>OY728127.1:2015507500-2025507500 GCA_963277665.1 Viscum album
TTCCACTATGATGGTCTTGGCAGTAATGCCTTGCTTAATATGGAAATCATAATATGTGATTAATGGTTGCCACAATTACATTTTTTATTCCCATGCTATTTTATCATGGTTAATGCTTCTTTATGATCTATGTCTTATGCACTACCAAGATTTATGTCATTACTCATGATTTTGATATTTTATGTTCATGTTCTTATGTTCAAATGTTTATGGATTTTTTTAGGTTCTCCATGTTTACCCTTACTGAGAATTTTGAGATCACCCTTTTTATGTTTTTATTTTCAAGATATAAAGAAAGGTTTTAGGTAAGAAAACCAAAGCGGAAGATCTTTATGGGAGATGTTGAAGATCTTTCACCGTGATTATAAGAATATGTTCTGATTTTCCAAAGACACTAAACTAATACGGTATTTGGGAATCTATTTTTGTCATATATTAAGTATTCCACAAAAGTAATGTAATTTCTATGTACATAAATCTTTGGGCCTCAAGATGTTTTTATCAGAGTGAAGGTTTAGTTAACCTTTGGAAACTAAGATGCGAAAACTTTAGTGAAATACCTATAGATATTTATAAGGTATGTCTAGGGATGTCCCTAATATTAAGTATACATATAGGATATTGTCCTAGAATTACAGTAATGATATTATAATTAAACCAAAGATATTATATATTGAAGGTACTCCACCTTTATTATGTTGTTTTCCTAGCATTATTTTTTCCTCTCACATTGTTCTTTTTGGGTTTTAGATGATGGCTGGAAACCGAAGGAACCATGTTGATCAATGTAACGGAAAATGCAATTATTGTCCTCCTGAACAACCAAATGTGATGGGAGATGGAGTGAAAAATCTTATTGTTATACTTACACAAGCTATGAATCATTCTGGACTTCCAAATAAGTAGAGAAAGCAACAATATTCTATTGAGTCATTCAGGAGGCAACGTCCACCTTCATTCAGTGGTTCTTTTGATCCACTTTTTGCTGACATGAAAAAGTCATTTTGGCTGTTTACCAGTTAGATGGTGAAGCAGACCAGTGGTGGACTCTAATTAAGAATACAAGGCCCCAAGATGAAATTGAATCCATGGAATGGGATGAGTTCAAGAACTTATTTTTCAAAAAGTACTTCCCTCGTATTCTTCAAAAAAAGATGTAAAAGGAGTTCCTTGAGATTAAGAAAAAGGATGATGAATCTGTTGGTATATACAAAGTGAATTTTACAAGGTTTGCAAGGTATGCATCTGTCTTTATCATCCAACCTGAAGGTAAAGTTGATCGATTCTTCAGTGGCTTAAAACCAAGTCTTCAAAGGGAATTAGCTATAAGAGACTTCAATACCTATGAATAAATTGTGCGTTGTGCTATCAAGTTAGAACTGGAAGTTGGTGTTACATATCCATCTCATGGTTTTGACAAGAAATGAAAGATGATGTTCAAGGGAAAATCTCAAAACAATGGTGAAAAGAAGGTGAATGTTTCTTTGTTCTCAATGTGTGGAAAGAAGCATGGTGGAGATTTTCTAAAAGGTACTAAAAATGTTTCAAGTGTGGAAAAGAAGGTCATCAAGTACATGAGTGCAGATGTAATGGGAAAAAGGTTTATAATGACGTGAATTGAGAAAATACTATAGAGAACTCTCCACCAACACTTCAGTTCTACAAGTGCAAGGAAATGGGGCATTATGCTAAGCAATGCCCTAATCCAAGGTTTAATGATGATCGACATCAACAACCTCTTAAGGAAAAGGACAAAGGGAAGTCACATGAGATCACTATTAGTGATGTTGAGTATGACAACGATGTGGTGGAATGATTATGTGTTTATGTAATGGGATTCTGAAATAATGTTGTGGAATCTCATTTATAGTATTGTGGAATATTGGAATATCTAGGTATTGGTTTATTGTGGTTTTCAATAATTATATGGTACCAGTAACCATGAAAAGTGATTGAAATATTTTTGTAAAGTAGATGATATGCGCATAATGAAGGGATAAGGAGAAAATAATATGTTTGATAGTATTAATGAGCTCATGACTGATATAAGGAAAAAGTGATATCATGGTTTGAGTATATAGAAATTTTGGGATTTTGGTTTGTGGAAAGAGTTAAATTTTGATAGCATTCATGTTTTCACTAAGGTTCAATGGGTATTCATTTTTAAATAGAATGCATGATTAAGGTATTCACATGTTTGGAATGTGACCAACAAGATATATCATATGATAAATGATGGTATTCACATGCTTGGTAGATGACATTTCTAGTAATCGTTTACTTTATAATACGAGATTGGATAGAAGTATTTTGGATATGCCTAAATATTGGAATGGATTAAGTTGTAAATCATATAGTATTGTTTTATTCTAGAACCTTTTTTGATATTATTTCTGGAATGTTATAATGGTGAAGTTTTAGAAAAAGTAAAACCTGATGGACGGAGGACAACCCGTCGCGTCGGACAAGGATGCGGGAATCGAACCCAAAACAGAAGTGTGATAGGCCTTTATCGCCTACCATTGGCCTACAAGAAGTCACTGGTTAGTATAAATTAGATTTATTTTATTAAGCGGTTTGGTATTTGAAGTATAAGTCCATTTTTAGAATCATATACGGTTAATCTCACTATAGATGGACTAATATATATTTAATAACTTTTGATAACTTTTTGAGACAGATGGAATAATCTATCATTCATCGCATGATCTGCAAACATTTCAAGAAGGAAAAATTCAACTTCATTTCTTTAAATAAGAGATGAAGTGGAAATTGATCATGTAATGACCAACGAATATATTACACTGAAATCAAGTAATTATTTATCCATATGCAAAAATTCATCAACTTTAGGGAAATGATCTTGGAAACCAAAAATGTTGTCCTAGTACCCTCATATTCGATGAATTAGATGGTACCTTAGAACATAAAAAATTTATGGCTTTGTGATTGTTGTATTTTTCATAGCCATGTTCTCTACCACTTTCTATCAGAACATGATGGTTAGATTTCTCTCCCATATCCATATTTTCACATATGTTCTCCTATGTGGAAACCCAGTGATGAGTTAATTTTGGTAACCATTACATTTCATATTTTTTTTAAATTATGTTTTGGTATTCCTTTTTACGATATGGGTTTATATGAAAAAAACTTTCAAGTAGTAAACCATTTATATCCCTGATGAATTTCGAGGGCGAAATTCATTTTAAGGGGGGTAGAATGTAACACCCTGAAATTTTATGAGAAAGATTATTTTTATTTTATTTGATGTCTTGTGTTGTACGCTACACCAAGATTATCTTGTTCTATATGAAACAATTTAATGGCTTTTAGTATATGAAAACACTATTTTTTTCTTGTGTTGCACGCAAGAGCGACCTTCCTCAATAGCGTGTGTTGTACACAATACCAAGTTTCACTAAACAATGTTATATTTTTATAATATTATTATGAACTAGTTGTTATGAATAGTATTAACCAAATTTTGAATTTTATAACATTATAATTCATCTTACACATTATCTAGAACATGTTATGAGAACAAAATAAATTTTTCGGGTAAAATAAGTATTTTTCAAAAAATGCAGTTTTGCCGCATTTTGATGGCGCACCCACTTTAAATCTAGTTTTTGACAAATTTATAAGTTCAATTTGACGAAATAAAATTATTTATTTCAATAAGGATATAATAATTTACTTTGTATAATTTTTTAATATTTTTCTGTTAACTTTCATATTTTGATGAATAGTAAAAATACGTTAACTTTTAATTAAAAAAAACTCTTTTCATTGAGATAATTTATATGGTTAAATTATAATATTGAATGGTTTTAAAGTATAAATAGAATATATTTTTACCATTTAATATAATTTAATTCACTAGAATTAACTTTACATTGAATTCATAGGTAAAAACATTTCAATCTTTGACAATGTTTTAACTTTTAAAACTTGTTTTCTTAACAAATGGATTAATTTTAAATTAATTACTACAACTTTTGTGTTTTGAATTTTGAAAAATGGATTCCATATTTTTATTCAGTGTATCCAAATTATGTTAATAGGTTACTTTTATTTTATTTTGATATTATGAATAGTAACTATGGTAATTTTTATTTACTACAGTTAAAGGTAAATCGGGTAATTAAGGGTAAAAATAAGATTATAAAATTACCCTAACACCTCACAAAATTATATTGGATGAATAAAAGTCAACCCATATCACTTAATGGTCATAATAGTTTCATTTCATGGACTTTGGACCATGAAAATTATATAATTATTTTTAAAACCAAAGAAAGTGACAACATGTCACTCTCTTATATCTTATAAGTGTAATAATTTTAATTTAGTGATGAACTTCATAAAAATTCTAACATTAATAGTCTCCAGAAATATAATAAAATTATCTACATCATGTGAATTTATTTATAATTTTTAGGGATTAAATAATTATCATTAATTTTGCCACAGTAGTGATGTTGAAATTATTTTATTCATTGAGATATCAAATAAATGGTTTTAAAAATATTAAAATAAATATTATATGAACTATTTAATGTTCTCCACAAATTTTTTAGACAAATATAACAGGTTTTTAATCTATTAAATATTTTATTTAGAACATAACTTCTGTGTGGATTTTATTTAAATTCAAATAAATTAATAGTGTCAAAATTGACACTATTGTTATTTTATAAAAATAACATATTATAAAATTGTTTAAAAATAACAAAAATAATTATAAATTATAAATTTAAATTTATATGGTCTTAAATTTTATTAAGTATACAACTATGGACAATTAAAAACATATAACTTATTATATATAACAATTTAAAATTTAGAATATTATTACCACAAATAAAATTAAATTGATTAAATAAGGATAAATCAATTTGATAAGGTTAAAAATAATTTACCAACATTTCTAAATTTTATTGTTTGATGATATTACACCTATATCTCATCTAATATTAGGATTTGAGTATTTTTTTGGAGGTTTTTAAGTTGGTTTTGAATTTATTATAAATTAATATTTCTTATGTTTCCAAAGGTGCCCCTCTCCTTCCTTATAAAAGGGCACCTCCTCCCTCTCCTCATCACACCATTTTGAGCCCTCAATCCTGGCCAAACCCTTCCAATTTCTCTTCTCTACTTCCTTAGAAACATACTAGAGGTCCTGGTCTTCTTCAAAGACTATCATTAATGCCCTAAGGGGAGGTTTAGAAGAGGTGCGTCGAAAAAGAGGTAATATCCTTTACTGATTCTTTCAAATTCATTTCTTCTTGTAATTCATCTTATTTTTTTGTTTCATAATAAAGTAATAAAAAAATATCACTAATATACTGATATGTTATTGTAAATATGAAACAACCCTATTTCACCTTTTATTCATCCTACGGAAAATGAAATCACCGCACGTGCGTACGTATGGAATACCGTCTCCACGTCGTGGTGTAATTTTCCACCACCACCTTACTTGGATGGGTATAACGGTGTAAATAATAACAATATATTATTATTATTATAACATGATACTAATTCTGAGATATTATATCATACTCTCCAATACCATTCAATAATTATGGGAACGATATCATCGCTCGTGCGTACGTACGGATTACCGTCTCCACAATGCGATGAGATTCATTCTCTATGTTAACCATTCAAGAGTGACTATAAAGTATATATGTAAAAAATAATCGTGAAATATATAACATAATGATGCTACTGGATTTATATATATATATTTCATCTACTTACTTCCCTTCAATTCAATAAGGAAATGAAAACAACGTTCATGCGTACGTACGGTCTATTGTCTCCATGAATAGTGTATTTCATTTCTTTTATATATCTATTATATATATATAATGAATATATATTATATATAAAACATTTTTTACATTATTTAAGTAAGTAAATCATGATATAAGTAATAATAATATCAATAACAACAAGTCCAAACACGTACGATAAATGAAACGATTTTACCCAAAACGCGACTTTAACATGAAATTGAAAAATGAACAGGTAATATAAAGTCATAAGTGAATAATATATGATATCATAAATATTATTATGGTTCTGTTACAATTTAATAATATGTTTAAACCCACTATACAGGAGTCTCAGACACCTATGGAAGAAATTGGACGTAAGGTAAGGAATAATTTTGCAATCTCATTTTTATCTGAGATTCCTTATACGTAAGTATTTACTGGGGTATATTTTTCATCCATGTCCATAAAATATTTTTAATAAAGTGTTTAATATTCTTCCATTTATGTTTAAATTCATTTTTACCCCTCTTTGACTTTTACTTTTTTTTATGGAATGAATCTTGCCTTTGTTTACCATACGTGGTACTTTTTGACTTTTCTATTAAAATTATGAGGATAATGTTTTTTAACTTAGGATACATGAACGGATTTTTATGGTTTTATAACACCTTATTTCCACGAAGATTACTATACAATATTTCATGATTATTTTCAATTAAATATTTTTCTTTTAAAATCGCACGACATTTTGAGAAAAGAAAATGATTTTGAAGAAGATAGGATATTTTCCTTAAGAATTCATTTCAAGTGTTTATTCTAAACTATTTTACCTCTATGATTACATTATTTAATATGGTTATGTTTCAAGTATAATGATCCTATTATTTACATGGTTTGATTTGGTTTATGATGAAATTATACCCATTGTTTTATATGGATTATGTTATGATGGGATGATGTTTATGAAACCCATTCTATTATTTGGGTTATTATGAATGATTTATGATTATTTTGTGAAACACTTAATTATGATTTTAATATGAGATGGGTGAGACCTATATCTCTCTCCAATTCATTGGGTAAATATTTCTATCTCATGATATAGACATGGTTGGAATGGCAAGTTAATATGGTTTAGTGATACAGGACTGGAACAATGAGTGAACTCGATTCAGTAAGGGACTTTGTCCCCTATGATGGTCATGGCAGCAGTGCCTTGACTAATATGGAAATAATAAAATGTGATTAATGGTTTCCAAAATTATATGTTTTATTCCCATGCTATTTTATCGTGTTTAATGTTCCTTTATGATCTATGCCTTATACACTGCCAAGATTTATGTCATTACTCATGATTTTGATGTTTTATGTTCAGGTTCTTACGTTCAAATTTTTATGGATTGTTTTAGGTTCTCCATGTTTAAACTTACTGAGCATTTGAGCTCACCCTTTTTATTTTTTCTTTTCCCCATGATATAAAGAATGGTTTTAGTTAAGAAAACCAAAGGGGAGATATTTATGGGAGATGCTGAAGATCTTTCACCAGGATTAGAAGATTATGTTCCGAGTTTCCAAAGACACTAAACTAATACGGTATTTGGAAGTATTTTTTTGTCATGTATTAATTATTCCACAAAATAATGTAATGTCTATGTACGTCAATATTTGGGTCTCTACACTATGTGTTGATTATCATAGACTTAATCTGGTTACGATAAAGAACCGATATCCACTTCCATGCATTGATGATTTGTTTGACTAATTGAGGGGAGCTTTGTGGTTCTCTAAGGATGACTTTTGGTTAGGTTATTATCAATTATGAGTGAGTAAGAAGGATATTCCAAAAACATCTTTCAAAAGTAGATATGGCCATTACGAGTATGTGGTTATGCTCTTTGGTCTAACTAATTCACCAGAAGTGTTCATTGCATTGATGAATCATATATTTCAGAGATATCTAGATTATTTTGTGGTGGTATTTGTGGATGATATACTAGTGTATTCGAGGACAAGGGTAGATCATGAGAATCACTTTGAAATAGTGTTGGGGATCTTGAGGGACCATCGGTTGTATGCTAAATTGTCAAAGTGTGACTTTTGGATATAGGAGTTTTGTTTCCTTGTCCATGTTATTTCTGAGAAAGGTGTTTCAGTTGATTCTAAAAAGATAGAGGTCGTTATCTCTTGGACACCTCCAAAGAATTTTTTCAATATAAGGAGCTTCCATGGTCTAGCTAGGTATCATCTGTGTTTTTTTCGTGATTTATAATGATTGGATATGATGATGATAGCTTTGACAAGGAATAATATCCCATTTCAATGCGATGAGTAGTGTCAGAAATGTTTTGAAGAGTTAAAGGGTATCCTTAAATCATCACCAATATCAGATTTTCTTGAACCAGGAAAAGGGTATGTGGTGTATTGTGATGCATCAGGATCAGGGTTGGGGTGTGTTCTCTTGAAGGGAGATCATGTGGTTACATATGGCTCCCGATAGTTGAGGTTTCATGAGATGAACTACCCAACACATGATTTGGAGTTAGTGATAGTGGTTCATGCTTTTAAATGGTGGGGTAATTATCTCTTTAAGGATAAATTTATAGTGTTTACCAATCATAAAAGCATAAATCATATCTTCTTGCAAAGGTATTTGAACTGAAGGGAAAGGAGAGGGATGGAATATCTCCAAATGATTGATTACGACTTAATGTACACATTGGGTAAGGGGAATTCTGTGACAGATGCATTAAGTAAGAAATCATATGATCAGGTAGTGAAAGGGGCATTAGATCAGTAGAATTTGATTTTGGTCATAACCAACATGAGGTTGGAATGTGAGGACTGGAGTGACACATTGGTCTTCTTTCCAGTTTCGTTGATTCTTGAATTGTATGGTTTTCTTAAAGAGGCATAGAAATTTTATTACGAATGTGTTTCACTGAGGTTGAAACTCAATGGTGGGGAGATCATTGAGGGTTGGAAACTTAATGGGAAATTAGTATTATGTTGTTTTAATTATATGGTGGTACCAGTGTCTTTTCATGAGGAACTTATCATGTATTATCATTATTCTAGTTGTTTTTCCATCCTAGAATTCCAAAAATGGAAAATGCGTTGAAAGTGTAGTTTTGGTGGGCCAATGTGAAAATGGATGTCATTGGATTTGTCTCGAGATGCTTGTCTTCGTAGAAAATCAAGGAAGAGAATCAGCGGTTAGCTGGAATGTTGTAGTCTTTACCTATCCCAGTATGGAAATGAGAGCAGATATCAGTGAATTTTTTGATAGGTCTTCCTAGAAGGGTCAGGAAACACGATTTCATATGGGTGATTGTGGATTGTCTAACAAACTCAACCCATTTCATCCTGATTCGTGAATCTCATATGGTGGAGTATCTATCCAAAATATGTATCCAGGAGGTGGTGAAGAGGCATGGTGTTCCAGTTTTAATTGTATTAGATTGATATTTGAGGTTCTCATATCATTTCTAGGAATCCTTATAGCAATCCCATGGAACACATTTAACTATGAGCACGACATTACATCTGAATACGGATGGCCAGTTTGAGAGGACGATACAAACCTTGAATGATATTTTAAGGGCTTGTGTAATTGATTTTGGTGGTTCATGGGAGGATAACTTACTGTTGGTGGAGTTCTCCTATAATAACAGTTGTCGGGGTTCAATACATATGGCATTATTTGAGGCATTATATGGGAATTCAAGTGGTTATCCACTATTTTGGGTGGAAATGTTTGAGACTTTGATGATCGGATCAATCCTTGGCCAAGATACTATGGAGAAGATCAAGTTGATCAAAAATATGATGGAGATGGCTCGAAACTTTTAGAAATTGTATGCAGACCATCGTCGACGACCGTTGTCGTTCGAGGTGGGTGATCATGTGTTTTTGATAATCTCTCCTAGGTTGGGACATCATCAGTTTGGAAAGCTAGGAAAGTTATCTCTAAGGTATATTGGGCCTTTTGATATACTCAAGTGGATTGGAGATGTGGATTATTGGTGGTATTTTCCATCATGGTTTAGTGTGGTTCACAATGTGTTTCATGTGTCGCAGTTAAAGATGTAGCATCTTGATCATGACAATGTGATTTGTTGGTATTATGTTGATCTGGAACCGGATTCTTTGTGGGTTCACATCCCAGTGTAGATTGTGGATAAGAAGGAGAAAGTTTTTCATGGTAAAAGCAATGGTTTATTTTGGGTTTCGTGGAAGCATGTCCATATTCAGGATGATACTTGGGAGTAGGAGAAAGACAAGGCTGAGAAATAGCCTGAGCTCTTCTGACAATAAGATGGTTCTCTACTTTCAGAGGATTGGAATTCCAATGGTTGGGAGAATGCAGCACACCTATTTTAAGGTATGTATCCTTTTTTATGCCTCTGTATGTGTTTATGGTTCTTGGTATGAGTTTGGATAAATTTGGCATAGTTTGGAAATGTTTTGGATAACTTTGGAGGCCTTTTTAAGGTTGCACGGTTTGAGCATGGTTAGGAGAAACCGTGCGAGATGAACTGTTCAGGCAGTGGGGTACGCACAGCTAGTGCATGGTTTTTCTCTAGATCAACTCTTCCGTATCTCTCAGTTATCTAGATCAACACCCGTTGTGTGTAGATCTAGGGTTTTTGTTTCCTTGGATGTTTATTTTAAGGATTTTTTATGATAGGGAAGGGTATATATTGTGGCTTTAATGGCGTGTTTTCCAGGATTGGGGTGTCATTGCGTGTGGGTCGAATTCATCGGAACCCTAAAGGTAGGTGGCTTCACTCTCAACTCCACTTGGTTAAAACTTGTGGTTTTCGTTACAATTAATTTTTTTTTCTTGAAATTAATTTTGATAATTATGTGAGAATCTTGTTGGAAATCCATTTGGTGATGATTTGTGGGATTTGGGGGGAAATGGGTTATTTTTGCAAAAAAGGGGCTCTGTTGTGTGATTTTAAAATTTTGATTTCAAAATCATTAGTGGAAGATAATGAATTTTTTTGTGAAATATGGTTTTCAATAAAGATTTTGTTTATTGAAATTTGGTTGGGCATGGAAAGATGTTTAAAGGGTTTTTTAATAAATGGGTGCTTTATTGAAGTTAATTGGCTTGTGTTGGAAATGGTTTTGTGATTATTGTGTGTCCATGGTGCATTGTTCTTATTGGTTGATTATGTTTTATGGATTGTGTTGGTTATGTGGAAGTGGGCGAGAAGTATCACTATAAATGGTGATGGATAGTGGTCAAAATAACCACCATTATGAATAGTGTTCGGGAAGCACCACTAGTTGGAAGTGTAGTGAATGGGTTGGACAGAACCTCCACTATTTTGGATGCATTATTGTGTGTTGTTTTGTAAGATGTAATTTTTTGTGCTAATGGGAAATGGTGAAATGGATTATGGAATGGATTTTTGGTCTTCCCTTGGGTTGTATATTTTGGTTAATGGTGGCTTGGTATGGGTGTGTTTGGCTTATTATTAGTTTTTGAACTATTTAATGTTTTTATAAATTTCTTTATATAAATGTGATAATGGATTTATCCTAGTGGAGTGTATAGGGAAATAATTTGGGAAAAACCTACTGAGTCATTATACTCACCCCCTACTTTGGAACTTTGGTGATTTTGTAGATGTTGTGTTCCAAGAAACAGGTAAGAGTAAGGCATCTCATTTTACTAGCAGTTCAACATGATGAATTGGTGATGTTGTAGTGCTTGGATCATGGAGCTTGGGGTGGAGATATGGATGGTTTCCTAGTTCTTCTGGAGTCTTTTTATAGTCTTCCGCTTGGTAATCTGATTTTTGTTTGGGTGATTTAGTCTTTAGTATTTTTTATGGAACAATTTGTTCCCTTTTGGTAATATATGGTTTTGGTTGTTTTGTTGACATGTATAATGTAGTTTGTTGATAGAAATTTTTTTGGCTGGTTGGTTTTATCTCAAGGTAAAATTGTCTCCCAATTTATTCTCAAATCCCACAGCATTTATTTCCATCCTTTGGCTCCTTGGTAACATCTCTTAAGGCCAAGTAGCATTCCTATGCCCTCTCTAGCCAATGAGATCGGGCGCGATGTTACAACAAAGCACTCTCTCATAAGGTATTATATCCACATCATATGATTGAAGACTAATGCTTCCATCTCTAAGTTTTGAGTCATGTAGTTCTTCTTGTGGGGTCTTACCTACCTAAACCCATATGTTGTAACTTCCTACCTCTACATCAACATACAGTCAATATAATCTCTTGGAGAATTACAATACACTATGTACTCTTTACCCCCCTCTAGTGGTCTCAAAATAGGATCACTGATCACCTTCAGCCTCAACTACTCTAAGGCCATATAGCACTACTCAGTCCTTATAAAATGATACCCTTTCTATATTATGGTGGTCAAAGGTAAATCAATCCTAGAGAAGAATTCTACAAACCTCCAGCCATACCCTTCTATGAAAAAAATCATACCCCACTAACATGCTCTTGCATGGATCCTAATAAATCACTATATTGATCTTCATTGAGTCCATGAACAAACCATCCTTATAAATGAAATTTCCCAAATATTTAACCTCATGAATCTATAACTATAACATCTAGAGATTACCATAATGTCGGTGCTCCCGAATAAAATCTAGGACTATCCTCTAGTTCGTTGTATGCTCCTCCTCGAACGTAGTGTATATGTTTATCTTTTCGATGAAGTCAACCTAAAATAGTTCTATAAATGGATGGAAGATCCGATTCATCAAATGAATAATCATGGTGGGAAAATTCACCACACCAAAGGGAATCACCTAGAAAACATAATGTCTATAAATATATTGGAATTCTATTTTCAGAATATTGTCCCCATGAACTCTCAATTGGTTGTAACTGGACAAGAGAATGATCTTTGAGTCCATCTCACACCTCAAAACTGGTCAAAGAGGTCATCCATCCTTATAAAGTAGAAAATATTCTTTATCATAGCCTAGATCAGGCGATGATAATCCACAAAAATGTTCATTATCTTGTCCACTTTTTTTAGGAACAACAGCACAGCTTCTTAGGGGGATAGAAAAGGCCTCATAAAACATTTCTCTTAATGGTCCTCCAACTGCAACCACATCTCTAGGAGATTAGTAGGGGACCTTTTATATTCCCAAAAAGATAATAGAGAAGTCTTGGGATGGAACTCATTACATAACTCTATCTCCCACATAATAGGTAGTCTTAGAACATCCTCAGACATTAAGGGCATAAAATATTCCATGACTGGATAAATATAGATTTCTATAGAACTTGTTTCCCTAAGGGGTAAACTTATAAACTAATGGGTGATGGGATGTAGCCTCATATTCGAAAATCCAACTCGTCTCTCTATGATATATCTTTCTACCACGTAGCAGAATATCATCCCATCATTGGAAAGGAATCTGAATCATCCTCAGTGATAGCCAATCTGGTTTTGGAACATGGAAAACCAATATATAACCAAGATGACTTCATATGTTCCCATTGCAATGAAAAAACATCCCAAGAGAACGTATCCCTATTAAGAAATTTTTTGCACTCCTCGACAATAAATGATATAGAAGATTAGTTCCCCATAGAGACCTCAAGAAAAACTTGTTGGAATAAAGCCTTGATTGAGATCTCCATATCATTCTCAATGAGAAAATAGATGAAGGAATGACTCGAACCTATTTCTAAAAATACTAAAGAAATAGTATAATAAACATAGATCATACATATAATCATATCATGTTCCATGGGGCCATAATAATTTATATCATGTAGCTCTTCATGGCCCTATCTCCAGCACCTTGACCATGACATGGATTGCCTAGTGGTGGTGGTGGAAGGATCTCATAGCATCATTTACCACACATAGCTCCTCCTCTTAGAGAACAAATTACTTCTCTAAAAACTCCACCTATTTGGGGGCTACCCTGCCCTTTCCTAGTAGATCATTGACTATCGTTCTGCCTCTTCGGCGGTGGTTCGTCTACTATTAGCATGTTCTCCTCAGCCCATCTAGTTGGGAAGTCATATGATGTGTAACCTCACCCATCACAAGCATAGAATTTCCCCTCTTCAAGACACCCTGGTCCTCCATGGTATCCTTGAACACGTTCGTTATCATGATCCTATTTGTAGAGACCCGAATCTTGACATACATGGACATTACATTACTTTTGCGGAATACTTAGTATATAACAAAAATAGACAAACAAGGACTATAATAGTTTAGTGTCTTTGGAAACTCGTAATATAATCTTCTAATCGTGGTGAAAGATCTTCAACATCTCACATAAAGATATTCCCTTTTTTTTCTTACCTAAAACCTTTCTTTATATCCTGGGGAAAAGAAAACATAAAAGGGGTGAGATCAAATGCCCAGTAAGGGTAAACATAGAGAACATAAAACAATCCATAAACATTTGAATGCAAAAACTTGAACATAAAATCGAAACATCAAAATCTTGAGCAAAGACATGAACCTTGGAAGTACGTAAGGCATATATCATAAGGGAACATAAATAATGATAAAATAGCATGGGAATAAATCATGTAATTGTAGAAACATTAAGCACTTGTTATGATTTCCATAGTAGCGAAGGCATAGTTTCCAAGACCATATTAGTGGAAAAAGTCACTTTCTGAATCGAGTTCACTCCTCGTTTCAGTCCTGTAACACTGAACCGGATTAACTTACCATTCCAGCCATGTCTATCTCATGAGATATAAATCTTTACCCAATGCATTAGAGGGAGATATAGGTCCCACCCAACTCATATTGAAATCATTATTTCGTGTGCCACAATATAAACATAAATCATTCATCATAACGCAAGAATAAAATGGGTTTCTTAAACATCATTCCATCATAACGTAATCCATACGAAAAAATTGGATATCATTTCATCATTAGAAAAGTGAAACCATGTAAATAATAGAGACATGATACTTGAAACATAAACATGTGAAATAATTTCATCTTAGATGAAAATGGTTTTGATAAAACACTTGAAATGAATTCTGGAGGAAAATATCCTTTTTTTCTTCAAAATCATTTTCTTTTCACAAAATGTCATGCAATTTTAAAAGAAAATGATTTTGTTGAAAATAGTCATGAAATATTTTGGAGGAAGCTTCATGAAAATAAGGCTTTATAAAACCGTAAAAATACTTTCATTCCATATACGTTAAAAAAACATTCTTCACGTACTTTTTTCAGAAAAGTCAAAAAGTACCTTGTAGGGTAAATAAAAGAAATATTCCTTCCATACCATGGGGTAAAAGTCAAAATGGGTAAAAAAGACATTGAACATACATGAATAAAATTTTATAAAACATGTAAATGGATGATAGTAATAACCCTAGTAAATACTTATGAATAAGAAATCTCAGATAAAAATGAGATTTGAAAAATTATCCCTTACCTTAGGTCTGATATGCTTCGTACGTATCCGAACCTCCTCTTCTTTGAAGCGCCCTTTGAGACCTCCTCTTAGGGCACCAAAATTGGTCTTTGAAGAATACCAGGACCTCTAGGATGTTTCTAGGGAAGTTAAGAAGAGAATTTGGCAGGGTTTGGCCGAGCTTGAAGGCTCAAAGTGGTGTGAGGAAGAGAGGGAGGATGTTTCCTTTTATAAGGGAGGAGAGGGGCACCTTTGGAATAACTAAAAATATTATTTTATTATAAAGTCATATTCGGTTTTTAATAGCTCAAAATTGAGTTATTTCGAAGCTAAGGTGGGTATGGGTCAAAATCCTCTCATCCAATAGAATTTAGACAAGTTTATGTTTCTATTTTAACCTTATCATTTAAGATTTAGCTTTAAGTTAAATAATTTTTCTTTTACCATGTCTTCTTGTTTTCTTACACTATAAGGTTAATAAACTTAATATAACAAGCCAAAAAAACCCCAAGTTGTTTATTATTAATATATATAACCTTATATAAGTCATTTGTCCAAACCATAGATTTTTAGGAATAAAAAAACAATTAATAATATAATATTTGTTTTAAAAACTATTTGATGTCAATTTTGACACTATTTGGTAAATGATTTTTTGAAAATCATAAAAGAATGATTAGTTCAAAACAAGGTAACTAAAGCAATACTAACATGTCATATTAACCTATAAAATTATTTTAATTCATAAAAAGTCTCAAATTACGTTTATTTGGGTATTTATAACATCAATTATGTCAATATTTCATTAATAAGATAATTACTGCATCATCATTGTGTCATAAATAAATTAAATTATTTTATGTTTAAAAATTACAAATAAAATTCCATTATGTAGGAAAGCTTTTTATCTTTCTAATTAATATTTATAGTAGAATTTATCTTATTTATAACCCTATATTAAAAATGATTTAGTTATTAAACTTCGATTTTAACTATTTTAACCCTTCTTTAAATAAATTAATAATAAATATCCTAATCTAATCCAAGTGGTCCTAAATGGTAATATTTTATTCCTAACGTTTTTTTTGGTCTAATTATGCTTATCCAATAGAATTACGACATGTGTTAGGGTAATAATATCATTTTTACCCTTAATTACCTTATTTACTTTTAACCGTGGTAAAAAAAAGTAAAAAGTTACTATTCACCAAAAATTATTTTCATCTCATTGAACCACATTTTACTTAATGAAATCAAATGTGTCTCTTGGATTTTTTAAATTCCACTCACAGAAGTGGTAAAATTATGTTTTATGTGAATTTGGAAATTCTCCTAGGAGGTGGGTAAAAGACGGTCAAAAGTTCAATAAAATTTTTATATATCTAAAATTATTATAAAATGACTCTAATGAATTACATTGAACTTATATAGGTATTATGTGTCAATTTTGACCTAAAATAAATTTAAATAGAATAAATAATTATTTAAATAAAAAGTCAATTTTTAAATAGTAACCCAGTGTTTTCACTATTCATCAAAAAATGAAAGTTTTCAGAAAAATACCAAAATTTCACCCTAGGATAATTTTGATATTCTGGATCCAAAAATGATGTCCATTTAGAAAGATGAAATTTAAAAAATTTCAAAAAGTGGTTATTACTATTCATAACGGCTAGTTTTAATAATATTTTAATAGCATATCGTTGTTTAGTGAAACTCGGTATTGCGTACAACACATGCTATTGAGGAAGGTCGAGATTGCGTGTAATGAAAGGCAAGTCAGGGATGCATGTTGTGCAAGCTCCTTTTTGTGTATCATACAACACAAGGCATTAATGAAATTAAAAAGAATATTTTTCATAAAATCTCAGGGTGTTACATTCTACCCCCCTTAAAATGAATTTTTCCCTCGAAATTCGTCAGGGTTATAAATGGTTTACTACTCGAAAGTTTTCTTTAATAGAAACCCACATCATAAAAAGTAATACCTAAACCAATCTTTAAAAACTAAAGTATGAAACATTACAGTTACCCAAATTAACTAATCACTGGGTTTCCACATAAGAGAACATAGGTGAAAATATGGATATGGAAGAGAAACCTAACCATAATGTTCTGATGGAGAGTGGTAGAGAACATGGATATGAAAAATCCAACAATCACAAAGCCATATATTTGTGATGATCTAAGGTACCATCTGATTCAACGAATATAAGGGAACTAGGAAAAAAAATTTGGTTTTCAATATCATTTCCCTAAAGTTGAAGAATTTGAATTAGAATAAATACTTACTTTATTTTGGTACAATATCACTATTGTTCGTGCCTTGAACAATTTATACTTCATCTCTTAAAGAAATGAAGTTGAATTTGTTATTCGTGAAGTGTTAGCAGATCATGTGATTGAATGATGGTTCATTCCATCTGTCTCAACCAAAAGGTTAGCAAAAGTTATTAAATATATATAAGTCGATCTATAGTGAGATTAATCAAATATGGTTCCTAAAATGGACTTATACTTCATATATCATACTACTTAATATAATAAAACTAGTTTCTACTAAAGAGGGACTTCTTGTAGGCCAGTGGTAGGCGATAAAGGCCAATCGCACTTCGGTTGTGGGTTCGATTCCCACAGCCTTGTCCGACGTGATGGGTTGTCACTCATCCTTCAGGTTGTCCTTTTTATAAAACTACATTACTATAACATCCCATCAATAATATCGAAAAAATTTCTATCCTTAAACAATACTAACTTATGTCCAACATAATCCTTTCCAATCTTTAGTCTTATCCAAAATACTGTTGTCCAATCTCATATTATAGTGAAAACGATTACCAAAGTGTTCATATAACAAGCATGTTAATACCATCGTTGATCCCCATATATCATGAGATATGTCTTGTTGGTCACATTCCAAACATTCTAAGGCCTTAATCATGTATTCTCTTGAAAATTGAATACCCATTGAATCTTAGTGAAAACATGAGTGTTGTCAAAAGTTAACTCTTTTCACATACCAAAACCCCAAACCATGATATAACTATTTCCTTATATCAGTCATGAGCTCATGAATATTGTCAAACATTTCATTTTCTCATTATCTCTTCATTATGCGCATATCATATTATTTCCAAAAATATCTTAATCGCTTTCCATGGTTACCGGTACCATAAAATTATTGAAAACCACAATAGATCAATACATAAATATTCCAATATTCCACGATACTATATACAACATTATTTTGGAATCCCATTACATAAACACTTAATCATTCCACCACATCGTTGTCATATTCATCATCGCCAATAGTGATCGCATGTGACTTCCCTTTGTCCATTGCCTTAAGTGGTTGCTCATGTCGATCATCACTAACCCTTGGATTAGGGCATTTATTAGCATAATGCCCCATTTCCTTGCACTTGAAGCATTGATGTGTTGGTGCAGAGTTCTCTGTAGTCTTTTCTCTATTCACATCATTAGCAACCTTTTTCCCATTAATTTGACAATCAACTGCTCGATGAAATTCTTTTCCACACTTAAAACATTTTCTAGTCCCTTTAAGACAATATCCACCATGCTTCTTTCCACACTTTGAGCATAAGGAAACATTCATCTTCTTTTCACCATTATTCTGAGATTTCTCCTTGAACTCCATCTTTCATTTCTTTTCAAAACTATGAGATGGATAAGTAACACCGACTTCCATTTCTACCTTAATAGCACAACGCACAATTTATTCAAAGCTACTGAAGTCTCTTATAGCTAATGCCCTTAGAAGATTTGGTTTTAAGCCACTGAAGAATCAATCAAATTTACTTTCAGGTTGGATGATAAAGCAAGATGCATACCTTGCAAGCATTTTAAATTTACATTCGTATATACCAACAAATTCATCATCCTTTTTCTTTAGTTCAAGAACCTCTTTCTCCATCTTTGTTCGAAGAATACAAGGGAAGTATTTATTGAAAAATAAGTTCTTGAACTCATCTCATTCCATGGACTCAATTTCATCTCTTGGCCTCATATTCTTGATAATATTCTACCATTGATCAGATTCTCCTTCCAAATGATTTACTACTAAGATGAATTAATCATGTTCAGAACATTGAAGAACTGAAAATATCTTTTTAGTGGTACTGATCCATTGTTCAGCAACAAGTGGATCAGAAGACCCACTGAAAGAAGGTGGACGTTGCCTCATGAAGGACTCAATATAATATTGTTCCCTTCTCTTCTCATTTGGAAGTCCAGAATGATTCATAGCTTGTGTAAGTATAGAAATAAGATTTTTCACTCCATCTCCCATAACATTGGTTTGTTCAGGAGTTCAATCATTGCATTTTCCATTACATTGATCAACATGGTTCCTTCGGGTTCCAGCCATCATCTAAAACTTAAAAAGAATAGTGTGAGAGGCAAAAATCATGCTAGGGAGAACAACATAATAAAGGGGGAGTACCATCAATATCTAACATCTTAGGTTAAATTCTAAGATTGTTACCGCAGTTCTAGGACTATATCCTATACTTATACTTATCCTTAGGGACATCCCTAGACATACCATAGAAATATCTCTAGGGATCTCACTAACGTTTTCACATCCTAGTTTCCAAAGGTTGACTAAACCTTTCCTCTGATACCAACTGTAGAGACCCGAAGCTTGACGTACATGGACATTACATTAATTTTTCAGAATACTAAGTACATAACAAAAACAGACACACAAGGACCATAATAGTTTAATTTCATTGGAAACTCGGAATATAATCTTCTAATCGCGGTGAAAGATCTTCAACATCTCCCATAAAGATCTTCCCCTGATTTTTTCTTACCTAAAACCATTCTTTATATCCTGGGGAAAAGAAAACATAAAAGGGGTGAGCTCAAATTCCCAGTAAGGGTAAACATAGAGAACATAAAACAATCCATAAACATTTGAATGTAAAAACTTGAACATAAAATCTAAACATAAAAATCTTGAGCAAAGACATGAACCTTGGAAGTACGTATGGCATATATCATAAGGGAACATCAATAATTATAAAATAGCATGGGAATAAATCATGTAATTGTGGCAACCATTAAGCACTTGTTATGATTTCCATAGTATCCAAGGCATTTCTGCCAAAACCATCTTAGTGGACAAAGTCCCATTCTGAATCAAGTTCACTCCTCGTTTCAGTCCTGTAACACTGAACCGGATTAACTTACCATTCTAGCCATGTCTATCTCATGAGATATAAATCTTTACCCAATGCATTGGAGGGAGATATAGGTCCCACCAATCTCATATTGAAATCATTCTTTCGTGTGACACAATATAAACAAAAATCATTCATCATAACCCAAGAATAAAATGGGTTTCATAAACATCATTCCATCATCACGTAATCCATACAAAAAAATTGGCTATCATTTCATCATTAGAAAAGTGAAACCATGTAAATTATAGAGACATGATACTTGAAACATACACATGTGAAATAATGTCATCTTAGATGAAAATGGTTTTGATAAAACACTTGAAATTAATTCTGGAGGAAAATATCCTTTTTTCTTCAAAATCATTTTCTTTTCACAAAATGTCATGCAATTTTAAAAGAAAATGATTTTGTTGAAAATAGTCATGAAATATTTTGGAGGAAGCTTCATGAAAAAAAGCCTTTATAAAACCGTAAAAATCCTTTCATGTCGTATACATTAAAAAAAATTCTTCTCGTACTTTTGTCGGAAAAGTCAAAAAGTACCTTGTAGGGTAAATAAAAGAAAGATTCCTTCCAAACCATGGGGTAAAAGTCAAAATGGGTAAAAAGGACATTGAACATACATGAATACACTTTTATAAAACATGTAAATGGATGATAGAAATAACCCCAGTAAATAGTTACGAACAATAAATCTCGGATAAAAATGAGATTTTCAAAATTATCTCTTACCTTAGGTCCGATATGCTTCGTACGTATCTGAACCTCCTCTTCTTTGAAGCGCCTCTTTGAGACCTCCTCTTAGGGAACCAAAATTGGTATTTGAAGAATAAAAAGACCTCTATAATGTTTCTAGGGAAGTGGAGAAGAGAATTTGGTAGGGTTTGGCCAATCTTGAAGGCTCAAAGTGGTGTGAGGAAGAGAGGGAGGAGGTGCCCTTTTATAAGGGATGAGAGGGGCACCTTTGGAATAACAAAAAATATTATTTTATTATAAAGTCATATTCAGTTTTTAATAGCTCCAAATTGAGTTATTTCTAATCTAAGGTGGGGATGGGTCGAAATCCTCTCATAAAATAGAATTTAGACAAGTTTAGGTTTCTATTTTAACCTTATCATTTAGATTTAACTTTAAGTTAAATAATTTTTCTTTTACCGTGTCTTCTTGTTTTCTTACACTATAAGGTTAATAAACTTACTATAACAATCCAAACAAACCCCAAGTTGTTTATTATTAATATATATAACCTTATCTAAGTAATTTTTCCGAACCATAGATTTTTAGGAATAAAATAACAATTAATAATATAATATTTGTTTTAAAAACTATTTGATGTCAATTTTGACACTATTTGGTAATTGATTTTTTGAAAATCATAACACAATAAATAGTTCGAAAAAAGTTAACTAAATCAATACTATAATGTCATATTAACATATAAAATTAGTGTAATTCATAAAAGGTCTCAAATTACATTTATTTGGGTATTTATAACACCAATTATGTCAATATTTCATTAATAAGATAATTACTGCATCATTATTGTGTCATAAATAAATTAAATTATTTGAAGTTTAAAAATTACAAATAAAATACCATTATGTAGGAAATCTTTTTATCTTTCTAATGATTATTTATAGTCGAATTTATCTTTTGTATAACCCTATATTAAAAATGATTTAGTTATTAAACTTTGATTTTAACTATTTTAACCCTTCTTTAAATAAATTAATAATAAATGTCCTAATCTAATCCAAGTGGGCCTAAATGGTCATATTTTATTCCTAAGGTTGTTTTTGGTCGAATTACACTTATACAATAGAATTAGGACATGTGTTAGGGTAATAATATCAATTTTATCCTTAATTGCCTTATTTACTTTTAACCGTGGTAAAAAAAGTAAAAAGTTACTATTCACCAAAAATTATTTTCATCTCATTGAACCACATTTTACTTACTGAAATCAACCGTGTCTCTCAGATTTTTGAAATTCCACTCACAGAAGCGGTAAAATTATGTTTTATGTGAATTTGGAAATTCTCTTAGGAGGTGGGTAAAAGACGGTCAAAAGTTCAATAAAATTTTTATATATCTAAAATTATTATAAAACGACTCTAATGAATTAAATTGAACTTATATAGGTATTATGTGTCAATTTTGACCTAAAATAAATTTAAATAGAATAATTAATTATTTAAATAAAAGGTTTGTTTTTAAATAGTAACCAAATGTTTTCACTATTCATCAAAAATTGAAAGTTTTCAGAAAAATACCAAAATTTCACCCTAGGCTAATTTCGATATTCCGAATCCAGAAATGAAGTCCATTTTGAAAGATGAAATTT
Organism: Viscum album; assembly: GCA_963277665.1. NCBI lineage: Eukaryota > Viridiplantae > Streptophyta > Magnoliopsida > Santalales > Viscaceae > Viscum > Viscum album. The sequence goes on from OY728127.1 coordinate 2,015,530,253, forward strand.
TCAAAATTTCAAAAAGTGGTTATTACTATTCATAATAGCTAGTTTTAATAATATTTTAATAGCATATCGTTGTTTAGTGAAACTCGGTATTGCATACAACACACGCTATCGAGGAAGGTCACGATTGCGTGTAATGCAAGGAAATCAGGGATGCATATTGTGCAAGATCCTTTTGTTGTAGGGTACAACACAAGACATTAATGAAATTAAAAAGAATATTTTTCATAAAATCTCAGGGTGTTACACTATTAATATCTCTTGCACTGGGATGTTACCAAATAGGGTTTGTTAGCTACTAAAATGAATCATTTATGTAACTCCTATATCCGGATCTAGCTTCTTGGAATCCCTCTGACAGGAAACTATCTATCGCTAATTCCTGATCCAACACCCCATCATAGGTGGGAATTTACAAGGGTTAAAAACTAACACAAATATCTCTGTGGAGTCTTTAATCTAACTTTTGTGCTCAAAGGTAACCATCCAAGATCATGGAAACGAAGTACCACATAAGGTCCTTGAACCTCATAGTGTACTCATCCATTATCATCCCTCCTAGATACAACTTCAAGACCACTTGAATCTGAAATGAGAAAAATAAATATGGGTATTACTCCTCATGAAACATCTTATATAAGTCGGTCCATGATATTGTCGACTCATCGTGCATCAGTGCAACAAGACTCCACCAACGCCCTATTTCTCCCGGTAAAAGGATAGATTCCATGCAAAACACTTTATTTTTTTCTGTCTAGATCATCCTAAAAACATATACCATTGACTCTAGTCAATCATCTTATTCCTGGTGATATGTCTTGTCAAATAACCTCAGAGGCCACTAGAACTAGAACTTCTGTGGTGAGCTAAGCATGCATTCATCCTTATTATGTCTTCGTGTTATGTTCTTCGACTCAACATGTGAGGATGGTGCTAAATTTCCACCTGGTGGAATGAACTCATGGGATAGACCTAGAACTGAGGCCTCATCACTCATCAGATTGTTTCCATGATCGAGAACATGTAGCCTAGATGGCTATCATTGATGGGGCATTTTTAAAATTTAATCAAGACATACCATGATCATATGAGCATATATATATATATATGTATATATATAATGGGGTTCTAACTCGATAATGATTTTGAAAGACTCAATAATATATTTTTCTTATACCATTTATCCTTGTATCCATTATCTTGGTATGCTGAGTCAACATTAATATAGTCATGGTCCTAGTAAATGGATATATCGACCACCACACCAACATTGGATTCCTTGGATAGAAATCCACACTCAATACACAGTGAAAATGATTCCCTAAATCCAAACCAAGTCCTTAAAGGGGATACTACAAACACCATCCTAAGGAATGAAATTCTCTAATACCAATCTACCATGTCACAAACAAATGGGGCTTGAGCTGAAGCTACCCCATGCTCGCCTACATTGTCTTAGGGTGCGACATGAATAGAAATATATAACTAATATGGGAGGCATTTTCCTAATGTAGTTGTATGCACACACCCAACCATCTCGTTGTAGAAGTGTAGAGGAATTAAAGAAAATATGAAAAATATAAATTAATAAACATACATGGAAAACCTCTAGGGTGTACAAGATTATGAATGAGTAAACTGAAAATTAAAGGTGGAAAACACATGCCCACCCCGAGGGATGTCCCAACCCCAAAAAAAACTGGATAAGTGGCCACTGAGAGAGCCCATATCTAGATCTACATGCTATGACCACCATATGAAGTCTAATGTACTAGATATCCCTATGATCCTTTGTAGTCACCATTGGCATGTCCTTTTTCTGGATAAGATAAAAAATGTGGCAAAAGTCCATGTAGGTTTGACTATATACACACAGAGTAGGATACCCCCAATGTAAAAGGGGGTGTAGTTAGAGAAAATATAGGAACATATAAATAATAGGTAGCTCAACCTATAGAAAGAGAGAAGAAAAAATCCAAAAACATGGATATATTTATATATACTCAAAAATAATAAACCCAAAAGAGAGGGGGGATATCTATCTCACAGCCCATAAATGGAGAGAGTGACATCATTTCCAAAATCCCATCAACAATTCCAAACATCTCACGTGCCTATTTGAAGAGACATCTAAGTCAAGAAAAATCTTATCGTCGTGCTACACAACTGAGGGGAACAATATCAAAGTAGGGGATCCCTATCATTTTTAAACAAGATAGTGACACTCGATAGATAGTTATAGGAATCATGACCTATATCTGATGGTGATGTACACTAATGTAAAAAGTGGATAACTCATGCACAACCTATTCTAAGGTTTCTTCTCTAGTAATCAGTAGAGGATACATGCTCCACCCAGCCAGAGGGTTACTCTATAGTATTTCAGGATCCATGAAATTATATAACATGAGGGTGCCACTCGAATAGAAGATAAAATACTCATACCCTTCCAAATAGGAGGGTTTCACTCTCATTGTCGAGGACCCACGCCCTCAATTCATACGAGTGTTCCACTCGATTTAAAGGTAGAGAACCCATGCCTTATCCTAATAGGAGGGTGAAAAAATATGAAATATATAGAGGTCACATGATTTAATAGAGTATATTTCATCCATGTCATTTTGGAACAACAACTCCCAGTGGAATTTTATTCCACTTCATCTATAGAAAGAATAAAATTTTTTTACTTCACACTACACCATGATATGAGGGAATTTCCTAGTAGATGAAAAGTTACACTAGAAAAGTTTCTATATAGTTTTAATACTGCAAAATTAACATTGAAAAAATATTTTATTTCTAAATAAGTTTCCTTCAGATAATGTAAACCTAGATTTTTAGTTCCTCTCAAATTTTGGAAAATTATTTTTTGGATTTTAAATGAAATTAAATTGGATTTTATTAAAAATGACTATAAATTCAAACATAAAACGTGATTATATCCAAAGAATAGTAAGGCAGAGAATAAAACCAATCATAATACTACAAATATTTTTATCCACTAACTTTCTAGGTACATCCAATGTTAGCTTACATGTTTTATTTATAGGTGTTATAATTTATTTACCTTAATATATTCCAAAATTCATTTTAAGATCATAACTATATTCAATTTGGTTCAAATAGGTTCCATTGCTATTATATGGAATTTGATAAGTAAGGAAAAATTTGGGTTCTCCCCTAAAACTCATTTCAAACTCTTTATTAATTAAAAAATAATATTCGATACAAATAATTTCATTATTTGATCCTAAAATAATATCATCAATATAAATATGAAATATTAATGAATCATTTGAAAAAAAATTTAAGAAAAATAGTGGAATCATATTTTCCCATATTGAAATAATTTGATAAATTAAATTTAGTTAACCTATAATACAATTATTGAGGGTGTTTTTTTTAACCATAAAAAGTTTTTTAAAACATGAAAACATGATTTTGAAATTTAGGATTTAAAAAAAATGTGTTTTATACACAAAAACAATTTAGGAAATAAAATCATTCAAATAATAACTTTTTACGTCCATTTAAAAATGTTTAAAATTAAATTGAGTTGTGAATTACAATAAGATTATTATGGATTCTAACTGAGAAACATGTAATAAATATTCAAAATAATTAATACCTTAATCTTGATTATAGCCTTTAGAAATAAGGAATTCCTTCTTATGTTGGAGAATTTTTTTTATAATCATATTTCTTAAAATCCTACTCAATTCCAATAATATGATGATTATTAGGTCATTTTATGAGAGTCTAAATTTTATTACCTTGAAATTTTTTTAGATCCTCTTTCAGGGAGAGTATCCAATTATTATAATTAATAAAATCATAAAGGGAATGAGGTTTGAGGTGAGATATAAATTATTTGTGCTCAGTTTCATTAAATATTGACCTTCTATTATGAGTTATATATTGTTATTCCAAGATAAAATTATCAAAATGATTGAATTTGGTTTCAACCCATACTTTGGGTAGAGTATTTGGAAGTGGTACTTGAATAAATTCATTTAAATTAGAATATTTAGGTTTAGGTAGGTTAAATCTTGGTTGGTCAACATCACCGTCACTTTGAGGATGTGATATATGAATATTATCATAAAATATAATGTGAATAAACTCTTATAAGGTATTTTTCCACATATGGAAGACATGGAAGACTTTACTTGAGCTTGAGTACACAAAAATTATACCTTTATTGGACATAGGGTCAGAAATACTTCGGATATCCATGTTATTATGGTTAAATCATTTACAACAACAAAAATTAAAGAAACCAACATTTTTTATTATTTCATTGAAATGTTCATAGGGGGGTTTTCCAAATATGGGTCATGTAGGGGAACCATTAATAATAATAAAAGTGTAATTAACTGAACTGACCCAAAATAATTAAACCAGTTAAAATCATTCAATATTGTCCGAGAAATTTCATGGAGGGCCTCATTTTTTCTTTTGAAAACCCTATTTTGTTTTGGTGTTCTATGAGTAGAGAAGTAGTGGTGATAACATTTATAAGAAAAAAAATCACAAAATTTAATATTATCAAATGATTCACTATGGTCATTTCAAATAGAAATGATTTTATAGAATTTTTCATTTTAAAATTTCCATTAAAAGTTGATAATGATATTACAAGCCTCGTTTTTATGATCTAATAAAAAACATATAAATATAATATATTTAATTAAAATTAAAATAGTGTAGGATTTACCTATAATACAAGAAACGTTATTTGGTCCAAATGTTCAGGTTGTACTAGTGATATGGATTTAGATGATGAAAAAATATTTATATATTTTAAATAATTTTTCTATTTCTTTCTAATTTTTCAGTGTTCAATAAATAAGTTATATTTGATATAAATTTAGTAAATCTCATACTAGTTAGTTATGGTTAATCTTTAAAGGTTATTGAATGTTAAAATAGACTTAGACCCAACCAAAAATAAAGGATTATTTATCTTATTAACATAAACACTTAATGTTTTTACTTTCAGAATATTGTAAATCTTAATATGATCATTTTTAAAATGTTATGTTGTAAATAAAATATTTCCATTACAACTATGAACATTAAAAAATAATTTTAAAATGTAATTTTAAAACTTATGTAACACAATTTAATAATACTTACTAAATTATGCTTCAATACATTGAGAAAAAATTATCTTTAATTAGAATAGAGTTTGAGAAACCATTTATAACTATAATAGTAATTTTAATATTCAATTCATCCCCAAATGTGAAATATCCTCTGTCAATTTCTTTGAGATGGTTTTATTTAGAAGGATTTCCACACATATATATTGATAATATTATATCCATATACCAAGGATCTTCTAATGTTTTTCTCAAGAGACTATTATCTTTTAAAAAATAAGATAATAATTCAGTTTGTACCAATATATTTGATCCGTTTTTGTTATCTAATAGGAAATTTGGATTACCAACATGTTTAGAAAAATAGTTTCTATTATAAAAATGATTAGTTTGATTAATTATATTAGCTATATCATATATATCATTATTAAAATTTTAATTCTTAATAAGATTATAAAATTTTTTATAATAATGACAATATTTATTTTGATAATTTTCTTTTCACAAAAATGGTCTATTTATATTTTATGTAAAAAAATTGTTTTGAAAAAAAATCCCAGCATTACATTTATCAACTCATTGTGATCTCAAATTTTTATTAAAGTATTATCCTCCTTTGTTAAAATAAGAAATATTTTTATTATAATCCTTTTTTGTAAATTCTAAATTTTCAAAATTTTATTATTCTTTCGTTTTTACACCAAATCATCATTTTCTTTTAAACCCATATGAGTCTTACACGGGTGTATAGGAGTGATGGGTTTGGAGGTTTGATGTGTCTTGTTGTCAATGGGTGATGGGGGTCTCATTGTAGACCTAGCTTCAGTGGATGAAGATATGTAGCGACACTTCAGCGTGCGACGAGATGATGCAGTGGTGGTGGATGATGACGATCTTGTCACGATAGTTCGAATGAGGTCCGTATGATTGGATGGACGGTGAGGCACATTTTTTTGGTGAAAACTGGTGGTCGATGTGGTATTCATTCAGGTCGTGGTCATAGGTTACAGCTGGGGTTCTTTCGGCTCCTTCGGCTATGATCCAGTGGCACGTCTCTTTTGGGCACCAATCCAGTTAGCATTCAAAGATCTAGTCCAGATATGTGTCTCAAACCAGATCTAGTTAGGTTAAGTGCAGCGACGGCATGGATCAATGGTCTTGGTGATGGCATTGTTCTCTAGACAGTGACGGTGGATGAATCAACGGCGGAGAGTTGGATGACATGGGTTGGTTTATTTGTTCTTGGATTTTTTTTGTATAGGATTTAGATTGGGCTTTGGGTTTTTAATGGGATATGTCCCATCGGGCTATTGAGGCACTGTATTTTATGGTTTCGTACCTTTAAGTCGATGGGCTTGCTATGGGATTTTGGGTTCTCCCTTTTCCTATAAAAGTGTTTGAGTGTTCTTTTCTTTTTAATAAAGGGGTTCGCCCCCAACTTTTCTAGTATATCTTTTTCAAAAAGTAATTATTTTTGTATTTATTAATATCCTCTAATTTTGAAACATGTTTATTAAAACTATATTGATGATAAACTCTATAATACTAAATATCATCATAGATTAAATAATTTTTTTAATAAGTAAAGGAGTATGAACTGGAACAAGCCAAATTTACATCATCACATACCTCAAAATTCACCATTACCTACTTAAGAAATTAATAGTTTGATTCATATGTTTAAATTGCATCTACTATATAACTAAAAGTAGAATCATTTAGATCATTTTTAAATTCATTATAATTGTTGTTAATTCAAAAAACTATCTTTATGTGGCCCATATTTTTTCTACTGAATAAGTTAACTTCCATTTCATGATTTTTATTTTTGAATAATTGAGTAGATATTTTATTGTTCCTTTGGTTTTTCAACCTTTTTTAAATATGAGAAATCCTAGAGTTTCATTTACATGATTTATTGGGTATTTCCTTGATGTTTATAGTCTCTTTAATTTCTTTGATATTCGTTGCTTCCTTTTTAGATTCTATTTTCTTGTTTATATAATATGTCATGAGGGACCTAATTAGACCCATAACTACAATTTTCTTTATATCTTTATCTTTATGTATTATTGTAAATCAGGGTTCCCAATTAAATGGTAAATCCTTATGTATTTTCATTACTAATGTTTCTATAAAAATTGAATCACTATGATCATTTATCCCATTACAAATTTCAATAAATCGAGTAATGATTTAGAGTGATATATTTTCTATTTTTTATAGAGAAACATTCAAAGTATTCTATAATCATATCTAATTTGGTATCATTGAAATTTTTTCCTTCATGAGTTCCCTTTAAGAGTTTCTATATTTCATGAGCATTTTTTCATATATAAATTTTATTAAATTCATTTTTATGTAAAAAACAATAAAATTAATTCATTTAATTACAATCTAATTCGAAAGATGAAATATCATTGGGATTCCATTTATAATATTTATCAATAATAAGAGTGTAAACGTGTGTAAAAACATTCCACACGAGATAACCAATATATCTAATAAAATTAGACATGTGATTTTTCTATTTACCATAATCATTACCATCAATAAAGGTAGAAAAACCAATATAACATCCTTTGGTAGAACCATGGGTGTTGGAAAAAATTTTAAAATGATAATTTCTAGAAAAATCAGTTAATGATTTTGAAAATAAATCAAAATTTGATTTTTTTTAAGTCAATTTACAACTCCTTTGATATGAAATATAGTTTGAGGTATAATAAAATTGAAAGAGGTGGTGAATTTCCATTTAAAAAAATTAAATAAAAACATATTTAATACATAAAAACTTTTTTGAAATTTTAAAACCTTCTTAAAGAGATACAAATGGAATCAAATTAAAATATAAACAATATAATAATAACGTTTAATAAAATTGGAATAATAAATAAATATCTATTTGAGAAATAAATATTTTATCTTTATTATGGATTAAACAAATGTTTAATCGAGAAAATTAATGAAACAAATAAATAGAAAATGAAAGTAAATAAAGAACTATATTTTTTAAGGATATATGGAAATATCTATAAAATACCCCTAATGACTACTTCCCCAGTTGCTTGAATTTTTTATGTATTATTACATTATCATAAACTGTAGCCAAGACAAAAAGACATCATTTCTTTTTAGGCTACATAAAAAACAAGAATTATGATCAACATAGTATTTTTAGGTGTTATAACGAGGCATTTCAAATAGAATAGTCCCTTTCCTATTAATGGTAATGTAATGAAAACTAGAGTTTATTATTTTAAAGTCACTGAACACTAATGATAGAACATATAGGAATAATTAAGGATTTCTAGGAGAAATCAACTTTTAACATAGTCTTCATTCTCTCTAAATAATATAATGAAACTATTGGATAGAATTAGAAAATGATGACAGTGAAAAGATTTTAGAATACACACACACTATAGAAATGATAAGGTAACACATTGAAAAGGAGATCACTTGGGGATTTATTTGGAGATCATAACATGTAGGCATTGGAGAATGTATAACATGGTAATCATGAAAATTTTACATGGAAACCAATAAGACATTTACATCTTTATATTCACTGGGAATATTTTATAATTTACCATGGTTAATTAATTCATTGAATACATGATTAAATGAAATTTTACCATTGTAAATACTAGTCTCAGATTCTCTAAACTAAAGCCACTAGTTTCCTGGTATCCTTCACCAGGTATCTAGTATGGATACTACTATTATCCAAGTACCTACTTAATCCAATGGATGGACAATGAGTTCCCATTAGACGGTCAGTGAAAAAAATCTATAAGAACTGCTACATTCCATCTACATCGGCTAGTTGGTGCTCTTTTGTAGGCTTGTTGATGGGATTCTACTTGATGGGAATGCCACCAAGCATGCCACCATGAAGTTAGTGGCACTTAACCAACTATTAAGTGTCCTCTGCAACATATAATTCAATAAGTGGATCCTCTAATTTCTTTAATTCCATTTTAAGGATATTTTATCAACCATTCAAGGATTTAATGCATCCATTAAGACTTTTCAAGGATACATTATGATTTTTTAGAAAATTCTATCAAGATTTCATTATGGCTAACTACACATCACTTAAATGAAATAATTAAACACTTTAAATAGTGAATATGATCAATAAAAATAAATATGATGATAAAAAGGGTCCATATTCCATTATAAGTGGGAGATAACTCCAAGAATTTGCTTATTTATAATAGTTCTAATATGTTTTTAAAAATCTAATTTCCTTCCTTTAATATCTTGTAATGTTACATTTAAAAAGTTAGATATATTCTTCGTAATTTGCATGAAATAAATTTTTTATTTGACCACATGATATTTACAATATAGAATATTAAAATTATTTATTGTTTATTCCATATATTTCAATCATTAACTTATTTTAATTTCTTTTCAAAATTTTATCAATGATTTTTACCCTCTAAAAATCATCATTATTTGAAAATGATTTTAGGGCAATATAAATTTTTTTAGAAATGTTGAATTCTATTTTTGATCCTAGATAAGTGTGATACATAGAAATAATCATTGATAACCAATGTATATTGTTTTTATATTATGTTTTATTTAATAATATGATGTCCCTTAATCATAAATTGGACAATATTTCCACCACATAAAAATGTATAATGACAAATTTTCAAATGTCGGGATGTTATTTATAGTGAACATTATAATTTCCTATAGATATTATATTATATAATAATCATGAACTTTGATCACTTCCTCTCATAAAATTCTCTAATGATAAATTAATATTGACAATAGAACATCGATATCATTTCCAAGCTATTTTGGTCCAAAAATCAATGAAATATACATGATATATTTCCACTTTATAAAAAATTATAGAGATAATTTATGAATTATTAAATAAAATAGTCCATGAACTATGTTTTCCACTAAGGATCCTATATAGATTTATTCCATTAATTCACATCCCATGTATGAGATTTTTAAATTCCTTAACAATAGTAGGAAATTATTGATTAATTTTCTTCTGTTGTGGAAAATTGAAGAAACACCAAATGTCAACGGATATTCTCCCATCTTAATGCCATATTAAATTGTTTACAACATTTTATTTTTGAAATATACACTTTAAATGGAGAATTATAAGATGATGCGAAATTTCCTAAGTATGAATATTAGTAATTTCTAAATAAACCTATGACTGCACATTCGTCTTATACAGTGATGCTCCATAATTAGGGAACCCTAAAAAACATTCATATTCCTTAATATATGTCACATAGTCAATTGAAAAGGCATGTATCTTTGTTTACCCAAAACCCATCAGGAATAATATTTGTATCACATTATAATGTGAATCTATAAGATAATTATCTTCATGAAGTACTTCTTTCAATAGTTGTATAAACCCATTGAATCTCTTATTACTCCATATATTTATGGCCTTCAAGTTAATCAATCTTAAAACATTTTATAAAATCATAAATTTCATACATCCTATATACAATCGTTTTTGAGAACCACCATATAGGTGATCAATAATTTCTTTTCTCTCAATTTACTTTCTTCCAATATTATGTATCATTTATTAAATTTGATATAACATATCATTAAAGAAATATTCTTCATCAATAAAGATTTAATTATTCCTAATTTCACCATACCAAATACATGGAAACTACCTAGTATTAAAACCATGAAAAAATAAATGATCTTTAATTTCTCTTTTTTCCATCTTTGTTATATTAAATATTTTTAAACATGGGAAGAAAAATAGTTCATTGTTCGGAACAATTTTTTTGTAAAATTCTAAAAAACACTCATCACTTTCCTTATGTTAATTAATGGTTAACCTTGAACTAATATAAAGATAACAAATTGTCATTTTTTACAAATTTCTAGAATTTAATATAATTTAATATATATTAAAATTGAATTTCAAATTTATTATTAAAAATATTAATAAAAACAAATAAATATTATTATATAAATGAAAAAAATAATTTTTAATGTAAAAAAATTAATTTTTGTCTTAACATTTATAATTCCCATATGCATATATGTTTTATAATTAAAATATAAAAGTTGGGGAAAATAATTTAGGTAGAATTGAATATATAAGAAAATAAAAAACAGAATAGCAGTAGTGCAATGTACATTATGAAATTATTCTACAATATCCTTTCTTATTGTTAAATATAAACACTAAAACAAATTCCACACATAATATCTAATATTTTAGAGTGAAAAAACATGATGTTACAAATTAAATGAGAGGTGAAAAAATTTCAATGATTAATAATAAAGATAATATAGTATTATTGTTTGGAAATGGATTTCATGAACTCTATTTATTAAAGATCTATAATGACTTGTTATATAAATAAAAACATGAATGAAGACAAAAAATTTAAAGTTTCACAATATGGGAATATTTTTAAACATAATGTAACCATGTCATGTGAAGTATAATAAATTTATTTTTTCCAAATGAAAACATTGTTAGAAAAAATAAGATTGATTTTAGGACATGAATTTAGATAGTTAATCAAATATTAAAATAATATAAAATATTATACATGATTATTAGAATGGAATGAGAGACCTAATAGGTAAATCATTATACATGTTGTTACATAATTTTCTTTATATATTGAAAACACAAAACAATAATCCACAATTTATAAAAACAATAGATATTAAATACCCAGAACACAAATTTAATATATTAAATATACATTAAATGCTGAAAAAAAATTACCAATAAATAAATAATAATTTATATGATGTTAAAAATCATTGGAAAAGTTATAATAGACTCATTCATAAAATAGTCAATCAAAAAATATAACATACATTAAATATACATTCATGAAAATTATACATTCCTTAGATGTCATGAAACACATAATATAACCATTTAATCAAATATAACACCAATTAAACATTCCTTAAGCACCCATAAATCTATATATTAACTTTCTTTATAACACACATTCATCATGGGGTTTTTCTTATCCTACCCATTTATAATATTCTCACAACATAATTATTGTTTTACAAGGAAACAAGATCAACATCCAGAATATTAAAGACATGATTCTCTATTATGAAAGTGTCATGATCTAATTTATTAGTTTGGATAAATCATTATTATTTTTTGGAAATGGTTTCAATCATGCATGAAATTAACCTATACAAATGGAAATTTTAATTACATTAGGTTTTATACACTTCACCCATCTTTGGATTCCTTTTTATAGGCTAGACCAAAATCTAGTCACTTTCTCAACCTAACTAATCAGAATATAAATATACATTCATATTAGAAAGGAGTAGATATATCTATTGTTGATAGTATTTTTCTTGTCATGTCTACCATTTTTTCAAAGTTGGTTTACTCCTTTATAGTTTATAGATAACTGATGGGGTAGACAAGAGTTAAATGTCTGCATTAAAAACTTTTCTTGGTGTGGTAGTATTCTTGAGAGGAAAATGGTCATAGGTCCATGGAAAAAATATTATAAACCCATTTCAAGTAGTGTAATTGGTATCAATGGTATTAAGCAATTTAATGATTCTATTATAGGTTGTATCACATGTAATATGATAAGTATTATCTCTGTGTATTTTTAATTTCTCAGGAACAAGTTTCTTGGGAGTTTGAAGAAGGGAACTACTATTTAAATAGACTCATATCTTTAGCATGCTATCAAGAATTCCTACTCTAATATTATGGTCTGTTATAGATGAATTTCTAGTGTGTATTCTAATCTTATGTTCATTAAAGATAACTGGATGTGAACCCCTTTTATAGTGAATTTCACCCTCCATATTCTTCTTTGAATTTTCATATTTTAATAAAATATTTATTTAATGACCCTACTCTAAATGTACAAAAATGGGTTTACTGGAATCAATAATAATTATACCATCACTCCTTTGGAGGATGTCCTCATCCAAGAATCATTTAATGGTGGTATAATTACTATTTTATCATATCATCAGTCTTCTTAAATGGGTGTAATTAATGATTTTGACTAGATTCAATGATTCAACATTGCCTATTTCAAGCCCTTGAGACTCACTCTAATATGGAGAATAGCTCATAATTGTATTCTAACTGACTCTTGTTTACAAAATTTTTCATCTTCAATCTATTTTAGGTCTCAGCTATATAAACAACATCAAGAAGATTCCAAACATTTTTTCATAGTTTCTCCATAGTTTCTTCTCTCATGAATGAGATCTTCGACATATTAGAACTACTAATGTTGATAATCAAATCGATCAGTTCAATGCATCAGCATAGTACTAGTGATCTTTCACGAAATCTCTGTAGCCTCCTTCATGTTGAAGTGTAGAAATTCATCATCTTATTTGGTATTTACATAACATAACTATAAAATGTAATACCTCTTTCATCATACAATCATCTATTACAGGTATCATTCTTTCCATAAGGGAATCAAATGTTCCTAAAATGATATCTTTGATAATAGTGTCAATAATTTCACTATTCTTATAAAATATGGTATTGTGGGTAATTTCAAGTTTCCTACTAATAATTTTGAAGTTATTAGGCATCCCCCTTTTCAGTTATATATTAGAATAAATTCAGATGGTTCCTAAAAGGTAAATCCTAGTCCTACAGGATGTGGTGCGACATATCATGATCATAATGGAAGAATACTCGGAATTTTTTTTTGAATTATATGGATTATAAATGTCACTCTAAGATGAAATTGTTAGAGTGATAAATTTTTTATCCTTTTCTAAATCAAAAGTATGGAATACTTCTTAGAATTAAATTGATTCCAAAGATATACTTCATGCATTAACAATTATTTTGTTTCATTTCTGATGGAATATTATGGCTCGATGGATAGAATGTATGAGTTTTACCTCTGGTCACTAATACATCATCACACATTCTTACTGGGAGGTAAATCATGTGTAATACAACCTCACAGACAAAGGTATTGATAAGAATATTATATGGATGGGTGATCATCCTCTTAATTTGATATATATGTATGATATAGATTGTCATAAAATATTGTACTTAAGACTCAAGTACTTATTTAGATTTTAATAAATAATCCATATTTATTTTGGTCAAGGAACCATTAAAAAAACAAAAAAATATAAAATACCCCTATATAAAATTAAAAAAATCTTATATGCATGAAAATTTATAGTAATAAATATAAAACAAGAAGAAATATAAAAAAATTGGTGGTAGAAGTTGTTGATGAATGAAAAAGTGATAGTGAGGGAGGTGATGCAAACAAAAAATTATGGTGAGGAGTGAGGGTAATGAAAATATTTGTGATAATGATGAAAATGAGAGAGATTGATGATCAAGGGAGGATTAGTAATAAAATCAGGGTCATTCATTGGTGAAGTCAAACACACTACTAAAAATATAAAAAAGGACCAACACTTTACTATTTTTAAAATGTTTTCGACATTATTTATGCCATAGCTGATGTATAAAATATTGGTTTATACATCTATTATGTAATAACTAATTTAGAAAACCTACCGAATGAAATTTTATCTTTTGTAAAACTTTTTCAAATATTAAAAAAAAATCTTATTAGTTTTCAATAAAAAAATTATATATGTTACACTAAAAACCATTTTTCAATTAGTACGGTCATAGATGTTTTTTTGAGTCCTGTAATGAAATCCATGGGGATGTTATTTTATTTCAATATTGGTTTTGAAAATGGTTGTATTATCCCATTGGACTTATGTCATTCATCTATAACATTTTTTATACTAATAATTATGATAAATACTCTTCAATCCCCCTTTTCATGTTATCCCACAAGAAATTTTCTTGATATCTCTATAAATTTTTGTGCTTCTCGGATGATTAGTAAATGATGAGTAATTTACATCATCAAATATAATCTTCATCAATTTTTTTATTGATAAAAAACATATTCATTTTCTAATTCTTATAATTCCATCATTGTCAAAGATGAAATCAAGAATATTACTTCCCTTCTTTTATAGTTGTATGTACTCTTTATAATCCCCCCAAATCATCTCATGGATGGATGGTTGAGATATCATTTTGTAAATATAGGATTTATCCCCATACCTTATTATTTCAAGGTTTATCCCTTGAATAAAACATGATTATTTGAACCTTTCTAACCATCATCGTGGATAGGGTAACATAACTTTTCCAACACAGTGCATTATTCAATGTGTTTTCTTTCCCAAGGTTGTAATGTATTGATCATTCATAATCCTTTATCAACAACAATTACCTCCATTAGTGCCTATTCAGTTCAATTTTTTTGAACATATACTTTAATATATTCTGGTCAGTGCATATATCATACTTTTTACCAAATATATAATGCCACTAAATTTGAAATTAAAAAACTATAGTATAGAACAACAAATCACATGTTGGGTAATTTCTCACATGAGTCATAAATTTACATGAATCATAAGTTATTACCTTATCATTTTGAAAAGAATTAATCTGAAACCCTCTAATGAAGAATAATTTTATATTACATAACCCTCTACATTGTAATTTAATGTCTATACATGTATCGTGATCAATCAATTTTTGAGATCTTTGAAGCATTCTTTGCATTATTATGTATTGAGTGACTTCATTCACTTCTATTTTAACTGTGTTAGATAGATGGAAAATCAGGAGAATGTTTTCACAAATCATTGGTAGTAACCATCTAACCCATGAAAATTATATTTTTTTTTTCAAAGTGGTTGGTTACGTCCATTCCTCAATCACCTCAATCATCGATGAACCCTAAATTTACCCTCACTCAAGATTACATGACCCGATAAGGATAATGTTTTATCTAAAATCCAAACATTCCTAACCTAGATTATAGTTTCTACTTTCAGAGGTTTTTTAACAAAATTTTGAAATGATCTTCACATTCATTATTTATTTTCAAGCATATGATAATATCATTGATAAAGACTACAAATAATATTTCAAGTTACTCTCTAAGGATTCTATTAATAAAATATATAAATATTATAGGGTAATTTTTTAGTCCAAAGGAACAACTATGAATTCATAATGTCCATACCTTATGAGTAAATTATTATTTGGAATATCTTCTCTCTTTACCCTTTGTTAATGGTATCCATATCAAATATCCACCATTGAGAAATATTGAGTTTCTCTAAGTCCATCAAAAAAATCATCAACATGGTATGGAGGTTACTTGATATTAATTACGAACTTATTCACCTCAAGATAATTTTTTCCAAGAAACATTGAACCATCCTTCTTTTTGACTAAGTGGACTAATGTAACCCATGGTGAAGCACTTGGGAATATAAATCCCATTAACATATTCCATTTAATTTTATTATTTAATTAATAGAATTCAAGGAGGAACATTTTTTAAGTACTATTAAATAGATATGTAGAATAAGGTATTAGTTCAATTGAAAACACAACCTCACATTTCAATTTAAGACTAGGTAGTTCTTTAACATAAACCTTATCATACTTCCATAAAATAGTCTTGTCTTAAATATTCACGTCTTTCTTGATAATTTGATCTTAATATTCCTCATTATTAGTTATCCGGTCACATATTAATGGGTTTTCATCTAGAGAGATTTCATAATCATCCTTTAATTGATATTTTATAATAGGATGATTAGGGATATGGGAATATATTTCCTTATACTAAGAATTGATATGAGGTTTAAGGAGATAAATAGAATCTACACAAAATATCACATTGAATTCCACAAGGGGATAGAGAGAAACATCTATAAGAAGTATCTTCTATCTTACACTAATTGGGTAGGGTTTATAAAAAAGGGATACAATGAGTTAAACACCATGTGTTTTCATAGATAATTGTATATCCATGGTTTGTGGTAGTGAATCAATATTCATAGAAAACTTTTATCTTATGAATGAATGTGAAGAACCAGAATAAAATTAGGCATTTATAGATCTTGAGTGGAGAATGTGTGTACATTAAACTAATTCATTATCATGATCTACTTCAGTGGTAGTGATTGAGTAGACCCACCCATATTTCATTAGTTTAGGTGGTTATTGATGCCTACTATCCTCATTATCCCTAGGATTTGTTCATTGATTTTCATAATTCCCAGACTCCTTACATATGTTACACTAATGTGTGGTTTGAACATAATATGGGATATTATTTTTCTCAATTTTTTTGACTAGCCTCATTTTCTTAGATCTAAAATTATGATCCTCATGGATGACTTTCCCACACTTATAAAATTTTCATGTTACTTTTGAGAAATTTTTTAGGTGATTTATCCTCATTTTTTCATCTAGAAGATATTAATTTCTTTTATCCATAATCTTTTCCATTCAAGATTCAATGAAACTCCATCTTCCATTTTTTATCCATCTTATAATTTGGATCCACTTTTTTCTTTTCCACCTTACATGAACATAAAACAATTTATTAGTAGCTACCAAAGTCTCTTATAGTTAATTTAATATAAATACATATTTTTAGGAAACTAAAGTGTAATTGTGTCTTACTCCAAAGTTTAGAAATAAAACTGGAGGTGTGCCTCATGAGTATCATAAACTTTTATTCATATATAAAAAATAATTCCCACAAAATTTTCTTAAACTCATGGAATTCTCTCTAGGGTTTCATCTGATGAGTTTAAGGAAATTAAAAAATGAAAAATATTTTCATTAGTCATCTTTTTCATTCTTCATCATATTTTTAATGAGGATCAATGATTATTCATACTCACCTATTATGTGATAAAAAAAATATATTCTCATGGTTTTATCATTAATGGATATAAAATCTATTTTTTATTGAGTTGATACATTGCTAAAAATTAGTGGGTTGGAAGACCCACAAAAGTATAATGGGAAATGATTCCAAATGTACATGATCAAATTTTCCTTAATATGTAGTACATTATCCTGATCAACATGGTCTAAATTATTTTTTTTATTTTTAGTGATGATTGGGAATTTCCAATAATTTTTCATTCCACACCAATCTCATTAGGTTTCCCATTGAGATAATCACCGCATTTTTTATCACATCCATTGTTAACTCAATTCTCCTTACGACATCCATTACATGAATAAGGATAATTTTACGAGAATAATATAATTGATAATTAATTAAAATAAAAACTTATGAACTTAAAATTATTAACTCATAATTTATGTATATATTCAAACATATGAATCTCTAGATTTCAATCTATATTATCCATGGTCTCTTACCTATTAGGTTCTCTATATTAAATTTATCAAAATCCCGAAAAATGGTTTGTAATGATTTTTTGAATAAAAAAATCATATCTCTATGGTGTGTCAAACTAGGATTCTATATAGGTCCATTTATCATGCACCTAGTAAATATCGATTCAATACTCAACCAACCAATTTTAGAGTTATTACACCTGGGTGCATCAATACCAGAGAATACATGAACTTTTTTGTGTCCTGATTAGGATTTCATTTCTATGAAACCATACACTCTATGATTTAAAATATTTTAGAATTTTTTCTTATATTTTTCAATTTCTATTAAGGTTTCTACTAATATTACCTTGTCTAAGTCCCCAAAAAAACTAAACCATGATTTCATAAAAAAATTGGATACCCAATATAAACATGAATATAATTTATAATAATTCCCTTATTTGGACATTACATCTCGTAAATACTTGAAAACCCCAAATAAAAATGGTTTGGTGTATTTGAAAATTAGTTTCATAAAAATATTTTTTATATAATTTATTTAACATTTCTCACAATATCCCCCAACAATAATTACTTCTAAAATAGTCATGAATATAATTTCCTATGAATGGGAAAAAAATACAATGTGAGCTCAAATTATTAGTAAGTGATAACCTATCAATATTTCATAAAAGGTTTGGGTATAAGAATATGAGAAAAATTATCTTAGTATAAATATCTTATTAAAAAGAAAATTTAATAATGAGATTTATCTACAAGTCATTATAAAACCACATGAATTCCAAAATGAACAAACGTATTCCATCAAATCAGAGTATGGAAACATGAGATCAGAAAAATGTGGGATATCATGGAAATGTAGAATAACATGGAAATATGGAAAAAACATAAGAATGGGGAATAATTAGATTGTGAGACCACTCAGTCATTCCCACCTTTTTTCTTGTAAATAAATTTAAGTATTTCCACCTTTTATATTGTGAAAAAATATAAATATATCAAATTTAAATTATCTTATGAGATATAAAACATTAACCAATTCATTGGATGGATATATATACCCCCACATAAACATCCATACATTTTTGTTCCAAATGAAAAAAAATCATATGAATCTACCTGAATAATTATATCAAGAATTATATAAATTTATACCAAAAATTAAATCACCCTAAATAAGTATTACATAATGGAATTTAGACTTTTTTTTTATAAAAAATATATCCCAAAGAGATAGATATTTTATAGTTAAATTGAATAATTGAAGTGAAATATAAAAAGGGTAATTAAATTACATTTCTCAATATTGTTGTATAGATACAATGTTTTCATACAGCTATAAAATTCATTTTCAAGAAGGTAAATTGAAATAAAACAACGTTAAAATAAACCCAAATAATGGAATCTTCAAATAAAATGATTGTTAAGTCAAAACAAAGTGGAGGAAAATTGAAAATATATGATTAAGAAAATTAATACCTTTTAATATTTTAGAATACCATTACTAAAACCCACATCATTTAAAAGATTCATAAATATTCCTTTTGAAATGAATTAATGATAAATATAAATTTCAATAAAATAGTAAATATTTGGGTATTTAAATATGAATGTATACATTTTTGGAAAAAAGGAATATATATATATATATGGTGGAGAAAGATCTATTAGTGAGGATAAAAATTATTCTTATTAAGGTCATATTTTTATGGAGAATGGAATCCCTCAAATAGAATGTATTTTAAGTAAGAATGAACACTTCCTAGATAAACAGAGAATTTATCATATGAAATAAATAAATGGTAAAATATAATAATTTTATAATTTCATAGTCAATGGATAAATATGAGGACTCAATCAAAATGAGGATGAGTTGACAAAACCCTTATTTTAACTCTTGATTTACAAGAAATTGATTTAACCTCTAATATAAAAAATATGCCTATATTAATTAATTATTTTGAAAACATATTAGAGTATCTTTATATTTCTATTATTTAATTATAAACATCCATTATACATTCAATAGCATGTAAATTTTTATTTTCATCATTATATGTTAGTAATTCCCATTTTTTCACATGTTTCATAGTGGAAACATTAAATCATATTCCTTAATAAAAAGTTCCCCATTATAATATTACAAAATAAATTTAAATAATTTTTTAATAATTTTTAAATATATAAGTAAATATTATGGAAACTATGGGCACGGTTCATGTGAATGGGACCCCTATCGATCTCGCTTGAGGTATTTTACCAATATAAACATATGAATTTATAATGATTTAGGCCATAATTTAATAACCATATTAATGTAATATATTAATAATTAATATAATATATATTTTCATAAAATATAATTTATATTCATCCATGTTAGGAGGTTATGAAGAACAAAATACATCATTTGTGGAGTCAGAAGTCTACACATAACATTAGAAACGTCTTCATTTTTCAAAATGGTCAAGAGGAAGATAGAATATAATGTCCCATACCCAAATTCCCACAGTATGATTCTTGAATTTGTTCCATGAATAGGTTTAGGGGATATCAGGAATGATTCGAGGCTCATGATGATATCTATAGATAGTTTTTTTTTCTTTTGTTTATTTTGATATATGTGTTGTATGATTTCTTGTATACCTATTGTGGGTGATTTTTAGATACATGAAATGATCATCATATTATGTGATATAAATTCTAGAATTGTTCATATTGTTTTCTTTGATTTTATCTTATCTCTAATATTCAATTATTATACTTTCTTCCATTATTTCAAATTACTTGTATCATTGTTTATATTTTTGTTTCAATGTTATATTTTTAACATCCCAGACCCAGATGTCACTGAATGGTGCCCTGATCCCAGTTGGCCACATGTCCTCAAGCACATCTCCTAAAATTCTAGAAGCTTTTGACTAGTACCGAGGTCCTAGGGTGTGCATGTGGGGAGATTGTTCCCTCTTACCAGAGTGTAACATGGTGGAATCATAAAAATATTCAAATAAAATAAGAATATATAATAATTTAATATCATAGAGAAGATGACATCCAAGAAAACAATATAAAAAATTCTATATGTAATCTTATATACAATGATGATCATTTCATTTATATATAAAGAATCCAAAACATGTATACATGAAATAGAAATGTACATGTATCAAAACACACAAAAAAGAAAAAAAAGGACTATCTTTTTATAGAATCATGATCCTTGGATAAATCCTATTATCCCCTACACCTACGCATGTAATAAAGTTAGGAATCATATTATTGTTACTTTACCTATTCCATACATGAATCCATATAGTATGTTTGGGTACCCAACGATGTCCTGAATAGGGTGTGAGATACAATCCTTATAGGTCACCACCCAATATTTCTATAACAAGTCTGAGATAGGAAATAAAATCTTACAAATAGTGAAAAATATAATAGGTATGACACTACTTAAATTAAGTGCCCATGGAAAAAACTAAACAAACATGTATCCTGTACAGCCATTCCAGGCTCCTTAAAAAAATTCCCATGCTCCCATAACAAGGTAAAAGTAAAACAAAATTATGTAAACACTACAACCATGTTGTATAAAAAATATATCACATAATCATAGAAATTCCATCTAACCTATATATAAAACCCATAATGTCCATTCTATATAACAAGAAGTATCACAAAATATCACATTTAAGAAATATAATCAAGAATGTCACATTTACCATAGTCATGTTGTATAAATAGAAATGTTAAACCCTATGTGGTTAGATCCATGGTATAAAACACCAACACATCTTGATCGAGTCCCATAATCAAATTGATGGAAACTCAGTAATGGCACTGGTGGATTCTAAGGATCGTGTCAACATAGCATGTGTAATGTGAGTCCCTTAAGATGGATCCAATGGTTATAAATTCCCTTGTCCAATTACATAATCAATATACAAGGAGAATATAGGTCCAACGTACCCACTACCATAAATAAAGTCCCATGTGGAAATTTCCATGACATCTAAATGGTATCACAATCCATGGTATATCAACCAAGACATCCACTACTATTTTAATTCACAACTCATTCCATCCATCAACTCATAATCATTCAATTCCCTGAGTTTACAAACTCAAATAACCATTCTCATTCAATTACATTCAATGATTTTTCCCGCTCATATAACAATTCCATATAAACTGATTAATCAAAGAATCATCATGAAAGGGGGTAAAACATCTCCTAATTAATCAATTCAAATAAAATCATTTCAATATGGTCTTTCTCTAACTAGTAAAACCCAAAAATCACCCCATAGATGGTAAATAAAAAGGTAAATCTCAAAGGAATTCCCCACTTTTGATCTTGGTTGGATAAACAACCTCCAAAAAGTCTCATGGAACTAAATAGAATCACAAATAGGTTCCAATGTATTCAATTTAATTATTCAATTAAATTTCAGGGCCACATCAGAAGGTATGACATGCCACAAAATGGAACCTAGATATATAAATCACCAAACCATTTGGAAAAACTACATACCACCAACAATAGGCCCTTAGTAGAGTGCTCATCAAGTATCATCTCCTGATTCGATGCAGATTATGGGAAAAATGAAGAACAATAGAAGTACCTAGTAATAGGGAATATAATCTTTCACCTAAATAGTATATATGATACCTATGAAAACAAATAACAACCTAATATAAATTCAGTACTCACTAGATTGAATCCAATGAGACTAACGATGCTCAATTCTAAGTTTGGATAGAGAAACTATATCAAAGCCTAGGATATAGATTTCAAAGGATCTCCCTCATGTATATTATTTCCACCAGGAGAAGAATGATAATATATATTTATGTATAATATATCTTTATGGAAAATATTTTTTTTTACCCCAAAAATATGGGTTGTACTGTTTGTCCACATGGTTGGAAAAATTGTTCACTAACTATGTGCCCTCTACTGTGCTAAGGGGGCCCATGCATGGTCATTGCACATAGTTTGGCTGACCATGCAAGAAAACATGTAAAACATCAATGCTTAAAACTATAGGTGATCATGAATTTGAATCAGAATCTATCCACATGGTTTTACAAACCTTTTAGGCTTAATTAACCCACTGTTCTAGCCTTGAATGGTTCGTGGTAGCTGTGTAGACTATCCCGCACAATTTCTAGTAATCATGTGGCCTTCCTCATTCTCCCAAAATCTAGGTTCTTGGCTCTGAACAAGCCTTAGGCACCAAAAATATCTCCATATCCTAAATGTGTATTTAAATTGGGATTAAAAAATCATTTAAACTAAAAAAAGAGATTCTTACCTCATATGAAAACCCAGGGCCTTATAATATTTCCCCTTTAAAAAAATCATCCTTGAATTCCCAATCAATTGTGGTCAAGTTTCATCTGAGAATATCTCTGGCCACTGAGCATGTACATCAGCCACCCACACCCAAGTCTTTCTCTATAAATAGTCATGTTCCATAGTGCTCATGCTAGAGTAATTGATCGGCCTCATAAAACCTCTTTTCTCTAGTCAACGATACGAATCAGATGTTCCTCAAATAATGCATCCACTTGTAACTCAACGTCCTTAGGATGAAAAATGTGATGCATTTATTATTGATAACAGCATAGCTGAGATACATGGTAGATGTTATTCATGGACCAGTGCATCTAAGGTAACTACAACTAAAAGATTATCGGCCCGACTCTCTCTAGAATTTTGAAAGGTGCGACATATCGTGGTGAAATCTTAATTACCCCGTCTATTAGTCCATCTATGTCCCAACCTTAGTGGGATAAATAAAAACACATAATCCCCCAACTCAAACTTATGTGTTATTATACAAATATCGACATACGATTTTAGTCAAGACTGTGTTGTATCCATCTCCTTCTAAATCAACTTGACCTACTAAGAAGTGTCCTGCATGAGATTTTGTCCCATTAAAGTCGCCTAACCATACTCTAATGATAAAATGGTATACCTGCATGGCCTTCACACAAATCCTCATAAAGTTCCATCTATATCATATCTTTATTACTTTTATTATCAGTGAACTCAACAAGGGGTATATGCCTCTCCTATGATCTCCCCAAATCTAGGATGCATGCTCATAGCATGTCCTTAAGAACCCTTATCATACTCTCTTAATCTCCATCAGTTTGAGGGTGATATATTGTTCTTAGAAGAATCTATTTACCTGACACCCTCTACAAAATGTTCCATAATGAGATTTAAACAAGGAATACAAATATGAAATGATATTGTTTGGGATACAATAATGATGCTATATATCATGAATATAAACCCTCTTAATATCATCCACACTACTTGTCTCCTTGATTAAATGGAAATGTGAAACCTTCATGAGATTATCTAGAAAAACCCAAATAGCATCACTACCTCAAGGTGAACTCAGTAAACCAATCACAAAATACATCCTAACATCATCCCATTTCCACTTGGGAATAGGTAACTTATTTAAAATCCTATCTAGTCATTAATTTTCCGCCTTCACCTACTGATAGGTGGAACACCTCATAAAAAAAACCAGTTACCTCATGTTTCATACCTGACCACTGGTACTGAAAAAATAAATCATGATACATCATGGAAATTCTAGGATACATCTCAAAAACAAAGGCATGAAATTATTGCACCATATCCTCACGTATGTACACTATATATCAAATGCGAACATAGATACACATGATTTAATCCTCACCAACAGTTCAACTAGTAGGTGGGTCCTCACCTTCCACACTCTACCATAAAACTAGTCACTCATAATCTAAAATTTGTCTCATTATCACTCTATCCAGAATTGTAGAGGTAAAAAAAATAAGAAAGAATGTTATTCCCCGGAATGTCTTCCACCTCCAAGTGCATCTTAGAGAGCAAATCCATAAGCTTCCATGCACTACTAGCCTCCTAAACTATATGTATCTAAGTCCCCTACATAGTGAATCATCTACTATATTTCCCTTTCTAGGAATGAGGTCAACATAAAATTATAAATATTATAGGTACTCATCCTACCTTCACTTCATTTAATTCAGATAATGACATGTATATATGTAATTGAGGACATTTTTCATCTGTTTTCACCAAAACACGTTCTCCCAAAAAATAATGTCTCTAAAATATTATATAATTATCAATTGAAGTTAATATGAGATCATGCATCGGTTAGTTCCTCTCGTGTGGACTCAACTGTCGAGTCCTATAGACCACCACTCTATCCCATATATCATAACTTCTCCAAGACTAATACCTAATGTGTCACAACACACAATGTAGCACCTCCCTTCTCTGGAATAATCTAGAATAGTGATAAATTCAATCTCACTTTCAGTTCCGATAAGGTTTTCTCATAGGTATATGACCATTAAACACATCAAACCCTTCTCAGTCAATATTATAAATGGTTCTTCCAAGAAAGATAAGCCCATTATGAATCATATGTAATATCCAGATAGCCCCAAGAAACTCCATATATCAAATATGTTATTGGGATTCTCCCATTGAAATACAACTCTCACCTAATCATGGTAAAATGACACTCTTGTCTTTGAGATAATATGACCGAGGAAGTGAATCTTCTCCATCTACCTATGGAACTTTGTGATATTATCATATAACTGGTTCTCTCTCAATGTATCCAAAATGATCTCAATGTGTTTAGCATGTTCATATCAATTATGATAATAGGACAATATATTATCCACAAACACCACCACAAATGAATCTAGATATGGATGGAAAAATCAGTTCCTCAGCACCATAGAAACTTTTGACGCATTGGTGAGACTAAAGAGAATAACCAGATACTCATATAGATAATACCTAATAAGAAAAGTTGTGTGAGGCATGTCTATTGGTTTAACATGCACGTAATGGTATCCAGACCTCAAATAAATTTTTGATAACACCTGAGCTCCATAGTGCTAATAAAAAAGTCAATCTTTGGCAAGGGATATCAGTTATTAACTATATGTATGTTCAATTTCTAGTAATCCACCCATAGACTAAGGTGACCATCCTCCATTTTCATAAAATGGACTAGTGAATCCCACAAAGAAGTACTCTATCATATAAACTCATTTTCCTCCAAATCCTCTACCTATATCTCGATCTCCTACAACTCCGTCATATCTATCCTTTATGTAGGAATTGATATCATTTCATCTTCTAACAATAGCTCGATAAAGAAATCCACCGCTATCTGAAGAGGTAAACTTGAAATTTTTTCTATGAAAATGTCCCTTAAAAGATCAAAAAATAGATGAAAATCTTCCTAAACCACTCTATAGTCATCAATATATAAAATAGTATTCTAGGATGTCATCTCGACCAACCCATGATTCTGTAATCCAGATCATCTTTCCTAGACATCCCATTCACCCTTGTGAGTGTAAAATATTGCCTCTCGTGATGTGAAAATCAACCTACAATTATATCAGTCAACATAACATCAATAAGCTTATATAAAATCTATATAATATATGAATTCAAACCCAGTCATCTCATGGAAAAAATGTTTCCACATATCTATATTGATAATTTATCATGCATGTTATACTATTTTATTGATCATGATATAATTTCTCATTTATGATGCCTTAATAAGCATGTCACATACTTCATGTTTAGTGAAATCTACTAAACATGCTTATTATTTTCTAATTATGTCATATTGTCAAAAATATATCATTTTTCTCAACATAGTATACTTCTATTATTCATGTTGGAAATTATATATTTTCTTATATACTGCTATAATTTTTTCTCAAAATTATGTACACATTAATACAAGTATTTTTTGTTTTTTTCATATCTAAATGGATTTTATACTACCCATTATGATTAAACATAGGTATATTGTTAGTATTTTCATGTAAATTAAATTTTATTATAACTTCATTTTTTATTTTTTAAAAAAAATAATTTCATCTGAATATATTCCCACATTATTTTTCATAGAGATTTCGTGACATGGAATCATTTTTCTTAAGGGTTTTTGGTGGATTTATGTCTCTTATCTGAGTAGGAATATAGAGGTGTTGGTCTCAATGGAATGGGTTGGTGATTCAATGTTTTTCTAGGATCATGAAACTCTCACCCCCATTCTTGTTTGAATATTTCCTTTAGGATTTCATAATTTTGAATTGTGACTTAGTCTTATATTTTTTCCATTTAATGGATAATGTAATGGATTGGTTCATGGTTTCTATTTTAGTTAACACTTAACCAAGAATTAAATTCAAAAAAATAAGAAAAAAAGATTTTGATATTTTAAAATAAAATGGGTTGTGTCTATATAAAACTAGTTTTTTATTTTCATTAATCTTGAAAAACTGGTGTTTTTTAAATAAAATTTAATTTTTGGTTCTTGAAATAATACAGGGTGTGGTGAAAAGCTATTTTCTCATTGTTAACAATCCAATCATGTCATGAACTATCCTCGATACCTTGGTACCCTAATACTAAATCCAGACCTAACATAGCCCGAAGGGAACTCCCATTCCCCAAGGGTTGGAAAAGAGCACCTGGAATCAAAAAATATAAATGTGGTAACAAATTTTCCACAAATAAATTGTAAGTAAGAGATACAAGTCACTATAAACAAAATAAAACTCTATAGGGATAACTTTACTATAATTCAAAGAGGTATACAACTGAGTGTACAACCACAAAGTACCAAAAAATAGGATAAACAACCCATGCCTCAAAAAACATAGTATCTCTATGCTCAATGATCAATAGAAAATTCTACCTCCTAGTGGTGATTTACCCTTGCTCAAACCTAGAAGGAGGAAATCTATAAACTCCCAATGGAACGGGTAGGGTGTGAACTAAAATCCCAGTAGGTTCTCACCAAGTATTTTATAATATGTTTTCATAAATAATTATCCAAATAATGAATTCAATTTTAAATAAATAATGAATGGTAGTTTGAAAGAATATTTAAAAAATATAATGCTTTACACTTAAATTGATGGAAATAGTTGAAAAATGAATTAATAAATCTTTAATATTAAATAGTTTATAAAAATTATTGAGTAATGTATAAAATATTTACAAATAATGGAATGTATATTAAATCATTAAAAATGTGAAACATGGTCATATTTCAAGAGGTATGATAGTTCTAGGTTATGAGATCCCCACACACTTGAATTAGTGATCACATAACTGTGTGTACACACCTCTCTTATGCACTAATCAAAGAGGACTCATCACTATCCCAAAGGGGATGTGACTTGTTAGAAATATATTTTTAGAGTTGTAAAGAATCAATAGAGTATTGTATCGAATAAATCACAAACTAACTAGGTTTTCATGTTATCTAAAAACATTAAATAATAGGAAATTTATTTTAAAATTGTTTAAAATATAATTAACCCATTTTTTCTTTTAAATTTTCTAAATTATATTTAAAAACCAAATTGGGTTTTTAATCAAACCATGAATTTTTCAAGGAATAATCCAACGGGTTTCTATCAACAAAATTTAATCTGTTTTTCTTAAATACAAATTTAAAATTAATTTCAAAATTAAATTTCACCATTATATTTGAAAATTTAAATTCCAAAATTTCAATTCCACAAATCAATTTACAAAATTTTCCATCAAATTCCATAAACTCACACTAATTCATTGGAATTGTGGGGTTTTCCTAATTTCATGTGAAATTGAATTGAAATCCCCAATTTAATAAAAAATAGTTTTTCAAAACATAATTGAAATAAATTTGATTTATATCAAGAAATTTTATTTTTATCAAGAAATTTAGTGTTAAATAAATTGGAAAATACTCAAAATGTTTTCTACTGTAGATCACATAACACAAAACCGATGATGGGAATCTTTAATAAAGAAAACGAGTAAAAGATATTGGAGAATCAATTCTATATTAAAGACCCAAAAAAATTGGTATTAGATCCTCCAATAACATGGAGATATAATAAACCCTATGGAGGAGAGAAGAAGAGATTCGGAGAGAGCTAGTGTGAAGATTAACATACCCAGAGGAGATCGAACGTGATTCTTCACACGTTCATCCAAATAGAAAGGGGTTTGGAGTCACCAAAATTGGATCATGAGAGTCCCAAATTCCTAGGAAAATGTCGTAGGTCATGTTATGTATAATAGTGGTAAGAAATAGGGGTTTGGGAATATTTAAAATAGTTTTCAAATTATTTAAAATCTAGGTGCACGGTCTCCTTGGTTAGGACATATAGTTTTTTAAACCATTTTCCATTGATGATGGGGTTTAAAGTGTTCTACATGGTGGGTGCATAGTTTATCAATCCTATAAAAACCTATCAAAACCCTCACTAAAAGGGTTTTCACAAGTATCACTTGTATGGTGCACGATTTGGGTAAACAATGTACCAACTGTGTACAGCCTAAGATCCCTTCAAATTTAACAAAACTTCACCTGAAGAACCCCTAAATGATACCTAACCAATTAATGATGAAAATAGGGTTTAAGAAATAGATGAAAATAATAATATGACATTACAAAAATCTCCACCATAGAAACATTTTGTCCCCAGAAAGCCTATTAAGAATCTTCCAACTCAAGCAGATGAGTCCACTACACTCTCATCAGTGCCTCTCTCTCCCACATCTCATGAGTATCAGAACCATGATTACATATAATTTTAACCCAATGTATCTTCCTCCCATGATGTAACTTGATTTTTGAATCAACTAATCTGGCATCATGCTCAGCCATGGATAAATCCAGATCAACGTCAAGATCACTCTAGCTCAAAACATTAGATGGATCATAATGATTCTTTGATGTATGAGATACATCAAACATGTTATGTATCGATTTTATATTTGGTGGATGTGATAAATGGTAAGTCGCTTTACCCACCTTATCAAAAACACAAAAAGGTTCCCAAAGGTGATGAGCAAGCTTCTCATTCCTCACAAGCCATCAGTGACCCAAACAAGGTTAAATGTTCAAGAAAACTTAGTCGCAAATATAAAACTCCAACATTCTGTGAAAAAGATCAAAATAAGAATTATAACATATCTATATCATAAGCATTATATGATGAATCAACTGAATATTTGATGTTATCTCTTGAACCAAGTTCATCCCAACTAGGTAAATTTCATAAATCTCTGACCAACACAACAGATATTTACAAGAATATCCATAAAAGCCTCAAAAGGGTCCATTCTAATCATAGACTATTAACTGTTGTTAAAAGAAAAGTCAACCAACCCAAAATAGCCATCTTATTCCCCACCAAAGTCAATAACATCGGTGTGAATCATATTCTCAATAATCTATATATTTTTTTTTTCTCATCCATCCAAATGTGGGTGTTATGTTGTGCTCAAATGGACCTGAGATACTAATACCTATTGAAGGCCTCTCTAGTATTGGTTGTATCATAAATGTGTAAGAAGTGACTTAATTTAGTTATCCTATAAATTACAACCAATATCCCATTTTTATTTTTCTAGGTACTCATAAACCCATCCAAAATATCCATTGATATCTCTTACCACTTCCATGTTAGCACTGGATGTGGCATAATCCAACTCAAGGATTTTTGGAACTATTCCTTAACATGCTGGCATATATAACAGCGAGAGATAAAATCATAAATTACATGTATTATACCTAGCCACAAGAATCATAATTTCTTATCATAGAACCTATTTATGGTTCCTAGTTTCACTTCCTGCTATACATTATAAAAATAAGCCATCACATCTTTCTTGATTGATAATGGTACAACAAAAAGATTCTCATAACATAGAATGGCCTCTGTGGAGAACAACTATACAACAATGGTCTCACCCCATAAATATAGTCTCAAATGATATGGAACTCATCATCAAGTTATTGTTTCTGAGGAATCATTTTGAGAAGAGTGAATGCCAACCAAACACTAGATAAGGAAACCACATTCCTTGATTCCCAAACTCTCACATGAAACCATGAAAAAAGTTCCAAAAAAGATTCAATCTTTTAAATATTCTTTCATATCCTGGGTTGGAAGTTTCTTGCAAAAGGAATTTGTGATTACATTACATTTCCCAAGGTTATAGGAAATTTCAGTGTCAAAATATTTCAGGTAATTCACCCAATTACTCTATAGTAGATTCAAATCTTTTTGAGAGAATATATAACTCAAGCTCTTGTGGTCGGAATACATGGTAAACCTTTCTCTAAAAAGGTAATTCCACAAACTATTAATTGTGTGCTTCATAGATAAAAGTTCATGGTCATGGGTTAGTTAATTCTTCTTATGTGTCCTAAGTTTACAAGAGAAATAAGTAATTAAATGATCACCCTATATAATAATGCATCCCAAACATGAACTTAATGCATGACAGAATACCCCAAAGCCCTACCTAACCTCTGGAAGACTCGAAACTAGTTTAGTATTCAAAATAAACTTCTTCTAAACAAAATAATTCTGAAATTTTTCATCCTAGGAAAACTTTACTCCCTTCTGAGTAAGACTAGTCATCAGATAAGTCATCAGGGAGAATTTCT
The DNA here is from genome assembly GCA_963277665.1 of Viscum album. Classification (NCBI taxonomy): domain Eukaryota; kingdom Viridiplantae; phylum Streptophyta; class Magnoliopsida; order Santalales; family Viscaceae; genus Viscum; species Viscum album. Next base: position 2,015,562,142 of record OY728127.1, read on the forward strand.
TAACAAACTAGAACTAATAGATAGCTAAAGAAAGGATTCTTTGAATCTTAAAAACATTTTATTATTGTTCCAATTTCATAACATAATTCACCTTATTAGGATCAACTGATATATGATGTTCTGACACCACGTGTTCTAAGAGTACCACTTCTTGAATCCAGAAATCACATTTTGATAGCTTAGTATAAATTATGTGGTTTCTCAAAAATTCCATAACTACTATAAGATGAAACACATGATCCTCCTCAAACATAGAGTAAACAAGTATTTATTCCAAAAATACCACCAAAAATTTTAAATATACACATGGAAAATCATGTTCATTACATCCATGAATACTATAAGAGAATAGATTAAACCAAACGGTATGAAAAGGCAATCATAATGGTTACACCTACTCCAAAAGGAAGTTTTATAAATGGCAGATTCTTTTATTATAAAATGATTATAACTAGAACATAGATAAATATTAGAAAAACTAGTTTACTCCTTTAAAATAGTCCCAAAAAATCATCAATCCATGGTAAAATATATTTTTTCCTTACTATGACACTATTGAGTTTTCAGTAATCATCACAAAGGAGAAATAACCAATCTTATTTTTTCATAAAGAGAATTGGAATTTCCCAAGTTTACACACTCAGCTGTATAAATAATTTCTATGAAGGATCAACCATATGATATATCTATTGTTTCATTTCATCTAGTGACATTAGGTAAGAAGGAATGGATAATGGTTGGGTAATCAACACTAAGTAAATAGATAACTCCACCACTCTTACTGGAGGAAAACTAGAGAAGTTAGAAGTTAAAAATTCATAAAACATGAGGAAAACTAGAGTGAGATATGTAAAGACCCATAAATTTCAAGGAAAATTTTTTCATAATTTTCTTTGGAATTTTAGAAGAGCGCAGTTTCTGACGGAACCTCATTCTGAGGCCCGGTGTGCCCGAAATCATTTTCCGAAGTTTGGCTCGGGTACGTTCAGTGAACGGACGAGCAGGTTTTTCTAACTTTTGAACTGGTGCCCGGAATCGAATTCTGAGGGCACCAATGAAATCGCAGCGCCGGTATTCGCTTAGAAACATCTCTTCCGAAGTTGCGTTTCCTCAGGTGTGGTTTTTAATTTCGGGCTTAAAGTTAAGAAATAAAATAATTTTTTGACAACTTTATTTTATTTCACTTAAGCCACTTGGAAGCCACTTGAAGCCACTTAAAAACGACTGAAACTGAGTTGAACCGGATAGCGTGCTATCCAAAAATATACTACCCTCTTGGTAAGATATTTGTGCCGTGGGGCCCGCATGAGCCCCGCCGTTTCTTTCCGCTAAGTAGCGCACCCGCGAAAACCTGTCATTATGAAAGTCAACTGACGCGTTTTCTTAATTCCTTAACAGACCATTTAATTGGGCTGTTTATTTCATAAATTAAATGAGCTGTTTCTTTCGTTGAATTAATAAAACGAATTGATGGGTCGTTACTTACCCTTTTTCGTTGGTTGGTATAATAATAAAATAAGACCAACCAGTCTTTTGGAGGATTACTGGTTGAGAGGTTTTGTAAGAATCCTTGAGCCTTCATCCTCCTTCACGAAGAACGCGAAGAACGCGAAGAACGCCGTCACCCTCGGAGTTTGACGACGCTTCATCCGAGACGTCCTTCCCCGCCCCGATCTTCGATCAACTGCTTGAGGTAAGAGTCTCGGATTTTCTTTTTAATCTCTTTTGTGGTTTTTACCAAAACACGGATTTAATTAATTAAATTAAATCTGTTGTTTCATGGCCCGTTGAGTTCTCCGACTCAACGCTGGTTTCCACGACGACACGACGCCCTTCCGCGACGACGCGACGATCCCCTTCTTCCGTGATGAACAATTCCGCGAAGAACGCTCACGAGCGACGACTACGAGGTAGGGATTTTATTTTTTTTGGAAATGCCTCTTTTTCCCCATGTTGATTCCGTTCAAAATGAGGAACCCGATTTATAAAACAATTTTATTTCATTAAAAATTGTTTTCGGATATGCGTTCATGTGTTGAACTTTATTCCTACCGTTGTTTATCTCTAACATGGAGGGTTTGGGCCAAACGAACACGGCCCGACGACCCTCCGTCGTTCTTCGTTTTGTGCGGATTTGACGGGCGACGACGGAACATGCTGAAATGGAAGTTTGATGGTTCCGCAGTGAAGAACGAGTCCCGGGAGGAGCAGCGGCGCAGACGGGAACAAAATCGGACCACCGGAGCGACTCTGGGGGCCCGCGGAAGCCGCCGCCGGCACGGGTCGCCGGCGCGGCGGCGCCGGCAGCCGGGAGCGGCGGCGCCACCGGCGCGCCGCCGGACAAGGCCGCCGCGGCTGAAGCCGCATCCGGTTGTCCGAGCGACACCCCGCGGGTGCCGCGGGGTTGTCATGCGGGGGCGGCGGCTCCCCCCCGCGTCCCTCGACTTTCCAGGGAGACACCTCGTGGGTGTCGCGGGGGTGTCACGCGGGGGTGGCGGCTCCCCCCCGCGCCGCTCGGCCGAGCCGAGCCGGGGGGTTGACCCGGTTCGGCCGACCCAGGGGGGGTCGGCCCGGGTTGGCCCGGGCCCGGACCCCGCGTCTTCGGACGGTTTTCGTTCAAACACCCGTAACTTGAGCTACGGATCTCCAAACAATGCGCCGTCAGTGGAAACGCGATCCTTGGATCGAGATGGTCGTTTCGGTATATTTCACTCAAGGTTTCGGAATACTTTGAGTTTGGCCGGGTTGGTTCGTACACGAAACCAACCGGGCCCTCGGAGAGGAAACGCTCATATCTTGAGCTACGGACGTCCGATTGAAGTGTCGTCAGCTTTGTTGAGTTCCTCTAAGTGAGACGGATCTTTTGGCATACTCCGCCTGAGGTTTGGACGCAGGTGGAGTACGGTCGGGTTGGTTTTGCCTTAAAAACCAACCGGACCCCTCGGACGAAATGGCCAATAACTCTCAGACCGGGCGTCCGATTGACGCGCCGTCTGCGACGTTGAGTTCCTGTTGACGATACGGAACTTTTGGATACATCAACTTTGGACTTTGTGACAGTTGATGTATCGGCCTCTCGGCTCGTGGAGCGGACCCTCCCGAATGAGCTTGCTGTGTGCGGGAACCCTAGTGCTGGTTGCGACTGCTACTTCGACAGTGACGACCGTGCAGAGATCCTCAGTGGACTGCGGCGACGACCGTGCAGAGATCCTCAGTGGACTGCGACGACGGCTGTGCAGATATCCTCAGTGGACTGCGACGACTACAGCACTCAGCAATCCTACGTGGATCAGTTCTACAGGTCCTGTGTGGGCCCGATCCTGTGTGGGTCCGATCCTGTGTGGGTCAGCGCTCAGGGGTTCTGTGTGAGCCAGCGCCTTCAGGTCCTGTGTGGGTCCGATCCTATGTGGGTCTTGCGGGGGTTAGTTACCTATCGATACTTCGTGGGTCCGACAACTTATATGGATCAGTGATCATCTTTATCGTCATCCGAAGAAGTATACCTGTGTGAGCTTAATCTTGTTTACTCTCCTTTGTGGATTGTGTTGAGCTATCCTGTGTGGATTTACTGTTCACTCTCCTTTGTGGATTGTGTTGAGCTATCATGTGTGGATTTAATGTTTACTCTCCTTTGTGGATTGTGTTGAGCTATCCTGTGTGGATTTACTGTTTACTCTCCTTTGTGGATTGTGTTGAGCTATCCTGTGTGGGTTTATGTTTGCTTTCCTGTGTGAACTGGGTTGTACTTGGGCTCGGACGTTGGAGCCGAACGGGAATTGATGACTTAGGTATATTTATGGGAATATACCTAAGCCGTGTCAGATGTTACTTCGTGATTGTATCTTCCTTTGTGGATTATCGTTTTTGGATTTCGGGAGACCTTTGGGGGTCTCAGGGTCCCTACTGAGTAGCTTATACTCACCCCTGCACGGGCTATGCCCGCACTACATTGTGTTGGTTGCAGACGACGGATAGCGCTGATCGTGGTGGAGGCTTGCGGAGCAGGACGGTACCTAGAGGTGGACCACTGGGCGGGACGTACTCGGAGCGGACGGGTGGACCGAGGAGCTGTGGAGGCTATCTGTACCCACCCTTCAGGTGGGACTTCCAGGGGACGGCTCGACGCTGTGGCTTTTCCTTTCAGTTGTTGTTTTTCCTTTCAGTTGTACTTTACAGCTGGGCTTGTATTTCCGGCCCCTTTTTCTTTCAGCACAGCTTGTACAGTTTTTACTCAGTTTTTACTTTTCCTCTTGCTTACTCTGTGGTGCTTGTTTACTTTTCAAAGGAAATTCCTTCCCTTTTGTTGGGATTTACGCCTTGGTGATAGTCGCCAGCCCCTGGCCTATGGAAGGCGGGCTTGGGGTAGTCACGGCACGGGCCCCGAGGACGGGTCGTGACAAGATAGTCTCTCCATGATTATCACTCTATATCAATATAAATCATAGATATTACATTCCCTAACTCTAGATAAGAAGGTCCATCTCTAATCCACCTCAGTTCTTGTTCCCCTTCAAATACATGGCACACCCCATCGGGTGTATTAAAGGAGGCCCATCGAAGTTAACAATCAACATGGGAATTATTGGTAACTAGAAAATCCGTACAAAAAAATTATATCATGTGGTTTCACATCGACAACTAGAAAATCCCAATCAATCTTGATATATGATAAATAGGACACACAATAAGGACTACAGGGGCCCTTATCTCTCTTTTTTCGAGGGGTGTAGTAATATTCATCACATAATATAATATATATATATATATATATAATGATGATTTAGTAGATTTAGAATATGAGTTGAAATGAATGAATGAGACATACCGGTATCAAATAAATAAGTCATTAATGATGGATCTATAGTTTTGGTACATCTCATAGTTATTGGACCTATATATTCTTCCTCTAAATACTCTTCCATTGTGTGAGGAATATTTTTTAACAATTCATGCTGATAGAACCCATTTGTTCATGAAGCATTTAATCACACCATAGTACTTTTTGGCACTGATGATCCCTTTCCACTATATGGAGTATAATAGACATGGTTGAACTTCTTCAAGTGACATGAGAATCCAAATAAACCACATTTCTTAGAATCCTTAATGAACACCAATTTTGAATGTTACGGTTTTCCAGAATGGTAACAATTAAAAGGGCCATTTCTAGGAACTGAATGAGGTCTAGAAAAACCATAATGTTGAGAATATCCATGAGAATAATCAAACTTCCGCATTCATTTATGGGAACTCACAGTGCCACTAGGATAAAGGGGTCCTCCCATCAACCCTGACATACCACCCATGTCCATTTCAACTTTTGAAACCCTCTCCAGAACATGACAATAAGAAGGAAGCTTTAGTAATAAAACCTAATATTGAATATTAGATCGAATTCCCATTGCAAATCATCGAGTCTTCATCTTATCATTCAATAAAATCTTAGTTGAAAACATCATAAGGTCAATAAAACGGTTTTCATATTTTATCATGGTCTTGTCAGCCAAAATAATTTTAAAGAACTCCAAGTACTTTTATAACACTACAAACTCTAAATTGAAATATTTTGTGAAAATAGATTTAATTTATTTCAACTCTAATCCATCATTATTCTTTTCAACCACAATAATGTCTCACTATCTCATACTAGGTCCCTCTAGCTTTAAGTTGGCACATTTCACCTTGATTTCATCAGTCGTTTATTGGAACTCAAAAGAAGTTTGATATCTCTCATCCAACCCACAGTTAGTTAATTAAATATTATTAAAACCTTAGAACACCATTGGATTTTGGTGAAGGAATTTCTGAGAATGATTCCTCAAAACATCCCTTTGAGCTTACATAGTTGAATCATTAATGGGAATGGGTGAAATTTCCTATCCCAGAGCTTAGACATCATGAACAATAATTTCAACCAGATTCTTGTCCACAATGGGACTTTCTCAACGAGATTCAAAATCAGCTTCTTCCAAGGTCATATTTTGACATCTTCTTAGGGGAATGATGCTAAAACATCAACCGAAAAAATTTAATACATCATAAAGGTAATGTGAAACAACTCTCAAACAAAATCACATAGAGAATTAATCCCAATAGATAGATAAACAATATTTTTATTTCATCCTATCAAAATAAAAATCATCGAAAATACTAGAACTAATCCTAAAAATGTCATTCCTAAGATACCCCTAGTGAATTAAGCATCATTATAGTGAGATATATCTACGAACTCATTCTCAACTACCTTCTAAGTCCTCACATGATTACTTAAGTGTACACTAACATCAATGAAAGATTCTTAATCTAGCCTTTGATTCCCCTTTTTCATGAACCAGGTTAGATACCCTGGTACCTTGATACGCGATACAGTCTTGACATATCCCAAAGTTTATTTTAGAACCATGTGGATTGGAGAAAATCACTTATAATCAAACAATATGAAATTGGTAAAAAAATTCCAAAAACATAATAGGGGATAGATACAAGTCAGTATGAAAAAAGAAAACTTCACCGTGAGAACTATATCAGAAGTCAAATAGGTATACAACCTAATGTATAACCATAATGTACCAGAAAACTGATGAATGGACCAGGTCCTAATAAATACAGCTTCTCAATTTTCAAAGATAAACAACAACTACCACATCTAAGTGGTTTTTGCCCCTGCTCAAACATATTAGGAGGAAATATATAAACTCCCAAGGAATAGGTAGGGTTTGATCTCAAATCCCAATAGGGTCTCATCAAGGATTCCATAATAAGATACCACAATTAACTAATGAAATAAATCATTCAATTTTAAATAAATAAATCATGATGCTTTAAAATAATATTTATAACAAACCATTCTTTGCAATTCAATTGATGAAAATAATTTAAAAAAATACTTAATAAACATTTTAAATAAAATAGTTTATATAAATTTACAAAGATTATGTAAATAGTTTACATAAATAATAATATATATTAAAGAATTAACAATGAGTAACATAGTCATCAACCATGAGGTACAATAATTCCAGTTTATGGGATCCCCACACAAACAAATAATTTATCATCGAAATATGTGTACACATATCCCTCATACACTAGTTAAAGAGGACTCATGACCATACCATCGAGGATGTGACCTTATTTATATGTCTTTTTATAGTTATATTGAAACAATAGAGTGTTTTCCCACATAACTCACTAACTACCAAGTCTTCCATGTTCTCTAATAGCATTCAATAATGGTATATTTATTGGAAAATTTTTTAAAATACAATTAACCCATTTTTTCAATTCAATTTTCCAAATTCCATTTAAAAATTAGAACAGGTTTTTAATCAAATCATGTCTTTTTCAAGGATAAAAAACACAAGTTTCTATAATAAAAATTTAATCCATTTTTCTCAAATATAAATTTGAAATCAATTTCAAAAAATAATTTAACAATTCAATTTCATAATTTAAATTATTTAATATAAATTACACAATTCAATTTCCACAATTTCCCATAAAATTCCACAAACACACCCCAGTTAATTAGAATGGGGTGTTTTTCCTAATATCATGCCAAATTAAATTTAAATATCTAGGATACCATAAATTAGGTTTTTATAACATAATTTAAAGAAATTTAATTTAAGTCAATAAATTAAGGGTAAAAAAATAGGAAAAAATTAAACATAATCACCTATCGTATATCACATAACATAATGAATACGAATAAGAAAATCCAGCAAAGAACGTCAACAAATTATATTTGAGAATGAAAGCAATATTTAAGACCAAAAACAAATTAAATATCCTACAATGACAAATATATTTAATAAAACATGGAGAGGATATAAGAAGAGAGTGGGAACATCCAAAAGATAATATTCACATACCTAGAGAAGATCAAAAATGATTCATCGTGCTTTAATACACCTAGAAAGGGATTTTTAGGAGCTGAAGTTGAATCTTGGGAGCCGCAAATGCCTAAAACGCCCTAGTTTGAGTTAGGCTAGAGTTGGGGAATAAATAGGGGTTTAGAAATTTCTAAAATAATTTTTGAAATAATTAAAATTTTCATTGATGGTTTCTTGGGTAGGGCCACACAGTTTTTCAAACTGTGCCCCCAGGTGATGGGGTTTCGTAGTTTATCCTTGGAGATTGCATGGTTTTTCAAACCCTATACCAACCATTAAAACCCTATATTTTTGGGTTTTCATGGTTTTCCACTAGAAGGGAACATGGTTTAGGAAAATCTTCCACCAATTGTGCACAGCCCAAGATCGCTTCAACATTTCCAAAATTTCAGATAAAGCACTCCTAAATGAGACCCAATCAAATAATGATCACAATAGGGGTTAAAGAGTACCTGAAAAATAGTAACATTACGTTACAAATGAAGAGTTGTTTTAAACATAATGGTATTTAGAACTAATTAATTTTTAAAATAGAATAGTAATTTCATTTTAAATGAAAGTCATTTTTTTATTATATGTTAAATAAAATGGAAATTCAATGTGATGTTATTTAGTAACATATATTTTAAATGATTTGTGTTTTTAGAGGGATATATGAAAGTATATTTTCAAAAAATATTATTATCACACATTGATTATGTAAATGTGGTATTTTTATAAATGAAAAGATCTATAACTATTGAAATAGTGAATGATTTATTGGAAACAATTTTATATGTGAATCTTTTGAAAATCATAATTTAATGGAATATGCAGAATATGTAGACCATGGAATAATAATATGGTCGGGAGTACCTTAGAATTTTTTCTATATAGATAATTTTAGGATTAAAAATTTGATAAAACCCCATTGGTATTGATATCTCATAGTGTTTTAGTGTCTTTATTGGGTTTTAGGAGTCACATAGCAGAATCATGGTGGGTGGTTGAATTATGATTTGGGTTGGATTTGAGAGTAAATAACAAGAAGTGTGTAATATGTTTTATTTGTGTTACAGGTAATGAATCATGGATATCAATATATTTAGAAAGGTTAACTGGTTTTATTTTATTATTTAAGTTTGGTATGTGTTTTTTGAATCATAAGATTAATAGATTCCTCAATTAATGTATTAGGGGATTAGTGATAGTGAGTCTTTGTGTAAGTATCTCCTAAGAAATATTAAGGATTATAATTCATATGGTGGGTAGATTATAATGATATATATCCTAATTATATTTATTTAAGACCTTGGGTTGGAATTTGGGATGGTTGAATAATTTGATAATTTGAATTTTTGTTGAGGTTTCATTTTTCTATTGATAGTTTGAATAAAATTTGAGATGTATGGGGATAAATTATGGATTAATTTGTGTATGGTTTTATGTTTGGTCATAATTTTTGGAGTTTGGGGGTCAATCGTAGGTGGTGACACCAGAATTATAAAACAACATGTGACACCACATACCCAGTTGGAGGGTACTGGGTACTTGGTGAGCTAGGAAGAGGTCGTGGTGGCCTAGGATTCCCACTGAGTACTATGTATCCCTAGGTTGTTTACTAGGTAGCATTAATTTTAAAAAATTATTATGAATTTTTGATTAATTCCCCCTAAACCACTTCAACCTCTTCGCATTCCCCATAGAACCACACACCCTTTTTCTATATAAGAGCTCCATTTTTCACCATTTTGAGTCTCCTTCTTCTTCCCCTTCATTTCCCTTTATTATAGTTGGATTCATTGATCTTATTATATAAAAATTAGAGGTAAAAATACCCTTATAATTTCATCTCACTTATTCATTATTTGTATTCTAATTCCACTTATTGGATCTAGAATTTTGAAATGAATTACACTAAATATTGATGGAATTGATCTAAAATGGTGTTTTTTCTCCTCCCTTGTTTAAAGTGGTCTTGTATGGGTATTTTACAACCGATTATTTACTATATTGATGGAATGAGACTATGGAATGATATACCCTAATGTTTTTTAGTGATGAGGGTGAATGTTTATATCATCTATTTGAGTTCTTTAGGGATTCTGGTTATTCTATTTTTGGATGGATTTTAGAAAGTGGTCATATAATTTTTCACATTAATTCCTGTTATTATTCGTTTATAGTAATTGTATTACTAGGTTAATTTAATTTTTTTATTTTCTATGATGGAATCAAGGTGATGCATATATTTTTATTAGAGTTTTTAAACCATTCTTAGAATATTGTCTACTTTTCTTGATCCTCTAAGTGATTCTTAGTCAATGAATATAACCTTCCATCCCATTGTTCTCTTAAAAAATTATTAATATTTCTTATTCAATATTTTTCAAATACCAAACAATTTACTTCCAATGGTAATTTTGGAATAACCTGATAATTATTTCAATGATATTTTATATCATATAATATCTAGTCTTATACCCTCTCTTGTTCTCAGGGAATTTTCTATCCCAATATGTTTATGGTCAACTCCCTATGAAAGTTACACTTATTATTGATGTTTATTTTGAATTTTGACTTATTCATCCCGTGTATTCTTATTGTATATAAACCCATTTTGGAAAATTTTTAAACACATTATCTTTATGTTTATAGAGTTTGAAATGGAAACATTAGGGGTTTCTTTTATATTGAACCACCAAGTGGAAAACATATAAACATTAAATGGTTTTTTAGAGAAAACCTAATGCCTTTTATTCTATATTGTGTTATTTAAATAGGAAATGTTATGTTCCAATTATAAATTATAAGAACTATAAATCAACAAACAACACTTAACATTTGGTTAAGAGTGTTTCTAGTGGTGATGAGGTGGTTTGGGGTATCATGTGAGGAAAAATGATATTTTTTACTACACCAACGGTTTTTTATAACAAAAAATTAAATTATTTATATAAAATATAAATGGTGGGTGTATTTTATGTGAAAACCCTATTTTATAAATGTATAATCTCTTTAAACACATTCTTGGTAAAACATATTTCTTATTTTAAATGATTTAGAATAAAAAAATAAAAATCACAAATATTATTCTCCTTCCTATGGTCTCTTCTAAAAAATTATCTTATAAACACATATTTAAACTGATTTACAAAAATTGTAGCCCATGAATGTGTGTTTAATGATTCTTTTTGATCATGTGTTTTATGATTAATAAATTCTCAACTTAGGTAATGTGGTTTTAGAAGTTCTTCCTTTAAAATTGGGTGTCAAATTAAATCAATTGATGGTTTAAATATTTTAGTATGGTATTGACATTAAAGAGGATCCTTGGACCTCACCAATTGTGCTAGATGACCTTTGTAGAGCTTTTGAATATTATCATTGGTTATTATTTTCCCAATTTATTCTAATCACTACTAAAAGTGGGATCTTGTTAGTTCCTTATTTTTTTTACATATACCATATATTAAAATATTATATACAACTACACTCATTTTATATTCAACACTATTTTTTGTTTTATTAAGGGTCTAATTTTTCATACCCCATCATTTATCTTGATTAAAACCAATATGTTTAAGTTACAAATTATTGTATTTTATTTAAGGAAAGCCTACTAGATATTCTATGATTAATCAATATATTTTTTCTATAATTATAGTATTGGACAATGATAATTTATATTGAGAATATATAGTATACTCATCCTTTAAATAATGTTTAATTACATTAGAATAAATCATATTATTTACATTGATAAATAATGTGTCAATTTTTTTTATATCTAGAATGTATTTTTCTATAGTGTGGATCATGTTTACTATTATGATATAGAAAACATGTACATTATTTTTGTTATTAAATATTAATAATATTTAATTGTTTTCTTGTATATTGATTCATGTTCATGGATTTTTTTTGGAAGATATTTCATATGTATGTTATCGATCCTTTTCTTTATAGATTTCAACCAGATAATTGTGTACTAGATAAACAATGATATATATACATATATCTATATATCATCATTAATGGTAAAGAGACATAATAAAAAATATGGATATGTATATTATTATGATTATGGACACACACACTTTCCTTATTATGAAAATATGAGTGTCATCCAAAAACAATATGATATATATATATAGTTCCAATATGTAAGGATATGGGTGGACCCCTAGGGGAAAAAGGTACATTTATAGTTTCTCCATATGAGGAGAGGGTATCTTCCCATGGATATGGATTTTATACATATATATATATATATATTGACGGGAATGCACACACACAGATATTTGTGTGTGTGTGTGCGCGCGCTTCCTCTTATAGAGAATGGGTTCTAACAAATATCCTTAATAGACAAATCCATTATGGTGGATTTGGAAATATCATGGATTTTAACCATAGATAAAATTAGTTTTTGTTTATATGGAAAAAAATTAATTATATTATATTGTGATATGTTATTTGTTCTCTTTATTAATATAAATGAAGGTTTAATTTTTTTCTAGAATATGATTTAAAGTTAATTTCTTATCTGATGATTGTTTCCATATCTTATAAATGTTCATAAATATTATTTGGAAAATTAATTTATGTAAATGATTATATAATTTCATTAAAATAATCATTACTTTACCTTTTGATTTGATATTTTTTGGTGTTATGTTACTTAGTATTTTATTCTCAAACACCTTATAGAGACTTTAGTGGACATGCATTCTCAACCACTATATTTCCTGTTCCAATAGGTATTTTGTTGGATCGAGTAGATTGTGTCATTATTGTTCATAAATTTCATGGGGTGGGTGGACCCATCGTTCATGTTAGAGCTAATTTGGTGATGTTTGGTGGTTGTGTTTGGAATATTCCCTTTATTTTTTCTTTTTTGCTTATTTATTAGGGCCTATTTGTCTTGGACACCTAATTATAAAAAAATTTTGTATTATCAAGACCACTATATGACTAACCTTTTATGCATTCATTTAGTAGGTTTTTTATATTTATGTTATTATTTATAAATTTATGATTCATTTTGAACTAGAACTATTTGTGGCATGTTTGACTTATGAATGAGTCGTGTGGAATTTCATTAGTATCTGGCCATGAATATTTATTATAACCAAAGAAGGATAATCATTTTATAACTTATTAAGGATACTTGTGGCACTAGTAATCATCACTCGGAGACTGAGGATCACACCTAGGGTTAGTGTAATGTGTATTTTTGGTATTGTATATGTTTATGGGACATGGTCTTTGTAAATAGGATATTCATCAATGTGGGGTAATTTTTTTCCTCATGGAATACTGATCCTTATTTTATCAATTATTCTTATCATTCATAATAATAAAAATTTACTTATTTTTTCCATTCTTTTACCACTATTATTTCATATCATGATTATTTATTTGATTAGAAAAAATTTACAACATTTAATTTATATGTTGGTTGAATTTTTTTATAAAAATAAACTTAAATTTCTAGTTTAAAATAATATATTTTATTGTTATTATTTAAATTAAAAAAATAAAATTGAAACCATAAGTTAAAGAACCAAATTAAATATGTCCCAATAATTTTTTAAAGGACTATAACTTAATAGGTACAAAATAGTTTTTCATTTATTTTATATATTTATTATTCAATTTAATTATTGTCTCATTGATATTCCTTGTGTTGTAAATGCACTAAAAATAGAGATATAAAATTGTAAAATATCCATAGATTTATAGCATATAATTTAGAATATAGATGCCTCTATCATATTGTATTATTATTATCCATCATAAGTAAGATATATAGGTGATATGGGTTATTATGTTCATGTCCACTACCATATCTTCCAAACAATTTACATTCAGTTTTGAATCAATGGGTTGATTAATTTTTAGCGGTACATGAATAAAATAATTATTGAAATTTAAAAAATTTATTCAACTTCAAGAGGAATATGTTTTCTAATGTATTTTAGTTGTCATGTGATGGTATTCAATGCTCAAATACCTTCACTAAATGAATTCTGCCTATATAAAAGATATGATTCGCTTAATGATGTTTTTGTAATTATAACAAGACATAGTAAAAGATCTCCTTAGACTAGTTCCTAGTTAATAATCAAGTTAACGGTTCTAACACAACATTGTATTTTGGGATTCCTATTTTTAAAAATGATGATTCTGGATGAAATTGTATAAACTATAGAGTCGAGACACTGTTGATTTTTTCTAGGTGATCACAATCAAGTGTACACCATCTAAGAGTATATGATGGAGTTATTTTCAATTCAAGTAAACCTACTAATATTAATTCTGTTTTTCATATTATATGTTGTTTTTTTAATGATAGATTTGGTATATATATGGGTATCTTCCACTAAATTGATCATATAATGATTCTCCAACACCCATCAGATGTAGCATATTTACATTTGTCAATGAATCAACATATTATTTTTCTTGATTTCTAAATAACAAGCATATAATAACCTTTTTCTGTCTATATCATATTATAATCTAAAGTGTGGCTGAATATTATCCATTGGATCACTATTACAAGATTTATAATATAGGATATCATAAAGAGAAACTTTTTTCTCTCAGTTGTAGAGTACGACTAGTTTGTGTCATTGAGTGTGGTATAATGGAATACTATGGGTTTTTTTGTATATGTCGTAAGCTATGATATATGATATCATAGTCTACAACTGAATCCAATTTGTTTGAAAATAGAGCATCAAGTTATAGTTATGATATAAAGTATATCATTAATGATAAATGGTCTATAACATAGAAATTACCCATACATAATATTTTTCATTTTTGTGATAAAATCAATTATTTATGGGTTATCCCATAGATAAATTACTTTCCTTTACATGATATATACTGTTATTTTTGGGATACTTAATATATATGAAATTACCTTTATCACTTAAGGTAAAAATTGACATGTAGGGGTCATTACTCATTATGTGTGGTTTTTTCTATTGCCACAGTAATGAAACATAATGGTAATCACCTATTTAATCAAAACATATTATTGATAATATCCCATATGAATCATAAAATTAGATACAATAAAAAAAATTATAATTTAATATTTTTGAAAAAAATGATTATAGTTTATAATATTTTTATATATGATAAGTGTTATGCATTAATAATAAGTGATTTCTATGCCTAAATAAAATATGAAATGTTCATATTTATATCTCTTGTTTGGAAAATAAATAAAAAATTTATTTCTTTTTTGATTACTTTTAAATACTCATATATACAAATTGTTTATATATTTTAATTATTATATATAGATTAAATTAATATACGAGTTGATACATACATATTTGTTAGCATGCATATAGGAATAAAACATGAAATAATAGAGATTATATGGGATGTAGTAGTTATGGATTTAATATGAAAATGATGTATAATAAATTTTTTAATCTTATATAGAATAAATTATAGTTTAAATTTAAAGGGTTTATATTTAAATTATCAAATTGGTTATAAAATGTTCATAAATTAAAAATAACTCCAAGTATAAAGGATTTTATATTCAATATTATGAATTTTTCATAATTATTAATTTTAATTGTTAAAATTAAAGGCCTTATTAAAAGAAATTATTTAGACCATATCAAAAGGGTTTTTTGAAAATTTATTTGATAAGGGTTTAAAAGATAATAAATATGTGACATTCCAGGTACATAAATTGTTTACAAAATTGAAATTGAAATAAAAATTGTTTATATTTCATATAATATCATATATTTAAATTAATTTTTATATAATGAATAAAATGGAGAGTTCATGTAGGGAAATAAAAATAATGTGATTATATTTATGAAATTATGTAATATATATAAGGATAGATAAATTAAAAAAATTATATTTTTATAATTTTTTATAAATTTCTCATAAATGCTTATCTACTGTTTAAATATATGAGTTTTTCCTTTATTTGATATTTATTCCCTTATTTGTTCATGAGATATAAATTTTCAATCATATGAATATTATTATGATTCAGTTTTAAATTGTTAAACTTGTTTTAAGATTATAAAAGATACATCTAAGTAGCTACATGCTAGGTATGATAATCATTTTAATTTTCATCTACCTTGACCTAGGTTTTTAATTATACTTGTCAACTTGAATTTACTATTTAATATAACTTATACATATTAGGTATTATAGTTTTAATGAATTAATATATATCATGAGTATAATATCACTAGGTAGAGTAACTTTCAGTCAAACTTCTCAGTGGCATGGGGGATTATACCATGTTTTACAAATGTGGAATTGGTTATATATAGATTTAGACTTACTAATGTGGGGATTTATATTTTCATATAATATTATCTCTTTTCATGAAAATTTTATTTACCTTATGCATATTATTCTTTTGGGTATCTGTACATTTTTTTGACTTCTTTTTGTGTGAGTAAACCAAGTTTTGGGTTGTGTAAACTGTTACGCATTAATATAGCTTCAATATAATAGTTCAGTGGAAGGAAAAGGAGTCCACACTAAATCTCTATAATCTTGAATACAAATAAATGAAATAACATGAGATAAGATGATGAAAATTCTAAAATAAAACCCATTAAATACTATGTGTGATATTCCTTATAAAGAATCACTTTTCAAGACCTCAAAGATTTAGTATGGGTGACCCAAACAATTAGGTTCCCATAAATTATCTTTTGTAAGGAAATTAGTTATTATTATGACTATAATAGTTAGGTTCCTTGTTATTATAATTTGGATTGTGTTACAATTAGATGTAATCCATAATGGTTAGGATACCAAAGGAATATAGTTGAGTTTATATTTATATGATGGATTTGGATAAATTTTTATCAACTCATCTGTATATGAATCACATATGATAATATTGACAATTTATACCATCCAAATATAGTTATGGATTATTTACATGATCAATAAGTCTATTTCATGATAAGATATAGTTATTGACTCACATTATCGATAGGATGTATATATTTTTTTTCATTTTTACTATAACTTAATTCATTAATAATCCTTGAAGAAAAGATGTAAGAAATGATACTCATATGATAAAATATTTTATAGTAGAAAAATAACATCATCATTATCAAACATAACATTGAGATTAATCATTGGAAAGGATAATATTATTGTAAAGAACAACTTAGATTGATAAATTAATGAAAATTATTAAGTTATAGAAATTATTTTTTTTATAGTAAACCCTTCCAGAATAATCAGATGATTGATGTTCTTTAATGGTTAGAATCTTATTGATTATGAAAAGCGTAGTGTAATTTACTTAATATATCAAAGAAATTAGATGAAAAATGACCTAACAAACTTTAATTTATGCTCATATACTCAATATTATTGAGTATTCTGATGTCTTAGTGATACTATAGATATCCTTAAAGGATTTTTTGGCTATGAAATTATATTTAAAACCAAGATTATATTTTTAAATTTGTTATCAGTTATCATTTAGTGTACTGGGAATATTTTTATAATTATTCTCAAGGATTCTATATGAAACTTTTTTTATAGGATTCTATCAATAATGTATAAGTCTCAATATTGTAAGAGTTAAAAAATCATTCAATAAGAAACATCTCAATGGGAAGTTAAGAAATGGAAAATGTTTGAGTTTTGTTAGGATCATATGGAATTATGTAAGGGTCATAAAAAGAGATCATAAGAGTAATTATCATTCTATAAGTATCATTATATAAAAAATTAAATTACATAAGGATCATTTGAAGAACTATATAAGTTTAATTCAATGGAACTTCCTTAGATTCACTCTATAAGGTTCATTATATGGTACTTTGTAAGATTCATTCCATAAAGATCATTTTTATCTATTCTATAATGATCATTGTCAGTCTATAATAGTCATTCCTATTAAATAAGTATTATTTTAATTTCATAAGGTTTATTTCCATAATTCTATAAGGATTAGTCTACGGTAATGTTAAACATCATAAGGTTCGTATTAGTTATACTATAAGTATCATTTAACATGTCATAATAGCCAATTCGTTTTTTTTTTTCAATGGACCAGCTTGAATATAGTAATAACACTACTACAAAACTGGGTTTATCTAGTGCTAGTTTTTTAATAGCACTAGATAAAAACGCAGTTAAAGAACCCCTTTATCAGTGCTAAAAAACATTGTTAAAGGAGGTATTTAACAGTGCTTTTTTAGCACTGATAAAGGGGGTCTTTAATAGTGCTAAAAAATTACTATTAAAGGGGGACCTTCATCGAGACTTTTTTAAAAGAACTAATAAATACGGTCTTTTATCTGTACTTGTAAAAAACATTTATAAATGGAGGTTTTATCAGTGATTTTTTAGAAGTGTAGATAAATACCCCCTTTATCAGAGCTTTCTAACAAGCACTGATAAAAGTTTACTTCAAAAAAAATATTTCATTAAACATATATATATAAATATATAAATATATTTATATTGATATAAATATAATATATATTTTTTAAAATATGTTTTAGATAAGGTAAATAAGCATTTAAACTTAAAAGATAATATATTTGGTGAAAATGGATTATAAAATAACTAAAAAATTATTTTCAATCAATAATTTTCTTATTATTACCCATTAATAGTCATTTAATATCAATTTAAAGAAAAAAAATAATAAATAATAATAAAAGAACTCAAATAAGTTGAAAACGTAACTCAAAATTCAAACAGTAATAACTTTTGATCCGAGTGTCCATTTGGGCTCTACCACATATCAAATCAAATCCTGTGACAATCTCTACACTGCCATGACCAAGTAAACCCTATTCATTATTTTTTCAAGGTAAAAAGGCCCATAAATCCTCCAAAACTGAGTTTTTATTCGGGGTACCCCAATTTTTTATCTTTTGATGGATTTTAAGCCTCATTTATGGGGGTCTTTTCCCTTTTTCAGTGAGAAGTAAATTTATACCCAAGTATTACATTCATATTGACATTATGGATTTTAAATTTTATCATTTTTCAAAATTTTATTTTATTTTTAATCAAATATATAAGAATATGTACATATTTTTTATATATTCACACATAAAAATTTCATTTTATGAATAAATAAATTAAAAATATTTAAATATAAATTAAAATTATTAATATATATATCATATATATAAATATATGGATAAACAAATGTGATGAAATATATATATATATATATTTATTTATATTTATATTTATATATCATAAAATGTAAAACAAAATAGTATATGGTAGTGGTAAAGGTGTTGGATGTATAAGCGGGAGGTCTCAGGTTCCAAACTCACTGGAGGTAGGGGCATGCGTGGGAGGCTAGGATTATCTAAAGTGATAATAAATATGTGGATAAATGGGAAGAACTAATAAAGGGGGTGGGTGGGGTGTGAAAAAAAAATTATATATCCTTTATTAGAGGAGCCTTTATTAGCTCTTTTTTAGTGCTGTTAAAGGCCCCCTTTAACACCACTAAAATGATAAAGGGGGCCTTTAACAGTGCTAAAAAAAGAATTGTTAAAGGACCCTTTTAACAGTGATTTTTTAGCATTGATAAAAGTTTCAAGATTTTAACCGCTCTTTGATTATCAGTTCTTTTTCTATCACTAATAAAGGCATTTTCTAGTGTTGTTAAAGGCTGATTTTTTAGTAGTGTAATTTCATCACATTGAAAATAATAATTGAAATATTCATCAGATATTGGAAAAGATTAGACAAATTATAAAGGGGGATTATGTTTTGATATAATTATAGATTCGAGATATAGATATTAAATGTTCTCAATACTCAAATTAAATCACATCATAACTTAAGGACTCACGTTGTGAGTCAAATTTTATAGGGATATTATCAATTGTAAAGCATGATTAATAATATTTTCAATCAAGAGTATGGAAACTCATGTATTTTATATATGAATTAACACTGTGATTTATTATGAAGATATAAATTATTATAGAACATTATAAATAAATATTTTCTACTTTGGAATTCATGGAATTTACAAAATTAAAACATAAAAAATATCAAATAAGAAAAATAAAAGAAATTAAATGAAATATCACAACGAATTTCATGGAATATCTATATAAAAAATTATCTTAAAAATTATGGAGAGGTAACTTGAAGAATAAAAGGATATGAAGAAAAGATTAGAGTAATCGTCACCAGAACTATTGAAAATATATATTTGAATAAGAAGAAGGTAAATGGTATCAACATTAAAGATCTTTATTAAAAGAATAATGATGAAGGTGGATGATAACACCATTACAATTATCATGTTCATATTTTATTTTTTAACAAAACAATAAGAAACATATTTGTTGGATTCTGTTGTATTTTACTTGACTAGAAGCAAAAAAAAAATGTAATAGGAGGAAGTATTCCTTTGATTAGTAGTGAACCCTTACAAAGAATTTGAAAAAAAAAATATTGAAGAGTGGAACATCATTGTATATCAACACATTGTCTATTTATTCTCCTTGGACAATCCCTTAATCATATAACACATAAAATATGGATTTCGATTTTACATTCCTTTATTCATATGTTGTGATTGTATTAGAAATAACTCACATATTTCTGCTTCTCTTTATAACACAAGATTAATATCTAAAAATTCAAAAATAAATTCACACCATAATTAACCAACACCTCTTAGGGTGTGTTTGGGATCAAGTGTCAATAAGTGGTATCAAATTCATGGGTTTTGGGTGCTAAATAAATCTTTATAATTTTGTCTCTATGGGAAAACTAGTGAATGATAATGGATTTCCTTTATTTGATGGTTATTGTTACCAAATATGGATAAATTGAATAATATCTTGTAAATGGTCTCTTAGACTCTATGTTTTATGTATTTTATCTCAAGGAATACATTTGAGTGATTGTTATGAATCATTATTGAAGGGGATACAAAGATTCTTGATTCTAATGATAAATCTTAGAATGTGTTTTCCATGCCATGTCCAATTAGATCTATATAAAGGACATGATCTATACTTATAAAAAGGGAGTTTATGATAATTTTGATAACATATATGTATTTAATACTATGTTTAAGGAAGAAAATATTCGATTTTTTCACAATGGTTATGATGAACTATTGATGTATCCAGGTGAAAATATTGATATAGTTTTTAATCATATTATTAATGTTGTGGGGGATATCTGATATCTTAGTGAATAAATAAAGGATTTGGATGTTTTGGTGACAATATTATGGAAGTTACAAGACCATTATAACCAAAATATGTCTACTTTTGTATAAATAAACTTATATAAAAAATAATGATATGAATTCTACATTAGTATGTTGGCCTCTGATATGAGATTCAATCCAGATGGCACATCAAATAATATAAATAGGGAAATATATTTCAACGACATAGAGAAGATTAATATCACTAAATATATATGTTAAGAGGCATATTTAAAATATTAGTTTCTATCTTTGGTGAAAAAAAAATTAAAAGAGTCAATTGATTATTTGTATGAAATATACCCTTGTCTTTCATTAGTTGTTTCATAGCATAAATAATCACATTAATGTTTCCTAAGAACATCAATGGTATTTAAATTAACATGGAAACCATAATAATTCATGAAGAATATTTCTCTCTAAAAGTGACTTTAATCGACGAAGTTATTGTAACACCCGGATATTTTATATATATATATATTTATTTATTTATTTATGTCTAATGTTATACACAAAACAAAAAGAATCTTTCACTACACACAACATTGGCTGGGCTTGCGATACGCACAAGAGCAACCTTCCTCGATAGCTTGCGTTGTACGCAATACCGAGATTCACAAAAAAATGATTAATTATTATAATATTAGGAACTATCCATTATGAATAGTATTAACTGAATTTTTAATTTTATAACATTATAATTCATTATACACATTTTCTAGAATGAGGTATGAAACCAAAATTTATTTTTCGGATAAAAGAAGTATTTTTCAAAACATGCAGTTTTAACGCCTTTTGATGGCACACCCATTTTAAATATAATTTTTGACAAGTTTATAAGTTCATTTTTACAAAATAAACTTCTTCTTTTGAATTAGGATATAAAAATTTACATTGGACAAATTTTTTATACTTTTCTGATAACTTTCATATTTTGATGAATAGTAAAAATACGCTAATTTTTTCTTAAAAACAACTTTTTTCATGAAGATAATTTATATTGTTAATTAATAAAATTTAATGGTTTTAAAGTATAAATAAAATATATTTTTAACATTTAATATAATTTATTTCATTACCATTAATTTTACATTGACTTCATAGGTAAAAACATTTCAATCTTTGACAATGTTTTAACTTTTAAAAACCAGTTTTTTTAACAACGAGATTGATTTTAAATTAATTACTGAAACTTCTGTGTTTGTAATTTTGAAAAATGGATTCTATATTTTGATTCAGTTGGTCAATATTATGTTAATAGGTTACTTTTTTTGACATTATGAATAGTATCTACGGTAATTTTTATTTACTACAGTTAAAGGTAAATCAGGTAATTAAGGGAACAAATAAGATTATAAAATTACCCTAACACCTGCCAAAATTCTATTGGACAAATAAAAGTCGACCCCTATCAATTAAGGGTCGTAATAGATTAATTTCATGTAATTTTAACCATGAAAATGATATAATTATCATTAAAACCAAAGAAAGTGACAACATATCACTCTCTTATATCTTATAAGTGTAATAATTTTAATTTAGTGATAAAACTCATAAAACTTAGAATATAAATAGTCTCCAGAAATATAATAAAATTATATACATCATGATAATTTGTTTAGAATTTTTAGGGATTAAATAATTATCATTAATGATGACACAATAGTGATTTAGATATTATTTTATTGATTGAAATATCAAATAAATGGTTTTAAAAATATTAAAATAAATATTATATTAACTAATTAATGTTATCCAAAAATTTTATAGATGAATATTACATGTTAGGAATCTATTAAATATTCTGGTTCGAATATATCCTCTATGTGGATTTTATTTAAATTCAAATAAATGAATAGTGTCAAAATTGACACTATTGTTATTTTATAAAAATAACATATTATAAAATTGTTTAAAAATCACAAAAATATTTAAAAATTATAAATTGAAATTTATATGGTCTAAAATTTCATAAAGTATACAATTATGGACAATTCACAACACATAAGTAATTATTTATAACAATTTAAAATTTAGAATATTATTACCACAAATAAAATTAAATAGATTAAATAAGGATAAATCAAGTTGATAAGATTTAAACTAAATTCACAACATGTCTAAATATTATTTGTTGATGATATTGCAACCCTATCTCATATAATATTTGTATTGGAGTCATTTTTTGAGGTTTTTAAGAGGGTTTTGAGTTTATTATAAATTAATATTTTAGAGGTTTCCAAAAGTTCCCCTCTCCTCTTATAAAAAGGCACATCCTCCCTCTCCTCCTAACACCATTTTGAGCCTTAAATCTCGTCCAAACCCTGTCAATTTCTCTTCTCAACTTCCCTATAAACAAACTAGAGGTCTTTTCCTTCTTAAAATACCAACTTTAGGGCCCTAAGAGGAGGTTTAAAAGAGGCATGTCGAAGAAGAGGTAATATCCTTTACCGATTCTTTCAAATTTATTTCTTCTTCTACTTCCTCTTATTTATTTGTTTCATTAAAAAGTAATAACATCAGTATCAATCACATATTGATATGTTATTATAAATATGAAACAACCATATTTCACCTTCTATCCATCCTACGGAAAATTAAATCACCGCGTGTGATTATGTTCGGAATACCATCTCCACGCCGTGGTGTATTCTGTTTTCTACCACCACCTTACATGGATGGGTATAATGATGTGAAGAATAACTATATATGATTATTATAACATGATAAAAATTCTGAGATATTCTATCATCCACCCCAATACCATTCAATAATTATGGGAATGATATCGTCGCTCGTGCGAACGTACGGCTTACAGTCTCCACGGTGCGATGTGATTCGTTCTAAATAATATTCATTAAAACGGGATTATATAAATGAATTGAATGAATAAATATGATTTATATTATAAAAATACTATTCTGTAAATTATTTAGCTATAACCTAAAAATAGGAATAAGAATTTATTCGAAAAAACACGCATAAGAACCTAAAACAATAAACACCCGAATAACAAGTCGCAATGAAATATTACTAATAAGGAGATAAGAATATGACCATATATGATATCATAACAATGTATATGATTCAGGAATAAGTCAATGAAATTATTTAAATCATTATACATGAGGTTTGGATACGTACAGAGCATATCAGACCTAAGGTAAGGGAAAATCACGCAATCTCATTTTAAACTGAGATTGTTTACACTTCGTAATTTACAGGGGGAATATTTATCATCAACATCCATGTTTAATCAATATTTAATATTATTTCTATACTCCTACAATTTTTTAAATCCAATTTTACCTATTGTTTAATTTTTATTAAAAGTTGTGAAAGGAATCTTTTTTCGTTTTCAGTACGAGATACTTTTTGACGTTTCCAGCCAAAGTACGAGAAGAATGTTTTTTTAACTTCTATGGCATGAAAGAATTTTCATGATTTCATAGAAAATTATTTCCATGAATATTTCTTTACAAATTTTCAAGTTTATTTTCAATCAATTTTTTTAGTTTAAAATTGAATGACATATTGAAAACGAAAAAATGTTTTTGAAGTAGAAAGGATATTTTCCCCAAGAATGGAGTTCATGTGTGTTATCAAAATTATTTTCCATCTAAGATAATATAGGTTTCTGTTTCTATCCCTATTATTAAATTTATTTGATTGTGTTATGATGGAATTATTTTTATGAAGTCCTTTTATCTTATATGGATTATGTTATTATGGAATGATGTATAAGAATCCTATTTTTATTTCATGGGTTATGCTATGATGTATGATTTATGATTCTATGGAACACATAAGAATGGTTTCATTATGAGATGGGTGGGACCTATATCTCCCTCCAATTCATTGGGTAAATATTTATATCCCATGAGATAGACATGGCTGGAACATTAAGTTAATCTGGTTCAGTGATACAGGACTAGAATGAGGAGTGAACTCAGTTCAGTAATGGAATTTGTCCGCTATGATGGTCTTGGAAATGATTCTTGACTAATATGAAATGATTTTCTAGGATTATGTGTGTATTCCATAAAGTTTCATGTCTTATGTTATGAATATTGGGATTACATTTCACTATTATGATTTATCCCATGTCATGATATTATGATCTCTTTTGCAGGATAAGATTTTCAAAATGTTATGTTCTTATGAATATGATATGATTTATATTCCATTTGTTTGCCCTTAATGAGAATTTGATCTCACCCTTTGTATGTTTTCTTTTCCCCAGGTCAGGAATAAGGGTATTAAGTAGGATATGCTAAAAGGGACTCCAGATATGATGAAATAAATGAGAGACAATGTAAATGATTTAGGAATCAGTTGTCTATGCTTCCCAGTTTCTATAGTCACTATACATATACGGTCCTATCATGTTTTTGGTTATATTTTCTAATAAGTATGCTTAAATTATGAATTAATAACAATGTATGTAAAGTATGGGTCTTTATAGTTGGTATCAAAGGAAAGGTATAGTAAACCTTTGGAAACATGGTTATGAAAGCCTTAGTAAGAACCCTAAGGATATGTCTAAGCATAGAACATAATATTAGTGTTTTATAAATGTCCATGAATAACCTATGATAAGACATAATGTGTGAAATTTTATTTCTGATTATGTGGTTTTTCTATTGTAATTAGTGTTTCTCACACTATGCTTCTTGGTTTTAGTCAATGGTTGGAACTCGAAGGAACTCTGTTAATGCTGAATGCAATGGTAAATTCAATGATTGTCCCCCTGAGCAACTAAATGATATGAGAGATGGAATGAAAAATCTTGTATCCATGCTTACACAACTTTCTCAAGCTATGAATCATGCAGGACTTCCAAAAAAGAAAATGAGGGAGCAACATTCTGTTGAATCCTTCATGAGGCAGCGTCCACCTTCATTCAGCGGTTCTTCAGATCCATTAGTGGCTGAACAATGGATCAGTACCACTAAAAAGATATTTTCAGTCCATTAATGTTATGAACATGATAATGTCATCTTAGTAGTATATCATTTGGAAGGTGAAGCTGATCAATGGTGGAATATTTTTAAGAATACAAGGCAAAGGGATGAAATTGAGTCCATGGAATGGGATGAGTTCAAGAACTTATTTTTCAATAAGTACTTACCTTTTATTATTTGAAAAAATATGGAGAAGGATTTTCTTGAACTGAAGCAAAAGAATGATGAATATGTTGGTACCTACAAAAAATATTTTACAAGGCTTTCAAGGTACGCTTCTGGGATTATTATCCAACTTGAGAGTAAGATCGATAAATTCTTTAGTGTCTTAAAACTAAGTCTCTAAAGGGAATTATCTATAAGGGACTTAAATAGCTACGATAAAATTGTTCGATGTTCTCTCAAGGTTGATATGGAGATTGAAGTAACCCATCAGTCATGTGGGTTTGATAAGAAAAGGAAAATATAAAGACCACACTGAAAAGAAGATAAGTTTTACCTTATGCTCAATGTCTGGAAAGAAACATGGAGGGAATTGTCTTAAAGGGACAACTAAATGTTATAAGTGTGGAAAATAAGGTCATCGGGCAATTGAATGCCACAGTGATGGGAAAAAGATGTCTAGTGATGTGAACAAAGAAAATCCTACACAGAATGCATCTCCTACACCTCAATGTTACAAGTGCAAGGAAATGGGGCATTATGCCAATAAATTCCCTAATCCAAGGGTTTTTTATGATGATCGACGTTAACAGACTCTTAAGGAAAAATACAAAGGAAATTCGCATTCAATTTCTATTGGCGATGTGGAGTAAGATAACGAAGTGGTGAAAGGTACACTTACCATCCACTCAAAAGTACCAAATGTTTTATGGGATTCTGGATCCACCCACTATTTTATTTCTAAATAATTTTCTAAGGGTATCACCGTACTACCCCAACAATTTGTTGTTGAGTTAGTTCTGACAAATCCTAATGGAAAAACAGTCGCATCAAAGGTTTACAATTATTCTCCGATTGAAGTTTGTGGGAAAGTGCTTCCTGCAAATCTTGTGATATTTCCTATAGTGGAATTTTATGTGATTCTTGGCATCGATTGGATTTCATTATATGGAGCTCATAATAATTTCCAAATAAGGGAAGTCACATTTCATATTCCTGATCAATCTAGGATCATCTATCGATGCAAGGATGAATATTTACTTCCAGTGGAAATTTCTTCCATATTATGTGTCTTGATTCCAATAAATGAAGGTTATTTATCTCAAATGGTTGGAGAGAAACTCGTGATTAAGAATATTCCCATTGTACGAGATTTTGATGATGTCTTTCCAGAGGAATTTCCAGGTCTTCCACCAAATCGTGAAGTTGAGTTTTCAATAGAACTCATACTAGGTGTTATGCCCATTTCAAAGGCACCTTATAGAATGGCCCCAATTGAGTTGTAGGAATTGAAGAAGCAACTCCAAGAGAATATTTATAAGGGATTCATATGCCCTAGTGCATCACCTTGGAGAGAACCAATTCTGTTTGTTAAGAAGAAAGATGGATCAATGAGACTCTTCATTGATTATTGAGAACATAACAAGATCACTATAAAGAACAAATATCCTCTCCCACGCATTGATGACTTATCCAACCAACTACGTGGAGCTCAATACTTTTCCAAGATTGATCTTCGTTCAGGGTATCATCAATTAAGGGTCAAAAAATAATATATACCAAATATGGATTTCCATAAAAGGTATGGACACTATGATTTTATAGTGATGCCATTTGGTCTTACTAATGCCCCTTCTATCTCCATGGATCTGATGAATAGAGTCTTTAGAGACTATCTTGATCATTTTGTCGTAATCTTTAAAGACGATATTCTTTTCTATTCATAGAGAAAGGAAGAACATGAATATCACTTAAGAATTGTTTTGAAGACCCTTTGAAGGGAGAATCTTTATTCCAAATTTACCAAGTGTGAATTTTGGATTTAAAAAGTTTCATTTTGGGGTCACATAATCTCAAGAGAGGGGATATTTGTGGATCCCGCCAAAAAAGAGGTTATCAAAAGATGGTCAAGACCAACAACAGTAACTGAGATCTGAAGTTCTCTTGGTTTATCTCAGTATTATCGATGTTTTGTGAATGATTTTTCAATATTATCTAACCCACTCACCAAATTGACTCAGAATGGAGTTAAGTTTGTTTTGATGGAGGAATGTGAAGAGAATTTCAGAGAGCTAAAAAGAAGGTTATCCAGTGCACCTGTGCTCACACTGCCTTATAGTGGAGAAAGGTTTGTGATCTACAGTGATGCATCCAAGAAGGGGTTGGGGTGTGTTCTCATGAAAAATGATATGGTGATAGCTTATGCCTCACGATAGTTGAAAATCCATGAGAAAAATTACCCAACTCATGATTTGGAGTTACCTGCAGTAATCATTGAATTAAATATTTGGAGGCATTATCTTTATGTTGAAAGGTGTGATATTTATATTGATCATAAAATTTTAAAGTATATTTTCACACAAAAGGATCTAAATATGCGCCAAAAAAGATGGTTAGAGCTGATTAGGGATTACGACTGCTCAATTAATTACTACCCTGGGAAAGTAAACAAGGTGGCAGACGCATTAAGTCGACAAGACCATGCTAGCTTATCCATGATGAGGATTACAAAGGATCCAATATTTATGGATTTACAAAGGATGGATCTTGAAATTTTAATGAAGGGGGAGATATCTTATCATTCTCAAATGAATGTTCAACCATCTATACAAGTGATGATTAAAGTGGTGCAGAAGGAGGATGTTGGGATTCAAAATAAGGTGAGAAATGTTCCTGAATTAAACCTTGATTGAGATGGGATAATAAGGTTCACGAATTGTGTCTGTATTCCTACCATTAAAGAATTAAAGAAGGAGCTACTAGATGAGGCTCATTGTTCTTCATTCTCTATTCATCCTGGAAGTACAAAGATGTACAGGGACCTGAAATAGTACTTTTGGTGGGATGGCATGAAAAGAGAATCACCGAATATTTCTCTTGATTCATGGTTTTTCAGAAAGTTAAATCTAAGAGACGGAAGTCTAAAGGGATGTTACAACCATTACCCATACCAGAATGGAAATGGGAAAATATCACTATGGAATTTTTCATCAGAAGTCCCAAAACATCCAAAACCAAATAATTTTATCTGGGTAATAGTTGATCTTCTTACGAAGTCGGCACACTTCATTACTATTAGAGGTGATTTCTATCTTGATCAGCTTTCTAGGATATATGTAAAATAAGTGTTAATATTTCATGGAGTACCACTTTCCATTATATCTGATCAGGATCTGAGGTTTACCTCAATGTTTTGGTGAAGTCTTCAGCATGCTCTAGATACAGTGTTGAGTTTCAGCATCGCCTATCATCCTCAGACAGATGGTCAGTCTTAGAGGAAAATTCAAACTTTGGAATAAATTTTGAGAGATTACTCTATGGATTTCAAAGGTGGTTGGGATCAACACCTACCTTTGGTGGAATTTTATTATAATAATAGCTTTCACTCCATTATTCATATGGATCCTTATAAAGCTCTCTATGGAATGAAATACATAACTCCAACTTGTTGGGATGAAGTTGGGGAAAGAAAACTATTAGGACCTGATCTTGTTGATGAGATGGTAGAAAAGGTCAGATCTATTCAACAACACATAAGAGTATCTCAGAGTCGACAAAAAAGTTATGCTGACAACCGAAGAAAAGACCTAGAGTTTGAAGTGGGTGATAAAGTGTTCTTATGAATATCTCCTTGGAAGAGAGTAATGAGATTTGGAAAGAAGGGCAAACTAAGATTTAGGTATATCGGTCCTTTCGAAATACTGTATCATGTTGGGAAGGTAGCTTACCTATTGGCACTTACACCAAATCTCTCTCAAGTTCATGATTTTTTCCATGTATCTCTCCTAAGAAAATACACACCTGATCCTTCACATGTACTAAGCTCAAAATTTGTACTGCTGGAGAAAGATATTTCTTATGAAGAATAGCAGATAGAGATTCTGGATCATAGTGAAAAAATTCTACAAAATTAGACCACTCTCTTGGTTAATTTTTTATAGAGGAACCACCAATTAGAAGAAACTACATGAGAACTTGAGCATATGATGAGGGAGAGGTATCCTCATCTGTTTGTTACGAAGTGACAAATCTTAAGGGAGAAAATCATTTTAAGGGGGGTAGAATGTAACAACCTGAGATTTTATATATATATATATATTTTATTTCTTAGGTTATGCGCAACACTAAAGGAATCTTTCATTATACAAAACACTGGTTTGGCTTGCGATACACGCAAGAGCAACCTTCCTCGATAGCTTGCATTGTACGCAATACGAGTTTCAAAAAAAATTGATATATTATTAAAATATTATGAACTAGCCATTATGTATAGTAATAACTGAAGTTTTAATTTTATAACATTATAATTCATCTTACAAATTTTCTAGAATGAGGTATGAAAAAAAATCTATTTTTTGGATAAAAGAAGTATTTTTAAAAAATGCAGTTTTACCACCTTTTGATGGCAGAACCATTTTAAATATAATTTTTGACAATTTTATAAGTTCAATTTTGAAAAATATACTTATTCTTTTGAATCAAGATATAAAAATTTACATCGGATAAATTTTTGATAGTTTTCTGATAACTTTCATATTTTTATGAATAGTAAAAATACGCTAAATTTTTCTTAAAAAAAACTTTTTTCATCAAGATAATTTATATAGTTAAATAATAAAATTTAATGGTTTTAAATTATAAATAGAATATATTTTTACCATTTAATATAATTTATGTCATTACCATTAATTTTACATTAAATTCATATATAAAAATATTTCAATCTTTGACAATGTTTTAACTTTTAAAAACCCATTTTCTTTACAACGGGATTAATTTTAAATTAATTACTGCAACTTCTGTGTTTTGAATTTTGAAAAATGGATTCCATATTTGGATTAAGTGGGTCAAAATTATGTTAATAGGTTACTTTTTTTTTGACATTATGAATAGTAACTATGGTAATATTTATTTACTACAGTTAAAGGTAAATCGGGTAATTAAGGGTAAAAATAAGATTATAAAATTACCCTAACACATTCCAATATTCAATGGGATGAATAAAAGTAGACCCATATCACTTAAGGGTCGGAATAGATTCATTTCATGGAATTTTGACCATGAAAAGGATATAATTATTATTAAAACCAAAGAAAGTGACAACATGCCACTCTCTTATATCTTATAAGAGTAATAATTTTAATTTAGTATTAAAACTCATAAAACATAGAATATAAATAGTCTCCAGAAATATAATAAAATTATCTACATCATGAGAACTTATTTATAATTTTTAGGGATTATATAATTATCATTAATGATGACACAATAGTGATCTAGAAATTATTTTACTGATTGAAAAATAAAATAAATGGTTTTAAAAATATTAAAATAAATATTATATGAACGAATTAATGTTCTCCACAAATTTTCTAGATGAATATGACATGTTAGAAATTTATTAAATATTTTTTTGAATATATCCTCTGGGTGTATTTTATTTAAATTCAAATAAATGAATAGTGTCAAAATTGACACTATTGTTATTTTATAAAAATAACATATTATAAAATGCTTTAAAAATCAAAAAAATATTTCAAAATATAAATTGAAATTTATATGGTCTATAATGAAATAAAGTATCCAATTATGGACAATTCAAAACACATAAGTAATTATTTACAACAATTTTAAATTTAGAATATTATTACCATAAATAAAATTAAATAGATTATATAAAAATAAATCAAGTTGATAAGGTTTAAAATAAATTTCCGACATGTTTAAATCTTATTGGTTTATGATATTACAACTATATCACATCTAATATTATTATTTTAGTCATTTTTGGTGGTTTTTAAGTGGGGTTTGAGTTTATTATAAATTAATATCTTAGAGGTTTCCAAAAGTGCCCCTCTCCTCTCTTATAAAAAGGCACCTCATACCTCTCCTCATCACACCATTTTGAGCCTTAAATATTGGCCAAACCCTGAAAATTTATCTTCTCTACTTTCCTAGAAACATACTAGAGGTCCTAGTCTTCTTCAAAGACCATCGTCAATGCCCTAAGGGGAGGTTTAGAAGAGGCACGTCGAAAAACGGGTAATATCCTTTACTGATTCTTTCAAATTAATTTCTTCTTCTAATTCCTCTTATTTTGTGGCACACATAATAATGGTTTCATTATGATATGGGTGGGACCTATATCTCCCTCAAATGCATTGGGTAAAGATTTATATCTCATGTGATAGACATGGCTAGAACAGAAAGTTAATATGGTTCAGTGATACAGGACTGGAACGAGGAGTGTACTCGGTTCAATAATGGACTTTGTCTGTTATGATGGTCTAGGAAATGAGTCTTGACTAATATGAAATGATTTTCTATGATTATGTGTGTATGAAAAAAAGTTTAATGTCTTATGTTATGAATATTGGGATTACATTTCACTACTATGATTTATCCCATATCATGATATTATGATCTCTTTTGCAGGATAAGATTTTCAAAATGTTATGTTCTTATGAATATGATATGATTGATATTTCCTTTGTTTTCCTTTACTATGTATTTGAGCTCACCCTTGGTATGTTTTATTTTCCCCAGGTTAGGAAGAAGGTTATTAAGTAGGATATTCCAAAAGGGAATCTATATATGATGAAATAAATTGGATACAATGTAGATTATTTATGAATCAATTGTTTATGTTTCCCAGTTTCTAAAGACACTATACCTATACAGTCCTATCATGGTTTTTTTATATGTTTTAATAAGTATGATTCAATTTTGAAGTAATAAAAATTTATTTAAATTATGAGTCGTTATAGTTATTCTATGAATAATTTGCAGAGTAAATTTTATGTGGGAAAGAAAGAAACCGTTGATGTTGATTATATAGAGTTAGAGGAAATTGAATTCAAATATGATATTGAAGATATCATGATATCTACTATTGAAAAATAAAAATGTAATATGGAAAATGAAAATAAATATATTGGTGTAGTATATATCAATGTGGATATCAAGGTAGACCTTGAAGATATCGATATTAAAAGAAATAAAACCTACTATCTTGATACATTGTTAAATGAATCATTATAATATTAGGATTATCATGAGGATGAGACAGAATGACTATATAAGGTTATATATAGTCAGTGAACTAGTCATGAAAGCACAGATGAATTAGTATATTTTAAAATAAAAATTTAAGAATTGTCTATGATGGTTTATGAACTGAATTCTTATTTAGGGGAAAGAGAAACTAGAGTTAAAACTATAGAAAAATAAGTGTTTACTTTGAGAAGTAAACATGAAACTGAAATAAATTCTATTAATTCCAAGAAGAATCTATTTTTTAAATTTTATTACATATATTTCTATTAGTGAGGTCCAATATAAGTTTATCTGTATTTGATAACATGTTAAAAAAATATCATGGAATATTGGTAAATGAGGTTTTTGTTTTGATGATGAGACATATGAAGCGGTAAATAAGTAAAAAAGGAATGTGAAATATTTAAAATTATCCTCAAAAGTTTATGAAAATAAATAAATAAAAAGCTTCTAAAATGATATAAACATATTTAAAGTTGAATGTGGAATGGTATTTTTTCTTATTAAGTGTAGATTTGGTGGATTCATCAGTCATACCATGACCAATATTACAGAGGTATAAATCTAATCTAGGGGATAATCACCAAGGAGTCAAAAAAAAGTATCAGAACATATCCTTTATCATAAAGAAGAAACTCCTTCTAGGATAGTTTTTTTTATTATTCTCACATTAGTTTTAAATCCAGTTATATAGGAAAAGAAAAGGTTGAAATAGATATCATGGGAATCAAAGAATGATTAATATCATACAACTAGAAAATATGGATATATACATGGGTATATGCATGTGTTTATAGCCAACCTATATCCATGGGAAATAAATTCTTATAGCTATATGGGATATATAGCCATGGGAAATTATAATCATAGTTATATTTGAATTTTTTTCTGAAAAGAATGGGAAATATTATTTCCCAAGGGAAAGGAGTGAGAAAGAACCTATATCCATAAGTATATTCTCCCATGGAAATAGGTATTCATAGTGGGACTCTATAACCATGTTCCTATGTGTACGTGTATATATATGACCTATAACCATTTGAACCTAGGCCCGGGACTATAGGCTATCTCACCTTGGACTCTATAGCCTTGGTTATAGGCATCAATGGCTATATGTGGCCTATATCCATGGGATAATGTGTTACTAGATATAGGAAATATAACTTGTGAATTTATAGCCATACGATTAGTTTCCCATGTAAATAGGTGTCCTAAATTCATAGGCCTAGGTGAATGTGGAAATAGGATATCTCACCTGAGTCCTATAGCCACACGACTAATTTCCCATGGTTATTGACTTAATATTATCACAAGAACTTAGGAACATGGATATATCCTTTCCTAGTGTGACCAAAATTATAATTCATTTAATAATAATAATAAATATTTTTATTGACTCTTGTATATATACAGAAAATTTTGTCATCTCGGTAGGATATTATTTCAAATCATTGTTTAAAAACCTGAGTTTGAAACTCAAAAACATATTATTTTTTAAGAATAATATACAACCAAAACATGTATCCAATGGATATAAGTTTACCACATATACTACACTATATTCAAAAATTCCATGTGCATGGATTTAGGGTCTATGTTGACCTACATAAATCCATGAACAATGTTAATGGTCGTAAGTGTACTTTTTGGACCATGTTCAACATTAAAGAAACTATATCCATTGTTATTTCTCATCATTGTACCCCCATGGGCTATATCCATGTATTTCATGGAAATTAATGGAATACTCATGTTTATAACCTATAGACAGAAATTTTATTCCAAAAGCTATACTTATTTTTTCATTTTGTGTTATATTACATAATGATTGTTATTTTGGAAAATAGAATCTCGCTACTATAAAATGATATAAAAAGACTATAATTCATGTAATATAAATAGATTGGATTTCCCATCATATATCTTAGTAAAAGAGAACATGATATAAAAGGAAAAACTAGTTAAATTTTTACTCAAAGAAAAAAAACAATGATATTACTTATATTCTAGATAGTGGTTTTTTATCCCATATGAAGGTAATATGAATATATTCAAGAACATAAATTAGAATATTGAAGAAATTATTGGTATTTTAACTAAAGGATATCATAATATCAAAGGGAGTGGAAAGATTGGGATAGTAGTTGATGACTTAAAACCCACTTAAGTAATATATGTGGATGGCATGTGATTTTATCTCTTGAGTGTGTGTCAACCTTTTTACTCTTGTCCTGAAATTATCATTAATTGAAAATGATTATTGATCAAAAGTAAATATAAATACATTCATATTCATAGTTGGTAAACAAATGGTAGCCTTTACTAGGTGGATAATAAAGAGAACATGTTTTTTCTCACTATGGATGAATAAAATAGCCTCTTTCAAACAAAAATGTGAAATATTTACCGAAAAATATATTAAAAATTAGATTTAAAATTCAGAATTTGATGCATAACTATGAAATGAAATTTGATGTCTCAAAGCGAGGTAAAATGGAAAATAATCTATTAAAGAAAAATACAATGATAGAATCGCACTTTCTTGATATGATACATACTGATGTTTGAAGGTATATGAATCTTATAGCTGCATAGGTAGAAAATATTTCACTCTCTTTATTTAATATAATTGTTTATTATAATGTGTGGTGTTTATGATAATTAAATGAGAGGTGATGGATTTCATAGAGAGATATATGATGATGGTGGATAATGAGACTTGTTTAACCATCATGACTCTATGATTATATAATGGAATATAATAAACATCAATGGAGTTTTCAAATAATCATGAAAAACAAGAAATTAGTAGTGATGTTTCCTTGGTTATAACACCATAAGAAAATATGGTTATAAAACAACAAAATCTGATTGTGAATAATATGGATAATACAGTTCTTATCAAAAGTAATAAATCATTATTCCACTATAAATAGGTAGTTCAGGTTTTTGTGTACACTCAAAATAAGAATTTTCTCTTCCTTGGAGAGGATCAAATGCTCTATAGGTTTTATAATGGGAGTAATCCCTCACTAAAACACTTTCATGTTTTTTATGTATATTTTATATTCAAAAAAAATGTAATAAAAGAAATAAAATTGATGTAGTAGATGGAGTTTTTTTAGTTTAATAAATGAAGATAAATACATAAAAATGATTCAGTAATATTCTATTAAAAATATTTAATGTAATAATTTTATGTATGTCATGAAGAGAGAAGGAAAGAAAACATTAATCTCATTTATAAATCATTCATGTGAAGAGGACAATGAAGATGATACAAACATGGTGACTCTGTAAAGATCCTCAATATATGGAGACATAGAAGTTGAATCAAAAGATAAACCTACAATTTAAGAGAGAGAATATAAATCTCGTAAAAGAGGAAATAGGATAGATGTTGACCCATCCAAAATTATTAAATACAAAACAAGACCATCTCATATGAAAAGGATGAAGTTAATAAAGCATGTTTCTATGTTGTCCACTATATAACTTGTATTATTTGAAGAATCCATGAATTATGAATCATTTTTAAGATCAACGAATGAAGTTCTATACCATATTGATAAAACTAAGACATGGAAATTTTTGGAGATATCCAAAAATGACAACACTATAGGTACAAAGTGATACTTCCAAAATATATTTGAGGAACATGGAATTATTATTCAAAATAAATTTTTATTGATATTGAAGAAACTATCTCACGAATAACCTATCATGATATAATCAAACTCTTATTAAAAATTTAGAATCAAATAAGCTACATAGACTTTAAAATATATATTTAAACAACTTTCATTAAAGAAATTGTTAAATATTAAGTGTATAATAAAAAACAGATTTCATAATTTTTAGGTATGAAGAAAAAAAGTTAGATTGATGAAGTAATTTTATATTTTTAAATAATTGTTGTTTACTTTTAATACTCATATAGTTTCATCCTTGCTAAAACATTAAATTAAAAGAGAATGTTTTGTCATAATTTATATATTAAAATTACACAATAAAAATGTTTCGTGGTATTGGTGTATGTGGTTAACATTATTTTTAAGGGGAGAAAACATGAATTAGTTAAAAAAATATGAAAATATTAGGATTTTATAATTTAATATGATTATAACTAGTGATATTACATAATTATTTGGACTACATGTGATTCAACATGATAGATACACATTTATCACATAAGAAAAGTATACAAAATAGTTTCTCATTAAATTTTTTAAGCATGATTAAAAGAATATGTCAACTCTCATTATAGTTCAAACCAATATTAGGAAGTATTAAAAAATAAATACAATAATTCCTACCATTTATTAAAGGATTATTGGTACTAAGTGTGAAGGGTAGTTATATAATAAGAACAAAACAACATCTCTTAGTATGGTTGAGGAAAAGTTAATTGAATTTACCAATAATTACAAAAAATAATTAATGGATGAAATAATAATTAAAACACCTTAGTGAAACATTAAAAAAATAAATGGTAATATGTTTTGAAAAAAAAAGTGTTACTGAGCTCAAAAAGAATCCAGTACGACACTCTAAATCCAAACATATAGAAATAATGATTCATTTTATAAAAGAAAATATTGAATAACAAGTTATTAAGATTGAAGTTTTTGGGAAATATCACCAAGTATAAAATATAATAACTAAATCCTTAGTTGTATTAAACTTTGAAAGTCAAGGGTCAAACCTTGGTATTTGATAACCTCCTTTCACCAGATGATGTTCAGCAGTATCCCCTCTCCCCATTTCCTTAAATACATTAGATGGAATTTTTTCTATTTTATAGTAGTTTCATATATTCTATAAATTTTTGAACAAGGATTAGGATAATATAATTGGTAATTCCCGAAAAATAGTAAATGTTATATTTTAATAATATAGGCATCATTGTAGAAATTATATTTTGTCTCTTGTTTCCTATAATTATCAGTGGATCATGTAGTCTTAGAGACATTGTTGGAGCACTCTTTTTCCAAAAAAATGTTGAATATTATAAAGGAGGAGTACCTTAAATAGGTAATGAAAATGTAATATTTCATAAAACCAATGAAGTGAACCCAATAAACCTATCATGTGGAACTAGAGTGACCAGATCCTCATGGAAGTCCCAAAAACATGATGCACTAGGGTGACCACCTAACTCATGTAAGTTTATCTTGCATGGGCCACTAGTTTGATATTTCCCCTTCACTCAAGGTCTTAATTTTTTCAATAAATTAGACCCTTAATCTCCTTGCATTCACCTTTTAGATGTCTGAGAGATAGATTGATGCTCTTCTTACTCAAATCTCTAATATAATTCCTCAAAAACCTATTCTTTCTTATTTTATCTCTGAAATAATAATTTATTAACAAAAATATATTATTTGAGTTACAAAGGGGTATAAAACCCCAAAAAACCTTTATGAGAAACCTCATCGTCTCTATTTTAATAACACCATGGTAAAGGATCATTACCTACCCATATACTTATAATCTATTCATCCAAAGGAATCTAAGGATACCCCTTATAATTAGAGAAAATATTTGGCCTACTGGTGTCTCCTAAATAATAATTTTCACATGCGTTACATGAGAAAAATCATATTCATTTCACCCTGGTTTTAGTTGGAAAAATCCACACCACTTTTCCCAACCATCACATTGGAAATCCCCTTTTAATTCTCCCAGTTGACTCTTGGGTGATACTTCCTCCAAGATCTTTACATAATGACCTTTTATTCTTAAATGACAAAGAAACCATTAATCAAATATTCCCATAAATATATATAATTATCATGACCTCCTCCAAGCCCACTAGAATCACATTACTAAGGTATTCGAGTATAGTAATGTTTTCTCCTCAATCATGTATTCCCGTCCTAAAATATGTCCCTTATTTAACCTCCTGAATAGGTGGGATCCATAGGATGTTAAAAATCCTAAATTCCTATTATAACAAGGACCCATGTCCTAGAGGTAGTGATAGGGACCTTCTCATTTTATGTAGTGACATGAAACTCTTATATGATTTTTGAAATGTGATGCGAATTTAGCAGAATCTTCACATTATGTTTTGAAATCGGTGGATGTGTGAGATCAATACAGTGTTTAGTTAAACCATCACAGACCCTATCTTGTACCTCAGTGAGTGATGAGAAGGATCGAAATGGGAATCCATCCATGAATAATTCCCTTATCATTTCTTGTAATATTTCATGCTCTGCCTTCCTAACCGTCCATATCCCCTACCTAACCCAACCAGTGTGTGAGGAATGAAGATCAACTGTGGGACTCTAGTTTAGGTGTAATATCCAATTGAAACAGATTATACAATGTGACTGATATTCTGGTTTTATTATTTTCCCACACCTAGAATGAATCATTTGGCCTTAAGGCCTTAATTCGATCATATCACTAGAAAAATAAAAATTACATCCTTGGGCCTCCTCCTTATGTTTAATCCCCATCCAAAAAATCTATGTAGGATTTTATTTTTGTCATGATGGGATATCCGAGAAGCCACCCTGATGTTAAAACCCAACATATTAAAACCATTAACATCCTTATTGGGTGATATTCCCAGTAATATCAATCCACCACCTAGAGAGAAATATTTATTCCGTAAATTTTAAAATGTAAATGGTCTATCATGTGTAATGTATGTGCCAATATTTTCTAGGAATAATTATCCTAAATTTAATTATCTCATGACATTAATTTTCATGGTCTAGTTATTCAAACACGTCCTTTAAAGGTATGATGTATCCTCTTAAGTGTAACTAGACTACATGGGAACTAATTCCTTTCATATGGACATATAGGAATACTTATCTGGGGACTAATCCCAACATTAAACTAGTCACCACCTTCTTAAATGGATAAAAATTACAACTTTCCAAATTATGAAGCTTTAAATAATAGTTAATTAATATAAGTCATTAATATGTAAATAGAAAAACAATATGGTGAACCTATGATACATACAGATGGATCCATTGATATAAAACCTATAATAAATATAGATGTTTACATTAATGTATAACAAATGATATATACCTAAGGTCCATGTCAATAGATGCTAATAATATATTTATAATATATGAATCGTAATAAGTACCACCCTAGTATTTGGTAAGGAATCATGCATATATATTAAATCAAGAACAGAGTCTCAAAGTAGGGAAAAGGTCAACCCAAAAATATATAATGAGACTAACCACCCCTCATATTGACTAATTTCAGCTCCTATGTTTCATTGTGAAAATACCCTAATAACCACATTCCTTTGAAAATCATTTCTGTATAATGTTAGAGATGTGGGAATGATTGGGTGTTTCTAGTTCAGTAAATAAACCTCATTGGAAATAATCTGAAGGTTGCGGCTTATTTCCTATATATGAATTACTTCACCACTCCCTTCGAGTTGAAATAAAAATGGTGACACCAATTAGAATCTTTTATGAAAAAAAATTGAGTTGCCTATATTTTATGTCATTTCATTTTTGAAAAAAAATAAGCCCAATGTGGATTATTTAATGAAATCAGTCGTGCATGTATTTTTCTACCTATGATATTACTCTGATGGGTTTACTTATTTTAGTTTATTTTTTAACCCTCAATCACATATACCAAAATCCCCTTTGATCCAAAAGTTTTAATACCAAGGTTGATGAACATATTCATCTATCATTGTTTGAACCATGTCCTTTTAAAATCAAAGGAAATTATTTCCCTCCTAGTTAATTCAAAACCGAGTATCAAAAGTAGCAATTTGGGAATCCATTTTAATATTATTATCACAACATTAGATCTCATGCATAAATCCCTCATATACATGGATACCCACCTACTTTACTCTTAGTGATGAGTTTTAGTGAAGAAGAAAACAAAACCTATTCACATTTTAACCCATTTCGGGAGCCTCACCTCATAATATATTAGAGTATACTTACCTTATATTAGAGAGGTATACCGTGTGGTCGAAAGGGGACTCACTAATAACCATGACTCACTCTAAAGGGATTCTTAGGACAATCAACATTAACAATGTCATTCGGCATCAAGCACTCAACCCTCTGAGAATTCCACCCCATGGGTCCCAACTTAGGTTGTCCAAGATAAAACACCAAGGAAAACCTATGAAGGGTAGAAAACCACCAATAACTATGACTAGGCCCACATCCTGATTCTAGTAAATAATCCTTCCAATATGATTTTGTGGACACTTATGAGTAGGCATACATACGTACCCACACCCAGTATGTTTTCCAGAATATTCAGGTAACACCCTGATAAGTTTCTTAGAACCTCCCAGTGAAGAATAAGGGGTATCCCTAACATCCCTCCCTTTCATATAAATCCCATTTTTACATTCTAATAGTATTCAGGGTAGTGGAATAGGAATATATTCTTTCTATAATCAATTAATGGGAACACATTCTCATTCTAGTCGTAGATTTCCAATGACGCATTCTAACAGAAAAATAGATGCAAGAATATATCTATAGTCGAATTCTACAAAATTTTCAACATATATTATCAAAAATAGAAGTTAGGAGGTAGGAACACTTTCCCACCCACCACTATAGTAGTTCATCAACCTACTTCAAGGACTACTAAATATTATTCACAGATTATTTCTCTTATCGTAGTGGGTAGTTAGAACACTCTTGTGATAAATTTGCAAAAGCATTGGGCACACATACCCATTCCAACTGGACATCATCATACCATTCTAACAGCCCCTTCATGGAAGGCATAAATTCCATCCAAAACCATAGAAATTTTTCAACGCATTCTAAAATAATGGGAGTCTCTTAGGCCACCCCTTATACATTAAAATCATTGTTTACATCACACGAATCCAGTTTTTAAAAGGATAACACCAAAAACGAAGCCTCTCCAAGAGTGACCTAAATTTTAAAAGTACACCCACATTCTTACTATGCTTATTGATAGATTTCATGAGTCCCTAAAACATTTATCCATTGATGCCAAATATATTACAAACTCAATGTGATATCAAGGATGGAGTGGTTGTGATGGAAAAGTTCCTCCACAAATCTATTATACCAATAACTCAAGAGGTCCTACCAATAGTGTCTTCCATGAACAAATTCTTCAGGGTCCTATTGAAATTGATCATGAAATCTGTTTAAATGATGAGTATCATAGAGTCACTCCTCATGGTTAGAAGACCAAGAGGTAAGAAAGTCCTCCCCTTTTAATTTTCCACCCTGAAGTTCCTCCCTAAATCTTATGCTCTAGGAATTCTCCATGTGGTAGGATTTCCATCCATGATGGTAGTCCTCTCCATGATTTCATTCACATTGATAGTCCACCCCCACAGTGATATTTCATTTCTAGAAGAAGGTGATCCATTTAATAATTCAATAATGAGAAATCCCTTATATTAGGAGTCACATGATAAGTTGATTCTATCCATGATTGATGATTTATCTTAGGAAAGAAACATTCTATCTTAGCTTAACGATATCCCATTGCAACAATCATTCTCCAAACCACCCTTTGGTTTCTTGACTTCCAATACAAAAAAAAGTGATTCTAGATAACATTTCCTTATATAATAAGGTGGCCATGAAAAACCCCCATTTGGTTATATAATATAAAG
Organism: Viscum album; assembly: GCA_963277665.1. NCBI lineage: Eukaryota > Viridiplantae > Streptophyta > Magnoliopsida > Santalales > Viscaceae > Viscum > Viscum album. The sequence goes on from OY728127.1 coordinate 2,015,605,075, forward strand.
GAATATATCATGGAAGAAGAACATAACAAATTTATCCTGATGAAAAGATGTCCAAAGATAACATATCTATCATGATTTGGCCCCAAGACACTCATCGGTATGACATTTCAAAAACTTTGATATAGGAATTCTTACACCATATTCGCCTAAATATTTTTTATGAATCCTATCCATTTAAAAGATAATTTCCTAACTTATTAATGATATGTGAATCAAATCAAGTCAATTTAGTAATTTGTCCAAAATATTAACATGGATTCTCTCTCAGTCATAAGACACCCAAATTAGGAATGCAATATGAGGACATTCAATGAAAATTTCTTTAGTATTTGAGAAACCTACATTAGTTGATTGTTAATTCCCCATCCAATGTACATATTAGAGGTTTTAGAGAACATGGATAATTGAATTTATCTTTATTCCATGATCTTAAAAGTCTTCTAAAAGTGATATCATGTGAGGTCATAAATTTATACCAACACTTAAAATTGAAATCATATCACAATAGATTTTATTATCATCAGGTATATTCCAATAAAAATCATAGAAGTGTCAAATATAATGAGAGAAATTCATCTAAATGATCAAAAATCAAGAATCTGAGATGATAAAGAAATCATCTAAATTGAGGGAACGCAAACCTCAAATGGGGACATTGTGTTTGATATAGATAATCTGACATTCAGAGTATGCATTACACACAACTCATGCTGAAAAAATATCCAACAAGATCAAGAAGGTAATGGAAATATTTGAAGGTGTGGAAGTATATCAAGACTCTTATCTTATAGGTATAGGGAAATTTTAAAAAAAATATCCTCCTTCAAGATCATCAAATCTAGGAATTTTTTACTTCAACCTCCTCCTCCGCTAAGGTATGTCATTTCCCTCTTTGGAGGTGTTCCAAAAAATGTTTCCTCATAGTTTTTATCACATTGGGACCCATTTTTATCTTGGGGAACACATAAAATGAGGTTTTTAAGAGGATATTTCTAGATCAACCTTCATAAAATGGCCATAGGAAAATCTGACAAGGAAAAGATAAATCCCAATAGAGGTCATAAACCAAATCAATCTATCATGAAGTAATCCACTCTTGATGATCATGACTCGTCACTCAATGGATATCCGAAAGGAGATAAACCCTACAATAATTTTAATAGAGATGTGGTGTTTGAAATGCACTATGTGTTGGAAAATTTCATTTTCATTGGCTCTGATTTTGTTACAAAACATAAAGCTACTGCATGAGAATAAGATGAGGATGTTTCTATTAGAAACATAGTCTACCCTAAAATGACTCAAGAAGGTGTGTGTATTATCAATCAAAGGATATCTAATAATTTTAGAACTCCCTAAAAAGTTTATTACCACATCATTAGTAGGGTAAAAAACAATAAAATAATATGGCTACGTCTTACATGTTGCCTAATAAAGCTGAACCTCCAACAATTAAGGAAATATTTACTCAATATGGGGTAGAAATGAAGAAGTTTAAGAGACTCAATAGTGAGTTTCTCAAGCGTAGTATACCTACTAGGTATATTAATTAGGAATAACCTCATCTCATTCATTTAATATATCTTCATAAAAAGGAATATCCCATAATTACAATAATGATATATCCAGTACATCCACTCAATATACATTCTAGAAAACCACTTTATTTGGATACAATGGAGGAATGATGTTAGGAGTTCCCTTTATTATGATACTAGCTAAAATTATATCTTGAAAACTACCCTAATCCAACCCATCTCAGTTATCAACCACAAATGTAGGTAGGTCCACTATGTCATGACCCACACATTTATTCTCCTAATAAAGTATCTTATCAACCATCTATCTCATAAGAACACATAGACACTATTGGGTCACTATCAACCCATGTGGGAGATATGGAAGGACGGTGTAAACTAGTGTAGCTTGAGAGAAAACTTACCTTGAATCGGTGAATGAAAACTTACCATCAAGGTTGATAACAGGTTGGGAAGACCTTACCTGAAAGTTTAATTATCAATTTATCTCTACAATATAAAATACAAAAATCTGAAACCACTTGAATAGAAGGTGGCATGAGAGTAATAGACTCTTTAATTTTATTTCGATGTGAACATTTTGGACCTACTCCTTGAATCTTCTTCTCACCCATGAGAAGTTTTTTGGTATTATTATAGAGAACCTATATGATGAGTTACAAATTCCACTCATTCCAATGAAATATCCATGTGGGTGTTGTGGACATGCCACAATTGTGAAAAGGATAGAATATTCAATTTAGCAAAACAAAGTTTTGTCTCAAATAACATCGAAAAAATCAATGCAATTGAACATGTAATGTGGAAACCACAACCAACACACTCAAACCAACTCCTAAAATTCCCCTAACTCCTAATTCATCACAATATTATGTGACACCTCCTCCTATCCAGAAACAATAGTAGAAATACCTTGCTGGGATTAGAAAAATGGGTAGAAATGTTTTCCATTCGAGGACCTAAAGATTAATATTTATTCATTCTGATATGAGAATTTTCTTATATACATTTTAGTGAATATAGATAGTATTTTTTTGATGTTTCTAGATCCCATGAGTCATTTTCAGGTTGGAATCAAGGATTTTGTGAATTATTTCCACTTTCATAAAACATTATGCTACACCATCTAGGACTGGTTTTTTTAAAGATATCATCTAGAATATGGTTAATACATGTAGGTAAAATTTGGAAAATCACTTATAGAAATGTCAGGTGTTTATAATAGTATTTTATAGGAATATAGAGATTGTAAATAAATCATTATAAGGGTGAAAATAAGTTCAATGATTAGATGACTAGAAGGTAAATTAATCAAGATCATGTTATCCTCGGGTAAAAGTTAAACCATCTAGTTGTGCCCCGAGTCTCATCTACCAAAGTGAAAAAAATATTTTTAACACCACAATCATTTAGATTTCATGCCTTAATCATTGAAAGGACAGGTTTCATCCCACCGAATAGTGAAACAGGTTCCACCTGAGAAGATAGAATCATCGTCATATGAGAAATTATTCTTTGTTTTTCTTAATTTCATTTATTTAATGGACTATTTCTCCAATGATGAATGTTGTCATAAAATTGAGTTCTTCATACCTAAAAATGGAGGTAGTGGAATATTTCATAGGATTTGAGTAATTAGTTGATGATTTGGCCATTTTTTATCACAATATCCCAGCCAAATTTTAGTTGAATCCATATTTGTAGAAAAACCCCATGACCAATCACATTAGAGTGCACAAAAATAACATAGAGGTGTCTCGACATCTGAAAAGAGTTTTCATGACCCACTTTTTTTCTTGGATCAGGTGGAGGGTTTTTAATAGTCTGATTAGGCTAGTTGAATGAATATATCAGTTCTGCCAAATATGTAACATCTTGTTACATTATTTTAGATGTTTGGACCCAATTATTTGAAAATCCATTAATTATACCTATTTTATGGTTGTTTCTAATGTTATTTGGATTTTTTTATGTTTTATTGGATTGTGCCTAGTTGGTGCATGGATGAAAAATCCATGCATCCCAATTGTGAAACAATTACATTGGCCAAGGTAGGGGTTCAGGGTTAGTGTATGCTTAGACAAACCTTTCCGTCAAACTATGAAACCTAAACAAAAATCATCGCACTAATTGTGAACAGTTAAACAACCCATGTATCATAACCATGAAACTTTTCTAGTAACACAAAAAGAGGTTCACATTTAGCGTACGGTCAATACTAACTAGGAAACCATCACCAAGATACAATGTTACAATATTTTAATGAACTTAAAATATAAATTAAAATTCTAAAACCCCCTAATTAACCCTAAAATCCATCCTACTAAACCTGATTTATTCAATTAGATTTTGAGATCCCTCTAAAGGTATTTTTCTTCTACCAAACTGTAACAACCCAAGATTTTATAAGATATATTCTCTTTAATTTCTTCCATATCTTCTGTTGTACACTACACCAAGATTATCTTGCGCTATACGCAACACCGTATTAGCTTTCAGTATACGCAACACTAATCTTAGATCGTGTTACGCACAATTTCAAGTTTGTTTGATAGTAAGTATTATACGCAACATTGAGTGTATATATATATATATATATATATATTCAATGTATAAATGAAATAAGGTTGGATTTTGTTATACGAAACAACAAAGGAGTCTTGCACTACACGAAACCCTGACCAGGCTTACATTACACGCAATCGCAACCTTCCTCGATAGCATGTGTTGTACGCAAGACCGGGTTTCACTAAACAACAATATATTGTAATAATATTATTATGGACTAGCCGTTATGAATAGTATTAACTAAATTTTGAATTTTATAACATTATTATTCATCTTACACATTTTCTAAAACATGTTATGTGAACAAAATAAATTTTTCGGGTAAAATAAGTATTTTTCAAAAAATGCAATTTTGTCGGCTTTTGTTGGCGCAACCACATTAAATATAGATTTTGACATGTTTATAAGTTCCATTTGACAAAATAAAATTATTATTTGTGATCAGTATATAAAAATTTACTTTGGATAAAATTTTCATTTTATTCTGATAACTTTCATATTTTAATGAATAGTAAAAACACGCTATATTTTAATTAAAAACAACATTTTCATCGTAATAATTTATATGGTTAAATTATGATATAGAATGGTTTTAAAGTATAAATAGAATATATTTTTAATATTTAATATAATTTACGTCATTATCATTTATTTTACATTGAATTCATAGGTAAAATCATTTCAATCTTTTGCAATGTTTTAACTTTTAAAACTCGTTTTCTTAAAAGTGGGATTAATTTTAAATTAATTACTGAAACTTATGTGTTTTGAATTTTGAAAAATGGATTCCATATTTGGAATCATTAGGTCCAAATTATGTTAATATGCTACTTTTTTATTTTTGGGCACTATGAATAGTGACTACGGTAATTTTTATTTACTTCAGTTAAAGATAAATCGGGTAATTAAGGGTAAACCTAAGATTATAAAATTACCCTAACACATGAAAAAATTATATTGGATGACTTAAAGTCGACCCATATCACCTAAGGGTCGGATTAGATTCATTTTATGGAATTTTGACCATGAAAATAATTTAATTATTATTATTACCAATGAAAGTGACAATATGTCACTCTCTTAAAACTTATAAGTATAATAATTTTAATTTAGTGATAAACTTGATGAAACTTCTAACATGAATATTCTCCAGAAATATAACAAAATTATCTACATCATGAGAATTTATTTATAATTTTTAGGGATTAAATAACTGTCATTAATGGTGACATAATAGTGATGCAGAAATTGTTTATTTAGTGAAAAATCAATAATATAGTTTTTTTTTAAATACAAATACCTATCAAAACGACCAGAAACTTGACCAAAAATTATTGGTTGAGTATATATATACCCTAATCATCCAAGGGTCTATTTTTGGACCATTTGGAGCCTTATAAAACCGATTATGACATTTATATTATTTTATTTTAAATGATGTCAAAGATGCCACCTTGATAATTTAATAAATATAACAATTTAAATATTTTTATTTTAAGATGATAAATTCATTTAAGAATATTATTATGAAAGGTATTATATTTATCTTCAACATAGTATTTTATTTTAAATTTTTATGCAACATTTAAGTATATTAAATAATTATACAAAAATGTTGTAGTAATTATTTTATTAAGAGATATACCAAATAAAAGGTTTTAAAAATATTGAAATAAATATTATATGAAATATTTAATGTTCTAAACTAATTTTATAGATAAATATTACATGTTATGAATCTATTAAATCTTTTATTTCTAACATATATTCTGTATATATTTTATTTAAATTCAAACAAATGCATAGTGGAAAAATTGACACTATTGTTACTTTATAAAAATTACATATTATAAAATTGTTTAAGAATAAAAAAAATATTTAAAATTTATAAATTAAAATTTATACAGTCTAAAATTTCATAAAGTATACAATTATGGAAATTAACAAAACATAAGTGATTATTTATAACTATTTATAATTTATAATTTTATTACCACAAATAAAATTAAATAGATTAAATAAGGATAAATCCAAATGATAAGGTTTAAAATAAGATAAAAACATGTATAAATTTTTTTGTTTGATGATATTACAACCCTATCTCATCTAATATTAGAATTGAGTCATTTTTGGAGGTTTTTATGTGGGGTTTCAATTTATATTAAACTAATATTTTTGAGGATTCCAAAGGTGCCCCTCTCCTCCCTTATAAAAGGGCACCTCCTCCCTCTCCTCCTCACACCATTTTGAGCCTTGAAGCTCGGCCAAACTCTGCCCATTTCACTTCCCCACTTCCTTAGAAACCTTTTAGAGGTACTGGTCTTCTCAAAAGACCATCTCTAGTTCCCTAAGAGGAAATTCAAAGGAGGCACTTCGAGAAAGAGGTAATACCTTCTACCGATTCAATCAAGTTTCTTTATTCTTATACTTCTTCTTATTTAGTGGTTTCATTATGATGTAATAACATCAGTATCCCTCATATACTGATATGTTATTATAAATACGAAACAACCACATTTCACCTTCTATCCATCCTACGGAAAATGAAATCACCGTGTGTGCGTACGTACGGAATACCGTCTCCACGCCGTGGTGTAATCTATTTTTCCACCACCACCTTAATTGTATGGGTATAATGGTGTAAAGAATAACTACATATTATTATTATATCATCATACTGATTCTAAGATATTATATCATTCACTCCAATTCCATTCAATAAATATGGGAACGATATCATCGCTCGTGCGTACGTACGGATTACCGTCTCCACGACGCGATGAGATGCATTCTCCATGTTAACCACTCAAGAATGATTTTTAAGTATATATAATGAATAATAATGAAATATATGACATTATAATGCTAAGGAATTTATGTATATATATATGTATGTCATCTACTTAATTCCATTCAATTCAATAAGGAAACAAAAACAACGTTCATGCGTACGTACGGCCTACCGCCTCCATGAACGGTGTATTTCTTTCCATTTATCGATCTATTATATGTATATTCTGAATATATATTATATATAAATCATGTTTTTTATTCTGTAATTAATTAATCATGATCTAAGTAATCATATGAATAATTACAAGTCAAAACACAGACGACGAATGAAACAATTTTACCCAAAACGCTCTTTAACATGGAATTTACAAAAGAACGGGTAATATAAAGTCATAAGTGAACCATATATGATATCATAACAATGAAAATGATTCTTTAATAAGTCAATGACATTATTTGAATCATTATACAGGAGGTTCGGATACGTACGAAGCATATCAGACCTAAGGTAAGGGATAACTATTCCAATATCGTTCTTATCTGAGATTGTTTATTCGTAAGTATTTACTGGGATTATTGTTATCATCCATGTACATGTTTCCTAAAAATGTTTTCATGAATGTTTAAAGTTATTTTAACCATTTTTTACTTTTACTACATGGTATGTAAGGAATCGTTCTTTTTTTTACCATACGTGGTACTTTTTGACTTTTCCAACAAAAGTACGAGGGGAATGTTATTTTTAACTTATACAGCATGAATGGATTTTTATGGTTTTATAAAGCCTTATTTTCAAGAAGCTTCCTCCAAAATATTTCATGACTATTTTCAAAAAAATCTCTTTCTTTTAAAATTGCAAGACGTTTTGTGAAAAGAAATTGATTTTGAAGAAGAAAGGATATTTTCCTCAATAATTCATTTCAAGTGTTTTATCAAAACCATTTTCCATCTAAGATGACATTATTTCATATGTGTATGTTTAAATTATAATGTCTCTATGATTTATATGGTTTCACTTTTCTTATGATGAAATGATATCCATTTGTTTTATATGGATTATGTTATGATGGAATGATGTTTATGAAACCCAATTTATTGTTCGGGATCTGATGAATGATTTATGATTGATTTGTGGCACACATAATAATGATTTCAATATGATATGGGTGGGAACTATATCTCCCTCCAATGAATTGGGTAAATATTTATATCTCATGAGATAGACATGGCTGGAACGGTAAGTTAATCCGGTTCAGTGATACAGGACTGGAACGAAGAGTGAACTCGATTCAGAAAGGGACTTTGTCCACTAAGATGGTCTTGGAAGCAATGCCTTGGCTACTATGGAAATCATATCATGTGATTAATGGTTTTCCACAATTACATGTTTTGTTCCCATGATATTTTATCGTGATTGATGTTCCTTTATGATATATGCCACACGTACTTCCAAGATTTATGTCTTTGCTCAAGATTTTGATGTTTAGATTTTTTGTTCAAGTTTTTGCATTCAAATGTTTATGGATTGTTTTATCTTCTCTTTGTTTACCCTTACTGAGTATTTTAGCTCACCCTTTATATGTTTTCTTTTCCCCAGGATATAAAGAAAGGTTTTAGGTAAGAAAACAAAAGGGGAAGATCTTTATGTGAGATGTTGAAGATCTTTCACCAAGATTAGAAGATTGTATTCCAAGTTTCCAAAGGCACTAAACTATTACGGTCCTTTGGTGTCTATTTTGTTATGTATTAGGTATTACACAAAAGTAATGTAATTTCCATGTACGTCAAGATTTGGGTCTCTACAGTTGGTATCAGAGGTTCGGTTTAGTCAACCTTTGGAAACTAGGATGTGAGAACTTTAGTGAGATCCCTAGATATATTTCTAAGGTATGTCTAGGGATTTACCTAAGGTTAAGTATAATTATAGGTTATAGTCCTAGAATTATGGTAAGGATATTAGAATTAAACCTAAGATGTTAGATATTGAAGTTAATCCCCCTTGATTATGATTTTGGCCTCTCACACTATTCTTTTTGGGTTTTAGAAAATGGATGGAAATGGGAGGATTCATGATAATGGAGGATATGATATAAAATGGAATGAAATTATTCATGAGCTACCAAATGAAATGTAATTTGGAAGGCGAAACGTTGTTATTATGCCTAATCAGAAATCTCATAATATGATCAATAATCTCAACTTTGGTAAGATTCCCGACTCAGATAATAAGAGAAAGATGGAGTTTAATGATGATCATAGAGGAAATAAAGTTCAATTTCCCTCATGTAAGTCATGTGGGAAGAGGCATCAAGGAGAATGTTTCAAAGTAACTGGAAGATGCTTTGGTTGTGGAAAAGAAGGACACAAATCCAGTAATTGCAAAGGAAAAGGATCAGTTAACACCATGGAAAAGTATAATGGTATTTCTAAGACATCAACAATGGTTAAATGTTTTAAATGTGTAATGTACGGGCATTATGCAAACCAATTCCCTAAGGGAAAGTCTCATGTAGAGAATCAGCATTGGTGTATGGGTAGTATTTATGTTGATGATGATGAAGAGACTACAAATGATCTGTGAGATGAAAGAATTTTTTAAGATCTGTCAATGGTTTAGGAAGGTAGTGAAATGATTTACGTTGTATAGGTAATGTTATTATGGAATAAAGACACATATAAGGATTGTTACACTATTGTTTTTCCTAAAGTATTTGAAAGTATATTTTATCGGTAACCATGAAAGGTTATTCCGATATTTTTGGAAATTATATGATATGCACATAATGAAGGGATAAGGAGATAATGAGATTTTTTATATTATTAATGAGCTCATGATTGATATAAGGAAAAAGTTATATCAAGGTTTTAGTATATAGAAATTTTGGTATTTTGGTATGTGGAAAGAGTTAACTTTTGACAGCATTCATGTTTTTATTAAGGTTTAATGGGTATTCATTTTTCAAGAGAATACATGATTAAGGTATTCACATGTATGGAATGTGACCATCAAGATATATTTTATGATATATGGGGGATAAATGATGGTATTCACATGCTCGGTAGATGAAATTTCTAGTAATTGTTTTCTTTATACTATGAGATTGGACAGAAGTATTTTAGATAAGCCTAAAGATTGGAAGGACATAAGTTAGTATTGTTTAAGGCTTGAAATGTTTTTCGATATTATTGATGGAATGTTATAATAGTGTAGTTTAAGAAAAGGGACAACATACATAATGGGCGACAACCCGTCACGACGGACAAGGCTGTGGGAGTCGAACCCACAACCAAAGTGCGACATGCCTTTATCGCTTACCACTGGCCTACAGGAAGTCCCTAGTTAGTAGAAGTGGGTTTTGTTATATTAAGCGGTATGATATATGAAGTATAAGTCCATTTTAGGAACTATATACGATTAATCTCACTATATATGGACTTGTGTATATTTAATAACTTTTACTATCCTTTTTTTTGAGACAGATGGAATGATCTATCATTCTATCACATGATCTGCTAACACTTCACGGAGGACAAAGGCAACTTCATTTCTTTAGGAGATTATGTGTAAATTGTTCAAGGCACAAACAACAGTAAGATTGTACCGCAATCAAGTAATTATTTCTTTTAAAAAATTATTCAACTTTAGGGAAATGATCTTGAATAAAAAAAATGTTGTCCTAGTGTCCATATATCCGACAAATCAGATGGTACCTTAAATCATCACAAATTTATGGATTTGTGATTGTTGGCTTTTTCATAGCCATGGTCTCTACCACTCTCCATCAGAACATCATGGTTAGATTTTTCTTTCATATCCATGTTTTCACCTATGTTATCCTATATGGAAACCCAGTGAAGAGTTACTTTGGGTAATCATTACATTTCAGACTTTACTTTTTAAAATTAAGTTTTAGTATTCCTTTTTACGAGGTGGGTTTCTATGAATAGTAAATTATTTATAACCCTGATGAATTTCGAGGTCAAAATTCATTTTAAGGGGGGTAGAATGTAACAACCCGAGATTTTATAAGATATATTCTTTTTAATTTCTTTCATATCTTCTGTTGTATGCTTCACCAAGATTATCATCTGTTATATGCAACATCGTATTATCTTACAGTTTACGCAACACTAATCTTGGATCGTGTTCACACAATTTCAAGTTTGTTTGATAGTAGTTATTCTACACAACATTGAGTGTATATATATATTTATATATATATTCAATGTATAAATGAAATATGTTTGGATTTTTTTATACGCAACAACAAAGGAATCTTTCACTACACGCAACCCTGACTTGGCTTGCATTACACGCAATCGCAACCTTCCTCAATAGCGTGTGTTGTACGCAATACAGGGATTCACTAAACAATGATATATTGTAATAATATTATTATGGACTAGCCATTATGAATCTTATTAACTAAATTTTGAATTTTATAACATTATTATTCATCTTACACATTTTCTAAAACATGTTATGTGAACAAAATAAATGTTTCGGGTAAAATAAGTATTTTTCAAAAAATGCAGTTTTTCCGCATTTTAATGACGCACCCACTTTAAATATAGTTTTTTAAAAGTTTATAAGTTCAATTTGACAAAATAAAATTCTTCTTTGTGATCAGGATATAAAAATTTACTTTGAATAAAATTTTCATATTATTCTGATAACTTTCATATTTTAAAGAATAGTAAAAACCCGCTATATTTTAATTAAAAACAACTTTTTTCATAGTAATAATTTATATGGTTAAATTATGATATATAATGGTTTTAAATAACAAATAGAATATATTTTTACCATTTAATATAATTTATTTCATTATCATTTATTTTACATTGAATTCATAGGTAAAATCATTACAATCTTTTGCAATGTTTTAACTTTTAAAACTGGTTTTCTTAATAGCGGGATTAATTTTAAATTAATTACTGAAACTTCTGTGTTTTGAATTTTAAAAAATGGATTCAATATTTAGAATAAGTAGGTCCAGATTATTTTAATATGCTAGTTTTTATTTTTGGGCACTATGAATAGTAACTACGGTAATTTTTATTTACTTCAGTTAAAGATAAATCAGGTAATTAAGGGTAAACCTATGATTATAAAATTACCCTAACACATGACAAAATTATATTGGATGACTTAAAGTCGACCCATATCACCTAAGTGTCGTATTAGATTCATTTTAGGGACTTTTGACGAAGAAAATAATTTAATTATTATTATTACCAAAGAAAGTGACAACATGTCACTCTCTTAAAAATTATAATTATAATAATTTTAATTTAGTGATAAAATTCATGAAACTTCTAACATGAATATTATCCAGAAATCTAACAAATGTATCTACATCATGATGATTTTTTTAGAATTTTTAGGGATTAAATAATTTTCATTAATGGTGACACAATAGTGATACAGAAAATGTTTATTCAGAGAAAAATCAATAATATAGTTTTTATTAAAATAACAATACCTATCAAAAGGACCAAGAACTTGACCAAACATTATCGGTCGATTATATCTATAACCTAACATCCAAGGGTCTATTTTTGGACCATTTGGAGCCTTATAAAACTGATTATGACATTTATATTATTTTATTTTAAATGATGTCAAAGATGTCACCTTGATAATTGAATAAATATAACAATTTAAATGTTTTTATTTTAAGATGATAAATTCATGAAATAATATTATTAGGAAAGCTATTATATTTATATTCATCATAGGATTTTATTTTAAATTTTTATGAAACAAATAAGTATATTAAATAATTATACAAAAATGTTGTAGTAATTATTTCATTAAGAGATATACCAAATAAAAGGTTTTAAAAATATTGAAATAAATATTATATGAACTATTTAATGTGTTAAAATAATTTTATAGATAAATATTACATGTTATTAATATATTAAAGATTTTAGTTCAAACATATCTTCTGTATATATTTTATTTAAATTCAAAAAAAAATGCATACTGTCAAAATTGACACTATTGTTATTTTATAAAAACTACATATTATAAAATTGTTTAAAAATAAAAGAAATATTTAAAAATTTATATAGTCTAAAATTTCATAAAGTATCCAATTATGGAAATTAACAACACATAATTTATTATTTATAACCATTTAAAATTTATAATTTTATTAGCACAAATAAAATTAAATAGATTAAATAAGGATAAATCCAAATGATAAGGTTTAAAAGAAGATAAAAACATGTATAAATTTGATTGGTTGATTATATTACAACCCCATGTCATATAATATTATAATTTAGTCATTTTGGAGGTTTTTATGCGGGGGTTTGAATTTATATTAAACTAATATTTTTGAGGATTCCAAAGGTGCCCCTCTCCTCCCTTATAAAAGGGCACCTCCTCCCTCTCCTCCTCACACCATTTTTAGCCTTGAAGCTCGCCCAAACTCTGCCCATTTCACTTCCACACTTCCTTAGAAACTTTATAGAGTTACTGGTCTTCTCAAAAGACCAAATCTAGTGCCCTGAGAGGAAGTTCAAAGGAGACACTTCGAGAAAGAGGTAATACCTTCTACCGATTCATTCAAGTTTCTTTCTTCTTATACTTCCTCTTATTTAGTGTTTTCATAATGATGTAATAACATCTGTATCCCTAATATACTGATATGTTATTATAAATATGAAACAACCTCATTTAACCTTCTATCCATCCTACAGAAAATGAAATCACAGCACGTGCGTACGTACGGAATACCGTCTCCACGCCGTGGTGTAGTCTGTTTTTCCACCACCACCTTACTTGGATGGGTATAATGGTGTAAAGAATAACTACATATTATTATTATAACATCATACTGATTCTAATATATTATATCATTCACTCCAATTCCATTCAATAAATATGGGAATGATATCTTCGCTCGTGCGTACGTACGGATTACCGTCTCCACGACGCGATGAGATTCATTCTCCATGTTAACCACTCAAGAATGATTATTAAGTATATATAATGAATAATAATGAAATATATGACATGATAATGCTACTGTATTTATGTATATATATATATATGTATGTCATCTACTTAATTCCATTCAATTCAATAAGGAAACGAAAACAGTGTTCATGCGTACGTACGGCCTACCGTCTCTATGAACGGTGTATTTATTTCCATTTATCGATATATTATATGTATATTCTGAATATATATTATATATAAATCATGTTTTATATTATGGAATTAAGTAATCATAATCTTAGTAATCATATGAATAATTACAAGTCAAAACACGGACGACAAATGAAACGATTTTACCCAAAACGCTCTTTAACATGGAATTTACAAAAGAACGGGTAATATAAAGTCATAAGTGAACCATATATGATATCATAACAGTGAATTTGATTCTGTAATAATTCAATGACATTATTTAAATCATTATATAGGAGGTTCGGATATGTGTGAAGCATATCAGACCTAAGGTAAGGGATAACTATTCCAATCTCGTTCTTATCTGAGATTGTTTATTCGTAAGTATTTACTAGGGTTATTGTTATCATCCATGTCCATGTTTCCTAAAAATGGTTTCATGTATTTTTAAATTAATTTTTAACCATTTTTTGACTTTACTACATGGTATGTAAGGAATATTTCTTTTTTTTACCATACGAGGTACTTTTTGACTTTTCCGACAAAAGTACAAGGATAATGTTATTTTTAACTTATACGGCGTGAACAGATTTTTACAGTTTTATAAAGCCTTATTTTCATGAAGATTCCTCCAAAATATTTCATGACTATTTTCAAAAAAAATATCTTTCTTTTAAAACTGCATGATGTTTTGTGAAAAGAAATTGATTTTTAAGAAGAAAGGATATTTTCCTCAAGAATTCATTTCAAGTGTTTTATCAAAACCATTTTCCATCTAAGATGACATTATTTCATATGTGTATGTTTCAAGTATAATGTCTCTATGATTTATTTGGTTTTTACTTTTATTATGATGAAATGATATCCATTTGTTTTATATGGATTATGTTATGATGGAATGATGTTTATGAAACCCAATTTATTCTTTGGGTTATGATGAATGATTTATGATTGATTTGTGGAACACATAAGAATGATTTTAATATGAGATGGGTGGGACCTATATATCCCTCCAATGCATTTGGTAAAGATTTATATCTCAAGATATATACATGGCTGGAATGGTAAGTTAATCTGGTTCAGTGATATAGGACTAGAACAAGGAGTGAACTCGATTCAGAAAGGGACTTTGTCCACCAAGATGGTCTTGGCAGCAATGCCTTGGCTACTATGGAAATCATATCATGTGATTAATGGTTTTCCACTATTAAATGTTTTGTTACCATGCTATTTTATTATGATTGATGTTCCTTTATGATATATTCCTCACGTATTTCCAAGATTTATGTTTTTTCTCACGATTTTTATGTTTAGATTTTATGTTCAAGTTTTTGCATTCAAATGTTTATGGATTGTTTTATCTTCTCTATGTTTTCCCTTACTGAGCATTTGAGCTCACCCTTTATATGTTTTCTTTTCCCCAGTATATAAATCAAGGTTTTAGGTAAGAAAACAAAAGGGGAAGATCTTTATGGGAGATGTTGAAGATCTTTCACCAAGATTAGAAGATTATATTCCGAGTTTCCAAAGACACTAAACTATTACAGTCCTTTGGTTTCTATTTTGTTATTTATTAAGTATTCCGCAAAAGTAATGTAATGTACATGTACGCCAAGCTTTGGGTCTCTACTCAAACTCATTTCATAGTGGACTTAATTACCAATCGAATTGGTGATCCACTTATAATGAGTTATTTTCTTCTTGTCTGTTGATCTCCCCACCCCTTTCAATTCCTTCATCCTATAGGTTATAATGGCATTATGTTTTCTTGTTCCATGGATGGTTGATGTGGTATTTCGTATCTGAGACATATTCTCAATTATATCAAGATCTCTCTACTTGGATTCGGTTATCTCCATAGGAGGTGTAACATCTCAGATTCATCACGGTTGTATTCTGGATTTAAATGTATTTTTGTCTATAATTTTACTTCATTTTTTAATTCATTGTTTCATGAGAGTTTATAGATTTGTGCCTCCTACTAACACATCTTCTATAATTATTTATCTTTAATTTCCATGATAAATCCACTTTGATCATCTTTGAAATAAATTGAACATAGAATGGGTTCTTTCTCATAGTTCTATAAATTGATGAATAGTATATTATCTTTAATTCCATTTCAAAGTGTTCTTCATTGTTACCTTGTGGAATTTAAAGGCTTAGTATGGGTTTTTATTTATAAATGTAAGTTTATTATATTTTATGAAATGGGTTGAAATATGTGGTTTTTTATAGATTTTAGATTTCTTAGTTTTATGAAATGAAAAATACTTTCCTTTGAATGATTTTATCTTTATTTGGAAATGTGTTTTTTTGGTATTTGAAATGACTGATTTATTCACAATAAATGAGGGTGTAAACCCATGTTTTAAAATGAACTTAACCCTTTTTAAATTATGAATCATCCATGAATGTATTGGAGATTTTTTGAATTATTTTCTTTTTTTAATGGCCCATTTAGAATTGTGATGAAAATTGTTAAGGTAAGTGGGTATGTTTACCCTTTTTAATTTTTTAATTTATGAAATGTTTTTAAATTAAACTGGTGATGTTTAATGACCTGGTCATCTCTTTCATTAATCCCCTAATGTGATGTACTCGATTCTTGTACTTCCCATTTATGGGCATTGATAGAGGTATTATTTACTTTGGTGGATCTTGGTGGTAAATAGGGGATATTATTTAAGGAAATGTTACCATGATTGAAATTTCGAGGGTATGATCCCATGATTGATATTGATAAGGATCCTCATTATGATCATCGTAACTTTATTATGTCACTCACATCATTTGACTAGTCATGGGATCCTTTGTAGTAAGATGAGATGATGTAGATATATGATTATTTAGTGGAATAAGACCACTTATAGTATATTCATAGATAATATAAAAGTTTCATGCTATGGAAGTGAGTCTTGGAAAGAGAGTGTGCATGGAACTAATTTTCTTGAGACCTGTGAGACTAGATATAAGACCAACAATAAGTCATGAATTATTTTTATTAGATTGAATATTTTGGAATCACTATCATATATAGATTTTCCTGTAACATCCAAATACTTGATATTTGATACATGATAGTTTTTATTGTCACTACATGGAACTGGAGTTGACTTGATTGATTGATTATTTCTCTGAATTGATCTATTTATTTTTATTATGAAAATTGATTCAATAGTATTGAATCTTGTATATATTTTTATATAAGTTTAATATTATCAACCATTATTGATTATATGAATTTAGGTAGTGGAATTATTTCCAGATATTTTCAATAAAATGTTTACTTTTTAAAAAGTGAAATGGAATGTTTTATATATTTGGTTTGATAAATGATTTTTAAATGATTTAAAATCTATTTTAAATATTTGGTTTGTACAATATTGGTGGTAAAACACTCTTAGAATATATTACTTACCAAATAAAGTAATTTAATAGACTCATTTGTGGAATCCTATTAGGATCTGTAGCTCACAACATACATGTAACATTTGGTGTTTTCATCTTTTATGATCTTATAGAAGGTGCCCATTCTCTTATCATATTCCTTTGAAATGTATGGTCTTATTAAACAAGGGAGGGTGAAATGGGATCTATTGGGTGGTAATGGACTAGTATGAGATAGGTTTTCATTTTTATGTTCTACTTTTAGCCATTTATAGCATCTCATTGGACCATTATATTTCTGTATTTATTTTTTATCTAACATTGTTTCTATAGTGTACTTTGATTATTATTTTCTATTGTGGGATAAATCATTCCAAACAGTTAATAATAGATTCTAAAGTTCTTATCTCTATCCCATGGAGATCAGGAGTGGTATTTGGGATAGTGTGGAATTGACTCAGATAATGGATTAGATGGAATTTTAGGTTGGTTCTTTACATAATTTGTTGGTGGTAGGCTCACCATCAACCTATGGTTAAACATCTATCATGTCTACCATAAACCATTCACCCCTAAAGGAATATTATATGAAAAACATTTCATTTTAAAGAGTAGACCTATGAACCCAAAATATGTCATTTTGAAGAAATTGGATATGTTTCCAACTGATATTTCAATCCAAAAAGCTCTAAATTTATCAAAATTGATCTAGGAAGAACTTCTGGAGGCCATGTTGAGTCCTAAAGAGTTGGAATATGAGGAAACAATTGTTGATTTCAATCATATAGATATTGATTCAGTGAAGTTTCATGTGGTCATCTCGTTCATAGAGTAGTTCGGTGAAACTTTTATAAAAGGAAACATCATACCCTTGAATATATTAGGAAATATAGATGACATTGATATTAATCAATATTTCATTGACAATGGGTTGGGAATTAACCTCATTATAGTTCATATGCTCTATATTTTGGGTTATTGTGAATCCCATTTTCCTTTATCTTCTTTAACAAATCATGTTTAGGTTTAGAGTGAGAAAAAAAATCTTGGAAAAATTAAGAATAAATCCCAATTTGGAGACCTCATCTTAGAATCTAAATTATTGATTGTTCAGTATGACAAAACTTTCAATGTCATTATCGGGGGTCCCTAGTCGCATCAATACGTGATAATTTAATAATAATACCATCAATGTATCAAATATTGTTTCAATGGAAAAATTAAAACATTGCATTATGATAAGGATCCTTTTAAATCTTAAGAGTGCCAATACATTGATGTGAGGTTCTATCAAATAGAAAAAACAACTCATGATTGATGAAATCACTCAGGTGCAGCTCTGAACAGTTTGGAAATGAACTTGTATAATCCATTTAAATAACTCGTCGATGAATATGTATTTCATGTTAATCAAATAAAAGACACATGTTCAGATTTTGGCATATTTTTGTTAGCCCTCATGATTCCAGACATGTTAGTTGAAACTGATGATATGGAATAAGTTCCTAATCTCTACAATAACATTATTACCCAAGGTAAAAATTCCCTCACTTTTTTCATAGTCTCATAAGACTCTTATTCCATCAGGTGAATCATAAGAGGCACTCATATCACCAATGGAGTGTGGTAATTCCCTTATATTATCATATAAATGTTGGGGAATTAATGAAAATTTTAGTTCTAAATAATCATTCATCAACAATTCATCATGAGTGTGGTGATGAGGAAGAAGAAGAAGAATAAGAGGAACTGAGAGCTACCCATCTAGAATTTGATGATGGTATCTCTACCACTATTGATTATCTCTAGAAAACAGATATAAAATTATAAGAAGACATGTAACCCATATTGATATGTGAGGACATGAAATAGTTAGAATAAGAGTTTTATACCTCATTTCTATATAAACACTTGGATGTGTTCACTTATAATTACAATGAAAATCCATACCTTAATCCCAATGTATATACGCACCCTTTTTGACTTCTAGAAAATATCCATGCTTACAAGATAATATCCATAAGAAATAATCAGACTCCCATTGCTAAGGTTGATACTAAATTTGAAAAACTTATTAAATCTAACATCATTTAAGAAGACCAATACCTAAATTGGGATCCTGATATTTTCTCAATTAAGAAAAAGAATTGGTAGATTAGTGTTTTCATTAACTTTAGAGATCTTAACAAGCATTTACCAAAACTTTATTTTCAAATCCTAATTACATAACTTTTTATTTATTTGACTTATAGTTATCAATATCATTCTTTCATGGAAGGATATTAATGATACATTTTGAAAACACCTATCATTAATGCACTTTATTTCATGATTTATTATGGAAAAACACGATTCTAAAAATTCCATAAGATCATGAAGCAAAATGTAGTTTAAAATTAGGTAAAAATCACATCAACTTGATACATGGTCACAACAACATTATTGAAAACTTCTTTAACATGATTCTAATATTCCATATCTTTTTAAACTACATGGGATAACCTGGGGACATGCATAAAAAATGGGTGAGCTATAAATCCTTATAAGGTAATAAAAAATCATAACATGATGAATGTATTACATGTTAGTAACTATGAATTTAGATGGGACTTAAAGGGAGAGAGTACCATAATCTTGAACAATGAGGCATGATATAACTTGACACCATAAATTCAGCATGCTAGTGTTGAAACAACATTAAACCTGACATCATAAACATAGGTTAAGGCTAAATTCCAAGACAAAATAACATGGTGAAAATTTACAATAATGGATTAATATTAATCCCTAATCCCATTCATGATGTCTCTTGAGACTAAAAATTACCCAATTCAAGGGAGTTATACATAATTTTAGGCACACCGTTTGCTTTCATATCATGTACATGTATAAGGGGGAATATTGATTATTCAAAATATGATCATATTTAATCAAATTTAATACCACAATTAAGGAATGTAGAATACATAAATATAAGTCTGAATAAAAATAAGGATATTTATTTCCAGGTGAATACCCTTGAGTGGAAATGTAAATGGTATTCACAATACAATGGTTTGGAGTAGAAAAAATACAAGATATTATTTTTGGCATAATGGGGGAATATGGTGAATCATTGGAGGGAAAATGAGAGTGAAAGGGTTGTTTCATAACTTATAAATAATAAGGAAAGTAAGATGGATATATAAGAATATAATACAACATGAATAATTGTACATTAAAATTAATAATACAAAAATCCTTCTTGAATAAAAGTTTAGCATAGAAATTTGAAGGATAATTTCGACAACATAACAGGAGTACATCATGGATCGCTGGAGGGATTAATGAGAGTGAAATGGTTCTATCATTACTTTGAAATAATAATTTAAATAAATTGCATATGTTATATCATATCCAATAAACTGTAATGGTAATACAAAAGGCATTACATTATGAAGGTTCTAGAATAATGAGGAGAAGGATAATATCCCTTACCTTGAGAGGTTGTTTCAAAAATCTTGGTAGGATCTTATTAAGAGCATGGGGAACCTTGAGAGAGATATAGAGAGGAAAATTAGGATTATATTCATGAAAAAAGGTTTTGAGTGAAGAGGAATGGGATCTTTGGTTGGTTTATATAGTAAAAGAGGTGGAATTTCATTATTATTATCAAAATTTAGGTTTTTGACTCTTTATAGTAAATTAATAAAAAAACACCAACCTTGACATGATTTTTACCAATGGTTACTACAAAAGGGTAGTGTTTTTCATTTTTTATAAGTTAATGAACCTATAATATTAAAATAATACCCTTAGTGATGAATAAGTGAGTCATATTTATAAAGAATTGATTTTAAAATCTTAAAATATAATATAGGTTTTGGAGGATTCATAAAAGGTTTATAAAATTAAATTAATAGATTTAAAAAAAATTATTTTAATTGGTAAACATATATTTGTTTGTGGATACCTATTATAGTACAAATTACATTACATTTGGTTTGTTATTATTTTGTAATACATACCATATAATTATATTGTATTTAATTTTTACACAAAAAATCCATTGTCTATGAAAATTATGAAAATTAAACATTGAATAATTTCGATGTGCTTATTCAAAAAATAATATTAATTTTATCAAAACATTATATAAACATGATAGTTTACACTTTTAAATTAATATAAATATTTATTTAAAAAACTATTTTTTGACAATAACAGTTTTCTGTCCCTTTTAAAAAGTACACGATCACATCATAAAAATATATTCTCATTTATATTTAATAAATAATATTTCATAATAATATTTCATTAAAATATAATTTAATTCAATAATTAATAAAATTTAATGTCTTAATTGAAATTTCATGTTACCCATAAATAAAATTTTAGTTTTGACATATTAAAATCTAATTTTTATCAAAATCATGTATTTAATCATTTATAAAGTAAAAAATCAAAAAAGAATAAATATAATCATTGCTTTACCTAAAATATTATATATATACATATTCATACTATTAGGGTCTAGATACAAATCTCTTTATTACAATAATGAATGCTATAAGGGTTAGGTGCGCAACCATGATATTTTCTTGGGGTGGTTCAATGAACATGGATTGGGTCATTATCTCGTAAATGGTTTTTCTCATGATTAAATTTTAGAATGATATATTAGTATTCGCCAAGGTAAAATCTCAATGATGTTATCTCCCTTGGATTATTCGATAAATGGTTTCTATAAGGTATGATCCTACTGGTCTAGGTCATCGCTTCTTTCATCTGAGTCATTAGGAAATTATCATTACCCTTAATATGTATTAATAATATGATCATTATTAAATGGATATATTATCAAAGGTCATGATGCTTAATAGTATTTTGAATATAAAAGGTTATAACTCATAACAATCCAATATAATCAATGTAGTGAATATGTTTTATATAACCACACTATATAGTAGGGAACATAATTCAATCATAAATTGAATTTTATTTATAAAATTTTGGGTCATTTAATTTAGGTTCATCGCCTCTTCTGGTTCCCTAGTCACTTCCTTAAGATTTTGGTTCTTCCATAACACTTTTACCAGGTGAGTTATATTATTTCATAGAACATTGTCTCTATAATCTAATATATTCACTAGATGATCCTCATATGAATGATAATTTTCAAATGGAACCACCTCTAGATCTAGTACATGTGAGGGGTATGGTATGTAATTTATCAATATAGATACATGGACCACATCATGTACTTGAGATAGGTTAGTTTGGAGTTCTAGTAGATAGGCTATCGCTATCATGCAATCAAGGATCACAAAGAAGTTGTTGTATCTAATAATAAGATTTATATTCTTTACAAACCTCGTGAATTTCTTCCATTTATATATATAAAGGAACAATGAATCACTGACCAAAAAATCCAGGTCTCATCAAAGATTTTCTACAAAGTGTTTTTTTTTACTTTGTGTGGATTTCATATGATGTTTATTAGTTCAAACCATCTCTTTAATCTCTAGGATAAGATCATATCCCATCAATTTATTCTCTCAAACTTCAACCCAGCAAGTTGAAGTCTTACAACTCTTCCCGTATAGGGTTTTGTAATGGGTTATTTGAATGCTAGAATTGAAACGGTTATATTAGAACTCTACTAGGGGAAGGTACTAATCCCAAAAATCCTTGTAAACCCATTTAACATATTATATTCATATCTTATAGGGTCTTAATTTTCCTTTTAGACTGACCATCCATCAAAGGGTGATTAATAGTGTTGAAGCTTGGTTATATATCCAATGCTAGATAAAGGATTCTCTAATATCTTGTGGTAATCCATGGATCTTGATTCGATAATATGAAGAGTTTCTCTCATGACTCGTCCCCCAAGGCCCATGTCATGACTACCCCAAGCCCGTCTTCCATAGGCTAGGGGATGGAAACTAGCACCGAAAGGTGCATTCCCTAAAATGGGAAGGCATTGCCCTTAAACCTGTACAAACCCATGGTCCAAGAATACAATAAGAAGCAATTGTGAAGTAAACTGTTGTAGTAAAAGGAGTGTTAAAAGTAAAAGGGGCCAGAATACAAGCCCAACTGAAAGTATGAGTAAAAATGAAAAGTACAAATACAACTGAAAGGAACAATACAATTGAAAAAGGGAAAACAACTACTTAGTCATCTTTTGAGGATCCTACCTGAAGGGTAGGTACAGATTGCCTCCTCGACACTCCACACCCAGCTGTCACCTCCGTGTACCACCTAGTCCTGGAGCCCTCAAACCTCATCCCAATTGCTCATCATCTACACAAGACACAACAAGGTGCGGGAAAAGCCTATGTCGGGGTGAGTATAATGATACTCAGTAGGGACCCTGAGACCCCCGAAGGTCTCTCAAAATTCCACAAGGAAAACCACAAATCATGATCTCAATCACAAAGCACAAAGAAATAGACACAACTCAATTAGATTCTTAGCTCAAAACAGGTATAAAACTCAGAGAAACAGGATTATGATGTTGACCCACACAAGATCACTATGAATGTTGATATCCAGCCATGGATTCTCTAGGAATATGAACAAGTAACATTCCCAATCACAATGTCGAACACCTCAGCTGCTAGAGAACGTTTCCTCTATCGATTACAGTGGTCCTGCTGTGTCACACATAGGCACTTCCCACTAACCGTGTACTTCTAGGGTACTCCTCCTGTCAAGTATCATGAGTCTTTCACATCACACAGAGGCACTCCCCATCATGATTCTGTCATGTCACACAAAGGTGCTCCCCCTCATGGCCTGCTCAGGTACTTCTCCTGTTGAGAATCGTGGGTCTGCCGCATCACATAGAGGAGCTCCCCACCATGGGTCTACCGCATCACACAGAGGCGCTCCCCACTAGGCCTGTCAAGTCACTTCGAGTCGAAACAGTCAGCAGTCGTCAAGTCTTAGCCAGTCGTAGGGTTTCGTACGTAGCGTGCTGGGGAGAAACTATCCCCAAACCATCATTCATATTTCAACCAGAACAAAGTCTCACGAGAATGTAACTCGGTGATCGTCTATGACATAAGGGTTCCAACACAACAGACGGCGTGTCAATCAGACGTCTGGCCAATGAGTTATTTCCATTTCAGTGCCAAGGGCTCGGTAGGATTCGGGTGCGACCCAACCTAGTTGTACACCATGTTTCCCCAAAACTCTCATAGAGTAAGTCAAAAGTAATTTCTTTCTCCAAGGATCCCAATGTTGTAGACGGTTTATCAAACGAATGTCCAATTTAGGAGTTAGGGCCTGTTTCGTGTAACTGGTCGGTACTGGGTTCGGGTCCGGTCCGCCTCGGTCGGACCGGCCTGACCCGGTTCGGCAAGGGCCAACCCGGATCGACCCAGCCTGACTCGGACCCGACCTGGATTGGTTGTGGGTCGGCCTGATAGGCGGTGGGTCGGTCCGCTGGGCCGACACGGCGGTGCCACCCGCCTAGCGGTGTGGACCGCCGGGGATACCCGGACGCAGCACATCCGGATAGGGCTGACTTGGCTCGAATCCATGTCAGCGGGTCAACCCATAGAGGTTGACCCAATGTGGCACCACGTGGTGATGTGGGTCCTTTGTTTCACGACTGACAGGCCACGACTTTACCATCGGGCGCGCCCCATCCGCCGGCCACTGGTCGATCTGGCGGCCCCTGCTCCCACCGCGGCCAATGCAGGCCGCGGCCCAACTGCCATGTGGGTGTGCAACTGGGGGCACACCCCACCCCTACTGGTTTAGTCTCAGCCAACTAACGTGCTGACTGACCTCTTCATCAGTGCACGACGTCACGCCACACCATCCTTGATGGCCGACCAGTGTGCCGGCCGCCTTCCTCTGGTCGTCGCAGCTAATGAGCCACAGCCTCTTTTGTTCATCGGTGGCACGCGACAGCGCACCGTGCCTCCTACGTAGCTGGCCGATGGTGACTTCTCTGATGGACATCACGGATTTGTGTCACAGCCTCATCTTGTGGTATGCGTCTATGCGCTATCCCTAACGCAGTTGGTCGATATCGCCGCGTCGTCGGTGTTCCATGGTGGTGCAAAATTAGCAAAGTAGTGGAGGGTTCGGTCCAGGTTCGTTAAGCTCGCACCCACTCCATTAGTTCGTAGACATGAGGGGGTTAAGGTTTTAATAATCAATTTAATTAAACAATAATCAAAAACCCCACAAAGTTACCCCACAACAACCTCTTGCAAAAACGAATGAATCACGGATCAACCCGTTAGTCGGTTGGTCCGTGTTCTTCGTATTGTTCAAGAACTGGGAAGAGGAAATCATTTAAAATGCGTTAACAAATAAACCCCCTACCTCGAAAACCCATTGGAGAGAATCTGTGCTTGAAGGTGGATTGTGTTCTTCGTTCCCACAACCGGTTCCCAATGACATCGCTCGTACATCATCCTCTAGTTCATGGTTCAGTTTCATCTGTCACCTCCCACTAGGTTCGGCTCCATCCTCTAAGGGTTTGGCATCACGGTGCTCCTTCAGTACTTCATTTCTTGGCAAAGCTGTACCAATACCCCTCCCCAATCTCCATATATATAAGAGAGTGGGAGGGTAAGTAACGATGTTGGAAATTAATGGGGCTCATCAATTAGGAAGGATCCTAATTACCCAATGACGTCATTGCTTAGGGTTGGCATGTAAATCCATTTATTCGCTTGACACATCGCTGGCCCAACCCCTTTGGTTGTCCGTTAGAGGATATGAAATAAAATAATAAAATTATTTCATTTCATTTATTTTAAAAAGTTGCAAAACTTAACTTTTTTTCTAGACCTACTGCGATCAAAGTAAAGCCTCCCTTATGTGAATCCCAGCACTACGGATTCAATGATGCCCTCATATTATTAATCCAAGCAGCGGTTCAAAAGTTAGAAAACGTCGTTCACACATTTAATGAACGTAACTGAAAAATAGTTCAGAAAATTATTAACATTCAACCTCAACCCGTTCTAGTCAAGGATAGGCTTCACCTACGGAGAATACGCCCCAACAAACTCAACAGTACTCTTGAATTTTAATCTGAGTTACCGTTTAGAAGTTATGGATTTTATAATCAAATAATTGTCACTTAATTATTTTATTTACAGCCAAAAACTAACTTTCACTGGTTGCTCACACCAGCAAATATTATTATCTTCCTAAATAGATCATACCCTCATGAGCTCAGCAGTGGTCTCATATTTTTAATCCAAGTTACAGTTCGTGAGTTATAAGCATTTGGAAAATAAAATAACTTTATTTAATTACTTTATTTAAGGTTATGTCATTTTCAGGTTTTCTAAAAGGAGGCTCACGCCAACTGAACTTAAGTCGTTCCTAGGGCAAACCCACCATCCTAAATGCAACGATGCCCACAGATTTCTAATCTGGGCAACCGTTTAAGAGTTATTCCACTTTTTCAGTAAAAAATCTTACGTGTGCTTACTAAATCATAAAAAAACTTTGACATATCATTTAGGGAACTTTGGGCCTTGGAATCACACGCCGTCAGATTTCGCAGTCTCGAAATAATTCCATATAATTAAAAAATACATAGAAAAATCCGAGTCTTTACATTCTCCTCGCCTTAGGGATTTTTTCCCCAAAAGCCACAACATAGACTAAGAAAACAAATGGGGGTACTGAGCACGAATCTAAGCCCCCCCGCTCCCATGTGCTCTCCTGGAGGTTCTCGTGATGCCAGTGAACATGTACTAGAGGTATCGACCACCCACTATGGACCCACTCCTGTCGATCCTCAATGAAACACCCCAAGCTTCCATGGTATGTTTCACTTTGAATAATACAGTAGCGTGTGTTGTATGCAACTTCGAGTTCTAACACACCACAACCAATCAAACTAGCAGATGTGAATAGTAATACCCACTTTTTAGAATTTTATAAATTTTATCTTTCAAAATTGACTTCATTTTTGGATTCGGAATATCGAAATTATCTTAGGGTGAATTTTTTGTATTTTTCTGAAAACTTTCAATTTTTGCTGAATAGTGAAAAACACTCAGCTATAGTTTAAAACCGAATTTTTATTTAAATAATTATTTATTTAATTTAAATTTATTTTAGGTCAAAATAGATACATAATACCTATATAAGTTCAATGTAATTAATTAGAGTCGGTTTATAATAATTTTAGATATATAAAAATTTTATTGAACTTTTTACTGTCTTTTACCCACCTCTTAGGAGCATTTGCAAATTTACAAAAAACATAATTTTACCGCTTCTGTGAGTTGAATTTCAAAAATTCGAGAGACATGGTTGATATCAGTAAGTAAAATTTGTTTCAATGAGATGAAAATAATTTTTGGTGAATAGTAACTTTTTATTTTTATTTACCACTATTAAAATTAAATAGGGTAATTAAGGGTAAAAATGATATTATTATTACCCTAACACATGTCATAATTATATTGGATAAGTTAAATTAGAACAAAAACAACCTTAGGAATAAAATATGATCCTTTAGGTCCACTTGGATTATAATAGGACATTTATTATTATTTAATTCAAAGAAGAGTTAAAAGAGCAAAAATCAAAATTTAATAACTAAAACATTTTTAATATAGGGTTAAACATAAGATAAATTCGAATATAAATATTAATTAGAGATATAAAAATATTTACTACATAATGGTATTTTATTTATATTTTTTAGACATTAAATAATTTAATTTATTTATGACAGAATGATGATGCAGTAATTACCTAATTAATTTAATATTAAAATAATTGATATTATAAATATCCAAATAAATATAATTTCAAAATTTTTATGAATTCCACTAATTTTATAGGTTAATATGGAATATTATGGTTGGTTAGATGAATTTTCTTCAATGTAATAATGTTGTTATAAATTTTGAAAAAACAAAATACCAAATAGTGTCAAAATTGACATAAAAGTGTTTTTAGAACAAATATTATATTATTAATTGATATTCTATTCCTAAAAATCTATGGTTTGGACAAAGGAATTATATAATGAATGGTGTATCATTAATTAACTACTTGTGGTTCACTTGGAAGTATATAAAAAGTTTATTAACCATATAATATAAAACTACAAAGAGACATGGTAAATGTCAAACTATTTAACTAAGAGTTAAATCTAAGAGATAAAGATAATATAGTGACCCAAACCTATCTAAAACCTGTTGGTTGAGTGGTTTTTGACCCATCCCCACCTTAGAGTTTAAATAATTCATTTTTGATCCATTATAAACCGAAAATTATTTTATTATAAAATAATATTTCTAGCTTTTCCTAAGGTGCCCCTCACACCTCTTATAAAAGGGAACTCTCCCTTATCTCTATTTCACACCATCAAAATTCATTTGTCTCGGCCAAACTCTGCCCAAATAACCTCTAAACTATCCTCCCTTAATTCTAGAGGCCTCCCTTTAGTCAGAAATCCAACCTACGGAGCCCTTTTGGTCAAATCAAAAGAAAGAACATCTCTTTCAAGTTTCTTTCTTCTTCCACTTCCTTTTTCTTGGTTGTTTCAATTATAAAATAATAACTCCAATATCTTCTATATAATTTGATGTTATTATAAATATGGTATAACCAAATTTATTATTCTATCCATCCTTTTAATGACATGTCACCATACGTGCGTACATACGGCTTACCGTCTCCACATCGTGGTGTAATTGTTATTCAATACATTATTATTTGGATGGGTATAATAATGTTGTGTAATTGATTTAAATAATAAATATAACATGATAATGATTCTCTATATATGATATAACATCCAATTATATATTATTTTAATATCAAAAGAATGATATTGTCGCTCGTGCATACGTACAGATTACCGTCTCCACGAACGCGATGAGATTCATTCCCCATCGTATCCATTCAAGAATAATTTTCATTATATGATTAAAAATAATGTTTAAAGACTTGATATCAATCTGGATATTAATAAGATACATCCTATCCATAAAAAAAATTACTTACATAACCAAGCATATAAAGGAAAACAAATCAGTTAACACCAGAAACGATGATAATACTAAGATATTATTAAAAAAGTAATGTTAAAAGATCATATATGATATCATATTAATGTATATGATTCTTGTATAATTTAATAAAAATTATTTCACCATTATACATGAGGTTAACCTACCCTTGACCAAGGAAAAGTACAAGGTAAGGGTTAATTTCACAATCTCTTTATTATCCGAGGTTGTTTTTATGTAAGTATATGTTGGGACCTCTTTATCATCCAAATCCATGTATCTTAAAATTTTATTTCAAAACATTTTTACCATTTAATAGAAAATGGTTTAATGTCATTTATACCCTTATTTGACGTAATATGTTTTTTTAAAAGAATCTTTCCGTTGTTTTCCAAACAAGGTACTTTATGACCTTTTCGACAAAATTAAGGTAAGAATGTTTTTCTAACTTATACAGAGGGTGTGGCTATTTTCCTCCATTATAACGTCTTAAAAGCTTCCCATACAATATTATAAGAATATTTTCAAATATAAATGTTTTCTTCTATAATTACATGAATTTTAAATTATTTCAAAATAGAAAGAGATATTTCTCTAAAAAGGTTTTGATTTCATCTATGTCAACATCCTTTGATGGATTTTATGTTTGTTTGAAGTTGATTTATTATGATACAAAACATCCATATTTTATTGAAGGTTTTGTGATATGATTGAATTTGGATGTTTTATTTCACACCATTCATGGTTTATGGATAAAGTATTGACATTTCGTATGCCAGTTTTAATACAAATGTTTATGTTATGTTTAAACCTTTTCATTTGAGGAATGCATTGGACTTAATAAGTGATAGGTGGATACCGCAATAGAACCTTGATTCATTGGTAGGTCTCATGAGACAAACTAGTGTCTTGGCACAAGGCCGTAATAAAATCTTATTTGTAGTCTTGGCACAAGGCCTTGACTATGTGTCTATGAGAGTATGAAATTATGCATTCCATCATTATGAAAGTGGCTACTGATATTACATGTGATTATTTGACTAGTAGAATATCCATGTGAGTAATTAAATGGAATTATTTTGATTTATATTTTCCATATTCTGATGAAGTTTATGTTGAAAAATATTTTGTTTTAGTTTTATACATTGCCTTAAATGTTTATGCATATTTATGAAAGTTTCCACAATATTTTTATCCTTACTGAGCATTTAAGCTCTCCCCTTTCTATGTTTTATTTTTTCCCGAATGCAAATAAGTATATTTTGACTGACCTATAGGGACAGTATATGGTATCTCAGTGTTTTCCATGGAAACAATGTTGTTGTAGTTTTCCATTTTATGATGTAATGTAAACCTTATGAATGTATCTAGTACTTCCAAGGATACTAAACTCATTGGTCTTTCGAGAATTGATCTTTTGTGATCATTCCAATGTTATGTAATAATGCACCGACTCTGGGTAACTAGGGTTGAGGCATTCCAGTTGGTATCATAGAAAGTTTAGTACAAACCTTGGAATCTAGATTTAGATAAACTCTCATTAGAGCACATTACCGTAAGATAGACTTTGAGGATTAGTATTGAAGAACTTCCTAGAATTTTGGTATTGTAGAGATTTTGTGAGTTTTCCCAGAAATACATCCCTATCTGGATACGAGAAGGTAGAGGCGGCTCTAGCACAGATGTACCTAGGGCTAAAACCTGAAAACACCTCTTTAACCTTGACTCGAACGGGAACTGGTGCACGACAACGGGCATTACTGCACTCTTGGTTACGAAACTCCTGGGGGATATTCTTAGGATAATTCTCATTTTATTTAAAAACCATTATGAAGGGTTTATGAGTATATACATCCTCAATGAAAACATTTTTTTATGATTATGGATTATATCCACAAAATGTAAAATTTATATTAAGTGCTTAATAAGTTTGGAATTATGTATTTCTATTCATAAACTAATCTAGTTTATGCCATTGTTTAGAAATAGAGCATATGGGAAGGAATGGAAACTATATCAATGCATGCGCTCCAAGTAGGGATTTCCATCATACTAAAGATAATTATAGTAAATCTGGTGATACAACTAGTGGTGATCAGCTAATCACCATTCTGGGACAACTCACTCAGGTTATGAATAATAACCTTACCCGTATAGAGTACCATGATCTGAAGCGTGGAGGATCAATGTTAGATTGCTTCATGAGGCAACAACCACCAACATTCAAAGGGTTACAAATCCACTAGTAGCTGATCAATGGATAAATTTCTTAGAGAAAATATTCCACGCCTTAGGGAGTAGAGAAAGGGAAAAAGTTGTCATGGCAGTTTACCGCCTCACTGGAGATGTTGATCAATGGTGGTCATTTATTCAAAACAAAAAGTAATATTATGAAGTATCAAATATGGAATGGAGGGAGTTTAAAGAGCCTTTATTAGAAAAATACTTTCCTCGTTACCATCAAGAAGATATGGAAAGGCAATTTCTATGTCTGGGGAAAAAGGAGGATGAGAATGTCGCAAAGTATAAGGGTAACTTTACAAGGATAGTGAGAAATGTTGTAGATTATATATTTAACCTAAGAAGTAATATTGATCATTTATTTGATGGATTAAAACCATTTCTTCGTCGAGTGTTAGTCTCACAATCCTTCTCATCGTACGAAGATATTGTCTCATGTGCTATCGAGACAGAAAAATAATTCTCTATGTATTATGATTTTAAAGAAAAGCAAGAGAATAAGAGATCTGCTGAACACTCTAGAAATGGAAATAAGGGGAAGAATATAAAATTTGAATATCCATCCTACAGTAAATCTGGGAAGAAACACCCTGGTACTTGCCTGAAGGGAATAAGAGTCTATTACAAGTGTGGTAAAAAAGGACACCAATCTTGTGATTGAAAGGGGAAGAAAGAGGTTGTCAATGTTGAATTATAAAATTGTAGAAAAAGGGGGAATTATGAAAATGAATGTCCTAAGTGTCAGGGGAACTTACCTCATAAAAGGCTAAGGGATCAAGGCCAAGCTTATGTTATCACTAATGCTAAGGTTGATGCTCTGAAATACATGGTGGTAGGTAATTTAATGGTTTCCTCATGTTTAGAAGATACTTTATTTGATTCTGGATCATCGCATTGTTTCATATCTTCCAAGTTTGATAAGAAAATTTGATATTTCCAATTTGATTTAACAAGGGAGTTGTCAGTAAAAACTCCTAAGGGAAGTATCATCACGACAAAGTTTTCTGAATCAGTTCCCATTAGAGCATATAAATGTTCTTTATCTATTGATCTCATTGTTATACCCATGATTGATTGGATATAATCCTTGGTATGGATTGTCTTTCAGACCATGATGTGAATACTTATTGTAAGAAGAAATATGTTACTATTTTTGATGATGATGATAAAGAACACCTTATCATTAGAAGAAAATCATCACCACCTAATTCTTATCTAGATCCACTCCCACTAGTTCAACTAAATTCAATTATTGGGGAGGAAGATAATGAAGCAACTATAGTTGAGGAAAAGAATTTTCAAATAGAGGATGTACCTATTGTGCAAGAGTATGTTGATGTATCTCCAGAGGATTTACATAGACATCCTCCAGAACAAGAAATTGAGTTTTACATTGATTTAATTCCTGGTTCAAGGCCCATATCGAAGACCCCTTATAGAATGGCCACTATGGAATTAGTGGAACTAAAGAAAAAACTAGAGGAATTGAGTAATGAGGGATTTATTCTCCCTAGTGTATCATAATGGGGATCCCATGTCCTTTTTGTTAAGAAGAAAGATGGATCTATGAGGTTGTGCATTGAATACAGGGAGATCAATGCTATAAAAATAAAGAACAATTATCTCATACCTCGCATTGATGATTTATTCGACCAACTGCATGGATCTCAATACTTTTCAAAGATTGACCTTCGATCTAGATACCATCAGTTGTGCGTGAAGAAGGAAGACATTTCGAAGACAACATTTCGAACCAGGTATGGGAATTACGAGTTTACAGTAATGCCTTTTGGATTGACTAATGCACCCTCTGTCTTCATGTATCTAATGAATAGAGTTTTCAAGGAATATCTCGATAATTTTTTGTGGTATTTATTGGTGATATCTTGGTATAATACAAAAGCTACAAAGATCATGAAAATCACTTGTCATTATCCTGAAGAATCTTAGAAGACATGAATTATATGGGATGTTTAGCATGTGTGAATTCTGGCTTCAGGAGATTTCTTTTCTTGGACATATTGTCTCTAAGGATGGAATCTTCAATGATCCTTCAAAGACCAAGGCAATACAAGAATGACTAGCACCGACGAGTATAACTGAGGTATGCAATTTTATTGGTTTAGCAGGTTATTATTGACGTTTCATCCAGAATTTTGCCCGATTGGATAACCCATTAATAAAGCTCACACGAAAAGGTGTTAAATTTCTTTAGACAAAAGAGTGTGAAGAATGTTTTGAAGAACTGAATAGAATATTAGTCAATGCTCTTATATTGACTCTACCATCAGGGAATGATGGGTTTGTTATTTACAGTGATGCTTCAAATAGAGGACTTGGTTGTGTCCTTATGCAGAATGTTAGGTTTATTTCCTATTCATCACGACAACTAAAAAATCAGCAAAACTATCCTACTCATGATCTTGAGTTATCAACTGTAATCTTTACTTTGATGATTTAGAGATACTATATCTATGGTGAAAATGTGAGATATATATCGATCACAAGAGTTTTAAGTATATTCTCTCACAAAAAGAACTCATCATGACGCAAAAAAGATGGATTGAACTACTCAAGGATTATGATTGCACTATACACTACCACCTGGGGAAGGAAAATAAGGTGGAATATGATTTGAGTAGAAATGATCATGGATTTTTCAAAAATATGATAAATGAAAGTCATACCATATGCATGGATCTAGTAAATATGGATATGGGAATCACCATGGAAGGTGAAACATCAATACTTTTTCTAATGGTTTCCAAACCATCTTTACAAGAAAGGATAAAGAGTTCTCGGACTGATGATAAAGAGTTTCAAAAGAATATTAAAGTTGTAAATGATGGGATATTGAGTGACTTTGTCTATGAAGATGGAATTTTGAAATTTGGGAAGAGACTTTTTGTTCCCGATATACCAAATCTAAAAAGGGAATTGTTGTGTGATTCTCATAGTTCCAATTTCTCCATACACCATAGTAGCACTAAGATGTATAGAGATTTGAAGGAAAATTTTTGGTGGGACAACATGAAGAGGGAGATTAGTAATTTTTTTTCAAGATGTATGGCTTTTCAATAAGTGAAATATGGAAGATAACATCCTGGAGGATTCATGGAACCTCTTCCCATACCGGAGTAGAAGTGGGATAATATTACGATGGACTTTTTCATGGGACTACAAAAGACTCCTAGAAAGAATGATGCAATATGGGTCATTGTTGAACATCTTACCAAGTCAGCACATTTTCTTGCTATAAGGGAAGATTTACCACTTGAACGTTTAGTAAGACTATATATTAATGAAGTTGTAAGACTTCATGGAGTACCACTATCGATTGTTTCTGATCTTGATCCCCATTTTACATCAAGATTCGGGAAAAGCCTTTAGATAGCCCTGGATACTAAACTTCATTTGAGCATTTCCCACCACCCCCAAAATTATGGACAATCAGAATGGACTATTCAAACCTTAGAAAACATGTTAAGATCATGCTCACATGACTTTCAAGGTATGTGGGATCAATATTAACCTCTGGTAGAATTTTCCTATAATAATAGCTTCCATTCAAGTATTCAAATGGCACCATATAAAGAGTTATACAGAAAGAGATTTCACACACCAACCTGTTGGGATGATGTACATCGGACCTTTCAAAATTCTAAAACAAATTGGGGTTGTAGCTTATCGTTTGGAAATACCGCCAAGTCTCTCCAAATTTCACAATCTATTCCACGTATCATGGTTGAGAAAATACATGCCTGACCCAATGCATGTACTCACTTATCATGAATTAGAACTGGAACCCGATCTATCTTATTGCGAAGAGTCTATCAAGGTTCATGATACAAGAGAACAAGTGCTGAGAAACTGGACGACTCATATGATAAAGTTTATATAGAGAAACCATAAGATGGAAGAGGCAACGTGGGAAACCGAGGAACCTGTGATGAAGAACCACCCGAGTCTTTTTAAGCAGTAATACTCTAGAAATTTCAAGGAAAAAATTATTTTATGGAGGGAAAATGTAACACCCCAAGCTTCAACGGTATGTTTCCATTTTAATAATATAGTAGCGTGTGTTGTACGCAACTTTGAGTTCTAACACACCACAACCAATCAAACTAGTCGTTATTAATAGTAATACCCACTTTTTAAAATTTTAAAACTTTATCTTTCAAAATGGACTACATTTTTGGATTCGGAATATCAAAACTAGCTTAGGGTGAATTTTTGGTATTTTTCTGAAAACATTCAAATTTTGCTGAATAGTGAAAAACACTCATTTATAGTTTAAAACCGAATTTTTATTTAAATAATTATTTATTTTATTTAAATTTATTTAGGTCAAAATATATACATAATACCTATATAATTTCAATGTAATTCATTGGATTTGGTTTATAATAATTTTAGATATATAAAAATTTTATTCAACTTTTTACCGTCTTTTACCCACCTCCTAGGAGCATTTGCAAATTTACAAAAAAAAATAATTTTACCGCTATGGTGAGTTGAATTTCAAAAATTCTAGAGACACTATTGATATCAGTAAGTAAAATTTGGTTCAATAAGATGAAAATATTTTTTGTTGAATAGTAACTTTGTACTTTTATTTACCACGATTAAAAGTAAATAGGGTAATTAAGGGTAAAATTGATATTATTATTACCCTAACACATGTCATAATTCTATTGGATAAGTGTAATTTGACCAAAAACAACCTTTGTAATAAAATATAATCATTTTCATCCACTTGGATTATATTAGGACATTTATTATTATTTAATTCAAAGAAGAGTTAAAAGACCTAAAATCAAAGTTTAATAACTAAAACATTTTTTATATAGGTTTTACATATAAGATAAATTCGACTATAAATATTCATTAGAGATATAAAAATATTTCCAACATAATGGTTTTTTATTTATATTTTTTAGACATTAAATATTTTAATTTATTTATGACACAATGATGATGCAGTAATTACGTAATTATTAAAATATTAAAATAATTGATATTATAAATATCCAAATAAATGTAATTTCAGACTTTTATGAATTACACTAATTTTATAGGTTAATATGAAATTTTATGGTAGGTTAGATAAATTTTTTTCGAAGTAATAATGCTGTTATGAATTTAGAAAAAACAAAATACCAAATAGTGTCAAAACTGACATAAAGTGTTTTTAGAACAAATATTATATTATAAATTGATATTCTATTCCTAAAAATATATGGTTTCTCCAAAGTAATTATATAATGATAGGTGTATCATTAATTAACCACATGGGGTTCGTTTGGAAGTATATAATAAGTTTATTAACCATATAATATAAAACTACAAAGAGACATGGTAAATGTCAAACTATTTAACTAAGAGTTAAATCTAAAAGATAAAGTTAATATAGGGACCCAAACCTATCTAAAACCTGTTGGTTGAGTGTTTTGTGAACCATAACCACCTTAGAGTTTAAATAATTCATTTTGGACCCATTATAACCCGAAAATTATTTTATCATAAAATAATATCTCTAGCTTTTCCTAAGGTGCCCCTCACACCTCCTATAAAAGGGCACTCCCCATTCTCTCTAATTAACACCTTCAAGGCCATTTGGATCTACCAAAATCTATACAAATACCCTCTCAACTATCCTCCCTTAATTATAGAGTCCTCTCTTTATTCAAAAAGCCAACCTAAGAATCCCTTTTGATAAAATCAAAAGAAAGAACCCAAAGAAGAGGTAAATATTTCATCACCTCTTTCAAGTTCCTTTCTTCTTCCCCTTCCGTTTTCTTCATTGTTTCAATTATAAAATAATAATTCCAATATATTCTATATACTGTGATGTTATTATAAATATGTTACAACTAAATTCATTATTTTATCCATCCTTTGAATGACATTTCACCATACGTGCGTACGTACGGTTTACCGTCTCCACGTCATGGTGTAATTGTTATTCAATGAATTATTATTTGGATGGGTATAATAATGTTGTGTAATTGATTTAAATAATAAATATAACATTATAATGATTCTGTATATATGATATACCATCCAATTATAAATTATTTTAATATCAAAATAATGATGTTGTCCCTCGTGCGTACGTACGGATTATCGTCTCCACGAACGCGATGAGATTTATTCCTCATCATATCCATTCAAGACTAATTTTCATTAGATGATTAAAAATAATGTTTAAAAACTTGATATAAAACTGGATATGAATATGATTCATCCTATCCATAACAAAAATTACCTACATAACCAAGCATATAAAGGAAAAAAAATCAGTTAACACCCGAAACGACGATAATACTAAGATATTATTAACCAAGAAATGTTAAAATATCATATATGAAATCATATTAATGTATATGATTATTTTATAATTTAATAACAATTATTTAACCATTATACAGGATGTTAACCTACCCTTGACCAATGAAATGTACAAGGTAAGGGTTAATTTCACAATCTCTTTATTATCCGAGGTTGTTTTTATGTATCTATCGGGACCTCTTTATCATCCACATCTATGTATCTTAAAAATGTATTTCAAAACATTATTACTATTTAATATACAATGGTTTAAATTAATTTATACC
The DNA here is from genome assembly GCA_963277665.1 of Viscum album. NCBI lineage: Eukaryota > Viridiplantae > Streptophyta > Magnoliopsida > Santalales > Viscaceae > Viscum > Viscum album. Next base: position 2,015,643,365 of record OY728127.1, read on the forward strand.
CTTATTTGACCTTATACTTTTCTGAAAGGAATCTTTCCGTCGTTTTTCAAACAAGATACTTTATGACCTTTTCGACAAAATTAAGGTAAGACTGTTATTTTAACTTATACGGTGGGTGCAGGTATTTTCTGCCATTATAACATTTTCGAAGCTTCCATTACAAGCTTATAAGAATATTTTTAAATATAAATGTTTTCTTCTATAAGTACATGACTTTTAAATGATTTCAAAATAAAAAGAGATATTTCTCTAAAAATGTTTTGATTTCATCTATGTCAACATCCTTTGATGGATTTTAAGTTTGATTGAAGTTGATTTTTTATGATACAAAACTTCCATATTTTATTGAAGGTTTTGTGATATTTTTGACTTTGGATGTTTTATTTCATACCATTCACGGTTTATGTATAAATTATTGACATTTCTTATGCCATTTTTAATACAAATATTTATATTATGTTTAAACCTTTTCATTTGATGAATGCATTGGACTTAGTAAGTGATAGGGGGAGCCCACTATAGCTTCTCGATGCATCGGTAGGTCTCATGAGACAAACTATTGTCTTGGAACAAGGACTTAACAAAATGTTATTTTTATTCTTGGCACAAGGCTTTGACTATGTGGTTATGAAAGTCTGGCATTATGCATTCCGTCATTATGAAAGTGGATATTGATATTTCATGTGATTATTCGACTAGTAGAATATCCATGTGAGTAAGTAAATGGAATTATTTTGATTTATATTTTCCATATTATGGTTAAGTTTATGTTGAAAAGGATTTTTTTAGTTTTATATATTGCCTTAAATGTTTATGCTTATTTATGAAAGTTTCTGCTATATTTTTATCCTTACTGAGCATTTAAGCTCACCCCTTTCTATGTTTTATTTTTCCCAGGATGCGAAGAAGTATATTATGACTGGCCTACAGGAATAGTCTATTGTATATCAGTGTTTTCCATGGAAACAATTTTGTTTTAATTTTCTATTTTATGATGTAATGTAAACCTTATGAATGTATCTAGTACTTCCAAGGCTACTAAAGTCATTGGTCTTTCGCGAATTGATCTTTTTTTATCAGGCCAATGTTATGTAATAATGCACTGACTCTGTGTAACTAGGGTCTAAGCATTATAGTTGGTATCAGAGAAATTTTAGTACAGACCTTGAATCTAAATTTAGATAAACTCTAATTAGAGTACATTACCCTAAGATAGACTTTGAGGATTAGTATAGAATAACTTCCTAGAATTTTGGTATTGTAGATATTTTTTGAGTTTTCCAAGAAATACATCCCTGTCTGGATATGATCAGGTAGAGGCAGCTCTGGCACAGATGTACCTAGGGGTAAAACCTGAAAACACCTCTTTGAGCTTGACTCGAACAGTAACTGGTGCATGAAAATGGGCCTTGTTGCACTCTCGGTTATGACACTCTCAGGGGATATGCTTAGGATAATTCTCATTTTATTTAAAAACCATTATGAAGGGTTTATGAGTATATACATCCTCAATGAAAACATTTTTTTATGATTATGGATTATATCCATAAAATGTTCAATTTATGTTAAGTGTTTTATAAGTTTAGAATTATGTATTTTGATTCATAAACTAATCTAGTTTATGCCATTGTTTAGAAACAAATACTATTGGAAGGAATGGAAATTGTATCAATGCATGTTCTCCAAGTATGGTTTTCCCTCCTACTTAAGATAATTATAGTGAAGCTGGTGATGCAACTGGTGCTGATCAGCTAATCACCATACAGGGACAACTCACTGAGGTTATGAATAATAACCTTACATGTATGGAGCACCCTGATCTGCAGCGTGGTGGATCAATGTTAGATTGCTTCATGAGGTAACAACCACCAACATTCAATGGGGTACAAATCCACTAGTATTTGAGAAAATGATAAATTCTTTAGAGAAAATATTCCATGCCTTGTAGAGTAGAGAAAGGGAAAACGTTGTCATAGAAGTTTACCGCCTCACTAGAGATGTTGATCAATGGTGGTCATTTATTCAAAACACAAAGTAAGATGATGAAGTATAAAATATATAATGGAGGGAGTTTAAAGAGATTTTCTTGAAAATTTCTTTCTTCGTGATCATAAAGTGGATATGGAAAGGCAATTTCTGAGTCTGGGGAAAAAGGAGGATGAGAATGTCGCAAAGTATGAGGCTAATTTTATAAGGTTAGTGAGGCATGCTGCAGATTATATATGTAACCCAAGAAGTAATATTAGTCATTAATTTGATGGGTTAAAACCATTTCTCCATCGAGAATTCGTCTCACATTCCTTCTCATCGTACGAAGATATTGTCTCATGTGATATCAAGACAGAAAAAGAATTCTCTATGTATTACAATTTTAAAGTAAAGCAAGAGAAGAAGACATCTGTTGAACACTCTGGAAATGGAAATAAGGGGAAGAATGGAAAATTTGAATATCCATCCTATAGTAAATGTGGGAAGAAACACCCTAGTCCTTGCTTGAAGGTAATGGGAGTCTATTACAGGTGTGGTGAAAAAGGCCACCAATCTCGTGATTGAAAGGGGAAGAAAGAGGTTGTCAATGTTGAATGCTACAATTGTACACAAAGGGGGAATTATGAGAATTAATCTCCTAAGCATCAGGGGAACTTAACTCATAAAATTCTAAGGGATCAAGGCCAGGATTATGCTATCACTACTGCTGAGGTTGAAGCACCTAAAGATGTGGTGGCAGGTAATTTAATAGTTTCCTCAAGTTTAGAAAATACTTTATTTGATTCTGGATCATCGCATTGTTTCATATCTTCCTAGTTTGATAGAAAATTAGATATTTCCAATTTTATTTAACAAGGTATTTTTTAGTAAAAACTCATAAGGGAAGTATCATCACAACAATGTTTTGTGAATGAGTTCCCATTAGAGCATATAAATGTTCTTTATCTGCTGATATCATCGTCATACCCAAGATTGAATTTGATATAATCCTCAGTATGGATTGGTTTTCAGACCATGATGTGAAGATTTATTGTAAGAAGAAAGAGGTTACAATTTTTTATGATGATTATAAAGAACACCTTATCTTTATAACAAAATCTTCACCACCTAATTTTTATATAGATCCACCCCCAGTAGCTCAACTAAATTTAATTATTGGGGAGGAAGATAATGAAGAAATTGTGGTTGAGGAAAAGAATGTTCAAATAGAGGATGTACCTATTGTACAAGAGTATGTTGATTTATTTCTATAGGATTTACCTGGACATCCTCTAGAACGAGAAATTGAGTTTTCCATTGATTTATTTCCTGGTTCAAGGCCCATATCAAATACCTCTTATAGAATGGACACTGTGGAATTAGTGGAACTAAAGAAACAACTAGAGGAATTGAGTAATGAGGGATTTATTCGCCCTAGTGTTTCTCTATGGGGAGCCCCTATCCTTTTTTAAGAAGAAAGATGGATCTATGAGGTTATACATTGAGTACATGGAGATCAATGCTATAAAAATAAAGAACAAGTATCCCATACCTCGCATTGATGATTTATTTGACCAACTGCATAGAGCTCAATACTTTTCAAAGATTGACCTTCGATCTGGATACCATTAGTTGTGCGTGAATAAGTAATACATTCCAAAGACAGCATTTTGAACCAGTTACGGGCATTACGAGTTTACAGTAATGCCTTTTTGATTCACTAATGCACCCCCTGTCTTCATGTATCTAATGAATAAACTTTTCAAGGAATATCTCGATAATTTTCTAGTGGTATTTATTGATGATATATTGGTATACTCGAAAAGCTACGAATATCATGAAAATCACTTGTCATTATCCTGAAGACTCTTAGAATACTTGAATTATATTGGAAGTTTAGCATGTGTAAATTATGGCTTCAAGAGATTTCATTTCTTGGTTATATTGTATCTAAGGATGGAATCTCTGTTGATACTTCAAAGACCAAGGAAATCCAAGAATGGCCAGCACCGACGAGTATACCTGAGGTATGCAATTTTATTGGTTTAGTAGGTTATTATTGACGTTTCATCCAGAATTTTGCCTGATTGGATAACCCATTAACAAAGCTCACATGAAAAGTGTTAAATTTGTTTGTACAAAAGAGTGTGAAGAATTTTTTGAAGAACTGAATAGAATATTAGTCAATGCTCCTATATTGACTCTACCATCAGGGAATGATGGGTTTGTTATTTATATGGATGCTTCAAAGAAAGGACTTGGTTGTGTCCTTATGCAAAATGTTAGGGTCATTGCCTATGCATCACGACAGCTAAAAATTCATGAGAAAAACTATCCTACTCATGATCTTGAGTTATCAGCTATAATCTTTACTTTGAATATTTGGAGACACTGCCTCTATGGTGAAAAATGTGAGATATGTACCGATCACAAGAGTTTGAAGTATATTCTCTCATAAAAAGAACTCAACATGAGGGAAAAAAGATGGCTTGAACTACTCAAGGATTATGATTTCACTATACACTACCACCCGAGGAAGTAAAATAAGGTCAAAGATGCTTTTAGTAGAAATGATCATGGAGTTTTGAACAAGATGAGAATTGAAAATGATCTTAGATACATAGATCTAGTAAAGATGGATATGGGAATCACCATGGAAGGTGAAACATCAATACTTTTTCAAATGGTTCCAAACCATCATTACTAGAAAGGATAAAGAGTTCTCATACCGATGATGAGGAGTTTCAAAAGAATATTAAAGTTGTGAATGATGGGAGATTGAGTGACTCTGTGTATGAAGATGGAATTTTGAAATTTGGGAAGAGAATTTGGGTTCCTGATATACCTGATCTAAAAAGGGAATTTTTGGATGATTCTCATAGTTCCAATTTCTCTATACACCCTAGTATCACTAAGATGTATAGAGATTTGAAGGAACATTTTTGGTGGGACAACATGAAGAGGGAGATTGCTGATTTATTGTCAAGATGTATGGTTTTTCAATAAGTGAAAGCTGGAAGACAACAGCCTGGAGGAGTCATGGAACCTCTTCCCATACTAAAGTGGAAATGGGATAATATTATGATGGATTTTTCATGGGACTAACAAAGACTCCAAGAAAGAATGATGCAATATGGGTCATTGTTGGTCGTCTTTCCAAGTCAGTACATTTTCTTACTGTAAGGGAAGATTTACCACTTGAACTTTTAGAAAGACTATATATTAATGAAGTTTTAAGACTTCATGGAGTACCACTATCGATTTTTTATGATCATAATCCCCATTTTACATCGAGATTCTGGAAAAGTCTTCAGAAATCCCTGGATACTGAACTTCGTTTGAGCACTGCCCACCACCCCCAAACTGATGGACAATCAGAATGGACTACTAAAACCTTAGAAGACATGTTAAGATCATGCTCACTTGACTTTATAGGTATGTGGGATCAATATTTACCTCTGGTAGAATTTTCCTATAACAATAGCTTCCATTCAAGTATTCAGATGGCACAATATGAAGCATTATACAGAACGAGATGTCGCACACCAACCTGTTGGGATGATGTTGGTGAAAGAAAACTCATAGGCCCAGAACTTGTGGAGGAAACGATGGAAAAGGTGAATGTAATCCAAACCCACATTAAAGAATCTCAAATTAGGAAGAAGAGCTATGCTGATAACCGAAGGAAGGATTTGGAATTTCAGGTAGGAGATCATGTTTTCTTGAAGGTGTCTCTATGGAAGGGTGTTATACATTTTGGTAAGAAGGTAAAATTGAGTCCCTTGTACATCGGACCTTTCGAAATTCTAGAATGAATTGGGGTTGTAGCTTACCATTTGGAAATGCCGCCAAGTCTCTCCAAAGTTCACAATGTGTTTCACGTATCACTGTTGAGAAAATACATGCCTGACCTAACGCATGTACTCACTTATGAGGAATTAGAACTGGAACCTGATCTATCTTATTGCGAAAAGTATGTCAAGGTTCTTGATACAAGAGAACAAGTGTTGAGAAACCAGAAGACTCGTCTGATAAAAGTACTATGGAGAAACCAAAATATGGAAGAGGCAATGTGGGAAACCGAAGAACCTATGATGAAGAACCACCCGAGTCTTTTTACGCAGTAATACTCTAGAAATTTGGAGGACAAAATTATTTGAAGGAGGGAAGAATGTAACACCCCAGGCTTCCACGGTATGTTTCCCTTTGAATAATATAGTAGTGTGTGTTGTACGCAACTTCTATTTCTAACACACCACAATCAATCAAACTAGCCATTATGAATAGTAATACCCACTTTTTGAAAATCTAAAAATTTTATCTTTCAGAATTGACTTTATTTTTGGATTCAGAATATTGAAATTATCTTAGGGTGAATTTTTGGTATTTTTCTGAAAACATTCAATTTTTTATGAATAGTGAAAAACAATGAGTTATAGTTTAAAACCGAATTTTTATTTAAATATTTATTTATTTTATTTAAATTAATTTTAGGTCAAAATAGATACATAATACCTATATAATTTCAATGTAATTCATCAGAGTCAGTTTATATTAATATTAGATATATAAAAATTTTATTGAACAGTTTACCGTCTTTTACCCACCTCCTAGGAGCATTTGCAAATTTACATAAAACATAATTTTACCTCTTCTGTGAGTTGAATTTCAAAAATATGAGAGACACGGTTGATATCATTAATTATAATGTGGTTCAACAAGATGAAAATAATTTTTTGTGAATAGTAATATTTACTTTTATTTACCACGATTAAAAGTAAATAGGGTAATTAAGGGTTAAACTGATATTATTATTACCCTAACACATGTCATAATTCTATTGGATAAGTGTAATTTGACAAAAAACAACATTAGGAATAAAATATGATCCTTTAGTTCTACTTGCATTAGATTAGGACATTTATTATTATTTAATTCAAAGAAGAGTTAAAAGAGTTAAAATCAATGTTTAATAACTAAAAAAAATTTAATATGGGTTTACACATAAGATAAATTAGACTATAAATATTAATTATAAAGATAAAAATATTTCCTACATAATGGTATTTTATTTATATTTTTTGGCATTAAATAATTTAATTTATTTATGACACAATGATGATGCAATAATTACCTAATTAATGAAATATTAAAATAATTGATATTTTAAATATCCAAATAAAAGTAATTTCAGATTTTTTTATGAATTACACTAATTTTATAGGTTAATATGACATGTTAGGGTTGGTTAGATGAATTTTTTTTGAAGTAATAATGTTGTTATGAATTTAGCAAAAACATAATACCAAATAGTGTCAAAATTGACATAAAAGAGTTTTTAAAACAAATATTATATTTTTAACTGATATTCTATTCCTAAAAATATATGGTTCAGCCAAAGGACTTATATAATGATAGGTTTATCATTAATTGATCACTTGGGTTTCTCTTGTAAGTATATAGTACGTTTATTAACCATATAATATAAAACTACAAAGAGACATGGTAAATGTCAAACTATTTAACTAAGAGTTAAATCTAAAAGATACAGTTAATATAGTGACCCAAACCTATCTAAAACCCATTTGTTGACTAATTTTCAAACCACCCCTACCTTATACTTTAAATAATTCATTTTGGAGCCATTAGAAACTGAAAATGATTTTATTAAAAAATAATATTTCTAGATTTTCCTAAGGTGGCCCTCACCCCTCTTATAAAAGGGAACTCTCCCTTCTCTCTAATTCACACCTTCAAAGCCATTTGTCTCGGCCAACCTATACCCAAATAACCTCTCAGCTATACTCCCTTAATCCTAGAGGCCTTCATTTAGTCATAAATCCATCATAAGGAGCCCTTTTGATCAAATCAAAAGGTAGAACCTGCAGAAGAGGTAAATATTTCATCACCTCTTCCAAGTTCCTTTCTTCTTCCACTTCCTTTTTCTTGGTTGTTTCCATTCTAAAATAATAAATCCAGTATCTTATATATAATTTGATGTTATTATAAATATGGTATAACCAAATTCATTATTCTATCCATCCTTTTAATGACATGTCTCCATACGTTCGTGCGTACGGCATACCGTATCCACATCGTGGTGTAATTGTTATTCAATACATTATTATTTGGATGGGTATAATAATGAGGTATAATTGATGTAAATAATAAATATAACATGATAATGATTCTGTATATATGATATACCATCCAATTATATATTATTTTAATATCAAAATAATGATATTTTCGCTCGTGTGTACCTACGGATTACTGTCTCCACTAATGCGTTGAGATTCATTCCCCATCATATCCATTCAAGACTAATTTTCATTAGATGATTAAAAATAATTTTTAAATACTTTATATCATTCTGGATATGAATAAGATACATCCTATCCATAACAAACATTACTTACATAACAAATCATATAAAGGAAAACGAATCAGTTAACACCCAAAACGACGATAATACTAAGATATTGTTAACAAAGCAATGTTAAAAGATCATATATGATATCATATTAATGTATATTATTATTGTAAAATTTAATAATAATTATTTCCCTATATTGTAGGAGTTTAAACTACCCTCAACCAAGGAAAATTACAAGGTAATGGTTAATTTTACAATCTCTTTATTATCTGAGGTTGTTTTTATGTAAGTATCTGTTGGGACCACTTTATCATCCACATCCATGTATCTTAAAAATGTATTTCAAAACATTTTTACTATTTAATATACAATGGGTTAAAGTCATTTATACCCTTATTTAACCTTATATGTTTTTTAAAGGAATCATTTCGTCATTTTCCAAAAAGGCACTTTATGACCTTTTCGGCATAATTAAGGTAAGAATTTTTTTTTTAACTTATACGGCGGGTGTGGCTATTTTAGGCCATTATAACATCGTTGAAGCTTCCTTACAATCTTATAAGAATATTTTCAAATATAAATGTTTTCTTCTATAATTAAGTGACTTTTAAATGATTTCAAAATAGAAATATATATTTCTCTAAAAAGGTTTTGATTTCATCTATTTCAACATCCTTTGATGGATTTTAAGTTTGTTTGAAGTTGATTTATTATGATACAAAACTTCCATATTATATTGAAGGTTTTGTGATATGTTTGAATTTGGATGTATTATTTCATACCATTCATGGTTTATGGATAAAGTATTGACATTTCATATGCCAATTTTAATATGAATGTTTATGTTATGATTAAACCTTTTCATTTGAGGAATGCATTGGACTTAGTAAGTTACGGGTGGAGCCCGCTATTAATCCTCAATGCATCAGTAGGCCTCATGAGACAAACTAGTGTCTTGGCACAAGGCCTTGACAAAATCTTATTTGTAGTCTTGGCACAAGGCCTTGACTATGTGGTTATGAAAGTCTGGCATTATGCATTCCATCATTATGAAAGTGGCTATTGATATTGAATGTGATTATTTGACTAGTAGAATATCCATGTGAGTAAGTAAATGGAATTATTTTGATTTATATTTTTCATATTATGATTAAGTTTATATTGAAAGGGCTTTTGTTTTAGTTTTATACATTTCCTTAAATGATTATGCTTATTTATGAAAGTGTCCACTATATTGTTATCCTTACTGAGAATTTGAGCTCACCCCTTTCTAAGTTTTATTTTTCCCAGGATGCAAAAAAGTATATAATGATGGACGTGTAGGGATAGTCTGTGGGATCTTAGTGTTGTCCATGGAAACAATGTTGTTGTAGTTTTCCCTTTGATGATGTAATGTAAACCTTATGAATGTATCTTGTACTTCCAAGGCTACTAAATTAATCTGTCTTTCGAGACATGATCTTTTGTGATCATGACAATGTTTTATAATAATGCACCGAATCTGGGTAACTAGGGTTGGGGTGTTACACTTAATCTCTACTGGAACTTCCGTAAATGTCACCCCATCATCTAAGTCCAGATCGCCATGGTCGATGATGTGAGATGGTTCATGCACGTATCTCCTCAGGTGGGATATGTGGAAGATGTTGTGAACCTTCTCCAACTGCAGTGGAAGTTCCAAGTGGTATACCACCTCACCTATCCTCCAAAGTTTCATAAATGGCCTGATATACCTCGGTGATAACTTGTTTCCTCACCCTAATCTATATAATCCCCATCGAGGAGAGACTCTCAAGAAAGCATGTTCCCCCTCCTGGAACTCCAGAGGTCTCCATATTCTATTAGTATATGACTCATGTCTGCTCTGTATAGTCTTCATCCACTCCTAGATGGTCTGCACCTTCTCAATGGTGGCTCGTACCAACTCTGGACTCAAAAGTGTTGACTCCCCTGGGTCTGTCCAGCGTAGAGGTGATTTGCAGGGTCTGCCATACAAGGCCTCAAATGGTTCCATACTGATGGTGGAGTTATAACTGTTGTTGTAATAGAACTTCACCAAGGGAAAGTGATCATCCCAACTACGGCCAAAATCTAGGATGCATGCATGAAGCACGTCCTCTAGCATCTGAATGGTCTACTCTCTCTAAACATCCATCTGAGGATGAAAGGTGGTTCTCAAATGTAGCTGAGTCCCAAACACCTCATGTAATCCCTTCCACAACCAGGATGTAAAACATGTTTCACGATCAAAGATGGTTGTTAATGGAACCCCATGGAGTCTCACAATCTCTTGAATGTAGAGGTGTCTCAATCCCTCTACTGATCCCTACTCTCAGATAGGTAGGAAGTGGGTTGAATTGGTGAGTCGGTCAATGATCACCCAAATGGAGTCATGTCTCCTAGACGTACGTGGAAGAACTATCACAAAGTCCATGGAGATCCCACCCCACTTCAAATCTGGCACCTCTATTGGTTGAGTTATGCCTAATGGAACCTGATGATCTACCTTCACTTGCTGACAAGTGAGGCATCATGATACAAACTTGGCCACTACCTTCTTCATCCCTGGCCACCGGTGCTGACGTCGGAGGTCCTGTTACATCTTCTCCACACTATAATGTACTTCCAGAGGGGGCGTATGGAACTCCATCATCACCTACTCTCGTAGTGCCACATGTACCATGGTATGTCTTCTGAAGAGAATGACATACTCCCCGCCTTCATAAAATCCATCAGGTGCTTGTCCTGAGGATATCTGAGCACGTCAAGCCTCATAGTCAATGTCCCCAAGTTGCGCCTCCCTGAATTGCTGAAGGAGTAGGGGAGTGACTGTCATAGACTGGAGGTATATTTATCCATATTTATCCACAAAGGATATCTGCAATGTGACTAGCTTCTTTGTCGCCTCACTCAAGAGTGATCGGTTGTACCCTCCTTTGCATGAGTTTATCTTGTGCTGTCGGAGTTTACTTTTTCGTCGACCAAGGAAAACCCCATTCCAATGTTGTAGATAAACCAAAACCTTTTTTCCTAATATAGTCAATCTGAGTATGAACTGTGGATGTCCAATCCATACCCAAACTAACTTCTAAAGGCCTCGATGCAAATAGCAAGAGGTTCCAACCGAAACTCTCGCCTCAAGGGTCAGATCACATTGTCGTCATAAGTGTGATTATCGAGTCTCCTCTAAAAGGTATCTTCAGATGTGAGGGTCAACTCAACGGTTTAATCGGAAACTCTAGTTCTTTGACAAGATTCGTGGAAGTAAGGAATGATTGGTACCTATGTCTATTAATAAGGTAGTTAGTATTATACACAGACCATACCTCGAATCATTCCTAGAGCCCTTGGGTCACACTCCTTGACCGCATGCAGTTACTCCCTTCCCCTATCCTCCAGCTCCCTAAGCCCGGTGAGGACCACAAAGGGGGGTTCTAACATGTCGAAATGTACACCACCTCATGCTACTCCCCTAGCCTTGCTTCCACATCAACAACCCTGCAGATTCATTTGTCCCTGTCACATCCTCTTCATGAAACATTTTACATGCCCAAGTCTCTGAGACTGGTGCCAATTTCATGTCTTCCCACTGCTAACATTTGCTAGCTATATCCGCTTAGCCAAAGAAAATTCAACAACAAAGGTTCTCTCTAGAACCCTAATATAAGTAGGAATGCATTGAGGAATAGTTCTGGCACAGATTTCCTTAAATACACCTTTCTCAAAATTTTAATCCTGGAAGCACTGATCATATCGTATTCATAGAGTGCTAGGAATGGTCGGTACAACTCGATGAATACTTAGCTACCAACATGTCATCCTGCCGAAGTTGTAGAAGCTCTAGGGAACTCTCGGCCACCTCCTCAAGCCAGTCCTTATCCACTTGTGAGTCGGGATCACCTCAAAACCTGAGGGGTATCTGATGCTGAAACACGTGTAAGGAACTAAGCCTACATGTGTCCTCTACCGGTACCGCTGGTTGTAACTACTGACCAACGGGTAGTGATATAGCTGGAACACTTCTTGAAGGTACCATCTCGGGCAACGGTCTAGGTACTGAATCCTCATTACCCTTCAGATAATCCTCATAGTCACATACTGTAAAAGACCAGCAGCTAGGATCACCATCTACTCAATTGTTGTCCCAACTAAGTGGAAAACTCTAGCCATAGCTTCCAGCCAGTCCTCAGCTACCTGGGAATTTGTCTTGCCTCAAAACCTCTGCGGCCTTTGCTGTTGGAACTCGTGCAACACGCTCAGTCGGCGTGCACCGTCTGCTAGTGCGGCAGGTGGTAACTACTACCCAATGGGTGGTGGAGCTACCGGTACACCATCCGAAGGTTCCAACATAGTAAGAGGGCCTGGCACCGGTGCCTCATCGCTCGGTGGGTAATCATCATGAACTCTTTCGGGAATCCTAGATGGTTTTCCACGCAATTACATCCTAATAAAGAACAGGTGCACCATGGTCATTAAGTTATACCTGGTGATATGGATCCAAAAAATCACAAGAAAAACTCATCCAAAACACACGCAATCAGTGTTTTCGTGTATTGAGTCGGAAATAAGAATTCAGGGTCCGGGTGTATGGATACGTCGGCCGCCACACCAAAACTGGACACCCCAAAAGGAAAACCACACTCATAACACTTAACATTATTGCTACACTGAAAAGATCGAAGACCTAGTTCTTCGGTAGAACCAAATCCTCTGATACCACTTTGTCACGACCCGTTCCACAGGGCTCATGTCATGACTACTCCAAACCTACCTTCCATAGGCCTAGGGTTGGCGACTATCACCAAAAGGTGTATTCCCTAAAATAAGAAGACATTTCCTTTAAACTTGTACAAACCCACTGTTTGAGAACACAACAAGAAGCAACTATGAAGTAAACTGTTATTGTAAAAGGAGTGTTGAATGTAAAGGGGGATGGAAAACAAGCCCAACTGAATGTACAAGTACTACTGAAAATTACAAATACAACTGAAAGGAACAATAAAACTGAAAAAGGTAAAGCAGTTACTGATTCATATTCTGAGGATCCTACCTAAAGGGTAGGTATAGATCACCTCCTCAGCACTCTACGTCCGCCTCTCTCCTCCACGTACTGCCTAGTCCTGGATCCCTCAAACCTCAACCTAGATGCTCGTCATCTGTACAAGACACAAAAAGGTGTGGGTGTATCCCGTACAAGGGTGAGTATAATGATACTCAGTATAGAACCCAAGACCCCCGAAGGTCTCTCAGAATTCCACAAGGAAAACCACAAAACATGATCTCAATCACAAAGAACAAAGCAATAGAAACATATCAATTAGAGTATCAGCTCAAATCAGTTAAACAACTTAGAGAAATAGGATTATGATGCTGACCCACATAAGATCGCTATGAATTTTGATAGCTATCCATGGATTCTCTAGGCCTAGGAACAATTAACATTCTCTGTCACAACGTCAAAATCCTCAGCTGCTGGAGAACTCCTCCTCTATCAAGTACATTGGGCCTTCCTCATCACATAGAGGTGCTTCCCACTATCCTTGGATTGTTGAGGTACTCCTCCTATCGAGTATCATGGGTATGTCATGTCACACAAAGTCGCTCCCCACCATGGGTCTGTCGCGTCACACAAAGGCCCTCCCCCTCGTCGCCTGCTAAGGTATTTTTTCTATAGAGTATTGTGGATTTTCCGCATTACACAGAGGTTCTCTCCACCTTGGGTATTCTACGTCACACAAAGGCCCTCCCCACTGGGCCTGTCGAGTCACTCTGAGTCAAAACGGTCAGCAGTCGTCAAGTCTCAGCTAGTCGTAGGGTTCCGTATGTAGTGCACTTGGGAGAACCGCACCCCAATCCATCAGTCATATTTTAACTAGAACGAAGTCTCAAAATAAAGTAACCCTGTGATCCTCCATGTCATAAGGGTTTCAATGCAATAGATGGCATGTCAATAGGATCCCCAGTCTGTGTGTCATTGGCATTCCACTGTTGAGGGCCCGGTTGGATTTGGGTGCGATCCAACATGTCTATACTCCAAGTTTCTCCAAAACTCACATTCAGTAAGTCGAAAGGACCACCTCACTCCAAGGATTCTGACACTACGAATGGTTCTCCAAACGGGCGTCCGATTTAGGAGTTGGGGCTCGTTTTGTGTATATGGTCGGTACTGGGTCTGGGTCCGGTCTGTGTCGATTAGACTGGCCTAACCCAGTTCGACATGGGCTGACCCTGATTGGCCCGACCCAACTCGGGTCTGACCTGACCCGAGTCCACCCGGACTGCTAGGCCTAACCCAATCCGTATGGGCCGCGGGTCGGCCCGCTGGGCTGACCCAGTGGTGCCACCCACCTAGCGGCGCGGGCCGCTGGGGATACCCAGACACGGCGCGTCCAGGTAGGGCTAATGTGGTGTGGAGCCATGTCAGTAGGTCAACCTATAGGGGGTTGACACAACCTGGAACCACGTGGCACTGCGGGTTCTCTATTCCACGGTCGAAGGGCCGCGGCTTTGCCGCCGGGCATGCCACTAGCGTACGCCCTGTCCACCGGCTGCTGGTCGATCTGGCAGCCCATGCTCCTACCATGGAAAATGCAGGTCGTGGCCCTACTGCTGCGTGGGCACGCCCCACCCCTGCCTGTTCCATCGTGGCCAGTCGGTGTGCCAGCTGACCTCTTCAGCGGCGCTCGACGGCGCGCCGCACAATAACTTGCGGCCGGCCAGTGTGTCGGCCGCCTTCTGCTAGTCGTTGTGGATGACGAGCCACAACCTCCATTGTTCATCGATGGTTCGCAATGGTGCGTCGCACCTCCTCTGCGGTTGGCCAATGTCGATTACTCCGATGACCATCGCAGCTTTGTGTCACGGCCTCCTCTTGCAGCGTGCGTCGATGCACTATCCCCAACGCAGCTGGTCGGTATCATAATGTCATCGGTGTTCCATGGAGGTGAAAAATTAACAATGTAGCGGAGGGTCCGGGCCAGGTTTGTTAGGTTCGCACCCTCCACATTAGCTCACAGACATGAGGGGGTTAAGGGTTTAATAATAAATTGAATTAAACAATAATCAAAAACCCCACAAAGTTATCCTACAATAGCCTCCCACAAAAATGAATGAATCACTGATCAAACTATTAGTTGGTTGGTCCACATTCTTCATGTTGTTCAATAATAGGGAAGAGAAGATAATTTAAAATGCATAAATGAATAAACCCCTACCTCGAAAACCAATTGGAGAGCATCTGTGCTTGAAGGTAGATTGTGTTCTTCATTCCCGCAACCATTTCCCAATGACACAGCTCGTACGTCGTCCTTCGGTTCGCGGTTCGGTGTCATCTATCACCTCCCACTAGGTTTGGCTCCATACTCTAAGGGTCCGGTATCACGGTGATCCTTGAGCACTTCATTTCTTGGCGAAGCTGTGCCAATACCCCTCTCCAAGCTCCATATATATTGGAGAGGGGGAAGGTAAGTAACGATGTTAGAAATTAATGGGGCTCATCAATTAGGAAGCATCCTAATTCCCCAATGATGTCATTACTTAGGGTTTGCCGGTGAATCCATTTATTGGCTTGAAACATCACTGGCCCCACCCCATTGCTTGTCCGTTGGAGGATATGAAATAAATTAATAAAATTATTTTATTTCATTTCTTTTAAAAAGTATCAAAACATATCTTTTTCTCCAAACCTACTACAGTAAAAGTAAAGCCTCCCTTATGTGAATCATAGCGCTATGGATTCAATGGTTCCCTCATATTTTTAATCCGATCAGTGATTCAAAATTTAGAAAATTCCACTCAGGCGTTTACTGAACGTACCTGAAAAAAAGTTCAGGAAATTATTAATGTTCAGCCTCAACCCGTGTTGGTCATGTTTAGGCTCCTCCTAAGGAGAAAACACCCCCAACTAACTCAATGGTACTCTCAGATTTTCAATCCGAGTTACCATTTAGATGTCATGGATTTTACAATCAAATAATTTTCACTTAATTATTTTATTTACGGCCAAAAACTAACTTTCACTGGTGGCCCATTCTGACCAATTTTAGTATCTTCTTAAAGAGAGAATACCCTCACGAGCTCAGTATTAGTCTCGGAATTTTAATCCAAGTTACCGTTCGTGATTTATAAGAATTTGAAAAATATAATAACTTTATTTAATTATTTTATTTACGGTTAATCCATTTTCAGGTTTTCTCATAGGAGGCCCGTGCTGACTAAACTTAATTCGTACCCAGGGTAAACCCGCCATCCAAAACACAATGGGGCCCTTAGATTTTTGATCCGGAAACCCGTTTAATAGTTATTTTACTTTTTTAGGAAAACTGCTTACACGCACTAAGTAATGCTTAACAAAACTTTGACGGATCATTCCGGGCACTCCAGGCCTCAAAATCACGTGACGTCATATTTCTCGATCTGAAAATAATTCCATATAATTAAAATTAATTACAATTAAAAATATAGGTCATTACCGTTTTACTTCATCAAGAATTACAAATTATATTATGTATATCTTGGGGAGTTTGTTATGGGGGAAATATTCCATTATTGAAATGAAATGTGATGACTTGGTAAGATGATCGACTACCACCCAGAATACGTCATTAACAATAGTTGTCCTGAGGATTCATGTGATAAAATAAATGGTTATGTTTTCCCATTTAAATGTTGGTATTGGAAATGGTTGCATCATTCCCATAGACAATAATTGTTCCACTTTGACTTGCTGACATACAAATAATCAGGATACAAACTCTAGAATATCTCTCTGTATGTTATCCCACTAGAAATTTTTCATCAAATATATATAGGTCTTAGTGATTCTTGGATGAATAGTTTAGTGTGAGATGTGAGTGTCATCTTAAATTTCCCTCTTCAGTTTTGGATGTGATGGCACACATATCTGAGTTCAATAACCTGTAACTCCATCTTTATAAAATTTTACCTATGGATGCTTTGATACATTCTTAAATAGAAACTCGTCATATTTATGAGCCTATTTGATTCTCCTAAGAAGATATGGTTGATAATTAATTTGATCAAGGTAGGATAAATATCCTCTTATTCTCATTTTCAGCCTTTTTATGTACAATAAATATAGATCACCTGTGATACTTATCTTGGAACGAGTTTTGTGATCCTTTATACTTATAGAATCTACCACATTTATTTATTTCCTAGGATGGAAATGGATTTAACAATCCTAATCGTTTATCAGCTCTAACCACCTCTATTGGTTCATATTATGATCCTTTTGTGTGAATATATACTTGAGGATTTCATAGTTTGTATATATATCACACTTATCCCCGTATATATTATGTTTCCAAATATTTAACACAAAGATCATTTTTTCTAATTATATATCCTGAGTTGGGTAGTTATTCTCATGGATCTTCAGTCGGTGGAAGGTATATGAAATCACTTTTTCATTATGAATGAGTACACAACCCAAGCCCTTTTCAGATGCATTATTGTAGATCACAAATTCTTTTCCAATAGTGTGTAATTTCTATACAGTTTTAGTTATTAGCCTATTATTTATCTCTTTAAAACATTCCTCACATTCGTCATTCCAGAAAAACATAACTCCTTTCTGAGTTAGCTTGGTTAGGTTTCTTGAAATCATGAAACATTTCTCAAAAATAATTATAATGCCCATATAATCCAAGGAAAAAATTAATATCCATCACATAGTTTGGTCTATTCCACCCTTTAATCATCTTCATTTTTTAAGGATCTACCTAAATCCCTTTGTTAGTGATGACATGCCCCATGAATGTTACTTTCTCCAACAAGAACTTTCATTTTTTTTACTTTTAATAAATCTTTTCTTTCTATATGGTCCTAAATAATGAATTCAAAGTATCTTCATTTTCATCCATTCTTTTGGAATAGATATGAATAGAATCAATAAATACTACCATAGATTTTTCAAGGTAATCCTTAAATACACAACACATAAAATCTATGATGATTTCTAGAATACTAGTGAGTCCAAATTACATAACTATGAACATGTAGTGTATGAACATTGTACAAAAATTAGTCTTGGGGATACAATCATTATTCACTATTAAGTGATAATATCTGGACTAAAGATATATCCTAGATAAATACTAGGATCCATGAAACTGATTGAAAAAATCATCAATATGTGGTAGATGATACTTGTTTTTATTGTGACCTTATTGATCTCATGATGATCAATGTATTGGTTCATTAACCGATCATTATTCTTGATGAAGCGGACTAATTCACCCCACAGTTAATAACATGGGAACATAATCCATTTATCTATATTCTCTTATAGTAACCATTTATCCATATTCTCATATAGTGGTTTATTCAGCTCCATGAGTTCAAAAATATCCATTCTATATGGAATCTTGGTTATTGGAAATTCCCAAAGTATAATTTGATTGAAAATTCAACATCTCAACTATGAGAAAAACATTGAAATTATTTAGGAAACAAATCAGTGTATTCTCTCACAATGGTAATGTCTTCAAGGATGATCTTTTCCTTATTCAAAATCATTCGAGATAGATAAACTTTCTCATAGGGAAATAATATCCATTCTTGATATGATGGTACCAAATAATATTCATCCTCCTCCTTGAAAATATATGGAATCATAGGGTGATTCACAATACAGAGGTTAGTTTCCTCCTCCCAAAAATTTATTTTGGCTATATATAATCAAATCCAATCCATGCCATGTATTACATCAAATTATTTTAAAGGGTTCATGAAAGGGTTTGTTTGGAAGTTCATCCCAAAAATTTTGATAGGGGTGGAGTTACATAATTGAGATGAAATAATTCAAAAAAATTCTATTTTAACTAACATTTCTTCATCCATGATTTGTTTTTGTGTTTTAATAGTTCATATAAACTTGATAGATATTAAAGTGTGCATAAAAATGGATGATAAACCTATCTTTCACAATTTTATTATGATTATAATCATTTAATTTATCCAAAAACAATCTTATGGATTAACAAATTTAAACTATTAGAAACATAAATTAGAAACCATATTCATTAAATGGATAACACATAACTAATGAAAGTTCTTTAAACTATGAATTTTTAGGCTTTATTCTATGTTATCGATTATTTATTTCTAAATATAAAATTTTATTGGAATTTTTTCCCGTAATAATGGTTTCAAATGAAATTTTGAATTTACCAATTCATATCACCCAGGAGTTTCAAACTTGGTGAAAAACAAGGCCCATTATCATGAACTAGTTCTCGATCAAGTCTATCTCAATATGGTGTTTTTAGGGTTGTTTCCTCTAGGTACATCTGCGATAGAGCCACATCCAATTGTAGTCTCTGGATAGGGGTGTATTTGATGGGAAAAAATTACTCAATACTTTACCAAAATTTAATGACTTATTTAAATGGTTAGTATTTTCCCTAAGACAATAAATATAGTTTTCAAATCCTAATCTCCAAATAACAAGAATTTTCTTTGATACTCACTATGATAACCCTTGTATTTAATACACATTATTTCATGAAGTATTACATAAAAAATCACTTATACCAATCAGAGAAGACAACAAATCCTAAAATATTTTGAAATTAGGTACATAACACATCAAATTTCTACATGTGTACAACAAAATTATTTAAATCTTCATTGATATACTTTTAATATTGTATAGCTTTTAAAACTACATGGGATAACCTAGAGACATACATAAGAAAGGGGTGGGATAAAATCCCAATAAAGGAATAAAAAAGCATAATATGATGACAGTATTAAATGTTAGTAAATTTAAATTTCAATGGGACATAAAAATAGTGATAATAATAAACATGAATAATGATGCATGAAACAGCATGATTTAATAAATTCAACATGGGAATGTGGAAACTACATTAAGCATGACATCATAACCATAGGTCAAGGATAACCACTAAGACATCATAACACGGTAAAAACAATTCCCACAATTTATTAGTCTTACTCCCTAATCCAATACATGACATCTCATTAGATAAAAACATTACCCAATTCATTAGATAACTATATAATTATATGTACACTCGTCGCTTTCATACCATGTACATGCATAAGTGTTCCACATAAATAATTCAATATAGGATCATATTTCAACACATTTAATCACATAATTAAGTAATTTGGAATAAATATATGTATATAACCCATAAAATAAGGATAGGTATGTCTATATGAATACCATTGAGTGGAAATGGTAATGATATTCATAATACCAAGGTTTTTCATTGAAAAATCACAGGATAATTTCAGCAGCATAACGAGGGAACATAATGAATCATGGGAGGGATTCATGAGAGGTAAGTGGATCTAAAATCACTTGGAAATCATAATATAAGTAATATAAAGATTTAGAAACATAATATAACATGAAAAATTCGGAATTTAAAACCCTAATATAAAAAGGGTTCTTGAATAAAAGTTTTTTGTGGAAAAATTATATGATAATTTAGACAGGATGACAGGGTTACATAATGAATTATGGGAGGGATTAATGAGATTGAAAGGGGTATATAATAACATAGAAATAATAATTGCAGTAATAGGTATTTGTAAAATCATATCCCATAAATAATGATTGTAAGAAAAAATGAATTACTTAAATAAGGTCCTTAAATAAAGAGGATATGATCCCTTACCTTGAGTAGGTGTTTCCAATAGCTTGGGAGGAGATTCCTTGGGGGAACCATGGGATGTATCTATAGAGAAAATTTCATATTATAGTCATTCTATAAAGTTTTAAAGTTAATATTAATGGAATAATTGGTGGTTTTATATAGTAAAGGAGAGGGGAGTTTATTATTTTACAAATTTTGGTTTTGGACAATATACAATGAAGTATTCAAAACCACAAACCTTACCATGGTCTTATTACAATGGTTTCTTCCAAAGGGGAGTGTTTTTCATTATTTTATTATTATGTGAATTGATCACAATAAAAGGATTCACTTGGTAATGTTTAAGTGAGTCATGTTTACAAATCATTTATTTTAAATTAATAAAATATAATATTGGTTTTGGAGGATTCATAAAAGAATTTATAAAATCAATAAAATAACCTCAATAACAAATTATTTTAAACTATAAAAATATTATTTTATTTTTTATACCTTTTATGTCACATATTTCATCACTTTTGGGTCATTATGATTTCATAATACATTCAATATGTTTATATTATAATTAATTTTTACCATAAAATTTGTTTATCTCTAAAAATTATGATAAATTCTCCATTATATGATTTCAATGTACTTATTATAAAAAATAAATTTATTTTATCAAAATAATTTTCTAAATATTAGAGGTTTTACTTTTAAATTAAAACCCTCATTTATTGAAACATGATGGGTTTTATTACAAAAACTGTTTATTGGCCATTATAAAAATTACATTTTCACTTCATAAAATTATATTGTCATTTGTATTCTATATATACTATTAAATAATAATATTTTATTAAAATAACATTTAATTCATGAATTCATAAAAAGGAATGTCTTAATTGAAATATTATATTCCCCAAAAATATAATTCAACATTTTTCAAATTAAAATCTATTTTTATCAAAATCATTTATAAAGTAAAAAAATAAATATCGAATAAATATAATCATTATTTTATTTAAAAGAAATTATATATAATCGAACTATTATGGATGAGATAAATATAAATTTATTACACCAGTGAACTTCATAAGTGTAACATACGCGACGGTGAAATTTTATTAGGTTCATTCTGTGAAAATAGTATGGGTTGTGATTTTGATGAGCATGAAATTGTCTATTAAAAGGTTTGATAATGCTATAGTTGTTGAATCACGACATGGGATTTATAAATGTAAATTCACAGTGATTCAATATCCCTTAGATTCTCTATTAAATGGGCTTCATATGGTATGATCCTACTAGTTGAGGTCGCCATTTCTTTCGTATGTGTCAATAGAACATTATAATAAGCCTTAATATACACTAATCATATGATTATTGTTCAATGGATATATTATCAATAGTCATTATTCTTAATGGTCGATTGAATCAAATAGGATATAAATCATAATAGTCCAATATAACAAAAGTAGTGCATGTTTTTTATCTAACCACATTACATAAAAGGGAAATTATTTCAATCACAAAGGAAGTTTTATTTATAAAAGTTTAGATCATTAAAATACATACAAATCTAAATGGAACCTAAAGATAAAGATGTTATGAATTTTAGGACACCATAAGAAATATACTATTATCGAGTGATGCCTTTTGGTTTTCAAAATTTTTGCAACACATATTAACATTCAATGCTCTATATTTTTAAACATTTTTTAGGTAATACCGTTGAATGGTACATTTATGATATGTCATTCAAATCCCAAAAGAACTATAACCATTTTCCTGATCTTTAGACTATTTTCAATATTCTATGACAGTATAGTTTGATTATAAAATAATTGAAATACACTTTTAGGGTCACCTTATAAAATTTCATAATCATTAAAAAATATAATTATTAAATGGAATTCAATCATAAAAAACAAATTTCATACTTCAAATGCCACATCCTTGAAACCACAAAGTTTAGAGGTATTCAGGGACACCTATCATACATTCAAAATTTATTATCGAACCTTCTAGGATAATTTTTACCCTTATACATAATAATGAAGAAGGGATTCACCTATCAATGGACTGATTATTGTTAGAAATATTTTGAAATTATCAATAAATACCTTTTGATTCCACCAGTATTCTTCCCCAAATCAAAGTAAATCCACTCATTTTATTTGCTCTATGTTATCACAATATAAAAATTATCATTATTGAGGCTCGATATTCAAATATTTTAAAAAATTAACATGTATTAATCATTCCATTTTAGAAGATGAGACACTACCTATAGTACCAAGAAATCCATTTAGTCTCTTACAATGACCCACTCAAATATATCATCAATCATTCTATATTGACTAAATGATTTGTACGGTGGGATGTAATTTTTTCCCATTTTGACATTTGGTTGATTAAATAAAAGTAAATAAAAGGACATGTATTAATATATTCCCCTGAATAGAATCCTTCTATTGATAACATTCCATTGAACACTAATTATCTGATGAAGGGTAATTCTATGTCCAAAAATAACCCCATATATGGGATATGTACTTCGATGGTACTTCCAAAATCCCAATAGGTAAAATAATTGAAGAAAAAACTCAAAAACGTTTTGAATTAATCCTTATCTCTATAGCTAAGTAAATTATACATTATTTCTTATTTATGTAAAAATAATTCACAAATAATAAGGAGGAATACTAAGCTTTAATTGTAGGCTTGGAACAAGAACCCTAAATACCAGTATCCCACCTGAAAATAAAAGGTTATTCATATTTGATAATAATATAGATCAATAGTTACTATGCAATTAAAAAGGAGGATTTGATCCCACAACTTTACTAAATTATATTTGATAGAGTAATTCCCCTAAAAACAAACAATTAATCACATCTCATATTCACATAATTCCAAAGTAGATACATTTTCTAATGCATCTGTAACCATAGAATATATGGACTATGAAAAAATAGTCATAAGTATTGTGCATCACATAATAGTATCATTGTTCATTAGTAATAATATCAAATAGATCAATGAGTTCAATGTATTCCCCAAACAATATGATATTGCAAATCGATAAATATCACCCACAGTAGACTATTACCAAAATGGGGTTCTTCCATTAGACGAAGTAAGAAAACAAAGAATCTAAAAATGAATAATAAACTTTATTCTATTTTTTTAGAAAGATGATACCTTTTCCCAAAAAGTCCAAGTCACAATTATTTTAAAATAAAGAGTTTACACAAGTCCAAAATACAGTATCATATTACAATCTCTTTTATGCAAAGGATGTAAAACAGTAGGGAGGTCTTCGAACCATGTAATGTCTTGATTTAAACCCATGTTTTCCAGGAAATCTGCCACCATGTTTGCTTCACGATAAACATGTGTGATGATATAGTAGAGATCGATAAGTTAATAAGTTCATTCCATCCTATGGGTAGTAATCGGACTTGCAAGATGTATTATGCCATTTCAAATAGCATGCATGATGGTAGTCGAATCACGTTCAATCTAGAGATTATTCCAACCATGGATTTTTGTGAAATAAATATCATTTATTAAACTCACCAAATCAGCTTCAATAGAGGTGGCGATGTTGTTGATACCCATGAATCATCGAAGGATCTGACCGAGGTGATTCTTGAAGATATAACTACAACCCATAGGGCCCGTATTTCCTTTAGAGGCACCATAAATATTAACTTTAATCCATCCAGGAAGGGGAGCTCTCTAGAAAACTTCTAGGGTGTGACAAGGTTGATAGTAATTTCCATTAATCTGAAGACGTTCTATGATTTCAATTCCATGCATAGTGTTGTAGCAATGTCCATTTTACATCAAAGAGGCTTCCCATATGGCAATGAGAATCCGAATCCGACCTACAATTTAATTAAGTGAGTAATTGTTATGAAAAATAGAATTCTATTCAAACCAAATCACATGATGGAGCATAGAAAATGCAGTCTAGAAGAGGTTATTGATTTGTTGAGAGCCTTACATTTCCATACAGGTGTATGTAGCACATATCAGTCAGGGATAAATATTTCTCATCAACTCAAAATAATTGGGTATTTTTTTCTTTCAATGACATATGCTTGTATGAAATTCACCAATAAATTTCACACTTTTAAAATACATTTCAACATCATTCATCAACCCCTATAATAGTTTTATACTACTAAATATTCATGATTGGTTTATGTTTTTGGAGTAAATAATAGGAATTTGTATCCCTAAGAACCGTCCAGGTAGTTCAGGTATATCCTTACTTCCACTAACATCATCACTATGTTGGTTAAGGATATATCACATAAAGAAGTTAGGAAAAATCCTATCATATTTATCATAAAGAAATAAACATTACCATATTTGGTGTCCCTTATACAATATTAATGTATAATGGAACCAACTTCTGCACTACCAACCTAAAAAGGAGATATAAGAAATACAGAATTCACTATAACCACTCATCCCTCTACCATGAAGTGGTAAATGGATTGATAGAGGTTTTTAATAATACTCTATCAAATATACTCTACTATATGAAGTAAAAGGATAAGAAATATTTTCCTAATAAACTACTACATGTTTTATGGTTCTATCACACCAAAACCTGCACATCCATAAAGGAAACCATTTATTTTATTATTTATTGATTATATATCATTATAACCATAAATTTCTAACTATATTAAAAATTAGTTTACATTTATAACCATTTTTATATGGAATATCAATTTAAAAATGATTATATGAGTTAGAAAAGATCAATGAGAAAAGATTATATACCTTGAACCATTTGTAGGTTCACCAAAATTGAGTAGAAAAATGTGTCAATAAGAAATTTCTCATATGTTCATTACACCAAGGGGAATTGGTATTGTTTCATAGGACCCTACTGAAACCTGAGAAAAAACCTCCAAAACATGAACCAAAATTAGGGGTACCTTTCCTCATTTATAAGGTATAATCGTATACTCACGGATCTCCAAATATAGGGAGTGTATCACACATCCTACCAATGTTAGGTTTCTCAAACAATAATTTTCATAAACCTCACCATGTCTTTGTCACGTGAAATTAATCTGTGGGAAAATTTCCTAGTTACATGACATTAAACTGTAGGATATTTTCGTCCCACCATCATGACCTTAAATGATGTGTAAACCTCTTATAAAATTTATGTGAATATAAATAGAAAAAAACCATTTATCCCCACCATACGATGCTGAAAAAATGTCCAACATCCATGGATAATGTTGTTAATATAATATCATAAAACATGCACTTCAAGATTCAGTGATAAAATCATAAAAATTCAATTTATGGCCTTGATGCCGATAATGGTGACCCAATTTTTTCCATAAAAACCATAAAAAATCAAAAGGAAAAATTGAATCACTTGCATCCTTGAGGACTTGTTAGGTTTAGAGTTTTAGAAAATTAGGAAAAAATATTACATAAACAATTCACATGTCTTTAAATGAGTATTTCTCCCACATATTCCATCTTTTCTTTTTCACATTAAGATATCAACATCATCCATATGAAATAAATTCTAGAAATAACTCATTCAATATCATTCATTATAACCTTGGAAAATTAAACATAATATAGATGAGATCAAATGCTCAGTAAGGGTAAACATATTCATTAGTAATTGAATTTCATCAATGATCATAATAATTTCATAAGGGTATGAATACATAATTAGAGTGAATTAATGAATAATAAAATAACTCATAACCATCAATACCATGATAATAAAATATGAAAATATGGAAAATTAAATATTCATCAAAATCAATAATCATGATACATGTGATATAAATCATGATCAAGAGAAACATTATAAACCCACAAAAAAACTAAAACTCCTTTTGTTAACTTGGATAATCATATTCATAAAAAATATTAAAAATAATTTAATTGGAATCACCATATTTAAAAATTATAATATAAATATCACCCATTGAATTGATTTGTAATCAAGTCACATACTTAATTAAGCTATATTAGGCTCATCGAGTGCTATTTGGGTCACCCCATGTTTAAGATGTAATGGGTTTTCCCAACACTATATGGGCCCCCCATGTTTATGCTATAACAGGCTTACCAAGTTCTATCTGGGACACCTCATGTTTAAGTTGTAATTGGATTACCCAGTGCTATCTAGACCACCCCATGTTTAAATAATTTTCTAAAAAGAAACATGAATAAATTACACATTTAATCATAAAATCATACAAATAATCATTATTCATTTTATAACTTAATTTACCCGTGGAAATGAAATGGCCTTCATGATAATATATGTGAAACATGTTTAACCCATGAAAAGGATACATTTAGAAGAAAAAAAATCTCTTTTAAACATAGTTAACCCATGGAAAATAAATGGGGTTTATACAAATCTCTTTGAAACATGATTAAACCATGGATAAGAAGTGGGTTCCATAAAAATATCTTTGAAACATTCATTACCCATTCCAAGAAAGTACAAGTATGGTATCAATAAAAAATATCCCTAGTTGAGGATATTTTACATAAATGGTAATTAAAATTGATAAAATGAAATACCATTAAAATATCATTATAAAAAATATTGTGGAAAATATCCTTTTCATTTTGAAAAACACATTTTAAAACACCAAACATTTTGAAACTCCTTTTATTTGAAAAAAAATTGAAAAAAAAATTGAAAAAAATTTATTTATAAAGATAATAATAAAAATTAAAAGGATCCTTTAAAAAATAAGGTCATTTAATTCCTTATATTCCATAAAATATAAAAATAACATTCCTTTTCCACTATAAAAAGGTTAAAATTTTCATTTTTTAGAAGACAACAAGAAGGTTCCTATCAAATTTTTAAAAGAAGCAATATGGGAATTATTTTCAAAAGAGAAACGGTATTCCTATGAATTTTTTTTGAAAAAAAATCCTTTAAAATCATTGTTAGGTGGTTAAAAACTTCTTTGAAAACGTTTTTTTTATATGGTTTTGGAAGAAAATAGATTTTCAATCGAAGAGGGAAATGAAGTTGGATTTTCTTAAAACCATTTTTAAAAAAAAGTGTGGTAAAATGGTGTCATTACTTTAAAATATAATGAATCCTGAGGAGAATAAAATTAATAATTTTCTTTAGAGATTTATCATAATACATAATCATTGGAAACATATTCATAATCAATCTCGATAAACAGTGATACGATAATATAAAATCCTTACCACTTTGGTAACATTTAAACATAAGACCTGCATGGAAATTAAATAAAACTTAAATTATCATGATTATAAATTAATTCATGATATTACATGTCAAATTGGATGTATACACACATCACATAATTATATAGTTTCATGATGTAACATAAGTCTCAACAAAGGAAAATTATAACAAAAATCCATAACTGAATTGGTAATATTAAAACTGTAAACCCCATAAAAGTGAGATCCTAAAATTGAAATTTATGTCCCCATAAAAATAATTATAATAAAAATACAATACATTAATTTTAAGTATATACACCACACATAAAAAATAAGTGCTGAATATGGAAACTATCTCATAGGAATAAATATGAGATTGGAAAGACCCTTACTTTCAGTAAAACTTGTCACGTTTTCCTTCAACTTCCTAAATAATATACTTATGTTAATTATTTACTTTCTTGAGAACATTTTAAATGTTTATTATTTCTTTTTTCACTTATTAAAAAGTTTTTTAAAATTACATAATCCATTATGTTTAAGTCTGATGTTTTTACTATATTTATCTTATGTGTCAAAAATGACTTTGGTAGGTTGAGTATAGTAAAAAAAATCATTATTTAAATATCTCCAAAATAATTATAACATAATTATTATATTTATACATAAATTATACCTTTATAACCAATCATTAAATATATTTATGAAAAATTAAATTATGTTATGAACATAGAGATGGCGCCTCCTATGTATGCATGAGTAACATTTCCATTTTTCAATGATCAATATGGAAAGAAGGTAAGTAATAAGTTATATTTCCAGAATGAAAATTATATGAAAAATTATATAATATTTACTTATATATACATATATATATCAATATTTTTATGTAAAATGAAACACATCTCTTCGAGGAGGCGGTAGACCACACATACATGAACGATGTTATCAATTTTTTAGTGTACGAAAATGTAGAAATGAAAATGATATATTATTTTTATAAAAAGATAATTATTTCATATATATAATAATTATTTCATTTAAATTATATATATTCATTCTCATTTACCTTATTACTTTCCATGTAACACTTTAGTTAAAAACTCTTCATGTCACTTCGCGAGGCAGTAGTCCGCTGAACACACGAGCGACACTATCGTATTCCATACAGTATGGGACTTAAAAAGGGTTTGTATGATATAATGAATCCAAAAATATAATTATGTTATAAATATAATATATAAAAACAATATATCTGTCAATACACCCAACTTTTAGATGTTGTAATGGAAAAATTACTGACATCAGTTCGTGAGGTGGTATTCTATCATATACACAAATAATGATTTTATAGCCCATTTGATGGATGTGTGTATGTTTTTATGTCATACCCTTAACATAAAAAATTATCATTATATTTTGGATAATTTTTTATTATATGATAAAGGTATAAAATAATTTAAGGTGGTGGAGAATGATATAAAACAAAAATTCACGTCGATGAACGGTACTTCTTCTTTGGGTAACTCCTTTTAGTTTGAACCAAATGCATTCCTTGGTTTTATTTATACCCAATGTGAGTCTTATAGGATGATAGGATGTAAGTGAGGGAGTTATTTGGTTAGATTCAAGATTATTCAAATGGAATGATAGGAGTTAATAAGTGAAGGGAGTGAGTGCCCTTTTATAGTTGAGAAAGAGTGGTATTTTTTTAAATACTCAAAGGTATTCAATACTGGGAGGTAAAAATAACCTAAAATGCTCCAAAATAGATAATTAAAGGATTTTAGGTATGATATGGTATATATAATCTTCCAAAAAACAATTAAAAATGTATTTTAAACATTTATTTCCTTAAATAACATGTTTCTATAATATTTTCTTTTTAGTTTTTCATTAAAGTAACTAGTTTTCTAAACAATTTAATTTATCTATTAAGAATAAATTAAACTGAGTTTTATTAGACAATTAATAGATACTAATTATAAATAGAAAATCCAAATTCTAAATCTATAATATCATGTTTTTTGGAAATTAAGCTTAATAGAAGCGCATGTAATGCACAAAAACATTACATCAACACTAACCGTTCCTACAATGTTTTTACTATTTAGGGGTCAATATGTTCATTATAAAATAAAAATTAGAACATTAATGGTACATATTTGATATTTATTAACATATAAAAAACACTTGGAAAATTATAGTATTTTTAATAATTCAAAATCATTTAATAAAATATCATTTATAATAAAATAACATTAATGTCAACTTTGAAATTTTTTATTTAAATTAAATTTAAAAATATCAAGACAAAGATGGAATTTTAATATTTTAAGTTAAAACCTATTTTATATAATATTTTTATTTAAAAATTAATTTTATACAAAAAATCATTTAATTTAATTCACTTTTAATATTTTTAGAATCATTTATTTCATTTAATTAATAACTAAAATAATTACCGCATTAGAATTTCTTAAGAATTCAATGTAATTATTTAATATCTAAAAATTAAAGCTAAATTATTATGATAAAAACTTCTAATTTAAATTTCAAAAGTAATATCTATAACTAATCCTATGTTGTTGTTTTCATATACCAATGCTTTGTATAAATTCAAAGTAAAAGTGTTCCTTTTTTCACTTTTTATATACTTAACTTATTATATGGGGCACGTTTGTGGAAAACTGTCCAATAAAATTGAAAAAAATATATCCTATGAACATAAGGGTATAAATATGTACAGAAAAAATTGTACAAATTTATATGTAATTTTTTCCATTAAGTTTAAATTTTAATCCCTTCATAAATTCATTTTTACAATAATAGTTGTAATTAAATTTAACTAATTTCACTAATCACTTTGGTAAGAAATTAATTTTTCCTTATTATAAATTATAAATTATTTTTATTCCAAATATTAAATCAATTTTTCCAATTTAAATTTAAAAAATTGGAACAATTTAATTTAATATTAATCGCATATACGCTGTGACAAAGTGGGTTTTTAATAATAGTATTTTTTTTAAAAGATGATTCTACATTCACTATATGAATAACAAAAATCATTATGTGAAATACAATAAATATTTACTGATATATATTCTAAAAATTTTATTTAAAAAATTCCCTTTAATATATTATATTAATTATTTAAAAAGGAGAAATATTATGCATATTAAAGCAGTTTTTAAAAAAACCACATTTTTAAACCCAAAAACAGAATTATGTTAAACCCTAATATAATATTTACTAAAAAGTAATTAACTAGATTAAATATAACTGAATATTACATATATTATTTTTAAACTTATTCAAAACACTTCTGAAATTTTAAAATAAATAATTTAATAAAAATAAAATACTTTTTACAAAAAATGATATTTTCACTATTCACCGAAAAATCAATATTTTTAGAAAAATCC
Source organism: Viscum album (assembly GCA_963277665.1). Classification (NCBI taxonomy): domain Eukaryota; kingdom Viridiplantae; phylum Streptophyta; class Magnoliopsida; order Santalales; family Viscaceae; genus Viscum; species Viscum album. Next base: position 2,015,675,002 of record OY728127.1, read on the forward strand.
CAAAATTTCACCAAAAATAATTGTTTTTATTTTTATTCTGAAAATGGAGTTCATTTTATCATATTAATTTTCTATAATATCTAAAAATTAATATAATATTATTTTCCTGAAAATAAATAAAAATTATTTTTTAAGAAAATATATTTTTGAAGAATAAAATCACTTTACTAAAAATTGATTGATTGTATAATAAATACTGTTAAAAAATTTAAATTGAGTGAGAAATATATATATATATATATATATATATCATAAATTAGTTAATATTATTCATATCCTCTTATTTAACAGCAAGGTTATAATAGTATAATATATCATGGGTCTTTTATGTTTGATGACGCATGATGTATATGACATCAAACATTAAAATCTCAGGGTTTCATATAATGAAATTTAAACTAATTATTGTGTGTAACAAAGGATAAAATGAGTCTTGTGTGTCATTTACACTATTTAATATAATTTTATTCTTTTTAATCTCAGGGTGTTATATCCCCCCCACTTAAATTGTGTCCTTGAAATTTGAATTTATCTCGTTAATAAAAGGATATAAATTGGAATTTAATTTGTTTTATAAATAGACATTGTTAAAAAGGGTTAATAAAATTTCCTATTAATAATATATAAAGTTAAGTACCAAATTCATGTTAAATAACACATAACTAGGTTTAAAAATAATAGAACATAGGTGAAAAAGAAAGAAAAGAAAAAATAAATATATAGTTTGATTTAGGCCATTGATCCCAAACAAGTAAATGTTAAATGGATGGATAAGGGCATAAATACCATAAATATATGAAGATCAAAAATACTATTGGTTCATTATAAATTAAAGTATTATGATAACATTTTTATTTTAATATATGTTGCCAAGAGTTGAGAAAATATACTAACATCTGGACTACGTTAATATGGAAATATACTTACATGATGAGAATAATTTCACCCTTAACCAATTTCTACTAGAATATCATAATTTTATACAAATGATAAGTATTGAAGATGAATTTTTCTTGCCAAAAGCACTAAAATAAATTTTTAAAGGCCACATAACCATAAAAGGGATCAGAAGTTGTTCCTTCTATCTTTATACAATAACAAAAAACAAAATGGTTTGAATAAGGTAAGATAATTATAAAAAAAATGAAACTTCATGTTAGTCAGAGTGGATAATCAAGAGGGGGGTGAATTGAGTTCCAATTAAAATTTTTGTTAAAAAGATTCTTATTAAAATCCCCCAAATTAAATAGCAAGCTAAACTGTACTGAATTTGTAATACAGTGAAGGTTCAGTTAATTTCTCAAAAGATTGATTAGTTCTCAGTTAATTCAATCTGAAGATTATTTATCCTTTGAAGCTAACCTAATGCTTTACAATAAATACAAACACTTCCTAGTTTAACTATCATAGTTACATTAAAACAAATTTATATTTAAAGTACTTAGTAGCAGAATAATCAATAGTTTAAAAAAAAATAAGCACAGTAGTTTAAAACAAGAGGTTCAGTCTCAAGACAAGACTTAGTCTTCTCAAACAATTTATATAAATTTTGATCCACACCCTGTATCGGGGTTAACAGCAATGAAAAGATTGTCCAGGTACTAAGACCTCTACCACAGTTCTTCGTGGGAAAACATAAAAACAATTGTGCACAGGCTATCCAGGTCACACTTGACCTCTACCACTTTCCACAGTGGGATACAAGAGTGTTATAGAAGTTTTTTATGAGGATTTAGAAATCCTCCAGTTCAGCACAGGAGACAGTGTGTGTCTAATAATACAGAGCACACACACTGCTCAAAATATAAATAAAATAATCACTAAGAGAGTATATGTAAAGACCCAAAAATTTCAAGGAATTTTTTTTTTTCTTAATTTTCTTTGGAATTTTACAAGAACACAGTTTCTGACGGCACCTGATTCCGAGGCCCGGTGTGCCCGGAATCATTTTCCGAAGTTTAGCTCGGGTATGTTAAGTGAACGAATGAGCGGGTTTTACTAACTTTTGAACTAGTGCTCGGAATTGAAATCTGAGGGCACCGATGGAATCGCAGCGCCAGTAATTTCTTAGAAACACCTTTTCCGGAGTTGCGTTTGCTTGGGTGTGGTTTTTAATTTTTGGGGTAAAGTTAAGGAATAAAATTAAAGTGGTGAAACTGATCTTTTATTTTATTTTGCTTAACCTAAGTTAAGTGGATGATGTGGGACCCATAATATCCTACCCACTTGGTAGGATATTTGTGGGGTGGGGCCCACACGATCCCCACCTTTGATTAAGGTAACGCACCTGCACCCCCTTATTAAATGAAGTCAACTCTTGCATTTAAACCTTTTTAATAAATGCCTCTATTAATTGGGAGGTTTAAAATGTTGCAATTAATTGAGTTAATTGTTTGATTCGTTTTTGAATTTTTAAAAATATTTGGCATGAGTAATAAAATAAGGTAACCCTTATTTTATTATTGTTGGGTTGTTGTGTTGATTTTTTGGGGAGAGTAAGAGAAGTCTTGAAGTTCTTCGTTCTTCGTTAAAGAACGCGAAGAACGCGAAGAACGCCGACCTCTGACAAAGGTCGGCAAGAACGCCGGATCCTCGGAGATAGATGACGCAATGCCGACGAATCTTTTCTCCACGACGCGACGATCCCCCTTCCGCGACGCCTTCTTCCGCGACAAACCTCATTCGACAACTACGCTCGAGGTAGGGGTTAATTTTGTGTAAGTTTATATTCTTGTGGTTCCTTCCTTTTAAAACAAAGAACTCAGATCAACTCATCCTCAAGTTGATCCGCGAATGATTTCTTTTGTGGGTTGGGAATATTTATTTGCGGGGAAAACAGTTTGGGTTGATTTATTTTGTTTGTGAAAAATCCTTGTTGTTCTTCGTCTTTTGGGCCGCTTGTTACCAACTTAACGAGAGGAGGTCGGACCGCACGAACACGGGCGACTCTCCTCCCCCTTTGTTGTTTTGTTCGTTGTGGCACGAACAAAGGAGACGCGGTGCAATGGCACCGCGCGGACATGATAAAAAACATGGCGAAGAAGCGCGGCGTCGTCGCGCTGTGTCGTTGAGGCCGAATGAACCCCGGCCGGAGTCGGGGCCGCGGAGGCGATCGAAGACTCCGCTGGTTGAACGTTGAGCGTGGATTGACGGGCGACGAAAAACGGGGTCTCAAGGTAATTTTGAAGCCTCTGCAGTGAAGGTCGGGTCCCGGTAGGACCGTTGGTGAAGGCGGCGAGCAAAACGGACCACCGGAGAGCGTCCGGTGGTCCGCGGAAAACACCGACGGCGCGCCTCGCCGGCGGCCGGCACCGGCCGGCCGCTCAGAGGGGGCGGCGCGCCGCCGGCAGGAGTCGTCGCGGCGGCAGCGGGACGACCGAACCCCTCGGCCACGTGGGATCTGGGGAAGACATGGAGGCTCGCGCCGCGTCCGGTGCAAAGGGCCAGGGGCAGCGCACCCCCGTGTCCGCTCAGCGTGCGCAGCACCCGCTGAGCTGGACCGGCCGCTCCGGGCCGAGCCGCCCAGGCCGGGCCAGGCCGAGCTGGTTGGGTCGAGCCGCGCCATCCGGGCCGGGTCGCGCCCTAATGGGCTGGACCCGGATCCGGGTCGGGTCGACCCAGACCCGGGTTGGGTCGACCCAGGGGGGTTGGGCCGGGTCGGGTCGGGGCCAGACCCCACTTTCTGACTATTTTCAGTCTTTTGCTCATATCTTGGGCTACGGACTTCCGATCAACGCACCTTCAGTTGCGTAGCGATTCTTGGATCGAGGCGGTCGTTTCGATATATTACACTCAGGGTTTCGGAGAACTTTGAGTACGGCCGGGTTGGTTCGAACACGAAACCAACCGGGCCCTCGGAGCGGAAATGCATATATCTTGGGTTCCGGACGTCCGATTGACGTGACGTCGACTTCGTTGGATTCCTCTTGATGAGATGGAACTTTTGGAATACTTCGCCTGAGGTTTGGATGTAGTTGGAATATGGCCGAGTTGGATTGTACCTGAAATCCAACCAGGCCCCTTCAACGGAAAAGCTGATTACTTTCAGACTGGACGTCCGTTGGACGAACCGTCAGTGGAGTTGGTGATTTTGTTGAGAAACGGTCCCTATGAGCATAACCTATGAGAGTTTGGGGTACAATTGAGATACAGCTGGGTTGGTTCGCACACGAAACCAACCGGGCCCTAGGGACGAAAAGGCTAATAACTCACAGACCGGGCATCTGATTGACGTGTCGTCTGTTGCGATGAGACCCCTATGACGAGGCGGTTCTTTGAGATACTTCTTCGTGCGACTTTGAGATACTTGGAGTATCGACCTGTAGCTCATGGAGCGGACCCTCCCGGAGACGAGCGTACAGAGTACGGAGACCGTGTAGCCGGCTGAGACCTGACGACTGCTTGACCGACTCGACTTGGAGTGAGTCGACTAGCCCAGTGGACGGAGCACTAATTTTTTTGGGTGTAGACCCATGGCGGACGGAGCACTACTATGTGACAGTGCAGACCCGTGGTACTCATTTGGAGAGTACCTTTGCAGGCTATTAGGGGTTGTGCACTACTGTGTTTGGGTGGCAGACCCCGACGGGAAGAACTACTGTGTTTGGGTGGTTGACCCATAGTAATCGACAGGAGGAGTACCTCAGCAGTCTTAGGTTAGTGAGAAGTACCTCGGAGCCGTGACAGGACCATTGTACACTCCAGATACAGGGCTCTTCAGTAGTTACGGTTTCATTAATAAAAATCATGGTTTGAGCTGAGACTATGACCTTTGTGTTTACTTCATGATTGAGATGGGTCACTTGATAACTTAGGTATATGTATGGGCATATACCTGGGTTGTGGTTATCTGTTGATTTCATAATCTTTGTGTTTCCTCATTATTGAGATTGGTTACATGATAACTTAGGTATATGTATGGGAATATACCAAAGTAGAGGTTATCTGTTGAGATATTCTTTGTGGTTATCCTTGTTGGTTTTAGTGAGACCTTGAGGGTATTGGGGTCCCTACTGAGTATCGTATACTCACCCCTGCACGGGCTATGCCCGCACCTCGTTGTGTTGGTTAGAGACGACGGGCAGTGCTGACAGAGGTCGAGTGTTCGAGGACTGGGCGGTACCTGGAGGTGGACCACACGAAGATTCAGTGCCCTGAGGTGGACCACACGACGAGTCAGTATCCGGAGGTGGACTTCACGATGAGACGACACACGGAGGAGGTTGACGGGCGAGAGCGTTGCAGAGGCTATTAGTACCTACCCTTCAGGTAGGATCCGTGGTGGACGATCCAGGAGTTGTGCTATCTGTACCTACCCTTCAGGTAGGATCCGAGGAGGACAACCCATGAGCCGCTTCCGTTCTTCTAGCTGTTGTCTTTTTCTGTTGTACTTTTGTTCAGTTGTAGCTGTATTTTCAGTTGGGTTTGTATTCTGGCCCATTTACTTTTCAGCACTTTCTTTGTACTTAGTGTTTTACTTCTTCTTGTACTATGTGGTGTTTTGTTTACTTTTATAATGGAAATGCCTTCCCAGTTATCGGGATTTATGCCTTTGGTGCTAGTCGCCATCCCCTGGCCTATGGAAGGAGGGCTTGGGGTAGTCACGGCACGGGCCCGAGGACTGGTCGTGACAAATTGGTATCAGAGGAGTTCGGTTCTACCACAGAACTTATAACTCTGATATTTTCTTTCTGTGAAGCGATAGTGTTAAGAGTACCGAGTGTGGTTTTCAATTGAGGGAGTCCAGTGTTGGTTCGGGCGGCCAACGTATCCATACACTAGGACCCTGACTACTGATTTCCGACTTTGTGCACGAAAACACTGATTGCGTGTGTGCTTCCATAAGTTTTTAAAAGTCATCTCAAACCAGGTCATCTCACCATGTATAAACGTTTGACCATGTCACGTTGTTTTTTTCAGGATTCCTTTCCACAGACGACCAGCTAGAGCCAATAGGGATGTGTGTACTGACAGCCTGCCGAGTGATGAGGCTTCGGTACAGGGCCCTCTTGCAGTAGAGGCACCAGCGGTACTACCATACATTGGGCCACCGATGCCACCAGCCCCAGCAGTAGGCGATGCACGCCACTTGAGCGCGCTGCACGAGTTCCAGCGCCAGAGGACACCCAGGTTCCGGGGAGAGATGGACCTACAGGTGGATGAGGATTGGCTGGAGGCTGTGGTGAGAGTCTTCAGGTTTGTGGGGATGCCAGCAGACTTCATGGTGATCTTTTTTGCTAGCCTTCTTCAGGCAGCAGCAGGCAGGTGGTGGATCCACTTGTTCCAGTTTTGCGACGGGATAACCTTCACATGGGAAGACTTCGAGACCTTCTTCAGGGTGGAGTTTGTGCCAGTAGCTCTACACCCTGAGCGTGTACAGGAGCTGTTGCCTTTGACGCAGGATTTTAGATCAGTGGTCGAGTCATCTGTGGGCAGTAGACAGATGATGCAGAGGTCCATGAGGACCAGAGCCAGTCGTACGAGGAGAAGGAAGTGTTATGAATGCGGTAGGAAGGGTCACCTAGCACGAGACTGTCCAACCCCCCCACATAGTCGATCCGCAGGCGTTAGAGGAGCCACCGAGGCAGAAGCAGTGGCGGGTGCTTGAGCAACATCCAAGTAGTGGACAAGGCAGTAGAGCTCCGGGAGCAGGTGGATAGGAGCGGAACTAGTGGATACGTCCCTTGTACTTCTAGTTCCATGTTTCTGTTGTATTTGTGTCTTTATACTATGAGCTGCAATAATAAAAAAACACTTATCTTAGTGATGTTTGCTTTCATGTCCTTTTTTTTGGTTGATACTGAGTGGTCCCAGTTAAAACTGTTGACTTGACCCTCACTTTAGAGATTTCTACTGGAGGAGACCCAGTGACCTCACATTGATGCCGACAGTGTGACTCGACCCTTGGAGGCGAGAGTGACATTTTGATATCTTGGTAGTAACGTTGAGGCCTTACGACGTCATCCATGGCATGCATACATCATTCATGTCAGGATTGAATGTATTAGGCAATGGTTGTGGTTCATCCCGGGGATGAGACTGAGTTTCTCTTTTTCGGCAAAGGATAAATTTTAGCAGCTCTTTTAGATCGTAGGCAAAGAAGGTGCAGATCATCCAGGAGCGGATGAAGACTGCACAGTGCAGTAAGAAACAGGAAACCGACGCCAGTCTTAGAGACTCGGGCATGTTAAATGTTTCAAGAAGAGGAAGCTTTAAAGAGATATGAGTTTGTGAAGAAGTAGACATGGAGGCAGAGCTAAGAGAGCAGCATGAGGTGGTGTACATTTTAACATGTTATAACCACCCGCCTTAGTTTTCCCCACCGGGCTCAGGGAGCTGGAGGGAAGGAGAAGAGAGTAGCTACATGCGGTCAGGGAGAGAGACCCAATGGCTCTAAGAATGATTCAAGGGACAGTATGTGTCCACTACTAGCTGCCATAGTAACAGACGTTGATATGAATCATTCCTTCCTTCCACGAATCTTGTCCCAGACCTAGAGTTTCCGGTAACCCGTGGACTTGACCCTCATGTCTGGAGATACCTTGGGCGGAGACTTGATAATCACACTTACGCCGATGGTGTGGTCAGACCCTCGAAGCGAGAGTTTCGGTTGGAATCTCTTGGTGGAAGCATCGAGGCCTTACGACGTTGGTTTGAGTATGGACAGGGAAATCACAGTTCATACACAAATTGACGGTATTAGGCAATAAGGTTGTGGTTTAACAACGATGTCGGGATGGGTTTCCCTTGGTCGGCGAAAAGGAAACCCCAGGCAACACAAGATAAACTCATGCACAGGAGGGTGTGACTGATCACTCTTGAGTCATTCAACCTTACCCTCGTGGCAGCAGTCGTTTTGAGTTTCAGTTCTAATAGGAATTAGAGACCTCTAGAGTTTGATGATGACGATCACGTCTTTATACGGGTCTCACCTCGATGAGGTTTACGGAGATGTGGACGAGGCGACAAGTTATCTCTGAGGTTCAACATACCTTTCTAGGTCCTCAGTTGGGTAGGTGAGGTGGTTTACCACTTGACCCATCCACCTCAGTAGTACTAGGTGCACGACGACTTCCACGTATCTCAACTGAGGAGATACATGCTCGACCCTTCGTATATCATCGACCATGAGGAGATGGACGATGGCGATGGGGTGACTTTCACGGATGTTCCAGTAGGGATCGAGGATCGACAGGAGCAGATCCTATGAGGATGGTCGATTCCTCCGGTGCGCTTTCTTTGGTAGTATGGGAACCTCCAGGTAAGCACATGGGAGCAGAAGGCTCAGATGCGTGCTCAATACCGCTTTTGTATCCCTAGTTTGTGTTAAAGCTTTACGAGGACGTAAATCCCTGAGTTGGGAGTAATGTAAAGACCCAGAAATTTCAAGGAATGTTTTTTTTCTTAATTTTCTTTGGAATTTTACAAGAATGCAGTTTCTGAAGACACCTGATTCTGAGGCCCGGTGTGCCCGGAATCATTTTCCAAAGTTTAGCTCGGGTACGTTCAGTGAACGAATGAGTAGGTTTTACTAACTTTTGAACTAGTGCTCAGAATTAAAATCTGAGAGCACCGATGGAATCACAGCGCCGATAATTTCTTAGAAACATCTTTTCCGGAGTTGTGTTTGCGCGGGTGTGGTTTTTAATTTTTGGGGTAAAGTTAAGGAATACAATAAAAGTGGTGCAACCGATCTTTTATTTTATTTTGATTAACTTAAGTTAAGTGGATGATGTGGGACCCAAAATATCCTACCCACTTGGTAGGATATTTTTGGGGTGGGGCCCACACAAGACCCACCTTTTCAACTTCCACGAAACCCCCCACCTTTGATTAAGGTAATTCACACGCACCCCCCCCCCAATTAAACGAAGTCAACTCTTGGGTTTAAAACATTTTAATAAATGCCTCTATTAATTGGGCGGTTTAAAATGTTGCAATTAATTGAGTTAATTGTTTGATTTGTTTTTGAATTTTTAAAAACGTTTGGCGTGAGTAATAAAATAAGGTAACCCTTATTTTATTATTGTTGGGTTGTTGTGTTGAGTTTTTGGGGAGAGTAAGAGAAGTCTTGAAGTTCTTCGTTCTTCATCGAAGAACGCGAAGAATGCGAAGAACCCCGACCTCCGACGAAGGTCGACAAGAACGCCGGATCCTCGGAGATCGATGACGCGACACCGACGAATCATTTCTCCGCGACGCGACGATCCCCCTTCTACAATGCCTTCTTCCGCGACAAACCTCGTTCGACGACTACGCTTGAGGTAGGGGTTAATTTTGTGTAAGTTTATATTCCCATGGTTCCTTCCTTTTAAAACAAATAACTCGGATCAACTCATCCTCAAGTTGTTCTGTGAATGATTTCTTTTACGGGTTGGGAATATTTATTTGCGGGGAAACTATTTGGGTTGATTTCTTTTGTTCGTGAAAAATCCTTGTTGTTCTTCCTCTTTTGGGCCGCTTGTTACCAACTTAACGAGAGGAGGTTGGACCGCACGAACACGGCTGACACTCCTCCCCCTTTGTTGTTTTGTTCATTGCGGCACGAACAAAGGCGACGTGGTGCAACGGCACCATGCGGACACGAGAAAGAACGCAACGAAGAAGTGTGGTGTCGTCGCGCCGTGCTGTTGAGGCCGAACGAACTGTGGCCGGAGTCAGGGCCACAGAGGCTATCGAAGACTCTACTGGTTGAACGTTGAGCGTGGATTGACGGGCGATGACAAACGAGGCCTCAAGGTAATTTTGAAGACTCTATAGTGAAGGTCGGGTCCCGAGAGGACCGTTTGCGAAGGCAGTGAGAAAAACAGACCACCAGAGCGCATCCGGTGGTCCGCGGAAAACACCGCCGGCGCGCCTCGCCGGCACAGCGGCGCCGACGGCCAAAGGCGGTGTCCGGCACCGGCCGGCCACCCGGAGGCGGCAGCGCCCTAGCGAGCCGCCGGCAGGATCCGCCGCAGCTGAAGCCAAGGCGGCGGCGGGACGACCGAACCCCGCAACCGTGCGGGATCTGGGGAAGACGCGGCGGCTCGCGCCGCGTCCAGTGCAAAGGGTCTGGGGCAGCGCACCCCCGCGTTCGCTCAGTGCGCGCGTCACCCGCTGAGCCGGACCGGCCGCTCCGGGCCGGGCCGCGCCCTGATGGGCCGGACCCGGACCCAGATCGGGTCGAACCGGTTCGGGTCGACCTGAGGGGGGGTTGGGCCGGGCCGGGCCGGGCCCAGACCCCCACTTTCTGACTGTTTTCACTGTTTTTTCCATATCTTGGGCTACGGACCTCCGATCGATGCACCGTCAGTTGCGTAGCGATCCTTGGATCGAGGCGGTCGTTTTGGTATATTACACTCAAGGTTTAGGAGAAATTTGAGTATGGCCTGGTTGGTTCGAACACGAAACCAACCGGGCCCTCGGAGCGGAAACGCTTATATCTTGGGTTACGGACGTCTGCTTGACGTGTCGTCGACTTCGTTGGATTCCTCTTGATGAGACGGAACTTTTTGCATACTTCTCCTGAGGTTTGGACACAGTTGGAATATGGTCGGGTTGGATTGTACCCGAAATCCAACCGGGCCCCTGGAACGGAAAAGCTGATAACTTTCAGACTGGACGTCCGTTTGACGAACCGTCAGTGGCGTTGGTGATCTTGTTGAGAAACGGTCTCTATGATCATACCCTATGAGAGTTCGGGGTATATTTGAGATACGGCCATGTTGGTTCGCACACGAAACCAACCGGGCCCTTGGGACGAAAAGGCTAATAACTCACAGACCGGGCGTCCGATTGACGCGTCGTCTGTTGCGTTGAGACCCCTATGACGAGGCGGTCCTTTGAGATAATTCTTCGTGGGACTTTGAGATAATTGGAGTATCGACCTGTAGCTCATGGAGCTGATCCTCCTGGAGACGAGCGTACAGAGTACGGAGACCGTGTAGCTGGCTGAGACCTGACGACTGCTTGACCGACTCGACTTGGAGTGAGTCGACTAGCCCAGCGGACGGAGCACTACTTTTTTTGGGTGTAGACCCATGGCGGACGGAGCACTACTGTGTGACAATGTAGACCCGCGGTACTCGTCCGAAAAGTACCTCTGCAGGCTATTAGGGGGTGTGCACTACTGTGTTTGGGTGGCATACCCCGGCGGGAAGCGCTACTGTGTTTGGGTGGCTGACCCGCGGTACTCGACAGGAGGAGTACCTCAGTAGTCTTAGGTTAGTGAGCAGAACCTCATAGTCATGACAGGACCACTGTACACTCCAGAGACGGGGCTCTTCAGTAGTTACAGTTTCATTAATGAAAATCCTGGTTTGAGCTGAGACTATGACCTTTGTGTTTACCTCATGATTGATATGGGTCACTTGATAACTTAGGTATATGTATGGTCATATACCTAGGTAGTGGTTATCTATTGATTTCATAATCTTTGTTTTTCCTCATGATTGAGATGGGTTACTTGATAACTTAGGTATATGTATGGGCATATACCTAAGTAGAGGTTATCTGTTGACATCTTATTTGTGGTTATCCTTATTGGTTTTAGTGAGACCTTTAGGGTCTCGGGGTCCCTACTGGGTATCATATACTCACCCCTGCACAGGCTATGCCCGCACCTCGTTGTGTTGGTTGCAGACGACGGGCAGTGCTGACGGAGGCCGAGTGTTCGAGGACTGGGTGGTACCCGGAGGTGGACCACACGACGAGTCAGTACCCGGAGGTGGACCACACGACAAGTCAGTATCTAGAGGTGGACTTCACGACGAGACGACACACAGAGGAGGTTGACGGGCGAGAGCGTTGTGGAGGCTATCTGTACCTACCCTTCAGGTAGGATCCGTGGTGGACGATCTAGGAGCTGCTCTATCTGTACCTACCCTTCAGGTAGGATCCGAGGAGGACGACCCTGGAGCCGCTTCCATTCTTCCAGCTGTTGTCTTTTTCTGTTGTACATTTGTTCAGTTGTAGCTGTATTTTCTTTTGGGTTTGTATTCTGGACCATTTACTTTTCAGCACTTTCTTTTTACTTAGTGTTTTACTTCTGCTTGTACTTTGTGGTGTTTTGTTTACTTTTATAAAGGAAATTCCTTCCTAGTTATCGGGATTTACGCCTTTGGTGCTAGACTCCAGCCCCTGGCCTATGGAAGGCGGGCTTGGGGTAGTCACGGCATGGGCCCGAGGACGGGTCGTGACAGGGTGGACCTAAGGGGGCTGAGTTCTGGTTTGATTTCATTGAGACTATACTTGACCATTTATAGAATCCTATTAAGAGGATGGTCACGTTTTTTTAAAAGGTTGGGGCCAAAGCCTCATTTTTATTAATAAAGAAAAGAAAATACCTCTTTTAACTGGGTAGAGGGAGACCCATTACATAGCCTGAAGGCCCAGTGGGCTTGTAGCCCATTACATAGTCCATAGGCCCAAATGTTTAGCCCAATTCCCATTCTGTGAAATGTAACTCGGCTGCTACAGTACCCACACAGTACTCGAGTGATCTGTCACAAGTGTGGTAGGTCGGGACAATTTTGGATATAGTGAACCCCACCACTATCAGAATGTCAATCTTTTAGAAATATGGGACATCTACAAAAAAATTTCAATAACCAATGAAAAATGGTAAGTGAGGGTGAAACTATGTATAATAAGAGTCTAATAAAGGGATATTCTAAACCCTATCATGTTGGTAGTTGGAGTTCTAATATCCATGGAGGTCAAGGAAGTAAATGTTTAACTTCAGCTCAAGAGCACTTGTATCAATAGAGTGGTATAGCTCAAGGGAGTCAGACTGCATCATATGGAAAATGGGTAGGATAGTTTCATGTGATGCAGCCTACACTTATGGAGAGCAAGGTTGGACCATTAGTAGTAAGAGTTACTATTCTTGTAGATTCTACACTATCTTGTGAATTATTTTATATTGGTTCCTCTCATTCCTTTATTTCTAATAAAATTATTAATGGTTTGATCCTGGAGGAGGAGTTTATGACTGGGGTGTTGACAATAGACACACCTCTGGGAACATGATCGAGGGACGTCAGTTTTTTCAAGGGATGTTCTCTCAAGTTTGGATAGTATCATTTTCTGTGGGATATTTACAACCTATACATTCCAGGCTCTAACATGATCATGGGTATGGATTGGTTAGTTTCATATCGAGCCCACATAGACTGTTATCATAGGAGAGTGAGTTTTACGTCTCTTAAGTGTGAAATTTATGTCCACCATGGAGAGTGAGACAAATAAGTGAGTCAAGCAGGGACAATTACTCAGCAATTGGGAGATATCACAACCCAAGTTTCTAGTCTACTTTGGATCATGGTGGTGTAATATATGATGTATTTCCACCTGTGGTGGACATATTTCAGGATATGTCTTGTAAATATTTCTCATGGGTTCCACCTGAGATAAATATGGAATTTACTATTGAGATCATGCATAGGGAAGATATGGTTTATATTCCTACATATAGAATGGAAATGGCAGAGATTCAATAGATAAAGACTCAGATAGAGGAGTTAGAGGAAAATGGATTTATCCTCCCAAGTATGTCTTCTTGGGGTTTACTAGTTTTTTTTTTTTTGAAAATAAGGATGATGGTACTCTATGCTTGTGTGTTGATTATCGAATGTTGAACTATAAGACTATGAAGAACCATTATCCTCTTCTACATATCAATGATATATTTGACCATTTTAGAGGATATTGTGTGTTCTGAAAGATTGAATTTAGATTAGGGTATCATCAGTTGAGATTTTAGACTTTTGATATACTAAGGACTGCTTTCAAATGAAGTTATGGACTTTTTGAGTTCATACTAATGTCATTTCAGTTGAATTATGCACCATCAGTGTTTATTTCCTTCATGAAAAAAATATTCCATTCTTACTTGGATCAGTTTATTGTGGTGTTTTAGGATGAAAAAATGGTGTAATCCAAGACTCGGGATGATCATTCACAATATCTTGACATCTTCATGGGTGCACTAAGGGAGAATCAGCTATATTCTAATCTATCTAAGTGTCTTTTTTTGAAGGATTATGTATACTTCTTAGATCACATTGTATCAAAGGAATGTGTGTTGGAGGACCCAGATAATGTTTGGGTAGTGGTATCTTGGGAGCAACCCAAGAATGTTTTCGATATCAATAGTTTTTTGGGTTTGCTGGATATTATCAGAGGTTCATTTAGGGATTTTACTATTTAGAATATACTCCTTCGGGCTTGACCAAAAAGTTTATAATGTTCAACTGGTCATAATCATGTGATAATGCCTTCTGTGATTTGAATAATCACTTGACATCGACATCGATATTAATCCTACCTAAGCTAGGTGAGGAATATATGGTGTTTGGTGAATCTTATAGGATATGAATCAGAGCAATGTGGAAATTGGGAGATCGAGTGGTGGCATATGGGTTTTAGAATTTGAGGCCTCATGAACAAAATTAACCTACAAATGACCTTGAGTTAGCTATAGTATTGTATTCTTTTAAGTGTTGGTGTCATTACCTATTGGGTGACAAGTTTACTGTGTATACAGATCATAAGATCTTAAGGAATATCTTTTCACAAAAATAATTAAATCTTTATTTGTTGAAATAGGTTGAGTATATAAATTAATTTTATTTTAGGCTATCATATATGCCCGAGAAGGTAAATTGTGTGGTTGACACTTTGATCCAAAAAACTCAGTCTTAGGATGTAAAGACCTGTAAATTTCAAGGGAAATTTTTTCCTAAATTTTCTTTGGAATTTTTCAAGAACGCAGTTTCTGACGGCGCCTGATTCCGAGGCCCGGTGTGCCCGGAATCAATTTCCGAAGTTTGGCTCGGGTACGTTCAGTGAACGAACGAGCGGGTTTTTCTAACTTTTGAACCGGTGCTCGGAATCGAATTCCTAGGGCACCGATGAACTCGCAACGCCGGTATTTGCTTAAAAAGACTTTTTCCTTAGTTGTGTTTAATCGAGAGCGGAAGTTAGTTTTTGGGTTTTCTTTAAATAAGAGTAATAATAAAATAACGTGTCATGCACTTTATTTTATTTCAGCCACCATTGGGAGGGTGGTGGTTGAAACCTCCTCATGGAGGTTGGAGGTGGGGCCACCACACCTTAACCTCCCTTGAGAGGTTATGGTGGTGGGGCCCACCCAAACTAAACCTTCCGTGGGTGGTTTATTATGGTAGGGACCACACGGGGCTTAACCCCCCTATTAATGGGAGGAGAGGAAACCTCTCAACTATCCCTCATTAATGAGGGAGAGCCTCTTAATTCCTCAACTCCCCATTAAATGGGGAGAAACTCCTTGGCACCCTCCCCTCTTAAGTGGTGCCAACGGACCTCGTAAATTGCGTCAAAGCAATTTATTTCACCCGAACACTTTTTTTTAAAAGTTATGTAACCACAATGGTTACATACCTCTCCCCCTCTCCTATATATAGGGATCTTGGGAGAGGGTTTGGGGACGGCTTCACCAAGCGATGGAGCGCTGGTAAAATACCGCGACGCCCAACACTTGGGAAGAAGCTTATCTTCGCGAACGAAGAACGCTCCACCTCTGACGAAGAACGCTCGTTTTCCTTCCACGGAATTTCTCCCCTTCCGCGGTGAGACTCTTAAATGGATCTTCTTCTTCCCCTTCATCGTCAACGGATCGACGAACAAGCTCGGAAGCGGAATCGGGTAGCAAGCGACGACGGCTTCACCTTCCCTCGAGTCGGACGAATGTCGACGTCCCCCTTCGACGTCATCATCCTCGCGACGCCATACCGCGATGAACCTCAAACGATGACGCCTCCTTCCGATCGGATTATACCCAAGGTAGGGGTTTGTATTCAATTATTTATATTTGTTCGAGATTTCCGACTTGATGATCTTCGTGGTTAAAAACCATTTGTTATCGAATTTCAAATTTGTGGTTTGAAACCAAATGATAACGAATAACATGAGGGGGGTCGGACCGCAGTGTGCCACCCGCGTTGCTCGGCCACTCGGCCGAGCCGAGCCGGGCTGGGCCGCACCCTGGCCGGACCGAACCGGGTCTAGCCGGGTCAGCCCGGGTCGGGTCGACCCGGTTCGGCTGACCCAGGGGGGGTCGGCCCGGGTCGGCCCGGGCCCAGACCCCCCGTCTTCGGACCGTTTTCGGTCTTTTGGACTTAACTTGAGCTACGAGCCTCCGAAAGATGATCCGTCAGCGGAGATGCGATACTTGGATCGAGACGGTCATTTCATTATATCGCACTCAAGGTTTCGGAAAACTTTGGGTTCAGCCAGGTTGGTTCGTACATGAAACCAACCGGGCCCACGGAGCAGAAACGCACATATCTTGAGCTCTGGACGTCCGATTGACATGCTGTCGACTTTGGTGGTTTCCTCTAAGTGAGACGGATCTTTTGTCTCACTCCGCCCAAGGTATGGATGCAGGTGGAGTACGGTCGGGTTGGTTTTGCCTTAAAAACCAACCGGGCCCCTGGAACGAAAAAGCCAATAACTCAAAGACCGGGCGTACGATTGACACGCCGTCTGTCTCGTTGAATTCTTCTTGAAGAGACGGAACTTTTGGCATACTTCGCCCGAGTTTTGGTTGCTGTTGGATAATGGCCGGGTTGGATTGTACCCAAAATCCAACCGGGCCCCTGGAACTGAAAGCTGATATCATTCAGACCGGACGTCTGTTTGACGAACCGTCGGCGGCGTTGGTGATCACGTTGAGAAACTGTCCCTTTGAGTATACCCTATGGGAGTTCGTGGTACAGTTAAGATACGGCCGGGTTGGTTCGCACATGAAACCAACCGGGCCCCTGGGACGAAAAGGCTAGTAACTCACAGACCAAGCGTCCGATTGACGCGCCGTCTGTTGTGTTGAGACCCCTATGACGAGGCGGTCCCTTGAGATACTTCTTCATGGAACCTTGTGATACTTGTAGTATCGACCAGCAGCTCGTGGAGCGGACCCTCCCGGAGACGAGTGTGCGGCATATGGAGACCGTGTAGCCGACTGAGACCTAACGACTGCTGATCGAACGACAGAGGTGTGCTTGGTTGTAGCGGCACAAGGGAGCACTTGGTTGCAGGGGAAAACCCACGACAGAGGTGCGCTTGGTTGTAGCGGCACAGGGGAGTGCTTGGTTGCAGCGGCAGACCCACAACAGAGGTGCGCTTGGTTGTAGGGGCATAGGGGAGCACTTGGTTGTAGCGGAAGACCCACAACAGAGGTGCGCTTGGTTGTAGCGGCACAGGGGAGCGCTTGGTTGTAGCGGAAGACCCACGACAGAGGTGCACTTGGTTGTAGCGGCACAGGGGAGCGCTTGGTTGTAGCGGCAGACCCACGACGAAGGAGCGCATGGTTGTAGCGGCACGGGAGAGCGCTTGGTTGTAGAGGAACGAGAGAGTGCTTGGTTGTAGCAGCAGGCCCACAGTACTCGATAGGTGGAGTACTACAGTAGTCTTAGGTTAGTGATCAGTACCTCGGAGTCGTGACAGGACCATTGTACACTCTAGAGATGAGGTTCTTTGGCAGTTACGGTTTCGATAATGAAAATCCTGGTTTGAGCTGAGACTTTTGACCTTGTGTTTACCTCATGTTTGAGATGGGTTACTTGATAACTTAGGTATATGTATGGGCATATACCTGGGTAGTGGTTATCCATTTTTTTTTAAATCCTTGTGTTTCCTCAGGATTGAGATGGGTTACTTGATAACTTAGGTATATGTATGGGCATATACCTAAGTAGAGGTTATCTATTGAGATCTCTTTGTGGTTATCCTTGTTGGTTTTAGTGAGACCTTGAGGGTCTCGGGGTCCCTACTGAGTATCGTTATACTCACCCCTGCACGGGCTATGCCCGCATCTCGTTGTGTTGGTTGCAGACGACGGGTAGTGCTGACGGAGGCCGAGTGTTCGAGGACCGGACGGTACCCGGAGGTGGACTACACGACGAGTCAGTACCCGAAGCTGGACTACACGACGAGTCAGTACCCGGAGGTGGACTACACGATGAGACGACACACGGAGGAGGTTGACGGGAGAGAGCGTTGAGGAGGCTATATGTACCTACCCTTCAGGTAGGATCCGTGGTGGACGACCAGGAGTTGCGCCATCTGTACCTACCATTCAGGTAGGATCCGATGAGGACGACCCAAGAGCTGCTTACTTTCTTCCAGCTGTTGTCTTTTTCTGTTGTACTTTGTTCAGTTGTAGTTGTACTACCTTTTGGGTTTGTATTCTGGCCCATTTACTTTTCATCACTTCTCTTGTACTTAGTTTTTACTTTTTCCGCTTGCTTACTCTGTGGTGCTTGTTTTCTTTTATAAAGGCGATGCCTTCCCAGTTATCGGGATTTACGCCTTTGGTGCTAGTCGCCAGCTCCTGGCCTATGGAAGGCGGGCTTGGGGTAGTCATGGCACAGGCCCCGAGGATGGGTCGTGACAAATTGGTATCAGAGGAGTCGGTTCTACCGCAGAACTTATAACTCTGATATTTTCTTTCTGTGAAGCAATAGTGTTAAGGGTACCGAGTGTGGTTTTCAGTTCAAGGAGTCCAGTGTTGGTGCGGGTGGCCGACGTATCCATACACCAGGACCCTGACAACTGATTTCCGACTTTGTGCACGAAAACACTGATTGCATGTGTGTTTTCAATGGTTTTTCCCTTAAAACAGCTCGAACCAGGTCAACTCACCAGGTATAATCGTTTGACCGTGTCACGTTGTTTCTTTCAGGATTCCTTTTCTTGGACGACCAGCTAGAGCCTAGAGGGATGTGCGTGCTGACAGCATGTCGAGCAACGAGGCTTCGGTACAGGGCCCTCTTGCAGTTGAGGCACCAGTGGAGGCACCAACGGTACTACCATACGTTGGGCCACCGATGCCACCAGCCCCAGCAGTAGGCGATGCACGCCACTTGAGTGCGCTGCATGAGTTCCTGCACCAGAGGCCACCCAGGTTCCAGGGAGAGACGGACCCGCAGGCGGCTGAGGTTTGGCTGGAGGCTGTGGTGAGAGTCTTCAGGCTAGTGGGGACGCTGGCAGACCTCATGGTGATCTGTGCTGCCAGCCTTCTTCAGGCAGCAGTAGGCAGGTGGTGGAGCCACTTGTTCCAGTTTTGCGACAGGATGGCCTTCACATGGGAATACTTTGAGACCTTCTTCAGGGTGGAGTTTGTGCCAGTAGCTCTACACCCCGAGTGTGTACAGGAACTTCTGCCTTTGCCGCAGGATTTTCGATCAGTAGCCGAGTCATCTATGGGCAGTAGACAGATGATGCAGAGGTCCAGGAGGACCAGACCAGCAGTTGGCCGATCTCAGGTTTTAGGACCGGTGGTGCGGGGCACCCGGGGTGGGGTCAGAGCCAGGCGTGCCAGAAACAGGCTGTGTTACTCCTGCGGCGGAAAGGGTCACCTGGCACGTGACTGTCCGACTCCTCATACAGTTGATCCGCAGGCGTTGGAGGAGCCACCGAGGCAGAAACAACGACGAGTGCTTGAGCAACATCCGAGCAGTGGACAAGGCAGTAGAGCTCCAGGAGCATGTGGACAGGAGAGGAACTAGTGGATACTCCCTTTGTACTTCTAGTTCCATGTTGTTGTTGTATTTTTGTCTTTGTATTATGAGCTGAAATAATAAATAGACACTTATCTTTGTTTGCTTTCTTGTCCTTTTGTTTGGTTGATACTGAGTGGTCCCGGTTAAAACTGTTTACTTGACCCTCATTTTCGAGATTTCTACTGTAGGATACCCAGTGACCTCACACTGATGCCGACAGTGTGACTCGACCCTTGGAGGCGAGAGTGACAGTTGGATCTCTTGTTAGTTACGTCGAGGCCTTACGACGTCATCCATGGCATGAATGCATCATTCATGTGGGGATTGACTGTATTAGGAAACAACTGTGGTTCATACAGGGGATGAGACCGGATTTCTCTTATCGGAAAAGAAGAAATCATAGCAGCTCTTGTGAGACTAAAGAAGGTCCAGGTCATCCAAGAGCGGATGAAGACTGCACAGTGTAGTAAGAAAAAGGAAACCGGTGCCAGTCTTAGAGACTCGGGCGTGTTAAATGTTTCAATAAGTGGAAGCTTTAAGGATAGATGAGTCTGCGAAGCAGCAGACGTGGAGGCAGAGCCAGGAGAGAAGTATGAGGTGGTGTACATCTTAACATGCTACAACCACCTGCCTTAGTTATCCCTGCCAGGCTAAGGGAGCTGGAGGTCGGAGGAAGAGTGCGGCTGCATGGGTCAAGGAGTGTGACCCAATGGCTCTAAAAATGATTCAAGGGACAGTCTGTATCCACTAATAGATGGTGTAGTAACAGACGTCGATATGAATCATTCATTTCTTTCACAAATCTTGTCCCAGACCAAGAGTTTCCGGTAAGCCGTGGACTTGACCCTCACGTCTGGAGATACCTTGGGAGGAGACTCGATAATCACACTTAGGCCGATGGTGTGGTCAGACCCTCTAGGCAAGAGTTCCAGTTGGAATCTCTTGGTGGCAGCGTCGAGGCCTTATGACGTTAGTTTGAGTATGGAATGGGCAATAACTGTTCATACTCAAATTGACGGTTTTAGGCAAATGTCGGGATGGGTTTTCCTTGGTCGGTGAAAAGGAAACCCCAGGCAGCACGGGATAAACTCTTTCACAGGAGGGTGCGACCGGTCACTCTTCAGTCAGTCAACCTTACCCTCGTGGCAGCAGTCTTTTGAGTTTCAGTTCTAACAGAAAATGGAGACCTCTGGAGTTCGAGGATGACGATCACGTCCTTATACAGGTCTCACCTCGACGAGGTTTACGGAGATGTGGCCAAGGTGGCAAGTTATCTTCGAGGTTCAACGGACCTTTCTAGGTCCTCAGCTGGGTAGGCGGGGTGGTTTACCACTTGAACCATCCACCTCAGTTGCACCAGGTGCACAACGACTTCCACGTATCTCTACTAAGGAGATACGTGCTCAACCCTTCGCATATCATCGAACATGAGGAGCTGGACGATGGAGATGGAGTGTCTTTCACGGAGGTTCCAGTGGGGATCGAGGATCGATAGGAGCGGATCCTTCGAGGATGCCTTATTCCTTGGGTGCGCTTCCACGGGAAGTACAAGAACCTTCGGGTGAGCACACGGGAGCGGAAGGCTCAGATGGGTTCTCAGTACCATTTTTGTATCCCTAGTTTATGTTAAAGCTTTACGAGGACGTAAAGCCCTGAGGTGGGAGTAATGTAAAGACCTGGAAATTTCAAGGGAAATTTTTTCCTAAATTTTCTTTGGAATTTTTCAAGAACTCAGTTTCTGACGGCGCCTGATTCCGAGGCCCGGTGTGCCCGGAATCAATTTCCGAAGTTTGGCTCGGGTACGTTCAGTGAACGAACGAGCGGGTTTTTCTAACATTTAAACCGATGCTCGGAATCGAATTCATAGGGCACCGATGAACTCGCAACGCCGGTATTTTCTTAAAGATACTTTTTCCACAGTTTCTTTTAATCGATAGTGGAAGTTTGTTTTTGGGTTTTCTTTAAATAAGAGTAACAATAAAATAACGTGTCATGCACTTTATTTTATTTCAGCCGCCATTGGGAGTGTGGTGGTTGAAACCTCCTCATGGAGGTTGGAGGTGGGTCCACCACACCTTAACCTCCCTTGAGAGGTTATGGTGGTGGGGACCACCCGAACTAAACCTTCTGTGGGTGGTTTATTATGGTAGGGACCACACGGGGCTTAACCCCCCTATTAATGGGAGGAGAGGAAACCTCTCAACTCTCCCTCATTAATGAGGGAGAGCCTCTTAATTCCTCAACTCCCCATTAAATGGTGAGAAACTCCTTGGCACCCTCCCCTCTTAAGTGGTGCCAACGGACCTCATAAATTGCGTCAAATCAATTTATTTCACCCGACCCCTTTTTTTTAAAAAGTTATGTAACCACAATGGTTACATACCTCTCCCCCTCTCCTATATATAGGGATCTTGGGAGAGGGTTTGGGGACGGCTTCACCAAGCGACGGAGCGCTGGTAAAATACCGCGATGCCCAACACTTGGGAAGAAGCTTATCTTCGCGAACGAAGAACGCACCACCTCTGACGAAGAACGCTCGTTTTCCTTCCACGGAATTTCTCCCCTTCCGCGGCGAGACTCTTCAACGGATCTTCTTCTTCCCCTTCATCGTCAACGGATCGACGAACAAGCTCGGAAGCAGAAGCGGGTAGCAAGCGACGAAGGCTTCGCCTTCCCTCGAGTCGGACGAATGCCGAAGTCCCCCTTCGACGTCGTCATCCTCGCGACGCCATACCGCGATGAACCTCGAACGACGACGCCTCCTTCCGATCGGCTTATACCCAAGGTAGGGGTTTGTATTCAATTATTTATATTTGTTCGAGATTTCCGACTTGATGATCTTCGTGGTTAAAAACCATTTGTTATTGAATTTGAACTTTTTGGTTTGAAACCAAATGATAACGAATAACGTAAGGGGGGCTGGACCGCACAAACACGGCCAACCCTCCTCCTTTTTTTCTTTGTGGTTGGTACGAGGAAGCGTGGTGCCATCGCACCACGCGGTTTCATGCGGTAGATATGCGTGGCTTCGTCGCGCCGTGCTGTGGAAAGGAATTCAAGGACGCGACGCCATCGCGCCGCGTCAAAGAAAACCGAAGACATCCGCGGACAGAGTCGGGCCGCAGTGAAGGGGCGCGCCGCCAACGCGCCGCGCCGGAGAACCACGAAGACGGCACATTTCGTTTTTGACGTGCGGATTGACGGGTGACGACAAACGAGGCCGCAAGGTAATTTTGAGGCCACCGCAGTGAAGGTCGGGTCCCAGGAGGACCATAGTCGAAGACGGCAGGAGAAACGGACCACCGGAGCGCGTCCGGTGGTCCGCGGAAGGTGGCGGCGACGCGCCGCCGGAAGGGAGGCGGTCGG
Organism: Viscum album; assembly: GCA_963277665.1. Classification (NCBI taxonomy): domain Eukaryota; kingdom Viridiplantae; phylum Streptophyta; class Magnoliopsida; order Santalales; family Viscaceae; genus Viscum; species Viscum album. The sequence continues at coordinate 2,015,697,891 of OY728127.1, forward strand.
CGGTTCGCCGCCGGCCTCAATTAGCGGCGGGCGGGGGACACCCCGCTCCGTGTTTCGGCTCGGCCATGCTGGCCGAGACACGGCCGGCCGGTTGGACCGGACCGAGCCGGGCCGAGCCGGGCTGGGCCCAGCCGGGTCGGGTCGACCCAGGGGGGGTCGGGCCGGGTCGGCCCGGGCCCAGACCCCCGTTTTCAGACCACTTTCGGTCAAAAGCCTGTAACTTGAGATACGGGCCTCCAAACGACTCTCCGTCAGTGGCAACACGATCCTTATATCGAGATGGTCGTTTCGGTATATCGCACTCAAGGTTTCGGATTACTTTGGGTTCGGCCGTGTTGGTTCGGATACGAAACCAACCGGGCGCTCGGAGCGAAAACGCTCGTAACTTGAGTTCCGGACGTCCGATTGATGTGTCTTCGATTTTGATGGATTCCTCTAAGTGAGACGGATCTTTTGGCTTACTCCACTCGAGGTTTGGATGTCGTCGGAGTGCGGTCGGGTTGGTTCGCTCACGAAACCAACCGGGCCCCTGGAACGAAAAAACCAATAACTCACAGACCGGGCGTCCGATTGATGCACCGTCTATCTCGTTGTTTTACTCTTGATGAGACGGAACTTTTGGCATACTTCGCCCGAGATTTGGATACAGTTGGATAGCGGCCGGGTTGGATCGCACCCGAATTTCCAACCGGGCCCCTGGAACGGAAAAGCTGATATCTTTCAGACAGGACGTCTGTTTGACGAACTGTCAGCGGAGTTGTTGATCACGTTGAGAAATGGTCCTAATGAGTATACCCTATGAGAGTTCGGGGTACAATTGAGATACGGCCGGAATTGGTTCTCTCACGGAACCAACCGGGCCCCTTGGATGAAAAGGCTAGAAACTTACAGACCGGGCGTCCGATTGACGTGTCGTCTGTTGCGTTGAGACCCCTATGACGAGGCGGTCCTTGAGATACTTCTTCATGGGACTTTGAGATACTTGGAGTATCGACCAGTAGATCGTGGAGCGGACCCTCCCAGAGACGAGCGTGCGGAGTACGGAGACCGTGTAGCCGACTGAGACCTGACGACTGCTTGACCGACTCAGCTTGGAGTGAGTCGACTAGCCCAGTGGATGGAGCACTACTTTCTGAGGTGCAGACCCATGGCGGACGGAGCACTACCTGTGTGACAGTGCAGAACCGCGGTACTCATCCGGAGAGTACCTCAGCAGGCTACTTGGGGTGTGCACTACTGTGTTTGGGTGACATACCCCGGCGGGAATCACTACTGTGTTTGGGTGGCTGACCCGCGGTACTCGACAGGAGGAGTACCTCAGCAGTCTTAGGTTAGTGAGCAGTACCTCGGAGTCATGACAGGACCACTGTACACTCCAGAGACGGATCTCTTCAGCAGTTACGGTTTCGATAATGAAAATCCTGGTTTGAGCTGAGACTTTTGACATTTGTGTTTACCTCATGATTGAGATGGGTCACTTGTTAACTTAGGTATATGTATGGGCATATACTTGGGTAGTGGTTATCCATTGATTTCATGATCCTTGTGTTTCCTCAAGTTTGAGATGGGTTACTTGATAACTTAGGCATATGTATGGGCATATACCTAAGTAGAGGTTATCTGTTGAGATCTTCCTTGTGGTTATCCTTGTTGGTTTAGTGAGACCTTGAGGGTCTCGGGGTCCCTACTGAGTATCATTATACTCACCCCTGCACGGGCTATGCCCGCACCTCGTTGTGTTGGTTGCAGACGACAGGCAGTGCTGACGGAGGCCGAGTGTTTGAGGACTGGACGGTACCCGGAGGTGGACTACACGACGAGTCAGTACCCGGAGGTGGACTACACGACGAGTCAGTACCCGGAGGTGGACTACACGATGAGACGACAGACGGAGGAGGTTGACGGACAAGAGCGTGGAGGAGGCTATCTGTACCTACCCTTCAGGTAGGATCCGAGGAGGACGACCCAGGAGCCGCTTCCGTCCTTCCAGCTGTTATCTTTTCTGTTGTACTTGTTCAGTTGTCTTTGTACTACCTTTTGGGTTTGTATTCTAGACCATTTACTTTTCATCACTTCTCTTGTACTTAGTGTTTACTTTTTCCTCTTGCTTACTCTGTGGTGCTTGTTTTCTTTTATAAAGGCAAAGCCATCCCAGTTATTGGGATTTACGCCTTTGGTGATAGTCGCCAGCACCTGGCCTATGGAAGGTGGGCTTGGGGTAGTCACGGCACGGGCCCCAAGGAGGGGTCGTGACATAGGAAATCCAAGAGTCTATTTATGAGTGGAAGATAATGACTTTACTAGAGGAGATGCATGTTGTGGTTCAGGAGATTCAAGAGAAGATGACTCTCATATTAGTTTTAGTGGAGTCATCACTTTTGATATGGATCATAGATAGACATTATGAATATTTGGAATGTTTAACCTTAAGTTAGAGTCGTGAATGTGGGGAGTCACCTCCAGATTGTAGCGTAGATTAGGATGAGATCATCTATGTCAAGAAATGGGTTATGGTTCCTACGATCATGCAGTAGGATCTTATTAATTAATTTCATGAGTCCATGGGGGAGGTAAATTAATGTGTGACCAAAATGTACCATGACCTACAATGATAGATTTGGTGGTCGAGCATAAAAAATGTAGATAACAAGGTTTGTAAAACAATACTACACCTGTCAGTAGATGAAGCCCGAGCATCAATGACCTGGTGGTTTACTACATCCATTTAACATTCCAAAATGGAAGTGGGAAGAACTGCCCATAGATTTTTGGTGGGTCTCCTGAGTATGCCTTGGAATAATGATTCTATTTGGGTTATTTTGGATCGAATGATGATGATAGAGAACTTATTACTAGTATGAGAGACTTTCTCAGTGGAACTATTGGGATAACATTATGTTTAGGAGATATTCTGTCTTCATGGGATTACACAAACTATTATTTCAGATCATGACTTGTGTTTTACTTTGCGCTTTTAAAGGGGTTATATAAGGCATTTGGTAAACAATTTTTTTTGAGTACGACATTCCACCAATAGAAAGATGGGTAGTCAGAATGTAATATACAGGTGCTTGAGGATATTCTACAAGCATGTGTTCTTGAATTTGGTGGATCTTTGGAGAAGCACCTTGCTTTAGTGGAGTTCTCCTTAATAAAAATTATTAGAAAATGATAAATATGGAACCATAAAAGGATCTTTATGGTAGTCCATGCAAATCACCACTATACTGGATGGAGGTGGGTCAGTCAGAGTTCTTGGGATCAAGTCTCGTGTAGAAGACATCAAAGTGGGTATAGATGATTCATAAGCATATAGATACGAATCATATTAGACAAAATTCATATGATGATAGACTTATATGACCCCTATAGTTTATAGAGGTTGATCTTGTATTCCCTCATGTGTCTCATATATCGGGTCACCATAGGATACTGAGGCGGGGAAAGCCGGAATCCAAGTTTGTTGGACCATTTGAGGTTGTGGAGAGAATCAGGCCAGTGTCTTACAAATTGGATTTTCCATGGAGATACAATGTTATACGTGAAATTTTACATATGTCATAACTTCAGTGGTATAACCCTAACCTTTTTCATGTGACAGATGTGGATGAGGTTAAGCTTAAGATAGATGTGTCTTTTAAGGAGCATCTGATACATGTGTTGGATTACAGTGAAAAACTATTGAGGGGAAATATTGTGATGATTGTCCATGAATTATGGAATCATGGTAGTGTTTAAGATGAAACATGGGAGAGATAATCTGATATGAGGTATCAATGGTCTAATATTTTTTACTCAAAATCTTAGAGTTAATTGGGAGTACAGCTCAATGACATGTTGTTATAATGTGGGGATATATTAAGATCTTGACCTTTTATGGAAATTCATAAGGCTCGTAAGTAGGTTCTATTTTTTCTAATTCTGAGTAAATTTCATTTGGTTTTTAATTTGTGGTGTATTTGGGAGAAAATTGAGGAAAAATAGAGGAAAGAGGGAAGTGTATGGATAGATCATGGATTTTCCAAACAATGCACCCTGAACAAACAAACTAAGAAACCCAAGGCAGTGGAAATTTGCATAGTTGGCGCACAGTTTATCAAATTGTTCACCATATTATGATAAATCATATACCCCCACCCCAAAAAAAATAGCTGTACGGTTAGGTTCACAGTTAGGGAAAAATTTGTGCCCTGATCAACAAGTTGTGCGTATGGTATTTCAATCCCCTAAAAATTATTAAAAAAATTACTAAACCCTCATCTTTTGTCCCTAAACACCCTAAATCAACCCATAACTAATTTATCTCAAGATCCTCCTAAAGGGATTCCAAGGTCATATAACCTCCGTTCTTGGGGATTCGAAGCCTAGTTTACATATTATCATCTCTTCAGGTATGTGGTTTCTTCTCGATTGATCTCCCATTATTCTCCCATTATTTTGGAGGGTTGTTAACCTTTATTTTGTTAGATCATTATATATATTTAATGAATCTAGATCTAGACTTTTGGATATAGGACTAGAATTAAGGGATAATGATTCTTCCAATCATGGACATATGTTTCATATATAGATCTCATGCTAAGCTGTTATTTTGTTGAAATAGGGGATTTTCATTGGGTGATCGCTCATCAATGAATTGAGGTAGGTGGACTATAATTCAATCCAAAATTCTTCATTTAAATTATGTTTATGTAATTATATATTTTATATTTGATGTTTATCAGTTGAGTTCTTGATAAAATTAATTAATTTCATGAATTAATTATTTAAGGGAAATATGAAAATTATGATATAGTTTACAGTTTAGTTAATTAGTATATATTGAGATTTTTTATGTGAGATAGTTAATTATTGAGTTAATTATGATATATTGATATTTTTTACTTTATATAACTAATTGTTGAATTAATTATGGGGTATTTAGTTTGTGGATATTGATTACTTAATTAATGAATTAATTAATGGGATAGACGTGCTTAATTAATCCGTATATTAATTTAGTGAATTTATGTGGTAAAATAGTCATTGAATTAGTAATGAAATTAGTGTGATTAGTTAATTATTGAATTTATCAATATAATTTAAGTATTTAATTAATTTTTTAATTAATTATTGTATTTGATGTGATTAATTAATTGTTGAATTAAATAATGGAATGATATGAATATCAAGTAGTTGAGTGTGATTAATTAATTTTTTATGAATTAATATTATTTTATTATAAATGTGTTAATTGAAGAAAATGAGTGGTAATAATGGGATTCATGTGTTAATAGAGAATAATGAGTGGTAACAATGGAATTCATGTGTTAATTGGGAACAATGGGTGGTAAAAATGGCATTTATGTGTTAATTGAGAATAATGAGTGGTAATAATGCCATTCATGCATTAATTGAGAACAATGAGTGGTAACAATGGAATTCATGTGTTAATTGAGAACAATGAGTGGTAAAAATCGAATTTATGTGTTAATTGTGAACAATGAGTGGTAAAATGGCATTCATTTATTAATTGAGAATAGTAAGTGGTAACAATTTCATTCATGTGTCAATTAGAATAATGAATGGTAATGATGGAATTTATGTGTTGATTGAAATAAAGAATGGAAACAATGGAAATATAAGAAATTATATCTCTCGAGGATAGTTTAGGTTCTAACATGAGCTGAACAAGTAACGAAGTACGGGTGTCTATGGGAACCGGGGGGATTTTATGTGGTTAAATAAATATTAATTGATAATTTGATAATTTTTTACTTGTGAATTTTAATTATTTTTATTTATAAAAATGCATACTATTATTTTACTGGATATTGTTTTAGACGTTGTTGGTTGTGGCCTATTGAGTTGTACTCACACCCTACTCAGGCTTACTGATCGATACCCGAATAGATTACATGATTATAGGAGAGGTCAAGGGAAAAGGCCTAGTGGTAGACGGATGATTTGGGATGTATCATGGATGAGGGAACCAGACTTGTTTTGGGACCCCTTGTGAGTTATTATTGTCTTAATTTTTTTAGTTTCATTTTGAAAATTGGGATGTACTTTAGCATGTAATATCTAATGTTCATTTTTGATATTGTATTTCCAATTTTGGTCATCTTGAGATATTGGTTTTGAATGTTTATTGATTATAAGTTATTTCATTATTTCTTCTTATTTTTATAAGTTCCTAATCAATATATTGTGTCACTTATAGGGGTGAATCAGTGATACTATTTTTCATTTATGTTTCTTTTCAATTGAAACAACCTTCACCTCCTGTTAGAGATTCCAATTATCTACTGAAAACAAATCAAACACCAATCCAAAGGAACATAATGATTTAAAATTTTCACTATTCTATAATAATATCTATGTTCTTGGTATGGTATGGAGGCAATCCAATACCATACAATCCACTATTAAAAATCCTTAGATTATAACGAGTGGGATATACCCTTACACGTGTGTACCTCTATGAAACAATCCCACTAATATGTGTGCACCCTCTTAGAATAATAGAATAATACAACCTCTATGTAACAACTCATATTACCAATTATTTTTTTCAATTAAACAAATGTATTCAATTGAAATACAATTCTTCAATTCCTTGCCCATAAGAAAGGTAAAACCCCCTGGAGTTTGTTATGAAAACTTAGAACAATTTTTCTAGGTCCGATTTTCCCAGTCCGATTACTCTGATTATAATTCTCCTTGATATAATTCTTTTAGTAAAATTTTCTAATAGAATACAATAGAAATGAATCAACACCACTTCAATTTTTATTCCTCGGTCTGAGAAACCCAATACGGAGATACCTAGTATAAAAATCGCTAAGTCGATTAATCTAGCTCGATAAAATGATCAGTTGAATACAATTCCCATCGAAATATCTTCAATTCAGAACAAAATGGTATCACTTTCCCTCACTAAAAACTTGGAGCTCCTCTCTCTACTAAGGTGAATAGTACCCATAGTCAGAAAGTACAAGGTATTTTCCATTTTATAGTTGATCCATGAGAGGCTTTAGTGGGAATCCCAAAATTATTTCCCACTCACACAGATTCATCAAAAATGTAATTTCCCCTAGAATCTTAGAATACATTTTGACTTCATCAATTATTCCCAATTCTTCTCGAAGCTTCTACAAACTTCATCTCTTCATCTCTAGACTCCAATTCCAATTTCCAATCTGATTACAATTTCTGATTCTGATTTACTAAAACAAATTTATTTATAATAATGCTTTGTACCAATTAAAATTGAACTTGAAGAAATGGAATTCCACTCTTGAGATGAAATCATTCGTTTGAATGATAGGCTCCCCCTTGACATTACATTCATATTAATTTCTTTATAAATTAAAATCTGATGCAATATCTCTTGACCCAATTAAAATACAAACTTCTTCTCTTATTCTCTTGTTCCCCTTGAAAACATCACTACATTAAGAAACATGTTATTGAATCATAACTTTCTTCATGACTTTAAATTAATTTGAGAATAGATTTAGCATCATGAGACTTCAATTTGAAAATATTATAATTTCCCTTCATTCTTGGTTCTATCTTTTCATCTCAACCTGAGTATGATCTTTTATGAATATGACTGGTCTAGATATGATCATCTTGGTTAAGATCATTCTGATATTGATCATTCTGGTGTTGATCATCCTGATATTGATATTTTCCTTCCTAAGCTTGATATTGATCATTCTAATATTGATCATTCTGATATTGATCATTCTGATATTGATCATTCTAAGATTGATCGTTCTGATATTGTTCATTCTGAGATTGATCATTCTGGGTATGAAATTTTTTTATATAATCTGATGGAAAACCTGGATGCAACAGTAAATCAGTACCACATTTTCAATCAATACCACATTTTCAATCAATACCACCTTTTTAATCTATCCCATCATTTAAATCAATCTAGGTACAATTATCTAAATGTCAATCTTTAAGTATATGTTTATTGGAAAACAAGATGCTAAAATAAATTGGCACCACTTCTTTAATTGGCATCACCTTTTCCATCCACCTAGAATCAGATTGTTTTGAAAAATAATCAATATCACTTCTTTCACTCTTCCACCCGAATATGATAAATTTGGATAAAATATTTTTCGGATTGGTAGTATCTCTTTAACTCCCCCTTTCTTCCACCAATATTACATCACAAGTTATCAATTCAACACATGATCTATTTGAAATATGAATCAGCAAAGAATCATAACATGTAAAACATCATAGTCCTAGTGACTCCAATTATTCATCAAAACAACCACTTCTTTCATACCAGATCCAAAGTGAATCTAAGCAATTCCTTGTTATGATCTTTTCCAATATCACACCCTCATTATGATCTTTTCCAATACCAAACCATCATTATGATCTTTTTCAATACCAGACACTCATTATGATCTTTTTCGATACTAAACCCAAAAATATTCTTCTCATTACGATGGACATCATGAGTCTTATTATTTTCAAAACATGAGTCTGATTTTTATCAATACCAGACCCAAATATAATCTTTCTCAAGATACTTTATTTCATTCAAGATTGTGAGCGATTGAAAACAAATGCAACCAAAACATAACTTGTTCCTAATAATCTTCCCCTTTGTATGTATTGTCAATACCCACTAAAAACACTTAAATCTCATAAAAACAATGAGTGGTTATTGTTTCCTATATTTCTCCCCCTATTTATTTTGTCTCTCCCCCTTTCTCTTATCTCTCCCCCTTATTGACAATAATATTCAAAGGGTTCATCATGATAATTTTCTCCCTTATAAGAAAATTATATCAATTTCCAGAGGTTGGTACTTTTCTTCAACATGGGTGTCACATGATTTTCTTAAAAAATAACCTTTAACTAAACAACTCTAAGTCTAAATGGGCTAACATGGTGTAGAAAATAGGTTTGTATAATTAAGGTGATTGATGTTTTCTATAACACAACTTTCATGTAATAACATTTCCATCCTTATTCCAAAATTATCATGACTGTGGTAAACCTTGAATGAATTTGTTTAGGATAAAAGTAACATGCACCCATCTCAACAAACACATTAGAAATTTCAGGTGTATAAAAACACAAATTTTCAAAACAAACTTTTTGTATCCTCATTAATTTATTTTGTAAGAAAAGTAAGAGACTCGTCAATTCCATATTTTTTATCTACGCTCCTTCAATTCTCTAAAATTTAGTTTAAGTATACAATGATATTGGGAATAAAGAGGAACCTCTATTTTTCCTTACAAACAAAAATCATACAGAGAGTCCCCTCTCAAAATTGTCTTCTTCTTCTTCTTGGATTTTTCATTGGATGTGTTTTATTCCTTCTATTCATCCTTCTCATATTTTTTAACAACTTCTTTCTTATCTATATAGTTTTGTTATAAGGATTTCTACTCTTCTTCATCTTTAATAACATATTTGTTATAATTATTTTGTAACATTTTTACCATTCCTTTCTTTTCTCCAAGAAAGAGAGTTAAATAGCTTTTGATATCATTCCTAACATTCTCATATTCACAATATATTGACACCTATTTGTCAACATTTCTTATTTCATCAAAAGTTTGTTTCTTTTCTAGGTTGTTCACAACTTTCACAGATAGTTTCCAAAGGCTATAATATATTTTTAATCATTACTTTGTCCTTCTCAGGTTTCATCAACACAACCTTCTAAGACTTCTTTTTTTGAGGGAATTGACCCCCCTAAAACCATTTATTTCATAACCTATGGGATAAAAATAATGTTTTTGATTGAACCAATACATACTTTTCATGTTTATGAATCCCCTACATCACAATCTATATCCATAGAAAGAGTATTTTCCTCTAAAACTTCCATACTAATTAGAATTGTGAATACGTTTCTTAGCATCCTTATTCTTTTTCTTTTCTAAGCCATCAAACTTTCTATTTTCAATTGGATTTGTATTCCTATTTTCATCCTTAATAGAATCAAAAGTATTTAAAACTTTTCCAGACCTAGATAAAACATTTTCAGACTTAGGATGTTTTATACATTCTGAATTCTTCTCTTTGGCCACTTATAAAAACTTTCCCAACATTCTTCTTTTCGGAAGCCCTTCCATTCTTTTTTTAACCCTTTGAAGATAAATTTTGTTGAACCTTCTTAGTTTTCTCATTTTGAGAACATTAACCAACTTCTGTATTAGAGTTTTAGAGACTTGTATTCTTCAATTCATATTTAGATTGATTTTGTTGGACAAGTTACAAATATTCTTCTTTTTCTTTCAACTTCACTTCCAAATGATCATAATTATTCTTCTCTTCCTTAATATATTTATTCAATCCATTAATATATTCCAGAAACTTGTTCTTCTCTTTTGAAATTATTTCTTGAATTGTTGAGGAACCTTCATCTTCCAACTTCTCATTTTCATTTTCAAGTCTTCTGATCTTTCAAAAACATTCTTTCAACTCTTCTTTCAAATGAATTTAAAGGTGAGTTTTTATTCATAAAAAATTCATATTCTAGAATCTTTATCATTCATTGTTGTAATAAAATTATTTTCAAAATCATGCCAAATGGATCTTTCGGATTCAAATTCACTCTCATATTCTTCTTTGGAACAACTACATTCCCTACTAGAAGATATTTCCTCATTAACTATTGAAATAAACGTGTTTTCTTCACCATCATGTGTAACCTTATCACTATCATCTTCCTTAGAAAAAAAGATTATCCTTTTTTATTTTTATAACTTCTTATCTTTCCTCTTGAAACATAATTTTTCTCTATCACCCTTTTTCTTCCAAGATCTTTTTGTCCTTCTTTCCTCTTCTTCACTTTCTTCTTCATCACTCTCTCCTTCATTACCTATTTTAGAAAAATTGGCAACAAAATTCCCAACGGCTCCACATCCAAAAAACTTTAAGGGAAGTTTCTCTTTATACCTTATTTTACCTCTTTTCACATTCTTAGAAAACAAGGATTACATTTCATGAAGAGTTTTACATACCTCATTTTCAGAAACTGAATATCAGGTTATTCTTCTTCCTGGATCTTATTTGAATTTTTATTCTTGATATCCTTAAAATGAATTTCTCTGAAATTTTTTTCCCTTTCATAGAATTCTCCCTTATCATTTCATAAGTAATGAGATTTCTATGAAAATCATCCAGAGATAATGTTTTTTGATCCCTATCTTCTAATTAAGAAACCTTGCCATCGAAATTGTTAGGAATAATTCTCAAGATCATTTTAACAATAGAATAATATTCTAAATTTTCACCAAGACATCTAATACTGCTCACAATATCATTTACCCTGGTAAAGAAGTCATCAACAGATTCATGCTCACCCATCTTGAGATCTTCATACCTCAATCTCCCTATTTGTAACTTTTCCTTATTCACTTTTGTATTGCCTTCATAAATGTTTTCCAGCTTATGTGAGATTCTTTTAGTAGTGGAAACTCCTTTTACTCTTATAAACTCACTTTAAGATAGTGATGAGAGTAAATCATTCTTGGTTCTTCCACCATTCTCAATATTTTCTTTATCATCCTTTGTGAGAGAATCATTCTCAATATGATGAGAGAAACCGTCTGTAATAGCTCTTGAAATGTCATACCAAAGAGACATAAGATATGGAAACATTATTACTTTATAGATATGATAATTCCTATCATTTAAGATCAGAATCCCCTTAATGTTCACACTGCTCAAATTCTCCATAACAACTTCTTCTTCAAATGATTTATCAAGGAATGGGAGATGGTAACCTCACTCTAATACCAATTTTAAGTGCTCAGTCAATGTATCGTATCAATGAGAGGGGGTGAATCAATGATACTCTTTTTCTTTTATGTTTCTTTTCAATTGAAAAAAACATCTCCCCCTATTAGATATTTCAATTCCATACTAAAAACAAATCAAACACACATCCACAAGAACACAATGATTTTCAGGGTTCTCTATTCAATAAGAATAGCTACATCCTTGCTATGATATAGTGGCAATCCAATACCATACAATCAACTAGAAAACAATCCCTGGATTACAACAAGAATGGTATACCCTTACACTCGTGTATAACTATGAAACAATCCCACTAGTGTGTGTGCACCCTCTTAGCACAATAGGTCAATACAAAAAATATGTAACAACTCATGTTACCTGTGCTTCTTTTCAGTTCAACGAATGTATTCAATTGAAATACAATTCTTCAATTTTTTATCCAAAAGAAAGGTAAGAACCTCTTGGACTTTGTTATGAAAACTCGGTCTGATTTTCTTAGGTTTGATTTTCCCAATCTGATTCATCTGAGTTAAATTCTCCCTAATAAAATTCTCTTAGTCTTATTTTTTGATAGAATACAATAGAAATGATTTGGAACCACTTCAATTATTCTTCCTCAATCCAAGAAACCCAATATGGAGATACCCAATATGGAAATCCCAAATCCAATTAATCTATCTTGATATGATGATCATTTGAATAAAATTCCCATCAAAATATCTTCAATTCAAAACAAAACAGTATCACATTCTATCACTAAAAACTCATGACTACTATCTCTACTGTGGTGAATAGTTCCAATAGTCATAAAGAACAAATTACTTTCCCTTTTATAGGTGATCCATGAGAGGCTTTGGCGGGAATCCCAAAATTCTTTCCCGCTCACCAAAATTCACCAAAAATTCAATTTCCCTTAAAATCTCGTAATGAATTTTTACTTCATCAATTCTTCTCAATTCTTCTCAAAGCTTCTACAAACTTTATCTATTCATCTCTGGACTCCCATTACAATTTTTAGTATGATTAAAATTACTAATTCCAATTTTCTAAAACCGATTTCTTCATAACAATGCTCTATACCAATTCAAATTGAACATGAAGAAATGGAATTCCAATATTTAGAAAAAATCATTCTATTGAATGACAGGCTCCCCCTTGAAAGCACATTCATCTTCTTTTCTTCAACAATTCAACTCTGATGCAATATCTCTTGACCTAATTTAAATACAAACTTTTTCTTATCCTCTTCTCTTGACCCACTTGAAAACATCAGTATATTCATAAACTTATGCTTGAATCATTACTTCATGCCTTTAAATTCATTTGAGAATAGCTTTAGCATTGTCAAATTTTAATTGTAAAGTATTGTAACTTTCCATTCATTCATAGTATTTTCTTTTCATCTCAACCTAAGTATGGTCTTTTCTAAATATGACTGTTCTGTATACAATCATCCTGGGTATGATCATTCTGATATCTATCATTTTGATATCGATCATCCTGATATTGATATTTTCCTTCTTGATGATAATATTGATAATTTCGATATTGATCATTATGATATTGAACATTCTGATATTAATCATTGTAATATTGTTCACTCTGAGATAGATCATTTTGAGATTAATCATTCTAGGTATGAAAAGTTTTTATATCATCTGATGGAAACCCTGGATGATACAGTAAATCGGTACCACCTTTTCAGTCAATACAACCTTTTTAATCAATCCCACCTTTTTAATAAATCTAGGTATGATTGTCCTGATTCTGATCTTTAAGTACATGGTTGGTGGAAAACAAAATACTACAATAAATTGGAACCACTTCTTCAATCGGCATCACCTTTTTAATCCACTTGTAATCTGATCGTTTTGAAAAACAATTGATATCAATTATTTCTATCTACCACCAGAATATGATAAATCTAGATACAATATTTTTTAGATTGGTATAATATCTTTCACTCCCCCTTTCTTCCATCAATCTTGCATCACAATTTCTCAATTCAACTCATGATCTATATTGAATATGAATCATCAAAACATCATCACATTTAAAACATCGTAGTCATAGTGACTCTGATTCTCCATCAAAACAACCCCTTATATCATACCAGATCTAGAATGAATCCTATCAATTATTCATTATGATATTTTCCAATACCAAACCCTCATTAGGATTTTTCTAATACCAAACCCTCATTATGAACTTTTTCAATACCATACCCTCATTGTGATCTTTTTCAATACTAGACCCAAACATATTCTTCTCATTACAATGGACATCAGGAGTATGATTCTTTTCAAAACATGAGTCTAATTTTTATCAATACCATGAGTCTAATTTTTATCAATACTAGACCCAAACATCATCTTTGTCAACATACTATCTTTATTTCAAGATATTTATTGATTCAAAAAAAGACAACCTAAACATAACTTAGGCCTAACATTTTTCACTAGTTTATCACTCTGATGATAAGAGGGTATAGTCTCCTCAAGACTAATATTTTAAACTCTCTATTAGTCAGTAGCCTCTAGCTTACGGAGAGGAACTCCTGAGGTCATGTGATTGATCAGCTCAGGGCACCAGTTAGTGGCACCAGGGTCAGGACACTAAAAGGAATCATACGCATGTCAATATAGCACATGGTGTGACTGGTATGACTCAAAGTGTATGTTTTTGGTTTAAAAATGATATTTTAGTTAAAAAAATATTTCACTCATTAAAAACCCTAAAAAACACTTATATTCTATATATACTTTTGTAAAACATTCCTTGAGACATTTTTGAGATGTAGGATTTAACCACATGCCATTCTAAAATGTGGTTTGACTGGTATGACTTAAAGTGTATGGTTTTATTTAAAAATAATATTTGTGTTCAACAAATTTTTGACATACTCAAAACTAATCAAATACAATCATATTAATTTGATAAATTAGGAAAATGATCCATAAGTAATTTTTTATATGTAATAATTATCCACAACTCAATCCAATACACAATTTGACTGATATGACACAAAATATGTGGTTTCAGTTTAAAAATGTCATTTTAGTTAAAAAGACATATGACATACTAGAACTCTATAAAACACATTAATATTTTTTTATACATCAGAAAAATTATATATAATCCATTTTTATGTGTATGAATTATTTTTACCTCAATATGATACCTGGTGTGATCGGTATGACTCGAAATATGTGTATCGAGTTTAAAAATGAAATCATAGATAAAAACATGTTTCACTCACTAAGAAAAGAGAAAAAAACGAATGTATTGTATTGATACATTATAAAAATGAACCATAAGTCATTTATGATGTATATAAATTAGCTACACATCAATCTGACAAATGGTGTGATCAGTATGACTAAAAGTGCATATTTTCAATTTAAAGTTTCCATTTTAGTAAAAAAATGTTTCAATAAATGATAACCTAGTAAAACACTAAAATTTTCATGATACATTAAAAAAATTATCCTTAAGACATTGTTAAAATGTATGAATCAACTATATGTTAATCTAACACATGGTGTGACTGGTAGGACTCAAAAAGTGTGTTTCTATTTAAAACATACATTTATGTTCAAAGGACATGTGACATAATTAAAACTAATAAAATTATATTATATTTTCTCAATAAAATTTCTTAATGATCCTTCAATAATTTTTCATGTTTATGAATCGTCCACATATCAATCGAATACATAGTGTGATCGATATGACCCAAAGTGTGTCTTTTTATTGGATAGTCTTGATAATTTATAAAAATGATCCATATATCATGTGTGACATGTAGTATTAAACCACATAATAATCTGACACATTCTTATCCCATTATTACTTTAAGTGTAATTTTTTATTTTAAATTTTAAATTCTAGTTCAAAACACACATCACATACTTAAAATAAAGAAAATTCACTGGGATTTTCTTGAAACTTAATAAAAATGATCCATAAATCATTTGTGATGTTTATAAATTAACTAAACATTAAATATTATACATGGTATTCTTGGTAAAATTGTAAGTGTATGTTTTTAAATTAAATGTGGTGTTTTATTTGTTCATTGGTTCATATTTAAGTTAAACTTATTTATTTATAGTATTACAAAGATAAGAATTATTTTTTATATGTGCTCACCATTTTTCTTAAGCTAGGGTGGGTTTTTTAATAATTGGTAACATAATTAGGCTATTTTAAGAGAGGGTAAAGGTAAAAAGGAAGCAAAAACATTATTTATTTTTAATTTTTTGATTCTTGTGATAAATTGTACGTACTAATCTAATTTTTCAAACCAATGTTTGAAATCTTTGTAATATTGTGTTGATTCCCTTGTATTTATGATTAAAATTTATAAAATAGTGTTATTTAATTACAATATCACACTCATACATTATATATTTTATCAATGCTAGGAATGGAACTAATAAAAGGTCACGTCATCAGTGTTATAAACCCACTGTTAAAGTGACACCTTTATTAGTGCTTTCTTAGCGCTAATGAATGGAATTTTTTAAGCTCAATTTTTTCACTAACAAAAGATATATGATTTTAAAGTATCTTACCAAATCATTTATTTTTTATCACTAATTAATTCTATTTATATTTTTGTTAAATACCATGCCAAAAATAGTGACATAAAATCCTTCTCAAGCCCCATTTTATAAGGGTATGGTCCTTGACATCTTTTATATATTTTTGATGGGGGGATTTGGACATCTCTTTTCTAGAATTAAATTTATAATATATTATTTGTAATAAAATATTAATGATAATAAATGATTAATCATAACATATTTTTAATAACTAATAACTAATTAATATTGTAATAAATAGTTATTAATAAATTCCAAATAATGATGATTAATAATGTCAATAAGGTTGTTAAAATATAGTTGGGGGATTACCTGAGTGATAATTTTTCCTTATAATCTTTCATCATATCCAATTTATAATTTGGGTATGGATGGATTTATATAGTATTGTAGTAGATTATATCACCGTAGAAGTGTGGCTGATGGTTCTAAGAAAAATAGAAGCACTTATCGAACCCTATCCTAGCTTAGTAAATGTAAAATATGATAGATCATTCATATATTTTACAACCATTAATGACATGACCAATGAAAATTTTCAAATTAAATATTGAAAACAAAGGTTTAAAGAATCAAGAAGAGATCTTTTAATGTTAATTTTATAATTAATTTAATTAAACTAAAAGAAAATTACCTCATTCTTGAGATTTTTATTCATCATAGACGTTTATCATATGAAACCATTTTTTCATAAACTATTTTTTACCTTGCGGGATATAATTATTTGTGATCCCCACATGCTCTCATTATATCCAAACATCACTAATGAATCATTGAGTTCTAGAGAGGTCAATTGATCATATTTCATTATTTGTCTTGATCACTTTATATTTCTTCAGTTTTGAATAAATAATCTAGATCTACTCATTCTTCATATGAATTGAGAAGGAAGAGAAGGATAATTTAGATAAATAAATTATTCCTAAATATTCTCAACTAGCCGTTATTAGAATATATTAGTGGCATATTTATAGACCTAGGTTTAGTGTTGGGAAAAAATCCCTCAAGGAATCATTGAAGCATTTTTGAGGTGATTGTGTTTGTTGAAAAAGTGGGCCTCTATGTTGTGTTTGTTGACAAAGCAGACCATTGTGTATGAGTGTGTTGACAAAGGAGGTTTAAATGGTGATTTTTTGGGTTCAAGGGATGCTTTAAATAATCCATGATTGGTTGAAAAACCTCAACAAAGGAATGGATGATCTGGAGGGGGTACAAAAAAGAGCAGATACAAGGTGGTGCCGTTTTCCAGTGTTTGCCAAATTTTTAGGCCTGAAAATTGGAAAATGGAGAGATGTGTTTTTGGAAAAGGGAGGTGAATGAAAAAGGAAAGAGGTGTGCAGAAAATCCAGTGTGGCACGAAACATCAGTGTGGTGCACGAAAAATTTAGTGTGGCGTGAAATATTTGCGCGGTGCACGAAAAAGGAAGGTGGTGCACGAAATATTTGCGCAGTGTGCGAAATACGAAAGCGGTTCATGAAATAGAGGGATACAATATTTATCTCAAGAGGTGTTTTGAGATAAAAATCTTGAAAATTGGAAATGGTATGATGTGTGTGAAATCTTGGATTCGTGCGCGAAAAAATGGCATTGTGCAGAAGATTTTTTTTTGTGCTTCAAGTGAATTACGCACTCAAGGAGGGTTTTCCGTGCAGGGTCAATTTTGCCTATAAATATAAATTGAACCCCCCCCCCCCACACACACACACACTCCATTCGAGGGAGCTCAAGCCATAGAGAGTATATAAGCTCTGGCATGTCAAATTGGAGTGCCCAAGAGAGCTACACGAAAAGAACACTATTACATGAAAAGTGAATTTCGAGAAAAAGTAGAGGATTATGCGCAAGGCAGTGTAGAGGTTGCACATAAAAGATATTTCATGTAAAATAATTTGTTATGCGTAAAAGGGTTGTTGCGCAAAAAAGTGGATTTCGCGCAAAAGTAGATTATTATGTGCAAGACAGTTTAGAGGCTATGTGAAAAAGAAGAGGTCGCATGAAAAAGAAGTGGTTGCGCCTAAAAGAATGTGTTGCATGAAAATTATATTTCTCACAAGTCAAGGGAATTTCGTGCAAGTTGCAGTAAGGGCTGTGCGTAAAAATTGAAGTTTCTTAGTACACCCGGTGTAAAGTGAGATTCATTTACAGGTGAAAGTTGGACGTCAACAGAGCATCTATCAACAGTTAAGGATGTAGATTTAATTAGAGATAATGAAGAGACCTACAGGTCTATAAACTGTGAGTGGATCTTCTAAAGAAGCAGTGAGCACACTTCAGTTGAGAGAGTAGTGAGCTTTCATATTGTGAGTGGTTGTAAACCAGGAGGGACAGTGATTCCACTCCGAACTTGTAAACAGTAGTGCGCTTATAGTGAAATTGGTACATCGGCATACTGTCGGTGTATGCTCCTTGTACATAGCCTAGTGAGGGTGAACCAAGTAAAAATCGCTCTGTCCTGTGCATTCTTTAAAGTTTATTCATACTCTGCATCAGGAAGGAGAGAGAACAAGGTTTTTCCTAACAACAAAATAAGATAAAAAAGGAGTCGTTCTTTTAATCTGTCATACCCTGATTCACCCCCCCCCCCCCCCTCAGGGTATCTCGCATAGTGGACCTAACATTTAGTATTTGTAATTTAATTAATTGCACAAATTCCCTTAATAAAATATAACACCCATGTATGTCCCCATGAAATATATTAAAATAATATTATTATTTATATTCCGTGTACTTTTCTAACAACCATAATGATAAATATTATTTTATCATCTGGAAAATTAATATTTATCACTGGAAAAAATCATGCTTCACTTTTCCTCCTTAAAAGTTATAGAATTTATGGATAAATATTTAGTTAGATATTCATTCATAAAATACATATTTTATTCATATTCTAAAATATAAAATTTTATTAAATATTACATATTCGTGTAATTTAATAATTTCTTTTGGGGAAAATATTTATTTAATTTATGAAATCAGTAATTATGAATAAATATATTCTTCAGACTTGAGAATAATATTTATTCCAATACTTAAATTCAAATAGAATTTAATTAAAATCAATGGAAACAAAAATATTTTAAAAACCTAGGTAATTATGGAATAAATAATTATCTTAAATATTAATATGAATTACATAATTATATTAGTTAGAAAAGTTTCAAGAAATTTTTAATCAAAAAGGAAACTATTTTAATTAAAAACTTTTCTTATAAGATTTTTTTAAATCTTAATTTAAAATTTTTAGAATTTTAATTTGATAAAATTTATAAAAAAATTTATATTTATATATATAATTTTACATAGGGTGAAATTTTCTAATTTTTTTGAAAATATTGATTTTTCAGTGAATAGTGAAAATATTGATTTTTCTGAAAAGTATTTTCTTTTTAATAAATTAAGTAATTTAAAATTGTTAAAATTTTTACATAGGTTTCCAATAAAACCATATATTATTAACATATATTCAATCTACTTGGTTTATTTTTAACCAATTTTATACTTTTTTAATATAAGTTTGTTTTTGGGTTTAAAAAGGGATAATTTTTCTCCATTTTAATTAATAAAAATAATAAATAATTGGGGATGTTTAAAATGAAATTTATAGAATATATATCAGTAAATATTAATTTAATTTCAAAAAATTATTATTATTATTCAAATAATTAATATAGAATCGTCTTTTTCTTAAAATTACTCTTCTTAAAAACTTGTTGACTTTCCTCATCTGTGTGATTAATATTAAATTAAATTTCTCAAATTATGTGAAATTAATTTGGAAAAATTAATTCCATATTTTTAATAATCAAAATTTAAAATTTCTAATAAGTTTAACTTAATTTTTTACCAATGGGATTTTTGGGAAAAATTTGAAATTAATTACAGTGATTAAGATAACAACAAGTTTACTTAGTGGATAACCTTAGAATATATGGTGTAAAAATAACCCAAAAATTGTAAAAAATAACTCATTTCCTTTCCTTATTATGATCTCATTCCTTATTTTATTGATAATGGACCTTTATTTATGCCTGGTGACATGAAAAAAACATGTTTTAAATTAACTCTTTCTTTAAATTTTAAGTATGCCACTCACCTAACTTATAAAAGGACAACACCTCTCACCCTCTCTTCATACCTTAAAAACCAATTTTTTCAGAAAATTCCTACCCAAATCACTTATCCACTTTCATCCTCTAATCCTATAATCGTTTACATTTTATGAAATCCAACCATGGAATATCTTTGGTGAAAACCAAAAATAGACACCCAAAGAATAGGTAACATTCATCAATGAGTATTTTATTGTATTTCATCTTCCACCCCCTTAAATTATTCTTAATCCATGATTATATAGTATCATAATTATCTCCCTTATACTAATATGTTTTTCTATTAAATTTATGACCTAAAATTACACAGTCTTCCATCAAATGGGTTTTGAAATAATCATTCTTATGTTCGGCTGACTATCGCCTCATGAAACGATGTTATTTATTTTTCCATTACCACCTCCCATGATTAGGTATAATAATGGACATAAATATTATATATTATATAGATAACATAATTATACTTACGTAGTCATTATATCATTTATACCCTTTTATTTTCAATTTTTCAATGGATGCGATAATGTTGCTCGTGTGTATGGTACGCTACTACCTCGTGAAGCGATGTGATTCATTTTTCACTAACATGTTACATGGAAGTTAATAAGGGTAACTATAATTAATTTATGTTATATAAATAAAATATTTATTATATTAATTACATATTTATCAATATTTTAGTATAATTTATCATTTTATTTCTTACATTTTACTCATTGAAAAAGTGATAACATCGATCTTGGACGTGTGGACTACCGCCCCCTCAAAGCGATATGATTTCTTTTTTCACAACCACATAAAAATAATGATATATATAAATATATTTTATTAAATAAAATTATATTTAAAATATAATTATCATTTTTTAAATATAAAATGTTACTTACCATCTTTCCATAATGTGAATTGAAAAATGGAAATGTTACCTATGCGTACGTACATCCTACTATTTAAATGATCATAATGTGTATTCATTATTCATAACCATATTTCATTATTAGCTTTAAAAGTATAATTTATTTGTAAATTTTAAAATTATGTAATAAATATTATTATGTGGATGTTTAAATACTAATCTATTTGACCACAATGGACCACCAAATCCATTTTTGACACATAAGATGAATATATTTAAAATATCCATCTTAAAATTAATTTATTAAGTAATTTTATAAAACATGTCAACAAGTGAAATAAAATTAATAATAAACTTAAATAAATTCTAAAGAAATTAAATAATTGGCGTATGTTTATTATTCAGGGATAAAGACACATATGAAAAATCAGACTCAAGGTAAGGGACTTTGTCTCAATTTCCTTTCATTGAGGATTATCTTGATGTTATAAACATTTACCCTATTATAAGGTGTAAATACATCCCCTTTAATATATTATATCATGAATTTATATATTCTCATGTTATTTGTTGTATTTTTAATATTATTCTTTCATGGGTTTTATGATTCAAATATTTTCAATGTGATAATATACTTTTCTTATAAATAAATCTTCTTTTAATGTTTTCTATAATACTCTTTTTCTCTTCTATATCCATGTTTTTTAAATGATATTTTGATAGATTTCATATGAGAATAAAATATTTATTAATTTAATTTTATGTTTATTTTACTATACTTCAATGGTTTTCAGAAGTAATGTCTTTCCCTGTTTAAAATGAAATGGAGACAATGAATTTTCTTTCCTCCATGACTATTATTTCATTTATATATTCCTTTGCAAGCTTACATGTTTTATTAAATGAAAAAAAAATTACTTATTTGGAGTATTTTTGTATTGAAAATGGTTTTTAAAAAATAATATTTTATTTTGACATCTAAAAGTGATTTTCATATGAGTTTAAAATATTTTTTCAAATTATGAAATGATTTATTCCTGTTTTAAGAACTTGTTTTTCACTCAGGTATAGATCCTTTAAATTTTGGTTTAATTCTTTATTTTGGACCTATATGAATGCTTAGTGAGTTAGAGAAGGTCCCAAGTGTGACTTGGGATTTCTTTGATCCGAGAACCC
Organism: Viscum album; assembly: GCA_963277665.1. Taxonomy (NCBI): domain Eukaryota; kingdom Viridiplantae; phylum Streptophyta; class Magnoliopsida; order Santalales; family Viscaceae; genus Viscum; species Viscum album. The sequence goes on from OY728127.1 coordinate 2,015,720,421, forward strand.
ATATTTTTTGGAATAATGGACTTGTTTCACGATTAGAGTAAACCATGTGGGTATGGTGCATGGTTAGATCTAACCGTGCAGATGGTCTGCATTTTGAGAAAATACACCTTCCATAGTTGGTGCATGTTTTCCCTAACCTTGTGGCCTAACCATTAGAGTTCCCCTAATCTCTAGGTTCACATGCATGATTTATGCATGGTTAGGAATATCATGTCAACAAACTGTGCACAGGCTAAATTTTTGGGAAATTTTACATTTTTTCACGTAATAATCAAATTAAACCATTATTTTTCTCTAATTTTATTTCCTTAGGTATTATACTACATTCCTATAATTTTTTATATTTTAGAAGGCATGTGCTAGGGATCAAGATATCTCTTTTGTCTAGGATTCGTCTAATCTTATTCTCATCATGTTAGATGTGAAATGGTAAGAACTCGAGTCTGTTTGAGCCGTTATTCTTATCTCTTGCTCTCAAACTAGTTATTGAGGTGTGATAATTTTTACCTTTTTCTCAGATATACTCTGATATGATCCAAATTAGAAGCTAATACTAGAGGATGATATTCATACAAGCTTAAGTTGAGTGGTCTATAACTCATCCCTCAAGTTCATTGATTTTGGAATTATCGTGTGGGGCCCACCGATTTCATCGGGTGTTTTTTATTGAATTTATATGCCATTTTTGTAATAATTAGACTTTATGGTTATGATATTTCCAAATATGTTATTATTTATTAGTGGTTACGCCCAAAACTTCACCCATCCCATGTAGGATGTTTTTCCATAATTTTTGTTTTTGTGTTTTGATGCGTTTGAGCCACCCTTTGGGTGCACCATGGATTGACCTTTATAAGGGTAAATTTTTCTATATTAAATGGATTGATTTATATTTTTATTTTCATAATGTAAATTACCATGTATTCTCACCACTTTACCCACCTTTGGTAATTTCTTCAATTGATAAACAAGTGTTAAATGGAAATTGGAAAGTATAGTAAGTATATGACTTGGAATTTTTAAACATAATTGAATAATAGGTTTCATTTTCATAGTACCACTTACCATGTTAATGGATGTTATAGGAATGAACCTTGATTATTGAATATTCCTTAAATGCATTAAATAAATGGTTGCGTGTTACTTGGTCTTGCCATGCTAATGAAAAGAAAGGATTGAACCAAATGGACTTGTTAATTAATTATGACTTGATTAAATGGTTTCATGATCAATTATTTTTTTCACACTAATGAAAGGTAATAAATTGAACCATGTGAATTATTATATGAAATCATTATCAAATAGGTGCGTCCTGACTCGAGTTCACCTTGAATTCCATAGGGAATTCCTTGAGCACTCGAGAACCCCATTCCGATTCATGGATTCAGTTTCTCAGGTTGAGATCCACCTAGAACCCGATACTTGTCTGACCATACATGCCTAGTATGAAACTATAGGATCCCTCATGTAGTACTATAGTATGTCTTGGATACACTCCTTGAATCCATCATTGACAAGTAGGTTCCATGGTTAAAGCCCATTAGGCTCAGTCATTTATTAGCCTCGATTTACCATGGATAAACTCCATGGACTCAGTATGAATCTTATTGTGGAATACCTTGGAATATTCTCCTTGGAGTACACTCTTACCCCTTAGACAAGATAGAGTCATTACTGAATTGGTGACCCTTAAGGTCAACATTTCATTGGTTATTACCATGGAACCTCATTACTAAAATATCATTACAGGTATCCTTGTTACATCTTGAAACATTCAATATTGTCAACATGTGACTTATTTATAAATTGATATCAATAAAATAATGACTGGTTACATGTTGAGACACTAGCTGAGGGATGAAGTAGGTACTTGGGTATTTAGTTACATTGTACTGTTTTAATTTATATATTCATGCTTTCACATTGTTACATTTACATTACATGGGCTAGATGTTATAGACACCATTGGTGGTGTCCCACTGAGATTCATCTCACACCCTCCTTGGGTGTCATTTGGTACCCGAGGTAGATTACATGAATGAAAGTGTTGATAAAGGTCAGAATAAGGATCTTAACACTTGATTTATTTCTTTTTAGGATAGAGCTTGATAATAGATAACTGAGACAGAGCTTGGGATTCTTGGGATAATCTTTTGATTCACTTTTTACTTTTTTGGAACATGTTATTATTATTGTCTTATCTCCTTTTTTCTAGTTTTCTAGTGACATGACATATCATTGTCAGTTATCCTAGTTATTTTAGTAATTTATATTTTGGTCTCTATTTTTGGTGCCTTCTATTTACATATATTACTTCCACTATTTACCTTTATTCATACTTTTCTGATTCACTCCACTTTGGTAATGAGAGAATAGTCTCCCCACTGACACACCCTAGGTCCTCACTACTAGTCGGCAGCCTCTGGTGTTTGGGGAGATACACTTGAGTCCATGTGACCCATGAGGCTTGGGGAACCTATTAAGTGGCATCTGAGTTCAGCATGTCACACATGTTATGGTTCTTGGACATTATATGTAATGGTTGCACCTAGATATCATCAACTAATTCTATTATAGTGTAAAATATGGGTGCACCAAGATAGTGTTGTAATACATTGGGTGATAATTATGTTATTAGGATAATTTTATTGGAAATTCGTGATATGGTTATTATAATTTATAAGGGTTATTTAAGTGTTATATGAGTTTATTTCCCAAGGTACCTACATCAATTTTATATTCTTTATAATGAGTTTTCATGGAAATAATTTATTTTAAACAGAAAAAATAATTGAACATTTAAATTAATGGTATTTACCATTAGAGGTAAAATGTTATGTTTTCAAGAAAGGGTTTTTAAGGGTTTTAATGTCTTTAACTGGACTAATTTTTTTTATATATCCCTTAGTGAGAATTTTGTTCCCATACCATGTTTTTGAATGCCTTTCACTCGATTTTAAGAATGGGTATGGGAAAGGAAGATGTCATGTTAAATTTCATGAAGAGTTTTCATGAAAAGATAATATTCTTTATTTTAAAAGATTTATATTATAGGAAAATGGATACTAATCATAAGTGTCCACTTTTCAATTTTATGGTTTTATTATGTATGACTTATGAACTAATTCTCTAAATCACTAAACCAAAAAAGATCCTCAAAGTGAAAGAAAGTAACTTCTTGGATAAAACTAAAGATTATATAATGTCTAAGTCTTGTTCCTTATAGTTGGTATCAAAGGTTAATTTAGATAACATTATAGGTTAATATAATTATAATATCATGACCTTGAATTATTTTACCGTATGTTCAAGTTTAAATGATATATCATTTTATGCTTACCATGTTTCTTCTTCTAAACTATGTCTTTTAAGAATGGTTTTCCACAAAGAAAATATAAATCTATAGTGGGAAGTTAGAGAGAAGAAAACATCCATTCAAATCAGCATCTCAAGATAGTTGTAATTGTAATAGAGTAGTTTTTTTTAGTGATGGATCATTTGAAAAAGGATATAAACGGTGGTGGTATCCATGCCAAAGAGAAACATGATCTACCATGAAGGGACATGTATACAGCAGAGAATTTCATGAGGCAACATACCCCATTATTCATAGGATCATCTAAACCAGTGGTATCTGAAGGATGGATAAGTGTTATAAAAAAGATATTTGATTTCATGGTATGTTTAGAATATAAAAAGTTAACTCTTCCTATTTATCATTTTGAAGGTGAAGTTGATCGATGGTGGTCTTTGGTTAAGAATACTATAAAAAATAATATTGATTCTATGTAATGGGAAACATTTAAGGATATTTTCCTTGAGAAATATTTCCTAAATATTTTTCAACACAAGATAGAAAAATAGTACCTAGAATTGAATAAAAAAGATGAATATTCTATACCAACATATGAAGAAAATATCACAATATTATCCAGGTATGTGCTGGATTTTATTCAATACACTAATAGAAAAATTAATATGTTTTACTCAGGATTTATACCAAGTATATAGAGATATTTTTTCACATGAGAATTTAAAATCTAGTATAAACGTGTTCATTGTGCTCAAAAGTTTGATAGGTATTTTTCTAACTCTTTTTTTCTTTGTGATGATGAAATTAAGAATTAGTCAGGATGGAAGGAATTGGGGAAATGCACAACAATGAAATATGGTGGTAAGAAAATTAAGTCCCCATATTTTGTTAAGTGTGGTAAAAATAACCCAGGAGAATGTATTAGGAAGTCAGGGATATGTTACGGATGTGGAAATTTTGGCCTCACGGAACACGAATGCAAGAAAAATAATCCTGAATAATAAAAAAATGGGAATACCAATAGTCAACCAATTATTAAATATTTTAGTTCTAATTAGTTGGGTCCTTATATTAATTTCTATCTAAAGATAGTTACATGGGATGGAAATATTCATGATAGGAAACAGAAATGTTTAGTGAGGTCATTTTCTCCTACTATAGTTGATGTTGTGATATCAAATGAAGTGGTGATAGGTATGTTATGTATATATTAAAATTATTCCAATACCTTGTTTAACTATGGATCTTTGTATTCTTTCATTTCTAATAAATTTAAAAATAAATTGGTAATATTAACAAATAAAAGTAATATATATCATTTGGTGAAAACTCATAGTGGAATTATTAAAGAAAATATAATTTATTATAATATTCCTATTATTATTATTGGGATGATATTTCTTATAAATCTTGTTGAATTGGTCATAGTATAGTTTGATATCATTTTGGGTATAGATTGGATTTCATTTTATCATGCTAAGATAGATTTTAATGCTAATAGTGTTTTATTCTATGATTTCATTCATTTGATAGCTTACTAAGAAGTTGATAAATTGATCAGATATGGCAGTGACTATCACCTAGAACATATTGTTAAAAATAAAAAAAACTATTCAAATTAGTGATGTTTCAATAGTAAATGAATACATGGGTGTTTTTATGGATGATTTTCCTGGTGTTATTCCTGGCCAGGAATTAAATTTTACTATTTACTTAGTACTTGATGTTAACCTTTTTTCTAAACACCATTATCAGAACACTTAAGTGGGACTTTTAGAATTGAAGAAGTAATCATAGGAGTTATTATATAAATGTTTCATTCTTACTAGCACTTCATTGTGCGTTGCTCCAGTTTTTTTTGTGAAAAATAATGATGGTTCAAGTATACTTTTTATTGATTATAGAGACTTGAATAACATAACTATTAAGAACAAGTATCCTTTGACTTATATCGATTATTTTTGTCATCAACTCCATGGACCATAATATATTTCGAAGTTTAACCTAAGATTGGGGCACCATTAGTTTAATATAAAGGAAGAAAACATTCTGAAGACTATGCTTTGGACAAGATATAGGCACTATGAGTTTATAGTTTTGTTTTTTGGGTTATCTAATTCACTCATTTTATTTATAAACCATAAAAATATAATTATCCATGAGTTATTATAAATATTCATGGTTATGATTATTGATGACAATTTGGTATAATCTAAAAGATAGGATGAATGTGAAAGGAACCTAAGGACTATTTTTCAACCCTTAAAATAAATGAAACTATATAGGAAATTTAGAAAGTGTAGATTTTGGTTGCAAAAAAATTTATTCCTTGTTCATATTGTTTCTAAGGATTTCATAACTTTTTACTCTACTAAAAAAGTTTTTAAAGAATGTCCAAGAACCAAAAATATCACATAGATTTTTAGTTTTCTTAGATTAGAGGGTTACTACCAATAGTTTCTTGAAAACATTACTTTGTTGTGTATCCCACTAACTATGTTAACTCTAAAGGGAGTTAAATTCATCTAGAAAAAATAATGTGATGATTTTTTCAAGAACTAAAAATAATGTTGGTGAATTCTCCATTTTTGGACCTACTATCATGAAATGGTGAATTTTTCATCTATAATGATGTTTTGTTGGATGAAATTGGTTGTGTCCTAATGCAGAATGGTCAGGTAATTTCTGATTCTTCACACCAGTTGAAACCTCATGAGCTAAATTTCCCTACACATGATTTGGAATAAGTTAGAGTGGTTTTTGATTTAAAACTTTAGAGGCATCATTTGTATGGTGTAAAGTAAAAAAGTATATATTAATGAAAAAAATATTTAAGTATAAATTAATTTAGAAATAATTAAACATGATACGGATAATATGGTTGAAGCTAATCAAGGATTATGATATCACAATTCATTACCATCCAAAAAAATCAAACAAAGTAAATGATTCTTTTTGCGATAAAGGTAAAGGTAAATTAATCATTTTATGTTTGGAATGTGACCCTTTGGTAAATTATTTTATGAATTTTTTCTTAGATGTTTTGGATGTATGGAAATCCTTTTTTTTGTTCCAGGTACTATTACAGTCAATGTTGTCAGAAATAATAAAGAGATCTCAGAAGGAGGATCGATATTTGAATGAAATTTAGAATCCATTAAAAAGGAAAAGTTTCATGATTTCAATATTGATGAAGAAGGAATTTTACTATTTGGAAAATTATTATGCATTCCTTTTGATTCCTAATTGTGGAAAAAAATGACTAAAGCTCATATTTTTCTGTTTTTCATTCATCCGGATAGCACTGAGATGTTCAGAGACCTTCAAGAGTATTACTTATGGTATGGAATGAAAAGAGATATTGTAGACTTTACAATTCAAGTGTATGGATTGTGACTAGGTTAAAAAATAACAATAGTTAATTAATGGTAGGATTAAACCTTTACCAGTTCTAGAGTGGAAACAGAAAAATATATCTATGGATTTCATAGTGGTATTTCCAAGGACATTAGGAGGTAACTATGAAATTTGGGTTATTATTGATCGATTAACTAAATCTTCACATTTTCTTCCCATTAAAGATACAAATTAATTAGATCATCTTTCCAAAATGTATAAAAAATATATATTTAGGTTACATGGAGTTCCAATCTCCATTTTATTAGACTATGATAATTGGTTTACATTTAATTTTTTAAAATGACTTCAAAAGTTTATAGGTACTTAATTAAATTTCAATACATCTTTTCATCCTCAATCTGATGGATAGTCTGAGCAGACAATTCTAACCATGGAAGATATGATTCACTCTTATTCCATGGATTACTAGGTAATTTTGGATCAACATATATATTTGGTTGAGTTTTCATATAAAAATAATATTCATTCAAGTACATAGATGGAACCATTTGAGGCATCATATGGAATGTTGTGTCGGAGACCATATTTTTTGGATAAAGTGGGATAAAGGAATTTTATGGGACTATATATATTAGAGGAACTAGTAGATAAGGTGTAGTTGATTCAGTGAAATATGATGAAAACTCAGAGCAAGAAGAAAAGTTATATGGATAACCTGAGGAAATATATTTCTTTCGAGATAGGTGATCATGTCTTTCTCAAATATTATACATTGAAAAGTGTAATATGTTTTGATACAAAGTGTAGGATAAGTCCATGGTTCATTGGACCATATGAAATATTGGAGAAATTTGGATCAGTTTCCTACTGAGTGTCCTTACTTCTGATTTTAAATTAGTAACACAATGTATTTCATGTTTCATTATTAAGGAAGTACGTGTTAGATTCATCTCATATTTTGAGCCCCGAAGTAGTTTAGGTGGAAGAGAATATTTATTATGAGTAATATCCAGTTTTTATTCTTGGGTATAGATATTATGTGTTGTAAAATAATCTAATTCACTGGGTTATGTTTTTATGGAAAAACCATATGGTCGAAAAGGCAACCTGAGAATCTAAAAATACTCTGACCGAAAGATATCCCCACTTGTTTAAAAAGTGAATAAATTTGAGAGGAAATAATTTATAAAATTATAGAAGGTTAAATAAACCTAGTTAAAGATATAATAAATCATTTTTATATTTATTATTATAAACTATATTGTTATAGTACTTATAAAAATATCGTGTAATTTTGAAAGAAAAAGGAAATTGTTTTAATTAAACACTTTTCTTATATGGTATATTTTAAAATAATAATTTCTACATTTTATAATTTTAATTTTATATAATGGGTATAAGTTTTGAAATACTATTATCATAATTTACTTTGGTTTAAATTTTGGTATTTTTCAGAAAATAATTACTTTTTCGTAAATATTGAAAATATTGATTTCAAAAAAAATTAATAAAATATATAATTTAAAAGTCTCAATAGGTTTTAAATATTTTTTCAAGTAACCTAAATATTATTTAGTTAAATTTAATCCACTTATTTACTTTTTAATCAAATTTAATTTTCTTTTAATATATGTTTTTTTGGAAAAAAAATTGGTTTTTCTAAAAAACTATTTTAAAATGAATAATGTGTATCCTTTTTAATTAATTAAAATAATCCCTAATGGGTTTTTTTAAAAGAAATATATAGAATATATATCATTAAATATTAATTTATATTCATTCAATTATTATTATTTATCATGGAATTAATATCGAATCATCTTTTTCTAAAAAAATACTCTTCTTAAAAAACAATTGTCTCGCCTTGTCTATCAGATTAATATTAAATTAAATATTTTCACTTATATGAATTTAATATAGAAAAATGTATTAAATAATTATATTAAAAATAATTTCTAAATTATAATAATTTAAACTTATTTTTTCACAAAAATAATTATTTAAAGTAATTAGAATTGATTTCAGTGATTAAGGTAAAAACATGTTTACATATGGGTTAAAATTAGAATATAATTTGTAAAAATGACCCAAAAAGTTCCCAAAATCCATTTTAAGACCATATTTCTACCTTATACCTTTTATTATCAGTAATGTATCATTATTGGTTCTTTTTTAAATGAAAACATTATGGCTAGAATTTAATATTTCAAAACATTACAAGTGTGCCACTCACCACACTTATAAAACGCATACATCTCTCCTCCTCTCTTCACACCTAAAAAACAAATTGGTTAGGACAATAACTAAAATAAATCACTTCTAAACTTAGTTCCTCTCATCCTATAAGCCTTTATTTGGGTATAAATTCAACCATGTAAGTTCTTTGGTGCAATCCCAAAGGAGATATCCAAAGAAGAGGAAAGGTTCATCAATGAGAAATTTATTTTATTTCCTCCTACACCCCCTTAAATTATTCTTATACCATGAGGATATAATATAAATAGTCTCTTAAATACACTATTATGTTTTTAGGTATATTTTTTTACCTAAAACTACATACACTTCCATCAAATGGGTTATGAAATCATTATTCATGTGTTCAGAGGACTACTTTCTTGCAAAATGCTATCATTCTTTTTTCTATTACCATCTATAACGGTTGAGTATAATGTTGGATATAAGGTTTTTTATAATATATTTATAAAATAATTATAAATTTTGAGTCATTTTATCATATATTGCCTTTTTTATTCTATTCTGTAATCGATACGATAACATCACTCATGTGTATGGTGGACTACTGCCTTGCGAAGTAATGTGATTCATTTTTCACTAACACGTAGCATCGAAGGTAATAGGGGTAATGATAAGGAATATATATGATATATGTGAAATATATATGATATTAGTGACATATGTTTCTCTATTTAGGTATAATATATCATTTTATTTATTACCTTTTCACTCACCAAGAAAGTGATAATGCCATTCATGGATGTGTGGACTACTTCCTCCTTAAAGTAATGTGATTCCTTTTTTCACCACCACTTCACAGGAATGATATATATAAGTATATATTATTAAATAATATATTATTAATAATTTAATTACTATTTTTCAAAGCTAAAAATTTACTTACCATCTTTCCATAATGAACATTAAAAAGGGAAATGTTACTCATGTGTACGTACGCGCTACTATCTCCATGAACGAAATGTTAGATCATTTTTCAAAAAAATGATTCATGATTGGATTTAAAAGTATACTTTATATGTAAATATTATAATTATATCATTACTATTATTTTATATATTTTTAAATAATGACCTCTTTGACCATAATTAACCTACCAAATCCAATTTTGATACATATGCTGAATATGGTCCAAACAACCAACTTAATCTTAATTGATTAAGTAATTTTATATAACTTCTTAACATGTGAAATATAAGTAATAATAAAAATGAAAATTTTTCTATATAAATTAAATAATAAGCATAATTTAATTATTCTTGAATATAAAGACACACATAAAAAGTCAAACTCAAGGTAAGGGACTCTATCTCAATTTCTTTTCATTGAGGCTTATCTTGATATTTATGAACCTTTACTCTTATATGATGTGTATATAAAAATAATTTTTTATATTATATCATTAATATAACTATTCTCATGTAATTTAATGTTTATTTAGTTTTATTATTTCCTGGGTATTATGATTCAAATATTTTTAATGTGATAAGAGACATTTCTTCTAAATAAATCCTCTTTTAGTTTTTCCTTCAAAAACTCTTTCTATTCCAAGTACATATTTTTAAAATGATATTTTAAATTTTTTTCGTATGGGAATAAAATATGTATAAATTAAATTTTTTTCACTTTTACATTATTTATATAGTTTTTAAAATGAATCGTTTTACATGTTTTAAAAGAAATGAGAGTAATAAATTTTCCTACCATCATGACTATTATTCCATTTCTAGAATCTTTGAAAGATTACATGTTTTATTAAATGAAAACCCCTATTTTCCTTATTTGGTTATTTTGGTATTGAAAAAAGATATAATGGTATTTCAATATCTAAAAGTGATGTTCATATGAGTTAAAATATTTTTCAAATGAGGTAATGTTTTATTCATGTTGTGGTTCTTATACAATATATATGATGGGTGTGCCCAAGTAGCATCCAATGATCCTGTTATGTCATAAAATATGTCTTACCTAAGATATTACTCCAATATATTTTGTAATTATTATGTTCTATGGATAATTTTATAGGAATTTTTATGTATGGTTATTTCGATTTGAAGGGGTTCTATAAGGGATCTATAAGGGTTTTATGAGATGATTTCCCTGGGTACCAACATTAATTTTCTATGCTTGATAATGAGTTTTCATGGAAATAATTTTTTTATAAAGGTAAAATAAATGATCTTTTAAACAAATGATATTTCCATTTATGGGTAAAATTTTATGTTTTCAAGAAATTTTTTTTTGAGGGTTTTAATGTCTTTCACTAGATAATGGTATTCTACTTTTTATGACCGTTTTTGACATTTTTGTGGCCATCCCACATTTTTGAAATGTTTTTATAGGATTTTAAGGATGATTATATGAAGGGAATATGTCAAGTTGAAACTCATGAAGAGTTTTTATTAAAATAGAACATTCATTATTTTAAAAGTTTTATATTATGGAAAAAATGGATATTAATCATAAGTGTCCAATATGTAATTTTATGGTTTTTTATGTATTATTTGTGAACTAATTCTCTAAAACTATAAACCTAAAAATATCATTAATGTGAAAGAATTTAATTTTAAGAATAAAACTAATGATTTTTAATTCTTAAGTTTGGTTCTTTATATAACGTGTGTCCTTATAGGATTATTTCTCATTAGTGTTAGGTGAGCTTACCTAAATTCCATGATTAATCTCAATAAATGGGTCAAATAACCCAAGAGAATGAAGTTAATGATGCAATTTCAATATCTAGATATGAGTTCCTACTATGTAATAAAATCTATTTGCAACAATATCTCATCAAGAAGGTTGGACACTCATGTTATCAACATATATACTTGATACGTATTTCATTGACTATCTGAAATAAAGTCATCATTACACCATGGCCATGGAATTTAATGTGATGGTTCTATTAAAATGAATGAGATGAGATATCAAATTCCTTAGACATGGAAGGGAAAAATCATTCCTCAACTTATTCATTGACAATATGTCATTTGGGACACACCCAATGTATCATACTTCCTATGATCATCTAAAATCATGGTTTTTGTTAGTAAATCTAATTTCATGAAACATGATATTATTTAATAATAATATTAAAGTCTAAGTACCATTATACTCACTAACTTATATGAATATTTGATAACACATAAACTGAAGAATTCCAAATGGCAGGTCTGTTCTCATAATCTCCCACCATGAATATTATCAAGTGTAAACTTCATGAGGTGAAGTGTCATCTAATTATGAGAACTCATACCTGATATTAAACATACTATATTCCTCATCATATAATTTTATCTAACTATAGAATAATTTTTAAGAATATCATCGTGGAATTTAATTGTTTTCAGCATCATGAAGAACTATTATTCCATTTTCAATGTGATAGATACACTAGGTTATTATCATATTAAAGTCATAAAGAATAATTATTATCATGAAATATGTTGTTTAATTAATATTCACTTATTTTAATATACATGTAATACAAATTAAAAATATTTGGTTCTATAACACAAAATCCAATAAAAATACCACTTTGACTCGATCCAATTTCCAATGACATTTAGTCTTGTAGACCACATATGAATATAATATTTCTACCAGGTTGAGGATTTAGATAGGGGTTCTGCCCTATTTTCTTACTCAAAGAATTTTTTTACTACTACTTCACTTATCATAAAAAACCTCATGAGATAAGACTTACAAAGTATTTTCTCCATCCACTGATGTGACCTTAGCTCTATTTCAAGAGGCATCACTGTGGTATTATCACAATAGAGTGTTATAAGGTTTTTCTCCTATGTACCATGTCATAATCTTGGATGGAGATACATATTCAAAATAATTATTTAGATACCTCATAAGCTGAAATATACTCAAACTATAATTTATAATCTAAAACCACTACTAACTTTCAACTCTTCTATCTCACAACTCATCAATTTAGGGTGAAAATGTATCCCGATTATGATTTAAAATCATCATGATATATTTGGAACTACATATATTTTAATGACTAATTCCTCATCACCTCCAAAGACCAAGAACATATACTTATTTCATCTCAGATACTTGAGGATAGTTTCGAATTCCACCTAATGGTGGTCACCTAGGTAATATTGATAATTCCCACCACACATAATATGTATGAGGCATTTATCCATGTATATAGAATATCACGCATGACTACACCAATTTCCAAAAAATATGTAATAATTTACATACAAAGTGTTTCCTCATGTTTATGAGGACACATTTTCATGGAAAGATAAATTTCATGTGACACTGGACTTCTTAAAAGAATATCCTTCTCCCACTATCCCTTTGAGAGATGTTCTCCCTTCCAAAAAATATAGCATGTAAGGCCCCAAGATTTTATGAGATAGATTATTTTTAATTTCTTTGATGTCTTGTATTGTACACAACACCAAGATTATCTTTCATTATACACAACACCGTATTATCTGGCAGTATACACAACACTATTCTTGTCTTGTGTTGCACATAATTTCATGTTCTTTCGATAGAATTCATTTCATGCACGATTGAGTGTAGATATTTTTCGATGTATAAAAGAACAATGTTTGGATTATGTTATATGAAACAACAAAGGAATCTTTCACAATACACAACACTGACTTGGCTTGAGTTACACGCAAGAGCGACCTTCCTCAATAGCTTGTGTTGTACATAATAACGAGTTTAACTAAACAACGATATATTAAAATATTATTCTTCAATGGGATATAAACTATCCATTATGAATAGTATTTACCAAATTTTGAATTTTATATAACATTAGAATTCATATTAAACAATTTTGAGAACATGATATGAGAAAAAATCAATTTTTCAGATAAAAGAAGTATTTTTCAAAAAAAAGAAATTTTACCGCCTTTTGATGGAGAAACCATTTTAAATCTAGTTTATGACACTTACATAAGTTAAATTTTACAAAATAAACTTCTTATTTAGAAGAGGGACATAAAATTTTACTTTTGTTGAATTTTTGATATTTTTTTGATAAAATTCAAATTTTAATGAATAGTGAAAAATACTGCATTTTAATTCAAAACTATATTTTCATCTAATTTATTTATATGGTTAGATTATCTTTTTAATTGTTTTTAAAGTTTAATTGGATTATGTTTTTATCATTTAATCCAATTTTGGTCATTGGAAGTAATTTTACTTTTAAATTGGAGTGAAACACATGTCAATCTTCTGATAGTTATTACTTTCTAAAAACCTGCTTTTTGGTATCGACAACGGGAATAAATTTTAAATTAAATACTGAAAATTATTTATTTTGAATTTGTAAAAATTTATTCCATTTTTTGAATCATAAGGTTTAAATTATGTAAATAGGTCAATTTTATTTTTGGATATTATGAATAGTAACTTCAGTAAATATTTTATTTACCATGGTTAAAGGGTAAATCTGGTAAATAAGGGTAAAAATAATATTATAATAACATTAAACTACCCGAACACATTTCTTAGTCCTATTTTATGAGATATTTCTGACCATGGAATCCTTGAGTCGATTTTGGGACCCATGGATTCACTTGGATGTGAAAATGACATTTTATGAGAATTAATTTAAAGTAAAGATAATTATAACATAAACATATATCTTTTACTAAATTGATTTTAATATAGGGTTATATAAATTATATCTATGTATATAAATATTAATTATAAATCTAAAAATATTTCCTACATCATGATATTTTATTTATAATTTTTAGACATTTTATAAATATATTTATTTATAATACAATTATGATGTAGTGATTACCTCATTAATGAAAGATTCAAATAAATGAATTTATAAATATGAAAATAAATTTAATTTGAACATTTTTATGACATAAAATAATTTTATGGATTACATTGACATATTATGGATTATTTAATGCCTTTTTTTCTAAGTAATCAGGTTGGTATGAATTTTTTTTAAAAAAACAAGTCTGAATAGTGTCCAAAATTGACATAATTCATAACTTAAAACATAAAATTGTTTATTAAATGATATTAAATTCATAAAAATATAATATTAGTACAAATGGTTAATATAAGTCCAAATATGTCAGAAATAACTTTTTTTAGGTCGTTTGACATGATATGGTAATTACATTAACCCACAATGTGTAAATAACATGATATCACGGTAAGATTAAAAAGGGTAAAATAAGGGTTAAATCAAAAAAATAAGGATAAAAAAATATTAAAAACTTGTATAAAAATTATTGTATGATGGGTATTAGAACCAAAATCATTATATATTATAATTTAATAAGTTTTTTACCGTTTTTAATTGAAATTTAATTTATAATAAAGTAATATTTTGAGATCTTTCTAAAGTACCCTTGTCCCCTCTTATAAAAGGGCACATCCTCCATCTCTTCTTCACTCCATTTTGAGCCTTCAAGCTAGGATAAATCCTGACCATTTATCTTCTAAACTTACCTAGTTACATTATAGAGGTTTTGGTCTTCTCAAATGTCCAACTATAGTTCTCTAAGAGGAAATTTAAAGGAGGTGCGTCAAGGAAGAGGTAATCTCTTTTTCCGATTGTTTCAAATTTCATTCTTCTTATACATACTCTTGTTTAGTTGTTTCATCATAAAGTAATAGAATCAATCTCAATAATATACTTCTATGTTATTATAAATATTAAACAACCCTATTTCACCTTCTTCCCATCCTATGAAAAATGAAATCACCGCGCGTGCATACGTAGGGCTTACCGTCTCCACGCCGTGGTATAATCTGTTTTTCAACACCACCTTAGTTGGATGGGTATAATTGTGGAAATAATAAATATATAGTATTTATATAACATTATACTAATTCTGAGATATTATACACCATCCACTTCAATACCATTCTTCAATTATGAGAACGATATCGTCCCTCGTGCGTATATATGACTTACTGTCTCCACAGTGCAATGTGATTCGTTCTGCATAATCTTAATTAAATAATGATTATATAAATAAATTAAATGAATAAATATGATATATATTATACTAATACCATGATTTAAATTATATAACTATAACCTAAAAATATTAAAAATAACTTATCCTACAAATCATGCATAAGAACATAAAGCAGTTAATACCCAAATAACGAGTAACAATGAAATGTTACTAAGAAATGGATGAAAACATGATAATGAATGTTATCATAAAAATGATTATGATTCTAGAATAAATCAGTAACATTATTTAAATCATCATACAGGAGATTCAGATACATACAAATCATATCAGACCTAAGTTAAGGGATAATTTTGCGATCACATTTTTATCTTATATTGCTTATACAAAAGTATTTACTGGGGTTATATTTATCATCCATGTCCATGTTTTCTAAAAAAATTCCTAAAATGTTTACTGTTATTCCATGTATGATTAAATTCATTTTTACCCATTTTTCACTTTTACTATGGGGCATGGAATAAATCTTTCTATTATTTACCATATGAGGTACTTTTTGACTTTTCCGACAAAAGTATGAGAAGAATGTTTTTTAACTTATATGACATGAATGGTTTTTTATGGTTTCATGAAGATTTATTTCAATTATTCTTCCTATACACTATCTAAATTTTATTTTCAACTAAAATTTTTTCTTTTAAATTTTCATGGCATTTTGAGAAAAGAAAATATTTTTGAAAAAGAAATGATATTTTCCTCAAGAAGTAAGTTCAAGTGTTTTATCAACAATATTTTTCATAAAAAATGAAACTCTTAAATAGGGTTATGTTTCTATACATATTATTACAATAATTTGATTGTGTTAATTATGAAATGATCTTTTATGTGGATTATGTTACGATGGAATTATATTTAAGAAATCCCATTATTTCTTTGGTTATGCTATGATGAATGATTTATATTTTTTGTGGCACATGTAAGAATGATTTCACTATGATATGGGTGGGACCTATATATCCCTAAAATACATTGGGTAAAGATTTATATCTCATGATATAGACATGACTAAAATTATAATTAAATCTGGTTCAGTAATACATGGCTATAATGGTAAGTAAACCCAGTTCAGTAATAAACATTGTCTACTATGATGGTCTTTATGGCAATGCCTTGGATACTATGGAAATAATATTATGTTCTTATTAGTTTTTCATAATTACATGTTTTATTCCAATGATATTATATCATGGTTAATGTTCCTTAATGATATATTCCTTACAAACTGCCATGATTTATTTAATGACTCTTGATTTTTATGTTTAAACTTTATGTTCATGTTTTTATGTTCAAATGTTTATGGTTTGTTTTATGTTCTCCATGTTTACCCTTACTAAGAATTTGACCTCACCCTTTTTTATGTTTTATTATCCCCATGATATAAGTAAAGGTTTTAGGTAGGAAAACAAAAGGGTAAGTTCTTTATGGGAGATTGTTAAGATCTTTCACCAAGTTATAAGATTATGTTACAAGTTTACAAAGACACTAAACTAATATGATCATTGGTCATCTGTTTGTGTCATGTATTTAAGTATTCTATAAAAGAAATGTAATTTCCATGTACGTAAAGATTGGGTCTCTACATGTCATGTCTTACTATAATTACCTTTTTTTATTAGGGGTTGTATAGGTAATATCTGCTTATTTCCTTGGAGTGTCTGATAAAGGTACACAATTTTCCTCAGGGTACATGTTTTCTTCCCAGAGAGGCCTTAACAAACTCTAATCACCTTATACATGTAAGTATGAAAAAATAAATTTCTTTCCAATCCACAATTGGTATGTAAAACCATCTTCCACTTTACTTGGAACTTGGTTTAGTTTTTTTATCTATAATGTGTATCCCCCAAAATGATAATGAAAGACTCGGATGATTCATCATTGATATCACCATGTCTAACAGGGTTCGGTTCCTCCTTTCACTTACACTATTCCAATGTGGTGTATAAGGAGGATTGAGTTGATTTTGAAACCCAAAATCCTAAAAATAATCAAATAAGTGTTGATTAAGAAATTATCCACCAAATTATAACTAGATTTTATTAATATTATTACAAGGATGGTTCTAAATTCATTCTTTTAATTTTTCAAAATAATTTGATTGATAATTCATTAATTATACATATCCATATCCACTAAAATAATCAGTAAAAGTTATGATGTATTAGTACTCACAACTTACTTAAAATGGGAATGGTCAAAACACATCGGTGTGAACTAATTCCAGTATATCATTGGCCCTTTAATATTTTCTACTAAATAGGTATTTAGTCATTTTTCTTTGTAAACATGTGTGACATATACCAAGTTTCTTTAGTATAACTGAATCCAAATATCCATCTATTGTAATGTTTACAAAATCCTTTCATTTACTATTTTATCCAATTATTCAATAAATGTTTGTGGTATTAGTCATGTGAAATAGTTCCATTTTTTATTTCCATTACATGGTTTGTGCAATCCAAGGAATAAAAACCATTATTTAAATATTTATGATCCTAACATATGTTTTATTTACAAAAGAAGTAACATTTATTCCTAAATTTTAAAATAAATTCATACGTATCAATTCTAGATACCAATATAATGTTTTTTATAACTAATGAAACATAATAACAACTTATGAGAACCATGATCATTCTCATAGAAAACATGAGGTGGTTGACCCCGATAGCCACAACAATGAGTCTACCTCTATTAGATTCTCATATATCTACCTCAACGTTGGAAATCTTCTAAAATATACATGATTTCTCAATTTTAATACATATTTCAACACCACATGTTACATCTAATACTAAATTTCTCAAATCATATAAACTACACTAGATTAAAAACCACATGAAGCTTCCCCTTTTTTCTTATCATGGGTACAGTTTTTCTTTGAGTGGTCGTTCTTGCTGCATGAAAAATAGAGAGAATATTGTTCCCTTTCATTCCCCTTGATCATTCCCTTATTGTAAGGGAGTTTCAAAGAATATTTGGACTTAAATAAATTCTCTCGCTCTTTCCCTTTATTCACCATAAGGACGGAAGTATTTTTTCACTTCATATTGTAAGGGCCCTGATCCCTGTATCCTGAAGACATTACCTTTATTTAATACATTTTCAATAGATACAATATTCCAATACAAAAGGACCAAATAGTTTAGTATTTTTAATTAACTAGATACATACATGGTACCCTTATTAAATTTGAAATTAAAAAAAATAGAAGAAATTAATTTTCATCCTTGAACTCATTCAATGATTTCTTCTTCATAACCAGGGGAAATGAAACAAAAATAAGGGTGGGCTCAAATTATCATTAATGGTTAAATAAATAATAATATATCTTGAATCAATAAATAAAAATCAGTATGTAATTATAAATAAATGAAGACTCGTTTCATTAAATCAATAACAGTTATATCATGAGAGAATAAAGTATAATCATTATATCAATGTCAATAATTGGAAAAAATTCTCATTTAATAAATAATGTGTTCACAATCTGAATCCAAAGATAATATCATAGTGAAAATCACATGGATAAACAATAACTGAGTTATTATTTAAGTAAACTATTATTATTGGATCCCATGATCTCAAACATCATGGTCTATATACTATAAAGACCTTCCACAAGACAGTTTAATCAGTATGGGTAAAACCCATTTAATTTGGCCAACTTATTCATCTCATGAGACTACTGATGCATCGAGGGGATATCTATAATTAATCCCCCCCCCCCATGTATTAATTTAAAAATAATTCATCATATATCAAAATTATCAGTTTAACTCATGAATCAATATTCCTTATTAATAAATATCTTTATTCAGTAGGAGATACAGATTTAACATTATTTCTCCAGTTAGTCAAATAACATTCAATAAAAATACCATATGTAAAAATGGTATATGACTTAGGAAATAATAATATCCATTATAAATTAAATATTTATATTTAATTAAATATTCAATGAATTATGATCATAAATAAAATGGGCAGTATATACAACATAGAAAAGGAATCAGGTGCATTAAAATATGCCTCAATGAAGTGAAATTGAGACAAAGTCCCTTACCTTTTGTCCATACATGATTTAAACTCATATATAATGGTTTAAATAATGTTATTAATTTATAAAAAAACCATTTTAATATTTATGATATCTTATATGATCATCTTATAACCCTTTTGTTAATAATATTTCATTATTACACTTCTTTCGGGTGTTAACTGCTTCATTTTTTCAATGAATTTTTTGTCGTGTAAGTTATTTTTCCTATGAATAAGATATATTTCCATCAAATAAAAATTATATTAAGTTATTAGATATCATATTTATCCATTTTATACATTTTTATAGTCATTATTTAATGTTGAACATGGAAAATGAATCGCATTGCATCGTGGAGATGGTAGGTCATATGTATGCACGAGTGATGGTATCCTTCCCATAATGTGTGAAATGGTAAAAAAGTAGATGGTATAATAATTTTTCAAGAATTAATATAATATAATAATTATCATATATATCCATTATTTCCATCATTATACCCATCCTAGTAATGTGGTGATGGAAAACAAATTATACCACAACTTGGAGATGGTAAGTCCTATGTACACACGTGCAGGGATTTTGTTTTCATGGGATCTCTAAAAAGTGGAATATGGTTGTCCCATAATCATAAAACATATCATCATATATATAATTCTTTATTTTTTACTTTATCTTGTAAATAACACATAAACATGAATCAGACGAATAAATGATCTTGAATGAGTTGGTAGAGACGATTACCTCTTCTTTAGCGGACTTCCTTTATACCTCCTCTTAAGGGATATAAGGATGGTATTTTTGAAATACCAAGACCTATAGATCATGTATAATGATGTTGGGAAGATAAATCAGCATGTTTTTTTCAATCTATATAGCTCATTGTGTTGTGAATAATTGAGGGATTAGGTTCCCTTTTATAATTTAGGTGAGTGACATTTAAGGAATTATTAAAATATTAAAATATATTATAGATATTCTAGAGGAAGGGAATTAGAAATATCCTATAAAGAATATGGGTGAAATTTTAGACCGTATCGTATCCCTTTTGGTCTTATTTTATATTTTTTTGATTTTATATATAATTTAACAAAATATTATATTCATGAAAAATCATTATTTTCAAATTTAATACAATTCATTACTATGAAATTAAAGAAATCAAAAGAATATTCAATTTATAGAAAAATATTTTATTATATCCTATTAATTTTATACTTATAAATTAAATTCCTAGATTAGATTATTTAACTCAAATTATATTTATATTAGTTTTTTTAATATCATATATTTTATTTTTCCATTAATTTATTAATTATTGCTTCATCGTTGTGAAAGAATTTAAGATTTTTATTTGATGCCTAAAAATAAAAAATAAATTTCAAGAAAAAGATAAATATTTTATTGTTATATATACTATTTAAAGTTGAATATCTCTTTTATAAAACAATATATTAAAATTTTATACTAATTAAAAACCATAGTGTGAATAGTTTTACTTTATTTAAAATAAATTTTTATAAAGTACTTAATGGCCTCAGACCCCTTCCCTCCCCCTCCTGAGAGGGGGGGGGGTTGCTCAGGCTTGCTTCCCCCCAATTCTTTTGCTCCTCTCACTGATTCGGCGAAGCTCCCGATGTTCCCTGCCATCGAACTCTCCCCCAAAGTCCCCTCATTAGTTGTGGGACTCCCAATGCTTTTGGTAATGGGCAAGGAGTTCTCTAATGAGGGGACCTATATAGGAACTCTCTAGTGGCATGCTTTGGTCGGAATCGTCCTTCTGTTTATGCCTTATACAGCTTCGTCTCTAAGTCGGGGGGTTTGAATCACCACACTATTGTTGGGATTCTGGACCCTCGGCACCTTCTTATTCTCTTCGCGACTGAAGATGACCTTATCATCTCCTAGACCAACAATAAACATACCGACAAAGGAGCTCACTTCTTCCTCTTCTAATGGTCCTTAAATTTTCATTTGAGGCATGATCGTCTGACAGCACCAATCTGGGTAAGCTTCCCCAGTCTTGCACTTCCATTCCAAAACCTCTCCATCCTTTCAATGCTTGGTAATATGGTGGGTTTGTTATTATGTTTTTATGACCGATCATGATCCCTCTTCTATCCAATTTCTCTGTGGGTCAGCATAGAGGTTGATGTTTCCAAACCACCAGTTGATTTTGTGTGTATTGAGATTTAGAATGAGTACCAGATCAAACAAAGGGTTAGTTTTGATTATTGGATCAATTTTTTTTTGTTGTGGTCGTCTGGGTCATCTACAACAGGCATACAGGAGTGTTCAAGGAGGTTATTCCATAGGTATAGTCGGTGAAGGTGGGGAAAAGGTTACTGCTAATACGAAATCCTATACGGCTGCATTATCATCCCCCTTGAGATGAAATCTGGAAGCGGATGGTGCTAAGGGTGGCCACACCATCACATTCCTAGTGTGTGAGAATGGACCCTCGGGGTATAGTCTAGGAATTCCTGGATTAGTTTCTCTAAGGATGGGAGGAATTTCTCTCCTACAGCTGACTCATGGTGTGGATGGGGCTGTGGATAATGGGGAATGGACCAAGGTGAATCACGGGAAGGGCAATTATTGGAGTCCATCCACAGCTGATGAAACAACCTTATATGAGACCCCTCAGTCTCCCCTGAATTCTGTAGAAGATGATAAACTCAAGAGGATCTCACATGATATGATGTCAAAAGGGAAGCTAAAGCTCATTGATTTTGGCGACTATTCAGTTCATACCGAGAGGAAGACCAAGACTCAGAGAGATTACTCATTCCTTCCAAAACCGATGACTAACTGATCTTCTATAAAGGGTATAAATTTTTGGGAGCCTTACCAGACATCCTTCTATGACAAGTTGGACGTGTCTAAAGGTGAAAATCATGAGGATCCCAACCATTCAAGGTATATGGAGGCATCAGAGGATGTCCAGGAGAAGCAAGGAAAGAGGAGGTTTACCTGGAGCCTCTCCTTCATTCTAAGGAAGAGATAGTGGATAATCATTTTACTATCAATTTATTAAAGGATGAAGTTGATAGAATGTATGATATATCATTACAAGTTGACCTTAATGAAGATCAAGCTAGGTGGATTGTCAAGCAAGACCAGATCTTGGCTCATGGAATCAGTAAGGAAAAAATAAACCTAGATGAATACATTCAGACTCGGGATGGGATGGCCGACTGCTTTGAGGATCTCATAAAAGACAACCCAGATACAAAGGTAACTTCTATTGTATGGAGCGTACATAGGGTGTTTAATTTAAAACATTTAATTTTTTTTGGAACAGTTGGGTAACTCTTATGAGTTTTGACATGAGGCTGGCTTGTAATATGGTTTTATCACTTTCCCTCAAAGTGATCTCTTTTATAAAAATTTAAATTGGGTGTAAAAGGTCCTAAATTATAACCAAAGATTATTATTGTCAATATTTACTCATAAATTAATATTGATACAAAAATTTTTGTCATTTTTTTATTATTATAATTTTTATTAAAATAATTTTACTATTTATTCTTTTTCTTGCACAAGCACTGCATTTGTGTTGCAAAAGAATTAAAGGAAATTATTTCATTTATAAAAATTTAAAATAAGTTAATATCATAAAAATAAATAAATTATTCTCAATATAATATTTTATAGTCATTAATTATGTATATTTACTCATATCCAAGTCAAGAAATCTTCTTTAATTTGTTAATTTAACTTTTCTTTCCTTGCGTAAGAATTTCACAAGCATTTGGATAATATTCATCTTATATAACTATAAAATTAGAAAATAAAAAAACATTATAATAATTACATTAAATTAAAAAAATTAAAAAGTCTTATTATTGGTCAATTATTATCTTTAAGGTACCATTTTTTTATTTTCTATCACTGCACTGGAACTGCATCGATATTGAAAATAATTTTATTATTTATCATCAAATAATTTATATTTTCTATGTTATAGATTATTTTTGTGAAATATTTATATTATAATATTATACATCATTAATTTCATAAGTTTAACAAATTTTCTATCATAATTATTTCTCGATGATATCACAAAAGATATTGTATTTCATAAAAACTGTATTTTTTACAATTCACAAAAAAAATTACTTTTTTTGAAAATTATCAAAATTTCACCATTGACTAAAATTGATATGTTGTTTTAAAACATGAATTTAATTTATTAAAATATATTTTCTAAAACTTCTGCAAATTAATTATAATTTTTATTTATAAAAAACAATAAAAATGATTTTTTACGAAGATGTATTTTTTATGAATAAACTGAATTTACTATAAAATTATCTGTTTATTTCCTAAGAATAAATAAATATGAACTTCATACATATTTAATAATATATTTCATCCTATTATAAACTAAAAATTTAATGGATAGTTTATAAAAATAATAATATTTTATAGTATATCATGGTTTGTTTAATCTTGGTGTTGTGTGGAGTGTAAGCTTTACGTGAAATTGAATTTGTTTATGGAGAGACATACTGTAAAATCTTTAAGTTTTATATTCTTCCCTAAATTAAAAATTTTCAGACTTGAAATTTTTAGGGATTTTACCATCTAAAAAAATTATTTTTTTTCTTCTTCATAACATCCTCATGTTCCATTGTTGCTTCTTCCATTTTATGGTTTCTCTAATAAACATTTACCAATTGTGTTGTCTGATTTCTCAACACTTTTTCTTTGGTGTCAAGAATCTCAATAGGATCCTCAGAGTAATACATATCTAGTTCTTTTTCTATTTCATCATAGTTGAGTATATTCATTTTTATTTGGGTGTAATTTCTTAAAAATGATATGAGGAACTCATCATGAACTTTGGAGAGACCTGATGGAATTCCTAATCGATATGATAAAGCTCCAATTCAGGAATCTCGATAGGCTCCTCACAGTAATACATATCCACTTGAAATTAAAAATACTTCCTTTGGTTTTTAGTATAAATATTTTTCTTACATTTTGATTCTATAATATGATCCTCAATAATATTTACCTTTTTCATTATCTCTTCAATAATTTATGGGCCAATAAACTTCATTTCACCAACTTCATTACAAAAAAGTCAGAGTGTGACATCACTTTACATATAAATCTTCATATGGTTCCATTTTAATACTTGAATATAAACTATTATAGTGTGAAAACTCTACCAAAGCTAAATGATGATCCCAAATACCATGAAAGTCAAGTGTGAATGATATCAGAATGCATTCCAATGTTTTAATAGTACTTTTAGACTTTCCATAAGATTTAGGATGCTAAGGGGTTCTCAAATGATGCTTAGTATCTAGATCTTTCTAATGTATATTCCAAAATTTTGATGTAAAATGGGGATATTGATCAGGAACAATTGATAGAGGTGAACCATGAGTTCTTATAACTCCAATAATATAGAGTCTTGATATGTTCTTAAGAGGTAAATCTTCTCTTATTGACAGAAAATGTTCCAATTTGGTATTGCGATCAACAATAACCCATATCGCATCATTCTTTCTAGGTTTATTTGGTAATATAGTGATGAAGTATATAGTTATTTCATCCCACCTTCGTATTGGAATAGATATAGGTTACATAACTCCCCTAAGATATTGTCTCTCAACTTTAACTTATTCAAAATCTAGGCATCTTGACACATATTCAATAATTTCTTGCTTCATACTATCCCAAAAAAATGTTCCATCAGATCCCTATGAATCATGGAACTACAAGGGTATATAAAAAAATTTAAGCTATGAGAATAATCCAATAGTACCATTTTTATCTTAGGTATTGATGGAACACACAACCTATTTACAAATTTCAAAGAACCATCTTCACAAAAAAAATCCTTCTAATTTTACATCATTCACAGCCTTAATTTTATTATGAAAATACTCATAAAAATATTAAGTTATTTTTATCTTTTGAAATAAATATGGTTTAGAAATAATTTGAAAAAGTAGTGGTGCATACCATTTTTTAATAATTCCCATATCCATATTTACTAAATCAATGAACATAAGATCTCTCTCAATCCCCATTTGGATCATAATTCCATGATCATTCCTACTTAATGCATATGCTACCTTATTTTATTTTCATGGTTATTAGTGTATTCAGTAAAAAAAATCATTGAGTAACTTGATCCGTCATATTTTCCCCAAGTTGAGTTCTTTCTATGTAAATATTGATTTCAAAATATTTTCATCCTTATGTATCTCAAATATTTCACCATATATATAGTGTCTCCATATATTTAGAGAAAATATTATGGTTTCTAAGTCAAGATCATGAGTTGGATAATTTATTTCATGAGTCTTCAACTACATTGATCCATATGCAATAACTTTATCATTTTTCTTAAGGGAACAACCGATTACTTTTTATGATGCATCATTGTATATCACAAACCCATAATTTCATGATGTTAAATTGAAAATTTTATCCTTGACAAATCTTTCCTTGAATTCTTCAAAACATTCTATACATTCATTTTTTTCATATGAACTTAACCCCTATACATGTGATCATGGTTAACGGGTTATCCAATTGGTGAAAATTATGAATGAAATGCTGATAATAACCTACTAAATCAATGAAACTACATAACTCGGTTATTTTCACTAGTGTATACTATTATTGGACTACATTTACCTTTATATGAACTACTCATATTCTATCCGTAGAGATGATGTGGCCAAAAAAATAAATTTTTTGAGTCTAGGATTCACTCTTAATAAATTTACCAAGTAACTCTTTCCATATTAGATTATCAAGAATGATATTCACTCAATTATCATATAATTCATAGCATTTAGAATACACTATAATATCATCAATGAATACCATGAAAAATAATCAAGATATTCCTTGAATACTTTGTTCATTAGATCAATAAAAACCAAGGGTGCATTAGTCAATCCAACTAGAATTAATATAAACTCATAATGTCTATACCTCATCTAAAAAACTATCTTTAGAATTTATTACTTCTTTACTCGCAATTTATGATATCTAGAAATAATTTCAATCCTTGAGAAATATTGATATTCATGAATTAGAATCAAATAAATCAGTAATGTGAGGTAAAGGATACTTGTTCATTATCAAAATAGCAATGATTTCTCTATAATCAATTCACAACCTCATGGATCCATCTTTCTTCCTAACAAAGATAGCATGGGTTCCCCATGGATAAACACTAGGGAAAATAAATCCCTTATTACTCAACTACTCTAGTTTATTATTCAACTCATGTAATTCTACAGTGTTTATTTTATAGGGAGCCTTTGATATCGGTCTTTCATCATGGAATAAATCTATGGAAACATAACTCCATGCTTGGAGTTTCTGGGTAATTCCTCATGAAATAAATCAATATATTATTTTTAAAATAGGTATATACTTAGTTTGAAGATTACCTTTTTCTTCCCTATATATTGTTTTCTCATCCTCTATAAGAATTTCATTAAGTAGAGCTAGTGAGGTGGATCTATATAAGAATCATATGATTATGTTTCTACTCTAAAGAGATGGAATTATGCATCTTCCTCAAAAATCATAATTTCCTTCTTCTTTAAATAAATTTTCACATCATATTTTTTAATCCAGTCCATACTGAGGGTTATATCAAATTAAACCATGGGAATGATGATATGGTTAGTAAATAAAGCACATTTCTCTGTTATAATGGGTACTTAATGGAACATTTTAATGAAATGATACTTCTATAAGGAGTTTTGAATAGAAAATACTTTATTAAATCAAAAGTAAAATGTTTAACTTTCTTAGAAATATTGGTAGATATAAAAGAGTGTGACAATCCAGAATCAAATAAAGCATTGGATAAATTTGAAGATAGAGTAAATATACCTTCCACCACATAATTGGGTACTTCAACCTTAGCTATAGTTATTGCATAAGCTTTTCCATCTCCCCTTGGTTGTTTCTATGGTAGATTCCCTTATCACGTAGAACATTAGTTTTAATAATAAAACATTTAATTTCAGTTGAATTATTAGATATCATTAATTTGTTTCTTGTTTCACTCATGAGACATACATACCTTGTCTCCACACTTATAATACACTCATGTACCCTTCAGAGATTTCCTTGGATGTTTCCTCCCATAATATACAGAAGATTGAAAACCCATCATTCACTTGTTCTTGTTTAGTACTTCACCATTCTCATGGTTCTTATCTAAACTCTTCTTATCTTGATTTCATTTAAATATATATTATCTATAAAATTCCTTCTCTTTTTTGATTTCACATAGTACTATTTCACCATATGATGAAAAATTTTGGGAGACTGGTTCCCTTAGGAGGTTTGTCTTAAGGACTTAAATCAAATAATCAATCGTTCTCTCTGAATTATGTATATAATATGTTGCGTACCTGGATATTTTTATAAAGGTATCCTCATACTAAAAAACATTCTCCTCTTCATTTTGATTTAAGTTGAGTAATTTTCTCTTCATTTAAATTTGTTGATCAGGAGGGAAATATTTTTCAAAGAATATTTCTCTAAAATCTCTTCATTACTTGTATTCTATTTCATATTACTCCATAGTATTATTTATCAACATCCACCATTGTTTAACATCCCCCTTGAGAGAGTATACTATTAATACTACATTTTCATTTTCATTTCATCCCAGTGCTAGAAATATCTTTTAATGGGACATGACCTATTTCATAGCTAACACTAGTCTAATAGTCCCACAAAAATATGGGGGCTTCCTCTACATTAAATTATTCAACATAGGTGTATCATGTATTGAATCATTATGTCACTCCATTTGAGCTTGTTTATTCATCACATCCTAAGTATGATATCCTAACATGGTCATGATATGTTCAGATCTAACACTAACTATGTTGAAATTCTCAGTGGCGAAATCCCAACATATTCTGAGGGTATTTATTCCATTCCTTCTATTAGTCACCATCACTAAATAATGGCTCATACTAATTTAGCACATAATCATCATGAGTACTAAGACACAAAATAATAATTCCTCTAATGGTGAATGTATTTAGATACTATAAGGAATTATCATAGTTCTCGCACTGTTTATGTTTATTTTAAAATCTAGTTCCAATTTTTTTAACTAAAATTTCTCTAATAACAACTATAAGTACCCTACCCTGGTATCTTAGAGACTTTGCCTTACATTAATACACCAGTACTAGATATAATAATAAACTCCCAATCGCTGGAATAATTTAGTAGTTTTGAAGAACTAGATACATACATGGAACCCTTATTACATTGGTAATTAAAAAAATTAAGTAATGTAATTTTCATTCTTCAACTCATTCAAATATCTCTTCTTCATAACATGGGGAAAGAAAATCAAAAAAAAAGTGTGATCTAAAATGCTCATTAAGGATAACATACATAGTAAGATATCTCTATTAAATAAATAATGCATGATAAATAACATAACACTCATTACATTAAATTTATAATAGTTATATCATGAGAGGATAACGATTAGTCATTATTTCAATATAAATAATTGTAAACAAGTTCCATTTAATCAATAACCCATGCACAATAATAACATAGTGAAAAACATATTGATAACCCATAACTTAGTTATTTATGAATAAAATACTTACTATTGTATTACATGATCTCATACATCATGGTATCTATACGGTTAAGACCTTTCACAAGATAGTTTAATCATTATGGGTAAAACCCATTTAATTTAGCCGACTAATTTTCACATGAGACTCCTGATGCATCAAGGAGCTATATATAATTAAGCCTAACATGTTTCTACATGTCCAAAGACATCCTCATATATCAAAATGATTGATTTAATTCATGAATCAATATACCTTGTCATGAAATATCTGTATTGTGTAGGAGATACAAATTTAACATTATCTCCTAAGTTAATCAAATAACATTCAATGTAAATACCATATGTTAAAATGGTGTATGGATTAGATAATAATTATATCCATAAAACATGTAATATGGGTATTTATTTAAATCTTTAATTAATGATGATCATAAATAAATGGGGCAGTATATACACCATGGAAAAGTAATGAGGTGCATTAAAATATGCAGCAATGAAGTGAAATTGAGATGAAGTCCCTTACCTTATGCTTCTTTTTATTCATACATAATTTAACCTCATGTATAATCAATAAAATAATGTTATTAATTTATAATAGAACCATTTTCTAATTTATTATATCTTATATGATCATCTCATGACCTTATTCTTATAATATTTCATAATTACCATTGTTTTGGGTGTTAACTGCTTTATCTTACTATGCATGTTTTGTCGTGTAGTTCCTTGTTCTTGTGCGTGTGATATATTTATATCATATAAGTAATTATATTAAATTAATTTATATAATATTTATTCATTATATACAATTTTTTAATCATTCATCAATGGAGAACATGGAAAATGAATCATATCACGTTGAGGAAATGGTAGTTCGTGCGTACAAACGAGAGATGGTATCATTCCTATAATGGGTGAAATAGAAAGGAAGTTTATTTTATATTAATTTTTTTAAAAATAAATATAATTTCATAATTTTCATATATATCCATTATTTCAATCATTACTCCCATCTAAGTAAATTGGTGATGAAAAACAAATTACACCACAACACGGGGATGATAATTTGTATATACGCATGTACAGTGATTTTGTTTTTCATATGATGGATAAAAGGTTGAGTATGGTTGTCCCATAATCATAATAACATCTAAAAATATATATAATATTAGATTAACTAAATTATCATGGAAACAACACATAAAGATTATGTTTAAGAATAAATGAACTTCAATGAATTGGTAAACACGATTACCTTTTCTTCGACATACTTCCTTTAGAGATCTTCTTACAAGATCAAAGGATTGTTTTTCTGGAATACCAAGACCTTATGAACTTGGATATGGAAGTTTAGAGGAGCAAATATTAAGGTTTTTTTGACCTATATTACTCAAATTATTGTGAATAATTGAGGTAGGAGGTTCCCTTTTATAATTGAGGTGAGGGAAATTTAAGAAATTCTCAAAATATTAAAATATAATAAGGCTATTTTAGGTACAAAGACTTTCAAATATCTTATAAAGAATATGGTATGAAAATTTAGACCATATATTATCCTTTTTTGTGTTATTTTATATTTTTATTATTTTCTATATAATTTAATAAAATATTATATTCATGAAAAAGTATTATTTTGACATTTAATACTATTCATTACTATAACTTTGAAAACACTAATACAAAGATTAAAATTTTAACCAAGTATATTAATATATTCTATAGATGTCATATTTTTATATAAAGTTCATGGATCATATTAAATATCTCCAATAATATTTATTTTAATATTTTTAATATCATTTATTTAATTTTTACATTAATTTAATAATCATTACAGCATCATTGTGAATGAATTTAAGGTATGTATTTTTTTCATAAAGTTTTAAAATAAACATCCATTAACAATATATATATTTTATATTTTAATAGGCTATTTATAGTTGAATATATCATCTAGAAACATTGTATTAAAACGTTATACTAATTAAGAACTATAGTGTGAACAGTTTGACTTTCTTTTAAATAAAATATTATAAGGGATTTAATGTCAAAAAATTGGATTCCAAAAGGTCATAAATTATAACCAGTTATTATTATGGTCTAAACTTACTCAACCATTAATATTTGGAAAAAAATTGATCCTTTTAATGATTCTTATAATTTTAATTATAATCATATTATATATTTTTATTCTCATTTCATAAGAACTGTGAGATTAGTGCACAACTCATCATGTAGTTTAAAACCTAAAACCTCTAGGTGATTATTTTAGAAAATTAGTTTTAATATGTGAGTCTCGCTTGGAGAGAATTCTCTAATTTTGATCTAAAATACCCCCAGTATATCTCGATTCATTCTTGTCTAACTCTTTCTTAATATAGAATATTGAGATGTTGGTTCATGATATAATAATCCATGTCTTCATGTGACTTTATGAGTTCATTATATATAGTTGAAAACATTAAACAATGAATTTCAACAATGTTGCTCAAATGTTTCTCTTATACATTTAACTACCCATTACATTCCATGTTAGTAGGTGGATTAGGTAGTGAGGATCCTTGAATGTAAAACTTCCATTCATTAGGAAATATTAAATGTAGGCATATAAACCATTCATCGAAATTTCTTCCAGTTAAGAGATGGTATTAATAAACAATTTTTCATAGGGATAATGTGGTTGAAAATATTTTTATTATTACACAATTTTAAAATAACAAGTTATTATTGTGTAAATTCATTATAGTTAATCTGAGATAATCGAATAAATTTAATTTTATTATGTCTCCCAATATTTTATCCAATCCCAATAGCCCTCACCATTGGACTCAAAATGTATAGTTTCTCAGAAATTCTTGTAGAAAAGATCTATATGGACCTTCTTATAAAATAAGAGTTGTATCAATCAATTACTCAAAGGTATTTAGGTAGGCATTTATTTTCCAAATTCAGTATTGTAGCTCCATGATTTATTTAGTGGACTCCCCAATCCAAAAACCCTTACTTAGATTTCCCCAACACTTGCCTATAGGTTACAAAAAGACTATTGTAGGATACTTCTCTTGATTTAAATTAGTCGACTCAACTCAAAACCATCATAAGAACTCCATGATAAAAGTAAGTTTCCATTATGGGTTGTTCAAAAACTTAGTTTTATAGTTTTCATTCAAACTCAAGTAATGGATGGTCTAGTTTAAATTAATATTAAGTTGAGCGATTTTAATTATTATGCTTAAAATTTTCCTTATTTTATCCTTTACATTTCTTATTAATATAAATTTTATTTTACTTTAAGGATTAACCATGTTATTCTAAAACATTTATGTATAACCCACTATTTTAATTCTACCTTTATATATTAGTTCATTTACTTATGTGATTGCAGTATTACATCAATATAATAAAACATGAATAAGACAAAAATAAAATAAATAGATAAATAAAATTATATTGAGATTTATCTAATGGTTTATATATTTACTAGAAAAAAATAAAACTATTTCCCCAGGGAAAAACTCCTTATGTCAATCCTGGAATGAGTTGCAGCATCCCACCTACACATCTATGTATCTCTTGTGTTGATTTTATATTGGTTCCATCTTAAACTTCCACTGCCTTTAATCTATCTTAAACTGACTCCATGAACCATCAAATAATTCTTTTTGTGCATAAGTTTTATATATCACACACAATTTATGGGAAACAAAGTATTTTTTAAGGTTAATTACATAAAAAACCTTTTACATTAAAGGCTTACCTAATAAGGGGAAGTGACAACTTGAATGCTATCATATTTAATTTAATAAAATTAATTACCTAACCAGGAAATAAAATTAAATTACATAAAACCAACACATGCATGCATTTGGTCAATATCATGATTATTCATACACATACAATGTTTACCCATTTTAAATAACTATCTAGTATTCATTTCAATTCATTATTTAATAAGAAAAGACACGCATAAATTAATTCATCTAATTATCATATTAATCAATTAATTCATCTTTATCATATATATCCAATTATCTTGTAATTCCCATCCATTGTGATTTTAAATAAAATACACAATTTAAATTTATTTAAAACTAAATAAAATAATACACATCAATGTACTTGAAATAAACTCAATGACTACATATCTAAACTATAGAGTATGGTTTAAATTGCAAACAATGAACCCATATGACATATTTTTCACATGACATAGGTTATAATTTCATAGTGTGTTTGACCAATTTAATTCCACACAAAACATATAAAAATTATGCATCATGTACATTTTAATGTGTTGATTATTTAGTATACCATAACCAAATATGACTCATTGTTTAAAATATAAAATAAAATTAATTAAGTATTTTATATAATAAAAACCATAATGACTAACATGTACTATCAACCTAATGACCCACAAAACTCAGGTCGATGAGGTTTAATGGAGTAGTTAATTAAATTTAATATTTCTCTATAAATAGTTAAAGTACACATGTAACACCCATAAATTCTAAAACAGGAAGAATGTATTCTATAGTGTATGTGACACGCAACACTAATCTTAAACAACCCATAAAATATATTTCTTTAAATTTAATCTCTTCGATAGCTTACAGAACATAAAACCTCGAGTCTAAATGAACTGTAGTGTAGTATACGATTATAACCTAGCCATTAAATTAGATATTATTAATAGTAATAACTAAATTATGAGAGATACATATTCTAAATATGTAAAATTTTAATATATTGATTATAAATAAAAATAATTATTATTTTGAAGAAAAAGAAATGTTTTCTAAAAAAGTGTGTTTTCTAATATGTGTGATTTCTTTGCGCTTCACGCACAAAATATAAAATTAATTTTCACCACTTTTAGAAAAAATATATGAAAATTTTAATTTCATTTTTTATATTATAATATAGAAATTATCATAGGGGTGATTTTTGGGATTTTTTTTAAATGCTTCAATTCTCAAGGAATTATGAAAAATATAAAATTTTAATTGAAAACTACCTGGTAGATTAAATTATTTATTAAATTATATTTTATTTTAAATTGTGTTTAAGGTAAAATTATCTCTTCTATAAATATATTAATAAAATTTAGTTCATTGGAATTTTTATAGTTCCAATTTCATCTCTAAAGTTCACGAAAGACTATATAATGATGGTTCATTCATTGGTGGCCCACTTCAGTAAGAGACAACCCTCTGTTGACATCTTTGACAAATTCATCATTTCTTTTTGTAAGCTTCAAGATTAGGAGATATTAGGGATTTTGTAATTGATCCATTTTTTATTCGATTCCCAGAACAATAATATCATATCTTAGTTTGGGAGAATGCACCGCATATTATTTGAGTTTTTTGTTTTCCCCTCTTTTGGTGATCATTTTATTTTCACTTGGATCAAGATCCCCCTGTTACAATGATATGGTTATCAATTACTGATCTTCCTTTACCATTTCAAAATCTAGAGATCCTTCGTTTGATCTATAATCTGGTGGGATCTTACCTCTATATGAATTATTATACCAACGCTATTTGTCATCGGATTTCTCTAAGGATCTATATTGAAGTTGATGCTTCAAATAAACTAATGGATTATATTGGAATTCAAGATAAAGGTGATCTATAGTGGTATCAAATGTTATACTATGAATCATGGGTTTTATCATATTATAGTATTCTTTCACACAATGCTCACAGATTTAGGGAAGGAATCTATGGGGATTCTCAGGTGTCCCTTCTATCTGATATCGTGGGTGAGGGTCATCCTCTAAAAGGCATTGGAGAAATTAAAATGAACACTTTATATGCTATTAAAACATGAAAATATCACATGGTGTAATATATATGTACTAGTGAGGTATGTCATTGCCCAGTCATCCAGAGAGTGGTGAGATTCTGGTATCTTAAGCTGAAGATTGTAGATATATATGAGCGTTTGAGGAATGATTTGGGTGATAGTATTTCAACAAGGAAGAGGGAAAAGGGGATATTTGTTTTAACTAATAGCATAAATTAATATCCCTCCATGTATAAAAATTATATGGTTCCAATCATCACTTTTACTCAAGTCTAGGAGCCTCGTATTGGTGGTCCAACAAGCTGCAACCAGAAGTTGGAAGCGCAGGGAGAATCTATTGTACATGGGGATCGGTTGAACTCAATGAACAGGTTGTGTCCAATAAGGACATTGAACACAATTATACTTGATATCCTCTATAATTTTATATAAATTTAGGGGAAGACAATAAAATAAAGAGTATAGGAAGATCTAGTTTTCCCTTCTTCTCAGAAACATTTTGCGGTATTGTGTGATAGTGATCCAACCCCATTCATAAAAAGAAATATTTAGGAGGAAGGAAATTAATATAATCATCCTTTAAGATGATTTTTAGATTATAAAGTGTTTTATAATGAATCTTCCTCTGAAACATAGACCTCTTAGTCTATAGAAGAGGATCTTGTGGAAGAGTTCCTCTGTTTCTTTTCAATGAAATGAAAGAAGACCCTTGTAGATTCAGATGGGTTTGTTCAACATGTATGGAGGCCTCAGATAAGGAAGGACTATCAAAATTCACTTATTCCTCATGTTACAAGGTTGTCAATCAAAGTTATATTCCTTTAAAATATATTAACTACAGT
The DNA here is from genome assembly GCA_963277665.1 of Viscum album. Taxonomy (NCBI): domain Eukaryota; kingdom Viridiplantae; phylum Streptophyta; class Magnoliopsida; order Santalales; family Viscaceae; genus Viscum; species Viscum album. Next base: position 2,015,756,662 of record OY728127.1, read on the forward strand.
GGTTGAAATACAAAAGAGTAAGTGTAAAATGTCTAATATGCATGTGGAGCCAGCATCACCTCCCTGTGATGAGGCACAACCAATGGAAACAACTTCCACATAAGGAGGAAGTTGAATTAGAGGACATCCAAAATCTATTAATTCATTCTAATGATGAAATTTTATAGGGTACTTTCCTTATAAAGGTCTCAAATGAGGATGCACACAAAATGTTCAAATGACTATTGCGAGTTGATTTTAATGAAGAAAAAACCAATTGGATTGATAAATGGATTTGAATCTTGATATATATTGCTTCAAATAGGGAAAAAAATCTTATAGGTACATTTGTATACTTGGGAAAAGATGGAATTTCACATCGAGGATCTTATTAAGGAAAATCCATAAATAGAGGTTACTTACATCGAATGACTATTATTCAAGGTGATGAATTATAACGACTTTAAATTGTTCTGGAATAGAATGATTTTTCCTTATGAGGTTTTACTTTATCTTTATTTTGAATTTTATTGGTTTCCTACTTTTTCCATATAAGTTCCTCTAAAATAAAAATAATTTTATTTAGTGGTGAACATTTTCTCTTTCAAAACTCACTTCTTATCAAATCTACATGATTAATTTTAAATTTAATTTGTCTATATATGAGTATTGAATTTGGAAAAATGGATTTTATTTTTGGAATTATAATTATTTATATTAACTAATAATGTAAAAATATTTTTTTACAATAATGAATTGTAAAAATATTAAAAATTATTTACTGTGATTAAGCTAAAAATGGGTTCACATTGGGGAATAAACTCAAAATAAAAGGGTATAAATGACCTAAAAAATATCTAAAAAATATCTTATTTCCATATTTGGACATTATCATGTTTAGTTATCAATTATTGATTATTTTTTACCCTTTTACATGTGAAAAATTTTGGTACACCTTTATCTTTTCAAAAAATAAAACAGTGTCACTCGCCTCACTTATAAAATAAAACCCTATATTCAATACCACAAAACAGGGTTTCCGTAGTGCCACCCTTTATCATGACTTTTTTTAGTATCACTGATAAAGGGGGGGGGGGTTTATCAGCTCTTTTTTTCCTCGCATTGATATATTGTATATTTCAAAAAAAATCATAAAAATAATATATTTATATATATGTATATTTATATTTATATAAAAATAAGGTATATATTTTAGATATGTTTTCAATTGATTTAATATGTCGTAGACACAAAACGGACACCCAAAATAGAAGTTATGGACATTTGGAGGGATTAAGTACCTTTTCAGGCCTTGATGAATATAAGAAGGTGTTCTAGTGGTCACCAGAGTGTAGGTTTATCTCCAAGCATTGATTTGATATGTGGTACAGGCAAAATGGACACCTAGAGAAGAACTTATGACCATTCGGACTAATTATGGGACTTTTTTGGCCGTAAAGAACATGATATGGGGTTCCAGTGGTCACCAGAGTGTAGATATTTTCGAAAGCTTTGATTAGAAATGTGGTAGAGATAAAAAATACACCAAGAGCATAAGTTAGGATTGTTTGAAATTGAGTAACCCTCCTAGAGCCTAAAAATGTAAGAAATCCATAACTCACTAAAATAGTCATAACTTCTGCTCTAGGTGTCCGTTTGAGCACCGCGACTAGTAAAATTGTATCTCGTGAGAAGATTTAGGACCATGTCCAATAAAAACCATAAAAATATCAAATAAAAGAAAGATATATCAGTTATACCACTCTAAAAAAATTCAACATCAAACGGCCATTACTTTCATTTCGGGTGTCCATTTGGGCTCTACCACATACAAAATCGATGGCAGTGAAGAGATCTATGAACCAAGGTTGACTCGAACAAAGTTCCAATTATTTATCTAACCCTAAAACCCCAAAAAACCCATCATAAGTTTTCTAAAACTCTGTTTTTGTGTTCGGTGTCCTGTAAATTTTTTTTAAAACAATAATAACTCATGGCCCATTTGTCTATTTGGCCTCCACCACCTGTTATATTGTAGTTCATTCCATGATATTCAGTTTTACTGGTCATATATATGAAACGGACACCTAGATCAGAATTTATGCCCGTTTCAGTGACTCTATGGTGTGTCAGGTTTTCTAAGCCCCCATTTCTAGCACATTTGTCATGTCTGCTATTTTTTCAAAAAGCTATAACTTATGATCTGCATATCCGTTCAGCCTTCAACACCTATCATATAAAATATATTTTGATGATATTTGATTTTATTTTTCACGGATCTAGAACATACTCTCAAATCATAAGTTTTCATCATTACCCTGAGTTTAGGGTTTATTTGACTTTCTGACTGTATTTACGGGTTTTGAGGGTTTCTCCATTTTTTACCTGTTTTTCCAGTTTTAAATTCTTGTTATCAATTTTCATAATTTACTGTTATTTATAATCAAATATATAACAATATATACATATTTTTTATATATTCACACGTAAAAATTTAATTTTATAAATAAATAATTAAACATATTTTCAAATAAAATATATTTCTTAATATATAATCCTTATCTAAATAAAAAAATAATATCCATTTTATTTAAAATACAAATATATGATTATTTATATATATATATATAATGTGTACGTGTATATGTGTGTGTGTGTGTGTGAGTCTGTATTGACAAACTAAAATATATTATCTATATATTCTAAACATATGTATATACATATTAATATATAATATTTATAAATATATATAAATATGTATAATTATACTTATAGATACAAATATAATATTTGTGTGTGTTGTATATATGTATTTATTTATTAATAAACACACACAAAAAAGAATATTTTATAAAGGTATTTAAAAATGCTCTTATAGATATATATTAATATAAGAATAAATATATAAATATATAAATATAACTATATATATATTAATATACAGATATATATATTTATATTAATATAACTATATATATTAATATAACTAAATATATTAATATATATATATATATGTTAATATAAATATATATTAATATACGAGTAAATATAGCTATATATATATATATATATTAATAAATTAAGAGAAAAGAAATATGGTGGAGTGATAAAGGTTAAGGTGTGCAGGAAACAGGTCCCAAGTTCGAATCCAGGGGGAGGCAAGTCATGCACGCGGGTGGAATAAAGTCTAGCACTGTTAAAGGGTAGGGGTGTTATTAAAGGCTGGGGGTGGGGCATGCCTGTTGGGGTGGGGGTGATGTTGAAGGGGGGGTTCAAGCGCTGTTGAAGACCCTCCCGGATTTGAATTTTTTTAATGTTTTTAAATTTTTATCGATGCTAAAAAAAGCACTGATAAAGGACCCGTTTATCAGTGATTTTTGTAGTGCTGATTAAAGGGGCCTTTATCAGTGTTTTTCTGAGCACTGATAAAAGGGACCACAGTATCTTTGCTAATATTAACATCACTTTTGTAGCACTGATAAAGGCCTTTTTTAGTTCTGATAAAAGCCTATTTGTGGTAGTGATTCTCTCTTATTCACAGCTTCAAACCCTTTTGGTACAGCCAATACTTTTAGGAATAACTTCCAAAATTTAATTCCCTCATTATAGATGCCTTATTTTTTGTATAAACCCAACATAGGTTGTTTTTTGTGAATACCTAAGGGTGTTACCTAGAGAAGAGGTAACACTCTTCAATGATCATTTTTATCTTATTTATTCCTCCACATCCATCAATTATTATTAATATATGATGATATAAAATCCTCAATATCTAAAATATACTAATATTTTGTTATTTTATTTTATTTATCAACAATCATCCCCACTTCCATCAAATGGGTTAAGAAACCGTAATTTGTTTGTACAGCGTAGAACCTCCCCGTGAACGGATGTAATTATTTTTTCCATTACGACCACTCATGGTTGGGCATGATGGTTCATTCATTGGTGGCCCACTTCAGTAAGACACAACACTATGTTGACATCTTTGACAAATTCATCCTTTCTTTTTGTAATCTTCAATATTGGGATATAGTTGGGCTTTTGTACTTGATCTGTTTTTCTATTTGATTCCCGAAAGAATAGTATCATATCTCAGTTTGGGAGAACGAACCACATATTATTTTAGTTTTTTGTTTTCCCCTCCTTTGGAGGTCATTTGATTTTCACTTGAAGCAAGATCCCCCTATTAAAGTGATATGGATATCACTTCCTGATCTTCCTTTACCATTTCAAAATCTGGAGATCCTTCGTTTGATCTATAATCTGGTGGGCTCTTACCTCTACACGAATTATCATACCAACGCTATTTGCCATCAGATTCCTTTGAGGATCTATATTGAAATATATGCTTTAAAGTAACGAATGAATTATATTGGAATTTAAGATAAATGAGATCTACAATGTTATCAAATGTTATAATATTAATCATGGGTCCTTTTTTGTTCATCTTATAGTATTCTTTTACATAATGCTCACAGATTTAGGGAAGAAATGTTTGGGGATTCTTAGGTGTCCCTTCTATCTGATATCGTGGGTGAGGATCATACTATAAAAGGCGTTGGAGAAATTAAAATGAACACTTTAGATGCTATTAAAACATGAAAATATCACATGGTTTAATATCTATGTAGTAGTGAGGTATGTCATTGTCCAGTCATCCAGAGAGTGGTGAGAGTCATGTATCCTAAGCTGAAGGTTGTAGATATATATGAGCGTTTGAGGAACGATTTGGGTGATAGTATTTCAACAAGAAAGGGGGAAAAGGGGATATTTGTTTTAACAAATATCATTAATTAATATACCTCCATGTATGAAAATTATATGGTTCAAATCATCACTTTTACTCAATTCTAGGAGCCTCGTATTTGTGGTCCAACAAGCTGTAACCAGAAGTTGGAAGCACAGGGAGAATCTATTGTACATGGGGATCGGTTGAACTCAGTGAACAGGTTGTGTCCTATAAGGATAGTGAACACAATTATACTTGATATCCGCTATTATTTTATATAAATTTAGGGAAGACAAAAATAATAAAGAGTATAGGAAGATCTAGTTTTCCCTTCTTCTCAAAAACATTTTTCCGTATTGTGTGATATTGATCCAACCCCATTCTTAAAATGAAATATTGAGGAGGAAGTAAATGAATATAATCATCCTTTAAGATGATTTTTAGATTATAAAGTGGTGTATAATGAATCTTCCTCTAAAACAAATACCTCTTAGTCTATGGAAGAGGATCTTGTGGAAGAGTTCCTCTGTTTATTTTCAATGAAAGGAAAGAAGACCCTTGTAGATCCAGATGGGTTTATTCAACATGTATGGAGGACTTAGATAATGAAGGACTATATAAATTCACTTACCCCCCATGTTACAAGGTTTTCAATAAAAGTTAGATTCCTTTAAAAGAGATTGACTGCAGTGGTTGAAATACAAAAGAGTAAGTGTAAAATGTCTAATATGCATGTGGAGCCAGCATCACCTCCCTATGATGAGGCACAACCAATGGAAACAACTTCCATAGAAGAAGGAAGTTGGATTAGAGGACATCTAAAATCTATTAATTCATTCTAATGATGAAATGTTATAGGCTTCTTTCCTGATAAAGGTCTCAAATGAGGATTCACACAAAATGTTCAAATGATGGTTGCGAGTTGATTTTAATGAAGAAAAAACCTATTGGATTGATAAACAGAATTGAATCTTGGTATATAGCTTCAAATAGGAAAAAAAATCCTAGAGGTACATGTGAAGACTTGGGAAAATATGGCATTTCACATCGAGGATATTATTAAGTAAAATCCATAAATAGAGGTTACCTACATCAAATGACTATTATTCAAGGTGATGAATTCTAACCACTTTAAATTGTTATTGAATATAATGATTATTTCTTATGAGGTTTTACTTTATCTTTATTTTGAAGTTTTTTGGTTTTTTACTTTTTCCATATAAGTTCTTTTGAAATAAAAATAATTTTATTTAGTGGTGAACATTTTCTCTTTCAAAACCCACTTTCTTATCACATCGACATGATTAATTTTAAATTTAATTTTTCTATATATGTGTATTGAATTTGGAAAAATGGATTTTATTTTTGGAATTATAATTATTTATATTAACTAGTAATGTTAAAATATTTTTTTACAATAATGAATAGTAAAAACATTAAAAATTATTTACTGTGATTAAGCTAAAAATGGGTTCACATTAAAAAATAAACTAAAAATATAAGGGTATAAATGACCTAAAAAATATCTAAAATATATTTTATTTCCATATTTAGACATTATCATGTGTAGTTACCAATTATTCAATATTTTTTACCCTTTTATATGTCAAAAAATTTCGTACACATTTATCTTTTCCAAAAATAAAAGTGTGCCACTCGCCTCACTTATAAAAAGACACCCTATATTCACTACCACAAAATTGGGTTTCCGCAGCACCACCCTTTATCAGTACTTTTTTTAGTAGCACTAATAAATGGGGGGTTTTATCAGCTCTTTTTTTCCTATCACTGATAAATTTTATATTTCAAAAAATCATAAAAAATAATAAATTTATATATATTTATATTTATATTTATATTTATATTTATATTTATATTTATATAAATATAATCTATATTTTTTAAATATGTTTTAGATTGATTTGATATGTGGTAGACGCAAAACGGACACCCTAAATAGAAGTTATGTCCATTTGGAGGGATTATGTGCCTTTTCGGGCCTTGAATAATATGAGAAGGTGTTCCAGTGGTCACCAGAGTGTAGGTTTATCTGCAAGCATCGATTTGATATGTGGTAGAGGCAAAATAGACACATGGAGAAGAACTTATGACTGTTGGGAGTAATTATTGGACTTTTTTCCCGTAAAGAATGTGAGAAGGGGTTCAAGTGGTCACCAGAGTGTATATATTTTTGAAAGTTTCGATTTGATATGTGGTAGAGATAAAATAGACACCGAGAGAAAAATTTAAGATTGTTTGAAATTAAGTAACCCTCCTAGAGCCTAAAAATGTATGAAACCCATAACTCCCTAAAAAAGTCATAACTTCTGCTCTGGGTGTCTGTTTGAGCACCGTGACTAGTAAAATTGAATCTCGGAAGATGATTTAGGACCATGTCCAGTCAAAACCATGAAAATATCAAAGAAATGAAAGATATATCAGTTATACCACTCTAAAAAAATTCAACATCAAACGGCCATAACTTTCATTCCGGGTGTCCATTTGGGCTCTACCACATACTAAATCGAAGGAAATGAAGAGATCTATGCACCAAGGTTGACTTGAACAAAGTTCCAATTATTTCTCAAACCCTAAAACCCCAAAAAACCATCATAAGTCTTCTAAAACTCTGTTTTTTTTCTTCGGTACCCTGTAAATGTTTTTAAAAACAATAATAACTCACGATCTGTGTGTCTCTTTGGCCTCCACCACCGGTTATATTGTATTTCATTCAATGATATTCAGTTTGACTGGTCATAGAGATGAAACAGACACATAGATAAGAACTTATTCCCATTTCAGTTACTCAGTGGTTTGTTAGGTTTTTTAAGCCCCCATTTCTAGCACTTTTGTCGTGTATACTATTTTTTCAAAAAGTTGTAACTTATGATATGTCGATCCTTTCAGCCTCCACCACCTATCATATCAAATATCTTTTGATGATATTTTATTTTATTTGTCATGGAGCTGGAACAGACTCTCAAATCATAAGTTTTCATCATTACCCTTAGTTTAGGATTTATTTGACTTTCTGACTGTATTTACGGGTTTTGAGGGTTTCTCCATTTTTTACCTGTTTTCCGGTTTTAAATGCTTGTTATAATTTTTCATAATCAACTGTTATTTATAATAAAATATATAACAATATATACATATTTTTTATATATTCACACATAAAAATTTAATTTTATAAATAAATAATTAAACATATTTACAAATAAAATATATTTCTTAAAATATAATACTTATCTAAATAAAAAAATAATATCCATTTTGTAAAAATACAAATATATGATTATTTATATACATATATAATGTGTACGTGTATGTGTGTGTGTGTGTGAGTCTATATTGACAAACTAAAATATATTATCTATATATTCTAAACTTATGTATATACATATTAATATATAATATTTGTAAATATATATAAATATGTATAATTATACTTACAGATAAAAATATAATATGTGTGTGTGTGTTGTATATATGTATTTATTAATTTATAAACACACACAAAAAAGCATATTTTATAAAGGTATTTAAAAATTGTCTTATAGACATATATTAATATACGAATAAATATATTAATATAAAAATATAACTATATATATATATTAATATACAGATATATATATTTATATTAATATAACTATATATATTAATATAACTAAATATATAAATATATATTATTATAAATATATATGTTAAAATAAATATATATTAATATACGAGTAAATATAACTATATATATATTAATAAATTTAGAGAAAAGAAATATGGTGGAGTGGTAAAGGTTAAGGTGTGCAGGAAACAGGTCCTGAGTTCAAATCTAGGGGGAGGCAAGTCGCGCACGCAGGTGGAATAAGGACTAGCATTGTTAAAGGGTAGGGGCGCTGTTAAAGGCTGGGTGTGGGGAATGCCTGTTGGGGTGGGGGTAATGTTGAAGGGGGTGTTCAAGCGCTGTTGAAGCCCCTCCCTGATTTTAATTTTTTTTAATGTTTTTAAATTTTTATCAATGCTCAAAAAAGAACTGATAAAGGACCCGATTATCAGTTCTTTTTTGTAGTGTTGATTAAAGGGGCCTTTATCAGTGTTTTTCTGGGCACTGATAAAAGGGACCCCCATATCTTCGCTAATATTAACATCAATTTTGTAGCACTGATTTTTAGTTCTGATAAAATCCTATTTGTGGTAGTGATTCTCTCTTATTCACACCTTCAAACCCTTTTGGTTCAGTCAATACTTTCATGAATAACTTCCAAAATTTAATTCACTCATTATATATGCCTTATTTTTTGTATAAACCCAGCATAGTTTTTTTTTGTGAATACCTAAGGGTGTTACCTGGAGAAGAGGTAACACTCTTCAATGAGCATTTTTATCTTATTTGTTCCTCCAAATACTTTAATTATTATTAATACATGATGATATAAAATCCTCAATATCTAAAATATACTAATATTTTGTTATTTTATTTTAATTATCAATAATCATCCCCACTTCCATCAAATGGGTTAAGAACCCGTCATTTGTTTGTACAGCGGAGAACCTCCCCGTGAACTGATGTAATTATTTTTTCCATTACCACCACTCATGTTTGGGCAAGATGGTTCATTCATTGGCGGCCCACATCAGTAAGAGACAACCCTCTATTGACATCTATGACAAATTCATCCTTTCTTTTTGTAAGCTTCAAGATTGGGAGATAGTAGGGATTTTGTACTTGATCTATTTTTTAATTTGATTCCTGAAAGAATAGTATCTTATCTCAGTTTGGGAGAATGAAACGCATATTATTTAAGTTTTTTGTTTTCCCATTTTTTGGTGGTCTTTTGATTTTCAATTGAAGCAAGATCCCCCTATTACAATGATATGGATATCACTTCTTGATCTTCTTTTACCATTTCAAAATCTGGAGATCCTTCGTTTGATCTATAATCTGGTGGGCTCTTACCACTACATTAATTATCATACCAATGCTATTTTTCATCTGATTTCTCTGAGGATCTATATTGAAGTATATGCTTCAATGGAACTAGTGGATTATATTGGAATTCAAGATAAAGGTGATCTACAATGGTATCAAATGTTATAATATGAATCATGGGTCCTTTTTTTCATCTTATAGTATTCTTTCACACAATGCTCACAGATTTAGGGAAGGAATATTTGGGGATTCTCAGGTGTCCCTTCTATCTGATATCATGGGTGAGGATCATCCTCTAAAAGGCATTGGAGAAATTAAAATGAACACTTTAGATTCTATTAAAACATTAAAATATCACATGATGTAATATATATGTACTAGGGAGGTATGTCATTGTCCATTCATCCAAATAGTGTTGAGAGTCAGGTATCCTAAGCTGAAGGTTGTAGATATATATGAGCGTTTGAGGAATGATTTTGGTGATAGTATTTCAAAAATAAAGGGGTAAAATGGTATATTTGTTTTAACTAATAGAATTAATTAATATCCCTCCATGTATGAAAATTATATGGTTCCAATCATCACTTTTACTCAAGTCTAGGAGCCTCGTATTGGTGGTCCAACAAGCTGCAACCAGAAGTTGGAAGCACAGGGAGAATCTATTGTACATGGGGATCGGTTGAACTCAGTGAACAGGTTGTCTCCTATAAGTACTGTGAACACAATTATTCTTGATATCCTCTATTATTTTATATAAATTTAGGGGAAGACAAAAATAATAAATATTATAGGAAGATCTAGTTTTCCCTTCTTCTCAGAAACATTTTTTGGTATTGTGTGATAGTGATCCAACCCCATTCTTAAAAGGAAATATTGATGAGGAAGGAAATGAATATAATCATCCTTTAAGATGATTTTTAGATTATAAAGTGGTGTATAATTAATCTTCCTCTGAAACATATACCTCTTAGTCTATGGAAGAGTATCTTGTGGAAGAGTTCCTCTGTTTCTTTTCAATGAAAGGAAAAAAGACCCTTGTAGATTCAGATGGGTTTATTCAACATGTGTGGAGGCCTCAGATAAGGAAGGAATATATAAATTCACTTATTCCTCATGTTACAATGTCATCAATCAAATTTAGATTCCTTTAAAAGAGATTGATTGTAGTGGTTGAAATACAAAAGAGTAAGTGTAAAATGTCTAATATGTATGTGGAGCTAGCATCACCTCCCTGTAATGAGGCACAACCAATGGAAACAACTTCCACAGAAGGAGGAAGTTAGATTAGAGGACATCCAAAATCTATTAATTCATTCTAATGATGTAATGTTATAGGGTTCTTTCCTGATAAAGGTCTCAAAAGAGGATGCACACAGAATGTTCAAATGACTGTTGCCAGTTTATTTTAATGAAGAAAAAACCTATCGGATTGATAAATAGAGTTGAATCTTGAAATATAGCTTCAAATAGGGGAAAACAATCCTAGAGGTACATGTGCAGACTTGTGAAAAGATGGCATTCACATCAAGGATCTTATTAAGTAAAATCCATAAATAGAGGTTACGTGTATCGAATTACTATCATTCAAGGTGATGAATTCTAACCACATTAAATTGTTCTTGAATAGAATGATCATTTCTTATGAGGTTTTACTTTATCTTTATTTTGAATTTTTTTGGTTTCCTACTTTTTCCATATAAGTTCTTTTGAAATAAAAATAATTTTATTTAGTGGTGAACATTTTCTCTTTCAAAACCCACTTTCTTATCACATCTACATGATTAATTTTAAATTTAATTTTTCTATATATGTGTATTGAATTTGAAAAAATGGATTTTATTTTTGGAATTATAATTATTTATATTAACTAATAATGTAAAAATATTTTTTTACAATAATGAATAGTAAAAACCTTAAACATTATTTACTGTGATTAAGCTAAAAATGGGTTCACATTAGGGAATAAAATAAAAATATAAGGGTATAAATGTCCTAAAAAATATCTAAAATATATTTTATTTCCATATTTAGACATTATCATGTGTAGTTACCAATTATTCATTATTTTTTACCCTTTTACATGTGAAAAATTTTGGTACACCTTTATCTTTTCCAAAAATAAAAGTGTGTCACTCGCCTCACTTATAAAAAGACACCCTATATTCACTACCACAAAACTGGGTTTCCGCAGTGCCACCCTTTATCAATACTTTTTTTAGTAGCACTGATAAAGGGGGGTTTTATCATCTCTTTTATTCTTAGCACTGATAAATTGTATATTTCAAAAAAATCATTAAAAATTATATATTTATATTTATTTATATTTATATTTATATAAATATAATGTATATTTTTTAAATATGTTTTAGAATGATTTGATATGTGGTATACGCAAAAAGGACACCCAAAATAGAATTTTTGTCCATTTGGAGGGATTAAGTGCCTTTTCGGGCCTTGACGAATATGAGAAGGTGTTCCAGTGGTCAACAGAGTGTAGTTTTATCTGCAAGCATCGATTTGATATGTAGTAGAGGCAAAATGGACACCTGGAGAAGAACTTATGACCGTTGGGAGTAATTATGGGACTTTTGGCCGTAAAGAATGTGAGAAGGGGTTCCATTGGTCACCAGAGTGTAGATATTTTCAAAATCTTCGATTTGATATGTGGTAGATAGAAAACAGACACCCGGCGCATAAGTTAGGATTGTTTGAAATTGAGTAATCCTCCTAGAACCTAAAAATGTATGAAACACGTAACTCCCTAAAATAGTCATAACTTGTGATCTGGGTGTCCGTGTGAGCACCACGACTAGTAAAATTGAATCTCGTGAGACGATTTAGGACCATGTCCAATAAAAACCATGAAAAGATCAAAGAAATGAAATATGTATCAGTTATACCACTCTAAAGAAAATTCAACATCAAGTGGCCATAACTTTCATTCCAGGTGTCCATTTGGGCTCTACCACATATAAAATCTAAGTAAATGAAGAGATCTATACACCAAGGTTGACTTGAACAAAGTTCTAATTATTTATCTAACCCTAAAACCCCAAAAAACACATCATAAGTTTTCTAAAACTCTGTTTTTAAGTTCGATGCCCTGTAATTTTTTTAAAACAATAATAAGTCATGATCCATGTGTCTATTTGGCCTCCACCACCTATTATATTGTAGTTCATTCCATGATATTCAGTTTGACGGGTTATACAGATGAAACGGACACCCATATCAGAACTTATGCTCGTTTCAGTGACTCTGTGGTTTGTTAGGTTTTTTAAGCCCCCATTTCTAACACTTTTGTCATGTCTCCTATTTTTTCAAAAAGCTGTAACTTATGATCTGTCTATCCTTTCGGCCTCCACAACCTATCATATCAAATATCTTTTGATGATATTTGATTTTATTTTCCACGGAGCTGGAACAGACTCTCAAATCATAATTTTTCATCATTACCCTGAGTTTAGGGTTTATTTGACTTTCTGACTGTATTTACGGGTTTTGAGGGTTTCTCCATTTTTTACGTGTTTTCTGGTTTTAAATGTTTGTTATCATTTTTCATAATCAACTATTATTTATAATCAAATATATAACAATATATACATATTTTTTATATATTCACACATAAAAATTTAATTTTATAAATAAATAATTAAACATATTTACAAATAAAATATATTTCCTAATATATAATCCTTATATAAATAAAAAAATAATATCCATTTTATTTAAAATACAAATATATGATTATTTATATACATATATAATGTGTACATGTATATGTGTGTGTGTGTGTGAGTCTGTATTGACAAACTAAAATATATTATCTATATATTCTAAATATATGTATATACATATTAATATATAATATTTGTAAATATATATAAATATGTATAATTATACTTATAGATACAAATATAATATGTGTGTGTGTTGTATATATGTATTTAGTTGTTTATAAACACAAACAAAAAAGCGTATTTTATAAAAGGTATTTAAAAATGGTCTTATAGATATATATTAATATACGAATAAATATATTAATATATAAATATAACTATATATATTAATATACAGATATATATATTTATATTAATATAACTATATATATTAATATAATTGAATATATAAATATATATTAATATAAATATATATATGTTAATATAAATATATATTAATATACAAGTAAATATAACTACATATATATATTAATAAATTAAGAGAAAAGAAATATGGTGGAGTGGAAAAGGTTAAGGTGTGCACGCAACAGGTCTCGGGTTTGAATCCAGGGAGAGGCAAGTCGCGCACGTGGGTGGAATAAGGTCTAGCGCTGTTAAAGGGTAGGGGCGCTATTAAAGGTTGGGGGTGGTGCATGCGTGTTGGGGTGGGGGTGATGTTGAAGGGGGGGCTTCAAGCATTATTGAAGCCCCTCCTTGATTTGAATTTTTTTTAATGTTTTCAAATTTTTATCAATGCTAAAAAAAGCACTGATAAGGGACCTGTTTATCAGTGATTTTTTGTAGTGATAATTAAAGGGGCCTTTATTAGTGTTTTTCTGAGCACTGATAAAAGGGACCCCCATATCTTCGCTAATATTAACATAACTTTTATAGTGCTGATGAAGGCTTGTTTTAGTTCTGATAAAAGCCTATTTGTGGTAGTGATTCTCTCTTATTTACATCTTCAAAGCCTTTTGGTTCAGCCGATACTTTGAGGAATAACTTCCAAAATTTAATTCCCTCATTATAGATGCCTTATTTTTTGTATAAACCCGACATAGGTTGTTTTTTGTGAATACCTAAGGGTGTTACCTCGAGAAGAGGTAACACTCTTCAATGAGCATTTGTATTTTATTTCTTCCTCCACATCCCTCAATTATTATTAATACATGATGATATAAAATCCTCAATATCTAAAATATACTAATATTTTGTTATTTTATTTTAATTATCAACAATAATCCCCACTTCCTTCAAATGGGTTAAGAAACTATCATTTGTTTGTACGGCAGAGAACCTCCCAGTGAACTGATGTAATTATTTTTTCCATTACCACTACTCATGGTTGGGTATGATGGTTCATTCATTGGTGGCCCACTTCAGTAAGAGACAACCCTCTGTTGACATCTTTGACAAATTCATCCTTTCTTTTTGTAAGCTTCAATATTGGGAGATAGTAGGGCTTTTGGACTTGATCCATTTTTTATTTGATTCCAGAAAGAATAATATCATATCTCAGTTTGGGAGAATGCACCGCATATTATTATAGTTTTATGTTTTCCCCTCTTTTGGTGGTCATTTTATTTTCACTTGAAGAAAGATCCCCCTGTTACAGTGATATGGATATCACTTCTTGATCTTCTTTTACCATTTCAAAATCTAGAGATCATTCGTTTAATATATAATCTGGTGGGATCTAACCTCTGCATGAATTACCATACCAACACTATTTTTCATTTGATTTATTTGAGGATCTATATTGAAGTAGTTGCTTCAAAGAAACTAATGAATTATATTGGAATTCAAGATAAAGGTGGTATACAATGGTATAAAATGTTATAACATGAATCATGGGTCCTTTTTTGTTCATCTTATAGTATTCTTTCACACAATGCTCACAGATTTAGGGAAGGAATGATTGGGGATTCACAGGTGTCCCTTCTATCTGATATCTTGGGTGAGGGTCATCCTCTAAAAGGCGTTTGAGAAATTAAAATGAACACTTTAAATGCTATTAAAAAATGACAATATCACATGGTGTAATATTGATGTACTAGTGAGGTATGTAATTATCCAGTCATCCAGAGAGTGGTGAGAGTCAGGTATCCTAAGCTGAAGGTTATAGATATATATGAGTGTTTGAGGAATGATTTGGGTGATATTATTTCAACAATGAAGGGGGGAAAAGGGGATATTTGTTTTAAATAATATAATTAATTAATATCCCTCCATGTATGAAAATTATATGGTTCCAATCATCACTTTTACTCAAGTCTAGGAGCCTTGTATTGGTGGTCCAACGAGGTGCTACCAGAAGTTGGAAGAACAGGGAGAATCTATTGTACATGGGGATCGGTTGAACTCAGTGAACAGGTTGTGTCCTATAAGTACTATGAACACAATTATACTTGATATCCTCTATTATTTTATATAAATTTAGCTGAAGACAAAAATAATAGAGTGTAGGAAGATCTAGTTTTCCTTTCTTCTCAGAAACATTTTTCGGTATTGTGTGATAGTGATCCAACCCCATTCTTAAAAGGAAATATTGAGGAGGAAGGAAATGAATATAATCATCCTTTAAGATGGTTTTTAGATTATAAACTGGTTTATAATGAATCTTCCTCTGAAACATATACCTCTTAGTCTATGGAAGAGGATCTTGTGGAAGAATTCCTCTGTTTCTTTTCAATGAAAGGAAATAAGACCCTTGTAGATTCAGATGGGTTTATTCAACATGTATGGAGTCCTCAGATAATGAAGGACTATATAAATTCACTTATTCCTCATGTTATAAGGTCATCAATCAAAGTTATATTCTTATAAAAGAGATTGACTGTAGTGGTTGAAATACAAAAGAGTAAGTGTAAAATGTATAATATGCATGTGGAGCCAGCATCACCTCCATGTGATGAGGCACAACCAAAGGAAACAACTTCCACAGAAGGAGGAATTTGGATTAGAGAACATAAAAAATCTATTAATTCATTCTAATGATGAAATGTTATAGGGTTCTTTCCTGATATAGGTCTCAAATGAGGATGCACAAAGAATTTTAAAATGACTGTTGCGAGTTGATTTTAATAAATAAAAAACCTATTGGATTGATATACAGAATTGAATCTTGATATATAGCTTCAAATAGGGGAAAACAATTCTATAGGTACATATGTAGACTTGAAAAAAGATGGAATTTCACATTTAGGATCTTATTAAGGAAAGTCTATAAATAGAGGTTACCTACAACGAATGATTATTATCCAAGGTGATGAATTCTAACCACTTTAAATTGTTCTAAAATAGAATGATTATTTCTTATGAGGGTTTACTTTATCTTTATTTTGAATTTTTTTGGTTTCCTACTTTTTCCCTATAAGTTCTTCTGAAATAAAAATAATTTTATTTAGTCGTGAACATTTTCACTTTCAAAACCCACTTTATTATCACATCTACATGATTAATTTTAAATTTAATTTTCATATATATGTGTATTGAATTTGGAAAAATGGATTTTATTTTTCGAATTATAATTATTTATATTAACTAATAATGTAAAAATATTTTTTTACAATAATGAATAGAAAAAACATTAAAAATTATTTATTGTTATTAAACTAAAAATGTGTTCCCATTGGGGAATAAACTAAAAATATAAGGGTATAAATGACCTAAAAAAATATATAAAATATATTTTATTTCCATATTTAGACATTATCATGTGTAGTTATAAATTATTCAATATTTTTTACCCTTTTACATGTGAAAAAGTTTGGTACACCTTTATCTTTTCAAAAAATAAAAGTGTGCCACTCGCCTCACTTATAAAAACACACCCTATATTCACTACCACAAAATAGGGTTTCCATAGTGCCACCCTTTATCAATACTTTTTTTAGTATCACTGATAAACAGGTGGTTTTATCATCTCTTTTTTTCCTAGCACTGCTAAATTGTATATTTCAAAAAAATCATAAAAAATAATATATTTATATATATGTATATTTATATTTATATAAATATAATGTATATTTTTTAAATATGTTTTAGATTGATTTGATATGTGGTAGACAAAAAACACACACCCGAAATAGAATTTATGGCCATTTGAAGGGATTAAGTACCTTTTCGGGCCTTGATGAATATGAGAAGGTGTTCCAGTGGTCACCAGAGTGTAGGTTTATCTACAAGCATCGATTTGATATGTGGTATAGGCAAAATGGACACCCGAAGAAGAACTTATGACCATTGGGAGTAATTATGGGACTTTTTTGCAGTAAATAACGTGAGAAGGGGTTCCAGTGGTTACCAGAGTGTAGATATTTTTGAAATCTTTGATTTGATATGTGGTAGAGAGAAAACAGACACCTATATCATAAGTTAGGATTGTTTGAAATTGAGTAACCCTCCTAGAGCCTAAAAATATATGAAACCCATAACTCACTAAAACAATCATAACTTGTGCTTTGGGTGTCCGTTTGATCTCCGTGACTAGTAAAATTGAATCTTGTGAGAAGATTTAGGACCATGTCCAATAAAAACCATGAAAAGATCAAAGAAACGAAATATGTATCATTTATACCACTCTAAAAAAAATTCAACATCAAACGGCCATAACTTTCATTCCAAGTGTCCATTTGGGCTCTAACACACATAAAATCGAAGGCAATGAAGAGATTTATGCATCAAGGTTGACTTGAACAAAGTTCCAATTATTTCTCGAACCCTAAAACCCCAAAAAACCCATCATAAGTTTTCTAAAACTATGTTTTTGTGTTCGGTGCCCTGTAATTTTGTTTAAGACAATAGTAAATCACGATCCATGTGTCTATTTGGCCTCCACCACCTGTTATATTGTAGTTCATTCCATGATATTCATTTTTACTGGTCATAGAGATGAAACGGACACCTATATCAGAATTTATGCCCGTTTTAGTGACTCTGTGGTTTGTTAGGTTTTTTAAGCCCCCATTTCTAGCACTTTTATCATGTCTGCTATTTTTTCAAATAGGTGTAACTTATGATCTACTTATCCTTTCGGCCTCCACCACCTATCATATCAAATATCTTTTGATGATATTTTATTTTATTTGTCACGGAGCTAGAACAGACTCTCAAATCATAAGTTTTCATCGTTACCTTGAGTTTAGGGTTTATTTGACTTTCTGACTATATTTACGGGTTTTGAGGGTTTCTCTATTTTTTACCTGTTTTTCCGGTTTTAAATGCTTGTTATCATTTTTCATAATTTACTGTAATTTATAATCAAATATATAACAATATATACATATTTTTTATATATTCACACATAAAAATTTAATTTTATAAATAAATAATTAAACATATTAACAAATAAAATATATTTCTTAATATATAATCCTTATCTAAATAAAAAAATAATATCCATTTTATTTAAAATACAAATATATGATTATTTATATACATATATAATGTGTACGTGTATATGTTTGTGTGTGTGTGTGTGAGTCTGTATTGACAAACTAAAATATATTATCTATATATTGTAAACATATGTATATACATATTAATAAATAATATGTGTAAATATATATAAATATGTGTAATTATACTTACATATACAAATATAATATGTGTGTGTGTGTTGTATATATGTATTTATTTATTTATAAACATGCACAAAAATGAATATTTTATAAAGGTATTTAAAAATGGTATTATAGATATATATTAATATATGAATAAATATATTAATATATTAATATAACTATATATATTAATATACAGATATATATATTTATATTAATATAACTATATATATTAATATAACTAAATATATTAATATATATTAATATAAATATAAATATATTAATATAAATATAAATTAATATACGAGTAAATATAACTAAATATATATATATATATGTATATATATTAATAAATTAAGAGAAAAGAAATATGGTGGAGTGATAAAGGTTAAGGTGCACAGGCAACAGGTCTCGAGTTCAAATCCAGGGGGAGGCAAGTCGCACGCGTGGGTAGAATAAGGTTTAGCGCTATTAAAGGGTAGGGGTGCTGTTAAAGTTTGGGGGTGGGGCATGCGTTTTGGGGTGGGGGTGATGTTGAAGGGGGGGTTCATGCGCTGTTGAATCCCCCCCTAATTTGATATTTTTTAATGTTTTTAAATTTTTATCGATGCTGAAAAAATCACTGATAAAGGACCCGTTTATCAGTGCTTTTTTTAGTGCTGATTACAGGGGCTTTTATCAGTGTTTTTATGAGCACTGATAAAAGGTACCCCCATATCTTCACTAATATTAACATCACTTTTGTAGCGCTGATAAAGGCCTTTTTTAGTTCTGATAAAATCTTATTTGTGGTAGTGATTCTCTCTTATTCAAACCTTCAAACCCTTTTGGTTCAGCCAATACTTTCAGGAATAACTTCCAAAATTTAATTCCCTCATTATAGATGCCTTATTTTTTGTATAAACCCAACATAGGTTGTTTTTTTTGAATACCTAAGGGTGTTAACCAGAGAAGAGTTAACACTCTTCAATGAGCTTTTTTATTTTATTTCTTCCACAAAATACCTTAATTATTATTAATACATGATGATATAAAATCCTCAATATCTAAAATATACTAATTTTTTGTTATTTTATTTTAATTATCAACAATAATCCCCACTTCCCTCAAATGGGTTAAGAAACCATCATTTGTTTGTATAGTGGAGAACCTCCCCGTGAACTGATGTAATTATTTTTTCCAATACCACCACTCATGGTTGGGTATGATGATGGATATAAATCATATATATGATATTTATAAAATACTTATACCTATTTAGAAATTATATCTAATAAAAAAATTTACATTCCATTTTTTATTGGATATGATAATGTCGCTCGTGTGTACGATGGACTACCACCTCACGAAGCAGTGTGATTAATCTTTCACCAATGATTTATATGGAAGTTGATAAGTATAATTTTTATGAATATATGTGATATAAATTAAATATTTATAATTATTAAAATATAATATCTAATTTTATTTCTTACCTTTTCATCACCTAAAGATGATAACATCGTTTGTGTTTTTGTGGACTGTGGCCTTCATAAAGCGATGTGACTCTCTTTTCATCACTACACCACATGGATGATATATAAGTGTATGTAAAGAAATAATATTTTTTATGATATTATGATCATTTTTTTATGATAAATATTACTTAAATCCTTTCCATTATGATCATTGAACAATGGAAATGGTATACATGTGTATATATGGTTTACCCTCTCCATGATCATAAAATACTTAATTTCTCAAAACCATCTTTCATGATGGGTATTAAAATCATAATTGATTAAAAATATAATAATTATTTAATTATTATTATTTTTGAGATGATGTACCTATATAATATATATAATAAATGTAACTTTGATGAAAAAGCATGAATGATAAAATAAGGAAATTAACACATGAACCAATGAAAATAATGAATGATTATTAACAAATAGGTGATTAGATATTATAAAATTATCATATTTGATATTATAAATATTAATATTATTTTTTATAAGAAAATAATATGTTTATAATCACAATACATTAGGTTAAATAACATTCAACCAAATGGAACCATGAGGTAATAGACTTTTTCACAATTTCCCTTCATTGAGGAATATTTTAATGTTGTGCTCTTAATTTATTTTATATGGATTATATACTACCCATTTTACATGTAATATCATGATTCATTAATAATTCTTGGAATTTTAATTTTAAATTTGAATTATTTTATGCATGGGGATATTAATTCTGTAACGCCCCGACCCCAGCTACCCGAAGTCGGTGCATTACTTTGTAACATTGGCATGATCACAAAGGATAAAGTCTCGAAAGACCGATTAGTTTAGTAGCCTTGGAAACACTAGATATATTCATAAATGTTACATTACATCATAATGTGAAAAACTACAATAACATAGTGTCCATTCTCTACACTCATATCCCCTTCAGACTATCCCTGCAGGTCATTCCTAAAATACTTCTTCACAACCTGGAAAAATTAAAACATTGAAAGGGGTGAGCTCAGATGCTCAGTAAGGATAACAATATAGCGGAAGCTTTCATCAATAAACATAAAAATTTAATGAAATGTATAACTAAAACAAAAGCCTTTTAAACTTGAACATCAACATAATATGGTAAAAGTAAAATGAGATAATTCCATTTACTTCTTCACATGGATATTCTACTGGTCGAATAATCACATGCAATATCAATAACCACTTTCATAGTGATGGAATGCATAATGCCAGACTATCATAACCACGTAGCCAAGGCCTCGTGCCAAGACCACAAATAAGATTTTGTCAAGGCCTCATTCCAAGACACTAGTTTGTCCCATGAGACCTTCCG
Source organism: Viscum album (assembly GCA_963277665.1). NCBI lineage: Eukaryota > Viridiplantae > Streptophyta > Magnoliopsida > Santalales > Viscaceae > Viscum > Viscum album. The sequence continues at coordinate 2,015,778,427 of OY728127.1, forward strand.
ATGCATCGAGGAGCTATAGCGGGCTCCACCCGTCACTTATTAAGTCCAATGCATTCCTCATATGAATAGGTTTAAACATATCATAAACCATAACATAATCGTATCACATAAAACATGCATAAATGAAACATAACATTTCCACATTTCAATCACAAGATATCAATAAAACACATTGATATAATAAAAACACTTTCAAAACCATTTTCAATACCAAAATAAAATAAAACTAAAACATGGTATTTATTTTTCTTTAAAAAAAAGTATGGATTGTAGAGGAAGCCGAAACTCAAATAATGGTCACGGTGGCAGAGAAGTCATTGTCGCCTCATACGTACGACAAAAACATCCCCTTTTGTCGTTTAGTAAATGCTTCGTATAAAAAGATTCCTTTTGAATAAACGTAAAAGTCAAAGGGGTTTATACACCGTATAAAAGAAAGTTGTGTATAAAACCAAATTTTCCTCAATGAAAGGAGATTGAGACGAAGTCCTTAAAAAGATAATTTTTAAAATAAAATATATCTATTATGTTTATTCACTATAGGTACACATAAAGAAATTAAAAATACAAAATAGGACATAATAATATCATGACATAATTCGAAAGTAGGAGATTAACCCAAAGAATGGAAGTTGGGTTAGGAAATTCCCTTACCTCGTGTCCGACTTGACTCGATCATTCTTTAACATCCTGAATAATAAACTAGAGTTAATTTATAATTGCTTAAGAACCTTTTTCAAGTTTTTTATTCCTTTTATATCTCTTATTACCATGTTATGAACATTATGTAATTATTTAAGTTAATAACGGTCGTTTTGTTGATCTTTGGTACTTGAGTCAAAAATAAACTTCTTATAATTACAATTTGTTCATGTGGTGATATATCCATTATATCCAGAATTATATTCATGTTTTAGATATCATATATATCATATATATCCAGTACATACATTAATTCATAATATTACATAACATTTAGAGGTAAGAAATGAAATGCACCGTTCATGGAGACGGTAAGCCGTACGTACGCATGAACGCTACTTTCATTTCTATTTTGTATTTAATGGAATTAAATCATAATTATATAAAGTTATAATATAGTTCCAGTATAATATCATATATAATATCATTTACTCCATCCTTTATACATTCCACATATGGCATTAACGATTCACATCACTTTGAGGGGGCGGTAGTCCGTACTTCCTAAAATGAAATTATCGCGTTTACCCATAATGGAAATCATAAAGTATGCCATAAATGAGAAATACAGAAGCATAAGGAAAACATAAACATATTATATATCATATATAAATATAGTTACATCTTAATGGCCACCTTTGAAGGTGTTATATGAGTGTTGAACAATCATCGTTTCGTGAGGTAGAAATTCTCCATCCACAGAAACAGTATGTTCTTTAACCATTAGATGTAGGTGTGTGTAAGTGTAGCTCTAATACTTCTTATAAAAACATACTAGTATATTTAGTATACTGGTGTTGTTACAAAAGAAATGAATAAAAAGATTTTATGGGGTTGTAGAAGCAAAATAAAACAAAATAACATAAGAGAAGACATTACCTTAAAATCGGGTAACTCTTTTGATTTGAGCCAAAGGCTTCCTTGGGAAGAATTCTGCCCAAAGTGAGGCTTCTAGGAGTAAGGGAGGGAAGTTGGGAGAGTATTTGGGCTGAGTTTGGCCGAGCCAAAAGGCTTTTAAAGTGTGAGTAAGGTGGTAGAGGTGGGGGCCTTTTATAAGTGGAGAGGAGGGGCACTCTTGGAAAGTAAAGAAAAGTCGCTTTATTTTAAAATGGTATTCGGATTTAAGAGGTCCCACATTGATATAATTCGAGGATAAGGTGATAAGGGTTCTAAATCCACCCATCAAATAGGTTTTGGACATGTGTAGGTCTTAGATATTACATTATCTTTCCATTTTATTTAAATCGTTAAATAATGAGGTCATCACTACATCATTATGATGTCATAAATAATTTAATTTATTTAATGTCTAAAAATTATAAAAAAAATACTATGATGTAGGAAATCTTTTTAGCTTTCCAATGACTATTTATAGTTAAAAATATGACTTTTATAACCCCATGTAAAAATTGTTTTAGTAAAACATTTCATGTTTGGGTCATTTTTTACTTTAACATTAAATAAAAGGTATTTATGTCATTTTCCAACTAAAGTGGCTCCATGGGGTCCCCAAGTTGACACATGGATTGTATTGGTCTGCCATGGCATATCCAATGAGGGTATTACATGTTTGAATCTCATCTCATATTATTAAAACATTATTTCTACCTTAAACTACACTAATTACCTCTAATCGCGATTAAGAACTTAAAAGTAACTATTCACCAAAAAATTATTTTAATCTCATTGAACCACTTTTTACTTCTTAATGAAAACCATGTATGTCGGATTTTTGAAAATCAAATCACAGAAGTGGTAATATTTCATTTAAACGAAAAATCAGTTTTTTAACTACCACTTAGTGGTTTCACTATTCATCAAAAATTGATGTTTTTCAGAACAATGCCAAAATTTCACCCTAAGCTATAATTGATATTCCGAATTCCAAAATGATGTCTATTTTATGAAATTCCAAACATTTAAGTTGAATTAATTAATTTTATAATTAATTCCCGCTGTCACAACAAATAGCGTGTTTTTAAGAAACAATTTATATCAAACGATTGACAATTGTTCATGCCCAATTTCAATGTTAAATTAATACTAATGACCACCATTGGATAAAATGGTAAAAATATATTATAATTATACTTTAAAACCACTAAATAGTATAATTTATCAAAATAAATTATTTTGATTAAAAAAGTTGTTTTAAGTATTTTTCACTATTCATAAAAAAATGGAAGTTCTCAGAAAGTTACAAAAAATTCAACTTAGGATAATTTTGATATTACGAATAAAAAAACGAAGTCCATTTGGAAAAATAAAATTTATAAAATTTAAAAAATTAGGTATTACTATTCATAATGGCTACTTTGATTAGTCGCGGTGTTTTAGAACTCGAACTTGCGTACAATGCAAGCTATTGCATTATTGAAAGAGAGGCGTATCGTGGAAGATCGGGGTGTTACATTCTCCCCTCCTTCAATAAATTGCGTCCTCGCAATTAGAAATTTTTCTTTGAAAAAAAAGGTTGAAAATAGAAAATACCTTTGTGTAAAACCCACATCGAAAATAAGGTTAATAAAAATATAACATTAAAAGCAAGCAAGATAAGTACAAAGGTCACCCGAGATAGCCCATTCTAGGATTCTATGAAAATATGGGTATGGAAGAGAAACAAACCATCAAGGTCTGAAGGAGAGTTGTAGAAAATAGGATTAGAAGAAAGTTAACTATAAGAAAATCACAAACTTGTGATTGGTTAAATGATCATTGATTCCCCAGTAGGAAAAGTTAACCGACAACATTTTTGTTTTAAGTTACCTTTTATAAAGTTGAGGAATTTATTTAGGAGATTTACTAAGAACGTAAGGGAATATACATACTTGTCATTTAGACTTTCATTCTTTAATAAATTTTTACCACAAACCCATATTTTACTCCAAATGGTAACAGAACTCAAAAATATTCTATTTATCCTAAAAAATATTAACACATACCATTTAGATTAGGAAAACTATTTTGTAATAACTAGGGACTTCCTGTAGGATAGTGGTAGGTAATAAAGGCATGTCGTACTATGGTTGTGGGTTCGATTCCTACAGCTTTGTCCGACGTGACAGGTTATCCCCCAACCTGCAGGTTGTCCTTTTCCTAAAACTATATTATTATAATATTCCAAAAATAATCTTCATAAATGTTTTAACCTTAAACAATACTATCCATGGTTCAACTTAATCCATTCCAACTTTAATATTTATCCAAAATACCTCTGTCCAGACTTTCTCTAAAAGGTCTCTAAATTCCAAAATCAATCGTATCATCATATTCCTCAGACAAGGTAAAGTTTCCCTTATTGTCAAATACAAAAATATGATTACCTTCATCATATTAAAACCTTAATGAAATAAACATATACTGCAGTACAATCCTTATATATATATATCACATTATTCTAATAACCATAATATAATCCCTGAGTCCAAAAGCACTAATACATTAATTATTCCGCTTCAACTGTAGTCACAGCATAAGATTGGCCTTGATCCCTTGGCCTTTTTTGAGGTATGTTTCCCTGACGCTTAGGAAATTCATTTGCATAATGCCCCATTTCTCTACAATTGTAGCATTCAACATTGATAGCCTCTTTCTTTCCCTTGCAATCACGTGCCTGGTGACCTTTTTCTCCACATTTATAACAAACTCCCATTCCTTTTAGGCAAGTACCAGGGTGATTCTTCCCACAATTATCACATACTGGAAAATACTTCTTTCCCTTTTTCCTTTTATCTATCTCTTGTTCCATCGTTCTCTTCTTCTCTTTCTTTACTTTATTGTCATAAGATTTAGAGAATTCATTTTCTGTCTTGATAGCACACGAGACAATATCTTCATACGATGAGAAGGATTGTGATACTAAAGCTCGACGGATAAATGGTTTCAACCCATCAAAGAAACGATCAATCTTACTTCTTGGGTTAAGTATATAATTTGTTGCATGCCTCGCTAACCTTGTAATGTTAGCCTCATACTTTGCGACATTCTCATCCTCCTTTTGTCTCAGACTCAGAAATTTCCTTTCCATATCTGCTCGATGGTCATGTGGAAATTATTTTTCTAAGAAAAGATCTTTGAACTCTCTCCATTCCATACTTGATACTTCTTCATATTCCTTTGTGTTTTGAATCAATGACCACCATTGATCAGCATCTCCAGCGAGGCGGTAAACTGCCATGATAACCTTTTCCCTTTCACTACTCCCCAAGGCCTGGAATATTTTCTCTAAGGAGTTTATCCATTTCTAAGCTACTAAGGGATTTGTACCCCCATTAAATATTGGTGGTTGTTTCCTCATGAAGTGGTCTAACATTGATCCTCCACGTTGCGGATCAGGGTGCTCCATACGAGTAAGGTTATTATTCATAACCTGAGTGAGTTGTCCCAGTATGGTAATAAGTTGATCAGCACCAGTTGTATCTCCAGCTCCATAATAATTATCTTGAGCAGGAGGGCAATCCCTACACAGAGTGTGTGCATTGATACGGTTTTCATTCCTTCCACTAGGCTCCATTTCTAAACAATGGAATAAACTAGATTAGTTTATGAATCAAAATACATAATTCTATACTTGTAAAATACTTAACATAAATTGAACTATTTATGGATATAATCCATAATTATAAAAAAAATTTCTTTGAGTAAGTATATACTCATAACCCTTCATAGTGGTTTGTAAAGAAAACGAGAATTATCCTAAGCATATCCCTCGGGGGTGTCGTAACCAAGAGTGCAGCAAGGCCCGTTGTCGTGCACCAGTTCCCGTTCGAGTCTAGCTCAAAGTGGTGTTTTCGGGTTTTACCCCTAGGTACATCTGTGCCAGAGTCGCCTCTACCTACTTGTATCCAGACAGGGATGTATTGCTCGGAAAACTCACGAAATATCTACAACAACAAAATTCTAGGAAGTTCTTCTATACTAATCCTCAAATTCTATCTTTGGGCTATGTGCTCTAATCAGAGTTTATCTAAATCTAGCTTCTAAGGTTAGTACTAAACTGCCTCTGATACCAACTGTAACGCCCCGACCCCAGCTACCCGGAGTCGGTGCATTACTTTGTAACATTGGCATGATCACAAAGGATCAAGTCTCGAAAGACCGATTAGTTTAGTAGCCTTGGAAACACTAGATATATTCATAAATGTTACATTACATCATAATGTGAAAAACTACAATAACATAGTGTCCATTTTTCCACACTCATATCCCCTTCAGACTATCCCTGCATGTCATTCCTAAAATACTTCTTCACAACCTGGAAAAATTAAAACATTGAAAGGGGTGAGCTCAGATGCTCAGTAAGGATAACAATATAGCGGAAGCTTTCATCAATAAACATAAACATTTAAGGCAATGTATAACTAAAACAAAAGCCTTTTAAACTTCAACATCAACATAATATGGCAAAAGTAAAATGAGATAATGCCATTTACTTCTTCACATGGATATTCTACTGGTCGAATAATCACATGCAATATCAATAACCACTTTCATAATGATGGAATTCATAATGCCAGACTATCATAACCACGTAGCCAAGGCCTCATGCCAAGACCACAAATAAGATTTTTTCAATGCCTCGTACCAAGACACTAGTTTATCTCATGAGACCTGCCGATGCATCGAGGAGCTATAGTGGGCTCCACCCATCACTTATTAAGTCCAATGAATTCCTCATATGAATAGGTTTAAACATATCATAAACCATAACATAATCGTATCACATAAAGCATGCATAAAGGAAACATAACATTTCCACATTTCAATCACAAGATATCAATAAAACACATTGATATAATAAAAACACTTTCAAAACCATTTTCAATACCAAAATAAAAGAAAAGTAAAACATGGTATTTATTTTTCATTTAAAAAAAGTATGGCTTGTAGAGGAAGCCGAAACTCAAATAATGGTCACAGCGGCAGAGAATTCATTGTCGCCGCATATGTACGACAAAAAAATCCCCTTTTTTCATTTAGTAAACGCTTCGTATAAAAAGATTCCTTTTGAATAAACATAAAAGTCAAAGGGGTTTATACACCTTATAAAAGAAATTTGTGTATAAAACCAAATTTGCCTCAATGAAAGGAGATTGAGACGAAGTCCTTAAAAAGATCATTTTAAAAATAAAATAGATCTATTATGTGTATTCACTATAGGTACACATAAAGAAAGTAAAAATACAAAATAGGACATAATAATATCCTGACATAATTTGAAAGTAGGAGATTAACCCAAAGAATGGAAGTTGGGTTAAGAAATTCCCTTACCTCGTGTCCGACTTGACTCGATCGTTATTTAACCTCCTGAATAATAAACTAGAGTTAATTTCTAATTTCTTAAGAACCTTTTTCAAGTTTTTTATTCCTTTTATATCTCTTATTACCATGTTATGAACATTATGTAATTATTTAAGTTAATAACGGTCGTTTTGTCGATCTTTGGTACTTGAGTCAAAAATAAACTTCTTATAATTACAATTTGTTCATGTGGTGATATATCCATTATATCCAGAATTATATTCATGTTGTAGATATCATATATATCATATATATCCAGTACATACATTCATTCATAATATTACATAACATTTAGAGGTAAGAAATGAAATGCACCGTTTATGGAGACGGTAAGCCGTACGTACGCATGAACGCTACTTTCATTTCTATTTCGTATTTAATGGAATGAAATCATAATTATATAAAGGTATAATATAGTTCCAGTATAATATCATATATAATATCATTTACTCCATCCTTTATACATTCCACATTTGGCATTAACGATTCACATCACTTTGAGAGGGCGGTAGTCCGCACTTCCTAAAATGAAATTATCGCGTTTACCCATAATGGAAATCATAAAGTATGACATAAATGAGAAATGCAGAATCAAAAGGAAAAAATAAACATATTATATATCATATATAAATATAGTGACATCTTAATGGCCACCTTTGAAGGTGTTATATGAGTGTTGAACAATCATCGTTTCCTGAGGCAGAAATTCACCATCCACAGAAACAGTATGTTCTTTAACCATTAGATGTAGGTGTGTGTAAGTGTAGCTCGAATACTTCTTATAACAACATACTAGTATATTTAGGATACTGGTGTTGTTACAAAAGAAATGAATAAAAAGATTTTATGGGGTTGGAGAAGCAAAATAAAACAAAATAACATAAGAGAAGACATTACCTTAAAATCGGGTAACTCTTTTGATTTGAGCCAAAGGCTTCCTTGGGAAGAATTATGCCCAAAGTGAGGCTTCTAGGAGTAAGGTATGGAAGTTGGGAGAGTATTGGGGTAGATTTTTGCCGAGAAAAAAGGCTTTTAAAGTATGAGTAAGGTGGTAGAGGTGGGGGCCTTTTATAAGTGGAGAGGAGGGGCACTCTTGGAAAGTAAAGAAAAGTCGATTTATTTTAAAATGGTATTCAGATTTAAGAGGTCCCACATTGATATAATTCTAGGATAAGGTGATAAGGGTTAGAAATCCACCCATCCAATAGGTTTTGGACATGTGTAGGGCTTATATATTACATTATATTTCCATTTTATTTAAATCATTAAATAATGAGGTCATCGCTGCATCATCATGATGTCATAAATAATTTAATTTATTTAATGTCTAAAAATTATAAAAAAAATACTATGATGTAGGAAATCTTTTTATATTTCCAATGACTATTTATAGTCAAAAATATTACTTGTATAACCCCATGTAAAAATTGTTTTAGTAAAACATTTCATGTTTGTGTCATTTTTTACTTTAACATTAAATAAAAGGTATTTATGTCATTTTCCAACTAAAGTGGCTCCATGGGGTCCCCAAGTTGACCCATGGATTGTCTTGGTCGGCCATGGCACATCCAATGCGGGTAGGACATGTGTCAATCTCATCTCATATTATTAAAACATTATTTTTACCTTAAACAACACTAATTACCTCTAATTGCGATTAAGAACTTAAAAGTTACTATTCACCAAAAAATTATTTTAATCTCATTGAACCACATTTTACTTCTTAATTACAACCATGTATGTCGGATTTTTGAAAATCAAATCACAGAAGTGGTAATATTTCATTTAAACGAAAAATCAGTTTTTTAACTACCACTTAGTGGTTTCACTATTCATCAAAAATTGAAGTTTTTCAAAACAATGCCAAAATTTCACCCTAATCTATAATTGATATTCCGAATTCAAAAATGATGTCTATTATATGAAATTAAAAACATATAAGTTTCATTAATTAATTTTATAATTAATTCCCGCTGTCACAACAAATAGCGTGTTTTTAAGAAACAATTTATATCAAAAGATTGACAAATGTTCATGCCCAATTTCAATGTTAAATTAATTCTAATGACCACCATTGGATAAAATTGTAAAAATATATTATAATTATACTTTAAAACCACTAAATATTATAATTTATCACAATAAATTATTTTGATTAAAATGGTTGTTTTAAGTATTTTTCACTATTCATAAAATATTGGAAGTTCTCAGAAAGTTACAAAAAATTCAACTTAGGATAATTTTGATATTACGAATACAAAAACGAAGTCCATTTGGAACAATAAAATTTATAAAATTTCAAAAATTAGGTATTACTATTCATAATGGCTACTTTTATTAGTCGCGGTGTTTTAGAACTCGAACTTGCGTACAATGCAAGCTATTGCATTATTGAAAGAGAGGCGTATCGTGGAAGCTCGAGGTGTTACAAATTCAAAATTACCATGTGGTAAAGAATCTCTTAACTTAATTTCCTTTCATTGTGTTATATTACTTCTTCATTGACTTTGATATTCTTAGATTGTCTATGTAATGAATTTTGAATAAATTATGTTGTATCTAAACTTGTTTTATTTCAATAAAAATTTTATACATATAAATGATTCATTGATTAATTATCACTTCAACATTTTAATTTTTTAAGGGTTTATTTCAAAATTTCATTTTAATCGGGATTGTTTCTTTTCTTGAATTTCCATTAAGGTAAATTAATTGATCATTGTCTAATAAAACCCATTTAGTTTTTTATTCTCTAGTTGTTCATGATATTTTTGAGTAATATTACTATTTTTTCACTCAATTATACTTAGAATAGTTGAGAAATTTTTTTAGGAAAATCTAACTTCATTTTTCTCTTCGGTTGGAAATAATTTTTATTCAAAAATATATGTTTTCTAAAAATGTTTTCAAAAATGTTATAACTACTTCCTAATGTTTTATTAAATAAATTTTTACCTATTGTTAATTTCTAAAAAAATTAAAGGAATCTTCATGTAGTTTCAAAATAAGGCTCGTTTGGATTTTACCGAAAATATGAAAGGAATCATTCTTTTAACAAACTCGAAATATACCAAAATTCCTACTTTCATGACCACTAAATGTTTTAAATATTAATTTATAATTTTCAAAAATTATATATTATTTTCAAAGAAAAATATTTTCCAATTTTTTTTGAAATTTTAGTTTGAAAAGTAATTTTTGTAATGAAAGGTATATTTTCCTCTAGAATTATTTTAAATATATTTTTATGTTATTTATCTTTATCAATTACAGAAACCCTTTATTCTTTCCCCAATTAGTATATGATAGATTGGTACTATCATTATTATTTCTATGTTTATTTTATGTTCATTTTTACCAAGAAAATTTGACACTCACTTTCTTAATTCATTTTTTTATTTATTAACATTACCTTGAAATATTCACTTACCTATGATCATTGGACATTCAATTTCTTATAAATGTTCATATCATTTATCATGGATATTTTTATTTCATAAGTAGTATATCACTTTTACATATGTTTTTCTATATTTAATGATATTTTTTTATATAGGGAAACATTAATAAAAAAAATTCTTTACTCAATATGGATATTTGATTATAAGGAATGTTATTCATTAATTAAATTGATCATTATATATATGAGTAATGTGTTAGACATGTAGACACGAGGGGGGTATTTATAGATAGCCCCTCGATGCATCGATAGGGCTCATGATACAAATAAGTAGTCCAATTCATAAAGGTTTTTATCTAGTATTTTTAAGTTATCTTATAGAAAAATTGTGAGGGTAGAGGTATCATAATTCCAGATATCATGATGTCCAATAATTAAAAATTTATTTCACTAAGAATTAAGTTATTTTTATCCATTAGATTTTTGTAATGATATTATCTATGGATAAATTTCATTATCAGATTATTAATTAAATGGAATGTGTTATCAACTATTTACTTTTCTATATTTATTATGCATTATCTAGTCATGATAGTAAAATTATTGATTAAATAGAATGATTTATCAATTATTTAACTTGACATATTGATTATGTCTTATCCAATAATGAGAGTAAAAAAATTTAAATGGAATTTTTATTTATTTATTTATCATTAATTTTCATTTCTGATTATTAATTCATGACAAATTCCAATTTAATTAACCCTTACATATCATTTGAGGTCACCCTTAGTTTTCTTTACTTCCCAAGGATGTGAAGAAGAAATTACTGAATGCATTTTTAAGGATGCAGTTCATTTTATTTTTCTATATATATGTTTTATTATATATTCCCAATGTAAAATGGGTATCATGTATATATATAGTTCTCTAAAACTGCTAAATTGATCAGTCCTTATGTATTTGACACCTTGTAGCTATGTCAATATAATAAATTAATCACCAGCTTTAGGATACTAGGGTTAGGGTCATTACAATTAGTATTAGAGGAAGTTTAGTAGAAACCTTGGGAAATAGATTAAGGAAAACATGGATTAGGGGATATAACCCAATGATAAACTTTGAGGATAAGTATAGAAGAACATTCTATAGTTTTGGTAAGGAAGAGATTATGTGATTTTTCTTAGAAACACATCTCTATTTGGATACTACAAGTGGATGTGGTTCTGGTATAGTGGTACCTAACAGTAGTATCTCTGAAAAGGGTGAATTTGTTTTGACCCAATCATCACCTTGTGCATGAAAACATTTCCAATTATGGACTTGGTTTGAAACTACTAGGGGATATTCTTAGGATAATTCACATTTTCTTTCAAAACCATTATGAAGGATTTGAATAAATTATGAAAATGAATTACCTACATTCATAATAAGTTATCTTAGATTAAAAATAATTTTTCCTAAATTAAACATCTTGTAAATAATTATATGGCTTTACCACTACGGTTATTATTTCTCACAATAATTTTTTGGTTTTATTTAATGGATGGAACCCAAAAGTAATCATGTTGACATTGAACATAAAGGACAATGTGGAGACAATGAGAAACCAAATGGTTTGATAATATGAGTAAAAGATATTATGATTATTCCTAATTAGTTATCCTAAAATATTATTAATAAATTGTACCTTAAAAACTCTAAAATCCACCAAATAAGTGATGTATGGAGTTTAAAAAGAGCTCGAGTGGTGGAGACTGTGGAGAAAAGAATTCTCAAATTCATTCATTTTAGAAATATGAAAGGATAAACTTATGAATGTGTCTCGATGGAATGGTAAAAAGATTTATGTGTTGAAAGGAATGGAATAAAGGAAATAATTCTTAACAAAAAATGAAGAGTATGATGGAAGTAAATACATCTCATAGTTGGGATCCATTTATAGTTTGATGTCTTTAAGGTGGAGAACCTTGGAATTATCTGAGTCAATTTCCTCTTCTAAATTTTAACCACTAGACCAAGGAAGAACCTATTTTGAAATGAAATAGATGAATTATTTAGGTATTTTGATTTAAGAATTTAATTGTATAATTATTTTATAGATGTTATTTTAGTTATAAATATCTGGAAACATCTAAGTATTGTGTTAAATTTTATAATAAAATGTGTCTTCATTAACATAAGAGTTATGGATACCATAATGGGATTATTATTTTAATATTGAATATATATTCAAAGTATTAAACACCCCTTTTTCAGTTTTATGTGATGGGAGTATACCAAGATTAAGGATATTTTGGGAGAAATATATGGAATGTAAATATTTTAGTGGAAAATATAATTGAGGAAGAATTCTATTAAATTTTATAGACATAATTACAAAGGTATTGATAACCATTATGTTTAATATTATCATTAATTAAATTGTAATAACATTCAAATGATATGATTAGAATTTTTGGAAACAAATAATTTGTAATGAAAACATTAATAAAAACTTTATTCGATGATTAATTTATTTTCAAGTATTTCCAACATAATTTTTTAGAAATTTTAATGGAATTATATTAATATAATTTTTAAAATAATATAACTCTCATGATGGGTGATAATCCATCATGTCTGGTAAGGTCATGTGGATTGAAACTGAAACTAAAGGATGATAAGGGTTTAACTCCTACCACTATTTTATGTGATGTTCTAGTTAATATTTCATTATTTTTAATAAAACTATTTTAAGAATAAATATTAATGATGAGCCATTGGTTTTATTGTTGAGGTTTACAGAGTAATGTATGATGTTTGATAACTTGTGCTAACCATATTGCTTTGGGAAAATATTTAGAGATGGATAGAAATACATTTCACACTTTTATGGAACTTATAATCCGTTAAAATTAAATATTAGTGATTTAGGAATAAAAAATTATTTTTTGGATATTCATTTTTCTAGAGTAAGTGATGAATTAGAAATTGATTAAATAAAAACAAAATAATGAAATTGTTCTAATAAAATAGAAACATGTCTAGTAAATATGTTTCTGTTTATTTATAGATAATAAATAATTTCTAAACATCAGTAAAAGAATATTGAAATAAAAAAATTTATCATATTTCATTAATATCTGATTAATAAAATAGTCTTATAAATAATTACATATTTATGGTTTCTAGATCCTTCATTTTTCATTGAACATTCACTTTATTGTGATAAATGATCTCCATCAGTATTCATAATTATTTACTTGTTTATTCCATGTCTATATCTTCACTTTCCAAGAACATTATACTACTTAGAAACATAGTTATGTGTAATTCCATATGACTATTTTACCTCCCTTTCTCTCTTATTAAGAGTATTTTTTATTAACACTCTTACTATATAGGTTCTAAACACCCCTAAATTAAAAATGAATAACAATTTATTTGATATAATATGTGACACAAAAACTTGATCATAAATAACCCATGAAATATGTGAATTTAAATTTAATCTCTTTAATAACTTGTTGAACATGCAACCCTGATTCTAAATAAACTATAATATAGCATACTATTATAACCTAGATATTAAGGTATGAATAGTAATAAATAAATATTATAAATTTATATTTTATAAATTTATATTTTTTATCTATTGATTATAAATAAAAATAATCATCATTTGGAAGCAAACGAAATGTTTTCTGAAAAATTATATTTTTCTAAAAGGTAGTTTAGACACTCTTCATACACATTATATAAAATTAATTTTTAACACCATTAGAAAATTTATTTTCTAAAATTAAATTAAATTTATAAATTATAATATTAAAATTATCTTTGGGTGTATTTTTGGTATTTTTCTAAAATTTTACCCTTTTAAATGAATAGTGAAAATAATAAATTTTAATTAAAATTGCCTTTTCATTTAAATTATTTATAAAATTATATTATATTATAAATTGGTTTTAAAGTAAAAAATAGTTCAATTATATATCTATAAATCTAATTAATTCATTTAAATAATTTTCATATTAAATTTTTATATAAATTCTTTGTAAAGTGTTGATCAATTTCCCTTTGAAACCCTGCTTGCTCTTCACATCTATAGGATTAATTTTAAATTTAATTTTTATAATTATATGAATTTAATTTTGAAAAGTGGATTCCATATTTTTAATCATAATACAATATGTTGTATAATAATTTCAACTTAATTTTTTATCATAATGAATAGTAAAATAGTAAAAATTATTTATCACAATTAAGTTAAAAATGGGTTCACTTGGGGGTTTAACTAAACATATAAGAATAAAATGACCTAAAATCTTGAATAAAATATATTTTATGGAAAGAAATTACACCTTATAATTTCTAATTCTTGAGAATAATCCATTTTTTACCCTTTTTTAATGTGAAAAATGTGGTTATACCTTTTTCTTTTCCAGTTTTACAAGTGTAACACTCACCTCACTTATAGAAGGACACCTTATATTCTCTATTATTTACACCTTAAACGCCTTTTGGTTAGGAAAATAGAAACAAAAATAACCACACAAATTCTATACCCTCACCCTATAGGCCTTATTTTTTAATAAAGTCAACCTAGGAAGGTTTTTGGTGAAAACATAACGAGGTTGCCTGAAGAAGAGGTAACGTTTTTTAATGAGCGTTTTATTTTATTTTTTCATCCACCTACCAAAATTATTATTAAACAGTGATAATATAAAAACCTTAGTATCTTCCATATATTTATATGTTTTTATGTTAATTTCATTACCTACAACCATCCATACATCAATAAAATGGGTCATGAAAACATCATTCATCAGTACAGTGGACTATCACCTTACAAACCAATGTCATTCGATTTTCCATTAACACCTCTAAAATTTATGTATGATGATGGATATAAAGTATATATATGATATTTATAACATAATTATACATCTATATTCATTATATCACGTATAACGCTTAATTTCTATTTTTTATGGGATCTAATAATGTCACTCTTGTGTACAACGGGCTATCGTCTCGCAAAGAGATGTGATTCATCTTTCACTAACGCATTACAGGGAAGGTGATAATGATATATTTAATCAATATGTGTGATATACATGAAATAATTATAATTTTCATGAAATATTTATCATTTTTAAAATATAATATATCATTTGAATTCTTACCTTTTCAATCACTTAAAGATGACAACATTGTTTATGTATGTGTGGACTACCACCTTCACGAATTAATGTGACTCTATTTTCACAACCACACCACATGGATGATATATATAAGTATATTTAAATAAATAATATTTTATTTATGATTTTATGATCATTCTAGAAATTTTAAATATTACTTACCTCTTTTAAATTATAATCATTGAAAAATGGAAACATTAACCATGTGTGTGTACGGCCTACCATCTTTGTGACCATAATATAGTTTATTTCTCATAATAATGTTTAACGATTGGTATTAAATGTATAAATGATTTATAATTTTGTTAATTATTTCAAGTTTATTATTTTGTATATGATGGAACTATATAATATACACAAGATCCAAATCATTCATGACAAGACAAGAATTAGATTACATGGTAATTAACGCTTGAAACAATGAAAATAATGAAAGATTATTAATGAATGGATGATAATATGACATAAAATTGTAATATATGAAATTATAAATATTAATATATTTCTATTATATTTTAATAATATTTTTAAAACCATAGTAAATGAGGTTAAATCATGTTCATTCAAAAAGAAGTTTGAGGTAAGGGATTTTGTCTCAATTTCACTTCATTAAGGAATATTTTATTATTATTTTCCAAATTTAATTTATATAGTGTATATAATACCCATTTTTCATGGAATATACTAATTCATTAATAATTAATTGTATTTTAGGTTTTAATTTTAATTATTTAATCCATTTTGATTTTACATGAAAATTATTAAGTGGTAAAGAATTTCATATCTGAATTCTTTTTCATTCTATAATATTAATTATTAATTATATTTGATATTATTAGATTATGTTTCAAATAAATTTGAAATATATTAAGTTGTATTTAAAATTATTTTATGTGTATCAACAATTTATACACATAATTGATACATTGATTAATTCTCACTACAATGTTATGATATCTGTAAGGGTTTATTTCAAAACCTAATTTTAATTGGGATGGTTTATGCTTGAATTTCAATTGAAGGAAATTAGTTGATAATTGTATAATAAAACACATTAATTTTTATTATTATTTATAAAGTAATTATGTTTTCAATTAGTAGTACAATTCCCCCTATTTTATATATAAAATAATTGATAAATGTTTTCAACAAAATCCAAATTCATTTCTCCCTTTAGTCAGAAATCCCTTTTCTTCAAAAACTGTGTTTTCTAAAAATTATTTTGAAAATATTTTAAAACTTTTAGAAATTTTCTATTAAATAAATTATTTCCCATTTTATTTTTTATAAAAAAAACTTTCAAATTAATCTTTATGTCGTTTTCAAATAAAGTCCCATTTGACTTTTATTAAAAATATGAATGGAATTTTTGTTTTAAAATACTCATCATATACAGAATTTCCTACTATAATAACCACTGAAGGTTTTAATTATTAATTTATAAGATTCAAATAGTGTTTAAAATAAAATTATTTTCAAAATTATTTCGAACATTTAATTTTAAAAAGTTATTTTCAAAATGAAAATGTTATTTTATTCAAGAATTTTTTAAATATCATTTTTTGATATTTCTATCCATTAATGACAACAACCATTTATTATTAATCAAATGAGTATATGATGGATTGATATTATACATATTCTTTCTATGGATTTTTTATTATCACTTTTATCATGTAAAGTATTGACTCTCACTTTCATGATTTATTTTTTTAGTCATTAAATTTCTATTGAAATATTTACATACCTATGATAATTGGACATTAAATTTCCCCTAAATATTTGTATTATTTATCATGGATATTTTTACTGGTTAAACTATATATCACTTCTACCTAGGTTTTATACCTTGAATGTGATTTTTTTATATGTGGAAACATTGATAAATATGTATTATTTACTCGGTATTAATATTTTAGGTCAAGGAACCTTTTTCATGAATGAAATCGGTTATTCAATATATGAGGAACTCTTTGGACAAACAAACATGGGTGGGGACTCCTTATATATATCCCTTTGATGCATCACATGTCTCATGAGACAAATCAATTGTCTAAATCAAATGTAATTTTATCTTGTAGTTTTGAAATTTCTTGGGGAGATATCTTGACTATAGAGGTATCATGATTCCAAATATCATAACATCCAATAATTAAGCCTTTCCTTCATTTACAATTTAATTAATTTTATCCACGATATTTTCGTAATGATATTATCTCTAGATGAATTTCATTATTAGTTTTTTGATTAAATGTAAGTTGTATTCATTTATTTACCTTTCCATGTTGATTAATCCTTTTTCCATTTATGATAGTAAATTTATTAATTAAATATCATTTGTTTTCAGTTACTTACCTTTATATATTGTTTATGTATTATCTAATCACGATATTCAAATTATTTAAATGGAATGTGTGTTAATTTATTCACCCAGTCATGTATTTTATTATTATTGATTCACGATAGCTTCCATTGTACTTAACCCTTACTAAGTATTTGAGATCACACTTATTTTTTTTTCATTTCCCATGAATCCATAAATTTTACGATGAATGATATGCAAGGATATGTTCAAGGTAATAATATTATTCTTAAGAAATTTATGTTGTAATTTGATCTTTCAAATGTAATATTAGAATAATCTATATATCTAGTTTACCAAGACCACTACACTATTTGGTCCTTTGAGATTAGTTTCCTTGTTTCTTATGCCAATGTAATAAAGTAAGACACCAGATCTGGGTTAATAGGGTTGCGATCATTACATCAATACATGTGAAATATAGTTATTTTTGTTGTACTTCTCTTCAAAGGTTAAATATAGTATATGCCTAAGAACTTGGTGTATACTTATCACATACATTTATGAAGTACCTAACATGTAAAAATAATACATGGGGTATACTTCATGTTACATGAATTCCAGTCTATTCACATATTTCATTTAAAAAACACTATTTATTAATTTCATGACATAGTTTGAACCCATGTTTTCTCCATTTAAAACATGTGGTTTATATGGCATGTAGTAAATCTATATAGTGTATACTCAAAAAAAAATCATTTTCCACCTTACATAGTCTTCATTTGGTGAATTTATTGCACATATCTTATAAAATTTAAATGATGACCTGGAAACCACGTGGCTATTATTGTGCAATGAACAAGGATGCATTACGTGTAAAAAATTAGTATAGATTATGAAGTCTTTTATTTCCTAGAAGGAATCAATGGAACTTTTGTATGGGATCTTCATATGTGACCTTGGTTAATTATTAACCAATCTTGGTAATATGAGCAAGAAATGAATAATATGATGAATTGATTAAGGGCCTTATATTTTTATTTATTTTTGGAAAATAAATTTTTTAACTGGGTTGAGAGGGAACCCATACATGGCCCATATTTCCAAAGGCATAAGACCCAATACATAATCTAAAGTCCCAAAGGCATGAGGCCTAATACATGACTTAAAAACCCAAAGTCATGACTACACTAGAACTACCCCCCTACATCTACTTCATTATAGGTGTATATCTCCCCAAATCGCATTTCCAATCTGCTAGAATTTTTCCATGTAGAGAGGAATGGTGCCTGGTATCGATGGAGATTTTCATTCCCTCTCATTCTTCCAATCAAGTTAGCTCTTCTAAGGTGGATGATACATGCTCTGATTCTTATTTTGGGGACTTATCCTATG
The DNA here is from genome assembly GCA_963277665.1 of Viscum album. Taxonomy (NCBI): domain Eukaryota; kingdom Viridiplantae; phylum Streptophyta; class Magnoliopsida; order Santalales; family Viscaceae; genus Viscum; species Viscum album. The sequence continues at coordinate 2,015,797,718 of OY728127.1, forward strand.
TGTTCTAGTATTATTTCTTCTATGGCTCAAAATCCCATGAATTAGAGGCCTAATGTGGCCCATAGGCCTCGTGGTCCAAATAGAAATTGTGGCCCAATAGTCTTATGGGTCGTAGGCCCAATTTGGTAGCCTGAAGTCCCAAATCTGATGAAAATTTATGAATGCTACAGTGACTTCTACATCATTGCTATAGTAACATAGAAATATCCCCCCATTATGATTTGATATTAGTTTTAATATAGTATTATAGGGTTTGATAACCACTCAACTACCCAACTATACGAAATGAATAGTGGGAAGAATAAATTTCGACAACGAATCAAGAATGAATGAAAATTTTAAATGAATTCTAAATTTTAAATGCACAATAAGTAATAAAAAATAAATCATTATAAATCTCAATGTTACCACTCTAATACCACTTTATGGTTCTATGTGCAACATATTCTCTTATTAGGGATGATCCTGACACAATAAATTTCAGATTTGATAGGTTATTCACATATTTTATAGGAAGTGAACATCATGGACAATGAAATTTTTTCAATTGAATATTGAATAAAAAGGTTATTGAAATCATGAAGAGATAATTTCATTTAAATTTATAATAATTTTAATTATGGCGGAATAAATATTACATCATTCTTTAGATCTTAATTTATTATCTAATTTGATCATCTAAAACCCTTTTCAGAAAACTATCATTGTGCTTATAGGATCTAAGTGTAGAATCACTCTAGTGGTGATCCTCAAGTGTTCCTATAATATATATATGGCATCATTAAATCATAAAGTTCTAGAGGAATATTGATCATCTTGTCTTTCTCATCTTGACCACTTCATTTTTATTCAATCTTGATTAAATTATCGAGATCTACTCATTGTTGGGAGGATGTGAGAGGGAAGATAAAGATTCTAGAGAGAAATCCATTTTGCACAACTATTCTCGATTAAACTCTCTTATAATATGTTACCAGTCTATTTGTAGACTTGGGGTTATGGTTTTTATTTTAATTAGTTTCAAAAGTTCTTGTAATAAAATTTTAAACCCAAGTCTGACCCCATGTCATGTATTAAAATAATATAATTATTTTTATTCAATGATGTACGCTAAATGGTTTAATGATAAAAATTATTTTTCTGGATTGAAAATTAATATTTATCGATGTACAAAATTTTATTATGCTCATCCTCTTTAGAATTTATTGAATACCCAAATAAATATTTAATTAAATATATATTTATAAAATAAATATTATATTCGTAGTCTAGAGAATAATAAATATTTATTTATTTTTTAAAAGGTTGAGGGTCAATCCCTCTTTTATTATAACATGAAAGAAACACCCCTTTTAAACTAGGTTGAGGGGGAACCCAATGCATGGCATGTAGTCTTATAGGCATGTAGACTCGTGACATAACCTGGAAGCTCATAGATGGTCAAAATGACCCAATGACCTGGAGGGGAAAATGCACCTAAAAGGGAATATACCCTGATGGCTCAAATGAAGCAATCTTTATACCAAGAACTAGTCATATGCCTCCCCCCATCCTAAGCTTCTTTACTTGTGATGTTAGTCAAGAAATATGTGTCACCCTACTGAAAACAACATCATTTTGGAACTACATAGCATGATAGGGCACCCCTTTGTCCCGCATTAGAGTGTGAGGGAGAAACAACAACAAGTGTCATTCCACCCATTACTCTTTCAATCTGCTTACATGATAATGTTTTTGTGACCAAAATGAATCATCAAACTAATATACCACAACATCTAAATAAAAAAATATGATGAAATACATGATTATGGGGGAAAATCTATCCATCAAGATAGATGGATAAATGATGGGTGTCAGCACACCGATCTATTATTCGAGGATTCCCACCCGAAGGCATTAGCACAATGTGTTATGACACCTACCAAATCTATCAAGATATAGCATGAACTATCCATTACACTAAGAACACAAAAATATCCTAGATTCCTAGTGACCCATAGGCCCAAAAAAACATGGACCTAAGTACCAAGTTTAGGGATCGAGGTCCAATGTAATGGAATCCCTAATTAGTCCACTATGGGTGATCCTAAGCCACAGATTCCCACCCTATCAACCACCCACTCAAATCAACAATGAAGGCACCTCCTAGTGACACAATGATTTCACCTTCCTAATCCGAATCTGCTTCATCCTTCACATATTCCATCCAGTATCACACAGTTGTCACCATAACCAAAAATCGCACCAGATCCTGAACATCACCTCCACCATTTCTTCTGAATATTTTAATACTTACACCAATAGGTAAATAATAAATTATCAATAATGAATCATCATAGTATTATGATCCACCAAGCGATGAATCCCACCAAGTATAACACATCCACCACACCATCATACATCCCCTGATAATCAACTCCCGGAGGATTCTGATATGAAGTCGACCACCTTTTTTACACTCAAATACCAATCCATCATCACTAGAATTACCCCAAGAGGAATATATATGAAATGAGATCTGGGGATTAATAAGCTCCACACAGAATGTGAAGACCTATGACATTGTGACTATGTATAAAAAACCCAAAAATCGTATACCACCAACAAATATGAGGTTGAAAAGTAAGAATAAAATGATCATTTTAGTGGGTGAAGTATCCAGATATAGAATTGGGCTCTTTGAATCCAAGCCATAGGGGATAAAGGACACATGAGTATGGAGAGAACCATAATGAAGGTATTCCATAAGGAAGAGAGAGTATGATCCATCACCTGGGGAAAACCCTAGATAATTACTATCTATAAATAGGTAAAGGAACCCAATAGAAAGAAGTTAATAATGTGACATCGATAACCACATATGAGCACTCACTTCATAATATAATATTTCTATCACAATGTCTTGTCAAGAATTTTGCATGCCCATGTCACCCACATATATTATTTAAACATCCTTCTTTGATTGTCTAAAATAAAATTTTTATTACACTATGACCATAGAATTTAGTGCATTAGTTCTATTTATATTGAAGGGATGAGATAAAAAATTCTATAAATATGGAATGGAAAATTCCTTTCTTGAATTATTCATTAACAACATGTCATTCAGGATGCACCCAACCAACCCTACATCCCACAAACATATGGCATCATTGTTTTGGTTAGTAAATATTAGTGTGTGAGTCCTAACATGATTTAATACTAATATTAATGTATATGGACAATTACATACACTCATGGATAAGAATATGTGATTAAACATAAACATGAATAATTCCTACTAGTGGGTTTATTCTCATAATCTATCATCTTGTATATTATCAAGTCCAAAATTCATATGTTGAAGTCTCATCCTATTACGAATACTCACACTTGATAGTCAACATACTATATTTAAAATCATATAATTTCATCTATTTGGAGAACAAGGTTTTAGAATATAATTATGGAATTTCAATTTTCTCATCGTAGAGGGGAACTCATATACCCTTTTCAATGTGGAAGATACTCTAAGACATTGTTACATTAAATTCATGTATAATTGTGATCAGTATGTAATAATATATTTAATTTATATTCACTTCTTTGAATATACACATACACTAATGTACAAATAGTTGGTTTTATAACACAAATCCCAAAGGTGGGTACTATAGTAAGTAGTATAGCAGAACAGTGTAGTACAAACACTATTAATCATAAATAGGATTTTTGGATATGTAATTGGGCCTTCGTATCAAAGATCCTCAAGATGAGACATTCAAAAAATTATAGGGTTGAAAAAGTAACAAAATAATAGAATGATAGAATAGGGGATGATGGATTGTGTTTAACAGTGGACAGTTACCAGGTGGTAGCATGTGTGTATGGTTGGTGGTGGAATCCATTGGTGAGTTTCTATATCAATTTCTGGGGGTTCTCTCAAGTGATTAAATAGACCCCCACCCATTATGAATATCGATAAGGGATAGAGATTGTCCTAGTTGGATGCAGCACCATCTGGATGTCTTGATAATTCTGTGGTGCTCCAAGAATCCTTCCATGGTGTGGGAAAGGCTCACCAGTCAGTGTTCTATGAGGAGCCTCAGTTGTAGGGGGGTCATTTTATCACTAGGGGATCTACAAATATCCCTATGAGCATTTAAAGGTCAACACATAGGGAACTATAGTGTTTCCATGGATGTAGTAGTTCCCCTTGGGGAGTTCCATGGGAAGTTCATGGTGCAGGACACATAGACCCACAACACATCGTGTTGTGGTACTGAGCATGATAATGCTATGAGGGGCACCATGTCATGGAGAATAAGTTTAGGGTAGTGGACCATGTTGTAGTCGGGTTGGCTATGGAATAAGTGGTCATAATAATAGCAAGATGCATTGACACATCAAACCACATGATCTTTGGGTATTCAACTTTTTGGGTTTGCAAGGTTCATTGATATGTAATAAAATAGTTCGAGTAAGTGTATGTTAATCCTTATGGGGAGGGATGAGGCTTGACCCACGAAGGTGTCTAGGTGTGTGCATGCTTGGTTTTTGTAATCCGCTTTTTGTAATATATGAATATTAATGTAGTTAAACCCATGATTAATGATATATAAAAAAATTTAAATTATTAAATTAATAATCTAATTAATAATAAAAATATGATTATTAATAATATATAATACTTAATATTAATAATGTGATTAATAATATAATTAATTTGATATTTAAAAATAATTAGTAATAATCAATAATCTAGATAATATTAAAAATATTTTATATTATTTAAAGGGGGTATAATCTAAAAATAACACACCCACCTGAAAATTAATGGTTTCAGATTGAACATATCTTTTTTAACAGATTTAATTTTATTTAAGGGATAGGGTTTTCGATATTTAAAAAAAGGTCTAGAGAAGTGTGAATCTCATTCAGGTTTCTCCATTTTTTTAAAAGAGTGAATGGGTTTCATGCTTCTCTTTTGGACCCTAAGGAAACGTGAACCCAGTTCACGCTTCCTTCAATATTTTTACATAGGAGGCATGAACGAGGTTCACACCTCTGGGATGCCAAAAACTATAAAAAAAGGTGCCTCCCCTATCAATTTGGAATTTTTCTTCTCTGTATTTTTATGTGAAGCCATACTAAATTTCTTTCTCAATATATATTACCATATTTTAAGAAGGTAAAATTTCTATTTAAATAATTTAATTTTTTAGATTCTTTTATTTCTTTTTTTTATAATTTATTTATCTAATATTTATGGATGTATGGATGTATAGATTTATGGATGCATAGATGAATTAAATAATAAATTTAATTCCATTGTATTATTTATTTTCTAAATTATTTATTTTTTTCTATATGATCTAAGAAATTTAAATAAGGTTCTTATATAATTTAAATTTTATGTATAAAATATAATTTATATGTAGGGAAATAATATTATTTAAAAATGTATATATTTGTAATTTAAATAGTGAGTAACTAGATTTGAATAGATTTACATCTATATAATATATATTATATTTAATGTAATATAAATTGACATTATAATATTCGTTAAACATAGGTAAATAAACTGAATCTCTCTAAATATTTCATAAAAATTATATTAAAAAAATTATTTATAAAAAATACTAGTTATTTAAAGTATCATATTTAAATTTATATAAATATATATATAATATTATTTTTGATAATGGTATAATTTTTTTTAATATAAATATTAATTTTAAATTATATTAAGTATAAATAATTATTATTTAAAATAAAAATATATAAAATATAATTAATTAAATTTTGGAAACTAGAAAAACTGGAAAAAAAAAATTATATATACATATTTAATTTTATAAAATTAAAAATAACATAATTTTACAATATTTTAGTGGTTGTTATTTTATTGTAAATTATATTAGATTTTTTAATTAAATTTAATAAAATTTATGATTAATGACATTTTAAGTATTTATATATAAATTAATAATACTTATATTTAGAATACTATAGTTTCTTATAAAATTATATGTAATTATATTTTAAAACATTAATAGATAGTGTTGAATATATTTTAATTTGAATATATTTATGGTATATTTTTTAAATAAATTTATATGTATATATTATTGTATATTATATCAAATGTAAAGTAAATTTAAATTATATTATTCAATACACATAGGTAAATAAAGTGAATCTACCTGACTATATATATACACACATTAAAAAGAATAAATTTTGGAATGAAGTTGATATAAATATATGGATACATATGTGGATATTTAGTACATATTAGATATAGTTACAAGTAAAGTTATAATATGTAGATCATAATAAGTATCCAAAAAAACATGTTAGAAGTATTTTTTATGACTAATATTGAGAAGACCGACCATTTCATAATTGAAATTCCAGGTCTTTATTGTGTATGTGGTTATATAATTTGTAATAATTGAATTTTCCTTTCCTCATTGAAGTCTTGTGTTTCATCCTTCTCTCTAAGTATGTAAGGGAATATTTGTCCACATAAATAATGTTATGTATCTCAAGCCCATAGACCCCCTCACTTTTATGTGAGTAGCATTGTAATTAAAGGGATTTTGAAATGAAAAATTTATTAAGAGGCATTTTTGTTTAAAAAGATACTGATGGTTATTGAAATCTGTGATAATAGAGGCTCTAGGAGTAAACCCCTAGGTTTTGGTTGGTTTATCCAATAATGATAAACTAATCCATAGAAAGTATCAAGATCAATTCATTGTTATTTATTCATAACTAATTAAAATATGTTAAAATTTTTATGATGTTAAGTTTTGTTAAAATTTATTTGGTAATCATATAACTTTCAATATACTTCAGTAGTTAGGTTATTTATATCAATCAAGGTTTAAATAATAGTTTTCCACCTTCAAGACTAAAAACTATTCATGAAAGTATGAATATAAATAGATATATATATATATACATATATATTATTAAATATAGTTATAGGTAATTTTACAAGATGTATAACATAATAAACATCCCAAAAAACATGTTAGAAATATTGTATGATAAATGATTTTGAGATGACCATATAATGTATGATTAAAATTTCATGTTATATTCTTTTTTATCTAATTATTATTTTTAATAATTTAATTATCTTGAGATTACTAACCAATGTATGATTGAAATTTCATGTCGTATTTTTTTAGTTATATAATTTTTAATAATTTCATTTTAATTTCCTTATTGATGGATTGGGTGTCATCCCTTTCTCTAAGTATGTAAGGACCTACATGTCTATATAAAAAATGTTATATATCTAGAACCCATATCTTACATGAATGTGAGTAACATTTTAATAAAAGGTTTTTCAGGAAGAATAGTTGTTTTTTGAAGCTATATTTTTACACCATGCTTGAAACAAGACTAATGGTTACTAAAATATGATATAATAGTGGTTTTAGGTATAACAACTCATTATTTTCATACATATATATTACATATAAATAGATGAATATTCATTGCATACTAAAAAAGCCATGCTATAACTATATGGGTTTAGTGTCTTCGTAAAATTAGAAATATAAACAACTGGTTTATAAAACATCTACATCTTCTCCCAATTATTCCTTCATAACTAGATCCCATTTAACATATCATACATAGTACCTTTCTTCATATCTTGGGAAAAATAAACCTAAGAAAGGTTGATCTCAAGTGATATGTAAGTATAAACATAGGAGAAATCAATTCATGATCATATTAAAGCATAATATAAGAATAGGTTTATGTGATCATTATCATAACTTATGAAGTTTATACCCAACCTGTCATAGATCATAAACATGATTCATGTAATAAACATTATCATTTCAAAAAAAACATGTTTATAAGAGTGATATATCATTATAAATCAATCATGATCCATAATATCATGTCATAAATTTTTGTTAACATCATAAATATAGAAAACCATGTCACATTTCAAGTTTAACTAACAAAACCATCAACATAGTGGATCAAGACCTTCCAGTTTCCCATAGTGACTCAAGACCCACCTTTTTCTTATAGTGGATCTAGCCCATAGAATTGTTTCCCATTATTATCTCATAAGATATAAATCATTACCCAATGCATTGTATGGATATATATTTCTCACCCATCACATAATGAAAACTATACATATGTATTCCACAAGAACATAAATCATTCATTATATCATAACCCATGAAAAGAAGTGGGTTTTATAAACATTTCAACATAGAATAACCCTTGGAAAAGAAATGGGTTTCATAAATATCACACAATATTAAACATAAACAAATCATAACGACAATAAGGACAGTATCCTTGAATAATATACCCTTTATCGAATATGTAATGTTAAATATTTTTATCTTATATGGAATAAAAATTTTAAATATCACTAGAAATAATTCTTGAAAAAAATAAATTTTTAATTTTTAAATCATTACTTTTTAATGAGTCTTTATTTTATAAAGGTGACAATTTTCTTGGAAAATAACCCTATATGATTTTGAATGAGACATCAAATCCTTACATCATGATGGTGAATAAAAAATCCACTCATGTTTTTTAAGATAAAAAAACATTACTTTCATATTTTTTTGGGAAAAGTTACAAAGAACATCATTTAGAAAATGACAAAAATAATCATTTCAAACCTTTTTTTTAAAATTTAAAAAAATTATTAAAAATGAGTTTAAAAATTCTTAAGAAAATAGTGAAAACATTTTTGGAAACAAATTTAGAGAACCCAAACATTGAATAGAAAGAGAGTTTTGATGGGATCTTTAAAAAAATTAAACAAAGTCCCTTATAAATATCATATCATTGAAGTGAGAATTAATAAAATTAAAATATTAGGTGTATCAGATATAAATCCATATAAAAATTTGGAAATAAAAAATAAGATAATCAAATTTCATTTCACATTTAATCATAACATGGAATAATCAATGAATTATAAGTTTAACCCAATTAATGGAAATTGAGTTAAGAAATCCCTTACCACTTTATAATCATTCAAAATGTATGCCCCATAAAATCAATTATTATTAAATGAAAAATTTAATAACATTAATATATATATATTCATGATATTATGTATTAAATTCTAGTATATACACCACATACAAGAAATAATTAGTTAGTAAGGCATATATCTCACAAAAGTAATAGTGATATGAGAAACCCTTACCTCATGTTTTCTGTTAGTTTTTCATACTTAAACCTCATGTATAAAGTTTCAAAGAATGTAATTAATTAATTAATGAACCATTCCATATTTATAATACCTTATATTATACTTTTATAACATCTTACCATCCATTCATTAATAATATTTCATTGTTTTCATTGTTTCAGGTGCGTTAGTTTCATGGTTTCATGGCTAGTTCATTTGGGTATAATTATGGATTTGTTTTTAAAATGGAAATAAAACACCATAAGTGAAATTAAATGGTGTTCATTCACTTATATGAGTGTAAATATTCCGAAATTTAATTTTTTTTTATGATTATGATTCATTTGATAAAACATTATCGATTAATTGTTAGTTTATTTTGGCAGTTTTTCTGAACATCATGAACTAGTTTACTTTTATTTAATATTATGTCTATATATTATTTAAAAAACATGAAATAGTTTATATTATACCTATTAAAATAGTAATTAACCGTAATTATACTTTTATGACCATCCTTGATGTCGGTAATGGAAAATGAAAAAATCATTATCCACAGAGACTGTTAACCGCCATAATTTGCACAATGGTTTTATTTCTTTGAGTAATGGGAGGTAAGAAAATGTATGGATATGATATATTAAATTATCAGTATAAAATTATAATATATAAATGATATGATATTTATTATTACTTTATATATTAAGGAGTTTAAGATAATATAGAAAAATAAATGAAATTAATAGATGTTGTTTGAAAAAGTTACCTCTTAAATATCACCTCCTTGAAGGACCCATTAAAGAACATGGAATTGGTCTTTCGGTGAGATCATAAGAAAATTTAAATGTTTATAGGGGGTAAAATAGTTTTTTTTAGAAATTTGATATTATTTATGACTTTTAAGGATAAAGGAGTTGGTGAGTTTTGGTATTTATACTTGAGGAGGGCTGGTTTTAAGTGATTGAATAATGATTATTTTATATTTAAAGCCAACCAAATTTGAGTGGAATTAATTAGAAATAATTTGGTTGATAATTAATCTTTTAAATTCTATTTAATATTGATAAACACATAAAACACCCATTTAATATTTTAGGTTTTAGTTATTTTATGATTTTACATTTTAACTTTAACCTGCTGTATTATTTTACCAATACTACGGTAAATATTTTTTTTACCATAGAACATATTTATGCCTAAAAATGAGAATTAAATTATAACATAATTTTTACCTCATTATTAAAAATATTTATCCCATTTTAATTTATTAAATTTAAAAATTTGATAAAAAAATTATAAATATGTTATACATATAGCTCATAAAAATAGTTCTTTTAAGATTAAAATTATTTTTTTCGAAATTGGAAAGCATGTGTTTCTAAAGGAGCACATTATGTGTTATTCCATTCATTAAATAATTTTTGATCAATAATAAATAATAATTAATTTTAAATCATGATCATGTAATATTTATTTCATATGATTTATGGTATTTTAAAAAAATAGTATTTTCACTTTTTTACCCAAAAATAAACTTTTTAAGAAAATTCCCAAAAAAATTACCCTAAACTAATTTTGAAATTATGATTCCGAAAATTAATATTATTTTATAAATAAATTTTCTAATATTTTAAAAAAATTATATTTATTTTCTCATAGAAAGTAATAAAAATCACTTTTTGAAGTAAACATATATTTGAAGAATAAAATTAATTTACTAAAAATTATGTGCATATTCACACATCATTAAGTAATACATTAAAAATGAGTTTTAAAATTATATATTTCATAATTTTTTTAATACTATTCATTCCCTCCATTTTAATGGTTATGTTATAATGGTCATGTTAAAATAATAATATTTTGGAGTTAATTTAAACCCGGTGGTCTGTGCAACCTAAGATATTGAAGAGATTAAATTTATTTAAAAAAATTACATACTATACAATCATGTGGTATTACATTCTACCTCCATTAAAATGAATTTATACCTTGAAATTAATCACTAAAATACAAATATATAAGTATATATTTTCCTCATCACATCCTCAAGTTCCCACCTTGATTCCTCAAATTAGTGGTTTCACCACAAAACATTAACCTAGTTAGTGGTCTTATTTCATATTACTTTATATCTATGATCCATAATCTCTATCAGTTTTTCTTTATAAGAATGATATTGAACCATTGTTTTGACATTTTAATTCATTACATGTTAAGTATTTTTTATGTACTTCTTTGGGAGAGATACACAGAACACATCAAGAACTTAATAGAGATTTGGTGGAACAACCAACAGATAAGATACCATCCTGATACAATCAATAATTTCAAAAAAATGTATCTTTTCAATTTAAAATTTCACTTTAAAAAACAAAGCTTAATTCTTGAAAATTACTTTGTGGTAAATCAACACAGTAAAAAGGATCAATAAAAATAATCTTAGAGGAGGGAAAGTAGAAGGCAATGATAACCACAAAACTAGGATTATGATTTAGAGAATATTAGCAGAAAGTGAAAATATTGACCTGGAAGAGAATTATAACTATCAAGTGTTGGTGGATAATGATAGAGAACATGTTCATTATAAGGTTAATGACCAAAAAACCATGTACCAAATTGGTCTAAAAAATTCCATTGATATTATCAAAAATGATGATAATAGGATAACATTTTATTTCAAAATCATTTGAGAAGATATACTCACTTGATTTTATCTCATAAGTAAAATATCACTCTTTTAATGTTCCTTGATAAATTTCTTATTCATTTCATACTCTAAAAAATTAAGTATAAATTTTAAGGTTTGAAGAACTATTATATCATAAGATTCATTATGGGATGACATGTAAATCCTTATATCTCTATTTATCATAAAAAATGGTTTGTATAAGTTATACAATATGAATAAATATTCATGTGTAAAAGTAATACATTAATATCCAAAGACTCAAACAAAGTTCAATGTAAAATATTTCATAAATAGTTACCCATCTAAACCTTCTAAAAAAATTGAAATATGAAACATTCGAATTAAGGTCACTAACTTTTCAAAATAAACTTATCATTAATCCCAAAAAAAACATGATGTGTCTCTTAATTTCCACACACCAAACATGTGAATATCATTATAATGTATTCTATTTAGACACGGTAATAATCTGAATTACCATAAAACCTTAGTGAAAACATGCATGATTTCAAAAATTAAATCTTTACTCATACCATAAGTCCAAAAATTCTATAAACTAAATCTATAAACAACATTTTCATCATATTACTAATCAGTTCCAAGGTGATCAATATTATCCCATTTATTTTATCACAAATAACAATAAATTTATCTCATTATTATCCCAACATTATGAACATATTAAGGGTTATCTTCCCCTTAATCATGTGTTTTAAAAAATATATCACCTTACCACCTCAATAATTTTCCATGGTTAATAATACCATTCAACATATACTTTCAAATACTTATGGATAAAACTATAGTGGAATAATCCTTAAATGTTTCATTATTTATTAATACCATAAAATTAATATGAAACATTATTCTTTAATTCCAATAAATAAACACTCAATCATTCCACTTAATCATTAGACAGTTTACTAGGCTTCATCATTTTATTTCTTAACACTTCTTCCATATCATATGTAATTCATAGTCTATTCATCATCAAAAATATAACCATTTCTCATAAAACTATGTTGATTCTATTCATGTTATTTCTCCCTAGGTAATAACTTTTCATAATGCCTATTAATTCCACATTTAAAACATTTAACTATTGATGATGCATTAAGAATACCATTATTCTCATCCATTACATTAAATTAACCTTTCACTTTTCCTTTATAATTACTTTATTTTTTACCATCTTTTCCACACCCAAATCATCTTTGAGTTCCTTTGAAACATTATCCTTGATTCCTCTTCCCACATGCTTTACATGAGGAAAATTAAAGTTTGTTTCCTCTATGGTCATCATGAAACTCCATCTTGATCTTATTAAATGGGTCATTAAACTCACAAAATTTGAGATTATTTATCATACTATGATATTTTTTATTAGAAATAATGAAAAATTTTTTCCTTATGACTACCATTTAGTTGAGTTTCTCATGAGTAATATCATTCAATTGTCCATAACATTCACCATTAACATGAATCCTCCTGGTTCTAACCATTTTATAAAACCCAAATAAGAATAATGTGGGAAAAATAATCATAGTGGAAAACCACATAATCAAGATAAATTTCATATAAAATTTCAATATATGACACATTATTTTTAATCCTAGTTTATTCTTTAATATTACTAAAACTCTTAGATTATAGGATAGAGACGCCATTAGGGTTCATACTAATGTTTTCACATCCTAGTTTCAAAAGGGTAACTTAACGTTGCTTTGATACCGTCTATAATGTCCCTTTCCTTTCATAGATAGATATTACATGTTAATAAATAAATATTCATTACATAACATAAAAAATCATTCCAGAACCATATGGTTTTAGTGTATTTGGAAACATGGAGACATAAAAAACTAGTTCATAAAAAATCTACATCATCGCCTGCTTATTCTTTTATAACTACAACCCTTTTTAACATATCATACTTAATACATTTCTTAATATCCTGGGTAAAAGAAACATAATAATGGGTGAGATCAAATGATCAGTAAGGATAAACATATAATATATTAATCTATGATAATATGAAAGAAATATAAAAGAATATGGTTATGTGATCATGATCATAACTTATGAAGTTCATACCCAACCTGTTATTGATCATAAACATAATTCATTGAATAAAAATTATCATTTAGGAAAACATTGACTATAATAGTGATAGATAATCATAAATAAATATTTATCTATAATATCATTCCAAATAGTATGGAACCAGCATAAATATATACAACCATATCATGTGTCAAGGCTAACTACCAAGACTTTCAAGATAGTGGATCGGGACACACCTATTTCCCATAGTGGATCAGGATTCACATGTTTCCCATAGTGTATAAATCCCATTAACATGCTTCCCATTATTACCACATGATATATAAATATTTACCCAATGAATTGGAGTGATATATAGGTTCCACCATTCATATAATAAAAACTATACATATTTGTTCCATAATAACATAAATCAGTCATCATATCAGAACACATGAAAAGAATTGGGTTTCATAAACATTTCATCATATCATAATTAGTGTAAAAGAAATGGGTTTCATAAATATCATTACATTATAAACATAAACCAAAAATAGAGATAATAATGATATTATCCTTGATTAATATCCCCAGTAAATCAAAAGTAACATCAAATAATGTTATCTTATATGAAATTTTTTTTGAAAGTCCAATTGAAATAATTTATGAAAAAAATAACTTTTCAATTTTTAAATCATTTATTTTTAAAGATATGAGAAATTATAATGGAAATATTTTTATTTAAAAATAACCTTATAATATTATTAAAGAAACCTCAAATCCTTAATAATTCATGAGGGTGGGAAATGTTTCCCTTTCCTTATAAGTTAAAAAAATATTCCTTCTGTATTTTTTTAGAAAAGTAACGAAGAACCTCATTTAGAAAATGACCAAAAGATTCATTTAAAACCATTTTATAAAAATTAAAACATAAGTAAAAATGAATTTAAAAAAAATAATATAATATTAAAACAATTTAATAAACAATTTTATAAAACACAAACATGGAATAAAAATAGTGTTTAAAGGGAAACATTAAAAATATAATTTTTAATTGAAATACCCTTATAAATATCATATCATTGAAGTGATAATTAACCAAATGAATAGATTATTTTTATTAGATTTAAATTCACATAAAAATTGTAAATACAATATAAGATAATAAAAATAATCTCACACATAATCTTAACTTTTCCTAATCAATGAAGTAGAAGTTTAACCCATTGAATGGAAATTGCGTTAAGAAATCCCTTACCTGATTCTAATTAGTCAAATCATATTTCCCAAATATTAAATAATTATAAAATGAATCATTTAATAACATTATGATAATGATATTCCTGGTATGTTATGTTAAATGGTAGTATATACACAACACTCAGTAAATTAGTGGTTAGTAAGGCATATATCTCATAGAAATAAAAGTGAGATGAGAAACCCCTATCTAATTATCACC
The DNA here is from genome assembly GCA_963277665.1 of Viscum album. Lineage (NCBI taxonomy): Eukaryota > Viridiplantae > Streptophyta > Magnoliopsida > Santalales > Viscaceae > Viscum > Viscum album. Next base: position 2,015,813,093 of record OY728127.1, read on the forward strand.
CTTTAGATTTGTGTACATTAACATCCTTTGTAAAGGTTTAAATAATGTTATTTATTAATTACAAACCCATATTAATATTTATAAAACCTTATATAATACTTTTATAACATCTTACAACCTATTAATTAATAATATTTCATTATTTTCATTATTTTGGGTACATTCATTTCATGGTTTCATGGTCGATTTATTTGAATATAATTATAAAATTTCTCAAAAAATGGATATAAAACACCATAAGTAAAATAAAATGGTATTCAAGAACATCCATAATTTCAAATGGTTCAATACACAGTTTTTATTTCTATTTTTAGTATGATTTAATTGATAAAATGATAGTGATAAATGTTTAGTTTATTTTTCCAGTTTTTCCGACCATCACAGACTAATTTCATTTTATTTAATATTACGTCTATATGATAGTTTCATAACATAAAATAGGTTATAATATACCTATTAAAATATTATTTAACTAGAATAATACTTATACTACCATCCTTTAAGGCAATAATGGAAAATGAAAAAATAATTATCCATGAAGATGGTTAACCGCTATAATTTGAATGATGGTTTCATTTATTTTAATAAGAGGAGATAATAAAGGGGATGGATATAATATATTTCATTAGAAAAATAACATTCCAATATATAAATGATATTGTATTTATTATTCTTTGATGTATGAATGAGGTGAAGATAAGGTTGAAAAATAAATGAAATTAAGAGAGGTTGTTTGAAAAAGATTCCTCTTGAATATCATCTCCTTCAAAGAACCCTTAAGGAAGAGAGAATTGGAATTTATGTGAGACTAGAATAAATTGGATGTGGTGAGAGTGGGGAAGATATGTTAAAAATATATTTTAAAATATTCAATTCTTATGAAGAGAAATGGGGTGGTGATAGGTTGTATTTATACTTGAGGAGGGGTGAGTTTAAGTGATTAAAGAATGATTATTTTATATTTAATACAGACCAAATTTGGTTGGAATTAATTAAAATGAATTTAGTTGATAATTAATGTTATATGATTTTTATGGTCTTGAAACACATCAAAAACCCCTTTAATGTTGTATTTTTTAGGAATTTTATGCGTTTAGCTTTAAACATTAACCTGGTGTATTGTTTTACATATATTGTGCTAAATCTTTTTTTATACCCCAGTAACGTTTTTATAACTAAAAATAAAAATGAACTTATAACATAATTTGGGACTCTTTATTCCAAATATTGAATACATTTAACTTGACTAAATTTATAAAAGTCATAAAATAAAATTATAAATATGGTATGCATATAACACATAAAAATGGCTTGTTTAAAAGTTAAAATCATATATTTCAAAATGGATATGCATGTATTTATAAATGTAACACCTTATGTGTTATATAATTAATTACATGATATTTTATTTAAAATATTTTTTAATAAATTTTAAATCATAATCATATAATAATAATTTCATAAGAGTTATGGTATTTCATAAAAACAGTATATTCATTTTTTAACAAAAAATGATTTTTTAATTCCCAAAAAATTACCCTAATCTAATTTTTACATGTTGATTCCAAAAATGAAGTTTATTTTTTCAAAATAAATTTTATAATAATTTCAAAAATTATTTATATTTATTTTCTCATAGAAATCAATAAGAATCTCTTTTTGAAAAACATATATTTGAATAAAAACTATTTTACTAAAAAAAAATTGTATATTCAAAAAGCATTAATTCATACATTACAAATTAGTTAGAAAATTATATATTTTATAATATTTTTAATACTATTAAATCCCTCTAATTTAATGGCTAGGTTATAATGGTTGTTTTATAATAATAATATTTTGGATTTTTTTAAGCTCAGTGTTTTGTATAACATAAGATATCGAAGAGATTAAATTTATTTAAAAAAAAGCATAACAAATAATATTTGAGTGTTAAACTGGGAGTACCCCATAGGTTTTGGTTGGTTTATCAAATAATTATAAAAAATCCATTGAAAAATCCTCAATATCAAGTCACGATTATTTAATCATAACCAATTTAAATATTTTAAAATTTTAATGATTTAGTATATAACATTTCATTAATTATTTTTTTATAGGTAATCATGTCTATAAAAATATTCTACAACAGTGAGGTAATTTATACTGATCAAGTTTTTAGCTATTTTTTCACCTACAAAAGTATAAAATCTTTATGAATTTTTGAAATTGGATGACATTTGTAGAAATATTCATATTTGGTTATTACTAAGGGATGATAAATCAATTGATTCAATTACATATTGACATCTTAAATTTCTTGAACATCAAGGGTACACTGAGTATCCTATGGTAAATGATGAGGATTGTATGGATGTATTACTATTTTTCAAGAAACAGTGTATTAATGGTCTAATGGAATTATATGTGGTGATTTATGATATTGAAACGGTGTAACATAATACTATAGAACCATGTTATGTGAGCTGTATTGAGGTTGGTACTTCAAAAAACTCTAATTCATTACTTTCTTATAAGATTGTCATAATAGAAAAAATTATGAAGAAGATTATCATGATTTTGAAGGAACTGTAGGGGACATACCTGTGTAGACTCTAGATTTACTGAATGACACTTTATCTGATGAGTATGTATCTATTTATTCATCGGGAAAGGATGTGGATAAGGGTGATGTGGGTAATAAACCTTCTTCCTTTGATAAAGAGGCAGCCACCAGTTAGTGGTAATCATTCTACATTATTGACATCCTTAGTCAATGTAATGTCGCATGCATAACTTTTTTATTGGGATTTCATTACATCAGGAAAAAAATTCCCTAAAATTATATGTAATGGATCTATATAGATTAATAAAACCATATTTCTTGGGAAATATTTTGAAATTAAAATTCCCTTAAAAAATGTGATAAAACAATACCACATATTGAGACATTTTTAATTTGTTTTTGATGATTTTAAGAAGTAAAAATATCTCATTAGATGTGAAAAATATGCACTAGAATGTAAATTCAGAATGAGGGAAATATATGATTAGTTTTTCTCCACAATAAATTTTTTTATTTTATCGAAAAAACACTTTAAGGGTAATTGGGAACTGACAAAACATCCTCCACCAACAAGTTAAACCCATACAAAACACACATAACAGAGTTCAAATTTCAAAACATAAAACATAGACATTCATCGTGCCAAGACTTCCTATTTCAAAATTCAAAAGATACCATAATCACATAAAATATAAAAAATACCACAAACCAACTGAGGAAACGGCTCTGCCTGATAAACCTATCATCGAGGACCACATCACTTCCATCATTACATCCCCAGCAAATCACCATCACCACCCACACATCATCCCTTCATCGAGGTCACCCTCATCTACTTGTTGTCGTCGACTGCTCTCTAATTTCCACCATTTGAACCAAACATTATCGTCATCATCATCACCTCCCACAACCATACTATCATCAAAACCAAACCACAACCACCAACATCAGCTTTATTAAAACACTTTTGATTGATTATCATGACTCCTAGAACACTGATATCCACTCGAACAACACCTCCCAAAGTTCTGGTGAACACCACCTCACCAGACTGACCTGAGGAGAAGATATGGTACATGAATCCAGAGAAGAGTAAGGGTTGAAAGGAGCCTTCACAGAGAGATGAAATCATTGCTGACAATAATGAAGATGATCATGAAGATGGGTATGTTTTTTTATAGTCATTATTTTGGGGAAAAAAATTTAATATTCTTTTAAATACATTATTACATTATGGTTTCAGCATAAAATCCAAAAAAATAAAGGTTGTATCAATGTATTTAAGAGATTTAAAGGTATAATAAATATTTTTATGATTATAAAATACATATTTCAATGGAAAAATAGTCGTTATCATATGATGGTGGAAGGTGATATGGAAATACAACTACTAATATTAGGTAGGGAATAAATGGGGTAATCAAGGGTGTTTACAAACTACCAATCACAAGGTTAATATAGGATACATTTTATCGATTTGTGAAGTACTTTTTTGAATGGTCCCAACATGGCTATCAGAGGATGCAAAATAGAATGTGTTTTGGTTAGTATTTCCAAATTTTCATTTATTAGATACTTCACGATGTATCATCATTCTGTGTTCTAGACTTTGACTGCATATAGATAATATTTCAAGTATGAGAGTTCCTATACCCTATAACTAGTAACGGTGGTTAATTATTGCAGGTCATATTAGAAAATATGTATTTTTAATGCAGTAACTTCTAGGAATTGAGATGTCCCTATGAATATGTTATTGCGGCTTGTGAATCCACTACTGGAAAATGGGTCTATACTGATGGTTCAAAACTATTAGTATCAACTAGAGAACTATTGGTATATCTTATACTAATGAATCACCAAACCTTTGGTTATAATACCTTGGGTATAGTCCTATACCAACGGTTTAGAGTAAATCCTTGGTATAGGCCTCTTAGAGTTTCATTTTAGCAACAGTTCTATTGAAACCATTGGTATAGGTCATTACCTATGGTTTAAAAAATAGTTTCTAAATCCTTATACCAACCATTTATATACTTTTTTAATAGCCTTTCTTAGCTTCAAGCTATAATAAAACAGTTTTATAAAACTATTGCAATAGTTCTATACCAACAGTTTGAAATCCAATATTATAGACCATCTGTACCTTCCTAGGCTGCAGTACCCCACCTTGGATAATTACCTATATAAATCACTAAATATTTTCATAAAACATCATCAATGAATCTAAAAAAAATTATAACATAAGAAAATAATTAATTCATTCAACCAATGATAACACACATTTAAAGCATCACTATATTCATTCAAAACCAATTATAAAAGTCATGTGTCATAAATATTAGTCAAAAATGTAAATGATCAATATATCTCTCACCACAACCAATATAATCACCATAATAATCTTCATAACCATATTCATCATTATCATCATCCCCGCCATAATCCTCACCATCATCCCCACCATCATCCTCACCATAATCCATACCATCATCCCCACCATCATCACCGCTATCATCCTCACCATTGTCATCGCCATTGCCATCTCTAAGGACATAATTGTCCTATACATCACTATTTCCATATCCCAGTACACTCTATAATTTATGCATCATCGAAATATATGTATCACAAGTCATGGTGGTATCTGGTGGAAGTTATGAACATAGGGTTTCCATTAATTTCATAAATTAATGGTTGACATTTTTATTCCATTCACGCTCCTACATGACCATTTTTTACTATTCTTACTTGGAATGATAATGTTATACCTTTTCATGGGATGTTTCCAACTCATCTGAACCAAAGTTTCCATCTTCCTTCTTATCAAGGGCCTCTAAAGAAAATGGTTACATAAAAATTGAAATAATTTGTTACAAAATAAATATTAAAATTTTAAATTGACAATGTAAAAGTTACAATCTTCTATTTTTTCTCTTCATTTACCGTACTTCCATATTTTTTATTATTTCTCAAGAAAAATAATTTTTCTCAATGAAAATGTCCTTTAGTATTAAAAAACCCCCTTCTACAATGACATTGAATATAGAAAACCATTATTCAAAATTACTTATTATTAATAATTTTTATAACTAAAATCATATGTATATACTTGATGATGAAATATGATTTTTTATAATGATTGATTACTTTGTGCTTGTATGATATGAGTTAGTTAACAAAATAAATTTTATATAATAAATTGGGAAAGTTCATAATATTATTAAATAATTATTTTTAAAATTATCTTAATGTGGATTTTGAGGATTAGTGTTTGTTTATATTATTTCCATGAATAGAAGAAAAATTTAATTATAAAATAATGTAAATGGAATGACTTTATTGATACAAAAACTTTTCAAGATTAAACACATGTATAATATGGTAAAATATAATGGTGAAATATATGACATATTTGTTCCTATTTGGTTGTTTATTTGTTTCTATTATTTAATTTGAAAGTGGTTAAAATAGGTAAAATCAAGGTAAATTTTTCTTTTATGGATATTGATGAAATCATATTGTGAATATGGATTTTATGTGAGTATTTTGACATGGTTGAAATTGAATTTCATTTATTTTTTTAGATTAAAAAATCACATGTTAATGATTAGTTTTACAATTTTTATTATTAATGGATGTTTTAGGAATGTTTAAATGGGAATTTTAATAAATGAAATGAAATATATATTTATAAAATTTTGTGTTTATTTTTATAAAAAAGGTATAACGGGAACTATGGTTTCTCTTAAAATTTTTATTTATAAGACTAAATATTTAATTATTGTTTTTAGAAAGATTATAAAAGATATTGGTGTTGAGTTTTGATAAAAAAAACATATGAAACAATTGGAATTATTTTTTATTTTTTAAAATCATGTTTATTATTAGTTTTCATGAGAATATGTAAAATTTAAATTTTATATTCTAAGAAGATTAGTTATCTTTTTGTTGTGTTGAAACTGATATGGCGTGTATATTTTTATTCCACTTAAGGTATTTTATTCTACTTGAGGTATGTGGTTTTGAACATCTTTGATATTATAATTCACTACTATATAGTATTATGGTTAATATGACAATTGAATTTAGTTTTTTATGATTGTTTGATATAAAATTGGATAATAATTAAAAGATGGGTGTGCTAGCCTGATTATTTATAGATTTCTAATGAGAACACATATTAAATTTCATTATGTTTAGCTAAGAATATTTTATATAATTAAGAATGATATGGAATAAAATTAGTTATTTGATATAATAAATACCTTAAGTGGAATAAAATGTTTTATGATGTTTTATTTTATCAAATTTATGTTGTAAATATTTTTTTATCTGGTATTAAATAATTATTCCAAGTGATTTAAAGGGTTAAATTAATGGAATAAGGTTTATAGGTGATAAAGGTGTCAATTGTTGAATTAATAACACTAAGTCAAAGTTATGTGTTGGAATTTTTTTTAACATAGTTTTCTGTGTGTTGAGTGATCATTAATGATCTATAATTATTTTTTAAACCATCATGTGGCATATTGACATGTAAAAGGTATCTAACATGATGTAAATTCTTGTTTGTGTTTAATAACTTATGTGATATGTTGTAATTTAATTAAAACATGAGATTAAGAGTGGTATAGGTTACTAAAACATGTGTGAGTTTTAAAAGAGATAGTGAGTTATTAATTGGGCATAAGAAATGTTTTAAATAAGTGTTTATTATAGAAATTTATGCAATGTTCAATGCTGGAAAGTAAGAAATTGTATCCTATAATCTTATATAAATTCCTTAGGTCTGCCATTGAGTTAAAAAGATGTTTTGCTCATTCTTGTTGGAGTATATAGACATAACTGAAAGGGTATTGATTGAAATTAATAATGGTTAAGGACTAGTTATATGGTTTAAAAATTATAATTAAATTATTAATTAATAAACTCAAGGAGATGAGTCTCAAAGTTTATGTTTGGGTATTGGTGTATAAAGTTTGATAAATTTGTTAAACTTAAATATGTATTTGGAATGGGGTTAATTAAACATTAAATAATGAATTAATGTGAATATCTTGTATCAAAATAAATTTTATGTGTTCTTGTTAATCATTTTTGTTTTAAATATAATAGTTTTGATTTGATAACTACAAAAAATGAAATTACCTAGAGAACATGTTTTGTATAAGATTGACATGGATGTGATTATTGTGTTTTCTTTTATCCTCAACACAAAAATAATTTTCAAACTGAAGTGATATTAGATGATCCATTTAATATGATTCTTATTCTAATATATATGGAGTGATTGATGATGATTAGAATAATTTTTGAATATTTTGGATTAAATATTGATATATTTTGATATGTCATCGTATTTGGTGCTAAGTTATAAATTTTATGGGTCTAAATGTGTGTATAAGTTACTTTTAATGAAGTAGGAGTAGTTATAATGGAATATATCAGCCACACCATAGGAAATTATTCTACCTTGTATACGTGGAATAGAGTTTGAAAAGAATAATAATAAGTATTAAGATAATGAAGTTTTAAAATAGATGAAAAATGTTATATTAGTTGATTTAGTATTTCAATTTCAAATTCAAATTATATTTGGTGCTTTTAGTGCATGATATATATTGGGATTCATGTATTCTATGAATGATAATATTTAATGTGATACAAAAATTTAAAATTGATGGAATATCAAAGTGGTTGTTTTTTTATTATTGGGATTATAAAAGGAGATTAATTTCATTGACCCAACTCATTACACAACACTGTTATGCTACAATGTTTTCAAAGATTAATTTTTTATAAACATTTGTTTCTGGATTTCCATAGAATAATCAATATACATATTTTATGGGTCTAATTTTTATATTTCATTCATTGTAATATATTTTATTTCAGTATATTTTCTTCTAATGTGTCTCACACACTAGTTATAACTCAAATAAATTTTTTTTGTAATCCTAATAATATGAAAAATCAATAGATGGGTTCTTATTAATCCTTCATTAGGAAAGGTTGGTTAATCCTCTACATCAAAAGGAATAATTTATGTTTTGGTCTCCTAATTAGTATGGTTTTCTCCCATTAAAAAAAATCAGTTATTTCTATACTATAAAAAAGGTTGTATTGAGTTTCAGATTTTATGTTTTAAATGTCATATTTTAAATACTTTTCAATATTAACCCAAATTCCTAAGTTAAGTTCTCAAAAAACTCTTTAATCTATTTTTTCTCATCAATGTATTTTAGTTTTCATAAATCCACATGTACATAAATATATTTTTTATGGAAAAATTATAATGAATCTATATAATTTACAATTGAAGAAATTTTATTTCTATAATTTATTTACATAGAAAAATTATAAATTATTTTTTTACATGCTTCCTCTCATTATCTGGCATCATAGTCCACCCCAAAGTGTTGAGTTATTTTTTATAATCCTTTATTATTTATTTATTTATAAATCTTCATAAAAAATAATTTGAAATGATTAGAAATAGAGTATCGGTGTAAATCCTTATAATTTTCATTAAAAAATATCAAATTAGTTAATACCTTAAGTTTGGTACTCTTCAAATGAGAAAACATTTCTTTGTAATGAGATATTAGACACTCATTCATGAAAGGTATGGATTCTAAATCTATACCAACTCTATCAACCCATCCCCTATACAACTCATTCTTATATTCTCTTCATGGCTCACCTAATTCCATGATCTGTATAGTCCCCGTAGCCTCACCATTATAAATATTGTAAAGAATCTGGTATGAAAATATTAATTTATATAAATAAAATAATAATACAACATTAAATAAAATGATTTATCTTACCCACATTAGTGCCCAAGAAAAATCTTTTACATCATTTTGATGGTTTCTTTAGGAGAGTGGACTAACGGAAATGATTTAATAGTATTTTTCAAGCATATAAATAAAACACCTACCTTGTCAGCCTTTTTTTAAATCATTGTATTATCCTCATTGTACTCAACCATTGGAGATGGGTGATGGTACCACACCTCATGCATTCGTGTACCCCCATACCACTTAGTGTAAGATCCAACTATGTAATGAAAAAATCAAATATAATATCAGTATATCTTATAATTAAATTAAATTATTTTCAAAACAATTACTAGTGTTATATAATTATATTAGAGCCAGGTTGATCGGTGGATATCTCTGAATCCCTATACTTTGAAGGATCATTAACCTATAAAGTAGGGTTGTGGTATAATTTATTCTCATGAGGCTCAGAATGTGTCAGAATAGAAGTTTAAGGAGCATGAATATATAAGTTTAAGGAGAAAGAAGTTCAAGGAAAATAATAAGGCATGGATTTGTTTGGATATGTATAATATAGATGGTTATTTTGATCCATCATCGGATAATTGAATGAAATATGAGGAGGGTTAGATGTAAATGGTGGTGAAAATATCGGTGGACTAAATATATTGGGTTCCTCTAACAACATTGTGGGAGAAGAAAGTGTAACATCCCAAGTAAGTAATGAATAATATATATTCTTATATATGTTTATTTATTAATTATATAGTGTTTTAGAGGCTTAAAATGAGAATAAATCCAATCTTAAGCATAGAATTCTCTAATATTTTTAAAAGATTGTTTTACCGCCTTTTGATGGAAAACCATTTTTAAATCTATATTTTGACAATTTTATAAGCTATATTTTTCAAAATAAACTTATTCATTGGTATTGGGACATTGAAATTTACTTTGGATAAATTTTTGGTATTTTTTTGACAATATTCATTTTTTAATGAATAGTGAAAAATACTGCATTTTACATCAAAACTGCTTTTTCATCTAATTTAATTATATGGTTAGATTATCCTTTTAATTGGCTTTAAAATTTTATTAGAATAAATTTTTACCATTTAATCCAATGGTGTTCATTATAATTAATTTCACTTTGGAATTGGGCATAAAAAAGTTCCAAACTTTTCATAGATATTGTTTCAAAAAACCCGCTATTTGTTTTGACAACGGGAATTATTTTTAAATTAATTATTGCAATTTATATGTTTGTAATTTAGTAAAATGGATTGCATATTTTTAATCAGAAGGTCCAAATTATGTAATCAAGACTCTTTTGTTTTTGGACATTATAAATAGTAACGACGGTAATTATCTTGATTAATTAGTAATCTGGTAGTTAAGGATAATAAAATAATATCATAATAATAACAAATGACCCCAAAATGTGTCCTAATTATACTATTTGGGTCATGGGAGACCATGTGATTCCTTTTTCTAAACTTTGGGACCCCATGGAATCACTTTTGTGTGATAATTACTTTTTATCTTTTTATTTTTAAAGAAAGTTAAATATAACAAAGAATGCATCACCTGAGTAAAACATTTTTAATTTTGTCTAAATAAATGATATATTAGACTATAAATATTCATTGGAAAGATAAAAATATTTCCTACATCATAGTATTTTTTTTATAATTTTTATAAATAAAATAAATTAAATTATTTATGACATCATGATGATGCAGCGATTACCTCATTAATGAACGATTCAAATAAAATGAAATGATAATGTAAAATCTAAGACTTACACTTTTCAAATACATATTTGATGAGTATATTTCAAACACTTATCACCTTATCCTCGAAATATATCAATTTGGGACCTTTTAAATCCGAAATGCATTTCAATATAAAGTAACATTTTATAACATTCCAAGAGTACCTCTCCTTTCCTCTTATAGAAGTCCCCCACCTCTACCTCCTTACACACACTTCTCAAGAATTTGGCTCGGCCAGTATCTGCTCATTTTATCTCTCCACATCCCTCTCTTAATCCTAGAATCCTTACCTTAGGCAGAAATCTCTTCAAGAAACCATTTTGGTTCAAACCAAGAAGAGTTACCTGATTTAAAGGTAAAGTCTTCTCTAATGTTCTTTTGTTTTATTTTTCTTCTCAAACCCCCTAAGCTATTTTTATTCATTTATTTTGTAATAACACCAGTATCTTAAATATACTAGGATGTTTTTATAATAATTATTTGAGCTACACTTACACACACCTACGTCTAATGTCTAAAGAACATACTGTTTTCGTGGATGGCGAATTTATGCCTCACGAAACGATGATTATTCAATATTCTTATAACACCTTCAAAGGTGGCCATTAAGATGAAACTATATTTATATATGATATATAATAAGTTTATTTTTTTCTTAATCTTCTGTATTTTTCATTTATGGCATACCTTTATGGTTTCCATTATGGGTAAACGCGATATCTTCATTTTAGGAAGTGCGGACTACCGCCCCCGCAAAGTGATTTGATTCGTTAATGACATATGTGGGACGTATAAAGGATAGAGTTAATGATATTATATATGATATTATAATGGAATTATAATATACCTTTATATCATTATTATTCCATTCCATAAAATACGAAATATAAATGAAAGTATCGTTCATACGTACGTACGGCTTACAATCTCCATGAACGGTGCATTTCATTTATTACCTCTAAATGTTATGTAATATTATGAATACATGTATATACTAGATATATATGATATATATGATATCTAAATCATGAATATAATTCTGGATATAATGGATATTATACCACATGAACAACTTGTAATTATAAGGAGTTTATTTTTGACTCAAGTACCAATGATTGACAAAACGACCGTTATTAACTTAAATAATTACATAGTGTTCATAACATGGTAATAATTGATATAAAAGGAATAATGAACTTGAAAAAGGTTCTTAAGCAAGTAAAAATTAAATCAAGTTTATTTTTCAGGAGATTAAAGAACGATCAAGTCAAGTCGAACACGAGGTATAAGACTTCGTCTCAATCTCCTTTCATTGAGGCATATTTTTTTTTATACACAACTTTATTTTATATGGTGTATAAACCCCTTTTACTTTTACATTTATTCAAAAGGAATCTTTTTTATATGAAACATTTTACTAAATGACAAAATGGAATGTTTTTGTCGTACGTATGCGACGACAACGACTTCTCCACCGCCATGACCATTATTTGAGTTTCGGCTTCCTATACAAGCCATAACTTCTTTTAAAATGAAAAATAAATACCATGTTTTACTTTTATTTTATGTTGGTATTGAAAATATTTTTAATAATGTTTTTATTATATCAATGTGTTATATTGATATCTTGTGATTGAAATGTGGAAATGTTATGTTTCCTTTACGCATCTTTTATGTGATATGATTATGTTATGGTTCTTGGGCATTGTTATGAAGAAGGGTGGTTCAGTGATAAACTAAGGGTGGGTGAGCCCAATATAGCTCTCCAATGCATTGGGTAACATGAAGGGGTTAAACGTTAAGGTTTCTCTAAAGAGATTTAGGGAATATACTGTGATGGGTATTCCAAACGTAACCGTGAGGGTTACTCTCTACGTAAGAATGTTATGAATGCCTCAAGTTACCTTTATGTCTTATGATTTCTATGATTTATTCATGATTTGATGAGGTATGTTAAAATTATTATGTTTTATGAGTAAAGTATGATTTCATTCATGGACCAATGTTTTCATTTCATACTTTTATATCCCTTACTGAGTTTTTTATGCTCACCCCATGTTTTTGAAATGTTTTTCACAGGTCAAGGGAAAGGTACATGATGTGATGATAGTACCAAGGAAGTGTCAAGAAAGAATCCATGTTTTATTTTAAATATGTTTCCGTTAATGGGAAAAATGAGTACTATATTTTCTGTAACCACTTTGTTTAAATGTGGAATGTAATGCATGATTTATGATCTAATTCTATAAAACTATAAAACTGAAAAGATCCTCAACGTGTATTCTTGAAATAACTCTAGATTAAGTAATGTTTAAGGATGGGGCCTTATAGTTGGTATTAGAGGTCGGTTTAGAAAACTTTAGGAGTTAGAATTCTATTAAATGATTATCCAAAAAATATTTTTTTATGGTCAAATTTAAATGATATAGCATTTAAAGATTACCATGTTGCTTCAACTAAGACATGTTTGTTCAGAAAAGTTTTCCATAGAGGAAACAGGGAAGCAGTTCTAGGAAGGCATACAGAAGGAAATGACCTTCCGAATCAGCATCCTAAGATGGTTGGAATTGGAACTGAATAGTTTGTTGCAGTAATGGTGTAGTTGACTCAAGAGATAAATGGTGGTGGTATCCATGCATGAGATCAGCCAGATCAACCGCAGAGGAACATGTCAGTGGTAGAACATTTCATGAGGCAACATCCCCCATCATTCAGAGGATCATCTGACCATGTGCTAGCTGAAGGGTGTATTAAATCACTAGATAATATTTTTGATGTCATGGGGTGTTCAGAAAATCAAAAGGATAGTCTTGATATTTACCGTTTGGAGGGTGAAGTAGATCAGTGGTGGTCGATGGTTAAAAATATCAGGGACGCTGATGAGATTGATGCTCTCGACTAGGATGAATTCAAAGGTATGTTTCTTGAGAAGTATTTTCCTAAGGCTGTTCAACTTAGGATGGAAAAACAATTCTTGGAATTGAGGCAAGAGGACGACTCAGTCGCTTCTTGTCAAGAAAGGTTCACTCGATTGGCAAGGTATGCTCCAAATTTTATCTGATACCTTGATAGTAAAATCAATCATTTTTACTCAGGATTAAAGCCAAAATATTGAAGGGCTTTAGCTTCTCGTGAGTTCAAGAGTTATAAAAAGCTTTTTCGATGTGTTGAGAAGGTGGAAATGGAGTTTGTTGATGATCAAGTGTTCTATAACAACCAACAAAATAAGAGACCGAGGTGGCAGGAGAAAGGGAATAATTCTTCAAAAAGGTCTGATAGTAAGAATACAGAGTTTCTAGTTTGTGATAAATGTGGTAAAAGGCATGTTGGGGAATGTCTTCTGAATTCTGGAAAGTTCTACCGATGTGGTAATATGGGACATAAGGCTCTTGATTGCACTGAAAAAGATCAGGGGGATGGTAAGACCAAATTTGATTTACAGTTAGTGAAATGTTTTAAGTGCAATGAGATGGGTCACTATGCAAATGAGTGTTCAATAAAGAGCTCGAGTGATCGGAAGCAGTTAGACTACAAGCAGAAAGGGGTGGTGAAATCCTTTGCAACTACTTTAGCAGATGTTGGGCCATCAAATGAAGTGGTATCAGGTACTTTGTTTGTTTTCTCAGATTATGCTAATGTGTTGTTTGATTCGGGGTCTACACATTATTTCATCTCTGAAAACTTTTCTAGTAAAATGGGAATACCATCTCAAGAAATGACTCCTGAACTTGCGTTAAAAACACCTGGGGGAAATGTTGAGGCAAAAAGAATTTATAAGAATCTTCATATCCTTATCCGTGGAAAGAACCTACTTGAAAACCTTATTGTTTTACCTCTAGTAGAGTTTGATGTTATCCTGGGTATGGATTCGCTCTCTATTTACCATGCTAATATTGACTATAGAGCTAAAGAAGTTTCTTTTCAGAAAGACTTTCAGTTTGTTTACAAGAATGAACCCTTACTGTTGATAACATATCAAGAGGACGAGAAACTTGTAAAAGATGGAAATGAATGTTACCTTGCACATATTTTTGAAAACAAAGGAACTGTTCAGATTAATGATGTGCCAGTGGTAAATGGGTATCCTTGTGTTTTTTCTGATGAGTTGCCTGGAATAGTACTAGATCGGGAAGTTGAATTTACTGTTGACTTAGTTCCTGATGCTAAGCCAATTTCAAAACCCCTTATCGAATGGCTCAAATTGAACTTTTAGAGTTGAAGGAGCAATTTCAAGATTTATTAGAGAAAGGTTTCATTCGACCTAGCACATCACCATGGGGTGCTTCTGTTTTATTTGTTAAAAAGAAAGATGGTTCTATGATACTTTGCATTGATTATAGAGCCTTGAATAACATCACTATTAAGAACAAATATCCTTTGTCTCATATCGATGATTTGTTTGATCAGCTACAGGGATCTCAGTATTTTTCAAAGATTGACCTGAGATTGGGGTACCATCAGTTGAAGGTAAAGGAAGCAGATATTCCAAATATCGTGTTTCATACAAGATATATCCATTATAAATTTGTAGTTATGCCTTTTGGGATAACCAATGCACCTACTGTATTCATGGACCTTATGAATAGAATTTTCCATGAGTTTTTGGATAAGTTTGTGGTTGTTTTCATTGATGATATTTTGGTGTTTTCTAAATATAAAGAGGAGCATGAAAGACATTTAAGGGTTATTTTTCAAACCTTAAAAGAAAATAAATTGTATGAGAAATTCAGCAAGTGTGAGTTTTGGTTGCAACAAATTTAGTTCCTTGGTCAGATTGTTTCTAAAGATGGGATAATTGTTGATCCTATAAAAAAAAGGTTGTGGAAGAATGGCCAAGACCCACAAATGTAATCAAGATTCGTAGTTTTCTTGGTTTGGTAGTCTATTACCGAAGGTTTGTTATAAATTTTTCACGGTTATCTAGTCCAATGACTAAGCTAACTCGGAAGGGTGTTATGTTTATCTAGACAAAAGAATGTGATGATTGTTTTTAGGAATTGAAAAGAAGATTGGTGAATTCTCCAGTTTTGGCACTACCTTCCAGGAATGGGGAGTTTGTTATCTACAGTGATGCTTCATTGAAAGGACTTGGTTGCGCCCTAATGAAAAATGATCAGTTAATTTCTTATGCTTCACGTCAGTTGAAAACTCATGAGGTAAATTACCCTACGCATGATTTGGAATTAGCTATTGTTTTTTTCGCTTTAAAAATTTGGAGGCATCATTTGTATGGAGTAAAGTGTGAAATATATACTGATCACAAAAGTTTAAAGTATATATTCACTCAGAAATAATTGAACATGAGATAGAGGAGATGGCTGGAATTAATCAAGGATTATGATTGTACAATTCATTACCATCTGGGAAAAGCAAATAAAGTGGCAGATGATTTGAGTCGAAAAAGTAATGCTTTATTAACCATGATACGTTTGGAATGAGATCCTTTGGTTTTTGATTTGATGAACTTTGGAATAGAAGTTGTTGGTGTAGGAAGTTCTTCTGTTTTGTTTCAGGTGTTAGTGAGATCATCTCTATCATACAGAATTAAGCAAGCGCAGAAGAAAGACAGTGGGTTGTAGAAAAAGGTAGAGCTGGTTTAGAAGGGTAAGTTGCCTGAATTTAACATTGATAATGATTGTGTTTTGAGGTTTGGGAAGAGATTATGTGTGACTTTTGATTCACAGTTGAATGGAGAGTTGTTATGTGAAGCTCATAGTTCTCTGTTTTCAATTCATCCAGGCAGTACTAAGATGTATAGAGATCTTCGGGAGTTTTTCTGGTGGGACAGAATGAAAAGGGATATTGCTGATTTTACTGTGAAGTGTTTGACTTGTCAACAGGTAAAAGCAGAGTGGCAGTTACCGAAAGGGATGCTTCAACCTTTACCAGTGACAGAGTGGAAATAGGAGCATATACCCATGGACTTCGTTGTGGGATTACTGAAGACACATCGAGGTAATAATGTAATCTGGGATATAGTTGATCGCTTGACTAAATCTGCCCATTTCCTTGCTATACGAGATACTTTTTTCCTAGATCAACTTTCCTGTTTGTATCTTAAAGAGATAGTCAGGTTACATGTAGTTCCTCTCTCCATTGTATCGGACCGTGATCCCAGGTTCACTTCTAACTTTTGGAAAGGCCTTTAGAAGTCGTTGGGTACTGAATTAAATTTTAGTACAGCTTTTCATCCTCAATCAGATGGGCAGTCAGAACGAACGATTCAGACTTTGGAGGATATGCTACATGCTTGTTCGATGGATTATCAGGGAAGTTGGGACCAACATATTTCTTTGGTTGAGTTTTCATATAATAACAGTTTTCATTCTAGTATACAGATGGCACCATTTGAGGCATTATATGGGAAGCGGTGTCGAACTCCAGCTTTCTGGGATGAAGTGGGTAAAAGGAAGTTGATGGGACCGGAATTGGTAGAAGAGTTGGCAGAAAAAGTTCAGCTGATACAAAAACACATGAGAATATCTCAGAGAAGGCAGAAGAGTTATGCGGACAACAGGAGGAAGGATCTCTCTTTTGAGGTAGGTGATCATGTCTTCCTCAAAGTATCACCATGGAAAAAGTGTGATGCAATTTGGTAAAAAAGAAAAGCTGAGTCCAAGGTTCATTGGACCATATGAAATTCTGGATAGAGTTGGATCAGTTTCATACCGAGTGGCTTTACCTCTGAGTTTATCTCAGGTACACAATGTTTTTCATGTTTCAATGTTAAGGAAGTACATGCCAGATTCATCTCATGTTTTGAGTCCAGAGGTAGTTCAGCTGGAAGATAATCTATCTTATGAGGAACAACCAGTCCATATTCTTGACCACAGGGAGAAAGTGTTGCGGAATAAGGTGATTCATCGAGTAAAGGTTTTGTGTAAAAACCACATGAGTGAAGAGGCAAAATGGGAATCTGAAAATGAAATGAGGGATAAATACCCTCACTTATTCGATAAGTAAATAAATTGTGGGGATGCAATTTTATAAAGGGGGAAGGATGTAACATCCCAAGTGAGTAATGAATAATAGATATTCTTATCTATGTCTATTTATGAATTAGATAGTGTTTTATAGGCTTAAAATGAGAATAAATCAAATCTTATGCATAGAATTCTCTAATATTTTTAAAAGATTGTTTTACCGCCTTTTGATGGAAAATAATTTTTAAATATATCTTCTGACAATTTTATAAGCTCTATTTTTCAAAATAAACTTATTCATTGGTATTGGGACACTGAAATTTACTTTGGATAAATTTTTGGTATTTTTCTGACAATGTTCATTTTTTAATGAATAGTGAAAAATACTGCATTTTACATCAAAACTGCTTTTTCACCTAATTTAATTATATGGTTAGATTATCTTTTTAATTGGTTTTAAAATTTAATTAGAATATATTTTTACCATTTAATCCAATTTTGTTCATTATAATTAATTTCACTTTGGAATTGGTCATAAAGAAGTGCCAAACTTTTCAAAGATATTGTTTCAAAAAAACCCGCTATTTGTTTTGACAACGGGAATTATTTTTAAATTCATTATTTCAATTTCTATGTTTGTAATTTGGTAAAATGGATTCCATGTTTGGAATCAGAAGGTCCAAATTATGTAATCAATAATCTTTTGTTTTTGGACATTATGAATAGTAATGACGGTAATTATCTTTAATTATCTTGATTAATTAGTAATCAGGTAGTTAAGGATAATATAATAATAAAAAATGACCCAAAAATGTGTCATAATGCTACTATTTGGGTCATGTCCGGCCATGGGATTCCTTGTTCCAAACTTGGGGACCCCATGGAATCACTTTTGTGTGATAATGACTTTTTATCTTTTTATTTTTAAAGAAAGTTAAATATAACAAAGATTGTATCACCTGAGTAAAAAAAATTAATTTTGTCTAAATAAACGATATATTAGACTATAAATATTAATTGGAAAGCTAAAATTATTTCCTACATCATAGTATTTTTTTTATAATTTTTAGACATTAAATAAAGTAAATTATTTATGACATCATGATGATGCAGCGATTACCTCATTAATGAACGATTTAAATAAAATGAAAAGATAATGTAAAATATAAGACTTAAACTTGTCAAAGACCTATTTTATGAGTATATTTCGAACCCTTATCACCTTATCCAAGAAATATTTCAATGTGGGACCTTTTAAATCCGAAACACATTTCAATATAAAGTAACATTTTATAACATTCCAAGAGTGCCCCTCCTTTCCTCTTATAAAAGGCCCCCACCTCTACCTCCTTACACACACTTCTCAAGCCTTTGGATCGGCCAATATCTACTCATTTTATCTCTCCACATCCCTCTCTTCATCCTAGAATCCTTACCTTAGGTAGAAAGCTCTTCAAGAAACCATTTTGGTTCAAACCAAGAAGAGTTACCCGATTTAAAGGTAAAATCTTCTCTAATGTTCTTTTGTTTTATTTTGCTTCTCCAACCCCCTAAACTCTTTTTATTCATTTTTTTGTAACAAAACCAGTTTCTTCAATATACTATTATGTTTCTATAAGAAGTATTCGAGCTACACTTACACACACCTACGTCTAATGGCTAAAGAACATACTATTTTTGTGGATGAAGAATTTCTGCCTCATGAAACGATGAGTGTTCAATATTCTTATAACACCTTCAAAGGTGGCCATTAAGATATCACTATATTTATATATGATATATACTATGTTTATGTTTTCCTTAAGCTTCTTTATTTTTCATTTATGGCATACCATTATGGTTTCAATTATGGGTAAACGCGATATCTTCATTTTAGGAAATGCGGACTACCGCCCCCTCAAAGTGATTTGATTCGTTAATGCCATATGTGGGAAATATAAAGGATGGAGTTAATGATATCATATATGATATTATACTGTAATTATAATATACCTTTATATAATTATGATTCCATTCCATAAAATACGAAATATAAATGAAACTAGCGTTCATGCGTACATACGGCTTACCGTCTCCATGAACGGTGCATTTCATTTCTTACCTCTAAATGTTATGTAATATTATGAATGCATTTATATACTGGATATATATGATATATAAGATATATAAATCATGAATATAATTCTGTATATAATGGATATTTTACCACATGAACAACTTGTAATTATAAGGAGTTTATTTTTGACTCAAGTACCAATGATCGACAAAACGACCGTTATTAACTTAAGTAATTACATAGTGTTCATAACATGGTAATAAGTGATATAAAAGGAATAATGAACTTGAAAAGGTTCTTAAGAAAGTAGAAATTAACTCAAGTTTATTATTCAGGAGATAAAAGAATGATCAAGTCAAGTTGGAAACGAGGTACGGGACTTCGTCTCAATCTCCTTTCATTGAGGCATATTTTGTTTTATACACAACTTTCTTTTATATGGTGTATAAACCCCTTTGAATTTTATGTTTATTCAAAAGGAATATGTTTTATATGAAGTGTTTTACTAAACGACAAAAGGTAATGTTTTTTTCGTACGTATGTGGCGACAATGACTTCTCCACCGCCGTGACCATTATTTGAGTTTCGGCTTCCTCTACAAGCCATAACTTCTTTTAAAATGAAAAATAAATACCATGTTTTAATTTTCTTTTATGTTGGTATTGAAAATGGTTTTCATAATGTTTTTATTATATCAATGTGTTGTATTGATATCTTGTGATTGAAATTTGGAAATTTTATGTTTCCTTTACGCATGTTTTATGTGATATGATTATGTTATGGTTTTTGGAAATTGTCATGAAGACAGGTGGTTCTGTGATAAACTAAGGGTGGGTGAGCCCGATATAGCTCTCCAGTGCATTGGGTAACACGAAGGGGTTAAACGTTAAGGTTTCTCCGAAGAGATTTAGGGAATATACTATGATGGGTATTCCAAACGTAACCATGAGGGTTACTCCCTACGTAAGAATGTTATGAATGCCTCAAGTTACCTTTATGTATTATGATTTCTATGATTTATTCATGATTTGATGAGTTATGTTAAAATGATTATTTTTTATGAGTAAAGTGTGATTTCATTAATGGACCAATGTTTTCATTTCATACTTTTATATCCCTTACTGCGCTTTTTATGCTCATCCCAAGTTTTTGAAATGTTTTTCACAGGTCAAGGGAAAGGTACATGATGTGATGATAGTGTCAAGGAAGCGTCAAGAAATAATCCATGTTTTATTTTAAATATGTTTTTATTAATGGGAAAAATGAGTATTATCTTTTCTGTAACCACTTTGTTTAAATGTGGAATGTAATGCATGATTTATGATCTAATTCTCTAAAACTCTAAACCCGAAAAGATCCTCAACATGTATTCTTGAAATAAATCAAGATTAAGTAATGTTTAAGGCTAGGGCCTTATAGAAAGTATTCTAGATGTTATATATTATGATGATATGGGGAATGATAAATTATGAGGAGTGTTTTAAGAAGCTTTAGTACCCCCCCCCCCACCCCCCACTTGCATTATCTGGTTGAGACTAGATTTGTTGGAGAATAATTGTCTCCTAGGTGGTCAATCCTGATTAAAAGTAAAAAAAATATTCTCATGAAATTATATGTTATTAGTATATATTTGAAATAATATAATCCCAATAGGCACTAAAGGAGGAACACCCAGCTCTCTCATGTGGAAATTATTGTATAGAAACCTCTTCATACATACCTCTTCAAAAAAAATCATTTCCTTAATTTGAAAACAAATATGCATTTAATGATAAATTCCTAACTAATGTGTTATCCAACCAAGAAAGAGCATGTGTCATGAAATAATTAAGGAATAAAATTTATCAAACCAAATAAAGTATAGGTATTTAAATAAAAAATATCATATTATATTTATTGAGAAGAATATCAAAACATATAAGATGTGTCATAGAAAAATCAATATGTTCAAATTTTCATTTTTTAGACTGAGTATAATATAGTTTTCATCTTCTATTTTCAATTTAATCCAATTCAGTTTTGGTTAGTTCATTTGGTTCATTTTGGTCAATTGATTAGTTTATTTGTCTATTTTTTGGGGTTGGGTCATTTGGTTCATATTTTTGGGTTGTTTCATTCTTCCGTTTTTTAGGTCATTCTTTTCATTGGTTTTTATTTTCATCAAATTAATTTAATATGTTTCAGTTCAATTAATATGGTGTACTTTTTTAATTTAATTGTTTATATTTTATTAATTTGTTAGGTTATAATACATTTCAATTCAATATCAGAAAATAAAACTCAAGGAAAACTACAACCAATATATATTGAAAATGGGAATGGTGGTCAAGTTTGATAAAACATATTTGGAATAAATAGTAAGAAAATTTGAATAGTAGTAAACTAAACAACCCAAGGTGAGCTAACCCAAAGGAACTGGGAATAGATATGGATGATTTTATATAATTCTCACCACAACATCAGGTTCACAATAAACTTTGAGAATTTAACTATTGGATTCATCATATGTAATAAATTTATTGGGGTTAATGGGGGCAGAGATAGTGTCAATTTCATAATCACCATTATTGAAAATAGGTCTTGGGATTACTTCACTAATGAAAAAAAAATTCAAATTGTATATTATCATTCACATAAAAAACTTGTTTCATCGATGATGTCAATATATGTAGTTCATCGATAGCAAGATTTCAAGTATTGTCAATATATTAAAATCCAATATCATCAATAAATGTACCATGTATCATCATCAAATAAATCCACTTTTATTTATTCATAGTGACTTGACCATGAGAGTAATTATCCAATATTAGTATTTTCTCAATGACTCCATAATAAGATATTTTTTCAAATCAGGCTCTAATATCTGATTCACTAGCATAATAGTCTATTGTGGTAGTTACCAAAACACTCTAATGCTGTGTTCACATATTCATTTCTCATTCAATGAAAAAAAAAATTACCCATTTACCAGAATTTATTTTCACTCACAAATCATAGAATTAGGACCAAAAACCAAAGATCTTATTTTCTCAGAGATATAATAGGCAAGAAAACACAATACCTAAAACATAAATGAATATAAAATTTAACTATATATTAATTTTATTAATTTAATATTGTAATACTTCTAGCTCTAATTTCCACCAAGAGAAGAATCTTTTTTATGAAAATATATCTCCTTCTAAAAGATAAATAATGATTATTTTTATTTATAATTTTTTTATGTTCCCTATAAAAAAATAAAATTATTTTAATAGATATATATAATTACATGATATGATGTAAAACATATGTAACACCCCAAGGTTTTAAAAAAAATTAAAATACATGAAACACTGACTCTCTACATAATGGCACTTTGTTTTAAGGATATATTTATAAACTAACTGTTAAATATACCTCTTCCACTTCTATGATTTGAATTTTGAAAAACGGTCATCTACGATAGTGATCAGTAAGTTATTTGGAGTCTGATAGAACCAGCTTGATTTTTGGTGAATAGTAACATACCATTATGAATAGTAATTTGAATAGTAATATGACCATTGTGAATAGCAAATCATATTATTAATTTATTTTCTTAAGGTTATAAGATTATGAGATCTTGATTAATTTTTCAAGGAGATATAAAATGAGTTAGAGTTTTAAAATTGTTATTTTTAAAATAAATTTTGATTTTATTTAAAAAATAAATTAATCATATTTAGAAAATTATTTTCAAAAAAGGGAGTTCATTTTTGAATTTTACACATCTAAAAATTGTTAGGGTGAATTTTTGGGATTTTCTAAAATACATGAATTTTTTGTGAATCATGAAATTCGATAATTTACAAAATTTGTTAAATAAATGAATTTCTACATCATGATTAAGTCATGGATGATGTAAATGGACATTATTTCGAACTCACATTCTCTCTTTACTATTTTGGGTTGCATGAATCAATACTATTCATAATCATGAGCAAAAATATTAAACTAATAATTAAAATAATAAAAAACCCTCCTCTTCTCCACTATAAATACCACCCTCACCCCCTCTTCCTCTCACACCTCTCAAGATTTGTGCATTGTACAATACCTTCTGGACTCACCAAAAGGACAAAACAAAAGTCCTTAAGGAGGATCTCAAGGAGAATATATCAATTGGTAAAAATACTCTTCCATTTTCTTGTGTTTTCTATTCAATTATTTTATTTTATTATACTCTCTTCACCTCCTCTTATCCAAGAGGTGTGAAACCACCAAAATATTATATATACCAGATTTTATCATGTTTATGGAAAAATTCATCAACTCACTTCATATCCTCCCCCATCTTAGTCAAAAAATAAAAACACCATCCACGATGTGCCGATTTACCAAAATTGTGGATGATGTGTTTTCAATTTCCTTTACTTCCTTCAAAGATAGTTGTAAAATCATTTTAATGGTTGAAACAGATTGTAAAATATATTATATGACCTCTATGATGTTATTTAATTAACTTATATTCATAATATGAAAGTTATATGATTAAACTAGTTCATGATTATCAAAGAACCACCAAAATGATCTAAACAGATATCACTAATGATTTATCTAATGATTCATCTTATTAACATATAACCAAAATCATTTATGGAATAATTTAATATTCTGGAAACATATGAATACCATTTCATTCCAATTCTGTATTTTCTCTTCCATTTGACAAGAAAATCATTTACCATGGAAATCGTGTAAATCACGCACTCGAAACAATGGAAATAACAAAATATTATTAATAAATGGGTCAAATGATGTTATAAAATGATCATATAATGTGTTATAAACATGATTATACTTCTTTAAAACATTAATAATACCCTTTTAACCATTATAAAGGAGGTTTAAACAAGTTTTAAGTAATATGAACCTGAGGTAAGGGAATTCATGACCCAATTTCCATTCATTGGGTTAACCTTCTACTTCATTAATTATGTGCTAACGAGATTATTTGTGTAATGAATTTCATTTATATTATGATTTATTATTTCAATTTATATTTTATACACATAATCCTTTCATTATATTAATTCTCACTTCAATTATATTATTTTTGTAAGGAACTTTCCTTTAAAAATCCTCTTAAAATTCTATTTTACGAAATTCAAAAGCACTGTTTTTATGTAATTATTCATGTTCAATGATTATGTTCTGGTTCTTGGGAATTATTTATGATGAAGGGTGGGACCTATATATCTCTCAAATTAATTGGTAATGTGTAAGTTGGAGGTCAGCCGTATGGTTACTCCATGTGTAACTGTGATGGTTCACTATACGGTAATTGTGAGGGTTACATTATAAGGTAGCCATAAGGGTTACAAATCATAAGGTATCCATGAGGTTTACAATATAATTAATTAATTCCCTAATATACCTTTAAGGTTTTATATATTTTCTTTAATGATTTATGAAAATCTCATGTTTCAAAAAATATATATGGGTGAAAAGTACGTCTTTGTGAAAATGATTTCATATATTTATAAGTATCCATGGACTAATGATTTATTTTCTTATTTTTATATCCCTTACTGGGATTTTTATTATCATCCAATGTTTTTAAATTTTTTTCATATGTTATAAGGATGTTTAAGAGAAATAAGGAAGTCAAGATAAATATTATGATTATTTTTCAAAGAAATCATGTTGTCATTTTGTGTTAAAAATTTTATGTTTTGAAAGAAATGGATACTATTTTAATGGTACCCACTTTGTATGCTTATGGGTTGATATGTATGATTTGTTTCCTAAATTTATAAAACTATAAACCAAAAAGTTCTTTGGGAATGTAAACAAGTGAAATATTGTTGAAATAGTTAGATTATGTAATGTTTAAGGTCAGGTCCTTATAGTTGGTATCAGAGCACGTTTTAGATAACATTAGGAGTTAGTATGATGTTAAAAAATAGAATAAATGATTTTTACCTTATTTTTATGTTTAAATGGTATATAATTCAAATATTACCATGTTTCTTCATCTAATATATGTATGTTCAGAATGGTTTTCTGCAGAAGAAACAAGGAAGCTAAAGTTGGAAGGAACTGAGAGGCTGATATCTTTCTGAATCCACAATCGAGAATGGTGGGAATTGGAACCTAGTAGTTTGTGATAGTAATGTATCAGATTATTTAGTCAATAAATGGTGCTGAAATACATGCAAGATAAAAACTAGAGCTACCACAAAGGAACATGATGATAATGGAACATTTTATGAGGTAACACTATCCTGCTTTTAGTGGATCTTCTGACCCAGTAGCGACTGAAGGATGAATTAAATCCATTGAAAATATATTCAATGTCATGATATGTTTAGATAATAAAAAGGTTAGTCTTTCCATTTATCATTTTTAAGGTGAATCTGACTAGTGGTGGTCAATGGTCAAGAATATCAGGGATAATAGGGAGATTGAAGCCTTAGAGTGGGATGAATTTAAAAAGGATTTTCCTTGAAAAATATTTTCCTAAGGTGGTTCAAACTAGGATGGAGAATAAATTCCTTTAATTGAAGAAAAAGGAAGAAGATTTAGTGGTTTTGTATGAAGAAAACTTTACCTGACTGGAAAGGTATGCTCCAGATCTTATTCAGGGTCTTGATAGAAGAATCAATTGCTTTTACTCATGATTAAAGCCATGATATGAAGGGAATTGGACTCCTAAAAATTCAAAATTTATTTGAAACCTTTTTTATGTGATGAGTGTGTATAAATTGAGATTTATGATGATAAATTGTATATTGACAACAAACATAAGAAGAGGTCTAGATGGAAAGTGATGGGTAAGAATCAATCAAAGAAATTCGATGGTAAGAAAGTTTATTTTCTATTTTGTGAAAAGTGTGGTAAAAAACACCCTGGGGAATATCTTACCAAAACCAAGAAGTGTTTTCGATGTGATAAGTTTGGACATATGGCATGAGACTGTAATGAAAATGATCTTAAGATCAATTTTGATAAGAAAACTCTAAGTGTTTCAAATGGGGTGAGATGGGTCATTATGAAAATTTCTTCCCAAAGAAAGATCTAAGTGATAGAAAGCAGTCATACTATAAGTATAAAGGTGTATTGATATCCTTTACAACTACGTCAATATATGTCAATCCATATAATGAAGTGGTATCAGGTACCTTTTTTTACTCAGATTTTTCTAAAGTCTTGTTTGATGTGGAGTCTACACATTCCTTTATTTCAGAGAAATTTTCTAGTAAATTGAAAATTTCACCTCAAAAAATGAGACCAAAACTTATTATTAAAATACCAGGGGTAAATGTTAAAATAAAAATACATTTTAATAATGTTCATATTTTTATAGGTGGAAAGAAATTACCTAAAAAATATTTTTTTCTTAGTTGATTTTGATGTCATTTTGGGTATGTATTGGTATTCTATTTATCATCCTAAGATTGATTGTAGAAATAAAGAAGTTGTTTTTTAGAAAGAGTTTAAGTTTGTATACAATAAAGAACCCATACAATTGATAACATATCAGGAAGATGAGAAACTATTGAAAGATGGAAATGAAATTTATCATTCTCATATTGTTGAAAATAAGGGAACTATTCAGATTAATGATGTGTCAGTGGTAAATGAATACCTTGATGTTTTTCCTGATGAGTTACTCAGTGTTATACCTAATCGGGAAGTTTAATTCACAATTGACTTAGTTCATGATGCTAAGCTAATTTCAAATCCCCCTTATCGAATGACTCAAATAGAACTTTTTGAATTGAAAAAAGAGTTGTAGGAGTTTCTTGATAAAGGCTTCATTTGTTCTAGAACTTCATCATGGGGAGATCGTGTTTTTTTGTTAAAAATTAAGATAGTTTCATGAGACTTTGAATTTATTATAGATATTTTAATAACATTACTATTAAGAATGAGTATATTTTTCATCACATCGATGACTTGTTTGATCAGCTCTAGAGAGCTCATTATTTTTACAATATTGAATTCAGATCTGGGTACCATCAGGTGAAGGAGGATGACATTACAAAAATAGATTTTTGAACTAGATAGGGTCATTAGAAATTTTTTGTCATTCCATTTGGGTTAACTATTGAACCAATTGTATTCATGGAACTTATGAATATAATATTTCATGAGTTCTTGGATATTTTTGTGGTTGTGTTTATTGATGACATTATGGTATATTCTAGAAGTAAATAGGAGCATGAAAAACAACTAAGGGTTGTTTTGAAAACCTTAAAAGAAAAGAAATTATATGGAAAATTCAGCAAGTGTGAATTTTGGTTGCAAAAAATTTCATTCCTTGGTCACATTATTTCTAAATATAGCATAAATATTCATCCTTATAAAATGAAAGTTTTTGAATAATGGACAATATCCAAAAATATAACTGATATTCATAGTTTTCTTGGTTTGGCAGCCTATTACCAAAGGTTTGTTGAAAATTTTGCATGGTTATCTAGTCCACTGAGTAAGTTAACTCAAAAAAGGAGTTAAATTCATCTAGAAAAAATAATGTGGTGATTTTTTTTAGGAATTGAAAAGAAGATTGGTTAATGCTCCAGTTCTGACCCTACCTTCCATAAATTCTAAGCTTGTTATCTACAGTGATGCTTCCTTAAAGGGACTTTATTGTGTTCTGATACAGAATGATTAGGTAATTTTTTATTCTTCAAGACACTAAAACATCATGAGTTAAATTACCCCACACATGATTTGGGATTAGAATATATAATTTTTTATTTAAAATTTTGGAGGCATCATTTATACAGAGCCAAATGTAAAATATATACTTACCAAAAAAGTCTGAAGTGAATATTCACTCAGAAAGAATGAAACGTGAGACAGATAAGATTGATTGAATTGATAAAGGATTATGGTTTCACAATCAATTACCATCCTGGAAAATCAAACAAAGTGATGAATTATATGATCTGAAAATATCGTGCATCATTAACCAGGTTACATTTAGAATGTCACCACGTGATTAATGATTTGATGAATTTTATCTTATAAGTTGTTGGTGTAGGAAATTCCTCTGTTTTGTTTTAGGTTTTAGTGTAGTCATCTTTGTTAGATAGAATTAATCAAGAACTGAAGGAAGATGAGGAGTTATAGAAAAATGTAGAATTGGTTAAAATGGTTAAGTTTCAATAATTTAACATTTATTAAGATTGTGTTTTGAGATTTGTAAAAATATTGTGGGTGCCTTGTGATTCCTAGTTGAATAAATAATTGTTGTGTGAAGCTCATAGTTCTCCATTTTCAGTTCATCTTGGAAGTACAAAGATGTACAGAGACCTTCGAGAGTATTACCGATGGGAAGGAATGAAAAGAGATATTTCATTTTTTACCATGAAATTTTTGACACGTAAACAGGTTAAACCAGAGTGAAAACTGCCAAAGGGGATGCTTCATCCTTTTCCAATGCAAGAGAGGAAATGGGAAAATGTATCCATGGACTTAATGATGGGGATAATAAAGACTTCTAAAGGTAAAAATGCAATCTGGGTTATTGTTGATCGACTAACTAAATCTTATCATTTCCTTACAATTTTAGATACTATGTATTTGGATCATCTTTCTCAATTATACCTCAAAGAGATTATTAGGTTTCATGGATTTCATCTTTCCATTGTATCTGGTCATGATCCTAGTTTCACTTCTAACTTTTGGAAAGGCCTTCATAAGTCTTTGGGAACAGAACTAAATTTCAGTACAACTTTTCATCCTCAATCAGATGGGAAGTCAGAACATATGATTCAGACTTTGGAGGATATGCTTTAATCTTCTTCAATAGATTACCAAGGATGTTGGGATCAGCATATTTTTTTTAGTTTAATTTTCTTATAATAATATTTTTCATTCCAATATAGAGATAACATGTTTTGAGTCATTATATGGGAAGCGGTGTTGAAATCCAGCTTTTTGGGATGAAGTCGGGGAATGGAATTTGATGGGACCAAAATTATTATAGGAAGTGGCTGAGGAAGTGAACATTATCTAGCAACACATGAGGAAATATCAAATCAAGAAAAACCATTATCAAGATAATATAAGGAAATAATTTTCTTTCAAGGTAGGTGATCATGTTTTTATTAGAATCTCATCATGGAAGAGTGTTATACATTTTGGTAAGAAAGGGAAGCTAAGTCCACGGTTCATTATACCTTATGAAATCTTGGAGAAATTTGGATCAGATGCCTATTGAGTAGCTTTGCCTCTGAGTTTATCTTAGGTACACAATTTTTTTCATATTTCGATGTTGAGAAATTATGTTCTAGATTCATCTCATGTTTTGATCCCAAAAGTAGTTCAGCTGGAAGAGAACCTTTCTTATGAAGAGAAACTTGTTTAGATTCTTGATCGAAGAGAAAAAATATTGTGGAATAAGGTAATACACAATGTAAAGGTTTTTTTAGAAACCACATGGTTGAAGAATAATGTGGGAATCTTAAAATTCTTTGATGGAAAGGTACACTCACTTGTTTAATAAGTAAATAAAATTGAGAAGACACAATTTCCAGAAGGCGGAGAGAATGTAACACTGCATCCTTTTAAAAAGAAATTGAAATGCCTGAAACACTGAGTCTCTACATAATGACACTTTGTTTTAAGAAGATAGTTATAAACTAGCTGTTAAACAAAATTTCGTCACTCCTGTGATTTGAATTTTGAAAAACAGTCATCTACGGTTGCTATCAGTAAGTTATTTGGAGTCTGATAGAACCAACTTGATTTTAAGTAAATAGTAACATACCCTTATGAATAGTAATATGAATAGTAATATAACCCTTATGAATATTAAATCATATTATTATATTATTTTCTTAAGTTTATAATATAATGAGATCTTGATTAATTTTTCATGGTGATATAAAATGAGTTATAGTTTTAAAATTGTTATTTTTTGAATAAATTATACTTTTATTTAAAAATTAAATTAATCATATTTAGAAAATTATTTTCAAAAAAAATAGGTCATTTTTTAATTCTACACATCAAAAAATGGTTAGGGTTAATTTTTGGATTTTTCTAAAATACATAAATTTTTATTGAATAGTGAAATTCAATAATTTAAAAAATATACTAAATAAATGAATTCCTACATCATGCTTGAGTCGTGGCTGATATAAATAGTCATTGGTTTGAAATAATATTCTCTCTTTAATTTTTTGGGTCTCATAAATCAATACTATTCATAATCTTGAGCAAAAATATTAAACTAATGATTAAAATAATGGAAAACCCCTCCTCTCCTCCAATATAAATACC
Organism: Viscum album; assembly: GCA_963277665.1. Classification (NCBI taxonomy): domain Eukaryota; kingdom Viridiplantae; phylum Streptophyta; class Magnoliopsida; order Santalales; family Viscaceae; genus Viscum; species Viscum album. The sequence continues at coordinate 2,015,844,439 of OY728127.1, forward strand.
ACCCTCACCCCCATCTTTCTCTCACATCTACCTAGCTTTGTGAATTGCCTAATTCTGCCCAATCCTCTTCCCAAGGATCTTCCCCACATCCAAGACCTACTAGTCTCACAAAAAGGTCAAAACCAAAATCCTTAATGAGGATCTCAAGGAGAAGAAATCAAGAGGTAAAAATCCTCTTTCGTTTTATTGTGTTGTCTTTTCAATTATTTTATTTTCTTATAATCTATTCACCCCCCCCCCTTATCCAAGAGGAATTAAAGCTCCATAATATTATATATTTTTTATTTTATCATTTTTTATGGAAAAATCATCAACTTACTTCTTATCCTCCCCCCTCTTATTCTAAAAATAAAAACATCATCTGTGATGTGCCAATTTACCAAAATCGTGGACAATGTGTTTTCAATTTTCTTTACTTCCTTCAAATATGGTTGTAAAACCATTTTAATGGTTGAAAAAAAATTTAAATTGTATTATATTACCTCTCTTATTTTCTTTAATTAACTTATATGCATAATATGGAAGGTAAATGATGAAACTAGTTCATGATTATCGAAGAACTGCCAAAATGATCTAAACGGGTATCACCAATGATTTATCTAATGATTCATCCTCATTCCAAATAAAAAAATGATTTATGGAATAATTTAATATTATAGAAACATATTAATAACATTTAATTCCACTTATTTAGTTTCTTTTCCATTCAAAAAGAAAATCATTTACCATGGAAATAATGTAAAGCACACACTCGAAACAATGGAAATAAAAAAATATAATTAATAAATTGGTTGAATAGTGTTATAAAATGGTCATATAAGGTGTTATAAACATTATTATGATTCTTTAAAATATTAATAACATAGTGTTAACCATTATACATGAGGTTTAAATAATTTTTAAGTAATAAGAACCTGAGGTAAGGGAATTCATGACCCAATTACCATTCTTTGGGTTAAATATCTACTTCATTAATTATGTTCTAATAAGATTATTTATGTAATTAATTTAATTTATATTATGATTTATTTTGTTTATTTATAGTTTATACACATAACACATTCATTATATTAATTCTCACTTCAATTGTATGATATTTTTAAGGTACTTTCCTTTAAAAATCCTCTTTTAAAATCTAATTTTATGAAATTCAAAAGTAATTTTTTTATGTAATTATTCATGTTCTATGATTATGTTGTGGTTATTGGGTATTGTTTATTATGAATGTTTATACCTATATATCCCTCTAATTAATTTGTTATGTGTAATTTGGAGGTCATCCATATGGTTACTCCAAGTGTTGCTGTGATGGTTACACCATAAGGTACTTGTGAGGGTTTCATTATAAGGTAGCCATGAAGGTTACAAATCATATGGTAGTTGTGAGTGTTAAAATATAAGTAAGTAATTCCTCAAGATACCTTTATGTTTTTATATATATTCTTTAGTGTTTTATAAAAATATCATTTTTTACAAAGTAAGTATATATGGGTGATAAGTATGTCTTTGTGAAAATGATTTTATATGTTTATAAGTATCCATGGACTAATGGTTTCTTTCATTATTTTTATATCCCTTACTAAGTTTTTTATGCTCATCCCATGTTTTTAAATGTTTTTAATAGGTTATTAATATTTTTAATACAAATAAGGAAGTCAAGTTAAATGTTATGAAGATTTTTCAAAGAAATCATGTTGTTGTTTTGTGTTAAAAAATTTATGTTTTGGAAGAAATGGATATTGTTTTAATTATACCAACTTTTCATGATTGTAGGTTGATATTTATGAGTTGTGTCCTAAATTTCTAAAACTCTAGATAGAAAATATCTTTTTGAATTTAATAAAGTTAAATCTAGTTGAAATGTCTAGATTATGTAATGTTTATGGTTGTGTCCTTAGAATATACATGTTGAATTTACTTAATTGATGTAGTCATAGAATAAATCATAGTTGAAAAAAATTATCTAATGTTCCAAATCCTACTATTCAAGTATTAATGTAGTAAATTAATTTGGTCTAGTAATTACCCATGTTTGGGGAATTTATGGAAAACTAGGTTCAATTTTCTCATATCGTCTCTCTTTATTTCCCCTTGATATGTTCTGTCTTGTAGTTACATCAGAAAAATATATTAAATGGAAATCCTTAAATTCATGGTCCATGTAACCTTTCAGGATAAAACCTTTATGGTGATTTATATTCTAAAATTAAGACATAAATGTGTATATATTTCTTCTAGTGGGATATATCCAATGAAAAGAAACATGTCATCTAAAAATTATTTTGGTTATAAGATGTATAGTTAGATGTAGCATGCATGTGAAAAAATTATTGAGGAAACATTTTCTCTAAATCACAAAAAAAATAATGGTTCTTATTCCAAATATTTTTTCAAGAATTAATTTCTCATCTTCTTAGAAAAAATACCTCTATACAAATTTCACAAGAAAGTAACTGAAACCCTTGCATTATTGGATAGCATATGATAGATTTTTATTAGAATCAACTCATTTAAAAGGATGTGATAATCATGAGTCATCAAATATTTAAAATTCAAATATCTTTTGTTGACCCATTTTTATATATTTATTGAATATCCATCAGAAACATTGATAGTATCTATTATTTATAGAAATTTATTTTTCTATAGTTTCATCACATAAGCACGCTGAACATTCTATTTATTTTCACTAATACACATAATATTAAATATTGGTATAATATCCCAATCCACTAAGTCATTCCAGGATTATAAATAATATTTTTTATTTCCATTAACATTTAGAAAAATTGAAATCAATATTTCACACATATTATTTTAAATGGGAATTACATATAAGAAATAAAATAACAAATTGGTTGACCAATAAGGTAACTCAAAAAAGATACCTTTCTTCTTCCAATTGTATTTTAATATAGTGGAAAAAAATTTACTATTTATAGATTTCATATGAACCTCTTCGAATGAAAAATTGACATCTTTCAATTCATTAATCACATCAGTTACAAACAAATGATGAGGTGGATTTTTGATCTCCATGGTATTTCCAAACCTTTAATGATTAATCCTATATAGATGGCTCATTAGAAAGAATCATAGATATCCCATAAAATAAAAAATGTGGTAATATTTTAGTCTTTTGGATTAATTATTCTTCATAAAAATATGGTATGAATTTTTTCCCTTCACGCTCCAGCTAGACATCATTGCATAAGTAGGAAAATCATTTGTCATCCACATAAACACAGCATGCATCTAAAATATTTCTTTTTAGCAAGCATTATATATATACACAACCAAATTAAAAAGATGTTTCAACTCTTTTATTAAATATTTCATATATAAATCTATAAAATTTCCAATATTATAAGGCCTAGATATCAGTATACTCGTGAAATTGAATGGTTTTTTCATAAACATACATGGATGAAGGTTATAAATGTGTATGAAAATAGGCCATGTGTTGTGCTAAGTAAGAATTATCCCAAACAGATTAAAACCTTCACATTATATACCCAAACTCACATTACTCATGTTAGATGGAAAATTGGGATATGTAGAATCAAATATCCTACTTGTTAATCCATCTATAGGATGAAAAAACTCTTCATTATCCTTCATTCTATCATTATCATGCCATTGCATATTTATTGATATTTCAACAAACATGAAAAGACACTGGAGTTTCTAAATCAATATACTATTCCCAATAAATTTATGTAGCACATTATATGGTGTTACATTAGTATTTTTCTTCCATTGGTATGTCTGAAATTTTATACATTCATTTCATTCAGGAGTTTCCTCCCATAATAAGCTATAATCTTTTGGTAAAGCATTATTTTTTTTAGAAAATCCATGTTTTTCAGCTAACTTCCATGTAATATAATGGTTTTAGTGAATATTTGTATCATCTAGAATTAATCCCTTTAAAATGGTTTGAATATAATCAATTAAAGTGTTATAAATCTCATACATATTTTTTCCATGAAATAGAGGGATTAAAAAGATTGTCTTTTTATTTTACCACATTGTCGATATACTGGAATCATGGAAGCATCATTCAATTTTTTCACACTATTAACACCATCATTTTCATTACATGCATCATGTGTTCTCATATTGAAGTCTTATTTGGACAGAATCATTTTTCCTCATGTTGAAAAATAAATGGAAACTGGTCATCAAATAAGTTCTCTAATCAAATCCTCTCATTTAGATAATAAACATTTTGAGATTGGATTTTCTCTACATTATGATACCAAACATAATCGTTTAGTTGAAAACCATATTTGGTAATATGGTAGCAAACTTCTTTACAAATTAACCAAGGTATTATAACATAATTATAACATGGGAAGTGTATATGACCATGATATGAATCATTGTTAAAAGAATAATTTAATAAACTCTCCAACTTATTATGAAAATTTCTTGAGATCTAATCACTTTAATACATCCAAATTATATCCATTCTATAAAAAAAATTATATTTCATGTCACAAAAGGAATGAAATAAAATTGACGTTAAATAGAAAATATATTTTATTAAATGATAATTTTTAACTTTATATTAAAAAACATAACTTACACGCTAACATATATGAGAATTATAATATAAAATACAAAAAAATTATATATATATATAACAAAATTAAATAAAAATTATGTGTTACATAAAGCAAGGGAAGTAATGGGAAATTTTTAAAAATGGGTGAATGAGATAAAATAGTGAGAAAATGAAAGAAGTAATGAAAACATGATTGTAATCAATGAAATTATTCAGAGGGGGATACATTTTATTTTGGTTTATTAAAAAAAATTCAGACATATGTTTTTATTATAGGATAACCAAGCCTCTTTAAAATTATTAAATATCTCCTTAAATATTTTTCAACCAATCACTAACTGAACAACCTCTCTACCAAACAATAATACACACTAGTAATAAGAATTTAATTGATTTTTAAAGTCCAACACAATTCTATATTGTCACATGAAATTACTATAGTTTGAATCACTAGTGAATTTTTTGTCAACTTTCCAATTTATTACTCATGAATAAACAAATTAGATTGTTAAAAAGATTTATTTTATCAAACTTCACATGTCAGAGAAAACTAAAAATTAAAAATGATGACTAATAAAACTTCTCAAGAGAGTAAAATTGTGTTCCATATACAAAAACTAAAAGGCTGATAATTAGAGTGATCCACCCATCACCAAAGTCCCATATAGATATTAATCTAAGAAAATAATCCACTAACAAACAAAATTATATAGATCGCAATATTATATGTATAAAAAAGAGAAATAAAGAATGAACAAATAGAAAATTAAAAAATTCACCTTCAGTATAAGTATGGACAACTATTGTTTCAATATCATACAAGTATATTTAGACATATCAAAATAAAGTAAATTCAGACAAAAAAATAATCTATAGTGGTGTTTGAGACCAATAATAAAAATGAAATTGATGGTTGATAGAAGATATGAATGATTTGGAAGTCAATTATTTAATATTGAAGAAGAATGGATTAAAATATGAACTGATGAGATATCTCTATAGGTGGGGAATAAAATGGAATTCTGAATGAAGATATGGTATTCTGGATTCAAATGAGGTGGGAGAAGGGGAGCTTGTGAGCTGGGTAGATAAATAAAATTAGATTCAACCCAGAAAATTAGACCACCCCTATCGAATTTTTATATTACTTATGTCAAACCACTTCCTCCACACAAAAAATCATCATTAAAAATATAAGAACATTTACATATATCCAATAAAACACAAATAATAGTAAATAAAACTATAGCAAAAACATAGAATAAAAATTTAAGTACTATAACCCATGGGTTCCAGAAATAACCCTTATTCAATGAATCTGGAAGAATACTACCATAAAAAAGCTATGTCAGTGTTTTATATAAGGATAAAATAGGAAAATGATTCTTAGAAGAATATTTGATAGATTTTTAAATCACAAATTTCACATTGAAGAATAACCAAATGAAAATAACAACCTATGATGGATCGCTAGGTTGGAGAAGAATATGGAACTCACCAATTTGATGTAGAAGAAAATATGAATGAAAATAGAAACAGACGATGGATCACCGCAGTTAGGGAAGAATATAGAACGTTCTTATAGGGATCAATGTCGCTAGGATTTAGATCTAGGGAGTTGCAAGCTGCTGCTAGAATTCTAGTGGAATTCTATACCAATGGTTTTTTAAAACTATTGGTGTAGAAATTTTATAACAATGGTTTTTTAAAACTATTAGTATACCAGTAATATATACCAATGGTTCATTATAACTATTGATATCACCTTAATTAAATTATCATATACCAATGGTTATTATAAACTGTTGGTATAGAGGGCTATATACCAATGGTTTTCAAAAACTATTGGTATGGATCTATTAGTATAGCTCCCTTTTCCACTAGTGGTTGGTGAACATATCATGGGATCCCAATGTTCATTGGGTGTATCATGTGATAAATCTATTTAACTGTTATAGCGCACCGTGGGTGCATTTTGGTGGATTTCTTTCTATTACCTTTCCTAATGATCTGTTAAATGTGGTCCCTGATATTTTCATATTTGGTATTATGTATTTTTCATTTATAGATTATTTTATTTCTAGTTTTTTTTTCATTAATGACCTATTTCATTTCTAGTTGAAATTAGAAAAAAAATTGGGATATTTCATACTTTTACCTTACCTAGTCATCATCTGATTGTGGTTCCTAGTATTACCAGGTTGCACCCTCAGTGATGACCAAAGTCTACTCATATAAGAAATGTAAAGGAATGGCCTTTGAAATTGGGAGGGGTAATATGATGTAGGATTTTTTACACAAAATGGAATACTCATAAGATATGTCCCCAAGTGGTAGCCCAGATTTGTACTTCCCATCATCCTTGATCGATTATTTATATTTTATCATGAATGTGTACATTGTTTTTCTTATGCACACTTTTCATTAATGGATCCTTTTGTTTTCTACTTGTTTCATTTCTATCCTATTTTATCTCTAGTTTTTTTAATTTCTATATTAAATCGGAAATAATTTTTTGATACTTCAACTATTTAAAAAAGAATTACACAAAAAAAATGAAAAAAATAGGTTCATACACTAAATGAATTGTCTTAAAATATTTCCTTCAATTCACATGGTCGATTAAATATATCATGCATCCACATGTTCTATGTAGGATTTTCATCACATGATATATACATAGAAATATTTAGAAATAAATTAAACTTGGTTGGAGATAATTAAAATAGGAAATTTCCCTACTAAAAATAGGCCTTTAATAGCACGAACAATAGTCTTTATCAATTCTAGAGAAGAGTTGACTACCATAGCATGATTAAAAGCCCTATATTTTTATCAATGCTAGAAAATTGGTGATAAAGGGTTCCTTTATCAATTATTTTAGAAGCATTGATAAAGGATCCCATTTATCAATGCTTTTATTTAGCTCTGATAAAGGGTACATTTATTAGTGCTTTTAAAAGTGATGATAAATTGAGCCTTTATCAGTGCTTGTAAAAGTTATGATAAATGATTCCTTTATTAGTGATTCTATAAGTGATAAAGTACCCCTTCATAGGTCCATTTAGTAATTCTAATAAAGTATCATATTGCAATGTTTTGTAATAGTACACTGCAACACTAATTCTGTGAGTTTTAACAGCACACTACAGCACCATAAATAGCATCATAAATCATCAAAATCAAGTATCAATACATAAATTAAATGAAATAAAATTTATAACACAAATAAAAAGAAAAATATATATTATTAAAATTCCAAACATTGGTTAATACAATTACATTTGTAAGTATAAATTATTAAATACATTCAAAAACATCAAGGTTCATTTATCTTTTTCCCCTAACCCCAACTCATGCTATTTTCAAACAAAACACCTCTACTCAATAAAAATAACATACATGTATGAGGAAAAAAATCTTATTCTAGTAATAATATAAATTAATTAATTAAATATAAAGTTTTAACTTTAAAATAAACTTTGAGTCATACCTGGAACATTGTGTATCGGATTGAGTTGTGGTTGATTATTACATGTCACACTATTTCTTGTTCGTCTTCAAGTATTATCATTATGTAAATTAATTAAATAAGTTTAAGATAACAATTATGAGGAAATTAATTAATTAAAATCATATATAATTAAGATAAAACAATCTTGTCTCATTTTCTCAGTTTTTGTGATGTGATTAGTATTATAAATTAAATTAACACTTATTGAATAAAAAGATGCACTTGGAGTCATACCAGTCACACTATCCATCATATTGAGGTTCGGATAATTCTAACACCTCTCAAATTCCATATAGATCATTTTCTAAAATAATTAGAACAATCGGAATTTGTTTCCCAATTATTAAGTATGTCACTTATTTCTTTACTAAAATGTCATTTTAAACTGGAAACACGAAATCTGAGACATACCCTTGTGGGTCAGTTTGAGGTGATACTGATTCCTTAACATCAAAATGACTTATTATTTGTATTCATAAATTATTAAGACAATATGAGCATGTTTTCTTAGGATTCATTAAGTGACACTTTTTGAACTAAAATTTCAATTTTAAACTGATAAGAGACACTTTGAGTCATAATAGGAACATCATGTATCATATTGAGGTGTGAATGATTCCTAAAAATATAAAATAAAATATAGATCATTTTCCTAAAGGATAAAAATAATTTGAATGTTTTCTCTCTCTTTTTATTATATCATTTGTCTTTTTTAATAAAATTAATGTCAATTTTAAATAAAAATACATGCTTGGAGTCATACTAGTCACACCTTGTATCATATTGTTTTTTGAATGATTATGCACTTCCAAAATGACATATGTATTGTTTTTATAAAGTATAAAAAAAATGAATGTGTTTTCTTGATTTTGAGTATGTCACTTTTCTTTTTTAATAAAATTCCATTTTAAATTAGAAACACACACTTTGAGTCATATTTATGACATCATGTGTTGGTTTGATGTGAAACTAATTACTACATTTTAAAAATTACTTATGAATCTTTTTCCTAAATTATGAATAAAATCGGAGTGATTTTTTTATTTTTAGTGAGTTACATTTTTTGAACTAAACTATAAATTTTAAACTGATAATTAACACTTTAATCAATACCAGGCACATAGTGTATCGAATTGTTATGATATTGATTACTACAAGTCAAAAATGACTTATAGATAGTTTTTTTAAATTATTAAAATAATATGAATGCATTTTCAATGTTTTTTGTATTTCAGTTATCTTTTTTACTAAAATTAATGTCAATTTTAAATAAAAAGATGCACTTTGATCATACCAGTCACACTGTGCATCGTATTGAGGTGATGAAGATTCCTACATGTCCCAAATGACATATTTATTATTTTTATAAAGTATTTAAACAATACTAATGTGTTTTCTTTGTTTTTATTATGTCACATATATTTTTTACTAAAATTTCATTTTAAACTACAAACACACACTTTGAGCCATACCGGTCATATCATGTATTGGATTGCCCTACTCAAACCACCGAGTCTGGGCTGGAATTCCACATGACCTCATGTACTTCTCCCCATTTTCAAGAGGTTTCTGACTAATAGTGAGGGTCTCAAGTGAAACTTTGGGGAGACTATACCCTCTCTATCATGTCATAGGATCAATAATCAACAATAAATATTATAATAACTAATCAGAGTAAACATGCATAAAATTAAAGATGACATACATGTAATACAAATAAAACAGCTCTTGTAAGTGGAAAGCATGGCCCATTAAATAAAGCAGATGAAGTAAATAAATAAATAGCATATCCTCCGAAATCCATTCAGGTCTACTTCTTGCTCCATGCTCCTTTACACAGCTACCCACCATAGGGTCCTTTCCCTTTTCCAGATCTCTCATTAAATCTACAATCGCATCAAAATTCCCAAGTAGGATGTGAGTACAAGACTTAGTAGGACACCATCAATGTGTTTTAACCTGATATGATCAAGTATAAAAGTTTATACTTAACATTTGGTCTTCATTGTATGATTACTCCTTGTGGAGTGCATGCATGACATATGGTGAATATTACGGTGCATCATGATATACTTATAACCTAGCATCTACTCGGGTTTGGGTCATGATCTCATGTCACAAGATAGAGGTTCCATTATATGGAATTCCAATTTTAAGGTATAGAGGAAAACACCCTTTACATTATGATTAGAACCCCATTTAGCAGTAACCATTTTCTTTTAAATATTTCAATTCATTCTTGTTTGTAGTTTGATATAAATATATATACATATCTCATAATCCATAACCAGTAGGTCCAAAACCCACAATATGGTATAATCGAATAATTAAGGTTTAATCAGAAATATTTGTGGTAAAACACCATTTATATTGATTTGGGAACTTTAATTAGTCCAGTTATATTCTCCCTTCAAGAAATTTCAGTACATTTATATATATAAACAATCCAATAAATAATCATATACAACCAAAAAATGCATGTGGAAAATAAACATGGCATGGAAAAATTCATGGCATATCAGTCTTATTGTAACTATAAGGATTCATGTAATGAAACACTCTCATTTAATTAGTCCAAGGTAAAAGTAATCTCATTTAAAGAATAACAATAATAATAACATCACAAGACATTTATGTCACCCAACAATGAAGTCGTATAAACTTTAATAGGTATAATCAATAACTGCAATAACCCATCCCACGTAATTTGGGTTTCCCCTATATGTGGGTCAAATATGCTCAGGAATACACTCATTTCCAAATCCCATTAACTCCTAGCCTCCTTTATAATACCCAAACATTTCTACAAAATAAAAATAATTCTATGATACCACTTTGTAATGTCTCAGTCCATGATCCACTTAACCCATACCACGAGCTGTTGGGTCACATGGCCTCAAGCGCCTCCCTATATGCCAGAGGCTACCAACTAGTACCAAGGGTGTAAGGTGGTACAGTGGGGAGACTATAAACTCATATCATAGTGGAATAGAGGATAAAATAAATAAATATGAAATAGTATAAGCATAAAATAAACAGACACTATAAAATAGGACCAGTAACCCACCATAGCGAAAGCATATAAAAAATATAAAAAAATTGAAATAATAAAATAATAATAAACTATGGAAGAATAAATAACTGAGAAACTAATAATAATATCAAAAACCAAAATGGCTAAGTCAGATACATGATGATGTCATAGAATGCTGATATACAAAAGGGAAACAGGGGACAGGCATATACAACATGCTATAAAAAATAAAAATAAAAGGCCAAAAGGCTACTCCACTAGTATCTCAAGCATATGATTGGTCCTTTACTCCCATGCTCAAACTATAATTAAAGTATATCAAGAATCTACAGCAGGGCTCTTTCCCTTATCCATACATTTGGAAAAGTAATCTACTCGGGTACCAAGGGCAGCCCGAGTAGGGTGTGAGATAAAATCTCAGTACACCCCATCAATGGTGTCAAGAAGTAATATAAGTAGCATATATAGATAATCAGTGTGAAAATATAACTAAATAACAAGAAATGATGGAAATAAATAAATAACATCAATCTCAGGTTCCTATAGGACACCTGGAGGACTTCACCTTCTTCGGCGTAGGCCGAAATGAGTCTGATCGATAACCATAAATAAAGTAATAATATATATATATATATATATATAGATATATTATAGATATATATTTAATCCACCTATATTCACTAAGTATTTACAGAAAAAAAATAGGAATATACCTAGATACTATGTGCTAGCTAGATTGGGGCGTAACTCAGTCATCCATAACCAGTATAAATGAGTTATAGGCTCCAACAGAGGGTATATGCCATATATCTCATAATGAATATGATACATCACTCTCAACACTTGAGATAGGTGGGGTGATTCATCATTCCCAACACCATAATAGAGGAACATGTAACGTCATGACCATCACCCAGATAACAGTATAATGGTGAGAGTTGTCATGATCAACACCCAATGTATGGGAGAGTGAAACATCCTGCTCAAAAAGTACCTTAACTATAATTCCACAACCATCTCAATATTATGTTCTTATTAATAATAATAAAATGAGGAATCAACTCATTATATTTATAATCATTAATCCTAATATATAAAAGGGTGTCATAATTCATGTAATAAATATATATAAAGACATGCATAAAAAGGTGTGGCATTTCCACCCATTATCATTCATCTCAATTAATCTATTTAATTAATTTAAGAAAAGAAAATAATATTAGAGATAAGTATTTTAACATATAAAATTCATTCATTTAATCAAGTCATGGAAATTCAATTTAATGGTTCAAAAAATCACTTAGAAGGTTCTATAATCAATTGGGAAATTACCTATAATGGAAATTCCATTTACAACCCAAGATGAACTCCTAGAATGTTATGGTTATTTAATCAGTTAAATATATAAGGAAATTTTGTATGACATAGCCAAATTGGTGTATATGATAGAGGTCTACATCCTCTAATTTCCTATCAAGTCTCAAAGTGAGTATAACATTGTGTATATTTTTATTTAGAATCAAAGAACTCATTTTAAGGAAACGTGCGGTAATGGTTAGTGTGTGGTACAATGGTGCAGCTATAAAAAACTCACCTTTTAAGGAAAATAACTAGACCACCTTTTTTAGGGGCATATATGACTCCTCATATAATATTAGATTCAGATTTGAAGTAGATAGGAAGAAAAATTAAAAACGGTCCAACACCTTGAAAATATGGTGAATGAGCTTGCACCAAAATAGCGTAACAGATTTGAAGAGAAACCATGAAAGAAATTAAGAGGGTTTGATAGCTTACTAATGCATATCCTATATGAATGGTGGAGATTTATTTAGAGTCCAGATCAAGTATTTTTTAAGGAACCTTGATGGGGGAGCAATTTTTCTCACGGGAGGAGAAGGGAGAGCTCATCCGCTGGAAAAATAAGAAAGAAATAAGGGTTTTAGTTTTTATCTTCATTAAGGTAATTTTAATAAAATCACCCTCAGTAATAGGGGTGCACAGTTTGGCCACACGGTTGGCCAAACCTTGCGCCAACTTTGTGCCACTCCACTACCCAAGGAGGACCATGCACGAGCTGGGAACATGGTTTGGGTAACTATATGCAGCCCTTATAAATTACCTTGGAAATTTTTCTGAGACAAATTTCATGGTCAGGCACCTAGGCCTACACTGTTTCAAACAACCATGTAGAATTCTATGGGCCACTAATATCCCTACATAGTTACCCCACATGGTTATTACTAACCATGCAGTAAGTGTGAGGCCTACCCTATTTGTCCAATTCTAGGATCTTCAGGGATCTAAACAAGCCCTGGATGATCCTTGATCCTTACTTAGGCCATAGGGAATTTTTAACAAGTATAAAAAAATATTTAAACTAGAAGAAAATGATTCATACCTTCATGAAATGATGGGTTGTTACACAAGTCCCTGATCTATTATGTATTCATCATCACCTTGATAGGGATAAAATGCACTGATTTCATGATTTGATCAATGAAAACCCAAATCACATCCTTCCCACTAGAATTCCATGGAAAACCAATGAAAAAATACATGGAAATATCATTCCACTTCTATACTAGAATGAGTCAGGGTTGTAACAAACTCATTAGTCTATGGTGTTCTGCCTTAATCCCCTGACAAGTAAGGCACCGCAATACAAAATCTGTAATTAATCGCCTCATCCTCAACCACCAATATCGATGAATCAAGTCATGATACATCTCATTATCCCCAAGTTTCATAGACCAAAAATACTAGTTTCCACTTTTCATCAACTCTTACCTCAAGAAAAATAGAACAACCAACCTACTATGGAAGCACAAATCTCCATTAGGAGACCGAGACCACTCACCTGAGGACTCCCCACTATAAAGGATTTCACTAAATCTTTGTCACTTAGGGCATATCACCTACTTGACCCTAATTCACACATAAAAAGATGAGTCAGCATTCATTGAAGCCAATAACACATATCCACCAACCTCTTTCATTCCAAATCTCATCTCAACAAACAAAGTCATCGGAGACCACTCTTCAACCGATTTATTCATGTCTTGTGTCGATAATTTTCTGCTCAACGCATAGGAAACCACATTTCCCTTCCTAGGGGTACACACAATATCTAAATAAAAATTATAAAGGTATTCCACCGAATTTCTCAATATCAAGTTCATTTTCCTCTAATTAAAAATATATTTTAGGCTCTTTTGATTAGAATATACAATAATATGCTCCCCAAATAAGTATTTCTACCACATTTTGAGTGCATGAATAACTACTTCTAACTCAAGATCATAGGTAGGGTAGTTTTTCTCAGGAGGGTGTAACTAGAAAGAGCCATATGTGTAACACCCCGAGATTTTATGAGATATATTATTTTTAATTTATTTGATGTCTTATATTATAAACTACACCAAGATTATCTTGTATGATACGCAACACCGTATTACCTTGCAGTATACACAACACTATTCTTGGCTCGTGTTATACACAATTTCAAGTTCGTTTTGTGGAAATTATTTTATGCAACATTAAGTATAGATTTTGTTTAATGTATAAATGAAATAAGTTTTGATTATGTTATATGCAACACCAAACGGAGCTTTCACTACACACAGCCATGGCCTGTCTTGCATTACACGCAATCAAGATCTTCTTTGATAGCGTGTGTAGTACGCAATACCAAGTTTCACTAAACAAGATATTATTATAATATTATTATAAACTAGCCGTTATGAATAGTAATACCCACTTTTTGAAATTTTATTTTTCAAAATGGACTTCATTTTTGGATTCGAAATATCGAAATTAGCCTAGGGTGAATTTTTGGTATTTTTTTGAAAACTTTCAATTTTTGATGAATAGTGAAAACATTGGGTTACTATTTAAAAACCGACTTTTTATTTAAATAATTATTTATTTTATTTAAATTAATTTTAGGTCAAAATTGATACATAATACCTAGATAAGTTCAATGTAATTCATTGGAGTCATTTTATAATAATTTTAGATATATAAAAAGTTTATTGAACTTTTCACCGTATTTTACCCACCTCCTAGGAGAATTTGAAAATTTACATAAAACTTAATTTTACCGCTTCTGTGATTGAATTTAAAAAATCCGAGAGACACGGTTAATATAAAGGAGTAAAATGTGGTTCAATAAGATAAAAATAATTTTTGGTGAATAGTAACTTTTTACTTTTTTTTACCACGGTTAAAAGCAAATAGGGTAATTAAGGGTAAAATGATATTATTATTACCCTAACACATGTTATAATTCTATTGGATAAGTTTAATTAGACCCAAAACAACCTTAGGAATAATATATTACCATTTAGGTCCACTTGGATTAGATTAGGACATTTATTATTATTTTATTTAAAGAAGAGTTAAAATAGTTAAAATCAAAGTTTAATAACTAAAACATTTTTAATATAGGGTTATACATAAGATAAATTCGACTATAAATATTCATTAGAAAGATAAAAATATTTCCTACATAATGGAATTTTATTTATAATTTTTAGACATTAAATAATTTAATTTATTTATGACACAATGATGATGCAGTAATTACCTTATTAATGAAATATTAACATAATTGATATTATAAATACCCAAATAAATGTAATTTGAGACTTTTTATAAATTAAACTAATTTTATAGGTTAATATAACATGTTAGTATTTATTTAATTAACTTTATTCGAACTAATAATGTTGTTATTATTTTCACAAAAATCAATTACCAAATAGTTTCAAAATTGACATAAAATAGTTTTTAAAAAATATATATATTATTAATTGTTATTTTATTCCTAAAAATCTAAGGTTCGGAAAAATGGATTAGATAAGGTTATATAAATTAATAATTAACAACTTTGGATTCGTTTGGCTTGTTTTAGTAAGTTTATTAACCATATAGTGTAAGAAAACAAGAAGACACGGTAAAAGTAAAATTATTTAACTTAAAGTTAAATCTAAATGATATGGTTAAAATAGTAACCTAAACTTGTATAAATTCTATTTTTTGAGAGTATTTCTACCCATCCCCACTTTAGCTTCTAAATAAATCAATTTTGAGCTATTATAAACTGAATATGACTTTATTATAAAATAATATTTTAAGTTTTTCCAAAGGTGACCCTCTCCTCCCTTATAAAAAGGGCACCACTTCCCTCTTCTCTTCACACCCTTTTGCGCCTTGTAGCTCGGCCAAACCCTGCCAATTCCTCTTCTCAACCTCCCTAGTTATATCATATAGGTTCTGGTCTTTTAAAAATACCAACTCTAGTGCCCTAAGAAGAAGTTTAAAGGAGGTGCATCGAGGAAGAGGTAATCTCTTCTACCGACTTTTTCAAGTTTCTTTCTTCTTCTACTTCCTATTCTTTATTTGTTTAATTATAAGGTAATAACATAAGTATTAACTATATACTGATATGTTATTATAAATATGAAAAAACCCTATTTCACCTTCTATCCATCCTACAGAAAAAGAAATCACTGCGCATGCGTACGTACGGAATACCGTCTCCACGCAGTGGTGTAATCAGTTTTTCCACCACCCCCTTACTTGGATGGGTATAATGGTGTAAAGAATAACTATATATTATTATTATAACAACATACTGATTCTAAAATGTTATATCATCCACTCCAATTCCATACAATAAATATGAGAACGATATCATCGCTCGTGCGTACGTACGGATTACCATCTCCACGACGCGATGAGATTCATTTTCCATGTTAACAATTCAAGAATGATTATAAAGTATATATAATAAGTAATAATGAAATATATGAAATAATAATTCTATTGGATTTATGTATATATATATTTATTTCATCTAATTAATTCCATTCAATTCAATAAGAGAACGAAAAATAATGTTCATGCGTACGTACGGCCTACCGTCTCCATGAACGGTGTATTTATTTCCATTTATCGATCTATTATATATATGTATATTATGAATATATATTATATATAAATAATGTTTTATAATCTTGAATTAATTAATCCGGATCTAATTAATCATAATAATAATTACAAGTCAAAACACGGATGATAAATGAAATGATTTTACCCAAAACGCTGCTTTAACATGGAATTGACAAATGAACGGATAATCTAAAGTCATAATTGAATCATATATGATATCATAAATATTATTATGGTTATGTAACAAGTTAATAATATGTTTAAAACCACTATACAGGAGTCTCGGACACATACGGAAGAAATTGGACATAAGGTAAGGGATAATTTTGCAGTCTCATTTTTATCCGAGATTGCTTATATGTAAGTATTTATTGGGGTTATATTTTTCATCCATGCCCATAAAATGTTTTTAATAAAGTATTTAATATTCTTAAATTTATTTTTAAATTCATTTCTACTTTTTTTTACTTTTACCACATCGTATGGAAGGAGTCTTTCTTTTTTTTACCATACAAGGTACTTTTTGACTTTTACGAAAAAAGTACGAGAAGAATGTTTTTTTTAACTTATATGGCATGAATGGATTTTTACGGTTTCATAACACCTTGTTTTCATAAAGTTTACTCTACAATATTTCATGGTTATTTTCAATAAAATCCTTTTCTTTTAAAATTGCATGGCATTTTGTGAAAAGAAATTGATTTTTAAGAAGAAAGTATATTTTCCTCAAGAATTATTTTCAAGTGTTTTATCAAAACCATTTTCCATCTAAGATGAAATTATTTCATATGTGTATGTTTCAAGTATAATATCTCTATTATTTACATGGTTTCACTTTTCTTATGATGAAATGATATCCATTTGTTTTATATGGATTATGTTATGATGGGATGATATTTATGAAACCCATTTTTATTCTTTGGGTTATAATGAATGATTTATGTTTATGTTGTGGTACAAGTAAGTCTGATTTCATTATGAGATGGGTGGGACCTATATCTCCCTCCAATTAATTGGGTAAATATTTATATCTCATGAGATAGACATGGCTGGAATGGTAAGTTAATCTGGTTCAGTGTTACAGGACTGAAATGAAAAGTGAACTCGATTCAGAAAGGGACTTTGTCCACTAAGATGGTCTTGGAAGAAATTTCTTGGATAATATGGAAATCATATCATGTGCTTAATGGTTTTACACAATTAAATGTTTTATTACCATGCTATTTTATCATGATTAATGTTCCATTATGACATATGCCTTACGTACTGCCGGGATTTATTTCACAACTCAAGATGTTGATGTGTAAACTTTATGTTCATGTTTTGAAGTTCAAATGTATATGGTTTGTTTTATTTTCTCCATGCTTACCCTTACTGAGCATTTGAGCTCACCCTTTATATGAGTTCTTTTCCCTAGGATATAAAGAAAGGTTTTACATAAGAAAACAAGGGAAGATCTTTATCGGAGATGTTGAAGATCTTTCACCAATATTAGAAGATTATTTTTCCAAGTTTCCAAAGACACTAAACTATTACAGTCCTTGTGTGTTTGTTTTTATTATGTATTAAGTATTCTGAAAAATTAATGTAATTTCTATGTACGTTAGGTTTGGGGTCTCTACAGTTGGTATCAGAGAAAAAGGTTTAGTTAAACTTTGGAAACTAGGATGCGAAAACTTTAGTGAGATCCCTAGAGATATTTATAAGGTATGTCTAGGGATGTCCCTAAGGTTAAGTATAAGTATAGTTTATAGTCCTAGAATTATGGTAATGATCTTAGAAATAAATCTAAGATGTTAGATATTAAAGGTACTCCCCCTTTATTATGTTGTTTTCCCTAGCATGATTTTTGTCTCTCACACTATTCATTTTGGGTTTTAGACGATGGCTGGAACCCGAAGGAACTGTGTTGATCAATGTAATGGACAATGAAATGATTGTCCTCCTAAAAAACCAATGTTATGGGATATGGAGTGAAAAATATTATTTCTATATTTACACAAGCTATGAATCATTCTGGACTTCCAAATGAACAGAGAATAGAACAATATTCTATTGAGTCCTTCATGAGGTAACGTCCACCTTCTTTTAGTGGGTCTTCTGATCCACTTGTTGCTGAACAATGGATCAGTACCATTGAAAAGATATTTTCCATACTTCGCTATTCAGAACATGAAAAATTCATTCTGGCTATTTACCGTTTAGAAGGTGAAGCAGATCAATGGTGGACTCTAATAAAGAATACGAGGCCTCGAGATGAAATTGAATCCATGGAATGGGAGGAGTTCAAGAACTTATTTTTCAATAAGTACTTCCCTTGTATTCGTTGAACAAAGATGGAAAAGGATTTCCTTGAGCTTAAGCAAAAGGATGATGAATTTGTTGGTATATACGAAGCAAATTTTACAAGTCTTGTAAGGTATGCATCTAGATTTATCATCCAACTTGAAAGTAAAGTTGATCGATTCTTCAGTGGCTTAAAACCAAGTCTTCGAAGGGCATTAGCTATAAGAGACTTTAGTAGCTATTAAGAAATTTTGCGTTGTTCTATAAAGGTAGAAATGGAAGTTGGTGTTACATATCCATCTCATGGTTTTGACAAGAAACGAAAGATGGAGTTCAAGGAGAAATCTCATAATAATGGTGAAAATAATATGAATGTTTCATTATGCTCAAAGTGTGGAAAGAAGCATGGTGGAGATTCTATTAAAGGGACTAGAAAATGTTTTTTAAGTGTGGAAAATAAGGTCATCGAGTAGCTGAGTGTCAAAGTAATGCGAAAATGGTTGCTAATGATGTGAATAAAGAAAATACTATAGAGAACGCACCACCAACACTTCAATGCTTCAAGTGCAAGGAAATGGGGCATTATGTTAATCAATGCCCTAATCCAAGGGTTAATGATGATCAACGTGAGCATCCTCTTAAAGAAAATGATAAAGGGAAGTCACATGTGATCACTATTTGTGATGTTGAGTATGACAATGATTTTGTGTAATGATTAAATGTTTATGTAATGGGATTTCAAAATAGTATCATGGAATCTCATTTTTGGCATCGTGGAATTTTGGAATATCTATGTATTGGTTTTCAATAATTATATGGTACCGGTAACCATGAAAAGTGATTGAAATATTTTTTGAAAGAAGATGATATGCGCATAATGAAGGGATAAAGAGAAAATGAAATGAACTCATGACTGATATCATGGTTTGATTATATAAAAATTTTGGGATTTTGGTATGTGGAAAGAGTAAAATTTTGACAGCATTCATGTTTTCACTAAGGTTCAATGGGTATTCATTTTTCAATAGAATTCATGATTAAGGTATTCACATGTTTGGAATGTGACCAACAAGATATATCGTATGATATATGGGGTATAAATGATGGTATTTACATGCTTGTTTGATGACATTTTTATTAATCGTTTTCTTTATACTATAAGATTGGACAGAAGTATTTTAGATAAGCCTAAAGATTGGAATGGATTATGTTGTACATAAGTTAGTATTGTTTAAGGATATAACTTTTTTTCGATATTATTGATGGGATGTTATAATAATGTATTTTTAGAAAAAGGAAAACCTGCAGGACGGGCGACAACCCGTCGCATCGGACAAGGCTGTGGGAATCGAACCCACAACCGAAGTGCGACATGCCTTTATCGCCTACCACTGGCATACAGGAAGTCCCTGGTTAGTAGAAACTAGTTTTATTATATTAAGAAGTATGATATATGAAGTATAAATCCATTTTAGGAACCATATATGATTAATCTCACTATAGACAGACTTGTGTATTTTTGATAACTTTTTCTAACCTTTTGTTTGAGACAGATGGAATGACCCATCATTCTATCACATGATCTGCTAACACTTAACAAATGAAAAATTCAACTTCATTTCTTTATGCGATGAAGTGGAAATTGTCCAAGGAATGACCAACGGTGATATTGTACCAAAATCAAGAAAGTATTTCTTCTAATTCCAATTTCTTCAACTTTAGGGAAATGATCTTGAAAACCAAAAATGTTGTCCTAGTGCCCTTATATCTAATGAATTAGATGGTACCTTAGATCATCACAAATTTATGGCTTTGTGATTGTTGGCTTTTTCATAGCCATGTTCTCTACCACTCTCCATCAGAACTTGAAGGTTAGATTTCTCTTCCATATCCATATTTTCACCTATATACTCCTATGTGGGAACCCAAGGGATGAATTACTTTGGGTGTCCATTTTGTTTCTAACTTTCCTTTTTAAAATTATGATTTAGTATTCCTTTTTATGATGTGGGTTTCTATGAATGAAACTTTCAAGTAGTAAATGATTTATAACCCTGATGAATTTCGAGGGAGAAATTCATTTTAAGGGGGGTAGAATATAACACCCCGAGATTTTATGAGATATATTATTTTTTAATTTCTTTGATGTCTTCTATTATACACTACACCAAGATTAGCTTGTACTGTACGCAACACCGTATTAGCTTTCAGTATATGCAACACTATTCTTCGCTCGTGTTACACATAATTTCAAGATCGTTTTGTGGAAATTATTTTACGCAACATTAAGTATAGATTTTGTTTAATGTATAAATGAAATAAGTTTTGATTATGTTATACGAAACACCAAACAGAGCTTTCACTACACAAAGCCCTGACTTGTCTTTCATTACACGCAATCAATACCTTCTTCGATAGCATGTGTAGTACGTAATACCAAGTTTCACTAAACGAGATATTATTATAATATTATTATGAACTAGCCATTATGAATATTAATAACCATATTTTGAAATTTTATTTTTCAAAATGGACTTCATTTTTGGATTCGGAATATCGAAATTAGCCTAGGGTGAATTTTTTGTATTTTTCTGAAAACTTTCAATTTTTGATGAATAGTGAAAACACTAGGTTACTATTTAAAAACCGACTTTTTATTTAAATAATTATCTATTTTATTTAAATTTATTTTAGGTAAAAATTGATACATAATACCTATATAAGTTCAATCTAATTCATTGGAGTCATTTTATAATAATTTTAGATATATAAAAATTTTATTGAACTTTTCATCGTCTTTTACCCAGCTCCTAGGAGAATTTAAAAATTTACATAAAACTTAATTTTACCGCTTATGTGATTGGAATTTAAAAAATCAGAGAGACATAGTTAATATCAAGGAGTAAAATTTGGTTCAATAAGATAAAAATAATTTTTGGTGAATAGTAACTTTTTACTTTTTTACCACGGTTAAAAATAAATAGGATAATTAAGGATAAAAATGATATTATTACTACCATAAAACATGTCCTGATTCTATTGGATAAGTTTAATTCGACCAAAAAAACATTAGGATTAAATTATGACCATTTAGGTCCACTTGGATTAGATTAGGACATTTATTACTATTTTATTTAAAGAAGAGTTAAAATAGTTAAAATCAAAGTTTAATAACTAAAAAATTTTTAATATAGGGTTATACATAAGATAAATTCGACTATAAATATTCATTAGAAAGATAAAAATATTTCCTACATAATGGTATTTTATTTATAATTTTTATACATTAAATAATTTAATTTATTTATGACACAATGATGATGCAGTAATTACCTTATTAATGAAATATTAACATAATTGATATTATAAATACCCAAATAAATGTAATTTGAGACTTTTTATGAATTAAACTAATTTTATAGGTTAATATGACATGTTAGTATTTATTTAATTAACTTTCTTCTAACTAATAATGTTTTTATGATTTTCACATAAATCAATTACCAAATAGTGTCAAAATTGACATAAAATAGTTTTTAAAACAAATATTATATTATTAATTGTTATTTTATTCCTAAAAATATAAGTTTTGTCTAAATGACTTTGAAAAGGTTATATAAATTAATAATGAACAACTTGGGGTTCGTTTGTCTTGGTATAGTAATTTTATTAACCATATAGTGTAATAAAACAAGAAGACACGGTAAAAGTAAAATTATTTAACTTAAAGCTAAATCTAAATGATAAGGTAAAAATAGTAACCTAAACTTGTCTAAATTATATTTTCTGAGAGGATTTAGACCCATACCCACTTTATATTCTAAATAAATCAATTTGGAGTTATTATAAATCGAATATGACTTTATTATAAAATAATATTTTATGTTTTTTCAAAGGTGACCCTCTCCTCCCTTATAAAAAGGGCACCCCTTCCCTCTTCTCTTCACACCATTTTGAGCATTGAAGCTCGGAAAACCCCTAAACATTACTCTTATCAACCTCTCTAGTTATATCATAGAGGTTTTGGTCTTCTCAAAAGACCAACTCTAGTGCCCTAAGAAGAAGTTTAAATGAGGTGCGTCGAGGAAGAGGTAATCTCTTCTACCGACTCTTTCAAGTTTCTTTCTTCTTCTACTTCCTCTTCTTTAGTTGTTTAATTATAAATTAATAACATCAGTATTAATTATAAACTTATATGTTATTATAAATATTAAACAACCCTATTTCACCTTATATCCATCCTACAGAAAACGAAATCACCGCGCGTGCGTACGTACGGAATACCGTCTCCACGTAGTGGTGTAATCAGTTTTTCCACCACCACCTTACTTGGATGGGTATAATGGTGTAAAGAATAACTATATATGATTATTATAACATCATACTGATTCTAAGATATTATATCATCCACTCCAATTCCATTCAATAAATATGGGAACGATATCATCGCCCGTGCGTACGTACGGATTACCGTCTCCATGACGCGATGAGATTCATTGTCCATGTTAACAATTCAATAATGATTATAAAGTATATATGATAAGTAATCATGAAATATATGACATAATAATGCTACTGGATTTATGTATATATATATTTATGTCATCTACTTAATTCCATTCAATTCAATAAGAGAACGAAAAACAATGTTCATGCGTACGTACGGCCTACCGTCTCCATGAACGGTGTATTTATTTCCATTTATCGGTCTATTATATATATGTATATTATGAATATATGTTATATATAAATCATGTTTTATATTCTAGAATTAATTAATCAGGATCTAAGTAATCATATTAATAATTACAAGTCAAAACACGGACGATAAATGAAATGATTTTACCCAAAACGTTGTTTTAACATGGAATTGAAAAATGAACGGATAATCTAAAGTCGTAAGTGAATCATATATGATATCATAAATATTATTATGGTTCTGTTACAAGTTAATAATATGTTTAAACCCACTATACAGGAGTCTTGGACACATATGGGAGAAATTGGACATAAGGTAAGGGATAATTTTGCAGTCTCATTTTTATCCGAGATTGATTATATGTAAGTATTTATTGGGGTTATATTTTTCATACATGCCCATAAAATGTTTTTAATAAAGTTTTTAATATTCTTAAATGTATTTATAAAGTAATTTTTACTTTTTTTTTACTTTTACCACATCGTATGGAAGGAATCTTTCTTTTTTTTACCATACAAGGTACTTTTTGACTTTTCCAACAAAAGTACGAGAAGAATGTTTTTTTTAACTTATACAGCATGAACGGATTTTTACGGTTTCATAACACATTCTTTTAATAAAGTTTAATCTACAAGATTTCATGGTTATTTTCAATAAAATTCTTTTCTTTTAATATTGTGTGGCATTTTGTGAAAAGAAAATGATTTTTAAGAAGAAAGGATATTTTCCTCAAGAATTATTTTCAAGTGTTTTATCAAAACCATTTTCCATCTAAGATGACATTATTTAATATTTGTATGTTTCAAGTATAATATATCTATGATTTATATGGTTTCACTTTTCTTATGATGAAATGATATCCATTTTTTTATATGGATTATGTTATGATGGGATGATGTTTATGAAACCTATTTTTATTATTTGGGTTATGATGAATGATTTATGTTTATGTTGTGGCACAAGTAAGAATGATTTCATTATGAGATGGTTGGGACCTATATATCCCTCCAATTAATTGGATAAAGATTTATATCTCATGAGATAGACATGGCTGGAACGTTAAGTTAATCTGGTTCAGTGTTACAGGACTGAAACGAGGAGTGAACTCGATTCAGAAAGGGACTTTGTCCACTAAGATGGTCTTGGCAGCAATGCCTTGGCTAATATGGAAATCATATCATGTACTTAATGGTTTTAAACAATTAAATGTTTTATTCCCATGCTATTTTATCATTATTAATGTTCCTTTATGACCTATTCCTTACGTACTACCAAGATTTATTTCACAACTCAAGATTTTGATGTGTAAACTTTATGTTCATGTTTTGAAGTTAAAATGTATATGGTTTGTTTTATTTTATCCATGATTACCCTTACTGAGAATTTGAGCTCACCCTTTATATGTTTTCTTTTCCCCGGGATATAAAGAAATGTTTTAGGTAAGAAAAAAAAGGAAAGATCTTTATGGGAGATGTTGAAGATCTTTCACCAAGATTAGAAGATTATTTTTCCAAGTTTCCAAAGATACTAAACTATTACTGTCCTTGTGTGTTTGTTTTTATTATATATTAATTATTCTGAAAAAGTAATTTAATGTCTATGTACGTCAGGTTTTGGGTCTCTATAATATGCCACCACCTATTTCCCCTGTATTAAGAAGCATCACAAACTTGTATCATTATCATCAAATAAAACCTCATAACCTAAACCTGGTTCCGAAAGAATCAAAATTGGTTCTAAATTCAACCTCACCTTTATCTCCTCAAAAAATCTCAGACACTTTTCATACCACTCAAACTTTACACACTTACAGGTTGAAGTTTTCATTGAATATGTGATATTGGAGAAATCCTGAAAAAAACTTATATAGTAACCAGCCAAACCCAAGAATCCCTAGATATAAAATACATTTTTGAGCTACTCCCAGGACATAACAACCTCTACCCTTTTATTATCCACTAATATTCCCTTCTCATATATCACATGCCCCAGAAATTTCACTTCTCGGATCTAAAAATCACATTTATAAAGCTTTCCATATAGATGATGTTCCATCAAGGTTCAAAGAATTATATCCAAATGGTCCTTATACTCCTCTTATGTCTTAGAGTACACTAAAATATCATCCCAAACACAAAAATTAAAGAGTCTAAGAACTGATGAAATATTTGGTCATCAAAGCTATAATCACCATAGGAGCATTTGTCAGACCGAATGGCATAACTAGAACTCAAAATTCCCATACCAGTTTCTAAATATTTTCTTAGGTATATCTTATTCCCAGAATCTTGAATGTTGGTACCCTAGAATAAGTTCAATCTTTGAAAACCAACATTCCTTTAGAGCTTGTCAAAATGGTCATAAATCCTTGGAAATGATATTTTTTCTTAACAGTCACTCGATTCAACTTCTGGTAGTCAATACAAAGCTTGAGGATCCCATATTCCTTATTATAAAAGAGGATGGTAAATACCACAGTTACATTATAGGATGAATAAATCCTTTAGACTCTTGGTCCTCAAGATGGACTTTAATTTACACTAAGCAGGTGTCATTCGATAAGATTATATAAAAATGGGCATCATTCCAAGGAGTCAGTCAATTGTAAACTTGACCAATCTATGTGGTTGTAAACCCAAAAAATAATCTGGAAAGTCTTCAGGGTATGCACACACAACTATAGGAAGTTGACTGCCAAATAAGGTTTAACTACATCAAGAAAAATATCTGAAAAATGTAATGAGATTACCCCAGTATAAGGAACAATAGGCCCTGCCCTTTCTGATCTAGAGTCCCACTAATCCTAAAAGACATGAGTGACCCCATAGATTGATATGAACTGTACCCATTAGTGATAAAAATTTATATTCTACTTAACACTAATCATCCAATACATGATTATAATCAAGTTGATGATGTCAAGATCGGGCACCAAGAAGTCACAATCCACCTCAAATTCATGTATCATCACCCAAAACATGGGCCACTTGAAACCTTGTTTTGACCTCTTTCCCAAAGGCATATAAATATCCAAAAAATTATGTAATAAGTTTAAAACTAAAAACCAATATGTCAACTAACTTTTATTATATAAAAGAGTGAGTAGAAATTATGTCAAACAAATCTATCACCATAGAAGATGAAATAAGTGTCATACCTCTAACTATAGTCGACCCTAATTCAGATTACTCTGGTTTATACTCCACTTCATAAAGATACCCAATATCAGCTCCTCTTATATATTTTTATCCACATAAACATCCCCTTAGTCTGATGATATGACCCACCACCCATTGAAACATCTATATGAACCTACAAACCCTTGGTGAATGTGGATACTGCCTTACTTACCTGGGATATCCTATTACAAAAATGTATTAGGTGGCCAGATAATCCACAAATATGACAAGTCTTGGGATCCACTACACAGTTAGGCTTGGTATGACCTCACCTTCCACATTGGTAGTATAAAACCTATTTTTTCTCAGTTGAAGCCTTTGAAACTGGTCCTAAAGAAAATGGACCACCCTTGTGCTTCCTCTTCTAGCTAGAAGATACACCCTAGATAATAAAAAACTAACTAAATATCCACCCAAAAATATCATTCTATCTATGTTTACCTTATCCAAATATTCTTTTTCAACTACCTCCACAAAGGTTTGAAATCACATGAGAATAAACATCAACAGAATATCGGGCCTCAGTCCCAACTCAAACCTCTAAGCCTTTAGGTACTTATTTGTGAAAAACTTTGGTGCCAAATGCACCAACTCAGAAAAACGGGTGGAATACTCCAAAAATGTATGCTCCACTTGCTCCAAGGTTAGAAACTCCCAGGTCATTTCCACACATAACATCTCAGATTAAAACTTTTGATTAAATATTTTTATGAAAGAATCCTATGTAAGATCCTCATGTAACTTAGCTTTCACAATATATTCCCACCATCTCCTTCCCATAAACTTCACCATATATGTGGAAACCCCCACCTTATATTCTTTAGGAGTCTTCACAAAGTTGAATATCCTCACAATATTCTCAATCCACTTGTTTCCAACACTATTTTCAGGGTTGCAACACCATCCCTTCGTCAGGAGGCTGATGCGCTACTTCTTTGTTTCCCCACAATCCTGCTTTCTATAGGTGGGTGGCTTTAATCACTTTCATCAATGATGTATACTCCTTGATTGAAACAAGATGATGGGATGTCAGTTCCCCCTTTCATGGATTCCTTCTTGGAGATCATTTCCTAGTTGGGTTCTCCCTCAAATATTAAGTCGTGTTCATGGAACCCATTCTCAGTGCCATCTCAATGTGGACGCTAGTGAATTATGCTACTTCTATCTCGATAGGGAAGTGACCTTTGGTCATGGTTAGTAGTCATGTTAGGCACTTCAAAGCATATATGTACATTGGGTATATTGGTCACATATATATTCTTCCTCTTTTGGATGGAATCTCATATGAGGAATATTAAGCTAAAAAATAAGGCATACCATGTCACCCACGAGGTAATTAACGCTAGGGTATCAAGTCCTCCAAGGATTTTTACCTCAGGTATCCCATGTCTTATTGCATGGGTTAAGGGTTCTGGACTAGGGTGTAAGTTTAACATCTTGCAGAGATGGATCAAAATTTCCTGTAGAGATGGATCAAGGAACGAGTTTAAAGACTCATGGAGATGGATCAGAATGTTCTATTGAAAAGGATCGATTCATGAGTTTAACACCTTATGGAAAATGATCAAAACACCCTATTAATATGGATTAGGTCATGAGTTTTATATCTTGTGGAGACATATCATAATTTCTTATTAAGATGGATCTATGGGGTGTATCCCTAAGAGGTATGACTTCACACTAGGATGATAGATTAGGATGTCCTATTGAGATAGTGTAATAACCAGAAACTTCCATGGTTTTTTTTTGAAAATTAAATGGGATTATTTCAAGATCAGGCACAGAGACGGAATGCGATTTTGAGGCCTAGAGTTCCCAAAATGATCCATTAAAAAATGTTAAGTTTAAATAGTGTGCATGAGAGGTTTTCCTAAAAAAATTGAATAACTCTTAAATGGGTACCTATTTCATAAATCTGAAGGAATCATTGCATTCAAGATGGTAGGTTTACCCTAGTCGCGACTTATGTTTTGTCGGTGTGGGCCTCCAGTGAGAAAACCCAAAAATGGAATAACCATAAATAAAATTAGTTTATTTTTAAAATCCTTATAACTCAAAAATAGAGACTTAGATTGAAAATATAAGGCCACCGTTGAACTCATGAGGGTATTATTTCCTTAGGCAGAGCCTAACATTGGTCAGATCTGGTCAACAGTGGAAAGTAGTTTTTGACCGTAAATAAAATAATTGAATAAAGTTGTTTTATTTTCAAATCCTTATAATTCATAAATGGTAACTCATATTGTAAATATGAGAGTACTATTGATTTCGTTAGGTTATTCTTCCCTTAGGAGGAGCTTAACATCGGTTGGCGCAGGTCGGTTGTGAAAGTAGGTTTTGGGACATGACTGTAAATAAAATAATTTAAATAAAAGTTATTTTATATTTGAATCCTCATAACTCCAAAATGGTAACTCAGATTAAAAATCCTAGACCACTGTTGAGTTTTTAATCAAATGTTCTCCTTAAGAAGGAATTAACCTCGATCGGCACAGTTCAAGGGAAAAAGTTATTTTTCGGACGTTTTAAGGAAAAATCAAATAAAATTAAAAAATTTATTTTATTCAAAATTGTTCATTGTGGTGAAATGATGAGGTGATGAGAAATATCATTAATGAACCTCATTAATGATTCGGCATAACAATTCTGCAATGCAGTGTAACATAAATGTTAATTCACATTTCGTCAATTAATAGCCTAACAAGCAATGTAGGATTGTGGGCTTAATACTATAATTAATTTGAGGCTTTAGTGGGTGGCGACGATGAACGTCGAAGGACAACCTCTCCAAAGACGAACTCTAGTGAATCAAAAAATGGTGGTGACACCCTTGGAGAGTGGATTCTGGATCGGAGATCAATGGATGACAATGAAAAATCATCCTCAAGAAATCTTCTTTCCCGGGTAGGGGTTTAAATTATTAATGAATTGTTTTCCTCGGTCTCCCCCTCTAAACGAAGAACGCAAATCAAATCTATATAAAGTTGATCCATGGATGGATTTTCCTTGTAGGATTGGGAAATATAATTTTGGGTTGATATTGGGATTAAATCTTAGTGATTTATAATTTATACATCATGATCCCACTAACATGAACAATTTCAGACCAACACAAAAAAAGGTCGGTTGTTCATATGGGTATTATTTGTGATCCTATCCATCTCTCTCTCCCCATTATTTTTGGTGTAATGGACTGTGGTCCATCCACTGTAGAATCTCCATGAGGAAGGGCCGCAACCAAGTGGGCCATGGCACCGGCAAGAGACTACAGCACAAGGTTGCAGTTGTGGCACACGGGCGCGGTGGCAGCACCAGGCTGTGGCAGCACGCAGGATGCAGCATGCTAGTGGCACACCGCGATGGCGACAGGAGCCACCGGCATAGTGGCCAGCGGCTGGCGGTAGGCGGACGCAGCCACCTAGTCACGTCAAAAGCGCACGCGGTGTAGAGCTGCAGGCCATGGGGAGAAATCGGTCCACGTGAGTGGATTGGTGCTAGAGGTCAGCGTCACTCGGGCACCGTGTTGGAAGAGTAGCCCATGCTGGCGGTCCACAATAAGAGATAGAATGTAGTCATAGATCTTGTGTTGAGGAGGCGATCGACCTCATCTGACCACATGCGTAGGAGGAGGTCGGCCTCATCCAGCTGTGTGCAGTGCAAACCAGATGCCCTACGAGCATCCGAGCAGGGGGAAACCGGCCCGCCAAACAAGTTAGTCTGGTAGCGCGAATTGGGCCACTGGGTGGCACAAGTTGGAGAAGAACTGTCCCACCGATGCGGGTTGGGCCGACAGGACGAACCGGGCCACTGGGCGAGGATAGGAAAGAACTGGCTCGCCAGTTGTGGGTTGGACCGAATGAAACCAGGTCACTGGGCAACCTGGAGGACTAGACCCACAGGCGAATCTGGTCGGGTCTAGAAAGGCCCAATGGGCCTGTCCCAGCGGCCAAGATGGACCAAGTCGACCCATAACCAACCGAGTCGGGTCAATTCAGACGAATCGGGTTGGGTCATGCGGGACCCCTAGACTAGGTTGGTTGGGTCGGCCCAACCAGGTCGGACCAGGACCAGACACAACCGGCCCTTGTTTACTAAATCTCTAATATATTTCAGATTGGGTATATGATTGACATGTCATATGTGGTGTCGGTACCCTTACGACGAGACGGTTCTTTTGGAATTCTCTAAAGAGACTTTCATATAAGTTTAAATTTGAAAAATGGCTTGAGGAGTGGGTTCTCTTAGAATCAAGCGCACTATGTGTAGGAATCATATGGATAGATGAGACTCTAAGACTACTGAAGAGTGGTTCTAAGTGACCCTACAGTCCTAGATTATAATTAGCTATGTGTAGACTAGCTAAAAGTGTCTTTGTGTTAACCAGCTACAAGTGGCTCTGTGTGAACCAGCTATAAGTGGCCCTGTGTAAACTAGCTATAAGTGCCCCTATGTGGACCAGCTATAAGTATCCCTATGTGGACCAGATATGATGGCCTAAGTGGGCAGAGTCTCTGTGTGAACCAGTAGACCGACAGTGGGGAGCAGCTTTGTGTGACCCAGCAGACCCATGGTACTCATCCGGGATGAGTACATCAGCAGTCCAAGGTGTTCAGTGTTACAACTAATAGTATTGTTTTCCATACATTAGATTATACCTATGTGAGCTGACAATACCTTGTTCATATCTTCTTTTGTGCTCTTTACCTTGTATTTCAGGGTACCTACTAAGTATTTTGTTACTCAACCCTGCATGGGCTTTGTCTGCACAAGTCATGTCCTGTGCGGGTGATTGACACTTAAACAGAGACCTTGGTGGTCCAAGACCAAGTGGTGCTCAGTGAGATGGTATGGACATATGCTTCTATGGAGACCTTTATGTTCTAGCAGTAGGTGGTGCTCAGTGATACAGGACGGACGAGCGTACTTCTACGGCTACAAGTAGTTACCCCTCACCTACCCTTCAGATCGGATCTCGAGCGGATGGACCATGTCATTTTTACTTTCCTTTGTTTTTTTTCTTGTATTATGGCCCCTTTATACTTTCAATTTTTATTGTACTCTCAGTAGTTTTATCTGTAATAGTTGTGGTTTACTTTGTGTTTACTTTCCGTAGTTTGAGATTTGTGAATGTGTGCAGGTTTAAAGGTAAATGCCTTCCCTTTTGGGATATGCCTATTCGGTGCTAGTCTCTAGCCCCTGGCCTATGGAAGGTGGGATTGGGGTAGTCGTGGCATGGTCCCTGGGGAACAGGTTGTGAAAAAGTGGTATCATAGGAGTTCAGTTCTACCATAAGAACTAAGAGTTTGTAAATTTTTATAGGGCAATAGTGTTAAGTGTTTTGAGTTTGGATTTTAGGATAGGGAGTCCAATGTTGGTGTGGCAGCTGATGTATCCATACACCAAGACCCTAAATTCTATTTTCTAACCTAGTACATGAAAACACTAGTTTCATGCATTTTTATTGTTTTCCCATGATCTTTTTTAGTCAGAGTTAGCTCACCAGGTATAATAAATTGACCATGGTGCATCTTGATTCTCTTGTAAGATGCCTCCATGCAGACAGCCAGCAAGGATTCCAGTGTATGACCATGAGGATGGTCCACAGAGTTATTAGGATTCAATACAGGGACCATTTCTCGAGATGGAACCTTCGAGCGATGTCCCAGTAATACCACTTCCCGTTGGTCAGTAGTTATTACTGGCGCTACCGGTAGAGGACGCACATAGGCTCAGTGCCTTACACAAGTTCGAATGACAGGGACCTCCTAGTTTTAAGGGAGAGAAATATCCTCAGGTCATTTAGGATTGGATAGAGGTGGTGATACTATTCTTCCACTTAGTGAGGATTCCACTTGACCAGATGGTGGTTCTAGCTGCGAGCCTTCTACAAGGTGGCAGACATGGAAGAGGAGCTGGGAGAGCAACAGGAGGTGGTATACATTTTGACATGTTACAACCACCACCCCAATGTGGTCCACACCAGGATCAAGGTGCTAGAGGACAGGGGAAGGGGTAGTAGTATATTTTTTGGGTTTTTAGTTCCCTACAGTGGTGGACAAGTATGAGGACGTCATTCCAAAGGGTGTTCTACGACTACCTCCTTGTAGAGGGGTATGATTCTACATTGATCTGTACCCAGGGAAATCACTGATATCTACACTTACATATTGAATATCTCCCATAGAGCTCTGGGATTTGAGGGTACAGTTGGAGGATTTGCAGAGGAAGGTGTTTTTAAGGCCCAGCGTTTCACCATGGGTAGCCTCAATGTTGTTTTCCAAGAAGTTAAATGAAATATTGAGGTTATGAGTGGACTTCTGGTGCTTGAACTAGGTGATCGTGAAGAATAAGTATCCTCTACTGAAAATTGATGACCTATTTGATCAGCTGAAGGGAGCGAGATGGTTCTCAAAGATAGACCTCAGATAAGGATATTACCATCTTCGATTACAAGATGAGTGCATCTCAAAGATAGACTTCATATATCTCTACGACCACTACGAGTACTTAGTGATGTTGTTTGGCATAAGGAATTCCCCAGAAGTGTTCATGAGACCCGTGAATAGGATATTCTAGCCATACTTAGACTGGTTTGTAGTGTTCTTCATTGATGATATCTTGGTGTCTTTAGCATTTAAGGAGGTGCATGTGATACACCTGAGGATGGTTTTGGACACACTCCGAGAGCACCATATTTAAGGAAATCTCTCAAAGTGTGAGTTATAGATATGAAAGGTCCATTTCCTAGGACATGTCATCTCATAGGTTGGAGTTTCAGTGGATCTAGTGAATATTGAGGTGGTGCTTTCTTGAGAACCACCCAAGTGCATTACCAAGGTGAGGAGTTTCCTTGGGTTGATTGGGTACTATCGGAGGTTTGTACCCAACTTCTCTATAGTGGAATCACCCATGATGGCATTTAAGAAGAAGGGAAACCCCTTTGTGTGGATAGAAGGATGGTAGTAGAGCTTTCAGCAGCTGAGGCAGAGCTTGACGAGTGATCCTATCTTGAGGTTTCTAGAGGAGGGAGCAGACTACATAGTATACTATGATGCATCAGGAACCGGGATTGGTTGTGTCCTAATGCAAGGGATAGCAATGATTTCTTATGTATCATGACAGTTGAGACCGCATGAGTAGAAATATGAGACTCACAACCTTGAGTCAACAATAATAGTATTTTCACTAAAGATGTGGTGACACTACCTTAAGTCCGAACGATTCATCATCTACTCTAACCACAAGAGTCTCAAGTATATCTTTTCTCATAAGGATCTGAATTTAAGAAAATGATGTTGGATAGAGTTTCTCCAAGACTATGACTTTGAGATAGTCAATACTCATGGGAAGGGGAACATGGTGGCAGATGATCTCAGCAGGAGATTGAGTTCACATCTACTGAATGAGGCCTCAGAGTAGTTGGCTTCAATTCAGATATCCTTTTCAGATAGAGATGAGGAAGATTTTCTTTAGTAGATGGTAGTTTCCCATCCACTCTTATAGTGAGTCAGGGAGGTGCAACTTAGAGATTCTAGATGTGAGGCTACACATGCCCAGATGTCTATAGGGCATGCCCCTGGTGGATATTTGAAAGTTGGAGAGCACGTCATCCTTTTCAGAGGAATCACCATTGTACAAGTGGATTTGTGGGAGGAAGTGTTGAGGTAGTTCCATATATCTCCTTTCATGGTACATCCAAGTGTGGAGAAGATGTACCAGGACCTTCGACATCAGTATTGGTGGTTGGGTATAAAGAAGGCAGTGGTAGATTTTTTCTGGAGATGCATTTTTTTCAGCAAGTGAAGGCTGAGCACCAGGTTCCAGCAGGTTTAACACAACCCCTCAAGGTACTGTAGTGTAAGTGGGAGGGAATATCGATGGACTTCATGATGGGCTTACCACGTAAATCTAGGGGGAACGATACCATCTGGGTGATCGTATACCGACTTACCAAGTCGGCCCACTTCCTACCCTTTTGAGAGTAGGGTTCAGTAGAGAGCTTGGGACACCTCTAGGTGAAGGAGATAGTTAGACTCCATAGAGTACCATCTAGGATAGTCTCAGATCGTGACACACACTTTACATCCCAGTTGTGGTAGGGATTGCGGGAGGATTTTGGGACTCAACTGTGCTTGAGCATAGCCTTTCACCCACATATTGATGGTCAGATGGAGCAGACCATACAGACCTTGGAGGGTATTCTTCATGCTTGCGTTCTTGATTTTCATCGGATTTGGGAGGACCGCCTGCCACTGGTGGAGTTTGCGTACAACAATAGCTACCACTCCACCATCAGTATGGCACTATTTGAGGCACTCTACGGATGACCATGTAGGTCACCGATATGCTGGATAGACCCCAAGGAGTCAGCAGTCATGGGTCCAAAGATGGTACAGGCTACCACTGAGAAGGTGTAGGTCATCTGAGAATAGATGAAGACTGCATAGAGCCAAAAAATTCCTATGCTGATAGACAATAGAGACCCTTGAAGTTTGAAGAGGGGGACTACGCATTCCTATGGGTCTCTCCTTAATGAAGCATACTGATATTTTTCGGGGGTGACAAGTTATATCTGAGGTTTATTGGACCTTTTTTGATACTGTGTAGAGTGGGTGAGGTGGTGTACCGCTTGGATCTAGCACCATAGTTTGAGAGGGTGCATGGAATCTTCTACATATCCCAAATGAGGAGATACGTGCTTGACCCTTCTCACATCATCGACCATGATGAGATGGAGATTGATGATGGGGATACATTCATGGAGTACTTGTTGGAGATAGATGATCAATAGGATAGGATCCTTTATGGATGCTTGATACCTCTGGTGCGTGTTCTTTGGCAGCACGATAATCTCCAGGAGAGCACATGGGAGTGAGAGACTCAGATTCATACTTAGTACCCACTTTTTGTTGATTATCCCTTGTTTGGGCTTACAAGGATGTAAATCCATAAAGGGGGGAGTAATGTAATACCCTATAATTTCCATTGATTTTTTTCTAAAATTAAATGGGATTATTTTGTGACCAAAAACTGAGACGGAATATGATTCCAAGGCCTGGAGTGACCAGAAAGATCCGTCAAAAAATGTTAAGTTTTAAATAGCACTCATGAGTAGTTTTTTGAAAAAGTGGAATAACTCTAAAATAGGTTTCTGGATCAGAAATCTGAGGGCACCGTTGCATTTAGAATGGCGGTTTTACCCTAGGTGCAACTTATGTTTAGTCAGTGTAGGCCTCTAGTGAGAAAACCTGAAAATGACATAACCATAAATAAAATTATTAAATAAAATTATTTTATTTTTTAATATTTATAGCTCATAAACAGTTACTCATATTCAAAAAATTTAGACCATTGTTGAATTCGTGAGGGTATGATTTCATTAGGCAGATCCTAACATCGGTCAGCATGGGTCAATAGTGGAAAGTAGTTTTTGGCCGTAAATAAAAAAATTGAATAAAGTTATTTTATTTTAAAATCCTTATAACTCATAAACAGTAACTCGTATTAGAAATCTGAGATTAATATTGATTTTGGGAGGGTATTCTTCCCTTAGGCGGAGTCTAACATCGGTCGGCGTGGGCCGGTTGTGAAAGTTGGTTTTTGGGACATGACCATAAATAAAATAATTTAAATAAAAGTTATTTTATTTTAAAATCATCATAACTTGAAATTGTTAACTCTGATTAAAAATATGATACCACCATTAAGTTTTTAATGAGGTGTTCTTCTTAAGTACGACTTAACTCTGACCAATGTGGGTCGAGGAAAAGGTTATTTTTTAAACGTTTTAAGGAAAAATAAAAATAAACTTAAAAAGTTTATTTTTTTCTAAATTGTTCATTGAGGTACAGCAATGAGGTGATAATAAATCTCATTAATGAACATCATTAATGATTCAGTGTAACGACGCTGCAATGCAGCGTAATAGAAACACTGATTCACATTTCTTCAATTAATAGCCTAGAAAGAAATGGAGGATTGTGGGCACAATCCTGGAATTACTTTGAGGCTTTGGTGGGTGGCGATGAAGAATAAATAAGGAAAACCTATACAACGAAAAATGTTGGTGAATCAGATGATGGCGGTGACACCCTTGGAGATAGGATTCAGGATTGGAGATCAACAGATGATGAAAAATGATCATCCTTGAGCAATCTCATTTCCCAAGTAGGGGTTTAAATTATTAATGAATTTTTTTCCCCACTCTCCCCCTCTAAACGAAGAATGCGGATCAACTCTCTGAAAAGTTGATTCACGGATGGATTTTCCATGCAAACTTGGGAAATATAATTGCAGTATTATATCGGGATTAAATCTTAGTGATTTATAATTTATACGTCATGATCCCTCTAACACAAAAAATTCTGGACCAACACGAACAAAGTTCGGTTGTTCATATGGGTGTTCTTTACAATCCCCTTCATCTCTCTCCCCCCATTATTTTTGGCATAATGGACGGCATCACAACTGCTGTAGAAGCTCCAAGTGAAAGGCTTACGTCCATGCGGGTCGTGACACCGGCAAGAGACTGCGGCACCCGGCTGCAGCGGCGGCACCAGGCTGCGGTACCCCTACCATGGTAGTAGGCGAGAGGGAGCGCACTGGAAACACACTATGGTGGAAATAGGATCTACTGGCACAGAGGCTGGTGGCTGGCGGCAGGCATATGTGGCCACCCGGCCACGTTAGAGGAACATGCGGCACAGATTCGTGGTCCACAGACCGCAACAGCAAGCTGGACTCACGGAAAAGTTGCAGGCCATGGGAGGGGGGGAATGGTTCCACGTGAGCGGACCTGCGCTAGAGGGCGGCACCACTCAGACACTAGAGGGCGGTGTCGCTCGGGCGCTAGAGGAAAATGCTACTCCAGCACCACGTTAGAGGAGCATCCCACACTAGCGGGCCCCGATAAGAGCTGGTACGCAGTCCTAGACCACATGCAGAGGAGGATTTCGGCCTTAGCTAGCTATATGTGGCACGAACCGGATGCCTCACAGGTGTTTGGGCGGGGGGACTATCCCGCTAAATGGGTTGGGTCGGTGGTGCGAACCGGGCCACTGGGTAGCCCGAGATAAAGAAGAACCAGCTCGATGATGTGAGATGGACCGATGGGACAAACTGGGTTGTTGGGTGGCCCAGGCTAGGATAGAACCAGCCCGCCAGTTGCAGGTCAGGCCGAATGAAACTGGGTCGCTAGGCAACCTGGCAAGATGGACCCATGATCCAACTAGGTTGGTTTCAGCAAGGCCCAATGTTCCTATCCCAGCATCTAGGTTGGACCGGGATGACCCATACACAACTGTTTCAGGTTGAGCAAACTAGATCAGGTCATGCGGGACACACGCACCGGATTGGTCGGGTCAGTCTGACCAGGTCGAACTGGGCCCGAACACAACCAACCCTTATATACTATAACACAAATATCTTTTAGAATGGGAATCTGATTGACGCTCTGTCTATGGAGTTTGGACCCTTGATATGAGACGGCTATTTTGTAATTCTCTAAGGAGGATTTAATGTAAGTTGAAATTCAACAAATGACTTGAGTAGTGGATTCTCCTAGAATCAAGTGCTCTACTTATGGGAATCTTGCGGCTGGCTGAGACCCAAAGACTACTGACAAGTAGGTATAAGTGACCCTGCAGGCCTAGATGATAAGTGGCCCTGTGTATACCAGCTACAAGCATCTCTGTGTGAACTAGCTATAAGTGACTCTATGTGTACCAGCTACAATCAGCTCTGTGTGAACCAGCTATAATCGTCCCCCTATGTGGACTAGCTATAAGAATCCATGTGTGGACCAGATATGATAGCCTAAGTGGGGAGTGGCTTTGTGTGACCTAGAAGACCCATGGTGGGGAGCGGCTTTGTGTGACCCAGGAGACCCACGGTACTCATCACGGATGAGTACCTCAGCAGTCCAAGGTGTTCAGTGTCACGACTGATAGTCTTTCTTTGCATACTTTATATTATACCTGCGTGAGATGACAGTACCTTGTTCATATCTTATTTTGTAGTACTTCCCTCGTGTTTCAGGGTCCCTACTAAGTATTGTGTTACTTACCTTTTCACAGGCTTTGCCCGCATGTGTTGTGTCCCGTGCAGGTGATTGACACTTCAACGGAGACCTTGGTGGTCCGGGACCAGGTGGCGCTCAGTGAGATGGGACGGACGGACGCTTCGATGGAGACCTTGATGGTCCGGGACCAGGTGGTGCTCTGTGATATGGGATGGACGGGCATACTTATATGGCTGCAAGCATATACCCCTCACCAACCCTTCAATTGGGGTCTCGAACGGACAGACCGTGGTAGTTGTACTTTACCTTGTGGTTTTGGGCTTGTATTCTGGCCCCTATGTACTTTCAATTTGTATTGTACTCTCAGTAGTTGTCTCAATGACTGTTGTGGTTTACTTTGTGTTTACTTTTTACAATTTGAGATTTGTGAGTGTGTGTAGGTTTAAAAGCAAATGCCTTCCCTTTTTGGTATGTGCCTATTCGGTGCTAGTCTCCATCCCTTAACCTATAGAAGTCAGGCATGGGGAAGTCATGGAACGGGCCCTGGGGGATGGGTTGTTATAGACAAATCAAGGCATGAGTTTTAACATCTTGTGGAGATAAATGAGAACATCCTATTGATATAGGTCAATAGGGTGTGTCCCTAGGAGGTAAGCTTTCACACCATGATGATAGATCATAATTTCCTTTTGAGATGGATTGAGTCATAATTTTAACATCTTATGGAGATATATAAGAAAATATTATTGATATGGATCTATGGGGTGTGTCCATAGGAGGGAATATTTTACACCAATATGATGGATAAAAATTTCCTGTTAATATGGATCGATTCATGATTTTAACATCTTGTGGTTAAGTATCATAACTTCTTATTGAGATAGATCGATGGGGTGTGTCCCTACGAGGGAAGATTTCACACCAGGATGGTGGTTTTCAATATTGAACCTCATTGAGGCATCCTACATACCCTACTTAAGAGATAGGGATCAAAACCCACATTGTTTTATGTTTTAGTCTAAGTTTATGTGATAGGACTAGTCCATTTAGTTTAATGTCATGTGGTAAGGATGATCGTGTCACAAAAGGATCACTGATGAGGGATAGTGTGGGGCTTGTGCATGGAAGCTGCCCAAAGTGGGGGTTTCATCCCATGGTGGGGAGAGGTGGTGTGGGTATTACACATTGAAGCTTCCCATTAGGGGTGAGTCATACCCTGATGGGGAAGGATAGTGTGGTTATTATTCATGGAAGCTTCCCATGTGTTGGAGTATCATCCCTAGGGTGGATTTTCAACCCATGGTGGGGGAGAAGGTGGCTTCCCATGATGAGCATACATGGGGCATCCAATTTTTATTAAACAAGGTATTTAGTGTGGGTTCATCCCATGTGATTCATACATGGGTAATCCTGTGTTCATTTCATAGGGTAAATCTACATTTTGTCAACATGTGATGAGGATTTTTTTTGTTTAGTTTATCATTGTATGAATATTATGTGGAGCTATGAGGTTTTGCACCATGCAGCTCGGATGTGGTGGGAATCAGACCTCAAGGGGGACCAGACCAAGGTGAGAGGGAGATCTAGAATGAAGACCCTAAACCAAGATATGTGTGCAATTTCCCTTAGATATTACACACCTATGTCTCAAGTGACCACCTCTCATTCTCCTCTGGGTGGGACATGGCATTGGCACTGTCGTGGAGGAGTTCCCATCATGTGTCCCAGTGTTAGGGAGCCTATTCTTAGAATTGATAGGCATTAAGGTACCTGTTATTATAATAAATAGGTAGGATGAATGCCTAATCCACACTTGGAGTGAAGTGATTGGACATAGGAGTGGGTGGAACCGATCACATAGGCATCTGGGGTGAGGCTAATCTGGTCCTGATTTGGTATGGGGGCCCCAGGAACTCAACTTTCATGAAGGGTGGTTAACTGAAAGGAGGAACCATGGAGAGGCATAGAGGAAGTGATTTTTAAATATTAGTCCCCTATTAAGGAGGGTCTCATGAATCATTGGGGCCTCATAAAGATCAGGGGTTTCACGAAGGAGTATGCTTCACGAAATAGAGTAACCCTTCTTCGGGGTAAATTCCAAGTTCCCATGGGATGGTATTCACAAAGGGTAGGTTCCTTGAAAAACCCCAAGTGCCTTAGGGGGGTTTCCTCTTCCACGAAGTACATGGACCTTTAAAAGAGTCTTCTCTATTTTGGTTTTAGGTTCTCAAGAACCCATGGGAGGTAGTTTCACAAAGGATGGATACATTGGGAAATCTATCATCTCTCTCACTCACGGAGCTCAAGAGTATCTTGAACTTAGAGCCTTACTCGGAATTTGAAAGGTTTTATCCCCTAAAAAATCATACTTAAGGGGGTATTTATAGTACTAGATGATGTGGGGGTGTGGGTTTCATGAATACTATAACCTTTTTCAAATCTTTATCAGCTTCGTGAATGAGCAAGGCTCCACAAGCCGGAATGATGCTACATGGAGGTCATCGCCAACCCTTTGCATGGTCACAAAAAGAAATTTGAAAATATGAAATTACATTTCATAGAGGTTACTGTCAAGCCTCGGCATGTTGAGACATTCTTGAGATTTTGCTGTTAGCAAAGGTGGTGACCTTCATTAATGTAGTCCCTTAGATTGATTTTTGGGCCATTTTTCACCATATCTTCTCTAAATCAGTCATGTCTTCATCGACCTCTCCTATGGAATGCATATCTTAACATCAAAAAGTCCCCCCCCCCCATAATTGGAGATTATTGGGGAAGGAGGGTCATATTCTGAAGAAAAACGTCTAAAAATTGGAAATTGACTCCCATTTGTGAAGCCCATTCATGGAGACCATTAGTGAAGCCCATTCACAAACCCTACTCATATACCTCGGGTAGTTGTACACCTATAAATAGAACATGGTTCCCTTAAGGGGATCGTGTTCATTTTTACAAAAGAAATGCTCAATCTCTATATTTGTGGAGATTCTCACCTTCACGAGCACTTTGTGATTTCAATCCACAACACTTGAAAACCTCAAAACCACTGTGAAGTTTCTTCCACAATAGTGATCTATGACCCTAACCATCATGAGAAAACCTTCTTGAGAAGACCTCTACAAAACCAACCTTCACGGGTAGAGCTTTGAACCAGCATCAGAAAAACTTCTAAGTCTCTAACAAAATGGGAGCCAAGGGTGCCAATTCTATTGCTATTCATCAGCAAGATATGGCAGGGAACACAATGATCAGGGATATAATTTGGAGTGAATTAGACCATGACTCACTCACTACACTACTTATAGAGGCTCGGTAGGAATACCCACTTTGCAATAGGCTTTCACTTTATGTCTTTGGGGTGCGGGATGAAGTATTCAATCCTAACGTGAACAAACAAGATCCAACCTATTGGTTTAGGATCTCACATAGAATATTCCAGTGGAATAGTGTTATTGGAGGTCATATCCTGAAGGATCATTCATCTCTCATGGAACACACTATTTGTAACCATGTCAACAACATCAATGTGGATATGTTAGAGGAAAAGATATCCCCCTCGTAGTACAATATGATTCTCAAGTTGGGTTTATGGAACCCTCTCAAGGGATCGACAAATGGCTAGGATCTTCTCGAGGGTGGATAATTCATAGAAAAAATGGATTTGGTCTTATTGATCATGTGTTTCGTGCCATGAGTTTGAGGTCGAGCTAAAGTAGGTAGGGGTTTATGAGGTAGCATGGGCCTCATAGTTCCACATCTACCACCACCTAGATATCATACCATAACTATTAATAAGGTGGTCACCAGGGACCAATACTTTCCATTTACATCATGGGGAGGTTGAAATCAGCTTGTGGGGTCTTTACCATATTGTTGGGATCCCAATTCAAGGAGAGATATATGATGAATTACTTCCAATGGAGAATGTGTGGGAGGACCAAGATTAGATACCATCCCTTGAGAGGGAATTATTGTGTTTGGTGTAGGGGATGAATGAGCATAGTCCAGGGATGAATGACATCCCATTCAAGAAGTGGTTAAAATGTTTCCTAAACGATCCAGTGGATAGGCTACCTGGGAGACTACTGACATTCCCTAGGGTATTTCAACAAGGCAAGGATCACTCTTACTGTATAATTATAGAGGTGATTCAATAGAAGTTGTGGGGTCACAGCATGAATCTTGATGCCCCCATAGTTAGGCTGGTATATTTTATCATTGTACTGATATGCGATCGGATTCTCCCAGTAAGGTATGAACACATGGTGGTGTGGTCGAGGGCCTTTTTCATGGCAGCAATGTTGGTGATAAGGAATCACTTCAACCTATATGTTTAGGTATTCAAAAAGTTTTACAAGGTTCTATTTCACATCAACCAAGGGAAAACTATGCTCCATGTGTGTGTTCCCTAAAAAAATTACAGTTGGGTCACTACGCACATGGGGGAATAAAAATACCGAAACCCCATATCTCCTCCCAGTATGAACTTCTAGACAGCAATTCTGAACATTTTCATGAGTCACCTACTCAAATTGGTCTCTATGGAATCACTAGTGAGGATTGGGCCGGTGGACCACTTCTTATTTCACCTATTCCTCCTTCCAATGGGGATAGTTACTGAAGATGGAATGGGGACCATCGATCCACGATCGTACCTTCTGGACTTTCAAGGTAGGGTATTAGTGGTCAGGGTTGGCTTCTAGGTGATTTGTAAGCCATACAACCTGCACCAGTTCATGATTCAGTTCTAATTCTTTCAACGGTTAACCCTAAAGTTCCACAAGCACCAAACTTCATTCCTGATAAGGATTTTTCATATGTTCACACATGAATATGGAAGGGGGGAATGATTTTACACCACCTACTATCACCTATGATATAATCCAAGAATATTCACTAAGTTGGGAGAATGAATATCCTAAGGAGATGCTAAGGTACCTAACCACTCAGACCGATGAAGGAGAGGCCCTAAAACCTTAAGGTTAAGGATGGGTAGTGGTTGGAGCACACCATGGAGGCAGGGTTTCCCTGGTGGGAAGAGTTATGGTGGTTGAAGAGTCATAAATCCCTAGCCTTGCATAAATAGAGGATACAGGGAGAGGAAAGACAATGGTATTGGATCTCCTTGGAAAGAAATCATGGGAAGAACCCTCTAGGGTGCTCCCAAGGACATTTTTCCATGATTTTTGGAAGTATTTGAACCGTCCAGATATCCCCAGTGACTCAATCTTCCCATATTTCTGGGAGAGATATGGGATCTTAAAAAATATCAACTCCCTTCATTCAATGTGGTGACATCTCAACAGAGAGGTAATGTTATTCACTAAGTTGGGTCATGCCTGGTCCATCTTCCTCATACCCTGGGATGAGGCAGTGTAATATATAAGAGATCCGAAGGATTTGGTCCACTCTTAGGGAACTTCGTGTCCTCTTATCGCCCTAGTTAATGTTCTACCATCACCTCCCCCCCCCCCCGATCTCTCAGCATGTGAATTA
Organism: Viscum album; assembly: GCA_963277665.1. Classification (NCBI taxonomy): domain Eukaryota; kingdom Viridiplantae; phylum Streptophyta; class Magnoliopsida; order Santalales; family Viscaceae; genus Viscum; species Viscum album. The sequence goes on from OY728127.1 coordinate 2,015,889,191, forward strand.
GCTACATGTGTGCCTATGTAGAGAGATTTGGATGGGTCGTGGGGGAGTGAGGCCTATGGGGATTATCCTCCAGAATGGGTCCTACCTTTGACTAGGTAAATACTCTAATCCTTAATGCTATGGAAGTTAAAAAACCCCTAAGAGTGTTGTTTAACTCTTCTTATACTTATGTAGGGATTAGAAATCATGGAATAAATTGAGGTTTATAATGAACCTTGGACTGAGGGAGAGGGAACCACAACCCTTGAAGGGGTGATCATGGGGCCACTTCCTAATGTTGTTTCCATGGTCAACCAACCAACATCCAAAGTGGAGCATGTGAATTAGGCGGTGTCCACTAGGGGAATGCCATCATAGGGGTGATTTCCCATGAAACTTCTCGATATTCTCATCATGATATATTATTCATGTAAGAATTATAGCTTTTTCACCTTTTTTGTTCCTATTTTTTCTTTCTACATTTGACTAATTCATGATTAAATGGAAGTTCAAACTATGTTCAGGGATCAATTGCCAGCATCCAAGTCTGATTTAGTAGTTCCATAGATTGATTTGGTGAAAATGGGTGCTTCTCTCCTAGAAGAAATATTTGGGAAGTCCATGATAGTTAAACCAACCATAGAGGTGGTACTATAAGGGAGTCTCGAGACCATTCCCTCAATGGAGGGGTCAAGAAGGTGCCCGTGATAGGGAAAGCTAAGGTAGCTACAGTGTCGGAGCTTGTCATAGAGGTACCACTAAAGGTGACTGTCAGAGCTAAATCCTTAATAGAGGATACAAAAAAATTTCTAGTAGGTGGAGTGAATAGGGAGGATACGTTGGATGTGCCTACCCAAGAATTTCTATTAGTGGTGGTTTTAGGAGTTGAGGCCTCGATAGAGGTGGCTAATATCATGCCTCCAATGAAGGTAGTTAAGGAGTCCAGGATGATTGTGTATACCTCAGAGGTTCCATGGGAAAAATATGGGGATTCTACTATATAAGAAGGGGATGGTGAGTATTTTTTCCCTTGGAGATGGATTTCAACCTGCCCGGGCCCAAGGACATTCCCATGGATTATCTGGCCACTAAAGTGTTGATGTTCTTCCCTCTATATGAGCTAGAGCTGCCCAAAGACTTCAAGGATTATAGATAGTATTCTACCAATGGTAATTGGGTTGTTCATTTCATGTCATAGTGGTAAATGTGTAACTTCATTACCCACACCCTGATGGTTCACCTACCAAACTGGGTGGGATCCCACCACCACTAGCTAGTCAGCCTATAGACTGGTGAGGTGGACTTCATAGGCCTTCACATGCTAGATCAATAATTACTCATTATGAGGGAGAATACTGAGTTGAAGGTTCTCAATATCACTTAGAATAAGCATAAGGTTGAAGGATCCAAGGTGCTTCAGGTAGCTGAAGGGGAGATGATCTGTGTAGAAGAGATGGTGCAAGAGAAAGCGACCATTTTCATTACTCCAACTGATACCATCGACCATATAAGAGTCCATTTGGTTGTAGTCGAAGATAAGGTGGAAGATGTGGTATCTTTGGTGTCCAAATGTTGGGTCATATAGAACTAAATGTGGATCTGTGACAAAGAAGATCATCCTAAGGATGAGGAAGAGGTGGGCAACTTGGTAGAGAGGCAACGGACTCTAGAGGTTACTCAACAGAGGCTGGTTGAGCTCAAACATCACTGGGGTTGAACTTTAGGGGGATATTATTAAGTAGAGGCTCCAATATGTGGATGATCCTTTAGAACTTTAATTCATTCTTTTTTAATTCTTCCATGCTCTAACATGTTTCTTTCGTCGAATTACGATCGCATCTCAATCACATTAATGAGAAAACCAGCGATCAATCCATAATCCCACATGATCTATTATCGGTGTAATAAAAAGGGGACAACCATATGATTTCTCATCCATATAATGGTGTTTAGAAAATTATATACACTTGGGGTGTGAAATTTTTTATTAACACTAGAATGGTCTTTATTGAGGAGGGATATGGATGGAGAGCAGGCCTTTCTGAATAGCCGACTTGAGTTTCCAACATGCACTAGTGCATGAATGGGGTAACACTAGGGGAATTGAATTCTAACCAAAGGGGAATAAAGAGAGTGAATCAAGATAATTGATATTTGTAAAACAATGGGGGTTAAATGAATATGGAGGATAACTATTTACCATGTTTAAAATAGGTTATCCATTATCATTTTACTAGGGATGGGGACAAACAAATGAGGTTTGAGCACTGACAATTTTTGAAACATGGGACCTATCTCAAAATGTCTTATTAATTACTCCAAGTTGTTTACATAGGATGGTAGGTGAGGTAGTATGGCATGGGACCATTCCATCAAGGTGTCCCATTCGGAGGTGTAGGATGATGAGGATCCAAATAAAGGGACACGTGAAGTGTGGGGATGGAGTGATGGAATGTTTGAATGGAGTTCAACCCTATTGAAATTACACCAACATGGCTTTGAGAACATTGGGTAGGCATATCAGTTTGAAAAAATGTAAAAATCATATTCCATGGTGAGATTTGTCTCAGATACCAAGTGATGGTCAAAGAACTTTAATGATGTGGTAGATGACTGGCACCAGAGGAAAGGGATTCTAATGCAAGGGCATAAGATGCTATGTATTTTTACATCATGTGATAAGGATGATAGAAATGCAGTTTAACATCATATTATGAGTAATATGGACACTCATTTTAACATCATATGGTGAGGATATTGTATTTCATAGTTTAACATCATGTGATTTGGACATTATATTGAACAGTTTAACATCATTTGATTGGGAAGTTCATAGAAAAATTTAGCATCTTGTGACTAGGGTGTGTGAACTGACATGAATGGTACCCACTAACCCATGGTGGTGGGTGCGTAGGATAGTAGTATAATGTGGGTACTCTCTATAGATTACTATAAGTAAAAAGGATCTTAAAATACCATGCAGTAATAAAAAACTGGGGTGAGTTGCACGCAGTTTAAGGTCATGATTCTTGGGACAAAGGGTTGTGTGCCTTGAAGGGGATATGTGTGGAATAGGGTAGAGGTAACCTGATGTGAATGGGGGAGCCTAAAAGGCCCATCCACATGGAATATCCTAGAGATATTTTTCAATCACACAGATTAAGTTCACAATTCTTATACCATAGGGTGAACATCCCAAAAGGATATGTGTAGCATGATAGAGTGACAACATGATGTGAACTGAGGGCCAAGAAGGCCTAACACCACACAATGCATTCTTGGTTAGGCTTGAACATGGTTTAAATTCAAGAATCTTGGACTTGTACATCTATTTTATTGTCATATATTTTGGACCATGTGCACTCTAAAGTGTTTAGCATGGCACAAAAATGTAGTAACCCAATGTGAATGAAGGTCCAAGGGAGGCCTTATTCCATGAAAAACATAAGGGGTAGGTTGTAAATAGTTTAATTTTATGATGCTTAGACCTATGCTCCTCGTTTAAGGTCATGGATATTAAACCATGGGCTCTTATATTATGGACATAGAGTTTGGACCATGTGAAAATAGTTTAAGGTCATAATTCTAGGACCAAATGGTTTGTGTCTTGAAGGAATATGTATGGTATCAAAGAAATATTACCCCACATGAATGGAGGGTCCTAGGAGGACACCTAACACCACACAGAAAATTCCTAAGACAATTTTCACACAATTTAAGGTCATGGGTCTCAGATCATGACTCTTAGTTTAAGTTCATAGATCTTGGACTATAGAGTTATGTGTCTCAAAGTAACATGTGAAACAAAAAAAAGAAAGGTTACCCAAAATGAAAGGAGGGTCCTAGGATGCCACCTGATGCTGTACAAAATTTCTTTGAGACAACTTGCACAATGTTTAAGGTTGTGATGCTCAGACCAAAGGGTACCCATGCATCTCAAACTTTCTTAAATAAAGACTCCCTCCCAACTCCTAAGACCATGTGATCTATGCTTGGTGTGAGAAATAAGGATTAGTATGGAATTAATATTGTTCACATGGGAGTACACGGTGAGGGGAGGAAGTGACCAACAAATCCCATGAGGGGTATTATGACTTTCCTAACCTAGATAGTAAAATGGGAATAATTGATGGATGGCGAACAACTATTTACCATGTTCAAAACATAGGATCTATACCCGCATCAGTTTAGGATGGAGTAAACAAATGTAGGATCAACCATTGACTAAGTTTGAATCATAAGAGCTATTGTTTATTGCCAAAGATCCTTCAACGCGTGATCCTAGGATAGTAGGTCAATTAGTGTGGCATGATACCATTCCATTAGGGAGCCTATTTAGATTGTGAGGATGATGATTATCCAAATTAGATAAATCATGAATCATATAAGTTTAATTGGGGTATGTCCTAGAGAGAATATTAGGTACCCTTAGAGATATTCCTCCATGTTCTCAAATGTGTTGGATGAATGTGTGGGTAGGTTATAATCAAGACTATCCTAAAGGGGTAATACCCCAAGGATATTTGATGGCAGTTTTGGGCTTGAGATCAAGTATTCAGGTGTCACTTTGTATCCCATGAGAATGGGAATCAAGCCATGCATAGTTTTGGGACACTGTGTGCTAGGATATCGACGATGGAAGGATCTAGCCTCTCGAATAAGGATATTTAATCTTCTCATATTAGGATATGAGGCATCTTAAATTTATACAGGGTGAGGATACAGTTTAATATCATGTGTTGAGGATGTTGGTGGGGATTTCACATTGAGTTGCATGTTCTTTTCCTCCTCATGTTAGGTAACAAGGGTATCTTGGCCTACTAGTGGGTCGAGGAAAATGAATGGGGGTTATACCTACAAATGAGGCCTATGAGGGAATTTTGGGGTGATAGAACTGCAGGTAAGGCGTGGCCTTACAGTGAATCTATGGATTGTACCAAAGAAATAAGGTCTAGGAATCACTACATATCCCATGTATATGGGAATCAAGACACACATATTTCTGGAAAGAGGTGGAGGCATAGGATTGTTGAAATGCTGGGGATGATTTAAACCATATGAATGAGGGGATAATTCACATTTTTTAAGGTCGTAATTCTTGTACAAGGGATCATTGTTTAGAGCCATAGAGCTTGGACTGTAAATGTGGGGGCTTCAATGATGATCATGAGGTTCAAAAGAGTTAATGTGAAAGGATCTAAGGAGACCCTACACCACATGAAGCGATCCTGAACCCAGTTGTACACAATTTAAGTTTATACAGTCTAGACCATAGAAAATAGTTTAAAGTCATGATGTTGAGACTATTGGATAAAATTTTAAAGTCATGATTCTCATACATGAGAAATATTTCTTTTAAGTTAATTTTCATGGAAAGAAATAGGTAAAACCTTATGTTAAAGGAGGGAATGCAGTCCCATGTACCGCATAAATACCTTATAAAAAATGACACTTAGTTTAAGGTTTTAATTCTTGGACCTGGGTGAATGTATAAAAAAATGTTTAAATTCATGATGCTTGTGCTAGGAGGATGTTTGTCTCAAGGTTACATGTGTGGCATAGATGAGGTAAAATTCGACATTAAAGGATACAAGGGGGCCCTAAACCACATAAATACATTTATAAGAACAACACATAGTTTAAGGTCATAATTTTTGGACCATAAATTGGTCTAAGGGGATGAAGGGCTGATAAATTTACATCTGGGCCTGAATATGGGAGGCCTATACATCACTATATATCCCATGATAATGGGAATCAAGACACACATATTTATGGAAAGCATCATCATAGAATAACAACACTAGATCTAGGAGAAATCCTATATAATGAGTTATTTGAGTCATCCCATAGTTTTAATGGGGAATCCCATGATTATGACATGGGGTAAGGCTATAGTTAGCATTGTGTGATGAGGATGTTGGTTTTGGTTAATCTCATGCCATATGTGGCATATTGATTTCAAATGGGGTATGTTTTTTACCATCTCATACTTATCATATGAGTAATAAAAATTGAATATGGGGTAGGACTTTTTGGATCATCCCATACTTATCATATGAGGCATCCTAGTTTTATACAGGGAAAGATCATAGTTTAACATCATGTACTGAGGACATCAGGATTTTTTGTTTAAAGTCATACAAATCAGACTATAGGGGATTCAAATATTTTAATGTCATAATGGTTGGAATAACTGAAAACTATTTAAGGTCTTACAACCTAGACCATGGGGATACTATTAGTTTATGGTCATAGAGCTCGGACCCTCAAAAATAATTTAATGTCATGTTACAGGGACCAAAGGGTTATCCTCAAATGAAGTAATTCTTGAGAAACATGGCATTGGTGGGAGGTGTGATATGATTTCTGCCAAAAATGATCATAGATTATTATCTATTTTAATAGAACTTATAAATGAAATAAGTCCTCCCACCTGGGATCCAACTTTTTTGGATTTCTTCTGGGTTTCATTGGTATTCTAAGAGACAATACCATGTCACCATAAAAGAAGGATCATAGGTGAACCTTCTTGTTAAATTCTCTTTCTATATTTCTTTGGTGTATCTCTAGGTTGTTTAAGTCTAGGATCTTGTTCTCTTTGAGGGATTATAACTCAACTATATGGATTTATACCATTTTTTATGGTATATTCTTGTCATAAACAGATATTCAGAGTAACAAAAACTAAACCTCTATGGGAAATACTACCTTTATTCCATATACTAGGGATTATGGGGTCACCTGGGTGGAATTTTGAGTTGTTGTTAGATAGTATCATAGGGAATTGAGGAGATTTTCTAGCCAACACTTCTTGTTCTAGAACACCACTTTTTGTAGGATATTAGATAGGGTCTTTTTGAACACTTCAATCTTTCCATTTTCCCACACAAGTTAGCAAGAAGTATGGTTATAATAGATGTTGTAATTGGCGTACACTTTTTTCATCTCTAAATCCAAAAATTTGGTGTCATTTTCTGTGACAATGGTGTGAGGAACTACAAATCGATGGATTGTGTGGGATCTCACGAACTCAATCATAGGCTAGGATTTTAATTCCTTGAGAGTAACTTCCCTGTCCCACTTGTATAATAATCCTTTTGTGGTTATAATGAACCTACACTAGAAATTTTTCAAATAATGGTATAGAACCATGATGTCGAGCCCTCATACTTCAAATTTCCAAGAATAATTAGTTGTATGGAGAAGATCTGGTGGTTTATGCACAAATTTGTAATGGATATATCATGAGTGACACCTCTTGGAGAATTAGATGTATTCATAGACTATGGTGGTCCAAAAATATCCCAACCTTTGAATATAGTGCGAGTTCTTAAATCCCATATGATTGGAACTATAGGACCAAGAATAGACTACCTATATAACTTAATTAATCTTGTATAATTAAATGAAATAGAGGATAATTGTGTCAAACCCACATGTAGAGGGTTTTCTCTAGGATAGGCCCACTCTGGAGGGTAAATTGCTCTGCACGTTGATGGATTTTCTCATGCTCGAATCAGTATGAGGGGAGAGTGCCACGTTGGAGATAATAAAAAAAGGGATTTATCCAATCAAGTGTGTCTTTGACTATGGGGAGACTTGAGGGTCCTAGTACAGAAGCACTAATAGACAATTGCTTTACCTATTAGTTTCCATCATCTAAAATGGTGGGGGTAAATGACCCTCTTTTGTGCCACAATAATTTCCAGATCAACCTGTTTGGGTTCTTCAAGGGATATGTCTAAACATTCCATGGAATCAGATCGACCATTCTATAACCGGGGAACATGATTCACCTCCAAATGAGCAGGAAACTGTACCATCAGCTAATGAGCACACTCCAACAGGGGGGTGAGCTCTTTCTTTCTGATTATGTAGTCACTAATGATCTATTTTATGACTAATTTGTAGTCTCCCTTCACATGAAAGTGAGGTAAATTGATATTTAGGTATAACTCGAGACTAGTAATGAGATTCTGATACTCTTCCTCATTGTTGGTGCATCTTTTTGAAAACAAGAATGAGTATGGAAAGATGGGCTATATTGAAGTGATGAAGATGATCCCTAGGCCTAATCTATTAATATTGGGATTGTTGAGCCTTCTACCATTCGGGCTTCAGGATTCGCCATTGAAATTCATATCCCAACATGGAATTTCCTAATACACTAATAAGATATCCTCATTTTATAAATCAACATCCAAGGTAAATTCTTTAGGGGCTGGATGGGTATCCAGGAAATATACCAGTGCCTACCCTTATATGGAATACTATAAAATAAACTGAATGTAAAACTGCTAGAGGATCACCACCTAACATTATAATCATCCCATCAGCATGGGAAAATTGAGGATATAATTCAACGGGTCCACTTGGGACACCAGTTATATCTCATGATGTTGTAGATAATGTCACAACTTCTACACTACAAATACTAGTATGAGGAAACTCTTCTTGATAAGGGAGTACCTGGTCTCCATATCATAGAGAATTAGACTAAGATAGTATAAACTATTTTCTATGCCCTCATTTTTTTTCTAGGATATAAGGGTGCTGAGGGACCATTCCCGAGTGGTCACATAGAGGACCAAAGGCTTTCCTAAAATGGGTGTCATTAGGACCGGAGTTTGTCGAAGATACTACTTGATATACCCAAATTCATTTTAGCATTCCTCATCCCACTAGTAACTAGTGACTTTATTCATGATCCTTGATAAGGGAATGAACTTGATAGCTAGATTCATGATAAATCAGAGTATGTTGGATAAGTGGCCTTGGAAACCACACAAATATTATGGATTTCTTGGGGGAATTTGAATAATGGCCATGATCTTTTCTAGGTTGATCTCAATTCCTTTTATCCTATGAAAAAGAAAATTAACTTCCCAGAGGTAACCCCAAATGTACACTTCAAGGGTTTTATCTTCAAGTTCTATAAAGGGAGGTAGTTGAACACTTTATTATGGTTCTTGAGATGTTCCTAATGTTGGAGATATTTAACTACCAAGTCATCCACTTATCATTCCACCAATTTCCTAATAATTGGATTGAATATGTAGTTCATGTCCTGGTGGTAAGTGGATCTTGAATTTTTTAAGCCAAAGGGAATCACCTAATAGTAAAAAATCCCTTGCAGCACCCTAAAGGTGGTGGACTCCTCATCCTCAGGGGCCATCCGAATATGGTTGTACCTAGAGTATCTATCCATTAATGACAGGGCCTAGAACCCTATTGTAGAATCGATTAATAGATCTATCATTGTAAGGGTAAAATAATCCTTTGTACAATGGCGATTAAGGTTCTGGAAGTCGATAAAGACTCTAATATACTCATCCTTCTTCCTGATCAGTATAATTTTGGTGATCCATCTAGGGTACTAAACTTCCCTGGTGAAGTTTTCTTTGATAATATTGTCAAATTCAACCCCATACATAGCACCATGAGAGGGGTGCATCTTCTTAGGATACTATTTGAACCTGTGATGACTCACTGGGAGGATAAGATGATGAAAATAAACCTTAGGGTCTAACCTAGGAATCTCATCATAGCTCTAGGTGAAGAAATCATGGTACTGTTTTAGGAAGGCCGCATACTTCTACTGCCCCTTTGGAGATAAGGATTCACTGGTCAATATCAACCTTGGATATTCCTTAATACCAAGGTTCACCTGAGTTAACCCATCAATGGTGGTGGATACACCCTCTTAAAATGAAGGATAGTCATCTTTAAAATCCTCTTCATCATCTGATATAGGAGAATAGGTGGGAGGATGTGGCTCTTCCTGGATAGTCAACTTAGGGGAAGCATTGGTGCCTACTCTTGTAGAAGTGGAATCCTCAATGAGGGGTTCCTACTTTGCTAAAACTATAGTGACTGAAGCTATCAATACAATTCAGTCTTTCCTATGACCGTGAGGTCCATTATTGATGTCAAATAAATGGTGGTGATTCAAATTCCACTGAGTAAACCCTGCTCTACGGAATATGTAGGAAAGCTAGGGATTAGTGGTCATAGGGAGAACTTCTCAGTACTTCATATAAGTAGGGGATTCTAGTATCACTCGGTTCTATATAATCTAAGAGTATGAGGTAATATTTGGGTGCTCATTATTCTTAGGGATGTTGAAACCCTTTTTCTTAGAGACAATGAAACATCCCCTAAGTCTATAATTGTGGCCTCTAACTGATGAATTGGGAGAATGAGGTTTTCATTCAATTATTCCCATAGATTTATTGTATTGGTTGTCATACCATTAGGATAATTGATGCACTAAACCTCATTAGTCTAAACCTAATTTACTTCCATATTATAGCATTAAGCATCCAGATAGCAGGCTTCACATGAGTCAAAGGAGGATGCATCACCCTTTAGTACCCCTGATCAACCATTGATAGAGTATTTGATTCACTGATGATATGAGGAGTGGACTGATGCATGAAAATGAAGTCAGGGTCTACCTATTAGTGTGTTTTAGGTAGTATCCTATGAGACTACCATGAATTTGGTGCTTTATATTAAGCCACAAAACTGGGTTTTCACCTGAACCTTGTCATGTAGTTTATTCTTGCTCTTATCATAACCCTGAATCATCAGGTTGGAAGGATTTGGATCTTCTTCTGTCAATACCAGTTTATGGAGTGTCCATGTCAGAATGAGGTTAATACTAGAGCTCGTACCCACTTGGAAGTGGTGGATCTCTATGCCATTAAAATATCTTGTGATGTACAATAAGTGTATGTTCCCCTGCATGATGACACCCTCATCTTCCCCAAAAAATTAAATGATGCCTTGACATTCCTCTTGCTCAAATTCTTCCACAAAGTAGGCATCAGTGACAGCTAATTTATATTTGAACTTGAGAGGGGTTTTCAAGGCTTGTTCAAGGGACTCACTTATTTCCTTTTATAAGTATAGGGCCTCGAGGATCGAAATCCTCACATATATGATAGAAATTTTCTTCAACAAATCATACTTCTGCATCAAGGGTAATTTTTTCCCACAGAGTGTCTCTCCTTGGAAGGGGTGCAACAAATGTTGTTGGCTTAACTACTAGGGCATGACTAGTGCGGGAAATATTTTTCTAATAACTAGATAGCCGACTCTAAAAAACTTTTAGCTGACTATATATTGGTTGAGGTTGATCTCTGGTTGGATGTGGCTGATCGCAGTATGGTCGAGGATGATCTACTTGGTCTACTAACATGGATGACTACAGAAGTTTACCTAAAAGAGTAGACTAATAGGACAGTACTTAATGAGATCTATAAAAAATCAGTTTCATAGTCTTAATAGCATTAACAACCTAGTTTGAGGCACTGTCCTAGGAATTATGGTGGCTCACATGTCCTTGTAATTTTATTCAATGGCATCGGTTAGAGGAACCCAATGGGTTTTCATGGAATTCATCACTATCAGGTGTTGTTAAGTGGTCTAAAAGATCAATGACATTCACAGAAGTGTAATCCTTCCCATCGCTAGTGGGGTAGTTTAGGGTTGGGTGAACCTAGGTGAATCTCCTAAATTAGGGGGAATTAAGTCGTCAAGAGTGATATATGGCCTCATCACCAGTGGGGGACTCTGATTTTCCTTGTACCATAAGTGCATATTCTTCCAAGACATGGAAGGTTGTGACATAGATGTGGAAGCATCGGCTGAAGGGGGAACAAAAATCATAGGATGTGCGGGCTTTCTCAAGCATGAATACATAACACCAGTATCATGAGAGACTATCTTTTTATCCAATCAATCATCATATTTTTACATCCCTCAGTTAGGAGTCTACTTCCATTCTACATAGCCTTCAGTGTCACTATCAGGGTCTACAGAGACATGTGTCACCTATGCTAGAACATCATCCAACTTGACTTGGCCACAAACCACTTGGTCCTGAAGATAATATTTGAACATGAATAATTCCTTGAATATGTGTCTAAGGATCTTGTGGTATGGTAAATGATCAGAAATACCAATGAATCTAGCCTCCTAGGACCTCTCGTACTCTAGAAACTTTAGAATCCTCTTCTCCAGGGCATAGATGAAATACCCCAGGACCTATGAATCCCTGAAGGAATAGTAAATATTTCTTCTATATGGGAAATGAACCCTTGGATCATGTCCTTGATAGGGGTTCAGATCCACATTCCCTTGTTGAGGTGGATTCAATGGGCGAGGTCGCACCTGAAGGTTTTATACTGGGAGAGGTTGTTCTTGGTAGGGCTCCACTCAGCAAGGATCTTCTGAAAAATGGGTTGGTAGGTATACCATATTAGGAACCTCTACATGAATATTGGTATAAGTATCTACTTTATTGGTATTTTTATGAGATCTGGAAGATTAAACGGGTGCAAATTTTTTCTATTCTACTGTACGGATTCCTATAGGCACTAAACCTTTTTGGAGAACTCTAGGAATCCACCTGGTTAGTTCAAGGTGGCGGTGGTAGGAAAAATATCACTCTTAATGTTCCCCACACACATCATTAGCAGTTTTTCCTAGAATAGTGGCATGTTGAGTGAATCTGGGAGGCCTTTCCACCAAATGACAAAGTTTTCGACTCACTCGTCATACCTCTATTTTCACTTGAAGGGGTCGGTGATGATTTTCTTTCACATGGTGGAGTTGAACTAATAGAGGAACTATCTACAAAGTTCCTCCCAACTAGAAATGGACCCTATGGGAATCTAGCTATACCAATAGAATGTAGATCCTTCCAATGTCTGGACAAAACATCGAATCTTATTGGCCTCCTACTGTTCTAGATTTCCCAGCATAGGGCCACACCTTGAAGTAAAGTGGGATAGGTTCTGCAGTGAGTAACCCATCCCATTGAACAAGTTGAAATTGGGATTTCCAAACTTTGGGGGTGCTTAGACATTTTCCACCCATGAAAAGTATGGATTTCCATCTAGAAGTATTTCCACCTATCGTGTTTCCAGGGATTCGAGGTGAGCAATGAGAGTAGATATCAAGTCATATTGGTGAGGAAATCGGGACACTAATGAATTGACAGGATCATTGACTCCTGGAGTGGGATCATCGACTCAAGGAGAAGAATATCCTAGATCCAAATCTAGATAATCATGCTTCTCAGGCAGGGTTAGTGACTCATACTTCAGTCACTTTCCAAATCCTTCAGCTTCTACTCTAACTAGATATCCACCACCAAAATCGAATGTGGATGGTTAGAAAAGGAGGACCGGATGCCCCACTAGAAGATAGATGGGGTCTCTCAAGAAATTTTCATAATCTGGGAATTTATCAGTATTGAGATTAGTGTTAATCCTTTTGTATTCATTAAGATGTTTGAACAAGGTTGCTACTATGGGTTTTGTCTCTGATTTTGGTGAAACCTTGGATGGGTCATAGGTTTTAACATGTCCCTTGAATTTTTTTATGTTTTGAGGAATAGACAGAAATAACTCATTTGGGGGATCTTTAAGGCCAAGTTTCTTCCTATACTGATAGGTGAGGATTCCATTTGGGGGTCTTCCTAGTACTTTTTCACCCTTTGAGGTAGATGTTCCCTATCATTTCCTACATTAGTGTCCCTATTCCTATGATACTTGGGCAGGTCGATGGTTATCATATTAACCATGATGGTATCTATAGGGGAACTTCCATCATTGGTGGATATGCTATACTTCTATAAGATAGGGATCAAGTCGAGAGTAAGATATTGTCCCCAACCTCTAATCTATAGGTGAAGATATGCTTCTTCCATAACTCGGTGGAGCACTGTGAGGATCTTGATGTAGTTTTGTTGAAGGGTCTGGTGGTAGTCGTATGACTTAGGGTATTGAGCTATTATGAGCATTGTGATCTCAACCATTCTGCACTGTTGGTCAATGGAATCGATGTGATCATGGATTCCTGGGTAGGAAAAATAGTGATCATGGAGGTGGTGAAATTTTTCTTAGATAATCTGGTGGAAACAGACTTCTTGGTCCTCTGTAGGGGACTTCGTTATTTCAAATTCTAGAGTTTCAGCTGACCAAAACACCAATGCTAGTTGGTCAGTGGCTAGAACCTCATACAATCCCTCTTACCTAGAGGAAGAGTCAATCTATTGGTCATCCCAAACCATGATTGGCGTTGGTTGAGATATGGGTTGTGTCATCGATGTAGACTATTTCTTCTGCTAGTTTATCAAGAGAGGATTCAATGTGTAAGTCAAATGTCTGTTTCATTCTAGAACAACTCTAAAAGGTGGTGGAAATCTCATCATCACATCCATATAGGATGAGGTTTTCACCAATGCCTCATGTGTGAGGTCGACAGTATCCATTTACAGCTTAGAAGGGTTCTCATTATCATCTTAGGGTGTCATTATAGATCCTGACATCTCTCCAACTTCTTGTGTGGAGATAGAGAGGAGGGAAACTCCCCTGGAAGGAGGCTAGAACATCCTCGTCCTATAGGTACCTATGGTGGGATCTAGGGATATTATGGACCTATATTTTTAGGATCAGAAGTTTCGATCACTAAACTTCTTCCCCAAACTCTGGAATCTGGGGTAAATGATCCATCGTCGAGTCATTCGTCGCCTCAGAATCTGAGAGGTCAATGTGATGTGAAGCTTCCCAGATTTTTTCTGATGACAGAGAGTATTCTTCCTCCTACCCTAGGATGGTTCTTTAGGGAAGGTTATGTCTTCATCACATAGAGGACCCCTATACTGGTTGGTGTTAGATCGGGGAGGAGCTCCTATTTAATCAGTAGTGACACGGATAGGACCTAAATGTTGATTGGTGGTGGTAGCATGGTGAGGAGCTCTATAATGTTTACTGATGTATATGGAAGGACCTATGCTCTGGTTATTGATGGCATGGGGAAGACCAATGTTCTGACTGGTGGAAGTACGGAAAGTGCCTCTGTACTAACTATTGAAGGAGCGGGAAGGACCTCCACTCAAGTTTGTGATGGTGTGGGGAGGACCTCCGCACTAATTCTCTTTATCATGAGATGGACCGTAATAGTTTTCAGTGGTGTTGGTGATTTAGAGAGTCAACCTATCATTCCTATGAGGTGATTGGCATCTCGATCCCAAGTGGGAAAAAATGGATCCATGTTCACCTGTTATAGGGATCTGGTAGGATATTCCAGTGGCACTAGGGGCCACAAGAGTTGTAGGAGATTCCCATTATCATAGGGTGTCTTATTCCTTCCCCCAACATCAGTGTTGAGTGCTCTAGACCAAGGCCAGTGGAGAGGGGGTGAAGTCAACTCGCTCTAAAACCTATGGGACTGGTCAGTTCCATCATTGACGAGACTTGGTGGGAGCCCTCCTAGGTGTCTCCTAGGTAGTAGTCACTATAAGCGTGACTCAAACATCCCCTTACTCCTTGGAATGGGGGATTGAATCATCATAACACTCCTGGTAGTGGCTCCTGAAGCATTTCATTGTTGTAATGGGGGGGTGGTTACCCCTTGTGTATCCCTTAGGGTTGGTGGTGTTGATGAGGAACTGATACCTCCATGTCCTAGATGGATATGTTCCTTATGGTAATGACTCCCTCCTACTTGTACCGGTGTAACAGGGTGTTAGTCACCCTCCTCTGGATGATCTCAAATGGTGAGACAGGGCATGGGAACCCTGTAGCATAAGTTGAGGTAGAAGTCATGGAAGAGGTGTAGTTTTATGGGATTACCACATCAAGGTCCCTCCTACACTAACACCTTTGAGCACCCAATTTATGGATTCCTAGGGATTGGGTCCTGTAAGGCATTTGGATTCATCCGTTAGTATAGTTACAGTAAAATTAATGCCAAATTCTATAATTTCATCCAATCTTTTAGAGATGTAGAGGGATCCATGCTGACAATGTCGTAGAATGAGGACTCCCAATGTTAACTACCCTAATTCACAGGTGAGTTTCATATTAGGCCCACCATTTATTTTAAGGGACCTATCATTTAATGTTTGAATTCAGTGACATAAAAATTTGTTGATGCCCTAATTATACTAGTCCTCATGGTTTAGGAGAAGTGTTTCATGTTAGGTTCACCATTTCTTTTTTTGATGCTTTAACTGGGGATGTATTGCTATCCCTCCACCAGGTAGCTGATGTACTTCTTATTTGTTTCCCTATATTCCTACTTTCCAAAGGTGGGTGTATTTCATCACTTTCATTAGTGATGTATGATCCTTGATTGAAATGGTATGATGGTATGTTAGTTACTCCTTCCACGAATTCCTCCTTGGAGCTTATTTCCTAGTCCATGTCTCCCTCAAAGATTAAGTCATGTTCATGGAACACATTCTCGATGCCATATCAATGTGGAACACCTGTTAATTACATTATTTCTCTCTTGATAGGGTAGAAACCTTTGGTTTAAGTGATTAGTCATGTTTGGAACTTCTGAGCATGTTTGGACATTGGGTATATTGGGAACCTATATATTCTTTCTCTTTTGGAGGGAATATCATATTAGTCATCTTAGGTGGAGAACATAAGGTGTATCATGTTAACCATGTGGTAATTAATGTTAGGGGTGAAAGTAATCCAAGGATTTTTACCTCAGGTATCCCATGTTTTATTACATGGGATAGGGGTTCTTAACTAGGGTGCAAGTTTAATGTATTGCAAAGATATATCAGAACGTCCTGTTGAGATAGATCAGAGCATGAGTTTAGAATCTTGTGGAGATAGATCGGAACATCCTATTAAGAAGGATCAATTTATGAGTTTATCATCTCGTAGAGATGGATCAGAATTTACTATTTAGATAGATCAAGTCATGAGTTTAATGACTTGTGTAGATGGATCATAATGTTATATTGGGATGTATCGATGGGTTGTGTCCTTAGGAGGGAAGATTTCACACCATAATGACGGATCTAGATGTCCTGTTAAGATGGATTTATGCATGAGTTTTAACATATTGTGGGGATGGATTGGAAAGTCCTATTAAGATGAATTGATGATGTGTGTCCCTATGAGGGAAGATTTCACACTAGGATGATGGATCAGAACACCCTATTGATACAGATCAAGTCAAGAGTTTAATGTCTTGTGGATATGGATTAGAACGTCCTATTGAGATAGATCGATAAGGTGTGTCCCTGGGAGGGAATATTTCACACCAGGATGATGGATCAAAACATCCTATTGAGATGGATCGAGTCATGAGTTTAACAACTTGTGGAGATCAATCAGAACATCCTATTGAGATGGATCGATGGGGTGTGTCCCTAGGAGGAAAGATTTCACATGAAGATGATGGTTTTCAAGATTGAACCTCATGGAGGAATCTTACATACCCAGCATAATATATAGGGATCAAAACCCATGTATTTCGATGTCATAGTTTAATGTCATGTGATAGGATAAATCCATGCAGATTAATGTTGTGAGGTAAGGATTATCATGTCATGAAAGGAGCATAGATTATGGATAGTGTGGGTATTACTCATGTAAGCTACCTGGAGTGGGGGTTTTATTCCATGGTGCAGAGAGAAAATGTGGGGATTATGTGTGGAAGCTACATATTGCAAGTTTCTCATCCCCTAATGTGGAAGGATAGTGTAGGGTTTACGCATGGAAGATATCCAGTTATGGGAGTTTCATCCCTATGGGTGGAGTTTCATATAATAGTGGTGGATAAGGTGCCATCCCATAATTATCGTACATGGGGCATCTTGTGTTTATCACACAAGGTAGAAGGTCTGAGGTCATCCCATGTGAGTTATACATGGGGAATCCTATGTTCATTGCATAGGGTAAGGCTACAATTTTACATCATGTGTTGAGGAAATTATCATGTAGTTTAACATTATATTACTAGGACATGGAGCTAGGCAATTTTACATCATGCGTATCGAACATGGTGGGGATCACTCTTCAAGGGGTATTTTGTCAAGGCGAGAGGGAGATCCATAATAAGAACCCTCAACCAAGACAGATGAAAAGTTCCCCTCAAATATTCCAACCCTGGGGATTATGTGACCACTGCTCATGTTCTGCTAGGAGGTACATGGTGTTGGCACTACCGTGGAGGAGTGTCCATTAAGAGGCTCGGGGTTAGGGTTCCTATGCTTAGAATAGATAGGCATTAGAGTGCCTATTATTATAAGAAATAGGTAGAATAAAGGCCCAAGACACACTTGGAGTTAAGTGGGAGGACATAAGAGTGGGTGTAACTAGTCACATAGGCATCTAGGGTGTTCTTGATCAGGTCCTTATTTGGTATGGGGGCCCCGAGCACTTGAATTTCATGAAGGGGTCAACTGAAAGGAGACACCATGGAGATTCCCACAGGGGGTGCTTCTTGAATCTTGGGGCCTTATAAATGTGGGCCTTGTGAATCATAGGATCCTCAAATGGTTCAAGGGTTTTTAAAAGGAGTATGCTATGTTAAATAGAGTGACCCTACCTTAGAGTAAAGTCCTAGTTCCCATGGGGTTGACTTCATGAAGGGTAGGTTCCTCACAAAACCCCAAGTGCCTTAGGGGGGATTCTTCTTCTATGAAGTTCATGGACCTTCATAAGAGGCATCTCCACTTTTCTTTGAGGTTATTAAGAACCCATGGTAGGTAGTTTCATGAATTATTGATACCTTGGTAAATAAATCTTCTCTTTCATTCACAGAGCTCAGGAGTATCACGAACTCGAAGTGTTTCTCAAAATTCAAAAGGTCTCATCCCCAAAAAATTTAGTCATAAGGGGGTATTTATAAGCTCAACAGATGATAGGGTATGGATTTCATGAATACTAGAACCTTTCACAAATCTTTATGAGATTTTTTAATGGGTGAGGATTCACAAGCCTAAATGACACTACACAGAGGTTATCGTCAACCCTTTGCACGGTCGCAAAAATTAGCTTTATGATTCAAGATTTATGCTACGTAGAGGTTACCATCAAGCCTCTATGTATCTAGGGCCTTCATGAGATTTAGGCGCTCATGAAGGTGATGAAATTCACTAATAAAATCCCTTGGATGGATTTTTGGGATTTTTTGGCCTAGATTCTCTTTGAACTAGTTGTGCCTTCCTCAAAATCTCTTGTGACATGTGTATTTTTTCATCAACACCACTCTTTAGATTCCTAGGTCCCTTTTTCACCATGGAATATGAATAGAAGTTTCTTAGTTAATTCTGACCAATGATCCACCACACATCTTGGGTTCCCAACACCCACTTGACATAAAGTTTGAATAGTGTGGATTACTACTTTAACCAAGGAAGGTTCCACTGAAGGATTCACATAAATATATTTTCTCATAGATTTCTCTCTAGTATTTGGAAGATATCTTCTTGGGGGAATTTTCTAATAAACACAAGACAATAACTGATTGGATCATGAGAACATTCTAAAATATTTGGGCCCCTTTCATAATTCAACCCAATGATTTAAACAACAATAATTTAAAGAAATTATGATTTCTACCAATGGAAGACATCACTTAAAAAGGAATAATTAAATTCAAATAAACTTCCTATAAATTTCATTCAAATTACCTCAAACTCCAAGTCTCAAACTAGGTAAAAGTCTCTGACCACCCATGGTAACTTAGGTTCAGTCACAGAATTGAGATGGCCAAGACCATTTTACACACTTACTATCTGAATTTCAATGGTCCTAACTCTTTTCTACCCAAGACACAAAACCAAACTCAATCAGTGTTAACACACTTCAATTTGATCCATCTCTCTAATACCAAATTATAATAGACTAACTGAGGTTAACTTGAAAAGCCACCCAATCTGGCCCATCACATGGTAAGGTATAACAAAGTGTCCAACAAGAAAGTAGAAACCAAGTCTTGAATATATACTATATATGACATACAATGAGAGTTAAACATGGAAGAAAATAGATAAAACCAAAAACCATGCAATCCAAGCCAAAGAAGGCTAAATCAGGAAGTATGATAAAACTCCATGTGACCAACTGTCACCTCCAAACCACCCCTCTATTAAGTAAAAGACCAAATGAGAAGTTGACATTATACAACATGCCATTCCCTTTACATGTATCCTAAAATAAAACATCTACAACTTACCAAAGAAAAAATTAGGGTGTGATCATAAATACCAATAGGATACCACTATATATTTTATACAAATTCTAATATCAAGAATGAAATAGTTCTATATTTTAAAATAAAATAGTTTTACAAAGCAATTTCATAAATCCAAATCCATTTATAAATAATTTTCCCTTTGGTTTTCATAAAATACTTTCATATTCTTAAACCATAAATATGAAAAGTATAAGTGATAAGATAAAAATTCCAATCTATATATCAATAAGGAATAGGTTAAACACATATCCATGAAATACCATCATGTGATTCCATGTGACAAAACCTTATATAAAAGCCTATGAACAACAATCCATGATAAAAATAAGCATGAAATAAATAACCATAAATGATAATGCACCTATTATTAGGCCCTATACTATGGGAATAATTATTAGAAACTAAATATCATAAAAAAGAATAATTTTGTATCCAACCAATATCGATTCCTTCCATAGACCATCGATATCCAAAAGGTTACCTCTTAGTGGTTCCATGTACACTAAGGCTACCCATGTCTTTTTTATAATGAATACAAGGTTACCAATGTGAAAATTGGCATGAAATACATTTCAAAACCATGCTCACAATTTCATAAAAAAAATTAAATTCAATTCAATCCACTTCAGTGTTTGAAAATCCATTTCAAAATCAAGAAAATTTGTTTTCAAAGAAAAAACACCTTTTATAACATTTTCATTTTTAATAAATCCTTTGAAATCACATATCACTTCAAATAAATGAACTTACCAAATAAAAATTAAAAGAACAATAAACCATTCACTGAATTAACCCATTGTATAAAAACACATACCTTAAAATGGTATAAACCTAGTTGCCTTCAACAGCAATGGTTGGAAACCAAGAGATCGACCTTAAAAAGACAAGGAATGATAAGAAACTATAAATAATCACTAGAAAACACTATATGATCATGAATTTGAACCATAAATGCATCCAAATCATAGGCTATGATCAAAGGAATGAATAACCGGAAGTAAATCTTGCTCTAAAAGGCACACCGCAATAGCCCTGATGACTGATCATCGAATAGATGATCTGAAATGAGTGGAGATCTCCAAATTCACCTAGGTTGAGCTATAGGTTGAGCGAGGTAGGATGCAGGTGGAATAAAAAATAAATCAGGTGACCATCACCTAAAACCTATAGGAGGAGATATTTACATGTCATGTAATCCCATTATAAATCATGTGTTCCATTAAGGCTAAAAATGTTGAAAAACAAATCTCCTTTTTATATAAACCTTATTTTTTCCATTACACAATGTGAACCAAATACAGGGTGTGTAAACCTTTTTTACCCTAAACCTGTTTCATAGAATCTTCCTTGAAACCATTACATAGTGTTTAATCTATTTGCATGGCATGTAATTACCTAAAAGACAGAAAATAGCCCAATTTTCAGCAAAAAGACACCAAAGCACTTGGGAAATTCTCTAAACTTAGGGAGAGCCCCTCAAATCCATTAACACATTTACACCCAAACTCCAATAATTCCAAAAAAACATACATCCTTTAACTTTAAGTAATTTTACCCAATAAAGGATCTCCATCCCCAAGAAGCCCGCAAAAGCACCCAAACAATGATGATAAAAAATTAATGAACACAAAGGAGTACCTAAAAAGCAAATTGGGGTGTTACAAAGCACAACTCAATTATATTTAATACCTTGAGTGATGAGTGAAAAAAATTAAATGTGAGGTAAATTTCAGGTATTTTTTATATTAATGATGAATTGAGAAATTAAAATTGAAGGAAGATAATTTTTATTTCAAAAGTGGAAAAGTAAAATTAATGATTGGAATTGTTTCTTTGAATATTGAGGGGTTGGAGGAATTATTTTTTTGTGAAATTTTAAAGTTTATTTTCCATTGTAAAATATTTATTTTTTCTTCTATAAAAATTTAAACATTGGTAAAATGATGTTCCTTTGTGATGTTTTTGAGATTAAATGCTTGAGGATAAGAAAGTTCTAAGTGTAGTGTAATTTATGAAATAATATTTTTCATTATTATTTTAATATAAAATACATTGTTTTTAAATATTAAATGATTAATATTTTATATATTTATTAGTTTTTTTAATCTATGGTAAGATATAATAAATTTTTGAAAATAAGCTAAAAGGTGATGATTTCATTATATAAGAGATTTACCATGACATATAAAAAGTTAAGGTCCAATAATGGAGATCATAATTGAATAATAAAGATGAAACAAAGTGAAATTTTTTGGAAAACAAAGATTCATATCATGAATACCCTATTCATGATGTGAACTTCTATGGAAAAGTGAGCCCATAAGAAGATATAATGAAAAAAGTAAATATATAGTGTAATTTATTATGTCATGATATGTCACATATTCATTACATTCTACCACATCGTGAAAAAATTTAGAACATGAAATAAGCTATGAAATAATTTATCAGAAGCTCAGCCAAGAAAATTCACATCGTGAAATCACTGTTCATAAAGTGAAACACTCTGATGAGATGGAGAATGATTACCTTTAATGTAATTAATTTTGAATTACACTTTCAAATTCCCCATTATGATTGAGGTCCATTGTGACCCATTTATTGGGTGATTTATAGTGACCTAAGCCTTATTGATCCATATAAATTGAGGGCTGGGGGATTGGAAAAATATTAGTGAATCTAGGGAATCACCGTTTGCACTGAGGAATAAGGGAAACTACTTTTTAGGTTTTTTATTTTAATTTAATTTTTAATTTATTTTCCCATTTAACACTAATTAATATTTTGAATTCAAGTCTTTACTTCTTCCAATATTATCTATCTTTCTATATTCCCTCTTTTTTCCCATGTAACCCTAATTGCATTCACATCCTCACTTTCAAATTTCCGTTATTTTCATAAAAAAAAGTAGAATATGTGAATTATTAATAGCGTTTGATCAGATATGAAGAACCTAAAGTGATATTACCCAATTCATCCATTGTTTTTCACTAGGAAATAGTTTTTTTCTTTTTCACCACCCTATGATAGTGATCGCATCGCAATTCACTATTTTATTTCACCCTTACACCGTTGTGTTAAACTAGTTTTGTATTGAAAATTATAAAATTAATAACAAATTGAAATTCATGTTTTATTCAAATATTTTGTATTTATCACTGTTAAAAATGTAAATATTACTTGTTTTGATAATTACATTTTAGGTGGAGATGAATTGGAGGGCCCGTGACGAATTTCAAGAGGAATGTGCCAAACATCGTAGGATCCAAGCACAACAATGGACTAAAACACATGCTTATAATAATCTATGAATCCAATTGGGCTAATATTTTTTGGTATAATCCAAAACTTATTATTATACAACTCTTATGAAGTAACTAAAGCTCAATTCATCCACTAAGAGGCCCATCAAAACTGATATGTCTAGAAAATCAAATCTGTAGAAAGTCAAAAGTTTTGTTCTGTATTTCAGATTTATCTATATCTGTGGGCCACATAATGATGTCACATTTTAGGTTTAGATATTAAATAGGTGTTAAAACATGTTTTCAGTTTTTAGAAAATCTATATAATACTATCTAGTGGCCGAAAACCATGTTACAGTTTTTTTTACCAAATATGGGTGCCCAAAACCACCATCCACTTTGCCTATAAAAGAGTACCTTGGGAACCCCATTTTTAAGTTCGACCAGGGGGAAAGGTTTTTCCATTTTGGAGTCTCAAAGTAGTCTTATAATTAGTTCTATAAGTTCTGAAGTCCATGGTAGGTTCTACTTCATCATCATTTTCTTTCTCTCCTCTCATGGAGTTCTAAACACCTTGTGATCACCCGGGGGGAACATGATGTAAATCCCATGCTTCATGTTTTTAATATTTGAATGATATTTTTAATGCCAGGTTTTTATGTTGTTTTTCATCATATTCTATACTTATTTTATTGATTTATGTAATATTATTTCATGTTCAACTAATATGATCATGTTTGGGGGTACCCATTCATGTGATCTTTCACACATCGTTCACCACTTCATCTTCCCCCTTTCAATTGTGGTGTTTGTGTGGTTCATATTGTTAAATTGAAATATCATAAACACTATAAAGTAAATGTAAATTTATTTCATGTTATCACAAATAAATAACATATAAACCTAAACAGAACATTGAGTTCTTCTTGTATTGCCTTGGTGAGTTTCGGTTATGAAGTCGAACACAAATTACCCAATCATCGTCAGTATCTGGTGAATCATTGTGTGTTTCCAAATGAACCCTAGGAGGTATCCTAGTATAAACAAAGTAAAATTATGGTTCTAGGTGTTACAAAACTAGGATTAAAAGATCATAACCTTGTCTCTTGAAGTGATGAAAAATGACCATCATGATATTTCCCCACGTTGATCACACTTAATTAATTCTGTTAATTTCTTCTTTGTTTTATCACTTTCCATTTTCTTTTGGATTATTAAATAACCAAACCCAAATTTTTACAAAACCCCATTAATTTTTTCTTAATAAAAACATTCTTTTTAAATTAATGATCTAAGGCTCCGTTGAGAGATGACCTTGGGTTCCAGCTATACAATAGAAATTCTAGTAAAAAATAAATAACTAATTTGACGCGCTCGACAACACTATAAAATTTTTGAGTATTTGATGGGGATCCAAGATCATTTTTTTATTTCCTTTTATTTATTTATTTTACTTATTAATTATTACTCCTTTAAATATCCCCACATCCCTTTTGGATATTTTTATTTTTCTTTTTTCTTTTGTTTTTTTGTGTGTGTTTCTTTCTCTCTCTCTTCTTCTCTCTATTTTTATCTAATTATATAGTATAAAATTATCTTCTATTATATAATTTATTTATTCTTAAGTGCTTTAATTTAATTAATATTCCATAAAAAAATTCAAAAAAGTAAAAAAAAAAATAGGACAATAAAACAAACAAACAATTATATTAGACATCATTATTTCATGATAAGATCTTGCAAAGAAAAACTACTTGAATTTGACCCTGAAAGTGAAAAGTCACTTCACTCAAAAATTAGGTCATCTAGAGTATGAAATTCAAGTAACACTGATGAACCCCTTTTGGAACCTTAAGTGTTCCCAAACCAATAAAAAATTGAACCAAATCAAACCTTGGAAAATATGGCTGCAAATAACCGAACTTTAAAAGAACTGACCACCCCGGATGTGGAGTACCAACTTGCGTACATCCAATATCCTGAGGAAGAAACCAACTTTGATCTAAGATCAGGACTTATCCACCTACTTCCTAAATTCCATGTTCTTCCCATTTAGGACCCTCACAAGCATCTTAAGGAGTTTTACATAGTGTGCTCCACCATGAAACCCCAAAATGTGTCTGAGGACCTTATTAAGTTTAGGTCATTACCTTTCTCCCTTGATGGTGTATCCAAAGATTGGATATATTATATGACTACCAAAATTGGGGGTTTTAATTACCTTAAACAAATCTTTCTAGAAAATTTCTTCCCTGCCTCCTGAACTACATCAATTAGAAAATAAATTTGTGGCATTAGGAAATCACAAGGAGAGACCCTTCATGAATATTCAGAGAGATTCAAAAGAGTTTTCTCAAGTTTCCCTAACCACAAAATTAGTGAAAAATTGATAATCCAATACTTATATGATATAATTTCCCCCATGGATTGTGGAATGATATATATTGCAGCTGGTGGTTCCCTATTTGATAAAACTCCTTCTACCACTCATAACTTAATAGCCAACATGGATCAAAATGCACAATAATTCAGTACACGAGCAATTGCACCAACCCAAGGAGTTCACGAGGTAAGTCATTCATCCCTAAAACAAAAGGTAGGAAATAGAATTTATGATATGCCTACCCTTATAAGGAAATTATATCAAGCACAAGGTAATTCAAACCCTCATCCCATTCCATTATATAGTGGTATTTATTCTGATAACACTCGTTTTTCTGACCAGTTCCCACAACTTCATGATTCATCTGAGTCTTGTTCAGTAGTATTCCCTAGGCATCTAATCCAACAAGCACCTCCCTTAAATCAAGAACCATTTAGGAAAAATCAAAAACTCGAGTGGGAATCACAGCTATAATACCAAGAAATAGGAAACTTGAGCTACCCTAAGCATAATTTGGTATCCACAAGGCCAAGGTATAAAACCTTATTATCCTTTAACTTCTTGAAACAATCCTCCTCCTCCCAAATCTGAACCAATCCTCGAGGAAATAATGAAGCAAATGGAAATCCAAAACCTCTAGTTCTAATAGACTGCACAATCATCCATTCAATACATATTAACTCAAGTGGGATAATTGGAAAAACACCATTAGTGTGATTAAGATGCAAGGTTATAGACAACTACCATCACAACCTATTTCTAATACAAAAGGAAATAGTAATATTTGTTCAATCACACTTCATAGTGGTAAATATATAAGGACCCGGCCTTAAAACATTACTTAATCTTGAATTAAATTAATAATTCACATAGAGGATCTTTTCAAGTTTAGAGTTTTAGAGAATTAGGACATTACTATTACATATCAATGATTACAAGGTAGACACATCTACTCAGTTTCCATTTTTTTCACAAAATATAAACTCTTGAACAAAAGGGTCATGTCTAGTTCCATGTTTTAGACATCGTGACATTTCCTTGATCTCATCCTTGACTTTATTCCACTTTAAGTCATGTGGAAAACATTACAAAAACTTGGGATGAGCACAAAAAGATCAGTAAGGGATATAAAAATACAGAAATGAAAAATTATTCCACGTATACATAACAATCAATGAAAACACACTTTACTCATAAAACATAATCACTTTAACATACCTCATGAAATCATAAGATTTAGGAATAACTCATAGAAATCATAAGACATTAAAGTAACTTGAGGCATTCATAACATTATTACGTAGGGAGTAACCCTCATGGTTACGTTTGGAATACCCATCATAGTATACTCCCTAAATCTCTTCTTAGAAACCTTAGTGTTTAACTCCTTCGCATTACCCAATGCATTAGAGAGCTATATCGGGCTCACCCGCCCTTAGTTTATCACGGAACTACCCGTATTCATAAACAATGCCCAAGAACCATAACATAATCATAGCATGTAACTTAAGCATAAAGGAAAGATAACATTCCCACACTTAAATAACAATATAACATTTTAAGATATTGAAATAATGAGTCCATTCTAAAAACCATTTTCAAAACCATTTAAAACATTTAATAAAGAGATTTTTGAATCAAAGTGACCCATACCACTTTGAAGCTTTTAACATTTTAAACCATTAATATCCATATAAATAAATCCTTAAAACCATTTTGAAAACATGGATATTAATGAGAAGTATTTATAAGAATAAATCATTAAAACATTTAAAATGATGTTTTAGTTAAAGGGTTTTTAACAAAATGAGAGACACTTGAATACAATAATTGAGGAATAAAATTTAATCAGAACTTTATAATATCATGAGAATAAAGGGATTCATGATATAATATTCCAAAGGATATTATATACACCATATAATATTGAACTGGTGCATAAATACAATGAAGACTCAATAGAAATGTAAAATGAGATGAAATCCATTATAAAGAAGGTATCCTTAAATTAAGGATAAATCAATCTCATAATTATGTGTGACAAATATAAATACACCCAATATAATTGGATATTAAGTGTAAAACAATAAAAGGTCATTCACACATATTCAAAGGATGACATATTCAATAACTATATGTTGAACCCAAATAAATCGAAATTGGGTTAAAAATCTCCCTTGGTAAAATTCGACAGCCTAACGATGTCACTTTAAAATTCATAAAATTAGTTGATGAGAGAGAAAATGGTATATCATCACTTGTACATAAAATTTACATAAATAATGATATAGAATAACATATCCCAACATAAAAATATGTAAATTAAACATAACAAAATAAGTCTTTTAAAAAGAGGAGTGTGAAAGGTTCTCTTACCGATTTGGGCAACTTTCGAAACGTACACCACATGAAAGAAGGGTCATGAAATAAAGATGTAAATACCCATAAATGAGATTATATTATACAAATAGTAAAATAATGGGTAGTACATACATCACACAAAAATAAATAGTGGAAAATGTAGCATAAATCTCACGGGAATAACAAGTGAGATGAAAATCCCCTTATTAAAATTCGGCAGCCTAACAGCGCCACATAAAATTTCCAAAAATGGATTGATGATATCAAATAGTGTATATCATCATATCAAAATAAAATTTAAATCAATAGTAATATAAAATAACATCCCCCAACATAATAAATAGGAGCTTAAAGTAAGTTACATAAAAAAGAGTACTTAAAAGGAAAGAGAGAGGTAGGATCCCTTACCTCAAGTCTGACTTGTCTTGTTCGTTTCTTTATATTCCTAAATAATAAACTTTTTTCAATTTATAATTTCTTAAGGACCTACTTTAAAGTTTATTATTACATTAATATCAAATATTATAATGTTATAATAATTATTTAATTATGTGAGTCCATATCAGATGTTTTTGTCGATGTTTGATACATGAGTCAAAAATGAACTTGTTTGAAAAGAATTGTCCATGTAGTTATAAGTAAGTCATATCCAGAATATTATTAATGATTTAAATATCATATATATCCATTAAATATTCATTTTATACTATTACATAACATTTGGAGATAAAAATAAATGAAATGCACCGTTCATGGAGACGGTAGGCCGTACGTACGCATGAACGCTACTTTTATTTCTTTGTCATATTAATGGAATTAAAAATAATTGACAGATATATATATTATAATTCCAGTATAATATATATGTTATATAGGTCACATAATTTCATTAATTTCATTCTTTATACATTCCATGTATTGCATGAACGAGTCACATCACTTGAGGGGGCGGTAGTCCACACTTCCTCATATGAAATTATCGCATTTGCACAACATGAAAAGAATACAGGTATGTTTTAAATATAAAATACAGAAGCATATAAAAAACATAAATACCATATATATCATATATAAAATACAGTTACATCATAATTTCCACCTTTAAATGTGTTAAAATAATATTGAACAATCATCGTTTCGTGAGGCAGTAATTCGCCATCCACTGAAACAGTATGTTCTTTAACCATTAGACGGATGTGTGTGTAAGTGTAGCTCGAATAATTATTATAAAAACATACTATTATATTTAATATAATGGTTTTGTTACAATATAAAGGAATAAAAATACTTTAGGGGGTGGAGAAGCAAAATAAAACAAAAGAACATTAGAGAAGTCATTGCCTTTAAATCGGGTAACTCCTCTTGGTTTGAACCAAAAGGGTTTCTCAGAGAGCTTTATGCCTAAGGTAAGTCTTATAGGATTATGAGAGGTATGTGGAGAAAAAAATGGGTAGATCTTGGCCGAGCCAATGTCTTGGGAGGTGTATGTAAATAGGTAGAGGTGGGGGCCTTTTATAAGAGGAGAGGAGGGGCACTCTTGGAAAGTTATAAAATGTTACTTTATATTAAAAAGATTTTCGGATTTTAAAGGTCCCACATTGATATATTTCTAGTATAAGGTGATAATATTTCGAAATAAACCCATCCAATAGGTTTTTGACAAGTGTAAGACTTAGATTTTACCCTATCTTCTCATTTTATTTAAATCGTTCATTTATGAGGTAATCGCTACATCATCATTATGTCATAAATAATATAATTTATTTAATGTTTAAAAATTATAAAAAAACTACTATGATGTAGGAAATACTTTTATCTTTCCAATGACTATTTATAGTTCAAGATATCATTTATGTAGACAAAATTAAAAATGTTTTACTCGGGTGATACATTCTTTAGTGATATTCTCCTTCCTTTAAAAATAAAATGATAAAGTGTCACTTTCACCCAAAAGTGATTCCATGGGGTTTCAAAGTTTGGCACAAGGAATCCCATGGTCAGACATCACACAACCATTATCATTAGGACACATTTTGGGGTTATTTTTTATTATTATGATATTATTTTATTATCCTTAACTACCCGATTACTAAATAATCAAGATAATTAAAGATAATTACTATCGTTACTATTCATAATGTCCAAAAACAAAATATTCTTAACTAAATAATTTGGACCTTATAATTCCAAATATGGAATCCATTTTACCAAATTCCAAACATAGAAATTGCAATAATTAATTTAAAAATAATTCCCGTTGTGAAAATAAATAGCGGGTTTTTTTTAAACAATATCTATGAAAAGTTTGGCACTTATTCATGACCAATTCCAAAGTTAAATTAATTTTAATGACCACCATTGGATTAAATGGTAAATATATATTCTAATTAAACTTTAAAACCAATTAAAAAGATAATCTAACCATATAATTAAATTATATGAAAAATCAGTTTTGATGTAAAATGCAGTATTTTCACTATTCGTTAAAAAATGAACATTGTCATAAAAATACCAAAAAATTATCCAAAGTAAATTTCAATATCCCAATAATAAATAATAAGTTTATTTTGAAAAATATATCTTATAAAATTTTCAAAAGTTATATTTAAAAAAGGTTCGCCATCAAAATGTGGTAAAACAATCTTTTAAAAAATATTAGAGTATTTATTCTTAAAATTGGATTCATTTGAATTTTAAGCCTCTAACATTTATTGGATGAATGAAAAAATATTTAACAAACATATGTAATAATTTTGTAGTTACTTCTGTTCATTCCCTCCATTACAATGGCTAGGCGTTAACTATCATTTAAAATAATATTATTTTATTATTAGAGTGCAACGTAAGATTTCCAAGAAACTCGTTGTTGTGTATTGGGTATGCCATCGAGCATAGTGTTACCTTTAAATTAATATTAACATTTTATTCACAAATATGGATAAATATAAAAATTTCATATTCTTTATTTACCTGGGGTGTTACAAAATAAGTTTCTTCATCCAATGATTCTAAACAATAGGTATATCCCCCTCTTGAAAACTCTCTTTCCCAACCCTCAAATGTTTCAAGTAAAGAAAAAAAAGGAAAAAATGGTAATCAAATTATCATTGAGGATTCTAATGAACAATCCATTCCTCTTCCTTCCCCTCAAATACTCTCTAAATATAAGAAAAAAATTGATAATTATATTGATAAATAAATAATGTATACATTTAAAAAGGTTTAAGTTAACATTATTTTATTGGATGCATTTAAAAAAATCCCAGGTTACGCCAAATTTCTTAAAGATATTTACACCCATATACGGAAACTGAAGGGGAATGAAAGAGTAAACCTGGGAAAGAATGTCTCAGCCTTGATTCAACCATCAATACCAACCAAATGAAAGGATCCTAGAACTTTCACGATACCTTGAACCATAGGGAAGACATTATTTTTAGATGTAGTGCTAGATTTAGGTGCTTCAATTAATGTAATGTCTTATTATATGTACACTTCGATATAGGTTGGAGAGCTTAAATAGATGGGCATCATAGTGAAACATTCCAACCAGAGCACAATACACCCATCAGGAGTAGTCGAGGATGTCATTGTAAAAGTGATGAATCTCATATTCCTCTCTAACTTCTACATTCTAGAGATGGAAGATACCCAAACCCAAGGACATTCCCCTATCATACTAGGGATTCCATTCCTCAAAATAGAAAATATGATCATCAACATTCACAATGGTATGTTTTCCATGGATTTTGGTGGAGAAAAGGTAGGTTTTAACATCCTTGAGGCTATGAAATACCCTATTGAAGAGCACTTCACTCTTCATGTCTATTTGATGGAAGTACTCTCAAACAATACACACACACACAATTCTCTCCATGACCCATACTCTGGTTCATTTTCATCTTCTTCACCCTTGTATGATTTGAGTTTTTATTCATATTTTGAGTGTTTTTTGGGATCTAAAAAGTGTAAATTTTTTTTTTTAATTGATGATTGTGTTCATTTTGAGGTACCCATGAGCGTTGATGATTATAAAAATCTCATTTCAATAGATTCTCTATCCATGTAGAATAAAAATGAGTATATAAACAGTTCATGGACCTCACTCCCCATAAATCCCCTCCATCAATCCAAAAACCACTAGTTTTGGAATTAAAACCACTCCATTTTAATTTAAAATATGCATATCTTGAGGGTATTGGACAATTTCCCGTCATTATTTACAATAACCTCTCTCCACAGTAGGAATCAAAATTGCTTAACCTTTTGAGATAGTGTAAAAAGGTGATAGGATGGACATTGGAAAATATTCTTAGTATTATATCATTTATTTTTATGCACCATATACTTTTAGATGATGAGGATAATCCCATAATGAAAGCTCAATGCTGGTTAAATCCCACTCTCCTTGAAGTAGTGAAATTAGAAGTTAGTAAATTACTTACTGCTGGGATTATTTATCTTATATCTGATATTAAATGGGTTATCCTAGTGAAAATTTTTCTTAAAAATCTATAATAACAGTTATTTCAAATGAAAGGAATGAATTGGTTCTAACAAGTGTGAAAACAGTTGGTGAGTCTGTATTGACTACTATTGACTGAATCAAGCCACATGAAATTACCACTTTCCTCAACCTTTTATTGAAAAAATATTAGAACTTTTTACTGGTAAGTCCCATTACTGTTTCCTTGATGTCTATTCGGGTTACTTTCAAATCCATATAGCCCCTAAGGATCAAGAAAAGACAACATTTACCTATCCATTTGGCACATTTGTATACAAAATGATGCCTTTTGTTCTATGTAATGTTCCTGGTACTTTTCAGCGATGTATGTTGAGTTTTTTTCTGAGTACCTAGAGAATATCATGGATGTTTTTATGGATGATTTCACAGTTTATGGAACTTCCTTTGATGAGTTTTTTTCACACTTTGGTTTTTTTCTACATGTTTTCATTGAAAAAGATATCGTATTAAATTATTATAAATTCTATTTCATGGTTGAGCAGGGGATAGTTCTTGGGCTTGTTATTTAAAAAGATGTAATTCAAGTGGATAAATCAAAAATTGAATTAATTTCAATCCTTTCATATCAAAAATGTGCTCGTGAGGTGTGATATTTCTTGGTTTATGCTGGTTTTTATTTCCGATTCATTAATGAATTTAGTATTATTTCACTTCCCTTACCTCGATTATTGAAAAAGGTATATGAATTTTTTTTTGATAAAAAAATGTGATTATTCTTTCAATTTACTAAAAACTGGTCTCACGTCACCTCCCGTCATCTAACTACTAAGTTGGGATCTCCCCTTAGAACTTATGTGTGATGTCTCTAAATTTACAGTTGGGGTAGTTTTATCACAAAGGTTTGAGAAGGATCCTTAGGTCATTATGTATGCCTCATGTACCCTTGACCCTTCCTAGGAAAACTACACAACCACTGAAAAAGAACTTCTTTCCATTTGTTTCCTTGGAAAAATTCCTTTCATATCTTATTGGGTCAAAAATCATTGTCTTTTCTGATCATTTTTTCCTTTGTTTTCTCCTAAATAAATATGAAGGTAAGCCCCATATCATTTAGTGGATGATCATCCTCCAAGAGTTTGACCTTGATATTAGAGATAAGAGAGGAGTATAAAATTTGGTAGCTAACCACATTAGTAGGATTTCCCTACCACTGTACCATCTTGTTGACTCACCCCTCCCCATTGGAGAATTCTTCCCTCATGATAACCTTTGTGGTGTTGTGGACCTTACCCCCAAGTATGCAGACATTGTGAATTTTCTAGCAACATCTAGGGTTCCCACTAATTTCATCACTTCACAATCACAGAGTCTTAAGCATGATTCTCGATGGTAAATTTGGGATGACCCATATTTGTGGAGAATTTTTAGTGACCAAGTTGTTCATAGATGTGTACCTAACCATGAGTTAACCTATGTTTTGACCTTCTACCACACTTTGTCTTGTGGGGGTCACTTTGGATCTCAACGTAAAGTTCGAAAGGTCCTCGACTCGGGAATTTATTAGCAAACATTTTATAGAGATGCCCATAAGTTTTGTATGTCATGTACTCGATGTCAATTCATGGGGAATATCTCTAAGAGGAATTAAAGTCTGCAACATACCATTTTATTTTGTGAGATCTTCAATGCATGGGGAATTGACTTCATGGGGAATTTTTAAAATTCATTTTGATTTTTTACATCTTATTGGTTATTGACTATGTCTCTAAATGGGTGAAAGAAAAGTCCATCATGACTAATGACTCTCTAGTGGTTTTTGATTTTGTGAGGTCGCAAATTTTTAGAAGGTTTGGTTTGTTGAGATTCATCATTAGTGATCAGGGTTCAAATTTTTGTAATCGCAACATGAAAAATTTTCTTCATAAGTATGGGGTTGTTCATAACATCTCCACTGCATATAACCCCCAAACTAATGGACAAGCTGGAATCTCAAATCGGGAAGTTAATAGAATCTTGTAAAAAATGGTACAACCCAATATGAAAGATTGTATTTTTCACTTGGATGATGCACTTTGGGCATACCGTACAACTTTTAAAACTGAAATAAGAATTTCACCATATAGGATTTGTTTGGGAAGGATTTTCACCTCCTAGTAGAGGTACATAACCATGTATATTGGGATGTTAAATAATGTAATATAAATCTATCAGATACAGATGATCATAGGAAGTTGCAGATATAGGAGTTGGAAGAAATTTGGCATGATGCATATGAGAACTCCCAAATCTATAAATAGAATAAAAAGTCTATCCATGATGGGATGATTCATCAGTGTAAGTTTCATATCAGTGAGAAGGTTCTTATCTACAATTCCAGGATAAAGCTTCACCTAGGTAAGATTTGTTCTCGATGGCTTGGTACTTATATTTTTACTGATGTTTACCCTTTTTATGCTATATATGTTTTTCATGAGAAGAGTGAACAGGTGTTTACTATCATTGGGAAGAGGCTCAAACACTTCTATGGGAATTTTACAAATCATCTCGTGGAGGAAAGAAAACTGATAGATTCCATATGTGACACCACTTAGCAGGTTTTCCCTTCTCCGTACCTTTATTTACTTGTATATTTATTTAAAATACTTTCATTAAGGACAATGTAATTTTTAGGTGTGGGGGAGTGTGACATGTCATAGTTAGGAATAAAAAAAACAAACAAAAAAAATATGTGTATTCATTTTTGATTTATTTTTCTTTATTTTGTGTTTTTAAATAAACATTGAACTTAAAAAGAATATCTAAAATAATTTTTCATGCTTGAGTCGATCGTGTGGAAAATTACATTATTTTTGGAAAAAATCAAATTAATATTGATATGGAATATTTTTCTAGAATTTTTATTTTCAAATAATTCTTAGGTGTTTAATGGATTTTTGAAACCCATGGCTCATTAGAATTGACCAATATTTTAATCCCTTACCCGAGAGACATTCTAAGCCTTTTTTTCATATTATTCCTTTTAATCGCTTTCTTAAGAGTCTAAGGTCATGTAGAGGAACTATATCTTTCCTTGATTCTATTTTAATCCATAATATTTGAGTATTCTACACTCATGATAGATTCAATCATTCATTGAAAATCCCTTTGTACAATTAACCTCTATTTTTAGCCACCTTGACATTTTACCCTTCTTAATCCTTAAAGACCATGAAATGTCTGTTATATAGCCACATTACAGGCTAATTTATACCTACCTACCCATTTATTGTGTATATTATTGTTTTATTTTCATCAAGTGTGGTTTATAGGGTGTTTCTATGGAAATTATGGGGATATAATCGTTATTATGGGTTGATATAAAGGGTGCCTACATTTTCCTTGGTAATTGGGTTTATAAGCCATATTGCATCATTATTTTACACATGTTTCCCTCTTTATATCCAAAAAAACTTTATATTAAAAAAATATAGTTATTTACATTGAAAAAAATAGGAAAAAATAAAAAAATGGAGAAAAGAGGATGTTTACTCATTATTATTCACTGCTTGGTTGTGACCCACACAAATGGACAATAGGGATAGTGAGTTAGAGGTGGTATGCATTGTGATGGGTTGAGTGTGTACATTCATTTTGAAAACTTTATTAATTTTAACATGTTTTTTACATAATATATTAAACACTCCTCTTCTACCTCGTATTTTTAAACATTAAATCCTACCAACCCTTGAACCTCAGAACAACCTGTTGGAAGTCCTCTTGAGTAGCACACTAGTTTCTGCTGGTAGAGAACTGAGAATCTTGGAATTCGTATGGTAATATCACATGAACTCAGGGAAAATATAATAACTCCACATTCATATGTTCCTTAAGTTAAGAGGGAAATTTATAGGTGAGGTAGGTTGTGAAATGTTACATGGGTGAAAAAATGATGTTGAAAAAAATTTAATGTGAGAGAAGAAAAATGATAGAAAAAATGATTTCATAAATGAGACATGATGGATTTTATTTCAAATAATCTTGGAAGTTTTCTCACCTTTGATTTAGGAATTGTACTTTATTAGGATATAAGAAATTTCTTAGGAGTGAAAATGTTTAGGTGTGGGGTCGTGATCACACCATGATTCATTGTTTTATTTTACCCTTACACCATTGTATTAAAATAGTTTTGTATTGAAAATTATAAAATTAATAACAAACTAAACTTCATGTTTTATTCAAATATTTTTTATTTATCACTGTTAAAAGGGTTAATGATACTTTTTTTGATAATTATATTGTAGGTGGAGATGAATTGGAGGGTCCATGATGAATTTCAAGAGGAATGGACCAAACTATGTAGGATCCAAGCATAATAGTGGACTTAATTGCACAATGATACTAATATGTGCATCCAATTGGGATGATATTTTGTGTTCTGATCCAGAACATAGTGTTATACAACTCTTTTGAAGTAACTGAATCCCAATTCATCCATTAAGAGGCCCATCCAAACTGATTTTTTTGGGGAATAAAATCTACAAAAAGTAAAAATTCATGTTCTATATTTTGGATTTATATAGAGATTTGGGCCTAATAATGATTCCACGTTTTATTTGGAGATATTAAATAGGTGGTTAAATGTTTTTTAGTTTTTATAAAATCTATATAAGAGTGTCTAGTGGCCAAAAACCATGTTACAAGTTTTTTTAACAAATTTGGGTGCCCAAAACCACCATCCACTTTTCCTATAAAAGAGAACCTTGGGCACCCCATTTGTAAGTTATACCAGGGGAAATTTTCTACCATTTTTGAGTCTAAAAGGAGTATTATATTCAATCATATAAGTTATGGATGCCATGTTATGTTCTAATTCATCATCATTTTCTTTCTCTCCTCCCATGGAGTTCTAAATGCCTTGTGATCACCTAGGGGGAACATGATGTAAATCTCAAGCTTCATGTTTTTAATATTTGAATGATATTTTTAATTCTAGGTTTTTATGTTGTTTTCATCATCCTATACTATTATTTTATTGAATTATGTAATGTTATGTCATGCTCAACTCATATGATCATGTTTGGGGGTACCCATTCATGTGATGTTTCACACACCATTCACCACTTCTTCTTACCCCATTCAATTGTGGTGTTTTTGTGGTTCATATTGGTAAATTTAACAATTGTAAACTTTTTTAAGTATATGTACATTTATTTCATGGTATCAAAAATAAATAATATAAAAACATGTATAGAACATCGAGTTCTTCGTGTGTTGCCTTGGTGAGTTTCAGTTATGAAGTATAACACAAATCACCCAATCATCAGCGGTATTCGGTGAATCATTGTGTGTTTCCAATTAAACCCTAGGAGGTATCCTGGTAAAAACTTGGTAAAATTATGGTTCTAATTGTTACAAACTAGGAATTAAAATATCATAACCCTATCTCTTGAAGATATGAAGGATGAGCATCATGATATTTCCCTGAGTTGATCACACTTAATTAATTCTGTTAATTTATTATTTGTTTTATCACTTTCTATTTTCTTTTGTATTCTTAAATCACCCAAAAAAAAATTTCCAAAACCCCATTCCCTTTTTATTAATCAAAACATTCTTTTTAAATTAATGATCTAAGGGTCTATCGAGAGACGACCTAGGGTTCCTACAATACTACCGAAATTCTAGTAAAAACTAAACAGCTAATTTGATGTGCTCGACAACGTGATCAGATAGGCATGTTAAATAACTTGAGATGAATAATTGTATACACTATTTTTATGGTTCATAAAATTCTATAACAAATTTTGAGAAGAATATTAGGATAAAAATTTTTATACATGATAAATAATTTTTTATCTATTCGTTAAAATATGATAGAATGTGATTAGCACCCAGTATTGGTGTATTTTAATGAACAAAAAACATTATTTTTTTTAAGAAAATACTCCAAAACACATTTAATGCCATATGGTATATGGAAAAAATAGTTTAATTTTTATATATTACTATTAAAAGTAAATAATTTTTATTTACTAAAACAAAAATTAGTTTGTGTTGAATCTATGAAAGTTATTTTAAAGATAATATAATGTCTAAGAGGCGAGTGAAAGTGTGTTTGAACTTAGATAATTTAAAAATTAATAAATAACATATTGTTCCAATCTAATTTTGAGTGATTTTTACTTAATATCATAAAGATTTAAGATATTGGACAATAAATAAGAATTTAAATAGTTACATTTAGTTACTATGAGAAAGTGAATATCATTGTTAACTAAAGGATTGTACTAGTCTAAGATTAAGTGATTTTTTACTTAATATCCTAAAGTGTTAGGATATGTCATAGTAAAGAAAATTTAAATATTTATATTTAGTTACTATAATAAAGTGAATATCACTGTTATTCTATCTTATTTACAAATATAAATTCACTTGATTTCCTAAAAGTTTTAGGATATAATAGTAAAGAGAAATTTAAATGGTTACATGTGTTTACCATAATGAAATGAATGTCACTTTATCCTAAAATAGTTTAAGTTATGGATAATAAAAATGTAAATGGTTACATTGACCTCAAGGATAAATTTTTATGGAATAATTTTATAATTGATGATTATGATGAAATTAGAAATAGTTCTAAGTAGAGAATAGAAGATGACATCATAAAATTTGATGTTGTGGAATAAAGGAGCTTGAATATATATTTAAGGATTTGAACATTATGAATTTGATTCCTAATTATCCCCACTATTCAAAATATATGCATAAATGTTTCTCACTAGGAGATTATTGGGAGTATTTTATTATATGATCACATAGGAACGTAATAAAAATTACATATGGATTTGATGTTCAAAAACCATTACTACAGCAACAACATGAGTGTCATGTAGAATCTATAGATATTAAATACTTATGAAATTGTTTTTAATGGTTATAAACATATCATGTAATTGTAATAAAAGGAATTATCCATTCATAAATCATTCATGTGTGTTGTAATTTACTTTACATGTGTTGGATTTAGTAACCTAGAACCAAATTTTGTGTACTTCATGATAACCTGTATTCATTATTTATAATATTAATAAACTCCTTATCACATCATGAATGGTCTTCTGTGTAACATAGTATGTGATATTTTCCTAATAGTAGTTATCTCACTAAAAGGTCATAGTAGTTATCTACTATGATAAGAACCCAAAAGTGTCGTGATGGTATTCTTAAATATATGTTCTATATCCAGATAAAATCATTTGAGGGATACAAATGATATTGGCTATCAGGGGTGGGGACTCTTAGGAATTTGAGGCACCTGCTCATGGTATACAACCTTGGTAATATCTAGTGTAGTATTTTATGATAATGAGACTTGCCAAAAGGAAATTCACATTTATATGTGTCATTGGATATTCCTATCTATGCATGTGTGTATTGATCTTTAGACTTTAATATTATTATTAATGAAATTTATAAGTTGTGTACTTTGATGTATTGATGAAAATTGTGATAGAATATGTTCGTAGTGAGGTAAGATACATTGGGTGCGATGCAAGTAATATTTCATTAATGAATATTGCAAGAAAGGATTTTTTTCCTTCTATTATTTAATGGAAGTTGATATCTCATTCCCTTTGATGGAAATGATATTTCCTAAATAAATCCATGGTCATGGGGTTCTATAAGAAATCTTTATTTCCATAAATTCAAAGAAAGAGACATCGATCACATGGGTTGATGGAACTAGCATGCAACCTACTTGATTAGAGATATCACGATAAAGGGGTTATATTATATAGTAAGTGTATGTATGAGGTATTATGTTATTTTAGCATTAACTTATTTTTCTTTGGGTACCTTGGCATGTAGCTAGATTCTAACCTTTGACTTTAGGTTGCTTCACCTAATTCCACTGAGAAAGAGGTCTAGTTGGTCACACACTAAGTGTATCTAGAATCTCAATTAAATAATATATTATTATTTATTATTTAACTAGTTGAATAAGTATTATTCTCACATGTGGTTTAATAATTATTATTGTTTGCTTCATCTCATATATTTTGTCACCAGTTATTCAAGAGAATATTATGTGAGAATGATATTTAATAAATATTTATTTGTTATTTAGTGAATATAATATTTATTTTATTTATTGGTGAATAATGCAGTGATATTTATTTATGAAATAAATAGTCATTACTCAAGGCTTGATAAATATTGTGGTGGAATGGCATACCGGGTTTAATGGTCTAGTGAGAAATAATATATATTGAATATTATTTGAATAAATAATATTTAATTTAATTTTTGAGTTTAGCGCATATTAAGAAATATTATTATTATTATTATAGACATGGGGTTATGTAGGGATTAAGTAAATAATAAAGGATTCATGTACAATTATTATTTTCTAACCCTAGCGGTGTATAAACCCAATAATATTATTTTCTTAAGAGAGATAATTCATTTTTTGTTGTCCACGATGAGATATGGAGAGAATCCTATAAAATCCCTAGAGATCACCCTCTCTAAGAATTCTCTCCAGAATAGAGAGATATCCTCCTCCACCACCACTCACAAGTCTAGAGAGATCATAGAGAACCCTTACTTGAAGGAGTTCTTGGGGAGATCAAAGGCGAACGACGTAAGTGTTAGGATCTATTGTGCTAGCAGCTGGATATTCCTATGGTGAAGTTCAGATGTTCTTGGAACACATATAGATTTCCACTAGAGGAAACCTATTATTGATTCCTACAACTCAATAATGGAACTGTATATAGATGTTTTCAAATCCATCAATGAAGAAATGATGTTTTAAAAGTTAGTTATTTAATTTCTTGAATTAATTATAACTATTATGTGGTGATCCTTTGTAGATTCCCACCCCAGATGCCACTCAACTATGCCCCAAGATAATGGGTCACATGACCTCAAGTGCACCTCCCCAAATACCAGAGGATTTCAACTAGCAGCGAGGGTCTAGGGTGTATTCGTGGGGAGACTATTCCCTCATTGATCATAGTGTAGTGCAATAATATATAAGGAGTAATAAATAGTGAAAGCATAAACAAAAATATATAGTAGTGAAACAATTATAATAAGACATGACAGCTAAGTAAATGATAAGAATAAGTTGAATAATAAAAATATACAATATGATGATTATAATAATGTAGCTATACAAAAATGAACATGTAAGGGGAAGGGGATACAAGCATATACTGCATGCTAACAAAAATATACAAAAAAAATCCAAAAAACTTCTACAACTATAATCTCAAGCATAGGCTCGATCCTATTCCCTAAACTAT
This sequence comes from Viscum album, assembly GCA_963277665.1. NCBI lineage: Eukaryota > Viridiplantae > Streptophyta > Magnoliopsida > Santalales > Viscaceae > Viscum > Viscum album. Next base: position 2,015,930,945 of record OY728127.1, read on the forward strand.
ATCCTAGAATAGTCAATAAATAATTGGAAGTTGGATTCTTCCCTTTATCAATACCTACAATTATAAAGTTTTTTTGGGTACCAAAGATGGCCCAAATAGGGTGTGAGATACAATATCAGTAGGTTGTCACCCATGGTTTCTAGGCAAATCCATTTAATGTAATAAATAATGAATGGTGTTCCATGATAATAAAAGAAAGGAATATTAAAATGAAAAAAAATATGAGTTCCGTTAAGACACTCGTCTAATTTTACCTACTTCGTCCTAATCTGATGTGTCTGAACCAAGAGAAATTGAAAAGGTGATGTAAGTGGAATGATATGTGAGAAGGTGGACTCTACCCAAGATTTTGACTAGACTTGGAAGAAATGTCCCTATGTTTCCATAACCAAAGGATCATTTCTCATTTGAAATCATTCATTTATCTTTTTAATTCAATTTAAAACCTTTTTATAAAACATAGAGAGTCACCCTGAACCCATCCATGTAAATTCAATGAGAATTGACAAGTATCTCTCGAGGGGCTCATTAAAATACCAATTCCAAGGGATCTCATCTAAGGAAACCTAATAATTAGGTCCCAAGTGTCACTCCAGACATGGTGTGGTGAATTCAAATGCTAACATATGAGTTCATACTTGTTATCGCACGTAGGGGCCTGATTTTCTCTCATGGCATGGTAAAACCATCATTCCATCAAGCTCGTCCAAGTGGTCTCCCATAGTGAACTAGTGTCACTTATTTGGAGGTAAAAAAGTAATGCTCGGTGATCTTGTACCAAGAATAGCTAGTATCTTCCTCAGCATGTTTACCAAACATTTACAAATCAAACAAGAAGGTGAAAATAGTCTATCCAAGGGGTATTTAAGTTGGAACCCCTTGTATCACCCTTGGTACTATGGTAAACATATTTAAATGATCATTTATATCATAATTGTGAATTTTTTCAAGGCATTTAATTGAATAATCCATTCATGTCACAAGGGTGATATATAAGCACTTGAAAAATTTATTTTGTTCAACCCATTAATTTATGGAATGGGGTGTCAAGGATTAACTCAAGTGTCATCTCCTTAATCAATTTCATTTTTATTTGAAGGTGTTTATTATGATTCAAACCCCCTAAGGTTGTTTAAACAAGTTATGTAAAAGTGGAAATTAAGCCTCAAGGTAGGGCACGCCCTTTGGGGTGGAATATTTCAAGGAGATCAACCCACAGGGTTGATTCACCAACATCTCAGGTTGCAATTAGAAAGGTGAGGTCTCCCATTTAATTTAATTATCAAATTAGAGGTGACACCAGAAAGTTTTGGCTCTTGTCACAATGGTGCATTTTATAGGATGCAATGAAACAAGTGGAAAGATCCTAGATCACTTACCTTAGCCTCGTAGAGCTTCCCTCGTCCAACATCAACCTTTTATTTGAGCTAGAATGAGAAAAATCATAGAAATTATCAAATGCCCTAAAAATGGAAAAAATAATATTTCACTAAGATATCATAAAATATGGGAAGAAGAACTTGAAATAGAAGGGATGGGATTTTGGAGCTTACTGAGAGCATTCAAATGGATCTGATGGTGAGAAAAATAGATACAGGATGGAGGAGGTGGCTTGATCCCTAGGTTGAGAGGGGGGAGATCTCCAAGTGAAGGAGAAGGAGGCTGCTGGAAAATAGAGGGTGATAATAAGAAATAGGTTAAACCATTTAAGAGTGAAAAAATTTTAAATTCACCCTCAAATATAGGGACACGCATTTTGGCCGCAAAGTTGCTTAAACCATGTGCCAACCATGCGTCAAGCCACTGCTTCCAAGGGGCATTCTGTGTGGTTATGCACACGGTTTTTCTAACCATGCACAAACCATGAAAAACTACTATATCCAAGATGTTTGCAGCACCACATGGACATGCACCTGGGGTCTCATGGTTTCATACAAAGTATGTGGCCTCCAAAATACCATTGTCTTTAGCCACACAATTAGAGAAACTGTGTGGGTTGGGCTACATAGTTTTTACTAACTGTGCGGCCCAGTCCGCCTCTTTCAATTTTAGGGATCCAAGCTCCAAACGGTCCCCAAAAACACCCAATACCTCCTTGAATTCATTATACATCGTTTTAAGAGCCAAAAAAGGAAATTAAGCTAAAAGCAAATGGTTTGTACCTTTGGAAAAATATTGGAGTTTACATTGTGTGATTTGGTTTTAGTTTTTATACATTTTCTATATTCTTTGATTCAACTCCATTGATCATAGTGTTTATCATCATGTAAATATCAGATTAATAATTGATAATTATGAATATATTATTTGGGAATTCCCCATATAATGCTTCTGCTATGCTTAGAACCTACTAGTGGTATCAGATCGGATGCATAATTATTTATAATTATTTAAATATCATTGATTGATTTATGCATTTTTCATTAGTTTTCAATTCTATTTTAATCATTATTTAATCTGGATTGTGATATTTAATTTATTCATTTTTTTCTCATAAATATAACAAAATTTATTAATTTTATGAATGAAATAAATTCAACGATCTCATTCGGAGGTGCTAAGGATTCTGGCCAGATAACACAAGAGTACATGTTGTGTAACCTAGAGGTACATGTCGTGTACTAATGTTTAATGTACACTAAATTAATTCGTAATTAATTCAAGTTGTTTTAATTTATTAAAAACAATAAATTTAATTATACATTGCGTGTTGACTGGGGAAACCTGGTGCATGGTCAGCTAGAGTACACACCATGTAACTTTTTTGTATGACATGTAGTTCCTTCATCATAGACAGGTCGTGTATCCTCTTACATGACCTACATGATTGGATACCATCTAACTCAAAGAACACATTCCATGTAGCCCATGTAAATGATGTGTAATCCAATATTTTTCATGGAATGGTTACACACTGAGTCCCTAGGTGTGTGTCATGGATAAACGATGATAATAATATATTCCATATAGTTTTAATGTACATGTTGTATACTTTTACCAAATTATACGGAATTACAAATTAATTTATTATACTATGAAAACCTTATCAATATTTGTTTCATCTGGTCATTAATTTGATAGTACATTCCATGTGATGGGTTATATATATAAATGTCTAATTAACTACTATGTAATGTTTGAATCTTCATATCATGTATAATTCATATTAGAATTATTACTCTATATGCATTGAAGCATATCATATGACATAAATACCATGTGTTCCATGTGTTCATTAAGTTAATAGTACACACCATGAAATTACATAATAATTCATGTATTCCACATGTCATAAGAGTGAACAATATACAGGTATAATACACTTTGGGTAGTTCAAATGGGTACTCACCATGTTGCCTCCATGGTACATTTTTTATATAGTTAATTTTATATAAATTTATTTAATTTGTTTAAAATTATGATGGATTATAATCTTAGGGAAATTTGGATGATAATTAATATAAAATAATTGATTAATTAAAAAATATAATCAATTGATTCAAGTGTGATTTACCTTAAATAAGAACGATTATAATTGAATGCTAATTTTATTAAATGCATAATTTATTGCATGAATGTTGATGATCATGAGCCTATACCAGACCTTTTTATGTGATTGGTTTATTTTTATTTATTATTAAATTAAATTGTTGGCATGTGTGTCATCCCTCCTCTTATTATGTGTTCCACAAACCAACTTGGACTTCCATCCAACCCGACACCTGACCCAGCCCGCGATAAGGCCCAAAAGGTCTTCTTAATCCTCTTAGGCTGGCGAATATCATCAGGCATCAATGATATCACAATGGGAGTGATTTATCCCAAAAACAACCAGGATTAGATAACCAAACAGAGCATAAAGCATAAACCAACAATGAATGGATCTCAAATAATATATAACCAGATCCAGATACAACTATATCTAAACAAAATAGAAACTACAAATAGAAACTACATGAAACCAAAAACTAACCATATCTCCATGTGACCTCTTAGCCACCACTAAGCATAAGACCAACCTTCTCCTAAAGTAAACTCAAACCAAAAACCTGAACCAAAAAAAAATCGGGTCTACTGACACTAAGTTTCACAAGTAAGGTGTGAGCATACAACAACCCAATAGGTAAGTACCAAAAATTCTATACATTTCCTTTCCCAAAATAATCCAAAAACTCTAGTTTGAAATAAAATTAAAAAATAGGGTTTTATCATTTTTAATGAGCCAAACACAACTTTCCAGGAAAAAAATCTTTTAGAAACAATGCACGCTACTTTCCTTTTTAAAATAGATACCCATTTTAAAACCCAGTTTAAAAACCAATACCAAAAAAAATGAACCAAACTAGGTAATCAAATAAAAATGCTGAAAATAATGAAAAACATTACAAATATGCATAAGCTAGTAAGTTAGATAAACAAGTGTAGTATAATAAAACAGAACATATATTTAGATAATCATGGTAATTTCATAAACACATCTAGAAGAAATCCTTGGATGTACTCAGTTCAAACTCACCTTTCAGTATATAGTGAATCTCCATGGTTAATAACCAACTAGATTCTCTAAACTGACCTCACTAGTGGCACATCTCACATGACCTCTCAACAAATCCAGGGGTACCAACCCATCTAATCGGGGTCGATAAGAAACCGTCACTCGGCACTCTAGATGACACCCAGGCATCCTATGATAATACTATGTGGAGGATGAGGAGTTCATCACATGCATGGAATGAACCAATAACCCTCAAATGCCACCATTCTTGTCTAACCCAGACTCTAACACCACCTATGTGATGACCCTCTCCTTGAAGGTACCACCATAGAGGTTCCCATCATACATTAAACCATTCAAAAAGTGCCAACATGGCCTACACATCATATCATTTTGAAACCAATTTCCCAAAATATCAAAACGTACCAACCGAGCCTAAATCTTTCCAAACCCAATTCATTTCTGAAACCATTTCTAAAACCAAGGTGAAAACATACAACATGCTCTAAAGATTCCAAACAATCCTTCATTATTATTTAATTACCAAACCCTACCTCAAAAATTCCAAATAGTACAATCATTCAAAAACACTTTTGAGATCCATATTTGAGTTCGTTTGTGAACCAAGAAACTAATTGGGAAGCATTGGGGTTTTGGAGAACCATTTGGAAATAAGGTCTAGAGAAGAGAAGAGGAAAAAGGTAAAAGGTTCTCTTAAAATTAAGATTCTAATGTTAATATTTTTAAATAAAACCATTATCATTGGTGCTCCCATCTATATGTTCACCATGTGAACATATGGATGTTCCCACATCAAATGGTACACTTTTTGGAAGCCATAAAATACCAAAAGTTTCAATTTAAGAATCACAAAGAGCTTAACATCCCATTATAAGAATCCACACATAAACACCAAGTCATAAAAGTCACCAAAATACACTCATAAGGCTCAACTCATAAAAAACCCAAGTTTTTTAAGATGTAACTAAGGGAAAACATAACCCAAAGCCCCCAACTGCACTTTAAAAAAACAATTGGCATTTCATCAAACACTTTGAATGCATTTATATATAGAAATAATTAAAGAAACACTTTGAAAACCATTTACACCAATTTTCCCAACATGAAAACACCATAATAAATCAAACAAACACATCACAAGCATGATTAACACATTTTGGAAACAGTTTTGGAAATATTAAGAAACATTGGCATGCTCCAAAAAGGAAAATAATGGAAAAACCTACCTCAAAGATGTGTGAATGCAATGAAACTACAAGATAGTGAAGAACTAAGATTGAGATACAATCCACACACCATATAATAAAATAAACACAAGATATACATCAACATTAGTCTCTGGGGTTCAACCAAGAGACAACCCACCCAAGGAAAACTAAGGAACCAAGAGAGAAGATGAGGAGGAGGATAAATTTCACAAAAACTATGAATAACTCACCTTAAAATCTTGGATAAGTAACCATGGAGGGAGGATAACCAAAGGAGAGGACCTTGGGAAGCCCTATCATGTTCCAAAATCAACCAAGAGGGATAAGGGTTTGAATGGGGTTAAAAGAGGGGTGGGGTAAAAAAGGAATTTACACTTTTTAAAGAACCTTGGAAACTCACATGGTTTGGCCATACATTTTTCCAAACTGTGCGCCAACCATGCGCACCCCACTTGAGAAGGAGGACACCCACACAGGTTGTTCATACAGTTAGTGAAACTATGTTCCAACTATGAAAAATGGATTTGTCAAATTTAAGATCCTACCCACATGATTTCCACAAGGTTTCCCCTAACCATTCACAATTCGTGTGCCTTGTCCCTAACACAAAAAAGGGGTTACATGGTTTCTTTTGGGACTCATGTGGTTTGGTCCGAACATGCTCAAGTCATGATAGGAAAACTATACAAGAAGAAACTGAACTAAAAACACCCTCTTCCTAAATAGGCCACAAAGTTTTACTCTAAACTATGCTCATAAACTGTGCACAAGACCAAAACACACCTAAAACCTTATAAACTCAAAAAATTTCACCGGGAACATGACCCAAACCTCAACCAAAAGATCCAACATCAGGTAAAGAATAAAAGAAATGAAAAAACAAGGTCGAGGTGTGACAATGTAAGGGTCTATATGCCCATGGTTTCTTTTATGTAATCCCCTTAACCAATCCTTTGGTTCCCCTCACTCGTATGTGAGTAAAATCATGTGTAATGGATGGAACTCCCAAACTATTGTAGGTGGTTCAAGTTTAGATCTAAGTCGAAACCAATCTAAGAGAGATGCATAGGTGTATAGGTGGAAAGCTATAACACGAAGCATAAATGGTTCAAGGTGTTTATCCCCTAGGTCAATAGATAGTTTATCATACTCTAGATAAACTAATCATTAGTAAAATATCATGGTCATGTGAATTTATTATTTTATTTTTGTCAAGTTTCATTGTTATTTAATTATGTATGTTTTTTCATGATCACATGAATTAATAAATTAACATGCATGAAAGATATAATTAAATTTAATTTAATTATGCATAACCATTATCTAAGACATGGTTAATCACTTAAATAAATCCACTTAATATTAACAATCGTTTAATAATGATAATAATTATAGATTTGGGAATAAAATATCAAATCCCTCAACTATACATATTATATTGGTATAACCTTCAATTACTTTGGTTAAATTCAAACCATAGTTCAAATTTCTTGACCAGCCAAAGTTGGGGTGATTTCAATTATAGAGGAATTATAACTTGAATTTTTTGGTTGAATTAACTTAGTTCATATTAAGGGTTTGCTTCCAAAGAATGAATTTGTGTATCTGAGAATAAAAACTTAAAGAAATCCAATTTAAGAATTTTAGGATTAGGGATTCCACTAAATAGATCAAGGAACTATGATTTAATGCAATTGGAATTGTGAATTCCTACCTAAAACCCTTAAAATTGATTGACCATCAAAAATTAGGGTAATAAAAAGGGTAATATGGATCATTTCCACTAGAATACCCAAGAAATAAGATATTTCTAAGCCATTGCTGAGGGATATTGGGTTTCAATAAAATAGTGTGAGATTAATAAATATAATATTTATTTATTTTTTCTAAATTTTATCAGATAACGTACTAAAACTATTCACATATTATTTATAGAAAAAACAATAAAAATAACTTCAAACATATCATTGTGATTCATCCTTGAGAAGGATAACCTTCTCACCAGAACAAATTTCCAAGAGTGTCAAAGGCACTTACACGTTATCCTATTCCATGAAAGGAAATTGTATGTGCTAGGAGAACTAATTCTTGATGCACCTGATAATGAGGCTCATAATGAAGAGTTGACTCTCTATGAGAAACATTTAAATGATGCTATATATGTTTAGTGTTTTATGCTATCATCTATGACCAGTGAGATTTTGAAATAACATGAGGACATGGATTTGTATATCATGATGTCTCAACTTCAAGATATATATCAAGAGAAGATGAGGCAAGATAGATAAGAGATCTCCAATTCCCTGTTTACAACTAATCTTGTAGATTCAGTGTCAGTTGGGCCTCATGTAGTGAAGATTATTGGATACATTGAATTCTTAGACATCTTAGGGATTAAATTCCCAGATTAGTTTCACATAGATCTCATACTTTCCTCACTACCCAAGTCCTTCTTAAGTTTTATTTTTATTTATAACATGAGCAATAATGAGAAGATTCTTTCAGAACTTCTTACTCGAATTCTCCAAGTGGATAATAACATGGGGCATGACAAACCTATAGTCCTTATAGTGAATAAGAAAAGGGATACCAAGGAGAAGGGTCCCAAGACTCATAACAAGTATAAATCTCATGATAATAATCCTTATAATAAGAGGAAGATCCATAGGTATGGAAAGTAAAAGGAATCATTATGTTTTTTATGCATCAAGAAAGGCCATAGGAAGAGTAATTTCACCCATAAGAAAGTGGAAGTTAAAGGTGTGTTTGTTATCAAATGTAATCTTTCAATATCTACACATTGGGTATTAGATAAAACTTTTTATGCTCATATATATAACTAAATAAAGTAACCAAGTATATTTTGAATGATTACTAGATGAGAGGTGGATTTGTGAGCTGACAATGGTGTGAGGTTATATTATCTAGCCATTAGTGACTACCACCTTTCATTGCTAACAAGAATGATATTGGTTTTAAGAGATTTTTATTATGTATCAATTGTTACCAAGAAAATAATTTTTGTATCCTTCTTAGATACAAATGGTTTTATTCTCATGTTTGGAAATAAAATTTGTTTCTTTTATAAAGAAAATATAAGTTATGTTATGTCGCATTTAAATAATATTATTTATGTATTAAATTATGAAACCCAATTATTTTAAATAGAAAATGAATCATATTCACACTACTCATATAACACATATCTATGAAATCGCCATTTTGGTCATGTAAATGAGAAGTGTTTGAAAAAGATTTGTCAAGATGGTTTTTTGACTATTTTGAGCTAAAAAAACTTGAAAGATGTCATGCTTGTTTATAAGGAAAAAATGATCAAACCACCATTAAATAGACATGGTGAAAGGGAAACATAGATTCTATGAATGATACACACTGATTTTCATGTACTATTTCTAGTAGAATCTAGAGTTCAATATTCTTACTTCATAACTTATATTGGTGAATTGAGAATATATGGATATGTCTACATAATGAGGTATAAGTCTGAGTCCATTGAGAAATTAAAATAATTCAAGAATGAAGTAGACAATCAACTTAGAAAGAAGATAAATAATATTCAATCAGATTGATGTGGTGAATATATTAACCAAGAGTTCATCAAATTTTTATGTGAGTTTGGGATTCTATCTCAACTCACTCCACCTTACACACTATAGTCGAATGGTGTTAGTGAAAGGAGGAACCATACATTGTTATAAATGATAAGTTAGATGATGATTCATACATATATTCAATTATCCTTTTGGGGATGTGAATTAAAAACTATGACATACACACTAAACTGAGTACCAACTAAAGTAGAAAAAATAATTCCCTTCAAGTTGTGAAGTGGAAAGAAACTTGTTTTGTCACATACATATGTATGGGATTGTGAGGTGTTTGTTAAGGCCTTATTAGGAAAAAAAGTATAACCTTAGGAAATAAAGTGTATCTTTATAGGGTATCCTAAAGAAATAAAGAGATACTACCTATACAGCCTCTCAAAAAATAAATTGATTGTCTCCAGACAATCAGTCTTTCTTGAGAGGGAGCACATCCTCAAAAATGATAGTGGGAGAAAGATTGAATTTGATGTAGTTGATTCTCAATATACATAATAGTTGTTACAAGAACAAATTCCATGGGTCCCTATAGAATAAGTGGTTTCTAAAACACAAGTATTATGTAGGATAACTAGATATGTAAGAGAAATAGAGAGATATGGTTTTCTATTCACTGAAGATTGTGACTCGTTATTGATTTACAATGATGAACTTTTTTCCTAAAAAGAGACAGTATAGAGCTTAGAACCTAAAATATGGAAAAAATCTATTACTTATTTCATGTATCATAAACAATTTTGGGTTCTGGTCAATGAACTAGTTGATGTAAATCCTGTAGGATGCAAATGGGTATTCAAGATAAAATTGTACATGAAAGGTAAAGTAAATAACTATAAAGCATGGCTAGTGGATAAAGGGTTTAAATAGTGTCAAGGAATTGACTGTGATGAAACCTTTTCACTAGTTTTCATGTTTAAATCCATCAGAATTATACTTGGTGTAGCATCTTACCATGAATATGAAATTTATAATATGGATGTCAAAATAGATTTCCTTAATGGGAACCTTCATGAAGATGTCTACATGACACAACCAAAAGGTTTTGTGACTCTAGGTGGTTCCAAAAGGATATTCAAGTTATAGAGATCCATTTATGGATTGAAGTAAGTATATAGTTCATAGAACATTCGATTCGATGAAGCTATAAAATAATTTGGTTTCATTAAGAATGAATGTGAGTCATGTGTTTACAAGAGGTTTAGCGGGAATGTGGTCATTATCCTAGTAGTATATGTTGATGACATATTACCTATTAGAAATGACATACTAGTCTTACAGTTTGTTAAGGATTGGTTAAACAAGTGTTTCTCCATGAAGGACATAGGTGAAGCAACCTATATTATAGGGATAAATATCATTTGTGATAGATCCAAGGGGATACTTAGACTAATTCAAAGTACAAAAAATAACTAGATACTAAAGATATTTACTATGTAACAATATAAGAGGGTATTGGTTCCAGTGTCACATGGTATACATCTTTCTAAGAAAATGTGTCCTCAGAAACAATATGAGAAAAATAGAATGAGTAGGATATCACATTATTTAATGATATGATCAATCATTTATGGCATTTTATATATTATACATGATGATTACTATACATTGATCATAGTGGGAAGGTATAAAGATGATCCAGGAAAACAACATTGGTATACTATTAAGGCTATCCTAAAGTATCTTAGAATAAGTAAGGATATGTTCCTGGTGTATGGAGGAGATGAGGAGCTAGTCATCAGGGGTTATACTAATTCTAGTTTTCAAAAAGATCAGAATGATCTGAAGTCGCAGTCCGGATATGTTTTTTGTCTCAATGAAGGAGTTGTGAGCTAGAAGAGTTCAAAGAAGTCTGTTGTCACTGATTCTACAGCAGAGTCTGAGCATATAGCGGATTTTGATGCTACCAAGGAATCCATTTGGATCTGAAACTTTTTATAGGATCTTGATGTGGTACCTAGCAGTAAAGACCCTACTATAGTGTATTGTGATAATAATGCAGTGATGAATCTTTCAAAAGATCCAAGGTCATGCTAAAAGATAGAGCACATACTACAGAAGTATCGCCTATTAAGGTATTTTTCTCAGAGGGGTTAAGTTAAACTAAGAAGAGTTCCCATAGAAGAAAATGTGGTGGACCTCTTGAATAAAGGCCTGTCTTAGTAGAATCATGAGTATCATGTGAGATCTAGTGGACTAAATATTGTTAGAAGTTATCTCAAGTGTAAGCAACTGTCTATTGGAGTTGGTTCCTAGAACCAACTTTTGTGCACTTTAAAATAACCTAAATTCATTGTTTTGAATATTAATAAACTCCTTATCGCATAATGATTTTTCTTTTTCATAACATAGTATGTGATAATGCCCTAAGAGTATTTGTCGCACTGAAAGGTCATAGCAGTTCTCCGCTATGATGAGAACCCAGAGGTTCCATGACAGTATTCTTAAATATATATTCTATAGTATGATGAGATCATTTTAGGGAAAAATGATATAGGATATCAGGGGTGGAGACTCATATTACTTTTAGGCACCTTCTCATATTATACTCCCTTAGTAATATCCAATGTAGGATATTATGATAACAAAACCCACCAATAGGAAATCCACATTTATATGTGTTATTTGATGTTCCTATCTTTGGACATGTGTATTGATCCTTATATTTTAATATTATTATTAACAAGTGTTATAAGTCACATACTTTGATGTATTGATAAAAACTATAACAACATATGTTCATGGTGAGGTAGGATACGTTTGGTGCATCACAAGTAATAGTTTATTAATGAATAATGTGAGAAAATATTTGTCCCTTATATTATTTAATGGAAATTTATATCTCAAGAAATTTGATGGAAATGATATTTACTAAATAAATCCATGTACATGGTGTTCTATAGGCAAGTTCAATTTTCGAAAAATCAAATAAAGAGACATCGAGCACATTGGTTGATGTCACTATCATGAAACCTGATTGATTAGAGATAGCATGATAAAGGGATTATATTACACAGTAAGCATCCATATGGTGTATTATTTCATTATGGAATTAACTTCTTTATCTATAGGTGTCTTAGCATGTTTCTAAATTAAAACCTTGGACTTTAGGTAGTTTTTCCTAATGCCACTGAGAAAGAGGCCTAGAGGGTTGCACACTAAGTGTATCTTAAATATCAGCTAAATAACATATTATTATTTATTATTGAACAAGTTGAATAAATATTATTCTAACACATGATTTAATAATTAGTCATTCTTTCTTGATCGTATATATTATGTCACTAGTTATTTGAGAGAATATTATATGATAAGAATATTTAATAAATATTTATTTCCTATTTAGTGAATATAATATTTATTTAATTTATTAATGAATAATGAAGTGATATTTATTTATTAAATAAATATTCATTATTCAAGACCTAATAAATATTTATGTGTAATGGTGGACTGATTTTAATGGTCATGTGAGAAATAATATATATTGACTATTATTTGAATAAAAAATATTTACTTTAATTTACAAGTTTAGTGAATGTAAAGAAATATTATTATTATTATTATTATAGATATTGGATTCTGTAGTTATTAAGGAAATAATAATTTACACATGTGAAATTATTATTTTTTAAATCTAGTGGTATATAAACCCAATTATATTATTTTCTTAAGAGATCCAATTCATTTTGTGTTGTACACAATGAGATATAGAGATAATCCTCTTAAATACCTAGAGGGGTACCTCTATAAGAATGCTCTCAATAATGGAGAGTGGTTCTCCTACACCAACACTCTCAAGTAGAGAGACATCGAAGAGAACCCTTCCATGAAGCGGTTCTCGAGGCGATCAAAGGTGAACGATGCAAGCATTAGGATTTATCGTGCTAGCACCCAGATATTCATATGGTGACGTTTGAAGGTTCATGGAACACATGTGGAATACCACTGGAGGGAATCTATTATTGATTCTTACAAAGCAATGATATTACGACGCAGAGATGTCATTTAATCCATTAACAAAGAAATAATTTTTTGCAAGGTAATTCTTTAATTTCCTAAATTAATTATAAATAATATGTGATGATATCTCACTTTGGTTCTAGCGTTTATCCATTGTCTATTTTCTTTGATTAAATTTTATTGATCAAAGTGTTTATCATCATGTAAATCTTGGATTAATCATCAATCATGACAAAAAATTGATTTGATCATGCCTCATTCAATACTTCCGTTGTGCCCGGAAACTACAACATGAACGGTCAAATGATAAATATCCCCTAAAAGTACCAACTTTGAGTTATCCCTAATCAATGATTATCATGGGGTATTATGGTTGGTGATGATATTTTAATATTATATTGAATAGATTCTTGTAATCATTGTAAAAAAGTTTTACATGAGATATAAAGAATAGATTCATGAGGTAATAAGTATAGACTTATTACTTGGACTGAATCACTAAAGTATATCTCATGGAATGGAATATAGTCATAGATATACTTAATGGTGTATTATTATTATCAATACTTATTATCTAAGGTTGGTGATATACCTAACATGATAAACTTCATACATTGATACCCTACTTACACAAGTCAAAATATGAACTTAGCTGATCAAGGGGTGGTTGGGTATGTTGTTGATCATGTTGTCGGTTCGGGTGAAACCATGATGAGATTTTTCCACTTATATGACAAGAAAATAAATCTAGACCTTGATTTAATGAGAATTATTAAATGCATTAACATGATTAGTTGAGTCACATATGATGTGTTCAACTACTTGGATGAGGATCATATGATACGCTCATCTGTTAGATGAATGACATGTGATGTATTCATCAACTTGGTCAGTATTTTTCAAAGAATCAAGAAAAGATGATATGTTTATACTAGATTGACATGTTCCATGTCTAGTGGTCACATGATTTCATGGAAAAATGATTTTATAGGTATAAATATGATTTATATGATACATCTAGTGGTAGAAATAATCATATAAAGATGTGATTATGTTTGATGAAGATCAAATCGAATCCCTTAGTAGCTTGGGTAGAAATGATGATTTTCTAGAGTTCATTATTTTATTACATCTATGAAATATAGATTTCATATTTGTTTTAAATGCTATTAAGGATCACAATGTCACATAGTTAGTATAATGACCCGAACCTACAACCCGAGTTCAACTCTTATAAATGTTGTGTATTTTTTTATAAAAAGAAACTTAAACAAATACACAATATCTATTACATAATAGAAACATTTACTGGTTTAGGTTTTAGATAATTAGATAAAAATATTACATTTAAACAAAACTTCAAAAAATGAAATTAAATAAATAAATAATCTTCAGTGCGCTGCCTCCACATAGAAAAATACATCCCTGATAAATCTACTAAACCTGTAAAAATGAATTTAAAACATGGGGTGAGAATTTAGAATTCCCAATAAGAGGTTTTTAAATCATAAATAAATACATTTAAAATATTCCTTTCAATGAATATATATACTTAAAATTTATGTTTTCCAATAAAATGAAATCTAAATATATATATATATATATATATATATATTATAAAACCATTATTTTCTTAAAAAATATATAATTGAAAAGATCTTTAGGATTTCTCCATTTAAAATAATAATTTCTGGTGGGTCATTTATGATACTTGGAAGACCATATTAAAAACCATAACATAAGGTCGTTATTCATAACTCATATGAAACAAAGTTCCCTTAAGACTTATGTGTTCACCCCCTATAATGTCACATAACATACTAGTGCCAATTTTTTTAAACACTTTCCATGGACCTACATTTCTCAATTATAACCTAAAACATTTCAAACATACATACATAATATTATTTTCTTTAAAAATAAAATAAACCTTCTTATCTCATGTCATCAACATATTCTTGAGAGTTTCTAAAACAATTTTTAGGATAATACCATGCTTGAATTAACTTTAATTATTTATAAATCATAAATAAAATGGATAAATAATTAAATGTATACTAGATATAAAAATACATATTATGTCATTTATAATTTAGATGACGTTTATTCCTAATTATGCATGACATACCAAGGGGATAATATATAATTCATCACATGAAATGACAGCTTGTTTAGGATTGTCACATAAAATGATAACTATTATCACTTGAAAACTAAGGTTACACATAAACATAAAACCATAAATTGATATATTAAGAATAAATTATAACTTCATATATAGATTTGGAAATAAAATATTAACACTTTTTAATAAATAAATTTATATACATATATGTATATATAAAAATATATATATATCATTATACCTTATACATAAAATGATTTTTCTGAAAATAAAAGCAAACCCTTTGGTAAACGATTTATCTTACAACATATTAACTTAGAGATAAAAATTAAAACAAAAACTATATTTAATAAAATCTGAATGTTAGAAATATAGATACATACATCTATACATATATATATATATAAATCTTTATAATCAACACAATTTGACCAATAATAAAACTAAATCCATGAAAACCATAGGCTTAGAATTAAAATTTAAATCAAATATCTTATCTTATATTTTATAAAAATAGATAATCATATAAGTATATATATGTATATATATACATACACACACACACACACACACACACACACATATATATATATATATATATCTGTGTGTGTGTGTGTGTGTATTTTTAAAATGAAAATAACTTGATAAAACAAATAAACCCTTACAAACCTTAGGTTTTGGAAATAAATTTTTAAAGTAAAAAAAACCTTTTTATATATACTGAAAATAGATAGTTATATATGTGTATATATACATATATATACACATATATATATATAACCATTTGTGAAAGAACAATAATTTGATGAAATAAAATGAACCCTTACTTGTTTTTAGATGAATCAAAGGATTGTGGGCTTCTGGACATCAAGATGGGGTTTGGGCAGAGTGTGGTTCGGGTATCCATGGGTGGGAAAGGTGAGGGTTTAAATAAAAAAAGTTTATATATTTTTATATATCAATTTTTAATAAGAAAAGACACCAATGGAAAACAAATTTTACCAAAGTAAAAAATAGTTGATGCAAATTTATAAAAAAAGTCGGGTTGTTTGGAAATCCGTGGAAAGGGAAGGAGGCATGTGGGATTCAGCGATGGGAATTTTGTCAGTACTAGTTAGGCTTTCACATTGGGTGGTTTAAGACAAAACTCATAATTTTTAAATCGTTTTATGTTTTATTTTATTATTATTTTATGTTGTAATTATTTCAATCTTTTTATTTTTTATTCGATCACATCTCTCTCACTAATTAGTTTTGTCAAGTCACAACTCCTCCTAACCATTTTTATTTTTTTCTAAATCATTACTCCCACACTTTTTTAGTCAATCACATCTCTTTTTTATCTATTATTGTATTTTTATTATATTATTATAATTTCACATTTATTTGTTTTTGTTTTAACTCATTTTTTTTGTAATCGTTTTTCTCTCTTTCTTTTTGGTTCACATTCCAATGTTATTTATTGTATTATAATGTCATAATTTCAATTATTTTTCTATTCTTTCTAATGTTTTAACCCATTTTTTATCATTTCATTTAACACTTTTTTAATACAAAACATTCTAGAATTTTATATATATGTATATATATATATACATTTTAGTTTTTCTTAAAACGTATTTATAAAGTGTGTTTTTTATATTAAAATAATAAAATAAAACTTATATATAAAATAAAAAAATGATAACTATATTTATAAACATATAATTATATATATACATTAAAACAAAGTGTAACTTTTATACATGTTTAAATTCATTTTTTTATATTATACATATTTATAATTTCAAAAATATCATAATTATTATATTTATATTTTATAAAACATATTACTATATTATGAACATTTAAAATTTATTAATTTCAAATCACCATAAAATTTTAATACCATTAATTAAAATAATTTCACTTACAAAACATTTGACATTTTAATATTACAACTTATAATACTTGAAAATAATAATCTATTTAATATACTCAAATTCTGATAAAATAATTAACATATTATTTCTATCATCGCAAAATAAATAATTTGATTAAGGATAAAATTAAATAAATTCATTTAAAATATTTTGTTGAATAATATTTTGATAAAATAAATTTTGTTATTAAAATATACTTTTATAATTATTTTTATAAAAATAATAAAATACATATATTAAAATATTATTTTACACAAAATAATACTATAAAATAGTATTTGTTTTTAGAAAATTAATTTAAAATTAATTTGAAATATAAGTATTTATAAGTATTATTATTAATTAAAAAAATTAATTTTTATTTTTATTTTTCATAATTTAATGTGTTATTAAACAAATTACTAGGGTGTTATAGTTAGTCATATGGATAAGGATTAAGTTTTGGAAAAATTGTTCATTCCAAAATGAAGAGAGTATGATGAAACTATATCCAAAAAAGTGTTTTTGATGGATTAACAAACAGTTATGAAGTTTTACAAAGAGCCTTTATGGATATAGTACAAGTGGGATATTGTTGTATATGTGCTAAAATAATTAATTAAATTCTTAATTTAGGATCATTTATCTTCCACATGGTTTCATTGATAATAATCCATTATGAATGGATTAAATTGCTTGAATATTTATTGAATAGGATTCAATGAATTAATGACATTGGGAATAAATTTATATGGATATATTGAATATGGTCGATACATTTCATTAAATGAAATGCATCGTGGATGTCTATATAAAGGGATGAGATTCCTCCTTTTTTCAACAACCAATTTTTTTAAGAAAACCTCTCAAAGCTCTCCTCCTCTCTATAGCTTTTTAATCACCCTCAGTGAAGACACTAACACCTTTTTAAGTGTAAGAGAGTCCTTTAATTGAGATCTGGATCCACAAGACGATGTAATCCCTCAAAGGAAGGAAGCATTTGTTTGTTTCTTCAGTGATATTCATCAAGAAAACTCATTGGATATTATTTCATTGGCTATCTAAGTACACACATTTATGTTCTTCATTTATTAAACATTGATTTTGTTAAAAATAGATAGTATATATTTGGGTTATGCATCTGCTACCATGTCCATATAATGGATAATGAAAACCCAACAAAATTCTCAAAAGGAATGGGTTTTATTCCTATTCAATAAATTCTTTATGAAATTAACCCTACCTTGTTGTATGGAGATCCCAAAATCTAGGTTCAATGGGGAAACTACACTATGAAGAAGAATGAATTATTATTTTATTATTATTCTTAATATGATAAAGTACTTCAAGGTGAGGTTAATAATTTTCCTTTAATGATTTTAAAAATGAATTGGTGTTTGAGAATCACCTATGTGAGCATGAAATGGGGTCACTTTAAGGATAATTATTAATCCAAATTCTCTAAAATACTCATGAAACCAGGTAGTGATCATGGTCAAAAAGAACACAAAAGTGAGAATCAATTGTGTTTGAAAGATAATTGTTTCACTACTATTGTTACAATTTAATATAAGTTTGATAGTTCAAATATATCATGTCTACTAATTAATTGAGCATGTATAATAGGATCCATTAGGGGAAGTTAAAAGTTAAATAAAAAACAACTTATCCTAAGGAAATTATCTATCGTTAGACAACTACACACATTTTTACTTTTACATTGATTTATTTTCCAATTATGTTGGGGTTGTTGGAGATTAATGGAAAATGTGACATGAGAGGGTGACTAGAGGTTTGAGAAACTGTTGGCAATGTGGAAGGAAGTTCAGGGCTAACCATTGGTTTTAGGAGTCGTTGGCCCACTTTATCTTATAAAATGATTCCTCTATGGGTTATTTTCATAATATATTATCTATTATTAATTTAATAAATTTTCATACACCTTATTTATA
Organism: Viscum album; assembly: GCA_963277665.1. NCBI lineage: Eukaryota > Viridiplantae > Streptophyta > Magnoliopsida > Santalales > Viscaceae > Viscum > Viscum album. Next base: position 2,015,950,230 of record OY728127.1, read on the forward strand.
AATATAAGTGCTCTATTATCCTTTTTTAACATGATTTCCCCCCTTTCTCAAAGTATCAAAACTCTGTCAAATTTACTTCACAGTTCTCAAGAGTTCAAAGTGTGTTTTGTGTGCATATGTTTCATTCAAATGAGTTATTGGATTTGAAGTTTCACTATTCAATAGAGGTGATTCATTTTATAATGAGACAATTTCTCATAGTTTTGGATGATATAGAGGGAACAAATTTGTCTTAAGAAAACAACATGAGTTTGTTGGGATTAGATTTTATATATTTCATATGCTCTTATTTCTTCTTTATCTCCTTCAAGCCTTATAGACATTTTGTGTAGAATGGATCTTATTATTTAATTAAAATATATTGTATTATGTATACATATTTCTTAATTAAGTCTATTGAGAAGGACCTTACTATATTCTGTATACACATTGGTTTAACCTTTGTAAAGACCTCGACCCTAATAGCCCAGAGTCGGTGCTTTACTTTATTACATTGGTATAGATACAAGATTCAAATTCCAAAGGACCGATCATTTTATCATTTTTGGAAACCATATTACATAAATTAATCTTACATTAAAATTTAAAATATAAAATACAATATAGTGAATCCTTCGAGAACTCCATTATTCTCCTAGATTAACCCTTTATATCAGTCATAATAAACTTCTTGACATTTTGGGGAAAATAAAATATAAGAAATGTGTGAGATCAGATGCTCAGTAAGGGTATACATACAGAGTGTAAAGACCCGTAAAATTCAAGGGAAATTTTTTCTTAATTTTCTTTGGAATTTTACAAGAACGCGGTTTCTGACGGCACCTGATTCTGAGGACCGGAGTGCCCGGAATAAATTTCCGAAGTTTGGCTCGGGTACGTTCAGTGAACGAACGAGAGGGAATTTCTAACTTTTGATTCGGTGCTCGGAATTGAAATCCGAGGACACCGATGAACTCGCAGCGCCGATATTCGCTTAAGGATACCTTTTCCGATGTTGCGTTTTATGCGGAATGAAAGATAGTTTTGGGAAAAATTAAAAGAAATTAAATAAAATGTGGAAACACATTTTATTTTTAACTTGTTGGTTAACTCCTCCCAAAAGGAGTTAGGGGTGGGACCCACATCCACTTAACCTCCCTTGAGAAGATTAAGTGTGGTGGGGCCCACACGAACCCTAACTCTTCATATTCTTTTTTTTAAACTCCCAATAACCCCTCTTTAATTAACTTGACAACTTGGTTAATTAATGGAGTTGAGTTGTTTGAATTTCAAACCTTTGAAATTCAAATTGTTAATTTTGTGAATAAAATAAGCCTTAGCTTATTTTATTTTGGTTGGTCTCCTTAGCCATCTTGAGAGGTTTTGAAGAATTCTCTCTATCTTCTTCAAACTTTGACGAAGAACGTGAAGAACATTCGGACATCGATGAAGAACGCCACGTTCTCGAGAACCATCTTCCGCGACGCCATACTCGTGACACCGACGACGTCTCCTTCCGCGTCATCTCTTCTGCGACGGTTTCCTGCGACGAAATCACCGTCAAAGAGCTTCGAATCCTCGCTTAACGACATCGACGTCCTTTTTCCGCGACGCTGACCACCGCGACGCTCGTCTTCCATGGGTCGTTGATGAACATCGTTCTTGAAACTGAAGTAGGGGTTTGTTGTTGTTTAATTTATTTATTCTCGTTCTTGGTTCTAGCATGACAATCTTGAGGATAAATGATTATGTACTATCATCTAATGAGAGGGGGGACGGACCGCACAAACACGGCCGAAACCCCCTCCTTTGATACCAATTTGTCATGACCCGCCCTCGGGACCCGTGCCATGACTACCCCAAGCCCGCCTTCCATAGGCCAGGGGCTGGCGACTAGCACCAAGGCGTAAATCCCGGTAAAAAGGGAAGGCATTGCCTTTGTAAAGTAAACAAGCACCACAGAGTAAGCAAGCGGAAAAGTAAACACTAAGTAAGAACAGAGTACAACTGAAAGTGCGGAAAAGTAAATGGGCCAGTATACAAACCCAAACTAAAAGTAAAGTACAACTCGAAAGGGAAAACAGTAACTTTAAAGTAAAAGCCGCTATACCAAGCTGTCCACTGGAAATCCCACCTGAAGGGTGGGTACAGATAGCTCCACTGCTCCTTGAGTCCCACCGTCCGCTCCGGGCACGTCCCACCCAGTGGTCCACCTCCAGGTACCGTTCTGCTCTGCAAGCCTCAGTCACGATCAACGTTGTCCGTCGTCTGCAACCAACACAACGTAGTGCGGGCATAGCCCATGCAGGGGTGAGTATAAGCTACTCAGTAGGGACCCCGAGACCCCTGAAGGTCTCCCAAAATCCACAAAGGATAAACCACAAAGGTGAGATACAAACATGAAGTAACATCTAACACGGCTTAGGTATATGCCCATACATATACCTAAGTAGGCTCGTTGCGAGCCTACTGCACGCAGCAGCGGGCCGATGGTGGAGCTTGATGCTCCAGGTGAACGATGAGGCATCTCTACTTTGGACGGACTTCGAGAGCCTCTTCCGCTCGGAGTTCGTCCCAGCCACCCTTCGTGCGGTGTGTATCCAGGAGCTTCTTCAGCTGCGGCAGGGTAGCATGACAGTAGCCCAGTACTCTGAGAGATTTACTGATCTCTCGCGCTACTCCATAGATATGGTACGAGACTCGTTCTTCTGGGCCCGGACCTTCTAGCGGGGACTGAGGCATGAGATCAGGGCTTCGATGATCTCCCTCAACATTCTGATGCAGGCAGAGGTGTTGGAGAGAGCCCTTCTATTGGAAAGTTTTCTCGCCGAGCAGGCTCCAGTGACAGGGCCCACCGCAGGACGGCCCGTAGCAGGGTCTTCTATAGTTGGCAGTAGACAGGTGACGCAGAGGTCCAAATGGGCCAGACCATTAGATGGGCAGACACTGGATGAATATTTGGTTGTGCGGGGCACAGGAAGGATAGCCAGCTACACGAGGGGCAGGCATTGCTACGCATGTGGCGGGCAAGGTCACATGGCTCGAGACTTCCTGACTCGTCCTACAGATGAGAAACAGGTGGTAGAGGGACCTCCCAAATAGAGGTTCGGCCATGGAGGTCCGCAGAGTGCAGGCGGACGAGGCAGAGGAGTTAGCCGAGCAGCAGATGGTGGGCGACACTTCGAGGTGTTGCCACCACCACCGCCAGGAGGTCCGCCCCGACCGCAGGGAGTTGGTGGACATGGGAGAGCTCAGCTTCAGGCAGCTGAGGCCTTCGATCATGGAGCTCTGGGAGAAAATGGACAGGAGCGGAACTAGTGGATACATCTTTTGTACTTCTAGTTCCTTGTTGCTATTGTGTAGCGTCTTTGTATTATGAGCTGCAATAATAAAAGACGCATACCTTTGTGATGTTTTCTTTCATGTCCTCTTTTGTGTTGTTACTAAGAGGTTCCAGTTTTGACTGTTGACTTGACCCTCACTTCTGAGACATCTACTAGAGGAGACCCAGTTACCACACACTGAAGCCGACAGTGTGACTCAACCCTTGGAGGCAAGAGTAACGGTTGGATCTCTTGGTAGTAGCGTTGAGGCCTTACGACGTCATCCTTGGTATGGATTAGTATCATCCATGTCAGGATTGACTGTATTAGGCAAAGAACGTGGTTCATACAAGGGATGAGACCGGATTTCTCTTAATCGGCAAAGAAGAAATCATAGCAGCTCTTGTGGGACCAGAGGTTGTCCAGGCCACGACAGAGAAGGTCCAGGTCATCCAGGAGCGGTTGAGGACAGCTCAGAGCCGGCAGAAGTCATACGCTGACAGGAGGCGGAGGCCACTAGAGTTCGAGGGTGGCGACCACGTCTTCTTGCGGGTCTCACCTCGACATAGTATACGGAGATTTGGCCGAGGTGGCAAGTTATCTCTGCGCTTCATCGGACCCTTCCAGGTCCTCAGCAGGATTGGCGAGGTGGCTTATCGCCTGGCTCTACCACCTCAGTTGCACCGGGTGCACGACGTCTTCCACGTGTCTCAGCTGAGGAGATACGTGCACGACCCGACGCACATCATTGACCATGGGGAGCTTGACGTTGACGATGGGGCGACTTTTACGGAGGTCCCGGTGGAGATAGAGGACCGACAGGAGCGGGTCCTACGTGGGCGATCGATTCCTCTTGTGCGCATCAGATGACAGCACGGGAACCTCCAGGAGAGCATATGGGAGCAGGAGGCTCAGATGCGTGCTCAGTACCCTCATTTGTTTCCCTAGTTTTGATGTATCTTTACGGGGACGTAAAGACCTGAGGTGGGAGTAATGTAAAGACCCGTAAAATTCAAGGGAAATTTTTTCTTAATTTTCTTTGGAATTTTACAAGAACGCGGTTTCTGACGGCACCTTATTCCGAGGCCCGGAGTGCCCGGAATAAATTTCCGAAGTTTGGCTCGAGTACGTTCACTGAACGAACGAGCGGGAATTTCTAACTTTTGATCCGGTGCTCGGAATTGAAATCCGAGGACACCGATGAACTCGCAGCACCGATATTCGCTTAAGGAGACCTTTTCTGAGGTTGCGTTTTATGTGGAATGAAAGATAGTTTTGGGAAAAATTAAAAGAAGTTAAATAAAATGTGGAAACACATTTTATTTTTAACTTGTTGGTTAACTCCTCCCAAAAGGAGTTAGGGGTGGGACCCACATCCACTTAACCTCCCTTGAGAGGATTAAGTGTGGTGGGGCCCACACGAACCCTAACTCTTCATCTTCTTTTTTTTAAACTCCCAATAACCCCTCTTTAATTAACTTGACAACTTGGTTAATTAATGGAGTTGAGTTGTTTGAATTTCAAACCTTTGAAATTCAAATTGTTAATTGTGTGAATAAAATAAGCCTTAGCTTATTTTATTTTGGTTGGTCTCCTTAGCCATCTTGAGAGGTTTTGAAGAATTCTATCCATCTTCTTCAAACTTTGACGAAGAACGCGAAGAACATTCGGACATCGACGAAGAACGCCACGTTCTCGGGAACCGTCTTCCTCAACGCCATACCCGCGACACCGACGATGTCTCCTTCCACGTCATCTCTTCCGCGACGGTTTCCCGTGACGAAATCGCTGTCAAAGAGCTTTGAATCCTCGCTTCACGACATCGACGTCCTTTTTCCGCGACGTCGACCACCGCGATGCTCGTCTTCCGCGGGTCGTTGATGAACATCGTTCTTGAAACCGAAGTAGGGGTTTGTTGTTGTTTAATTTATTTATTCTCGTTCTTGGTTCTAGCATGACAATCTTGAGGATAAATGATTATGTGCTATCATCTAACGAGAGGGGGGCCGGACCGCACAAACACGGCCGAAACCCCCTCCTTTGTTCTTGAATGTTTCTTGCGGACGAAACATGATGGCGTGGTGCCGTCGCACCACGCAGATATCATTCGACAAATATTGCGCGGCGCCGTCGCGCCGCGCCGTGGAAAGATTTATCATGAACGCGACGCTGTCGCGCCACGTCGAAGGAAACAGAAGGCGCCACGGCCGGAGTGGGGCCGCGGCGGAGGGGCGCGGTGCCGTCGCACCGCGTCGGACGGTGAAGGCCGCGGCCGGTTCCGGGCCGCGGTGGAATGAGGAGACTGGTGGCCAGCCGAGCCGCCGGTGTTGGAAGCCGGAAAGGGGACCGGCCTCGCCGGTCCCGTTGAGGAAGAACCGGCCGGCCAGGTCAGGCCGGCCGGAATGGAGGAAAAACCGGGGGAAATTAATTCCCCCGGCCAGCCAAAATGGTCCCCCATTAAGAGGGGGCCGGTTTCACAAAGGGGGGGCAGGCGACCCTCCGTTTTTCTCAAAGGCAGGCCCCCCACGTGAGGGGGGGGCCATTTGATCTGAGGCGCGGCATCCAGTCGCGCCGCCAGCAGAGGAAGGCGGGGGCTTTGCCCCCCGCGCGTGGCACCCGAGCGGCGCCCAGGCCGTGCTGCAGCGCTGGACCGCGCCGCCGGCCGCACCGGGTCGGACCCGGTTCGGGCCGACCCAGGGGGGTCGGACTAGGTCGGCCCGGACCCGGACCCCCCGTTTTCGAATCGACTTCGGTCTTTTGCCCATAACTTGAGCTACGGACCTTCGATTGATGAACCGTCAGTGGTAATGCGATCCTTGGATCAAGACGGTCGTTTCGGTATATCGCACTCAAGGTTTCGGAATACTTTGAGTTCGGCCGGGTTGGTTCTTAAACGAAACCAATCGGGCCCTCGGAGCGGAAACACTCATATCTTGAGCTACGGACGTCCGATTGACGTGTCGTCAGCTTTGTTGAGTTCCTCTTAGTGAGTCGGATCTTTTGGCATACTCCGCCCAAGGTTTGGACACAGGTGGAGTACGAACGGGTTGGTTTTGCCTTAAAAACCAACCGGGCCCCTGGGACGAAAAAGCCAATAACCCTCAGACTGGGCGTTCGATTGACGCGCCGTCTGTTACGTTGAGTTCCTGTTGGCGATACGGAACTTTTGGATACATCAACTCTGGACTTTGTGACAGTTGATGTATCAGCCTCTCGGCTCGTGGAGTGGACCCTCCCGAACGAGCTTACTGTGTGCGGGAACCCTAGTGCTGGCTGCGACTGCTACTGTGACGACGACGATTGTGCAGGGATCCTCAGTGGACTGCGACGATGAAGACAGCTGGTCTTGTATCCTATGTGGGTCCTAGCTGTGCTGGTCTTGTATCCTATGTGGTTCCCAGCTTAGATGATTCAATACTAGTCTTGTATCCTATGTGGGTCCTAGCTGTGCTGGTCTTGTATCCTATGTGGGTCCCAGCTTAGATGATTCAATACTGGTCTTGTATCCTATGTGGGTCCCAGTATAGATGAATCGATGAAGACAGTTGGTCTTGTATCCTGTGTGGGTCCTAGCTGTGCTGGTCTTGTATCCTATGTGGGTCCTAGCTTAGATGATTCAATACTGGTCTTGTATCCTATGTGGGTCCCAGTATAGATGAATCGATGAAGACAGTTGGTCTTGTATCCTATGTGGGTCCCAGCTTAGGTGATTCAGTATCTATGTCTGATCATCTCATTCACCTTTTCGATGATGTATACCTGTGTGAGCTGAATCCTGTTGCTTTCCTGTGTGGATTGTGTTGTGCTATCCTATGTGGATTTCGTTTTGCTTTCCTGTGTGGAATACGTATACCTTCCTGTGTGGACTGAGTTGTAATTGGGCTCGGAGGTTGGAGCGTATTGGAATTGATGACTTAGGTATATGTATGGGCATATACCTAAGTCGTGTCAGATGTTACTTCATGTTTGTATCTCACCTTTGTGGTTTATCCTTTGTGGATTTTGGGAGACCTTCAGGGGTCTCGGGGTCCCTACTGAGTAGCTTATACTCACCCTTGCACGGGCTATGCCCGCACTACGTTGTGTTGGTTGCAGACGATGGACAGCGTTGATCGTGGCTGAGGCTTGCAGAGCAGAACGGTATCTGGAGGTGGACCACTGGGCGGGACGTGCCCGGAGCGGACGGCGGGACCTGAGGAGCAGTGGAGCTATCTATACCCACCCTTCAGGTGGGATTTCCAGTGGACAGCTCAGTGTAGCAGCTTTTACTTTAAATTTTCTGTTTTCCCTTTCAAGTTGTACTTTACTTTCAGTTTGGGTTTGTATACTGGCCCATTTACTTTTCCGCACTTTCAGTTGTACTCTGTTCTTACTTAGTGTTTACTTTTCCGCTTGCTTACTCTGTGGTGCTTGTTTACTTTACAAAGGCAATGCCTTCCCTTTTTACCGGGATTTACGCCTTGGTGCTAGTCGCCAGCCCCTGGCCTATGGAAGGCGGGCTTGGGGTAGTCACGGCACGGGTCCCGAGGGTGGGTCGTGACACAGAGGAAGCTATCATAAACAATAATAAACAATTATGGAAAGGTAAATAACTGAAACACATGTCATTTAATCAATAACTTTAGCATAATATGACATAATAAAAGGTGATCAAATAATACCATAGAAATAATTCACATAATCTATAAAACTTAGCCATGGATATTACACTATTTAAATAATCAGATGGAAATTAATGAATAATCTCATAATGATTAAATGCATAATGTAGGATGTCTAAAACATACCCTCAAGGCTTCTTCCAATAATTCTACATAAATGGGTAAGGCCTTAGCCAAAACTCGGCCTACTTTGTCTCATGAGACCTACCGATGCATCAAGGGGATATAACGAACCTCGACTGTCACATACTAATTCCAATGCATTCCTCACATGAAAGGGGTGAAATATAATCAATATAAACATTATTATTTTAACTAGAATATGAAATTTAAATACTTTTCTCATTCAATAAAAATAATCATAAACCATCCAGAGAAATGTGGTGAATGGTATCAAAATAGTACATCCCCGGTCAAACTGATCATAAACTATTCAATAAAATATGATAAATGGTATCATAATAGATAAATATCAATAAATAATAGTATTAAACAAAGTATGTTGGCATGGATACTTTAATAAGAACATTGAAAAATTCTTGAGCAAAATACCCTTTTAACTTTGAAATCACTTATTCTTAAAAGGTTGCACAATTATAAAAGAAATCATTTTATTTAAAAATAACCCTATAAACTTGTAAAAGATTACTTAAGGCATTAATGTGTCATGAAATAGGAAAATATTCTCATACCATATATGTTTAAAAAACATTTCTTTTAAATTTCTAAAAAAAAGAAACATTTAAAAGAATATTTTTAAAAGAAAGTATGAGTGTTAACAAAATGAATCAATTATGTGTATCAGCTATAAATAAACATAAAACAAGTGGAAATACAACTTAAGATAATAAAAATCCATTTAAAACATAATCAGATCATGAGATAATCAATGGAGTATAATTTTAACCCAAATAATGGAAACTAGGTTATGAATTCCCTTACCTTAGGTTCGACTTCCTTTAAATGTGTCTGAACCTCCTATATAGTGGTTTTAAACATATTATTAACTTATAATAGAATAATATTAATATTTATTATATCATATATTATCATGACCTTCCTTCCTCAAAATGAGGTAAGGGATATAAAATTGTCATGACCTTCCTTCTTCAAGATGAAGGAGAGATAATGACCCCTGATTCCCGCCTCCAATAGGCCCCAGGGTAGAAACCAACGCTAAGGGTATATAGTATAACAAACATGGAAGGAATTTCCCTTTTTATACTAACCAATATTATGAGATAAGATATATCAACCTCAAAAAACTCCAAGATATATATGTGTGTGTGTGTGTGTGTGTTTGTGTGTGTGTGTGTGAGTGTGTGTGTGTGTGTAAAAGAAGCCAAAATCCATCCCACATGCATGTTTAAAGTAAAAATGCTATAAATATAATGAAAACATCCAAAGTAAGTACCAAAATAAAACTAAGCAGTGACACACCAACCATCCCCAATGTCTGAGCTAGTAAGGTCCAGCATGGACCGCGTAACTTCCCTGGAAACCTAAAAACTATTTTATATACATAGGTTGATCATAAAATTATACTCAATAGGAAAATCCAAAGTCACTCATGCACAAGTGGGAGAAAACATACTAATTCCCCTATGAGAAAATAGTATAACCTCAAAGGTTCCTAACGAGGAATACTAACCACCCCAGTCTCACTAAGACACACTCACCAAATAATGCAAGTCAAGTAAAGTAACAATATAAGAACATCGATTATAGGGTACCTCACACAAATCCCCACCATTTAACTACTCATCCCTAACGGTGAATGTCCTGGAACTACCACTCTTTCACAATCCCCACTATCACAGCCTTCCCACACACACTTAGGACACAACCACATCACACGTCTTGCCTGAAGACACAAAGACCTCATCCTGAAGACACCTGGGGAAACAAACCACCATTCACACAACCATTTCCATAAATCTAGTAATAAACCTCAGTCTATTACAGCCTACCTGAAGGGTATTGGGCAATAAATTTCTAGAAGAGGGAGTAGGGGAGCCAATAACCAGCCATCCATCCTCCCATCGGGATGTTGGGAAAGACACCCTCCCCCATAATAATGGGGGTGTTCAGTACGTAGTGCTCAACATGGGTGGGGTGCGTATATAAATCACAAGGAACTACAAGTTTATATATATAGGTAAACAAACACTCATCCCAACCTATGGATTTCCAAACAAACAACCAGCCCACACAAACTGCCCTTGTTGCTACCCCTACATGAACAAACACATAAATAGTTATAGACAAAATATAAACCACCCCTTTTATTTAACCACTTATCATTATTTTTTAAGAAGTTCACTTATTTCCATTCCAAAACTACTCAGGAAACTACCAACCACATCCATACCCAACACATTCAGTAGCACAACCAGATTTCAGTCCCACTGCACAACACTATTCAATAACCATAACACAACCCAGATGCAGTTCCACTACTCTACAAGTTCATTCATTTCATAATCAATCAATCCCTCAACCTAATATCCCATCACACCTCCTACACCACCTCATACACAAATCCCTTAGCATCCACTACCAACATTGTAGCCCCGCTACACAAACATACCACACCCTACTCACTGATCCAACTCCTCTTTCCATCCATGTACACATAACCATGCTACCAACAGCAGCAGCATACAACCCACACAAGGAACAAAACCAAACAAAACCCACACAGCACACACCCACACCAACAAGCCAAGTGTATTCATACTTATCCAAAAAAGGTTATTTAATTCCACTTTGATAAATAGGGGTGATCATAAAACAATTTTGATCCCGGGGCATCCTTTTCATTTAACTAGGTATACATGATTAATCAGATTGATATTTACAGCAATTATTCACAATATATTGAGGGTTTACAAACAAGTACCACCAATGGACATGATTTTCATAAGGCATACATCCAGAACAAACCATAATAAGAAACTGAGAATAACACATAAAACAAGCGATCAACATCATCATCTTCCCTTCCCCTATTTATAACTAAGTTAACAAGCAAAATATATCATAAAACCCTTAATAATTGGCTTTAACTATGATCAAGAGGCGACACCAGTATACCCACCCCACATGATACACAAAGAAAGGATAGGTGAATGAAATACCTACTTGGAACAATAGGTGACCAATGATTCTTCCATGTGCCAAAATAGAGGGTTACACGAGCAGTAGAAAGGACTCCAAGGGAAAACTGAACAGGTTTCTACAGCACAGGGGTGCGACTTCTTGGGAAAGAAAAGATGTAGGCGCACCAAAAGGGAACATAAGGTTTCAAGGAAGAGAGGATCTCGGCTTAAGAAAAGGCCATATCCTAAAATTAGGGAGATGATTTAAAAGTACTTTAATTTTGGATCATGGTTTGAACACGCGGCTTGTCCATTTCTAATGATATTTAAGATATAATCATCCTACTAGGAGATGGTGCAAATGTCTTGAAAAACATTCAAACATTGATAGGTTCATCATTTAATGTTAATTGGAACGTAAGATGGATGAAACTGGAATAAAACTTAGTAGGTGTGAGCTATCAGTGGTGAGTAACCGTTCGGTGAGCCACTGTTCGGCGAGCCACTTTTTGGAGAGACACCATTCGATGAGCCACCATTCAAAAAGCCACTATTCAAAAATCCACCATTCGACAATCCATCATTCGGCAAGCCACCATTCAGTGACCTACTATCATATGAACTACCGTTAGAAAACTGGGTTTTTGGAAAACTCTTGAAACATGCCATCATGACCTCCAAGAATGCTGAAAACACTCTATTTTCACAAAGGAATGGACCGGAGAGGTCTGGTCTATTACACCATATACCTCTCAAACTATTCTCTTCCTCTAGAATTTAAAACTAAACCCAGAAGAAAGAGGGTTATGAACAACCACATCATAAGATGCCTCTCAAGGATAAACCACCTTGTGTTGTTCGAAAGCTGAAATGAAACTTCAACATACAAGAACACTTCCCCCAACATCCACTTTCCCAAAAAAACACATAAACACCAAAGGCCACAGTGTATGGACACATGAGTCAGGGAATTCCCTCCCCATTATCAAGATACTATCTTCTTTGGGTGGAACTGACTTGTCTTAATGGGTTTAATCACATCTGTATTAGTGCATATTGATTAGGGATCAGGTCCTCCCCTTCCCACATGTCACAACTTTTCACACTTTATAGAACAGGGAAAACAACTCATCTTATAGAAAACAAGGTTCAAGCATTACATATAAATCAAAACATAAAAGAAAAACTCAAAACAGCTTCGGGTACTGGGTACACATCGATGCCTCTCATTCCCAAGTACTCTCCTCAAGGCCACCATGGCTCCACAACACACAGACCAAGGGAATCATTCATCCATGTAGCACCTTCTCCTGACGATCCTGGATCTCTATCAGTATCTCCACGTAGGTTGTGTATTCCTCAATATCCAACTATCCCTAGTCGATGACATGGGAGTCATCGTGAAGATACCAGTGAAGCTAGAAGACATGAAAGATTTTTTGGATCCTCCCCAACTGTGGTGGAAATTCAAACTGGTATTCCACCTCTCCAACTCAGCCCAACACCTCAAAAGGTCTTATGAACCTAGGAGAAATCTTACTCCCCCTGTTGAACCTCCACTTTCCATGTCAAGGGGAAACCTTCAAGAACATGTGGTCCCTAACTTAAAACTCTAAGGGCCTCCTCCTGTGATCAGCATATGACTTTTTTTCAGTCTTGTGCTGCTTTAATCCTATCAAGGAAAAGATACACCTTCTCAGTCATACTTCGCACCACATATGGACCAAGAACAGTTGCCTCCCCAACTTCTGTCTAGCACAAGGATGAACGACACGGTCTTCCATACAAAGCTTCAAATGGATCCATACCAATGGAAGAGTTATAGCTATTATTGTAAGAAAAATCTATGAAGGGAAATTTTCTCATCCAAGACCCACCAAAGTCTATGATGCATGATCATAGCATGTCCTCCAATGTCTGGATGGTCCTCTTTGTATGCCCATCTATTTGAGGGTGGAAAGTAGTGTTGAGGCATAATTAAGTGCCAAAATCATGCTACAATCCCCTCCATACTCATGAGGTAAAACACGTATCCTGATCTAAGATGATGGATCTTGGAACCCCATATAGCCTCACCACCTCATCCAAATACCTCTGTGTTAAGGCATCAACTACGCTCTATTCCTTGATCACTAAGAAGTGATCCAATTTTGTTAGTCGATCCACTACTACCCAGATTTCATCACATCATCCCTGAGGCCTAGGTAATATTGTGAAGAAATCTATTGAGATTCCATCCCACTTCCACTTGGGGATATCTAAGGGATGCAATAAACCACTGGGAAAATGGTGCTTAGCCTTCACCTATTGGCGCACTAGGAACCTTTCCAAAAACTCCACCACTACCCACTTCATCCCGAGCCACCATAACTTTTTCCTCAAGACACTATACATCTTAGAAACTTGAAGATATACTACTAGGGGTGAGCTATGAAACTCAAAGAGAACTCCCTAGTGCATATCCACTAGAACAAATTTCTTCTCACAGAACAACATCTGATTTTGACCATACTCTGACCATCCCTCCAGAGCATCACCCCGGTCAATGCAATCGTGCATCATTTCAACCTCTGAGTCTCCCCACTGAGACTCCACCACCTTCTGCATCAGAGAAGATTGCACTATCATCTGAAATAGACACCCTCTTCCACCATCCATTCCTAAATCTAAGTGAAAGGAAACCAACTTCTCCATCACCCTCTAAGCATCTGAAGATTCCCAAACTACCTCTCTTTTTGACTTCCTACTCAAAGAATCGGCTAAAAAGTTCCCCTTTCCTGAGGTGTAGGAGATATCAAAATCATAGTCCTGAAGAAACTCTATCCACCTCTGCAATCGCAAGTTCACATCTCTCTAGGAAAAGATGTACCTCAAGATATTATGATCTGTGAAGACCAAAAAGTGATCCCTAATGATGTAATGTCACCAAAATTTCAACGCAAACACGACCGCTGCAAGCTCCAGATCATGGGTGGAATAGTTTTGTTTGTGGGGATGCAACCACCTAGACCCATATAAGATCACTCCTTTCTGCTACTACATCACACATCCCAAGCCTAGACTAGAAGCATTACAAAACACCTCGAACAACACCCCTTCCTCTGAAAACCTGAGTACTAGAGCAATTACCAACTCCCCCTTTAGATAGATGAAAGATGCCTGACACTTCTCGATCCACACAAATGCCTGGTATTTCCTTGTCAAATCCATCAATGGATCTGCAAATCGGGATAAGTTGGGTATGAATCTCTAGTAATATCCTACCAGACCAAGAAATCTACAAATCTTCACCACATTCTTGGGTTTTTCCCCAAGAAACATCCACCTCGATCTTCCTCCACTACTATCCCTTGCTGAGACACCACATATCCAAAAAAGTGCAGCTCTTGTGTCCAGAACTTACACTTGGACAAATTAGCATAGATCTGATGGCATCGAAGAACCTCCAAGATATTTCTGAGATGCTTGGCATGTTCCTCATCTGTCTTTGAGTAGATTAGGATGTCATTGATGAACATGATGAAGAACTGGTCCAGGAACTCACGAAAGACTGATTTCATGAGCCCCATGAACATATCTAGTGTGTTCATAACATCGAACAACATGACCACGAACTCAAAGTTCTCATACCTACACCTGAAAGCAGTCTTTGGGATGTCACCCTCCTTCACCCTTAACTGGTGATACCCAAACCATATATTGATATTAGAGAACCAAGTTTCTACCCTCAACTGGTCCAAAATATCATCTATCCTTGGGAGAGGGTAAAGGTTCTTGATTGTCACTTGATTCAGTCTCCAGTAGTCTATGCACATCCTGAGACCACCATCCTCCTTCTTTGCAAACAAGACCGGAGAACCCCACAGTGACACACTAGGTCAGATAAAGCCCTTCTCCATTAGACCATCGATCTGAATCCACAACTCCTACAACTTAGAAGGAACCATCTAATAAGGAACCATTGAAATCGAATGAGTACTAGGATGTAAGTCTATCCCAAACTCAATGTCATGTCGATGTGGTATAGTCAAAACCTCCTCAAGGAAAACATCCAAGAAATATCTAAAAACTCTCAAAACCTCCACCATCTCATCATTCATATATCCTACTGACAGCTCAGCTAAAAAAGAAAGAAGGAGCTCTGCACACCAGCTACCTACCTAAGAACTTTTCTCACCAATGAAAGCTACACACTGGCCACCTTTGTCTGAAAACATGACTCTCCTCTAGAAGCAGTCGATAACAAAATGCACCAAAAACAACCAGTCGATGCTAAGGATGACATCGTGCAGTTACATCTGTAGCAGAAAGAGGTCCCCATTGGACTGATGCGACCCCAACATCAGTTTACATCCCCAAAAAACATCAAACAAGATAGTCTGACCTCTAAATGGTGTACTTAGAACCATAGTAATGGAAATTCTCTCTATTTATATTCCAAGAGCATGGGCTAGACTAGGTGAAATAAAGGAGTGATAATCTCATGAATCAAACAAAGCACAAGCAAGTTTATTGAAAAAACTGATCATACCTTGAACGATCTATGGGCCTGCTAGAACTGTTTCCCCTACGGCGTGAAACTAATCACACTCATCTCCTCTTACCCTCTTCTATTGATTGACTTCTATATCATGTCTGGGTTGAGGTCCCTATGGAATTCCCTGAGGTCGGCCTTCACCTACTCTATCTTCCCATGGTGGAGCAGGAGTCTGTTGTCCCTACTACTGAAATGTTCTGGCCAACAACTAATGCTGAGGCAAGAACTGAACCTACCCACCTCCACCATACTGATCTATAACTGGACATTGACTATGAGGGTGCTCGTGACCTCCACAAGTGAAACACCTCGGTCCCAAGTCCATGGGAAAAGCACAAGGACCAGAGGGTTGAAACTTAAACTGCTGGGGTTGGATCCTCATTGGTCGAAACATAGAAGGACCTGATTCCAGAGACCTACTGTTGATATCCTTCCCCTTTAAAGAACTCATTTGTCTCCCCTCTCACAGTAAAACACCTTGTGATTACATCCTCTTAACTAACTCAACCTTCTTCTGGACCTCTAAGTATGTCGACAAGGTGAAGGGAGTAACTGCGTACTAGAGGAAAGAAAGGAGTGCCTCCTCTAAGAATCTCTCCTGAGACTCCTCATCCAAAAAAAATCCAGAGAAAAAAAAAGATCCTTGAACTTGATCCCCAACTCTCATACCGACATACTTCCCTGATGTAGGGGGAGTTGATCCTATCACTTCTCAGCCTTCATGGTTGAAGAAATGAATTCTACCCGAAACTCCTTCTCAAAATCAACCCATAGAACATCAGCCTCCTTTATCTCCGCCAAGTAAAGCATCCAACACTGATGTGATGCTCCCCTCATTTGGATCACTGCCAGAGAAACCCAGTACTTTTTCAGAGCCCGAATTAAGCTGAAAGATTACCAGCTCCTCAAGCCAACTCTCTGTCTTTATGTATGAAACACTTCCTTCATATATTCCCAGAGTCTGCCACTAGAAAGAACAAAGTGTCTTCTACCACTGATCATCCTCCCCCATTGGGTCAACCCTCCACTGACCAGCCAGATTGACCTATTGAGCCTCCACTACTCGTACCACACATGGACGATTACCAGGTTCCATAATTGAAAAAGGTAAACAAGGAACTCCTAAGCTTGAGTAGTATGGAATTTTCATTTAAGATTAATTTTAACTCATTGTTTATTTTAATTTCTTGAAAAATAGCCAGAACAAACAAGAACACAAGTCATCATGATGTATGTACCTTCCTTAGGGTCTCTACCTCACAAATGGTGAAACCTCACTTGGTCGTTTAGTAAGCTCATAGTCCTTGTATCAAATTAAAAGGGGACCTAAAATCCTATGTCCTAGCCGGTCTTCCCTAGAATATTTCATGCACTAAGATTTCCTAACACCATTACCCTACCAACCCATGAAATCCTCAATATTCCTAACTTCAAACTCCATCCTATTTCTCAACTGTCACCTTTGATGCCATTCTATCATGACCCGCCTTTCTAAAGATAAATAAATGTATATAAAAGTGTCATGACCTTCCTTCTTTAAGATGATGGAGAGATAATGACCCCTGAGTCCTGCATCTAATAGGCCTCAGGGTGTTGACTAGTACCAAGGGTATATAGTATCCCAAACATGGAAGTCATTTCCCTTTTTATAGTAACCAAGATCGGGAAATGAGATGTATCAACCTCAAAAATTCTCCAATAAATATATATAAAAGAATCCACAATCTATCTCACAAGCATGTTTAAAGTAAAACTGCTAGAAATATAATGAAAAGCTCCAAAGTAAGTACCAAAATAAAACTAAGCAGCGACACAACAACCATCCCCAATGTCCGAGCTAGTAAGGTCCAGCACAGTCCGCGTAATCTCTATGGAAACCTGAAAATAGTTTTATATATGTAGGGTGATCATACAAGTATACTCAGTAGGAAGATCCAAATTCACTTGTGCACAAGTGGGGGGAAACATACTAATGCCTTTTTGAGAAAATAGAAGAATCTCAAAGGTACCTAATGAGGAATACTAACCAACCTAGTCTCACTAAGGCACACTCACCAAATAACGCAAGTCAAGTAAAGTAACAATATAAGCGCATCGATGATAGGGTATCATGCACCACTCCTCACTGGTTAACTACTCATCCCTAATAGAAAACATCATGGAACTACCACTCTTCCATAATCTCCATTGTCATAGCCTTCCCACACACACCTAGGCCATGACCACATCACACATCTTTCCTAAAGACAACTGGGCCTCATCCTGAAGACACTTGGGCATCATCCTGAAGACACTTGGGGAAACAAAACACCTCTCACTAAACTAGTACCATAAATATGGTAATAAAACTCAATACATTACAGTATTACTAAAGCATCTTAGGTGATAAATGCCTAGAAGAGGGAGCAGGGGAGATAATAACCAATCATCCATCCTCCCACTGGGATGTTGGGAAAGATACCCTCCCTCATAGTAATGGAATTGTTCATCACATAGTACTCAACATAGGCTGGGGTGTTTATAGAAATAAAAAGGAACTATGAGTTTATACATATAGGTAAACAAACACTCATCCCAAACTATGGGTTTCCAAAAAACAACCATCCCACACAAACTGCCCTTGCTGCTACCCCTACATGCATAGCCACACAAAAATCCATAGCCAAAACATAAACCACCCCTTTATTTTACCACTTATCATTATTTATTAAGAAGTTCACTTATTTTCATTCCAACACTACTTGGGAAACTACCAACCACAGCCATACCCAACACATTTAGTAGCACAACCAGATTGCATTCCCACTACACAACATTGTTTAACAACCATAACACAACCCAGATGCAGTCCCATTGCTCTAAAAGTTCATCCATTCCACAATAAATCAATCTCTCAACCTGAGATCCCATCACACCTCTTGCACCACCTCATACACAAATCCCACAACAACCACTACCAACACCACAGCCCCACTGCACACACATATCACACCCTACTCACAGAGCCAACCCCTCTATACACCCCTGTACCCACAACCATGCTACAAATATTAGCACCATACAACCCACACGAGGTCCAAAATCCAACAAAACCCACTCATCACACACCCAAACCAATATCAACAATCTAAGTGTATTCACATTTATCCAACAAAGGTTCTTTAATTCCACTTTGATAAATAGAGGTGGTCACAAAACAAGTTTGATCACAGGGAATCCTTTTCATTTAACCGGGTATACGTGGTTAATCATATTGATATTTACAGCAATTATTCACAAGCTATTGTGGGTGTGAAAACAAGTACCACCAACGACCATTATTTTTAAAAGGCATACAGCTAGAACAAACCATAACAGGAAATCAAGGATAACACATAAAACAAGAGATCAACATCATCATCTTCCCTGCCCCAATTTATGACTAAGATAACAAGTATATTATATCATAACACCCTTAATAATTGGTTTCAACTATGATCAAGAGGTGACACTAGTATACCCACCCCGCATGATAGACAAAGGAAGGAGAGATGAAGGAAATCCCTATTTGGAACAATAGGCGACCAAAGATTCTTCCTTATGCCAAAATAGAGGGTTGCGCGAGTAGTAAGAAAAACTCCAAGGGAAAATTGAAAAGGCTGCTACAACACAGGAGTGCGACTCCTTGGGAAAGAAAGGTTGTGGGTGCACCAAGAGGGAAAATATGGTTTCAAGGAAGAGAGGATATCGGCTTATTAAAAGGCCAGATCCTAAAATTAGGGAGATGATTTAAAAGTAATTAAATTTAGGATCATGTTTTGACCATGCATCTTGGCCATTTCTAATATATTTAAGATATAATAATCCTCCTATGATACAATATAAATGGCTTTAGAAATAGTCAAACATTGATAGGTTCCTCATTTAACATTAATTGGAACATAAGGGGGATGAAATTAGAAGAAAACTCAGGAGGTGTGATCTATCGATGGTGATTCACCATTCGGTGAGCCACCACTCGGCGAGCCACTACTCAGCAAGCCACCACTCAGTGAGGAACCATTCGGTGACATATCGTCAGATGAGCTATCGTTAGAAAATTGGATTTTTGGAAAACTCCTAAAACATGCCATCATAACCTCCAAGAACACTACAAACACTCTATTTTCACAAAGGAATGGACCAGAGAGGTCCGGGACACTATATATATGATCCCCTTATAACATTTTACCACTCGTTTGTCAATGATATTTCGTTATTACTCTTGTTTCATGTGTGAACTACTACATTTTTCTATGCATGTTTTGTCATGTAAGTCCCAATTTTAGTGCATAAGATATAGTATTTTCATCTCTAGAATGATATTAAGGTCATATATATCATATTTATTCATTGTATAAATTTTTAGAACTATTCTTGAATGTTAAACATAGAAAATGAATCTCATCGCTTCATAGAGGCAGTAAGTCGTACGTGCGCACGAGCGACGGTGTCATTCCCTTAATGGTGAAAGGGTAAGGGAGTGGATGATATATTGACTTTTCCAGAATCAATATCATTCCATAATTATCATATATATTTATTTTCTCCATCATTAGAACCATACGAGTATCGTGGTGATGAAAAACGAATTACACCACTACGTAGAGACACTACCACAAAACAGGGCAAGGGAAGTGCCTCGTTTTATCAGTGCTAAGCAGAAAGTGCTGATAAAGGGGGGGCCTTTATCAGCACTATATAAAAGTGCTGATAAATGTATCCTTTATCGGCACTAAAAAAGGAATTGATAAAGGGTACACATTTATCAGTGCTTTTATTAGCACTAATAAATGCTACATTTATCAGCACTATTTTTAGTGCTGATAAAAGGTTTTAATAATAATTTATATACAATTATTATATTTATATTCAAAAATAATGTTTACTTGTACACATTAAATAAAAAAACATGTTTATAATTAATATATATTTTTTAATAATTCAAATATATATATATAATGTTTAAAAAAAGTATTTCTAAGCTTATAATTATATATGTGTGTGTTTCCAATGAATTTGGTCAATAAATATATTGATCATGACTGCATATATGTTATGTATCATCATGAATGTTCATTTATACATTACACTCTTCTTATTATTCATGTTTTCCATTAATGTCTCGTTGTTTATTATATATATTTTACTAGTTGTATATGATTAATTCATGCATGTTACCCATATATATACTATATTATGTTGTCAATACTTATAAAATTACATTAAATATATTTAAAGAATAAATATATTTATTATATTTATAATTATTAAATTTTAATTATATATAAATAGTTCTTAAATAGATGTATTTGTAATTATAATTATAACTATATATTTATTTATTTAAATAATAATAAAATTACAATAAATATATACATATATTATAATTTTATAAATATATATATATATTTATTTATTTATTTATTTATTTATTTATAATTATATACAAATATTTATAAATATATTTACTTACAGTAATAATTATAACTATAAATATAAATATATATGTGTGTGTGTGTAAATAATTATAAAATTATAATAAATATATTTATTATACAACTTATAAAGTTATAAATATATAATTAAATAAATATATACAAATATTTATAAATAAATACAAATATTTATAATTATAATTCCTAAATAAACATAGATATATTTAAATAATTAAAAAATTATAATAAATATATTAATTATATATATTTATATACAAATATCTATAAATAAATACAAATAGTTATAAATATAATTCTAAATAAATGTAAATATATTTAAATAATTGAAAATTTATGATAAATATATTAGTTATATATATTTATAAAATTATAAATATATTTATTATAATTTTATAATTATATATATATATATAATTACAACTATAAATAATTTATTTATTATAATTTTTAATTAAAATATATATATATATATATTTATTAGTTATAAATATAAAAAATATATATATTTATTTAAATAATTGTTAATTCATAAAAATATATTTATTATTTTCATATATAATCTTATATATAATTAAATAAATATATTTCTAAATATATTTACAAATATATAGAAATATTAATAAATAAATACAAATATTTATATTTATATTTATAAATAAAAACATATATATTTAAATAATTATAAAATTATAATAAATATATATTAATAAAATTATAAATATTAGAAATATTAATTTTTTATAATTTTATAATTATTTAAATAAATAAATAAATATTCATTTATAATTATAATTATAAATAAATATATATTCTTATAAATAATGATAAAATTAGAAGAAATATAGTTATATACATCTATAATCATAATTATAAATATATTTAATTAATATATTTATTGTATATATTTCTAAGATTATAAATATAATAAGTATATTTCTTATAATTTTATAATTATTTAAATTATAATTTTATAAATATAAATATATATTTATCATTTATATAATTTTATAAATATATATAAGAATATAAATAAATTATTAACATTATATCTTTATCAGCGTTTTTTTAGCACTGATAAAGTCCTATCTTTATCAGCGCTAAAAAATCGCTGATAAAATGTGTCTTTATCAACACTATATTTTTAGCGTTGATAAAGACATCCTTTATTGGTGCTTTTTTAGCGTTAATAAAGGCCTAGCTTTATCAACACTGAAAAAAGCATTGATAAAGGCGTGTTTTATCAGCGCTTTCTATTTTAGCGCTGATAAAACATACCTTTATTAGTGCTTTTTAGCTTGCGTTGATAAAAGGTTCACCAAGTTTTATAAAGAAACTCTAACTTTCTCCTCCTTCCTCGCACCGTTAAAGCTCTCGCGGAAGCCAATCATTGTCACTGACGCCTCCTCCTCCTCCTCCTCCTTCTCATCTCCCGCTAACTCCTCCACTGTGAACCCACCTTCCTCGCGCATCTTTCCTCCGTCATGCACCTCTCCTCCATCACGCGACTCTCCTCCACCGGAGGACTCCTCCATCATGCGTCTCTCCTCCTCATCCAACTCCTCCACCTCCACAATTCTTGTTGCCACGAACCAAACTTCCTCACACGCCTCTCCTCCACTGTTCGCCTCTCCTCCACCGGAGGACTCCTCTGTCGCGCACCTCTCCTCTGCCACGTGCCTCTCCTCCACCGTGAACACACCTCCACTGTGCACTAAACCACACCACCACAGTGATTTTTCTTCTCTTTCTCATCTTTTTCTCATGTTATTATAGTTTTATATTAATGGTGATGTTGTGAATTGTACGGGATAAATTGCCCACTGAAAATTTTGGTCATTGGTGGTCCTTTTTCACACACTAAATGAATTGCATGTTGGTGTGATACCTAATGGAACTTAATTATGACTCACACCAAAGTGAGTTAGTGTTTGACTTGTTTATTTTTATCCCTTTTGAGGGATTAAATTGGGCATTTTGATTCATTAGTTATTGGAGGGATAGGTGATGTTTCAGGGTTCGTGACTGATGCATGATAGGTGATTTGGATTTTAGTGATGAGAACCATAGGTGTTGGTGATTTCGGTATCAATTTGTGGTCTCAAGGAAAAGATCAATGTGATTCCATTCCATGTGAATTTAGAATTTGAATTTGTTAGCTTAGTGAGATCATAGGAGGATGCTCATGACATGAATGGTGTTAAGTGGTGGTTGAACATGTTGATAAGGATGACACACCTTGAACTGAGGATAAAAAATTATATTTCTAGTATGATTTCATGAGGAGGGTAGTCTTTGATAATTTATTTCATGGGTGAGGTGATCTATTTTGAAGAGGAGATCCACAGGACCTCTGGACGTGTCAAGAATGATGTGATGAAGAGAATAGTTAGTTTGGATTAGTGTGATGTGACTCACTAAAATGTGAGTCATGATTAAGGAATCAAAAATGTTCATGAGCAGGTCATGGACTGATAGTAATTAATCAAAATCTTTCAAGTGGTGTTACATGATTCTTGTAGTGAAGTAAATGAATTTCTTCATGATGATTTATGTTCATAAAACTGGTAGGGTATTGTGGATGGATTATTAGAGGTCGGTCATTGAAATGCATTATTGTGGAGCTGTGGTGTTTGAGGTTTGTTAAAGGCATCGGTTTCTAGGCTTTAGAAGAGAGTGACTTGGAAGGAGAAACATGTTTCTAATAGTGTATTTTTCTAAGAAATTAGTCAATGGTGGTGACCATTGTTATGAATTTAAATTCATCAAATGTCATTGATGGAATTTATTTAGGTTTGTAAAGGGTAGTGTTTTTGAGTTTCTGGTTAGTGATTTGGAATGAACGGGTTTGGACATGCAAGTGGTTATATCTATTGAGGTACGGGGAATAGGAAATGGTGGTTGTGAATTTTATGATAGTGTGTTGATAATGATTCACCAAAGGTGGGGAGCAATATGTCAACGTTGAGTGTATCATTGTCGTGCGGGGAGGATCATGAGTATGTTTCAACTGATCATTGGATGGTCATTTTGGATGTTTGATTCCAGTGAATCAATGAAACCCAGTAACATTGGATCCTTATTTAGTTCAATGTAAAAAATTTGATAAGAATTTTATTTTATTTAAATCATGTAAATTAGGCACATGATGATTTTAGTTTTACCCAAGTGGGTGTTGGATTAGGAATTCACAAATGATCATTTTTCGATCATAGTGTATGCTGGTTGATTTTCAACTATGGATGCTAGTGTTGGTACATAGAAAATATGGTTATACCATCTATAGGAAAGGAATTGTGATCAAAAAATGAATAGTGCATCAAAATCTAAAGTCAAGTGTTTTTTAGGATGGTCAGAAAGAGGATAGGGGGCATCTATTGTCACTTTTTGTGTAATAGAAAGAGTCATGGTCTATATTGGGAATGTCTTACGGGATATGATGGATTTTTTTGGATCGGGTAGGTATTTTCATTAAAAATATTACTTGACTGGGATTTGGGAATAATTATTTGGGATTCAATGAGTTCAAATCATAAATGATGATATAGAGTAGAAGTTTATTATATTATCAAGCATGGTGATTTAAGAACCACACCTAGTGTGTCATTTGAACACTAGTGTCATGTATTAGTAGGATATTCTAATGGTAGAGGCACTGAGGTGTGGAATATGTCATTAAATCAATGACCCATGGCATAGAGCACAATATACCAAATAGACAATTGGATGATGAAATATTCATGTATTTGGTTATATTGAAATAGGTAAATGTTTATATATGTTTTTGTATAGGTTATGAGTGTTGGATCAGGTTTTGGATTTGTAAATGCCTTTAGTTTAAATTTCAGCTTTAGAAAAGATTTTGGAGTTATTAGGGGGAAATGGTCATTCATGCGAAAATATATGATCAAGGTGGGATGATATTTTCAGTTTAATACCCACTAATTTTTATTGAGGACAAGAAGCAATAATGTGTAGAGGATGTAAAAACATTGTGTCCACATGGTCTTCTAAAAATCAAGAATTATTAGAATTTTTGATTTAGTTACAAGGAGAAAATTTTAAAAGTGTTTTAGAATAAAATTATGTGTCTTGATACACCTAATTAGAGGTCCATCCACCTCTCCCTCCTGTTTCTATCTTGCATGTCCAAATGTAGTCTCCTATTTTCTACCCTTAGCCCCCACTTGTTTGATGTGGTATTCATTTCCATTTTCAATAAATTCACAAGGTGCATATCCCTATCCATCATCTGGTCTCTTATCCACATGATTATGTTAATTTAGGAATTATTTTCATTTGGGATTTTATTTGAGATTTAACTAGAGAATGGTAAAATTGCAAAAAAATTAAAGGGATTTTAGGTATCCTTTTTTTAGGACCTCTCAATACTATGTCCAAAAGTTATTTTTCATCGAATCCCCAGTGTAATGTCACACCATGGTGTTTTCATTTGTTTTTCATTATATAAAAAAGTTTTTTTATGATGGAATTACTAGTTTAGGTAGGGGATTTCACTCGTCCTGGGTTCAGGGGTGTTCTAGTGGTGGTCAACACCCCATTTCTTGGTGATGTGACATTAATTATATTCCCAATGAGTTATCCAGCCTTATGTCATATTGAAGTTAAATTTATTAATAAATTATTAATGTTATGATTAATTAATTAGGGATGTTTGGCTTGAGTTTTGGAATATGGATGGGGACTCGATCATGGAAGATCAAGGACATGGTTGATTAACATGGATAGGCCATCGAAGTAGTTGTTTCTTCCCCTTCGCGATAAACTTGGAATGGTAAAAATAAATTTAGGTGGAGTCACGTATATAAACTATGGAATTTATCATTTTTTTATATTGCATATTTATTATTATTAATTCCCCTTAGGGAAACACCCTTGGTTAGGTTTCATAAATGAAATATTTTAATTAATGTAAATTAAATAAATTAAATAAATGAGTGCCATGGGTCATAGCCAACAATTGTGTGATGGATTGGAACCATGGTCTCTATTGGTTGAAGATAAGACTATTGAGATGTATTTATCCCTCCATACCTCCTTTGAGGTGAGATTCGACAAAAAGGACCCTTTATCCCATGTGTGGGTGCTTGCGATGTCACCAACCATCCCAGGATGTCATCCTATCTGAATCTCGGCCTAACCCATGACATAGACCGAAGGGCATTACCAATCCCCACAGACTAATAACTAGTGCCTCAATATCATAGAACTCCGTCGTTAATTTTTTGTCCCTTCATGTATGGTTGGTGGTCCTTGTTTGCGCACTAAAATGTGTGAATTATTAGTTGGGATCATGCTTATAGATTTTCTTAGGTGTATTTATAAAGGAAGGAACCAATAGTACTTCATGTGAGAGACATATACATTGTTCTTATGGTGTACAACCAATTGATTTAGTGTGATCCAATGATCATTGGGATAATTCAATGTTTGTTCTTATGAGTGTTTTATGGTTGTGAGTGTGCCCACTGACTATGGAACATATCTATTGGGACTCTGGTGTTGTGGTGAAAGATAATTGATATAAATAGACAATGGAAGCATGGACAAGGGATATCCAATAGTGGGGAGCACAATATCAAATGCTTAGGGAAATTATTATTATTACACAAAACCTTGGAATAATTTAATGGAATCATACAACACCGATTGATTTGTAATGAATCGAGGTGTTTTCTATGTATCTTTTATAAAGTTCCTATCTTGGGATCTATGTCTTTTTGAAAATTCCTAATTTTATCTTTTAAAATGATTCAAGTGTTTTTAAATTTGTCTTAGAGGGTTGTTTCTCATTTTAAATAATTAATATTTTTGGTTCATGAAGTTTCCTTGAATGTTTTAAAAAAAGGAATTGTGGTTTTTTGAAAGAGTTTTTGGAATTAATTTATTTATTTTAAAAAGGGTGTGTTATTTTAAAGAGGAATTTGTGTAAATGGTTGGTTTTTTAATGGGATTTCAAGTGTGATTTTTTAAATAGTTTTCAAAGGACATTTGAACTATGGTTTTTCTATAATCTTTTAAGTTTATATTTTTATATAATTAGGAAAACTATTACATTATATCAATATTTTTTGTATTTATTTTTTAAAATACTAATATCACCAAATCAAATAGGATGGATATGAATAAATAATGTATGGATTCCAATCATTTGAAAAAAGAGTATGAAGATGGAGTGAAAGAGTTTATAAAGTTTGCAAAAGATCATGTATATGACCCTTCTCAAATCCTTTGTTTGTGTTTATGCTATTTTTATTCAAGAAAAGTTAGTCCATAGGAGTTAGAAGAACACTTGATCTGTCACAGAATATATCGAAGTTATAAATGTTGGAATAAAGACAGGGAAAAAGTGAATATATCTAGTGGCTGGGATAACAATGAATTTTATAGATCAACTGATATGATTACAAGTATGGACAATGAATAATATTGTATTGAGTACATGATTATATATGTGAATGATGATGAAGATTGTATTGAGGAAATGACAAGGACAGTTGAAGATGAACTTCGTGATTGCCCAAAATTGTTTGAGCAGTTAAAGATTTTTGTAAAGAAGCCTTTTTTATGGTGTTTGCACTAAATATGCAGCATTGTCAGTTGTACTAAAGATGTATAATTTTAAAGTAGGAAATGGATGGAGTGACCCCAATTTTACAGAATTACTTTATCTCTTGAATTAAATGCTCCCATAATTTAATGATCTCTCAAGCCGAACATACGATTCCAAATGAATGCTACAATCGATGGGTATGATCTCTAAAATAATACATGTATTCTTGAATGATTTTATAATATTTTTCAAGGACCAAAAATCACTTAGAGAATTCCCAAAGTGTGGTTCGTCTCGATACAAAAAAGATAAATTCGGTCCTATGAATGTTTTATAGTACTTTCCAATCATTCTAATGTTTAGGCGCTTATATGGAAGTGAGGAAATTACAGGGTAATTGACATGGCACATAGACAGAAAAAAAAATATGGGAAACTATTTCACTCGATAGACTCTCCTCAGTGGAAGAGAATCAATCATGAGTATCCTAATTTTGGAAACGAGCATAGAAACCTTCTTCTTGAATTATCTACAGATGGATTGAATCCTTTTGGTTTTCAAAGAATCACTCACAGTACATGGTCAGTTATGTTGGTAAATTATAATTTTCCACTATGGTTATGCATGAAATGAAAACACATCATGTTATCTATTCTTATATCAGGACCGAAACTACTAGGTAATTATATTGATGTTTATTTGGCTCTATTGATTGAGGATTTGAAATTATTTTGGGATTTAGGTGTTACGTTGTATGATGCTTATAGAAATGAAGATTTCATGTTGAGATCCATGTTGTATGGAATGATAAATGACTTTCCTAGTTATATAAATTTATCAGGATATAGCATTAAAGGAACTCATGGGTATCCCATCTGCGAACAAGGTACACAGTCAATTAGGTTGAAACATTTATCAAAAAATGTGTTTCTAGGACATCACAGATTTCTACCCCGATGACATAAGTATTGATCTTAGACGACATCATTTGATGGAAGTTCATAAGAACATACAACACCATCTCCACTAACAGGTGATCAACTATTTGAGAAAATAAAAGATGTGGACACTACTTTTGGTAAACCATTTTCGAAAAACCTTACGAAAACCAGTTGGAAGAAGAGATCAGTTTTTTTTGAATTACCATACTGGAATTTTTTGTACATCAGACACTTTCTAGAGGGGTATTCATCGAATATCAAGAACATCATTTCAATTTATGATTTAAAGTTAAAGGGTTTTAAATCACATGACTTCCACGTTTTGATGTAATATATAATTCATATAGATTTACATTGAATTTTCCCCAAGAATGTGTATTATACATTAATAAAGATTTGTTTCTTCTTCAAATTTATATGTAGTAAAGTTACAAACCTGAAGAAATTGCTGAGTATGGAAAGAGAAATTGTCGTCATATTATGTGAATTAAAAATGTTCTTCCCACAAACATTATTTGATATGATGGTTCATTTGATGGTTCACTTGGTGAGAGAGATTTGACTATGTGGTACTATACACTATAAATAGATGTACCCCATTGAATGGTAAATGAAGATTTTGAAATGGTGTGTCAAAAATCGAAGTTGATCAAAGGGTTGTATTTCAGAGTGATATGTTATTGAGGAATTCGTTTAATTCTATATCGAATACTTTTCTAGTGTGGAAATCATTGGTCTACTGAAATCTCATCACACTGGGAGACTTACTGGTGACGGAATTTATGGAAGAGAGTTTATCACAATCAATATTATAGATCGGGAGCAGGCCCACCTTTATGTTTTGCATAATAGTTTGGAGGTTGACTCATATGTCAAAACCCACAAAGAAATTATTAGGCATATGAATCCATCAAGGGATGGAAATTGATATCAAATACACATAATCGATAGTTTATAGGATGGTATTAGGACCATATTTTTAAGGAGTTAGATGAAAATCCAAACTCAATTTCAGAATGAATTCGATGGCTAGCCGGAGGAAAAAGTGTGTATATATTATCTTATAATTATTATGTAATTAATGGTTATACATTCTATACTAATGAACATGATGAAGACAGTATAATGCATAATAGTGGAGTTACACTTGTGGCTGAAGCAATGCATATTTCTGGTGCTAAGGACTAAAATCCAATTTATGAAAATATTTCATACTTTGGCATCATCAAACAAATATGGGAGTTTGATTATATAAAATTCCAAGTGATTATTTTTCAATGCAAGTGGGTTGATAACATGATTTATATTAAAATAGATGAGTTGGGATTCGTGAAAGTTGATTTTAGTAAGTAAGGGTACAAAGATGAACCATTTATAATGGCATCACAAACAATACAAGTATTTTATATTCCATATCCCACAAACTGAAACTGGTCAATTGTTCTTTTATTGACCAAAACCACTAAAGGGTCAGATGAAAATTCAGTGGCAGATGACCCTTTCATTCAGACGTTGTAATGATTTCATAGTGGTCCCAATTTAGAAGGTGTTTTGTATGTCAGAGGATACCAAAATGAAGGTATTTGGATAGTTGATAGAGGGTTCAAATCCCTTCAGCCTTTAAAAAAAAGAGAGTTCAATAATCAGGTTATATTTTTTTGTAATATACATCATGTTACCTTATGTTATTATCTATTCACTACTGGTTTTATTTAATCTAAATTAAATGTTAAACCACTTCTACGGATAATGACTTATGCATGTGATGATGCTCCCAATCCCAAGGCACAACTGGTCTCTCGACCTGCTACTACTCGCAGTACAGAGGAACAATAGGTCTCTCAACATGTTATTGCTCACAATGCAGAGGAACAACAGGTTTCTCAACCTACTTATACCGCTCCTAGTGTAGAGGTACAACCACCATCTGCACATGTTGATGCTAGCGCTCTATAGAAACATACTGATGATGTTGAAACTGAAAAAATGGTAGGTAACGAAACATTGGAGGCACAGAAAAAATAGGAGCATTGTAGTTTGACGGTGTTAGAAAAAACCCTTAAGGAAAAATTGAAAGGCATCAAATATGAGGTCAGATGGAATAAGCGGGGCTAGCATGTTAACCCCAAAAAGACCATGTTCAGTAGTTACATCGGAATCATCACTCAAAAACGTGTATTGATTGATGTATTATCGTGGCACCATATTGTCATCGGGATTGAGACAATGATGTGGGGTGATATTACAGTAACATTATGATATCATTTCTTTAATTTACTAAAAAATAAAATAATGAAACATTGACTTACTCTTCATCATCCCTTCTAGAATGAATTTATAGTGGATGACTCGCACAAGGACTATATATTAAGGGTTTCTAGAAGGATTCATAGAGGCTTTTTCACAATTTTAACGAGAGATTATCTTAAAGATGCTAAAGGGAAAATAAACCCGCACCCACCTCATATTTATGCACACCTGATAACCCAAGGAGCATAGGATGCGTTTACTAGCTGTCGTGCAGAGCAGTATTTTTAGATACATTTTGTTTGGTAATACGTTGTTTGATGATACATGTATTCATCAATTTGATTGACATTTTTTTATTTATGAAACATCAACTTAGTACTGAAAATAAGGAACGAGCAGTAAAACTTGCATACCCATACCGTAAAGCAAGAATGGAGTATGCTTCACTTGAAAACAAATTGGTACGTATTTCAAATATATCGTAATACTTTTATCTGACATAAAAAAACACCATAACTATATTACTTTGTTTATATACATATTGATGAATCCAAATCCAAAGTCACTTCCATCCCAATCCATGTTCTATGGAATTAGGTGCATGTAAATAAATATGAGATACTAATAGATGAAAACACACAAAAAGTGTGGGAAACATGTGTAAGTATGACATAATAAATATTTTTTTCTTTAAATTGATATTACATAACAATGATTACTTATTTTCATATATTTACTATCTGACATAGTCACAGTAATCAGAAACATCCAAACCAAATGCAAGCATACTTTTGGTGTCCTTGAAGTAGTTATAAAAGTATGGTCGCGTCCGAGGAGTGGATTTTGGGGTGTTACCTTGAACATTTTTTGAGAAAAAAACAAGAGGAGGATCAAAGTGAAGAAATGAAAATGATGAGAGAAAGAGTAGCTATCCTTGAATAAAAAAATTCAATATAAGAGAGAGATCTTAACAAATTTTATGGTGGGGGCAAAGAGAAGAAGCAACTCAAGAACAACCAGCACGTAAATATCCTGCCTCACCCCCACTAGCTTTGTGGCAAGTCATTCCCCTCAAAAACCTATCTTAGTTGAGGTAATAAATGTTTTAATAATTGTTTCTTTGAATTGTGAATCAGATAGACAATGATACCTTTTATGTACTGATATTCTATAGGGTGAAAATGATTGTGACTTATATCTATGAACACCCACTCATCACCTTTTAATGAGGGTTATAGTGTTCAATATCCAGAACACCATGCTACACAATATACCACTTCTAACGGGTCATGTCAAAGTGTTGATTAACATATCCCATGAACTAAGCATCGAGCTACCTATTCTAATTGATGATAAAAATATTCATAAGGTTTAACAAGCTCTTGGAACATTCATCGCATGGCCATCATAGCTTATAAAAAACATGTTGACAATGAGGTATTCATTTCCAATTTATTTTTCAAGATAAACCTTTAACATTTAATGAAAAAGGTCTGAACTGATGAATGTTATTACAAATGGATATAGGGAATGGGGTGAAAATAAATAACGGCTCAAAACTATCTCAAGGATCAACCAACCGATCGAAACAATTTATTGAAATCACCTTAAACTCACCCATTCTATATCTACATTTATTATCATTGCAGGCTCATGTAAATACAAAGTTGAAAGATGGTGGTACTCACACAATTCTTTTTGACGAAAATATGTATAAAGGGGAAGATCCATATTTCATTAGTGTTGACAATGTAAGTGAAATCCTAGAGTATGATTGGTTAGGTGTCTCGGTTGTAAATATATACATGAGGTATGCTTTCATGATTTGATTTTACAAAAGCTGATATACTATGATAATTATGAATAAATACATTTCATATTTTTTTCATCCGTATATATGAAAAAAAATTGAAGGGATTTCCCCATGAATAAAAATTTGGACTTGTTAGTCCTCACGTCACCTCTACAGAACAAACCAAAACAAAATCCAACAAAGAGGGTGAAATAGTGGCAGGCCTGCTCAAATTGCTTAACAACAAAATTACGAATGATAGACTCTTCTTAATAC
The DNA here is from genome assembly GCA_963277665.1 of Viscum album. Classification (NCBI taxonomy): domain Eukaryota; kingdom Viridiplantae; phylum Streptophyta; class Magnoliopsida; order Santalales; family Viscaceae; genus Viscum; species Viscum album. Next base: position 2,015,983,138 of record OY728127.1, read on the forward strand.
CAATGATGCGAGGGTAAATGTAACACCCCAAGCTTCCACGGTACTCTTCTATTTGAATAATATAATAGTGTGTGTTGTACGCAACTCTGAGTTCTAACACACCACTACCAATCAAACTAGCCATTATGAATAGTAATACCCACTTTTGAAATTTTATAAATTTTATCTTTCAAAATGGTCTTCATTTTTAGATTCGGAATATCGAAATTATCTTAGGATGAATTTTTGGTATTTTTCTGAAAACTTTCAATTTTTAATGAATAGTGAAAAACACTCACTTATAATTTAAAACCGAATTTTTATTTAAATAATTATTTATTTTATTTAAATTTATTTTAGGTTAAAATAGATACATAATACCTATATAAGTTCAATTTAATTCATTGAAGTCAGTTTATAATAATTTTAGATATATAAAAAATTTATTGAACTTTTTACTGTCTTTTACCCACCTCCTAGGAGCATTTGTAAATTTATATACCGCTTCTGTGAGTTGAATTTCAAAAATCCTAGAGACACAGTTGATATTAGTAAGTAAAATTTGGTTCAATAAGATGAAAATAATTTTTGTGAATAGTAACTTATTACTTTTATTTACCACGGTTAAAAGTAAATAGGGTAATTAAGGGTAAAAATGATATTATTATTACCCTAACACATGTCATAATTATATTGGATAACTGTAATTCGACCAAAAACAACCTTAGGAATAAAATATGATCCTTTAGGTCCACTTGGATTATATTAGGACATTTATTATTATTTAATTCAAAGAAGAGTTAAAAGAGTTAAAATCAAAGTTTAATAAATAAAACATTTTTAATATAGGGTTACACATAAGATAAATTCGACTATAAATATTAATTAGAAATATAAAAAGATTTCCTATATAATGATATTTTATTTATAATTTTTATAAATTAAATAATTTAATTTATTTATGACAAAATGATGATGCAGTAATTACCTTATTAATGAAATATTAAAATAATTGATATTATAAATACCCAAATAAATGTAATTTGATACTTTTTATGAATTAAACTAATTTTATATGTTAATATGACATTTTAGGATTGGTTAGATGAATGTTTTTGAAGTAATAATGCTTTTATGAATTAAAAAAAAACAAAATACCATATAGTGTCAAAATTGACATAAAAGAGTTTTTAAAAAACATATTATATTATTAATTGATATTCTATTCCTAAAAATCTAATGTTTGGACAAAAAACTTATATAATGATAGGTGTATCATTAATGAACCACTTGGGGTTCTATTGAAAGTATATAGTAGGTTTATTAACCATATAATATAAAAATACAAAGAGACATGGTAAATGTCAAACTATTTAACTAAGAGTTAAATCTAAAAGATGAAGTTAATATAGTGATCCAAACCTATATAAAACCTATTGGTTGAGTGGTTTTCGACCCATCCCCACCTTATCCTTTAAATAATTCATTTTTGAGCCATTATAAACCGAAAATTATTTTATTATAAAATAATATTTCTAGATTTTCCTATGGTGCCCCTCACCCCTCTTATAAAAGGGCACTTCCCCTTCTCTCTAATTCAAACCTTCAAAGACATTTGGATCAGACAACCCCTGATCAAATACACTCTAAACTATCCTACCTTAATCCTATATTCCTTCCTTTAGTCATAAAGCCAACCTAAGGATCCCTTTTGATCAAATCAAAAGGAAGAACCCGAAGAAGAGGTAAATATTTCGTCACCTCATTTAAGTTATTTCTTCTTCCACTTCCTCTTTCCTTGTTGTTTCCATTATAAAATAATAACTCCAGTATATTATATATACTGTGATTTTATTATAAATATGTTACAACCATATTCATTATTCTATCCATCCTTTGAATGACATGTCACCATATGTGCGTACGTGCGTACGTACGGCTTACCGTCTCCACGTCATGGTGTAATTGTTATTCAATACATTATTATTTAAATGGGTATAATAATGATGTGTAATTGATGTAAATAATAAATATAACATGATAATTATTCTGTATATATGATATACCATCCAATTATATATTATTTTAACATCAAAAGAATGATATTGTCGCTCGTGCGTACGTACAGATTACCGTCTCCACGAACGCGATGAGATTCATTCCCCGTCGTATCCATTCAAGACTAATTTTCATTAGATGATTAAAAATAATTTTTAAAGACTTAATATAATTCTGAATATGAATAAGATACATCCTATCCATAACAAACATTACTTACATAACAAAGCATATAAAGGAAAATGAATCAGTTAACACCCGAAACGATGATAATACTAAGATATTATTAACAAAGCAATGTTAAAAGATCATATATGATATCATATTAATGTATATGATTCTTGTATAATTTAATAACAATTATTTCACCATTATACCTAAGGTTAACCTACCCTTGACCAAGGAAAAGTACAAGGTAAGATTTAATTTCACAATCTCTTTATTATCTGAGGTTGTTTTTATGTAAGTATCTGTTGGGACCTCTTAATAATCCACATCCATGTATCTTAAAAATGTATTTCAAAACATTTTTAATATTTAATAGACAATGTGTTAAATTAATTTATAGCCTTATTTGACCTTATATGTTTTTAAAGGAATCTTCCCTTCGTTTTCCAAACAAGTTACTTTATGACCTTTTCGACAAAATTAAGGTAAGAATGTTTTTTTTAACTTATACGGTGAGTGAGGCTATTTTGCACCATTATAACATCATCGAAGATTCCCTTAAAAGATTATAAGAATATTTTCAAATATAATTGTTTTCTTTTATAATTACGTGACTTTTAAATGATTTCAAAATAAAAAGAGATATTTCTCTAAAAAGGTTTTGATTTCATCTATGTCAACATCCTTTGATGGATTTTAAGTTTGTTTGAAGTTGATTTATTATGATACAAAACTTCCATATTGTATTGAAGGTTTTGTGATATGTTTGACTATGGATGTGTTATTTCATACCATTCATGGTTTATGGATAAATTATTGACATTTCATATGCCAGTTTTAATACGAATGTTTATGTTATGTTTAAACCTTTTCATTTGAGGAATGCATTGGACTTAGTAAGTGATGGGTGGATCCCGTTATAGATTCTCAATGCATAAGTAGGTCTCATGAGCCAAACTAGTGTCTTGGCGCAAGGCCTTGACAAAATCTTATTTGTAGTCTTGGCACAAGGCCTTGACTATGTGGTTATGAAAGTCTGGCATTATGTATTCCATCATTATGAAAGTGGATATTGATATTGCATGTGATTATTCGACTAGTAAAATATCCATGTGAGTAAGTAAATTGAATTATTTTGATTTATATTTTCCATATTATGATGAATTTTATGTTGAAAAGGCTTTTTTTTAGTTTTATACATTGCCTTAAATGTTTATGCTTATTTATGAAAGTTTATGCTATATGGTTATCCTTACTGAGAATTTGAGCTCACCCCTTTCTATGTTTTATTTTTTCCAGGATACGAAGAAGTATATTATGACTGCCCTGCAGGGATAGTCTATGGGATCTTAGTGTTGTCCATAAAAACAATTTTTTTGTAGTTTTCCATTTTATGATGTAATGTAAACCTTATGAATGTATCTATTACTACCAAGGCTACTAAACTAATCGGTCTTTCGAGACTTGATCTTTTATTATCATGACAATGTTATGTAATAATGCACCGACTCGGGGTAACTAGGGTCGGGGCATTATAGTTGGTATCAGAGGAAGTTTAGTACAAACCTTGAAAACTTGATTTAGGTAAACTCTGATTAGAGCACATAGCCCTAAGATAGACTTTGAGGATTAGTATAGAAGAACTTCCTAAAATTTTGGTATTGTAGATATTTTGTGAGTTTTACAAGAAATACATCCTAGTCTAGATACGATCAGGTAGAGGTGGCTCTGGCACAGATGTAACTAGGGGTAAAACCCGAAAACACCGCTTTGAGCTAGACTCGAGCGGGAACTGGTGCATGACAATGGGCCTTTCTGCACTCTTGGTTACGACACTCCCGAAGGATATGCTTAGGATAATTCTAATTTTCTTTACAAACCATTATGAAGGTTTTATGAGTATATACTTCCTCAAGGAAAACATTTTTTATGGTTATGGATTGTATCCATAAACTGTTCAATTTATGTTAAGTGTTTTAAAAGTTTGGAATTATGTATTTCGATTCATAAACTAATCTAGTTTATTCCATTATTTAGAAATGGCACCTAGTGGAAGGAATGGAAATTGTATCAATGCACGCACTCCATGTAGGGATTTCCCTCTTGCTCAAGATAATTATAGTGGAGCTGGTGATGTAGCCAGTGCTGATCAGCTAATCACTATACTGGAACAACTCACTCAGGTTATGAATAATAATATTATATGTATGGAGCACCCTAATCTGCAACGTGGATGATCAATGTTAGATCGCTTCATGAGGAAACAACCACCAACATTAAATTGGAGTACAATTCCATTAGTAGCTGAGCAATGGATAAATTCCTTTGAGAAAATATTCCATGCCTTGGGGAGTAGTGAAATGGAAAAAGTTGTCATGGTAGTTTACCACCTCACTAGAGATGTTGATCAATGGTGGTCATTGATTCAAAACACAAAGGAATGTGATGAAGTATCAAATATGGAATGGAGGGAGTTTAAAGGGATTTTATTAGAAAAATACTTTCCTCGTGACCATCGAGTAGATATGGAAAGGCAATTTCTGAGTCTGAGGAAAAAGGAGGATGAGAATGTCGCAAAGTATGAGGCTAACATTACAAGGTTAGCGAGGAATGCTCTAGATTATATACGTAACCCAAGAAGTAATATTGATCATTTCTTTGATGGGTTTTTTATTTACAGTGATGCGTCGAAGAAAGGACTTGGTTGTGTCCTTATGTAGAATGATAAAGTTATTGTCTATGCATCACAATAACTAAAAATTCATGAGCAAAACTATCCTACTCATGATCTTGAGTTAATAGTTGTAATCTTTGCTTTAAATATTTGGAGACACTATCTTTATGGTGAAAAATCGACATTTATACTGATCATAAGAGTTTGAAGTATATTTTCTCATAGAAAGAACTCAACATGAGGAAAAGGAGATGTCTTGAACTACTCAAGGATTATGATTACACTATACACTACCACCCGGGAAAGGTAAATAAGGTGGAAGATGCTTTGAGCAGAAAGGATCATGGAGTTTTGAACAAGATGAGAGTTGAAATGGATCCTATTTTCATGGATCTAGTAAAGATGGATATGGGAATAACCATGGAAGGTGAAACATCAATACTTTTTCAAATAGTTGACAAACCATCTTTACTAGAAATGATAAAGAGTTCTCAGACTGGTGATGAAGAGTTTCAAAAGAATATTAAAGCTATGAATTATGGGAGATTGAGTGACTTTGTGTATGAATATGGAATTTTTAAATTTGGGAAGAGAAATTGTGTTCCTGATATACCTGATCTAAAAAGGGAATTGTTGGATGATGCTCATAGTTCCAATTTCTCTATACACCCTGGTATCACCAAGATGTATAGGGATTTGAAGGAACAATTTTGGTGGGACAACATGAAGAGGGAGATTGATGATTTTGTGTCAAGATGTATGGTTTTTCAACAAGTGAAAGCTGGAAGGCAACATCCTCAAGGAGTCATGCAACCTCTTACCATACCTGAATGGAAATGGGATAATATCATGATGGACTTTATCATGGGACTACAAAAGACTCCTAGAAGGAATAATGCAATATGGGTCATTATTGATCGTCTTACCAAGTCAGCACATTTTCTTGCTATAACAGAAGATTTACCACTTGAACGTTTAGAAAGACTATATATTAATCAAGTTTTAAGACTTCATGGAGTACCTCTATAGATTTTTTCTGATCGTGATCTCCATTTTACATCAAGATTCTTGAAAAGTCTTTAGAAAGCCCTGGATACTGAACTTTGTTTGAGCACTGCCTACCACCCCCAAACTGATGGACAATCAGAATGGACTATTCAAACCTTAGAAGACATGTTGAGATCATGCTCACTTGACTTTCAAGGTATGTGGGATCAATATTTACCTCTGGTAGAATTTTCCTATAACAATAGCTTCCATTCAAGTATTCAGATGGCACCATATGAAGTGTTATATGGAAAGAGATGTCGCACACCAACCTATTGGGATGATGTTGGCGAAAGAAAACTCGTAGGCCCAGAACTTGTGGAGGAAACGATGGAAAAAGTGAAGGTAATCCAAAAACACATCAAATAAGCTCAAGGTAGGCAGAAGAGCTATACCGATAACCGAAGGAATGATTTGGAATTTTAGGTAGGAGATCATGTTTTCTTGAAGGTATCTCTATGGAATGGTGTTATACATTTTGGTAAGAAGGTAAAATTGAGTCCCAGGTACATCAGACCTTTTGAAATTCTAGAATGAATTGGGGCCATAGCTTACTGTTTGACAATGCCTCCAAGTCTTTCCAAATTTCACGATGTATTCCACGTATCACTGTTGAGAAAATACATGCATGACCCAATGCATGTACTCACCTATGAGGAATTAGAACTGGAACCCGATCTGTCTTATTGCGAAGATCCTGTCAAGGTTCTTGATACAAGAGAACAAGTGTTGAGAAACCGAACAACTCGTCTAGTAAAAGTTCTATGGAGAAACCATAAGATGGAAGAGGAAACGTGGGAACCCGAGGAACTTATGATGAAGAACCATCCAAGTCTTTTTACGTAGTAATACTCTAGAAATTCCGAGGAAGAAATTATTTTAAGGATGGGAGAATGTAACACCCAAGCTTCCATGGTACGCTTCTCTTTGAATAATACAATAGCGTGTGTTGTATGCAACTTTGAGTTCTTACACACCACAACCAATCAAACTAGCCGTTAAGAATAGTAATACCCACTTTTTGAAATTTTATAAATTTTATATTTCAAAATTGACTTCATTTTTGGATTCGTAATATCAAAATTAGCTTAGGGTGAATTTTTTGTATTTTTCTGAAAACTTTCTATTTTTTGATGAATAGTGGAAAACACTGAGTTGTAGTTTAAAACCGAATTTTTACTTAAATAATTATTTATTTTATTTAAATTTATTTTAGCTCAAAATAGATACATAATACCTATATAAGTTCAATGTAATTCATTGGAGTCAGTTTATAATAATTTTAGATATATAAAAATTTTATTGAAATTTTTACCATCTTTTACCCATCTCCTAGGAACATTTGCAAATTTACATAAAACTTAATTTTACCGCTTCTGTGAGTTGAATTTCAAAAATCCGAGAGACGCAGTTGATAACAGTAAGTAAAATGTGTTTCAATAAGATGAAAATAATTTTTGGTGAATAGTAACTTTTTACTTTTATTTACCACGGTTAAAAGTAAATAGGGTAATTAAGGATAAAAATGATATTATTATTACCCTAACACGTATCATAATTATATTGGGTAAGTTTAATTAGACCAAAAACAACCTTATGAATAAAATATGATCCTTTAGGTCCACTTGGATTAGATTAGGACATTTATTATTTAATTCAAAGAAGAGTTAAAAGAGTTAAAATCAAAGTTTAATAACTAAAACATTTTTAATGTAGGGTTACACATAAGATAAATTCGACTATAAATATTAATTAGAAAGATAAAAATATTTCCTACATAATAATATTTTATTTATAATTTTTATAAATTAAATAATTTAATTTATTTATGACACAATGATGATGCAGTAATTACCTTATTAATGAAATATTAAAATAATTGATATTATAACTACCCAAATAAATGCAATTTGAGACTTTTTATGAATTACACTAATTTTCTAGGTTAATATTACATTTTAGGGTTGGTTAGATGAATTTTCTTCTAAGTAATAATTCTGTTATGAATTTAGCAAAAACAAAATACCAAATAGTGTCAAAATTGACATAAAAGAGTTTTTAAAACAAATATTATATTATTAATTGAAATTATATTCCTAAAAATCTAATGTTCATCCAAAAAACTTATATAATGATAGGTTTATCATTAATGAACCACTTGGGGTTCTATTGGAAGTATATAGTGGGTTTATTAACTATATAATATAAAAATACAAAGAGACATGGTAAACGTCAAACTATTTAACTAAGAGTTAAATCTAAAAGATAAAGTTAATATAGTGATACAAGCATGTATAAAAGATATTGGTTGAGTGGTTTTTGACCCATACCCACCTTATCATTTAAATAATTCATTTTGGAGCCATTATAAACCAAAAATGATTTTATTATAAATAATATTTCTAGCTTTTCCTAAGGTGCCCCTCACCCCTCTTATAAAAGGGCACTTCCCCTTCTCTCTAATTCACAACATAAAATCCATTTGGCTCGGCCAAAACCTACCCAAATACCCTCTCAACTATCCTCCCTTTATCCTAGAGGCCTTAATTTAGTCATAAATCCAACCTAAGGATCCCTTTTGATCAAATCAAAAGGAAGAACCCAAAGAAGAGGTAAATATTCCATCACCTCTTTCAAGTTCCTTTCTTCTTCCACTTCCTCTTTCTTTGTTGTTTACATTCTAAAATAATAACTCTATTATCTTATATATACTGAGATGTTATTATAAATATGGTATAACCATATTCATTATTATTTCCATACTTTGAATGACATGTCACCATACGTGCATACGTACGGCTTACCGTCTCCACTTCATGGTGTAATTGTTATTCAATACATTATTATTTGGATGGGTATAATAATGATGTGTAATTGTTTTAAATAATAAATATAACATTATAATTATTATTTATATATGATATACCATCCAATTATATATTATTTTAATATCAAAAGAATGATATCATCGCTCGTGTGTACGTACGGATTATCGTCTCCACGAACGCGATGAGATTCATTCCCCATCGTATCCATTCAAGAATAATTTTCATTAGATGATTAAAAATAATGATTAAAAACTTAATATAATTATAAATATGAATAAGATACATCCTATCCATAACAAACATTACTTACATAACAAAGCATATAAAGGAAAACGAATCAGTTAACACCTGAAACGACGATAATACTAAGATATTATTAACAAAGCAATGTTAAAAGATCATATATGATATCATATTAATGTATATTATTCTTTTATAATTTAATAACAATTATTTGACCATTATAAATTATTTTAACCTACCCTTGACCAAGGAAAAGTATAAGTTAAGGGTAAATTTCACAATCTCTTTATTATCCGAGGTTGTTTTTATGTAAGTATCTGCTGGGACCTCTTTATTATCCACATCCATGTATCATAAAAATGTATTTAAAAACATTTTTACTATTTAATAAACAATGGTTTAAAGTCATTTATACCCTTATTTGACCTTATATGTTTTTGAAAGGAATATTTTCGTCGTTTTCCAAACAAGGTACTTTATGACCTTTTCGACAAAATTAAGGTAAAAATGTTTTTTTAACTTATACAGAGGGTGCAGCTATTTTATGCCATTATAACATCATTGAAGCTTCCCTTATAATCTTATAAGAATATTTTCAAATATAAATGTTTTATTCTATAATTACGTGACTGTTAAATGATTTCAAAATAGAAAGAGATATTTCTCTAAAAATGTTTTGATTTCATCTATGTCAACATCCTTTGATGGATTTTAAGTTTGTTTGAAGTTGATTTATTATGATACAAAACTTTCATATTGTATTGAAGGTTTTGTGATATGTTTGACTGTGGATGTGTTATTTCATACCATTCATGGTTTATGGATAAAGTATTGACATTTCATATGCCAGTTTTAATATGAATGTTTATGTTATGTTTAAACCTTTTCATTTGAGGAATGAATTTGACTTAGTAAGTGATGGGTGGAGCCCGATATAGCTTCGAAATGCATCGGTAGGTCTCATGAGACAAACTAGTGTCTTGTCACAAGTCCTTGGAAAAATCTTATTTGTATTCTTGGTACAAGGCCTTGACTATGTGGTTATGAAAGTCTAGCATTATGCATTCCATCATTATGAAAGTGGCTATTGATATTTCATGTGATTATTTGACTATTATAATATCCATGTGAGTAAGTAAATAGAATTATTTTTATTTATATTTTCCATATTATGATGATGTTTATGTTGAAAAGGATTTTTTTTAGTTTTATACATTACCTTAAATGTTTATGCTTATTTATGAAAGTTTCCACTATATTGTTATCCTTACTGGGCATTTGAGCTCACCCCTTTCTATGTTTTATTTTTCCCAGGATGAGAAGAAGTATATTATGAATGACCTGTAGGGATAGTCTATGGGATCTCAGTGTTTTACATGGAAACAATGTTGTTGTAGTTTTCTATTTTATTATGTAATGTCAACCTTATGAATGTATCTAGTACTTCCAAGGATACTAAACTAATCGGTCTTTCAGGACTTGATCTTTTGTGATCATGCCAATGTTATGTAATAATGCACTGACTCTGGGTAACTAGGGTCGGGGCGTTAGAGTTAGTATCATAGTAAGTTTAGTAGAAACCTTGGAAACTAGATTTAGGTACACTCTCATTAGAGCACATAGCCCTAAGATGGACTTTGAATATTAGTATAGAAGAACTTCCTAAAATTTTGGTATTGTAGAGATTTTGTGACTTTTCCAAGAAATACATCCCTGTCTGGATATGAGTAGGTAGAGGCAGCTCTGGAATAAATGTACCTAGGGTTAAAACCCAAAAGTACAGCTTTGAGCTAGACTCGAACGGGAACTAGTGCATGACAACGGGCCTTGCTGCACTCTTGGTTACGACACTCCTAGGGGATATGCTTTGGATAATTCTCATTTTCTTTACAAACCATTATGAAGGGTTTATGAGTATATACTTCCTCAAAGAAAACATTTTTTATGATTATGGATTGTATCCATAAACTGTTCAATTTATGTTAAGTGTTTTACAAGTTTGGAATTATGTATTTCGATTCATAAATTAATCTAGTTTATGCCATTGTTTAGAAATAGTGCCTAGTGGAAGGAATGGAAACCATATTAATGCACGCACCCCATGTAGGGATTTCCTGCCCGCTCAAGTTAATTATTGTGGAGTTGGTGATGCAACTAGTGATGATCAGCTAATCACCATACTGGGACAACTCACTCAGGTTATAAATAATAACCTTACCTGTATGGAACACCCTGATCCGCAGCATGGAGGATCAATGTTAAATATCTTGATGAGGAAAAAACCACCAAGATTAAATGGGAGTACAATTCCATTAGTAGCTGAGCAATGGATAAATTCCTTTGAGAAAATATTTCATGCCTTGGGGATTAGTGAAATGGAAAAAGTTGTCATGGCAGTTTACCACCTCACTCAAGATGTTGATCAATGGTGGTCATTGATTAAAAACACAAAGGAAGATGATGAAGTATCAAATATGGAATGGAGGGAGTTTAAATATCATTTCATATAAAAATACTTTCCTCGTGACCATCGAGTAGATATGGAAAGGCAATTTCTGAGTCTGAGGCAAAAGGAGGATGAGAATGTTGCAAAGTATGAGGCTAACTTTACAAGGTTAGCGAGGAATGCTACAGATTATATAAGTAACCCAAGAAGTAATATTGATCATTTCTTTGATGGGTTTGTTATTTATATTGATGCATCAAAGAAAGGACTTGGTTGTGTTCTTATACATAATGATAGAGTTATTGCCTATGCATCACGACAGCTGAAAATTCTTGAGAAAAACTATCCTACTCATGATCTTGAGTTAACAGCTATAATCTTTGCTTTAAATATTTGGAGACACTATCTCTATGGTAAAAAATGTGAGATTTATACTGATCACAAGAGTTTGAAGTATATTTTCTCACATAAAGAACTCAACATGAGGCAAAGGATATTGTTTGAACTACTCAAGGATTATGATTGCACTATACACTACCACCTGGGGAAGGAAAATAAGGTGGAAGATGCTTTGAGAAGAAAGAATCATGGAGTTTTGAACAAGATGAGATTTTATAGGGATCCTATTTTCATGGATCTAGTAAAGATGGATATAGGAATAACCATGGAAGGTTAAACATAAATACTTTTTCAAATGGCTTCCAAACCATCTTTACTAGAAAGGATAAAGAGTTCTTAGACCTATGATGAAGAGTTTCAAAAGAATATTAAAGCTGTGAATGATGGGAGATTGAGTGACTTTGTGTATGAAGATGGAATTTTGAAATTTGGAAAGAGTCTTTGTGTTCCCGATATACCTGATATAAAAAGGGAATTTTTGGATGATGCTTATAGTTCCAATTTCTCTATACACCCTGGTAGCACCAAGATGTATAGGTATTTGAAGGAACGTTTTTGGTGGGACAACATGAAGAGGGATATTGCTGATTTTTTGTCAAGATGTATGGTTTTTCAACAAGTGAAAGCTGGAAGGCAATAGCCTGGAGGAGTCATGCAATCTCTTCCCATACCTGAATGGAAATGGGATAATATCACGATGGACTTTGTCATGGGACTACCAAAGACTCCTAGAAGGAACGATGCAATATGGTTCATTGTTGATCATCTTACCAAGTCAACACATTTTCTTGTTATAAGGGAAAATTTACCACTTAAAAGTTTAGCAAGACTATATATTAATGAAGTTGTAAGACTTCATGGAGTACCCCTATCGATTGTTTCTGATTATGATCCCCGTTTTATATCGAGATTCTGGAAAAGTATTCAGAAAGCCCTGTATATTGAACTTCATTTGAGCACTGCCTACCACCCCCAAACTGATGGACAATCAGAACAAACTATTCAAACCTTAAAAGACAAGTTGAGATCATGCTCACTTGATATTAAAGGTATGTGGGATCAATATTTAACTCTGGTAGAATTTTCCTATAATAATAGATTCCAATCAAGTATTAAGATGGCACCATATGAAGCGTTATACGGAAAGAGATGTCACGCACCAACCTGTTGGGATGATGTTGGCAAAAGAAAACTAGTAGGCCCAGAACTTGTGGAGGAAAAGATGGAAAATGTGAAGGTAATCCAAAACCACATCAAAGCAGCTCAAAGTAGGCAGAAGAACTATGTTGATAACCGAATGAAGGATTTGGAATTTCAGGTAGGAGATCATGTTTTCTTGAAGGTATCTCCATGGAAGGGTGTTATACGTTTTGGTAAGAAGGTAAAATTGAGTCCCAGGTACATCATGTTGGAGTTGGTGGCCTAGAACCAACTACTTTGTACTTTATTCGTTAATAAAAGCTTTATCACATCTTGATTGTTCTTCTGCGTGACAATGCATGTGATAATGTCCTAAGGACAGCTGTTGCATTAAAGGGTCATAGTGGATCCCTGCTATGATGGGAACCCAGAAGTGCCATAACACTGTTCTTGAATATATGTTCTATGGTCGGATGATGTTATTTTAGGGACATAAATAATACAGGTCATTAAGGGTGAGAACTCATAAAACTTTGAGGCACCTTCTCACAGTGTGCACCCTTGGTAATATCCAGGAGGATATTATGAGAACGAGACCCACCAGTAGGAAATCCACATTTCATAGTGTCATTGGATGTTCCTATCTATGGACGTGTGTATTGGTCCTTAGACTTTAAGATTATTATTAATGGGTATTACAACTCGCACACTTAGATGTATTGATGAAAACTGTGACGAAACACTGTTCGCAGATAGGTAGGATACGTTGGGTGCGTCACGAGTAATACCACATTAATAGATAATGCGAGAAAGGATTTGTCCCTTCTATTCCATAACAGAAGTAGATATCTCAGGCCCTTTGATGGAATTGATATAGCCTAAATAAATCCATGGCCATGGTAAGGTATGGGCGAGTTCAATTCCAGAAAGTCAAAGAAAGAATAATCGAGCACATGTGTTGATGGCACTAGCATGCAACCCGCTTGATTCGAGATATCGAGACAAAGGGATTATATTACACAGTAAACATTCGTAGGATGTGACACATCATTGCGATGTTAACTTCTTTCTCTATGGGTTCCTTGGTGTGTTTCTAGATGCTAACCTTGGAATTTAGGTAGGCTCCACCTAATTCCACTGAGAAAGAGTCCTAGAGGGTCACACACTAAGTCTGTCTATGTATCTCAGTTAAATATTAATTTAACAAGTTAAATAAATATTATTCCCGACTGTGGTTTAATAATTATTTAAGGATGTCTAATCATATTTATTTCGACACTAGTTATTCGACAGAATATATTGTGGGTGAAATAATACATTTATTAGTGAGTAATGCAGTTACATTAATTTAAGAAATAAATATTCATTACTCAAGGACTAATAAATATGGTGGAGGAAATAAAGGAAAGTGGAAAATAAAAGTACACGCCGTGTATATTAAATATACACGCCATGTAGTTCTAAGTAAAAACAAGTACACGCCGTGTATTAATTATTACACGGCGTGTAGTTTTTCTAGTCATGATTTTGAAGAAATAATATCATTATTGTGATATTAATTATAATCAGTGTGGGTGCATGTCAAGGAATTAATAATTCGACATGGGGTTTCAATAAGAGTTAATGAAATAAATAAAATGCGTAACGCATTTATTTATTGTCATAACTCTATTAACCTCAAACTTGATTATAAATATCCTCACAAACCCAACACTTTTCAAGATCCATTGTTGTGCACAACAAATTTGGAAATACTCTCAAGCTAAGAGAGAATTCTCTTTCCACCAAGAACACCCTCAAGTTATGAGAGCGAGATCCTCCACCGGATCAAGGCAGTCGAAGGCGGACATCGCAAGCGAAGGTTCTTCTGCACTAGCACATGTAGATCCCTTCGGCGACGTCCAGAGATACGTGGAGCACGTGTGGATTACCGCTAGAGAAATCCTATACTTGGATTCTACGACGCAACGACGGATCACAGCATCGTGACCAGAGACATCGACGAAGAAAGAATTCCACCAAGGTAATTCTTGTGAATTAATTAAATTAATTATAACCAACATATGATGATCCTATGTCAATGGTTCTGAGACTCTTCTTTTATTTTTCATTCTTCATTCTATTCCGAAGATCCGGCGTTTTATATCGTGACATATCTCGGATTGAACGTTGTTTAACGCTAAAATTAAAGTTGGTTTAACCCACCAATGCGCTTCTGCTGCGCTCGGAACCTACAAGTGGTATCAAAGGGGTCATATCGTTGATTATAATTATTTAGTTTTTTGTTGGTGATTTACACATTAAATAATTTAGTTGTTTTCAATTCAAGTTTAATCGTTCTGGAAATATGAATCTCAAGATCTGTTCCTCCTCCCTCGTTTCTCGTTTACCTCACAGAAATGAATTTTTCTTTTAATTTTGATTAAAATAAAATAGAGGAACTCATCCAAAGGAGCCAAACATTTCTGGCCGTACAACACCAGAATACACAGCATGTATTCGGAAGTACACGTCGTGTAGTCTAGGTTCATGCATCGGACTGGTCTGCCAAATCAGGCCGTGTATTGATCCTATCTAAGTCATTTATGACACCGTGTGTTGACCAAGAACAGGTGGCACACGGTTTCCGGATTACACGTCGTGTGGTCCAACAGAACACGGTGTGTAGTCCCTTCAGGTTAGGGTTAGGCCGTGTACCTTGTACAGGGCTTTCCCGGCTGGAAACCGTGTAACGCGGAAACTACACGGCGTGTGTCCCACAGAACACGCTATGTACTCCAAAAATTTCTGAAGTACATAAACACGCCATGTCCCCAGGTGTGTACTTCGGATGTATGGTGAAGAAAAGTACACGTCGTGTAGTCGGAACTACATGTCGTATACTCACCCAAATTATGCAGATTTATTAAAATTTATTATTATATTATACAAACCCTTGAGACGTGTACTATGGTGTAGGTGTAAAGCTGAGGCACAACACGTGATAGGTGTTTTATATATATGTGTTTAATTTAACATCTATGTAATAAATAGGAATTCACCGGGTTTCCTCCAAGATACAAGTTACGTACAAGGATAATTTTAAATGTATTTATTTGTTTAAAATTATGATGGATGAGAATATCGAGGAAGTTCAGAAAAAGGGTTTAAGATAAAAAAATTGATTAATTAAAGATAATTAATTAATTCGAGCATGATTTATCTTAAACAAGAACAATTAAAGAATTTAATGCTAGTTTTATTTATGCGTAAATATCATTGCTTGTATGGATGATCATGAGCTAGAACGAGACCTTTGTATGTGAATGATTTCTTTTAATTTATTTATTTAAATTAAATTTGTTGGCCTGCGAGCCGTCTCCTCATTAATATGTAGGGCCTGCGCGCCCAAGGATTCTTTTATGTAAAAACCCCCTTTACCCCTCACCTGCGTGTGAGATAAATGCATATGTAATGGATGGAGCTCCCAATCTAGTGGAGGTGGCTCAAGTCAGAATCCAAGGTGAAACTAATCCAAGGAGATACAAAGGTGGACAGGTGGAAAGCTGTAAACACGAACCCGAAAGGTTCAAGGTGTTTCTCCCCTAGGTATTGGGTTAGTTTATCAACCGCTAGATAAACTAGCCAATAGAAAAAGCTCATGATCATACCATTTATTTTATTTCTATCAGTTGCATGGTTTATTTATTGTGGGTGTGTTGTCACGATCACACAATTAATGAATTAAACGAGTATGCAAGATGGAACTAAAATAAAACCGTATTATACGTAAATATTATCTTAGACATGGTTAATCACTTAAGTATATCCCACTTAATATTAACAAGCATGTAATCAAAGATAATAAAATGGAAATTTACATATAAGGATAAAATCTCTCAAAAGAAATATTAAGTTGGTATAGCCTTCCATAATCTTGGTTAGAATCGAACCATAGTTCAAAGTGCTTGACCAACCCTAGTTGGGGTTCTTTCAATTATCAGGGAATTCTAATTCAAGGTTTTGGGTTGACTTGACTTGGTTCGAATTAAGGGTTTAATTTCATAGTAGGACTTGGTGTGACCAAGAGGCAAAGGTTGGGGAAATCCAAAATAAAAGGATTTCATGATTAGGGAGTCTACTCAGCGGATCAAGGAGCTGCGAGTTAATGCATTTGGCATTTGAAATGCCTACCTAAAACCCTTCAAGTTGCTTGACCAACCCTAGTTGGGGTAATGCGAAGGGAAATATGGATCCTTGCCACTAGAATATTCAGGCAACATAATATTCTGAAATCAATGGTGAGGGCTATTGGATTTCGATAAAATAGTGGGAGACTAATAAATATTAATTTATTTATTCGTCTCATTTTGTAATAAAGTACTAAACCTTTTCTCATTTTAATTTGTAGAAACAACAAGAAAACGACTTCAAACATATCATTGCGAACCATACTCGAGATGGAAAACCTTCTCACCGGTACTAATTTCCAAGAGTGGTAAAGGCGTTTACACGTCATCCATCACCACGATATGAAATTGTATGTGCTGGAAGAGCCTGTTTCAGTTGCGCCTAGATCGGAACTTCTACCCTTAACTCACCAAGTAGATAAGGACATGGGGAATGACAAACCTGCAGTCCTTATGGTGAATAAGAAAAGTAAGGACAAGGAAAAGGGGCCAAAGACTTATAAATGGTATGAAGCCCCCGAGCATCATCCCTCCAAGAAGGGGAAGATCCAGAGGCAGGGCAAGGAACGAGAGGCAATGTGTTTTTCATGTGGAAAGCAAGGCCACTGAAAGAGGAACTGCACCCAGAAGCATCGGGACGCTAATGGTGCATTCATTATTGAGTGTAATATTTCTATTTCTACACATTGGGTATTAGATACATCTTGTGGGGCTCACATATGTATTCAAATGCAAGAACCAAGTATATTTAGAAAGATTTCCAGAGGAGAGGTGGATCTTTGAGCTACCAATGGTGCAAGGCTGGCTGCATTGGCTATTGGCGACTACCACCTCTCATTGTCAACTGGGATGATCTTGGTTTTACATAACTATTATTATGTTCCTAGTGTTACCAAAAACATAATTTCTATATCTTGTTTAGATATGGATGGATTTGTTTTCAAGTTTGGAAATAAGGGTTGTATCTTTTATAAGAACAACGTATGTTATGGTATGGCACATTTAAATAATGGTTTGTATGTATTAAATTATGAAAACCAAGTGTTGGCAATCGATAACGAAACAAACTCACATGACTCATACATCACCCAGTTATGGCATCACTGTCTCGGTCATGTAAACGAGAAGCGCTTGACAAAGCTCTGCCAAGATGGCTATTTAGACTCTACTGAGCTAAAACTACTTGATATATGGCATGCTTGTTTACAAGGAAAAATGACCAAGCCTCCTTTTGGTGGACAAGGTGAAAGGGCCACAGATCTTCTAGGATTGGTACACATGGATGTGTGTGGACCATTTCCAGTAGAAGCCAGAGGTGGATATTCTTACTTCATTACTTTTACTGATGATTTGAGTAGATATGGCTATGTCTACTTAATAATGTATAAGTCAAGGGCCTTAGATAAATTTAAGGAATTCAAGAATTAAGTAGAGAATCATCTTGGTAAGAAGATAAAGAAACTTCGATCGGATCAAGGTGGAGAATATATGAACCAAGAGTTCATCGATCTTCTATGGGAGTTTGGGATTCTATCTCAGCTCACTCCTCCTTATACGCCACAATGTAACGGTGTTAGTGAAAGGAGGAACCAAACCTTGTTGAACATGGTGAGGTCGATGATGAGTCATGTGGATCTTCCATTATCCTTTTGGGGATATGCATTACAAACTGCAGAATACACATTAAACCGAGTACCATCTAAGGCGGAAAATGGAATTCCCTCCGAGTTATGGAATGGAAAGAAATCCATTTTGTCGCATACACGTGTATGGGGATGCGAGGCATTTGTTAAGGCATTCTCAGGCAACAAACTAGCACCCCGGGGCACGATGTGTATCTTTATAGGATATCCTAAGGAAATGAAAGGATATTACCTATATAACCCTCAGGACAAGAAAGTGATTGTCACCAGACAAGCCATCTTTCTTGAGAGGGAGCACATCCTCAAAAAGGATAGTGGGAGAAAGATTGACTTCGACGAAGTTGATGCTCAAGATACACAGGAGTTGGTACATGAACAAGTTCCACAGGTCCCCGTGGAAGAGGTTCCAGAAATACAAGTACTGCGTAGGAGCTCAAGAGAGGTAAGGGGGCCAGAGAGATTTGGTTTCCTAGTCACCGAGGATGGTGAATCATTATTGTTGGACAATGATGAACCTCTCTCCTATAAGGAATCAATAGAAATCTCAGAATCTACAAGATGGCTAGAATCTATGAATTCTGAGATGGATTCCACATATCAGAAACAAGTCTAGGTTCTGGTCGATGAGCCAGTAGATGTAAATCCTGTTGGATGAAAATGGGTATTCAAGAGAAAACTGGACATGGAAGGTAAAGTTAGAACCTATAAAGCAAGGCTAGTGGCTAAAGGATTCAGACAGCGTCAAGGAATTGACTATGATGAAACCTTCTCGCCGGTTGCCATGTTTAAATCCATAAGAATCATACTTGTCATAGCAGCTTACCATGACTAATAGATTTTTAAAATGGATGTAAAAACAGCATTCCTTAATGGGAACCTTCAGGAAGATGTATATATGACACAACCAGAAGGGTTTGTGACACCAGGTGAAGCCAAATGGGTTTGCAAGTTGCAGAAATCCATTTATGGATTGAATCAAGCATCCAGGTCATGGAACATTTGACTTGATGAAGCCATAACGGAATTTGGTTTCATTGAGAACGAATGTGAGTCATGTGTTTATAAGTGGTTTAATGGGAATGAGATCGTTATCCTAGTAGTATATGTTGATGACATATTTATTATTGGAAACGACGTACCAACCTTACATTCTGTTAAGGACTGGTTGAACAAGTGCTTCTCTATGAAAGATTTAGGTGAATCAGCATACATTCTAGGGATCAAGATCATTCGTGATAGATCCAAGAGGCTTCTTGGACTAAGTCAGGGTACATACATTGACCAGATACTAAAGAGATTTAGTATGGAACAATCCAAGATGGTATTGGTTCCAGTGTCACATGGCCTACATCTTTCTAAGAAAATGTGTCCTCAGACGCAACAAGAGAAATATAGAATGAGTAAGATCCCATACGCTTCAGTTATAGGATCCATCATGTATGCCATGTTATGTACCAGGCTTGATGTTGCCTATGCACTGAACATGGTAGGCAGATATCAAGAAGATCCAGGAGAACAGCATTGGACTACTATTAAGACTATCCTTAAGTATCTGAGAAGAACTAAGGATATGTTCCTAGTGTATGGAGGAGATGAGGAGCTTGTCATCAGAGGGTATGATGATGCTGGTTTTCAGACAGATCAGAATGATCTGAAGTCGCAATCTGGATATGTTTCCTGTCTCAATGGAGGAGCTGTGAGCTGAAAGATTTCAAAGCAGCCAGTTGTCGCCTATTCTACAGCGGAGTCTGAATATATAGCGGCTTTTGATGCAACCAAGGAAGTCGTCTAGATTTGGAACTTTGTCCAAGAGCTTGATGTGGTTCCTAGCAGTAAAGATCTCATTACATTGTATTGTGATAATACTGCAGCGGTGGCTCTTGAAAAAGAACCATGGTCACATAAACGGAAAAAGCACATACTCTAGAAGTACCACCTCTTGAGGGATTTCTATCAGAGGGGTGAAGTTGCAGTGAGCAGAGTGTCCACGGAAGAGAACGTGGCGGACCCCATGACTAAAGGCCTATCTCAGCAGAAGCATGAATATCATGTGAGAGATAGCGGGTTAAAGGTTGTTAGCAGTTGGCTCTAGTCCAAGTGGGAGTCTGTTGGAGTTGGTGGCCTATAACCAACTACTTTGTACTTTATTCATTAATAAAAGCCTTATCACATCTTGATTGTTCTTCTGCGTGACAATGCATGTGATAATGTCCTAAGGACAGCTATTGCATTAAAGGTTCATAGCGGATCCCTGCTATGATGAGAACCCAGAAGTGCCATAACACTGTTCTTGAATATATGTTCTATGGCTGGATGATGTTATTTGAGTGACACAAATAATACAGGCCATTAGGGGTGAGGAATCATAAAAATTTGATGCACCTTCTCATAGTGTGCGCCCTTGGTAATATCCAGGAGGATATTATAAGAACGAGACTGGCCAGTAGGAAATCCACATTTCATAGTGTCATTGGATGTTCCTATCTGCGGACGTGTGTATTGGTCCTTAGACTTTAAGATTATTATTAATGGGTATTACAACTCGTGCACTTAGATGTATTGACGAAAACTGTGACGACACATTGTTCGCAGCGAGGTTGGATATGTTGGGTGCGTCACGAGTAATACCAAATTAATAGATAATGCGAGAAAGGATTTTTCCCTTTTGTTCCATAACAGAAGTAGATATCTCAGGCCCTTTGATGGAATTGATATAGCCTAAATAAATCCATGGCCATGGTAAGGTATGGGCGAGTTCAATTCTGGAAATTCAAATAAAGAATAATCGAGCACATGGGTTGATGGAACTAGCATGCAACCCACTTGATTCGAGATATCGAGACAAATGGATTATATTACACAGTAAACGTTCGTAGGAGGTGACACGTCATTGCGGCGTTAACTTCTTTCTATATGGGTGCCTTGGCGTGTTGCTAGACGCTAACCTTGGACTTTAGGCAGTCTTCACCTAATGCCAATAAGAAAGAGGCCTAGAGGGTCACACACTGAGTGTGTCCATGTATCTCAGTTAAATATTAATTTAACAAGTTAAATAAAGATTATTCCTGAATGTGGTTTAATAATTATTTAAGGATGCCTGATCGCATTTATTTCGACACTAGTTATTCGAGAGAATATATTGTGGGTGAAATAATACATTTATTAGTGAGTAATGCAGTTACATTTATTTAAGAAATAAATAGCCATTACTCAAGGACTAATAAATATGGTGGAGGAAATAAAGGAAAGTGGAAAATAAAAGTACACGCTGTGTATATTAAATATACACGTCGTGTAGTTTTAAGGAAAAAAAAGTACACGCCGTGTATTAATTATTACACGGCGTGTAGTTTTTCTAGTCGAGATTTTGAGGAAATAATATCATTATTGTGATATTAATTATAATCATCATGGGTGCATGTCAAGGAATTAATAATTCGACATGGGGTTCCAATAATAGTTAATGAAATAAATAAAACGTGTAACGCGTTTATTTATTTTCATAACTCTATTAACCTCAAACCCGATTATAAATATCCTCACAACCCCAACACTTTTCAAGAGCCATTGTTGTGCACAACGGATTTGGAAATACTCTCAAGCCAAGAGATAATTCCCTTTCCACCAAGAACTCCCTCAAGTTACAAGAGCGAGATCCTCCACCGGATCAAGGCGGTCGAAGGCGGACATCACAAGCCAAGGTTCTTCTACGCTAGCACCCAGAGATCCCTTCAGCGATGTCTAGAGATATGTGGAGCACGTGTGGATTACCGCTAGAGGAATCCTATACTTGGATTCTATGACGCAATGACGGATCACAACATCGTGATCGGAGACATAGACGAAGAAATAATTCCATCAAGGTAATTATTGTGAATTAATTAAATTAATTATAACCAACATATGATGATCCTATCTCAATGGTTCCAGGACTCTTCTTTTCTTTTTCGTTCTTCGTTCCATTCCAAAGATATGGCATTTTATATCGTGACAAATCTCAGATTGAATGTTGTTTAATGCTAAAATTAAAGTTGGGCTAACCCACCAATGCGCTTCCGCTACGCCTGGAACCTACACATCAGACCTTTCGAAATTCTAGAACGAATTGGGGTTGTAGATTACAGTTTGGCAATGCCGCCAAGTCTTTACAAAGTTTACGATGTATTCCACGTATCACTGTTGAGAAAATACATGTCTGACCCAATGCATGTACTCACCATGAGGAATTAGAACTGGAACCTGATTTGTCTTATTGTGAAGAGCCTATCAAGGTTCTTGATACAAGAGAATGAGTGTTGAGAAACCGGATGACTCGTCTAGTAAAAGTTCTGTGGAGAAACCATAAGATGGAAGAGGCAACGTGGGAACCCGAGCAAGTTATGATGAAGAACCACCCAAGTCTTTTTACGTAGTAATACTCTAGAAATTTCAAGGATGAAATTATTTGAAGGAGTGGAGAATGTAACACCCCAAGCTTCTACGGTACGCTTCTCTTTGAATAATACAATAGCATGTGTTATATGCAACTTTGAGTTCTTACATACCACAACCAATCAAACTAGCCGTTATGAATAGTAATACCCACTTTTTGAAATTTTATAAATTTTATATTTCAAAATGGATTTCATTTTTGTATTCGGAATATTGAAATTAGCTTAGGGTGATTTTTTGGTATTTTTCTGAAAACTTTCAATTTTTGATGAATAGTGAAAAATACTAAGTTATAGTTTAAAACCGAATTTTTATTTAAATAATTATTTATTTTATTTAAATTTATTTTAGGTAAAAATAGATACATAATACCTATATATGTTCAATTTAATTCATTGGAGTCAGTTTATAATAATTTTAGATATATAAAAAATTTATTGAACTTTTTATCGTCTTTTACCCACCTCCTAGGAGCATTT
The DNA here is from genome assembly GCA_963277665.1 of Viscum album. NCBI lineage: Eukaryota > Viridiplantae > Streptophyta > Magnoliopsida > Santalales > Viscaceae > Viscum > Viscum album. Next base: position 2,016,006,842 of record OY728127.1, read on the forward strand.
GCAAATTTATATAAAACTTAATTTTACCACTTCTTTGAGTTGAATTTCAAAAATCTGAGAGACACGGTTGATATCATTAAGTAAAATGTGGTTCAATAAGATAAAAATAATTTTTGGTGAATAGTGACTTTTTACTTTTATTTACCACGGTTAAAAGTAAACAGGGTAATTAAGGGTAAAAATGATATTATTATTATTACCCTAAAACATGTCATAATTCTATTGGATAAGTGTAATTCGATCAAAAACAACCTTATGAATAAAATATGACACTTTAGGTCCACTTGGATTAGATTAGGACACTTATTATTATTTAATTCAAAGAAGAGTTAAAAGAGTTAAAATCAAAGTTTAATAACTACAACATTTTTAATATAGAGTTACACATAAGATAAATTCAACTATAAATATTAATTAGAAAGATAAAAATATTTCCTACATAATTATATTTTATTTATAATTTTTATAAATTAAATAATTTAATTTATTTATGACACAATGATGATGGAGTAATTACCTTATTAATGAAATATTAAAATAATTGATATTATAAATACCCAAATAAATGTAATTTGAGACTTTTTATGAATTACACTAATTTTATAGGTTAATATGACATTTTAGGTCTGGTTAGATGAATTTTTTTTAATTAATAATGCTGTTATGAATTTAAAAAAAAATAAAATACCAAATAGTGTCAAAATTGACATAAAAGAGTTTTTAAAACAAATATTATATTATTAATTTATATTTTATTCCTAAAAATTTAAGGTCCAGCCAAAAGACTTATATAATTATTGTTTTATCATTAATTAACCACATGGGGTTCTCTTGGAAGTATATAGTGGGTTTATTAACCATATAATATAAAAATACAAAGAGACATGGTAAATGTCAAACTATTTAACTAAGAGTTAAATCTAAAAGATAAAGTTAATATAGTGATCCAAACCTATCTAAAACCTATTGGTTGCATGGTTTTCGACCCATCCCCACCTTATACTTTAAATAATTCATTTTTGAGCCATTAGAAACCTAAAATTATTTTATTATAAAATAATATTTCTAGTTTTTCCGAAGGTGCCCCTCACCCCTCTTATAAAAGGGCACTTCCCCTTCTCTATAATTCACACCTTCAAAGCCATTTGGCTTGGCCAAACCCTGACCAAATACCCTCTGAATTGTCCTCCATTCATCCTAGAGGTCTTACTTTAGTCATAAAGTCGTCCTAAGGAGCCATTTTGATCAAATCAAAAGGAAGAACCCGAAGAAGAGTTAAATATTTCATCACCTCTTTCAAGTTCTTTTCTTCTTACACTTCCTCTTTCTTTGTTGTTTCCATTATAAAATAATAACTTGGGTATCTTCTATATACTATGATGTTATTATAAATATGTTACAACCATATTCATTATTCTATCCATCCTTTGAATGACATGTCACCATACGTGCGTATGTGCGTACATACGGCTTACCGTCTCCACGTCGTAGTGTAATTATTATTAAATACATTATTATTTGGATGGGTATAATAATGATGCGTAATTGATGTAAATAATAAATATAACATAATAATTATTCTTTATATATGATATACCATCCAATTATATATTATTTTAATATCAAAAGAATGATATTGTTGCTCGTGCGTACGTACGGATTACCATCTCCACGAACGCGATGAGATTCATTGCCCATCATATACATTCAAGACTAATTTTCATTATATGATTAAAAATAATGTTTAAATACTTAATATAATTCTGAATATGAATAAGATACATCCTATCCATAACAAACATTACTTACGTAACAAATCATATAAAGGAAAACGAATCAGTTAACACCCGAAACGATGATAATACTAAGATATTATTAACAAAAAAATGTTAAAAGATTATATATGATATCATATTAATGTATATGATTCTTTTATAATTTAATAACAATTATTTCACCATTATACAGGAGTTTAACCTATCCTCGGCCAAGGAAAAGTACAAGGTAATGGTTAATTTCACAATCTCTTTATTATCCAAGGTTGTTTTTATGTTAGTATCTATTGGGACCTCTTTATCATCCACATCCATGTATCTTAAAAATGTATTTCAAAACATTTTTACTATTTAATAGACAATGGGTTAAAGTAATTTATAACCTTATTTGACCTTAAATGTTTTTTAAAGTAATCTTTCCGTCATTTTCCAAACAAGGTACTTTATGACCTTTTCGACAAAATTAAGGTAAGAATATTTTTTTTAACTTATATGGTGGGTGCGGCTATTTTCCATCATTATAACATCTTTGAAGCTTCCCTTACAATCTTATAAGAATATTTTCAAATATAAATGTTTTCTTCTATAATTACATGACTTTTAAATTATTTCAAAATAGAAAGAGATATTTCTCTAAAAAGGTTTTGATTTCATCTATGTCAACATCCTTTGATGGATTTTAAGTTTGTTTGAAGTTGATTTATTATGATACAAAACTTACATATTGTATTTAAGGTTTTGTGATATGTTTGACTCTGGATGTGTTATTTTATACCATTCATGATTTATGGATAAATTATTGACATTTCGTATGCCAGTTTTAATACGAATGTTTATGTTATGTTTAAACCTTTTCATTTGAGGAATGCATTGGACTTAGTAAGTGACAGGTGGAGCCCAGTATAGCTCCATGATGCATCGGTAGGTCTCATGAGACAAACTAGTGTCTTGCCACAAGGCCTTGACAAAATCTTATTTGTATTCTTGGCACAAGGCCTTGACTATGTGGTTATGAAAGTCTGGCATTAGGCATTCCATCATTATGAAAGTGGCTATTGATATTGCATTTGATTATTCAACTAGTAGAATATTCATGTGAGTAAGTAAATGGAATTATTTTGATATATATTTTCCATATTATGATGAAATTTATGTTGAAAAATATTTTGTTTTAGTTTTATACATTTCCTTAAATGTTTATGCTTATTTATGAAAGTTTCTGCTATATTGTTATCCTTACTGAGCATTTGAGCTCACCCCTTTCTATGTTTTATTTTTCCGAGGATGCAAAAAATTATATTATGACTGACCTGCAGGGATAGTCTATGGGATCTCAGTTTTGTCCATGGAAACAATGTTATTGTAGTTTTCCATTTTATGATATAATGTAAACCTTATGAATGTATCTAGTACTTCCAAGGCTACTAAACTAATCGATCTTTCGAGACTTGATCTTTTGTGATCATGCCAATGTTATGTAATAATGCACCGACTCTGGGTAACTAGGGTCGGGGCGTTACAGTAAAACTATACAATTTAATCATATCAAATATATTTTAATGTATTTCATTACTTATTCTTTTTTGTGTTCTTAGGCATCATTGGATGCTCATTGCGGTCAATTTAGATACTCTAAAGATTTATTTACTAGATTTAATGCATTAATATCCAACAAACTGAACACACATAATAGTGTTTGTTAATTTGTAATACACTACATCCAACATTTTAGAAATAAAAATCCAGTTATATAATTTATATTATATTTTAATTAGGATTCTGTTGTGATAGGGTGGTGCGTGAATATCATCTACATCATGGAATAAGGCTAGGGGAAAAGGACAAGAAACATCACAAGTACTACGACTGGACACAAATCAAGGTATATATAATAATATTTCACTATCCAAACACATATAAAAAAATTACTTATTTTTCTCAATGTTTCTGTAGTGTCCAAAACAAACAAACAATAAAGACTTTGGTTATTATGTTTGTAAATTTATGAAAGAGATTTTATTCCATGAACAAACCATCATCCCTGAAGAAGTATTTTTGAAAATAATTACTATTTCATTTAAAATATTTATTAATCCTTTGTGTATTTATATTTTTTCAGTACTACCATGATTGTCGAAAAGAATCATATTTATAACATGATATAGATTAGTTTATAAATGAATGGGAAACTTACCTTATGGAATAATGTATAAAAATAGCATGAATATGTGACCGGTATGACTCGAAGTGTCTATTTTTATTTAAAATTGATAGTATTTTTAGTAATAAAGACAAGTGATATATTGATGTTAGGACCAATAGGGGCCAATATACCCTGAGAGGGGGGGTGAATCAGGGTATGGATATTCTTTTTCAAAGATCTTCCTGCCCCGTTGGATCTTGACCTCTTTGTTACAAGGGTCACTTTTTTTGCACTTGTGTATATGTTATGATCACTTACTTTCTCCTTTATCTGATGATGATGCTTTAAATGAAATGCAGGCAAATTAGCAGGAAGACGCAGAGATTTTTACTTGGTTCACCGCAAAGGGCTACGTCCAAGGAGCATACGCCGACATGTTGCCGGTCGTACCAATTCCACTAGACTTCACTAGCTGTGGATTACAATGTTCGGGCTAGATCACTTCTATTCCCAGGCTCACTGCCTATACAAAGTTTAGGGTCAGCTCACTGCTTTCCCAAGGGTCACTCCCTATTTCTCTCTCTCTGGATCACTTCCGGTGGAGAGGATCACCTTCTTCCTCTTCCTAAGCTCACTGCTCTTGGAAGGGAATCCAATCACAGTTTATAGACCTGTAGGTCTCTTCATTTCCATTAAGTAATGCATCTTTCTCTGTATATAGATGCTCTTTTGAAGTTAAACTTTCATCCGTAGATGAATACCTCTTTGCCTCTGAACACTGGGCAAACTACCTTTGGAAAGACCTCTGCAAAGCACTCAACTTCACTAGGCTCCCAATTTCGCGAAGCTCAACAAGCCTTCGCGAAGCTCCTGCCTTTTCGCGAAGCTCTCTCGCGAAGCTCTCTCGCGAAGCTCTCTCGCGAAGCTCAACTCGTTACAAAGCAACTTCTCTCGCGAAGTTCACTGAGCCAACGCGGAGCAAACAACTTTCGCGGAGTTACAATAGCCGCCGCGAAGCTCCTTTTTCGCGAAGCACACTGCCTTCGCGAACCACCTCCGCGAACCGAGAGCAATGGATTTTCTTTGAAAATTCTCTCTACTTCGCTCGAAGGGGTCGGCCTCTATTTATAGGCGATTCCACCGACCCTCATCCCTTCCACGCGAAGTCAACGCCACGTCATCTCAAATCGTGAAGCTCCAAAGTTTCTGCCAGAATTCTGTCCAAATCACGAAGCTCCACGGCAATTTTCCGTTCGCGGAGCTTGACGTAGTCGCGAAGAATCACCGTCAACATACCTTCGCAACTTCGCTGCGAAGCTCCCTCGCGAAGCCCAACATTACTTCGCGCCTTCGCCGCGAAGCTCCCTCGCAAAGCCCTTCACCGCCGCGATGCGCTTCAGCCTCTGTCGTTCGCGAAGCTTGATGTAATCGCGAAGCATCACCGCCTCCATTATTCCGGTCTTCGCGATTTCCAAACCATGCATCCTATCTTCGCGAAATTCATGCCTTTGCCATATTAAATTATGATCTTTATGGAAATCCTAGTTTCACGATGCTCACCAAACTCCAAATTTTGGACCCCAAAAATTTGGCAAACACTGGGAAACGGAGCCACCTTGTACTGCTCTTTTGTACTGCCTCCAGATCGTCCTTTCCTTTGTCATAGTTCCTTGTCAACATGGAATGTCAAAAACTTCTCGGGAACTCGACAATTCTCCATGGAAACCTGCTTTGTCAACAAACACAATCAACCCAAAAATACTGCAATGTTACCTTGAGGGATTTTTTCCCAACAATCTCCCCCTTTGGGTTTGTTGACAACTCTTCACAACTCTGCTCAGAATGATTTTCTGCACTTTGATACCTCACTGAGTCTTCTTCCAGTCGCTACCACCATTCGACTCTTGCGATTCTGATAGTGTTCAAGGATTCACTTAACACGTACTCTAATCCCACATGAGCAATGCTCGGCATGAGAAAAAGAGTATTATGAAAAGTTCATCAATGAATCACTTCATGTCAGACCCCAATTGTCGATTCCACCTTGATACCAATTCGTAAATTAATACCAATTGTTAAACCACACTGATACCAATTGGTGAATTCTTAAGTTGATACCAATTGTTGATAGCTGGACACCGTCTCACACCATTCCAACACCACTGTTCTGCTTTTATCACGATCCTCAGCTGTCGTGATATCTCTGCTTTAATCGATCACTTCTAGCATCGTCAGATTTAAAAATCTCTCCCCCTTTCTCATTGCTCCCCCTTTCTGGCTGCTCCACCTGTCAGCTTCTCCCTGTATCTGTCTTGATTACTCAAATAGCCACACTGTCTCCCAATCACTATTTTCTCCCCCTTTAACAAACACTATTTTCTCCCCCTTTGTCAACGAACCCAAAGGACACTCCTTTGTAGTTTGTAACATAGTAGAGAACACATATCAGCACATTAGGGAAAAACACATCATACCTCGGGGAGAGGGGGGGCCCACATCCACACTATTTCAAGTGCGGGGAATCGACTGAACTCCCAGTACCAGTCGATGCCTCTCAAAAGCTTCCTTGGGTAAGGCCTTTGTTAGAATGTCTGCAACCTATAGCTCTGTAGGCACGTACTCCAACGTCACGATTCCCTGCTCAACCTTCTCCTTGATAAAATGATACTGAATCTCAATGTGCTTTGTCCTTGAATGATGGACGGGATTTTTTCTAAGATTTATAGCACTGGAGTTGTCGCACTGGATTCCGATCGGAGACTTCACTTCAACTCCCATATCGTCAAGCTGCTGCTTCATCCACAATAACTGTGTGGATGCTTGAGTGGCCGCAATATATTCAGCTTCTGCGGTGCTCAATGAAATGCAATCCTGATTCTTGCTTAACCAAGCAATACATAGCCCGCCAAGATAGAATGTACCTCCAGATGTTGATTTCCTATCATTCGCTGAACCGGACCAGTCTGCATCTGTATATCCCAATAACTCTGTCTGAGATTTGTCGTTATATATAAAGTCGAAGTCCACCGTGCCCTTGATATACCAAAGTATTATTTTCACTGCAAGCATGTGACTTTCCTTGGGATTACTTTGATATCTCGCTGCTTGGCATGTGGCGAAGACAATATCAGGCCTTGTCGCAGTCAAGTACAACAAACTTCCAATAATCTGCCTGTTTTCAGTGAAATTAACTGCCCTGCCACTGTCATATTTTGATGATTTCATCTGGGTAGAAACCGGAGTCTTCATCTCCTTGGAATTTTCCATTCCAATTCATTCCAAAGTATCCTTGGCATATTTGGATTGAGAAATGAATGTGTCATTCCTGCCTTGTGTAATGCTGAAAACCAAGGTTCTTCAAATACTGATATAGCCTTCAGTACCATGCTCTTGGAGCTTGTGTCAGTCCATACAATGCCTTCTTCAGCCTGCAAACTTTGTTCTCATCCTCATGAATGAGAAAACCATCTGGCTGATCAATGTACACCTCTTCTTATAGAAACCCATTTAGAAATTCATTCTTGACATCCATCTAGAACACTTTGAACTTTCTTTTCACTACAATGGCTAGGAATAATCTGATTGTCTCCAGCCTTGCAACCGGTGCAAATGTCTCATCAATATCTAAACCCTCAATCTGGGAGTATCCCTTGCACACTAGTCGTGCTTTGTTCCGAATCACTGTGCCATCTTCATTCATCTTGTTTTGATAGACCCATTTAGTCCCAATGACATTCTTGTCTGATGGCCTCGAAACAATCTCCCATGTCTGGTTCTTCTCAATCTGATCAAGCTCTTCATTCATAGCCTGAACCCAGTTTTCATCTTCAAATGCATCAGCAACGCATTTCGGCTCATCCTGTGATAGTAATTATGTCTGCTGCAACGATTTCATTCTTCTTTTCTGAACTGGAGATCATTGATCACTAATGATTTTCTATCTATCAGTTTCATCTCAACTCTATAGCTTCCTTGTAGACACATACTTAACACTTTCTTGTTCATCATTAGTGTCTTCTTCTGAATTAGCATCAGCCACTTCTTCTCCCTGTGTTGCTTTCTTCCTCAACACTTTCATCAGGAAGTTGTTCACTGACTCATTTTTCAGTGGCTTCATTTCTTTCAGCTACTTTTCTCAGATTTTTGTTGAGACGCCTTTGATTTTCTCTTGCAGCTTCTTGGTATCCTGAAAACAGTCAGCTGATACCATATTGTTAGAGAAAATAGATAAGCATGAAATGCATTGTTATTGCTGCTTCTCCCTGTGTTTCTTTCTTCCCTCAATAGGAAACACATGAGCCAAGTCATCCAATTATTGCATTGATGGCTCTTGAATCTGATTTGGATATAGAATTCTCCCCATGTGTTACACAACACTTCTATCTGTTAGGCCCAACAGTAGAGACCCATAACCATTCTTCTCCACATGCACCATTTATACTAATCTGGCACTCAGTATCGAGTCATTAACCAAATCTCTAAGCCTAGTGAGTTGGAACTCGGTGTAGGAAACAAGAGATAAAGCTAATAACACAATCACTTCTAATTGTGCTCAGTTTCTCCCTTTCATTTTCAATTCTGCTACCTGATTTGAATCAATTGAAACTCTAGAGCATATTAATTATCCACTTCGCATCCTTAGATGACACTACCCCATGGATCGTATCTCCCTAAATCTTGAAACACATGAATCATCAGTTAACAGCATTTATATACATAGGGAGAGGGGTTTCTCTTCCTGAATCCTCAAGATGAAGATTGTGGTTGATCCTAATGGGTCAACCCTTTGATTATTTCTTGCAGAGCATCACACTCTTTCCTTGCTTCTTCTAGTTGCCTTGCCAACTTCAACTACTCTGGCCATATGACCAAGCATTCTTTACCCATATTCGGAGCCTTTCTCTGATATGTAGATTCGACAGACTTATCCTTTTTCACCATTTGGGGTTTAAACCCACTAGTACACATTTCTGTCTTTGATATTCCACCAAAATTCCATTTCCCTTGATTCTTTCTCTGGGTAGGAACCTCTCTACTTGCCATCTTCCCCTGCTTCTTCCACCATTGCAAGGGTCTTGCACCTTCCTCCACTTTTCACTGTGGAACACAACATGCAAATTTTTCAACACATTCTTTATTCATCTTTCTTTTATCAGATGTTTGAGTCACCACACTCTTTTTCACTGGTGGTGAGTCCTCCATTGAATGTTCATTCTTCTTTATCACAGCTGGAGTATATCTCCCCTTAATCTTCTAGGTTTGTTCACATTCTCTCCTTGAGAGTGGTTGTGAGTAAGACAGAGGAGGTGACTGATACACCTTTCGTTCAGCTCCATGTGATTCCCCTGAGGCTCTAAGCCTCTTTTTCACCTTACCACTTTGTCTCCCAGTGTATAATTTATCATTATGTAGCACTGGAGTTGGTAATCTCTTTCTTGGGTCTTTTTCCTTCCCCGCTTTCTTCTTGCTGCACTGTCTGGCCAAATGCTCATGATCAGAACATATGAAACATTTTCTATTAAAGGCATACCTCATTTCATCACTTCTCTGCTGAGATGTTGATGCAACTTGTTTTATTCTTCTGGCATCGATCTCCTGAGCTTCCTGACACATACTCATGGTGTGTCCCATCCTTCCACAGTAATAGCATCTGATGAATGTTCTCCTCTGAGAAACTCTTCTCTCTGATTTATCATGATGCTTCTTCTTATTCTCAGATTTAGCAATGTTTCTATTTTCACAGCCTAAAATGTATTCCTGAGCCTCTAAACAGAAGCTTGATGTGTGGCCATGAATCCCACAGAAATAGCACATGTCGTCACTACTTCTTGGAACTATCCTCTTAGGCCTATCACCAGCACCTATAGGATTCCTTTCACATCTGGAACTGTTCACAGCTCTCTTACCTCTAGATATTTTCACTGCGGTTTTCTTATTCTGCATAGGACTGGGATCATCATATCCAATTCCAGATTTTCCCAAAAAGGATGGCCTTTGGGAAGATACAATCCTTTCATGCTTCTCCTCTAATGTAGCATATTTGGCTTTCATTTTATCATCACCTGCCAAAGGATAGTCAAATAATAAGTGCAGTGCATCCTTCAACTTGGGTTTATCTTCACATTTAGATTTCTCCATTTCCTTCTTCACTGATTCTAGCTCTTCTTTCAAATTCTGAATCTTTACTTCACTTGATTCAAGTTGAGTATCATGTTCTCTCTTGAGATACTTTCCTCTACTCATCTCAACTTCCAATTCTCATGTAAGATTTTCCACAACTTCACTTTGCTCTTTTACCTTCAATTTTTCTTGAACAACAGAATCTGAGCAACATCCATTCTCTTGTTGTAGCCTTTGATTCTTCTGAACTAGTTCCAAAAGCTGTGTCACAAGATCATCATTTTTAGATTTCAGATTCTGAACTTCATCTGACTTTTGATTCTCTTCAAAATCACCATCCTTCTGCTTTCCTTTCATTTTAGCCATCTTTTGTAGTTCTTCAGCATAAGAATCATTCTTCTCTGTTAGGTAAGTAACTATGTCAATAAGCCTTTGATTTAAGCCTCTTAGTTTGTTGACCTCAATCTCCAATACTTTGATCCGGATTTCTTTAGATTTGACTTCTTCATCCGATTTCTGGTCCATTTCCTTTGTCATGTTAATGACATCAACTGGTGTCCTCCTTGAAACTTCTTCATCATCAGTGGTTTCAGCATCACTTTGAATTTTGAGTACTTCACTCGTTCCAAGAGCATTATTGAGTGAATCTATCTTTTCCCTGTCTGATTCATCCAAGCCTTCCTTCAGCAAGCGGTTTGATTCTTTTAACTGAATCACACATTTTCCATACACACTTCCACACTGAGGAATACCACCTGACTTCTGGTTCTTCTTTGATGTTTTTCTCTTTTCCATGGCACACTGAGATAAGAGCAGACTGATTCTTGAACCACACAGGTCGACTATAGCAAGTCAGAGCAAACAAGTCAGATAAAATCAACCTTCCCTCTGATACCAATTGTTAGGACCAATAGGGGCCAATATACCCTGAGAGGGGGGGTGAATCAGGGTATGGATATTCTTTTTCAAAGATCTTCCTGCCCCGTTGGATCTTGACCTCTTTGTTACAAGGGTCACTTTGTTTGCACTTGTGTATATGTTATGATCACTTACTTTCTCCTTTATCTGATGATGATGCTTTAAATGAAATGCAGGCAAATTAGCAGGCAGACGCAGAGATTTTTACTTGGTTCACTGCAAAGGGCTACGTCCAAGGAGCATACGCCGACATGTTGTCGGTCGTACCAATTCCACTAGACTTCACTAGCTGTGGATTACAATGTTCGGGTTAGATCACTTCTATACCCAGGCTCACTGCCTATACAAATTTTAGGGTCAGCTCACTGCTTTCCCAAGGGTCACTCCCTGTTTCTCTCTCTCTGGCTCACTGTCGGTGGAGAGGATCACCTTCTTCCTCTTCCTAAGCTCACTGCTCTTGGAAGGAAATCCAATCACAGTTTATAGACATGTAGGTCTCTTCATTTCCATTAATGAATGCATCTTTCTCTGTATGTAGATGCTCTATTGAAGTTCAACTTTCATCCGTAGATGAATACCTCTTTGCCTCTGAACACTGGGCAAACTACCTTTGGAAAGACCTCCGCAAAGCACTCAACTTCGCTAGGCTCCCAATTTCGTGAAGCTCAACAAGCCTTCGTGAAGCTCCTGCCTTTTCGCAAAGCTCTCTCGCGAAGCTCTCTCGCGAAGCTCAACTCATTACAAAGCAACTTCTCTCGCGAAGCTCACTGAGCCAATGCGGAGCAAACAACTTTCGCGGAGTTACAATAGCCACCGTGAAGCTCCTTTTTCACGAAGAACACTGCCTTCGCGAACCACCTCCGCGAACCGAGAGCAATGGATTTTATCTGAAAATTCTCTCTACTTCGCTCGAAGGGGTCGACCTCTATTTATAGGTGATTCCACCGACCCTCGTCCCTTCCACGCGAATTCAACGCCACGTCATCTCAAATCGCGAAGCTCCAAAGAATCTGCCGGAATTCTGTCCAAATCGCGAAGCTCCACGGCAATTTTCTGTTCGCGGAGCTTGACGTAGTCGCGAAGAATCACCGTCAACATACCTTCGCAACTTCGCCGCGAAGCTCCCTCGCGAATTCCAACATTACTTCGCGCCTTCGCCGCGAAGCTCCCTCGTAAAGCCCTTCACCACCGCAATGCGCTTCAGCCTCTTCCGTTCGCGAAGCTTGACGTAATCGTGAAGCATCACCACCTCCATTCTTCCGGTCTTCGCGATTTCCAAACCATGCATCCTATCTTCACGAAATTCATGCCTTTGCCATATTAAATTATGATCTTTATGGAAATCCTAGTTTCTTGATGCTCACCAAACTCCAAATTTTGGACCCCAAAAATTTGGCAAACACTGGGAAACGGCGCCACCTTGTACTGCTCTTTTGTACCGCCTCCAGATCGTCCTTTCCTTTGTCATAGTTCCTTGTCAACATGGAATGTCAAAAAATTCTCGGGAACTCGACAATTCTCCATGGAAACCTGCTTTGTCAACAAACACAATCAACCCAAAAATACCACAATGTTACCTTGAGGGATTTTTTCCCAACAATTGAAAACTGAGAAAATGCATTAGGATTGATTTTATACTTTAGGAAAATGATCCATAAGTTATTTTTGACATGTAGGAATCAACCGCACCTAAATACGACGCATGGTGTGAACGTTATGACTTTAAGTGTGTATTTTTATATTAAATTAACAATAAATTTAGCAAACAAACACAACTTACATACTAGAAACTAAGAAAATTCATTTGGATTGTTTTGATACTTTAGGACAATGATCCATCAGTAATTTGTGACGTATAGGAATCAACCATACCTCAATAAAACGAACGGTGTGACTGATATGACTAAAAGTGTCCATTATCAGTTTAAAATTGACATTTTAGTTCAGAATGTGTCACTCACTGAAAACCAAGAAAAATTTCTCCGATTGTCTTCATAATTTAGGGAAATTATTAATAAGTTCTTTGTGATGTGTATGAAGCAGTATCATGTCAAACCGACGCACGATGCAACCGGTATGACTCAAAATGTGTGTTTTCAGTTTGAAATGATATTTTAGGAAAAAAAACACAACTGGCATACTAAAAATTGATCAAAATCATTCATATTGTTTTGATACTTTAGGAAAAACAATCTATAAGTCATTTGTGGCATGTAAAAATCAACCGAACCTCAATCCGACGCACGGTGCGACCGGTATGACTCAAAGTGTCTCTTTTTATTTAAAATTGACATTAATTTTAGTAAAAAAACACAACTGGCATATTGAAAACTGAGCAAACACATTCGGATTGTTTTGATAATTTATAAAAACAATCCATGTGTTATTTTTTATGTGTAGGAATCAACCCCACCTCAATACAATTCACGATGTGACCGGTATAAATCCAAATGTGTCTTTTTATTTAAATGGCATTAATTTAAGTAAAAAGAACAAGTCACATACTGAAAAATGATAAAACACATTTGGATTGTTTTGATGCTTTAGGACAACAATCCATGCATCATTTTTGGTTTGTAGGAATCAATCACACCTCAATATGATGCACGGTGTGACCGGTATGACTAAAAATTTATGTTATCAGTTTAAAATTTACATTTTAGCTCAAAACATGCCACTCACTAAAAACCAATAAAATGATTTCTGATTGTCTTCATAATTTAGGATAGTGATTCCTAAGTCCTTTTTGATGTATATGAAGTAGTCTCACATCAAAACAATGCACTATACGACCGATATGACTCAAAAAGCTTGTTTCTGGTTTGAAATGATATTTTAGTAAAAAAACACAACTAACATACTGAAAACCAAGAAAATGTATTTGGATTGTTTTGATAATTTAGAAAAATGATTCATGAGTCATTTGTGATGTGTAGGAATCAACCACACCTCAATCCAACGAACGATATGATCGGTATAAATCCAAATGATTTTTATTTAAAATTGACATTATTTTAAGTAAAAAAGAACAAGTGACATACTAAAACCCAAGAAAATGCATTCAAATTATTTTGATACTTTAATACAATGATCCATGAGTCATTTTTGATGTGTAGGAATCAACCACACTTCAATCTGACGCATGGTGTAACCAGTATGACCGAAAGTGTTCGTTATCAGTTTAAAATTTACATTTTAGCTCAAAATGTTTCACTCACTAAAAACCAAGCAAATTCCCTTTGATTGTCTTCATAATTTAGGAGAGCGATTATTAAGTCCTTTGTGATGTGTATAAAGCAGTCTCACCTCAAACCGATGCACAATTCAACTGATATGACTCAAAATGTGTGTTTCCAGTTTGAAATTATATTTTAGTAAAAAAACACATCTGACATACTGAAAATTGAGCAAATGCATTAGGATTGTTTTGATACTTAGGACAATGATCCATCAGTCATTTGTGACGTGTGGGAATCAACCACACCTCAGTCTGATGAACGATGTTACTGATATAAATCTAAATATGTCATTTAAATTTGATATTAATTTTAGTAAAAAAACAAGAGACATACTCAAAACCAAGAAAACTCATTCGGATTGTTTTGGTATTTCAGAACAATGATCCATAACTCATTTGTGACATGCAGGAATCAACCCCACCTCAATACGACACACATTGTGACCTGTATAACTCCAAATGTGTCTTTTTCTTAAAAAAATTGATACTTTATTAATGTATTCTTTCATATTAATGCTTAATTTATTTCTTTATAGTATTACTAACATAATATTTTTTTCTTATATAGGTGGAACCTTTTTCTTGAGTTGGGATGATTTGTTCGGCAACTAATACCATGGGTGGAAATTTTTGAGAGGAGATCACAGATGTTAAAGGATAAAACATTAATATTTTTAACTGTTTGTTGGATAATTGTAAATGTAATTATATAAAACATTGTTTGAAATGTATATAGCATTGTTTGTCAAACCCTTGTGTGTGATGCTTTGTTCTTGTGTGCGATGCTTTGTTCTTGTGTGCGTTGTGTAGGTGGTGTGTGTGTTTGTTTTGTAGGTGCTGGTTGGTGGGTGTGTTGTTATAGAAACAGCACATCACAAGCAGTTAGGCCTTTATTAGCACTGATAAAGGGTGTCCTTTATCTGCGCTAAAATATCACTGATAATGGGGGGCCTTTGTCAACGCTTTTTTAGCGTGGATAAAGGACACCCTTTATCAGCGCTTTTTAGCGCTATTAAACGGAACCCCTTATCTTCGATGAGATTAACAACGCTTTTAAAAGTAGTATATGCAGTAGTGAGATGGTAAGTCGTACGTACGCATGTGCGGTGCTTATGTTTTGTCACGACCCGTCCACGGGGCCCGTGCCGTGACTACCCCAAGCCCGCCTTCCATAGGCCAGGGGGTGGCGACTAGCACCAAAGGCGTAAATCCCGAGAACTGGGAAGGCATTGCCTTTATAAAAGTAACAAAACACCACAGAGTACAAGCGGAATTAAAACACTAAGTACAAAAAGAAGTGCTGGAAAGTAAATGGGCCAGAATACAAACCCAAAAGAAAGTAAAACTACAACTGAACAAAGTACAACAGAAAAGGACAACAGCTGGAGGTACGGAAGCGGCTCCTGGGTCGTCCTCCTCGGATCCTACCTGAAGGGTAGGTACAGATGGCGTAGCTCCTGGATCGTCCACCACGAATCCTACCTGAAGGGTAGGTACAGATAGCCTCCACAGTGCTCTCGTCCGTCAACCTCCTCCGAGTGTCGTCTCGCCGTGAAGTCCACCTCCGGACACTGACTTGTCGTGTAGTCCACCTCCGGGTACCGTCCAGTCCTCGAACACTCGGCCTCCGTCAGCACTGCCTGTCGTCTGCAACCAACACAACGAGGTGCGGGAATAGCCCGTGCAGGGGTGAGTATAACGATACTCAGTAGGGAGCCCGAGACCCTCAAGGTCTCACTAAATCCAACAAGGATAACCACAAAGAAGATCTCAACAGATAACCTCTACTTAGGTATATGCCCATACATATACCTAAGTTATCAAGTAACCCATCTCAATCATGAGGAAACACAAGGATCATGAGATCAACGGATAACCACTACCCAGGTATATGCTCATACATATACCTAAGTTATCAAGTAACCAATCTCAATCATGAGGAAACACAAAGGTCAAAAGTCTCAGCTCAAACCAGGATTTTCATTATCGAAACCGTAACTACTGAAGAGCTCCGTCTCTAGAGTGTACAGTGGTCCTGTCACGACTCCGAGGTATTGCTCACTAACCTAAGACTGCTGAGGTACTCCTCCTGTCGAGTACCGCGAGCCAGCCACCCAAACACAGTAGTGCTTCCCGCCGAGGTATGTCACTCAAACACAGTAGTGCACACCCCCTAGTAGCCTGCAGAGGTACTCTCCGGACGAGTACCGCGGGTCTGCACTATCACACAGGTAGTGCTTCGTCCGCCATTGGTCTGCACCCAAACAAAGTAGTGCTCCGTCCACTGGGCTAGTCGACTCACTCCAAGTCGAGTCGGTTAAGCAGTCGTCAGGTCTCAGTCGGCTACACGGTCTCCGTACTCCGCACGCTCGTCTCTGAGAGGGTCCGCTCCACGAGCTGCAAGTCGATACTCCAAGTATCTCAAGGTCCCACGAATAAGTATCTCAAAGGATCACCTCGTCACAGGGGTCTCAACGCAACAGACGGCGCGTCGATCGGACGCCCGGTCTGTGAGTTATTAGCCTTTTCGTCCCAGGGGCCCGGTTGATTTCGTGAGCGAACCAAACCCAGCCATATCTCAACTGTACCCCGAGCTCTCACAGGGTATACTCATAGGGACCGTTTCTCAACGTGATCGTCAACGCTGCTGACGGTTCGTCAAACGGACGTCCTGTCCGAAAGTTATCAGCTTTTCCGTTCCAGGGGCCCGGTTGGATTTCGGGTGCGATCCAACCCGTCCACTACCAACTGTATCCAAAACACGGGCTAAGGATGACAAAAGTTCCGTATCGTCAACAGGAACTCAACGCAATAGACGGCGCGTCAATCGGACGCCCGGTCTGAGAGTTATTGGCTTTTTCGTCCCGGGGGCCAGGTTAGTTTTTAAGGAAAAACCAACCCGACCGTACTCCACTTGCGTCCAAACCTCGGGCGGAGTGAGCCAAAAGATCCGTCTCACTAAGAGGAAACTAACAAAGCTGACGGCACGCCAATCGGACGTCCGTAGCTCAAGATATGAGCGTTTCCGCTCCGAGGGCCCGGTTGGTTTCGTGTACGAACCAACCCGGCCGAACCCAAAGTATTCCGAAACCTTGAGTGCGATAAACCGAAACGACCGTCTTGCTCCAAGGATTGCGTTGCCACTGACGGCGAGTCGTTTGGAGGCCCGTAGCTCAAGTTATAGGCGTTTGAATGAAAGTCGTCCGAAGACGGGGGTCCGGGCCCGGGCCGACCCGGCCCGACCCACCCCCCCCCTGGTTGGCCCGAACCGGGTCGGGTCCGACCCGGTTGGCCCGGCCCGGCCCGGCCAGGGCCGGTCCGGCTCGGCTCGGCCAAGCGGCCGACGCGGGGGAAAGCCGCCGCCCCGTGTGACACCCCCGCGGCACCCGCGGGGTGTCGGCCAGATAGCCGGACGCGCCGCGTGACAACCCCGCGGCACCCGCGGGGTGTCGCGCTGGACACCCGCGGCACCCGCGGGGTGCCGCCGCCTCCGGCCGTCGGCGCCGCCGCGCCGGCGACCTGCGCCACCACCGGCTTCCGCGGGCCGCCGGAGTCGCTCTGGTGGCCCGTTTTCCCTCCCGTCTGCGCCGTTGTTCCTCCCGGGTTCCGTTCTTTACTGCGGGATCATCAAACATCTGTTGCGGCACGTTCCGTCGTCGCCCGCCAAATCCGCAAAACACGAAGAACGACGGAGGGTTGCCGGGTCGTGTTCGTTTGACCCGCACCCTCCACGTTAGATAAAAACAACGGGAGAAAGTAAAATGTTCAACACATGAACCAACAATTTTAATAAAATAAAATTGTTTCTTTGATTCCGGATCTTTAATTTTTAAAGAATGTTCACGGGAATGTAAGGAGGGGTATTTCCAAAATTATAAAATCCCTACCTCAGAGTCATCGCGCGTGAGCGTTCTTCGCGGAATTGTTTGTCACAGAAGAGGGGGATCGTCGCGTCGTCGCGGGAAGGCGTCGCGTCGTCGCGGAACACGGCGTTGAGTCGACGAACTCAAGCAGCCGATCGAAGACCCGTCGCGGAGGAAGAGACGTCGCAGAAGAACGTTGTCGGCGTCGCGGATCACGGCGTCGCGTCGTCGATTTCCGGGTTCGGCGTTCTTCGTGTTCTTCGCGTTCTTCGCGTTCTTCGCGAAGGAGGAAGAAGATACAAGGATTCTGTCTCAACGAGAAATCCTCCAAAAAAAGATAGGTTGGTCTTATTTTATTATTATGCCAACACACGAAAGGGGGGATAAGAAACGATTGAATTAATTCGTTGAATTAATTCAACGAAAGAAACAGGCCATTTAATTCACGAAAGAAACAGCCCATTTAATTCACGAAAGAAACAGCCCAATTAAATGGTCTGTTAAGATTTTAAGAAACGCGTCAGTTGACTTTCATTAAGACGGGTTTTCACAGGTGCGTTTCTTAGCGGAAAGAAACGGCGGGGATCGTGCGGGCCCCACCTCAAAAATATCCTACCAAGGGGTAGGATATTTCTGGATAGCATCCTATCCAGTTCAACTCAGTTCAAGCCGCCTTTAAGTGGCTTCAAGTGGCTTCCAAGTGGCTTAAGCGAAATAAAATAAAGTTGTCGCAAAATTATTTTACTTCTTAACTTTAAGCCTGAAAATTAAAAACCACACCCGAGAAAACGCAACTCCGGAAGAGGCGTTTCTAAGAAAATATCGGCGCTGCGATTTCATCGGAGCCCTCAGAATTCGATTCCGGGCACCGATTCAAAAGTTAGAAAAACCCGCACGTTCGTTCACTGAACGTACCCGAGCCAAACTTCAGAAAATGATTCTGGGCACACCGGGCCTCGGAATCAGGTGCCGTCAGAAGCTGCGCTCTTGTAAAATTCCAAAGAAAATTAAGAAAAAAAAATTCCTTGAAATTTACGGGTCTTTACATTACTCCCACCACAGGGATTTACGTCCCCGTAAAGCTCCAACACAAACTTAGGGAAACAAAGGCGGTACTGAGCAAGCATCTGAGCCTTCCACTCCCAAGTGCTCTCCTGGAGGTCCCCGAGCTGACAAAGAAAGTGCACAAGATGAATCGACCGTCCTCCTAGGACCCGCTCTTGTCGATCCTTGATCCCCACAGGAAACTCCGTAAAAGTCACCTCATCACCAAAGACCAGCTCCCCATGGTCAAAGATTTGTGTCGGGTCGTGCACGTATCTCCTCCGCTGAGATATGTGGAAACGTCGTGAACCTAGTGCAACTGAGGTGGATGGACCAAGTGGTAAACCATCCCGCCTACCCAGCTGAGGACCTAGAAAGGTCCGTTGAACCTCGGAGATAACTTGCTGCCTTGGCCACATCTCCGTAACCCTCGTCGAGGTGAGACCCGTATAAGGACGTGATCGTCATCCTCGTACTCCAGAGGTCTCCAATTCTTGCTGGAACTGAAACTCAAAACGACTGCTGCCACGAGATATTCCAACCAGAACTCTCGCCTCGAGGGTTTGACCACACCGTCGACGTAAGTGTGATTATCAAGTCTCCTCTCAAGGTATCTCCAGACGTGAGGGTCAAGTCCACGGCTTACCGGAAACTCTAGGTCTGGAACAAGATTTGTGAAAGTGAGGAATGATTCATATCAACGTCTGTTACTACAGCAGCTAGTAGTGGACACAGACTGTCCCTTGAATCATTTCTAGAGTCATTGGGTCACACTTCTTGACCGCATGCAACCGCATTCTTCCACCGCCCTCCAGCTCCCTGAGCCTGGCGGGAATAACTAAGGCGGGTGGTTGTACCATGTTAGGATGTACACCACCTCATGCTGCTCACCTAGCTGTGCCTCCACGTCTGCTGCTTTGTAGACTCATCTCTCCTTTAAGCTTCCTCTTCTTGAAACATTTAACATGCCCGAGTCTCTAAGACTGGCACTGGTTTCTTGTTTCTTACTGCAATGTGCAGTCTTCATCCGCTCCTGGATGAACTGCACCTCCTTTGCATACGATCTGGAAGAGCTGCTAAAATTTCTCCTTTGCCGAAAAGAGAAACCCGGTCTCATCCCCTCTCTAGATGAACCACGCCCATTGCCTAATACAGTCAATCCTGGCATGAAGGATGCATTCATGCCATGGATGACGTCGTAAGGCCTCGACGTAACTACTAAGAGATCCAACTGTCACTCTCGCCTCCATGGGTCGAGTCACACTGTCGGCATCAGTGTGAGGTCACTGGGTCTCCTCCAGTAGGAATTTCGAAAGTGAGGGTCAAGTCAACAGTCTTAACCAGGACCACTTAGTAACATCACAAAAGAGGACAGGAAAGCAAACATCACAAGATAAGTGTCTTTATTTTATTGCAGCTCATGGTACAAAGACACAAAAAAACAACATCAACATGGAACTAGAAGTACAAGAGACGTATCCACTAGTTCCGCTCCTGTCCACCTGCTCCAGGATCTCTACTTCCTTGTCCACTGCTCTACTGTTGCTCAAGCATTCGTCACTGCCTCTGCCTCAGTGGCTCCTCAAAAGCCTATGGATCAACTGTACGAGGAGTCGGACAGTCACGTGCCAGGTTCCCCTTTCCACCGCACGAGTAACACAGTCTGCTTCTGGCACGCCTGGCTCTGACCCCACCCCGGGTGCCCCGCACCACCGGTCCTAAAACCCGAGATCGCCCAACTGCTGGTCTGGTCCTCCTGGACCTCTGCATCATTTGTCTACTGCCCACAAATGACTCGGCTTCTGATCGAAAAACACGCAGAAAAGGCAGCAGCTCCTGAACACGCTCGGGGTGTAGAGCTACTGGCACAAACTCCACCCTGAAGAAGGTCTCGAAGTCTTCCCATGTGAAAGCCATCCCATCGCAAAACTGGAACAAGTGGCTCCACCACCTGCCTGCTGCTGCCTGAAGAAGGCTGGCAGCAAAGGTCACCATGAAGTCTGATGGCGTCCCCACTAGCCTGAAGACTCCCACCACAGCCTCCAGCCAATCCTCAGCCGCCTGCGGGTCCGTCTCTCCCCCGAACCTGGGTGGCCTCTGGCGCTGGAACTCATGCAGTGCGCTCAAGTAGCGGGCATCGCCTACTACTGGGGCTGGTGGCATCGGTGGCCCAACGTATGGTAGTACCGCTGGCGCCTCCGCTGGTGCCTCAACTGCAAGAGGGCCCTGTACCGAAGCCTCGTCACTCGACAGGCTGTCAGCACGCACATCCCTCTGGGCTCTAGCTGGTCGTCTGAGAAAAGGCATCCTGAAAGAAACAACGTAACACGGTCAAACGATTATACCTGGTGAGCTGACCTGGTTTGAGCTGTTTTAAGGGGGAACCTTTGAAAACTCACACGCAAACAGTGTTTTCGTGCACAAAGTCGAAAATCAGTTGCCAGGGTCCTGGTGTTAGGATACGTCGGCCGCCCGCACCAACACTGGACTCCCTGAACTGAAAACCACACTCGGTACCCTTAACACTATTGCTTCACAGAAAGAAAGATCAGAGTCTGCGGTAGAACCGACCACCTCTGATACCAATTGTCACGACCCGTCCACAGGGCCCGTGCCGTGACTACCCCAAGCCCGCCTTCCATAGGCCAGGGGCTGGCGACTAGCACCAAAGGCGTAAATCCCGATAACTGGGAAGGCATTGCCTTTATAAAAGTAACAAAACACCATAGAGTACAAGCGGAAGTAAAACACTAAGTACAAAAAGAAGTGCTGGAAAGTAAATGGGCCAGAATACAAACCCAAAAGAAAGTACAACTACAACTGAACAAAGTACAACAGAAAAAGACAACAGCTGGAGGGACGGAAGCGGCTCCTGGGTCGTCCTCCTCGGATCCTACCTGAAGGGTAGGTACAGATGGCGCAGCTCCTGGATCGTCCACCACGAATCCTACCTGAAGGGTAGGTACAGATAGCCTCCACAGTGCTCTCTTCTGTCAACCTCCTCCGAGTGTCGTCTCGCCGTGAAGTCCACCTCCGGACACTGACTTGTCGTGTAGTCCACCTCCGGGTACCGTCCAGTCCTCGAACACTCGGCCTCCGTCAGCACTGCCTGTCGTCTGCAACCAACACAATGAGGTGCGGGCATAGCCCGTGCAGGGGTGAGTATAACGATACTTAGTAGGGACCCCAAGACCCTCAAGGTCTCACTAAATCCAACAAGGATAACCACAAAGAAGATCTCAACAGATAACCTCTACTTAGGTATATGCCCATACATATACCTAAGTTATCAAGTAACTCATCTCAATCATGAGGAAACACAAGGATCATGAGATCAACGCATAACCACTACCCAGGTATATGCCCATACATATACCCAAGTTATCAAGTAACCCATCTCAATCTTGAGGAAACACAAAGGTCAAAAGTCTCAGCTCAAACCAGGATTTTCATTATCGAAACTGTAACTACTGAAGAGCTCCGTCTCTAGAGTGTACAGTGGTCCTGTCATGACTTTGAGGTACTGCTCACTAACCTAAGACTGTTGAGGTACTCCTCCTGTCGAGTACCGCGGGCCAGCCACCCAAACACAGTAGTGCTTCCC
Organism: Viscum album; assembly: GCA_963277665.1. Taxonomy (NCBI): domain Eukaryota; kingdom Viridiplantae; phylum Streptophyta; class Magnoliopsida; order Santalales; family Viscaceae; genus Viscum; species Viscum album. The sequence continues at coordinate 2,016,029,547 of OY728127.1, forward strand.
GCCGAGGTATGTCACTCAAACACAGTAGTGCACACCCCCTAGTAGCCTGCAGAGGTACTCTCCGGACGAGTACCGCGGGTCTGCACTATCACACAGGTAGTGCTCCGTCCGCCATGGGTCTGCACCCAAACAAAGTAGTGCTCCGTCCACTGGGCTAGTCGACTCACTCCAAGTCGAGTCGGTCAAGCAGTCGTCAGGTCTCAGTCGGCTACACGGTCTTCGTACTCCGCACGCTCGTCTCTGGGAGGGTCCGCTCCACGAGCTGCAAGTCGATACTCCAAGTATCTCAAGGTCCCACGAAGAATTATCTCAAAGGACCACCTCGTCACAGGGGTCTCAACGCAACAGACGGCGCGTCGATCGGACGCCCGGTCTGTGAGTTATTAGTCTTTTCGCCCCAGGGGCCCGGTTGGTTTCGTGAGCGAACCAAACCCAGCCGTATCTCAACTGTACCCCGAGCTCTCATAGGGTATACTCGTAGGGACCGTTTCTCAACGTGATCGTCAACGCTGCTGACAGTTCGTCAAACGGACGTCCTGTCTGAAAGTTATCAGCTTTTCCGTTCTAGGGGCCCGGTTGGATTTCGGGTGCGATCCAACCCGGCCACTACCAACTGTATCCAAAACTCGGGCGAAGGATGCCAAAAGTTCCGTATCGTCAACAGGAACTCAACGCAATAGACGGCGCGTCAATCGGACGCCCGGTCTGAGAGTTATTGGCTTTTTCGTCCCGGGGGCCCGGTTGGTTTTTAAGGCAAAACCAACCCGACCATACTCCACTTGCGTCCAAACCTCGGGTGGAGTGAGCCAAAAGATCCGTCTCACTAAGAGGAAACTAACAAAGCTGACGGCACGCCAATCGGACGTCCGTAGCTCAAGATATGAGCGTTTCCGCTCCGAGGGCCCGGTTGGTTTCGTGTACGAACCAACCCGGCCGAACTCAAAGTATTCTGAAACCTTGAGTGCGATAAACCAAAACGACCTTCTTGCTCCAAGGATTGCGTTGCCACTGACGGCGAGTCGTTTGGAGGCCCGTAGCTCAAGTTACGGGCGTTTGAACGAAAGTCGTCCGAAGACGGGGGTCCGGCCCCCCCTGGTTGGCCCGAACCAGGTCGGGTCTGACCCGGTTGGCCCGGCCCGGCCCGGCCAGGGCCGGTCCGGCTCGGCTCGGCCAAGCGGCCGAGCGGCCGACGCGGGGGAAAGCCGCCGCCCCGCGTGACACCCCCGCGGCACCCGCGGGGTGTCGGCCCGACAGCCGGACGCGCCGCGTGACAACCCCGCGGCGCCCGCGGGGTGTCGCCCTGGACACCCGCGGGGTGCCGCGTGACAACCCCGCGGCACCCGCGGGGTGTCGCGCTGGACACCCGCGGGGTGCCGCGTGACAACCCCGCGGCACCCGTGGGGTGTCGCGCTGGACACCCGCGGCACCCGCGGGGTGCCGTCGCCTCCGGCCGCCGGCGCCGCCGCGCCGGCGACCCGCGCCACCACCGGCTTCCGCGGGCCGCCGGAGTCGCTTCGGTGGCCCGTTTTCCTTCCCGTCTACGCCGTTGTTCCTCCCGGGTTCCGTTCTTTACTGCGGGATCATCAAACATCCATTGCGGCACGTTCCGTCGTCGCCCGCCAAATCCGCAAAACACGAAGAACGACGGAGGGTTGTCGGGTCATGTTCGTTTGACCCGCACCCTCCGCGTTAGATAAAAACAACGGGAGAAAGTAAAATGTTCAACACATGAACCAACAATTTTAATAAAATAAAATTGTTTCTTTCATTCCGGTTCTTTAATTTTTAAAGAATGTTCACAGGAATGTAAGGAGGGGTATTTCCAAAATTATAAAATCCCTACCTCGGAGTCGTCGCGCGTGAGCGTTCTTCGCGGAATTGTTTGTCGCGGAAGAGGGGGGATCGTCGCGTCGTCGCGGGAAGGCGTCGCGTCGTCGCGGAACACGGCGTTGAGTCGGCGAACTCAAGCAGCCGATCGAAGACCCGTCGCGGAGGAAGAGACGTCGCAGAAGAACGTTGTCGGCGTCGCGGATCACGGCGTCGCGTCGTCGATTTCCGGGTTCGGCGTTCTTCACGTTCTTCGCGTTCTTCGCGTTTTTCGCGAAGGAGGAAGAAGATACAAGGATTCTGTCTCAACGAGAAATCCTCCAAAAAATATAGGTTGGTCTTATTTTATTATTATGCCAACACACGAAAGGGGGGGTAAGAAACGATTGAATTAATTCGTTGAATTAATTCAACGAAAGAAACAGCCCATTTAATTCACGAAAGAAACAGCCCAATTAAATGGTCTGTTAAGATTTTAAGAAACGCGTCAGTTGATTTTCATTAAGACGGGTTTTCACGGGTGCGTTTCTTAGCGGAAAGAAACGACGGGGCTCGTGCGGGCCCCACCTCACAAATATCCTACCAAGGGATAAGATATTTCTGGATAGCATCCTATCCAGTTCAACTCAGTTCAAGCCGCCTTTAAGTGGCTTCAAGTGGCTTCCAAGTGGCTTAAGCGAAATAAAATAAAGTTGTCGCAAAATTATTTTATTTCTTAACTTTAAGCCCGAAAATTAAAAACCACACCCGAGCAAACGCAACTCCGGAAGAGGCGTTTCTAAGCGAATACCGGCGCTGCGATTTCATCGGAGCCCTCTGAATTCGATTCCGGGCACTGGTTCAAAAGTTAGAAAAACCCGCACGTTCGTTCACTGAACGTACCCGAGCCAAACTTCAGAAAATGATTCTGGGCACACCGGGCCTCGGAATCTGGTGCCGTCAGAAGCTGCGCTCTTTTAAATACCAAAGAAAATTAAGAAAAAAAATTTCCTTAAAATTTACAGGTCTTTACATTACTCCCACCACAGGGCTTTACGTCCCCATAAAGCTCCAACACAAACTTAGAAAACAAAGGCGGTACTGAGCACGCATCTGAGCCTTCCACTCCCAAGTGCTCTCCTGGAGGTCCTCGAGCTGCCAAAGAAAGTGCACAAGAGGAATCGACTGTCCTCCTAGGATCCGCTCTTGTCGATCCTCTATCCCCACAGGAAACTCCGTAAAATTCACCTCATCACCAAAGACCAGCTCCCCATGGTCAAAGATTTGTGTCGGGTCGTGCACGTATCTCCTCCGCTGAGATATGTGGAAACGTCGTGCACCTAGTGCAACTGAGGTGGATGGACCAAGTGGTAAACCATCCCGCCTACCCAGCTGAGGACCTAGAAAGGTTCGTTGAACCTCAGAGATAACTTGCCGCCTTGGCCACATCTCCGTAACCCTCGTCGAGGTGAGACCCGTATAAGGACGTGATCGTCATCCTCGTACTCCAGAGGTCTCCAATTCTTGCTGGAACTGAAACTCAAAACGACTGCTGCCACGAGAGATTCCAACCAGAACTCTCGCCTCGAGGGTCTGACCACACCGTCGGCGTAAGTGTGATTATCAAGTCTCCTCTCAAGGTATCTCCATACGTGAGGGTCAAGTCCACGGCTTACCGGAAACTCTAGGTCTGGAACAAGATTTGTGAAAGTGAGGAATGATTCATATCAACGTCTGTTACTACAGCAGCTAGTAGTGGAAACAGACTGTCCCTTGAATCATTTCTAGAGCCATTGGGTCACACTTCTTGACCGCATGCAGCCGCATTCTTCCACCGCCCTCCAGCTCCCTGAGCCTGGCGGGAATAACTAAGGTGGGTGGTTGTACCATGTTAGGATGTACACCACCTCATGCTGCTCACCTAGATGTGCCTCCACGTCTGCTGCTTTGTAGACTCGTCTCTCCTTTAAGCTTCCTCTTCTTGAAACATTTAACACGCCTGAGTCTCTAAGACTGGCACTGGTTTCCTGTTTCTTACTGCACTGTGCAGTCTTCATCCGCTCCTGGATGAACTGCACCTCCTTTGCATACGATCTGGAAGAGCTGCTAAAATTTCTCCTTTGTCTAAAAGAGAAACCCGCTCTCATCCCCTCTCTATATGAACCACGCCCATTGCCTAATACAGTCAATCCTGGCATGAAGGATGCATTCATGCCATGGATGACGTCGTAAGGCCTCGACGTAACTACTAAGAGATCCAACTGTCACTCTCGCCTCCAAGGGTCGAGTCACACTGTCGGCATCAGTGTGAGGTCACTGGGTCTCCTCCAGTAGGAATTTCGAAAGTGAGGGTCAAGTAAACAGTCTTAACCAGGACCACTTAGTAACATCACAAAAGAGGACAGGAAAGCAAACATCACAAGATAAGTGTCTTTATTTTATTGCAGCTCATGGTACAAAGACACAAAAAAACAACATCAACATGGAACTAGAAGTACAAGAGACGTATCCACTAGTTCCGCTCCTGTCCACCTGCTCCAGGAGCTCTACTTCCTTGTCCACTGCTCTACTGTTGCTCAAGCATTCGTCGCTGCCTCTGCCTTGGTGGCTCCTCAAAAGCCTATGGATCAACTGTACGAGGAGTCGGACAGTCACGTGCCAGGTGCCCCTTTCCACCGCACGAGTAACACAGTCTGCTTCTGGCACGCCTGGCTATGACCCCACCCCGGGTGCCCCGCACCACCGGTCCTAAAACCGGAGATCGCCCAACTGCTGGTCTAGTCCTCCTGGACCTCTGCATCATCTGTCTACTTCCCACAAATGACTCAGCTTCTGATCGAAAAACACGCAGCAAAGGCAGCAGCTCCTGAACACGCTCGGGGTGTAGAGCTACTGGCACAAACTCCACCCTGAAGAAGGTCTCGAAGTCTTCCCATTTGAAAGCCATCCCATTGAAAAACTGGAACAAGTGGCTCCACCACCTGCCTGCTGCTGCCTGAAGAAGGCTGGCAGCAAAGGTCACCATGAAGTCTGATGGCGTCCCCACTAGCCTGAAGACTCCCACCACAGCCTCCAGCCAATCCTCAGCCGCCTGCGGGTCCGTCTCTCCCCCGAACCTGGGTGGCCTCTGGCGCTGGAACTCATGCAGTGAGCTCAAGTAGCGGGCATCGCCTACTGCTGGGGCTGGGGGAATCGGTGGCCCAATGTATGGTAGTACCGCTGGCGCCTCCGCTGGTGCCTCAACTGCAAGAGGGCCCTGTACCGAAGCCTCGTCACTCGACAGGCTGTCAGCACGCACATCCCTATGGGCTCTAGCTGGTCGTCCGAGAAAAGGCATCCTGAAAGAAACAACGTAACACGGTCAAACGATTATACCTGGTGAGCTGACCTGGTTTGAGCTGTTTTAAGGGGGAACCTTTGAAAACTCACACGCAAACAGTGTTTTCGTGCACAAAGTCGAAAATCAGTTGCCAGGGTCCTGGTGTATGGATACGTCGGCCGCCCGCACCAACACTGGACTCCCTGAACTGAAAACCACACTTGGTACCCTTAACACTATTGCTTCACAGAAAGAAAGATCAGAGTCTGCGGTAGAACCGACCAGCTCTGATACCAATTGTCACGACCCGTCCATGGGGCCCGTGCCGTGACTACCCCAAGCCCGCCTTCCATAGGCCAGGGGCTGGCGACTAGCACCAAAGGCGTAAATCCCGATAACTGGGAAGACATTGCCTTTATAAAAGTAACAAAACACCACAGAGTACAAGCGGAAGTAAAACACTAAGTACAAAAAGAAGTGCTGGAAAGTAAATGGGCCAGAATACAAACCCAAAAGAAAGTACAACTACAACTGAACAAAGTACAACAGAAAAAGACAACAGCTGGAGGGACGGAAGCGGCTCTTGGGTCGTCCTCCTCGGATCCTACCTGAAGGGTAGGTACAGATGGCACAGCTCCTGGATCGTCCACCACGAATCCTACCTGAAGGGTAGGTACAGATAGCCTCCACAGTGCTCTCGTCCGTCAACCTCCTCCGAGTGTCGTCTCGCCGTGAAGTCCACCTCCGGACACTGACTTGTCATGTAGTCCACCTCCGGGTACCGTCCAGTCCTCGAACACTCGGCCTCCGTCAGCACTGCCTGTCGTCTGCAACCAACACAACGAGGTGCGGGCATAGCCCGTGCAGGGGTGAGTATAACGATAATCAGTAGGGACCCCGAGACCCTCAAGGTCTCACTAAATCCAACAAGGATAACCACAAAGAATATCTCAACAGATAACCTCTACTTAGGTATATGCCCATACATATACCTAAGTTATCAAGTAACTCATCTCAATCATGAGGAAACACAAGGATCATGAGATCAACGGATAACCACTACCCAGGTATATGCCCATACATATACCGAAGTTATCAAGTAACCCATCTCAATCATGAGGAAACACAAAGGTCAAAAGTCTCAGCTCAAACCAGGATTTTCATTATCGAAACCGTAACTACTGAAGAGCTCCGTCTCTAGAGTGTACAGTGGTCCTGTCACGACTCCGAGGTACTGCTCACTAACCTAAGACTGCTGAGGTACTCCTCCTGTCGAGTACCGCGGGCCAGCCACCCAAACACAGTAGTGCTTCCCGCCGAGGTATGTCACTCAAACACAGTAGTGCACACCCCCTAGTAGCCTGCAGAGGTACTCTCCGGACGAGTACCGTGGGTCTGCACTATCACACAGGTAGTGCTCCGTCCGCCATGGGTCTGCACCCAAACAAAGTAGTGCTCCGTCCACTGGGCTAGTCGACTCACTCCAAGTCGAGTCGGTCAAGCAGTCGTCAGGTCTCAGTCGGCTACACGGTCTCCGTACTCCGCACGCTCGTCTCTAGGCGGGTCCGCTCCACGAGCTGCAAGTCGATACTCAAAGTATCTCAAGGTCCCACGAAGAAGTATCTCAAAGGACCACCTCGTCACAGGGGTCTCAACACAACAGACGGCGCGTCGATCGGACGCCCGGTCTGTGAGTTATTAGCCTTTTCGTCCCAGGGGCCCGGTTGGTTTCGTGACCGAACCAAACTCAGCCGTATCTCAACTGTACCCCGAGCTCTCATAGGGTATACTCGTAGGGACCGTTTCTCAACGTGATCGTCAACGCTGCTGACGGTTCGTCAAACGGACGTCCTGTCCGAAAGTTATCAGCTTTTCCGTTCCAGGGGCCCGGTTGGATTTCGGGTGCGATCCAACCCGGCCACTACCAACTATATCCAAAACTCGGGCGAAGGATGCCAAAAGTTCCGTATCGTCAACAGGAACTCAACGCAATAGACGGCGCGTCAATCGGACGCCCGGTCTGAGAGTTATTGGCTTTTTCGTCCCGGGGGCCCGGTTGGTTTTTAAGGCAAAACCAACCCGACCGTACTCCACTTGCGTCCAAACCTCGGGCGGAGTGACCCAAAAGATCCGTCTCACTAAGAGGAAACTAACAAAGCTGACGGTACGCCAATCGGACGTCCGTAGCTCAAGATATGAGTGTTTCCGCTCCGAGGGCCCGGTTGGTTTCGTGTACGAACCAACCCGGCCGAACCCAAAGTATTCTGAAACCTTGAGTGCGATAAACCGAAACGACCGTCTTGCTCCAAGGATTGTGTTGCCACTGACGGCGAGTCGTTTGGAGGCCCGTAGCTCAAGTTACGGGCGTTTGAACGAAAGTCGTCCGAAGACGGGGGTCCGGGCCCGGGCCGACCCGGCCCGACCCCCCCCCCCCTGGTTGGCCCGAACCGGGTCGGGTCCGACCCGGTTGGCCCGGCTCGGCTCGGCCGAGCGGCCGAGCGGCCGACGCGGTGGAAAGCCGCCGCCCCGCGTGACACCCCCGCGGCACCCGCGGGGTGTCGGCCAGACAGCCGGACGCGCCGCGTGACAACCCCGCGGCACCTGCGGGGTGTCGCCCTGGACACCCGCGGGGTGCCGCGCTGGACACCCGCGGGGTGCCGCGTGACAACCCCGCGGCACCCGCGGGGTGTCGCGCTGGACACCCGCGGCACCCGCGGCACCCGCAGGGTGCCGCGCTGGACACCCGCGGGGTGCCGCCGCCTCCGGCCGCCGGAGTCGCTCCGGTGGCCCGTTTTCCTTCCCGTCTTCGCCGTTGTTCCTCCCGGGTTCCGTTCTTTACGGCGGGATCATCAAACATCTGTTGCGGCACGTTCCGTCGTCGCCCGCCAAATCTGCAAAACACGAAGAACGACGGAGGGTTGTCGGGTCGTGTTCGTTTGACCCGCACCCTCCGCGTTAGATAAAAACAACGGGAGAAAGTAAAATGTTCAACTAATGAACCAACAATTTTAATAAAATAAAATTGTTTCTTTGATTCTGGTTCTTTAATTTTTAAAGAATGTTCACGGGAATGTAAGGAGGAGTATTTCCAAAATTATAAAATCCCTACCTTGGAGTCGTCGCGCGTGAGCGTTCTTCTCGGAATTGTTTGTCGCGGAAGAGGGGGGATCGTCGCGTCGTCGCGGGAAGGCATCGCGTCGTCGCGGAACACGGCGTTGAGTCGGCGAACTCAAGCAGCCGATCGAAGACCCGTCACGGAGGAAGAGACGTCGCAGAAGAACGTTGTCGGCGTCGCGGATCACGGCGTCGCGTCGTCGGTTTCCGGGTTCGGCGTTCTTCGCGTTCTTCGCGTTCTTCGCGAAGGAGGAAGAAGATACAAGGATTCTGTCTCAACGAGAAATCCTCCAAAAAAAAGATAGGTTGGTCTTATTTTATTATTATGCCAACACACGAAAGAGGGGGTAAGAAACGATTGAATTAATTCGTTGAATTAATTCAACGAAAGAAACAGGCCATTTAATTCACGAAAGAAACAACCCATTTAATTCACGAAAGAAACAGCCCAATTAAATGGTCTGTTAAGATTTTAAGAAACACGTCAGTTGACTTTCATTAAGACGGGTTTTCACGGGTGCGTTTCTTAGCGGAAAGAAACGGCGGGGCTCATGCGGGCCCCACCTCACAAATATCCTACCAAGGGGTAGGATATTTCTGGATAGCATCCTATCCGGTTCAACTCAGTTCAAGCCGCCTTTAAGTGGCTTCAAGTGGCTTCCAAGTGGCTTAAGCGAAATAAAATAAAGTTGTCGCAAAATTATTTTATTTCTTAACTTTAAGCCCGAAAATTAAAAACCACACCCGAGCAAACGCAACTCCGGAAGAGGCGTTTCTAAGCGAATACCGGCGCTGCGATTTCATCGGAGCCCTTAGAATTCGATTCCGGGCACCGGTTCAAAAGTTAGAAAAACCCGCACGTTCGTTCACTGAACATACCCGAGCCAAACTTCAGAAAATGATTCCGGGCACACCGGGCCTCGGAATCAGGTGCCGTCAAAAGCTGCGCTCTTGTAAAATTCCAAAGAAAGTTAAGAAAAAAAATTTCCTTGAAATTTACGGGTCTTTACATGTTTTTCATAGGATGGATAAAAGACAGAATATGGTTGTATCATAATCATAATAACATCTCAGTATATAGTTAATACTGTAGTTATTATTTTAGAATGGAAACAACTCATAAAGAGGGAGTAGAAGAAGAAATGAATTTGAATGAGTTGGTAAAAATGATTACCTCTTCTCCGGTGGACTTCCTTTAGATCTCTTCTTAAGAGATCTAGAGGTGGTTATTTTGGAAAACCAGGACCTCCAGGACTTGAATAAGGATGTTGGGAGGAGAAATGAGTAGAGGTTCATCGAACTAGAAGGCTCAAGGTGGTGAAACGAAGTGTAGGAAAAAGTTCCCTTTTATAATTGAGGTGAGAGACACCCTTGGAAAACCTCAAAATATTAAATTATATTAAATTCATTTTCTATCCAAATACAACCAAATGGACACAGATTCAAATATTAGATGAGATGAGGTTGTGATCTCATTAGCCAATAAAATTTAGACATGTTTTGTTATTATTTTGAACTTTATCACCTTGATTGACCTTAGTTAACTTATTTTAACTTTAATTATGACAACCATTTATTTAATATTAAAAGTTGGTAATTTTTTACGTATAAAATGTCGATTGGGCCATAAATGAATAACTTATGACATTATCGACCAAATCATAATCAATTTTTTTAAAAAAATATGATTTTTAAATAATTTAATAAAATAATTTTTTGATAAAATATCATTAGTGTTAATTTTGACATCATTCATTGCTTTGGCCTTACAAAAATCAAGACAGCTAGATAACTTCGAACCAAAACATCTAATACAACCCTAATATGTCATAATCATCTAGAGAATCATTGGAGAACCTTAATTATTTTAAATTACATTTATTTTAATATTTTTAATATCATTTATTTGATTGTTTCATTAATAAAATAATTATTGTATCATCGCTGTATAATTATTTAAGATAATTATTTCTTCAATGATAACTAAAAATAAAATATCATGATGTATATAAATCTTTTATCATTGAAAAGAATATTTATAGTCAAAGATGTCTTTTAAACAACACCATAGTAAAAAAATTATAGTTATTAAAATATGAACTTGACATGTTTGCCTTTTCCTTAAATAAAATATTATAAATATCATAACTTCATCCAAATGGTTCCCAAAAATCATAAATAAATTTATATCACGAAAATAAGTTTATTAAATTCAAAATGGACACTTAGATTCATTCACAACATACCCTTGTCCTCATGTGTACACATAAGAGATGTTTGAGATAAAAAAGTGATATTTGTGATTTTCTTTAATTTAAATAATATAAAAGTCATTATCATGGACAATTGTCCAATAAATAAGTCAAATTTGAACCTTAAGTGTTAAGAGTCGAATATAAATCATCTAATAAAATCTGGGAAAGTTTTAGGGTAATTTTCTAATCATTATCATATTATTTTTACCCTAAATTAACCTATTTACCCTTAACCGTAGTAATAAAAAAAATTATCAAAGTTACTATTCATATTGACAAAAAATAAATGGATCATATTTATTAGATTTGGACCTTCTGATTTCAAATATGAAATTTATTTTTCAAAATTCAAAATATAGAAGTGGCATAATATAATTTAAAATTAAACCGATAAAAAGCAACTAAAAACGGTTTTTTTAAATGCATTATTAATCCAAAAAATGTACTTATACAAAAAAGGTATAATAATGAAAAAATTAGATTATTTACAACTAAAGAGTATTTTAAGTTACATTGAGATCAAATTCAAATCATAAATAGGCTTTTAATATAACGAAATTGACAATTTTATCAAAATCGGTATTTTTCACTATTCACTGGAAAATAAATATTTTCAGAAAAATATAAAAAATTCACCCTAAACTAATTTTGACATTCTGCTTTTAAAAATTAAGTTTATTTTGTTCAATAGAATTTATAAAAATTGTCAAGATTTAATTTTAAAACTAGTTCGTCATTAAAAAATAGTATAACTATTTTTGGAAAAATACAGTTTTTTAATGTGTAAAATTGAATTTATTCTTATTTTATGCTCATAAAATCTATTGGATGAATGTCAAAACATTCAATTGAATATATAATATATAAATTTCTTTAAGATTATTCACTAATAATAATTAATTACTACATTAACAATGACTTAAACAATTATATATTTTATAACGTGGTTAATACTATTTATTCCTGTTATTTTACGACTAGGTTATAGCAATTCCATAATAATATATTATTGTTCATAATATATCGAAGATATTAAATTTAAAAATAGACATTCCATAAAATTTTGGAGTGTTACAATCGTCCTCTACTGTATTTATACATGCCAAGAAGAAGGTCCCTACCATATTTTCAGTACTTCCTCCATTGTTATCTCTTCCTATTGATTAAATTTATGTTAATTAATTATCTTATCGAATATGCTTTTAGGGGTGCAGTAGTGGTTGCGTCTATGGGGAGGTCTCAGGAGTCTCTCGAAGCGCACGCACTAAATTTCTTTGTTTAACTGTTAATAATTATCTTACCCAATGTCTGCATATTATAGATTAAATGGGTTCGGTTCCTTTGAAACGTTAGCGTTGCCCGTTCCGATTTGCGTACCAAAAACTGAAAGATGCATAAGGTAAAAAGAACAAGCGTGGAGAGAGGGAGCGCGCGCCCGAGGGAGCGAGCGAGAGATCCACGCTGTGGCGGCCCTGGGAAACCCTAGAAATCTGCAGCCATGGCGCCGTCTGCGGTGATGGCATCCACAGTTTCTTCGAATTCGGATCTCAAATGCCAGTCTAGTTTTTTCTCTCTCGCAATCGCCGATCTCCCCGGCAATCCCAGCGACACCTTCGGTCCCGCGAGCATGGACGATCTGCTCAAGAACCTCTACAGTGACGCGAATCGCTCGCAGCATGAACCTTCCTTTCAAGCCACCGACGGTTGCAGCGGGATTGATGCTGCTTCTGCTCCTGCCTCCCTCCCTTCGATGTCTCAGCAGGGAAGCCCCTCATTGCCGAAGAACGTGGGAAGCAAATCAGCGGATGAGGTTTGGAAGGAGATCGTGGCAGGGAATGAACAAAGGCGCAGTGCAGCCGTTGGTGAATCTATGGAAGAGATGACGTTGGAGGATTTCTTGGCTAAGGCTGGGGCGGTTAGGGAGGAGGAAGTCAGAGTCCCTGTGGTGTCTGGTCAGGGTAATTACAATGGCGATTGCATGTTTCACCCACAAAGTGTGGTTGAAGGGGTGTCATTGGCGGCAGGGTTTGTGAATGAAGTTGATGGAAGAGGGATGGGAGGGGGCAGGGGTAAGAGAAGGGCTCTGGAGGCGGCAGTGGATAAGGTTACACAGCAGAAGCAAAGAAGGATGATTAAGAACAGGGAGTCTGCTGCAAGGTCCAGGGAAAGGAAGCAGGTATTGTTTATTTCGTTTTCTCATTGGAAACCCTTTATTTCAGCACTTGTTGTTGTTTTCTGCAATTTACATTTTTTGATAGATATGAGTTGGGTGTTGAATTTCAGGCATATACTTTTGAATTGGAATCACTGGTTTCTCAGCTGGAGGAGGAGAATGCAAGGTTGATAAGGGAGGAGGTTTGTTGTCCATTTTTGTGCCGTTTCTTGTTGAATTATCAAATGCCTGGCTTGGCACTGGATTTTGTTTCTGATGTTCTTTTTTTCTCATTTTAGCGGTATTGCTAATGTTTAAATGGTTACTATCTTGATAATTTAACTAGTACCTTACTAGTTTCGACCAATTTCAAGTTACTATTGGACTGGAAATGAGAATATAATGGAAAGGAGAATGGGAAGCGTGTGTTTGGTATGTGTAAAAATGAAAACAAAATATTTCAGAGTGATGTTTTTATGATAGAGAAATCAGAAAGGAATAGACATATATCGGGTCGGTACAACTGCAAGTGCGGCACACAACACAAATAGAAGAGTGAATAAGAACAATTCAAGGAATATACATAAACTTTTAGTAAAATATAAATGTTCCAAATAGTAGAGTGAATAAGAATAATTCAAGGATAATTTCTCTTTTCACATGAGATTTCATTTTGTCATTTCCTCTCTGCAGAAAGAAAATCCTTTTGGGCTCAAACCTTCCCATTGAAATGTCGGGTGAATTATTTTGGTTTGCACCGAATAATCTCATCCTTTACATTTCCTTTTCATTCCTTAACATTTCCACCTACCAAACGAGGCACATGTATATGTGCAGAGAATAATGTAAAGGGAAAGAATATGTGGAAAAATAGATAGAAATTAACAAAATATAATTTGTTGGCTCTTTCACTGTATCATAACTGGGTTTCCCCTTAAAAATGTGTTTTTGAAAGTATCAAATTTCATATGAGGAATGACTTATCAGCTGCAAAAGCATAGTCATTTTTGACAACTGAACACAAAACATATTTTCTTTCAGCAATAGAAAATATTTTCTTATGCTGCTTTCTGATTCACTAAATTGTGGAGAATTCTCAAAAAAATAAAAAAAAATAAAAATCAAATAATAGGTTCCTAAAATATTTTCAAGTTATGCTGCATTTTTTTTCCATCTTTCTGGTCTATCACAATGTTGTTTATGCTCAAACCATTATTGTTTCTGAAAGAATGTTATCCATGCAGGCTGAGCAATGCAAGGAGAGGTTTAAGCAGCTCATGAAGAGCCTAGTCCCTGTGACGGAGGAGCGGAGGCCGCGACGATGTATTCGAAGAGTTAATTCTGTTCAATGGTAGAAGTACAAAAGCGAAATCAGAAAGAGTAAAGAAAACTGAAGAAGCTAACACACACACACAGGGATTGTGTTTGAATCAGTGTTGCTGTGGGAGTAATAATCCGCTTGCTTTTCAGTAAAACATGGATCTTGATGTAAGTAACCAGAGATTAAGTGGAAGTGTAATATTTGTGATTTACCTGTTTATTGTTGTGTAGTGACAATGATGTTTATTTGCTAGCACAACCATGCATATGATGTGAAACACTAACATGGAAAATGTGGAATACGGTCTAGCATCTTCTTACCTTTAGAGGAATCAAGAGCTCAACAATTCGGATGATTATTGAAAATCTTTCTAAACACTATAATCTTGGTGATGTATAAATACATTTTTTTTCCGAAAGGTTGAGGGTCAAACCCTCTTTATTGAATATGAAAAGGTCTTGAAAACATGGAAAAAGAGGAACCCATTACATTATCCAAATATCTTAACATAAACATGACTCAAAGGCCTTTGCATGGTCTCAAATGCCCAATAAGAAACATACATTATAATAAGTACCGGTCAAAAGTTTCGTCGCTCCCTTACAATGCAACAACGATTCATGTCTAAGATGATGTGCCGCCCATTGCCAAGAATTGCATCGTACTGACGACACAACATGGCAGAACACTCTTCCATTCTTCACTTACATGTGAGAAGAGGACCGAAAGATAGGTGTCAATACACATCTATTTTTCGAGCTGCCCACCCAACGGTGCTTGCGAGGCACTCGCTGCACTGTCAACCTGATGTGCCGCAAAATCAAACAGAAAACACGATGCAAAAATCAATGACAGGGTAGCCACTTGTCCTTCAAAAATGAGAACAGATGCTTGAATGATAGGTGTCAGCACACTCATCCCTCTTTTAAGACTGCCCACCCGACGCCACCTGCCAAATGTAATGAGACAAAAGCCAGTTCTCACAATGACATCTGCACCCCATCAGGCAGTCGGTCCCAAGACCAAATATGCACAAATGTTAACCAGACAACTAGAAATGATTCTCTAGCCACTTAATAGAACACCGATGTCTTTCATCCCGGAAGCAACTGCCATCAAACCCGTCTCCCTTCTCCACTGGTGAAACGTCGTCAATGCCGACACGAAGGCCGATATCAACCCACCCTCCATTGTGCACAATGTCATCGCCGCAAATACCGAACGTCATCACCACGAACAAAGGGCTCCATTGCCCGCCTTCCTGACTCCCTCCAACCCGGAGAAAACACTGTCGCTGATCTAGTCGTCCAACGATGACCGAGAGACCGCCACCAAGCAAATCTGCAAAAAAATGCTCAGATTTGGCCAATAACGCTAGGACAAGGAGGATTCACGTAAGGAGAGCAAATCAGACCTATCGCCATAAAGAGTAGCCGACAAAGCGTTCGTGAAGGGAGGGAGAGGAAGAGATGGAGGCTGAGCAAGGCCAGAGAGCATCATCAACAGGGGGGAGAAAACCCTAATTGCGGGGAAGAAGAAGGAAAGCGCACTGGAAGGTAAACAAACCCAACAAGTGCAGCACTATCTCCTTTAAACATATGTATAAATACAATATGAAACATGCATGTGTACATCTTAAGGTGATCCAATGTGTTAACGCTTAGGGTTTTTGGGTTTCACTATTTTGGTCGTGGAATGTAGTTTTGATGCTCGGGATGATTCCATGGCGTGTTTTTGATCAATCTTTAGAAATGAGTGTTTAGATGATTTTAAAAGTGAGTTTTGATTGCACCGTTGGGTGTTTACCTGATGGACAAAGTTTCATGTGAATCCAAGTTGTATATGGAAGTTGGAAGATATTTTATGAGGACGCATGGTCCTTGCATGGTCATGGGAGACTGTGCATGGTTGGGAAGCTTGAAAAAATGATATGTATGGTCCAACATGGTCCCAAGGGGACCGTGCATGCCAACCGTGCAGATGAGATTAAGTTACACGACTTCTTCATTTAATACTCGAATAACCTCTCATAAGATCCATTAAACACCCAAATTCGACATAGGATGACACCAGGGCTCTATGGAGGTGATTGTGAGAATTCTCCACCTATGAACAACTGATTTCTCCCAGGGATCGATTGGATCAACACCAAATCTAAGGTTTGATCTCAACTATTCCATGAGTCCTTTGACCTATCACTTTTCCCCTCATTTATTTCTCATCCCTTGGATAGATCTATCCATTTTGAATATATTTTGGGTTTTGGGATTGTGGGTTTGGATCATGAACGGTAGAATCATGATTTTTTGTTCTTATTTCTAGGGTTTGAAGGATTAGATCGCGATCATTGTCGTCAGACCTAAGGTTTGAGGATCATCATGTGTTATCATCTAAGGTTGGTGACTCTTATCATTATAGGATTGTGATTCCTTAGTATGAAATTGATGTGATTTTAGGTTTTTTCTCTTGGGGAAGACAAATTTCAAAATACCAATCTTCATGCTTTCGATAAGACCACCAAATTCTTGCACGTCAGTCCACCGAAAGATTGCACACAGGACACCCTGCGTATCGTAAAACCAATCTCTGGAAGTTCGTTTCCCCACGACTGAGTGTACCAGAAGTAGGTAGTCTAGTCTATACAGCATACTCATTGCACAAAGATGAATTTGCACACACACTAGCAACTCACAAACATACAAAGCACCAGAAAAACATTCAATGGTAAAACATGCAATGAAAATATAGAAAGTAGGGAAAGAACACAAGAGTTTAATGTGCTTCAGAATATGTCCTACATGCATGGGGGAACCACATTGCTACTTTCTTTTATTATAACCAGAATATTATAGTTGAAACAAACAAATTATAAAACAAGTAATCCTCACAAACTTCTTAGCTCTCCAATAAATGGTTAGTTGAACCACACTTTGCACTGGAGGTCCCACACACTTATATACTAAGCACAACCGGTCAAAAAAGTTAAACATGTTCCCCCAAAAACCCGAATCATAAGACATGACCACCCGAGCTTGGTTACCAACCCGATGACCCATCATCATTAATGAACTTCTAAACCTTTGAGTGCCTCACTGTAGAACCATTGGCAGAAAAAAACTTCTGATTGACTTAGTGCCATTGGAGAAGATTTATTGCCGCTATATGTGCCTCACGTTCAACCAATCATCCGTCACATGAAATTCCAATTAACATAGTTCCAATAGATGAAATTATGGTGAACTGAAACAGACTTCACCTCCCAACATTCTCCCACTTGAAGTTTGTTTTAGGGAGTCTTGGAAACTCTCTAACACTTAGCATACACCAGCATTCCCCATTCATCTCCTTCCTACGTTCACACAAGTCCCACTGAGGCTCGATGCTACCTCAGACTTTCTTGAACTACCACCTTGGAGAATACGTATGTTGAATTTTGGATTCCTAATACCTTATGTAGCTCCAACTCCTTTTCCTCTAGTAAATTTATGATTAAATGAAACTTCTGGTCGATATGATTTGTCCGAGCATGGAATACCAAATTTTTGGCCAAGTGAACTACACTTTGGCTATCATAATAAAGCACTGATTTCGATCGAACCCTTCCTATATCCTTCAATAACCGATTCAACCTTATCAATTGTTTCCCAATATCTATTGTAGCTACATACTCATCTTTAATTGAACTTAGAGTAATAAGTCTTTGTAACTTTGATGAATATATTATAGCCATTCCTCCAAAAGTAATTACAAAACCAGTTGTACTTTTACTTGTATCCATGTCACCCCCAAAGTCTGAGTCCATGAATCCTAGTTAATCTGTTTCATAGCACAAGGCTTGAGTTTATGATCATTTCAAATATTGAAGAATCCACTTTATAGACTCCCAATGTATTTTCCCCAGATCCACCATGTACCGACTCACAACTCCCACTAGACATGCAATGTATGGACGAGTTCAAACCATTGTATACAACAAACTTACGACCGTTGATGTATATTGTACTTTCTCCATGCACTTGGACTCAAATTCTATTGCTGGCATCTGTGGCTTGGGAAATTTGATGTGAGCAACACGAGGTGTTGAGATTGACTTACTTTCGACCATCCCAAAATCTTCCTCACCTATCCAAGGTCTTTCATCTCTAATATTCCAGAAAAATCACACTTTAACTTTTGGATTTTCTGAGTATTCGATCTAACTATTAATATTCCATCCACATATAAAAAAAATATGATGAATTCACCATCTTTCCCTTGATTATGATAACAACAATGATCTATATTTTACCTACTAAACTCTTTTTGCACATAAATGAATTGAATTTATGATTCTTATGTCAAGGGGCTTGCTTCAAACCATACAATATTTTCTTCAACCTATAAACCAAATTCGGGTTCCCTTCGACTGGTAAACCTATCAATTGTTACATATAGATTTCCTTTTCCAACTCACCATGGAGGAAAATAGTATTGACATCCATTTAATTCAGATATAGATCTTCTAATGCGACCATGCTTAACAATGTTCAGATGATAGAATGTTTAACTACTGGTGAGATGATTTATGAGAAATCAACTTCTTATTTATGTTGAAAACCATTCACTATCACCCATGCTTTTTATCTCTTCTTTTCACCATCTCTTCCTTAATCTGATAAACCCTATTGTTCTCAACTTCCTTTTTACCATCTGAAAGTTTATCCATCTCCCAAGTTCTATTGAACTTTAATGAATCCATCTCATCATTCATGGTTGACTTTCACTACTCAAAGTC
This sequence comes from Viscum album, assembly GCA_963277665.1. Taxonomy (NCBI): domain Eukaryota; kingdom Viridiplantae; phylum Streptophyta; class Magnoliopsida; order Santalales; family Viscaceae; genus Viscum; species Viscum album. The sequence goes on from OY728127.1 coordinate 2,016,048,288, forward strand.
ACTAAGAAAAGATGCCTCCTTAGGATTTTTAGGTTTTTCTGCATCTGTTAAGAGTAGAAAATTAATATCATTCCTATATATAGCACCCCGACCCGGTTTTCTAATTTATTTGTGCTCCAGATTGGTTGGCCATTGGGCCTTAGGTGCGCCTCCTCGTATGCCAAAGGCTTCTGACTAGTAGTGATGGTCTGATTAGGTGATAGCGGGGAGAATACACCCTCTAGTTATGATAATAATAATGGTCTATATATATTACACAGTGGAAGGACCATAACATAAAAAGTAACAATAAAACTTAGCAGAAGCTTGATAAACTACAGTAATAATCATAATCCAAAAGGCATAATACCATATGCAGATAGATACACAATAATTCATGTCTTACAAAATAGATAATGAAGGTCACACTCGTGGACGACCATTTAATTATATATATAGAAACCCAAAAGAAAGTCCAAATTGATGCAAGGGAACCACCTGGTCCACTACCATCCATCCCGTGCCAATGTGGTACATCCCGATCACTAAGGTCTAACTCCCGAGCCTGATCTCTTACCTGATCTCAAAACCATAAAATCTACACGCATCCTGAGGGGCCTGTATAGGGTGTGAGTATGAACTCAATAGGCCACCACCAACACATGTTTGTCTTACATCCATAATTATACAGTGTATGCATACATAATTAAATAGCAGCAACTTACACATACAAATAAATAACTCACTCCAGTTGTACTCAACAACCACAAGTGTGTGTTTACTTGCTTTGACCAATGCTGATATATGCCTGAATACATGCCCCAATATATATATGTATATATGAAATATAATACATGTATGCACATATATATTTGTAGTGGTGAGGACCCATGGCTTAGTTCCCATGCGTCCTCTAAAGAAGATCATACCTAGAGAGCCTTCAGGAACCTCCCATAAATTTATCACTAGCACCTCACGCCATCTGATACCTACAGTGCCATCAATCAAGTAATCAGCGTCCCAATGGCATCCCATCAATATGTCTCAGGTCCCTCATACCTTTGTTCATAAAATCACCGTTAGCTCAACAACCCAACGTCCCAAGGTATGACGATATCCATCCTCCCATGTATACTCAATCACCATCAGCTCTACAACCCGATGTCCTGAGGTACGGTGATACCTGTACTACAATAATCTCATCCCATCAACCTAAAATATAATAGTGAGCCTCATCCCTCAACCGATGGTCTCAAAACCATCACCCAATGGTCTATCACCATCAACCATGGCATTCTAAGGTGCGAACCTCCTCCAAAACCGATGGTCAACACCATCCCCTAATATACAATATCTACGGAGGCCTCCAACCACAACGAGTGGCTAAAACCACCTCAACTGAGTCCTATTTGTGTGGACATGACTTAAACGACACATCAACTAACAATAGTGAGAAGAATTCACCAATATTTCCTAATCCACACCAATCGACAACCTCATTGCGACATGAAATCACATCACCCAAGCCTGATGGTCAACACCATACCAAGTCTCACAGTCCATGCCCTCAACTTGATGACCTCGTTTCCTTAATCCTAATAGACAGGTCGCCTCCACATGGTGATCAAGATCACCCCATGTATCTTGGGCCACACCGTCAACCTGACGAACCATGTCATATTAGTCATGGTGATTGATATCATCTCAATACCCTGGGCCATGCCCGTCACGTTCCCATGAAACCAATATAATCATATCACATTTAATAATTAAATTACACAACCGGTCTAACATGCCCAATTGGTCAAAATCCCCATACCCAGCTTAATAAATATAAATAGACTAGGGCATACCCAACGACACCCCATAACATCAATTAATCAATTTAAAGACCAGTGTTAATTAATTAATGGTTTCCCCTGGACAACCCATCATGCGTATTCAAGAACACACCCCATATAACACATATAATATAGGAGAAAGCTAGGCACCACTTACCTTATACTCATAGTTGCTCGCTCGTTGAATATAAACCTCTAAATCGATACACATCAGAAGAAAATAGAGTTTTAGACAAACACACTGGAAATAGGAAAAAAGATCTCACATGGATTTAGCATTCTGTATGGTGAGATAAATAAGAAAAGGAAGCAAGATGATTTAATGCATTTTCAAGAGGAATCCATAGCCACTGATGGATCTTGATTCGGAGTCCAAACGAGGTAGGAGACTCAAAGCATAGGAAGAGGGAAATGGGATCTCCATGACTGCTGGAGGAGAGGGACATGTGGGAGAGGAGAGAAAGAGGAGATTTTTTTAAATAATTCAAGGGGAAAATGGTAATTTCGAACTTTTTAAAGGGGTACATAGATAGGTCACACAGTTTGGCTAACCATGCGCCAACCGTGCTCACTCACTATCAAAAGGGTCACACATTTTAAATAGGTTGCATGGTTTTTCTGCACGGTTTGGCCAGACCGTGCACCAACTATGCACACCTACTGCCTAAGTGGTACTAAGCATGCATGCTAGGCTACACGGTTTGATAAACCGCAAGCAGCCTGTGTGTACCCTCTAAGAAGACCTTCAGACATGCCACATGGTTTCTCCTTGAAGGCCGCACAGTTAAATCAAACCATGCACCTATGTTTTCACCTTTTAAAAAATGGGTTTTCAAGGCCCGACACACCCAAAACTCATCCAAACCCTTAAGTCACTTGATGAACCTCAAAACCCATCTAAAAAAATGTCTTGGAGCGTTCAAACTCTCAGAATTAGGTTCTGAAGTCTAGAATTCATGTTGGTCCATCCACCAAAGATAAAATTAAAAAAGGTTTGGAATTTCAACCCACTAAAAAACTTAGGACATTACAGTCTCCCCATATGGAATCCCACATTTTTATTACACAAACTTTTCATCACATTGTATAAAATAGAGGATCTTTTAAAGTTTGGTTTCTTGAAAAAAAGGTACATAATACATGAAAACATAAAACATTCTTATAATCCACATGAAAGGATTCATCATAGGTTCATCCTAAGTACAATTACTGAATCTCATAACATGGGGACATATTTAAAGGAAAGGGTGAGCAAAAGGCCCAATAAGGGAAAATAAGGGAAACAATTTACATGTGATCTTGAGGAAAATCTATAAGAACATGAGGAATATCATTGTGGAATGAACAAGAGAACACAAGGCATAAAATAAATAAAATAACATGAATCATAACTTGTAAATGTGTATATAACATTTAAAATATAAATTCATAATCATATCACCAAGGTTTCATAAAAATTACCAAGGTTATTCACCAAGGTATCGTAAAACATGCCATCTCTAGAGATTAAATTATTTACACAATGCATTGGAGCACTATCAGGGAAAACCATTCATATGTATTAATTAATTCGAGACACATAAATCATAATAAAACATTTTATAAATAATATGGGAATAAAAAAAGAAATGGGTTTCATATAAAAATCACGGTGTTTTAAAAAAGTGCTTAAAGACAAGATCTTTATGTCATTTATAACCCTCAAAAAGGGAATGAGGGTTTTATGTATGTCAATTACAGAATATAATAAATCATTTTTACATCTTGGTGAATACCCCTATGAAATAAAGAGGTTTAGGTATTCATATAAATAAAATAAAAGGGAATTTCTTAAGGATAAGAGATAAATTTTGAGAAGTAAAATCAGCAGCATAACTGGTATAAAACAAGGTTTTAGAAAAGAGTAAAAAGGGAGGAGACAGAGGTATCCAATTTTTAAAACATAATTTTTTAGTAATTAATTGAATAAAAAGGAAATAAGAGAGAGTTACCATAACATTTAGAATACATATATAAAAAGAGGTTCTTGAAACGAAGAGAAAAGAAGGATATTTCCCTTACCTTGAAGAGTAACTACTAAAACTTGAGGATTGAGACCTTGGGGGATTCAGGACACTTTGGAAGGACTACTTGGGAGGTAAAACCATCATATATTCATCGAGAATGAATTGGGAGTGAAATAAAATGGGAAAATGGGTGGATATTATAGCAAAATGGGGGATTTGTTTATTAATTTCTAAATTTAGGCCTTGGACACCTAGGTAGTGGTAAATGAAAAACCATGGGATTTTCCATGGTATTTTCCCATGGTATTGGACAAATAGGACACATTTTATGTTATTTTAATCCAAAATAGTTTACCATACTTTTATATTACTTATTTTTTCAATGAAAATTATTTTTTTCACAAAATAACATTATTAAAGTTAAAGTTTCCATTTTAGATTTTGAAAAGAAAATTATATATTTAGAAATTGATTAAAATATATTAGAATACTTTATATTAATAAAATAACACATTTAATTCATGCATTTTGGTTAATTAGTTATTACATCATTATGAAATAATTATGATGTCATTAAACATACCGAGAAACTCAAACTGTATTTTTACTATTCAAGGGAAAATAATGATTTTTATAAAATTCTCATAAATTCACCCTAACCTAATTTCAACATGATGATTTAAAAAATTATATTTATTTTTTCATAATAATTATATAAATATTATAATTTTAACTTTTAAATATAAAAAATTTTATTTAATAAAAATAATAGAAGATTGAAAATGCACAGTAAAATTTCTAACACTTGAAAAAAAATTATCATTTTTTTAAATAAGAGTGTTTTAATCATATTATTTCATTAAAATAAAAATTATTCATAATAACTTATTTTATTATAATAATTAAATCTTTTCTGAACAGTACTATTTCTGTTTGAAAAATCAATTTATCAAATTCGTTATATTTTTTATTAAGAAAAATTATTCTTAAAACAAAATTGATAAAACAACAATTTTTTTATACAAAGGAATTAAACTTTAATTAACTAGGGCCTCAAAACATAACCACTTATTACACCCACATACATTCTAAGGGTAAGGTGTGTGATGGTGATAGATTCATGGGGCAGCTCGGATAACATTGCCTAAGTGGTAATTTCCACTAACTTGAAATTCTACCATAGGTGATTTTGTTCAAGCTTCACTTATTGAAGCTCAGCTTGGGCTTGTTCAAGAGTAAAACCTAGTGATGCTACCTCCCTTCCAAGTTCTGAAAAATGGGTTTCATACAACATGGCTCTGCTGGTTGAGGCCATCATTTCTCCTTTTTTAATTAATTATCCTTTGCCATTTATACTTATAAACTCTAACTATAACATTAAAAATTTTATCAAGAGTATTGTTTCCAATGGTCATGTTGACTAATGGTTATAATTGACCAACGTTCATATAATTTTCAAAACCTAATGGTCACATTTAAAATTATACTCATTTCATTATTAATGATATATAGTTTTTTAATATAATACACATTTTCTTAGGAAACAAATATCATTAAAAAATTCTAGGCTGTTACATTCTCCCCCCCTTAAGAAAATTTCATGCCTGAAATTTCAACTCATTCTCTTAGTTGAGAAAAGGTTGGTTACTTATGCCTCATTGTTTCCTCTAGTTCCCATATTACTTCTTCATATTTATGGTTCCACCACAACAATTTGACAAGGTGGGTAGTCTTGTTTCATAGAACCTTGTCTCTATGGTCAAAGATATCTACTGACTTCTCCTCATAAGAGAGGTCATGTTCCAGTTGTACCACTACAGGACTCAATAAATGTGAAGGGTTAGGTGTGAACTTACTCAATAGGGATATATAGAATACATCGTGAACTTGAGCTAGATTTGGAGGGAGTGGAAGTTGATAGGACACTGTTCCTATGTGATCAAGGATTTTATAGGGTCCAATGTACTTGGGGCTAAGCTTCCCTTTCTTCCCAAGCTGAATGACTCTCTTCTAAGGTGAAATTTGAAGGAAGTATTTGTCGCAAACATCAAAATATAAGTCCCTTAGATGGTTGTCAACATAGATCTTCTGCCGACTCTGAGCAGACTTTATGTGTTGTTTGATGGAATGAACCTTTTAAGTCATCTCTTGCACAATATCAGACCCAAGAAGTTTTCTCTCACCAAATTCATCCCAATAAGTAGGAGTTCTACATCTCTTTCCATATAGAACTTCATAGGGTTCCATTTGAATACTTGAATAAAAGCTATTGTTGTATAAGAACTCAAATAATGTGATATTTTGATCCTATCCTATAAATTCTATCCAGAATGTTCTTAGCATGTCCTCAAGTGCCTGAATAGTCCTTTCATATTGTTCATCAGTTCATGGGTGATAGGTCGTACAAAAATTCAATTCAATATTTAGATAATGTTGATGAATTATCTATAATTTTTACGTGAACCTTGGATCATGATAAAAAATGATAGAAATTGGCACTCCATGAAACCTCACCATTTCCTTTATGTAAATCTTGGCAAGTTGGTCAAGAGAGAAATCTTCATAAATAGAGATAAAATGGGAAGCCTTGGTGAGATGGTCCACTATAACCCATATAACATTATTTCTTTTGGATTTTTCTCAGGATACCAATGAAAAAGTCTATAGTGATATTTTCCCTCTTCTATGTTGGTATGAGTAGTGGTTACAATACCCCTCTAGGAAGTTTTCACTCTACCTTCACTTGTTGACACACCAAGAATCTTGTAGTGTAGTTAGCAATCTACCCTTTCATTTTATTCCACCAATAATGATCATGAAGGTCCCTATACATTTTAGTGATTCTAGGATGTATATATAATATTGAAATTTGAGCTTCATCTATAAAATTATTCTTTATTTTCAGAATAGATGGAACACATAGCCTTGTATGAAATTTCATCACACCTTCTTGATCAATATTTAACTCTAGAAACTTACCATTCTTCAGAGCCTCTATCTTCTTCTTTTTAGGACCAAGATGATAAGGATGATCATATTCAGGTGTTTTATTTTGTTTTTAATGAAGTTTAATAAGAAAAGGAAGTTTAAGAAGAAAAGAAATCACCTCATTTTGTTTTTTGGTGAAAATCAATCTGACCATTGTATTCAAGAAAATCATACTCATAATGGCTGAGAAAGTACATCATATTGAGAAGTTGTTTTCTAGATGAAAAGGATAATCTAACTCACCTCAGGTCCATACTGGAAGAAGAAATCATAATGGGGGAGAATTAGAGTCTTCATGACTATGATACAAATATGACGATGCTTTGTTGATCTTGGAGTTCTTATAAATCATAAGTAAGTTGTAAAACTTGTGATGCAAGATTGATGAAAGAAAGGGGGAGAAGAGGTGTTTCCAATCACATTAAGATTAATTATATCTAGTTGGAAAGGGAGGAAAGGTACTGGAAATCATATTCAAACTGATTTTATTCAGGAAAATCATATTCAGGTTGAGTAGGAAAGTAAGAAAACGCTGGAGGACTGGGAAGTTACAATACTTTCCATTAAAAGTCTGCCGATTCTAAAGAAGAACTTCAACATATTCAAAGTCATAAAGTAAGTCATGATATAAGCTAAAGTTTGTGAAAGATAGAAGTTGCTGAAGTTGAAGCTACTGACACTGGTCCATCATATTTAATATGTCATCATAATCATTTGAGGAAGACTTGTTTGGGACCAATGAATGATAAAAAGAAGAAAATAATGTGGTGACCAATGTGAAGAAGAAATTTAGAGCTTAATTAACAATGTAGTCAACTATTTTCAATAGGTTGAATTACTTTGTTTATCATTCAAATGGGTCAAGAGAAGTGATGAAGAAGAATCTATTGACTTATATTTGTCTTCATCGTAATAAGACAGATCATAATTAGAATTGGAATAGGACTTCAGAGAGATTGAAGGTGATACAAAAGTAATATAAAGGGGAGATTGAATTTAGAATAATTTTTTTTTCATCAGCTGATATAGAGAATCATAATGAAGAAACCATTACGATAGAATAAGAATTGGGCTGATGTTAGTGAAGAGAGTTAGAAGAGAGATGAAGGTTTTAGAATATTCGAGAAGAATTGAGAAGAAACAAGAACAATTAAGAAATATTGACAAAGTCAAGATGCACCATAAAATCAAGGAAACATGCAAATTCGGGTAATTTGGTTGAGCGGAAAAGTTTTTAGGAATTATACTCAAACCACATTTAGGGCGAGTATAAAATGTGAAAAGTACATTGTACTTTTCTGACTGAAGTATTGTTCACGAGAAGTAGAGAGAAGGAAAAGCTCTAGATAGAAGAAGAGTTTTCAGATTGTTTTTCTTGAAGAAGTCTTGCTGGACATAAGAGAAAGGAGAAGAGACAAGACTGTAATGTATTCATCTGATTATCATATTCAGCTTATTATCGTATTAATCCAGTTATTATATTTGGAAATATTATCATATTCAGCTAGTAGGGTTATCATATTTGGAAGGATTATCATATTCAGTTGGTAGGATTATTGTATTGGGATTTTCAGACTGAAGAAGAAAGTGTTCAGAATTGTCTCAATTTTATTCTGTAGAGATATATTTCCATATTGAGCAATTAGACCGAGAGAAATTGGATTGGGAAATCAGAATTAGTTTTATTAAAAACTCCAGGAAGTTATTACCATCTTCTAGGTAATAATGTACAGAATTTATTTTAAATTTATATTTGTGAATGTTGATAAAGAAGCAACGTGTCATGTTTTGTTTAAAAAACATTGTATTATATCATTTTTCCATAAGGAGTACACACACTATTGAATTTTTTACATAGTTATACACGAGTGAAAGGTAATATCCTACTCGTTGTATTCCACACAAAAGTATTGTTTTCTAGTGGATTGTGTGATATTGGATCATTACAAAACCATACCAAGGACATAGATATTCTTATTTAATAAAAAACCTTATAAATTCTTGTGTTCTTGTGGACATGTTTTTGAATTGTTTTCAGTAGGGAAGTTAATATTTAATAGGAGGCAAAGGTTGTTTCATTTAATAAGGAAACATAAAAGAAAAATATATCACCGATTCACCCCCTCTCAGTGATACAATTATCTTGACTGGGCACTTACGATTGGTATCAGAGGGAAGGTTCCCTTAATTTTCTCTTTATTGAAGTTTTGAAAAGAAGTTGATGGATAATATGAATTATATGAATAGTAAATTTATCTTGTTTTTTAATGGAAAAAACTATCATATATGGAAATATAGAATGTTGCCTTATCTTATATCTATTGGTTATGATATTCTTGAAGCTGCAATAGATGAATTTCCTCCTATTGATGATAAATTTCATCTTACATATGTTGATAAGAAGAATCTTGAGAATGATGGAAGGTCCAAGAATGATTTACTATAATCACTTTCTAAAAGTGAATTTCTAAGGGTGAAAGATTTTGGCATAACCAAAGGTATATGGGAAAAGTTAAAAAACATATACGAAGGCAATACAAAAAGTGAAGAAGGAAAAATTAAAAATATAGAGACTTCAGTATGAAGATTTGAAAATGGGTGAGTATGAATCAATTGGGGACTTCTTTACTAGGGTAAATGATATTGTTAGCACTATCATATGTCTTGGTGAAATGTTAGAATATTCCACAATTGTTGAAAATATTTTGAGAATCCTTCCTGAAAAGTTTGATGCTAAAGTTTCTTCATTGGAAAATAGAGACCCCAAAACATTATCTCTAGATGATTTTCATAGAAATCTCATCACTTATGAAATGAGAATGGTGAAAGATATGAAAATCAAAACAAAAGTTGATAGAGAAATTTCTTTCATGGTTTTCAAGAAATAGAAGTCAAAGAAGATCCTTATTAAAGAATAAGATGGTGTTTATGATTCCAAAAATAAGGTATGTAAAAATCTTGATGATATTTTATCCTTGTTTTATAAAAATGTGAGAAGAGGTATAGGTAAATACAAAGGGAAACTTCCCTTCAAATGTTTTCAATGTGGTTCTATTGGGCACTTTGCAGAAAATTGTCCATGAAGAAAGGAAGAATAAGATAGTGATGAAGAAGATAGAAGGGTAAAAAGGCCGTGGAAGAAATAGGGTGACCAAGATATTTTTTTTCTATAGTGAAAGATAGAAATTCTTAAAAACCAAAATAATGAGTTTATTATATAAAGATAAAGAAGAAGAAGATAGTGAAGTTTAATATAAAAATTTTACTGATCATATTGGTGAAAATACTTTTATTGCAACAGTGAATGATGAAGAATTTTGAAGCAATAGTTCTGATGAAGAAGAAACTCAACTTGAATTTCATTTGAAAGAAGAGATGAAAGAATGTATGAGAAATATTAGAAGTCTTGAAAAAAAACAAGAAGTTGGAAGATGAATCTTCCTCAACAAAAATTCAATAAATTTTTTTAGAAGAGAAGAACAAGATGCTGGTGAAGAATGAATAATTGAAGAAATCCCTTAAAGAAGAAAAGAATCATAATGAACATATGGAAGTGAAGATGAAGGAAAAATAAGAAGAGTTGGAACTTTTCCAACAAAAACTTTCTAAATATGAATAGAAAGGTAAAAGTTTCAAAAAATCTATCTCTGATGTTGGTGAAAGTTCTCATAAGGAGAAACCTAAGAAGGATCAACAAAAGTTACCTTAAAAGGTTTAGAAGAAAGATGAAAGTGTTTCTGAAGAGAAGAGTGCTGGGAAAGTTATGTATGTGGCCAATACCAACGAAGTTGGGAAATTAATAGTTTCTAAAAATAATGAGTCCAAAAATGTTTCTATCACTTCTAGTTCTGATAAAATAAGATTTTGATTGATAATAGAAAGGTTGGTGGTTCAGATAAGAAACACAATAAGGTTCCAAATAAAAATGTTCACAAATCCAATAAGTATGGATGTTTTAGAGGAAAATATTATTTCTATGGTTACTACTGGTATTGTGGTGGATTTGGACATACATAAAATATGTGTTGGTTTAACAAAAAACATTACTATTATTCCACACGTTATGGAAGGATAAGTTTGAGGGGGAGTCAATCCTCACAAAATAAGAAGTCTGAGAAGAAAGTTCAAAAGGAACCTGAGAAGGTTGGTGTGAAAGTTGAAAATAGATTCCAACCTTCAAAAACTATTTGTGAAAGATGTGAACAATCTAGAAACCTTGCAAAATTATGTATTGTTTTTTTCCAAGACAACAGAAGTTTCTTAACAATTCTCAGAAGTTGGAAGTGAAAAAATAAAATGAAGAATAAAAGGATCTTATTGTTGAAATTGATCTGAAAGCTCTAAAAGGAGAATGACCTTAGATTCTTGATAGTGGGTGTTCTTCTCATATGAAAAGATACTTAAGGTTTCTAGATAATGTGAGAGACTTTAAAAAAGGAACAATGACATTTAAAAAAGATGAATCCTTGAAAATCAAAGGTGTTGGTTTAGTCGTTATTGGGAAAGAGAAGATGAAATCCAAGAAATCATTATATATTGATGGGATGAAACACAACCTGTTAAGTGTTTCAAAACTTTGTGATGAGGGTAACAAAGTTATCTTCAGGAAATATGGGTTTTTTGTGAAAAGTGAGGAAGATGGTAAGATAGTTACAAGAGTCCAATGTACAAAAGGAAACTTGTTTCAAGTTGTTGAAATACAAAACTATTGTTACTTGAGTATGGTGGAATAAAATCAACTATGACATAAAAGGCTGGGACACATGTGTCAAAGAAACACAATCAAGTTATCAAAGAGAGATAGTGTCTAATACATTCATAATTTTCCAATAAGAAGAGATTGGTGTTTCACTATTTTTTAGAAAGGAAAGATTATAAATTCTATGCATGAGAAATTTGAGATTTGTTCAAAACAGACCCTGGAACTTATTCATTCTGATATCTGTGGGCCAATGATAAAATAATAAAAAAAATAAAGATAAGTATTTCACATCTTTTATTTATGATTTTACTCATATTACTTGTGTTATATATATGAAATATAAATCAGATGCTATGAAAATGTTTAAAAATTTTAGAAGGAAAGCTGAGAAATAATGTGATTATTCAGTAAAGAAGTTGATAACTGATAATGGTGGTGAGTATAATAATTAAGAGTTTGAAATTTATCTTGAGGAGCATGTAATTTGTCATGGGTATAGCTCCCCATAAACTCCTAAAAAAATGGGTTTTCTAAAAGAAATAATATAAGTTTTGTGGAAATGAGGAGAACTATGTTACTTGAACATGATCTTTCTCATTACTATTGGAGGAAAGAAATGAGATCTGCTGTGTATATTCAAAAATTATGTTTCTATAGACCAAGTTCATATATGACTCCATAGAAATTGTTTTAGGAAAAAAATATAAGTTTGAAACATTTAAGAGTTTTCAGGAGTCCATGTATTATAAATAAGAAAGGTAGAAACTTGAGAAAGTTTGAACAGAAAGGTGAAGATAGAATTTTTATTGGATATGATTTATAAGGAAGAGGATATAGATGATTCAACATAGAAACAAGAATAATTTTTGATTCTATTGATGTGAAAGTTATTGAAAAATATGATAAGGATATACAGACTCATGTAGATAAGTAAGTTGAGCATGATAAGGAAAGTTTTGTTAACAATTTTGATAAGGATACAAAAAATTGTAATCCTACTCAAGAAGAAGAAGAATTAGACTCAACTATTTCCAATGATGAGGAATAATCTCAAAAATCTCATCCTAGGCTGATGAAATAAGTAGAAGCTCAAAATATTATTGGTGATCAACATCAAAAGGTTCAAACAAGAAGAACAATAAATGTTATTACACACACTTCCTTGTATTCAAAATTTGATCCAAATGATGTGAAAGAAACTTTTGAGTATCCAGAATGGGTTCATACCATGAATAAAGAGATGGATCAAATAGAAAATAATGATACATGAGAACTCATACCTAATCCATATAAAAAAAATATTATTGGTACAAAGTGGGTTTTCCAGAATGATAAGAAACAAGGAAAGATTAGTATGAAAATGTTACTCACAAATTGAAGGTGTTTATTTTGATGAAAATTTTTCTCTAGTGGAAAGATTAGAAATAATCAGAACGTTTCTTGCTATTTCTGCACAATGAAGTTACAAAATCTTTTAAATAGATGTAAAGTACAAATTTATAAGTGGTGATCTTGATGAAAAAATTTACATTGAACAACCCTATGGATTTGTTGTTTTGAAAGATGAAAGTTATGTATATAGATTGAAGAAATCCTTGTATGGGATAAAACAAGATCCGAGGGAATGGTATTCCAAATTGGATAATTTCTCAAGGAATATGATTTTTAATAAAGGAAGAGTTGATAACAATATTTACATCAAAGAAAATCAGGAGTATTCCCTCATCGTAATTGTTTATGTTGATGACATTATCTTTACTGGGAATGATGAAAGATCTTGTGAAAGATTTGCTGAAGAAATGAAAAAGTTGTTTAATAAGTCTATATTAGGGGAAATTAAATACTTTCTTGGGTTAAAATTTTTAAAAAATAAGAAACACATATTTCTTTCTCAAGAAAAGTATGCGAAGTAACTTCTTAAGAAGTCCGTCATGGAAAACTCAAAACCTTTTTCTAAACCAATTTTAGTGGGAATAAAGTTTTCTAAAGATATATAAGGAAATGAAGTTGATAAAAAATAATTTTAGAAGATGATTGGAAGTTTATTATATTTGACTGCCTCAAGACCCGACATTTTTTATGTTATTACCTTATGTGAAAGATTTCAGAGTGCTCATAAATAATCACGTTTACTTACTAGAAAAAGAATTTTCAGATACATAAAAGGCACACATAATTTTAGAATTAGGTCTCATAGCTCAGAATGTATTGATTTTTTTGGGTATTTAGATGCTGATTGGGTAGGAAATATTGATAGTAGAATATCCACATCAAGTGGAGTTTTATTTTTAGGGAAAAGTTTTGTTAGTTGGAATACAAAGAAATGGAATTCAGTAACTCTCAGTATGATTGAAGCTGATTATGTTGTTGTTACTCAAGATTCTACCCAACTTATGTGGATGAAGACTTAGTTAGAAGATTTACTTGTTCAAGTGAAGTTACCCTTGCTCTTGGGTTGTGATAATCAAAGTGAAATCAATCTCACCAAGAATCTGGTTCAAAATTATAATTCAAAACATATTGAAATAAAAGATTATTTCATTAAATAACATGTGAATAAGAATGAATTGATGTTAGAGTATGTTCCTACATCGGAACAAGTTGCTAAAATTTTCACAAAACCTTTACTGAAGGAATACTTTTCTAAATTCAGGTTGAACATGGGAATCCAAACTCTTTCTCATCAAGGTTGAGGTATTTTTTTTACCCTCTCTCATCTTACCTTTGGATAATGTTTTAAAGGGGGGAGAATTGTTTCATAAATATATACTAATGGAAACATGTAAATAGGGGGAGTTGTGGATAAATTGTGAATCCAGAATTGTATGTCTGTGAACTATTCTAACTATCTATTGGAGTGGTTGTAGGAAAAAAAGTTTTTGTATTACATGGAAGTTAAAGAAGTGGAAAGATATAAGGAATAAAATTTAGAAGAAAAGTTGAAGAGTTTTCATGATCACTACTTTTGGACAACATGGTTTTGCTGTCAATGATTCTTATTTCCTAGAATGAGTTAGCTCACGTAGTCTTAGAATTGTTGATAAGTAATCCATAGCTTAAGGATACAAAGTTCAATGATTTATGAATCTTGGTTGAAAAAAAAATCCAAAGGGGGATATTGTTGGGGCCAATATGATAAGGATGATCATATTCAGTTCTTGTCTTTTGTTGTCAAAAAAGTTTAAGAAGAAAAGAAATCACCTCACTTTATTTTTGGTGAAAATTGGATTGACCATCTTATTCAAGAAAATAATACTCAAAATGGTTGAGAAAGTACATCATATTGAGAAGTTTTTTTCCTAGATGAAAAGGATCATCAGACTCACCTCGGGTCTGGATTGGAAGAATAAATCATAATGGGGGAGAATCAGAGTCTGCATGACTATGATACAAATGTGATGATGCTTTGATGATATTGGAGTTCTCATAAATCATAAGTAAGTTTTAAAACTTGTGATGCAATCTTGATGAAATAAAGGGGTATAATAAGTGTTTCCAATCATATTCATATTAATCGTATTGAGTTTGAAATAGAGGAAATGTGCTGGAAATCGTATTCATCTTGATTGTATTTTGGAAAATCATATTCAGGATGAGTAGGAAAGTAAGAAGATGCTGGAGAAATGGGAAGTTACAATACTTTACATTAAAATTTAGATGATTCTAAAGTTTATCTTTAATGTATTGAAAGTCATTAAAGAAGTCACGATATAAGATAAATTTTTTTAAAGACAGAAGTTACTGAATTTGAAGCTCCTGAAACCAGTTCATCATATTTAGTATGTCATCGTAATCATTAGAGGAAGATTTGTTTGGGACCGATGAATGATAATAAGAAGAAAATAATGTAGTGACCAATGTGAAGAATAAATTCAGATTTTAATAAAAAATATATTCAATAATTTTAAATAGGTTGAATTACTTTGTTTATCATTCAAATGGGTCAAGAGAAGAGATGAAGAAGAATCTATTGACTTACATTTTTCTTTAACGTAATGAGAAAAATCATAATTAGAATTAGAATTAGACTTTATAGAGCTTGAAGGAGATATAAAGGTGCTATAAAGGGGATATTTAAGTTATAAGAAGATGTTTGTTTTCATCATCTAATACAAATAATTGTAATGAAGAAATCATTTTGAGAGAATCAGAATCATACCAGTCTTTGTGAAGAGAGTCAAAAGAGAGATGAAGTTTTTAGAAGATTCGAGAAGAATCAAGAAGAAATGAGAACAGTTAAGAAATGTTGATGAAGTCAAGATGCACCCAAAATTCAAGGAAACATACAAATTCGGGTAATTTGGTTGAGTAGAAAAGTTTTTAGGAATCTCATCCAAACCAAATTTGGGGTGAGTATAAAAGGAGAAAATTACATTGTACTTTTATGACTAAAGTATTGTTCACAAGAAGTAGAGAGAAGAAAGATCTCTAGAGATAAAAAGGGTTTCTAGATTTCTTTTCCTGAGGAAGTATTTCTAGACAGAAGATAAAGGAGAAGAGAAAATATTTCAATGTATTCAGATGATCATCATATTCAGATGATTATCGTATTTAGCTGGTTATTGTGTTCATCAGGATTATCATATTCAACTGAAAAGGTTATCATATTTATAAGGATTATCGTATTTAGCTAGAAGGATTATCATATTGGGATTTTCAGACTGAAGTAGAAAGTGTTCAGAATTGTCACAATTGTATTCTGTAGAGATATATTTCCATATTGAGCAATCAAAATGGAAAAAATCAGACTGGGAAATTAGGTTGAGTTTTATTACAAAGTATAAGAAGATATTACAAGCTTCTTAGTAATAAAGTAAAGAATTTCTTTGAAATTTATATTTGCGATAGTTAATAAAGAAGCACCATAACATGTTTTTTTACAAAAAACTTTGTATTACATCATTTGTGCCAAAAGGAGAATATGCACTATTGAATTGTTTACATAGAACTACATGAGTGAAAGGGAATATTCTACTCATTGTATTCCACATAAAAGGATTGTTTTCTAGTGGATTTTGTGGTATTGGATCATTTCCAAACCATACAATATATGTAGATATTATTATTGAATAGTGAAACTTGTAAATTCTTATGTTCCTGTAGATGTGTATTTGAATTGTTTTTAGTAGGGAAAATAATATTTAATAGGAGATGAAGGTTGTTTAATCTTCTAAGGAAACATAAAAGAAAAAGATATCACTGATTCACCCCCTCCTCCTCTCAATGATACAATTATCCTGATTGGAAACTTACACTTCTATAATAAAGGATCTTCACTTTGATATTTATTTATCTTATCTAGTAATGATGGTTGAGAAATAATTTGTGATAGGGTTTATGATTTACCTTCCCTTATAATTCCCATGTCTAGTTTTACTAGGTATTTGATCAATGGATCTCCTTAAACCCTCATCATTTCCATCACAAAAGGGTCTTTCATAATTAATGCATCAGTGATGTTGTTTTCTCTTCTGAGGTGATAATGAATTGAACAATCATAGTATTTATGAATTTCAAACCATCTCCTTTGTCTCATGTTCAATTCATTTTTTGGGAAAATATATATCAAACTTTGGTGGTCTGTGTATATATCACATTTCTCCCCAAAAATATAGTGCTTCCATATCTTCAGAGAAAAAAAACTACAACTAGCACTAGATCATGTGTAGGATAATTCTGATCATGAGGCTTCAACTATCAAGATGCATAAGCAATCACCTTGTCATTTTTTCATGAGGACTCACCCAAGTCCTTTTAGAGATTCATTGCTAAAAATAAATAATCCTTCTCTGATATAGGGTGGATTTAATATAGGTTCAGCAACCAATATCTTCTTAAGCTCCTATAAACTTTATTAATAATCCTTTATCGATATGAACTTGTCCCCTTTTCAAGTTAAATTGGTTAGTGGATTATAAAGTCATGAAAAGTTTTCCAAAAACATCCTATAATATCCTGATAAACCAAGGAAACTACAAATCCCAAAGACTGTTATAGGATGATCCCACTCCTTATCAACCTTTGTCTTTACAGGGTCAAATGAGATTCCTTTATTGGTTACAATGTTCCCCAAGAAAGAAACTTGTTGTAACCAAAATTCATATTTTCTGAACTTTTTAAAAAGCATTTGATTTCTTAGAGTTTTAAATATAACCCTTATATAATCCTCATACTCCTCAATTTTTTTTGAATATATCAAAATATTATCAATGAAAACTACCACAAAGTTATCCAGGTAGTCCTTAAATACTCTATTCATCAAATCCATAAAAACAATAGGAGAAATAGTTAAGATGAAAGGAATAACAACAAACTCATAATGCCCGTATCTTTATTGGAAGGTGGTCTTTAAAATATTTTCTTTCTTCACCCTCAATTGACGATAACCAGATTGAAGATCAATATTGGAGAATAATTGAGCCCAATGAATATGGTAAAATAAATCATAAATCCTTGGAAGAGGGTATTTTTTCTTCACTGTGATCCTGTTAAGGTCTCTATAATCAATGCATAGCTGCATTGATCCATCATTATTCTTTATAAAGAGAACAAGTGCTCCCCAAGGAGACACAATTGGTCAGATAAACCCCTTCTCCAAAAGATCTTGGAGCTATTTCATTAATTCCTCCAGCTTCACATTTTCCATTCTATATGGGGTTTTTAATATTGGATTGGAACTAGACACGATTTTAATGTAGAACTTTACCTCTCTTTCTAGGGGAGGTCCAAGTAACTCCTCAGGAACTACATCAATGTATTCCTGAACAATGGGGACATTCTCTATTAATATACTTTCATTTCCTTCTTCATATTCTTCGATAATCTCCATAAATAAGGCTATGAGAGGTGCTTCTAGACAAAGACCAAGTCAAGATATATCTCCTTTGAAAAAAATGCAGGTTGTACATTCAATACTATTGATATTTCATTACTTATGTAGTTGATCTTAGTATTATACTTTGAGAGCCATTCCATCCCTAGTATAGTATCGAATTCCAACATGGAAATGACTACTAGATTTTCGATGATATTTTTCTCACCAAAGTTAATACTAGAGTTTCTATACACTATTGATGCTTGGATAATCTCTCCAGAAGTCTTGAAAGATAACTCTACTTCTAGCAGTTTAGGTATTGATTCTATATTCTTTGAAAACTTAGAGAAAATAAAGGAATGCATAAAACCATAATCAAATAAAATACTTTATATCTTTTAGAGAACAACTAGAGTACTTGTCACCACATCATTTAGAGAATATAATTCAACTTTCATGATAGAAAAATCCTGACCTTGCTTCCTTGGCCTATGCTGAGGTTGATGGTGATTCCCCTCCATTAGCTTCAGATTTGGATAATGCTTGGAAAAGTGCCCAAGCTGTCTACACTTATAGAAATGGACTTCAGGATGGGCCTATAACATCTTCCCTTTTTTTGTTAGTGGTGAGAAGTTGAGGATTCACCTCACTACAACAATTCCAAGCAATATGGCCATCTCTTCCACACTTGTAACATTTCCTATTCCTAAGAAAGAAGTTCCCCAAATGATTCTTCCCACATTTGTTACATGTAGAAAGTTTCACTTTCTTTAATCCTCTTCCATGGTCAAAGTTACTCCCTAAGCTTGGATCTATTGATATATTCTTTTCATTCAATCTATGGGACCACTACATCTCTCCGAACTATAGTTCAACCTTCATAGCACTTTTCACTATCTCCTCATAGCTTTCATAGTCTCGATTGGCTAGATTCTTCCATAGATGGAGTCTTAGTCCACTGAAGAACCTACAAACCTTTCCATTAGATCCATGAAAAAGTTATAGGTGTAGTGATAAAGTCTTGTAAAGTTCATCTCATAGCTTCCCATAGATTCATTTTCCTTATTCTTCAAATATAGAAATTCCTTCTCCATTTTCATTTGCATCGAATGAGGGAAATGTTTTTTGAAAAAGGTCCCCCTAAACTCTTCGCACTCCATATATTCAATATCTCTTCTTGGATTCATGTTTTTAATTAGTGTCCATCATTGATCATCTCCTACCTCTAAGTGGCACATAACCAGGGTCACTTTCTCTTATTTCGAACAATGTAATATAAAAATGATCTTTTCTATAGATCTTATCCACTGTTTAGTAATCAATGGGTCATTAGATCCACTAAAATAAGGTGGTCATTGACACATAAAGGGATAAATAGAAAGTTGTTCCCTTCGAGGTGAATCTGGTCTCTCGGCTTGATTCATGTTATTGATCATAACTCGAGTCATTTGATTCATTATTTTTGTGAAGTTTTTCATTCCATCTTCCATCGGAGGGCTGTCAGAACATGGTCCATTGCACTCACCATTTACATGATTGATCTTATTTCCCACCATTTTCTAAAAGAAGAAAACCTTAGCAAGAAATGTGTTTATTTTAAGAATATTATAATTTATAAAGGAATTTTATGTCTTAAAAATTCATGCTTAAATATTTTATTCTTTAAATACAAATAAATTTTCCATAAATCCTTCATAACGGTTCATAAAAAGCTTGAGGTTAACTAAACATATCACCCGGGAGTGTAAAACTAGGAGTGAAGAAAGGCCCATTATTATGCACCCATTCTAATTTGAGTATAGCTCAAAGTATTGTTTTCAAGTTTTACCCCTAGATACATCTATACCAGAGCCACATCCACTTGTTCGTATCCAGATGTGGATTTCTTTTCTTGTAAAACACTTAATATTTCACCAAAATACAATGATGTTTTCATATATTTTAACTTTTCCCTAGGTTTCATCCTAAAATTTTCAAATCCTAATTTCTATAAATAACTAAACCATCATTTGATACCAACTATGGCATCTTGTCTTTTTATTACATAAACTTTTCATTAAATTGTATAAAACAAAAGATCTTTTAAAGTTTAGTTTCTTGAAAAAAGGCACATAATACATGAAAACATAAAAAATTATTATAATCCACTTGAAATGATTAATTATAGGTTCATCCTAATTACAATTACTTTATCTCATAACCTGGGGACATACATCGAAGGAAAGGGTGAGCATAAGGCTCAAAAAGGGAAAACAAGGGAAATAATTTACACATGATCTTGAGGAAAATATATAAGAACATGAGGAATATCATTATGGTATGAACAAGAGAACATGATGAATATCATAAATAAAATAACATGAGTCATAACTTGGAAATTTGGCTTCAATATTTAAAAGATACATTCATAAGCATATCACTAAGGTTTATCATCGAGGTGTCATAAAAATTACCTAGGTTATTCACCAAGGTATCATAAAACATATCATCTCTAGAGATTAAATTATTTACCCAATACATTAGAGCGCCGTCAGGGAGAACCCTTAATATGTATTAATTAATTTTATCCACATATATCATAATAAAACATTTCATAAATAACCCGTGGAGAATAAAAGAAATGGGTTTTATATAAAAATCATGATATTTTAAAAAAGTGCTTAAAGAAAAGATCTTTATGTCATTTATAACCCATGAAAAAGGAATGGGGGTTTTATGTATTTCAATTATATAATAAAATAAATAATTTTTATATATTTTTGAATAAACCTAGAAAATAAAGTGTTTTGGGTATTTATATAAATAAAATAAAAGGGAATTTCTCATGGAGAAGAGAGAAATTTTGAGAAGTTAAATTGGCAAAATAACGGGTATAAAACATGGTTTTATAAAAGGGTAAAAAGAGAGGGGACAAGGGAATCCCATGGTTAATTTTTTTTAGTAAGGTATTTAATAAAAATTAAATAATGTAGAGTTACCATAACATTTATAATACATATACAAAAATATGTTCTTAAAATGAAGAGAAAAGAATGATATTTCCCTTACCTTGAAGAGTAACTCCTAAAACATGATAATTGGGAACTTGAGGGCTTAAGGACACCTTGGGAGGACTCCTTGGGAGGTAAAACTATTATAAATTCATGAATTATGAATTAAGAGTGAAATTAAATGGAGAAATGGGTGGGTATTTATAGAAAAAGTGGGGCATTTGTTTATTAATTTCTAAATTTAGGCCTTGGACACCTAGGTAGTGGTAAATAAAAAACCATGGGCTTTACCATGGTATTTTCCCATGGTATTAGACACTAGGAAAACCTTTTATGTTATTTTAATCCACAATAGTTGAATATAATTTTATATTACTTATTTTGTCAAGGAAAATTAATGTTTTCACAAAATAACATCTTTAAAGTTAATGTTTCTATTTTAGAATTTGAAAAGTAAATTATATATTTGGAAATTGATTAAAATCGATTAAAATACTTGATATTAATAAAATAAAACATTTTAAGTCATGTATTGTGGTTAATTAGTCATTACATCATTATGACATAATTATGATGTCATTAAACATACTAAAAAACTCAAACTACATTTTTACAATTAATGAAAAAATAAAGTATTTTATTAAATTATAATAAATTCACCCTAACCTAATTTTGATGTTCTGATTTAAAAAATTATATTCATTTTGTTATAATAATTCTCTAAATATGATAATTTTAACTTTTAAATATAAAAATATTTATTTATTAAAAATAATAGCAAATTGAAAATGCATACTAAAATTTCTGACACTTTAAAAAAATAAAATAATTTTATCATTTATTTTTTAATAAGAGTTTTTTAATCATACTGTTTAATTAAAATAAAAATTATTAATAATACCTTATTTTCTTATAATAATTAAATATTTTATAAAAAATACAATTTATGTCTGAAAAATCAATTTATCAAATTCATCATATTTTTTATTAAGAAAAACTATTCTTAAAACAAAATTTATGGAATTTTTTTATTTATACAAAGGAATTACACTTTAATTAAATAGTTCCTCAACACATAACCCCTTATTACACCTAAATACTACCTAATGGTAAGTTGTGCGATGATGATAGATTCATGGGGCGACTTAGATAACATCGCCTGAGAGATATTTTCCAATGACTTGAACTTCTACTATAGGAGATTTTGTTCAAGATTCACTTGTTGAAGCTTAACTTGGGATTCATCAAGAGAGAAGCCTAATGACACTACCTCCCTCCCATGTTCTGAAAAATGGGCTTTGTATGACACAAATCTACTGGTTGATCCCATCATTTCTCCTTTTTTCATTAATTATCCTTTTTCATTTCTACTTATAAACTCTAACTATAACGTTAAATTTTTTATCAAGAGTATTGTTTTAAATAGTCATATTGACCAATGATTATAATTGACCAATGGTCATATAATGGTCTAAACATGATGCTCACATTACAAATTATACTCACTTCATTATTAATGAGATATAATTTTGTAATATAACACACATTTTCTCAGGAAAAAAATGTCGTTCAAAAATTCTAGGCTATTACACCCCATCTTAAGATAGCTCATCCTCGAGCTATAAGGTCTCACACCAAGATGGTACCGAACATACCCATCTCATAAACATCAAAATGGTCTACCCTAGTAATTATTCATAGTAAAATCCCCTTATGGCACTCCCCACCTTAAGAATTACTTACCAGGTCACTTTTTGACCCAATAATCAAAAATTTCTGATGGTTACACCGACCATCCCTAAACATACAAGTCCTCCCATGACATACCATCATTACATCACCTCATCAGGTTCTCAATTCATACTTGCATCATACCTAACACCCATCAAAACCTAGATATCATTAGATGCTCATTATTACTTGTTCCATACATGACACCCATGATCCCAACATCTAATCAGATGCCCAAAGATACCATATCACAAATGATTCTTTAAAGTAATTATGCATCATATATATATATATATATATGAATTTCCATAAAAATATTGATTCCTACACACCTCATACAAAACACAGATTGCATATGATGCCCACACACTAACCAACACCTGGTTAATCCAAAAACAACATGTGCACCTCATACACCCATAATAGTCACATAAAAAAACTCAATCACTCCAATAGAGCACCTATAACTATCATCAGCTCCATAACCTACTTTTCACCTAGTAGATCAACTGAATGCACCTATCCTGAAGCCTGAATACCCGAGGTCTGATCACCCTATGAATCTACACATTCCACTAACCATTGACCCCACTTCTGGGGTTCTCTATCTTCCATGACCTACGCATGCAACAGAATACTGACTACCATCTTCTGGCACCACTTCCAGTCCTACCTCAGATCCTAGAGTTCGATCTGGTCCTTGGCTCCCAACTATCCTAGAATTCTTCCTATATAACCTCTCAAGATTCCCCATTTGACCACATGCTCGATACTATTTTAGAGACCACTCACATTGAGTCTTAACATTACCTAACTACCCAAACTGGAAGCACACCATTGAAGAACCACTCCTTGGTGGCCTACCTAAGTCTCTGGTTTGAATGCCCTATTGATACTCCCCATGGCCTTTCTTCTGGATAACTATAGCATCATCACTAAGATCGCTTGGAACTGTCACCCAACTTGAATATGACCAACCCATCAATTTTCTATTGGATATTAGTGCCTGGTTCACTACCATTGAGAATGAGGCTAATCTAAAGATGTTTACCTAAACCCTTATGGCATGCCACAAACCATCCTCGAATCACCTCACCTCAGCGATGTCATCTCCCACTATATAAGGTGAAAATTGGAAAAGGTCTATGAAGTTCGCCGCATAATCCATGATGGATGTGTCTCCCTATTAGAGGTTAATGAACTCATGGGCTCGGTCTACCCTTAATGTCTCAGGGAAGAAGTGATCAAAGAATTTGTCCTTGAAATCCTTCTAAGCTAGTCCCTTATGAATGCCTACCTGGACCTGTACATCCCACCAGTGCTTTAACAGTCCTCTAAGCATACATGTATCCAGCTTCACCCTCCAATCTGAGGGTGTCTCAAGCTACTCAAAGATAGTATGCACTTACTTGATCTAGTTCTTAGCTTCCTATAGTCCACCTTCACCCTGAAACAAAGGTGGGTACTAAGACTGGAACTCATGATTTAGATTAGTCATGGATGACTTAGCTCCCTAATATCCTCGATAAATACCCTGTATGAATCACACCAAGCTTGTCCTGAGCTACTCATCTATCCATGGACCAAAATCTACCATCTTCTATGGCTACCTCGCCTGTACTGGAGACTGTACCTATGGATCATGATCACCCTGACCCCCAGGGGCATTATCCAGACCCTCAGGGGTCTCATCCCATTCATGCTCTAGCGACACCACATATTCACCCCCTAACACTTCACTAGAAGTCATCTAGGTGGCATTACGCTGAAGTGTTGGTCAAAAATCCCTCAAGGAATCATTGAAGCATTTTTGAGGTGATTGTGTTTGTTGACAAAGCAGGCCTCCGTGTTGTGTTTGTTCACAAAGCAGACCACAATGTATAATTTGTTGACAAAGGGGGTTTACAAGGTGATTTGTTAGGTTTAAGAGATTTTTTTGTCCATACATGTTTGATTGAAGAACCTCGACAAAGGAATGGACGATCTGAAGGCGGTACAAAAAGAGTAGATACAAGGTGGCGCCATTTTCCAGTGTTTGCCAAATTTTTGGGCCTGAAAATCAGAAAATGGAGAGATATGTTTTTGGAAAAGGGAGGTGCACGTAATATTTTCACGGTGCACGAAAAATATAGTGGCACATGAAATGTCAGCATGGTATGTGAAATATCAGCACGGTGCACGAAAAAATAAAGTGTTGCGTGAAATATTTGCGCGGTGCGCACAAAAGGAATGTGGTGCGCGAAATATTTGCGTGGTTCGTGAAATATGAAAGTGGAGCACGAAATATTTGAGGGGTGCACTAAATATAGGATTGGTGTTTTTTGCGTAAGAGGTGTTTCGAGATCAGAATATCAAAAATTGGAAAATGCATGAGGTGTGCGAAATTTTGGAGTCGTACGCGAAAAATGATGTTGCGCTGAAGATTTGTTTTTCACGCTTGAAGTGGATTACGCGTCGAATAAGGGTTTTTTCATGCGGGGGTCATTTTTTCTTATAAATATGAAATGACCCCCCTCATTTGAAGGAGATCAAGACATAGAGAGTATCTGAGCTCTGGAGAAAAAAATTGGAGTGCACAAGAGAGTTGCGCAAAAACAACAAGTTTGCACGTAAAAGAACTATTTACACGCAAAGAAGAGGTGGTGTGAAAAGAAGACTGTTGCATGAAAAGTGAATTTTAAACAAAATCATAGAATTACGCACAAGTTAGTGTAGAGGTTGTGCGTAAAATCTATTACGTGTAAAATAATTTGTTGCGTGTAAAAAGAGTGTTTCGCATAAAAGGGGTGTTGCGTGAAAAGTGAATTTCGCGCAAAAGCAGAGAATTACGCACAAGGTAGTATAGAGGCTGCATGAAAAAGAAGTGGTTGCGCAAAAAAGAAGTGGATTCGTGTAAAAGAAGGCGTTGAATGAAAATTTTATTTCATGCAAGTCAAGGGAATTTCGCGCAAGGTGTAGTAAGGGCTGCGCGTAAAAATTGCAGTTTCCCAGTACACCCGGTGCAAAGTGAGATTCTTATACAGGTGAAAGTTGAACATCAACAGAGAATCTATAAATAGTTAAGGATGAAAATTTCATTAGATATAATGAAGATACCTACAAGACTATAAACTATTAGTGGATCTTCTGAATAAACAGTGAGATCACTTCAGTTGAGAGAGTAGTGAGCTTTCATTTTGTGAGTGGTTGTAAACTAGGAGGGGCAATGAGTCCACTCCAAACTTGTAAACAGCAGTGAGATTATAGTGTAATTGGTACATCAACACACTTCCATTTTATGCTCCTTGGACGTAGCCCAATGAGGGCGAACCAAGTGAAAATTGCTGTGTCCTGTGTATGATTTAAGGTTTATTCATACTCTGCAACATGAAGGAGAGAGAAGAGGGTTTTGTCTAACATAAAAACAAGATCAAAAGGGGAAATTGTTTTAATCTGTCATACCCTGATTCACCCCCCTCCCAGGGTATCTAGCCTAGTGGACCTAACAATTGGTATCAAAGGAAAAGGTTAATATCAGTGTTTCTCTCTCAAATGGAGGTCACTAATCATAAAGGGATTCCGATATTCGATGGGAACAATTTATATATATGGAAGAATCAGATGCAATGCTACTTCTGATCATTAGGAATGGATGTGTTCACTGCAGCAATGTATGGCATAAAAGCTGATATTAATAGTGGTGCATTATCAGAAGCTGAGCGTAGAGAGTTGGATGCTGATACCAAAGGAATTAATGCCTTAGGGGGAGCCCTATCCAATCCTATATATACAAAGGTGATGTCATGAAAAACATCAAATGACATGTGGGAAAATCTATTGAATATATATGAAGGGGATATAAAGGTCAGATAGGCAAAGATGCAAGTGTTGTGGAACAAGTATGGAGATCTGATAATGAACCCGAATTAGTCTATTGATGCATTCTTCGACATGGTAAATGTTGTAGTGGAAGACATGTGAGGTCTTGGAGAAGTTATTGAAGACATAAATATTGTGAATCACATCTTGAGGAAACTTACACCTTGGTTTAATTCAAATGTTTCAGTTTTGGAAGATAAAGAACCGAAAGAGCTGACATCGGATAACCTGCACAACACCCTTGTTGCATATGAAATGAGAAATGATGATAACGATGCTGTGGAAAAGGGGAAATCCAAAGAGGTGGAATTCAAGGTCCTGAAGAAGCTCACCATTGAAGACTCTCATGAAGAAGAAGAGATAGATGAGGTGATGTCATTCCTCTCATCAAACCTTCAAAGAGGAAAAGAAAAGTTTAAAGGGAAGCTTCCACTTTCTTGTTTTCAATGTGGAAAGGTTGTACATCTTACGACAAGGTGCCCAAAAAAGTTCCAAGAGGATGATGATGTCGATGAAATCTAAATTCCCAAGAAGAAGTCTCCAGCCTATGGGAAAAGCAAGAAATAGTTTAAGATAAATTTATTTAAGAAGAAGAACCTTCTTTCAAAAGAATATGACAATTCAGATGAGTCTGAGGTTGAGGAGGTTGAAGAGATAGAGAACTGCAGAGATCATGGATAAAATGCTATGCTGGTAGTTGTCGGTAGTTCTCAGAATAAGAATGAAACCGAATCTGATGAAGAAGAAGAAGAATTTGAGGGAAGAGTTGATATGAAATATGAGTTAGAGGCTGCTCTTGAGGAGATAGATGTTTGGAGATCCAAAAAAAAATAAATCCAACAAAGTTTTTCATGATGCCAAACTCTATATGCAGCAATAGGAAGAAGAGAAGTCTGAGTTGATGGAAGAAATTGAGAAACTCAAGTCATCAACACCAGAGGACTCAGAATCAGTTCGTGAGTATAAAATAAAAATTGAAGAATAGAAAAGGGAGATCTATATCTTGAATAACACAAGGAAAGATCAAATCAAGCGTATTTAAGAACTTGAAGGAGAAGTTGTCGGTTTGCGAAAAAAGGTTAAAGATCAAGAAAAACTCTTGACTCCTACTGGGTCATCAGGAAAGTAGATCACTCAGAAAAATGAGAAGATAAAAGTGGATAATAGTTTTTCAGAAGAAAAGAAGCATCAACTATGTTCAGATTCTAAGACCGATGGGGGGCTTGATCGAAAACAAAAAGCTGTGAAAATTGAGGTTAGACCGCAAGCACCCACTCCAAGATTGAAGGCTGATTTGGGCACAAGGCAGAATCAAAATATTCAGATATCCCAAGGGGAAACTCGAAGTGCAGAAGTCACACAAAGGAATGCACCTCATATCAGGTGTTATTGTTGTGGAAAGATGGGAAATTCACATTATGTGTGTTCCATAGACAAGAGATATCGAAGGGCACAATAACAAAGGTGGAAACCAAACAAATAATGGTTCTCCAGAACATATTTCGAAGGACACTTTTTTTGGTGCGGAGCATTTGGGCACATGGATAGGTATTGTACTTCGACTATACAGAGGAATTTGATAAAGGATAATCAAAATGTTCGCAAGAAACAGATCAATGAACCAACAGGTGAGTTGAAAATGAAAAACAGATTTGCAGCTTTGCAGGATGAAGCTGGTCTATCATACTCTAAGAAATATTAGAAGTCTCAATCCATGTCAAGTATGAAGGAAAAAATATGGACCAAGAAGAAAAAGGATAAGAAGGTAGTGGTGGAAGAAATTTCCCTTAAATCATCAGATTGCTCTGGTGTGTGGATCCTTAATAGTGGTTCCACATCTCACATGACAGATAATAAGGATCTTGTTACAGGCGTAAAATATGACAAAAAAGGAGTTTTAAAGTTTGGAAACGATGAAGGCCTGATGATTATTGGATCAGGAAAGGCCAAGTTTGGGGGCAAAGGGATGAGACGTGCTGATGTCTTAGTTGTAGAAGGCCTCAGTCACAATTTTCTCAGCATCAGTCAACTATGTGACTCAGGACATTCTATAAGGTTTATTAAGAAGATGTGTATCTTCAAAGGAAGAGAGAGGAAAATGGTTCTACAGGGAAAAAGAACAAAGGAAAATCTCTACCTGGTAAGTGGAGAAGAAGATATGTGCTTTCTGTCTAGAGAGGAAGAAAACAAGTTGTGGCATAAATGACTTGGTCATCTATGCCAACCATCCCTGGAAGATCTGGTTGTAATAGCCCAAACTTTCATTAATGGAAATCCATCTTGATCTAATTAAATGTCTCTTTATATAAAATGTTTATATAAAAATGTCAACTTCTTTGGTTTTAGGTTAAGAATTGTTACAGTTGCTAATATAGCCGTTGAACGGTGATCACATGATTAGTATAAATATAGGGTTTTAACAAATCCAATTTACTCAGACAAAGGAAGCGATGAACTCATCCAGTAGACATGCCCCATACGAAGCCCATTTGTCAGAGCTCAAAAAGGAGGTGGTATCATTGGGATTCACTCTTGACCAAGCCCAAGACAAGCTTGAATATTTTAAGCTCGAACGGGACCGCCTAGGAGGGAAATGGAATTTGATAGAGATTACCACCCGAGCAATGTTATCCGAGCCACCCCAAGAGTCTGTCACCATTGCATACCTAACTCTTCGGTCTTATGCGGGTGTTATAAGGGGTTATGTAAAAAGACATTAGCACTATGGTTATGTACATTATTTTTTTATATAATAATGAATATACTGTCATTTTATTATTGTTACCTTGTAAATAGTTTTTAAAGCTCAAATAGTATTTTTAGTTAAAGTTCAACTAAGATATTTATTTTTATGAATTAATATATTTTTGAATTAAATATTATTTTAATAAAATATTATTATTATTATTAAATTAAATTTTACTAAATATAAATGATCCTATAATTTTATAAATGCAATTGTAATTTTTGTTAAGGTTTGAAAGCCATTTTTGTCAAAACCCGTGAATTTTCGATAAATGTCAGTTTTTATTTTAAAAGTGAAAATTAATATATTTAGAAAATTATTTATATAAAATAAATATTATTTATGGAATCAGGACGTCGAAATTATCTGATTTTGAATTTTTCATAATTTTCTGAGACAGTGAAATTTTTGGGTAAAAATTAAATACCGTTTAAATATATAATGTGTTTTATGACATCATAATGACCCAATAGTGATGTAATAAAATACTATAAGATTTATGTTCAGACAATATATGTTTTACCATTAAAATAATGTGGTTTTGGGTTTGTTTGACTTATTTTACAAAGCATTAATGGACCCTTCAAGGCTTATTAAACATCTTGTCCTTTTAAATTGTTTTCCTTGGGAGTGTGACTCACCTCCACATAAGCATCCTCATTATTTTAAGAAATTCGGAATTTTTCCATATAAAATATTGTTTTCCACTTCCATTTTCCAAAATACATGAGAAAAAACCATGGTCTGGTTTGTGGTTTGGATTAGTTTAATGTGAGGTGTCCCAAACCTAAATAATAAAGAATTCCCTCACCTTTCCTATATAAACCCACCCAAAATACCACTTCCTCCTCACTCAAAGCCTTTGGAGTTCGTCAAAACTCTGAGATCCTCTCTCTAGAATCCTCCCAAGGCACCCCAAGCTCCCAAGAAGCCTCTCTCAAGCCTCTCTCAAGCCTTTGGAAGCACACTTCCAAGTAAGGGTTTTTTCTTCCTTCATCATTTTTGTCCAATATTCTTTAAATTGTTATTCCCTTTTAATTTCAATTATAAATGTTGAGGTATGATTTATAACCTCCCCTATACTTACATATTTATGTTTTAATTATGGGATACCTCTTTCTCTCTCATTAAAATCCTCCCATGTACACCCGTTACTATGCCGAAATTCTGAAAGGAATTTCTCTCTCCTCATTTACATTCAAGTAATTGTTTTGTATCATGAATCTAAATTCCATTAAATTTGTTGGGACATGTTTCTATATGACCCACTTACTTTCCATATAATGTAAATATGACGAGACACCATTTTCTCTCTCATCAACCATTTTTATGAGTTCTTATGTCACGCCGTTATGCTGCCGAAATTGCACCGCACTTTTCCAAGACAAAGTCATTGTATAGTGAATACCATGCCCCTTTATCTATCAAGGGTATTCACATTTATGAACATTTAATTATTGTTTAAAGATTTTAATGTATTTATCCCACATTCGTTTTTCATGGAATAAAATATTATGTTGAATGATTCAATGTTTTATGATCCATGTGGCACACTTATACATGAAATGAAATGTTTAAGAAGGGTACGCCCTTATAGTGCTCCAATGCATTGGGTAAAGTATAGTATCATGATACATCATGTACAATGGGTGTTTACTCATGATAATTTAAGTGCAATGAGATTTTACTCATGCTTCATGTGCAATGAGGATTTACTCATGCTCCATGTGCAATGAGCCTTGGCTCATGCTAATTCCATGTTAAGTGTTGTTGCCACATTTCCATGTTATGATTATCATGCTTTATCATGACATTATGTTTATGCTTCTCTTGTGATATATTGATATTCCTATTGTCTAAAATGTATTTTATTCCTCATGTTATTCCATTATTATTCCCTTACTGGGCTTTATAGCTCACCCTTTTCTTATGCATGTCCTTAGGTTATCCCATGCAATGCTAAGTACGAGGGAATGTAGTGGTCATGTAAATAAAGTTTTTAATAAAGATGTTGTATTTATTGTTTTAAGTTGTTATGTAATGATCCTAAGCCCCAAAGACACTAGACCTCTTGATCTTCCATGTTGTATCAAGTGAATATTTTATGTAATAAATCAGGTTTAAGTGTGTAATAAGATGCATGGTTGTCATAGTTGGTATCAAAGGATAGGTTTAGTTATTTTTAGGATTAGGATTAGAAAACCCTAGTAAAGCCTTAAATAAAAGACTAAGTATAATAAAAGCATACCTAAGTTTTTGTGAGTATTGAGTAAGTGGTTTATCAAGAAAATACATCCCTTTCTGGATACGAGCAGGTAGAGGTGGCTCTGGAACAGATGTATCCTAGGGGTAAAACCTAAAAAAAACACTTTGAGCTAGAATTGAATGGGAACTGGTGCACGAAAACAGGCCTTGCTGCACTCTTGGTTATGACACTCCTGGGGGATATGCTTTGGTAAATTCACAAGCTTAGTATGAACCATTATTAAGGGGAAAAAATGCCTTAAGAATATATGTTAGAAAGTATATCATGGATAACATAGACTAAATCCAATAGATTCATATGATAAGGAAATAAAATTTATTTATATGCCGTTAGTTTTGTCCTTGGATTACCCTTTATGTGATACCCCTAACTTTCTTTTTATTCTAGCCAATGGCCGGTAATAGGAGGACTCGAGCTAACAACCGATGTGAAGATAAATGTGATGACTGTACTAATGAGATGCCCAATCCAATGGGAGTGGGAATCAAGAACTTTGTCACACTTATCTCTCAGCTAACTCAAGATTTGAATAGAAACATGGGTCAAGAGGAATGTTCAAACACCCCTAAGAAAGAACAAGTTTCTATCTAGAGCTTCATGAGACAAAGGACTCCTAATTTTAATGTATCATTTGATCCCTCAATCACCGAAAAATGGATCAACTCCATTGAAAATATCTTCTCCATCCTTCAATGTTCTGAATAAGAGAAGGTTCTCCTGGCTAATTATCGTATGGAGGGTGAAGCTGATCAATGGCGGACGTTGATAAAAAATAAGAAGCCTGAGGTGGAGATCATGTCGTTGGAATGGAATGATTTCCGGAAGATATTTTTCGATAAATATTTTCTACGCACCCTCCAGCTTAAGATGGAAAGGGACTTCCTTTCCCTCAAGAAAAAAGATAATGAATCTGTTGGAGTGTACAAGGAAAACTTCACAAGGCTTACACGATACGCTTCCAGCTTTGTCGTTACCCCTGAATGAAAGGTTGATCGCTTCTTTGGTGGGTTAAAACCTAGCTTGTAGAAAGCACTGGAAATCCGTGACTTCGAAAGCTATGAGGAAATTGTCCGATGTGCCCTCAAGGTCGAAATGGAGATCTGAGAATCTTAGGGGTATCATGGGGATAAGAAGCGTAAGGTGGACTTCAATGCTGGTGGTCTGATGGATAAATCCAACGGTGATAAGAAGATCCAGCACCCCACTTGCCAAAGGTGCAGAAAGAAGCACCTTAGAAATTGCCTGAAGTGTAAAATAAAATGATTTAGGTGTGGAAGAGAAGGGAACCTGTCTATTAACTGTTGGCAAGAAAGACCCACGGCTGCGACAAAGGAGAGGAACGCTCTGTTCAAACCTCACTGCGTGGTTCATTACTACAACTTCAAATAACCAGGGCATCTTGAAAATCGGTGCCCTAATCCAAGGGTTTTCAGAGGAAACCAATAACCTCCAAGGCATCAAGGGCGAGATTTTTCCATCACTACTACTGAAGTGAACCCCGAAAACGAAGTGGTGACAGGTACGCTAGTTATTCATTTAAGAATAGAGAATGTACTTTTTGATTCCGGCTCTACGCATTCTTTTATATCTCGAAAGTTTAGTAGAACAATCCCAGCACCACCACAAATCAAGGAAGTAAATATATAGGTGAGTACGGAAAATGGGGAAATCATTAAATCCCATGAATATAACTCCTCCCCTATCATAATATGTGGATTAAACTTCCCAGTGAACCTTGTCATACTCCCTATAGTGGAATTTGATGTAATTCTTGGCATGGATTGGCTTTCCTTATATAGAGCCAACATAAATTTCCATGAGAGGGAAATCACTCTCCATATGGAGAATCGACCCCCGATTCTTTACAAGTGAAAGGAGGAAGATGGATCTTCCTTAACTCCATCATCTCAAGCATGGATATTACTGCCCTATGAGAACACATATCTAGCTCAGATAATTGAGTCTAAGGAGGTAACCATCCCAAAAGACATGCCTATTATAAGGGAATTCGCTGAAGTGTTTCCTAAGGAATTTCCTGGTCTTCCTCCTAAAAGAGATGTTGAATTATCAATTGATCTTATACTTGGGGCGTTGCCAATATCCAAGAATCTGTATAGAATGGCTGTTGTGGAGCTTGAGGAGTTGAAGAAACAACTACAGGAGAATCTTGATAAAGGGTTTATATGCCCAAGTGCTTCACCATGTGGTGCACCAGTCCTCTTTGTCAAGAAGAAGTATGGGTCAATGCACCTTTTCATTGATTATCATGAGATCAAAAAAAATCATGATAAAGAAAAAGTATCATCTCCCATGAATTGATGACTTATTCGATTAGCTGCGTGGAGCACAATACTTCTCTAAGGTGGATTTTCGGTCAGGATATTATCAAGTAAGGGTGAAGAAGGAAGATATCCCCAAGAATACTTTTTGTACAAGATACGGGCACTATGAATTCATAGTAATGCCTTTTGGACTCACTAATGCTCCAGAAATCTTCATGGACTTGATGAATAGAGTCTTTAGAGATTACCTAGAAAAATTTGTGTTAGTCTTTATAGATGATATTATGATATACTCCAAAACCAAGGAGGATCATGAAAAGCATATGAGAACTGTACTAGAGACCTTGCGAAAGGAGAATCTATATGAAAAGTATAGAAAGTGTGAGTTCTGGTTGAAGGAGGTCTCATTCTTGGGCCATATCATCACAAGCAATGAGATATCTATGGATCCCTCCAAAATAGATGCAATTGAGGGATGTACAAGGCCAACATCGGTAAAGGATATCTATAGCTTCTTGGGGTTAGCTGGATATTATCAACGATTTGTGAGAAATTTCTCACAATTTTTAAACCCTCTTACCAAGAAAAATCGGAAGGGAGTAAAGTTTTCTTGGAGTGATGAATGTGAAGAAAGCTTCAAGGAGTTGAAAAGGAGGCTTATCACTACGCCAATGCTCACTTTACCCACAAGTGGAGAACTTTTTGTGTTATTCAGCGATGCTTCAAAGAAGTGCCTGGGATGTGTGTTGATGCAAAATGACAAAGTCATTGCCTATTCTTCAAGGCAATTGAAAGTTCATGAACAGAACTATCCAACACATGACCTCGAGTTGGCTGCAGTGATCTTTGCTTTGAAAATTTGGTGGCATTATCTCTTTGGGGAGAAGTGTGAAATATATATGGACCAAAAAATCCTCAAGTATATATTCACATAGAAAGAGTTGAACATGAACCAATGAAGATGGTTAGAGATGATAAAAGACTATGACTGCTCAATCCATTACCACCCTGAGAAATCGAACATGGTGGCAGATGCCCTAATTAGAAAGGACCCAATGATTCTATCATTGATGAGAATTTAAAAGGATCCAATCTTCTTAGATTTGATGAAGTTGGACATGAGAATCATAAAGAAGGGAACATAATCAATCCTTTCACAAATTATTTATCAACCGTCACTTTTGGAAAGGTTAAAGGATGCTCAAAAGGATGATGTGGGAATTCAGGAAAAAGTGGAAGCTATCAAAAAAGGGAAATCCTCAGAGTTTAATGTTAATGAAGAAGGAATTGTGAGATTTAGGAAAATACTATGTGTTCCATCAAGTCCGGCGCTGAAGAAGGAACTTTTGGATGATGCACATAGCTCAAATTTCTCTATTCACCCAGGAAACACAAAGATGTATCGAGATCTCCAAGAGAATTATTGGTGGGATAATATGAAGAAGGAGATCGCTGAATATACATCAAAGTGCCCGGTGTGTCAAAAAATAAAGGCAGAGAGGTAGAAGTCTAAGGGGATTATGCAACCATTTCCTATACCAGAATGGAAATGGGAGAACATCACCATGGACTTTGTCACCGGAATTACGAATACATCTAAAGGAAATAATGTAATCTGGGTTGTTGTGGATCATCTTACAAAGGCTACACACTTAATTTCTATTCAGGAGGATCTCTCATTGGATCAACCAGCACAGATATATTTCAGGGAAGTGGTAAGGCTGCATGAACCACCACTATCTATTATGTCTGATCGAGATCCAAGATTCACCTCTAAGTTTTGGAAGAGTCTTCAACATGCTTTGAATACTGAACTGAACTTCAGTACGGCCTATCATCCTCAAATTGATGGCCAATATGAGTGGACTATCCAAACACTTGAGGACATGTTGAGAGAATTATCAATGGACTTTAATGGAGGATGGGATCAACATCTTCATCTGGTTGAGTTCTCTTATAATAATAGTTTCCAATCAATCATCCAAATGGCACCATTTGAAGCCCTTTATGGGAAAAGGTGCAGAACACAGGCATGTTGGGGTAAGGTCGGTGAGCGTAAGCTACTTGGACTATAGATGGTTGAAGAAATAGTGGAGAAGGTGAAAACCATTCAGCAACATATCAAGGCAGCCCAGAGTCGAAGAAAGAGTTATGTAGATAACCGTCAATGAGACCTTGAGTTTAAAGTTGGAGACATAGTATTTCTACGTATATCTCTGTGGAATAAGGTCATGAGGTTTGGAAAGAAAGGGAAGTTAAGTCCAAGGTACATCAGCCCCTTTGATATTTTTGATCTTGTCGGGGCTATGGCCTATTGACTAGAAATTCCACCTACCATAGCCAAATTACATGATGTCTTTCATGTATCCCTCTTAAGAAAGTATATACCAGACCCTTCACATGTACTCTCTTCAGAGGTGGTATAGTTAGAGGATGATCTTTCTTATGAGGAGCAACCAATGAAGATCTTAGATCATAGGGAAAATGTTATACAAAATAAGACAATTCCCCTCGTCAAGGTGTTGTGGAGAAACCACAAGTTTGAAGAAGAAATGTGGGAATTGGAGGAAATGATGAAGAAGAGTTACCCACATCTTTTTTAGTGTGGGAAAAGAAAATTTCGAGGGAAGAATTTTTTAAGGGGGGAAGATTGTAACGACCCAAACTTTCATTAATGGAAATCCCTCTTGATCTAATTAAATGTCTCTTTATGTAAAATGTTTATATAAAAATTTCAAATTCTTTGGTTTTATGTTAAGAATTATGACCGTTTCTAATATAGTCATTGAACAGTGATCACATGATTAGTATAAATACAGGGTTTCAACAAATCCAATTTACTCAGACAAAGGAAGTGATGGTCTCATCCAGTAGATGTGCCCTATATGAAGCCCATTTTTCAGAGCTTAGAAAGGAGGTGGCATCATTGGGCTTATATTTTGACCAAAACCAAGCCGATCTTGAATATGTTAAGCTCGATCGGGACTGCCTATGAGAGAAATGGAAGTTGATAGAGATTACCACCCGAGCAATGTTATCCGAGCCACCCCAAGAGTCTGTCACCATCACACATCTTACTCTTTGGTCTTATGCAGGTGTTATAAGGGGTTATGTAACAAGACCTTATCACTATGGTTATGTATATTATTTTTGTATATAATAATAAATATACTTTCATTTTATTATTGTTACCTTGTAAATAGTTTTTAAAGCTCAAATAGTATTTTTAGTTAATGTTCAACTAAGAAATCTATTTTGATGAATTAATGGATTTTTGAATTAAATTATATTTTAATAAAATATTATTATTATTATTAAATTAATTTCTATTAAATATAAATTATCGTATAATTTTATGAATGTAATTGTAATTTTTGTTAAGGTTTGAAAGCCATTTTTGTCAAAACCTGTGAATTTTCGATAAATATCAGTTTTTATTTTAAAAGTGAAAATTAAAATATTTATAAAATTATTTAGATAAAATAAATATTATTTCTAGAATCAGGACGTCGAAATTATCCAATGGTGAATTTTTCATAATTTTTTGAGACAGTCAAATTTTTGGGTAAAAATTAAATACCGTTTAAATATATAATGTGTTTTATGACATCATAATGACCCAATAGTGATGTAATAAAATATATAAGATTTATTTTTGGACAATATATGTTTTACCATTAAAATAATTTAGTTTTGGGTTTGTTTGACTTATTTTACAAAGCATTAATGGACCCTTCAAGGCTTATTAAACATCTTGTCTTTTTAAATTGTTTTCCTTGGGAGTGTGAATCACCTCCACATAATCATCCTCATTATTTTAAGAAGTTCGGAATTTGGGATTATAAAATATTGTTTTTCAATTCCCTTTTCCAAAAACCATGGGCAAAAACCATGGGTTGGTTTGTGGCTTGGATTAGTTTAATGTGAGGTGTCCCAAACCTAAATAATAAAGAATTCCCTCACCTTTCCTATATAAACCCACCAAACTCCCACTTCCTCCTCACTCAAAGCATTTGGAGTTTGTCCAAACTCTGGCCTCATCTCTCTATAATCCTCCAAAGGCACCCTAAGCTCCCAAGAAGCCTCCCTCAAGCCTCTCTCAAGCTTTTGGAAGCACACTTCCAAGTAAGGGTTTTTTCTTCCTTTCTCATTTTTGTCCAATATTATTTAAATTATTATTCCCTTTTAATTTAAGTTATAAATGTTGGGGTATGGTTTAAAACCTCCCCCATACTTCCATAATTATGTTTTAATGATGGTATACCCCTTTCTCTCTCATTAAAAGCCTCCCATGTACACTCGTTACTATGCCGAAATTACGAAAGGAATTTCTCTCTCCTCATTTACATTCAAGCAATTATTTTTTATCATGAATCTAAATTCCATTAAATTTGTTGGTACATGTTTCTATATGACCCCCTTACTGTCTATATCATGTAAATATAACGAGACACCCCTTTCTCTCTCATCAACCATTTTTATGAGTTCTTATGTCACGCCGTTATGCTGCCGAAATTGTACCGTGTTTTTCCAAGCCAAAGTCATTGTGTAGTGAATACCATGACCATTTATCTATCAAGGTTATTCACCTTTATGCACATTTACTTACTATTTAAATAGTTTAATGTATGTATTCCACATTCTTTTATTGTGGAATAAAATATTATATTGAATGATTCAATGTTTTATGATCCATGTGGCACACTTATGCATGAAATGAAATGTTTAAGAAGGGTGTGCCCTTATAGCACTCCAATGCATTGGGTAAAGTATAGTATCATGATACGTCATGTGAAATGAGTGTTTAATCATTATAATTCAAGTTTAATGATATTTTACTCATGCTTCATGAGCAATGAGTATTTACTCATGCTCCATGTGCAATGAGCCTTGGATCATGCTAATTCCATGTTAAGTGTTGTTGCCACATTTCCATGTTATGATTATAATGATTTATCATGCATTTTATGTTTATGCTTCTCTTGTTCTCTATTGATATGCCTATTGTCTAACATGTATTGTATTCCTCTTGTTATTCCATGATTATTCTCTTACTGGGCTTTATAGCTCACCCTTTTCTTATGCATGTCCTCGGGTTATCCCATGCAATGCTAAGTACGAGGGAATGTAGTGGTAATGTAAATGAATTTTTCAATAAAGATGTTGTATTTCATGTTTTAAGTTGTTATTTAATGATCCTAATCCCCAAAGACACTAGACCTCTCGATCTTTCGTGTTGTATCAAGTGAATATTTTATGTAATAAATCAGGTTTAAGTGTGTAATAAAAAGCAGGGTTGTCATAGTGGTAAAGTGTGATGCAGCAAGAGACCTCCCTAAGATATCACATGATCGTACTCACACATGAGATGCATGCCAACAAGGGAATCTCATCAGAAATATGTATAAATA
Organism: Viscum album; assembly: GCA_963277665.1. Classification (NCBI taxonomy): domain Eukaryota; kingdom Viridiplantae; phylum Streptophyta; class Magnoliopsida; order Santalales; family Viscaceae; genus Viscum; species Viscum album. Next base: position 2,016,087,902 of record OY728127.1, read on the forward strand.
AAAGGAAAATAAGTCAACAAGAGTGCTCAAATTAGTGCATGATGATGTATGTGGGCCTATCACACCAAGACCAATTGACGGAAAGAGGTGCTATGTTATTTTCATTAATGAATATAGAAGAATGGCATGGGTATTTTTTATTTACCATAAGTCTGATGTGTTCAGCTGCTTAAAAAAGTACCATAGGGAGTGCGAAAGGATGCTTGGATAGAAAATTCTGATGTTTCGTACTAATAATGGTATGAAATTCACAAACAGAAATGTGGGAGACTATCTTGAGAAACACGAAATAAGGAATCATGTTTCCTTAGTGAGAACTCCACAACAGAATGGAGTGGTTGAAAGGAGAAATTGGATCATCAACAACATGGCCAGAATTATGCTTATAGAAAAATATATACCAGAGAAATTTTGGAAGGAAGCAGTTTTGACATCAGTCTATATTTCTAACAGGGCTTTGTTGTGTCTGAAGGAAGGAAAGACTCCGTATGAGATGTGGTATGGAAAGAAGCCAATAGTGAAATACTTTCGAATATTTGGAAGTAAGTGCTTCATCCCCAATAAGGAGAAACATAGGAAATTTGAGTCGTGTGGAGATGAGGGGATATTCCTTAGCTATTCAGGAAAAAGCAAAGCATACAAATGCTTTAACAAAAGTTGGGAAAAGTAGTTGAGAGCAATGATGTCACTGTTGTAGAGAATGAAGAGAGTATTCAACAGCACAGTGAACAATTTCTAGATGAAAGCGATGAGGAGGAAATTAATGTAGGAGGAGCAGAAGTGGTTGATGCTGATTTAGAAGAAGATACTGATGATGAGCATGAAGAAGAAAAATCGGTATCTACACAGAAGCCAAGGAGTCGAGCTGAAATTGATAGGCAAAATATCATTGGCGATCAATCAGCTCTAGTTCAGATAAGAAGAATGAAGTCACTATATAAGTTATCTTTCATATCTTAGGTAGAGCCTAAATGCATTGCTAATGCAGATGAAGATGAAAACTGGGTTCATGCCATGAATGAAGAGCTAGATCAGATTGAGAATAATCAGATGTGGGAGATTGTTTCGAGGACAACAGATAAGAATTTCATCAAAACTAAATGGGTCAATCACAAAAATATGAATTAATATGGAACAATTATTTAGAACAAATCAAGACTAGTGTGAAAGGGATACTTTCAGATAGAGGGAATATATGTTGATGAGACATTTGCACCAGTTTCAAGACTAGAGACAATCAGATTATTTCTAGCCATTGTAGTGCAACAGAAGTTCAAAGTTTTCCAGATGGACGTCAAATCTGCATTTTTGAATGGAGTTCTAGAGGAAGAGGTGTATATTGAGCAGCCATATGTTTTTCTCATTCATGAGGATGAGAACAAGGTTTACAGACTGAAGAAGGAATTGTATGGGCTGAAAAAAGCACCAAGATCATGGTACTCAAGGCTTGATCAGTACTTGAAGAAGCTTGGTTTCCAGCGTGGGGGAGTTGATTACAATCTCTATTTCAACAACAACAGTAATCAAAGTATGATGGTCCTGGTTTATGTTGATGACATAATATTTGGCAGATCAGATGAAGCACAGTGCAGACAGTTTTCTGAATTCATGAAACATGAGTTCGAGATGTCTATGATTGGTGAGTTGACCTTTTTCCTTGGTTTATAGGTGACACAAGGAAGGAATGGCACATTTATTTCTCAATCCAAATATTCCAAGGAGGTTTTGATAAGATTTGGAATGGAAAATTCCAAGGAGATGAAGACTTCGGTTGCTACCCGGATGAAACTGTCCAAATATGAGGATAACAAGCCAGTTAATATCACAAAATATAGGCAAATCATTGGAAGTCTATTTTACTTAACTGCGAAAAGTCCTGACATTGTCTTCACCACATGCCAAGCAGTGAGATATTAGAGTAATCTCAAGTAAATCCACATGCTTTTAGTGAAAAGAATACTTTGGTATATCAAGGGCATTGTTGATTTCGGCTTGATATATAGTGACAAATCTCAGTCAGAATTACTGGGATATACTGATGCAGACTGGGCCAGTTTAGCGGATGATAGGAAATCAACGTCAGGAGGTAATTTCTATCTTGGTATATTGTGTATTGATTGGCTAAGAAAGAAGCAAGATTGCATTTCATTGAGCACCGTAGAAGCTGAATATATTGCCGCCACTCAAGCTTGCACATAGTTATTGTGGATAAAGTAGCAGCTTGATGATATGGGCGTTGAATTGAAGTATCCAATCGTAATCCAGTGCGATAACTCAAGTGCTATAAATATCATAAAAAATACCATCCATCACTCAAGGACAAATCACATTGAGATAAAGTATCATTTTATCAAGGAGAAGGTTGAGCAGGGAATCGTGAAGTTGGAGTATGTGCCTACAGAACTATAGGTTGCATACATTCTGACAAAGGCCTTACCCAAGGAAGTGTTTGAAAGGAATCGACTGGCTCTGGGAGTTCAGTTGACTCCCTACACTTGAAAAAGTGTGGATGTGGAACCCCCCTCCCCCTGAGGTATTGCGTGTTTTTATCTAATGTGCTAATCTGTGTTCTTTCTAATGTTGCAGACTGCAAAGAGGTGACCTTTGGGTTTGTTGAAAAAGGGGGATAAATAGTGACTCCTCAAGGGGGAGAAACTGTGGCTAATAGTGACTCCTGAATTGACAAAGGGGGAGAAATAGTGACTCCTGAAGGGAGAAATTGTCTTTTTCAAAGCCACGGGGAGAAGCTGACAGGTGGATCAGTGAGATAGGTGGAGGGCAATGAGATAGGGGGATCATTTTAAATCTAACAATTTTTGAAGTGATCGATCAAAGAATAGATATCATGACAGCTATAGATCGTGATAAAAGAAGAAGAGTGATAATGAGAGAAGGTTTCCACCGATCCACAATTGGTATCAATTTTTCAATTGGTATCAGTTTGGTATCAATAGTTTGTGTCAAAAATGAAGTGTTTCAATGATGAACTTTTCATTTAATCTTGTTTCTCAGGCTGAGCATTGCTCATGTGGGATTAGAGTACGTGTTAAGTGAATCCTTAAAGCTATCAGAATCTCAAGAGGCGAATGTTGGTAGTGGCTGGAAGGAGCTTTAATGAGGTATCAAGTGAATAGAATCGTTATGAAAAGAGTTGTCAAAAAACCCAAAGGGGGATATTGTTGGGAAAAAATCCATCAAGGTATCATTGAAGCATTTTTGAGGTGATTGTGTTTGTTGAAAAGGCGGGCCTCCGTGTTGTGTTGGTTTACAAAGCAGACCATGATGTATAATTTGTTGACAAAGAGGGTTTACAAGGTGATTTTTTGGGTTCAAGAGATGTTGTTGGCCATCCATGTTTTATTGAAGAACCTCGACAAAGGAATGGATGATCTGGAGGCGGTACAAAAAGAGCAGATACAAGGTGGGGATTTTTTCTAGTGTTTGCCAAATTTTTGGGCCTGAAAATTAGAAAATGGAGAGATATGTTTTTGGAAAAGGGAGGTGCGCGAAATATTTGTGCGGTGCGCGAAATATTTGCACGGTGTATGAAAAATATAGTGGCACACGAAATATCAGTGTGGTGTGTGAAATATCAGCACGGTGCGTGAAAAAATAAAGTGTTGCACGAAATATTTGCGTGATGCACGCAAAAGGAATGTGGTGCATGAAATATTTGCGCGGAGCGCAAAATATGAAAGTGGAGCGCGAAATATTTGTGGGGTGCACGAAATAGAGGATTGATGTTTTTCGCGTAAGAGGTTTTTCGAGATTTGAAGCTTGAAAATTGTCAAAGTCATGAGGTGCGTGGAATTTTGGAATCATGCGTGAAAAATGAGGTTGCACGGAAGATGTATTTTTCATGCTTGAAGTGGATTACGCGCGGAAGAAGGGTTTTTTGCACGGGGGTCATTTTTGATTATATATATGAAGTGAACCCCCTCATTTGAAGGATCTCAAGACATAGAGAGTATCCGAGTATCCGAGCTCTGGCGTGTGAAATTGGTGTGCACAAGAGAGTTGCGCGAAAACAACAAGTTTGCGCATAAAAGAACTATTTTCGCACAAAGAAGAGGTGGCGTGAAAAGAAGACTATTGCGTGAAAAGTGATTTTTTCACAAAAGTAGATAATTACACGCAAGGTAGTATAGAGGTTACGCATAAAATATGTTGCGCGTAAAATAATTTGTTGCGCATAAAAAGAGTGTTGTGTGTAAAAGGGGTGTTGAGTGAAAAGTGAATTTCGCACAAAAGCAGGGAATTACGCGCAAGGCAGTATAGAGGCTACGTGAAAAAGAAGAGGTTGCGCAAAAAAGAAGTGGCTACGTGTAAAATAAGGTATTTCATGAAAATTTTATTTCACAAAAGTCAAGGGAATTTCGCGCAAGGTGCAGTAAGGGCTGCATGCAAAAATTGAAGTTGCCCGGTACACCCGGTGCAAAGTGAGATTCATCTGCGGGTGAAAGTTGGACGTTAACAGAGCATCTATCAACAGTTAAGGATGCAGATTTCATTAGAGATAATGAAGAGACCTACAAGTTTATAAACTATGAGTGGATCTTCTAAAGAAGTAGTGAGCTCATTTTAGTTGAGAGAGCAGTGAGCTTTCATTTTGTAAGTAGTTGTAAACCAGGAGGGATAGTGAGTCTGCTCCGAACTTGTAAACAGCAATGCGCTTATATTGGAATTGGTACATCAGCACACTGCCATTGTATGCTCCTTGGACGTAGCCCAGTGAGGGCGAACCAAGTAAAAATTTCCGTGTCCTGTGCGTTCTTTAAGGTTTATTCATACTCTGCAACGGGAAGGAGAGAGAAGAGGGTTTTGTCTAACAGTAAAACAAGATCAAAAGGGGCAGTTTATTTTAATATGTCATACCCTGATTCACCCCCCCTCTCAGGGTATCTTGCCTAGTGGACCTAACATGAAGACTAATCATGATGGTCAAACAACCATAACAATCATACATACATACATATATATATATATATATCATAGATAGGGAAAGTTATAATAGGAATAAGAACTCACCACCCTTACACTACCCTACCACACCCATGTCACATGAAATTTTGCCTCCTAGACCCTTACCTACCCATATCAAAGTCAGGTATCACATATCATACAGCCTCATAGCACCTTTCCTACCTATATCAGAGTCAGGAATCATGTATCATATATATTAAATATCATAAATCTAGGGTAGTGGAGTAAAATTCCACCAAAAGGCTATATAAGAAAACATTGTTTGTCTTTTTGTTGACACTTTAAGAAACTCACCCCCTTTTCATTATCTTCATATACCCATACCAGATTTAGGCCCATACATACTATATACACAGAGCATCACATATTGATCTCATCAGGAACTACATTCTTGGATTGACTGAGTAGAGTACCACAAAAAATGATAAGAAGGAATTTTTTTTTATATTTTTTGTTGACACTTTGAATAACCCAACCCATCTTAGCGAATTCCATATTTCCAATTACAATCAAAAGTATATACACACATCATATGAGCCTAAGTGCCTACCATGATGCATAAATACCCATCCCTTTCCATACCAATCCAAGGGTCTAAATCTCATAATCCAATAAGATCACACCCAAGTGTTCCACTCAAGGTGGAAATAAATCAACTATAAAAGTGTAAAACATAACATCAATTTCCTACCCTTGGAAACATGGTCTGTACCCCCATGCATGGGAATGTAAGCACCCAAACATGAGGTCTTTACCCAGTTCCAGCTACATCCTAGTCTTCAGTCTACCATATCCCAAATAGTATGTCCAAAAAGAAAAATAAACTCCTTTGATACCATTTTTTCACCCCATATAGTTTTTCCACTTTATCAATGCTTTAGGATGGTTGACCACTGGGCCTTAGGCACACCTTCCCATACACCAATGGATGCCGACTAGCAACGAGGGTCTGATTAAGTGAAAATGGGGAGACTATACCCTATGGTGATGATAATAATAACGGTCCATATATATATAACATAGTGGAAGAAAGACCATAATAGAAAAATTAATAATAAAACTTAGTAGAAGCATGATAAAAATTAGCAATAATCATAATCCAAAGGCATAATACCATATGCATATAGATAAAAAATTCAATTTATACAAAATAGATAAGCAAGGTCGCCTGTAGCCAATCGTATAAGTATATATATAACCAAAAAAAGTGTAACTTGATTCAAGGGAATGACCTGGTCCACTACCATCCATCCCATGAAAATGCAGTACATCATGATCACTAAGTTCCATCTCCAAATCCTGATACCTTACCTAATCTCAAAACCATAAAATCTACATGAGTCATAAGGGGCCCATATAGGGTGTGAGTATGAACTCAGTAGGACACCACCAATGTGTGTCTATATCACATCCATAAATATACATTGTGTGCATACATAATTAAATAGATAAAAATTACACATAAAAATAAATAACCCACTACACTTGTGCTCAACAACCACAAGTGAGCATTTAATTGCTTCAAACAATGTTGGTATATGTATGAATACATTCTCAAAAATATATATTTGGAATACAATAAATGTATGTAAATATATATCCATAGTGGTGAGCTCCCATGGCTTAGTGACCGTGCGTCCCTTGAATAAGATCATACCTAGATAGCCTTCAGGTACATCCCATAAATATATCATTGGCACCTCATGCCATCCCATACATACCATGACATCAATCAATTAACCGACATCCCAACAACACACCCATCAATATGTCCTAGGTCCCTCGTACTTTCATTTATAAAATCACCATCATCTCAACAGACCGACATCCTAAGGTATGACAATATACATCCTCCCATATATAATCAATCATAGTCAGATCAATATCCTTATGTCCTGAGGTATGAAGATATATGTCCTCTAATAATCCTAGACCATCAGCCTCAAATATAATAGTGAGCCTCTACCCTCAACTGATGGTCTCAACACCATCACTCGATGGTCCATCACTATCAACCATGGCTTTCTACGGTGAGTACCTCATTTATAACTGATGGTCAACACCATTTCCCAATATGTAATATCTATGGAGGCCTCCACCCACAATGATTGGTCAACACCACCTAAATTAAGTCTTATCTGTATGTACACAACTCCAACAATGAATTGGATAACAATAGTGAGTGAAATTCACCAACATTTCCTAATCCACGCCAACTGGAAACCTCATTTCCACATGTAACCATGTCCCCCATGTCTAATAGTCAACACCATCCCAAGTCCCTTAGGCCATTCCCTCAACCTGATGACCTCATCACCTCAATCCTGATGACCATGTCACCTCAACCTAGTGATCAACATCACCCCATATATCTCAAGCCACACCCTCATACTAACAAACCATTTCATCTCAGTCTAGATGATTGATATAACCTCAATACCTTGTGCCATTCCTATCACATTCCCTTGGAATCAATACAATCATATCACATTTAATAATTAAATTACACAACTAGTATAACTCTACCAGTTGGTCAAAATACCCATATCAAATTAGAATATATAAATAAACTAGGGCATACCCAACAACATCCCATGACATCAATTAATCAATATAAAGACTAGTGTTAATTAATTAAAGGTTTCCCCTGAACAACAAATAAATTTTATTTAATAATAAACCCTATAACATGAAAATAATAAAGGAGAAAGATATTCACCACCTACCTTATACTCATCAGTGATCGCTCATTGAATATAGGTCTCTAACTCAATCTACATAGGAATAAAACATAGTTGTAGACAAAAACCCTAGAAATAGGTCAAAATAGATTGCATGGATTTAGTATTCTGCATGGATAGATAAATAAGAAAATGAAGTAAGGGTATTTAAGGCATTACCGAGAGGAATCCATAGCCATGAATGGATCTTGATTCAAAGTTCTAATATGGGAGGAGGCTTAAATCCTATGATTATGGAAATGGGAGCTCTACGTCTATTGTAGAAGAGGGCTACTTGTGGGAGGAGAGAAAGAGGTTAAATCCTCATAAATAACTCAAGGAAAAAAAGAAATGAAATTTAATATTTTTTATTGAGGCACATGGTTAGGTCACATGGTTTGTCTAACCATTCACTAACCGTGCAAAATCACTATCTAAAGGGTCACCCCTTTTAAACAGGTCACACAGTTTGGACAGATTGTGCACCAACCATGCACACTTTCTGTTTAAGTGAAACTAAGCATGTGTGATAGGACACATGGTTTGAAAACCCATTCACAACCTATGAAAACCCTTTGAGAAGACCCATAGCCACACCACACAGTCTCTCCTTACAAACCTCATGGTTAAATAAAACCATGATCCTATGTCTAAAAATTTTGAAAAATGGGTTTTTAGGGCCCGATGCACCCCAAACCCATATGAACCCCTGAGGTACTTGAAAAGCCTTAAAACCCATCTAAAAAAATGACTTAGAGCCTTAAAACTCTTAGAATTAGGTTTTTAAGTCTATAATTCAAGTTGGTTTGTCCACTAAACATAAAATTAAAAAAGGTTAGGAATTTAAACTTGCTAAAAAACCCAAGATGTTATACTATACCTCTTCCCTAGTCTCTTTATTTTGATTGATCTCCTCAATTAAATTAGATATGTTGAACTATTTGAATTTTTCTTTCTTCTAGTATCTGAAATTCAGGTACTCATACTTCTAGGGAACATAATTTCAGTTATCCCACTCAATATTCATATACCCTTCTTTTTGATATGATGGTCTGAAATCTTGAATTCTAATGCCTTCAACACCTATATCTGAGTTCTATAGTTTTTGTGAGTTATTGGTACTCTAATGAACCTATACTTCTGAAGTTTTTTTCCTTCAACTTCCTACTCCATCATGTTTTGGTCCTTCCACAAAACCTTCTCATCAAAGACAATATCCCTGCTTATGATGGTCTATTTTATTTCACCATACCACCAAAAATATCCAAAGTTTTCATCTCTATGACCAAGGGAAAACAATTTTTTTATTTTGATTAATGTTTGTCCATATACTTAGAATTTACATGTATATAATCCAAACTACCAAATACCTAAGGTGATGAACTTCTGGTAATTTCCTAGACCACAAAACCTATGAAAGTTCCTAACCAATTATTGGTTCTAGACTTCTGTTGGTAAGATAAGATTCCATTTTGAGCGCCTCCACTCAAATCACCTTAGGCATTCTCGATTAAAAACTTATGCTCTTAAATTTATCCATTAGATTCATATTAATTCTCTCAGCCACTCCATTTTGTAATGAAGTTCTGGGAACCATGTTCTCATGCCTTATTCACTACTTTTTATAAAAATTTTGGAGTTTGTGTTTGGTGTACTCACCACATTGTCCATTTGGATGCACTTAAACTTCCAGTCACACTCCCTTTTCACCAATAAAAACATGAAATACATTAGACTTATTCTTTAATAAGTAAATAATTACTTTAATTATAACATCATCAATGAAATTAATAAATTATAGACAACTATAATAGGAATGAACATGGGTAGGTCTCTAAACATTCGAGTGTACAAGATCTAACATCTGGTCCTTGGATTATGATAGTCTAAGTTAAAAGACACCATTTTCTTCTTTACTAGCACAAAAATTTAAAACTTTACTATTTATATACTATCAAGATTTAGTATGAAATTATCCATTATAACCTTAATGTTCTTCTTAGTGAGGTGACCAAACCTACAATGCCATAAATTTGGATCATCATAAGTTAAACTTCCGACCATTGCAATTTTGTCTAAATTTATGGTTAAGTAATTTGGACCATCCTTTAATGCTTTTTCAGTCACCATGGATATATGAGTAACTTTCTAGACCCCATTTTTAAAGGTACTTCAAAAACCATCATCATCCAATTGCCCGACAAAAATAAGATTCTTTTACAGACTAGGAATGTGGAAAACTTCCAATAGGTTCAACAATACTCAATTCCTTATCCAGATGTTGACCTATCCTTTTCCAAAAACTTATAGGGATTCAAATTATTCCATATGTACTTACCAAACTTTCCTGATTCATAGTTCATTATACAATGTTGATCACTAGTTGAATATAACGACCCCGACCCTAGTATCCCGAAGTCAATGTCTTACTTTATTACATTGGCATAGATACAATATTAAAATCCCAAAATATTGAACATTTGAATAGTTTTGTAAAACTTTATTGCATACATGGTACCCATATTACATTGGTAAAATAAAATAAAACATAATACATAACAAATGATAATATTCTTCATCCTTGAAACTCATTCAAATATCTCTTCTTCATAATATGGGGAAATGAAAAAAATAAGGGTGAGATAAAATGACCAGTAAGGGTTAAGTACAGAAAAAGCAACGATGAATCAATAATGAATAATCAATATGGTAAGGTAAATAACTAAACACCCATTCCATTTAAATAACTGAACAAGGCATAATAAATATGGAAAGGTAAATAACTAAAAATAAATTACATTAAATCAATAATATGAGAATGATATGCATCCATAAATTTTTTCATAGTGAAAATATCAAGGATAATAAAAATTGAATTATGAATATAGACAATGGTTAATTATTATATGCGATGTTTTCTAGGAACATGATACCTTTACCATCAAGATCTATTCTCAAGATAATTTAAAATTATTGGGTAAAAACTCATCTAATTTTTCCAATTGATTCTTCTCATGAGACTACCGATGTATCAGGGGGATATCATTAACTGGGACCCACCTATGCCTTTAGATCAAAATAATTCCTAATATATCAAATAATAAATTTAATTCCTGAAAAATATGCCTTATCATCAAATATCTGTATTGAGTAAAAAATACATATTTATCAATATTTCGCCAAATATACAAATAACATTCAAAGTATACACCATATGTAAAAATGGTATATGGTTTAGGAATTAATCATACCCATCATACAATAATATGAATATTTAAGATAAATTAAATTTCTAATGATAAATAAATACATGGAAGTGATTGTTTCAAATGAAAGTTAACAATCACAAAAGAAAGTGATATTGCACAATAACTTTTACCACTTGGTAATTTTCAAGTCAAATCCATAAGGATGAAATAATTCAAATTAAAACTTTAAATACCATGAATAATGAAGTAATCATGATATTACATGTGAAAGGGGTAGTATATGCACCATATAGATATGAATTTGGGTGCAATATCAAATAAGTCTCAATGGAATGTACATTGAGATGAAATCCATCACCTTACGCTCCCTTTTGGTTGAATTCCATTTAACCTCACGTAAAATGGTTTTAATCATTTTATTAACTTATAAAATAACAATATTAATATTTTTAATATCATATATGATCCTTTTATAACATCTTATCACCCATTTGTTAATAATATTTCATTATTTTCATTGTTTTGGGTGTTAATTGCCTTATTTTTTGAGTTTGCTTTGACTTGTTATTTTTTGTTCCTATTAATTAGATAATTATTTAATTATATCCAGAATGTAAACCATGATTTAAATATCATATATATTTATTATATATGTCTTTATATTAATCCATAAAATCTGGTGATAGGAAATGAAATACATCATTTATGGATATGGTAGGTTGTACGTACGCATGAACACTATTTCCATTTTCTTGTCATATTGAAAAAAATAAAAGTAATATATATATATATATATTATCATTAAATTATAATTATTATGTCATATATATAACATATTTTTATTAAAATAATCCTTAATATATTCCATGTAAAGCGTGAACGAATCACATCGCTTCGCGAGGCGGTAGTCTGCTGTACATACAAACAATGTTATCATATTCCCAAAAATGGAAAGAATGAAGAAATGTTTTATATAATAATCATATAAGAATAAATAATTCATAAATATCATATATATCATATATAAACAGTATTTCCATCATTATGACCAACCTTGAAATGTGGTAATGGAAAAACAAACGACATCAGTTCACGAGGCGGTAGTCCACCTTACACACGAACAATGATTCCATAACCCATTTGATGGAAGTTTGTGAAGTTTTAGGTTGTAACATTAAAAAATATATATAAATATTTTTAATATACTAATGTTATTATATAAACATTATATAAAAAATAAGGGGTTTGAGGAAGATATAAAACAAAAATGTTCATTGATGAATGTTACCTCTTTTTCGGGTATCTCCTTTTGGTTTCCACCAAATGCATTCCTTGGTTGGATTTCTACCCCAAGTAAGGCTTCTAGAATTAGTTTATGGAAGTTTCAAAGTGATTTGGTTAGTGTTTGGTCGAGAAAAATATATTTACAGATGTGAATAAATGGGGAGAGTGAATTCCCTTTTATAATGGAGGAGGAGTGACATTCTTGTAAATACCCAAAAGTATTCACTATTGGGAGGTCTACCATACCTCATGTGCCTAAAAAATAGAACAATAATGGTGTTTAGTGATTAATTGGTATATAAATACCTCTTACACACAAAATAAATTCATTTTTTATCAATTTATTCCTTAGTCTTTATATTTACTCAATTTTTTCTTTATAATTTTTTCCAAGGTAACTTGTATTTTTTTATTTTCCTATGTAATTTATCCATTAAGATTATAATTAAAAATTGATTTATTATAAAATTTATACCCACTAATTCTAAATATTAATTCTAATTAATTAAATAAAAATACTATGTATGTGTAAAATTAATTTTAATACAAATTCATGTAATGCGTAAAAACTCATTCTAACATCAATCACATTAATTAATTTTAATTATTTTCACTAATCATTATGATAAAAAATTAATTTGAAATTATTATATAATAAAAATTATTATGATTCCAAATATTTAATCCATTTTTATAAATTAACTTCACATAAGAGGCATAATTTAATTTAAAACTATTCTCAAAGATCCGATGATAAATTTGACTTTTAAAGTGAAAATGTTCAAAAGTTTACTAAGCTTTTATATACAAATTCAATATAAAAATGATTATAATGACCTAAATTGAATTAATAGATGTATTATTAAACTATAATTACTTTAAAACCAATTAAAAATATAACCTATCATTATAAATTATTCATATGAAATGTTAGTTTTCAATTAAATTCAGTATTTTTCACTATTCATCAAAAATGAAACTACTTAGAAAAATACCAAAAATTATTACTAAGATAATTTTGATATTTAAATTAAAAAAATAATTTTATTTTTTCAAATAAAAGTTTTAAATGTTTCAAAATTTAGTTTTAAAACAAGTTCGTCATTAAAAGGTGACAAAACTAGCTTTAAAAAAATACAACTTTTTATGTGTAAAATTGAATTTGTTCTTATCTTATTCCTATAAAATTTATTGGATAAATTTAATTTTTTATTGAATATATAACAAAAAAATTTCATTAATATCATTCAATAATATTAATTAATTTAATTTATTAGGATAAAACATATTTGGATGCATAAAAATAGTTTTTTTTATAAAAACATTTCCTTTATATTCAATTTGTGTTTATATTAATTTATAATTAATTGGAAAACAATGAATTAAAAAATATATTTTAATAATTTATTTAATCATATTCATAACTTCTGATTTAATATCTAGGAGATAATTTTCATTTTAAATAATAATATTAATAATATTCGATAAAACTCAGACTTGTATGTAATGCAATATTTGGAAGAAGCTTGTTGTTACATGTAACACAAGCTAACTTAGTATTGCATGAATTTAAATGTATATAATATATTTAATTTATTTAAAATATTAAATATATCATAAGGTTTTAGGTTTTTATATTCCCATATATGATTGGTGTTTCCTGTCTTACACGCTATCAGATATGATGTTCATATTTTAAAATTTCAAGGCATTACATTCTAACCACCTTAAATAAATTGCGTCATTGAAATTTAAACTTGACCACCATAATAAAGGGTTTTATTTTTATAAATAAAATTATTTTAAAAACCCACATCATAAAAGAGTTAATAAAATATACCCTTAATAAGAGAGAAAGGGAAGTACAAAAGTAATCTAGAATAATCACATAAATAGGTTTCTGGATAGGTGAACATAGGTGGGAAATGAAAACCTAGACATATAAGAGAAAACTAACATAAAAATACAAATGAAGTGTGATAGAGAAAATTGATCATAATAAATTGGGTGATCCATAGAAGGTTAATGAACACAAAAACCATAAACCAAATAGGTGAGAATAAGGTCATTGATATCATCATAAATGATGGTTATAAGATATATTTTTTCAGTATCCTTTTCCAAATGTTGAGGAATTAATTTATTGTCTAAGACTATAAGAAAATAATAATCACTTGATATGTCTCTAATTTATAAGCACAATTTCATCCTTTGGTTGTTCTTCTATCAATTTCTAATTCATCCATTACTCTAAGAAAGAAATATAAAAAAATGAATATTTTTATGCCTGAATCAAAAAAATTTACTTTTAGAGGATCATAAGATCTATAAAAGAGTAAAAATTATTTACATATATCTCAAAATATTTTCCAAAACCAATATGGTTAGCACAAAAATCTTCATAAGGTGAAGTAATACATTAATATTTAAAACCTCTTCCAAAGTTCAACTTAAACCATTTCATAAATAGTTAACATCTCTAAAAGATTATAATAAAACACTTTAGAATCATTTATAAGGTAGTTATTAGTATCCAATTTATTTTATCCATATCAGTCATCTCTTTAACCAAACATCATTATCTCAAAATCAGAAAGATATTAAGGTTTATCTTTCACTCAACCATGTGTTTCCCAAAAAGTTCAACGTGCAATTGAATCACTTTTCTTAGTACCATTCAATACATGCTTTCAAATCATTTAAGAAATAGTACTAAAATACAATAATTATATATTTAATAATTCTTATGATGATAATATCATCAATAAAACACTTTTAAAACATTTTCATGGATCCAAATACATAAGCATATTAATAATTATGCTTTGGTTGTATCAATAACATAATCTAAACCTTTAACCCTTATCTTCTTCCGAGGTATATTCCCTTGTTTCTTGGGGAATTCATCTATGTAGTTTCCCATATTATTATAGTTGAAACACATATAAGCAGTGTTTTCTTTCTTACCTTTTCATTATTTTTCCTAGTGACCCTTTTCTACGCACTTATAACAAACTCCCAATCCCTTCAAAGATTTCCAAGGTGATTCTTTCCAATGTTATCACATGTTGGAAAATAATTATTTCCCTTATTCAATATATCCATTATTTTCTATTCCATCATCTTATTCTCTTATTTCCATTGGAATCCATAAGACTTGAAGAAATATTTATTTGTCTTAATAGGGCATAAAACTATTTCATTATATGAAGAAAAAGTTTGAGAGACTAGTTCCCTTAGGAGACTTGGATTAATACCTTAAAGGAAATGGTCAATATTTCATTCTCTGTTATGTATGAAATCTATATCATACCTTTATAACATTGTAAATGTAGCTTCATAATATTTAAAAATTTCTTCCCCTTTTTACTTTAAACTAAGAAAATTTCTTATCATATTAGTTTGTTGTTCACAAGGGAAATGTTTTTCCAATAATGTCTCCTTAAAATATTTCCTTTCCATGAGTTTAATTTGAACTTCCACCCTAGTATTCTAGATTAATGACCACAATTTACCAACATTACCATTTATACAATTCACCACAAGTGTAAACTTTTCCTTTTCACCACATCCTACGACCATAAATATCTTCTCCATATACTAAATACATTGCTTGTCCATAATCAAATTAGTAGTTCCAATAAATGATGAGGGAATATATCATATAAATAAATCCAACATTAAATAATCTCAATATTTAATAGGTTGCTTCATCTGATCAAGTTTATTTATCATAACTTGATTAAGTTTCCCTAATATATCCATAGCTTGCTCAATTCCAATACCAGCTACATCTGCTTCCTCAATAAGGAAACCTCTACATTGGTCGTGAGTATTGATACCCTTATCCCTTCTAGGATCTATTTATAAACAATGGAATACACTATATTAGATCATAAAATTATGTAACATAATGTTTAATCCCAAAACTAGTGAAATCATTATCATAAATTGAAACATTTACCCATAATTGATCTCATAATCATAAACATGGTTTCGTTGGGGATATCCTTACTTAAAATCCTTCATAATGGTTTGTAAATAAATTATTAATTATCCTAAGTATATCCACATGAAGTGTAAAACTAGGTGCGTAGTAAGGCTGGTTTCCATGTACCTGGTTATGCTCGAGTTAAGAATGATGCATCCTTTTTGGAGTTATTACCCCTAGGTACATCTATTCCAGAACTATGTCTACTTGTAGTATTCATACAGGGATGTATTTCTAAGAAGAACCACATAATATATACCTTACCAAAACATTATAATTTTATTCTATAATTATACTCAAAGTCTACATTAGGGTTATTTTCCATAATATATGTTTTTCTAAATCTAGTTTCCAAGGTTTATACTAAACTTACTATGATACCAACTATACCGACCCTAACCCCAGTATCCCGGAGCTGGTGCGTTACTTTATTACATTGATATATATACAAGATTAAAATACCAAAGGACCAAATAGCTTAATAGTTTTATAAAAACATATTACATACATGGTACCCACATTACATTGTTAAAAGAAAATAAAAAACAATACATAAAAAACGCTAATAAATTGCTTCTTTGAAACTCATTCAAAAATCTATTCTTCATAACCTAGGGAAAGGAAACAAAATAAGGCTGAGATAAAATGATCAGTAAGGGTTAAGTAAAAGTGAATATATCATGAATAAATAATGAATAATCAATATGGAAAGTTAAATAATGGAACACACATTAAATTTAAATAACTAGATAAGGCACAATCAATATGGTAAGGTAAATAACTAAAAACATATGCCATTTAATCAATAAACTGAGAATGAAATGTAGCCATATATTTTTTCATAGTTAAAATATAATGGATAATAATAATTGAATTATTAATGTTGACAATGCTTAATTATTGGACATAA
Organism: Viscum album; assembly: GCA_963277665.1. Taxonomy (NCBI): domain Eukaryota; kingdom Viridiplantae; phylum Streptophyta; class Magnoliopsida; order Santalales; family Viscaceae; genus Viscum; species Viscum album. Next base: position 2,016,104,999 of record OY728127.1, read on the forward strand.
TGTTTCCCATGCCCATGATACCTTTACCATTATGATCTATTCTCAAGACAAATTAAAACTACTGGATTAAAACCCATCTGATTTGGCCAATTGATTCGTCTCATGAGATTACTGATGCATCGAAGGGATATAATTAACCAGTCCCACCCATGTCAAAAGTTTAAAATAATTCCTCACATATATAATAATATATTTAATTCATGAACAATATTCCTTATCATCAAATATCTATATTGAGTAAAGGATACAGATTTATCAACATTTCCCCATATATACAAATAACTTTCAAAGTATACACCGTATGTAAAAATGGTATATAGTTTAGGAAATAATCATATACATAATATAATAATATTGTTATTTAAGAGTAATTAAATGTCTAATTATAAATAATTACATGGATGTTATTATTTCAAATGAAAGTTAATAATCACAAAATAAATTGAGATTGCACAATAACTTTTACCACTTGGTAATTTTCATGTCAAACCCACATAGATGAAATAATTAAAATTAAAACTTAAAATACCATGAATAATGAATTAAAAATGATATTACATGTTAAAGGGGAAGTATATACAACATATATAAGTGAATTGGTGTATAATATCAAATAAGTCTAAATGGAATGTAAATTGAGAGGAAATCCTTTACCTTACGTTCCCTTTTGGTTGAACGCCATTTAAACTCCTATATAGTGGTTTTAAGCATGTTATTAACTTATAAAATAACAATAATAATATTTATAATATCATATACAATACTTTTATAACATCTTATCACCCGTTTGTTAATAATCTTTCATTATTTTCATTGTTTTTGGTGTTAATTGCCTTGTTTTTCGAGTATGTTTTGGCTTGTAATTTTTTGTTCCTCTTACTTAGATCATGATTTAATAATCTCTAGAATATAAGTAATTATTTAAATAATATATATATATATATATATTATCTATTTATTTATATTAATCCATAAAATCTGGTGATAGGAAATGAAATACACTGTTCATGGAGACGGTAGGCTGTATGTACACATGGACATTGTTTCCATTTTCTTATCACATTAAAAGAAATAAAAGTAAATGATATATATATATATATATTATAATTCAATTATTATTATTATTTCATATATATCACATATTTTTATTTAAAAAATCCTTAATACATTCTATGTATAGCGTGAATGAATCACATTACTTCGCGAGGCGGTAGTCCGCCGTATACACGAACGACATTATTGTATTCCCATAAAATGGAATGAATGAAGGTATGTGTTATATAATAATTAAAAAAGAATAAATAAATCATAAATATCTTATATATCATATATAAATAGTATGTCCATCATTATTCTAAACCTTGAAATGTGGTAATGGAAAAACGAATGACATCAGTTCGTGAGGCAGTAGTCCTCTGTACACACGAATGATGATTTCAAAACCCATTTGATGGAAGTGTGTGAATTTTTAGGTCATAAACTTAAAATAAAAACGTCTTAGTATATTTAATATACTAATGTTATTATATAATCATGATATAAAAATAATTTAAGGGGTTTGAGGAAGAAATAAAAAAAAAATTTCATTGATGAACATTACCTTTTATTCAGGTATATTATTTTGGTTTGCACAAAAGGAATTCCTTGGATGGATTTATACCCAAATTAATTATTATAGGATTATGGGAGGGAATTTTTGAAGTGATTATAAAAGGGTTTTGTTGATTCAAATGGCTTGGGATATGTGAAAAAGTGGGGAGAGTTAATTCCCCTTTATAATGGAGGAGGAGCAGAATTATTGTAAATACACAAAAGTATTCACTATTGGAAGGTCTCCCATACCTCATGTGCCTCCAAAATAGAACAATAATGGATTTTATGGATTAATTGGTTGATAAATACCTCCATCACACAAAATAAATACATTTTTATCATGTTATTCCTCAGTCTTTAAGTTTACTCGATTTTATCTTTATAGTTTTTCCATGGTAACTTGTATCTTTTTATTTATGTAGGTAATTTATCCATTAATATTATAATTAAAAATATATTTATTATATAATTTATACCCAATTATTCTAAATATTAAGTAAAATTCATTAAATAAAAATCCTATGTGTCTCTAAAATGATTTTTAATACAAACGCATGTAATGCGCAAAACCCCATTTTAACCTTAATCGTGTTAATTAATTTTAACTTTTTTCACTAATCAACATGGTAAAAAATTAATTTGAAATTATTATATAATAAAAATTATTCTGATTCTAAATATTTAATCAATTTTTTTTAAAATTCCCTGCATAGAAGTTGCATAATTTAATTTAAAATTAATCCCACAGACGTGACGAGAAAGTGAGTTTTTAAAGTGAAAAAGTTCAAAATTTTACTATGTTTTTATATCTAAATTAAATATAAAAATTATTAAAATGACATAAATTGGATTAATATATGTATAAATTAACTATTATGACTTTAAAACCAATTAAAAATATAATTTAACATTATAAATTATTTAGATGAAAAGTCAGTTTTCAATTAAATTTAGTATTTTTCACTATTAATCAAAAAATGAAAATTCTTAGAAAAATACCAAAAAATCACCCTAAGATAAATTTGAAATTATTATTTCAAAAATAAATTTTATTTTTTGTAAATAATATTTATAAAAGTTTCAAAAATTATTTTTAAACAAGTTCACCATTAAAAGGCGACAAAAATACCTTTAAAAAAATATAGCTTTTTATGTATAAAATTGGATTTGTTCTTGCATTATTCATATAAATTATATTGTATAAATTTCAAAAAAATTTATTGAATATATAATTGTAAAGCCCTAACCCTAGAAGCCTAGAGTCGTTGCATTATTATGTATCATTGGCATGATCACAAAAGATCAAGTCTCAAAAGACCGATTAGTTTAGTAGCCTTGGAAATACTAGATACATTCATAAGGTTTACATTACATAATAAAATGGAAAACTACAACAAAATTGTTTCCATATACAACACTGAGATCCCATAGAATATCCCTACAGGTTATTCATAATATGCTTCTTCGCATCCTGGAAAAAATAAAACATAAAAGGGGTGAGCTCAGATGCTCATTAAGGATAACAATATTGCGAAAACTTTTATAAATAAGCATAAACATTTAAGGCAATGTATAAGACTAAAACAAAAGACTTTTAAACTTTAACTTTAGCATAATATGTCAAAGATAAAATCAAATAATTTCATTTACTTATTCACATGGATATTACACTAGTCGAATAATCACATGCAATATCAATAGCTACTTTCATAATGATGGAATGCATAATGCTAGACTTTCATAACCACATAGTCAAGGAGTTGTGCCAAGACTAAAAATAAGATTTTGTCAAGGCCTTGTTCCAAGACACTAGTTTATCTCATGAGACCTACTGATGCATCGAGAATCTATAGCGGGCTCCACCTGTCACTTACTAAGTCCAATGCATTCCTCATATGAAAAGTTTGAAACATAACATAAACATTCGTATTAAAACTAGCACACGAAATGTCAATAATTTTTCCACAAACCATGAATGGTATAAAAATAGCACATCCAAATTCAAACATAACTCATTCAATAAAATATGGAATATTTTATTGTAACATATTAACCTCAATCGAGAATAATGAAGGATATTGACATAGATGAAAATAATCATCAAAACTATTTGAGAGAAATATCCCCCTTTTTCTTGAAAACATTTAAAAGTTACACTATTTGTCAAGAATCCGTTTAAAAATAGATTTTTGAATAAAAGTTTCCCATACCACTTTGAAACTTTTAAAAGGAATTTTAATTTTAAAACATTAATGTCCATATAAATAAATCCTTAAAACCATTTTTAAAACATGGACATTAATGAGAAAGATTTAAAAGAATAATTTTTTAAAACATTTAAAATGATATTTTAGTCAGAGTTCCTAACCAAATGAGAGACGCTTGAATAAAAATAATAGAGGTAATAAAAACTTTATAATATCTTGAGAATAAAGGATTTCATTATATACTATGTCAAAGGACAATATATACACCATATAAAAGTGAATTGGTGCATGACAACAAAGAAGTATCAAAGGAATGTAAATTGAGATGAAATCCCTTATAAAGATAGTATCCTTAGGTAAAGGATAAATCAATGACATAATTATGTGTGAAAAATATAAATACACTTAATATGATTGGATATTCAGTGTAAATTAGTCAGAGGACATTCACACATATTCTTGAAAAAACAACATCAATGACTTGGATGTTTAAATCAATAAATGAAAATTGAGTTAAGATCAAGTTTATATCAATGACTTGAGAAATTATCAATGGAATTATTATGTGTATCAAAAGTATATCCACAAAAAGGTGAGTGTAAATTACTACATAAATAATAAATAGTTATTCCACACATACTCTTGGAGTAAAATAATCAATGAAGTATGCGTAAAGCCCACTGAGTAGAAATTGAAATTTGAAATTCCCTTACCGATTTGATAACATATGAAACATACAACCCATGAAAGAAGGATCATACAATGAAGATGTAAATAACAATAAATTAAATTATATTACACCAATAATACAATCATCAACAATAAATATTCCACACAAAAGGAAATAGTGGACAATATAGCATGAATCTCATAGGAATAAAAAGTGAGATGAAAAACCCTTACTTCATTGTAATCAATCGAGTCGTATGACCAAAATTTAATAACCCCAAAATTAATCACAAAATAACATGAATATAAATAGTATCATGATAATATATATCAAATGGAAGTAAACAATACACCACATCTAATAAATAAGTGGCTAACAATGGGAATCTCACAGAATTAAAAGTGAGATAAGAAACCCATTACATTGTACTTTTCCTTGGTCGAGGGTAGGTTAACCCCCTGTACAATGGTGAAATAATTGTTATTAAATTATAAAATAATCATATACATTAATATGATATCTTATATGATCTTTAAATATTTCTTTATTAATAATATTTTTGTATTATCGTCATTTTAGGTGTTAACTGATTCATTTTCCTTTATATTCTTTGTTACGTAAGTAATGTTTATTATGGATAGGATGTATATTATTAATATTTAGAATTATATTAAGTCTTTAAACATTATTTTTAATCATCTAATGAAAATTAGTCTTGAATGGATATGATGGGGAATGAATCTCATCGTGTTCGCGGAGACGGTAATCTGTACGTACGCACGAGCGACAATATCATTCTTTTGATATTAAAATAATATATAATTGGATGTTATATCATATATAAAGAATAATTATCATGTTATATTTATTATTTACATCAATTATACATCATTATTATACCCATCCAAATAATAATATATTGAATAACAATTACACCACGACGTGGAGATGGTAAGCCGTACATACGCACGTATGATGACATGTTATTCAAAGGATGAATAAAATAATTAATATTGTTGTACCATATTTATAATAACATCACATTATATAGAAGATACTGGAGTTATTATTTTATAATTGAAACAACAAAGAAAGAGGAAGTGGAAGAAGAAAGGAACTTGAAAGAGGTGATGAAATATTTACCTCTTCTTCAGGTTCTTCCTTTTTGATTTGATCAAAAGGGCTCCTTAGGTTGGATTTTTGACTAAAGGAAGGCCTCTAGGATGAAGGGAGGACTGTTGAGAGGGTATTTGGGTAGGGTTTGGCCAATAAAAATGTATTTGAAGGTGTGAATTAGAGAGAAGTGGAAGTGCCCTTTTATAAGAGGGATGAGGGGCACCTTAGGAAAAGCTAGAAATATTATTTTATAATAAAATCATTTTCGGTTTTAACGGATCCAAAATGAATTATTTAAAAGATAAGGTAGGTATGGGTAGAACACCACTCAACCAATAGGTTTTAGACAGGTTTGGGTTACTATATTAACATTATCTTTTAGATTTAACTCTTAGTTAAATAGTTTGACATTTACCATGTCTCTTTGTATTTTTATATTATATGGTTAATAAACTTACTATAAACTTCCAAACAAACCTAAAGTGGTTCATTAATGACATATATAATATTATTTAATACATTTTTCCGAACCTTAGATTTTTAGTAATATAATATCAATTAATAATATAATATTTATTTTAAAAACTCTTTTATGTCAATTTTGACACTATTTGGTATTTTGTTTTTTCTAAATTCATAACAGCATTATTACATAGAAAAAATTAATCTAACCAACCCTAACATGTCATATTAACCTAGAAAATTAGTGGAATTCATAAAAAGTCTCAGATTACATTTATTTTAATATTTATAATATAAATTTTTTTAATATTTCATTAATTAGGTAATTACTGCATCATCATTGTGTCATAAATAAATCAAATTATTTAATGTCTAAAAAATATAAATAAAATACCATTATGTATGAAATATTTTTATATTTCTAATGAATATTTATAGTCGAATTTATCTTATGTATAACCATATATTAAAAATGCTTTAGTTATTAAAATTTGATTTTAACTCTTTTAACTCTTCTTTAAATAAAATAATAATAAATGTCCTAATTTAATTAAAGTGGACCTAAAGGATCATATTTTATTTATAAGGTTGTATTTGGTCGAATTACACTTATCCAATTGAATTAGGACATGTGTTAGGGTAATAATAATATCATTTTTACCCCTAATTACCCTATTTACTTTTAACCGTGGTAAATAAAAGTAAAAGTTACTATTCAACAAAAATTATTTTCATCTTATTAAAACAAATTTTACTTAATGATATCAACCGTGTCTCTCTTATTTTTTAAATTCAACTCACAAAAGCGGTAAAATTAAGTTTTATGTAAATTTGTAAATGCACCTAGGAGGTGAGTAAAAGACGGTAAAAAGTTCAATAAAATTTTATACATATAATTTTGTTATAAAATGACACCAATTAATTACATTGAAAATATATAAGTATTATAAATCTATTTTTACTTGAAATAAATTTAAATAAAATAAACAATTTTTTAAATAAAAAGTCAGTTTTAAACTATAACGCAATGTTTTTCACTATTCTGCAAAAATTGAATGTTTTCAGAAAAATACCAAAAATTTACCCTAAGATAATTTTGATATTCTGAATTTAAAAATGAATTATATTTTAAGAAATTAAAAACATAGAAGTTTCATTAATTAATTTAAAATTAATTCCATTTTTCAAAACTGAAAAGCGAGTTTTTTAAAAAGTAAAAACTATCAAAATATTAACACATGTTTATGTTAAATTTAAATGTGAAATTACTTATAATCACCTAAATTATATTAAATGATAAAATTTTAATATAATTATACCTCCAAACCATTCAAATACATAATTTAACACTATAAATTATTTCGATTAAAAAAGTTGTTTTTAATTAAAATTTAGTATTTTTCAGTATTCATCAAAATATAAATGTTATTAGAAAAGTACCAAAAATTTATCCAAATTAAAATTTTATGTCCCTATTATAAAGAAGAACTTAATTTCATTAAATTGAATATATAAAAGTGTCAAATATTGGGGTTAAAATGGTTTTTCCATTAAAAGGTGGCAAAATTTCATTTTTTTGAAAAATACTTATTTTATCTAAAAAAATGAATTTGTTCATATATTGTGTCTATGAAACACATAATATGGATTCTAAAATTATATAGAGTATATAAAATTCAAAATTCAGTTAATACTATTCATAACCTCTTTTGAACGGCTAGTTTGGTAAGTCGTGGTGCACTCGAACTCAGTGTTGCGTGTAGCGCACACTATTGAATTACTTTAAAGAAAATAACTTACTATGAAATTTTGGGGTGTTACATTCTTCCACCCTTTTGGAAATTGCATCCTAGAAATTTTAAAATTGGGATTGAGGACTTCATTTAAAGTCCCACATCGTAAAAAGAGTCAATAAAACTATCTCTTTAAAAGAAAGAAAGAGAAGTTCAAAGGTCACCTGAGATAACCCACACTAGGATTCCATGTAGGAAAACATGGATATGGAAGATAAAATAAGTGTCAAGTTCTGGTGGGAAGTGATAGAAAACATGATTAGGATAAAGTTAACAATAATAAAACCACAAACTTGTGATGAGATAAACGTTCATTAGTTTCCTAGTAGAAAAATTAAACGGATAACCTTTTTTTGTTTTAAGTTACATTTCATAAAGTTGAGGAATTTATTTATTAGATTGACTAAGAACATAAATAGATATACTTACCTTATAAGTAGAGTTTCATCCTTTAATAAATTTCTACCACTAACTCATCTTTTTTTTTTCAAATGATGAGTATTCAAGATGACTTGGTCACACCTGAAGCACTAGAATCAGCTTCTAGTGAATCAAATAATCCAAAAAGGATAAACTATATATATTTACCTTGTCTTTAGAGATTAAACAAAACCAAAATGGTTAGTACAAGATCAGATGATCCCCAAAAAGGATAATCCTTTAGAGAAAGAAATACTTATCTTAATTTCTAAAATGAAACCAACAATACCCAAAGTTCAATAAATACCATTAAATAAACAATTGTACTTAAAATCCATCAATATAATCCAAACTAATATTGAAACCCAAAACATAGAAGAATTTGATTACGCAGTCTTCCATGTTAAATTGTATTTCCATATAACATCGACTACTCTTAAAGTCACATACTTAAAATTAATTAACCTAATCACATATTCTCTATGATAGGTTAATCATTTCCATAAATAAACCAAATCTCTATAAATACAAAATACAAACATAGATAAAAATCCACCATTACTCCTCAAATTAAATCCCATAGTATTATATTTTCCTTAGGCATATAGTATTTCCAAGAGAGTGAACGTCTTCCAAAATAAAATTTATCACTTAATCCCCAAATAATTTTCCTATACTAAGGATATCCATTTGATAAGACATAAGATCCCAAATCTACTTATTATTGATTCATAAAATCATTTAACTAAAAATAATTAGTCACACTAACTAGGGACTTCACATAGTCCAGTGGTAGGCGATAAATCCCAATTACACTATGGTTGTGGGTTCGATTCTTGCAGCTTTGTCCGATGCGACGGGTTGTCACACGGTCTACATGTTGTCCTTTTTCAAAAAATATATTTTATAATGTTCCCAAAATTAGATAAATTCATCAAAATAACTATAACATAATTTCACCACAAATGTTATCTCATACCTCTCATTTTCATCCAAAAATTTAATAACATGTAATTGCCTCAAATTCAAGGATCATATAAACCCAAATGGTTATTTATAACTATATAAATAATAGAAAACAAAATTCTTCCTAAAATAGAATTTTCACATAATAAACTGTAGGGTTACACATAAGAGAAAATTCTTCCAAAGTAATCCCATCAACAAAGAGCACTAATACTTTTAAACATTTCACTATCCATTTATTTCCACATAGGTTCTTCCTTGACCAAGGGGTTATCCTATAGAATAGGGAATTCACTCGGGTAATGCCCAGGTGCCCTACATTTATAGAAAATGACTGTAAATGGATTCTTGGGATCATTTTTATTTTCTTCCATAATACTCTTCATTTTTCCTTGGAAATTATTTACTTTATGTACCTCTTTCCCACACATAAATCATTTCTTTGTTCCATTGAGACACTTACCTAGGTGTCTCCTTCCATATTTCCTGCATGATGGAAATTGAGCTTTATTTTATCCAAGTTCTCCACTACTGGAGCTCTTATCATTCACTGCCTTTCTCTTCTTTGTTGAGTCTGAGAGTCGGTTAATATATAAGTTGTTGATCATATTTTTGGAAAACTGATTTTGCATGAACACAATATCTTTTACACCTATCAACATTCTATTCTGTTGCTCATTTACTCCAACGTGCCCACCTTGTACATCATGTTCAATGTTACTATGACTTCCTTGGGAATCCAGCCATTGACTAACACAAGAAAGTAGAGTGTGAGTCATAAAATCATTTAGAGAATATCATAACACCTTATTTCAATCTAAAACACCTTAGGATTAACGACAATTATTTATTCTCATCTTATATTAAAATCATTCAAATCTTTTTGTAAATAAAATATTAATTATCCTAAGCATATCCCCCGGGAGTGCCGTAAACAAGAGTGTAACAAGGCCTGTTGTCGTGCACTAGTTCCTGTTCGAGTCTATCTCAAAGTGGTGTTTTCAGGTTTTACCCCTAGGTACATCTGTGCCAGAGCCACCTCTACCTGGTCGTATCCAGACAGGGATGTATTTCTTGGAAAACTCCCAAAATCTATATAATACCAAAATTCTAGGAAGTTCTTCTATACTAATCTTCAATGTCTATCTTAGGGATATGTGCTCTAATTAGAGTTTATATAAATCTAGATTCCAAGGTTTGTACTAAAATTCCTCTAATACCAACTGTAACTCCCCGACCCCAGAATCCCAAAGTCAGTGCATTATTACATATCATTGGCATGATCACAAAAGATCAAGTTTCAAAAGATCGATTAGTTTAGTAGCATTGTAAGTAATAGATACATTCATAAAATTTACATTAAATCATAAAATGGAAAACTACAACAACATTGTTTCCATAGACAACACTGAGATCCCATAGACTATCCCTGTAGGTCATTCATAATATAATTCTTCACATCCTGGAAAAAATAAAACATAGAAAAGGGTGAGCTCAGATGCTCAGTAAGGATAACAATATAGTGAAAACTTTCATAAATAAGCATAAACATTTAAGGCAATGTATAAGACTAAAAAAGACTTTTAAACATGAAATTCAACATAATATGGAAAATATAAAATCAAATAATTCCATTTACTTATTCACATGGATATTTTACTAGTTGAATAATAACATGCAATATCAATATCCACTTTCATAATTATGGAATCACTACTGGAAATACAGTCTTTGCCATCGGTTCTAAATCGTTGGGAAAGGCTGCAGAACCATTTGTATATGTTATACCAACAGTTCTGCAAACCGTAGGAAAGTAAGCTATTGGGAAAGATTTTCCCAATGGTTTACAGTGAACCGTTGGGATAGGGTGGGGAAAAATTAACCTATCCCAACGGTTCAGCCCGTTGGGAAATCCCAAGTAGTATTCCTCTTTCCCAATGATTTCTAAACCATTGGGAAAAGTTTTTTACCAATGGTTCATAGAACCGTTGGTAAAAAAACCCCAGAGATGCTATGCCAATGGTTTGAAACCGTTGGCATAGCCTATGCTGCGCAAATTGCACAACAGCTTGCAATTTTCACAGCAGGTCTGCAATTTTCCCACCAGGTCTCATTTTGTGCATTCCCTCTCATTTTCAATCCAATTATTGTATCTTCAATAAACTAACACATACATATACAATTATTGTACCTGTAATAACCAACTAACACACACATATAGAGAACAAATTCATACACAATTTACATATAATGTATCCTAGAACTATACACATCCATAATTAAATTAGAATTCATAACGTAATTATAAACATACATAATTCATTTAAAATTCAATTTAAAATTTAGATGACAATTATATGTGGAATCCGGAATTCAATTCATAATTTGATCAGTTTTTCGTATAGCATATATTTTTACCTGAAATGATGTCCATTTTAAAAAAAATACATACACCTGGAGTGATATCGGCCACACCGTGCCTCAGATTGAGACAAGGTTAACTCATACACGTCACAAATGACCCATCGATCATTGTACTAAAGTATCAACATATTCTGAAAGCGTTTGATCAGTTTTCTGTATGCCAGTTGATGTTTTTCATTTAAAATGACGTCATTTTGAAACAAAAGATAGACACTTTGAGTGGTTTCAGACACACCACGCCTCAGATTGAGGTGGGGTTGATTCTTACACATCACATATGACCCATGGATCGTTATCCTAAAGTTTCAATGGAAAATGAATGCGTTTGGTCAGTTTTCTGTATGTACTTAAAATGTTGTCCATTTTAAACAAAAGGGATCCACTTAGAGTGATCCCGGCCACACCGTGCCTCTTATTGAGCCCGGGTTGACTCGTACACATCACATATGACCCATGGATCATTTTTCTAAAGCATCAACACATTTTGAATGCGTTTGTTTGGCTTTCCGTATGCCAGTTGTTCTTTTCACTTATAATCCCGTCCATTTTAAACAATAGAGAGACACTCTGAATGGTGTCGGCCACACCATGCCTCAGATAGAGGTGGGGTTGACTTGTACACGTCACATATGACCCGTGGATTGTTGTGCTAAAGTATCGACACAATCCTAATGCGTTTGGTCAGTTTTATGTATGACAATTGACGTTTTTCAATTAAAATGACGTCCTTTTGAAACAAAAGACATACACTTTGAGTGGTGCCGGCCACACCACATCTCACATTGAGGCGGGGTTGATTCATACATGTCACATATGACAAATGGATCGTTCTCCTAAAGTTTCAATGGAAACCGAATGCGTTTGGTCGGTTTTCCATATGTACTTAAAATTTTGTCCATTTTAAACAAAAGAGATCCACTTAGAGTGATCCCGGCCACACCTTGCCTCAGATTGAGACCGGTTTGACTCGTACACATCACATATGACCCATGGATCGTTTTCCTAAAGCATCAACACATTTCGAATGCGTTTGGTCGGTTTTCCGTATGTCATTTGTTCTTTTCACTTATAATTTCGTCCATTTTAAACAAAAGAGAGACACTCTGAATGGTGTCGGCCACACTGCGCCTCGGATTGAGGCGGGGTTGACTAGTACACATCACATATGACCTGTGGATCGTTGTGCTAAAGTATCGACACAATCCGAATGCGTTTGGCTGGTTTTCCATATGCCAGTTGATGTTTTTCAATTAAAATGACGTCCTCTTAAAATAAAGGACATGAAATTTGAGTGGTGCCAGCCACACCGCATCTCAGATTGAGGCAGGGTAGATTCGTACACGTCACATATGACCCATGGATCGTTCTCCTAAAGTTTAAACGGAAACCGAATGCGTTTGGTCGGTTTTACATATGTACTTAAAATGTTGTCCATTTTAAACAAAAGGGAGCCACTTAGAGTGATCCCAGCCACACCATACCTCGTATTGAGCCCAGGTTGACTCGTACACATCACATATGACCCATGGATCTTTGTAATAAAGCATCAACACAATTTGAATGCGTTTGGTCGGTTTTCCGTATGTCAGTTGTTCTTTTCACTTACAATCCCGTCCATTTTAAACAAAAGAGAGACACTCTGAATGGTGTTGGCCACACCACACCTCATATTGAGGCGGGGTTGACTCTTACACATCACATATGACCCGTGGATTGTTGTTCTAAAGTATCGACACAATCCGAATGCGTTTGGTTGGTTTTCCGTATGCCAGTTGATGTTTTTCAATTAAAATGACGTCCTTTTGAAACAAAAGACATACACTTTGAGTGGTTCTGGCCACACCACATCTCAGATTGAGGTGGGGTTATTCGTACACGTCACATATGACCCATGGATCATTCTCTTAAAGTTTCAATGGAAATCGAACGTGTTTGGTCGGTTTTCCGTATGTACTTAAAATGTTGTCCATTTTAAACAAAAGGGAGCCACTTAGAGTGATCCCGGCCACACATTGCCTCAGATTGAGCCCAGGTTGACTCATACACATCACATATGACCCATGGATTTTTTTCCTAAAGCATCAACACATTTCGAATGCGTTTGGTCGGTTTTATGTATGTCAGTTGTTCTTTTCACTTATAATCCCGTCCATTTTAAACAAAAGAGAGACACTCTGAATGGTGTCGGCCACACCACACCTCGGATTGAGGCAGGGTTGACTCATACACGTCACATATGACCCATGGATCATTGTGCTCAAGTATCGACATAATCTGAATGCGTTTGGTCGGTTTTCCGTATGCCAGTTGATGTTTTTCAATTAAAATGACGTCCTTTTGAAACAAAAGATAGACACTTTGAGTGGTGTCGGCCACACCGCATCTTAGATTGAGGCAGGGTTGATTCGTACACGTCACATATGACCCATGTATCGTTCTCCTAAAGTTTCAACGGAAACTGAATGCGTTTGGTTGGTTTTTCGTATGTACTTAAAATGTTGTCCATTTTAAACAAAAGGGAGCCACTTAGAGTGATCCTGACCACAATGTGCCTCGGATTGAGCTCAGGTTGACTCATACACGTCACATATGAACCATGGATTTTTTTCCTAAATCATAAAGACATTTCAAATGCGCTTGGTCGGTTATCCGTATGTCAGTTGTTCTTTTCACTTATAATCCCGTACATTTTAAACAAAAGAGAGACACTCTGAATGGTGTCGGCCACACCATGCCTCGGATTGAGGTGGGGTTGACTCGTACACGTCACATATTACCCGTGGATCGTTGTGATAAAGTATCGACACAATCCTAATGCGTTTGGTCGATTTTCCGTATGCCAGTTGATGTTTTTCAATTAAAATGACGTCCTTTTGAAACAAAAGACAGACACTTTGAGTGGTTCCAGCCACACCACGTCTCATATTTAGGCGGGGTTGATTCTTACACGTCACATATAACCCATGGATCGTTCTACTAAAGTTTCAATGGAAACCGAATGCGTTTGGTCGATTTTCCTTATGTACTTAAAATGTTGTCCATTTTAAACAAAAGGGAGCCACTTAGAGTGATCCCAGCCACACTGTGCCTCAAATTGAGCCCGGGTTGAATCGTACACGTCACATATGACCCATGAATCATTTTCCTAAAGCATGAACACATTTCAAATTCATTTGGTTGGATTTCCGTATGTCAGTTGTTCTTTTCACTTATAATCCCGTCCATTTTAAACAAAAGAGAGACACTTTGAATGGTGTTGGCCACACAACACCTCGGATTGAGGCAGGGTTGACTCATACACGTCTCATATGACCCGTGGATCATTGTGCTAAAGTATCGACACAATACGAATGCGTTTGGTCGGTTTTCTGTATGCCAGTTGATGTTTTTCAATTAAAATGACATCCTTTTGAAACAAATGACAGACACTTTGAGTGGTGCCGGCCACACCACATCTCAGATTGAGGCGGGGTTGATTTGTACATGTCACATATGACCCATGGATCATTCTCCTAAAGTTTCAATGGAAACTGAATGCGTTTGGTCGGTTTTTCGTATGTACTTTAAATGTTGTCCATTTTAAACAAAAGAGAGCCACTTAGAGTGATCCCGGCCACACCGTGCCTCGGATTGATCCCGGGTTGACTCTTACACGTCACATATGACCCATGGATCATTTTTATAAAGCATCAACACATTTCGAATGTGTTTGGTCGGTTTTCCGTATGTCAGTTGTTCTTTTCACTTATAATCCCTTCCATTTTAAACAAAAGAGAGACACTCTGAATGGTGTCAGCCACACCGCGCCTCATATTGAGGTGAGGATGACTCGTACACATCACATATGACCTGTGGATCATTTTTCTAAAGTATCGACACAATCTAAATGTTTTTGGTCGGTTTTCCGTATGCCAGTTGATGTTTTTCAATTAAAATGACGTCCTTTTGAAACAAAAGACAGACACTTTGAGTGGTGTCAGCCAAACCGAATCTTAGATTGAGGTGGGGTTGACTCGTATACATCACATATGACCCATGGATCATTCTCCTAAAGTTTCAATGGAAACCGAATGCGTTTGGTCGGTTTTCCATATGTACTTAAAATGTTGTCCATTTTAAACAAAAGGGAGCCACTTAGATTGATCTCGGCCACACCGTGCCTCAGATTTATCCCAGGTTGACTCGTACGCGTCACATATGACCCATGGATCATTTTCCTAAAGCATCAACACATTTCGAATGCATTTGGTCGGTTTTCCGTATGTCAGTTGTTCTTTTCACTTATAATCATGTTCATTTTAAACAAAAGAGAGATACTATGAATGGTGTCGGCCACACCGTGCCTCGGATTGAGGCGGGGCTGACTTGTACATGTCACATATGACCTGTGGATCATTGTGCTAAAGTATCGACACTATCCGAATGCGTTTGGTTGGTTTTCTGTATGCCAGTTGATGTTTTTCAATTAAAATGCGTCCTTTTGAAATAAAAGATAGACACTTTGAGTGGTGTCAGCCACACCACATCTCAGATTGAGTCGGGGTTGATTCGTACATGTCACATATGACCCATGGATCGTTCTCCTAAAGTTTCAACGGAAACCGAATGCGTTTGATCAGTTTTCCATATGTACTTAAAATGTTGTCCATTTTAAACAAAAGGGAGCCACTTAGAGTGATCTCGGCCACACCGTGCCTCAGATTGAGCCTAGGTTGACTCGTACACGTCACATATGACCCATGGATCGTTTTCCTAAAGCATCAACACATTTCAAATGTGTTTGATCGGTTTTTCGTATGTCAGTTGTTCTTTTCACTTATAATCCTATCCATTTTAAACAAAAGAGAGACACTCTGAATGGTGTCAGCCACACTACACCTCAGATTGAGGTGGGGTTGACTCGTACACGTCACATATGACCTGTGGATCATTGTGCTAAAATATCAACACAATCTGAATGCGTTTGGTCGGTTTTCCGTATGCCAGTTGATATTTTTCAATTAAAATGACATCCTTTTGAAACAAAAGACAGACACTGTGAGTGGTGCCGGCCACACTGCATCTCATATTGAGGTGGGGTTGATTCTTACACGTCACATATGACCCATGGATCGTTCTCCAAAAGTTTCAATGGAAACAGAATGTGTTTGGTCGGTTTTCCTTATGTACTTAAAATGTTGTCCATTTTAAACAAAAGGGAGCCACTTAGAGTGATCCCGGACACAACGTGCCTCGTATTGAGATCGATTTGACTCGTACACATCAAATATGACCCATGCATCGTTTTATTAAAGCATAAACACATTTCGAATGCGTTTGGTTGGTTTTCCGTATGTCAGTTGTTCTTTTCACTTATAATCCCGTCCATTTTAAACAAAATAGAGAAAATATGAATGGTGTCAGCCACACCGCGCCTCGGATTTAGGGGGGTTGACTTGTACACGTCACATATGATCCATGGATCGTTCTCCTAATGTTTCGACGAAAACAGAATGAGTTTTGTCGGTTTTCCGTATGCTAGTTGATGTTTTTCAATTAAAGTGACGTCCTTTTGAAACAAAAGACAGACACTTTGAGTGGTTCCAGCTACACCGCATCTTAGATTGAGGCGGAGTTGATTTGTACACGTCACATATGACCCATGGATATTTCTCCTAAAATTTCAACGGAAATAGAATGCGTTTGGTCAGTTTTCCGTATGTACTTAAAATGTTGTCCATTTTAAACAAAAGGGAGACACTTAGAGTGATCCCTACCACACCGTGCCTTGGATTGAGCCCGGGTTGACTTTTGGATGTCACATATGACCCATGGATCGTTTTCCTAAAGCATCAACACATTTTGAATGCGTTTGGTCAGTTTTCCATATGTCAGTTGTTCTTTTCACTTATAATCCTGTCCATTTTAAACAAAAGAGAGACACTCTGAATGGTGTCGGCCACACCGCGCCTCAGATTGAGGTGGGGTTGACTCGTACACATCACATATGACCCATGGATCATTTTTCTGAAGTATCGACACAATCCGAATGAGTTTGGTTGGTTTTCCGTATGCCACTTGATGTTTTTCAATTAAAATGACGTCCTTTTGAAACAAAAGACAGACACTTTGAGTGGTTCCGGCCACACCGCGTCTCAGATTGAGACGGGGTTTATTCGTACACGTCACATATGACCCATGGATCGTTCTACTAAAGTTTCAACAGAAATGCGTTTGGTCGGTTTTCCATATGTACTTAATATGTTGTCCATTTTAAACAAAAGGGAGCCACTTAGAGTGATCCTGGCCACACCGTGCCTCGGATTGAGACTAGGTTGACTTGTACACGTCACATATGACCCATGGATCATTTTCCTAAAGCATCAGCACATTTCGAATGAGTTTGATCAGTTTTCCGTATGCCAGTTGTTCTTTTCAGTTATAATCCTGTCCATTTTAAAGAAAAGAGAGACACTCTGAATGGTGTCAGCCACACCGCACCTCAGATTGAGGCGGGGTTGACTCGTACACGTCACATATGACCTGTGGATCGTTGTTCTAAATTATCTACACAATCTGAATGCATTTGGTCTGTTTTCCGTATGCCATGTTGATTTTTTTCAATTAAAATGACATCCTTTTAAAACAAAAGACAGACACTTTGAGTGGTTCTGGACACACCGCATCTCAGATTGAGTCGGGGTTGATTTGTACACATCACATATGACCCATGGATTGTTCTCCTAAAGTTTCAACAAAAACTGAGTGCGTTTGGTCAGTTTTCTATATGTACTTAAAATGTTGTCCATTTTGAACAAAAGGGGGCCACTTAGAGTGATTCCAGCCACACCGTGCCTCATATTGAGCCCGGGTTGACTCTTACATGTCACATATGACCCATGGATCTTTTTCCTAAAGGATCAACACATTTAGAATCCGTTTGGTTGGTTTTTCATATGTCAGTTGTTCTTTTCACTTATAATCTTGTCCATTTTAAACAAAAGAGAGACACTCTGAATGGTGTCGGCCACACTGTGCCTCGGATTGAGGTGGGGTTGACTTGTACACGTCACATATGACCCATGGATCGTTCTTATAAAGTTTCAATGGAAACTGAATGCATTTGGTCAGTTTTCCGTATGTACTTAAAATGTTGTCCATTTTATGAGAATCCTCATGTGTCTATTAGTGGAATGGTATTTACTTAAAATCTTGTAGACATTCATATGTAATATTTTTATATCATTATTAGTATGGATTAGATTTTAGTTTATCATGTTATGAAACATTTCAGAGCTAATAATGTCATGCCCAATGAATACATCTCTTTTATAACATACCAAGAATCTATGATATTGATTAGATGTGTAAATGTGATTTACATTGATTATCATGATGAAAATAAATAAAATATATATTATAGATTTTCTAGTATTAAATGAAATCAAGGAGGGTGGGGGGTTGTCCGGCGGGGCTGTCCGGTGGGTGTCTGGGGGGCTATCCAGGGACCAAGGAGGAGGGTGGGGGGGCTGTGCGGGGCGATGTCCGGGGGGTGTTTGGGGGGTTGTCCGGGGTCCAAGGAGGAGGGTGGGGGGCTGTCTGGGGGACTCTTTGGGGGGTTGTTCGGGGGGCTGTTCGGGGTCCATGGAGGAGGGTGGGGGGGCTGTCCGGGGGGCTATTCGGGGTGCTGTCCGGGGGCTGTCCGGGGGGGTGTCTGGGGTCCAAGGAGGATGGTGGGGGGTTTTCCAGGGTCCAGGAAGGAGGGGGGTTCCCAAACACACAACCAATAAAAGACAACAACATCCATAAAAACAGATAATATATAAAAATAACTCAACTCCAATACTATACTACGAGTCTAAATAAAACCAACAACTAGAATAGATTAAATATCAAATCTCAGTAATATCAATCAAAAAATGTAATGGATCAATTTGTCCCACATCACCATCACCACAATCACCATTATCATCACCCTCTTCCTCATCCCCATCATCGTCCTCACCCTCCTCAGTGCCCTCCTCCTCACCCTCGCCACCCGCCTCACCCTCCTCCTCTCCCTCCTCTTCCGCATCAGACTCCTCGCCATCATCATTGTCAAGCTAGACATCATCCTGACCACCACTAGAAATGCCACCTGGTTCACCATATATAGAACTTATCGATGACATATACTCATCAAAAGCTAGGCTGGCCTCTGCTGGAAGTGTTGGACGTAGAACTTCAATAAATTTCATAAACGCACTGTTTGCCCTAGCAGACTGTTCTTCCGTCTCTGTGGCCCTTTTCTCAGCCTGTTCTGCCTGTACCCTAACTTGCTGCAGCTCAGTGGCACTACAGCTCATACCTGAGGAGGGACAATACCTCGTCGGGGCTATCCTAGGTCGGCAACGTACTCTGCCAGGATGCTCCTCTCCCAACACCTGATGTAAGTGATCTGTTGGCCCAAAATTGTCTGGTTCTTGGGCATCGAGGGCCTCTAAAGCAACATGTTACAAATATAAATATATTATTAAGTTACAAAATAGATATTAAAATATAAAATCAACATATTAAAACTTACAATCTGCTGTTGAGTCACTTTGTTGACAACACTTCCATCCTTTTTCCGTCTACTCGAGCAAAACAGTTTTTCTCGAGGCACACGTCCTTCAATATTCTGTATTTTCTTCTACAATAACATTGAAAACTAAAGTTATATGAAAAATTTAGCAAAATATTAAATAATTGAGAAAACAAAAGAAAATGTAAGTCGTAAAGAAAACTTATAAAAAATTATCATACCTACTTCCTCTCATGATCCGGCGTCGTCGTACGTCCTAGTGTGTGGAGGTATTTTTTTGCATCATTTTTTTTTATTTTTTCCAGATGATTCTTAAATAAAATTCGATAATGAAAAGGATAATATTAATGCAAAACATGAAAGTTATTATTTAAATACCTCAAATGTACTTCATACCTTAAATTGGGTACTCTTCCAATGAGTAATCATCTGACGATACTGCTCTATAGGACAATCATCCACGATTGATACAACCTCTAACTCAATTCCAACTCTAGCACGCCAACCAATATACAACTCATGCTTGTAGGACCTCCAAATCTCTCCTAAATCCTTTAGACGTTTTGTTCGAGCACCCTCACCATCGGGAAAATTAAATCGAAGCTGACATCAAAATATTAATTCATATAAATACAAAAATAATTCATGGCATTAAATACAACAGATTGTTTTACCCATATCTCCTCCCAAGCTCTATCCTTGACCTCATGTGGAAAATGTCTCCATGACAGCGGGTTGACAGGAATGATGTCGGAGTATTTGGAAAGCGTCACCAAAAAACTCCGACATTGCTGCCATAATTTCTCAACCATTTGGTTATCTTCATTGTAATCCACCATAACCTGTGTGCGGTGGTTCCACACCGAACGCATGCGTGTACGCCCCCGCCCCCGCCTCCTGTCAGTAGATGTATCTGTCATGAAAGAAAAAAAAATATTTTATCAAAACATGTTATAATGAAAATAAATATTACTATAAAAATTTGTTAGGGTTTTATAAATATACCTATGCCAGTCTGATCGCTGAGCGCCGCCGGATCCACAAAAACTGATAGAACACCCTGTGGTGGAACAGGAGTCGAAGACGATGGAATATAGAAGCTCGGAGAGATAGAAGTAGAAGGAAAAGAATATGGGACAACAGTATGACCGGATTCTGACTGGGGAGTGGGAATCATCATGGGATGTGAAAATGATGGGGAAAAAGATGTAGAAGGTAGAAAAAACAAGGGAGACCTAAATATCCCATGTGTCCCTAATGACACACCGAGATCAGAATGTGGGAAGGATGACATGTCAGTGGGAGGGGTAGGGTCTAGTCGGGCACGCGCAACTGATCGTCCACCTCTGGTACGAACCCTCCTCGTACCACCAGCCTGAGTACTAGGACTAGTACTAGGCTCCTCGTTGAATAATTGTCGACATATAGGTGGATCCTACAAAAATGTTTACAAAAAAATTAATCACATGACATTATATATTCTTTAAATATATATATATTTTAAATAAAGTACTCACTATAGGCACTAATAGTGGAACGCCCATCTCCACCATCCGACGATTTTTCTCCATCATTTTTTTCCTTAGTCTCTCTTCAATTGGCTGCATTTCCTGCTTTTGGAAACAAATATGTAATTAATTAGAAAAAGGAAACTAATTTGTAAACCAAAAAACTAAATATATGAGGAAATAGGGGGATTCATTGGTAATTTATCTATCAATTGTTTTAGAAGAGCTTGAATGAATTTAATAAATAATACAAGTTGTAATGTTCACCAAGTTAGAAATATTGTTTGACTAGGTTTGAATACAGTTCAATTCCAAATTAGAAAATGTAATTCAAATAAAACAGTAACCAATAAACATTGAAAATTCACATAACGGTCAAGTCAGCTAAAATATATTTGTGATCAATACTAAATCAATTTGAATATTACCAACCTTAACAACCCAACTCGAGGTAAACCAAAAGAATTGAGAACATGGATGAATGATTCTATATATTTTCAACCACAACTTCAGGTTCACAATCAACTCTGACAATTGAGATATTGGAGTCATCAAAAGAAATAAATGGATTGGTTCCAATGGCAATAGGGACAATGTCAATTCCATCATCAAAAATATGTCTTGGAATTACTTCAACTATGACACCAAATTCAGGTCGAAGTTGGTCTTTGACATAAAAAACTTGTTTAGCCATTGATGCCAACACATATGGTTCTTTGGTAGAAAGAGTGTGAGTCATATTAATTACTCGAAATCCACAATCATCAATTAATGTGCCATGTCTCGTTATCAAATCAAACCAATGGCATTTCATCATTGTGACTCGTCCATGAGAGTAATAATCCAATATTATTATTTTCTCAATGACTCCATAATAACCCACATTTTCAAATCACGGTCTAATATCTGATGCACTAGCATAACAATCTATTGTGGAAGTAACCATAAAACCATCATGTTTTGTTCTCATGTTCTTTGCTCGTTCAGTGACAATAAATTTGTACCCATTGATAACAATTGATTTACAGTCACAAACCACAGTATTAGGACCAAAAGCCAAAGCTCTTATTTCTTCAAAGACAGAGTCAGTAGACAAACTCAATACCTGCAATATAAATGAATGTTAAACTTAATTAAATATTGAAATAATTAATTTAAACAGTAATATTTTTACCTTCAATTTTAACCAACCAGAAAACTCTTTTCTATGCAAAGTATCTCTCCTTCTCAAAGATAAAGAATGATGATTACTATTTATCATTATTTTATGTTCCCTGTAGATAAAAAATATGAATATTTTAATAGATATATATGTAAGATATACATAATTAATTAATTTACCTGATATAGTCATCGAACAAATCACAGTTGAACAAAACTGTGCGATGTTCCATCTCCCGCTCTTCATGGCTTAATGTCTTAAATGTATATGATCCAGGAATTACCCCTGTTTGAGGAAGTGATAGAAAACTGGGTTCAATTTTCTCATACTGTTCTTCTTCATTTCTCATTGGTCTGTTCAATCTTGTAGTAAGATCAGACAAATACATCGAGCAGAAATCCATACATTCTTGATCCAGGTAACCGTTCACAATAGAACCTTCGGGATGATTTCTGTTTTGGACATAAGACTTTAATGTGAACATATTTCTTTCAGTTGGATACATCCAATGAAAAGAAATAGGTCCTCCGAGAAGTATTTCATTAGGAATATGGACAGTCAGATGCAGCATGCATGTGAAAAATGATGGAGGAAATATTTTCTCCAACTCACACAAAATTAATGGGGCATCTGTCAACATTTTTTTCAAGAAAGACTTGGAAAACTTCTTAGCACAAAGATCTCTAAAAAAATGGCACAACTGAATAATAGCCACCCTTACATTATTGGACAAAAGATGATAGATTTCTATTGGAAGCAGCTCATTCAGTAGAATGTGATAATCATGAGTCTTCAAAGATTTTAGATTCAACTCTCTTCTGTTGACCCATTTAGATATGTTGCTTGAATAACCATCAGGAACTCTAATAGTCTCTAATACTTCCAAAAATTGTTTTTTCTGTAGGTTTCATCACATAAGAAGCACATGGAAGTTTCCATTTATTTTCACTGATACACACAAGATGCAATTCTGGTCTGATGCCCCAATCCACCAAGTCACACCGAGATCGTAAATCATCTTTTTTCTTCCCCATGACATTTAGAAGAACCGAAAGCAACATTTCGCATATATTCTTTTCAATATTAATTACCTCTAAGAAATGACGTAACAAATTGGTTGACCAATAAGGAAAATAAAAAAAGATACTCCTCTTCCTCCAATTGTAACAGGTTTCAGTGGAAACATTCTTTCTCTTTCTAGATTTCATTTGACCCTTCCCTAACGAAAAATTGAAATCTTTAAATTCATTAAGCACATTAGTTCCAGACATACACCGAGGTGGATCATCAGTCTCTATGGTATTATCAAATCTTCGACGATTCATTCTATATAAATGATCCTTTGGCAAGAATCGTCGATGCCCCATAAAACTGAAACTACAACGATGTTTCAGTCTTCTGGATCGTGTAATCTTCATACAAACTAGACATTATAGTTTTCCCTTCATGCTCCATCCAGAAATCATTACATAAGCCGGAAAATCATTGATCGTCCACATAAGCACATCACGCATCTGAAATATGTCTTTCAAACATGCATCGTATGTGCGCACACCCACATCCCGAAGAAGTTTCAACTCTTTTATTAAATGTTGCATGTATACATCAATATCAATGCCGGGATCAGAAGAACCAGATATGAGTATACTCATGAAAGTGAAAGGTTTTTTCATACACAACCATGGGGGAATATTATAAATGTGTATAAAAACTGGCCATGTGCCGTGTGAAGTAAGCATCTGCCCAAATAGATTAAAACTGTCACATGAAAGACCCAGACTCACATTACGCACGTCAGCTGCAAAATCAAGATGTTGAGCATCAAATCTCTGCCATGCAAATCCATCTGTAGGATGAACGAACTCTTCATTAGTCTTATTTCTCTCGGTATCATGCCATCTCATTTTTATTGATATGTCATCAGACATAAAAAGATTCTAGAGTCTGGGGATCAATGGAAAGTTCCACATTACTTTATGTGGAATGCGGGATGGTGTTCCATCAGATTTTGACTTCCAGCGGGATGTGCCACATTTTATACAATCATTTCGTTCAGCGGTTTCCTCTCAGAATAAACTGCAATCTTTCAGGAAAGCATGAATTTTGTTTCATGAAAATAAAAGTTCCTCAACTAACTTCCATGCCATATAGTGGTTTGAGGGAATATCTGCATCATCTTGAAGTAAATCCTTCAAGAGGGTAAGAATGTAATCGATTGCTGTATTAGAAATCCCATACATAGTTTTCCCATGAAACAATCGGATTAAAAATTCCAGCTTTTTCATTTTATCGCATTGTCGATATACTAGGGTCGTGGCAGCATCATTCAATTTTTTCACCCCATCAATATCATCATTTTCACTAGATACATCAGCTGTCCTCATATTGAAGTCTTCTTGAGTCAAAATCATTTCTTTTTCATGATGACGAATAAACGGAAACCGATCATCTAACAAATTCTCCATTCCAGTTCTTTCATTTCGATCATCACCAATTTGAAATTTCATTTTCTCCCCATTGTGATACCTCACAACGTAGTTTTCTTGAAAACCATTTTTGGTTATGTGGTAGCTGACTTATTCACGGCTCAACCAAGGTCTACCAACACAATTGGAACATGGGAAGTGTATGCGACCACTATCTGAAGCATTGTGAAATGAAAAATCTATAAATCTCTCCAATTTTTTTTGAAAATTGCTTGAGATCCGATCAGTTTCATACATCCAACTTCTGTCTATTCTGTAAAAAGAATTTATATAAGTCATTTTGTCATAAAAAATTCAATAGGATTGAACTTTAATAGAAAATATCTTTTGAAATCTATTTTAAAAAATAAAACCCCTTTGATCATTTTTAACAAATATTTGGAGTATTCTCAAGGCACCCCCATTTGGAAAAGTCACATTAAATGCCCAATTTCTACGCCAAACCATTGAAAACAATTAACATGAGACAATCATCGACCATAAATAACTTAACTGGAAATTAAAAAAATAGAAACCAAATGTGATATAGAATTTAATGTTAAGTTAGGGGAAATGAGATTAAATAGAGACAAAAACATCATAAATGGTTCCAACATCATACCTTTTGATTAAAACCACCCATAATAGGAATGGGAATGCCTCATACACCTAATCCATAATAAAACAAACCAAATCTCCAATTAAAACATTGAATTTAGGGTTTCCACCCCACTTGGACAGCCCTACCCCCACCCCACTTGGACAACCCATCACCTCCACCCCACATGGATAGCCCTACCCCCAACCCACTTGGAAAACCCAGCCCCCCCCCCCACCATACTTGGACACCCCTACCCCCACAATCCACTTGGAAAACCCATCCACCCCCACCCCACCTGGACAACCCTACCGTCACCCCACTTGGAAAACCCATCCCCCCACCCTACCTAGAGAGCCCCTCCCCCACCCCACCTGCACACCCTCCCCACCCCACTTGGACAACCCTACCTGGACACCCTCCCCCACCCCAAACAACCCTACCCCCACCCCATTTGGACAACCCAGCCCCCTCCCCCACCCTACCTAGATAGCCCCTCCCACACCCTACCTAGACAGCCCCTCCCCCACCCCAAACAGCCCTACCCCCACCCCATTTGGAAAACCCCTCCCCCTCCCCCACCCTACCTAGACAGCCCCTCCCCCACCCTACCTAGAGATCCCCTCCCCCACCCCCACCCCATTTGGACAACCCAGCCCCCTCCCCCACCCTACCTAGACAGCCCCTCCCCCACCCCACTTGGATAGCCCTCAACATCCTCCCCCACCCCATCTACACACCTTCCCCCACCTCAAATTGAAATATAAATTCATCCAAATCAAAATCCAATTTTCAAATAAAATAAATTCCACCAAAAGTACCATATCACCCAACTAAACAAACCCTTTACCATGTTTGAAGTTTAGAACAAAAAACATAAAACAAATCCAAGGGTTCCGTAGACAGCAACTCTAATTTAGCCTAAATCAAAACATCAAACACCAAAAAAATAGAGAAATAACTCTAAAACTAAGGTAACACTTACTAATTTTAAGTGTGAAATAATATTTTGTTTGATTGAAGATGGATCTTGGGTGGAAAGAGTGTCGCGGCCCAGAAGAATTCAGGAGCTCGATTAGGTTCTGTCTGCAATCGGTCTACAATCGGGCTGGGTGGGGGTTCAGCTGGTGTGTATTTGGGGGAAATATTTCCCAACGGTTTTTAAAAATCGTTGGGAAAGATAGAGTTTTCCCAACAGTTTCATTAAACCATTGGGAAAACTTATTTTCCCCATCTTTCCCAACGGTTTGATGAAACTGTTGGGAAAACTAATTTTCTTCCAATCTTTCCCAACGGTTTCATCAAACCATTGGGAAAAATCAATTTTTATAGATCAATACCAACGGTTAATGAAAACCGTTGGTAAATATCACCTATACCAACGGTTCAAAATAACCGTTGGTATATAACTATTGGAAAAACCATGATTTCCAGTAGTGAATGCATAATTCCAAACTTTCATAACCACATAGTCAAGGCCTTGTGACAAGACTACAAATAAGATTTTGTCAAGGCCTTATAACAAGACACTAGTTTGTCTCATGAGACCTACCAATGCATCGAGGAGCTATAGTGGGCTCCACCCTTCACTTACTATGTCCAATTCATTCCTCATATAAAAAGTTTGAAACAAAACATAAACATTCGTATTAAAACTAGCATATAAAATGTCAATAATTTATCTACAAACCATGAATGGTATAAAAATAGCACATCCACAGTCAAACATAACTCATTCAATACAATATGGAAGATTGTATTGTAACAGATTAACCTCAATCGAGAATAATGAAGGATATTTACATAGATAAAAAGAATCATCAAAACTATTTAAGAGAAATATCCCCCTTTTTCTTGAAAACATTTAAAAGTCATACTGTTTTTCAAGAAGCCGTTTAAAAATAGATTTTTGAATCAAAGTGTCCCATACCACTTTGAAAATTTTAAAATGAATTTTACTTTTAAAACATCAATGTCCATATAAATAAATCCTTAAAACCATTTTTAAAACATGGACATTAATGAGAAAGATTTAGAAGAATAAAATTTTAAAACATATAAAATGATATTTTAGTTAGAGTTCCTAACCAAATGAGAGACGCTTGAATAAAAATTATTGATGTAATAAAAAATTTATAATATATTGAGAATAAAGGATTTCATTATATACTATGTCAAAGGACAATATATAGACCATATAAAAGTGAATTAGTGCATAACAACAAAGAAGTCTCAAAGGAATGTAAATTGAGATGAAATCCCTTATAAAGATAGTATCCTTAGGTAAAGGATAAATAAATGACATAATTATGTGTGAAAAATATAAATACACTTAATATGATTGGATATTAAGTGTAAATCAATCAGAGGACATTCACACATATTCTTGAAAAACAACGTCAATTACTTGGATGTTTAACTCAATGAATGAAAATTGAGTTAAGATCAAGTTTATATCAATGACTTGAGAAATTACCAATGGAATGATTATGTGTATCAAAATTATATCCAAAAAAAGGGGAGTGTAAATTAATACTTAAATAATAAATAGTGATTCCACAAATAATCTTGTAGTAAAATAATCAATGAAGTATGCATAAAGCCCACTGAGTGGAAATTGAAATTTGAAATTCCCTTACCGATTTGGTAACATATGAAACATAAAACCCATGAAATAAGGATCATACAATGAAGATTTAAATACCCATAAATTAAAGTATATTACACCAAGAATACAATCATGGAAAATATATACACCACACAAAAGGAAATAGTGGCCAATATAGCATGAATCTCACGGGAATAAAAAGTGAGATGAAAAACCCTTACTTTGTTGTAATCAATTAAGTAATATGACCAAAAGTTAATAAAAACCAAATGAATCATAGAATATCAGGAATATAAAGAGAATCATGATAATATATATCAAATGGAAGTACACAATACACCACATCCAATAAATAAGTGGCGAACAATGGGAATCTCACAGAATTAAAAGTGAGATAAGAAACCCCTCACTTTGTACTTTTCCTTAGTCGAGGGTTGGTTAACCTCCTGTATAATGGTGAAATAATTTTTATTAAATTATAAAATAATCATATACATTAATATGATATCATATATGATCATTCAATATTGCTTTGTTAATAATATTTTAGTATTATCATCGTTTCGGGTGTTAAATGATTCGTTTTCCTTTATATGATTTGTTATGCAAGTAATGTTTGTTATGGATAGGATGTATATTATTCATATTCATAATTATATTATGTCTTTAAACATTATTTTTAATCATATAATGAAAATTAGTCTTCAATGGATACGATGAGGAATGAATCTCATCGCGTTCGCGGGGACGGTAATCCGTACGTACGCACGAGCGACAATATCATTATTTTGATATTAAAATAATATATAATTGGATGGTATATCATATATAAATAATAATTATCATTCTATATTTATTATTTACGTCAATTATACATCATTATTTTTCCCATACAAATAATAATGTATTGAATAACAATTACATCACGACTTGGATACGGTAAGCCGTACATACGTACGTATGGTGACATGTAATTAAAAGGATGTATAGAATAATGAATATGGTTGTACCATATTTATAATAAAATCACAATATATATAATATACTATAGTTATTATTTTAAAATGGAAACAACAAAGAAAGAGGAAGTGGAAGAAGAAAGAAACATGAAAGAGGTGATGAAATATTTACCTCTTCTTCGGGTTCTTTCTTTTGATTTGACTGAAAGGGCTCCCTAGGTTGGATTTCTGACTAAAGGAAGGCCTCTAAGATGAAGGGAGGACCGTTTAGAGGGTATTTGGGCAGGGGTTGTCCGAGAAAAATGGCTTTTAAGGTGTGAATTAGAGATAATGGGAAGTTCCCTTTTATAAGAGGGGTGAGGGGCACCTTAGGAAAAGCTAGAAATATTATTTTATAATAAAATCATTTTCGGTTTATAATGGATCCAAAATAAATTATATAAAGGATATGGTGGTGATGGGTCGAAAAAAACTCAACCAATAGGTTTTAGACAGGTTTGGGTTACTATATTAACTTTATCTTTTAGATTTAACTCTTAGTTAAATAGTTTGACATTTACCATGTCTCTTTGTATTTTTATATTATATGGTTAGTAAACTTACTATAAACTTCCAAGAAAACATCTAGTGGTTCATTAATGAAATATATAATATTATTTAATACCTTTGTATGAACCTTATATTTTTAGGAATAAAATATCAATTAATAATATAATATTTGTTTTAAAAACTCTTTTATGTCAATTTTGACACCATTTGGTATTTTGTTTTTTCTAAATTTATAACTGCATTATTACATAAAAAACAATTCATCTAACCAACTATAATATGTCATATTAACCTAGAAAATTAGTTTAATTCATAAAAAGTCTCAAATTACATTTATTTGGATATTTATAATATCAATTATTTTAATATTTCATTAATTAGGTAATTACTGCATCATCATTGCATCATAAATAAATTAAATTATTTAATGTATAAAAAATATAAATAAAATACCATTATGTATAAAATATATTTATATTTCTAATTAATATTTATAGTCTAATTTATCTTATGTATAACCCTATATTAAAAATGTTTTACTTATTAAAACTTGATTTTAACTCTTTTAACTCTTCTTTAAATAAAATAATAATAAATGTCCTAATCTAATCCAAGTGGACCTAAATGATCATATTTTATTCCTAAGGTTGTTTTTGGTCTAATTACACTTATCCAATAGAATTAGGACATGTGTTATGGTAATAATAATATCATTTTTACCCTTAATTACCCTATTTACTTTTAACCGTGGCAAATAAAATTAAAAAGTTACTATGCACAAAAAAATATTTTCATATAATTGAATCACATTTTCTTACTGATTTCAACCATGTCTCTTGTATTTTTTAAATTCAACTCACAGAAGTTGTAAAATTAAGTTTTATGTAAATTTGCAAATGCTCCTAGGAGGTGGGTAAAAGACGGTAAAAAGTTCAATACAATTTTATACATCTAATTTTATTATAAAATCACACAAATTAATTACATTGAACATATATAGGTATTATACATCTATTTTTACTGAAAATAAATTTAAATGAAATAAATAATTATTTAAATGAAATGTCAGTTTTAAACTATAACGCAGTGTTTTTCACTATTCATCAAAAATTGAATGTTTTGAGAAAAATACCAAAAATTTACCCTAAGATAATTTTGATAATACGAATTCAAAAATTAATTCTATTTTACCAAATTCAAAACATAGAATTTGTATTAATTAATTTAAAATTAATTCCCATTGTCAAAACCAAAAAGCGGGTTTTTTTAAAAAGTAAAAACTATCAAAAGATTGACATGTGTTTATGTCGAATTTAAATGTGAAATTACTTATAATAGAATAAATTGTATTAAATGATAAAAATATAATCTAATTATACTTCCAAACCATTCAAATACAAAATTTAACACTATGAATTATTTCGATTAAAAAATTTGTTTTCAATTAAAATTTAGTATTTTTCAGTATTCATCAAAATATAAAAGTTATTAGAAAAGTACCAAAAATTTATCCAAAATAAATTTTTATGTCCTGATTCTAAAGAATAATTTAATTTCATTAAATTTAATATATAAAAGTGTCAAATATTTGTTTTTAAAAAGGGTTTTCCATTAAAAGGTGGTAAAATTGCATTTTTGTTGAAAAATACTTCTTTTATCTGAAAAAATGAATTTGTTCTTATATTATGTCTAAGAAACACATAATATGATTTCTAAAATTATATGGAGTATATAAAATTCAAAATTCAGTTAATAATATTCATAACTGCTTTTGAACGACTAGTTTGGTAAGTCATGGTGCGCTCGAACTCGGTGTTGCGTGTAGCGCAAGCTATTGAATTAATTTAAAGAAAATAACTTACTATGAAATCTTGGGGCGTTAAAATAATAAATAAATTTCATTAATATAATTCACTAATAGTAATTAATTTAATTTATTAGGATAAAATGCTTTTGGTCTCATAAATTTTTTTTTTTATAAAAACATTTCCTTTATATTAAATTGGTTTTTATATTCATTTATAATTAATTGGTAACCAATGAATTCAACCATATATTTTTATAGGATATTTAATACTATTAATAGTCTCCAATTTAACATCTAGGATATAATTGTCATTTTAAATGATAATATTAATAGTATTTGGTAAAATTCAGTTTTTTATGTAATGAAATATTTCAAAGAAACTCATTAGTGTGTATAATGGAAGCTAAATCAATATTGCATGGATTGAAAGCTATATAATAGGTTGAATTTATTTTAAATAGTAAATATATCATAAATTTTAGAGATTTGATATTCCCTTCTACGCTTGGTGTTTCATGTCTTACACACTATTGGATATGATGTTCATATTTTAAAATTTTGGGGTGTTACATTGAATATTAATAGGCTTCAGAGTCGATCACCTAAGCTTCCACAAAAGTAAAAATGATTAACAATTAAGCCTTTTTATATTTAGTTGTATTAATATAATCTAAACTACCAATAATTGATTTTTTTGTGTGTTCTCATTATGGCTTTTTCAATCCTTCTTGATATATATATTTTTACCACACCTCCAATAAGTTGGACCAGGACCAGTTGACTTACCTCAAATATTTCCCATTTACTTTCTTGAGAATTATCTACTGATGGATTCTTCCATTATATTTTCTTTAGGTTAACATCCTCTTCTACTGGTATTAAGGGAAATACTAGTTTTAACCTAAACATACCTTCACCAAAGTTCCTCATTGAGTATTAGATTCTTGATATCATTAAATTTGAAGTAGTTTTTTAATATTGGATTTAATAACTAAATTAACCATTGAATCCCAACTCTTTGAAAGTGAATATAATAGTATAAACACCCATAAATCCTTATACAAATTTACCTTTACTTATTATAGTTTCTCATAAATCACATTGAGTCTTCAACATGATATATTTCTAGTCTTCCTTTCGAAAACATTAATTAGAACAACCATCACAACATAGAGACTTTGTTAAGGGCTGCCAGTTTTTCATAAATATCTACCAATTCCTTTATAAAAAAAGTTTTATCACTTTTATACCAAATATTAAATACAACATTATTTATAAGATACATTCTTACCAAATAAAACACCTTTTTTTCAAGCGCTCCCATTCATCTTTTTCTATTAGCACTAGTTTTTATTATGGAAAATGGGACATCAATGTCTTTCTAAATCAGATGGTTTTTAATATGAATTTTCTAGAAGTCAAAATATGTTCCATTGAATATATCAATCCATATTTTCCCTTCATACAATGCCATTTATGAACTAATGTCATTGTGTTGAACTAATGAATGCTGAACCATCCCTATGATACTAGTTTTTGGGGAAGAAATCCCATAAAAAATGATCTCCCTACTTATGATAAGACCACTATATTCTTCAAAATAATTCCACTAGGAGATCACATGTTGGAGACTTTTAGTAGTGAAAAACCAATATCCTGAAGTTTTCTTCCCCAGGTTGGAATATACTAAAAGTAGGTAGTGTATACACCATACCCACCACAAAAAGTTGACCTTTAAAAAACACCAAAAAATCACAAACATACAAACTAGAAAAAAATACATTCAATGGTAAAACATGAAAAAAATATATAAAGAATAGAAAGAACATAAGAGTTTAACATAATTCAGAATATGTCCTACATTGATGGTAGAACTATAATGTTGGTTGCTTTTATTATAACTGGAATATTACAAGTAAAACAAAAAAATTATAAATAATTAATCCTTAAATAATTCTCATCTCTCCAATAAATTTTCAAGTAAACCACACTTTTCATTGGAGGTCTCATGAACTTATATACTAATAAAAACCATTCAAACAAGTTAAAAATTATCCCCTAAAAACCTGAATCATAGAGAATGATCACATAGTATTGGTTTCCAAATCGGTGACCCATCGACTTTTCTGAAGTTCTAAACCTCCCAAAACTTCAATATAGAACCATTGGCAGAAATGAACTTTCGATGGACTCATTTACATTAGGGAATATATTCTTATGCTATCTAAGACTCACATTCAACCCATCATTCATCACATGAAATTATGGTGAATTTAATTCTGATGGATGAAATTATGAGGAATTGAAACAGACATCAGCTCCTAAAATATTTCTTTCATTGGATATTTATCAAATAATTATTTAATTTAATTTGATAAATTGTTATTTTTTTATTTTATAGTATTTATAAATTAGGTTTTTTTTTCATAACCTTGGTTTTGGGAATTTTTATTTTAAGCACTATAAATTTTGTTTTGGGTAAAACCATGGGATTTGGTTTTGGGATTGGTGAATCATAATTTAACATAATTATCAGGTATGATGTAAAATTGGTTAAATTTTAGATTGGATTTTAATAATTTCTTATGAAATCTTGAATTAGTTGAGTTTATGAGTTGGGGTAATGGGCTGACCGAGTAAAATATTTTCGAAAAGTAAAAATGTTTTGTTAATTGAATTGTTTGATTATAAGAAACAAAAAAGAAGTGTCAAATATGGATGAC
This sequence comes from Viscum album, assembly GCA_963277665.1. Lineage (NCBI taxonomy): Eukaryota > Viridiplantae > Streptophyta > Magnoliopsida > Santalales > Viscaceae > Viscum > Viscum album. The sequence continues at coordinate 2,016,139,571 of OY728127.1, forward strand.
AGGGTGAGTTTTTGTATAATAGTATAAAACCCTATGACATGTTACTTTTTTAGTTTTTAGTGTTTTAGGTTTTGGGCGGAGGTTTGAGGATGGAAGGTGGAGTTGAAGCAGATGTTTCAGGTGGAAGAAATGCATTGCGGCATGGAATTGGGTGATCCACTATGGGTGGTTGATTAGAATAAGGAATTTCTTCTATATGGTGTGTTTCATTGTAGGAGGTTAACCCATTCCATGGAGTTTCTGAGGTTAATACCCTTGGTTCTTCCATTTCCAGAGTCCCTAGGTTGTGGTCCTTAATCCATGCTATAATTTTAGTATGGGGTTGATCGAGAAAAGGGAAAGACAAGGATTTTAAATGTTGTTATCACCACTATGGAATGGATCCTAGAGTGGTGCATTATATGGTTATTCCATTTTGTATGTCTCTATTCCATGGTTCTTGTTCTACATCATGGTTTTATTCAAGTATTTTTGTTGTAATTTCAGGTATTATGATGTTGCGATGCAGTGATAACCATGCACTATGGCCCTTCCTTGGTTATATCAGATTAATGGGGTCTATATAATTTAAAAGGGGAGTTATAAGGGAAAACATCTTTTTTGGAGATCATTTGTACTTACCCCATTATGGCGTGGTATTTTCCATTTCCCCATGGTTTTGTGAATTTCTAGAACCAATATAAATTTGGTGGTCCATATGAATTCTTCCATTTTCTATAAATCTTCATGAACCCTAGGAGACTAGAGGCACCCCTTCCGATAATCTTTAGTTCCCTTAACTTGGCCTTGTTCTTCAAATTCAAGAGACTAATTGATTGTGATCTAAGGTGATTTTCTCTTCTATTTTCTAAGTTCCCTTCTTGTTAATCCTTCTTAGAGAGGTTGTGCAGTGGGTTGGATTTATTTTGTCTATTTATAAGTCATTTATTGATGGTTTATTGTTGTGATTCATATTATTGAGGATGATCTTGTGTGATTTTGGATTGATGATCATCTCTTTTTCTCACCTTGATCTCACATAGTGGCTATAAATCTTTAATTGAGGTTAGGGATTCAAGAACACTCTTTTATTTTGTGTATAATTTATAATTAAAATACTTTTTCTTAATTTGGGTGGATTATAAGAATTAATCTAATGAAAATAATGAAATATAAATAATATTAATTAATTATAAGTGATTAATCACATGTTTTTATATGTTTCCACGTCATTTATTATGTGATTGATGGATTGTTATTATTATTTTTGATGTTTGGATGATAATGCGAATCATGTGCCCTTGTTGTGATTTTATTTATAGAATCATATTAATAAAAGGTTAATCATGTAAATATTATAATAAAAAAGTTATGTGAAATCTAGAATTGCTGCATAATTACCCATGGAAGAGATGTTGAATTTAATTTGAAATCATATTTTAAAATAAGAATTGTGGAAGTATTTGTTCCTGTAATTGGTTGTTACCTATTGATGTATCTTTTTTATTATTACTATGATTAGTGTGGTGGTGGTAGTAGATTTTTGTGGCTGGTTTGGGATGTTATAATGAGATGTGAAGTAGGTATTATGAATGGGTTTACATGGTTGGTATGGGGGAATGTGTTCATAGATGTGTGGTGATTAGATAGTTATGATTACATGGGTGGTTTCATGGAAAAGTAATGGATTTATGGAAATTATGATGACTATTATCATGTGTTGTGATGAGGTCCATGCAGTGATTGGTTATGTGGTGTGAGAATATGTTAATTTTTTTAAGAGTATGTAATGTGACTAGAAATGATGAAAATGCAAATGGGTATGGGTTGAAACTAAATGTGTGATGGTGGTTGATAAATTATAAATGTGGTAATAAATGGTTAATGATTGGAATGAATATGGATTATGGTTAAAGAATGGATTAACCTTAAATTTGAATAAATTAATAGAATAATTAATTTAATATAATTGGTAAAATGGTAAATCTATAAATTATTAACCATATGAATTAATGAAAAGTAAAAGATGTTTTTATAACAATTTTATGTATTTTTTTAAAGGGATGTTTGATGTTGTAGTAATGGAAGCTATTTTTGTCTTGTGGAATTGATGATGTGGTAATTATGAAAAGTTTTAGTAGTATTATTGGTGTGAACCCTTTCGGGGCGGGAATTGTGTGTGGTTATATATACTTATATTTTCCCTATGATTTCATATGCACTCCACTCGAGTTAGATAACCTCACTAACATCCAAATGTTTTGGGATCTAGGTATTTTATCTAAACATATTAGTTGGAGAGGGAATATATAGATAACTATCACCTATCCCCCACTATCCCTTCTAGACCTAACATGGGCTATGATGGATCAAAGTTGGTATGAATATATGGGATGCAATGACTTAAAGTTATAGTATGTAATATTCCAGTTGACTTGGTCATGTGACTGTGATGATGATACATGGTGGGTGTCATTCATGGTTAGAGGAGGGCATACAATTGATGTCTTTTATGTTCAAATTACCCTACTATGATAAATATGGATATGTTGTTTTGTCTATGGAATGGTGTCAACATGAATGCTAGACCATGTGTAGGTTGGGATAGGTTGAACTATGATTTAACCCACATCAGCTGTGGCATGAGTATTTGATTTGGTGTTAATGAGAATGTTGGACCCTAAATGGGTTGGGGAAGGTAGATATGAAATCCAACCCACATTATTCATAACTTTATATATATATATATATAATTTGTTTTCATGAATATGGGAGGGATATAAGAATAAGACATTTCTCATTAGGGCGTGAGAGTGAAAAAACCTATGAGGAAGTGATTGTGGGTTACCCTCATGATATATTTTTTCATTAATATGATATTAAACTTGTATGCATTATTGGTTGAGTGAGATTTGGTGAGGTTTGGTGTTAGTTGACCTATTAGAGGTGTGATTTGGTTCAGCTATTTATCCACCGAAGCATTATTATTCTCCTTCAATGTTTATACAAAAGGTCTTGAAGAGTATTACATTGAGTATAAATTCATTCTCACCCCTATATATAAATATGTTTTTCAAGTTTCCTATGAGAGTTTGGATATTGAGATGAGAATTACTAGATCAGAGCTTGGAGGTGCAGTTGGAGTTGTTTCCTAGGGTTCTATTTTGATATTTTATATTTGAAACCTATATTTGTATGACATTTATATAAATTGTGGATATTGTAGGATATCGATTTTATTTTATATTACGATATTTATTGGTGGTTTTGTATTATGTTTCTGAGATTTATATGGTAATGAATCCCATTGGAAAGTTTTATACCCTTAGCGCTTATTACAAACTCAAGGCCTATTGGAGGTGGTACTTAAGGGTTACTATTATCTTACTGTAGGCCTATAAGGGGTTCCTAATGGGGACGAGTCTTGAAAAATTTGCATCAATGTTATGGATAAGATTTAGGATGAAGTTTGGAGTTAGGAACTGGTGAGTACTTCTTATTATTGGTAGGGAAACAATGTTGATTGAACCCCATGTATAACGTGGAAAGAGATACTAGCTAGTACATAGGAAATTGGGACTCCCTATGATCTAGTGTAAGGATCCTAAACTTCATGAATACCCAAGGTGATATAATGAAAATTGTGGGGTGGAGTCCCAGGAGAGGTACATGCATCATTCTTGTTTGAGCTTGTGGTTATATTGGGATAATTTAAGGGAAAAGACTAAACATGAACCTAATAAATGAACCTTAATGAATTCTATGAAACTAGGCTTAGGGACTTGTTTCACACTCATGAGCTATGTTTTGGTTTTAGGGATTTGAATGGGGAATTATTGTAGTTCTCTGTTTAGGGATGTTTCCTTAAAATATATGGTAACTCGGTTTATTCAAATACATCTATGATTTTATGTTCCTATATTGTTCAAAGAAATATAATGTTTTTGATAACTTGAGGCTTTATTAAGCAATTACTTTCACCTGAAGTAAATGTAGAATAGAAAATTTTACAGTGTTAAAACCAACTTTATACTTTTTTTAATTTTTGAGTATTTACCTTGGTTCATTCTTAGTAATTGATAACATATTAAGTAATCCAAAGGACCCACGAATTGTATTAAATGAGTCATTTCAGCCCCATGTTTTGTAAATCATTCCATGTATTAATTCGGATTTCGTAGTTTTGAATTTAAGCATGCCGATGTTGATTTGACAAAGAGGATCAGGTTGTATTAGTTGGAAAGAAAGAACATTACATAAGAGTGTTACCTTTACTAATTCTAGATATACAAGTCATTAAGAATAGAACGTTTAATATGGTTTTTTGGTTATCATATTTAGTATACCTTACATTTCATAGGGTTTTCGGTTGAATTAACAGAAAGCATGGTACTATTTTAATGATTAATGAGTAAAATATAAAAATATTCTTATGAATTATAAGTTTAATTGACTATAATATAGGTTGATAAATTTTTTATAAATTGGTTATGATATTTTTATTAAAAACTAATTTAAATTTGAGTATATAGATTTTGATAACTTATTCCATGTTGTGTAGTAGTATGTGAAGTGGAGTTCAATGATGTTTTTATTACTTTAATGAATGGTGATGTTCTTATTTGAAATAAATTTTCTTAAATATGTAGAATAATACCTTTTAATAAGGATTACATTAATTTTAAGAGTGGTATTTCTAAATGGGAAGAGAGTGTTTTATAATAAAAGGGGTTTTTTTACCAAAAATAATTTTAATTTAAATGGATTTCCAATGTTTAAAATGGTTTTTTTAATTTTAAATGTTTCAAATTCATGGGTTTATAATAAATAAATTCATTATTTAACCAAATATTTTATTTTTATATTCTTTCAAGCATTATTTAAGTGATAAAAGTTCTAAAAATTGTATAATTGTTTCATTGAAGGATATTGTTAGGGTCATTAATCTAATTAGGATCATTTCACTTATTGTGTGGTATAAATAATTGGAGAGGAGTGGAAAAGGTATGCTTGATTTATCTATGGATTAGTGAATGGTTTAATGGAGATGATAAGGTATTTTTATTTTTGGAGGGTTGAATGGTAATGATTTTAGAGGAAAATGAGATTCTGTTATGATGGATGAGCTGGTTTAACAGTTTAAGTATATGGGAGAAGATGTGATTATTATGGTGTGGTTGTGTTTTCATTACTATTTTTATGTGATTTAATTTTTTAGATTAACCTTATTGATTTTTTTGGATTGGAGATATTTTATTGGAGCCTTGTCAAGGTGATGCAACTATGAAGTAAAAGGATTCATAGGATATACTGTTGTCTATATTTCAGTAGCAAGAAGTGTTGAAGTTCCTTGGAAGGGTTTCAGGCCTCAAGATCAAGGAGTTATTAGAATAAGTTGATGTTTCCTTTGAATTAATGAGGTATCTAGGTCAATTATGGGTTTCCTTATTAGCGGGGTTTCTCTGAGGGGTGGCTTGAATGTGGCAGAATAAGAATCATGGTTAGCCAATAGAGGTTTCTTTGGAATAATTACTTATCTTGGTTAAGAAGGAGTTTTTCACAAGGTTTAGATGAATGAACAAAATAAGGATATCTTGAATATTCAATAATGAAAGTGTAGTGCACAATATCATAAGATTAACTATTTCCATTGATTTCCTAGTATATGGAACTTATGTTTGATGAAGATATGTGGGTGTAAGATTTTGGGTCCACCATGAGGTCGAAGATTTGATAGAGGGCATATAGTTTATGGATGAAGTCCTAGATATAAGTGATGGATTTTCTTGAGATGGTTAAGAGGAGTTTACTCAAGGAAACTAAGAAGGATAAATATTGATCCTTGAGTTAGGGAGCTTACCAAAAGTGGATACAAGAAGTAAAGAGGTATGTTGATGTTTGGGAGAGGCCTCGAGGCTTGCATCTATATAGGTATAGTAATCCTATGTCACATAGGTTGATGTTTTTTTATTTTGGTGTAGTGGGGAACTGATAGTTTGAGTACCCCATGGTTTGTGGTATTTCTAGGTCTAAGTAAGGTGTTTAATTTTTTTAGTGGGGTGGTCACATTTATTGGTACTAGACATGAAGTGGAATCATATAAAGCAGGGGATTTTAGAATTTTTATACTGTTTTTGATGATGAAACATTATCTGTAGTGAATCACCACTAGGTTATCAACCTAAGGATCTCATATGAATTAAATGAGCATGAAAAAAAAACATGCACCCCATTTTATTTTGATTAAAAATGTGTTCCACTAACTGTTAGATATATTATATTGAAGGAATCTAATTTGGATCCCTCAATATTCTACACACATGTTCCAAATTCTTACAGATGCATTGTTCATTTATTTCTGGGTGCTAACGTAGAGAATTGACAATTACTTCAATGATATAGAGATCTTGGTAGCACCATCTCTTTGATACGAGAAATATTTTATCACTTACCTATAACATTTAAACAATTTTACATGATAAAATATGATACATTAACTCAACTCATCACTCCTAAAAATATTTAATGAATCTTGAATAAAAATATTCATTCATAAAACATAATTCCTCATATTCAAAAAAATAATTTTGAATACACAGAGAAAATTAATTCACTTCCTATTATCATAAAATATAATAATAGGGAATTTATCAATTTCTTATTATTTTTCAAAATATGGACATATCTCAAACACCTGACATGGGGACCATTATTTTATAAACTCTAATTTTCTAGAATTGGACAAGATTATTAATATGTTTTGTGTGTAACCATATAGAAACTTATCTCAATAGAAGTGAGTTCTATTTATAGTCCCAGAGTGGTATCTTGCAACACATCATGACCCCTAAGGAGATAAGGTTTATTAAAAGAAAAAAAAACCTCATATATAGAAAAATCGTGTAATATAGTCACTTTGTATTATGATATCTCATAAAACAGGACACACAATTTGTGTAATAATACTTTATTATTTTATTATTTTATAAACTTACTAGATGGACATACTTTCTTCTACCATGGACATGGATTTAGTAAAGGTAATACCATCCTGGTCAACTAAAATTGAGATATATCTTCCTTTCAGAAGCGATAGATTCTATCTTGACCATTAAACCAATGCTACACCACCAATGAAACACCCAATACAAGATAAATTTCCACAAATATAAATGTAATGGTTTTAATATTTTATAAAAGTACATGATAAAATGGCATAAATTGATAATGATCTCAAGTCAAGAGACTAATACACATGCTCATTGGCAGGAACAACCAATGACACATGGAACATGTGGCATTCTAATTAGTATTAAAGTCCTTAAAATCTCCTTTACTTGAGATTGAAATGTGAGAAATTAATGATAATAAGTGCCGATGATTATGATACCCTAGAAATTTATAGTAAAAAATCATTCATATCCCATCATTTTGATGTATCCATACTATATAACAAATGTTTTATGATTACTATCATAGTATCTCGAGGGTCTCATTATAGATAGGAACTACTACAATCTTTTGATATGATAAATAATCTAAGGAAATTAACATCTAAATAGTAGATGTAGAAGTGTCAACACTATTATGGTAAGAATAAATCATGCCTAACTCTCTTTATTCATGATATGACAATCGAAAAATACTACTCATGTTGGGTCTAGGGAACCCACTTTTATAACAACGTTTTAGCGGGTAGTCAGTTCGAATGAAGTGAGTTTGCATTAAGAGTTTAAGGGTGGGTTTTTTGAGTTATTGAACACATTAATTTTGTCATATATGATTTAAATAATATTTAAAATTTAATTATAAATGTTTTATTATAGTTTTTCTCTATTTCCCTAAAAGTGGTTTAAAAAAATCCCAACTTGTTTTATTTTAGAATAAAATCAGAAGTGGTTTTTAGGGTTTCTATAGAAACTTACATGATTTTTAAAGTGTACGAAGGATTTTAAAATATATTTTTATTAAAATTAATGGTTATAGAAACATTATTTCACAACATGTTTTGACATTATTAAAGGAGTAAGGGTTGGTAAGGGAGGTTGAGTTTGGGCTGGAGTGGTTGATCTTGAATTTCCTTGTTTTTATCATTTTAGGCCCCCTTTTTTAGGTTATATTTTTTTATTTGAGAGTAATATCATATATTAATTAGGTTTTAGGGGTTTTCCTATTGAGGTAAGACTGGTGTTGTAGTAGGATTATTGATTTTAGGTGGTGAGTAAGAAGTGTATGTTTTTCCTCGAGCATAATAATTCCTTGGATTTATAGGGTAGTTTCTTGTGAAGTTTAGTTTTTCTATAGGTTTAGGGAATATTTTCTTTAAAAATTTCAACTTACTGGTTAGGTACCTTCTTTAATAGTTACATTTTAGGAAGTGATTTCCCTTGGATTATTTTGATGATGGGATGATTGATTCAACACTATTGTGAATGGGATTTTTGTTCCTTGGTTATCATTTTATGGAGGCATAATGGTTTAGAGAAATGTATGCGGGAACATGAGTCATAAATACATGATAAATATCCCAATATATTTTTAAATTTTTTTATATAATGATTAAGATTTTTGATTTTGTACCATATCGACTAATAATTTTATTTATGGATCATTTATTTGAGGCCAATTATTTTTGGTGTTTATTTTAATTTTTTTGATAAAATTGGTTATATTTAACTGGTATCTGTCTAAGGGAGTGTTTGGGTTGGAAGTTTCTGGATTATTTCTTAGTTTAGTTGTGATTTCAAAAAAATAATTGTTTGATAGGTATCTAATGTAACATTTCAGACCCCTTCATCCCATTAATTTGCATGTTTTGGGTGTTGGAGGTTCCAAGAGGATGTTTGAGTAAGGAAGTTAAAGTTGAAGCTAAGGTTTCTTCCAAAATAAGTGCATTATAGTATGGACCTGGGTGTTATTCCATGAGGGTGGGTGTTGTTGGTTAGAAGATAGAATTTATGCTACCAAGTTTGTTAAACTATTAGAGGTTAAGTTATTCCATGGATTTTTAGAGGTCAAAACCAATGGTTATTCTATTTATAGATTCCTAGTACTATGGACCTTTGGCCACACCATAGTTTTATTATGGGAGTGATCATGATGAAAGGAATGCTTGATATCTTCGATGTGGTTATCACTACTTCTTCCTAGATCCTGGATTGGGTGATTATGTGGAACTTCCCTTATGTAGTTTTCTACTCTATGGTTATATTATAGTATTTCATTATGATTTATGGAATTAGTATGCTACGATGTGGAAATAATCCTAGATCCATGGGACTTCCTTGGTTATATCATATTTAGGAGGTTAACTAAATTTAATAAGGGAGAGATAAGGGGAAACTTGACATGATTTTAGAGATTAATTGGACTTAACCTCATTGTGGTGTGACCTTTATCATTGTTTTGTAGTTTTATGAAATTCTAGAACCATTATAAATTTTTAGGCCCATCTTAATTCTTATATTTTTTATCCTTCTCCCAGAACACTAGGATATATAAGGTACCCCTTTCAAGATTCTTGAGTGCCCTTAAATGTTCCTTGGTCTTCAACTCTAAGTGAATAACTAATTGTTATATGAGGTGAGTTACTCACCCCTTTTCTTGGTTCCCTCCCCATTCTTCCTTCTCAAAGAGGGTTTTCAGTGGTTTTTATTTTGTTTGTGTGTTTTTGGGCCATGTATTGATGGGAGATTATTTTGATTTATATTCTTTAGGATTTTCTAGGGTGATTTCAGCTCAATGATCGTCTCTTTTCATTACCTTGATATTTCAAAGTGTCCCTAAATCTTCAATTGAAGTAGGGGATTTGAGAAAGTTCATTTATTCTATGTATAATACGAGTTAAAATACCTTTTATTTCTTTGGGTGGATAGTAAGGATTAACATAATAAATATAATTAAATGTACTGAAGAGAAATTGATAGGAAGGGGTGAATCTCATGTGTCTATATGTCTCCATGGTATTAATTATGTGATTGATTATTGATTGTTATTATTAATGATGTTGGGGTTCTAATACAAAGCATGTGACCTTTTTGTGATATAAATGATGGAATCACCATTATAAAAGGTTAATCATGTAAAGATATTAATGAACCAATTGTGTGAAATCTGGAATTATTGTATTATAACCCATGTACTATATGTTTATTTTAATATAAAATCATAGTGTGAACTAATAATTGTAGAAGTGTTTATTTATGTAATATTTTGTTACCAATTTATGTATGCCTATTATTGTTTCTATGATTGGTGTGGTCATATTGGTGGATTTTTGTGATTGGTTTGGGATGTTGGAATGAGATGCACAACAGGTGATGTAGTTGGGTTTCTATGGGTGGTATGGGGGAAAGTGGTCATTGATATATGATGATTGGGAAGTTATTTTTCTATTGGTGGTTTTATATAGAAGTAATGAATTTATGGCAGTTTTGTTGTCTATTATCATTGTAATGTCCTGACCTAACTGTCTATGGAAACACAAGACAGATTGGTCACCACATGGCCTCAAGCGTTCCTCCTTGTATGCCAAAGGCTTCCAATTAGTAGTGAGGGTCTACGGTAGTATAGTGGGGAGACTATACCCTTGAGATTAGAGTTGCATAATAGTAAAATGATAATTAAATTAAAATATAGTAGAATAATCAGTATATAGAAATGAAAATCAGTGGAAGAAGAATGTAATAACTGAATATAAGTGTCCAACGACAATTTAAAACAATGAATGTATGTCAGATGATGCTACAATTAAAAGTAGAGAGAAGTACAATAAGAAACACAATGTAATAAAAGAATAACATCCCAAAAAATATCTCCATGAGTATCCCAAGAACTAGCTCGGTCCTCTGTCCCAACTCTATCCCAGCAATGTAAATAAAGCATTGGAAGCTGGATGCTTCTCCTTAATCAAAACCTACAGATGTAAATTATACTTGGGTACCAATGGTACCTAAGTAGGGTGTGAGATACAATCTTAGTAGGTCGGAACACATGGTGTGAAAACCATTCCATTTCATGAAATAAAAATAATAAATGTTCCATATTAATTAAATGAAAGTAATAAATAAATGAATAAATAAAAGAATTGGACTGGGTTCCACTTAGAGACCTGTCCAATTACCTTCTTCAGCCTAAGCTGATGAGACTAAACTAGAAGATCCTAAAATGGAATGTTGGGTGAGATAATATGTAAGAAGGTGGACTGTTCCCAATCTTGTGATTGGGTTTGGAGGAAATTTCCCTATGTTTATAATACCAAGGGATCAATTCTCATTTGAAAATGTCCATTTATCTTTTTCTTAATTCAATTTTGAAAACCACTTTACAAGTTATAACGAGACACCCTAATCCCATCCATGACAATCCAAAAAGAATTTCCATGTAATTCTTGAGAGTCTTGATTCATAAACACTACCATGGAGTCTATCCATGGTGACTTGAGGATGAAATCCCATGTCTCACTCTAGGCATGGTGTGAAAATCCAAGTACTATCCTCCGTGTTAGTACCTGGTATTGTACATAGGGGCATGATTATCACTCAAGGCATGGTAAAACCATCATGTCTTCGAGACCATCTAATGGGTATCCCATAGGGAACATTTTCACTTTTCTGGAGGTTAAAATAGACAATTCTCGGAAATCCCATCCTAAGAATAGCTGGTGTCACCCCCGACATGTTTACAAACATTAACAATTCAACAATAAGGCACTAGAGTCTATCCAAGTGGTACTTAAGTAGAAACCCCTTGTATCACTCTCAAAAAAAGTGAATAATATAAAAAAATGCATAAATGTATATATATTACATTCCTATAAAGTTCCATTTCATTTTCTCGAGCATTTATATCACCATAGGTATGTTAGTCAAGGAATGTCATTGGGAAAAATCCATTAAGTCATAAGGATCAAGGCATAAATGGAAGGAAATTATTTAAGGCAATAACCATAGGTATATAACCAATATTATTAAATAATTAATCATAGATAAGGTGAAACATTAATCATAGGAAATTAAATTATAAAGTGTGAGGCATGAAGCTCAAAGGCCAATCTCATGGCCATCCACTTATCTTAATTCATTTTAAATGATTAAGTAATTTAAAAAGGATAAACTAACACATTGTGATTTAACCATTTAAGGAATGTGAAAATGTCCATTAATGGTGGTTGAACCCAATGGGGTGGCCAATGAACAATAGAAAAACCCACAGATGATTTTTTTCATAAGGAAAGGTCACATAGGACATGGAAAACCATTTTAATTTGTTTATTTAGAAAGAATGAAACATCACCAGAAGGGTTTGGTGAGAGATACAATGATGTATCATTTAAAATGATATTAAATGAAAATAAAGATCCTAGTCCACCTACCTTGATGTATTAGTTCTCCACTCAACCGTCATTGAGGTTTAATTCGAGCTAGAATGGAAGAAATTGAAGGATTTGTCAAACACCCTAAAAAATAGGGAAAAAACCATCACAAAAAAACATGATTTATGGAGGAGGAACCTTGAAATAGATTAGATAGGATCAAAGATCTTACCATTATAGAACCAATGCTTCTAAATGTGAGTAAAACAAAGAATAAATGAGAGATATCTCTTGATCCCTAGGTTAAAAAGGAGGAGAGCTCCATGTATAAAGGGAGGGGGAGCCCACTTAAGAAGAATATGAGAAAAACGAGGTTTTTAAACTTAATATAATTAAGGGAAATTTTGTAATTTCACCCTCAAAATTGGGCCATATGGTTTGGCTGCACAATTTGGCCAAACCATGCACCAACAGTGCAGCTCCTACTATGTGCCAACTGTGTGATGAATATTGAGATGGTACTACCTAAGTGGAACTAAATATACATGATAGGTATATGGTTTGGTTAAAACATGAATAAACCTTGCGACACCTGCTATACCCCTAGATCAGGCCACATGGTTTGCTTTCAAGGGCCGCACAGTTTCAGACAAACCATCTGTGCTACTTAGACCACCCAAACTTGTGATTTCTAGGGTTTAGTGCACCCAAAACTCAAAGAGAAACATGAGGGACCCCTCATTCCTTTAACCAAGTCTAAAAACAATTCCTTGGATTGTTCCAACTCATGAGAATCAAATCCAATACCTATTTTACAAAATGTAATGTCCACCAAACAAAAAAATTCAAAATCCTTTGGAATTTCATCCTATCTGAAAACAAAGAATGTTAAAACCTACCCACCTTAGAAATTATTTTCCCCAAGAATACTTGGTGAAAAATGAAAACATCACCCAACCTATTAGTGTCATGAAGTCTCATTCAAGTGGTTGCATTGCATTTTTAAATTCCCACTGCACCTCAAGCCAGTACTTAAGTGTACAACATTTAATCCATGAAGACCCAAGCCAATGATTTTTTTCCAACTAAGACACCGAAACAATTCTTACAAAAACCTATTTATCTTGAGACATGATCATTTTTTACTTTAACCAATAGCCTATGGTGCTTCCACTATAGGTTTAGTCATTTAAGGTCCAACTTCGAATCACGGTGCCTCCATCGCCAGAATTTCCTTTCAAGAAATTCTTGTAGCATTCCAATGATGCCCATGACATGAGACACATTCTGATTGAAGGTTTAACCCAAAACAACCCCATTTAAACTAATCATTCTAAACTTACCAAGAAAATATATGGTGTAAATATAATTTTCACCCATCTTACCTGACAAGGTCAAGAAGAAGTTCATCATCAACTGTACATGGTAAGAGAGAGGGGTACCAAGTCACACCATCCTTGGTCGAATACCCTTGAGGCACTTGACTTAGATGACTGGTGCATTTAAAAAGCTAGACCCAATTCCCATAGATGAAGGGACATCAACACTTCTTCAAGAATCAACACCAAATCCTGAAACATATTTTTGTTGATGCCTCTAGCCAAAACGCCCATTTAAATTGTCATTCCACATCATGGACATGGGTGTAATCCAGAAATAGCTCACAAGGACCCTTTCCTTATTTAAATATCTTATATGAGGCCAAATAAAGTTCAAGGTAGCCTTATAATCATCAATAGGAGTCCAAGGAGATAATATTAGGGAAAACCTTGAACAATATTTACAAAAGAGACGTCAATACCAAGCCGAACATCCACACAAGAAGAATATTGACTGATTCCAAAGTGGAAAACCATATAGAAATCCAGTTAAAGGAAAAATAAATGGTGTACATGAGTCTATCCAAGACATTCCTAATTGGAAACCTAGGTATCACTCAGGACTAATGATACCTTCAAGAACAAACATTCTTTCAGAGTGAAAATCTGAATGAAACTACCCAAAAATGCCAATGGATTTTAAGACATTAGCGTGGTGTAAGACTAATCCTATCTCAATGTACTCATATGATACCAATATAGGTGTCATGGAAATATTTAAACTAAGATTACACTAAGAGGATTTGAATGATCCCCAAAATGTATTCGATACACTTTCACCAACTTAAAGACAAAAAACTTGGTAAGGTTATGAATCTTTCATAAACATCAACACAAGATAGTCGAACCACCACTGGTTGACTTCCTTAGAAGAGCTTGGATACTTGCAACAACACATTTCCATTAACTGATCATAATGAATCTACCACCTGAGGAATCCTATGACCACTCAAGCATAACCACCGCGACCATTCCCTAACCGATAATGTCTTCAAAGGGTAACATATAAAGTGAACTATTCATTTTTGTGCTACTATGCAACAGAAGAACTATAAAAAACCGAAAAGGTACTTCTAGGTTGTGTTCCTTCTGCTTAGAAGGACACGCTTAACCAAAATTAAGGCGATGCTCCCCACCCTTAACAATAGATTTAACAGATAAAAGAAACTCATTCCACAAAACACGCTCTATCGACCACTGACCGTGGTCCCAGTGGTTTCCATTACTGTTTAACAAGCGTTTAACCAAGAAGACATAGATAAAAATCAACTCAAAGGTGCTAGGATAGATTCACTTTTATACTTATACATAAATCTCATCACGAGTTACATCCATGCATTCTATAGTATTAGACCTAAAATACAAAATGAACAACCATCATGTAAAACACCTGATACTATTATAACTTCATATTGAGCATTGGGATGAGTTTTATTTTCACTAGACATTCAGGTCACTCTACTCCAGAGCTAACCAAAATTCAATGCATAACAAATCCAGATTAAATGATTAACACTGTACTCAAACAGTTAGATGTACCACTTAACAAGATGCCAGCCACTACATATATCGATGCATACTACCCCATGGTTGCAGAAAAAGAACGACACATCTGTGATACTATCCATAGGTGCAAAAGGCCATATGCATTGAAGTATCTGATGGGCTGAAAAATATTTAACCTGAAGTCATAAAACTCCATATGACTATTAACCTGATTGATGACATGTCAATTTGTTTATATCTATAGAGGAGGAAGACGGGTCACACAACCTACGAAGTAGCCAACCATGTCCTTGGCACGTCCATCCCGCTATAACTGAGCATTTAAAAATGATCATACTCTATGAAAGGATCAAACAACACATGAACACCTATCAAAACAAGGGTGTTGTTTTAGAAACTAAGAGTCCTATATGGGGTTATAACACCTGAACAATTCCACACCATAGGAAAATTTCTCCAAAAACCAACAAGATATTTAAATAATCTTAGAGTTATACCTACAATGACTATCACCCCAACTAAAAAAGAAAGCGTCGACCCTACCAAGGGACCAATCTAGATAAAAACTTAAAAGGAAACAACAATTAAGCCCAATATATTTTAAGAAATCCCCATGAGTAACACTCATGCACACATTTTAAGGATGAAGGAAGGAAGGATTTAATCTATCCTTACTCAAAGTTCATGCTAAAGCACCACTAAATGTTTCTTTAAAAGCAGTAAACCAAAAATCATTTTACTATAACATTTCAAGGTTTAGTTTTAAGGAAAAACCAATATTATCCATAAGTAAAAACAAGAAAGGTATGTTAAAATACCTTTTTAAACATTATTAATCAGAGATATTCTATTATAATTAGGCCATTTTATCATCTAAACCATTTTAAACACCATTAATTTATTTATATGTTATCACAAAAAACATATCAATCACATTTGAAGGTATTTTATTAACAAAAGGGGTACTAATTATGCAAGAATCCCCATAAAAATGTAAACTTTAATGAACCGACTTTTTCTAGCATAACATACCCCAATGGGGTTATGAATTACATTATACCAAAAGAAGGGTGACCTAATAGGGTCCTGCTGATCCATTACAGGTTCATCAAAACAACCTGAACAATTTAAACATTTTGATTTTGAAAACACCCTTAACATTTCCATTTTATTAAAAAAAATTCCCCAACTTTCTTAATTTGGTCCAATTATGCATTTTAATTTTATCCACATGGTTCATTAAGCCCAAGAAATAGATGTACAATCCTTAATAGTAAAATTAAAACATTAAAGGTCAAAATATTTTATATTACTCATCAGTCTCTAAGGAAAATATCATAAAAAATGGTTCAGTTTTATGGGTCACCACCCCTCAAATTGTAAATCTCCCATACACATTACAAATTGTGGGCAGATCCCATTTAACCACAACCACTTCAACTAGAATGTAAAATAATATTTAATGTTGTCAACAATTATGAAAAATTCTTCAAGTATAAAAAGTGAATTTAAATTGGTTTGATTATATGGGTCACCCTATTTCAATTCATAAAGCACCCATACACTCAAACAATTGGAATTTGGTTCCCATTTAACCACATCAAATATTTAGTATAAGAGGTAATTTTATCATCTTTATCATTTATACAATAGTCTTAAGTATATTAAGTGAATTAACAATGGTTTGGTTATATGGGTTGTCAATTTTCAACTTATAAGGAGACTATACACCTTATGAATTGGAAGTTGAATCCCATTTAATCACAACCAGAATGTTTAAACCTATGATAAAAAAAATAGAAGCATGAAATTTTTTATGAAAGAAAACTAAATAATCCCAAACATGTAAAGTAATCATGACAGGATGAACAATTACCTAAGCAGGTAAAAACTAAACATGTTGTCGAAATTCATAACATGGTATGTAAAGGAATGATATTAAAACACATAAGGCGCATCAATAGTTTTCAATTAGACTAACAATTTAACCTAAAAGGAATGACATATGCATGAAATGTGAATTCTTATGTACCTATAATGATGCATGTAATGCATCCTCTTCGCTGCACTAGGCTTAGGGTAATTCCTAAATCTCATAAATTTATAAGAAGTGGAAGTAATTTATTTACTCAAGGTGAAATAAAATGAATGATAATAATGAAAAAAATGAAAAATAGTCCCATCCCTAGCCACTTGGACTTTTCCCCATACATGGGTTGATCACTTAGAGGAATGACTATTTACAAAGAACCAACAGATTCCTAGTATCCTGTATAACAACCCAAAAAATTAAGACAAAAGGAAAAGAAAGCCTCTAATACCACTTTGAAACGTCCTGACCCGACTGAATATGGAAATAGTATCCAGATCAGTCACTAAATGGCCTCAAGCATTCCTCCCCATATGCCAGAGGTTTCCGACTAGCATTTAGGGTCTACAGTAGTATGGTGGGGAGAGTATACCGTCGTGATCAGAGTGCAACAATGGTAAAATGATAATGAAATCAACATATAGTTGCAGAAAAAGTATAAAAAAATTAAAAGAGATAGAAGAAGTATTTAATAACATAATATAAGTGTCCAATGCTAATTTACAACAACGCATGTGTGTTAGATGATGTTACAAGTACAATTAGAGAAAAGTACAATAAGCATTAAAATGTAATAAAATAATAAAATCCAAAAAACTAGCTCCACAAGAATCCCAAGTACAAGCTTGATCCTCCATACCAACTCCTTACTAGAAATTTAAATAATGCATTGTAAGGTGGCTTCTTCCCCTTAATCAAAACCTATAGATGTAAATTCTACTCAGGTACCAATGATGGTTGAGCAGGGTGTGAGATACAATCTTAGTAGGACAATACCCATAGTGTCTAAACCATTCCATTTCATGAAATATAAACAAGTAGTGTTCCAAAGTAAGTAAGTGTAAGGAATAAATAAATAAATAAATAAAATCATTGGACATGGTTCCACTTGGAAACCCATCCAATTACCTGCTTTGTCCTAAGCCAGTGATTCTGAACCAGAAGATCCTAAAATGGTAAGTTAAGTGAGATAATATGTAAGAAGGTGGACTATTCCCAATCCTGTGATTAGTCTTGGAGGAAACTTCCTTACATTTATAATACCAATGGATCAATTCTCATTTTAAAACATTCATTTACCTTTTTCTTAATAAAATTTGTAAAACCACTTTACAAGATATAAGGAGACACCCCAAGCTCATCCATGACAATCTAAAAGGAATTTCTATGTATCTCTTGAGAGGATTGGTTCATAAACACTACCATGGAGTCTATTCTTGGTGACCCAAGGATGAATTTACACATCTCAGTCCAAGCTTGGTGTGAAAATTTAAGTACTAGCCTCTGAGTTCGTACCTAGTATCGCACGTAGGGTTCCAAGTCTCACTCAAGGCATGGTAAAACCATTGTACCTTTGAGCCCATCCAAGGGGTCTCCCCTAGGGAACCGATTTCACTTGTCTAGAGGTGAAAATAGATAATGCTCTAAGATCCCTTCCCAGGCATAGCTGGTGTCACCCCTGATATGTTTACAAACACTAATAATTCAACAAGAAGGCACAAGAGTCCATCCAAGGGGTCTTTAATTCGGAACGCCTTGCATCACCCTCGACACTAAAGTGAAGAGGCTCACAATCAATTCATACATGTATATATATTACATTCCTAGAAAGTAACATTTCATTTATTTGAGCATTTATATTACCATAGGCATGTTGTTCAAGGCATGTCATTAGGAAAAATCCATTCATTCATAAGGCACAAGGCATAAATGGAAGGCAATGCTTTAAGGAAATAACCATAGGCATATAACTAATATTCTTAAATAATTAATCATGGATAATTTTAAGCATCAAGCATAAGTAATTAAATTATAAAGTGTGATTCATGAATCTTAAGGTCTAATCTCATGGCTATCCATTTATCTTAATTCATTTTTAAATGATTAAGTCATTTAAAAATGAGAAACTCACACATGGTGATTTAACCATTTAAGGCTTGTGAAAATGGCCATTAATGATGGGCACATCCAATGGGGTGGCTAATGACCAATATAATGACCCTCATATGGGGTTTTCTATAAGGAAAGGTTACATAGGACATGAGAAACTATTTTAATTTGTTTATTTAGCAAGAATAAATCATCATCAGAAGGTTCCAATGAGTATAATGAATATGAATCATTTAAAATGTGACAAAATGATGAGAAATATCATAGACAACCTACCTTGATGTAGTATCACTCCACTCGAATGTTATCGGGGCTTGATTTGACCTATAATGGAAGAAATTTAAGGATTTATCAAACACCCCAAAAAATAGGGAAAAATAATTCAAAACAAAAATAGAACAAGAGATGGAGGAGGAACCTTGAAGTAAATTAGAGAGGATTGAAGAGATTATCGTTACAGATCCAATGCTTCTGAAGGTGAGAAAAATAGAGAAGAAACAAAATATATATCTTAATCCCTAGGTCAAAAAGGAGGAGAGCTCCACGCGTAGAGGGAGGGGGATCTCGCTAGAGAAGAAGAGTAGGAAAATGAGTGTTTGAAACTTAATATAATTAAGGGTAATTTTGTAATTTCACCCTCAAAACTGGGCCACATGGTTTGGATGCATGGTTTTTCCAAACCGTGTGCCAACTTTGCAGCTCCCGTTTCTTAGGAACCCACCTTACATGGTTTGTGCCGCCCTGTTACCCTAACCATGTGTCAACCATGCGATAAATAGTGAAAGGGTACTACCTAAGTAGCACTAACCATGTGGGATAGGCACAAAGTTTGGGTGTACTATATGTAGCCCATGCGACACCTGCTACACCAATAGATCAGGCCACAAAGTTTGCTGCTAGGGGCCACACTGTTTCAAACAAACCGTGCACTCTACTCAGACCACCCAAACTTGTGATTTTCAGGGTCCAACACTCCCAAAACTAAACAAGACACATGATGGATCCCTCAGGACTTTACCCAAGTCTAAAACAATACCTTGGAGACTTCCAACTCATGAAACTCAAATCCAAAACCTGGTTTACAAAACGGACCATCCACCAAATGAAAACAAATAAAAATCCTTTGGAATTTCATCCAGCCCAAAAACATGGGATTCTATAGAAATGTGTTTTTATATGGGTCATGTGGTGTTTTATTATATGTTATTTGGATATAGTTGCTCATTATTATGGAATGTGATAATAAATGATGAAACTGGAAATGGGTATGGGTTGAAACCAAATGTGTAAGGGGGTTTATTAATTATAAATGTGTAAATAAATGGTTAATGACCGGAATGAATGTAGATTATGGTAAAAGAATGGTTTGGACTTAATGTGAATAAATTAATGGAATAATTAACATAATATGGTTTTTAAAATGGAAAATTTATAAATTATTAACCATATTATTTAGCAATAAGTGAAAGATGTTTTTTGTGGTTGTTTTATGTAATTGTTTAGGGGGCTGGTTAATATTGTATTAATGGAAGATCTTGTTAGATATAGGTAGTGATGTTATGATAATTATTATTGGTTTTGGTAGTGTTGTTTATTGTGAAACCACTAGAACTACACCAAAATCAATAATGAGTGGCAGTTTAAGAAACCACCGCTGATTTTTTTTAAATAATTTCATGGTGTTTTTTTAAAAACCACCGCAAAATTTTTTAATTTTTTTTAAAACATGAAACTTTACCCCCAAAACTCCCTCACTCCCAAGAACCCGACACCCCCACCCCAAGCCCCCCGACCCCCCCCCCCCAAGCCCTATACCCTCACCGCTGATCCCGATATCGAGCTACCGATACCCCCTTCCCCTACTGACACCCAATCATGATCTCAAGCCGCCGACACCCCCTTCCCCCACCAACACCCCCTTCCCAATCCTAAGCTGCCGACACCCCCTCACCCCCACCCCCTTACCCCCAGATCCTGATCCCTAGCCACTGAGATCTCTCTCCCCTGAACCATCACTATTTCTACTCTCCCTGGTCACCACCCCACTACTGCCCCCTCCGCTTTCTTATGCAGGACCCTTCTTCCTCATGGATTTTAGATCATCAGTTCGACGTATTATTATACCAGTCTTGAGGTAGGTGTTTTTATGTAATTTCTTCTTTCTTTTGATTAATTTACTAATATAATTATAATTTATTCCATTTTAGATTGGTTAATCCTAATTTATCAATTTTAACAAAAAATGACCCATTTTAAAGAAAATTGTGTTTGACATGAATTCATTCATACAATGATTTACTCCTTTGTATTAAAATGATATTATTTTTTTCACGAATCTCGATGGATTTTGTTATAAAAATATAAATTTTCCATTTAATAAAATTATGTTTATTCAATAATGTTAATTCCACATGCTTTAATGTGTGTGTTGCCTTTAAATGTGTTTTGTAATGATTTAAATAAAAACATTCAACAATTTTTTTGAATGGTTTATCATATGTTATTTCAAAACATTGATGGAATTTTATATAATTTTCATATTCTTTCCTCAAAGGCCCTTTCAACACATTAAAATCAGTTTTAAAAGAAAAAAGTATGATTGAGTTTTATAAAATTAATGGTTTAATGATTTGTTTTATTTTGTTGATAATGGAGTTTTTTACCCATATGGTTTTCCATAAAGAACCATTCAAAAAATTTTAATGTAAATTATCTTATTTGATAAATTCTTGATGAATCCTTTACTTATGACTTTCCTTGATGGATGGTTCTTGGTGAAAAATATAATGGTTGTTGAAATAGGGGTTTTGGTTATTGAGGGATCTTGGGGGTGGGGAGATATGGGAACTTTGTATCCAATGGAATGTTTATTGTTCTTATTTATTCCATTAAGGATCATTATTGGGATCCTAAATTCTTGAAATATCACTCACCACTTTGATTGGTCAATGGGAATCTGTGGTAGAAGGATGAGAAAGTGTAGATTTATTCTAGTATTTTATAGATGCACACCCCAACTATAATCTACTTATAAATATAAATTATTTCTGGTGACATGCAATAAGGAAACTGGTGTGCTCTGAGGCGGTAATCTTGTGTACATATTAGATATAAAATTTGAATGTAGAAAGTCATTGTTATATTTTTCTTATCTTCGATAGTGTCACTAATAATGCTAGGATTATCCAATGATATATGGCCTCGACACTTGGCATTATTACTTTTTATGTATCTTTGATCACTTAATAGTTATTCGATTCTAGAATTTCCACATTTGAACTCCTTTATTATATCTATTTAATTTTTATGAGGTACATTTTTTACCAATGTATATTTATTTAATATAATGTATTCCTAATAGGTATATGGTACATACTCATAGATTAAATATCAATTATTGACATTGGATTATGATACATTTTTCAATGATTTCTTAAAATAATATTTTTATTAAAAATGGATTTCAACATGTATTTTTCCTCTTAGGTTTCTTAATGGTTTTTAAATGAAAAATGGAACTCTTTTACACAACATTTTCCTCACAACTATTCTTTATGGATTTCAATTATCCATTATAAAATTCTTCATCATTTACCATATGTATTTATATAGTAAAACCTTATTTAACATGTTCATATTTTTTTCAACTAGTATATATTAATCTCTTGAATGATAAATTTCATAGAATGATTGGTGGGATCAAGCTGGGATCTATTTTCTCATATCTTGTATATACCACTTGATGTATGCAGCTTTCATCTTTTTATAATAGGGGGTTAAACTATCCTTATCCTCTTTTAATGGGTTTTTTCTTGGTTGGCCAAGGTTAGGTGTCTTGAAAAATGGTGAGTGTTCAAGGACCACTAGGGGATTGGTTATCGTGGTTATGTTTTTCCTTTTATATCCCTAGGTTGTTTGTATCTTTTTTATGTTTGTATTAGTATGAATTGGTTGTTTTTATTTTTTATATGTTTCTGTTTTATCCTTTTTTTATTAACTTTTTTTCGGTGAAATTATTCCTGAAGGATGTTTCTTGATGACCAAGTGCTTGTATCTAACCCATGGGGACCATGAAATCCCTTTTGGCTAGTGTAAATTGGTACAAATTCCAGTTCATATAGTATTCTGGATCTGTTTATCACATGAGAAATTTATTAAAATCCAAAAAAAATTAGAATATATATATTTATATATAAAATAACTTAATTCCTGAAATTTTAATAAATTCTATATTTATTTAAATTATTGGGGTATTTAATACAAATGGTTATAACTAAAAATATATCTGAATTTATGTCCATCAATCATTCAATGAAGACTATAAGTATCAAGAAAATGAATACCACCACCAAATATTAGAGTATAAAATAGTGAATAATATATTAAATTTCAAAAAATTATCTAACTATGTATGTCAATATATATAGGA
This sequence comes from Viscum album, assembly GCA_963277665.1. Lineage (NCBI taxonomy): Eukaryota > Viridiplantae > Streptophyta > Magnoliopsida > Santalales > Viscaceae > Viscum > Viscum album. The sequence goes on from OY728127.1 coordinate 2,016,163,156, forward strand.
TCACATAGTACTATGTATAGTTTTGGAATAGGAATACTCAATCATCTTGAAAACACAATATCATTAAATAGACATTATACATTATATCCCATTTTTTTGTGTATGTTTAGGTGAATCCATTTGATAACCTTGATAAATTATTGAATTTTTTTCTTTAACATGATTTTCTCTCAAATACTATTAATATTGCTTTTCCTCTTGGAGATTTTAATTAAGGAGATTTAGAAAACTTATTGGTTTAGGAATTAATTTTTATAAGAATCATATATATATATATATATATATATCAATTTAATCATTGAACGTACATTAATGATCTTGGACTAGTTATATTGATAGAGGAAATTTTTAGAGCATGGAATATAATAAAAGCATTATTTACTAAGTATTAAGTTATCATATTATGATAACTTAAATATTTAATAATAGAAATGCAGTATATGAACATCTAGTTACATCTATAGGAAATTTAATGATGAATAACATAAAGTAAGTTATTAAACTATAAAATTTAAGTGATTTATTCATGAGGTCCTCCACCACTAGAAATGTTAGTGAAGAATTATGTGACATCCCCTCTTGTACTTATATGAATCTTCTTATAACAACTTGGGTTGTGGTTTTTTCACTTCTATTTATCTCTTTTCCTATTTAGTAATAGTTATGTGTTTTAATATTTTTTAATAATATGTAGGCACATTGTGATATATATGGATAAAATTTGGATCAGATTACTGAGGAGAACACCTCAATATGATAAGGGTTTAGAGTAGTTTTTAGATTTTGAAATTTCTAATTGATTTGTTTATGGGAGAATAATATGTCCATGTCCAAAATGTAAATTTAGAATATGGTTGAAGAGAGTTGAAATTTATGAAAACTTGATATTAAAGAAATTCACTGTTCAATATTTGTGTTGGATTTGAAATAGAGAATTGAACGTTACAAAAAATTTGAGCACTAACGTCAATCAACAGAATGAGATCCCAACTTCATTGAAAACGGACAATGAAATAATAAAAACCCTTATTAATGATACATTTGAAATTTAAAGACAAAACCATCAACATCAAAACATATCAGAACAACCACTTGAGGGGGCTATAAATAGAAACATGAAGACTGATGTTTTTGAGACTATAAGACAACCGGATCAAGATTGTAACATATCATTGGATCCACCTCTTGATTCTGTGGAGACTAATATAAGAGAAAACATCACCGAGCATACATATGCATTTTATGGTTTATTTGATGATGGAAATCAAGATTTTTATAGTGAATTTTTAAAATATTCAAAACTTTCTTTTCTGATGAAGTTATACCATATCAAATGCCTATGTGTAATTAAAAATATGGCAATATCCATGATATTATAATTGTTGCATGATACATTTCCTAAAGAAAATATTCCTCAGTCTTTTTATGATATGAAAAAAGTTATTAACAATATTGGTATGAATTATACAAAAATACATGTGTGTCCCCATGATTGTATGCTTTATTAGGGAGAGGATTCAAGTAGACAGGATTGAAAAAAAATGTTCTTCTTATAGATGGTAGTCAATGAGTGGTGTTGGAAGTCTTAATTAGTATACTAATATAAAGAAGAAGAGAAGGAACACACCTGAAAAGGCTTTACATTACTTTACTTTAAATCCTCAATTGAAAATATTATTCATGTCATCAAAAACCATTGAGCTCATGAAGTGGAATTCTATAGATAATAACAATGATGGGTTAATGTAGAATCCATGAGATTCAAAATTGTGGAAGACTTTTGATTCATTAAATCCAGATTTATCATCTAATCCTAGGAATGTTCGATTGGTATTGGCTACCGATGGATTCAACCCATTTGGGACTTTGAGTACCAATTATAGCATTTGGCCGACTATTTTGATCCTTCACAATCTACCTCCATGGATGTGTATGAAACGAAATTATTTTATCATTATGATGATTATTCCTGAAAAAAATACCTGGAAATGATATTGATGTATCCTTCTAACCACTAATTGAATAATTATAGGAGTTATGGATCAATGATGTTTATACATATGATTCATACTCTAGAACAATGTTCAAAATGGAAGCTTCTCTAATGTGGACCATTAATGACTTCCCTAGACTTGTAAATTTAGATGGTTAGAACACTTACATGAGTTTGGTTTGTCCTATTTGTAACTTTTATTTTGATCCTGAATGACTACCTCACAGTAAAAAATGGTGCTTCTTGCATCGTCAAATATTTCCCGATGCATCTCATTGATTTCAGTTCAACAAGTAAAAATTAAATGGTTTTATTGACCATAAACCACCTCCAAAGTTGTTGAAAAGTTCTAAAATATTAGCATAACTTGGAAATGTTGAAACAAAATTTGGAAAGGTGCATCATTTGAATGATAGTGGGAAACAAGTTTGAAGTGAATCATCAAGTGAAATCAAAATGCAACAATGGAAGAAAAAGAGTATATTCTCTAAACTTTCATATTGGGAATTTAATTTGTTGTGGAATAATATTGATGTTATGCATATTGAGAAGAATGTTTGTGAAAATTTGATCTTCAAATTTATTAGTGATCATGGAAAATTGGAGGACCATATCAACCCTTAGAAATACTTACAAACAATGAACATAAAGCGTGATCTCTGGCTAGATGAGAATGGAAAGTATGTTTCGACAATTTTGTAATGAAAAATAGGGATAAAGATACATTGATTTGAATTTTAAAACATGTGAAGGTGTTTGATAGGTATTAAATTAACATCTCAAGGTGTTTTGACTTAATTAATCATAGGTTACATGGATTGAAAAGTCCATATTCACATATTTTGTTGTAGCAATTGCTAACATTGGTATTTCATTCATTATTACCTGAAAATGTTACTGTTGTTGTACTCTAATTTTTCACATTATTTAGATAACTATGTGAGAAAAATCTAAAACCATTTGAGCTTGAAAACCATAAGGATAGATTTTTATGGAAATTTTGTACAATAGAGATGATCCTTGCTCCATCATTTTTTACTGTCATGATGAATTTAACTATACATTTGGTTGAGGAAGCTAAATTAGGAGGCCTCGTACATTATCGATGGATGTATCCAATTGAGTGGTACTTTATTTTTTATTTTTTTATTTAAGTAAACAATTATTGTCACTTCATTAAATACACAATTATGTTTTTTTATTTTATTTCACAGATATCTTGCGCATTTGAAATCATACATGAAAAATAAATTTCAACCTGAAGGCTCTATTTCTAAAGGATATTTGGAAGAGGAACATATTGCTATTTTTTATAGATACCTGGATGATATCAAGATAATATTCAATCGAGTTGGATGTTTTGATGACACATTGACTCAATCTCAACTACATGAGAAATCAAAAATCTTTCTTGTTATTGGATGATCAGTTAGGAGGAGCTCAAATGTTACACTAACAGAAATGGAATTATTATAGGCAAATAGATATGTGCTTCTGAATAGTGAAATTGAAGATATATTTATTAAAGAGTTGAGTATACAAACAAAGAGATTAATGATAGGATGAAAAAATGAGAAAGATATAACAAAAGTTGTTAATAAATAGCTTGTAGAATGGTTTTCATGACATGTAAGTTCATAAATATTACAATAAATACATATATTAGTTTGAAACATATATTGTGTAAATATAATAATGTATATTAATTTTTTTAGATCATAAATACTAATACTTGAGATGATTTTTTAGAATATTTGATGTTTCTTGCTCGAGGTCCTCTAAAACAGGCTATAAAGTTTGACGTTTACAATGTGAATGGATTTAAATTTCATATAGTCGATTGGGAAGAGGGTTTGAAAACATAGAATAGTGGTATATTTATGTTTGTCAAAGTGGGATACTATATAATGTTTATTGATATTATTGAAATAAACTACCATGATCATTTTTTTGTTGTTTTATTCAAATTCATTTGGGTCGATATTATCAGGGGTGTTAAAAGAGATTCCTTGAAATTTACTTATGTGAACTTATCTTTATTTATGGATGTTGGTGACTATGAATTACATGATATGTATATCTTATCATCACAAGAGAAAATGGTATATTATGTGGAAAATATTATGGATGAAGGGTGGAGTGTAGTTTCTCACTTAAAACAAATAGACTTGTACGATATGGGTGATAAAGTGGAAGATTTGACCTCTCACAATGAATCCCATCAAAAATAATAAGAGAACTTATTTTTCATCCCGATATTGAAAATATTAGTCTTGCAAGGGTGGATGAGGTATATGAAGAAATGATAGAGCATTATAATGACATGATTGAAGGAGAAAATTATTTTATGTACAATCATCTATTTATTTATAAACCACTTATGTAATTTGTGTAGTCATTCTTTATCATAGTTATGTATAATTTTTTTAGTACTATGCATTTGTTATCATTTATAATTTTTTTCTAGAATATTTTTTTTGAAATATATCTTTTGAAGTTAATTTTATTTTATTAAACGATAGGTGTGCCAAGAGGAAGCGTTATACTGATGTCAATCGACTCTGGTAATCTTTTCATTAGTTTAAATATTTATAAGAAAATATTATCTATTCAATATATTAAATTGTTGATTTATCTTTTTTTAATATAGTCATAGAATTTAGGGCACCATGTATCCCAAATAGAAGTGTGGTTGGATGTTCATAAAAATATGATGGGATTTTTGTTAATGAGACTACCAAAGAAGTTGGGGTATGAATTCATTTTTCATTATAACAAATTATTATCAGTTTTCACTATTTTAATATATATTGCTTCTAATATGACTGATATTTTATTTATAGGTAAAAATTAAAGAACTATGGGATTCCAATCCCGCGTAGTCCTTCTCAGTCTCTCAAGATGACCTAGTTGGTAAAGTCCTCGGGAAGGAGCATCCTGGTCGAGTACATGGGATGGGTTTGGGATCATTACCATCTAAGGTATTTGGAAGTAAATCATGGATTTCAGCTATATCTACTCATGGTTATAGTCACTACCTACCATAATATACTCATAGATAGTTTGTTTCTATACAAATCACAATTCAGGAACATGGGGATCAGATATCCTTTTTATAGAAAGTGTTGGTTGATTTATATCAAAAGATGACCAGATCTATTCCTGGTGATATTGTATCAATGACTGGTGGTGAGCAGGTAAATCACACAACTTCAAAATAATTTATTTCACAAACTTTTATTGATTTTAAGTTTAAATATAAATATAAAACATTGTTTAATTTTCAATATAGTTTTCTTGTAGGTTCCGGTAGCAGGAAGTAAATATGGAGATGGAGAGAGTGATGAACATAGTTCATCATCTGCCATTGATTAGTGGAGAGGGTTTTTTCATGTATCATTTGTGGGATAGATTAGACTATGAAAACTGATATATTCTATGCATTGTTTATGCGTACTCTAATTGTAAGATAATGAAACTTTCATCATGTTTCTATATGTTGTGTTTCATTTGTTATAGAATTATGTTATTAATTTATGTATAATCTGATTATAAGATATATAAATTTTGGTATTACTATATGGTAGAATTATTTGGTCTGTGAATTGTTTGTTTTTTTTTCAGGATTTTTCTGGGACTGTAGGTTCTGGGGTTGTAGATTCCGCAACTCATTTTTTTAATTCATCATATTTCATCCGTTTAAACAGCTTATAAATATAGTTTTTTTCCATGGTGGTTTAAACCATCTCTATATTATGGTACATGTTTTTTGACAATGGTTAAAACCACCTCTAAATATGACAAAATTTTATTTAGTGATAGTTCTTTTGGTAAGAAAAACATTATAATTTAGCAGTAGTTTAAATCACTGCTACATTCTTGACATTTTTTTGGACAAAAAACCACTGCTAAAACATAGAAAACCAATGATAAATGGAAGTAACCACTGTGTGTTAGATGCTGACCCCAATTTTAGTGATAGTTTTTGGAAATCATCATAGAACCATGTGGTGGTGGTTTAAAATACCTGCAAATAAAAAAACCAGAGCTATATAGTTATTATTTATATTATAGGGTTGGGAATTTGTAAGGCTATGCATAATTTTATTTTTATTGTAATTTCATACTCACCCCATTTGAGTCAGATAACCTTACTGATACTTAATTGTTTTTGGTTTCAATTGTTTTACACAAATATCCAGGTTTGTGACCAAACAAATAAATAGTTACTCCCTCTCCCATATTATCCTTTCTAAATGTAGCATGGGCTGTGATGGATCAATGTAAGCATATTTACATGGGATGTAATGAATTAAAGTTATAGTATGTTATATACCAACTAACTTGTTCATGTGGTTGTGATGATGGTATATGGTTGTGTTCATACATGGTAGGAGGAGGAAAAAATGTTGATGTCCTTTATATTAATGATACCCTACTAAAATGGATATGAATATGTGGTTTTGGATATGGACTAATGACAAAGTGAACATTGGAACCTATATCGGTTGGGGTAGGTAGGACTGCAGTCTGACCCACATTGACTATTACATGATCATTTGGTCTAGTGCCAATGTGAATGTTGGAACTTTCATGGGTTGTGGTAGGTAGGGGTGCAGTATGATCCACATCAATTGCGACTTGATATATATATATATATATATATATATATATATATATATAATGTGATTGAATAGATATGGAAGTTATGGAAGCACATTCTATTTTCCATTGGGGTGTGAGGGAAAAAAACTAGTGGGTAAGTGGTTGTGGGGTACCCTTATGATATTTTTTTTCATTACTATGATATTACACTTGGATATGTTATTGGGTTAGGGAGCCTTTGTGAGGATGGGGGTTATTTGACCTATTATAGGTGTGAGTTGATTATACTGTTTATTCACTAAATCATTAGTATTCCTTTTTCATGTTTCTATTAGAGTTATTTTGTACGATCCTACTATGTATACAATCATTCTCACCCCTATATATATAAATCCATTTTATGGTTTCTAGGGTGAGTTTAGAGATTGAGCTAGGCATAACTAGATCAGATCTTAGAGCTATGATTGGAGTTATTTTCTATGAGTTAATTTTGGTATTTTATCTGGGAGACCTATATTTGTATGAAATTTCCATGAACTGCATATATTGCAGGATATATATTTTATTTTATATTATGGTGTCGATTGGTGGTTTCTTATTATTTTCTTAGGATTTTTGAGTCTAATAAATCCCATTATATTTTTTATACCCTCAGTGCTAGTTTCCAACATTGAGATTATTAGAGTTGGGATTTAGGGGCCACTCTCATCTTGGGGGAGGGTCATAAAAAAGTGGTATCAAATCCATGGATGAGAGTTAAGACTGGTAGGGAAATATCATTAATTTAAATCTATGTGTGATTTGGAAAGGGATACCATTTTGGACATAGGTGATTAGTCCCCCCATGATCTGATGAAAGGGACCTAAGATTGTTGAGCACCCCAAGTGAGATAATACTGATTGCAGGGTAGATAACCAAGAGATGTGAATGAATCATGTTTCTTTGCACTTATGGTTTGATTGGGGGAATTTTAGTGAGAAAAATAAACATGAACCTAATAAAATAAAAATTATTTAGTTCTATGTTATCAGTCATAGGGATTTTATTCACATTAGTGACCTATATTTAGGTTTTAGGTATTTGAAGGATAAATTACCGGAGTTCTCTATTTATGGATGTTTCTTTTAAATATATGATAACTCTATTTATGCTGATATATTTTCAGTTTTATGTAATTGTATTTTTTAATTAAATATAAAGTTTTTGATAACTCAGGGTTCTAAGAATTAATTACTTTCACCTGAATCAAATGGTGAATGGAAATATTGACAATGTTAAAACCAACTTCATCCTATTGAATTTTTAATTTTTTACCTTGGTGAACTATTAGGAATTATTAATATGTTAAGTAATATAAAGGACCCTTGAATTATATGAAATGAGTTGTTTTAGACCCCTATTTTTTAAAGAAATCTATGTGTTAATATGTATTTTCTAGTTTTGAAGTTATGCATGTGGATATTGATTTAAAAAAGAGCATTATGATATATTATTTGAACAAAAATAATACTATGTAAGCATGTAATATTTCCTAATTCTAAATATGTGAGTTATTAAGAATAATATGTTTAATATAGTATATTAGTCACTATTTTTAATATAAATTATATTTATTAGGGTTATCCGTTGGCTTAATGGAAATCATGTTAATGTTTTAATGTAGTAATGGATGAACTATTAATATCTACTTGGGCATGATAAGTTGAATTTTCTATAATACAGGGTGATCAAGTTTGTCTAAATTGGTAATATATGTTTCTATAAAACTAATTTAAATTTTAGAATGATTATTTTGAGAACTTATTCAATACTGTTTAGTAGTATGTGAATTGATGTTTAGTGTTATTTTCTTAACTTTCTTGAATGGTGATGTGCTTTTCAAAAATTACTTTCTTAAATAAGTAGCATATTTTTTATAAGGATTAAATTTATTTTAATATTTTTATTTCTAAATTGGTTGATTGTGCTTTATAATAAAATGGTTTTTTTACCAAAATCTTTTTCATTTAAATGGATTTCCAAAGTTTAAAATAGTTTTTTTAGTTTTCAAAGTTTTAAATGTGTGGGTTTAAAGGAAAAGACATTACGTTTTAACAAAATATTTTCTTTTTAGATTATTTTGATCATTTTTAAAGAGATAAAATTTATGAAAATTGGATTTTTGTTTCCTTGAATGGTGTTTTTGAGGTCATTCCTTTAACTAGGGAATTTTTATTTCTATAAAATAGACATGATTGGTGGGGAGGAGAAAAGGAATGTTTGATTTCTTAATGTATTGGTGGATTATGGAATGGGGGTGATGTGTTTTTTTTGTTTTTGGTGGGTATTATTGTAATAATATCATAGGAATATGAAATTATTTTATTGAGGTTGAGTTAGTTTTTTAGTTTAGGGATGTGGGAGTATATGTGATTCTTATGGTGTGTTTGAGTTTTCATAGTTGTTGGCATGTGTTTAATTGTTTAGATCATCCTTACTAATTTTGATGTTCTGATTGAAGACATTTCTTTAGAGCCTCTTCAAGGTGATGTGATCAGGAAATAGGAGTCATGAGATAAGTTGTTGTTAAAATTTCACCAGCAAGAAGTGTCAAAGTTTCTTGGTGGGGTGTAAATCCTTGAGGTTGAGGAGTATTTATAATAGGTCAAGGTTTCCTTCAAATTAATGAGGAATCCTTGTCATTTCTTAGTTTCTCAAGTAGTGGGTTATCTTAGAGGGATGGATTTCATTTTTGGAATATGAGTCATGGTTGGATAGAAGTGGTTTATTGGGAAGAATTCCTTGTATTAATTAAGAAAGAGTTTTCCCCTAGGTGTAGATTAACGAACATTGGAAGGATCTCTTAAAGATTCAATAGGGGAATTCGAGTGTGCATGATCTCAATATTTTTTTTGACATTGATTTACCAATTTCAGACCTTATGGATTACAAATATATACATGCATAATATTTTAAGTCATCCTTGAGGTTAGATATTCAATGGAGGGTGGCTAGTTTATAGCTAAAGTCCTAAATGGATGTGAGGGATCATGCCAGTGGGATTGATAAGAGTATAATATGGGATACTAAGAAGGATGAAGGTGGTTCCTTGAGTTTGGAACATGTGGAAAGTGGATATAGAAAGTGAAGAGGTCTCTTTAGGTTCATTCATGGCCTCGAGCCTTGGGTCAGTATAGCTCTTGGAATCTAGTGTTGGGAAGGATGGAATGTTTTTTTGTGGTGTGGTGGGGCACAAATGGTTCAAGTTACCCATGGTTTTTGGTGTTACTAGGTTTAATTAAGGTTGTTTATTTGTTTTTTGGGGTGGTCAGGTTGTAGTGGGTAGCTGGTTAAGATTAAGTGTGTTTGGTTTAAGATTTTAAGGGTGAGTTTGTTTTGATTTTTTTGTCAAATATGTTTTAAATTATCTTTAATGCTTAAATTTAATATTTTATTATCATATTCTTAATCTATTTTCCTTAAATTGGATTTTTAAATTATCTAATTGTTTTTAGTTTGAAAGAATAAGTGGTTTTCCAGGTTTCTATAGAAACTTAATCAATTTTGAAAGTGTTTGAAGTGTTTTTAAATTAACATTTATCAAAATGAATGGTTATAAAAACATGACGTCACAACATTTTTTAAATTTATGAAAGAAGGAAGGGTTGGTAAGGTAGGTTAAGTTTGGGTTGGAGTGGCTGATCTTAAATATCCTTATTCTATATCATGTTAGGATCCTTTTTATGGATGAATTTTTTCTAAGAGGAATATCATGAAGTCATTTGGTTTTAGAGTTTCCCTTATTGAGGTAGGAATGGTGTTACTGTTGGATTCTTGAGTTAAGGTTTTGAGTGAAAAGTGGATGTTTTTCCCAAAGTGTAGTAATCCTTGGGAGTTAGATGGATTTTCTTGAGCAATATAGTTATTACAAGGGTTTAGAGAATAATATATTCATAAAGCATCGAATTGTTCTTGAGTAACCTTCCATAATGGTTATATTTTAGGAAGTTATTTCCCCCATTTCATATTGATGTTGGGATGATTGATTCATCACTATTATAATTTATATTTTAAATCCTTGGTTCATGTTTTTTATATCCATGGGAGTTTAGAGGCATGTATTTGGGAACATGATTAAAAAATATATGTTCAGTATCCTAAATTGTTTTGAACATAGTTTCACTATAATTATTAGGATGTTTTTTTTCCTGAATTTACTGAGAAGGTGTTTATAGTTATTTTGATTGATTTTTATTATTTCTTGGGCCCATTTTTATTTTTTTGATAGATTTGGTTATGTTTGAGAGGTATCTCGAGGGGGTGGAGTATTTGGGTTATTAGTTGTTAATTTCTTTCTAGGCTTGGTTTTGATTCTTGGGGATGATAATTGTTTGAGAGGTAACTAAAATAATCTATCATACCCCTTAAACCCCTTAAATTATGTGTTTTGGGTGTTTAGGGCATCGTAAAAAGTTTTTAGGAAGGAAGGTAGAGTTGAAGATGAAATCATAGCTAGAAGAAGTGAATTGTGGTGTGACCCTGGGTGTTGTACCATGGCTGGTTGGTTAGAAGAGGGTAATTCTTTCACCCAGTGTGTTTCACTATGGGAGGTTAAGCTATGATATGAAGCTTTTTAGGTCAATACCCCAAGTTATTATATTTTCAAACTCCGTAGGCCATGGTCCTTAGTCCATTCCATAGTTTTAGTCAAGGGTTGATTGGGATGAAGGAAAGGGTAGGGATTTTTGGTGTGGTTATCACTACTTTGGAGTGGAGCCTGAAGTGATTGATTATATTATTCTTCCATTTTAGATGTCACTACTCCATAGTGCCTATGTTATTCCATTTTTGGATTCGATAATTTCCATGTGATTTTATAAATTTGGATACTATGATGTGGATATAATCCTTACATCATGGACCTTCCTCAATTATCTTGAATTAAGAGGGATGAACGAATTTGAGAGGGGAGAGATAAGGGTAAACACGATGTGATTTCAAGAAATTTATTAAACACAACATCATTACAACATGAAACTTACTATTGTTTCATGGTTTTGTGAATTTATATAAAAAATCTAAGTTCATTGGACCATACAAAATATTTTATTTTCTACCATTCTCCCTAAACTCTAGGCAACAAGAGGTACCCCTTTCGAGAATCTTGAGTTCCCTTGACTTGAACTTGGTATTTGGCTTCATGATAATAACCAATTATGATTTGAGGTGGGTTCTTATTCTATTTTATTGGTTCCATCCTTTTTATTCCTCCTCAAATAGGATGTTAAGTTGGTTGGATTCAAATTGGGTAGTGTTTAGTCGTAGATTGATGAGGTATTTTTGGGATTTATATTATTAAAGATCATTGTACATGATTTAATCATAGTGATCATCTCTTTTCCTCACCTTGATATTGCACAATGGTTATAAAGTTTTAATTGGGATCAGGGATTTGATAAATCTCTTTTAATTTTTGTATAATGTATAATTAACATACTTTTTTATAACAAAGATAGTAAAATTTACTAAAGGGAAAATGATGGGAAAAGGGAGAATCAAATGTGTTTATTATAGGTTACGAGCATAGCATAAGTATCCTTTGATAGTATGACCAACTCAAATTGTAGTATTAATTTACATGTAATTTTTTTATTCACATGATCAAAACATCTTTCCCAATGAAAACCATATATTACTTGACTATATTAAAACACTAAAACAAGAAGATGAGGATCTTTACATGTAATTTATAATTAATTTACAAGAAAATATAGAATTACCTCAACTTGTAATTCATCTTTTGTTGATGATCTAGTTAACTAGATCTCATCATTCAGTCATTGAGCTATAGGATCCAAGTGAATAATAACTTTAACAGTGATCCACAAATGAACCATAATAGTTGAACATGACCATATAATTTTCGGGTGCTAGCACAATCGATCCTGATCTCTTGTATTGTTCATGGTTGATCATAGTAGTATTCTTCTCAAATAAGGAATATATCTTGTTTCTCTATATAATTAATGATATAAGAGGAATATTTTTATGAAAAAATCCCTCAAGGTGTCATGTTAGTATTTTAGGAATGTTTGTGTTTGTTGACCAAGATGGTCAACAAAATTCCAGAATGGTTATCATAGAAGTATGTATTTTGAAGGCGACATAGTTTCCCAGTGTTTTATATATTTTTGGGCCTCAAAATCAGGATTTTAATTATGGATAAGGAAACATTTATTCATATAATAATTGATGGACCACATAAAACCTAAATAATTTGTGATGATATGGACCACATAGGATTTGTTCTATATGAAACACATGGTGAATATAGTTCATGAGAGCCTATCGTTTATAGAAGCAGGAAATGAATTAAAGGTTCCGTAAAGGGATCATCATTTATAAGTGAAGGAGGTGATTTGAAGTGCATCGTATTGGGTGTTGTTTTAAGGATGTAGGTGACGTTTCAAAGGCTTCTATAATGACCCAAACTTTTGTTAATGTAAATCCCTCTTGATCTAATTAAATGTCTTAATATGTGAAATGGTTATAAAAAATATGAACTTAATTTGTTTTATGTTTTTTTGATTTTAAAATACCATTAATAATTTCAATCGTTGCTATTGTAGCCATTGAACAGTGATCACATGATTAGTATAAATATAGGATTTAACAAATCCAATTTACTCAGACAAAGAAAGAGATGACCTCATCTAGTAGACTTTACCTGTATAAATACCATTTGTCAGAGCTCAGAAAGGATGTGGCATCATTGGTCTTCTCTCTTGACCAAGCTCAAGCCGATCTTGAACACATTAAGCTTGAGCGGAACTGCCTACAGGAGAAGTGGAAGTTGAAAGAGATTACCACCCGGGCGATGTTATCTGAGCCACCCCAAGAGTCTATCACCATCATACACCTCACCCTTAAGTCTTATGTGACTGTTTTAAGAGGTTATGTAACAAGACCCTAGTACTATGGTTATGTACATTATTTTTTTATATAATAATGAATATACTTTCATTTTATTATTGTTACTTTGTAAATAGTTTTTAAAGCACAAATAGTATTTTAGTTAATATTCAACTAAAAATATATTTTGATGAATTAATGGATTTTTTAATTAAATAATATTTTAATAAAATATTATTATTAAATTATTTTTTATTAAATATAAATGATCATATAATTTTATGAATGCAATTGTAATTTTTATTAAGTTTTGAAAACTATTTTTGTCAAAACCCATGAATTTTCGATAAATGTCTGTTTTTATTTTAAAAGTGAAAATTAACATATTTAGAAAATTATTTAGATAAAATGAATATTATTTCTAAAATCAGTATGTCGAAATTATCCAATAGTGAATTTTTCATAATTTTCCAAGACAGTCAAATTTTTGGGTAAAAATTAAATACCGTTTAAATATATAATGTGTTTTATGACATCATAATGACCCAATTGTGATGTAATAAAATTATATAAACTTTATGTTCGAAAAATATATGTTTTACCATTAAAATAATGTAATTTTGGGTTTTTTTGATTTATTTTACAAATCTTTAGTGGACCCTTCAAGACTTATTAAACATTCTATCTTTTTAAATTGTTTTCCTTGGGACTGTGACTCACCTCCACATAAGAAACCCTATTATTTTAAGAAGTTAGTACTTTGGACTTATAAAATATTTTTTCCACTCCTATTTTGGAAAAACCATGGGCAAAAACCATGGGCTAGTTTGTGGTTTTGATTAGTTTAATGTGAGGTGTCCCAAACCTAAATAATAAACAATTCCCTATGCTTTCCTATATAAACCCACCCAAGGTCCCACTTCCTCCACATTCAAAGCCTTTTTAATTCGTCCAAACTATGCCCTAATCTATCTAGAATCCCCCCAAGGTGCCGAAAGCTCCCAAGAATCCTCTCTCAAAACTCTCGCAAGCCTTTGGAAGCACACTTCCAAGTAAGGGTTTTTCTTCCTTTCTCATTTTTGTCCAATATTCTTTAAGTTGTTATACCCTTTTAATTTAATTTATAAATGTTGGGGTATGGTTTTGAACCTCCCTATACTTCCATATTTATGTTTTAATTATGAGAGACCCCTTTCTCTCTCATTAAATGCCTCCCATGTACACTTTTTACTATGCCGAAATTCTGAAAGGAATTTCTCTCTCCTCATTTACATTCAAGAAATTCTTTTGTATCATGAATCTAAATTCCATTAAATTTGTGGGGAAATGTATCTAAATGAACCCATTACTATCCATGTCATTTAAATATGATGATACACCCCTTTATCTCTCATCAACCATTTTTATGAGCTCTTATGTCGCGCCATTATGCTTCCAAAATTCCACCCCATTTTTCCAAGCCAAAGTCATTATGTAGTGAATACCGTGATCATTTCTATATCAAGGGTATTCAACCTTATCCACATTTACTTATTGTTTAAAGAGTATCAAGTATGTATTACACATTATTTTATCATGTAATAAATGATTATGTTTAATGACTCAATGTTTTATGATCCATGTGGCACACTTATGCATGAAGTGAAATGTTTAAGAAGGGTGCGCCCTTATAGTGCTCCAATGCATTGGGTAAAGTATAGTATCATGATACGTCATGTTCAATGGGTGTTTACTCATTATAATTCAAGTGCAATGAGTATCTACGCGTGCTTCATGTGCAATGAGGGTTTACTCATGCTCTATGTGCAATGAGCCTTGGATCATGCTAATTCCATGTTAAGTGTTGTTGCCACATTTCCATGTTATGATTATCATGATTTGTCATGCCTTTATGTTTATGCTTCTCTTATGCTCTATTGATATGACTATTGTCTAAAATGTATTTTATTCTTCATTTTACTCAATGTTTATTCCTTTACTAGGCTTTATAGCTCACCCTTTTCTTATGCATGCCCTTAGGTTATCCTATGCAATGCTAAGTACAAGGGAATGTAGTGGTCATGTAAAGGAAGTTTTCAATAAAGATGTTGTATTTCATGTTTTATGTTGTTATGTAATGATCCTAATCCCCAAATACACTATAACTCTCAATCTTATATGTTGTATCAAGTAAAGTTTCTGTAATAAATTATGTTTAATTGTGTAAAAAAAGCAAGGTTGTTATAGTTGGTATCAGAGGATAGGTTTAGTTATTTTTGGGATTAAGATTAGAAAACCCTAGGGAAGCCTTAGAGACAAGACTAATAAGAACATACCTATGTTTTGGTGAGTATCGAGTAAGTGGTTTATCAAGAAAATACATCCATGTATGGATACCATCAGGTAGAGGCGGCTCTGGCACAGATGTATCCTAGGGGTAAAACCTGAAAACACCACTTTGATCTAGACTCGAACATGAACTGGTGCACGACAAAGGGCCTTGCTACACTCTTGGTTACGAAAATCCCGGGGGATATTCTTTGGTAAATTCACAGGCTTAGTATGAACCCTTATTAAGGGAATTAAAAAAAATTCCCCTAAGAATATATGTTAGAAAGTAGACCATGAATAACATAGATTGAAGCCTATGGATTCATAAGTTAAGAAAATAAAAGTTATTTATAAGTCATCAATTTTTTCCTTGGATTACCCTTTATGTGTTACCCCTAAATTTCCTTTTATTCCAGCCAATAGCCGGTAATAGGAGGACTCAAGATAACAACCGATGTGAAGATCAATGTGATGACTGTGCTAATGAGATGCCCAATCTGATGGGAGCGGGAATTACGAACATTATCATGCTTCTCTCTCAGCTAACTCAAGATTTGAATAGAAACATGGGTCAAGAGGAACGTTCACCCCCCCCCCCCAAGAAAGAACAAGTCGCTATCGAGAGATTCATGAGACAAAGGCCTCCTACTTTTAATGGATTATCTGCTCCCTTAATCACCGAACAATGGATCAACTCCATTGAAAAGATGTTATCCATCCTTTAATGTTTTGAATAAAATAAGGTTCTTATGGATGCTTATCGTATGGAAGGTGAATCCGATCAATGGTGGATGTTGATAAAAAATACGAAGCCTGAGGAGGAGATCGAGGCGTTAGAATGGAAAGATTTCAGGAAGATGTTTATCGATAAATGTTTTCCGCTCACCCTCAGACTCAAGATGGAAATGGAATTCTTTTCCCTCAAGAAAAAAGAAAATGAATCCATCAGAGCATATAATGAAAGCTTCATAAGGCTTTCACGATACACCTCAGGCTTTTTCGTTACCCCCAAATGCAAGGTTGACCACTTCTTTGGTGGGTTGAAACCTAGACTATGGAAAGTGCTGGCGATCCGTGACTTTGACAACTATGAGGAAATTGTCCGATGTGCCCTCAAGGTCAAAATGAAGATCAGAGAATCTAAGGGGTATCATGGGGATAAGAAGCGTAAGGTGGAATTCAATACTGGTGGTCCGATGGATAAATCTAATGGTGCTAAGAAGATCCAACACCCCACTTGCCAAATGTGCAGAAAGAAGCACCACAAAAATTTCCTGAAGGGGATGGGGAAATGATTTAGGTGTGGAAGAGAAGGGCACCTAGCTATTAACTTCCGATAAGAAAAACCTGCAGCTACAACAGAGGAGAGGAACGCTCCGTTCAAACCTCAATGCGTTGTTCATTGTAACAACTTCAAAGAACCAGTGCATCTGGAAAATCAGTGCCCTAAGCCAAGGGTTTTTAGAGGCAACCAACAACCTCCAAGGAAGAAAGGGAAAGATTTTTCCATCACTACTGCTGAAGTGAACCTCAACAATGAAGTGGTGACAGGTACACTAGTTTTTTTATTCAGGTTCTACACATTCTTTTATTTCCCGAAAGTTTTGTAGATCAATCCCAACACCACCACAAATCATGGAAGTAAAGATGTCAGTAAGTACAGAAAATGGGTCAATCGTTGCATCCCATGAATATAACTCCTCCCCTGTCATAATATATGGATTTAATTTCTTGTATAACCTCATCATACTCCCTCTAGTGGAATTTGATGCAATTCTTGGCATGTATTGGATTTACTTATATAGATCCAACATAAATTGTCGTGAGAGGTAAATCACTCTCCATGTGGAGAATCGACCCTCGATTCAATACAAGTGAAAGGAGGAAGATTAATCTTCTTTAGCTCCATTATCTCAAGCGTGGATATTACTACCCTATGAGTACTCATATCTGACTCAGATGATTAAGTCTAAGGAAGAAACCATTCTTGAAGACATGCCTATTATAAGGGAATTCACTGAAGTGTTTCCTGAGGAATTTCCTGGTCTTCCTCCTAGAAGAGATTTTGAATTCTCAATTGATCTTATACCTGGGGTGTTGCCAATATCCAAGACTCCATATATAATGGCTGTTGTAGAGCTTAAAGAGATAAAGAAATAACTACAGGAGAATCTAGATAAAGGGTTTATACGCCCAAGTGCTTCATTATGGGATGCACCACTCCTCTTCGTCAAGAAGAAAGATGGGTCAATGCACCTTTGCATCAATTATCGTGAGCTTAACTAAATCACGATAAAGAAAAAGTATCCTCTCCCATGAATTGATGACTTGTTTGATCAATTGTGTAGATAAAAATACTTCTCCAAGGTGGATTTATGGTCGGGATATTATCAAGTAAGGGTGAAGAAGGAAGTATCCCTAAGACTGCTTTTCAAACAAGATACGGGCACTATGAATTCATAGTAATTCCTTTCAGACTCACTAATTCTCCAACAATATTCATGGACTTGATGAATAGAGTCTTCAGGGATTACCTCGACAAATTTGTGGCAGTCTTTATAGATGATATTCTGATATACTCCAAAACCAAGGGGGATCATGAGGAGCATCTAAGAACTGTACTAGAGACCTTGCGGAAGGGGAATCTATATGAAAAGTACAACAAGTGTGAGTTATAGTTGAAGGAGGTCTTATTCTTGGGCCATATCATCACAAGCAATGGGATATCTATGGATCCATCCAAAATAGATGCAATTGAGGGATGGATGAGGCCAACATCGGTAACAGATATCCGTAGCTTCTTGGGGTTAGCTAGATATTATCGATGATTTGTGATAAATTTCTCATGATTTTCCAACCCTCTTACCAAGATAACTTGGAAGGGAGTAAAGTTTTCTTGGAGTGATGAATGTGAAGAAAGCTTCAAGGAGTTAAAAAGGAGGCTTATCACTGCGCCCGTGCTCACTTTACCTACATGTGGAGAACTTTTTGTGGTATTCTTTTATGCTTTAAAGAAGGGATTGGGTTGTGTGTTGATGAAAAATGACAAAGTCATTGCCTATGCTTCAAGACAATTGAAAGTTCATGAGAAGAATTATCCAACACATGATTTGGAGCTGGCTGCGGTGATATTTACATTAAAAATTTGGCAGCATTATCTTTTTGGGGAGAAGTGTGAAATATATATGGACCACAAAATCCTCAAGTATATATTTACACAGAAAGAGTTTAACATGCACCAATGAAGATGGTTAGAGCTGATCAAAGACTATGACTGCTCAATCCATTACCACCCTGGGAAAGTGAACAAGGTGGCATATGCTCTAAGTAGAGAGGACCCGTCAATTATATCATTGATGAGAATTGAGAAGGACCCATTCTTCTTAGATTTGATGAATATGGACAAAGGAATCATAAATAAGGGAACATCATCAATGCTTTCACAAATGATTTCTCAACCATATCTTTTGTAAAAGTTAAAGGATGCTCAAAAGGATGATGTGGGAATTCAGAAGAGAGTGGAAGCTATCAAAAAAGGGAAATCCTTAGAGTTCAATGTTAATGAAGAAGGAATTGTGAGATTTTGGAAAAGACTATGTGTTCCATCAAGCCTGGAGCTGAAGAAGGAACTTTTGGATGATGTGCATAGTTTAAATTTCTCTATTCACCCAGGAAACACAAAGATGTATCGAGATCTCTGAGAGCATTATTGGTGGGATAATAGAAGAAGGAGATCACTGAGTATACATCAAAGTGCCTAGTGTGTCAGCAAGTGAAGGCAGAGAAGAATAAGTCTAAGGGGATGATGTAACCATTGCCCATACCAGCATGGAAATGGGAGAACATCACCATGGACTTTGTCACCGGACTCTTGAAGACATCCAAAGGCAACAATGCAATCTAGGTTGTTGTGGATCATCTTACAAAGTCTACAAACTTCATTGCAATTTGGGAGGATTTCTCATTAGATCAGCTGACACAGATATATATTAGGGAAGTGGTAAGGCTGCATGGAGTACCACTATCTATTGTATCCGATTGAGATCCAAGATTCACCTCTAATTTTTGGAAGTCTTCAACATGCTCTAGATACTGAGATAAACTTCAGTACAACTTATTATCCCCAAACTAATGGCCAATCTGAGTAGACTATCTAAACACTTGAGGACATGTTAAGAGTGTGTTCTATGGACTTTAAAGGAGGGTGGGGCCAACATCTTCCACTGGTTGAATTCTCCTACAATAATAGTTTCCACTAGAGCATCTGAATGACACCATATGAATCCCTATATGGGAATAGGTGTAGAATACCAGCATTTTGGGATGAAGTCAGTGAACATAAGCAGCTAGGACCAGAAATGGTCGAAGAAATGGTGGAGAAGGTGAAAACCATTCAGAAGCATATCAAGGCATCCCAGAGTCGACAGAAGAGTTATGTAGATAACCATCAACGAGACCTTGAGTTTAAAGTTAGAGACATGGTATTTCTATGCATATCTCCATGGAAGAAGTTCATGATATTTGGAAAGAAATGGAAGTTAAGTCCTAGGTACATCGGCTTTTTCGAGATTCTTGATCGTGTTGGGGCTGTGGCCTATCGACTAGCACTTCCACCTACCATGGCCAAAGTACATGATGTCTTTCATGTATCCCTCTTAAGGAAGTACATACTAGACCCTTCACATGTACTCTCTTCAGAGGTAGTACAACTATAGGATGATCTTTCTTACGAGGAGCAACCAGTGATGATCTTAGATTGTAGAGAAAAAGTTCTACGAAATAATACAATGCCCCTTGTCAAGGTGTTGGGGCGAAACCACAAGTTTGAAGAAGCGACATGGGAATCAGAGGAAGTGATGAAGAAAAGTTACCCACATTTGTTTTAGAGTGGGAAAATGAAAATTCGGGGGTGAAATTTCTTAAGGGGGGAGATTGTAACGACCCAAAATTTTGTTAATGAAAATGTCTTAATATGTGAAATGGTTATACAACATATGAACTTATTTTGTTTTATGTTTTTGGATTTTAAAATACCATTAATGATTGTGACCATTTCTATTGTAGCCGTTGAATAGTGATCACATGATTAGTATAAATATGGGCTTTAACAAATCCAATTTACTCAGACAAAGGAAGCGATGGCCTCATCCAGTTGACTTACCCCATATAAAGCCCATTTTTCAGAGCTCGGAAAGGAGGTGGAATCATTTGGATTCACTCTTGACCAAGCTCAATCTGAGCTTGAACACCTTAATCTTGAGCGGAACTGCCTACGGGAGAAGTGGAAGTTGATAGAGATTATCACCCGAGCAATGTTAACCGAGCCACCCCAAGAGTATATCACCATCACACACCTCACCCTTCGGTCTTATGTAGGTCTTTAAGGGGTTATGTAACAATACCCTAGTACTATGGTTATGTACATTATTTTTGTATATAATAATGAATATACTTTCATTTTATTATTGTTACTTTGTAAATAGTTTTTAAAGCACAAATAGTATTTTAGTTAATATTCAACTAAGAAATATATTTTGATGAACTAATGGATTTTTTAATTAAATAATATTTCAATAAAATATTATTATTAAATTAATTTTTATTAAATATAAATTCTCATATAATTTTATGAATGCAATTATAATTTTTATTAAGGTTTGAAAACTGTTTTTCTGAAAACCCATGAATTTTCCATAAATGTCGGTTTTTATTTTAAAAGTGAAAATTAGAATATTTAGAAAATTATTTAGATAAAATGAATATTATTTCTAGAATCAGGACGTCAAAATTATCCAATGGTGAATTTTTCATAATTTTCTGAGACAGTCAAATTTTTGGGTAAAAATTAAATACTATTTAAATATATAATGTGTTTTATGACATCATAATGACCCAATAGTGATGTAATAAAATGATATAAACTTTATGTTATTCCAATATATGTTTTAACATTAAAATAATGTGATTTTGGGTTTTTTTGATTTGTTTTAAAAATCTTCAGTGGACCCTTCAAGACTTATTAAACATTTTGTCTTTTTAAATTGTTTTCCTTGGGAGTGTGACTCACCTCCACATAAGAAACCTTATTATTTTAAGAAGTTAAGACTTTGACCTTATAAAATATTTTTTTCTAATCCCCTTTGGCAAAAACCATGGTCCAAAACCATGGTCTGGTTTGTGGTTTTGATTAGTTTAATGTGAGGTGTCCCAAACCTGAATAATAAACAATTCCCTCTCCTTTCCTATATAAACCCACCCAAGCTCCCACTTCCTCCACACTCAAAGCCTTTGTAATTAGTCCAAACCCTGACCTTCTCTCTCTAGAATCCTCCCAAGGTGACCCAAGCTCCAAATAATCCTCTCTCAAGCCTCTCTCAAGCCATTGGAAGCACACTTCCAAGTAAGGGTTTTTCTTCCTTTCTCATTTTTGTCCAATATTTTTTAAGTTTTTATCCCATTTTAATTTCAATTATAAATTTTGAGGTATGGTTTAAAACCTACCCCATACTTCCCTATTTATGTTTTAATTATGGTAGATCCCTTTCTATCTCATTAAATTCTTCCCATGTACACCCGTTACTATGCTGAAATTCCAAAAGGAATTTCTCTCTCCTCATTTACATTCAAGCAATTATTTTGTATCATGAATATAAATTCCATTAAATTTGTTGGAAATGTATCAAAATGACCCCATTACTGTCCATGTCATGAAAATATTATGATGCACCCATTTTTCTCTCGTAAACCATTTTTATGAGCTCTTATGTCATGCCGTTATGCTGCTGAAATTGCACCGCATTTTTCCAAGCCAAAGTCATTGTGTAGTGAATACTGTGACCATTTCTCTATCAAGGGTATTAAAGCTTATGAACATTTACTTATTGTTTAAATAGTCTCAAGTATGTATTCCACATTATTTTATCATGGAATAAATGATTATTTTGAATGATTCATTGTTTTATGATCCATGTGGCACACTTATGCATGAAGTGAAATGTTTAAGAAGGGTGTGCCCTGATAGTGCTCCAATACATTGGGTAAAGTATAGTATCATGATACATCATGTGCAATGGGTGTTTACTAATTCCAATTCAAGTGAAACGAGGGTTCAACCAAGCTTCATGTGCAATGAGGGTTTACTCATGCTTCATGTGCAATGAGCCTTGGCTCATGCTAATTCCATGTTAAGTGTTGTTGCCACATTTCCATGTTATGATTATAATGCTTTATCATGCCTTTATGTTTATGCTTCTCTTGTGCTCTATTGATATTCCTATTGTCTAACATGTATTGTATTCCTCATGTTACTCCATTTTTATTCCCTTGCCGGGCTTTATAGCTCACACTTTTCTTATGCATGTCCTTAGGTTATCCCATGCAATGCTAAGTACGAGGGAATGTAGTGGCCATGTAAAGGAAGTTTTCAATAAAGATATTGTATTTCATGTTTTAAGTTGTTATTTAATGATCCTAATCCCTAAAGAAACTAGACCTATCGATCTTCTATGTTGTATCAAGTGAATTTTATGTAATAAATTATATTTAATTGTGAAAAAAAAAACAGGGTTGTCATAGCTTCCACAAAGGAATAATGCACTATGTGAATCACATAGTGAGTGCAGTATGAAGTGATGGATGATCGAAAAAGGTGTTTTCTATAATTATGTTTTGTAGGTTTTTTGGATTTAATTTCTTTTATAAATTACCATTAATCACATCATTATATATAGAGAATTTAATTATATAGTATTATCATAGAAATAATTTAGCTATGCAAAAAAGTGGTTTATGAAGGAGACATTCTGCGAAGGAGGTATTTCATGAAGGGGATATTTTCATGGAGGTATATTGTGAAGGAGGTATTCCACAAAGAATCCAGTCCATGAAGTATTAGTTTGTGGATGATTTTTTTGGAAACTATATCTCACAAAGGAAAATGGGCTCACATAGAGTCATTATTACATGAAAGAAGATAATTATTTGAAGCACTCACTATGCAGTGAAAGCCATTTAATGAAGGGATTAATGAAATTCACAAAGAATCAAAAAAAATTCATGCCTCATAAATTAAACATTGTGTGGTTAAGGTTATTTCATCTATAAGGTGAAAAAAATACTTCATGGAACATTTATATATGTGTAAAAAAATTATGAGGAGGTTAAAAACAATATAATATTCCTCTAAATAAGTAGCGAACACACTTTAGTGGAGAGAGTTGTGATCTTTCAAATTATAATTAGTTATAAACCAAAAGGGACAATGATCCCACTTTTAACCTTATAATAGAAGTCCACTTTATTATATTTGTTACATTAGTACATTGACTTTTTATACTCCTTAGATATATCCCAGTGAGGATGAACCAATTAAAATTATTGTGTCTTGTGTATGTTTTAATTCTCATTTATTTTATGCTATGGGAAGGAGATAGAAAAGTGTTTTTTTAGAGATGAAACAAGATACAAAGATACATTTTTTTTAATTTTTCATACCATTATTCACCCCACCTTTTAACCTAGTTGAGATAAAAAATAGTATCATAGGAAAAGTTTGAAAGTCATTGGTTCTCTCTCAGTAGAGGAAATGGAAGCTGTTAATCAAAAAAGTATTCTGATCTTTTATGGAAACAATTTTTAGTTATGTAAGAATCAAATGAAAAACTTATTTCAATTTGTAGGTATGGGTGTATTTATAGCTACAATGCATGGTATTTATTTCAATATGGATAGGGGAGTTTTTTCAAAGGCAGAACATAGATAATTGGATGCTGATGCCAAAGGAATCAATGCCTTAGGGTCAGATTTATCCAATATAATCTACAGGAAAGTGGTGTCATGTAATTTATCTCATTATATGTGGGAAAATATTTTAAATATCTATGAAGTAAATTAAAAATTATGATAATCTATGTTTCAAGTTCATTGGAACAAATATGACGACCTGATAATTCACCCTAATGAGTCTGTTGATGCATTATTTGATCGGGTTAATGTTATTATAGAATACCTGCACGGTCTTGGAGAAATTATCGATGATGTCAACATTTTTAATCACATATTGAGAAGAATACAACCTCATTTAAATTTGAAAGTATTTTTATTATAGGATAAGGATCCAAAGGAGCTAACATTGGATAGCCTATACAGTACTCTTATTGCATATGGGATGAGAAATAATGATAATGATGCCATGGAAAAAGGAAAGTCCAAAGAGGTGGAATTCAAGGCCATAAATAAGTTCACTTTTAAATATGGTCAGGAAGAAGACAATGTGTATGAGGTCATGTCATTACTTTACTTAAATCCACATAGATGAAAATTAAAGTTCAAAGGGAAACTTTCACTCACACGCTTTCGATGTTGAAAGATTGGACATCTTGTAGCATAGTGTTATAAGAAGATTCAAGACAATGATGAGAATGATGATGAAATCCCTTAGAATAAGTCTTTAAAAAATGTAAAATTTAGGATAAATACTAATAGAAATTTATTTAAAAAGAATAATCTACTTTCAAAATAAGATGATAGTTTAGAAGAATTCGAGGGAGAAGAACTGGAGGACTGTAAGGATCATGAAGTAGATGCTATGGTGGAAGTTGATAGAAATTCCCAAAAAAAATAAGAAAGAGAAAATGAAGAATGAGAATTTTAGGTAATAATTGACCTTAATGTTGAATTAGAATCTTCACTTGATGAGATAGATGTTTTAAGATCCAAAAAAAGAAATCAAACAAGGTAGTTTATGATGAAAAAATCTATACAAAACAATAGAAATAAAAAAAGTATAGGACAAAGGATTAGATTGAAACGTTTAAATAAAAAAATCCATAAAACATAGAGAAATCCATTTAGTATAATATTAAAGTTGAATAATAGACTAGGATTGTCGATAGTCTGACCAACATAGTAAAATATTAAGTCAAACACATCGAAGAGTTTGAGGAGGAGATTTTCAGCCTATAAAGAAAGATAAAATATTATAAAAAACTCTTAACTTGGGTAAAAAAGGTCAAAAAGGCAAAAAAAAAGTAAAAGTAGACATCATAGTTCCAACAAAACAAACAAATGAATGTCAGGAGAATAAAATAATAGATTATAAGGATGCAGATGGAATGGAGATTGATCGTAAATAGAAATCCATGATGGTTGAAGTCAGAACACAAGCACCCACTTAGAGGTTGAAAATTTATTTGGGTATGAATTGGAACTAGAAGATTCATAGAACCCAAGGGAAAGCTATTAGTTTAGTAGTGACACACATGAATTCCCTCAACATTTTGTGTAATTACTATATAAATATGGTATAATCACAAAATGTATGTTCCATATCCAAGAGGAACCAAAGGGAAAAATAGAAACAAAGGAATCCAAACAGAGCTTAGTATTTATTGAATTCATTCGATGTTCATTGTTTATAGAATGGAGGATTTTGACAGATGGACAGATAATATACATCAACTATACTGAGGAATTTTCCAAAACTAACTCAAATTGGTCATATTTAACAACTCAAGGAATCATCAAATGGGTTCAAAATAAAAAATCAATTTTCTACATTTAAAGATGAAAGTAGTCAATCATACTATAAGGAAGATCAAGAATATCAATTGAGGACATGGATGAGAAATAAAAGAGATGAGTAGGAATTGGTTGCATAGATTTATGTCAAATCATTATATCGCACTATAAAATAGATCATTGATAGTGGATTCACCTCTCATATGATAGGAAATAAGGATCAGGTGACAAGAATTAGGTACAACATGGAAGGTTTTATAAGATTGGGTAAAAATGAAGGCCTTAAGATTATTGGCTTGGGAAAAGCTGAGTTTGGGGGAAAATACACGAGACATGAAAATTCTTGGTTGTTGAAGGTCTCATTAAAAACTTTCTAAGTGATATTCAATTTTGTGACTCGAGAAATTTCATGATATTTTCTAAGAAATTATGTATCTTCAAGGAAAAAGATGGGGAAATTGATTTGTAGGGAAAGCGCATGAAGGGAAATATATACCTTATGAGTGGAGAAAATGATATGTTCTTTCTTTCCAATGAAGAATAAAATAGGTTATGATATAAATGTCTTGGTCATTTGAGCCAAATTTCCTTAAAAGATCTGGTGAAGTGTTATGTCAGTTGATATCTCCCTATGTTATCACATGATCGTACTCATACGTGCAATGCTTTACAACAAGGGTAGATAACTTGGAATATATAGAAGTAAAAAAGATAAATGGTCAATAGAAGTTCTTTAATTGGTTCATATTGATGTCTACTATCCTATTTCACCAAGATCTATTGATGGGAGGAGATATTGTGTTCTTTTCATTAATGATTTTAATAGAACGACATGGGTTTCAATTGTCACCAACAAGTATGATGTGTTCGATTTCATAACATGTTATCAAAGGAAAGTTAAAAATATGTTAGATGCAAAAATATGTATGTTCCAAACTGATAATGGAATAGAGTTCACAAACAACCAAGTAGAGGATTATCTCAAGAAACATGGAATAAGGCACCAAGTTTCAGTAATATGAACTCCACAAAAAAATGGAGTAGTTGAGAGAAGAAATTGGATTGTAAAAAACATGGAAATAATAATGCTCACTGAGAATGACATTCCAGATAAGTTTTGGAAAGAATTAGTGATAAAATCAATATACATATCAAATGGATACTTATTATGTCTGAAGGAAGAGATGATTCCATATGAGATATGGTATGAAAAAAATCCAACATTAAAGTACATTTGAGTCTTTGGGAGTAAGTGTTTCATTATCAATAAGTATAAAAACAAGAAGTTTTAATCATGGGGAGATAAAGGAATATTTATTATATACTCAAGAAAAATCAAAGCATATAAATGTTTCAATAATTGGATTTGAAAAGTTTTAGAAATTAGTGATATTTTTGTGATAGAAAATGAGTAGAATCTTTAGTAAATACATGAAAATTCTCAGGAGGATAGAGATAAAGATATGAGCATCTTAGGGGGATTTCTATTACCTAAGAAATATTCAAAATAATATTCATATGATGAAAATGATGAACGTAAACATGTATCTACACAGAAACTGAAGAATTGGGCTGAAATTGATAGGAAAAACATAATTGAAGATTAAAGATCACCAGTATAGAAAAGGAATATGAAGACTCTACAAAAATAATCTTTCTTATCACATTCAGAGACAAAGTGTTTTGAAGAATCTTTAAACGCTAAGATTTAGGTTCAATTAATGAACAAATAACTTGATCAAATAGAAAAGAATAAGACATGAGAGATTGTTTTGAGACCAACATATAAGAATTTAATTGGGACCAAATTGGTCTTTTGAAATAAGTTGAATGGAGATGAAATAGATATTCAAAAAAAATAATGACTATTGTGAAAAGGGTACTCCTAGATATATGGTATCGATGTCGATGAAACATTTTCACCTTTTATGAGCCTGGAGAAAATTAGATTATTCTTTGCCATAATAGTGAAAATAAAGTTCAAAGCTTTCCAGATGGATGTCAAGTGAGCATTTCTATATGGGGTTATGAAAGAAGACATTTATATTGAACACCCAAATGGTTTTATCATCCATGAAGATGAGAAAAAAGTTTTTCAATTAAAGAAGGCACTGTATGGGTTGAAGCAGGAACTGAGAGAATGATATTCATGACTTGATTAGTATTTGAAGAAGTTGGGTTTACAGTGTGGTGTATTTGATTAAAATACCTATCTTAACAATGAAATTAATCAAAGTATTATGGTACTAGTATATGTTTATGACATAATATTTGTTGTATCTAATGAATCTTAGTGCAAACACATTTTATAATTCATGAAATTCAAGTTCAAAATTTCATGATTGGGGAGATGAAATTTTTATTTGGTTTATAGGTGACACAAGGAAGGAATGAAACATTTATATCTCAATAAAAATATGACAAGGAGGTTCTTATAAGATTTGTAATGGATAATTTCAAGTAGCTGAAAAATCTGGTGGATACCTAGAAAAAACTATCACGAGGTGATTAAGGAAAAGTTGTTAATGTCATATAATATAGGAAGATCATTAGTGGTCAATTGTACTTAACATAGACATGGCCATATATTGTTTTTACACATGTTAGAAAACATAGTATCAAATTAATCCCAAATAAATCCACTTACTTGTAGTAAAAAAGGATACTTTGGTATATCAAAAGTATGGTGGATTTTGGTTTACTATAAAATAAAAAATTAAATTAAGAGTTATTAGGATTTACATGAATAGATTGGAAGGGTTAAACAGATGATCGAGATTCAACATCAGGTGTTGTGTTCTATCTTGAAGGATTCTATATTTCATGGTTAATCAAGAAGAAAGATTTTATTTCATTGAGCATCGTAGAAGATGAATACATTGTGGCTACTCAAGCTTGTGTGGAATTATTATGGCTGAAGCAGTGAAATGAATATATGAGAGTTAAATTGAATTATCCAAATGGAATCCATTGTGATAATTTAAGTTCTATATATATTAGAGAAAATCTAGTAGATCACTACTATATAAATAAAATTAAAATCAAGTATCATTTTATCAAGGAGAAGGTGGATTATGGGCCTATGAAGTTAGAGTATGTGCCTACAAAACTATAGGTTATAGATATTCTAATGAAGGCCTTACCCAAAGAAGCATTTTAATGTCATCTACTAGATCTTTGAGTCTAATTTACTTCATAAATTTTAATAATGTTGATGTGGGTCCCCCTCTCCCTAAGTTATGGTTTGTTTTTCCCTTATACATGGATATATGTACTTTACCCTATTGTAGACCATAAAGGAGTGACCTTTGGGTTTGTTGACAAAGGGGGAGAAGTTATGTTGTGATCATGAAATTAAAAAGGGAAAATTTCTTGATCAAGACATTATATGAATCTAATAAGTGGAGCAATGATACTGGGGGAGTTTAAATTAGATGATACTGAAGCAATTTATTTAATGTAGACAAATTATAGAAAGAGTTCACAGTGTAAGTAGTTTACGAATGTGTTCTTTCTCATGTTCCATAGGTTATGTTCCAATTTGTTTCAAGTGATATCAATAATTAAGCATTTCATTTATGAACATTGCATGTTACACTTGTTTCTCATTCTGATATTGACTCTTGTGGGATTAGAGTATGTGTTGAGTAAATCTTTGATCCATGTTTGGTGTCACAAAGTGTGAGTGGTGGTTGAAGCGGATAGTGCGTGCATGCATATAGATAAAAGTATATGAGTAGTCTTAAAGTATTGTCAAAAAACCCATAGGGGGATATTTTTGGGTAAAAAGCCCTCAAGGTTCTGTGTTAGTGTTTTTGGGATGTTTATGTTTTTCAACAAATCTGATTGACAAAATAACATATTGGTTATCATCAAAGTAGGTATTTTGAAGGTGGCATAATTTACTAGTGTTTAACATATTTTGGGCTTCAAAATCAGGATTAAATTTATATAAAAAGAAGGATTATAATATAAAATAATTGGTGGACTACATAGCACCTAAAGAGTTCATGGTGATCTAGACCGCATAGGAGTTTCACTATGATAACCGCATAGCAAAGCCAGTTCATGGGAGCCTATCATTTATGAAAAAAGGTGATTTATTAAAGGACACCACAAAAGGATCATCATTTATGGGTGGAGGTGGTGATTTGAAGGGCACTGTAAAGGGTTTTTTCATTTGCAGATTAAAGTGAAGTTTTAGAGGCTACCGTAAAGGAATAATGTTCAACGTGAACCGCATAGTGAGTGCAGTATACGATGATATATGATCCTCAAAGGAGTTTTATGTAATTTTTATTAGTAGGTTTTGTGAATTTATTTTTCTATATAAAGGTCCCTTAATCAAATCCTTATATAGAGTGAATTTCATCAGAGAGGATTATCATTTGAAGAATTGAGCTAAGTCCAAAAGTGGTTCATGAAGGAGGCATTCCAAAAATGAGGTATTTTGTGAATGAGGCATTTTATTGAAGGAGGTATTTCAAAAAGGAGGTATTTTTTGAAGGATATAGTCTATAAAGGCTTAGTTCATGGAGGAGGTTTGTTTATGGGGCACTATATTTTGCAAAGGAAAAGGGGTTTGTGTAGCATTATTTGTCCAAGAAGTAAAATAATTTTGCGGAGCACTCACTATGCAGTGTAAGGAATTTTGAGAAGGGATTAAGGAAATATTCAAAGAATCAAAAAAAATTTCATGAAATGAATCCATAAAAGGAAAACACTATATAGTGAAGTTTATTTCATCCTCTAGGGGAAAATGACTTCTTTTCACACTCATATATCTGTGAAACAATTATGAGGTGATTTAGAACAACCAAATATTCCTCCAAAGAAGCAGTGAGAACACTTAAGTGGAGAGAGAAGTGAGATTTAAAATTGTAATTGGTTTTAAACCAGGAGGGATATTGATTCCTATCTAAACCTTATAATACTAGTGTGATTTATTAGATTTGGTACATCAACACATTTCCTTTGTATTCTCCTTGGATGTAACCCAGTGAGGGTGAACAAATTAAAATTCCTATGTCATGTGAATATTTTAATTCTCATTTATCCCATGCCACGGGAAGGATAGATAAGTTTTTTTGTTTAATGATGAAACAATATCTCAAGAGATATTTGTTTTAATCAATAATACCCTAATTCACCCCCTCTCAGGGTATTTTACCTAGTTGGGATAAAAAAGAAAGATCTCATTCTAGATCTCTCTCTATTCATTGTGCACACCAAAATTTATTTATGGAAAGTGATAAAATTAGATATTTATTATGGAATGTTTAGGGTTAGAAAATCACACATAAACCCCTTACCATATTTAATATTCTTAGTTGACCCCATGTCCATTAATAATAATATTATTATTATTATTAATCAATTGACATGTGAAATTCATTAAGAATATAAATAAGTATCATTTATACCATTTCCAATTAGTCCATTAAGCTTGGTCAAATTTACTTCATCGGTATTTACCGATCCTCTAATAATGAATAATTAATAAATAAATGTCACTGAATTATTATATACTAAATAAAATAAATATTATATTCAGAAAAAATGTAAATAAATATTTACTATTATTATTTAACTCACTTATTATTTCAAATAACTTGTGATTAAATAGAGGAATTCGAAAAAACTGAATAAATCTTATTTATTCTAACTTTTTAAATTAATTAGTTGAATTTAAACAAGATTATAAATATACTTAGTGCGTAAACCTCTAGGCCTCTCTCTCAGTTCCATTAGACATAATTTCCTAAAGTCCAAGGTTAGCATCTAGCAACACGCCAAGGCACTCATAGAGAAATATGTTAATACTGGAATGATATCCAACCTCCAAAAAATTATTAACATATAATATAATACCTTTATCATGATATCTTGAATTAAGCATGTTTAATACCGATTCCATCAACCTATATGCTTTATTTTTCTTTCTTACACTTCTTGGAAATGAACTCTCCCACTGAACACCATAGCCATAGATTTATATAGGTAGTTACAATCCCATCAAAGGGACCATGATATTAACTCACATCATGGGATAGAAGGGATAAATAATTTTTTTTCATTATCCATTAATGAAATATCACTCGTGAAACATCTAACACATCCCACCTCACTGTAAGAATATGATATCATAGTTTTCACCAACACATCAAAGCACATGCTTTATGATATCCATTATTGATAATATTCAAGTATAAGGATCAATACACACATTCGTATATAGGATAATCCAATGAAACATGAAATGTATATTTCCTATTAATGTGTATGTTCTAATTGTAGGTTCCAGGCGCAACAGAAGCGCGTTGGTGGGAGTTCCCAACTTTAATTTTAGCATTAACAATGATCAATCTGAGATCCGTCACGATGTAAAACGTCGGATCTTCGGAATTGAACGAAGAACGAAAAACAAAAGTGGGAGTCCTAGAATCAAAGAGATAGGATCATCATATGTTGGTTATAATTAATTTAATTAATTGAAAATAATTACCTTGATGGAATTATTTCTTCGTTGATGTCTCCGATCATGATCCGGTGTGATCCGTCATTGTGTCGTAGAATCCAAGTGTAGGATTCCTCTAGTAGTGATCCACACGTGCTCCACGTATCTCTGGATATCGCTGAAGGGATCTCTGGGCGCTATCATGGAAGAACCTTTGATTGTTATGTCTTCCTTCGATCACCTTGATCCGGTGGTGGTGGATCTTTCTCGGTCTTGAGAGAGTTCTGGGAGGAAGGAGTTCTTTCGGCCTTGAGAGAACTCTCCAGAATTTTTGTGCACAATGATTGGGAAAAGTGTTTGGGTTGTGAGGATATTTATAATTGGGTTTGAGGTTATAGAGTTATGACAATAAATAAACATGTTACACGCACTAGTACAAAAACCTTTTTTTACGTCACCATTTTTCACGTCGGTTTTTTAAAAACCGACGTGAAAACATCTAAAAATCTATTTTTCACATCGGTTATTATATAACCGATGTCAAAATACATTTTCGATGATTTTTCACATCGGTTATATAAGAACCAATGTTAAAAATCCATTTTATCTGATTTTTAACGTCGTTTATTATATAACCGACGTGAAAAATCAATGTACATCACTTTTCCACGTCAGTTATTAAATAACTGACGTGAAAAATCCTTTTACAGGAAAATATATTAAAATTTTCACTTATTTTTCACGTAGGTTATTAAATAACCGACATGAAAATTTTCACAAAAATGTAGTTCATTTCTCAATCTTTAATTTGACAGGTCACGGAGCTCAAACGGAGTTACGGATTAAAAATTATGGCCTTCAGAAGTTGATCATCTCTAAACGATGTCTTAAGGATGCCCAACTTCTGAAGGCCATAACTTTTAATCCGTAACTCCATTTGAGCTCCATGACCTGTCAAATTAAAGATTGAAAAATGAACTACATTTTTTTAAACTTTTTTCAGGTCGGTTATTAAATAACTGACGTGAAAAATACCTTTTAACGTCAGTTATTAAATAACCAACGTGAAAAAGTCACGAAAATCGATATTTCACGTCAGTTATTTAATAACCGACGTGAAAGAGTGACGAAGATTGATTTTTCACGTCAGTTTTATAATAACCGACATGAAAAATAAGTGAAAATTTTAATACCTTTTCACATTGATTATCATAAAACCGACGTGAATGAAAATTTTAATATCCCGCGAACGCGAAATTTCAATTTTTTTACATCACGTCATCGAAATTTTGAATTGCCGCCTAAAATTTTTAATACCACGTTTTCTCATAGAATATCAATTATATGTTTCCATTATACACCTATCCTAATTTTACGATCATTTATTTCAGCCATTATCGTTCCCCCAAATCGACTCTTTTTCTCTTGAACGTGAATCAATTATTTCTTCTTTCCGTGATCTCATCAAGGTATATTTAGTCATACATCCATGGTTTATGGTTTTTATGATTTGTTTTCTTAATTGATATACCATTTTACGATAATTTCATTCAACCATCATCGTTCCACCGAATCAAATTGTTTTATCTTCAACGTGAATCAACGATTTCTTATTTCCGTGACCTCGTCAAGGTATTTGTAATTATTTTCCCATGATTTATATTTTCTATGAGTTGTTTTCTTAATTGATATACCATTTAACGATTTTTAATTTATTATAATGATGGATGATTCTTTATATCATGATAAAACTACAAATCCCCCTACAGATTCAAAAATTCCTTCTAATATGAAGCTACGGTTGGCTCATTCAATCTTTCCTCGAAAAAAATATCAAACTTCTGATGGTCATAACATTTGATCCGTAAATCCATTTGAGCTCTATGACCTATCAAATGAAAGCTTAGAAAAATTTATACAAGATAGTAAACATTTTTTACGTTGGTTATTTAATAACCGATGTTAAAAATAACTTTTAACATCGGTTATTAAATAACCCCTGTAAAAAATGACTTATAATGTCAGTTTTTTCAAAAACCTACGTAAAAAATGGCTTCTTATCACCATTTCCAGAATGTATTTCACGTCGGTTTTTTAAAAACCGATGTTAAAAACTATATTACCCCATTTTTTACGTCGGTTATTAAATAACTGACGTAAAAAATCATATTTTTAACGTCGCTCGCAATAACATCGCCTAAAAACCGACATTAAAAATCAAAAAAAAAAACCGACGTAAAAAAGGTGTTTGTACTAGTGGATTTTTATTTATTTCATTAACTCTCATTGAAAACCCTCATGTTGAATGATTAATTTCTTGACATGCGCCCACACTGATTATAATAAATATCATTTAATAAAACGATATTATTTCCTCAAAATCCCAACTGGAAAAACTACACACCGTGTAATCATTAATACACGACGTGTACTCATTTTCCATAAAACTACACGGTGTGTATATTCAATATACACGTCGTGTACTTTTATTTTCAATTTTCCTTTATTTCCTCCACCACATATATTAGTCCTTGAGTAATGGATATTTATTTCTTAAATGTAACTGCATTACTCGCTAATAAATATATATATATTATTTCATCCACAATATATTCTCTCGAATAACTAGAGTCGAAATAAATGCGATCAGGTATCCTTAAATAATAATTAAACCATAGTCAGGAATAATATTTATTTAACTTTTTAAATTAATATTTAACTGAGATACATGGACACACTTAGTGTGTGACCCTCTAGGCCTCTTTCTCAGTGGCATTAGGCAGAGCCTGCCTAAAGTCCAAGGTTAGCGTCTAACAACATGCCAAGGAACCCATAGAGAAAGAAGTTAATGACGTAATGACGTGTCACCTTCTATGAATGTTTACCATGTAATATAATCCCTTTGTCCTGATATCTCTAATGAAGTGGGTTGCATGCTAGTGCCATCAACCCATGTGCTCAATTATTATTTCTTTGACTTCCTGAAATTGAACTTGCTCATTCCTTACCATGACCATGGATTTACTTAAGATATATCAATTCCATCAAAGGGCCTAAGATATCTACTTTTGTTATGAAACAGAAGGGACAAATCCTTTCTCGCATTATCTATTAATGCAGTATTACTCGTGACGCACCCAACATATCCTACCTCGTTGCGAACAGTGTGTCATCATAGTTTTCATCAATACATCTAAGTGTGAAAGTTGTAATAACAATTAATAATAATCTTAAAGTCTAAGGACCAATACACACGTCCGCATATAGGAACATCCAATGACACTATGAAATGTGGATTTCCTACTGGCAGGTCTCGTTCTCATAATATCCTCCTGGATATTACCAAGGGAACACACCATGAGAAGGTACCTCAAATTTTTATGATTCCTCACCCCTAATGGCTTGTATTATTTGTGTCCCTCAAATAACATCATCCGGCCATAGAACAAATATTCAAGAACAATTTTTTGGAACTTCTGGGTTCTCATCATAGTAGGGATCCGCTATGAACCTTTAATGCAACAGCTGTCCTTAGGAAATTATCACATTCATTGCCACACAGAAGAACAATCAAGATGTGATGAGGTATTTATTAATGAATAAAGTACAAAGTAGTTGGTTCTAGGACACCAACTCCAACAGACTCCCACTTGGACTAGAGCCAACTGCTAACAACCTTCAACCCACTAGCTCTCACATAATATTCATGCTTCTACTGAGATAGGCCTTTAGTCATGGGGTCCACCACATTCTCTTTCATGGAAACTCTACTCACTGAAACTTCACCCCTTTAATAGAAATACCTCAAGAGGTGATACTTTCAGAGTACGTGCTTTTTCCATTGATGTGACCTCGGTTCTTTTGCAAGATCCCCCGCTATAGTATTTTTAGAATACAACGTGACAAGGTCTTTACTGCTAGGCACCACATCAAGATCCTGGACAAAGTTCTGAATCCAGATGGATTCCTTGGCTGCATCAGAAGCTGCAATATATTCAGACTCCACTGTAGAATTGGCGACAACTGGCTGCTTTGAACTCTTCCAGCTCACAGATCCTCCATTGAGATAGAAAACATATCCAGATTGCGACTTTAGATCATTCTGATATGTCTGAAAACCAGCATCAACATACCCTATGATGACAAGCTCCTCGTCTCCTCCATACACCAGGAACATATCCTTAGTTCTTCTCAGATACTTAAGGATAGTCTTAACAGCAGTCCAATGCTGTTCTCCTGGATCTGATTGATATCTTCCTACCATGCTTAGTGCATAGGAAACATCAATCCTGGTACATAACATGGAATACATGATGGATCCTATAGCTGAAGCTTATGGGATCTTACTCATTCTATATTTCTCTTGTTGTGTCTGTGGACACATTTTCTTAGAAAGATGTAGGCTATGTGACACTGGAACTAATCCCCTCTTGGATTGTTCCATACTAAATATCTTTAGTATCTGGTCAATGTATGTACCCTGACTTAGTCCAAGTAGCCTCTTAGGTCTATCATGAATGATCTTGATCCCTAGAATGTTGGATGCTTCACCCTAGTCCTTCATGGAGAAACACTTGTTCAACTGGTCTTTAACTGACTGTAAGACTGGTACATCGTTTCCAATAAGCAATATGTCGTCAACATATACTACTAGGATAATGATCGCATTCCCATTAAACTGCTTATAAACACAGGGATCACATTCATTCTTAATGAAACCGAATTCCTTTATGGCTTCATCAAATCGAATGTTCATTAACCTGGATGCTTTCTTTAATCCATAAATGGATTTCTTCAACTTGCAAACTCATTTGGCTTCACCTGCTGTCACAAACCCTTCCGGTTGTGTCATATAGACATCTTCCTGAAGGTTCCCATTAAGGAATGCTGTTTTGACATCCATTTTCCAAATCTCGTAGTCATGGTAAGATGATATGGAAAGTATGATTCTTATGGATTTAAACATGGAAACTGGCGAGAAGGTTTCATCATAGTCAATTCCTTGATGCTGTCTGAATCCTTTAGCCACTATCCATGCTTTATAGGTGCTAACTTGACCTTCCATGTCCATTTTTCTCTTGAATACCCATTTGCATCCAACATGATTTACATCAACTGGTGCATCGACCAGAACCTAGACTTGGTTCTGATACATGGAATCCATCTCAGAATTCATAGCTTCTAGCCATCTCGCATCTTATAAGCTTTCTACTACTTCCTTGTAGGAGAGAGGTTCATCATTGTCCAAAAATAATGATTCACCATCCTTGGTGACTAGGAAACCAAATCTCTTTGGTTCCCTTACCTATCTTGAGCTCCTACATAGTACTTGTGTTTCTAGAACCTCTTCCATTGGGACCTATGGAACTTGTTCCTGTACCAACTCCTGTGTATCTTGAGCATAAACTTCGTCAAAGTAAATATTTCTCCCACTATCCTTTTTGAGGATGTGCTCCCTCTCGAGAAAGACAGATTGTCTGGTGATAATCACTTTCTTGTCTGAAGGGTTATATAGGTAATATCCTTTAGTTTCATTGGGATATCCTATAAAGATACACTTCATGCCCCAGGGTGCTAGTTTGTTGCCTGATAAGGCCTTAACAAAAGCCTCACATCCCCATACATGTGTGTGTGACAAAATGGGTTTATTTACATTCCATAACTCAGATGGAATTCCATTTTCTGCCTTAGTTGGTACTCGGTTTAATGTGTATGCTGCAGTTTGTAATAAATATCCCCAAAAGGATAATGGAAGATCTACATGACTCATCATTAACCTCACCATGTACAACAAGGTGCGGTTACTCCTTTCACTAACACCATTACACTATGGTGTATAAGGAGGATTGAGCTGAGATAGAATCCCAGACTCCTGTAGAATATCGATGAACTCTTGGTTTAGATATTCTCCACCTCGATCCGATCAGAGTTTCTTTATCTTCTTACCAAGATGATTCTTCACTTCATTCTTGAATTACTTAAATTTCTATAAGGACTCTGACTTATACCTCATCAATTAGACATAGCCATATATACTTAAATCATCAGTAAAAGTAATGAAGTAAGAATATCCACCTCTAGATTATACTGGAAATGGCCCACATACATCCGTGTGCACCAATCCTAGAAGCTCTATGGACCTTTCACCCTGTCCAACAAAAGGAGACTTGGTCATTTTACCTTGTAAACAAGCGTGGCATCTATCAAGTGGTTTTAGCTCAGTAGAATCTAAATAGCCATCTAGGTAGAGCTTTTTCAAGTGCTTCTTGTTTACATGACCGAGACAGTGATTCCACAACTGGGTGACGTATGAGTCATGTGAGTTTGTTTCGTTATCGATTTCCAACACTTGGTTTTCATAATTTAATACATACAAACCATTATTTAAATACGCCATACCATAACATACATTGTTCTTATAAAATAGACAACCCTTATTTCCAAACTTGAAAATAAATCCATCTATATCCAAACAATATACATAAATTATGTTCTTCGTAACACTAGGCGCATAATAACAGTTATGTAAAACCAAAATCATCCCAGTTGGTAATGAGAGGTGGTAATCGCCAATAGCCAATGCAGCCAGCCTTGCGCCATTGGCAGCTCAAAGATCCACCTCTCCTATGGTAATCTTTCCAAATCTACTTGGTTCCTGCATTTGAATACAGATTTGAGCTCCACAAGCTGTATCTAATACCCAATGAGTAGAAATAGAAAGATTACACTCGATAAGGAATGCACCTTTAGCATCCCCATGCTTTTGGGTGCAGTTCCTCTTCCAGTTTCCTTGCTTGACACATGAAAAACACACCGCCTCTCGCTCCTTGCCCTGCCTCTGGATCTTCCCCTTCTTGGAAGGATGACACTCGGGGGATTCAGACCATTTATAAGTCTTTGGCCCTTTTTCCTTGTCCTTCCTTTTCTTATTCACTATAAGGACCACAGGTTTGTCACGCCCCATGCCCTTATCTACCTGGAGAATTAAGGTCAGAAGTTCCGATAGACGCTTCTCATTGTTTCTCATGTTATAATTGAAAATGAAGCTAGAGAAGGTCTTGTGCAGTGATGATAGGATGATATCTGTACGCAACTCATCCAGGAACTTAATCCCTAAGATGTCTAGGCGTTCAATGTAGCCAATAAGCTTGACTATATGAGGCCCAGATAGCGCAGACTCTCCAATCGTAGTTGTAAACAAAGTGTTGGAGATCTCATATCTCTCCTGTCTCGCCTTATCTTGGTAGAGATTCTTAAGGCGAGACATCATGCTATACACGTCCATGTTTTAATGTTGCTTCAAGAGCTCATTAGAAATGGACGATATCATGAAAAACTGGACATATGTGGAATCATCCATGTGTTTCATATAGAGAGATAGTTCCTCATCACTGGTCTCCTTTCTAGGAACAACTGGAATAGGCTCTTCCAGCACATACAATTTCCTTTCATGGTGAAGGATTACACGTAAACGCCTCTGTCACTCTTATAAATTGGTGCTGGTGAGAAGTTTTTCCTTCTCGAGTATGGTTCACAATGATATGTTTGAAGTAATTTTATTTCTGTTTCTACAAATTAAGATGAGAAAAGGTTTAGTACTTTATTACAAAAATGAGACAAATAAATAAATTAATACTTATTAGTCTCCCACTATTTTATTGAAATCCAATAGCTCTCACCACTGACTTTAGAATATTCTATTCCCTGAATATTCTAGTGGCAAGGATCCATATTTCCTTTCGCATTAACCCAACTAGGGTTAGTCAAGTAACTTTAAGGGTTTTAGGTAGGCATTCCAAATGCCAAATGCATTAACTCGTAGCTCCTTGATCTGTTGAGTGGACTCCCCAATCCTGAAATCCTTTTATTTTGGATTTCCTCAACCTTTGCCTCTTGGTCACACCAAGTACTACCGTGGCAGTCAATCCTTGATGTGAACCAAGTCAAGTCAAACCAAAACCTTGAATTAGAATTACCCAATAATTGAAAGCACTCCAACTAGGGTTGGTCAAGCACTTTGAACTATGGTTTGATTCTAACCAAGATTATGGAAGGCTATACCGACTTAATATTTCTTTGAGGGATTTTATCCTTATACGTAAATTGCCATTTTATTATATTTGATTACATTCTTGTTAATATTAAGTGGGATATACTTAAGTGATTAACCATGTCTAAGATAATATTTATGCATAAGCCGATCTTTATTTCAGTTCCATATTACATGCTTGTTTAATTCATTAATTGAATGATCGTGACAACAAACCCATAATAAATATACCATGAAACTGATATAAATAAAATAAATGGTACAATCATGAGATTTTTATATTGGTTATTTTATCTAGCCATTGATAAACTAACCCAAGACCTAGGGGAGAAACACCTTGAACCTTTCGGGTTCGTGTTTACAGCTTTCCACCTGTCCACCTTTGTAACTCCTTGGATTGGTTTCGCCTTGGCTTCTGACTTGAGCCGCCTCCACTAGCTTGGGAGCTCCATCCATTACATATGCATTTATCTCACACGTAGGTGAGGGGTAAAAAGGGGGTTTTAGATAAAAGAATCCTTGGGCGTGCAGGACCTACATATTAATAAGGAGAAGGATCGCAGGCCAACAAATTTAATTTAAATAAATAAATTAAAGAAAACATTCACATACAAAGGTCTTGGTCTAGCTCATGATCATCCTTACATGCAACGATATTTACGCATAAATAAAACTAGCATTTAATTCTTTAATCGTTGTTGTTTAAGATAAATCACGCTCGAATCAATTAATTATCTTTAATTAATCAATCCTTTTATCTTAAACCCTTTTCTAA
Organism: Viscum album; assembly: GCA_963277665.1. Lineage (NCBI taxonomy): Eukaryota > Viridiplantae > Streptophyta > Magnoliopsida > Santalales > Viscaceae > Viscum > Viscum album. The sequence goes on from OY728127.1 coordinate 2,016,204,756, forward strand.
ATTTCCTTGAGATTCTCATCCATCATAATTTTAAACAAATAAATTCATTTAAAATTATCTTTGTACGTAACTTGTACCTTGGAGGCAACCTGGTGAATTTCCATTCATTACGCAGATGTTAAATTAAACACATATATATAAAACACCTATCACGTGTTGTGCCTTAGCTTTACGCCTGCACTATGGTACACATATCAAGGGTTTATATAATATAATAATAAATTTTAATAAATCTGCGTAATTTGGGTGAGTACACGGCGTGTAGTTCCAACTACATGGCGTGTACTTTTATTCACCGTCCTTCCAAATTTCATGCCCGGGGACATGGCATGTTGATGTAATTTGGAAATTTTCAGAGTACACGGCATGTTCAGTTGGACACACGTCGTGTTGTATCCGCATTACACGGTTTCCAGTCAGGCAAGTTGTGTACAGGGTACATGGTCCATTCCCAGCCTAAAGGGACTATATGCCATGTTCAGTGGACCACATGGTGTGTAATATAGAAACCATGTGCCACCTATTCTTGGTCAACACACGGTGTCATAAATTACTTAGATAGGATCCAATACACTACTTGATTTGGTGGACCAGTCCAATAAATTAAAACTAGAATACACAACATGTAATTCCGAATAAACGCTGTGTATTATGGGGTTGTACGGCTAGGAACGTTTGGAACCTCCGGATGAGTTTCTCTATTTTATTTTAATCAAAATTAATAGAAAAATTCATTTCTGTGAGGTGAACGAGAAACGAGAGGGGAGGAACAGATCTCGAGATTCAGATTTTAAAGAAAAATTAACTGGAATTGAAACAACTAAATTATTAAATGTATAAATCACCAATGAAAAACTAAATAATTATAATCAACGATATGACATTTTTATACCACTTGTAGGTTCCGGGCGCATCGGAAGCGCGTTGGTAGGAGTGCCCAACTTTAATTTTAGTGTTAACAACAATCAATCCGAGATCTGTCACGATGTAAAACGCCGGATCTTCAGAATAGAACGAAGAATGAAAAACAGAAGTGGGAGTCCTGAAACCATAGAGATTGGATCATCATATGTTGGTTATAATTAATTTATTTAATTGAAAAGAATTAACTTGATGGAATTATTTCTTCTTCGATGTATCTGGTCATGATCCAGTGTGATCCGTCATTACGTTATAGAATCCAAGTGTAGGATTCCTCTAGTGGTGATCCACATGTGTTCTACATATCTCTAGATGTCACTGAAGGGATCTCTGGGTGCTAGCATGGAAGAACCTTTGCTTGTGATGTCCGCCTTCGATTGCATTGATTCAGTGGTGGTGGATCTCTCTCGGTCTTGAGAGCATTCTTAGAGAAATGAGTTATTTCGGCCTTGAGAGAACTCTAAAAAATTTTTGTGCATAATGATTGGAAAAGTGTTGGGGTTGTGAGGATATTTATAATCGAGTTTGAGGTTATAGAGTTATAACAATAAATAAACACGTTATGCAGTTTATTTATTTCATTAACTCTCATTGAAAACCCTCACGTTGAATGATTAATTCCTTGACATGAACCCACACTGATTATAATAAATATCATTTAATAAAATGATATTATTTCCTCAAAATTCCGACTGGAAAAACAACAAGCCGTGTAATCATTAATACATGGCGTGTACTTTTATTTTCCATTTTCCTTTATTTCCTCCACCACATTTATTAGTCCTTGATTAATGTCTATTTATTTCTTAAATGTAACTGCATTACTCACTAATAAATATATATATTATTTCATCCACAATATATTCTCTCTAATAACTAGTGTCGAAATAAATGTGATCAAGCATCCTTAAATAATTATTAAACCACAGTCGAGAATAATATTTATTTAACTTGTTAAATTAATATTTAACTGAGATACATGGACACACTTGGTGTGTGACCCTCTGGGCCTCTTTCTCAGTGGAATTAGGTGGAGCCTGCCTAAAGTCCACGGTTAGCATCTAGCAACACGCCAATGCACCCATAGAGAAGGAAGTTAACGCCACAATGACATGTCACCTCCTACGAACGTTTACCATGTAACATAATCCCTTTGTCTCTATATCTATAATCAAGTGGGTTGCATGCTAGTGTCATCAACCCATGTGCTCAATTATTCTTTCTTTGACTTCCCAGAATTGAACTTGTCCATTCCTTACCATGGCCATAGATTTACTTAGGCTATATCAATTCCATAAAAGGGCTTGAGATATCTACTTCCATTATGGAATAGAAGGGAAAAATATTTTCTCGCATTATCTATTAATGCAGTATTACTCATGACGCACCCAACGTATCCTACCTCGCTGTGAACAGTGTGTCTTCACAGTTTTTGTCAATACATCTAAGTGCGTGAGTTGTAATACCCATTAATAATAATCTTAAAGTCTAAGGACCAACACACACATCCGTAGATAGGAACATCCAATGACACTATGAAATGTGGATTTTCTACTGGTGGGTATCGTTCTCATAATATCCTCCTCGATATTACCAAGGGCGCACACCATGAGAAGGTGCCTCAAAGTTTTATGAGTCCTCACCCCTAATGTCCTGTATTATTTGTGTCCCTCAAATAACATCATCCGACCATAGAACATATATTCAAGAACAATGTTTTGGAACTTCTAGGTTCTCATCATAGCATGGATCCGTTATGACCCTTTAATGCAATAGCTGTACTTAGGATATTATCACATGCATTGTCATGTAGAAGAACAATCAAGATGTGATGAGGTATTTATTAATGAATAAAGTACAAAGGAGTTGGTTCTAGGACACCAACTCCAACACTTATAACCTCTCATCTTGGAGATTACCAAAGGTAGAAACTATGAGTAGGTGTCTCAATGTTTTATGACCCTCCTACCCTCAATATCCTATATCCTATATGTCCCATTAGAAAATATCATATGTCCATAGAAAAAAGTTCAAGAATAAAGTCCCGGAAGCATTAGGTTCTCATCATAATAGGGAACTTCTATGAACTTTTAGTGCAACATTTATTCTTAGGAAATTATCGCATACAAAATTTATACAGAGGAATAATAATAATGTGATAAGAAAACTTCATGTAATCAAGTACTAAACAGTTTGGTTCTAGGGAACCAACTCCAATAGAATCCCACTTGCACTAGAGCCAATTGACAAAAAAATTTATTCCACTATCTCTCACATGACACTCATGCCTCTTCTGAGATAAAGCCTTGGTCAAGGGGTCCACCATGTTATCCTCCATGGATACTCTACCCCCAGTAACTTCATTTCATTAAGAAACATACCTCAATATTTGAAACTTCTGATGTATTTTATTTTTCCTTTGGTGTGACCTCAACTATTTGGAGAGATCCACCACTGTAGTGTTATCATAGTAAGCTATGATAAGATATTTACTTCTTGGTACCACATCAAGAACTTGAAAAAAGTTATTGTAACGACCCAATGTTTTATAAATGGAAATTATGTTCTTTTAAATATGTCATATAATCACATGAAATCACAACACAATGAACTGTTAAGTACTATGTGACCTTCAAACATAATTTTACCACTTCTGTGATTTGAATTTTAAAAATCTGACATACACAGTTGCCTTCAAGGTGATTTTTGGGGTCTGAAGGGAAAAATTGATTTTTTGGTGAATAGTAACCTACCATTATGAATAGTAATATGGCCCTTAGAATTATTAAATCAACCAAAAGAATAGTAGACTCACCCATTAATGTATAAATAAAATTTAGGTATCTTATAAGTGATAATATGACCGTAGTAAAAGTATTAGTATTTTTGTAAGTCATAAATAAATAATTATAATTAATTAATTAATTTAAAAGAAAATTTATTTTCCTAAAAGGTTTTTATAAATTAATAATTTTATTTCTTTTTTGTTTTAAGATAATTTTATAAGACCTTATGTAATTTCTGAAATCATTATAAAATCAGTTATTATATTAAAATCTATATTTTTCAAGTAAATTATGATTTTAAATAAAAATAAAATTAATCATATTTAGAAAATTATTTATGAAAAATGGATTTCATTTTTGTATTATACATGTCGAAAAATGGTTATGGTGAATTTTTGGGAATTTTCTAAAATACTTGAATTTTTTATGAATAGTGAAATACAGTAATTTATCGTATATATACATTATAAGCTAAATGGACTATTCCTAGAATCATGGATGATGCAAGAAACCTTAGTTCTAATTATCATGAACTTATTACTATTTTTGGTCATGGAATCATCACTATTTATTGTATTATAGAAAAATAATAAACTAATGATTAAAATATTAAGAAAACCCTCCTCCCCTCCACTATAAAAACCACCCACACTCCCCTCTTATATTCACTCCTCTCAAGCCTTGTGACTTCCCTAAATTATTCCCAAATATATCACAAAGATCCTCTCCCACGTCTACCATCCCTTATTCTCTTCAAAAGACCAAATCCTTTCCCCTTAAGAGGCTTTCAAGGAAGAATGATTCAAGAGGTAAATTCATCTTTTAAATTCTTTTACTTTCTTTCTAAGTTAATTTGTTTTCTTTTATATCCTTACCTATCCTCATCAAAATTCTATGAAAAATAAATTACCTTAAATTTAATTTAATTTTGTTATGATAATGGAATAATTTATTATCATCTCTCCCTTACTCTTGTTTTTTAATAGTAGTAAAGACACCATCCGAGATGTGTTAATTTACCACATTCAAGGACGATGGGTTCTAATTTTTTTTAACCATATTAAATTCTGTTCACGAAACCATTTTTGTTATGGTTAAACCATATTATTATGTAATATATCCTATGTAGGGTCCTATAATCTTTTTTACACATGATATTAAATTATAATGCATAATGAGTTCGTAGAGATAAAAAACTGCCAATAAACCCAAAAGGTTATCACTAAAGCTTTATATAATGATTAAACTTCACTCCAAGTAACTAAATTAAATTTACAAACATGTAAACTTATAGATGTTAAATAATAAAATATAACTCCAATTCTGGAAAACCATCCCCATTTTACATGATTCTCTATTCGTGAAAATAAGTAAATTGATCATAAAAAAACCAAGAAAACAAACAGACCCAAACAATTAAATCGAACCACTTAACCCCTCAAAAAGGTCATCAATGAACATAAAAAGGTTATAATAAATATTTTAAATATATAATAGGTTATTGAATTATTAATTAATTAACCTAATTTTATTATTCATGTGATTAATATCAAGTGGAGAACACCATCAGACTTAAGGTAAGGGATCCTCTCTATTTCACTTTTATTCAAGAATGTCCTCTATGTTATGCCATTTTATGTGTAATAACTATTTATGGGGTATGATTTATAACCTCAAAATACTTACCTAATTATTTATAAGTGATTAGAAACCCATTTCTATCTCATTAATCCCTCTTAAGTACACCTGATACCATGCTGATAAACCGTAAGGGATTCTACCCAAACCTCCTTTGTTCCTTCGGGTTGCATTATCTTCCTTTTACCAAAATGAAGTTTTCTTATATTTTTTATGTGAATATTATAAGTGCTATGTAAATGTACCAAATTCATTTATCAATACCCTTTAATCAATTTCTTTTAGGGATATACATTTTTTTAAGTGATTCCCTCCTCAATACTTCTCGATAAGAAAACCTGTTTTGAGGAAACTTCCCGAATTCTTATCCAATTTCAAGTGCACTCTATATTCTGTTTTGAGCAAAAATTGTCTTTATAAAATCAGTCTATTTTATTATAAAAACATTCTTGTTTCACTTCTGGTTTTATATAAATCATTTTCCCTTTTTTATTTTAAATCCTCTATAGTATTTTACTTAAAACTGCACAAAAATATTTTAATGATAAAATTTCTTAAATACTTTTATTACATGTTGTAAATTCTAATTGACATCACTTAACATGATACATGCCTATTTTCCCTTATTAATTTCCATCTATATTTTAGTTAGTTTCTTTCATGGACATTTTTATGATACACCCATTTGTTATGCTTTATGACATGATTGTGGTACCCGATTCTTTCCATGGGTAACCCTTATGTTTATGTAAGATTGATTATGTATGATTATTTATGTCAAAAAAATATTCATGAAAAGTTAATATGGGTTCACCCAGATATCGATCTAATGCATTGGGTAAAGTTGAGTCTCATAAGATGTTATGTGCGATAATCTTGGTGGTTAGCCTTGACTTGTGCTACTATATACGATGGTCTTGGCGATTAGTCTTGGCTTGTGCTACCATGTGCAACGGTCTTGGAAGTTAGCCTTGACTCATGATAAAGTCATGTTTTATGTTTCTACCACATTATTATGACTCCATGTTTATATGATTCCATGTTTATATGTTATGATTCCATATGTTACATGCCTTTTTATATCATCATGTCATGCCTTCTATCCCATTTTCTATTCATTTGTTCTTATGGTTATTCCTTTAATGGTCTATTTAGCTCATCCATTTGTTCATATGTTCCATAGGGTACCCTATGTAGATGTTTGATCAAAATGGAATTTAGGATCTCAATTTTAATATTAAATAATGAAATGTTTTATTTAGTTCCATGTTTTTAGTTTTATGTACCTAGTCTTCCAAGAAACTATACTTTATGATCCTTGGCTTGTACTCTGATGTATAATTATGCTTAAAATCATGTAATGTTTTATGTAAAAGGCTAGGGTTTCTATAGTTGGAATCAGAGGATGGTCTAGTTATTTTTGGATATTAGGAATAGATCACTTTAGTAAGAACCTTAAGGATGAGACTAAGTATAAGAACCCCCCTATTTTTTTGGTAAGTATAGAGTAAGTGGCTTATTAAGAAAATACATCCTTATCTAGATAAAAATAGGTAGATGTGGCTCTGGAACAGATGTATCTATGAGTAAAACCCAAAAACACAACTTTGAACTAGACTCAATCAGGAACTGGTGAAAAACAATAGGCCTTTCTATACTCTTAGTTTGACACTCTGGAGGGATATGCTTTGGTAAATTCATTTGCTTAGTACAAACCATCATTAAGGGAATAAAAAAATCCCAAAAGAATATAAGTTATGAAATAGATCAAGGATAAACTAGATTGAAACATAGGGAATCACAAGTTAGGATATACTTTTCCTTTACAAGTTTATTCTTTTATGTTCAAAGTTTCCTTTTTATGCTTAATATCTAAGTATTCAAGCCCTCTAATTGTATGTTATTTTTCTTAGTTAATGGTGATGAATAGAAGAACATGTTACAACAATCAATGTGATAGGGAATGTGAATGTTTCCCTAATTATATGCCTAATATTATGAGAGTGGGTGCTCAAAACTTCATGATAATACTCGCTCATCTGGCTCAATTTATGAATAATAACTTGAATCATGTGGAACGCCCTCCTCCTACAAGGAAAGATCAAGTTGCCATTGAATCCTTCTTATGGAAAAGGCCTCCAATGTTTAGTGGATCTTCCAATCCCCTCCTCATGGAATAGTGGATTAACTCCATTGAAAAGATATTATTTGTCCTATAATGCTCAGAACAAGAGAAATTCATATTGGTAATCTATCTTTTTGATGGGGAATCTGATCAGTTGTGGAAACTGATAAAGAATACAAAGAACCAGAAGGAAATTGATTCCATTGATTAGGGGGAATTCAAGAGAATGTTTTCAGTAAATAATTTCCCCAAACCCTCTATCTCAAGATGGAAAGAGAGTCCCTCAGACCCAAGAAGAAGAAAAATGAGTCAATTAGGTCCTATGAAGAAAACTTTACAAGGATTACAAGGTACACCTCCGTCTTTATCATGAACACCAAAAGTAAGGTGGATTGATTCTTTAGTGGACTAAATCCAAGTCTAAAAAAATTGTTGGTGATTCGAGACTTTTAAAGTTATGAGGAGATTGTATGTTGCACCCTCAAGGTTGAAATGGAGATTAGAGACTCTCAGTGGTATCGTGGGACCAATGATAAGAAGAGGAAAATAGAATCTAATGTGGAAAATCCTATAAATAAATTACATGATGTAAAGAAGCCTGATCATCCCATGTGTAAAAATTGTGGGAAGAAGCATCTTAGGAACTGTCTAAAGGGAACTAGGAATTGATTTAAATATGGAAAGTTGGGACATATGGATAAAAACTATTGACAGGATATGAAGAATCCCATTAATGTGGAAGAAGAAAGGAAGGTTCATATCAACACTCATCCTGTAGTGTAGTGTTGCAACTACATGGATCATGTGCATTATGTGAACAATTTACCTAAGTCGAGGGTTGTCGGAGGAAATCAACAACAACCTCTAAGGAAACAAGGAAGGTCTTATTCTATCAATACTGTTGATGTGGATCTAGAAAATGATGTGGTGATAGGTATGCTAGTTATTTATTCAAGAATAGAAAATATACTATTTGATTCTAGTTCTATGAATTCTTTCATATCTTGCAAGTTTAGTAGAACTATTTAATCACCACCTCATAATTTGAAGGATAAGTTATCTGTGAGAACAAATAATGGGGAAATCATTGCATCCATGGTTTATAACTCCTCCCCAGTTAACATTTGTGGACTGAACCTCCCATAAAATCTCATCATAATTCCTTTTGTGGAGTTTGATGCTATCTTGGGAATGATTTGGCTATCTTGATACAAAGCCAACATCAAATGTCAGGAAAGGGAGACCACTCTTCACATCCCAAATCACCCTCCAATTATTTAAAAGTGTAAGGAGTAAGATGAATCTCTATTATAATTAGTGTCTAAAGTATGGATATTAATTCCTTATGAGAAAGCATGTCTAGCTCAAATGATTGAGAAAAAGGAGAGAATCATGCTTAAGGACATGCCCATCATGAGGGATTACACTGATGTATTCCCTGAACAGTTTCTTGGTCTTCCACCTAATCGAGAGATCAAGTTCTCAATTGAACTTTTTTCCAGATCTCTGCCTATATCAAAGAAACCTTATAGAATGGCCACCGTAGAGATGGAAGAGCTGAAGAAGTGGTTACAGGAGAATCTGGAGAAGGATTTTATATGCCCGAGTGCTTTACCATGGGGTGCTCCAGTCCTCTTAATCAAGAAGAAATATTTATTGATGTTCTTATGCATTGATTATCATGAGAACAATAAAATCACAATAAAGAACAAGTATCCCCTACCACAGATAGATTACTTGTTCGATCAACTTTTTAGGGACAATCATTTCTATAAAGTGGGCCTTTGACCAGGATATCACTAATTAAAGGTGAGGAAGGAATATATTCCCAAGACTACCTTTAAAACGAGGTATGGAAACTATGAATTCATAGTGATTCCCTTCATACTCACTAATTCTCTAGAAATTTTCATGGATTTAATGAATAGAGTATTTAGAGATTACCTTGACAAATTTGTGGTAGTATTTATTGAGGATATTATGATATACTCCAAGAGAAAGGAGGAATATGAGGAGCATTTGAATACTATGTTAAAGACTTTGTGAAGGGAGAAGTTGTATGTAAAGTATAGTAAATTTGAGTTTTGGATAGAGGAAGTATCATTCTTGGGGAATGTTATCACCAGAAAAAAGATATATGTAGACCCTTCCAAGACAAAGGTGAATAAAGAGTGGCCCAAGAAAACATCTGTAACATAGATCCATAGCTTTCTGGGTCTATCTAGGTATTATTGATGATTTATGAAGAACTTTTCATGATTGTCAAACCTAAATACCAAGATGACACGGAAGGGAGTAAAGTTTGTCTGGACTCAATAATGTGAAGATTGTTTTAAGGAGTTGAAAAAGAGACTAATCACTGTGTTAATACTCACACTCCCAAAAAGTAGAGAACTCTTTGTGGTGTACAGTGATGCTTCAAAGAAAGGATTAGGCCATGTGTTGATGTAAAATGATAGAGTGATATCCTACACCTCAAAGTAGATGGAAATCCATGAGGAAAACTATCCTACGCAAGATTTAGATTTGGCAGCTATGATATTTGCATAAAAAATATGGCTGCATTATCTCTATGGGGAGAAGTATGAGATATATACTGATCACAAGAGTCTCAAATATATATTCACACAAAAATATCTTAATATACACCAGTGAAGAAGGATAGATCTCATCAAGGATTATGACTGCTTAATACACTACCATCCCGGTAAGGAAAATATGATGGCGTATTCTCTGAGTAGAAAGGATCCCACATATTTATCAATGAAGAGAGTTTAAATGGATCCAATTTTCTTAGATTTTCATAGGATGGACATGAGAATCATTAAGGGAGGAACATAATCAATCCTTTCTCAAATGATTTCTCAACCATCCCTCATGGAGGAAATAAAGGATGCTAAAAAAAGATGTGAAAATTGAGAAAAGGGTGGAAGCCATTAAAAATAGGAAATCCTCAGGATGATAGGGTATGGATATCCCATCGGTACCAGCCTGTGCTTGCACGGGAAGCCTAGTCAGACAGTCATGTAGAGGTGGAGAGCTACTATGAGGATGCAGATGCTAGGGAGGGGCAGTTCCTTGTAGATAGTCTGGTTGAATTCCCTAAGACCTTCGAGTCATGTATTCTCCTAAGCCTACGGGACATGTAATATCTGAGCCTACGGGCCTTGTAAGGTTTCCCCCTCATACCTTGAAAGGGGGTTATCAAAAATTAATAAAAATGAAGGCCTTCGGGCCATTCAGGCCAAGATTGATGAGGAAGGAGTTGTAAGATTTGGGTCATGATTATGTGTACCATCTAATCCAGAGATAAAGAAGGATCTTCTTAGTGACTCACATAGCTCAACATTATCTATTCACCTAGGGAGCACAAAGATGTATCGAGATCTCTGAGAGAAATTTTGGTGGGACAATATGAAGAAGGAGATTTATGAGTATACATCAAAGTGTCTGGTATGTCAACAAGTGAAGGTTGAAATATAGAAGTCTAATGGGATTATGTAACCACTACCCATACCAACATGGAAGTAGGAGAACATCACCATGGACTTTGTCACTAGACTTCTATGGAAATCTAGAGGAAACAATTCTATATGGGTCATTATTGATATTCTTACAAAGATAGCTCACTTTATCACAATTTGAGAGGACTTATCATTGGAAAAAATTTCACAGATATATATCAAATAGGTGGTAAGGATGTATGGAGTACCATTATCTATTGTATCCAATCAAGATCTGAGATTTACCACAAAGTTTTAGAAAAGTCTCCAACATGCTCTAAGTATTGAACTGAACTTCAGTACGGTATATCATCCTCAAACTGATGGACAATCTAAGTAAACTATTCAAACACTGGAATATATGTTGAGATCATGTTATATGTACTTCAAAGGAGGATGAGACCAACATCTTCCACTGGTTGATTTCTACTACAACAATAATTTCCACTCGAGCATCCGAATGGCACCATACGAAGCCCTTTATGGTAAAATGTGCAGAACACTGACATGATGGGATTAACTCAGTGAAAATAAGCTACTAGGACCTGAAATGGTTGAAGAAATGGTAGAGATGGTGAAAACCATTCAGCATCAATCAAGGTAGCCTAAAGTTGAAAAAAGAGTTATGCAGACAATCATCGATGAGACCTTGAGTTCAAAGTTGTATACATGGTATTTATATGCGTATCTACATGGAAGAAGGTCACGAGGTTTGGGAAGAAAGAAAAGCTAAGTCATAGGTACATCATCCCCTTCAAGATTCTTGATCGTATCGGGGTTGTGGCCTATCGACTAGAACTTCCACCTACCATGGAAAAAGTATACGATGTCTTCCATGTATCCCTCTTAAGGAAGTAAATACCAGACCCTTCACATGTACTCTCTTTAGAGGTGGTACTATTGGAGAATGATCTTTCTTACAAGGAGCAGCTTGTGAAGATCTTGTATCATAGGGATAAAGTTCTATATAACAAGACTACTCACCTGTTCAAAATACTGTGACAGAACCATAAGTACGAAGAGGAAAAATGAGAACTGGAGGAGGAAATGAAGGAAAAGTACCCACACTAGTTTATGGATTAGAATGTAAAAAGAAATTTCAAGGGAGAAATTTCATAAAGGGGGAATAATGTAATGACCCAATGTTTTATCAATGGAAATTCCTTTCTTTTAAATATGTCATATAATCACATGAAATCACAAAACAATGAACTAATATGTACTATGTGACCTTTAAACATAATTTTTCCACTTTTGTGATTTAAATTTTGAAAATATGACATACACGGTTGCGTTCAGGGTGATTTTTGGGGCCAGATGGAACAAAATTAATTTTTAGCGAATAGTAACCTACCCTTATGAATAGTAACCTACCATTATGAATAGAAATATGACCCTTATGAATAGTAAATCATAAAAAATAATAGTATCCTCACCCATGAATGTATAAATAAAATTTAGGCATCTTATAAGTAATAATATGACCACAGTAAAAGTATTGGTATTTTTGTAAGTTATAAATAATTAATTACAATTAATTAATTAATTTTAAAAAAAATGTATTTTCCTAAAATATTTTCATAAATTAACAATTTTATGTCTTCTGGTTTTATGATAATTTTATAAGACCTTATGTAATTTTTGAAAGCATTATAAAATCAGTTATAGTATTAAAATCTACATTTTCAAGTAAACTATGATTTTAATTAAAAATTAAATTAATCATATTTAGAAAATTATTTTTGAAAAATGGATTTCATTTTTGGATTTTACATATCGAAAAATGGTTAGGGTGAATTTTTGGGATTTTTCTAAAATACTTGAATTTTTGATGAATATTGAAAAATAGTAATTTACCGTATATATACATTATAAGCTAAATAAACTATTCCAAGCATCATGGATGATATAAGCAACCTTATAATTAACCTGCACTTATTACTTATTTTTTTCATGGAATCATCACTATTTCTTGTCTTATGGAAAAATATTATACTAATGATTAAAATATTAAGAAAACCCTCCTCCCCTCCACTATAAAAACAACCCACAATCCCCTCTTCTGTTCACTTCTCTCAAGCCTCGTGAATTCCCTAAATTCTTCCAAAATATATCCCCAAGATCCTCTACCTTTTCTATCAGCCCTTGGTCTCTTCAAAAGACCAAATCCTCTCCCCTTAAGAGGCTCTCAAGGAAGATTGATTCAAGATATAAATTCCTCTTTTCAATTCTTTTACTTTATTTTCAAGTTCATTTGTTTTCTTTTCCATCCTTAAATATCCTAATCCAAATGCTATGAAAAATCTAGCACCATAAATGTACTATAATTTTGTTATGATAATGTAAAATTTATTATCATATCTCCCCTACTCTTATTTTATACTAGTAGTAAAGACACCATCTAAGATGTGTTAATTTACCATATTCAAGGACGATGGGTTTTCAATTTCTTTTACCATCTCCAATTCTGGTCATGAAACCATTTTTGTTATAGTTTAACCATATTATTATGTAATATATAATATCTAAGGTTCTATAATCTTTTTGTACACATTATATTAAATTATAATGCAAAATGAGTTCGTAGTGATCAAAAACCACCAATAAACCCAAAAGGTTATCACTAAAGTTTTTTATAATGATTCAAATTCACTCCAAGTAACCAAATTAAATTTACAACCATGTAACCATATGTATGTTAAATAATAAAATATAACTCTAATTCTGGACAACCACCCCCATTTTACATGATTCTCCTTTCATTAAAATAAGTAAACCGACCGAAAAAATCAAGAAAACAAACGGACTCGAACAATGAAATTAAACCACTTAATCCATAAAAAATGTCATGAATGAACTTAAATTTTTTATAATAAATATTTAAAAAATATAATAGTTTATGGAATTATTAATTAATGAACCTAATTTTATTATTCAGATCATTAATATCAAGTGGAGAACACCATCACACTTAAGGTAAGAGATCCTCTCTATTACACTTTTATTCAAGAATGTACTCTATGTTATGCCATTTTATGTGTAATACCTAACGATGGGGTATGATTTAGAACCTCTCCCATAATTTCCTCATGATTTATAAGTGACGATAAACTCATTTATATCTTATTAATCCCTCTTATGTATATCTGATACCATACTGATAAATCGTATGGGATTCTACCCGAACCTCCTTTGTTCCTTCGGGTTGCCTTATCTTCCTTTTACCAAAATGATTTTTTTCTTATATTTTTATTCAAATCTTATAAATTCTGTTTAAATGTACCAAATTCATTTATCAAGAACCTTTTATCATTATCTTTTGGGGATATACATGTTTTTAAGTGATTCCCTCCTCAATACTTCCTGATAAGAAAACCTGTTTTGAGGGAACTTCTGGAATTCTTACTCGATTTCAAGTGAACTATATATTATACTTTAATACACAATTGTCTTTATTAAATAAGTTTTTTTTATTATGTAAACCTTCTTGTTTCACTTCTGGTTTTATATAAAGGATCTTTTCTTTTATATTTTAAAGGCTCAATAGTATTTTCCTTAAAACCGCACAAAAATGTTTTAATGCTAAAATTTCTTAAATAATTTTCTTATATTTTGTCACTTATAATTGAAATAACTTACCATGATACATGACTATTTTACCTTATGAATTTCCATGTATATTTGTGTTCCTTTCTTTCATGGACACTTTTATGATACACCCATTTGTTATTATTTATGACATGATTGTGGTACCCAATTCTTTCCATGGGTAACCCTTATGTTTATATAAGATTGATTATGTATGATTATTTATATGGAAAACATATTCATGAAAAGTTAATATGGGTGCACGCAGATAGTGCTCCAATGAATTGGGTAAATTTGAGTCTCATGAGACATTATGTGTGACGGTCTTAGTGGTTAGCCTTGGCTAGTGCTACCATGTGCGATGGTCTTGGCAGTTAACCTTGGCTTATGCTACCATGCAAAATGGTCTTGGAGGTTAGCCTTGACTCATGATAAAGTTATGTTTTATGTTTCTTCCATATTATTATGACTCCATGTTTATATTATTCTATGTTTATATGTTATGATTCTATATGTTACATGCCTTTTTATATCATCATGTCATGCCTTCTATCCCATGTGCTAATGATTTGTTCTTATGGTTATTCCCTTACTAGGACATTTATCTCATCCCTTTGTTCATGTGTTCCCTAGAGTACCCTATGCAGATGTTTTAGCATAATGGAAGTTATGAGCTCAATTTGAAGATTAAATAAAGAAATGTTTTATTTAGTTCCATGTTTTCAGTTTTAGGTACCTAGTATTCCAAGACACTAGAATTTACGATCCTTGGATTGTAATATGATGTATAATTATTCTTAAAATCTTGTAATGTTTTATGTCAAAGGCTATGGTCACTATAGTTATGAATACAAACTTATTATTTCTTACATAAAAAGTCTCAATATATTGGAACCTGCTGTAGAATTGGTGAAAACTAGATGCTTTAAATTTTTTCAGCTTACAACTCCTCCATTGAGCCAAAATATATATGCATAGTGTGACTTTAGATCATTCTGATCTATCTAAAAGCTAGTATCTATGTCACCCTTGATGATTAGCTCTTCATCCCTTCCATACAACTTAGTCCACCCCATATATTTAAGGACAACCTTAATAGAAATGCAATGCTGTTCACCTAGATCTTCTTGATAGATTTGTACCATGATAAAAGCATAGGAAACATATATTATCATACATAACATGGAATACATGATGTACCATATCATAGAATCATATGGGATCTTACTCATTCTCTCTCTTTACTCTTGTTTCTGAGGATGAATTTTATTGGAAATATATATATCATGTGACACTAGAACCAATCCCCTCTTAGGTTGTTCCATAATAAACCTCTTTAGTATCTGGTCAATGTATGAACATTGAATTAGTCTAAATAGATTCTTAGATCTATCACACATGATCTTGATCCCTAGAATATAGGATGCTTCACCTAAGTCCTTCATAGAGAAACACTTTCTGAACCATGACTTAACCTCTCCTAAGGATAGTATATCATTTCTAATTATTAATACTCCATCAAAATATACTATTAGGAAAACCACTATACTCCCACTAAACCATTTGTAAAAACATGGATCAAATTAATTCTTAATGAAACCAAATTATTTTATGGATTTATCAAAGTGAATATTCTATGACATGGATGCTTTATTCAATCCATAAATTGATATCTTTAAAATTTTGTAATGTCCCAAAAATTCGGTGTATTTTTTTTAAATTATATGGAATTATTTAGAGACTAGATACTCTAACAACACCTGATTCCGAGGCCTGGTGATCCCAGAATAGAATTTTGAACTTTTTTAGTTCATTTAAATAAACGTGTGAGAGGGGTTTTTCTAACTTTTAAACCGGTGATCAGATAAAAAATATAAGGTCACCATTGAACTCAGAATGTTAGGATTCACCTTGAATAGAACTAACCTCGACTGACGTGGGTTGAGGGAAAAAGTTATTTTTCATAATTTTTAAAGAAAATTTTAAAAAATAAAATAAACTTTTTTTATTTTATTTTTATGAATTTTCAAACCGTTGCAGTGAAACGACACATAATGGAATGAAACTGAAAACGTTGTTTCATAAATGAAACTACATAATGACTTCGTAATAGAACGTAACTGAAACATTGTTTTGTGTTTCTTCCTTTAATGGTTGAGAAAACAATGTAGGATTGATGGCACAATCTTGGTTCTTCTCTGTAGCTCTCGTGGATGATGAGGAGGAACATCAATGATCGCCAAACAATGGATTGCAAAGTGATGAACGACAAACACATTCTTCTTCCACCCTTCAAACAGATCATCACCAACAAATGAGTTACTCAGGTAGGGGTTTGATTTTTTGCTTGAGTTTTTATGTTCTTCGTTCTAAAACAACAAACATAGATCAACCCACGAATAGGTTGATCCGTATATTGCTTGTTCTTGAGGGAGGGTACTCTTTTATTGGGATTTCATCATGGTTACCTCTAATGCAGAGGGTGTGGGCCGACACGAATAAAGCCTAAGTCCCTCCTCTTTGTGCATTTTTGTGCATTCTTCATGGCTGCATCTTCAAAATGGTTGTAAGGAGGATTCAAGGCCATCGTATAGAATCTGGCATCCCTCAGAGGCTATAGGCACAAGCAATGTGAAGAAAGGACCACTGGAGTGGACCCAATGGTCCACTGAAGTAGTCTCTGGTGCACCAGAAGGAGTGTCATGGCCCGAGTGGCTGTGGTAGTGTAGAAAGAGCCACCGGCCTTTGTGCCAGCGGCTTTACGCGGCATGCGGTCTCTAACCGCATTTGAGGGGGGTAACGGGCAACTGGTTGTGTCAGCCGCGAGGTGGCCCACCTGGATGCACCGCATGTCCGGGCAAGGGGTGGGATGCCCTAGCAGGCCATAACCACCATAGTGGGTCAGGATGGGCCTGCGGACAATAGGATGGGCCGAGCCAGATCTAGGTCAGGTCGGTCTAATCGGGTTGGGTCGGACCGGACCCGACCGACCCCTCTTTGGAAAATCAGCCATATCTTCCAAATCGAGCATTCAATTGATGAGCTGTTTGTGGAATTAGAACCCTAGAGATGAGGTGGTTATTTTGGAATGATCTAAGGAAACTTTCATTGATGTTGATATATGATGATTGGCTTGAGGAATAGATTCTCCCAGAATCAAGTGCACTTCATACAGGAATCTTGCGACTGGCTGAGACCTGAAGACTAGAGACTCTGTGTGGATCAACACCCAGAGACCCTATGTGGATCAAATCCTAGAGAAACTATGTGGATTAGATCCTAGAGACCCTATGTGGATCAGCTCCTAGAGACCCTATGTGCATCAACTCCTAGAAACCCTATGTGGACCCGCAACAAGTGGCTCTATGTGACCCAGAAGACCCACGGTACTCATCTTGGATGAGTACCTCAATAGTCCAAGGTGTTCAATGTTGTGAATAATGATCCTTATTTATATAATTTATATTACACCTGTGTGATCTATCTTGTTTTGTGATTATGCTTTGTAGTTTTCTTGTGGATTTATTTGTGGGTTTTCCTTATGGTTGGGGTCCCTACTGATTATTTTGTTACTCACCCCTGCACGAGCTTTTCCTGAACGTGTTGTGTCTGGTGTAGATGACTGATGAATTGATAGAGGACTTGGTTTCCCAGGACTAGGTGGTGTCTAGTAAGATCATACAGGTAGGGCGTGCTTCTATGGCTTCTGGAAGCTACTCTATACTTACCCATTAGGTGGGGTTTTCAATGAACGACTTTCCAATGATCTTCACTACCACAAAACTGGGCAAGGTCAGCGCCACCCCTTTATCAGCGCTAACGAAAAAGCACTAATAAAGGGGGGGGGGGCTTTATCAGCGCTTTTTTTTAAAAGCGCTGATAAAGGGTCAACTTCAAAAAAAAAATTAAAAAAATATATTAATATATAAATATAGTTATATAGTTATATTGATATAAATATAATATATAATTTTTAAATATATTTTAGATAAGTATAAATGTACATTTACACTTAATATACTTAATATTTAAAATATTTAGTGAAAATAGATTCTTAAAAAATTGAAAAAATATTTTTAATTAATAATTTGATAATTATTATGGAGTAATAGTCATTTAATAACAATTTGAAGAATAAAAAAATTAAAAAATTAAAAAAAGATCCAAAATATGTTGAAAACGCAACTCAAACTTCAAACGGCCATAACTTTTGATCCGGGTGTCCGTTTGAGCTCTACCACATATCAAATCGAAGCCTGTGATGAGATCTACGTCGTTATGACCGGGGTAACCCCGGTCAAGCATTTTTTGAGGCCAAAAGAGGCCCAAAAGGCCTCCAAAACTGAGTTTTTAGTCGGGGTACCCAGATTTTTTAACATTTTGTGGATTTTCAGCCTCGTTTAAGGGGGTATTATTGGATTTTTTTGGTGGGGACTGAATTTATTCCAAGGTATTACATTCATATTGATATTATTTCTTTGAAATTTTATCGTTTTTTATAATGCACTGCTATTTATAATCAAATATATAACTATATGTACATATTTTTTATATATTAACACCTAAAAATTAAATTTTTTAAATAAATAATTAAACATATTTACATATAAAATATACTATCTTTATCTAAATAATAACTAATATCCATTTTATTTAAAATAACAATATATGAATATTTATATAACTACTATATATTAATATAACTATATATATATATTAATATAACTATATATATATATTAATATAACTATATATATATATATATTAATATAACTATATATATTAATATAAATATATATTACTGTACGAATAAATATAACGAAATATATATATAAATAAATAGATATATCATGAATAAGAGAACAAATCAATATAGGGTAGTGACAAAGGCTTTAGGTGCGCATGAGGGAGGTCTCAAGATCAAATCCGGGTGGAGGCAAGGGTGTGCACAAGGGTGATTTAAAGGGCTAGCGCTGATAAAGGGTGTAGGCAGTGCGGCCGGGCGCTAGATGTGCAGGAAAGCGCTGATAAAGGGGGGATCAAGCACTGTAAAAAGACCCCCACGTTTTTTTTATTTTTTTTTATTTTTATCAGTGCTAAAAAAAAGCGCTGATAAAAGGGGTCTTTATCAGTGCTTTTTAGAGCGCTGATAAAGGGGACCCCCCCTTTATCTTCGCCGGCATTATCAGTACTTTTTCTAGTGCTGTTAATGGCCATTTTTAGCGCTGATAAAATCCATATTTGTAGTAGTGCTTGTACTTACTCTTGTTGCAGTTGTCTTTTGTTGGGGTTTTATTCTAGCCCATTTACTTTTGGTTGTATTTTTACACTCAGTGGTTGTTTAGTATCATGCATGTTCTCTTTTATAGTTATCTTGGGAAGTGGTTGTATGTGTGTGTGTACAAGTACTCAGAAAAATACCTCCCACTTGTAGGTTGATGCCTTCGGCACTAGTTTCCAACCCCTTTCCTTCAGAAGGTGGGCTTAGGGGAGTCACGACACGGGCCCTGGGGGACAGGTCGTGACAAAGTGGTATTATAGGTGGTCTGTTCTACCTCAATGACTGAGAGTCTATTGTTTTTTTTTGGTCTACAATGTTAAATGTTTCATGTTTTACTTCAAGATTAGTGTTGGTGTGAAGACCGATGTATCCATACACCAAGACCCAAAATTATACTTTTCAACTCTATACATGAAAACACTAGTTGCATAAATCATATAGGAATTGAGTGTTTCCTCATGTTCTTATTGAATTAGAGTCATTTCACCAGGTATAATCTATTGACCATGGTGCATATTGATTTGTTTCAGGATGCCTCCATACAGAAATCCATCTTGGATTCTAATGCATGATCGTGAGGACAACCCACCTAGCAATGAGGCATCGGTTCAGGGACCCATGATATAGATGGCCCCACTGGCTGGTGATCCAACATTACCACCACCTGTTGATCATAAGTTACTACCAGCGTTATCGGTAGAGGATGCACGCAAGATCAACAACTTGAATGAGTTCTAGAGATAGAGAACTCCCAGGTTCAGGGGAGATATAGACCCTCAGGCCGCTGAGGACTAGTTAGAGGCGATGGCGTGAGTCTTCTGCTTAGTGAGGATGCTGCTTGACTAGATGAGGATCTTAATAACAAGACTTCTTCATGGATTGGAAGGGAGATGGTGGAGTTTGATGATTCAAACTCACGATGAGTTGACCCTCTCTTGGGCTGACTTCGAGCAACTTTTCTGGGTGGTGTTCTTCCCTACGACCTTACACTCAGTGTGCATACAGAAGATGCTTCATCTATAGTAGGACATAATGTTAGTGGCTGAGTACTTTTTAAGATTTATAGAACTCTCTTGCTACTCTACGGATATGGTATGAGACCCTTTATTCCGAGCTCAGACCTTTGAGTAGGGACTCCGGTGGAAGATTAGGGTGTCAATGATTTCCGTCAGCATCCCTTCTCAGGATGGAGTGCTAGATATATCTGTACTAGTAGAGAGCTTCCTCGCATAGAAGACACTAATGGTGGGAGCTACCACTGGGAGACAGGTGGCCGAGTCATCCATGGCGGGCAGCCGACAGATGACGTAGAGTTCCAAGTAGGATAAACCACCTAGAGGGCGACCCTAGGACACAATATCGATGGTACGAAGCTACCAAGGAGGTAGGGGTCATCATAGGATTAGGGAATGATACTCGTGCGGTGGACAGGGACACATGGCTCATGACTGCTCAGCCCGCTGCACAGACAATCAATAGATGGTCGAGGGACTACCGAGGTAGAGGCAGAGATTTCAGCAAGGTGGTCCATAGGGTAGAGAATGTGGTAGGGGAGCAGGCCGAGTGGCAGGCAGTGGATGACGGTTCGGGGTTCTACCACCACCACCCCCAGGTGGTCCACCACGGCCTCAGGGAGCAGGCAGACATGGACAAGCTCAGCTTCAGGTAATGGAGGCCTAGGACCACGACGCTTCAGAGATGATTAGAGGTATGATCTGTTTCTTCTCCACCTTGGCTGCAGTTCTTATAGATACAGGTTCTGGTAACTCTTTCCTTTCCAAATCTTGTTTTCAGATCTCAAAGATTCTGATGGAGCCATTGGATCGAGAATTATGATTAGAGACTCATACAGGAGGAGATTTGATGATTACACACTGGTGCCGACAGTGTGAGCTTACTCTAGGAGGCGAGAGCTTCGGCTGAGATCTCCTAGTAGCAACATCAAGGCCTTACGACGTCATCTTGGGTATGGACTAGTTATCTAAATTCCATGATTAGATCGACTGTATTAGGCACAAAGTGCGATGTGTCCATGAGTATGGGACCGGGTTTTCCTTCATCGGGGAGAAGGGAAATTTTTCAGTACAAGAAAAACATTCTCTAAGGAGGGTGCAACCGATCACTCATCAGTTGGCTATCCTCACCCTCGGTATGATGGATGAGAGGAGTCAAAGTTTTCCTGTAGTGGTGGATGAGTACAAGGACGTCTTTCCTAGGTATATTCTAGGACTACCACCTCACAGAGAGGTAGAATTATGCATCAACCTATACCCTGGGACAACACTGATATCCACACCGTTATATCAGATGGTCCCCTTGGAGCTTCGTGAGTTGAGGGTATAACTGGAGGATTTGTAGGATAAGGAGTACGTAAGGCCCATAGTTTCACCATGGGTAGCCCCATTGTTTTTTTCCAATAAGGTAGATGGAAACTTGAGGTTATGCATGGACTGTTGGCACCTGAACAAGATGATCATAAAGAAAAAATATCCACTACTGAGAATTGATGACATCTTTGATTAGCTGAATGGAGCGAGGTGGTTCTTAAAGACATACCTCAGATTAGGTTATCACCAGCATTGGGTATGGGATGAGTATGTACTAAAGAAAACCTTTATATTCTGATATGTCCACTACAAGTTCTTGGTGATGCCCTTCGATGTGACCAATGCCCCAACAGTGTTCATGGGACTCATGAACAAGATCTTATAGCCTTAGCTCGATCGCTTTGTGGTGGTCTTCATTGATGACATCTTAGTGTACTCAGTGTCAGAGGAGAAGCATTCCACACACCGTTGGATAGTACTGGATACACTCTTATAGCACCAAATTTATGGGAATCTCTCAAAGTGCCAGTTTTGGATTCGGTAGGTCCACTTTCTGGGACATGTCTTCTTGGAGGATGAAGTTATAGTGGATCTGACGAAGATAGAGGCAGTGATTTCTTGGGATCCATCTAGGAGAATGACTGAGGTGCGGAGTTTCTTGGGGTTGGATGGATAATAATGGAGGTTCATGTATGACTTTTCCAAAGTAGCATCACCCTTATCAGCTTTGAAAAATAAGGGAAAACCCTTTGTGTGGATAGAGAAGTGCCAGTAGTGTTTCCAGGATATGAGATAGATATTGACGAGTGTCCCCATATTGAGACTACCAAAATAGGGCATTGGGTATGTAGTCTTATGTAATGCATCAGGGACTAGACTGGGTTGTGTCCTGATGCAGGAGTGAGTAGTGATCACCTACGGCTCACGGAAGTTGAGGTAGCATGAGCAGAACTATGTGACCCATGACCTGGAGTTTGCAGCAATGGTCTTTTCTATAAAGATGTGCCATCACTACTTGATGGGTGAATGGTTTACCGTCTACTCTGACCACAAGTGTCTTAGGTATATCTTCTCCTAGAAGGACCTGAACTTGAGATAGTGTCAATGACTGGAGTTCCTATAGGACTATGACTTCGAGATAGTCTACAATCCTGGGAAGGGGAACGTAGTGGTAGACACACTTAGTATGAGATCCGGTTTGTATCTACTGAGTGAGGTGATAGAGTAGCTAGACACGATGCAAATATCCTTTGTGGACAATGATAGAGCATATTACCTTCAGTTGATGAATGTCACTCCCCCAATCTTATAGTGAGTTAGAGAGGCACAACTTGTGGATATTGAATGTGAGGCCCGACATGCTCAGTTGTCATCAAGATAGGCTCTTGATGGATTTTTGATAGGTGTGGAGCACGTCATCCTTTTTAGAAGGTGCACAGTAGTACCAGTAGCATTGCGAGAGGAGATTTTTAGGGAGTTACATACCTCCCCTTTGGAGGTATATCCTGGAGTAGATAAGATGTACCAAGATCTCTGACATCAGTATTGGTGGCTAGGGATAAATAAAGAGGTGACCAAGTTTGTTTCATAGTGCCTCACTTGTCAGCAAGTGAAGGCTGAGCATTAGGTTCCAGTAGTCTTGTCACATCCAATTGTGGTACCAGAGTGGAAGTGGGATAGTATCTCAATGGAATTTGTGATAGTATTACGATGAATGTCCAAGGTCCACAATTCTATCTAGGAGATCGTTGACTGACTCACCAAGCCGGATCACTTGCTACCCATCTGGGAGTGGGGATCGATAGAGGGCTTGGGTCACCTCTATGTCCAAGAGATAGTTCAGCTTCATGGGGTGACTTATAAGATCATCTTAGACTGTGATGCTCACTTCACATCCCAACTGTGGAAGGGATTATAAGTGGCATTTGGGACTCAACTGCGCTTGATCACAACTTTTCACCCACATATTGATGGTCAGATGGAGAAAACCATACAGTCCTTGGAGGACATGCTTCGTGATTTTGTCCTTTATTTTGGTTATAATTGGGAGGGCCACCTACCATTGGTGTAATTTTCATACAACAATAGATATCACTCCACTATTGGCATTTCACTATTTAAGGATTTGTATGGGAGACCTTGTTGATAACCTCTATGTTGGACAGACCTAGGAGAGTCAACACTCATGGATATAGAGTTGGTATGGGCTACCACTAAGAAGGTTCAGATCATCCAGGAGTGGATGAATATTACATAGATTAGGCATAAATCTTATACTGATAGGAGATGGAGGCCCTTGAAGTCCGAGAATGGGGACCATGTGTTCCTTCAGGTCTTACCCTGATGGGGATTGTAGATATTTGGCCAGAAGTTATCTCCAAGGTTCATTAGACCTTTTAAGATTCTGATCAGAGTTGGTAAGGTGACATACTACCTAGTTCTTACCCCACAGATGCACTGGGTACACAATGTTTTTCATGTGTTCCAGCTGAGAAGGTATGTGCATGATACATCGCACGTGATCAAATGGGGGTGAGATGGACATTGATGACGGGGCGAAATTTTTGGAATTCCAAGTAGATATAGAGGATCAACGGGAGTAGGTCCTTCATGGGTGGTCGATTCCTCTGGTGCACATGCGGTGGCAGCACAAGAATCTCTAGGAGATCACTTGGGAGTGTGAGTCTAAGATTCATGCTCAGTACCCCCATTTTTTTGTTTAGTCTTTGTTTTGGATTTTGGGGATATAAATCCCTAATGTGGGGAGAATATAATGTCCTAGAAATTATTTGTTATGGTTTTAAATTATATAGAATTATTTCAAGACCAAAATATCTGACGACACCTGATTCCAAGGCCTGGTGTGCCCAGAATAGAATTTTGAACTTTTTTTTAGTTCATTTAAATAAATGTGCGAGTGGGTTTTTTATAACTTTAAAACAGGTGCTCAGATTAAAAATATGATGGAACCGTTGAAATCAGAATAGTGAGATTCACCTATAATTGACCTAACCTCGATTGGTGTGGATCGAGGGAAATTTTTTTAAGACTTTTTAAAGAAAAAGTTAAAAAAATAAAATAAACTTGTTTGATTTTAATTTATAAATTTTTAAATCATTGCAGCGAAACGACATATAATGGAATGAAATAGAAAATGTTGTTTAAAAAATGAAATAGTGTAATGACTTTGGAAAAGAACATAACTGAAACACTGTTTCTCATTTCATCCTTTAATGTCTGAGCAAACAACGCAGGATTGTTGGCACACTCATGTTTATACTCTGAAGGTCTGGTGGGTGATGAAGAAGAACGTCAACTACAACCAAACAATGGATCTTGGAGATATTAACGACAAACACATTATTCTTCCACCCTTAAAATAGATAATCTCCAATGAATTCTTTACTCATGTAGGGGTTTGATTTGTGCTCGAGTTTCCCCATTCTTCATTCTAAAACAAAGAACGCATATCAACCCATGAACAGTTTGATCTATGAATCACTTGTTCTTGTGGGAGGGTACTATTTTCTTGGGATTTTATGGAGGTTAAATTGTGATAGAACTTCAATCCTTTATCCCATGTTTCTAAACCTCTAATGTGGAGAGAGTGGGCCAACATGAACAAGGCCTGAGCCCCTCTACCTTGTGCAATTTTGTCCGTTCTTCATGGACACATCTTTAAAATGGAGGTAATGAGGATTAGAGGACATCAAAGGTAAGATGGAATCCCCTAGAGGCTATAGGCATAAGCGGCGCAAAGAACAGACAATCGGAGTGGACCTGATGGTCTACGGAAGTAGCCACCGGTGCGTGGCGGCACACCACAACGACACGCCAGAAGGAGTTCCGTGGCCCGAGAGGTCGCGACAGTGCGGTAGGAGCTGCCAGCCTATGTGTCGGCGGACACGGCCCGAAACCGCGGGCCACATATTCCTGTGGAAAACTTTATCCGATCGTGTGCAAGGGGGTAAGGGGTGACCAGATATTCCATCCACAAGGTGGAACGCCTGGGCACACTGTGAGTCTGGGAAGGGGGTGGGCTGCCCCAACGGGTTGGGCCGAACCCGCGACCGAATGGGCCTGTGACTAACGATCCAAGATGGGATTGATCCAAGTTGGGTCGTTAGACCTAGGTCAGGTCAGAAGACCTGGGTCAGTTTGGTGGACCCTGGGTTGGTTCGATTGGGTCAGACCAAACTAGGACCCGACCGACCCCTCTTTAGAAAATTGGCCATATCTTTCAATATAGGCATCCGATTGATGAGATGTTTGTGGAATTGGAACCCTTGTAATGAGGTGGTTATTTTGGAATGCTCTAAGGAAACTTTCATGGAAGTTAAAATATGAAAATTGGATTGAGGAGTAGACTCTCCCAGAATCAATTGTGCTTCGTGCGAGAATACTACGGCTGGCTGAGACCCGAAGACTAGAAACCCTGTGTGGATCATCTCCTAGTGACCCTATGTGGATAATCTCCTAGTGACCCTTTGTGGATTAGCTCCATTGACCATGTGTGGATCATCTCCTAGGGACCCTATGGGGATCATCTCCAAGAGACCCAATGTGGATCAACTCCTAGCGACCCTATGTGGATCAGCTCCTAGTGACCCTGTATGGATCAGCTCCTAGCAACCCTACGTGGACCAACTCCTAGAGACCCTGTGTGGATTAGCTACAAGTGGATCTGTGTGACCCAACAAACCCACGATACTCATCTTGGATGATTACTTCAACTATCCAAGGTGTTCAGTGTTGTGACTGATGATCTTGCTTTATATATTTTAGATTATACCTGTGTGAGCTATCTTGTTTCATGATCATGATTCTTAGTTTTCTTGTGGATTTATTTGTGGTATTTCCTTGTTGTTGGGGTCCCTACTGAGTATTTTTTTACTCACACTTGTACGATATTTTCCCGCTCGTGTTGTTTCTGGTGAAGATGACCGACGACTTGATGGAGGACTTGGTGGCCCAGGACCGGGTGGTGCCTAGTGAGATCATGAAGGAAGGGCATGCTTTTATGACTTCTGACAGCTACTCTATACTTACCCATCAGGTGGGGTATTCAGAAACCAACTTTCCAATGATCTTGTACTTAATCTTGTTGTAGTTGTCTTTTGTTGGGTTTGTATTCTTTCCCATTTACATTCAGTTGTACCATTACACTTAGTGGTTGTTTAGTAGAATGCATGTTCTCTTTTCCAGTTTTTTTGGGGATGTGGTTGTATGTTCATGTGTATAGGTACTCAGACAAATGCCTCCCACTTGTAGGTTAACGCCTTCAGTGCTTGTCTCCAACCCCTATCCTTAGGAATGTGGGTTTGGGGGAGTCACGAGATGGTCCCTGGGGGATGGTTCGTGACACTTCATACCTTTTTGGAATCACTTAGAGTCAAAAAAATTCTAAATGTATCAAATACACATCATCTTAGTGGTCCTCATTAAGGAAAGCAGTTTTGACATCCATTTTCCAAATCTCTTATTCATGGTAAGTTACTATGGAAAACCAAATTCTAATAGATTTAAACATATAAACTGGATAAAAGGTTTCTTCATAGTCAATTCCTTGACATCTTCTATACCCTTTAACCACTAGCTATACTTTATAGGTATTTTCTTCACCTTCTATGTCTAAATTTATCTTGAATACCCATTTGGACCCAATAGTTTTTACATCAATTGGTAGATTGATCAGAACCCAAACATTGTCTTGATACATGGAATACATCTCATTATTCATGGATTCTTTCTATCTTACAACTTCTGATATATATACTACCTCTTTATAGAAGATAATATCATTATTTTTTACTAATAATGAGTCACCATCATCACTGACTAGAAAACTGTATCTCTCTGTTTCTCTTACCCCTCTTGTGCTCTAATGAAACACTTGTGTTTCAAGAATATATTCTTCTATGAGGACCTATATAATTAGTTCTTATACCGACTCTTCTATATCATGAGCATCAACTTCATCAAATTCAATCTTTCTCCTACTATCCTCCTTGAGGATGTGCTCCCTATCAAGAAAGATAACCTGTCTTGAAATAGTAACTTTATTTTACGAAGGGTTGTATATATAGTATCCCTTTGTTTTCTTGGGATACCTTACAAAATACACTTAATTCCTTGAGGTTTTAGTTTTATTTATTTATCTAGACTTAAGAAACTCCTCACAACCCCATGCATGAACATGTGACAAAATGAGTTTATTTACATTCCATAACTTGAAGGGAATATCATTTTCTACTTTAGTTGGTACTTGGTTTAGTAAGTATGATTCCATATATAATTCATATACCCAAAAGTATAATACAGGGCTTTCATGAATCATAATTGAACTTACCATTTCCAACAAGGTATGGTTCATCCTTTCATCAACACCATTCCACTACAGTGTATAAGGTGGAGTGAGTTGAGATAAAATCCAATAATCTTGTATTAAGTCTATAAAGTCTTGGTTAATATATTAACCAACTTGATTAAATTGGATATTATTTATATTCTTACTAAGATGATTCTCAAATTTATTATTGAACTCTATGAATTTATCAAAGGATTTAGACTTATACCTCATTAAGTAGATATAACCATACCCACTAAAGTTGTCGAAAAAAGTAATAAAGAATAAGAATCCACCTATAGACTCTACTTGAAAAGGTCCTTACACATAAGTGTGTACCAAATCTAGAAGCTCTATGTCCCCTTTACCTTGACCAATGAATGGTTGTCTGATCATCTTACCTTGTAGCAAGCGTGACATCTTTCAAGTGGTTTCAGATTAGAAATGTCTAAGTAACCATCTTGATAGTTCTTTTTCAAACACTTATCATTTATGTAACCAAGATAGGGATTCCATAAATGGGTGCTAAATCAGTCTCCCATATTTGTTTCATTATTTATTTCTAATATTTTGTTTTCATAATTTAATACATAAATACCATTATTCAATTGTGTTATACCATAACATATGATATGTTTATAAAAGTAGAATCCTTTATTTACAAAGATGAAAAAATACATCTATATATAAAAAAGAAATAGAAATTATCTTATTGGTAATTCTATAACCATAATAAAAATTATTTAAAACATAAATCATTCCAATCATAAATGTGAGAAGGTTGTCTCCAATGGATGGAGCAACCATCCTTGCTCCACTGGTAGCTCGTAGATCCACCTCATCTATGATAATATTCTGAAATCTATTTAGTTATTATATTTGAATAAAAATGTGATCACCAAAGGTAGTATCTAATACCCAATTTATAGATATGGAAATATTACACTCAATAAAAAACACACCTGAATCTTCTTCTTTCTTCTTTGGATAGGTACAATTCCACTTCCAGTGGCCCGATTTTCCACATGAAAAATATACCACATCTTATTCCTTTCCTTACCTTTGGATTTTCTTTTTATTGGAAGGATGATTATCCAGAGCCTTATAATTAGAATGATTCTTCAATGTCTTTGTCTTATTTTTAATCTTCTTATTCATCATAAGGATAGTGGGGTTTTCATGAACCTTGTATTTATCAACTTGGTGATTAAGTTTAAGAAGTTATGAAAGTTTCTTCTCAATATTTCTCATATTATAATTCATAATAAAACTAGAGAAGTTTTTAGGTAGTGAGGAAATAATGGGTTATGTGTGTAGATCATTAGGGATCTTAAAACCGAAGATATCCAGGTGCTCAAATATATATAATCATGTTGACTACATGGTGTGAACGAAGGTCATCACGACCCTAAAAATTAAATTTATTACTCATACACTAGCACAATGGTGCAAGGTCAATCCACAGGGAAAGAATGTGAGTTTTCTAAGGTTTTTGAACTATAAACCCCACTGTGGTCAGTAATGGGGAAAACGACTTTTAAGTCTTTATTGTTTTATTTTAGAGAAAATGATTATGGAAAAAAAATCTAACAACGAAAATAAATATTACACTATAGAACTAAGAAAAACTAAATAAATATAGTAAACCATTACATAGAAGCAAGACAAAGGAGCACATATCACATGAAGTACTCAGGAATTCCAACTACTAGTAAAAATAATTGACCACTTCACTACTTTTTATTGTATCACACCTTAAGGAAAAAATGATGAATTCCCCTCACCAAGAAACTCAACAGACATAAGATTGATCCATGGAGTTCGCCACTCCAGAATTAATCAAACTGCTTGTGAACTTGAAATAAAATAACAACTGGAATTAAACTCGCCATAAAACTCAAACTGTTTAAGACATTAACACTTAGATAAATATATGCAAGATCTACCTCGCCAGTTGATCTTTAATTAATTAATTTAATAACAAAAATTGAGGTGAGAACAATTAAACAAAGATTCATAAATCAATCTCACCGATTGATTATGATTCTGAAATATTGAAAAGTATGTTAAAGAACCTTAAAGAAAATCTAGTAGAATCAAATTCCCAAGATGAGAAAATATTATCCTATGATCATATATATTTTAACACTAAAACACATGAAAATAGAGTAAAAAATATTGAATGTAGAGGGAGGAGAACTCCCCAAGTGCTACTCTGCCTTTGGGCCCCTTAGCCTCAAACTCGTCTCCAGTGCTGCTCCTAGGAGTCTTCACTCTCAAAAAGTGTTTGCGTGAATGAGAGTCTGAATGAGAGTCTCCCCAAATCCCCTGCTGCTTTTCCTTTTAAACTGCTAGCATGCTCTACTTTTTCACCCATTTCATCCACTGACAAAGTCTTGTATTTCACAGTGTATCTGCACACTTGCACTTTTTCATGAAACTCACTTTGTTTTAGAAATTCCCTCGTAACTAACTCCCCACGAGTTAGTTAAATGAACCTGGATGGGGTTTCAGAATCTGTGTGAACCTGCACAAAATAAACAGTTAAAAACACGAAGTTAAATAAATATTTAAAATTAAAGACAATAGTTTGTTAAAAAGTATTTAAAGGAATTAATAAATTTTGTAAATAATGTTATTTAATAAGTTATATTATTAGTATTGTTATTTACTAGTAATTATGTTTTAAAATTAAATTAGTATTAATTAAGATGAATTAATATTATTATTAACATAGTTATTATTATCAAAGTTAAGTTATAAAAATAAATAGTTAAGTTAATATTTTTTATTTAATTACTATTATTAATGTTAATAAACTTTTACTATTTTAAATTAATTATATTATATTATTTTAATTTTATTTATAATTTAGTATTCGTATTTTATTTAATATATTTTATTATAAAAATTTAATATGCAACATTAAAATAATAATTTATTTAAATTTCATTTAGAAATTTATTACTAATTAATTTAGTGTAATTAAAGTTTTATTAAATAAATAATTCTATTTTATTAAAATTAATTATCTTTATGTATTATATATTTATAATTTTTAAAATTTAATAATAATTAGTTTAGTTATTTTTTAATTTAGGCTTTATATTTATTTTAGTTTTATATTTATTTTATTATATTTTTTTATTAATTTCTTCTTCTCCCCCCCCCCCCAAATCGATGCAACAGGGGGGGTTGGTTTGCCTTCCTCCTGAAGACAGGCGTCAGCCCCTGCTCCGGCTTGGCTCAGCCTCCTCCTGCTCTAACTCACGACTCAGTCCCACAGTGCACAACTCAGCCTCGGAGACCCAAGCAGTGGTGGTTCTTTCTCTAGATCTGGCACGAGCGGACAACGAAGGTGAGACTTTATCCAAGGTCTGACAAAAAAAAGGTTGGCCTCATCCTTGGTAAGTAGTGGCGAAGCTCGGGTTAGGTCCTCCAGTGGCGGCGGCTCAAACTCAAGGCGACAATGGTGGTCTGGTCCATTTCACAGCGGAGAGAGCAGCGACAAATCTCTCTTTCAGCAGCGAGTTCTCTCCAGCGGCGGTGACATTGGGTTCAACTCCTCCAGGTTGCAGCTTTCCCAAATCCAGGAGCAGCAGTGAATTCGACCAGCTCAGCTCCTCCATGGTGCGACGACATCCAATTTTACAGTAGATGTGATGACGAGTTTCTTCCTCACAAAAGCAGGTGAGGACGGTTCCACCATTACACTCCAAAACAAAGAAAAATTAAAAATAGATTGAAACTTAAATTAAGTCTAATTAATATAATTAATTTAAAATAATAATTAACAAAGATAATTGAAAACTAAGGAACTATTAAACTTTAATAAATTTATTAAACAAATTAAACTTAAACTAATTAATAAAAACATCAAATTATAAAACTTATATTAAAACTAAATACACACTTAAATTAAGAATCATTAAGGTTAATATAATAAGAAAGTTAATTTAAATTAAACAATTATATATCGAAATTAACTAATCATTAATAAATTGAATTATAAGTATTAAAATTAAGCAATGTGACTAAATTTAAATGATAAAGTTATTAAATGTTAAAAAGATAAATTTTAAAGATTAAAAGTTGAAGTAATGTATTAATTAATTAAATGAAAATATTTAGGTTAATTGATTAAATAACAAGAATGTAAAATTTTAATAAAGTAGTTATACTTATAAAATAAATAATAATTTATAAAACTTATTAAATTAAATAAATTCATTAATTAATTACATTAATTACTAAAAACACCCAATTAATTATAAAAAATTGACTAGTTAACAAATTTAGTTATAAAAATACAAAATATGATTATTTAACATAAAGTACAAAACCAATTTATAAAATTGATAAAAACTAATACAAAATATGTAGAAAACTATGAAAAACTAGAGCCACATCAAATTCCCCCACATTTAAGAATTGTTTGTCCTCAAATAATCCCATGTTTTGTATAAACTTTGAAAAATAGAAGTATGTTTTATGATTCATCTCAAGTAGTAACATGTCCAACAATTTGAAGCAAAGGACAGAAACATGTCAATTGGATTTAGAAAAAAAATATGTTCAAATGATGTCTTGCCTAGAACAAATACTCAAAGGGTAATCACGATAGTAAAGATTCATCAATAAAAGAAAGTGTCCTGCCTCATATGTGATACAACTTAATAACTCATTTCAATCCAAGATCAAGTTCTAAGTGCAAGAGTGACAAGAGGTAAAATAACAGTCGAATAAAAAACTTAACTAGAGGAACTTTGTATTTTGACTCATCACCTAGGTTCCAAAAATATATAATTTTTTTGTGAAACACCTTATTGATACAATCTAAATGACTTTCTTATAAACAATTTGTCCCCTTACTCATTTAATGTTCTTCATTCCCCTCACCTTAATGAACTCATTTTTGACCCTAGAAAATTTATTTTATTTTTACCAAGAAATGTATCATGTGCTAAGGACTGTGCAATGCACTTATTCAATGTGTACAAATGGCTTATAGTAAACAGAAACACACCCAACATCTAGGGTCTCAGAGATTCACCATGGGATCCAAGATTCCCAAACTACTCTAGTTTCAAAATATTTATATAAAAATAATTTACATTGTATCATTAAGGATATTAATTTAATAATTAAAAAAAGTGTGTCCCCTAGGATCAAGATCAAACTTATAGTTCCAAGGGTTATGATCATAACACCACTAAACAGGTAACCCATATCACTCTAAAAAATAGTCCCCAAACCAAATTTTCATAAAATCACTAAGCAAGTTCACTCAGCAATCATCCACCCACATTAACTTTAGTTTCACAACAGCTCTTAACTACCAATCATGCATCATTCAAAGGAAAGACCCAATTGAGTACAGTGTAAAGACTAAACTTATGAAATAATTTTGAAAAATTTTACCATTTTTTTGACAAAAATTGTTAGTGGTAGTGGGAATTAACAGTCTGACATTAAAGCACAGTTCAACAAAGAGTTGAATTGACCCCCTCCCCCACACTTAAAACCCAACTTTGTTCCCAAAGTTTAATTCCAAATATGGAGAAGAGTAATTTGAAAGTTTAAGTTCAAAATAAATTTTCAAATTAGTAGATTAATGACATGTATTGAGGGTCTCATTAATGTTAAAAAATATTGTTTTCCACAATGAATATCTTAAGAGCAGGTTCATTATCAAGAACATGAATTAACATTAAATCCAGTGACAAAGATTTTCCATTAAAGTACAAAAATTAGCATGTAATTTGTAGGTCCACTGTATACTGGGTGTCGAAATTTGAGAAAGTATGATTCAAATGAATGTTAAATATAGCAGAAAGATGCATGATAACGCCCCTTAGCTAAGCAATTTCAATGAAAAACACAACAACCAGCAAGCATGTACCCCCACACTTAGTTTCAAGAAGTGGAATGATTTAAATGTAGTGAAATTCAATTTTTCAGCAAGGAGGAACAAGATTTTTTTTTTAAATTCAACTTAGTGACAAGTAGAAAAATGTCATTCCAAAACAAGAAGAATTTTTTAAGAAAAACAAGCAGTAGATTTTCCCTTTCAGTACAGGAAGAATTTTTAAAGTAACAGCCACTGTCTCACCAACATTTCTATAAATGAGTCACTGACAACGACATTAACGAGTCACCGAAAACAATGTAATGGTGGATCAGGTGCATCAGTGAGTAAATGAATCACCGATAGTAATAACTGTGACTTGTAGTAAATTTTATTTAAATGAACAAGGAGCAGAAAAATGAATGCAAACTAAAAAATTGAGTACTTCCCCAAATCAAAGTTTATCATTAAAGATTCAGAAAGGGAATCCCACTCCTTCAATGACACAACACCAACATCTTTATAACCCTGAAACAACACCAAGAGACCAAGAACAAGAAGTAACAAAAACTTCCCAAAAATAGAGCACAGAAGTAGCAATTTATTCAAGGATAAAAATGAAACAAAGTAAAGACAAAAAGAACCATGGGTTGCCTCCCATGCAGCGCTGAGTTTAAAGTCTCCATCCAGAATTTATTTAAGTACAATTTTTTTTTGTGTTTTATTAAAAACAAAAAAAAAACCATGGGTTGCCTCCCATGCAGTGCTAGGTTTATAGCCCCCAGCCGGACTCACCTAGAAACTAACCATAGTCACTAGGTTGATGTGAGTTCCTTAATAGGAACCACCAAATTTGATTGGCCCACTTTTTTTTAACAGAACAATGAAAATTTTGGGCACTAAGACTTAGAAAAACAACAACCAAACTCTCATCAGCTGAAATAACCCCTAAAAAGAACCCTTTAACAGTTATGGGCATGATGATATCAACTTCCAGATTATATTAATATTTATCAAGAATTGAATTCAAATTAAGAGACAACATTGAACTAAGTTCTCCTAAGGGTGGCATTGTCCTCAAAGCTATCTTTCTCAACCACAACTTCAATAAATTCAAATTAAAGGGTTCTTGTGGGTGAATACCGAATAGTAGGTTCAAGAAGGGATTCAATAGAGTGATGAAAAAAAACATATACAATAAAACTCAAGCATAAATCCCCCTATAATGTACTATCAGTGTCACAAAAAGGCTCAGCACCCAACTCATTCGAGGAAAGAAGTCGAAGACAGGGAAGAGAATTAATTTTATTACTGACAGATTTATGTTTAACAATGTTATAAATTTCTTCCAACAATTCCTTATTAGATAAAATAAGATTAACATCAATTTATTATAACAAATCAATTCTACCTATATCAAGTGTGCACTCAACCACTGTTTCATTTTCAAGTTCAAAGGGATCATTATCAAAATCAAAGGATGTTGACTATTCTTGAAGGTTCAATTTAGGGGGAGAAATGTTCACTTCAGCTTCAATAAAGTCATGTTCTTGTTTTTTCAAATTTAAACATTTATCCCAATGTTTGATAACACTGTTTTATATTTCAGAACACATTTTAGACAAGTGATGAATCTCAGAAAAAAGCACTGAAAACTCATCATTTAACCTTTCTTCAAAGAACATACCCTAATATTTATCCTTCGACATCATTTCAGAAATAGATGGGTTTGGAGTTTCACAACATGGAAGAGAAGTGTTCAGTTCAAGTTCAAAAATTTCAGATTCCATGTTATCCAGTTTAACGTTCTCTTCCAAATTATATCCACTTTCAAGTTCAGGATCATTGTTAACTAAGTTAAAAAATTTGGGTGAAGAATTTTTTACATTCAAGATTTTAGTTTCAAGTTTGACTTCAACCTGAGTGACTTAATTTTCCAAATTTCTAAAATAGTTATTTTTCTCAAAATTAGGAATTAATAAGAGAATTGGGATATCTTTTAAAATTTTTTTATTCAGTTTATTTAAAAAAATTTACAATTCATCTTCATTAAAGTTTATTTTTGGATTTTCAATGCTGTTTTGTTGATTCAATAAATTAATTGTTTCTATATATAGTTCAATAGTTTCAAATTTTTCAAAAATAAAATGTTTTTTCCCAGTTTCATTATCACTTTCCTCTTCAACTTGATTTTCAAATCTTTTATAAACATTTTCTTCTTCATTCACTTCAAATTATTCTTATTCTTTAACCCTTTTTTGTAATTCCAAGATCATGTTTTAAAATATTTTCATTCTTTGATCTTTCTCTTAAGTGTATTTAGTTTGAATTTCATGAGTCATATCTAATAAAATATTCCAAAGTTCCACACTAGTATCCAATTTAGAATCAAATAGGTCAATTTTAGCTAGGGAATTAGGACTGGGCTCAAAATATTTATCCTCTTCAATGAAAGAAGTCTGTTGTGGCTGGTTATAGATACAATACCATGCAGTGTGTCCATAATCTCCACAAAAAACACAGTAAGGTCCAATATGATAATTTGAGCCTTCATAATGGTCTATTTTTTTTAAATGTTTTAGATCAAACACAAACAAAAATTCAAATAGAACTTCCTTATAGTTCAAGTCAAGAAGCAGATTTAAATTCACAGAAATTTTTAGCAATTTTATATATATTATTTTTTAATGTTTTTTTTAATGTTTTTTTATTTTTCTAAACCCCTAGACTATGAGCATGTGCCGTCCCCAGAAGAAGTTCCAAATTTTGGTGTGACCAGAGGTATTCACAGCCCTCAAAATTAAATTTATTCCTCCTACACTAGTATAGTGGTGAAGGGTCGATCCATAGGGAAAAAAGGTGAGTTTTCTATGGTTTTTGAACTATAAACCCCACTATTGTCAGAAATGGAGATTTTTTTAAGTTTTTATTATTATTTTTAGGGAAAATGATTATGGAAACAAAAATTTGACAGAGAAACTAAATATTACACTATAGAACTAAGAAAAACTAAAGAAATATAGTAAACCATTACATAACATCAAGACAAAGGAGCACAAATCACATGAAGTAATCGGGAATTCTAACTACTAGTAAAAATGGTTGATCACTTCACTACTTTTTATTATATCACACCTTGAGGAAAAACTGATGAATTCCCCTTTCCAAGAAACTCAATAGACTGAAGATTGATCCATAGAGTTTGCCACTCGAGAATCAATCAAACTTCTTGTGAACTTAAAAAAATAACAACTAGAATTAAACTCATTGTAAAACTCCAAATGTTTAAGACATTAATGCTTTGATAAATTTATTAAAGATCTACCTTAACAGTTGATATTGAGTTAATGAATTTAATAAAAAAATTGAGGTGTGAACAATTAAACAAAGATTCATAAATCAATATCACCAATTGATTATGATTCTGAAATATTGAAAAGTACCTGAAAGAACCTTAAGGAAAATATAGTAGAATTAAATTTATGAGTTGAGAAAATATCATCCTATGATCATATTGATTTTAAAACTGAAACACATGAAAACAGAGTACAAAATATTGAACATAGAGGGAGGATAACTCCCCAAGTGCTGCTCTGCCTTCGGGATCCTTAGCCTCAAACTCGTCTCCAGTGCTGCTCCCAGGAGTCTTCTCTCTCAAAAAGTGTGTACGTTGAATGTGAATGAGAGTTTGAATGAGAGAGTCTACTCAAATCCCATACTGATTTTCATTTTAAACCACTATCATGCTCTACTTTTTCACCCATTATATCCACCGACTTAGTCTTGTATTTCACAGTTTATCCACACACGTATGCTTTTTCCTAAAACTCAGGTCATTTTAGAAATTCCCTCGCAACTAAGTCCCTAAGAGTTAGTTAAATGAACTTGGACAGGGTTTCAGAATCTGTATGAACCCACACAAAATAAATAGTAAAAAACATGAAGTTAAATAAATATTTAAAATTAAAGACAATAGTTTGTTACAAAGTATTTAAAAGAATTAATATTTTTTAAATAATGTTATTTAATAAGTTATATTATTAGTATTGTTATTTACTAGTAATTATGTTTTAAAATTAAATTATTATTAATTAAGATGAATTAATAATATTATTAACATAGTTATTATTATAAAATTTAAGTTATTAAAATAAATAGTTAAGTTAATATTTTTTATTTAATTAATATTATTAATGTTAATACATTTTTACTATTTTAAATTAATTAGATTATTTTATTTTAATTTTATTTATAATTTATTATTAGTATTTTATTCTATATATTTTATTATAAAAAATTTATATGAATCATTAAAATAATAATTTATTTAAATTTAATTTAGAAATTTATTTCTAATTAATTTAGTTTAATTAAAGTTTTATTAAATTAATAATTCTGTTCTATTAAAATTAATTATCTTTATGTATTATATATTTATAATTATTAAAATTTAATAATAATTAGTTTAGTTATTTTTTATTTTAGGTTTTATATTTCTTTTAGTTTTATATTTCTTTTATTATATATTTTTTATTAATTTCTTCTTCTCCCTCCACAAAATTGGCTCAACAGGGGGGTGTTCATCTTCCTACCAAAGATAGACACTGACCCCTGCTCCTCCCAGTAATGTGGAACAACCAAATAGCTCGGCTCAACCTCCTCCTACTCCAGCTAGTGAATTAGTCAAGTAGTACACAACTCAGCCTTGAAGACCCAAGCAGGGCTGGTTCTTTCTCCAGATTTGGCACGAGAGGACAATGAATGTGAGACTTTCTACAAGGTTTGACAAAAAAGCTCAGCCTCATCCTTGGTAAGTAGTGGCGAAGCTCAGCTTCGGTCCTCCAGTGGTAGAATCTCAAACTCAAGGCAACAACGGTGGTCCGGTCCAATTCGCGGCAAACAGAGCGGCGAAAACCCTCTCTTTCAGTGGCGGGTTCTCTCCAGTGGCAGTGACATCGGGTTCCGCTCCACCAGGTTGTGTCTTTCCTAGATCCAGGAGAAGCAGTGAATTTAACAAGCTCGAATTCTCCATGGCGCAACATCATCCAATTTTCCAGTAGATGTGATGTCGAGTTTCTTCCTCACAAAAGCGTGGCATGAGGTCTCCCGGTCCAACGGTTCTCACACATCATGGTGGAACTAAATAAGATTTGAATTTATGGAAGACTTTCTTTGTTTATTTGAGTGATTCTGGTCTCGGTCTATTTGAATTCAGATTCTTTTTCATATGAATAGGAGTCTTCGCAGGAGTGGTGATGGAGAAGTAGGGATGGATGCGGGATGACCGGTAGGATGGAGAGGTGACAATCTGAAGACAGGAGCATCGCTGAGTGTTAAATGAGATAGTGGAGTCACTGACGTGGGTTGGTGAAGGATTGGTATCGGTGAGACATCGATAGTGGAAGAATTGCATCAATGATTCGCGTTCGATATGTGGAGGGTCTGCGATTGAGATTGAGACACTGATAGATGTATCGATAGAAAGATGCTAGAAAACGACATAGAAAAACTCTCAACGGTGGCAACGTGAATGAAGGAACTGATGGAAAAGCAGAAGGGACTTGATGGTGGCATTGTGATAGGGGTAAGACCGTGAGGTGAGGATGGTTCCACTGTTACACTTCAAAAAAAAGAAAAATTAAGAATAGATTAAAAGTTAAATTAAGTCTAAAAATATAATTAATTTAAAATAATAATTAACAAAGATAACTAAAAACTTAAGAACTATTAAACTTAAATAAATTTATTAAACTAATAAAACTTAATTTAATTAATAAAAAAATAAAATTATAAAACATAAATTGAAACTAAATAGAAAATTAAATTAAGAATCATTAAGGTTAATATAATAAGAAAGAGAATTGAAATTAAATAATTATATATCAAAATTAATTAATCATTAATAAATTGAATTGGAAGTATTAAAATTAAGTAATGTGACTGAATTTAAATGATAAAGTTATTAAATGTTAAAAAGATAAAGTTTAAAGATTAAAAGTTGAAGTTATGAATTAATAAATTAAATGCTAATATTTAGGTTAATTGATTAAATAACAAGAATGCCAAATTTTAATAAAGCAGTTATACTTCTAAACTAAATAATAATTTATAAAACTTATTAAATTAAAGAAAGTCATTAATTAATTACTTTAATTACTAAAAACACACAATTAATTATAAAAAATTGGTTAGTTAACAAATTTAGTTATAAAAATAAAGAATTATGACTATTTAACATAAAGTACAGAAATAATTAATAAAATTGATAAAAACTAATATAAAAGATGGGGAAAACTATGAAAAATTAGACCACATCACTACATGTTCCCCAGTTGGCACCAACTCTCTAATATTTCATGTGAAAAGTGTATTAGAGATCTCATATATCTCTAATATATCCTTCTCTTGATATAGATCCAGAAGGTGAGAAATGATGTTATATGTATCCATATCCTTATATTTCATTAGAATCTCATTGGATATTAAGTATATCATGAAACATTGGACATCCATTTCATCATCCATAAGTTTTACATAGAGATATACTACTTCCTCATCAGCCTCTTTGGAAGGATACTCAGGAAGTCCAGTTTCTAGTATGTATGATTTCCATTCATGGAGTTATATAATGTGTAAGAGCCGATACCATTCTTGGAAACTCATACCGGTGATAAAGTTATCCTTATATATTATGGATCGTAGTGATAATTTTGAAGTTTTATGATTTTACATTTATACAAATTAAGATAAAATAATTAGTACTTGTTTTTATTACAAAAAATAGATTAATAAATTTAAAATCCGCTGAGTGGACTCACAAATCCTGATTTTTTTTAATATTTCCTCAACCTTTGGATCTTAGTTACACAAAGTCATTCTTGGGTAGTCAACCCTTGATGTAAACTAATTTAAGTTAACCCAAAACATCAAGATAAAAGTTCCATGATAATCGAATGTACCCCAACTTGGGTTGGTTAAGAAATTTGAACTATGAGGTCATTTCTAACTTAATTAATGGAAGGCTATAAATATTTAATATTTTTGTTTGAGGTATTTTTTTATCTTTATGCATAAATAATATTTTATCTATTCACATTCCTTGTTAATATTAAGTGTATTTTACTTAAGTGATGAACCATGTCTGATAAAATATTTACGCATAATGTAGTTATATCTTATTCTACCTTACATGCCTGTTAATTCATATAGTAGGTGACTGTATAAAATTCAAAAACATAAATAATTAACCATGAAATTTATATAAATAAAATATAAGTGTCATGATCAAGATATAATATAATGATTAGTACTTCTAGAAGATGATAAACAAACCCTTGACCCTAGGGGAAAACACCTTGAACCATAACTTGGTTCATATTTCAAAATTATACCTTGACTATTATGTATCACATTGATTGGTTTCACCTCAGCTCCTAAACTTGGACTGACTCCTCTCAAATAGAAGCTCCACCCTTACATTATCTTTTACTCACAAGTAGGATAGGGGATATAATGGATTGGATATAGGGAGTTTAATGAAAAAAACTACTAGAACACAAACCCTTACATAATAAGGAAGAGAGGATGACTCAAAGGCCATAAATTTTAATTTAACCAAAACAAATTAAAATAAACCAATCACATACAAAGGGTTGGTCTAATATCATGATCATCCACATAACATGCAATGAGCACACATTTTCAATTTTGTTATCAATTAATTCAATATGTTATTTAATTAAGATAATGCACTATGAATTAATCCAATTAATTCAATCTATCTTAATTAAATACAAGAATCCTTAATCCACCATCAACTATAATTTTTAAAAAATAATTTCATTTAAAATTAATAATGTACACAAGTGTACTTGGAGCCAACTTGTGTGGTTATCAAAATTTTTAACGTAGAATATATTTAATATATAATTATCAGTCTTACGATATAGAATACAATTTTCTAAATAAATGACACATGGAACATATGAAAATAGGTTTGATTATA
Source organism: Viscum album (assembly GCA_963277665.1). Lineage (NCBI taxonomy): Eukaryota > Viridiplantae > Streptophyta > Magnoliopsida > Santalales > Viscaceae > Viscum > Viscum album. The sequence goes on from OY728127.1 coordinate 2,016,247,124, forward strand.
TATTTAAAATTTATCCATGAAAAACTACACACACTATTTTTAGCATGCTACATGGCGTGCACTATAGTACATGGTGTGCATTTATTCTTACCATGTACACATCACACACCTTGGGGATGGGCATGTTCCCTACCATGGACAATAATGAGTAACATGAGGTTTTAACCAATATACACGACATGTAACCTCATAATTACATGAATTTTCTATCCCCGTATCATATATATGATACATGAAACAACAAGACACCCTGTTTTCTTAACCACACGAAACATGAGACTGCACATCCTATACAATGGTTACACAACATGTAGTTCTTCAAACTATGTGATAGTTTTTCTAGATCAATACAACAATCCATTTTTGTTAGATCTTAGATCCAATTACATTAGATCTATCTTAATTTATCATGAGATTCAAACGTAAAAGAAAAATTACGTGACATGTATATGGGAAGTACATGCTGTGTATCTTGGTTTTGTCTAGGCAGAGCCTTTATCACCTCTAGGTGGTGTTCCTTGAATTATTCTTCATTTTTAAACTTTAAATGATTACTTGTTATGTTAGTTATAATGAAGAAAGGAAGAGATAACATTTTTAGATATCAAAACGAATATGTTTAAGTAAAAGAAAATGAAAACACATGCAACCAATAAATGAATCATGAATAATTATAAATTAAACATGTGACCACTCTGATATCACTTATAGGCTTTGAGAATAGTAGAATCATCCTTTGATGGAATGAAAATCATAGATTTTAGTCTTAATTTATATGTAATTATTTCTGTACAAGATCAAAATGTCATGTCCAATGAAAATTGTAGATTACATGACTAGATCAAAATTCTTGAACCATAATTAGAGGATCTTCACATGTAATTTATAATTAATTTATAAATAGATATAAAATTACCTCAACTTGTAATTTAGATTTCATTAATGATATGATTTAATAGATCTCATTGTAACATCATTGTGTTGTAGGATTCAAGTGTCGAATCTCTCTAGCGATGATACTCACATGAATCAAAATCTCTAAAAATCTATGTAAAAATCACCAGGTGATAGAATAGCCAATCCTGATTACTTGAATTATTATTGGTTGATCACAACATCATTATTCTCAAAGGAGGAAGAAATCTTGGTTCTTTCTCAAAGGCTTAATAAAGGAGGAAAAGATATCTCATTATGGATCTCCAGATCTCTCTCTATCTATTTTTCACACCAAAATTCATTTATGGAAAGTGATATAATTATATATTTATTATAGAAGGTTTAGGATTGGAAAATCATACATAATCCCCTTACGATATTTCATATTATTAGTTTACCCCATGTATATTCATAATTATAATAATATTATTAATCAATTAATATGTGTAATTAATTAATAATTTAAATAAATATCATTTATACCATTTCCAATTGGACCATTAAGATCAGTCCTCTTTCCTTTGTCGAACATTTACCGATCCTCGAATAATTATTATTTAATAAATTAATGTCACTACATTATTATATGATAAATATAATAAATATTTTATTCTCCAAACTAGAAAATAAATATTAAATATTATTATTTAACTCAAATATTATTTCGATTAACTTGTGATAAAATTAAAAAAATAGACCAAACCAAATAAATCCTATTGATTCTAAATTTTGAAATTCATTACTTGTATTTGAGATTGGGGATACACTTAGTGTGTGACCATCATGGCCTCTTTCTCAGTGGAATTATACATATACACCTAAATTCCAAGGTTAGCATCTAACAACACACCAATGCACTCATAGAGAAATAATTTAATTTCATAATGAAATCCAACCTCCTATGAGTTCTTACCATGTAATATAATACCTTTACCATTATATCTCAAATAAAGTAGGTTGCATGTTAGTGGCATCAACCAATATACTCATTGTATCTTTCCTTGAAATTCTAAAAATGAAATCACCCATCAGACATCATGACCCTGGATTTATGTAGGCAGTTCCATTCTAATTAAAGGTTTTGAAAAATCAATTTTCATAAAGGGATAGAAGGGATAAATATTTTCTCACATTATCCATTAATACAATATCATTACTGATGCACCCAACATATCCTACCTATCTTTGAGCATATGTTATCACATTTTTCTTCAATACATAAAAACACCTGAGTAATGATATCCATTAATGTTAATGTTCAAGTCTAAGTATTAATACACACAACCATATATAGGAACATCTAATAACACATGAAATTTGGATTTCCTATTAATGTGTCTATTATGATAAACTCATATGTTAGATATTACCAAAGGTGAACACCATGATAAGGTGTCTCAATATCTCATGAGCCTCCTACCCCCTGATATCATGTGTTCTTTTAATCAATATCAGCATACTATAGAATAAATTTCAAGAATAATGTTAGGTAATCTATAGGTTATCATTATAGTGGGGAACTACTATGACCTTTCACTGTGACATTTATTCTTAGGACATTATCACATAAAAAATTCATGAAACATGAATAATAATAACAATGTGATAAGAAAAAATCATTAATAATGAAAAAATGTAATCAATTACTAAATAAGTTTAATCTAGGGAGCCAGATTTAACATTTATATATTTCTATGGTATTAATTATGTGATTTATAGAAGTTTTTTATTATTGATAAATTATGGTTTCTAATATGAATCATGTTCCCTTACTATGATTTAAATGATTAAATAATATTCATAAAAGCTAAATCATGAAAATTGAACCAGTTGTGTGAAATATGTAATTGTTGCATTATTACCCATGCAATAAATGTTTAATTTAATATTAAATCATATTTTAAAATAAGAATTATAGATTTCTTTGTTAATTTAATTTGTTGTTACCTATTGTTATATACCTTTTATTATTGTTGTGATTGGTGTGGTCTTAGTGGTGGATTATTATGGATGGTTTGGGATATTGGATTGAGATGTGAAATCGATATTATAGATGGGTCACCTTTGTTGTTATAGGTAAATTTAGTAATTTATGCGTGTTAATTTAGAAATTATGATAGAATGGATGGTTGTGTGGAAATGGAATGACTTTGTGGAAGTTGTAATTACTATTCTTAGGTTTCATGACGTGGTTAATGCTATGGTTGGTTCTATGTTGTAAGTATATATTGTTGTTTCCTAGTATTATAGAATGTGACTAGAAATGATGAAAAAATGGGTATGAGTTCAAAAAGAATATATAATGATGGTTAATGAAATTAATGTTAGGTCTAGTTCAAACAATAGATAGGGGGTGATGGTTTGTGGCGAATTAGGTTTTGTTTATTTTTTTTACCAAATTAAAATTTCTCTTTTAATCATTTAACCCCTTGAATTTTTTACCTCTATCATCTACTAAGATAATATCAAATTTGTTTAGTATTTACTAATCTCATACAACACATGTAATGTGAGAAATAAAGTAAGGGATGGAATATAGTATTTTTATAAGGTTCATCCATGATATAGGAAACCTACTCTTTATTTTGATGTCCCGACCAGGGTGCCACTCAAAGGTGCCCCGAACCTGGTTGGACACATGGCCTTAAGCATGTCTCCCCATATGCCAGAGGTAGTTGACTAGCAGTGAGGGCCAAAGGTGTGTTAGTGGGGAGACAATTCCCTAATTACTAGAGTGTATCATAAAAGATAAATATAATAACTGGTAAGTAGTAGAAGCATAAATAAATAGATGGAATAGTGGAAGAAGACATTAAATACACTAGATCAGTAACTTGATGTGGTGTCAGAATGATATAACATCCAAGAAATAATAATCAACTAATAACTTGTAACTTAATCATATAAAAAATAATGATAATGTATTTCATGTATCTATAAAGCTGGAAAACATGGATACAAAGTAAAAGGAAACAACACTATACATGCTAAACAAAAAGAATCCAAAAACTATCCTAGAATATCATGCTCCAGGTCGGTCATCTGCTACCAAGGTCCATCCTAAGCAAGAAATTTAGGTGACCATAGAAGGACTCTTTCCCTTATCAACAACTACATACATATAATATACCTGAGTACCAATGATGACCCAGATAGGGTGTGAGATAAATCTCAGTAGGCCACCACCAATGGTGTCTATAACATCCAATATGTGAATATAAACTAAAATAGTATGCAGGAAGGCATATATAAAAGTAAATAATTATAGTAATGTAAATACCTTAATATTTGTTTCAACTTAGCTAGTGTTTGAACATATAATAATTTCATTAATTAATTATGTTCTAGTTTATATAGTAATTCACGTGAGGTATAACCATCACTGACATCATATCATGATAATAATAACATATCCAATGTGTAAAAATACATATTGTAATAATGATAAAAATGAAGATAATCCAAGGTAGTAACCAACGAATCCTTGACCTTAGTGGTTGAGCCAAACCAGTAATAACATATAGCCTTGCTATAAGGGGTCTGTGTGTAATCCAAGGGGCATTTCCCAAGGAATTACACTATAATATGATTCCATCTGAGTCCATAGATCTAATCCAAGGTAAAATGAGACAATCAATGACTAGGAAAAATGGGAATATCCATGGTTCCACGTGTCCAAGACATCATGATGGATCCAAGGAGTGTATCCAAGAAATCCTAATATATAAAAGATAGAGGGATCCTACAACATCATGCTAGGCATCCACTGGTAGACAAGGATCAGGTTCCAAGGTGGGTATCTCCCTTGGAAATTTTCACCCTTGAATCGGAATGACATCCACATGATCTCAAGGCATTCCCTTTGGAATCCAAGTCTAGGTCGAGTCTGACCACTCTTATAATAGTGAACAGCCATATGAAATAGGCACCTTATACTTAATTCATTAATAAGTCAGTCCATGTAATAATCATACCTTTTTAATAAGTCATTTGGTTTATTATATTGCCTTTCATACAAGTGAAAAGGATAAAAGGACATGCAACCATTTATTAGTACATTAAGACATAATCAATTCATTAGGTTCACTCTTTTACCTTCCATTAAACATGTCAAGGGGTGCCGTAGATATGTAACCAAGTCATTCATTTACATTTAAATACGCCAAGTGATACATACAATATACTTTCCATTTACAATTGAGATTCATTTATTATGTTGAAACACTTACCTTATAAGGTTCAAATAACATCTTCACATGTAAAATAAATTAACAATTAATTAATTTAATTAAAAACTTAACTTTATAAATTTCAAGTCAAAGAACATCCGAATGGTAGAATAAGTAGACATAACAAGATACAAAAATCTTAAATTGAGGATCACCCTACTTGGGGTGGTCGATGTTGAGGTTATAACATCCAATGGTGAAGAGCATATATAACACGATTCTTATAATTCCAATCTAATAAATATAATAATGACATATTAATTTAATAGGCAATGACCTATGAAATCGACACGTACACAAGTATGACAGTTTATAAAATGGTGAAACTTTAGGGATGAGTCATAGACCACTGACCTTGGACTTGTATAACTCTCCTTGTCTAGTATCATTATCTAGTATGGATTAGATCAGGAGAAATATGAATAACAGATCAACAAACTAAAATTAGAGAATATGATTCTGTATCTAAATAACTTTGTCAAGGAGAATAGAAATGAAGAACGACTCAAGATAATTGAATTACTTATCAATGCACATCCAATGAGATGAAAGAGGGTCAAATTGGGATTCAGACCAGAGAACAAGAGAAAAATATATCAAATAGGTATTGATAGATTCAAAATGGGATAGGATAGGATTCCATGTTCACTAGAATGAGGAAATGAGGGTGGGGGTGAGGCTAAACATTCATTAAGGGCATTTTGTTCTTTTTACCCAAGAAAATATGGGTGCATAGTTTGGCCGCATGGTTGGGAAAACCATATGAAAACTGTGCATGGATGAATACCTCAAGAGTGGACCTTTATTATTAGGATGCATGGTTAGAGAAACCATGCGCCAACCATGTGAAATGGATTTGTTAAAAACTAAATAAAATACGCCAAGCTATGTGGTCCAATTTGCATGATTTCCTTAATCCATGCAACCTCCTACTACTCATTTTCAATCCTCACATGGTTAGGGGTAACTGTGAGGCCTTCCCCACACATTTTATCCTAACTATGCGACTATTCTATTTTTCCCACCAGCTGGGGTTCCGAGCTCCGAACAATCCCCAGACACCCTCAAAACCTTTCTAACATCAAAGGTAATCCATAATAGGTCCAAAATAAAGAATTATACCAAATTTTAATGGATCTATACCTAATTGAAAAAATGGATTCTTACAGTCTTCTCCCTTAAAGTAACTCATCCCCAAGTTCACCTTCTAAGGGTATCGATACGTTATCTGAGAACAACTCTATCCACTGAACACATACATCGACCTCCCGCTCTGAATTCTAGTCCTGCACATGACCATGCTGCCATAATATTTGTACTAAAGGGACAAAGAAACCCCATAGAGTCTTATTTCCCTAGTAAATTATGTGTATATTATACTCCTCAAATGAAGTATCTATATCTAACTCAACCTACTTAGGATTAAAAGTATGTTATGGGTTTGCATGATAACAGCGAAGCAGTGAAATGTGGAAGACATCATGCATGGAATGGTAAATTTGAGATAGTAACAAATGATAGTATACCAACCCAACTCCCTCTATAATCTCAAATTATCCTACATAATGAGGTGAGACCTTCCCTTTCCTCTAAATTCGTTTATTTTCTAGCCTGGGAGATACCCATAAGAAAACATGATCCCTGACCGCAAACTATAGATGTCGTTGGCAGTGATCAAGATAAGATTTATATCTAGAATGAGTAGTATAAATTCTATTACTAATCAGATAAACCTTCTCTGAATTATCCTAAATGAAATGAGTACCTAGTATCACTGCCTATCCCGACACTAACTATCACATGGGTGAAATACATGACATGCCATACAAGGCCTCAGGAGGATCCATCTAAATATTCTCTTGAAAGATATTATTTTTGGAAAACTTGATGAGAGGGATATTATTATCCCAATAACCATAGAAATAAAATATTAATTTCCAAAACATTTCCTCTAAAATCTGTATTGTCTGTTCTGAGTGGCCCTTGGTCTGAGGGTGAAAATCTATACTCAGAAGCACCTGTGTACACATAGCTCTTTGTAACCCCTACCAGAACCTTGACACGGAACAAGAATCCTTATCTAAAATGATAGTATGAGGGACCTCATGTATCCATACAATCTTAAGGAAATATAGTATTCCCATGCCATCAATTGCGAAAGTATCATAGATAAGAAGGAAGTGGGATACCTTCATCAGTATATCAACGAAAACCCAAACTACATCGCTACCTCGAAGAGACCTTGGTAAGACAACTAAAAATTCCATAGAAACATATTAGAATTTCAATTCTAGGACTGGAATTGGTTGTAACAATCCATAAGGTATTTGGTGATCCACCTTCACCTACTGATAGGTTTAACACCTTGTAATAAAACCTATTATCTGACATTTCATCCCAAGACACCAATACCTGCGTCACATATCTCGATACATCTTGGAAATTACTTGATGAAATTCCCACTAAGAAGCATGAGACTCTTTCTTCAATTCCTCTCCTATATATTTAGGAACCCAAAAATGTCCATGTATACTTAGTATGTCATCTCTGTGCATATACCAATCTGGAGTCAGGTCACCTCTTGAAATACTCTCCTTGACAACCAAGCCTTAAGGATCTGAAAATTTCGTACTCTTCACCCTATCAAGGTGGGAAGAGTTAATTTTCAATGATGTAAGATAAGAATTATCATGAATCTCATGAAACTATATATGTAGATTAGAAAATAGGACCATGAATTTCCATTCTTCACTGGATTCCTGAATGACCTATGTTTGAGTTCTTCAACTTAGTGCATCCGCTACTGCATTGCATTTTCTAGAAGTATAGGAAAGATAAAAATCAAAGGACTAAATTTATTCAAACCATATTCACTATCTGATATTCATGTCACACTTTGAAAAGATATATTTGATGCTCTTTTGGTCAATATACACCACAGTGTTCTCACCCATCAAATTGTGTCTCCAACAACATAAGGAATGAACAACTACTGCTAGCTCAAGGCCATATGTCACGTAATTCCTATCACAAGGCCTCAAATAATGAGATATGAACGCATAAAATCTATCCCATTGTATTATAACTACACCTATACCAATGTTTGATGCATCATATAACACTGTACAGCCTCTTCCAGGCTCTAGAAGAATCTGAATAGGTGTCGCGACAAGCCATCATTTCATCTCCTAAAAGTATTTCTCTCACTCAAATAACCATAGAAAATTGACACCCTTCTTTTTAAGACTTGTATGAGGTAAATAAAGGTGTGATAAGTCTTGTATAAAATTCCCATAATATTTATCCAACCCCAAGAAAATCTGTATATCGAACATGTTCTTGGGATGCTCCTAGGAAACTAATACACTCACCTTATCTAAGTCAATAGATACTCTTGATTCCAATTTAATAAGACCAAAGAAGTAAAAAATTTTCAATCTAGAAGTGTCACCTAGGAATCTTGGAATAAAGATTATTTTAACTCAATGTATTCATAATGATCTCAAGATATCGATCATGGTCTATACAAGTGTAATAATACACTTAGATTTTGTACACAAAGACTATAAAAAACGAATCTAGATAGGGACGGAAATCCTATTTATAAAATCTATGAAAATGGAAAGAAAATTAATGAGACTGAAAAAAATAATGAGTTACTCATAAAAACTATAAAAGCTACAAAAATCTGTATGGGGTATGTTTGAAGGTATGAGTCACACCTGATGATAGCATGAACTTTGGTAGATCTTTGAGAATATCTTAGCTCCTCAGAGTTGATAAAAGAGATCATCTATTCGAGGTAGTGGATAATAGTTCTTAACTATAATCTAGTTCAACCATAAATAATCCACACATAAACGAAGGGACCCATTATCCTTCTTGGTGAAAAGAATGGGTGAACCCCAGTAAGAATTACTAGTCTACATAAAACCTCTGGCCTCTAAGTCCTACAACTGTCTCTTGAGATCAAGGAGCTCAGTAGGTGCCATCATATATAGAGGAATAAAGACTGTAGTTACTCCTGGAATGAGCTCTATCATACACTATAACTCTCTCTTATAAGGTAATCTAGAAAAATCATTGGGTTTGAAATCACAAAAATGATCTACCATGGGAGGAACATATTCTAGGTGTACTTCTTGCTCCTACATAAAGAGACTAGAAATTTAGGTGGTAAATCCACCTAGCCCATGATGCTATGGTTTAGCTCTATTAGCCTCGACATCCCACTCACCCTTTTAGAGATATATCCTTCCCTCTGGTGATGTGAACGACACCCTACAGCAATAAAAATCTACAAAGCCATGGTATGGAACCAACCATTCCATCCTGATAATGAAATCAACTCCCATCATCTCCTGAAAAAAGAGGTTCCATTAGAATGGGTAACTGATTACCTCAAGTGGGCAGTCCCTCCATTGGTGTATTCCCTCAGACCATACACCCAATGACATATATAGGGTCATCACACCATAGTAATATATAATTTATATCCCGAGAATTTCCATGATATATAAAGAGATAAAGGAGTGTGAATAAACTGTGTTGAATAATGCAGATACAATAGTGTAGGCTACTAGAATAGTACCTCGTACTATCAATGGTCTAGCACTCTAATCCTAAGGTATCACCTGTAAAGCATGAAACTATCCTAATCTGTGACCCCATGATACAAATGGACTACCTTGAGTATAAATGATCTGCTAGCGCTGATAATATGAAGTCTTTCTATTATGGACCCAAAATCCTCCTTATCCAATCCTCCCAGTTCTACTCTAACTCTCCACCCAATGCGGTATAAAATATCCTTCTTCTAAAGGTGGGGCTATTGTAGATCCTTTTCCATTAGAATCAGATGTAAAGGCATGATAGAATCAATGTAGATTCACCATAAGGACACAAGCACAAAAATCCATCAGGTCTCTATCACATTGAGGCTTCAAATTCCCCTACCATTCAAACTGATTTCATACAACAAAGCTTCCAATGTGGTTACTTTGACTACCACTACTCTAATAAAAACCCTCAAGGGATCACTTATCATTACCAGAATAACTACTGGCATTCCTTGACACTATTACTCTATGCCTAGTACTATAACCTTCCCTCTGGTTGTTCTCAGTGATAAGATCTTGATTAAAAAACTCAGCTAAAGTAGGCAGGTGGAAGATATTAACCTCAATATGGATGGAATACTAGATCCCATCCTAAAAAACATCTATCATGCGATAAATTATCACCGTCTAGAAGTGGTGAAAAACATTTTAACTTATTAAAACACGCTGAATAATACATGAATGACATAGAACCCTGGTATAGGTGATTGAACTATATGAATCATTCATCTCTCAGTGTATGAGGAAAGAAGTGATCATGGAAGGTAATATAGATGTTAGCCCAAATCATGCCCTGATGACGACTATCCTGGGTAATAACATCCCACCAGGGCTTGGTTGAATCACTCATCATATACGTGGAAAACTTGACACTACACCCTGGAGTTGTCTCCAGATAATTGATGATAGAATGAGTGGCCTCTAGCCAAGACATATCTACTTGTGAACCACTATCCCACAAAAATATAGGAGGATGTTGCAGTTAGAGCTCATAGGTTAGATCATCCAAAGTAGGTTCAAGCCGTGTAACACCTTACATAGACTGCATCAGATGTAGAAAAACCCCATGAAGTTGAGAATCAGTGCCTATATCGAGTATATCTAGTAGTTTCTTAGGTGGAACTATAAAAGGGATCACTGGTGGCTTAGGTCCCACCACCTCTCGAGTGCGATCGTCTCTACCCTCTTGGTGCATGATATAAAGACTTCTTGGGGTAATAGCTCTACAAATTCTAACACATGCCTCAGAACAAGATTTGAAGAAGATTAATACACTAGTGGAAGAAGAACGTAAGGATAAGGATTTAATACCTATGATATACTACACCAACTACCTGCTTAGAAGTCCATGTATTGGTAAGTGTTTGAGTTTAAATTTCATGAGTTTTAGTAGGTGAAAGGTAAACTATTACTTTCTTCTTCATTTATTGTTAAAAATTTCATTTTAAGTCAATATTTAATTTTTATTTTTCATTTTATTTGATTCATATATAAAGGTTCAATGAAAATGTATTCCCATTCACAGTGAATTCGGGCCCATACACATTATCACTAAAATTGACACCCATTTAATTTCATTATAATGGATCTACTTGGTAAATTACCCATTCTACACCATGAGGGCCCATACACCTTATGAATTGAAACTATAAATCACTCAATCATATCCAAAGTGTAGCATAAGAATATATATATATATATATATAAGTAAGGCCCGCACAAAAATCACATGCAATATAGGAAAATTAAAGCAGTGAAATAAACCTATATGGCATGGCATATGCATTTCATGTGAATTATAGGTTCCTATAATGATGAATGATTGATGATACTTAAAATCATCTCATCTGGACAAGGATAAAATGAAAAATTCAATAAAAATAACAATAATCATCATCATAAAACATGTGTGTCACCCAATAGTTAAAGTTTATCAATTGTAATAAACGAAAACAGAAAAACAATTCTCATTCAGGTAACTCAACATTTACCCCGAACATGGGTTATCTACACCCAATAAAGACTTATAAACAAGTTCTAAATAATTCTTAATATCTTTTATATTTTCTCAAAATATTAATGAATTAAAGGAACCACTCTAATACCACTTTGTGATATCCTAACCTGGGCGACACTCAATGGTGCCCCGAATCTAGTCGGCCACATGGCCCCAAGTATGCCTCCCCATATGCCAAAGGCTACCGACTAGAAACAGAGGCCTAGGGTGTGTCTGTGGGGAAACTATGAAATCATTACTAGAGTGTAACATAGTGGATAAATATAATAGTAGGTAAGTAGTGGAAGCATAAATAAATAGATGGCACAGTGGAAGCAGACACTAAATACATAGGACAAGTAACCCGTCGTGGAAGAAGAATGATATAAAAAACCAAAAAAATATTACCAAATAATAACTGGTAATAGAATCAAATAAAAAATTAGGATAATGTATCATGTATCTATAAATAAGGAAATCATGGATACAAAATAGTAGGGAGTAATACTATACATACTAAAAAAAATCCAAAAACTATCCCTACATCCTGAGCTCCAACTCAGTCATCTACTACTAAGATCTATCCTAAGAAAGAAAGTAATGTTTCCATAGTAGGATGCTTCCCCTTATCAACACCTGCATACATATAATCTTCTCAGGTACCAATGGAAACCCAAATAAGGTGTGAGATGAATATCAGTACGCCACCACCACCAACATCTATACCATCCAGCATGTGAATATAAACTAAAACACTATGCATGAATGCATATACAAAAGTAAAGTAGTACAATAATGTAAATACCGCAATACCTTCTTGAGACTCAGCTAGTGTCATAGCATGTAATAATTTCATTAATTAAATAGGTTTTATTTTATATAGTAAGTCACGTGAGGTATAACCAACACTAACATCATATCATGATAATAATAAAGGATCCAAGGTGTAATAAGGAATCATGTAATAATGATAATAATGAAGAGGATCCAAGGTAATAACCAAGGAATCCTTGACCTCAGAGGTATAGAAAACTCAGTAATGACTTATAGCCTAGCTATAAGGAGTATGTGTGTAATCAAAGGGGAATCACCCAAGTAATTCCACTATAATATGATTCTAACTGAGTCCATGGATCTCATCCAATGTAAAACAAGATAATAAATGACTAGGCCCAATAGGTGTATCCATGGAGCCATGTGTCTAAGGAATCATGTTGGATCCATGGAGTGTATCCAAGGAATCCTAATATTTTAAAGATAAAGGAGGGATCTTACAGTTTCATTTTAGGTATCCATTGGTAGAAAAGGATCAAGTTCCAATGTGGGTATCTCTCTTAGAAACTGACACCCTTGAATCGGAATGACATCCAAAAGTGATCAAGGAATTACCTAAGGAATATAAGGATGGATTGAGTTTGACCACTCCTATAATAGTGAACAGGTCCATATGTAATATACACCTTATACTTAATTCATTAATAAGTTAGGCCATGCAATACTCATTACTTTTTAATAAGTCAATTGGTTCATTCATCTTCCTTTCATACGAGTGAAAATTCTAGAAGGACATGAAACCATTTGTTAGTTCATTTAGTCATAATCAATTCATTAGGTTCACTCCACTACCTTCCATTAAAAATGGAAAGGAGTCTATGGATATTTAACCAATTCATTCATTTACATTTAAATAGGAAAAGTGATACATATACTATAATTTCCATTTATAATTGAGATTAATTTATTATGTTGAAACCCTTACCTTATAAGGGTTAAGTGAAATATTCACATGTAATATACACTAACAATTAATTGATTTAATTAATTAATTACCATTAAAAAGGTCATGTTGAAGAACACCCGAATGGGGGCATGGGTAGACATAACAAGCTACATAAATTAAGGAGCACCCTACTTTGGCTGTTCAATGTTGAGGTCAAAAACTTGAAAGGTGAAAAAAATATATAACATGAGTCTTATAATACCATTATAATGACTATAAGCATAGAATATGAATTTAATAGGAAATGCCTGATGAAATCGTCTTGCACACAACTATGATAGTTTATAAAATGGAGATACTTAAGGGATTAGTCATAGACCACCTAAATTAGGATCGTAAAACTATCCTTATCTTGTATTAGACTTTATTTTGGCCTAGATGGGGATAAATATGATAAATGGATCAATGCACTGAAATAGGTCATATGAGCCTACATCTAAATAACTCTATCAAGGATAAGAGAAACGAAGAATGAATCAAGATGATTGAAGTACTTACCGATGTACATCTAATTAGATAAATGAGGATAAAATTATAATTCAAAATGGAGAATGGGATAAAAACCTAAAAAAGAGGTCTTGAGAGCTTCAAAATGTGAGAGGAGAGGATTCCCTGTCTGCTGGAATGAGCCAAGGAGGTTGGGGGTGATGTTAAACATTCATTAAGACCATTTTGGTCCTTTTATCCAAGAAAAATAGGGGCACACAGTTTGGCCACATGATTGGATAAAATGAGCAGCAACCATGCATGGATCACTACTTCAAGAGGGGACCCACATGGTTAAGTTGCACAGTTAGGGAAACTATGCGCAAATCATGTAAAATTTCTCTGTTAAAAATTTTAGACCATCTACACAGTCGTGCTGTCCAATCTGCATGGTTTCCTCAAACCGTGGAGCCTCCTTCTACTCACTATCATGCCCTACACAGTTAGGGGTAACCATGTGGTATTCCCTACACAATTTATCCTAACCATGCATCTAGTCTTCTTTTCCAACTAATCGGTTCCATGCTCTGAATAATCCCAAGACACCCTCGAAACCTTTCTAACCTCAAAGGGCATCCATAGTAGGTCCAAAATAAATAATTAGAATTTTTTTAAAGGATACATACCTGATTGAAAAACTAGGTTCTTAAATTTATCATGATAATTTATTTACCCTAATTTTATATTTTTACTAGAATCAGTATTCAGTCACAATGGTGTGGGTAGTTATCATCCTTAACCATGGTGCATCGCACATCTAAACATAGAGTCACACTATGCATACACTTACCAACATCTGACTAGACTCTGTAGATTCTCACTACTATTCATTATTCCAAATTAGTATTTATATATTCCTTCCAACATCTTGAATTAGATAACTAATAATCACAACACATCACAACATCCAATGGGTCAGATCTACCACCTTACATAGAGTCTTCAAATGCCTCTTGATCTTCAATAAAAACCACTTAAACTCTATAAAAACCTAGATAATGTTAATAACAAATAAATTTCATGTCTTATTAATATTAATTATTATATTTTATGGATTCATATTAATTATACTATTTTTTTCAATTTTCAAAAGAAAAAGAAATAGCTTTTTCTAACCAAAATATTTTTTCATGAATTAAATATTTTTAATTAGAAGTAAAATTAATAAATTTTAGTAATTTAATTTCATAAAACGGAATTAATTTTTATATAATCATATTAAATATATCTTATGGTGAATTTTTGATTTTTATGAAATGATTAATTTTTGACTGAATAGTGAAAAATACTAATTTTGGAAAAATTGTCATTTCTATTCTTTAATTCAAGAAATTTTAAAGTACCATTATGATTTAGAATTTGTTTTAAAGTAACATAAGATATATTTTATTATATATAATCTAATTAATTCTTTATTTACTTTCATTATATTTTATTTTGTTATAAGTTCATTTTTATGCTCAAAACACATTTTTTTCTTCTATAAACCATTTTTCATTGCATTTTGTGCAGTTATATTTAAATTTATTTTTGGAACTTCTAAAAATTTAATCATAAAAAATATATTTAACATTTGGAATTAATAGTTTCCAATTTAATAATGAGATCAATTTTTTTTCATTATGAATATTAGCTTTGGTAAACATGTTGTCACCATGGTAAAAGGGTAAAACATGTTAATTAAGGTAAAAAACAAGTGATAAGGTCAACAAATATTATCTAAGTTATTATTGGATGATATTATTTCAACAATTACAACCTTATATTATAATTTTAATTTTTTAATTTCCACTTGACCATGATAGCGACAAAATAATATTTTAAATCTTTGAATAATTACAAGAGTGCCACTCCCCTCATATATAAAAGGGAACCTCCTCTCCTCTATAAATTACACCACTTTATCAATTTATATCAACAAAACCCTAAAAAATACCTTCATAAAATCCCTACCCACATCCTAGAGGTTTTGGTCTCACTAAAGGACCAAACCTAAAAGTCTAAAGGTGTAATCCACATGAGGTTTTCAAAGAAGAGGTATAAATCTTAACCAAGTGTTTTCATGTTTATTTATTCATCTACACATCTCAAATATTATTAAACAATTCTGATATTATTACATAATTATATCTAATATACTTAACTTTTATTATTTTTATGGAAAAACACTTCTTCATCACTTTTTCCATCCAATGAAAAATATAAACTTAGCTCATGCATATGTGTGGACTACCACCTCAACGAAGCCATGTCTTTGATTTCCATCACTGACCTATTTGGATGGTTAAAATGATGTATCATATGATTATATTTTATATTTATTAAATAATTATTATTCTGAAAATATAATATATTACTTAATTTCTCACCCTTCCATCCATTGTAAAATGATAACGTCTCTTGTGCGTACATGTGGACTACCATCTCCACGAAGCAATGTGATTTGTTTTTCATTACCATCTCACATAAATTGTCATATGGATTTGAATAATGAATAAATATTTAATTTATAACATATTTTTTATACTTTAAAATTAAAATATTATCTACTTTATTTCATTTCTAACTAATAGAAAAATAAAACATTATTCATGCGCATGTACATACTACCATCTTCGTGAAATGATGTGATTTATTTTTCATAACCAACTTACATGGATGGTTTTAAAAGTATATTTAATGTAATAAAATTATAATTATAATATGTTTAAGATTCTACATATGATGTAATAATGACCCATTTAATCAGAATCAACACACCGATGCGATTCTGAGGTTATAAACTGTACGACCCCAAAACGACCAACATGAACCTAAATTATTTTAGTAATCAAATAAAATATGGTAATAAATGAGATAAAAAGAATAATTATAATGTAATTATAATGAAAAAAGTTCATTTTAAATTAAATAACTCATATAATTTTATTATTTGGGATTTAGATAATGTTTTAAGCTAGATGAGACTCAAGGTAAAGAATTTTTCTTTAAAACATTATTTCAAAGTATTACCTTAAAATAATTATACTTCATATCCATGTTCTTAAAAATGTTACAAGAATGTTAATATTTATACATAAAATATTTTTGGAGTTAAATTTCAACTACTTTTTCTTTACTTAATTTTTTTTAAAATGAATCTTTTTAACATTTAACATATGGGTCATTTTGATTTTTTTTACCAAAGTAGAGAAGAATGGTTTTTAACATATACATATTGATAACCATTTTCTAACATCATTGAATTAATTCATTGTTAAGAATAATTTATAAGTTAAAATGGCTTTTCAAAGAATATAATATTCCCTATTTACTAAGAATTTTTCATTTTTAATAGTTTTTAAAAGAAAGGTATATTTCTCCACAATTTTATACGAAAATAGAAAGTGATTTTTTCTTATGGGATACAATGTTTTTTTAAGGTTTTTAGGAGGAAAAATAGAAATATTAAAAGTGTTTTATTCATTTTATGGTACTTGATCATTATATATAATGACATGTGATCCTGATATAGCTCATGATGATGGGTGAGCCTGATATGGCTCTCCAATATACTGGGTAATGATTAGTCCTTGAAGGTGAAAAATAATGGGGATAACATAATAGGTTACTCCTATGGAATTAACTGATAATTAGTTATTTATTACATGGTTTAAATATAAGGTAATATGTGCTATGAATATGATTATTCAATATACCTATTTCATTATTTCTAAGGGTTTTTATCGATTTTTTTTATTTCAGGAGGAAAGAAAAATTTATAAGATTTTAAAGGTGAATGATTTGTTTGTAAAAGAATATTTCCATGAGTTTGAATATACCTCATGTTTACTTTATGATTTTATATTCCTCTAGTGGGTTTAAAAGGTTTTAATTGAGAAAAGTTTGATTTCAATATATAACTATGTTTTATTTAGGTGCTCAAAATATTTTCATGAGTTTTCATAAATTTTACAAGGCTAATAGGTTTCCTTTATTTTTATATCCCATTCTGAGATTTTTTTCTCATCCCAAGTTTTCAAATGTTTTTTATAGGATCTAAGGACGTGTAATAATTATAGAAATGTCAATGGTGAAATATATTTAATGAAGATAAAATTTCATGAATGGAATTAGGGTGTAAATTTGAGAACCTATTTTTATCAGAAAAGTGTACATAGTGCAAAAATGACCACTTTATTATGTACCCAAATTTAAGAAAATGAAACCCTAGTTATAAATAATGTAATTATGGGATGATTATGTTATGGGGACTTATTTTTGGTATAAAAGAAAATATTTAGATAACTTAGATGTTAGGGTGATGTCAAAATACACTTTAGAGAGATTATAATTTATGGTTATATTATCATGAGATTGATTTTGAGGATTTACTTGTTGATTCATATAATCTATGTCTATTAATAATGTTTTTCCACATAGAAAATGGGGAAGATGAATTGGGATGGAAAAAACCTAGAATGGTTGGCACAAAGTTGTTTGTGGAAATGTTAAGTCAGTTGATATGGGATATTAATGGTAGAACCCATGAAATGGAGCGGCAAAATTCTTTATAGGGGAACATGTCTATAGTTGGGAATTTCTTGAAAAATAAGCCTATGAATTTCATAATATCCCCAGGCCTAGTTAAATTTAAAGTATTTATCAATATATTGGAGAATATATTTTATGTTTTGGGATGTATTAAACATAAAAAAGATAACTCTTACAATGTATCATTTTGAAGGTGAATCCAATAGATGGTGGTATCTAATGAATAATACTAAGGAAGAAAATAGATTTATGCAATGAAGTGGACAATCATTAAAGATAATTTTCTTAAGAAGTATTTTACTAATGTTATTTCATATATAATGGAAAGTAAATTTATGGAGTTTAATCAAAAGGAATAAGGATCAATGGATTCTTATGGAGAAAATTTTACTAGATTCTCCAGGTATGCACAAAATTTCATTCCTAACCACGAGAGTAGAATTATTGGATTTTAAAAACGTTTTAAAACCATGTTTATAAAGATATTTTGAATCTTATGAATTTAATTATTATGATGTAGTTATTATTTATGCTAATAAAGTTGAGATGGTGTTTCCTGACACTTATGTACTTCATGACAACAAGAATAAGAAATGATCAATGTGGAAATAAATGGAGAATCATTCAACCAAGAAGGCTAAAGTTAAACCCCCCAAATGTTACAAATGTGGAAAAATGAATTTTAAAGAATGTTTAAAAGGATTTGGTAAGTGTTAACGATGTGGTAAGATCGATCATTTGGCTCATGACTATAAGTAAAATAGTTTAAATTAGACCGGTAATGTAAAAAAATATAGTATATTGATAGTGAGATGCTTTAGATACAATGATTTCAGTCATTATGCTAACACATGTATGACTTTAGCTAATCATGGTGTTAATAATAAATATAAAAAACATAAAGGCATGTTAAAGTATTCTTATACTATTATGATAGATGAAGAACCCTCAAATAAATTGGTAAAATAAACATTACTTATTTATTTAGATTATACCAATGTTTTATTTGATTTTGGGATCTACACATTTTTTTATATCTAGGAGATTTGTATATTTAATGGAAATACTACCTCAATAAATAAATTAATAACTTTTTGTAAAAACCCATGGGTGTATTATTAAGGAAATGATAATTTATAGGAAACATCCTTCATCATATATGGAATGTGTTTTCTCATAAACCTTGTAGTATTACCTTTTGTGGAGTTTGATGTTATTATGGGTACGGATTGGCTTCTAGTTTATCATGCTAAGATATATTTCAGAGCTGAAGAAGTCATATTCATTTTTTTGAGTAAGTTTTAATTAATATATAAGATTGAGTTAATGCATTTGATAACATTTCAATAAGGTGATAAAATGATTAAATATGGGAGTGAAATTTATTATACACATATTTTTGAAAAAAAGAAAACTATTCAAATTTTTTTATGTGAAAGTATTAAATGAATTTATGGATTTATTACTTTATAGTTTTCCTAGTGTTATTCTTGGTTAGGAGGTTGAATTTACTATTGATTTAGTGATTAATTTTAAGCCAATTTCTAATCCACCTTATCAAATAGCTATAGTAAAACTTTTGGAATTGAAAAATAAGTTTCAAGAGTTTCTTGATAAGGTTTCCATCTGACTTATAATTCCACCTTTGGATGATCCTATTTTTTTTGTTAAAAATAAGGATGCTTCCATGAGGATTTTAATTTATTATATACCACTCAATAATATCACTATTAATAAAAAGTATCTATTTCCTCATATTGATGACTTGTATGATCAGATATAGGGTGCCAAATATTTTTTAAAGATTGATCTTAGGTTTAGGTATCACTAGTTAAAAGTGATAGAGGAATACTTTTTTAGGATCACATTTCATACTATTTATAAAGATTATAAGTGTGGAATTATACCTTTTCGGTTGATGGATTCACCCACTATATTTATGGATCTTATAAATAAAGTTTTCCATGAGTATTTGGATAAATTCATGGTGGTTTTAATTGATGAAATTCTGGTTTATTCTAAAATTTATGGGGAACACTAAAAATCACTAAGGATTATTCTATATACATTAAAAAAATAAGTTGTATGGAAAATTTAGAAAATGTAAAATTTTATTACATTTGATTTCTTTTATTGGGATTATTGTTTCTAAAGATAGAATTATTATTTATCCTACTAAAAATAAAGTGGTTAAATAATGACCAAGGCTTAAAAATATCACTAAGATTCAATTTTTTATTATATTAATAGGTTACTGCCAATGTTTTATTGAAAAATTTGTTTGGTTATCTTGATCACTAACTAAGTTAACTCTAAAATTAGTTAAATTCACTTATCCAAAGGAATGTGATGAATGTTTTTAGGAATTGAGAAGAATATTCATTAATTCTATAATGTTATCATTACTAATAATGAATTGGAATTTCTTATTTAAAATTATTATTCTTTTAAGGGGCTTTGTTGTGTCTTGATTCAAGATGATTGGGTAATAACATATGCTTCATTTCAATTGAAACTCCATATGAATAATTACCCTATGTATGATCTTGATCATTTAGTGGTGGTTTTTGATTTAAAAATTTGGAGGCATCTTTAATATAGGGAAAATGTAAATATATACTAACCATAAATGTTTAATGTATATATTTACTCAAAAGGAGTTGAACATGAGGAAAATAACATGGTTGGAACTAGTAAAGTATTACAATCAAACAATTCACTATCATTCAAGTATAGAAAACAATGTGTCGAGTTCCTTGATTTGAAAAGATAATGTATTATTAAGAATTATATGTTTTGAACATAATCATTTCATGAATGATTTAATTATTTTTAGTCTAGAAATTGTTCATGTAGGAAGTCCTTATGTTTTGGTTTAGGTTTCATTGTAGTAATATTTATCAGAAATAATTATGTATGCTCAAAAGGAAAATTTTAATTTGTAAGAAAGGTTATAATTGGTCTTAAAGGGTAAGTTTACTGAATTTAACATTGAAAAATAAGGTTTTATGATATTTGAAAATATGCCATGTTCACTATGTAATTATCAATTAAATAAGGAAATGTAATTGAAGCTCATAAATCTCTATTTTATGTCTATACCAACAATAATAAAATATATAGAGACCATATAGAGTATTATTTATGGAGTGTAATAAAGAAATATATTGTTGATTTTACCATGAAATGTTTGACTTGTAAATAGGTTGATACGAAATGAAAACTACTGAAGGGGATGATTTAGCCTTTACCAGTGATTGAATGAAAATGAGAGAATATGTCCATTTATTTTATAGTGGTATTTCCAAAGACATCTTGAGGTAATAATATGATTTGGGTTACTGATGATCATTTGAGTAAATCTATGAATTTTATTTTTATTTTAGATACTATATCTTTGAATAAACTTACTAAAATTTATCTTTAAGGTATAGTCAAATTTCATTGATTAACTCTCTCTACTATACCTAATTATGATCCCATGTTTACCTCAATTTTTTGAAAAGAAATTCAAAAGTCGTTTGGTATTGAATTAAATATTAGTATAACTTTTCATCCTTAATCTAATGGAAAATCAGAGTGACCAATTTTGATAGTTGAAGACATGATTTGAGATTTATCATTGTATTATTAAGGAATTTGGGATCAACATCTCTCATTGGTGTAATTTTCTTATAATAATAGTTTTCATTCTAGTATACAGATGGAACCTTTTTAAGAATTATATGGAAAGCGGTGTTGAACTACAACATGTTGGGATGGAGTCAGTGAAAGGAAGTTTTTGGGACTAAAATAAGTAGAAGAGATGATTGACATGGTAAATATTATTCAACACCATATGTGGGAATCTCAGAGTATGTAGGAAATTTATGTAGATAACCAAAGGAAATATCTCTCATTTGAGGCGGGAGATCATGTTTTTTTTAAAGTATCTCATTGGAAAAGTGTTATGTGTTTTGGAAGGAAAGGAAAATTAATTCCAAAGAATATTAGTCCATATGAAATTTTGTAAAAGTGGGATCAGTTTCATATCTAGTGGCCTTAACTTTGAGTTTATTTCATGCACCTGATGTGTTTCAGGTTTCGTTGTTAAAAAAATATGTACCTGATGAATCTCATGTCTTGAGCTATAAAGTATTTATATTAGAAGAGAATATTTATTATAAGGAACAACAAATTCATATTTTGGATCACAGACAATATATTTTATAGAATAAGGCGATCCACTAGGTAAGGTTTTTATGAAATAACCATATGATATAATAAGAAACATGTGAATCTGAAAAATCTGTAAGGGAAAAATACCCTCACCAATTTAAGGAATGATTATATAGACACAATTTGT
This sequence comes from Viscum album, assembly GCA_963277665.1. Classification (NCBI taxonomy): domain Eukaryota; kingdom Viridiplantae; phylum Streptophyta; class Magnoliopsida; order Santalales; family Viscaceae; genus Viscum; species Viscum album. Next base: position 2,016,270,048 of record OY728127.1, read on the forward strand.
TAAATAGGGGAAGAATAAGACAACCCAGGTAATGAGAATTATAAATAAATTTCATTTATTAGTAATATTTATGATTATATTTTATGTATTTATATTCAATATACAAATTTTAAGGATTTTTTCAGTCGAAAAAGAACTAGTTTTTTCTAATCAAATTGTTATTCATGAATTAAATAGTTTTATTTAAAAGTAAAATTTATAAATGGTAGGAATTTAATTTGATAAAATTTAATTCATTTTTTATATAATCATATAAAATTTATCTTAGGGTTTATTTTTTGGATTTTTATGAAAAGATTAATTTTTAAGTGAATAGTGAAAATGTCGTTTTTTACAAAACTATCATTTATTTTATTTAAACTAAGTGATTTATAAGTACCAAAATATTTGGAAATTTATTTCAACTTAATTTAATATATATTTTATTAAAAATAATCTAAATAATTCCTTATAAATAGAAATTATATTTGATTTTGGCATAAATTCATTTTTATGCTTAAAAAACATTTTTTTTCTAAAAATTGTTTCTCATTTGGTTTTTCACAATTGTATTAGAATTAATTTATTAAAATTATAAAAATTTGGTCATAAAAAATATATTTCATATTTTGAATCAATATTTTAAAATTTATCAATGAGGAAAATTTTATTTTTTGTCATTACGAATATTAACTTTGGTAGAAATTTTTCCACCACAGGAAAAGGGTAAACATGTTAATTAAGGTAAAAAATTAGTGATCAGGTCAATAAATATTATATTAATTATTATTGTATGAGGGTATTTATACCATTATGCCATTATATTTTAATTCTAATTGGTTAATTTCCACTTGACCAAGAGAGTGACTTAATATTATTTTAAAACTTTTAATAATTACAAGAGTGTAACTCCCCACACTTATAAAAGAGAACCTCCCAGACTATCCTTTTCACACCACTTGATCCATTTAGATCAACCAATACCTAACCAAATTAATTTAAAAATCCATTACCACATCTTATAGGCCTTGGTATCACCAATAAACGAAACCTAGAAGTCCTAATGTATAATAAAAAGGAGGTTTTCAAAGAAGAGGTATAATTCTTAACTGAGTGTTTTCATGTTTATTTATTCTTATATATATTTAAAATATTCTTTAAAAATGATGATATAATAAAATAATTATCTTCCATATAATGAATTTTTTTTTATGACATAACTTTTTTTCATCTTCTTTTCCATTATATGGGAAATGAACACTTCACTAGTGCGTACATGAGAACTACCACCTCTGCGAAGCGATGCATTTCATTTTTTACCGTCAGCTCATATGGATGGATAAAATAATAGATCAAATGAATATATATTTTATTTATGAAATAATTATGATTCTAAAAATATAATATACCACTTACATTTTTACCCTTCTATTTGTTGTAAAATGATAATGTCGCTCGTGCATACATGTGGACTACCAGCTCCACGAAGCGATGTGATTCATTTTTCATTAACAACTAACAAGAATTGTCATAAGTATGGAATTAATGAGTAAATATGGAATATATTACGTATTTATAATTATATAAAACTAAAATATTATATAATTTATTTCTTTTATATCTAGTAAAAAATTAAAATGTCGTTTATGCGTACGTATAGACTAGCCTCTCTATAAAATGATGTGATTCATTTTTCATGACCACATTAGATGGATGGTTTTAAAATTATATTTAATATAAAATAATTATAATTATTACATGATAAAGATTCTATATATTATGTAATAATAAACATTTTGTCCATGATCAACACACTAACTTTATTTTTGAGGAAATATACTTTACGATAAAAAAATGACTAATGTGAACTTAACCATTTTAGTAACTAAATAAATCATAACAATAAAAGAAATAAAATTAATAATGATAATGGAATGAAAATTAGAAATTTTATTAATAAATTAAATAAATAATATAAATTTATTTTTTAGGAGTTAGAGAACGTAAAAAGCTAGACGAGACTTAAGATAATAAATTTTTCTTTGAAACCTTTTTGTAAATTATTCCTTTAAACTTTTCCTTCATCATATCCATTTTCTTAAAAACATTACAAGAATTATATTATTGATAAATTAACGATTATTAATGTTCAATTTCAACTACTTTTTGACTTTATTTAATTTTTTTTAAATTAATTTTTTAATATTTATCATATGATTCATTTTACTTTTTTAAGTACAATAGAATGTTTTTTTAATGTAGACAAATTGAACTCATTTTTCCATCATCAGAGCGATTATTAATTATCAAGATTACTCTATAAGATAAAATGGTTTTTCAAATAATATAATATTCTAGATCTTTTAGGAATTTTTCATTTTTTAGAGTTTTTAAAAGAAATGGAAACCTCTCTGTAATTTTCTGCAAAAAATAAAAAAGTAATTTTACTTTTGGATTAAATGAATTTTTATGGGTATTATGATAAAAAAGTGAAAACATATTTTTTATTTATTTATTATGTAATAATTTAATATTATATATTACTATGGGTGAACCTGATATATATTATGATGATGGGTGATTCTGATATAGCTCTCAAATTCATTGGGTAATGATTAGTCTTTAAAGGTAAAAAATGAGGGGAATAACCTCGTAGGCTAATCCTATGGAATTAACTAGGACACAATTATTTCTAACATGGGTTAAAAATGTGTGATAATAGGTTAAAAATATGACACTCTAATATAACAATTTAATTATTTCTAAGGGGTTTTATGTAAATTTTTTCATTTCATGAGGAAAGAAAAGTTTATAAACTTTTAAAGGTGAAAGGTTTGTTTTTCAAGGATTTGTTTTCATGAATTATCATACACCTCATGTTTTCTTTATTATTTTCTATGATGATAATGGGTTTTAAATGTTTTATTTTAGAAAATCTTTATTTTATCATGTGGATATGTTTTATATATATTTTCAACATTTTATTGTGAAAATGGTAAATTTTTTATGGATTTTCATGTTTTTCATGGGACTAATGGGGTCTTGTTTTTTTTATATCCCTTACTCAGATTTTTTTATCATACTAAGTTTTCAAATGTTTTTCGTAAGATTTAATAATGTGTAATAATTATAGAAATTTAAATGGTGACATGTTTTGAATAAAGAAAAAGTATCATGAATGAAACAAGTGTATAAATTTAAAAACCTATTTTTATAGGAAAAATGTACACTGTGTGAAAATTTAAACTTTATTAAATAATGGTTTCCCTAATTCTCTAAAATTCTAAACCTAAAAAAGGTCCCCAAAATGTAAGAAATTTCAACCCTAGTTATAAATCCTATAATTATGGGGTGTTATAATTGGAATAAAAGGAATGGTTTGGATAATATTTGAGGTTAGAGTGATTTCAAAAGACACTTTAAAGAGATTATAATTTATGGTTATATTATAATGATATATATTTTGATGATTTCCATGATTCTTAATCAAATATATGTATGTTCGTAATGATTTTTAGTAGATTAAACATGGAAGTTGGAGTAGGAGGGAACCAAGGGGATAAAAACTTATGAATCAGAAACTAATAATGGTTGTAACAAAGCAGTTTGTGACAACATTAACTTAGTTAATGTAAGTTATTAATGGTGGAACCCATGAAAGACAGAAAACAAATTCTCTATAGAGGATCATTTCTATAGTAATACATTTCATAAAACAACACCCTTAAATTTTTTATGTATCATCAAATTGAGTGAAATATGAAGGATGGATAAATTCATTGGAGAATATATTTTAAGTATTGGTTTGTATAAAACATCAAAAGGAAAATATTTTTATTTATCATTTTGTAGGTGAATTCAATTGATGATGGTCTATAATTAAGAATACTTAGGAAAAATATGATATTGATTCCATGTAGTGGATAGTCCTTAAAGATATTTTTATTAGGAAATATTTCATAAATTTATTCAACATAGAATATAAAAGAAATTTCCAGAGTTGAAGTAAAAGAAAGAAGAATCAATGGACTCTTATGAAGAAAATTTTACTAGATTGGAAAGGTATGGACTAAATTTTATTCTACCATGAGAGAAATTGATTAATTTTACATAGGTATGAAACCAAGTTTATGAATATCATTAGACTATTTTAAATTTATAAGTTACAAGACGATTGCTTGTTATAATGACAAAGTTGAGATGGAGTTTTCCGACACTTATGTACTTTGTGAAAAAAAGAACAATATGTTATTAGGGTGGAAATAAATAAAGAAGCAGTTAACCAAGAAACCTATAGATAATCCCAAAAAATGTTCCAAAGGTAGAAAAATTAATTTCAAATAATGTTTTATAGGATCTTGGAAGTGTTACTGATGTGTAAAGCTTAGTTATTTTGAATGTGACTTCAAGTAGGAGAGTTTTGATCAAATCAATAATAGAGAAATATATAGTCATCTAGAAGTGAGATATTTTATCTATAATGAGTTTGGTCATTATGATAATTCATATCCTAAGTTAAATAGTAAAGGTGGGAAACATAAATATTGGAAGTATAAAGGTGTGGTAATGTCTTTTTCTAATACTATAGTAGATTTTGGGCCCTCAAATGATCTCATGACACATTAATTTTTTATTTATATTATACCAATGAATTATTTGATTTGTGATCCATGAATTATTTTATATTTGGGAAATTTACAAGTAGAATGGAAATATCATCTCAATAAATGAATTTAGAACTTTTAGTAAAAACACTTAAGGGTAGTATTATGGTAATAGTAATTTATAGGAACCTTCCTATCATTATATATGGAATATTTTTTCATGAAAAAATTATTGTATTTCCTTAGTAGATTTTGATGTTATTATGGGTATGTATTGTATTTTAGTTTATCTTTCTATGATAGATTGTAGATCTAAAGAAGTCATATTTAATTTTCAGAGTGATTTTCAAAATTTATATAAGAATGAGTTCATAAAATTTATAACATATCAAAATGTTGAGAAACTGATTAAATATGGCAGAGAAAGTTTTCTTACACATATTGTTGAAAAGAAGGGAAACTATTAAAATTAGTGTTGTGCTAGTAGTAAATGAAGATATGGATTTAATTATTAATGATTTTCCTGGTGCTATTCCAGACTAAGAGGTTGAATTTACTATTGAATTAGTACCATATGATAAGATAATTTCAAAACCCCTGTATAGAATGACTATAATAGAATTTTTTAAATTGAAAATGAATTTACGAGAGTTTCTTCATAAGGGTTTCATCTAGCCTAGGACTTCAACTTGGGATGCTCTTGTTTTTTTAAAAAAGAATGATGGTTTCCAATGTGGGCATATTTTGATATAATTATTCTATATAAATTATTTAATTTAATTATTTTTTTTGTTTAAATTATGTTTTAATTGGATAATTTAGTTTTGTGATTAGTTTGTTGACAGAATAATAAAACTGTTATAATAATTATTTCATGATTAATTAATTTTTATTTTATGTTTAAATTATATTTTTTTGAACTTTGAATTTATTATTTAATTTTGATGTTTATTTTAAAATATTATTTTAACATCATTGTTCAATTATATATTCAATTTTTAAAATTATATTTTCCTTATTTTTATAATTAATTAATTAATTATAGTTTAGAAATTAATTTCTTTTCTTTAAATAATTTAATAATTTGTTCCAATAAACTATTATTTAATTATTTTATAATTTTTATTATATATTTATTTTGGTAATTAATTAATCATTTAAATATTTTATGTAAATTAATTTCATTTTTTATATATTTGAGTCTTTTAAAAAAATAATTAATTTTTATTTTATTTTATTTTTATAGTTTTGTTAATAATTATTTATTAGATATAATTTTATTTTTTGTTTTTATTTTTATTTTAATTAATTATTATTTCTGTTTTTTTATTTTCTATTTGGTTATTGTTGGGATGTAACAATTTTGGAGTACTGGATTCACATATCCAATTGAAAAAGGGGAATTCACATTTTCATTTTGTCTGCCCAGCTATATAGGAGATTTTCATTGCAATTTACATTACTGATTTCCAGTACGATCCATATAGACAATTTGTAAAAGGGTTCCATAGCCAAATTATTGAAATTCCCTCATGTAGCTAATTTTAGGGGAACCATGTAAGGAAATTCTATATTGGGGAATTGAGAATTCGTCACATTGGGGAAATCCTAATTACCCTCATGGAAGGAGCCTCAAATGAGACTGAGTAGGTTAATGAATATGAATCCCAACCTCGTTCTAAGCACACTGATGAATCAGATATGAATATACCAATGCCCATAGATGGGTTATTCATTTTTGATCAAGATAGAAAGGAGGATGAATCATATAATCACACCTAAATTGAATAAGTTGACTCATCGCTTGAAATAGACAACCACATTGATAGATCTCAATAAAAATGTTAAGCAAGGAAGAACGAAGCTCGATCCATTGAAGATGATCACCGATGTTCCTACCAAGATTGAGAAGAGGATGAAACATATTTGGATCTGGCCAAGATTGTTGAATATGAATTAGGTCCTCTAATTTCAAGGTCATCGTTGTTGATAATCAGACACCCGAGACTATGAAAATTTTCCAAACCAATCAGATTAGAGCATGAGAATATTGACTGAACTAATTTCTAAAGCTTCTTCATTGATGACTTGAATCCGATATTTGATCAATGTACTTGAAGAAGATGCATGAGATGTAATTGTTGGAGATTCTAATTACCGATATCCTCAATTTTATTATGACTAAGATGAACTAATATTTTCTGAGTTTGTTAATACTAGAACCCTTGATTTTTGTTTAACAAGTTAAAACTGAGTTTGTGGGGTTGAAGGAATTTCTGATCTTGAAGAAGGATTATGAAGCCATCACAATGCAATTGAATCCAAACCTAAGGCCTAAGGGTTGATTATGAGTTGGATTTTGAATCTCATTGAAGGATATGAAGGCTATATAAGAACCCAATGTATATAAAGAGACTTGATTTTTTATGGGAGTTTTCCAAAAGTGAGGAAGATAAGTTTGTATTGATGTGTTGTATCGATAAAGAATCACTTTTCTAGTTATTCTTCCTGTTGTAGATTTAGTGAGGCCTAAATGCTTATGAATTATTTGGTTTCAATATATACAAGGGTTTTGATCACTTTCCTATAAGTTAATTGTAGTTGTATTCCCATTGTGAACCCATGTTCTCGATCCTTTCCATGGTTTTCTAATGAGGTTTCTTGAAGAATGGTGTGAGTCTAGTGTGTGGAATTTTCTAAACTCAATAAAATAAAGGGTATGTTTTGGAGTGATTTTTCATTAAAATAATGGACACATAGAGGTTGAAATTTTATTATTTTTTGTACATGGTTGAGTGGTTAAATATTTTTCTAAATACACAACAGCTAGGACTAATGTTCAGAAAAATATATGTTTTCATTTTACTATAACCCACATAAGTAGGAAATTGAGTTAGTGGAATTTTCAATTAATAAAATGGATCAAAGGAAAATATTAGGGATATATTCTAGACAATCTAATCAAGAGAAAGTGTGATGTAGAAGACAATATACAGAGGGAAGTTTTACATCAATAGGAGAAAAGTGATAGATAGAAGAATTGAGAGATCTTCCAGCAAGTTGGAAGAAGTTATGATTCCAATATTAGAGCTGAACATCAAAGGTAGATCTCATTTCATAGACATGGTTGACTAACTTTTTGATAAATAGTCCTTTTGATTTCTACTGGTGAATTTATTCTGAGATTTATCTTTTCTTTTTATATGTAAATAATCACCAAAATTGTAACTGTTGAATAATTTTTTGATGTTTGATAATTAATTTTTCATTATTTTATATTATTTTCTCTTCCATTATTTGAAAAATACATTTCCGATTGATTTTTTTTCATTGGGTGCATAATGTTAGGTTAATATGGTTAAGAGTTTGTTGGTGGATTATCATTATTGAAGATTATCAATTCTCGGCCGAGAATAGTGAGTACAATGGTTCTATTATTTCATGGTGGTAGATAATCATCGAATACCTTGACCCTATCTTGATGAAATGAGGTCGATTACTGAAATCTCAGTTGTTGGATTTGACTTCTCAAAATTAATTAAACACATAGTTTATATATTTCAAACTATGTGTTGAGATAATTTAAACAATGAATTATTTCAAAGCAATAAAGAATTGATGAACTATTAGAATTACTAGGGAAATCCACTGATTCTTTTCTAACGTTTCTCTACATTTCAATATGCTTATTTTTTTATTCTATTTAATTCTCTAATAGATTTTAAAATTAGGATAGTTTAAATATTTTTTCTTAGAAAACCGCTTTAGAAATATAATATTTAGTAAATAATAATAAAAAAAATGAAAAATAAGCTCCATAATTGTAGTTTCGTTAGGAGAAAACCATGGTTGCTACTATATTGCACTATTTTGGAGATAAAAATATTCAAAGAAGGTTTAAAAGATTAAAATCCCTTTCATAAATTGGCACTGGCTTGGGGAGACTTCCAAGTAGTTTTTGAAAAAAATATATCTATAATACATAAAAAATCTAATAAAGAAACAATAAGAACAAATGAATTTTGACCCAACCTTGAAAGATTCTATTAGATATTTTTCGTATTAAACTAGGGAGAATTTAAATACTTTGAATGAAAATGATTTTAAAATAATAATAGGAGAACTTAAATAATATATGAATTAACAAGTCTTGAAATACTTAGTTGAGGAACTTCATTAATTTTCAAACTTTTCCCTGAGTTCCATGTAGGAGAACTTTAGTTTCCAAATTTTGAGGAAGAAATCCAAGAGGTTGAGGTTGAAATTCATAAACATTCACTTCTGGAATTGATTGAATTTATTAAATTCATGAAAAATGAATGAGGGATGAAAACTATATTTATTTATGGGGATTTCAATATTTCTAACCTTTATTTTTTAGTTATTTTTGAATATGATATTTCAACTAAATATCCTTGGTGTTGCACTGTAGACACGATACCCTCTTCACGACTAGATAAAAATTTGGAAGTTTTTGTAGAAGAAGGTATAAATTTTGGAGAAGATAGTGATATGGAGATAGAAATAGGGATAGTCTATTTATAATATCATTTTGATATGGATATAGAGGTGAATTATTTCAAATTATCTTTTAATAAATTTTTTCCATCTTCTAAGGAAGTCCCTAAAATATGTAAAGGGACTTGATGAAAACTCACCTGGAGAAGTATAAGGGGGAACCCCATATTTTATCTTTTAATCCATAAATAATAAATCATACTGAATTATTTGGGGGATGAATGTAGTAAATTGTTTCAAAGGGGTCCTCATTATAAAATTTAATTCGAAAGACTTTGGAAAAGAGAATATGTGGTGGTTCTTACCACACAAGACTCATATAATGATAAATTGGGGATGAGTAACATGATGTATAGCTGCAAATAGTAAAGAAAGAAGCACCTATTGGGGGGGGGGGGGTTAACCCCTGAGTTCTTTTATTTTTTTCCTTCACCTTTTGTTTACATTTAGTTTTAGTTTCTAAATTTCAATAAACTTTTATAATTTTCTTTTTTTTCTTATAGGAAATAAAATTGACACACGAATTTACACAAGATAAGTTCAATTTTTCACCAGTGAAGTCCACTTATGACCGATATACACTTCAACTAGAGTAGATAATTTATGATTTACCATGATTTAGAGAAGCTACAAGTTAAATAATATTGGATTCACTCCCTTAATTTCTTAACCCGGATTATATTTTACTTGAACTAAATATTTTCTAAGATCTAATTTTAATATAATTACATTTTTAGGAGTTTTTTCAAGATTAATAGAGGGAATTTATATAAGTATATAAGGGGGAACACTTGATCAGAATTAAGGAAGAAACTAACTTTCTAATTCAAAGAGTTTTTGAGTTTAAAATTATACTCAAATTTTCATGATTTTTCAAATGTGGGTTGTTATTTCTGATTGAACATAAATTATTTTGAAAAAAATAAACAAGAAGAACATTTTTAGGATTAAATTATTATTGAAAAATTATTTTTACCACTTTTTTTATTGCGTGTTAATGAATTTTCATGATAATATTACTTTCTTTGCTAAAAATCAAATTGAACTCCTGATTGAACATGGTGTAGCATACAAACTTTATTCACGAGATAAATGATTAAAGTGGTATAAATTATGATATCTTTTTGAATTTTGTGTGTTTCTATTTTTTTATGTATGACATAACTTCATTAAGCTTTCATGTAACCCTTTAGACATGATTTTAATCAACTAAATTGTTAAATTTATTTGAACTTTAAAATTGAATTTACATGTTTTCTCCACCTTAGATTCAAAATTGAAGAAGATGTTGATATTTAGTGTGGGGGAGAGGGTATTTCAATTTGATAAATTTTACCATAATGATATCCCATAAAAAACCACTATTTTTTTCAAATTTTATTTATCTAATTTTTTAATGCATCATTTTCAAAAGTTTTTAATTTTTCTGATGTTTGAGTGACATGTAGGCACTTTAAAAAGGTTAAATCTATATTTCCTCTTATAATTAGTCGAGTAATACATTTTTCATTACCCTATTAATTTTTTTTATTTTGGTTAAACATTTGTGTGAATGATATGCAATTATAATTTCCTTTTAAATTTTGAAATTAGACTTAAACTCATAAAATATGCATTCAAATGAAAAATTAAATAAAACTATTAATCTAGGTTGAACTAATTATTTTATTCTTTAATCTTATGGATTAGTTATTTATACTATTTTTAATTAATTATGCTTTCTCATCTAAATAAATCTTATATTTTATTTGGTTACTAATTATGTGAGTCTGTTCTCCTAGAGGTAAAGAGAAATTTAGACTTTTAGTTGAATGGAAATTGAAATGGGTTTAATATGAATTCAAAATTTTAATGTCAATCATTTTTGTAAACCAAGAATCATTTTGAACTAGAAAATAATTAATTTATTTAGGGTAAAATATTTTATTTCTTGATGAAATCTGAGGGGGAAAATCATTTTGAAAACCAATTTTTTATGTCCATCAAGTATTTTAAATTTAAGATTTATTTTATTCCACTAGTTTGTTCTTGTTGTTTGCTTGAGAACAAGAAAAAAAATTAATATGGGGGAATTGATTTAGCCTTATTTTGATATAATATTTCCATATAAATTATTTAATTTAATTATTATTATTTTATGTTGAAATAATATTTTAATTGGATAATTTACTATTGTGATTAGTTTGTTGTTAAAATGATAAAACTTTTAAAATAATGATTTTATGATTAATTAATTTTTATTTTATGTTTTAATTATAAATTTTTTAAATTTGAATTTATTATTTAATTTTGATGTTTATTTTAAAATATTATTTTAATTTTATTGTTCAATTATATGTCTTGTTGTTTTAAATTATCTTTTCCATGTTTTTTTGTATTTAATTAATTAATTATATTTAAACGATTAATTTATTTTCATCAAATAATTTAATAATTTGTTCCAATAAATTATAATTTAATTATTTTATAATTTTTATTATCTCCTTATTTTAATAATTAATTAATTAATTAATTATTTTATGTGAATTTATTTTAATTTTTAATTTATTTTATTCTTTTAAAAAATATTTTTTTTGATTTTTATAGTTTCGTTAATAATTATTTATTAGATGTATTTTTATTTTATTTTATTGATTTTTTTAGTTTTTTTATTTTTTGTTTGGTTATTATAGGGATGTAACCATTTTGGATGAGTGGATTCATGTGTCAAATTATCAAAGCGGAATTCACGTTTCCATTTTGTCTTCCCAACTGCATAGGTAATTTTCACTACAACTCATGTAGCTAATTTCTAATACCATCCACAACGATAATTTAAAGAAGGATTCATGTAGACAAATTCTTTAAAGTACCTCATGTAGCTAATTTGAGGGTAACCACATAAGGAAACACTATATAGGGTAATTGAGAACCAATCATGTAGGGGAAATTCTAATTACCCTCAATAAAGGAGCCTCAAATGAGATCGAGAAGGTTGATGGATATGATGACTGAACACATTATAGGAGTAACGATGACATAGATCTGAATATAACAATGACCATATATGGGTTATTAATTTGCGATCAAGATAAAAAGGAGTATGAATTAGATAAACTTGAATAAATTGAAGAATATGACTTGTGACTCGAAATAGACAACCACATTGAGAGATATCAACACTGATATTGATAAAGGAATAATGAAGAATGAGCTATTGAATATGACCATTGATGTTCCGTACAAGCTTGCGAAGAGGATAGAACAAATCTAGATCTGGCTAAGCTTGTTGAATAAAAATCAGATCCACTGATTTTGAGGCCGCCATTATTGATAATCAGACACCCAAGGCTATGAAAATCATCCGAACCAATCATATTTAAGTGTGAGAATGTTGACCACACTGATTTTTGAAGTTTCTTCACTAATGACTCAAATACAAGAATTTTTCAATGTACCTAAAACAAATTAATTATAATCCATGACCAGAGATTCAACGTTCCTATATCCTCAATTTAATTCCAACCTAACTGAACCAAATATTTCTGAGTTCATTGAAGCCTGAACCCTAGATTTTCATTTAACCAGATGAAAATGAATTTGTGGGGTCGAAGGAATTTATGAGTCTGAATAAGGATGATGAAGCCACTATGAAGATATTCAATCCAAACCCGAGGTTGAAGGGTTGATGATGAACATGAGTTTTTAATCTCTCCAATTGAGATGAAGGCCGGAAGATAACCTAGTGAATATAATGAGACTCTATTTTTTATGAGATTTTACTAGAACCAAGAAATTTGTGGTTGTGTTGATTTTCTATGATGATGAAGCATATTTTTTTGATTATTCTTCTTGTTTTAGGTTTAGAGAGGCCTCAAAACTTCCAAATACTATTTTTTCATGGTCTTTAAGGTGTTTTATCATTTGCCTATGATATTATTATAGTTGAATGCCTCTTGTAAATCCATGTGCTTGATCGGTTCCATGGTTTCCTAATGAAGCCACTTCAAGAATTGTGTGATTCCTTTTTGTGGAATTTTTTGAACTCAACAGAATTAGGGGGATGTTTTATGGTGATTTACCAAAAAAATAATGGACATGTAGAGGATGGAATTTTATTATTTATTGCACCTAGATGAGTAGTTGAAGATTTTTATAAAGACATTAAAGCTATGAATAATGTTCATAAAAATATATGTTTTCATTTGACTATCACCCAAGTAAGTGGGGAATTGATTTAATAGTATTTTACCTTAATAAAAGGGAGAAAAGGAAAATATTATGAATATATTTCAAATAGTCCAAACAAGAGCACGCCATGAGATAGAGGACAATAGATAGTGGGAATATTTATGTCAACTAGAGTGGAGTGACTGAGAGAAGTACCAGGAGATCTTCCAGTGAGCTTGAATAAGTGTTGTTTCTGATATTGGAGATGAAGATTGAAGGAAAATTGCATTTCATAGACATGAGATCAGATAACTTTTCAGTGGTCGATCCTTGTGATTCCTACTAGTTAATTTTTTCTGAGCTTTATCATTTCGATCAATATATAAATAATATCTAGAAGTGTAACTCTTGAATAGTCAATTTATGTTTAATATTTTATTTTTCATTATCTCATTTCATTCTATATTCCATTATTTGACCGATACATTATCGATCAATGTGTGTTTTTCATCAGGTACAGACTGTTAGGTTAGTATTTGTAAGATTTTGTTGATCAATTCTCATTTTTGAAGCTTATAAAGTATCAAACAAGAATTTTGAGCACAACGGTTCGATTCTATCATGGTGTTTGATGATCATCAAATACTTAGACCAGGTCTTGATAAAAAGAGGTCAATTACTAAAGTCTTAGTTGTAAGATTTGAGTTCTCAAACTTAATGAGACACATAGTTTAGATATTTTGTAATGTATTTTAAGATAATTTATGGAGTGAATTATTTCAAAGTAATGAATAATGGATGAACCAGTATAATTACTAGGAAAATCCACTGATTCTTTTCTTATATCTCTCCACCTTTCAATCTACTTCTTCTTTTCTTCTATTTAATTTTCTAAAATCATATAAAATTTGGATAGTTTCAATATTTGTTCTTATAAAACCCTATTATAAATAGAATAGTTAGTAAATAATAATAAAAATAATTAAAAATAATCTATTTAACTACAGTCTCATTGGGAGACAACCCTAGTTGATACTATATTGTAGTAATTTGGAGCTAAAAATATTTGAAGAAAGTTTAAATGAGTAAAAATCCCCATAATTAGTTGCATGGTATTTTTATTGATTATAGACCACTCAATAACCTCACTATTATGAAAAATTATCAATTTCCTCATATTGATGACTTGTTTTATTAGCTCAAGGGTGATCAATATTTTTTAATTATTTATCTCAAACCTAGTTATCACTAGCTAAAATTGAAAGAGTAATATTTTATAAGGATGGTGTTCTGTACTAGGTATAACCATAATGAGTTTTTTTTGTATTCCTTTCATGGTTGAAAAATGCATTAGATGTATTTATTGATCTTATGAATAGTGTTATCCCAGAGTATTTAGATAAAATTGTGGTTTTTAATTGATGAAATTTTAGTTTAATATAAAATTTATGAGGAATATTAGAAAAATATAATGGTAATCCAAAAGACATTAAAATAAAATATGTTTTTTGGAAAATTTATAAAATATGAATTTTAGTTATAGGAGATTTCTTTCATTGACTGTATTATTTATAAAGATGGAATAACTATTGATCTGATTAAAACTAAAGTGGTAGAATAATGAATAAGTCCAAAAAATGTCACTAAAATTACGAGTTTTCTTGGATTAGTGGGTTACTATAAATGATATGTTGAGAAATTTTATTACTTATCTATCCCACCAACCAAGTTAACTCGAAAAGGAGTTAAATTCATCTAGATAAAGGAATGTGATGAATTTTTTCAGGAATTAAAAAATAAGACTCTTTAATGATATGGTGTTATATTTTTCAATAATAAATGAGGAATTTTTTTTGTTTATATTGATTCTTATTTGAAGGGACTTGGTTGTTTCTTGATATAGGATGATTAGGTTATAACATATACTTCACATCAATTGAAACTCTATGAGCATAATTACTCTACACATGAACTTGATCTTGAAGTGGTGGTTTTTTCTTTGAAAATTTAGAGACTTATTTTTATATAGGGTAAAATGTGAAATATATATTGTACATAAAAGTTTAAATTATATATTCACTCAAAAGATCATAACATTGTAAGGACCCGTGTTTTTCCAAACTGAAGTTTTTGAGAAAAAATTTTATTTTTTTTCTTGTAGATGCTTATAAGGGGTAAAATAGAAATTTTTACCTATAATATGACCTTAGATAATTTTTTTGACCACTATGTTGGTCTCAAAATAGGGTTTCTAACCCAGTAAATGAGTTTGGTGGAATTATAAACAATTCTAATTTTAGAGGAATAATTAATAATTAATATTTAATAAATTAAATATTAAATTATTCATGCATGTTTTTTTTAAAAATATCTTTTGAATGGAGAATCATATTGAGGTTCCATCTCTATCATTCATCTCAGAATGGGGAGTTTTTCCTAAGTGAGGTATAAACTCGTGTTGGGCGCCGAGGCTGGCCAGGGCCCCATTTTCTTTTCTGTTTCTATTTATTTTCTTTTATTTTTATTATTTTATTTTATTTTCTTAATTTTTCCTTCTATGGATTATCAAGTATACCCAGGGGGATCCTACTTCTCCATTTGACCAAGAGAGAAGGTATAGGGTAGAAAGGGAGAGAAAAATAAAGGGAGGTGCTTCCATGCAGCTTGGGATGCGCTAGATCATCGTGCAATAACTGTGGACTGTGGAAATTGGTGATGCTTCAATAGTTTCTACCCAATGGTAGGACATTTTTAAGGTTTTACATAAATCTCTATAGATTTACCATTTTCTTGTTTTAATCCCCATATATGATTTCTTATGGACCCTTGTGGACTGATCTGCTATTTTTGGGGAAGAAACAGGGTTTTTAGGGAAATTTGAGTGTTTTCCATTTGGGAAAACCCGTCTACATAGAGTTTTGTCCAAGGAGACATGTTGTGTGTTCTTATTGTTTGGGGAAGGCATAGTTTTCGAAGTACACAACATGTATTGGGAGTAAACACCATGTATTGGTACTCGACCATGTAGCCGAGTACCCGACCAGGCTACCCATGTAGGGGTACATGGCCATATAGAGTACACAAATAGACCCCGTGTGAGTAGCACATCGTGTACAAGTACACAACCAAGACAAGTACATTTATAGACCATTTGAGGGACATAGGAAGGTACCCCAAGTAGGGTACACACATTGTACCTTCCTTACACACTGTGTACTCAGGCATTTACATGCTGAGTCCAGCTATAGTACACTCCTGGGTGGGGCTTTGGGAGTAGATGTCATGTACTGTGGGAGACACACCGTGTACTGCACCTTTTCCACCATTTGAGGGTTTTTTCATTTATTTTCAATGAAGAGTCTTAATTGGACCCATGAGTAGTCCATTCTGAGTATCTTTTCACATAGATCTCAAGGGTAAGACCCATGTGGTGTTTTGAGGAATACTAGGTGGTGTTTTAGGAATTTCTTGAATAGAGATGTTATTACTATGGTAATTATATCTAGTCTCCCCTAAGAATGAGACCTAATCTGAGATGATCCATGGGCTATCTCTCTTAACTGATTCCTTATAGACTTCTTTTTATGATTTATCCCTTGCAATATGTGCCCTTATGGCTTAAGAGGCCATGAGATTAGTTATTTCTGAGGATCCCATGTAGGATGAATCTATCTCCTTTCTATAACGTGGATCACCTATAGGAAACCTTCACCATTTTTCTATTCAGAGGATCCCTTATAGGATGCCTCTTTTGACTTTCCATTATAGGATCCCTTATAGGATTCCTCCTTTTACCTTTTCATATATGGATACTAAGTAAGATGCCTTTTATTGTGTTTAGGCCTTGAGGATCCCGTGTATAATAACTCCGTTTGTTTTCTATAAGAGGATCCCATGTAGGATTCCTATTTTACCTTTTTAGTTAGGGATACCAAGTAGGATTCCTTATCTTATGCATGGGATTTTAGGTTCCTGTGTAGAATTCCTCCCATACCATTTCTCCATGAGAATACTAAGTAGGGTGCCTCTTCAGTGTTTTGATTTGAGGGAACTAAGGGGGTTCCCTATTGTTTGATCAAACCCAAGCTAGTATGTTAGATTTGGGTAGATATGGTAGTGGGTGTCACCTTAAAACATGTGCCAAAATTCTATTCCCTTGGTGTTGTGGCATTAGTATTGGGTTTAGGCATTCAACCACCCTCACTCTTTTTTTATAATTTCACTTGTTTATTGATGATGAAGAGAAGTTAGGAAGAGGTGCTTCCTGGTTGGTGGCTATTGAGCATGATGCATGGTATCTTTCTTCCTCATTAGGATTCCTAGTCATTCTTCATAGGATCCAGCTTATGAGAAATGTTATTTCATATGTTTTCTAGTATACCGAGAGATACTACCTTGGATCTGGATGTTGAGCCCATATTTTTTTTGATTATTATTTTATTGTGATTTCTAAAGGTGTTTCCTAGTATCCTACTATTGATCCTATGTTTGATATGCACCGAGGATGATTACTCTCTCATCTAGTTGATATATAATTATGATGATTATTCTCTCCTTGATCTTTTTATACACGTGGATGATTACGCCCTCCTGAGGGATATGGATAATTATTCTCTCCCTGATCGGTTATATGGACACAATGTTGAGTATGGAATCATACATTTTTGGAAACCTATAATGATTATTATCTTCAAGATGATAGATATGATTACACTCTCCATTGTTAAATACTCTAGGGGTGGGAATATTATATCATCGGTGAGTTCTCCTTGAAGGTCGCCTAAGGGACAGACCCTTAGGGTTCATTTGAATTACAAATGTCCTGACCACCTACAAACAGAGACATAGGGATCATATATTGGATTGGATTTACATGTAATGAGCAGTGTGGTGTTTAGATTAGTGGACATTTAAAAGATGTCCAGATGTACTCCCTGGAATCCTTATTTATAGTTATTGGAGGCAAGTACAGGTGAAACTAGGTGTAAGATGAGTATCCCCCTATGGTGACATAGCTTGATCAGAGATATTTCTAGCATTGGATGAAGCAGGTATATGTTAATTGGGATTACATAACCAGAGATCAACTTAATGATACATATATTGAGTGGTATGATATCCAGCTCAATGCCCTTTCACAGGATGTCTAGGCAATTGAGATTATGGACCCAATTATTGACTGCTGATTGGTTTTATGTTATTTCTTTAACTTAATTATGAATATTAATATTTATGTATATATATATAGGTATGGTAGAATACATGTATATGTATATAGATATGGACATCCATGATGACACTTGTCTAGTTGATCAGGATCACGTGCCCATGATTCAACAATGGTTTCACGTTTATTGGTTTTACTTATCTTTTCAGTTGTGTCTCATCTAGGTTGATCAATTTTATTTTACATACACTTATAGGTGTGTATTTATAGGTTCATCATTGAGGTGGCCTACTGAGATTATTTATCAACCCTTCACATGCACCTCGGTGTATGTGTATACCTTATGTATGCTTTTTAGGTTGATCACAGTTCCATGGTGTATAGGGATGAGGCCCATAGTTTCATGTTTGAGTGGAGATAATTGTGTGGGTTATTCTATTTGGGCTGGTGTAGTTAACAGTTTCTGGAGAATAGATACATAGTTTATCTTAGAGTTAATAGTATAGCCCTATACTTTTATTTTAGTTTTTTGTATCCGTGTATCTGTATGGTCGACCTAGTGGGTGACCTATGTTGTATGTATGACATAGATGTTTGGGATTTTATATAATTTTCATTTATTATTACAACATGTTCTATTTTAGTTATTTACTTCCTCTTCAATCTATTTTTTACTTCTATTTATGATAATTAGCTATTTTATGCTATTTTCTCACTTTGATATGAGGTCATAGTCTTCCCGCTATCACACCATAGGCCCTCACTGCTAGTCAACAAACTATAGCATAAGGGGAGGTGCACTTGAGGCCTCATAACCAACCGAATCAGAGTACCATTTTAGTGGAATCTAGTTCGGGATGTTACAAAGTGGTATCATAAATATTATTTTCGTAGTATTTACTATTTGGGGTATGGTAGATAGGAGTATTAGGAATGTGTTGGAACCTATGACGGATATCAAACTGGTGTGTTGAGAACAATTGTTCCAGTAAGAAGTCCTGGTTTCCAGGGGTATGAGATTTCCATTTTGATATGAAATGCTATAGTTATATATGATTTTTTCCTTGAGAGATGAACATGATGTGTGAATGTTATGATTTAATATGGGTATCTAGATCTTGTCCATTGGTAACAGGAAAATGATGGATTTTGAATCTTGGCTGGAAAAGGTAAGAGGTGTCTCATGTATCATATTTATCACATAGGATTCACATTATATAGGCTTTCTAGTGTGTGATTTTACTGATGAATGAGGCCTATTTAATTGGGTCTTCTTACATGTATATATATTTACTTCTGATGGTAGGTTATGTGGATCTATGTTGAGGCGTTGGTGTTGAGAATGATGACTCAATCCTTATGAATGGGAGGTGTAATAACCATAGTAGGTTGATATGGAACATGATGACATTTTGTTACACCCCTTTTAGGTGTTGTTTCTCAGGATGTGGTTATCTATTCAGATTGATGAGTATGATTCTGATGGATACTAGGAATTTTCTTGTGAACTGGGCCTCGAGGGGGTATTACCATATACGGATGCCCGATGAGTGATAGTTAAGTCTTTTTTTCATAGGTATCATCACCTCCAAGGATTATTTCCTTACGAGGATACTTGGTGAGGGTCATACCCTTGTAGGCTGTGTTTTCAGTTTTGAACCTTATAGGTCATTGTGATCTTTACCTTCTTTAGAGATGTTTGATATTTTGGGTTATGTGGTTAGACCTTGCGACCGAGTTGTGAGACTTGTTTTGTAGGGATAAGTGGGAGACCTAGAGGCCCTTAGTTTGACTTAGACCCTTATAGGTGGATACCCATTCTGTTCGAAGGAAACTTTTGTGATAGAGGTTGTCTAGTGGTTTCAGATTTCATTATAGGCAGTGATCTTGGTTTTACACTCATTTTGAGATCGATGCATGGTAGGTTCTCAAGTTTTGTGTTATAGGCTTGTTGATGCCTTTAGATTTTGAAAAACACCTTGTGTGTTTCGGTATCAAGAATGGATTATATGGGAAGGACTATTCCAGTGCCTGGCCTGGTCGACCAGTGTTTACACTATTGTTAGTATAATCAAAGCATGGATAGACTCTCATGATTGGAATGATTCTGAGAGATGAGAAGTCATGGAATAAATCATGGCATAGGTGAGGTGCCTGATTTTGAAGAGGAGTTCCAAGGGACCTTTCAGATTAACGAGACTGATGCTCCATATAGCATGGTCATATTTTCCTGGTACTAGATGACTCGTTGGATTGTGAGTCAAGTGATAAAGTTACACACAAGTTGTGCGTGGTACCATTTAGTTGAAAATTGGTGAGAGGCCACGTGAGATCTGAGGACTAATGTTTTCATGACTTTCCTTAGGAATGGTTTCCTGATATTTGTTTTAAGTGAAGAATATCCCTCTACTGTAGAGGTGACATTGAGAATAAATGGGGTACTATAAGACGATTGAATCATTCTAAAAATCATAGTCAGGTTTGACATTATGTGAGTGTGGCTCAGAGGGAGATATACACACCCTTTTGTAGAGTCTTAGTGAACTCATCTTAGAAATGATCATTCTCTATCTTGAATTCATATTGAGTACAATGAGAGAGAATCATCCTTACAATGAGCTTCTTTTCTTTTAAATGTTTTTCCTAGTTGGGAAGCAGAACCTGTTGAGGTTGCTCTCAAGGAGTGTTTTAAGGTAATCCATATGGCGGGGAGTGCACCATTAGACGTTTGAGAATGGAAACTCTCAATTTCCATTTTAAATTTTAAATTTCTATGGAATTTTTGTACATGGAGTTTTTTTGAGATGATTATAAGGGTATTGTTATGGTGGAGAGTACCAGATCAGTCATAGTTAAATGTTTACCATGTAGGTGGTAGTTGTCGATGCTATGAGTATGTTCATTGGATAGTCTAGATAGTTTTTTGTGTAGATTCACTGGTAGAGATATTGGATTCTAGTCTTTCAACCAAGATTTTTAGGGACAATAATGTTTATTTTGGGGATATTTTGAAGGACCCATGTTTTTCTTGACTAAATTGTTTTAGTTGAAATTTTAATTTTTGTTTATAGATACCTTTAAGGGGTAAAATGGTAATTTTACCCTAGTAGATGACCCCAAATAATTTTTATAAACAATATTGTGGTCTCTAAATAGGGTTTTTACCCTAGGATAGAAGTTTTGTGGAATTTTAAGATGTTCAAATTTTACCAAAATAATTAATATTTAATATTTAATAAATTAAACATTAAATTATTTTCATAGGTTCATTAAGAGATATTTTTTGAATGGAGAATCAGATTGAGATTGAATCTTCTCCATTAATTCTGAAACTGGGAGTTTTTCCTAAGATAGGTATAAACCTGAGGTAGGCATTGGGGTCGACCCAAGCCCATTTTTATTTTCGTTTTTCCTTTTCTTTTCTTTTCTTTTTCTTCCTTTTATTTTTATTTCCATTATTTTTGCTCTTATGGATTTATTCACAGGAATAGGGTTCTCATCCTTCACTATGAAAATGACAGATAAGGGTTAGGGAGAGAGAAAGAGAGAGAGAGAGAGTAAGAGATAGAGGTTCCACTGTGGAGCTCAGGATGTGCCAGATCATCGTACGACATTCGTGGACTATGAAAATGGGTAAATTTTTGATGATTTCTTCCTAAAGGTAGTCTATTTTTAATTTTTTTTGTAAATTCTTATAGATTTACCATTTTCTAGTTTTAATTCCCTTATATGATTTCTTGTGTCCCCTTGTGGCATGATCTACTATTTTAGGGGAAGAAAAGGGGGTTTTAGGTGATTCAAGGGTTTTATATTTTGGAAAACCCATCCACACAACATGTTGTGTAGGGAGACACATTCTGTATTATTACTATTTAGGGAAGATAACGTTTTATAAGTACATTCCATGTACCAGTACTCGACCATGTAGCTGAGCACCCAACCAGGCTACCCCTGTAGGGATACATGGCTATTTAGAGTACACAACCAGACCCCAAGTGGGTAACATGTCATGTACAAGTACATGTCTAGGCCAAGTACATGGCCAAGTCATCTGAGGGACATGGGAAGGTACCCCGTGTAGGGTAAAAACACTGTACCGGCCTTACATGGTGTGTACTCGGGCATTTACACACTGATTCCAGCCAGAGTAAAAACCCAGGTGGGGATTTGGGCGTACACACTGTATACTCAGAGAGACACGCCGTGTACTACCCCTTTTAGACCCTTTGAGGGTTTTTATGTGTTTTCACCCAGGATCAAGAATTAGACCCTTGAATAGTTCATTCTAAGTATGTTTTCACATATATCGCAATAGTAATACATGTGAGGTGTTTTGAGGAATTCTAGGTGGCATTTCATACATTTATTAAATAGGGAGGTTCTTCCTACATTAATTATATCTAGTTTACCCTAAGAGTGAGAACTAATTTGAGATGATCCGTGAGTTATCTCTCTTGACTAATTCCTTATATGCTTCCTTTGAGGACATCTCCCTTGTGAGATGTTCCCTTCTAACCTAAGAGTCCATGAGATTAGTTGTTTATGAGTATCCCATATAAGATTCCACTATCTCCTTTATGTACCAAGGGTACCCAATAGGATTCATTAACCTTTATACTATTCTTAGGATCCCTTATAGGATGCCTCTACTAAATTTCCATTAGAGGATACCTTATAAGATTCCTTCTTTAACCTTTTCAGCTAAGGATATCATGTATGATTCCTTTGATTTTTTAGACCCCAAGGATCCTATGTAGGATGCCTCCATTTTTTTCCATCAGAGGATCCCATATAAGATTTCTATTTTAACTTTTCAACTAAGGATACCAAGTAGGATTTCATCACTTATGCATGGACTTTGGGGATCCCGTGTAGGATTCCTCACTTACCTTTTCACCTCAAGGATCATAAGTAAGATACCTCTTCAGTGTTTTGATTTGAAGGACCCATTGGGTGCCCCATTGTTTGACCGAACCTAATCTATTAGGTCAGCTTTGGGTAAATATTGTAGTGGGTGTCACCTTAGAAACTGTGCTGAAATTTTATTCCCTTGGGGCTGTGGAAGTAGTTTTGGGTTTAGGAATTCAAACACCACCACTCTTTGTTTATACTTTCACTTTTTTATTACTGATACAATGATGTTAGCCAGAGTTTCTTACTAGTTGGTGATTTTTGAGCCCGACATGTGGAATCTTTCTTCCTATTTGATATTCCCAGATATTATTCCTATGATCTAGCTTTTGAGCCATGTTATTTTCATATATTTACCTGTATACCCAATGGCGCTACCCAAGATCTGGTTGTTGAGCCTATATTTTTATGATTATTATATTATTTTCATTTATAGAGGTGTTTCTTGGAATTTGGATGGTGATCTTATGACTATGATATGTGATGAGGATGATTCATATCTCTAGTTGATATATGATGAGGATGATTAAAACCTCCCATATCTAATTATACTTGTGTATGATTAATATCTCCCGAGGGATAGGGATGATTACTCACTCCCTTATCAGTTATTTAACCATGGTGTTGAGTATGAAATCTACCATTATTGGATACCTAGAATGATTATTCTCTTTTAGATGATTGGGATGATTATGATCTCTATGTTGGAGACTCCAGGGGTGGGAATAAAATCTCACCGGTGAGTTCTCCTTATAGATTAACTAAGGGTCAGACCCTTAGGGTTCATTTGAGGTCCGAATGTCATGACTGCCTACAAAAAAAGACCTATGGATCAGAAATTGTACTGTATTTACATGGCATGATTAGTGTGGAGTCTAGCTCAGTGACCGTTTACAGGATGTCCAGATGTACTCCCTGGAATCATTCTTTACAGTGATTGGATGAGGGTATGGGTGAAACCAGGTGTAGAACGGGTATACCCTTGTGGTGATGTATCTTTCCAAGAGATATTTCCAACATTGGACGAAGAAGGTATATTTCGATTGGGATTATGGAACCATAGATCAAATTAATTATACACAGCTTGAGTGGTATGACATCCCGATCAATTCCCTTCCACAGAATGTCTAGGTAATTTAGATTACATACCCAAGGATAGACTACTGATTTTTTATGTTATTTCTTTCACTTACACATGAATATTCATATTTATGTATATATGTATAGGTATGGGACTATACATATATATATTTACAGATATGGACATCCATTGTGGAACTTGCCTAGTTGACTAAGATAATGGATCTAGGTTTCGACTATGGTTTCACATTTATTCACTTTACTTATCATTTCAGCCGTGTCTTAGCTAGGCTAATCAGTTTTTTTACATACACTTATAGCAGCGTATTTATAGGTTCCTCATCAGGGTGGCCTACTGAGATTATTTATCACCTCTAAACATTCACCTCGGTGTATGCGTATACCTTATGTTTAATTTTTAGGTTGATAATAGTTGAATAGTGGATAGGGTTGTGTCCCATTGTTTCATGTTTGAGAGGATCTCCTTGAGTGGGTTCTTCTGTTCTGGCTACTCCAGTTCGATAGTGTTTGGAGGCTAGGTACGTGGTTTAGCTCTGAGTTAGTAGTAGAGATTTATAATTTTATGTCAGTTTTTTTGTATTGTAGTATCTTTTTGGTCGACCTAGTGAGTGACTAGTGTTTTATGTATGACATAAATATTCGGGCTTTTATAGAATTTTCATATATTTTTACATCATTTTTTATTTCATTTATTTACCACTTCCAAACACTGTTTTTTTACTACTCTGTATGAAACCTGGCTATTTTCCATTTTTTCTCACTCACATATAAGGGAATATTCTCCTCACCATCACACCCTAGGCCATCACTACTATTCAGTAGCCTATGGCATAAGGGGAGGCATGCTTGAGGACTCATAACCAACTGTCTCAGAGCACCGTTTTAGTGACATATGGGTCGGAATGTTACAAACATGAGGCAAAGAATATAGTTGAATTGATAAATCATTATGATTTCATGATTCAATACCATCCGTGTAAACTAAATAAGGAAGATGATGAATTGATTTGAAAATATGATGTATTTTTAACCATGATACATTTAAAACACGATCCTTTAGTTAATTATTTAATGAATATTGGCCTATAAATTATTCTTGCAAGAATACCTTCTTATTTAGATATGGTGTTAGTGTAGTCATGTTTTTCATACATAATTAAGCATTCTCAAAAGGAAGATCAGGATTTTAAATAAAATGTATAATATTACAAGAAGTGAATGTTTTTGGAATTTATTATTGATAAAGAAGATGTTATGTGATTTGGAAAGAGGTAGTGTGTGCTGAGTGATTACCAATTGAAGAATTATTTGTTAGTGAATCTCATAGATCTCTATTTTCTGTTTATCCCAGTATAAGAAACATTTATAGATACCATCAAGAGTATTATTTTTGTGGTGTAATGAAGAAAGATATTACAAATTTTACCAAGAAATGTTTGAATTTTCAACAAGTTAAACCTAAATGATAACTACTAAATGGGATAGTTTATTATTTTCTAGTTCCTGAATGTAAGTGGGAGAATATATCCATGGTTTTTTTGGTGGTATTACCAAAGATATATTGAAGTAATAATTTAATTTTGGTTATTGTTGATAATTTGACTAAATATGTGAATTTGTTTCCTATTTTAGATAATATGTATTCGGATCTAATTTATAAAATTTATCTTAAATATTTAGTTAGATTACATAGAGTCCCTCCCTCTATTCTATCTGATCATGATTTGAAATTTAACTCAAATTTTTGAAAAAGGACTTCAGAAGTATTTGGGTATCGAATTAAATTTTAGTACAACTTTTCATCCTTAATATGATGTATAGCCAGAGTGAACAATTTAGAATTTGAATATATGCTTTGAATATGTTCATTGGATTATTAGTGATGTTGGGATCAACATATATTATTGTTTAAATTTTATTATAATAACAGCTTTCATTTCAGTATAAAGTTGTCACCTTTTGTGAAATTATGTGGAAAGTGGGTTTGAACTCCAACATGTAAGCATAAAGTCGGTGAATGGATGTTTTTGGGACTAGAATTGTTAGAAGATATGGTTAATATGGTAAAAAGGATTCAACACCATATGGGGGTAGATTAGAGTAGGAAAAATGTTACATAGACAACCAGAGGAAATATTTTTCATATGAGTTAGGAGATTATGTTTTCCTTGAAGAATCTCTTTAGAAAAGTGTTATGAATTTTGGAAGGAAAGGAAAATTAATTGCAACATATATTGGCCCATATATAATTTTATAAAAGTGTGATTAGTTTCACACTGAGTGGATTTAACTCTAAGTTTATCTTGGGTACAAGATGTGTTTCATGATTCATTGTTAAGAAAATATATACCTAATGAATCTCATATCTTGAACACTGGAGTAGTTTAGTTAGAAGAGAATATTTCTTATATGAAAAAACCAGTTCATATTTTCGATCATAGAGATTATGTTTTGTGGAATAAGGTGATTCACTAAGTAAATATTTTATGGAAGAACCATATGAACGAATGACCAAAAAAATTCCTCAATATAATTATTTCAGAATAACCAGGAAAAAACCTATATGAATTAAAACATAATATACAACACAAGTTATAATGGAATTAAATAACACAATTTACATCATGATCCATAAATCTCAATTCAACCAATTAACCTTTATCATTGAATTACATTTCATCCATCAAGTTATTTATTAAGTCATTTAAATACCAATGTTCATAATCATACAATTCCAAAGTATCTCCAGTTACTTAAATAACTAAATAATCCATTTTCCCTGGTGATCCTATCAAAACAATCACTTAAGGTCTCATGTCATGCTAATTAATGTTTTAATACAATAACTAGTTCATTATTCTTCAGGGGTAGGATCACCCTATGGGTTGCCTCAAGCTAGGTCTCAATACTATTGGATCTAAAGTGATTCAAGGAGTATTCCAAACACATGATTATCATCACCCATGATTCCATTAATTAACACACACATTGTGTCATCACAATCACATAATATTTCACATAATTAAACAATTAGAAATAGACCAATGGGATTTGTTATAGAACACCTACCTTTATCCTGTGATTAATGAATCTATCTCAATCGATAATGAAAATAAATAATGAAGGCGAATTATATCATTAGGAAAACCTAGATAATAAAAGCATCAATATCAAAACCCAATTCAACCATGATCAAGAGATCCCACCACTACAATGGAGGATAGTGGAAGAGAGGAGAAAACCAAAGCAAAGGAACTCACTAGAGATTAAATGATAGACCGAGACATCCAAAAGTGAATTAATTTCTAAAAAATCTCATGGAGTTTCCCTAGGGCTTAAGAGAGGAGGATTTATAGAGGATGAAATAAAATCATGCACACAACATGGTTTAAAACTATTGATCTTGAGATATTCATAGTGTAAAACCATTTCATGATGTGAATTTCTATATTTATAAGATGTTCTAAAAAACATCATCTACAATTAAAATAACCTTGATCAAACATTTCACGATGTAAACCAGTTTTATATCAGGTAAACATTTCATGATTTTTAATAGGTCACAACTTGTTCCTAGAAATAGGTTCACTTTGTGTGACATGTTCATGACGCGAAAGTGTCCAGCAGATAGTGAACATTTGATATCCTACAAAAACAACCCTAACCACCTCCAAATCATTCCAAAACCACCTAAAACCCTCATAGGCATTTGAAAAATTTATAAATGGACTCCATTAATTCAAAAAAAAAACATTCATCCCTAAACTTTATGTCATTTTCCTAGGAAAAATATCCCCTCTCCCAAAGAAAAGTCTAGACCACCAAGGATTAAAGAATAAAAGAAAACCCAACTGAAAGAGGTTCAACCAAAACTCAATAGGGACATATCTGAAAATGATGGTATCTTACAACCTCCCCAACATATAACTGCTCATCCCCAAGTTACTCCAAGCATTACTGTGGGGTATTGGTGAACATGTATAGGCAATATACTCATATATCAGATTCCATCTCCCATGTCTCTTCTAGAACATTCCCATACTAACACTACACTCAAACTAGAGGTATGATATTTCCCCGAACATACATCTCACTATGGTCCATATTCTGTATCTGATACTACTCAAAGGACGAATCTACACCAATATCTACACCATCAAAATCTACCACATGAGAAAGGATAGTATGATATATTTGAAGATGTGAGATGTGAAACATGTCATACATGGAATTGAAGCATTGTGGAAGGGCCAATCAATACACCATTGGACCAACCATTTACACCATCTCGAACGACCTGAAAAACCTAGGAACTTTCTTTCCCTATTTCTTGATATAACATTGACCCAACCCAGGAACCACCCAAAGGATAACATGTTGACCCACCTAAAACTCTAGAGTTCATCTCTGATGGTAACCATAAGATATATTCTTTCTCTATACAGTCACCAACTACCTCTTGATCAACTGAACCTACTCAGACATCTCCAATATGAGACTAGGTCTAATGAGTGTGGAATCACTTTCCTCCTACAAAAAAAGGTAAACAAACAACCTTCTATACAAAGCCTTGAAATATTCCATCTGAATTGATGCTTAGAAGCTATTATTATATAAAAAATGTATGAGTTCCCATGAACTACCAAAATCCAACACATAGTCTCATAACCGATCCTCTGGAATCTAAATCAATCATTCATATTGACCATCAGTCTGAGGATGATTGGCCATACTTAGAAGAACTTGTGATCCTATATATTTCTGAATACCCTTCTCGAACTCATATGTGAAATGAGGATCTCTATCTGAAATGATATTCCTTGGAACTCTTTGTAGTAGAACTATCCCATGCACATAGAGACTACCCATATCTTCAACAAGAAGGGTCTTCCAAATAGGAAAGAAGTGGGTTACCATCTTCAGTCGATCCATGATCACCCATACTGAATCATTCTTATGGGGGTCTTGGGTAATCTCATTATGAATTCTATAATGACATCATTCCATTTACATCCAGGAATGGGTAGAGACAACAACAACCTTGTGGGTCTCTGATGCTCAGCCTTCACTGACTTACATGTGAAACATATCTCTAAAAATCCTACAACATACTTCTTTATTTCTAGACACTAGTACTGTCTATAGATATCATGACACATATTTGTTAGATCTAGATGTAACACCCATCTAGAAGCATTAAAATATCTTATCATGTCCTCACATAATCCCATAAGAACCCATTCTCATCCATAAAAAACAATAGAATTTCTACTGCCAAGAGACTATTCTGGTGGAGGCTCCCCACCATATAAGTTGTATCTTAGAGATAAGACCTTCATATTAGATATCTACTTAGTCTTGATCCTGTCCAAAATCACAAGTATAACAGATGTTAAAGTCAAATATACTTATCCATAGGACTCTTGAACATCTATATGCATGTCTTCCAAGAGTTCCATCATCCGCCACTCATCACAAGACCCCCACACCACCTCTATCTATGTATTTCATCTCAATCCATAAAAAATAAAGTTTCCATTTACCAATGTATAATCCAACTCGATGTTGAAATATTGCAGATAATCAACCCACCTCCACTGCTAAAGGTTCAATACCCACTAAGAAAATATGTACCTGAGGATCTTAGGGTCTGTATACTCCAAAAAACCTCTCTCCCATAAGATATAATCTCTATCATCTTAGGGAGTGTATCACTACGACTAAATCTAAACTATGAGTAGGATAATTCATCTCATATGGTCTCATCTATATGGATTCATAAGCAACCAATCGGTCCACCTGAATCATAATTACTCTAAGTACAACTTCAAATGTGCCACAATACATGATATATGTCTTACCCAGCACATGTAAGGTGAAGATCGGTATTGAGGTCATCCTACCCTTTATCTCCTGAAAATATCTCTCACAAGAATCCAGACAAACAAACTTCACTCCATTATTGCTCATCCTAGACATCAGTGCTTCCATATGGGAGAATTCTTGGATAAAACATCGATAATAACATGATAAACCAAGAAAGATACGAATATATGAGACAATCCTAGTCCATTCCCAATACCATGGATAAAACCTTCTCTAAGTCCACTAAAACTCCATCCTCTGATATGATATGACTAAATAAGTTTACATTATCAATCTAGAAACTACATTTGGTTATATTAGCATAAAGATGATGATCTCTAAATGTACCTAGGAAGATGTAAAGATTTTGGGAATTATTTTCTGTAGAATGGGATTACACTAAGATGTCATTAAATAAAACCACAAAAAAACAATATAGAAAATGATTAAAGATCTAATTCATCAAGGAAATTAATACCACCAGTTTGTTAATCAAACTAAATGGAATCACCAAGAAATTGTACAACCCATACCTACTTCTAAAAGCTATCTGATGTATGTTTGATGGTATCTATCTCAAATGATGGTACCTTGTTCTTAAGTCAATATTAGAGATAATTTGTGAACCTATTAGATCATCTAAGAGATCATTGATGCATGGAAGGGAATTTAGGTTCCTGACTATCATCTGTTTCAATATCTAATAGTACAGACACAAGTGCAAAGTTCCATCATCCTTCTTGGAGAAAAGAATAGGATAACCCCAAGGTGATATACTAGTTCATATGAAACCCTTAACTTCTAGATCTTCCAATCAAACTTTCAATTCTCGAATATCTGCTAGTGACATCCTCTAATGTTATATAAAAGCTAAATATTCTCCTAGTACCAGCTAGATCATGAACTCGATCTCTAAATAAAGTGGTAAGACATAGAACTCACCAGGAAATACATCTTGGAAATGGTCTACCACTTGAAAAAAATCATCCTATTGTATTCCACCACAATCTAGTGAAAGAATTTCTATATGATCCATTAGAAAATTCAAATGACACTGAATTGGTCTTACATGACCAAACTGAAGATCCCACTCACCCTAGTGAAAATAGATTCCTCCTTCTGAATATAAAAAGAAAACTCTCCTATGATAATGATTGATATGATCCTAGTATAGAACTAGATAATGCATACAAAGAATAAAATCTAAAAATATCATTTCTACCATAAAAATTTCCCAAAAGAAATGGTCACCACCAATTTATAGAGAATCTTCCTTGAAATATTTGATATTCTCTTACCGTACCCCAACAGTGTATTGATGGTTAACACACTATCCAATATTTCCAAAACCAAGACCAAACCGTTTAAAAAAAGAGTATATATAAAATAATGGATGATAATATATAAAAAATACAAGAAAGGGTAGAAGATATAAGAATTCCACCTATGATGGAAGAAGGTCATGTATCCAAACTAGCTAGAGTAGACTACATAACATGTAACTGAATTTACCCTACCTTGGGATCTAGTCTGACTTTACTAGGATGCTCCCTCTTGATGCAATGCTTCTCTGTCAATAGACCAACCCATCCCTTGACTCAATCTGAATGTCCAGTGGAACTAAAACTACCAGTATACCAAGGGGTAGATGATTCCTTCCCAGAATCCAGTACCCATCCTAATACCCTACCACTACTCTGCTATTTAATGCCCATATAAAACCTCTACAGGTGGCCCAACAATCCATAAGAATGACCCTCCAATGTCGGGTACATATATTGTAGTCTCTTATGAAAAAACTTTCCACACTGATAGTACTACAATAGAAGACAGTCCTGAGATTTATTCTCACTATCCTAACCCCTCTACCTACTATTTCCTTGGTGATAACTATCATAGTGGCACTTCCTAACACTATAATATCTCATAGTTCTCCCTACTAAAATAGCATGGTCTCTACTCAGGGCCTATCTTAGATTCCCTTCCAAGATGACATCCTGATTTATAACATCTGAAATTCTAATCAAGTAAAAAAAATCATATATGACCTGATCTCATAGTGAATTTCATCCTATAAATTTCGTGCCCTTTAAATTTCATCAACTGCTAAAGATGGTGAAAACCACTCTAAGTCGGTGAAACGTCCAGTGTATTCCACCACTAACAAGCCCTCCTGTATTAGGTGTATGACCTCACAAGCCTTATCATCCTTAAAAATTTCAAGATAGAAGTTTATTAGAAACTTAATCTTGAATTCCTTTCAGTATAACTCCTCTTTCTTCCCAGATTTATCTATAATTACCCACCAAAACATGTAAAGTTGATAGAGCATGCATGTTACAAGATTCTCCCTCATATAAATGGATTCCTCAAGGTTTTTTTTAAGATTTTATGGAATGACTTTATCTAAAACTTGACTGCCTGGGGGCCTCCCTCTCTAGTGGACGTAGGCAGATGTTTCAACTGAAACTCTATCATTAGCTCAAAAATCAAAGGTATTGTGTGAACAATATCACTTTCCATCGAAAACAAGACCCTTAGAAAGATGCCGAAAATCTAAACATCCATTTTTATATTTAGGAACTACTGGAAGATCCAGTTCCTCTACCTTAGGAGCATGTTTATTTCTACTATCCTGATGCTCAATTAAAAGATGATGAGGATGAATTTTCTCTACAAGAAAAACAATTTCCTTTTTAACACTATATAACATCAAGGTCAACTTCAATAGGTGACAAAAAATAGAGAACCAATGGATCATGGTCTCTCTAAACTTATATGAACAAGTGAATTGGAATGACATGACAATTATTTAATTTCATTTATTAGATATAATAGGTTTCTCATTTCATAGTTAATACATGAAAATATATCACATGAACTAAATATGTCCCTATCATTAAAAATTCATGTCAATACATATCTCTATGAGTCAATCATCATGAATACATACTCATCTTACACCATACTAGTCCATGAGTATAAATCTCATGAAGCAATAACATCACAAAACATGTGAATCACCCATGGTGAAATAATATCAACTGTAAAAAGGGAACATCATGAACAACAATCCCTTCCTTGGGCTCTCGGGTTTTCCCTCATACATGGGTTAGCAACTTTCACGAACAAGCTCATTACTAAGCCCCAAAACATTTTATTATTATTTCTACCTTTCCAAAGTATTAGAAAAGAAAAATCCAATTCCTTTGATACCACCTTTTAACATCCCCTGATCCAATACTCTCTCATATGGCCAAATCAGGTAGGTTACTGGATCTCAAGCATGCCTCCCCATATTCTAGAGGCTTCTGACTAGAAGCGTGGGATGTAGATAACATAGTGGGGAGACTATACCCCATTGTACATAGTCTCAGTACAATAAAAATAAACAAATATCATATTAATGAAAATAACAGAAATAATACACCATACAACTAGAAGATAAATGGTTAACCAAGTAAACCGAATAATAATGAACCATGTAATGTCAGGTAGAGATGTAACTAAATGACATGATGGAATTCATACAGATAATAGACTAGGCTAACACAAATAAAATCAAAAGACCCTGATCATGAATCCCTGGTCTATCCTATCTCTAAGCTCTACCCCATCCAGAAATCAACAATTAAAAACAAGGTCCTTTTACCTTGTCCAAAAAATTCATCCATGTAACCTTCTTGGGTTCTAAATATCAGTCTAAACAGGGTGAGAGTAAAAATCAGTAGTTCAACACCACCATGTCTAAAAAAAACCCTTTTGAAAGTAAGTGCATTCAATAAAATAGTCAAAAGAGTATTAATTAAAAAATTAATACAGTATAACAATAAACCTACTTCAAAACCATGCCAGAATATCTCTGAGCATATAACATTACCATGCCAACTGTAACCCCAAATCCTTGGTATAATCAAATTACTAAGAAAATACCTATATATAATAATTTCAGCATAATTGGTCCAAGAACTTCATATAATAATTTTACTATAACTCGACTAAGTCCTCTATATAAGCATTTCATCATAACCAGAAAAATACCTATAACCATCACAACCTAACCATACCAAGCTCCCTATATAAGCATTTAATCATAACTAGGAAATGCCCTATATGCATTATTGTATAACATAATCAAGTCCTCTATATAATAATTTCAACATAAATGAGAAAATACCTATAATAATTACAACATAAGATATAACACAAATCATAATGGAAAGGACAATTCATCCAATTAACCTTTATCTTTGAATTCCATTTCAATCATTAAGTTATTTATTAAACCATTAAAATTCTAATGTTCACAACCACATCATACCAAAGTATCACCCATCACTTATATAATCAAATAATCTATTTTCCCAAGTGATCATATCAAATCAATCACCTAATTTATATTGTTATTCTAATTCATGTTTTTAGATAATAGCCAATCCCATTATTATTTTGGGGTAGGATCACCCTATAGGTTCCCACAAGTTAGTCCCAATAATATTGGATCCAAAGGGATCTAAGGAGTAGTACAAGCACTTGATTATCACCACCCATTATTCTATTAGTTAATGAACACGTTATGTCATCACAATCATATAATATTGAACACACTTAATCACATAGAAATAGACCAAAGGGATTTTTTATAGACCACATACCTTTATAATGTGATAAAATAAACTCTCTCAACCAAGAAAACTAATGAATAATTAATTTGAAGGAGATCACAAGGAAAACCTAGATCATACAAACATCAAGATCAAAACCCGATTCATCGAAAGTTAGAAGATCCCACCACTACAATAGAGGATAGAAAATCCAAAGCAAATGAACTCACCAGAGAATAAATGTTGTACCAAGATGTCTAGAAGGGAAGGGATCACTCCAAAATTACCTGGAGACACTCTAAATTTCAAGAGAGGAGGATTCATAGTGTCACGAACTGTCCCCCGGGGCCCTGCCATGACTACCTCAAGCCCGCCTTCTATAGGCTAGGGGCTGGAACCTAGCACCAGAAAGGAATATCCCTAAAACCGAGAAGGAATTTCCTTAAGAACTTGTAAACTCACACAACAAAGCACGCAGCAAGATATAAGAAAAAAGTAAACTCTATAGTAAACAGAGTGATTACTATAAGTAAAAGGGTCCAGAATAGAAGCCCAACTAGAAAGTACAAGGAAAACTAAAATGTACAAGTAAAACTGAAAAATAGATCCTGCGAACACCCGTCGAGGATCCATCCTGAAGGGTAGGTACATCTCTAGAATGGTCGTCTCTTTGGTATGCCTCATCTAAGTTCCACCCCGAGCAACCTCCAGTACTGGCACCCTCGTCCTCAGTCAGTATTGTCCATCGTCTGCAAAATACAAAATGAGGTGCGGGCATAGCCCGTGTAGGGGTGATTATAATGATACTCAGTAGGGACCCCGAGACCCCCCAAGGTCTCTCAAAATCCACAAAGGATAAACCAAAAATCATGGAAACAATAGTCAACCCTACTTAGGTATATTCCCATACATATACTTATGTTATCAAGATAAACTCATCACACATAGGAGGGATGAATACCACAAAGGTAACACCACAAAGGTAGGAGTACCACACAGGGAACTCCACAAAGATATAGTACCACACAGGTACACCATGACGATATAAGACACAACTCACATAGGTATTAGTGAAGTATAGAAGTACAAATGATTAGTCGTGAATATAGATTATCTTATTATATTAAGAGGAATTTATACTAACCA
Organism: Viscum album; assembly: GCA_963277665.1. Lineage (NCBI taxonomy): Eukaryota > Viridiplantae > Streptophyta > Magnoliopsida > Santalales > Viscaceae > Viscum > Viscum album. The sequence goes on from OY728127.1 coordinate 2,016,306,092, forward strand.
TACGGAGTCTGACCCACATAGGATCGATAGGTACTAACCCCCACAATGACCCACACAGGATCCGACCCGCCCGGAGTCGATAGGTACTAACCTCTGATGACCCACATAGGATCTTACCCACATAGGATCGGTATGCCCTGACCCACACATGATCGGTGAGTGCTGACCCACATAAGATTTGACCCACAATAGATCAGTATGCGTTGACCCACATAGGATCGCTGAGCGCTGACCCACACAGAATCTGACACACACAGGATCGGTATGCGCTGACCCACACAGGATCGCTGAGCGCTGACCCACATAGGATCGATAGGTACTAACCTCTGCTAACCCATAGAGGATCTGACCTACATAGGATTGATATGCACTGACCCACACAGGATCGCTGAGTGCTGCCCCCCACAGGATCTGACCCACATAGGATCGGTATGCGCTGACCCACACAGGATCTGACCCACATAAGATCGGTATGCGATGACCCACACAAGATCGCTGAGAGAAAACCCACATAGGATCTATAGGTACTAACCCCCAAAATTACCCACATAGGATCCAACTATCCCAGAGTTTATAGGTAACTAACCTCCGTATGATCTGTCTCCAACCTCCGCCTCACTGCGGGCCACTGGATTCCCGCTAATAGTAGGTTTTGGAGAACCACTCCTCAAACCATCGGTCATACATCATCCAACAAAAAGTTCCATGAAGAAGTATCCCAAAGGTCCATCAAATCATAAGAGACCCAACGCAACAAACAATGCGTCAATCGGACGCCTGGTCTATAAGTAATTAGCGTTTCCGCTCCGAGGGCCCGATTGGATTCGAGGTTTGATCCAACCTGGACATACTCCAACTTTATCCAAAACTCAAGTGGAGTATACCTAAAGGACCATCTTTATCCAAGGATTCTAGTTCCATATACGGTTTATAAAACTGATGCTCGGTTCTCATGATATGGCTACAAAGGGGAAACTGGGTCCAGATGGGCCCAGGTCCGGTCCGACCCTGCCTAGGCTGACTCGACCTGGTTTGGGTCGACCCAGCCCAATTCAGATCTAGCCCGGTTGGCCTGATCCATGGCGGGCCCAGACCTCTGGGCCATGGTCTAGCTCAACCCGCTATGGGGGGCGGCCCGGCCCAGCCCGCTGTGCGCAGCCTGCCGGCACGACCTGGTGGTACGGTCCGCCTGAGTTGGCGTCGAAGGGGGAGCACCCCCTTATGTTTGGGACACCAAAGGGTAGTGCCTTAAGGAACTACCATATCACCTGTAGGAACCAATCAGGTCCCGCTAATCCACCATGGCCGGCCGGGTGCTCCGGCTGGTCCTCCTCCTAGGGGCGCGGTCGCGCGCCGCTGCTCCACCGCGGCCGCCCTGGTGCTAGATGCTCTTTGGCCTCTTCCGCAGCTAAGCGGCCACAATATCCTGCTCATTCGATAGTGCGGACGCGCGCCTCCCTACCTTCATACGACCAACCGGTGTGACGACCCTCCTCCTCTACCGCGGGTCACCACATCTGCATTCTTATCCCAAAAAGTAAAATGATCGTATATTTGCGATCCTCGGGTCGAGGGCTCTGTCTCCATATGACGGGCTCAACAAAATATTTCATTTCTAGTATCATTAAATATTTGGTGTTGAATAACGCACAAAGAACGCGCAGATAATCAAAATATAAGAGGCAAGGTATATGCGTGGGACGATGACAATGTTAGTTTGGCCATCATTATTGAGAAACCGGAATATGAAGAATTATAAAATAAATTCAATCATATTAAAAACAAAACCCTAACTCGATTTTCCATTGGAGGTGGTGTGAGGAAGAAGATGAAGTCATTGAAGATTGATGTCGGAGTTCGTTACTGTCGCAAGATGCTCCAAGGCCGGTTCCTCATTCTTCGATTTCAGAATTCATTCTTCATTGGAGGATCTCCTTTTTCGGAGAAAGATCTTTCCAACTCTCCAAATATCTCCCCTCCTTTTCCAATCCCGTTTCCCATGAGAGGTGAGGTGCCAAATTAAATAAGATTAATAAATAATTTAATTAAAGTTTGTACATTAATTAAATTAAGTTGGCACATTTAATTTGGAGAAAGCCAAGAGTTTCCTCCCATTAAAAGAGGGGTTCGGGTGGTCCCCACCACTAAAAATTCAAATGGGAGGTTTTAAAAATAAAATAAAATATTTTCTTCATTTTATTTTTATTCTTTTAACTCTCCCACAAAATTCCTAGAATCTAACATTCACACTCAACCTACTGCAGTCGAGGTGAAGGTCTCCTTAAGTGAATATCGGCACTGTGAGTTCATCGGTGCCCTCAGATTTTAATTTTGAGCACCAGTTCAAAAGTTACAAAAACCCGCTCGCACGTTTACTAAACGTAACTAAAAAAAAGTTACAGAAATTCATTCCAGGAACTCCAGGCCTCAGAATCACGCACTGCAAATTTTCGCGGACTCTTAATATTTCCATATAATTAAAATCAATTACATGGAAAATATGGGTATTTACATTCTCCCCACCTCAGGGATTTGCATCTCTGAAATCAACAACATAAAATAGGGAAATAAGTGGGGGGTACTGAGCAAAAATCTGAGCCTCCCGCTCCCATGTGTTCTCTAGGAGGTTCCCATGCTGAAAACGAACGTGCACTAGAGGCATCAACCACCCATGAAGGACCCGCTCCTGTCGATCCTCAATCTCCACTGGAACCTACAGAAACGTCACCCCATCGTCGATGTCCAGCTCGCCCTAGTCAATTATGTGAGATGGATCATGCACGGATCTCCTCAGTTGGGATACATGGAAGACATCATGAATCTGGTGCAACTGAGGTGGAAGAGATAATCGGTAAGCCACCTCGCCAACTCTGCTGAGGAACTGAAAGGGTCTGATGAACCTTGGAGATAACTTGCCACCTTGGCTAAATCTCCGCAAACCTTGTCAAGGTGAGACCCATAGGAAGACATGGTTTCCATCCTCGAACTCCAGAGTTCTCCATCTCTTGTTAGCATAAGACTTCCACCTGCTCTGTATAGTCTTCATCCGCTCCTGGATGATCTATAATTTCTCCGTGGTAGCTCGTACCATCTTTGGTCCAATGAGTGCTGACTCCCCTAGGTCATTCCATCAGAAATGTGATCTGCAAGGTCGTCCATACAATGCCTTAAATGGTTCCATACCAATAGTGGAGTGATAGCTGTTGTTGTACGTGAACTCTACCAAAAGAAAGTGATCCTCCTAGCTACAACAAAAATCAAGGACGCAAGCACGTAACATGTCCTTGATGGTCTGAATGGTCCACTCTGTCTGACCATCCATCTGAGGATAGAAGGCGGTGCTTAACCAAAGATACATTCCGAATGCCTACTGCAACCCCTTCCGTAGCCAGGAGGTAAAAAATGCATCATGATAAGAGACAATAGTAGATGGAACTCCATGAAGCCATATAATCTCCTGAACGTAGAGGCGTCCAAAGCTCTCAACTGATCCCTACTCTCTGATAGGTAGGAAGTGGTCTGACTTGGTGAGTCGGTCAACGATCACCCAGATGGAATAATGCACCTTGTATATGCATGGAAGTCCGATAACAAAGTCCATGGAGATTCCTTCCCACTTCCACTCTGGCACCTCTAGTGGCTGAACTAAGCCTACTGGAACCTGATGCTCTGCCTTCACTTGCAGACAAGTGAGGCACCGTGAGATAAACTCTGCCATTACTTTCTTCATTCCCAGCCACCAGTGATGACACTGAAGGTCCTGGTACATATTCGCCACTCCTGGATGTACCGCTAGAGGGGATGTATATATTTCCCTCAAAACTTCCTCCCTAAGCACCACCAGTACCATAGTACGACCTCTGAAGAGGATGAAGTGTTCCCCACCTTCATAAAATCCATCAGGTGACTGTCCTTTGGATATCTGAGCACGTCAAGCCTTGCAGTCAGTGTCCCCAAGCTGCGCCTCCCTGAATCGCTGAAGGAGTGGGGGAGTGACTATCAGAGACTAAAGATAACCTGCTCTGTCTCGATATACATAGGATATCCGCAAAGCAACTAACTAATCTATCACATCACTAAGCAACTGTATACCATATATCCTTTTGAGTGCATCCACTACTATGTTCCCCTTCCCAGGAGTATCTCAAAGTCATAGTCCTGGAGGAACTCAAGCCAATGCCACCATCTTAGGTTCAGATCCTTATGAGAGAAGATATACCTAAGACTCTTATGATCACAGTAGACTGTAAAACGTTCACCCATCAAGTATTGTCGCCACATCTTCAAGGAGAAAACCACTGCTACTAACTCCAGGTCATGGGTAGCATAGTTCTGCTCATTCTATCTCAGTTGTCGAGAACCATATGTGATCACTGCTTGCTCCTGCATTAGGACACATCCAAGTCCGGTCCCTGATGCATCACAGTATATGACGTACCCAACACCTTCCTCCGGTAGCCTCAAGATAGGGGCACTCGTCAGTCTCTACCTCATCTCATGGAAACTTTTCTAGCATATCTCCGACCACATGAAGGGTTTCCCCTTCTTCTTCAATGCTGATAAGGGTTCCCCAACTTTGGAAAAGTCAAGAACAAACCTCTGGTAGTAACAGACCAAACCCAGAAAACTCTGCACCTCCATTACACTGCTGGGTGGCTCCCAAACAAGAATAACCTCAATATTTGCTGGATCCAATGAAAATCCATCCTATGAGATAACATGTCCTAGAAAGTGGACCTCACATATCCATAAATGTCACTTCGAGAGCTTACCATAAAGCTGGTGCTCATGAAGTGTGTCCAGAACTATCTGCAGATGATAGGCATGCTTCTCCTCTATCGCTGAGTATATCAGGATGTCATTGATGAAGACTACCAGAAAGCGATCAATGTATGGCTGGAAGATCCTATTCACAAGTCCCATGAACACTGCTGGGGCATTGGTTACACTGAATGGCATAACCAAGAACTCATAATGGCCATACCGACATCTGAAGGCCGTCTTCTACACATCCTCGTCTCGTACCCTCATATGGTGATTGCCTGATCTGAGGTCTATCTTCGAAAACCGTCGTGCTCCCTTAAACTGATCAAAGAGATCATTAATCCTCAAAAGTGGGTACTTTTTCTTCACAGTCACCTAGTTAAGGTGTCGATAGTCCACACAGAGTCTCAAACTCTCATCCACCTTCTTGGAGAACAAAATTGGGGCTGCCCAAGGAGAAACACTGGGCCTAATAAACCCCTGCTCTGCAAGTCCTCCAGCTGTACCCGCAGATCTTGAAGCTCCATAGGATCGATCTGATATGTTGGTTTCAATATCAGTGTCATCCCGGGGTACAAGTTGATATAAATGTCCACCTATCTACGAAAAGGTAGACCCATGACATCGTCTAGAAAAACATCAGCGTACTGGTCCATCACTATAGGATAGGTCAGACTCTCAACATCAACTGCTCTGAGGGTGAGGCTAGCCAACTGATGTTTGATCAGCTGCACCCTCCTCTGGGTAAGTCCATCCTATGCTTCAAAGGTTCCCTTCTCGCCAATGAAGGAAAACATGGTCCCGTCTATGTGGAAACACCACACTTTGTGCCTAATACAATCGATTTGAGAATGGACTATGGATAACCATTCCATACCCAAGATGGTGTCGTAAGGCCTCGACACCGCTACTAGGAGATCTCAGCCGAAGCTATCGCCTCCTAGAGTAAGCTCACACTCCCATAACCGGTGTGTAATCATCGAATCTTCTCACATAGGAGTGTCTAGCCATAAGGATTGAGCCAACGACTCCACTGGTATCTCTGAGCTCTAAACGAGGGTCGTGAAAATAAAATAATGACTAAAACCCGTCTCTATAAGTACTGCAACTAATGTGTAGTAGACATAGATCGTACCACGAATCATCTCTGGAGATCCATGGTCGTAGGCCTCAGCTACCTGAAGTTAAGATCGTTCCTGTCCACCTGCTCCCTATGGTCGGGGTGGACCACCTAGTGGTGGTGGTGGTAGAACCTCAAATCGCCGCCCGCTACCTGCTGCATGGCCTGCTCCTCTTCCATGTCCGCCTCCTGCCTATGGACCTACTCGATCGAATCTTCACTTCTGCCTAGGCGGTCCTTTGACCATCTACTGGTGTTTGTACGACGGGTCGGGTTGTCGCGATCCATGTGACCCTGCCCGCCGCATGAATAACACTGCTTGTTCCTCGCTAGTCCTGCTTTGTCTTGAGAGCCATGCACCACCGACCCTATATCCTACAGTCGTCCACCTATAGGTTAGGTCCTATTAGACCTCTGCATCATCTGTTTGCAACCAACTGCCGATGAATCTACTACGTGTCGTCTGGTGGTGGGTCTCACTACTGGTGACTGCTCAGCAAGGAAGCTATCCACTAAGAGTGCTCGATCTAACACTCCTGAATATGTCGGAATGCTGGGAGAAACCATTGAATCTCTAATCTCCCGTCTTATCCCCTGATTGAATGTCCAGGCCATGAAGAAAGGGTCTCGTACCATATCAGTAGAGTAGCACGAGAGGTTGGTAAACCTCGCTGAATACTGAGCCATAGTCATGCTACCCTACTGCAAGTGGAGAAGCTCCTGTATACACACCGAGCATAAGGTCGCTGGGAAGAACTCTACCCTAAAAAGGCTCTTGAAGTCCACCCAGATGAGAGTCACCTCATCATGAACCTGAAGCATCAAGCTCCACCATCTTCCCGCTGCTGCCTGAAGAAGTCTGGCGGCAAGGATCAACATGAGATCAGATGGTGTCCCTACAGGTCGAAAGACTCTAACCACGACCTCTAGCCAATCCTTAGCCGTCTGTGGGTCCATTTCACCCAGGAACTTCGGAGGCTACTAGCTCTGGAACTCTTAAAATGCGCTCAAGAGGCATGCACCCTCTGCTACTGGGGCTGGTGGCATCGCCTACCCAACAGGCAGTGGTGCTACTGGTACACCACCCGATGGTTCAACTACCGTAAGGGGTCCCTGCACTAAAGCCTCGTCGCTCGGTGGGCTATCATCACGTACTCTACCTGGAACCCTGGATGGCTTTCTACGTGGAGGCATCCTAAATGAATAGGTGAACCAGGGTTAAGAAGTTATACATGGTGAGAAAACTCAAAGAGATCACAAAGAAATTTTTTCAAAAACACACACACAATCAGTGTTTTCATGCACTAAGTCCAAAATTAGAAGTCAGGGTCCTGGTGTATGGATACGTCAGCTTCCAAACCAACACTAGATTCCCCAAACCAATAACCAAACTCATAACACTTAACACTATTGTCGTTTAAAAGATCAAAGTAGAAGTTCTTCGGTAGAACCAAAATCCTCTGATACCAATTTGTCACGACCCATCCCCCGGGGCCCGTGCCATGGCTACCCCAAGCCCGCCTTCCATAGGCTAGGGGCTGGTGACTAGCACTGGAAAGGCATATCCCTAAAACTGGGAAGGCATTGCCTTAAGAACATGTAAACTCACACAACCAATAACGTAGTAAGATACAAGAACAAAGTAAACTATATAGTAAATAGAGTGAGTACAGTAAGTAAAAGGGGCTGTAATACAAGACCAACTAGAAAGTACAAGGAAAAAATAAAAGTACAAGTAAAACTGAAAAATAGCTCCTAAGAACACCCATCGAGGATCCTACCCGAAGGGTAGGTAAAGCTCTCAAACGGTCGTCTCTACAGTACGCCTCGTCTAAGGTCCGCCCTGAGTAGCATCCAGTCCTGGTACCCTCATCCTCAGTCAGCGCTGTCCATTGTCTGCACAAGACACAATGAAGTGCGGGCATAACCTATGAAGGGGTGAGTATAACAATACTTAGTAGGGACACCGAGACCCCCCAAGGTCTCTCAAAATCCACTAAGGATAAACCACAAAGCATGGAAACAATAGTCAACCCTACTTAGGTATATACCCATAGATATACCTATGTTATCAAGATAAAATCATCTCACACAGGAGGGATGAATACCACAAAGGTAACACCACGAAGGTAGGAGTACCACACAGGTAACTCCACGAAGATATAGTACCACACAGGTACACCATGAAGTTATAAGACTCATCTCACATAGGTATTAGTGAAGTATGGAAGTACAGATGATTAGTCGCGAAGCTAGATCAACTTATTCTATCTAGAGGAACTTTTTCTGACCATATAGAGTCTGAACCACATAGGATTGATAGGTACTAACCCCTGCAATGACCCAAACAAGATCTTATCCACCCGGAGTTGATAGGTACTAACCTCTATTGACCCACATAGGATCTGAACCACACAGGATCAGTATGTGCTGACCCACACAGGACCGCAGAGCGCTAACCCATAGAAGATTCGTCAAAGGAACACCTGGTTCTCAAGATATGGCCACAAAGGTGAAATTGGGTCCATATGGGCCCGGGTGTAAAGTCCCGAAAAATTCAAGGAATTTTTTTTTTCTTAATTTTATTGGGAATTTTTCAGGAACAAAGTTTCTTGACGGCACCTGATTCCGAAGCCCGGTGTGCCCAGAATCATTTTCCGAAGTTTAGCTTGGGTACATTCAGTGAATAAACGAGTGGGTTTTTCTAACTTTTGAACCGGTGCTCGGAATCGAATTCCGAGGGCACCGATGGAATCGCAGCGCCGATAATTGCTTAGAAACACCTTTTCTGGAGTTTCATTTTCTTGGGTGTGGATTTTAAATTTCAGGTTAAGTAAATGAATAAAATAAAATGGAGTGACCAATTTATTTTATTTAAGCCGCTTAACCTATGTTAAGTGGATGATGTGGGACCCACAATATCCTACCCACTTGGTAGAATATTTTGTGAGGTGGGACTCACACGAGCCCCACCATTTTTTAAGTAACGCACCCGCACCCCCCTTTTAATGAAGTCAACCCATGCATTTATTCTAGTTAAGAAACGCCTCATTAATGTGGAAGTTTAAGCGTTGTAATTAATTCACATAATAGTTTCGTTAGTTTTTGAATTTTTAAAATGAAAGGCTTGAGAAATAAAAATAAGACAACTCTTATTTTTATTAGACTGGTGGTGTTGAGAGGCTAGAGAGAATTCTCAGGATCTTGAAGTTCTTCCTCCTCGACGAAGAACGCGAAGAACGTGAAGAACGCGAAGAACACGAAGAACGTGAAGAATGCCGGATCCTTGGAAATCAATGACGCCTTCTTCCACGACGCTTCTTCTGCGATGCTCCTTCCGCGACGCGACGATCCCCCCTTCTGCGACGCCTTCTTCCGCGACGTACTTTTCCGCGACGAACCCTCGCTCAACGAAGCTTGAGGTAGGGTTTTGATTCAATTAAATCTTTGTGATTTATACCCACATCATTTGTTTAAATATTTGTCGAAAGACTTTTAAAACCGCTAACACAGTGGGTGAGGACCAACGAACAAGTCCGAACCCACCGTCCCTTCGTTCTTTGTGTGCGGATCGGCGGACGATGATGAAGCAGGCCGCATGGGCGTTTGAGGTCTTTACAGTGAAGAACCGGTCTCGGGAGGGCCGTTAGCAAAGACGATAGGCAAATCTGACCACTGGAGCTCGTCCGGTGGTCCGCGGAGCAACCCGCCGGCACGCCTCGCCGGCACGGCGGCAGGAGGCGGCGGCCGGCACAGGCCGACCGCCAGGATACGGTGGCGCCCAATGCGCCGCCGGGAAGAGCCGCCGCAGCTGAAGCCGCAGCGGCAGGCCGGAAGTCCCGCGACCGCGCGGGACCGAAGGAAGTGGGACGCGGCAATAGGCCGCATCCGTTGGCAAGGGGCGGCCCCCACGCGGGGCTGCAGTTTCGTCTAGGGGGTAGTCCCCCCCCCCTTTGCGCGGCCGCTCGCCCAGCGCCAGCGCGCCGGGCCAAGCCTACCTACTGGACCGCCGTGCCGGGATGCACCCAAGCGGGCCGGACCGGACCCAGGTCGGGTCGACCCAGGGGGTACTGGGCCGGGTCGGACCGGGCCCGAACCCCCTAATACTGGACTTTTTCGGTCTGTTGCCCATAACGTGGGCTACGGATCTCCGATCAACGCACCGTCAGCTGCGTAGTGATCCTTGGATCGAGACGGTCGATTCAGTATATTATAATTAAGGTTTCGGGGAACTTTGGGTTTGGCCGGGTTGGTTCGTACACGAAACCAACCGGGCCCTCGGATCGGAAACGCTCATAACTTGAGCTCCGGACGTCCGATTGACGTGCCGTTGGCTTTGATGGATTCCTCTAAGTGAGACAGACCTTTTGGATTACTCCGCTCGAGGTTTGGACGTAGTTGGAGTACGGTCAGGTTGGTTTTGACTTAAAAACCAACCGGGCCCCTCAGACGAAAAAGCCAATAACTCTCAGACCGAGCGTCCGATTGACACTCCGTCTGTGATGTTGAGTTCCTGTTGACGATACAGAACTTTTGGATACATCAACTCCAGACTATGTGTCAGTTGATGTATCAGCCCCTCGGCTCGTGGAGCGGACCCTCCCGAACGAGCTTGCTGTGTGCAGGAACCCTAGAGCTGGCTGCGACTGCGACGACGATGACGATGACTGTACAGAGATCCTCAGTGGATTCGACGGCGATGACTACAACACTCAGCGATCCTACGTGGATCAGTGCTACCGATCCTATGTGGATCAGTGCTACCGATCCTGTGTGGGTTAGATCCTGTGTGGGTCAGTGCTCAATGGTCCTGTGTGGGCCAGCGCCTACAGATCCTGTGTGGGTCCGATCCTGTGTGGGTCATTGCGGGGGTTAGTTACCTATCGATCCTGTGTGGGTCAGATCCTGTGTGGGTCACTGCGGGGGTTATTACTTATCGATCCTATGTGGATCCAAAAGCTTAGATGAATTAGTGGAAATATCTGATCATCTCTATCGTCATACGAAGAAGTATACCTATGTGAGATGAATCTTGACTTGCTTTCCTAAGTGGATTACGTTATGCTATCCTATGTGGGTTGGGTTGTGGTTTCCTGTGTGGACTAGGTTGTACTTGGGCACGGAAGTTGGAGCGAACTGGAATTGATGACTTAGGTATATGTATGGGAATATACCTAAGCAGTGTCGGATGTTACTTCATGATTGTATCTTTCCTTTTTGGATTATCCTTTGTGGATTCTGGGAGACCTTCAGGGGTCTCGGGGTCCCTACTGAGTAGCTTATACTCACCCCTGCACGGTCTATTCCTGAACTACGTTGTGTTGGATGCAGAAGATGGACAATGCTGATAGTGGTTGAGGCTTGCGGAGCAGGTCGGTACCTGGAGGTGGACCACTGGGCGGGACGTCCTCGGAGCGGACGGCTGGACCCGAGGAGCTGTGGAGGCTATATGTACCCACCCTTCAGGTGGGAATTCCAGTGGACGGCTCGAGGCTGCGGATTTACTTTCAGTTGCTGTTTTCCCTTTCCAATTGTACTTTACTTTCAGTTTGGGTTTGTATTCTTCCCCCTTACTTTTCCGCACTTACTGTTGTACCCAGTTTTTACTTAGTGTTTACTTATTCTTGCTTGCTCTGTGGCGTTTGTTGTTTACTTTACAAAGGCAATGTCTTCCCTTTTTACTGGGAATTACGCCTTGGTGCTAGTCACCAGCCCCTAGCCAATGGAAGGCGGGCTTGGGGTAGTCACGACACGGGCCCCGAGGACGGGTCGTGACAAATTGGTATCAGAGGTGTTCGGTTCTACCGCAGAACTCAGGACTCTGATCTTTTCTATTTAAAGCAATGGTGTTAAGAGTATTGAGTGTGGTTATCAGTCCAGGGAGTCCAGTGTTGGTGCAGCGGCCGACATATCCGTACACCAGGACCCTGACTTCTGATTTCCGACTTAATACGCGAAAACATTGATTGCATGTGTGTTTCAAGTTTTCATTGTGATTACTTTGTGTCAGCTCACCAGGTATACTATTTTAACTGTGGCGCACCTATTTCTTTTCAGGATGTCCCCACGACGGTAGCCAACTAGGGTTCCGAGAGTTGTGCGGGACGACAGCCCACCGAGCGACGAGGCCTCGATATAGGGCCCTTTGACAGCAGAGGCACTGGCGGTACCTCTACCCACCGAGCCACCGATGCTACCAGCCCCAGACTCTGACGATGCACGTCGCCTTAGTGCACTGCACGAGTTTTAGTGCCAGCGACCGCCCAGGTTCCGCGGGGAGACGGACCCCCAGGCAGCCGAGGATTGGCTGGAGGCAGTTGTACGGGTTTTCAGGTTAGTGAGGATATCAGAAGACCTCATGGTGATCCTCGCAGCGATCCTACTGCACACGACAGCAGGCATATGGTGGAGTTTGATGCTCCAGGTGCACGATGAGGCATCTCTCCTCTAGACGGACTTTGAGAGCCTCTTCCGCTCGGAGTTCGTCCCAGCCACCCTTCGTGCGGTGCACATCCGGGAGCTTCTACAGCTGCAGTAGGGCAGCATGACAGTCGCCCAGTACTCGGCGAGATTTACCGATCTCTCACGCTACTCGACAGACAAGGTACAAGACCCATTCTTCTGGGCCTGGATCTTTGAGCAGGGATTGAGGCATGAGATCAGGGCATTGCTGATCTCCCTCAGCATTCCGACTCAGGCAGGGATACTGGAGCGAGCCCTTTTGATCGATAGCTTCCTTGCTGAGCCTTCATCAGCAGCGAGACCTACCGCAGGGCAGCACGTAGCAGAGTCTTCTACAGCAGGCAGTCGATGGATGACTCATGGGTCCAAGAAGATCAGAACCTCAGGCAGACGACCTCAGGACACTGGATCAGCAGTGCAGGGCACACAGCATGGAGCCAGTCTTTCGAGAGGCAGACAGTGCTACGCATGCGGCGGGCAGGGCCACATGGATCGTGACTGCCCGACCCGCCATACCGAGGAGCAGCAGACGGTTGAGGGACCACCCAGGCAGAGGCAGAGGGTCGACCGTGGCGGTCCGCAGTGAGCATGAAGACGAGGAATAGGAGCTGGCTGAGCAGCAGGTGGTGTCCGACGCTTTGAGGCTCTACCACCACCACCACCACCAGGAGGTCCACCCCAACCACAGGGAGCTGGCGGGCAGAGATAGGCACAGCTCCAGGCAGTGGAGGCCTACGACCACGGCGCGACCGAGATGATTCTAGGTACTATTTGTGTCTATTCTACCCTTGATGAAGTTCTTATAGACATAGGAGCGAGTCATTCTTTCATAGCCGCTGCCCTTGTTCGGAGCTCGGAGATTCCGACAGAGCCGTTGGCTCGATCCTTACGGCTAGAGACTCTTACGGGAGCAGACTCGACGAGTACGCACTGGTGCCGACAGTGTGAGATTACTCTAGGAGGTGAGAGCTTTGGCTGGGATCTTCTTGTAGAAACGTCTAGGCCTTATGACGTCATCTTGGGCATGGATTGGTTATCTACAGTCCATGCTCAGATTTACTGTATCAGGTGCAAGGTGCGGTGTGTACGCACCGATGGGAGCAGGTTCACCTTCACCGGTGAGAAGGGATCATTCGCAGCACAGGATGGACTCCTGTAGAGGAGAGGACAACCCATCACTCATCCATTAGCTAGCCTCATCCTAGGAGTAGTTGACGTACAGAGTCCTAGTTTTCCTGCAGTGGTGGATCAGTATGCGGACGTTTTCCCCGACGACGTTCCAGGACTACCTCCTCACAGAGAGGTAGACTTTTATATCGATCTGTACCCCATGACATCCTCGATATCCAGCCCAGCATATCGGATGGCTCCCACCGATCTTCGAGAGCTACGGGTACAGTTGGAGGACTTGCAGGGCAAGGGATTTATCCGGCCCAGTGTTTCACCCTGGGCTTCCCCGATATTTTTCACCAAGAAGGAAGACGAGAGCTTGCGACTTTGTGTCGACTATCGTCGCCTGAACCAGGTGACAATGAGGAACAAGTATCCACTACCGAGGTTTGATGACCTCTTCGATCAGCTCAAGGGAGAACGGTGGTTCTCAAAGATAGACCTCTGGCCAGGCTATCATCAGCTCAGAGTTTGGGACGAGGATGTGCAGAAGAAGACCTTCAAATGTCGGTATGGCCACTATGAGTTCTTGGTTATGCCCTTCGGCGTAACCAATGCTCCCGAAATGTTCATGGGAATCATGAACAGGATCTTTCAGCCATACCTCGATCGATTTGTCGTGGTCTTCATCGACGAAATTTTGATATACTCGAATACTGAGGAGGAGCACGCCTACCACTTACGGGTTGTACTAGACACACTCTGAGAGCACCAGATTTATGGAAATATCTCGAAGTCTCAGTTCTGGATACGTGAGGTCCACTTCTTGGGACACGCCATCTCTGAGACGGGAGTTGTGGTGGATCCTGAAAATATCGAGGCAGTGCTAGCTTGGGATCCACCCAGGAGCGTGGCGGAGGTGCGGAGTTTCTTGGGATTAGCTGGATACTACCGGAGATTTGTGCCAGACTTCTCCAGAGTTGCAGCACCAATCTCAACTTTGACGAAGAAAGGGAAACCCTTTGTGTGGTCAGACAGGTGTTAGCAGAGCTTTCAAGAGCTGGGACAGAGATTGACCAGTGCCCCTATCTTGAGGCTACCAGAGGAGGGAGTTGGGTACGTAGTTTACTGTGACACATCAGGGACTGGACTCAGATGTGTCCGGATGTAGGATCGGGCAATGATCACCTTTGGATCACGCCAATTGAGGTCGCATGAGCAGAACTACACTACCCATGACCTGGAGTTAGCAGTAGTGGTCTTTGCTCTGAAGATGTGGCAACACTATCTGATGGGTGAGCGATTTACAGTCTATTCTGACCATTAGAGTCTCAGGTACATCTTCTCTCAGAAGGACCTGAACCTGAGACAGTGGCGATGGCTCAAGTTCCTCTAGGAATATGACTTTGAGATAGTCTATACTCGTGGGAATGGGAACGTAGTAGCCGATGCTCTCAGCAGGAAGACGAGCATTCAGCTAATTGGGGAGGCGACAGAGCAGCAAGCCGCTTTGTAGATATCCTTTGTGGATAGAGATGGAGCAACCTTCCTTCAGTCACTTACAGTCAGTCCTCTAATACTACAGCGGGTCAGAGAGGCACAACGTGGGGACGCTGACTGTGAGACGTGGCGTGCGCAAATATCCTCAGGACAGGCACCTGATGGTTTCTCCTTTGGAGGAGAGCACGACGTCCTTTTCAGAGGACATAACTTGGTACCCGTTTCTTTATGAGAGGAGGTGCTGAGAGAGTTTCAAACTTCCCCTTTGGTGGTACATCCTGGAGTGGTGAAGATGTACCAGGATCTCAGACGACAACACTGGTGTCCGTGCATGAAGAAGGATGTGGCAGAGTTCGTTTCTTGATGCCTCACCTGCCAGTAGGTGAAGGCAGAGCACCAGGTACCAGAAGGATTGGTACAGCCCTTGGAGGTCCCGGAGTGGAAGTGGGACGACATATCTATGGACTTCGTGACTGGACTTCCGCGCACTTCCAGAGGTCACGACTCCATTTGGGTGATTGTCGACCGAATCACCAAGTCGTCTCACTTGTTACCCATCAGAGAGCAGGGCTCAGTGGAGAGGTTGGGACGTCTCTACGTTCAGGAGATTGTACGGCTTCATGGTGTTCCATCATCTATCGTCTCCGATCGAGATGCTTGCTTTACTTCCCGGCTTTGTAAGGGGTTGCAGGAGGCATTCGGGACGCAACTACGTCTGAGTACCGCCTTTCACCCTCAGACAGATGGTCAGACGGAGAGGACCATTTAGACTACCGAGGACATGGTTCGTGCATGTGTCCTCGACTTTGGTCGCAGCTGGGAGGACCACCTACCCTTGGTGGAGTTCGCATACAACAACAGCTACCACTCCACCATCGGGATGGCACCATATGAGGCGTTGTACGGCCGACCCTGCAGATCTCCTTTGTGCTAGAAAGACCCTGGGGAGTCAGCACTTGTGGGACCGGAGATGGTCCAGGCCACGACAGAGAAGGTCCAGGTCATCCAGGAGCGGATGAGGACAACTCAGAGCCGGTAGAAGTCTTATGCTGACAGGAGGAGGAGGCCACTAGAGTTCGAGGATGGCGAACACATCTTCTTGAGGGTCTCACCTCGACGTGGATTACGGAGATTTGGCAGAGGCGAAAAGTTGTCTCCACGATTCATCGGACCATTCCAGGTCCTTAGCAGGATTGGCGAGGTGGCTTATCGCCTGACTCTAATACCTCAGTTGCACCGGGTGCACGACGTCTTCCACATATCTCAGCTGAGGAGATACGTGCACGACCCGACACATATCATTGACCATGGGGAGCTGGAAGTTGATGATGGGGCGACTTTTGTGGAGGTCCTGGTGGAGATCGAGGATCGATAAAAGCAGGTCCTACGTGGACGGTCGATTCCTTTAGTGCAAATCAGATGGCAGCACAGGAACCTCTCAGAGAGAAATTGGGAGCAGGAGGCTCAGATGTGTGCTCAGTACCAACTTTTGTTTCCCTAGTTTTTGATGTATCTTTACGGGGATGTAAATCCCTGAGGTGGGAGTGATGTAAAGGCCCGAAAAATTCAAGGAATTTTTTTTTCATAATTTTCTTGGGAATTTTTCAAGAACGCAGTTTCTGACGGCACCTGATTCCAAAGCCCGGTGTGTCCGGAATCATTTTCCGAAGTTTAGCTTGGGTACGTTCAGTGAACGAATGAGCGGGTTTTTCTAACTTTTGAACCGGTTCTCAGAATCGAATTCTGAGGGCACCGATGGAATCGCAGCGCCGATAATTGCTTAGAAACACCTTTTCCAGAGATGCGTTTGCTCGGGTGTGGTTTTTAAATTTCGGGTTAAGTAAATGAATAAAATAAGATGGAGTGATCAATTTATTTTATTTAAGCTGCTTAACCTATGTTAAGTGGATGATGTGGGACCCACAATATCCTACCCACTTGGTAGGATATTTTGTGAGGTGGGACCTACACGAGCCCCACTATTTCTTTTTTTTAAGTAACGCACCCGTACCCCCCTTTTAATGAAGTCAACCCATGTGTTTATTCTAGTTAAGAAACACCTCATTAATGTGGCGGTTTAAGCATTGCAATTAATTCACTTAACTGTTTCGTTCGATTTTGAAATTTTAAAATGCAAGGCTTGAGAAATAAAAATAAGACAACTCTTATTTTTGTTAGACTGGTGGTGTTGAGAGGCTAGGGAGAATTCTCAGGCTCTTGAAGTTCTTCCACCTCGACAAAGAATGCAAAGAACGCGAAGAACGCGAAGAACATGAAGAACTCGAAGAACGCGAAGAACACGAAGAACGCGAAGAACGCGAAGAATGCGAAGAACACGAAGAACGCCATATCCTAGGAAATCAACGACGCCTTCTTCCACGACGCTTCTTCCGCGACGCTCCTTCCATGACGCGACGATCCCCCCTTCCGTGACGCCTTCTTCCACGATGTACTTTTCCGCGACGAACCCTCGCTCGACGACTCTTGAGGTAGGGGTTTGATTCAATTAAATCTTTGTGATTTATACCCATGAAATTTGTTTAAATATTTGTCGGAAGACTTTTAAAACCGCTAGCATGGTGGGTGCGGACCAACGAACAAGTCCGAACCCACCGTCCCTTCGTTCTTGGTGTGCGGATCGGTGAGCGACGATGAAGCAGGCCGCACGGGCGTTGTGAGGTTTTCAAAGTGAAGAACCGGTCCCGGGAGGGCCGTTGGCGAAGACGACAGGCAAATCCGACCACCGGAGCTCATCCGGTGGTCCACAGAGCAACCCGCCGATGCGCCTCGCCGGCACAGCGGCGCTGGCGGCAGGAGGCGGCGGCCGGCACTGGCTGACCGCCAAGAGATGGCGGCGCCCGGCGCGCCGCCAGGAAGAGCCGCCGCGGCTTCAGCCGCGGCGGCAGGCCGGCAGTCCCGCGACTGCGCGGGACCGGAGGAGGCAGGACACAACAACCGGCCGCATCCGTTGGCAAGGGGAGGCCCCCATGCGGGGCCACAGTTTCATCCAAGGGGGCGGTTCCCCCCCTTTGCGTGGCCCACTCGGCCAGCGCCAGCGCGCCGGGCCGAGCCTCCCGGCCGGACCGCCAGGCCGGGCCGCGCCCAAGCGGGCCGGACCGGACCTGGGTCGGGTCGACCCGGTTCGGGCGGACCCAGGGGGTACCGGGCCGGGTCGGACCGGGCCCGAACCCCCTCATACCAGACTTTTTCGGTCTGTTGCCCATAACTTGGGCTACGGACCTCCGATTGATGTACTGTCAGCTGCGTAGCGATCCTTGGATCGAGACAGTCGATTCAGTATATTATACTCAAGGGTTCGGAGAACTTTTTGTTTGTCCAGGTTGGTTCGTACATGGAACCAACCTGGCCCTCGGAGCAGAAACACTCATAACTTGAGCTCCGGACGTCCGATTGATGTGTCGTTAGCTTTAATGGATTCCTATAAGTGAGACTGACCTTTTGTCTTACTACGCTCGAGATTTGGATGCAGTTGGATAATGGTCGGGTTGGTTTTGACTTAAAAACCAACCGGGCCCCTAAGACGAAAAAACCAATAACTCTCAGACCGGGCGTTCGATTAACGTGCCATCTGTGACGTTGAGTTCCTGTTGACAATACGGAACTTTTGTATACATCAAATCCGGACTATGTGTCAGTTGATGTATCATCCCCTCAGCTCGTGGAGTGGACCCTCCCGAACGAGCATGCTGTGTGCGGGAACCCTAGAGCTGGCTGCGACTACGACGACGACGACGACTGTACAGAGATCCTCAGTGGAATCGACGGTGACGACTACAACACTCAGCGATCCTATGTGGATCAGTGCTACCGATCCTGTGTGGGTCAGCGCTCAACGGTCCTATGTGGGCCAGCACCTATAGATCCTGTGTGGGTCCTATCCTGTGTGGGTCATTGCGGGGGTTAGTTACATATCGATCCTGTGTGGGTCAGATCCTATGTGGGTCATTGCGGGGGTTAGTACCTATCGATCATGTGTGGATCCGATGGCTTAGATGAATCAGTGACAATATCTGATCATCTCTATCGTCATACAAAGAAGTATACCTGTGTGACCTAAATCTTGACTTGCTTTCCTAAGTGGATTAAGTTATGATATCCTGTGTGGGTTGGGTTGTGGTTTCCTATGTGGACTAGGTTGTACTTGGGCTCAGACATTGGAGCGAACTGGAATTGATGACTTAGGTATATGTATGGGAATATACCTAAGCAGTGTCGGATGTTACTTAGTGATTGTATATTTACTTTGTGGATTATCCTTTGTGGATTCTGGGAGACCTTCGGGGGTCTTGGGGTCCCTACTGAGTAGCTTATACTCACCCCTGCACGGGCTATGCCCGCACTACGTTGTGTTGGTTGCAGATGACGGACAACACTGGTAGTGGTTGAGTCTTGTGGAGAAGGTCAGTACCTGGAGGTGGACCACTGGGCGGGACGTACTCGGAGCAGACAGCTGGACCCGAGGAGCTGTGGAGGCTATATGTACCCACCCTTCAAGTGGGAATTCCAGTGGATGGCTCGAGGCTGCGGCTTTACTTTCAGTTGCTGTTTTCCCTTTCCAGTTGTACTTTACTTTCAGTTTGGGTTTATATTCTGGCCCCCTTACTTTTCCACACTTACTGTTGTACCTAGTTTTTACTTAGTGTTTACTTATGCTTGCTTGCTCTGTGGCGTTTTTTGTTTACTTTACAAAGGCAATGCCTTCCCTTTTTACCGGGAATTACGCCTTGGTGATAGTTGCCATCCCCTGGCCTATGGAAGGCGGGATTGGGGTAGTCACGACACGGGCCCCGAGGACGGGTCGTGACACCGGGTCTGGTCCGACCTAGCCTGACCCAGCCTGGGCCGACCAAACCTAGTCTGGGTCGACCCGAACCAATTCGGGTCCGCCCTGTCTTGCTAGGGTGGGTGGGGGGGTGGTGGGGGGGGGGGGGGTAGACCGCTTGCTCGGCCCACTGGTGTGACCCGGTGGCGCGGTCCGCCCAAGCTGGCGCTGAAGGGGGAGTGCCCCCCTTCTATTTGGGATGCCAAATGGCAGTGCCTTAGGGAACTTCCACGTCACCCACATGACCCAAGCATGTCCCATCGATCCACCACGACCGACCGGGTGCTCCGACCGGTCCTCCTCCCAGCGGCGCAGTCGCGCGCTGCTGCTCCACTACGGCAGGGTGCTGGCCGCTATTCGGCCTTTGCCGCGGCCAAGCGGCCGTGGTCTCCTACTCATCCGGTGACGCAGACACACGCTGCCCTAGCTTCATGTAGCTAGATGGTGTGCCAGCCCTCCTCCTCTTCGCGGGTCACCTCATCTCCGTTCTTAGCCCGAAAAATAAAACGATCAGATATTCGCAATCCTCAGGTCAAGGGCTCCACGTCCATATGGACTTGTCTCGATAATTATACCGAATAAGGAAGTACGAGCCTATAGAACAAATCCTGTCTAAGTAAGGTCGTACAACATCCATATGTCACACTCAACAAAATATTGTGTTTCTAGCATCATTAAATATTTGGTGTTGAGGAACGCATGAAGAACGCGAGGAGAATCAAAAGAAAAAAGGCAAGGTATATGCACGGGATGATGGCCATGTTAGTTTGGCCATCATCATTGAGAAACCAGAATATGAATAATTATCAAATAAATTCAATTATATTAAAAACAAACCCCTACCTCTATTTTCCATTGGAGGTGGTGGGAGGAAGAAGATGAAGTCATTGAAGATTTACGTCAGTGTTTGTCACTCCCGCAAGACGCTCTAAGGTTGGTTCCTCATTCTTAGATTCCAGAAGTTGTTCTTCGTTGGAGGATCTCCTTGGTTGGAGAAAGATCTTTCCAACTCTCCAAATCTCTCCCCTCCTTTTCCAATCACTTTTCCCATGAGAGGTGAGGTTCCAAATTAAATAATCTTAAGAAATAATTTAATTAATGTTTTTATGTTAACTAAATTAAGTTGGTACATTTAATTTGAAGAAAGCCAAGAATTTCCTCCCATTAAAAGAGGGGTTCGGGTGGTCCCCACCACTAAACATTCAAATGGGAGGTTTTAAAAATAAAATAAAACCTGTTATTTATTTTATTTCTATTCTTTTAACTCTCCCACGAAATTCAAGGAAACTAACATTCACCCTCGACCTACTACAGTCGAGGTGAAGGTCTCCTTAATCAAATATCGGTGCTGCGAGTTCAATGGTGCCCTTAGATTTCAATTTCGATAATCGGTTAAAAAGTTACAAAAACCCACTCACACATTTATTGAACATACCTAAGAAAAAGTTCATAAATTCATTCCGGGCACTCTGGGCATCGGAATCATGCGCCGTCAATTTTCATGGACTCATAATATTTCCATATAATTAAAAAAATTTAAATGGAAAATACAGGTCTTTAAACATAGTGTATAAAATAAAATCATATGCACAAAATGTTTTAAATCTACTGGTCCTAAGATATTCATGGCATGAACCCCTTTCACAATGTGAATTTCTTGAACTATAAGATATGCCAAAAATGCATTGCCTTTGGTTACAATAACCCTAGTCAAACATTTAATAATGTGAACCAGTTTTGTATTATGTAAAACTTTCATCCTTTTACTAGTTCATAGATTCTTCTCGGCATTAGGTTCACATCATGTAACATGTTCACAATGTGAAAGTGTCCAACAGAGAGTGCACAACCTAGATCCTGCAGAAACAACCCGAACCACCTATGAAGATTTCCAAAACCATGGATAACCCTCATAGACCATTGAAAAATTTATACCTAGACTACATTTATTAAAAAATCATCTTCAAACTTTTGGTCATTTTGCTAAACAAAAGTCTTGACCACCAAGGTTTAAAGAATAAACTAAAACTCAACTAAAATTGGTTCAACTAAAACTCATGAGGTAAAAACCTGAAAAAAGACTGAATCTTAAATAGGTAATGTTAATAATAAATCAATTTGATTTCTTAGTTATATTTATGATTATATTTTATGGATTTGTATTCACTATATTTATTTAATGTATTTTTTTAGTTGAAAAATAAATATCTTTTTCTAACCATTTTTTTATAAATTATGAGATTTTTTTTAAAAGTTAATTATATAAATTTTAGGAATTGATTTTTTTAAAATGGAATTCATTTTTTATATCAGTGTATAAAATTTATCTTAGAGTTATTTCATTGGATTTTTCTAAAAATATTTATTTTTAATAGATAGTGAAAAATACTAATTTTTACAAAACTAAAATTTCTTTTTGTTAAATCGGGTAATTTAAAAGTACCATTGTATTTTAGATTTTATTTTAAATTAACAGATTATATATTTAATTAAAAATAATCTAATTAATTTTCTAAGAATCAGTATTATATTTTATTTTGTAATTAGTTCATTTTTATGCATAGAAACACATTTTTTATAAAAAATGTTTTTTTTGTTGTGTTTTGTGAACTTATATTAAAATTATTTTTTTCCAATTATATAAATTGAATTATGAAAAATGGTTTTATTATTTTTAATCATGAGGTTTAATTTTATCAATGAGGTCAATTTTAATTTATTTCATTATGAATAATAACTTTGTTAAAAATGTTTTCACCATGGTAAAAGGGTAAAATAGGCTAATTAAGGTAAAAAATAAGTGATAAGGTCACAAAATATTATCTAAATTCTTATTAGATGATATTATCCTTAAATTTATCACCTTATATTATAATCTGAATTATTTAATTTCCACTTGAAAATGGGAGGGACTTTCTATTATTTTAAAACTTTGAATAATTATAATAGTGCCACTCAAATCACTTATATAATTAAACCTCCTATCCTATAATATTTACACTAATTGAGCCATTTATATCAACCAATATCTGAAAAAAATTCTTTTAAACATTGTTCCCCACATCCCATAAGCCTTGTTCTCACCAAAGGACCAATCCTAGAAGGATTCAGGTGTATGCCAAAGGTGGTTTTCATTGAAGAGGTATAGCTCTTAACCAAGTGTTTTTATGTTAATTTATTCTTATAACTCCTTCAAATATTCTTTAACCATTATGAAATAATAACATTAATATCTCTATTATAATTATATTTTATTATTTTTATGGAACAAACTTTTTTCATATCCTTTCCCATCCCATGGTAAATAAAAACTTTTCTTGTGTGCATGTGTGGACTACCACCTCCACAAAGCGATGTGTTTTTTTTCATGACTGGATCATATAAATGGTTAAAATGATGGATAAAATGAATATATAGGATAATTATTAAATTATTATTATTATAATAATATAATATATTACATACAATCTTACACTTCTATCTATTGTAAAATGATAATGTTTCTTGTGCGTAAGTGTGGACTACCACCTCCACAAAGTGATGTGATTTGTTTGTCGTTATTACATCACTAGTATTTTAATAAGGATGGAGAAAATGAATAAATTTATAATTTATAACATATATATTTTTTTAAATCAGAATATATTATCTAATTTACTATTTTTAACCCTTTATAAAAATTAAAACGCTATTAATGCTAAAGTACCGACTGCCGTTGCCGTGAAAAGATGTGATTCATTTTTCATTTCCACATTCAATAGATGATTTTAAAAGAATATTTAATGTAAATGATAATTATTACATGTTTAAGATTTTGTAGATGATTTTATAATGAACCCTTTGACCATGGTCAACTTATTGATGTTATTTTGAGGTTATAAATCAAACAACCCTAAAATGAACAACGTGAACTTAACCATTTTAGTAGCTAAATAAAGCATGCTAATAAATGAAATAAATGGAATAATGATAATGAAATTAAAATTAAAAAGCTTATTAATAACATAAATAACTAATAAATTTTTATTATTTAGAAGTTAGAGAACGTAAAAAGATAGACGATACTTAAGGTAATGGAGTTTTCTTTGAAACATTAGTTTAATTTATTCCTTTAAAATTTTTCTCCACTATATCCATGTTATTAAAATGTTAAAAGAATGTTATTTTATAAATAAAATAATTTTAAATTAAATTTATAATAATTTTTTCTTTATTTTAATTTTCTTAAAAGGAATATTTTTAACATTTACTGTACAAATCATTTTGAACTTTTTACCAAAGTATGAAAGAATGTTTTTTTATGTATATGAATTAACCACCTTTTTACATATTAATAGATGTTATTATTTATCCATATTATTATATAAGTGAATATGTTTTTAAAAAATATATTATTCTCACTCTTCTAGTAATTTTTTATTTTTAATATTTTTTAAAAGAAAGGATTATTTTTTCGTAATTTTTTGTGAAAATTGAATGTTCTTTTTCTTATGGGTTTAAAAGAGTTTTAAGGGTTTTATGATGAAAAAGTGAAATCATAAAAATATTTCTATCACGGTACAATAATTTATAATTATATATGATTATGGGTGATCCTAATATAGCTCATGAGGATGCGTGACCTTGTTATGTCTCTCCAATGCTTTAGGTAATGATTTTTCTTTGTAGGTGAAAAATGATGGGGGTAATCTGGCAGGTTAATCCTATAGAATTAACTATACCCTAGTTATTTATAACATGGGATAAATATAAATGAACATGGGTTATTAATATTATTATCTAAGATACATATTTTATTCCTTCTAAGGGTTTTTATGGAAATATTTTTATTTTTTATGAAAAGAAAAGTTCATAAACCTTTAATGGTGAATAGTTTGTTTTTAAGGAATGTTTTCATGAGTTATGATATACCACATGTTACCTTCATAATTTTATATGCTACAAATTAGTTTTAAAGGTTTTATTTTTTAAATGGTTGATTTTATCATTTGGATATGTTTTATTTATGTTCTCAATGTTTTATCATGAAAAAGGTAAATATTTTCATGAGTTTTCATGCTTCTTATTAGACTAATGGGTTTTTTTTTTTTTTTTATATTCCTTATTGTTATTTTTTTCTCATAACATGTCTTAAAATAAATTTCATAGGGTCTAATGATGTGTAATAATTAAATCAAGGTTAATGGTAACATATCTTGAATGAAGAAAAAGTGTCATGAATGAAACAAGGTTATAAATTTAAGAACCTTTATTTGTGAGAAAAATGTACATTATATGGATTTTTTTTCTTTTGTATGTATTGGATTTCCTAATTCTCTAAAAATATAAATCTAAAAATGTCCTCAAAATTTAATAAAGTGAAACTCTTGGTATAAATCATGTAATTATGGGTTGATTATAATATAAATAATTATAAACTTAGCATCTAAATAGAACACAACTTCTATGATATTTATCAGAATTATTTTCCTACACATTATTAACTCAAATAAGATCCTATGATCTTTATTAATACAATATATTATTAATATCTAGAAGTATTAAAAATCAGATCATAAAATAACATATTATTTCTAGTCTATCCTCATCTTATTCTTCCCAATATTCTATAATAATATATGTCACAATCACTTCTTTTTCCCTTTTCATCAATATAGAGATGATACATTTTATTCAGTATAGAATCAATGTATTATTCTTCTTATTCTCCCTTGAGAGCTTAATTATTCTCTCAATTATCAGATTTTAGTCATAGTTCATGTATTCTTGCTCCTTATTTTTCTCTTTTATAAATATTTCACCCAAAATCCATTTTTTATATTCATAATTTGAAAAATATTCATCAAATTAAATATATCCATCCTCATTTTCTTTTTCTCAACTTTTCATTACATGGGTGTCTCCTAAGATTTTATTATTTTATTTTCCTAAAATTTTTCTCACCTATAAAATTATAGATTTAACCTTTTATTTTATTTTATCATTTTTTCCTTTTCAATTGATAATATATTCAAAATAGCATATATTAGTCTTGATCACGTTTATCTCAAAATATTCAAAAATCACTTGGAAATAAAACATTAATAATTACTCTATGAAAATTTTAAAAACCATCAAATAGGTCTTAAAAGAACTAAGAGGTGGGGGTGAAATAATAGTGAATCTATTGTATATAAATTTATAATGGAAATCATGATATTCTTAAAGACTTGGATGATATGGATATTCTTCTCATTCTCATAGTAGGATTTTATAAGTTATATCTGTACCTAAAAAATTATTTCACTCACTGATACTACAATATTATAATTACCTTTATATCTTCATATTTTTTATTTTAATATTCATAAGTCATGTGCATATTATTTCCTAATTTTAAAAAAATTAAAAACTTAGATTTTCCAGTCTTTATGAATGGTTTCTTACTTTAACATTCACATAATATTTTAATTAGTATTATTTTAAATTTTAATTCTTTAAATCTTCTTAATCTCATGAGTGGTCTCTAATTATTTAATATTTGAGTTAAATAATTCATTTATTCTTCCTTAAGAACTTAATTTTTAATTCCCATGTGATATTAAAATATCATGATCTAAAAATATCTATGAATCCCACACGTATTCTCCTTTGAAAATATATATGCATGTATTTATCCATCCATTAGTGATTTGTAATCTTCTTAGGTGGGTAGAACTCATCTCAACAACCCAACATGCTCCTTAGATATTCCTCCTTTGAACTTAGAATGAATCATGATCATGTGATTGATCATGATTTAAAATCAGTGAAATATTTGTATTGATTGAATTGATTCTAATTTTTTTATAATTATTATTCTAAATGATCCTCATATTTCCTATGCAATTCATTCCTACGAAGTTTCCTTTAGTTATTCATTTTTCTCAAAATTTTACTGAGTGTGTGATGCCTATACACATGAAGATGATTCCTATGAAGATGATGTATACATAAAACATGGTTACACAATATCCAAATCATGATTATGCATATCCGATGATGTATACACAGATGATGCATACATAGATGATGGTTATGTAACAATCAGATCATGTTTGCGTAGCTCAGATGATGATTATGAAAAGTGTGGTACTTGACTATTTTATAAACTTAGGGATAGAATCATCCTTATGAAAAAGTCCTTTGCTAAATTTTCATCCTCAAAACTAGAATTCCGAGATTTCACTCTAACTAACTAAGAACCTCTTGAACTCAAACAAAGGTTTTCTCAAAAACTTTAATATCCCTTGAAACATTTTTTAGATAGTGATTCTTTAATGATCAACACATATAATTTATTTAAATATAAAAACATCAATCAAAACAATTATCTTCACTCAAAATGATCTAAACTGGTGGATCAAGATCTAAAGAAACAATAAAAATATTTTCATGAAACTAATGATCAACGTCACGATGCGAGATTGGGTATCCCCCAATAGAAATAAAAATTCAAGTAGAAAAAAACAAAACATCATACTTTTAATGGGTTCCATAATATCCCATTTGGATTTGTTTTCAATATCATTCATTTCTATCCCCCTTATTGACAAAAAAACCAAAGTGAAAAATGTGTGAGATCAATTCATTCCTCTCAAATCAATGAGTTAATAAATAATCAACTCGAAGTCTACATAAACTAGATTAGTGTAGAATGGAAGAGTTATTAAATAAATTATTAATGATTAACTTAACAAAACTCATATTATAATTTCTCATCACTTTATGATTAAAGGAGTAGGATATAATATATCTTGCATATTGTTTTTAGCCCAAATTAATATATTGATTAAAATAGTTCACAAATAAGGAGGATAATATTCTCCCACTGTATACAACATCTCCTTAATAATTTAACTGGATAAAAAAGAGGAAAATCAAAAGTTCACACCTTAGTGTTAAATATTAGGATGAACTCCAATATAAAGTCTCAACTTCTAAAATATCTTAGTTTCAAGAGGATTTTTCAAGATATTAACAACTAATTCCTTACATGGAACAAATTCTAGCTTCAATGTACCATTATCCATTTTCTCTTTTAGGAAATTGTATTTTATATCAATATGGTTTGACCTAGAAAGATGTATTGTACTTTTTGATATATTAATAGTAATTTTATTACCACTATTGATAATATATGGAAATCTAGTTTAACCATCCATATATGCAATATGAGTCTTCATCCACATCATCTAATTAGATGCTTGTGATGAAACCATATATTTCGCCTCAGTTGAAATAAAAGTGGCCAAGGTTTTTTTTGAGTTCCATGCAATATATTTTTCATCAACAATAAATAATCTACCAAAATTTGACTTTCTATCACCCACATATCCTTCCCAATTAGCATCTAAAAACAATTTTAAATTCAAATCTCCTTGTTTCTTGTACAGTGTACCAATGTTATTGGTATTAAAAATATATCTAAAAATTATCTTTGATTCTCAAAGGTGTTCCTTATTCAGGCTTGATAAAAAACCTAGATAAAAGTGTGAATAAAATAGACTATATCTATCCTAGATGAATTAGATATAGAAAATGTATGATCAACTTCTTGTATTCTCTCCTATTCAATCATTAACCGTTATTATATATACTTAGTTTTTTTCAAAGTTATATGGGAATAGATACTACAATTTATTCAATCATTCCAAACATTTTCATGAGATGTTTAACATAATTTTATTTTGAAATAAAAACATGACCAATAGATTGGATTATTTTCAATCCCAAGAATAATTTCATTTCACCAAGCAACGAAATCTCAAAATTATTCTTACTCTATATAGAAAAATCCTCACACACCTTTTATTCATATCAATCAAAAATTATATCATCAAAAGACATAATTACAATGATTTATGTAGTTTGTTTCTTATTTATGTATAAGTTGTTGTCAACCTATCCCATCTTGAACTCCATTTTTCTCAACTACCCATCTTGCTTTAATTACCAATCCCCTAGAGCTTGTTTCTCCCCATAAAGATACCGATTTAATTTAAAAACCTTTATTCCATCATTATAAGAGTTAAATAACTCAATCTATTCAATTTAAAATTCCTTATTGATTTTAGCATTAAGAAATGCTAACTTTACATCCATATGAAAACTTATTTATTTTCATTGAGTAGTAATTGGAAGAAAAATTCTTATAGTATAAAGTTTTTGAACTGGAGATAATGTCTCTTAAAATTAAATCCTCTCTAATTGTGAATATCCATTATAAAAAAAATGGATTTATTTCTTAAAAAATTTCCATCCTCATTAAGTTTGTTTTTGAAGACCCATTCTATCCCAATAATATTTTTCTCCACAGGTCTTGGGATAGGTTCCCATGTATCATTTTTCTAGATTTGTTCCAACACCTTTTTCATAGCTTTGATATATTATATTTCCTTAAAATATTACTTAACACTTTTAGATAAAACCCCAGACAATAAGTTGGTGCGACTAGTACCTATCAATTTTTTGGGTCTGGATAACCATATTTTGGTCCCTAATAATATTTTTAGTATCCACATGCATTCTCTAACTTAGACCTATACATGTGAACTTATGTTTTCATTATTCAACATGGGTATATGCATATATATATATCATATACCTTAGGATACATTTTTTTATTCTAATTCTATTGATCCACCATCAACAACATCATCCTTACTGTCTATCATAACTCATTTCTCAACATATTTTTCATTTTGAAAAAAAATAAATTTTATTCCTCAAATATAACCATCCCATGATTACAATATTTATAACAAATATTTAATTACATAAATTCCCTTTAAATATTTTGATAATTAGGATAACTCATTAACTAAAAAAGCCCATGATTTTTCGTCCAATGTATATTTTTCCATTAAATACAAAACCAATTAATCTATAATATGTTTTAAAAATTTCTCACAAATTATCCACACATTCTATTCTTCTATGCATATCATGTTTGATAATTTTATTTATAACCATAGGAAATAGAAACATAATAAGGGTGAACTGAAACACTCAGTAAGGTAAAGTGTATATGTGAATCTATTATAGAAAAAACAAGGAATTAATAATATAGAAAGAAGTAAATGATAATAAAATAATTCCATATAACTGATTACAGGAGTTTAAAACAATTACATAGTTAAAAATATAAATAAATACATGGAAAAAATAAAAATTTTCATGGTGATGGAATATATAATTTATAACATCTTGATCATTGGATTCAAGTCCTCAAATAAGGCATCATTATTTCCATCAAGGTTGCAACAAAGACATCATTATTACATTAGGTAGACATATACTAAATACCAAAACATTTTTTCTCATGAGACTAGATGATGCATCGAGGATCTATATAATACTGGTCCCCAATAATTACTTCTTCAAGTTAGATTCATTCACTATATGAATGATATTAATAATAATAAAACTCATAAGAAACATTAATTAATAACCCATAATCATCCATATTTAGATACAGTCTAATGACCCATGCTTGATGTACATAGACATTAAATTTTTTACGGAATAATTAATACTTTACAAAAATAGACTCCCAAAGAATTTATTAGTTTAGTGTATTTGGAAACTTGGAAAACATTCTTCTATCATGGCGAAAGATCTTCAACATCTCCCATAAAGATCTTCCCCTTTAGTTTTCCTATCTAAAACCTTTTTTTATATCCCAGGGTAAAGAAAACATAAGAAATACAGAACTCAAATGATAATTAAGGTTAAACATGGATAAAATAAAACAAAACATAAACATAATAATGTAAAAACATAAAAATATATTCTGAATATAAAAATATTGAGGTAAAAAATAAATCTTGGTAGTATGTAAGGCATAAATCATAAAGGAACATTAGCCATGATAGAATAACATTGGCATAAAACATAGAATTGTGAAAAATGCATAAGCATAGAAAATCATTTCCATATTATCCAAGGCTTATTTCCAAGACCATCATAGTGGAAAAAGTCCATTACTGAACCGAGTTCACTCATCATTCCCGCCCTGTATTACTGAACCAGATATAATTTCCGTTTTAGCCCTATATTACTGAACCAGATATACCAGCAGTTTCAGTCCTATATTACTGAAATTGATTTACTTAACATTCCAGTATTGTCTATATAATTAGATATAAATCTTTACCCAATTCATTGGAGGTAGATATAGGTCCCACCCATCTCATAATGAAACCATTCATATGTTTTCCTTAAAACATTAATCATTCATCATGACATAACCTAAAGAATAAAATGGGTTTCTTAAACATCATTCCATCAGAACATAATCCATGTAAAACAAATGGATTTCATAAATAGAATTACATCATAAACATAAAAAACCATAATAATAATATGGATAGTATACTTGAAAAATATCCTTAATCTTAGATGGAAAATAATTTTGATAAAATGCTTGAAAATAATTTTTGAGGAAAATATCATTTCTTATCAAAAATGTTTTCTTTTCTTAAAACGCCATGCAATTTTAAAAGAAAATATTTTCTATGAAAATAAAAATTAAACATTATAATGTAATATTCATTTAAATAAGGTGTTATTAAAGCGTAAAAATCCATTCATTCTGCATAATTTAAAAAAACATTCTTCTCATACTTTTTCCAAAAAAGTCAAAAAGTACCTCGTATTGAATAATGACAAAATATTCATTTCAAACCATTTAATAAAAATTAACCAAAGGGAAAAATTAACTTTAAAAAATTGTATAAGAATATAAATAATATTACATACTTTATAAATATGTATGTGGATGATAAATATACCATAGTAAATACTTATGTATAAACAGTCTCAGATAAAACGAGATTGAAAAATTATCCCTTACCAATTTATAATCAGTCAAATCATATGAATCAAAAAATAAATAAAATTATATAAATATTTAAATATTATAACTTTAATAATAAGAAATATTAAAACATTTATGGTAAGAATAAATACCACATTAAAGAAATAAGTGGTGTATAAGGCATATGTCTCACAGAAATAAAAGTGAGACAAAATAATCTCTTACCTTATGCATGTTATCCTTTATGTGTACCCGAACAACCTATATAATTATTTAAATGATGTAATTAACTTATTATCGAATAATATTCATTTTTATGATACCATATATTATCATATTATCATCCATTTGGTAATAAATTTTCATTATTACTCGTTATTTGGGTATAAACTACTTCATTTTGTTAGACATGTTTTTCCAAATAAATTCCGGTTATCCTTATTAGATCATATTTATATCATTAAAAAATGATATTAACATAATAAATATCATATTTTTTTTATTATTTACATTTATATATCCATTTTAATGGATATATTGTAGAATGAATTGCATCACAACGCGAAGACGGTAGGTCATACGTACGCACAAGTGACAATATCATTTTGATAATTGTGAAATGGTATGGAAGTGGATGGTATATATGTTGTTAGATAATACATATAATGTTATAATAATCATATATAGTTTTTATTTACATCATTATATCCATCAAAGTATGGCAGTGGTGAAAACAATATTACACCACAGCGTGGAGACGGTAATCCGTACATACACACACATGGTGATTTCATTTTTTATAGGATTGATAGAAGGTGGAATATGGTTGTTTAATAATTATAATAACATATCAGTATATAGTTTATACTGTAATTATTAATTATAATTAAATAACTTATGAATAGAAAGTATAAGAAGAAAGAAGTTAGAAAGAATCAGTAGAAGAAATTACCTCTTCTTCAACATGATTCCTCAAAATCTCCTCTTAGAGTACTAGAGTTGGTATTTGAAGAATAAAAAAACCTATATAATGTATCTAGAATAGTTTATAAGGAAAAAGGGTAGGGTAAGGATGAGCTTGAAGACTCAAATTGATGTGAATAAGTGAGGGAGGAGGTTCCCTTTTATAGTTGAGGTGAGGGGCACTTTTGGAATCCACAAAAATATCAATTTATAATAAAATTAAACCCCACTAAAAAACGTCCAAAATGTCCCAATTTATAATATTATATGATATAGGGATTTAATAACTTCAAAAAATAAATTTTAAGGAAGTTTTTATGTCAATATAAACATTATTATTTTAATTAATACTTAGTTATTCTATTTAATTTTAATTAAGATAAAACATATTTCAATATTAAAAGGGTGAAATATTTATTTATTTGATTTAAATTAAAACATAAATAAGTAAATTAGATAATTTTAGACCATATAATAATTATTTTATATTATTTTTTTTTATTTTTAAATAATTTAATTAAACATGGTTTTGGCAAAACAATAATAGTGTCAATTTTGAAAGTATTCAATTCATGGATTTTTAAAAATAACAAGATAAGATGTTTTCATAGAAAAACTTATTTTATTATATCCCCATGGGATCTAGGTAATCTATAAAAATAATTTTACTTATTAATTATCTCATATTATATTTATTTTAATATTTTTAATAACATTAATTTTATATTTCCATTAATAAAATATTTACTACATCGGTTTCGTGTAATTATTTAATATACTTATTTGTTGGGTAAAATTTTAAATAAAATACAATTATTAATATAAAAATAATATATTTAATAATAATACTTTTATTAGAATTTATCTTCAATAAAATTCAACATTAAAAATAATATACTTCTTAAATTATGAATTTGACAACTTTAACATAAATTTAAATAAAATAATATAAGTGTCACAATCACTTCCATATGGCTAAAAATGGTCAATAACTCTACTATTGGATTATTAGTGTCCAAATATACTCTAAAAATAATAATTTGAATTTTTTTTGGGTTTTTTATGGTTATTATCATTTTAATAATAATTGTTTTATTGATTTCCCATCAATTTATTAATTTTCATCCCATCAAAGTATAAGTTTTTAAGGTAATTATATATTTCAAAAAAATTAAAAATAAATTAACAAAATGAAAAAAACATCTTTAAAATAATTATCTATAATAAAATTTATCTTCTGTATAACCTTATATAAAAATGGTTTTGTTATTAAAATTTTATTGAGATATTTTTAACTTTTCTTTAAATAAAATAAATTAAATGTCCTAATCTCATCCAAGTGGATTTAAAAGGACACCATTTTAACCTAAGAATGATTTAAGTCTAAATAAACTCTTCCAAGGATATTAATTCATGTGTTAGGGTAATTTTATAATAGTATTCTTACCTTTAATTACCCGTTTTACCCTTTTAACGTATTAATAAAAATTACAGAAGTTACTATTCATATTGCCCAAAAATAAAATACAACTATTTTAATAATTTGGGACTTATTATTCCAAACATGGAATCCATTTATAAAAACTAAAAACACAGAATTTTTAGTAATTAATTTAAAATTATTCCCATTTTCAGAAAGAGAGAATGAGTTTTTTAAAAGTTAAAATATTACAAAAGATTGAAATGTTTTTACATCTGAATTCATTATAAAATTAATGATAATGATAGAAATTATATTTCATGATAAAAATATATTCTATTTATAATTTAAAACCACCTAATAATATAATTTAATTACACAAATTATTTCCAAGAAAAAAGTTGTTATCAATTAAAATTTAGTATAATTTTACTATTTAGGAAAATTTAGAACTTTTCAGAATAATATAAAAAATTCATCCAAAGTAAATATTTATATCTAATTTCCAATTAAGAAGGTTTTTTTGTAAATTATAATATATAAAAGTATCAGAAACAAGATTTAAAATGGGTTCACCATTAGAAATTGGAAAAATTATATTTTTTTTGAAAAATACTTCTTTTATCCAAAAAATTGAATTATTTCTTATATCATGTCTAGAAAACAAATAAGATGAATGTTAAACATTATATTGAATTGATAAAGAGTTATGTTATTATTTTATACACTTTCTTATTTTCATTTAAATAGTTTTTTATAAGGAAGTCAATACTATTCATACCCACCTTTATAATGACTAGGTTATAATATTTAGTTGTTCACTTATACTCAGTCTTTTGTAAAATTAATTATATCATAAGAACATGAAATGGTGTGTAACACAAGATAATAATATGGTTACGTATACCGCAAGCTAATACGGTGTTGCATATAGCGCAAAGTAACCTTGGTGCAACGTATAACACAAGACATCAAATAAATTAAAACGAATCTATCTTATAAAATCTTGGGGTGTCACATTCTACCCACCTTAAAATTAACCTCCCCCTCAAAATTAATCAGGTTTATAAAAGGTTTAATAATCAAATGTTTCTTTAATAGAAACCCATATCATAAAAAGGAATACTAAAACTTCGTTTTAAAGAGGAAGGTTAGAAATATAAAAGTTACCCAAAGTTACTCATCAATAGATTTCCACATAGGATAAAATATGTGAGATGTGAAATCCTGGATATATAAGAAAAGACATTAAACTCTCAAGTTATGATGGATAGTGATAGGAAACAAGGTTAGAAGAAAGTTAATAATCAGAAACCCATAAATATACAATGATTTAAGGGACCATCTAATTCATTGAATTAGAAGGTACTAGAATAACATTTTTTGTTTTCAAGATCCTTTTCCTAAAGTTGAAAAACATGAGAATAAATATTTTATTTATTTTAGTACAATATCATCATTGGTTATGCCTTGAACAATTTGAACTTCATCTCTTATTCAAAGAAATGAAGTTGAATTTTTCATTACTGAAGTGTTAGAAGATCATGCGATCAATAAATTGAATGATAGGTCATTATATATGTCTTTATAAAAAAAGGTTAGAAAAAGTTATCAAACATGTATAAGTCCATATATGGTGAGATAATACTTTATTTTAACAAAATTCACCTGATGTTTACCTTAAAATTTCAAAAAAATTTATATCCTTATAATCCTTCTGAAATATGAAAATAAAAATCTATAGAAAAAGGTTCAAAAAATAAGCTTAACATTTATCCCCCATATATCATAAAGTATATCAGGTTTGTCACATTACAGAAATGTGAGCACTTTCATCATGTATTCTCTTGAGTCACGGTAACAACCTGAATTATAAAATATCCTTATTGAAAACATTCATGTTTCCTTAATTCCAAAACATAGTGGATTATTTTTTATGTCCCAAAAATTTGTATACTTTATCCATGATAGCATAACCCTCTTGAAAAAAATACATAATTTGTTCCCAAGAAACTAGAATCATCGAATTTTATTATTCATATCCAACATATCTTTATCCAAACATCATTTTATTCACATCAAGGACATATTTAGTGTTATATTTACCTTAATCATATGTTCTACTAATATATATTCTTACCCTTAAATCAATTTTCTTGTCCATTATAACTATTCAACATATTCTTGAAAATCTTTAAACATAAACTGAATACTCCTTATATAATTCACTATTCATAATTATTGGTTCCAAATACATAAATACTTTCATCATTCTAATTTAATAGTTGGCATAGAATATGTCTTTCCTTGGTTTAGAAGTAGATTATTATGTTTGGGTATTAAGTTTGGTAATGCCCATTATTTCCACATATGAAACATTGAACTCCATAAAAATTGGTCACTATATGACCCTTTTTACCACACAGATAACATCTTCCCCTCCCTTTGAGTCATTCCTCGAGGTTCTTCTTCCCATCCTCTTAACATGTAGGAATCCAAATCTTCTTTACTCTATGATTCCTAAAATTTGAACATTTATAAATATTCGTCACCATTTTATGAAATGTGTTAGGAAAATCACCAAAGATCACATTTTTAATAATATATCGTGGTAACTGATTCAACATAATCACAATATCCTTATCTCCAGTCATTATCTAATTTTGTTGCTCATAATAACTAGATTATCCATTAAACTCAATATTAGTCCAATTACTTCTAGTTTCCTCCATTAACTATGATTATAAAGCACATGGTGAGAAAAAAATCTCATAGAATAAAACCACATAATCAAGGGAAGGTACTTTCAATCTATAACATCTTAGATTTAATCCTAGGCTATCCATGAACGTTTCCAAAATTCTAGGACTGTAACATATAATTAAACTTATCCTTAGGTAAATCCCTATACATATCTTATAAATATCTCTAGGGATCTCACTAATTATTTCGCATCCTAGTTTCCAAAGGTTGTCTAAACCTTTGCTCTGATACCAACTCTAATAACCCATGCTTGGCGTACATGGAAATTACATTGATTTTTCAGAATACTTAATACATTACACAAATAGAATCCCAAAGACTATATTATTTTAGTGTCTTTGTAAACTTGGAACACATTACTCTAGCTTGGTGAAAGATCTTCAATATCTCCCATAAATATTATAATGACCCAACATTAAACATTACATAATCATGAGTTAATTCAAGAATTCACATTGAGGATCTTTTCATGTTTAGAGTTTTATAAAATTAGGCCATAACTATTACATTACATATCAAATATTGAAAAGTATACACTTATACTCTAACTAATATTTCCACAACAATAATACTCATTAAATAAAACAACAACTATTTTCTTAATAAAAATACTCTTGAATTCTTCCTTTCTCTTACCCTTCCTTATACCATGTAAAAAACATTTATAAAACATGGGATGAGCATAAAAAGATCACCGAGGGATATAAAATAAGGGAAGAAAACATTAGTCCATGAATATATACAAATCAAGAAAACATACTTTTCAATCATAAAACATATTCTCTTTAACATACCTCATAAAATCATAAGATTTATGAATAACACATAGAAATCATAAATCATAAAGGTAACTTGTGGCATCCATAACATACTTACATTGTAGGTTTTACAACTACACATGGATTTACGTTTGGAATACCTATCATAATATATTCCTTAAATCTCTTAGGAGAAATGTTAATGTTTACCACCGTCATGTTACACAATTCATTGAAGAGGTATCTCGGGATCACCTACCCTAGGTTTATCACATAACCACTCGTATTTGGTTTATTATGTAACCACCTTTCAAATTTCCAAGTATCATTACATAATTATAACACATAAATTATCAACATTTAACTCATAAACTACAATGATTCAATTCAAGATATTGAAATTTTCAATCCATTTCCAAAACCATTTAAAACATTTAATAAAGATATTTTATAATCAATGTGTCCCATACCACATTTAAACTTTTAAAATAATTAATAATTTAAAACATTAATGTCCATATAAATAAATCCTTAAAACCATTTTTAAAACATGTAAATTAATGAGAAATATTTATAATAAGAAATATTGAAAACATTTAAAACGATGTTTTAGATAAAGAGTCCCTTACCACTTGATAAATACACGAATAAAAATAATTAAAGAATAAAATTAAAAAAATTATAATATCATGATAATTAGTAGATTCATGATATAATATGTAAAAGTGTAGTATATACACCGTATAAAAATGAATTGGTGCATAACAACAAATAAGTCGCCAAGGAATATAAATTTAGACGAAACCCCTTAAAAAGATTGTATCCTTAGATTAAGGATAAATCAATGAAATAATTATGTGTAAAAAATATAAATAAACTCAATATATGTTGATATTTAGTGTAAAACAATCAGAGTTCATTCACATGTATTCTTGGAAAAACCAAACCAATGATGTGGATATTTAACTAAATGAATGATATTGAGTTAATATTTCACATACAAAGTTCGTATAATTGAAGTAAAAATTTATAAATGGGGTGATTATGTGTATTAATAGTATATCCACAAAAAGGGAATTGGAAATTACAACATAAAAAAATAAATAGTGATTCCACACATAATCTTGGCATAATATAATCAACGAATTATGCGTAAAACCTAATGTGTGGAAATTGAGTTTAGAAATTCCCTTACAATTATCATTTTGTTAATACAATAGATAGATTATGTGTATTCAATATAAATACACATAAATAAATTATAAATACAATATAGGATGTTAAAATTTATTTCTCACATAATCACAACATGTCATAATCAATAAGTATAAGAGTAACCCAAAGAATGGAAATTGGGTAAAGAAGTTCCCTTAGAAACATTCGGCAACCTAATAGTGTCACATTAAAATTCAGAAAATGAGTTGATGAGATAGAAAAGGGTCTATCATCACATGGAAATAAAATTTACAAAAATAATTATATATAAGAACATATCCAAACATAATAAAATAGAAATTAAAAGACATAACATAAAATAAGTCTTTAGATAAAAGAGGAGGGTGAAAGGTTCCCTTACCTTGAGTCCGAATTGCCTTGTTCATTCTTTATATTATAGAATAATAAATATAGGTTAATTTATAATCCCTTCAGAAACTTTTTCAATTACATTATTCATTTTATATTACTTATCATCATGTTATAAAAATTACATAATTATTTAAGTTCATATCGGTTGTTTTGTCGATATTTGGTGCTTGAGTCGAAAATAAACTTGATATAATTACAAATTCTCCATGTGGTCAAAATTAAACTATCTATAGAATATTATTCATGATTTAAATATCATATATATCCATTATATTTGTATTAATAATATTCCATAAAATTTGGAGATAATAAATGAAATGCATCGTTCATGGAGATGGTAAGTCGTACGTACGCAAAAATGTTACTTCTGTTTCTTTTTTATATTTAAAGGAATGAAAAATAAATGATAAATAGGTATATTATAATTAAATTATAATATAATATTTTATATATGTTACATAAGTTCATTAACTCCATCCTTTACACATTCCATGTATGACATGAACGTGTCATGTCACATTGAGGGGGCGGTAGTCCGCACTTCCTCAAATAAAATTATCATATTTCCACATTATGGAAAGAATAAAGGTTTGCTGTAAATGAGACATACAGAAGAACATAGACAATATTAATATAATATATATCACATATAAATATATTTCCATCATAATTTCCACCATGAGAGGTGGTAGAAGAAAATCGAACAATCATCGTTTCGTGAGGCAGCAGTTCGCTGTACACAGAAACAGTATGTTCGTATCCATTAGATGGTGGTGTGTATAAGTGTAGTTTGAATACTTATCCTAAAAACATCCATGTATATTTATTATACTGATTTTATCATGTAATAAAATAATAATAATATAATTTTGAGTGAAGAAGTAAAATGATGGAAAGGAACTTTAGAGAAGAGGCTACCACTTAAAACATGTAAATCCCTTTGATTTGAGCCAAAAGGCTTTCTTGAATTGACTTATGACCAAGTTAAGGATTCTAGGATGAATATAGGGATATTAGGAGTTTATTTGGGAAAATTTTGTATAATAAAAGGGGCTAGAGCGGTGTGATTAAATGGTTAGGTGTGATGCCCTTTTATAAGGGGGAGGAGGGGTACTTTAGGATAGTTTTGAAGTATTATTTTATTATAAAATTATTTTCAGTTTCCAAAGGTCCTAAAGTAATCTATTTCAAATATTATATGCTTTTGGATTGAAAAACTCCCAAAAAAAATATGTTTTAGAAAAGTCTAGATAAGAAAGTTAACCTCATCTTTTAGCTTTAACTCTTACTTAACTAATTTAACACTTACCATGTCTTCTTGTATATTCATACTATATGGTTAATATAGTTACTATAAAATTACAATCAAACATAAAGTGTTTAATTAATAAGATTTTAAACATTATATAATTCATTTGGCCGAATTTTAGATTTTTAGGACAATTATATCATTTAATAAAATAGTATTTATTTTAAAAATTCATTTATGTCAATGTTTTTACTATTCATATCATGAATTTTTAAAAATCCATATCAAATTTATTATTTAGAAAAAACTTCATTAATTCAAAGACAAAAAGTCATAATCATCCATAAAATTCATGGATGGAATAAAAATTTTCAAATAAATTTATTTTAATATTTATAATCTCATTTATTTAAATCATTCATTAATAAGAAAATCACTACATCATTATTGTGTCATAAATAAATTTATTTATTTGATATCTAAAAATTATAAATAAAATAAAATTATGTAGAAAATATTTTTATAGTTATAATTACTATTTATATTCTAAGATATCACTTATATTACCCCATATAATTTTTTTTAGTAAAAAAACATGTTTATGTTACATTTTTCTTTACTTTAAATTAATTATTATAAAATATCATTTTCACAAAAAAGTGGCTCCATGGGTCCCAAAATATACCCAAGGATGACCATGGTAGAAAATATCTCTTAAAATAGGATTAGTACACATTTTAGGGTAGTTTAATATTATTATAAAATTATGTTTCACCCTTATTTACTCGATTTACCCTTTAACCATGGTAAATAAAATAATTACTGAATTTACTATTCATAATGTCCAAAAATAATAGGTACCTATTTAAATAATTTTAATATTATGATTAAAAATATGGAATAATTTTTTTTTTTAAATTCAAAACACATAATTTGAACTAATTAATTTAAAATTTAATCACATTGTCAAAACCAAAAAGCAGGTTTTTTAAGAAGTAATAACTATCAAAAGATTGACATGTGTTTATGTCCAATTAAAATGTGAAATTTCTTCCAATGACCATAATTTAATTAAATGATTAAAATATAATCCAATTATAATTTAAAACCAATTAAAAGTAAAATATAACTATATAAATAAATTAGATGAAAAAGCAGTTTTGAATTAAATTGCATTATTTTTCACTATTCATTAAAAATGAACTTTATCATAAAAATACCAAAATTTCATCCAAAGTAAATTTTGATATCCCTCTTCTAAAGGAGAATTTTATTTTGTTAAATATAACATATAAAAGTTATAGAAACTATATTTAAAAAGGATTCATCATCCAAATGAGGTAAAATGATCTTTTAAAAATGTTATAGTATTTAATACTTAAAGATAGATTCATTATTATTTTAAGCCTATAAAATTTATTGGATAAATGTAATGAAATTTAATAATCATATTTTAATTATTTATGTTCATTTGAACCAAAACAATGTCTAAGCGTTAAATATCATTTAAAATAATAATAATATTATATTATTTTTTTAGTATAACTCAAAGTTTTGTGCAACATAAGAATTAAAAGAAACCCATTTTTTTATGTTGAGTACACTATAGTAAAAAAAATCCCCTTTAATATAAAAATAATAACTTATTCATAAATAATAATAGAAATGAAAAAATTATTATTCTATAAATACATGGGTCGTTACATCCTTCCCCCCTTTTGGAAATTGCGTCCTCGTAATTTTAAAGCTGGGCTTGGAAACATCATTGAAAGTCCCACATTAGAAAAGAGGCAATAAAAATATCACTTTAAAAGAAATAATGAGAAGTACAAAGGTCACCCGATATATCCCATACCAGGATTCCATGTCAGAAAACATGGATATGGAAGAGAAACTATCCATCAAGTTCTGATGGAGAGTGATAGAAAACATGATCAGGTGAAAGTTAACCACTAGAAAATCAAAAACTTGTGATGGTTTAAATGGTATTTGATTCCCCAGTAGGAAAAGTAAATGGATAATTTTTTTTGTTTTAAGTTCCTTTTCATAAAGTTGAAGAATTTATTTATGAGATTGACTAAGAGTATAAGTAGACATACTTAATTTTTATGTAGTGTTTCATCCTTTTATAAATTTCTACTATAAACTCATATTTTATCCAAACGATGAGTATTCAAGATGACTTGGTCAGACATGTAGTGCTATAATCAACTTCTAGAGAATCACATAATACAAAAAAGATGAACTATATATTTACCCTGTCTTTAGACATTAACCAATACCAAAATGGTTAGTACGAGATCAGCTAATCCTTAAAAGGGATACTCCTTTATAAAAAGAAATACCACTCTTAATCTCCAAAATCGATAAAACAATACCCAATGTTCAAAAAATACCATTCAATACAAAATTTTCCTTAAAATTATTCAAAATAATCCAAAATAAGTTTGAAACCCAAAATTTAGAAGGATTTGATCATATAACCTTCCACAAAAATCTTACCATTTATCTCCATATAACATTGGCTACTCTTAAAGTCTCATATTAAAAAGTAATTAAACTAATCACATATTCTATATGATAGGTTAATAATTTCCATAAATAACCCAAATCACCATAGGACCACAATAAAAACATAGATTCTTCCAAAATAAATATTCAACCATTACTACTCAAATTAAATCCCATAGTATTCTATTTTCCTTAGGCATATAGTGTTCCCAAAAGGGAAAACGTATTCCAAAATAACCATGATCACTTAACCACCAAATCAATTTACTATACTAAGGATATCCATTTTATAAAATATAAGTTCCCAAATAAACTTATTCTTGATCCATAATATCATTTAACTAAAAATAACAAATCATACTGACCAGGGACTTCACATAGGCTAGTGGTAAGCTATAAATCACAGTCTCACTTTAGTTGTGGGTTCGATTCTCGCAGCTTTTTCCAACGTGATGGGTTGTCACACGGTCTACGTGTTGTCATTTTTCAACAACTATATAATTTTATAACATTCCAAAAAATGATATAAATTACTCAAAAATAACCATCACATATTTTAACCTCAAATGTTGTCTCATACCTCACATTTTCATCCCAAAAAGTAATAACCCATAATTGCCTAAAATTCAAGGATCATATAAACCCAAATGGTTCTTTATAACTATATCTAAAAAAGTAAATATAATTATTCCTCAAATGGGATTTTCAAAAAACAATATTTAGGGTTACACATACAAGAGAAAAGTATTCCAAAGTATTCCTATCAACGAAAGAGCATTAATACTTTTAAACATTTCATAACCCATATATCTGACATAACTCTCGAATTTATAAAACATAGGTGTCTTAATCATATAGAATTCTCCCTGATACCTTACCCATTTTTTAAAACTTATTCCATAATACTTATTTCCTATAAACAAAATCATGCATAAAATCCTAATTTTCCATAATGTCAAAACATCAGCTATGAAATAATCCATACATTTCATTGGTCATTGTCAGTTTCCCCATCTACAATTGGAATGGAATTAGGTATTTGTAAACATATATTTTCATGTTCCTACTGATACCATTCCCAAACCTTCTTCATAGGAAATCTATTTTCATAATTACCATGCACACCACTTTTAAAACATTCAATTGATCCCTCAGAAATAACTTCTTTCCCTTTCATGGAGTTAACTGAATGCTTCCTTTTTCCATGACAGATTATTGATTTATGACCTTCATTAACAAATATATGTCATCTTCCCATCCATTCGAAGCATTTTCCTAGGTGTTTATTTCCATATCTTTGATATTTTTGAATATAATTACCTTTATGATAATTATCTTAACACCCATAGGGATTTGTTTCTTGCATATTCGATGCATTATAAAAATCACCAAGGTTCAAGTGGTCAATCATGACTCCAGACAGTTGGTTGAGAATAACCAAAGAGTTCTAATTGCATCTCCCATTTCATTCAGTTTCTTATTCAGAAAACCACTACAGTTTCCTTCATTTCCATTGTTACTTTGGTACCTACTAGATCCAACCATTTACTAAAACCAAAAAGGTTAGTGTGAGTATGTCTATAAAATCGTCATATACTATCTTATGAGGAGGGTAAACACTAATATATACTTATTAATGTTATCTTAAACTCATTAAATTTATAAAAAATAACTCTGAATCTTTCTAATAGGCTAACCATTATAGTTATGTCACTTATGCTTAAATAACACCCTAACCTCAAACGTTATCTAAACCAACCTCTGATACCAACTATAAGGCCCCAACCTTAAACATTACATAATCTTGAGTTAATTCAAGAATTCATATTGAGGATATTTTCATGTTTAGATTTTTAGATA
Organism: Viscum album; assembly: GCA_963277665.1. Taxonomy (NCBI): domain Eukaryota; kingdom Viridiplantae; phylum Streptophyta; class Magnoliopsida; order Santalales; family Viscaceae; genus Viscum; species Viscum album. Next base: position 2,016,350,841 of record OY728127.1, read on the forward strand.
ATTTGGCCATAAATATTACATTACATATCAAATATTACAATATAGACACTTCTACTCTAACCAATATTTTCACAAAAATAAAACTCATTAAATAAAACAACAATTCTTTTCTTGATAAAAATATTATTGATTTTTTCCTTTCTTTCAACCTTCTTTATAACCCATGAAAAAAATTTATAAAGCATGGGATGAGCATAAAAATATCATTAAGGGATATAAAATAAGGGATGAAAACATTAGTCCATAAATACATACAAATCAAGAAAACATACTTTTCAATCATAAAAAATATGATCTTTTACATACCTTATGAAATCATAAGATTTTTGAATAACCCATAGAAATCATAAATAATAAAGGTAACTTGTGGAATCCATAACATACTTACATTGTAGGTTTTACAAATACACATGGATTTACGTTTGGAATAACTATCATAGTTATTCCCTAAATCTCTTAAGAGAAACGTTAACGTTTACCTCAGTTATGTTACCCAACACATTGGAGAGGTATCTCGGGCTCACCCACCCTAGGTTTATCACGGAACCACCTATGTTTGGTTTATCACATAACCACCTTTCAAATTTCCAAGTATCATTACATAATCATAACACATAAATTATCAAAATTTTACTCATCAACTACAATGAATTATTTCAAGATATTGAAATATTCAATCCATTTCCAAAACCATTTAGAAAATTTAATAGAGATATTTTTTAATCAATGTGTCCCATACCACATTTAAACTTCTAAAGTAATTAATATTTTAAAACATTAATTTACATATAAATAAATCCTTAAAACCATTTTGAAAACTTGGACATTAATGAGAAATATTTAGAAGAAGAAATCTTGAAAACATTTAAAACGATGTTTTAGATAAATAGTCCCTTAGCACTTGATAAATAAATGAATAAAAATAATTAATGAATAACATTAAAATTTTTTTAATATAATAATAATAAGGAGATTCATGATATAATATGTAAAAGGGTAGTATATACACCATATAAAAGTGAATTGGTGCATCACAACAAATAAGTCGCGATGGAATATAAATTTAGAAGAAACCCCTTACAAAGATTGTATCCATAAATTAAGGATAAATCAATGACATAATTATGTGTGAAAAATATAAATACACTCAATATAAGTTGATATTAAATGTAAAACAATAATAGTTCATTCACACATATTCTTGGAAAAACAAAACCAATGACATAGATATTTAACTCAATGAATGGGATTGAGTTAATATTTCACATAAAATGTTCGTATAATTGACATAAAAATTTATCAATGGGGTGATTATGTATATAAATAGTATATCCACATAAAGAGAAGTAGAAATTACAACATAAATAAATAAACAGTGATTCCACACATATTCTTGGCATAATATAATCAATGAAGTATGCGTAAAACTCAATGAGTGGAAATCATGTTTAGAAATTCCCTTACAATGATCATTAAGTTAATAAAATACATATATTATGCGTATTAAATATAAAAAAACATAAATAAATTATAAATATAAGATAAAATATTAAAATTTATTTCTCACATAATCATATCTTGAAATAATCAAGAAGTATAAGAATGGAAATTAGGTTAAGAAGTTCCCTTATGAAAATTCGGCAGCCTAACAGCCTCACTTTAAAATTAAAAAAATGAGTTAATGAGAGAGAAAATGGTCTCTCATAACATGGAAATATAATTTACAACAATAAGGATATAGAATAACATATACTCACATAATAAAATGGAAACTAAAGGTCATAACCTAAAAGAAGTCTTTGACTAAAAGAGGAGGGTGAAAGGTTCCATTACCTTGAGTCCGACTTGTCTTGTTCATTATTTATATTCTTGAATAAAAAAATTAGGTTAATTTATAATTTCTTAAGATAATTTTTCAAGTTTATCATTCATTTTATATTACTTATCATCATGTTATAAAAATTACATAATTATTTAAGTTCATATAAGTTTTTTGTCGATATTCGGTACTTGAGTCGAAAATGAACTTGATATAATTACGAATTGTCCATGTGGTCAAAATTAAATTATATATAGAATATTATTCAGGATTTAAATATAATATATATATACATTATATATGTATTTATAATAGTCCATAAAATTTGGAGATAAGAAATGAAATGCACCATTCATGGAGATAGTAAGTCGTACGTACGCATGAACGTTACTTTTGTTTCTTTTTCATATTTAAATGATTGAAAACTAAAAGATAAACAGGTATTTTATAATTAAAGTATAATATAATATTTTATATATGTTACATAATTTCATTAACACCATCCTTTATACATTACATGTATGGAATGAATGAGTCATGTCACTTTGAGGGGGTAGTAGTCCACACTTCCTCAAATGAAATTATCATATTCACACATTTTGGAAAGCATAAAGGTATGATGTAAATGTAAATACATAAGTATAGAGACAGTATAAATATAATATATATCACATATGAATACAATTCCATCATAATGGCCACCATTATAGGTGGTAAGGGAAAATAGAACAATCATCGTTTCGTGAGGCAACAATTCGTCGTACAAAAAAACAGTATGTTCGTATCAATTAGATGGAGGTGTGTATAAGTTTAGTTAGAATAATTATCACAAAAAAATAATAGTATATTTAGGATACTATTTTTATTATGTAATAAAATAATAATAATAATAGAATTGGTAATGAAGAATTAAAATAATGGAAAGGAACTTTATAGAAGATGCTATATCTTAAAACGTTTAACTCCCTTTGATTTGAGCCAAAAGGATTTCTTTAATTGAATTATGCCCAAGGAAAGTATTATCGGAGGAATATAGGGATGTTAGGATCTTATTTGGGAAGATTTTGGACGATCCAAGGGGCTTTAGGGGTGTGATTATATGGGTAGGGATGGTACCCTGTTATAAGAGGGAGGAGGGGCACTTTAGGAAAGTTTTGAAGTATTATTTTATTATAAAATTATTTTCGTTTTAAAAGGTCCCAAAGTAATTTAGTTAAAATATAAGATTATTTTGGGTCAAGAAACTCTTAACAAATAGGTTTTAGAAAAGTATAGATCACAAATTTAACCATATCTTTTAGCTTTAACCCTTAGTTAACTAATTTAACTCTTACCATGTCTTCTTGTACACTCATACTATATGGTTAATATAGTTACTATAAAATTCCAATAAAATATCAAGTGGTTCATTAATGAAATTTTATACATTATATAATTCATTTGGATGAATATTTTATTTTTAGGACTATTATATCATTTAATAAATTAGTATTTGTTTTAAAAAGTCATTTATATCAATTTTTATACTATTCATATCATGACTTTTTAAAAATACATAAAAACTTGATTATTTCGAAAAAACTTCATTAATTAAAATAAAAAAAGTCATAATCATCCATAAAATTTTTGGATGGAATAAAAAGTTTCAAAATAAATTTATTTTAATATTTATAATCTCATTTATTTAAATCATTCATTAATAAGGAAATCACTACATCATTATTGTGCCATAAATATATTTATTTATTTGATGTATAAAAATTATAAATAAATTTCCATGATTTATGATTTTTTTATATTTATAATTAATATTTATATTCGAATAAATCACTTATATAACCCCGTATAAATATTTTTTAGTAAAGAAACATGTTTATGTTACATTTTCTTTACTTTAAATTAATTCTTATAAAATGTCATTTTCATATCAATGTGACTCTATGGGGTCCCAAAACCTTTCCAAGGATGAAAATGGTCGAGAATATCTCTTAAAATATTATTAGGACATGTTTTAGGGTATTTTAATATTATTATAATATTTTTTATTTACCCTTATGTACTCGATTTACCCTTTAACCATAGTAAATAAAATAATTACTGAAGTTACTATTAATAATGTCAAAAAATAAAAGGTAACTATTTACATAATTTGAAACTTATTATTAAAAATATGGAATCAATTTTTATAAATTCAAAAAATATATTTTTTATTAATTAATTTAAAATTAATTCCCGTTGTCAAAACCAAAAAGCAGGTTTTTAAGAAGTAATAACTATCAAAAGATTGACATGTGTTTATGTCCAATTAAAATGTGAAATTACTTCCAATGAACATAATTGTATTAAATGATAAAAATATAATCCAATTATACTTTAAAAATAATTAAAATGACAATATTACTATATAACTAAATTAGATGAAAATGTAGTTTTGAATTAAAATGTAGTATTTTTTCACTATTCATTAAAAATGAACTTTATCAGAAAAATACAAAAATTTCATCCAAAGTAAATTATGATGTCCTTTTTCTAAAGTAGAATATTATTTTGTCAAATATAATATATAAAAGTGAAAAAACTATATTTAAAAAGAATTCTCTCTCAAAAGGCGGTAGAATGACTTTTAAAAAATATTAAATTATTTCATACTTAAAATTAGATTCATTATTATTTTAAGCCTCTAAAATATATTGTATAATTGTAAAGACATTTATTAATAATATTATAGTTAGTTATGTTAATTCCCACCAATAAAACAGCTAGGAATTAACTTCCTTTTAAAATAATAATATTATTATATTATTTTTTTTGTATAACACAAAGTTGTGTGAAACGTAAGATTTCAAATAAACCCATTGTTGCGTGTTGAGTATGCTATCGGAAAATGCATCCCCTTTAATTTAAAAACAATATCTTATTCATAAATATTAATAGAAATGAAAAAAAGTGTTATTCTATAAATAGATAGGTCATTATAAAGATCTTCCCCTTTATTTTTCCTATCTAAAACATATATTTATATCTTGGGGGAAAGAAAACATAAAAAAATGGTGAGCTCAAATGATCATTAAAGGTAAACATGGAGAATGTAAAAAAACATAAACATAATAATATAAAAACATGAACATATATTTTTAATATAAAAATCTTGAGCCATAAAATAAATCTTGGAAGTACATAAGGCATAATTCATAAAAGAACATTGACCATGATAAAATAACATTAACATAAAACATGGAATTGTAGAAAACACATAAGCATAGAAAATCATTTCCATATTAGCCAAGGATTATTAAAAATACCATAATAGTGGAAAAATTCCATTACTGAACTGAGTTCACTCCTCGTTCCATCCCTGTTTTACTAAACCAGATAAACTTTTCGTTTCAGCCCTGTATTAATGAACCAGATATACTTACCATTTCAGCCCTGTATTGCTGAACCAAATTTATATGATATTATAGTATTGTCTAACTCATTAGATATAAATATTTACCCAATTTATTATAAGGAGATATAGGTCCCAACCATCTCATAATGAAACCACACATATGTGTTCCATTAAAACATAAACCATTCATCATAACATAACCTAAAGAATAAAATGGGTTTCTTAAACATCACTCCATCATAACATAATCCATGTAAAACAAATGGATTTCATAAATATAATTCCATCATAAAAATAAATAACCATAAGAATAATATGTATAGTATACTTGGAAAATTTCCTTAATCTTAGATAGAAAATAATTTTGATAAAACACTTAAAACAAATTATTGAGGAAAATATCATTTCTTCTTCAAAAACGTTTTCTTTCCTTAATAAACCCCATAATTTTAAAATAAAATAATTCCTTTTAAAATAACTACGAAATATTTTAAGGGAAAATTCATGTAAATAATGTGTTATTAAAGAAAAAAAATCCATTCATACCGTATATGTTAAAAACATTCTACTCATACTTTTTCCAGAAAAATAAAAAAATACCTCGTATTGAATAAAGACAAAAGATTCATTTCACACCGTATAATACAACTTCAACAAAGGGTAAAATTTACATAATTTTTTTATAAGAATATAAAAAATATTACATACTTAGGAAAAATGTACGTGGATGATAAATAGACCCCAGTAAATACTTACATATAAACAATCTTGGATGATAATGAGATTGAAAAATTATTTGTTACCAATTCCATAATCAATCAAATCATATGCATCATAAATTAAAGAAAATTATATATATATATGTAAATATCATAAAATTCATAATAAGAAACACTAAAAAATTTATTGAAATCATAAAAACCGCACAAAATAAATAAGTGGTGTATAAGGAATATGTCTCATATAAATAAAAGTGAGACAAAATAATCCCTCACTTTAGGTTTGTTATCCTTTGTGTATAACTCAACATACTGTAGAATGATTTAAATGATTTAAATGACTTATTACAGAATTATATCTATTTTTATGATATCATATATGATCATATTATCTTATGTTAGGTAATAATATTTCATTATTTTTTATTATTCAGGTATAAATTACTTCATTTTCTTATGCATGTTTTGCCGAATAAGTTCATGTTCTCTTTATTAGGTCGTATTTATATCACTAAATTTGATATTAACATAATAAATATAATATTTATTCACTATGTACATTTATATAATCATTTTTAATGGATATCTTGTAGAACGAATCACATCACATCATGGAGATGGTATACAGTACATATGCACGAGTGACAATATCATTCTAATAATTGTGAAATGATATGGAAGTTGATGGTATATATGTTGTTAAATAATAAATATAATGTTATAATAATTTTATATAGTTATTATTTCCATCATTATATCCATTAAAGTAAGGTGGTGGTGAAAAATAGATTACACCACAACGTGGAGACGATAAGCCGTATGTACGTATGCGTGATGATTTCATTTTTCACTGGATGGATAAAAGGTGGAATATGGTTGTTTAATAATTATAATAACATATAAATATATAATTGATACCTAATTTATTACTTTATAATTAAACAACTTATGAAGAGGAAGTAGAAGAAGAAACAAGTTTGAAAGAATAGGTAGAGGAGATTACCTCTTCTTCGACATGCTTCCTCTAAATCTTCTCTTAGAGCATTAGAGTTGGTCTTTGAAGAAGACAAGAACCTGTAGAATGTAAATAGGGAGGTTTATAATGGAAAAGGGGAAGGTATTATGGATATTTAAGGCTAAAATTGATGTTAATAAGTGAGGTAGGAGGTTCCCTTTTATAATTGAGGTGAGGGAAACTTTTGAAAAACTCAAAAATATTAATTTAAAATAAAATAAAACCCACTAGAAAACATCCAAAATATCCCAATTTATTATATTAAATGATATAGGGTTATAATATCATCAAAAAATAATTATTATACTTGTTTTTATGTGAATTTAAACATTATCATTTTAGTTAACCCTTAGTTATTCTATTTAAGTTTAATTAGGATAACAAATATTTCAATATTAAAAGGGTGAAATATTTATTTATTTGATGTAAATTAAACAATAAATAAGTAACTTAGATAATTTTAGACCAAATAATAATTATTTTATATTTTTAAAAATGTCTTATAATTTTTTAATAATTTAATAAAACATTGTTTTGACAAAACAACAATAGTGTCCATTTTGAAGCTATTCTTTTCATGTATTTTTAAAAATATCAATATGAGATGTTATCATTGAAAAAAATTATTTTATTATATCCATATGGGGTCTATGTCATCTATAAAAATTAATTTACATATTAAATGTCTCAAATTTTATTTAATTTAATATTTTTAATAACATTAATTTTATATTTCCATTAATAAAATAATTACTACATTAGTTTTGTGTAGTTATTTAATATACTTATTTATTGGGTAAAAATTAAAAATAAAGTACAATTATGAATATAAATATACTATTTTTTAGAATAATACTTTTAGTAGAATTTATATTCTGGAAAATTCAACATTATGAATGATATAATTATTAAATTATGAATGTGACAACTTTAACATCACCTTAAATAAAATAATATAAGTGTCACAATATCTTCCATATGGATCCAAATTGTTAATAACTCAAAACTTCTAAGTTTGTGGTCGATATATACTCTACCAATAAGAATTGGGCATGTTTTTGGGACTTTTTATGGTTATTATCATTTTAATAATAATTCTTTTTTTGATTTCACATCAATTAATTAATTTGTACACCATCAAAATATAAGTCTTTAAGGTAATTATATATTTCATAAAAATGAAAAATAAATTACCATGATAAATAAAGTTTTTCCCCTTAAAATTAGTATTTAAAATCGAATTTATCTTTTGTATATCCTTATATAAAAAATGATTTAGTTATTAAAATTTGATTGATACAAACTTAACTTTTCTTTAAATCAAATAAATTAAATGTACTAATCTCATCCAAGTGTCTTCTAAAAGACACCATTTCAATAAAAGGATGATTTAGGTTGAAAAAAACTCTTAAAATTATATTATGACACGTGTTATGGTAATTTTATAACAGTATTATTATCCTTAATTACCTGTTTTACCCTTTTACCATATTAATAAAAATTATTGGTTACAATTCATAATTCCCAAAAATAAAATAAAGATATTTACATAATTTAGGCCTAATGATTAAAAATATGGAATCCATTTTTAAAAATTAAAAACATAGAAGTTGTAGTAATTAATTTAAAATTATTTCCGTTGTCAGAAAGAGAGAACGAGTTTTTTTTAAAAGTTGAAATGAAGCAAAAGATTGAAATGTTTTTACATATGAATTAAATGTAAAATTAATGATAATTACATAATTTATATTGAATGATAAAAATATATTCTATTTATAATTTTAAATAATTAAATAGTATTATTTAATTATATAAATTATTTTTATGAAAAAATTTGTTTTCAATTAAAATTTAGTATAATTTTACTTTTCATCAAAATTTAAAACTTATCAAAAAAATATAAAAAATTCATCCAAAGAAATTTTTTATATTTTTCTTAAAAGGAAGAAGTTTTTTTTGTTAATTATAATATTTAAAATTTCCAAAAACTAGATTTAAAATGGGTGCACCATCAAAAGATGGAAAAACTACATTTTTTTTTGAAAAATACTTCTTTTATTCAAAAAAATGAGTTTGTTCTTATATCATGTATATAAAAATATAAGATGAATTTTAAACATTAGATTGAATCTATAAAGTGTTATTTTATTTTTATTATAGACTCAATTATTTTCATTTAAATAGTTTTTTAGAAGGAAGTTAATATTATTCATACCCACCATTATAATGACTATGTTATAATATTTAGTTGTTCACTTATACTCGATATTTCATGAAATGAAGTCTATCAAAATAAATTGAAATTATGTGTAACACAAGACAAGAATAGTTTTGCTTATACCATAAGCTAATATGATGTTTCATATAGCACAATATAATATTGGTGTAGTGTATAACACAAGACATCAAAGATATAAAAAAGAATCTATCTCATAAAATCTCGGGGCGTCACATACAGACATATAGAATTTCAATAATTTTATAATAAATAAATGAACATACTCTATCTAAATAAAGAATTTGGATAATTAAATAACACATAATTGGCTTTATTGATTAATAAAAAAACACTAGTTTTATAATAACAAGTATATCGATTGTTAATATTTTACTAATCAATAATTGGAATAGATTTCTATGTAGGAATCCTCAAATTAACACCATATATTGTAATGATATATGATTAAGTTGAGAGTTTTCCTAAATTAATTGTTTCATGGGTATTTAGGTGAATGTAATTTGAAAAATTTATTGAAAAATAGGATATTCATAGAGGAAAGGCATTGGATGAAAAATAATTTTTTTTCAAGGAATGGATGATAACAAATCATGATAATAACATACGATGATTTTGAAAGACAAAGGTAGCGATTGAACATTTATCTTATATATATTTATTTTGAGTATTTTTAAATAATTATAAAGTAGTGATAAATTACATTAATCAATCATTTAGGAATATATAAATTCATTACTTTAATGATCCAATGAATGAGGTCATAGAAGAGGAGGGTTCCTAATTGAAAATAAGAGGCAAGTTTAATTTTCTTACAATGGGAAAATAACCAGTCATGTGGGAAAATGATATAGTGAGAAGAAATATAATACCACAAAAATTAAAATAGGAGAATTAAATTAATGTTTTTTATAAATAAATATAAATCAAATTCCCCAGATGGATTATCTTTCAAATGCAATCTTTATTTTTAATTAAGGTTAGAGAAGAAACCATTCTGGATTGGGTAACATTTTAATAAAAAACTATATAAGAGAGAAATATTGAAATTGAACATAAAATATAATGATTGAATGAAAATTAATGACATAATATAATAAATAGGTATTATATACACTATTTAAATAAAATTAGGTGCATCGTACTAAACATGTATCAAAGAAAGGAATTTGAGTTGAACAACTCTTACGATAATGGTAACGTAAGAATAAAAAGACCATAATAGGGTTATCATGAAATAAAATTTAAAATATTAATAATTGAAAGATATTAATTATACTTGTAAGACATTAGGGTATTTAATACACTATATACAATAAATGATGGTGCACAATATCAAACAAGTATAATTGAATTGAAAATAGAGACAAATAACCCTTACAACATTGGTATCATTTGAATCTAAATGCATTTAATCAAAAAACATGACATGGATATTAAAACCCCATTAATTATATGAGTATTGTAAAATAAATCCATTATGAATCAATCAAACCATATTAAAGATATCATGGTGTAGAAAATAAAATATTTATCATGAAATTAAATTTGAGACAAAGAACCCCTTACCTTAATTCCTAACTTCTACTAATGCACTTGAATCTCATCTACCCAAAAGAAAATATCTTAATAAAATATTTTAGAAAATTATTCATATACTTATACTTTTATATAATACATTTATGATTTTTTTCTACAATTATATTAGTTAGTTATTATCTATTTTCAATTTCAAGAGTGAGTAATCTTCATCGTTTTGAACTAGTTTCATAATACTAATTTTGTTCATTGTTATTTTCAAAAAATTATTCATTAACAGATCATAAAATGAAATGGAATAGATTATTTATAATTATTTATATTTTTTTAATTTCATTCATGGTTTTATGTTTAGAAATCTTAAAGATGAAATCACAGATGAACATGTTTGAGTGATTTTTAATAAACAGACATCAGTATATTAATTAACGAGTTTACATTAAATTTTATCACCCAAAAACAAAAATAAAATAATTATTTACATATTTATATAATATATTATCAGTAATAAAGTTCTCAAAGTCATCTATGTTATTATTTTATATCATTATTCAAGTATGTGGTTAAACCGATCCAAACATGAACATATCATAATTAATCGATGCGTATGGCTATAAAAATGGTTTCTTTTAGAATAATATGATTATTGAATAAGAATTATTATATTATTTAGATATTTTTATTTTTTTAATCATTTTTAAGAGAGTTTAAAAAATAATAAATAAACTTGATGAAAAATGAGATACATTACTTCATGGAGGCAGTAGTCCATACAAAAGAAAAATGTCGTTTTCATTTTTCTAAATGGAAAAGGGGAAAGGTGGTCAAAACTTTTTAAATTTTCCTAATAAAATTTAATATAAAAAACAATACTATTGTAATTTTATTTGGGTGGCTAGAAAATCTTTTTAAGAGGATTATTATGAAGAAAATACTAAGGAGTAAAAAATAGTTACATTGAGAACTTGTGATTCCACTAGGAAATATCATTGAAAATAGAGGCATTAGGATAAATAATTGAGAAGATAGGCTAATAAACTTGAAATAGGATTATAGAAAGAAAAAATTATTTATTTTTAGGATAATATTTTAAAGGATAGGTGTAACATGAAGTGGAGGAAGGGATTCCCTTTCATAAGTGAAAAGAAGGGTAATTTTGGAAGTACCCATTACATTTCAATAATAGCATATCATTATTCAAGGGGAAAAAGAATAAAAAGTAGGAAATAATGAATTTTGGGGTGTTCTAATGTCGATCCAGCCTCTAAAACTCATTTAAACACATGTTTTAAACAATTATCAAGACATTTACTCTTATATTTTTCATTTTTTCATTTCTTGTTTTTACCATGGTAATTAATTTTTAACTAAGTAACTTATTTTTAATGACAAAAAATAAATGGAAATTATTAAATAATTTGGAACTCATAATCATAAATATTAGATTTGTTATATAGAAAAATATTATTTTGTAAGAAAAATTAAATTTAAAATTAAATTATTTAATTCATTAAAATCCATTTTAGGAAAAAGTTTATTTTTATGATTGAAATTTACGTGTAGGAAAAAATTATCAATGTTATATATCTTCATAATATAAATTAAATTTTTATAGAAATTAAAATTTATATTTTTGTCAAAGTAATCCAAAACTTAATTTTACCATAATAATTTTTAATTAAAAGAAATGACTAAAATCGATTCATTTAATAGAAAATATTACTTAAGTTAATAAAATATTAAGTATAGGTTTTCAAAATACATAATATTATTTTTAAATTTATAGTTTTACTACATAAAAACATCTATGATCATGTAATTTTTTTTATAATAATTTAAGTTATTCTTTCTTCTTAATATATTCTTAAATGTTGTGACTTGAGTAAAAACTGTATTTTTCACCATTCACTTCAAAATAATTTTTTTTGAAAATTTTAAAAAATTTATATTATGAAAATAATTTTATTATAAATCCAAAAATTAATTTAATTTAATCAAATTAAAATTATAAAATTTTAGAATATAAAATTTAAATAAAAAAATTATGAAAATTGTTTTCATAGGAAAATAAATTTTGAAAATATTAACCATTCTTATTCCTTTTTCCTATCGATTAATAATCATGTTTAGTGTAAACATATCATTCATAAAAATAATATATTTTATCCATGATAAATTTAATATCTTAAAATAAGGCACATAAAATCCAGTTTTAGAAGGGTTACATTTTAAATTATAAATTAGTTTTATTAGGTACTTAATTAAAATAATTGAATTTTATCAATTCCTTGGTATTAATAATGAACATTATATATATTTCATAATTTTATTAATCTATTTTTACCTACTAATTTTATGGAAAATTTTTAACAGTTTCTATTAAACTATTCGTTGTGGTTTGGTCTTGCATGGGAATCAAGCTATCAAAAACATTAGGTTTCAAAGTAAAATATAATTTAAAATCTTATGCTATTACATTTCCCCCTAAATAATTTTTGTTATTAAAATTTTTACTATCAATTACTTATAATATTAGTTAAGGTCTTGTAAAAGACAAACATAAATCAAGATATAATATCAAATGAAGTTTCTACCATAATATCTTAGGTATGACTAGAAAAAAATATTTTCCCATAATCGTGTCAACCGATCACTGCATCTTTCCTTTTCAACTTGATTCTCTATACCAATATTTTCTACACATGAATCATCTTACAGTTCCTTTGAGAGATTCCCATTAGTGATTCTTGTCATATTTTTAACACGAAGAAAATTCAATACTATTTCCTTTTTCATCTTTATCACCTAAAATTCCTTGAGACTCTACCATTATATTATTTAGTGTGTTTGGAAGCTCAAATAATCTCACATAATTAATCATAATATACAAAAGCTAATTAGTCATAACCAAAATATTTTCACTAAAGCTATTATCCTATTAGGTTGCTTATTGGGACAATATTTTCATTTTCCTTGTCATCCATTATTAAATTGACTCCTTAAAGCTTTAGAAATTACCAAAAACAAAAGGTTTAAACATGAGTGATGTGAAATTAACACCATAATAGAATTATTTTATGAAAAATTATACCACAATTTTTTTTTACACTTTTGAAATTATAACCTTATTTTTCTCATCAACATAAATCAATCTTAATTCATTATAGTTTTTATTAAGTATAATTACCTCACATTCTATAAAAAAATTCCTTAAAATAATAAATCATTCATAATAGATTATAAAAATAATGTGATTAGCTAAAGAATATTCCTCAGGAGTGTCTAGAAATGTGTTTATTATTAGATCCACTCATTTTGAACTAGATTTAAGATTAGGTTAATAACCAAAAACCTTTTTAGGGTGATTACCCCTAGATTCATTTGTTCCATATCCATATCAACTTTTTAATATTCATAAATGGATTTAATTTATAGTAAACCACACAATCTATACTTCATCAAAACCTTGTGGTGTTATCTTATATGTAGAATTATCCCCTAGACTTATACATAAGGATTTCAATAAAGTTATCTTATTCTAATCCCTAATCCCTAAACAATATAAAATATTCTATATTACTTCAACCTGCCTAGACGGGTATCTATACTTTTGAAATTATAATCAAGCTTAATTTAGTAACCCCGGATGACTGTTATAACTCTTAAATTATCTTCAAGTGATAACATCCTAACCTCTAAAGTTATCTAAACCCTACTCTAATACAAAATTTGAATCATTGGACATGATCTTCCCATAATTACATGGTTTATAGAATACATTTCATTACATACATTACCACAATATTTTATTCTTATATCTTTACAGAATTAGGAAAACTCATTAACTAAAAAATCTCATGACTTTCTTATCCAACCTAATTTTTTCCCACTAAATAAGAAACTAATTAATCCATAACATGTCTTCAATATCTCCCAAAAATTCTACACATATTCTATTATTTATGATAAATCATGTCAAATACATTTTTTTATAACTTGGGAACTGAAAATATAAGAATTTTTAGCTCAAATTCTATATAATTGAAATAATATACCAAAATATATCATAAAATAAGAAAGGAATTAATAATAGAGTAAGAAGTTAATGATAAGAAAATAATTCCATATAAATTACCACATGATCTTGAGAATAATTTTATAGCTAATAATATAAATAAACACATGGGAAACAATAACTATTTTCAAGGTGGTGGAATGCATAATGTTGAATGTCTTGATTATTAACATCTAGACCTCAGTGAAGACATCATTATTTCCATCAAGGTCGAAACCGAGACATCATGCTTGCATTGGATAAACATACAAAAAATACTCAAACCTTTTGTCTCATGAGACAAACTGATGCATCTAGGGGATATATATTACTGGGCCCCACCTGTCACTTCTTTAAGTCCTATACATTCACTATATAAAATATATGAATAATAAAACAATGAATAATCAACATGCCTTAGTAATCTATAATAATATGTATTAAGATACAAATATATAAAAATTCAATAATTTTCTTATCAATAAATGAACATAATCCATATAGATAAAGAAGGTGGATGGTTAAAAAACACATAATCAACTTTCCCAAGTAATCAATAAACATCAGTATCAAAATAAAAAGTATATAGATTGTCAATATATTCCTAATAAATAAGTATAATAACTTTCAATGTGTGCATCCTGAAACTAACACCATATAAATTAATGGTATATATTTAAGTCAATAATTTTATAAAATCATCAATGCATGGGTATTTAGGTGAGTTATTTTCAAATATAGTAATAAAAAATAAGGTATTCACAAAGTAAAGGAATTAAAATAAAAATCATGACTATTATAGAGGATGATTTTACAAGAAAAAGGAAGTGATAAATCATTTCTCTTATAGATATTTGATTTAAATACTTTAAAAGAAGTTTAGAGTAGTATAAAATGACATTAATCAATTATTGAGGAAAATATAAGGACATTTTGAAAAGAATCCAATGAATAAAACCACATTAAATGAGGATTACCAATAAAAAAGAAGTTGTAGGGCCAGTTTCCTTAAAATGGGTAAATAATGATCCAAGAAGAAAAATGAAATAGAGAGAAGAAATGTAAAACCCAAAAAATAAAAAGAGGAGAAGAAAATAATGAAGAAATTTATAAATCATGAACATTCAAATTCTGCATATTGATTATCTTATAAGGTAAATCCTGATTCTAAAATTGATATTGGAAAATAAACCATTACATCTTGGGCAACATTTTAATAAAAAGCCTTATATGAGAGAGAGAGATTGAGATTAAACCTCAACTATAATTAATGAAATATAATTAATGATATAATATAATAAATAGTCAGTATGAACAAAATTTAAACGAAATTATAATACATGTCTTAAAGAAATAAATATGAGATGAAAAACTCTTATGGTAATGGTAACATAAGAATAAAGAGAACATAAGAGGGTTACCATGAAATAGAAATTAAAATATATTAAAATGAAAGATATTCATTATACTTGGAGGAATTTATTGTAATGAATGAACCATATAAAATAAATTATTATGCATAACATCAATTATGTCTCAAGGAATTTAAAATAGAGACAAATAACTCTTACAACCATGGTATCCTTTGAACTGAAATCCATTTAATGATAAAACATGATACAAATCTTTAAAAACCACTAATTATATGAATATGTTAAAATAATCCCATAAGGAAGTAATCACACAATATCAAATATATTATGGTTCACAATATGAAATATTTCTCAAGAAATTAAATTTGAGATAAAGAACTTCTTACCTCAATTCTTGACTTCCACTAAAGCGCTTAAATATCCTGTATAAAAAATAAATAAATACAATAATGGCATATTTAATAAAATTATTTATATATATATAACCTTTTATAAAATTCATTTATAATTATTCACTACTTTTATATTAGTTATTTATTATCTATTTTTAATATCGGGTGTGAGTAATCTTGATCGTTTTGAACTAGTTTCGTAATTGTGATGTTTTTATTCATTTCTCTACCAAAGTTAATCCTTCATATACTATAGATGATTTTGGAATAATTCATTTATAGATATTTATATTTATATTATTTAATTCTATGGGATTTTTGTTACGATACTTAAAATTCATTTATAATTATTCACTACATGTATATTAGTTAGTTATTATCTATTTTTAATATTGGGTGTGAGTAATCATGATCGTTTTGAACTAGTTTCGTAATGGTGATGTTTTTCTTCATTTATCTACAAAAGTTAATCATTCATATACTATAGATGGTACTGTAATAGTTTATTTATAAATATTTATATTTTTATTATTTCATTCTATGGGTTTTTTGGTTACGATCCTTAAAGATGAAATTTGTAGTGATCATATTTTAGTGATTTTTATTGAATAGATGTTGGTATCTTAATTAATGAGTTTACTAAAAATGTTACCAATCTATAAAAAATTTTAATTTTATATATTATATATTATTATTAATTATTTTCTAATATTCATCCATGATATTATTTTAGATCATTGTTCAAGTAGGTGGTTAGACATACCGAAATATAAGCGTACCATAAATAATGGATGAGTATAGTTATGAATGTGGTTTATTTGAGAATAGTATCATTATTATAGAATAATAATGATATTATTTAGATGTTTTAAGGAAGTAAATAAAATTTTAATATATTTTAACAAATAACAAAATAAGTATTTGAAAAATGAGATACATTACTTTGTAGAGGTGATTGTCTGTGCAAATGCACAAATGGTGTTATCATATTTGTTAATGGAAAAGGGGAATGGTGGTTAATTTTTTTACCTTATAATAAAAAGATTAAATAAAAAATAATAATACTTTCATTATATTATTATTTCTATAAAAACATTGGAAGTGGGAGATTAAGTAGAAATTATTAAGGATTAAGAAATTATCACATTGATAACTTGAGATTTCTTCCACAAATCTCCATGAAAATAGAGGCCTTATGCTAACTAATTGAGAAAATAGAATTATAGAATCAAGATATGAATGTAGTATTATAAAAATTAAATATTTATAGGATTAAATTAAATGGAATAAGTATATCATGAAGTGGTGGAAGTGGACCCTTTTCATAAGTCAAGAGAAGGATAATTTTGGAAGTACCCATTACATTTCTATAATGGTATGCCACTATTCATGGGTCAAAGGATCCAAAAGTGGTAAATAATGAAGTTTGGTGTCATAAAAGGTTTATCAAGCCTCTAAAATTCATTTTCATACATGTTTTAAAGATGAATCAATCCTTTCATTCTTTTGTTTTTTCACTTTTATAATTTTTGGTTTTTATAATGGTAATTAATTTTTACCTAAGTAATTTACTTTTAATGAATAAAAACCAAATGGAATAATTAAATAATTTTTAATTAATTATTATGAATATTATAAAAAATTTATAAAATAGTATTCCTTTGTTTAATGAAAATTAATTTTAACATTAACACATTTTATGCGTAAAACCCCATTTTTAGAAGAAGTATTTTTTATTCTTAAAATTTATGTATATGATGAAATTATCAATGTTTTAGATTTTAATAATATGAAATTGGTTTATTATAAGAAAATTTAATTTTATTTGTCTTTAAAATCAATCCCAAACCAAATTTTACCATAATAATGTTTAATTAAAATAAAATACCAAAAATAGTTTCTTTTATTGGGAAATATTCCTTAACTTCATAAAATGTTAAACATAGGTTTTATAAATCCAAAATAGTATTTTGAAATTTAAATTTTTAGTCATTAAATACATATTTGATCATGGAATTTTTTTATATTTATTTATGTTATACTTACTTCTTGATATATTCATAAATGCTACATGTTTACTAAAAATATTATATTTCACTACTCACCTAAAGATTAATTATTTTATAAAAATACCAAAAATTTTCCTAATATAATATTGTTATTATAAATTCAAATATTAATTAAACATTTTCAAATTAAAATCTAAAATTTCATAACTTAAATTTTAAATCAAAACATAACATATAAGGAAAACCCAAGGTTTTAAGAGGCAATATTATCATTATCATTATAATTTTATCTCATTTATTTTAAAGAACATTTATCTATTTTTCAAATGGATTGAATCGTGACTAGAAAATGTTTCTTAAGGGAAGAAACAAAAATAACGACACTTTATTCATTCAAAAGTGGGATATTACAAAAAAATCACATAAAGCTAAGTAATTCTAACCATGGATTATTTCACAACATGGATCAAGTACATCTATTAAAAGTGCATAAATCAATAGGGGATAATTGATAAAAAATAATAAAATCTTAATGAATAAGAAATTTCTTGGATAATATTCAATATTGAGTTCACCAATAGATAGAAAAAACCAATAATGAGACATAGTATAATTAAAGGAGAAAACATTATGAAAAATATATAATATTAAATAAGAACTGTGCCCTACGAAGTGAGAGTGGAATGAATGAATTATTTAACAAGTTTATATATAGGAATGAAATCCGGCCATTATAAATATTTTCATTGCAAATATAGACATTACAGATATAGATTTTGTTCATATATCCAATAGGTATACTAAAGTCATGTATTGTTAATTAGTAAATTTAAAATAATAAAACTCAAAATTGAATAAAAATATGATATTAGAATATTATATATATATATTTATGTGTTACAAATAAATATAGATATTATTACTATTAAAATATAATATGATGTATATATAAAATTAAAATTATTTTTTTTAATATCAATAGTGTAGTAAAATTAAATTTTAGAATATAAAAAATTAATTTTAATGGTATTTATTAAAGAGTATTTATTATAAAATTATTTTTTTAAAGAACAATTTTATTAATTATTTTATATTTTTATCCAAATATATTAAATTTAATTCTATGAAAATATTAATATATATTAAATAATATATTAAAATATTTTAAATTTATATGAAATATCATTAAGAACACTTAATTTTTAAAAACATCATTTTTTTAATAAAATAAATTTTTTAATTATATTTTTTATTTTCTTTTTAAAAATAAATTTATAAATTTTATAATATAAATTAGATAAAACTAATATAATTTTAGGATTTATCATGCAATATTAACTTAAGATAATTTTTGTATATTTTCCTAAAAAAATGATTTTGGTGAATTTACTAATACTAAAATTTTTATTCCATTATTATTATATAAATATTACTAAGAATGTTTTGAAACATTTTCTGGAAAATATATTTATTTCATAATTTATATTATAAATTTTAAAATATTTATTATTGTTTTCAAATGTATATTTTATATTTTAGAATGATAGTGATATTTTTCTCAAAAATTATTTTAATACACTATATTTTAATTATATTCAAATTAATTTTGAACATTTTCAGAAGTTGAACCAATAAAAATGGTTTTAAAATTTTTAGTTAGTAGGTATGAATTATATAATAATGACAACTTTTTTTGGCATAAAATTATCTTACCAAGGTAAATATCTGTCACTATAGTAAAATAATTATTTTTCAGAGAATAATACCTTTTTAAATATTGTAAAATTTTAAAATTACATGAAACTATTTTAAATTAACACTATAATATTATTTTTAATAATATATAAAAATTAATTAAAACTCATTTAATTGGAATTTAATGTTAAGAATACCTAATTATTAAAACAACATTTTTGTACAAGAACATTTTTCAACACATTATATGTTTTAATTTAAAAGATAATTTAATCATTTTTAGAAATTGAATTAAATTATAAGTATGCCAAATTATTATTCATTATATAGAAATTGTGTATGAAAGTTCATCTTATATTTTTAGGGAAAAAATAATAACCATGATTACTTTTTATTCTAGATTAATAGTGGTAAAATGGGTAAATGAAGTATCTAAAAATTTTAATATATAAAAAGTCAATTAATTTCTAGAAAGAATTATTTTGTATGAAATTATGAACCAAATTTATTAACTACAATTTTCCCACTTAACTCACCTAACCTACCTAACACCCATGTGATACCATTCTTACCCCTCACTAAACTTTAGTCTATATGAAAAGACTATCATTTTTCACTTATGAAAGGATACCACTCCCCCCATTATCTCAAACCTCTTAAACCCAAAGGAAATTATCATTAAATTAACTTAAAATTCCTATATAAATACTTATAAAGGATTTCTATGGTTATAAAGATTACTCTTAATATTTAAGAAGCTACATAACAATGTAAGGGTTCTCTTCCTCCACTTATCAATTTATGCTCTTATTTATTATAATACTTTTGAATTCCATGTGATTATACTTCCATGTGTTAATAATAAATATTTTACTATCCTAATAATGCATATTTAATTATAGAATACACTTATATCACATTAATCACATTTCATAGTCTCTTTTGTATATCTGCTATACAACCAAAATCACTTCATGATTCTCTCCCTCCTCTTTTCAATTCAAGATCTTCTTCGTTGTAAGTATTTTTATTTACAAGTGATTATTCTTAAATGTATTAATAGTAAATCCTTTATCATCCTAATTATAATCCATTTATGATAGGATACCCTTATCTAACATTTATTAAATTTCATAGTCCATTTTGTATAGTCATTATGCAGCTGAGATCACTCTCTGATTCTCTCCCCCATATTTTAAAATTCAAGCCTTTAATTTGTTATAATAATTTTTATTTCAATGTGATTATTCATCCAAATATTCATAATCAATAATTTAATTTCCAAGTTGTTTTCTATTAAAGATATTCTTTCTTTATCACTCATTAAACCCATTCCATAATCCTTTTGAATACTCATCACGCTATTGAAATAATTCCTTGATTTTCAATATTAATCCTATAGATAGACAACTATAATACCATTCTTGGGTATCTATATAAATGAAGCATATAAATTGTTATGATTTTGAATTTTTTTAAATAGGTGATCAAGATTTTTTATGCAGTTTAGGGTGAATTTTATTGAATGATGAAACAAGCTAAGGGTTTCATCAACTCAATTTCCTATTCATTAGGTAATAACCTTTCCTAATTGAATAAACTTTTTTAAAGATTTATTTGATCATAATATTCCTATATATTATATGTTGTTTACTTTTATTCTTTGGTAAATTAATTCTCAAAATCAATAACTACATTTTTATTAAAATTTCTTCATAATCAAAATTGAATCGTTGGAAATCATAATTCCCATTCTTACCATTGAATCCTTCCCACCATATAAAAGTATTCATTTCTCCCAATGTTATCATATATTTTCGAGAAAGATAATATGGATTATTTCCTAATATTATCATAATCCTAATTATTCCTTTTTAAAATTAATGTTTAATACTCTTTTTATGACGTTGTTTTTCAAACAAAGGTGTTTCAATATAAAAAAGGGTTTTACATCCTTTAAAAAACCAAATGTTTTATATTTCACTTAAAATTATGTTTAATAACCTCTATATATCTTAAAATATATATTATTAAATATTTTAAAATTAAAAGTTTTGAAAGTGTTCTCACTTCACCATTTAAAAAAATGAATTTTCAAAGTGACTTCGACTTCTTTATTTACGCCAAAGATAAAATATTTTTCTAAAAATTAATATATGATTTCACCACCATTTTCATATATATATATATCTATAGGATATATTTATTTTGAATTTATTTTTTATTATTTAACATATAAATGTACTTATGAAATATATTTTTGAGATTATTGAGTTTTCTGTATCAAAAATTTACAAGCTTGTGGTCAATTTTGGTGATACCATCCAAAAGTGTAGCGAAACACATTTTTCTATCTATGGGTTCTATATGTTGTGAAGTAAAAAACCCATTTAATTTCCCATGGGTTTTCATGATATGTTGAAGGATTTATTTATTATAGAAATAATATGTATTTATGATTATGGGTGTGGTCCTATATCCCCCTCCAATATATTTGTTAAAAATTTATAACTCATGAGATAAGTATTTTATTTGTTCCCAACTGAAGCACATGATTTTTTTATTCATAATACAAGGAATGAAAATTTAATTTATCCAAAATAAGAATCATGTAATTTTTTTTATTCACAACATGAAGCGTGGGAATTTTCTTGTTCACAATATCAAGCCTTAACATTTTTTTGTTCACAACCTCAAGCATGAACAACTTTTTTTTGTTCACAACATGACCCGTTGAAATTTTTGTTAGTTAAAAAATGAAGTGTGGTATTTTTTTTGGGTTTATAACATCAAGTGTTGGTATTTTTTTTCATAATAAGAATAATTTGAATTTTTTTCATATCATTAAAAATGTACATTTTTATTGTTGAAAATAATGAAGTGTGGATATTTTGTTTTTTCACAATATTATAATTTCCCTATACTAATATTTGTATGATATTTGATAGTTTTCAAAATTTTATGATTATTATAACTCTTATGTTATGCTATCAAGGATGATTCCAATTGAATCGTTAGTTTTTTTATGTCATTCCAATACTTATTCACTAATATATGATTTTTGGGATATAGTTTTATTATGTATCCTGATTATACCTATATGACCATTTTTGTTATCGCTCATGTTTACCCTTACTGGGCATCTAAGAAAATCACTTTCTTATGTTTTATTTAACTAAGTTATGATGATGATTATAACCTAATATGTTTATAGAATTGGAACTTTGGGGTTCAAATATAGAGAAATGTAATTTTTTTGTAAAATAATATGTTTATGTAGATAATATACAATAAATTATACCTCTTGGTCTATGGATTTTGAGAATATTTGTGAGATGTATTAATTTAACCAAGGAATCAATGTAATATTTATGTGTGTTTAGAATGAGTTACTATAGTTGGTATCATAGGAAAGGTTTTTTTTTTCATATTATAGAAGATATTCTTATAATTATGGTTAGTGAACCTTTATGGAAAACCCTAGTGACAAGTCAAAGTATAGGATGATATCCTAAAATATTATTAAATCATTGAGTAAGTGGTTTTTATTAAAAATAAATCTCTATTTAGATACTGGTAAGTGGATATAGGCTCTAAAAAAAGTGTACTTAAGGGTAATAAACTTGAAGAGGTCATGTTGGGTATTAACTAAACCATGACCCAATGCATGAAAAAGTGGCCTAACTGTACACTTGGCTCAAAACTACTAAATAATATGCTTTAGTGGAATATATTATCTTTACAAACAACTATTAAGGTATTATTTATCAGTTAAATTGATGGGTTTCATTAAGAATTATAATATAACCCAACTTAAGGTAACCTAGTTTGAACCAAGGGAGTTAAAGGATGAACCAAGTGTGATGTAGTTGAAATGAAAATATCATAGGATGAAATAAAGGTTTCATTGGAGATGACATATTAGGATAAAGATATAATATTAATATGATCATTTATACAAATTTAGTGAGATATTATCATAGTCATTTTGGTTTAATATTTGGTTGGAAATAGGATTTTAAATGTAGTGTTGTGGAAGGTATGTCTCTATAAATTCCTAATACTTACCTATAGAGTCATATCCGGAATAAATGTTTGAGATTGTTAATATATAAATATTATGAGGGAAAATATATCTTACCATGTCTTATCAAATATAGAAATGTTTGTGTCTCATAAAGTCTATATCTTAAGCCATGATTATATTTAGATACCATTAAGTATAGATATTTGTAATTAAAAATTAAAATTATGAGGACGCGATTTATTTAAGGTAGAGAATACAATGACCTAGGTTTTATGATCTATCATTATAATAATCATCATCATCACTATTATTTTATATATATTATTTTAAAGAAAGATTATATATTCTTTCAAAAGGATTGAAACATGACTAGAAAATGTTCCCTATAATAAATGAACCATCCAAAAGAAACTTCATTCATTAATAAGTGGTACATTAGAATAAAAGTACATTAAACTAAGTACCACTTAACATGGATTATTAATCAATATGTATGAATTACATCTATTAAAAGTTTATAAATAAATAGGGTAAAATAGATAGAAAATAATAAAATCATAAGGACTAGGAAATCTCTTGGACCATCTTCAACCTTGAGGAACACCAATATACAAAAAATCAAATAATTTGAAAGTGCACCATGAAAGGATAAATAATTATGAAAAATATTTAATATGAAATATGAACTATGACTTATGAATTGAGAGTTGAATGAATGAATGATTTATTAAGTCTATATATAGGAAAGAAATATGGCCACAATAAATATGGTCATTGTAAATATGGTCATTGTAGATATGGTCATTGTTCATATATCCACTAGTTATATTAAGTACATGGACTTAATCATAACATATTATAGTGTTTTATGAACTATAATTAACTTTCTTAAAATTATATGGAACTTTTTAGTTTATAGTTTTAGAGAATTAGGACAATCTATTATAAAGTAAACCCATACATTACAAGTGGAAACTTATAATCACTATCCATTTTTTCCACCAATAAAAACATGGTTTATTTTCATAATAAATATTTACAATAATAATCCCAACCTCATTATTTTTTACTGATAAACTATAATACCCATGAATTTTTTTGAAAACATATAATAAGAGAAAAAATATTAGTAAGGGACATAAAAATAAAGAAAACCATTATTCCAGTGAAAAACAAGAAAAATAGTATAACATCAACCTTTACCTTCAATTTTCTTTGAGTTTATGAAATAAAAATTTTTCAAACAAAAAACACACAAATGTTTTTCTCAAATAAAGCCTTTAAAACCCATAAAAAGTAACTAAAAACCCTTTTAGGAGAATTTGAGAATAATATTCATAAAAAACTTTAAAAACATTTTAATTGGAATAAATATGTGACCTACATCCAATATAATAATTACCTAATGCATTGGAGACCTATAATAGGGCTCACCTTTAATATAATCTATATTGGGCTCAACTATTTTTTATGAGCTATAATGGGGATCATTCCTTCATATAATCTACTTCGGGATCATCTATGAGATATAATGAGGTTCAATACTTCGTATAAGTTGTATTGAGAATATATATTTCACATATTCTGCTCTAGTACCAAATCATGAATAAAACATTTTATGCCTGCACTTTTCATCATAAAAACTCTGAAAAACATTTTAAAACCCATACATAAAACACTTTCTAATATCAAAATAACCTTCAATTTTGAAAAATCCCTTTTCAATACCAAAATAACTAGAATAAGGTGAATATGATTTTTCTATGAGGAAAATATCATTAAAAACATTTTTTTTAAAATAAATTTTACATTTTGGAAACACATATTTTTTTCACTCATATATGAATAAATTCTAATTAAAAACAAAATTTTAAACTTGTAGAGTAACCTTAAAATAATTATGGTTTCATGAAGGTGGGAATAACCACTCATTCTATATAAGTTAAAAAACATTCCCTTTTTACTTTTGTAAAAAGAAACATTAAAAGATGTTTTTAAAAGAAAGACCCTTACCTTGAGTCCAATTTATCATGTATGTCCCTTATATTCGTAAATGATAAACTTATGTTAATTATTTACTTGATTAAGAACCTTTTTTATGTTTTTATTCCTTTTATTTCCCTTATTAATATTTTATATACGTGTACTTAATTAATTATTTTCTCATCAAACATTTCAAGGATATTCATTTTGTAACTCTAAAATGAATTTAGTAGGTTGACTATGGTCAATAGGATCATTAACCCATAATATATATATAATAATAATTAAATAAATATAATTTATGTACAATAATTATAATTTTAAATAAAACCATGAATTATGGTTATGAAAAATGAACTATTTTATAATCAGAGAGACGGTAGTTTGTACGTTCACATGAGTAACGTTTCCATTTTTCAATGATCGTTATAGAAAGAAGGAAAGTATAATATTATCCTTAAATAATTATAATAATATCTTAAATATGATATTAATTCTTTAAATATACTTATATAAACCATTCATGCGATGTAGTGATGAAAACGAATCACATCGCTTCGTGGAGGTGGTAGGCTACATGTATGCACAAATGACATTATTATTTTTATATGCATGAAATGGTAAAAGTGTAAATTCTATATTATACGTTCATAATGATACATATTTCATGAATATAATATAAAAACTTAATTCAATCATTATAAACAATCTTAATATATGGTGATGGAAAATGAATTACATCAGTTCGTGAAGCGGTAGTCCGCCATACACATGAATGATGAATAAATTTTCAGTTTGATAGAGGTGGAGATGGATATAGGTAATTAAAATTACATAATAACATAAAATTATATGGATTATACTATATTTATTATTTTATTATGGTTTATGAAGGTTTGATGGATTTTTAGGAATAAAAAAAACAAAAACATTCGATTAAAAACGATACCTCTTCTTTGGACAATCTACTTTGTTTAACACCTTAAGAACACTAACGGTGGTGTTATGCCTAAAATAAGACCTATAGAATGAGGTTAGTTATTTGAATTTTTTTTTGGTTATTTAGTTTCCAAAAAATGGGTTTTTATGTGTGGTGAAATGATAAGAAGAGGTTCCCTTTTATAGAAGAAATGAAGGGCACTCTTGGAATTTTCAAAAATATTCAACTATTATAAATTAATTTTTAATTAAAAATAGACCAAAAGTGATTTATTTAAAATATAATGTTATTATGTGTCTAAAAAATATCATAAAATAATATTTTGTTAATTTTAGGTCAAATTCTCACCCTTATCATTTAGTTTTAACCCCTTTAAATATTACCATAACAAAATTGTTTTTTACTCTCTAAGGGTCAATATTGTTAGTATAAATTTAAGAAAGGAACATAAATGAATAATGGTTTATATTTTAAACCTTATCCTAATAAAGTTTCTGAATTTAATATTTTAGGGTTTTTATATCATTTAATAAAATATTATTTATTTTAAAATATCATTCATGTCAATTTTGACAATATTCATTACATTGATTTTTAAAAATATCAATACAACAAGATAACTTAGAAAAAATATTTTAATATATAACTAAAATGTAAAATTAATATATAAAATTAATTTATTACATTAATTATATATTATATTTTTTAAATATTTTTAATATCTTTAATTAAATATTTACCGCATCAGTGTTATCTAAGCATTTAATGTAATTAGTTCTTCACTAAAATTTAAAATAAATTACCATGTTGAATATAAATATATTAAATTTAAAAATAATATTTATATTCAAGCATATCATTTTTATATTATCATATTTGAAATATTATAATTATAAAAAACAACAGTGTGATATATTTAACTTTTCTTTAAATAAAATATTTTAAAGGACATAATCTAATGCAAGTGGCCATAAATGGTCTAATAATAGAACCTTGAATGATTATGTATTAATATTAATCATTCAATAAAATTTGGTCAATTTTTAGGATAATTTTCTAGTCCTTATCATTTTTTTTACCCTTAATTACCCTATTTACCTTTTACCGTGCTGACAAAAAATTACTAAGGTAACTATTCAGATTGTCCAAAAATAAAATTTTCCTATTTACTAAATTTTGACCTAATGATTCCAAATAAGGAATATATTTTTAAAAATTTAAAATACAGAAGTGGAATAATTTAATTTACAATTAAATTACAGAAACTCAATAAAAATTAGTTTTTGGAAAAATACCCTTTTTAAATATAAAGCATTTTTATGCTAAATTAAAGTATAATATCTGTAACGACCCGAATCCGAAGCCACATAACTGGTGCCCGGTACCCGGTTTGCCACATGACCTCAAGCGCGTTTCCCCAAACACTAGAGGCTACCGACTAGCAGTGAGGGCCTTGGTGAGTCAGTGAGGAAACTATGCCCTCATTTGGTAAAGTATGCAGCGGAAGAATAAACATAATCAATAACAGAAGCAGTAATTAGCATACAACAACTGACCTAAATGTAGAAGCAATGTCTAATAAAATAATGATGTAGGATGGTACATGTATCTATGGAAAGCAGTAAACAAAACAACGTGCTGAAATACAACTGAAACCAAAGTACTAAATGTAAATAGCAACTCTATCAGCATCGCGAGCCAAAGCCCGGTCCCATGCTCTACAGCTCCAACCAGCAATCAAGTACCCAAGGTAGAAGGACCACAATCCCTACCTACACCTGCAACCATATAATCTGTTTGGGCCAAAAATCAGGACCCAAACTGGGTGTGAGACTAATCCCAGTAGGCAATCACCACAAGATTTGTGCCCTAACCTCAGTGAGTAACATAGAAAAAGTAAAGTAAAATTAAGTACACCAGTAAATAATTCTACCAATTACCATTCACATTCATTTAATTAAACAAAACGGAAAAAAACTAGCAAAACATTCTATTCCAAGGTAAGCAAGTAACACAGTAGGTATCTCAAAAGAATACCTAAACACAAGCAATACAAAACCCAAGCTTGTTCTTTGGCTTGGTGGATTCATCAAAACCAACCATCAAAATTCACACTGACTCTCTGGGTGGCTCAAACTAGTAGACCCCAATAGTCCAATAATAAAACAATGCACAAACACTTTGGGAAGCTCTCACGTCAATTCCCCTATAATCTTGCAACGATATCTACAGACTCTCTGAAGAAGCACTTACGTCTAATTCCTCCCATGGTCTCAATGTGTGGGTAAACTAAGAACACTCTTGGGAAGAACAAAGTCCAATTCCCGTAGGTTCTGCATATGAAACTAAAACCAATAGACCCTCTAGGGAAGCACTTAATCATCTATTCCCTCTTTGATCTCCCGCACCAGGTTCTCACAGCCCTGAGCAGTCCAGTCGTGCGTAATCGACTGTCAGCAGCCCTAAGTAAGTTCAAAAACTACTTGGCTAATAACTACCATACATCAAAAGCATATAAACAACAAGAAACACATGAAAAAAGTTATAAAAATTAAACTAGTAATGCAATAGGGTTTGCCTCACAGGCAAACGATGCCAAACTGTGATAAATAGCCAAATAGGGAGAAACACACATGGGGTGATCCTAAAACATGAAACCAAGCATATATTAGAAACAATTCATCATAAGATAACAAGAAATCTAGGGAAAATAAACAATAGGATCAAAATCCTAAACCCGGGATACATGATACATGGGTATCCGACACTTTTGCAACTAAAACTCAAAGAACTTCAACATAGGGAAACAAAACACCTACCTTGATCCGTGAAGATCGATATACTTGAACCTCGGTTTGTGAATTGGCCTAGAACGGAGTAGATCTGCGAAAATTTCTAAAACATTCAACCTCAGATAACTCACACGAGAGGAAGAATCAGGAAACGAGGTCAAAGAAGAACCACGAACTCACCGCTGTGATTCTTCTGCAATCGACGAAGTTCGATTCGGAAAACTGGTGATAGGTCGGTGGCTCAAAGAATAATCAGCCTCCTTGGATGCTCTGGATGGGATTATGTGGAGAAGAAGATGTTAACGATCATTAGGTGCGACCCCAGTCCGATTAATGAAATAAAAAGAAAGTACACGGTGTGTACTTTTAAAGTACATGGTGTGTAGTGGGTTTTTCCATACTCTACCAAAATCAGCCTCCACATCACCCCTACACACCGTGTGTGTGGCCCGGACATGTCCAACACACGACTTCGAGCGGGAAAAGAGTACACGGCGTGTACTTCAAAAATTTCCAGAAACTTCATTTTTTCCCAAAAAATTCAGAAAAAGGAAAACATACCTCAAACGAAGATCTGGGTTCTTACAAACTTCCCCCATTAAATAAATTCGTCCTAGAATTTCCCTAACGAGGCATAGAAGAAGAAACCTCGAACAAATCTGGCCACTGTGATCACACATCAGCCTCCCTCTCCCAAGTCTCATCCTGTACTCGCCCGTGATTCCATTGCACCCGTACTAGAGGAACATACCGGCCAAGAATAACTTTTGTACTATGATCAACAATCCTGATAGGATGCTACTAGAAAGATGCATCCTACTCTAGATCAACCTCCTCGGGTTGAAAAACATGAGACGGGTCTGAGAAATACCGTTGAAGCTGAGAAACATGGAAGACATCGTGCATATCCTAGTACCTATGAGGCAACGAAAATCTATAAGCAACCATCTCGACTCTCTCTAGAACCTCAAACAGCCCGATGTATCTCGCTGAAAGCTTCCCCTGCTTCCTAATCCTCTTATGTCCCAACCTCGGGGTAACGCACAGGAAAACCTGATCTCTGACCTTGAACTCTAGAGGTCGTCTCCTCTGATCAGCATAAGACTTCTGCCGAGACTGTGCAGTAGCCATCCTCTTCTGAATCAACTTTATCTACTCTAAGGTCTCCTGAACAAGACAAGGTCCCAACAAAGCTGCCTCTCCTGCCTCTAGCCCACATAAAGGTGATCGGCATGACCTACCGTACAAAGCCTCGTAAGGTTCCATCTGATTAGTCACCTGAAAACTATTATTGTAGGCGAACTCCACCAGAGGGATATGCTTCTCCCAAGTACCGCTAAAGTCTATAATGCAAGCTTGGATCATATACTCAAGCACCTGGATTGTACGCTCAGACTGGCCATTAGTCTGGGGATGGTATGCTGTACTCAAAAGTACCTGTTTACCCAAAGCCATCTGTAGCCCCTGCCAGAAGTGCGAAGTAAAACGCGCATCCCTATCTGAAACAATGGAGTGTGGAACTCCATGTAGACGTACAATCTCTCGGATGTAAAACCGTCCCATCTCATTAACACTGAAGGTCTCCTTGATCGTCAAGAAGTGTGAAACCTTTGTGAGCCTGTACACTACAACCCAAACCGCATCATTTCCTCGAGGTGATCTCGGTAACCCTGTTACGAAGTCCATCATGACGTCATTACATTTCCACTCAGGGATGGGTAAATGCTTTAAAATCTCTACTGGTCGCTGATGCTCTGCCTTCACCTACTGATAGGTGGAACACCGCATAACAAAACCAGCCACATCCTTCTTCATGCCTGGCCACCAATACTGACAGTGTAAGTCTCGGTACATCTTGGTGACACTAGGATGAACTGCCCAAGCTGAAGCATGAAACTCCTGCATCAGCTCCTCACTTATGTCCATTGAAACCCATACGTGGACATGAAAACGTAGCACCTCATCATCGCCCATTGTCCACCCTGGAGTAGGGTCTTCATCTGACACACCCTCCCGTAGGACTAGGCCCTATGGGTCTGATAGCTGCCTCATTCAAACTTGATCTAAAAGAGTAGAGGTGACTTCTATAGAAGAAAGAACCATCTATCCCTATCTGTCATGCACCTCCAAATGCATCTTAGAGAACAAAGCCATTAACTGCCACTCACTGGTGGCCTCCTGAACTACCTGCAACTGAGTCCTCCTAATCAGTGCGTCTGTCACAACATTGCATTTCCCAGGCATATAAGCAAGCTTGATGTCGAAAGACTGTAGGTACTCGACCCACCTCCGCTGTCTCAGATTCAAGTCATGCTGCGTGAATATGTACCTGAGGCTCTTGTGGTCATTATATACCACAAAATGATCTCCCATGAGATAGTTCCTCTAATTACATAAAGCTTGAACAACATCAGCCAACTCCAGGTCATGCATAGGATAGTTCTTCTCGTGTGGCCTCAACTACCGAGATCCATACACAACAACACGATCTTCCTACATAAGCACTGCTCCAAGCCGGATGCCATATGCATCATAGAAAACTGTATAACTCTTGCCCGACTCTTGAAGAACTAGAATCGGTGCTAAAGTAAATCTCCCCTTCAGCTCCTGGAAGGCTGAGTCACAAGCTTATGACTAAACGTACTTCCCACCCTTCTTAGTCAAGCCCATCAACGGCACTGATAAGCGTGAGAAGTCCTATATAAACTGCCTGTAGTAACCAGCCAGTCCTAAGAAACTCCATACCTCGAAGATATTCTTTGGATGCTCCTAGGTAACTACCTCTCTCACCTTTTCTGGGTCTACTGATACTCCTGTCTCTGAGATGACATGGCCCAGGAAGTGAATCTCGTCCATCCAGAAGTGGAACTTTGTGATCTTAGCATATAACTGATGCTCTCTCAGTGTACTCAATACGATCTCAAGATGGTTAGCATGGTCGTGTCGAGTGTGAGAGTACACCAACATATCTTCCACAAAGATAACAAATAAAGAGTCCAAGTAAGGATGGAAAAATCTATTCATCAGCACCATGAAAACTGCCGGCGCGTTTGTGAGACCGAGCGACATAACCAGATACTCATATAGACCATACCTACTTCGGAAAGCTGTGAGAGGTATATTAGATGGTTTGACCCAAAACTGATGATATCCAGATATCAAGTCGATGTTCAAGAATACCTCGTCTCCTTGAAGCTGATAAAAAAGATCATCAATCCTCGACAAAGGATATCGGTTCTTGATCGTCAACTGGTTCATCTTCCGATAGTCCACACAGATCCATAAGGTACCATCTGCCTTCTTCACAAATAACACTGGCGAAACCCAAGGGGAAGTACTGGGCAAGATAAAACCCTTTGCCTGCAAATCCTCCAACTGCTTCTTGAGCTCTTGCAACTCAGGCGTAGCCATCCTATAAGGAGGTATGGATACTGGTGCTGCTCCTGGAACAAGATCAATAGAGAGGTATACCTCACGCTCTCGAGGAAAACCTGAAAAGTCTTCAGGAAAGACATCTATAAAAATGTCAACTACCGGAGGAAAGTCCATCTGAGAGGTCTCCTGATCGTCCTAATATAAACTAGCAATATGGGATGTAACACTGCTCAACCCATGATGCTCTGGTCCAGCTCTACTTTCCTGGACATCCCATTTTCCCTTGTGAAGAAAAGACCCGCCCTCTAGTGACGTGAAACTCACCCTGCGGTGATAACAATCGACAAAGGCCTGAAAAGGAACTAGCCGGTCCATTCCGAGAATGACATCATAACCCGTCATCTCAAGGACATAAAGATCCCATGAGAAGTTACACCCACCAACCTCAAGGAGGCACTCCTTGCACTGAAGCACACTAGTAGTTTTATGTCTTAAAGGAGTGTCTAGTGCCAAAGTATCCTCAGAAGTAAAGGCATTAAGTCTAAGGCTCTCCACAATGTGCACAGAAATAAATCCATGAGAGGCTCCGGTATAGAAAAGCATAGAAGATAAAACTGAGGCTACTAGGATCATACCTTGAACCGTGGAAGGTCCAGGATCCTGCTCACTATGAATATGCTCTACTGCAAACGTCTGGCCAGTACTGCGGCCCTGTGTAGCAGCCTGATATCCCTGAGCTGATCCTCCCTGAGCCTGACCACCTTGTCTGCGACCTCTACCCTGGCCTGAACGACCTAAAGAACACCAGCCCCCAGTCTACTACGGAACTAGTAATCCTGCTCCTGCACGAGGAGTAGAAATCGATCCTCCTTCATTAGCTACTGGAAGAAGAACCCTGCAAAAACGTTGTAGATGAACCATCTTTCCATAGGCTTGACACTCCACTAGATCTCTCCGGAACTGAGGCTTATTATGCTCGATTTTTCCACACTGATAGCACACCACCTAATTTCCAGAAGGAAGATACCGTCATCTATACGAATTACCTCGCTTCCTCGAGTCACCTCGAGTAGACTCTCGGTGGCGTTTCCTGATGTCAGTATGAAATGAGTCAGTCTTGGATGCTGAACCACCCTAGTCAACAGCTCCAGTCTCTCTTAGATTAAGTTCGGTGATCAGCACCTGGTTGACTATTAATGTAATAGAAGTCAACTGGAAGACGTTCACCTGCGATCTGATCTCTCGTTTGAGGCCTTCCTCAAACTTCCTGTCCAAAAACAGCTCGTCATTTCCCAGAATGGGAGAAAAACGCTGTAACTCAGTGAAACAGGAGGAATACTCCATAACCGAAAGAGTACCCTGATGAAATTTCATGAACTCCCTAGCCCTGTCAACCCTCAGTGTCGCCAGATAGAAGTAGTCGTAGAACGTACACTGGAAATCGTCTCAATCCATAGTTCGCTGGCGCCATGCCTGCGAGAATACATCCCACAATATCTGGTTAGAATCTCGCTGCATGTAAGTCGCAAGATTCACCCTCCTGTCTGGGGGTGTCTCTAGATGCTCGAAGATGGAAAGAATGGTTTCTAGCCATGAATCTGTAGTCTGAGGTCCTCCATCCCCTGTGAAAGTGGGAGGATACTGCTGTTGGAAGACTCACGTCAACTCTTCCATAGACGGGGCAGGATGCTGATCTCCCTAAAAGGTCTGCATGAACCTCATGAAACCCTCTCTGAACTGAGCATCGACACTAGTGTCTGGAATCACTACTGGTTCCATATCTGGAACGATCAGTGGAACTACAGGTAGTCCCTGGTCTGCCGTATCAGGCGTACGGTCATTGCCTGGTTCCTGACGTGCAATGGGAGGACGTCTTGGTGCCATAACCCTGAAAGGTCAAAAGCATACCTCAGATTTAGGACTTACAAGGATAGAAAACACAAGAGTACAAAATGGGAACAAGAGAGAGAAACACTTAAGTTTGCAAAACACGACTACACGGCGTGTATTGAAACTACACGGCGTGTTTGTTAAATCCATTTACATGGGTGTGTAATTCCGCCACCACTGGTCATGTAACATCCCATACTACACGGCGTGTTGTCCCAAAACACGGCGTGTACTTGAATTATACTCCCCTTCCCAAGTCTCTTTACACGGCTAACCTACACGGTCCTGTAAATCCTAAACTACACGACGTGTTCACCAAAGACACGGCGTGTACTAGACAGGTTTCGGTGACCCATGTAGCGGTTACACGGCCGGCTACAAGGCTGACTCCTACACGGCGTGTTCCGAACAAACACGACGTGTATAAGGATAGATCACACCGACCCGTGTTGTTCGTGATATGACCGAGTACCCAGAAGAAAACTACACAGCGTGTTCTTATAACACACGACGTGTACTAGATAGGCTCGTCGACCCGTGTAGCAGGTTACACGGCCGGCCACACGACTAACCCCTTACACGGCGTGTTCCGAACAAACACGGCATGTTATAGGAGAAGATAAAACCGACCTGTGTTGTTCGTGACACGGCCGAGTACCTAGGAGAAAACTACACGGAGTGTTCGTATAACACACGGCGTGCACTACACATGTTTTCCTGACTCGTGTTGTTAGTGACACGGCCGGGTACACAGTTGACTACCACACGATGTGTACTTAAGGTGCACAACGTGTCCCTGTAGACTCTCTGACACCCCGTGTTTTTGTTCACACATTCAGTAACACGATTTAAAAACTACACGACATGTATTAATAAAGTACACGCCGTGTATTCAGGGGTTTTCCAGGCAGTAGCTCAGAAACTGCACTGAACGTTAGAAACACTGAAAAAAAACATATATGTGCCAAATTCCGATCCGTGAGGGCCCATACTCCCCGCAAATCAAATATTGGCATCATAACAATGCATATATCAAGTAAAACAACATAGAAAGTATGTCTGTCACAACAACTATCACAATAATATGCATAATTTATCATGACATATATCACAACAACAAGAAATTCTAATGCACCCTAGATGGCATGGTAAAATGCATGACATGTGATTTCCTACCCATGCCTACATGATGCATGAGATGGAACACCCACATATCATCGGGTTGCAACAAAATAGAACCACAATTATATAAAATGTAATATCACAAAACATGTGCATCACCCAACGGTGAAATATAATCAACTGTAACACTTGAAAAAACTGAAAATTGAAATTACGAGGTATTATAGCTTTTCCCTGTACATGGGTTAATTACTCCCGGGCACAGTTAAGTACTAACTACCCATTTCTTCCTATCCCTATATATTGTCGCAAAACAGTAAGGCAATAGAAAAGAAGAAAACTCCTCTCATACCACTTTGTAACGACCCGAATCCAATGCCACATAACTGGTTCCCCGTACCCGGTTCGCCACATAACCTCAAGCGCATTTCCCCAAATTCCAGATGCCGCTGACTAGCAGCGAGTGCCATGGTGAGTCAGTGGGGGAAACTATGCCCTCATTTGGTAAAGTATGCAGTGGAAGAATAAACATAATCAATAGCGAAAGTAGTAATTAGAATAAAACAACTAAACTAAAAGTAGAAGCAATGTATGATAAAATAATGATGTAGGATGGTACATGTATCTATGGAAAGCGGTAAACAAAAAAACGTGCTGAAATACAACTGAAACCAAAGTACTAAATGTAAATAGAAACTCCAGCAGCATCGCGAGCGAAAGCCCGGTCCCATGCTCTCCAACTCCAACCAACAATCAAGTACATGAGGTAGAAGGACCACAATCCCTACCTACACCTACAACCATATAATCTGTTTGGGCCGAAAAGCAGGACCCAAACATGGTGTGAGACTAATCCGAGTAGGCAATCACCACAAGATTTGTGCCTTACCGTCAGTGAGTAATATAGAAAATGTAAAGGAAAAATAAGTACACCAGTAAATAATTCTACCAATTACCATTCAAATTCATTTAATTAAAAAACCAAGAAAAAAAAGAAAAACATTCTATTCCAAGGTAAGAAAGTAAGACAAAAGGTATCTCAAAAGACTATATAAACACAAGCAATACAAAACCCAAGTTTGTTCTTTGGTTTGGTGGACTCATCACAACCAACCATTAAAAATTTACCCTAACTCTCTAGGTGGCTCAAACTAGGAGACCCCTATAGTCCAGTAATAAAACAAGGCACAGACACTCTGGGATGCTCTCATGCCAATTCCCATATGGTCTTGCAACGATAGCTACCGACTCTCTGAGGAAGCACTTACGTTTAATTCCTCCTGTGGTCTCGATGCGTGGGTAAAATAAGAACACTCTTGGGAAGCACAAATTCCTATTCTCGTAGGTCCTGCATACAAAACTAAAACCAAAAGACCCTCTAGGGAAGAACTTAATCATCTATTCCCTCTTTGATCTCCCGCACCAGGTTCTCACAGCCCTGAGCAGTCCAGTCGTGCGTAATCGACTGTTAGCATCCCTAAGTAAGTTCAACAACTACTTGGATAATAGATACCATGAATATAAAGCATATAAACATCAGGAAATGCATGAAAAAAGTTATAACAAGTAAACTAGAAATACAATAGGGTTTGCCTCACAGGAAAACGGTGCCAAACGGTGATAAACAGCCAAACAGGGAGAAACACCCGTGGGGTGATCCTAAAACATGCAACCAAGAATATATTAGCAACAATTCATCATAAGATAACAAGAAATATATGGAAAATAAACAATAGGATCAAAATCCTAAAGTTGGGATACCCGATACATGGGTATCCGACACTTTTGCAACCAAAACTCAAAGAACTTCAACGCAGGGAAACAAACCACCTACCTTGATCCACGAAGATCGATATACTTGAACCTTGGCTTGTGAATCGGCCTAGAATGGAGTAGATCTGAAAAAACGTCTAAAACATTCAACCTCAGATAAATCACATGAGAGGAACAATCAAGAAACTAGGTAAAAAAAGAACCAAGAACTCACTGCTGCGATTCTTCTGCAATCGACGAAGTTCGATTCAGACAACTGGTGACAGATCGGTGGATTAGAGAAGAATTGGCCTCCTCAGATGCTCTGGATGGGATTAGGCAGAGAAGAAGATGTTAACGATCATTAGGCGCGATCCCGGTCTGATTAATGAAATAAAAATAATGTATACAGCGTGTAATTTTAAAGTACATGGCGTGTAGTGGGTTTTTCCGTAATCTGCCAAAATCAGTCTCCACGTCACCCCTACACACCGTGTGTGTGGCCCAGACATGGCCAACACATGGCTTCGAGTGGGAAAAGAGTACACGGTGTATACTCAGAAAGTACACGGTGTGTACTCAGAAAGTACACGGCGTGTACTTAAAAAATTTCCAGAAACATCATTTTTTCCCAAAAACTCTAGAAAAAGGAAAACATACCTCAAATGAAGATCCAGGTTCTTACAATATCCATTTTCAAAAAATAGTATTTAGATTATTTTAAATCAAAAGTAATAAATTAAATTTTAACACTAAACCAAAATAGAATTTTAATTTTTTAATACTTGAAAAGAAAATAATATCTTCAATAAAAATCTGTATTTTCAACTATTCATAGAAAAATAAAACGTTTTCGAAAATTATCAAAAAATAATTATATGATTATTTTTACATGATGGATTAAAAATTAAATTAATTTTTTCAAATAATATTTATATAACTTCTAAAAATTAATTATAATATTCACCGATAAAGATCATGAAAACCCATTTTTAAAGAAAACATATTTTGGAAGAATAAAATGGAAGTAATAAAAATTTGAGTATTTATTTATAAAGAAATAATTAATACATTATAAATAAATTTTAACATTATATATTTCATAATTATATTAATAATATTCATTCCCACCAATTTAATGACTTTGTTATAACAATCATATTTAAATAATAATATTTAGTTTTCCATTTATGCTTGCTGTGGTGTATCTTTTACAATATCAAATATAGTATTTCCTTTTAAAATCTTGGGATGTTACATTCTCCCCTTATTTAGGATATTGAATCCTCAAAATTTTCAACTCAGACTTGTAATAAGGGTTTGACCTTTCAAAATACCTTTATTGAAATACCACATTATAAAAAGGATTAATAAAACTCCATCTTGATAAGAGAGAAAATAAAGAAAGAAGGTCCCCTAATATAACACATACTAAGATTCCATGTAGTAAATCATATACATAAATGGGAAAATTAACTCCCAAGGGCAGATAGATAGTGATAAAGAACATGGTCATGAGAAATTTCACCATCACAAAGCCATAAATCTATGATGGGTTAAAAGGCCATTGATTTCTCAATAAGAAAAATAAGTATATAAATTTTTTATTTAAAGATAATTTCCCTCGATTTGAGGAATTCCCTTACAATTTGAATTAAAAATAATAATTTAATTTATTTAATTGAAAATTATAGTTTCATTATTTAATCAATTTCCACCATAAAGTCATCATTTTCTCCAAATGATGAGTATTAATGATTTTTTTGAAGCATTAGAATCAAATTATATGTATCAAAAAATACACATAATATTAATTATATATTCCCCTTTTCTTTATAAATCAACCAAAACCAAAAATAGTTAGTAAAAGATAAGTCTATAAAAAAGAAAAAAACCTTTAAATGAAAAAAACTACCTTAGTATCCAAAACTCAACAGTAATACCCAATGTCCAACATAGATGATTTAACAATAATTAAAATTCCTCAAAAATATTTTGGACCAATACTAAAACCAAAAAATCAGAAGTATTTGATCACATGGTCTTCCAAGATAAATATATAACTCCAAATAACATCAATAAATCTTAATATCTCAATATAAAAATGTAATTTTTAAAATGAAATAATGTCAAAGATATGACAATAATTTATATAAATAACCAGAATCACCATAAATACAAAATAAAACAATATGTATTTTCCAAAATAAAATTTCATATTATCATATAAGGTTCCCAAAATAACATTGATCTCCAAACTAGTTTCTGATAAAACATATGTTCCTAAATTGTAACAACCCATAATTACCTCAAAATAATAGATCATAAAAAGTACAAAATCTACTAATACCCTTAAAATTAAGTCTACCGAATGAATTGTTCCTAAAATAAAAGTTTTCATATTATAAACATAAGGTTTACATATACTTTAAAGAGTTATCAATACTCAATAAATGTCTCCCAAAACATTTCTATTACTTAAAACATAAAAATAGGGTTTCCTAGGACTTTGAACATATTATTATCCTTAAAAAAATATAGAGATCCCTAGAGATGTCATCACTTCACCAAATGGTGAAATATCATCTACAGTAGTATCAAATGATTATGCCACCCCATTTTTCCCCTGATCTTGATGTTTTTCACTCTGAGTAAGTATATTTAGAAACACATTAGAAAAATGTACCAAATCATTATAACTAACACATATTACTGTTGACTGGATATCTATTATCTCATTCTTGGATGGTTCGTGACTCTTTTTTTTACAGTCACGAACTCTATAAACACACATACCACAATGGTAAAACTTTACATATCCTAAAAATAATTCTCCAAAATGTATTTTACCAAACTTAGAACATGTTTTTTTCTTACCTCTATACTTCTTATTCTGTTTCTTCTCTATTTTTCTACCACCTTGACCATTTATTATTCTTGTCATCTCATGACACATAAGTTTCGAAAAACTCTATCACAACTTTCTCAGAAAAAATGAACTACTTTCTCATAATTTTTAAATTCTCATGTGGCCAATTCTCTACATAAAATTGGTTTTAATTCATAGTAAATTATATTAATATTACTATCAGTGTCGCAAATAAAATCCAGCTTCTACCTGACCAATATCATGAATTTTTCTTCATATGAATCCATAGAATCTTC
This sequence comes from Viscum album, assembly GCA_963277665.1. Taxonomy (NCBI): domain Eukaryota; kingdom Viridiplantae; phylum Streptophyta; class Magnoliopsida; order Santalales; family Viscaceae; genus Viscum; species Viscum album. Next base: position 2,016,392,129 of record OY728127.1, read on the forward strand.
ATCCTTTTTCCTCAATTCGAAAAATTGTTTCTCCATTTTGAGCTAAAAAGTATTAGGGAAACATTTCTTGAGGAAAATATTCTTAAATGTGTCATATTGCATAATATCAAGATAATATTTCTCTATGGTATTTTTAACCAAAGACCACCATCAATCTACTTTACCATCAAAATTATTAATGACAAGGGTTACCATTTAACTATATGAACATCCCATGAAATTAAATATATTTTCCAAAGTATTGATCCATCTTTTAGCTATCACATGGTCATATGACCTATTTAATAACGAGGGATGTTATCTCATAAAATGCTCCACTAATGACATGTCCATTTTTGGTAGGTCTAGTTTCTCACAATATATATGCCACCACCAATTATAGATTGTGTCAACTGATCCATTATTATAAAAACTGATCAGTTCTAATCCCAACCATATTAAGATGTTGATTTGGAAGGATGTTTTCCTATTAGATTCATCCTATTATAGCTTCCAAATATCCTGTACATAAAACCATTTTGAATAGATATAGTTTAGATGGAGCAACATGATAATACTAAAATATTATATAGTTTCAATTTAACTATAAAGTAAAATATTTAATGTTTATACTATTAAAATTATACTAACCTATAAATTTATCTTAACCTTAATCTTATACCAACTGTAAGGACCTGACCTTAAGTATAGCATATTCTTGTGTTTTATGAACTAGAATTCACTTTCTTAAAATTTTGAGGATATTTACAGTTTATACTTTTAATGAATTAGAAAAAACTCTTAAAATTAAACCCATACATTACAAGTAGACACTTATATTTAGTATCCATTTTTTCTCACAATTTTATTAAAAAAATAAAACATGGTTTGTTTTCATGATAAATCCTCCCAATATTTATCATGAACTCATACTTTTCCCAAATCATCCATAAACCCTATGTAAAGCATTCTGAACACATGGAATGAGAAACAAAGGCTTAGTAAGGGACATAAAAATAACAAAAACCATTAGTCTAGTGAAAAATAAGAAAAATCAAATAACATCAACCATTGCCTTAAATTTTCTTTGAGTGTATGAAATAAAACATTTTCATACAAAAAAAGCACACTCATTTTTCTCAAAGAAAGTCTTTAAAACCCAAAAAAATAAGTTAAAACCCATTTTAGGTGACTTAGAGCATGATATTCATAAAATAATTTTAATTCTTTTAATTGGACTAACCATATAGAAAACTTCTAATATAATCATTACCAAATTCATTTGATAGCTATAATGGGAATCACCCTTTATATAATATATATTGGGTTCACCCATTTTTTAAGAGCTATAATGGGGAGAAACCCTTAATATAAGCTACATCAAGTTCAACTATGAGCTATAATGGGGCTTAACCCTTTCTATAATATATATCAGGATAAACTATTTCATATATAACTCTCAAGTAGCAAATCACGAATAAAACATTTTATTCTTGCACTTTTCATAATAAAAACTTTTCAAAGCTATTTAAAACCCATATATATAACACTTTATGATATAAAAATACCATTTTATTTTAAAAACTAATCTTCAATACCAAAATAACCAGAATAATGTAAATTGGGGTTTTCTTTGAAAAAAATATAATTAAAAACAATTTTGAGGAAAATAAATTTTCCATTTTGAAAAAACTTAATGTTTTTAAAAAAAACTACGCACTCATATATAAAAAATATGTTCATTGATGATAAAATTTTAATATTATAAAGTAAGCTTAAAATAATTAAGGTATAATGAAGGTGGGAATACCTTCTCATGCTATATAAGTTAAAAAACATTCATTTTTTACTTTTTAAAAAAGGAATTTAGAAGAATATTTTTAAAAGAAAGTCGCTTACCTCGAGTCTATTTTGTCACATATATACTTTATATTCCAAAATAATAAAAATATGTTAATTATTTACTTGATTAAGAAGATTTTTTGTGTTGTTTTATTCATTTTATTTCCCTTATTACGATGTTATATACAAGTAATTAATTAATTATGTTCTTGTTGGATGTTTCAAGGATATTCGTTTTGTAAGTAAAAAATGACTACAGTTGGTTGACTATGGTAATTAGGATCATTAATAAATCTCATAAAGAATAATTATAATGATATAATTTTTTATACATAATTTATAATTTTAAATACATCCATTAATTATGGTTATGAAAAATGAACTACGTTAAAATCATGAAGATGGTAACTGTTCATACAGACGAGTAATGTTTCCATTTTTCAAAGATCATTATGGAAAGAAGTTAAGTATAATTTTTTCTATAAATAATTTTAATAATATCTTAAATATAATATTTATTCTTTAAATATATTTATATATATCATTCATTTTATGTGGTTATGAAAAAGAATCACATCACTTCGTGGAGGAGGTAGTCCACATGTATGCACAAACGACGTTATCATTTTTATGTACAGAGAATGGTAAAAGTGTAAATGATATATTAATTTATCATAATGATAAATATGTTTATAATATCATATATAAATCTTAATTCCATCATTATAACCATTCTTAAGAGATGGTTATTGAAAATGAATTACATCGGTTCACGAGGTGGTAGTCTTCCGTACACATGAAAGATGAATTATTTTCCCATTCAATGGAATTGGAGATATATATTAGTGATGAAACTAACATAATAAAATATAAGTATATACATTATATTGGATTTATTATTTTATCATTGTTTAAGAATGTTTGTTGTACTTAGAAGAACAAACAAAATAGAAATGATCGATTAAAAATGACACCTTTTTTTCAAACAATATTTTTTTGTGAACACCTTAAGACCCCTGATGGTGGTTTTATTCTCAAAATAAGAGCTATAGAATCATTTTAGGGATTATTGAAATGTATTTGGGTAGATATTGGCTGAACCAAATGGGTTTTATGTTTTTTAACTGAGACGAAGAGGTTCCCTTTTATAGAAGATGGGACGGATACCCTTTTAAAATATAAAAATATTAAATTATTATAAATTAATTTTCAAGTTAAAATGTCTCAAAAGTGATTTATTTCGAATACAATATAATTATGGGTAGAAATATTCTCATACAATAATTTTTGGATAAGTTTATGTCACATTATTACCCATATCATTTAGTTTTAACCCTTATTTTACCACTTTAACTCTTATCGTGACAACGTTGATTTTTATTATTTGAGGGTCAATATTATTACTATAAAAAGCCAAAAGACCCATAAATTGATCATAGAAGGTATCTTAAAAGTTATAATAAAAACTTGTCTGAATTTAATACTTTTAGGAATTTTATATCATTTAATAAAATATTATTTATTTTAAAATACCATTGATGTCAATTTTGACACTATTAATTAATTTGACATTTAATAATATCATTAAAACAAGATAAATTCAAAAAAAATATTTTAATACATCCATAAAATGTAATATTAATATATAAAATCTGTTAATTTCATTAATTATCTCATATTATTTTTATTTTAATATTTTTAATATCATTAATTAAATAATATCTGCATTAGTGTTGTGTAAGAATTTAAGGTAATTATTTCTTCACTAAAAATATAAAAAATTACCATATTTAAGATAAATATATTATATTTACAAATAATATTTATGTTCTAAGATATATATTTTATAATCCCATATTAAAAATAATATACTTATTAAAAATAGGAGTGTGACATGTTTGAATTTTCTTTAAATAAAATATTATAAAGCTTATTATCTAATCCAAGTGGCCATAAATAGTCATATAACCGAACCTTGAATGATTATGTATGAATATTACACATCCAATAAAAATGGGTCAAGTTTAAGGGTCATTTTCTAGTCCTTATTATTTTATTTTTACCCTTAATTACCTGATTTTCATTTTATCATGGTAACAAAAAATACAAAGGTTACTATTCATATTATCCAAAAATAAAAAAGTATCCTATTGAATAAATTCATACCTCATGATTATAGATATGGAATTAATTTTTCAAAATTGAAAACACATAAGTGACAAAATTTAATTTAAAATTTAATTGAAGAAACTCAATGGAAAATAGTTTTTCAAAAAATTCATTTTTAAATATAAAGAATTTTTATACTAAATTCATGTATAATATCCATTTGAAAAACCATATTTATATTATTTTAAATAAAAAGTAACAATTTAAATTTTAAAACTAATACCATATATAATTTTAATTTTTTAATACTTGAAAATAAAATAATATTTTCAATAAAATCGGTATTTTCCACTATTCATAGAAAAATCAATATTATTAGAAAATTCTCAAAAAAATCATTTTAAGATAATTATTCCATGATAATTAAAAACATAAATTCATTATTTCAAATATTTTTATATAATTTCTAGAAATTAATTATAATATTCACCCATAAAAAGAAAGAAATCCCAGTTTTGAATAAAACATATTTTTAAAGAATAAAATGACATTTCTAAAAATTTGAGTGATTATTTATAGAGAATTAATTAATAAATTAGAAATAAATATGAACATTATATATTTTATAATGCCATTAATACTATTTATTCTTACCAATTTGAAAAGTATGTTATAAAGGTCACATTTAAATAATAATATTTAGTTGTTCATTTAAGCTTGATGTGACAAATCCTATACACTATCGAACATAGTGTTTAATTTTAAAATCTCATGATGTTACAGGAATATTGAGTTCTTGTATTTCTTTTTAGTAAATTTAAAACAATATAAATCATAATTAAATAAAAATATGATATCATAATATGATATATATATATATATTTATGCGTTATATGTCAATATTAATATTAGTATTACTAAAATAATTTTTGATGTATATATGAAATTAAAATAAATATCTTAATACCAATATATTAGTAAATTAAAATCAAAAATAATAATAATTAATTTAATGTTATTTATTAAAGTGTATTTAGTATAAAATTAATATTTCTTTCATTCAAATAACTTTTTTAGGTATTTTATATTTTAAATCAAACTGATTAAATTTAAAGCTTTTAAAAAAGTATTTTATACGAAATATTACATCAACATATTTTAAATTGACATGAAATAACATTAAAAACACTTAATATTTAAAAATATCATTTTTCAATAAAATATTTTTTCTTTTTATTTTGTATTTTAATTTAAATACTAAATTTATAATTTTTAAGATCTTAATTAAATAAAAATAACATCATTTTTGGATTTATCATGCCAATATTAATTTAAGATATATTTTTTGAGATTTTTCCAGAAAATATTTAATTTAATTTGCTAATACTATGAATTTTATTCCATTGTTAGTATATAAATATGACTTAATATTTTAAAAAATATTTTATTGATAGAATATATATTTTTTAATTGAAATTATATACTTTAAAATATTTATTAAATTTTAAAAACCAATATTTGATATTATAGAACTCATGTAATATTTTTCCCAAAAATTATTTTAATACATTATACTTTTATTATATTAAAATTAATATTTACCAGTTTTATAAATTGAATAAAAAAATATATTTGAAATTTATAATCAGAAGGTCCAAATTATCTAATAAGGACCACTTTATTTTTATCACAAAGTTACTTTAAGAAGGTAAATATTAGTTACCGTGGTAAAATTGTTATTTTTCAAAGAATAATGCCTTTTCAAATGTTGCGTATTTTTTTAAAATTAAATGAATTTATTTTAAATTAAGACTCTTTTATTATGTTTAATAATATATGAAAATTATTTACCCTTATCTAATAGGTAATCAATGTTAAGAACACTTAATGATTAAAAATACACTTTTTTATAAAAACATTTTTCAACACATTATGTGTTTTAATTTAAAAGATAACTTTCCCATATTTTGGAATTTAATTTGAATAAAATGTGAAAAAATTTGGATTCATGAAATTTATATTTGGTAAGAAAGTTCATATTATATTTTTAATTATAAAATAATTACAATTTTTTTAATCAAGACTAATAATGTTAAAATGGATAAATGATGTATCTCTATTTTTTAATATTTAAATGGCCACTTATATCATCTATAAATACTCTTTCGGTATGAAAATAATACTTATATTTCCCACCAACCTTTTATTCACCAAACTCACCTAACTCCCATGTGATAGAATTTTTACCCCTCACCTAAATTTAGTTTCTATGAAAAATCCCCTCCTTTTCACCTATAAAGGAGCTCACTCCCACCCATTAACTTGTACCTCACCATCCCAAATGAATTTATTGTGATTTTAACTTCCCTATACCTATATAAATTCATCTCAATAAGTTACTTTTGTTCTACGGATTCCTCTCAAAATTTATAAAGTTACTTATAAAGGTAAGGGTTCACCTCCTCTTCCTTTAAATTCATTTTATTCCTTATTGTGAGACTTTTGAATTCCATGTGATTATGATTCCATGTGTTCATAATGAATCCATTACTATCTTAATTAATCACCCTCTATGAGATAATACCCTTCTCTCACATTAATCACATTTCATCATCCTCTTTTTATAGTCGTTATGTTGCCAAAATCACTTAGTGACTATCACCCTCCTCCTTTCAATTCGAGCTCTCCCATATTATAAGTCTTTGGAATTACATGTGATTCTGATTCTATGTGTTCATAATAAATTATTTAATATCCTAATGATTCTAAATTTATGAGAGACTATCCTTATATTACATTAATACCATTTTATAGTCCCTTTTGTATAGCATTCATGCTGCAAAAAATGATTTCTGATTCTCTTCCACCAATTTTCAAATTTAGGACATTTCTTTATTGTAAGAATTTTTATTTATATGTGATTATGCTTCCACATTCTCATAGTAAATCTTTTAATATAAAATTTATTTCTTATTAATGAGATACTACCTTTCCTACTCATTAAACCCATCACATAATCCTTTTGACTACTCATCATGCTGCCGAAATCATTCCTTAATTTTCCATTTTCATGTTGTGAATACCCAAATATAATATATTATAAGGGTATCCATATAAATGAATTTTATAAAAGTTTATGTATATGAATAAGGTTCTGAAATAAGTGATCAACATATTTATGGATATTTTTTTTGTATTTTACTAATCTGGGAAACAAGGTAAGGGTTTGATTCACTCAATTTTCGATTCATTAGGTTATATAATTTCTTACATGAATATATTTTTTCAAGAATTATTATATCCCAATATTCCTATATATTATAAAGTGTTTTAATTTATTATTTTTTGAAATTAATTTTGATCATCAAAAACTAATTTTTAAAAATTTCATCAGAATTTAAAGTAAAACATCGATTGGAATAACACCAATTCTTACCAGTGAATCCTTCTTAACATATCTATTTTTTCATTCCTTCTAATGTTATCCTATATTTTTGGGAAATATAATATTAATTATTTTATGTGATTATAATAGTCCCATTTTCCTTTTTTTTAAATTAATGTAGTGAAACTGAATTTTTATTCCATGGGTTCCTTATGAGATGATTTACCAAACCCATTTTCTTTCCCATGAGTTTAAATGATATGTTGAATGGTTTGAAGGTACCAAAGCACACAATAGAATCCGGTGGGCCAGGAGTTTTAAACATTTCATTGTATATTGATATAACAACTTCATTACCAGTTTTTCACTGCCCCGTTTTATGCTTAATGATCACACATGAAAAAATTCAAGAAATAAACACTAAACCATAAATACCTGGTTTGATCCGAATCCACACACAAAATATTTTTTTCACTAGGAATTAATGCTTAAAGAATCTAAAGATGAATTACTCTATATCTTCCACATACTGTTCAAGAAATTTTGGGAGTGCGGATTTTTAAATTATGGGTTCTATCACAGAAATCCAACGACACCTTCAATGCCTCGACGATCACCACATCGACATACCTTTGATGCACAAGGGATATCTCAATACGATCACCTGGATCCATATATTATATCTCTATAAAGCATAATAGGAGAGATAATCTATCAAGTGATATCCATGAATAATCCATTAGTGAGAGCCACTCCTCATATATATAGTGTATTAAGAAATTACATGAAATTGCCCCCCAACCCCTGAATATTTAACAAACTATATAAAAAATATATTATGACTAATATGATGTGTCATAAATATCATTTATATTATATTCACTTTCTTTTAATATAATAAATATATTACAAGATAATACCCAAGCCATTAAGTTGACTCACTATTCTTGAAAATATTAAATGAACCTTGAATATTTTAAACTAATATTCATTCGTATAATATTTTTCATGTATATACTTTAAAACGTATTAATACATGTAATAAATAAATTCAGTTCCAATTATTATTAAATTGAATAATACAAATTTATTTATTTATTTGGTGATCATACATTCTTAGAAAAATCTCAGACCATATTAGTGGGGCCCACGATGTTCTATATTCCTATTCCCTGAAATAGGAAAGATTATTGAATATGATATTGTGTGTGACCCTCTACACCCTTATCTCGATAATAGTGAATACTATTTATAGATCAAGAGAGGAATCTAGCAACCCATCATATACCCTAAATAGATAACGAGTAGTCACAGTAATAAAAAACAACTTATGAACATGCACTGTGTAATATAATCACTTTGTCATTAAATATCTCATAAAGAAGGATGCACACCCGGTAATCATCCTTTTACTACTTTATTTCTTATTTATCTAACTACATGGATTTATCTTGGACTACCATGGCCTTGAATTTATCATGGTACTACCATCCCGATTAACTAGGCCTGAGATATATTACTTACTCAACTTGGAAGTGAAAAATTATATCTTGATCATTCCAAAAATGTCATAAAAACAACGACACAATCAAAATAATATACCTTTCCATGATTTTATTATCATAATTTTTTCCTTGTATCAAAGTATGCAATCAAATGGCACACAATAGTAATGATCTCATGTCAGGATACCAATACACATGTCTGTAGATAGGAAGAACCAATGACACCCAAAACATGTTGTGTTCCTATTGTCATGGTAGTCCTCATGATATTAATACTAGAGATCACCATGTGTGAAATTAATTAGAATAATTCTCAATAATTATGTGTCTCCAGCACTTGATAGTCAAACCTCAATTGTGTCCTGTCATTATGATGTATCTAGACCATAAGATCTTTTTTTAAAATTAATTTAATAGTATCTATGGGTTATCATTATAGCATGAGATCTTATATAACCTTTTGATATGACCATTAATCTATGGAAATTACCATTTAGTAGTGGATACAGAGATATCTACACTATAATGGTAAGTGTACATCATGTATATCTAACCGTACACATGATATGGTAATAAAAAATTACTATGTAGTTTGGTCTTGGGAACCAAATATTACCAAACTCCCACTTACACTAGATCCAACTTGATAACCAAACTTTCTATCTCTCACATGATTAAGATCATGCTTTTTCTAAGTCATGACTTTAGTTGATGGGTCTGCCCCATTTCCACTGCATAGCAATTCTGCTAGGTGTGACCTCACCTCCTTGAGTCAAACTTCTCAAGATATGGTATCCCTGAGTATATCTATTTTATCCAATGTCATAAATTAATATCTTTGATAGTAATAATATCATTATTTAAATTATTATAATACTATATATACTTGGTGAGATTCTAGAACTAGAAAAAATCATTAGGTTTAACTACTTCTTAGCTATCTTAGAAGCTACAATTTACTCAATATATTTAGGTATGGACACCACTTACTTGAATAATATTTTATTTATCATTACCTTATCCTAACTACAATATTAGATAACATGTATCCAAGGAAGACTAATTTTTGTCCCCTAAAAACTAGTATTATTTCTTCTCTACTTACTAGGTACATATCCTATATACTTTCTCATGTATAAATAGATAGTTCTAACTACTTAACTTATAGTTCTCCTGAAAATAATTGATATCTGCCTAATATAAAGTACATGTTTTCAATATCAATTCTTTTACATATTATGAAAAACAAAATTGATCCATCACTAAAGAATATGGAATTAAACACACCATGTTAATCTCCTCCTATGTCCAGGACATGTCTACCTAGAGAGATATATTCCATGTGACGTTGGAAACGATTATTTCTCAAGGTATTCCTACTTGTATTTTTCAATACTATCCCAATATATGTAGGATTTACTAGGTATAATAAACCATTAGATCTCCCTTATTAGATCTTGTTCCCTATAACTTAGGTTGATACTTTAAGTCAATCAGTGGAGAATAAATTTCATTCAGGTCTTAACTAAGTGTAAGACCAATTTTTTTCTATATGTTATCAAACATATTTCACTTAGAAAAAATGGTTATCCCACTAACCTATGGTATAAACCTGGGAAAAATTCAATAAAAATGAATATTCTATGATCTATATACTTACTTTAATCCTTAACTTGATTTTAGTAACTTTCACCCTTATTGGAATTATTTGATGTCACCATCCCTTTTTGGTTGCATCATATAGACACCTTCTACAAAAGCTGATCGTGACTTCTAATGCTCAATATAATGATCATACAAATTATCTATGATAAGTACAATTCTAATGGATTTAGGGATAACAAATGGGTGTAACCAATTGAAACTTATTGGTACTATTCTTGCAACATCCATGTATAATCTCATTTGAATACCTAGTATTCAAAATAATATGACCCTTTGCACTTTTTTACATGGAATCCATTATTGAATTTTAATTGACCTTATAAATTTTATATTATTTCTATATACTACCTACTTGTATGAATTATTGTTCTCAATGAATAATTTATCACCAACCATAGTGAATATAAAACCATCACTATGGTTTTAACCTTCCTATACATTATGTGTCTCGGGAACATACATGTGCCACAAGAACTTTTGGAACTAGTTCCAATTCCAACTATATGTGTATCTCTAGAATTGACTAAACCCAAGTCAATCTGGATCCCACTCCCACAAGTAGATATGTGCACCCTTTTATAGAAATATATTCTATAACATGAAAATATCTTTCTATCAAAGGCATTTCAGTAATATCCTAATAAGCTTTTAGGATATTTACTTTAGATTAACAATGTGTTTTTCTTGATGCATGTTTGTTTATATTCTAACAAACTCTTTGCATATAAAAACATTTCATTATGATATAATGGATTTTTATCACAATACAACTGTTATGATATCCATTTTTCATGATAGTTGTCATATGTTTACGAGATATATTTGTTATTTGAATAACACATCATGAAATATAATGGAAGTTTCTGAAAGTTGAAAAATTGATATTAATTACGTCATCAATCCTGCTTATTAACGTGTAAGAATTATCATCGATACTACTTATTAACATTAAGGTCATGATGTAGATAAGGTAATGTGCATTTAGGAATTACTCCATGCTACATTATGTTGATCAATGAATGCTTGGTCAAAATATTATTTGATATGTCAGACCGAAGCAACTCAGATCTTTGGACCATGTATATATCATAATTCATGTTCATATTACTTAATTACTTGAAGGAATATTATGAATTATATTTACCACTAACTTACCATTAGAATAGTTTATGCTCTCTAGCCAAACTAATTCTGAAATCTTTATGGCATACCTTTGTTTCTAAAGGTTTCTTTATCCAAAACTAAATAAGTATATATATTGATAATACCTATGGTGTTTAGATCAACTAATTCTAAATTATTTAAACAATGTGAATCCGTGTTCTTGGTTTTTAGTAGGTCAGTTAGACTTTTTACTAAAATTGATGTCAATTTTAGATAAAAACATGCACTTGGGGTCATACCGGTCACACTGTACATCATATTGAGGTGAGGTTAATTTTGGAATGTCTAAAATCACTTATGGATCATTATCTAAAATTATCAAAACAATTTGAATGGTATTCTCAGTTTTGAGAATGTCACTTTTCTTTTTTACTAAAATGAAATTTTTAACTTGAAACATGCATTTTGACTCATATAGATCAGATTGTGTATCTATTTGACATGAGAAAGATTCCTACTCATTAAAAATGATTTATTAATATATTCCCTACATTATCAAAATACTATGAGAACATTTTTGTAGTTTTCATTAAGTGACACTTTTTAAGGTCAAATGTTGATTTTAAACTAATAATGGACACATTAAGTCATATTGGGAACATCGTGTATCATATTGAGGTGAGGCTGATTCTTACACATCAAAAATGAATTATGTATCATTTTATTAAATTATAAAAAACTATCTAAAGATTTTATCTTTATTTTGATTATGTCAATTGTCTTTTTTACTAAAATAAAAGTTAGTTTTAAATAGATTGAAGTACTTAGAGTCATACTGGTCACATCATGTGTTAGATTGAGGTGAAACTAATTCCTACATGTCCTAAAGTCCCAAAACAATCATGAATAAAAATATTATCATGATTTACATTGAATTTATTTTTCAAACTACCAGAATTTCTAGAGGATCTTTGAACAAACCACATCAACTTGAAAAAAAGAATCTACCTGTATAAGAAAACAATTATTATGAGTATTACTAAAAATAAATAAATTAAGTATAAATATGAAATAATATATTAATTATAAGGATAAGGATTTTACTATGAAAATATCAATATTACCTATGTTATTGAGTAGTGGAGGGAACTTGATGTAAAGTGATAAATGTCAACACTCTAGGGGTGGAATGTTTTGAGGGAGAAGAAGTCAGTGGACGTTTTAGAGAAAAAACGCATGAAATATGGAAAGAGAACCCCAAATCAAAAAAAAAATAATTCATCTATATAAGAAAACAATTATTATGTGAGTAACAAAAAAAAATTAAACATAAATATAAAACAATACATTAATTCTTGGGACAACAATATAACCGTGCAACACCAAGATTACCTCTGTAATTGAGTAGAGGAAACATAATTGATCTTACTAAAAATACAGTGGAGGTAACTTGAAAGAAGGTGATAAATGAACCATTGAAGGGGTGAAAATGTTTTAAGGGGGAGGAATTATGTGGAAGTTTTTGTGTAGAAAGGCATGAAATATGGAAATATCACCCCAACTAAAACAATAGAATCAACATGTATATAAAAGTAATTATTATGTGAGTAATACTAAAAAGAAATAAATTAAACATAAATATAAAACAATAAATTAATTCTATAGACAATGATTTTACTATGAAAGCATCAAGAGTACCTCTTTAATTTAGCATAGCCAACATCATTTCTCTTTTTACTAAGGAAATGGAGCTAAATTGAAAGAAATTGATAAATGCACCACTGTATGGGTGAAATGGTTTTGAGAGAGAATAATTATATGGACGTTTTGGTGCAGAAAGGCATGAAAGATGGACAAATCACCCCAACCTGAACAAAAGAATCCACCTATATAAGAAAACAATTATTATGTGAGTAATAATATAAATAAATCAATTTAATATAAATATGAAAATACATTAATTTTATGGACAATGATTTTACTATGTAAACATAAATATTACCTCTATGATTGAAAAGAGATAGCATCATTTCTCTTCATTCAAAGGCATGAAACATCGATAGAAGTATTAAAAAATAAACGAACGTTACAAGAAATAAGAAAAATTAAATCAAGGTTCCATTATATAATTTTTTAGTAAAATAGACAAAGTATATCATAACACTACCTTTACATTTTTACAAAGGGTTTCATTAGTTATAGTTTATTATTATAAGGGATTGGTAATATCATCGTGTATAGAAGAAATTGTCTACATGATTAGTCAAACATTTAATTTAGATTATGTTAATGCAGTAGAGAACATATAATATTATGATGAAAAGCACAATATATTAAAAAACAAATTTTCATTATCATTTAACCCTCTTTATTTTATTTAAAAGTTTCAAGGATTTTGTTACACTATTGGGAATCCAAATCCCCTCTTTGTGGTCCCCTATAACATACAATACATTGTCTACATTGGGACTGACATGAACTGATCGTGATGTCCCAATGAAAGGGTCATCCTCGATTGAATTTTCATTTGACTCAAATTTTTTTTAGTCACCGGTTGAAAAATAGACCAATTATTGTTTATTGTATGAGAGATATAAAATACTTTCACTACCTATTTTCCATTATGAACGAATCATAATTTTCACCTTTCACATTGAAATTCACCTTCACATATTCCATTTCATCAAATTTCACTCAATTGATAATGTCAAATCATTTGTAATGGTAAATTGGTACTTAAAATGTTTCATAATACAACTTGTATATCTATTAGATAATGGAAAAATATGACATATTTCCATAAATTGGATTTCTATCATTAGATTCAGATATGTGCATTGCTTCAGTCACAAGCGTAACAACATTGTTTTGCATCATACTGAAGTCATCATATTATTTTTTATAGAAACAATAACCACTGATTTCAAAACCAGTGTAAGATATAACATTTTAATTAGGTCCTTTGGCTATCCATTAAAGTCATTCAACAATTTAATTTGTATTTTTAGATAACTCCTTATAAATTTGATCGTTGAACCATCTGATAAACTATTGATTATGTGTATTTGTATCCATCATTCATCCCTTGATGGATTAAAATATCTAATAATTTATTTGTGGGATTAAATGTATGGATAAAATTCTTCACTATTATTTAATTTTTAAACATGTGCTTTCTCCTACTCTATTAAGATAATTATAACAACATATCTTCCAGAAATCCCTTCATCCATAAGGGGTTCACTATGACGAGACTTTGGGAGACCGATGCTTTCAAAATCTAATATTTAATTAGTATAGAATTCAATATATTATTAAAAAATATAGATTTCTTCAATAAAAACTTCTGGCTGAGTTTAATTATTGATATACCCTTTCAAAATCTTTATATACCATTCAATGGGGTATATCTATCTGTTATGGATAGGACCACATAGTTAAACCTCTCTTACCAAGTGAACCATTAGGTGAACCATTATATCAAATAATTATGGTGGAAAGAACATCTCGAATTCACATAATATGACTACAATATCCTTATTCATGATGGGAAACTTTGATGGGTCTACAAATTTACTACATATGAATTTGAAAAATAAGTACAGTTTGGTAAATGTATGTTTTACATTTTGAGGTAGAATGGAACAGAAATAAATTGGCATTAAATATTTTATCAAAACATGATATTTTTGTGATTTTAGTCCTTGTAACTTAAAATTAGTCATTGAAACAACATTCTTGATATTTTATAAATACCCCTGTGGAACTTTTACACTATTAAGGAAAAGGAAAAATTACAATTTTTACTGTCTGGATAGAGTGTAAGCCACTGTAGGAAGAAAATTCCAGCTTTTATCCTTCACCGATTCCAACTCTTCTCATGTCACCATTTTAATAAAGTCTAACCTATCCTTGATTCCATCTTTAATTTTTCTAGGAACATTTAATAATGTTACGATAACACAATCAATTACATTTTTTTCTACATGCATGAAGTCAAGAAAATGTCTGACATACAAACAATTCAAATATGGAAATTTAAATAAAATTGATCTCTTCTTCCAACCTGTTTTTTTAAGGTTTATAAAAAATGGTTTACCAAAAAAAATTACAATATTTCTAAATTTTTATTACAATTTATCACCCTTTACTAGAGATGGTGTTGTAACTTGTTTGATATTCCCAGAAAATGTTGTCATATAGGATCAAAATTTATGTTGTCGAGGTAAAACTTTCTGATGACCTAAAAATATATTCTTTGAGGAATGTTTCAACCGAACTAAGTATATGTGTTTTTCAAAAATGGGATACCCCAAAATTCCTTTAATACTATATCCTAATAAATTTTCATAAATAAGGAAGTCATTTATCATTCCATAAAACATGAACCTCAATGTGAATTCTTCAGTTCTATGAGCACCATATATTGTAACACATGTATCCCAAATCAATTTCAGATCTTCAGTCAATAGAGCCAAATAGAAATCAATATCATTACCAGGTTTCTTTGGTCCATATATAAGTAAATAAAACATAATGTATTTGTGGTTCATTCATAACCATGGAAGCAAGTTATAATTTACCAACATGATGGGCCATGTACTATGATTAATACTATATAAAAAAATTATTTATTCCATATATAGATAACACCAGATGAATGTTTCCTGGTTCATCTCCAAATTCTGTATATTCGTAATTAATTTTCTTCAACTGAGGAGAATCTTCTAGACAAAATAGGTTCCCATATTTAATTATTGTATCTTCATTCCATGTTAATTGTCTTGCAGTTTCCTAAAATTCATATAGTATTCTATACCATGGAATGATAGTAAAGTACTATACTGATTTCGAAGAACCTGATTCATTTTTCTTGTATCGATCTACGCCACACATAGGGAATTTTATGAGTGATTTATGGTCCTTTAGAAACAATATGGAATCATTTGGACAAGAATGCATTTTTTATAGATCATGACCATTGAACATAACAATAATTTAGAATCATATGTTCGACATGGTAGTTCATTTTCTTCTAGTAGCATATCGTTAATAAGACCAAGTAGTTCTATAAATATGGTGTCACTCTATCTAGTACCAAATTTCAAATTATATAACTTCAATAAAGCTGGAAATGTTGTGTATTTAGTAAAACCAGTATACAATGATTTCTTGGAATAACTATCTAACTCATCAAAAAACATTGAAAAATCATGAAGTTCATCTTAAACTGACATTTTCATTTCTTCAATGTGATCTCTATTATCTTTTACAAAGGTATTCATATCAAATGATTCATAAACCATAATATCATCCTGATCGATGCCCAAATTCATTTTTTCCCATGTTTAGTGGAACAACTATAGATTTTATCTATTTCGTGACAAATCAAATGTTCTCCAAACTATTTTGGACTAATTTGTCTTGAATAATGACAACATAAACATATAAGGATGATTTTAGAAGGGTTTTTTGTAGGCTCTATTGCAAACTTGATGAACTATTTAACTCCATCTCCATATACATTTGTCAAACAATTAGTGTGAATCCATTTTAGGTTCATATGAATCTTATTGGGTTCATAAAAGATTAATTTTATATAATATATAAATAAATACACATAAGCCATTCATTATAAAAAGTGAAAGTTATCGATAATTATAATAAGGCAAACTCAACATTTTATTGTTTCAATGAATTTTTTTATGTTCAAGAAAATGGGTAATTGAATTTAAGAAGAGAATTACTCCACACCAAATATTTCTTAAATCCACTAAATGAATGAAAATATAATATAATAAATTAAAAAGTAATAACAAAAATCTAATATGATAAACAAGAATAATAAACTATCATTAAATCAACTAGATCAATGGTTTCATAGATTGAGGAATGACGCTAATGATAAAAGGGATAGATATATCATTATTTTTGTAGAATTTTGGTGTATTTGGAAAGAAAGGAATAAATTTTGGTTTGAGGGGATTAATACTTTGATGAAGGGAAATATAGATCATTTCTACTAGAATATCTAAGCGCCTAGATATTCTAAATCCAACAATAAGGGCTGTTGGGATTTGAAAAAATAGTGAGAGATATTATATAATCATTAATAACATCACAATCAATAATCATTAAAATATAATAAATATTTTTTGATTTTTTTAGATAACTTAAAGTTACATGACTACATCACTTTCCTTATAATCTAAATTGAAGAACGGGAATATCATATCCAGTGAAAACTTCTAAAAGCAATAAAAATAATAACACATTATATTATACCAAGAATAGAAGTTATTTTTTTGGAATCCCTTATGCCCAATTATCAACCATATAGAGAGAGTGAGGGTGAGAAGGATGCATATAGAAGGAACATAGGGGATTCATCATACTTCAGATGAATCATGTTATTTGTTATTTCAATAATCTAAGGATAAAGGATAAGGACATTGATGGATACACAATTCTGAATCATCTCAAAGAATATGATAATTAGAGAGAGAAAAATGAAACTAGTAAATGATATTATCACTAAAATTTATAAGTGTAAACCAAAATATGGATAATGTAATGAACCTAGCCTAAATTACCCAAACAACATTAGGTTAGATCATCGTATGACCTCTAACACACCTCAAATTAACTAAAGGATGGTTTAAACTTTGGGCGTCAAAAACCATAAATGGGAGGTGGTCCCCCCTAAATAGAAACAATTAGTTCTAGAGGCAGAAAAAAATTATATCATGACTATTGGGGTAAATGGACATGTAGACCCAAAATCATCATGACCCCATATAGGCATAATTCTTAGACAAACAACTATGGAAATAAATTATGTAATAGCTATATAGACACATGTACATGTCACATATAAAAACTCACTTATAGTCTATAATAAATATAAAATATATAAAAACATAATATTCAAACATAACATGAACTAAATACACCATAATGATTCAAAAAGTGAATGCTTGATGTGATAAAACCTCATGTGCTTAACTGGGGATGACCCCTTTGAATATGCTCCATAGGAAAACTAAGGATCATAGTGAATTATAATAAGAACTAGATCCTATGATACATTTAACTACTATAGGATCATACCTCAATCCACTAACTTTGTTCCTGAAAAATAGCATATGAAGATACATGTCCACTTAGGTGTCTATGAAATGTGTCAGAATATATATAATTATTAGGTAACCACCAATGTGACTCAAATCAGTAGTCAATAAATGTCAAGACCCACCTTCTATAAAATTAGGGAAGGGATGGAAAAGTTCCCTTCTCTTCCTTCCTCAAGGTGAAGGAGAGATAATGACCCCCTAGTCCCTCATTCAGTAGGCCCTATAGTGGCGACTAAAACCAAGGGTATAGAATATCACATAAATGGAAGGAATTACCCTTTTTATAGAAAAAGATCAGGAGATAAGATGGTAAATCCTAGCAACACCAAGACTAAAGGTAAAAGTAAATCCAATAATCTATTCGCACATGTATGGTCAAAAGTAAAACTGATAAAAGAAAGAAAAAACTCCCAAATAATGTACCAAAATAAAAGAAACTAAGAATCAACAATAACTATCTTGAAGCCTGAGCTAGTAATGTCTACCATAGTCTTCAAAGTCCTCTTGGAAACCTAAAAATAGTTTTACATACGTATCGTGAGCATAAAATTATACTCAGTAGGGAAACTAAAACTACTCATGCACAATTGAGGGAACATACTAATTCCCCAATGAGAAAACAATAGAACCTCAAGAACCTACCAAGGAAAACTAACCATCCCAAACTCACCAAGTCACACCCACCCAAGTAATGCAAGTCAAGTAAAGTAATAATATAAGCATAACGATAATTGGGTACCCCGCACCACTTTCCCAATGGTTAACTACTTATTCTTAAAAATCTAATGTCTTGATGATGCCGCTCTTCCCACACGTAGTTACACTGCCACAACCTACCCGCACACACCTGGGCCTCAAACCACACCCAACCACGCTAGAAAAATTCTGGGCCACAATAACCTCCTCCATGCCCAAAGACACCTAGGACTCATCCTTAAGATAATTGGGAAAACATACCAGCCCCATTAACACCTATGCCCCTCGTCCAAAACAAACCTTCACCCAACGAATCTTGGACTATGGTAAGCCTAAAACCATTACAAACTACCCAGATAATCCTAATTAGTATTATCAAGAAGAGGGTGTGAGGAAGAAAATCAGTAACCAATCATCTGTCCTCTCATCGAGATGTTGGGAAAGACACCCTCCCCCATGAAATGGAGGTGTTCATCACATAGTGACCAAAAAGGGTAGGGTGCACATAGAAATCAAAAGGAACTTAAATATATATATATATATAGGTAATCAAACACTCATCCCCAACCTATGGGTTTCACATGAACAGACAACAAGACCACACCGACACCACTTTTTCTGCTACTCCTATATGGACAACCACACAAAAACCACTTCCAATCATAAACCGAACCCCCATTTTTTTTTCTAAATTCGAATTATTTATTTAAGGGGATTAAATTTAAATTATTTCAACACTATTGGGAAACTAACAACCACAACCATACCAACCAACAAACAAACAAAACCAAACAGTAGTCCCAATGCACAAAAGCACAAAGCTAGACTTACAGTCCCACTGTACATCCTCATTCAACTACTTCCAACCATCATTCTTCAAATTGACACTTCACATTTATTCTCTCACAACCCATACCTTTATCCCAACTACCCAAAAAAATCCCCATTATAGTCCCACTGGATAACGGGTTCCAAACCATACCATAGTCCCACTACTCGACGTCACTTCGTGACCACAAAAAACATAAAGGCAGTTCAACTTCTTACAAGTTCATCTATTCCACAATCAATCAATATCTTGGAATGAGACACCAACACATAAAGGACAGTCCCACTGACTATATTTTTATCCATTCCACAATCAATAAATCTCTCGAACTAAGATACCAACACACCCCCCTATACCACCCCACATACCAAGCCCACATAACCTAGACCAGAATACACATCACATTACCACAAACAACAAAATAAGAATGTTCAAATCTAACCGACAAGGGTTATTTACTTTCCACTTTAATATAACTGGGGTGATCATAGAACAAGTTTGATCCTAAGGCATCCTTTTATTTAATCAAGTGTATATGATTAATCAAATTTCATGTTACATCTATGCATCAAAACATCACAATGAAACAAAACACTAGTGCACAAGCAAAGACCAAAAATGGTCATGATTTTCAGAATCCATACATCCACAACAACCATAATATAATCAAAGATAACAAGGTAAAATTGGTGACCACATTAAACCACACCCTTCCCATTATTTTATTTATGCGAGTTATCTTTTAATCATATTAAATTTTTGTTTAAATCTAGTTTCAAGAAGATTATCCGGATGTCCATACAAGAAAACATTAATATAACCAACCACATGATGCACAATTAATTATAAGAAAACAAATGTCTACTTGTACGATTAGAGATCGAATTTCCTTCTCACATTAAGAATAGGGGATGGCATGACTTACAGGAAGAACTCCACAAAGGCTAAGCGGGAAGGCTCAAACATGGGCACACAACTCGTCTCAGGAGTAAGTCTCTAGGAACACCAAGAAAAACAAAAAGGAAGAAGGAAGAGAGGATCTCGACTTTAGAAGAGGCTAGATCCTAAAATCAAGGAGACCATTTCGAAGTACTTAAAAGTCAGATTGTGGCTTGACCACGGGGTTTGGAAGTTTTACATGTTGGAATTAATTGATATTTAAAAATTCCCCTCATTAATGGTGGAGATAGAACATTAGATGACTATGAGTTGATAGATTAAATTTAAATGGAGAGAAAACTTGCAATTGGGCAGAAACTGGGAAACCTTAAAAAACTGGGCTAGGGGGTGTGGAACCATTTGGTGAGACACCATAATGGTGCCACTATAAACGGTGTGACCATGAAGTTGCAATGTTGACAGTGTGACCATATCGGTGCTACCATAGTGGTGCCACCGTAACGGTGTGACCGTAAACGGTGCCACCATAATGGTGAGACCATCCACGGTGCAACCGTGATGGAGCGACTGTGGCGGCGCGACCGTGGCGGTGAGATCGTGGCAGTGCGACCGTGGCGGCGCGACCATGGTGGCGCAACCCTAGCGGCACGACCTTGGGGGTGTGACCATGGTGGCACGACTGTGGTGGTGCGACCGTGATGACATGATCGTGACAGCGTGACCGTGACAGTGCGATCGTGATGGCGTGACCGTGACAGCGCTACCGTGATGGCACGGCCGTGACGACACGGCCTTGATGGCGCAACCGTGACGACACGACCATGACGAAATGACTGTGACAACACGAACGTGATAGTGTGACCGTGATAGTGCGATCGTGATGGTGCGACCGTGACAACGTGACTATGATGGTGACATTGTTTCAGTGGAACCGTTTGGTGGAATCGAGTTTTTGGAAAACTCCATGTTCAAGCCACTTCGATCCCTACGAATACTATGAACATTGGATTTTCACAAAGGAAAGGCCCATTGAAATATGAGTCATTACATCCGATACCTCTTAGACTATTATCATCCATGAGAATCCAAAACCAAACCAAAAGAGAGGGAGTCCAAAAAACCACCTCTTAAGATACCTCTTAGGGATAAACTACCATTTGTTGAAAACCGAAGGGGAAACCTCAATATCCAAGAACACCTCCATGAAATATATCCCTTTAACAACAACAGAAACACTAAGTAACCACACAATCACCAAATGACACACCATCCAAACACATGGATTAGGGAGCTCCTTCCTCCATGTCAAGATACTATCCACTTTGGGTGGCACTAATGCACCCGCATGGGTTTAATCACCTCCAAATTAATGCATCTTGATTAGGGATCATGTTCTCCCCTCCCTATAGTTAGGAAGTTTTACAAAAAATGGAGATCGAAGAAGAAACTTATCATACAACAAGCAGGGTCAAACGTTTCAATATAAGAAAGGAACAAATAAAACACAAGATCAAAATTCAGAAAAACTATGGGTACTGGGCATGAATCAATTCCTCCCATTCCCAGATACTCTTCTCAAGGACACCATGCCTTCATAACACAAAAACCAAGGGAATGGCCTGTCCACGAAGCTCCTTCTCTTTATGATCCTCGATTCTCACTGACCACTCCAAAAATGTCACATCATCCTCTATATCTAACTCTCCCTAGTATAGGATGTGAGAGTCATCATGTAGATACCGATAAAGATTAGAGACATGAAAATATTTGTGGATCATCTCCAACATCGATGATAACTCCATCTAATGTTCCACCTTTCCTACTCATCCCAAAATTTCGAAAGGTTTGATGAACCTGAGATAAAGCTTACCCCCCCTGCCAAAACTCCACTATCCACACTGAGGGGAGACCATCAAGAAAACATGGTCCCCAACCTAGAACTCCAAGGGTCTCCTTCTATGATTGAAATATGACTCCGGCTGGTCCTGAGATTCCTTTATTCTTTTATGCACAAGCTAAACCTTCTCCATTCAGCTCTGAACCACCTCTAGGACAAGAAAACATGCCTCCCCAACCTCTCTCAATCACATGGGTGAACAACACGGTCTTCCGTACAATGTTTCGAATAGTTACATTCCAATGGTAGAGTGATAGCTATTATTTTTGGCAAGCTCAACCGGGGGAAAGTTTCAAACCCATGACCCTCTGAAGTCCATAACACACGTTCGCAGAATATCCTCCAATGTCTAGATAGTACTCTATATCTAACCGTCCATCTGAGGGTGGAAAGTAGTGCTGAGGCGTAGCTGGGTGCCAAAACCACTCTATAATCCCTTACAGACTCATAAAGTAAAGCATGTATCCTGATCTGAAATACTGGATATTGGAACTCCATGCAACCGTACCACTTCACCGATGTACCTATGTGCTAAGGCATCCACTGCGCTTGTCTCCTTAACCACTAATAAGTGAGATAATTTCATTAATCAGTCCACCACTACCCAAATTCAATAACAACCTCCCTCAGCCTTAGGTAGTCCTATGAAAAAAATCCACCGATATGTAATCCCACTTCCACTCAAAAATATCTAAGGGATACAATAGACTATTAGGAATATGGTGTTCAACCTTCACTTAATGACATATGAGGCACCTTGACAAAAAGTCCACCATTTCCCACTTCAATCTGAGCCACAAAAACTGACCTCTCAAGCCCCGATAAATCTTGGAGACTCCTGGATATACCACTAGAGGTGAGCTATGGAACTCACCAAGAACTCCCTCATGCTTCGCCACTAGGAAAAAAACTTCCCATGTAACAAAATCTAATTCTAATTATCCTCTAAACATCCTTCTGGAGCATCACCCTGGCTAACATGATCATGCATAACTTTATCCTTTGAGTCTCCCCACTAAGAATCCTCCACCTACCATACCATGGAATACTGCACTATCATCTGAAACAGACAACCTCTACCGTCCTCCACTCTCAATCACATAAGCAAAGTATCCAACTCAACCATCACCTTCCAAGCATCTAAAGACTCCTAAAATACATACTTATATGAATTCCTTATCAAAGAATCATCCACCACGTTCCCATTTCATGAGGTGTAGGAGATATCAAAGTCTTAGTCTTGAAGAAACTCTATCCACCTCCACTACCACAAGTTCAGTTCTTTCTAAGAGAAGATATACCTCAAGCATTCGGGATCCGAGAAGACCAAAAATCATTCCCTAATGAGGTAATTGCACAAAAAATTCAGTGCAAACACAATCACTGCAAGTTTCAGGTCTTAGGTGGAATAGTTAAATTCATGAGGTTGTAACTACATAGACCCATAACAGATCACTCCTCACTTCTATAATGACCCGAAAATTTCAAGGTATTTTTTTATTAAATAATTTGGAATTTTACGAGTCTGTGGCTTCTGACAGAACTTGATTCCGAGGCCCGGTGTGTTCGGAATCTGTTTATGAAGTTTAGCTCGAGTACGTTCAGTAAACGAATGAGCGGGTTTTTCTATATTTTGAACCGGTGCTTGGAATTGAAATTCGAGAGCACCGATGAACTCGCAGCACCAGTAATTACTTAAGGGGACCTTTAATGCAGTTGTGTTTTAAGCGGGTTGAGAATTATTATTTAGGGATTTAGTTTAAAATAAATAAAACAGTTGAACAATTTTATTTTAATAAGATTGGAAGTTAAAACCTTCCATGGGAAGTTTTTGGTGGGGCCCAAAACCACCGAACTTCCCATGTGTGGTTATATGAGAGGTGGGGCCCACACGAACCCCAACCTTTCATCTCCTTAGCCCTCTTTAAACTCCCCATAACTCTCATAAACCCCCCCATTAAGCTCCCTTGTTTAATGTTGACAACTCTCCCATATTTATG
Source organism: Viscum album (assembly GCA_963277665.1). Lineage (NCBI taxonomy): Eukaryota > Viridiplantae > Streptophyta > Magnoliopsida > Santalales > Viscaceae > Viscum > Viscum album. Next base: position 2,016,417,173 of record OY728127.1, read on the forward strand.
AGACCCCTCACCTCCTCCTCTCTCCCTCTTTAACTCTTTCCAACACATTAACTTAATGAATTCAACCACATAAATTAATTAAATGAAGTTGTTTGAATTTGAATTTTAAATTTCATGTGATAATAAAATAATAGGAGAAGCATATTATTTTATTTTGGAAGGGATTTCGTTGTGCTAAGGAGGATTGGGAGAGAACTCTTGTGAAGAAGGAGAGAAATATTGTGAAGAGGAAGAGAACTCTTTTCTCAACAAAGAACGACGTATCTTCAACGAAGAACGATGGTTCCACAAAGAACGACGACGGACACCGACATCGTCTACGGAACCTAACCCCGCAACGTCGTCTTCCGTGACGCCCGATGTATGCCATCAATTATTTAGGTAGGGGGTATGATTAATTTATTTAAAATAAATTACTCCCTCGTTCTCGTTGTATTCAAGTGAATACCTAGGCCTATTGCTATCGCTTACGTGGAGGGCGCCGGCCGAACAAACACGGCCCGATGACCCTATGTTTGATCTTGATTATTATTCTTAGAATTGGCAAAAGAAGGTGGAGGAGGCATGACCCCGTCGCGCCGTGCTGGGAACACGACAAAGGAAGCTGGAACCGTTGCGCCAGCTGTGCGGGAGGAACCGTAGCCCCTATGCAGGCCGCTTCAGCAGAAGAACCGGCCGACCCGTCCACCGGCTGGGCGAAGGGGAGCCGTAGAGCCAGGAGGGAGCCACGCTGGAGAACCAGCCGGCCCGTCGGCCGGACAGGTGGAGCCAAACCGTGGTGCCAGGAGGGCGCCGCGCTGAAGAAACCCGCGACCCGCCATGCGGGCCGCTTGCGCCAGAAGGCCAGCCGGCCTAGTCGGTCGGTTTGGGAGGGTGGTGCCACTTGGCACCGCCTGTTCAGGAAACCGGGGGCCGTGCCCCCGCCTCGGACTGCTAGGTCTTCGGGACGAGCTGCTCAGCCCGCCGGCTGAGCCAGCCGGGCTGTGCCAGGCAGGGCCGGGCCGCACCCCGCTGGGTCGGGCCGTGCCACTTCGAGGCAGGCCACGTCCTTCGGGTCGAGATGCGTTTTCCTTCGGACCGGTCCGACACCCCTGTCGGGTCGGACCCATCAAACTAGGTTAACCTGACCCGTGGGCCCACTGGGCTAAATGGGTCGGGCCCGTTATTCACTTAAACATGAATAACTTAAAGACCGCGCGTCCGATCGACGCGCCGTCTATGGAACTGGGACCCTTTCGATGAGATGGTCCTTTTGAGATACTCTAAGTGAGTTTTGGACAACTTTGGTAAACTCCCGGGTTTGGAATGAGAATATTTCCAACCAGGCCCCTGAAACGAAGAGCCAATATCTCTCAGACCGGGCGTCCATTTGACACGCCGTCTGTCGCATTGAGTTCCTTTTGATGAGACAGAACTTTGGGATACATCAACTCTGGACTTCGTGACCGTTTATGCATCGACCCTTTTTACTCGTGGAGCGGACCCTCCCGGAATCGAGTACTCTGTGTGCGGGAACCCTAGAGCTGGCTGCGACTACGACAACGATGACGACTATACTTGGATCCTACGTGGGTTCGACAACGCGGATGACTGTACTTGGATCCTCCATGGGTTCGACAGTGATGACGACTGTACTTGGATCCTATGTGGGTTCGGAAGTGAGGGTTACTGTACTTGGATCCTACGTGGGTTCAGCAGCAACGACTTCTGTACTTGGATCCTATGTGGGTTCAGCAGAGGAGATGATTTAGAGGATACATCTAATCATATCCACCCCTCTTCGTGAGAATTATACCTGTGTGAGCTGAGTCTTGACTTTCAATCATTATCATTGGTATGATTGACTTCTTTCCTGTGTAGACTGTATTGTGCATGGGCTCAGAAGTTGGAGCCGTACTGAGATTGATGACTTAGGTATATGTATGGGCATATACCTAAGTAGAGTTGGTTGATAATTTGTGTTTGTATCTTTCCTTTGTGGTTTATCCTTTGTGGATTCTGGGAGACCTTCAGAGGTCTCAGGGTCCCTACTGAGTATCGTTATACTCAACCCTGCATGGGCATTGCCCGCACTATGTTGTGTTGGTTTCAGATGATGGACATCACTGATCATGGTCGAGGCTTGTGGTGCTGGACGTTATCCGGATATGGACCACCTAGCGGGACGTACACGAAGTGGACGGACGACCCCAAGGTACCGACGAGACTATCTGTACCCACCCTTCAGGTGGGATTCCCAGAGGACGACTCAGTGGTTGCTTCTTTACTTTATAGCTATTGTACTTTCTTTCTCAGTTGTACTGTACTTCCAGTTGGGTTTGTATACTATCCCACTTACTTTACAACACTTACTTTTTGTACTCAGTTTAATTTGTGTTTACTCCAGATTTCATACTCTGTTGTGTTTGTTTACTTCTATAAAGGAAATGCCTTCCCTTTTATCGGGATTTAGGCATTTGGTGCTAGTCGCCAGTCCATTGACTATGGATGGTGGGCTTGGGGTAGTCACGTCATGGGCCCCGAGGACGGGTCGTGACAAATTGGTATCAGAGGAGTCAGTTCTACTGAAGAACTCATTAATCTGATAATTTCTTCTCTGTGAAGCAATAGTGTTAAGAGAATTGAGTGTGGTTTTCAGTCCAGGGAGTCCAGTGTTGGTACAACGGCCGATGTATCCATACCCCAGGACCTTGACTTCTGATTTCTGACTCAGTCCTCAAAAACACTTATTGCATGTGTGTTTCAAAATATTTCTTTGTGATTAATTTGTGTTAGCTCACCAGGTATACTGTACTAACCATGGCACACCTGTTTCTTCTCAGGATGTCCCCACGAAGGCAGCCAACCAGGGTTCGTAGTTATGTGTGGGATGGCAGCCCACCGAGTGACGAGGCCTCAGTGTAGGGTCCCATTACAGTGGAGGCACCAGTTGTACCACTACCCACTGGGCCACCGATACCACCAGCCCCAGCAACGGAGAGTGCACGATGCCTGAGTGCATTGAATGAGTTTTAGCGACAGAGGCCACCCAGGTTCTGTGGAGAGACGGATCCTCAGGAAGCCGGGGATTGGCTGGAGGATATCGTCAGAGTCTTCATATTGGTAGGGACACCAGCAGACCTTATGTTGATCCTTATAGTGAGTCTCCTGCACACAACAGCAGGTAGATGGTGAAGCCTTATGCTCCAGGTGCACGATGAGGCATCTCTACTTTGGAAGGACTTCGAGAGCCTCTTCCGCTCAGAGTTTTTTCCAGCCACCCTTCGTGCGGTGTGCATCCAGGAGTTACTACAGCTGCGGCAGGGCAACATGATAGTATCCCAGTACTCGGCTAGATTTACCGACCTCTAGTGCTACTCCACGGACATGGTACGAGACCCATTCTTCTGGGCCCAGACCTTTGAGCAGGGACCGAGGCATGAGACTAGGGCTTCGATAATCTCCCTCAGCATTCCGATGCAGGCAGGAGTACTGGAGAGAGCCCTTCTTATGGAGAGATTTCTTACTGAGACGACTCCAGCAACGAGACCCACCGCAGGGCGACACATAGAAGAGTTTTCTGTAGCTGGCAGTAGATAGATGTCGCAGAGGTCCAAGCGGACCAGGTCATCAGGTGGGCGACCTTAGGATACTGGTTCAGATGTGCGGGGCATACGCAGTAGAGACAATCATATGAGAGGCATGCAATGCTATACATGCGGTGGGTAGGGCCACATGGCTCGTGGCTTCCCGACCCGCAATGCAGAGGAGAAGCAGACAGTTGAGGGACCACCCAGGCAGAGGCAGAGGTTCGACCATGGTGGTCCGCAGGGAGCAGGAAGACGAGGCGGAGGAGCTGGCAGAGCAGCGAGTGGTGGACAACGCTTTGAGGCTCTACCACCACCACCACCAGGGGGACCACCCTGACCACATGGAGCTGGCAGATCAGGACAGACTTAGCTCTAGGCAGTCGAGGCCTACAACCATGGAACACCTGAGATGATTCGAGGTACTATCTGTGTCTACTCCACCCTTGCTTCATTTCTTATAGACACAAGAGTGAGTCATTCTTTCATTGCCGTTGCCCTTGTTCAGAGCTCGGAGATTCTGACGGAGCCGTTGGCTCGATACTTACGACTAGAGACTCCTATGGGAGCAGAATCGACGATTACACACTGGTTCCAGCAGTGTGAGCTTACTCTTGGAGGCGAGATCTTCGGCTGGGATCTTCTTGTAGCAGCATCAAGGCCTTACGAAGTCATCTTGGGCATGTATTGGTTATCTACAGTCCATGATCAGATCGACTGTATTAGGCGCAAAGTGCGGTGTGTCTGCACATATGGGACTAGGTTCACCTTCACTGGCGAGAAGGGAGCATTTGTAGCATAGGATAGACTTACGTAGAGGAGAGGGCAGCCAATCACACATCAGCTGGCTAGTCTCATCCTTGGAGGAGTTGATGTGTAGAGTCCGAGTTTTCCTGTTGTGGTGGATTAGTATGCAGATGTTTTTCCTGATGACGTTCCAGGACTACCTCCTCAGAGAGAGGTAGACTTCTACATTGACCTGTACCCCGGGACAACACCGATATCTACTCCAGTATATCGGATGGCTCCCTCCGAGCTTCATGAGCTGCGGGTATAACTAGAGGATTTACAGGGAAAAGGATTCATCCGACCCAGTGTTTCACCCTGGGCTTCTCTGATTTTATTCGCCAAGAAGGCAGATGGGAGCTAACAACTATGTGTCGACTACCATCGCCTGAATCAGGTGACCGTGAAGAACAAGTATACACTCCTGAGAATTGATGACCTATTTGATCAGCTCAAGGGAGCACGATGGTTCTCGAAGATAGACCTCAGGTTAGGCTATCATCATCTCAGAGTTCGAGACGAGGATGTGCAGAAGACGACCTTCAGGTGTCAGTATGGCCACTACAAGTTCTTGGTTATGCCTTTTGGCGTAACCAATGCACCAGAAGTGTTTATGAGTTTCATGAACAGGATCTTCCAGCCTTACCTCAATATTTTTTTTGTAGTCTTCGTCGATGACATACTGATTTACTCGACTACTGAGGAGGAGCATGCCTACCACTTACGAGTTGTACTGGACACACTCCGAGAGCACCAGCTTTATGGTAAGCTCTCGAAGTTCCAGTTATGGATTCGAGAGGGTCAATTCTTGGGGCACGTCATCTCAGAGGTGGGAGTTGCAGTGGATCCTACAAAGATCGATGCAGTACTTGCCTGGGAGCCACCCAGGAGCGCGACAGAGGTGCATAGTTTACTAGCCCTGGCTGGGTACTACCGGAGATTTGTTCCAAACTTCCCTAGAGTTTCTGCACCACTTTCAGCATTGACGAAGAAGGGGAAACCCTTGGTGTGGTCAGATAGATTCCAGAAGAGCTTCCAAGATCTGAGACAGATATTGACCAGTGCGCCCATCTTGAGGCTACCGAAGGAGGGCATAGGGTACGTAGTTTACTGCAATGCATTAGGGACCAAGCCCGGGTGTGTCCGGATGCAGGAGTGAGAAGTGATCGCTTATGGTTCATGGGAATTGAGGCAGCATGAGCAGAAATATGATACCCATGACCTGGAGTTAGTAGAAGTGGTCTTTTCCCTGAAGATGTGGCGGCACTATCTGATGGGCGAGCGCTTTAGAGTCTACTCTGACCACCAGAGTCTCATGTACATTTTCTCACAGAAGGACCTGAACCTGATACAGGGGAAATGGCTCGAGTTCCTCCAGTACTATGACTTTGAGATAGTTTATAATCATGGGAAGGGGAACATAGTAGCTAATACTCTCAGCAGGAGATCAAGAATTCAACTACTTAGAGAGGCGACAGAGCAGATAACTGCTTTTCAGATATCCTTCATGGATAGAGATGGGGTAGCCTTTCTATAGTCCATCACAGTAACTCCTCTACTACTTTAGTGGGTGAGAGAAGGACAGCGTGGGGACGTTGACTATGAGATGCGATGTGCTCAGATTTCCACAGGGCAGGCGCCTGATGAATTTTCTGAAGGAGGAGAGCACGTCATCCTCTTCAAGGGACGTACCATGGTACCAGTTTCACTACAGGAGGAATTAATGAGGGAGTTTCACACAAACCCTCTAGTGGTACATCCAGAAGTGGCGAAGATGTACCAGGACCTTAGACGACAGCACTGGTGGCCGGTTATGAAGAAGGCTGCAGCAGAGTTCATTTCTCGATGCCTCACTTTCCAGCAAGTGAAGGCGGAGAACCAGGTACCAGCAGGTTTTGTACAACCCTTGGAGGTTCCGGAGTGGAAGTGGTACATAATATCCATGGATTTTGTGATGGGGCTCCCATGTACTTCCAGAGGACACAACTCCATCTGGGTGATCATAGATCGACTCACCATGTTGGCCCACTTCCTACCGATTAGAGAGCAGGGCTCAGTAGGGATCTTGGGATGACACTACGTTCAAGAGATCGTACGACATCATGGTGTGCCATCGTCTATCATCTCTGATCGAGACACTCACTTTACTTACCAACTTTTGAAGGGATTTCAGGAGGTGTTTGGGACGCAGCTACGCCTGAGCACCGCCTTTCATCCTCAGACAGATGGCCAGACAGAGAGGACCATTCATACACTTGGGGACATGCTCCGTGCATGTGTCCTTGACTTTGGTCACAATTGGGAGGATAATCTACCCTTGGTGGAGTTTGCATACAACAATAGATACCACTCCAGCATCGGGATGGCACCTTACGATGCACTGTACGATCGGCCTTGCAGATCACCTCTGTGCTGGACTGACCCTGGGGAGTCAGCACTCGTAGGACCAGAGATTGTTCAGGCTATGATGGAGAAGGTGCAGATCATCCAGGAGTGAATGTGGACTGCACAGAGTAGACAGAAGTCCTACGCAGATAGGAGACGGAGACCACTGATGTTCGAGGATGGCGACCATGTTTTCTTACGGGTCTCAAATCAACGTGGATTACAGAGATTTGGCCGTGGCGACAAGTTATCTCCGAACTTCATAGGACCATTCTCGGTCCTTAGTAGGGTAGGCGAGGTGGCTTACCGCCTGGCCCTTCCACCAAAGCTGCACCAGGTGCATGATGTCTTCCACGTATCTCAGCTGATGAGATACGTGCATGACCCAACTCACATCATTGATCATGGGGAGCTGGACATCGATGATGGGGGGACATTTTCAGAGGTCCTGATGGAGATCGAGGATCGATAGGAGCGAGTCCTACGTGGACGGTCAATTCCTCGTGTGCGCATTCTTTGGCAGCACGGGAACCTCCAGGAGAGCACATGGGAGTAGGAGGCTCAGATGCGTGCACAATACCGTCATTTTTTCCCCTAGTTTATGATATAGATTTTTGGGGCCGTAAATCCCTGAGGTGGGAGTAATTTAAAGACCAAGAAATTTCAAGGAATTTTTTTTAAATAATTTGGGATTTTACTAGTATGTGGCTTTTGGAGGCACTTGATTCCGACGCCCGGTGTTCCCAAAATCAATTTCCGAAGTTTAGCTTGGGTACGTTTAGTTAAAGAAAGAGCGGGTTTTTCTATATTTTGAACCGGTGCTCGGAATTGAAATCTGATGGTACCGATGAACTCGAAACACTGGTAATTTCTTAAGGGGACCTTTACCGCAGTTGTGTTTTAAGCGGGTTGAGAATTATTATTTGGGGATTTTGTTTAAAATAAATAAAATCGTTGAAAAATTTTATTTTAACAAGCTTGGAAGTTAAAGCCTTCCATGGGAAGTTGTTGGTGGGGCCCACAACCACCCAACTTCCCATGTATGGTTATATGAGAGGTGGGGCCCACACGAGCCCCAACCTTTCATCTCTTTAACCATCTTTAAACTCCCCATAACTCTCATAACCCCCCCATTAAACTCCCTTGTTTAATGTTGACAACTCTCCCATATTTATGAGACCTCTCACCTCCTCCACTCTCTTTCTTTAACTCTTTCCAACACATTAACGTAATGAATTCAACCACATCAATTAATTAAATTAAGTGGTTTAAATTTGAATTTTAAATTGCATGTGATAAGAAAATAATAGTATAAGCCTATTATTTTATTTTGGAAGGGATTTTGTTATGCTATGGAGGATTGGGAGAGAACTCTTGTGAAGAAGGAGAGAACTCTTGTGAAGAGGAAGAGAAATCTTCTCTCGATGAAGAACGACGTCTCTTCAATGAAGAATGCCGGTTTCATAAATAATTATGACAGACACCGACATCATCAATGAAACCTCACCCTGCGACGTCGTCTTCCGCGATGCCTGACGTATGCCATCAATTATTGTAGTAGGGGGTTTGATTAATTTATTTAAAATAAATTACTCCATCGTTATCGTTGTATTCAAGTGAATACCTTGGCCTATTTATATCGCTTACGCGGAGGGCGTGGGCCCAATGAACACGGCCCAACAACCCTCCATTTGATATTGATTATTATTCTTAGAATCGGAAACAGAAGGCGGAGGAGGTACAGCGCCGTCATGCCGTGCTGGGAACATGACAAAATAAGTCGGAGCCATTGTGCCAGATGTGCGGGAGAAACTGCAGCCCACTACGTGGGCCACATCAGCGAAAGAACTGGCCGTCCCGTCAGCCTGCTGGGCGAAGGGGAGCCGCGACGCCAGGAGGGTGCCACGCTGGAGAACCGGCCGGCTGTGCAGAGCTGAACCGCGATGCCAGGGGGCACCGCACTGAAGAAACCTGCATCCCACCACGTGGGCCGCTTGAGCCAGAAGGCCGGCCTGCCTAGCTAGTCGGTTTGGGAGGGCGGCACCACTTGGGGACGCCGGTTCGGGCAGCCGGGGGCTGTGCCCCCGCCTCAGACAGCTCGGCCAACCAGCCGGCCGTGCCAGCCGGCCGAGCCAGCTGGGCCGCGCCCCTTCAGGCCGGGCCGCGTCCTTTGGGCCGAGATGCATTTTCCTTTGGACCGGTCGGACACCCCTGCTAGGTCGGACCCGTCAAACTGGGTTATCCCAAACCATGGGCCCACTGGGCTTAACGGGCTGGGACCGTTATTCACTTAAACATGAATAACTTAAAGACAGCGCGTCTGATCGATGTGCCGTCTGCGGCACTGTGACCCTTTCGATGAGACGGTACTTTTGTGATACTCTAAGTGAGTTTTGGATAACTTTGGTAAATGGACGGGTTTGGAACGAGCATATTTTCAACCGAGCCCCTGAAATGAAAAATCCAATATCTCTCAGACCAGGCGTCCGTTTGATGCGCCATCTATCGCGTTGGGTTCCTTTTGATGAGACAGAACTTCGGGATACATCAACTCTAGACTTCGTGACAGTTTATGTATCGACACTTTTTACTCGTGGATCGGACCCTCCCGGAATTGAGTATGCTGTGTGTGGGAACCATAGAGCTGGATGCAACTGCAATGATGATGACGACTATACTTTGATCCTATGTGGGTTCGACAGTGAGGACGACTGTACTTGGATCCTCCGTGGGTTCGGCAGTGGTGACGACTGTACTTGGATCCTACGTGGGTTCGACAACGATGGTTACTGTACTTGGATCCTACGTGGGTTTGGTAGTGACGACTTCAGTACTTGGATCCTACATGGGTTTGTCAGAGGAGATGATTCAGAGGCTACATATAATAATCTCCACCCCTCTTCGTGAGATGTATACCTTCGTGAGCTGAGTCTTGAATTTCAATCATTATCATTGGCATGATTGACTTCTTTCCTTTGTGGACTGGATTATGCATGGTCTCGGAATTTGGATCCGTACTGAGATTGATGACTTAGGTATATGTATGGGAATATACCTAAGTAGAGTTTGTTGATACTTCGTGTTTGTATCTTTCTTTTGTGGTTTATCCTTTGTGAATTCTGGGAGACCTTCGGAGGTCTCGGGGTCCCTACTGAGTATCGTTATACTCACCCCTGTACAGGCATTTCCCGCACTACGTTATGTTGGTTTCAGACGACGGACATCCCTGATTGTGGTCGAGGCTTGTGGAGCTGGACGGTATCCGGAGGTGGACCAACTGGCGGGACGTACACAGAACGGACGGACGAACCCGAGGTACCGACAAGACTATCTGTACCCACCCTTCAGGTGGGATTCACGAAGGATGACTTGGTGGTTGCTTCTTTACTTTACATTTTTTGTACTTTCTTTCTCAGTTGTACTGTACTTCTAGTTGGGTTTGTATACTGGCCCATTTACTTTATAGCACTTACTTTTGTACTCAGTTTACTTTGTGTTTACTCCAGCTTGCGTACTCTGTTGTGTTTGTTTACTTCTATAAAGGCAATGCCTTCCCTTTTATCAGGAGTTACGCCTTTTGTGCTAGTCGCCAGCCCCTGGCCTATGGAAGGCGGGCTTGGGGTAGTCACTACACGGGCCCCGTGGATGGGTCGTGACAACTTCTGTATTAGTACGCACCCCAAGCCTAGACCAGAAGCATAAAAAAACACCTCGAACATCACCCCTTTATCTGGAAACCTACGCACTGGGGCACTGACCAGATTCCATTTTAGGTAACTAAAATCTTCCTGGAACTTCTCAATACATACAAAATCCTGATCCGTTCTGGTTAAATCCATCAACATAGCCTCAACTAGAGATAAATGTGGTACGAACCTCTAGTATTAACCTGATTGACCTAGAAAACTATAAACCTATGCCATATTATTGGGTTCTTCCTAAGAAACAACTACTTAAAACTTCTATGGGTCCACTACTATTCTCTACTGGGACACCACATGTCCAAGGAAGTTCACCTATCATTTCCAGAACTTTCACATGGAAAACTTCCCGTAGAGTCGGTGGTGTTAGAGGACCTCCAAAACTGTCCTTAGATTCTCAGTGTGATCCTCCTCTGATATTGATTTGATCAAGATGTCATCGATAAAAACGACCATGAACCGGTCCAGATACTCATGGAAAATAGAATTCATGAGTCCCATGAACAAAGATGGTGCATTCGTAACACCTAATGACATGTACACGAACTCAAAGTGCCCATACCTTCACTTGAAAGCACTCTTCAATATTTCACCCTAATTCACCCTCAACAGGTGATACCTAGACCACATTTCAATTATAGAGAACCATCCTGCTCCCTTCAACTAGTCAAAAAGGTCATCGATCCTCAGGAGGGGGTAACAGTTCTTGACTGTTACCTGATTTAGTGTCTGGTAGTCTATGAATAGCCTGAGACCACCGTTTGCCTTCATTGAAAACAATACTGGAGCACCCCATGGAAACACACTTGGTCAGATAAAACCCTTATTCATCAGGTCATCAACCTAAATCCGTAACTACCACAACTAAGAAGGTTCCATCCGATAGAGAGCCATCAAAATCGGACAAGCACCAGGTTTTAAGAATATCCTGAACTCAACATCACATCGAGGGGGTAGAGTCATAACCTCTTTGGGGAAGATGTTCAAGATCTCACTAACAATCCCCAAAACTTCCACTATCTCTGAGTCTGCTAATTCCAGTGACATCTCAACTAACAAAGAAATAAGGGACTCTATAAAACAGTTTACCTCTTGGAAACTTCACTCACCAACGAAAGCTACACACTGGCCGCCCATATTTGAGAACATGAACCTTCTCCAGAAGTAGTTGACAATAGAGTACAAGAAAAATAGCTTGTAAATGCCAAGGATGACATAATTTGGCTGCATTTTTAACAAAAGGAGATCCCCACTAGATTTATGTGCCCCCAACATCAGTATACATCCTTGACAAACATAAAATAGGTTGGTATGACCGCCAATTGGCATACTCAGCACCAGGGGCATGGAAAGTCTATCTATGTCTAGACCAAAGTCATGGGCTAGACTTGGTAAAATAAAGGAGTGCAAAGATCCTCAATCAAATAAATCATAGGAAAGAGTACTAAAAATATTGATCATACCTCGAACAAATTATGGCCCCACTGAAACTGCTGCCTCTATAGCGTACAACTTCCCACGCCCAAACCATCCAACCCTCAGTTGTTGACTGCCTACCTAGACATTCCATGGTTGAGGTCCCCAAGTAGATCCCTGAGGTTGGTCTCCTCTGGCACCATCCACCCTCAGTTGAGCGGAAGCTTACTACCCTTACTGCTGGAAGGGCCTGGCTGACAACTGCTGCTGCTGAGGTGAGTGCTGAACCTACCCACCCCCACTATACTGAACTCAGACAGGGAATTGATTATGAATATTAACATGACCGCCACAGATAAAGAACCTTGGTCCTAGGCCCATGGAGAAAGGTAAAGGACTAGGATATCAGAACTGGAACTACTGAGGCTTACTCCCCTCTGGCTGAAACTTGGAAGGCCCTGATGATGGAGACCTAACACTGAAAACCTTTCCCTTTGGCTAACTAAACTGGATACCCTCTCATGGAACACCTCCCAATGTGTGCATCCTATCCACTAATTAATACTTATTCTAAACCTCCAAGTACATTGGTAGAGTGAAGGGAGTAACAACATACTGAAGAGAAGGTCAGAGTGCCTCCTCCAAGAATCTTTCCAACAACTCCTCATTCGAAAATCGATCTAGAGAAAGACAAAGAAGATCATAAAACTTGATCCGCACCTCCCTTATGTACATACTACCTTGATAAATGTAGAGAAGCTCCTACTTCTTCTCATCCTTCATTAGGGAAGAAAGAAATTCGACCCGAAACTACTTCTCAATGTTTGTCCACGAAACCTCAGTATCATTCCTCTTCCCGAGGTAAAGCATCCATCACTGAAGAACTGCTTCTCACATATGGCTCACTGCTATAGGAACCCATTACTCTGTTAGATCCCGGATCAATCTGAACGTGATCACCATCTCCTCAATCTATCTCTTCATCTCTATGTTTGAGATGCTTCCCTAGTAATTTCCTTGAGTCTTACATAGGAAGGAATGAAGCATATTATGCCACCGGTCATCCTCCTCCTCTCGATCAGCCCTCTGTTGGTCAACCAGATCAAACTAAAAGGCCTCGATAGCTCATACCACCCGTGGATGACATTTAGCTACCATAACTAAAAATAGAAAGAAATAATTCATAAGACTAAGTAGTGAAATTTAAATTTTGTTTGATCTCTTTATTAATTTTAAATTTCTAAAACACAGAATACACACAAGAATACAAGTCATTATGATGCATGTAACTTTTCCTAGGGTCTCTACCATGCAATCAGTGTATCCTCACCTCATTGTTTAGTAGGTCCAAAGTCCTTGCATCAGATCATGGGGGACCCTAAAATCCTGTTTGCTATCCGGTCTTCCCTGGACTGCTTCATGCACCGTGATTACCTAACATTGTTTCCCTACCATCCCATGCAATCCTCACTGTGCCTAACCCTGAACTCCATCCTATATTTCAACCCTTAGCCTCTGATACCATTCTGTCATGACCCGCATTCTCCAAGATGAGGGAAGGTACGAAAAATTTCCCTACCCTTTATTCCTCAAGGTTAAGGAGAGATAATGGCCCCCTGAGTCTTGCCTTTAGTAGGCCCTAGAGTGGTGACTAGAACCAAGGGTATAAAATCTCACATAAATGGAAGTCATTACCCCTTTTATAGAACAATATCGAGAGATAAGACAGTAAATCCCAACAAAACCAAGAATAAAGGTAAAAAAACCATGAATCTATTCCAACATGTATGTTCAAAAGTAAAACTGATACAAGCAAGAAAAAACTCCCAAATAATGTACCAAAAGAAAATAAACTAAGCAGAAACCACAAATATCTTAATGCCCAAGCTAGTAAGGTCCATCAAGGTCCTCAAAGTCATTTAGGAAACCAGAAATATTTTTTACACACATAGGGTGATCATACAAGTATACTTAGTAGGGAAACTAAAGCTACTCGTGCACAAGTGAGGGACATACAAATGCCTCTATGAGAAAATAGTAGAACCTCAAGCACCTACCAAGGAATAATAACCAACCCAAACTCACTAAGGCACACTCAACCAAGTAACGCAAGTCAAGTAAAGTAATAATATAAGCACAATGATAATTGGGTTTCCCACACCAATTTCCCACTGGTTACCTACTCATTAACGATCTGAAATATTGATGCTTCCAATCTTCCCACACACAGTCCCACTGCCACAACTTACCTACACACACCTGGGCCTTAAACCACACACAACCATGCCCACAGACACCTGGTCCACAAAAACCATCACCACACCTGAAGACACCTAGGCCTCATCTCGAAGATACTTGGGAAGATATACCTGGCCCACAAATAGCTGTGCCCCACATCCAAAACAAACCGTCACCCGAAGAGTCATGGACTATGGTAAGCCTCAAGACATTATAGCCTGCCCAGATACACCTGATTTAAAAGATCAAGAAGAGGGTGCAAGGAAGAAAATTATTAACCAACCATCTGTGCTCCCATCGGGATGTTTGTAAAGACACACCCCCCATGAAATGGAGGTGTTCAGAACATAGTTCTCAACAAGTGTGGGGTACATAGAGAAATAAAAATGAACTAATATATATATATATATATATATAGGTAATAAAACACTCATCCCCAACCTACATGTTTAACATGAACAGAAAACAAGCCGACATTAGCACCAATTTTTCCGCTAATCCTACATGAAAAACCACCCAACAAACACTGCCAAGCATAAACCCAACCCCGTTTTTCCAACATCCAATTATTTATTTAAGGGGATTGAATTTAAATTATTCCAACACTACTAGGATACTAAAATCCATAACCATACCAACAAATGGAAAAAACCAAACTGCAGTCCCACTGCACAATAGTACAAAGCTAGACATGCAATCCCACTGCACATCCTCATTCAACTACTACCAACTATCATTCTTCAAAGTGACACTACCCATTTCTTCTCTCACAACCCAACCCTGTTGACCTACTTCCAAAAAAAATTCCCATTGCAGTCCCACTGCATAAAGAGTTCCTAACCACACCGTAGTCCCACTGCTTGAGGTCGCTTCACGACCACAACAAAAAAATAATGCAGTTCAACTACCTACAAGTTCATCAATTACAAAATAAATCAATATCTCTATATGAGACACCAACAAAAAAGGACAATCCCACTGCCTACACATTTATCCATTCCACAATCAATCAATCTCTCAGATTGAGACCCCAACATTCCCTGTACCACCCCACATACCGAGCCCATAAAACCTAGACCAGAACACACAACACATAACCACAACCATCAAACCAAGCATGTTCAAATTTAACTGACAAGGGTTCTTTAATTTCTACATTAATATAACCGGGGTGATCGCAGAACATGATTGATCCTAGGGAGTCCTTTTATTCAAAAGAGTGTACATTATTAATCAGATTTCATGTTACATCTGTGCATCAAAACATCACAACAAAACCGAACACCAGTGCACAAGAAAATACCACCAACGGTCGTTATTTTTAGAATCCATACAGCCACAACACCCATAATATAATCAAATAAAACAAGGTAAAACATTCATCCACATCAAACCACACCCTTCCCATTATTTTATTTAAACGAGTTATCTTTTAATAATATTAAATTCTTTTTTAATTCTAGTTTCAATAATAGAATCCAACTGTTACATACAAGAAAAAATTAATATACCCACCCCACATGATGCAAAATTAAAGAAAATAAAAATAAAATCCCTAATTGTATGATCACAGATTGAAGTTCCTTCTCACGCCAAGAACAGGGGATGGTTTGACTTGCAGGAAGAACTCCACGAAGGCTGAGTGGGAAGGCTCCAACACAGGTGCACAACTCGTCTAGGGAGGAAGTCTCTAGGTGAAACAAGAGAAAAAAAGGAATAAAGAAGATATGATATAATCTTAATAGGTGGTAAGATCCTAAAATCAGAGAGAATATTTTGATGTACTTAAAAGTAGGATCGTGGAATGACTATGCGGTTCAGTGGTTTCACACATTGGAATTAATTGATATTTAATAATTCCCCTCAGAAATGGTGGAGATAGATCGGCGAACAACTGCGAGTTGATAGATTAACTTTAAACATAGAAAAAACATGCAATAGGGGAAAAACTGGGAAAATTCAGAAAAATGGGCAAGGGGGTATGACACCATTTGGTGAGACACCGTAATGTCACCACCGTAAACGGTGAAACCATGATGGTGAGACCATGATAATGCGACATTAACAGTGCCACCATAGTGGTGTGACTGTGACGGTGTGACCGTGATGGTGTGACCGTGCTGATGTGAATGTGACAGTGCCACCCTAATGGTGCCACCATTTTTTTGGAACCACATTTTTGGAAAACTTCTTGAGCAAACCACTTTGATCCCTACAAACTGTACAACTACTAGATTTTCACAAAGGAAAGGCCCTAGGAAATCTGGGTCATTACAATAAAAAATAATATACAAGAAAATTTCTACACATTTATATACATATATGAGAAAATTATTTAGTAAGATCATATAAAACATAGTAGTAAAAAAATAATGAATAAATCCAAGGCTTAGTGTAAGATATAACCAATAACTCCATATATCAAGAGGATCCATACATCAGTAGTCAATCAAACAAAGGATGATAAAAAAATTGTTCTATTCATAATCTAAAATCAAAATGGTATACAATCACCGAACCACAAATAATGACATCTTCGAAGAAGAAATAAAAAATGAAACCAAAAGTACACCAAGAAAATTGGAAGGTCTACCTCTCTTAGTTGAAGAAAATCCAAGACCGTCTTCAGAAACCCTAATAGAAATCGAAAATCGGATTTCGGATGAGATGTTCGACCAATTAGAGACATTAAAGTGGTGTGATTCAATCTTCGATTCACCGAGGAGGACCGCTGATAGTCGGTGGCTTCCGTAGAAAGCTTATGATTTCACGATGGGTTCACCAATGGTTAGGGTTTCATAGATTAGGAAACTTTTTTCAATGATTAAAAATAAGCGTTGATAAAATCAATCTTTATCAGTGCTAAAGTTATAGCGCTGATAAATATTCATTTTATCAGTGCTTTTTTTAGCACTGATAAAGATGCTTTTATCAGCGCTTATTACTTAATCGCTGATAATGGATTTATAATTATAATTATAAATAAAAAATGTAAGTATTTATATATACTTAATATATATATATAAATATAGTAAATATATTCTTTTTTAAATATATTTATTATAAGTTTATAATTATTTATTTATAATCATAGTTTTTTGAAAATAATATTCATATCATTATATATATTTATATAATTATATATATATATTTAATAAATTAATATAAATATAAATATAGTAAATATATTCATTATTTAAGTAAATTTATTATAAATTTAATAATTATTTAAATATATATAATTATTTATTTATAATTATATAAATACTTTTAAAAAATTATTTATTTATAATTAAAAATATATAATTGTATAAATATAGAAAATATACATTTCAGAATATATTAATTTATAAATATTTTTTTAAAAAAATATTGTTTTAACATTATTAATAAATATCTAATGTAATGTGTGTAAATATTTTTTAATATGTAAATCGTATTTATAAACATTAATATATATCAATAAATTTAATATATACAATTTAATAACATTAATTATCATAGTTATCTAATTAATAAAATGTTTATTATGTGATAATGTGTAAATAATTTATTCATGTTTGTTAATAGTTATTTAATTAATAAAATTTGTAATATTTTTTTAATAAACTGATTTTTTATTTTTTATTTATTTTATTATATAATTTTATTTATTCGGACCCTTATCAGTTTTAAAAAAGTTCTGATGAAATAAATATTTATCAGCGTTAAAAATAAAGCACTGATAAAGGTTCTCTTTATCAGCACTAAAAAAATCACTGATAAAAGGTTAAATTTATAAGTGCTTTCTTTAGAACTGATAAAGATTCCATTTATCAGCGGATTTTTTAATATAGATAAATACTAGCACTATTAAACATGAGTTTTGTAGTAGTGGAGGCACCCCTAACTATGGCTGATCGAGCACCTCAAACACCTATTTTGGTTCAAATTTGAATGATGGAAGGTGATTATGACTTAATATCTTTTTGAGGCTTTTATATTTTTAAATGAAGAAAATAAATCATTTTTTATTTCATAAGCACGTAATATGTGTTCTCACTCAAAAATTATCATTCCATAAATAAAAAATATCCATCACATCACATGTTCATTTTATTTGCACATGATTGTTTATTATTTTATGCCATCACATATAAAATACACATACATAAAACATTACACCATGTAAAAAAAATATTTAATTGACCATGATTTGATATTAATTGTTGATCCATTGAGAGAATAATGGATCAACCTAAACCCTAGGGGTAACTTCTTGAGTTGCGTCATTTGTGACTTGAGTTGTAGCACTTGCCCATCCAATATGTTAAACTCTTATCTAGGGTATCTCTATATCTCAACATGAAGTACTTCACTGCTCTCCATTGTCATTATAAAACAATACTCACACACAGATGAGAGGGTCTTGGGACCAAAAAATAAAAATGAGAAAATGGACACATAGACCCTTATTCATTTAATTACAAAGACGAATCGTAGAGAGTCATATATTAAACTAATTATTAAAAACAAAAAATTGTAATAAATTAATAAATAAACATGCACTGGACATACATTGATCAATATGTGGATCATGATCAACCAATAAAAATTAAAATCATGTATTTAAAGTAAGGGAAGAAATAAAATTAAACATGCATTAAATTATTTTTTGAGGGAATTTTATTGAATTTAAAATTCACTTTTATTTTCAATTCAATAATTTTAGTCATTCAGTCCCATTGATTAATTTAATAATAATTAAAAAAATTAAATTAATTAATTAATTTAATTTAATACCTAAAATAAATTAATTCAACCCATAATTTGGAAAAAAATTTAATCAATTTTTTTTAATTAATTTAATTTTAAAAAAATTAAATCAACTTAATTAATTAATTTTGGATTATTTATAATTTAACTGGACCATGAAAACTCCATGTAGAGCCTGTGCAGGTTAGACCAAACCTGTACATGCCCATTTAGACTGGGCATGGCCGACCAGACCCAAACTGGGTTGGGCAGACCCACCCCAACCAATTTCGGGGTGAATCTAGTATGTGCAAAGGGGTATTGAGAAGTACCTTAGGCAATTGTTTGTATTTTGGCTAGATATAGGGCAATAAGGGAACATATTGGCCAGGAGCGGTGCGTTGGAGGGCCGAATAGGTAGTGGAGTATTGGTTCTCGGTCAAAATTGGCTGATGCAAAGGCATTGCCACGATTGTAGCATTCGTTACTATTGGCCAAAAGTCCTTTCAAATAAAGGAAGAGAGGTGGAAGAATAGGTGACATGGATGAAGGAGGGGTCCCATGGCGGTAGTAATGTGGCATCCAGAAGGGGGTCTATCGACATTTGGATGGAATTGATGTCATAGAAAAGGTCACAGGAGCCACTCTTGTGTGCACAAGGAGGAGGACGAGAGACTGTGGGCGCCTGATCTGGTGAGCAGGGGCTTCCATCATAAGATGAGGTGCGGTGTTATGCTGCTCGAACCTGCTGGAGTGTGGAGGGAGGTTCTACAAGAGGCCATAGTGGGGCTTCTATCCACGGGTGATGACATTGGCAACTTGGATCTGTCTGAAGTGGTCACCGATGAAGAATAGGGAGAGGTGGTGTGAGGCCATCTTTGTAATGACTTGAATTTTCTTGATTTTAATTTTAGAAATTATTTTGGAAAATTCTAAGATCAGGCACTAAGACGACGTATGATTCTGAGATCCGGTGTGCCAGTCAAAATTAGTTGAAAAAATTTAGGTTTTTAATAGCATGCACACACAGATTTCCTGAAAAGGTGGAATATCTTTTAAATGGGTTCCGAGATCATAAATCTGAGGGCACCATTTAGATTAGAATGAAAGATTTACCCTTAGCGTGACCTAACTTTGGTCAACATGGGTCATCTGAAGAAAAAGACACCAATAACATAATTTTAAATAAAATAAACAAATAATATTTTTTTTTATTTTAAAATCTTGATAAATCAAGTATGGTTACTTGGATTGGAAATACGAGACCATCGTTGTGCTCATAATGTCGTGTTTTCCCTAGGAGAGGCCTAACATTGGCTGGTGCGGTTCAACTGTAAAAAATAGTTTTTGAAAATTTTGATGAATAATATAAACTATGAGTTTATTTTATTTTCAAATTACATCGATGTGGAAATGCTATTGATTTTAAGTGAAGATCTAGGTAGGGACCCATAGTTAGGCTCATAATCTTAGAAATTCATTGGAGGCTTTGGTGAGAATCCTTAGAGCATTCTCTCGGCAACGCAGATAAACACCGGGATCAAAGATAATTCCTAATAGACCTCCAATGTTAATAAATCCTAAAAAATGAATGATATGTATCCCATGTAGGGGATTGGTTTCTGATTTCCTTTCCTCGTTCATTATTTCCATGATGAATTCGGGTCAATCTACAAACGGATTGATCCATGGTTCTATTTTTGTTATGGGATGATTTTTTTTCTAGATTATTGAGAGATTAGTTTATCCTCTATGTTTATCCTTTTATCAATAAATAATAGAGGCCGATATGAAAAAATGACAAGGCTATTTTGTTATGTGTTCTTGTGATTTCTCTCCCCCGTTCTTGGCGTTCTTCACCATTGGATACTCATGATTGCATCTCGACTTTCCGGAAGGATGAAAATGTGATCAGACCCCCAGATTGGAGGAAAGAAGAAAAAAAGGTCGAATTAGTGTTGCTTAGGACCTGAGGATCACTGAGGTGTTTTTGTTTCAGAGATTGGAGCACCAGAGGAGGTACACCGGACCACAGAAGGAAGGGTGTCGGCCACCGTGTGATGCGATGGGGTGGACGAGTGGACTAGAAACTATCTTAGTTGCCCAACACATAAGACAGATGGAATTGAAAAGTGGACCGGGTCAGAAAAGTGGGTTAGGACCAACTGGAGTGGGCCAGGCGCAGTGGGTTGGGTCGACCCGATGGATAAGGTCCGACCCCATGGGTCAGGGTGAACCCGAGTCAGATCGAAATGTGCCATGGTCGATCGAGCTACCGCAGGGAGGTAACCATGGGGGGGGGGGGGGGGGGGGGGTTAGACTGGGTTATTGATGACCACGGTCGGTCTTCAGCCTAGTGAACCCGATTCAAAAAATTTCAAACAACCATATCTTTTGAACATGGCATCCGTTTGACGATCTGTATGTGGCATTGAGACCATTACGATGCGATGGTAATTTAGCAATATTCTAAGTGGGTTTTTTTGATTGTGTGCATACAAACTAATGACTTGAGGAGTGAGTTATCGCAAAATGAGCATGATTTGAGAAAACATTTCTATAGCTGGCAGTGACCTTGAGATCGTGTGTCATATAGAGACTATGTGTCTTATAGAGACTGTGTGTCTTATGGAGACTGTGTATCTTATGGAGACTGTGTGTCTTATGGTTCCTTATTGAGACTATTTGACTTATTATATTGAGTATATCTGTATGTTCTTGATTTATTTTTTGTAGACATATATCTATACAGAGAAGACTATGAATTCATTTGTAGTATTCCTTGGTGGTATTCCTTTGCAGTATTCCTTAGTGGTATTCCCTCATTATATATCCATTGTGGTATTCCATCTTGGTATTTCCTATATGTTATTATTTTGTGGTATTCATTCGTAGTATTTATTCATGGTATTTACTTTGTGGTATTTCCTTTTTGGTATTCCATTATGGTTTCAGGGTGTCCTACTGAGTATTTTCTTACTCACCCATGCACGGGATTGTCCCGCACGTATCGTGTCTTGTGCAGATGATCAACCCTTCGATGGAGTTCTAGGAAGACCAGGACCAGGTGGTGCCTTGTGAGACCGGACATGACAAGGTGTGTTCCATAATCTTTTCTAATGAAAGTCCCAATACCTATTACTTTACAGGTTGACTTGTGGCTCCAGACTCTTTTCTTTTGGTGGGATTATTTTGGATCTATTTACTCTCCAGCACATTCACTGTTGTACTCTAGTTGTAGGATGTAGGGGTTGTATGCATTGTTTACTTAGTGTTTTTACATTTCAACATTTGTCGCTTGGAGATGTGAGCGTGCATACAGGTACTTAGGAAAATTCATCCCATTTATGGGATATGCCAACTTGGTGCTATTCAGCACCCCTTGGCATATTGGAGGTTGTATTAGGGTAGTCCTGACACATTCCATTCTAGGACATGTCATAATAGAGTGGTATTTGAGGAGATAAATTATAATTTAGGAATGGGAGTCTATGAGGCTAGTTTTGGACAACAATGTTAAGTGTTTCGAGTTCAAATTTCAGGTTTGGGAATCTAGTGTTAGTGTGGTGGCCAACATATCCACACACCAGGACCCTATTCACCTGCTTTTCAACTCGGTACATGAAAACACTAGATGCAGGGAAAATAATAGTAAATTCATCATATAAGAATGGGTTGTGTCTTCCATGCCCTTCTTGAGTAATCTCTCCAGATATACTCTATTGACCATGGTACATCTTATTTTATTATAGAATTACTCCACATAGCCGACCAGCTAGGATTCCATTGTGTGATCATGAGGATGATCCACCTAGGAAAGATTCACTAGTATAGGGTACTGTACTGAAGATAACACCTATGGGTGGTTTACTAGTTATAATATAACCATTCGAGCAATATCTACTACCAACACTACCATATGAGGATCCATGTAGATCGAGAACATTTCACAAGTTTTAGAGGTAGTGACCTCCCATGTTTTTGGGTGATGTAGACCCCCAAGAAATCGAGGATTGGATAAAGGCAGTTACCCATGCCTTCCCCCTTATGAGGATTCCTTCCAACCATATGGCAGTCCTTGTCTTGATTTTTTTAGGGCTCTGTGGGGTGATAGAGGATCTTAGTGACCCCAACACATAGTGAGATGACTCTCACTTGGGCAGACATTGAACATATCTTCATATAGGAGTTATTTCCTGAAACATTTTGGTTGGTGTGAATACAGGAGCTTCTACATCTACAGTAGGGTAGTCAGACTGTGGCAGAGTATTCATCAAGATTTACTGATATTTTAAGATACTCCAAAAATATGGTACAAGACCTATTCTATAGGGGTCATAGCTTCAAATAGGAATTACAATGGGTGAATAGTGAATCCATGATATCCCTTAGCATTCCGAATTATTCTAGGTTACTTGAGTGATCCCTATTAGTAGATATCTTTCTTGTGGAGTAGGCACTGATAGTGGGAGCTATCAGCAGGAACCTGGTAGGTGAGACCTCAGAATCAGGTAGCCAACGGTAGTCTCTGGGACCTAATCAGGTCAGGTGATTTGGGATACGATCCTAGGGCATGATATCAGTGGCACGTGGCTCCTAGGGAAGCTCAAGTTAGTAGAGGGACATGATGTGTTACTCATGTAGTGGTCGGGGAAATCTGACACAAGATTTCTTGACCCATCGTACAACTGACCAGGAGATGGTCGAGAGGCCACCAAATAAGAGGTGGAGGTAGGAGAAGAGTTTTCCATAGGGTGGAAGCCATGGTAGGGGAGTAGGAAGGGTATAATAAGGTTGTAATATGTTTGAGATATTACCACCACCACCCCCAAGTGGTCCACAACAGGCTCAGGGAGTTGGTGGACAGCTATGAGGCTAGCTACAAGTGATGAATGATTTTGAACCCAAGGATCAATGGATAATTAGAGGTAAATTTGTATCTTTTCCACCTTAGCTGCAGTTTTGACAGACATAGGTTCCAATAATTATTTTCTTTCCACAAACCTTGTTTGAGACTCGGATATTCTAGTTGAACCATTAACTCGAACCTTATTCTTAGAGTCTCATATAGGAATAGATTTGATGATCACAAACTGGTGCCGATAGTTTGACCTTACTCTTGGAGGTGAGAGTTTTGGTTGGTATCTCTTGGTAATAGCGTTGAGGCCTTTCGACATCATTATCAGTATCTACTGGTTATCCATAGTTCATTCTCATATTGACGATCACTCCCATCTTGATATTTCTAGAGGAGGGTACTGAGTATGTAGTGTTCTCTGATGAATTAGGAACCAGTCTTGGTTGTGTATTGATATAGGGGAAAGTGGTGATTTCCTATGGTTCAAACTAATTTATACCACATGAGTATAAATATGTGACCCATGATCTCGAGTTAGCAGTGATAGTATTTTCTTTGAAGATATGGAAACACTACCTTATGGGAAAGTAGTTTATCTTCTAATATGATCACAAGAGTCTCAAGTATATATTCTCTATGAAGGATCTGAACTTGAGACGTAGGTGATGGATAGAGTTCCTCCAAGACATTGAATTTGAGATTATTTATACTGTTGGGAAGGGGAATGTGGTGGAAGATGCTCTCATTAGGAGATCCAGTTCGTAGTTGCTGAATGAAGCATCGAAGCAGTCAGAATCATTATAGATATAATTTGTGGATCGGGATGGAGTAGCTTACCTCCAATCAATGGTTATTACCCCTCCACTATTCTAGCGAGTTAGGGAGGCACAACTTGGGGGTACTGACTATGAGACATTACGTGCTCATATGTCTACAATACATACCCCTGATGGATATTCAAAAGGTGGGGAGAACATCATTATTTTTAGAGGGTGTATAGTAGTACTATTAGAGTTGCAAGAGGAGGTTTTAAGGGAGTTACATATATCCTCGTTCGTGGTACATCTAGGTGTGGTGAAGATGTACCAAGACCTCTAATGTTTGTTTTTGTGGCCAAAGATGATGAAACGAGTTGTAGAGTTTGTTTCTTGTTGCCTCACCTGTCAGTCGGTGAAGGCCAAACACCAGGTTCGAGCAAGTTTGACTCAACCCCATGAGGTTAGGAATAGAAATGGGATAGCATATCGAAGGACTTTATGATAGGTTTACCACATACATCTAGGGAACATGATACCGTCAGGGTGATTATTGGCTAACTCACCAAGTAGGTCCACAACATAGCTATTCGGGAGGAGAGTTCATTAGAGAGCTTGGGTATCCTCTACATGTAGGAGATAGTTTGACTCCATGGAGTTCCATCTATGACAGTATCAAATAATTATTCTCACTTTAAATCTTGGTTGTGGAAGGGATTTCAAGAGGCCTATGGGAATCAGTTACACTTGAGCACAACATTTCACCCAGAGACGGATGACCAGATAGAGAAAACCATACATGTTTTGGAGGACATGTTATGAGCTTACATGTTAGATTTTGGCTGCATTTTGGAGGATCACCTACCCCTGTTGGAGTTTTCATACAACAATAGTTACCATTCCGCCATCGGTATGACACCATTCAAGGACTTATAAGGGCGACCCTATAGGTCACTAATTTGCTGGACGAACCGAGGAGAGTCGGCATTCATGGAATATAAGTTGGTAAAAGTGACTATAGAGAAATTACATATTATCCAGGAATGAATAAAGACAACACAGAGCCATCACAAGTCTTATATTGATAGATGAAGGAGGCCTTTGGAGTTTGAGGAAGGATACCACATGTTACTTTGGGTCTCACCTTGATGTGGATTATGGAGATTTGACTGGGGAAACAATCTATCTCTGAGGTCTATCAGACCTTTTCTGATACTATGTAGAGTTGGAAAGGTGGAATACCACTTGGATCTACCTCCACAGTTAGAGTAGGTACATGATGTCTTATACTGTCACAACTAAGGAGGTATGTTAATGAACCATCGCATGTCATTTATTGGGGTGAGATGGACATTGATGATGAGGAAACTTTTTCTGAGTACCAGATTGAGATTGAGGTTCGAAAGGATAGGATCCTTCGTGGGAAGTCAATTACTTTTGTGTGTGTTTTGTGGCAGCATTAGAATCTCTAGGGGAGCACATGGGAGTGGGAGGCTCAGATTCATGCTCGGTACCTTCTTTTGTTTTATTATCCATTTTTATGTATTTTCAAGGACATAAAGCCCTAAGGTGAGGATAATTTAATGACTCATATTTTCCTAATTTTTATTAGAAATTATTTGGGAAAATTCTGAGACCAGGCGTTGAGACAACATGCGATTTTTAAGCCCAATGTTCCCAAAAAAATTCATTTAAAAATGTTTTGTTTTTAATAACACATGTATGAAATTTTCCTAAAAAAGTAGAATATCTTTTAAATAGGTTCCTGAATCAGAAATCCAAGGGCACTGTTGAGCTCAGAATGATGGATTTACCCTAAGTGTGACCTAACTTTGGTCGGTTTGGGTCATCTTATGAAAAATTCACTATAGAAGTAACCATAAATAAAATAATTAAATAGAATTATTTTATTTTAAAATTATAATAACTCATGAATGTTGAATCCGATTAGAAATATGATACCACCATTGAGTTAATAATGTGTTGTTTTGTCTAGGACAGTCCTAACATTGGCCGGTGTGGGTCGACTGTGAAAAATAGTTTTTGGAAGTTTTAATGAATAAAATAAACCTTGAGTTTATTTTATTTTAACATTACATTAACACAAAGATGTATTTTATTTTAAATGAAGAGCTAGGTAGGGACCTAGGGTTAGTATCATAATCCTATAAATTCCTTGGAGGATTTGGAGATAATACATAGAGAATTATCTTGGTAGTGAAGACAAACCCTATGATAATAGTTTTTTCTTGATGGATCACCAATGAAAATAAATCCTTGATAGTGAAAAATACATATCCCAGATAGGGAATTTTATTTCTGATTTATTTTCCCAAATATTTATTTCCATGATGAAGATAGGCCTATTCGCAAAGTGATTGATCCATGGTTCAATTGTTGTTTCATGATTGGTTATTGTTGTGGGATTATCAGGATATTAGTTTTTCCTCTCCATTTATCCTTCTAAGGAGAAAAAATTGAGGCCAACATGAACAAATTCCAAGGTTTTTTCTTTAGGAATTATTGTGATTTCTATCCCCCATTCATAGTGTTCTCTAACATTGGATCCTTGTGATCACAGCTTGACTTTACAGGAGGCTCCAAACACGATCAGACCCTTGGATTAGAGGAAAGATGAAATAGAGGCCGAATCAGTGTAGCTCGGGACATGAAGATCACAACGGTATTTTTGTTTCAGATATTGGGGCACTGGAGGAAAAATTAATGACCATAGAAGAAAGGGAACTAATGTCAGTGGCTGATGGTGCAACGCATCTGGAACCATGTGGGATGTAAAGGAGCACCAGGATATGTGGTAGTCACGTGATGTGGTAAGGTAGCCACGTGGACCAATGGTGGTCACCATGGGCAACTACATGATCTGGACCGACCTGAAAATTGGATCGGGTCATGTGAGAAAGCCAGGCCAGTGTGTCAAGATGGGCTGGCATGGTGGGCCGAGCCTAGACAGAGCGGGCTAGGTCGACCTGATGGATTGGTTTAGACCTGGTGGGTCGGGTCAGACCTCACTGGTCAAAGCAGCCATGAAATAGAGAAACCCCTTCTGAAATTTTCAAATGGCCATAAAATTCAAACTAGAAAACCATTTGATGAGACATCTTTGGTGTTGGTACCCTTATGATGAGATGCTCATTTCAAGATATCCTAAGTTTGTTTTTGTGGGAGTGTTTATATGACCTAATGGATTGAGGAGTGAGTTCTTTCAAAATAATTGCACTTCAAGAAAACATTTCTATGGCCGACTATGACATAGATACTGTATGTTTTATAGAGACTGTGTGTTTTATAGAGACTCTATGTCTTATGAAGACTGTGTGTCTTATAGAGACTATGTATCTTATGGATAATATGTGTCTTATCAAGACTATGTTTCTGGTTGAAACTGTGTGTATTATTGGATTGAGTATATCTATATATTCTTGTTATATTTTCTATAGACATATATTTATGTAGAGCTGACGGTGCATTCCTTTGTGGTATTCATTGGTGGTATTCCTTGATGGTATTCCTTTGTGGTATCTCCTTTATGCTATTCATTCATGGTATTTCATATATGGTATTCCATTATGGTTTTCCTTCATGGTATTTTTTTTGGTATTTACTTTGTGATATTTCCTTTATGGAATTACTTTGTGGTTTCAGGGTGTCCTGCTGAGTATTGTTTTACTCACCCATGCCCAAGCTTTTCTAGTATGTGTCATGCCTTGTACATATGATGAACTCTTTGAAGGAGTTCTAGGAAGACCAGAACTAGGTGGTTCCTTGTGAGACCAGATAGGCCGAGGTGTGTTCCGATAGATTTTCTGATGACAATCCCAATACCTATTACTTTACAGGTTGGAATTGTGGATGCATACTCTTTTCTATTTGTGGTCTTGTTTTTGAATTCTTTACTTTCCATTAATTTCACTATTGTACTCTGGTTGTGGGATGTAGCGGGTTGCATGCATTTTTTTACTTAGTGATTTTACATTTTAGTATTTGTAGCTTGGATATGTGTGATTTCATGCATATAATTTTGTAAAATTCCTCCCATTTGTGGGATATTCATACACAATGCTAGTCACCAACCCTTGGCCTATTGGATTTGGGATTGGGGTAGTTATGGAATGGGCCCCTTGGGATGGGATTTGGGATTGGGGTAGTTATGGAATGGGCCCTTTGGGATGGGTTGTGACAATCTAGTAGGCTAAGGGGTGATCGCTCGAGTGTGGAATGATTATTGACGACCAAAATTGCGGGTTCTGGGTGGTGAAACCTCACCAGAATAAAGGAGGAAGGTGATGGGATGTAACCTCACGTTTGTTAACTCAGAGGAGGGTGTCCCACCCGAAGACCTTCAAGTCTTCATACATATTTTTTTATAGGGATAATAACTTTTAGCAGTAGGTTTTTTTCTTTGACCTTGTAGGAACCTTCATCATAATTTTGTTATCTTGTGGGATTTACACAGCCTACTACTTTAGGAATGTAGAAAATTGTCTTTTCATTTTCATTCTATAATAATTTTGACTAATTTTTTGGCTGGATAGAAAATTTCTCTGGTTTGAACAGTAGTTTTTGGCAACTGACATCTTGGATGAAATAAGATTAATCAGAAACTACTTATTCCAATGCCTTTAGGTAAACCAATATATATATATATATAAATATTTAGAAATATATATGTTCTTTAATTGAAAGCCCCCAAAAATTTCAATCACATATGAATTTAAAAATTTAGATGTCCGAATACTAGTATTCTAAAGACATATTGAGAACCTGTTTGTGACATTGGGATTAGAATGATTTACTCTCTTAAAATTTACTCAATTTTAATTTTTTAATTGACTTAAAATCATTACACCTCACTCTAATACCAATTAAAGGTATTGGGGTGCATAACAGAATCCAGTGGTCTAGGGAATTAAAAAATTTTAGTGGTGATCGATGTAACAACATCATTACCTGTGATATATATCCCCAGTTTGAGCCTGAGGATCATGTGTGAATAAATTTATGCATAAAAACATTAAACCATAAATACATGGTTCGATCCGAAGAAGTTCTTGACATCTAATTTTTGTTGGCGATTTCTTCTTTAAGAATCCAAAATTTCATTCTTCTATATCATCCATACATGCTTTAAGAAACCATAGGACTTCTAATTGTCAAATCTTGGATGCTGGCGCAGAGATCCGATGATGAATTCAAAGCCCAAAAAATCACTACATCAACATACCTTTGATTCAGGAGGGAGGGATCCATCCCATCAACTAGATCCAAATATTTTCTCTCTATTAAGTGGGAGAGGAGAGATAATCTCTCAAGAGCTCATCATGAATAATCCATTGGTGAGATCCTCTCCTCTTATATATGTTGTATTAAGAAATTACCCAAAAGGATCCCCGACCCTTGAATATTTAACAAACTATATAAATGATATATTATGACTACTGTGCAGAGTCATAAATATCATTTATATTATTATAAATTACTTGTAATATAATAAATATATTATGTGATAATACCCAATCCATTAACTCGACTCACCATTCCCACAAATATTAAATGATCCTTGAATATCTTTAACTAATATTTATTCATATAATATTTTCCATGTATTTATTGTTAAACTTATAAATATATATAATAGATAAATTCAATTGAAATTATTATAAACATGAATAAAATGAATTTATTTATTCCTTTGGTGATCGTACATTCTTGGACAAATCTCAGACCCCGGTGGTGGGGCCCACCATATCCTATATATCTATTCACCAGAATAAGGTAGATTCTTGAATATGATATTGTGTGTGACCCTTTAGGACATTATATTGATAGTAATAAATACTATTCATATACCAATAGTGGAATATAACAACTCGTTATGTCCCCCAAAGCAATAAGAATTAGTCATAACAATGAAAACCAATCTACAAACACTCACTGTGTAATATATTCTCTTTGTTAATAAATATATCATAAAGAAGGATGAAAACCCGCATCATCATACTTTTCTTTTTTTATTATTCATTGATCTAATTGGATGGATTTACCTTGTACTACCATTTCCATGGATTTATCAAGGTACTACCATCATGATCAAACATAACCATGATATATTAATTCCTCAACATGTAAGTGAAGAATTATATCTTGATCATTCAACTAATGTCATACCATCAATGAAACACCCAACACGAGCTACCTCACCATGATTTAATTATCATGTTTTTTCTTGGCATATAATTACATGATCAGATAAAAAAAATGATAATGATTTTAATTTAGGATAATAATACACATGTCTATAGATAGGAACAACCAATGAAACTCAAAAAATGTGGTGTTTCTATTTGCAGTTTAGTCTTCATGATCTAACGACCAGAGATCACCAAGTGAGAACTTCATGAGAATAAATCTAAATACTTATGATCCACCAGCACCTGATAGTCAAACTTCAACTATGTCCAGTTAGTATGATGTATATAGGCCATATGACCTTTGTTTAAGATTAATTTCATAGTATATCACGGTTATCATTATATCATGAGATCTTATATAACCTATTTATATGAAAATTAATCAACTTAAATTAACATTTAGTAGTGGATGTAGAAATATATACACTATAATTGTAAGTATACATCTTGTATATCTAAATGTATACATGATATGGTAACCAAAAAGTATTGTATAGTTGGATCTATGTTACCCACAATTATAACATGGGTGGTGTCTTATAGAACTCATATATATCCAATTTTATCAGATGTCTCAAAAGAGACATAGAACTCATATATATGGACTATGATTGTTTGGATCCAATATCACCCTTAAATAAATTGTTTAAGGATTTATAGTTCATGAGATAAGGATTTTGTTTTTTCAAAACATGAAGTGAGAACATTTTTTATTTTCATAATTAAAGGTGTAAACATTTTGTTTGTTTACAACATGAATCATGGGAATTTTGTTTGTTCACAAAATGAAATATAGGATTTTTTTTGTTTAAAACATCAAAAATAGGAATTTTTTTACAACATAAATATTGGGTATGTGGTTTTCTCAGAACATGAAGCATGGTATTTTTTTTTGTTCACAACATGAAGTGTGTGCATTTACTTTCTTCAAAATGTTAATCATGTGATTTTTTTTGTTCACAACATGAAACATGAGAATTTTGTTAGTTCATATCATGGATCATGGGAATTATTTTAGTTCACAATAATGATGTGTGTACATTTTTTTTAAAATGTTATAATTTATGTATATTGATATTTATGAAATATTTGTAAGATGTACTTATTTTATGCTTGTTCTAATTATTATATTATTCTATCACAACTCATGTTTATTGAATAATAATAATTTCATATTTTTCCAAGACTTATTTCATGATATATTATTTGTTGGGTATATATTTCTAATGTATCCTGATTATACCCATATTTTCATCTATTTTTACTGCTTATGTTTACCCATACTGAGAATATATGCATATCCCTTTCCTATGTTCTCTTTCTTTAGGTTATAATTATGATTATAACCTAGGATATTTCAAGAAGAGGATTTAGTGGTGTTTAAATATGGATAAATTTCAACAAGTGTTTTAAAATAAGTAGCTAGTCACCAAGACATTAAACCTATTAGTCCTTGTGTTTTGAGACTATTTGTGAGATATATTAATTTTACCATACAATCAGTGTAATATTTATGTGTGTTTATAATGGGTCTCTGAGTTGGTATCATAGGAAAGGTTTAGTTATTTTTAGATATTAGAGAAGCTATTTTGAGGATTAAGGTTATAGATCCTTAGCGGAAAGCCCTAGTTATGAGTCTGACTATAAGATGACATACTTTAATATTTGTAAAGTATTTTACATGTGGTTTTCCTAGAAAATAAATCCCTATATGAATAGGATATGGAAAAATTGTACCTATGGGTAATATCCCTGAATAGGGCTTGTTGGGTAATAACTCAACCGTGACAAAGTGCATGACAAAAGGCATAACTGTACACAAAGATAAACACTCCTGAGAGATATTACTTGGTCGATCATATGTTCTTTACAAACCACTATGAAGGATTTATTTCCTAGTTATATTGAGTCATTTAGTTAAAAATTATAAGATAACCAAACTTAAGGCAACCTAGGTTGAACTAAGAGAGTTATAGGAAGAAACAAGTGTGACATAGATAAAATGAAAGCATGATAGGTTGAAATAAATGTGTCATTGGAGAAGATATTTTTGGGTTAAAATTTAATATTCATATGATAATTTACTCTAATTTAGTTGCATATTATCATAGTCACCTTGGTTTTAATATTTTTTCGGAAATAGGATCTTAAAAATGAATCTATGGAAGGTATATCTCTAAAAACAACTAATACATACCCATAGAGGAATATTTTTAATGAATGGTTGAGATTCTTAATATATGAATATTATGAGAGAAAAGATATGTTACCATGTATTCCCTTAGATAAAAAAGTTTTCATCTCACCGATACTATATCTTAAGACATGATTTTTTTGATACCCTTAAGTATAATTATTAATATGTAAAAAATTAAAATTTTGAGGAAAAAATTTATTTTAGTGGAGATAATGTAGGAACCTAGGTTTTAGGCACCATTATTATTATTACTTTTTAAGTTATATAATTTTAAATAACATTTTTCTATTTGATCAAAAGGATTGAAACATGACTAGAAAAGTTTCCATATAAAACATGAACTAAAATAAAGTCACATTATTCATTCATAAGTTGGACATTACAAAAAAATAAAATAAAACTAATAACTAATCACCATGGATTATTACTTAGAATGGATGATGTACATCTATTAAAAGTTCAGAAATCAATAGGGGAAAATAGATAGAAAAGAATAAAATATCTTTGATAAGAAAATTTTGGGGATAATTTTCAACCTTAAGGATCACCAATAGAAAAAAAAACCTATAAGAAGAAAGATCACAATGAACGGAGATCACATTATGAAAAATCTATAATATGAAGTGAGAATTTCGACTTACGAAGTCATAGTGGAATGAAAGAATGATTTAGTAAGTCTATATATAGAAATGAAATATGGCCATTATAAATATGGTTACAACAGATATGTTCATTTGTCACGACCCGTCCCGTAGGGCCTGTGCTATGACTACCCCAATCCAGCCTTCCATAGGCCAGAGACTGACAACTAGCACCGAAAGGTGTATTCCCTTAAATTGGAAAGGAATTTCTGTTATAACCTATAAACACATGCAAACAAGAACACAACAAGATACAAACACAAGTAAACTGTATAGAAAAAAGAGTGTTGAAAGTAAAATGGGGCCGAAATACAAGCCCAACAGTAATGGAACAAGTACAACTGAAACAAAATACAAATGAAGAAAAAGAAAGGTAGCCACTAGGGCATCCTCCAAGGTTCCTACCTGAAGGGTAGGTATAGATCGCCTCCTTAGCACTCCACATATACCTGTCTCCTCTGTGTACTATCATGCAGTATGGTCCACCTCCAAGCCCCGTCTAACCCTGGTACCCTCAGCCTCAATCAGCGTTGTCTATCATCTGCACTAAACACAACAAGGTGAGGGCATAACCCATATAGGGGTGAGTATAATGATACTCAGTAGGGACCCCAAGACCCTGAAGGTCTCATAAAATCCACAAAGGATAAACCATAAAGTATTAAGTCAATTGAAAAACCTACTTAGGTTTATGCCCATACATATACCTAAGTTACCAAGTGTACCCATCTCAATCATGAGGAAACACAAGGTCCAACCCAAAAGTCCAATTCTCAACTATTCCACAAAGGAAGGAATACCAAGAAGGTAAGTACCACACATGTACATCACACAGAAGAATACCACCAATGTATTACCACAAAGAGAAGTACCACATAGGTACGAACTCATCTCACACCAGGTATTTCTTAGGTATAGTAGTAGAGATTATTAGATGTAACTACTAAATCATCTTACTATGTTAAGAGGAAGACCCATGAAGGATCCCTAATCATCATCAGACCCGCGAAGGATCGTATACACTGTCAGAACCACACAGAATCCTATTACCTCGTCATTGCATCGTCAGACCCACACAGGATCCTAGTACATCGCTAGTACGTCGTCATACCAACATATGATCTCTAGTTATTGACCCACATGAGATCTCTCGGTGCTGACCCACACAGGATCGCTAGGTGCTGACCCACACAGGATTGCTAGGTGCTGACCCACACAGGATCCCTCGGTGTTGACCCACACAGGATCACTAGGTTCTGACCCACATAGGATTGCTCGGTGTTGACCCACATAGGATCACTATTCATTCTTCACATCACAACAAACTACTAGGTTCCCGCACTAAGCTTGCTCATCTTCGAAAGGGTTTGATCCTCAATCCACTGGTCGATACTCCTACTGCAATGAAGTCCCACGAAGAAGTAACCCAAAGTACCACCACATATTAGGGGTCTCAATGTAATAGACAATGCGTCAATCAGACTAATGGTTTATAAGTTATTAGACTTTTAGTCCTGAGGGCTCAGTTGGATTCGTGCTTGATCCAACCCGACCATATCCCAACTT
Organism: Viscum album; assembly: GCA_963277665.1. Taxonomy (NCBI): domain Eukaryota; kingdom Viridiplantae; phylum Streptophyta; class Magnoliopsida; order Santalales; family Viscaceae; genus Viscum; species Viscum album. The sequence goes on from OY728127.1 coordinate 2,016,452,225, forward strand.
TATCCAAATATTAATTGGGGTATACCAAAGGGACCTTCTAGCTCCCGAGTTTTTGGCGCCGCCAACGGTTCGTCAAACGGACGTCCTGTGCCAAAGTTATGGCCAATAGAGCGTAAATGGGTCGAAGTGGGTCTAGGTCCGGGCCGACCTGGCCTGGGCCGACCCGGTTTGGGTAGACCCGGCCCGACCCGCTGGGTCCGGTCTGACCCGTGCTGGCGGCCCGGCCTGGAGGCCCAGTTTACTGGGTCCAGTCCAGCCCGCACTGGGTAGTCCAACCTAGTGGCCCGACTTGGCCGGTGTAGGGTGGTGTGGAGGCCACAAGGGCCGCGGTGGATGTGGGGTGGCGAATGCTGTGAGGCAGAGTGGGGCAGTGCGGAGGCCACGGGGGCCGCAGGAGCCATGGGGTGGCGAAGGGCTGCGAAGGCCATGGGGGCACAGATGGCTGCTAGGCGGCGAATGCCACATGGGCCGTGGAGGACCGCGGGGCAGCGAGGCCATGGGGGATGCAGAGGGCCACTGGGCGGCGAGGCCGCGGGGGACGTGGAGGGCCACGAGGTGGTGAGGCCACAGGGCGGCAGAGGCAATGGTGTGGCGGTCCTCCGTGGCTGGCTGTGCGACGTAGTTGTGCACCTTGCCTTCGCCGGTGGCCGGTTTGACTGACCACCCTCTTTTTGTCGCCTTCATTGCGGCCAGCTGTGGTGATGACCACGATTTTCGAGTTCCACCAGTGAGAAACGCTTACACCAGTCACCATCACCATCATGAAGAACACACAAATAACCATAAGGTTTGCGGAGGGGTCAGACCATGTTTTTTTGGCCTGTACCCTCCGCGTTAAGGTGGTAGCAAGCAACCCAAGGGGTATGATTCAATGTGAGAGGAAAATTTACATTGATCAATTTAAAACACACCCATACCTCATTCGTTTGTTTACATCGATGAGGAGGGAAGGATGGTCATTGATTGAAAATTTCCCACATTGGAGGATGTCTTAAGGAAGAAGTCGAACACGTTGGAGAATATCAGCGTTCTTTGTTGGAGAATCATTCTTCGTGGAAGAAGTTCTTCATTGGAGAAGTGTAATCCTCCCAAAATCTCCCCCCTTCTCCTTTTCCAAATACTTTCCCCCAATCCACACCAAACATCCAATAGCCAACATAAGAGAATATTTTATCTATTTCGTTTGTTTCCATAATTTCAAATTGGCTTACTTAATTAATTGATGAGTTGGTATAATTAATCAAAGGGGGTGGCACAATTAAAGTGGGGGAAGTTCAAGAGGCTTCCCCACATTTAAGAGGGAGTTTAAGGGTTTCTCCCATTATGAGGCTTCGGGTGGCCCCACCTTTAGGTTTTAAAAATTGGGGGGTGTTAGTCTTGGGTGGTCCCCACCACCATAACCCATGTGAGAGGTTTTAACAAATAAAAATGCTAAACATTTTTATTTTATTTTATTCTCTCACGAAAAACACAAAAACTAACTTTCACCCTCGACCAACTGCCATCGCGGTGAAAGTCTCCTTATGCGAATACCAGTGCTGCGAGTTCAACAGTCCCTCATATTTCAATTCCGAGCACTGATTTAAAAATTACAAAAACTCACTTGCATGTTTACTGAATGTACCCAAAAAAAGTTCTATAAATTCATTCCGGGCACACCAGGCCTTGGAATCACGCGCCGTCAATTTTCACAGACTCTTAAAAGTCACATATAATTAAAAAATATTACATGTAATTTCTAGGTCTTTAAATCATTTTTCATAAATAAAATAGTTATACTAAAGCTAGGTATTATTAAGTAGTAAATTTTAAACAATATAACTAACAATGGAATAAAAATATGATATTTAAATAATATAAATATATTTTCATTATGTATAAATATTTATATTATTACTATTAAAATATGATATGATTTATATATAAAATTCAAATAAATATGATATTATTAGTGAGTGGTAAAATTAAAATTTAGAATATAAATAATTAATTTTAATGGAATTTATTAAAGATTATTTAGTATAAAATTAATATTTCTTTTTTTCAAAGAACCATTTTGTTAATTATTTTATATTTTAATCCTGATAAATTAAATTTAACACTTTTAAAATATTATTATATATGAACTAATATATTAATGTCATTTAAATTGATATGAAATAACATTAATAAGACTTATTGTTTAAATATTTAAATTTTCAATAAAATATTTTTTATTTTAATTTTTTATTTTCATTTAAAAAATATGTTTATAAATTTAAAAATATGAATTATATGAAATTTTTTTTTTGGATTTAACATTCCAATATTTACTTAAGATAATTTTGTTCAAATTTGTATTGAAAAATTATTTTTAGGTGAATTCACTAATACTCTCACTTTTATGCCATTATAAGTATGTAAATATGGATTTGAATTTTATGAAAGAATTTTTTGATAAAATAATTATTTTATAATTTAAATTATAAATTTTAAAATATTTATTATAGTTTAAAAACCTATATTTGTTATTTTAGAACTCAAGTAATATTTTTTAAAAAAATTGTTTCAATACATTATAATTTTATTATATTAAAATTAAATTTCAACACTTTTATAAATTAAATAAAAATGAATTTAAAATTTATAATTATTAGGTAAAATTTATCAAATAAGTACTGATTTAATTTTTTACATAAAATTTTGTTACCAAGGTAAGTATTAGTTACCATGGTAGAATGATTATTTATCAAGGAATAATACCTTTATATTTACTACGTATTTTATTAAATTAAATAAATATTTTTTAAATTAATACTATAATAAGAAGTCTAAGAATATATCACAATTAATTAACACACTTATAATTGATAATCAATGTTAATAACACCTAATGATTAATACAACAATTTTCTAAAAAAACCATTTTTCAACGCATTATATGTTTCAACATATAAATTTGTTTTCCCATATTTAGAAATTTAATTATTTGAAAAGGAATTAAAATTTGGATTCATAAAATTGAAATTTTGTAAGAAGGGTCATATTATATTTTTATTGATAAAATAATTACAATGATTAATTTTTAATAAATATTAATTGTGGTAAAATAGGTAAATGATGTACCTCAAATTTTTAATATTTAAAAGGTAACTTCAAACTTCTATAAAGACTTTTTAGGTTCAAATTTCATTCACAAATTTCTATCCTACCATTTCCTCAACCAATTAAACCTTCTCACCTAACCCACAATACACCCATGGGATACCATTCTTACCCCTCACCTAACATTAGTTTCCATGAAAAGGCCCTATTTTTCACCAATAAAAGAAGCTTAATATAAAAAATTATCTCATACCTCTAAAGATAAAAGGAATTTACCACTAATTTAACTTTCCTATGCCTCTCTAAATTCTTAAAAAGTTTTTTATAAGATTCTAAGGAGTCCTCCCAATCTTTATGATGCTACTTATCAAGGTAAGGGTTTTCCTCATCATCGTTTTCAATTCATGCTCTTCCTTATTGAAATTCTTTTTGAATTAAATATTATTATAATTTAATGTGTTAATAAAATAATCTATTATAATAATGATATACCATTGATGATAAAACACCATTGTATCACATTAATCCCATTTTAAAGTCCCATTTGTAAAACTGTTGTGCTACTGAAATCACTATATGATTTTCTCCACCTCCTCAATTTTTAAAATATTCCTTGTTATAAGACGTTATAATTCCATATGATTAGGTTTAAATGTGTTCATAAACATTAAGTTTCTCTTCTAATGATGAAAACTTTATGATATGACACCCTCCTCTCACATTAATCCCAATTTATAGTCCCTTTTTCATAACTATAATGCTGTTGAAATCACTTTTTGATTCTATCTCTCATCTTTTCAAATTCAAGGTCTTTATTTATTGAAATCCTTTTTATTTAAATGCTATTAATTTTTAAAATAATCATCATAATTTTTTTTATTTTTCAAGTGGTTTTCAATTAATTAGGGAATAATTTATCACTCATTAAACACATTTCATAATTATTTTTAATACTCATAATGATACTGAAATCATTCCTTGATTTTACATATTCATGTTATGAATAAACAAATATAATATAATTAAAGGGTATACATAGAAATTATGTTTTAAAATATTATAAATATTAAAATGTTTTAGAAATAGGTGATTAAGATATTTATGGATCTTAGAGTGGATTTGATTAAGCAGGGAAACTAGGTAAGGGTTTTATCGACTCAATCTCCTATTCATTGGGTCATAGACATTATTACATGAATATAAAGATTTATTTAATCCTACTATTACAATATATTATATGGTTATTCATTTTATTATATGATTAAATTACTTCTCATCATCAATAAATACTTATTTCTTAACATTTATTTATAATTAAAAGTGAAACATTGGTTGGAATAACTCTCATTCTTACCAATGAATCCATATTTCATTATACATGTTTTCATCCCCTCTAGTGTCATTATCTATCTTTGGGAAATATAATATGGATTATTTTTATTATTTTCATAATAATCATTAATACCTTTTAAAATTAATGTTTCATTATCTTTTTATGATGTAGTTTTTCAAAAAAAATTATTCCAAAAGTTAAAAATGGTTTTCCATCCTTCCAAAAATCAAATGTTTTATCTTCCACTTCACAATATTTTTGATAAAATTTCCATGTCTTTAAATATCTATTAATGATTTTTTTAAATTACATGTTTTCATGTTTTTTTCACTAAACCTTTAAAATAATTTATTTTTGAACTAACTATAACTTCTTAAGTTACTCTAAAGATAAAATATTTTTTAATTTTTTTGATTTTACCACTATTTTTGTCTACATATATAAATTATATATTTATTTGGAATTTATTTTTCCTAAGTATCCTTCTAAAGGTTATTATGAAATCTATTTTTAGGTGGTTTAGTATTCCGTTACAACCATTTACATGCTTGGGGTAAATTTTGGTGATATCATCTTGAAGTTCTATGAAACACATGTTTCTTTCCATGAATTCTTAATGATTTGATAAATAAATCCAATTTAACCCATGGTTTTTCATGTAATGTTGAATTATTTAGGTCTTATGGAACTTATATGTATGGATGATCACATATGGGGTCCTATATCACCGATTAATGTATTGGTTGGAGATTTATATCTCATGAGATAAGGTTGTGAAGTGTGTATTTTTTATTCAAAACATGAAGCTCATAAATTTTGTTTGTAAAAAATACGAGGCATTAATTTTTTTTGTTCACAACATAAATCAAGATAATTTTATTTTATTCACCACATGAAGAATGGTTACTTTGTTTTATTATAACATCAAACATGTGCATTTTTTTGTTCAAAATATGAAGTGTGGAAATTGTTTTTGTCACAATATGAAGTGTGACAATTTTGTTTGTTCAGAACATGAAGAATTTGATTTTTTTGGTTTAAATTATCTATAATAGGAATTTAATTTTTTCACATCTTTAATAGTGGGAATTTCTTTTCTTTATTTCATGAAACATGGGCGTTTTTTTGTTCACAATAGTGAAGTGTGTGATTTTTTTTCATAATGTTATAATTTTACTATATTAATGTTTGATCAATTTTTAAAAGATGTCACCATTTTATGATTATTATAATTCATATGTTATAACATATTGGATAATGTTTATTGAATCATTCATGTTTTAAGTTATGATATGACTTATTACATGATCTATTATTTGTTGTGTATAAGATTTTTATGTATCCTTATTATACCCATATGCTCATATTTTGTTATCACGTATGTTTTCCTATACTGAGAATATGATCTCTCACCTTTATTATGTTTTATTTCCCCAGTTTATAAAGATAATTATAACACATGGTATATCTAGATTTATATCTAGTGGTGTTTGAATTTTCAGAAATGTCAAAAAGTGTTATAAGAAATATGTTTATATAGTTAGTCTCTAAGACACTAAACCTCTCAGTGCTCAGGTTGTGTGACTATTTATGAGATGCATTAATTTAATCATGGAATCAATATAATATTTATGTTTGTTTTTCATGGTTCATTATTATTTAGAACATATTTTTTTTTATAAATTTGGATGAAATTTGTATTTAGTTGGTGTAAGTGTGACATAGTTATTTGTAGTGTTCCCATCTTCACCACATCTTCCATAAGACTCCTTCAAGAACTCATAGTCATTTTTATCCAAATATTTTATTTAGGTTGTTAATTCTTGATTATATTATTAAATTTTTATATATGATGTATCCCCCTGATTTGTACTCCCTCCTTAGACTAATATGTGACATAATATACACAAAATATATTCTTTATGACCATTCACACCATATCACCAACAATATCCTTGAAACCTAATTATTTGGTAGAAATTATATAGCCGTATAGGATTCAATATTTCATAATTTTCAAGCCTTTATTGAGTTTTTATTCACTTGACCTTATTTTTTAATTATTCTTTATAAATTGGAGGCTGGTATGGAAATTTTCTCATAATTTTTATCTCTCTGGATATGATAAATTTTTAATTTTATTCTTTTTTATTTGAAAAAAGATTATTTTTTCCCTTGATATAAGGAGAAATAAATAATTTATTCTATAAGGAGAATCTAAATAAAATTTTAATTTCAATTTCACTAATATTAATAGAATCATTTATAGGTTTTTCCTAGTTAGAACATTCACCTATAGATTTAATGTACATTTGGGAGATTCATATACATTTCACTTCTCATTTTTAAAATTGAATAATTTTTCTCTTTAATATGTCAACCTCATTATCCATAAGGATAATGGTAGAGATCATTTCATCAATAATAATCTTCTTTACTTCATCCCCAATTTCAATTTTTTCACTTCTTCAACAAGATTTTATTTTTTAGTATAAAACTATTAGATTTCTTTAGAATTATTCTTGATATGTATATTCAAATATATCAATATTCAAACATCATTTATATATATCTTAATATATAACTTCATGGTATATTAATTGGGTGAATCACCTTATTCCCCAACACAATCATTGTTAGTATGTGAATTATTATATAATGAATTATCTTCTTCTCTTTCTTGATCCATGATAACCTTATGATGGAGTTTTGAATGTGTACCCTCATCATTATTATATTAATCACTGTCAAAAACCCTTTCTTCAATGGATAATAAATTACTTCCAAAAAAATTTGGGATTCATTTTATTATTCCCTTTTAATTTTGATCATTTTTCTATTATGATATTCCATAGTAAAATGAATCATTTTTAGTTTACTTATCTTTATATTTATTTTTTAACTTCATAGGATTACTGGATGACAAATAATTAACTTTTCCATAGTTGAAGAATTTAAAAAGAAACATCCCTTTGTACATTGCACATCTTCCTCTAGTTAATTTTCATGACATAATAGATGGTGTATCAATATAATCTTCCATATTTTCTTCCTAATTGGAATAGTTTTGTTCATCATCAATATTCAACCCTTTGAGATATTTTATGGAAAGTTATTCCTCTTTATTTCATTTCTTTTAAGAGAAGCTCCTATTTTCCATTCCTATTTAATAAGAGTACTATGTAATTTTTTAATTATTAATTCATATATATATATATATATATATTTCAAATATGATACTTCAGAATCATATTTTTTAGGAAGTATCCTCTTGTTATTTTTGACCATAGTAGGATCATCAAACTTTTCTTAAAACCCTCTGATATAACTTACAATAATATTTAATTTCGTGAAAAACTCATCAATAGATTGCTATTAATGCATTATAATATCATTATACTGTTGTTTACTATATTACATCTTTACTTCCTCTACATTTTTATTTCCTTCATAGATGATTTGAATTTTTTCCCAAATTTCATTGGTAGTTTTTCATCCCATAAACACTATTTATTATTTCTCAGACAATGAATAGAATAGATAATTTTTATATTTTCTATCATTCTCAGCAATCTTATTTTAATTTTGAGACCAAGAAAAAATCTCCTTTGAAATTTTGAGACTTTTAAGATATGAATCAAGAACATCCCATAAGAGGGAAAAAATAAGGAAAATTCATCTCCTTCTATAAATGAAAACCTCTACTCTGAAAGGTTATAAGTCATTTATAATTGATCGAGTTATGGTGTTACATTGTAGACCATCCAAGAGATATTCAAGGGAGAGTATGGATTAAATACTAATTGAAAAATGATTTACAAGGCATAGTAATCACTAGAGAAATAAATCATTGAATATATTTATTTTTTAAAACCTATATACCCTACCGATTATTTAATACTGATATCATCAAACAAAAATATAGAAATTAATAAAGAGAACAAATCATTTGTTTATAAAGTTTTACTTCATAAGGATGAATACATATGAGGTGTATGTTTATTTTAATCCCACTCTCAAACATATATTATTTTTCTATGAAGAATAACTATTATAGAAGGCATGACCTTGAACCTATAACAAGTTATTGGAACCAACAAGGGAAGTAAAAAACGTTCATGTTGAACATAAACAAAAAATAATCTTATGAATATTGATAAAAGATGGAAATTATTAGAATCTTGAAAACTTGATAGATCTAGGTATTTTTCTTCTTCCCAGAGTACACTTCTATAATAGCTCTCAGTAAATAAAAAATATATTTCACTCATTAAAATTTTAATATTAAAACAATATTTATTTATTAATATTATTCTTTTTTAATTTTCACAAGAAATTTGGATATTATTTCATCATTTATTAGTAATTATAATCTTAGAATATTTAGTCTTGATATATATTTCCTAATTAAATATTCAAAAAATATTTTCATGAATATTGTTTTGATTTTGAATTCTAAAAAAATTACATGACCCATGAAAGGTTTCTTCAAATTCAAAATTCAAGTCAAATCCTTAATTGAATCTTTATGAGTTATATTTTTAATTCTCACACAATATTCAAATATCATGATCTAAAAATCTCTAAAAATCCCAAACACTTATTCTACTTTTAAAATATCTATGTGTTCATGTATTCATGAAATAGTGATGTTTTATCTTCTTTTATAGTGAAGAAATATTCCTAGAAACCCAAAATACTAATTATATAGTTATCTTTTGAACTTGAAATGAATCAATATCATTTAATTGATCATGATATTGAATAAGTGAAGAACACCATATGAGCATCAAACGAATTGATTCTTCTTTTATTCAAAATATTCCTCATATTTCCACTACAATTAATTCTTATAAAGTTTTATCTAGTTACTAATATGTATGAAAATTCAACTAAGTACATGATTATTACACAAATGTATATGATAAATATACATATGATGTAAACATAGTTGATGTATACATTGATAATGGTTACACAACAGGTAGATCATGTTTACGTAGCTCAAATGATGATTACATAGACAATGTATACATATATCATGGTTACACAATAATTATATAATTATTAAATAAATTATATATTTATTTTTTAGAGTTTAGGTATTATCCATTTTCTAGACATAGTGATAAAATATTTCTTTTAAAAAATTTGTTCCTTTACCAATATTTCATCATAAAAATGGAATTTATTCTTCTCACTCCAACAAACTCAAAACCTATTCAACTCAAACCGATTCAAACTAAAACAATTTAATATATATTGGAACATGTTTTAATTTTTTTTATTTAACTATAAAAATATTTCATCAATTTAATGATCAACAAATCAATCAACAAAATTAGATTCAATCAAACTCATTAGAATAAGTGCTTTGAGATCGAGAGAAAAAAGAGAATGCTTTGCATGATAAAGATGATCATCATCAGAATTTGTGATCAATAATCCACCAACATAAATAAAATACCAATTATTTGCAAAAAATACAATTTTATACTCTTTTAGGGTTCAATAAAAATCACATAACACATCAAGTTACGTTACTGACCTTTCTCATTATTGTATGACAATAATTATATTTCAAGAACAACCTTTGTTAACTACCTTCATCACATATATTCTATTGAACTCATATTGAAGATATATAAAATTATTTTGTGATATATATAACATTTGAGAACATATATAACATATTCAAATTTAATTTATTGATATTCTAGAATTTATTCATTTAATTTGTATTAAAATTTCCCATATTTTCTCATAATTGATAATCCATTCTATTGTTTGAAGACTAGCTTCACTTAATCATTTTATTGAATAAAACATTATTTTGGATGTTTTTGATGTTTAAATTACTTAATACAAACTTAATAATCATACCAAATAAATTTTTTCATTAGAAAATTAATCATGGAAAATCATATTTTCACTGTTCATATTTCTACTCTGTGAGTTTTTAAGGTTGGATGAACCTTATAATTTTCATAAGGTAAGTTGAACCTTACAAATTACTACTATATTATGATGTGTGTAGGTTTTACTACTTGTACATTATAAAGTTCAGAGGTACACTTTCTAAAATATATCAATCTTCCACATTAAGTTATACCCATATGAAATTTATCTTACACTTATGATGTAAGGTATACCATTATAAAATTTAAAATAATATTATATGTTAAGGCATTCCCTTTCAAAATGATCTTTATATTTTTGAAAAACTTGGTACCCTTTTAATTTAAATCTTCCATTAAGTACTCTTCAATGATGGTACTCTTATGAGATTGATCTTATTTGTTGGTACCCATATAAATCATAAAACTTATAAAGTCCATGTACCATAAAAAATGCGTAGTGTTTGTAACAACCCAAAATTTTACTAGATATATTATTTTTCATTTATTTGATGTAATGTGTTGTATGATACACCAATATTATTTTATGATATATGCAACACCGTATTAGCTTTTAGTATATGAAACACTATACTTGGCTTGTGCTACACATAATTTAACATTTTTTTGATAAAATTCATTTTAAAAAACTAGAATATATATTTTGTTCTGTGTATAAAAGAACTATGTTTGGATTATGTTATAGGAATACCAAAGGAATATTGCACTAAATGAAACACTGACTTGTCTTGCATTACCTGCAAGAGTGACATTCTTCAATAGCTTGTGTTGTACGCAATACCGAGTTTCACTATACAACAATATATTATTAAAATATTATTATTTTATGGGATATAGAATTTCCATTATGAATATTATTAACCAAAATTTGAATTTTATATAACATTAGAATTGATATTATTTATTTTCTAGAAAATGATATAAGAACAAATTCAATTTTTCAGATAAAAGATGTTTTTTTTAAAAAAAAATGCAGTTGTGCCACCTTTTGATGGTACACCAATTTTAAATATATTTTTAACACTTTTATATATTATATTTGAAAAAATAAATGACTTATTTGGAATCAGGATATCAAAATTTACATTGGTTGAATTTTTTGTATTTTTCTGATAAAATTCATATTTTAATGAATAGTGAAAATACTACATTTTAATTCAAAACTACATTTTAATATAATTTATTTATATAGTTATATTATATTTTTATTTGTTTTAAAGTGTAATATGATTATATTTTTACAATTTAATTAAATTTTGTCTATTATAAGTAATTTTACATTTAAATTGGACATAAACGCATGTCAATCTTTTGATTGTTTTTACTTATTAAAAACCTGCTTTCTTGTTTTGACAATAGGAATTAATTATAAATTAATTAATGCAATGTATGTGTTTTGAATTTTGAAAAATGGATTCAATATTAGGAATCAGTGGTCAAAAATTATGTTAATAGGTTAAATTTATTTATTTTGGATATTATGAATAGTAACTATGATAATTTTTATTTACCACAGGTAATGGTAAATCAGGGTAAAAATCAATATGATAAAGATAATAAAATTACCCTAACTCCTGAAAAAATTATATTTGATTAATTAAATTTGACCAATATCACCTAAGGGTATTAATTGATTCAATTAATTTACTTTTTTCCATTAAAGTGATGTAATTATAATTAAAACAAAAGAAAGTGAGAACATGTCACTTTCATATATATTATAAGTATAATAAATTTAATATAGTGATAAACTAGATAAATATTCGAACATAATAGTACAAAAAAATATAATGAAATTATCTACATCATGTGAATTTATTTAAATTTTTAGAGATTAAATAATTACCATTAATGATGACACAATAGTGATGTAGAAATTATTTTATTGATAGAAATATCAAATAAATGGTTTTAAAAATATTAAAATAAATAACATATGAACTAATTAATGTGATACATGAATTTTTTAGGTTAATATGACATTTTAGAAGTGTATTAAATATTTTCTTTTGAATTTATCTTCTGTATGGTTTTTTTTAAATTCAAATAAATGTATAGTGTCAAAATTAACACTATTGATATTTTATAAAAATAACATATTATTAAATTATTTAAAAATAAAAAATATTTAGAAATTAAAATGTGAAAATTATATGGTCTAAAATTTCATATAGTATCCTATTATGGATAATTTACAACACATAAGTAAGTATTTATAACCATTTAATATTTAGAATATTATTACCACAAACAAAATTAAATAGATTAAATAAGGATAAATCAAAATGATAATGTTTAAAATAAAATAAAAACATGTATAATTTTTTTGAGAGTATTTTGACTCATAATCAAATTATCTTTGAGATAAATTAGTTCGGGACCATTATAAACCAAAATTGAATTTATAATAAATTAATATTTCATGACTTTCCTAAGGATCCCCTCACCTCTCATATAAAATGGCACCTCTCATTCTCCTTTAATCACACTTCCAAAGCCCTTTGGCTCGGTCAAAACCTACCCAAATCTCCTGAAAACTTCTCTCAATTCATCATAGAGGCCACCCTTTGGGCAGAAATCCATCGTAGGGAGACCTTTTATGCAAATCAAAAGGAGATACTCGAAAAAGAGGTAATTTTTTTATCACCTCTTTCAAAATTAATTTCTTATTATACTTCCTATTCTTATGTTTTTTCCATAATAAAGTAATAATAAAATATCTTATACATTATGAGATGTTATTATAATTATGGGACAAACTTATACCTCCTTTTATCAATCCTACGAATAACAATATCACCAGGCGTGCGTACGTACAACTTACCGTCTCCACATCGTGGTGTAATTTTTATTCAATAATACATAATTTGGATGGGTATAATGATGAATATAATGGATTTAAATAATAAATATAACATAATAATTATTCTGTATAATTAATATACCATCTAATTCCATACTATTTAACCATTAAGTGAATGATATCGTTGCTCGTGAGTACGTACGACTTACAGTCTCCACGATGCGATAAGATTCATTTTCCACATAAACCATTCAAGAATGATTCTAAAGTATAAATAATAAATAAGCATGTAATATGTGACCTAATAATTCTACTGGATTTATGTATATATATATATATTTCAATTACTTTCTTCCATTCCATTCAATAAGTAAATGGAAACAACGTTCATGCGTACGTACGACCTACCATCCCCTTGAACGGTGTATTCCATTCCATTTATCTATTTATTATATATATTTCTATAATAAATATTTATAATATATAAATCATGTTTTACATTTTATAATTAAGTAAATCATGAACTAATTAATACGATCAAGAATACCAAGTCAAAACATGTACAATAAATAAAACGATTATTACCTAAAACATCGCTTTAACATTGAATTGATAAATAAACGGGTAATATAAAGTCATAAGTGAATAATATATGATATAATAGATATTATTATGGGTTTTTTACAATTTAATAATATATTTAAACCCACCATACAAGAGTTTCAAACATATAGAAGAAATCAAACCTAAGGTAAGGAAATTTTTTGTAATCTCATTATTACCAGAGATTGTTTATTTATAAGTATTTATTGGGGTATATTGATCATCCACACCCATGTTTCCAAAATATATAGTATTATTTATATTCTTATACTACTTTTTAAAGTCAATTTTACCCATTGGTTAATTTTTATTAAACATTATGAAAGAAATATTTTTTTGTTTTCGGTACGATGTACTTTTGGACTTTCCTGTAAAAGTATGAGAAGAATGTTTTTATAACTTATAAGTCATAAAAGGATTTTTATGGTTTCATGAAGCCTTGTTTACACGATGTTAATTTACAGTATTTTAAGAGTATTTTCAATTAAATTATTTTCTTTTAAAATTTCACGGTATTTTTAGAAAAGTAAAAATTTTTCAAGAAGAAAGGATATTTTCCTCAAGAATTATATTCAAGGGTTTTATCAAAATTATTTTCCATATATGATGATTATTTTTTAAATAAGGTTATGTTTCAATCCCTATTATTATAATGAATTGATTGTGTTAATGATGGAATGATATTTTATATGGATTATGTTATGATAGAATGATGTTTAAGAAACCCATTTTATTTCATGGGTTATGCTATGACGAATGATTTATTTTTCTGTAGAGAATGTAAGAATGATTTCACTATGAGATGGGTGGGAACTATATCTCTATCCAATGAATTGGGTAATGATTTATATATAATGAGATATAAATTAATAGTAGGGAAAGTAAATCCATTTCAGTAATATAGGTCCGGAACAACAAGTAAATCCAGTTTAGTAATACATGGATTGAACGACAAGTAAACTCGGTTCAGTTATGGACTTTGTCCACTATGATGGTCTCGATAGAAATGTATTGGATACTATGGAAATAATATTATGTTCTTATTGTTTCACCACAATTCCATGTTTTATTCTAATGATATTTTATTGTGGTTAATGTTCCTTTATGATCTATTCCTTACACACTACTATGATTTATTACATGACTCAATATTTCGATATCTAAACATTATGTTCATAGTTTTAAATTATTATGTTTATGGTTTGTTTTATGTTCTCAATTTTTATCCTTAACAAACATTTTATATCACCCTTTTTATGTTTTCTTTTCCCTATGATATGAAGAATTATTTGTGTAGGAAAAAAGGGAAGATATTTATGGGAGATGTTGAAGATCTTTCACCAAGTTATAAGATTATGTTACATGTTTCGAAAGACTCGAAACTAATAAGGTCTCTGGATGTATATTTGTGTAATGTATTAAGTATTCTGAAAAAAGAAATTTAATTTTGTTGTACAAAAATATTGGGTCTTTACAGTTGGTATCAAAGTAAAGGTTTAGTCAAACTTTGGAAACTAGGATGCAAAAACATTAGTGAGATCCCTTGAGATATTTCTGAGGTATGTCTATGGATTTCCTAAGGATAGGTAAAGTATAGGTTACAATCCTAGAGTTTGTGTAATAATCATGAATAACCTAGGATTAAACTTAAGATATAAAAGATTGAAATATTATAAGTAATTTAACTTAATTATGTGTTTTTAATCTCAGATATGTATTTACCACACATTACTTTCTGGTCTTAGTCCATAGACAGAACTACATATAAGATGGTTAACAATTAAAAGTTTAAGATGTGGAAATATCATGAAGAGAATCATGAAGATGGTATGAGTATTGATCATACTATAGAGGATAAAAATATTTTAAAAGAGACGTGAAAGGTATGTAATGTTCTTCTAGTATTGTTTACATTGAACCTAAGAATCTTGAGGTTGAGAAACCTTAATAAATGATTCATATTTTAGGAAATATGAAGATGATGGATCCTGAGTAGTGTTTTAAGAATAAAGTTGGATGATTAAGGTGTATATGTTTCAGATTTCAAAGATTATGTTATATGAATCAAAAAAATATATGAGTATTTTTAGTATAAGTTTTAAATTAAGGATTGGAAAGGATATGTTGAACATTTATAAGGAGATAGAAAATGATTTAAGGGTAAGGTGATATACTTGGAGAACACATGACTAAGGGAAAGATAACCCTTAATACGTCCCTTATGTTAAGATACCGATGCCTAGCTGAAAATATATTGGATTTGAATAAGTAAATTGGATGATATAAGTTTATTGAGATCTAATTATGGATTTATTGACAAGAGGGTTATGCTATCATGGATGAAGTATACAAATTTTTGGGACTTAATGAATTTGTCCAAAAAATTTTGGAATAAGGAAACATGAATGTTTTTAATAAGGATATATGCTAATTTAGGTTATTAAAATAACTCAAGATAATGCATTATAAAGTCATTAAAATTATTGGATTGTGACCAAAAAGATATATATTATGATATATGGGGGATACATGGACATATTAACTTGTTTGTTCTATGACCTTTCTTGTAATTTTTTTGTACTGTGAGTTTGGATAGAAGTATTTTGGTTAAGCCTAATGGTTAGGGTGGATTAAGTTGGACATCAGATATTATTGTTTAAGGATAATTTTTTTTTCAATATTTTTTTTAGAAGGTTATAGTTTTAGAAAAAGGACAACCCGAAGGACATGCGACAACACGTCGTGTTGGACAAGGCTGTAGGAATCGAACCCACAACCGAAGTGTGATATACCTTTATCACCTACCACTGGCCTATAGGAAGTCCCTGTTTAGAATAAACTAGTTTTATTTTATTTAAGAGGTATAATAAATGAATTATAATTCCATTTTGGGAACAATATATGATTAATATCACTATAGATGGACTTATTTAGATTTGATAATTTGTGATAACCTTTTTGTGATAAAGAAATATGGAATGACCTATCATTCAATTAAGTGATCACATGATCTGCTAACACTTTAGGAATGATAAATTGAACTTCATTTCTTTGAATAAGTGATGAAGATTAAAATTTTCAAGGCACAACCAATGATGAGATTATACTGAAATCTAGTAAATATTTCTTCTCATGTTATTAAACTTTAGGAAAATGATCTTGAAAACCAAAAATGTTATCCTATTACCTTATTATTAGATGGATCAGATGTTCCCTTAAATCATCATAGATTTATGTATTACTGGCTGTTAAATTTCTCCAAACCTTGTTCTCTATCACTAAATATCAGAACATTATGGTTATATTTTTCTTCCATATCCATGTTTTCACTTCCCACCTATGTTCTCATATGTGGAAACCCCATGATGAGTTACTTTGGATAACTTTTATGTTTCTATCGTTAATTTTTTAAATTATGTTTTAGTATTCCTTTTTACGATGTGGGTTTCTATGAATGAAACTTTCAAGTAGTAAACCTTTTTTAACCCTGACAAATTTTGAGGGTGAAATTAATTTTGAGGGGGGTATAATGTAACACCCAAAAATTTTATAAGAAAGATTAGTTTTAATTTAATTGATGTCTTGTGTTTTATTATACACCAAGATTATCTTTCTCTATACACAACACTGTATTAGATTGCAGTATACGCAACACTATACCTGGCTTGTGTTACACCCAATTTCAAGTTTTTTTTGATAGAATTCATTTCATGCAACATAGAGTAAATATATATTTTCAATTTATAATAGAACTATATTTGGATTATGTTATACGAAACTACAAAGGAATCTTGAACTAAATTTAACACTAATTTGTCTTTCATTACATGCAAGTGCGACATTCTTCGATAGCTTGCATTGTATGCAATATCGAGTTTCACTAAAAAACAATATATTATTAAAATATTATTATTTAATGAGATAAAAAATAGTAGTTATGAATATAATTAAACAAATTTTGTATTTTATATAAAATTAACATTCATCTTACGCATTTTATAGAACATTATATAAGAACAAATTCATTTTTTCGGATAAAAGAAGTATTTTTCAAAAAATGCAGTTTTGCTGCCTTTTGATGGTGCACCAAATTTTAATTTAGTTTTTAACACTTTTATATATTATATATGACAAAATAAATGACTTATTTGGAATCAGGACAACAAAATTTACTTTGGTTGAATTTTTGGTATTTTTATGATAAAATTCATATTTTAAAGAATACTGAAAAATACTATATTTTAATTCAAAACATCCTTTAAATATATTTTATTTATATAGTTATATTATATTTATAATTGATTCTAAAGTGTAATTGGATTATATTTTTATCATTTAATACAATTTTGGTCATTTTAAGTAATTTAGAATTTAAATTGGACATAAAATCAAGTCAATATTTTGATAGTTTTTACTTCTTAAAAACCTGTTTTCTTGTTTTGACAATGAGAAGTAATTTTAAATTAATTAATGAAAAATTTGTGTTTTGAATTTAGAAATATTAATTACATATTTTGAATCAGTGGGAACAAATTATTTTAATATTTTACTTTTAGTTTTTTGGATATTATGAATAGTAACTATGATAATTTTTATTTACCACTATTAAAGGTAAATCAGGTAAATTAGGGTAAAAACAATATGATAAAGATAATAAAATTACCATCACACCTAAAAAAATCTTATTGTATTAATTAAATTAGACCAATATCACCCAAGGGTCTAAATTTATTGATTTAATTTTCTTTTTTACATGAAAGTGATGTAATTATAATTAAAAGAAAAGAAAGTGACAACATGTCACTCTCATATATCTTATAAGTATAACAATTTTAGTGTAGTGATAAAATTGATAAAAATTTTAACATAAATAGTACATATAAATATAATAAAATTATATACATCCTGTGAGTTTATTTATAATTTTTAAAGATTAAATAATTACCATTAATGATGACACAATAGTGATGTAGAAATTATTTTATTCATATAAATATCAAATAAATGGTTTTAAAAATATTAAAATAAATATCATATGAACTAATTTATGTGCTAAACTAATTTTATAGGTGCCTATGACATGTTATGAGTGTATTAAACATTTTTGACGAAATTTTTCTTTTGTTTGAATTTTATTTAAAGTCAAATAATCTATCAATGTCAAAATTGACACTATTGATATTTTATAAAAATAACATTTTATTAAATTATTTAAAAACCACAAAAATATTTAAAAATTAAAAAGTGAATATTATATGGTCTAAAATTTTATAATGTATCCAATTATAGAAAATTTACAACACATAAATTAGTATTTATAACCATTTAACAATTAGAATATTATTACCACAAATAAAATTAAATAGATTAAATAAGGATAAATCAAAATGATATGGTTAAAAATAAAATCAAAACATGTATAAATTTTATTGTTTGAGAGGATTTAGTCTCATAATCATCTTATATTTAAAATAAATTAGTTTGGGACCATTATAAACTGAAAATGACTATAATAAATTAATATTTCAAGACATTCAAAAGGTGCCCCTCCCCTCTCTTATAAAATGACACCTCTACTTATCATTTAAACACACCTCCAAATCCATTTGGATCGGCCCAAACCTACCCAAATATTATAAAAAATTCCTTCACTTAATCCTATAGGACACCATTTTGGCATAAATCCATCCTAGAGAGACCTTTCGTGTAAATAAAAAGGAGGTAATTGTTTTATCACATCTTTCAAAATTATTTTATTCTTCTACTTCTACTTATTATATTTTTTCCACGCTAAAGTAATAAATACAGTATCTTACACTTTATTACATGTTATTATAATTATTGGAAAACCTTAAACCTCATTTTTCAATCCTATGAATAACAATATCACCTTGCGTGCGTACGTACGACTTACCATCTCTAAACTATGGTGTAATTTTTTATTCAACAATACATAATTCGGATGGGTATAATGATGAGTATAATGGATTTAAATAATGAATATAACATGATAATTATTATTTATAATTAATATAAAACCGAATTCTGTACCATTTAACCATTAAGTGAATGATATCATCGCTCGTGCGTACGTACAACTTGCCGTCTCCACGACGCGATGAGATTCATTCTCCACGTTAACCATTAAAGAATGATTATAAAGTATATATAATAAATAATCATGAAATATATTACATAATAATTCTACTAGATTTATTTATATATATATATATATATATATATATATATCTCATTTCCTTTCTTCCATTCAATTCAATAAGGAAACAAAAACAACTTTCATGCGTACATACAGTCTACCGTCTCCATGAACGGTGTATTCCATTTTATTTATCTATTTATTATATATATTTATATACTGAATATTTATGATATATAAATCATTTTTTACATTTAGGAATTAATTAAATCATGATATAAGTAGTAATATCAATAATAAAAAGTCAAAACATGCATGATAAATAAAACGATTATTACCCAAAACATTACTTTAACATGAAATTGATAAATAAACGGGTAATACAAAGTCATAAGTTAATAATATATGATATAATAGATATTATTATGGTTCTGTTACAAGTTAATAATATGTTTAAAACCACTATATATGAGTTTTAGACACATACAGAATAAATCGAACCTAAGACAAGGGATAATTTTGCAATCCCATTATTATCTGAGATTGTTTATTCATATATATTTACTAGGGTATATTTATCATCCAAATCCATGTTTACTATATATATATAGTATTATTTATATTCTTATAATATTTTTTAAAGTCAATTTTACCCATTTTTTAATTTTTATTAAACGATATGAAAGGAATCTTTTTTCATTTTCGGTATGATGTACTTTTTGATTTTCTTGTAAAAGTATGAGAAGAATGATTTTTTAAATTATACAACATGAATGAATTTTTGTGGTTTCATGAAGCCTTATTTACATGATGTTACTTTAAATGTCAATTTTATTTTAAATTAAATTCTTTTCTTTTAATATTTCATGGTATTTTTTGAAAATAAAACGTTTTTGAAGAAGAAAGAATATTTTCCTCAATAATTAATTTCAAGTGTTTATCAAAATTATTTTCCATCTAATATGATTCTATTTAAATAAGGTTATGTTTATATCCATATTATTACAATGATTTGATTATTTTAATGATGGAATGATATTTTATATGGATTATTTTATTATTGAATGATGTTTAAGAAACCCATTTTATTTCAGGGGTTATGCTATGATGAATGATTTATGTTTTTGTGGAACATGTAAGAATGATTTCACCATGATATGGGTGGGACCTGTATCTCCCTCAAATGAATTGGGTAAAGATTTATATCTCATGAGATATAAATTACTCTAATGGAAAGTAAATATAGTTTAGTAATATAGGGCTAGAACAACAAGTAAATCCATTTCAGTAACACATTCTTGGAACGACAAGTAAAATGTTTTCAGTAATGAACTTTGTCAACTATGATGGTCTTGGAAGCAATGCCTTGCCTACTATGGAAATCATATTATCCGATTATTTTTTTCCACAATCCCATGTTTTATTCTAATGCTATTTTATCATGGTAAATGTTCCTTTATGATCTATTCCTTATATACTGCAATGATTTATTTCATGACTCAATATTTTGATACTTAAACTTTATGTTCCTATTTTTACATTCTTATATTTATGGATTGTTTTATGTTCTCAATTTTTACCCTTACTGAGCATTTGATCTCACTATTTTTATGTTCTCTTTTCCCCAGGATATGAAGAAGGGTTTTAGGTAGAAAAAAAGGGGGAAGATCTTTATGGGAGATGTTAAAGTTCTTTCATAAAGTTAGAATATTATGTTCCATGTTTCCGAAGACACTAAACTAATACAGTCTTTGGGCCCATATTTGTGTAATGAATTGTGTATTCCCCAAAATAAAATTAATTGTACATGTACTTCATGCTTGGGTATTTAGAGGGTTCATTACTTTATCAAAATCACTAAGTTCAACTCAGCTTGTACCTTATAAAATTCCATCATTGGGTTCATTATACCCTATGATGTTATGTATTGACCTTATGAGATGTCCATATGAATCTAAAAAAATGCATGAAACCCTATAAAGTTCTTATTGTACCATTTAAAGTATATAGGTTTCATTCTGTTTCCATTTTCTCATTCAGTACATTATTTCCATACTTCCACAAAATTTAACATAACTTCTTTAATTAACTTTTAGGGATTGTTAATCACTTTTAATAACCTCATAATAGCTTCGAATAAAAAATTGGATTATTAAAATAATTCAAAAAACTTATGATAGTTTATATGGTACTTAAAAAATTATAAATACTCAAGATATAGTATGTCAAGAAGTTCATTGAACTTCTATTACAACCATAAAATAAGCCTTTATAAACCTCCAAACAAGTGATAATACACACAAAACACTATCTTTCAAGATAAGTACCATAGTAATGGTTTCTCTATCAATTTTAGCTAGATTTTAATTCCATTAATAGTCACTTGAACATCCCCATTAACTGGATTCTCCAAACTCTATCACAATATATTGTAGACATTACTTATACACATCTCAGTACACCCTACAAAAAAACAATAATTTATCATTTTTTATAGAAAACATCAAAAATTAAGTGATGTTTTCAGGAAATGTTTCCTATCTAGGCTTTTTTTCTGAAAATATCTCTAATTTAGCTATGTTTTTCAAGAAAAGTGGAAATTTTAAATTTAGAGACATTTTTAATAAATATTGGGTATTTTAGAGACATTTTTACTACTATTTTAAAACATTACTAAATATATATATATGTATTATTCTATTAATTTACACACACACACACAAATATATATATAAAATGTTTGTAAGTATATTTATATAGATAAATTTATATTTATATAAAAATTAATTATCATATATTTAAAAATTATAATATTTATATATTCATAAACACACACAGAGAGAGGGAGATATATATAAATATAAATATATATTAATATTTAAACACACACACATAGAGATAATCATATATATAAAAATATATACCTTTTTATATATAAACCCACACACACATAGATATATATATATAAACACACACAAACATATATAAACCCACAAACACACACACACACACATACATATATTTATATATAAAAACACATTTATATTTTAAATTTAATCTCATTTTTAAGAAATTATTGACAATTATATATATATATATATATGTAATTATAATTTTTTTAATTTACACATATATATATTAAAAATTTATACTTATAATTATATATATGTATATATAAACATATATATTTACACACTCACACACATTGACATATATTTATATATAAACGTATATATATATAATATTTAATAATATGAATATATATATATATAATATAAAGTATAAACATATATATAAGAATATAAAAACACACACATGTATAAATATATTTATATATAAGACACAAATATATTTACACACACACACATATATAAACACACACACACACACACACTTATATATAAACACACACACACATATATATAAAAACACACACACACAAACATATAAACACACACACACACACATAATATAAACATATATATGAACATATATATATATATCAATATATGTATATTTATATATAAAATTAATATATAGAATTAGATATATAAAATATTAATATATAAACATATAAATATATAAATATATATTAATATATATAATATAAAATATTAATTATTTTAATACTCAAATATGTTAATATATATATAGCATAATAGAGTTTTTTGAAATAATTATTGAACTGTTTAGTTGGTCTAGTGATTTTCTTGGAGTCCCTAGGTGAAATGAACTATTCTTGGGGGTTTCCAATTTCCAATAGGTAAGGGAGATCATGGAGGAAGTGGTGGTATAAGGGAGGATCATGGGGTGATGGGGTTGACCCCATCATGTGTAGAGGACAAAAAGGAGTGGGTTGGGGTGGTGAAGGAGACATTTGAAAAAATAAGACAAAACAGTGGTTGGAGGTTGGGTGGAGCGTGAGGGAGAGTAGATGTGATATCAAAAAAGTATTTTCTTAAAAAAATGTGGAAGAAATTATGAAATTAAAAGAAACCATTTTTATAAAAAGAAATTCCTATTTTGAAACTCATTCACCGATGTTTCTGAAAAATGAGGACAATAGAGGTGTTGCGATTTGATGACATTTCTAAATGTCAGCAATTAGTGACACTTCATTTACCGATGTTTTCTAGAAATGTTGGTCCATGTATTAATGAATTTTTAAAACCTCTCTCATTCAAAATAAACATCTATAATTTATATTTTTATTGTATTGACATTTATTGGACTTTAGGTCCAACTTTATAATCAAAAGATATAAGGGTTACCCAACAAGAAACCTTTCCTTCTTATTTTCCATTCCTTCATATGAATGTTCTTATGCATATGAAATAGAAGTCAAATACATTATAATTTACCCATAATACAGGGGAAGAACCTTCATCTTCTTTGGAGGGAGTATTCTCACTCCATTATCCAACATCAAAGACATATATTAACATGCTCATTGATAATAAATACAATCACAATCTAATGTGAACTTTAATCTACCCATTTATTTTTTTCCAATAATTTTAACTTCCAAAAATAATAAATGAATGTTAATATTTTTTTTGAAAATCCCCTTTTCTCTCCCCTTTAATGAAAAAAAAATTAAATAGAGTAATGTTCTTCTACCCCTTATTTACAATACAAGGTATGGTAAAATTTTTATTCTCCCCTCTTGGTCTTCAAATTTCTTTTTTCACCTCCTTTATTGAGAGATTGATTCAATTACTTAGAGAGAAGGGTGTAAATATATATATTTTAGAAAAAATACATAGAATATTCAACTCTATGTATACTTGGGATATCCTGATGTGAATAATAATAGTGACTAATATAGTCTAAAAATATATCCACAAATATTAAAAATGTGATACCAAATCTAAAACACACTGATTTAGGGGATAATAAAATATATTTTCCAGAAATGTTATGAAATTAAACTCAACTTCACAAAACACATTGATAATGTTCAAGTGAAATTTATTTTTTTCCATTTTTATAAGATATTTACTCCCCCTTGATAACCATATTAAATATAAACTAAAAAAGAGTTAAATGAGTGAAAATCATAACTTATTCTATAGATTTTTCAAGGGCCATCTAGATTTATGATTTAACAATAAATGATTATTTCCCAATAGCATGCCTTCTTTGATATATCCCCATAAAGTCATGTTCTTCAAACTTCTTCACCATGAAATTTTTATTCTATAAATAAACTCAATATACTCTTGATACCATTTTTTTTGTATCAGTTTAAATATATCAAATAATTTGATTCAAGGAGACACTGATATTTAAATTGAAAAATTATTTCTAATATATGTGTTTCTTGGCAATATAAGCCTTAAAATATCAATATTTTTTCATACTTAAACATGAATTGCATATTCAAATTAGCACAAAAAGAAATGTATGGGAGTAAGGTCGACATTCATCATTTCTTCTGTTAAAAAATTAGGAATGATACTTCATTTTAAACTAAAAATATTCTTTCATTGAATCTCTAAAATTTATTTAACTCTTCATGGTTACTTTACCTTTGGTTTTCCTAATCCATTTATAATTTTGAAGCATGGGTTTTCTTATATGTTTTCCTTATTCTTAACTGGAATTCAATTTTTAGCTTGAGATAAAAAGTCACATTCATCTTTCTCACCTTTATCGATTATCATAGACTCTTATATATAGACATTACATATGATTAAGAAATATTTAGTACATTATCAACATTGTTTTCATGTGTATACTATATCATAAAGGTTACTTTCTTGGTACTTGGAGCCATTGTTGAGTTCCCTTTGTTTCATAATAGTTATTCTTGTTCAGTCAGCCATGTCATAAATTTTATAACTAGGTGTCCTATATTTTTACACCTTCAACAAAAAAATTCAACATCCATTTGGTCTTCACCTTTGGAAACCCTCTCAACCTATTGACCAGGAGCTTTAAGCACTATTCCAATCATGGTATTTATTTCTGGGATTGACTCTTTTAATGACAATTCCAGTTTACTCACTTTTTTTCATGATATTCATAACCATTTTTCAATGGTCCATGATGTGGAATCTTTTACTACAATAAATTAATATTATTTTTATAGATATAACTAGATCATTTTCATTTTTAATGACTTCTTGGGTGCTATAGATTCATCAATATTCTTCACCAGTTTTTTTCCCAAAACATACCTACTTTCCTTTCTTTGTTTATTTTTATTTTGTGGCATATTAATTAAATTAATATAGGGGTTATGTTTGGAATATACATACTATTAATATTCATAATAATAACTATATTTATTTAATTTTCTAAAAAATTTATCTAGAATTTCTATTCTATTTTTTATAGAAGGATTTTTCTTATTCGATGAAAAATTACTTTGGTAGAACATGTTCTAATTTTGTTTCATCTCTTATACAAATTTATTCATGACTTCTTTGAATTTTATACACTGATATATAATTCCAAAAATCTATATCCATGTTTCTGAAACTCTATAAAAACAAAAAATGGCTAATAAATCATTATTTTATCTTTAATAGTAGTTTAGAAAGAATTTTTTGATTGCAGTTTTTGGATGGAACTCCCAAAATTTTTGTCTTCATTTAAGGATATTCTATTCTTGGATATTCCTATATTCACCCTAGATGATTTAGTGATTATATTGGAATTTTATCCTTCTAAATGTCTCTAAATTTTGATATTTTTCATGTACTTTTTTCAAAACAGAATTATTACAACCAGAATGAACTAGAGGCTGAAAAATATTTTTCTATAAGCTGGTAGAAGGCTGATCAT
The DNA here is from genome assembly GCA_963277665.1 of Viscum album. Classification (NCBI taxonomy): domain Eukaryota; kingdom Viridiplantae; phylum Streptophyta; class Magnoliopsida; order Santalales; family Viscaceae; genus Viscum; species Viscum album. Next base: position 2,016,478,915 of record OY728127.1, read on the forward strand.
GTGATAAATCCAAACACTTCTTTCCAAAATTATGAATTATATTATAAGAAATAATTTTATTAGATTTTTTTTGTGGTAGAATAAGTTTTCAAAGTATATTGGGAAGTTTTTGGCTCTGTTGATTCTATGTTTTTAGTTTTGCTTCTAATTTAAGAAACTTTTAACTAAATTTATTCTTTTGAAACACATCATAGTTCATCTTATCTTCCCATTGCCTCTTCTAATTCTGAATTTGATCATTATTCAACTTATTTATCTCTAATATGGAATAGTTAAACTCAATCACCTTTTCCCCTTTTTTTCCATATGAGAATATTTTACATTCATAGAGATTCTGTGAAACTTTTAAAATATATAGATCACTTTTTTAAGAACAACATTATCTAAATAAACACAATTAAATTAATCAATAATCAACGAATGTTCCATTTCAAAGTGAAATATATTTATCCTTTTATTTCACAAGTCTTAAGATATTGTTTTATCAACATACCTATTTATCAAATGCATCTTACATTGAATTATATTCATTTTCTAGCTATGAATTCTCGTCATAAATTCCCTAGATATATGATTTTTTTTGAAAACCTTTAATGGTACATTATTCAGTGAATATTTTATTTAATAATATAAATAAATGAGTGATTCATTAAATTCATCTTATATATAGATTATAATTTCTTTATTATAGTAATAATAATCAATAGATTTTATTGATAAAAACTTAACATTTTAAGTATGTTCAGTTAATGATTTTTTCTATTTCAATTTAGATTAATTTCTTAGATTCTTGACCAATTTATTCTTTATATTTTGAAAATTATTATATAATAATTTCAAATATATTTTAACAGGGATAGAAATTGATTTCTCTAATTGAGGATCTTCCATTATAAATATACACTTCATCAAATTCTGATAAAATCACAAGGGTAAGAAAAAAAAGATCCAATCAAAGGGAACCTTTCTCTGATACCAATGGAAATGCCTTTAGTACTGGTGCATACACCAGGGGTGAATCATGTATTGTATATTTTTCACTAAATTATAATTTCTATTTTAATTATATACCACCTTATAACTTTTACCTATGTTATTTTTTAGGATAATACTAGATCTATTTAGTATTTACTAATCACATATACCACATAATTTTTGGGAAAGTTAATAAGGGATGGTATATGGTATTTTTATAAGGTTTGAACCTCATGTCGGAACCTACTCATTTCTATTATTGATTATTCAAAATGATCAAAGATTATCAACCATAAATAGTATTATGTTTTAATGGTTCAATTAGTTTCCAACCCAACCCATTATAATTTACACACCTAAAAATAATGTTACACTATGTATAAAATATTTTGTTTGTCAATGTAATTTATAGATTTTCACTACTCTTTAGTCTTATCGACTCAAATTTAAATATTCTTTATAAATTCTTAAAGTAAATAAAAAATAATCACAAGATGAAACCACATCTGTTAGGTCAAATCTTCTTCTTACATAGAGTATTATAATTCTTTATGATCATCAATAGAAAATTCTAACAATTTGGTCTCAAAATAAAGAAAAACGTTCTAGATCTTTATCATAATAGGTTTTTCACTCTTTCTCAACTCAAATAATCTCATATGTTATTTATTAATCTTGGTTCTCCTCAATCTATAAAAGTATTAACACTCAGATCATTAACAAGCACACAACTTTTGGTCTCTCCTAATCTTATTCTTTAATATTCTTCATAATATTCTTAAATAGTTGATTCCTTAGGGACTTTTTATTCCCTTTTCTTCAATACCTAGATAGTTTCTATTCTTTATCACAAGATCATCATTTACTTCTTCTTCTTCTTTGATAGATTATATTCTCTCTCATTTCTCATCTCTTTATCACCCTCCATGATTTATATATCCTTCCTTTTCAATTATATATATAGATATCCTAAAATATATATTTTTTATATTCATAAATAAAAAATATTCTTCAAATTAGATGCATCGATTCCCATGTTCTTTCTCTCAAATTTTTTATTTGTGTGCGTATCCCATGATTTGATTATTCTCTTTACAAACTACTATCTCTAATAAAATGAGAGTGCTACCATTTTCTTTTAGTTTCTCACCTTCTCTTTATCATCCAATAAGATATTTGAAATATTATTTAGAATCCATGAACAATTTCATCTCAATATACTAAAAAACCACTAGAAACAAAAACATTCATTATTATAGTATAAAAAAGTATACAACACAACAGGATATGGTGTGGATATTTCTAATTATGTCATGAAAATATTTATATATCCATAACAAAATTTATTTTTTCCACCACCTTTATCCTCTCCACTAATACATTTTTATTATTATTAAAAAGCCACTTTTTAAGGTTGAGTGAGAACCCATAAACATCTAGATCTATATAAAACCAGAACCACAAAAATAAAGAAAAACCACACCAAAACTCTATGAAAAAATTACAAATTTGAAGGGACATAGATCCATTCAAGGCACATGTGTTGAACCTCACTGACATGTAGATTAACTGACCCATTCTCTAAATCCCAATGCCACCATGCTACCATTTACATACAAGATTATTGTCCACCATCTTACCTCAAAAATAATGTTTTCACATTATTGAACCATGCTACAAGAACTACCCATCACCGTGCTTTACCTTCCTCACCAATCACTTTTTTAGAAAACATCAATGGAACTGTTGGAACCATCATCATCGATCATCACTAATTAATAATAAAAAAAAATAAAAATCTGGATCCCATATCATCATCATGAATGAAGCATATAGGGACACATCTTCGGACCAATAGGAAGATGATGAAAGAAAATAAACACCATCAAGTTCCTAAAGGAACAAATACTTATTAGGTCACACCACCTGGAACAAAATAGTCCGATCAAAAAACACATCCCAAAACATCCTATAATACTACTACACCAAGTCGACCAGGTTGAGCGTTGGAATCATGAAGCAAGAGTAGAGTTTATAGAATATGAGGCTTATATAGTGAACCATGATCTCCATGCCTCTTGGAACACCGTCTTCCACTCAAAAGTCACATCCCAAAACCTCATAGAAGACCACCTCACCACAACCACTAGGATGAGCAGTGAAATCATGAAGCAAAGAAGACAAGGATCTCAATAGTGAACTGTGAACTTCAATAAGAGATCATATCCTTCCTTTAAATTCCAAAAATTGAAACCATAAGAATTGATTCCTCGATACCCCACAATAAGGGTCGCCAACACACCACCCTAAAGAGATAAACACTACCCTCCAAGAAACCAGTTCCACCATGTTAACCATTCTACCATAATTATGAGACAACATCATTACCAACAGAAGAAACAACCTGTTCACTATCGAAGACCACTATCCATTTAAACCAAACCATAAAAAATAAGATTAATAACATAATAAATAATAATATGAAACCAGATAAGAAACATAGATATTAATACATCAACTGAATATAACACCCCAAGCTTCTATGGTAAGCTTCTATTTGAATAATACAGTAGCGTGTGTTGTATGCAACTTCGAGTTCTAACACACACCACAACCAATCAAAATAGCCGTTATGAATAGTAATACCCACTTTTTGAAATTTTATAAATTTTATCTCTCAAAATGGACTTTATTTTTGGATTCGGAATATCGAAATTAGCCTATGGTGAAGTTTTGGTACTTTTCGGATAACTCTCATATTTTGATGAATAGTGAAAATAACTAAATTTTAATAAAAAACAAATTTTTTAATAGAAATAATTAATAGTGATAAATTATGAATTTGAGTGGTTTTAAAGTATATTTAGAATATATTTTTACCATTTAATACAATTTTGGTCATTGTAAATAATTTCACAATTAAACCGTACATAAACAAGTATCAATCTTTTGATAGTTATTATATCTAAAAAACACGCTTTTTTGTTTTGACAGCGGGAATTAATTTTAAATTAATTTCTGCCACTTCTGTGTTTTGAATTTGGAAAAATGGATTCCATATTTGGAATCAGGATGTCCAAATTTTGTAAATAGGTAAATTTTATTTTTAGACATTTTGAATAATTACTTCGGTAAATATTTTATTTACCCTGGTTAAAGGGTAAATTCGGTAAATAAGGGTTACAAAATAATATTATAATAATACTAAATTACACTAAAACGTGTCCTAACCTTATTTGTGGATACACGTCTAACCATGGGCATCTTTGGGTCGATTTTGGGACCCCATGGAGCCACTTGTAGGTGATAAGGACACTTTTTTTTAATTAAGTTAAAATAAATACAAAAATGACATTAGCATATATCTTTTAAGAATTTTTTTTTACATAGGGTTATATATGTTGTATTTTAGACTATAAATATTCATTTGAAAGATAAAACTATTTAATACATAATGGTATTTTATTTATAATTTTTAGACATTATATAATTTAATTTATTTATGACACAATGGTGATGCAGTAATTACCTAATTAATGAAAAATTAGAATAATTGATATTATAAATACCCAAATAAATGCAATTTGAGACTTTTTATAAATACCAATAATTTTATAGGATAATATGACATGTTAGGCTTGATATAATTAACTTTTTTCGAAGTAATCATTCTGTTATGTTTTTTACAAAAATCAATTATTGAATAGTGTCAAAATTGACATAAAAGAGTTTTTATAACAAATATTATATTATTAATTGAAATTAAATTCCTAAAAATCTAAGGTTCTTCCAAAAGACTTATATCATGATAGGTGTATCATTAATGGACCACTGGGGGGTCACTTGGATGTATATAGCATGTTTATTAGCCATATAATATAAAAATACAAAGAGAGATTGTAAAAGTGAAACTAATTAACTAAGAGTTAATACTTAATGATAAGGTTAATATAGTAACCCAAACCAGTCTAAATCCTATTGGATGAGTTGTTTTAGACCTATACCCACCTTAAACTTTAAATAATCCACTTTAGAGCCATTATAAACCGATTATGAATTTATTATAAAATAATATTTCTTGCTTTTCCAAAGGTGCCCCTCACCCCTCTTATAAAAGGGCATTACCCATTCTCATTCATTCACACATTCAAAGCCTTTTGTCTTGGCCAAAACCTGCCCAAATACTCTCTCAAATTAACTCACTACAACCTAGAGGACTTAGTTTGATCAGAAATCCAACCTAGCGAGCCCTTTTGATCAAATCAAAAGGAAGAACCCGAAGAAGAGGCTAAACGTACCCTCAACTAAAGGAATGTGCAATGTAAGGGGTTTTTATCTCACTCCTTATTCCCATGATATTCATGCCATATTGCAACTATTACCTTTTTTTGGTGTATATTATGCCCATAATTGTATTATTTATGTAATACACTTTAATTTATGTGTATTTACATATTCATTGTATGATACCTCTTTCACGGGGTGTATGTTTTGTAAGTTACCAAATTGGTAAGAGTTAATTTCACAATCTCTTTATTATCTGAGGTTATTGTTTTTATGTTAGTATCTACTGGGACATATTTATTATCCATGTACATGTTTTATTAAAGAGTTTTCAAAGGGATTCTTTTAAGGGACTTTCTACTAAAACATCATTTCAAATGTTTTAAATATTTATTCTTCTAAATATTTCTCATTAATGTACATGTCTTCAAAATGGTTTTTAAGGATTTATTTATATGGAAATGAATGTTTTTAAAATTTTAATTCCTTTCAAAAGTTTCAAAGTGGTATGGGACACTTTGATTCAAAAATGTCTTTAAATGACTTCTTTTCTAAATTGTGTGACTTTTAAATGTTTTCATGAAAAATGGGTATTTCTCTCAAAGAGTTTTACAAATCAATCTCATCTATTTCAAAATTATTTAATGGATTGTAAACTTGTTTTGAAGTTGATTTATCATGATACAAATCCAACATATTGTGTTGAAGGTTTTGTGATATATTTTATTGTGGATATATTATTTTTATACCATTCATGGTTTATGGGTAATGTATTGACATTACACATGCTCGTTTTAATACAAATTTTTATGTTATATTTCATCCTCTTCTTAAGATGAATGTGTTGGAATAGTATGTTCGGGGTTGGGGACCGGTAAAAGTAAGCCCTCCGGCTTGGTGTCCGGTTATTAGAGGCATTCCAGGTTGGTTTCCGGTTATTAGAGGTACTCCGAGTTGGTGTCCGGTTATTAGAGGCACTCCGGGTTGGTGTCCGGTTATTAGAGGCACTTCGGGTTGGTGCCTGGTTATTAGAAGCACTCCGGGTTGGTGTCCGGTTATTAGAGGCACTCCGGGTTGGTGTTCGGTTATTAGAGGCACTCCAGGTTGGAGTCCGGTTACATAGGCTCTCTGGGTTGGGTTCCAGTTACAGTTATCCCTTAGGTCTTGGCACAAGGCCTTGACATAGAAATTAATGTTTGGCATTATGCATTCCATCATTATGAAAGTGGTTAGTGATATTGATTGTGATTTTTAGACTAGTAGAATATCCATGTGAATAAGTAAATGAAATTACTTCATTTTATTTTTTCCATATTATGCTTAAGTTCAAGTTTAAAAGGCTTTTGTTAACATTTATGCTTATTTATGAAAGTTTCCGCTGTATTATTATCCTTACTGAGAATCTGATGTCACCCCATTCTATTTTTTATTTTTCCCAGGATTCCAAGAAGTTTATAGTGATTGATATGCAAGGTTAATCCAAGGTAATAATGGTGTTCATGAATGATTATTTATTTTGTTTTTTATGTTATGAAGTGTAATGTAACATTCATGTATGTAATATATTTTCCAAGACTGCTAAACTGATCGGTCCTTCGGGACTTGATTCCTTGTAATAATGCCAATGTATTAAAATAATGCACCGACTCTGGGTAACTGGGGTCGGGGCGTTATAGTTGGTATCAAAGGAAGTTTAACAATAACTTTGGAAGCTAGATTTAGATAAAATATGATTAGATCACATATCCCTAAGATAGAATTTGAGGATTAGTATAGAAGAACTTCCTAGAATTTTGGTATTGTAATGATTTTGTGAGTTTTCCAAGCAATACATCCCTATCTGGATACGAGCAGGTAGAGGTGGCTCTAGCACAAATGTACCTAGAGGTAAAACCTGAAAACACCGCTTTGAGCTAGACTCGAACGAGAATTGGTGCACGACAACGGGGCTTGCTGCACTCTTGGTTATGACACTCCTGGGGGATATGATTAGGATAATTCTCATTTGTTTTACAAACCATTATAAAGGGCTTATGAGTATATACTTAATCAAAGAAAACATTTTTATGATTATGGATTATATCCATAAACTATTTAATTTATGTTAAGTGTTTTACATGTTCGGGATCTGGTATTTCTATTCATAAACTAATATAGTGAATGTCATTGTTTAGAAATGGTGCCCATTAGAAGGAATGAGAACTACAGCAATACACATGATCCAAAGAGTAAGTAGGATCATATCTTTCATGGTCCTAAACCAGAATTTAGAAGGGAAATAGTCTCCCACGTATTATCATCATATGAAGAAATAGTATCATGTGTTGATAATATAAGTAAAGAATTCTTAGAGTACTATGGCTTTTAAGGGAATCCAGAGAAGGAAAGGATGGTAGAGAGAAGAACAGATAAAGGGAATAAGGTAAAGAAGGATTTTCCCATATGTGATAACTGTAGAAAGAATCACCATGGAAAATGATTGAATGGAGTGAGAGTATATTATAAGTGTGGAGAAAAAGGACACCAAGAATGTGACTACAAGGGTAAGAAAAAGGTTTCAAATGTACAATGCTTCATCTGTAAAGATTTTGGACGCTACGCGAACCAATGTCCCAGTCATCGGACTATGCTGCAAATGATGCTATTGGATAATAATAAAGTTATGATACTTCCACAAATGAAGAGGAATGAATAGTGTTCTTATGTTGTTATTTTGGAATTATTTCATTTAAGTGTTGTATCAATTATGTTATGGAAATAAATAAGGATTTTACTACAGTACTATTTCATTGAGGATTTGAGATTTTATAGTACTAAGAAAAGTGACTCTACAGCGAGTTAAACTTTTTGGAAATTACATCGAAAAAAGGATCTTCATTGTGTTTAACATCCTTATAAATTTTGGACTGTGGGTTGGGATAGTAGTATTTTGGATAAGTCTATAGGTTGGAATGGATTAAGTTTGAAAGGTTAATTTTGGATTTTTATAAAAGGACAACACGCAGACCATGTGACAACCCGTCGCTTTAGACAAAGTTGGGGGAATTGAACCCACAACTATAGTGCGATTGGGATTTATCTTCTACCACTGGATTACATGAATTCCCTTGATTTTATAATTTATTTTCTTTTTTTAATGGGTCTGATATGTGAATTATAAATTCTTTATATTTGTATCCCTATAGGATTAGGATAAATAGAGTATTTTTGAGTTGTCTTATGTTTTGTACTGAAAGATTAGTTTGTGGTAGAAATTTATTAATGGATAAAACTATAATTATAAAGTAAGTATATCTCCTTATGATCTTATCCAATCTCATAAATAAATTCCTCAACATTAATTAAAGGAACTTTGAATAAAAAATGTTGTCCTAGATGGTACCTTAGATTAACACAAATTTATGGCTTTGGGATTGTTGGCCTTTTCATAGCCATGTTCTATACCACTATCCATTAGATATTAATGGTTATATTTCTCTTCCATATCCAAATTTTCCTACATGTAACCCTAGTATGTGTTATTTTCGGTAACCTTCATACTTACCACTCTTTATTTTCAATAGAGGCCTCATTAATCCATTTTTCCGATGTGGGATTTCAACTAAGATATTTTGAAATGTCAACCCCAACATTCCAATACCCAGTATAAATTGCGAGGAAGAAATTTATTGAAGGAGGGGAGAATGTAACACCCCAAGATTTTATGGTAAGCTTCTCTTTGAATAATATAGTAGCGTGTGTTGTATGCAACTTCGAGTTCTAACACACACCACGACCAATCAAAATAGCCGTTATGAATTGTAATACCAACTTTTTGAAATTTTATTAATTTTATCTCTCAAAATGGACTTCATTTTTGGATTTGGAATATCAAAATTATCCTAGGGTGAAGTTTTTGTACTTTTCAGATAACTCTCATATTTTGATGAATAGTGAAAATTACTAAATTTTAATTAAAAACATCTTTTTTAATCGAAATAATTAATAGTGATAAATTTTGAATTTGAGTGGTTTTAAAGTATATTTAGAATATATTTTTACCATTTAATACAATTTTGGTCATTGGACATAATTTCACAATTAAACCGGACATAAACAAGTATCAATCTTTTGATAGTTATTATATCTTAAAAACACGCTTTTTGTTTTGACAGCGGGAATTAATTTTAAATTAATTTCTGCCACTTCTGTGTTTTGAATTTAAAAAAAATTGATTCCATATTTGGAATCAAGATTTCCAAATTGTGTAAATAGGTAACTTTTATTTTTAGACATTTTGAATAATTATTTCGGTAAATATTTTATTTATGATGGTTAAAGGGTAAATCTGGTAAATAAGGGTTAAAAAATAATATAATAATAATATTAAATTACCCTAAAACGTGTCATAACCTTATTGGTGGATACATTTCCGACCATGGGCATATTTGAGTCGATTTTGGGACCCCATGGAGCCACTTTTAGGTGACATGGGCACTTTATTTTAATTAAGTTAAAATAAATACAAAAATGACATTAGCATATATCTTTTAGAAAAACAATTCTTACATAGGGTTATATATGTTGGATTTTCGACTATAAATATTCATTATAAAGATAAAAATATTTAATACATAATGGTATTTTATTTATAATTTTATATATTATATAATTTAATTTATTTATGACACAATGGTGATGCAGTAATTACCTAATTAATGAAAAATTAGAATAATTGATATTATAAATACCCAAATAAATGTAATTTGAGACTTTTATAAATACCAATAATTTTATAGGATAATATGACATGTTATTATTGATTTAATTAACTTTTTTCTAAGTAATCATTCTTTTATGATTTTTACAAAAATCAATTATTGAATAGTGTCAAAATTGACAAAAGTGAGTTTTTAAAACAAATATTATATTATTAATTGATATTAAATTCCTAAAAATCTAAGGTTCTGCCAAGAGACTTATATCATGATATTTTTATCATTAATGGGCCACTTGGGAGTCCCTTTGATGTATATAGTAAGTTTATTAACCATATAATATAAAAATACAAAGAGACATTGTAAAAGTGAAACTAATTAACTAAGAGTTAATACTTAAAGATAAGGTTAATATAGTAACCCAAACCTATCTAAATACTATAGGTTGAGTGGTTTTCGACCTATCCCCACCTTAACCTTTAAATAATCCACTTTTGAGCCCTTATAAACCGATTAAGAATTTATTAAAAAATAATATTTCTAACTTTTCCAAAGGTTCCCCTCACCCCTCTTATAAATGGGCACTACCCCTTCTCATTAATTCATACCGTCAAAGCCTTTTGGATCGAACAACCCCTGCCCAAATACTCTCTCAACTTCCCTCACTATAACCTAGAGGACCTATTTTGACCAGAAATCCAACCTAAAGAGCCCTCTTGATCAAATAAAAAAGAAGAACCTGAAGAAGAGGAGGCTAAACGTACCCTCGACTAAAGGAAAGTGCAAGGTAAGGGGTTTTCATCTCACTCCTTATTCCCATGATATTCATACCATATTTCCACTATTACCTTATGTGTGGTGTATTTACTGCCCATAATTTTATTATTTATGTAATACACTTTAATTTATGTGTATTTTCATATTAATTGTATGATACCTCTTTCACGGGGTGTAGGTTTCATAAGTTATCAAATTGGTAAGAGTTAATTTCACAATCTCTTTATTATCTGAGGTTGTTGTTTTTACGTTAGTATCTACTGGGAAATATTTATTATCCATGTACATGTTTTATGAAAGAGTTTTCAAAGGGATTCTTTTAAGGGAGTTTTTACTAAAACATCATTTTAAATGTTTTAAATATTTATTCTTCTAAATATTTCTCATTAATGTCCATATCTTCAAAATAGTTTTTAAGGATTTATTTATATGGACATGAATGTATTTAAAATGTTAATTCCTTTCAAAATTTTCAAAGTGGTATGAGACAATTTGATTCAAAAATGTCTTTAAATGACTTCTTTTCTAAATTGTGTGACTTTTAAATGTTTTCATGAAAAAGGGGTATTTCTCTCAAAGAGTTTTACAAATAAATCTCATCTATGTCAAAATTATTTAATGGATTTTAAACTTGTTTTGAATTTGATTTATCATGATACAAATCTTCCGTATTGTGTTGAAGGTTTTGTGATATATTTGACTGTGGATGTGTTATTTTTATACCATTCATGGTTTATGGGTAAAGTATTGACATTTCACATGCTAGTTTTAATACAAATTTTTATGTTATATTTCATCCTCTTAAGATGAATTTATTGGACTGGTATGTTCCGGGTTGGGGAATTGTAAAAGTAATCCCTCCAGGTTGGTGTCCGGTTATTAGAGGCACTCCGGGTTGGTGTCCAGTTATTAGAGGGACTCCGGGTTTGTGTCCAGTTATAAGAGGCACTCCGGGTTGGTGTCCGGTTATTAGAGGAACTCCGGGTCAGTGTCCGGTTATTAGAGGCACTCTGGGTTGGTTTCCGGTTATTAGAGGCACTCCGGGTTGGTGTCCAGTTATTAGAGGCACTCCGGGTTGGAGTCCGGTTACAGAGGCTCTCCGGGTTGGGTTCTGGTTACAGTTATCCGTTAGGTCTTGGAACAAGGCCTTGACACAGAAATTAAAGTTCAACATTATGCATTCCATCATTATGAAAGCAGTTAGTGATATTTCTTGTGATTATTAGACTATTAGAATATCCATGTGAATAATTAAATGGAATTACTTAATTTTATTTTTTACATATTATGCTAAAGTTCAAGTTTAAAAGGCTTTTGTTTTAGTTATACATTTCCTTAAATGTTTATTATTATTTATGAAAGTTTCCGCTGTATTGTTATCCTTACTGAGCGTCTGAGCTCACCCCTTTCTATGTTTTATTTTTCCCAAGATTCCAAGAAGTGTATAGTGATTGATATGCAGGGTTCATCCAAGGGAATAATGACATTCGTGAAGGATTATTTATGTTGTTTTGTATGTTATGAAGTGTAATTTAACATTCATGTATGTAATCTATTTTCCAAGACTGCTAAACTGATCGGTCCTTCGGGACTTGATTCCTTGTAATCATGAAAATGTATTAAAATAATGCACTGACTCTGGGTAACTGGGGTCGGGGCGTTACACTGAATCTCACCATGGAAACATCACCACCCTTAATCGAAATCCACCAACTTCACCCGATCCACAAGGATGTAGGCGATAAAGAATACCTATAACAACTATGATCCATATGCACTATGGAGAACCTAAATGAATAACAATACTCTCCAAAATCATTGAAAAACACAATCCCTAAAAATTGATGCTCCTAATGGACACAAGGATGGATGATTTGAAAATGACCACTAATTGAGATTACCCCAATGTGAAATAGAGAGGACTCCATAAACCCCACCACCATGAATATTCATCCTATAATCCATTAATCAAGATCACTATAAATGATAGAAGAGAAACCCTATTGAAAAAACTCATGGATTAGGAAGAAGCCATGGATGAGAGCTCCGAGGAAGGGAGATCTCCCGACCAAGAAGGAAAACATTTAGCGGAGAAACCCTAGCAGTACCAAATTAGTATCTTTTTATTTCTTCTTCCCAAAACCTTTATCACTTCCAAATCCTCTTCAAATTATATTGACTATATCAAAAATTACTTGGTGATGTTTACAAAACTTGAGAATAGATCTATAATATTCACATTAAATTTATTTATATTTATGAATTTATCCATTTAATATGTATTTAAGTATTCTTGGATACCCTATATTTAATCTTCCCTTACACAACTTGAAGATTATCATATCTTAATTCTTTGTGTTGAATCACACACCCTTCTAAATATTCTTTATGTTTAGATAAATGTAGAAAAAAGTAATAATAATAACAAATAATTTCCTTCTTCATAAAATTAATCTTGAAACCACATATTTTTTTGTCTTATGATGTATCCTAAGTGTTTTAGTAAGTTTGGATGAATATTATAGTTTTCATATGGTTAGTTTAACCAAAAAAAGGCCTACTATCTTACTATGTGTATAGGGTTCTTGCCTCGTACCCTATAAATTTAACCTATACACTTTTTAAAATACTGTATTCTTCTATGGTAAAATATACCCTTAAAAAATAATCATACCCTCCAAGTTAATGTATACTCATTTGAAATTAAACTTAATATTTTTAGGTAAGGTATAAACTATCAAAATGTTTATTACTTTTACAAAATATTCAGTACCCTTATAATGTCACTCATCCACACATGAATCTTCTATACCAGTACTCTTCTGAGATTACTCTTCTAGGATGGTACAATATGAACCCCTTGATCCTTATGAAGTCTATGTACCCTATGAAGCATATATTATGACAACCCTACTTTTATTACAAACTTAAACATGATTTATTACATAAAACTTCACTTGATAAAAAAAATAAGATCAAGAGGTTTAGTGTCTTTGGGGATTAGGATCATTACATAAAAACATAAAACATGAAATACAACATCTTTATTGAAAACTTCCTTTATAAGGCCACTACATTCTCTCGTACTTAGCATTGCATGGGATAACCTGAGGACATGCATAAGAAAATGGTAAGCTATAAAGCCCAGTAAGGGAATAAAAATGGAATAACATGAGGAGTACAATAAATTTTATACAATAGGCATATCAATAGAGCATAAGAAAAAAATGAACATAAAGGCATGATAAATCATGATAATCATAACATGGAAATGTGGCAACAACACTTAACATGGAATTAGCATGAGCCAAGGCTCATTGCACATAGAGCATGAGTAAATCCTCATTGCACATAAAGCACGAGTAAACCCTCGTTGTACCTGAATTAGTATGAGTCAACACTCATTTCAAATGACGTATCATTAAACTATACTTTACCTAATGCATTGGAGCGCTACAAGGGCACACCCTTCTTAAACATTTCAGTTCATGCATAAGTGTGCCACATGGATCATAAAACATGGATTCATAAAACATAATCATTTATTCCACGATAAAGGAATGTGGAATTAAAACATGAAACATTATAATCAAGAATTAAATGTGCATAAATGTGAATACCCTTGATGGAGAAATGGGCATGGTATTCACTGCACAATGGCATTAGCTTAGAAAATCGATGCGATTTCAATAGCGTAACGGCGTGACATAAGAATTCATAAAAATGGTTGATGAGAGAGAAATGGGTTACTCATCATATTTAAATGTAATGGAAAGTAATGAAGTCATATAGATACATTTCCCAACAATTTTAATGGAAATTAGATTCATGATACATTAAATATTTCTTGAATGTAAAAGAAAAGAGAGAAGTTCCTTTTGGAATTTCGGCATAGTAACGGGTGTACATGGGAGGAATTTAATGAGAGATAAATGGGTCTCCCATAATTAAAACATAGATAGGGCAGTATGAGGGAGGTGAGAAACCATACCCCAACATTCATACTTGAAATTAAAAGGGAAAAACAACTTAAAGAAAATTGGACGAAAATGAGAAAGGAAGAAAAAACCCTTACTTGGAAGTGTGCTTCCAAAGGATAGAGAGAGGCTTGTGAGAGGCTTCTTGGGAGCTTGGGGCACCTTGGGGGGATTCTAGAGATAGTAGGGTAGATTTTGGACGAACTCAAAAGGATTTTAGTGAGGAGGAAGTGGGAGATTGGGTGGGTTTATATAGGAAAGGTGAGGGAATTCATTATGATTTAGGTCTGGGACCCCTTATATTAAATTAATCCAAACTACAAACCATACCATGGTTTTTGACCATGGTTTTTGGAAAAGGGAAGAAGAAAAAAATATTTTATAAGGCCAAATTCCGAAATTCTTAAAATAATATGGTTTCTTATGTAGAGGTGAGTCACACTCCCATGGAAATTAATTTAAAAAGACAAGGTGTTTAATAAGTTTTGAGGGGTCCATTAATGCTTTGAAAAGTAAGCCAAATAAACCCAAAATTACATTATTTTAATGTTAAAACATATATTGGCCGAAAATAAAGATTATAGTATTTTATTACATCACTATTGGGTCATTATGATGTCATAAAACACATTATATATTTAAACGGTATTTAATTTTCACTCAAAAATTTGACTGTCTGAGAAAATTATGAAAAATTCACCGTTGGATAATTTTGACGTCCTGATTCCAAAAATAAAATTTATTTTATCTAAATAATATTCTAAATATGTTAACTTTCACTTTTAAAATAAAAACCTACATTTATCGAAAATTCACGGGTTTTGACAAAAATGGATTTCAAACCTTAATAAAAATTATAATTGCATTCATACAATTATATGATCATTTATATATAAGAAAATTAATCTAATAATAATAAAAATAATAATATTTTATTCATATATTATTTAATTAAAAAATCCTCTAATTTAATAAAATGGAATTCTTAATTAGATAATAACTAAAAACACCATTTGTACTTTAAAAACTATTTACAATGTATCAATTATGACAAGAAATTATATTCGTTATTATATAGAAAAATAATGTACATGATCATATTACTATCGATTAGTTACATAACCCCTTAAAACAGACACATAAGACCTAAGGGTAAGGTGTGCGATGGTGACAGACTCTTGGGGTGGCTCAGATAACATCGCTCGAGTGGTAATTTCTATCAACTTCCACTTCTCCCGTAGACGGTCCCGTTTGAGCTTGAAATGATGAAGGTTAGCTTGGGCTTGGTCAAGAGAAAATGCCAAGGACGCCACCTCTTTTCTGAGCTCTAACAAATGGGCTTCGTATGGAGCAATTATACTGGATGAGGCCATCGCTTCTTTTGTCTGAGTAAATTTGGATTTGTTAAGGCCCTATATTTATACTAATCATGTGATCACTATTCAACGACTATATTAGCAACTGTAAAAAATTCTTAACATAAAACCAATGAAGTTGAAATTTTATATAAACAGAAAGATACATTTAATTAGATCAAGAGGGATTTCAATTAATGAAACTTTGGGTCGTTACATATATGGTTCTTGAACATATAAAAATATCAATGTTTATCTTAGGCTAAACCTTAGTAAGTTCTATAATGGGGTTTATTGTATGTTATTATTGTATGTATCTACCTTACAAGATGTCTCTATTAACCTTAAAACCCCATGATGTTCATGATGTACCCTAAAAAGGGTGTCAGGATCATTTTTTTTCCATTTTCTCATTTTTTTGCAACATTTCTAGACTTCCTCTAAATTTTGTAAAACTTCTTCAAGTCACTTTTAGGTATTCTAAATCACATTAAATATCATTATAATAGATTGAAATAATTTTGCATATTATTAAAATAATTCTAAACTCATTCTTTTAGTTTCTAAGGTACTTAACAACATCTAAATACATAAGATGGAGTATTTCAAGTAGTTTACTACCCTTCCATTTCATATTTCGAATCATCCTTAAAAATATATCATCAAAGAGATTATAAATAATGAAAATAATATCCTTAAATCTATGTAACAGAAGGACAATTTCTCCATTAATTTTATCTAGGTTTAACTTCTATTGATAGTCACTTCAATTTCCCCATTAAATAGATTCTCTAAACTCTATTGTAACATGTTGTTGACAATTATTCCACAACCTTTAGTGTTTATCTTATACTAGATGAATAACTATAAAATATTTATATATAAGTGATTATTATGAAGTAGATTTGTATTTTCATTTTCCTTTCCATCATATGAATTTTATATTGCATATATAATGGAATCTAACTCCATTATCCTTTTCCCAAAAATCATGGTAAATACCTTCATTGACATTGGTGGGTTGATTCTTCATACCTTACCCAACATACAAGAAAAATATTGAACTTCCCACTCCTAATACATAATATTTTCCACTTTGGGAGTCCCATCCACATGACTTTTTATCTCTAGGGAATCCCACACTATTCAGAAAAGGACTCGTGACAGTGGAATTTCATTATGATATTCGTTCGTCATGTGAAACTCCCCCTCACCCAATGTGGGAATTGAGATATGGATTATATACAAGGTTGTATTTATGACCTTAAACAACACCTAGAATGAAGGAGTCCTGTTAAGGATATGTTATGAAACCCTAGGTGAAAACAAGAAAACCCTGCATCTAATAATCTATCACTCTGTGTTACTCAATGGTGCTCAAACCTAATTGCGATGATTTGAAACCACATGAAGGACCTTACAAGCCCTTTTCTAAAATATTTTTCACTTTGGGAGTCCCACATAAATGAATTTATTTCTCCAGATAATCCCACACCATCTAAAAGAGTCTTTGTGATAGGGGAAGTTTCCTTTTTAGATTTGTTCAACACATGAAACTCCTCCTCATCCCATGTGGGACTCGAGATGTAGCACTTGTAAAGAGCCTTATTAATGACTGTAGATGAATCCTAGAAAGAACTATGATGATTATTCCCATGTCATAAAACCCTAGGGAAGAACTAGAAAATTGGGGGTCTATCATTTGATATTTTCTAAATAAGGAAATTAACAGTTAATGGCTATAATAAAAGCATAGTGTGGTTAAAAAATTATTTGGCTTCAAATGAAAATAAAAAAATGGAATAATTAATGTAATATGTATAGTAAAATGAAAAATATTGAAATTGTTAACCATATGAATGAACAAGGACTAAAAATGGGGGTTTTTTCTATTATATGTAATTGTTTGGGGATATGGTTAATGTTGTAGTTATTGAAGTTGTTATTAGATAGTGGTAGGTATAATTTATTAATAATGATGGGTTTTGGTAGTGTAGTTTCTATTTATATTGGTATGTGATTTTCTGTATACTTTTATTTTCTTTTTTATTTCATATGCACCCCACCTAACTCAAATAGCCTTAATAATTCCTAAATGTTTTGAGTTCTAGGTGTTTTCCCCAAACATATGAGTTGGAGAGAGAAAAAATGGATAACTACTCTCACTCACCTTCTCTACCTTCTAGTTGTGTCACAATCTTTGGTGACTCAGATTGGGTATATGATAAAATATATTAGAGTTATAATATGTTATATACTAGCTGACTTGGTCATGAGGTTGTGATGATGATACATGGTGGGGGTTGTTCATGGTAGAAGGTGGGATTGATGTTTATGTACTTAATGTTTGAAGTATCAAACTATAAATTACATGGATATTTGTTTGTTATTGTGGACCAGAGACAATGTGAATATTTGTCCCTATGTGGGTTGGGGAAGGTAAGACTATGTTTGGACCCACATCGGCTGTGACATGAGTATTCAGTCTAGTTCCAGTGATAACGTTAGACCCTACACGTGTTCGAGTATGTAGGTATACAATCCAATGAACATTATTTTTAACTATATAGAGATATATATTTAATTTATATAGAAGGGATGGAAGAAAAATAAATTTTCCTTTGTGGGGAGAGAGTGAGAAACTAGTGAGGAAGTGGTTTTGGGGTATACTATTGATATATATTTTCATTACTATGTATTAAACATATATGTGTTATTAGGTGAGTAGGCCTTGGTGAAGTTGGGGGTTAGTTTACCTGTTGGAGGTGTAAGTTGGTTCTACTATTTATTCACTAAAAAATTAATATGCTTCTTCTAAATTTTCATGAGAGGTCTTGAGGATGATACTACTAGGTATACATGTATATTTAACACCATATATGTAATTTTTTTTAGTTTTATAGAGTGATTTTAGAGATTTATATGGGAATGAGAGACCTTTTTTTTTATAAAATTTCCATATATTATGGATATTATCCTATATTAGTTTTATTTTATATTGTGACACTGATTTGGGGTTTCTTATTATGTTACTTGGATTTAAGAAGGTAATGAATTCCATCTACTTGTCTAATAAACTCAGTATTAGTCTCCAACCTAAGGCCTATTGGAGACTAGCATCTGGGTCCACTCTTGTCTTCACCGCAGGGCCAAGAGGGGTTCCCAGTGGGGGAAGGTTTTGAAAATTTGTGATGGAAGAGAAGTTTCATTACTTAAATGATACAAATAGGACCTGATGTGATATTTAGTAAATACTTGACTGGGTGATGATCCAAAATAGGTGTACGCTATGCTCATAAAAGGAACATATGTATTAAATTTTTATTTTATCATGCATCCTTGGATTAAATTTCAGTATATTTTAGCAGTATAATTTAATAGAATGGGGAAGGGTTTCTTGCATTGGGAAGTTCGTTATATATATATTAATTTTATCTACTATTTTTGTATTATCTATTTAGGTGTTAAACTTATTCATTATTAAATGTGAAAACTTTTTTTAATGCAATTGGTTACATGGTTTGGAGTAGGACTACATGGTATCAAATTAGAGTGATTAGGGTAAATCCTACTGAGTATTCATACTGACCCCTACCCATAGACCTCTATGTTTATATAGAAATCATTTTCCATGATATTGTTAAGGTAAAGGTTCTCATATTCTAGGGTGATGGAGCTTATGAGTCAAATTAATTATAGAAATAGAGGTGTTTGACCATTTTTTGGAGGAGTGTACCTATTAAATTTATACAAAAATAATCCATTTTTCATCATGTAATTTTGTGACCTATGACTTGAGTATGTTTTATTTTCTACAGTTCTCTATTTGGTTGTTTTAAATTAAATGGTATTTAATATTTTAATTTATTTCTTTAAGTGAAAAGTTTCATTATTTATTATATATATTTTGGTTACTTTGATGGAAAATAATCCCCCAATGATTATATTTATACTTAAACAATAGTTTTCGGCCTTTAGACATCGAGGAATGTGTTTGAGGCCTTTTGAAGGCTCCATCATGGACTCATAATTTAGGTTCCTAGGGAACAATCATTAAAAAATGGAATCAAATAATGAATTTAAGAGTATTTTCATGAATAATCTATTGAAAAGGAGAAATAGAAGGTATGTACTCAATAGGTACCCATAAAAAGGTATATATAACATATTTATGGTGATACTTGAGTTATAAGAGAGTTTGGGTAGGACCCCTAATCAGAAGGATCCCTTCCAGGATGTTGGAATGTGGTTCCCTATAGTGGGTTGGGATGGATAGGAAGTTGATGCATCATGGCAGTCATGTGTAGGATAACATATATGTGAATTATATTTTAAAATTGTTTCCTTTTTTTAATGATGATTTCAAAATGGTTTTTGGATGTTTTTTGGTATTAAAATAATTTGGTTGAAAATATTTGTGCTTGTTTGTGACAAACGTTTTATAGAAGGAGTCACTACAGGATATATAGAGCCACATAGAATTATAATTAATGGACTATGTTTAGGTTTTAAGGTTTTGGTATTGAATATATTTCTATATAGTTCCTTATGTGTTTATTATTTTGGTTTTTTTGTGTTATATATATTTTCACATGAAAATATATTTTTCACAAGGAGGAGGCTAGTAACAGAGGGAGTGATACCATGCATGAAGAAATATCTAGGTACATGGAGAGAATTCCAAAACTCTTGAACATTCATGTTTAGGATATCTAATATCTCAATAAGAGGATATATATGGAGTGACTGAAGGAAGATGATTGTGCTTCAGAATTTTAAAATCATAACCGTCTAGTCTCCAGGGGTGATTTTGTACTACTAGAGGTGAAGTATTATCTAGATAGGATCAATAAAATATTAAAATTTATTTATGAACTTGAGATATCAAAGGTGGATTTTAAAACAAAAATATCTGATGGAGTAACTCATAAGAGGTGGATATGATTATGAAAAAAATATGGATGAGGAAATAACATGGGTTAGATTTCACAATGAGTTTGTCCAATAGTTCTATAAAGACATAATAAAGATAATGAATGATCCATATTTATTAGAGATATCATATGGGGACATAACAATTCTGGAGTATGTGAATCATGTTGTGGGGTGGTTTCGTTCTGTGTGTGGAGTTGATCTTTTATTCCTTGAATATTGAGATAGATCATAGAGAAATGGTAGAACAAGGGTTCAAGTGTCCATCTTGTTCTATTGTGATCAGGGATATAGAAATATTTTGGGACCTATTTGTTCTAAATATAAAACTAATACAAAATAGGCATATGAGAATGGTTCAATTTACATGGTTTGAAAGATCATGTCCATAGGTTTCATAAGGCCATGATTCACATGGACCATATCCATAGAGTGGTCATATATCCCCCTACAACCATAGTCAACATGGAATGTGGATATAATGCCAACCTTCATCCACATTCTACTTGGAATGTGGATATTGGTGTGTTAGATATCCACTTATGACTACAAAAAACCTAGAACATTTCTATAGGATCCACCTATGAAGAAATTCTATACATACCATGTCTATAAGTGTGTCCAATGGCCACCTTACATGTGGACTATGGCCATTGGTCTCAGGGAACCCATAATCATTTTTTATAAATGTATAATAATTAAAATTATAAATATTTGAATATATATATGTATATATATATATACACATACATATAATGTGTTATATATTAGCGGTAAAATGCATAGAAAAATAACAAGGAGGTCATAAGATTTAACTCCATTGGTGATTTTTTTAAAATTTTCCTGACATATGACCATGAGTAACCAAAATTTCTATAACCACACTATATCTATGATTTTGGACCATAGGAATATAAAACATATTTAAATGGTCACATATAGACCATGGATATAGGATATTCCAATTAAAATAGTATTCACAAGCTACTTGACCAAAGAGATTGGATATGACCAACCGAAGTGTTTATTTCCATTATTTTAGCCCATATAAACAAACCCATTTTCTAGTAGTGTGAACATATTTTATTTCATAATTGAGATGGATTATATGGTGAGATTCAATGCCCATGTCTAATTCCATGAGTGAAAGGTTTACTTTACTTCACTATATAGAAGTGTTTTATCTTTTTATAGGGACTGGTACATCCATACTAGTCATTTGGGACTGATTGATAAATAGAAAAAAGTTTTGACATGTTAGATAGCTAGGTTGGTTTTTTGATTAGTGGAATATAGGGGTTCACATTAATTAATATAGGAGGTAAAATATTTCTTGGATTTATTCCAAGATTATTTCAACGGACTTTTTTAAGAGAGATATATAGATTTTACTATCAAATTTCTACCTGGAATGAGTCTAATATCATTACTTTCATACCATATAGAACATATAGAGTTGTGAGAGTAAAAATCATTGTAACAGGATTTAGAGGAAAATGGAATTATTTTTACACGTGTTTCACCATTGGTTTCATTGGTTGTTTTCATCAATATGGATTAATTTTTCTTAATGTTGTGCATTGACTTCCATAATAATAATTAGGAGTAGATGAAGAATAAATACCCCTTTCATTCTGTTGATGAAATTTTTAATCAACTGAAGGGAGTAAAGTTTTTTGTGAAGATAGATTTGTGATTGAGATTTAACAAGATAAGGGTGAAGAAGGTATACATTACAAATACAAAAACCAAAATCATGTTTGAAAATTACGCTTTCTTAGTGATTATATTTGAGGTTAATAATATTCCAATTATTTTCATGTCCTTGATGAATCATGTATTCTATAAAGACCTTGAATCATTTTTATGGTGTTTATGGATGAAATACTTGTTTATTGTGGATCAAAATAGAATTCTGACAAGAATATGGGGATCATGCATAAGTTTTTACAATGGAATATTCTATATTAAGAGTAATAAAAATGTTATTTTTATATTAATTAAGTTAAGTTCATTGGGTATAATATTTTTGATAAATGTGTCTTAGTAGTCCCAAAGAAAGTGGAGGGAGTGATGTCAAGGGTGCATCCTAAGGATGTCATTGATATTTAATGTTTTCATTGGTTATAAAATTCTAATAAATCATCAACCATGATTTATTTAAGTTATCATCCCCAATATAAATATTTAATTGGAAAGGTGAGAAGTTTGAATTGGGTGAGAAGTGATAAAGCGCTTTTGATGAGCTGATGATGAGACTAAATTCCATGAAAATGTTGATTTTTTCGAGTTCAGTGAAGTTTTCTTCACCTATTATGATGAAACTAGAGATGAAATAGTTTATGTGATCATTTAATTAGACAATGTGGTTTCATATGGGTTAATTATGTTTTTAATGCATGAGAATAATTACCCCATTAATGATCATGTGTTGGAAGAATTTTCTATGCCCTGAAGGGCTTGGGACATTTCAGGTTTTGGGGAAGGATCATAGTATATTTGTATCAGAAGATCTTTATGTACACATTATCTTAATAAGATATGAACTTGAGGAAGTGATTGTGGGTGGTGTACCTTCAGAATTTTTGTTGAGTTATCCTACACATCAAGGAAATTAATGTTATGGTGGACGACTTGTGTCTTAAAACTTAATTGTTGAAGTAGTCATAGTATTAATGATAGTTTATGGGATTGATAGTGAGTTTGTATTTGGAATATCATGAATAGGGGAGTTGTATGGAGTTATATTGGATCAATGTCACTTCTAAACTTGTGGACTAGTTAAAGGAGGAACAAATTACCAATTCTAAATGAAAAAAGCTTAGAGACGCCTTATATGGTTTGGAGACTATGGAAGTTTTCATTAGAAAAAGTTTCAACATTATTTTATTAGGATAAATTGGCAGTTTAATTCAGTTTGAATAAGGATGTTATTGGTGTGTTCCATAGATCTATTTGAGTAGTTTATCCTAGGGGAGTAAAAAATGTATTATAACATTATATGATAGTTCTAGTGGGTAGAGATGAAGTGATACATAGATGTTTATATCTCTCGGTGCTTGACTTTAGTGGGTAGGGATAATGAGAGACCTAAATGATTATGTATCCCATTACTTGAATTATCAAGAGATAAATATGGAGAATTTGAGGCCTATGAGGCTTTTGTAACCTTTTCCCATGATGACATGGAAATCATAATTCATTGAAATATATTTCATAACCACTTTTTCAAGGTCATTATAGAAGTATGATGTGATATAAGTAATTGTGGATAGACTCATGTAGTGATCCTACTTCATACTAATTTGATATATGTTCCCCATAGAATATCTAAGTATGTTTTATATTGATAAGGTGGTTAGGCTTCATATAGTTCCTTCATCTATTATGTTGGACATATATCATTGATTTACCTAAAGGTATTTTTAGAGGGTTATATAGGGTGATGTGTACCCGGTTGGACTTGAGTACATATTACCACCCTCATATGGATCAGCAGTTAGAGTACATGATTCAGAGCTTATAAGATATTCTTCAATATCATGTTCTTTATTTTGGATGATCATGGTAAGATCATATGTATTTGGTAGAGTTTTTCTATAATAATAATTATCAAGCATCAATTTGGATGGATTCATTCAAGGAATTACATAAAATATTGTATAAATAACTATTTTTTTGGGCGTAATTAGAAGAGAGATCACTTTTGGGACCTAACATGGTGTAATATATTATAGATCAATCTTACTTAATTCAAAATTGATTATTATAAATTATGTCTAAATATAAATATTATGCTAATCATTTTAGTTATCTGTTAGAGTTTATAGTTACTGAATAATCATTATTGCTAGTTTCATCATATTTGGGGCATATATGACTTGAGAATTAGGGGAAGTTAGCACCTCGGGTTGTGGGTATATAATATATAGTTGGGAATATTAGTGATGTGACTTATTATTGATATTTCTATAAAAATTTGTTGTAGTTCACAAAATTTTCCATGTTTATTCATTATGAAAATAAAAACAATTACCATATTATATTATATCTTATGATGTGATGTAACCATATTTAACCTCCATGGATAAACCGATGGAGATTTATGAAATCTAGGATAAGATCTTGAGTGGATAAAGTATTCTGTTAGTGAGAGTTTTATAACATCATGATCCAATTTAGGAGGAGCCCTAGGAAAGATAAGATCAAATACAATAAAAATGATATAAATTGTTCATGGGGAATGGGGAATAATAACTTTTTGAGGACAAAATTTCCTATGATGGGGATAATTGTAATTTTTAGGTTTTTAAGAATCAATATTTTCTTCATTGAATGTGGTATTGATGCTTGGGAAGATTACATGATGTATTATTGATTAATATTGAGAAATTAATTACTATATGATCTTAAAAGTGAGTTTTAATATCACATTTGGATTTAGAATTTGGTTTAACCATAAATACTAGGTTTCATGTATATCTATGTTTTATATAGAAGTTAAGAGACATTTTAGAGGAACAGATAAACCCTTCACAATTTTTTCATGGTACTAGGAGACCATAAATGGTCAAGAATCCAAGAATAATGATTTTTATATTCTTTGGGGGATTGTGAATGTTAAATATTTATATAGTATTTTATTATGTGATTTATTCACTAGATACTTGATTAACCTCCCATAATCCCCATTAAACACACTAATCTTACCTAAAATGAATATAGGGATCCTTGGATGTGATTTTAAGTATTATACACCTATGAAAAATATATTTATTATAGGTATCAATTACATAAATATAAAATCTATGGTTTGATATTGGTTATTTAATATGTTCTTCAATATATATCTTCCTCCCCTTATATATTTCTCCTCCCTTGAATAGATATATCTATTTGGATTAGATTATTGGTTTTTGGATTGTGAGTTTCAATCATGAATGAATGAATCATGTTTTTTATTCTTTTTACTAGGTTTAAAAGAATAAATGTCATTATTTTTCATCATAACTAGGGTTTTGGGATCACCATGCATTGATGTCTATGGCGGGAAAATCTTATTGATTCCTCACAGGATCGTGATTTATTATTATGAAATTGATATTATTTTAGGCCATTTAAATACATTAGTTATTTATCATATAATTATTTAATTTGATTTTATTAATTTAGATAATTTCAAATTTATAATGATTTGAAAATTTGGGGGGTGGGGTTTCATAACCTTGGTTTTGGGAATTTTGATTTAAAATTCTAGAAACTCTTTATAGAAAAAACCATTAGATTTGGTTTTGGTAATAGAAATTCATAATTAAATGCATTTCTCTACCATGATATAAATTTGGGTGTATTTTATATTGGATTATAATAGATTAGTTTTTCTATCTTAAATTGATTAAGTTTAATACGTAGGGTATTAGGTTAACAAAGTAAATGTTTTTTGGTTAATAAATCTGTTTGTATAATTTAATTTTTGGGAATGATTAAAAATCAAGAAGTTTTGAGTATTTATGAAAGGTATGGTTATTCAATAGGGATCTAAAGTCACAACACTTGGTTGATATAGACAGGGAAGGATATGACAATTGAGAAATACTCTTATGGGTAATAATCCCCATGGGGTGTATACTATGATCACAAGAAGAAATTTATGTATGATTTTCTTATTTTCTCATGATCCATTGGAAAAAATTTGGATATATTCTATCTACATACTAGGATATAACCAATAATTATTACCTACTTTGAGAAATTAATTTGATATGTTAATTTCCTTTTTTTCTTCTTATTTTCTTCGGTGTTAAACTGTAGCGCTTTAAAATGTAATTATATATTTTTAAGGTAGTTTTTACATGGTTGGTAATATGTCTTCATAGATTTTCATGAGTTATTTGGTAAAATCCTACTTGGTATTCATACTCACTCCTACCATATACACCTTTATGTGCATGTAGAAGAAATTTTTCATGATATAGGAAATGGAAATTATCTAATTTCTAGTGATATATAGTATAATAGTTAATTTCATAATTGATTTGGTAGTGTTTGAACATGCATTATAGGGATTGGTCCATTTTTTTTGGATGAGAGTCTGCATTTGGTAATCATTTCATGTAGTGACATTAGATTTGAGTCTATTTTTTTCACATTATCATATACTCAGTCATTTTACTATGAATATTATTTAAAAGTATAATTTGTATTTTTAATTAAAATCATTGATAACATCTCATATAGTTTTTGGTTAATTTTATGGTAAAATAATTACCCAATGATTATGTTTGTCCCTTAACACTATTTTAAAACCTCTAATAATTAGAGAAATCAATAGGAACCTTATAGAAACTCCAATGTGACCTAAGGATTTTGGATCCTAGGATTGGGTCATTAAATCAATATCCATTTAAAAAATATTACTTAATTATTTTAATGTTGTCTTAATTATCAATAAAATAAAATCAACCCATTCTTGATTCTCTAATATGTATCAAGCTCTTTTAAAGTGAATAATCAACGTAAAACATTGGGAAATGGGTTAGATATTTTTGTGATTCTAACCACTCAATGTGAGCGACTCATCATAATTGTATACTAGATAATATCTAATTATCTATTATCCATTTTTTATCAATATGAAACCAAAGGAAGGTTTCTATGAACTCCCTTACATCAAGGTGTCCCAAAACTCCTCTTATATATCCTAAAACATTAAAAGTATAAATAAAATATATATAGAAAATATTTTGAAAATATTAACATGGTTATCATTGAAACAAACAATATATTATTATATAAGGGTATATGAACTTATTTTATTAATATTCAAAGCATGTACTATGAAAGTTGTTCATCACTATTCTTTTCATGTGTGTTGACTACTATTTAATAATGAGGATTACACTTTTTCACAAGATACTTGAACTATTTCTTTATGCATCTCAAGATAAATTCAAATAATTTAGTAATATCTTCTTAAATATTACAAGACATATTAAATATAATAATATAATATATAATTATTTCTAATTACATGGAGCATACCTTTTATTGTGAGAAAACAATGATCTTTAAGAATGTTGTGTACTAACCATGTCATACTTCTTTGAAAACATTAATAGATTTCCCAAATTCATATAATAATTGTATAATATCTTAACATGTAAATGAATTGTAGGAACCTCTAATATTTATGATAAGGATTTCTACTACAAAAATATATCAATAAATTATTCATTTGAGTGCAAGAATAATCCAAAATGTGATTTACACTGTTCATTAGGCTTAAAATACTCTAAATAATTTTCAATAATTTAAGTATATCTCACCCTACAAAATTATACCAATAATATATGTCCACTAAATTGGGGTAAATATCACCTAACATGAATAAAATATTTAATCAAGATACATAATTCATGGATCCAACATGTAAACTACATCACTTACACACATGTTTGTTAAAACCCCTTAAAATAATAGCCTTTAATAAAATATTTAATCGATCCAATCCTTTAATACCTCATTTTCTATTTTTTATGGTGGATTTAAATCATATTTATGGTAAAAATACTATAGACACTTCAAATGTATTTCAATACATATTTTTTGTCATTTCTCACATAATGGCCCCCATGAAAAGGTGGGATTTTATTCAATATTTTAAGTGGGGTTTCTCTCACAATAGTCCCTCCTCAGTTTAAGGTGGTATATAAAGTGATTCACACTCTTACATGAAGTTTAATCTCATATGGTCACTTAAGGGGTTCATCCTATCACATGATCTCCCCATTAGGTGACTTTCATGATTGTATCTTCTAGGGTCTTATGTTGTTTCTCAAAAAAGGCACCTCCCACTCATTTGGATCTCATCACTTGGTTCCTCTTCAATATTTTAATCAATAAAATGTTATAATTAGGACTTTAGGACTTAAAAAAATATTAATTTAACCAAATGAAATTTGGTCATTAAAACAAGAGGAACCCATTATTATAATTAAAAAATGGGTAATTCATTGGTAAAAATATTTATTTCTGTAGAGTTCCTCTTCCTTTCACATTAAACATTGTTCATATATTAAAAAATATTTAAAAAAAATTCAATACCACTAGATATTTTGTGGGACTCACCAAAACCTTTTTGTGGATCATATGGAAACTTCCTTGCATATGTTCTTTAAATGGAATTTTAGTGCTAAATACATGATAAAGGTTCCACGAATAGAGGAAACATTGCATGAGTTACTAATTTTAGTTTTACATAAATATAAATAAATACACATGAAGAACTAGAATAACTATCCATAGAGTCTCATATATTTATCATTCAAATTTAATTTATAATTTATTTAAATTAATAATTACTCCCTACGTGTTAAGCTATTTGATCAAAATTTCACCACTGTATTTATTGTGTTTACTTTGTTTTTAAGAATCCAAGAAAGGATTCTTCTATATTTATCCACACATGATCTATGAATATATAAAAATTTTTATTTAATATTTCAATGATACCACATGTTTATAATATGCTTTATGTCATTCTTCACTGATTGTGATAATGTATTCCTAGGATAATTTCTCTCTTAGGATTGAGAGAATTATATAGGACGTGTCTCCATTGTATTAACAAATCTCAACCTAAAAATGATATAATTTTTAACATATACATTTGATTACATAATTATAATTACATAAATCACCTTATCAATTATTTAATCAAAATCATTCCCCATGTAGAAATATAATAATAATGGTATTATTAATATATCCCCTGAAAAGTGTTTATAATAATATCATTTCTTAAATAAATAAATTAATATTTATGCAAAGGATATTTAACTAAAAGTATCATTTCCATTGGATCATTAAACTCAATCCATATCTTATCATAAAATATTTTATTCAATAAACATCTAAATAAATATTTTTTTGATATTTAGATAACATAAATAAATATTTATTTTAATCTATTAAATAAACCTGTGAATGAATAAATAAATATTTATTACCTTTTGAATATTTAAACAAGAGATAAAACTTAACTCACATATAACTCAAATACGTCATTAATTTATTTCTCTGATAAAAATTTAATAGAATAAATAATATTCTGTAAACTATTTAATAAATTGTTTATTATATTTAATTTCAATATAATTTAATAAGATTATTGATATAATAGTTTGTGACCCTCTAGTACCCTTTCATGAGTACCCATACTTAAATTAATATATATTGAAGGGTCATAATATGAATTTATAAGATTTAGATAATTCACCTTGTACTCTTCCTCAAGAGATATGTTCCATACCTTACTCTCATAGTGAAGGTTTTTAAAGATATCATAAAATAAGGTAATGTTTGGATGGAACCTCCATTCTGGGGAGGATTTTTTTTTCATGTCTTATAGATTCCCTTTATGCTTAGTTTTATGAAGTAAACTTCTTAAACCTTTAACTCATTATTATTATTGTTTTTTTATCATATTCATATATCCTTCACTTATTTCCTTCTTCTCATTCATAAGGTCTTTTTATAAACACAAGTATTCTTTAACTCTGAACACACTTGTATTCTTTATCACATATTTCATTATTTTTGAAACATAAAAAAACCCAACATAATATCATGGGGAGTTTAAGATTCCCATTTATATTTTATTTAACCTTAGATAATTATAAATCATTTTTTTTCTTTTCAAAGTTGAATACAAAATTTAATTTATATTAACATCATAAAGATTCAATTATTTTTTATATATGAAATATATTATATAAATTAATGGAAAAAATGAGGCTTGATTTATTATAATTACACTTTATGTGAAATAGTGTTGGGATATGGTATGTTTATATTACTAGGAAAGATATATGTCTATAATAAGAAACCATAGAGATATATCTCTATGTATGATATGGGTATGGTGTATACTATAAGGATAAATAAATTAATATCATTATCTTTGATATACATGTGGTATTTGATATCCTATACTTACATATTAATTCTTTTACTTTAAATTCTATCAAATTCATTGTTAATATCAAATAATTATAATTATTTTTTATAAATTCATCATGATAAATGTTTAATATTAAATAATCATATTGAGTATAGAAAGTATGTTATAAAAGTTTTAAAGAAATTTTTACTCATTTAATCCTTGTATAATCAAAATGAATCCAACATATGTAGAGAGTATACTATATGTGATAAAATTACATCAAATTAATCCATATCAGAATATATTTATTCCAAATTTGGGAATGTTTTTCCCTCTTCACATGGAACATCAATGTTTTGGTTCTCAATTTTGATAGATGATATTTATACCATAGGAAAAAATATGTTTCTTAATTTTTTTGACACTAGATTGGTTGAAAATGAGAAAACTCTCTTTATAAGTCAATCAAAGGTTTAAAATATTGAAAATATTGTCATTTGGAATAGATGGAAGACTAAAACATTCCCATAGGAAAAATGAGGGGTTCCATATGATTGATTTTACATGTTGAAATTAAAATCCAATGAAAAGTGGTGTCACTGCCAATGAACCTCATGATATCTATTTAATTATAGTTTTTGAGTATAATTGGTGGGAGTGGGGGTTCCTGGGGTTTCATTGAAGAGGTGAAATAAAAATTATGATCACGATAGTGGAAGAATATTAAAATAAGAATGATACTTTAAAGGGTGTTTTTTCAAGGGATCTATGGATATGAGAACCACATGGATGATGGGTAGACCATATATTTAATGATTAAGAGTGAGAATTACCTTTTAAGTGATGGTAATTCCATTATTTGTAAGTAGGTAATTTCCTAGATTCAATTAAATAAATGATCTTTCCATGCATGAAGTCATGAATGGAATGGTGGTGGGTGTAAGGGAGTTAAAAGGGGTGGGCTAGTTTGGTTTAAGGATAAATCTATCCCAACCCATATTAGGTGGGTGAAACTATTTTCACCCACATTAAACATCTGAATAGGAATATTTCCATAAAATTCAATATGGTGGGTAAAGGAAGCTTAAATAGTGGGTTAGTTTTATTTAAAAAATGTTATAATAATTCATAAAAATATATAATGTTTTTAATTAATAAAAATAAATAATGATTCTACTGTATTTTTTTTAAATACTATAATTTTAAGTAATATTGTTTTTGAAAAATTCCATATTTAAATATAATCATTTAATAAAATAATATTTTATATGTCCAAAATTAGTTATTTTTTTTTGAAAAAGGTTAAAAATTATAATATAAAAAACATTTATACTTAAGGTGAGTGAACTGGTTCAATACAACTAAAAGAAATAGTAACCTAACTAACCAACCTGATCTAACTCAAGGAAAATAAATTGACTTAACTATTTATGAGTTAGTTTTATAGTTTTATGGGTGTATCATATTAGGTTTTGTGGGGTTTGTTTCTCATCCCTAGGTCAAAAACAAATATTAGTGAGGGAATTATCCCACACTAATTGTGACATCAAATTTTGTGATTCACATGGATAACACCATTTTATGATAAGATATTTCCCTATATAATAATAAAGAATGTGTTTCGAAGATTGTATGGATGAAACCATGGTTGGGAGTTAGGGCCACTCATCTAATGATTCTATAGTAGAAAAAATAGTGATCATATTATATTTTCTATGATCTTCTAAGATGAACCTTTCCTTGAGGGATATCGGTAGTATGTCGTAAATGTTTTGTGATGAAACACTAATTATGTTACAAAAACTCTAATTTATTTCTCTATTTTTAAAATACGGCTATAATATATCATAGGCTGAAGGATAAATCTTACGAATAGTATTTAATGGTGATTCTATCTTCTATTGGATACCTTCAGTGGAAATATATATTTTTTTCTCTATTTATAAATTTCCATTTGCCACATTAAATATGGATCAACTTTATCTAATAGAAGGCATGTTCTTTATTATTTTATATAGTTTTTTAAAAACTCCCATGTTAGATTATGTAGAAATGGGGTTTTAATGTTTTTTTCTATAGCTTGGGGATGAATATTTCTTCCTAAACCATTTAATGGTATCATATCCATTTCAATGAAGTTTATTAAAGTTTTTCAAGTTAAGAAAATCCAAATTTAATAAATAATAAATATTTCATAGGTAGGTATATGTTTATTTCACCATATATAATATGCTAATGGAATATG
The DNA here is from genome assembly GCA_963277665.1 of Viscum album. Classification (NCBI taxonomy): domain Eukaryota; kingdom Viridiplantae; phylum Streptophyta; class Magnoliopsida; order Santalales; family Viscaceae; genus Viscum; species Viscum album. Next base: position 2,016,512,100 of record OY728127.1, read on the forward strand.
AAGTGTAATCATATTTTTTAGTTATGGTATCATAGACAATGTTATGTCATATCACTATATGTGATAAGTCACTATTTGAATAAAATAGAGTATTTTATCATAGCCATGATATAAATCACTCTAATTCTATGATACTATTCAAAAACCAAGTTTTGCAATTAAATATTACAATATAAGGATATTGTAGGATGTGATTTTTAATGCGGGAAGTAAGAAGATCAGTGATATAGGGGTACAATAGTTTTTATTTTTCTAATAATAACAATTATTATAGTACACATTATGTTTATATTGAATATAATTATATAATGTATATTGTTGTCTGGGATATAAAATATGGTTCTAAAATATTTATTTTCCTTATCAATTATAAAATGATTATGTAATTTCTAAAATGTTAATAAATTATAATTAAAACCTTGAAAACATTAATTTTTTTTATGGAGGGTTCATAATCTAAATTAATGATTATAAATTATTCAAAATTGTTTATTAAATTTTAAAATAAATGTTTCAATATTAAATATTAATATTAGATTTCATGTATTTACATAATATCATGCTTATAATTTTAATGATTTTTTTGATAAAATTATTGAGTGATTAATAAGTGATTATAAATTATATAATATTATTAAACATAAAATATTTATATTAATTTTATAAAATTTTCATAAACAATAACATGAAATTTTAAAAGTAAATGTTTTATTATGGGGAATTTATCTAAACCATGAAAAAGAGTTTAGGTGGGAATGATCAAAGGCTTAAATTAATATATAATTTATGAATTTTAAATAATATAATTTATTTACATTATTTTATGAAGTGCTAATATATATTTAGAATGTGAAAAGTTTATTTTTAAGGAATCATATATTTTAATATGAATGGGTATATATATATATATATCATATAAATGATAATTATGAATAATTCATATTTGAAATATAAATATAACATGATAATATTTATATTACATGGATAGTATTTATTATATATTAATTACAATTTTTTATAATTATATTTCATATGATATTCATTATATATCTTGTCAGAATTTATAAATTATCCATTTCTTTATTTTATTAAATTATTCTGGAATATAATCTTTTTATATTCTGAGTGTTTTTATTTTAAATTTAAATTGTTTTAAATATTTCTACAAAATTCCATACCATAATTTTAAGGAGATTCATTCTATGGTATAACATTAAATTTAATCTATTTCAACAAAATGTTATGGATTTTATGTTTATAATTCCAAAGTTAAAATTTTTATTTTAATTATTATTATATATTTTGAGTTAAAATCACACTGAATCAATGACTAATTCTTGATTACTTATCTATGGATAGTGGAACATTATGCCATAATTCCACTGATTGGAGACTGTAATTATTTTTAGAAAGATGAAGTTGAATACCTCTATCACCATACATGTGACTGATTTGGATTTAAATTTATTATGATTTTAATTATTTTGATTAAAGAGTTTCATGTACCATTTCTATATGATGTATATGTGTTGAATATGATAATTAAATTTTAATTATAGGAGAAAAAAATATTGATGGCATAAAGATTTATATATTATTATGATTGGAACATGTCTATTTAGTTGATAGACAAGAGATGTGTACAGATAATAAAATAAAAACATATATACATATAGGTAAAACATGATATTATAGACACATGATATGTATATGGTATTGTGATGGTGAGATAACGTAAAACCCATAAAAATAAAAATCGTTAGATTCCTTATAATGTTAAAAATTCTAAATACATTGATCATTTTGTATGAGTAGGTCATGCCAAAGTTGAGAGCCCATGAATTATCATTTTTATGTCTATAAGAATATGGAAAACTATAATGAGATTAAGGTCCTATATCTATTATAAACATTAAACTACCCATCCCTGGTAACCCTTATAGAGACCCATAATTATAATGTTTGAGAGTTTGTGAAATTCCTGAGGATATTTTAGTATTTTTTATTATGTAATTCAAAATATAGAATTTATTATTATTTGAATGAAATTTTGAGTGCTCCATTGTATTGAGGATGATATGATTACTTTTTAAAGAAACTTTTGAAATTTTATATGGAGGTTGAATTTTATTGATAATATTAAATTTAAATGGAATTTATTATTTATTTATATTTTAAGTTAATAATTTTTATAATAATTTTTATAAATATATAATATAATTATATAATAGATATTGATATGGAATAATGGAGGAAATATGTTTATGCATATCTATTTTTCAATGAAATTATGATTAATCCACTCAACTATTCAGTGAGGGGATTTTTTATTGAATGTTAATGATATGTTGCATAGAATTGATGGAGCATTTTATTAGAAATATTTATTATGGTTGATGAATATATTATTTTAATTTTCCTTCCAGTAAGATAATTTCACTTTTATCTAAAGATAACTCCTTAGATTAATTATATCATGGAGAAAAAGGTAGGTAGAGGAATAATTACACCATATTAACACATGTAGATAGTTGAGTATCACTGATGGTAATGAAAAATTTAGGTAGGTGATTATAGATAACTATACATTTTGAATTATTGTTATATAATCCTGATTTTAATGTTTATAATGTGTATAAGATTCATGATAATCAAATATAAATATTAAAATGATATTTTGGTACTGAGATATGGTTGAAATTTTTTTCACGGTTATTAAGAATGATCTATGGTTTAGGTGTGATGATTGAAAGGATATATTTGAAATGATAATAATGAATTATGAGAATTTGAAGATATTAATTTTTGATATATCTTTTATAAATAATTTTAATTATGGATTTTTATTATAATTGATTAATTTTTATTTTTTCAACCCATAAAGTATTTTTATAGTCTAATGATTTTATATTTTATTCTTCCCCTAACAGGTGTAAAAATACAAATTAATGGATTTTTAAATGGGGTAATTCTAAATGGAATGGGGGACATAGAACATTGTGTAATTTTTTTACTTGATGATGGTATACCTTTAGATGATTAGGTAGTGAATGGTACAATTTTTTTACAAAGTAACATATGGGAAAAACAATATACTAGTTAATATAAACATTCACATGGTGAGTTATATTCAATTTATGTAGTTTCTATATGATCTATGATAAATGAGCCACATGCCTATGATTAATCGGTATTAAGGGCACATTACTTGACTCTATTTATTCTTATTTTATCTTCATGACCCTAAGGAGTATAATAGAACTTGATGAGTGCATTAATTTAATCAATGCCTTATGAATATATCTTAAACCCATATACAAATCTCTCATATGTTCTTATAAGGGGGTTTGATCATAAACGTTTGATGTGGATTGAGAGAATTTGTTAAAATAGGATTTATTACATGAAATGGTTAGTGATTTTTTTAAACTCAGAGATGATAAAGATAGAAGGTATGTTTAGGTGGTATAATAATTAATTTCCTAATACTAGTGTTGTGAGTAGACTATGTGGGAGTGTAGTAATAATTATTTTATGTGGTTATTATTTAACTAGGACACATAAAAACACACACTAATGGGATAGGAGAGAGATATAATGTATTATGGGGGGGGGGGGTTATAGTGACCCATGATATTGATACATGTATGTTTCAACTTTTAATATGAATATTCAATATATTACACAAACACAAGCATGATGACCAAATAGTTTAGTGCCTTTGGAAACTTGGAACACAATATGTTTAATTCATGAAAGATATTCAATATCTCCTATAAATATCTTCCCATTTATGAATCATAATTAAAACCATTCTTCATAGACTGGGGAAAAGAAACATAATAAATCGTGAGATCAAATTCTCAATAAGGGTAAAAAAAGAGATATGCAAGCATAATATGACCACAAGGGTTTGAGAAAATGGGCATAACATTTGAAAACCATAACTTGCATATCAAAGATCATAATATTGAGTCATGAAAAAAATATTGGAATTTTATAAGAAATTAATCATAAGATAATCAAATAAATTGATCTATGAGAGAATGACAATGGCATAATAAATAGAATTGTGACATACACATAAGTATGTAAAATAATTCCATGAGTAGCGAAGGATCATTTCCAAAACATGTAAGGGCACTCTATGGATAGATACATCACCCGATAGAGACACAAAACTATCCTAAATGGAAGACCTTTACTCATAGTGAAATGGTTTAACTCCCCAACACATCATAGTAGTCAAGGTTCACTACAAATACAATCATAATAGAAAAATTCCCTTATTAAACTGAGTTCACTCCTCATTCTAGTCATGTTTATCACATGATATATAAATCTTTACCTAATACATTGGAGAGAGATATAGGTCCCATATATCATTGATTATAACTTAACCACCATAATTGGTTAAAACATAACCACCATCACATAAATAAAATCACAAATATGTGTTCCATAAAATCATAAAATATTATCATATCATATACCATGAAATGAAAAGACATTTAATCATATCAGAACCTGTGGAAAAGAGATTGGTTTCATAACCATTTAATCATAGCATAACCCATGAAAAGAATCAGGTTTCATAAGTGTTTCATAATGGTAAAAAAATGTAATAGGAATGGGTTTCATTTGCATATTGTCATCATTAACATAAACCATTTATATAAAGAATAAGAATGGTATCCTTGGTTCATACCCATATTAAAGCATAAATTATATCAAAGGATATCATATTATATAGAGAAGTTTTTTTAATGATTACTTCAAACATTTATTACGGATAATAAAATTTGTTTTGAAATATTTTTTCAAAACATAAAAAATTTTCAAAATTATTTTCCTTGAAAATAACATTGAAAACTTATAAATGAAGCTTTAAAACCAATTTAAAACATTTTTTGAGGAAGATAACATTTCCTATTAAAAAAATATTTTTAAAACATATTTTTTTTAAAATCATTTTAATTTAAAATAAACATGAAAAATTATAAAAGAATCTTCTAAGTAAGGATTGGTCGTGACGTCCAAAAATTTTGTTCATGCTTTTCATGTTAAAATAACGTTTCCATTCATATTTTCAGTAAAATCCAAATGAGAATTGTTTTTGAAAACGACATGAAGATTAATTTTAATTTTTTCAAAATGTAAAAAATTGGTAAAAAATTATTTAACAAATAATTTTTGATAAGGGATAAATTTTTTTTTAATTTTTTAGTAAACATGTTTTTGGAAGAAAAAAGGTTTTTTGACAGAAAAAATGATTTTTCACAAAAACGTTCTTCTCGAACTCTTGAGTACGTAAAGAGGGGAAAATGAAAGGAAAACATGTATTCTCATGAAATAAACAAATTAGAAGAAATCTCATGAGTTTATTGAGATATAGTTCATTATATTTCATCATTGGATGAAAAATTATAAACAATCCAGATAAATGATGAGATTGAGACATAAAACTCTTACCAATTTGGTAACATTGAAATGTAAGCCTCATGAATGAATAAAATTATATTAAACTAAAAATATAATAAGGATAAATAAAATCATGATATTTAATTTCAGAGGGGATATATATACACCTTGTAAAAAAATACAGGTTCATAACATGACATATGTCTCAAAGAAGTCAAATTGAGACAAAAATACATTACTGCTTTGTTAATGTATTAATCGTAAATCTCATGAAAGATATATACTAAAATGTATTTGTAAATAAAAAATAATTCTTATTATAAGAGTCATAAATTAAATTCATGGGAATTATACACACCACACAATATAAATAGTTGGAAAACTTGACATGTGTCTCAAAGAAGTAAAAAGTGAGATGAAAATCCCTTACTGTAAGTCTTGACTTCCTTCATACATGTTTGAACATACTATATAGTAAATATAATTTTATCATGCATATATTACTGAAACCCACACCCACACACACACACACACACACATATATATATATATATATATCATACCATAAATTATATATTTACAACTATTTATTTCCCATTTATTAATAATTCCATGTTAATGTTACATTTTGGGCAATAACCACTTTGTTCTTCGTATATGTCATGATTTGTTATTCTGGGTCCTATTAATTTTCCCATGATTTAATCATCTCTATAATTTTAAGATAATATAAAAATAATATATATTAAGTATATATATATATAGATTTATATTAATCTATAAAATAAAGAGATAAAAAATGAAATACACTATTTATGGATATGGTAAGTCGTACATATGCATGAATGTGGTTTCCAGTTTCTCAATGTATTGAAAGAAAGAAAATCAAATGATATATATTATCATTCAGGAATTATGTTCACGTAATATATATCACATATTTTTATTAAACCAATCCTTAATACATTATATTTAAATCATGAACGAATCAAATCACTTCACGAGGTAGTAGTCCGACGTACACACGATTAATGTTATAGTATTACCAAAAAAATGAAAAGTATAAAGTTATGTGTTATATAAAAATTAAATAATTATAGTAATATAATAAATATAAAATAAAAGAAATAAATACATCATTATGGAAAACTGTTAGAGATCTTAATATAAAAAATAATTATATTGGTTCGTGAGGTGGTAGTCCGCCGTACACATGAACGATGATTTCATAACCCATTTGGTAGAAATTGATATAGTTGTAGGTAATTACCTTAAAATAACAACATATTAGTATTTGAAAGATATTAATGTTATTATATCATAATGTTAAAATAATAATTGAAGGAGATGGAGGAATAAATAAAACCAAAATGCTCATGGATGAACATTACCTCTTCTTTGGGTGTCCTTAATTTTTTCCCAAAAGCCTTTGTAGGATGAATTTATGATAAAAATAAGGATTATAGGATGAAATAAGGAAATATGGAAATTTATTTGGGATTGTATTATCTGAACCAAAGGGTTCTGAAGGTGTTGAAAAGAGAGGATACATGGTGTTCTTTTATAGGTGGGTTAGAGGACACACTTGGTATTCTTGAAAAGAATTTAGTGATCTTACATTTTTCATATGTAAAAGGGTCTAAAATGGTCCATTAACGAACTTTATATGTTTAATGTTCTAAATATGCTATAAAATAATTTTTATACAAGTTTATAGGTCATTTATACCCTTATCATTTTAGTTTAACCCCCATTAAACCCATTTTTACCTTTTCCGTATTAATTAATTTTTACTACATTCACTATTTATTTTGGTAAAAAATTGAAATTATTATATAATAAAAAGTTTTAGTATTAAAAATATTTAATCCATTTTTAAAAATTTAATTCACATAAGTGTAAAAATATAATTTAAAATTAGTCCCATAGATGTGACGAGAAAGTGGATTTCCAAATAAGAAATGTTGAAATGTATATAAAGTTATTATATTCAAATTAAATATGAAATTGATTCCAATGAAAAATATTGTACTATTAGATATATTATTGTAATAATTTTACTTTTAAACCAATTTAAAATATAATTTTACTTTACCAACAATTAAAACGAAAAGGCAGTTTTCAATTAAAATTCATTATTTTCAGTATTCATCAAAAAAATAAATATTTTAAGAAAATTATAAAAAAACCCCAAGTTAATTTTAATATAAAATTTAAAAAACGAAAATTATTTTTTAAGTAATTTTTTTAAATTTGGATGAAATAAAATTTAAAATAAATCCCACAGACGCGACAAAAAAGTTGGTTTTCGAGATGTCTATTTTTTTCAAATATAAGATACTTTATATTAGCTCTTTGGATAATAATTATAATTTTATGAATATAAATTAGAATTTATTGATTTATAATATATAAATTTCATTTTAAACACCCCCAAATAAAAATTATTTTAATTAATTAAAATTGATAAACATTATGCATTTTAAAACAGTTTTCAAGAAAAACACATTTTTAAACACAAAAATAAACTTATGGTAAAACTCAATGTATAGATTATTAAAAAGTAATAATGTTAATTAAATATAACTAAATAATAATTATGTTACTTTAAAACATAATAGGGAATTTAAATTACTTAATTTACTGAAAAAAAGTGATAATTTTACAAAAATCGGTATATTTCACTTTTCATTGAAAAATCATCATTTTCAGAAAATCCCAAAATTTTAGCATAAGTTAATTTCGATGTATTGTTTTAAAAAATTATGTTTATTTTTGAAATTAAAATTTCCAAATTTTTTTATAAATTACTTATAATATTATCTCATAAAAAATAATATAATCATTTTTGAATAAAATATATATTGGAAGAATATAATTACTTTGCTAAAAATTGATTGATTATTTACTAAGAATTAATAAATAAATTTATTTTGAGTAGGAAATTCATATATATATTTTATAATTTAGTTTATACTATTCATATATGCCTATTTGACAGATAGGTTATAATTTTCTTATTCAAAATACTATTATTTCATGGTTTTCTAAAGCTCAATGTCACATGGAAGGCACACTATCATTGTTGTTTGTAATGAAAGATAAAATCATTGATTCATATGATGAAATAAATTATTAGTATTCCTGATAACTAATTCTATAATTAGAGTTATATATAATGAAAAATATATAAAATATTAAAATTAATTGAAAAAAACTATATCAAAAAATCTTGATGTGTTATATTCTAACCCATTAAAATGAATTTCTCCCTCAAAATTCTTCTCTTTTATCAAATGTTTGACATTTTAAAATATCTTTAATGAAACCCAAATTCTAAAAATGGATAATAAAACATCCTCTTAAAAAATATAAAGGTATGAACAGATTTCATATAGGATAACACATACTAGGTTTCCAAATAGGATAACATAAGTGGGAAGTGAAAACATGGACATAGAAGAAAAAAAATAACTCCCAAATACTGATAGAGAGTGATAGAAAAAAATAATCACAAGAAAGTAGGTAATCTAGAGAAGGTTAATGACCATAATAACTTAAAACAATGATGCATTAAAAAGTTCATTGATATCATCAAAAAATATGATAACAATACAACAGTTTATTTCATTATACTTTTCCTAATGTTGGATAATTTTCACTAAAAGACAAACATACCTGATTTCATTCCATTTAATAAGAATAATCTCACCCCTTTATTGTTACACGATCAATTTAAAATTTATCTCTTACTCCCAAAAAATTAAGGTTTAATGTTTGAATCACCAATAAGTCATAACATCCATTAATAATGATATTTCATTTGTTCTATTTTTAGTTGAAAAAGAAATATTTTTCACATGTTATCCAATTTGAATGAATCTTTATATGGAGAAAAAATACATTAATCACTAAAACTTCATTCAAATTTCAAGATACACCATTTCATAATTGGTTAACCTGATGAACCATATGAAAGATTAAAATCTAAAAATTTAGAAACAAGTTCATTAAATTTCCAAAATGAACTTATCATGAATCCACCAAATAGCATGAAATAGTTCTTAATTGTCACATACCATACATGTGAATACCTTCATCTTTTATTCTCCTAAAAAATTAATTACCATTGAACCTTATTTAAAACATACATGATTCTTTATTCCATATATAAAACAAATTTTATTAGATATATTAATTAAATAAAAAATGATGCACACTCTATCAATGATAGTATAAAACACTTTTTCAAAAAGAAATTAAAAATTTATAAGGAAACCAATAATATTCAATTTAATTAATCCAAATAAATTATATCTTTATCCCAACTTCATTTTTTTAATATTCAAAACAAATTAAGGGATATCTTTAAAATATAACCTTTCTATTAAATCAATATTCCAATCTATTAACATAATTCAAAATATTATAGTAAATCCTTAATAAAAAAATTATACTAAACAATAATTATATATTTCATGATTCATATAACATAATATTTTCATTCCAATATATAAATACTTCATTCACCCCACTTCCTTCTCAAACTATTAACTATGCTTTATCATATTATCCCTTAATATATCTTTTATTTCATACGTCATTTTTAGTCTCTTCATTATCAGAAATATATCCATTACTCATAAATTTTATTATATTTTCTTCACTATATTTCCCATTAGGAAATAGATTTGCATAATCCCAACAATTTTCAAATTTAAAACATAAAACTATAGATGATAACTTTGGGAGACCATTTTTCTCATCCATTGTGTTAACATAACTTTTCATTTTCCATTTATAATTACTTGCTTTGTGTGTTTATTTTCCACAGTCAAAACATCTTCATGTTCCTTTAAGTCATCCATATTGGTGTTTCTTCCCAATTTGACACATATTAAATTGAATCTTCTTTCATCTATGGTATCTATAACTCAAAATCTTTGAAAACTATTTCATTTACTTATTTTATGATTCTATGATTTCTTTAAGGTACACATTTTTAATCATGTTCTATGAAAATTTACTAGGAATAATCACTATGTAATTCACTATATTAATCATCATATTTTGATGATCATTAGAAAATTTTACTTCACATTCAATATTAACCTAGTTCCTTTTAGTTCCCTCCATTGACTAGAATAAAAATAAATAGTTTGTGAAACACTAATCATAGTGAAAACCCATATAATGAAGAAAACAAATCACTTATAGTTTGTATAAATAATAAAACCCTATTTTTAATCTATGACGCCTCGGGTTTATCCTAGGTAATTCAAAGTCATCATCTATTTATATAATTCACGATGGTTCATAAAGAGTTTTTTTAATTTATAAATTATATCCCCTAGTTATGTAAAAATAGTTGTGAATAAAGTCCAATTTTCATTCACTAGGTGATGATCAAGTAAATATCAGTGTTCCCTTTTTAGATTTATTACCATAGGTACTTTTGTGTTAGAGCTATATCCACTTGTAGTATCCATACAAGGATATAATTTCTTGGAAACCACATCCTCTATCCTTTATCAAAATTCTGGGACATTTTCTGATACATTTAATTATCTAAAGACTTATCCTTAAATAAATTCCTAGAAATATCCAAATAAATACCCCAAGGGATCTCACTAAAGTTGTCTCATCCTAGTTTTCAAAGGTTGACTAAAAATTTAATCGGATACCAACTATAAAGACCCAATATTTCCATACATGGATATTACATATTTTTAGATTACTATTCAATATATTATATAAACACATGCCAAAGGAATGTAAAAGTTTAGTTTCTATAGAGACTTCAAACAAAATATTCTTAATTGATTAAAGATATTCAATGTCTCCTTTAAAGATCTTCCCCATTATTACGCATACTTAAAAACATTATTCATAACCTAGAGAAAGGAAACATAATAACGGGTGATCTCATATTTCTAGTAAGGGTATAAAAATGAGATCCATAAGTATAACATAGACATAAGGGTATGCGAACATGAGAATGACATTTAAAAGCTATACTATGGATATCAAAGATCATAATCCCTATTCATAGAATAAAGATTGGATGTTTGTAATACATGAATAATAAGATAATCAATAAAAATTATCCATGAGGGTATAAAATTGGAATAAGGAATAGAATTGTGACATAAAAATAAGAATAAGAAATAATTTACATAATAGTAAAGTCTATTTTCCAAAACTTATAAGGTCACTCAATGGGCGGCTACACCGCCTGGGTGGGACACACCACTATTCCCAATGGTAGTGCTTTCATCATAGTGGAATGAGTTCAATCCCCAAATCATCATAGTATTCAAGTATCACTACTAATATAGTCGTTGTGAATAAATTCCCTTACTGAACTGAGTTCACTCCTCATTCGAGTCCTATCTATCTCTTGAGATACAAATCTTTACTCAATTCATTGAACATAGATAAAGGCCTCACCCATCTTTAGTTATAATGGAATCACCTTCCTTGGTTATAACGTATCAAACATTCTTGGTTATATCATAACCACCATCACATATTGAAAATCATACATATATGTGGAACAATATCATAAAACATTCATCATATCATAATCTATGAAATGAAAAAAGTTTCATATACATTTCATCATAACAGAAACCTTGTAAAAGAGATGGGTTACATATTCATTTCACCATTTTAAAATAGAATAACCCATGAAAATAATTGAGTTTAATAAGAGTTATATCATGGTATAACATTTGGAAGAGGATGATTTTTCATAAACATCTAGTCATAAAAAACATAAACAATTTTGAGAATGAATAATAGTGGAATCCCTGGTTCATATCCCTTGTAATGGATAAATTATATCAAAGGATACCATATTAGATGGAGAATTATTTTGAAATATTACATAGAAAATTTATTGAGGAAAATAAAATTTCTTTTAAAACCAAATTTTAAAATATAAAAAAATTTCAAAAAATTTCATTTGAAAATAACATTCAATACTGATAATGGTTTTTTTATAAAATTGAAAACATTTCTTATGGAAAACATCCTTTACACTTAAAAAGGTTTTTAAAACATAAAATAATTTGGAAATAATTTTATTTTAAAATAACCTTGAAAATTTATAAATGACGTTTCAAATAAAGGATTGTTCATGATGTTGGAAATTTCTATTCATGCCATACATGTTAAAATAAAGAATCCTTTCACATTTTTTGTAAAATAAAAGCATGCATTATTTTTGAAAATGACATGAAGATTCCTTTTATTTTTTTTTAAAATATAAAACATGGGTAAAAATGTATTTAATAAATAATTTTTAAGAAATGTTAATTTTTTTTAAAAATATTTTTTGAAAACATGGTTTTGGATGAAAAAATGATTTTGACCGAAAAAGTGATTTTTTATGAAAACAATTTTATTAAACTCTTAAGTACATTAAGAGAGAAAAATTACGGGAAACAATAATTTTCATGAAATAAGTATAGGAGAATAAATTTCATGATTTTTTGAGAGGTAGATCATTATATTTCATCATTGGAAGCATAATCATAAAACATATTGATAAACATTGAGGTTGTAACATAAAACTATTACCACTTTGGAAACCTTGAAATGTAATCCCCATGAAGGAATAAAATTAAACAAAGAATAAAATATCATGAAGCAAAATAAAATCATGATATTACATTTCAAAGGGGTTTTATATACACCTTTTAAACAAATATAGGTTGATAACATGGCATATGTCTTAAAGAAGAAAAATTGAGACAAAAATCCATTACCACTTTGGTAATGTTTTAAATGTAAAATCAATGAAAGGGAGATCATAAAATAGATATGTAAATCCAAATAAATACAATTAAATAATAATAAAATAAATTTATGGGAATTATACACAACATATAAAATAAATAAGTAGTGAACATGACATGTGTCTCACTGAAGTAAAAAGTGAGATGAAAATCCCTTACCGTAAGTCTTGACTTCCTTCATAAATGTTTGAACGTCCTGTATGAAAATGTAAGTTTATTATAAATATATTACTGAACCATGAATATATATATATATATATATCATACTAAATATTATTTATTTATGACCATTTACATCCCGTTTATTAACAATTGCATGTTAAAGTTACGTTTCAGGTAATAATTGCTTTATTTTTTTTCTATATGTTTTGATTAGTTATTTTTGGTCCTCTTAAATTGATCTTGATTTTATAATATCAAGAATTGAAAAAATGATATAGATATAATATTTATTAAGCATATTTTTATTTATATTAATCTATAAAAGATTGAGATAGAAAATGAAATACACCAAATGATAGGCCATATGTATGCAAGTACAATATTTCCATTTTATTGATGTTTTGAAAGAAATAAAAGTAAATGATTTATAGTATCATTAAATAATAATTTTTATGTCATATATATAGAATAATTTTATTAAACCCATACTTAATATAATCCATGTAAAGTGTGAACAAATCACATCAATTCACGAGGCATTAGTCTACTACACACCTGAATGACGTTATCACACTCCAAAAAATGGAAAGCATGAAGGTATGTGTGATATAATGATTATAGATGAATAATAATATCAAAAATATCATACATAAAAAATAACTATATAACTATGTCCAACCATTAGAGGTTGTAATGGAAAAATTAATGACATCCGTTCGTGAGGTGGTAGTCCGCCACACACACGAATGATTATTTCATATCACATTTGATGGAAGTGGAGAAGATTATAGATCATGATGTTAAAAAAAGAATATAACATATATAATATATTTATTTAATTATATAATAATGTTAAAATAAAAATTTAATGAGTTTGAGGAATAAATAAAACAAAAATGCTCATTTATGACTGTTACCTATTCTTTAGGTATTCTCTTTATGTTTTCACCAAAATCCTTTATATGTTGAATTTATGTCCAAAATAAGGATTATATGATGAGAGGATGGAATCTTAGTAGTGATTTGGGTAGGTATTTTCAGAATAAGTGGCTTTGAATTTTTGGATAATATAAGAGAGTGGGTGACCTTTTATAAGGAGGTAGATGATACACTTGATATTTTTGGAAAAGAATTGAGTGCTCCCTTGTTTTTAAAATTTAAAAATAGTGCAAAATGGTATATTATCAAAACATATAGGCTTTAAGGTATAAATAATTCCACAAAATATTTTTTAGATAATTTTATAGGTCATTTTTACCATTATATTTTTAGTTTAACCCCGGATAAACCCATTCTACCTTAACCGTAGTGATTAATTTTTATTGTATTCACTGTTCATTTTGGTAAAAAATTAAGACTAAATTATTATATAATATAAATTTTAATGATTAAAAATATGGAATCCGTTTTTGAAAATTAAATCCTCATAATTTTAAAATTTTAATTTAAAATTAAACCCCACAGATGTGACGAGAAAACGAGTTTTTGAAGAGAAAATGTTCAAACAATTACACTAATTTTATATAAAATTTAAATATAAAATAGATTAAAATGAAATAAATTTAATTAATATATATATAATTGAAATAATTTTACTTTAAAAAAAATCTAAAATGAAACTTTATAAATAATTTAAATAAAAAGGTATTTTTAATTAAAATTTATTACTTTTCACTATTCATCAAAATATTAAACCTTTTAGAAAATTTTCAAAAATTTACCCTAAGTATATTTTGATATTATTATTTAAAAAAATAAAATCATTTTTTCAAAGAAAATATTTAAAATAGGAAAAAATTAAATTTAAAACAAACCCCGCATACGTGAAAAATATCAAGTTCTCGAGAAGTGTATTTTTTTCAAACCTAAGATGATTTACATTAACTATATGTGTAATAATAATCTTTGTATAAATATAAATTATTATTTATTGATATATAACCTGAAAATTTCATTTAAATCATTTCTCATTTGGGATTATTTTAATTAATTAAATTATAGAAACATTATAAACTTTAAACCAGTTTTCAGAAAAGCAACTTTTTAAACCTAAAAATAATATTATACTAAAACCCAATATAAATCTGATTAAAAAGAAATTATGTGGTTTAAATATTAATAAATAATAATATTGTTACTTTAAAACATAATGGGTCATTTAAATTACTTAACTTATGGAAAATAAATTAAATTTAAAAAAAATCAACATTTTTCACTAATTAATGAAAAATCAACATTTTTTGAAAAATACCAGTATTTCAACCTTATTTAATTTTGATATGATGATTTAAAAAATTATGTTCATTAATATTCAATTAGTTTTTATAAATTATCAATAACATAATTATAATATTTTCTCATAAAAATAAATAAAAAACATTTTTGAAGAAAACATATTTTTGAAGAATATAATTACTTTACCAAAAATCGACAGATTATTTACTAATAATTAACCAATAAATTTATTTTTAATATGAAATATATATATATATATATTATAAATTAGTTTATACCATTCATACCAACATATTTAACTAATAAGTGATAATGGTCACATTAAAAATAATATCATTTCATGGTTTGCTGAAGCTCAATGTCGCATGTCATGCACACTATCGTTGTTGCATGTAACACAATATAAACTTAGTGTTTTGTATATTTCATGATATACCTAGTTTTATGTCTAACCCAATATGAAATTAGTGTTGAGTGTAAAGAAAAAATATCTAAAATTTTAAATTTAATTGAAAAAAATATTTCACAAAATCTCAAGATTTTATTGGTTTTAATCCATTTACAATAACTAATGATAATGATGTTGTAGATAACATATAGTAGATTAATTTGACTAATGGTGATAATGATTCATGTTTTTGTGGAGATGTTTATGAGTATGGAAACCAGATAAGAATGAGGTCCCTGATAGTGTAGAGTTGATTGACCATTACATTATATTGATTATAGGTTCTAGTAGGGAGGGCCTTCAAAGTGGATAAATAAAAACAAGGTCTTTCTATATTAACAACTACCCAAACAATATATATATATATATAACTTATAGTGTGTTTCCTATGGGTAGAAAACTTATTGATGTTATATTTTATTAAGGTTACCAGGGGTAGATAATTGCCTATAATTAATTCCCCTTTTAGGATATGTATTGGTTATGAGGAATATGATAAAATTAATTTTGAGGAACTTGGTAATATATGTTTTATTTTATTGGTTTATTCAATTAATTCATAAATAAATCAATATTCCATATTCACATATACACATGATAATTTTGAGGATGAACCACTTGGGTATTTTATATGCTCATCTTTTCTTTATATATACTATTTTTCAAATCTAAAACATATATTTAATAGTTATTTTATGAATCCATTGATTTTATCAAGAGAAACTTTTTAGTGGTATTATTATACATTATACCTTTCTCTCGGTATATAGGAGTATTTTCCTTTTCAATTATTTTGTAATTTTTTTATTTATTGTTTTATAATATTTATATGGAATTCCTTATATTTGATTATACATCATTCAAGTATTTTTTATTAGGATATATATTTTAAACTTTTGAGTGAGGTAGTGTTTATCTTCTTAAAGTGTAAAACCTTCAATTTTTATAGTATTGAACCATTAGTTTTATCCTATAATCAGAGTACTAATAAAGTATGTATTTAGGGGTTACAATCAATCTCATAGTAGGATTATGGGGAGTCCTTATAATATCCCAAGCCTTTTACACATATTAATGAATGATTCTTAAACATAAATATCCATTAATAAAAAAAGGATTTTAAAGTCCAAGTATCTTTTGAAGAATATGTTCTTAAAACATATAACATTGCATTATAATTTTATTTTCCATAGTGAGATTTTAAAACCCATTTGAGGTCCTAGATATGCATGAGATAACCTAGGGAATATATAAAGAACATGTTAAGATGGAAATACCAGTAAATAAATAAACACGATAAGGAAACATAACATGCGAGTCATAAATATAACATGATATCGTAAAAGAGAAGGAATATGAGAAATCACATGGAATAATAACATAAAGAACATGGTATCAAAAGATCATTTTAGTATTGAAAATGTGGATGCAACATAACACATGAAATAAAAATGTGTCAAGGATAGATTCCTAAACAATATCCCATGGTGGAAAAGGACCCATAATGGATTAGGATTACTATTTAATCCCATACATGATGTCTCATGAGACTATAAAATTAACCAATTCATTGGAGTAATGTATGGGTGCACCCATCATAACATGTTCATGATCTATGTGTGCCACATAAAGGAAATCAATCATAAGGCACAACATAATAATTTCACATGGAAATAAAATGCGTTGTATAATCTTTCTTCATATCATATTAAATGGAAATTTCATAATTAAGGCATTTTAAAAATGATCATAAGGCACGTATTACCCCATAAAATAAATGGGGAATAAATTAAGTATATATGTGAGTGAAAATATACGTAATTTAGAAACAAACCATAAAATCAAATGTTGTTTTTATTAAATAAAATAATTTTTAAAAAATATTCTTGAGGAAAATAACGCTTCCAATTTATTAACATCAAAGGATTTTATATTAGATGGAAAATTATTGTGAAAGATCACTTTTAACATTTCATGAGGAAAACAACCTTTCCTTTTTGAAAACAATTAGTTTAAAATATAAAACATTATAAATAATAAAAGATTTTTTTTTTAAAAATAACTTTTGAAAATTAAAAAGGAACATTTAAAACATCAAATTTTAATGATGGTGAAAGATTTCCATTCATGCCTAATACATTATAAAAACAAAGACTTCTTTAACATTTTTATAATATAATGGAAAAAATACCTTTTATGAAAAATGACAGGAAGATTATCTTTAAAAAATTTATTAAAAATTAAATTAAGGGAAAAAATTTCTTTAAAAAATCATAGTAAAACATTTTTGAAAACATTTTTATAAAACATAGATTTTTAAGAAAAACGATTTTTGACCAGAGAGGGAAATGAAGTCAGATTTTCTTAAAAATAATTTTCCAATACTTTTAAACACCAAAAAGAAGAAAATGGTACTATTAATTAGAAAAATCATGAATAACTAGAGGATAATAAAATTAAATGTTTTTGTTATATAATGATCAAATAATATCCTTCAATGGAGATTCAAGAAAAATCAATCCTGATTAAAATGGGATCGAACCACAAACCCTTACTACTTTAGCAACTATTGAGTCATAAATTAGCATGAATGGATTAAATAAATTGAAACTTAAAATATAATTATTTTGGAAGGATTAATTATATTGTATTTAAATGGTATTTATATACACCATTAAAAATTAATTAGGTGTATTAAAGAACATGTGTCTCAAAGAATGATGTTTGGAAAGAAACCCTTAAAATGTTTGTATAATGGAGGTGAGATTTAATAAATGGGGTGATTATTTGTAATTAATGTACATCCCAAAAAATTCAAGTGTAAATAAAATATAAAGTAAAAGAAATTAATTTTACACATGATTTTGTAATAATATATTCAATTAATTAGTCGTATAACACAGTGAATGGAAATTGAATTAAGAAACCCCTTACCTCGTGCTTAAATTTAGTTTATCACTCTTTAAAATCCTATATAGTAGTTTTAAAAATGTTATTAAATTATAATAGAATCATATTATTTTTTTATAGAATCATATATTATGCTTATATAACATCTTATTACCCATTTTTTAATAATATTTTATTATCACTACTATTTTGGGTGTTAATTTCCTTATTATCTGTTGCACGTTTTGTCATAAATATTTTGGATATTTAACATAGGTTATAGTTCCATAATATCCAGAATTATATAAATTTTATAAATATATTTTTTATTCAATATATACATCTTTATAATCATTTATTTAATTTTTAATATGGATAATGGATTACATTACTTCGTGGGGATAGTAGGTTGTACATGCGAACCAGTGACGTTATCACTTCCTTAACGAGTGAATGTGAAAAGAAGTATATTTTTTAATAAATTTTCATAATAAATATCATGTCATATATACCATAAATATTCATTAAATATACCGTTTTAACCTTCCTTGTAAATTATTAGTGAAAAACGAATCACATCACTTCATGAGGCGGTATTCCTCCAAACACATGAAAACAATTATCATTTATTTAATGGATGGTAAGGTAAAAAATTATATGATATATTTAATTTATATAATGATTAATATTTAATTAATATCATATTTCATCATAAAATTAATCCTTATTACCTTCCATGTAAAGTGTATTTGAGAAAAAATGACATCGTTTCATGAGGCAGTTGTTCATTGTACACACGAGCGACATTATCATATTCTACATAGATTGAAAATAAATAAGTTATATATGATAAAATAATCCCAAATTAAAAATTATATCATAAATATCATATATAAATATTATACACATCATTATATCAAACCATGAGAAGTGGTGGTGGAAAATGAATTAAGTTGGTTCATGTTGCCATAGTCTGCCGTACACACGATCAACAATTTTGTTTCCCATTTGATAGATGATGATATGGTTATAGGTCATGAAATTTACATAAAAACATCAAATTATGTGAAATATACTGAGGTTTTTATATCATAATGGTTTAAAAATATATTAATTAGGTGTAGGAAGAAATAAAATAAAACGCTCAGTTAAGGACATTACCTCTTCTTCGGACAACTTCTTTTGGTGTGCAAAAAAATATTTCTTAGATTAGATTTATGAAAAAAAAAGGATTATATGATGATATTAGTGAAATAATTAAGTTTTCTGGATATGTTTTTTCCAAACCAATGGGATTGGATGTTTTATGTGGAGGGGAGAGGGGTGGCCTTTTATAAGTGGGGGAGAGGACATACATGGAATTTATGAAATGAAAGAATTCCACCCATGTTTTTCTCAATAAAAAATGATCCAAAATGGAAACTTTTTTTTAATATTAGATGATATTAAGTCAAAATATGTCCATAAAATTGTAATTAAACAATGTTTGGGTCATTTTAAATCCTTAACATTTTTGTTTAACCCCCGGTAAACCCATTTTAACTTTTACCGCGATAAATATTGTTTTATTCTTTTCACTATTAATTATAGTAAAAAATTATTTTGAAATTATTAGATAATATGAATAATTTTGATTACAAATATTGAATCCATTTTTCAAAATTCATCTAACAAAATTGGTATAATTTAATTTCAAATTTGACCTGCACACGTGTCAAAAAATGGGTTTTCATGAAATGAATTTTTTAAAGAAAAGATGGTATCCTATTAACTACATGAAAATTAATAATAATTATATGAATTTAACTTAATATTTATATATATAGAGATATATTATTTAAATCATTCTTGATTAGAGTTATTTTAATTATTTAAAATGGATAAACATTATTCACATCGAAATAGTTTTCATAAAAAAAGTATTTTAAATCCTTAAAATAAAATTATAGTAAAATATAGTATAAATATTATTTAAATATAATTAATTGGATTTAATATTACTAAATAATAATTATTTTAATTTTAAATAAAATTAAAACAATAATGTGACTTAATTTATTAATAATAAACCACAATTTTATAAAAATCAGTATTTTCACTATTTAATGAAAAGTAATATTTTCCAAAAAACGAAAAATTTATCCACATGTAAATATTGACATGTTGATTTAGAAAATGATTTTAGTTTTTAAAAATATATTATTTAAAATTATTAAAAATTAATTTTAAATTAATCACGCAAAGCACAACTAAACCGTCTTTTAGAAAAAATACAGATTTTTAGAAATACATTCTTTTTATTACAAATGTATCTCATTATATTAATAATAAATATAAAAACATTTTGTTTATTTTATGCATGTGTAAAATATATTATTTTCATAATTTAATTATTACTATTAATACTCGCCAATTTAACAACTAGGTTATAATGGCCATGATTAAATAATAATACTTTAATAGAGTATCAAGTTTTATTTAAACCTGATATTGTGTGAATATAAAGCTATAGAATAGATTAAATTTATTTTAAAATAAAACTATAATAAATCCTCAGGGTGTTACATTCTCTTATAATCTTGGTTTTATGTGTCATATTCATTATCTGACACGATGTTCCTCTTTTAAAATCTGAAGGAGTTAAATTATCTTCTATGTTTGGTGTTGTTGTCATGTATTCTATCGAACATGATAATCCTATTTTAAAATATCATGGTGTTATAGTCCTTGTGGGGTCAAGTCATAAAATAATGATATGATAGTTGGTGTTTTAGAGTGTAGTTTTTTGTATACATTTTGTGAGGATTTCATAAATTGGTAACGTAGGTGTATTACTAGACCCAAGAATGTAAATTAGATAATAGAAATCACATCGTTACAAAAATCCTCCCATGATTCTAATTTATGATAATGAAAATCTATAAATCAATACTAAGGGAATACTATTCTAATAACATGATATATTTATATGTATAAATTCATATATCATATAACTTTATGTCATGATATTTACATGACTTATGTATGGAGTAATGGTCCATCTGGGGAAAATGATGGTAGAGTATTATAAATTATATTTGATGTATATACTTGGGGTTTAATTTTGTTTATCTACTCATAGTTATTTCATTTCTGTTCATTATTTTATTTAATAGTAATAACTTGAGGCAATTAACAAATAGATATACCAAGAGACAATAAAATCTTGGAATAATCTATTGAATGAGTTTTAAAAATATAATTTAATAACGAATATAATGTCTACATCAATTCATGTGTTTAAATAATGATTAAAAGTGGTTGGGAAAAAATTTCAATTGTTATATTAATGGTTTGTGTGACGTTCCTCTTTAATAGTGAGTTTATTATAAGGACTTATATGTTATTGGTGGAGGATATAGTTATTATATCAAGATGCACACACTATTAGATAGAATCAATTTCAAGATCTATATAAGAATGATGTCCTATATGAGGAACATAAAGTTGAGTTCTAATAAAACCTATTGGTTATTTTAATAGGAATTTCAACTATTCAAGAGTTTAGTGTGTTGTTTATAGAATTTTTCCATTACCCTTCACATTTTATGATGGATGAGAATTTAGGATGTCATCATATATTGAGATGTTTATGATGAAATATGTAAAGATATAATTGAGCATATTTTCTCCCAATTTATTAATATATATTCTTGAGAATAATAAGAATGTATAGAATATGTTAGTTAATTGAGTTATTTTTTTATATTACATAGGTAATATTTGGAGAAAAAAATCATTAATTTTCAGGGAAATAAAATTTCTTATTTGATAATGGAAATTTATTAACATCCTAATATCATTAATTTTGTATGTTTAGTACATTTTTGTTCTCATAACATATATTTTCCCTCCAAAATTCAATATGTGGAAAAGATATTTGATACTTAAAGTTACTAGATATTTGTGTATCCAATAAATAAGCCTTGAACCACATAAAAAACTATAAAAATAAATAAATTATTGGTAGGAGACTAATAAAATTACATACACATAGGCACACACACACACACACAATACTGACACATTAATAATTTATCATGGCTTGGAAAATTACATACATCCTCAGAGAAAAACTATAATCCATTATAAAAGGGAGAAGAGAAAAACTATTTTCATAAGTGATTTCTAATCACTACTCAAAATAAATAATTAATCTTAAATCAACCATATTTGGACCACCTATTTATATAAAAATATATGATCCTTTGGAAAACCATTATTCATCTCATGGACTGAATATTCTTTGAATTTTATTTTATCACTAGTTTCTAATTCAATTAATTATTTCAAATTTATGGTTGATACTAATGATATAAAAAAAATATCATCCATTTACATATATCTATAGATTTATTATCCTTCTAATGATCAACTACACTATACCATTTATACTATTGTATAAATAATAGACCATCCTATCTTGATCCATGTCCATTATAACTGATTTTATAACCCTCCAATAATGTCTTGGTCATGAAATATGGTTCATACTTAAAAAATATGTTGAATGAATATTGTTTATAAGTATTCCATTTTATAGCCTTCTAAAAATCTCCACCCCGACTTCTACTGTAGCATTAATCTTATAATCACCTCCTTACCATAAAAATATTAGTAAGTCATAACAGAAACCCATAATTTTTTGGACTAGGACCATTATTAACATATCTACTAAATTTATACTCTGTAATGGCCCGAACCCCTGTCATCCATTACATTTCCAAAATCCAGTGTTTGGGGTGTTTTAGGAGGCAATGGTAGCTCATTTCAAGAGTTTTACCAAAATATTGTTTTCCAATAGTAGGTCAGGAATCAGTAGGTATGGGGTCTATAGGTCAGGTGTTGGAAGGTCGGGCACTGGTTGGTTAGGCATTGGTACGTCGAGTGTCAATATGTTATACGTTAATGAGTATTGTTAGTGAGTGGCATCAAGGATTGGCATTAATGAGTCGAAACAGTGGCTCAAGTTGGTGAATCACGTCGGTGACTCAACCATTGGGGACTCGCATCGGTGACTCATCCATTGGTGATTCATTTCCATCTTTTCCCACTTTTCCAGTTTCACCCCTCTTGCATCTTATTTGATGTTAAATGACTTACTTATCAAATTTAACTAATTTTAATGAATTTTTAAAGGATATGAGTAATATCTTAAATTTCAATGGTTTAGAGGATCTTTGAAATATTCAAACCACATAATCTTGATCAGGATCTGAATTTTAAGTACTTTGAAACCATATCGATCCATTTATATATGATCTAGATTTTTTTAAAGATGAGATCATCTCTTACTTAAACCTTTCTATTTCCTCTTGCTACGCCCAGAGCCATTATTCCCTATGGAGTCAGGTGTTGTGCTATCGACTTTACATATATTTTTCCCTTGGAGACATTCCTACTACTCATTCACCCCTATTTTTGGCATAGGGAGGAGTTTCTGATCATTTTTTATTCTGGGTACGGATTCCTTAGTCTTTATTTAATTGTGTATCATGTGGTGTGGGTAAGATAATGTCCCATTGTGTTTATAGTCAAACCATAGTGTTACGAAGATAATCTAACCTATTATAAAGATAACCAGAACTATTATGATAATAAGTTTTGTTACATTAGTAATAAATAAGGTGCATGAAAGTTGATGATGATGCTTATTTTTTTATTTATCTTTTATCTTTGATCCATTTTGTGAATGGTATGCCTTCTAAAAATCATGGCCATTGGTGGCCTCTATTTTCCCACATGTATGGATTTTTTTATTACTAATTTATATTTGGAAATCATATTAATAACATATACCCAGTTAAATAAATGAATTCCCTAGTAATGAACTTGTTCCATGATCACCCCTAAATAATTAAAGTGGAATTAATGAACGGGTGTATTAATTCTGAATACACCTTGCCTTGTTTGGTGTGCCTATGTATATGGGGTGGTACAGGTGGTGTAATGGAATATTAGTTTGAGAGATTGGTTTATTTTTTAATGTATTAACTTGTTATGATGTTGGACTACATCTGGGATGTGTTATGGTTATTGGGGCATGTTATGTTCATGATATAGGGCTGTCGATGGTTGTGTTTTGGGAGATTGATGTTTATGGATGTGATGAGTGTGGTGATGATATGTACTAGTGCTGCCGAGAGTGGTTGTGAAAAGCTATGTTGCTAGGATTAGTTTTAAGTTGGGGGTTTCCTTGTTGAGAGAAAGGATAGGGAGACAAGACTTTGAATAATGATAATGGAAGTCATTATCTTGGGTGTTAAGTGGGGAGGAAGTATGAAGGGGTGTTTTCTCATAGTTGTCTTCCTCTATTTGGCTTGGTTGTGAGGCTGGTCTGGTGTTTTGGTTGTCAGTTTCTTATGTAGGGATGGAATAACATGTAAATTATTAATAACATAAAAATTATTGGGGGTTAATTGGATTCCTTTTATCTAATTCAAAATTGACCGTCATTTAGTCTAATACGTGCATTTAGAGGTAGTAGCAAAGGTGGCAATGTCATGGGGTTCTTGTTTACTTGAGAACTCATAGGCTGGGATACGAGTTTGGTACTTATATATACATACTTGTAGTTTCTTGTGATTCTATACATACCCCACCCTAGTTGAGAAATACATGTCGAACACCCCTATTGTTAAAGGGAGGGTGTCTTTCCTAAACATCCCGATGGGAAAATGGATGGATGTCCACCCAATCTTTCCTACTCCCCCTACCAGGTGGTGATAGCCCTAGACTCTTTGGGAAGGATGTGGTATGTGGCCTAGGTGTGTGAAGTCATGTTGTTCTTACCAGGTGTGCGCAGGTGAGTTGTGCTTCCCAAGTGTATTCATGAAGAGATGGGTTGTGGTTCCAAGGTGTCTTCAGGGTGAAATGTGTTGTGGTTCCAAGGTGTCTTTGAGATGTGGTGTAGTTGCGAGGTCTAGGTGTGTGCGGGCAGGATGAGATGTATTTCTGAGAACCTGGTGTGTTTAGGCGGGATGTGATGTAGTATGTGGCCTAGGTGTGTGTGGGTAGGTTGTGATTTGGTTCTTTCGGAAGAGGCTGGAGTGCCAGGACGATTTCTGTTAGGGCATGAGGCCGACTAATCAGTGGGAAAGTGGTGTGGGGTACCCTATCATCGATGTGATTAGTATTTTACTTTACTTGAATTGTGTTATTTGGTGATCATACCTTTGGTGAGGTTGGGGTGGATAGTATACCTTGTTAGGTGATTTTAGTTTCTGATATTTCTCACTTGGGCATTAGTATGATTCTCTACTTGTCCATGAGATACTTTGGTTTTCCATAATGAGTATACTTTTATGCTCCCCCTACATATATAAAAAATATTATCAGTTTTCTTGGAGTACTATGGGGACTATAATGGGAATTACTAGCTTGGATATTGGGATAATTTATGTGTCACTACTTAGCTTTTTTCTATTGGTTTTTACTTTTGATATGTTCATTGTATTTCTAATAGTTTTACTTTAAACATAATCATGGGATGGATTTTTTCTTATTTTATATATATGTATTGGAGTTATTTTGAGGTTGATACATCTTATCACCCAATTTTGTTTTCAATAAAAAGATTAATGCCTCCCATGTTGTGATATTTCTATACCCTTGGTGCTAGTCGCCACCCCGAGGCCTACTGGAGATATGACTTGGGTTTCATTATCTCTATTCCTTCATTTCTAGCTCAAGAGGGCATATTTAGAGAGAGGGGGTCATTATAGAATAGTATCAGATGTGATGTTTTAGATATTGGATGAAGTCTTGAGTTAGGAACAATGAGGATTTCATGGGTTTGTAGGGAAACAATGTCAGGTTATCTTGGTGCCTCACATAGGCTAGGAAAGACTAGATATGACATGGGATTTTAGTTCCCCAAATCTGAGTATACCGAATGACCATGTGAGGCTACACTATTTGAAGGGTAGAGACCCTAAGAAAGTTACATGCATTGTGATTACTTGTGTTCTTATTTAAATTATGAATTTCAAGGAATTTAAATAATAAAAAGTTAAAATGAATCTTAAATAAAATTCCATACTATTCAGGCTTAGGAGTTCCTTGTTTACTTTTCAGCTATATAATAAAGTCATAATCTATGAGTGGCTCAGGAAGTAAAGGCATAGCAAGTCGATCTGATTGATAGGTGGAAGGTTGATCTATAGGGGAAAACTAGTGGTAGATAATTTTACACACTTTCCAGAGGCATACCTTGGGAAAGTATGAGGGTATTATCTCAGACATGAAGATGGAGAGGTTGATCAAGGAACATGAGATCACCACCAGCCTAATATAGTCTCTAAAAAAGTACTAGGTTCTATTAGCAGTTAGTTAGACGAGGGGAGCTGGTCGTAAGTGGTGGCCATTGTACTTGGGGGAGAGAAAGGAGGTTGATGTTCTGTGGGTCGATTTTGAGAAGGAGTTCCAAGAATAATTCCTTTCTTCGAGCATGAAGGATAAGAAGTGACATGAACTACTCTCCCACCAGTAGGGGAGTATGTTGGTATGGGAGTTAGGTATAAAGTTTAAGGATCTCCTTCACTTTTCTCCGAATATATTTTTGGACGAGGATTCTCAGGTGAGATGCTTAGAGGAGGAACTTCGTCCTTCTCTCCAATACACAGTTACTCCCATCACCTTGTTCACATACCTAGAGTTCCAAAAGAAGGAGGATGTAGTTGAGAGACTAAACTCATGAGGAGGTCTACCATGATAGGGGAGCCAACAAGTTTCTTTGAAGGTAAAGGATACAAGCGTCAGGTCTCAAGCACCTGAGCCTTTGAGGTTTTAGCAGTCGGGGATTCCATCTCAGCAGTTTCGGTTGCAACCATCTAGGCCTTATGCCTATCTTGTAGGCCTGGGGCTGGTGTGTTTTATTTGTGGAGTTCATGGGAAACTTCATAGTCTGTGCTAGATGGCTGTTCAAGATCAACATGGTGGTGGGGAGGTTTAGAAACCACCTCACCAGCAGTTACCGGCCATGCTGTTTAAATAGTAGGGACAACAGTCTCCTGCTCCGCTGAGGGGAGATATAGTAAGAGAATTCTAACCACAGGGTGTTCCCTAGGGACCTCGAACTAGACATGGTCAGAGAGTCATTTTTCAGAAGAGGGTGTGAGGAGCTGTGTGTGGTTAGTTTCACACCACAGAGGCACAAATTCTATTGGGTCTAGAGATCGTTCAAGGTAAGATCATTTTGTTTAGTAATTTTTTTTCACTTTATTTGATTCATGAGATTCACTGTCCTTTTATGCACTCAATATATCCCATGCTCTGGGACTATACATTGAGAGACTTTATTTTCCCCTGGTGTTGAGAACAACGGTCGTAGGTCAGACAAGATAGTTTGATGTGTTCAGGGATGCATACTAATGATGAGGCCACATCAGTCATGTGGAAATCTTTTACTATTTCCAGTAAAACCATATTATTTAATCCTTTGCATCGGCTGGTTATACTTTTCTCATGCTATGATCGAATATTTATGAAGAAGAGTTGTGTCTTCAAATGTGGATAGAGAAAATGTGTCTTTCATATTAGAGAGGAGTTACCTGATGGGAAGTCGGCATGTGAAGCCCCTCATTTCCTTGTTGGCCAAGATATCAGTGGAATCCGTGGATGATGACATGGAGGAGCTTCCTAGAATTGTTGGAGAATTCTTGAATTTCTTGCCCCAAGAGGTTAGGACTCTATCCCCTTGACGTGATGTGTAACACCCCAAGATTTTATGAAAAATATTATTTTAATTTCATTGATGTCTTGTGTTGTACGCTACACAAAAATTATCTTGTGATATACACAACACCGTATTAGCTTATATTATACGCAAACACTATTATTGGCTTGTGTTGCACGCAAGATCAACCTTCTTCAATAGTGTGTGTTGTACGCAATACTGAGTTTCACTAAACAATGATATATTGTTATAATATTATTATGAACTAGACGTTATGAATAGTAGTAACTACATTTTAAATTTTATGAAATTATAATTCATCTTACACATTTTATAGAACATGGTATTAGAATAAAATAATTTTTTCGAGTAAAATAAGTTTTTTTTTTCCGAAAATGCAGTTTTGTTGCCTTTTGATGGCACACCCACATTAAATTTAGTTTTTGACATATTTATAAGTTCAATTTAACAAAAATAAAATTCTTTTTTTTAATCAGGATATTAAAATTTACTTTGGATAAATTTTTGATATTTTTCTGATAAGTTTCTTATTTTGATGAATAGTAAAAATACGCTAAATTTTAATTAAAAACAACTTTTTCATCGAGATAATTTATATGGTTAAATTATAATTTTGAATGGTTTTAAAGTATAAATTGAATATATTTTTACCATTTAATATAATGTAAGTCATTATCATTAATTTTACACTAAATTCATAAGTAAAAACATTTCAATCTTTTGCAATGTTTTAACTTTTCTAACCAGTTTTCTCAACAGCAGGATTAATTTTAAATTAAATAATGAAAATTTTGTGTTTTGAATTTGTAAAAATGGATTCCATATTTGGAATCAGTAGTTCCAAATTATGTTAATAAGCTACTTTTTATTTTTAGGCATTATGAATAGTAATTATGGTAAATTTTATTTACCATAGTTAAAGGTAAATCAGGTAATTAAGGGTAAATATAATATTATAAAATTACACTAACAATTGTCTTACTATAATTTTATGATAATATTTTTCCCTAAATCATAGAAATTTCTAAATTGAATCTAATGGAACCCACTTGTATTTGATTAAGACCTTTTATTTATTTTATTTAAAGGAAAGTGAAATATGTCTCACTCAAACTTTAATAATTAGATTATTTTTAATATAATGTTATAAAGAATATAAATTCGATTATAAATACTCATTTGAAAGCTAATTTTTTTTATTTATCATGGATATTTATTTGTAATTTTTAATAAATATTTAATTACCTTAATAGCTTATACATTAATGATGTTGAAATTATTTATTTAGTAAAAAAGCAATAATATAATTTTTATTAAAATAACAATACCTAACAAAAGGACCAGAAACTTGACCAAAAATTATTTTTCGAGTATATATATACTCTAAGAATCCAAGGGTCAATTTTTGGACCATTTTGAGCCTTATAACACCGATTAGGACATTTATATATTTTTATTTTAAATGATGTCAAAGATGTCACCTTCATAATTTAATAAATATAACAATTTAACTATTGTGATTTTAAGATGATAAATTCGAGTAAAAATAATATTATAAAAGGTATTATATTTATCTTCATCATATAATTTTATTTTTAATTTTTATGCATCATATAAGTATATTAAATAATTATAAAAAAATGTTTTAATAATTATTTTATTAAGAGATATACCAAATAAATGGTTTTAAAAATTTTAAAATAAATAATATATGAACAAATTAATGTGAACAATGAATTTATTTGAGGAATATGACATGTTAGGAATATATTATATATATTTTTCAGAACATATATTCTTTGTGGTTTTTATTTAAATTCAAATAATAAATAGTGTAAAAATTGACACTATTGATATTTTATACAAATAACATATTATTAAATTATTTAAAAATAACAAAAAAATATAAAAACAAAAAATTTAAAATTATATGGTCAAAAAAGTTACAAAGTATCCAATTATTGGAAATTTAAAACATTTAAGTTTGTATTTATAACAATTTAAAATTTCATATTTTATTACCACCTATAAAATCAAATAGATTAAATAATGATAAATCAAGTTGATAATGTTTAAAATAAACATTAAACATGTATAAATTTTATCAGTTGATTATATTACAACCCTATATCATATCATATTCGAATTGAGTCATTTCTGGAGGTTTTTAAGTGGGGTTTCATTTTATTATTAATTAATATTTTTAAGGTTTCCAAAAGTGCCCCTCTCCTCTCCTATATAAGGGCACCTTTTTCCCTCTCCTATTCACTCAATTTTTAGCCTTAAAACTCATCCAACCCCTTCAGATTTCTCTCAACCTCTCTAGTTATATTATAAAGGTTCTGTTATTCTCAAAAGACCAACTCTAGTGCCTTAAGAGGAAGCTTAAAAGAGGTGCGTCGAAGAAGAGGTAATCTCTTCTACCGATTCTTTCAAGTTTCTTTCTTCTTCAACTTCTTATTATTTAGTTGTTTCATTATAAAGTAATAACATAAGTATCACTAATATAATTATATGTTATTATAAATAATAAACAACCCTATTTCACCTTCTATCCATCCTAAGGAAAACAAAATCACCGCGCGTGCGTACGTAAGGAATACCATCTCCACGCTGTGGTGTAATCTGTTTTTCCACGACTGCCTTACTTGGATGGGTATAATGGTGTAAATAACAACTACATATGGTTATTATAACATCATAATGATTCTTATATATTCTATCATCCACTCCAATACTATTTAATAATTATGGGAACGATATCGTAGCTCGTGCGTACGTACGACTTACCGTCTCAACGATGAAATTGGATTCATTCTAAAAGATCTTCATTAAAAAATTATTATATAAACAAATTTAATGAATAAATATTATATATGTTATACTAATACCATTATTTAAATGATATAACTATAACATAAAAACAGGAATATGAACATATCTGACAAAACATATGTATGAAAATAAAGCAGTTAATTCCCAAACAACGAGTAACAATGAAATGTTACTAACAAAAATATGAAAATATGATCATAAATTTTATCATAAAAATAATTATGATTCTTTAATATATCTGTTACAATATTTAAATCATTATACATGAGGTTCAGATACATTCGAAGCATATCGTCCCTAAGGTAAGGGAAAATATCGCTATATCAATTTTTATCCAAAATTTATTTATACTTCAGTATTTACTGGGGAATATTTTTCATCCACATCCATGTTTCTTCAATATGTAATATTACTTCTATCCTCATAAAATTTTGTAAATCAAATTTTACCTATTGGAGAAAATTTTAGAAATAGATATGAAAGGAATCTTTTGTCATTTTCAGTACGAGATACTTTTTGACTTTTCTGGCCAATGTTCGTGAAGAATGTTTTTTTAACTTATACAGAATGAATGGATTTTTATGATTTCATAGAAAATTATTTACATGATGATTCCATTATATGTTTTCAAGTTTATTTTCAATTATCTTATTTTAGTTTTAAATTTTATGACATGTTGAGAAAGGAAAAATGTTTTTTTAAAAGAAAGGATATTTTTCTCAGGAATGGAGTTCAAATGTTTTATCAAAATTATTTTCAATCTAAGATAATATAGGGTTCTGTTTCTATCATTATTATTAAATTTATTTTATTATGTTGTAATGGAATTATTTTTATAATTTCCTTTTATCTTATATGGGTTATCTTATGATGGAATGATGTTTAAGAATCCTAATTTTATTACATGGGTTACACTATGATGTATGAATTATGATTTTGTGGTACACATAAGAATGGATTAATTATGGGATGGGTGGGACCTATATCTCCCTCCAATTCATTGGTTAAAGATTTATATATCATTAGAGAGACATGGATGGAACGATATGTTACTCCGGTTCAGTGATATAGGACTGGAACGAGGAGTGAACTCGGTTCAGTGTTGGACTTTTTCCGTTATGATGGTATTGTCAATGAGTCTTGACTAATATGAAATAATTTTTTATGATTATGTGTGTATGACACAAAGTTTCATGTTTTATGTTATGATTATTGGGATTACATTTAACTACTATGATTTATCCCATGTCATGATATTATGATCTCTTTTGCAGTTTAAGATTTTCAAAATGTTATGTTCTTATGAATATGATATGATTGATATTTCGTTTGTTTACCATTACTGAGCATTTTAGCTCAACCTTTTGTATGTTTTATTTTACCCAGGTTATGAAGAAGGGTATTAAGTAGGATATGCCAAAAGTAACTCTAGATATGTTGAAATAAACAGGAGACAATGTAGATGATTTATGAACTAGCTGTTCATGTTTCCCAGTTTCTAAAGACACTATACCTATACGATCCTATCATGGTTTTGTTATATGTTGTAATAAGTATCCTTCAATTTTTAAGTAATAAATATGTATGTAAAGTATGGGTTTTTATAGTTGGTATCAGAGGAAAGGTATAGATATCCTTTGGAATCTAGGATGTGAACACATTAGTAAGAACCCTAAGGATATGTCTATGCATAGAACACAATCTTAGTGTTTTATAAATTACCATGAATAGCCTATGATAATACCTAAAGTGTGAAATTTCATTACTGATTATGTGGTTTTCTTGTTGTAATTAGTGTTACCCACACAATTATTCTTGGTTTTAGTCAATGGCTGGAACCCAAAGGAACCGTGTTAATGATGAATGTGACGGGAAATGAAATGATTGTCCCCCTGAGCAACCAAACATTATGGGAGATGGAATTCAAAATCTTGTAGCCACGATCACACAACTTTCTCAAGCTATGAATCATGAAAGACTTCCCAACAAGCAAAGGAAGGAGCAACATTATATTGAATCTGTCATGAGGCAACATCCACCTTCATTCAGTGGGTCTTCTGATCCACTAGTAGATGAATAATGGATCAGTACTACATAAAATATATTTTCAGTTCTACAATGTTTAGAACATGATAAAGTCATCTTAACAGTATATCATTTGGAAGGTGAAGCTAATCAATGGTGGAATCTTAGCAAGAATACAAGGCAAAGAGACGAAATTTAATCCATGGAATGGGATGAGTTCAAGAACTTATTTTTCAATAAGTACATCCCTCGTATTCTTTGAACAAATATAGAGAAGAAGTTTCATGAACTAAAGCA
Source organism: Viscum album (assembly GCA_963277665.1). NCBI lineage: Eukaryota > Viridiplantae > Streptophyta > Magnoliopsida > Santalales > Viscaceae > Viscum > Viscum album. Next base: position 2,016,545,950 of record OY728127.1, read on the forward strand.
AAAGGATGATGAATCTGTTGGTACCTACAAAGAAAATACAAGACTTGCAAGGTACGCTTCTGGAATTATTATCCAAACTGAGAGTAAGATCGATCGATACATTAGTGTCTTAAAACCAAGTCTTTGTGGGGCATTAGCCATAAGGGACTTAAATAGCTATGAGGAAATTGTTCAATGTGCTCTCAATGTTGAGATGGATATTGGAGTAACCCACCAGTCATATGGTTCTGATAAGAAGAGGAAAATGGAATTCAAAGGAAAATATAAAGACCACACTAAAAATAAGATGAGTTTTCCCTTATGCTCTATGTGATTAATGAAACATGGAGAGAATTTTCTTAAAGGGACAAGTATATGTTTTAAATGTGCAAAATAAGGTCATCAGAAAATTGAATGTTGATGTAATGGGAAGAAGATGTCTAATGATGTGAACAAAGAAAGGGATGCACAAAATGCACCTCATACACTTCAATGTTTCAAGTGCAAGTAAATGTGGCATTATGTTAATCAATGCCCTAGTCCAAGGGTTGTTGATGATGATCGACATCAAAAAAATATTAAAGCCAAAGACAAAGGAAATTCACAGGAAATTTCTATCAGCGATGTGGAGTACGATAAATAAGTGGTGAAAGGTACATTTACCATCCACTCTAAAGTATAAAATGTTTTATTTGATTTTGGATCCTCCATGTATTTTATTTATAAAGCATTTTCTAAGGGTATTTCCATACTACCTCAACATCTAGATACTGAGTTAGCTGTGAAGACTCCTAATGGAACAATTGTCGCATCAAAAGATAACAATTATTCTCCGATTTAAGTTTTTGGGAATGTGATTCCTGAAAATCATGTGATACTTCAAATAGTGGAATTTTATGGGATTCTTGTCATAGATTGTATTTCTTTATATGGAGCTCATATCAATTTCCAAAGAAGGGAAGCCACATTTCATATTTCTGATCAATCTATGATTATTTATCAATGCAAGGATGAATATAACCTTCCAGTGGAAATTTCTTCCATCTTATGGGTCTTGATTCTGATAAATTATGTATCCAATTATGGAAAATTCACAACACATAAGTAATTATTTATAACCATTTAAAATTTGGAATTTTATTACCACAAATAAAAGTAAATAGATTAAATAAGGAATAATCAAAATGATAAGGTTTAAAATAAACATAAAACATGTCTAAATTATTTTGGCTGATGGTATTAAAACCCTATATCATCTAATCTTTGGATCAGAGTCATTTTGGAAGTTTTTAAGTGGGGTTTGTATTTATTATAAATTAATATTTTTGAGATTTCCAAAGGTTCCCATCTCCTCCCTTATAAAAGGGAACCCCCTCCCTCTCCTCTTTACACAACATTGAGCCTTCAAGATCGGAAATACCCTACCAATTTATCTTCTCCACTTCCTTAGAAACATTTTTGAGGTTCAAGTCTTCTCAAAAGACCAACTCTAGACCCTTAAGAGGAAGCTTAAAGGAGGTGCGTCGAAGAAGTGGTAATCTCTTCTACCGATTCATTCAAGTTTCTTTCTTCTTAAACTTATTATTATTTAGTTGTTTATTTATAAATTAATAACATAAGTATCAATAATATAATTATATGTTATTATAAATAGGAAACAACTCCATTTCACCGTCTATCCATCCTACGAAAAAAAATCACCGCACGTGCGTATGAACGGAATACCGTCTCCACGCCGTGGTGTAAACTGTTTTTCCACCACCACCTTACTCGGATGGATATAATGGTGTGAATAATAACTATATATGGTAATTATAACCTCATAATTATTCTAAAATATTATATCATCCAATCTAATTCCATTAAAAAATTATGGGAACGATATCATCGCTCGTGCGTACGTACGGATTACCGTCTTCATGACACGATGAGATTCATTCTCCATGTTAACCATTAAAGAATGATTATAAAGTATATATAATGAATAATAATTGTATATATAACATAATAATTCTACTGGATTTATGTATATATATATATGTCATCTACTTACTTCGATTCAAGTCAATAAGGAAAGGAAAACAACGTTCATGCATACGTACGGCCTACCGTCTCCATGAACGGTGTGTTTCATTTCATTTATATATCTATAATAAATATATATACTAAATATATATGATATATAAATAATGTTTTACATTCTGGAAGTAAGTAAATCATGATATAATTAATAATAATATCAAGAACTAAAAGTCCAAGCACGTACGATAAATGAAACGATTTTACCAAAAACGCTGCTTTAACATGGAATTGACAAAAGAACGAGTAATATAAAGTCATAAGTGAATCATATATGATATAATAAATATTATTATGGTTCTGTTACAAGTTAATAATATGTTTAAACCCACTATACAAAAGTTTCAGACATGTACAGATGGAATTGGACCTAAGGTAAGGGATAATTTTTCAAATCTCATTTTTATCCGATATTGCTTATATGTAAGTATTTACTGGGTTTATATTTTTTTCATCCATGTCCATAAAAATGTTTTTCATAAAGTGTTTAATATTCTTCCATGTATGTTTAAAGTCATGTTTACCCTGTTTTCACTTTTACTTTGTGTTATGGAAGGAATCCTTCTTTTGTTTACCATACGTGGTACTTTTTGACTTTTCTGTTAAAAGTACGAGGAGGATGTTTTTTTAACTTATACGGCGTGAATGAATTTTTACAGTTTCATAATGCCTAATCTTCATGAATATTCCTCTACAATATTTGATTATTATTTTCAAAAAAATCCTTTTCTTTTAAAATTGAATGGCATTTTTTGATAAGAAAATGATTTTAAAGAAGAAAGGGTATTTTCCTGAAGAATTCATTTCAAGTGTTTTGTCAAAACTATTTTCCATCTAAGAGGAAATTTTTTAGTATGATAATGTTTCAAGTATAACTTCTCTATTATTTACATGGTTTGATTCTTTTTATGATGAAATGATATCCATTTGTTTTATATGGATTACATTATGATGGGACGATGTTTATGAAACCCATTTTTTTCTTTGGGTTATGATGAATGATTTATGTTTATTTTATGTCACAAGTAAGAATGATTTCATTATGAAATTGGTGAGATATATATATACCTCCAATGAATTGGGTAATGATTTATATCTCATGAGATAGACATGGCTGGAACAACAAGTTAATCTGGTTCAGCGATACAGGACTGGAATGAGGAGTGAACTCGATTCAGTAAGGGACTTTGTCCACTACGATGGTCTTGGCAGCAATGACTTGGATACTATAGAAATCATATCATGTTCTCAATGGTTTCCCCCAATTAAATGTTTTATTTCCATGCTATTTTATCATGAATAATGTTCCTATATGATCTATGCCTTATGTACTACCAAGAATTATTTCTCAAGATTTTGATGATTAAACCTTATGTTCATGTTTTTCTTAAGTTCAAATGTATATGATTTGTTTTATTTTCTCCATGCTTACCCTTACTAAGCATTTGAGATCACCCTTTATATGTTTTTATTTCCATTGGATTTAAAGAAAGGTTTTAGGTAAGAAAACAAAAGGGTAATATCTTTATGGGAGATGTTTAAGATCTTTCACGATGATTAGAAGATTATGTTCCGAGTTTACAAAGACACTAAACTATTACGGTCCTTGAGTGTTGGTTCTTGTTATGTATTAATTATTCCACAAAAGTAATTTAATGTCCATGTACGTCAATCTTGGGTCTCTACAGTTGGTATCAGAGGAAAGGTTTAGTTATCCTTTCGAAACTAGGATGTGAAAACTTTAGTGAGATCCCTAGAAGATATTTCTAAGGTATGTCAAGGGATGTCCCTATGGTTATGTATAAGTATAGGTTATAGTCCTAGAATTATGGTAAATATCTTATAATTTAACCAACGATGATATATATTGAAGCTACTCCCCCTTGATTATGATTTTTCCTTTCACACTATTCTTTTTGGGTTTTAGAAAATGGCTGGAAACAGGAAGATTCACGATAATGGAGGATATGATGGGCAATGGAATGATATTCTTCATGAGCAACCAAATGAAATTAGATTTGGAAGTACAATATCGTTATTATGCCTAATCAGCAATCTCATAATATGATCAATAATCACAACTTTTGTAAGTTTCCCGACTCAGCTAATAAGATAAAGATGGGGTTTCATGATGATCTTAGAGGAAAGAAAGCTCAATTTCCCTCATGTAAATCATGTGGGAAGAGGAATCAGGGAGAATGTTTCAAAGGAACTGGAAGATTCTTTGGGTGTGGAAAAGAAGGACACAAATCCAGTAATTGTAAAGGAAAAGGTTCAGTTAACACCATGGACAAGGATAATGGTATTTCTAAGATACCAACAACGGTTAAATGTTTTAAATGTGAAACGTATGAGCATTATGAAAACCAATTCCCTAAGGGAAAATATCATGAAGAGAATCAGCATCGTGGTATGGGTAGTATTTATGTTGATGATGATGAAGAGACTACGAATGGTATATGAGATGAAAGAAGTTTTGAGGAATACAATGATGAAGCTCGGTCAATGGTTTAAGAATGTAGTGGAATGATTGCATATTTATCAAGAGTAATGTTGTATATGTAATTTCATGGTACTCTAGAATAAAGAATCATCTAAGGATTGTTACACTATTGTTTTTACTTATGTTTTTTGAAAATATATGTTGAATGGTACTGGTAACCATGAAAGGTTATTCAGATATTTTTGGAAAGCAGATGATATGCGCATAATTATGGGTTGAGGAGATAATGAAATGTTTGATAATATTAATGAGCTCATTACTGATATAAGGAAAAAGTGATATCATGGTTTGAGTATATAGAAATTCCGGGATCATTCACATTTTCACAAAGATTATATGGTTATACATGTTTCAAGAGAATACATGATTAAGGTATTCACATGTTTGAAATGAAATCAAAAAAATATGTCTTATGATATATGGGGGATAAATGATTGTATTCACGTTCTTGTTATGTGACCTTTCAAGTAATCGTTTTCTTTATACTATGAGATTAGACATATGTATTTTGGATAAGACTAAAGATTGGAATGGATTATGTTAGACATTAGATAGTATTATTTAAGGATAGAAATTTTTCTTCGATATTATTTCTGGAATGTTATAATAGTATAGTTTTAGAAAATGGACAATGCATAGGAAGAGCGACAACCTGTCTCATCGGACAAGGCTGTGGGAATTGAAACCACAACCGAAGTGCGATAGGAATTTATCACATTCCAATGGCCTACATGAAGTCCTTGGTTATTATAAACTAGTTTTAATTTATTAAGTGGTATGATATATGAAGTATAAGTCCATTTTATGAACCATATATGATTAATCTCACTAAATATGGACTTATGTATATTTAATAACTTTTTCTAACCTTTTGTTTGAGACAGATGGAATGAACTATAATTCTATCGCATGATCTTCCAACACTTCACTAATGAAAAATTCAACTTTATTTCATTAAGAGATGAAATGGAAATTGTTCAAGGAACAACCAACAGTGAGATTGTACCAAAATCAAGAATGTATTTCTTCTAATTCCAAATTTTCAACTTTAAGGAAAAGATCTTGAAAACCAAAAGTGTTATCCTATTGCCCTCATATCTGATGAATCCGATGGAACCTTAGATCATCACAAATTTATGGCTTTGTGATTGATGGATTTTTCATAGCCATGTTCTCTACCACTCTCCATCAGAACATGATGGTTAGATTTCTCTTCCATATCCATATTTTCACCTATGTTCTCCTATGTGGAAACCCCATAATTAGTTAATTTGGGTAATCTTTACGTTTCATAATTTATTTTTTAATGTTATGTTTTGTTATTACTTTTTACGATGTGGGTTTCTATTAAAGAAACTTTCAAGTAGTAAACCATTTTTAACCCCGACAAATTTCGAGGCCGAAATTCATTTTAAGGGGGGTAGAATGTAACACCCCAAGATTTTATGAGAAATATTATTTTAATTTCATTGATGTATTGTGTTGTACGCTACAACAAAATTATCTTGTGCTATACGGAACACCATATTAGCTTATATTATACGCAAACACTATTCTTGGCTTGTGTTGCATGCAAGAGCAACCTTCCTCAATAGCGTGTGTTGTACGCAATACTGAGTTTCACTAAACAATAATATATTGTTATAATATTATTATGAACTAGCTGTTATGAATATTTGTAACTAAATTTTGACTTTTCTGACATTATAATTCATCTTACACATTTTATAGAATATGGTATGGGAACAAAATAAAATATTCGGGTAAAATAAGTATTTTTCAAAAAATGCTGTTTTGCCGCCTTTTGATGGCGCACCCACATTAAATTTAGTTATTGACATGTTTACAAGTTCAATTTGAAAAAAATTAAATTCTTCTCTTTAATCAGGATAAAAAAATTTACTTTGGATAAATTTTTGATATTTTTCTGATAAGTTCTTTATTTTGATGAATAGAAAAAATATGCTAAATTTTAATTAAAAACAACTTTTTCCATCGAGATAATTTATATGGTAAAACTATAATATTTTATATTTTTAAAGTATAAATAGAATATATTTTTACCATTTAAAATAATGTAATTAATTAGCATTAATTTTACACTGAATTCATAAGTAAAAACATTTCAATCTTTTGAAATGTTTTAACTTTTAAAACCTGTTTTTCTCAAAAGTGGGATTAATATTTAATTAAATAATGCAACTTTTGTGTTTTGAATTTGGTAAAATGGATTCCATATTTGTAATCAGTAGGTCCAAATTATGTTAATAAGCTTCTTTTTATTTTTAGGCATTATGAATAGTAACTACGGTAAATTTTATTTACCATAATTAAAGGTAAATCGGGTAATTAAGGGTAAATATAATATTATAAAGTTACCCTAACACTTGAATTAATATAGTTGGATTATTTTATTTTTTCCTAAATCATACGTGGGTTGAAATTGAATCTAATGGAACCCACTTGTATTTGATTAAGACCTTTTATTTATTTTATTTAAAGGAAAGTGAAATACGTCTCACTCAAACTTTAATAATTAGATTATTTTTAATATAAGGTTATATATAATATAAATTAGATTATAAATAGTCATTTGAAAGATAAAATATTTTTCTTTATCATGGTAATTTATTTTTAATTTTTAAGAAATGTTTAATTACCTTAATATCTTATAAATTAATGATGTAGAAATTATTTATTTAGTGAAAAATCAATAATATAGTTTTATTAAAATAACAATACCTATAAAAAGGACCATACACTTGACCAAAAATTATTGGTAGAGAATATCTATACCCTAATCATCCAAGGGTCGATTTGGGGACCATTTGGAGCCTTATAAAACCGATTAGGACATTTATATTATTTTATTTTAAATGATGTCAAAGATGTCACCTTCATAATTTAATAAATATAACAATTTAAATGATGTTATTTTCAGATGATAAATTCTAGTAAAAATACTATTATGAAAGTTATTATATTTATTTGCATCATAGGATTTTATTTTTAATTTTTATGCAAAAAATAAGTATATTACCTAATTATAAAAAAATGTTGTAATAATTATTTTAATAAGAGATATACCAACTAAATGGTTTTAATAATATTAAAATAAATAATATATGAACAAATTAATGTACCCCATGATTTTTTGTGATGAATATTAAATTTTAGGAATCTATTATATATATTTTTTCGAACATATCTTATATGTGGTATTTATTTAAATTCAAGTAATGAATAGTGTCAAAATTGACACTATTGATATTTTATAAAAATAACATATTATTAAATTTTTTAAAAATCAAAAAAATATTTAAAAACTACAAATAGAAAATTATACGGTCTAAAAGGTTATAAAGTATACAATTATGGGAAATTAAAAACATTTAAGTATGTATTTATAACAATTTAAAATTTATAATTTTATTACCACAAATAAAATTAAATAGATTAAATAATGATAAATCAGGTTGATAAGGTTTAAAATAAACATAAAACATGTCTAAATTTTATTTTTTTATGAAATTACATCCCTATATCCTCTCATATTTTAATTTATTCATTTTTGGAGGTTTTTAAGTGGGGTTTCATTTTATTAATAACTAATATTTTTAATGTTTCCAAAAGTTCCCCTCTCCTCTCCTATATAAGGGCACCTCCTTCCCTCTCCTCTTCACTCAATTTTGAGCCGTCAATCTCAGAAAAACCCAGAAAAGTTATGTTATCAACCTCTATAGTTATATTATAGAGGTTCTAGTCTTCTCAAAATACCAACTCTAGTGCCTTAACAGGAAGCTTAAAAGAGGTGCGTCGAAGAAGAGGTAATCTCTTCTACCGATTCTTTCATGTTTCTTTCTTCTTAAATTTCATCTTATTTAGTTGTTTCATTATAAAGTTATAACATATGTATCACTAATATACTGATATGTTATTATAAATATTAAACAACCCCATTTCACCTTCTATCCATCCTACAGATAATGAAATCACCACGCGTGCGTACGTACCGAATACCGTCTCCACACCGTGGTGTAATCTGTTTTCCACCACCACCTTACTTGGATGGGTATAATGGTGTAAAGAATAACTATATATGGTTATTATAAAATCATAATTATTCTGAGATATTATATCATCCACTCCAATTCCATTAAATAATTATGGGAGAGATATCATCGCTCGTGCGTACGTACAGATTACCGTCTCCACGACACGATGAGATTCATTCTCCATGTTAACCATTCCAGAATGATTATAAAGTATATATAATGAATAATAATGGTATATATAACATAATTATGCTACTGGATTTATGTATATATATATATGTCATCTACTTACTTCGATTCAAGTCAATAATGAAAGGAAAAAAACGTTCATGCGTACGTATGACCTACTGTCTCCATGAACGGTGTGTTTCATTTCATTTATCTATCTATTATATATATATATTGAATATATATGATATATAAATCATGTTTTACATTCTGAAATTAAGTAATTCATGATATAAGTAATAACAATATCAATAACAACAAGTCCAAACAGGTACGATAAATGAAACGATTTTATAGAAAACGCTGCTTTAACATGAAATTGACAAAAGAACGGGTTATATAAAGTCATAAGTGAATAATATATGATATCATAAATATTAATATGGTTCATTTAAAAGTTAATAATATGTTTAAACCCACTATACATGAGTTTCATACATGTTCGGAAGAAATTGGACCTAAGGTAAGGGATAATTTTTCAAATCTCATTTTTATCCGAGATTTCGTATACGTAAGTATTTACTAGGGTTATATTTTATTCATCCATTTCCATAAAAATGTTTTTAATAAAGTGTTTAATATTATTACATGTATTTTTAAAGTCATTTTTACCCTGTTTTTACTTTTACTTTGTGTTATGGAAGGAATATTTCTTTTGTTTACCATACATGGTACTTTTTGACTTTTCCATTAAGAGTATGAGGAGATTTTTTTAACTTATACGGAGTGAATGGATTTTTATGGTTTCATGACGCCTAATTTTAATGAAGCTTCCTCTACATTATTTCATGATTTTGTTCAAAAAAATCCTTTTCTTTTAAAATTGAATGGCATTTTGTGATAATAAAATTATTTTAAAGAAGAAAGGATATTTTCCTCAAGAATTCATTTCAAGTGTTTTTTAAAAACTATTTTCCATATAAGATGAAATTATATAGTATGATTATGTTTCAAGTATAATGTCTCTATTATTTACATGGTTTGATTATTTTTATGATGAAATTATATCCATTTGTTTTATATGGATTACCTTATGATGGGATGATGTTTATGAAACCCATTTTATTCTTTGGGTTATGATGAATGATTTATGTTTATTTTGTGGCACAAGTAAGAATGATTTAATTATGAGATGGGTGGGACCTATATCTCCCTCTAATGCATTGGGAAAATATTTATATCTCATGATATAGACATGGATGGAATGAAAAGTTTATTCATTTCAGTGATACTGGACTGGAAGGAGGAGTGACCTCGATTCAGTAAGGGTCTTTGTCCACTAGGATGGTCTTGGAAGCAATGCCTTGGATACTATGGAAATCATATCATGTTCTTAATTTTTTTCCACAATTACTTGTTTTATTCCCATTTTGTTTTATCATGAATAATGTTCCTTTATGATCTATGCCTTATGTACTTCCAAGATTTCTTTCTCAAGATTTTTATGTTTAAACTTTATGTTCATGTTTTTTAAGTTCAAATGTATATGATTTGTTTTATTTTCTCCATTCTTACCCTTACTAAGCATTTGAGCTTACCCTTTATATATTTTCTTTTCCACAAGATTTAAAGAATGGTTTTAGGTAAGAAAACAAAAGGGGAAGATCTTTATGGGAGATGTTGAAGATCTTTCACCATGATTAGAAGATTATGTTCTGAGTTTCCAAAGACACTAAACTATTAAGGTCCTTGAGTGTTGGTTACTGTTATGTATTAATTATTCAGAAAAATTAATGTAATGTCCATGTACGTCAAGCTTGGGTCTCTACATGATGTGAAGTTTGGGATAGACATGTAACTTGGTGCTTCCCTGATATCAATGAATCTTTATCGGATTGAACCTTCTGATTTATGGGAGATATATATCCTAATTGAAAACTTGATGAAGAAGGGATTTATCCAGACCAGTGTGTCACCATTGGGTGCTCCTGTACTATTTTCAAAGAAGGAAGATGGGTGTTTGAGGCTATGCTTAGAATACCAGAGGATGAATCAGGTGATGATCAAGAACTATTACCCTTTTTAGAGGATATATTATCTTTTTTACCAACTGAGAGTGGAAATTTGGTTTTTCTAAGATTGATCTAGGTCCTGGGTATCACCAGTTTTGGGTGAAGGAGGGTGACATCTCAAAGATTGCTTTCAAGTGTAGGTGTGGGCACTTCGAGTTTGTGGTTATGCTGTTTGGTGTTACAAATGGACAAGATATGTTCATGGGGATCATGTACTCTATCTTTCATGAGTTTTTAGACTGGTTCATCCTTATTTTAATTGATGATATCATGATATACTTGAAGTTAGAGGAGGAGCATACCAGGCATCTTAGGTCTGTCTAAGAGGTCCTTCAACACCACCATCTTTATGGAATGTTTTCCAAGTGTATGTTTTGGATGCAGGAGGTGAAATTCTTGTACATGTGGTGTATTAGTAGGGTTTAGAAGTGAAACCATTGAAGGTTGAAGTATTAGTTTCTTTGGAAGCACTTAAGAATGCGGTAGAGGTTCTTAGTTTTCTCGGTCTGGCAGGCTATTATCAGAATTTTTTACCCAATTTCTCTCGAGTGGGAGCTCTGTTGATGGATATGACCAGAAAGGACCATGCCTTTGTGTGGGGTGAGAAGTTTATGGAAGCTTTCAACTACTCTAAGGGTAAGTTGGTCAGTGCTCTAGTGCTCGAGTTTCTAGAAGAAGTGGTGATGTTTGATGTGTTTTGCGATGCTTCTTGTCTAAAATTATGGTGTCTATTGATGTAGAAATGGGGAGTGATCTATTATTAGTCTAAGATGTTACATCCCCATGAATGTAACTATCCCACCCATTATCTGGATCTTGTAGTGGTCATGTTTTCACTAAATTTTTGGCAACATTACCTCATTAGGGATCACTTTTTTGTCTTCACAAATCACAATATATTGAGGTATATCTTTTCCCAGTGATATATGAACTTACAAAAATGATGGTGGATAGAGTTTCTCTTGGATTACGACTTTTAGATATTCTAAAACTTAATAAAATGGAACATCACATATTATTATTTCAGTTAAAAGTAGCAGAGAGGTAGTTCAAAAATCTACCAATTATTGGGAAAGGATTGAGGAGTTGGACACCTTGCACTTAGATTCATGGATGGATGGAGGAAGAGGATGTCTATTTTATATGGCAGTAAAATCATCTTTGATGTAGTAGGAGGAGGAGTCTCAGTAGGGGGGGACTCATAGGTAGAGACAATGCATGATCTTGTTGACCAGGGTGATGCTTTGAAGGGATGGTCGAAGGATAGTTAAAATCAGATGTTGTCTCATAGTAAGATGTTTGTTACATAGAAAATGTGTTAGGGGGTTCTCCATGAGTTTCACATATCTCATTTAGTGGTATATCCAAGAGTTTCTAAGATGTACCATGGATTGAGGGATTAGTTTTGGTGGCCCAGGATAAAGCGGGCTATGACAGAGTTTGTGGCAAAGTGCTTAGTGTGCCAGTAGGTGAATGCTCATCACCATGTTCCCAGAAGTTTGTTGCATTCCATAGATTTCCCTGAGTGGAAATGGGATGACATCTCAATGGATTTTGACATAGGGCCACCCAGGGCTCAGGGAGGCTATGATTCTATCTGGGTAGTAGTGGATCAATTAATTAAATCGACACACTTCTTGGCAATCAATGAATCAAGTGTAGTGGATGCCTTGGCCAGGAGGTATGTGGATGAGGTGGTGCGACTGCATGGAGTTCCTAGATCCATTGTCTCAGACTAGGATACACGCTTTACCTCATGAGTTTGTATGGGATTTCAACATGATTTTGGAACACAATTACGCCTTAGAACTGAATTCCACCCTAAGATAGATGGGTAGATAGAGCGAAACATCTTGATATTGGAGGACATGCTGTGAGCATGCATCTTGGACTTTGGTGGTTCTTAGGTGCGAAAAATTCCCTTTGTTGAGTTCACATACAATAATTGCTATCATTATTCCATTAACATGGCTCTATTCGAAGCATTGTATGGGAGACCATGTCGTTCACCTTTGTGCTGGACAGAGGTTGGGAATATGGTAGTTCTTGGATCTGAGGTAGTGCAGAGCACGAAAAATAATATTCAGCTAGTTTGTGAGAGGATGAAGCCAGTGCATTACAAACATAAGTTGTATTATGATCATCGGAGGAGGCCCTCGGAGTTCATCGTTGGGGATCATGTGTTCTTGAAGGTTTCCCATCGATGTGGGTAGCGAAGGTGAGATAGAGGGAGCAAGAATTTTCCTAGGTTCATGAGACCCTTCAAGGTGTTGGGGTGAGTTGGCGAAGTGTCATACTAGTTGGGACTACCACCACAGCTAGAGAGGATCCACAATATCTTTCATGTCTCCCTGATTTTTTGGTATCTTCATGATGGCTCCCATGTCATTGTTTGGGGAGAGTTGGGTATCAATGACAAAACAACATTCATGGAGCAACCAGCGGAGATCCAGGATCATCAAGAGAAGGTGTTATGTGGAAATACCATTACTTTGTTTTGATTGTTGTAGAGACATAGTGGTCTGGAGGAGAGTAAATGGTAAAGGGAGACACATATGTGTTCCAAGTACCTAGATTTTTATTGATTTTTTCTTTCCTGTTTTTCTTTTTGATGTAATGCTTGATCTTTGTTTTCTATAAGATGAGTTTCTTGATTTTTCTGTCATGTGTGATTAAGTGCAAACATGTAGAAATGGGAGTACCTGATTCCTAATCGAGACACATTAATTTGATGTGATTAAACCTATGTGGGTGAGTCAGTCCTACTCAGAGTGGATAGTATCATGACATGGAGGAAGGAATTCCATGATCAATGTATCCAGACGATATGATTTTGGTGCTCGTGTGGTGTGTATTCAAGTCGGATGGGGGTAGCATAAGTTAGAGAAGGTGTTCTTGGATGTTGATGTTTCACTCCACTTTTCAAAAAACACAGGGTGGTTTATCATTGAACTTTGATGATAATAACAGTGTTTCAAGTGAAACAGGATACTTGAGAGGTATATCATGAGGTATTTTTTGGACCACTCTTTATTTTAGGTTTAGTTTTGAATTCTTTAGGGTTAGAATAGTTTGATAGGTATATGATGTAATGTCCTAGACCCATTTGGTCCATTACTTTTTCAAAATCCAGTGTTTGGGGTATTCTAGGAGGCAATGATAACTCATTTCAATCGTTTTCCAAAAATATAGTTCTCTAATAGCAATTCAAACATCCTTAGGTCGAGTGTTGGTAGGTCGAGCATCCGTAGGTAGGAAATTGGTAGTTCGGGTGTTGGTAGGTCAGGTGTTGGTAGGTCGGGTGTCGGTAGGTTAGGAATCAGTGATTGTCATTGGTGAGTGGTGTCAGTGAGTGGCATCGATGAGTCACATCAGTGGATCACATTGGTGACTTGCATCAGTGGATCACGTCAGTGGCTCGCGTCGGTGACTCAACCATTGATAACTCGCATCAATGACCCAACCATCGGTGAGTCATTTCCATCTTTTCCCTATCATTCCTGTTTTGCCCCTCTTACATCTTATTTGATGCTAAATGACTTACCTATTATATTTAAGCGGTTTTAAAGCTGTTTCAGACACTATGAATCATATCTTAAATTCATATGGTTCAGGGGAACACTGAAACAATCAAACCGTGTAATCTAGATTGTGATCCGACTTTTAAGTACATAGAAACCATCTCCCTCTAGTGATATAAGATATGGATTTTTCTAAATCTGAGATCCTAACTTCCTTGAACCCTTCCAATTCCTCTTGGTATTCCTAGAGCCTTTATTCCATATGGAGTCATGTGTTGTTCTTTGGCCTTTAGATCTATTTTTATCTTAGAGTCCTTCTTTCTTCTCAAGCACCCCCTGTTTTTTGGTGCATGGAGGAGTTTATGATCACATGTTGTTCCGGGTAGGGATCACATAGTATTTCTTTATTTGTGTATCATGCGAGGTGGAAGGCTAATGTTCATATGTGTTTATAGTCAAATCTCAGGGTTACTAAGATAATCCAACCTATTATAAAGATAACCTGACCTTTTATGATAATTTTTTTATAGAAGTAATAAATGAGGGGAGGGGAAGATGATGATGATAATTATGATCATTTGTTCTATTTATTATCTTTGATCCAGTTTTTGAATGGTATGCCTTACGAAAATCATGTCATTTAGTGGCCTCTATTTGCACAATTGTATGGATTGTGTATTAGTACTATAAATTTGGAAATATGATTAATCATGATACCTGGTTAAATAAATGGATTCCCCAAGGTTGAATTTTTTATGTGATTACCCTTGAATAAATAAAGTGGAATTAAAGAATGAGTGTGTTAAATCTGATTACACGTTTCATTGTTTTGTGTGGTTGTGTGTACGGGGTGGAACATGTGGTGTAATGGAGTATCAGGTTTAGAGATTAGTTTATTATTGGATGTGTGGACTTCTTTATGTTGCGTGACTACATCTGGGATGTGTTATGGTTGTTGGGGAGTGGTATATTCAAGAAATAGGGCTGCTGATGGTTGTGTTGGGGGAAATAATGTTGTTTTTGGCTATGATGAGTATGGTGTGCATATGTACTGGGGTTTGCGAGTATGTTTGCGATGCGGTGTGATCTGGGAATTAATTGTAAGTTGGGGGTTTTCTTGTTGAGAGAAAGGATAGGGCGACATCACTTTGAAGAATGATAATGGAAGTGGTTGGCTTGGGTGTTAAGTGGGGAGGAAGTGTCACACCCCGACCTCACAGATTTGTTATTATTAATTACTTTAATTTTTACTTTGAGTTTTAGACTTTTTTTCCACTGTTTCACGATCATCCCGCACGGTTAGGAGTAACAGCGCGGTGCCCGCACGGACTCTTGAGTGTGTTAGAGTTATGGCGTGCGACTCACATGCAATTTATAGAACCACAAAGGGAGCACGTGACTTGACCCTACAAGCGGGTAGTACTGGGTGGCAGTTCGGGCGTAGTTTGCTCAGTAGTGTGTCGAACTGCAGGTGAGCAATGCAACTGCCCCGATTTTCCAAGTAAATGAATGAATTGATTTAAAAGTAAACGGGGAAAAATATTTATATAAATAAATAAAATAGGGCATGTCAAATTAATTTAAACTGATTTTTATAAAGTTTTTAATAATTATAACAATAACAATATGTTTTTATATATAATAATACTGTTATTATAATTATTTTATTGTTATTAAATGAAAAAAAGAGAACCCAAAACCTAACTCTACCCGACACCCCCCCATTTTTCACTTCCCACTTTTTTTCCACAAAACAACCTACCTCCCCCCCATTATCCCCACATCGTGCACCTACTGCGCACTCCCCACTGCCTCCTCACCGCCTTGTGCGAGCCGCCCCCTCCACAACCCCTCCTCCCTCAACCTGCCACACCTGCCTCCAGTAGTTCTCACGACCCGCGCGCCCTCCGCCTATCATGCACCGTTGTCCAGCCGTCGACCCGCACACCCTCCAGCCACCTCCAGCCTGCACGCTCTGACCCCAAAACCTCTTCCTTGCTTCATCTGTCTAGTGGTTCCCCTTGCCGGAGCACCCCCTCCTTGCAGCTGCTGTCTGGCCAGCTTTCTCGGGTGCGACCCCTCCTCACCGACATTTATCACCGATGCTGCCCGCTCACCGATGACACACTCTCTTGCTGTGCAGCCTTCTTTAGTGACCATCGAGATTGACCACCCTTATCTGGTTGTTTTTTCCCTCATTGGTCAACCTGACCAGCAAACCCTGGAAAATCCCTTCTCTGTTATCTCCCTCTTATTGGTGCCCCTTTCAGTAGCAACCCCCCTCCCAGTGAGGTTATTCTTTATTTTTTTCCATTATTAATTGATTCATGATTTAGTGATATCAATTTTCACAAAACCTCGATGTTATGGTTTCAATATTTTTTTGGTTTAATCATCGATTTTATAGTCAAGTGTTTTTTTACGTTTTTAGCATTTTGCACGTGCGATTGGGGTGAAAACTAAATTTCACACCTTATTTTTATGCTGAGATTTATAGCTAAATCATTGGTTAGGTTAATTAGCTTGAAACACATAAATTTATCCCCCATTTCTTGATGAATAGTAAATTTTGGTTAAATAATGCATGCCCTTTGTGTGAATTGTTTTGTGGTTGGATTTTGAATGCTAAATGTGTATAAAAAGACGTGTTTTGTTGGAAACCACTTTTGTGATGTTTAACATAATTTCATGAAGTTGTGTATTTTGTTTTTCTGACTATGAAAGTCAAGCGTTTTCTGTTTGGGTATCTAGGGGATTTGCGTTCGCTCATAAAAGAGGGTTTAAGGGGGGGGGGGGGTTTGAGTGTGATAAGTCGTGAGTTACTTTTTGAAAAAAAATATTTCATAAATTTTAAAGTGTTTTAGGAAATAATGTAAATGGCGCGTAGTATGTTTTGAGAACATTTCGAGGTGGTTTTTTTTTTACAGTTTTTGTTCTTTTGATTTGTATTAAGTTAGTTGTTATGGGTTTTTAGTTGTGCATTTGTTGCAACGCTTTGGCGAGGTAACTACACGAAACTGCAGTCATCAGCTTGTGTGTGCTTGCACGCCCACACGAGGCGTGTCGCACCATTGTGGTTGTCTTGCATGTTGAGGTAGGTCCCCCACTGTACTCACCTTTAAATTTAGAATTTATTAATTGCTTGATGTTTTATTAATTTTAATGAATGAGAAATAATATTAGATAATAAAATTTTAAATGATTATTTAGTGTGAAATGAGCCATTTATTTTATACCGAACACTTGGAACATTTTCATGATGAGCAGACACCCAGTATTGAAAGAATTTATGTTTGGCCTTTAAACATAATCCATGGAATTTCAAATGTACTTCTAGTTTTAAAGATAAATGATTTCTTTTGAACAAGTGTTTTGGGTTTTCTCTAGAAATGAGGTTTTGCTTTAAAATTGGTGAAGGTCCGCTTGGTACTTTAATAAAATAAATTATTTTGGAAAACCCATTCAAGGGTGATCTTTGGTGTGCGTTGATTGCGTGAGCTGTATGTGATGTTTGTGCATTGTGACTGATTGTTTGGCATTGTTGATTCACCCCTCTTTTATTATATGTGTTGACATGGGAACCTGGCATAGTGAGTGAATCTTATGAGAATGATTGCTGCACTAGTTTAGACCACACAAAGGCTAGTGGCCCCATAGTAGGGGAATACTGAGTTATTGCTGCTATGAGGATTGAGCCCCTCGGTTAGGCCATATAGGGCTATGCCGGGCGTTAGGGCTTTATGACGTCATCGAGTTAGGGCATGCCTTCGAGATGAGTCAGATGTATAGTATGTTTTGGATTGTTCACGATCTCTTAGGATCAACCCATGTTTCTTTTAGTATTTATTTGTATGTGGCGGATGATTGAGAGGTCGAGTTTGGTTGCTGACCCCTGTGTGCCACTTTTTATATTTCCCTTAGTGTCTGTTGTGTGTTGTTTGTGATTTTCCTATTGACTAACAACTAAAGTTTGGATTTCTAAATTGTTCAAAAAATGTTTTAAAAATAAAATGCACCTGTTTCTTTCAACATTATACTTGTTCTAAATTAAAAAGGGCAATGTACTGTTACTTGTTTTAGAAATGAAAGTGTGTGTTGAAACCATATGTTATATAATTTAGTGCAAACCTGTAATTGACAAATTCTTTGTTTAACGGTATGTGCAATGGGAATATAATAAGTCAGGCCTACCTACTGAGTTTTAATACTCACGCCCATAATGTTTTCTTGTTTTTAGTTCTGTTGCAGGTTCCAGCTTCAGTTGTTCGCCTTGAGCGACGTTGGGTTGTGGTATTGGAGAGTGACCCTCGGGGTCACGTGGAGTTTTGGTCGTGGTCAGGTTAGTAGCGTTGTTTTTTCTTTATTTATTTTCTTTTGTTATATTTATTTTTCCGCTACTTAGTTTGTTTTCATTTGGGCCAAATCATTCCCACCTGTTAAATTTTGATGCCCGACACTAGTTTCCATCCCGGGGGACCGGGAACGCCTCTCCGGACTTTCCGCGGACCGGCTCGGGTGACCGGTTCAGGGTTGACCTGGGATGGTTCATGATAAAATGGTATCAAAGGAGGCCCTTGTTATTTGGGATGTCTAGTAGATGAAGATTAGGTGTGTCGGGACTCGGTAGGTAGGTACGAGAAGGACGTCATGAACCCTCGCCCGTTCCTCAGCTCGAGTAGCCAGGGATAGTCCGAGAATTGAGTCTTTATTTTGTTCTGATTTGTTTTGGATTGAGGGATGACAACAGAGGTAGAATGATGTCACATCGTGATATCACATGGAGTAGTGACCCATGTGGAGTCTGGGTACACGATTTGAATCCCTCCTAGTTGTTTACGCTTACTTGGGGCATGAACCACTACCATGTCGTCAGGTTAAGTGTGACCTCTAGTCCCTCACTCTGGTGGTTTGATGCAAGTTGAGTGTCGTTTTCATTTTGGTTGGTGTAAGCGCGTTTTTGGATATGAAGAAAAGGGTTTTTGAAAATGAGACTGATTTCTTTTAAATGACTTTAAATTTATGAAATGGGTTTTAAAACTGAAAGCCTTTGGTTTGGAAAACTGTTGTTTTCATGGAAAGTGTTTGAGAATGGATTGGGGTGAAACCTCAGGTACTCCTTATGAACGTTTGCACATGTGAGAGGATGCATGTAAAGTGTTTGTTGGTGCGTATGAATAAAAGCGGATGAAGACATGTGCAATAGTTCATGGGATTACCTGGCTGTATTTTAAATTAAAGGCTTGACCTTGTTTTTCTAAATTGGATTTTAAAGAGAAAAATGGTTTCGAAAAGTGACTTTGGTTTGAAAAGTGGAGTTGGTTTTCTGAAAGTGGTCTTGAAAGAAAGCGGGTTTTAAAAAAAAGGTGGTTTGGAATCTAAAATGGAAGAAGAATTTTGGACAGGGAATTTTGGGTTGTGTTTGTGGTCGTTTAGTTTTTGAGATGGTTGTTTTTGGATGATGGTGCTTTATTAATGTAGCTTCGATTGATATCGGTTTTGGCTTGGTGTTATATATTTTGTTCAGAAATGCCACCCAGAAAGGTCCCTATAGTTTTGATGAGTCATGCCCAATTTTTGGTCTTTTTCAGACGTTGTCTGTCCTTCATGGTGATTGGAGTCTGTTAGAGACAGTGGAGTGGCTTGAAGAGGTCGAGCGCGTCTTCAAGGTACTGGGAACTCCCGAAACTGTTAGAGTGCTTGCTGTAATGGGTCTGTTCGAAGGTCCATCTCTGGATGAGTAGGAGTTGTTCGCCCCACCATTACTACAAGATGGGATGATGTGGTATGTCTTTAAAGCCGTCTATATTCAATGGTTTATACTTGTGGAGGTGAAGATGAAGAAAGTGGAAGTGCTCATGCGTGATCAACATGTTCAGTAGATGGTGAAAGCGTATGTTGACCATTTCAAGGATCTTGTGTCTCCTTTTCTGGGGGTAGTGTCGCAAGACTCGATGAAGACTTTTCCCTTCAATAGGGGTCTTTATCCAGAGATCAAGAAGCGAGTCCTCCCTTTTTGGGAGCATCAATTTTGATAAGTTGGTTCATGAGGTGTTCCTAGCTGAGTTGGTCTCCAGATCGCAAATGATTGGCAATCCACCGAAGACGTGACATCATTGCAGGTGTCTGGATCATCTCGAGAATCTTTGCAGGAAGTGTCGCCTGAGGAAGACATTGTGACCAGAAGATTCCAGTGCCTGACTGTGAGGTAGGAGATGCTTCAACCATCAGAGCCCCAACCAGAGGTCGTGGGGTGAAGCTCGCATGCAATTAGGAGTTTTCGGGGGTGTGACGCCTCTGTTAGGGTTCTGTGTTCCGTGTTGGCAACGAAATATTTAAAGCCCTTCTGTTATTGTCCTTCCACTGTTAAAGTTTTGGTGTTTTTGTAGGTCCATTGTTTCGTCATGAAGTTGGGATGGGCGTGTTCATTGTAATCCAAACAGTCTGGTTTGTCAGAATTATGATTCTCTGAATCGTACTTTTTTATATAAAAGTGTGTTTGAAACTTGTATGGGTTAATATTGGTTTAGTGGTGTTCGTTTGGAGATATAAGTGCCTACAGAGGAGTCCAGGTTTGCAGTTATGCTCGGGTTTACTACTTGGGTATGTTCTGCTTGAAGATTTTCTCTAGTTTTTGGGGTTTTTAGTCTATGTCGAGAGTTCCAAGTTTTAGCGGAGGTGTTGTTTCGCTCGTACTATAAAGGTTAGTTTGGGTTAGATGGGAGTTATCGCGTCAACCCCCCTTCCTGAGGTGGTATGTTTGAGTGTTAAAATTTACACTCTAGTTGAGTCCTTGTGGTGGGGAGAACCCTCTTGTGTTCTCATATCCTCTTATGTTGTGGTTTCTTCAAGTTTTATATGGGAATTGATTCTTGTTTGGTCCATCATTCGGCTGGGTGACTTTCTAGGGGTAGAAAGTGTCTGTGGTGGGGAGAATTGTCACACCCCGACCTCACATATTTGTTATTATTAATTACTTTAATTATTACTTTGTGTTTTGGACTTTTTTTCCACTGTTGCACGATCATCCCGTGCGATTAGGAGTAACAGCGCTGTCCCCGCAGAGACTCTCGGGTGTGTCAGAGTTATGGCGCGTGACTCACGCGCAGTTTATAGAACTGCGCAGAGAGCACATGACTTGACCCTTCAAGCATGTAGTACCAGGTGGCGGTTTGGGCGTAGTTTTCTCAGCGGTGTGTCGGACTGTAGGCGAGCAATGCAACTGCCCCGATTTTTGAAGTAAATGAATGAATTGATTTAAATGGTAAATGGGGAAACATATTTATAGAAATAAATAAAATAGAGTATTTCAAATTAAATTAAACTGATTTTTATAAAGTTTTTAATAATTATAACAGTAACAATATGTTTTTTATATAATAATATTGTTTATATAATTATTTTATTGTTATTAAATGAAAAAAAGAGAACCCAAACCCTAACTCTACCCGGCGGCAGCCCACCCATTTTTCCCTTCCCCCTTTTTTCCACGGCACACCCTGCCTTCCCCCCATTCCCCCCTGCATCGCGCCCCTAGTGCGCACTACCCACTGCCTCCTCACCTCCCTGTGCGAGCCGCCCCCTCCGCAGCCCGCCACACCCGCCTCCAGCAGTTCTCACAACCCGCGTGCCCTCCGCCTATCCTGCAGCATTGTCCGGTCATCGTCCCACACACCCTCTGGCCACCTCTAGCCGGAACGCTTCGACCCCGACGCCTCTTCCTTGCTTCATTCATCCAGCGGTGCCCCTTGCCGGAGTACCCCATCCTTACAGCTGCTGTCCGACCGGCTATCTCCGGTGTGACCCCTCCTCTCTGGCGTTTATCACTGGCACTGCCCCCTCACTGACGACACACTCCCTTGCTATGCGTCCTTCTTCGGTGACCAGCGGGATTGACCTCCCTTATCTGGTTTTTTTCCCTCTTCAGCCAACCTGACCGGCTAAGCCTGGAAAATTCCTTCTTTGTTATCTCCCCCTTATTGGTGCCCCGTTCAGCAGCAACCCCCCCTCCCAGTGAGGTTCTTCTTTTTTTTCCTTTGTTAATTGATTCATGATTTAGTGATTTCAATTTTCACAAAACCTTGATGTTATGGTTTCAATATTTTTTTGGTTTAATCATCAATTTTATGGTCAAGTGTTGTTTTAAGTTTTTTTAGCATTTCGCACGTGCGATTGGGGTGCAAACTACATTTCTCACCTTATTTTTATGCCGAGATTTATAGATAAATCATTGGTTAGGTTAATTATCTTGAAACAAATAAATTTATCCCTCGTTTCATGATGAATAGTAAATTTTGATTAAATAATGGATGCCCTTTGTGTGAATAGTTTTGTGGTTGGATTTTGAATGCTAAATGTGTATGAAAAGATGTGTTTTGTTGGAAACCAGTTTTGTGATGTTTATCATAATTTCATGAAGTTGTGTATTTTGTTTTTCTGACTATGAAAGTCAGGAGTTTTATGTTTGGGTACGTAGGGGATTTGCATTCACTCATAAAAGAGGGTTTAAGGGGGGTTTTTGAGTGTGATAAGTCATGAGTTACTTTTTGAAAAAAAATGTTTCATAAATTTTAAAGTGTTTTAGGAAATAATATAAATGGTGCGTAGTATGTTTTGAGAACATGTCGAGGTGGTTTTTTTACACTGTTTGTTCTTTTGGTTTGTCTGAAGTTAGTAGTTATGGGTTTTTAGTTCTACGTTTGTTGCAACGCTTTGGTGAGGTAATTCCGCGAAACTGGAGTCGTCAGCTTGCGTGTGCTTGCACGCCCGCTCGAGGCGTGTCACGCCATCGTGCATGGCCTACATGTTGAGGTAGGTCCCCCACTGCACTCACCTTTAAATTTAGAATTTATTAATTTCTTGATGTTTTATTAATTTTAATGAATGAGAAATAATATTAGATAATAAAATTTTAAATGATTATTTAGTGTGAAATGAGCCGTTTATTTTATACTGAACACTTGGAACATTTTCTTGACGAGCGGACACCTAGTATTGAAAGAATTCCCATTTGGACTTTAAACAAAATCCATGGAATTTCAAATGTACTTCTAGTTTTAATGATAAATGATTTCTGTTGAACAAGTGTTTTGGGTTTTCTTGAGAAATGAGGTTTTGCTTTAAAATTGGTAAAGGCCTGCTTGGCACTTTAATAAAATAAATTATTTTTGAAAAGCCATTCAGGGGTGATCTTTGGTGTGCGTTGATTGCGTGAGCTGTATGTGATGTTTGTGCATTGTGACTGATTGTTTGGAATTGTTTATTCACCCCTATTTTATTATATGTGTTGACATGGGAACCTGGGATAATGAGTGAATCTTCTGAGAACGATTGTTGCACTAGTTTAGACCACGCACTGGCTAGTGGCCCCATAGCCGGGGAATGCTGAGTAATTGCTGCTATGAGGATTGGACCCCTCGGTTAGGCCATGCAGAGATATGCCAGGTGTTAGGGAATTATGACGTCATCGAGTTAGGGCATGCCATCCGGATGAGTCAGATGTATAGTATGTTCTGTATTGGTCACGATATCCTAGGTTCGACCCATGTTTCTTTTAGTATTTATTTGTATGTGGCGGACGATTGAGAAGTCAAGTTCGGTTGCTGACCCCTGTGTGCCACTTTTTCCATTTCCCTTAGTCTGTGTTGTGTGTTTTGTGTGACATTCCTTTTGACTAACAACTATAGTTTGGATTTCTAAATTGTTCAAAAAATGTTTTAAAAATTCCATGCACCTGTTTCTTTCAACATTAAACTTGTTCTAAATTAAAAAGGGAAATGGACTGTTACTTGTTTTAGAAATGAAAGTGTGTGTGGAAACCATATGTTATATAATTTAGTGCAAACATGGAATTGATAAATTATTTGTTTAATGGTATGTGCATTGGGAATAGAATTAGTCGGGCCTAACTACTGAGTTTTAATACTCACGCCTATAGTGTTTTATTGTTTTTAGTTCTGTTGCAGGTAACAGCTTCAGATGTTCGCCTTGAGTGACATTGGGTTGTGGTATTGGAGAGTGACCCCCCGGGGTCACGTGGAGTTTTGGTCGTGGTTAGGTTAGTAGCATTGTTTGTTCTTTACTTATTTTCTTTTGTTCTATTTATTTTTCTACTGTTTAGTTTGTTTTCTTTTGGGCCAAATCGTTCCCACCAGTTAAATTTTGATGCCCGACACTAGTTTCCATCCCGGGGGAGATCGGGAACGCCTCTCGGGACTTTCCGCGTACCGGCTCGGGTGACCGGTTCAGGGTTTACCCGGGATGGTTCATGATAGGAAGTGTGAAGGGGTGTTTTCACAAATTGTTCTTCATCTATTTGGATTGATTGTGAGGATTGTCACATGATGTTGTTGTTAGTTTCCTAGGTAGGGATGGAATGACAGGTAAATTATTAATGATATCAAAATTATTGGATGTTAAGTGGGTTTATTTTATCAAATTCTAAAGTGATTGTAATTTTTTCTGATACGTATATTTAGATTGAGAACCCATAGGTTAGGTTGAGTGTTTGGTACCTAGATATACATACTTGCACATTATTTTGATTTTATACGCACCCCAACATAGTTGAGAACTACGTGCTGAACAACACCATTATTATGGGAGAGGGTGTCTTTACCAAACTTCATGGTTGGAGGATGGATGGCTTACCACCCACTCTTCCCTGCACCATATTCCGGGTGGTGATATACCAAGACTCATCGGACAAGATGTGGTATGTGGCCCAGGTGTGTGTGGGTGAGTTGTGCTTACTAGGTGTCAGCGGGTGAGATGTGTTTCCTAGGTGTCTTCGTGATGAGATGTATTGTGGTTCATAGGTGTCTTCATGATGACATGTGTTGTGGTCCCAAGGGGTCTTCGAGATGAGATTTGTTTAGGTTCCTAGGTGTCTTTGCAATGTCATGTAGTTGAGAGGCCCAAGTGTGCGCGGGTGGGATGAGAAGTAGTTTTGAGGCCCAGGTGTGTGGAAGCGAGATATAGTTTCAAAAGTGGTGGGAGCACCAGGACGTTTTCCATTAGGGTGTGGGAGCAACTAATCAATGGGAAAGTAGTGCGGGGTACCCTATCATCGATTTGATTACTATATTACTTTACTTGAATTGCGTTATTTTGTGGGCATATTTTTGGTGAGGTTGGGGTGGCTAGTATAACTTGTTTGGTGCTTTTGGTTTATTTTGTTTCTCAAAGGGGAATTAGTATGATTCACCACTTGTGCACATGAGACTTTGGTTTTCTCTACTGATTATACTGGTATGCTCACCCTACGTATATAAAAAATGTTTTTAGGTTTCCAGGAGTACTATGGGGACCATGTTGGGCATTACTATCTTGGACATTGGGACATTTTCCATGTCGCTGCTTAGATTTGTTCTTTGGTATTTACTTGAGAGTTTTTCATTGTATATCTAACAATTTTACTTTAACATGCATGTGGGATGGATTTTGGATTCTTATATATATATGCCATGGAGTTTTTTTTAGGTTGACACATCTTATCTCCAAAAATTGGCTTCTATAAAAATGGTAATGCCTCCCATGTTGTGATATTTCAATACCCTTGGTGCTGGTCGCCACCTCGGGTCCTACTGGAGGCAGGAGTCAGGGGTCATTATCTCTATTAAATCATTTCCAGATCAGTAGGGCATCTTTGGAAGGAGGGCGTCATGAAATACTCTCACCAAACTTATATAGTTCTAAAATTTATTCTTGGAGAATAATCCCGATGAAGTGATATTTAAGCTAAATGTTTTTTTTTCATTTATTGGAACACTGGATTATTTATAAGATATATTACACTCTAACTATCAGAAAATAATATTCCATTCTATTTTTTCCAACAAATTTCCTTCAATAGACCCTTCTTCCTTATCATCTCTTTCCTAACCTCCAATACTACCACATATTTCACTTCTATAGTTAAAAATCAAACTAATTGTTATATTTGGTACATCTAACTAATTTCCATTGCTTCATAAGTGAACACATAACTTGTGGTACTTCTTTGGCTATTTTTACCACCTACAGTGTTTTCATTGACATATTCTTTTAACTGATCAACCATTATAAAATATAAAGATATAAATTTTTACTACATTTTAGATATCTAAGTATCCACTTCATGTCTTCCTAGATATTATTTAATGGATTTTACATATATATCCTAATAAGTCCCTTTTAAATGTAATATCAGATGTTGTACACAATAAAGAATACATCAAGATTTTGAACACTAATTCATATAGAACTTTTAATATGTTCCAAACCTCTGTATCCATGTTGGGTACCTTATATTCAGATATTTTAAAGTGATTATCCAATGAGGTTGAGTTCAGATTCAATTTCTACATTCCAATCATTTACAAAATATTCTATAATTAGTCTATCTGATAAAACATCACAGTTCTTATCTTCTAATCTCTACCAAACCTTATCCCCAAAATATTTTTTACCATTCAAATATCATTCCAATAAAAAATAAGGACAACTACCATATAAACTCTATTTTATCTTCAATATCTATACCCTCCAAGAGTATCCATATTATAAAACACCATGAAATAAAAAAAATTATATAAATTACCCTAGATGAAATATTTTTTTACAGAAGTATAAAATTTCTTTTTATACTATATGGGTGCCTATTTCATACCATAAAAACTCCATTTTATCTTACACACCAGATTAATATATCTAATATTTTTTAAAACCTATTAGTTTATCCCATATCTTATTGACAACAATGAATTAATGTTGTTTTACATATAATTAGTCAATATCCTGACCTTCTAAAGAAAAAATTCACAAAATATTGTAGATTATAGTATACTCCACCACTAGAGAGAATATTTCATTGAAATAAATCAGTTACACATATTGAAATCCCATTATAATCGAACTCAACTTTTATGATTTCCTACCATACAATTATTCCTTCAAATAGAAGATCTATTTTTTCTACAGTGATTAACTCCCCAATGGTAGATCATTATGTTCCCATGTTTCATTTATATATAATCAATATATTTATTCATTTATTTCTAACATCCAAGTTTTTTGAGTCACTAAAAAAATATCCCCCTTTTAAATTTTTGGGTTTTCTACCATCTATTAAAAGAATATAGTTTAAGCTTGATTCAAACCACTACACCAATTTTTTGACCTTGGTATATCAAGTCAATAGAACATGAGGATAAATTAATCCCTATAGAAAACTTATCCATGCTTAATTAGTTTTTTAAAATTTCATTACATATGGCCTTCCTGTTACCTTTACAATCTGGCCATATTTCTGGTCAAACTAAACCATCTCGTACCTCAAGAAAATTAGTGGTCCAATACTTAACTAATATTTCTAAAATTCTATTTAGATAAAATAAATACACCCCATTTATTCCTTATTATGAACTAAACATTTTACCATGGTCCGTCAATTAATTTGAAACCACATTTAAAATTTTAATTACTATCCATTAATCATTATAACGGATATAAAATCCAAATTATTTATCACTATACCAAATAAAGAAACATTCCAAATACTTATCTTTTAGATTGTTATTTTTATTTTAATAAACATAGATAAAGATGATTTATCTAAATACTCTTAGGTATGATGTATATACCAACATTTTGGTCCAAGTATTCCTTAGATAGATTAATACCCATCAATATAGATGGACCTTTGTTGAGTAGATATGATACAAAATTCACTACCACTAGCCAAAAATATTTTAGAAAAGAAGAATGTACCCTAATTCTATAGGATATCTCATTTAGAGTCTAGTCCATATATTCAATCACAATATTCTATTGAAGATCCCTAGGTATTATCTTATTAAATATATTACTTATTTTATAGTATAATTTAATAAATTATTTAACATTTCACCCTACACCATTATCATACATCAATAATTCTAGCTCTAAAATATTCTTATTTTCCATCATTGGTCTCCATATGATATAAACTGTAAATATTTCTAACTTGTTTTTCATAAAAAACCCGAACACATTCTATTTATATTCATCGATGAAAGTAAAATAGTACATTAAACCAGTATGATAATATTCCATGGTTGGTCTCCATACATATGTATATAAAATTTTATCTTTTGAGACTTTGGTATCTTTCCTTGCATAGAAAAATTCAATCTTTTCTTCTTTCCAAGGAAACACACCTCACATGATTCTTACTCTACTTTTTTGCATTTTATGACTCTGTTAACATCCAAAAATTTCATCCCATTATCCATTATATGACTAATATGGAAATTCCATGACAAAAAATCTCTAGTAAATAAACCAATAACTACTTTCCAATCCAACATTCTTATCAAATAAAATTTTCCACATTTCAAAACATTTCAAACCAAAATGATATCTCATGTTATTTTACACATATCATACAAA
Organism: Viscum album; assembly: GCA_963277665.1. Taxonomy (NCBI): domain Eukaryota; kingdom Viridiplantae; phylum Streptophyta; class Magnoliopsida; order Santalales; family Viscaceae; genus Viscum; species Viscum album. The sequence continues at coordinate 2,016,574,733 of OY728127.1, forward strand.
AATTTATAATAAATTCCCACATTATCTATTTGACCTACCAAAATTAGATTTTTTTTACAGAATCCTAGTTTGTGTTTGGATACTTTACACCTTAAAAAGAATTTGTTCATTTTCCAAACATTTACCTAATCTTTCCATATCTTCTTAAGTGATTCATTATTAATAAAATTAATCTTACCAAAACATTAGGGCACATAATATTTTATAAACCCACTCTCTGTGTATAGTGAAATGACTTTCTAGATTCAGTTATCCATGACTCTAATGGATTGATGATACTCAAAAAAATTTATCACCTTTATATACTGTATTATTTATAGATCATTATATTGAATTTAATCTCTAATCCATTTAATATTCCTTTATATGTCCTTTTTACCCAACCTATTTTGATGAAGAACTTGGACCAATAAATTTCTTCAGATTCATTCTATTAATCAACCTATCTTATTCTAACATATCTATTAAGTTTTCCATACTATACCCTCTTCACTATAAACTATTTTTTATATAAATATATACTACCTTTTATTTGAGATAATTATTTATAATCAATTACTCAATTACCAAGATATTATTACAACATGAACTACTCACAGTGGTAAGTATCACATCCTATGATCATGAAAATAAGGAAAATAGAATCAATTCTCAAATTCCTCTTATTAATTTCATGTTTATCGGATTCAATTTAAATTTGATCATGATGAAATCATTCAAATTATTATCCAATTACTTTTATTCAATCATATTTATAATAAAGGGTTTCCACATTATATGCACAATTTTCATTGTGCTAGAATTCTCATATATATATTTGAAAATATATTTATAAAATCAATAGTGGTATTCATCTCCAATATATTGAAAGTATTATTATATGATAACATTATCCATACAAATCCAATTAAATTCCTATAAAAACATTATAATCTAATTTTTTCTAATATATTAGTCTTGAAAACCATTTATGGAAGATCAAAATCGCTTTTATATAGATTATCCTCTATTTATATCTTATAGAATCATAAATATATCCCATAAAAACTATATATCCATCCATTTCCATATTCCAAAAATATATTCTATAAAAAGATAAAATGAAAAAAATACTTAATGATTAAAGGAATATACTCTTACCTAAAATATTCCACTCTATTAAGAATAGGAAAATAGACTTGATATAACTTTTTTTTACCCATAATATAGATACACCCTATATAATGTAATGAGAAGAATAATGGATGGGTACCAAAAAGTACCTAATAATTGTGTATCCAGAAAATACTCCATATACTATATTATAAAATAAGGATATGTAAATTAATAAATGATCGACTTGGAAAAATTATAAGAATGCACTCACATAAAATATTATACCATAATTAAATTAGCGTGGTTTAAGAAATTACCTATATCAATGGAAAAACAATATAATTATAATGACCCAAATAGGATCACCTATTAACCCAAATTGAATCACTACATGTCCTTAGTAAAATTTCCAATCATTAGATACTGTAGTTTTAATTACCTACATGTATAGATGTATGTTTTTGATTTAAAATTCAACCCAACTATTTTTATTTTGAAATATTTTATCCATAGAAGGGGTTATAGGAGTGTTTCAATCACATTTTGTGGGAATAATATGATTAGGAATATTCTTCTAAGAATAATAATATCTATAAAAATTTTAGTGGGAGGCCACCTAACTTCTTGGGTCCATATATGATGCTACTACCTATTCCACCAAAGGTCCGATATGGGGGAATTGAAAACCTAATTTTCTATCAGTGTTTTGGTGGGGTTAGAATGGGGTGATTATGGAAAATGATTACCCCAATTTAATGTAGTAATTTTGGTAAATGTTTAGTCAGGTTTTTTCTTAAAAATATTCTTATCCTCTTCCTAGACTGCATGACCCGCTATTCCACATCCCTTTGGTCCCCCTCTTGATTTTGATTCATATCCCTTAAATATTGGTGGAATTAAGTGTCATCGGTTTTTATCTTTTTTTGAATGGTAAGAATGACCATATAAGAGCCTAAACTAATAACATATCTCACTTATTCTAAGTGTTTCATTTAAAATCCTTAATTTAAGAAATTTTGTGTAATTTATAAATTTTTTCTAAATTGGGTCATTTCATCTGATGATATTTGAGGTATGAGATCCTAAAAAGACAAGGTAGGTTTTCCTTAAGATTTCACATTGGTTTAAAAAAATTTCATTAATGTTGTGACATGTTAATGTTTGTGAGAAAGTTTGATTTCTCTAATATAAAACCAAATTCTATTTTCTTATGTCTAATGGGTAAAATAATGATTTCAAGTCTTTGAGAGGTCTTCTAGATTATATATTTGGATTATATAGAGACCTATGACCATGGTAATAATTTAAAGAGTTGATAATATTATATTTATAATTAAAGAGGGTTTTCTATTTGTCATGTTAATGTAGTGGACCTTGATAGGTCCCCGTGAGATTCCATTGATGATTTAGAACTTGTTTATGTGAGGGGCTAGAATGGGGGTGTATCTGGAGAACAATTTTTCATAAAAATCAACAGTCCTTGGATTTTTTACATGGTAAAATAGTGAGGGAGGCCCATCCTTAATTTATATGATTATGCATAGAGTTTACCTTAGATAAGGGATAAATATAATGGGTAGTGTGTGAGAGAGATCCAACCTTATGCTAAATTTAAATCACAATTGAGCATAATTATATTTTTGATGATATCTTCAATTGTGTTTGATTAGTTATTTAACATACTAGAGATGTTATGATATTTAATGTGATGATACCTATGATTCTTTGTGATAATGTTAATGATATGGGCTGATATACCAACTTTCTCTTGATATGTGAATAATATGGGATGATATACCCACTTAATTTTGTTATTGTTGAATGTTAGGGATGTTATGATCAACTATATTAGTGTTTAATATAGTGAAGGATGATATAACCATTTAATTGATATGCATTATGTCTTAGGATGACATTACCATTTTCATTGATTTTGATTACGGTATAAGATGATGTTCCCACTTACCTAGTTGTTTCCTATAAAAAACAACACTATTCCCACTAATGTGATTTGTCTAGGGAATGGGGATATAATACCCACATATAAGAGGTTTTCCATATAAAGGGAAAATATAACCACTTATTAAAATTTCCAAGGAAGGGGATGAGATGAAAACTTCTGATGATATTGTAACAAGAAAGGAACACTTTGAACACTTAGATTTATCATTGTATTTGGATTAGGAAAATATTTCCACTTATTCTTGAAATGGTATAGGCATTGAATGATATTAATTTTTTAATTTGAGTTGTACATGTCATGACAAATCATTCCCAATTACTTGATATTGTTATCATATTTGAAGTTATACCCACTCACTGAATATGGAGATTCTAGGAGATTTTCTAAAATTTTATTTGATTTAATTTTATCTTGAAATTATATTCCCATTGACCCATTATATAAGTCCTGTGGTAGTATTTTATTCCAATATTATTCTTGATATTATGATTGGGTGGACATTATAATGGCACTTGATATTTCTTGTTTGATATGTTCACACGTATTTTAATATTATGTGAAGTGGGTATAGTCAGTCACTTAGTGTCTTATACAACATGAAATGATGCAAACATTATGATTATTATTATTTATTATTATTATTATTAATCACTATTATACTGTTAAATTATATATGAAATTATGTATTTTGGATTTTATTGCCATCAATATTAGAGGTTTCTTACAGAGTTACAATCACACACCATAGTGGAATTTAGGTGCATGTGTAGACATTATGATGAGGAATATAGGTAAGGGAAAGGGAACTATAGTCAATGGGTGAGATATATTGATTCATAATATAGAAGAAAGAGATGTATATAGGATTTTATTAATTATAGTCATTTATATTCATGTGTATGGTTTTAATAATTTTTATAGGATTAGTCTATGTGACAGTCTCAATTATTTATGTGTGACTAGTATGATATTATAAAAGAATTTCGTTCTATTATAGATTTTGAAATGTTTTTTGGTTATCCCCTAAATATAATGCCCACATTATATTTTAATTTTATGATAATTTTTAATTATTATTTTTTCATTGTAGTTTAAAATTATTCGATCAAGAGGGTATATTACAGAAGTTACCTATAGAGCCTCATCGCTAGTTAAAATTCTTTTTTATACGGGGAGGCATGCTTGAGGTGTTGTGGAACACCCAACTTGGTATTTTTTGGGGAAAATTTTGGGTACCAAAAACAAGCATAAATAGTGAATAATGATGTATGGTATAGTGGGGTGAAATGTTTCCCCTTTATAATTCAACTTGGTATTTAATAGGTCATAGCTAAAAACAACATGAACCATTTATAATTAGTAAATTATAAAATAAAAATATATTTACCAAGGAAAGGTACCCTTACACTAGAAGATACCTTCCATACCTATATAATAATATAAATCACATTCTATATGTATACAAAATAAATTCATGAAACAATCCAAATACATAAATTCCATTAGATAGATAAAATAACACAGTAACCCACATATATACATGAACTAGAAAATAAGTAAAACAGTACTAGACATAGGTATGAACCATCCCATGAAATGATATCAAAAGTATTAAAAAAATAATTCTAATCCCACTACTATAAAATATGACCATCACCTACTCTAAAATACTATGAATCTTAGATCGCACATCCTTCAAACCTCATACATGGGTTCCATTACCTCATCTAGATCATATAGAATAAGTTCCATGAAAATTATAAAGGAATATGTGTAGGTATTGTATACAACATACCTAATAGAAATTCACCTCCCAAACCCAACCTATCTGTTATAAGATTAAGTGTATGTAGTATTAACATAACGAAGGAAAATAAAACTAATAATTATAATAAATATATTTTCAATAAAGTTATAAATAATGTAAAAAATAAATCTATGAATAAAATTATATTGAAGATGAATTTTAAAACAACTACACCGGATTTGAACCATTCTTGGAATCCACGATGGTGGATCTTGGAAATCATTTATAAGAGGTAAATTACCACATATATTTATGTATATATATATATAGATATACATCTATTCTACAGATCACCTATCCTACTTGATATGACTTTACACACACATGGGCTGACTTATTTATAAGACCCTAATTCTCGTTGGTCGGGATAAAATCAAAAAAAATTACACACACACACATATCCCTCTCTCTCTCTGTGTGTGTATGGTGTATATGTATTAACCCATAACCTCAATTGTCCAAAAAAATTCTGATATATACAATTTATAACAATACCAATGCCCCATATATCTAATATCATATATGTAAACAACTAAACATGGATGAAATATAAAAAAATTGCATGAAATAAGTAAAAAAACATGCTAAGAAATAATAATCAACATAAAATCTAAGAATAATCATTTATGAAAATTAATTTTAAAAATGAAATACTATTAGAAGAAGTTTTTAGAAAGATTTTTTTGATTATTCCTAAAATATTGAGAAAATATAATATTAGGTATTTATCATAATTCACCTTGGATGTGTAGAAAATAAATAGAGTGACGAGGTTTCAAAAAGGAATTCTTCTATAAATAACTAAAGGAAGGCAATATAAATAGTGAATGATATAACTAATAATGAGGTGAAGAGGGTGGTGAAAAACACTCAAAGAAAGGAGCTTTGAAAAAAATGGATACACAAACCCTGAGGGGATCTATATATTAGGTTCAAGACATTAAAAATAAAATGAACAGTTTACAATTTTTTTTAAAAAATACCCTATAACCCACTAAATAAATGATATGTATGGAACATAGATTTAGAGTCGATAAAAGTGTCACCGGATATCAATATGTTATCCACTAGGTATCTAGTACCCCTAAAACACCACAACACCATGTCATTTCCTTCACTTTTACCTGACAACTCTCTTATAACCCAATTATAAATCCCTTTAAATGATATTGCCCATAATTTGACAATTAAATGATAAAATTTAAAATATTCCACTAACTCATATGATGAGGGTCATTAAAAACTCCCCAAAAATGATATTCTTATCCTCAAAAAGCATTATTTAGATCCTAGAGAGAACAAGTGTAACTATCATGATTTATCTATTGTTTATTTCTCTCTAGTTTCAACATGAATTTGAGAATACTACTATTATAATTGATCTAGATGAATTTACTTCCCCTATATAACCTTAATTATTTGGTTAAAAATTGAAATATCTTTCTCCATATAGGACCCCTTAGCTACCAACTCAATATTATTATATTGGATAACATGAATAGAATTGGGTAAATGTATCTTTAGTTGAAATACATGGAATATATTGTGCACAGAAAATAAACAAGTAATAAATTCAAATTATTAATCTATTTCTCTAATAAAATCCATGATTTAAAATTGTTGAATGATCCTTATAGTCATTTTCCTCTTCTTTATCCACCATCAATGACCCAATCATGGGGAAATAGGATAAATATATGATAAAAAAGAAAAATTTAATAATTTCATCCATGAAAATAAACATATAACTAATAATTAACCTTATTATACATTAATTTATTTTGGATAAAATTTACCTACTCATTCATATCACAAAATATGTATGATCAATGTTGAATTACTAATCCTTATCCAATACATCGGTAAATTTTAAGGAATACCATATAGTTCCTATGAAATTTCAATATAGATGGATTAATAAGAACTTTTATTCATGAAAACACTATGAGTGAAAGGTTATTTCCCTATCTCCACTTAAATCACTGATATAGTTGTTAATGATATATTCCATTATATAATTAGTCCACCTTGAATTACAAATTTTCTATTAGAGATAAGCTATACCTAGTTTTACCTAATTACCAAGAGTTTATTAAAAACCTTTCTAGAACCTATAAATAATCCATGGGTCCCTATTATAATTTTTTAGGGAACTATGTAAAGATTCACTCTATCATAGACATGTAATTTTCTCAACTCATTTAGAAGATAAGATTCCTTTATTGGAGGAAAATGATATTTCTTGGTTAGATGATCAATAATCACCCAAACTATATATTGACTGCTTGGAGATCGAGGCAATCTGGTAACAAAATACACCATGATTTATTACTATTTTCATATCTATATAGGGAGTGGATTCAATTCATTTATAGGTCATTAATGTTTTTATTTCACTTGTTTAAAAATATGGCATTTGGAAACAAAACTAGAAATCTCCCATTTCATGGGTAGACACTAGAATTGTGTGTCAATTCACAACACTAGTTATAAATTCCATGGTTAACAACCCATTGGGATGAAATTTATTCCCTAATTACCTCTACCTTCCATTAGATAGAAACACTAGTCTTCAATGGATATCAAAGAAGGAATCTATATCTTGGGATCATTGTTCAATTATTTCCACTCCATAAAGTCTCTTTTTAAAAATGAAACAATATGATAAATGATATGAGATCCATTTAACATATTTATAATGAATTATTCAAAATTAATATCATAAAAATACAGATGATTTAAATCGTTGATGATATGTAAGTGGCGATCAACCAATATAGAAAAAAACCACCACTCTTATTTTAGTTTCTAGATAGCATTTGATGCTTAGTGATAAAGTCCATAGTGATGTTTTCCCATTTCAATATTGGTGTGGGTTATGGTTTAATCACCCCATTTGATTTTTTCCCTTTCAAATTTAGTTGCAGACATACAAGACATCTTGATGGATATTCAATGATCTTATTCATCATAATATCACACCAATAATGTTCTCAGATAACTTGATATATCTTTGTGCTTCCTGGGTGGATGGGGATGGTTGAAATATTTGCTTAATTTAATATATATTTCTTAAACTCCAAATTATGGTACACAAAGTCTTGACCCAAATCACCCAACTCCTTCATTCACATTGAACTCTGAGGATTTCCCTTTCCTTATGGATTCCAATTTATTCTACATCACAAGGTAATCTATTTTTGAATATTTTTTTCTCTAGAAGGGACGGTCGATAAATACTTTGTAAAAGGATTGATGTTGTTCCTTTATTAATGATTTCCATATCTATCCTTTCTAAATCAATGATTATCAGATCCCTCTCAATTCTTATCAATGATAGAATTGTTGGATTCTTTCTACATAGATATTCTTCCACTTTGTTCTCTTTTGTAGGATAGTAGTGAATTGATAAATCATATTCCTTGATCATATCTAAACATATTAATTGGGAAATATTCATATCATTTTTGTTAATATATAATTGAGGCTTTTTTGATCCTTATATATTTCACATTTCTCCCCAAAGTGGCTATTCCACCATATTTTCAAAGAAAATATTACTATAACCAACTCCAGATAATGTGTTGGGAAGTTTTGTTCCTTAATATTCTACTTCCTTCAAAAATAGGAAATGAATTTTCCTATTTTCAACAACACACAACCCAATCCCTTCTTCTAATAATCAATGAACAAAATGAAAACTTCTACAATTGTTGGTAGTGTGAGAATATATGAAGTGATAATCCTCTTTTTTGGCCCCCTGAAGATCTCTAAAAATTCATAATTTGAAGAAAACATCACTCCCTTTCATGTTATCATGGGTAGAGGGTTTGAAAATCATGGGAAATTTCTCACAAATCAATTATAATACCCACATAATATAAGGAAACTGTGGATATATATTATAGATATTAGATTCATCCATCCTTCAATTGATTTAGTTTTTAAAGGTTCCAAATATATCCCATTTAATGTGATTATATTCCCTAATATTATGAATTAATTCCTCTCTAACTCATGTTTCTTATACCTATTATAAATCTTCTCCCTCTATAAGGTCTTTAGAAGAGTACTCAAATGCTCCTCATGATCCTCTATGGTATTGGAGAATATGACAATATCATCTATAAAGACTATAAAATATTTTTCAAGGTAATATATAAATACTTTATTCAGAAATTAAATGGATATTTATATTTCATTAGAGAATCTAAGTGGCATTACTATGAACTCAATGTTGCCATACCTTATATGAAAAGCAATCTTGGGGATATCTTACTTCTTCACCCAAACATGATAATATTCATACTGCAGATCCACCATTGAAAAGTATTGGGATACACATAGTTGAATGAACAATTAATCAACCATGGTAGAGTATAATTTTTCTTTATCATGACATTGTTAATCTCACAATAATCAATTCAATGTTTCATGGACCAAACCATCTTCTTAATGAAGAGTACTAGTGAACACCATGGTGAAGCACTTGGGTGTTTGAACCCTTTATCCCGAATCTCCTATCATTGTTACTTCAACTCCTCATGTTCTATAATATCCATTTTATATGGAGTATTAGATAAAGGAAATTCCCCATCTATAATCTCTATTGAAAATTGAACCACTCGGCTTGGAGGAAGATCAAGAAATTCATTGAGAAACACATCAGCATATTCCTCCATAATAGGAATGTCTTTGAGGATAGTTCATTCCTTGGAAATAATAATTTAAGATATATACTCTCTCTTATAGGGAAAAAATCTCCACACTTGATATGTTGGTGTCAAATAAGATTCATCATCCTCCATGAACTTGTACAGAATTAGGGTTCTATTCAAATATGGAGAGTGATTTTCTTATCAGGGTAATTTATTTTTCTATATATATGGAAAGCCATTTTTTTCTCTAAATTACATCAAATTCTACCAAAGGGAGTATGAAAAGGTTTTTTTGGAAGTTCTACCCAAAAAATGTGATTGCAGATGAGTTATATACTTCGAGATCAATAATTTTCCCAATTTCCATTGTCACTACCATTTGTACTTCCAAGATTTGTGGTAGTGTTTGAATAATTGTACTAAACGTTTGTGATATAATGGAATTCATAGAAAACTAATCAAAATGTAAATTAACTATTCTTTAATTAAAATATATCATACCAATCACCACATAATTGATGGGATCCACCTCAGTTGTTATGATGGAAATAACTCACCCTTGATGCCTTGGAAGTTGTTGCTTTTCTCAAAAAACCATGTATTAGTGAATTGGTCAAAAAAGTACCATGGATACTTAAAATTTAAGAAATTAACAATATGTTAAGGTTTGACAAGAGTATTCCTATCCTCCAATGCATTAGTGCATTTCTTCTATTGATAATTATTGGCAAGGTGTCCTTCCATCTCTCACCTAAATCTTTTCTTCGTCCCACTTATGCAATTTATAGTGTACTTATTTCATCACCTTTAAAAAGAGGAATGTTGAAATTTCATATAACTATTATATTTCTTCATCGGACCACCTAAATTAAACTCCACATTTTACTTCTTATCCCCTTGATACACATGAGATTCATCAATCATCATTTTGACTTTGAGGGAACATCATAGAATTTACTCGTAGTTGTCAAAGTCATAGATTTAGAGGGATTTTTCTAGGATAGGTTTTATCCCACTAAAAATTTATTCAACCTTACATTTAGGGGAAACAAAAAGTTGGAGGTATATCATGATTGTATTTTGAAGTTTTAATTGGACACCTTGATCGATTATTCATTTTTTTCTCAAGTTCAAGTATGTCCAATTCCATTTTATGTCATAGAGTGTGAGGAAAATATTTATCAAGAACTATTTTTTTTTGAATTCCTTGCACCCCATCACAACAATCACATCCATAGGTTTTTTATTATTGATCAATGTATACCAATGATCAGATTCTCCCTCCAAATGATAAACTGCCAGTAAGATCCTCTCATGTTCATAACAATGAAGGATGGATAAGGTCTTATCAATGGATTGGATCCATTTTTCATTGATTAAGGGAAAAAATGATCCATTGAAAATATAAGGGAATTTTTTTCATAAATATCTCAACAAAATATTTTTCTTTTTTTGGGGGATTTGGACATGCCACTTGGTCTAGGTTTCTATTCAGAACCTGAGTTTTCTGAGAGAGTATCATCATAACGTTTTTTATTACTACTCCCATCCGGTTGGGAATCTTATTAGAGCAATCATAATATTTCCTATTGAAATTATTTTTTACTTGATTCATCCGATTTCAATCGATTCTTTGTAATAAAGGGAAAATTAGGGATGTTTATTTTGAAACTATTGAACACATAAATGGTAATCCAATGATAGTAAATATATAACTTAAAAATTACATTTATTCCAATAACTTATGAATTTATTTGAATCAATATATGATATGCACGATCCATTTCCTAACATATATTTTTATATGCATTTTTATTCCCTTATTAATGTTTCATATTGAGCATGTGAATTTAGAAAATCATATCCCAACGGAGGGTCAAACTAGGTGCGTCGTAAGGCTTGTGGTTGTGTATCAGGCTACCCTGAGTCAGGATCGATGGACATTGTCAGAGTTGTTACCCCATGGTACATTGACTCCAGAACAACGTCCACATTTAGTATCTAGAGAAGGATGAATTATATTAATAAATTACTAAATATATACTCAAAAAAATTAGGCATTACTTCTTATCCTTATTCTTATCCCTAAGGCTTTCTCATGAGTTTTATAATCTCATTCCCAAAAATAACAAGTGTTTTCCATTGATAAAAACTATAAAAAATTGATATTTAATTCAAAGTAATATATGATTTATTACATAAGATTAAACTTTATTCAATTCCAATGATCAATCAGTCTAGTGTATTTAGGAATTAGGTACATTACATCACAATTCGAAATAGGGAAAAAATTATCATCATTGAAAACATCCATAACTTTCTGGAACCTAAAAATAAAAGGGATAACCTATGGAAATACATAATAAATGTGTGATCTATAAATTCTAGTAAGGGAATAAGCTTGGAATAAGGTAAATCAGGTTATAAAATTTTCATATCAATGGGGAATTAAAGTAACATGAACAATATTTCATGATATAGAGGTGAGAATCAGAGAAAGAGAAATGTGGAAACATCTTAAAAAAGTACATCATAAACAGATTTCAAGACTAAAATCCAAGACATCATGATAGAAAAATTCCCTATAAGGAATCAGGTTTACACCCTATGCCAACATGACTTATCATGATAATATACATTAACCATTTCATATAAGAACTATATAATCCCAGACACAACCATCACATTAATTTCATTATCATGTTTATATGTGCCACACATATTATACAACATGGATTCATTCATAATCATATTTTATTCCATGATAAAGAATATTTTAATACATACATGTAATTCCCATGTTAATGAGGTATATGTGTATAATGTTGAACACCATTGATTGTATATGGGTATAGTATTCACTACACAATTGTTTTGGAATGTAAAATCACAGTGACATTTCAACAGCATAACCACTTCAAATAAAATTCATTAAATAGGTAGATGCGAGATAAATATGTCGATCATAATATGGAAATTAAATTTTTGGTAATAGAGAAATTTGTGGACATATCCTGAAATATGTAATTGGAACTAGAAGGTTTAATATAATAATAAACATTAATACAGAAGAGGTTGAGATGATCCTTTACATGAGTGTGTGACACAAAATGATTTAGAGGAGATTATTGGGATATTTTAGGCACCTTGGGAGAACTCTAGAGAGGGGATGGAAGATTAAGGGAACAACACATGGATTTTATGTGAAGTGAAATAATATATTGGGGGGGTTTATATAGGAAATAAATGGGAATTTTTTCATCATTACTCAAACATAGGTTTTATAATCTATATAATAAAATAACCAATACCAAAAACCATCCAATGGTTTCCTCCAAATAGATTTTTTTTTTCATTATTTTAAATGGGAAAGGGAGAAAAGTATTAAATTAATACTCTTTCTTATGTTGAGGTGAGACAAAATCTAAAGGAAAGGATGTTTAAATATTAAAATATTTTATTGGTCTTGGAGGATTCACAAATGATTCACAAAATTAATAAAATAATCATAATATATCATTATTTTAAAAGGGAAAACATAAATTTGACCATGGATGCCTTTAAAAGTATTTATTAAAACACTTTTGGGTCAATATGATTTCATAACATAAAAAGTATACTTATAGGGTACTTAAATTTTACCTGAAAAATTGATTGTTATAGAAAATTATGAAAAATTCACTATTGGATAATATTGATATTCTGATTGAAAAAATATTTTTGATTTTATATAAATAATTTTATATATATGTGAATTTCATTAATTTTGACATAAAATCCACATTTATTAATAAATGTTGGTTTGTTTTTATAATAATAGTTTTTGAAACCATATAAACATTACATTATATTTCATAAGAAAATATATGATCAATTATATTTAATAAAAATTATTTAATAATAATATTTTATTAAAATATTATTTATTTCATAAAATCATTAATTTATCAAAATAATTTTCTAAATTCAATTGGAATATTACCCAAAAATAATATTTGTATATTATTGTTTCAAAATAAAAAAAATTAAGAATTTAAAATAAATAGATGAAAATATATTCATTATTCTATAAAAAATAATGTAAATAATTATATTTATATGGTATTTATTCATATTCCTTTTAACACACCCACTAATGTCGTACGAGTAAGGCACATGATGATGAGAATATCATGGAGTTGTTCCATGTACATGTTTTTGGTCAAGATCATGATGATCTTGAACTTCTATGGTAAATGATTTCTCTCATGATTAAGTTTTTATAAATCATCATGGTCTTGGTAAAGATAAAATCCTATTGATGTAATCTCCCACATATGCTCTAATAAATGGACTTCTATATTGAACTGAACTGGGATGCCCATAAACCCATCACCTGACCCGATCCATCACATTCCCGAAGGGTGTTCCTGATCCCCACGGTTGGGTGAAAATCACTCGGGTGTCGAATGAACAAATGTAAGGAATTATTTCTACCAAACTGAAATAACGCATAGAATATATATCTATATATCAAGAAATAAACATTGGACGAACAAAAAATATATACTGCATAACATTGATAAAAATAGTGGAAATAGAACAACTATAACAGTAACTAAAACTACAAAATATAAGTCAAACTATAAAATAATAAAAACCCAAAAACTACTCGAAATGAAGGTACCGACAAACTCCCACCATCTCAACACCAGCTACCTAACTAGCTAACAAAAACCTCACTGCCTCACTATGTCACCTTTCCTTTCTATGCATTGGAAGACAAAAAATGTCTACGCACCACCAAAGAAGTGCATAGGGTGTCAACCAACATGATCAATAGTATCCCAACTAGGTTATCCATAATAATTCTCTATATAACATATCATGTATTCTCTTTTTAAATAAAAAACATGTCATGATAGTAAGTAAAGAATTTTTATTTAAAACATGGTAAAAATTTCCGTTTTTCCATAGTTCTAATCAAAATAAGATATATCAATTTCAAATCACATTTTTCAAATCATTTTCCACAAGGGTAAACATGCATATCAAATCTAACTCAGAAATAAAATCAATAAAAAATAGAAGTCCATGTATCCCAACACCAAGGAATACTACAGGTCACATTCATAGACTACTCATACCATGATAATGAAGTGCCCAAAATTGATCCTAGAACACATTTTTAGGAATTAGGGGAATATCCTATGGGTAAACCCACCCAAATGTCCAAATTTGTCCCCTATAACAATGGTCATGGGAGAAATAGGAAATCCCCAAGACAAACCTCCTTGATAATCACAAAACAATGGAAAATGACCCCAAGATAAACCTTCCACCTCAGTAACAATGTAAACCCATATTATATTTTCCAAAAATCATTTCATTGATTTGAAAATATTTTCAAACCCATTTCATAATTTCTATTTCAATTCTTGAAAATAACCATTTCTATCATTTTATCAAAGACTCAGGGAAAACCATTTTTCATTAAAAACAATTATTAATTCACACAAAATAACCATGAAAATTTAAATATACAAAATAGTTTATAAATAAAAACAAAAAGGTTCATCAATTTAGGATAGAGATAGAACCACCTACCTTAAAACATGAGTTACACAAGATTGTAACAAAATTCACCAACAACGAAAACCAACCACAATAGTAGAGACCCTATAATCAAACCCATCCATTTTAGGATTAATTTAATTTAGAATAAAAGGGTTAATCAGATAGAAGAAAATCTGCATAACTCAAGAATGGATGTCCACCATACCATAACTAACCAAAGAATGTCCTCCAGAACTAGATATCACAACAGATCTAGAAGAAGACAACAAGGACCATCCGACATAGTTCAAAAGATCCAATTATACCACCATATGTCACTAATATGATCAAAATAAAGGAATAAGTAGAATGGTTACTCACCTAGAGAGATGAACTACAAATGCAATGGAGATCAGACATTGAATGGGCTAATATAGAAGGAATCGTGCCTCTAAAAATCACCTATGAAGAGTCTCTTTTTGAGAGTGGATGAGTTTGAAATAAATGGACCGCAAAAAATGACCAAACCCAAGTTTTAAATGGGGCATAGGATGAGCCAAAAAGTGTAACCCTTGGTCACGTCTTGAAGTCCACATTGGATTTTTAAACCTAAAAAAACGCCGCATTATCTTAAAAACTGACCATTTAGCATGTAATGTCGTGTAAGACTCGGTAACGAAGTGTAAACCTTCACAGTGTGATGTCCCCTTTCATGAATTGTACCGAGAAACCATTACATAACATGTAGTATGGTTACACGGTGTGTAACTACTCTGCAACCTGTATAAAATAAATAAAATAACATTTAAATAATTTTAACCAAAAGGGAACATATATAGGGGGAAAACATACCTAATCAAGGTAATGTGATGTTACAAAATCACCACATTAAAGACTTTATATCCCTGAGAAGTCATGTGAAATATATAAACCTTGGAAAAAGCTGAGGCCACTCATCCTATATCAATGAATCAGATTCCCATGTCTCATGATAATCTGAGCTTTGTTTCCATAGGACTCTTATCAAAAATATAAACTTCCCATGCAATACTTTCACTTGAGAGTCAATGGTCTTAACTGGTTCCTATAAGAAAAAAATATTATAGCTCTAACTCAATTTATTCCAAACACTAATTGTGATCACAATTAGGGTGATATTTCCTAAGATGATATATATTGAAAATGTTAGGAATTCTTGTTAGAGGAATTGGAAATGCTAGTCGATATGAAACCTTTCTGATTCATTCAGTGATCTCAAATGTTCTAACAAATTTGGGAGCCAACATTCCTTTTTTTTCTTAGCTAATGGTGACCCTGATGAGGATAAAATTTTAAGAATCCCTAGTCACCTAAAAAAACTCTAAAGTAAAATTCCATATATCATTGTATGATTTATTTTGACACTAGGCTATAAAAATATGTCGATGTACCTCCTGAATCTTCACAGACACTTCGTGAACAAAATGTGGTCCAACTAAAGTTACGTCACTACCCATCAAATTAGAGATTTGTATAGTCCACCATATAATTCCTCAAAGGGATCAATTCGGATTGATAACTAATTAAAAATTGTTATAAAGAAACTCAATATGTCCAAAATGGCTATCCAATGATATACCGAAATCCAAGACACAAGAATGAAGAATATCCTCCTTGATCAAAATTATACTCTCCGTCTGACCATCTTTATATGGATGGTAAGTTGTTTAAAATTTGACCAGAGTTCCCATTTCCTATTGAAGACTACTATATATCCTTGAGGTAAACCTTGAATCCTTATACATAAAAATTGAAGAAGGAATCCCATGTAACGTCACAATATTATGCACATACAACGCACCTAGATCTTTAACCACAGTGTTGTCTCTGATTGGAATGAAATGAGAAGACATCATCAAATGATCAACCACCACCCAGATAAAATTCTTACCTAGAGGTGTCTATATAAATACAAAAAAAATCAAGGGATACCTCATCCCATTTCCAAACTAGCACTGGAATAGGCTGAAGAAAACTAGAGGGTATTAAGTGCTCTACCTTTATCCGCCGATAAGTGTAAAAGTGAGACACAAACTCTATAATGCCATGATTCATACCCAGACACCATAATCTTATTCTTATTTCATAATACATCTTTTTAGAGTTGGTATGGCCCAACAAAAGTTATGAAATTAAAACATGATTGAACTCCTCACAGGTGTTGGGCTAAGAACTCACTTCAAAAAGTGATGCATTCCATATGGAGAAAGAGACCAACCATGGATGGTCTCCCAACCATAAAATATTTCTCAAACATTACTAAACTAATCATCTTTATACTATCTCTACAAAACAAATTCCATGAGAGATGATGATAAGTGCACACTGGTCAAAACCATACCTAAAACATCATCCTAATAATCCAAGTGCAACTGAGAAAAATGCCCTATAAGATTACCTTCATCATTCGATTCCAAAATAGCATTCTTAGATGTATCTGTGACAACATTAACATTCCTAGAGGTGTGGGAGATATGAATGTAAAACATCTGATGGTATTCTACCAAACATATTTTCCTGATATTTAAGTCCTACAAAAATATATAACTCAGACTCTTATGATCATAGAAGACCATAAAGTTTTCCCCAAAAAGATAGTGTCACCAACACATAAGTGCATGCATGACTTCAACAAGCCCCTAATCATGAGTAGGGTAATTCTTCTCATGTGTTCAAATATTCAATATCAATAAGCTGGCACATGGTAATCCTATATAAGAATGCATCCCAAACCAACACCATACGCATCACAAAAACACCACATATCCCTTACCAGGCTTAGGTAAGGTCATAATAGGTTTCTACGTCCTAATTCATTTCAATTCATCAAAATAATAAAACAACTCTACATTCCAAATGAATTTTACCCCATTACTAGTAATAGTAGTTAAAGGTGATGCCAATATAGAAAAATACTTGATAAACTATCAGCAGTATCCATGAAGAAAAAGGAAACACTTTATTTCAAAGGCATTTTTTGGTTTATTTGATGAAAAAATTCATTTCCCTTTTCCAGATCACTTGATAAAACATGCTAAGAAATTATATATCCAAAGAACTACACTTCTAAATTCCCAAAAAAACATTCTGAAAGAATTCCATATAGTTTGTTATTTCTTATAATTTCAATAAATATGGTGCACATGCTTATTCTCAAACATTGAATAAACCAGAATATCATCCACAAACTCTACCATAAAATTTTCAAGATATTGATGGAATATATGATTCATAAATGAAATAATTATTGATGTAGCATTAGTTAATCCATAAGAAATCATAAGATATTCATAATGGCCATACCTACTATTGAAGGTTGCCTTCAGTATATCAGACTCCCAACCTCTGAGCTGATGATAACCTGACTAAAGATAAATCTTCTAGAACCAAGTTTCCCCCATCAAGTGATAAAAAAATTATCCACACATGGCTAAGGATATTTATTATTAAATGTCACTCTATTCAAATTTCAATAGTCCACACATAAACAAATTGAACCATATGCTTTTTGGGAAAAGATAATGGGTGGATTCCCATGGGGAAATGTAGGGCGTGGAAACCTTTTTCAAATAGTCCATATAACTAAATCTTGAGCCATTTTAGCTCCAATGGTTTCATATGATAAGAAGTAATACATGTCAGAAGCATACCTAGTACCAGGTCAATCATAAACTCGACCTCTATATCTGGAGGAAGACTGGAGTTGTCTTCTGAAAAAACATCAGGAAATTACCGAACAATAACTGGAAGAACAATGACAGGTGCGACATCATCAGGATCAAATAAAAAAGTGGACATAAAACATCAGAGCTCTGGGAAGGAAGGTCCAAGACGCCTATACCTTAGATCCCACTCCCCCTAATGCACACAAAATCTCCCATCAGAAGAAAGAAACAAAACATGCAAATTATAACAATCAACCTCATCTTGATGAGAGACAAGACAATCCATAATGATAATGCCATAAAATATATTTAAATAAAGAACGAGAAAATCATAGACCAACTCTTTATTGACTATCATTAATGAATATGAAGGACACTAAAACCACTTCTCTTTCCTCTTACCAAGAGGTGTCACTAACTACATTTTAAAGGAAAAAAGTTCAGTTCAAATTTTTGGAAGATAATCAAAATTTGTAGATATAATAGAGTGGGAGTAACCATTATAAAATAAATCAATTGTTAATAAAGATACAATGAAGATAGTACCTCTCAAAGTCGCTGGACCTGCATCAAATTTCCCTAGACTCTCATTTACTTCATGAAAATGATTCACTCCTGGGGCATGTTCATGGAGCCCTGTAGTATTTGAAGCATCTGATAGCAGTATAATTGCCTTTGAAGTTGAATCACCCTAACCCTAATGAGGCATATTCAAAGCCTGACAGAAACAATATAGATGAGAAACTTGACCAAAACTATTGCACGTCATCATGGGAATAGAATAAGAACATATGGTGTGTCCTCCCTTTCCACAATGATAGCATGTTAGAGGCACATTACCTAATGTAACACACAGTGTTGATGTTGCTCACTACTGAGACCCACCTTCACTACATTTGGGATGGTCATTCTAATTTCTCTTCTTCTTATGCATTCCACTGAAGCTATCCCAAGATGAAATGGAAGAGGTGGAAAATCAAACATTGCCTTCCATATTCATCTCTACCATCATATACCTTTCCATTGTCTCTAAATAGGTATAAAGGTTCATCATAAAAACTTGTTATCATGTATTCAGTCATAGACCCAACAGGTACTTCTGCGTCTTTAGTTGGATATTCATTACCACGTCCGTAGAAAAAACAACCTCAGAAAACTATTTGGTGTATGCCGACCCTAAATAGTCTCCTTGATGCAACAAAAGGAACTCAAATGACTTTTCCGGCATCAGATACTATGTAAAAAACTACTATAATAATAGGGTTTTGAAACCTTTTAATTCAAAACCCTTATGTCTATCTTCATGGACCATAGAGTCCCACCAATTATTGTCAGAATCCTTGATTCTAAATGATGCACACTTCACCCTGATAATCTTAGGTGTCTCCAGGAAGTCCATGATTTTTTTTGATCCAATCCACTCAATACTCCACCTCTAGAGGTTCAAGTAATTCCCTTATTGTATGTTGAATTATCGTGCAACAACTTAAAAAATCCCCCTCTCTCTTATCCACCACCTAATTGTACCTCAACAATAGGGTTATAAAACCATGGTACATCCTGTTCCACAATAAGGACTACATGTATGATCATCTCAAGGAGGCAGCGATCTATAATTGGGTTACCTTGAGGATCATCAGCTACACCATCCGGAGGAACTCATGGAAAATATATCGGGGGCAGACTGCTGTACACCAAAACATAAGATTGATTAGACAACAGAAAAAATCTCAGTCCATAGAAAACCCATAAGAAAAAACATCATTTTTTAAAACAAAAACCAATACTAGAGACACACATCCCAACATAACATGGAAACATGAGTATCATTATGAAAATAACTTGCCAGGAACTCATCACAACATACCTCTCAAGTCCCAACAATCCTATATCATCTTTAACAGATGTTCCAAGAAAATGATTCTTGAGGAAAGACCACCATTAATACCAAAATATGAAAAACCGACCTGGGTTTCCCTCATTCATGGAACCTAAACCAATCTGTCACATACCCAAAGGGTGTTCCCAATCCCCATAGGCTGTCGATAAGAACCCATGCATCGAACGACAAAACCAAGGGAACGTTTTCTCCCAACCTGAACAACCACATAGAATACATATGTATATTCCTAGAAAGAAATAACAATATATAAATAAATATATATGAAAAAAATATGAGAAAAACATTAGAACCACAACAACTATAATAGTAGATAGAACTCTAAAAGACAATTCCAACTACAAAGGACTAAAAACCTAATATATACTCAAATGATGGTAGGGGAAGACTCCCACCATCTCACTACTAGCTACCCAACCAGATGACATGAACCTTACAAACTCACTGTAGTGCCTTGCCTCTCCCTGCACTAGATGAAATAATGGTCTACGCACCACCAGAGAGGTGCGTAGGGTGTGAGGAAATAAGATCAATAGGATCCCACCTAGGTGTTCCAAAACAAGTCTATGTCTGAAAAAGAATGCATGATCATTTTAAATAAAAACATCACATGATATGCAGTAAATAATCATAATATAAAATGTGGTAAACATTTCCCATTTTTCCATAGATATAAACAAAATAATGTATGTTAATTTCAAATCACATTTTCCCAATCAATTTCTATAAGAATAAACTTTCATATCAAGGCTAAATCAGAAATCCAAGCAATAAAAAATAGAAGCATGAGTATCACAAGACCGAGGAATACTATAGGTCCCGGCCACATACTATATGTAACACAATAATAATGTTCACAAATCTGATCCTAGAACACTGGTCTATGAAGCATTGGAATACCCAATGAGTAAACCCTCCAAAATGTTAATATCATACCCCTAGAACAACAAGCCTAGGAAATAGAGGAATACCCCAAGACAATCCTCCATGATAGTCACAAAACAAAGGATGATGGACCCAAGAAAAACCTTCCCCTTAATTACCCAAGGTACCCCATGTTATATTTTCTACAAATCATTTCAATTCTTTAAAAACCATATCAAAACCATTTAAAAATTTCCATTTCTATGCATGAAAATACCAATTTTATCTCCATTTCATAATAACTAGGGAAAAACTATTTTTTATTAAAAAACCTTTTTATCACATGCTTAACAACCATGCCAATTTAAAAATAAAAATATGTTTATAAAGCAAAACAAATAGGTTCATCAACGTAGGTGAGAGATAGATCCACTAATCTCAAAACTCGAATCATAAATGCCTGCATTGGAATCCACTAATAATGAAAAAAAAACTACAATACTGGATACCCTATAATAAAACATAGACATCTTATGATTAATTAAACTAAGAAGAAAAGGGGTTGTTGGATATAATAAAACCAACGTACCTCGAGAATGACCATCCTCCACACCACTACTAACCAAGGAATAACCTCCAAAACAATATCCCACAATAGATCTAGAAAAAGAAAACACTGATCATCCAAATTATATCAACAAATATGATAACAAAACCCAAGGGATTTACCATGATCAAAATTAAGGAAGGAATATAAATGTAACTCACTATAAGAGATGCACCATACAAGAAATAGAGATTGAAGGTGGAACAGGTCAATGAAAAAGGAAACGATCCTCTGAAAATTTCCTCGGAAGAGTTTATGTTTGATAGTGTAGGAGTTTGGAACTAAATTACGAAGAAAAACCTCAAAACATTTTTTTCGAAACTGGGTGTGGGCCGAGTCATGATGTGTGACCCCTGTTCACATCATGAAGTCCACACTGGATAAGTGAACTGAAAAACCCATTTCCCCATCTTTGAAATCGTACTTTTATTAATTCACATCGTTTAAGCCATGGTCACGATGTGTAACCCTTTACAATGTATCTCCCCTTTCATGACATGTACCCAACAATCATCACATGACGTGTTTCATGGTTACATGGAGGGTAACTATTATGAAGCCTGTAAATACTCTGAAAATCTACTTTAAAATAATTTGAACCAAAATAGATCACAGAGAGGGGGTAAAATGTACCTGATCTAGGTAAGAAGATGTTACAGCTTCACTGGGTGCAATCCCCCTTATTGAGGCCATCACTTCCTTGTTTATTTCAATTGGATTTTTTAAAACATTATATTTATACTAATCATGTGATCACTATTAAATAACTATTTTATCAACTGTAATAATTCTTAATGTTGATATATATCTGATATTATATAAAGAAACCAAAAGATTTCATGTGTTTTCTATAACCAAAATACTTAATTTGACATTTAATTAAATCATATGGGGAATTACATTGATAATAGTTCAGGTAATTACATATTGAGTCTTGAATAAATTATGTTTCATTTCCACTTGTTTTATGTAGATTTTCAGTTGATAGCCATAATCATTCATTGATTAATTATTACATAAACATTATAATGATTGTGAGGGACATCATCTCAATTTCCCTTCATTGAGGTAAATTTTATTTTAATGAATCTAATTTCTTTTATATGGTGTATATACTACACCTTTTTCATATTATATCATGAATACATAAAAAATAATGGTATTTTATATCTCCATTTGAATTATTTCATCCTAGTATATTTTAATTAATCATTTCAAAGTAGTAATGGTTTTTATCTCAATTTAAAATTCATTTAAATTTTTTTGTTAATATTCATCTATTTATATTTATATGGTGCATATAATGACCCATTGATGTATTTAAAATGGATAAATATTCATTCATGATTATTAATGTTTCATTTCAATTTTATTCTACAAGGGGTTAAAACATAAACATTAAAAAGGTAATAATTATTGTACATTCTCACTTTATTTTGAGAATGTTAACTTTCTCTTGAAAATATCAATTTATTATGATCAATTTTCATGGGATATTATATTTATCTTAAATAATCATATTATTTTTATAATGGATATGATTATTTATTATATTTTATACAATTTGTACATACAGTGTCAGTTTTTAATGTTATTTTATCATCACTAGGTGCATAACAATGGTCATTGTTGCACACCTTGTTTGACACTCCTAGGGGATAAACATTGGAAATTCAAAAACCCATTAAGAATCATCTTGAAGTATCTAAATAGATGAACATAACTATTAAATAAGGATTAAACTAATGTTTCATATATTAAAAATAATACTCCATGGTTTATACATCCTATAAGTGATTTATCATGGTTATGTGGATCCCCACTATGATTATTTCTCATACACTATTCTTTTTGGTTTTATTTAATGGCTGGAACATGAAGGTACCAATATTATTATTTTTACGTCACCACATCTCATGGATGGATATTATTTTGGATTAAATGTTAATATATGATATATATAAAATTATTATACTTATGGGATTATTATATCACATATACCTTCTTACATTCCATTTCATGTGAAAATGATAATGTCGCCCGTGTTTATAGTTGACTACCACGTTATGAAGTACTGTTATTTATTAATGCATTACATAAAAGGTAACATGGATGGGTTTAATGAAAATATGTGATATATATGAAAAAATAACTTCTTAAAGTTAATATATTATTTACCATTCTTTCTTTTAGTCCATTGAGAATATGGAAACAATGTTCATGAGTATATAGACCTACTGCCTCCATGAACGACATGGTTTATTTTATATCTATAACATTTATTAGTTATTATATATTAATATATAATTAAAATATATGATATATATATATAATGGTTATTATTATGTAGATGATGGAACTGTGGTAATGTAGGAGGACCAAAAAAATAACAGATCAAAATAAACACAAGAAATTAGTTACCTTTTAAAGTATGACATTAATATAGAATTGTCAAAAAACAGGCAATAAAAGGTTATAAATAAATCATACATGGTATGTTATATATATATATATGGGTATATAATAGATTTATAATAAAATTATATTTATGATAAATGATTTTGGGATGCATATGAAGGGAGTTGAGAATTTAGGGAAGGAATTTTTGTCTCAATTTTCATTCTATGAGACATATGATATATTATGAACCAATACTTGTTATGATGTACTTATACAACACCATTGACATGTAATTTCATGAATTTTATTTAAATATATCATATATCATTGTACTGATTGAATATAAAATGTAATTTCACTACTCAAAAATCCATGTTGATGGAGATAAAGAAGGGTCAAAATATCATGAAATTTTACTAAAGGATGAACAATAATATTTTCATAGGGATCATTAATAAAAAATAAAAATATTAAAAAAAGGATGGGTGATAATGATCCCTAATCATAATTTTTAACTTCACCTATTTTTATTTCATAATAATTCCCTTTTTCATTTTTCCTAATATATTATTATGGCTTATCAACCACATTAGTCCTTAGATTGGGGAATTGATTCAATTTTTTTGCAAAATCCTTTCACTTGAAATAGTATAGTATGTGTGGTGAATTATGTTCAGATATATCTTCATTAATTTAATTTACTAAACTATTAATATTACTTATATTCTATTTTCTCTAATGGTTAGGCTTCCCAAACATGAAACACCCTATGTTCCTCTCAAGAATTCACCTAAGTTATTATTCACATATTTCTAGAATGTAAGTGACTGAAACTTCATTCCTCTATGTAATCTATTTGAATTATCATGGGACTCCATATTACTTTTCTTATCAAGACCATGGGACTGGTAAGAATCTCCAATTTTCATTTTAACCATCAGTTCACATACAATTAGATCTTTATAGCTATTAATGTATCTTATAGCCAATCCCTTTTAAGGACTATGTCTAAAGACACCAAAGATTCAATAAATTTTTATTTTTTATAGATGCTTAAACTTTAATTATACTATGAAAGTCTTGTAAAATTATCTTCTTAGGTGACAATAGATTCACCATCCTTTTGTTTTATATTGATAAACTCCTTTTACATAATTTTTCATGGAATATGAGGGATGTACTTGTTGCAGAATATCCTTTTTAACTCATATAATTCCATGGATTCAATTAAATCCTCTTGAATCATATTATTAACTGGGTTCTACCATTGATCTACTACTCATCATAAATGATAGATATCCAAAATGACTTTTTCATTCTCTGGACATTGGATATTGGAAAATATCTTTTCAGTGGTACTAATCCTTTGCTCAGTGACTTATGGATTATTAGACACCCTAAAAAGGGGTGGATATTTCCTCATGAAGGAATAAATATAAATTTTCCCATCCTTTACCAATTTTTTATTTATGTAACTCAATATATCCATATTATCTTCAATAAAA
The DNA here is from genome assembly GCA_963277665.1 of Viscum album. Lineage (NCBI taxonomy): Eukaryota > Viridiplantae > Streptophyta > Magnoliopsida > Santalales > Viscaceae > Viscum > Viscum album. Next base: position 2,016,600,771 of record OY728127.1, read on the forward strand.
TTGGTTATGAAATCATCACTCATGTGTACAGAAGACTATCTCATCTGAAACTGATTTTTTTCATTTTCAATCACCACCACTCATGGATGGATATAATGTTTATAAATTAAATTTATGATATTTCTATGTTTCTAGGATAATTTTATCACATATACATTCTTAATTTCAAATTCTTGGGAAAATTATAACATCATTCGTGCGTACGGTGGACTATCTCCTCCTAAAGGGATGTGAATCATTATTCACATACACATTACATGAATGTTAATAAGGATAGGTTTAAAAAAATATGTCATATATATATAATAAAAATAATTATTTAATTTTAATATATTGTTTACCTTTATCTCTTTAAATCCATTAATAAAAGGGAAACAATATTGATGTGTACATACGACATACCATCCCCATGAACGATGTATTTCACATTCTGTCATTAACTTTTATGGATCTCTATAAATAAATATATATAGAATATATATCTATTATATATATCATGTTTATAATTTAATAAATAATGGAACCATGAACAATGTATGTGGATTAAAAATATTATATTAAAGTATACAAGAAAAAAACAATTATTAATTGAAACACGTCTTTATCATGTAATTGATAATAAATCTCCATTTTATGATCATAAGTAAATTATATATGGTATGATAAATAAAAATTATGGTTCTATTATAGATTTATAATAAAACAATTTTGGTTCATATGTGTAATAAGAAAATTGAGACTTAAGGTAAGGGATTTTTTTCTCTAATTTCCTTCTTTGAGACATATGTTGTGTTATGCACCTATCTTCTTTTATAAGGTGAATATACAACCAATTGAAATGTAATATCATGGAATTATTAATTATAATTATATTTTATGTATCAATTAATGTTATCATTTAACAAGGCTTACAATTCCATGTTTCCAATGTGGTAGGGTTTTTTGATACAATATCATCATTTATAAGGGTTGCCTATAATTATGGTTATAATAAGAAAATTATATGATATTTTTCTCAATAAAATCATGAAATTGGTTATCTTATGGTTATTGTTAAAGAAAACATTTCTTCCATTCATTTTCCTCTATTTATTCAGTTAATATTTTAAATGAATGTTTTTATAAGAAATAGAATTTATTTTTTTACTTCAGTCAAAATCCCTTTCTCAACAATGTACATTTTTTTAAAAATTGTTTTCAATTTTTTTAATATTCCTCTATGACTATTTAAACTCATTATTATGATTTTATTACATTTTTTAATTTTTTGAAAGAAATCATTATTTCTTTTCCAAACATGGTCTTTTTTTCTTTTACTAAAAATGTGAAAGTAACCATTGTTTTAAAATGTAATGTCTATAGATGGTTTATTTTTTTGATACTAAGATGTTTATGAAACCCTTTTCTCTTCCATGGGTTATTAAATGATAAAATGTTTGGATAAATATTATTTTAAGTGGATATTTTTAAAATGAAATGGTTATTCTTCATAATAATTTTTTCAAATGACCATTTATAGTATTTCTATTAATAATTTAAAAAACCGTTTTATTTTACATATAATAGACTAGGTAAAGTTTGCATTGATATCATATTTATTTTTCTTTTGGATGTTTTATGATTATATTTATCAAGGATAGTATTGAGACTCACTTCCATGATTCATTTTGGATGTCATTAACTTTCTCATGAATTATTCACTTTCCTATGATCATGGGACCTTAAATTTCACCTAAATATCAATATTATTTTTCATGGACATGAGTATTTATTAAAACATATCTCATTCCTTTGTATGGTTTTTTACATTGAAACTTATTAGATTAAATAAGGAAATACATGGAATCAATATTTTTATTCAATAAAAATACTTAATGGTAAGGCGTATTGTTCAAGAATTAAATTTACTATTCAATATATGAGAAATTATTTAGAAATGCATATATGGGTGGGTCCTGGTTACATGTAACCTCTTTACACATTAGTAGTCTCATGAGATGAATGATTCTTCTAGCATTAGTTAAATGGTTTTATAGTTTATACATACCCATTAGTTTTAAACTATCTTGAGATAGGTATTGGAAGTAGAGGTATCATGATGCCTGAGATCATAATGTCCAACAATTAATAATTTCCTTCATTGACGATTCATTTCTTATTATCGATGATATTTTCATAATGATAGTGTCTCTAAATGAATTTAGTTATCATTTTATTTATTAAATGGTATGTGTTTTTGTTTATTTAAATTTCCATATTAATTATGTCTTGTCAAGTTATTATAGATATTTTATTGATTAAATGTCATGATTTTTAAATTATTTACATAGTAATATTTCTTATGAATTATCTTATAATCATTGTCATGTTAATTAAATTTAATCTTTGTTCAGTTATTTACCATTCCATGTGTACTATTCCTTATCAAATTATGATAGTCATGTTATTGATTAAATGGAATGTGTGTACTGTTTTTTACCTTACCAAATTTATCTTGATTTATTTATTAATGATATATTTCAATGTATATAACAATTTCTGGGCATTTCAGGTCACCGTCATTTTTCTTCCTTTCCCTAAGATGCAAATATGAATTTCTAGAATGAGCTGAAGTATTCCAAATTATTTCTATTACTATTATTTGTATTTTATTTCCATATTTAAAATGGGTAGCATGTAAGTATTTGGTTCTCCAATACTTCTAAAATGATTAGTCCTTAGGGATTTGACATCATGCACCTAACCCAATGTGATAAATTAGGCCTATAATTTTACTGATGTGAGTTGGTGTAACACCCCAAGTTTTCATATTAATTTATTTTCTTTAAAGCAATTTAATAGATTACGCTACACGCAACACTGAGTTCGAGTGCACTACGACTTACCAAACTAGTAGTTTAAATTGTGTTTTTGAATATTATTAACAGAATTTTTAGTTTAATATACTCAATATAATTTTAGAACCCATATTATGTGTTTCTTAGACATAATATAAGAACAAATTCATTTTTTTCAGATAAAAGAAGTATTTTTCTAAAAATGAAATTTTACCACCTTTTAATGGAAAACCCTTTTAAAAAACAATATTTGACACTTTTGTATATTAAATTTAATGAAATTAAATTCTTCTTTATAATTAGGACATAAAAATTTATTTTGGATACATTTTTGGTACTTTTCTGATAACTTTTATATTTTGATGAATACTGAAAAATACTAAATTTTAATTGAAAACATCTTTTTTAATCGAAATAATTTATAGAGTTAAATTATGAATTTGAATGGTTTGTAAATATAATTAGATTATATTTTTATCATTTAATACAATTTAGGTAATTATAAGTAATTTTGCGTTTAAATTTGACGTAAACACATGTCAATTTTTTCATGATTTTTACTTTTAAAAAAAAACTACTTTTTGGATTTGACAACGGGAATTAAATTTAAATTAAATAATGAAAATTATAGGTTTTTAATTTGGTAAAATACAATTAATTTTTGAATTTGGAATATCAAAATTTTCTTAGGGTGAATTTTTGGCATATTTCTAAAAACCTTCAATTTTTGAAGAATAGTGAAAACACTGCGTTATTGTTTAAAACCAACAATTTATTTAAATAATTATTTATTTTATTTATTTTATGTCAAAATAGATGAATAATACCTATATATGTTCAATTTAATTCATTGGATTCATTTTATAATAAGTTTAGACATATAAAATTATATTGAACTTTTTACCGTATTTTACCCACCTTCTAGGAGCATTTCTGAATTTGCGTAAAACTTAATTTTACCGCTTCTGTGAGTTGAATTTCAAAAATCCTAGAGACATGGTTAAAATCAGTATGTTAAATGTGGTTCAATAAGATGAAAATAATTTTTGGCGAATAGTAACTTTTGACATTTATTTACCACTATTAAAAGAAAATAGGGTAATTAAGGGTAAAAATGATATTATTATTGCTCTAACACATGTTATAATTCTATTGGATAAGATTAATTAGACTAAAAACAACCTTAGGAATAAAATATGATCCTCTTTAGTCCACTTGTATTAGATTAGGACTTTTATTATTTTTTATTAAAAGAAGAGTTAAAAGTGTTAAATTCATTGTTTAATAACTAAACCATTTTTAATATAGGGTTACACCTAAGATATATTAGACAATAAATATTTATTAGAAAGATAATATGATTTCATACATAATGGTATTTTATTTATAATTTTTAGACCTTAAATAATATAATTTATATATGACACAATGATGATGCAATAATTTCCTTATTAATGAAAAATTAAAACAATTGATATCATAAATATCCAAATAAATGTAAATTGAGAATTATTATTATTTTAACTACTTTTATAGGTTAATATGACATTATAGGGTTTATTAAATAAATTTTATTCGAAGTTATAAAGTTTTTATGGCTTCAAAAAAAATCAAATACTAAATAGTGTCAAAATTGACATAATTGAGTTTTTAAAACAAATACTATATTATTAATTGATATAATATTCCTAAAAATCTATGGTTTGTAAAAAAAAATTATATAAGGTCATATATATTAATAATGAACCACTTGGGGTTCACTTGGCTTGTTATTGTTTGTTTAATAACCATATAATATAAAAATACTTAGAGACATCGTAAATGTCAAACTATTTAACTAAGAGTTAAATCTAAAATATAAGGTTAATATGGTAACCTAAAAGAGTCTAAAACCTAATGGTTGAGGGGTTTTAGAACCATACCCACATTATATTTTAAATAAATCATTTTAGAGCCATTATAAACCGAAAATTATTTTATTATAAAATAATATTTCAAGCTTTCCCTAAAGTGCCCCTCACCCCTCTTATAAAAGGTTACTATCCCTTCTCTCAAAATCACACCTCCAAAGCCATTTTTATCAGCCAAAACCTACCCAACTATCCTCCCAAAATCCCTAAAATCAACCTATAGTCCTTAATTGGATCATAAATCCATCCTAAGGATCCCTTTTGATCAACATAAAAGGAAACACCAAAAGAAGAGGTAATAATTTCACCACCCTCTTTCAAGTTCTTTTCTTCTTCCACATCCTCTTTATTTTTTTGTTTCCATTCAAAAATAATAAATCCAGTACCTTATACATACTGTGATGTTATTATAAACATGTGACAACCATATTTTTTATTCTATCAATCATATAATTGAAAAAGTCACCATACGTGCGTACATATAGCTTACCGTCTCGTCGTTGTGGTGTGGTTTGTTATTCAAACACTTCATTATTTGGATGGGTATAATAATGAGTATAACTGATGTAATTAATAAATATAACATTTTAATTATTTTTTATATTTGATATACCATCCAATTACATACGATTTTACCATCAATATAATGATATTGTCGCTCGTGCGTATGTACGGCTTACCGTCTCCACGAACGCGATGAGATTCATTCCCCATCATAATCATTAAAATATAATTTTCATTTATGGTTAAAAATAGGGTTTAAGAACTTAATATAATTCTGTATATGAATTAAATACAGCCTATACATAACAAACATGACTTACGTAACAAAATATATAAAGGAAAACAATTCAGTTAACAACCAAAACAATAATACTACTGAAATATCATTAAAAAATAAATATTAGAAGATCATATATGATATAATATTTATTTATTTGGTTCATTTATAATTTAATAACAATGATTTCACCTTTACACAAGAGGTTAACCTACCCTATACTAAGAAAAAGTACAGGGTATGGGGTTTCTTATCTCACTTTTAATTCTGTGAGATTCCCATTGTTCGCCACTTATCTATTGCATGTAGTGTATTGTGTACTTAAATTTGATAAATATTATCCTGATTCTATTTATATTCATGGTATTATTTGATTCATTTTGTGGTTATTATCTTTTTGTCTTATGACTTGATTGATTACAACGTGGTAAGGGGTTTTCATCTCACTTTTTATTCCTGTGAGATTCAAGCTATATATACCACTATTTACTTTTGGGTGGTGTATGTACTTCCCATGGTTTTATTATTTGTTTAGTATACTTTAATTTATTATTATTTAATTATTCATTTAATGATCCTTTTTTCATGGGTTCTATGTTACGTAAGTTACCAAATTGGTAAGGGAACCTTTCACCATCCCATTTTTAAAAGACTACTTTTTTGTTATGTCTTTTAATTTACATCTTCATATATTGGGATATGTTCTTCTACATTGTTATTGCTAGAAATTTTATGTCCAAGTGATGAGATAAGTTTTTCTCTCTTATCAACTTATTTTATGAATTTTAAAGTGATCTTGTTAGGCTATCAAATTTCTGTTAGGGAACTTCTTCACCCAATTTCAATTCCTTGGGTTAAACTTCTACTTGTTGATTATGTCATGCTATGAATATGTGTGAATGACCTAAGACTGTTTTAAAATAGATATAAAATTATATTTAGTGTATTTATATTTTTCACACATAATTATGTCATTGATTTATCTTTAATCTAAGGATACCATCTTTATAAGGGATTTCATCTCAATTTACATTCCATTGAGAATTTGTTTTTATTAAAGGCCAATTCACTTTTATTTGGAATATATAATGTACTTTTACAAAGTATATTATAAATCCATTTATTCTTATGATATTATAACGTTTGATTACATCAATTATTTGTATTCAAGCGCCTCTCATTGGTTTATGAACTCTAACTAAAATATCATTTTAAATATTTTAAAAATTTATTCTTCTAAATATTTATAATTAATGTCCATGTTTTAAAAATGGTTTTAATGTTTTATTTATATGAAAATTAATGTTTTAAAAGTTAAATTACATTTAAAAGTTTCAAAGTGGTATGGGACACTTTGATTCAAAAATATATTTTAAACAGCTTCTTCAGAAATAGTGGGACTTATAAAAGTTTTCATGAAAAAGGGATATTTCTCTCAAAGATTTTTACTGATCATTTTCAACTATTTCAAAATCCTTTATGAGATATTATTCTTGATCGAGGATGATTTATTATGATAAAAATATTTCACAAAGTATTGAAGGTTTTGTGATATGTTTGACTGTGGATGTGTTATTTTTATACCATTTTTGGTTTATGGATAAAGTATTGACATTTTGTATTCTTTTTTTAATATGAATGTTTATGTTATGTTTAAAACTTTTCCTATGAGGAATGAATTGAACTTATTAAGTGATGGGTGGAGACCGATATAGCTCCTCAATGCATCAGTATGTGTCATGAGACAAACTAGTGTCCTAATATAAGCCCTTGAAAAATCATATTTGAAGTCTTGGCTCAAGGACTGGACTATGTGGTTATGAAGTCTGGAATTATGCATTACATCATTATGAAATTGGATATTGGTATTACATGTGATTATTTGACTTTTAGAATATCCATGTGAATAAATAAATGGAATTATTTTATTTATCTTTGCCATATTATGTTGAAGTTTATGTTTAAAAGGCTTGTGGTCCAGTATTATACATTGCCTTCAATGTTTATTCTTATTTATGTAAATTTCTGCTATATTTTTATCCTTACTGGGAATCTCATCTCACATCTTTATTATGTTTTATTTTTACCAGGATGAAAAGAAGTATATTATAATTAAACTACCGGAATAATCTAAGGAATATAAGAGCATTCAAAGGGGACACAATGTTGTTTTTTTATTTAATGATCTAATTTAAAACTTATGTATGTATCTATTACTTCCAAGGATACTAAACAAATCGGTATTTTGGGACATTATTAATTGTGTCATTCCAATGTTATGTAATAATGCACAAATTTTGGGTAATTGAGGTCAGGGCGTTACAGTTAGTATTTGAGGAAGTTCAGTAAAAACCTTGGAAGCTAGATTTAGAAATCATTCTGATTCAGAAACACTACCCTAAGATTGACATTGAGGATTAGTATAGAAGAACATCAAAAATTTTTGGTAATGAAAATATTATGTGGGTTTTACAAGAAATACATCCCTATATGGATACGAGAAGGTAGAGGTAGCTTTGGAATAGATGTACCTAGGAGTGAAAAATCCAATAAGGAGTTTCTGGTTTGACCTGGGGTATCCTGGTACACGCCAATGGGCCTTGTTGCACTCTTGGTTATGAAACTCTCAGGGGATATGCTTAGGATAATTCACATTTTCTTTATAAACCGATTTGAAGGATTTTAATATAAGATTAGAATAAATAACCTTGGTTAATCCTAAGGTGTTTTAGATTGAAAATAAGGTGTTATGATATTCTATAAATGATTTTATGACTCACACTATTCATTCATGTGTTAGTTAATGGATGGATTCCAAGGAAGTCACAACAACATTGAACATGATGTACAAGGTGGACATGGTAGTGGAAATGAAAAATGAAATGGAATGTTGATAGGTGTAAAAGATACCATGTTCATGCTGAATCAGTTTTCCAAAAATACGATAGAAAATATATATATTAACCAACTCTCAGACTCAACAAAGAAGAGAATGGCAGTGAATGATAAGAGATCCAATAGTGGATACCATAGAGAAAAGAAAGATCAATTTCCATAATGTAGGAAATGTGGAAGGAGACATCTAGGTAAGTATCTTAATGGAATAAAGAAACGCTTTCTGTGTGGGAAAGAAGGACATAAAGTAAAAAATTGAAGAGAAAAAATGAAGAGTACTATGTAAGAAAATAAAAATGATCCCAAGAATCCTTTTACAATCATTTTCTATAAATTTAGGGGACCTGAAAATTGATCGAGTGAATTACCTATTCTATAGGACAACCTCTTGGTCAGGGAAGAACCTATGTGGAAATAAATGGATGGCGAAATGTTAAAAAGTATTAGTGCTCTTTGTTGCTGGGATTACATTAGAAGGCTTTTCTCTTGTATGTGTAACCCTATTTTTTATTATGGGAAAATTATATTTTAAGAAGAATTATGTTTTCTATTATTGATATAGTTATAAAAACCATTTGGGTTTATATGATCCTTGAATTTGAGGAAATTACATGTTATTAAATTTTGGGATGAAAATGAGAGGTATGAGATAACATTTGTTGTAGAATTATGTTATGGTTATTTTGAAGAATTTATATCATTTTGGGAATGTTATAAAATATTTCTTTTGAAAATGGAAAACACACAGACCGTGTGACAACCTGTCGCGTCGGACAAAGCTACGGGAATCAAACCCACAACCTGAGTGGAATTGGTATTTATCGCCTACCATTGGACTACTTGAAGTCCCTGGTTAGTGTGACTAATTATTTTTAGTTAAATGATTTTATTGATCAATAGTATGTTGATTTGGGATCTTATTTATTATCAAAAGTATATCCTTTGTATAGGAAAATGATTTAGTGATTAAGTGATAAATGTTATTTTGGAAGATGTTTTCTCTATTGGGAACACTATATGCCAATAGAAAATAGAATACAATGGGATTTAATTTGAGGAGTAATGGTGGATTTTTATCTATGTTTTTATTATGTATTTATAGTGATTTGGGTTATTTATGGAAATTATTAAACTATCAGAGAGAATATGTTATTAGGTTAATTAATTTTATGTATGTGACTTTAAGAGTAGTCGATGTTTTTATGGAGATACAATTTAACGTGGAAGACTGCGTAATCAAATTCTTCTATGTTTTCGGTTTCAATATTAGTTTGGATTATATTGAAGGATTTTAAGAACAACTATTTATTGAATGGTATTTATTGAACTTTGGGTACTATTGGTTTAATTTTAGAAATTAAGATGTGTATTTCTTTCTCCAAAGGATTTTCTTTTTGGGGATCATCTGATCTTGTACTAACCATTTTGGTTTTGGTTAATCTCAAAAGACAAGGTAAATATATATTTTATCCTTTTTGGATTATGTGATTCTCTAGAAGTTCATTCTAGTGCTTCACGTGTGACCAAGTCATCTTGAATACTCATCATTTGAAAAAAATATGAGTTAGCAACAGAAATTTATTAAAGGATGAAACTATACTTAAAATTTATGTATATATCTTTATGTTCTTATTCAATCTCATAAATAAATTCCTCAAAATTATGAAATGGATCTTAAAACAAAAAACATTGTCTTTTTACTTTTCCTACTGGGAAACTAATAACCATTTATCCCGTAACAAGTTTGTGGTTTTCTTGTTGTTAACTTTATCCTAATCATGTTTTCTATCACTCTCTATCAAAACTTGACACATAGTTTATCTTCTATATCCATATTTTCCTACATGGAATGCTATTATGGGTCATCTCAGGTGACCTTTGTACTTATCTTTCTTTCTTTTAAAGTGATAGTTTTATTGACTCTTTTTAAAATGTGGGAATTTCAAAGAATTTCCCAAGAAAAATTTTAAAATTGTGAGGATGCAATTTCCAAAAGTGGGGAAGAATGTAAATTTATGTACTCCATAGAATTTTAGAATCTATATTATGTGTTTCTTAGACATAATATAAGAACAAATTTATTTTTTTCAGATAGAAAAAGAATATTTTAAAAAATGCAATTTTACCACCTTTTAATGGAAAACCATTTTTAAAACCAATATTTGAAACTTTTATATATTCAATTTAATTTAATTAAATTCTTCTTTATAATCGGGATATAAAAATTTATTTTGGATAAATTTTTGGTACTTTTTTGATAACTTTCATATTTTGATTAATACTGAAAAATATTAAATTTTAATTGAAAACAACTTCTTTAATTGAACAAATTTATAGTGTTAAATTATGAATTTTAATTGTTTGGAATTATAATTAGATTATATTTTTATTATTTAATAAAATGTTGGTCATTATAAGTAATTTCACGTTTAAATTTGACATAAACACATGTCAATCTTTTGATAGTTTTTACTTTTTAAAAAACCCGCCTTTTGGTTTTGACAAAGGGAATTAATTTTAATTTAATTAATGAAACTTTTATGTTTTTAATTTTGTAAAATAGAATTAAATTTTTAATTCATAATATCTAAATCATATTAGGTTGAAGTTTTGTTATTTTTCTGAAAACATTCAATTTTTGATGAATAGTGAAAACAATGCATTATTGTTTAAAACAGAATTTTTATTTAAATAATTATTTATTATATTTATTTTAAGTAAAAATAGATACATAATACCTATATATGTTCAATGTAATTCATCAGATTCATTTTATAATAAGTTTAGATATATAAAAGTTTATTGATCTTTTTTCCGTCTTTTATCTACCTTCTAGGAATATTTAAAAATTTGCATAAAACTTAATTTTACCGCTTCTGTGAGTTGAATTCCAAAAATTGGAGAGAAATGGTTAATATCAGTATGTAAAATGTGGTTCAATAAGAAGAAAATAATTTTTTGTGAATAGTAACGTTTTACTTTTATTTACCACGGTTAAAAGTAAATAAGGTAATTACGGGTAAAAAAAGATATTATAATTACCTTAGAGATGTCCTAATTCTATTGGATAAGTGTAATTCGACCAAAAAAAACCTTATAAATAAAATATGATCCTGTTTGGTCAACATGGATTTGAATATGACATTTTTTATTATTTTATTTAAAGAAGAGTTAAAAGTGTAAAATTCAAAGTTAATAACTAAAAAATTTTTAATATAGGGTTACACATAAGATAAATTAAACTATAAATATTAATTATAAAGATAATAATATTTCATACATAATGGTATTTTATTGATAATTTTTAGACATTAAATAATTTAATTTATATATGACACAATGATGATGGAGTAATTACCTTATTAATGAAATATTAAAATACATGATATTATAAATATCCAAATAAAGGTAAATTGAGACTTATGATGAATTAAAATAATTTTATAGGTTAATATGACATGTTAGGGTGGATTAAATAAATTTTATTTTAAGTGATAAAGTTTTTATGTCTTTCAAAAAAAATCAAATACTAAATTGTGTTAAAATTGACATAATTGAGTTTTTAGAACAAATTCTATATTATTAATTGATATATTATTATTAAAAATATAAGGTTCATCCCAGGGACTTATATAAGGTTATATATATTAATAATGAACCACTTGGGTTTCTCGTGGCTTGTTATAGTAATTTTATTAACCATATAATACAAAAATACAAAGAGACATGGTAAATTTAAAACTATTTAACTAAGTGTTAAATCTAAAAGATAAGTTTAATATGGTGAAAAAAACCTGTCTAAAATATTTTGGGTGAGAGTTTTTGGAACCATACCCACCTTATCAATGAAATAAATCATTTTTGATCCATTATAAACCGAAAATGATTTTATTATAAAAAAATATTTCAAGCTTTTCCTAAAGTGCCTCTCACCCCACTTATAAAAGGATACTTTTCCTTCTCTACAAATCACACCACAAAATCCATTTGTCTTGGCCAAAACCTTCCAAAATATCCTCCCAAATTCCGTTACATAAACATAGAGTCCTTACTTTGATCATAAAGCCAACCTAAGGATCCCTTTCGATCATCTCAAAAGGAAACACCCAAAGAAGAGGTAATAATTTCACCACCCTCTTTCAAGTTCTTTACTTCTTCCACTTCCTCTTTCTCTTTTTGTTTCCATAAAAAAATAATAATCCAGTACATTATATATACTATGATTTTATTATAAATATGGTACAACCATATTCGTTATTCTATCCATCCTATAAAGGAAAAAGTCACCAAATGTGCATATGTACGGCTTACCGTCTCCAAGTCGTGGTGTAGTTTGTTATTCAAACACTTCATTATTTAGATGAGTATAATAAAGAGTATAACTAATGTAAATAATAAATATAAAATGTTAATTATTCTTTATATATGATATACCATCCAATTAAATACGATTTACCATCAATATAATGATATTTTCACTCATGCGTCCGTACGGATAACCGTCTCCATGAACACGATGAGAGTCATTCCCCATCGTAATAATTCAAGAATAATTTTAATTTTATGATTAAAAATAATGTTTAAGAACTTAATATAATTCTGTATATGAATCAAATATAGCATATACATAACAAACATGACTTACATAACAAAACATATATAGGAAAATGAATCAGTTAACAACCATAATAATGATACTACTGAAATATCATTAAAAAAGCAATATTAGAAGATCATATATAATATCATATTTATGTATTTGTTTGTTTTTTAATTTAATAAAAATTATTTAACCATTATACATTAGGTTAACCTACCCTATACTAAGGAAAATTACAAGGTAAGGGGTTTCTTATCTCAGTTTTAATTTTGTGAGATTTCCATTGTTTTCCACTTATCTATTGAATATAGTGTATTGTGTACTTAAATTTTATATATATTATCATGATTATATTTATATTCATGGTATTATTTGATTCATTTAGTTGTTATTAACATTTTTTCGTACGACTCGATTGATTACAACGTGGTAGGGGGTTTTTATCTCACTTTTTATTCCCGTGAGATTGATGATATATATACCATTATTTCCTTTTCTGTGGTGTATGTACTACCCATGATTATATTATTTTTGTAATATAATTTAATTTAAGGGTATTGACATATTCATTTAATGATTTTTATTTCATGGGTTATATGTTTTGTAAGTTACCAAATCGGTAAGGGAACCATTCTCCCTCCTCTTTTAAAAAGACTACTTTTTGTTATGTCTTTTAATTTACATCTTCTTATGTTAGGATATGTTCTTATATATCCTTATTGATATAAATTTTATATCCAAGTGATGAGATAACCTTTTCTATCTCATCAAATTATTTTATAAATTTTAAGTGACGCTGTTAAGCTATTGAATTCTTGTAAGGGAACATTTTCACCCAATTTCAATTATTTGGGTTAAACTTCTACTTGTAGATTATGTCATGCTATGAATATGTGTGAATGAGCCTCTAAATATTTTACACAGAATATAAAATCATATTGAGTGTATTTATATTTGTCACACATAACTATGTCATTTATTTATCCTTAATCTAAGGATACTATCTTTATACGGGATTTCGTCTCAATTTAGATTCCATTGAGACTTCATATTTGTTATGTGACAATTAAATTTTATTTGGTGTATATAATGTACATTGAAATAGTATATTATGAATCCCTTTATTCCAATTATATTATAATGTTTTTATTACATCAATTATTTTTATTCAAGCGTCTCTCATTTGGTTAGGAACCCTAACTAAAATATCATTTTAAATGTTTTAAAACATTATTCTTCTGAATATTTCTCATTAATGTCCATGGTTTAAAAATAGTTTTAAGGGTTTATTTATATGTACATTAATGTTTTAAAATTTAAATTCCTTTTAAAATTTCAATGTTTTATGGGAAAATTTGATTCAAAAATCTATTTTAAATAGCTTCTTGAAAAATAGTGAGAGTTTTAAATAATTTCATGAAAAAGGGATATTTCTCTCAAATATTTTTACTAATAATTTTCAAATATTTCAACATCCTTTACAGGATATTATTCTTGATCGAGGATGATTTATTTTGATACAAATCTTTCATACTGTATTGAAGGTTTTGTGATATGTTTGACTATGGATGTGTTATTTTTATACCATCCATGGTTTGTGGAAAAAGTATTGACATTTCATATGCTAGTTTTAATATGAATGTTTATGTTATCTTTAAACCTTTTCATATGAGGAATACATTGGACTTAGTAAGTGACTGGTGGAGCTCACTATAGCTCCTCGATGCATCTATAGGTCTCATGAAACAAACTTGTGTCTTGGAACAAGGCCTTGACAAAATCTTTTTTGATGTCTTGGGACAAGGCCTTCACTTTGTGGTTATGAAGTTTGGAATTATGCATTTCATCATTATGAAATTGGATATTGATATTATATGTGATTATTCGACTAGTAGAATATCCATGTGAATAAGTAAATGGAATTATTTTATTTATATTTTCCATATTATGATGATGTTTAAGTTTAAAAGTCTTGTGTTCCAGTATTATACATTTCCTTAAATATTTATTCTTATTTATAGTAGTTTCCGTTATATTGTTATCCTTACTGAGCATCTGAGCTCACCCCATTCTTAGGTTTTATTTTCCCCTAGATTCAAATAAGTATATTGAGATTAACTTGCAGGAATAGGATAAAGAATATAAGAGTGTTCAAAGGGGACAAAATGTTGTTTTTTTATTTAATGATGTAATGTAAAAAATATGTATGTATCTCGTACTTCCAAGCCCACAAAACTGATCGGTCATTCGGGATATGATTCCTCGTATCATGCCAATTTTATGTAATAGTGCACCGAGTCTGGGTAACTGGGGTTGGGGAATTACAGTTGGGGTCATTATTGTTTGAAACATAATATGTAGTATATATATATGCTTTAATAAATAAGTTTATCCATGATCAATAATTTGTATAAATATGGAATATTTAATTTCTAATGTGCATAGGACAGTGGATATTACAATGTAATGTTAATTATAGTAAAAATGAATCAAGAAAGTGAATTTAAGTACATTCCCTTGTCAATACGATCATAAAACATTCGTTAAAATAATTAGGATGGAATCAATACAACATATTTATAGTGGATTTTATATAAAATAAATTATTGACGTAATTGAAAAATAGAAACACCATAAAAAGATCATTCAAAATATATTTAGGAAAATATCATTTTTGACATTGATAATAAACTATTAAAACTAAAATTTTAAAGATAATTAAGGCACTTTTTTATAAAATAATATTTTCAACATATAAGGGAATATTCAATGAATTTAGAGGTTGTGATGGCTGTAAATTTCATACATTCCATATATAGAAAAAAAATTCATTTCACACTATTGAAGAAAATGGTAACAATCTCCTCCTTCCAAAAGAGAAAATAATATATATTTAAAATAATTTTCTAAAAATTAAAAAATAGGAGAAATTTATTAAATAAATAATTCTGATAATTTAATTTTTTTTGAAAACATTTTCTGATAACATTGATTTGGAAGACAAAATATTTTGACCAAAGAGAAAAATAAAGGAAGATTTTATTTTAAAACATTTATGAATAATTTTAACTACAATTGAGTGGAAAAATTGTAAAATTAAATGAAAAAATAATGAATAACTATATATTTAAAAAAATTAAGGGTTTTATTATCCAATAATCATATAATTTCCTTCAATGGAAATAAAAGCATAAACAATACTGATTAAAATGATATTTTGAAATAAACCCTTAAAAATATCGTAACATTAAAGTGAGAATTAATCATTGAATAAATTATTTGAATCAAATTTAATTCTATATAAAACAATTGAAAATGTATCAAATGATATTAATAATTATTTACACACATAATCCATGAATATCAATGACAATGAATAATTAATATAACATAATGAAAAGAAATTGAGTTATGAAATTATTTCCCACTTAGTAATTTAAAATTCAAATATTCATGAATTAAACATTTAAAATTTAAACATAATATACCATGAATTGTGAATTTTTAATAATATTACGTGTATAATTTGTAATATATATAGTATATAAAACAAATTAGGTGCATAACATTACAATATTCTTTAATAGAGGGAAATTGAGACGAAACCCTTTACCTCATGCTTCCTTTTGGTTGAATGTTATTTAATCTAAAGTATAACGGAACTAATAGTGTTATTAATTTTTAAAATAACCATACTCATATTTAGAAAATCTTATATGATCCTGTTATAAAATTTTACCACCTATTCGTTAATAATATTTCATTATTTTCATTTTTTCAAGTTTTAATTACCTTGCTTTCTCATGTGTGTTTTTAATGAAAGTTATTGTTCATGTGTAAAGGGTATAGATCCATTATATAAAAAATTATATTAAAGTTATAAATATCATATTTAATAATTATAAACATTTTTATAATCATTCTTTATGGTTTGAAACAAAAAAGGAATCACATTGCTTTATAGAGATTGTAGGTCATACATACCCTAAAGCGACGATATCATTAAATTAACTAGTGAAAGGATTTGTAATTTTGAGACATATTACTCATAAAATGAAACTATATAATATATTATATATAAAAAAAATTCATTAAATTTATTCTTATTACGTTCCACGTAAGGTTTATGGGAAAAATGAATCACATCGCTTTACAAGGTCGTATTCCACCATGGACACGAGCGATGCAATCCTCTTCTAAATAGTATCATATGGAAGAATAAATATTTGATATTATAATTCCATAAGTATAAGAATATCAGAAATATCATATAATTTTTTTAAATCCATCATTATATCAATCCATCAATGGTGGTTATGGAAATCAAATTACATCTATTTGGGAGGTGGTAGTCCACCTTACACAAGATCGATGGTTTTTTTCCCATTTGATAGAAGAGGATACTGATATAGGTTATTAAATTATGTTAATAAAATATTATATTGTTAAGAATACTGAGGTTATTATATAAACTTGGTTTATTAATATTTTAAGTAGGTTTTGGAAGAAACAAAATAAAAATTCTCATTTAGGAATGTTACCTCTTCTTTGAATAACTCCCTTAGGTTTACACACAATGCCTTATAGGTTGGATTTTTTTAAAAAGTGATATTTTATTCTCTTACGGGATTAATGAAGTTATTTTTTCAGTTATTTTGATATTGAATTTTTTTTAATCCTAGAATAGGGGAGGATATGTAAAGGCCTTTATAAGTTGAGGAAAAGACACACAATGAATTTTTGAATAGAATCAATTTCACCCACATTTGTATCATATTTAATTATAAAAAATGAATTATTATCTCTAAATAGAGATTATAATGTATAAAAATTTCTAAATAATGGGTTTTAGACACAATTTTAGTTCATTTTAGCACTTACCTTTTTAGTTTAATCCCCTGGTAAATCAGTTTTTACCTTAAACTTGGTAAATACTTGTTACTATTTTTTTTATTAATAATGGTTCAAAATTAACATTCACATATTAGATAATATAAATTAAGTTGATTCCAAATATTCAATATATTTTTTCAAACACAATTCAATGATGTAGTCGAATCCAATTTATATTTGTACTTGCATACATGATGAAATGATGGTTTAAAAAAACAATTCTTATGTATATGATGTCGTAATATCCAGATTCAATATAAAATTGATTACAATTACATTGAATTGTTAAATGTTAATATAATTGAACTAATTTAAATTTGAAACCAATATCAATTTTTATTTTATTTTTGAATTATTAAAATAAAAAATTAAAATTTCCAAAAAAAACAATATTTTCACTATTCTTTGAAAAAGGAAACATTTCATAAAAATCTAAAAACATCACCCTATGATAATTTTTATATGATTATTTAAAATATTAAGAAAATTTTGTCATATTATTTATATTTAATATGGAATAATTAATTTTAATTTATGTTGTAAAAGTGTGACCAAACCATATTTTAGAAAAAAAGTGTTTTAAAAAAACACGTCCTTTTCATTTAAATAATGATTATATTGTATAATTAGTAGATAACCATAATATTATAATTTATATAGTACTTTTAATTTCTTCAAATATATCATCATGTTTGTAAAGGTATACTACATTATGGATTAGTTAGACCCGGGGTTGTGTGTTCTACAAGCCATCAAAGAGATTGAATGTGATAAAATCTTTTCCATGGGTTACTTAAGAAAGGTGTTTCTTGTCAAAAATTCTATCAAATATTTTTTCAATTTATTATTGTTACATTATTCCCCTATTAAATAAATTTTATCCTTTAACTTTTATCTTTCACTCAGAAATAAAGGGTTTGATATTGGAAAATTCATTTTTTGAAAACCGAAATCATAAAAAGTGTCAACAAAATATAATTTTAATAAGAGTGAAAGTGATGTAAAATGGTAAATAAATACCATCCTTGATGAAAAAGCAACCTAAATCCTTGTTTATAACCTAATCACTACCACATAATGAAAATCATATATGAGTGTTCCTCAAGATCATAGGACCTTCATAATATCAGAAGCCATGTATATAAATAGGTTTTTAGTCATTTATTCATATCCAAATAGAATAACCTATGAAAAAAGTAATGGGATTCATAATAATTTTATCATAGCATAACCCGGGGAAGGGAATTCATCTTTATAAACATATTTTCATCATAAACAAATCCCATAGAGAAAAATAATTAGTATGATATCCTTACATGATATCCCTTGTAAAAAAATAATTAACATCAAATGGTGTCATCCAAGATGGAAAATTATTTTGAAAGATAACTCAGAATATTTATTGATTAAAATAACATTTATTTGAAAAAAAAATTAATTCAAAACTTTATAAAATATTTTTTAATTCGCTTTCAAAAATATATGGTTTGAAAACGTATAAATGAAACACTATAAATAATTAAGAACATTTCCTAAGGGAAATAACATTTTCACTTTTGGAAAAAACATTTTCAAAACAATTTTTTTTTTCAAAATACTTTTCATTGAAATTAAAATAAAAAATTCTAATGTAATATTTAATAAAAACAATTCTCATTACAATAGTAAATTTAATTCATGGAGTATACATAAAAATATTGTTCCTTTCACATTTTTGGTAAATTAAAAATTGGAGTTATTTGGAAAAAAACATAAATATTCTTTTAAAAATATTTTTAGAAAATAAAACATGGTTAAAAATAAATTTAAAAAGATATATATGAATATTAAAACATTTTCAAAAACATTTTTAGAGTTCATGGACGTGGAAGAGTAATGGTTTTCAACTTAATATATAAATAAAACGAGTGTTCATAAAATTGATCTTTTGAAATATTGAGTATATAAAGTGATTAAAATGAATGTAAAACATATATTATTACATAATTACCAGAGTAGAATAAAATAAATGAGTTTATTGAGATATATATTATAATTGTTTTCTATGGGATGAATAATCATGAACAATATTTTAAAACACTGAGATTGTATCATAAAATCCCTATCACTTTGGTAACATTTAATTATAAGAACTATTAAGGAATAAAGTTATATTAAACCTAAAATATCTTGTGAATAAATAATTTCATGATATTACATGTAAAAGGGTCTATATATACACCTCATAAATGAATATAGGTGTGTAACACATATTAAGTCTCAATGAAGGCAAATTAAGACAAATATCTCTTACATTAAGTCTCAACATACTTCATAAATTCTCAAGAGTAATTTAAAATAAATAAATGTTTATTATAAAAATATTATAGAACCATAATAATATATATCATACCATATATGATTTACTTGTGACCTTTTAATACCTATTTATTAACAATTATATGTTGAAGTCTTGTTTCGGGTAAAAATTATTTTTTTTCAGGTATGTATTTATTAAGTATTTTTGATCATTTTACATTGATAATGGTTCCAAAATTTTACTAATATACAACATCATATATATAAAATATTTATTCAATACATAGGTATTTTTATTTATCCACAAATGTTAGATTATGAAATAGAAATACACATCTCATAGAGATGGTAGGTCGTACGTATATATTAACACTCCTTCCATTCTCTCAACATATTGAAAGAAAGAAAATTAAATAATTTATTATCATTATAGAATTATTTTTATTTCACTTAAATAAGATATTATTTTTTAATGATATACTTATTACCATTAATGTAATTTTTATGTGAAGAATGAATGACATTACTTCAGGAGGCAGAAGAATGTTGTACACAATAATGAAATTATCATATTCCCAATGATGGGAATGTAAGATGGAATATATGATACCATGATTAAAAAATCATAATAATATCATAAATATAATATATAAATAATAATACCATCATTATATCTAAACATTATTTGTAGTGAAGGAAAAATAATAACATCGGTTTATGAGGTGATAGTCCGTCGCACACACAAATACTGATTTTGTAAACTATTTGACAAAATATGATATTGACATAGGTTATTACATTACCTTTAAATAATCTCATATATTTAATATATTAATGTTAAAATATAATTACTTTTTAATAAAAATTGAAGTAGGCGGAGGAAACATTTAAATAAAATTATCCATTTGGGACAATACCTCTTATTAGGAAAGCTTCTATTGGATTGCACCAAAATACATCATTGGTTTTCATTATTAAAATATTTAGTCTTATTATATGTGGTTATGGAATTTATTAATTGATAGTCATAGCTATTGGATTAAAAAATGGGTTTTATAAGTATGAAAATGGGAGTAGAGGGGGTGGCATTATATTTGTGAGGATAGTGGAACACTTGTCATTTTTAATAAGTAAAAAGAGTACCCATATTTTTGACATTACTAACATCTAAAATTATTTTCATTATCAATCCTATAATAAATAATATCATCATTTGGACATCCAATGGGTGTTGGATATGTTTTTGGTCAATCTTAACCGTAATCATTTTCCTTTAACCCTCGGTAAACCCATTTTTACCTTAATCGTGGTAAATAATTTGTATTATTTTCAATAATAATTATGTGAAAAAATTAATTTAAACTTTTTATATAATATTATTTACTATAATTATAATTATGGAATCCATTTTTTATATTCTATTCACAAAATTTGAAAATTTTATTTAAAAATTAATCTCGCAGACACGATGAGAATGTGAATTTTTAAAGAGAAAATGTTCAAATGTTTAAAATGATTTTATATCAAGATTCAATATCAAATTTATTATAATGACATTAATTTTATTAATATATATATATATATATATATAAAATTTTACCAATTTTACTTTTATAAACATCGAAACATTATTTCTTTGTTTTTATAAACGATATGACAGTCCTTAATAAAAATCAATATGTTTCAACATTCACTAAAAAAAATGAATTTTCAGAACAATCATAAAAAATAACTCCAAGATAATTTTGATATCTAGACTTAAAACATTATTTTTTTAAAAATAAATACTCTAAAATTGATAAATATTAATTTTATTATTTCTTCAAGGAATATACAAAAAGAGAAAATTGTATTTTGGAACTATATAAATAACATTATAAAAAATAAGTAGTTTTTTATCAATATGTTTTATTTATATAAAACCAATATACATAATTTCTAACAATTACTTATTACTATTCATATCACTATTTTTGACATCGAGGTTATAACAATACTTTTTATATTATAATATTAATAATATGTCGTTGTTTGCTAAAACTCAATGTCGCAGGTAATGTAAGATAAATATAGTTTTGTGTTTATTGAAAGATTAAATTAGTGTTGTGTTTACTATAAAATATTGAAAATGTCAAATTTATTTGAATTTTTTCCAAAAAAATCAATGGATGATACATTATACGTCCCTTTAATTGAATTTCACCTTCAAAATTCATCAATTTGGTACTAATAATAATTGATACTTTTACCACATTTAATCCTCATGTTTCAATATAGCATCCTAAAACTAGTGTTGTTTCTAAAAATAATTGACTAGGTGAGGGGTATTGTTTCATTTAAATTTCTATGTATTATTTAGAATATCCAATGGTTGCACCTCATAAGAAATATCATGCTCCAGTAGTACGACCTCTAAGTTCTTTACATGAGATGGATTAGGTATGTACTGCCTTAAGAGAGATACATTGAAAACATTATGAAACTGATAAGGGTTTATCGGAATAACAAATAGAAATGAGAGGATATGAATTAGATTGATAATTTCAAAGGTACCAATATACATAGTTCTTAGTTTTACCTTCATTCTTACATGGATAAATTCATAGAAACACCTTCTAGATAACCTCAAATTCTATATCAAATCGATTATTATAAGCAGAAAATTTTTGTTAACATTATTTTTTCCTTATAGGTTTCTAAATGTCTCTACAATTATCTACCATTTCATCAACTTTCTCAGGTACTAATATCTTTCTATTCGTAACTTCATTACATTACATTGGATTTCTACACTTCATTTCATAAAGTAATTAGTAATATGCCATCTGAATTCATGAGTGAAATAAATTGTTGTGTAATAATTCAACTAGAGGAATGTATTTATCCAAACCACCATTTAAATACATATAACAATATCTCTAAATATTATTTTGTGTATTTATTTATCTATCAGATTGACCATCTACCAGAGGATGATGCACAATACATAATGTTCACCTTGTATCAAGATATTTCTGAATACTTTTCCAAAAATTCAAGTTAAACATAATATCCTCACAAGATACTATTAAATATTGGGAGGGAATTAATGAATTGATTTGGGTATATAGTGGATAATCCAATGGTATTTAGAAGTGTGATGAGGAGAAGACACTGGTGGAAATTTATAATTAGGGTGAGTGGTAAACATGTAAATTTTTAAAAGAAAAACATGTTCCATATTTTTTATCGTGACATAAGGATCAAAAAATGAACTATTATCGATCATATAAGGTATATGGTCAATATATGGACATCCAATGGATTATGGAAATGTATTGGGTATTTTTTAACAATTATCTATTCATTTTAAATCCACAATAATATTACACCTTAATAGATGAATAATAAATACATAATATTATGATCTATAATAGAATTATCTAGGTCTACTAACTTTAGAAACATGGAAAATTAACAAATATCCACAAGTGAGATATATCATATCCCACTATGTTCTTCATAACGAGAACCTTTTTTAGAAATATCATACATACTACATTTCTTCATAACCCAAGGAAAGGAAATATAAGACAATTTGATATTAGATACTCAGTATGGCTAGATAAGTGAGATATCATCATATCATGATCATTAGGGAAAGTGATCATGGTAATAATAGGTTAACACCATACCTTTCATGTCATAGATCATAAAATTCTATCATGAAATAAATTTTGATAGTTCGTAAGACATTAATCATAAAGGAATTAAATAACATGATCCATGTGAACATAAAATTGGTATAATTCATAGATTTGTGGCATAAAAATAATAATATAATATATTATTTCATGTCCACCCAAAAGACATTCATAATGTTTTAGTCTTTGGATAACCCCCAATGTATAAACATAGGGCTTCGAATAACGTCTTTTGTACCCTCTTTTGGTATTTGGATAACCACCCATGTACCCCCTTTCAGATTGTGATAACCTCCTACTTACCCATTGAGATCATATATCATTAATCATTTCCCACTAAATTTGAGGGAGATATAAGTCCCATAAATATTGTTTATAAAATAACCAATTTTTATATAACGTGTCAAACATCCTTGGCTATAGTGTATCCACCATCACATAATAAAAATAATACATTTGTGTCCACATGATCATAATACATTCATCATATTATAACCCATGAAAGGAAATTGGTTTCGTAATCATTCCATCATTTACTCAAACCATAAACTGTGGAAAAGGAAGTGAGTTTCATAATCTTCTAATCATGGTATAAACCATGGAAGATAAACATGTTTCATAAATATATTTTCATCATAAATGTAAACCATCAAGAAAAATAATAAGGATGGTATCATTGTATCATATACCTAGTATATCCTATGTATCATAAAATGAGGTCATCTAAGATGGAAAATAATTTCTAAATATCACGTGGAAATTATTTTCAGCAAAATGAAATTTATTTGATAATAAACTTCTATGATTTAATAGTAAAAAATATTTTAGGAAACTTTTATTTGGAGATAATCATTGAAAACTTATAAAGGATGATTTAAAATTCATTTAAAACTTTTCATGAAGAAAATATCATTTTCACATTGGAAAAAAAATTCACTAAAACATAATAATTTATTTTAAAAAATTTATTTTAAAATAAAATTAAAAAAATATAATGTAATATTAAATGAATATAATGGTTCATATGTAGGGAAATCATATTACTTCCATACACATAAAAATATTTCTTTCACATTTTTGATAAAAACACTAAAGGTCCTCATTTGGTAAAAAAAATAATGATTTATTTTAAACTTTTTTAGAATGTAAGAAAGTGGTAAAAATGAATTTATAAAGTTATAAGGACCCATTATGAAATTAAAAAAAATAAATCACGGGCATGGAAGAGAAATGGGTTTCCATTAATGAGGCTAATAAGGTATCTTTCATATAAAAAAATATTTTGAAATCATGATTGAATAAAGAGTGTAACATGAATGGAGGAAATTTATTCTTCATAAATAACAAAAGGTTTTGGAAATACCAATGTATATTCAGGGATATAACATACTATTTTATGATTGTTATCAAAATCATGAACAATCCTGATAAACAATGAGATTGTATCATAAACCCATTATCCCTTTAGCAACATTTAATTATTGGCTCGATGAAATAATAAAACTAAATGAATATTTAAATATAAATAGAATAAATAATTTCAGGATATTCAACTTTAAAGGAGATGTATATAATCCTAATTAATAAAGATAGGTGCATAACACAACATATGTCTCAAAGAAGGAAAATTTAGGTAAAAATCCTTTACCTTAGGTCTCAACATCCATCGTACATGTTCGAAAATACTATATAATAAATATATGTTTAGTATACATATATTATAGAAGCATAATTATATATAATACCATTTATTATTTCATTATGACCTTTTATTACCCATTTGTTAAAAATTCCATGTTAATTCATGTTTTTGTAAAAAACTTATTTTTCGATGTATGTTTTGATTTGGTATTTTGTTCCTATTTCATTAATCATGGTTCCATAATTTATAGATATAAATAAAATATACATTTAGTACACATGTATTTATAGTAGTATATAAAATATACATATAATAAGTGTAATACACTATTCATAGAGATGGTAGTTTTTATGTATGCATAAATTTTGTTTCCATTTTTCTGATGGATTGAAAAAATAATGGTAAATAATATATTACAATTCTAGAATAAAATAGAATAAAATTTTATATCAATTAAGTAATATGTAAGTGAAGAAAAATTTTGATTCATATGTTCTGTAGGTAATATTTTATCTCATCTAAAATTTTATGTTCCTAAAAAATGACTTTCTATGATTTTTTTATAGAAGAAATTAGGGAAAACTATGCCCTTAGTATATCATTCCATTTGAAATTGTTGATCGAATCTAGTCCATATATTGTTTCTTAGAACTTACACTAAACCTATATCTAATTTTTTATGTGTTCCATGTATCTATTCTAGATATATACATACCTGATCCATCACAGGTACTAAACTCATAGGTTGTACCACTAGAGAATGATATTTATTATGTGGAACAACCGGTGGACAATTTTAATCATATAGATAGAGTTATAGGAAACAAGACCACTCACCTATTAATTTTTTTTGGAAATACCACTAGTATGATGAGGCCATGTAGGAAGATGAGGATATAATTATGCATAATTATCCTATTTATTTGGTACCAATGTAATGAAATTTAATGGAGAAATTCATTTTAAAGGGGAAAGAATATTACACACCATGATTTGGTAGAATATATATTTACCAATAAATTTAATCATTATGATATTTTTTGTTACATGAAACACATGTTTATGATTTTTTGACACACAACATTGAGTTTATCTTGTGTGACATGTGAAACTTAGTTTCAACAAATGATGATATATTATTAATCTTATTATTTAAATGTGAAAATATGTTATCCTTTTTTTATCACCACCTCTAACAACATGATATAATGATGAATTTATTTTCTATATTTGATATTTAAGATACTAATATTATATTTAAATCATTATATCACACACTCCTAATTCTCAATTATTTGGGAATAAGATAATATTTTTCCTATGTACGGAAGACTACTGCCTTGCCAAGGGAAGTGATTTCTTCATAACAAACATAATACATGGAAGTAAATAAAGAAAGGATTAAATTAATGTTTTTGATATATATATATATATTCCGTTGAAATTATTATTTAATTTAAATATATTATTTACCATTCTTAATGTCATTTTGTCGAGAAAAATAAAATTGGGTTCATGCCTACGAATGACTTACCATCTCCTTGAACAATGTATTTCACTTTTTATATCTATCATATATGAATTACTATAAATAAATATATAAAAAATATAGATGGTATTTATATCAAGATTAAAAATATAGAAATTATGGAACCATGATCAATTATATAAGACAAAAAATTCCAAATAAAAATATTTATGAAAAATAAAGCAGTTATTACCAGAAATATGACATTAATAAGGAGTTATAAATAATTTGGTAATAAAATTTCATAAGTATAGAATATAAGGCATGATATATATAATTATTATTCTATAATATGTTTATAATAAAATTATATGTATTATAAATGAGGTTAGTACAAGTATTATAAAATTAGAGACTTAAGGTAATGGATTTTTTTCTCAATTTCCCTTCATTAAGACATATGTTGTGTTATACACCTATCTTATTTTGTGTGGTGTACATAAAGCCATTAGGACTTTTAATATCATGAAATTAGTTATTTTCCTAATATTATATGTTTATTTTAATTCAATTCTTTCAAGGGGATTACGATTCAATGTTACCAAAGTGGTAGGGGTTTTAGGATACATTCTCATCATTTATCGGGATTGTTCATTATTATGCTTCCAATCATTAACTATTAGGATAAATCTCTCAATAAAAACTATTATTTTATTATTATGAAGATATATATTAGGAATACATGTTTTCCATTGATTTTAATCTCTTTATTAACTCTTT
The DNA here is from genome assembly GCA_963277665.1 of Viscum album. Taxonomy (NCBI): domain Eukaryota; kingdom Viridiplantae; phylum Streptophyta; class Magnoliopsida; order Santalales; family Viscaceae; genus Viscum; species Viscum album. Next base: position 2,016,628,558 of record OY728127.1, read on the forward strand.
ATTTCAAAATTATATTTTAAAGAAAACTATCTATATTTCCCTCTTTAGTCGAATACCCTTTCATATCCTTGTCCATTTATTCAAAAAAAGTTTTTAAAAGAACTTTTAACATTCCTCCATGTCATACAAAATTCATTTAAAATGTTTTTTTACTTTTTAAATTTATTTTTCAAAATAATATGTATGTCATTTTCTAGATAAGGACCATTTGGATTTTACTTAAAACAATAAAGAAATCTTTGTTTTAATGTGTACGATATGGATGAGATTTCACACCCTCAAGGAAATTATTTTTTTTGAAGACTCCATTATATGATTTCAAGATTATTTTCAAATAAAAGGATTTTTAAAATGTTTAATGACATCAAAATGTGATTTTAATGTTAAAAGAATATTTTCCTCTAGAAAATTTTTAAATTGTTTTTAAATATTCCATTGTAAGTTATAAAAGTTTATTTCAATTTTTTTTACCAAAAATAGTTTATAATGTTTAATTTTAAAAATTTATATTAAATAAAATTTAATTTTCATCAAACAAAATTATGAGTGATATTTGAAAATCATTTTCTATCTCACCTGAAATATTTTGATGTTACTTATTTTTTAATGGAGATCTGTTCCAAGGATACTATTCTTATTTTTCACTAGATGGTTTATATTTGTGATGAAAAGTTTTATAATAACCTCATTTATCTTCCATGTGTTATGGAATAGAAAGTACACATGAAATAGACTTCTTTTTCCATGGTTTATACTCTGAGGAAACGATGAAATGATTACAAAACCCATTTCCTTTCATCTATCCAGAAATGATGAATGCATTAGGATCTTATATCGAACATATGTATTATTTTAATTTTGTGATTTTGTCTGTTTTATAAAAAATGTAGTTGGTTTCATTATAACCAATAATGATGGATAGGTTTATAACCACGATGGTTGGGGCCTAAATCTTCCTCCAATGAATTCGGTAATGGTTAATGTTATATGAGTTTAAAGGGTGGATGAGAGGTTATCAGAAGCCCAAAATGGAGTACATTGTAGGTTATCCCATGTCAAAAATAGGTTACATAGTAGGTTATCCCAACCTTGAAGTAGGTAAATGGGTGGTTAGCTCAATCCTGGCATGTTATGATTGTCTTAGTGGGTAGCATTGATATAAGTTTTATTATGCTTATTTGTATGACACATATCTATGTCTTATGATAATTTTATGTTCTCATGGATTGTGTTCATTTATTACATTTTTATTAATGTCTTATTTACTATCAATATTTATTTAATGACTCCTTTTTATGATATTTTATATATAGGGTATGGTTTTGAAATGTTATTCTCATATTCTCACATCTTTATGCTGATGAAATGTTGACATATCAATGGTTTACCCTTATTGTTTATATGAGCTCACACTTTATTATGTTTAATTTACCTAGGTTATGATGAATGATAATATTCATGATATATCTAATAAGGGATCTAGTTATGAGGAATGTAATGGGAGATGATGCATCTCAAATATGGATATTTTTTATGTATCCATGATTCCAAAGGCACAATACCCAAATGATTTTGTCATGGAATGTAATGTTATTTATTGAATATTAATATATTAAGATAGAATATTTATGTATGATAATATTGGGTATTAATAATTATTAAAAATTAATAGATGAATATTAATCACATAACCTAATGATCCACAACAGAATCATTTTGGTATAGTGCCTTTGGAAACATGGAAACAAACACAACTGATCCATGAGTGAGTTATGTCATCTCCCATTATGTTCCTCATAACTAGAACCTATCTTAAACATATCTTAAAAAACACATTTCTTCATAACATGGGGAATATAAACCTAATAATGGATAAGATTAGATTCTCAATAAGGGTAAACAAGTAAGATATCAATATAACGTGAGCATAAGGGAATGATAATATGAGAATAATGTTTGAAAACCATGCCATGCATATCATAGATCATAAACATTAGCTATGGAATAAATAATGTATGTTTATAAGACATAAATCATAATCTAATCAAATAAGAAAATACATAAGAATACAACATTGTCATAAGACATAGATGTGTTCCATACCCATAATAATAGAAAATCATATGTCAAGGATACCCACCAAGACGTTCATAAAATGTTATGCATGTCCTAACAACCTGTGCACCTTCTTAGGGCATTGTATTACCTCCCGTGAACCCTCTTTTAGGCATTGTATAACCTATCACATACCCCCTTTTTGGATTATATAACATTAATTGTTACCAAATGCATTTGATGGATATATTGGTCCTAACTATCGTTGTTACAACATAACCATCATGCTTGGTTGTAACATAAACACCATCTATGGTTTTAATGTAAACACCATCAAATTATTAAAATAATAAAATTTTATTAAATTATAATAAGAAATTATTCCTATAATAACCTCTCAAAGAAAATGGGTTTTTTAATCATTTAATCATTTATTTTTTGTATGAAATGTGACAAAATAGGTGTGTTTCATTAGAATTTTGTAATGGTATAACCCAAAAAAGATAAAAACATTTATAAACATATTTTCATTATAAACATAAACCATCCACATAAATAAAAAAATGGTATCCTTTGAATATATTCATAATAAAGAATAAGTAACATAAAATGATGTAATATTATATGGAAAATGATTTTAAACGATCACATGGAACATTTCTGGGGAAAAATATCCTTTATTTGAAAATAATTTTTTAAAAATAAACTTCATAAAATATTTTGAATATCACATTCCTTGGAAATATATTTTAAACACATATAAAGGAATCATTAAAAATCATTTGAAACCTTTCATGAGTAAAATAACCTTTTCAATATAGAAAACACGTTTTCAAACATAAAACATCTACAAAATAATTTTCATTGAAAATTATCTTATATATATATAAATGATTATTCAATAAAAATAATTGTCATTATAGTGGGAAATTATGTTCATTTATTACATGTTAAAACAAATATTCTATTCAAATTTTTGATAAAATCCAAATGGGTGTTGTTTGGAAAATGACATAATTATTTCACTTTAAACTTTTATAAAAATAAAAACTAGTATAAAAACAAATTAAAACAATTCATAGTGGGATATTAAAAAAATTTAAATAGTTTTAGATAACATTTACATATTAGAGGAATGGTTTTTGAGTGAAGAAAAAATAAATATGGGTTTCTTTAAAAATATATTTCGAAATAATGAGTGTATAAATAGTTGAGAATGATAAGAAAACATGTATTGTTCATAAATAACAAGTTTATCGGAAAATAAATGAGTTTACAAATAGATATATCATAATATTCCATCATTGGAATCATAATCATGAACGATCCCAATAAATGATGAGATTGCATCATAAAACCATTACCACTTTAGTATCATTGGATTGCGTGCCCCAAGAAATACAAAAACTTTAAATATAACTTAAAATATAAAGAGATTAAATATTTTCATGATATCACAAGACAAATGGGATTTATAAATACAATATATAAGAATATAGTTTAATAAAAAAAAATATGTGAAAAAGAAGAAAAAATGTGAAAAAATACCTTTCTTTAAGACTGAACATCCTTTTAACACGTTTAGTTGTCTAACATACACATGAATGATGATTTCACAATCCATTTGATAGATGAGAATATTTATATATGTTATTAAATTATTATAATACAATATCATTATATGGGAGATACTAGTGTTATTATATCATTTAAAAAGAAGGTTATTTGATGTAGGTGGATGAAGAAATAAAACAAAAACCCATTTTTAATAATTTACCTCATCTTTAGAGACACTTTTTGTTTTCACTTAAATATTTATTAGGAGGTATCCTAACATAAATAATGAATCTAGGAAGTGGGGAGGTAATTAAGGAAGTAATTTTTTGTATTATTTACCAAAACAAAGGGTTTTCAATGTTTGAAGAGGGGAGGATACAGGGTGGCCTTTTATAAGCGATGTTAGTGGCATACATGTAATTTTATAAAATAAAAAGGGATAAACCGTTTATATCATTCCAAAATGATCCAAAATGGACTATTCTTGATCCTATAATAAATATGATTAAACTATGACCATCCAATGGTTGTTTTTAAATTAATAGATCATTTAAACTGATATATTTTAATTTCAAACCTATGGTAAACACATTTTCACTTAAACAACAATAAATAATTATTTCCATTTTTACTATAAATTATGGTAAAAAAATTATTAGAAATTATTAGATAATATAATTTTTTATTATTAAAAATATGGAATCCATTTTTCAAAATTCTATTCTCGTAATTGGAAATTTTTAATTTAAGACTAATCCTATAGACATAATCTAAAAGGAGGTTTTTAATTTTAAAATGATCATAGGAATAGAATGGATTAATATCCAAATTAAAAATTAAATTAATTAAAATGAACTAAATTAGATTAATAAATATATATTTTAACTAGCTTTACTTTTAATTTTTTTTAAAACATCCTTATTAATTCTTTAAATAAAAATTATGTTTTCAATAAAAACTAGAATTTTTCACTATTAATCAAAAAATTATTCCTTTAAGAAACACCCCAAAAATTAAACAGAAGATAATATTTGAATTATTATTTCAAAAATTATTTTTCTTTTTTCCAATTAATTTTTTAATGGTTTCAAAAAATCATTTTTTTTCACATAAAGAATATAAAAAACATTTAATAGAAAATAGTATTTTTGGGACATATAAAGGCATAACCAAAAGTAAAGTTTTTATTTATCAATGTTTTTATTTTTTATAAAATAATTATTCATAATATTAATAAGGTTATTACTATTAATATTTATATGTTAAAAAACTAGGTTATAATGACCACATTTAAATAATAATGTTAATAATATATCATGGTATTATAAAACTAAGTGTCATGTCTAATGAAAGATAAATTCAGTGTTGTTTATAACGTAAGATATTAAAGAAATTTAATTTACTCAAAAAGATTCCTAAAAATATGTGGTGTTACATTATAACCCCCTTAAATTCAATTTCTCCCTCAAAATTCATCACTCTAATAGAAAAAATGACAAACTTTTTCCTCATCATTTCCTTAGGTTCCCACATTGATTATTCAAACGGGTGGTTTAATCAAATAGAAATGAATTGGGAGCGATATTTAATTAAATCTCTTTATATATGTGATCTATAATATACACGGGATGCTCCACATAAGAATAATTAATTTTTCAATGAATAGTAAAAATACCAGTTCTTTGAGAAAACTACCTTTTAATTATTATATTTTTAAGGTTTTTTGTGCTTTTAAAAATGGTTCAAAGTAATATTTGTTAAAAAATATATTAATTTATCCAATTTAGGTCAACGGAATAAATATCATATTCTGTTTTTATATAAAATCTTTCTCTACTTATGAAATTTTTCCTATTGAAAACCTCTTTTCTCATCATGTTTGGGGAATTTATTTTAAATTTAATAATATCAATTATGTGAATGGAAGTTAGAAAAAAGTATTAAATATTTTTAATTATAATTATTTATATTATATAATAATGTAAATTTGATTTTTTTCCCTAATTAATATAAAAAACGGTTAAAATTATTTTTAACTATTAAGGTGAAAATGGGTTCATCGTGGTTAAACTAAAACAATAGGGGTTAAAAATTACCCAAAACTTCTCCAATATAGATTGGGTGGCCATATTTCAACCTTTAATCTTTTTATCTCTATAATAGTCCATTTTTTCCTTGTGAAATGATAAAAATGTGTCTAATATTTCTTATTTTATGAAATTACAATTGCGCCACTCCCCTCATTTATAATAGGCCACCCCTCTCTAGTCTAATTTAGAAATCCATAACACATTGGAAAGGAAAATTAATTCCCAATTACCTTACAGACATCAATAAACACAACCTATATGCCTTATTTTTTTATAAATCCCTACTATTATGGCCTTTTCTATATACATAACAAAACTCTTTGAAGATGAGGTAAATTCTTAAACATGAATTTTCATTTTATTTCTTCTTCCATATCTTTATAATATCATTATTTTATAATAATATAAGAAAACCTGTCATATACCACATATTGAGATGTTATTATGTAAAATTTGATAACCTATATCCATCTCTTATTCCATCAAATGTAATATTAAATCATCATTTGTGTATATGAATAACTACAGCCATACAAACCTATGTTATTTTTTTTCCATCAAAACCACTCACAAATAGATATAATGATGGATTAAATGTTTATAAATGATATATTGGATATTTTTATACCTTTTTAAATTTTATATCTCATATACCTTCTTAGTTTCTAATTCTTGGGAAAATGATAACATCAATCATGTGTACGACGGACTATCTCATCATGAAGTGAGGTGATTCATTCATGCTTTACATGGAAGTTATAAGGATTATTTTAATGAAAAAATATGACATATATTTATGATAAAAAAATTATTCCAAAATTTTAATCTATTATTTACCTTTCTTTTATCCAATTGATCAAGAAAATTGAAACATTGTATATACGTACATATGACCTACTATCAGCACGAATATTGTATTTCATTATCCATCTCTAAACTTTATGAATTACACTAAAAAAATATATAAAATATATATTATATTTAGATCATGGTTAAAATTATGGATATTATGGAACCACAATCAAATTTATAGGACCAAGAAGATATAAAATCAAACATACATCAATAACAAAGTATTTTTTTCCCAAAACATGATTTAACAAGAAACTATTACTAAAATTCTAATAAAATGACATATTTAAATCATATATGTTATTTTATATATAATTATTTTTCTTTAATATAGATATATAATAAAATTATATTTATTAAATAGTATATTTAAAAATGTATAATGGAATTCGATACCTAAGGTAAGGTATTTTTTCTCATTTTTTCTTCTTTGAGACAAATGATATGTTATGTGCCTATATTCTTTTATGAGGTCTCTATACATCCTATTTTAAAGGTAATACCATGAATTTATTTATTATTTTGATATTTTAATACTCATTTACCATTATTATTTCATGGGGATTACGAATCAATGTTAACATAGTAGTAAGGGTTTTAGGTTAAAATATCTCTGTTTTTCTAGAATCCTCATGCTTATGCTTCAAATGATGAAATTTTATGATCTATATCTCAATAAACATAAACATATAATTGTAAAATTATTATTTATACAAAATAAATTTTTCCTATAATTTTCCTCCCTTTATGTACTCAAGAATTCCAATTAGTTTTTAAAGAAAAATCACATTTTTACCTCTTCGGTTAAAAAAACTTTTTCATGCAATCCATGTTTTCAAAAATTTTTATCAAAAATTTTTTTAAAAAATTATTTCAACATTTTCAAAATTATTTGTTCGATAAATTATTACCCATGTTTGAGTGTTAAAAAAAATGAAAGTAATCTTCATGTATTTCTCCAAAGAAGGCCCATTTGTAATTTACAGAAAATGTGAAGGGAATATGTGTTTTTACTTGTTCTACATGAACATAATTTCATGTTGTCATGAATGTTATTTTCATTTATGAGTCTATTATAATTTTTAAGATTTATTTTGAGAGAAAATAATTATGTTAATGTTTTCTATTTAAAAAAAATGTAGAACTGTAAAATATATTTTCCATTATATTTATTAAAATTTTAAGCTCCCTTTTTATTTTTTCAAATTTTACTTTCCAAGAAAAGGATTTCAAAAGAAAATTTTAATGTTTAGTTTTAAAAATTTATTTCCAAATAATTTAGAAATTTTAATACCCAACCATATTATACATAAATATTACAATCAATGTAATCTAGGATAGATTCATTTAGCAATATTACCTTTAGAAACATGAACACGTAAACAAATAATCCCTAAGTGAGCTATTTCATATCCCACTATGTTATTCTTAACTATAACCCTTATTATATATATCATACATAATACATTTCATCATAAAATGGTGACGGGAAACAAAATAACGGGTGAGATCGCACGTTCAATAATCGTAAACAAGGATGATATCAATAAATCATGAGAATTAGGGTATGAGATCATGAGTATTATATTTTAAAACAATACCTTACATATAATATACCATAAATACGAGTCATGGAATAAATCATGTCAGTTCAAAAGGCATGAATCATAAATTAATTAAATAACATTATCCATCAGAATATAACATTGTTAAAAGACATATATTGATTGTTGTTTTTGATGAAAATGTTTCACTCGATGGTAGATTTTAGGGGTTGAGTTTTTTACAATCATTCACCTTGAAAAAACACTTTTCAAATGGATTCCTATAGTATTTTTTCATGGTTATGGGAACACCAAAAGGTGTTATATCCTCGAGGGACCTACTTTCCAAATACATTCAATTTTTTGTATGTTTATCCAACAATACATAAGAACTCCTTTTGGTTGAGAGGATGTGAGGTCTGGAATGTCACACCCTTTGGTGGGGGGGGGGACTGTTTCCTACATTGGAAACTATTATATATTTAAGATATGTTCATGAATCATTCATTAATTCAAGAGTATGACATGGGTAACCCATGAAATAAAAATCAGTTATTATCATGTATATAGATTAGAATAATATTTTTGTATCTATAGTTGTTCATTAATGGATATATATTTATATATCCAAGGTTATGCATAATTGGTGTCCACTTTTTACTAATTCGATAATATTTGGTTATTATTATGACATTACTACTTTTTAGCCACATAGTGGGGTGCTCTGGATTGTATCATCATCTTGGAATATGAGAGTTATTTTGATGTTAAGATTAGAGCTATGAGAAGGGATTATTATATATCTTTGTGAAAGGAATGAAAACTCAAATAGTTCATTGCCACTTAACTGGGAATAAAAAACCTTTTATGTCCATTAGATAAGGACCAAACTGTTCAATTTAGCATTACAGGACAAGGAATCCTAATAGGAAGGTTCCTAGTCAAAGTTTGAGGTGGTACTTATCTTAAAGAAACTCAGAGAAACTTGAATGGATATATAATCCTATGTTGAATAAGACTATACAATGATTGTTTCCCATAGAAAATTAGGATTAATTTGGGGTTTGGGTTTAGACATCAGGGATGATTCCTATGTGTCCCAGTTGCACGGGAATCAAAGAACACATAGTTCAGTTGCAAGGACACATGCCTAAGGAATCCCTCCAGTTTGTCTCATATGGGAGTATGGAACTTTGAGAAGATTTTTATATGTGAGTAATACTAATGAGGATTCCCTAATGAATGAGTATAATCTTGTTGGGGATTTTCCCTAAGGAGGATTCCATACAGATTTGTTATAATTGGGGCTTACACCTAATAAGAGACACATAAGGTTGGATTTTTTGGATTATAACATATAGGAGTATTCCCTTCAATAATATGTTAGGAATTATAGCATGTAGTAGTCAAAAAACGTTTGGTTGGGACATACACTTGGAATGATGACCATGGTTTTCAGGATCTTGTGGCTTTCATGGTCACCACTGACCTCTAAGAGCACATGAGTCATTCATGGTGTAAGAAACAAGAGAAAGTTATAAATCCAGAGAACCATAAAATATAATTAGAACCATAAAATATAATTTTCCCTATGGATGGATACAATTACTTTAGGACCCAATCCTTTGGAGGAACATTTAATTAAGGAAAGAGGATGATCTGAAATAATATTATATGAAAAATCATGAATCTAATCATGTGAAAACCATGATTGTGACTAACCTCTCTGAAAACATGAGCAATTATGAGTCATGATTGAATTTGAGAAAAAACATAAAGTAAAATATCTATAAAATTACGCAATCCATTTTTTACTAAGGAAGGGAATGGGGATATACAATAAAAATAATGGTTTTTGATACACTTGTTCCGTCTGTAGTTTTGTATCCAAGATAGTCACATCAGACTACAAATTCTTGTATTACCTAGTTGGCCTAGAGGAGAAATAGTAAAACCTCCTACAAGAAAGGCATGAGTCTTACTCTAAGGGATACCCTAAAAGTGGTTCTATGGGGAAGATCTCATTCCATACTATAGGGAAAGGAAAGACTGATCCCCACCCACCATGCTTGGAACTGATGACTCAAGGTCTTAGAGATTACTAGGGAGCCCATGTTCATAACCATAGAACCTGAGACTAATAGTTCCCTGAAATAACCCGAGGTTTAGGTTCCTCATGACCATGGGAATTCATATCTACATGCAACCCGAGGACACTACCCGTTGGGTAGGAAAGTATGGGACACCTCTGACCAAAGGAATGTATATCCAAATTAGGGATATTCTAGTGTGCCTCTATCCATTTTTTTCATGTCCAGAGTCATTGGTAGAGGTTTAAACTTGGTCCCTCTCAGAAAAGAGACCCAAAGGATGTGATACCCTACCATTGGCAGCTTAGAAGAGGACCTAATAAGTGAATCACATAGGGTAGAGGCTAGGAGATCCATAGGGTATATCATGATGTGAATTCTTGCATTGGATGTTAATTATTCATAGAGGTAGTCCTCCACTAGTTTGGAGAAATTCACATTGGTAGTATTGCATGAGATGAAGGTATATTAGGTGATAGAAAACCTAGGAAAAACACTTGGGAGATGATTCACTCAAGGATCCAAGGGTATCCACAGGTGATATCATAAGTGTCTCACATAGGTCCCTGGTTAAGGAGGGAGACCTCACACTAGTGTTCATCAACAGTGGGGGAGTATTTCTTACATAGGTGTAAGGAATTGCAGACCTTAAGAGGAATTCTGATCCACCATACCCCCTAAATCACTAATTATTAGGTTTTGGAGGGATACCTTGAAGGTTTTTGAGGGATTATGAGAAGTTATGGGGAAAGCATAAAATCAGGAGTTATTTGGGATTTTTCATCTATAAAAATGTAGAGACATAAAGACCTATTCATAGGAAGATATACGACCATGAAAAAAGGTGTTGGGTTGCACAGGTGTGTCATGATGGTTGATGCATAGGTCTATCACAATGGATGATGCACAAGTACCATGTGTGCCAACACTTTTTGGGGTAAATTTTTGGTTAGCCTTTACCAAAGGGGTTTCTCATTTTTACTTATTCCCTAATATTCTATTATTCACCTTAAGGTCTTTCCCTTTGGCACATTTTAATCCATGTGACAAAAGAGAATGTAAAAAAAGCCTCCCTTATTTGGATTGAATATGATCCAAAGAAGAGGGTCTGATATGATGTTAAATGGATCAAAAGGGTGGATAGATCATAGAGTTCAATCGCTAAGTTCACCAATTATATTTGGTCTCTTCCACAAGGCTCACACAAGGGATATGCATAGGGGATCTTATTTTGTTAAATAGATCCATTGGTTTCAATTGACGGTCCTCCATCTTCTATAACTCTAATCTCACCATGATTGTGTTCTAAAATTACCTTCATCTTATGCTTCTTTGATAAAAAATCATTCATGTATACAAGTTATTCACCTACCTATATGACATGTATGTTTATGTGAGTGATCTACTTAGGTCATCTTATGTTAGGGGCCTATGTGAGGTCACTGACACATGTACCCTATGTTAGCTTATGCCTCTACAAAATTTCCAAATTTCTAAAATTTATACGAAATGAAGATTTGTTTCTAAAGAAAATATCAGTGATTATTTATAGGTTCAATTAATTCTTGAAAGACAAGTATTTCTTATAAATAGGCTAAAAACCACATTGAAGAGATGGAAAATGCTTTATGGCCTAACTACGATGACATATGGGATACTAATCAACTGGATTTAGTGGGTCATCTAAAGATATATCATCTTGAGAAACCTAACAATAAATATATTACTCTTAAAAAATATCATCATATAAAGGATTTCATTATGCTAGATTCAAATAATTACACTAATATTTCATAGTTTAAATACTATAAGAACTTCACTACATCCAACATTTTAGGGATGGGTTTATAGATTAATACTCTGATAGAATTTATGGAATGGGTCAAGAATCATCAACAATTTCTAAATATTGGTATCTTTACATGACAAAATTAATTAGACAATGTTACCCATCTTATTTCTATGATTCTAAGATATACTAGTCAAAGGGTTGGACAATATATTGGGATCTATGCTTAGGAGGGGGTGTAAGGAATGTGTGGAAGTGGGCGTGTTGAGTGTATCAAAATGTTTCTAACACTGTAAAATTGTTCAAATTAGTTGAAATTTATTAATCCATTTGGTTTTACTAGACATACATATATAATAACTTTTAATTCATCCCTCAACTTCTAGGTTGATAAATCCTAGAAAATAATTATTTTTGCCACATGCAAGATAAGTTGGAATAAGCCTGTGGGATGTCCAAAACAACTCATTGAATATTATTTTTGGGGATATGTCTGATGATTTCATGAAACCATGGGTGACATAGTATGACTCGGAAAGGATTCTAATTCAGGTGCATGAAATGTTGAAGACAGCTCATGAAATTTGAAAGGAATACCTCGTCTTGAGGGGGATATCCATCCAGAAACATGGACGAGTGCTTTCCTAGAGATGGAGTGGATGAACACAACTAGAAAACATCTTATAGGGTGTCCCGAGATGGTGAATCAGAGTTATCATGGTGAATAATGGCCCAATTTTTGAATGCGGGAGAACAACCAATGGGGGTACAAACCCAAGTCTAATGTACTGTCCAAGACATGTCTTTCATGATTTTATCCATGTGGATAAGAATATAATAGATTCATTCCCATGACACTAATAGTTCCATGAGGCTAGGGAAATTCATAATTTTGGCCAAGAACGAATAGAATTAGTATGTAGGGTTTGGAATCCCTATTGTAACACCCTGACCCGAGTTACCCAGAGTCAGGGCATTATTACATAACATTGGCATGATATAAGGAGTCATGTCTCGAAAGACTGATCAGTTTAGTAGCCTTAGAATTATTAAATACATTCACAAGTTTTACATTATATCATTAAATAAAAACATCAACAACATTTTATCCCCTTTGAACACACTTATTTCCATATCCTATCCCTGCAGGTCAACTATTAAATACTTATTCACATCCTGGGAAAACTAAAACATAGAAAGGGGTCAGCTCAGATGCTCAGTAAGGATAACAATTTAGCGGAAAATTTCTTAAATAAGCATTAACATTTAAGTCAATGTATAACACTAAAACAAAAGCCTTTTAAACTTAATCTTCATCATAATATAGCAAATATAAAATAAAATAATTCCATTTACTTATTCACATGGATATTTTACTAGTCTAATAATAACATGAAATTTCAATATCCAATTTCATACTAATGAAATGCATAATGCTAGACTTCATAAACACATAGTCAAGGCCGTGTGCCAAGACTACAAATAAATTTTTTCCAAGGCCTTGTGGCAAGACACTAGTTTGTCTCATGAGACCGACAGATGCATCAAGGAGCTATAGAGGGCTCCACTTGTCACTTACTAAGTCCAATGAATTCCTTATATGAAAAGGTTTAAACATAACATAAACATCCGTATTAAAACTAGTATACAAAATGTCAATAAATTATCCATAAACCTAGAATGGTATAGAATAACACATCTACAGTCAAATATATCACATAATTTTCAATACAATATGGAAGATTGGTATTATAAATAAATCAACTTCAAACTGGTTTAAAATCTATCAAAGAATGTTGACATAGATGAAATCAAAATATTTTAAGAGAAATATCTCTTTATATTTTGAAATCATTTAGAAGTCATGTAATTATAAAAGAAAAAATTTATTTTGAAAGTATTTTTATAATCTTGTAAGGGAATCTTTGATGATATTATAATGGCGGAAAATAGTCTCACCCTCCATATAAGTTAAAGAAACATTCTTACCTTAATTTTTTCAAAAAGGTCAAAAAGTACCTTATTTAAAAAATGATGGAAAGATTCCTTTAAAAAAATATAAGGTAAAATAATGTTATAAATGAAATCAGCCCATATACTAGAAATAGTAAAAAAAATTGAAATTCATTTTTATGGAAACATGGAGGTGGATGATAAAGAGGTCCCAGTAGATACTTACGTAAAAACAACCTCAGATAATAAAGTGATTGTGAAATTAACACTTACCTTGTAATTTTACTTATTATGTGGTATGTTATACTCCTATATACTAGTTAATTTTTTTTTATTAAATTATAGAAGAACTATATACATAAATATTATAACATATACGATCTTCTAATATTTCATTGTTAATAATATTCTAGTATCATCATCATTCTGGGTGTTAACTGATTCATTTTCCTTTATATTCTAGGTAACAAAAGACATGTTTGTAATTAATGGGAGGTATTTTAATCACACACATAATGATATTATGTTCATAAACATTATTTTGAATCAAAAAATGAAAATTATTCTTGAATGATTACAGTGGGGAATGAATCTCATCGCGTTCGTGGAGACAGTAACCCGTATGTACGCATGAGAGGAAAATCATTATATTGATGGTGAAATCGAATGTAATTGGATGTTATATCATATATAAATAATAATTAACATTTTATATTTATTATTTAAATTAGTTATACTTATTATTATACCCATCCAAATAATTAAGTGTTCGAATAACAAACTACACCATGACTTGGAGACGGTAAGCCGTATGTACGCATGTATGGTGACTTTGTCATTCATATGATGGATAGAATAATTAATATGCTTGAAACATTTTTATAATATCATCATAGTATATATAATATACTAGATTTATTATTGTATAATGGAAACAACAATGAAATAGGTAGTGGAAGAAGAAAAGAACTTGAAAGAGGTGATAAAATATTACCTCTTCTTCGAGTTTTTCCTTTTGATTTGATCCAAAGGGCTCGTTAGGATGGATTTATGACCAATGTAAGGAATCTAGGTTGAATTTAGGGAATTGGGAGGATATTTGGGAAGGTTTTGGCCGAGTCAAAAGGCTTTGGAGGTGTGAAATTAAGAAAAATGGAGATGCACTTTTATGAGAGAGGAGAGGGTCATTTTGGGAAAAGCCTGAAATATTATTTTATAATAAAATACTTTTAGGTTTCTAATGGCTCCAAAATGAATTATTTCTAGGATAAGGTTGGTATGGGTCTAAAAACTCTCAACCAATAGGTTTTAGAGAGGTTTATGTCATCATATTAACCTTATATTTTTAATTTAAATCTTAGTTAAATAGTTTGACATTTATCATGTCTCTTTGTATTTTTATATTATATGGTTAATAAACTTAATATAACAAGACAATTGAACCCCATGTGGTTAATTATTAATATATATAACCTTATCTAAGTACCTTGGACGATCCTTTTATTTTTAGGAATATTATATCAGTTAAAAATGTAGTGTTTGTTTTAAAAAATTCAATTATGTCAATTTTGACACTATTTAGTATTTGGTTTTTTTAAAAGCCATAAAAACATTATCACTTAGAATAAAATTTATTTTACCAACCATAAAATGTCATATTAACCTATAAAATTAGTGTAATTCATCAGAGGTATCTATTTACATTTATTTGGATATTTATAATATCAATTTTTTTAATATTTCATTAATAAGGTAATTACTGCTTCATCATTATGTCATAAATAAATATAATTATCTATTGTATAAAAATTATAAACAAAATACCATTATGTAGGAAATAGTTTTAGATTTTTAATGAATATTTATTGTCGAATTTATATTGTGTGTATCCTTATATTAAAAATGGTTTAGAAATTAAACTTTGAATTTAACTCTTTTAACTCTTCTTTAAATAAAATAATAATAAATGTCCTAATCTAATCCAATTGGACCAAAGAGGATCATATTTTATTCCTAAGGTTGTTTTTCAACAAATTATACTTATCAAATAGAATTTGTATATGTGTTAGGGTAATTATGATATCATTTTTACCCTTAATTACCCTATTTACTTTTAATCGTGGTAAATAAAAGTCAAAAGTTACTATTCACAAAAAATTATTTTTATCTGATTGAACCACATTTTACTTGTTGATATTACCTGTGTTTCTTGAATTTTTGAAATTCAACACACATAAGTGGTAAAATTAAGTTTTATGCAAATTTTCAAATGTTACTAGGAGGTGGGTAAAAGACTGTAAAAAGTTCAACAAAATTTATATATATATAAAATTATTATAAAATGACTCCAATGAATAAAATTGAAATTATATAGATATTATGTATCTATTTTGACCGAAAATAATCATAAATAAAATAAATAATTATTTTAATAAAAATTCGGTTTTAAATAATAACGCAGTGTTTTTCACTATTCGTCAAAAATTGAATGTTTTCAAAAAAATACCAAAAATTAACCCTAAGATAATTTTGATATTATGAATTAAAAAATTAAGTCTATTTTACCAAATTCAAAACATTGAATTTTTATTTATTAATTTAAATTTAATTTATATTGTCAAAGCCAAAAATTAGGTTTTTAAAAAGTAAAAACTATCAAACGATTGACATGTTTTTAAGTCAAATTTACATGTGAAATTACTTATAATGACCAAAATTGTATTAAATTATCAAAATATAAACTAATTATGTTTCAAAAACTTTAAAATTCATAATTTATCTCTATAAATTATTTCTATTAAAAAAAGTTCTTTCAATTAAGACATTTTATTTTTCATTATTAATCAAAATATGAAAGTTAACAGATAAGTACAAAAAATTATCCAAACTAAATTTTTATCTCCCACTTTTAAATAAGAATTTAATTCCATAAAAGTTAACAAATAAAAGTGTAGAATATTGGTTTTAAAAAGGGTTCACTATTAAAATGCGGTAAAATTGCATTTTTGAAAAATAATTATTTTATCTGAAAAAATGAATTTGTTCTTATATTATTTCTAACAAACAAATAATATGGATGTTAAAATTATATAGATTATATAAGATTCAAAATTATGGTAATAAAATTCATAACCTTTTTTTGAACGACTAGTTTGGTAAGTTGTGGTGCGCTCGAACCCAGGGTTGCGTGTAGCGCAAGCTATTGAAATAAATTAATGAGATAACGTACTATGAAATCATGGTGTGTTACATTCTCCCCTCCTTAAGTAAATTGAGTCCTCACAATTTAAAATTGTTCTTCGAAAATAAAAGGTTAAAAATAAAAAAATACCTTTGTAGAGAACCCACTTTGGAAATTGGTTTAATAAAATTTAGTTTTAATAAGAGGGAAAGGGAAATGAAAAAATCACCCCCAGATTATGATATCAAATAGGAAAACATTGGTGGAAATTAGAGACACATAATTGTAGGAAAAACGTAAATATTTATAGGGAGTGATATAGTTCATCAATCACAAACAATTATAAAATTGAGGGCCTCAAATCCATCAATATATGATGATTTACAATATTGTTAGTTCCAAAAAACATAAGGTATTAGGATAAAAAAATTTTGGTTTTAAGATCCCATCCCTATAGTTTAAGAATTAATTTATTAATAGAATTAGAGGAAAAAAATATACTTGACAAGTAGAGTTTTATCCTTCAATTAATTCCTACCAAAAACTTATCTTTCACTCTAAAATATAATAGAATTCAAAGACATTCAATTTATCCTAATCATACAGGGTTTCAAAAAAATAATGAATTTATAATTCATTTTTCATATTATTTAAAAAAACTACATTATAAAAACCAGGACATCAAATATTCCAGTGGTATGTTATCCACCCTTTTTGCCATTTGGTTGCGGGTTCAAGTATCACGACCTTGCTGGATGCGACGGGTTGTCACCCGACCTCCAGGTTTTCCTTTTTATGACAATTCAAAAATAATCTAAAGAAATAATTTAACCTTAATAATAGTATCCAATGTCAATATTAATCAATTCCAACCTTTAGACTTATCCAAAATACATCTATCCAAACTCAAAGTCCAAAATTTATAAGGAATGTAAACACAATGAAGATCCTTTTTTCTTGGTAATAACATGTGAATAACTTCATCATGTATTCTTTTAAAACACTATTACACCCTAAATTACCATAAAACCTTATTGATTACATTCATGCTCCCTTATTCTTTATAGAATATTGGATATACTCCTTCTATCCAAAAATGTTGTAAACTCCAATAATAATGGAATATACAAATCATTAATCAGTTTCAAGGTAGTCAAGAATATCCAATACAATTTATCCAAATCAATCATATATTATTCCAAAATCACTACCTCAGTATCAGAACCATATTATGGTTTATCTTTCTCTCAAACATATATTTTCCAAAAAATTTAACCTGCTATTGAGTCACTTTTCTTGGATCCACAAAATCTCATGTTCTTAATGAAATAGTATTGAAATTCAATACTTTTATACTCTATAATTCTTATAATATGTACATCATTAATACAATACTCAAATGACACAATAATTTAACAACATAAGAACTATAATCATTCCTCTTTATCTTTGGGAGTATCATAACATGATTATTATCCAATAGAATCATTTGGGGTATACTCTGATGATTTGGACATTGATTTTCATAGTGTCCCAACTCCTTGCAGATGAAGCATTGTACACTTTAAATCTTTTTCATACCCTTGAAATCACATACGTGGTTTCCTTTTTCTCCACACTTATAACAAACTCTCATTCCCTTCAATAATTTACAAAGGTGATTCCTTCCACAGTTATCACATATGGGAAAATCCTTCTTTCCCCTCTTCCCTTTAACCATCTTTCTATCTTCCATCCTTTTCTTCTCTGGCTTCCCTTTAAATACATAAGACTCAGAAAATTCTTTACATATCTTATTAACACATGATACCATTTCTTCATATTATGATAATACGTGGGGGACTATTTCCTTTCTAAATGTTGGCTTAATACCAAGAAATATGTGATCCTTATGACACTTTAGATCGTGTGTATTGATGGAGTTCTCATTCCATATATGGGGAGACATTTCTAAACAATGGCATACACTATGTTAGTTTATGAACCGCAATGCATAATTACAAACTTTTAAAATACCTATCATAAATTGAAAAGAATATGCATATAATCTAAAATCATAAAATGTTTTTTTGAGGAATTATTTACTCCTAAATCCTTTATAATGTCTTGTAATGAAAATGTGAATTATCCTAAGCATACCCCTCAGGAGTGTCGTAACCAAGAGTGCAGCAAGTCCCATTGACATGCACCAATTACCATTCGAGTCTAGATCAAAGCGCTATTTTCAGTTTTCACTCCTAGGTATATCTATTCCTGAGCTGCCTCTACCTACTTGTATCCAGATAAGGATGTATTGTTTGGAAAACTCACAAAATCTATACAATACCAAAATTCTAGGAAGTTATTCTATACTAATCCTCAATGTCTATCTTAAGTTAATGTTCTCTAATAAATATTTTTCTAAATCTAGTTTCCAAGGATATAGATAAACTTTCTCTCATACCAACTGTAATTCCCTGACCCCAGTTACCCAGAGTCGGTTCATTATTACATAACATTGGCATGATACAAGGAATCATGTCCCGAAAGACCGATAAGTTTAGTAGCCTTGGAAGTACTAGATACATTAATAAGTTTTATATTACATCATGAAATAAAAACATCAATAAATGTTTTCCCCTTTGAACATAGTTATATCCTTAGTATATCCCTACAGGTCAACCATTAAATACTTATTCACATCCTAGAAAAAATAAAACATAGAAAGGGGTGAGCTCAGATGCTCAGTAAGGATAAAAATATTGTGGAAACATTCAACAATAAGAATAAACATTTAAGGAAATGTATAATACTAAAAAAAATATGTTTAAAATTAAAATTCAGAATAATTTCGAAAATATAGAATAAAATAATTCCATTTACATATTCACATTGATATTCTACTAGACCAATAATCACATGCAATTTCAATATACAATTTCATAACGAAGGAATGCATAATTCTAGACTTCATAACCACATAGTCAAGGCCTTGTGCCAAGACTACAAATAATATTTTTTCAAGGCCTTGTGCCAAGACACTAGTTTGTCTCATGAGACCTACCTATGCTTAGAGGATCTATAGTGGGCTCCACCATTGACTTACTAAGTCCAATGCATTCTTCATATGAAAAGTTTCAAACAAAACCCAAATATTTATATTAAAACTAGCATAAGAAATGTCAATACATTATCCATAAAACATGAATGGTATAAAAATAACACATAAATATTAAAATATATCACAAAACATTCAATATAATATGGAATATTTGTATCATAAATAAATCAACTTCAAACAGGATTAAAATCCACCAAATAATGTTGACATAGATGAAATCAAAACTTTTTGAGAGAAATATCTCTTTCTATTTTGAAATAATTTAGAAGTAACGTAATTATAAAAGATTTTTTTTAAATATTATTATAAGATTGTAAGTGAAGCTTCAAAGATGTTATCATGGCGGAAAATAGCCGCACTCGCCGTATAAGTTAAAAAAACATTCTTACCTTAATTTTGTTGAAAAGATCATAAAGTACCTTTTTTGGAAAATGATGGAAAGGTTTCTTTCAAAAAATATATTGTCAAATAATGGTATAAATGAATTTAACCCATTTTCTAGTAAATATTAAAAATGTTTTGAAATACATTTTTAAGAAAACATGGATGTGGATGATAAAGAGGTCCCATTAGATACTTATGTAATAACAACTTCGGATAATAAAGAGATAGTGAAATTAACACTTACCTAGTACTTTTCCTTAGTCGATGGAATGTAAAACTCTTTTATAATCGTTAAAACATCGTTATTAAATTATAAAATAACTATAAACATAAATATGATATCATATATGATCTTCTAATATTTCTTTGTTAATAATATTTTAGTAGTATCATCGTTTCAGGTGTTAACTGATTCGTTTTCCTTTATATACTTGGTTACGTAAGCCATGTTTGTAATGAATAGGATGTATTTGATTTGTACAGAAAAATTATATTATATTCATAAACATTATTTTGAATCATAAAATGAAAATTATTCTTGAATGATTGTGATAGGGAATGAATCTCATCACGTTCGTGGAGACAGTAATCCATACGTACGCATGAGGGATAATATCATTATATTGATGAAGAAATCGTATGTAATTTAATTGTATATCATATATAAAGAATAATTAACATGTTATATTTATTATTTACATCATTTATACTCATTATTATACCTATCCAAATACTTATGTTTTTGAATAACAAATGACACCACGATGTGGAGACGGTAAGCCGTACATACGCACGTATGGTGACATAGTCATTCATATGATGGATAGAATAATGAATATGGTTGTACCATTTTTATAATAAAATAAAAGTATATAGAAGATACTAGAGTTTATATTTTGGAATGGAAACAACAAAGAAAGATGAAGTGGAAGAAGAAAAGAATTTGAAAGAGGTGATGAAATATTTACCTCTTCTTCGGGTTCTTTCTTTTTATTTGATCAAAAGGGCTTATTAGGTTGGATTTAGGACCAATTTAAGGCCTCTATGTTTAATTGATGGAAGTAGGGAGAATATTTGGGCAGGTTTTGGCAGAGACAAAAGGTTTCAGAGGTGTGAAATTAATAGAAGGGGAAGTGACCTTTTATAAGAGAGTTGAGGGTCACTTTAGGAAAAGCATGAAATATTATTTTTTTAATAAAATAATTTTTGGTTTTTAATGGATCCAAAATGAATTATTTATAGGATAAGGTGGGGATGGGTAAAAAACCTCTCAACCAATATGTTTTAGATAGGTATAAGTCATCATATTAACCTTATCTTTTAGGTTTAACTCTTAGTTAAATAGTTTGACATTTATTATGTCTCTTTTGTATTTTTATATTATATGGTTAATAAAATTACTATAACAAGACAAGATAACCCCATGTGGTTCACTATTAATATATATATCCTTATCTAAGTCCTTTGGTAGAAATTTATATTTTTAGGAATATTATATCAATTAATAATATAGTTTTTGTTTTAAAAAACTCAATTATGTCAATTTGACGCTATTTAGTATTTTTTTAAAAGCCATAAAAACGTTATCACTTTGAATAAAATTTGTTTAACCTACCCTATCATGTCATATTAACCTATAAAATTAGTTAAATCCATCATAAGTCTCTATTTACATTTATTTTCATAATTATAATATAAATTATTTTAATATTTCATTAATAAGGTAATTATTACATCATCATTGTGTCAAAAATAAATTAAATTATTTAATGTCTAAAAATTATAAATAAAATACCATTATGTATTAAATATATTTATATTTATAATTTATATTTATAGTGTATTTTATATTGTGTGTAACCCTATATTAACAATGGTTTAGTTATTAAACATTGAATTTAACTCTTTTAACACTTCTATAAATAAAATAATAATAAATTTCCTAATTTAATCCAAGTGGACCAAATAGGATCATATTTTATTCATAAGGTTTTTTTTGGTAGAATTACACTTATCCCATAGAATCATGACATGTGTTAGGGTAATTATGATATCATTTTTACCCTTAATTACCCTATTTACTTTTAACCATGGTAAATAAAAGTCAAAAGTTACTATTCACCAAAAATCATTTTCATCTTATTGAACGAAATTTGACTTACTAATATTAACTGTGTCTCTCATATTTTTGAAATTCAACTCACAGAAGTGGTAAACATAAGTTTTATACAAATTTGCAAATGCTCCCAGGAGGTCGGTAAAAGACTGTAAAAAGTTCAATTTTTTTTAATATATCTAAACAAATTATTAAATGACTCCAATTAAATACATTGAAAATATATAGGTATTATTTATCTATTTTTACCTATAATAAATTTAAATAAAATAAATAATTATTTAAATAAAAAGTCGTTTAAAAAAATAACGTAGTGTTTTTCACTATTTGCCAAAAATTGAATGTTTTTAAGAAAATACCAAAAATTAAACTTAAGATAATTTTGATATTATTAATTCAAAAATTAATTCTATTTTACCAAATTAAAAACATAGAAGTTTAATTTATTAATTTAAAATTAATTCTCATTGTCAAAACCAAAAAGTGGGTTTTTAAAAGTTAAAACTATCAAAAGATTGACACGTGTTTATGTAAAATTTAAATGTGAAATTACTTATAATGACCTAAATTGAATTAAATGATAAAAATATAATCTAATTATATTTCCAAACCTTTCAAATTAATAATCTAACACTATAAATTATTTTGATTATAAAAGTTTCTTTCAATTAAAACATAGTATTTTTCACTATTCATCAAAATATGAAAGTTATAAGAAAAGTACCAAAAATTTATCCAAACTAAATTTTTATATCCCACCTCTAAATAGGAATTTAATTTCACTAAATTGATTATATAATAGTGTAATTTTTTTTAAAAGGGTTCACTATTAATAGGCAGTAAAATTGATTTTTTGGAAAATACATCTTTTATCTGAAAAAATGAATTTGTTCTTATATTATGTCTAATAAATATATTATATGGATTCTAAAATTTTACACATTATATAAGATTAAAAATGTAGTTAATACTATTCATATCCATTTTTTTAATGGCTAGTTTGGTAAGTTGTGCTGCACTCAAACTCGGTGTTGCGTGTACTATAAGCTATTGAATTACTTTAATGAGATAATATACTATGAAATATTGGGGTGTTACACATATCCTTGGGAAGATTAACTAATGACTATTACATATACATGATGGGAAGTCCCCTTTTAGAATTGTAGGACCATTACAACTATTGTGGGGATGGTTCACAATCAACATCAGTTCCTACACCATGTTAAGTGCGGTTGATATTCCCAGGGGACAGTTTTCACGATTTTTTAGGCCATTTCCATCATTCATTCCTTGTCCATGAATCCCTGAGAAACCTTGTTGAGGCTGAACCTATTTAACATGTTCAATTTCTTCACACGTGGATACCACCTGCTACAAGATTCAAAGAATATGGTAAGGATAGTGATGACTTCTGATCATACATTATTTCAGAATTATATTGATGGTGAGGTTATATGTGAGGATTATTCAACATAACGGTTTTCATAGAAATTTATGTTCCTCTAATAGATAAACTAATTTCCTCATGTTCATGCCAAATCATAAAAGAACCCAGTGGTAGCCGAAAGTTATTGATCCTTACTACGATTGAGTAAACACAAGGGATAATAAACTTGATCCAGTGGGTGAATCCATTATATAGGCCTTTAGGAATGTTTAGTCATAGATTTATTTATATCCCATGAGAGGTTTATTAGAAAATTTACCAAGATTGTAGGTTGAAAAAACTTTCGAGAATGGAATGTGAGGTAGAAAAGGCTCCTCCACCTCTAAAAGGTGTTTAGTTTCCCATATATGGCACTCCATCCCTTTCACAGAGTGTAGAAGACGAGGTCCTAAGTCCTCCCAAATGATCTCTTTCAAAGTTTGGTCTACCAATGAGTATCAAAAGAGCTACTCCAACTATGTTTTATCTTATAAGATTCATTCTTCATTATCATGAAGGGACCCATACTCCATTTTCTCACCTAGAAAATGTGATGGAGGGAGTTAGAAAACTTGTGGAATAAATTATTATCAAATAAGCTTCAGGAAAAGATGGGATAGCCTCTAAATACATTTAAACATAGGCTATCAATTTTTTGTAGCACATTCCTGATGATGAAATCATATGGTCACTTCTTTGTGTTGGTCTATATATTCCATAAATAGGATATGGTTAATCCCCACCCAACCATCACTTTGGGAATGATATCACTATGGTGGGGATATATATCTATAAACTAGATATGCTTGTTTATGAAACTAACAATTGGATCCCTTCCATGAGACTGGTGGTGGATATGTCGAGATAGGGTGTTGCTAAAGGAGTTGACCATGTATATTTCGAGTAATGTATTGACTATATTTATCCTAAGAATGTATGATCCCTGATTCTTGTCTCCCATTTTTTATTAGTTTATTTTATCATTAACAACATGTTCCTTCTAAGAGGAAGGTCATTTTTATTTTTATGGGGATAGGGGGAAATTTGTTGAGATTCCATTACATAAATATGTCACAAATGGAACCTCACTTATAACCATTGAATCACCCCCAAACAAGAGAGATACATACTCAGACCAGAACAAAAAAGAGGCTGAGATAGTAGTAGAAACTCTACTTCCCCCCTGATACATATTTTTGAGGATGATAGTTCTAACTATACTTTGTAAAAAAATAACATCGATGAATAATGTCTCTGGATAAGCACCTCGTGAGTTTTGGTAGGTCTCTATGTTTCCATTTTTCTGTGCTTTATATAGAGGTTTTATTTAACCCTACCTTTGGTTGTAGAATCTTCTTCCCTATACTCTCTCAAGGGTTTTGTAAAAAATCCTCCCTGAACTAAAGGGGACACTTTGGACCAAACACAGATTTCTACTCATGAGTTGACTCCCCTAATAGTAAAAGTATCAAGGGTTGAGGATACATGATTTTCTCTAATCATCACCCCTATAACTATAGAGAGATATAGAGAGAGGATTCGGGTAATGTTAAAGGTATGTGCTAAGGCATCATATTCTATATGATTACTTATATTCATTTTGATATTTTATGTTCATATCGTTCACTTGAGGGCCATCTAACGATTGATGATCACCCTACTGTTGTCACTTAGAAAGTTGTTCAGTGTCTCAGGTACATAGAAATAGGGTTCTATACTAGGTAATGAGAATAAGAAATTAGGCATCTCTATGGGTGATAGTACCACATGAAATGGTGTTTTACTGAATTTTATGAAATATGAGAATATATTAATCTTCCCGCTCTTATATGAGTTTGGGGAATTTATTAGGGAATTTAATGGATGTGGGTCTATATTGTTGTGCAACCAATTTTTATACCTAATGTTTGGATCTTGACTATTTTAATTGTTCACCTCTTTATGCGTATACTTTTTTAGCGGCAGTGTCTAAACAAGGTGTTGATTTCCATCCCAATCCTACTTTTGTGGGGGCCCAACATAGGTAGATCATGAAATGGGGATTATTCATGATCCTCCTTTGGTGTGCTTCAGGAAGACCTAGGAGAGTGCCCCTCATCAAGAGATTATAGATCAAACTAATAAATTTAGGTACTCTATGGAGGAATCCACCCAAGATACTAACCTTATTTTATGTATGTTTATCCAATTTTTTTGGTCATACCACGCCTCTTCCATTTATTATTCTCTTGAGGGTAATAATGAGTATTATCTATGTCCAATGCAATTAAATTCTACATTTAGGCCTGAGGGAGTATATTCCATTCTGATGCAACAAATACTAGAATGAAATTTCATTATTGTCTATTGAAATGATCATAGAAAAAACTTATCCCACTGAAAATGGATCAGATTCATATTTAAAGACACAAAATTCCATTCAAATTACATGATGTGCGTCCTGGTGGGACATATGTAATATAATCTCCAAGACACCATTCAATGACCTTTTTTTAGGATTTTTGACTCTTTATTCCTATTAAGTCTTCTAGGATATAAGGGATTTTATTAATGCCTGATTTATACCACTATATAGTAGATAATTCATAAATGGTAGAAATAACAATATCTTCAAGAGAACCTCATAAAAGTAATGTTTCTTGTCAATTATGATGATATTCAATATTTATTATTCAAATAGATAGCCAAAAATTCTAATAAGTTTATGGAATTTAGAGAAAAAATTTATTAGAAGACCATTCATATATCACACTATTATAAATAACTAATACTTCCTAGGGGGAGATCATAAAACATCACCATTCCCCAGAAGGAACCCAAAATGAATGGTCAATTGTTATTGCTACTGCGGTAGAGGAACTTCGTAGGGATAAGAATTCTAAAGTTATTAATTTAGCTGTGATTTTACAGGATAATAATAAGACATTAGAGTCTTTTAAAAAATGATGAATTATGTTTTAATCTTTTGTAAATTATGATAGAGAGGCAACATCTTATGGTTTCTCCTCCTATTTTGTTTTGTAACATAAATGAAAATAATTTTGTTTCTAATGCCTTATTTTTTAATTCATGTTTTTCTTCTATGATCATGAAATAATGATGAAGCTTATTTTCATAATAAGATATCATTGTGTCACCATGTTGTAACCTTAGATGCATGGATAGGAAGATGCTCTATTTTTTACCTAATCCATGGGGCCGAGAGAGTATAGTTTTATTTTTTCTAGGGTCATATAGACAACCAAACAAACATTTTATCTTTTGTGTCATCACCAATTTTTTTTTACAAAGTTCAATATAAGGAATAGGTAGTGGTCAACAACTGAATTTTTCTTAGACCACCCATTTTTGTGTTTTCTACCGAACAAGTTTTATTCCTATTTCATTTTTTCTTTGATATTTCCCTAAACCACAAAGAGTGAAGGTCTAGCGAGATGAGACTAGACTTTTATCTAGGGTTCTGATTTTTGTTTTTCAACCTAGTATGTATTGTGTATCTTTTTGTTGGCATTTTAATTTTTTTGATAACTAGGATAATGAGACTCATGTTATAGGTCAAAAATATTTGACAATAAATTTCTAAATTATTACCCAAATAGGGCTTGTGGGCCAACAATGTTCCAAAATTCATCAGAAACTCTATATAGAATTTTGATATACTATTTTGTGGTTCCTAATTCTAAAACATTATATTTTGGAAGATAGGTGGTGTCTCTTAAGGATGAAGTTACCACTAATTCAAAACCCATTTTGTGGGACACTTTTTGAAAATCCAATTGGTTTGTGTTATTGTATAGTCAAATATTCACATACTTTGGATTATAGGCCTTGGATCCTTTTTAGTGACTTTTTAAATGCCAACTTGGGTGTTTTAATACATAGTGTGGAGAAGTAATTCTCAAGAATTGTGAAATTATATTAATAATGTCTTAATGACTTTTATGAATACTAATATTTCTCCAAACAAAATTTAGTGGTTTTTCCATTGGAATATATATGTGAATGAAGAAAGCATCATGTAGTTTATTGTCATGTTACCAAAACATTTACCATATATTTTAACATATTATGGAGAGGATGTTGTTGTATAGTTTGATGTCTTCAAAAAAGGATGTTATGCTATGAAGTTTAGTGTTACATAGTATAGAAATTATTCTATGTAGATTAATGTAATATAGTATGGACATTAGGGGTGCTATAATTTAAGGTCCTTATCATTGACCAAAAAGGTCAATAATTATTCCCTTTAAATATATTCGTTCTCATAATGCACCATCATATTCATCTATGATGAGGATAATTACGTATGCTGTAACCTGGGGATCTCTGGAACCAATGAGTGGTATGGGGAAGAGGGATTATGGTGATATTGTAGATCTATCCTAAGGAAAAAGTTACCACTAGATGAAAAATACATTTTGTGGGATACTTTATTTAATTAAAACTAGGTGTGATACTGAATTTCCATATAGTAGAATCATATGGATGATAAAACCTAAAACATTGTGGTTGAGTTATTCAAAGGAAGTCGGGGTGGGTTATAGCATATTTAGGTGAAGGAGATATCTGGAATTCTAAAATTCCACTACTAATGGCTGAATGAAACTTATGG
This sequence comes from Viscum album, assembly GCA_963277665.1. Taxonomy (NCBI): domain Eukaryota; kingdom Viridiplantae; phylum Streptophyta; class Magnoliopsida; order Santalales; family Viscaceae; genus Viscum; species Viscum album. The sequence continues at coordinate 2,016,657,310 of OY728127.1, forward strand.
TTATTCGAATTCCCTAAGGGACTAAGTTTTGTTTTTGGATGAAAAGTATTTAAATATGGGATATTTTTTATGTCAAAATAAACTGATAATGGGGGAAATAGTTTCCAATTTAGGTCTAACTCAATCACAGGAAATATGGTTCATGTAGCTTTAGGTCATGTGACTTGGACCATAACATTATAGAAATGGTAGCAGATATGTGGTCTACCAGACGAAGTTGAATCCAAAATACTTTAGACATTATAGAGGATTTTGTAATCCATGGTCATTTGGGTTCTCATATTAGGATAAAAGATATAGAAAAAATATGAGAGGGATGATCATAAACAAATTCAAATCATGGGCCCTAATGTAATGTATTCATGTATTATGTTGATAGAAGATGATTCTCATGAGGGTGAAGTTACCAAAAGTGGTCCATATCTTTTTTGTGGGGAACATTATGAAAATACAATTGGTTCATGTTATGGAATATCTAAAAGTTGATTCCTCTAGTTGAAAAACGTATTTTATGGGAAATATTTTTTCATAACCAAATGGGGTGTGTTACTGCATAGTTTGGAAAGATATCCCTCAAGTATCATACATTATATCAATGAAAACTAGAGAAATATTATAAAGATTTAAATGTGTACATGATTGGGAGTATGACATGGTAAATGGATATGTTTGTGTCTAAAAAATGTTTTTGGATGTTGACGTCCATGAAGAGTAGAGTCCTTTGTGTAGATCTAACTCATATATTGTATGGGGAATCTCATTTTCTTTAGTGGACCCTAGATCGAGGAGAACCATATTAAGAGATGATGGGTAGATCATTGTTCGTATATAGCAGTAGGGGAATTTTTATTTTACTCCAGTATATGACTATGAAATGAGGCTAATATGTCACTATGTATCTCACTATAATGAGAATCAATCCACACATAGTTCTTGAGGAACCATGCAATTTAAAGTCTTGCAACAAGGAAATTTTTCATGCAGTTTAAGGTCATGTAGTAAGGATATATATGTAAGAGGTGCCTCAACATGATTTCATATGGATCTTGTTATAGGACCCATTCATCACTACATGTCTTTTTGGAGTAAGAATCAAACCACATATAGTTCCAAATATAGAGATAACCCAACCTGATTGTATTCAAGTGTGAAGAAAAAATGAATTTTTTAAAATACGAGCTCTTTCATAGGGTAATAACCAATATTTGATCCTCCCATGTATATTTAAATCATATATAGAATAATGGGGGGATTTCATATAATTTTTTTTATGCATCCGAGATTGATGATATAGTGATCACTATGTATCTCATTAGAAAGATAATCAAGACATACGTAGTTCTCAGGGAGTCCAAGTAGTATAAATTCATGAGGAAAAGACATCTAGTGTGACTTTTATGGTCTTTAATCCAAGGACATGATAACCTTTATGTGAATTGATATTCCATACTTGTGTAAATAAATTCTTTAGTAAAACACCTAAACCCCCATGGGCTATGATTTGGGTGAGAAACAATGATTTGTAATGGTTTCTTCCTCCACACAAAGGAAAAAAAATGAAGGGTAGGGTCCTTTAGATTTTGTAGTGGATGGATCATGATTTGATATATAGGAATCCCTATGTATCACATTATAATGATAATCAAGACACACGTGGTTATTAAAAAGATCATTAAATTTATTTTCATGCAATGAGGACATTGGATGTGCACCTTAATGTCTTGCAAAAAGGATATGAGCGGAAAAGGGGATTTAATAATTTTTTAAAATGATGTATGGGAACAAGAAATGTGGTTTATGAATCTCTATTTAACTCATTTAAATGAGAATAAATCCACACATTATTCTATAATAAAGGTGTGGTAGGGGTACTAGGACCAAATATGATGATCCCCTCAAACATGGATCAAAATTTTGTGTAGTTTTATGTCATACAATAAGGATTTAAACCATTAATGTTAATATCATATGGTCTAGAAGATATATTATATTGGTTGGAGTCTTACTTATGGAATTATATATGGTGTTATGTCGTTTGACATCATGTATCTGGGATGATTTTCATTCCTTTTTAGGTCATGCAATAAACACTAACATCACGGTTTATCATATTGTAGGTGATATGAGAATTGTGTGATTACATGAAATATTTCTTTTGGTGTCCTACATTTAAAGGGGTTTTAATGTTCTATCTATCCATTGAGATCAATGAATAAGATTTGATAGAGTGGAAATTTTGTATGGAGTAATGTACCTCCCACTTTTGTTCAAGCTTTGGAGGCTTTGTTCTTAGTATCATTTGAGTCCTAATGATCAATAACAGTTTTCCTTGGAGGATTTAACAGAGTTGGGACTTCATGTTAATGGCCCTTGCTATCCAATTTATATTTAAATCAATGTGATTCATCTTTTGAAATATTTTCTAATCGAGACTCTCCAATTTATCGTGAAATTTTTGGGATTTATCATGTATGGATAGTTTTTCACATATGGTAACAAGGAGCGATTGGAACTAGACCTCGAGAGGTAGGAATGCCTCTATTTCATACAAGATAAAATATGGGGTCACACATGTCGTAGTACGAGTTTTTTAATCTCATATGGAATGAATGATCCTATCATGAAAATACTTTTTATATTTATCCACTATCTTTTGTTGTATTTTTAAAGGGTCTTGTTGAAGGCATCAATCTATTCACTAGTCGATGCATGATAGTAGGATGAATGGTTGGATTTGATATTATTCTCCTTATATAGATTATCCACCTAAAAATAATAGAATGTGTTGAAATTGTTCATTATTATTTTATATGGGAAAATATGTTAATGATGACAGATTTCATGAAGCTAGAAATTATTTTGTTCCTGACTTCATTAAGGTGTATTGCCTTAATCCATTTAGAGAAGATGTATGTAGTTGTTAATATAACAACTGTGAAATTTAGTTAACATCAAAAAATGATTAATTAAATAATATTATACTTAATAAAACCCATAATATTGATTATTATAGTTTCTTTTTTAATTATTTACATTACATCACTATTTATACTAGAAAAGAATCATCATTATTGAAATCTTCCTTAACTTGATCACACTAAAAACTTCATGGGATTACCTAGGAAAATACATAAGAACATGGTGATATCTAATTCCCAATAATGTAATATTAATTGAATATGGTAAATAATGTTATAAAATAGGAATATAAATGGTTAATGAAAGGAACATGGACAATAAGTCATGGTATAACATGATAATCATAAATGGGAAATGTGACAACAAAATAAAACACAACATAAAAAACATAGGTCAATGATAAATACCAAGAAATCATGATAAAAAAATTCATATAAAGGAATCAGGTTCACTCCCTATCCAAACATTATGTTTCATGAAACTGAACAATACCCAATGTATTAGAGTGTTATTTAATTTTAGGCGCACCGATGAAATTTATTTCATTCTCAGACAAAAATGTGTGAAAATGATCATACAACATGGATTGATTCATCTAATATTTTCTTCCATGATCAAATATTGTGGAATACAGAAATTTATTTCCCAATTAAAATAATTATATGTTCATAAAGTTTAACACCCTTGATACAAAATGGTAATTGTATTCACTACACAATTGTTTTGGAATAGAAAATTATAGTGAAATTTTGGCAGCATAACAGTGTCAAATAAAAGATCATAAAATTGGTTGATGAGAGATAAAATAATATATAACTATTTGGACACAAAATATATAGTAAGATGGAATTTTATAGACATATCCCAACATATTTAATTGGAAATAGAAGGAATAAGATAATATGAAACTTGAATAAGGAAAATCACGATAGGATCCCTTACCTGAGTGTGTGAATCCAAACACTTGGGAGGAGCTTCTTGAGAGCTTGGAGGAACCATATGAGGAGTCTATGGCAGGGAGTGGTGATTAAGGACGATCTAAAATGATTTATAGTAATGATTAATGGGATATTGTGTGGGATTATATAGGAAATGAGTATGAATTTATTTAATATTTCCCAATAATAGGTTTTAGACTCTATAATAAAATAACCAAAACCACAAACCTTCCCAGGGTAGTTTCCAACGGTTTCTGCCAAATTGTAGTTTTTTTAATTCTTTTATGTGGCCAATGGATGATATAATAAAATAATTTTATTTCTTATGTGGAGTTCAATCATAATATTAAATAAATTATTATAAAACCTTAAAATATTTTAATGGTTTTGGAGGATTAATAATAGATTTATAAAATTAATAAAATAAATATAACATATCATTATTTTAAGGAGAAATAATTGTTTTTTTCTTTGATACATTTTATATTATTTATTACATAAATTTTGATTCGTTATGATGTCATAATACACTATGTATATTTTTGCAATATTTAATTTTTTACCCGAATATTTGACAATCTCATAAATTTATGAATAATTCACAACTGGATAATTTCAATTTTATGACTCCAAAAATAATCTACATTTTATATAAATAATTATTTTAAATATTGTAATATTCACTTTTAAAATAAAATTTACATTTTTAAAAAATGCTTGGTTTTCTGAAAAAAAAAACAGTTTTTAAACCCTTATAAAAATTACATTTGACTTCAAAAAACTTATATGACCATTTATATTTTATAAAAATAATAATATTTTATTAAAATATTATTTTTTTCAATAAATCCATCAATTACTAAAAATATTTTCCATAATTTAATTTTAATATTACCCTAAAATATTATTTGTGTTTTATTGTATAAAAATAAAATCTTTTAAAAATAAACAATAATAGAATGAAAATATAATCATTACACTATAATAAATAATGTATATAATTATATTTCTAGGGTCTTCATACATATCCCTTTAATACACCCACAAACTCCAAATCAATAAGGTTAAGGATAATTAGGCTTGAGTGTGTTGGTTCGACGTACATGGCTTGGATAATGATCTCAATTAGCTTGAACTTCCCCCACAAATGGTTTCACTCAAGCTTAAGTTTTGGAATCTCAGCATAATATTGGTCAAGGGAAAATAAAGGTGATTCTATCTTCCTAAAAATCTAAAATGAATGGGATTTTTAGGGTATGATTCTAAATGTTGTGGCCATCACTTCCATCATCGGTTTCAATGGGATTTGTAAAAACCCAATCTTTATAAAAATAATGCGATCACTATTTATGGACTATTTTATCAATAGTAAATATTATTAATGATAATTTAAATATTATAAGATACTATAAAACCAAAGAAGTGCATGTTTTATCTCTATAAAAAATACTTAATTATAAATATAATTATATAGTAAGTGATATTTCATTTATAACAGTTTGTGTCGAGAAAATCTCTTTCCCATTTAAGAAATTTCACAATTGAAATTTTATTTCCACACAATAAAAATGATGAATATAACTATGTTTCATCACTTCCTCTAGTTCCCACATTTCTTCTTCAATCGTGTGGTTTATCCATAACACTTTGAAATGGTGCATCATAATATTTTTTCATACTTTCTATCTACGATCTAAGATCTTCACCAGATGCTTTTCATAGGGAATTTCATTTTCCAATGGTACCAACTATTGATTGAGTACATATGAGTGTTTTGGTATTTACTTTATCAAGATGGATAGATGGAATAAATCAAGCACTTGATATTTTTTAGGTGGAAGTGCTAGTTGATAAGACACCTCTCTAATGTGATCAAGGATCTCAAAGGGAAATATGTATCATTGGATAAGCTTGAATTTTTCCCAAATATCATTAATTTCTTCTAAAGAGATATGTAAAGGAAAACCATGTCTCCAACATCAAGATATAGTTCTCATCAATGATTGCCATCACCGTTCTTCTATTTACTCTAGGAAGCCTTGATGTGCTACTGAATGGTCTTAAACTTTTCCACCATTTCCACACACATTTTAGGAACAAGCATTATTCAGTCCCCCAATTTATCCCAACATAGTGGTGTTATTCACCTCTTCCCATAAAGGGATCCATATATATGCATTTCGATGCGTGAGTGGAAACTATTATTGTAAGACTACACAAGTAGAGGAATATACAGAATCCATCATCCTTTGATGTTAATTGAGCATGATCTCAACAAGTTCAAATGTGTATGGATAGTTTACATAGATTGGCCAAAATTTTTGGGGTTTTAAGCCGTGATGAATTTAAATAATTTTTAGTGCATATCGGAAGATTTTCTAGAACTTGAGGGGAATCTCAAATCACGATTAGATATAATCAGTAGTGGTACTCCATGAAGCCACACCACATATATGATTTATATCCTTTCAAGTTTACTGAGTGAGAAATACTTTTTAATTGTAATTAATTATGCAATATTGGTTATAATATCCACCAAAACCCATATTACATTGTTACCTCTTGATGCATTTATAAGACTACTAACATGTTCTGTTTTTTTTCTCATTTCCATGTAGTTGTGGGTAATGGTTGCATCATCCATTTGGGTCTTTTTTCCTTTCCTCTATCACTTGATGACATATAAGACATATTTATGTAGATTACATGGTATCCCTCTTCATATTGTCCCACATATAGTATTATCAGAGATCTTGATACATATTTCTTCTTCCTGGGTGGATGGAGATGTTTGATCTCTGTGCATCATCCAATATCTCATTTAACTCAGGATTTGATGGTACACATAGTCTTAACCGATAATCACAACAAATTTTTCATTAACACTGAAATTTGAGGATTTCCCTTTCTTTATTGCTTCTTCATTCTTCTAAATTCCCATATCATCTCATTGAGAATCCTTTAACCTCCAGAAAAGAAATGGTCGAGCAGTCAATTATGAAAGGATTGATGCATTTCCGTACTTTATGATTCCCAGATCCATAATTTTAAAATCTATAATGATAAGATCCATCTAAATTCTCTTCAATGATAGAACTATTAGATACCCTCTACTTATAGAATCTTCCACTTTATTTTCATTACCAGGATAGTAGTAGATTGAGAAGTCATAGTCCTTGATCATATCAAACAATCTTCATTAGAAATCATTCATCTATTTTTGTGTGAAAAATATACTTGAGTATTTTTTGAAATGCATATATTTCAAACATCTCCCCATAGAGATAAAGAAACCATATTTTGAATTTCAATACCAAAAAATAATTCTCCAATTCATTTTTGGGATTGCTCTATTCATGAAATTTCATCTTCCATGAAGGATACACTATAACATTGTCAGTATGCATTAACATTCTACCCAATACCTCTTTCAATGAATCGTTAAATACGACAAAAGCCTCCCCACTTGTGGGTAGTGTGAGAATAGGTGTACTGAATCCATTAAAACTACATTAATATCTTTTAATATTCATCACTCAATGAAAAATCAACTCTCCTATATGTTATCTGGGTAAAAGTGTTTTAACATCTTGATAAATTTCTCAAAAATTGACAATAATACCCAGCTAACCCAAAGAAACTACAAATATCAGTCACAGATGTTGGCCTTATCCATCCTTCAATTTCATATTTCATTTAAGGGTCTAGAAATATCTCATTTATTTTGATCATATTGTCTAATAATGTTACATCCTTTAACCAAAACTCAGATTTTTTGTACTTGTCCTAGAACTTCTTATTTAGTAATGTTTTTAGCATGTGTCCTTGATGCTCCTCGTGCTCCTCCTTTTGTTTTGGATTATATTAGAATATAATCTATAAATACTAATTTTTTTTTACATTATCTATAAGGAATCTGTTCATCAATTACATGATGTTTTATTGATATTTATGGTGTTAAAATGGAAATAATATGGACACATAGTTCTTTTACCTTGAACAGAAAGAAGTCTTGGGTATATCCCTTTCCTTCACCCTATAATAATAATATCCCTTCCAAAAACCCACCTTAGAGATGTATTGTGCTCCATGTACCTAATAAAGGATGTCATAAATTCATGGAAGAGGAAACTTGTTCTTTATCATGAAATTTTTGAGCTCATGATAACCAGTGCAAAGGTTCATTGACACATCCTTTTTCTTGAGGAATATGACTGGTGCACCCTATAGTGAATCTCTTGGGAATATGAACCCTTTATCAAAATTCTCCTATAGTGTATTTTTTCATCTCCTCATGTTCCACATTATCCATTCTCTACAGATTCTTAAATAATGGAATTTTTCCCGATATAAGCTTAATTGAAAATTCAACCACTCAGCTAAGAGGAAGACTAAAAAATTACTTGGGAAACACATTATCATTTTCCCAAAAAATAGTAATGTTCTTGAGGGTGTCTATTTCCTTAAATTGAATAATTTGATCAATATATGATTTCTTATAGGGTAATAATATCCATTCCTGAGATTTTTGTTTTAAATGAGATTCATGATCCTCCTTGTACATACACAAAATCTTGGGTCGATTCACAATCTGGTGATTGATTTCCCCATTGTGAAAATTTAGGGCAGATATGTGTAGGGAAATCCAATTGATAGTCAAAATAGAATCAATTTACACCAAATTAAGTATGAAAAGGTTCACTGGGAAGTCCATCCTTTAAATTGTGGCATGGTAGGAGTTATATATATGGAATGAAATAATCCCCCTATTTTTAATTTTCAAAGAAATATCTACTTCCATGCTTTGTGGTGGTGTCAAAATAGTTCTACTAAAATTTTGTTATATGATTGAATGCATAGAAAAAAAAATAAAAAATTAAGTTCTCTATTATTGAATTAATAACTAGTGTACCTATCACCACTTCACTATTGGGATCCACCTCACCAGTTGTGATGGAAATAGATCACCTCTATTGCCTTAGAGGTTATTGGTTGACTCTGAAAACCCTTGTCTTAGTGAATTGGTTTGAAAAGATCCCAATTTTCTTGCAGTTGATGAATTCAGAAATGTGCTAAGGTTTCCAGGAAAATTCCTCTCCTCCAATGCATTAAAAAATTTCTTCTATCTAAAATAATTAGCCAGGTATCCTCCCTTCCCACACCTAAAAAAATTCCTCGTCCCAAATAAGTAATTTCTAGGGTGATTCTTTATGCACCTTTTACAAGTGGGATGATAAAATTTCCTTGAACCTTTAGATTTCTTCATCAGACTATCAAAATTAAACTAAAATTTCCTCACCTTACCCATGTGATACCATTGAGATTTGTTGGTCCCCATTTCGACTTTTAGTGGACATCATACAATTTTTTTTGTTAAAATCATAGTCTGGGATTGTAGAGATTTTTGATGACTATGTTTTATCCCACCAAAGAAGAAATAAACCGTGAAATTATGGGTAAGGAAAAAAGGGAGGCCTATCGTGGATGTATTGTGATGTTTACCTTATAATATCTAACACATTCATCATATTGTTTCTTTAGGTGAATGAAATAAATTTCCATATTTACTTAGAGAGTGTGAGGAAAATATTTATTTAAATAAATTTTCTATTATTCCTTCACCCCAACACTTCAATATCATCCTCATGCTTCATATTCTTGATCAATGTCCACCAATGTTATTCTTCTCCATCCATATTATACACTACCATTAGAACCTTCTCTTATTCATAACATTTAATGATATATTTGATATTCTCAATGGAGTTTATCTATTGTTCCATGATTAAGGGATTTGATGGTCCATTGAAAGTCAAAGGTCTTTTTTAATAAAGGATTTAATTATAGATTGTCCTTTATTAGGGGGATTTTAGTGCTCCTCTTGACCATAGTTTCTGTTTGGAACCTGATTCATCTAAGAGATTATTGTAATAATGTTTTTGATACCTACTCTCATTAATTTGGGTATCTCATTTGGGTAGTCATCACATTTCCCATCATAGTGATTTTTTACCCAATTTCCTATATTTGTGGCCACTGGATTGAATAAAGGTAAAATTAGAGATGATTATTTTTAAACTATTAAACACATAAAACAAAATCCAATGACAATAAAGACACAACTTCTAAATTACATGTATTTCCTTAATATATGAATTTATAGGCTTAATATATGTTATCCATGATATATTTCCTAACACATATTCTTATAGGTATTTTTTTATTCCATTAATAATGGTTCATAATGAGATATTTGATTTACCAAAAAAAATACCCTAGGATTGTCAAATCAGGTTCACGGTAAGGCCGATTTTCGTGTTCTAGGTTACATCAAGTCCGACCAAACACACATTTTCTGAGTTTTTACACAATTTAAATATTATCTAAAACCACTTAGACATCTAGTATCTAGATGGGAATTTATTTTCCTGATAAACCATATACTCAATATAAACCTAAATTTATGGATTTTTTTCTTATACATAGTCTTGTCCCTAAGGCCTTCATTAGAGTTTTGTAATCATAATTTGAAAAATAACTAATTATTTCCTTTGATGCCAACCATAATAACCCTGATGTTTATTTCACATTAATACATGATTTATTATATAATAATTGTTTAAATACAACCTAGTATATTGATAATTCTGGTGTCTTTGGTAATTAGGTAAATGAAATCCCAATTTAAAATAGGAAAAATATCATCTTTATAGAAAACTTCTTTAATATGCTCCCACATAAAACTCCATGGGATAACATGAGGATACATGAAAGAAGGGGTGAGATATAAATCTTGGTAAGATAATAATTATATAAAATGTTAAATCACGTTTGAAAATATGCATATCAATGGGGAATAAAAGAAACATTGATAATAAGGCATGATATATCATGATAATCATAACATGTGATATATAGCAAAAACATCAAACACTACACCATTAAAATTGGTCAAAGATAACTACCAATACATCATGATGGAAGAAATCCCATAAAGGATTCATGTTCACTCACTATCCCAACATACTATCTCATCTAACTAAACATTACCTAATGAATTGGATTTCTATATAATTATGGGCTCACCCATCACATTAATTTCATTATCATTCTTATGTGTTCCACATAGATCAAACAACATGGATTCATTCATCATCGTATTTTATTCCATGGTATATGTTTGGGGAAAACATGGGAGGACTCTAGAGAGGGTTGGGAAGAGTGATAATGTGCTAAAAGAATATTCATTGATGAAAAATGATATCATTGGTGGGTTTTTATAGGAAATGAGTGGGGATTTTTTTATTATTTCTCAATCATATGTTTTGGACTCTATATAATAAGAAAAACAAACCAGAAACCATAACATCGTTTCTGACCATGGTTTCTCTAAAATGGAAGTTTATTTCGTTATTTAATAAGTCCAAGGGCCAAAATTAATAATACAATTCCCTTGCTTATTTGGAGGTGAATCATACTCTTAATGAAATTATTTTAAACCCATAAAATATATTAATAGTTTTGGAGGATTCATAATGGATTTATATAACTTATAATATAAACATAAATTCTAATTATTTTAAATATAAAACATATATTTGTTATTGGATACATCTAATAGTATTTATTATATAACTTTTTTGTCATCATTATTTCATAATGCACAATGTATATTTATATGGTATTTAATTTGTTTACACGAATATTCATCTGTCTAATAAAATTATGAAAAATTCATTGTTCGATAATTTTTAATATTTTAATCAAAAAATAATATTCATTTATCTAAATAATGTTATAAGTATTTGAATTTTCATTTTAAAAATAAAATTGATATTTATAAATAAATGATAATTTTTTTTGACAATAATAGTTTTTGAAAACTTAAAAACATACGTTTTACTTCATAAAAATTATAAGCTCATATATATTTAAATAACATATAATATTTTATTAAAAAAATTATTTATTTAAAAAATACATTAATTCATCAAAATAAATTCCTTAACAATACTTTAATATTACCCAAAAATTACATTTGTGTGTTATTATATCAAAATAAAATCATTAATGAAGAATAAATAATAGGGTGAAACTATATTCATTATTCTATTAAAAACAATGTATATAATAATATTTCTAGTTTCTAGAAACATATCCCTTTAATACACCCACAAACTCCATATGATTAATGTGTGTGCTATTGAGTCTTTCATGGTGGGCTTTAGCATACATGGTTAGGGTCATGATCTCGATGAGTTTGAACATCTCCTATTAATGGTTTCACTCATGATTAAGCTGTTGAATCTCATCTTATGATTGGTTGTAGTAAAATTCTATTGATGGTATCTCCAATGAAATCTCTAATATATGGTCTTCCTATGGTATAGTCCTTCTAGTTGAGGCCATTCATTTTTTTTATGGGTTAATTGGACTTTTTAAAACACTATTTTTATACAAATCATGTGATCACTATTTAATGTCTATTTTATAAATAATAATGATGCTTAAGGGTCATTTAAATTTGATTGGATATAATAAAACCAAAGGAGTGCATGTGTTTTCTATGACATAAGTACATAATTAAACATTTAACTAAATCATATCGGAAATAATATTTATAACAGTTTGGGTGGTTACAATTAAGATTTATTTGAACTATTTGGCCACATATATAGGGTATGGCCACACAAAATTCATTACCTATATTGAAAATAGACCGGTGTATTTGGATATATTTACAAACTCAGGGGGTTTATAGATGAAGTTGGCATGCACTTGGTAGGAATGGTATTTATTGTATAATTTTGTACAAAGATGTGTCATGGTGAGCTATTAGTACCCAAAACATAATATTTTATTGGAATTAATGATTTGTCACACCCAAGTTTTATTTTTCTTTGTTTTCTTCAACTTATATTTTGGTTCTTTATTTTTCTCTTGAATTCTGGGTGTTCCATATTGAAATTTTAAAATTTTTAGGTATTGGTTGGTTTGGTGACCTATTAATGGTTAGTCTAAAAATCGTTGAAAGTAATTTTCATGGAGGAGAGTTTGTTTCACCCTAAGTAACACTTCAATATTTTTTTATTTTATGGATGGTTTATCCCCTTGAGTTAAAATAGTTTTGGAGTGAAAGAGGTGTTGTTTGGGGGAATTTCTCCATGTTGGATGCTTATGGTGAATGGTTATTTTAACCATGAATCCTATTTGTTCACAGGTCACACATTTAAGGCCCATAATTAAACAAACCATCTGTCCAAACTCTGCATCCCATGCAACACTAAACAATGTGAAATTACGTGGTTTAAAAATGGGGTTTTAACCCATGAGATCTAGCTGTGCAAACCACTCTGAAATTGATGTTTTTGTCTATCCTCATTATTTTTATGTTGTATTTCTTCCATCACCCCATTTGAACCATAAAACCAGGATGCCTCCAATGTGGTCTTTGGATCCTCTAAGCCCCTCCATGTGGGATTAAACGTGGTTTCTTGGTGATTCTTCAACCATATTGGAAGGTTGGGTCTCATATCTTACTCTCCTATTGTTTTCCTCTATTTTCCCCTTCACCTATAACACTATTGGACATTTATTTCTGATTTGGGTTACTAGGGTCATGAAAAACTGGGGGGGTCTTCCTTTTTTAGGGATCCTTGTGAATGTTATTGCTTTTTGGAGCCTTCATGAAGCATTTTTAGGTCGGTGTTGTTGAAGCACATGTTATTTGAGGTAGGATTCCCACTTCAATTGTCCTTTAAATTTAATATTCATTTACTTATTATGTTTCACACCTTCGTTTTATGGTAAATAATTATTTATAATTTTTAAAATTATTTTATAATGAGAAATGAACTGGTTTTCATAATGTTTTTTGGATCATATGGCTTTGTTTTTTATGTGATGAACAATAAGTGTATGATAAATTTGTTGTTTGAATTTTGAGAGTGCATGTGGATTTAAAAAAAATATTGTATCTTTAAATTTGTTGACATAATTTAAAATGGTGGTTGGGATTTAGAAAATGAATTTATAAATGGTTTGTACTAGAAAGTGGGGTGTGTTTGGTTATTAAAAATGGTGTGACTTGTAATGATGGGGTGTGTCCCATTTTGAATTTTTATGAAAGTGTATTTGGTTTGAATTTGTTGTGTGAGTTCTTAAATAAAATTTTCTAATTTTTTTTAAATGAGAAATGGTGTGTTTGATAATTTTTTGGAATGGTTGATTTGTCCCTTTGTAAAAGGGTGGTTTCTTAAAGGATGCTTATGACCTGTTTGTAACTTTTGTGAAATGAGTGATCTTGAAAAATGTACTTGGAAAAATTTCTAGCCTTATATATATTTAAATTTGTGTGAGTAAAATACTGAGTGGATCCCTTATGATCAGATGGTTTAATGTTAACAGATTGTTTCTTGTAGTGCCCTAGAGGTTACTCTTTGTGTGCTTTCTTATGTATGATATATATACTTGTGATTGTATACTTGTTTCACATTGATATCTCAACCACACATTAATATTGACATGGGAACCTAGCATATCATGAATATTTTAAGTGAATATTTGGCGAACTATCTTAGGATTATTTTTTGACTAGTGGCCAATAATAGGTGATAAGTTTTTTTCATCGTTCTGGGATTGTATCCCCCATTCAGACCAAGTAGGTGTGATCCTATATGTGGGTGATATTTGATTTCACCGGGTGAGGAATTCCATTGGGATGAGTCAAGATGTATATAATTTTCAATATTATTCAAATAAGCTCCTAGGTTCACCCATGCCTTTCAATACATAGTTCTCTACGATAAATGATTGAGATTATTGATTGATTAGATACTCTGGCTTTTATATTTCCCATTAACATTGTGCGATCGTTGATTTTTCCACCTTATATGGTTTATCTCAATGATAAAAGTGATGAAATATATTCAAATATTCATGTAAAATGGTTTTTATAATGTTATAAAAAAGCTTCTTATCTATCCCACTTTATTTAAATTGATAAATATTCCTTATTAGACTAAAAAGTTTAAAATAAAAAGAAAAATGAACCATGATTGTTTTGAAAATGGAAAATGTGTGATGAATGATGGTTTTATAGATTTTATTTCAAACTGTAAATTGATATTACATTAATTTAATGTATTTTTATTGGTAAAAAAAATTCGAACATACTTACAGAGTTTTAGTTCCCACACCTATTGTTCTTTCTTGTTTTTAGCTTCTTGTGTATGATCCACCTTGGTTTGTTTACCATGGCTGATGGTTGATTTTGGTATCAAAGAGTCTCCCTTAGGGTCGTAAGGATACATTTTGGTTTCCAGGTTTAGTTTGGGTTTATTTGTTCATCTTTGGTTGTACTTTTAATCTTTTATATAAAAGAAGTTAAGTTTGGAAGATTTTTTATTTACTTTATTCATGATTCTCAATTTGTTACCACTATTTTATCTATTTATGTTGGGAAAAATTATTGCATTGGGTTCTTTATTGATTCACTGACACTAGTTTCCATCACAGGAGGTTCTAGAATGCCTATTGGGCCTTGTTACATATCGGATTGGGTAACCACTTTGGGGGAGGCATTGTTGGTTTGTAGGAAAACACTATCATAGGATGATGGTTCCTAAGAAGACCAATATTATATTGGGAAATTTTTTATTTTAGATGTCAAGGAAATTGTACTAGGATATTTTGAGAATGGGGTTTTGGTATAAGATAGATTTTATCCAAAACATCTTATGTTGAAGCTTAGGTTTCCATGGGAAGTTGTGTTTTATTAGGTTAATCTTATTTTTTTTTGGTTTTTTGATGTTTGATATTTGTAATGGAAGTTGAGATAGTTGTTTCCTTAAGCTCTTAGTGCATAGAAATCCATGTGAAACCATGGAAATGGATAAGAAATAATAAATGTGATGGTATCATTATTCAAATATAGCTAACAACCATATGGTTGATTCATCAATCAACATAAGTTCCCCTTTCTAAATTGTTTTTGGTCTTCCGTGATTTTGAATTTTTTTACGAACACTTGTTTTGGAAATTAGGAAAACTAAATTTAATGGGGTAGTGGTTTCATTTTGGGATGTCAAAAAGGAGTTTCCTTATTTATTTTTATGAATTCATTAGAAAATGGATTTTTATAATCTAGTTTTTGGTTAAAAGGGGGAGTGATTTACTGAGATTGAATTTTTATAATCAAAACATGGGTTGTACTGTTTGAAAGTGGATATTTTTTTTTGGAATTTATTTTAAATTATAAGAAATGAGCTTTTAGTCAAATGATTTTTATGGAATAATATATTTTGAACATTTTAAAATTGTCTGAATGGGTTGAAATGGATTTTTGGATCAGATTGATTGGGTTTTATTTTTAGCTGGATAAAATGGATTTGTGTGTGGAGTTTGAAAATAGCTTCTGAGATAGTGGTTAGTGTAATTTAGGAACGTTTTGTAAAATATTAATATTGTATGTGGATTGAGAATTTGAAAATTGGGTTGAATGTTCATTAGAAAATTGGGAATGTTTTGTTTTTTACCTATGTAATTCTCATGAGTGATCACATGAATGGATGTGATTGAGGAAGTTCATGGTTTATGGAATAGGCGGATGAGTTCCAGGATTGGTATGAGTGGATGGGTGCCTGGATTGGCTTTATTTTTTGCATGGATGAGGGGTTTTAATGAATTAAATTAGTGTGTGTTCAACCCACTAAGATTTTTTATTTTCAAAAGTTATTTTAAGAGGAAAGATTTAATGTTTTAATAAACCATAGCCGTGTTCTACATTTTATTTGGACTTAAGAAATTGTTTTATATGGTGTTTCATGTTTTAGATCATTATGAAGATTTTTTTAAATTCATATCTTATTTTTTTAGTGTAATCACCCAAAAAAGATTTGATTTATATTTGAGGTGCATCCAGAGGTTGTTCAACATTAGTGGACCCTCTAGTTGATCAACCCATAGATGTCCTTATGGAATTTTAGAAGTTGAATAATATTTTCTCTTATAGTCAAGAAGATAATCTCTGAGAGGAAGAGTGGTTGTAAAAAAATGAGGGAAAAATTAGTTTCCTTAATATTAATGAGTCCTTATAGGTTATGTTTTCTACCTTTATGATCGAATGTCTAACCTGGATTTGGTGGAAGTGAGTATATCATACCAATAACCATGGATATCTTACTTGGGGGTTATTCAAGGATTTGTTGATTTGATTGTATTTCCATGATGTAGTGAAGTTGAGGAAGCTAATGGATATGTGTTTTATAAAATAAGGTGATGGATTAGTGTTGGAGTACCTTTTTAATTTGTTGGATCTTGTTCCTAACATTTTGGAGTGAGTTGAATATTATTCCTTGAAGGAAGATATTTTTTAGAGTGGTCATTATCATGATCTATAGATGAAGGTCTCAGAGTTTGGTTTAACCTCTTTTTTGACATTATGAGGCAATTTTTTCTTATTTATGATATGTGATAGGAAGTTCCTAAGGTATCCAACCTTCCTCTAGTCTTTGTAATTGGTGATGGGAATTCCAGTAAGGTGATCAAAATGAATCTTGAAGCTGGTGGAATAGGTTGGGGAATTATGAGTCCATCAGATATTTCTTCAATTTCTTTTTATCACTGGATCATGGTGTGTCATCAGTGTGGCATTCATGGTCATAATAATTCATCATGTTCAAGGGATCCAAGGACCTTCCATACCTTTGGATTCCTAGTTCACTTTTAATGATTCTATCATGGTATTTCTAGGATTTCATTTGGATCCAAATCCATCCCTTTAATAGACACCCCAACCTGTTTGTAGGACTGAGGTGATGGTTTGGGTTCAGTTTTAAGGACCCTTTTATGATGGTGTTCCTTATCCTATGATGGTTTTGTACAGTGGTGTTTGTGAAGTTTTATTCTCATTAAAATGTTAAAGTGTATTTTGCGAACCAATTTAGTATCTTTGTTTTAGTAGAATTCATATCTTCTAGAGATTCATAAAATTTTCAATTCTATGCGGATGTGTGATCTGCAAGTTCTTTGTTCCAGTTTTTTCTTATTAGGGAGAAAGGGGATTATATGTATATATCTTCTAAATAAATGTATTAGTTAAAGATCTTTATTGAAGAAAAATTAGTCATGTGGTGTGATGTCTTCAACGTTTCTACCATGGATGCTATGTGGATACTCAGGAAAAATAAATATCCTATTTCTATCAGGAATTATCAGCTCATGACTATGAGATAGTGGATGTTTCATTAAATTAGGATCAAGAAACATGCTTTATAGTGAAGCATGGGATTATTAAGGATTGGAAAATGTGTTGAGAACTATGGTCTAGCATTGTCTTATTTGGTATAATGGGGGTTATATTATGTTCCTTTTTTGGTTTATTTATATATAATGGTCCTGTTTTATAGTAAATGTTATTGATTGTAACAACCCAAACATTTATTGATGAAAATCCCTCTCGATCTAATTAAATGTCTTATTATTTAAAATAGTTATATAAAACTTATTCACTTCCTTGGTTTTATGTTTTTGAATTTTTAAAATACCTTTATGAATTGTTACTGTGGCTAATATAGCTATTGAACAATTATCACATGATTAGTATAAATATAGGGCTTTAACAAATCCAATTTACCCAGACAAAGGAAGTGATGGCCTCATCTAGTAGAATTGCTCCATACAAATTCCATTTGTCAGAGCTTAGAAATGAGGTAGTGTCATTGGACTTCAATCTTGACCAAGACAAAGACGAGCTTCATCACGTTAAGCTTGAATGGAACCGCCTACGGGAGAAGTGTAAATTAATAGAGATTACCATATGAGTGATTTCATATGAGCCTACCCAAGAGTCTTTCACCATCGCACACCTTACCCTTAGGTTTTCTATGGGTTTTATAAGGGGTTATGTAATAAGACCCTAGAACTATGATTTTGTGCCTTATTTTTGTATAGAATAAATAATATACATTCATTTCATTATTGTTACATTGTAAATGGTTTGTAAATAATAAATAGTATTTTTAGTTAATTTTATATAAATAAATATATTTTAGAGAATTAATGTATTTTAAAATTATATAATATTTTAATAAAATATTAGTACTAAATTACTTTTTATTAGATATAAATGATCGTATTATTTTTATGAACACAATTGCGGTTTTTTATTAAGGTTTGAAAGATGTTTTGTCAAAACCCATGAATTTTCAATAAATTCCAGTGTTTATTTTAAAAGTAAAAATTCACATATTTAGAAAAAAATTTAGATAACTTAATATTATTTTTTGAATTAGGATGTCAAAATTAACCAATGGTGAATTTTTCATAATTTTCGGAGATAGTTGAATTTTTGGTTAAAAATTAATTGCCGTTAAAATATATAATGTGTTTTATGACATCATAATGACCCAATAGTGATGTAATGAAGTCCTATAAAAGGGATGTTTGGACAATATATGTTTTAATATTAAATTAATGTGATTTTATAGTTTTTTGATTAATTTTATGGTGCCATTTGGGACTCTGCAAGATTTATAAATCATTTTTTTCTTTTTAAAATGATTTCCTTGAGTGTGTGACTCACCTCCACATAGGAAAGACTAATATTTTAATAATTTCAGACATTTGACTTTTTAAATAAGGTTTTACACTCCCCTTTTAAAAAAGAAAATTGGAAAATACCCTTGGATGGTTTGTGGTTTTGATTAGTTTATTGTGTAGTGCCCAAAACCTAAATAATAAAGAATTCTATCTCCTTTACTATATAAACCCACTCAATATCCCATTAATATTCATTAACCATTTTGAGAACAAAAAAACCCTGAGATCCTATCTCTATAATCCTCACAAGGTGCCCTGATCTCCCATGAATCCTCTCTCAAGCCTCTCCCAAGACTTTGGGATCACACTTCCATGTAAGGGATTTCTTCCTTTATCATTTTTCCAAATTTTCTTATATTTTTATGCCCTTTTATTTTCAATTAAAAATGATGGGGTATGATTTTTAACCTCCCATATACATCCCTCCTTGTGTTTTAATTATTTTATATCCCTTTATCTATCATTAATTCCTCCCATGTACACTCATTACCATTTCGAAATTCAGTATGGGAATTCTCTCTCCTCATATACATTCAAGAAATTATTTTATATTATGCATCCAAATTACATTACATATGTTGGTAAATGTATCTATATTATCCCCTTAATTTCCATTTCATGTAAATATTATGAGACACCGCTTTCTCCCTCATCAACCATCTTCAGGAATTCTTATGTCACACCCTTATGCTGCCAAAATTACACTGTGATTTTTCAAGCCAAATTCAATGTCTAGTTGATATCACACCCATTTCTCTATAATGGGTATTCACCATTATGAACATTTAATTATTAATTATTTAGTTTCATGTATGTATTACACATTATTTTATCAATGAATAAAGGATGATGTTGAATTATTCCATGTTGTATGCTCCATGTGGCACACTTATACATGAAATGTAATGATTAAGAAGGGTGTGCCCTGATAGCGCTCCAATGCATTGGGTAACAATTAGTATCATGACATGTCAAGTGAAATTAGGTTTTACTCATGATAATTCAATTGAAATGAGTTTTTACTCATGCTCCATGTGGAATGAGCCTTGGCGCATACTAAGATCATGTAAAATGTTGTTCTCACATTTCCATGTTATGGTAATCATGCTATATCATAATTTTATTTTGATGTTTCTCTTGTGATTCATAGATATAACTATTGCCTAAAATGTACTATATTGTTCATGTTATTACTTTTTTACTTCTTTACTGGGACTTATAGATCACCCTTTTCTTAGGAATTTTCTTTGTTATCCCAAGTAATGATAAGTACAAAGGAATGTTGTGGTCATGTAAAAGATGTTTTCAATAAAGATGTGGTGTTTCATGTTCTAAGTTGTCATGTAATGTTCCTAAACCCTATATACACTAGACCTCCTGATCTTATAGGTTATATTATGTTTATTTTTATGTAACAAATCATGTTTAAGTGTGTAATAAATATCGGAGTTATCATAGTTGGTATCAGAGGATATGTTTAGTTATTTTTGTGATAAAGATTAGAAAACCCTAGTCAAAGCCTTAAGGATAAGACTAAGTATAATAAAAACATCCCTAAATTTTGGTGATTATTTAGTAGGTGGTTTATCAAGAAAATATATCCTTTTCTGGATATGATCATGTAGATGCAGCTCTCATAGAGATGTATCCAGGGGTAAAACCCAAAAACACCGCATTGAGCTAGACTCGAACGAGAACTGGTGCATGACAACGAGCCTTACTGCACTCTTGGCTACAAAACTCCTAGAGGATATTATTTAGAAAATTAATAAGAATATTATGAACCATTACTGATGGAATTAAAGAATTCTCCTAAGAATATATGTCGGGAAGTAGATCATGGATAATATAGACAAGTTATGTAAATAAATGTAATTTATAAGTAATCTATTTTAGTCATTGGATCCCCTTTATGTGTTACCACTAAGTTTCCTTTTATTCCATCCAATGTACAGTAATAGGAGGACTCTGGCTAAAAACCGATGAGAAGATCTATATGATGTCTTTTCTAATGATATAACCAATCCAATGGGAGCGGGAATCACAAACTATTTTAGGATACTCTCTCAGTTAACTCATGTTTTGAATAGAAACATTGGTCAACAGTAAAGTTCAACCCCCCACCCCCAAAAAAAGAAAAAGACGCAATTGAGAGCTTCATGAGACAAAGGCCTCCTTCTTTTATTGGATAATATGAACCCTCAATCAATGAAAAATGGATCAACTCCATTGAGAAGATATTCTCCATCCATCAATGTTCTAAACAAAAGAAAGTACTTATAGATTCTTGTCGTATGGAGGGTGAAGTTGATCAGTGGTGGAAATTGATTAAGAATATGAATCCTAAGAAGTAGATCGAGGCATTGGAATGGAAGTATTTCCCGAATTTTTTTCGATAAATATCTTCCTCGCACCATCCGACTTATGATAGAATGGGACATCATTTACCTCAAGAAAATAGATGACTAATCCATCAGAGTGTATGCGTTAGACATCAAAAGGATAGCAAAATATTCCTCTGGATTTTTCTTTACCCTCAAATACAAGGTTCACATCTTCTTTACTGGGCTAAAACCTATCCTATTGAAATCACTAGAGATTTGTGACATCAAGATATATGAGGAAATTTTTTGATGTTCCCTCAATGTGGAAATGAAGATCAACAAATCTCAAGGGTATCATGGCGATAAGAAGCGTAAGGTGGAATTTAATTCTAGCGGTTCGATGAATAAATCCAACGGTGATAAGAAAATATAGCCCCCCACTTGGCAAAGGTGTGGAAAGAAGAACCGTGGAAATTGCCTAAAGGGGATGAGGAAACTCTTTAGGTGTGGAAGAGAAGGGCACATGTCCATTAACTTCCGACAAGAAAAACCTACGGTTACAATAGAGAAATGAAATTATCAATCCAAACCTCAATGGGATGTTCATTACTTCAACTATAAAGAACCAGATAATTATGAAAACAATTCCCTAGGACAAGGGTTTTCAGAGGCAACCAAAATTCTTCCAAGGTAGACATGAAGAGATTTTTCCATCACTACCATGAAAGATAGCCATGAAAATGAAGTGATTACTGGTACGCTAGTTATTAATTCAATAATAGTGAAAATAATTTGTGATTTTGGTTCTATGTATTCTTTTATATCCCGAATTATTAGTAGAACAATACCAACACCACCAAAAATCATGGAAGTAAAGATGTCAGTGAGAACAGAAAATGGGGGAATAATTGCATCCCATGAATATAACTCCTCCCCTATTACATTTTGTGGTTTGAACTTCTTGGAGAACCTCATCATACTCCCTCTGGTGGAATTTTATGCAATATTTGTCAGGGATTGGCTTTCTTTATATAGAGCAAGAATAAATTTCCATGAGAGGAAAATCACCCCCTATATAGAGAATCAACCATTGAATCTGTACAAGTTCAAGGAGGATGCTGAATCTTCTTTAGCACCATCATCTCAACCATTGATATTACTTCCCAATGAGCATGTGTATCTTGCTCAGATGACTGAGTCTAAGGAATAAACCCCCCTTGATTGACATGCCTATTGTGATGGAATTTGATGATTTGTTCCCCGAGGAATTACATGATCTTATTCCTAGAAGAGATGCGGAATTCTCAATTGATCGTATAACTGGAGAAGTGCCAATATCAAAGAATCCATATAGAATGGATATTTTGGAGCTTGAGGAGCTGAGGAAATAACTATAGGAGAATCTGGATAAAGGGTTAATACGTCCATGTGCTTCACCGTGGGGTTCACCAGTACTCTTCATCAAGAAGAAGGAAGGGTCAATGCACCTTTTCATTTGTTATCATGAGCTCAAAAAAATTAGGATAAAGAACCAGTATCCTCTACCTAAAATTGATGACTCGTTTGATTAACTGTGTGGAGAATAATACTTCTCCAAGGTGGATTGATGATCTGGATATTACAAAGTATCGATGAAGAATGATGATATCCCCAAGACTTATTTTCATACAATGTATGGGCACTATGAATTAAAAGTAATGATTTAGGACTCACTAATTCTCCATAAATATTCATGGACATGATGAATAGAGTCTTTAGAGATTACCACACCAATTTTTTTTAGTTTTTATAGATGATATTTAAATATACTCCGAAACCAAGGAGGAGCATGAGGAGTATTTAATCACTATACTAAAGACCTTGAAAAAGGAGAATATCTATGAAAAGTACCACAAGTGTGAGTTCTGGCCTAAGGATGTCTCATTATTGGGTCATATAATCACAAGAAATGGGATATATTTGGATCCCTCTAAGATAGTTGTGTTTGAGGGATGGTTGAGGAAAACATCGGTGATAGATATCTGTAGCTTCATGGGGTTAGCTGGATATTATCATCGATTTGTGAGAAATTTCTAACAAATTTCAAACCCTCTTACCAAGATAACCTGGAAGGGAGTCATGTTTTCTTGGAATGATGAATGCGAAGAGTGCTTCAAGGAGTTACAAATGAGGCTTATTATTGCACCCATGCTCACACTACCCAGAAATGGAGAAATTTTTGTGGTATTTATTGATTCTTTGCAGAAGGGAATGGGCAGTGTGTTGATGCAAAATGATAAAAAGTCATTGCCCATGCTTCAAGGCAATTGAACTTTGATAAAAACTATCCACCACATGATCTGGAGTTGGATGAAGTAGTATTCTATTTAAAAATTTGGAGACATTGCCTCTTTGGTGATAAGTGTGAAATAAATACAGATCAAAAAAGCCTCATCTATATATTCACACAGAAAGAGTTGAACATGTGCCAACAAATATTGTTAGGGATAATCAAAGCCTATTAATTCTCAATACATTAACACCATGGGAATGTTAACAAGGTGGAGGATTCACTAAGTAGAAAAGACCCAATGATTCAATCGTTGATGAGAATTGAAATGGATCCAATCTTCTAAGATTTTATGAAGATAGACATGGGAATCATAAATAATGGAACATCATCCATACTTTCACAAATTATTTATCTACTGTATCATTTATAAAGGAAAAAGGATTCTCAAAAGAATGATGAGGGAATTTAGAAGAAAGAAGAAACTATCAGAAAAGGGATATCCTAGTAGTTTAAAGATAATGAAGAAAGAATTGTGAGATTTGGGAAATGAAAATGTGTTCCATCAAATCTGGAGTTGAAGAAAGAACTCTTGGATAATGAACATAGTTATACTTTATCTATTTACCCAAGAAAAAAAATGATGTATTGAGATATCTAAGAGAATTTTTGGCTGGATAACATAAAGAAGAATATTGATGATTATACATCAAATTTACTGGTATGTCAGCAACTGAAGGCTGAGAGGAAGATGTCTAAGGGGATGATGCCACCATTACCCATACCAATGTGTAAATGGGAGAACATCACCATGGACTTTGTCACCATAATTGAAAAGACACCCAAAGGAAATAATGCTATCTAGGTTATTGTGGATCATCTTACAAAGACTACACACTTCATTGCAATTCGAGAAGATTTATCATTGGATCCACTTGAACTGATATATATCATAGAAGTGGAAAGGTTTCATGGAGTACCACTATCTATTGTATCTGATCAAGAACCAATCTTCACCTCCATGTTCTGGAAGAGTCTTTAACATGCTCTGAACACTGTGCTGACCTTCAGTATGGCTTATCATCCTCAAATCGATGTCCAATCTGAGCGGACTATCCAAACACCTGAAGTCATGTTGAGAGCATTCTCAATGGACTTCACATGAGGATAAGATCAACATCTTCCTCTGGTTGTGTTCTCCAAAAATAATAGTTTCCTCTAAAGAATCAAAATGGATTCTAATGTTTATGGGAAGAGGTGCATAACACCTGAATGTTGGGATGAATTTGGGGAGAAAAAATCCTAGGTCCAGAAATGGTCAAAGAAAAGGTGGAGAAGGTTAAGACCATCCAACAGTACATTAAAGCTGCCCAAAGTCATCAAAATAGCTATGCTGATAATCATCGACAAGGCCTAGAGTTTGATTCCTGAGACATGGTATTCCTCTGCATATTACCATGGAAGAGAGTTATGAGGCTTGGGAAGAAGGGAAAGCTTAGTCAAAGGTACATTGTCCCTTTTGAGATCCTCAATCGCATTAGAGCAATGGCATATGGACTATCACTCCGACTGAACCTATCTCAAGTACATGATGTATTAAATGTATCACCCTTGAAGAAGTACATACCTGACCCATCACATGTACCCAATAAAATGATGGTACCATTTGAGAATGACCTCTCCTATAACTAAAATATTGTGAGAATCTCAGATCATAGAGAAAAAGTTCTACAAAATAAGACAATGCCCCTCATCAAGGTGTTGTGGTGAAACCAAAAGTTTAAATATGCAACATGGGAATCAGAAGAAGTGATGAAGCAGTGTTTCATGCATATGTTTTAGTGTTGGAAAAGGAAATTTCAAGGGGGAAATTTCTTATGGGAGGAAGATTGTAATGACCCAAACTTTAATTAATAAAAATTCTTATTAATGTAATTAAATGTCTTATTATATAAAATGGTTATATAAAAATTATGAAATTCCATGGTTGAATGTTTTTGGACATTTAAAATACCATTATGAACTGTTAACATTGCTAATAAATCTATTGAACAGTGATCACACGATTAGTAAAAATATTGGGCTTTAACAAATCCAATTTACTTAGACAAAAGAAGTGATGGCCTCATCCAGTAGAATTTCTCCATACGAAGCCCATTTATTAGTGATCATAAATGAGGTTGCATCACTAGGATTATCTCTTGACCAAGCCCAAGATGATCTTTAACATGTTATGCTTGAATGGAACCACCTACGAGAGAAGTGTAAGCTAACAGAGATTACCACCCAAGCTATGATATCTGAGCCTCCCAAAGAGTCTGTCACCATCGCACACCTTAACCACCTGTCTTATATGTGTGTTATAAGGGGTTATGTGAAAATACCCTAGAACTATGATTATGTACATTATTTTTTTATAGAATAAATAATATAAATTCATTTCATAATTGTTACTTTGTAAATGATTATTAAAGCACAAATAATATTATTAGTTAATATTCAATTAAGAAAAATATATTGATGAATTAATGGATTTTTAAATTAAATAACATTTTAATAAAATATTATTATTGAATTAGTTTTTATTATATATAAATGATTTTATTATTTTTATATATACAAATACAATTGGGATTTTTATTAAGGTTTGAAAGCTATTTTCTCAAAACCCATGAATTTTCGATAAATGAAAGTATTTATTTTAAAAGTAAAAATTAATATATATAGAAAATTATTTAGATAATATGATAATTATTTTTTGAATTAGGATGTTGAAATTATCTAAAGGTGAATTTTTCATAATTTTCTGAGACAATCAAAATTTTGTGTAAAAATTAATTGCCGTTTAAATATATAATGTGTTTTATGACAACATAATGACCGAATAGTGATGTAAAAAAATATTCTAAAAGAATTTATCATCCAATATATGTTTTAAATATAAAATTATGTGATCATTATATTTTGTTGATTAATTTTATGGTTCCTTAGAGGACCCTTCAAGACTTATATAACATTTTAACTTTTTAAAACAATTTCTTTGAGAGTGTGACTCACATAAACATAAGAAAACATAATATATTAATACATTCTGACATTGAACATATAAAATAAGGTTTTTTACTCCCATTTGAAAAAAACCATGGTAAAAAAACAAGGGTGGGTTTGTGGTTTTGATTAGTTTAATGTGTAGTTTGCAAAACCTAAATAATAATGAATTCTAACTCCTTTCCTATATAAACCCACTAAATCACCCATTAACCTTAAATAAAACCATTTGGAGCTCTACCAACCACTACCCTCCTCTCTCTAGAATCCTCACAAGGCGCCCCAAGCTCTCAAGAATAATCTCCAAATCATTTCAGATCACACATCCAAGTAAGGGATTTCTTTCTTTTTCATTTTTTCCAAATTTTGTTATTTTGTTTTGCACTTTTATTTTCAATTAAAAATTCTAGGTATTATTTTTCACATACCTTATACATTAATCCTTATTTTTTTTTATTATTATAGACCCCTTTATCTCTCATTAATGCCTCCCATGTACACCTGTTACCATGTCGAAATTCTGTAAGTGATTTCTCTCTCCTCATTTGCATTCATGCAATTATTTTATATTATGCATCTAAATTCCATTAAGTATGTTGGGAAATGTATCTATATGAACGCATGGCTTTCCATTTCATGTATATATGATTATATATCATTTTATATCTCATCAACCATTTTTATGAATTCATATGTCACGCTGTTATGCTGCAAAAATTGAACCGCAATTTTCTAAGCCAAAGTCATTGCGTAGTGAATACCATGAAAATTTCCCTTTCAAGGGTATTTATATTTACACACATTTAATTATTTATTATATAGTTTCATGTATTTATTCAAAATTCTTTTAGCATTTAATAAATTATTAGGTTTAATTATTCCATGTTGTATGATCCATGTAGCACACTTATACATGAAATGAAATGATTAAGAAGGGTGCGCCTTGATAGTTCTCCAATGCATTGGGTAAAGATTAGTATCATGAAAAATCAAGTGAAATGAGGTTTTACTAATTATAATTCATGTACAATGATGTTTTACTCTTGATCTATGTTCAATGAGCCTTATATCATGCTAATATCATGTTAACTATTTTTTCCACATTTCCATGTTATGATAATAATGCTATATCATGCTTTTTTGTTCATGTTTCTCTTGTGCTCCATAAATTTTCATATTTACTAACATATAATATATTCTTCATGTTATTCTTTTGTTAATCCCTTAATGGGATTCATAGCTCACCCTTTTCTTATTAATGTCCCCTGGTTATCCCATGCAATGCCAAATACAAAGTAATGTTGTGGTCATGTTAAAGATGTTTTCAATAAAGATGTTGTGTTTCATGTTATAAGTTGTTATATAATGTTTATAATCCCAAAATACACTATAACTCTCAATATAATAGGTTTTATTAAGTGAAAGATTATGTAATAAAGAATGATTGTGTTTGTAATAAAGAGTAGGGTTATTGTATTGAGGCCTCATTCCCTCATTGATGTACTTTTGTGGTTAGCCCTATGAGTCTATTTCGGTTTTGCCTTGGGCTCACATGGAGGTGGTTGTACCTCATGGAGATGTTGAATCATGGGTCTCTATTGCCACTTGTTTTTGAGTATTTTTCTTCAAGTCCCCCTTATTGTAGGTGTTTGGTCATTGTGGAGAGTTTAGGTTTAGTCTGTGATGGGTTTCCCGTGTTGGTTTGGGGTAGTTGGTTTATGTTGGTTAGTAATTAATAGCGGGGATACCCACAACATATCTTGTAGTGGTTACATCTTGTGTAGGAATATTCAGGTTTGTTTCTAATGGTGGGTAGTCCATTCTGGCATCTCATGTTGGTAATATGGTTTAGTCTCTAATGATGGATTGGAAGTGGGTAGTTTCATTTGGACTTGTTTGATTTCATGTCTTTTTCAATCAAGGTAAACATTGTAATTTTAGGGGTTTTCCCAATGGTCTTATTGGATCCATGAATATATAATTTTTTTCACTTTTTTCATTGCATTCCAAAAAGTGGGTTGGGTCAGTTGGTTGGTTTTGGGTGAATGGTGTGAGTGTCATTTTGGTGGTGGTTGGGTTTCTTTTTAGTTTAAGGAATTGATTCATGTGAGTATTTGAGAAATTGTATTTAATAGATCACTGGATGCATTGTGGATTTCTAGGGGGAAGAAACTGTAATGGTGTGTAGAATTATCCCACCCATATATTTATTTTCATCATTATTTCTGGCATATCTTTTGGATATTGGGTTTTCTCTCGAATTTTGGGTATTCTAGATTTAAATTTTAATGTTTAGAGTTTTTGTATGGATTTTTGCCCCATTAATGGTATGTGTGAATGGTGTGTTGAGTAAATGGCATGGTGGATATTTTTTGGAACCCCTAGTGTCACTTCTCTATTGGGTGTATTTGATGTATTGTTTATCCCCTTGAGTTAAAAGAGGTTTGTAGTGATGGGGTGATGTTTGGGGCCCTTTATCTAGATATCAAGGTCTGGGTGCATGGTTAGATTAACTATGCAACATAAGTGTGCTTAGGAAACATGGTTATGAAACATATTTAAACAACCTAGGAAGCTTATGTTGGTTTCTCATGTAGCACTAGACATTTGTGAACTACAAAGTTATCATACGATTTGTTAAACCATAGGAGCTAATAATGAAACCCAATCTTGAAATTCTATTATTGAATTTTTTATAACTTTTGATGTGGGTTTTTATTAGTTTGCCTCCCCCCTTCTAACTCTACGACTAGGATGCCTCACATGGAGCTTTTTGGATCCTCCATGCCCCTATATGTGGGATTCAAGGTGGTATCTTAGTGATTCATCCCTAGGATTTAAAGTTAAGTGTTATTATCTTTTTATCCTTTCATTTTATTTCATTTAAGCTTTCTTCAGTAACAATAATGGCCAATTTTTGGAGAATTTTAGTAACTCCTATGGTGTGAAATTTGAGGGGTTTTTTCCAAGTATTCATTGTGGATGTTCCCGCATCCTAAAACTATTATGGATTAATTGTGGGTTGTCTTTGTTAAAGTGCATGTGATTTGTGGTAGGTTTCACTTTTTTACTTTCTATTAAATTTATGATTCGTACATTTCTTGGGTTTCACACCATCATTATATGTTAAATTTTTTCGTATAATTTTTTCATAAATTTATTGATGATAAATGTAGTGGGTTTCGTAATTGTTTTGAAGAATATGAATTTGTATTGTAATGTGATTAACACTAAGTGTTATTTAAATTGACCTGTTTGATTTTGATAGTGGAATATGGTTTTAAAATAATTTATTGGATATATAAATGTTTGATTTTCAATTAAAATGGTTCGTTGGATTTACTAAATAAATTTCTAAATGGTTTGTACTTGAAAGTGGTTTGTTATTGGATATTTAAAATGGTTTGACATGTGATGATAGTGTGTGGCCTATTTTGGATTCTTATGAATGTGGATTTCTTATAAAAATGTCGTGTGAGTTCTTAAATTAAATTTCGTAAATTATTGTGAAATGAAAAATGGTTTTCCTTCACATTTTCTGAAAAGTGGGTTTGTCCTTTTGAAAAATGGGGGTTTCATAAATAATGCTTAAGCCCGGGGAGTAAATTCTGTCAAATGAGTGATCATAAAACCCCTCCTTATACAATTTTCTTTACTTGGTTTTGTTGACTGTTGTGGTAGGATCACTCTGAGAAGTTCACTTGTCATTGGATGTTTTAAATGTAAGATATTGTTCCTTGGAGTGGGTTCAGGGTGACTTGTTGTGTGGCCTCTTGTGTATAATATATGTTCTTGTGATTTGAATGTTGATTGAAATTTTTGTCTCACCCCCATAATAATCTTAGCAAGGGAAATTGGTATTAATAGTGGATTTTCAGTGAACAACTATTGTACTAGCTTAGTATTATGCTCAGGCTTGGGGCCCATAGCAGGGGATATGCTTTGTTTTTATTATATGGGATACTTCCCCATAGTTAGACCAGGTGGGGTGAGATCGAGCATGTGGGAGAGATTTTATTTCATCGAGTGAGGAATTCATTCAAGATTCATAAATATATATAATGTGTTCTAGATTATTCCACTAAGCTCCTATGTTCTCCCATGTTTTTTGGAACATAGTTTCCTATGACAGATGATTGATGTGCTTGATTACTTTGTTACACTTTCTTGATCTATCCCATTTCCCTTATGTGATCATTGATTTTTAATCCTTTTATTATATATATATTTACTAAAAGAGATAAAATGTTTTTCAAATGTTTTTGGAAAATGGTTTTGAAAATGAATTACACTAACTTCTTCACTGTCCCACGTTCCTTAAAATGTTATGGAATCATTTTTAGAGAAGAATCTGTTTAAAATAAATAGAAAAATGGATGATGATTGGTTTTAAAGAGGAAAATTTGTGGAAAATATTAGTTTTATATATTTTATTTAAAACCTTAAATTTATGTTTCTTTTATTTAAAGTGCACTGGGAATATATTTTTTCGGGAATGCCTACTGTGTTTTAATACTCATGCCTACAGTTCATTCTAGTTTTTAGAATTTATTGAATTTCCATGCATGGATTCTATAATCATGGGAGATGGTTGATTTTTGTATCATAGAGTGATCCTTGGGGTCACAAGGAGACTTTGTGGTTTCCATGTTCAGTTCAGGGTTTTTGTCCAATTATGGTTGTATTTTTATATTTTTTATAATTTAAGTTCATTTTGGAAAATTTGTATTTATATTATTTGGAATGATATTTTTTTCACTATTTTATTTTTTTATATTGGGAAAAATAATTCCCTTGGTTTTTCTATTGAGTCCCCAGAACTAGTTTCCAGTCCAAGAGGATCAGAAATGCCTCTTAGGCCCCATTGTTGATCGGGTTGGGTGATGGGTTTGGGGTCAACTGGGTTGGTTCATGACAGGATCTCTAAATTATGGAAAACACATGATATCTAGTGTAATTATTTCATTATAGTGGTATTCTCTTCTCCATAAATACATCTGAGAAGGACTCCTTCAATGCCTCATTTATAGAGTACTTTTTAGTAATTTGGGCCATAATAAAGAGTCATGTTGGTTGATCACCTTCATATTTTCTCCATCCCAGATCTATCGGATGAGATATCTCCATTATTAATATAGGAATTGAATTAAATAATATATTTAGTGGTAGGACTATATTGATATTTTTCTAGGAATTACATCATTAATCTATTCAATTAGGACCTGAAAATAATGGTGAGAAAATTAGGTGATCCGTAATGATAATGACTGTTTTATCCTAGTTTAGATTTTACAAATTCATAACTACATTTTCAAATGCATATAACATGGAATTATATGATGAAAATACATTATTTAATTTTATATCTGTGGGAAACTCTTCCCTTAACCCTAAAAAATAGTCACATAGGGGAATTATAACTTCTTTTCTAATAGCATAATCCCCATTGATATGTTTGGTTACCAACAATGAATCTCCATTAACATCCAATTGGTTAAATGATATTTGGAGTGACATTTCTATGCCAGAAGTGAGGGCCTAATATTTTATTTATTTATTATTATAACCTTATGATATAAAGAATGATTGAGGGAAGATTTATTTTTATAAAGAGATAATTATGATCCCTATCCTGACTTTGTTGAGCATAGGGTATTCCATTCTACTCTATATTGGGATCTTATATGAGATTTAAAAATAAATTTCTTTTTTTTTGGGAGCTTTCTTGAAATGAAAATATATCTTTATAAAGAAATTCAGTACTCAACCATGATGTTTTTTCATATAGTTGTTCTATATTGAAATCTTCTAAATTCTATCCTTTCACTTCCTTTTGAGGTACAAACTGTATATCAAACTAGTACAACAAAACCTCCCACTATTCCAATCATCCTATCAATATAGGATGAATGAGGATATAGTTTTGTGGGTTATTGAGAGAGGGAAAATAAAATTTATGGTAATTTATGTAATTTAATATTTTTAGAACAAAAATTATTAACACAAGGACCTTCTTCTCAATATATGAATAACTATTCTCAACATTGAGCATGGAATTAATGAGATTATAGAGTCATTTTCTTTCCCAACATAATTATTTTGTGTTAGTAAGGTAACTAATGATTTCACTAGGGACATCACATATAGAAAAAGATAATTTCCCTAAGTGGGTAGAATTAATAATGATGGGATCAGGATATATTTCTTGAGACTATCAAATTATTTTGGACAGTCATCAGTCCACTGATATGTGACCCCCTTCTTCATCAGATTGGTGAAGAGAAAACACTTTCCCAAAATGTTAGCTATGATGTTCCAAATATAGTCCATGTATCCTTTAATTCCATTAAATTCATTTTGTTTTCAAGGATGTGACACATTATGGATATATTTCTTTTTATCAAGGTCAATATTGATGTTGTGATGACATATGGCAAAGCTAAGAATCTTTCACGTGGTAACCCCAAAAGAACATTCTCATGGGATCATCTTAAAGATATGTTGTTGAAGCATGCTAAATATGTTCAATTGGTCAGAAAGGTGGTCAAAATGTTTTTTTTGAAGTAACCACTATATCATTAACACAACATTAAACAACCTTCCCTAATTTTTTTTTGAATATTTGATGCTTGGAATGATGGTATGTGGAACCCAGATTGTTCAAGATAAAGGGCATTACCAAATTGTTGAATTCTCCATGGGGGATCCTAAGGTGGTGGATTATTCATCTTTTTGGGCATTAATTTTTTTCACATTAATATCCATCCATGAAGGAGAGGTCATGATAGTTATTCAACACATAAATCAGAAGTTATGTGAGTGGTACTAGGAAGTTCTCTTTCAGATACTTCCTATTGAGATATATAAAGTTGATGAGAATTATGATTTCAATATTATTCTTTGTCATTGGGACAAAATATTATAGCCATTTATGATACTACACCTCTCGGATGAAGTCAACCGTGATGATCTTTTCCACTTCATCCTTGATTTTTTAGGTGTGAGTTGGGGGGGGGGGGTTCCCTTTTGAATTCTCTTTTTATCCCTAACAATCTTCTGGAATTACCAAGTTGTGGGAGGACATCTCATGATCATGGAATTGAATCTATGTGTAATTCCATGTGAACACATATTGTTGTTGATTCATAAAGGACTTATAAACCTTATATTATTTGGAATTCAGGTATAAACATATCAATGTGGGTTGTATATCTTCATATATACACAGATTTGTTTGTCTATGTTCATCAATAGTGGTGTAGACACCACCCTCAAAAGATAGAGGGGAATATCTTAGGTATTACTCCTCTAAATCTTCCAAATTCTTTACCATGTCTACATCTTAGTATGAATTATTTGATGAAGAAGGTTTCTCAGAGTTCAAGAGAAGTCTATATTTGGAAATTTGGAAGATAAATCCACTATTTCTTGATTGACTTCTTGTGTGAAGCCTTTCTAGATCCTCAAAGGGGAGATGTGGGACCGATAGTGAGAATATTTCATTTCTACCTTTTTCAAAGAAATTTATTCTATCATAGATAATGGAATAGGGATTAGTTGAAGCTTGGGGGATGGAATGAAGATGTTTTCTATAATGTACATGAAATTCCATATAATTTTTTTAATTATATGGAATTATTTCAAGACCACGAAATCTGACGGCGTGCGATTATGAGGCCCGAAGTGCCTGAAATAATGCGTCGAAGATTTGTTAATCTTTAATTAGCACGTGTAAGTAGTTTTACTAAAAAAGTGGAATAACTGTTAAATTTTTTACTTGGATCAAAAATCCAAGGGCACCGTTGCGCTCAGGATGGCGGGTTTACCCTAGGCGCGGCTTAATTTTAGTTAGAACGGGCCTCCTGTGATAAAACCCGAAAATGGAATAACCATCAATAAAATAATTAAATAAAGTTATTTTTTTCAAATGATTATAACTCACAAATGGTAACTCAGATTAAAAACATGAGACCACTACTGAACTCCTGAGGGCATTCTTTCTTTAGGTAGATACTAACATTGGCCGACGCGGGCCACCAGTGAATGTTAGTTTTGGGCCGTAAATAAAATCATTATGTGACAATTATTTTATTGAAAAATCCATAAATTTTAAACGGTAACTCGGATTTGAAATCTGAGAGTACAGTTGGGTCGCTGTGGAATTTCTCCCTTAGGCAAATCCTAACCTCGACTGACCCGGTTTGAGGGTGACTATTCATAATTTTCCGAACATTTTTTTTCAGTACGTTCAGTAAATGGGCAAGCGAGGTTTTATAACAATTGAACCGGTGATCGGAATTGAAATTTGAGGACATTGTTGAACTTTCAGAATAGATATTTTCCTAAAGAGACCATCACCTCGACCATAGTAGGTTGACAGTGAATGTTAGTTTTCAGACTTTTCGTGGGTGTGTTAAAAGAATAAAAATAAAATTAAATAAAACATCTTTTATTTTATTTTACTTTGTGAAACCTCCCATTTTAATTCACTGGTGGAGATCACCCGAGCATGAAACCAAACATTGTGAAAATAATGGTGGGGACCACCCAACCCTTGAACTCCCTCTTTAATGTGGGAGGGGACTCTTGGTTTCTACCCGAATTAATTGTTCCAACTTATAGTTAACTGTTGTGCCAACTCAATTAGTTTAATTTATATGTTGGCTCCTCACCTTTCTCTAGGTTGGGATAATTGTTGGAAAAGAGAGGACATGGATGGGGAACTTTGGAGAACACATTCTCAAACAAAGGAGATCCTCCAACGAAGAACGAGAATTATGCTCGAGCCAGATCAGATACATGTTGCAGGAGTGACGAACACCGAAGTTCAATGACTTTGTCTTATTCCTCATGCCACCTCCATCGGAAAATCAAGTTATGAGATATTTATATGATTGAATGTATTTATTGATTCTTCATATTCTGGTTTCACAATGAAGATGGAAAAACTAGCATTGACATCATCCAACCTTTAAACCTTGCCTCTTTTTTTTTCACGCATTCTTCGTGTGTTATTCAACAGAAATTATTTATTGATGCTGGAAACAAAATATTTTGTTAAGCGCGACATATGGATGCGGAGCCCTCGACCCAAGGATTGCGAATATGAAATCGTTTTATTTTTTGGGCTTGGAATGAAACTGAAATGGGGCGCAGAAGAAGGCAGCGACCGACACCTGGCCAACCACACGAAGGAAGGGTGGTGCACGTTCGTGCCGCAGGATGAGCAGGAGGCCACGACAAAGCTTGGGGTGGTGGTCGGCACACTGGCCGGCCATGTAACGGAGTGGTGGCATGTGTCTGCACCGCCAGTGGTGCAGGAGCAGCAACGACTGACCATGCCGCTGGGAAGAAGTCTGGCCGGCCTTCTGGCCGGCCGTGGCACACCGGGCGGGACCCCTCCGGCGGGTCCTGCGTAACAATAACAGAACTATACATGGACCATTCAGGAATATTGGGGGTAGCCTTCCCCAGGTGTCGGTTTGGGCAGACCCGCCATGACAGACAACCAGCAGAGTGAGCCAAACTGCAGCTGGCCGCGCCTCAGCGGGCCGAACCACAGTGGGCCACACTACATCGGGCCACCCCTATACGGGCCGGGTCGGGCCACCCCCTACATGGTTTGGGCCAGACCACGGTGTAGCAGGTTGGGCCCAGGACATCTGGGCTGGACCCGGGTCAGATCGGGTCGACCCGAATAGGGTCGGGTCAGGTCTGTCCTACTTGGTCAGACCGGACCCAGGCCCATCCGAACCCATTTTTGCCTTTTTGGATGTAACACGAGAAACATGCATCTGATTGATGACCCGTCTACGACAACTGAATCCTTGGATCGAGATGTTCCATCTAGTATACTCCACTTGAGTTTTGGGTAATTTATGAGTATGACCGGGTTGGATCAAACCCCAAATCCAACCAGGTCTCGGAGTGGAAAGGCTAATAACATATAGTCTGGGATTCTGATTGACGTGTCTTCTATTGTGTTAGAACCCATAAGATGTGACATACCTTTGGGATACTTCTTTTTGTGACTTCAGGGTGATTGAGGTATGACCGATGGCTTGGGGAGCGGTTCTCCCTAGCGCTCTACGTACGGAACCCTACGATTGGCTGAGACTTCAAAAATGCCGACCATTCGACTCGGAGTGACTCGACAAGCCTAGTGGGGAGTGACTTTGTGTGACACGACAGACCCACAATGGGGAGCATCTCTGTGTGACTCGAAAGACCAACGATACTCGGTATGAGAAGTACCTCCGTAGGCCATGAGGTGGAGAACCTCTGGGTTTTATGGCAGGCCCATGGTGGGGAGCACCTCTATATGACGTGGCAGACCCACGGTACTTAACAGGAGGATTACCTCAGTAGTATAAGGTTAGTAGGAAGCGCCTCTATGTGAAACGGAAGGCCCACCATACTCGATAGAGGAGGAGTTCTCCAGCAGCCAAGGCGTCCTACATTGTGACTGGAGATGTTACTTGTTACTACCCCTAGAATAAATCATGGTGTGAGCTATCTTTACGTTGTTCTTGTGATTGAGGTTATTCTATGTTGTACTTTACCTGTGTGGTAATCTACCATTGTGGTATTACCTATTTGGTATTCCTCCCTCCTTTATGAGGTGGGTATTTTCTGATAACTTAGGTATATGAATGCACATATACCTAAGTAGGGTTGACTGTTGTTTCAAAGTTTTGTGGTTTATACTTTGTGGATTTGAGAGACTTTCGGGGGTCTTGGGGGTCCCAACTGAGTATTTTTATACTCACCCCTGCTTGGGCTATGCCCACACCATGTTGTGTTTGGTGCAGACGATGAACATCGCTGATTGAAGACGATGGTACCTCGATAGAAGACTACTTAGAGGTGGACCTTTTACGAGGTGATCCGCAGAGATGATAGTTCGAGAGATGTACCTACCCTTCTGGTGGGATCCTTGGAAGATATTTACAAGAGTTGTACTTAGTTTTTCTTGTACTTTCTAGTTTTTCATGTACTTTCTAGTTGGGCTTGTATTTGGACCCCT
Source organism: Viscum album (assembly GCA_963277665.1). Classification (NCBI taxonomy): domain Eukaryota; kingdom Viridiplantae; phylum Streptophyta; class Magnoliopsida; order Santalales; family Viscaceae; genus Viscum; species Viscum album. The sequence goes on from OY728127.1 coordinate 2,016,695,434, forward strand.
TTACTTTCTTTATGGACTAGGTTTACTATATAGTTAACTTTTTGCTTGTATCTGGATGTGTTCTTGGTTTATGTGAGTTTATAGTTTATAAAGGCAACACCTTCCCATTTTAGAGAATACGCCTTTCAGTGCTTGTCACTAGCCCCTGGCCTAGGGAAGGCAGGCTCGGGGTAGTCATGGAATGGGCCCCAGGGGGATGGGATGTGACAAAGTGGTTTTAGGGGAGATCAGTTCTACCGAAGAACTAAGACTCTGATCGTTTCTATGAAGAAATAGTTTTAAGTGTTATGAGTGTGGTTTTCAGTTCTGGGAGTCCAATGTTGTTTCAGTGGAGGACATATCCATACACCAGGACCCTGAATTCTGGTTTCTGACTCAGCGCATGAAAAAACAGATTGTGTGTGTTTTTGAAAAGTTTTTCTTTTCATTTTCTTGGATTCAGTTCACCATGTATAACTTAATGAACGTGCCACACCTATTCCTTATCAGGATGCTTCCACATAGACAACCAGCTAGGATTCCTGAGGGAGTACATGATGGAGCCCACTGAGCGATGAGGCCTAAGTGTAGGGACCTCTTATCACATTAGCACCTTTGTGTGGTGTACCTACAGCACCATTACCCGTTGGACGAGTGTTGCCACCAGCTCCACCAGTAGAGGATGCACGCCGACTAAGAACGTTGCATGAGTTCCAACGACAGTAGCCTATGAGGTTTCGAGGTGAGATAGATTCCCAAGCAGCTGAGGATTGGATGGAGGCTATGGCTAGAGGTTTCCTCCTAGTTGAAACACCAGAAGAGAAGATAGTGTTCTTAGCTTCTAGTATTTTCCAGTGAGTGAACATGAGGATGGTACGCACAGTGATGAGGTTTTGGTACATGGAACGTTTCCCGAGATAGTACCTTTGGGTAGTGTGTCAGCTATATCACTACCCATTAGGTAGCAGTTACAACTGGCGGTACCAGTAGAGGACACATTTTGGCATAGCTCCTTACACGAGTTTCAACAACATATACCCCTCAGGTTCTGAAGTGAGCCCGACTCACAGGCAGTTGAGGACTGGCTTCAGGGGGTGGCTGTGAGTTTTCTATAGCTTCTATAGCTTCGACAGGATGACATGTCAGTAGATGAGTATTCATCGAGGCATACCGACCATTCCTGGTACTCAATGAATACGATACGATCAGCACTTCGGGGCTCCGAATTTCAAGCATGCTGTGTTTATGGATGTCTGAACCATCAATATTCCTCTATGCATTCCTAACTATGTTTGGGTGATAGAGAGATCCTTTGCGGTTGAGTGTTCTTTGGATGAGCATATACAATAAGTGAATGTTAGTAGTGGGAAAGCAAGAAACTGGCACCAGTTTGAGAGACATGGGAATGTAAAAATGTTTTAGGAAGAAGAAGTGTTAGGAACAGATGAATCTGCAGGGCTGAAGACATAGAAGCAGAGCTCAGAGAGCATCATGAGGTGATGTACATTCTATCATGTTACAACCGCCCCCCTTTGTGGTCCCCACCAGGCTCAGGGAGCTGGAGGACAGGGGAAGGGAGTAGTTGCATATGGTCAAGGAGTGCAACCCAAGGGCTCTAGGAATGGTTCGATGAATAGTCTGTGTCTACTACTAGAAGCCATAGGAATCGACATGGGTACCAATTATTCCTTCCTTCCACGAATCTTTTCCAAAACCTAGAGTTTTTGGTTAAGCTGTTGACTTGACCCGCATGTCAGGAGATACCTTTGGGAGGAGAATCGATAATCACACTTACACAGATGGTGTGATCTGACCCTTGAGGTGAGAGTTTTAGTTTGAACATCTTGGTGGAAACATCTAGGCCTTATAACGTTAGTGTGGTTATGGACTAGACATCCATAGTTCATACATAGATTGACTTTATTAGGCAAAAAAGTTTTGTTTTACCTATAATGTTGGAATGGGATTTTCCTTGGTTGACAAAAAAGGAAACCCAGGCAGCACAAGATAAACTCCTACGTAGAAGGGTGTGGCCAATCACTTGTGAGTCAGCCAACCTTAGCCTCATGGCCACAGGAGTTTTGAGTTTTTAGTTCACAACCAGAGTGGCTAGAGTTCTTCCAAGACTATGCCTTTGAGAGAGTCTATACTCCTGGGAAGGGGAACTTGGTAGCAGACGCACTCAGCAGGAGGTCTATTCTAAAACTACTAAGTGAGGCATCAAAGTAGCTATTCATGCTATAGATATCCTTCACAGATAGAGATGAAGCTGCTTACCTCTAGTCTATGACTGTCAATCTCCCACTCCTTAATCAATTCAGGGAGGAGAAGCTTGGGGACATTGACTGTGAGGGCCGACGTGCTCAGATATCCTCAGGGACGGCACATGATGGATTTTTTAAGGTGGAGAGCACATCATCCTATTCAGAGGATGTACCATGGTACCAGTGGTGCTTCTAGAGGAGGTGTTGTGGGAGTTTCATACGTCCCATCTGGCGGTACATCCTGGTGTGGTGAAGTGGTACCAGGACCTCCAGCGTCAGTACTAGTGGACAGGGATAAAGAATGTAGTGGCATAATTTGTATCACGATGCCTAACTTGTTAGCAAGTGAAAACTGCTCAGAGCTAGCAAGAGTATTATGCCGACAGGAGGGGGGAGATCATGTCTTCCTATGGGTCTCACCACGAGGAGGTTTCTAGAGATTTGGCCGGGGTAGAATGTTATCTACAAGGTTCGTCGGACCTGCCTTGATTCTCAGTAGAGTGGGCGAGGTGGCACACCGTCTATCTCTTTTTCCACAAATACACCAAGTGCATAATGTTTTCCATTTGTCACAGTTGAGGAGATGCATGCATGATCCATCACACATTATCGACCATAGAGATATGGACTTAGATGATGAGGAGACGTTTATAGAGGTTCTATTAGAGATTGAGGATCAACAAGAGTAGTTCCTTCATGGGCGGTCGATACCTATGGTGCACATTCGCTGGCAGCACGAGAACCTCCAGGAGAGCACATAAGAGTGGGAGGCATAGATCCGTGCTCAGTACCCTGATTTCTTTCCATAGTCCCTGTTGTGGATTTCAGGGATGCAAATCCATATGTTGGGGAGAATTTAATGTCCTAGAAATTCCATATAATTTTTTTAATTATATATAATTTGTTTGAGACCGCGAAATCTGATGGTGCACGATTTTGAGGCCCAGAGTGCCCGGAATGATCCGTCAAAGTTTTGTTAAGCTTTAATTAGCACACATAAGTAGTTTTCCTAAGAAAGTAGAATAACTCTTAAATGGTTACTCATATCACAAATCCAAGGGCACTGTTTCACTCATGATGGAAGGTTCACCCTAGGTGTGACTTAAGTTTAGTCGGTACGAGCCTCCTGTGAGAAAATCTGAATATGGAATAACCCTAAATAATATAATTAAATAAATTTATTTTATTTTTCATATTATTTTAACTCACAAATGGTAACTGGGATTATTAATATGATACCATAGATGAACTTGTGAGGGAATTATTTCTTTAGGAAGATACTAACACTGGCCGGTGTGGGCCACTAGTGAAAGATAGTTTTTGGCCATAAATATTATAATTAAGTGATAATTATTTTATTGTAAAATCCATAACTTTTAAATGGTAACAAGAATTCAAAATCCCAGAGTACCATTTGTTTTTTGGGGTGTTTTTCACTGAGGCAGAGCCTGACCTCGACCGGTGTGGGTCGAGGGTGACTGTTAATAATTTTCCAAACTTTTTTTCAGGTACGTTTAGTAAACGCAGGAGCGGCGTTTTGTAACTTTTTAACCAGTGCTTAGAATTGAATTCCGAGGACACCATTGAACTCACAGTACTGATATTCTCTTAATAAGACATTCACCTCGACCATAATAGGTCTAGGGTGAAGGGTAGTTTTCAGACATTTCATGGGTGTGTCAAAAGAATAAAATAAAATAAAATATCTTTTATTTTATTTTACATTGTGAAACCTCCCATTTGAATTCGGTGGTGGGGACCACCTGAACTTGAATCCACCCATTTTGAAAATAATGGTGGGGACCACCCGACCCTTGAACTCCCAATTTAATGAGGGAGGTGACTCTTGGTTTCTCCAATGAATTAATTCTGCCAACTTAAAAATAATTGTTGTGAAACCTCAATTAGTTTAATTTATATGTAGGCTCCTCACCTTTTTATGGGGTGAGGGAATTTTTGGAAAGGAGATAACTTGGAGGGAGTGCTTTGGAGAACACATTCTCTCAAAAAGGAGGTTCTCCAACGAAGAATGAGGATGATGCTCGAGCCGGATCGGAGACATGTTGTGGGAGTGACAAATGCCGACGTTCAACGACTTCATCTTCTTCCTCACTCCACCTCCATCGGAAAATCGTGGTAGGGGATATTTATATGATTGAATTTATTTATTGATTAATAATTTTCTAGTTTCACAACGATGATGGCCAAAATAACCTGGCCATCGTCCCACACTTAATCCTCACCTCTTATCTTTTTTTTGCGCGTTCTTCAAGCGTTATTCAAAGACAAATATTTATTGATTCTAGAAACACTACATTTTGTTGAGTGTGACATATGGTCGTGGAGCCCTCGACCCAATGATTGGGAAAATGGGGTCGTTTTATTTTTCAAGCTTGGAACAAAACTAAAATGGCTTGCGGAAGAAGGTAGAGGCCGACACTCGACCGACCGCATGAAGGAAGGGCCGCGTTCTTCCGTGCCGCCGGTTGAGAAGGAGGCCCTGGACACTCAGCCGTGGTAGAGACCAAAGGGATTTTGACATCTAGATAGCTGTGGTGGAGAAGTGGCGCGCGACCGCACTATTGGGAAGAAGTCCAATTGGCCTTCCGGCCAGCCACGCCACACGAGGCGGGTCCCGCGTTCCAGCAGCCGAACGGTCCATGCACTGTTCGAGAAGGCCGGGGGGTGCCTCTGTCTGGGTGCTGGTTAAGAAAAACCTGCCATGACAGACCACCAGCCGAACGGGCCACACTGTAGTGGGCCGCACCAGGTAGGCCGCACCGCAGGGGGCTGAGCTCGGTGGGCCACACTACTGCGGGTCGAGTCAGGCGCACTAAGGCCCAAGAAATCTAGGCCAGACCCATGTCAGACTGGGTTGACCCGAACTTGATTGGGTCAGCCCAGGCTGGGTCGGGTTGGGCGGTCCGATGAGTTCGGACCGGACCCGAGCCCATCCGAACCCAATTTTTTCTTTTTGGCCGTAACATGAGAACCATGAGTCCATTTGATGAACTGTCTGTGACACTAGAATAATTAGATCAAGATGGTCCATTTGGTATACTTCACTTGAGTTTTGGATAAATTTAGTGTATGTCCAGATTGGATCGAACCCCGAATCCAACCGGGCCCTCGGAGCAGAAATGCTAATAACTTATAGACCAGACATCTGACTGACACGTCGTCTGTTGCATTGGAACTATTATGACATGACAGACCATTGGGATACTTCTTTGTGGGACTTAGAGGCAATTGAGGTATGAAAAATTTCTTGGGGAGTGGTTCTCCTAAGCGTGCTATGTACGAAAAACCTCTGACTGGTTCAGACATGACGACTGGTGACAATTCGACTCGGAGTGACCTGACAGGCCTAGTGGGGAGTGCCTCTGTATGACACAAAAGTCCCATGGTGGGGAGCAACTTTGTGTGAAGTAGTAGACCCACGGTACTTGACAATAGGAGTACCTCAGCAGGCCACAAGGGGCAGAACCTCTGTGTGATGCGGCAGACCCATGGTGGGGAGCACCTCTGTGTGACTTGGCTGACCCACAATACTCGACAGGGGGTGTAGCTTTGCATTCCAAGGTTAGTTGGAAGAGGCTCTATGTGACGCGACATTCCCACTATACTCGACATAGGAGGAGTTATCCAGGAGCCGAGGCGCTCAATGTTGTGATTGGGGATGTTACTTTTTACTATCCCTAGAATAAAGCCTGGTGTGAGTTGTATTTACCTTGTGCTTGTGATTGAGGGTATGCTCTGTAGTATTGTAACTGTGTGGTAATCTACATTCGTGGTATTAACTATGTGGTATTCTTCCATCCAGTGTGTGGTCGGTATTTTCTAATAACTTAGGTATATGTATGGGCATATACCTAAGTAGGGTTGACTGTTGTTTCTATGTTTTTTGGTTTATCCTTTGTGGATTTGAGAGACCTTTGGGGGTCTCAATGTCTCTACTGAGTATTGTTATACTCACCCCTACACAGGCTACACCTGCACCTTATTTTTTCTGGTGTAGATGATAGAAAACGCTGACTAAGGATGAGGGTACCTGGATTGGAGACTACTCAGAGGTGGACCTTCGACAAGGGGATCCATAGAGACGATCGTTCAAGAGATGTACATACCCTTCAGGTAGGATCCTTGGCGGGTGTTTCTAGGAGCTCTACACAATTTTACTTGTAATTTTTAGTTTTTCTTGTAATTTCGAGTTGGTCTTGTATTCTGGCCCCTTTACTTTCCATACGTACCCTATTTACTATAGAGTTTACTTTGTTCTTGTATCTGATTGTGTGCTTGGTTTGTGTGAGTTTATAGTTTTTAAAGGATAAACCTTCCCATTTTAGGGAATACATCTTTCAGTTCTTGTCTCCATCCCCTAAACTATGGAATGTGGTGTTGGGGTTATCCCACCATAGGCCCTAGGGAGACGGTTCATGAAATTTTCATTCAGGAATTTGTTATTTCTCAAAGAGTTTCAGTGATTTTGGGCTTAGTTGTCATGATTTACATCAAAGAGGTCTCTAAATTTTTTCTTGAATATAGCCACCACTTTTTGTTTTTATTTGTGGGATGTTTACACTTTTAACTTAGCTACTTTAAAGGATTAGTAGTGATCATCTCCAGACCATTCAGGGTACTAATTCAAGTGACATTTTCATCCATGAACTATTTCCATTCCCTCTGGTGAAATATTTCAACAATGTACTGTGATTCACATAATTTAAATGGGTATTTTTCCCATCCAATGTCCCAATTTGACCATTGATATAATGTTTGATAAATTGGTGTCATGAAGTGGTAATTTCCACATGCAAATATAGACAAGGTCTTTAAATAAGAACATTGAATGACATATCCTTCCTAACAACCATGAATTCTAAGTCAGAAACAAGACCCTAAAACAAAGATATGAGTTTTATTTCTCCAAGATTATTATTCTCTTTCTTTTTATAACCCTATAACACTATAGTGGAGGTGAAAGAACAATATTTATTGAAACATTGTCAACAAAGTGTTCATAGATGATTGAGGATGATTTTTAGGCTGTTATCATTGATGGTCCATGATATATCAATTCAATTTATCCTAAAAGATATATATAAGGGTATAACATGTCAATATATGTTGGCATCCTCATCCTGCAATATGAAATATATGACCATGTGGAATTATTAAGGATTATTCTTTTCTTGATATACTGTAACAAAAGAAACCTCGACTTGAAATTCTTGAGGGATTCTCAAGGAACTTATGATGGATTCCTAGAGCTCATTCGATAGATTCATAGAATCTAGTATTGGCATGTTTCTCTACACCGGGGATAATTGCTTCCAAACATCATTATTCTTGTCCAAAAGTTATCACTTCTTAGTAGGGGATTCACTTTTTCTATTGCTTTTGGATCAAAAGTAATCATGTGGATAGATCATCCATTAGAAGAGGAGCATGTGATGCTTATAGTCTTGGTGAATTAGGTCAACTAGGTCCACCTGTGTGGCATGTTTGATTTGGAGATATCATATTCTCTAATAGTTCTTCCTAAATTTGCGTGGTAGGGTGGACCCCTTCATGATTGTGGAACACCCTTTCTCTTACTGAGCTCACTAGAGGGCTATCCCATGAGTTTCGACTAAATAGATAGTTCAACTATGGACATGGTTAAAGTAGTGACTCATGTCCTAATCTTGTCTTCCCCTATGTCATCGACACTGATTTTTTCTTCCCCTAATTCACGAATATATTGTAGGGAATTTTGGGTCATAATATCACTCATCATCTAATAAGGGATCCATTAATGAATAAAATTAATGAATCCAATGATCAATTCATCATCTCATAGAGACTCTGCCTGGTGGGTCGAATCTTGTTGGATCATTTGGTTAGGGAAGCATAGTTATTTTGATATTGTTAGAATGATGTTTGTTAATATCAAAGTCAATTTTGGCCTTGGGATAGCCTCATCTTTCTATGTTTTCTCCCTTATCTTCTATCCATGTTGTTTTTTTGGAAGACTGTCTTTCACATGACTGAGCTACTAATGCGGTCGGCTGTGTCATAGAGGACGTTTCCATAGGAATAGTTGGCTATTTCAACTGTTCTTAGAGGATTGAATTAGTCCATTTGACCATATTTGTAATCATCAAGTAACTTAACTTCAGCTTACTCTTGTTGTTAATATTATACTATTCAATCCCTCCTCTAGATCAATGGTAGAAACACTTGATGCTTGAGAATGTGGCATTCCGAGCTTTACATGATCATATTATTCAATATTTCGCATGATGTCTCTGAAAATAAAAAACATTTGGATGTTTCTTCTCAGTACATGATGGAATACGAAATAGTTATAGAGATCATCGTAAAAATCCTTTCTTAGTTTCATGGGATTTTGAAACATGATCATGTTTTTTTCCAATTTCTAGATAATGTATCCAATAACTTGGGAATTTTAAAAATTATAGACCTTGATTTTAATCTCCTTAATGATTTTCAGCTCTTCTATCTTTGATCATTCAAATGAGGTTGACATTATTGTTCACGTTGAGGTGGAAAACCCATATGTTATGCTATTGGATTTGGAGCGGTAGTGACTCAAGGGGTTTGTTTAAGTGTAACCATGGTAGGATCTTCTTTCTCCATTTTCATTCCTTGAGCTGATATAATTACTTGAGACATATATTTAGTTACTAAGATAGATATTTCCACTCTTTGAGAGATCATGGAAACTTCCCAAAACACTCTTGTATATTTTATAGGTATTAGGGTCATGAAGAACTCATCACAGAGATTCATTTTACAAATGGGAAATAAGTCTTTTTGACGGAGTGGTAGTTTTATGGAGTATATCAATCCTTCTCACTGATCAATGAGATGTGGGACCCTTTCAATTGATAGATTTTTGTAGTTCAAGAGTTCTAGGATAGTTTTATTCTTTAATTTCAAGATAAAAAGGAAGATAAACATATGATGAATGTCTTACCACCTCATAATTCATCATTATAGAATGTTTGTGTACTATAGAAAGGTTGTACTCTATAATGATTTCATGAAACACCTATCTTTCACAACCTCCTTCAATTTAGGTTTTCCCATCACGGGATCACAAAAAAAGGTAAAATTTTTCAAATGTTTCTCTAGGTATCTCGATCCATTACAATTGGAAATATAGTGTTCCCAAAGTTAAGTAGGGGAAGATTTGGATCTACCCATGTGAGTAAAGGTATATTTTCATGTTATATCAGTAGACACCATTCCACCATGGATTCAAATTCAATCATCATGAACTTGATAATGTTCATGATCCCTCGGGAAATGTCTGGATCAGTTGGTGCTTGAATAGTTGTAGTAGCCTGTAGGTATATCTATGATGTCTCTACATGTATATTTCATAATTAGCCAATAGGGGAAGTTTTATAAGGATGTGCATGTCCTTTTTCTTTTTGTGCACCCAATATAGGTAACTCACGATCTTCTATTGTGGAAACCAAGTATATCGGTGTTTAGTATCCCATGTTGAGTGGATGTTCCAGATCCAATTTTGACATTATGGTGAACCCTCGATTTTGATGAATTATAATGGGGAGTGTATATTTAGGATCATCATGTATAACATATCCAATATGAAGGCTACCTCATAGTAGTTCTTCATTTAGACTCCTAAATTATTTCATCTCTTCCTTTTATTGAGAAAATATTTCCTCAAGTAAAAGGGAATAATCACTTCATGAGGCAGTTGAGGCAAAATATTTACCATTCCCCCTTTATTGTGGGATTTATAATGGGGAGGTGATGTAAGAGTGGCTAAGGGGATTCCCATATTAATGGTGATTACCTAGGAGTAGGAATTCACACCCCGTTCATTAATTTTAGTGTGCACTGTATTTCGAACCAAAACATTCTACTCTAAATATTCCTTTTAATTGAACTCATTTTTTGTGGGGTCTATATTTTTAGTGATAATTAAATTCACTAATTTTTAATTCAGTACAAAAAATTATATTAGTGCCTTTGTGTGACTGTATTTTTCTACACTCTCCATGACGCTTTGTCATGTCGTTCCTTGATTCTTAGGGATCCATTTGGAAAAAGGTAATTTGAATGGAATCTCCATATGTTTTAGTCATCCGTGTTCATAATGAGTATATTGGATCACATGATGGGATGAATTGGGAGGATCAATTTGGAAATGTTTCTACTAATCAAGAGAATAATGACTCCTACTAAGGAAGATGTTAATGAGTTGAAAAATACTCAACCCCTCTAGGGGTTACGGCTGTTACCATTCCATTTTGAAAACAATTTAGTCCTAGTTTATTAAAAATGAATTTTGGGTTGAAAATCTCCATGACCAGCAGGTTGGGGTTTCTCCTAAACTTTTGTGGTAGCTATATTGGTTGATTCCCTTATGATTTTAGGAAGTTTTGTTCAAAAGCGGGATGGGTGCATCATTTTTTATACACCCGAATCACATTCTTCTAAATATCCTAGTGCTATTCCTAAAATTTTCAATATCTTATGACTAAATTTCCCTAAGTAGGTGGACTTATATATATTTTCATACTCTGGATGAAAAAGTCTTTCAACAACATTCTTCCTTCTGTCTTGAAATTGGTGAGAGTTGGTCAGGGCATATTTTGGTTGAGGTTATTTTTGATTTGAACAAAGAATATTTTTTTAAGTCGGCCTTAATCTATAACATTTCATGATACCACCCTCAATAAGAATTGTTAGTTTGGGATAATGGTGAAATGTAATGATCTGTGTTCTCTCCACCCTCTGATATGAACACCAGATGGGGCATCTGTAATTAGCTATTGCAATCTACCTAACCCCTAGAGGTGTGGGACATTAAGGGATCATGTTTCTTTAACATTGGTTTTCATATAGCTAGGGGATCCCTCATGTCAATTTGGAATTTAATTCCTTCTATTACCTTGAGGTGACTTTCATAGTCATTATAGTGTAATACTTTTTCTCTCATGTGAATACGAATTTCCCATATATTAAGGCGAATGTCGTGAACACAATATTCCAACAACATATCTAAAATTTTGAATTGTTAGTTGGATCGAAGACACCACATAAATGGTATATAATCTTTATCCAACTACTTACTCATTTTTATTATGTCATATATATTTCTTTCTAGAGGTTCCTCTACTTAGTCTGACCAAAGTGGATGTTTTCCCACAGATTTGTCATGAAAAATGGGACTGGCATGTGTTTCCTCTATCATATTGGAAGGCTAGGGATCCAATGGGGTTATGAGGATGTATAATTCCTTAGATTTTTTCCATAGGAGAAATAATTTCACTTAGTAATGATATGAAATCAGAAATTAATGCCTTTTTCATTCCATGTGCCACTCGGTAAGAGGTCTTTCTCATCACTACATATCTAAGGGGAGGACCTTTCCATCAAAGTGAAGCACTTCTAAAGATAAAAATTTCAGAGAAAATTTCATCATGGAGAGAATTACCATGGTGGATTACAGTGAGGGGAAGATCCTAATACTCTTAGATATTAATGCCATGTGTATTTTTTAAATGACATTTATCAGGTGAAGGAAGTCGAGATTGATAAGATTATGGTTTTAAAGAATGTTTCCTTGGTGAAGTGTTAGAGGAGGACCTTCATAATTACTACTACAGGTCCCATAATTTGGTAAAGGGAGAGTAGGATTTTATGAATCCATAGAAAATAATTTAAGCGCTTCAAGAAATCTAGAATTAAGTAGAATAGTATTGCACATCGGCAATTCAATTCCCATTCATCACTACTATGACTTCCTTTTCCAATATTTATTATAAGTGATTGCAGTCACTTCCTAGGGAAATTGGTTATCAGGTAAAAAATATTTTTTTATTATATGACATGTTGGGGTTGGAATTTTCATTTGGGCTACTAGAATTTTGGGTACGGTTTGAGAAATCCTCTTAATGAACACTAAAATAGGCTAATTACATTGCATTGGAAGGGGTGTATATTCCCGATCTAGTTTTCCATGTATCATATAATATTTTCTCCATGACCCTCTAGGAGGGGAGAAAAGGTATGCGTTTTCTCTGAGGTGAAATTATGATGATCCATCCCATTTATGGTGATAGAGCTCTGTGTCCATCCCCCAATCATTACATTTATCATCATTATGATGTACTTGTAAGTCTATAGGATGTGGTTAGGGATTTTCATTTACCCTCCAGCATTGTCTAGATATGTTTAGTGACTTAAGTGACAAGAATATGGATATATTCCAATTCCTCATCTACAGTAGGGGTATGTGCCTACTCCTATACCCCATTTCATGAATGTGCATATTGAAGGTACTTAGGTGTGGGGATAGGGGTTGGTGTCATATCCATATTTTCTTCAGAACATTCTAGTTGATCTCCAAAGATGCATCTTGATAAAAATAATGGAAGTCTTCATGCATGCACACATGTGTGTGTACCTGTTTTCGGTTTCTCACAAAATTTGACTGGTGGTCTTTCTGGGTGAGGTTAGGTGTTTTTTTGATGCTCATTGTGTCCCACTATATTTTTTTGGTGGGATTGTCTGAGTGATTATATACATATCTACTATAATTATTGATTATTACAAGAAATTGTATATTCCTACTCACTGTGTGCCACCATATTTTATTGAAGGTTTCCTTGGATACCACTAGGTGATTCTGACATGTATCTAAATTAGGGTGGTTTGGTTTAGGTTCCTACTCATAGTTTTATTCCAAATTTGATTTTTATCCTTCTCTATAGGGGATATAGGCATGGATATGATCCCTTTTGTCCTATTTCTTCCCCCGATGTTCCAACGTGTAGATATGGTTCTCGATGGCCTGGGAAAGACCCCCAAGGATGGCACCCTCAACATGTTTAGGGTTCATCGTAGTGTAGTATTGGTGGTGGAAATGGATGGTAGGAGACCCTTGAGAGGACCCCTATGTCCTCAATATGGTGCCACTCAAGTCCTCTTAATCCATTTCTAGTAGACCAGTGTGGGACTAATTATTGAATTTCATGGGTATCCTTGTGAAATGTTTGAATACTATGACCAGTTTTATATTTTTCTGGACCATCCGTCGATGATGATTAGATGATCATTAGAGATTTGCGAGTTGGAGGGCCTATCGAGCAACCTCTTAGGTCAGTACGGTAACTATCTGATCGTAATTCAGATCTAGTGAATTTGAGTCCCAGTATTGATAATGATGGGTTTGTGATAGATTCCTTTTCTTCGATGAAGACCCTTCCCTAATAGTATCCATGTAATACATTAGTGAGAGTTGGTGTGGAGCTATGTTTATTTAAGGGAGATCCTCTAGGAAGTTCTTGGATATAGATGTAAAAAAACCACATCATAGTAACATCTCATTGAAATAAACACATTTATGGTTGATTTTATTACTTTCCTCTCTATAATTTTAAGAGATAATGGGTCCACACTGATGGGGTACACTATCATCTTGGATATTGATTCCTATCGGGTTCACCATTTTTTTTTGAAAAACTCTCACCTGATATTTGATTACATGGGGTTGAGTTTTGTGTAATCATTTACATTGGGATAACTATTTTTGAATGGATTCTATTGGGATTTGTTTTTAGATACAAAAACACCAAACATTTCTATATTCATGATGGAAATACTTTCAAAAGGAAGATGCTCATATAGAATATTGGAAATGATACATAGAGACTCACATTGTTTGAGAGGATGGGAGGTTAGTATTGTTCTTCATGGTAAAACATTGATTTCAAATTTTTTTTTGTTAAGGGTCTTAAGCACTACCTCATTATCATAAGACAATTATGTGATGATGGATACCATGCAAATTTTAGGAATAATAAGTCCTTAGTACACAATTCCAAGGAAGAGTTTATTCTCTCTGCCCAGAGGCAAGAGAATGTTTACACTGTGAACTTAAAAGACCTAAGGATCCAAGACTTACCCTATCATTTCTTAGGAGATTAATTGGTTTCTTTTTCATGCAAGAAGCAACACTCAGAAGCACTCTCTACTGCTGAAGCTGAATATGCAGCAGTTGGTAGTTGTTGTGCTCAAGTGTTGTGGATGAAATACACACTCACAAACTATGGCTTGAGTTTTACTAAGACTCAAATTTTGGGTGATAACATAAGTGCCATTTCCCTTAGAAAAAATCTGTCACATCACTCTCGTGCAAATCACATAGATATTAGGCATCACTTTCCTTGTGTTTACACACTAAAAGGAGATATTATTCTTCAATTTATTAGAACGCAAGATCAACTTGCTGATATTTTCACAAAATCTTTACCCTCTGATAGATTTGAATACATTAAAAAGAATTTAGTAATGATAACCGTGAGGTAATACTTCTTCATTACCTTCTTGTTGAACAATTTTCCTTACATTAATATACTCCTTTTTATAGGGGGAGTACATTTTCCTGTTAGAATAATCAAAATTTTCGTAGTCAGTTTTTTTTCCAAACAAAATTTTCATAGTTAGTTTTGTTTAATGATTTTGTAATCAAAATTTTTGTAGCCATTTTTTTTAAATCTTTTGTAATCAAAATTTTCAAAGTATGTTTTTTTAAAAAGCTTCTGTAATCAAAATTTTCATAGTCTGTTTTTTTAAGCTTTTGTAATCAAAATTTTAACAGTCAGTTTTTTCACGCTTTTGTAATCAAAATTTTCGTAGTCAGTTTTTCAAACATTTGTAACTAAAAGTTTTTGTAATGAGTTTTTTCAAAATTTTCATATTGAAAATTTTTTAATGAAAATTTTGAACTGGAAATTTTTGTAATGATGTTTTCAGGACTGAAATTTTCTTAATAGAAATTTTCGAAACTGAAATTTTCGTAATAGATCTTTTCAGAACTGGAACTTTCGTATTGAGAATTTTCGTACTCATAATTTTTGTAATGAAAATTTTTCATACTTATACTTTTAATAATGGAATTTTTCATACTCATACTTTTTGTACTGAAGTTTTGGTTCTCAAAGCCTTTTTAACTTTATGTTTTTCGTAGTTAGTTTTTTAAAGTCAAATTTTTATTCAGGAAGAATATCACCTATTATGAATAAACTTCGTGGCCAATTCGAAAGGTATGATTTCCTTACTTAAGTGTTCGTAGTCATATTTTTCTTACTGGTATTTTCCTGTGAGTTTTAAAATTTCTCGGATTCTAGTTTTCTTAAATCTGATTGTTTTTCTTAAAACCTCAAAAGATCGGATTCAAGATTTCCTTGCAGGTATTTTTTCAACCATCTAATAATATTAGAGAGTTTTTCAACCGTTAGATGGTTTTTGGAAGATGAATGGTCACATCCATCGCCTATATAAAGGGGACCCCCGATGGTTGTCCCACATCGATCTTCAAGCTCTCACGTGTTGAAGTTCTGCCTCCCTTCTTAAAACCCATTCCGAATCTTCCAGAGCTCATCATTCCGAATGTCTTCTTAAGATACTTCTCAAGATATGTCAACTACGAAGCCAATCTCAAAATGGTTAGTTTACAGGATGAGGTTAGTGCATCCGAGTTTCTACAAGTATGATTCTCTTATATCTAAGAATATCAGATTGAATGGTTGGGAGGATGTTTTTTTATCAAAGCCAATGAATCAGGATCGAGTTTATACAGATTTTCTTGTTGAGTTTTACGATTATGTTTCCTTCCTTAAGGAATATGACAGAGAGATGTTTTCATTCAAGTCTTATGGGAAGACTTATATGCTTTCTTACACCAAGGATGAAATCTTGGTGGGTCTATATTATGAAGGTGAAGCTCATTTTTGTTCACATATGCTTCCGGATGAGCAAGGAAGTTTCAAGAAAGTGAAGGCATTGAAATGCCATGGACTTAAAGATGCCAAGACTACTAAGATTGCTCATCTATCTTCGAACAATATTATTCTATAGCTGTGGTTACAAGGCTTTTTTGTACTGAGATGGGGTGATAAAGATAATCTCAAGAAGAGTGATATATACATCATAGATATTTTGGTAAATCAAAGGAAGTTGAATTTGATGAGGCATGTTTTGATTATAGTTATGAATATTAAAGAAGGGAATCTAAAAGCTCAGATCATAATGTATCTGGCCTTGCTTTCTAATCTTATTATCAGATGTCTTGAATCGTTTAAAGATGCTTTCACTTCCATGCAATTAAATTTCAAGGTTGTGCTTGTTAGTGATGATACATTAAAGAGGATGAAGATGGGTTTTTCTGTTGAATCCGGATAATTCTACCCTTTTCCAGAGGAAGTGGTTGAGGCAGCTTAGAAAGATAAAAAAACTCTAGAACCATCTAAAAAGGTAGTGAAGAAGAGAAAGTTTAAAGGAGTGGTCGCTGAAGACAAGACCCATAAAGTTAAGGAAACTCAATCTGCACCACCCAAGACAAATAAACAAAAATCCTACCCAGATGAAGTGGATGCTAAGTGGAGGGAAGACAAGGAGAAGATAAAAGAAGGTGACCCACAATTCGGATTAGATCCTGCTGAGGCTAAGGCCTTAAAAGAGAAAGATTCTGATGAATTGGAAAGACAATCAAAAGAAAAGAAATTGAAGAAAAATATTTCAGAAGAATATATTGTTCAATCTCTTTTGAAAGCAACAAAGATGGTTTTTGAGAAGATTCTGGTTCCAGAAACATTCCTTACTGAACCATTACTAGAGACCCCTAGGAAGAACTAATTCACTCAGGAAAATATTAAAGAGAAAGAAGTTGTTGAAAGAGAAGAAGAAGTAGTAGAGGAAGAAGAAGAAGTAGAAGAAGGAAGTGCTAATCTAGATGACCTAATTAAACAAGTTGAGGATTATCAAGAAATGGCTGAATCCGCAAAACTTTTCACTCTGGGAAAAGGAGTAGAGAAAGAAGGAAAAAAAATGATGATAAGGAAGAGGTATAGAAAGAGTATAAATTGTCTGAGGAAGAGACCAATCAGAATAATTTTCTTGAGTAAGGAGAAGGAAAGGATAAAATAGATTAAGATAATATTTTTCAACTATCAGAGAGTGAGGAAGAATCTCCAGATGATCAACCCATTCCGAAAACTGATAAAGGTAAGAAAGTGCTCATAAATACACCAAAAAAATATATCATCAGGAAGAAAGAATTTGGTGGTTCTTCTAGAATAAAGCTAGTGGAGGTTGAAGAAGAGTATTCACCTCGTAAGGTGTCAGATTCGGAGTCATCAGATTTGGGTCAAGACTTTGTTGTTGAGTCTCTGAAGAAATTGGTGGACACCATTCCGATTTTTCCCACCATAGACTCAAGGTTCCAAATGCTTCAACATCTTCTAAATCAGAAATAGGAATCCTTATCCATGGTGATGGATAAGTGTGTAAAAATTGAAGCTAACCATAGAAATTTTGTCATCAATTTTGATGTTCATATAAAATCTTGTAGCAAAATCACCCTTTGTTCAAAGAAGGTGGATGATGACTTGGTTGAGTTTGAGAATTTTCAGAATGAGGTAAAAGATGCTTTTGATACCGAGGATGCAAAGATAAATAATCTTCAAGAGAAGCTAATCCTTGAGAAAAATTCTTGGAATCAAAAAGTAAAGGACTTGAATGATAAGGTTAACTCTCTTGCTCCAAATTTTAATAGAGATAGAGATCTCTGGGTTGTGGTCAAATAAAATCTTGTAAAGCAAGATGAGTTTGTAAAGATGCAGGAAGAGGCCATGAAGGCTCACGCAGAGGTGCAGAAAGCTCAACAAGAAAGGATCACAACTTTGGAGAAGCAACATTAGGAGGATCAGAAAGATTTGAAGAAGCTGAAAACTCTCTTGAAAATGTTATTTCCAAAGGATAAGCAAGACAAATGAATGCAATCCGATCTTTTGTTTCATTTTATTTTCCTTGTAAAAAAATTATTTCAACTCTAATTAAATCTCTGGTTGTTTGTATCTGGTGTTATTTTTTACTAATGTTTTAGGTACTTTATTTTTTCCATTCCCACAATTATTTTTGAAAATCAAACAGGGGGAGAATGAAAAAGAACTACTCCTAAGGGGGAGAAGGAAAATTTCTAAACTAAGAAGAACTATCCTTAAGTAAGGGGGAGTTCTCATTACGATTCCTTCATTCTAATGAAAATTCCATTCTGGAAATTCAGAATACAATCCTTAGAGTTACAAAACCTAAGGGGGAATTAGTTTTATTCACTATCATCTATGATCAAAGGGAGATAAGTTCTAATTTCAAAGTCTAAAGAAAATTTTCCAAATTCATTTATATTATTTTTCCTAAGGTTGTTTGTGATTTCCAAAAAGGGGGAGATAGTTAAGTCAATAAGGTTTTCCTTATGACTTTTTCTATTCCTTATTGTTTTGAAAATAAAAAAAACCTATAATTAAGAAAATATATATTTTACTTATATAAGGAAAACTTCATTCCCAAAGGAATTTACCCCTACCATGATTTTGTTATTTATATCAATATTTTTCTTATGTATAAAAATTGGATTCATATCAAAAACCTCGGAATCAAACAATACATAGATATGAATCATTCTGTTTTAGGAACCGAATTATGTATATGAACTATAATGAAGTTCCACTCCAAATTCTGGATATGAATTGTAATGATGTTCCACTCTGAATTCTGGATATGAACTGTAATGAAGTTCCACTCCGAATTCTGGATATGAATCGTATTTAAGTTCCACTCTGAATTCTGGATATGAATTGTAATGAAGTTGCACTCCGAATTCTGGATTTGAACTGTAATGAAGTTCCACTCCGAATTTTGGATACGAACTCTAATGAAGTTCCATTCTGAATTAGGGATATGAACTCTCATGTAGTTCAACTCTGAATTCTAATTAAGAACTTATCTATGTTCTGAATCTAGGTTCTCTGAATTTAGACTCCGAACTCTTATGAGTTTTGACTCCGAATTCGCATGAACTATGACTCCAAACTGTTTAAGTTCTAGTTACAAATTCTGATGAAACCAGATTCCAGATTTCTACATAATTCTGGTTCCAAATTCCTTCAAAACAGAATCCGAATATCTTTTTATTATAGACTCCAAATTCCATTTTGGTTAGACTACAAGCTTTTATTTTCTTTCATTTCGAACTTCAGTTTTGCTTATGCTTACACTCATTTCATTATAAAATGATTTTGTGCCTTCAGTTACACATGTTTTGTTATAAAACGATTTCTTCTATTCTATTTCTAACTAATTGTTGGTTGAGTGACACATGTAGATGTCCATATGAAATTTAAGGAAAATATGACCATTGGCGGAGGGAGTCGACCGTTCCAACCGAGCCTATAAATAGGAGCTCATTGGAAAGATCTCAGAAGATTGAACAAGTTGATCAATCTAGAGACCACATGCTGTTAAGGTGATTTCTAGAGGGAGAATCTTTTCCTACCTTTTGCGTACTGAACTTCTCATTCAGATTGCTTCATGCGACTTCAAATTTTGGTGATTACATTTGAGGGCTTCCGGGGATAGGAAGACAGAGGTGCCGACTACCATGAAGTTTGAGGGCTTCCTTGCTGAGGAAGACAGAGGTTCCAACTACCTTGAAGTTGAGGGCTTATAGGGATAGCAAGAAAGAGACTCCGATCTTCATATCAAGGGCTTACCTGAGTGTGGGTAAGATAAACTTTCTTGAATGTATAAATCAAGGGACCTTTATCCAAGGTTGTTGGATACCCTTCTCTTTGGGTTAAAAGACTTATATCTTGTTACTTGTTTTTGTTAAAAGTATTTCCACTGCATTTTGTATTGTAAAGAGACTATAATCTTCTTATATTTCCTTATACTTATACTCTAATTAATTTAGATTTTATACACTTTAAGGTAGAATCTCATATTATAATATTTGGTTATGTTTCAATTTTCGGATCCATATTTCCGGAACCATTTTTTCAGAATCACTTTCTAGATTTAAGAAATTATATAGAACTAGAAGTTTGTAACTTCATAATTTGACCCAATATTTTAATTGGTGTTAGAGGTGTTGTGAATTTTCTTAGTTTAATTTTGTTAAACTTAGATCTTTCCTTTTTTAAGGAAATTTTTTAAAGTGTACAATTCACCCCCTCTTGTATATTGAGCATCTACATCATTATTTAGATCCTACACATGGAAGTGGAAGAGAAAGGGTTTTCGACCGAAGAGAAAAATAATTTAGGTTTTATTTAAAAACATTCATTTTAAATTATGATTATATAAAGAGAGGGAAAATAAGGGAAACATTTATTCTTTATAAAAAACCATAGGATAAAAAATTATAAGATTTTACTGATATATATATCATAATATTTCATCATTGTAATCTTAATAATGTGCAATCTTGATAAATGTTGAGATTTAATCGTAAATCCTTTCCACATTGGTAACATTGAATTGTAATCCCCATGAGAGAATAAAATTAAATAACACATAAGATATCATGAAAATAAATAATTTCTAGATATTTGTTTTCAAAGTGGATGTATATACCCCTACTAAAATAAAATTGGTGAATGACACAACATATGTCTCAAATAAGGGAAATTGAGATAAAAATCCCTTATCACAGGTCTCTAATTTTTTTATACACGTTCAGACCTACTATATAATATATATAGGTTTATGATACATGTAATGTATAAGCATAATTATATATTTATATATATAGTACAATCTTTTATTTACTTATGACTTCTTATTACACATTTTTTCACAATTCCCTATTAAGTTCATGGTTTGAGTAATAACCTATTTTTTAATGTTTGTTTTGATTTGGTAATTTTAGACCTCTTACTTTGAAGATGGTTCAATTATTTCATGATTGATAACCCAGATATAAATAAGATATATATCCAATATATATGTATTCCTTCTAATCCATTAAATTTAGAGATATAATGTAAAATGCATCGTGTGTGGAGATAGTATGTTGTACATATGCATGAATGATGTTTCCATTTTTTGAAGGATTGAATGAAGAAAAATTAAATAATATTTTTACATTATATATATATATATCATTTTTATCAAATATTTTTATTTATTCCAACCTTGAATAACATCCATTTATATCGTATGTGAAAAAAAATCACTCCACATTGTAAGGCGGTAGTCTGTTGTACACACGAAGGATGTTAACATATTATCACAGAATAGAAAGTAGGAAGAAAGATGAGACATCATGAATCCATAAGAATATTATAATAATAAATATCATATATAAATAATAAATTAATCAATAAATATATATCACCTAGAATGGTATTTATGGATAACTAATAACATATTTTTGTGATGTGGTAGTCCGCCATACATATGAATGATTATTTCATAACCTATTTGATGGAATCAGACATGGATATAGGAAATTAACATAAAATATAAAATATATATATATAGATAATTCTTGGGGTTATTATATCATCATGTTTTAATAAACATTAATGTATGTGTGGTAAGACATAAAATAAAATTCTTGGTTAGAAATGTCACCTCTTCTTCAGAATTATTTTTTGGTTTACACCAAATCCATATTAGGAATGAATTATAACTTGAATGAATCCTATAAGATTATAAGAGTAAATTTAGAATGAGATTTGTTCAGGTACTTATTGGCGCAATTTTAGTATGATAGTAGAGTGGGTAGCATTTTCCAGGTGATGTGAGTGGCACTATTGTAATTTATAAAAAGAAAATGTTATACCCCATGTTTTTCAGATTACAATAGATCCAAAATGGACCATTATAGAACCTATAAAATATAATATATAAATAATGTCAGGAAATAGGTTGTGGATATGATTATTTCTATTTATAACCATTGTATTTTTAGTTTAACCCCCCTACAAAATCCATTTTTACATTAACAATGGTAAATTCTTTTTACTGGTTTTACAATTCATTATCGTAAAAAATTAATTTTTCCTTGTTAGATAAAATTTACTATCATACATAGAAATATGGAATCCATTTTTCCAAATTCCATTCACATAAAATGAAAAAAATTAATGTAAAATTAATCCACTATATGTGATGAGAAAGAGGGGTTTCAAAGAGAAAATGAAATAAACTTTTCAATGTTTATATATCTAAATTAAATATGAAATTGATTAAAATTACATAAATTAGTCTAATATATATATATAATTGAACTAATATTACTTTTAAAACCATTTTAAAATAATTTGGAAGTTTTTAATGATTTAATTGTAATGAATATTCCTAATAAATACTGATATTCTTCACTAGTCATTGAAATTTTATCTTTTCAGAAAATTCTATAAAATTCACTCCATGATAATTTTGACATATAGTATTTAAAAAAATTATTTTTTTCAAAACAAAATTCTGAAAGTGGAGATATTTTTTTCAAAAAATGTAATAAAAATGTTTGTTTAGAATTTTTTTTAAACATATAATAACTTCTATAAAACGTTTGTACATTTTTTAAAAAGTATTATTTTTATAAAACTATTATAATTAATATTTAAAATTTATTAATTCTTATTCGCATATCTATGTTTAATTTATATATTAAAATGGAAATTTTTAAAAAAGAATTGTAATAATAAATTATAGTTCCCTAGTAATGAATAAGTATCATTTAAGGATTTCATATTATATAGGGAATGGATTTTAAATAATATTCACTTAGAATTTTTATTTAGTAAAATATTATTTCATTGAAAATTAAATTTTTTAAATTTAAAAATTCATAAATTAATTTGAAGATCAAATTATTTATAAATAAATTTTAAAAAATTATAAATGAAAATCAAATGAAGGTATTTTTCATGATATAGGTAAATTTATGTTCATATCATATACATTAAAATGAATACTCCTTTCATGTTTTTAGTTAAAGAAAAGTGTGCCTTGTTTGCAAAAAACATGAATATTCCATTAAATAATTAATAAAATTAAAACATGAGTAAAAATTAATTTAAAAATAATTTGGATTATTTTTTAAAAGTTTGGAAACAATTTAAGAAATCATCTATTTGGAAGAAAATGGGTTATCCACTGAATAGGAAAATTGTGGCGATTTTTCTTTAAAAAAATTATTTTTATTTATTTTGTAAATATGGAGAGTAAAATGAATTCAAAAAATTAATTCACTAAAAATATTCATCTGGGAAAAAAATAGAATAGTTTAATGGGAGATATATCATAACATTTCATCATTATAAGCATGTTCTTGAGAAATCTTGATAAACCATCATATTGTTACATAAAACCATTACCTCTTTGATAACAATAAATGGTAAAAACCTTCAAAGAATATTGTAAAATTAATCTTATTATATCATGATAAAAAAAATTTAATTACAACACCTATAAAAGGGGTAGTATATACACCTTATAATATATGATATGTTTATAACATGATGTATGTATCACATAATGAAAATTGAGAAAAAAATATTTTACCATATTTAACGACTTACTTTGTACACATTCAAACCCATTAAATAATAAATATCTGTTAATTACACATCTATTTATAATTAATATATATATATATATATATACCATACTATATATGATTTAATTTTGACTTGTTACTAGCCTTTTAAAAATAATTCAATGTTGAATTAATGTTTCAGGCAATAACTACTTTTTTTGTGTATGATTTGTAATTTTTTTGGTCCTATTACTTTTATTATAGTTCATTCATATCTAGAATTTTAACCATTATATAAATATACATTATACTCAATATAAATGTTTTTATAGTAATCCAATATTTTTTATAGAGATAATGAAATACCCCACTCAGGGAGACGGTTTGTCCTACGTACACATGAATGTTATTTCCATTTTCTCAAAGAATTGAAAAAAGAGTGATAAACAGTATATTATAATTCCTGAATCATTTTTATTTTGAATATATCATATATTTTATTTTTACCCATCCATATTTCCTTCTATGTAAAGTAAAAAACAAATCAAATTGCTTTATGAGGTGGTAGTTCTCCGTACAAATGAGTGACATTATCAACTTCCTGCTAAATTTAAATTAAGACGGTATATGTGATATAATAATATCAGAAGCATTATAATATCATATATTTCAAAAATATCATTATTTAATTCATCATTATATCCCTTAGAAAGAGGTGATTATGGAAAAAAAATAACATCAGTTCCCAAGATGGTGGTCCTCCATACACATGAATGATGATTTTTGTATCCCATTTTATGTAAAAGGATATCGATATAGGGTATGAATGTAACATAATATAATTTTAGTATTTGGGAGATGATTTTGTTTTTATATCAGTATAAAATAATTATATTTTAAGTATTTTTAAGAATAAATAAAACAAAAATGTATGTTTATTAATTTACCTTTTCTTTAGGGAGCATCATTATATTTATACCTAATGAGTCCTTTGGAAGGATTTCTAAACCAAAAAAGGAAACTGGGATTTGGGGATTAATATAAGGAAGGTACATTCTAATGTATTTTTTGAACTAATGGGGTTTGAATGATTTAAGATGAGAGGAGAGTTGGTGGCCATTTATAAGTGAGGTAGGTGGACAACTTGTAATTTTTTAAAATAAAAATGTGTACAAAATGTTTTATCATTCCATTAGGATTTCAAATGGACCATTATCATTACTGGAAGAGATATGGATGATTTATAGCTATCCAATGTGTGTATGATAAATATTGGGTCATTTTTAAGCCTTATATTTTAGTTTAACCCATAGGTAAACCCATTTTCACTCTAACCATTGTAAATAATTGTTACCTATTTTTGGATAATAATTGTAAAATAATTTTTATACCTTATTAGATAAGATAAATTTTATTGGTTCCAAATATGTAATCTAATTTTCTAAATTCCAATAACAGGAGTGGAATATTTTACATGAAAATTAATACCACATACATGATGATAAACTAGGGTTTTAAAGGAAACTTTTCATAAATTGTTAAAGTTTTAATATAAAAATTCCACCTAAAATTGATTTCAATGAACTTAAATAGATTAATCATTGTAAAAAACTAAAAAATATTTTCTTTGTATAATGAAAAATTTGTTTTTCTAATGGGTCAAACTAAAAATATAAAGGTTATAAATGTCCCAAAACATGTCCAACACCCATTAGCTAGACATATTTCAACAATATATCTGATTAGGTAACGAATGAATGATTATAGAGCCTTATGGCCTGTGAAAAATGTTGGAAAACCACTTCATTTTTAAAAATAACAATTATTCCACTACCATTAATCATAAAGTTCCACCAAATATCTTCTCCTCATCACACATCCAAAACCCATAGGTTAATACATTCCCTTCTAAAATAATTTACTTACCACCTGTCATCCTAGAAGACATTGTGTGGTCAGAAAGCAAAACTATAAATTATTCAAGTGAAAAACAATTGAATTTTTTTAAATAATAGGTAACAACCATAAATGATCATTTTATTTTATTTATTCTTCAACCACATTCAATTATTATTAAAAAAGGATGATATAATAATTATATTATTTTCCATATACTAATTTGTTTTAATGTTTTGCTAATAACCTATATCAATCTTCTATTCCATCAAATGGGATTCAAAATCATCATTTGTGTGTAAAATGGACTAATACATGGTGAATTATTGAAATAAATCTTCCGAAACCACCTCTAATGGATGGATATAATTATGTATTTGTTATTTATATATTATATCTATCATATTTTTATGCTTCCTGTATCATGATATCACATATTTCTTCTTACCTTCGATTCAATGGAAATAGAATCATGTCGTTCATGTGTATGGAAGACTACCACCTCAAAAAGATATTTCATTATTTCTTCATGTACAGTTTTTATGGATGGTAATAAGGAATGGTTTAAAAAAATTCAATGAACATAGGTCGGATACCCTCACAAACTGGTACCTGACCTAAGTAGTCACATTCCTAACTGGAGTTCCTGGTCCTGATGAGATTGAAACTAGCACCATGGAATCAAAAATCAAAGGGATAGATATTTCCAAACATGTAGAAAAAAACATGTAATATATATATATAAACAGTGGGTAAAAAATTATATGATTAAAAATAAATATATTTTATAAAAAAAAGAAACAATATAAGAGATACAACACAAATGTTACTAGATAATATCAAATTTACAATACCAACATCAAAGGAAAAAAACCAAAAAAACATCTCTATGTGATAATATGGGAAAACTCCCCCCATCTCACCACCACATAACCAGAAATAGCTAACAAAAACATCATTTACTCACTGTTGAAACATTCATTTTCCTAGAAAAAATGTCATAACAAGGTCTACACACTTCATAAGTGGTGTGTAGGATATGATCTTAACAATATTAGTATAATCACACCTAGGTGTTCCATATCAAGTCTCTATACAACAATTTGAATATACTCAAATTTAAACAATAAAACACATTATATTCTATCTAAACAATTTTTATTAAATTAATGGTAAAACACTTCTCCATTTCCATAGTTTCAAATAATCCAAAAAAATAGTATTAAATAATATGACATAAATCAATTCATTCCAAATCATATATATAGAAAACCATATTTTCTTATATTAAATTTAAATAATTTTAATGATAAACAATATAATAACATTACACAATTAGAATCCAAAGGTTTAGTGTCTTGGGAAAACTAGGACCATACATGGCATTTATAACATAAAACAATTATTTAATTTCCTATTACCTTGTTACTTATTGGTTCTTGAGTTCTCCTTAGTACACGTAATCACATAAAGATATACATAAAAAATGGTGAACTAAAATACCTATAAGAGGATAGATAATAACAATATAACATTGGGTATTCATAGTCTAAACATCATCATAATAACCATTAGAGGAATCATTAGATTAAGGCATGTAATATGGTAGTGAATAAAAATGAAACATACTGTATTATTGGTTAATTTCCACACATTGTTTTAAAAGAAGACACAATCATTCTAATTTATATATAAATTTTACTTATTAGATTCATAACATTACCCAATTAATTGGAGTGATGAATAATTCGGGCCACACCTATCACATCATAACATCAACATTATATTATATAATTCATTGAAAACCTCTAACATCATAATGTTAACATTTTCATGCATCCCACATAGAACATATATCAATCATGAACATAAATAACACATGGAATGTAATTGGTTTCATTTCATAAAACATAAATTCATACAATTTTGGGTTCCCAAATGAAAGAGGGAATCACATACTTGATATAAGAACCATCAACCTTGAGTGATAAGTAAAATGTGTGCTTTTGAAAGAAGTGTAATTTATGGAAAAAATTGTGTTTGATATAAACTCTAGTGGAAAAAATTTATATACTAGGA
Organism: Viscum album; assembly: GCA_963277665.1. Lineage (NCBI taxonomy): Eukaryota > Viridiplantae > Streptophyta > Magnoliopsida > Santalales > Viscaceae > Viscum > Viscum album. The sequence goes on from OY728127.1 coordinate 2,016,723,028, forward strand.
AATTTAAAATAATTATGAAAATGGAGTGAAAGATAGAAAACCCAAAGAAAGAAAGTTGGGTTCCAGAATTACCCCTACATTGTATCCAAACACTTTATACACTTTAGTATACTATATAATGAAATTAGATTTATTAATTTTTAATTAATGAACCATTAAAACAATAATATGGTTCATTATGGTTTCATTATGTTTTTTATGGTCCTTTATATAAGTTATAGTTTTTAAAATCATTGTTCGGGGGTGTTCTTTTTCATAGTTTTCATGAACAGTTGACTTGTACACATGAACAAAAGTTCAGGTGGAACATGGATAAACATCCATAATTTATATTAAATGATATTAATTATCTTCCAGGAGATTAAATTAACTTATTATGAATTTGGTTATGATGATGAATCATTATTTAAAATTTTATGAGGATCATTTTTGGTTAATTTAGCAGATTTTTGGATTACAACAAACATGTTTTGTTTTATCATTTAAAATTATGTATAAAACATGTTTCTAGAACTTAAGTTGGGTTAAAAAATACATATTAAAATATATTTTCAACAATTTTAATAGTTTTATTGAAATCCTTTTACGGAGTTGAATGAAAATGGAAATGCATCGCCCATAATGTAGGTAAATTAACACATCACAGGTGATGATTTCATTTATATAAACAAAGAGAGAGATACAGGGAGCATTATAATGAATAATCTTACATTAACTAGATAGAAAACTATTATATCAATAATATTGGATTTATCATGATATTTGGATATGATATGTTGAGGATAAGAGAATAAATGAACTGAAATTTGACAGGAAATTGAATGAAAAGAGAGCGAAATTACATCTCAAATATATCTTTTTTCATAGCCACTTGAAGGGATAGGTTTTGTTCTTTTTACAAGGCCAAGGTATTTTGGTCGTGGGGGAGGATCTTGGGAATCTATTTTATAATAATTTGGAGTATCTACTACACTTGATAGGTGCGAGGAAATGAGGTTGTTAGGGGTGGTATTTATAGTGGAAGGGAGATGTGATTTCTCAAAATTTAATTCATTTGTTTATTAATATTCCTAAAGAAAATAAATAGTGATTATTACAGGACTAAATATTGTAAATAGGACAGGTTGTTTCGAAACAATTCCCATTTATATTATCCATGACTCAATAATGATGGAAAAACTCATTTATTTATCATATTTGGTAAATTATTGAATGTCACTATTCACATAAAATTCGGGTATTTCAGGAAAATCTAAAAAATTCACCCCAACTATTTCTCAATGTGTAGAATTCAAAAATGAAATACATTTTATAAAAATAATTTTATAAATATGAGTAATTTAATTTTTAATAAAATCATAATTTACGTGAAAAATAAAAATTTTGAAATTAAAACTTCTTTTCTAACACATTGAAAAATTAATTAAGGTATCCTAAAATTATCATTTAAAAATAAGATATCAAAATACTTGTTTATGAATAAATTTTATGAAAATAAATTTTATTTTAATTTATTTAATTTATCCATAAATATTCACGACATACAAAAATACTAACATTATTATATAATTATATCTGATTATCTCTTATAAGATGGAAAAATATTATTTATTCCATCAATAGTGTGGTTACTATTCAATTATATGATTTAATATTTGTAAGGGTCATATTTATATACATAAAGATAACATTATTATTCATAAGTTTATGATACTCTTCACCAAATATTATATTTTTTCTATCGGACTCCAAACAACTTACTGATCACAATTGAGTTTGTCAGATTTTAGAAATTCAAATCACATAAGTGGAAAAAGTATTTTTATGGTTCACAAATATTTTTGTAGATAATTTAAACATGATGTGGAATTGTGTTCCATAATGTGATTTTACGTGATTATACTATTTTATAATAATATAAAAAGGGAGAAATTGCTTTGAAATTTTTTTGGTCAATACCTTCTTCCCCCCTTTTGAAATTTCTACTTTGAAATTTCATTTTACATTAATAGGTGAGGGTACTTATACTTCAGTGGATCCCCTGGTTCCCAATTTTCTTCATCATACTTATAGTTCCTCCATAACACATTGAAAAGGTTGGTGGTATGGTTTCATGGAGCCTTATATCTTTGGTCCAGAATCTTTACTGGCTACTCCTACTAAGAGAGATCATCTTCCAACTATACCATCTCTCAGTTCAGTACATGTGAGGGATCTGGTTTTCATATCCTCTGGAGTAATATGTGAAACACATCATGAACATGACCCTTATTTGATGGAAGTTAAAGAAGATATTCCATGGATCTTATGTGGTCAAGGATCTCAAATGGTCTACTGTACCTTAGGATTAACTTCCCTTTCATTCAAAATATTCGGACTGTCTTCCTTGGTTATATTCGAATGAATATGTTATCTCCAATGTTGAACTCCAAATTTATTTGACAGTTGTCATCATAGATCGTTTTTTGACTATGAGCAGCTTTGATATGTTTCTGGATGACTTGAACCTTCTCTGTCATCTCTTACATTAGATCGTGTCCAATTATCTTTCTTTCTCCAACTTCATCCTAAAAGGTTTGAGTTCTACATCTCTTTCCATAAAAAGATTTATATGGAGACATCTAAATACTTGAGTGGAATACATTGTTATTTTATAACTCATCCAATCAAAGATACTGATCCCATCCCCCTTTTAATTCCAAAAAATAGGCTCTAAGAATATCTTCGAGTGTCTGAATAGTTCTTTTAGATTGAACATATATTTGGGGGTGATAGGCTCTGAAGAAATTTAATTCAGTACTCAAATATTTTTGAATAATCTTCTAGAACATGGATGTGAACATGGTATCATGATTAGAGATAATTGAGAGTGGAACCCCATGTAGTCTCACGAAATCCTTCACGTGTATCACCATATGTTTTTCAAGAGAGAGATCATCCCGAATAGTGATAAATTGGGAAGTCTTGGTGAGTCAGTCCCCTACAACCCATATCACATTATTTCTTTTGGATGTCTTCCAGAGACTCATGAAAAAGTCCATAGTGAAATTGTCCCATTGGTATAAGAAATGTTCTCATCATCCCTTTGGGCCTTTATCGCTCTACATTAACTTCCTGACATATCAAGCACCTTAAGATATATTTCACAATCTGCTTCTTCATGTTATCCCACCAGAAGTGTTCTCAGAGATCTCATTACACCTTGGTGCTTCCATGATGGATAGATAAAGTTAAGCTATGTACATTTTCAAATATATCCTTTTTATCCTTGGTGAGGAAGGCACAACATAACTTGTTCCTAACCTAATCACACCATCATCATCGATATGGAACTCTTGTAGCTTCCCTACATTTACCATGTCCACATTCTTTTGCAACTCTGGATCATCCCCTTGTGCCTTCTTAATCATCTCATGGATATATGGATGGGAAATCATTTGATATAGGATGACTGTATTCCCTAGTTTTATTTTTTCTAAATCCATCCTTTTCATATCCATGAAGTTAGGGTCTTTCTTAGTCCACATCATGGACAGAGTCTCAGGTTCTTTTTAACTAAGAGCATCAACTACCTTATTCACCTTGCCAGGATGATAGTGAATAGATTAATCGTAGTCTTTTATTAGATCTATCAATCTCCTTTAATTCATGTTGACCTCCTTTTGTGTGAATATATACTTTAACCTCTTAGTATTGGTATATATTTCACACTTCTCTCTATAGAGGTAGTTCCGCCATATTTTCAAGGAAAAAATTCCATCTTCTAGGTCCAAATCATGCATCATGTACTTCTTCTCATGGATCTTCAACTTCCATGAGGCATAGGATACCACATTATCATTTTTCATGTGTACCTAACCCAAGACTCTCTTTGAAAAATTACTTTATATCACAAAAATTTCTCTAGTTTTTCGGTAATGTGAGTATAGGTGTTGTGATCATCCTTATTTTTATATCCATAAAGATTTCCTCACTTTCTTCTATCTAGACATACTTTACCGCTTTCCATGTTAACTTAGTTAGTGGGCATTACAATCTTGAAATATTGCTCACAAAACATTGGTAGTACCCACCTAAAGCAAGAAAACTACAAATTTTTGTGACACTAGATGGTTTGGGCTATTCGTTAATAACATTTATTTTTAAGGGACCAAGAAATTCCCTCACATGTGATCACATGTCCCAAGAATGTAACTTTCTTCATCCAAATGTCAAACTTGCTGAACATGGCATATATCATCTCTTTTCTCAAGGTCTCCAACATAGGCCTTAGATGTTATCCATGTTCCTCCTTTCACATGGAGTACATGAGAATGCCATTGATAAACACTATTAAAAAATTTGTCGATATAATGTTTAAAGACACTATTCATAAAATCCATGAAGATTACAGGGGAATTAGTATGTCCGAAGGGATCACCAGAAACTCATTGTGAACATATATTTTACAAAAGGGAGTCTTCTGAATATATTTCTTCTTCACTTTTAGCTAATGATATCATGAATGAAGATCCACCTTTGAGAAGTACTAAGATCCTCATAGATGATTGAACAATTCCTCAATACTTTGGGTAGGATAATTGTTATTTATGATGATATTGTTAGGTTCCCTATAATCGACACATAGCTACATTGATCCATCCTTTTTTAGAGAGAATAGTAGTACACCCCAAGGTGTTGCACTAGGGTGTATGAACCCTTGGTCCAAATTGTCATGTAGCTGGTTCTTTAACTCCTCCAGTGTGATAGGATCCATCATATAGGGACACATTTAGATAAGAGTAGCTCTTGGTATGAGTTATATCCAGAACTATATCTCACGAACTAGGGTAAGTCTCAGTAACACTTTAGGAAATACATTATTGTATTCCCTAAGGATGGGAATTTCCACTTGGTTGACACTTTCTATTTATTCAACCATTTGAGCGAGGTATGCTTCTTCACAGGGAAACAACACCCACACCATTGAAGGATTTTCTAAATGATATTCATGATCTTCCTAGAATTTGTAGAGGATCATGGGATGGTTCAGAATATGGAAATATATTTTTTCCCAACAGTTGATATGCGCTCTATATAATGGGATCCAATCCATTCCCCTTATAGCGTCTAATTCCACCAAAGTAAGTATAACTTGATTTGTAGGAAAAATATTCCCACATACACCAACATTAGAAGAGTACAACACATAAATTTTAATTATTTCACTAGTTTTTTATAGATATCACTACTTCAAGGTTTTAGGACTTCGATTCTATAGTTCTAGAAGACATGCAAGATATAAAGGAATGCATAGACCCAGAATCAAATAAGGCTTTTCCCTTATTGATTGAATAGAAAGTGTACCTTTTCTATTGACCAATATCCATAGTAGTGATGGAATATGCCTTCAATTTCTACTTTGTATTTGGTGGCTGATGATGATGATTACCCTTGAGGGATAAAGGCTTAGTGCACTGGCTTTCATAGTGCCCTTCCTCCATACAATTGTATTATTGGACCATAGGTGGTGATCTCCTTTCCTCCACCACATTCTCCTAACATCCCATGTATTTTAGACACTCTTGATATTTTTGAACTTCTCTCCCACACTTTATACCTTTCCCTATCCATTTTAGGCAATTCCCATGATGCTTCTTTCCACATTTTTGACATGTGGGTTGTTGAGTTTTTTTTTTCAACTTTCTCATTAGATCATCCAGCATGAAAATCCATCTTACATTTAATATAACCATAGACATGAGAAAAATCTCCAATATCTATATCCACATTGGGAGAAAAATTAAAAACTTCTCCATAACTCTCAAAGTGTTGAATTTCAAGATCCTTTTGAAGGTGTGGTTTTAATCAACTAATGAATCCAATAATTTTTCAATCATTAAAAAAAAACATGTAGCGTACCTTGAAAGCCCTGTGAAATTATATTCATAAGAAATGAAATATTTTCAATCCGTTTTCGTTAGGTTTATGAATTGTATCTCCATAATTCTCTGTAGATCTTTGAGGATATACTTGATAAGAAACATTATGTTAAATTATTCCCACTCTATATCTTCGATTTCGTCTCTCGGCTTAGTTTTCTTAATCAAATACCACTATTGGTTGGCCTATCCCTTGAGATGATAAACATCAAGAGTAACCTTCTAGGTCTAATAATAATGAATCATAGAATTATTCTCTATAGAGTTGACCCACTACTCTACAATTAGCAGATCATAAGATTTACTAATCATTGGTGGTCGTTGCCTCATAAAACACTCAATATCTAGTTGATCCCCCTTAGGTGAAGGGGGAAATTCCACATTATTTGTGTTATTATTCATAACCTAATACAAATATAAATTCATTTCCACGATTTTTGGAACTCCACCACCTAAGGAATCATGGATTTCATTCAGGCAATCATTTCATTGTACCTCTCATGGGTAGTTGGCCTGGTTTCTCCTGGTTCCCACTGCTTTCTAAAAAATGCTAGAAGAAAACATAAGTCAACAAGTCATGAATAAATAAGTTATTAAATTTTTACATTAACACTAAAATAACATCTTATGTGATCCCTAGGTTTACAAATTCTTCTTGTGTGCTTACATATACTTAGTCTCATACTAGGGATTTCAATATGATTCTTTAATGATAATTCCCAAATTTACTAACCCACCATCTGATACCAACTGTAGTGATCATGCTTTACCTTAATTACTTTTATATCATTTTAATGATAAAAAAAGAAAACCAATACACACTATTGATACAATGGTTTAATATCTTGGGCAAACTAGGACCATACAATACATTTAAGAAATAAAATATTTACTTAATTTCTTTTTATCTAGCTTCGTATTGGCTCTTGAGTTCTCACGAGTACTCGTAATCACCAATGGATATATATCAAAGAGGGTTGAGATAAAACCTATTAAGAGGATAGATAATAACAATATAACATGGGGGTGATAATTTTCATAACATCATCATCATATCCATAAGACTAACCATTAGATAACAACATGGAATATGAAAAAGCATAAAAATGAAACATCATGTATTAATGGATAACTACAACACTTAGTTGTAAAAAAATATAGAATAATGTTCACTAAAATTTCAATAAAACTCATGAGATTAATCTAACTACCAAATTAATTGGAGCGCTGTATAATTCTGGTTGCACCCATCACATCATAACATCAGCATTGCACAGTATAATTCCAGGTGCACCTGTCACATCATAATGTTAACATTGTCATACATTCCACATAAAACGTATATCATTCTTGAACTTAAATAAAAAATGTAAAGGCATAGGATTAATTTCATAAATCATACATTCAAAAACCACTGGTTCTGAAATAAATGAGGGAATAACATACTTGAGGCAATAACTATCAATATTGAGTGATAAGTAAAAGGTGTGTTTTTTAAAGAAGAGTTCTTTTGGAAAAAATTTTGTCTTAAATTTTTTTTGGAAAACATTTATATCCTATAGAATTTAATATGATGATTAATAAATTACTTTTTTGAAAAAACCAATCTCAACATGTAGTGAAAGAGGGTAAACTTATAGAAAAAATGTTGGGTTCAAAATTCCCCTTACCTTGTATCCAAACACATTATTCAATTTCATGTCCAATATAATTACATTATTTTCATTAATTAAACATTAACTAACCCTTTTTAAATTAATATGGTTCATTATGGTTTCATTAAGATCTTTTATGGGCCTTTGGATTTGTTGTAGTGTTTAAATTCATTGTTCGAGAGTGTTCTTTTTCATAGTTTTCAGGAACGATTTTCTTGTACACATGAATGGATGTTTGTGTGGGACATGGATAAACATCTATAATTTATATTACATGATATTAGTGAACATAAATGAGTTATAATCACCTTATATGATTTTTGTTATGATGATGAATCACTAGTTAAAATTTAATGATGATCATTTTGTGTTAATTAAGGTAGTTTTTGGATTACAACAGACATGTTTTGTTTTATCCTTTAGTATTATGTATGAAACACATTTCCAGAACATAAAAGGGGTTATGAAATAAATATTAAAATATATTTTGAACCTTTTAATGATTTTTTGATAGCCAGGATGTAGTTTAAAAAAATATAAGTTCATCACCCACGATGTTGGGAAATTAACACATTATAGGTGACAAATTCAACTTTATAAAGAGAGAGAGAGAGGGAGAATTATATTGAATAATATTCCATTAACCAGATATAACACCATTAAATCAATCATAATGGATTTATCATTGCATTTGGATAAGATAATTTGAGTATAGGAGATGAAAAGGAATGAAGTTTTGAAGGAAATTGGAAGAAAAGAGAGATAAATTACCTCTTGAATATATCTTCTCTGAGATCCTCTTTAGGGGAGGGGTTTTGGTAATTTTTGGGACCAAGGTCTCATGGTCATGGGGGAGGAGATTAGGAAGATATTTTAATAGAATATAAAGTAGGAAAAAGTCTTGATATGTGTGAGGAAATGAGGTTGTTAGTGCTGGTATTTATAGTGGAGGGGAGTAATGTTCTCTCAATATTTAATTCATTAGTTTATTAATTTTTCTCAATACAAGAAATAGTGACGATTCCATGATTAAATATAGTATATATGAAATGTGAGTTCGAAACAATTCCCATTTACATTATCCATGACTCATACATGATTCATAAATTCATTTATTTATCATATTTTTCAAATTATCGAATTTCACTATTAACAAAAAATTCAGTATTTCTGAAAAAGATCAAAAATTCACCCTAACTATTTTTCGATGTGTAAAATTAAAAATTGAAATACATTTTTTGAAAATAATTTTATATGTATGAGTAATTTAATTTTTAGTTAAAATATTCACTTACTTGAAAAATTCAAATTTAAAAATTAGAACTATTTCTCTAACACTTTGAATAATTTATTAAGGTCTCATAAATTAATCATATAAACATAGGATATCTAAATACATGTTTATGAATACGTTTTTTTTAAATAAATTTTCATTTAAATTATTAAAGTAATCATTAATTAGTCATGACATACAAAAAAACCAACACTATAATATAATTATATCATATTTTCACGTATAGGATGGATAAATTTTATTTATACCATCATTGGTAAGATTCCTATTCACATGGCTGATTTACTATTTATAATTATCATATTACTATCCATAATGGTAACATTTCTATTCATAAGGCTATGTTACTATTCACCATAAATTATGTTTTTTCTATCAGACTCCAAATATTATACTGATTTCAACCGTGTATGTCAGATTTTTGAAATTAAAATCATAGAAGTAGAAAAATTATGTTTAAAGTTCACATAAAATTTAGTAATTCATTTTATCATGATGTGGAATTTTGTTCTCTAATGTAATTTTTTGTGATTATAATATATGATATTACTATTGTAACATACCCGATAAATAAAGAATAATACATTTTCATATTTATTAATATTTACGAATTAAATATTAATTTTACTTTAAAGGGGTTTCTATGATCGATAGCGTACCCAATACGCAACAAAGAGTTTCTTTGAAATCGTACGTTGCACACTAGTAATAAAATAATATTATTTTAAATGTTAGTTAACACGTAGCCGTTGTACTGGTGGGAAAGGATATAAATAACTAAAATATAATTATATATGTTTGTTAAATGTTTTTACATTTATCTAATAAAGGATAAAGGCTTAAAATACGAAAAGAATTCAATTTTAGGCTTATATACTCTAATTTTCACGAAGGGTCCACTTATCAACATTTGATGGCGAACCATCATTAAATATAGTTTTGGTCACTCTTATACATTCTATTGGACCAAATAAAACTCTTCTTTAGAATCAGGACATCAAATATTACTTTGTGTAATTGTTTGGTATTTTTCTGATAAAGTTCATTTTTTAATGAATAGTGTAAAATGTTGTATTATAATTCAAAACCTATTTTTAATCTAATTTATTAAGATGATTAGATAATCTTTTGAATTGGTTTTTTAAGTGAAATTAGAATATATTTTTACAATTTAATCCAATAGTGGTCATTGGAATTAATTTTACATTGAAATTGGACTTAAACTGGTGTCAATCTTTTGATACTTATTGTTTCATAAAAACACACTATTTGTTTTGATAGTGGGAATTAATTATTAAATTAATTAATGCAACTTATATGTTTTGAATTTTTTAAAATGGACTTCATTTTTGAATTTGGAATATCAAATATATCTTAGGGTGATGTTTTGGTTTTTTTCTGAAAAACTTCAATTTTTGAGGAATAGTGAAACCGCAAAGTGGTGGTTACAAAATTTGATTTTTCGTTTAAATGGGACTTTACCACTTCTGTGTTTTGAATCTCAAAAATCCAATTTAAACGATTTTCATTATTATGTAAAATGTGGTTCAATGGGATTAAAATATTTTTTTTCTAAATGGTAACTTTTATGTTTTATTAATCGCGATTAAAGGTAATTAGTGTAATTTAAGGTAAAAATGATATTATAATAAAATGAAAATATCTTGAAAATTGTCCTAACCCTATTTTTTGAGTTATGGCCGACAAATACAACCCATGGGTCTATTTTTGGTACCCCATGGAGCCACTTGGGTATGATAATGACATTTATTCCTTTTATTTAAAGTTAAAGTAAAAATGACACAAACATGAGATGTTTTACTAAACCAATTTTTACATGGGGATATACAAGTAATATTTTTGACTATAAAAATTCATTGGAAAGATAAAAAGATTTCATACATCGTAGTATTTTTTGTATAATTTTTATACATTAAATAAATTAAATTATTTATGATACCATGATGATGTAGCGATTACCTCATTATTTAACGATTTAAATAAAATGGAATGATAATGTAAAATCTAAGACCTACACATGTACAAAACCTATTGTATGGGTGGATTTCGAACCCTTATCACCTTATCCTCTAAAAAAATCAATGTGGGACCATTAAAATCCGAAAACCATTTGAAAATAAAGTAACATTTCCTTACCTTCCAAGAGTGCCCCTCCTCTCCTCTTATAAAAGGCCCCCACCTCTACCACATTACCCACGCCTCTCAAGCCTTTGGTTCGGAAAATCTCTGATCATTTTGTCTCTCCACATCCCTCTATAACTCCTTGAAGCCTCACTTTTGGTAGAAGTCTTCCCAAGGAAGCCTTTGAGCTCAAACCAAAGGGAGTTACCCGTTTATAAGGTAATGTCTTCACGTGAGCCCTTTTGTCTTATTTTGCTTCTCCAACCCCCTAAAATCTTTTTATTCATTTACTTTGTAACCACTCCAGTATCTTCCATATACTAGGATGTTATTATAAGAAGGAATCGAGATACACTTACACACACCTACGTCTAATAGTTAAAGAACATACTGTTTCCATGGATGGCGAATTTCTGCCTCACGAAACGATGATTGTTCGATATTCTTCTAACACCTTTAAAGGTGGCCATTAAGATGTAACTATATTTATATATGATATAAAATATGTTTATTTTTTCCTTAAGCCTTTTTATTTTTCATTTAGGGCATATCTTTATGGTTTCCATTATGGGTAAATGCGATATCTTCATTTAAGGAAGTGCGCACTACAGCCCCCTCAAAGTGATTTGATTCGTTAATTCCATATGTGGGATGTATAAAGGATGGATTTAAAGTTATTATATATGATTTTATACTGGAATTATAATATACCTCTATATAATTATTAATTCTTTTCATTAATGTATGATATAGAAATGAAAGTAGCGTTCATGCGTACGTACGGCTTACCGTCTCCATTAACGGTGCATTTCATTTATTATCCCCAAATGTAATGTACTATTATAAGTACATGTATATAATAGATATATATGATGAATGATACATCTAAATGATGAATATAATTATGTAATTAAAATATACATACCTCCCATTTAGTTTTAATTCCATTAAAATGACAAAGAAATCAAAGTAGCGTTCATCCGTACGTACGGCTTACCATCTCCATGAACGGTGCATTTCATTTCTTACCTCTAAATGATTATGTAATATTATAAATACATGTATATTATGGATATATATGATATCCAAATCATGAATATCATTCTAGATATAATGAACCTTTGACCACATGAACAACATGTAATTGTAAGAAGTCCACTTTCGACATAAGAACCAAATATTGACAAAACAAAAATTATTAACTTAAATGGTTACATAATGTTTATAACATGGAAATAAGTGATATAAAATGAATAATGAACTTGAAAAAGGTTCTTCAGAAAATAGAAATTAACTCAAGTTTATTATTCAGGACATTAAAGAACGATCGAGTCAAGTCGGACCCGAGGTAAGGGACTTCGTTTCAATCTCATTTCATTGAGGCATATTTCATTTTATACACAACTTTCTTTTATATGGTGTATAAAACCCATTGTCTTTTACTTTTATACAAAAGGAATCTTTTTCTATGAAGCGTTTTACGAAACTAAAAAAAGTAATGTTTCTTTTAACGTACGCGGTGACAACAACCTTTTCCTCCGCCGCGAGTATTATTTCGTCTTTGGCTTCCTGAACAAGCTGTAATGTTTTTAAAATGAAATAAATTCCATATACTCTTTTATGTATTTTGGTATTGAAAATGGTTTTTCTAATGGATTTTTTATGTCAATATATTTATGTGATATATTGTGATCAAAGTGTGGAAATGTTTTCTTTCCATTATATTTGTTTTATGATTTTATATTGGTACTTGGACATTTGACGGGTGGTTACGTGATAAACCATATGACGGGTGGTGCTGTGAATACCAGGACGGGTGGTTACGTTATAACCTCCAATGCATTGGGTATGGAAGTCGGTCGTATGGCTATTCCATTAAGTATGTATGGAAGTTGTTCGTATGGCTATTCCGTTAAGAGATTTGTGTGGAAGTTGACCGTATGGTTATTCCACTTAAGTATATTTATGTCCCAAGTTACCTTTATATGTTATGTGATCTCTTTATCGGGTTTATGGTAATCTTTTGGTTATAAAAGGGTAATTAATGATATTTTATTCAGAGAAGAGTTTTTACTACTTCATAAAGGTGAAAAGTATTACTTTGTTAAAGTATACGTGGTTTACTTGTTGTTTTGATAAACTAACTGTTTTCATTCTTTGTGTATCCCTTATTGAGCTTTTTATGCTCACCCCAAGTTTTTTTGAAATGTTTTTCACATGAATTAATGTGGAATAGGGTCAAGGATGGGATCAAGGGAAAGTCATGCTATATAAAACATGGAACTAGACATGTTTCTTGTTAAGAGTTTTTTTTATTCTATGGAAACTTAGTAGAAGTGTCTACTTTGTAAATCTTTTGAGATGTAATAGTTATGTTCTAATTCTCTAAAACTCTAAACCAGAAAAGATCATCAATGTGAATTATTCATTTAATTCAATGATAAGTAAGGTTTAATGACGTGACCTTATAGTTGGTATCAAAGGTCGGTTTAGACAACTTTAGGAGTAAGAAAAGTGTTAGATTATAATATTATTGAAATGATATAGCATTTACGGATTACCGTGTTGCTTCGCCTAAGATATTTCTATGTTCAGAATGGTTTTCCGCAGAGGAAACATAGCAGCTATGATGGGATGACATCAGGAGGAAGACAACCTTCCAAATCAGCAACCTGATATGGTCGGAATCGGAACTGAACTGTTTGTTGGTGTGATGGCACAGTTGACTCAGGCTATAAATGGTGGTGGTATCCATGCACGAGATCAGCCAGATCAACCACAGAGGAACATTTCAGTGGTGGAACATTTCATGAGGCAACATCCCCCATCATTCAGAGGATCATCTGACCCTGTATAAGATTAAGGGTGGATTAAAGAACTAGAGAAGATTTTTGATGTCATGGGGTGTTCAGAACATCAAAAGGTTAGCCTTGCTGTTTATTATTTTGAAGGTGAAGCTGATCAGTGGTGGTCGATGGTAAAAAATATCAGGGATAGTGATGAGATTGAGGATCTTCACTGGGATAAATTCAAAGGTATGTTTCTTGAGAAGTATTTTCCTAAGGCTGTTCGACTTAGGATGGTAAAGAAATTCTTGGAATTGAGGCAAGAGGAAGACTCAGTGGCTGCCTATGAAGCAAAGTTCACTCGATTGGCAAGGTATGCTCCAAACTTCATACGAGATCTTGATAGTAAAATAAACCGTTTTACTCAGGGTTAAAGCCAAATTATCGAAGGGCTTTAGCTTCTCGTGAGTTTAAAAGTTATGAAAAACTTATTCGATGTGCAGAGAAGGTGGAAATGGAGTTTGCTGATGATCAGGTGTTCTATGAAAAACAACAGAATAAGAGGTCCAGTTGGCAGGCAAAGGGGAAGAATTCACCAAAGAAGCAAGGAGGTAAGAAAAAAAAATATCCATCCTGTGAGAAGTGTGGTAAAATGCATCCTGGAGAATGTTTATCCAAGTCTGGTAAGTGCTTTCGGTGTGGTAAGTCTGGTCATATTGCTCGTAACAGTAAGGAAGATGATTAAGCAGGCAATGAAAAGCCAGTGGTAAGATGTTTTTTAAGTGTAATGAAATGGGTCATTATGCAAATGAGTGTCTAAAGAAGAACTAGACTGGGGGAAAGCACCCAGACTACAAGCATAAAGGGGTGGTGAAATCCTTTGCAACAACTTCAGCAGATGTTGGGCCATCGAATGAAGTAGTATCAGGTACACTGTTTGTTTGTTCAGATTATGCCAATGTGTTGTTTTATTCAGGGTCTACACATTCTTTAATTTCTGAGAAGTTTTCTAGTAAATTGGAAATTCCATCTCAAGATATGAATCCTGAACTTATGGTAAAAACACCTGGAGGGAACGTTGAGACAAAAAGGAATTATAAGAACCTTCCTATCCTTGTGTGTTGAAAGAATATACCAGAAAACCTTATTGTTTTGCCTCTAGTAGAGTTTGATGTTATTTTGGGCATGGATTGGATTTCTGTTTATCATGCTAATATTGACTGCAGAGCTAAAATGGTTTCTTTTCAGAAAGATTTTCAGTTTGTGTACAAGAATGAACCCTTGATTTTGATAACATATCAGGAAGTTGAGAAACTAGAAAAAGATGGAAATGAATGTTACCTTACACATATTGTTGAAAATAAAGGAACTGTTCATATTAATGATGTGCCAGTGGTAAATGAGTATCTTGATGTTTTTCCTGATGAGTTTCTTGGTATTATTCATGATCGGGAAGTTGAATTTACTGTTGACTTAGTTCCTGATTCTAATCCAATTTCAAAACCCCCTTATCGAATGGCTCGAGTTGAACTTTTAGAGTTAAAGAAACAATTACAGGAGTTATTAGATAAAGGTTTCATTCGACCTATCACATCACCATGGGGTGCTCCTATCTTGTTTGTTAAAAAGAAATATCTCTCAATGAGACTTTGCATTGATTATAGAGCCTTGAATAATATTACTGTTAAGAAAAAATATCCTTTGCCTCATATCGATGATTTGTTTTATCAGCTCCAGGGAGCTCAGTATTTTTCGAAGATTGACATGAGGTTGGGGTACCATCAGTTGAAAGTAAAAGAAGTAGACGTTCTGAAGATTGCATTCCATACTAGATATGGCCATTATGAATTTGTAGTTATGCCTTTTGGGTTAACTAATGCACCTGCTGTATTCATGGACCTTATGAATAGAATTTTCCATGAGTTCCTGGATAAGTTTTTGGTTGTTTTCATCGATGATATTTTGGTGTTTTCTAAAAGTAAATATGAGCATGAAATTCATTTAAGGGTTATATTGCAAACCTTAACAGAAAAGAAACTACATGGAAAATTCATCAAGTGCGAGTTTTGGTTACAAAAAAATTCTTTCCTGGGTCACATTGTTTCAAAAGATGGCATAACTGTTGATCCTGCTAAAACAAAAGTTGTTGAAGAATGGCCAAGACCCACAAATGTAACCGAGATCCGTAGTTTTCTTGGTTTGGCAGGTTACTACCGAAGGTTTGTTGAAAATTTTTCATGGTTATCTAGTCCAATGACTAAGATAACTCGTAAGGGTGTTAAGTTCATATGGACAAAAGAATGTGATGATTGTTTTCAGGAGTTGAAAAGAAGATTGGTGAATGCTCCAGTTTTGGCACATCCTTCCAGGAATGGTGATTTTGTTATATACAGTGATGCTTCATTGAATGGACTTGGCTGTGTCCTTATGCATAATGATCAGGTAATTGGTTATGCTTCACGTTAGTTGAAAACTCATGAGGTAAATTACCCTACACATGATTTGAAATTAGTTGCTGTTGTTTTTGCTTTAAAAATTTGGAGGCATCATTTGTATGGAGTAATGTGTGAAATATATACTGATCACAAAAGTTTAAAGTATATATTCACTCAGAAATAATTGAACATGAGACAGAGGAGATAACTGGAATTAATCAAGGATTTTGATTGTACAATTCATTACCATCCAGGAAAATCCAATAAAGTGGCTGATGCTTTGAGTCGAAAAATTAATGCTTCATTAACGATGTTGCGTTTGGAACATGATCCTTTGGTTAAGGATTTGATGAACTTTGGCATAGAAGTTATTGGTGCAGGATGTCCTTTTGTTTTGTTTCAGGTATCAGTGAGATCTTCTCTATCAGACAGAATCAAGCAAGCATAGAAGCAAGACAGTGAGTTGCAGAAAAAAGTAGAGCTGGTACAGAAAGGTAAGTTGCATGAATTCAACATTGATAGTGATTGTGTTTTGAGATTTGGGAAGAGATTGTGTGTGCCTTGTGATTCACAGTTGAAGAGAGAGTTGTTATGTGAAGCTCATAGTTCTCCGTTTTCAGTTCATCCTGGTAGTACTAAGATGTACAAGGATCTGCGGGAGTATTACTGGTGGGATGGAATGAAAAGCGATATTGCTGATTTTACTGTGAAGTGTTTGACTTGTTAGCAGGTTAAAGAAGAGCGGCAGTTACCGAAAGGGATGCTTCAGCCTCTACCAGTGCCAGAGTGGAAATGGGAGAATATATCCATGGATTTTGTTGTGGGATTACCGAAGACATCTCGAGGTAATAATGCAATTTGGGTTGTTGTTGATCTCTTGACTAAATCTGATCATTTCCTTTCCATACGAGATAATTTTTCCCTAGATCAACATTCCCGTTTGTATCTTAAAGAGATAGTCCGGTTACATGGATTTCCTCTCTCCATTGTATCTGACCGTGATCCCTGGTTTACTTCTAACTTTTTTAAAGGCCTTCAGAAGTCAGTGGGTACTGCATTAAATTTTAGTACAGCTTTTCATCCGCAATCAGATGGGCAGTCAGAACGAACAATTCTGACCTTATAGGATATGCTACGAGCTTGTTCGATGGATTATCAGGGATGTTGGGACCAACATCTTTCTTTGGTTGAGTTTTCTTATAATAATAGTTTTCATTCCAGTATACAGATGGAACCATTTGAGGCATTATATGGGAAGCGGTGTCGAACTCCAGCATTTTGGGATGAAGTGGGTGAAAGGAAGCTGAGGGGACCTGAATTGGTAGAAGAGATGGCAGAAGAAGTTCAGTTGATTCAGAAACACATGAGAATAGCTCAAAGCAGGCAGAAGAGTTATGCGGATAACCAGAGGAAGGATCTATCTTTCAAGGTAGGTGATCATGCTTTTCTCAAGGTTTCTCCATGAAAAAGTGTGATGCGATTTGGTAAGAAAGGAAAGCTGAGTCCAAGGTTCATTAGACCATATGAAATTCTAAAGAGAGTTGGATCAGTTGCATACAGAGTGGAATTACCTCAGAGTTTATCTCAGGTACACAATGTTTTTCATGTTTCGATGCTGAAAAAGTATATGCCAGATCCATCTCATGTTTTGAGTCCAGAGGTAGTTCAGCTGGAAGAGAACCTATCTTATAAGGAACAACCAGTCCAGATTCTTGACTGAAAGGAGCAAGTATTGTGAAATAAGGCAATTCACCAGGTAAAGGTTTTGTGGAAAAACCATATGGTTGAAGAGGCAATGTGGGAATCTGAAAATGCAATGAGGGATAAATACCCCCACTTATTTTGATAAGTGAATAAAATTGCGAGGGCGTAATTCCCAAAAGGGGGGAAGGATGTAACATCCCAGGTAAATAAAGAATAATACATTTTCATATTTATTAATATTTTCAAATTAAATATTAATTTTACTTTAAATGGGTTTCTATATTCGATAGCGTACCCGATACGCAACAAAGAGTTTCTTTGAAATCGTACGTTGCATACTAGTAATAAAATAATATTATTTTAAATTTTAGTTAACACGTAGCCATTGTACTGGCAAGAATGGATAGAAATAACTAAAATATGATTATATATGTTTGTTAAATGTTTTTACATTTATCTAATAAAGGATAAAGGCCTAAAATACGAAAAGAATTCAATTTTAGGCTTATATACTCTAATTTTCACGAAAGGTACACTTATCAACATTTGAAGGAAAACCATCATTAAATATAGTTCTGTTCACTCTTATACATTCTATTGGACCAAATAAAACTCTTCTTTTGAATTGGGACATCAAATATTACTTTTTTTAATTTTTTGGTATTTTTCCGATAAAGTTCATTTTTAATGAATAGTGTAAAATGTTGTATTATAATTCAAAACCTCTTTTTAATATAATTTATTAAGATGATTAGATAATCTATTGAATTGGTTTTTAAGTGCAATTAGAATATATTTTTACCATTTAATCCAATAGTGGTCGTTGGAATTATTTTTACTTTGAAATTGGACGTAAACTGGTGTCAATCTTTTGATACTTATTGTTTCATAAAAACACGCTATTTGTTTTGACAGCGGGAATTAATTATTAAATTAATTAATTCAACTTATATGTTTTGAATTTTTTAAAATGGACTTCATTTTTGAGTTCAGAATATCAAATATATCTTAGGGTTTTGTTTTGGTTTTTTTCTGAAAAACATCAATTTTTGATGAATATTGAAACCGCAAAGTGGTGGTTACAAAATTTGATTTTTTGTTTAAATGGGACTTTACCACTTCTGTGTTTTGAATCTCAAAAATCCAATTTAAATTATTTTCATTATTATGTAAAATTTGGTTTAATGGGATTAAAATAATTTTTTGGTAAATGGTAACTTTTATGTTTTATTAATCGCGATTAAAGGTAATTAGTGTAATTTAAGGTAAAAATGATATTATAATAAAATGAACATATCTTGACACTTGTCCTAACCCTATTTGTTGAGTTATGGCCGACCAATACAACCCATGGGTCTATTTTTGGTACCCCATGGTTCCACTTGGGTATGATAATGACATTTATGCCTTTTATTTAAAGTTAAAGTAAAAATGACACAAACATGAGATGTTTAACTAAACCATTTTTTACATGGGGTTATACAAGTCATATTTTTGACTATAAATATTAATTGGAAAGCAAAACATATTTCCTACATCATAGTATTTTTTTTATAATTTTTAGACATTAAATAAATTAAATTATTTATGACACCATGATGATGCAGCGATTACCTCATTATTTAACGATTTAAATAAAATGGAAAGATAATGTAAAATCTAAGACCTAAACATGTCCAAAACCTATTGGATGGGTGTATTTCGAACCCTTATCACCTTATCCTCGAAAAAAATAAATTTGGGACCATTAAAATCCGAAAACCATTTGAAAATAATGTAACATTTCCTTACCTTCCAAGAGTGCCCCTCCTCTCCTCTTATAAAAGGCCCCCACCTCTACCACCTTACCCACAACTTTCAAGCCTTTGGATCGGCCAATATCTGATCATTTTTTCTCTCCAAATCCCTCTCAAACTCCTTGAATCATCACTTTGGGTACAAGTCTTCCCAAGGAAGCCTTTGAGCTCAAACCAAAGGGAGTTACCCGATTATAAGGTAATGTCTTCACTTGAGCCCTTTTGTCTAATTTTTCTTCTCCAACCCCTAAACTCTTTTTATTCATTTCATTTGTAAAAAATAAAGTATCTTCCATATACTAGGATGTTTTTATAATAAGTATTGGAGCTACAATTACACACACCTACGTCTAATGGTTAAAGAACATACTGTTTCCATGGATGACGAATTTCTGCCTCACGAAACGATGATTGTTCGATATTCTTATATCACCTTAAAAGTTGGCCATTAAGATGACACTATATTTATATATGATATATAATATGTTTATGTTTTCCTTAAGCTTCTGTATTTTTCATTTTGGGCATATTTTTATGGTTTCCATTATGGGTAAATGCGATATCTTCATTTAAGGAAGTGCGGACTACCGCCCCCTCAAAGTGATTTGATTCGTTAATGCCATATGTGGGATGTATAAAGGATGGATTTAAAGTTATTATATATGATGTTATACTGGAATTATAATATACCTCTATATCATTATTATTTCTTTCCATTAATGTATGAGATAGAAATGAAAGTACCGTTCATGCGTACGTACAACTTACCGTCTCCATGAACGGTGTATTTCCTTTCTTATCCCCAAATGTAAGGTACTATTATAAGTACATGTATATAATAGATATATATGATGAATGATACATCTAAATTATTAATATAATTCTGGAATTAAAATATACATACCTCTCATTTATTTTTAATTCCATTAATATGACAAAGAAATGAAAGTAGCGTTCATGCGTAAGTACCGCTTACCATCTCCATGAACTGTGCATTTCATTTCTTACCTCTAAATGATTATGTAATATTATAAATACATGTATATGATAGATATATATGATATCCAAATCATGAATATAATTCTGGATATAATGAACCTTTGACCACACGAACAACATGTAATTGTAAGAAGTCCACTTTCGACATAAGAACCAAATATTGACAAAACAAACATTATTAACTTAAATGGTTACATAATGTTTATAACATAGAAATAAGTGATATAAAAGGAATAATTTACTTGAAAAAGGTTCTTAAGAAAATAGAAATTTACTCAAGTTTATTATTCAGGACGTTAAATAACGATCGAGTCAAGTCGGACCCGAGGTAAGGGACTTCGTTTCAATCTCCTTTCATTGAGGCATATTTCGTTTTATACACAACCTTCTTTTATATGGTGTATAAAACCCTTTGAATTTTACTTTTATACAAAAGGAATCTTTTTCTATGAAGCATTTTACTAAACTACAAAAAAGAATGTTTCTTTTAACGTACGCGGGGACAACGACCTTTTCCGCCGCCACGAGTATTATTTGGTCTTTGGATTCCTGAACAAGCCGTAATGTTTTTAAAATGAAATAAATACCATATACTCTTTTATGTATTTTGGTATTGAAAATGGTTTTTATAATGGATTTGTTATGTCAATATATTTATGTGATATATTGTGATCAAAGTGTGGAAATGTTGTCTTTCCATTATATTTGTTTTATGATTTTATATTGGTACTTGGACATTTGATGGGTGGTTACGTGATAAACCATATGATGGGTGTTGCCGTGAATACCAGGATGGGTGGTTATGTTATAACCTCCAATGCATTGGGTATGGATGTTGGTCGTATGGCTATTCCATTAAGTACGTATGGTAGTTGGCCGTATGGCTATTCCATTAAGAGATATGTGTGGAAGTCGACCGTATGGTTATTCAACTTAAGTATGTTTATGTCCCAAGTTACCTTTATGTGTTATGTGATCTTTTTATGGGTTTTATGGTAATATTTTGGTTACATAAGGGTAAGTAATGATCTTTTATTTAGTGAAGAGTTTTTACTACTTCATAAAGGTGAAAAGTATTACTTTGTTAACGTATACATGGTTTACTTGTTGTTTTGATAAACTAACTGTTTTCATTCTTTGTGTATCCCTTACTGAGCTTTTTATGCTCACCCCAAGTTTTTTTGAAATGTTTTTCACAGGAATTAATGTGGAATAGGGTGAAGGACGGGATCAATGGAAAGTCATGCTATATAAAACATGGAACTAGACATGTTTCTTGTTAAGAGTTTTTTTTTATTATTTGGAAACTTAGTAGAAGTGTCTACTTTGTAAATCTTTTGAGATGTAATAGTTATGTTCTAATTCTCTAAAACAATAAACCTGAAAAGATCCTCAATGTGAATTGTTCATTTAATTCAATGTTAATTAAGGTTTAAGGTCGGGCCCTTATAACTATAAAAAGTGAGCTATTTCATTGCTAAAAGTATGGGTCATTAAAATATATCATATATCCTATAAAATCCAAGTACTACAAACCAAAAGCATAGGTAAAATCACACAAAGAATCAGAACTAGTCCAGATATCTTAAGCAATCACACTGAAACATAGGCAATCATGTGCATCATTTATCTATATATATGGATTTAATATAAATAGTATAATAGAACCAATAATGTTAAACTCCCATGACTTATAACAAGTCCAAAGAACAATAGGCCTAGGGAGTAAAGGAACACCCCAAGAGAGAACCCAACAACATTATCAATGATTGATTCATATCACTACACATTCCACCTAAATACTTAACTATTCCCATGTGATACATTTTCCTAATAATATTTTCAAAACCATTATTTTAAACCCATTCCATAAATCCATTTCCCATTTTTTTTGAAAATACCGTTTCTTTTACCATATCATGGGGAAACATAATTTTCTAAAAACACTTTTATAATAACAATATTCAATAATTTCAACTCATTTATAAACCCATTTTTCAAAAAATGTATTATAGTTAATCTATAATATGATAGATATGGAACCACCTACCACAAACTCATGTCACCTAAACCTGCAAGGGGATCCACTAACACATAATATTTAATATACAACAATGGAGGCCCTAAAAGCAAACCATATATCTTAAAATCAGTTAAAAAATAGTTGAAAAAATGGTAAATCAAAATGGACCTCAAGTAACATGAATGCCACACCATATCTAACATAATGTTTGGAATCTAGAGAAAGATTATAAAATATATAAAGAAATTATCTAGAAGAATCATGTCTATAAGACCGGTGGATCTGAAAACATAGAACAACGACATTATTGTCACCAACAAAAATATATAATTACAAATATGACATACCCAATGAAAATAAATGAAAAAACAAAAAATATTATTCAGGAAATGAAATAATTTATAATGAGAGAATATCCCCAAATTTCATGGGATATGTCCTTGGTTTCAGGAGAAAATACTACACACTGAATGAAAATAAAATTAGATATACATCATGGACAAAACCTCAAATCCCGAAACATTCACTATGTGAAAACACTTCATGATGTGAGTTCTATGATTTATAGTATACACTAAAAAATATCTCATATGATTAAAAATAACCCTGATCATCATTTTCATAATGGGAATTTGTTTCATAGCGTGTAAAAATTTTATGCTATATACTATTTCACAACATCATAATGGATACAACTACATGTTGTATGACCTATTCACAATGTGAAATCGACCAACAGAAAGATTCTATAGAAACAATTTAAAAAATACATCGTTTTGAACCTACCATAAAAGGACATCCTCTTATGAAATTTTCACACTTATAACTGGACTCCACTAACAAAAACAAGAATACATCCCTAAAAATTAGGTCATTTTACCCAGAAAATGATCTATATCCCTGAATACCCCATAATACCCTGAAAATGGGAAAATAAATGAGATTTTGAGAAATAGTTGAATGAAGGAAATGAGATGTTATAAAATCCCCACCATAATAACTTTCATCCCCTAGAATTCATGTGTAAGAATGGTGTCTTGAAATATGGGAGGCCACTTATCCCTTAGCGATTACTTAGACTCCCATGTCTCTTATGAAAATGATCAATGCCACAATAATAATCTGACAAATAGAATCAAATTCCCCAGAAATACATTCACCCAATAATCAATGATCTCAAATAGTTTTTCTACATTATAATTTCATGGCTCTGGCTTATTTTATTTTCATCTAAGAATATGATAGGGATCTAGATTGTACATCCTAAGATGATATATACGGAAAACACCATGAATACCTAACAAGTTAACTATAAATTACAACTAGTAAGAAACTTTCATAGTCCACATAGTTACCTCAAATAGTCTAACATATCTCAGAACCAATTTTAACTATTTTCCATGCTATTGGTGACCGAAACAAAGAAAAGAATTTAATAAAAATCTCTCTCCAATGGAAAAATAAAGAGGATTACATCGATGATATAAATATAATTTTTCTCAAAAATGTGTTATAACCAAATGTCAATGTATACTCTATATCCTCACTAATGTATAGTAAACAAGACATGGTCCGATAAGCGAGGAAATTTTTACATATTCCAAACAAAGAGGTGTCCTTCATTGGTGACTATACAAATAATCAAAAGGAGTCATTATGATTGATTTCTGGTGACTATTGTTATAATGAAATTCAACCAATCCTATAAGTCTATCCCATGATCCTCCAAAATAAAATATGCAAGAATAGAGAATATCATCAATTATATGAATTGAATGATATGTCTGGCCATGTTTCTATGGATAGTATGTTGTACTCAACCTAACATAAGTCCCCATCACGTCATGGATACTCTTCCTGAACTATGAAGTAATTCAATCATTCCAGTTTGAAATAATGGAAATGGGAACCCCATCAAACATCACATCATCATCTACATGTATCATTCCTAGTTCTTCAATATTATTGGTTTCCCATTTCAGAGTAAACTGATCTGAATTTTTTAACTGGTAAATTACCACCAAAATAAAATTCCTCGCTCAGTGATTCTAAAGTAATCTAAAAACATTTGCGTGGAAACCTCTTCCCATTTCCAACCCGGTACTATAGGAGGATAGATAAACCCAAAAGGTTTTAGATCCACTTCCTTTACCTATTGGAAAATGTAACAACATGACACAAAATCTGAAATTTCATGCTTCATACCCGTCCACCAGAATCACCATCTCATATCAAAAATCATATTTATAGTTTTTAGATGAATAATCCCTATAGAAAAATGATAATAAAGACAAAATAATATAATTATTGTTTTTGGGATGAAAAACTAGTCCCCAAAAAAGGAATACTATTGGATGGGAGAGACTAAATAGAATCAGACTTCCCACCATATAGGGTTTCATGAATTCTTCTTAACTCATTATTCTTATACTAATCTTTTAGAATAAAATCCAGGAAATATGATGATAATTGAACACCAGTCAGAACCATACCTAAAACATCACTCTTAGAATTTAAGTGAAACTGAGTGGTGATCCCCCAAAGGTTTTACTCCTCTTTACATTATATAATATACTAACATGGTATATTTATTCTAAGAGTTACTGCAACAACATTTCCCTTCATTAGTGTGTAGTTGATGTCTATGTAAAAATATTATAGTATTCAACCCACTACCTCTTTTTATGATTCAATAATTTATATGTAAAGATATATATTAATCTCTTATGCTCATAAAATATTGTGAAACAATCCCCAAAATGATAGTTCAGCTAACCTTTAAGCACATTCATAACAATTAAATGCTCTAAATAATGAGATGGGTAATTAATCCCATGAAATCGAATCTAGTGTGATCTTAAAGCCATAACATAATCATCGTTTATAAGAACTCAACAAACACAAGAACCAAAACCATCATGAAAAACCAGACACCCCTTATCAGGATCTAGTTACATCATAATAAGAGTTAATATCAGAAGTTTTATAAGATCATTGAAAGAAAAATGATACTTTCTATTCCATATGAATTTCACCCATTTACAAGACATTGAAATCCAAGGAGATGAAATATTTATGAAATTAATGGCTAATTGTCACTAGTAACCATCAATATAATTAATGATATTAATCTCATTGACTTTTTGAGGATCTACTTACAAAAAATATCCATCAAATTGTCAGGATAAACTAATAGTACCTGATCAAAAATCACATCCCTAAAGTACATCATTTCTTAAATCTAGAAATTTCATTTTTAAATATTTCTATATAAATGGTGACTCCTTAGGATTTCCATAAAAAAATGAAATAGAGATATTCCTTAGGCCCATATCTCGAATAAACTAGAATATCATCCTAAAAAACATCCAAAAAGTGTGGAGATAGTCATGGAATTTTTTGTTATTCAAATCCATAAAAAATATAGGAGCGTTAGTTAGGCCAAATGAAATCATATTATATTTATGATGGACATACCTAATCTTGAATTTCACATTAGGTATATAAGAAAACCATACACAGATTTTATGATTACCCAACTGATGATCAATCTCAAAAAACATCAAAATTTCCCCCATAAAATTTTCAAAAAAGTCAACCAAACTGGTAAATGGATACATATTCTTAATTGTTACCTAGTCAAACATCTGATTGTCCATTCAATTTTTTAGTAAACCATTTTCATTCTGGGTATGGACCATAAGGACTTCCCATGGAGAAAAAATAGGAATAATGAAACCATTCAACATTATATCATCGAATGAATCTTAATCTCTTTATATTTAATTGGTTCTATATGAAAAGAGGTTATCATGATCGTCTCTGTATCTGAAACCAGATCAATATCAAACTATACCTCCCTCTCCGAAGGAAGTCTTGACAAATCATCTAAGAAAACACTATGAAAATATCCCCCGAACAAGGGATTATTACACACACACAAAATATCATTAGGATTAACTACCAAAATAGATATAAAACTATAGAGATCTATGTAGGAAGTTAATTCTTGACCATACAATATACCCACTCTCATTAAAACACCCAATAGATCTCTTATACACTAGAAACGAGACACATCAATGACAAAAATAAACCACAGTATGATGATAGATAATTCCATCAATATTGATGATGACTTCAAATATATATAGATAAATAAGAAGGAAGTCTCAGACTAACTCGGCCTCAACTATCGACAATGGACATGAAGGACCCACAAACCTATCATCTTTCACCCTTCCAAGAGGTGTCAGTAACTCCATATCAAAGTACATGAGTTGCAAAATAATTTTATTAATTTAAAAAAAGGGTATATAAAAAATAGTGGTGGGACTTTTATAAAATAATGAAATTGATAGTGAATTTGAAATAAACTTGGTACCTCCCACAATCATTGGTCCCGCATATAAATTTTTTGGAAACTCATCCACTACAAGAAGTTTCTTTACTACTGAGGCCTGCAGAAGATCCCAATATTTATATATGTAAATGGATTTTCTATGATATCATATTGATCTAATGATATTTTATCTTAATTAAGTGTAGGAAAATTTTGAAATATATGTAGTATATGGCCAAAATTCCTACAACTGTTACAAATCATTGCAAGTGAGCAAGAATAATTCTAGGTGTGCCCAACCGTGCCACAATGATAGAATATTAGGGGAAAAAATAATTGCAATAATTAAAGGTGTAGAGAAATCCTCCTACTAATAAACACCCCCACCACTTCTATAAAGATCATCCTATTTCCTCTCCCTATCCTGTGAACCACTGAAGCAACCACTAGGTAGAATAGAAGGGGTATGATAACAAAAATGTTCATCCAAATTTATCTATTCCTTCATTTTACAACCTAATATATGAACATTGGTTTAATTCTTATGCATAAATACATGTGATATTATATGTTTTCACAATCCCAATAGGTACATATGAGCGTTTATTTTTTCATTATTTACTACATTTGGAGAAAAACTAAGAAGCTCTACAAACCGAAAACTACACAATGACATCAAACTCTCTACCTATTACATGGAGAGGATCCAAAAAGTCTTCCACATCATAAATGAATCTAGAAAAAACTACTAAATGAAGTGGGTATTGAAACCTATATAGTCCAATCCCACATGTTTATCCCCAGGTACCATGAAATCCCACCATCACTGGTTGGTACCATTGAGTTTGACTTTCGTGAACATCACCTTGATATTTATAGGTTTATCAATGATGTGAAAGATATCATCATTATTTTATATATAGTTCTCTTCATCGTGATGTTCATTCATACCATTAAATAATAGTGTCTTCTCATTTTGTAACTCTCTTGATTTATCTATTTCTCTTGATTCTCTGAGATGTACTGAAAACAACATTGTTATGGACTTATATTAAATTTTATTCTAAATCATGAAATACCCACCTGATAGCCTCGAAAAGATTTTGATATAGTGGAATATTACCTTTATCAATATCCACTTCACCCTCATGTGGATCCCATGGAAGATGTTTCGGAGGTGAAAAAATGTACACCGAATTAGAGGAAATAATCAGCCAAAAGAATAATCTTTTTTCAAACTACAATAACATAAACAAAAACTATGATTATGATCAACAAATAAAAACAAGATATGCATGTCCCAATATCCCATGCAACTTGATTCTTCTATGGAAGGAGTTGTAAAGGAACCCACTGAATCTTATGTCTCATGTATCATAAATCAAATATGTAGTCAACCAACATCCAAAAATTAGCACAACCTCCTATAATAATAAACCATGATGAACTTGACTTAGATAACCACACAAAATAGTACCCAATCCCAACTGTTACAAACCCAAAGGGCCTTCCCGATCCCTAAGGGTTGGTGACTTGTACAAAGACATCAACAAAAACCATAGGGAATAATTTCTCCTAAAGTAAAGAAGACAAACTGCCATATATATATATATACACATGATGTTAAAAACAACCGAAGAGTAAAAATATAAATATATGTCATAAAAAATGGAAATAGAAGAATTGATGCAACCAAAATATAGCTGAAAAATATCTATGTTTAAAGACCTATAAAAATGAAAAAAATTTGACACTCCTTGTGATAATGTGGGAGAACTTCCACCATCTCGCCACAAGCTACCCAGTAACTAATAAAATAATCCTTTACACCTCACTATGTCACATTTACTCCCCCTCCATGAAAAGAAATAAAAAGGTCTACGCATCACCGAATGAGTGTGTATAGTGTGATTTAAAAAGGTACAGCTGGATCAAACCACTATGATCCATATCATGTCTATATACAAGAATCTAAACATTATCATCATTAGAGAAAACAAGTAATAGTAATAATTTAAATAATTTTTATATTAAATAAATGGTAAAACATTTCTCCATTTTCCATAGTTCTAAATAATCTAAGTGAAATAGATTCAATGAATATCGCATATTTCAATGTAGTTAAAAGAAATTTTCACATATCATTTCAAATCCAAGAAGTTAAAACCAGAATCATTAGATAAATTACACCAATGATCAAAATAGGTCTGTCTAGCTAGAACAATCATACCAAAACGTAGAAAATTTCACACATCAAGTATATATATATATATATGTATTGAATCTAGATAATAGAGGATAGCCCATCCAATGAACCTCCTAATAGGTCAAACATGTCCCAAGAATAATGGGACTATGGACAAGAGGAACACCTCATGAATGACCCCCCAATAATATAAATTGATGAGGAATATTACATCAAATTACACATAAGTACCCAAGGATTCCCATGTGATAACATTTCTAAAACTTTTCATCGAAACCATGCTTTGAAAACCAATTCAAAAATTACTTTCACAATTTTTTGGAAATAAATTTTATATTAACAACAAAAGGGGAAACAACCATTTCTCATTAAGTCATTTCCATACACATAATTCATTCATGACAATTTATTAATAAAATAATTTATAAGAAAAGAGAAATTAATTTTCTTTAATATAATTATGAGTGTGAACCACCTAACTCAAACGTGGATCACACATGTCCGTAACGGGATCCACCAATATGGAAGAACCTGAAGACAACAATAGAGTATCTAAAATCAATTGTTACTTCACACTATCAATTCAAAATAAAAAATGGTCATCAAAGAATACAAAATAACACAAAACATAAGAAACTCACACACAAAACCACAACCAACACAAAGGGTAACCTATGGAGGAAGATTATGCAGTGGATCTAGAAAGGATCAAGAATAATCAACATCACAATATCAATAGATATGAAAATTTTGCACATATGAACTATTGTGACTAAAAAATGAATAAGAAGAAATACCACCTTCATGGACAGATGTGAAACAACCACAATTAAGATCAATCACTAAATGGAATGTTCTAGAAGGAGGGGAGATCCCAAAAATCACATTGGGGAGTGACTAGGTTTTGAGAGAAAATAATACACACTAAATTAAAATAAAATTGGATGTTAAAATTTTTTAAAACCACTAATTATGAAACACTCACAATATGAAACCCTTTCATGACAAGAATTCCATGATTTACAAGATACTTTAAAAAATGTATCTCTTTTAATTAAAAATAACTCTGATTGAAATTTTATAGATATGAAACTGTTTCAAATCATGTTAATGCTTTATTTGGTATTCTAGTGCATAGAATCATCACATAAATAGATTCACATCATGTAATCCATTCATGATGGGAAATCATTAATCGTGAAGATTCTATAGAAATACTTAGAAAAAGCCTCAAGGTCACCCCAAACCCAAAATTACATCCTATTATATCATTTACACATTTATAATCGAGCCCCATTAACATAAAAAAGAATACATCCCAAAGTATTAGGTCATCATCCCAAGAAAATGCCCTTTATACCATAAAATATCATAATACACACTAATAAAAAGGACGAAGGAAACAAGGGATGAGAAATATTTGAAGAAAGGAAATATAGCATTATAATAAAAATATGGGATATATATTAAATTAAAATGATTCTTTAATATTAATATATTATTTATCATTATTTATTTCAATCTGTTGAGAAAAGAGAATAGTTTTCATGCCTACATACGACCTACTATCTTCAGGAATGCTGTATATCAATTTTTGTTTATAAAATATATTGATTAACAAAAATACATATATAATGAATAAATATGGTTTTAATATCATGATTAGCATTCTAGAAATTATTTAACCGTGATAAAATAAAAATAAAAATAAAACCAAATCAAAACATCCATGAAAAAAGGTACAGTTGTTACCTAGAACATGACTTCAACAAGGACTTGTTAATAAATGGGTAATAAAAGTTTATGAGTAAATAATATATGTTTTGATATATATAAGTATGGTTCCATAATATATGTATAATAAACATAGGTTTACTTTTATTCTTTCATGGGTTTACAATTAAAATTTACCAAAGTGGTGAGGGTTTAGTGATACAATCTCATTGTTTATCATGATTTCTCACGATTATGAATCCAATGATGATATCTGATGATATATTTCTCAATAAACTCATGTATAATTATTATACTCTTGTTATTTATGAATAATACATGTTTTGAATTCAATTTTCTATCTTTATAAACTCATGATTTCATAAGAATGTTTTTAAAGAAAACACGGTTTATTTCTCTCTTTGGTCTAAATCCCTTTCTCATTAATATCCATGACTTCAAAAAATGTTTAAAAAAATAATGTTGTTATATGTATTTTTAATTCATTTTAACACTTTTTTAAAATTTTAAATAATTTAATAAAGTAATATTTATATATTTTCCAAATATGGATGGTTTGGATTTTACTAAAAATGTGGAAGAAATATTTGTTTTAATGTGTACATCATGAAAATTATTTTTTTTCTTATTAACTATTATTTTATTTTATGCTTAAATTATAAATTTTCATGTTATATTTAGTGATTTTTTTTGAAATTTAATTTAAAAGTTTTTATGAAAGTAAAATGGTTATATTCCTCAAGAAATGTTTTAAATTATTTTTAAAGGTTCCACATAGGTTTTAAAGGTTTGTATTCAATGAAAAATGTTTCTAAAATATTTTATTAATATTATATTTAAAAATATGTTTTCAATGAAATGTTAATTTTCACATGAAATATTCCAAGGGATATTTCAAAATCATCTTCCATATATGATAACATACATTGACGGTATATATTATTTACTAGGGATATAATACACATAAATATTTTTTATCCATTATAATGATGGTATATTTTTATTATGATTGGATTTTTATGAAACAAATTTCTCTTTGATGAGTTATACCATGATAGAAGGCTTATAGGACTGACTTTTTTGCCATAATGTATGCTTTTAGGAATTGAAAAAATGACTATGAAACAAACTTCATTTATTATGTTTTTAATTGATGATTTCCTTGTGATCTTATGGAGCACAAACACCAAATTTTCATCATGTCATTGGGGTTATGTTATTACCAAGGATGGTGGTAACATTATAACCAAGTAATGTTGTTACGTTATAACCAATATGGTTCATATTTACATCTCCCACTAATGAAAAAATTTCCAAAACCCATTAAATTCCCATAGTTTTACCTTATCTCATATAGACTTGAGAATTGTCCATTTTGGATCCTTGTGGAATGATACATATGTCGGTACAAATTTTTATTTTAGAAAATGACAAGAATACAACTCCTATAACATATAAAAGGACCCTATCTTATCCTCTTAATACTTCTAAGAATTTTTTTTTTGGTAATTCCCTTCCCAAATGACTTCCTCAATTAACTCTCCATATCTTGCAAGATTATTTTTTTTAGAAATCCATCATATGAATGAATTTGGTAGAACAATAAAGAGGCTCTACAAAGAAGACATAAATTCATAAACCTATGTGTTTTTTATTTAATCATCCACCTCCTTTAAATAATATAATATTAAATTTATATAATAAAAAAATATCAACCATGTTCAATGATTTTATTATGTTTATGGAATAACCTATACTAATCTACACCTCCATAAAAAGGTATAAAAACTCATCATTAGACTGTACAGACGGCTACCTGTAACACCCTGACCCCATTTACCTAGAGTCAGTTCATTATTACATAACATTGACATGATAACAAGAGATCATGTCATGAAAGACCAATCAGTTTAGTATCCTTGGAAGTACTAGATACATACAAAAGTTTTACATTACATTATAAAATGAAAAATCAACATTGGGTGTCCATTGAACACACACATATCCCTTATCCTATCCCTGTAGGTTAATCCTAATATACTTCTAAATATAATAGGAAAAGTGAAACATAAGAAAGGGGTGAGATTAGATGCTCAGTAAGGATAACGATATTGTGGAAACTATCATCAATAAGAATAAACTATTATGGCAATGTATAAGACAAAAACACAAGACATTTAAACATAAACATAAAAATAATATGGAAATGATAAATAAAATAATTCCATTTACTTATTCACATGGATATTCTACTAGTCGAATAATCACATGATATATCAATAGATAATCTAATAATTATGGAATACATAATGTTAGACATCATAACCACATAGTGAAGGCATCGTTCCCAGACTAAAAATAAAAATATTGTCAAGGCCATGTTCCAAGACACTAGTTTGTCTCATGAGACCTACCGATGCATTGATGGGCTATAGCGGGTTGTGCCCGACACTTATTACATCCAATTAATTCCTCACATGAAAAAGGGTGAAAGATAACATAATCATTTGTATTAAACAAGAATATTAAATGTTAATAATTTAAGAATAAACAATGAATTGCATAAAAATAGAACATCCACAATCAATTATGTCATAAAACTATCAATACAATATACATTAGTGTATCTTGATAAATCTACTTCAATTAAACATAGATTCCAACAAAAGATGTTGACACATATGAAATCAATCCAAAAACTATTTGAGGGAAATATTTCTTTCTACTTTGAAGTCATCTAAAAGTCAGATAATTATAAAAGAAAAAATTTATTTTGAAAATATTCTAATAAACATGTAATGGAATCTTCAATGGTGTTATAACTGTAGAAAATAGAAGCACCCGTCATATAAGTTAAAAAATAGTATTTCCTTAATTTGTTGAAATGTTTATAAAGTAACTTGTTTGAAAAATGACAGAAAGATTCCTTTCAAAAAAATTTATAAAAAGTAAAACAAGGGTATAAATGACTTTAACCCATATTCTATAAAATAGTAAAAATGTTTTGAAATACATTTTCATGAAATATGGATGTGGGTGACAAAGATGTCCCAGTAGATACATACGTATAAACAACCTCGAATAATAAAGTGATGGTAAAATTAATCCTTACCTTTTACATTTCCTTAGCCGTGGGTAAGTTAACCTCATGTATAATGGTTAAATTAGTGTTATTAAATTATTCAAGAACCAAATACATAAATATGATAACATATATGATCCTCTAATATTTCTTTGTTAATAATATTTCAGTAGTATCATTGTTTTTGGTGTTAACTGATTCGTTTTCCTTTATATGTTTTGTTACATAAGTCAATTTTGTTAGGGATAGAATGTATTTGATTAATATATAGAATGATATTATGTTCTTCAACATTGTTTTTAATCATAAAATGAATATTATTCTTAAATGGTTATGACGAAGAATGAAATCTCATTGCGTTGTGGAGATGGTATGTCATATGTATGCACGAGCGATAATATCATTATATTTATGGTGAAATCATATGTAATTAGACGGTATATATATAAAAAATCATTAAAATGTTATATTTATTATTTACATCAATTATACTTATTATTATACCAATAAAAATAATGATGTGTTGAATAAAAAACAACACCACGTCGTGGAGACGGTAAGCCGTGCGTACACAGGTATAGTGACTTTGTGATTCATAGGATTGATATAATAATTATTATGGTTGTAACATATTTATAATAACATATGATTATTTTCAAGGTATGGTATTTATTATTTTAATATGGAAACAATAATAAAATAGGAATTAGAAGAAGAAAATAATTTTGAAATATGTGATAAAATAATTACCTATTCTTCAGGTGTTTCCTTTTGATTTGAACAAAATAGATCCTTAGTGTGACTTTCTGATCAAAGTAAGGCCTTTTGTTTGAATTGAGGGTATTTGGGAGGATATATGAGTAGGGTTTGGCCGAGATAAATGGCTTTGGAGGTGTGAATTTAAGAGATGGTGAAGTACCCCTTTATAAGGGAGGTGAGGGGCACATTAGGAAAAGCTTGAAATATTAATTTATTATCAAATAATTTTAAGTTTTTAATAACTCCAAATAGATTTATTTCTAGGATAAGGTGGTTATGGGTAGAAATACTCCATCAAATAGACTTTAGTCATTCTTAGGTCACCATATTTACCTTATAATTTAGATTTAACAATTAGTTAAATAGTGTATCTTTTATCATGTCTTCTTGTATTTTTATACTACATGATTAATATAGATAATTTAAAATGTCTAGAGAACCTAAAGTGGTTCATTAATGACATATGTAACATTATATACTTCACTTGGATGAATCTTATATTTTAGGACTATTATATAATATAACAAAATAGTATTTGTTTTAAAAACTCTTTTATTTCAATTTTGACACTATTTAGTATTTTGTTTTTGTGAAAGTCATAAAAACATTATTACATCGAAAAAATACATCAAATGAACCCTAAAAGGTCAAATTCTCTTATAAATTTTTTTATGACATAAAAAGTGGCAATTTAAATTTATTTTAATATTTATAATATCAATTATCTTAATCTTTTATTAACAAGGTAATTATTGCATCATTATTGTGTTATAAATTAACTTAATTATTTAACACCTCAATTTTTTAAATAAAATACTATGATTTAGAAAATATTTTTAGATATCTATTGAATATTTATAGTCGAATTTATCATATGTATAACCCTCTTTTAAAAATGGTTTAGTTTTTAAAATTGGAATTTAACACTTTTAACCATTCCTTAAATAAAATTTATGAAATGTCCAAATCAAATCCAAATGGATCAAAAAGGATCTTATTTTTTCCCTAAGGTTGATTTTGGTCGATATAAACTCATCCAATGGAATTAAGACATGTTTTTCAGTAGTTTTATATTATAATAATATTATTTTTACCTTTAATTACACTATTTTATTTTTAACGTGGTAAATAAGATTCAAAACTTACTTTTCACCAAAAATTATTTTCATCCTAGTGAACCACATTTTACTTACTCATGAAAATGGTGTTTTCAGATTTTTGAAATTCAATTTATAGAAGTGGTAAAATTACGTTTTATGCAAATTTGTAAATGTACCTCGAAGGTGGGTAAAAGACATTAAATAGTTTAATAAAATTTTATATATCTAATCTTATTATAAATTGACTCCAATGAATTTAATTAGTCTAAAATAGGTATTATTTACCCATTTGGACATTAAAATAAATTTAAATTAAAAATTATTATTTAAATAAAATGTTGGTTCTAAACAATTACATAGTGTTTTTCACTATTCAAAAAAAATTTAAAATTTTCAGAAAATACCAAAAAATAACCTTAAGATAATTTTGATATTTCGAATCCAAAAATGAAGTCCATTTTGAAAAATAAAATTTAAAAAAATTCAAAATGTGGGTATTACTATTAATAACTTCTTTTTAAATTTCTATTTTGATTGGTCATGGTGTGCTATAACTCAGAGCTACGTACAATGCAAGCTATTGTATTCATCAAAGAGAAGCATTCCATGGAAGCATGAGGTGTTACATTCTTCCCTCCATTAAATAATTTTGTCCTCAAAATTTCTATAATATTACTACATAAAAAGATTTGTGTTGTTATTCCTCATACGTTCCTTAGGTTCCCATGATACCTCTTCTATTTTATGGTTTTTCCAAAGAACATTTACCAGAAAAGACATCTGATTTATCAACTCTTGTTCTCCGGTGTCAAGAATCTTGGTAGGTTCATCACAATAAGACAATTCAGGTTCGAGTTCTATTTCATCATAGGCGAGTATATGCATTGGTTATGGAATGTATTTACTCAACAGTGATACATGGAACATATCATAAACTTTGGTTAGACATGGCAGGATTTCCAGATGGTAAGCTACAACTCTAATTCATTATAGAATTTCAAAAGGTCCAATGTACCTCGGACTTAATTTACCCTTCTTACTGAATCATATAACACCCTTCCATGGAGATACCTTCAATAAAACATGATCCCCTACATGAAATTTCAAATCCTTACTTTGGTTATCGACATAGCTATTTTTCATACTTTTAGCTACTTTAACGTGGGTTTGGATAATATTCACATTTTCCATTTTTTCCTCAACAAGTTCTTGGCCTATGAGTTTTCTTTCACCAAAATCATCCCAAAAGTCAGTTTTCAACAATGCTTTATATGGTTCCATATGAATACTATAATAGAATTTATTTTTATAGGAAAATTCTACCAAAGGTAAATAATGATCCTACATACCTTGAAAGTCATGTGTGTAAGATCTCAACATGTCTTCTATGGTTTGAATAGTCTGTTCTAAATGTCCATCAGTGTGAGGGTGGTAGGAAGTGCTCAAACAAAGTTTTGTATCCTGAGATTTCTAAAGCATTTTCCAAAATCATGATGTAAAATGAGGATCATGACCAGAAACAATCAATAGGGGTCACCAGGAAGTCTTACAACATCATTAATATATAGTCTTCCTAAAGGTTCAAGTGGTAAATCTTCTCTTATAGTAAGAAAATGTACAGAATTGGTAAAACAATCATCAATGACCCATATTGTATCATTCCTTCTAGGAGTATTTGGTATCCCCATGGAAACTTCCATCATAATATCATCTTCTTTCCACTTAGGTATGATAATAGGCTACGTTACCCCTCTAGGATGTTGTCTTCCAGCATTCACATGGTTACAATCCATTAATCTTGAGACATAATCGGCAATCTCCCTCTTCATTTTGTCCCACCAAAAATGTTCCTTCAAATCTCAATACATTATAGTGATACTAGTGTCTATAGAGAAATTGGAGCATTTAGTATCATTAAAAAATTACCTTTTTAGATAAGGTATATCAAGAACACAAATCCTCTTCCAAAATTTCAAAATTCTATCTTCATATACGAAGTCAATCATTCTCCCATCATTCACTACTTTAATTTTTTTTGAAACACTTCATCATCTGTCTAATAACTTTTTCCCTTTTCTAGTAATGATGGTTTGGAAACCACTTGAAAATGTATTGATGTTTTCCCTTCAATGATTATTTCCATATTCATCTTTAATATATCCATAAAGATAATATCCCTTTAAACTCTCATCTTGTTCAGAAATCCATGATCCTTTCTACTCAAAGCATGTTCCACCTTATTTGCCTTCACCGGGAGGTAGTGTATAGTGCATTCATAATCTTTCAGTAGTTAGATCCATCGTCTTTTCCACAGGTTGAGTTCTTTATTTGAGAAAATATATTTCAATCTCATGGGATACATATATATCTCACATTTTTTACCATAGAGATAGTGTCTCCCTATCTTCTGAGGAAATATTATAGCAGCTAACTCAAAATCATGAGTTAGATAGTTTTTTTCATGAATTTTTATCTGCTCTGATGCATAGGCAATAACTCTATCATTATTTATAAGGATACAACCATGTCCTTTCTTTTAAGCATCACTATAAATAAAAAACCCATCATTCTCCGATAGTAGAATCAATATAGGATCATTGAATAATATTCTCTTCAATTCGTCAAAACATTCTTCACACACTTTTTTTCCAGTAGATTTAACCCCTTTACTTGTGATCTTGGATAATGGGTTAGACAATAGGGAAACATTCTGGAAAAAACACCGATAGTAACATAATAAACCAATAAAAATGTGTACCTTAGTTATACTCGTTGGTGCTGGCCATTCTTGGATTGCGCTTGGCTTTGAACGATCAATAGAAATTCCATCATTAGAGACAATATGTCTAATAAAAGAAGTATCCTGATGATAGAATTAACACTTGATGAACTTCCCATATAATTCATTTATTCTAAGAGTTTTTATAATAATTCTCAATTTATTTTCACGATCTTCAGAGAATTTGAAGTATACCAAGATATATTAAATAAATAACACTAAAAATTCATAAAGATATTCCTTGAAAACTGTATTAATTAGATCCATGAAAATAGAGGGTGCATTAGTTAGTCCAAAAGGCATTACTATAAACTCATAATTCCAATACGTGGTTCAAAATGTTCTCCTTGGAATGTCATCCTTCATTAAGAATAACTGATGATATCCATAACGGAGGTCAATCATTGAAAAATATTGATCTCCATGAAGTTGATGAAATAAATCATCAATATGAGGTTGGTGATGCTTGTTCATTATTGTTATGGCAATGACCTCCCTATAGTCAATGCAAAAACTCATAGATCCATCTTTGTTATTAACAAAAAGAACTAGGGTTCCTCATGGAGAAACACTAGGGATAATAAATAATTTATTACTTCGTTCCTCTAGTTATTTATTTAGTTCAATAATCCCACAATGTCCATTCTATAAGGGGTGTTCGATAAAGGCCTTAAACCAAGAATTAAGTCATTGGAAAACTTAATTTCTCATTCTGGTGGATGTATAGGTAAATCCTCTAAAAATACGTCAACATATTCTTGCACAATAGTTATATTTTATATTTAAAAATTCCTTTCCTCGCCCATAGTTATTTCACTCCCTTCCTCCACAATAATTGGATTCAGTATAGCTACTGGGGGTGGATCTAGATGAGAATTAGATGGTGATGTTTCTGCCCTAAAGATAAGCGATTCCTTATCATCATCAATAGTTGTAACCTCTTTCTTCTAATAATAAATATTCACATCGTGGTCTTAAAGACAATACATACTGGGGATTATATCAAATTCAATCATTGTTATGACAATAATATCCTCAGATAAAGCACATTTATATGCCATAATGGTAACTGATTGACAAAACATTATTAAAATGATACCTCCCTTATGAGTTTTGACTGAAAACTCCCATATTATGTAAAATTGGAAATATCTAGTTTTCTTGGAAAACTAGGAAGATTTGAAAGAATGTGATGATCCAAAAAAATAATGTATTGGATAAATTTGAGGAAACGATTAAAGTACTTTCCACCACATCATTCAAAAATTCAACCTCAGTATTTGTGATCATTTATGCTTAGCCTTTCTCCTGTGGCCTTCTCTAAGGTACGTTTCCTTGATTCTTAGGAAATTTATTTGCATAAATCCACATTTCTTTTAAATTTTATCATTAATCATTAATAGCCTATTTCTTCCCCTTTCAATAAAGAGATTGGTGGCCTTTTTCTTACAAAGTTGTAATAAAATCCCATCCACTTTAGGCATGTACTTTGGTGTTTCTTCCCACAATTAATGAAAGCTGGAAAGTCAAATTTTACCTTTTTCCCATTATTTCTGTTTCTATAGTGTTTAGAAAATATCTTTTTCTCTTGCTTCACTTTAATGTTATAAGACATTGAGAATTCCTTTTCTGTCTTAATAG
The DNA here is from genome assembly GCA_963277665.1 of Viscum album. Lineage (NCBI taxonomy): Eukaryota > Viridiplantae > Streptophyta > Magnoliopsida > Santalales > Viscaceae > Viscum > Viscum album. Next base: position 2,016,763,426 of record OY728127.1, read on the forward strand.
CACATAAGACTATATCGTTTTACGATGAGATGTATTGTGAGACCAATTCTTGACAGAGAAATTTTTTTAACCCATCAATGAATCGATAAATCTTTCTTCTTGGGTTATGTATATAATTTGTAGCATGCTTTTCTAACCTTGAAAAGATAGCCTCTAACTTTGTGACATTATCATCCTCCTTTTTCCTTAGACACTAAAATTTCCTTTCAATATCTGCTCGATGTTCACGAGGAAATTATTTTTCTAAGAAAAGCTATATAAAAACCATCCATTCAATATTTGATACTTCATTATTCTCTTTTTTGTTTGGATTATTGACCACCATTGATCTGCATCTCTTGAGAGGCAATAAACTGCCATGACAACCTTTTCTCTTTCACTACTCCCCAAAGAATTAAATATTTTCTACAATAAACTTATCTATTTCTCAGATAAAAATTGATTTGTAGTCCCATTTAATGTTGGTACTTGTTTCGTCATGAATCATTCAAACATTGATCCTCCACATTGTACATCAGGGTGCTCCATATGGGTATGGTTATTATTCATAATCTAAATGAGTTTTCCGAGTTTGGTTATAAGTTTTTTAGCTCAAGTTGCATCACCATATCCATGATAATTATATGGAATAGGAGGGAAACCCCTACATGGATTACGTGAATTGAGACAATTTCCATTCCTTTCACTAGATTCCATTTATAAATAATGGTGCACACAAGATTAGTTTATGAATCACACTGCATAATTCAAAACATGTAAAATACATAACATAAATTGAATAGTTTATTCATATAATCCATAATCATAAAAGTGTTTTAATTGGGGATATATTCATACATAAATCATTAATAATAGTTTTTAAAGAAAATGTGAATTATCCCAAGTATATCTCTAGAGAGTGTCAAACTAGGTGTGCAGTAAGGCCGATTTTTGTGTACCTGCATACCCCGGGTCTAGACCGAAACTCTTTGTTAGAGTTTTCACTCCTAGGTAAATTTTTGATAGAACCACATTCGCATGTATTATCTAGACGTGGATGAATTTCTTAAAAAACACACACAATATCTAAATTAACAATTTTTTTTGATGTTCTTCTATACTAATCCTCAAAGTCTATCTTAGGAAAATGTTCTCTAATATGAGTTTTTCTAAATCTAGTTTCCATGGTTTGAACTAAAATTCCTCTGATACCAACTATAATGCCCTGAACCCAGTTACCCAGAGTTGAGGAATTATTAAATAAAATTTTCATGATCACAAGATATCATATCCTCAAAGACCAATCATTTTAGTATCCTAGGAAGAACTAGATACATATATAAGTTTTACATTAAATTATGAAATGAAAAATTAAAATTGTGTCTGATTTGAACACACTCATATCCTTTATCCTATCCCTACAGGTTAATCATAATATACTTCTTCAAATCCTAGGAAAAATAAAACATAATAAAGGGGTGAGCTCAGATGCTCAATAAGGATAAAAATATATCTAAAACAATCATAAATAAGAATATAAATTTAAGGCAATGTATAAGACTAAAACAGAAGCCTTTAAAAAATATAATTCATTATAATATTGGAATGGTAAATAAAAAATTCCATTTACTTATTCACATGGATATTCTACTAGTCGAATAATCACATGTAATATAAATAGCTAATCTCATAATGATGGAATACATAATGTCAGACATCATAACAACATAGCCAAGGACTCGGGCCATGACTACAAATAAAAATATCTTCAAGGCCTTGTGAAAAGACACTAGTTTGTCTCATGAGACCTGCCGATGCATTGAGGGGCTATAACTGGCCCCGTAAGTCACTTACTACATCCAAAGGATTTCTCATATAAAAAGGGTGAAACATAACATAATCATTCATATTAATCTAGCATACGAAATGTTAATAATTTAACCATAAAACGAGAAAGAGATAAAAATAACACATCTACAGTAAACAAAATAATAAAAATATCAATATAATATGGGGTATTGTATCATAATAAATCAACTTCAATTAAACATAAAATCTGACAATAGATGTTGACACAGGTTAAATCAATCCAAAAACTATTTGAGAGATGTATTTCTTTCTACTTATAAATCATTTAAAAGTCATATAATTATAAAAGAAACCCCTTATTTTGAAAATATTCTTATAAGATTGTAAGAGAATCTTAGAAGGTGTTTTAATGGCGTAAAACAGTCGCACCCTCTCTATAAGTTAAAAAGAACATTCTTTCCATAATTTGTCGAAAATGTCATAAAGTTCTTGGTTTGGAAAACAAAGGAAATATTCCTTTAAAAAAATTACAAAAAGTCAAACAAAGGTATAAATGAATTTAACCCACAGTCTAGGAAATAGTAAAAATGTTTTGAAATACATTTTTATGAAACATGGATGTGGATGATAAAGAAGTCACAGTAGATACTTACGTACAAACAACCTCAGATAATAAAGAGATTGTAAAATTAAGACTTACCATTTAATTTCCTTTAGTCGAGGGTATGTTAAACTCCTGTATAATGGTTAAATCATTGTTATTAAATTATTCAAGAAAAATATACATAAATATGATATCATACATTGTCCCCGATTTTTTTGTTAATAATATTTCTGTAGTATCATTGTTTCTGGTGTTAACTGATTCATTTTCATTTATATGTTTGGTTGCGTAAGTCATGTTTGTTTTGGATAGGATGTATTTGATTAGTATACAGAATGATATTAAGTTCTTAACGATAGTTTTTTAATTATCAAATGAAAATTATTCTATAATGGTTACAATGGGGAATGAAATCTCATCACGTCGTGGAGATGATAAGCCGTACGTACGCACGAGTGACAATATCATTATGTTGATGGTGAAATAATATGTAATTGGATGGTATATATAAACATAATCTTTAACATGTTATATTAATTATTTACATAAATTATACTCATTATTATACCCATCCAAATAATGAAGTGTTGAATAACAAACAACACCACGACAGAGAGATAGTAAACCGTACGTACACACGTATGATGAAATTTTCATTGATATGATGGATAGAATAATGAATATGGTTGTACCATATTTATAATAACATCTATTTATGTAGAAGAATCTCGATTTATTAATTTATTATGGAAAAAACAAAGTAAGAGGATGTGGAAGAATAAAAGAACATTGAAAGAGGTGATAAAATAATTACATCTTCATTAGGTGTTTCCTTTTGATTTGAAGAAAAGGGATCATTAGGCAGGATTTATGATCAAATTAAGGCCTCTAGGTTCAAATGAGGGTAGTTGGGAGGATATTTGAGAATGGGTTGGCTGAGCCAAATCTCATTGTAGGTTTGAATTTAAGAGAAGGGAAGTACCCTTTTATAAGTGAGGTGAGGGACACTTTTGGAAAATGTTGAAATATTAATTTATTATAAAAGTAGTTTTGGTTTCTAATATCTCCAAATGGATTTATTCCAAGGATATGGTGGGTATGTGTCGAAATCATCTCATAAAATATGTTTTATAAATGTTTAGGTCACCATATTAACCATATCTTTTAGATTTTACCCTTAGTTAAATAGTTTAACTCTTACCATGTCTTCTTGTATTTTTATACTCCATGGTTAACATAGTCACTATAAAATTCCAAGATAACATCAAGTGGTTCAATAATGACATATTTAAAATTATCTATGTCTTTTCTCCAAATCATAGTTTTTTGAAAAATTATATAATTTAATAAAATAGTATTTGTTTTTAAAACTCATTTATGTCAATTTTGACTCTATTTAGAATTTGGTTTTTTTGAAATTCATACCAACTTGATTCTATAAAGACCCGGAAATTTCAAGGAATTTTTTTCCTATATTCTTTCGAATTTTACGAGTCCTTAGTTTCTGACGGAGCCTGATTCCAAGGCCTGGTGTGTCCGGAATCAATTTCTGAAGTTTTGTTTGGGAACGTTCATTAAACATACCTTTCATTTTTTCTATCTTTTGAACCGGTGCTCGGAATTGAAATCTAAGGACGCAGATGAAATCGCAGTTCCTGAATTCTCTTAAGAAGACCTTTACCACATTTTTGTTTTATTAGATGTGGTAGTTAAAATTATGGGCTTCTAATTAACAAATTAAATATTAAATAAAAATGGTTGTGTAACACATTTTTATTTAGTTGGTGGTTTTTATCTTCAAAAGGGGGTTAGAGGTGGGGCCCACCCCTCACATAACCTCCCATGGGAGGATATTGTGTGGTGGGGCCCACATGTGTTCTAAATTTTCACCTCCCCTCAACTCCCTTTAAACCCCCCTTTTAATTAATGAGGCCTCCTCTCTTTTCATTAAAAATTTAAACCTTCCACCTTCCCCCATTAAAGTGCCTACACCTAAGATTAATTAATGCTACACTTAATTAATCTTTTTCAATTGTTTTGAATTGATTTTCCAACATTAAAAGAAGATATTACATTCTCTTATTTGTCTTGGCATAATCTTTAATGGGAGAACAAAGGAGAGGAGAATAATTCTTGAAGGAATAATACTATCTCCACAAAAAACGCGAAGAACACCGATTTCACCGAAGAATGACAATGTGTCTTCCGAATTTCCAACCGGGGCTAGAAAGGGAGAAGACACCGTCCACGAAGAACGTCGCCAAGAACGACGCTTCCTCCTAAGACAGAAACTATCGTCAATGAATCGACATCATTGTCATTAAACAAACATCGAATCAAGGTAGGGGGTTTTGTATAATTTTAAATGAATAAAATTATACCCTCATTCTTGATGTATGTTTTGGTTCGTCTTTGGCCTTTTGTTATCACCTAACGCGGAGGGTGCAGGACAAACGAACACAGCTCGACGACCCTCCATTGATTCTTGATTGCATTGAAAATGGAAGAGGAGTTGGTAGGGCGTGGTGTCATTTCACCGTTCCAGAAGAAGGAGGCCACGACCATGCAGGCTGTGGCGGTCGGAGGAGGGGACGATGACTAGAGGCGGTGGCGACTGGAGGCGGCGGCCGCACGCCAGCTACGTGGAAAAAAACTGCGGCCCGCATCTGTGGGGCGCTCGGGCTGAAGAACCAGTCGGCTAATGCCGACCAGGAAGGTGGACCGCTGCACCAACAGGTTCCGCGCAGAGGAGATGCAGCCCACAACCACATGCCCCTTGGCTGGGCGAACCAGTCGGCTATAGCCGGTCGGGCAGAAGAACAACGACGCCCGCAGGTGCTGTGCGGTGGGGGAACCGAGTCCCGAAACCGTGTCCCACTCACCAGGGAATCACCCGGCCACATTTCGGCTAGTATGAAGACCTGCAGCGCCTCTTGGCACTGTGTGAGAGAGACAGTGGCCCACTATACGGGTCGCTCGCGCCAGACAGAACCGGCCGGCTTTGGCCGACCGGGCAGGGAGAGGCGGCGCCGCCGGGCAAACCGGCCCGACCCACTCTGCGGGCGGGGTCCGCAGGTGGGTCGCGCCCTACCAGGTTGGGCCGAGTCTGTGGGTGGGCCATGCCCCACTGGTCCGGGCCAACCCCCCAGCCGGGTCTGACCCGCCAGCCCACTGGGCTTGAAGGGCTGAGCCCGTTTCACTTAAACGTAAATAACTTCTAGAAAATGCGCCCGATCGACACTCCGTCTTTGGAAATAGGACCCTTACGATGTGGTGGTCCTTTTGAGAAACTCTAAGTTAATTTTGGATGACTTTGGAGAATGGTCGGGTTTGGATTGAGTGTCAATCCAACTAGGCCGCTGGAACAGAAAAGCCAATAACTCTCAGATCGGGCGTTCGATTGAGGTGTCGTCTATCGTGTTGGGTTTCTTTTGATGAGACAGATCTTTAGGATACATAAAATTAAGACATCATGATTGTTGATGTATCTACCCATTTTGTTCGAGGAGAAGAACCTCCCGGGATTGAGTATGTTGTGTGCGGGAACCCTAGAGTTAGCTACGACTATGATGACTTCTGTACTGGAATCCAATGTGGGTTCTATAGTGATGAAAACGTTACCGGAATATTGTGTAGGTTCAACAGTTAGGACCCCTGTTACTGTATCCTAGGTCGGTCCGACAAAATATCTATTCTTGTATCCTGTGTGCATCCGACAACTTAAACGAGATAGCTGGTCCTGTATCCTGTGTGGATCTGACAGCTTAGCTAGTCTAATATCCTATGTGGGTCTGACCGCATAGATGATCCAGTGGATACATCTGATCATCTATATCTCACTACTATTGTATCTTGATTTTGTGAGGTTAGTTATGTCTTTCAACCATTATCATCATGGTGATTGACTTTACTTTGATTGTGGAATTGGTTTTTGCTTGGGCTCGAGAGTTAGAGTCGGACTGAGATTGGTAACTTACGTATATGTAGGGTCATATACCTAAGTAGGGTTGGTTGATACTTCAAAATTGTATATTTCTTCTTTTGTTTATCCATAGTGGATATTGAGAGACTTTGCGAGTATTGGGGTCCCTATTGAGTATCGTTATACTCACCCCTAGACGGGCTATGCTGGAACCTCTTCATATTGGATGCAGATGACGGACAATGCTGACGGAGGCCGAGAGCACCACGACTGGACGGTACCCGGAGGTGGACCTTGTGACGAGTCGACACATGGAGGAGACTGACGGATGTGAGTGCTGGCGTGGCCATCTGTACCTACCCTTCAGGTAAGAATCCCTGGAGGACGATCCAAGAGCTGCTCTTTACTCTCAACTGTTTGTCCTTTTTGACTTGTACTTTTTGTTCAGTTGGGTTTGTTTACTGGCCCATTTACTTTCCAAAAAACTCTTTTGTATTTAGTTTTACCTAGTGTTTACTTCCTGTTGTGTACTCTATTGTGTTTGTTTACTTTTATAAAGGTAATTCCTTCCCAGCTTATGGATTTACGCCTTTGGTGCTAGTCGCCAGCCCCTGGACTATGGAAGGTGGGCATGGGGTAGTCATAGGACGGGCCTTGAGGACGGGTCGTGAAAAATAGGTATCAGAGGTGGTCGGTTCTACAGTAAAACTTAGACTCTGTTTCTTTTAAAGACAACAGTGTTAAGTGTTTTGGGTGTGGTTATCAGTTTAGGGAAACATGTGATGGTGCAGCGGGCGACGTATCCATACACTAGGACTATGACTTCTGATTACCAACTTAGTGCAAGAAAACAATGATTTCATGTGTGTTTCCTTTGAAAAAGTTTTATTTGTGATTACTTTGTGTCATCTCACCAGGTATATTATTTGATCGTGGCACACATGTTTCTTTTTAGGATGGCTCCACAAAGGCCACCATCTAGGGTTCTGAGTTACGTACTAGATGGTAGCCCACCAAGTGACGAGGCCTCGGTGCAGGACCCCGTCCCAGTGGAGGCACCAGCGGTACCACTACCCGCTGGGCCACCGATACCACCAGGCACAACAACAGAGAGTGAACACCACCTGAGTGTGCTGCATGAGTTCCAGTGCTAGAGGCCACCTAGGTTCCGAAGAGATGCAGACCCACAGGCAGCTGAGGATTGGCTGGGGGCTGCCGTGAGAGTTTTAAAATTGGTAGGGACACCAGCTGACCTTATGGTGTTCCTTGCTGCGAGTCTCTTGCATGCAGTAGTAAGTAGATGGTGGAGCCTGATGCTCCAGTTGGATGAAGATGCATCACTACTCTGGGCAGACTTCGAGAGAATGTTTCAGGTGGAGTTTGTTCCATCCACCCTTGGTGCGGTGCGGATTCATGAGTTACTACATCTGCAACGGGGTAGCATAACTGTATCTCAATACTCAGCGAGGATCACCGACCTCTCATGCTACTCCACAGATATGGTTCGGGACCTGTTCTTCAGGGCCCAGACCTTCGAGCAGGGAATCAGAAATGAGATTAGGGATTCGACGATTCCCCTCAGTATTCCAACGCAGGCGGGGGTACTGGAGCGAGCCCTTCTAGTGGAGAGATTTCTCGCTGAGCATTCATCAGTAGCGAGACCCACCACAGGGTGAAACATCGCGGAGTCTTCTGCAGCCGGAAGTAGACAGATGTTGCAGAGGTCCAAGAAGACCAGGCCATCAGGTGGGAGATCCTAGGATACAAGATTGGTTGTGTGGGGCACAAGAGATAGATTCAGCTATATGAGGAGCAAGAAGTGCTATGCATGCGGCGGGGGGGGGGACATGGATCGTGACTTCCTAACCCACCATGCAGATGATCAGTAGACAGTATAGGGACCTACCAAGCAGAGGTAGAGGTTCAACCGTGGTGGTCCGCCGGAATAGGCGGACATGGAAGAGGAGGTGGACGAGTAGTGGGTGGTGGACGACATTTCGAGGCTCTACCACCACCACCTCCACCAAGAGGTCCACCCCAACCACAGGGAGCTGGCGGAAAGAGGCAGGCTCAGCTCTAAGTAGTCGAGGCCTAAGACCACGGCGCACCTGAGATGATTCGAGGTACTATCTGTGTCTACTCCATCCTTGATGCAGTACTCATATACACAGGTGAGAGTCATTCTTTTGTTGTCGCTGCCCTTGTTTGGATCCTGGAGATTCTGATGGAGTCGTTGGATCGATACTTATGGCTAGAGACTCCTACAGGAGAAGACTTGATGATTATGCACTGGTGCCGGTAGTGTGAGCTTACTCTAGGAGGCGATAGATTCGGCTCAGATCTTCTTGTAGCGGCGTCGAGGCCTTATGACGTCATCTTGGGTATGGATTGGTTATCTACAGTTCATACTCTCATCGACTGTATTAGGCACAAAGTGCGGTGTATCCATAGAGACCGGACCAGGTTCACCTTCACCAGCAGGAAGGGAGCCTTTGCAGCGCAGGATGGACATACGCAGAGGAGGGGGCAGCCAATCACACATCAGTTGGCTAGTCTCATCCTCGGAGCAGTTGATGTGCAGAGACTGAGTTTTCTTGTTGTGGTGGATCAGTATGTTGATGTTTTTCCTGTCGATGTTCTAGGTCTACCTCATCGCAGAGAGGTAGACTTCTATATTGACCTGTACCCCGAGAAAACACCAAAATCTACTCCAACATATCGGATGGATCCCACCAAGCTTCGTGAGTTGCGGGTACAGCTGGAAGACATGCAGGGGAAGGAATTTATCCGACCTAGTGTTTCACCCTGGGCATCACCAATTATGTTGGACAAGTAGGAAGATGGGAGCTTTCCACTCTGTGTCGACTATCATCACCTGAATCAGGTGGCCATGAAGAACAAGTACCCACTCCTAAGGATTGATGACCTCTTTTATCAGATCAATAGAGCATGATGGTTCTCGAAGATAGACCTCAGGGAGTCTATCACCATCTCAGAGTTCGAGACAAGGATGTGCAGAAGATGACCTTCAGGTGTTGGTATAGACACTACGAGTTCTTGGTTATGCCCTTCGGCGTAACCAACACACCAGAAGTGTTCATGAGTCCCATGAACATGATCTTCTAGCCTTACCTAGATCTATTTGTCATAGTCTTTATCGACGATATACTAATTTACTCGACTACTGTGGAGGAGCACACCTACCATTTTGCGGGTGGTACTAGATACACTCCGAGAGCACCAGATTTATGTTAAACTCTCGAAGTGGCGATTCTAGATTCTAGATGTTCACTTCTTAGGACACGTCATCTTAGAGGCGAGAGTTGAAGTTGATCTAGCAATGATCGAGGAAATAATTTCTTGGGAGCCACCCAGAAGTGTGACGGAGGTGCAGAGTTTCCTAGGACTGACTGGGTACTATCAGAGATTTGTGTCAGACTTCTCCAGAGTTGCATCATAGCTTTCATCATTGAATAAGAAGGGGAAACCCTTTGTGTGGTCATAGAGATGCCAGTAGAGCTTTCTGAAGCTGCTGCATAGATTGACCAATGCACCAATATTGAGGCTACCAGAGGAGGGCATTGGGTACGTAGTTTACTGTGATGCATCAGGGACTAGACTCAGGTGTGTCCTGATGCAGGAGAGAGTAGTGATCACGTATGGTTCATGGTATTTGAGACAACATGAGCAGAACTACGCTACCCATGACCTGGATTTAGAAGCAGTGGTCTTTTCCATGAAGATGTGGTGGCACTATCTGATGGGTGAGTGTTTTACAGTCTACTCTGACCACCAGAGTCTCAGGTATGTCTTCTCATAGAAGAACTTTAACCCGAGACAACGGTGATGGCTCTAGTTCCTCCAAGACTATGACTTCGAGATAGTCGGTTCTCCTGGGAAGGGGAGTGTTTTATTAGATGATCTCAGTAGGAGATCAAGCATTCAGCCGCTAGGAGAGGCGATAGAGAAGCTGGCCACGTTGCAGATATCCTTTATGGCTAGAGATGGAGGAGCCTTTCTTCAATCTCTCATAGTCACTCCTCTACTTCTCCAGCGAGTCAGAGAGGCACGACATGGGGACATTGACTGTGAGACATGACATGCTCATATATCTTTAGGGCATGCACCTGATTTTTTTTCTGAAGGTGGGGAGCACGTCATCCTCTTCAGAGGACGTCCCATGGTACCAGTTGCATTACAAGAGGAGCTGTTGAGGGAGTTACACACTTCCCCTCTAGCAGTACATACAGGAGTGGTGAAGATGTATCAGGACATCAGACGAAAGCCCTGGCGGGCAGGTATGAATAAAGGAGTAGCAGAGTTTGTCTCTCCATGCCTCACTTGTCAGCAAGTGAAGGTAGAACACTAGGTTCCAACAGGCTTGGTTCAACCCTTAGAGGTTGCAGAGTGGAAGTGGGATGAGATATCCATGGATTTCGGGATGGGACTTCCACGTACATCTAGCAAACATGATTCTATCTGGGTGATCATATACCGACTCACCAAGTTGGCCCACTTCCTACCGATCAGAGAGTAGGGCTCAGTAGAGATCTTAGGATGCCTCTAAGTTTAGGAGATCGTACAGCTTCACAGTGTGCCATCGACTATTATATCCGAACGTGATGCACGCTTTACTTCCCGACATTGGAAGGGGTTGAAGGAGGATTTTGGGGCACAACTTCACTTGAGCACCACCTTCCATCCTCAGACGGATGGTCAGACTGAGAGGACCATTCAGAATCTCGAGGACATGCTTCTTGCATGTGTCCTCATCTTTGGTCGTAGCTGGGAGGATCACATACCCTTGGTGGAGTTTGCGTAAAAAAACAACTACCACTTCACCAACGGGATGGCCTCTTATGAGGAACTATACAACTGACCTTGAAGATCACCTCTGTACTGAACCGACTCAGGGGAGTCAGCATTTGTAGAACCATAGATGGTGCAGGCTATGACAGAGAAGGTGAATATTATCTAGGAGTGGATGAAGATTGCACAGAGCAGACAGAAGTCCTATGGTGATAGGAGACAGAGACCACTAGAGTTCAAGGATGGTGACCACGTCTTCCTACGGGTCTCACCTCGAATATTTCTACAGATATTTGGTCAAGGCGGAAAGTTATCTCCATGTTTTATCGGGCCATTCCAGTTCCTCAGCAGAGTAGGGGAGGTGAATCACCACCTGACTCTTCCACCTTAGTTGCATAGGGTGCACGACGTCTTCCACGTATCTAAGCTGGGGAGATAAATGCATGACATGTCCTACATTATCGACCACAGAGAGCTGGACGTCGAAGAAAGGGTGACTTTCATGGAGGTTCCAGTGGAGATTGAGGATTTAAAGGAGCAGGTCCTGCGTGGATGGTTGATTCCTCTGGTGCACGTTCACTAGCAACACGAGAACCTCCAGGAGAGCACATGGGAGCGGGAGGCTCAAATGCGTGCTCAGTACCCCCTTTTGTTTCCATATTGTGTGTTGTAGCTTTACGGGGACGTAAATCTCTGAGGTGGGGGTAATGTAAAGACCTGGAATTTTCAATAGAATATTTTTCTTAAATTCATTGGAATTTTACGAGTCTGCAGTTTATGACGGTGCCTGATTCTGAGGCCCGATGTGCCCAGAATAAATTTCTGAAGTTTTGTTCAGGTACGTTCAGTAAACATATGTGTGGGTTTTTCTATCTTTTGAACTGGTGCTCAAAATTTAAATATGAGGACACCAATGAACTTGCAGCGCCGATATTCACATAAGGATACCTTTACCGTAGTTGCGTTTTATCAGATGTGGTAGTTATAATTTGGGGCTTCTAATTAAAAAATTAAACATTAAATAAAAATGTGTGAGTAACACATTTTTAATTAGTTGGTGGTTTTTATCTCCAATATGGAGTCGAAGGTTGGTCCCACCCCCCACATAACCTCCCATGGGAGGATATTGTGTGGTGGGTCCCACACAAGTTCAAACTTTTCACCTACCCTCAACTCCCATTAAATGCCCCATTGAATTAATGAGGCCACCTCTCTTCTCTTTTAAATTTTCAACCTTCCACCTTACCTCATTAAAGTGCCAACACCTAAGATTAATTAATGCTACACATAAGTAATATTTTTGAATTCTGTTGAATTGATTTTCCAACATTAAAACAAGAGATTACATTCGCTGATTTGGCTTGGCATAATCTTTGTTGGGAGAACAATGGAGAGGGGAAGAATTCTTGATGGAATAATACTCTCTCCATGAACAATGCGAAGAACACTGATTTCACCGAAGAACGACGAAATGTCTTCCTCCTTTCCAATCGAGGATAGAAAGGGAGAAGATGCCATCTGCAAAGAATGTCACCAACAATGATGCTTCCTTCTAGGACACACCCCATCGTCAAAGAATTGATGTCGTCGTTAATGAACGGACATCGAATCAAGGTAGGAGGATTTGTATAATTTTAAAGGAATAAAACTATACCCTTCTTCTAGATGTATGATTTGGTTAGTCTTTGGCCTTTTGTTATCACCTAACGCGGAGGGTGTGGGCCGAACGAACACGGCCCGATGGCCCTCCATTGATTATTTTTTTCTCTAACAATGGAGGGGGATCCGGTAGGGCGTGGTGCCGCCGCACCACGCTGGAAGAAGGAGGCTGCGACCATGCAGGCTATGGCAGTCGGAGGAGGTGATGACTACAGGAGGTAGCAGCTGTGTGGGAGAAAACAGTGGCCCACATCCACGCTCCGCTCGGGCTGAAGAGTCGGTCGGCTACTGCCAGCTCAGCTGGTGGACCGTGGCAACCAGAGGTGCCACGCGGAGGAGATACGGCTCGCAACCGCGAACCTCTTGGATGGGTGAACCGGCCAGCTACGGCCGGCCAAGAAGAGGAATTGCGGTGCCTGTAGGCACCGCACGGAGGGGGAACACACCCCATAATTGTGGGCCGCTCTCCGACGAATCAACCGACCGCCTGCCAGCCGTGCTGGAGACCCGCGTTGCCGCATGGCACCGGGTGGGAGAGACAACGGCCCGCTGTGCGGGCCGCTCGCGCCAGACAGAACTGGTCGGCCTGCTCCACGGGCTGGGTCCGCGGGTGGACTGCGCCCCACCGGGCCGAGCCGACCACTAGCTGGGTCAGACCTTCCGAACCAGGTCAGGCTGACCCGCCAACACACTGGGCTTGACGGGCCATGCCCGTTTCGCTTAAACGTGAATAACTTCTAGACTGCGCATCTGATCGACGTGCCGTCTACGGAAATGGGACCCTTGAGATGAGGCGGTCATTTTGCGATACTCTAAGTGAGTTTTGGATGAAAATGGAAAACGACCGGGTTTGGATCGAGCGTAAATCCAACCGGGCCCCTAGAATGGAAAAGCCAATAACTCTCAGACCAGGCATCCGATTGATGCGCTGTTTGTCGTGTTGGGTTTATTTTGAAGAGACGGAACATCGGGATACATCAACTCAGGACATCTTGATAGTTGATGTATCGAACCCCCTTTTCTCGAGAAGCAGACCCTCCCAGAATCGAGCATGCTATGTGCGGGAACCCTAGAGCTAGCTGCGACTGCGACAACTTCTGTACTGGAATCCTGTGTGGGTTCGAAAGTGATGACTATTGTACCAGAATCCTGTTTGGGTTCGACAGTTATGAATTCTATTCCTGTATCCTATGTGGGTCTGACAGAATACCTGGTCCTATATCCTATGTGGGTCCGATAGCTCAGATGAATTATAGCTAGTCCTGTATCCTGTGTGGGTTCGACAGCTTAGATGAGATAGCTGGTCCTGTATCATGTGTGGGTCTGACGGCTTAGCTAGTTCTGTATCATGTGTGGGTTTGACATATTAGATGATCCAGTGGCTACATATGATCATCAATATCTCACTACTATTGTGGAATACTTATGTGATCTGAGTTATGTCTTTCAAACATTATCATCGTGGTTATTTACTTTACTTCCTTTGTGGAATTGGTTTCTACTTGGGCTCGAGAGTTGTAGCTGGACTAATATTGGTAACGTAGGTATTTGTATAGTCATATACCTAGTAGGGTTGGTTAATACTTCAAGATTGTATCTTTCTTCTTTTGTTTATCCTTAGTGGATATTTTGAGACCTTGTGGGTCTCAGGGTCCCTGATGAGTATCATTATACACACCCCTGCATGGGCTATCCTGAACCTCATTATGTTGGATGCAAATGATGAACACTGCTGATGAAGGCCGAGAGCGCCACGACTGGACAGTACCTGGAGGTGGACCTTACGACGAGCTGGCACAGGGGGGAGACTGATGGACGTGAGTGCTGAGGTGGCCATCTATACCTAACCTTTAGGTATGAATCCACGAACGACAATCCAGGAGTTTCTCTTTACTTTCAGCTGTTTGTCCTTTTTTTACTTGTACTTATTGTTCAATTGGGTTCGTATACTGGCCCATTTACTTTCCAACACACTCTTTTGTATTCAGTTTCACTTAGTGTTTACTTCATGTTGCATACTCTATTGTGTTTGTTTACTTTTATAAAGGAAATACCTTCCCAGCTTAGGGATTTACGCCTTTGGTTTTATTCTCCAGCCCTTGATATATGGAAGGTGGTCTTGGAGTATTCACGACATGGGCCCCGATGATGGGTCGTGACAGATTCTTTCGATAAAAATACATTGAATCAACCCTAACATTTCGCATGCACCTAGAAAATTAATGTATGGAATCAAAAGTTTCAATTTACATTTATTTTAATATTTATAATATCAATTGTTTTAATCATTCATTAATAACATAATTACTTCACAACAATTATCTCATAAATAAATTTAATTATTTAATGTATAATTTTTTTTAAATAAAATACTATAATATAGATAATATTTTTTGATTTCTAATGAATATTTATAGTCAAATTTATCTTTGGTATAACCCTATATTTTAAAAGGTTTAGTTATTAAAATTTGATTTTAACACTTTTAACTATTCTTTAAATGAAATATAATAAATGTCCTAATAAAATACAAATAGATCAAAAAGGATCCTATTTTTGTTCTAATGTTGATTTTTGTTGAAATAAACTTATAAAATAGAATTCGTACATGTGTTGGGTAATTTATATTATTATAATATTATTTATACCATTAATTACCAATTTACTTTAAGCGGTGGTAAAGAAAACTCAAAAGTTACTATTCAACAAAAATTATTTTCATTCTATTGAAATGCATTTTACTTACTGATTAAAACTATGTCTGTTGTATTTTTGAAATTCAATGTAACACCCCAAGCTTCTAAGGCACGCTTCTCTTTGAATAATGTGATAGCGTGTGTTGTATGCAACACCGAGTTCTAACACACCATAACCAATCAAACTAGCCGTTATGAATAGTAATACCTAATTTTTGAAATTATATATATTTTATATTTCAAAATGGACTTCATTTTTGGATTCGTAATATCGAATTTAGCCTAAGGTGAAATTTTGGTACTTTTCAGATAACTTTAATATTTTGATTAATAGTGAAAATTACTAAATTTTAATTAGAAACAACTTTTTTAATCAAAATAGTTAATAGTGATAAATTATGAATTTGAGAGGTTTTAAAGTATATTTAGAATATATTTTTACCATTTAATACAATTTTGGTCATTGGACATACTTTTAAAATTAAACTGGACATAAACAAGTGTCAATCTTTTGATAGTTTTTATCTCTTAAAAACACGCTTTTTGTTTTAACAACGGGAATTAATTTTAAATTAATTTCTGCCACTTCTGTGTTTTGAATTTGGAAAAATTGATTCCATATTTGGAATTAGGATGTTCAAATTGTGTAAATAGGTAACATTTATTTTTAGACATTTTGAATAATTACTGCGGAAAATATTTTATTTACCATGGTTAAGGGTAAATCCGGTAAATAAGGGTTAAACAAATAATATTATAATAATACTAAATTACCCTAAAACGTGTCCTAACCTTATTGGTTGATACATGTTCGACCATAGGCATCTTTGGGTCGATTTTGGGACCCCATGGATCCACTTGTAGGTGATATGGACACTTTATTTTAATAAAGTTAAAATGAATACAAAAATGACACAAGAATATATCTTTTAGCAAAAAATTTTTTACATAGGTTTATATATGTTGGATTTTCAACTATAAATATTCATTTGAAGGATAAAAAAATTTCCTACATTATGATATTTTATTTATAATTTTTAGAGATTAAATAATTTAATGACGATGCAGTAATTTCCATAATAGTGAAAATTTAAAATAATTGATATTATAAATACCCAAATAAATATAATTTGAGACTTTTATGAATTAAACTAAATTTCTAAGTTAATATGAAATGTTAGGATTGATTTAATTAACTTTGGTCGAAGTAATTATTCTGTTATGAGTTTCACAAAAATCAATTATTGAATAGTGTCAAAATTGACATAAAAGAGTTTTTAAAACAAATATTATATTATTAATTGATATTAAATTCCTAAAAATCTAAGGTTCGGCCAAGAGACTTATATCACGATAGGATCATCATTAATGGACTATTTGGGGGCCTCTTGGATGTATATTGTAAGTTTATTAACCATATAATATAAAAATACAACGAGACATTGTAAAAGTGAAATTAATTAACTTAGAGTTAATACTTAAAGATAAGGTTAATATAAGTACCCAAACCTGTCTAAATTCTGTCGGTTGTGTGGTTTTTGACCTCTCCCCACCTTAACCTTTGAATAATCAACTTTTGAGCCATTAGAAACCGAATATGAATTTATTATAAATTAATATTTCTAGCTTTTCCAAAGGTGCCCCTCACCCCTCTTACAAAAGGGCACTCCTACTTCTCATTTCTTCACACCTTCAAAGCCTTTTGGTTCGGCCAAAATCTTCCCAAATACTCTCCCAACATCCCTCACTACAACCTAGAGGCATTATTTTGATCATAAAGCCAACCTAAGGAGCCCTTTTGATCAAATCAAAAGGAAGAACCCGAAGAAGAGGTAATGTTTTCACCACCCCTTTTCAAGTTTCTTTCTTCTTCCACTTCTTATTTCTTTGTTATTACCATTCTAAAATAATAAATCCAGTATCTTATATATACTATGATGTTATTATAAATATGGTACAACCATATTCAGTATTCTATCCACCCTTTGAATAACATGTCACCATATGTGCGTACGTACGGCTTACCGTCTCCACGTCGTGGTGTAATTGTTATTCAATATATTATTAATTGGATGGGTATAATAATGATGTTTAACTCATGTAAATAATAAATATAACATGTTAATGATTCTGTATATATAATATACCATCCATTTATATATTATTTTAATATCAAAAGAATGATATTGTCGCTCGTGCGTATGTACGGACTACCGTCTCCACGAACGCGATGAGATTCATTATCCATCGTATCCATTAAAGTATAATTATCATTTTATGATTAAAAAATGATGTTTAAGGACTTGATATCATTCTGGATATGAATAAGATACAACCTATCCATAACAAACATGACTTATGTAACAAAACATATAAAACAAAATGAGTAAGTTAACACCCGGAACGACGATAATTCTAAGATATTATTAACAAATCAATGTTGAAAGATCATATATGATATCATATTAATGATTCTTGTATCATTTAATAACAATTATTTCACCATTATACAGGAGGTTAACCTACCCCAACCAAAGAAAAGTACAAGGTAAGGGTTATTTCACAATCTCTTCATTATCCGAGGTTGTTTATACGTAATAATCTACTGGGATCTCTTTATCATCCACATCCATGTTCTTAAAAATGTATATCAAAACATTTTTACTATTTAAAAGAATATGGTTTAAAGTCATTTATACCCTTGTTTGACTTTTTATAAGAGTTTTATAAAGGAATCATTCCGTCGTTTTCCAAACAAGGTGCTTTTTATCCTTTTCGACAGAATTAAGGTAAGAATGTTTTTTTAACTTATACGGTGGGTGCGGTTATTTTCCGCCGTTATTAAATCGTCGAAGCTTCCCATACAAGCTTATAAGAATATTTTCAAAGAAAATGTTTTATTTTATAAATACATGACTCTTAAATGATTTCAAAATAGAAAGAGATATTTCTCTAAAAAGAGTTTTGATTTCATCAATGTCAACATCCTTTGATGGATATTACGCTTATTTGAAGTTGATTTATTATGATACAAAACTTCTATATTGTATTGAAGGTTTTGTGATGTGTTTGAATGTGGATGTGTTATTTTTATACCATTCATAGTTTATAGATGAAGTATTTACATTTCGTATTCTAGTTTTAATACGAATGTTTATGTTATGTTTACACCTTTTCATATGGGAATGCATTGGACTTAATATGTGATGGGTGGTGCCCGCTATAGCTCCTCGATGCATCGGTAGGTCTCATGAGACAAACTAGTGTCTTGGCACAAGGCCGTGAAAAAATATTATTTGTAGTCTTGGCTCGAGGCCTTGGCTATGTTTGTATGATAGTCTGGCATTATGCATTTCATCATTATGAAAGTGGTTATTGATATTGCATGTGATTATTCGATTAGTAGAATATCCATGTGAATATGTAAATGGAATTATTTCATTTTACTTTTGCCATACTATGTTGAAGTTCAAGTTTAAAAGGCTTTTGTTTTAGAAATTCATTGCCTTAAATGGTTATGCTTATTTTTGAAAGTTTCCGCTATATTGTTATCCTTACTGAGCATTTGGGCTCACCCCTTTTCTATGTTTTATTTTTCCCAGGATGTGAAAAAGTAAGTTATGAATGACCTGCAGGGATAGTATGTGGGGATATGAGTGTGGAATATGGAGACTATGTTGTTGTAGTAGTTTTTCACTTTGTGATGTAATGTAAAACATTATGAATATATCTTGTGTTTCTAAGGCTACTAAACCAATCGGTCTTTCGAGATTTGATCTTTCTTGTGATCATGCCAATGCCATGTAATAATGCACCGACTCTGGGTAACTAGGGTTGGGGCGTTACAGTTGGTATCAGAGGAAGTTTAGTACAAACCTTGGAAGCTAGATTTAGATAAACTCTGATTAGAGCACATAGACCTAAGATGAACTTTGAGGATTAGTATAGAAGAACTTACTAGAATTTTGGTATTGTAGAGATTTTTTGAGTTTTCCGAGAAATACATCCCTGTCTGGATACGAGCATGTAGAGGTGGCTCTGGCATAGATGTACCTAGGGGTAAAACCTGAAAACACTGCTTTGAGCTAGACTCGAACGGGAACTGGTGCACGACAACGGGCCTTTCTACACTCTTGGTTACGACACTCCCAGGGGATATGCTTAGGATAACTCTCATTTTCTTTACAAATCATTACGAAGGGTTTATGAGTATATACTTCCTCAAGGAAAATATTTTTATGGTTATGGATTATATACATAAATAGTTCAATTTATGTTAAGTGTTTTATAAGTATGGGATTATGTATTTTGATTCATAAACTGATCTAGTTTATGCCATTGTTTAGAAATGGCGCCTAGTGGAAGAAATGGAAACCGTATCAATGCACGCACTCCATGTAGGGATTTCCCTCCTGCTCAAGATAATTATAGTGGAGCTGGTTATGCAACTGGTGCCGATCAGCTAATCACCATACTGCGAAAACTCACTCAGGTTATGAATAATAACCTTACCCATATGGATCACCCTGATCCGCAGCATGGAGGATCAATGTTAGATCGATTCATGAGGCAACAACCACCATCGTTCAATGGGAGTACAAATCCCTTATTAGCTGAGCAATGGATATTTTCCCTAGAGAAAATATTTCAGGCTTTGGGGAGTAATGAAAGGGAAAAAGTTATCATGGCAGTTTACCGCCTCACTAGAGATGCTGATCAATGATGGTCATTGATTCAAAATATGAAGGAAGATGATGAAGTATCAAATATGGAATGGAGGGAGTTAAAAGATCTGTTTTTAGAAAAATACTTTCTCGTGACCATCGAGCAGATATGGAAAGGCAATTTCTATGTCTGAGACAGAAGGAGGATGAGAATGTCACAAAGTATGAGGCTAACTTTACAAGGTTAGAAAGGTATGCTGGTGATTATATACTTAACCCAAGAAGTAATATTGATCGTTCTTTGATGGGTTAAAACCATTTCTCCGTCGAGCATTAGTCTCACAATCCTTCTCGTCATACGAAGACATTGTCTCATGTGCTATCAAGACTGAAAAGGAATTCTCTAAGTCTTATAAATTTAAAGCAAATCAAGAGAAGAAGAGGCCTACTGATCAATCTGGGAATGGAAATAAGGGGAAGAAAGGAAAGTTTGAATATCCATCCTGTGGTAAATGTGGGAAGAAACACCCCGGTACTTGCTTGAAGGGAATGAGAGTCTGTTACAAGTGTGGTGAAAAAGGCCACCAAGCTCGTGATTGCAAAGGGAAGAAGGAAGCTACCAATGTTCAGCACTACAATTGCAGGGAGATTGGGAATTATGCAAATGAATGTCCTATGATTCAGGATAACTTACCTTAGAAAAGGCCAAGGGATCAATGCCAGGCTTATGCTATCACTACTGCTGAGGTAGAAGCTCCGAAAGATGTGGTGGCAGGTAATTTAATGGTTTCCTCAAGTTTAGAAAATGCATTATTTGATTCTCGATCATCGTATTGTTTCATATCTTCCCAATTTGCTAAGAAAATTAGATATTTCCAATTTTATTTAACAAGGGAGTTGTCAGTTAAAACTCATAAGGGAAGTATCATTGCAACAAAGATTTGTGAATCAGTCCCCATTAGAGCACATAAATTTTCTTTATCTTCTGATCTCATCGTCATACCTATGATTGAGTATGATATAATCCTCGGTATGGACTGGATTTCGGACTATGATGTGAAGATTTATTGTAAGAAGAAAGAGGTTACGATTCTTGATGATAATGATAAGTAACACCTTATCTTTAGAGCAGAATCGTTACCACCTAATTCTTATTTAGATCCACCCCCAGTAGATCAACTAAATTCAATTATTGAGGAGGAAGAGAATGAAATTACTATGGGTGAGGAAAGGAATGTTCAAATAGAGGATGTACCTGTTGTGAAAGAATATGTAGATGTATTTCCATAAGATTTACCTGGACATCCTCTAGAACGAGAAATTGAGTTCTCCATTGATTTAATTCCTGGATCAAGGCCTATATCAAAGACCCCTTATAGAATGGCCACTGTAGAATTAGTTGAACAAAAGAAACAACTATAAGAATTGAGTAATAAGGGATTTATTCGCCCTAGTGTTTCTCCATGGGGATCCCCTGTTCTTTTTGTTAAAAAGAAAGACGGATCTATGAGGCTATGTATCGACTACAAGGAGATAAATGCTATAATAATAAAGAAAAAGTATCCCCTACCTCGCATTGATGATTTTTTTGACCAACTTCATGGAGCTCAATACTTTTCAATGATTGAACTTCGATCTGGATACCATCAGTTGTGTGTGAAGAAGGAAGACATTCCAAAGACAGCATTTCGAACCAGGTACGGGCATTATGAGTTTACTATAATGCCTTTTGGATTGACTAATGCACCCTCTGTATTCATTGATCTTATCAATAGAGTTTTCAAAGAGTATCTCGATAAATTTGTGGTGGTATTTATTGATGATATTTTAGTATACTCTTAAAGCTACAAAGATCATGAAAATCACTTGCGCATTATCTTGAAGACTCTGAGAAGACATGAATTATATGGGAAGTTTAGCAAGTGTGAATTCTGGATTCATGAGATTTCTTTTCTTGGCCATATTGTCTCTAAATATGGAATCTCTGTTGATCATTCTAATACCAAGGCGATCCAAGAATGGCCAGCACCTACGAGTATAACTGAGGTACGTAGTTTTATTGGTTTGGTAGGTTATTATCGACGATTCGTCCAGAATTTTTCCCGATTGGCTAACCCATTAACAAAGCTCACACGTAAAGGGGATAAATTTGTTTGGAAAAAAGAGTGTGAAGAATGTTTCGAAGAACTGAATAGAAGATTAGTCAATGCTCCTATATTGACTCTACCATCGGGGAATGATGGTTTCGTTATTTATAGTGATGCATCGAAGAAAGGACTTGGTTTTTTCCTTATGAAGAATGATAGAGTTATTGCCTATGCATTATGACAATTGAAAATTCATGAACAAAATTATCCTACTCATGATATCGAGTTAGCAGCTGTGATCTTTTCTTTGAAGATATGGAGGCACTACCTCTATGGTGAAAAATGTGAGATTTATACTGATCACAAGAGTTTGAAGTATATTTTCTCACAAAAATAACTCAACATGAGGCAAAGGAGATGACTTGAATTGCTCAAGGATTATGATTGCACGATACACTACCACCCAGGGAAGGCAAACAAGGTGGAAGATTCTTTGAGCAGAAAAGATCATGGATTTTTGAACAATATGAGAATTGAAAGGGATCCAATTTTCATGGATCTAGTGAAGATGGACATGGGAATAACCAGGTAAGGAGAAACATCAATGCTTTTTCAAATGGTTTCCAAACCATCTTTACTAGAAAGGATTAAGAGTTCTCATACCGATGATGAAGAATTTCAAAAGAATATTAAAGATATGAATGATGGGAGACTGAGAGACTTTGTGTATGAAGATGGAATTTTGAAATTTGGGAAGAGACCTTGTGTTCCCGATAT
This sequence comes from Viscum album, assembly GCA_963277665.1. NCBI lineage: Eukaryota > Viridiplantae > Streptophyta > Magnoliopsida > Santalales > Viscaceae > Viscum > Viscum album. Next base: position 2,016,786,432 of record OY728127.1, read on the forward strand.
ACCTGATCTAAAAAGGGAGTAGCTGGATGATGCTCATAGTTCCAATTTCTCTATACACCCTGGGAGCACCAAAATGTATAGAGATTTGAAAGAACATTTTTGGTGGGACAACATGAAGAGGGAGATTGCTGATTTTTTGTCAAGATGTTTGGTTTGTCAACAAGTGAAAGCTATAAGGCAACAGCCTGGAGGAGTCATGCAACCTCTTCTCATACCGGAGTGGAAATGGGACAATATTACGATGGACTTTGTCATGGGGCTACCAAAGACTCCTAGAAGGAACGATGCAATATGAGTTATTGTTGATCGTCTTACCAAGTCAGCACATTTTCTTGCTATAAGAGAAGATCTACCCCTAGAACGTCTAGAAAAACTATATATTAATGAAGTTTTGAGACTTCATGGAGTACCCCTATCGATTGTTTCTGATCGGGATCCCCGTTTTAATTCAAGATTCTGGAAAAGTCTTCAGAAATCCCTGGATACTAAACTTCATTTGAGCACTGCTTACCACCCTCAGACAGACGGACAATCAGAACAGACTATTCAAACATTAGAAGACATGTTGAGATCTTGCCCAATTGACTTTCATGGTATGTGGGATCCATATTTACCTATAGTAGAATTTTCCTATAACAATAGCTTCCATTCGAGTATTCATATGGCACCATATGAAGCGTTATACAGAAAGAGATTTCGTACACCAACCTGTTGGGATGACGTTGGTGAAAGAAAACTTGTAGGCCCAGAACTGGTGGAGGAAACAGTGGAAAAGGTGAAGGTAATCCAAAATCACATCAAAGCAGCTCAAAGTAGGCAGAAGAGCTATGCCGATAATCGAATGAAGGATTTGGAATTTCAAGTCGGTGATCATGTTTTCCTGAAGGTATCTTCATGGAAGGGAGTCATACATTTTGGTGAGAAAGGTAAATTGAGTCCCAGGTACATCAGACCTTTCGAAATTATAGAATGAATTGGGGCTGTAGCTTACCAATTGACAATGCTGCCAAGTCTCTCCAAAGTTCACGATGTGTTCCACGTATCTCTGTTAAGGAAATACATGTCTGACCCAACGCATGTACTCACATATGAGGAGTTAGAACTGGAACCCGAACTGTCTTATTGCGAAGAGCCCATCAGGATTCTTGATATGAGAGAACAAGTACTGAGAAACTGGACGACGCGTCTGGTAAATGTTTTGTGGAGAAACCATAAGATGGAAGAGGCAACGTGGGAACCTGAGGAACTTATGATAAAGAACCACCCGAGTCTTTTCATGTGATAACTATTCTAGAAATTTCGAGGATGAAATTATTTGAAGGAGGGGAGAATGTAACACCCCAAGCTTCTACGGTACACTTCTCTTTGAATAATGTGATAGCATGTGTTATACGCAACACCAAGTTCTAACACACCATAACCAATCAAACTAGCCGTTATGAATAGTAATACCTACTTTTTGAAATTATATATATTTTATATTTCAAAATGGACTTCATTTTTGGATTTGGAATATCGAATTTAGCCTAAGGTGAAATTTTGGTACTTTTCGGATAACTTTAATATTTTGATGAATAGTGAAAATTACTAAATTTTAATTAAAAACAAATTTTTTAATCAAAATAATTAATAGTGATAAATTATGAATTTTAGAGGTTTTAAAGTATATTTAGAATATATTTTTACCATTTAATACAATTTTGGCCATTGGACATACTTTTACAATTAAACCGGACATAAACAAGTGTCAATCTTTTGATAGTTATTATCTCTTAAAAACACGCTTTTTGTTTTAACAACGGGAATTAATTTTAAATTAATTTCTGCCACTTCTGTGTTTTGAATTTGGAAAATTGGATTCCATACTTGGAATCAAGATGTTCAAATTGTGTAAATAGGTAACATTTATTTTTAGACATTTTGAATAATTACTGCGGTAAATATTTTATTTACCATGGTTAAGGGTAAATCCGGTAAATAAGGGTTAAAATAATAATATTATAATAATACTAAATTACCCTAAAACGTGTCCTAACCTTATTGGTTGATACATGTTCGACCATAGGCATCTTTGGGTCGATTTTGGGACCCCATGGAGCCACTTGTAGGTGATAGGGACACTTTATTTTAATTAAGTTAAAATGAATACAAAAATGACACAAGCATATATCTTTTAGAAAAACAATTTTTTTACATAGGGTTATATATGTTGGATTTTAAACTATAAAAATTCATTAGAAAGAAAAAAATATTTCCTACATAATGATATTTTATTTATAATTTTTAGAGATTAAATAATTTAATGATGATGCAGTAATTCCCATAATTGTGAAAATTTAAAATAATTGATATTATAAATACCCAAATAAATATAATTTGAGACTTTTATGAATTACACTAATTTTATAAGTTAATATGACATGTTAGGATTGATTTAATTAACTTTTGTCGAAGTAATCATTCTGTTATGAGTTTCACAAAAATCAATTATTGAATAGTGTCAAAATTGATATAAAAGAGTTTTTAAAACAAATATTATATTATTAATTGATATTAAATTCCTAAATATCTAAGGTTCGGACAATAGACTTATATCATGACAGGATCATCATTAATAGACCAGTTGGGGGTCGCTTGGATGTATATAGTATGCTTATTAACCAATATAAAAATACAAAGAGACATTGTAAAAGTGAAACTAATTAACTTAGAGTTAATACTTAATGATAAGGTTAATATAAGTACCCCAACCTGTATAAATTCTATTGGTTGAGTGGTTTTCGACCTATCCCGATCTTAACCTTTGAATAATCAACTTTGGAGTCATTAGAAACCGAATATGAATTTATTATAAATTAATATTTCTAGCTTTTCCAAAGGTGCCCCTCACCCCTCTTATAAAAGGGCACTCCTCCTTCTCATTTATTCACACCTTAAAAGCCTTTTGTTTCGGCCAAAATCTCCCCAAATACTCTCCCAACTTCCCTCAATACAACCTAGAGGCCTTAGTTTGATCAGAAATCCAACCTAAGGATCCCTTTTGATCAAATCAAAAGGAAGAACCCGAAGAAGAGGTAATGTTTTCACAACCCCTTTTCAAGTTCCTTTATTCATCCACTTCTTCTTTCATTGTTATTACCATTCTAAAATAATAAATCCAGTATCTTATATATACTGTGATTTTATTATAAATATGGTACAACCATATTCAGTATTCTATCCACCCTTTTAATAACATGTCACCATACGTGCGTACGTACGGCTTACCGTCTCCACTTCGTGGTGTAATTGTTATTCAATATATTATTATTTGGATGGGTATAATAATGATGTGTAACTCATGTAAATAATAAATATAACATGTTAATGATTCTGTATATATAATATACCATCCATTTATATATTATTTTAATATCAAAAGAATGATATTGTCGCTCGTGCGTACGTACGGACTACCATCTCCACGAACGCGATGAGATTCATTCTCCATCGTATCCATTAAAGTATAATTATCATTTGATGATTTAAAAATGATGTTTAAGGACTTGATATCATTCTGGATATGAATAACATACAACCTATCCATAACAAACACGTCTTATGTAACAAAACATATAAAAGAAAACGTGTAAGTTAACACCCGAAACGACGATAAATCTAAGATATTATTAACAAATAAATGATAAAAGATCATATATGATATCATATTAATGATTCTTGTATAATTTAATAACAATTATTTCACCATTATACATGAGGTTAACCTACCCCAACCAAGGAAAAGTACAAGGTAAGGGTTATTTCACAATCTCTTCATTATCCGAGGTTGTTTATACGTAATAATCTACTGGGATATCTTTATCATCCACATCCATCTTCTTAAAAATGTATTTCAAAACATTTTTACTATTTAAAAGAATATGGGTTAAAGTAATTTATACCCTTGTTTGAATTTTTATAAGATTTTTATAAAGGAATCTTTCCGTCGTTTTCCAAACAAGGTGCTTTTTAACCTTTTCGACAGAATTAAGGTAAGAATGTTTTTTTAACTTATACGGCGGGTGCGGTTATTTTCCGCCGTTATAAAATCGTCGAAGCTTCCCTTACAAGCTTATAAGAATATTTTCAATGAAAATGTTATATTTTATAAATATATGACTCTTAAATGATTTCAAAATAGAAAGAGATATTTCTCTAAAAAGAGTTTTGATTTCATCTATGTCAACATCCTTTGATGGATTTTACGCTTATTTGAAGTTGATTTATTATGATACAAAACTTCTATATTGTATTGATGGTTTTGTGATGTGTTTTACTGTGGATGTGTTATTTTTATACCTTTCATTGTTTATGGATGAAGTATTTAAATTTCATATTCTAGTTTTAATACGATTGTTTATGTTATGTTTACACCTTTTCATATGGGAATGCATTGGACTTAATATGTGACGGGTGGAGCCCGCTATAGCTCCTCGATGCATCGGTAGGTCTCATGAGACAAACTAGTGTCTTGGCAGAAGGCCTTGAAAAAATCTTATTTGTAGTCTTGGCACAAGGCCTTGTCTATGTGGTTATGATAGTCTGGCCTTATGCATTCCATCATTATGAAAGTGGTTATTGATATTGCATGTGATTATTTGATTAGTAGAATATCCATGTGAATAAGTAAATGACATTATTTCATTTTACTTTTGCCATACTATGTTGAAGTTCAAGTTTAAAAGGCTTTTGTTTTAGAAATGCATTGCCTTAAATGTTTATGCTTATTTTTGAAAGATTCCGCTATATTGTTATCCTTACTGGGCATTTGAGCTCACCCATTTTCTAAGTTTTATTTTTCCCAGGATGTGAAGAATTAAGTTATAAATGACCTGTAGGGATAGTATGTGGGGATATGAGTGTGGAATATGGAGACTATGTTGTTGTAGTAGTTTTTCACTTTGTGATGTAATGTAAAACTTTATGAATATATCTAGTGTTTCCAAGGCTACTAAACCAATCGGTCTTTCGAGATTTGATCTTTCTTTTGATCATGCCAATGTTATGTAATAATGCACAGACTCTGGGTAACTAGGGTCGGGGTGTTACATTCAATTCACAGATACTGTAAAATTACATTTTATTAAAATTTAGAGATGTTCCTAGAAGTTGGGAAAAATACGTTAAATAGTTAAATAAAATTTTATATATCTAATCTCATTATAAAATTACTCTGATGAATTACATTGGACTAATATCGTTACTATAGTGGCCGAAACCTCTCTGGTCCATTACACTTCTGAAATTTGGTGTTTGAGGTGTTCTGGGAGGTCAAGGTGACTTATTCCCAAAAAATTTCCAAATTTCTAGTTCATGAATAGTGTTTTCAAATTAGTAGGATATTTCCAATAGAAAACATTTTTCCTATCCCAAATTTCAAGTTCATGAATAGTGTTTCCAGAATAGTAGGCTATTTCCAACAAAATTCTTTTTCCTTTGTCAAATTTCTTGTTCATGAACAATGCTTCCAGAACAGTAGGCTATTTCTAACAGCATGATTTTTCCTTTCGCAAATTTCATGTTCATGAAGAGTGTTTCTAGAACAGTAGGATATTTCCAACAGAAGGATTTTTTCCATTTCCAAATTTCACATTCATTAATTGTGTTTCCAGAATAGTAGGCTATTTCCAATAGCATGCTTTTTCCTTTTCCAAATTTCTAGTTTATTAACAGTGTTTCCTGAATAGTAGTCTATTTCTAAAAATAACATTTCTTCCTTTTCCAAATTTCTAGTTCATGAATAGCATTTTTAAAATAGTGGGATATTTCCAAAATCAAGCTATTTCCATTGCCAAATTTCTATTTCATTAATAATGTTTGCAGAATAGTAGGCTATTTCCAATAGTAGCCTATTTTCTGTTGCCAAATTTATAGTTCATGAACATTGTTTCCCGAAAGATGAGGTTTCCAGACCAGTGTATTTCTATAGTGTTTCTAGACTAGTGAGGTTTCCAAACCAGTGATGTTCTACAGTGTTTCTAGAATAGTAAGTTTTCCATAGTGGTGAGTCATCCAACACTTTTTCAAATTTAATGTTTGGTTTACAATGTTTCCAGCTTCCTATAGTTTTGCCCCTTTGACGTTTCCATTGAAGTAAAATGCATTGAAGTCCCTTTTTATGGAATTTAAGGATGAATCAAATCCCATAACTCCTAAATTAATTTTCCTAAGTCTCGAGATGTTTTTACTTGGTCAAACCGTGTGGTTTAATGTGATATTCTTTTATTGTAAAATCAAATGTATCTTAAACCGCTACTCTATTAAATTTTATAAAGGGACGAGATATATTCCTTCTTAATTATACCTTCTTATTCCCAGGCATGAGACATTCAACAATTTCCTTCTTTCCTTAGGGTCTATGTGACAAACCATAATCCTCTGAATGTTTCCCCTTGATGTTTATTCATAATGCATGCACGCCCCTGTTTTGCTATAAGAAGAAAGTATATATACTTCATCGATATAAGGTATGATCTACCTCTATTATTGTATTTTCTTCGATAATTTTCCTCCTGTTTCTCTTTTACATGATACTACATTTGATCTCCATGCTTCTAATAATGTTTTCTTGGCTTTCAAATGGCGCGGTCAAGATGCAACATCCTCGGGTGGATGCAGTTGTTATTGGGGAGGAGATAATAATCCGTTGTGTTGACCATACTCTTATACAGAACATAAAAACCCGTTTGAGGTAGAGGATTCATTTCTTCTCTATTAATTTACATGAAAATGCAGGGTTAGCAAGTTTTAGACCACTAGATCACAATATAATTGACATAATAAACATTTGAATCAAATAAATAAATTGATATCGATCGTATGTTATTACCTTTTATTTTCCAAGATAGTGTGATATCAATGCTTAATTTTTTTACCTTTTCATTTTATATGGTTTTTAGGAATGAACATAAATCCAAAAATTAATTTATAGTTGTTTAGATAAATATAAAGAGGCATGTAAATGAATATGGTTTTTGTTGTTATTGTTACTGTTATAATTTGATGTTAATCAAATTGGTGGAATACACATCTTTAATCAATTTTTAATAGCTATGAATGTTTTTATTTAGATTACCCATTTTTGGAACCTATATATAATAAATTGGTTAATTATAGATGGATTAAAGATCTGGATGTCTGATAAAAAGATAATTCCTCGTAGGGTACTGAGTTACCCTCTTTCTTGTTTAAGGGCCAAGAGCACAATTTATTTGATGTTTGTTTTCCTGCTTCTTGTGTTGTGATGTGATCCTGGAAGGCTATTGTGACATGTGGGGGTAGGGAGGCCTATTTGTTGTGGTAGCAGTTGATGCTGAGAGTGGAAAGATTCCCTGGAATATGCATGTGTGTGTTAGGGAGTACACTAGAGATTTTGGAACAAGTTTGATGTTAATTTTTGGATACTTGCAGTTTCATTGTTGGTTTTTTATCTTCCTCAGTTTCCCCACTTCTTAGGGTATCTAGTTTTCTTTCCCACCATCCAAAAGGGTCAAATATGCATGGGGTATGCCCCTTGATTTTTGTGTTTTTCTACCTAATGGAGGATGGGTCTACACTCTTACTATAGGTAGAAAAGTATCACAGACTAGTTCATCTACTCTCCGTGTTGACCCCCTTGTGTTTAGTAGCTTAAAATTTTTTATCTAAAATTACTGGGATTATGGGAAAGTAAAAATATTTTTGATAAATGATTTTAACCTATGGGGTTGGATCTTGCTGGGATGCAATGTTGAGGTAGCAATTTATATGAATAGTGGACATTGGGTTTGGTGCTAAAGAAATATAATGTGGAAATTGTTAAAAGTTAATTAATGTTTAAAGAATTAATGAATGAAATGTGTAACAGATAAAAAGGGAATAAATAAATGTAATCAATCTCTTTAAATGTTTGGGTTCTTATAGGATACATAGTCTTAGAAGAAGAAAACGAGAGTCTGAGAGATGTTAGATGCATTTGATTCTAAGACTGGGTTATGCCCACAATTTGGTAGTGAGCTATAGTATATTATGTACTTTTTGGGTTTCTATATGCTACTCCACCCTATCAGTTAAGGCATATAACACCCATGGGATTCTGAGCCCTCAGGGGTGTCTTCCCCAACATTCTGGTCGGTGGATGGAGGGATTACTACCCCCTTGGGCCAATCTGTCTTCTCTTGGTAGTTACCTGTGATGGTAAGAACAATGGTTAGTTTTCCACATATATGTGTGCAAAGGTTTGTAAGTCCTTGTGGTTATTCACACACATATATTGTATGTATCATTTTCTATGGACTACTATAGGTGGAACATGTATAGGTTATGATGGCTTGAGGATCCTTACTCGGTATGTTGGCTGTAATGGATTGAGGTATAATTCCTGAAATAAGATACATGTTATGTGAGCTATGGTGGATCTTAGAAAATACTTGGCTACATTGATTATGTGGATGTTGTGGTTTTGTTTCACATGGTGCATGTTGTGGGTCTTCACCTAGGTATCTTCTAGCAAGACTTTTGGATAATGATGTAAAGGTCATGTGACGTTGGGAAAAGTGGCTAACGAGTGGGGAAATCATAGCATGGTACCCTTGATATTCATTATTATATTATATAATCTTTTATGCGATACTTAGTGAGAGTATCCTTGGAGAAGCTGGGAACTTATAATACCTGTTTAGGTGATGAGTTAGTTTCACTTGTTCTTCACTGTGGTTTAGCATGTTCTCTTTACTTTTTCACGATAGGCTCTAGTGAGGATCCTATATGGTATATTGTTATACACACTATACCTATATAAACTATTTTACAGGACACTTAGACCAGGTTGGTGATCAGGATGGTTACTACAAGATTAGGGTTGTAGGAGTTGTTTGGGATTTTTTGTTGCTGCAGTTTTTTACTTTGTTTTGGTACTTTCAGTTTTTTTGTTTAGTGGTAGTAGTTTTGTATGACATTTCATTTGTGTAATTGGGATTTTATTTTAAATTTCTATCTGAGTTGGATTTTTTTGGTGTCTGTGTTAACTCACTCTTTCTCATGTGTTCTCTTAGAGGGTAATTCCACCCATTTTTGTGTTTATTATACCCTTGGTGCTAGTCGTCAACATGGGGCCTACTGGAGGTGAGAATCAAGGGTCATTATCTCTCTTCTCACATTTCCAGCCCAGGATGGGTACACCTTGTGGGTAGGGGGTCATGAAAGAGTGGTATTAGAGGTCTAGCTGAGGGATAGGATGGAGTTTAGTGTTAGCCATAGGTGAGGTTTCTTGGGTTCGTAGGGAAACAATGTTAGTCATATTTAGAAAGTGATGTAAACACTGGAGACCAGCTGAGACATAGGCGTTTAGGCCCACATTTGATTTGATGCACAAACCATTTTGTTTACAATGGCTACTAAATGATATGATACTAGTTTAAGGGTAGATACCTAGGAAAGGATCATGTGCCATTATTCTTTCTTCATATGTTTGAATGGTTATATCTTGGGAGAGGTTAACCTAAAATGAATAAAAGAAAACAATTAATTAATTAATTCTGAGTCATCTATATTCCATGTTTAGGAGCACTAACTATTTTTTAGTTTGCAGGTATGGCTCCAGGATGATGTCCTGCTCAGGTTCGTGCAAAAGATGTCCAGTAGGCTGTGCCGGTAGATCGCCACAAGGAAGAGGGTGATGATGAAGACACATAGAGGAGGAATTTCTGAGTGTTTTAACACTAGAGTCTGCAGAAGAATATGGGAGCCATTTTCGATGCAGTCAAAGAAGACTAGTTGGAGGAGGTAAAGATAGGATTCAGTTTGATATGTGCTCGAAAGGCACAATGGGTGTCTTTGGATGTGACGATGCTACATGGAGCAGCGAGGCAGTGGTGGTTCTTATTCCCCAAGTATTGTAAGGATTTGGTGATCTCATGGGAGGAGTTACGAGGAAAGTTTAGAGTCTAGTTTATTTATTCAACTGTGAAGGATTCTGGTCACTAGGATCTCTATACCCTCTAATAGGGGAGATCTAGTGTGCAAGAGTTTGGAATCCATTTATGTAACCTTTTACGATATTCTTCCGATCAATTTCTAGATGTGGAAGCTTGGGCGAGGAATTTCGTGGATGCTTTGCATCTAGAGATCTAGCACCAGGTCTCCCAATTTATGATGAAGACATATCTTGAGTTACTAGAAAGGGTAGGGGTCTTCAAGTGGAAATTGGATAGGACTGGATTGTCAAGAGAGGAGAGTCATCATGATTCCTCACGTTACAGAGATGTGGTCCAGGGTTCCCAATTTTCAGTGAAGAAGTGTTTCCGTTCAGCCAGGGGTATGTCCCAGCCCTCTGCATCTGGTTCCTCTAGGGGAGGAACCACTCAGGCCTATGAAAAGGGATCATGGGCTTGTTTTTATTATGGAGGGTGAGGTCATTAACAATGATAGTTCCCAACCTTTCAGAGAAGTCATCATGCACCAGGTGTTCCACTCCATGTTCCTCTGTAGAGGAAGTTCCAGATGAGGCAGTAGTATCCGGTTGCACCAGCATTGGGTTAGCAGAGAGACGATGGGGTAGGCATAAGACAACCCCATGATGCTCCCCATCCTTAGAGTGTAGAGCATGACCATGGTGGTTGTTGTCATCAGGGTCAGAGAGGCTATGAAGGAGGTTGCAGTCTACATTATGATTTAGCGTTGCCACTGCTAGGCGAGCCAGACATCATTCGAGGTACCCTTTTCTTGTTTTCTACTTGGGTGTATTCCTAGTTTAATTCAAGAGTGACACACTACTTCATATCACTTATCCTTTTCCATGATTTGGGACTTAATGTAGAGAGACTTCTAGTTCCTTTAGCTTTGACTACGCCAGTTGGAGGTCGAGATAACTTTTTTGAAGTATGTTGAGACTGTGATCTAGTGTAGGGGTAGCACCACACTTGGGAACATTTCCTATGTTTATAGATGCAACCATATGATGTCATCCTTATAATGGATTGGTTTTATTCGGTGAAGACTATCATGGATTGCTTTAGGAGGTAGGTGGTGTTCTCTAATGCAGATGGAGATCCAACTGTGTTTATTGGAGAGCGAGAAACTCAGATGGGTTAGAGGTGTGTTTCTTTCTTATCATCCATAGTGGATGAGATGATTTTGAGTTCTTCAAAGGTTCAATATTTTGTGTTTCCAAGGGTTGTATAAGAGTACCATGATGTTTTTACAGAAGAGGTTGTAGCATTACACACTCGACAATAGATCAAACTTGGGATCAAGCTACAACCCAGAGCATCTCATATCTATTTTTATACATATATGATGTCCCCGTTTGAGTTACGAGAGCTAAGTATACATCTTGATGTTGTGTTATAATGCAGTTTTGTTCGGCCATGTGTGCCACCGTGGGGTGCACCGGTTTTGTTCGTGAAGAAGGCTGATGGTAGTTTGCAGTTGAATATGGATTATAGTTTCTTAAACAAAGTGATAGTGAATAATTGCTATCCTATTCCAAAAATTGATTATTTATTCAATAAACTAAAGGGTGAATGTTTATTCTCAAATATCGGCTTGTGGTCATGATATAATAAAATGCATTTGAAGGATGAGGATATCCCAAAGACTGCTTTCTATTGTCGTCATGAACATTATGAGTTCATTGTAATGTCGTTCGGAGTGAATAATGCACCAGCTGTGTTCATGGGATTGATGAAATCTGTGTTCTGTGATTTCCTAGATATGTTCATGGTGGTTTCATAGACGAAATCATTTTGTACTCCACGTCTGAGGAGGATCATGCAGAGCATATACACACTGTTTTGGGAGTTCTTCATCAACATCAGCTATTTGGGATGCGGTGGAAGAGCAAGTTTTGGGCTCGAGAATTCCATTTCTTGGGGAATGTTGTGTCCCAGCATAGAGTAGTTATGGATCCATTGAAGATAAAAGTAGACCAGTCTTGGGAATCCCCCAAGACAGTGGCAGAGGTGCGATGTTTCCTTGGACTTACCAGATACTACAAGAGGTTTGGGGCCTATTTCTCTTAGTTTTCAACTCCTATGATGACATTGACTAGGAAGGATCAAGAGTTCATGTGGAAAAATCCATGTCAGGTTGCTTTTGGGTATCTGATGTAGAAGTTATTAAGTACTATAGTTCTTTTTTCTTCCAGTAGAGAGAGTTCAATTTGATGTTTTATGCGATGCATGGCATTTGGGGTTTGGGATATGTTCTGATGCATCAAAGATCAGTTGTTTCTTATGGGTATCAGCAGTTGGATCCCCATGAACATAACTATTCCAACCATGATCTTGAGTTGGCAGCCATGGTTTTTGCTCTGACGTTGTGGAGACATTACCTCATTGGTGAGCACTTTTGTGGTTTTCACCAATCATAAGATTCTGAGGTTTGTTTTTTTCCAGCTTGAATTATCTTGTGACAATGTTGTGGGATAGTGTTCTTACAAGAATACGACATCAAAATACCATTTACACAAATAAAGGGGAATTTTGTAGTAGACGCACAGAGTTGGAAGTCATGTAGTGATGCAGTGTGTGAATCTTGTGATTCTTGGAGTGTAATGAAAGAACAATCAACATTACATCTTGATATGGGAGAAGTTGGGGGAAGAAGTTGTCTTTTTCAGATGATGGTTCAATCATATCTGTTGAAACAGGTGGAAGAGTCCCATTTGGGGGATCTAGAGGTTGAGGTCCGGGGTGACCAAGTTGTTTGTGGAAAGGCCCCTGATGGTTTGTATGAGGATGAACAACACATAATGTCGTATCATGGAAAGATATTTTTTCCTTTGGCGATGCATGAGATGGTTCTCATAGATTTCCATAGTTTTACTTCAGCGGTGCATACTAGTGTGAAAAAGATGTACCGAGCCTTGAGGAGTCAGTTTTGGTGGCCTGGGTTAAAGCATGCAGTTGCAATGTTTGTGCCTCGATGTTTGGTCTTCTAGAAGGTCAATGCTGATCACAATGTCCCTACTAGTTTTCTCTAGACATTATCTATTCCTCAATGGAAGTGGGAGGACATCTCAATTGACATTGTTACTTGTTTACCTCGAGCTTCGGGAGGACATGATTCTATTTTGGTGGTAGTGGACCATTTAAAAAAACATACCACTTCATAGTAATCAAGGAGTATAGTTCAATGGTAGTTTTTTCAAAGCAATATCTGGAGGTTGTGGTGAGACTCCATGGAGTTCTGCGGACGATCATTTCCGATTGAGATCCCCATTTTACCTCTAGGGTGTGGAGAGGTCTCCAACATGATTTTGGTTCTCAGAAATGTATTAGCACTACTTTTCATCCACATACGAACGACCAGACAGAGCGGACTATCCAAACTCTTTAAGACATGTTACACTCTTGTGTCTTAGATTTTGGAGGTTCGTGGATGAGGTACATACCCTTGGTGGAGTTCTCTTAAAACAATAGTTTTCACTCCACCATCAGTATAGTGCTATTTGATGCCTTGTATGGCTGACCATTCCATTCTCCGTTATGCTGGACTGGTGTCTAAGAGTGAGAAATTATCAGACTGGAACTAGTGTAGAAGACAAAATAGATGGGTAAGGTGATTAGTGAGAGGATGAAGACAACATAGGATTTTCAAAAGTCATATGTTGATCAATGGAGGAGAACTTTGGAGTTTGCTGTTGGGGATCATGTGTTTTTGAAGGTGACTCCTCATTGTGGGCATCGATGGTTTGGTGATGGGAGTAATATTTCTCCCCATTTGTTGGTCCATTCGATGTGTTGGATCGTATGGGAGTTGTGGCGTATCGAGTTGCACTTCCCCTGATGATGAGATAGATACATGATGTTTTCATTGTATTATAGTTCCATATTTATCTTTATGATGAGTCACATGTCATCAATTGGAGCCAGATCAATGTTGATGATGATGCAACCTATGAGGAGTGTCTAGTAGTGATCCAGGACCACAAGGAGAAGCTGTTTCATGGGTGCTCTATTCCCCTGGTTCATGTATTCTGGAAAAACAGTGGAATTTAGGAGATTATTTGGGAGTGGGTGTCCCAGATGCGTGTCCAGTACCCATAGATGTTTTAAGTTTTTGAGTTGAGTTTTTCATTGATGTTTTTTGTACATTTTATGTGATTTTATGCTTGACTTGTTTGGAAATGGAATGATTGTTCCCTTGTACTCAGATATTGAGGTTTTGTTCTAAATTTAGAATAACTCAGGGTGGTTTTCCCCTAAGAGGTATCTTATGGGGTGGTTGTTCGATCCCCTCTTTACTTTTGGGTTGGTTTTGAATTGTGAGGGATGTGAATGTTTTCAAAGGTATATAATGTAATGTCCTAGACCACTCCATCCCATTACATTTCTAAAATCAAGTGTTTTAGGTGTTCTGGGAGGTCAGGATGACTTATTCCTAACACTTTTACAAATTTCTAGATTATGAATAGTGTTTCCAGAATAGTATGATATTTCTAATAGTAGCCTTTTTTTCTTTCCAAAATTTCTATTTCATGAATAGTGTTTTCAGAACAGTAAGATATTTTCAATAGCAAGATTTTTTCTTATTCCAAATTTCATTCTAATGAACAGTGTTTACAGAACAGTAGCCTATTTCCAACAGTAGGATTTTTTCCTTTACCAAATTTCTATTAAATGAATAGTGTTTTCAGAAAAGTAGGTCATTTCCAATAGAAATATTTTTTCCTTCGCCAAATTTATATATCATTTACAATTTTTCTAGAATAGTAGGCTATTTCTAATAGTAGTCTTTTTTCCATTTCTAAATTACTAGTTCATAAACAGTGTTTCCAGAATAATAGGCTATTTCCAATAGTATGATTTTTTCCTTTTCCAAACTTTTAGTTCATCAATTCTATTTCTAGAACATTTTTCTATTTCCAATAACATGCTATTTCTTTTCCCAAATTTCTAGTTCATGAATAGTGTTTTCAAAATAGTAGGCTATTTCCAATAGCAGAATATTTTCCTTTTCCAAATTTCTAGTACACAAACACTATTTCTACACCATGGACATTACCAGACTGGTGGGGTTCTACAGTGTTTCCAGACTTGTGATGTTTCCAGACTAGTGAGGTTCTACAGTTTTTCTAGACCTGTGAGGTTTCCAGAATGGCGACTCATCCAACACATTTTCAAATTTCATGTTTAGTGCAGAGTGTTTCTAGCTTCCTATAGTTTCTATCCTTTTTTGTTTCCTTTGACATAAAATGAATTTAAGGCCTTTATAGGGGATTTTAGGCTGAATAAAATCCCATAACTCCAATATTGATTTTCTTGAGGCTCGGGATGTTTTTACTTTGTCAAACTGTGTGTATTAATGTAAAATCTGGCGTATCTTAAACCACTAATCTGTTAAAATCTTATAAAGGGAAGAGATATATTTCGTCCTTAATCTAACTTCTTATTCCCTGGTGCGAGACACTTGAACCTTTCATTTTTCCCTTAGGGGATATGTGATCAAACCTTAATCCTCAGATTGTTTCCACTTAATGTTTCTTCCTACTGCATGCACACCCCCTTTTTTGGTATAAGGAACAACTGTAAATCCTTCATAGATATATGGTATAGTCTACCTTAGTTATTATGTTTTCTTAGATCCTTATTCTCATGTCTCTCCTTTCCATGCTATGAAATGTGATCTCCATGCTTTTAATGGAGTTTTCTTGGTCGTTAGATGGTATGGTCATACCGCGACATCCTCGGGTGGAGGCAGTTGTCACAAGGGAGGAAATTGTAATCTGTGTGTGGATCTTCCTCATATAAGGAACGTCAAGAACCATTTGAGGTAGGGGATTCATTTATTTACTATTATTTTATGTTAAATGTATTGTTGTCATCTTTTAGAGAACTGTATCACAATGGAATTGACATTACAAACATTTCAAATGGATAAATAAATTGATATCAATCGTAAGTTATTACCTATTGTCTCTCTAGATAGTGTAAAATCTATGTTTTCTTTGTTGAGATTTTTGTTCTTGATTGAAATTGGTAAATAACCTAAAGGTAAAAATTATTTGATAATTGTTTTTCTAAAGATAAAGATGGATGTAAATGAATATGGTTTTTGTTTTTGTTTTTGTTGTAATTTGATGTTAATAAAACTGATGCAGTAAAAATATTTAATCAATTTTAGATAGCGATGATAGATTGTTGTTTAGGTTACCCATTGTTGAAACATAAAAAATATAAATTGGTTAATTCTAGATTGTTTAAAGATCTTGTTGTTTAAAAAAAAAGATAATTTCTTATAGGGTTCTGAGTTACCCTATTGCTTGTTTAATGGAAAAGTGCCTAATTGGTACGATGTTTGTTATTCTACTAATTGAGTTGTGATGTGAGCCTGGGAGGTCATTGTGATATGTTGGAGTAGGGAGGACTATTGGTTGTGGAATCAGTTGATTCCTAGAGTGGCGAGATGCATTAGTTTATGCATAGGGGTTTCGGGGAGGACATTGTAGATGATGGAACAAGTTTTAGGTGAATGTTTGGATACTTACTATTTCATGTTGGTTGTTTATCTTCCTTACTTTACCCACTGCTCCAGGACACTTGTTTTCTTTACATCCTTCCAAAATTGGTGAAGTCGTGCGGGGTATGACACAACTTTCCGTGTTTAGCTTCCTGGGGGAGGATGAGTCTACAATCTTGCTATAGGCAGCAAAGACTCGACAGGTAGTTCATCTACTCACAGTGTTTACCCCTTGTGTTTAGTATATTATAATGTTTTTCTATAATGCCTAGGAATATGGGACAGTAATAATGTTTTCAATAAATGATTTAACAAATGAAGTTAACCCATGGGGTTGGAGCTTGTTGGGATGCAATGCTGATTTTGAAATTTAAAGGAAGAGTGGACTTTTGGTGTAGTGGTAATGAAATATAATGTGGAAATTTTTAATAGTTTATTAATGTTTAAACAGTTAATAAATGTAAAGAGAAAATGATAAAAAGGGAATGAAGGAATGTATTCAATCTCTTTAATTGGTTGTGTGCATATAGGATATCTTGTCTTAGAAGTGGCTGTTGGGCATCCGAGAGATGTTATATGCAATTGAGTATAAGACTAGGTTATTCCCATAGTGTGGTTGTGAGATATAATATATTATGTACCTTTTGTGTTTCTATATGCTACTCCACCCCATTAGTTAGGGAAACTGACACCATGGTGATTCTGAGCCCTGGGGGTGTTTTCCCCCACATTCTGGTGGGTGGAAGGATGGATTACTACCCCCTTTGGCCCCACTCTCTTCTCTTGGTAGTTACTTGTGCTGGTAGGAACAACAGTTAGTTTTCCCCAAATATGTGTGTAGAGGGTTGTAATGGATTGTGGTTATTCAAACCCATATATTCTAGATATATTTTCCTATGGACTACTATAGGTGTAAAATGTATAGCTTGTGATGGCTTGAGGATCCAGCGATGATCGAGGAAGTACTTTCTTGGGAGCCACCCAAAAGTGTGACAGAGGTGTAGAGTTTCCTGGGACTGGCTGGGTACTATCGGAGATTTGTGCCAGACTTCTCCAGAGTTGCATCACAGCTTTCATCATTGAATAAGAAGGGAAAACCCTTCGTGTGGTCAGAGAGATGCCGGCAGGGCTTTCTGGAGATGAGGCAGAGATTGACCAGTGCACCCATATTGAGGCTACCAGAGGAGGGCTTTGGGTACGTAGATTACTTCGACGCATCAGGGACCAGACTCGGGTGTGTCCTGATGTAGGAGCGAGCAATGATCACATATGGTTCATGGTAGTTGAGACAACATGAGCAGAACTACGCTACCCATGACCTGGAGTTAGCAGCAGTGGTCTTTTCCTTGAAGATGTGGTGGCACTATCTTATGGGTGAGTGTTTAAAAGTCTACTCTGACTACTAGAGTCTCAGGTACATCTTCTCACAGAAGGACCTGAACCCAAGACAACGGTGATGGCTCTAGTTCCTCCAAGACTATGATTTCGAGATAGTCGATACTCCTAGGATGGGGAATGTTTTAGTAGATGATCTCAGCAGGAGATCAGGCATTCAGTTGCTAGGAGAGGCGACAGAGAAGATGGTCGCGTTGCAGATATCCTTTATGGCTAGATATGGAGGAGACATTCTTCAATATCTCACAGTCACTCCTCTAATTCTTCAACAAGTCAGAGAGGCACAACATGGGGACGTTGATTGTGAGACGTGACATGCTTAGATATCTTTATGGCAGACACCTGATGGGTTTTCTGAAGGTGGGGAGCACATCATCTTCTTCAGAGGACGTACCATGGTACTAGTTGAACTACAGGAGGAGTTGTTGATGGATTTCCACACTTCCCCTCAAGCGGTACATCTAGGAGTGGTGAAGATGTATCAGGACATCAGATGAAAGCCCTGGTGGCCAGGTATGAAGAAAGCAGTAGCAGAGCTTGTCTATCGATGCCTCACTTGTCAGCAAGTGAAGGCAGAGAACTAGGTTCTAGAAGGCTTGGTTCAACCCTTAGAGGTTCCAGAGTGGAAGTGGGTCGGGATATCCATGGATTTAGGGATGGGACTTCCACGTACATCTAGAGGACATGACTCTATCTGGGCAATCATATACCGACTCACAAAGTTGGCCCACTTTCTACCGATCAGAGAGTAGGGGTCAGTAGAGATCTTGGGACGCCTATAAGTTTAGGAGATCGTATGGCTTCATAGTGTACCATCAACTATTATCTCCGACCGTGACGTACGCTTTACTTCCCATCTTTGGAAGGGGTTGAAGGAGGCTTTTGGGGCACAACTTCTCTTCAGCACCACCTTCCATCCTCAGACGGATGGTCAGACTGAGAGGACCATTCAGACTCTCGAGGGCATGCTCCATGCGTGTGTCATTGACTTTGGTCACAGTTGGGAGGATCACTTACCCTTGGTGGAGTTTGCGTACAAAAACAGCTACCATTCCACCAACGGGATGGCCCCTTACGAGGCACTATACGGCTGACCTTGAAGATCACCTCTGTACTAGACGAACTCAGGGGAGTTAGCACTTGTAGGACTAGAGATGGTGCAGGCTATAACAGAGAAGGTGATGATCATCTAGGAGATGATGAAGACTACACAGAGCAGACATAAGTCCTATCGTGATATGAGACAGAGACCACTGGAGTTCGAGGATGGTGACCACGTCTTCCTACGGGTCTCACCTCGATGATTTATATGGAGATTTAGCTGAGGCAGAAAGTTATCTCCATGTTCTATCGGGCCATTCCAGGTCCTCAGCAGATTAGACGAGGTGGATTACCGCCTGACTCTTCCACCTTAGTTACATCTGGTGCACGACGTCTTCCACGTATCTATGCTGGGGAGATACATGCATGACCCGTCGCACATCATCGACGAACTGGAGCTGGACGTCGATGACAGTGCGACCTTCATGGAGGTAGCAGTAGATATTGAGGATCGACTGGAGCAGGTCCTGCGTGGATGGTCGATTCCTCTGGTGTGCGTTCACTGGTAGCATGGGAACCTCCAGGAGAGCACATGGGAGCGGGAGGCTCAGATGCGTTCTCAGTAACCCCTTTTGTTTCCCTAGTGTGTGTTGTAGCTTTACGGGGACGTAAAGCCCTTAGGTGGGGGTAATGTAAAGACCTGAAAATTTCAAGGGATTTTTTTTCGTAAATTATTTGGAATTTTACGAGTCCGTAGTTTATGATGGTGCCTGATTTCGAGGCCCGGTGATCCCGGAATCAATTTCTGACGTTTTGTTCGGGTACGTTCAGTAAACATACATGTGGGGTTTTCTATCTTTTGAACTGGTGCTCGGAATTGAAATCTGAGGACCCCGATGAACTCGCAGTGCCGATATTCACATAAGGAGACCTTTACCATAGTTGCGTTTTATCAGATGTGGTAGTTAAAATTTGGGGCTTCTAATTAAAAAATTAAAGATTAAATAAAAATGTGTGAGTAACACATTTTTAATTAGTTGGTGGTTTTTATCTCCAAAAGGGAGTTGGAGGTGGGTCCTACCCCCCACATAACCTCCCATGGGAGGATATTGTGTAGTGGGCCTGACACAGGTTCAAAATTTTCACCTACCCTCAACTCCCATTAAATGCCCCATTGAATTAATAAGGCCACCTTTCTTTACTTTTAAATTTTAAACCTTCCACCTTCCCTCATTAAAGTGCCAACACCTAAGATTAACTAATGCTAAACTTATGTAATCTTTTTGAATTCTTCTGAATTGATTTTCCAACATTAAAAGAAGAGATTAAATTCGCTTATTTGTCTTGGAATAATCTGGATTGGGAGAACAATGGAGAGGAGAATAATTCTTGATGGAATAATACTCTCTCCATGAAGAATGCGAAGAACACTGATTTCACCGAAGAATGATGACGTGTCTTCCTCCTTTCAAACCGAGGCTAGAATGGGAGAAGACACCATCCGCAATGAACTTCGCCAACAATAATGCTTCCTTCTAGGACGCACCCCGTTGTCAATGAATCGATGCCGTCATCAACGAACGGACATAGAATCAAGGTAGGTGGTTTTGTATAATTTTAAAATTAATAAAATTATACCCTTGTTCTATATGTATGCTTTGGTTCATCATTGGCCTTTTGTTATCGCCTAACGCATAGGGTGTGGGCCTAACGAACACGGCCCGAAGACCCTCCGTTGATTCTTGTTTGCCTTGAGAATGGAGGGGGATCCGGTAGGGCGCGGTGTCGTCGCACCACGCCGGAAGAAGGAGGCCGCGACCATGCAGGCTGTGGCTGTCGGAGGAGGCGATGAATACTGGAGGTGGAGTCCGCGCACTGGCCGCATGGAAGAAAACCATGGCCTGCATCCGTGGTCTGATCAGGCTGAAGAACCGATCGGCTACTGCTAGCTGGGCTGGTGGACCGCGACACCTAGAGGTGCCGCACGGAGGAGATGCGGCCCGCAACCGTGGGCCGCTGAGCTGGTCGAACCGGCCAGCTACGGCCGACCGGGCAGAGGAAATTCGGTTCTCGAAGGTGCCGTACGGTAGGGGAACAACACCCCGCAATCACAGGCCGCTCGCCGATGAACCGGCCGGCCGCTTGCCAGCGGTGCTGAAGACCCGCGGTTCCGCATGGCACCGGGTGGGAGAGACAGGGGCCCGTTGTGTGGGCCGCTCAAGCTAGAAAGAACTGGCCGGCCTACTCCACGGGCTAGGTCCACGGGTGGGCTGCGCCCCATCGGGCCGAGCTGACCCCTAGCTGGGTTAGATCTGCTGAACCAGGTCGGTCTGACCCGCCAACCCACTGGGATTGACGGGTCGGGCCCGTTTCGTTTAAACATGAATAAATTCTAGACCGCGCGTCCAATCGACACGCCGTATGTGGCACTGAGACCCTTGAGATGAGGAGTTCCTTTTGCGATACTCTAAGTGAGTTTTGGACGACTTTAGAAAACGTCTGGGTTTGGATCGAACGTAAATCCAACCGGGCCCCTGGAACGGAAAAGCCAATAACACTCAGACCGGGTGTCCGATTGACGCGCTGTCTGTCACATTGGGTTTATTTTTATGAGACAGAACTTTGGGATACATCAACTTAGGACATCTTGATAGTTGATGTATCTAACCCCCTTTTCTCGAGGAGCAGACCCTCCCGGAATCTAGCGTGCTGTGCACGGGAACCGTAGAGCTGGCTACGATTGAGACAACTTCTGTATTGGAATCCTATGTGGGTTCGATATCGATGACTATTGTACTAGAATCCTGTGTGGGTTCGACAGTTCTGAATTCTATTCTTGTATCCTATGTCGGTCTGACAAAAAAGCTGGTCCTATATCCTTTGTGGGTCCTACATCTCGGATGAATTATAGCTAGTCCTGTATCCTGTGTGGGTTCGACAGCTTAGATGAGATAGCTGGTCCTGTATCATTTGTGGGTCCGACAGCTTAGCTGGTCCTGTATCATGTGTGGGGTTGACAGCTTAGATGATCCAGTGGCTACATATGATCATCTATATCTCACTACTATTGTGGAATACTTATGTGAGCTGAGTTATGTCTTTCAAACATTATCATCGTGGTGATTGACTTTACTTCCTTTGTGGAATTGGTTTCTTCTTGGGCTCGAGAGTTGTAGCTGGACTGATATTGGTAACATAGGTATATGTATGGTCATATACCTATGTAGGGTTGGTTGATACTTCGAGATTGTATCGTTATTCTTTTGTTTATCCTTATGGATATTTTGAGACCATGCAGGTATCTGGGTCCCTAATGAGCATCATTATACTCACACCTGCACGGGCTATCCCGCACCTCATTGTGTTGGATGCAGACGACGAACAGTGCTGACGAAGGCCGAGAGCGCCATGACTGGACGGTACCTGGAGGTGGACCTTACGACGAGTCGGCAAACGAAGGATATTGATGGATGTGAGTGCTGAGGTGGCCATCTATACCTACCCTTCAGGTAGAAATCCCCGAACGACGATCCAGGAGTTGCTCTTTACTTTCAGTTGTTTGTCCTTTTTTTTACGTGTACTTGTTGTTCAGTTGGGTTCATATACTGTCCCATTTACTTTCCAACACAATCTATTGTATTCAGTTTTACTTAGTGTTTACTTCATGTTGTAGACTCTGTTGTGTTTGTTCACTTTTATAAAGGAAATGCCTTCCTAGCTTAGGGATTTACACCTTTGGTTCTAGTCGCCAGCCCCTGACATATGGAATGCGGGCTTGGAGTAGTCACGACATGGGCATCGAGGATGGGTCGTGATAGATTCATTAGATAAAAATACATTGAATCAACCCTAACATGTCATATGCACCTAGAAAATTCATGTATGGAATCAAAAAGTTTCAATTTATGTTTATTTTAATATTTATAATATCAATTGTTGTAATCATTCATTAATAACGTAATTACTACATAACCATTATGTCATAAATAAATTTTATTATTTAATGTATATTTTTTTAAATAAAATACTATAATGTAGAAAATATTTTTTTATTTCTAATGAATAATTATAGTCAAATTTATCTTAGGTATAACCCTATATTAAAAAAGGTTTAGTTATTAAAATTTGAATTTAACACTTTTAACTATTCTTTAAATGAAATATAATAAATGTCCTAATCAAATACAAATAGATCAAAAATGATCTTATTTTTTTCCTAAGGTTGATTTTTGTTGAAATAAACTTATGAAATTGAATTAGTACATGTGTTGGGTAATTTATATTATTATAATATTATTTTTACCTTTAATTACTGAATTTACATTAAACGATGGTAATGAAAATTCAAAAGGTACTATTCACAAAAAATTATTTTCATTATATTGAAATTCATTATACATACTGAAGACAACTGTGTCTGTCATATTTTTGAAATTCAATTCACAGATACTGTAAAATTACATTTTATGAAAATTTACAAATGTTCCTAGAAGTTTGGTAAATTACGTTAAATAGTTAAATAAAATTTTATATATCTAAACTCATTATAAAATTACTCCGATGAATTACATTGGACTAATATCGTTACTATAATGGCCCCAACCTCTCTGGTCCATTACTATTCTGAAATTTGGTGTTTGAGGTGTTCTGGGAGGTCAAGGTGACTTATTCCCAAAACATTTCCAAATTTCTAGTTCATGAATAGTGTTTTCAGACTAGTAGGCTATTTCCAATAGCAAACTTTTTTCCTATCCAAAATTTCTAGTTCATAAACAGTGTTTCCAGAATAGTAGGCTATTTCCAGCAAAATGCTTTTTTCCTTTGTCAAATTTCTTGTTCATGAACAGTGCTTCCAAAACAGTAGGCTATTTCCAACAACATGATTTTTCCTTTTCCAAATTTCATGTTCATGAATAGTGTTTCTAGAACAGTAGGCTATTTCTAACAGAAGGATTTTTTCCTTTTCCAAATTTCACATTCTTTAACTGTGTTTCCAGAATAGTAGGCTATTTCCAATAGCATGCTTTTTCCTTTTCCAAATTTCTAGTTCATTAACAGTGTTTCCTGAACAGTAGGCTATTTCTAAAAATAAGTCTTCTCCCTTTCCCAAATTTCTAGTTCATGAATAGATTTTTCAAAATATTAGGATATTTCCAAAATCAAGCTATTTCTGTTTCCAAATTTCTATTTCATTTATAATGTTTTCAGAATAGTAGGCTATTTCCACTAGCAGCCTACTTTCCGTTGCCAAATTTCTAGATCATGAACATCGTTTCCCAACCGATGGGGCTTCCAGACCAGTGTAGTTCTATAGTGTTTCTAGACCAGTGAGGTTTCCAAACCAGTGATGTTCTATAGTGTTTCTAGACTAGTGAGGTTTCCATAATGGCGAGTCATCCAACACTTTGTTAAATTTCATGTTTAGTGTACAATGTTTCCAGATTCCTACAGTTTTACCCCTTCTACGTTTCCATTGACGTAAAATGCATTGAAGGCCTTTTTTATGGGATTTAAGGTTGAATCAAATCCTATAACCCCTATATTAATTTTCCTAAGTCTCGAGATGTTTTTACTTGGTCAAACAGTGTGGTTTAATGTGATATTATTTTATTGTAAAATCAAATGTATCTTAAACCGCTACTCCATTAAATCTTCTATAGGGACGAGATATATTCCTTCCTAATTCTACCTTCTTGTTCCCTGGCATGAGTCATTCAAAAATTTCCTTCTTTCCTTTGGGGCTATGTGATCAACCCATAATCCTCGGAATGTTTCCCCTTGATGTTTCTTCCTAATGCATGCACACCCCTGTTTTGTTATAAGAAGCATGTATCTATACATCATCCATATAAGGTATGATCTACCTCTATTCTTATATTTTCTACAATAATTTCCATCCTGTTTCTCTTTTACATAATACTACATGTGATCTCCATTCTTCTAATAATTTTTTCTTGGCTGTCGAATGGCGCGGTCAGGATGCAGCATCCTCAGGTGGATGCAGTTGTTATGGGGGAGGAGATAGTAATCCGTTGTGTGGACCATCCTTATATAAAGAACATAAAAACCGTTTGAGGTAGGGGATTCATTTCTTCTCTATTAATTTACATGCAAATGTAGGGTTATCAAGTTATAGACCAATAGATCACAATGTAATTGACATAATAAACATTTGAATCAAATAAATAAATTGATATCGATCCTATGTTATTACCTTTTATTTTTCTATATAGTGTGATATCAATGCATAATTTTTTTACCTTTTCATTCTATATGTTTGTTGGTAATGAAAATAATTATAAAAATTAATTTATAGTTGTTTAGATAAAGATAAAGAGGCTTTTAAATGAATATTGTTATTTTTGTTATAGTTACTGTTGTAATTTGATGTTAATCAAATTGGTGGAATACACATATTTAATCATTTTGTGATAGCTATTATAGTTTTTATTTAGATTACCCATTTTTGGAACCTATATATAATAAATTGGTTAATTCTAGATGGATTAAATAATTGGAGGTCTGATAAAAAGATAATTCCTCATAGGGTACTGAGTTACCCTCTTTCTTGTTTAAGGGCCAAGAGCCCAATTGATATGATGTTTGTTTTCCTGCTTCTTGTGTTGTGATGTGAGCCTGGAAGGATATTGTGACATGTGGGGGTAGGGAGGCCTATTGGTTGTGGTAGCAGTTGATGCTGAGAGTGGAAAGATTCCCCGGAATATACATGTGCATGTTAGGGAGTACACTAGAGATTATCGAACATTTTTTATGTTAATGTTTGGATACATGCAGTTTCTTTGTTGGGTTTTTATCTTCCTTACATTCCCCACTTCTTAGGGTATCTAGTTTTCTTACCCACCTTCCAAAAGGGTCAAATATGAACGAGGTATTCCCCATGCTTTTCGTGTTTTGCTACCTAATGGAGGATGGGTCTACACTCTTACTATAGGAAGAAAAGTCTCGCAGACTAGTTCATCTACTCTTCGTGATAAACCCCTTGTGTTTCGCAGCATAAAATGTTTTATCTAGAATTCCTGGGATTATGGGAAAGTAAAAATGTTGTTAATAAATGATATTAACCTATGGGGTTGGATCTTGCTTAGACGCAATGTTGAGGTAGCAATTTTTATGAACAGTGGACAATGGGTGTGGTGCTAATGAAATATAATGTAGAAATTGTTAAAAGTTAATTAATGTTTAAAGAATTATTGAATTAATAGTGTAACTGATAAAAATGGAATAAAGAAATGTAATCAATCTCTTTAAATGTTTGGGTTCTTATAGGATACATAGTCTTAGAAGCAGAAAACGAGAGTCTGAGAGAGGTTAGATGCATTTGATTCTAAGACTCAGTTGTTCCCATTGTGTGGTAGTGAGCTATAGTATATTCTATACTATTTGGGTTTCTATATGATACTCCACCATATCAGTTAAGTCAACTAACACCCTAGGGATTCAGAGCCCTAGGGGGTGTTTTCCCAAACATTTTGGTCAGTGGATGGATGGATGACTACCCCCTTTGGCCCATCTCTCTTATCCTGGTAGTTACCTGTGATGGTAAGAACAATGGTTAGTTTTCCACATATATGTGTGTAGAGGTTTGTAATGTCTTGTAGTTATTCACACACATATATTCTAGGTAAAGTTTTCTATGGACTACTATAGGTGGAACATGTACATATTATGATGGCTTGAGGATCCTTACTCGGTGTGTAGGTTGTAATGGATGGAGGTATAATGTCCGACATAAGATACATGTTATGTGAGCTATGGTGGATCTTAGAAAATACATGGCTACATTGATTATGTGGATGTTGTGGTTTTTTTGCACATGGTGCATGTTGTGGGGCTTCGCCTAGGTGTCTTCCATCAAGCCTTTTTGGAGAATGATGTAAAGGTCATGCGACGTTGGGAAAAGCGGCTAACGAGTGGGGAAATCGTAGCATGGTACCCTTGATATTCATTATTATATTATATACTCTTGTATGCAATACTTAGTGAGAGTATCCATGGAGAAGCCTCAAACTTATAATACATATTTAGGTGATGAGTTAGTTTCACTTGTTGTTCACTTTGTTTTTTCATGCTCTCTTTACTTTTCCATGATTGGCTCTAGGGAGGATCCTATAGGGTATATTGTTATACACACTATATCTATATAAACAATTTTACAGGTCACTTAGACCAAGTTGGTGATCAGGATGGTTACTACTAGATTGGGGTTGTAGGAGTTGTTCGGGATTTTATGTTGCTGTTGTTTATTACTTTGTTTTGGTACTTTCAGTTTTTTTGTTTAGTGGTTGTAGTTTTGTATGACATTACATATGTGTACTTGGGATTTTCTTTTAAATTTATTTATAAGTTGGATTTTGTTGGTGTCTGTCTTATCTCCCTCTTTCTCATGTGTTCTCTTAGAGGGTAATTCCACCCATTTGTGTGTTTACTATACCCTTGGTGCTAGTCTCCAACCTGGGGCCTGCTGGAGGTGAGAATCAGGGGTTATTATCTCTCTTCTGACATTTCCAGGCCAGGATGGGTATGCCTTGTGGGTATGGGGTCATGGAAAAGTGGTATTAGAGGTCTGGCTAAGGGATAGGATGGAGTTTAGTGTTAGGCATAGGTGAGGTTTCTTGGGTTGGTAGGGAAACAATGTTAGTCATGTTAAGAAAGTGATGTAAACACAAGAGACGAGCTGAGACATAGGCGTTTGGGCCCACATTTGATTTGACGCACAAACCATTTTATTTACAATGGGTACTAAACGTTGTGATACTACTTTCAGGGTAGAGACCTAGGAAAGGATCATGTGCCATTATTTTTTGTTCCTATGTTTGAATGGTTATATCTTGGGAGAGGATAACCTAAAATGAATAAAAGATAACGACTAATTAATTAATTATGAGTCTTATATATTCCATGTTTAGGAGCACTAACTATTTTTTATTTTACAGGTATGGCTCCAGGTTGATGTCCTTTTCAGGTTCGTGCAAAAGATGTCTAGTAGGCTGGGCCGGTAGATCGCCAGGAGGAAGAGGTTGATTAAGAAGACACATAGAGGCGGAATCTCTGAGAGTTTTAACACAAGAGTCTGCAGAAGAATGATGGATCCATTTACGATGCATTCATAGAAGACTAGTTGGAGGAGGTCAAGCTATGATTCAGTTTGATCTGTGCTAGAAAGGAAGAATGGGTGTCTTTAGATGTGACGATGCTGCATAGAGTAGTGAGGCAGTGGTGGTTCTTATTCCCTTGGGTATGTGAGGATTTGACGATCTCAAGGGAGGAGTTCCGAGGCAAGTTTAGAGACTTGTTTATTTATTCAACTATGAAGGATTCTAGTCGCTAGGAGCTCTGTACCCTCTAATAGGGGAGATCTAGTGTGCAAGAGTTTGTAATCCATTTATGTAACCTTTTAAGATATGCTTCCGATCTATTTATAGATGTGGAAGCCTGAGTGAGGCATTTCATGGATGCTTTGCATCTAGAGATCTAGCACCAGGTCTCCCTATTTATGCTGAAGTCATATCTTGAGTTACTGGAAAGGGTAGGGGTATTCAAGTGGACATTGGATAGGACTGGATTGTCAAGAGAGGGGATTCATCATGATTCCTCACGTTACAGAGATGTGGTCTAGGTTTCCCATTTTTCTGGGAAGAAGTGTTTCCGTTCAGCCAGGGGTATGTCCCATCCCTCTGCATCTAGTTCCTCTAGGGGAGGAACCTCTCAGGCCTATGAAAAGAGAACATGGGCATTTTTTTCTTATGGAGGGAGAGGCCATCAACAACGATAGTTCCCAACCTTTCAGAGAAGTCATCGTCCACCAGATATTCCGCTCCAAGTTCCTCTGTTGAGGAAGTTCCAGCTGAGGCAGTAGTATCTGGTTGCACCAGATTTGGGTTAGAAGAGAGATGATTGGGTAGGCATAGGACAACCCCATGATGCTCCCCATCCTTAGAGTGAAGAGCACGACCATGGTGGTTGTATTCATCAGGGTTAGAGAGGCTGTGAAGGAGGTTTCAGTCTACATTATGCTTTAGAGTTGCCACTTCTAGGCGAGCCAGACATCGTTCAAGGTACCCTTTTCTTGTTTTATACTTGGGTGTATTCCTAGTTTAATTCAGGAGTGACACACTCCTTAATATCACTTATCCTTTTCCATGTTGTGGGACTTGAGGTAGAGAGACTTCCAGTTCCCTTGGCTTTGACTATGCCAGTTGGAGGTCGAGCTAACTTTTTTGAAATATGTAGAGACTGTGATCTAGTGTAGGGGTAGCACCGCACATGGGAACATTTCCTATGTTTATAGATGCGACCATATGATTTCATCCTTAGCATGGATTGGTTTTATTTGGTGAATTATATCATGGATTGCTTCAGGAGGTAGGTGGTGTTCTCTAATGCAGATGGAGAGCCAATTGTGTTTATTGGAGAGCGAGAAACTCAGATGGGTTAGAGTTATGTTTTGTCCTTATCATCCATAGTGGATGAGATGATGTTCATTTCTTCAAAGGTTCTATATTTGGTGTTTCCTAGCATCGTATAAGAGTATCATGATGTTTTTACAGAAGGGGTTTTAGCATTACACACTCGACGATAGATCAAACATGGGATCAAGCTACAACCCTAAGAATCTCATATCTCTTTGTCTCCATATAGGATGTCCCCTTTTGAGTTACGAGAGCTATGTATACATCTTGATGGTCTGTTATAGTGTTGTTTTGTTCGGCCTTGTGTTTTACCGTTGGGTGCCCCGATTTTGTTCGTGAAGAAGGCTAATGGTAGATTGCAGTTGTATATCGATTATAGTTTCTTAAATAAAGTGATAGTGAATAATTGCTATCCTACTCCAAAAATTGATTATTTATTAGATAAACTAAAGGGTGAAAGTTCATTCTCTAATATCAACTTGTGGTCATGATATAATCAAATTAATTTGAAGGATGAGGATATCCCAAAGACTGCTTTCTATTGTCATCATGAACATTATGAGTTCATTGTAATGTCGTTCGGTGTGAATAATGGAATAGCTGTGTTCATGGGATTGATGAAATCTGTGTTCTATGAGTTCCTAGGTATGTACATGGGGGTTTCATTGAGAACATCATTTTGTACTCCACGTCTGAGGAGGATCATGTAGAGAATCTACACACTGTTTTGGGAGTTCTTCATCAACATCAACTATTTGGGATGTTGTGGAAGAGAGAGTTTTGGGCTCAAGAATTCCATTTCATTGGGAATTTTGTGTCCCAACATGGAGTAGTTATGGATCCATTGAAGATAAAAGTAGATCTGTCTTGGGAATCCCCCAAGACAGTGGTATAGGTGCGATGTTTCCTTGGACTTACAGAATACTACAAGAGGTTTGGGGCAGATTTCTCTCAGGCTGGAACTCCTCTGATGTCATTGACTAGGAAGGATCAAGCGTTCATGTGTAAAAATCTATGTCAAGTTTCTTTTGGGTATCTGATGTAGAATTTATTAAGTTCTCTAGTTCTTTGTCTTCTAGTAGAGAGCGTTCATATTGATGTTTTATGAGATGCTTGGCATTTGGGGTTCAGAATATGTTATAATGCATCAAATATAATTTGTTTCTTAGGGGTATCAGTAGTTTGATCCCCATGAACATAACTATGCCAACCATGATCTTGAGTTGGCAGCCATGGTTTTTGCTCTGACGTTGTGGAGACATTACCTCATTGGTGGGAACTTTGTGGTTTTCACCAATCATAAGATTCTGAGGTTTGTTTTTTCCCAGATTGACTTAACATGTGACAATGTTGGGGGATGGTGTTCTTACAGGAATACGACATCAAAATACCGTGTACACCAGGAAAGTGGAATGTTGTAGTAGATGCAAAGAGTTGGAAGTCATGTAGTTATGCAATGTGTGAATCTTGTGATTCTTGAGGTGTAATGGAAGAACAACCAGCATTGCATCTCGATATGGGAGAAGTTGGGGGAAGAGGTTGTCTTTTTCAGATGATGGTTCAGTCATATCTGGTGAAGCAGGAGGAAGAGTCCCATTTGGGGGATCTAGAGGTTGAGTTCCGGAGTGACCAAGTTGTTTGTGGCGAGGCCCTTGATATTTGGTATGAGGATGAACAACACATAGTGTCGTATCGTGGAAAGATATTTGTTCCTTTGGTGATACAGGAGAAGGTTCTCATAGATTTCCATAGTTTTACTTTAGTGGTGCATACTAGTGTGAAAAAGATGTACCGAGCCTTGAGGAGTCAGTTTTGGTGGCCTGGGTTAAAGCATGCAGTTTCAAAGTTTGTGTCTCGATGTTTGGTCTTCTAGAAGGTCAAGGCTGAGCACAGTGTCTCTGGCAGTTTTCTCAAGCCATTATCTATTCCTCAATGAAAGTGGGAGTACATCTCAATTGACATTGTTACTTGTTTACCTCGAGCTTCAGGAGGACATGATTCTATTTTTGTGGTAGTGGACCGTTAAAAAAACATACCACTTTATAGTAATCAAGGAGTCTAGCTCAGTGGTAGTTTTTTCAAAGCAATATCTAGAGGTTGTGGTGAGACTCCATGGAGTTCTGAGGATGATAATTTCCGATTGAGATCCCCATTTTATCTCTAGGGTGTGGAGAGGTCTCCGAGATGATTTTTGTTATCAGAAATGTCTTAGCACTACTTTTCTACCACATACAAAAGACCAGACAGAGTGGACTATCCAAACTCTTGAAGAAATGTTACACTCTTGTGTCTTAGATTTTGGAGCTTCATGGATGAGGTAATTACCCTTGGTGGAGTTATCTTACGACAATAGTTTTAACTCCACCATCGATATACTGCCATTTGATACCTTATATGGATGACTATTCCATTCTCCGTTATGTTGGACTGGGGTCTGAGAGTGAGAAATTATCAGACTGGAACTAGTGTAGAATACAAAAGAGAGGGTCAAGGTGATTAGTGAGAGGATGAAGACAACATAGTATTTTCAAAAGTCATATGTTGATCAATGGAGGCGACCTTTGGAGTTTTCTGTTGGGGATCATGTGTTTCTGAAGGTGACTCCTCGTCGTGGGCATCGAAGGTTTGGTCATGGGAGTAATATTTATCCCCGTTTGTTGGGCCATTCAATGTTTTGGATCATATGGGAGCTGTGGAGTATCGAGTATCACTTCCCCTGAAGATGAGACAGATACTTGATGTTTTCATTGTATCATAGCTCCATTGTTATCTTTATGATGAGTCACATGTCATCGATTGGATCCAGATCAATGTTGATGATGATGCGACCTCCGTGGAGTGTCCGGTAGAGATCTAGGACCACAAGAAGAAGGTGTTTCATGGGTTCTCTATTCCCCTGGTTCGTGTCTTCTGGCGATAAGGTGGAATTAAGGAGAGCATTTGGGATCGGGTGTCCCAGATGCGTGTCCAGTACCCATAGATGTTTTAAGTTGTTGTGTTGAGTTTTTCATTGATGTTTTTTGTACCTTTTATGTGATTTTATGCTTGACTTGTTTGGAAATGGAATGATTGTTCCCTTGTACTCAGATGTTGAGGTTTTGTTCCAAATTTAGAATAACTCAGGGTGTTTTTCCCCTAAGAGGTATCTTATGGGGTGGTTGTTCGATCCCCTCTTTACTTTTGGTTTGGTTTTGAATTGTGAGGGATGAGAATGTTTTCAAAGGTATATAATGTAATGTCCTAGACCACTCCAGTCCATTACATTGCTTAAATCAAGTGTTTTAGGTGTTCTGGGAGGTCAAGGTGACTTATTCCTAACACTTTTCCAAATTTCTACATTATGAACAGTGTTTCTAGAATAGTATGCTATTTCCAATAGCTATCTTTTTTTCTTTCCCAAATTTCAATTTCATGAATAGTGTTTCCAGAATAGTAAGATATTTTCAATAGCATGCTTTTTTCCTTTGACAAATTTCTTGCTCATGAACAGTGTTTACAGAACAATTGCCTATTTCAAATAGTATGATTTTTGCCTCTACCAAATTTCTATTAAATGAATAGTGCTTTCAGAAAAGTAGGTCATTTCCAATAGAAATCTTTTTTCCTTATCCAAATTTATAGATGATTAACAATTATTCTAGAATATTAGGCTATTTCTAATAGTAGTCTTTTTTCCATTTCCAAATATCTAGTTCATAAACAGTGTTTCCAGAATAGTATGCTATTTCCAACAGTATGTTTTTTTCTTTTCCAAATTTGTAGTTCATGAATTCTATTTCGAGAACATTGGGCTATTTCCAATAACATGATATTTCTTTTCCCAAATTTCTAGTTCATGAATTGTCTTTTCAAAATAGTAGGCTATTTTTAATAGAAGAATATTTTCCTTTGCCAAATTTCTAGTTCACAAACACCGTTTCTACACCATGGATGTTTCCAGACTAGTGAGGTTCTACAGTGTTTCTAGACTAGTGATGTTTCTAGACTAGTGAGGTTCTACAGTTTTTCTAGACCAGTGTCATTTCCATAATGGTGAGTCATCCAACACATTGTCAAATTTCATGTTTGGTGCAGAGTGCTTCTAGCATCCTATAGTTTTTATCCTATGTTGTTTCCTTTGATGTAGAATGAATTTAAGGCATTTTTAGGGGATTTTAAGACGAATAAAATCCCATAACTCCTATATTTATTTTCTTAAGGCTCAGTATTTTTTTACTTTGTCAAACCATGTGTTTTAATGTGATCTGATTTTAATGTAAAATCTATCATATCTTAAACCGTTACTCTGTTAAAATCTTCTCAAGGGAAAAGATATATTTCATCCTTATTCTAACTTCTTATTCCCTCATGCGTGATAGTTGAACCTTTCCTTTTTCCCTTAGGGGATATGTGATCAAACCATAATCCTCAGATCGTTTCCACTTAATGTTTCTTCCTACTGCATGCGCACCCCCTTTTTTGGTATAAGAAGAAAGAGCCAATCCTTCATAGATATATGGTATGGTCTACCTTAGTTATTCTATTTTCTTAGATCCTTCTTCTCATGTATCTCATTTCCGTGCTATGGAATGTGATCTCCATTCTTCTAATGGAGTTTTCTTAGTCATTAGATGGTATGGTCATACTGCGACATCCTTAGGTGGAGGCAGTTGTCATGGGGGAAGAAATTATAATCTGTGTGTGTATTTTCCTCATATAAAGAACGTCAAGTACCATTTGAGGTAGGGGATTAATTTGTTAACTGTTATTTTATGTGAGAATGTATTGTTATCATGTTTTAGAAAACTATATCACAATGGAATCGACATTATAAACATTTCAATTGGATAAATAAATTGATATCGATCGTAATTTATTACCTATTGTTATTATAGATAGTGTGATATCTATGTTTTCTTTGTTGAGATTTTTATTCTTGATGGAAATTAGTAACGAACTTAAAGGTAAAAATTAAATGATAATTTTTTTCAAAAGATAATGACGGATGTAAATGAATATGGTTTTTGTTTGTGATTTTTTTTGTAATTTTATGTTAATAAAATTGATGCAGTAAAAATATTTAATAAATTTTTGATAGCAATGATATATTGTTGTTTAGATTACCCATAGTTGAAACATAAAAAATATAAATTGGTTAATTCTAGATTGTTTAAAGATCTGGATGTTTGAAAAAAAGATAATTTCTTATAGGGTTCTAAGTTACCCTATTGCTTGTTTAATGGACAAGAGCCTAATTGGTACGATGTTTATTTTTCTACTACTTGTGTTGTGATGTGAGCCTGGAAGGTTATTGTGATATGTTGGAGTAGGGTGGCCTATTGGTAGTGGCGTCAGTTGATTCCTAGTGTGGCGAGATGCATTAGTTTATGCATGAGTGTGTCGGGGAGGACATTGTAGATGATGGAAAAAGTTTTAGGTGAATGTTTGGATACTTACTATTTCATGTTGGTTGTTTATCTTCCTTACTTTACCCACTTCTCAAGGCCACTGATTTTCTTTCCATCCTTCCAAAATGGTTGAAGACGTGCGGGGTATGCCACTAATTTTCGTGTTTAGCTTCCTGGGGGAGGATGAGTCTACAATCTTGCTATAGGCAGCAAAGACTCGACAGGTAGTTCATCTACTCACCATGTTTACCCCCTTGTGTTTAGTATCTTATAATGTTTGTCTATAATTCCTAGGAATATGGGACAGTAATAATGTTGTCAATAAATGATTTAATAAATTACGTTAACCCATGGGGTTGGAGCTTGCTGGGATGCAATGCTGATGTTGAAATTTAACGGAACAGTGGACATTAGGTGTAGTGGTAATGAAATATAATGTGGAAATTTTTAATAGTTTATTAATGTTTAAATAATTAATGAATGTAAAGAGAAAATGATAAAAAGGGAATGAAGGAATGTATTCAATATCTTTAATTGGTTGTGTCCATATAAGATATCTAGTCTTATAAGTGGCTGTCGGGCATCCGAGAGATGTTATATGCAATTGAGTATAAGACTTGGTTATTCCCATAGTGTGGTTGTGAGCTATAATATATTATGTAAATTTTGTGTTTCTATACGCTACTCCACCCTGTTAGTTAGGGAAACTGACACCATGGTGATTTTTAGCCCTGGGGGTGTTTTCCCCCACATTCCGGTGGGAGGAAGGATGGCTTACTACCCCCTTTGGCCCCACTCTCTTCTCTTGGTAGTTACTTGTGCTGGTAGGAACAACAGTTATTTTTCCCCATATATATGTATAGAGGGCTGTAATGGATTGCGGTTATTCAAACTCATATATTCTGGATATAGTTTCCTATAGACTACTACATGTGTAACATGTATAGCTTGTGATGGCTTAAGGATCCTTACTCAGTGTGTGGGCTTTAATGGCTTGAGGTATAATTCCCAATGTATGATACACATTTTATTAGATATGGTGGATCCTGGAAACTACCTAGTTACATTTATTACATGAATGTGGTGGTTTTGTTTCATGAGGATCATGTAGTGGTTCTTCGCCGAGGTGTCTTCAAGAAAGCCTTTTTTGGAGAGAGATTCTTAGGACGTGCAACATTGGGGAAAAGTAGCAAACCATTAGGGAAGTAATAGTGGTATTCCCTTGATATTATTTATTATATTATATACTCTTGTATGAAATAATTGTTGATAGTATCCATGACGAGCCTGTGAAATTTGTAAACCTATTTAGGTGATGAGTTAGTTTCACCATTTGTTCACTGTGCATTATCTTGTTCTCTTTAATTTTGCATGAGAGTATCTAGTGAGAATCCTACTGAGTAAAATATTATACTCACTCTATCTATATAAGATATTTTATAGGACACATGGAGTAGTTTTTTGATCAAGGCTAGTTACTACTATCTTGGGGTTGTAGGAGTTTCTCATGCTTTTTCAATACTGCCATTTTTTACTTTGTTTTGGTACTTGCAGTTTTTCCTTTCAGTTGTAGTAGTTTTGTATGACATTACATATGTGTACTTGGTATTTTTTTATATTGTTGTTTGAGATAGATTTGGCTGGTGTATTTATTATATCTCTCTTTTTCATTTGTTTTGTTAGAGGTTAATGCATCCCATTTGTGTGTTTACTATACCTGTAGTGCTAGTCTCCAATCCGGGGCCTACTGGAGGCGAGACTCGGGGGGTAATTATCTCTCTTCTCACATTGTCAGCCTATGAGGGGTATACCTTGTGGGGATGTGGTCGGTACAAGTTTATGTATCTTTTTGGACATTAAAATAAATTTAAATTAAAAATTATTAATTAAAAAAAAATCAGTTTTAAAAAATAACTCAATATTTTTCACTATTCATCAAAAATTAAAAGATTCTAGAAAAATACAAAAAATTACCCCTAAGATAATTTTGATAGTTTGAATCCAAAAATGAAGTCCATTTTTAAAAATAAAATTTATCAAATTTCAAAAAGTAGGTATTACTATTCATAACATCCTTTTAAATGGATATTTTGATTGGTTGTGGTGTGCTAGAACATGGAGTTGCGTACAGTGGAAGCTATCGTATTATTTAATGAGAAGCATATCGTGGATGCTTGGGGTGTTACACTACCACCTCACAAACTGATGTTATTTATTTTATATGAAAAAATATTAGAGATTGATATAATTATGTGTTAAATTTTTATATACGATATATATGATATTATTATACTTATTCAATTATTATATAATATATACCTCCCTAAATTCCATTTCATTGGAATACGATAACATCACTCACGTGCACGACAGAATACTGCCTCACAAATCGATTTGATTCATTAAAATGTTACATGGAAGGTAATATGTATGGGTTTAATAAAAATACGTGATTTATATGACATATAAATTGTTATGTAATGATAATATATTATTTACCATTCTTTCGTTCAATATGTCAAAAATGGAAGAAACTTTCATGCATACGTATGGATCACCGTCTCCATGAACAATGTATTTTGTGTTCTGTCTATAAATTTTATTGATTACTCTAAATATATATAAAATGAATATATATTATATTTATATCATTTTTAATATTATTTAGATTATGGAACCATTATCAATCTAGGATGGAAAAAATAAAAAATCCAAACATACATATAAAACAATGTTGTTATTTCCCAAAACGTTACATTAACAATGAATTGTTAATAAATGTTTTTTGAATGTCATAAGTAAATAATAAATAATATTTTAGATATAATTATGGATAATTAATAGATTTTTAATAATTTTTTTATTTTATATGTGTTTTGAATGCATAAAAGGAACTCAAGACTTAAGGTATGGGATATTTAACTCAATTGGTCTTCTTTGAGACATATGTTATGTTATGCACCTATATTATTTTGTGGGTTGTATATATATCCCATTTAGTAGGAAATTTCCTAATTTTTTAATTCTCATTGTCTTTTAATATTTAATTATAATAATTCTTTCATTGGGATTATAATTCTACATAACCTATGGGCTGAGGGTTATATGTTATAATATCATCGTTTATCGAGATTGCACATGATTATTATAAAAATTATGAATAATTATGATATATATCTCAATAAACTCATTTATTTCAGTAAAAATTGATTATTTATGGTGAATAAATTTTCCCTTTCATTTTTTTCTATTTTTGTACTTAGGAGTTAAAAATAATTCTTTTAATTAAGGTTTTATTTATTTCCCTCCTAAGTCGAAAACCCTTTTAATCCAAAACCATGTTTTCAAAAAAAAAACTTATTTTTAATATTCAAAAAGAATATATAGAATAAATTTTAACTCATCATTCATTTTTCAATTTTTTTTTCAAAGAATATTCATATCATTTCCAAACAGAGACATTTTTTCATTAACAAGAAATTTGAATGAATTTTTTTTAATGTATATGGTTTGAATATAAATTTATCCACATCATGAACAATATTTTTTGAATCATCATTATTATTTTTTAAGGTTATTATAAAATTAAAGGATTTATATTATATTTTTTAATATTAAATTTTAATAACGATCTTTAGAGAAATTATATTTTCCTTAATACATGTTCAATGTGATTTTATTTCAAAATAATTTGTATCTAAGATGAAATAAAATGAGGATAATTATTATTTACAAGGGATACTATCCATGGATACTAATATTTTTATTTCTTTTCATGGTTAATGTTTATGATGAAAATAATTTTATGAAACCTATTTACCTTCATTATGTTATACCATGATAAAATGATTTTTAACCATCTTATTTTTCTATATTTATTGTTTGATGAAATAATTAAATTATTATGAAGCCTATTTCTATTATATAGGTTATGATATAATGAAATTAAAATTCATGGTTTCTAATATGATTAATGTTTTATGATCTTGAGGAAGACATATGTTTGATTTTCATTATCTTACAGTTGGGGCCTTTACCCCACCCAATGAAAAATGTAAATATTGATATATCATGAGAAAAAAGGGACTATAATAGTTTGTGAACTCAATTTATTATGGGTTTTTACCCAAAATGATAGTCTGGGGGGTTATCCAAGACTACTTTTATGGTTCTGGGAGTGAACCCAATATACTATTATAGTCTTAGAAGTTTGTCTTGAACTTCTAAGGAAATGAATTTCTATGCTTATGTGTATTCCCCAAATCATACCCATGTTATTCACTCATTTTTGATGTTTTTTTATTCCATTATTATTCATGTATTTTTGACATCCATGATTTATTCCATGAATCAATTTCATGAAATATGATATGTATATTATGCTTTTCAAATGTTTTTCTCATTATCTCAAACCCTTATACTCAGTATATATTGATATCTATTTATTTTAACATTACTAAGAATATGATCCGGACAATTATTATGATTCATTTTCTCATGTTTTGAGGAAAGATATTTTGTATTATATGTCCAATTAGGGTTCTAGTTACGAATAACATAGTGGTATATGACATATATCACATATGGACAAGTTGTTATTGTGTCCAAGTTTCTCTGCAAATATTTTGTTTTGTATTTTCAAAAGAAACTTTTTGGTCGAGTGGTAACCTCGTATATTTCTAGATATTTATAAATAAAAAACATAATATAGCACCAAATACAAAAAATAGAACATGAAAAGGATTCTAGGATGATCTAAAAATCCTAGAGGCCAGAGACTTCCATCCCGACCATTGCCTCATCCCAGTCATCCACTCCAAGCACCATCAACATCCACAACATTTCCCATTGATAATAAAGTAAGGGATTAAATATCAAATTTAAAAATAAAATACAGAAACCAGAATAATGAAATAAAAGTATTTTCATAATATATTATAGTTATTGATGTCAAATATATCATAATGGTAGTATATACACCACATAGAAGTGAATGGGTGCATATTAAAAAATATATATCAACAAAATGAAAATCAGGAGATATCCATCACCACTAGGTAACATTAAAATAAAATCCACTATATAATACATTTAAAATGGAAACATAAAATTCATTGAATTATGAAATATTATTGATATTACATGTAAAAAATTTCACTATATACACCTTATAAAAAAAATAATGTTGCCAATAATAAAATATGCATCAATGAAGGTAATTTTAGGAGTAATTCCTTACCTCATGCTATATTTTGGTTTTACATGATTTAATATCCTGTATATAGGTTTTAAAAATTATATTAATTCATAAAAAATCTTCTTTCATATTTATACTATCATATATTATCCTCTTATAACATTTTAGCACCATTTTGTTAATAATATTTCATTTTTTTTTTCATTTTTCAGCTATTAATTACATTAATTTTTAATACTGTGTTTTATCATTAATGTTTTATTTAATGAATATAGAATATATATATATATATATCATATAAATAATGATATAAATGTTATGATTATAATATTGACTCATTATATACATTTTTCGAATCAATCTTGAAGGTTGTTCAAAGAAAATGGATTGCATCGATTCATTGAGACAGTAGGTTGCACATATGCAAGAGAGATAGTATCATTCCATTAATTTGTGAAAGGATATTAAAGTAAGAGATATATTTATCTTTAAAAAATCAGTTTCATATCATATATATCAAATATAGTCATTAAATTTATACTTATTTCATTCCATGTGAAGCATATGTGAAAAAAACACATCACTTCGTAGGGAAATAATCTTTCGTAAAAACAAGCGACACCATAATATTTTAAAAATAATGGAAATTAATAAGTTATATGTGATATTATAACTAAAAAATTATAATAATATAATAAATATAATATACATGTGTTAAATCCATCACTATATCCATCCTTGAAATATGTTGATGGGAAATGAAATACATCGGTTCACAAGGTGTTGTGATTCATTTTTCACATACGCTTTACATGTAAAATAGTAATGATAAATTTAATTAATATATGAGATATATTTGAAATTATATTAATTCTAGAAGAATAATTTATCAACCATTTACATATCCTTTTAGTTTTTAATGGAATGATATATTCGTTTGGGTGTACATATGAGCTACCATCTCCATGAATCGATTTGATTCATTTTTTATGTCCAAACCTTATGAATGATTATAAAAATATATATAATGAGTCAATATTATATTTATATCATTAATATATTACTTTATATTATGTATTTATAACATATAGTGCTGAAAAATAACTTTCATGACAAAACATTATTGATAAAACATGGCAATTAACACAAGAAACAATGGAAATAATAAAATAATTTTGACAAAAGATTGGTAAAATGTTTTAAAAGGATAATATATAATATTATAAATATAAATATGATTCTAGTATAAATTAATAACTTAAATAAAATCATTATTCATGATATTAAAGTATGTGCAACCAAAAGGAATCGTGAGGTAAGGGACTTCATCTTATTATTATGTCATATTTTAATGTTGTGCATATAATTTATTTTATATGGTGTAAAAACTATGCATTTTACATGTACTATCATGAATCACTCATACATCATGGTATTTTATGGTACAATTTATATTAATTAATCCAAGGGGAATTAAAATTACCGTAACCAAGTGGTAAGGGGTTTCATTTAAAATTTTATTTAATTTAGAGATATTATTAATATGCTTCAATTCAACCTATATACATCTTTACTTCCATTAAATGCCATAAAAATCATCATTTGTGCATACTAAGGAATACTTCCTCATGAAATGATGTAATTTTTTCCATCACCACCTCTCATATATTCATATAAAGATATATTATATGTTTATATAAGATATATATGATACTATTATAATTACACAATTATTACATAACATATACCATCCCAATTTACATTTTTTGACAATACAATATTGTTGATCATGTGTCTGATGAACTACCACCATCTGAAGTGATGTGTATTTATTTTATTTTCTATCCACCCCGTTAAATTATTATTATACCATTATTTTATAATAACCACAATATCCTCAATATAGATAATTTTTTTATCATATGTTCATGTGGTGAAACAACACACAAATCCATCAAATGGGTAAAAAATCATCATTCATATGTGCGGTGGACTATCTCCTAGAGAAATGATGTTATTTATTTTTCAATTACTGCCTTTCACGGTTGGGAATAATGATTGAGATTAATATTGTTTATCATTTCTATACAACTATTGTACCACTAGATTCATTATATCATATATTCCCATTTTATATTTCATTTCATATAGGATTCAATAACTTCTCTTGTGCATACATTGGACTACCACCTCGTTATGTTAGGTGGAGATGATCTTGCTAATGGTGTATATGAAAGGTAACAAGGGTAAATATAATTAATATATATGGTATAAATGTGATCATTATGTTTTTAATGAGAAAAACATCTTTCATTAATTATAATATATAATTTTCTCCATATCATTTCACAAACTGAAAAATGGATAACGTCATTCAAGGATGTTTTGATTACCCCCTCGTTGAAGAGACGAGATTCTTGTTTTTGCATCACAACATAAAAATAATGATATATATTATTATATATAATTAAATAATATGTTATTTATTATGTACTAATCATTTTGGAAATTTAAAATACTTCTTACATTCTCTCTATAAAAATCATTGAAAAATGGGAATGTTACCCATGCATATGTATAACCTACCACATCCATGATCGTGTCACTGGTTCATTTTTCATAACCATTCATCATGATTCATTTTAAATATATAATTTATATAAATATATGATAATTGTTTCATGATTCATATTATGGAGATGTATAAATAGTGACCCCATAGACCATATTTAACTAACCAAAATCATTTTTGACACATAATCAGAATAGTGTGAAAACATGCAACTTAAAAAAAAATTGATTATGTAATTGTATATAATTTGTTAATAAGTGAAATAGAGTAATAATAAACCTGAAAATGTTTATCCAAAAGGTAAATAACTAGTATAAGTTTATTATTAAAGAAGATAAATACACACATGACGAATCTGACTCATGGTAAGAGACATATTCTAAATCTCCTTCCATTGAGGCATATTTTTATGTTATATCCATATAGTTTTTTATGACGTATATATACATCCCCTTATACATGTTATATCCTGAAATTAACTATAATCAATGTATTTAAATTTTTATTAATTTTATATTTTCATGTTTCTTAGGATTCAAATATTCTAAAATGGATAAGGGACTTTTTCTTTAAAAAATTATCTTTTAATGTTTTCCGTAAAAAGAGTAATTTTCCAAATCTATGTTTTCAAATTGAGTTTATAAACATAAAATATTAATAAAATATATTTATTTTATATTTGTAAATTATTTAAATGGTTTTAAAAAGGAATATTTTTTAAAGTTTTACATGGATCGTTTTGATAAACGACAAAAGGGTTTTTCTATTCTTAATATACATAGAATCATTGATGTTTCATCCATTGAGGCCAATAATTTATTTTTATCATATTTTGAATATTTTAATATTTTATTATAAGAAAATAGTTTTCCCTTTTTTTGGTTATTTTGGTATTGATAATGATTTATAATATAAACTATTATTTTTATTAAAACAGGTTTTTAAAAGAAAATCTGATTTTTCTATCAAAAATCAATTTGATTATAAGTATAAATTAGTTTGATTGTATTTTTAAATGGAATAGTGAAATCATTAAACAATTTCTTCATTATATGTTACTTGAGAATTATTCATGAAAAAATGGTGTTCTTGATAGTTATGTGTGAACCCATTATATCTTAGACATTAGGTGGCCCAGATAGCGCTAGGTGAGACCGTTATAGATTAAACATGGGGTGGCCCAAATATCATACGATAAGACTATTACAACTTAAACATGGGGGGAGGGGTAAATAGTTTCAGGTGTTCTTGTTTTAT
The DNA here is from genome assembly GCA_963277665.1 of Viscum album. Lineage (NCBI taxonomy): Eukaryota > Viridiplantae > Streptophyta > Magnoliopsida > Santalales > Viscaceae > Viscum > Viscum album. The sequence goes on from OY728127.1 coordinate 2,016,830,190, forward strand.
CATAAATAATGGGCGCACCTAGATTACACTCAAATTCATTGGGTAATGATAATATTGGATGTTTTCATATAGTTATTACAAATAAAATTGGTTGAAATGGATTTGTTAATATGTTTTTCTATGTAAATGAAAGAGTGTTTAATTTATTTATATGGGTTTTAATGATTTTATTTTAGAAAACATTATGGGGGTTTGTCATGTGACATTTTTTTATTTCATATGCTCAAGTGAAACTAAAAATAATGTTTAATGTTATATGGGTTTTCATGTGTTCACTAGACTAAAAATTCTTTTTCCTTTTGTAACCCTTACATTGATTTTTTGTTCTTATCCCGCATTTTTGAATTAATTTATATGTTTTTATGTTTGGGTATGGCAAATAATGAAGTCAATTTAAAATTCATTAATATTTCATGAAATAAAATCATGTTTTATTGTAATAGTTTTATATTATGGGAAATATGGATAGGAATTAGAAGAGTCCACTTTGTATGATATGGTTTTGAAATGTATGATTCATGACATAATTCTCTAAAACTCTAGATATGAACAGATCCTAAATGTGAGATTACATAGATTATTGAATAAAAATCAAGATTATGTAATGTTTAAGGCCAGTACCTTATTGTAGCGACCAGAAAGAATCATGTTAATGTTAATGGTGATAGAAAATGACATGGTTTTCCTCTTGATAAACTGAATATTTTGGGAGAGAGAATGCATAATCTTGCTTCCTTGCTCATGAAAATTTCTGAGGATCTGAATCGTATTGTGTTTCCAAATGATAAATATATGGGACAACATAATGTCGAATGTAAGATCCCGATTTTTAGAGAGGTATGTTTTTTTTGTGTTTTGGTGGAATCCCTTTTTCGGGCTTCAAGGGATGTCTTATGAATGTATGAGAGGCCTTGGGGGTGTTCCAGGGGCTTGGGGCACAAAAGAAATGAAATCTGGGAAAGTGAAGCCAGGGCGCATGGCCTGCGCACAGCCAGGGAAAACCGTACGGCCTGCCCAGGCAATCTGTGCGACCCCTCCTCCTCCGGACAATGACATGCACACAGTTTGCACATGGTTTTCCAAACTGTGCGGAAAAACCGTGCGGCCTCTTAATGATGGATAAAATTACAAGTTTTCCACTCCGGTATTTTAAACCCCAACTTGGGATTTTCCCACATTCATCCCCTACCAACTCTAGTGATGAACTTGGATGACCCAAGCTTCCGAAGGGTGGTTCTCCTTCGATTCTAAGGTGTTTTTGGTGTCGTTGGTTGTGGATCGAAGCTCCAGGTTAGGCTAATCCCATCCTTGCTTCTCTTTTTGGTTTAGAGTTTGTATCTTCTCTCTCTCTTGTTCCGAAGCTCTAAAACCCTATATTTTGGGTGAGTTTTAGGTTGAATCTCCAAATTTTGGTTGGGTCGAGGTCTAAGGACTCGATTGAGAGTGCGTTCAACCACGGTTTTGAGGTAGGTGGTCTACAAGTGATATCCCATAGTTATTTGGGGATTTTTTCATGTTTAGTTGTGTTCTTGTTTCCACTTGGTTATGTTTTGAATAACCTTGGAATTTTTGGTAACAATGGTGTTTAAAATGGAAAATGGGAACCCTCACGATCCCTATGGGATGTGTTGGGATTGTATTGACCTAATTGGGGCCATCCATGGGATGTTCTGGCTTTTCCTGAGTATATGGATTGTTATTAAACGAGTGACCTTGTTTTAGTAAATTGTAGAGCCCTTCATTAACATGTGGGCAGGATTGGTTGAACTTGGAATAGAGTTAGGTGATTCACATATACTTTGCAATAACCAAAGGGTTATTTGGAATAGGATGAATGGTCGAATCATGGAAATGATGAACGGGTTAAATGGGTTAAGGTGTAAACTGATTAAAGACCATAATGGATAGGTTTTTGGTCTAGTGCTAAATGCTTAGTGAGTTAGGAATAACACATGGGAATTGGGTGAATGGTTAAATGATGCGAAATGGTAATGTGTTAATGGGTTAAGGCATGATGTGGATTCCCATGTGGGTTGTTGTGAACAGTGTTTTCCAAAAGGCAATGGTTTGGATGGTTGATGGTAACTTATTTTTATATATGCATGTGCACATGGCTTAGTAGAGTGGGGTTTCACATGAGGATCTATGCCCACGGGTTGAGCTAAGGCTGAGGTTCTGAACACCACCCTAAATGCACGTGTTAGAAAAGGGGACTGAGGGTCTATTCTCCTAATGGTTACATCCACCCAGACTGAGGTTTCTAGGTGATGATATGGTTTCGATGAGGGGGTTAGTCCTAGTGAGATAGGATAAATATGTGTTTACCCTTTTGCAGGTGATTTTTGGCCTTATACCCATGTAACATAATGTATGTGATTAACCCATGGAAATGTGATGAAATGGTAAGTGATGATAATTGGTAATAAAAGAATGGTAAGGGAAATGGCAATGGATTTGGCTATGAACTTATTAATGGTAACTTAATTAATTACTTGGAAATTATCATTCATATTCCTTTTTCATGCACTACCTGTTTATACTAGATATTTTGTAGACACCGTTGGTGGTGGCCTACTGAGTTTTACTCACACCCAGCTCAGGACGCCATTGGGTACCCGAGAAGACTTCATGTTTTTAGTTCAGGAGAAGGGAAAAGTTCCTTGCTAGATAGTTGAGTGGACATGGGTAGAACTTGGTGGAGGATACAGACTTGGAGTCAGGACCATTTTGTGGATTTGGTCATTGTCTTTATTTTGGGTTTTTGTTCACTCTTGAACTTGTAGTATGACATGACATATTTATTGTTGGAAATTATTGTTATACATGTTCCTTGTTTATTGGTTCTTGTTTCCACTATTTGGTTTATTTCTATTGTGTCTCACTCTGATAAAAAGGGGTTTCTATCTCCCCACTTGACTGCATAGACCCCCGCTGCTAGTCAGCAGCATTTGGCGCATAGGGAGGCGTGCTTAAGGTTATGTAACCACCAAGCTCGGAGAACCGGTTTAGTGGCTTCCGGGTCGGGGATGTTACAAAGTGGTATTAGAGGAGTTCGGTCTTCTCCTTCTCTAAGGTATTGTTATTTGGGATTGGTAGCCAAGGGTTAAGACGTGTCGGGCCTTGGTAATGAGCTCGTGCTTGGGTGTAGCTAACCCAGGTATGGGAGAAACCCAAGTCACCATGGGTGGGAATTGTTTTTCTTGGTTGTATGTTGTTACAATTGATGATATTTCACCGTTTGGTGATGCACTTGTGGTTTGGTGTGATGGATTTATGATATTGTCTTGTGGCCCTAACGACACGAGGAATTGCATTCATGCATCATTGTAGGCATCTAGGGAGATAGGTGACATGCATCGTGTTAGGAACACGCACGAGGTGGGTGTGTGAGGTAGGAAAAGTAGGATGTATCATGCATTTCATGAAATCAAGAAACGATAAGATGAATGAAATAACACAAGTGGGTAAGGATGAATGAATAGTAAATAATGTTTAATGGAATAGTGGGGTTTGAAACAAATTGGAAAAAAGTGGCTGGGTTAGTGTATGAAAAGTGGGTTGTCGTGGATAGTAAGGAGCCTTTTGTGATGGACTCATGAATTTTTTATGTTACGAGTTCTAAATCGTGTGCTTGGCGTTGTAGGGAAATGCCACCACGATGTTGGTTACCAGTTGGGAAACATGAGGATGTTGCTGAGAAAGCTCCTCCTGTAGAGGAGCACAAAAATGTGGTGATCAATGAAGGTAGAGATGACCAGTTCCTGGAGAACATGGATTTCCTTATATAGATGATGGATCGTGACCCAAGGCTGGTTTCACCAAGTATGTTTGAGCAGACCAGGGAGTTCCAGCTGCAGCACCCTCTGACCTTCACCAGAGAGGGTGGTCCAGAAGGAGAAGAGTTCTGGTTAGAGTCTGTCTAGATGATACTGGATCATCTGGAGACCCCTGTTGAAAAGCGAGTGAAGCTGGCCATGTATATGTTTCGAGGCCAGGCTAGGTGTTGGTGGGACATTCAGGCTCAAATCATAAAGGTTGAGGGAATGCCGTGGAAGGTTTTTCAGGAAAAGTTTCTGGAGCATTTCTATCCAGAGACTTTGAGGCAGGAACATGCTGCAGAGTTTATGCGACTGAATTAGGGATCGCTATCAGTGATGGACTATGGTAGTCACTTCACTGATTTGAGACGCTTTGTCCTAGTGTTAGTAGGGGATGAGGCGGCCGTAGCAAAGCATTTCCAGGATGGGCTGAGACATGAGATCAGGTCTCAAGTAAACATCTTCCTCTTGAAGAGGTTCACAGAGGTAGTAGATCATGAACCGATCTCGGAAGGAAACCTGAAGGAAGCTTCAGGTAGTGGGCTTGTGGTGTCAGTGGGATAAGAGAGCAGTGCAGCTACCAAGGGTCAGAAGTTACTCCATGAGATCTCACAGCATGGAAGAAGTGTGCAAAGTGGCTGGAAGAGAGGTTCATCCCATAAGAGTGGGAATCAGGTGTTCTGCTATCAGTTCGGTAGGTCAGGGAATATGAGTGGTCAGTGTCCTTGACCTCCAATTGAGTGTCGTTCATGTGGTAGGATGGGACATGTGCAGATGTTCTGTAGGAAACCATGGAAGTTGGGAGGGTATGATGGTGGAAGAAATGTACCTGCTACGGGAAGGGGATCAGTTGCCCCGTATCAGGCAGGCAGTTGGAGCTCCACGGTCCATACTGGTAGGGGAGGTGGACGTGGAACTCCAGGACAAGATCTCTCAAGCCAGAAGGGCAGTGCAGTGCATGGTGTTCAGGTTGGAGCCCAGGGTAGAGGGGTAAGTCAGCTTCCGATAGTTCAGTTTGCGCTTAGTGATGGCGAGGCTGGACAGTCAACCGGTCGAGGTACGATCCATGTAGATTCTACTTTTTCCAGTGCATTGTTTGACACAGGTGCCACACACTCTTTTATCTATGCTCAACTTGTGGTAGCACTGGGTTTACCTATGGAGAGGGTGTGTGGAGTTATGTTGATTGACACTCTGTTGGGGGTGGGGGTTGAAGATATCAAGCAGTGCAAGGGATGTTCCTTTGAAGATGGCGGGTATCGTTTTTTGTGGGATTTGTTCATTCTCGAGATGTCAGGGTTTTTCCTAATCTTGGTAATGGATTGGTTGGTGTTGTATCAGGCACATATAGACTGTTATCGTTGTAGACTATCATTTAGGTCACTTTAGGGTGATGCTTATGTCAATCGTGGAAAATGGGATATTCGATCAGGTCGTGCAGGACCGATTGGTCAGCAGTTGAGTGGACTCACAGCTCAAGTGGAATTTATCTTGCTTAACGATGACGAGGGAGGTGAACAATCTAATCTTCCTCCCATGGTTGATCGGTTTTAGGATGTGTTTCTTGAGGATTTCTTAGGGTAACCACCCGAGAGGGATGACGAGCTTACGATCGAGTTGCTGCCGGGAGCGGAGCCAGTTTATATTCCGCCATACTGAATGGCACCGACAGAACTCCAAGAACTGAAGGATCAGCTTGAAGAGTTAGAGCGTACGGATATTATCCGTCCTAGTACCTCTCTTTGGGGATCTCCCATGATTTTTGCAAAGAAGGATGATGGGTCATTGTGGATGTGTCTTGACTATCAAAAGTTGAATCATATGACAGTGAAGAATCAGAACCCTCTTCCTAGAATTGTCGTCGTGTTTGATTAGTTGTGGGGTGCATTAGTGTTTTCTAATTCGGTCTGAGGTCAGGTTATAACCTGTTGAGAGTGAGGTCTTCTGATGTACCTCGTACAACTTTCCAAAGTCTGTACTGGTTGTTTGAGTTTGTGGTAATGCCTTTTAGCTTGACCAATGCACCTGTGGTGTTTATGGATTTGATGAATCGAATCTTTCATCCCTATCTAGATCAGTTTTTGGTTGTCTTTGTTGATGATATCTTAGTGTACTCAAAAACTCATGACGATCATGCCCAACATCTTGATATCGTCTTGGGTAGGCTAAGAGATCATCTTCTATACACCAAGATATCAAAGTGTCAATTCTGGATAAGTGAGGTGCATTTTCTTGGGTCACATCATCTAGGAGGTAGGTGTGTCAGTGGGTCGAGAGAATGTGTAGGAAGTTGTGTCGTGGGAGCAGCCCAGGAGTGTTTCAGATGTTCAGTGTTTTTTGGGTTTGGCCAGGTATTACCAAAGGTTCATTCAAGATTTCTCTCACTTAGAAGCACCACTCTCGAGCTTGAACAATAAGGGAATCAAGTTCGAGTGGTCTGAGGCTTGTGAGAATGTCTTCCAAGGGTTGAAGAAGCAGTTGATGACTGCACATATCTTGATCTTACTTGAGCCGGGTAAGAAGTACATCATGTTTTGTGATGCGTCCAGAATCAGACATGGGGATGTGTTGATGCAGGATGAGCGGGTTGTGGCTTATGGGTTAAGGTAGTTGAGACCCCATGAGCGGAACTATCCCACTCATGATCTTGAGTTGGATGTAGTAGTGTACGCCTTGAAATGCTGGAGGCACTATCTTTTGGGAGAACGGTTTACCGTGTTTACTGACCATAAGAGTTTAAAGTACATCTTCTCGCAGAGGGATGTGAATCAATAGCAGTGAAGACGGGTTGAATATCCCCAGTCATTTGAATTTGAGTTAGTGTACACATCAGGAAAGGGAAACAGTGTCGATGATGCTCTGAGCAGGATGGTTCAGAATCAGGTGGTTCAGTTGTCCAACACTAAGTGGAAGGCGATGGCCTTGTTTGCAGAGATGCACCTGGAGGTGAAGAAGGAGAGTGGTTAGGTCAATATTTATTCCTTAGAGATGGATTCAATGCTTTTGAGTCGAGTTAAGGAAGTTCAACATGATGATCCTAAGTGTTTGATCATGTAGGAAAAGCATAAAGGTGGGAAGCTACCTTCTGGCTAGGCTATTAGCATGGAAGATGTTGTTTGTGTCGGTGATCGTGTGGTTGTACCAAAGTGTGCACGAGAAGAGTTGATGAAAGAGTTCCATGCATCAAAGTGGGAAGTGAATCCTGTTTTGACCGAGATGTATTGTGATCTCTAAAGGAATTTTTGGTGGCCTGGAATGAAGAAGGATGTTGCGGGATTTGTGGCACAGTGTCTTACCTGTCTGCAGGTGAAGGCCGAGCATCAATGACCAGGTGGTTTGTTGCATCCATTTACCATTCCGTAATTGAAGTTGGATGATGTGACAATGGATTTTGTCGTGGGTCTTCTGAGGATGCCACAGAAGAATGATGAAATCTGGGTGGTTGTGGATCAGTTAACGAAAGTGGTTCATTTCATACCGATTCTGGAGAACTTTACAGTCGACCAGTTGGGTGAGCTATATGTTCGGGAGATAGTGTGGTTGCATGGGGTGTCGTGGACCATAGTTTTGGAACAAGATCATCATTTCACATCACATTTCAAGAAAGGGTTGTAGAAGACACTTGGTACGTAGGTGTTTTTGAGTACAGCTTTCCACCCATTGACGGACGGGAAATCGATGTGTACAATCCAAGTGTTAGAGGACATGTTAAGAGCTTGTGTCCTAGACTTTGGTGGATCTTGGGAGAGGCACCTATCGTTAGTTGATTTTCCCTACAACAAGAGTTTTCAGGCTACAATTCATATGGAACCGTTTGAGGCACTTTATGGGAGGCCATGTAGATCTCCATCATGTTGGCTAGAGGCCAGTGAATCTGAGTTGTTGGGGCCAAGTCTCTTGTAGGAGACTTCAGACAGAGTTAAGTTGACCAAGAAGTGAATGGATACATCTCAGAGTAGGCAGAAGTTGTATGCAGATCGGAGGCGTAGACCTATTGAGTTTGGGTTGGGTGATAAAGTGTTTCTTCAGGTGTCACCAAGGTTGGGTCACCATCAGATACGAAAGTAGGGTAAGTTGGCCCCAGGTATGTGGGACCTTTTGAGATTGTGGAGAGGGTCAGACCAGTGGCTTACCGATTGGATCTTCCACATTGGTATGGCGGGAAGCATGATATGTTTCATGTGTCACAACTTCGACGATATCACCCTGACCCATCTCACATGGTTGATGTTGAGGATGTGAAGCTTGAGGCTGATGCATCCTTTGGGGATCATCTGGTTCGTGTGGTGGACCGTAGTGAGAAGGTTTTGCGAGGCAAGGTTGTGCCATTAGTGCGAGTACTATGGAAATATGGGAATGTTCAGGAAGAAACTTGGGAGCATGATCAGTGGCCCGAACTCTCCTCTTCAGTGGATCAATGAGGATTGGAAACTCAGTTTGAGGATGAGCCGTTATAAGGTCAGGAGGTTGTAAGTTCCCGGTTTTTGGAAAGGTATGTTTTTGTTGTGTTTTGGTTGAATCCCTTGTTTCAGGCATTAAGGGATGTATTCTGAAAATATGAGAGCCCTTGGGGGTGTTCCGGGGGCTCGGGGCACAAAAGAAAAGAAATATGGGCAAGAGAAGCCAGGGCGTATGGCCTGCGCACGGGCTGCGCATGGCCAGGGGAAACTTTGCGGCCTTTCATTAAAACCATGCGACCCCTCATCCTCTGGAAAGTGGCATGCACACAGTTTGTGCACGGTTTTCCAAACCGTGCGGACAAACCGTACGACCTATTAATGTTGGGAAGAATTACAAGTTTTCCACTCTTGGATTTTAAACCCCAACTCAGGATTTTCCTCCATTCATCCCCTCTCAACCCTAGTGACAAACTTGGGTGACCCAAGCTTCCCAAGGGTGGCTCTCCTTCTATTTTAAGGTGTTTTTGGTGTCGTTGGTTGCAGATCGAAGCTCTGGGTAAGGATAATCCCATCCTTGCTTCTCTTTTTGGTTTAAGGTTTGTATCTTCTCTCTCCCTTGTTCTGAAGCTCTAAAACCCTATATTTTGGGTGTGTTTTTGGTTGAAGCTCCAGTGGTTGGTCAGATCGAGGTCTAAAGACTCTATTGAGAGTGCATTCAACCACAGTTTCGAGGTAAGTGGTTTACAAATTATATCCCATATTTATTTGGGGATTTGTGCATGTTTAGTTGTGTTCTTGTTTCCACATGGTTATGTTTTTAATAACCTTGGAATGTTTTGTAATAATGGAGTTTAAAATGGAAAATGGACACCATCACGATCCCTTGTGGGATGTGTTGGGATTGTCTTGACCGAATTGGGGCCATCCCTAGGATGTGCCGACTTTTCCCAGGTTTAGGGATTGTTATTAAACGAGTGAAATTGTTGTAGTAAATTGTAGATCCCTTGATAAACATGTTGGAATGATTGGTTGAACTTGGAATAGAAGTTAGGTGATGCGCCTAGACTTGGAAATAACCAAAGGGTTATTTGGAATTGGATAAATGGTTGAATCATGGAAATGATGAATGGGTTAAATGGGTTATGTTGTAAACTGATTAAACACCATAATGGATAGGTTATGGGTCTAGTGATAAATGATTAGTGAGTTAGGCATAACAAATGGGAATTGGGTGAATTGTTAAATGATGTGAAATGGTAATGTGTTAATGGGTTAAGGCATGATGTGGATTCCCATGTGGGTTGTTGTGAATAGTGTTTTCCAAAAGGCAATGGTTTGGATGGTTGATGGTTACTTATATTTATATAAGCATTTTCACATGGCATAGTAGAGTGGGGTATGACATGAGGATCTACGCCCATGGGTTGAGCTAAGACTGAGGTTCTAAACTCCACTATAAATGCATGGGTTAGGAAAGGGGACTGCGGGTCTATTCTCCTAATGGTTACATCCCCCCGGACTGAGGGTTTGAGGTGAGGATATGGTTACTATGAGGGGGTCAGTCATAGTGAGATTGGATAACGATGTGCTTACCCTCTTGCAGGTGATTGTTGGCCTTAGACCCACGTAACATAATGTATGTGATTAACCCATCAAAATGTGATGAAATGGTAAGTGATGAAAATTGGTAATAAATGAATGGTAATTGAAATGGAAATGGATTTGGCTATGAACATGTCAATAGAACCTTAATTAATTACTTGGAAATTTTCATTCATATTCCTTTTACATGCACTACCTCTTTATACTAGATATTTTACAGACACCATTGGTGGTGGCCTACTGAGTTGTACTCACACCCTACTTGGGCCGCCATTGGGTACCCGAGCAGACTTCATGTTTGCAGATCAGGAGAAGGGAAAAGGTCCTTGCTAGATTGTTGGGTGGACATGGGTAGCACTTGTTGGAGGATCTATACTTGGAGTCGAGACCATTTTGGGTATTTCGTCGTTGTCCTTATTTTGGGTTTCTGTTCACTCTTGCACTTGTAGTATGACATGGAATATTTATTTTTGGAAATGATTGTTATACATGTTCCTTGTTTATTTGTTATTGTTTTCGCTATTTGGTTTATTTCTATTGTGGCTTACTATGATAAAAAGGGGGTATAGTCTCCCCACTTGGCTCTATAGACCCCCGCTGCTAGTCGGCAGCCTTCAGTGTACGGGGAGGCACATTTAAGGTAATGTAACCACCCGGCTCGGAGCACCAGTTTGGTGGCTTCCCGGTCAGGGAAGTTACATTAAATCTTTAATGATTTAACAAAAACGTTCATTTTGGGGGTCTTCTAATCCACTGGTTATTGAGTGATTGATCAACACTACTATGAAAATATTTTATATTCCTCAATGCTCGAAACATGTAAAAGTTTTCATAGATGTTAATAATATATAAGGTGATGAATATTAAAGGTGGAATATTATAATGAATTTGAGGAAAGGAGAAGAAATTAAATCAACAGAATGTGAATATTTGAAGGAGATATTCCTTATAATGTAATTAACTAATATTCTACAGTGAAAGATAGTGAATTCATTTTTTAAAATAAAACAAATGGGTGAGGAATCCATTAGTTCCTAGGAGTAAAATTTCAAAAGCATTTCCAGGTATGATTCAAATTTAATTATCTTCCCTGAAAGTAAAATTTATCGATTCTATGGTGTCTAGAAAATATGTCTCTAAATGGAATTAAATATAAGAGACATCAGATCTTATAAATAAATTTTTCATTATTCTCATATGGTGGATATGGAGATTTGATTTACCCATCAATCTCATGGTTTTGATAAGAAAATAAAAATTGAATTCAATGCTAATTCAAAAAACTATGAAGAAAAAAAGTTGTTGTTTCCATTATTCTAGAAGTGTGGATGGAAAATGGGGGAAATTATATTAAGGGGACATGTAAATGATTCAAATATCGAAATTAAGGTCATCAGTTAATCGAATTCTAATGTGATTGGAACACATTAAATAATGATGTGAATAATAAAAATTCTTAAAAGAATTCACCACCCACACATTGATATTACAAATGTAGGGAGTATGGTAATTATGAAATTTTTTTCACAAATCCTATGGGTTTTTATGATCATTATGAGAAACCTATTAATAGTGAATACAAATAAAAATATTATGTGATCATTACAACTAATTTGTATTACGAAAATGACATGGTGAAAGGTACACTTATCATCAATTATAGAACAACTAATGTTTTATTTAATTCTGGACACACCCAATAATTTATTTTTAATAAATTGTCTATGTGTATCTTGGTATCAACTAAAAAATTATATTTTGAGTTAGATTTGGAAACCCCTAATGGGAAAATTGTCAAATATATAGTTTATAGTTATCTAATTTATGTTTGCGGGAACATGATTCTTGAAAATATTTTGATTTTCACTTTCGTATAAATTAATCCAATTATTTGCATGGATTTGATTTCTTTATATGGAGCCCATATTGATTTTTGGGGATGGGAAGAAATATTTAATATTCTAAATAAACTTATAATAATTAATCAATGAAAGGATGAATATGATATTCCAATGGAAATTTTTTCCATGTTTTGGGTATCAATTCCTATACATGAAGGTTATCAATCTATGATTATTGGGGACAAATTAAACATTAATGATAAACCTGTTGTAAAAGAATTGCTTGATGTATTTCTTGAAAACTTTTCTTCTCTTCCAAAAAATCATGATGTTGAGTTTTCAACAGAATTCACACATGGTGTTTTTCCAATGTCAAGGGCTCATATGAAAATGACCCCAATGGGCATGTTATAATTGGAGAAAAACACCGATAAAATCTTGATAAGGGATTCATTCAACCTAGCACATCACCTTGAGGTGACCCGATTTTATTTATTAAGAATAATGAAGTGTCAATGTTTCCTTTCATTGATTATTTAATGCTTAGAAAAATTACAGTAAACAAAAACTATCATATCCAATGTATGAAAGACTTATTTGACCAACTATGTGAAGCTAAACACTTTTCCATGAATGATCTTCAATCTATATATCTTTAATTGAGGGTAAAAAAGGAGGATATACCCAATATGACATTCCATATAATGTTTGGATATTTTGAATCTATTATGATACATATTTTCTAACTAATTCCCTCTATATCCCCATGAAATTAATGAATAGAGTCTTTAGAGACTATAATAATAGGAAAACATCAATTTAGCGGCGGTTTTTTTTGCAGCGGTTTTTAAAACAGCTGCTAAATGTTTTCTAGGATGAAATTTAGGGGTAGTTTTTAGCATAATTTTAAAAAACAAACTCTAAATGCTCTTAAAATATTTTCTATAATTTTTTTATTTACATTTCAAATAAAAGTTTCATTTTTTAGGCGTGATTTATTAGAAAAACAATTGTGAAAGAGAAGGAAAAAAATAAAAAAAATTATTAATAATGAAAATTTATTAATTATTATTTACTATCATTTATAGTTTATTTGTTATAGTTTTATTTAATTATAATGTGTCAAGTTAATAAATATTTATTATTATTAGTTAATAATTTTAATGTGAAAATAAATATTCAATAATTTGAAAATTAAACTTCAACATCAAATGACCATAACTATTGATCCAAGAGCCAGTTTTAGCTCTACAACTATTCCAATCAATGATTATTAAATGATCTAAAACCACATGAGATTCAAATAATGTGATAATAAAAGAATAAAATATAGTATTCTTTCAAAAAAGGCATAAATCAAACTCAAACATCAAATGACAATAAATTTTGATTTGGGTTTCCGTTTGGCCTCTACCACATATCAAATTGAACCCTACTACAAGATCTACACCATAAATGGTCTCAAACTATGCTCAAAGAGATTTTTACACTTTTTCAACCCTATAAAGGCCTAGAAGGCCTCCAAAACTAAGTTATTTGCCGCCGACACCGCTTTCTTAAAATTATTACTGCTATAACCACTTATCCGCATGTCCATTCGACATGTACTACATATAATATCGAATATCATTTGAAGATCACTTCTTTGAATTGTTGTGCAGTAGAAACAACTCTTATATTGGATTTTTTTTGGTAATTTTAAGGTATTTAAGTGTTTTATTATGTATTAATTATTAATTACTATTTATTAATTATTATTTAAAAGTTATTATTTTATTAGTTATTATTTATTATTATATAATTATATAATTTTATAATTTTTTATGTTATTAATTTAATTAAAATTATTTTTTATTTTTTTAATTTAATATTTTATTTTCATTATTGTATTACTTATTTATTTATTATTCATTATTTAATTATTTATTATTTATTTATTATTATTTTTATATTATTTTTTATTTTTCATTATTTATTTGTTATTTTTATTTGTTATTTCTTATTTATTATTTATAATTTATTATTCATTATTCGTTATTTATTATTTATTATTTATTTCTTATTTATTATTTCTTATTTTTATAATTTATTAATAATTTATGTATTATTTATTTATTATTTATTTATCAAGTTGTTAATTAATTATTTATTATTATATGATATTTATTATTATTATTTTGTTATTATTTATTATTTTATATTTTAATTTGTTATTATTATTATTTATTTGATTTTTTTATTTACCATTTTTTCTATATGATATATTTGTTAATTTATTTATTATTAATATATTTTTTATTTGTTTATTAGTAATTTTTAACTTTTAATTAGTCATTTCTAATTAGTAATTAGTAATTATTAAATTTTACTAATTAATAATTAATAATAAATAAATAATTGTTTATTATTTATCAGTGATTATTAATTTTTTATTATTGATTAATCATTATTGATTAATATTTATTGAGTTTATGTCTATTTGTGAGGTATTATTGGTTTTTAATTAATATATATTAGTTTATTAAATTTTATTTATTCACGATATGAAGATCTTGCTATAATGGTAAAGTCCTTGGAGAACATGCAAGAGGTAAGGGGATTAAATATCACCCCACAGCGAAATTCAATATATGGCACATGCACATGAATTTTCATGTGCAAGTTCACTGTAATAAATAATAAAAATTATAAAAAAATTTAATAAATAATAAAAAATAAATAAAAAATAAAAAATATATAATGAAAAAATAAAAGTAAAAAATAAAAAATAAAAAATAAAAATAAATAATATTTTATAAATTTATGATAATAAAATAATGAAATAATATATTAATAATATAATAATATAATAATATAATAATATAATGAAATAAATTTAAAAAAATTAAAAAATAAAGCATTTCTAAATCATTTAGCGACTGTTTAAACCGTAGCGAAAAAACTGCAACTAAATTGGTCTACAATGGTTAAAAAAACAGTACTAATTGATTACTAAAAAATGATTTAGCAGTAGTTTTTCAAAACCATCTCAAAATAATTTGGTGGTGTTTTGAACCACAACTAAATGACCACCGCTAATCTCAAATTTTGGCATGGTGTATATTAATCAGTTTTTGGTCGTCTTTGTAGATGATATTCTTGTATATTCCAAAACATTTAAAATCATGAAGATCCAATGGGGATTGTGTTGAAGTCCTTGAAGAAGGTGATTCATTATGATAAAACTAACAAATTATGAATTTTGGATTTAGAATGTTTCTTTTTGGGGCTATATAATTTGATGTTTGGGTATTGTGTTGAAGACCCTGAGGATGGCTATACTTTAGGAAAAAATTATCAGGTGTAAATTGTTGATTTAGAATGTTTCTTTTTTGATGTTATATAATCTCAAGTCTGGGTATGTAATTAGATCCTTCAAAGACATAATTTATTGTGAAATGGAAGAGACCTAACATAGTGAACAATTTCCAATGTTTTCCTAGGTTGGATAGATATTATCAATGTCCATTGAAAGAATTCTCATGATTTTCAAATACACTCAACAAGTTGACTCAGAAATAGTTATGTTCTTGTAAAAGTTGAAATGTGAATATAAATTCAAGGAGATGAAAAGAAGGTGGGTCAATGATCCTATTCTTACACAACCATGTAGTGACGAAAGGATTGTGATATAAATTATTTCATAAGATAATAGACTTGGATGTGTTCTAATGAAAAATGATATTTTCATAGCCTATGCTTCATTCCAGTTGATGTTCCTTGAGAGAAATTTTCCAAACTATGATTGAGATTATTGACAAGGTAATTTTTGAATTAAATATATTGAGGGATTGTCTGTATAGAGAATTGTGTGACATATATAGTTATCAAAAAAATTAATGCATGTTTTTACTAAAAAATAATCATTCTCTAAATATGATGGTTGGAGCTGATTAATGATCATGACGGCTCAATGCATTATCATCTTGGGAAAGGGAACAATGTGGACATTTATTTGATCATAAAGGGTATTACTAGCTTATCAATGATGAGGATCCCAAAAAATACAATATTTATGGATTTGAAAGTATTACTCTATAAATGTTAATGGAAGGAGATAAAGCATATCTGGATAAAAAAAGATCAACCATCTTTCTAAGTGATTAGTAAAACTTCATATAAAGAATATCTAGAGTTTGAGAAAAAGATGATAAATTTCTCTGAGTTCGACCATGATTAAGATGGTATAATAAGGTTCAGGAACCATGTATGTGACCCACCCATACTAGATTTGAAGATGGAGTTACTAGATGTGGCTCATAGTTCATTATTCTCTACTCTTCCTCAGAGTACACTGATGTATAGAGACCTAATAGTGTAATTATGGTGGGATATAATGAAACGAGATATTGGAAAGTATGTTTCATAGTACATGGGGTTTTAGAGAGTTATGTATAAGAGACATAAGTCTACTAGGATGTAACAGGCATTAACCATAACTAAATGGAAATGGGAAAACATTCCCAATGATTTTTTCATTAGAATCCCCAAAAAATCTAAAGGGAATAATGATATATAAGTTGTAATTGATCACCTTACAAAATAATTACAATTCATAGTTATCATATAATATTTCCCTCTTGATAATATTTCCAAAATATATATTAAGAAAGTGGTAAGATAGAGTGGATTATGAATTTCCATTGAATCTGACCAGGAACCGAGCATTACCTCAACGTTATGTTGATGTATTCAGTAGGCTTTGCATATTGAGTTATTTTACATCACTACATATCATCCTAAGATATATGGTCAGACTAATATGACCATTCAACATTTGAGGACATGTTGAGATCTTTCTTCATTGATTTTAATGGTGGTTGTCATCCACACCCACCATTGTTAGAATTTTCCTATAACAATAGATTCCCTCCAGCGTTCAAATGAAAACTTATGAATCCCTCTATAGAAATAAACAAACTCAAACATTATGGAATGATTTTGGAAAATGAATTCTATTGGTTCCTTATATAGATAGGGATATGTGGAGAAGGATAGATCCATTCAACAACACAATATAGAAGCTCATAGTAAAAAAATGTTATTCTGACAGTCGTCAGAAAGATGTAGAGTATTAAGCAGTTGAAATGATATTCCTATGAATATCTCCCTAGAAAATAGTTTTGATATTTTTAATTATGAGAAAACTAAGCCTTATGTATATTGGCCCTTTTAAAAATATTGATTGTATAATGACGGTATCTTGCCAATTGTTTCTTCTACTGAATCTCTCTAAAGGTCATGATGTGTTCAATTTATATCTATTCATAAAGAATAGATGATATCATTCACATGTACAAAACTCATAGGTTGTACATAAAGAGAAAGATATTTCTTATGAAAAAACTGGTTGACATTCAAGATCATAGAGACATATTTCTACAAAACAAGACCACTCACATGATTATTGTTTTGTGAAAAAACTCCCAATTTAAAGTAGCAACATGGGAACTTGAGATTTTAAAGAGGAAGAGGTATCCTCATTTAGTTATATTTTAGTGATGAATTTCAATGGATAAATTTATTTTAAGGGGTCTATAATGTTACACCCTAATAGTTTTATGAAATATTTCTCTTTAAATAAATTGATTTCATCGATAGCTTGTGTGGCATGCATTAGTGTGTTTAAACAAACCACATAACATTATTGAATTATTATCCATTTTTTATCTAATAGATGTTAAATATTAAGTAAATAATAATAATAAATAATTTATAAAAAATATATATTATATACATTTATATAATAGATTCATGATAAGTATTAAAAATAAAAAAAATTAAAGGGATTTTTTTCTGTAAAGAAAACTTGTTTAAGATTATAATAAATTTTGAATAAATATATTATGTTAATGCCTATTGGTTAGTGATTTTAATAAAATATATATATTATTTAATTGATAATTTTTTTAAATATACAAAAAATATATTTCTAGGCACAAATTAATAATAAGTCCAAATTTATTCCTACAAATTTATTTTTCCTAAAAAGTAGTTTTCACAAAATATTGAGGACATACATTAAAATTAATTTTTAAAATTTTATTTATTTAACTATATTAAATTAATTATGTATTTAGAAATAGTAGGATCAAATTTGGTAATTATGCCCCTATTTTTTCAATATAAATAGTAATCATGGTAAAATATATCAAATTTGTAAATTTTAATTGGGTTTAATCTTGGTTAAAACAATTTGATGAAACCATAATTATTAATCTTATTTCCTATTGGATAAATTAAATTCTGATCATAACCCCCAAGGTTTAAAATTTTGTTAATTAATAGGGGAATTTCCATGAAAATGACTTAAATATTATTTAAACCAATGGATGTGATAGAATGTCAGTCTCTTTATTTTAACAAACATTTATATTTTCACATAGGAAAAATATTTGAAATAATATTAATAATTATTTTATTCCAAATGAAATTATATTAATGAATTAATATTATTTATAATTTTTATGGATTAAAAAATTACCATAAATACTTACAAAACATTGATTCTACAAGTATTCAATTAAAATAAAAATCCAATAAATGATATTAAAAATAGGAAACGTAACATAATTTGAGTTATTTAAGATGGTAAACAAAGTTTATATATCATCTTGACATTTTAAGGATATAATAAAATACTAGCTTCAAATTTAAATTATTGTATTGATTTTTTTATAGTCAAAGTAGTTTTTTTATGAAAATTGACGTTATTTATATTTTAAAGGATTAATATTGTATTAAATTATATAAAAATCACAAATAATTATTATTTGGACAATGTCAACCCGTGTTCATTTTAGGCCATTTGGAAGCATTTAATTCTATAATAGTGTTATAATATATTATATTTCTATGAAATTACAATTTATCCACTGACATTCATTATAAAAGGACACATCCCACATAAATTAATTACACTATTTTGATCCATCTTGCTCCACCATCCTCTACTAACTTCTTTTCTCCACATGCCTGTACACATTCTAGTGGTTCTGGTCTTCCTAAAAGACTAAACCTAGTGCCATTTAGAGGATTTTTGAAGGAGTTTTTTAATAAGATGAGGTTTTAATGTGAACAAGGAAACTAAAGACATGAGGTAAGGAATTATTCAACAATTTCATAATTATTGGGGAATTTTTTATATTTATATATCCACAGGGAAATAATTACCTTCCATTGAAATGTTTTTTTAAAATGTTTTTATAATGATTTTTAATATTTTTTAAAATCATTTTCACCCATATTTCACTCATTAGAAAATAATTTGAATGGAATATTTTTTATTTTTAATAAATGTGGTGTTTTGTGAATTTTAGTTAAAAAATATGGAATATTTTTTTAACATATACTGTATGAGTTGATTTTCCTTATATCATAATTCCATAATGCTTGGAAGCTTCAATTGAAATATTATAATATTCTTTTCAAAGAAAATGGTTTCCTTTATAAATTTTTTTCTTATAATAAAATGACTTAAAATGGATGGTATATTATCCTCCAAAATTATTTCAGGTGATCTTTCAAAATATTTTTCCATATAACATAATATTATTTTATATTACTTATGATTTACTAAGTATATGATCCAATGATACAATCCTTATCCATTATCTTGATGGTATATATTTATGATAGAATTTTATTTATGAAATATTTTTCTTTTCTATAGATATTTCTATAATTAAATGTTTATGAAACCCATTTCTTTACCAGGGATCTGATATGATTTATATTCTAGTGGAACACATATTTATGGTTTTCATTATGTGATGGGTGGGAACTATATCTCTTTCCAATTCCATGGGTAATGAATGATATCTTATGAGATAAAAAGGACCGAAATGGGAAGTGGGCCCTTTTCATTAAGGGTAAATTCCCTTAACAAAAGTCTTGGGAGTGATCCTTTACTACTATGACATATTGGTGTGTGAACTAATTTCACTATGAGAGTCTTGGAAAAGATCATTCAATACAATGGAAAATATTTTCTATGTTTTTTGTAAATGCCAAATATATATGTTTTATTCCATTATTACTCTCTCATGGATCATATTCTTTTATGATTCATGTGTTATTAACTTCATGATTTATTCAATGACTCATGATTATGATCTTTGATATGCATGGTATATTTTTTATATTTTAGGTTCATGTTCTTATTCCCTTATAATCATTTTATAACTGATATCTCCCTTGTTTATTCTTACAGATCAATTCACAAACTTTTTATGTGTTTCATATACTTATGATATGAAGAAAGTAGTTAAGAATGATCTTTAAAAAAGGTGTTAGTTATGTGGAAATAAATGGGAGACAAATAAGATATTTTATGATCCATTTATCTATGTTTACATTATTATTAATACATTTTATATGTATGATCCTCAAGAAAATGTTTCTATAATGTAATGAATATTCATCTAAAATATATAATATATATTCATAAAAAGATTTTTTTATAAATTATTTTTAATGGGTTGAGAAATACAGATTAGTTGACTCCTTTAGTAATTGGTTACAATAAGACTAATGTAAAACAGATTATTTCTCAATAATATCAATCCACTATTAAAGGTAAAATTCTACCAATAATTGGCCAATAATTTTTTATAGAGATAAATAAAGATTATCCATCCTCCTCCACTCAATATCGTACATATTTTTTTCATGATATTACCACATTAATTATGTTAAGTCACTTTTACCCTAATTTACACTTACTGTAGTAACTCTACATTCACCCATGGAAATTAATTTTAATTGAAAAATTATAAATTGAAATTATTTAATTATTTTATAATGTTTATTTTAAATATGTAAATAAATTTATTAAAAAATAATTATAATATGTAGATAAATTAATCTCAGTATTATCAAACATGATGTGTAATGCTCGTTTCTTATAAAAAAGTTCATGTTATGTTTAACTTTTATGTGTGGGATAATATTATCTATGTTTTTTATTTTCAAGAACTAATTTTTTTAATTATAAAACAATTATGTTTTATGTCACTTTAATATTAATTAAAAATATAATTTAAAAAAAATAATGTTTAATTAAACAAATTAAACAAAAATAATTTTTTATTAGAATTATAATAATACTTTTATTTTATATAGTCAAACATAAGTTTTATAAATTATAAAAAATGTCTTTATTATGCATAATATTATTCCAAATTTTTTTTTGACAAATATAATGGTTTATATAATTCTATATAACAGTCGAGATCTTGGTGATACTTCCATGTGAGTTTTGGAAGTCGGATGTGTCTGGAGAGAGTTCTAAAGGATTGGAGAGGGGAAAATTGGGAAACTGGGAGTTCCCCTAGAAATTTTGTAAAGGATATCATGTGGATACCTGTTATACACTATAGTATAAGAAGATTTTTCATAGATCTAATGACTATATCATTGTCCATTAAGGAGCCACTAGCAAATATGGAATAATTGCGGTGTGGTGTCTGAACTACAACATGGGGTCCTCAATGTATAGTTTTTAAACTACTAATATAACTACCCATACATTAAATATATATTTTACTTAAATATTTAATAATATTTATTATATAAAATAACTAAAAACCACTCCAGGACCTTATAGGTTTAGTGTCTTTAGATACTAGGACACATAAACAACTGGTTTATAAAATATCTACATTTTCTCCTACTTATTTCTTCATAAGTAGACTCATTTTTTACACATCCTACTTAATATCCTTCTTCATGACATGTCGAAAAGAGACATATGAAATGGTGAGATAAAATTATTAGTAAGGGTAAACTAGGGAAATATCAATCATATCATAATAAAAAAAACGTTTGAAAATTTTATTCTACATATAAAAGATCATAATATCATGTCATGGGATAAATTGTAAAAGTGAAATGTAATCCCAATAGTCCTATAATAAGGAATGAGATTTCCTGGAATACACACATAAGTCTAGAAAATAATTTCATATCAGTCAAGGCTCATTTCTGAGACTATCATAGCAGATAGAGTCCATTACTGAACCCAGTTCACTCCTTCTTCCATCCCTGTATTACTGAACCAGATTTACAGGTCATTGCAGTTATGTCTATATCATGAGATATAAATCTTTTACCAATTAATTTTTGTGATATATAGGTCCCACCAATCTCATAATTAAATCATTATTACAAGTGCCGCAAAACATAAAACATTCATCATAGCAAAACCCATGAAATAAAACGGGTTCTTTAGACATCATTCCATCTAACCCATATAAAATAAATTAATTTCCTAAAAACAATTCTGTCATAAATACATTAAATCATTGTAATAATATGGATATAAATATAAACCTATTTCATCATTTATGGAAAATAATTTTGATAAAACACTTGAGCTTAATTCCAGAGAAAAATATCATTTCTTCTTCAAAAATGTTTTCCTTCTTAAAGATGGAGAATAATTATAGAAGAAATAATTTTATGTGAAAATAAAATTGTAATATTCTAGTGTAATATTCAAGTAAATATGGAACTTTGAAATCGTAAAAATATTTTCAATCCATATAAGTTACAAAAATATTCTTCTCATACATTGGCCGAAAAAGTCAAAAGGTACCTCATACAGAAAACAAAAAAAGATTCCATTCTTACCATTTAGTAAAAAATAACCAATTGGAAAAAATTACATTAAAAAATTATATAAGGATATAAATAATATTTTAATTACATATTTAGGAAACATGGATGTGGATGATAAATATATCCCAATAAATACTTATGAATAAAAAATCTCAGAATAAAACGAGATTTGAATTTTTTTCCATTACCTTAGGTCTAATATGCTACATAAGTATCCAAACCTCATATATAATTATTTAAATAATGTTAATGATTTATTCCAGAATCATAATCATTTTTATGGTAACACTAATGATCATATTTTCATCTGTTTTTTAGTAACATTTCATTTTTACTCATTATTCAGTTATTAACTGCTTTATGTTCTTATGCATGTTTTGTTTGATATGTTCTTATTAACCTTTTTGCATTATATTTATATCATATAAATCCTGGTATTTGTATAATATATATCATATTTATTTATTCAATTCATTTATATAGTTACTATTTAATGACGATTATGTAGAACGAATCACATCGCACTATGGAGATAGTAAGCCCTATGTACGCACGATCGACAATGTCGTTCTTATAATGTTTGAATGGTATTGAATTGGATGATGTATAGTATATTAGAATAAATAAAATTTTGTATTAATCATATATTTATTTACTAATTCCATCATTATACCCATCCATGTATGGTGGCGGTGGAAACATATTACACCGCGACGTGGAGATGGTAAGCCGTACGTACGCACACGCGGTGATTTCATTTTTCATTGGATTAGTAGAAGGTGAACTATGGTTGTTTCATAGTCATAATAACCACTCAGTATGTATGTAATATTGATGTTATATCTTTATAATGAACCAAATCATGAGTTAGAAGTAGAAGAAGAATGAAGTTTGAAAGAATCAATAAATGATATTACCACTTCTTCGACGTGCCTCTTTTAAATCTCCTCATAGGGCACTAGAGTCGGTCTTCGAAGAAGACTAGGACCTCTAGAATATTTCAGGGGAAGTTGAGAAGGGAAATGGGTAAGTTATGATCGTTATTGAAGGATAAATATTATGTTAATATCCGGGGGATGAAATTCTATTTTATAATTCAAGTGAGTGGATCTTTTGGAAACCTGAAAAATATTAATTTATAATAAAAACAAAACCACATAAAAACCTAAAACATTTACACATTTTGAAGATGAGATTATATAGGGTTGTAATATAATCACCCAATTAATTTTAGACAAGTTTTTATGTCAATTTAATCTTTACTATTTTAATTAACACTTAGTTATTCTATTTAACATTTAACTTGGATAACAAATATTTCAATAATAAAAGGGTGAAATATTTAGTTATTTTCAATAAAATAAACCCTAAATGAGTAATTTAAAACATTTTATACCATAAAATAATTATTATATATTTTTTAAAAAGTTTTACGATTTTTAAATAATTTATGAAAATCATATTTTGAAAAAATAACAATAGTGTAAATTTTGACACTATTTATTTTATGGATTTTTAAATATATAAAAATAGGAATTTAACCAAGATAATGATGTTTTAATATATCCATATATTGTAAATATAATCAGGAAAATTCATTTAACACAAAAATTATCCCATATTACATTTACAAAAATATTTCTATTAGCATTTATTTGATCTCTTTATTACTAAAATAACTACTACATCAATTTTTTGTAGTTATTTAATATACATATTTGTTGAATAAAATTCAAAATAAAATAAATTAATAAATATAAATCCATTATATTTCAGAATAATAATTTTATTGGAATTTTTATTCTGAAAAACCCAACATAAAAAATGATATACACTTTTAAAACATGAATGTGACAAATTTACCTTCACTTTAAATAAAATAATATAAGTTTCATAATACAATAATTAAATATATAAATGGTTAATAAGTATTCCATTGGATTGTTATGGTCTGGAAATATTCTACCAATAAGGTTTGGTTTAGGTTTTGGGCATTTTTATTGTTATTAATATATTAATAAAAATTGTTTTATAGATTTCTCATCAATTAAATAAATTTTTCATCATCCAATTATATGTCTTTAAGGTAATTATTTATTTCAAAAAAATTAAAAATAATATGTCATGATAAATAAAAAACCTTTTTGTTTTAAAATGTGTATTTATAGTCATATTTATCTTCTATATTAGCTTATATTAAAAATAGTTTAATAATTAATGTTTGAATGAGGTATATCTCACTTTTCATTAAATAAAATAAATTAAATGTCCTAATCTCCTCCAAGTGGGTTCCAATGGATACCCTTTTGAACATAGTATGTTTTAGGGAAAATTATAATCATACAATTATATTAATAAATGGGTTATAGGAATTTTATAATATTATTTTTACCCTTAATTACCCGATTTACCCTTTTACTGTGTTAATAAAATTTATCGAAGTTACTATTCATATTGCCAAAAAATAAAATAAAGCTATTTACATAATTTAGACCTAATTATTCCAAACATGGAATCAATTTCTCAAAATTAAAAATATAGAAGTTTTAGCAATTAATTTAATATTAATCTTATCCTAGAAATGAAAAAACCGGTTTTAAATGTTAAAATATTGAAAAAGATTGAAATGTTTTTACATCTGAATATAATGTAAAATTAATTCAAATTACATAAATTATATTAAATTAATTCTTTTAAAAAATTAAATAATATAAATTAACCATATAAATTATTTAATTAAAAGAGTTATTTTCAATTAAAATTTAGTATACTTATCTATTACTCAAAACATGATAGTTATCAAAAAAATATCGTAAATTTAACCAAATTAAATATATATATGTCCCACATGAAAATAACAGGTTTATGGTTTCATATAAAAATTAATAATGTGTTATAATATAAATATATAAGGGGTTCTCCATAAAAAGGGGTAAAATTAACCCTTTAAAAAATTGGTTTTTATAAATCAAATTGGGTTTTATTAATACCCTATAACTAAAATATGATTTTGATAATTATAAAAAATATTTTATTATTTTCATAATATAAATATATCTCATTTATTTCGTTACCAAAATCAATTCACTCAAAAATACAAATATATAATAGATTTTTATTTTTCATAAATAATTGATAGTCAAGGAATTAAGAATGCATTTTCATAAGTTAGTTATAATTATTTGCTAACCTAACTACTAGGATATAACTATAATTTTGTAGTAAGGGAATATCATAGTTCATTTAAACTCACGATTTCATGAAAATAAATCTATCGAAGAATAAAAATTATTTAAATAAAATATTTCATAAAAATATTTGGGTGTTATAGTTGCCTTTTGGGGGTACCATTGATGTGGGGTTCAGCTGTGGAATATCCCCTTTCCCTATGATTAGGAAATAAAATATAGAAATTTGAGGCCACACTATAGATGTTTTTAATTGTTCTTTAATTTTAGGAGGTAGCTACATCATGGGGATTTGAGAGTAGGCTACACCATAGTCCCCCCATTAGGTATATGGTTTTATTACATAGAGGGTAGAGTGGATCTAAAATACATATTTTAATGGGGGACGTGGTGTGGTCTCCTTCCATTTCATCATAGTCCCCCTAATATTCAACGGTGTTATAGTGTTATTTGGGTGGTTTTTTCATTGTCTCATAAAAATTATAGTTTTTTAAAAATTACCCTATGGCCCTTAACCCCAATTTTCTCCCAAACATATATTTCCCACTCCTAGTTCCCTAGAGTGATTTCTAAAGGGTTTATATAATGTTTGGATAAATATTAATCATTAATATCTCAAGATTTTTCATTCATTATTTGAGGTGATTTATTCTATGGTTTATCCTACAATATTTCTCATTTTCCTCGAGTTCCTCTTTCCATGATATTGATTTTTATATCCTCCATTATAATGAATTTTTTATGTTGTTTGTTTATGTGTTCATTGCATTACATTCTTGGGATATCAAATATTCTTTATAAGAGAGGTGATCACTGATCCCCATTTTCATTCAGTTTCTATTTGAATAATCATGAAAAGTACTAGGTTTCAATTTGTTTATTATCCTTTTATTTACATGAAATTGAAATGTGATCATGATTTAGTTTCTTTTGGGGGTGGGGAAACTAAAAAAATAAATGTTAAATAAGGTTAAATAAGTATTGGTTTATGGTTATTGATTGTATGTGTTTTCCCATGTGATTACGATTTTCCTCCTGATTTACTAGATAGTGTACTATATATGTTTTTTTTTGATTTTTTAAATTCTTTGGTTTTCATGTTGTTCTTGAACAAATTTATAATGAAAATAAACTTAGAAATCATTTTAATGGATAAATAATTAAATAGGAATGTTTAATGAAACTGTTGTTCTTGTAATTTTATGGAAATCAAATTGATGATTAATACATGTTTAAATAAATATATTCATCCATTATTTAATGTATTTGGATAAATTATATAAATCATGATTTTTTATAAGAATAATGATTAAAGGCATGTTTGTTGAGAATTTTACATCTCTTGGTTTTTCAAAAATTGAATTAATGATAAAAGAATTTTTAAATAAATTATATCTTAATTCATAATATTCCTTAGTTTACCCGTGAATGTAACCTTGGTTAAATGAATCTATTAATTCATGCAGTCGTAAAAATAGGTTCCTTGATAAAGGAAAATATTTGGGGATGAGAGTTACCATTTTATAAGAAAGGATAAATTTTGTATTTTTGCAGGATGATATATCAACTTTTCATGTGGAGGATGAATTAAATAGATAAAGAGATTCATTGATATGTGAATGGTGGTGTTGGGTATGAAATGGGGATGATGGAAATTGTAAAATCATGGATTACATATTTTTATGTTGAAAGCTGAGATGCTTGTTTGTTAATGAATCTATTAATAGGTCATACGACTAGGTTGCATGTTTATCTATATTCCTTTTCCCACTGATTTATTTACTTATATGTGAATTGTTATAATTAACATTCAGGTTATATATGGATGTTTACAAGAGTACATATAGTTTTGGTATGGTGGTAATTATTAATAAATATTTTAACCCGCATGGTTGGTTCTTGTTGAAATTCAATGTTGATTCACTTGAGAACCCATGGATTCAATTAAATTATTCAAAGAGGTTAAAGAATTCACTTTAATTGTGGATTAAATTTAATTATAACAATGTTAATTAATGGGAAATGAATTAGTAAATAAAATAATAACTGTAAAATAGAATGAATTATTTAATTGTATCACCTTGAATTCCGGTGCGCTTATATGATATATTGTCCTTGGTAGTGGAAAATGGTTGTCTGAGTGATGATAACGAATGTTTATCCTTGAAATAAGGTACTCACATAGTGTATTTGTGATCTATATTATATAATCATGGTTTTTAAATTTTATGTGATACTCCATCACTATTGGTAGGGTGACTGGAACTATATTGACTATTGGATGGCATTTTCCCAAACATCTTGGTTGGAAAGGTATGGATGCTTGACTACCCATTATGGACCCACTCCTTATCTTGGTATAATTTTTAAGTAATATAAATTGTGGATAGATTCTATCATATATGTGTTTATAGGAATATAATGGATTTTGGTTATTTCGCACACATGTATATCTAGATATATTATCCAAAGGATTATTATATGCCTGAAATGTATGGGTTGTGATAGATTGAGGTACATACTCAGTGTATGGACTATAATGGCTTGGGGTATAATAAAATACATATTATACGTTGCTTAGAGGTTGTTCTGGATCTGAAATAAAACACATTTACTATATGGAGATGAGGCAAGGGATAATGAGACGATGTGATTCATGAGGTTTATGTTGTGATACATAGACGTGGTGTCTTCAGTATATATTATTTTGTAGAGTGATGGATTGGGACATATGACATTGGGGAAGAGTGGAAAATCAATGGGGATGAAATAGTGGAGTACTGCTATTTAGACACTATAATATTTGATCCAATGAATTTAATACTTAGGTAGATATATCCGTGGTAAAGTTAGGAAATTTTTATATCTATTTAGGTGATGGCTTAGTTACACTTTTTTAATGGGATTTTTTCTGATTTATTTATTTTCTACATGAGATTATTAGGGTGTATTCTAATGAGTATACCTTTTATGATTACACAACATATAAATAAACTATTTTTGTTGTCAGTTGGAATAGTTTGGAGGTTAGTTTGGATATTTCTAGGATGTGGTTTTGTAGGGGAACTTTTTGATTCAAGGTCCGTACTGAGATCATCATTTAATACATGTATTTTTTAAATTCTATTTTTTAGTATTGTATTAAATTACTTTTATATACTTGTGATTTCTTTTATCAATATGAGTAAGAGTTGATAGGATTTTCTTTATTATATCTATTTTTCTTGCTCATAGAGAGGGTAACACCTCTCATTGTATGTTTATTATTTCCACAGTGCTTGTCTCCATTCAATGGAAAATTGGAGGTGTGATTTGGGTGGTCACTATCTTACTTGTTTAATTTATAGATCATGAGGGTTTGTCTTTGGTGGGGGAGTGTTTCATGATAGAGTTCTATCAGAGGATTAAGATGAGGGATATGATGCAGTTTTGATTTAGGAATTGGTTGAGACTACATTGGTTAACAAGGAAATGATATCAAATAAATTTAGTAAGTAATATAAAGAAGGTAGACCAGTTTTGAAACATTTATTTATGTACCCCTATGATCTATTTCCCAAACCTCTATGTTTACTATTCCTATTGAGTAAAGGGATACAAGTTTCAGGGTATATATATAATAATTCTTCTTTACCCCTGTTTTTGAAATAGGTATACCTCAAGATATTTTGAACAATAAATAAAGATATTTAAATAAATAATTTGTTAATTATAAATATTACATATTATTGGATTAATATTCTACAAAAAAAATTATTCTGTAGTAATGGATCGAGGTTGACTTCCTCATCATATTCACGTAAAATATGTTCAAAAATGTGTGTTAGCAGATCAAAATAGAGTAGAGGTTGATGGAGAAAAAAATAGAGGTGGAAAATCATAGAGTTTTAGTGATATATTATGTAGTAGTGTGAAAGATATATTTTGAGCTTAGTAACGAAATACTAGATAAATATGGTTGAGATAGATTTATGTTTGATCCATGATTGGATGGATAACTGAGTTTTGATTGTTGTGATGCTGCTGCTTAGAGTAGTGATGTAGTGGTGTATCTTGTTCATTATAGATTGTGAATTGTTATAGGTATCATGGTATAATATCAAGGACCAGTTCTGAGAAGACTTTATTTCTTCAAACATTATGTCATAAGGTCTCCATTATCTACTTACGCTTATATAGGGAAGTTTTGGCATGTGGGAGTCTAGGGTCCATTTTAGAACCCTTCTATGTTATGCTTCAAATATATTTACAGATGAAGATTCTTGTGGGGGGGATAATTTTCAAGTTTATTTTAAAAATAGGTCCAAACCCAAGTCACCATATTCATTTGGTCAATAGATGTCCAGGTGTTTTCCATATATAAGGGTTTTAAGAGGTCACAAAGTTGAAAAAGACTATTATGAGCGATGAGTCATCAAGATTTCTCACAAAGAAGAGTTTGGTTTTTGGGTCCCCACTTTCTGAGATAGTATAGATTTTATATATATGGTGGTAGGTCCCAACCCTCTTCATTATTTTCATCTTGGTGTTGAGTGCCTGTCCTAATACATCATACATTTGTTTTTCAAGTGGATGATAAAGACATCAGTAGTGAGAGTTCCCAATCCTTCTTAGAAAGAATCATTCACCTGGTATTACACTTCAGGTTCCTCCATTGGATAATATTGAGATGATTTAGCAGTAGGATCCTTCAACTTCAGATCAATAGAGTGGATATTTGGTTGGTATAAGATGGACCTGAGATTCTATTCATCCTTATAGAGAAGAGTGTGGACATGGAGATGTTTTTAAATTGGTGTAGAGAGACTGTGTAGTAGGTAGTTAAAATATTCATGCTCTAAAATTTCTAGAATTATTCCATCCTAATGCATTTTATGGTACCCTTAGCTTCTTTCCCACATGGATGCAATCCTTTTTTGATTCAGGAGCTATACACTTCTTCATATCAACTTCCTTGGTCCATGCTTTGGGACATGAGGTGGATAGAATTATTTTTCCCTTAGAATGGACTATTCTATTTTGATGTAAATATTATTAATTTGATTTATGTAGTTATTATGAGATAGTGATGGGGTCTAACCAATCTTTGGGATATTTCCAATTATTATGGATACATCAATACGACATTATCCATAATATGTACTAGTTTTATTTGTTGTTGGTCATTATGAATTGAATCATGAGTAATGATATGTTCAATGATGTCGATAGATAGTCAACCATGAATCTTAGTGAGAGAGTCCCTCAGATATATTGTGTTAATGTTCCATCATTATCTTCCTTCATGGCAGAGATGATGTTGCATGTGTCGAAGGTCTGACCGATGTTGTTTCCAAGGTTTGTGGAAGTGTACCCCTGTTTTTTTCTTTCTGAGGATGTGGAATTACCCCCTCAATGTGATATCAAATTTGAGTTCAAGATAAAATTGGATGTTTTCCCATCTTTATATGTCTATATAATATTAAACCTTCTAAGTAGTGTGAGTTATGGTTATAAATTGATGATTAGTTGCAATGATTTTTTGTTTTAACATGTGCACACATGGTGGTGAGGAGGTTTTATTCTTGAAAAAGGATGACGGTAGTCTACCAAATTATGTCAATAATCAAAAATTAAACTAGGTGATAGTGAAAAACCACTATCCTATTTTGAGGATTTATGATTTATTTTATTAGTTTTAAGGATAAAGATAGTTCTTGATGATATATCTACGGTTTGGATATCATTAGATGTGGGTGAAAGATAAAGATATTTTAAAGACCGCTTTTTGAAGTCTTCATTAGAATTAAAAGTTTATTTTGATGTTGTTCAATGTGAAAAAACCTACAACCATGTTTTTGGGTTTGGTGAATGTTGTGTCTTTGGTGTTTTTGGATTCTATCATTGAGGTTTTCTGCAAAGAAATCCTTATGTAATCTACATCTAAGTAGGATCATTCAGAGCATCTAGAATCCACATTTGGAGTAATGTTTTATGAATATATATACAAAAATTTATCATACTATGATATATAACCTCATTAATTTTGTCTCTTAAGGTATTTCATGTCCCATTGAGGATGAGTTATGGATCCTTCAATGATTGGGGCAGTCATTTTTTCAGTAACAACTAGGATTGTTATAAAGGTATAGAATTTAATTTTTCTTGTATGATATTATTGGAGTTTTTTGCCGATTTATCTTATTTTTAGAATCCAATAATATCCCTCACTATAATGTATTAAATTTTATTGTGTAATTTGAAATTCTTGGATGCTTACAAGAACCTAATGTAGAATTTTTTCATTAATCACGTCCATAATTTACTAGTAGAGGGATTTTAGTTAGAAGTTTCGTATGATGCTTCACAATATGGGTAAGTATTTTTTCAAATGCATCAGAGATCATTTTTTTCTAATGGGTCATGAAATTTACTTCTCTATTATGATAAATATTCCACCCATGATCATTAGATGGTGAAAATCATATTTTCCTTGATGTTTTGGAATCATTACCTCATTTTAGAGAATTTTGTTGTTTTAACTAATCAAAAGATCATGAGGTATATATTCTCCTAACATGACATGAACATGAGACCGTGAAAGTGGATTGAATTTCTATAGGATTACAATTTTTTCAATTCATATAAACTATAGATGTGCTAAGTAGGATGTCACGTAGTGATTCTATCCTTGAATATGGTTAATCCTCAAGAGTGATAAAAGTTCCCTCTATAATGCATCTAGATATGGAATATATTGGTGGTAGATATTATATTTTATAAATGACATTGCAATAAAATTTGGGGTAGTAGGTGTTGGATTTCTATCTGGGGGATTTTGAGGTGGATGTTTTAGGATAATGAGTTTACTTTAGTGAGGATTAAACTAGTTTGTATAAGGATGAGATTCACTGGGAGTTGTTTAAAGCAAGGATTTTATCTCATTAGTGATTTCTGAAATGTTTCCCCATGATTTTTATAGCTCAACCATGGTGGAAAATCCTAGAATAAAAAATGAACCATTCCCTAAGAGTTGTTTATTTGTGGCTTGGGATAAAGTGTTTGTTTGTAGAGTCTGTGTCTCAGGGTTTGGTCTTTTAGAAGGTGAAGGTTGAGCACCATGTTCCTATTCGTTTAATCTAGGTGTTATATGTTCCTCAATTGAAGTGTAAGGACAACTATATAGAATTTTATAGTTATTTTCCTCAATCTTTGGGAGGATTCTTTGATATATGGTTGAAATTGGATTATATGATGAAATTACTACACTTTATAGTTATTAGAGAGCTGAACTCAATTAAGGTTTTTTAATGCAGCATCTAGAGGATGCATTAAGACACCATGGAGACCGAAGGATAATCATATTTTATCATGATCCTCAATTTTACACCATGGTTTGGAGAGGTATTTAGAAATATTTCATCTCTCATTTATTCATTACCATGAATTTTCATTCAAATACAAATGGTTATATGGAGTAGAAAATCCAAACTCTAGAGTATTTTTTTTCTTATTTCCTGGAATTTTGAAGTCAATAAATGAGGTACTAACCTTTTTTTGATTTTTATTACAATAATATGTTTCACTCCACTAATGGTATTAAATTTTATTGATGTTTTATATGGTTATACATTCCCTTATTCATTATTCTAGACTCATTTGGAGGGTTATAAAATTCTTCATCCAGAACTAGTACAAAATATAAAAGAGATGGTTCATGTGACTCATCAATGGATGATTTCACCATAAGATAATAAAAAATCCTATGTTGGAAAAAGGATGAGACCTTTTTATTTTTATGTTGCAGAATATATGTTATTAAAGGTTACTCCTCCTTAGGAGGAGTTAAGGATTAGTTATGAGAGTAATATTTCTCCCCAAATTGTTGGGTATTTCGAGGCATGGGATAACATTATATCAATGGAATATCATATACCACATCCCCCAAATAAGATCTAGAAACATGTTGTATTTTATGGAACAAAACATTTCTATTTCCTTCATGATGATTCCTATATATTCATTTAGGGATAGATTGATGTTGATGATAATGCATCCTCCATGGAGAGGCCTATGTAGATCTAGGACAACTGAGAGAAGGTGTATCATGGGTGTGTTATTACCTTGGTCCGTATCATTTGGGGGCATAATGGCATAAAGGAGAGAACATTTGAGTATTAATTTTATATATGTTCTCATTAAAATGGGGTTCTTATTATGTATCTCTAATATTGTAAAGTTACTCATTTTGGTTTTTGACCATTTCTGGATTATGAAATGGTTTCTCTCTTATTTCATTTTTATGTACATGATTTATCTTGAGAGGTATATCCTATAGAGAGTGTTAATAATATTTTGGTTTGTATTGCTTGGTTTTCACTTGGTTTCTGTATGCCAGGTGGATGAGAACCTATTATGGTGGGATTGTTGAGATTCATCTCACAGTGTGGTTATTTTTATGATCCATTTTCTGTCTTTATCTCTAGGATTGGTTTTGATTTTTTGAGTACAATAATGGTTATATATATATATAATTTAAGGTATTTAATCCAAGTTCTTCTTAATTTGTTAGTTTTGGGTGTTGGAGGGGTCCATAGAGGTTTCCAAAGGAGTTTGGAGTGTATGTGGGAAAATAGGGGGGGGGGGGGGGGTCTTGACATCCATTTTTGGAAATATTTCAACATAGAGTCATAGGGTATGATGTAGGGTAGGTGATTGTGACATAATGTTGATTATTACACTATAGAGCCCCATGAATCAAACTCTAAATCTGGATTGGTTTTGATTTTTATCTCCCAACAATGTAATAGCTTCCCAAATGGAGGGTTTTGAAGGTATTACATTTTGGGGTTAGCTGCACCGTGGTGTTGGGATATAATGTAGGGCTCCCCATGTGGTAAATAACTATGGATTAGAGTGAGGAGATTGTTAGGTAGGGGTCTTAATATGTTCTACCATATGAGGGGGTAGTTGCGTTGTGTGTCTTAGGCTATGGTGTAACATCCCTATTGGAAAATGGGGTTCTTCAGTGTTGTGGTAGATAGATTGGTAATCCCCCCAGGTATATAGGATCTACATGAAAGTGGGAAACAAGAATCTTGGAAGAATATCGGGCCAAGGGATAAAAAATGGTATCTTGTTATTATGATAATGTCCTAATATTTTTTAACAATGGTGTATTGTTGTCTAGATGACTATTTTTTGTCTTCCAAAAAATTCTTCAACCTATAAATACCCCTGAGGCCCTCAACCCCACTTTTTCCCCAAACTTTCCTCAAGAACCTTAGGTTCCCTGGAGTGATATTATCAATAATTTAATCATCTTTGGATAGTTATTAATCCCTATCTTCCTAAGATTTATAATTGGTGATTTGAGCTCATTTATTCTAATTTTCTTGGAGTTTCTTCTCTGTTAATTTTGTTTTTCTATTATTTTTATTTCTCTAAAATTTTATTTGATCACAGTCATTCTAATATATTTTATTTCATTTTTTCAAATCACTCATTTTATGAAATCATTGGAAAATCATAATTTCATTATTGGATTGGTGATTTTAGATTCATGATTCTATTACATTTCCATTTGAAAAAAGATAAAAACATTGACGTAGGGAATTCATCATTTCTACATTTATTTTGGTTTAATCATAAAGTTATCTAGATTTAGTTTGTTTTTGTGATAGTGAAATTAATCATATATATGATAAACTAGATTAAATAAGGATTTGTTTACGGTTAGTGATATCATCTATTTTCCATCATGGTAAAGGGACTCCTTAGGATTTATTACATATTGTGTTTTCTAGGATAGTTTGTTTACCATGTTTTATGCATGGTTTAGTATGTTGTTATTGATGAAATTAGTAAATAACATAAATTGTCAAATTGTATTTGTTTCCTTAATAAGTAAAGAGGGTTGATTAATGAAACCATTGTTCTTGTAAATTGAATTAAATCAAATTTATTATTAACCCATGTTTAAAAAATATGTTCTTCATTGTGTTAATAGATGTGGATAAATATTCTGAAACTAGAATCCTTTTTTATGATAATAATGATAAATAGAATATTAGATGTTATTTTTACATATCATGGTTTTTTGAAACTGTTTTTAGTGCTAATATAGTA
Source organism: Viscum album (assembly GCA_963277665.1). Taxonomy (NCBI): domain Eukaryota; kingdom Viridiplantae; phylum Streptophyta; class Magnoliopsida; order Santalales; family Viscaceae; genus Viscum; species Viscum album. The sequence goes on from OY728127.1 coordinate 2,016,865,805, forward strand.
TTAAATAAAATATATCTTATTATTGTCGATCCCTTATTTTACTCGTGGATCTAACATGTGGTAAATAGTTCAGTAAATTCATTATGGAATAAAAAATGATTGTTTGATAAAGATAAATGTTTGGGTATGAGTGTCTTTTGTTTATTATAAGTATTTAATTCATCGTCTTAGGGGCCATAAGAACCCATTTTCATGTGAATGATGAATAATTTATTTTTTGGGAAATTTTTTCTTATTGGATTTTTTATTTAATTTTAAATTGTATGGGATCTGGTTATGACCCTTGAAATGTTATAATGTGACCTAGGTTTGGATTAAAATATATGGATGTTTAGGCCATAGGTTAACATATAATTTGATGTTTATGATAGTGATATGCATTAGGATTTTCATGGTGGTGTCAATGATGGAACATGGATGATGGATTGGTTTGAATCTGGGCTTACCAATTATTATTCCAAAAGGTGTGATTCTTTCATGTTAACAAAACTATTTCAAGGTTTTATGGTCAGGTTTCGAGTATATATTTAATATTTTTACACTCCATGAGGTACTTGTAAGTTATTGGTTATGCATCCATCTGTTGGAAGCTTAATATTTTTCTTATCGTACCTTGGATTATGGAATGGAAAAAATTTCTAAAAAATATTTTAACCAATGGTATTGGTTATAACTTGGATCCAATGTTGATACTCTTTGAAAACTTTAATGCGGTTTGATTATTCCTGGATGTCCTTCCATCACTTTAATTGTTAATGAAATGTAGTCAAAATAATTATAATTTTCTGAAAATGATGTAATTAACAAAATGATAAATGTACAATTTGAATAAAGTAATTTTAATTTAGATCCCTGAATTATTTTGGCCCTAGAAACTATCTAGTCCTTAATAGTGGAAAGTGGGTTTCAATTTTTTAATAACTATAATTGGGAATAGGGTTGGTTTATCCCCATAGTGTGTTTGTGAACTATATTATATCTTGTATATTCTTTTATTTCATGTGCTACCCCACCCTTTTATGTTGGGAGACTAACACCCAGTTGACATTGGGAAGGTGTTTTCCCAAGCATATAGGTGGGTAATGTATAGATGTATAACTACCCTCTCAGGCCCCACTAACTTCTCTTAGTACTATTATGTGATGGTACACATAGTTGTTAAATTTCCCAATATATTTGTGTCATGGGATGTAATAGAGTTTGGTTATTTCATTCACATTTATCTCTAGATATAATATCTAAAGGATTATTATAAGTATGATGTGTATGGAATGTCAAATCATGTTGAATAATATATTATGTATGATACATGGAATACTAACCGTGGTGGCTCATTAAAACTACTCTGTTATAATATGGGTATGTGGCATGGGATCATAATATCATGCGTTTCATGACATTCAATTTTTCATAAATATCCTAGGTGTCATTGAGCTAGATTATTTTAGAGTGAGATGGCCCAGGAAGTATGGATTTGGCGAGGACTAAAAAACCTGTAGGGAAGTGATATTTGGGGACCCTTTTTATTCCTATAATATATGATTCATTGTGTGTAATACCTCTGAGATAAAACCTTGGTGAGGTTGTGAACATTTTATACATGTTCGGGTGATGAATTTTTTTAAATTATTGTTCACTAGTATTTCAGGTAAATTATTTTTATTTTTCATAAGAGTCTTTAGGGAGGATCCAATTGAGTATACCTAATATGTATAGCCTTTGTATATATAAACAATTTTTCCGGCCAGCAGGGGTGGGATGGAGATCATGCTAGATAGTTCATGATCATGATATTATAGGAGTAATTTCGGCTTCATGGTCACTTCTAAAATTATATTTTTGGACTTATATATATATTTTAACTTATTTTAGTCTTGTATGAAATTATAACAATATACTTAGTATTACTATTTTCTATCTGAGTAAGAGTTGATTTCTGTATCTTTCATGTATCACCCATCGTTATCTTCTCATAGAGGGTAATTCCTCCCATTGTATGTTCATTAAATCCTTAGTAATCATCACAAATCCATGGCCTATTAGTGGCCGACTTTGGGCGCTCACTTTCCATATTCTATCACTACCAAATTGGGGGTACTATTTTTGGGGGAGGGGTCATGAGACCCAAACTATTTATTATATTATGATAAGGAAATAAAATTCATCATTTTGTAAAATGAAAAATTATTCAATATTCATATAAAATTAAATTATTTAACAAAAAAATCATAAAAACTAATCCTAACATAATTTTCACATGATCAACCAAAAAATGTAATTTATTATATTCAACTAATATATGTGAAAAAAATTATTTTTACATTTAAAATTTTAAAACTTAATAAAAATTTTGAATTTTTTTTAAAAAATGATATATAACTACATTATTATTATACCACATGTAAGATTTTTAATGAAATGGTAATAATATAAATATATTATGTCCATGATCTGGATAATGTATTGTTAGTTATTATCATCTATACTACCTTATATGACACATGTATATATTCAAAAATTGTATTTTCTTTAAATAAAATCATGGTCATTACAAAATTCACCATTTGTATTTATATATTTGATGAATAATGTATTTATGGAATACATTGATATGTTTGTGGGTATTTTTTGATGGTATTCATGTATACTCAATGAATTTTTAGGAGCATGAAGTAAATTTGTCGACCATTATTGAGTTTTTGAGTAAAAATATGAGTTATATATGAAATAATGTAAATCATTATTTTGGATTTAATAGATTTATTTAAATGGTAATATTATTTACAAGTATGGTATATCCATTGAACCAAATAAAATATTATTTTTAATGAATGGACACATCTATTCTGCATAATCTAAATCTGTAGATTACCTGTCTTTCTAAGAAACCGATGTAATTTTTTGGATAATTTATCTTGATTATCTAATTCATTAACTATGTTAACTGAAATGGAGATTAAATTAATATAAACCAAGGAAGGTGAAGATAAGTATTAGTAATTAAATGGAATATATGTAAAGGAAGCTATAATAAATCATCCATATGGTAATGTATGGTTTGTTATTTTTAGTTATGTTTCCAGGAACAGACATGAAGGTGTTATGATAGGAAATGATAGTGTGGTAGATTATGTATCTAGAATATTGAAACTCCATGAGATTAATTTTGAAACTCATGATTCAGATTTGGAAGTGGGGATCTTTTCTCTAATGATAAATATACATTGTATCTATGGATAAAATAAGTTATGTACACCCACCAATAGAGTTTACAATATCTCATTACATAAAATTATCTTAATATAAAGAAAAGGAAATGGTTTTAATTACTCCAATATTTCAATTGATCTATATATTTTAATATTAGGAAACAAAACAATGTATCATATGAACTGATTTGAAAATACAATAGTATCTTAACCACAATAAGGATATATATTAATAAAATTATCAAGTATTAATAATAATATACTTGACTATTGATATGGAAGAAGAAATATCAGTTTTAATTCATGAAATTACCCACAATTCTCTATTATAGTGGGTTAAAAAATATAAAAATAATGAAAAATCCCTAAAAACGAATATGTAAGATGCAAGGAAATATTCAATTAAATGTTTTTATAATTTTTGATAATTGATTTTTATTGTTTAATAAGAAATTATGCATATAATCAATAATAGAGTTAAAGAAATATATTTTTTATGATGATCATCACTCAATCATCTGTATACATCCCTGAAGTACCGTGATATTTTGGGATATATGGGATAATTTTAGTAGGGGAATATAAAGTGAGATATTGAAGATTACACAACAATATTCTTAGTATGATAATAAGTGAATGATTAAAGATGAATTCCTTAAGGAGTTATGAAAACATTTACAATTTTATTGTTGAAATGTGAAAATATTTATTTAGATTTCATCACTGGGCTACCAAAGGTATCTAATGAGAATAACCATTCATGGTTCTATAAAGATCATCTAATAAAATAATTTAATTTCTTTTAAATTTTAGAATATTGTCCTTTATCTCATCATATGATGTTTTTTATGAATGATGTTTTGAAATATCATAGAACAACCATTTAAATAGTTTCCTATAATTAACCATGGATCGAATCAAATTTTGAGAGGAACCTTCTTATGAATTTAAATATATAAATTATTATCATTATATCATATCACCCTCAAATGGATGTATTGTCTTATAAGATTGTATAAACATTGAAGAATATACTAAGGTCATGGTATATTGACCAAAAAGGATGTTGTGATTAGTATTTATATGTAGTTTAGATTTCATTAAATAACCATTACCACTACAATATTTAAATTCCACTATATAAATACTTCTATGGAAATAAATTTCATAATCTAATATAATGGTGTGAAATTGTAGAATGAATGTCCTTGGGAACCAATCATTTAGAAGAGACAATATATATGGTATGATACATTTACAATAATATAAAGGAAACCAAAGGTATAGATAAAATATATAATAAAAATAAAAATGTGTATTGATTTCCATATAATAGACTATGTATTCATAATGATTTCCCCATATAAAGAGATAAACATATTCGAAATTAAGAGGAAGTTAAGTATAAGGGAAACTGTGTTTTTTATAATGTATGAGTTAATATTTGATGTGAAATAATTTCTATCTGTGCCAAAAAACCTATCCCAAGGGTATAAATTATTTTATATACAAATTTTAATGATTTTTATGTCATACCATTCCCATGTGCTATGGGTGTATCAGGTTTAGTTATAGCCTAAATATTAATAAAATTATGAGATGATGCATAATCCTTTTAAAGAAGTGAATGTGGTAAAAAATCGATTGAATTTTTAGTCACTCAAAATTTCCATGTATTACTTTTTGATACAGTATGGATTATTTTCAAGATAGGAAGAGGCAGCGACCTGAGATTTTGAGGCCTAATGTTCCTAGAATTTATTATTGAAATATATTTGATACCTTAAATATATAGTCACATAGTTTCGTAAAAAAGTTGAATAACATCTAAACCGAGTCTCATATTGGAAATCTGAAGACACGATTAGGTACAAGTCATGGGTTTTACCCTTTTCATGACATAACCTTGTAGCATGTTTAACTTTTAGGATTAGATCCATCACTGGAAAATTAATAATATAAATAAATTAACTAATTTGTTTTATTACCTTGACACAATGAAATATTAATTCCTCCATAAATATATAGTTCTAATAGATTCTCTATGTATTCTTCTTAGCACTAGATCCATAGAGGACCATTGGATTAAAGAGTTATTAGTGATTCACACCAAATATGATTGGGATCAAGGATCAGTGTGCCAATAGAATCTGTGGAACTCACCAAATAAAGTAGCATGTGATCATTCATCACCGGCAACTAATCCAATTTTAGGTAGGATGATTTTTCTAATTAGATTTATGACTAATTTATTATTCCTATGATTTATTCAAATCGATCATCCATTGGATTGATTTTTTGTATCATGCATATTGGGAGGATGTGTAATATTTATCCATGAATTGGGTACATTCTTTATGAATCAATACACCAAAATTTTTATTTAGTAGTGGTTATTTAGAGGTGGATCAGTGAACCATCACTAAAACAATTCCAGGATTTAATGCCTTTTTATTAAAACCTATCACTATATATTATATTTTTAATAAAAAACGAACTTTTTACCCAACCCCACCAACTTCTCCACTAACCTCCCATCCTCACACGACACCCCTAACCCCGAACCCTATATAACCCTACACCCCCCTCGCCAGTATTGCCTGAGGCTGATCTATCAAATCCATCACCGGTGGCTCCCCAACCCTATCCCTCCAAACCCCCACTAGTGTATCTTAAGCCTGAGCCTTCCAATCCATTTTTGGATAACCCAGAGCCCTCAAGTCTCGAGCCCATGAAGAAATTACCGAATCCCTTGAGCCAGATCCCTCTATGCCCTCGCTGGATGAGCCCTCTTCAGCCGAGCCCCAACATCAGCCATCTGATCCCAAGCCCCCCAATCCCTTGTCTGTGATGATTTACACTGGGATCAAATCATCCCAATTATGGTAGATTTAAATATGGGTTGTCAATAATAAAAAAATGGGAGTTATATAATTAAAATATATAGAAACATAATTGTTTGTTGTGGAATCATAGAAAAATATTGGATGATATTTGTTAGGATATGAACTTTATAAGATACCATGCATTAGTGATAGGAATGACATAGTCTCTAATAACTATAATTAAGAAACATGATTCATTTTTATAGAATATATTTACATACCATGTTCTTTCTATTTTACCACCAACATCATAGGTCTCTATAATAGTGTCATGGGAGTTCTCAACGAACATAATCTTCTCCCTGAATAAATGAGTATATGAAGTCCTTCTTGTAAAATTATAATTATACTCTACAATAATATATTTCAAGTTCATTTGACTTTTTTCACATTTTCTCATTGATATTTTCAAATTCCTCAATTCATATTTGAAACAATTATTTCATTTCAATACCTGGTTATACTATAGTGATGAGTAATTTCCTAATTCAAGGAAGGTTTCATTCATATATCTCTCTACAACATCAATAAATTTCTCTATTTCCCTTCTCTATATAAATTAGATCTGTATAAGTGTATTATATATCACGAACAATGTGTGTATTGATTACCATAATAATGGGATTCATTTTGATTCCAATATATCGCCTCTAAAACAGTTATTAAGAATATATAATTATTTTAGACCTCTAACAGGAGGTTAGATCTACAGTAACTCATGTCAGGTACTCCCTGTGTTTTTATGAAGTATGGACCTATTAAGGTCATCATATAATTGAAACTCTATTTATGCTAGGTTTCCGCTTTTCTCAAACTAGGATATTCATTCACTTTATTATCATTCCCCACTTTAATAGATTTTACCATTATCTATTTTTCTCTTTAGTAATAGTTATGTGTTTTAAATTTTTTAATAATGTGTAGGCACATTGTGATATATATGGATAAAATATGGATAACATTACTGAGGAATGAAAAGCAGTAAGCTTAGGGTTTGGAGGGTTTTTATATTTTTCAACTTCTAATCAATCTGTTGATGGGAGAATAAGATGTCCATGTCCTTAATGTAAATTTATAAGATGTTTGAAGAGAGATAATGTTTATGAACACTTGTTATTGAAGTAATTTCTAGCTCAATATTTCTATTATATTTTTCATAGAGAATCAAACATTACAGAAACATTGAGAAATGATGTTAATCAAGAGAATAAGCTTCCAACTTCATCAGAAATGGACAATGAAATGAAAAACCTTATTAATGATCCATTCGGTATTGCAATACAAAAAAATCAACATCAAAACATATCATAACAACTAGTTGGTGGTTATATAAATAGAAAAGTGACAGATTATTTTTTTGACACTATAGTACTACCAGATCAAGATTGTAACATATCATTAGATCCTACTCTTGATTCTGGGTAGACTAATGTAAGAGAAAACTTCTATGAGAAGACAGATGTGTCTCATGTCTTAGTTGATAATTTAAATCAAGAGTAGTATAGTTGATGTTTGAAATATTATAAACATTATTTTCATCTGAAGATGTACCATATCAAATGCCTACGTGGAATTACATATAAGGTGATTTCCATGATATTGGAATTGTTTCATGATGCATTTCCTGAAGCAAATATTTCTAAATCTTTTATTATATGAAAAAAAATTTAATACGCTTTCTCTAAATTTTACAAAAACACACGTGTTTGCCACTTATTGTATACTTTATTGGGGAGAGGATTCAAGAAGATATTATTGTAAAAAATGTTATTTTTCAAGATGGAATTTAATGAGTGTTGTTGGAAGTCTCAATCAACATGATACTTTAAAGAAGAAGTTAAGGAACACACCTGACTAGGTTTTTGTGTTAATTTCCTTTTAAATCCTTGATTGAAAATATTATTCATATCATTAGAAACCATCAAACACATGAAGTGGAATTCTATAGATAATAACAATGAAGGGTAAATGTGACATATAATAGATTCAAAATTATATAATACATTTGATTCATTAAATCCATATTTCTCATCTTCTCTTAGGAATGTTTGATTGGGATAGGATATCTATAGATTCAACCCATTTAGGACTTTGAGAACTAGTTATAGCATTTGGGAGGTTGTTTTGATCCCATACAATCTACCTATGTGGATGTGTATGAAAAAAATGTATTTTAACATTTTGATGATTATTCCTTGAAATAATTTCATGGAAATGATATTGATATATACTTTTACCCTTTAATAGAATAATTACAAGAGTTATGTAGCAACAATGTTGAGACATTTGATGAATCTTCTAGAGAAATGATCAAAATACAAGTTGCTCTAATGTGGACAATAAGTTACATCCCTAGACATGGGAATTTAGCTAGTTGGAAGACATAAATGGGTTGGAATTATCATATTTGTAACTTTTTTTTGACCCAAAATGACTACTTAACAATAGAAAATGGTGCTTCTTATGTCACCATTGATTTCAAAATCAATCTCATAGATTTCGATTGAATATGTCAAAATTCAATGATTCTATTTATATTAGACCACCTTCAATGTTGTTGATAGGGTCGAAAATATTTTCACCACTTGGAAATGTTGAAACATAGTTTGGGAAGGTTTATCTTTTGAATGATAGTGGGAAACGAGTTTGAAGTGCATCTTCAAGTGATATCAGAATGAAACTATGGAAAAAAATTATATTCTTCACACTTCAATATAGGGAATTAATTGTTTTGTGTCATAATCTAGTTGTGATGCATATTGAGAAGAGTGTTTGTAAAAATTTGATCTTACAATTAATTAATAAACATGAAAAAATGAAGGATTATCTCAATTCTCCAAAAGTCTTTCAAGAAAATAACATATACTGTGATCTCTCTCCAGATTAGAAAGGAAAGTTTGATACAGAAATTTTTGTAATGATAAATAGGGATAAAGATAAATATCTTCGATTTTTAAAACATTTCAAGGTATATTATGGCTATTCAAGTATCATATCAATGTGCGTTGACTTAAACAATCATAGTTTATATGGATTGAAAAGTCATGATTGACATATTTTCTTATAGCAATTATTACCATTGGCATTGTGTACAATATTACTTTAAAGGGTTACTGCTTCTGTACCCAAAATTTTCAAATCCTTTAGATAACTATGTGAGAAAACTCTAAAACCATTTGATATTAACATCCTTTAGGAGTGATTTTTATTGACACTTTGTGTAATGGAGATAATATATCCTCCTTTATTTTTTATTGTCATGATGCATTTAGCTATTCATTAGGTTGAGGAAGCTAAATTAAGATGCCCCATGCATTATTGATGGATATATACAATTGAGAGGTACATTATTTATATGTTTTCCATTTAAGTATACAATTATGGTCAATTTATTACATACACAATAATGGTTTTTTATATTATTTCGTGGATGTCTTAGGGAATTTGAAATCATACATGGAAAATATTAGTCAACCTGAAGGATCTATTTTTAGAGGCTATTTGGAAGAGGAGTGTCTTACATTTTCATCAAGATACATTGATGATATTGAGACATGATTCAATTACGTTGGACATGTTTTTGACACATCAGCTCAATCTCAACAACATGAAAAATAAAAAATCATTCTTGTTATTGGCCTATCAGTTGGGAGGAGATCAAATGTTACAATCACAAAAATAGAATTATCCAAGCCACAATGATATGTGAAGATGACTAGAGAAATTTTAGATCCATTTATGGAATATTTGAGAATAAAAAAAGAGAATAATGAAAGTCTGAACATGAAATGAGAAATATAGAAAAAAAGTTATTAATAACGATCTTGTAGAATGGTTTGTGCGATATGTAATTTCATAAATATTGTAATCAATACATATATTAATTCAAAAAATATATTTTTTAAATATAATAAATTATATTATTTTTTTACATCATGAATGACAATACATGAGATGAGTTTTCACAATATTTGATGTTACTTGCTGGAGGTCCTCTAAAATATGCTACAAAGTTCGATGCTTACAATGTTAATAGATTCAAATTTTGTAAAGACAATCAGGAAGAGGTTTTGAAAACATAGAATAGTGGTATATTTATGTTTTACGAAGTGAGATAATATGAGAATTTGACTAATATTATCAAATTAAACTAGCATCAGTTTTTTTAGTTTTTTTTATACAAATGCTATTGGGTCAATTTTATTAGTGTTCTTAAATGATATTCAGTGAAATTTACATATGTGAACTTATATCACATGATGGATGCTGGTAACCATGAAATAGATGATCTGTATATCTTATAATCATAAGAGAAAATGGTATATTATGTGGAAGATTTCATTTATGAATGGTGGAATGTATGTTCTCATTTAAAATAAGGGTACTTGTATGATATGGTTCTTGAAGTAGATGATTTTACTTTTGACATTGAATCCCATCAAAATCAAGAAGAAAATATATTTTTAAATAATGATATATTGAAAATATCACTCATGAAATGGTTGGTGAAGTAGATGAAGTAATGCCGGAGTAGTAAAATTACATGGTTAAAGGAGAAAATGATTTTATGTGAATTCATCAATTCTTTTATCTACCAATTATGTCATTTTTATAGTCATTCATTGTCATAGTTATGTATATTTGGTTTGATAGTATTGTGCATATGTTATCATTTCTAATTTTTTTCTGCATGATTTTTTTTGAAATATATGTTCTGATGTTATATTTTTTTATTAAATGGAAGGAATTCCATGGAGGAAACATTATATTGATACCAGTCGACCCTCAGTAGTGAGGATATATTCCACTACTAGTTCTTTAGAAGAATATTAGAAGGTGAATGTTATAGGTACAAATTTTAATATGAAGAATGTTATTGAATTTTTTATACAACTAAATATATTTTTCATAAAATATGGAGGAAATGAAACTAATGAGAAATATATGAAATGTTTATATGTCTTGTATCTGAACAGAATAAAAATAGTTATCCCATTAGACTGCTATGGGGTCCCTACGAATGACACCATGGTATTATTGGAACAGATTCTAGGCCAGCTAGTGACTGAGTCAGTTACCCATCTGAATACGTATGATTATTGTAGATATATGCCTTCATATTTTAAAAATAATGTTTTTATTCACATAAAAAGGGAATTTTAATACATAAGGTGTAATTTAATGTCATTTTGTTATTAAATTCTTATTTTTTCCAAAAAATATAATTTTATAGATGTTTTTCACTATCACTCTATTAATCTTATAGCATGAAAGTGGACATTAAAATCATTAGTTGATTTATATTTGAAGATGAAAATATCATTCCTTTTTCATATTTCATCTATGAATGGGGGGGAGTAGGTAAAACACAAAAAACCAAATCATTTAGTCCAAAAACATTTATTTATTGTAATTACAAATATTAGCATACAATAATATTTAATTTTTAATATAACTGTATTATAGGTGTCTATAGTAAGAAGTAGAGATTGAGATGAAGATGATATGGAGTGGATGACAGGTAGAGTTCATATGGCAGTGATTAGTGGTCTTTTTGATGTTTTGGAATAATATGGAATGATAGGGTTTTTTGATGTATTATTTGTGACACAAATCTAAAACAAGTTTTGGTCGAATGAGAACTAATATGATTGTTTTTTGATGCCATATTTCTTATATATGTATGATTTACTATGATTCTAATAGGGATTTAGTGTTCTACTAATAATGATACACTTGGTTTGTATTTTTTTAGGGTATTTATGGGGCTTCAAAATCTGAGGCTAACATTGTTTTTGTGAACAAACTTTTAACAATAGTTTAAACCACCACTATATATGGAATAATTTTATTCGCGGTTGGTAAAAGAGAAACTAAAAGATTCATTTTTCATTTTTTTGTAGTGGTTAAAACCATTTCTAAATATGACACACAATTATTAAGTGGCAGTTGTAAATAGTTTAGTGTCATTTTTGTGGGGGGGGGGGATTTTATTTAGTGGAGGTTTTAACCACCACAAAATGGATGAAGTTGCTATGTATTGAATTACGAAAAATTATTTAGCGGTGTTTTTTTGAAACCATCATAGAACCATGTATTGGTGGTTTAAATTACCACAAAATCCAAAAAACCGCCGCTACATAGACATTATCTTGTATTGAATTTATTATTATCTATTTGTTCACCATTCTAAGGGAAAATAATCAAGGAAAACACAAACATTTGAAGAGCTTTATTCCTCATGTTTGTGGGTTGATCATTTGTTACTCATTTCATTATGCATCATGGTCAAACCACTTGGCCAGCGGTTCAACAAATATCGAATAAACAATCTTATGTACCAGTTTCTTGGTGGAAAAGTTTTTTATCTTAGATCTGAGCTCAGTATGATTTGGGGATGATTTGAAACCAATTTATATAAAATAATCATATTGAATTGGATACCCACAAATCAAGAAGTGTGTGATATGATGATTATTATGGATGATAACTAATTCCCATGTAGGTTGAATGACTGGATTCTGGAAAACATTGATGGAGAGGATCATTTAGAGTAGATCTTGTTTCCCCATCACAATTTCTGTTTGGATTAATGGCCAGAGGATAGAGTGATTATGGGAATGAATATTCTATATTTCATTAATATCATGTATTACAAGGTTCATATTGTGGAGTAACACCCCGTGTGGGACCACATGAGTGGAGTTAGGTTATCCATGTGGATTTAGGTATCTCATATCATGTGACACTGGTGACATAGAAATCAAACCCTATCCAAGAACACAATGTGAATTATAAAGGATAAATTTCCATCCCTACACAAAAATAGCTAGTCTTACAGTGACAGGACCTTCCAAACATGAACATGGATAGGATAACACAATGTCAGCCATGTAATATACTCAAGAACAAACACAAACACAATCCATTTTACACGATCAGAACCCAGTGATGATGGGACACACTGTGTACTACCAACACATGTTAGGAACCCATTAATTGTTGGATTGGATCCCATTCCCTCTTTATTTTGTAAATGTTTTGTTATGGATTATTACATTGATTCATTCTCTAGGAGATAGTATGGAATCATATCCTACCCATAGAATGGTGATCCCTTCAGTAGGAAGACATTGATAGGGTTGTTGGAATCCTTCTATGAGTCCCATAATGAAATATTCTATCATCTTCTTACCATAGGTGGATATTTTTTTATCATCATGACCAACACTACATTTTCATTGATCCTATACATAGAGGGTTATTCCAAATTTATTGGTTGGTATACCCCATTTCCTTGGTTATTATCCTTATCCATACATCATTATATTTACACTTCTAGTGTGTACATATTATGGTCAGATCTGATAAGCATAACAATTCAGATAGATTCCATCAATGCTATGGGACACATGTTGTATATCCTCATTGATGACTATTATATGTAACCTTTATGCTTGATTCATATATTGGAATTACATTTGTGACTTTAAAATGAAACTGTGGGCCTTTTTTGATTATATCTAGATATTATTGTAATAAGTTTTATAAACATATATCTTTGTTGATATGACTGTTATTCTTGTTATATGATTAGTCATTTTTGGGTTTCTTATTGGGTATTGTTATACTCACCCTTGCATGGTATTTTTCCACTTGTGTCTTGTCTTATGTAGACGACCAAACATTTTGACGAATTCTTAGAGGGACTAGGACTCGGTAGATCTTAGTGAGGAAGAATCACCAAGGTGTGTTCTAGTGGTTACCTTGACAACAGTCCCCTTCTATACCTTCATGTTAGAATTGCTTTTAGACACTTATAGTGGTATTTCATTTAGACCTTTTTTATTTCAGTATTGGTTTTTTACATAGATAGTGGGATTTAGATGTATTTACATAATTTTTATCTTTTGTTTCATGTTTTGGATGAGGTTGTGTACTGTTTAAAAGAATCATTGAACTCACCATAGTAGTTAGATCACTATGTTGTCTTATAATCATGTTTCTTTAATAATTGGGAGTGGGGATTTCTCGAGTTGACTTAAAATCTAAGGAGAATCTTTTTCCAAATTTTTACATATATTATACCATGTATCCAATTAAAATACATGAAAAATATAATGTTTTTTCAACTAAAGATCCTCCAGTATTAGTGTCAATCAAATTTCTTTCTGTGTTACATAAATCCTCAAAAAGAATATTGGATGAAAAGTTGTTCACATATTTGGTGATGCAGAACACTTAAATAAATTTTATTGAATCATTCTCTGTATAAATATAATTTCACTCATTGGGTTTTCATAAATCTATAAAATTATTCTCTAACTGAATAAATTATAGAAGCATGAAAAAATAAAATAAAAATTGTTTTTAACTCATTTCACCCTCATATCAAATTAGAATTTCAATAAAAGAACTATTCATTGTAAACTCATTATAGAGATAAAGTAAAATCATTATGGTTTATTTGAATTCAATTTATTACTTGTGGATTATTGTTAACACAATGATAACTAAATTATTCTATATTTTTTACAGGATAATCAACAGAAAATCCTTTCAAATTTTGGTAGTTTGTAAAAACATATTTCCAAACCAAAATAGGAATTTGGGTATTATAAAAGTTTTTTTGGATTTTACTTATAGAATGAAACCAATTAAATAAAATTAAAATAATATTCCATTGGGATTTCAGGTTAGAAAGTGTTTATTATTGGGGTTTTGGTGTTAAAATCACAACATGGCTTAGTCAAATCTCTACAATTTCTATCCTTATAGTGGTATGTTATTTAAATTTCAGGATCTAAATAAAACAAATAAGGGTTATAATTTATGAACATAACAAAATAAACACAAGAGACTCCCATAAAATAGGGATAATTGATATCAAAAATCAATCATCAATACCTTATAAAAAAATAACCCCTTAATGTAGAAATATAGCAGTCCCTTGGAATTAATTTTATGGAGATTCTTATACATAAGTCTCAAACTATCAATTTGGTTTTTTAATTTTTTAGAGAAATTATAAATTGTAGATTTGTTTGTGATTAAAAAAAATTAAATCTAAAGTAGAACAAAATTTAAAATTTAAAAGATAAAAAAGTTAGTACTAAAATTTATTAATAAAGAAGAGTGAATATCATATTTTAATTAAGTAGTGATTGAAAGTGTGGATCCTTTGAAATTATTAGTTCTTCTTTATTTAAAATGATTATCAGATTTTTATTCATTTGTAAATAACTAAACAACTATATATAAATATTTAAATATACCTATATAGTATACAAAGAACTAATTATTGTAATTTTTACCTTTATAAAATTAATTTATTAACCTGAATCACTATGAAAAAATAAACAGAACTAAACTCCCTATACTAGATGACAAGGCCTTATAAAAGATGTTTTAATAAATATAATAGTTACCATAATTTTATAAATTGGAAAATATTCATTAAATATTAGATGAAAATTATTTGAAAATGGAAAGAAAAACCTTCATTCCAAAATACTGTTTAAAGAATTAAAAATAAGATACAATTAAAATCATAAAATCGAAAGGGTTTATACATGGATCAAACAACTACAACCACTAGGTTGATTAGATGATCATTTATAAAGGATATCTCATTTTACAATGTCTTCCTTGGGGTAACACCATATTAGTTCTTGAACAACTTCAGTCTGCACAATCTCTCTCTCTAAATACACCATAATTCTATCTCTCTCTATCTATGTGTATTACTTATTCTTTTTAGAGAACAAGGCTTTTAGAAAAATAATTTATAGGGAAAAGTATTTGAATGTTATTTATATATTTAATTTCGATATAGAAGAATCATTAAAATACATTAACTTCTTTCCAATCAACTCTTGGTGGTAACAACAATGATTTATTCAATCTTATGGATGAAAAATTCATTTCCATGCCTCCTAAGAATTTATTTCTCCATTCAATTATCCTATAATCATCACCTCTTAATTTTCCTATTATTTTAAATACACATGGTCATGGTTTATGATTGGATAAAATCTTATAGTCATATGAATCTTTTTCCTAGTTCTATAAAATTTCACAATGTAGGTCATCACACAGGAAACAACATCACCTAGGAAAACAAATATCAAACATGGGGAAAAATATATTATTATCTAGAAAATAAACATATGATATAAGATTCTAGAAAATTTAATTTTTCAATTTTAGTTCTATAAATATCAGAAGGTTAGTGAAAATATATTATTTAACTTCCAAAAATATTGTACAAGACCACAAATTGAAAAAGTAAAACCTCATATGGCAAGGAAATATTTTAGATTAAGAATAAAATATCTTATTATGTAGACTCAAAATATCCTACATACCTGGGGAATTACTCAAAATGAAATATCTCAAGTTCCAAAATATAATTTTTCCTGATTTCGTAGAATTTTCATAAAATCATGACATGATAAAATAAATAAAAAAGTATTAAAAACATATAAATAGTGAAATAAACTAATTTCACATAAATTAAATAAATATTCATGGAAACTAAAAATAATAAAAGTCATCTCAGAAAAGTAAATGTATGTGGATTAATCATTGAAATATTCTTGAATAGTTAAAAAATATTAGTTCCATACTACTTGATTATGAGATAAATTATCATTTACATTTGTTTCCTTACTTTTTTTAATTTATTTTTATAAACATATATTTTCTTAATTTATTTATCAGAAAAATATCACATATTTATTAGTGATTAATTTTTATTATATATAATTAGTTATTATTTGTGATTTTTGATTTTTACTCTTTATTGAAAGAAACATTGTGTTATATCGACACTTTACTTGTATATTATTCTATTGCTAAATTCTTACAATGTATTTTTGAATTTACTCTTCATTGAACATGACTATTTTTAAATGTAAATTTTTGGTTTTTATTACATTCATTTTTTTTAATTATTTTAATTTTCATTATTATTTTATATATATATATTTTTTATTTTTAAAACCTAAATAACATTTTATTTCCCACTATTTATTTTAGATGAAATTCTAAAATCTAAATCTTTATTTTTAAAACTCCCTAAAACAATTCAAAACACTTATTTATTTCATATATCATACATATATCATTTACTCGAACCCTCAAACCCCTGCCTCCCTTCATAGTTCCGTCACTCTCTCTTGAAACATTACGAAAAATAGAAAATTGATTTCTTTCTATAGATTATTATTCAATATATAAATAATTTTTTCTTCATATATATCAATTGGTAATTGTTTAACATTATTTAAAATAAGTAATCCCAATATAAGAAATTTCATTCAAACAAAAAATGTTTTTATAGACATTAAACGGATTAATAGACTTAAGTTAGAAAATCAGTTTGTTCTTAAGGATGAAGGCCTAGAGAACATGTTCATACATAACTGTAATATATTATATATATGTTTGGTCAATGTTTTTCTTTGTTTGAGGATATTTTTTATAGTGGGTTGAAAAAAATTCAAGTCTTATTTGAATCATTAGTGAATGAATATATCATTAATGTTTTTAGAACAAACTCTTATAATACCTTTTCAAATTGAGTATGGGAATTTACTTAAATGTTTTATTTTTTGGAATCTTAATTTTCATTTAAATTGGGTCCTGAAATAATTTACTAGTAATATTAAAATTATCAAGCCAATATTATTTATTTATAAGGTGAGAAAAAAATATTAAATTTTTTTACGTAACATGTTATATATGACGGTAACAGGATAAAAAATATTATAATATATCAATGCATATTTTTCTTATATTTGTTAATTATATAAAAGATAATAAACCAATACATGTTTTTATGGAATTAATAGAATAGGTTTATAAAATATTTTATAATTCCATGACTCCATCACATGTTAGATTCATCTTATATAATATAGAGTCTAATGGGAATTTTTTGAAATTTAATCCAATTTATAAGGTGAAATTAATATTTTAAGGGAATACTAATTTTTTTTAAATGTTCAATAAAACATTTAACCGATATATAATATTATTTAAAAGAATCACCTTACCAGGTATTGCGGTGAAATAATCTCTCTCGAGAAAAAATTAACTCTTTTTTTATATTTTAATTAATTAATATATAAATACTTGATTTAGGATCCATGGTCAATATACATGTTTTTAATTTCATTCATATTTTTAATGATATAATTAATGAGTCTGAAAAGGGAAAATATAAGTAATCATAATTCTGTAGAGATGTTATTCAATATTAAAATTGAAAACATACATAAACTATTATCATGATTCTATTTAAAATTGATGGATAAGAGAGAATCAATGACATAATATATGTTTTAGGGATAACTAAATATTTTATAAATAAATATGAATTTAATGGTGAAGTATATATTGTGGTTTTATTCAGGGTGAACATTGGGATTTCAAATTTTTTAACCAATTATTTTGAGAAATATTTGTACCAAATATTTTATTATTATTTGACTTAAACACATTTAATTAATATTTTTTCAGTGGTTATAGGGACCAAAATATATATTAATATAATATATAAGTTAGTAACAACTAAAAAATTCATTATCTTAATTGATATATTTTTTAAATGTTCATTTGATGTTTAATAAAAATATTATCAAATTTCTTTTGTATGATGTTGAATGAGTAGAAAATATAGGTTTATGAAACTCTCTTGAAAGATGAATATTCATTGAGAGTATGATATTACTACAATGTTCGATTAATTGAATAATATTCTATATTTATTGATAAATATTAAGATAATATCTAGATGAACCTTTCCTATATATATGAATCTACACATTGAGACTATTTTAATTCATTTATAGTAATATAAGATTTTTTGTTGGTTTAATCAATTTTAATTAAAATATATATAGATTATGTTTGGAAGATATTATTTTTTTTCAAATTAAATAGGATACAAATGGAAATTTTTAGGAGACATTTATAAGGAATTTAAAATTTTTTACCATTTTTTTTTATTTTTTTGTATGACATTGATAGAAAATAATTATCATTTGAGAAGTGTAATTTATCCAATTTTATCACTAAAGACTAGCTTATATATCTAGAGTTTATTTTATTAAATCCCTTATGATGTTTAATATATAATAATATTCTTATTACAGATAATGGTTCGATAAAATTTTCACCATTATAACAATTTTATGTGACCAAAATTAAATATAGATATCTTTAAAAGGAAAAATAATTAACTAAAAAAGAAATTGATTCAACCATTCTATGTGTTCCCCAATCCCCAAGGGATCTTCACTTGGTATCAAAATATATTTCACCATTAAAAATAAACATTCAATGAGATCAGTTTTTAATTTTAATTAATATAAATAATAAATTTTTTAAATTGAAATGGAATCTCTAATTTTAATGGTAAAATATTTTAACTATATAATGAATAAATGATTTATTATTTTCCTCAATTAGGACTAGATTTTCTATAAACTGAAATTATTGGACTCATTTATATAGATTAAAATATTATATATAGTAAGAGGGAGAGAGAGAGAAATATTAACTATTGTGCTTCCTCTATAAATTCCACATTTACAACTATTATACATAATTTGATGTATCATTCATTGTTTTAAATCAAAACATATCCTCTTAAACTTCTATCTTTCATAACAACTTTGTTTCCCAAAAATATTTGAGTGTATTATAATATAAATAATTCTATAGTTTATTCATACATTTTATAATATAACATTAAAATTAAAGAATTAATATTTTCCATAATATTGTAAAATGTGTAATGTTAAAATAGACCATGTTATTATGGGTCAGTGGTTATGGATAAATTTTTAATTTTTATATTTTTGGACTGTGGACTGATTGAATATTTTGGTTTGAATCTTCTTCTCTGAGACTTGGGTGTTAATGTTTTGATTTTTATATTTTGTATTGGGAGTATTTAGTGTTTTTAGAGTCCTTAGTCCATTTTTTGGAGATAGGAAAGAATTATTGGTTCATGTGGAGGCTCAAACATAAATTGGCGACATTTTGGGGTAAAATGACAAGAAAATACACCACTCTATAGAGTGTTTGACCACATCAAGGATTATATTTATTAGGGTTAGTTTTTTTGGTATAAATGATATATCATACCATATGTGGTGTTGTAGAATAGAGAAGAGGCTAAATTTGATTATGTTTTGTAGTCAAGGATGATCACATTATAGCTATATACTTTTTACCATTATGGATGCTCAAGGGATTTGATTCATGCTTCATAATATATGGGGTTTCACTAAGAAATTACTTATTAGGATTCCTTGGTTCAATTTTATTGAGTGAAGTTACACTATGAACAATATTGTTATACTATAACACACCCGTT
This sequence comes from Viscum album, assembly GCA_963277665.1. Taxonomy (NCBI): domain Eukaryota; kingdom Viridiplantae; phylum Streptophyta; class Magnoliopsida; order Santalales; family Viscaceae; genus Viscum; species Viscum album. Next base: position 2,016,886,288 of record OY728127.1, read on the forward strand.
AGAGTGAGGTGTCGCACTATAACTTCCCAGTCTTGTGAAAAATGTCCCTCTAGTTCAATTTTTTGATATAGATAAAAGGGTAATTTACAAACCCAACATTTAATTATTTTTCATAGGTTTACACTTCACTATAGATGAATTAAGAGAGGAATGACCCTCACCCCCTCTCCAATTTCTACCTCCCCTAATATAGATCTCAGGTGATATAGTCGTGTTCCTTTTTTCCAACTATGGTATTTCTTATTTTTCATTCATCTATTGTTTATCCCATTCATTTATTTATATATTTTTTGTCTTTCTAATATAATAATGATGTAAATTTTTAATCTAGTCATAGTGAAATATGACTGCTATTTTGACACATCATGGTACAATATCTAATGGGTGTTGAAATATGTTGGTTGTGAATAATTTATCTCTATTTACCTGTTAGAATGTTGGAGAAATTATTTGATTCATTTTCAAAAAAATTTATGGTTCTAGTGTTGTAATAATTCTTGGAACTCATGATCATGGTGAACAATAGTGTAAGCTTGGTTTGAGGTTGGGTAAACACAGTTAAAAGATAGTAACTCCAATGAAAAAGGTAGGTGGTAACCTTAAAACTTAATCAAATACATGTGAATGAATGTTCATTTCATGGGTGTTTAATGGGGTTCATATCTTAATAATGGTAATTCAATTAATGGGATCAACTGAGCACTAACATTTTCTTTATACAAGGATTAAGAATTCATGTAGTTTTCTCGTTGTATCTTGTATGAGTTCGATATTTGAGATATTCCTTTTGGAATGGACTCTACGTAGTTGGGGACATATGTTGATTAAGGTACCTATATTAGGGAATGCATTTTATGTTAAATTATATATGTTCTTGGAAACCTAAGAATCCCATGGTGAGAAAAGTAAGTATTGTAAATAGGTCTACTTTCCATTTTGAAAAATTGTGCCTGAGGGATATATTTTTTGGATGGGAAATGGATTAATCTCCCCCATTGATAATTCCATATTCCACATTAAGATAGTACAGTGGGGTGTTGGATCCCTTCATAATAAAGAAAATTTTAGTGAGAGAAATGGGAAATGTAGATGAAACTAGACCATTGGTGGGAATACTTTTATGGATTTTATAGTGTATTAATTATAATCCACAGTGGTGAAGTGATTGGAATATTCATTATCCCGTGTGTGAACTTAGTGTACCGGTTGGTATTAAAATGGATCCCCTATGTAATATAATGAAGCATTGGGTGATGCAAGGTGATGGATATGTGATAACTATGAGTTCATATGATGGAATGTGTTTCCATGAGACCCTTTAGGGAATGGTATAGCATAAAAGTAGCATAGTGTGTGTGGCCTAATTTGGCCATGAGGTCATATTATTGTTTGTGTATAATATAAGGGACCGATATTGTCATTGGTGGTGAGTAGATGTGGTTTAGGTTTTGATTCTATGTTTTCATTGGTTGGATAAGGTCTGATATGTTGATCTATTACATGTTATCATCTAGCTGATTGATTGTTATGGATGTGTTTGTAGATGTGATTCTGGGTATGGGTCTTACATTCCAAGAATATTTCTTATAAGTGTGAGCCATTTTTTGTGGTAATAGATAACTTTGTGAAAAAAACATAGGAATTAGGGTGTCCTATTAAAAAACCCAAGAGTTCATTCATCACATCATTTAAAGTATCTAAAGTTTTTTACACAATTGGTAACATGATCTATAACCATGGGACCAAACCAATATAGTGGCTCTACTGGAGTGGAAGGTTAAATATGGGTATCCCTATTCAAGATCTTCTTCCTATGTATAAACATAGCATGGGGAAATTGTATAAGATGTTGTGGTTCATATCCAATAGAATAATGGTGGCGTTTCACCCTCCTCAAGATCAACTATTAGTGTATGAAAATATTTTTGGAAGACACCTTATAATAGAGTGGTTCATATCACGTGGTATGATGGTGATGTTACACACATTTCATGATTAGATTCATGTATGTTCTTTTGATGATAATCAAGAAATTTAAAATGGGGATTGGAATTAGAACTAAAAATCATTTTATAGATAATAAACTATATTTTTAGTCATCCCCATGTGCTTGGAATATCAACATCTTTTGAGAGGATCACATGTTGGTATTTGTTTTGGAGCCTGGAATTGTTTCACAAACCACCTAATAGGCTTCATTTACACTTGGGTCTAGTGGCATTTCTCATTTACCATAATGTTTTATCTGTGTTCTATAGTCTTAATATCTTATTCTATTCCTCAATTGATTTTTTATAATATATGAAAAAATTATTTTATTATAGGAATTGGTCAAAGCATCAGAGATTATGCATTATGGAGGTTTTGTTAGTACACCACAAACTAATGCGTTTTCTTCCAAGATTTATAATATTGATTTATTTCTTCCTCAAAAATAATATTATATATAAATTATGGTGTATATGAGGGACATATTGGAATGACCAATTGAGTTATATTTTTATACCATATTTAGGAACACGGGTGTACAAACAGCCTTATATTGGACTTTTAGAAGACATATTGTATGATGGATCTATCTCGAGTAGCCTGGTCATGTTTTCAGGATATAGTTCTGAGTAAGGACAAGAAATTATCAATTATGTATATACTGTATTTCCATTTTTCTTTATCTAGTAGTTGATCATCCTTGGGAAAGACATTTTTTATAATGTGTGATCTGTATGGGTTCATTTTTATATGACATATCCATGTTTATTTGTTATTGATGGTCGATGTTCAGATATAATACTTCATTATTACATTGATGATTTTGGTTTATTTAGTTTTGTAATTATTATTGTGTGTGATAATTCTATGTGTATTTTCACCCTAGATAAATTTTAGACTATTATTTCTTATTTATACACGCAAAAAAATATATAGAAACTCTTAAGGACATATAAGTTCCACCATATAGGGTCTCATTACCGTGATTTTACTTAGGTCCTTACACAATAGCATTAATTAATGTTCAATTTCTATTTCTTAGTATTAAAATGAAGTATGATGTTTTTGGGTTCTCTCATGGACACAGATATTGGGTGTAGTTAACAGTTGGATATGTGAAGTCCAATATATGAGGGATGAAATTGTTGTAAATGAGTTTCACTATTATGATTGTTGTGTTTATGAAATAATTATGTTATATTATGAGTTATTATTTTCCATTTTCCTCTTAACTAAAGGTGGAAAATGTGAATGAGTTCATGACCCATTTATAGGCACGAAGATATTCTTTTCCTGTGCATTTCTACTTCCGGATAAAAAATGTTTTTAAAAATAGATGAATGGTTATAAAATGGTTTTCCAGAAATAATGTTTTTAATGAAAGGTTTTCTGAAAGATGTTTGAATTACTTTAATATTCGAAATATGTAATTTGGAATTTTCCAAAATAACCTATTTATGGTTCCATAATCAATAGAAACATTTGTAGTGATTTCATAAGTTTATTCTATTATATGATATTTATTAGGATTGTGATAGAACAAAACATTCCATTCCATAGGTCTAAGTAGAATATTTCATTTTTTTAGGATTAAGAGATGAGTGTCGGGTATGGATTATGCTACTATGATAGCTATAACTTGTTTAAAAACCATCGATTCAATCATTATGGTTAGAGACATTTCTATGAGATGATGATACTTTCCATTTGATATGGTACCATAAAACTACACTAATGATAGTGTTTATTTATATCCATGATGTTAGTTATCATTGGATAGTATGGGAGTTTGATCAGAACTCACAAAAGTGGTTAATGGGAGAGTTGTGTTTACTTTTTTTGGTGTACAATATTTATATATTCTTTGAGCATTAAAGAAACTCCTAATCATAATGGAATAGGGTGCCAAATTTTTTTATGAATTTTCTTGGGTTCATTTGAGTGGGAACCATTGATGCATTATAAGGGAGGTGTTAGATTCATTAATCTTAAATAATATTTTAATGTATAATGGTTTTTTTAAAGAGAATATATTTTAATTTTATATTGGGTTGGTGTATGTTTTCGTGGCTCCAGAATATGGAAATCCTTGTGGGAAATTGTGGATTGGTGTGTTCTATGATGTATCATAAATGATAAAATTTAGGTTTCCAATAGGTTTTGGATTAAAGGATTTGGGGAACCTCAATATTGATATTATTTGATTGTTTGAGGAAGAATGTATGGGTCACTATAAATTATCATCAATTGTGTAACATAAAATTTAGGTGTGATTTTCAATTGGTAATCTCTCATGAAATATCAATGGTGGGTTGAAACATTTCTAATGGTTAGTGTATGTTTGGATTCTTCATATCTCTTAGTTGTAGGATTAAGAAGTGGTAGAAATGAAATTTCGTGGATTGGTTTTAAAGGGATGTTTGGATTCTATACGGTGGAGTTCCATTAGTGGATGATGGATCAAAAAATGTATAATTAGAGGGAGGTGAGTTATTGTCTCGTTGTGGAAAGGAAACAAGTATCATGGTGTAGAGTATGTTGTGGGTATTATATGGGAAATGTGACATGGATAATTGGGGTTAATATGATATGAAAATTTAGTTTTATGGTTATAGTTGACATATCATCAGAGAATTAGACATTCCAATGGTTACAGTGATGACCGACACTCAACAAAGTCCTGTAATGGTTGTTTGGGGTATTTGATTCCATTTAAACCAAAATAAATGCATTATAATAATGAATCATATGGGGAAATTCCAATTATATTTCCATTTGTGAAAATATGGTATTAGTAGGGAAACTATATGTATAATCATCTTTTACAAAGTATCATAAATTTTCTTTAAATAACTGAAACATATATCAAATAGGCAGTAGATGATATCAGAATTTGGACACTTCCTAGATTTTTGGTGGGTTAACTTCATAGATTTTAACTCTGCAAAAAAATCCTAATAACCCATATCTTCCTTTAGGACCATATGAAATATATAGATTCATTTTTATTGATCATTAGATTAAGTGTTTTCATTGACTATTATGAAGTATGTTTTGTAAAATGGAAAGGTGAGGAACATTTGTTTAAAAGATACTATTCAAGAAGAGGTATCATATAGTGAGTTAGGGGTTACTGTTGCAGATGTCTAGTGAACTTTTTATGGAAGTGAATATATAGTAGGGAATGCTGGAAATATTTTATATAATTGATTATAGAAAATCATTTTTGGTATGAGTCACAATATTCAAATGACTGTTGATGTTTGGGCATTATTGGAGAATTTTTTTTTGTGAAAATCAAGCTGTTTAGATTGGGTATTTATATATTCAAACTATAACAAGTTGTAATCAAGTTTGAGTAATGGAATTTTATTTTTATCATTGGACCATGTAATTAGTAATTATTATGTATGCTTTATCGGTATCAAAATCCCAATATTTACCAGTTTGAAATGATCCTCAACATTAAGTGTTGGTGTTTATATGGTTAATTTGAATTTTTAGGATCCTGATGTAGGGGTAGATTGAATTTGGTGATTTAAATCCATTTCTATAATCATTTACTGTAAATTTGAGACTAATCTAGATTTGTTTTTTTTGGGGTAAGGAAAAAGGATTGGGGCTATTGTTTCATGATTTGGAACAGAATTTATGGTTTAGGTGGTAGTTTATGCCCTAATAGGGGAATTTCATCTTTTTAAATTCCCTATAATAGAATCCATTTAATTTATGCCCCAAATAGGTGGTTTCATGTGATCTAAATCATGCCTCCTTGTATTCCATAGCCTATCTACAATCAGTGAGGATCTATGAGGCTGTCTTTCTTATTTTCTTGTTTTTTTACCAAAATGGGTCTCAACTCAATTTTAATTTTTGAAGGACTAAGACATTTTCTGGTGTCAAATAGTCAGTATAAAATATATTTTGGCCCCATAAAAATTTTCCATGTTTTGTTAGTTTTTTACTGATTGGCTTATCTCTGTGTAAATCCAGTTTGTTATAGTGAATTTCGACAAGAATTTAAATTGATATAATAAATATATTATATTATTTTGGGGAATGGGTGTGATTTTTTAAGTGAATGTTGAAATTTCAATAATGGGAACTCATTAGGGAAAATTTTGAAAAACATTGAGTCTAGAATATAACACCCCAAGTGACCGAAATATGTTTCCTTTGAAAATAATTTAATATTATGCGACGTACGCAACACTGAGTTCAAGCTCACCACGACCTATCAAACTAGCTATTTAAAAAGAGGTTATGAATATTATTAATTTTTTTTGAATTTTATATATCCCATATAATTTTATCATTCATCTTTTGTGTTCTTATTCATAATATGAGGAATAATTCATTTTTTTGAACAAAAAAAGTATTTTTCAAAAACACAGTTTTTCATCCTTTTAAGGGAGAACCGTATTTAAATCCAATATTTGACAATTTTATATATTAAATTTGTTTAAATAAAATTATTTTTTATATTAGGGACCTAAACATTTTGTTTGTATAAATTTTTGGTCCTTTTCTGATAAGTTTAATATTTTGATGAATAGTGAAAATTATTAAATTTTAATTGAAAACAACCTTTATAATCAAAAAAATATTTAGTGTAAAGTTGTAAATATGAGTTGTTATAAAGTAATGTTAGATTTTTTTTTTATCATTTAATATAAATTATTTCATTATAAGTATTATTACATTTTAATTGGACATAAACCCATGTCAATCTTTTGAGTGTTTTTATTTCTTAAATATCCAATTTTTGGTTTTGACAACGGGAATTAATTTTAAATAAATTTATGCCAAATCTGTGTTTTGACTTTTGAAAAATGTATTTCATATATGGAATAATAAGGTAAAAATTGTGTAAATAGGTAGCTTTTCTTTTTGGAAATTGTAAATATTAACTTCAATAATTATTTTTTTACCATTGTTAAAGGGTAAATCTGGTAAATAAGGGTACAACAATAATATTAAACTACCTTAAAACATGTCCAAATACTATTAGATGAGATATATTAGACCATGGGATTCCTTGGGCCGATTTTGGGGCCCTGTGGAGTGACTTTTTTGTAAAAATGACATTTTTGAAGAATTAATTTAAAGTATATAAAAATATTACATAAACATATATCTTTCACTAAAACAGTTTTTATATGGGGTTATATAATTTATCTCTTTGACTATAAATCCTAATTAGAAATATAAAAATATTTTGTACATCATGGAATTTTATTTTTAATTTGTAGACATTAAATAATTTAATTTATTTATGACACAATAATGATGTAATATTTTCGTTATTAATAAATGAATCAAATAAATGATATTTTAATTGTTAAAACAAATATAATTTTAATGTTTTTATTCCATAAAATGTTTTTATGGATGAAATTTACAGATTAGGTAATATTTAATTCCATTATTTTGAAATAATAATGTATTTATGACTTTAGAAAAATCAATTACTAAATAGTGTCAAAATTAACATAAATGGGGTTTTAAAACAAATACTATTTTTTAAAAATTATATAAAAATCCTAAAAATATAATTTTCTACCAAATAACATAGATACTCATACAAATGTAAAAAATGACACACATTAGGATCTATTGGAATTTTATAGTAATGATATTAACCATGTACTACAAAAATACTAGGAGATATGGTAAGAGTTAAAATGTTTAACTAAGGGTTAATCCAAAAATAAAAGTATAATTTCATGACCTAAAAAAATTTAAACCCTATTGGTTGAGAAGTTTTAGACCCATTCTCATCTTATCCTCTAAATAAATCAATTTTGGGCTATTATAGACCGAAAATAATTTAATAATAAATTAATATTTCGTGATTTTCCTAAAGTACCCATCTCCTCTCATATAAAAGGTCACTTCACTTTCTCTTTTATTCAGATATCCAAATCCCTTTTCCTTAGCCAAAACCTACCCGAATCTCCTTCAGAATTCACTTCCTTCATCCTAGGGGTATAACTTTGGGCAGAAATCCAACTTAAGGAGTCCTTTTGTGAAAATAAAAAGGAGACACCCGAAGACGAGGTAATCATTTTATCCCTTCATTCGAAGTTCATTTCTTCTTTTACTTCCTCTTACATAGTTTTTAGTATGAAAAAAATAATAAATCTATAATATAATATATTCTAATATGTTTTTTAGATTATGGGAATACCATATTCCTCTTTTTCCCCATCCTATAAAAACAATACCACCATGTGTACACACGTATAGCTTACTGTCTCTACGCTGTTGTGTAAATTGTTTTTCATGTACACTTTATATATATGGGTATAATGATTAATATATTGGAATAAAATAATAAATTCAACATCATATTTCTTATGTAAAATTAATATTCCATCCAATTAGATACCATTTAATAATTAGAGGAATGATATCATCGCTCGTGCGTACGTACGGCCTACCGTCTCCACAAGGCGATGCGAATCATTCTCTACTTTAACCATCCAAGAATGATTATAAAAATTATATTATTCAAAATTATGAAATAAATGACATAATAAGTCTACTTGAATGATATATATATATATCTATGTAAATATATGTCATTCACTTACTTTCATTCAATACGATAAGAAAACAGAAACAATGTTCATGCGTACGTACGACCTACCGTCTCCATGAATAGTGTGTTGAATTATATATATATATCAAATATATTTATATTATGAATATATATGATATATAAATCATATTATACATTCTTGGATTAATTATATCGTGATATAAGTAATATGATCAAGAATAACAAGTCAAAACACGTATGATAAACAAAGTGATATTACCCAAAATGTTTCATTAACTTGGAATTATCAATAAATGGGTAATATAATGTCATAAAATAATCTTATATGATATCATAAATATTATTATTACTCTGATATATGTTAATAATATGTTTAAAAACATTATATAGTAGTTTCAGAGTCGTACGGAGAGTATCAGATATATGGTAAGGGTTAATTCCTCAATTTCATTGTTATCTGAGATTATTTATGTGTAAGTAATTATTAGGACATATTTATCATCCATGAACATTTATCATAAAAATTATTTCAAAAGGAATCTTTTAATGTTTTATGTAAGGGTATCTTTAACTATATCATCATTTTAAATGTTTTATAGATTTATTTGTATAAATCTATTTAATTAATGTCCATGTTTTCAAAATTACATTCAGGATTTATTTATATGGACAAGATTGTTTTAAATTGTTAATTAATTTTAAAAGTTTCAAAGTTTTATTGGAAAATTTGATTCAAAAATCTATTTAAAATGACTTCCTTTATAAATTGTGTGACTTTTAAATGATTTCATTAAAAATAATATTTCTATCAAAGAGTTTTACTGATGATTTTAAACAAACTAAATATCCTTTATTGGATATTATTCTTGATTGGGGATAATTTATTATAATAAAATCATACATATTATATCTAATTAGTTATGATATGTTTTAAGGTGGATATTCTATTTTTATACCATTCATGTTTTATGGTTATGTTATTAACATTTTGTATTCTAGATTTAATATGAATGTTTATGTTATGTGGTACCCTTTTCAAATGAGAATATAATTTGACTTAGTAAGTGATGGGAGGGGTCCATTATAGCCCCATGATGCCATAGTGTGTCTCAGGAGACATACTAGTGTCTCTGAACAAGGCCTTGATAGAATATTTGTGAATTGTCTTGGCACAAGGCCTTCACGTAGTAGTTATTATATCTAGAATTATGCATTCCATTGTTATGAAATTAGTTATTACATGTGATTATTCGACTAGTATAATTTCTATGTTTATGTTTATATGATAATTGTTGATTTATTTTTGCAATATTATGTTCATGGTTATTTTTTAAAATGATGATGTTTTTATTATACATTTTGGAATAAAAGTTTATAACTTTAGTTAAATTATTTACCCTTACCGGGCATCTGAGCTCACCCATTTCTTAGGACTTATTTTCCTTGGATTTCGAGAAGTGTATTTTGATTGATATGTAGGGTTAAGATATGGGAATAATGTGGTTCTCAAAATATTATTTATGCTATGTTTTATGTTATAAATAGTAATGTTACATTCCTGTATGTATTTTATTTTCCATGATTGGTAGACTGATCAGTCATATGGGACATGATTATTGTAATCAAGCCAATGGATTAAAATAATGCACCGACTCTAGGATTATGAGTTTGAGGAACTACAATTGGTATCAGAGGAAGTTTATAAACATCAAAGGAAATATATTTAGAAAACTAAGATTAGGGATCATAATGCTAAGATAGAACTTGAGGATAATTATTGAAGAGAATCCTAGAATTTTAAAATAGAGATTATGTGGGTATTCTTAGAATATACATCACTGTCTAGATACTACATGTGGATGGAGTTATGCTACATATGTACCTAGGGGTGAAAACTATGACAAGGAGTTTCGGGCTTAACCTGGGGTATCCTGGTAGAAGAAAACTTGCCTTACTGTGCACCTGTTTTTGACACTCCTAGGGGATATAATTATGATAATTTATACTTCTCTACAAACCATTATGAAGGATTTTTGAGTATTTATGTCCTCAATGTAACCATATTTATGATTATGGATAAGATATCAATAAAAGTTTCAATTTATGTTATGTATTTTACTAGTTTGGAATTATGAATTTTTGATTCATAACCTAACCTAGTGTATGAACTTTTATAGAAATGACGCCTAGTAGAAGAAATGGAAATCTTATCAATGCACGTAATCCATGTAGGTATTTCCCTCCTAAGATAGATAATGATAGTGGAGTCGGTGATACAACTAGTACTAAACATCTTATAACTGTACTGGGAAAGATCACTCAAGTTATAAATAATAACCTTAACCATATGGAGCATACTAATTCACAATATAGAGTATCAATGTTAGACCAATTCATCAGACAACATCATCCAACATTCAATGGGTACAAAAATACTTTTGTATTTGATCAGTTGATAAGTTCCTTTGAGAAAATATTTCTTTCTTTGGGGTGTAACAAAATAAAAAGGTTGTAATGGATGTTTACCATCTCTCAGGAGGTTCAGAAAAATGGTGGTCATTAATTCAAAACACAAAGGACGATGAAGAAGTGGAAAATATGGAATGGAGGGAGTTTAAATAACTTTTTATAGATAAATAATTTCCTTGTGAATAATGAGATGATATATAAAGACAGTTTATGAGCCTATGGAAAAATGAGGATGAGAATGTTGCAAAGTGTGAGGCTAACTTCACAAGGATAACATGGCATGCTACAGACAACATACATAATCCAATAAGTAATATTTCTTGAATTTTTGATGGTTTAAAACCTTTCCTCTAATGGTAATTGATCTCACAATCATTGTCATCATATGAAGATATAGTATTGTGTGATATCCATATAGAAAAGGATATCCATATGTATTATGAAATTAATGTAAACAAAGATAAGAATAGAAGGGTGGAGAACGAGACATATGAATTGAAAAGGGAAAGCCTGATTTTCCCTTGTGTGATAATTGTTGGAAGAAACACCCTGGTAATTTCCTAAAAAGATTGGGAGTTTGTTACAAATGTAGAGAAAAAGGTCACTAGTATCATGATGGTAAGGGAAAGAAAGAAACTGTGCGATGTTATAATTGTAAATATATGGTAAATTATGAAAAATATTGTCCAATGCATCAAATAAATATAGCTTAGAAAAATAAAATGGATCATGGTCAAGCTTATGATGTTACTACCGTCGAAGTGGAATAATTAATGTATTTGTATTTTTGGATTCAAGAATTATATTCTGATTATATGAAGAATGTGATATATATACTGATTTTACTACAATCCTTTTTTTTCATTAAGGTTTTAATTTGATGAATGTGATCATATATTCATTATGTGACAATAAGAGGAGCATTACGTTGTTAGGTGAATTTGAGGTTATAATTGATTTTGGAAATTTTGAGACCTTTTAAACTGAGACTAGATAGAAGTATTTTGGATAAATCCAAAGGTTGGGATGAATTATGATTGACATTGGATAGTATTGTTTATGATTATTTTTGGAATGTTATAATAGTATAGTTTTTGAAAAAGTACAACCTACAGGTTGGAATATTACCCATCGCTTCAGATGAAGCTATGAGAATAGAACCCAAAACCGAAGAGTGACAAGGTTCTATAGAATAAGACTATCCTACTGGAAGTCCCTCATTATTATAAAATAGTTTTCTTCATTTAAATGATATATGTTTATGTTTGGAACCATATGTGATAGAGATACATAGAATATTTTTTGACTTTTATCTTTTAAAGAGAAAGATGAGTTTATGGAAGGAATTAGTTAAAGATTGAAACTCTACATGTAAATTAAGTATGATTCCTTGTGTTCTTAGTCTGTTAATTAAATTAATTCTACAACACTAGGTAAAGGATCATAAAAACAAAAGAAATTACTTGTACTTTCTATTGTGATGAATCAAAGGGTCCCTTAGCTCATCATAGATTTATAGCTTTTTTGATGTTAACAATATCCTATTAATATTCTCTATCACTATCCATCAGAACATGATGGTTAGTTTTCTCTTCTATATCCATGATTTCCTACATTGAACCCTAGTATGTGTTATTTATGGTAATCTTCATAACTACCTTTATTTTAAAATAGAGGCCACATTAATCCAATTTTGGATATGGGATTTCAAATGAGATGTTATGAAATTTCAAACACCTATTTGTCAATCTAAATATTAAATAGAGAGGATTCAATTTATTGAATGAGGGGATAATGTAACACCCCATTCATCCACAATACACTTCCTTTTTAAAAAATTCAATAGCGTGCGATTTACGCACAACTGAGTTCAAGTGCACCATAACCTATCATACTAGATATTTAAAAAGAGATTATGAATATTATTAACAACATTTTGAATTTTATATATCCAATATAATTTTAACATTCATAATTTGTTTTTATAGACATAAATGGTGGAAAAAATTAATTTTTCAGAATAAAAGAAATATTTTTCAAAAGTGCAGTTTTCCACCTATTATTGGAAAACCCTTTTTAAATCCAATGTTTGAAACTTTTATATATTAAATTTTATGAAATTAAAATCTTATTTGTAACCAGGACAATCAAATTTAGTCTGTATAAATGTTTTTTACTTTTTTGATAAATTTCATATTTTGATGAATAGTGAAAAATACAAAATTTTAATTAAAAACAACTTTTTAAATAAAAATAATTTTTAGTGTTAAATTATAAATCTGAGTGATTTAAAATTATAATTAGATTATATTTTTATCATTTAATATAATTTAGGAAATTAGAAGTTTTTTTACATTTAAATTGGACATAAACAAATGTTAATCTTTTGATAGTTTTTACTTCTTAAAAACTCTCTTTTTGGTTTAGGAACATGAATTAATTTTAAAATAGTTTCTTCAAAATATGTGTTTTGAATTTTGAAAAATGCATTCCATATTTTGAATTATAAGGTCCAATTTGATTAAATAGGTACCTTCTATTTTTTACATTTTGAATAGTGACTTTAGTAACTATTTTATTTACCATGGTTACAGGGTAAATCTGGTAAATAAGGGTACACAAATAATATTAAACTACACATAAACGTGTCCTAATACTATTTTATGAGATATTTACATCCATGGGATTCTATGGGTCTATATTGGAACCCCATGTAGCAACATGGGTGTAAAATGACATTTTATAAGAATTAATTTAAAGTATAGAAAATTATTAAATAAACATATATCTTTCACTAAAACAATTTTTATACAGGGTTATGTAATTGATATCTTTGACTATAATTATTAGTTATAAATATAATACTATTTCCAACATCATGTTATATTTTTAAAATTTTTATACATTAAAAAATTTAATTTATTTATGACACAGTAATGATGAAGTAATTTCCTTATTAACGAAAGAATCAAATAAATGATATTTTAAATATTACCATAAATCTAATTTGAATGTTTTGATTCCATAAACGAATTTTCCGGATGATATTGACATATGTGGTATTACTTAATGCCTTTGGTTCAAAGGAATAAGTTTTTTATGACTTTAAAAAAAATATTACTAAATAGTGACTAAATTGACAAAAATTAGTTTTTAAATAAATAGTATTTTATGAAATGATATAAAAATCCTAAAAATATAATGTTCGAAAAAATAACTAGGATATTAATAAAAATGTCATAATTTATCCACTTTAGGCTCTCTTTGAATTTTATAGTAATGATATTATCCTTGTAGTATACAAATACAAAAGGACATGGTAAGAGTTAAACTGTTTAACTGAGGGTAAATCCGCAAAGATAAGGATATGTTTCTGATCTAAACATGTATAAAACCTTTTGGATGAGATTATTTAGACCCATAAATATCTTATACAGGAATTAAATCAATTTGGGGCTATTATAAATTGAAAATAAATTGAAAATAAATTAATATTTAAAACTTTTCCTAAAGTGCCCCTCACCTATCTTATAAAAGGACACCTTCCTTTATCTTTAATTCACATCTCCAAAGCCCTTATTATTGGAGGAAACCAACCTAAATCTCCTCCCAACTTACTTACTGTCATTATAGAGGAAAAAAATTGTACTTAAATCCAACTTAGGGAGTTGTTATGTGTAAATCAAAAGAAGACACCTGAAGAAGAGGTAATTGTTTTATCCCTTCTTTAAAAGTTTATTTGTTCTTCTACATCCTCTTACTAAGTTGATACCATAATAAAATAACAAATCCAAAATATAAAATATGATAGGATTTTGTTAATATTATGGGACAACCATATTCCTCTTTTTTACCCATCCTATTAAAAATAATACCACCAAGCGTGCGTATGTACTGCTTACCGTCTCTTCGATGTGGTGCAAATTGTTTTTCATGTACACATTATTTATAAGGGTATAAATATGAATAAAATGGACTTAAATAATAAATATAACATTATATTTCTTCTTTAAAATTCATATTCCATCCATATTCATACCATTTAATCATTAATGGAATGATATCGTCGCTTGTGCGTACATACGACCTATCTTTTCCACAACGCGATGAGATTCATTCTACACTTTAACAACCCAAGAATGGTTGTAAAAAATATACTAATCTAAATTATAAAATAAAAGACATAAAACGTCTAAAGAAATGATATATATATATATATATATATATATGTACATATGTTTTAGTCACTTACATTCGTTAAATACGATAAGAAAACGGAGACAACATTCATGCGTATCTACGGCCTAAAATCTCCATTAATGGTGCATTACATTATATATATATATATATTATATGTATTTATATTATTAATATATAAGATATATAAATCATATTATTCAATCTATAAGTAAGTAAAACATCATCAAATTAATATGATCAAGAATAACAAGTCAAAACACGTGCGATAAACAAAGCGATATTACCCGAAATGTTGAAATAACTAGGAATTGTTTATAGATGGGTAATATAAAGTCATAAAACAATAATATATGATATAATAAATATTATTATTGTTCCTAAATAATGTAATAATATGTTTAAAAAATATATAGGAGTTTCAAAGTCATACAGAGAGTATCAGGCTCTGGGTAAGGGTTAATTCCTTAATCTCATTATTATCCGAGATTGTTAATGTGTAAGTATTTATTGGAACATAGTTATCATCCAGGTAAATTTAATTTTTTTTTTCAAAAGTAATCTTTTATTGTTTTATTGAAGCGTACCTTTTACTATATCATAACTCTAAATGTTTTAATGATCTATTTTTTTAAATCTATTTAATTAATGTATATGTTTTCAAAATGATTTTCATGATTTATTTATATAGATATGATTGATTTAAAATATTAATTCCATTAAATAGTTTCAAAGTGTTACGGGATACTTTGATTCAAAATTCATTTCAAATGACTTCCTTTATAAATTGTGCGACTTTTAAATGATTTCATGAAAAAGGGATATTTCTCTCAAAGAATTTTACTAATCATTTGCAATAATGTCAACATATTTTACTGGATATTATTCTTGATTGAGGTTGATTTATTATAATTAAATATTTTATATTGTATTGAATTCGTTATGATAAGTTTTAGTGTGGATGTGCTATTTTTATACCATTCATGGTTTGTGGTAAAAGTATTAGCATTCTGTATTGTAATTTCAATATGGATATTTATGTTATGTTTAACCCTTTTCATATGAGGAATTCATTAAACTTAATATGTGATGGGTGGGGTCATCTATGGCCCTTGATGCATCAATATGTCTCATGAGAGAAACTAGTGACTTGGCACATGGCCGTGACATAATATTTGTCAGTGGTCTTGGGAGGAGGCCTTGACGTAGTAGTTATTATGTCCGACATTATGCATTCCCTCATTATGAAATTAGTTATTACATGTGATTATTCAATTAGTAGAATGTCTATGTGCATGTTTATATTCTAATGTTTGAAATATTTTTTCTATATTATGTTCATGTTTATAGTTTAAATGGATGATTTTTTATTGTACATCTTTCCATGAAAGTTTTTAGCTTCCACTGAATTATTACCTTTACTAAGCATCTATGCTCAACCCCTTCTTGCGTTTTATTTTCCCAAGACATCCCAAAGTGTATTATGATTTATATACAAGGTTATGCAAGGGGAATAATGGTGTTCTCAAAGGATTATTTATTCTATGTTTTATGTTAGAATGTGTAATGTATTGTTCATGAATGTAATATATTTTCCAAGACTTCTAAATTGACCAGTCCTTCGAGAGATGATTCCTTGTAAAAATTTCTATGTATTAAAATAATACATAGAATATTGGATTATGGGGTCAAGGAATAACATAGAATGGCGTTTTTATAATTAGAGTGGCATTAGTTTTTATCTTATTAGTTTATGTTGTTTTCACAATCTTTAAAAATTGTTAAAGTATAGTAAATAAAATAAAATAAAATTAATTAATGTAATACATGAACTAGTGATCATGAATTTAATCATCCTAATGAAATTCCAACAGGATTGGAATCTTTTATCATGGGCAAAACATAGATGGAGGAGACATATGATGAAATTTTTGGTGGTGATGATGGATTTAGGACTGGAATCAGATCTAGAGGAATTTCTATGGGGAAAATTTTAAGGAGATAATGAATAAATCTTTGGTTCATAAAATAGATATAAGCATAAGTGATTATCCTATTAGTTAGGGATTTTTATTTTTCATTTATATATATTATGATTCATGATGAAGACTTGTATTTATCCTTATAAAAATATATCAATGATTGTTCAATTTGCACGACCATGAAAATTTATGATTATGAAATTATATTCTAAATTTATATTATTGATAAAGGGCATTGTGATCATTTATTTTTTACATTTGATATCACCAATAACTATGAATACAAATAACATGTGGTAATTTTCATTAACCATTTTTTATTCCATGGATTTCTCTATCAATTATTCATATGTTCCTCATAAACATTCATTCTTCTCTCGTGATTCATTTATCCCCACGATCTAGCACTATAACTCCATAAACTAAACAACCAAGGCCAAGACATGGGGTTCCACAAAACCTTATTCATGACTCCCTATACAATAGAGGTTACATACTAGTGGTGATGGCCACAAAATGGGAATGGGGAGACTGTTCTATCATTATTGGGTAAATATCAGGGTATATATATAGAGATAACAATAATCAATAAATAAACTATATAAAACAACTCTCATAGTAACAAAGAATTAAAATAACTCTCATATATTCATTTTCAATAATGGATTTTAAATAAAGAAACCAAATATAAACTAATGGAATCCATTTATAAATAATATAGTAATAAAAGAAGTTCTAGCTTGTCGAGGACTATCCAATATCATCTGAAAACTATTGTTATCCTGCTCAACCATCCAATGTAGGACATTTTTTTAAGACTCTTAGCCATGAAAACTAAAAGCTAACAATAATTATTGAGTAAGTTGTGAGTACATGGATAAATAAAACCCCAAAAATGTCAATTAACATCGACCTATAAGATATATGTGTTTATTCTATAAATTTAAATTGTTTACAGATATAAAAAGATATCACATGTACAGAACATATTTCAGATCCTCAGACACTTGATCTATCAGCTTTGGCACTATTCTAGAAGAAACATTAGTATCTCACATGAAATATGCCCCTATAATGAATATTTATAATCATTGATGACACATCCCTATTTTTTAAGGATAATCCAATGTATTATGACCTCAAGCCTAACACATATCTCTATAGGAATAATCCAGTAGGCTCAACCTTCACCCTCAACTGAGGACGAAAAAATTACATAACATATAGTACATAATTAAAATAATATATCAAACATTATTTTAAGTCATGAAATATCATTTTTATAAAAATACAGTTTTAAGAATCACAAGAATAAATCAAGGGATACACAAGAAAACCTCATGTGACCAAGCATGAAACATTTGTTTCGAAGGGCCACACACACACCAAAAATCATGTCAACAACCAATATAAGGCATGCACTAAAGTCAAGGGATTCCTACCTCAGGTAAAAAAATGGTGAAAAATAAAATTATTCCATATAAGAATAAAAGAACTACTAGATCCAAAGAATGTCCATTTGTGGAAAAAAATAATTGTTTAAAAAGTTTATAGAATCCAAATCCTTGAATCTTTATATAGAGTCAAACAATGGTCATAAAAAACTCATTAGATCAAGGTAAAACACTTATATTCAACCATGAATTACAATATAGAATTTATTTTTATCAAGGATAATAAGCGATAATTGATCATCATGGAATAAAAATTTTCTAGAATGGATGTAAGGGATCAAATGATAATTCAGGTATTGAAGAATGGAGTGTGAAGGGAATAAGAGAGTCCAAAATAAATTACATAGATACTAGTGTTCAAGGAGGAAAGAAATATAAAATGATAAAATAACTGAAAGGTCCTGGAATTACATCATCTAAAACCTATTATTTTCACAATGTGAATTTAGGATTCATGTTGTGAACTTTCAAATTTTATAATGTGTCGAAAAGCACATCCCCATAGCTTAAAATCTAAAATTTCATTCACACCATGAATATATATCATTTTATAAATTCTAATTCATGGATATTATCTTATAACAAATTCATGTTTTGAATATCTATTTGGTGGTGTACATAACCTTTAGTAAAAATTTCCAACCATTGAGCCATCACTTTCTCCCAACACCACTAATTGTCCATAAATCATTTATGTACAACATTAATATATGAGTAAATATAAAAATTAGTTTAAATTTTGATTAATTATGTTATATATCTAACCCTCTAACATCTCATCATCCATGATAGGGGTATCTAGAGGAAATTTTGAAAAACGTAGGTCACTGTTCCAGATAAACATCCTCATAGTCCAGCACAAGTAAGGGAACATGTCTGTACATTTGAAGCTATAACACAAGGAATAAATTGCTCATACCTTAGTACCCTAAAATAACTATTAGTCATTAGGATAATATCTATATGTGTTCAATGTTATTGAAAAACCTAATGTTCCATAATGAAAATCCCTTGCCTCCTTAAATACTTGTGTTCCAACTAAGAGGACACCCATTAGAAAACCCTGTCACCCACCAAAAAATCCATGGTTTATCTCCTTAATTTGTTATAATATCGCTTCCTTTTTGAGCCATATCCAAATACTTCCACATAAAATTTACATAATCTAAGATCTCTAATTCCATATTCATCCCAACAACTAAAGACTCACCTCCCCATACTAGTAGAGGGTTGATTGACAAGACCTCCCATACATAGATTGAAATTGATCCATCAGAATCGATGACTGAAAACTATTATTATATGCAATTATAATAAATACAATTGATCATACCATAAATATCTAAAATTCGGAATACACACTTGAATCATGTCCTCTAGGATATGGATTTTTATTTCTGACAGCTTATTGGTATGAGGATGAAAGGCCATACACATCTTCAACTAGGTACCAATCACCTTTTATATATTATTCCAATACCAAATGGTAAAATGGTAATATACATCATATAATAAACTCAATGCTTCTCAATGAAGATGAATGATCTTTCAAATATAGATCTTTCTAAGCTCATCTATTGAGTTTTTCTCCTAGATCGGTATGAAGTGAACCACCTTAGTCAATAGATCCACAACTACAAAAATGGTGTCCTAACCACATAGGGAAATGGGATACGCTATCATGAAATCAAGTATCACCTCATCCCACTTCTATAAATGCAGTAAAAGTTCCAAGATAACCCTCATGGCATAAGATAAACAAAATTTATTTTCTAACAGGTTGAAAAATGGGAAACATATCATGTAGTGTCACTCTTCATACAGGGCCACCAAAAATAAAACTTGGAATTTTGATACATATTGTTAAACCCTTATTTCACTACACACTATAAATCATTAGGGGATCTCATCATCTCATCTCCCAAGGGTGATGGAACTGTCACCCTACCAGGAGCTAGAAGGACATCATGTCTATAAAAACCACAACCAAAAACTAAACAACCAGTTGCCAATCTATCACATATCACCCCACACTCTGATCAAGGACTTGAATTGTATTCACTCATTCTTCCAATTAGGATGTGATAACCAAGGTTGTCTAAACTGATCCTTATAAATATTTAGTTATTACCAACCTCTAGTATTATAATAAATCAATGTTAATCCTTTTAACTTCTTACAAATTATATTATACTTCTTAAAATTTTCTTCTCAATGCATCTATAACAACATTGCATTTCCAAATAGTATATTCGATCATCAAGTCCACAATATGTATACACTATACCCAATACCTATGATGAATATTCTCATTATTATAGGATAATATGTTCCACAGACTCTTGTTTTCCATATACATGAAAAATATCTCCCAGGATTTGTATTGTCACTAATATTTCATTACATGGATAGTTTCCTATAATTACAAATCATGAGTAGGATATTTATGATCATGCTGTCATAATAGACTAGACCATTAAGTGAAATCCATATTACCCTACATCAAAAACCATATTAATCCAATTCTAGATGCTTTATAGTATATTACATAGCCAACTATAGTGACAAGAAGAAATAGGATTAGAGAGGATGTCCACCATTTATTCAACTGTTGGAAAAATTCTCCAAACTAATTTTTCAATTAAAACATAATTCATTTCATAGTATGGACATTCATGGGAAATTCAAGGAGACCAATGATATAAATTAATATCATATAGAACACATCCATTCATAGAAAAAGATGAATCTCAAATACATTCCCCTTTCATTTCCAAGATATACCTTCTTCCACCTTTTCTGGATCAACTTATATACCTTCTTGGGAAACCACATGGCCAGGAAAGCATTCCTCCATTATCCAAAAGTTAATCTTTAAGTAAATATACTAAATATGATGTTCACAACACCTAAATAACAGGTTATCTGGGTGTCTATCATGTGATTTTGACACCAAAGAATATATAAGGATTTTATCAGTGAACAAAAAGATGAAGGAATCCATGTATGGGTGAATAATATTGTTCATATGACCCATGGACACTTCTATAGAATTTGTAGGTCCAAAAAGAATAATGAGGCACTCATAAAAATTATACCTTCTATTAAAGGATTCCTTTTGGATTGATTCATTTCTGGCTTGTAAATCATTCTATAAAGAATAATAACTAATCTTAAATAACCATTGGGCTCCCATAAACTCATCAAACAATTCATTTATTCATCATAATGGGTACTTATTATTCATAGTGATCAAATTCAACTTCAATTAGTTTACATAACACCACATACCACTATTGAAATTCTTAGAGAACAATGCCAATGAACCCCCTGGAGATGTTCTTGAATTGATAAATCATTTTCCTTCAAAATCATCCTAATGCACCTTGAGCTCTTTATACTTATCATGTGCGTTATGATATGGTCGAATCGATATGGGACATTTTCTAGAAACTCACACGATATAAAATTAAACTCCCATGGGTAATAGTAACCCAAATAAATCCATTGAAATGAAATCTCATTACATGTCCACCATAAGAGAAAAACAGGAAGGATTCATCGTTTGATACACTATAATGATCATGTTGGAAACTTATGCAAAAATGATTCCCTATGCTAATGATCTAGTCCAACTCTTACGACCTCCACATCACACTCACTATTCAACACATACCGTTGATAAGTCCAATATCACAATAATGTAACTGAAAATGAAACATATCCACAAATAAGGATTCAGAATAGTGTTCAACTTAATTAGGTACCAATTTTAACAGGGAATAACACATTAATAACGGCCCAAATATTCATTTCACGCAACTTGTGCCTACATATTACTCACATCCATAAATATATAATCAACCATATAATAAATCCATATCAAAAAAAGTAATTCAATAAAAAATTCACTATCACATACCATAAATTTGATAGGAAACTAATTATTTGTGATATATCTAATGAAAGAAAAAACGAAAATTTTAAATTTTAACCTATATTCCAAGAATAATTCTTAAACATACAACATTATTCTTAAATCAATATATCCATATCACGTACATCACCCTAGGTGAACTTAATCAGTGGTAAAAAAAATAAAAAAACCTAAATTCCCACTATATGGAAGTTTTGAGGTCTACTATACAGTATCAGACAAGCACTGACATGGTTCTTATACATGTCTCCCAACTGTCCTATCTCATGACTAACCTATCCCAAATCATGGAAAATAGAAGAATAAATTTAGAGAACCATAGTCTTTGATACCATTTTTAATACACTAACCCAAACTACTGTGTTCGAGTAAGGGGTTGCACATATCCTCATACATGCCTCCCTTCATGCAAGAGGTTATCAACTAGTGGGGAAAAATTAAGGAATAGCGTGGGGAGACTATTACCTCATTTCCAAGTAAACATAAGAGTATATAAATAGAATGATAATAATAATCAATAAACAGATAATAATAAAATAATTATGAAATAAAAAACCAATTGAAATAAATGGTCCCATTCAGTATCAATATGACTAGTCAAATAAATAAATCAAAGGTAAAAAAATGTATCCAATGTAAGGGTAAGAAACTATTAAAAGAAGTAATGTCAAACTGAGGTCTATCCATCATTTTCTATAACCTCCTGATATCCTACTCAATTATATATCATATAGCCTTTTCCATTCAATGGATCTTTATCCATGAAATATATAGTAGCACCCCAATTCCAGTGTAAAGTGTGTGTAGAAGACTCAGTACGACACAAACAACATCCCTTAGCATTAGTGTATAAGATTTAATGGTTAATTCCATGTAAATAAATAGGTTACATATATAAATAACATTATATCACACATATAATAAATATTTTTGGTCCTTTTAGATCGACACTTCCTTCTCCAGAACCATGCTAGAAGAAACATCGATCATCCACTTGAAACATCCCTCTTAAAGGGATAGTCCAAAACATTTCCTAAAAATACCTCCATAAACATAATATTCCAAGGCATGTTGACCTCATTCTAATTCTTCCCTCTCAGAAGATAGTCCAATAGGATTGAACAACATGCCCGCCTATAGAAGAAAGATGAAAAGTACATATGATACACAATTCAAATGCAAGATCAATAATATCATAAAGTTAAAATGTATCATCTTTATAATAATAATCATAGATGAAACACATGTATAAGTCAAGGAACAAACACACAGCTCATGGAATCAAGAATCAATCATAGGTTTCCTAGGGATACACGCACATTCCAAAAATCATTCTAATAACCTGTTTCTGACACTTTCCCCAGGGTGTGCATCATCGTATCACGATGTAATGGATGTTGCCCCGAATTTCGACTTTCCAAAGGCGGGTGGAAACCATCACCTCATGAGGGACTTTTTATCCATGATTGAAATAGGATGAGGGAATATCGGCTCGTCCTTTCTTGGATTCCTCCTCTGAACTCATCTCCTAGTCTGGGCCTCCCTCATATATTTGAGTCGTTGTTCATGAATATCATTCTTGGTGCCATATCTTTATGTATTCTGGTTAATTAGTATGTGTATGTATGGACATTTTGAGTGGTCCTGACAGGGAAGAAACCTTTGGAAAGAGTATATGGTAACAACTAGCATGTTAGGGAATCTATAGATGCATGGACATTGGGGATCCAATATTCTTACTCATAAGATGGAATCTCAAGTGTTCATAACCCAATGAATCCCTTGTTGTTCGCACAATATCTTATGTGGGAGGAATTTCTCAAATACTTTTTTTCGTCCCATATTTAGCATTGGGTATTCCATGAGTTTAATGTCATTCGGGGATGGTTGCACCAAAATCCTTATTTCTGAGGTTTTTCTCAGACATCCCATGTTCAACATAGGGTAGGCCACGAGATTAATGTCTTAAGGAGACAGATTGAGAGTGATCCAAACCCCCCATGAAGGATGAATAGTTTTTTCATCCCTAATATGGTGTTCTAAGATGTTTTACCAGATGGATGGATCAAGACACCCAATAATAGTAGACCCTAGGAGGTGTGTCCCACAAAATGATGTTATCACATCGTGAGGGATGATCTAGACACCATTGAGGGATGATCTGGGAAGATGAACCCCAGAAATGGGGATAACAAAAATTACCATTGGATGGGATTGAACCTCAGGATGGTTTCCTACATACCCTTTTTAGACGACATGGAGAAAAAACCATGTAGTTTTAAGGGAGAGACAATGAATCAAGGATTACACAAATGAGAGAGACCCAGAGACATGTTGGGGATTGCATGTGATTAATGCCCCATCACAAGAGGGACACTCTTTGTTGGATGGTTAGTGATTACATGGGGCTTATTCATTTTTAAATGCCCAAGGAAATAACATGATCCCACCAGGATGTGGCGGGTCGGGTAGAAATCAGGATGGATGATGAATTGTTGAATGATGTGGATGAGAGAAATGGGATGGAAATGACGTGAGGATGACTGGGACATTGGGATTGAACCTCAGATATGCATCCTACATATCCTTGTGGCAGGGTATCAATGCCAACATAGTTTGGAGAGGCGATGATTCAACTGAGGAGGTGGATCATGAGAATTAATGCAAGGATGGGGACCCGAAGGAAGTAGAACCTTCAAGTTGGGGAATGACCTTCCCAAAACACCAAGGAAAAAGGGAGAGACCAGGATAGGACATGAATGGTGGGAATGAAAATTAGAGAGGCTTCATACGTATCACTATAGTAGAGAATCAAATTCCATGTAGTTTAGGAATAGGGCATTGAATTAAGGTTTACAGAATAGACAATGAGCAGACAACATGATAGGGCTTAGACGTTGTTTGATACCCTTCTCAAGAGGGACACCCATGGTTGGAGGAATATGTATTGAGTGTGGATCTTATTCATGGTTAGCTTCCTAGGAGCGTGTCTGATTCCACTGAGGGATGGACCAAGGATGTGGGTCCCATCAAAGGTGACACCGAAGTTTACCTATCTTTGTGATCAAACCTTATGGTAGATTCCTATGTACCCATTCCAATAGACAAGGATCAAAACCCATGTATTTGGAAATCATATAGTTTAGAATCATGCCAGACAAAAGGGGTATACAGTTTAAGATCATGATGGATGACGGTAAACTGATGTGAAGTGGTTGGTACTGATGGCTGATATGCTTGAACCTCAAGGATTCTTCCTACGTACCTAACATGGAATGAACTAGGATCAATCAACACATATTTTGGAAAATGTGGTAATGAACCATACACACTATGGTGACCAAAAGAGGTTTTCAGGGAAACTGTTAACTCAAATATCATGTAAGAAATTCTCATTGTGAGAAACAAGAGGCAACAACAGACCAAACTATCATGGTGCAAAGGTGCGTCCATGAAGTGTGGTGAATGGAGATGAAAAATTGATATAGCCTGGGTGCCACTAAGATGTTTCATTGATGAATAAGGTTATGCATGGAAGAAACCCAGGTGCTTCTAGGGAGCAAAAAAGGTATATGGGGCTTACAAAAGGAATATTACTAGGTGTCACTAAGGAGAGGCAATGGAGAATGGGTCTTACATGTGGAAGCTTCCTAGGTGCCTCTATGTAGTGGCAAAGGTGAATGGGGATTATGCATGGAAGAAGCCCGAGTGCTGCTAAGGATTGGAAATAATGGATGGCGCTTACACATGGAAGCAACCAGGGCCCCACATATGAGTGGTAATGGTGAACACGGTTTAAACATTGAAATTTCCTAGGTGCCAATAGGGAGCATCAATCATTGAAGTGGATTATGCATGGAAGATTTTTGTGTGCCGCTATGGGGAAGTATTAATGGATGGGGAATACACATGGAAGCATCCCATGTGCCACTATATAGCGCTAATGGTGGATGGGATTTATGCAGGGAAGATGCCTGGGTACCCCTATGGAATGACAATGGTGAAAGGGGATTACAAAGGGACACTACCCAGGTGCCGCTAGGGAGAGGTAATGGTGGATGGGGCATACTCATGGAAGCTTCCTGTGTGCTTCTATAGAGCAGCAATGGTGGATGAGTATTAAGCATTGAAGCTGTCTGGGTGATTTTAAAGAGTGTAAATAGTGATTCGGTCTTATGCTTGGAATCTACCCATAATGTCTTCCCCATGTATGTCCATGAGGTCATCCCAAATCTATAGTGGGTTGAGTATATAATTGAGGCCTACACCTATGCACTAGTGTACTATAAGGATAACGAAAAGGGAATTCAAATCAGTCTAAACAAATGGAGATGAAATGTGTGAATCACATGCCGTACATTTGGAACATAATGGGGGAGGCATGATGATGTTAGATAAATGCTGTCCATATTCAAATCAAAAAATCCACATCGCGTTAGCATGAGATAAAAAAATAGGGTCAAACTCTGGATATATTCAAAACACGGGGCCAATGTCAAAGTGTCATCCAATGTCTTCCAAGGCATTGCCCCCGAGCAGTTGGTGAGTCGAAGCGGCATGGGACCAATCTATTAGGGGGTCTATTTAGACATGAAAGAGGATAAATATCCAAATGAAGGACATATAAATCATGAGGTTGAGTGATATAATATTTGAACAGATTACATTTCTCTTGAAATTACACCATTATAATCATGGGATGATGTATCTTATTCTTATCACATAATCCATCTCTTATTTGGAATATGAGGAATCCATTTCATGATGGATATGGAATGATGTAGTTTAAAGTAATGTAGTGAGGACAATTGGAATCTTATACATGGAACATATGTAATCTCTTTTTTAGAGAAAGAGGCATCCTATTTCTGTCATATATGATGTACTACCGTTAATAGTCATGTAGAGAGGACAGTTGGCATCTTATGCTTGGTGCATAAGGCATATCTTGTTTGGGGTAAATTTCATCTTATGTTTTTCATATAGGGAATTCTATAGTTTGTAGTCATGCAGAGAGGACTATTAGGCATAAGACACCTAGTAATGGATGGTGTTGGGACTTATGAAAGAGCATCCATTTTGTGTTAAACATGGCATGGGTGTAAATTGATGATGATTAGATGATTTTTATTAGGAATGCATTGACTCAGGGTACTAGGGAAATTGAAGATAAGAATCTAAACTGGAGACATGTGAAAGGGACTAAGTGGTAGATATCGACTCAAGTTCTTTCATGGAGAATGATGGAGTATCTTGAATCATGGTATTTCATAGGTGGATGGTTGGTGCGCAGAAGGGTGAAATGGAAAATTTTTACGTCCCATCAGGAAAAATTCATGGTGAAACTCTCAAGTTTTCATTGGGGTTAGTGACAGTAGAGAAGGGACCATCCCAGAAGTCCAAGAGAAAAGTCAGGCACTGATCTCGAGTGGTGTTTTGGGGATGGAAACCCTCAAGTATGGATTGGTGGTTTCGAGGGTAGGAGATTCGCGAAGGACATGGATTAACAAAGGAATGGGGTTCATTGAGCATATGGTTTCATGATGAATGATGATTCAAGGAGCTGAGGGTCTTATGAAGAATGGAGCCTCATGGAGGTCATGGTATCATGGAGCATGGGGCTTCATAGAGCATAGGGTCTCTCGGATCATGGGGCTTCGTGGATATTAGGGTCTCATGAAGAAGCTTTGTGATGGAAAGGTTCTCGTGGATCATAGCCTCACATTAGCATAATGTGCATCATTAAGAGAGTGATACACAAAGGCTTAAAGATTAATAGAGCCAAAACCATTTAGAATGGGGATCCCTCCTTTGCAAAGGGTCGAGGCCTTCGCAAAAGGCATCACTTTGTGTTGCTCAAGAGCACCATGAAATCAGAGATCATCCACTAAAGGGGTGGTATATGTATCATTATGAATGAGGTGGGGAAACTATTTATAGGTGATGGAGGTCCGAAGAAATTTCTTCAGTGAAGAAATATGTGATGTGAAGAAAAAAAAATGACGTCATGAAGGAAATCACGCTCTACCACCGGGGGTAGTTCCCTCATATTTCATGGAGTCACTGAGGATATAATCAATGAAATTGTGGCATTCATGAAGGATACCATCAAGATTATAGGACCCGTAGAGGCTTCCATCACAGCCTTCACAACACTAAGAGAGGCTCCGGTCAAGTTCCTCCACTCCATGATCATGGAGGGAGCTCCGCAAAATGTCTATATGAACAAGTTATCTAGAACAACTTCGGATGTCTATAACTCCAAATCTGTAACTCTCTTCGGGTTCTATGACCTGTCAAATCAAATATTTCAAAATGGGTTATCCTCCTGTATCATTTATGTAATCAGTTATAATATATTTTGGATGTGTTTTCAAGTTCCAACCTAACCTTTATAATACATTCACTAAATTCATTGGCATCTCACCATAGGTGAAATGATGATGTTCAAGGCCATGGTCACATTACAAGTCTATATGAACCACTAGATCTAAAGAATACTCACTACTTGCAATGGTCTTAGTTCAATAATTGGGCAGTAACCACATCATTGAATATGGAAATTGATTATATCAAGGATAATCCAAAACCTCACAATATGATGATAAAAAACCATATATTTGACCAAAAATTTGACAATAATTTATTTTGATCATGTATAAGTGGATAGAATCGACCAGGATCAAAGAAAAACTTATCGTATTGGATGGGTGGGATGGAATGAGGGTTCAAGTGTTAAATAGATGAGTTGGATTGTCAAAGGATAGTCCAAAATCACCCGGGGATAGCCTAGGGTTCATGAAGTAAAGAAATAGATTGATGAGAAAATAATTGAGTAATTAATGAATTAAATCTTATGAAACTCTGTATATTCATTGTGTGAATTTTGGATTCACATCATGGATATTCGGATTTCCCAATATGTTAGAAAATGAGTTACATTAGCTTAAAATGTAAAATATCATTAATGTTATGACTTAATCTATCACATAAAGAATATATTTCACATCCAAAATTAATATTCATGGTGTTCATATCAAAAGAAATTAACATCTAGAATATCAATTCATTGTGTAAACCGACCATGTAGAATAAAATTCACTCCTTTGAGACGTTTTCCTCTACGATAACCCCTAACTATCTACAGAAAATTTATCTGCACCATTAAGATGTGATAGAACAAAAAAAATAAGTCTATTGTGATATAATAATGTTATATATACTAATATCAATTAGAAATTGGTTCTAAAACACCATATATTTATTTGATATTAAGGATTATGAATCCATAGTGATGGTTCCTAGATGGGGTGGAAAAAAAGAGACTATTGGATTGTGGAGTTCTTCCTTCAATGGTGTAATCACAATGAGATTCCATCATTTTAGTGACTACTTATCAGAATAAATTTACGATGATAGAGTAACCATGGATGGAAGTTTTTGTGGAAGTTAGTTATTTTCTAGTAAAGAATCCCATGGACCTTCTGAAGATTATAAATGGTTATTCACATGATGGACATGTGTTTCATGAAAAGAGGAAATATAAATCTAATTTTTTTGTGATGAATGGAAAAAATCCAACATGTGGTTGAGCCTTGATGATGGTTTAGTTATTTATGGATCTTTTTTGGAAGAAATCAATGATGAAATCATGAATGAGTGGTCAAAATCCAAAAATATCAACATGAATACAAGGTTTTAAAAAAATTCAAGACTATATTGTGTTGAGTTTAGAATAACAAATGCTTTCAGCCACACATTTTTGTGATAGGGTTTCAAGTTAATGTTAAATATCAATTATCCATTTGGATGATGAAAACAACATGTCAACCCTAGTATTATAAAAATATGTGTCAATCCAGTACACACCCAGTTAACTACATGAACAACATTTCATGTGTTCTGGGCCATAGCACATGTTTCTTTAATGGAACACAACTAGGGAATATTTTTTACATTCCAAGTATCCATACGAACAAGAATCATTATTTGACCTTTATACATTTCATGTTGATGGGATTGGACATTCCATATGGAATAATATAACATTTTTATGTGGTTTAATTGGGATAACATATTTTCTACCCCTATGATATGTCGTATAGTTCCTCTTGACCTGAGATAATTTGTTATATCATGGATTGTTCCCAAATATTTCTTAGGTTTAGTTTTGACATCACATGTTATTATAGGGAAACTCATAAGGAATGTAATTTCTCCCATAAAAATGGTTAGTATCATTCTACTATAAAATTAGAAAGAATTAGTTATTTCTTCCATATTTATTGGGTACATATCCTCTATCTACAGAGTATAATTTTTTTCTATCAATAGAGTTTATATGGGATATGGATATTTCAAAAGAGTCATAATTATATGAACTATAGAGCTTTTATAGGATAGAGATCCTATACGAGAATCAGGCATTTGACCCATAATCAGAAGGCATGGACCCACCAGCTTCATTTTAGGGAGTGACTATTTATGTTTCTTGAATATTTCGACTAAATAGCTTAGAATGGTGATATAAGATTGTTGAATATAATGTCATAGATCTTACTAGATATCTTGTTATTCGTCATCACTTTTAGGGTTTTTCATAAGACATGATTTTTCATCTATCTATCGACTTCATGATTCATGGTTTTTGCAGTGTTGTAAGCATCTCCAGCTAACTGTACAGAGTGTATTTTGAGTATTCGATATTTTAGGGATTAGAATTCACTACATCCTTGAGTCCTACAATGTTTAATAATATCATAATTTTTCACCATGAATTTCTTTTGGATATTCCTTAGTGTCTCGAACCTTGATCAGACTTATTTTCAGGATTCCGTTATTGTCCTCCCCAGAGACACCTCTAACACCAGGAGTCGATTTTAAATTTTCTTCTAACTCCCTTTATATATTTCGTGGAATCCTACAGAGTATGTTCATACTCCCTTTTTCACTATCCATGTGACCACACATTTTTTTGCTAAAAATGATAGATAGGTTGGGTAATGACATGTGAGAGTGGGTTTTTAATATATTTTTTAGATATGACACTTGGAAATTATTTTAGATGTTTTGTAGGCCTAATATTGGTGGTTTTGAGTGTTTATAGTAGTCAATCATTTTCATGTTTAGAGTTGGGTTATAGGCAGGTACTATTCACTTTATCTATTTTTAATTTTCCTATTCAAGCTATTAGGAATGTATTTTTATCTTTTATTTATTTATTTTTCATACTAGTTATCTTGTGGATCTCAATAGATGTCTAGTATATTGTTGTATTTAGATAAACTGATCTCATTTATATATTTCTTTTGAATTATTTAGTCTAATTTTTTGTTTTGGTTGTATTTATTATCAATCAATTAGTATGATGAATAATGAAATGATGTTTTGAATGTTGATGAATGTGAATTTAGAATGAATGATATACATTTTGAGGGTGATCGGTTTTGCAGGGGAAGAATAAGGTTACTCTAAATGAAAGGTATCCTAAATCATTATCTTTTGAAAGAAAGGTGTTTTGGGGGTGATCGGTTTTTCTGAGAAAGAAGAATGGAATTATGAATGAAAGGTATTTTGTATCATTTTATTTTTGAAAAAATTAATATTGGTTTCAAAACATTCATACTGACCTATATCTAAAAACAATTGGACTCACTCTATCCATAGTAACGAGGAATTGATAATTATCTGTAATGAGTGAATCTTCTTCACAAGAAAACGTATGTTGTTGGAAGTAAATGTCATCAGATTCACTCTATAACTAATGTTAATGAAGCGGATGTTTCAAATCAGAGTCTCTGTGGATATGATTGAATTATTTGTGATGATTATTTGACGATCTGTATTTTATATACATCATGTGTTTAATGGAGAACTTATAATGATTTATTAATGAATGAAAGGGTTATGGAATGAGAATCTTCTAATCCCAAAAGGATTTTATTTAGATTTATCATATCTAGGTGGAAGAGAGTATGAAGTGATACTGATTGTTTCTCAAAGCAACCGTGTCCAGTTGAATGAATAGGAAAATTGATTGATTGTATAAGGTGGTGTTGTTTTAAAACATTTTTTTGTTTTAAATGGTGGGGCTATTTGAAAACATGACATTGTTTTAAATGTTTTTTTTGTTTTAAAAGGAGCTGTTGTTTTAAAAGGAGATGTTTTTTTAAAATATAGTTTTTTTAAATAAGTGTTCTTTTAATAGGAACTGTTGTTTTAAAAGGAAGTGAAGATTTAAAAGATGGTGTTTTTTGGAAATGTAGTGTCGATTGAAATGGTGTCTCCAATTGAAGAGCTGATATCAATTTAAAATATGGGGCCGATTGAGGAGACAATGATAATTGAAGAGGTGGTACTGATATAAAAGGTGGTGCCAATTGAAAACGTGGTGCTGATTGAAGAGGTGGTGTCGATTAAAAAAATAGTGTTGATAGAAGAATAAGAGATGGTGTTGATTGTATTTGAGATTGGTCGTACCCAGAAAGGATCATATTCATGAAAATAATGTATAGGAAATATTATATAGAATGATTTTACCCATGAAATATCATATTTTTGAAAATCATTTCCAGGGAAATCATACTCAGAATGATCATATCCAGAATGATCGTACACTGAATGATCATATATAGAATGATTGTTCCCAAAATAATTGTATCTAGATAAATTTTATTCTGATAAGATTATACATGGGATGGGAATAAAATAAATAATCTAGAATGAATGGATCATTAGGATACTTTCCAATCTAATTTAAATTATGCAAAAGCAAGTCCTCAAATAATTCAAAGTCATGAATGAATTCAGGATTCAACCACAGGTTTTGAATGAAGTGATGTTTTCAAGTAGGTTAAGATAATAATTGAAGAGGGTGATAAAAATGTAGTCAACATTTTCAAAATGTTTGAATAAATTTGTTTGGAACCATTATGGAAAGAAAATAAATTTATGAATTATTTTTCTAAGGGGATAATAACATTCAAATAAGATATTTTATTTTAAATTAGCCTCAGCAATTGTAATCGGTATCAGTAATTGAAATCAGTCCCATTAATTGTAACCATACTAACATTTCAATTAGAAGAGGAAAATAAACAAAAATTTAATTTAAATCGGGTCATGTTCTATTTCATCAGAGTTGTATTGCTGAAGAAAAGAAGATGGATCCGTTTTCATGGGGGAGCTTGTCATTGGATTGAATGATTGAATCTCAAGAGTGTAATACCATTTAATCAAGTTTAAATTTAAATAGGTTCAAATCTTTTTTATAAAGATATTAGTTTAAATTAATCAGGTTTAACAATTATAATTGTACTAAAAACTGGAACGGTAGTCTATAGATGAAGATATGAAGTTTGTAGAATATTCGAGAAGAATCGATAAGAAATTTCTTTGTCAAAATGAATTCTTTGATTTCAGGGTATATATCATTTGGGTGAATTTAGGTGAGTGGTATATTGTTTTAGGATTCTTGGGTAAACCTATTTTGGGTCTCCTATAAAAAGTGCAATGTTAATTGAACTTAATGTATGTGGAGGTACTATTCACTATAATAGAGAGAGATGATATGAGTTTATAGAGAGAAGAATAAGTCATTGTACCGATATTTTATTGAATATTTTTTACGTGGAAGTGAAAGATAATGGTCATGATTGAAGTAATAATATTCAACTAATCATTGTATTCAGGATTTATCATAATAATCGAATAATCGTATTTTGATTTTTAATTATATTCAGTTGATTCTTGTATCAGGCTAAATTAATCAGAATGGTGTATTCCTACATGGTTTTATTGTACTGAGGATTTTTAGACTAAGAATCAATTGTATCGAGTTTTATCATACCCAGTTATAGAGGTGTTTCTAATACATTTCTATAGAATTCTATTAGAAAGTCATACTAGGAGATGTTTTTTGAAAGAGTCATACTTGGAGGAATCAGATAGGGAGATTCAGACCTAGGAAAATCAAAATCAATGGTTCATAACTAATTCCAGGTGGTTATTACCTTTCATATGGGTAATTAATTGAATAATTTTATTTCAATTCAATACATTTGTTGAATTTAAAGGAA
Organism: Viscum album; assembly: GCA_963277665.1. Classification (NCBI taxonomy): domain Eukaryota; kingdom Viridiplantae; phylum Streptophyta; class Magnoliopsida; order Santalales; family Viscaceae; genus Viscum; species Viscum album. The sequence continues at coordinate 2,016,920,958 of OY728127.1, forward strand.
TATTAGGTAACACAAGTTGTTACATAGAGGTAGTATTGCCCTATTGTGCTAAGCGGGTGCACACTCACTTGTGGGATTTATTTTCCAGTGCTATGTGAGTGTAAGGGTATATCCTAGTCATTGTAATCCAAGGATTGTTTTTCTAATGGATTTTATGGTATTGGGTCATTTCCAAACCATACCATGGACGTATCTATTCTTATGGAATAGTGAATCTTGTAAATGCTTTTGTTCTTATGGATGTGTTTATTGAAATATTTTTATGAAGAAATTGAATCATTAATTATAGGTGAAGGTTGATTGAATTGTAAAGAAACATAAAATAAAAATAGTATCACCGATTCCCCTCCCCCTCTCAGTGATACAATACATTGACTGGGCACATACAATTGGGATTAGAGCATAAGTTCCCATCGCTTATTTTATCTAGAATATTCGATGAATATGTTGTGATGGAGAATCTAATTTATGTGAACAGTAATGTAATTCCAATAATTTCTGGAAATAATTATCAGATATGGAAGGATATAATGAAACCCTATCTTATATCTATTAGTTATGATGTTCTTGAAGCTGCAACTGTTGGGATTCCACCCATTGATGATAAATCTACACTTACACCTATTTATAAGAAGCATCTTGAGAATGAGGGATTTGAAAAGAATATTATATTCTCATCACATTATGAAAGTTAATTCTTGAGATTGGATAGTGCTTCCATAACCAAAGGCATATGGAAAAAATTGAAAAAAAATATTTGATGACAATACAATAGTCAAGAAGGAAAAAACATAAAATCAAGAGATTGAAGTATAAAGAATTAAAAATGTGTGAACATGAATATCTTTGAGAGTTCTTTACCAGGGTGAATGATTTAGTGATTACTATTATTTGTCCTAATTAGAAGAAAGTGAATCTATAGTTGTTTAAAAGATATTTATAATTGAACATGACAAATTCGATGAAAAAATTTTCTTTATTAGAATATAGAGATTGTGAAACATTATCTCCTGATGATATTCATAAAACTATTATTAATTGTTAAATAATAATAGATAATGCTATGAATTGAAAAACTAAAGCTAATAGAGAAGTTTCGTTCAAGGATTCCAAAAAAGAAGATTCTTTAAGAAGAAGAAGAAGATAGAGATTCTGATTATGAAAACATGGTATGTAAAAATCATAATGATATTTTATACTTATTTTCATAAAATGTTAAAAGAGTCATGGGGAGATATAAAGGTAAAATCCACTTTCAATTTTTTGGATGTGTAATCATTGGGAATTTTATTACAAATCTTCCTCAAAAAGGTAACGATGGAGAATGTGATGAAAAATAATGAGAAGAATAATAAATATGGACAAGAATATATTGGAAGAAAATGGTTGATAAAGAAAAACTACATTCCAATAGCGAAGATAACAAGTTCTTCAAATCCAAAAGAAGAAGATTTATTTTATAAGGAAAATCATATTTAGGAGGTTAAAAATGATGCTGAAGAAAACACATTTATTGTAAAAGTTAATGAGGAATGTTCTTCTCGTAGTAAAAGTAGTTATTCTGAATAAGAAGATGAATGTGAAGAAAAATATAAAAAATATTATGATCATGATAAGGAAAACACTTTTAATGCAAAAATGAATGATAAAGAATTTAGAAGCAGTATTTTTGATTAAGAAGAAACTCATCTTGAAATTCATTTGGAAGAAGAGTTAAAACAATTCTTGAGAAATATTTGAAGACTTGAAAAGAGATAAAAAGAATTGGAAAATGAATGTTTCTAAAAATTCAAGAAATATTTTCAGAAGAGAAGAACATGGTGCTGGTAGATTTGGGAGATTTAAACAAATATCATGAAGAGGAAAAGAATATTAATGATCATCTATAAGTGATGTTAAAAGAAAAATAATATTATTTGGAACTTGTCCAACAAAAAAATTCGTGAGCTGAATTGTGAAATTCATGTTTCAAAAACTCTATCAAATAATTTTCTAAAATTTCTCTAAATGATAAACCTGATACGGTTCGAAAAAATTTACCTTCAAAGAGAGAGATGAAATATGAAATCATTTATGAAATTATAATGTGGGAATGTCATATATGTCGCCAAAACTAATAAGGTTTCGAATTAAAATGTTACAAAATGCGATGAATTTGGAAATGTATTAAGACTATCTACATCTATAAAGGTTTCCAATACTTATGGTTCTTAAAATACAGGAATAAAAAGGAATAATCTGATTGATAATCTAAAGGATAGTGACATAGAAATGATGGAGAAGAAGGTGGTTGAAAAATGTATTCAAAATTATTGATAGTATGGATGTTTCAGAGGAAAATACTCATTCTATGTCTATTAATATCATTGTGGGGGATTTATACACATTGCTAATATGTGTTGGTTCAATCCGAATAATTTATATTATCCCATAAGTTATGAAAGGAAAGGTTTAGGGGATTCAATCTTCTCATAGAAATAAGTCTGAGAAGGTTGTTTGGAAGAAACATGAGAGGAAGAAATATTGTTCTAAAAAAAATAAATGTTGAAAAAATGATATTAAATGATTGATGATATGATAAAAAATAGAATGATACCAAAATTTGTTGACCTATCTTGACATAACAAAAGATAGTAATGGAATACACTTTATAAATTGATTGTAATAAAGATGTTACCAAATATGGTGAAAAGTCAACTTCCTCATTAGTATACTCTATAGAAAAGGAGATGGTTTTTACAAAATTATAGATGTATTAATTGAAGGAAAAATGTAATACCAATGAAAAATTCATGAAGTTGATGAAAAAAATAAATATAGAGAGAGGACTCTCAGCCAAATTTCTATTTCTATGGAACAATCGAGATTCCTCTTTATTCACAATATATTTCTATAAAAAGAGATCTCTAGTCAATAAGGTAGAGTTTTATTCAGGATATCCCCTTTAAATTTGATTTTCAATAAGGGGGAGAGATAAGATAAATGTGGATAGCTAAAACAAATAGTGGGATCAAGAAATAATAGTAGTTTTTCATGGTGTTGAAGTGATTGACTTAGGTATTGACAAAAAATACAATGGGGGGGGGGGATTTTGGCCCATGTTTTTTTTGTTAATTAATCATTTTTCGTAATAAATAATGGATGTTGGGAAAGATGATTAGTGGTAACTAATATTTAATAGTATTTCAATAGAGATTATTTGAGAGTGATCAGTTTTGTTGGGAAATATGAAAGGTTTTATGTAGGAAATGTATTTTGAATTATTTTGTTATGAATGAAATAATTTTTGTGGGTGGTTTGTTTTGGTAAGAAAGAAGAAACTTATTCTGAATGAACGGTATTTTTAATCATTTTGTACATTTTAAAAAATGTATAGGCTTCGAAACTATCATAATGTCCTTTTTTTATAATGAATTGGACTCACTCTTTCAATCATATTGAGGAATTGATCGCTATCTAGAATGTGAGAATTAGACACATGGAGAATGTGTCTTTCTGAAATAAATGTCATAAAATTCACTCTGGAATAGATGTGAATTATGTGGATGTTTCTAATCAGAGTGTCAATGGATACGATTCAATAAATTATTATTACAATTGTCTAATATGTATTTCCTATAAATCATGAGTTGAAATAATAACTTATGATGATTACATAATGAAAGAAAGGGAGAATGAAAAATATGCTTCAAATACAAAAATTATCATATTTAGATTCATTGTTTCTAGGGGGTAGAGAAAAACAAGTGATACTGATAGTTTTTCAAAACAATTATATCCAGTCAAAGTAAGAGAAAAAGTGATTGATTGAATAAGGATGTGTTGTTTTAAATCATTGGGTTGTTTCAAAAGGTTGAGCTATTTTAAATCTTAGTGATGTTTAAAAGGAGTTTTTGTTTTAAAAGGAGGTGTCATTTCAAAAGGAGGGGTTGTTTTAAAAAATGGAGATTTTAAAAAGGAGTTGGTTTTTTATAAGGAGGTGTTGTTTTAAAAGGAGGTGGGGATTTAGAAGATGGTGGTATTTTAAAAAGTGATGCAGATTGAAAAGGTGGTTTTGATTGAAGAGGATGCATAGATTTAAAAGGTGGTACCGATTGAAGAGGTGATGTTAATTGAAGAGGTGGTACTGATATAAAATGTATTTTTGATTGAATAGGTGGTGCCAATTTATGTGGTGGTCATGATTAAAGAAGCGTTGTTTATAGAAGAGTTAGAGATGATGTCAATTGATTTTCAGAATGAACGTGCCCTAGAAATATTGTATTTTTGAAAACAATATTCTTGAAAATGTACTTATAATGATCATACAAAGAAAATATTGTATTCCAGAAAATCATATACAGGGAAATAATTCTCACAATGATTGTATCCAGAATGATCCTACTTTGAATGATCACATCCAAAATGATCATACGTAAGATGATCATATAAAGACAAATTGTATTAATAAAATATTATACTCTAGTTGGGAAGAAAATAAAGAAGATCGAATAAATGGAAAGTAGTGATACATTGAAATCAAAGTAAGATAATGCTATAGATGATCCTCAATGAATTCAAAGTCATGAAGGAAATCAAGATCCAAGAACATGTTTTGAATGAAGTGATGTTTTCAAGTGGTTCAAGAGAATAATTGAAGATGATGATGATCAATGATGTCAAACATTTCAATTTGGTTGAATTACTATTTTTGGATGAATTTTAGAATGAAATGATATTGTTGAATGATTTGTCGAGGGGTAGCCTTAAATTTATATACATGATTTGGATTCAAGTCGGTCTCAGCAATTGTAGTCGATCTTAGAAATTAAATTATGACGAATTTATTGAAATCATACTAAAATTTGAATTAGAAGATGAAGAGATGAAGTTTTTATTTCAATTGGGTCAAGATCCATCACATCAGAGTTGAATTGATAATGAAAGGAAGATAAATGTTCTACCAAGGGGGATCATTTCATTGAAAATAATTATTGAATCTCAAGAGAAGAAGTCCATTTATTAATGTTCAATTTGAATTATTACAGAGCATTGTTATGAAGAAATCAGTGTTAGGTAATCCAATTCTCCAATTGTAATCTGACTAGAAATTGGAATGGGAGTCTGGAGGTGAAGAGATTTAGTTTTTCGAAGATTCAAAAACAATTGAGAAGAGTTGATGAAGGAAAAATTGAATTAAATTATTTCAGGGGAAATTTCATTTTAAGGGTATTTAGGTGAGCAGGAAAGGGTTTTGCGATTACCACACAAACCAATTTTGGGTCACCAATAAAAGGAGTAAAGTATATGTACTTAATTTATGATGAATTATTGTTCACTATAGTAGAGAGAGAGGCTCTGAGCTTCTAGAGATAAGAAGAAGTCATTATAATGAGCTATTATTAAGGAATTTTAATGAGGAAGTGAATGAGAGAAAATAGATTTCAACGATTGTATTCACTGGATAATTTTATTCAAAATTTATCATATTCTGCAAATCATCATATTAGGATTGTCATTTTTATTGGACTGATTCTAGTATGAGGATGAATTAATTGAAATAGGGTTTTCATATTGGGTTTTACTATTCTAAGTATTTTCGGACTGAGGAAGAATTTTACTGTGTTTTATAGTACTTAGGTATTGAAGTGGTGTTGATTTACTTCTATTGAATTCTATCAGAAAATTAGATTGGGAATTTTTTTAAAGAATCTTACTTAGAGGAAACATACTGGGAGAATCTGACACAATAAAATCAGACTCAATGATTCATAACTAGTTTCAGGTGGTTCTTACATTTATTTCGGTTAATGAATTGAATAATTGTTTTTCAATTAAATTGATTTGTTTAATTGAAAAGAATCTCAGGTAACATGAGTTGTTACACAGAGGACGTAATGCCCTATTGTGCTAAGAGTGCGCACAAACACTAGTGGTATTTTTTTTTCTAGTGTTATGTGACTGTAAGGGTATATCATACTCATTGTAAACCAAAGATTGTTTTCTAGTTGACTGTATGGTATTAGATCATTAACAAACCATACCAAGGACATAACTATTCAAATTGAATAGTGAACCATGTAAATCACTGTGTTATTGAAGATGGGTGGATTGAATTGTTTCCTATAGGGAATTGAATATTTTAAAGATGTTGAAGGTTGTTTCTATTGTAAAGAAACATAAAATAAAAAGAGTATCACTAATTTACCACACCCCCTCTCAGTGAAACAATACCCTGACTGGGAACTTATTAAATTTTAGTATTTTTTTTTGGAGAAATGTATTTGTTACAAATTTTGAAATTCTAATTACTCTCATGTGTGTTATACGCCCACTCTGTGCTAGTCACTGGTTCTTAGCCTCTTGGAGGTGGGATTGGGGTGTCACTTCCAACTTCTCACTACTTGAAGCGGGGCCCTCGTTGGTTGGGATGAGACAAAGTGTTATCAGAGTATGTCTATCCTAGGTACAATGATTGGATTAAGTTTTTAGGAGAGTATTGGATTGGGAACATATGGTAACCATGTTAATGGGGGTATTGAGATATGTTAATAGAGAAGGGAAACCAATATAGGTGTAGCGACTGATGTATTATTTCATTAGGACTCTGGTAACCTGTTATCAAACCTATAACCCAAATAAATCTATTGTATGGTACTATCTCATTAGTACATGCATCATATTATTTCCAGTTATGGTCATTAATGTCCGTCTTATTTTAGCTCATCCAAATATACTCAAACCATTGTGGGTATTACATATTGAATGTAAGGAGAAACTATAGATATTTATATTATATATAAAGTTAAGGCTGAAATGAGATCATGCATGTGGTTAGTCCTATCACCACATTATATTGGTTTATGAGTTTTTGTTTCGTGAGATATGGTTGAGAGGTTCTCTCATACCATTATTTGTGGTGGCCACTCCTCCCTTATTCTTGATGAAGAGATTTCTCAGGGAGTCTATGATATTTCCCACTAGGATAGGTATTCCAAACAGTATATTTGATAAGATATATTTTTTTAATGGAAAAGGCCTCCCATGTTTTGTAAGTGGTGTTATCCCTTGGGTGATATTTGATCACCTAGAGTATGTGACTCACTGCATTTAGGGTTGTCATATTAAATACATCATCATTTATTGAACTTTATATATATAATTATGAGCTATTAGTGTATTATATATCCCTATAACTCGCAGTGGGACTTATCTTCCTTGATTTTAGTTTCACCCATAATATTTGGTAGATTTCACATTAGAGTATTTCCAACCATTTACAAGGAGGAATGATCATGTTGAGTACATGTCAGAACACACAAGCTTTGAACATTGTTTTGTAGGAATATTGTTTTTAGTTTTTTTGTACATAGTGATTTAGGAGGACATTAAATGAAGAGTCTTTGGGTTGTGTATGGTTTTTAAGGGAAAATCCATCTATACCAGAGTCACATTAGTGGGAATTTGTAGATTGGAAATATTGACCAAAGTGATCTAACGCTGTGGGATTTGGTCATATTTTCAGGTGAAGATAGCCGTATTAGTTTAATGGATGGATCTTCCACATTGAGGATGGTGGATTTGGGAATCTACTTTTTATAGACCATGATGTTTTCCAAGAGGTTTTTGGTAGAGATCAATGTGATGTATGGATGAGTGAAATTATGGAAAATATTCATAGTGGATAATTATTCTTAAGCCATAACAATATTGAACTAATGTGTGACTCATGACCATTACCTCTTAGACCCTCGTATTGTTTTGTAATGGTATAATCATTTAAGATTATATATTATATCTATGATATAGATAGACCCATGGAAACTTTGTTTTTCAACTTTTTCATCCAGATTGATTCCATATATATTATACATAATCCACTAATCCTCTAGGTAGTGTGAGTTTTCCTCTGGCTGAGAAAGGGCCTTTTGAGAATTATGTTTTGGTATGGAGGAGGTGTAATGGTTCCCACATCATTTTGAACTAGTTACCCTTTATTGGAATACTGAGGTATTAAAATTGTCTTTAATGTGATAGGTTCTATCTATAGTAGTATGTAAGACCCTTGGTGTGGCTAATAGATCCACCACATTAGATGTTGAGGTATCTTCTCCTAATTTTCTGAAAGTGGGTTCATAAACCATGTTCATTGAAAAAAAAACCCAACCAATTTAATTTTAGGAAATTTGTTGGCCCTATATTAGTATGATATATATTTAATCTTTGGTGAGAATATGAAGTATATATTGATCCACATGTTAGGAGTAATGAGCGTCTTTTTGAGTTTTGGAGTATTAAACCAAATATATTCTTCAGGTGGTTCATGGTGGAACCAGTTAGGATATCTAATATTGGTAGTGTTGAAGAACAATTCCTGATGTTTCTTAGTACATCACAAATTAAGACTATAGAGGCTTAAAAGATCATTATAGCATATACATGACATGGGGATTGGTGTTCTATAACAAATGACTCTATATATAATGAATGAAAGAAGAATATTATTAGTTGTCTTTAGGGGATGTTTCTATCCCGAAGGGGAAGATATTGGTCACCCTTGATTGACTATAGTAACCTCACACCTTCCATTTGTGAGAATAATTTTTTGGATATGTGTTTATATAGTGCTTCCTTGTGATTGGGTATTCTCAGATAGTAGACTAGAATATTTTTTATTTAAAATTTGTGATGTCTTTCTATCCACATTCATATGTCGATAGAGATTCTTCATTGGTTCATGTGATGGTTTTTACATGGGTATCCTAAATGAATACTCGTTCGGTAATGAATTTTCCTTTTTCTTTCATGCCTAGAGGTTGTGAATGGAAATACTCATTCCTTGGTAATACTAGTTATATGGAGGTCGAAGTTCACTATTGGGTTTTTCTTTTTTGGTCCAGTACATTATTTCCTTGGTTATGTTGATGATATAGTAGGGTTGTATTAACATTCAAGAACACACACAATGGATAGTGATACAACCGTTCACACAATGATCTATGTAGTAAATAAGTCCAAAGGGCTGAAGTAGTTATTTCAAATCATATGATCCTTGATAGCTTTATCAATTTAGTGGTGAAATCATTTGTCAGAATATATTCTTCTTATGATGTAATTTTGATAAATATTGAGATGTTAATGGAAAAAAATATAATATTTGAGTCCATGTTTTATTTTAAGTCACATGTTTCCCATAAACTATAATCTAGAAATGGTGTTCTTTTTCCTTGTTGAATCTTATTGAAGAGATTATGGATGAAAATATTGAAAAGGTTGTGTCCTCATAGGATTTATGGTCTCAAAATGGAAAACTGGTTAAGAAATTAATGTAGTTTTGTGCCATATGTTGGTTATCATATAATGATTCCAACTATAACCCTCTTCATTAGGTGGGGTAGTTGGGAACTCCTACAGTTTTTATCCAGTCAAATTTCATTTTATGGTAAAATCAGTGACATGTGGATTTTACCTCATCCCATGAGTAGGGAAAGAAAATTAATGTAATTTAGATGAGGATTAAATCATTCTTTGGGTAGACACATTCCAGTGATTATTCATTCTTCTATATAAACTATGTATTATATATTCATATTTTTGTGAAGATTTATTCCTTCATAATCGATAATGTAATGAGTTTTCCAATAACTCGCATCTTGAAGGGGAGATTACTACTTTAGATGGTGTGTATATAACACATGAGATAAATATTGAGCCTTGTTTTTTATCCATTTATTTGGTATTTTCAATGATGAAATGTTTGAAGGTGGGGAGAATATAATGTCTCGAGTTTTTACCTTAGTGGGACTCAACTCGTTTTTTAGTATTGAGGTTTGATGACCTTCACAAGGGTAAAAAGGTCATTATACCCTATATTTTAACCGAATAAAAATATTCAGTATATTCTTTTAAATTTATAATGTGCAGCTTACCACCATGTAAAGATGTCATTTGAAACAAAATTTCATAATGATTTTGAAATAATATATGATAAATATTTTAAATTTTAAGGGGCGTATCTGTGTTTTAATTTAAAATTGATATCTCCATACCAGGACCTCAAAAGGGAAAACCAAACCAATGTGGAGTATGTAATGGTGTGTTTACCATAGGTGTGACATTATTTTTGGTTACATTGGGTATTGTAGTGTGTGAATCCACTAATTAATGTAAATTTTTAAGTGAATCAACTTTAATAATTAATTTAATTTAATACTAAACATGGTGGCTTCCTATGTATTCATCCTTATATAGCCTCTCTAGGGTTAGGAACTTTTTCATTTACAAACCCATTAATGTGTAGAGGAAGGATGAATATGTTAGTTGTGATGAAGCATCATGGAGTGGAATTGGATCTATAGTGAAATCCGTGGAATGAATTTGATGGCAACGATCAACAAGGATTTGGTATCAATAATGGATCAAAGAACCTATGATTCAGAGATATGGTAGGGATTTTTTTATCATCGGTTCATATCCAATTTTGTTGATTTTTTGGATATTGATTGAATTTTAATAAATTAAATCAATTCTCATTCAATTCTCATGGCCTTGTCAACATTGTATTTTAAATCTATATTTTGTATTGATATTATTGTTGGTGAAAAATTTCATTATTTCTTATTTATTTTTTATCTTGACACCATATAAAAATACAAATCATGTGTTGACATTATTATTACTCATTTTTATGTATCTTTCGATTTTCCCATTCATTCCTTTTGTGCCAACCATCATTATTACTTCATTTTCAGTGATATAATTATCCCTATGATCTGATACTATAATCGATTGAATATAAATTTTTCTTTCGCATATTTTTGTTCCATATTATGGATAATTATAATTTTGTGATAGATTAGATATGATGGGTTAAGATATGGATATTATAGTATTGTGGGGTTTTTTATTAGATGGTAGTCATGGATGTGGAATTACGATGGAGTCCAATCATTCCATGATCAATGATCTAAATATTTTTATGATGATATAGGATGTAGGGATGACACTTTTGGGGTACAATATTTTTTTCTTAGTGATGAATGTTTGGATCCTAGTGAATTTTGGAGTCTTATATTATCAATTTATATGAGTGGGTGATGCAACAAGGGATGGAAATATATTTTCATGGTGAAGAATTGCCCGAATATGACCTTTAGTCGATCCTTCATGAGGGTCAAGATGATCAGAGATTATTTCAAGTGAGAATCATGGTGGAAACAATAAAAGAGTCATTGAAATTGGATGTCTCATTTAAATTATGATATTTTTTAAAATTCACAAGTGTATGTCATTTGGTTTATAAGAACACATTCCAAGTATCAGGCATTTTCAGCACTAGTGTTCTGAGAAGAAGTTAAATATCATAGGGATATGTGTCCAATCCATTCCCTATGTTATGTTACACATCTTGTGTTCTTTACTGCACCCCGTGTATCTTCATAATAATATGGCTCGACAAAACAAGATGCACACCGGGTACCCTAGTGGACATGAATCTTCGTGAGTCCTCTATAAACAATATGTTAATGAGATTAGAGATTCCATGCCAAATGATAGAACACTACCATGTACTTGATATTTGATAAAACACCATTTTTAATGATCCCTGATTTAATTGAACATTTTTCTTATAAAAAATATTTTTCATACCATTCTCTGCATGAAATACCCTACAAGAATGGAAAATATGATATATTTATATAAAATAATAATATTAAATATAACCATTTAAACCTAAATATTATATTATTGGGTATTAATAAGAGTACCCAAATTATTAGGTATGTTTATAATTAAAATAAATTCTAAATTTAATACCATTGAAATTAAATTTTTATAGTAGAAAAAATTTTGAAAATCATTTTTTCATAAATTTACATTTCATTACAATTACATTTTTTTACAATAAATTATTTCTATTATTATTATATGATATTATATATATATATATTTATATAATATTAATAATATATAAATAAAATATTAATTATCAATTAATAGGAAATAAAAGTACAGAACAATTACCATTTTAAAAAACAATTTTCCCATATGAACTGTTTTCCACAATATTTTGGGATTTCATTTAAATTTTGTATTATAAAATATTTCTAATTATATTTTAAAAAATTAAAATAATTCATGCATTAATCATTATAATATAATATTTTGATTAAATTTTCGGTTTTCTCTAAAAAGACTAATTTTAGGTGAATTGTGTCAATATTTTTTTAAAAATAACATGGCTTTTATAACATTATTTTTTTTACAGATATGAGTTTTTAATTCATAAAAACACTTTGTCTGAAAAAATATTTATTTTATAATTGAATATATAATTTTAATTTTTTTAATTTATAAAACCATATTTCACATTTTTATTTTGGACAGATTTCTGATGAAATTTCTTTTATTACAATATACTTTTAGTATTTAAAAATTACTTTGCAGCGATTATATAAATTGAATGAAAAAATTATTTTTAATTTGTAATCATTAAATCCAAATTATATAATAATTACCATTTTATTTTTCAGAGTAATTAATAAACTACTTAGGTAAAAACTACATACCATGGTGAAAACAAAATATAGTAACAATTATTAATATAATAGGTAAAGGTCTTAAAAAGTTCAATAAGTATTTTAAATTTAGTTTATATTATGTGGATACACCTTGTATATTATCCAATATATTATTTATAAAATTTTATCCCCTTTCATTGAGAGAGACATCCCATGAATGAAAATAATTATGTACATACAAAAAATGCCACTTGTTTGCACTTTTAAAAGGGGTGCTCTTCTCCTCAATTCCACTCAAACAAAAAACAACTTAGACTATCCCAAAATTTACTTACAACTATAATATACACTCTAATACTCCATAAAGAGGTTCTTTTGTTCTATATATTCCATCCTTCAAGGTTTTAACCCCCTTTTCAAAGAATACAACCTGAGTAGTGAGGTATGGATTTCTAACTATTTCTTCATCTTTATTTTCCTTATGTTCATCTATTCTCTATAAAATTTATTTTCACAATATAAAAATTAAAAAATAATGATATTTTCAAAATTTTATGTTACTATAATGATATTACAGGCTTTAACCACCCTTCCACTTTTCCATAGGAAACATGAAAATGATATTTGTGTGTTCATGAACTACCACCTCCAAAAAACAACATGTTTCGTTAACATTAACAACCCTACAAAACTTCTCCTAATGATGAATTTCAGAATTTAGTATGATATTTATTTCATATTTTATATTCTAAAAATGATAAAAACCTATATGACATTTATCCTACTGTATGGAAAGAAAAATCATAAACCATATGTGCATGTGCACTACCACCACCATGGGATGATTAATTTTTATTTTTATTTTCATAACTTCCTTAAATGGCCTGTCATGAGAACATATTTAATAGAAAAATATTAATTTTATGATATCATTAATTGTATATGATGTTTAATTATAGAACTTGTTAATGACATGAATCAAAAAATAATTATTGTTATATCAACCCTTTAAAAAATTGTAATAAGAGAAAAATGTTTAATTAAAATTAAGTAATATAGTCAATATAATGACCCAACTATAGTATCCTATACTATGTTACTAAATTATTACATTAGAATATTTACAAGAGGTAAAATCCCAATGTACCAATTAATTTAGAAAATTTGGATAACTAGACTAATTCATTATCCCTATTTTACATTGGGAAAAGAAAAATACAATGCATAGTAGTTGAAAACATTTGACATCCTTGTATGCATTTGAAAAATTCTTCTTCATATCCTATGGAATGTACACAAAATAACTGTGAGGTCATATCCTAAATAAGGGTTATTTATAGAGGAAGATATCATGAATCAATAAATCACAATCAATAATTCAAGGAAAATAAAAAAATAGACATCCTATTTAATAAAAAACATGACTATCATAATTTAATAAGGAATAATCAATATGGAAGGTAAATAATTGAACACACATGTTATTTAATCAATTAAATAAGAATGAAATACAATAATAAAAAATATAATTATTTTTGGACTCACCTATTTTGATAATCCCAAATCATATATAAATATTGATCATGATATATTAAGTCATTTCCTAATCCTTTTTAATCTTTCTTTATATTATTTATCCTGGAAAATCTATATATTTTTAGTATCATAACGTTGTTACATCAGGATATAGTTTACATTTCACTAAGTATATGTTCACTGTTAAAGCCGGCTGGTAAGAGCCTGTCGTTCACAGTCATTGTTATAGCTCACGATTACTCTAGGTCACTGTTGCTAAAAGGTCACTGGTGAAGATCTATAGTCACTATTGGAAGCTACCAGTACAAGGTCACTGTTACAAGTATACATTTGATATGATTATCAAAGCTTACAAACAAAGGGTCACTGTTCTAGGTCAATGCTGGGACAAGGCTTCTGTTAGAAGTATACTGTTAGACTCTTTATCATGTCTTTTGTTAAGAGATTCACAGTTCATGTCTACAGCTGGACATTTCTTCCGTTTGTAGAAGGCTACCGCTAGACAACTCCTGTTGTTGATGAAGTCCACTATCGTTCAAGTCTACCGTTATGTAAAATTCCACTGATAGAAAAACTCCACCATTGATGAAGTCAACTATTGAGACAGTCTACCACTGGAAAAAGGTCATTGTTGAAGTAGTTTGATGTTATAGAGCTACAGTTAGAAGCTTACTGATTGAAGTCTACCGATGATCATGCTTACTGACTGAAGCCTACTATTAAACGTCTACTGTTGAGCCTACCGGTGAAGTCCACTGTTGAAGAGCCAACAGTTAAATTCTACCATGTGACATGCATCTGCTACCAGTCTGATGATAACCTATTCTTTACTTTACCAATTTTCTTACTACAATCATAATGGTCATGTATGGACAATTTATTGCACATGACATTATTTAGTGATATTTGGAGGCATATTAGGAAACAATATTAGGTACGAGGAAGACCACACATGGATGAATCATTCTTCACGTCAGCCCCTGCTAAATTAAATAAGGGAAGGATGAGCTGAAAAAAGGTTATATATATGTGTAGAGAGCGAAAGAAAAGTAGACAGACATAAAGATATTGAGATATACACATAAGGGAGACATATACAATACCTGATATACCAGGAAAGAATAAGAGCACTCAAGCACTCATTCTTTAGATCCCAGAGCTTCATAATGATCTGTTAGAATAATATTTTCAAATCTACGGTGGCATGCTACATAGAGCTTCTGACCTAAGAAGCTTATCATCTCTACATATGGAAGTCAGAACCTAGACGTTGCATCACTCTGGTTTAGAGGAAACTTGTAGAGAAGGACCAAAACTTCATTTTCTTCATTTCAAGGAGTCTAGAGCTGATATTCCAAAACATAGAGCATTCTAACCTTCTTCCTAATATCTTTATCTCTATTGTGTTTAGTATTTTACATTTGTGAGTAGTGTGTCTATCTTTCAACACACACTGACTCTTGTTCTTGAATTGAGGGATACTGAAAATTCCTATACCAATCTCTCTTTACATTTGTTTCCCACACATAACTTTAGAAGAATCCTATTGTGTCTTGGTAATTTATTTTCCCACGTAGAACTGTGGTAGAGGATGTCAAACCTGGACAGTTTTTGAAAACTGTTGTAATTCCCGATATAGGCTGTGTATCATTTTTAATATAACTTCTTTGTGGAAGGTGATCACCATGTGGAGAGGATTAGGTATTGGATTAATACTTAACCTATTGTTTAAATTGTTGTGTTCAACTTTCAAGTACTCTGTTTTACATTTATCCGTTGCTTATATTTTCAAAGACAAAAATCTGTTTTTACATTCACTCTGATAGTTTGTTTTAGTTACTGTGTATATGTGATTGTTTTAGTAAACCTGTTTCAAAAGTTGAATTAGTACTCACATTGGTTCAACTGTGGGTTAATCAACCTTTCAGAAACCTGTTGGACAATAAATCACTTATATCTCAACTGCCTTAATTAGCCGGGCTATTATAATTTGGAAGATTTTGACCCTAAAAGTTCTTAGCAGAATTTTTTTATTAGAAATCCATTCACCCCCCTCTTGAGTATCCACTCCAACCAACATTTGGTATTAGAGGTTTCTTTATTCATACCATCAAACTAGTTTTTTCATTATTTTCAATCACTTTTCAACTGTTATTTTTGTTGTATCTTAAAGATCTCAAAATGTATGTTATATCGAAATTTTATGTTCTTTAACCTTTTAATTTTATATGGATAACTAAGTTGAGGGTGCTGATACTAACAGACCACCTTTCATTAATGGTAATAATTATGGTCAGTGGAAAATGAAAATGAAAATGTATCTTGAAAGCATTGGACCTGAAATATAGGACACAATTGAAGAACAACATTCATTACCTACTACTGCTAGGGATACTTGGTCTCAATTGACTAAAACTACTTATAATAATAATTGTAATGAAATTAATGCCTTATACTGTCTTTTGGATGATGAATAATTCAATAGAATATCTGCATGTAAGACTACTTATGAAATTTGGGATACATTGGCTGTTTCTCATAAAGGAACAACCAATGTTAAAGAAATGAGATTAAATACCTATACAATTAAATATGATAATTTTAAGATGAATCCTAATAAACCAATCTCTGAAATTTATCACATGTTGAATGAGATATTAAACACCATGAATCTGCTTGGGAAACCAGTGGACAACAAAGACCAAATCCTGAGGCTGCTTAGATGCCTACTTGATAGACGGAGAGGTACTTTTGTATCAATCCAAGAATCATGTGACATCAGCAAGATACCAGTAAAGGAGATAATTGGAAAACTAATGATGTATGAAGAAGAGCTTAAGGTGAATCAAGAAATAGAAGAAGAACCAAGAAAGAAGTCAGTAGCATTCAAGAATTTTACCTCAAAAAGAAAAGACAAATAAAATGTTCAAGTACATGTAGACTGTTCTACAAGTGAAGAGTCACATTCAAATAGTGATGGGGAGACGAAACAACTTTCTTGAAGATTAAAAAGGTTATAACTAAAGAATAAATTCTCTAGGAAGTCAAAATTAAAAGGGAAGTATGTTCATAAAGGACAATGGAAAAAATACAAGAAGTGGAATGAGAATACAAGTGAAATAGTATGCTATGAATGTAAACGAAAAGGTCATGTGAAGGTTGATTACCCCAAACTAAAATTCAATAGAAAATATGATGAAAAGGGAAAAGGTTATAAATAGACTATGAAAGTAAAATGGAGTTCTATAGAAGACAGTTCGAGTGGATATGATGCTTCAGACTCAGAACAAAATGAACATGCCAATCTATGTTTAATGATAGAGACATCTGATGTAACATTTAATTACCTTGTGCATAATAATAATTATAAAAGTGACTCTCATAATGATGAAGATATGAATATAGAAGAATTATTTGAATATTGGGAAATTCTTGAGGATACTTTTAATGAACTCAAGGACAAATATAATTCATTAAAAAGACATCATGGTTTAAATGCAAATTACTAGTCATATCGGGATATAGAAATAGAAAAATTTGCAAAGCTGCTAAAGAAAATACAAAGTTAAAATTATCTAATGAAAAATTTAGAAAGGATCTTGAGAAGTTAACTACTGGAAGGGATACCTTGGAATAGTTTCTAGGAAATAATAATGCTCCATAGTATACAACTGGTCTAAGATATCAGCCTAGAAAAAGATAAATTAGCAAAACCAAATTTGTTCCAAAATCTAGACAGTTCGCTTCCAGTTCTAGTTATGCACCGTATTTTGAGAAACAGTTTTCAAAAGGACCTAACAATGTATTTATGTCTCAAAATGTGTTCTTTGATTTTAGAAAACCTATAAATCAAATATGGGTTCCCAAAGTTTTACTTGATAACCTCTCTAGAGCCAAGAATATCTGGGTACCAAAATTACACCATGAATAATTGGTTTTGCAGGGAAGTTGTTTAAAGAGTTCCTGTAAGACCATATGGTACATGGACAGTGGATGTTCAAGACATATGACATGAGACTATTCTTCCTTCAAGAGTCTAATTAAATTTTATGGTTGGCATGTCACCTTTGGTGATAATGAAAGAGGAAAATTCATCGGCCTAGGCCAGATTGGAATCCCTGATACAATATTAATTTCTAATGAACTTTTTGGTGATAGATTAAAGTAAAATTTACATAGCATATCTCAGTTATGTGATGATGGCTTTAAAGTTAAATTTTAAAATGATGCACACAATGTTTTTAAATCCAAAATTGATTTACTTTTCACTGCATGTAGAAATTAGAATTTATATGTTGTTGATCTAAATTCTTTAGTCAAACAAATGTTTCTTGCTTAAATGCTTTTCATAAAGAGTCTTGGTTGTGGCACAGAAGGTTAAGACACTGCAATGTGCACTCACTTAGGAATATATCTAAGAAATGTTTAGTTAGCGACATACCTAAATTATAATTCCCACTTGACAAAGTGTGTAATACCTATCAAAAGGGAAAACAACACAAAGTTTCATTCAAACCAATGAAATAAGTTTCAACTTCTCCACCACTTCAGTTGGTTCACATGGATTTGTTTCGACCATCATGAGTTTCAAGTTTAAATGGAAAGAACTATGTTTATGTTCATATAGATGACTTTTCAAGGTATACTTGGGTATACTTTCTATCTCACAAAAGTTAATATTGTTCATATTTTATCAAATATTCCAAGTATGTAGAAAATCATTGTGGATTTAGAATCAAGACCCTGAGAAGTGATCATTGCAGTGTGTTTGAATGTCATGAGTTTGAATCTTTTTGCTCACATAATTGCTATAGTCAAAATTTCACAACTCCAAGAACACCTCAACAAAATGGAGTTGTAGAAAGAAGGAATAGGACCCTTAAATAAATTTTTAGAACTATTCTTAATGAGTATGATTTAATAATTTATTTCTGGGATGAAGCTGTAAATACAGTATGTTATATTATCAATAGAGTTTTAATTAGACCCATTCTAAAGAAGACCCATTATGATATTTGGAAAAATAGGAAGCCTAAGGTTAATTAATTTAGGGTTTTTGGTTTTAATGTCTTTATTCTTAATACTAAAAAAAATCTTCACAAATTTGATCCCAAAAGTGATGAAGGAATTGGTATGGGTTATTGTATCTCAAGTAAAGCCTGTAGAGTATTCAATAAGAAAACCAAATGTGTGGAAGAATCAATTCATGTAAAATATGATGAGACTAATCTACATGAGCCCAGAAACTCTATTTAACATCTTGAGGACGATTTTTCAATTCTAAAACTTAATGATAAAGATAGTGAATCCCCTGTAAAATTATCCAGTTCTGGGAATTTTGCAGGATCTGCACCTACTGATTCTGAACCAATAGACAACAATGAGAAATCTTGTTCAACCCTACCTAGAGGCATTAGGACTCTTAAGAATCATCTCATAGATTCTGTTGTATGTGATTTAAATATAGTACCACAAATAAGAGCTTCTCTAAGAAACCAGGTTGAACATCAGGATTTTCGTTCATAGATTGAACTGAAAAATATTAATGATGCTATCAAGGATGAATTTTGGGTAATGGCTATGCTAGAGGAATCAAATCAGTTCGAAAGAAACTATGTCCGGGAGTTCGTGGAAAGAGCTAAGGACACTTTGACAATAGGCACTAAATGGGTGTTTAGGAACAAAGTTGATGAGTCTAGAAATATTGATAGGAATAAGGCTACGTTAGTTGCACAAGGATATAGTAAAGAAAAATGAATAGGCTATGAGGAGACCTTTGCACCTGTATCTAGATTATGATCTATTAGAATACTACTTGCATATGAAGCTCATCTAAATTTTAAACATTATCAAATGGATGTTAAAAGTGCTTTTATAAATGGGTATATAGTTGAAGATGTGTTTTTTGAACAATCTCTTGGTTTTACAAATCCCAATTTTTCAAGTCATGTTTTTAAACTTTCTAAAACATTATATATTTTAAAAAAAGCTCGAAGAGCATGGTATGATAGGCTCGACTCTTTTCTTAATTAAAAAGGTTTTACCAAAGGGATAGATAATCCTACTCTTTTTATTAAAAGGATTTCCAATGATATTTTGGTAGTACAAATTTATGTGGATGATATTATTTTTTGGTATTCTAAAAATTCATTATTTATTGATTTTTTAAAAATGATGCAAAATGAGATTGAAATGAGTTTAATGGGAGAACTCAAAATTTTCCTGGGATTTTAGATCCTTCAAAAATAAAAATGGAATTGTTTTGAATCAAAATAAATTTATTAATGATCATTTAAAACGTTTTGCATTGGATGGTATTAATGGTAGTGACACACCTATGAGTACCACTTGTAAGTTGAATGCTGATGAAGCTGGAGAACCAATGGATCAAACCAACTACCGAGGTATGATATGGAGTCTACTCTATCTTAAATCTAGCAGACCTGAAATTATATTTAGTGTATGTATGTGTTCTCTCTTTCAAGAAAATCCAAAAGAGTCTCATTTAAGTGTTGTAAAAAGAATTTTCAAATATCTCAAATATACTCCCAACATAGGACTATTTTATCCAAATGGACAATAATTTGATTTGTTGAGTTATTCTGATGGTGATTTTTCCAGTTAAAAGTTAGATAGAAAAATCACCTCTAGGACATGTCACATTTTGGGCAAGTCACTAGTTTCAGGGTGTAGTAAGAAAAATAATTCTGTTGCATTATCTATAGCCGAAGCTGAATACTTTGTTGCAGGTAGTTGTTGTGCTCAAATTCTATCGATGAAACACACTTTAATAGACTGCGGATATCAATTAAAACATGTCTCTATAATGTGTGACAATAAAATAACTATTAATAATTCCAAAAATCCAGTATCTCATGGTAGGACAAAGCATATTGATGTGAGACATCACTTTTTGAGGGATCATTATTAAAAAGGTGATATCAATCTTGAATTCATTGGCACTGAAAATCAATTTGATGATATATTCAAAAAGAATTTGAATTCTGAGAGGTTAAATTACATCAAACATGAGTTAGGTATGATGAATTTCAATATAGGAAACCACACAGTCAAACCTCACTGATAGGAACCTCATTGGTGTACCTCGCCATTGGACCTCACTAGTGTACCTCACCGTTGCAAATCACCATTGAAACTCCCTGGTGTACCTCATCGTTGGACCACACTATTACACCTCACCATTGAACATCACCATTACACCTCTCTGGTGTACCTCACTATTAGGAACCTCACTATTGGATACCTTGCTGTTTTAGTTTACCAGTTATTTGTGCGGGAATCCGAACCATTTTATTCATATTCTTTATTTCTTTATTTTTTAATCCCTAAATGGTAAAACTAAATCTACGAACATATCTCAATACACTTTATTCCTCATTCTCGAACCTTAACTCTCGAAATCCCTAAACACTAACTCTCCATTTGAACCCTCGAACCACTTTTAATATCCAGGGCTAGAACGAAGCGACCCCTGACTATCAATGAGGATGCGCCAAGGTCAAAGAGGAATCGAGCTGAGTCTAGTGGAAATAGTTGTACCCCAAAGGGACCTATCAACCCGCATCTGACAAAGAGAGAAATCATGGCTGAGAAGGAGCTGAGTGAAGAATGGCTATTGTCGAGCAAGTCATTAGTGCTGGAAGCACTAGCATCCTAAGGATGGACCGAATGATTTGCCAACAACAATGGGTTATACTACCCGAATCTTTTGAAGGAGTTCTATGAATACTTGAAGTTCTAAAAGGAATATGACGTGCATAGGATGGTATCTAGAGTCAATGGTAATTAAGTTAGCTTTTCATCTCTGAAGTGGGATGCTTGTTTGAGAGTTCCTCATGAAAAAGTTTATGAATACTATTCTGGAGTGGATCCTCCAGAAAGTGAGATTTTTGGGTATGAAAATGCTCTGAAAGAGCTGATAGGGAATGGAAAATAGATGAAGATCATTGCAGCTGAGATGAGTGGAAAAGACATGATATTATTTAAGTTCATTCTGCATGTCATTAGTCCCAGGATAGGGGATTTTGTAGTTTTGAAGTACCAGGACATATTCCTGATGTACTTACTGAAGCATAGGGGGAAGATCAACCTATGTAGGTTACTGATGGCACACTTGGAGTATATGATTAAGGAAAGCTCAAATTACAATTCCCTATTCCATGCCTAGATACTCTCAGTAATGCTAAAGGTAAAGGGTGTGGCTGGAAATAAATAAGAGATGATAGTGGCTAAGAACAGTGTGTGTATCTCCAAGGTTATTTTCAAATACATGAAAATTAGATGGAATCCCTAGAAGGAGGCATGGGTAATTGAAGAAGGAAAAGTGTATGGAAATCTTGACACTGATACTCACCCATCTAGGACAAAATATAAGAGAGACCCATGCCTGAAGCCTGATGAGATAAAAGAATATTATTCAGATGATGAGGAGGAAATTGAATGAGCTGTGGAACCTGAAAGAGAGAACACCCCCATTGATGATGGGAGTGATCCCGATTTACCTGACAGTCCTATAAGGACAATAGCTTTCGGAGAACCTATACCTCCAAAAGAACTGCCAAGAAGAGAGACTGTCCTAAGAGACCGTGATACTAAGACCAGGGAAGAAGAAGAAGTATCTTAGAATATTGTCAGAGAGACCTCTGAAGAATATGAGGCTACTGAGTCAGATCATTGTGATCATAAGGAAAAGGAGGCAGGTGGTAAAGATGAAGGAAATGAGGTTGTTGTTGCTGAAGCTGATGATGAGAACAGTGAATAAGAGGAGCTCAGTTTGAGCCCTCTGATATGTAATACAGACAGGACAGTGTCTGACCATGAAGAAAAAGTGGCATATAATACCATTTAAATTGAGGTCATTGATGAATTAGTGGAGGCTGTGACTCACCCCACTGGTGAACTAATGGATCAAATAGATGTTGAATCCGCTAGAATTTAAGAGGAGGTTGTGGAATTTCCTATAGTAGAACCAGCAGAGGAGACTAAT
Source organism: Viscum album (assembly GCA_963277665.1). Taxonomy (NCBI): domain Eukaryota; kingdom Viridiplantae; phylum Streptophyta; class Magnoliopsida; order Santalales; family Viscaceae; genus Viscum; species Viscum album. Next base: position 2,016,944,001 of record OY728127.1, read on the forward strand.
CAAGAGAAAGATCCAAGTATGGGGGAGAATCTTGGGTATGTATCTGTTCTTCATGACATTATAGAATGGTCAGAAGACCCTGGAAACATGGTACTTGGGATGGATTATGACGATTCTGATTATGATATGTCAAGCAAAAGACTCCTTGTACCTGCTATTTTAGAACATGATGTAGTGCCTCCAGCGGTTGTCCTTCCTGAGAACCTTGTCACTAAGGATGATCTGGAATCACTGAAAACCGATCTACACCATATGTTTGATAACCAAGCCTATGAAATGGAAAAGGAAATGGACTTAATTCAATAGATTACTGCCTATGAGATGGCTGGAGTTCAGTCTTCCATTAAAGCTAGTTTATCCCAAGAAGTATCTTAATGCCAGAATCAACTCAAGGATGTGTCTCAGTCTGTGGAACTTCTAATATAGTCAGTGGTGATCTTGACTACTCTAATGGATTCATGGGGCCAATCAGACAAATACATTAACTATATCCGAAATGTGGTGCAACAGATGGTTAAAATATTTGAGAGTTTTATGGTATCCATGAAAACTCATGTGAAGGGCCAGGATGATGATGTGAAGAATATCATTAGTGGTTTGACCATGTCTTTTAAGGAAACTGTTGCTTTCACTATAACACCTTTGGTTGCCTTTTCCTCTACTTAAACCTCCACTGCACCACCTTTGGACTTGTCAGCATTCTGGACAGTGGTCAGTGAAGAGTTAGCAAATATATCTGGTGTCAGTGCACCTGACCCTCAATTTTTGACTCAGATTATCACCAATACCAAAGATGCTCAGAAGGTAGTTAGTGACATCATGAGAGAGGCTGGCCGGGAATAGAAGAGTATAAAGGAATAGATTAATTATTATTATAAAAGGATTTAATCCAAGCATCATATGGATTCCCATTTCAAGCTTTTATTGGAAAACATCAAGATTCCACCAGTCACCAGAGCCTTCAAGGAACAAGTCACTCAGCTGGGCCAGTTGACTCCAACCATATAGAAATTTATGGAGAACAAGGATGATTTCATCTCGTCTATGGAAAGAGGAGGAAGCATTATTATGGATGTAAGAAACATATTCCTACACATTCTCAATGTGGAATGTACCCCTGTCATAATACCTCCTGCCTTACCTGCATCCCAACCCTGTGGTTCTTCCATGAGGTCTCCTGCTGAGGCCATCAAAAACCTTACTTCAGTGATACCTTAGAGTGATACCCCTTAAATACACACATGAGCTTCGGTTTCTGCCCCTCCAGTCATTCCTACAACAATTCCAAAACCTACTGATCCACCAGCTCACCCTCCATCTTCTTCTTCCAAAGGGAAAGAAAACATCCCTGAGGCTGATGTGGATTGAGTTTGTTTGTGTCTTTTGATATGGGTTGTGTATTCTTTTTGGGTCATGTAATTTCATTCCTTTAATCAAATCCTTCTCTATTATCTCTATTTGTGTTTCTTTTTTCTAATCACAAATACGGAGAAATGTTGTGCTAATACTAATATGATCCTATGATTTCATCACTCTCTAATGGACCCTTTCTGGTTTTCTCTCTTATACCATGTACCATTATCCCTTGATTTTACACTCTTATTAATCTATGATACTTGAGAAACCAACAATGAACTATGGTTCCCTTCTGATCTCTGTATTATATGCTTATATGTGATACCTATAATTAATACATACTGGAATAATTTGTCATTATCAAAAAGGGGGAGATAGTTGGGCTCACATGTTTTGACAATCCCAAATCATGTTTAAATACTGATCATGATATATTAAGTCATTTTCTAATCCTTTTTCATCGGTATGTATATTATTTATCCTGAAAAACCAATATTTTCTTAGTCTCAAGACATTGTTTCATCAGATTACAGTTTACATTTCTCTAAGTATAAGTTCACTGTTAAAGCCTGCAGGTAAGAGCCTGCCGTTCAAGGTCACTGTTATAGCTCACCGTTACTCTAGGTCACTGTTGCTAAAAGGTCACTGATGAATATCTACAGTAACTGTTGGAAGCTACCAGTACAAGGTCACTGTTACAAGTCTACTTTTTATATGCTTATTGAAGCTTACAGACAAAGAGTCACCATTCTAGGTCAATGCTGGGACAAGGCTTCTGTTAGAAGTGCACTGTTAGAATATTTCTCAAGTCTTTTGTTAAGAGCATCATAGTTCAAGTCTACCGCTGGACATGTCTACTCTTAGTAGAAGGATACCGCTAGACAAATCCTATGGTTGATGAAGTCCACTATCATTCAAGTATACTGTTATGTAAAAGTTTTCTGATTGAAAAACTCCACCATTGATGATGTCAACGGTTAAGACAGTCTACTGCTAGAAAAGGTCATTGTTGAAGTATTATGATGTTACAGAGCTTCCATTAGAAGCTTACTGATTAAAGTCTACCGCTGATCCAGCTTACTGACTAAAGCCTACTGTTAAAGGTCTACTATTGATCCTACCAATGAAGTCCACTGTTGAGAGCCTACTATTGAAGTCTACTGTGTGACATGCATATTCTACACATCTATTGATAACCAATTCATTACTTTACCAATTTTATTAATACTATCGTAACGGTCAGGTCTGGAAAATTTAATGCACCTAACATTATTTAATGATTTTTGCAGGCATATCAGAAAACTTTATGAGGTACGAGGAAGACCACACATGGATGAATCATTCCCCTTGTCAGCCCCTGCTAAATTAAATAAGTGAAAGATGAGCTGAAAAAAGGTTATATATATGGGTAGAGACCTAAAAAAAAGTAGGCAGAAATCAAGATATTGAGATACACACATAAGGGAGACATATACAATACCTGATATACCAAGCAAGAAGAAGAGAACTCAAGAACTCATTCTGAAGATCCTAGAGATTCACAAAGATCTATTGGATGAACATTTTCAAAGTAGTGGTGATGTGATACATAGAGCTTCTGACCTAAGAAGATGATCATATCTACATCTAGAAGTCATAACCTAGAAGTTGCGACACTCTGTTTTATAGGAAAATTTCTGAGAAGGACCAAAGCTTCATTTTCTTCATTTCAAGTAGTCTAGAGATGATCTTCCCGCACATAGAGCATTCTAAACATTTCCTAATATCTTTAGCTCTATGGTGTTTAGTATTTGACATTTGTGAGCAGTGCCTGTGTCTGTCTTACAAACATTGACTCTTGTTCTTGAACTGAGGGATATTGAAAATTTCTATACCAAACTCTCTTTACATTTGTTTCCCATACATAACTGTGGAAGAAGCCTAGTGTATCTTGGTAGTTTATTTTCGCACGTAGAACTATGGTATAGGTTTCCAAACCTGGACAATTTGTGAAAACTGTTGTAAATCTTGATACAGGCTGTGTATCATTTTTAATACAACTTCTTGGTGGTAGGTGATCACCAAGTGGAGCGGATTTGGTCTTGGATAAAGACTGAACCTCTTGTTTAAATTGTTGTGTTCATTTTTAAAGTACCGTGTTTTACATTTAAACACTGGATATATTTTCAAAGATAGAAATCTGTTTTTACATTCACTCTAATATTTAGTTTTGGTTAGTGTGTATATGTGATTATTTTAGTTGACATGTTTCAAAAGTTGAATTAATACTGACACTGATTCAATTGAGGATTAATTAACCTTTGAGAAACCTGTTGAACAATAAATAACTTCTATCTCTACTTCCATAATTAACTAGGCTGTTATAACTTGGGAAATTTTAATCATAAATGTTTTTAAGAGAAATTTTTATTGGAACTCAAGTCACCACCTCTTGAGTATCCACTTCGACCAACAATTATAAATATCAAATTGATAATAATAATAATAATTTAATTATTAATTAAGGAAATGATTAATTATTATAAATAATGATCTTAATCATTATGAAATCCTCTACTATTAAGACCTTCCTCAAGGATGTTTATAACTGCAGGGTTAAACCACATTTGATTTGGCTAACTATTTTTTATCATGAGTCATGTCAATGCAATCAGGGGATATCTATAATATCCCCCCATCTATATCTATATGTAAAAATCATTCCTCATATATTGTATTATCTATTATATTCATGAATAAATATTCCATATCACCATATATCCACATTGAATAATGGATACAAATTTAACAATATTTCCCAAGTAAATAAAATAACATTAAATGTAATCACCATATGTAAAAAAGTTAAATGGTTTTGGAAATAATCATATCCATCATAAAAAATAAGGATATTTAATAGAGATTTAATTTGAATGAAAAATGATCATATGAATGTGATTGTTTCAAGGAAAAGTTATCAATCAAAAAATAATGTGAGATTTTACATCAACATTTACCACATTATAACTTTCAAATCAAATCCCCTTGGAATAAATAATTCAAATTGAAACATAAAATATCATAAATTATTCTAGAGTCATGATATTACATGTAAAAGGTGATGTGTATACACCATATAAAAGAAATTAGGTTCCTAATGTTACAATATACCTCAATGAAGGGAATTGAGATAATTTCTCCTACCACATGTTTCTTTTTGGTTGATCCTGATTTATCCTCATGTATAATGGTTTTAATGATGTTATTAATTTTAACCTAAACTATATTCTTATTTATAATATCATATATAATCCATTTAAACATTTTACTTCCCATCTATTTATAATATTTAATTATTTACATTGTTTCATTTGTTAATTATCTTTTTTTCTCAAGTGTGTTTTGTCATGAAATTTCTTGTTCTTGAACATATTATATAGGAATTATATTTATGGTATAAAATAATATTGAAACATTATATACATTTTAGAGTCATTATTGATGGTTTTAGATGAAAAACTAATCCCATCACTTTATGGGGATAGTAGGACGTATGTGTGCATTAGAGAAAATATCATCCCAATAACAAGTGAATGGATAAAGAAGTGTGTAACATAACAAGATTTTATATTATTTATCCTTTTAAATATAATCTCTTTGATACATTAGGTTATAAAGAACATCGATCTTAAACAAATGATTAAATATTGTTATTTAATTATGGAAGAAATCACCTAGCCATAGCAATGAATGAAATGAATGAGATTAAATAAATTGAAAAAAATATATTTTACACAATTTTATAAAATGAAATCTTTTTTCATAAATTTATTGGAAATATAAAAAAACGAATTGAAAAAAGCACATGTTTTATAAAAAATTATTCCCACAATGGAATTGTTTCATAATATATTAAATAAATCCTTATTAGTGAAAGATATTTATGGAATTTTTATATTATACATTAAACAAAATATTTCAAAAATTTATCCAAAAAATTTATAAGCTTAAGGTAAGAATAAATCCAAATTTGATCATAAAAACTGTATTTTTTAAATAGGAAATTTTACCACCATTTAATGGAACACATATTTTAAAACTAAATTTTGTTAATTTCATAAATTTAATAAAGAAAAATAAACATCAATTTTGAAATTCGAATATAAAAATTATCTCAAGGTAAGTTTTTGGTATTTTTCTAAGATGTCTTAGTTTTTGATGAATTGTTAAAAATACTGAATTTCAATAGAAAACTGAATTTTCATCTAAATAATTTATAAGGATAAATCATATTTCCATTATGTTTTAAAGAAAAAATTGAAAAATTATTAATTTATTAATCAAATTTAGGACATTTTAATCATTTTTATTGAATTTTGAAATAAAAAACATGTTAAAATTTTGAACATTTTCATTTAAAAACCCATCTTTCTCTTCCTATATGTGAAATTAATTTTAAATATAATTTTTATAATTAGGTGAATTTAATTTAGTGAAATGGATTTAACACATGTAACTAGAATTTTTGAAATTAGTTTTTAAGGTCATTTTTATTTTTACATACAAAAACCTTAATGTGGTTAAAAGAGATATTTACCGTGGTATAGGGAATATAATGAGGCAAATTAATGCTAAAAGTTAAGGGGTAAAAAATACCAAAAAACTATAACATTTAACGGGTTTTTGTGTGTGATGATAAAACCTAACTAGACTTCGAAACATTAATTATCTGTAAAATTAATGGAAATTAATTCAACATCAAGGAAATTTGATTTATTTATAATTTAATCATAATTTAATCACTTAAAACCTCCCCTCCTAAAATATAAGTACCACCCCTCACCAGTACATTTCGCCTCAAAAGACTTGATTCTTTCAAGATTTCATCCATACCCCCTCATCCCCACTATCATTATATATAGGTTACCTTTCTCTCTCTCCAAAATACCAATTCTAATGTCTTTAATGGATCCTCCAAGGTGGTGATATTCAAGATATGATTTTCTCAAATCATATTTATTCTTTTCTATTATTCTACTAATTTATTCCCACATACTTCAAACATCATGGTATAATTATTAAAAAATATTTTACAAAAAATAATATTATATTTCTAAAGGAATATATTGTATCTGTCCCTTTTATTACCTCCTCTTAGTCAGAGAAATGAATCTATTGTCCCAATTATAAGGGTTAATCACATCCATGCATAATGTTTTTTTAAATTTTCCATTACCAATGCCATGGATTTTTATAAAATATTATTCTAGATAAATAATATTTTATTAATTATATTAAATCTAATTTTGTGTTATTTTACTAATATATATACAAAATATTAATCAAAATGACACGATTTCTTGATGTTCGAGAAACCTACCAAAAATACTAATCATTTATCATTAACATTTTATCAAATGAATCATCCTCATATATGAAATACAAATGATAAATAAAAAAATTTAAACTTTTATTAGTTCATTAATACCATTTAATTTCAGTTCTAGATTTTTCATTCCATTTTATATGATAATAAAAGACTATACATAATGGAACTGACCATGAACCCATGAAACAAACACACCCAAATCAATGAAAATAATAAAAAATTATTAATGACGAGGTGATAAGATGTTCTAAAAGAATAATATAAGTTATTTAAAATATTAATATAGTTCAATAATTATTTAATAACATTATTTAATATATTATACCTAATTTTAATGAACACAACACTAAACTGAATCATTCAGTAAGGGTTTCCCATCTCACATTTAATTCTATCAGATATATATCATATTAAAAACTTATTTTTCATGTATGGTGTATAAATAATTACATTTTATATATTACATCATTAACATATTTAATTCATCGTATTTAATATTTTGATAAATTTTATTCTTTCTTGCAGAATACAATTCAAATCATTACAATTTTGTAATGGATTCTGCCATAATATACATTCCATTGATGCTTATTTGTTATTATCACTCATTAACATCAATGTGGTTTATATACTATCAAATTAACATGTAATTAAATTATTTATTCAATAATAATGTTATTTTATGTCTCAATTTTAATTATTTAATCAAATGTTATTGGATTTCAAAATATGCAAGTGATAGTAGTTATTGTATAATATCACTCACTTTTGCGACTATTAACATTCTCTTGAATCAATAACATTATTATAATCATTTTTAAATGGAAATTAAATTTCTATAAAGTATCCATATTATTGTATCATGTATATTATTATAGTCTAAACCATATTCCATTTTTTGTATGTTTTATACTTTCAATGTTATTTGATTAATTTTTTTTATTTTTGATAAGTAAATATCTTGTATCTAATACTGATATTTATTGATAAGGCAAAATTTTTATTAACTAAATTGATTATTAATTATTTTAGGATTGATTTAGAATATAAAACATGGGTGTATATTCATTATAGATATCCCCTCATTTCATCACTTGTCTCATGGGACGAATTAGTTAAGCTAATATTAAACATATTTTTACATATAGATCAAACATTTTATGAAAGCTCTTGATGGTAGTGGTTCATGTGAAAAATATGTGACATCAAATAATTTGGCATTTCCAACATTAACAATTCAGTTATTATTTTTAATCAGTGTATTTTCAATCTGAAAAAATATGAATTAATTTCATTCATAGATTATTTATTAAATAGAATGTGTGCTCAGTTAATTACCTTATCATGTTATTTGTGAACATTATTTCAATATTTCTTATACTATACATAACCTTTAATAAGAATTGGATCTCACCACATTCATGTGTTTTATTTCCTCTGGATTCCAATTGGTTTATTATTATTGATATGCAGGGATATTCTGAGATAATAATGGTGTTTGAAATGGAATTTATATGTTTTATTTTTTGTTTTAAATTGTATGTAACATTCAATAGTGTATAAAGTATTCCGAAACAACTAAACTATTTGGTATATTGGGATTCCATTCCTTAAATATAATTTCAATGTACTAAACTAAGGAACAAGCACCAGGCTACTAGATTCTGGATCTCTACTGTTGGTATTAGAGAATGATTAGTATATTCCTTGGGTACTATATTTGGGAAAACGTATATTATGAACCCAAATCATTGATTGGATTTTAGTATATGTATATAAGAACACACCAATGAAATAATGTTTATGATAATGAGATTATATACTAATTAAATTTTCAATTTATGCTAATTATTTCACTAGGTTTTAGATTATACGTAATAACATGACTTGATCTTGTGTACATAAACATTTAGAAAAGGAAGCCCATAGATGTAATGGTAACCATACTAATGAAAAATTTTAGAGGAATCCTATCTTTTACCATCATTTTATAATACTTAAAATGAAACTCATCTCCCCAACATTCTCATCATAGGAGGATATATTATCATGTTCATGAAATATAGTGAAATAATTCTCTACGTATTATGGATTCAGAGGAAAGATAAAGAAAAATAAGAAAATATGGGTGAATAGTGATACTGGAAAAAAGATAAAGAATTATTTTCCAACATTAAATAATTTTCGAAGGAAACACCTTTGTACTTTGATAAAAGAATGGGAGTTTTCAACTAGTGTTCAGAGAAATGGAACGAGGCTTGTGATTACATGAGTAAGAAAACGACCCCGATGTAAAATGATTCAATTGTGATTATATGGAATGATACAAAAACTAATGTTTCAAACAACAAAGGAATATACCTCAAAAAAAGAAAAAGGGATCAAGTTCATGATTATTCTTTTACAACGAAATTAGTGGAATAATTAATGTATTTGGGTTTTTGGCAAGAATTGTGTTGTATAAACATGTTATCGATGATATTATTATTATAGGAAGCATGAAATATATACTAATTGTTCTATTATACATATTCATTATCATTTTTAATGTAGTAATATTTTAATTAATTCTTTAAAGTGATCATGGAATTTATATATTTGATATAAGAAATTAAGATTTATATAATATTCTCTAGGGAATCTAATATTAAGTTGATTTTTGAAATCTAGTGACCTTCCTTCTAAACAGTTGGACACAAAATTTGTACAATTATATTTGGATGATTCTTAGTATTTACTAATTATAGAATGGATTATGTTAAACTTTGGATAATATTGTTTGTATAAAACATGTGATAACCATTTTCGTTTCAGTAATTATTTAAAGGCTAATGGAATAAATTAAATACCATAGGCTTCATTATACTACTTTAGGCAGGAAGAAGTCTTCTTTAATATCCTTTTGTTGTTTAATTAGGGAAAACAGATCAAGGCACAATCAAAGGATGATATTATTGTTGTGGAATGTAATTAAATATAGTAATTTTATTTTATCAATTTATTTTGGGATAATAAAATAATTCCACAACTACAGTAAATAGATTTGGGAAAAAAACATTATCCATTTTCTTTTATTAATGATAAATCAATGGTATTTTAACCTATCAATGATTTATGGTTTTCTAATGGTTATATTTCTAATGACCAAGTTTTCTATCACTCTCAATATGAAAATGATAGATATATTTATATTACTTTTCCATGTTTTCCCTTCCATCTAATTTTATCCATTTCAAAATCATAATTTTTTTACCATTACATATTCCTTTCCCTCTTATAATAGGTTGTTCTATTAACCCTATTTATGATGAGGGTTTCACTGAATGGAATTTTCAAGTATCAACAATTGATTTTCAAATTTCAAATTAAAATTTCGAAGATAAAATTTGTTGACAAGGAGGAAAATGTAACATGCCATGATATTATGGAATGTCTCTTTTTAAATTTAATGACTTTGATATCATATATTACACAGAACACCGATAATAAAATAATAATTAAATATTATTATTTAATTGTAATTTTTATCACCATGAAGTTGGAATGGAAGAAAGGAATAAGAAAAAATAAAATTTGGAAATATATTTTACACATTTTTATAAAATGAAATAACCAGTTATCAATTAATTAAAAATAAAAATAAAAACCAATTAAACAAAAAGTATTTGTTATATAAAAAACTGTTATGCCCAAAAAGTCGATGCTTCTTAATAAACTAAAATAATATATATTAGGGAATGATATTAATGTAATTTATATGTTATATATTCAATATAATCTTTATAAATTCATTCATTAAGTTTGATAGACTTAATGTAAGAATAAATTTAATTTTTAGCATTAAAAGATATAATTTCGAAAAAGGTAATTTTTACACCTTTTAATAGAGAACTTACTTTAAAAATAAATTTTGAAATTTTAATAAATTTAATTGAAAAAAGAATTATATATTAAAGCCATAAAAAAATATTATCTCGTGGATATTTTTTTTCTTTGAAGATTCATTTTTTACGAAAAGTGAGAAATATCAAATTTTAATTGAAAAATAACATTACAGATAAATAATTTATAAGGATAAAATATATTATGATTCAATTTTTAAATTTACATTAGTTAAATTATAAATATATTAATCGAATTTAGGTCATTATAATAATTTTTATATTTAATAATGATATAAAAACTTGTTAAACATTTGAACATTTTAACTTTAAAAACCTGAAATCTTATACCATCTATGAAATTAATTTTATATATAAGTTTTCAAAATATGGGACTTTAATATCATAAAATGGATTCCATAATTTTAATCATAACATCAAAATTAATTTTTAATGTTTTATTAATTATTAGTCCCAAAAAATTTCCTCAGTAAAAAGAACAATTTACCATGGTATAGGTAAAATAATGAGTTGGGTTAAAGTTAAAATATATAGGATAAAATAACTTAAAAATAAACAAATGAATGGTTTCATGATGTGTTTTTAGACTATAAAGATCCTTTAAGACAGTAACTATCATCCTTGTTTATAGAAACAAAATCCACCTCAACGTGGTTGGATTTAATAACAAAGTAATCATTATTTAATCACATAAAACCACCCCTCCTATAAATACCACACCCACCACCCCATTTCTCATAAAAAGCCTTAAAGCAAAAAAAATCTAAAAATACCTATATTATCCACTATCCCCAATTCCAACTGCAAATGGTCTCAACCTATGACCAATTCCAAGGTCTTTATGGGATCTTTTGATGATGTGATATTCAAGAGGTAATTTTCTCCAACCAACTCTCTTATTTTCTTTTATTATTTTATATTCTCCATGACTACTTCATTCATAATGGTATTTTAAAGACCCGAAAGTTCAATGGATATTTTTTTCATAAATACATGGAAATTTTACGAGTCCACGAAATTTTACGGCGCTTGATGCCGAGGTCCAGTGTGCCCGGAATCAATTTCTGAAGTTTTGTTTGGGTATGTTCAATAAATGTATGAGCAGGTTTTTATAACTTTGGAACCGGTGATCAGAATTGAAATATGAGGGAACCAATGAACTGATAGTGCTGGTATTCTCCTAAGAAGAAATTCACCTCGTTGATATTTGATCGAGAATGGAAGTTAGTTTTTGGATTTTTATAAAAAACTAATAAAATAAAGTGTGCAACAACTTTATTTTATTTGAGCCACCATTGGGTGTGTGGAGGTTAAAACCTTCAAGCTGAGGTTGGAGGTGGGGGCCACCACACCTTAACCTCCCATGATAGGTTATGGTGGTGGGGCCCACCCAAACATAACCTCCCTTAGGAGGATAAATTTTAGTGGGGACCACCCAGGAGGGTAACCCCTTTGAATTCCCCATTTACGGTGGAGAAACTCCTTGACCACCCCACCTTGAAGAAGCCCACTCCCCTAGCATTTAATTAGTGCCAAACCCCCCTTATTAATTCATGCCAAATCTCGTGAATTAATTACGGGGGAGCCTCTTAATTTAAATCTCTTTTTTTGATTGTTGAACCAACGAATAAAATAATAGACAAACTATTATTATTTTGCATTATTTCATTTTGGTGGAGTGTTTGGGAGAAAAAAGGGAACTCTCTCCTACGATGAACGCTCTCCAATGAAGTACACTCTTCCGGTGAAGAACACTCTCCTGAAGAAGAACGCCGATGAGGGACACCTTTGACTATGAAGAATGACCTCCTCCAACCATTTTCCTCGAACTACTTCGATGTGGGATGTGTTCATCTACCATGGATCGAAGATCGTATTCTCACGTCAACGTCCACAAACATCGAGAAAGTAGGGGTTTTTTTCTTGAAGTGCCATGTTAATTTTTTTGAATCGAAGAACAATGATGATTAACTTTTACAGTTGGAATATTGTGCTTTGTTCTTGAGAACCAATTGTAGCCACCCTAAACGCGAAGGGTGCTGGCCAAAAAAACATGGCCCGACCCCTCCGCAGATCTTGTTTGGATCGAATATCAGCTTGGCAATGAAGCAAGAAGCAACGAATGCGGCAACGACGAAGGCCGCGCTACCCGCGGCCTCCGTGAATCGCGCTGCCCCCACGGCGCACTAGTGCTCCCGGCCGAACCCCGCCGGCTGTGCGGCGCCTAACCCGCCTACCCACGGCCTCCCGATGCCCTGCTCTGCCCCACCGGTGCCCTGCCGGGCGCCCCCGCGCGCTGTCCAGCATAATGCCCCACGCGCTACCCGACATCCCCACACCCTGCCCGTTGACCCCGTGTGCTACCCCGCGTGCTACCCGACACCACTACTCCCCTGCCCGGTGCCCTCAGCACCCTGCTGCGCCCTGAACGGCGCACCCAGAGCCCTGATGTACACTGTTCATTGCCACCAGAGCCCTGTTGCGCCCTGCCCGTCACCTCCGGTGCCCAGCTGTGCCTTGGCCGGTGCCCCCGACGTCCTACTACGCCCTCCCCGGCGCCCTTACAAGCCATGTATAGCACTCACGATGCCCTGTCGTGGCGTGCTCGGCACCCCCGTGCCCTGCCCGGCACCCCAGCGGCGTCCTTGATCCCTCGCGGCCTCTCGGCCAAGTCAGTGTCTCAAACCCCTCGTGGTGCCATGGCCGAACCGGCCCAGCCGTGCCCTCTGGGCTGAGGAGTGTCAGGTCGCGCCCTCGCAACGCTCCAGGTAGAACTGGCCCTGAGCCCGGGCCGAACCGCCCCTGTATTCTGCTAGGCCGATCCTAGCAGAACATGTTGAACTTTGTGGGCTGACCCACCCAATGGGTTGGTTCAGCCATAAAGGGTCTGTCCGGGTTGACCTAGACTCGGCCGGACTGGACTCGGGCCCACTACCAACCCTTTACTTCCTTTGGTAATAACTGTGGCACCAGACTTCCGTTTGATGAACTGTCAGCGGCGCTGGTATTCTTGGAGAGTTGTTGTCCCTTTGAGTATACCCCATTGGAGTTCGGGGTTTAGTTAAGATACAGTCATGTTGGATTTTACTCGAATCCAACCGGGCCCCCAAAACTAAAAGGCTAATAACTCACAGACCGAGGGTCTGATTGACGCGCCATCAGTTGCATGGAGACCCCTATGACGTGGCAGAACTGTGAGATACTTTTTCATGTCACTATGGGACAGTTGGAGTATTTCCCAGTATCTCATGGAGCAGATCCTTCTGGTGACGAGCAGACAGAGTGCGGAGACCAAGTAGCTAGATGATACCTGACAACTGCTTGACCGATTCGACTCAGAGTGATTTGACTAGCCATGTGTGGAGCGTCTGGTAGTTGGTGGAAGACCCATGGCGGAGGAGCACCGGGTAGTCGGCGGCAGACCCTCGGTACTCGACCGGTGAAGTACCTCTGCATGCTATTAGGGGGAGCACCTAATAGTTGGCGGCAGACCCACAGTGGGGAGCGCCTCTGTATGAGCGCGAAAGACCCACGATACTTGATAGGTGGAGTACCTCAGTAGTTCAAGGTTAGTGGGAAGCACCTGGTAGTTGGAGGCAGGCCCACTGTACTCGACAGTGGAGAAGTTCTCTAGCATCTATGGTTTCGACAATGTGAATAAAAAATCCAGGTTGAGCTGATTTAATGACTTTTGTGTTTTCCTCATGATTGGGATGGGTTACTAGATAACTTAGGTATATGTATGGGCATATACCTTCATAATGGTTATGTGTTGATTTCATACTTCGTGGTTTATCCTTATTGTATTTTGTGATACCCTAAGGGTCTTGGGGTCCCTAATGAGTATCATTATACTCACCCCTGTACGGGATATGCCCGCACCTCATTGTATTGGTTGCAGATGATGGACAACGCTGACTGAGGTAGAGAGTAATAGGACTGGACGGTACCCGGAGGTGGACCACTCGGCGTGACGATACACGGAGCAGACTGACAGACGTGGAGTGCTGAGGAGGCCATATTTACCTACCCTTCAGGTAGTAACCCCAGAGGACGACCCCATAACTACTTTACTTTCCTTTAGTTGTACATTATTTTCTATTGTACTTGTAGTTTCTTGTTGGGATTGTATTTCTGGCCCCTTTTTTACTTTCCAACACTTCTCTTGTATTCAGTTTTACTTAGTGTTTTGCTTCCAGTGGTTTACTCTATTGTGTTTTTTTATAGTTATAATGGAAATTCCTTCATAGTTTAGGGATTTACACCTTTGGTGTAGTCGCTAGCCCCTGGACTAATGAATGCGGGCTTGGGGTAGTCACGATAGGGGCCCCAAGGGACGAGTCATGGAAAATTGGTATCAGAGTAGTCAGTTCTACCGAAGAACTTAGGAATCTGATATTTCTTTTCTATGAAGAAATAGTTTTAAGGGTACTAATTGTGGTTTTCATTTTAGAGAGTCCAGTTTTGGTACGGGTGGCCGAAATATCCATACACCAGGGCCTCGACAACTGATTTTCAACTCAATGCATGATAACACTAATTGCATGTGGGTTTTCAAATGTTTTTCATTAAGTCATCTCAACCGAGTCAGCTCACCAGGTATAAATCTTTTGATCGTGTCGCATCTGTTTCTTTCAGGATGCGTCCCCACAGACGACCAATTAGATCCCCGAGAGTTGTACACACCGATAGCCCACCGAGCTACGAGGCCTCAGTGCAAGTCCCTTTTCCAGCAGAGGCACCAATGATACTACTTCCAGCTAGGCCACCGATGCCACCAGCCCTAGCAGTAGACAATTCATGCCGCTTGAACATGTTGCATGAGTTCCAGCGCCAGAGTTCACCCAGGTTCAGGAGAGAGACGAACCCACAGGCGGCTGAGGATTGGATGGAGGGTGTGGTCGGAGTCTTCAGGCTAGTAGGGACACTGTCAGACTTCATGGTGATCCGTGCTGCCATCCTCCTTCAAGAAACATCAGAAAGATGGTGGATACTGATGCTCCAAGTGGATGATGAGTTGACACTACTCTGGATAGAATTTGAGAGCCTGTTTCGGGTGTAGTTTTTCCCATCCACCCTTCGAGCAGTGTGGATATAGGAGCTACTACATCTACAATAGGGTAGCATGACAGTAGCATAGTACTCAATGAGGTTCACCAACCTCTTGCGCTATTCCACTGATATGGTACGAGACCAATTCATCAGGTCTCAAACCTTCTAGCAGGGGATCAGGCGAGAGATCAGAGCTCAGATGATCTAACTCAACATCCCGATGTAGGAGGGGGTGCTAGAGAGAGCCCTCTTAGTGTAGAGTTTCCTTGCTGAGCAGTCTCCATCAGTGAGACCCACTCCTAGATGACACACAGTGGAGTCTTATTCTACTGGTAGTTGACATATGTCATAGAAGTCCAAGGGGACTAGACTTACAGGTGGTCAACCGCATGACTCAGGATCATCTATGCGGGGAACCTGGAGTGGAGACAGAGCTAGTCATTCCAGGAACCGATAGTGTTACTCATGCAGCGGGCATGGTCACAAGGCTCATGACTCTCCGAACATCCATTTGGATGATCAGAAGATAGTTGAGGGACCTCCCAGGCATAGGAATAGGTTTGATCGAGGAGGTCCTCTGGGAGGAGGTAGACATGGAAGAGGAGTTGTATGTGCACCTGGCGGTGGACGACGTTTCGAGGTGTTTCCACCACCACCACCTGTAGGTCCACCCTGACTGCATGGAGTGGGTGGACATGGGAGAGCTCAGCATCAGGTAGTTGAGGCCTATGATCCCAATACTTCGGAGATGATTTGAGTGACTATTTGTGTCTACTCCACCTTAGCTGCAGTTATTATAGACATAGGTGCCAATCAATCTTTCATTGCCACTGCCCTCGTTCGGAGCTAAGAGATTCTGACAGAGCCACTGTCTTGATCCTTACATCTAGAGATTCCTACAAGAGTAGACATGATGATTACGTACTGGTGCAGGCAGTGTGAGCTTACTCTAGGAGGTAAGGGCTTTGGCTTGGATCTCTTAGTAGCGGCATCGAGGCACTACGATGTCATCTTGGGTATGGACTGGTTATCTACAGTCCATGCCCAGATCGACTGTATTTGGAGAAAAGTGAGGTGTGTCTGCACGGATGGGACGAAGTTCACCTTAACCGACATGAAGGGAACCTTTTCAGCACTTGATGTTCTTACCAAGAGGAGGGTGTAGCCGATCACTCATCTGTTGGCCTGTCTCACCCTCGGAGTAGTTGATGTGGAGAGTCTAAGCTGTCCTGTAGTGGTGGACCAGTATGCAGATGTTTTCCCTAACGATGCTCCAGGACTACCTCCTCGTAGAAAGGTGGACTTATACATTAACCTATACCCCGGGATGGCACCGATATCTACTCTAGCATATCAGATGGCTCCCGTTGAGCTTCGTGAGATGAGTGTACAACCAGAGGACTTATAAGGGAAGGGATTCATCCGGCCTAGTGTTTCTCTCTGGGCAGCCCCGATTCTATTTTCTAAGAAGGAATATGGGAGCTTGATGCTTTGTGTTGACTATCTTCGCCTGAACCTGGTGACTATGAAGAACAAGTACCCACTCTTGAGGATTGACGACCTCTTTGATCAGCTGAAGGGAGCTCTGTGGTTCTCAAAGATATACCTTAGATAATGCTATCACCAGCTCAGAGTTTGAGACGGCGATGTTCAGAAGACGACCTTCAGGTGTCAGTATGTCCACTACGAGTTCTTGGTTATGCATTTCGGTGTAACCAATGCTCTAGAAGTGTTCATGGGACTCTGGAATAGAATCTTCCATCCTTACCTCGATCACTTTGTCGTAGTCTTCATCGATGACATTATGATCTACTAGACTATCAAGGAGGAGCATGCCTACCTTTTGTAGGTAGTACTGGACACACTCTGAGAGCACCGACTTTCTGGTAAGCTCTTGAAGTGCCAGTTTTGGATTCGAGAGGATTTCTTCTTTGGGACACGTCATCTCGGAGGCTGGAGTTGCAGTGGATCAAGTGAATATTGAAGCGGTACTTGCTTGGGTGACACCTAGGAGTGTGATGGAGGTGCGAGGATTCCTAGGTTTGGCTGGATATTATGAGAGGTTCATACCAGACTTCTCCATAGTTTCCACACCACGATTAGCCTTGACGAAGAAGGGGTAATCCTTTGTGTGGTTGGAGATATTCTAGAAGATCTTTCAGGATTTGTGGTAGAGGATAACTAATTCCCCCATCTTGATACATCAGAGGAGGGTATATGGTACGTAGTTTACTGCAATGTATCAGGGACCAGACTTGGGTGTGTCATGATACAGAAGGAAGTAGTGATTGCTTATGGTTCTCAGGAACTGAGACATCATGAGCAGAACTACGCTACCCATGACCTGGAGTTAGAAGTAGTGGTCTTTGCATAGAATATGTGGTGACATTATCTGACGGGCGAGCGTTTTACTGTGTACTCTAATCACAAGAGTCTAATGTATATCTTCTCTCAGAAGGACCTGAACCTGAGACAACGGCGATGGATTCAGTTTTTCCAGGACTATGACCTCAAGATAATCTATAATCATGGAAAGGGGAATGTTGTTGTAGATGCACTCTGTAGGAGGACTGGTATACATCAGCTAGAAGAGGTGACCGAGTAGCTGGCTGCATTACAGATATTCTTTGTGGATAGAGGTGGATAACCATTCCTACAGTCTCTTACATTCACTCCCCCTCTTCTTCAGTGAGTTATGGAGGCGCAGTATGGGGACACTAACTACGAGATACAACATGCTCAGATATCCACAGGGCAGGCACCTGATGGATTTTTCGAAGGTGGAAAGAACATCATCCTCTTTAGAGGACATACTATGGTGCCAGTTTCACTTAAGGAGAAAGTGTTGAGGGATTTTCACCCATCCCCTCTAGCGGTACATCCAGGAGTGGTGAAGATGTACCAGGACCTTCGATGACATCACTGGTGTCTAGGTATGAAGAGGGATGTAGCAGAGTTTGTCTCTCGATGCCTTACTTGTTAGCAAGTGAAGGCAGAACACCAGGTTCCAACGGGCTTGGTTTAACCTTTAGAGGTCCCAGAGTGGAAGTGGGATGAGATATCCCTGGACTTTGTGATGGGTCTTCCATGTACATCTAGGTGTCAGGATTCAATATGGGTGATCGTCAACCGACTCACCAAGATGTCCTACCTCCGACCGATCAGAGAGCAGGGTTTAGTAGAGAACTTGGGATGCCTCTATGTGCAGGAGATTGTGAATTTACCTGGAGAACCATCTTCTATTGTCTCCAACAGTAAAACAAAATTTACTTCCCAGCTATGGAAGGGGTTGTTGGAGGCTTTTGGGACATAGCTTCAGTTGAGCACCACCTTCCATCCTTATACAGATGGTTAGACCAAAAGGATCATTCAGACCCTCGAGGACATGCTACGTGCATGTGTCCAAGACTTCAGTCGTAGCTTGGAGGATCACTTGCCTCTGGTGGAGTTTTCATACAACAACAGCTATCAATCCACTATAGGGATGGCACCTTTCTAGGCGTTGTATGGGCGACCTTTCAGATCACCCTTGTGCAAGACAGACCCTGGGGAGTCAGCACTAGTGGGACTAAAGATGGTATGAGCTACCACCGAGAAGGTGCAGATCATCCAGGTGTGGATGAAGACTACATGGAGAAGGAAGAAGTTGTATGCTGACAGGAGAAATAGTCCCCTAGAGTTCAAGGATGGTGACCACGTCTTTCTATGGGTCTCACTTCGATGAGGTCTACAGATATTTGGCTGAGATGACAAGTTATCTCCGCAATTAATCAAACATTTCTAGGTCCCCAGTAGAGTAGGTGAGGTGTCTTACCACTTAGCTCTTCCACCTCAGTTGCATCAGGTGCACGACTTCTTCCTTGTATCCCAGTTGATGAGATTCGTGCATGACCCTTCCTACATCATAAACCATGGAGAGAAAGATGTCGATGATGGGGTAACCTTCACGGTGGTTCCAGTGGAGATTGAGGATCAATAGGAGCGGGTCATACGTGGACGATCGATACCTCTGGTGTACGTTAGCTGGTCGCACGAGAACCTCTAGGAGATTACATGGGAGAGGGAGGCTCAGATGCATTCTCAGTACCCCCATTTGTTCCCATAGTTTTTAGTTATAGATTACGTGGATGTAAAGCATTGAGGTTGGGAGAATGTAAAACCCAGAAATTCCATGTAATTTTTTTTATGAAATAAATAGGAATTTTACGATTCTGCGAAATTATACGATGCTTGATTCTGAGGCCCTGTCTGTCTGGAATCAATTTAGGATGTTTTGTTCCGTTAAATTCAGTAAACGTACGAGTGTGTTTTTATAACTTTTTTACCGGTTCTCGGAATTGAAATCTGAGGGCACCGTTGAACTCTCAACGCTGATATTCGCTTAAGAAGACCTTCACCATGACGGATGTTGGTCGATAATAAAAGTTATTTATTGAATTTTTATAAAAAAATAATAAAATAATGTGTGCAACATGTTTATTTTATTTGAGCCACCTTGGGGTGTGTGGAGATTAAAACCTCCAAGTGGAGGTTGGAGGTGGGGGGCACCACACCTTAACCTCCCATGAGAGGTTATGGTGGTGGGGCACACCCATACATAACCTCCCTTGGGAGGATAAATTTTGGTGGGGACCACCTGGGCTGGTAACCCGTTGGAAATCCCCATTTAAGGTGGAGAAACTCCTTGACCACCCCTTACCTTAATAATTCCCACTCCCCTAAAATTTAATTAGGGACAAACCCCCCAAATTAATTCATGCCATCTATTGTGAATTAATTAGGGGGGAGCCTCTTAATTTAATTCTCTTTTTTTTTGAATTTTGATCCAACGAATAAAATAATATACAAACTATTATTTTCATGGAATTATTTAATTTTGGTGGAGAGTTTGGGAGAAAAGAGAGAACCCTCTCCAATGTAGTATGTTCTCCAACGATGAACACTCTTTCGGAGAAGAAGGCTCTCCCGACGAAGAATGCCGACAAGGGATGTCTTCAACTACAAATAAGGACCTCCTCCGACCTTCTTCTTCGAACTCCTTCGATGTGGGATGTGTTCGTCTACCACAAATCCACAACCATATTTTCACACCAATGTCGACATACATCGAGCGAGAAGGGATTTAGTTTCTTTATGTTCCTTGTAATTATTTTTTTTAAGAATCAAAGAAAGATGATGATTAACTTTTATAGGTGGAATATTGTGCTTTGTTCTTGAGAACCAAATGTTACCACCCTAAACATGGAGGTTGCAGGCCAAATCAACATGGCCCGACTCCTCCTCCGATATTATTTTGATTAAAATTCCTCTTGGCGATGAAGCAAGATGTAATGAAGGCAACAACGACGAAGGTCACACTACCCACAGCCTCCGTGAATCGTGTTGCCCCTGTGGAGCACCAGTGCTCTCAGTTGAACACCACCGGCTGAGCGGCGCCCGACCCACATACCCATAGCCTCTCGACGCCCTTCCCGGCGCGCGCCCCGGCTGAACCCGCGGCCTGCCCCATGGCCTGCCTGACCCCAACGGCGCGCTGCCCAGCACCCCCGCGCGCTGGACACGCCCCTGCGCACTGCCCCACACCCTGCCCGGCGCCCCCGACACCCTACTGCATCCTACCCGACGCCCCCAGCGCCCTACTGTTCCCTACCTGGCACCCCCTACGCCCTGCTGTGCCCTGCCCGGCGCCCCCGACACCCTGCTGCGCCATGCCCGACACCCCCGGCGTAGTGTTGCTCCATGCTCGGTGTTGTGCTGCTCCTTGCCTGACACCCTGTGGCGCCCTGCCCGACGTCCAGCCTGGTGCCCTGCTGTGGCCTGTCCGACCCCTTCCGCGGCCTGCCCGATGGCCCTGCGCCTTTCCCGGCTCCCTCGCTGTGTCCCGGCGCCCTCGCAGCCACCCGAACAAGCAGGTGTCCCGAACAACTCCCGGTGTCCTCTCAGTACCAACCCATCGCGCCCTTCGGGCCGAGCCGTTCCAAGACACTCCCTCGCAACACTCCGGGCTGAACTGGCACTGAGCCCGGGCCTAACCGCCCACGCAGTCCGCTGGGCTGGGCCTAGGGGACCGGGTTGAACTTAGCTGGATGAACCGCCAAATAGGCTGGGTCCGACCCAATGGGTCTGTCAGGGTTGACCCAGACTGGGTCAACCTAAAATGGGTTGGGCTGAGTCGGTCTGACCGGGTCGGACCAGACCCGGGCCCACTACAGACCCTTTACTTATTTTGGCCATCACATTGGCACCGGACATCCGTTTGACGAACCATCAGTGGCACTAGTATTCATCGATCATAGCCGTCGCTTTGAGTATACCCCACTAGAGTTTGATTTTTAGTTGAGATACGGTCAGGTAGGATCGTACTCGAATCCAACTAGGCCCACGAGACTAAAAGGATATTAACTCATAGACCGGGCATCCGATTGACACACCGTCAGTTTCCATGAGACCCCTATGAAGAGGTGGACCTTTGATATACTTCTTCGTGGAACTTTGAGATATTTGTAGTATTTACCAATAGCTCATGGAGCAGATCTTTCCATTGACGAGCAGACAGATTGCGGAGACCTAGTAGATGGATGAGACCTGATGACTTTTTGTCCGATTCGACTCGAAGTCATTCATCTTGCCCAGTGGGGAGCACCTGGTAGTTGGCAGAAGAACCATGGTGGAGGAGTGCCTGATAGTTGGCAGGAGGCCAATAGTGGGAGTGCCTCTGTGTGAGCGCAACAGACCCATGATACTCGATAGAAGAAGTACATCAACAGTTCAAGGTTAGTGGGAATCACTTGGTAGATGGTGGAAGGCCCACTGTACTAGACAGAGGAGGAGTTCTCCAGTAGTTGTGGTTTCGAAAATGTGAATAAAAAATCCTGGTTTAGCTGATCCAATGAATTTTGTGTTTTCCTCATGATTGAGATGGGTTACTAGATAACATAGGTATATGTATGGGCATTTACATAAGTAATGGTTATCCTTTGATTTAATACTTCATGGTTTATCATTATTGGGTTTTGTGAGACCATAAGCGTCTCAGGGTCCCTAATGAGTATCGTTATACTCTCCCCTGCACGGGCTATGCCCGCACCTTGTTGTGTTGGTTGTAGACAACAGACAATGCTAACTGATGCAGGGAGTAGTAGGACTGGATGATACCCGGAGGTGTATCACTCGGCGTGATGATACACGGAGCAGACAGACGGACGTGGAGTGATGAGGAGGCGATCTGTACCTACCCTTCAAGTAAGAACCCTAGAGGATGACCCAATAGCTACTTTATTTTTTTCAGTTGTACTTCCTTTTCAGTTGTACTTGTACTTTCATATTGGGCTTGTATTTTTGGACCCTTTTTTTTTTACTTTTCCAACACTTCTCTTCTTTTTAGATTTACTTAGTGTTCTGCTTCTAATTGTGTACTCTATTGTGTTTTTTATAGTTATAAAGGAAATTCCTTCCCAGTTTAGGTATTCACGCCTTTGGAGCTAGTCTCCAGCCCCTGGCCTATGAATGGCGAGCTTGGGGTAGTCACGATATGGGCCCTGGGGGATGAGTCTTGACAGGTATAATAACTATACAATTTTTTATTTAATTAAAATTTATGTCAATAATTTAAAATCTTATTTCTTCATATTTTATTATCTCCTATAATTTAATGAAACTAATCTATTGTACCAATTATGCTGGTTAAAATCCTTCATGAATAATGAATTATTTATATTCCATTACAACGATAACGGCTGGTCATAAAACTGTTATTCAGGATAAATAAAATTGAAATAAGTATATTATAACTTATTTAAGTTCATGGAAAAAATATATAGATATAATAATTAATAAAATAATAATAGTTTCTTTTGTTCAGAAATCCTAATAAAAAAACTAAACATTTATAATTAACATTTTTTCAAATGAATCATCCTTATATTTGAATGAAAAATGATAAATAGTTTCATTTAAAATTATTCAAGTTCATTATTACCATTTCATTTCACTTATATATTTTTAATTCCATTTTACAAGAAAATCAACAATTATATTAAAATGAATTGACCGTGAAACCATTAAAAAAGACTCCTAAAACAAAAAAAAATATGTTATATTAATAATGAAAGGTTGGTAAAATGTAATAAAAGGTTAAAATAAGGTATTATAAATACTTATATCATTATATAATGAATTAATAAAATTATTTTATCCATTATACTAGAATATAAATAATGCTACTCCAAAGGGAAGTATGACGTCAGTGTTTCTCATCTCACATTTACTTCTTTGAGATATAATTACAATTCACCACTTATTTCTTATGTGTAGACTATATATACTTATGTTTTTTATATTATATAATTAATCTCTTTATTTCATTGTATAGAATGTTTTTCAAAAGTTATTCTTTCATGTGGTGTACGATTCGACTAATATAATGTTTTAAGTGATTTCATCTTAATTCACATTTCATTTGGATATATTTGTTATTAAGAACTAATTCACCTTGATATAGATTATTTTCAATCACTTTTCCATTTAATTTCATGACTTATTCAATCATCTACTACTAAAATAAAATAGATAGTTGTCTGTGGCTTATTTATTGTGGTTCCTGTAACTTCTGTGAAATAAATCTAGTTAATTTTTTTTAATATAGTGGTGGTTTTATAAAAATGCTGTAATATTTTTTTATGTTTTCAATTAGAAGATATTTAATTGAAACAACATCTATATGATTTTTCAAAAAAAAAACTAATTCATTCACCTCCCTACTCCCTATGTGTGACCCCAACCCCTTCCTCCTCCCACCTCCTCCTCTACTCTCTCTGAAGGAAACCCCAAGCCAACGACCCCCTTTCCCCCCACCAATCCTCCTCTCCTCTCCCTAAAAGTGACACCAACCCATGACACATTGACCGTGCCCCCCCCCCCCCCCCCCGCGACCCCAACACCCACGACACTCCACCCACCCTTCGACCTCCCCTCAGGATGGCCCTCTAGTAATGTGACCCCCCATCCAGCCTCAGTCACCCTGACACAGTTCCCCTCCTCAATACAAATGAGGAACCCCACCCCTCTATCATATCTCTCTGACTAGGATCACCTCCTCAGCAATAAAAGATGACCCCCATAATGTTTACATCATCCTCACCTTAAATATTTTACAGAGTATCATTATAATGTATGATACATACCCTACCCTTGTAATTATAGTGTTATGTAATTTATAATATCATGAATCTATATAAAATATAATTTATTATAGAGAATATTTTATATATAACCAATCCTAAAAAATATGGTGTATATTATAACATTAGGCTTGATCCTTGAAAATTTTCTAAAAGCTTATATCACTAGTTTATTTTCTAATGTGCTCATTTCTACGAAGAATGCCTAAAATGTTGCATACACTCTAAATAGGATAAAAGTTCAAATGTACGAAGGAAAAAAAATTGGGGTTAAATATATAATAAGAATCACGTAGATTCACCGTACACCTCTACGAGTGAATACATAATCTAATCTAAATTACATTTTTATGAAATAACTTCATGAGAGTGGTCTTACTAATAAAGTTCATTCTGAATGGAAGGGATCATATATTATGAATAATTGTTATTTTTATAATTTATATACACTCATATTATTTTTTGTGAATCAAAATCATTGAATTCAGTATTTGAATATAGATGATTTTGGGTTCATAGAATATAATAATATGTATATCTAAAGATAGAAATATATAAGGACATAGAGTATCAATGATACTCTTTAGGTGTGTGATGATTTTTTATTGGATTAAAAATAATAGATCCATATTTATTTTATACATAAATTACATGAAGAGACTATCAACAATAGTCATTGTCAATCAAGACAAAAACAACATTTTATAATATGTATTAAAATGGTTTCAAAATTATATTTGTAATTATAACATGAATTAGTTAAAATGGCTTTGTTGAGATTATCATATTCTTATAAATTACTGATGAAACCATTTTAAATATAAATCTACATTCGAAAAAAAATCAAATAAAAATAAAGTAAAATAACTATGGGTACCAAAAGTACTCTAGGTTCTATATGGATAATTTTCATTTTATGATCATCATAAGGAAATAATTCTCTTTCTCATACCTTTAATGTTTTTACATTTGTCACCAAAATCTATAAATACTTTATCAGGATTGGAAGATCATAAAAATTTGTTTTATCACCCTATCTTTGAATATTAAATAGGAAGAGTGGTGAAGATGAAATAATCTATTATTAGTTATTTAAAACTACCAAAATAATATTTGGATGGATTCATTATTTTTCATTACATCATTAAATTAAACTTCCTAAAAAATACATCTAATTTATAGGTACAAAAAGTTGTTCTTTTTTTTATATATTTAATTATGAACATTCTTATGATTATATTTTTATTGTAAATGGTTATATAAATCGTTATAATGACTAATATTGTAATAATAACCCACATGTAAATATTAATTCCAACACTATATTTCATAAACTATATCACAAATATACTGTATGATATGATATAGGACTCCAATAAATATCCTAGGATTTAGTTATGATTATAATGTTTTCATTTAAATGAATAATATTTCTATTATTTATTAAAATATAATAGTTATTCCTACTAAATGATTCACCTATTTTATTTATTATTTTTCAGTTTCACACAAGAAACAAACTCCAATAAATATTCTTTTTTATATCTAAAAATTCCATGGGAACCAATCAAAACTCCATTAAAAATGGTTTATAAAAAACATCCCAAATCACTTTATCTATAATTTATAATAACTGTAAATAGAAAATATTTTTCTATTTATAGAGGGTTTCTGATAACCACTGCTAAATAATTTAGCAATTGTTATATTAACATCTCCAATACTTTTATGTTAAAAAAATACTTCCAACTGAATAAAAACCCACAACTGAGTACCCAAATAACAACGCATATAAATACTATCACTCAACTACCTAAATATCCACTAAATTATTTTTTACCATGAGATACATTATGGGTTTGATTGTAAAATTTTATTTATTTAATAAAATTTGAGCACCAAAAGATATAAAATAGCCAATCTAAATTTTAATAATTATTTAATGTAATATTAGAAACAGTTCTAATTAATAATTTTTATTAATCATATATTAATTAAAAAATTATAATTTTTAAAAAATACATAATTTTTACATATTTTATCTTATGAAAGAAACCACATATTTATTTCTGAAATGTAGGAATCGTCTCAAGATCAATCCCAGTTAGTGGTTTCCTATAATGTTTGATTTTTTTAGTGTTTTAAAAATATTAAATGCATATTTAATGATCAAAACAATAAAAAACGACCTCATATTCACATTAAATGATGGAGAAACCACCATTTACAAATTTTTGACATGTACAAGAAAACAACATGTCCAGTCAACATGTGGTGTGCTCTGAACGACTCAATAATGTTTTTGAAGATATAAATGTTTTAGGAACCTGAGCCTGGGGGGTAAAAACCAAGAAATCTATTTCGGATTTCCCTAAAATCAATGTAATGTTACACTATATTTAATTGTTAAATTTATTAAATGAAGACATGTCATTCTAAATTATGGTATTTTCGTTATGGGGGAAAACTGCATTTTTGGTGTTTCAAAACACTAAAACATGCATGGAATGGTAAAAATTATAGAAAACAACAATAGATTGATTTTAAATCACATTAAAACACACCAAATTTGTATTTGACATGTACATGCATACAACACATCAATCAGATGTGCGGTGTGGTCATAATTAATCATTGTACACTTTTGAATGGTATAGAAGCATTTAAAAACTAGTGTTAGGGAGTCAAAATTAGGAAACATTTTATTTCCATAAAATAATAGGAAAAAACCATATATTTAACTTTTAAATGTAGTAAGTGAAGGAAAATTATTCCAATTTATAGTTTTCCCAATTATGGTCACAAACTCTATGTTAGTGTTTTATTACACTAAAACTTGATGGAAAAGTAAAATAATTGATAACAACCAATATTTGATGTAAAATCAAGGTACAAACATTTATGAGTTGTGTTTTGACATGTAATCATAGAAAACATGTCAATATGATTTGCGGTATGGTCATAATTACTCAGTATACACTTTTGAGTGGTATAAAAGCCATTAAAAACAAGGTTTATGGTGGTCAAAAATAAGAAAACGAATTCAAATTACCCTAAAATAAAATGATAATGATTGTATATTTAATTTAGAAATGTAAGAACCAATGGAATAAAATTCTGAATAATGTTTTCTTAATTTTGGTCATAAATACATTTTTATTGTTTTAAAACACTAAATGGTGTGTGAATTGGTCAAAAACGTAGAAAACGACCTCAAATTGGTGTGAAATAATTAGACATCCAATGTTGAGTTTTTTGTCTGTTTGCGTAGATTAGATGTCAATATGACATGTTTTGTGGTCATAATTACTCAGTATACACATTTAAAAGGTATAAAATCCTTTAAGAACAAGTTTTGGGGGGTCAAAATTAGAACAATGATGTCAGATTACCCTGAAATCACATGAAAACAACCATAAATTTTATTCTGAAATGTAAAAACTAACAACATGTATTTTTGAATTACAATTTTCTTATTATGCTTGAAAATGCGTTTTTAGTTTTTTTAAACACTAAAACAAGCATGGAATGGTCAAAACCATAGAAAATGAACTAAAATTGATGGGAAATCGTGGAAAAACCCCCATATGAGATCTTTTTGATGTGTATATATAGACAAGACATCAATTTGATGTGAGATGTGGCCGGGATTACTTAGAATACACTTTTTATAGTTACAAAAGCCTTTAATAAATGTTTGGGGGGGGGGGACAAGGTAAATGACATATGATTTCCCTAAAATCATTGTAAAGCAATAGAATATTTAATTGTAGAATTTTGAAACTTACATCACATCATTCCCAATTATGTATTCCTGTTATGGTTGTAAACACATTTTTATAGTTTTAAAACACCAAAACATGTAGGTAATAGTAAAAACCATATATTAAGACCTCATATTTATGTTAAATCATGATAAAACCACCTATGAGTTTTTTTGATATGTACATTTAGGCAACACGTCAATCTGACATGAAGTGTGGTTGAAATTACTCGGCATGCACATTTGAATGTTTTAAAAACCTTTTAAAAGAAGTGTTGGGGGGGGGGTCAATACTATGAAAAAGAAGTCACATTTCTCTGAGATAATGGGGAAACAACCATACATTTAATTTTGAAATTTTGGAACTCAAGTAATAAAAATAAAAATTTAGATTTTCCGAATATAGCCAAAAAAATGTTTTTATTGTATTAAAACACTAAAACAAGCGTCAAATGGTAAAAACTATAGACAATGAGCACAAATTAATTGAAATCATTGAAAAAACATATAAGAATTTTTTGAAATGTATGAACTAAAAACACTTCAAACCAACATGAAATGTGTTTCGAATTACACGTTATACACTTTTCAACGGAACAAAAGGCTTTAAAAACATGTTTTGGGGGAGTCAAAACTGGGCAACTGACATTGTATTGACCTGAAATCATGGGACCACAAAATTAAATTTTATTTTGAAATGTAGGAACTAATGGAATTTCATTATAAATTTAAAATTTTCATTTATGATTGTAAACATCTTTTCAGTGTTTTAAAACCCAAAAACATTCATACAATGTTCAAAAACATAGAAAACAACCTCAGATCAATGTGAAATCATGGGGAAAAAACTTCTAAAATGTTCTTAATGTGTATTCATATACTACAAATCAATATGATTTATGGTGTGGTCATAATTAATTGGTATATACTTTTAAAAGTTATAAAAGTATTTAAAAATGAGGTATGGGGTTCAAAAAAAGGAAAACGATTTCGGATTTCCCTAAAATCACTATAAAATAATCATACATTTAATTGTGATATGTTGGAAGTAAGGGCAAATCATTCTGAATAATGGGTTTCCTATTATTTCCATAAACACATTTTTAGTGTTTTAATACACTAAAACTTGAGTTTAATTGAAAAACTATAGAAAAATACATCAGATTTATGTTCAATCAAGTTACAAAAACTGATTTGTTTTTTCATACATGTACTCATAGAAAATATGTCAATATGACATGAGTTGAAGTTGCAAGTACTTTGTATAAAAAATTTAAAGGTACAAAAGCCTTTTAAAAAAATTTTAGGGGTCTAAAACTAAGAAAACGATGTAAGATTTCCCTAAAATAATGGGACAATTACCATACATTTAATTTTGAACTTTTTGAATCAGTGAAACACAATATTGAATTATGGATTTCCCATTATGGTCATAAATATGTTTTTATTGTTTTAAAACACTAAAAAATACACGAAACTATCAAACTAGAAACAACCTAATATTTATTTGCAAGCATGTGACAACCACCACTGAGTTGTCTTTGTAAATATAGGACATGTTGTGATATCAAAACCATTAAAATTTATTCATTAGTTAAATTTCAAGCACACATCACACTGCTTTCAAATTAAATTAGAAAATTAAAATTTTTTGTTTCAAATGTACATTATTATCTTAAATGGGTATGTTTATGTTTTCAAAGTGATTTTACTTATAAATGTTTTATTTTATGTCAAAATTTAATCTTTTTTTAATAATAAAATAACAAAAATTATATTCATATTTATAAATATATTCAATATTTTTTTATTTTGCATTTTTTTCATAAATATTTTTTATTTTCATTGTAGGTTACTAATACTGGATGTAGGCAGGCTATTAACCATTCTGATCCATGAAATTCTTCAAATGTTAGTTTTTATTGTTCTTAGTTTCCTTGGTATGTTAAAATTTTATCGATTATTCTACTGTAATTTTGAATTAGTATGTGTTTTTTTAATTTTTGTTTACATTTTTATTAGAGTTAGTGAGATGACGTGGTAAGTTTTAGTTGATGAAATTTTGTGGAGGTAGACATATGTAGTTGAGGTCATGACATGGATGTATATTTGGAATTGTCTATTATTGGACATATTATATATATATATATATATTGATAGATGTATGGGTTGAATTTGGTTGGGGATATGATGATTGGATGTTTTTATGTATGATAAATGTATGATGTGTTTATTATATATTTAAGTTTTAGTTTATTATAGGGTAGTTTTTTTATAATTATAGTTATTATTATTTTTTATAAATGGAATTTAACTTAGTGTCAGTTATATATAACCACCACTAAATGTATTGAATATAATTTTTTAGAAGTAGTTATGATTAACCATTGATAATATGTTACATATAATTTTCTTTTATTTTGTTTATATTTTCCTAGGATATATTTTTGAATAAAAAAATACTAGGAAAATAAAAAATAACTCTCAGTAAACTATACAAAAACTAAACATAACCAAACTACCACAGAATTATAAAAATCTCTGTACAATAAACTAAGACCGTATAATATGTTGTGGTTTTAATAACCTCTTAAAAACTATGAGGTGGTGGTTTAAACATTCTATATCTCACAAAAAGCCCACAACTACATACCTTTATTTGTTGTGATGGTAATTTATGTTTCTGTTTGAATTATTTCATCTTAGGGGATTTTACGTGAAAATTACTAAGTGATAAATGTTATTTTATAGTATCACTCTTTTCTGTGATGTTAAAATTCTCTTCAAACAATAGCTTTATTATAATCATTATTCATGGGACATTGCATTTCTCTTAAATAATCATATTCATGTATATTGGATCTAATTATAGTATAAACCAAATTCTATTATATATATATATTTTTTATTAAGAAAGTTATTTATTAATTTTGTAAATATTGATAAATATGTATGTTTTATTCAATGTGGATATTTTATGATAAGGAGAAATTTTTATTAACTAAATTTATTATTCAATATTTTAGCAATTTTCTGGATTGGAAGACATAGGTCAGGCCTAGTTATTGAGAGCCCTCAATACATAAGTAGTCCCACGGGACCAATTTCTTAAGATAAAATTAAAAGGGATTTTACTAGTAGATTGAAGTATATTTTGAAAGGTCTTGAAGGTATTTGTTTGTATTCTAGATACATGATGTCCAATAATTAAGCATTATGTATATTCATAATTCAGTTATTATTATTATCAGAAGATTTTCATAGTGAAAAAAATTAATGGATTCATGTCCTTATTAATTTATTTATTAAATGAAATTTTTATCTATTTTAATTACCTTTCTATGTTAATTATTCTCGTTGTTTCATTATTTATTCCTCTATACGTATCACCTACTAAGAATATTATCGAACCACATTATTATGTTTCATTTTCTCCAAGAGGACAAGACATTTATTTTCATTGATATGTATGGATAGTCTAGGAGAATAATTTAATCCTAAAAGTAATTTATATGTTGTATTTTGTTCTTTAAATTGTAAATAAATATTTAATTTGTATTTATTTTTTCAAAAATACTGAACTATTCAGTCAGTTGAGATGTGATTCCTTGTATATAATGCTAATTTAATAACGTAATGCACCAGCTCAGGGATTTTAGAGTATAGTTATTTAAAAATTGGGTGATATATTTATCTTAAAAAATCTATATTATGTAATATATAATAAATATTTTACTTAAATTTATCCTTATTACCTTCCATGTAATGTGTATGTGAAAATGATTCACATCACTTCACGATTTGGTAGTCTGTCATACACAAAATGGATGTTGTCATATATTAAATTGAATGGAATGTAAGAAGGTGTGTGTCAGATTATAATTTAATAAGTATAATAATATCATAAATATCATATAAATGTTTCAAATACATCATTATATCCATCCACCAATGTTGGTGATGAAAAATGAATTATATCGCTTCGTTAGGTGGTATTCCACCGCACACATGATAGAAAGTTTTGTTTCCCATTTGATGGGAGTGGATATGAATGTTGGATGTTCATTTGAAATAATAACACATAAATATGTAATATATAAATTTTTTATATTATCATGATTAAAAAATATTTTATTAATTTGGAAGAATAAATAAAATTAAAAATATCGATTAATAATGTTACCTCTTCTTCAGGGAAGTTATTTTGGGTTGCATCAAAATACTTCCTAGGATAGGTTTATAAGAAAACCAAGGGCTATAGAATATTTTTAAGTTATTATGTAAATTATTTTGAATGGTATTGGAATATCCAAATGTATTTTTATGTACGAATCAGGTATGATATGGGATTTCCTTTTAAAAGTGGGGGAGGAGAAACAAATGGATTTTTTGAAAAAAAAATCAATAACACCCACAGTTTTATTATTTAAAAGTCATATAAAACGAGTTATTAATGAATATTATTTGTGATATGTTTCAAATATCTCCATAAAATTGGTTTCGGAAAAGTTTGTGGATAATTGTTAACTTTTTTCTTCTTATTTTAACCTCAAGTAATTATGTTTATACTTGAACTCCGGTAATTTATTATTACAGTATTCACTATTAGTTGTAGAAAAAATTATGTTTAACATATTAGTTCATATAAATTATTATGATTAAAAATATTTTATCTATCTATTCAATTTAAATTCAATAAATTTGAAGAATCCGATTTAAAATTTTTTCCCATAGACGTGATGAAAATGACGGATTCTTTAGAGAAAATTCTCAAAATTATAGATGTTTTTAATATCAAAATTCATGGTAAAATTTATTTAAATAACATAAAATGAATTTATTATAATAAAATTTAACTAATTATACATTAAAATAATTTTAAAATATATTTAAAATTTTTATAAAAAATAAATTAAGAGTCATTTTTCATATAAAAAACTATATTTTTTAGTATTCATCAAAACAAAATTCAGAAAAATCTCAAAAAATCATGCTTATATAATATTGATATGATTATTTGAAAACTCAATTTAATTTCATAAAATAAATTTTCTAAATTTTATAAAAACTTTTTTTATAAAAAGTAAAAAAGAAGTGATGAAACTATTTTTTTGGAAGGAAATATAGTTTTTCAAAATCCATTTCTTTTACTTTCTTATGATTCTTATTTAATTTCAAATAAACATTTTTTCATTTAGTTTATTTTATATATGTATATAATTTTTTTTCATATATATCAAATAGTATTCAAACATTCCAATATAATATATTGGTTATAATGATCATTTATAAATAATATTTTAATATAGTACCGTGTTTCATTTAAACCAAGTGGAGTTTGCAACAAAAGATATCAAAGAGAATGAATTTATTTAAAATGAAATAATCCATAAAGTCTTGGGTTATAATTTCTTCCCACGAACAAAAATCTCATCCTGATAATTTCATGGATATTAATATTTAAATATATGAGGTTATTTCTTCTTCATAACATCTTCCAGTTCCCATGTTGTTTCCTCAATTCTTTGATTTCAGAAAAGTTACATTATAAGAAGAGTCTAATGATTTATCAATAATTTCCCTATTGTATTATGAATCAATATGGGTACTTCAGAGTAAGATATATCAGGTTCCAATTCAATTTCACAAGTTGTGAGAACATACATTGAGTCTATAATGTACTTCCTTAACAAGGATATATGAAACACATCAGGTACTTTTGAAAGACTTTGTGGAATTTACCAACACTACACACCAGCTCCAAGTAATTCATGAACTTCAAAGTGTCTAATGTATCTAGGGTTAAACATTACCTTCTGACTGACCTTTATAAATCCCTTCCATGTAGATACATTAAACAAAACATTATCTCTCATAAGGAATTCAAAATGATTCATCAAATTATTAGAATAAAACTATTTCCTATTTTGAGATACTTTAATGTGATCATGAATAGAATTAACATTTATTATTGTATCTTAGATAATTTATGTTACTATGAGTTTTAATTCACTAAAAACATCTTAACAAGTTGAAATATAAAATCTATTATCATATAATGCTTCATATGGCGCTATTTGATTACATTAATGGAAACTATTGTTATTGGAAAACTCTTCCAAAGAAATATACCAATCCTATGTACCATTAAATTCAAGTAGGTGTGAAATACACATGTAATACATTGTCTGAAAAATAATTTAGATTTTCCATCAGTTTGAGGATAGTAGGAAGTGCACAACCTTATTTTAGTATCAAGATAATTATGAATAATTTTCAAGAATTTTGATTCCAAATGAGGATCAAGATCATATATGATAGAAATATGTGTACCATGATGTCTTACAACTTTATTAATATAGATTCATATGAGGAACTCATGATTTAAATCTTCTCATATAGAAACAAAATGTGCATATTTTGTTAAGTGATCAATGATAACCCATATTTTAGCCTTTTTACAAGGAGTATTTGGTAGTCCCGTGATAAAGTCCATAGTAGTGTAATCCAATTTCCATATAGGAATATGAAATTATTTAATGAATCCTCTTAGATAATTCCTCACAGTATTAACTTATTGATAAACCAAACATCTAGAAAAATTGCCATCAATTTCCCATGTTATGTTATCCGACCAAAAATGTTCCCTCAGATCTCTTTACATATTTTTTCTACCACAGTCTATAATAAAATTCAATATATGTTAATAATCTGACAATTACCTTTTTTCTTAGTTATATATAGAACATGTAATCTTATACCAAATTTCAGGACTCCATCTTTAGAAATAAATTCTGTTAATTTCTTATCATTCACTATAATAATTTTCCTATGGAATTTATCACGATCATATTGATAATTTTTAGTTTTTTCTAACAAATTGTGTTTTGCAATCATTAGAAAATAGTACAGTCTCTCTTCTTCCCTAATAATTTCCATATCCTTATTTACTAGATCAAGGAACATGGTCTCTCTCTTAATCTTCATTCGGGTTGAAACTCTATGATATTTCTTACTCAATTTATATTCTTCCTTACTTTCATTCCCTATGTAATAGTGTATTAAGAAATAATATTATTTGAGTATAATGATCTATAGTCGTTATCTAACATTGATTTCTTTATATGAAGAGATGTATTTTTGGATTTTATGATTCATGTATACCATAAATCCTTCAACAAAGAGTCAATGTATCCATATATTCTATGAAGAAATTACAATATCAAACTCATGTTCACGTCTTTTATAGTTTTGTTCATGAGTATTCAATTTTCCAAATTCATATGCAATAACTTTTTCATTTCTCATTAGAAAACAACTGAGTACCTTTTTCGATGCATTACTATATACCACAACCCCATTATTTCTGTATGGTAGAATCAAATCGGATCATTGAAAAATATCCCCTTCTGTTCATCAAAAAATTCTGCACACTCATTAAAAAAAATCCCATTAAATGTAAATGTTTCTAATAGGTTAGCCAATAATGATTTTTTTTGTACAAATCTTCGATAGTAACCTACCAAACCAATGGAACTATATACCTCCTCTATGTTAATAAGAATTGTCCATTATCTTACTTACTTTGTTCTCACATGATAAACTAATATTAAATACATGGAGATGATATGTCTATGAAAATGACCGTCATGGTTCCATAAATAACAATTACAAAATCCCCCAAAAAAATTATTTCGTCTTTTGTGTTACAAGAATTATCTGTAAGTGAATCTCATGGCTATCGTAGCTTTTAGAAATCACAAAAATATCATCACTGAATACTACAACGTAATCATCAAGATATTCGTTAAATACTATATTCATTATATCCATTAAAATAGATAGTGTGTTAGTCAATTAAAATGTAATTACTAAACAATCATTATTTATTTACATTGTCCATAAAGATATCTTAATAATGTCTCCCTTCATTAATTGAAATTTATGATAACCATAAGATTGGTAAATCATTGAAAAATATTGGGCTTCATGAAGTTGATCAAATAAGACCCCAATGTGAGTAAAATGATACTATATCTTGATCATAATTGAGTTGATTTACCTATAATCAATAAACTGATTCATGGATCCATATTTCTTCATAATGAAGAGAGCATGGGTCCCCTATGTTGAAACACTACTATGAATAATTATCTTATCATACAACTCCTTTAGTTATTTCTTAAAATATAATAAGTATACTAAGGACTTATTATATGTATTCCTTGATACTAGTCTTGAATCAGGTATTAAATCAATGGAATAATCGTCTTTATGATATGGGGGATGTACATGTAACTCCTTAAGAAATAAAACAATTTAGTCTTATAAAAGAGGTACATATTAAATTTGATTTTTACCTATTCATCGCTAATTTTTTTACTCTCCTTCCTCAATAATGTCATCTAGTAGATATATTTGGGATGGATATAGATATATCTTAGGTGAATAAGTATCTTCTATGCAGATAAAAAATTCTAAATCCTCATCATGATTCATAATTTCCATGTTCATAAATTTAATTTCCACATCTGATTTTTATATCTAATCCATACCATGTATTATATTGGATTCAACCCTAGGTATGATAATAAATTCAGATAAAATAAAAATTTTTGTGTCATAATGGGGATTGTATGACATTTCCATATTGCAGTGAAGCTCCCCTAGGAGTTTTGAATGAAAAATCCATTATTTAAGTCCTTAGAAAATATCAATTTTTTATAAAAAATGGAAGACATACAAGATTGAATAGATCTGAAATAAAATAAATAGTTAGATAAATGGGAATTTATGATTAATTTACATTCCACCAAATAAATGGCTTGATCCACCATAATGGTAATAATCACATAATTGTTTCCTTCTCCCCATAGAATATTATGTGGTACATTTCTTTGATGATTAAGGAATTCGTTTTCATAGTTTCCCATCTCCCTATAGTTGAAACACAGAATAGTAATGTTTTCTTTCATCCCTTTTCATTCTCTTGACTTATGAATCTTATCTCCACATATATAAATAACACTAAATCCCTCCAATCATTTCCTAAGATGATTACTTTCATAGTTCTCAAAAATTGGAAATTTTCTTTTTCACTTCTTCGTCTTTGATGTATTCCATTTTTCATGGAGCTCGTTATACATTTAATTTCCTCAATTATATTAGACTTATAGGATATAGATAATTCCTTCTCCATTTTTTGGAACATAAAAATATTTCTTCATATAAAAAAATCATGATAGACCATATCACTTTGAATACATGGCTAAAATACTTCAATGAAATGGTCAATCTTTCACTTGGTGTTGCTTACATATTTTGTAGCATACCTGGTTAAACTTGTAATGGTAGTATCATCATCTAAACAACTTATGAATATTTTTTATTATTCGTAGGAAATATTTATTCGTTTTAAATTATTTCTTATCAGGGAAACTTTTATAAACTAGTGTATCCTTAAAATTGTTTCTTTCAAAGAGTTTTATTTCATTGTCCTCTCTAGTATTTTGGATCAATGACCACAATTGGTCAACATTGCATTAGAGAAAATACATTTCAAGTGTAACCATTTCATTATCATCACATCCCAAGGCCATAAATATCATCCATGGAGACTTAATCCATTACTCATTTTCCATTGGATTAGTAATCCAACAAAATGATAGGGGCTTATATCATATAACTTAATACAATATATGATAATATCAATGTAAAAGAGTTTTCACCATCTAGGTAATGGTATTTTTTATAAATTGATTAAGCTTCCCTAATATATCCCCAATTTATTCATTTTTAATAATATATTTTTTGGATTCCACAGAATGGAAATGAATATATTAAACATTAGTATTTACAAACTTCTTCCATCCAGGAACAATTTATATATTGTTTAATATACATTATTATCTCATAAAAGTATAATTTTGAAAACATAATGTCTAAAACTTAATGTGGTGTTACAGTTGACATAAATTATTTTTTTAATTTTTAATATTATACAAAAAAAATAATTATTTCTTCATTCATATCATTATTTTTAAATCCATCATAATGGTTGGTGAAGAAAATACAAATTATCCTAAGCAGATCCCCTATGAGTATCAAACTAGGTGCCTAATAAGGCATGTTATTGTAAACCAGATGATTATTAGGTCAGACCTAATTCTCCAATTTTATTTTTCTTACCTCTATTTACCTATGTTATAAAACTACATCCACATGTAGTACCAATATAGGGATGAATAGATAT
The DNA here is from genome assembly GCA_963277665.1 of Viscum album. NCBI lineage: Eukaryota > Viridiplantae > Streptophyta > Magnoliopsida > Santalales > Viscaceae > Viscum > Viscum album. The sequence continues at coordinate 2,016,982,873 of OY728127.1, forward strand.
AAATAAAAATATAATATCTTTCTTACAAAAACATTAAGAAATTATTATATAATTATCTTCTAAGTATACTATTGTGTTATTTTCTCTAATCTATGTTATCATAATCTAGTTATCATGATTTCTATTAAAATTACTCTGATACTAACTATAATTACCTTTACTCTAGTAATCTAGAGTGGGTTCTTATTTTACTAAATTGTTTGCCATACAAGGGGTGAAATCCCCAAGGTCCAATCAGTTTAGAATTTTTATAGGACATGATACATATATGATACCCATTTTGAATTGGGAAAATAAAAATAAAAAACACAGTAATTGAAAATATTTGGCATCCCTGAACTCATTCAATGAATTCATCCTCATATCCTATGTAAAGGATACAAAATAATGGTGATCTAAAATTCTCAATAAGGGTTACAACTAATGATATCATGAATCAGTAAATCATAATCAGTATTGACAGGTAAATAAATAAAAACACATTTCATATAATCAATAACTTGACTATAATAATTCCATAAGGCATATCCAATATGGTAAGGTAAATAACTAAACGCATATGCCATTTGATCAGAAAACTAAGAATGAAATACATCAATAAATAATATCACTGAAAAAAATAACATGAATAATAATAATAATAGAAATATAAATTAAGAAAATTCATAATAATTTGAGAAAATGTTATTAAAAATTCTGAAATCCAATATTTTTACTAAATTCCTCAATAATTTTAAATGTATTTTGTAAAAACCCATCTTCTTTGGAAAACTAATTTCTCTCACGAGACATGTCGATGCGTTCAGAGAAAATATATAATTACGCACTACCAATATCTTAATTTACAGACCATCACTAATATATTGAATAATATATATTTAACTCATGAATCAATTTATTTAACATCAATTATCTATATTGAGTAAAGGATATAGATTTATCAATAATCCCACACTAAATCAAATTACATTCAAATAAAACACTATATGTAAAAATGTTATTTGGATTAGGTACTAATCATATCCATCTTAAAATAATATTTATATTTAATATATAATTAATTTCCTATAAAAATAATCACATGAAATTGATTGTTTTAGGTGAAAGATAACCATCATGAAAGAAAGTTATATTATATACTAACTTTTACCAATTTGTAATTTTCAACTCAAATCCCCTTGCATGAAATAATTAAAATTCTAACTTAAAATAACATAAATTATTATGGAACAATTATATTATATTTTAATGTGGCACTATATTAACCATATAAAATAAATTTGGGGAATAACATTACAATACGCCTCAATGAAGGTAAATTGAGATGAAGTCCCTTGTCTCACTATTTCTTTTAGATGCACGATATTTAATATATTTTATAATACTTTTATAAATTTTTTAAATTTATACCAAAATAATATTAATATTCATAATATCATATATTATCACCTTTAATAATTTACCACCATTTTGATAATAATATATCATTATTTTCATTATTACAAGTGTGATTTTCATTGTTTTCTCATGCATGTTTTGTCATGAATATTTCAGTTCAAGAGCATGTTATATAGTTAAATAAACACTATAAATATATTAATTTTATACATATAAAATTGACATGTTATATACATTTTTATTTTCATTCTTTAATATTAGACCTAGAAAATGAATCGCATCACTTTGTGGAGACGGTAGGTCGTACTTAGGCATGAGCAACCATATCATTACAGTAAATAATTTAAAGGATAAGAAAGTGGGTTACATATTAATAATTCATAATTTAAATTATTTAAAAAGAATATATATATTAATTAATTTTAAACTTATTTCCATCCATGCAAATTTTTATTGAAAAACTAATCATTTCATTATGTGAGGCGGTAGTCCACTATACACATGAGCGATGTCATCATATTTTAAATGGAATCAAAATTAAGAAGGTGTAAATGATATTGTAATTAAATAAATATAATAAAATCATAAAAATAATATACATATTTTAATTATATCATAATATCTAACTATGAATGGAGCTGATGGAAAAAAAATTATATTGATTCGTTAGGTGGTTGTCCTCCATACACATGATCAATATATTTGATTCCCATTCGATGAAGGTGGAGATGAATATAGTTTAATACATTAAGATAAAAACAATACAATATGTGGGATATTTTGGATTTATTATATTATAAATAGTAAATAATACTTTATGGAGGTGGAAGAAGAAAGAATATAAAAACAATTTCTTAAGAACATTACCTCTTATTTATGGAACTTCTTTTGTTATGTAAGATATCCACCCTAAGATGGATTTATAATCAATAGGAAGAATCTTGAATGTTTTTATTGGAATAATATTGTGTTTTTTATGGTCATGGATGATCTAAATTTATTTTTATGTGTAAACAGTGGAGTAGATAGTGTGTCCTTTTATAAGTGGGGGAGAAGACAAACATATAATTTTTGAAAAGAATCATTTTCACCCTTGTTTTTATCATGTAAGCACACCCAAAAAAGGGTCATTATTGACCATTATATTTTATAAATTCTATATATGGTCATAATATGGATTTATTAAATTTTTATATTTCTTATTTAATCATTATTTTATTTGTTTAACCCATTGTAAATCAGTTTCTACCTTAACTATGGTAATTAATTTTTACTATTTTCATTATTCATGTTGGTAATAAATTAATTTGACCTTATTATAAAATAAAAATTATATTCATTCCAAATATGGAATCCATTTTTCCAAATTCTAATAATATAAAATTGAAAATAAAATTTCAAATTATACTCATAGAAGAAATGAAAAATCATGTTTTCATAAAGAAAATTATCATAAGTATGCAAGGTGTTAAAATAAAAATTCAACATGAAATTGATTAAAATAACCTAAATTTTATTTATTATAATAAAATGTAATTAATTTTAATTTAAGAAAAATTAATTTTATTATTATAATTGGAAAATAATTTTTATGGAATGTCAGTTTTCAAATAAAAATCTGTATTTTTCACTATTCCTCAAAAAATACGACCTTCCAGAAAAATCAAAAAAAATCAAACCCTAGAAAATTTTGATATTAAAATTTCAGAAATTAATTTAATTTTTTAAAATAAATTTTCTAATTGTTTAAAAAATTAATTTGATCATATGTTTTCAAGAAGTAATGAAACTATTTTCCTTAAAAAATATAGATTTTCAGAAAACATTTTTTATTTCGAATGATTCTAATTTTGTGAAGATTAAAAATATATCAATATAATATATTTCGAACAAGTATTACCCATATAATTTTCTTAATTTAATTTATACTATTCATAACCACCAACATAACAATGTAATTATTGTCCAACTAAATCACCTCATAATGAATTTTATAACTAACTCGCTTTCTAATCATATAATATAATACTTGGGTCATTATTGTTTTACTAAATACCCTCATATATTATTGGATAAATAAATATTCAACTAAATCACTACATAATCATCAATTATCCCTTTTATGTTCATGTGTTGATAAAATTAGCCACATAATTGAAAAGTTATATAAAATTATATCTTGGATTACTTTAAAAACATAATTAAAAGTATAATTTGATATATATATATAAATATATATATTTTTAGCTTTACAATGGATGCATAATATTTGAATAATTAATTAAGAAAACACCATTTATAGGTTAAAAATCTCCAAAAAAATGATTTTTGTCGATGTAATCTTCTTCGATAAATAAAAATGTATTCATGCAACGAAATTTAATCAAAATAAATCATTAAAAATAATAACTTATATTAACATCACTACTTTGAAAAATATTTACTTGGTAAACATAAAAAATACTATCACATCTCCTATAAAACTAGTACAAATGATTAAAATTATAATCAACCTATTTTGGAAAATGGGTAAATAAATAACTTATATATATATATATATACTAAATTATTATCAATGGGTAATATAAATGCTTATAATTATGAATAAATTTCATGGAGATTATATTTATGTATTTAATTGAGATGTTATTTCATGAAATACCATTTTTACTGGTAATTGATGTTCAATTTAACACTCTATCCATTTCAAGAGGACATGATTTAAATGTTCCTCAAGTTATAAGAGGTTTTGTTAACTCAATTCACATTAATTTAGTTATAATTTTTCTTCTTGAAAATATAACATATAAATGGGTAATGTTTTTCCTCTGATTTTATAATTTTCCATTTTTTCTCTACATTAGTGTATTTACATGTTTACCACATAAAACCCGTTATTATAATTATATTTACTCAAAAAAAATGTTTTCCATGAGGGAATTTGGTATTTATAATATCACTCATTGAGTTATACGGTTTATTTTAAACATTAATAATAAATATTTTATTTATTATTTTATTTTAAATTATTATGATGTTTCCTTTTATCATCTAATTAATAATTTATCTTTAGATTCAATGATATCTACTTGACTATTCTCTCAGAGAAATGTATAATATTTCCATGAAAGAACCTTCTTATATTAACTAGATCATTATTTCAAGTCCATATTTTCCTTCAAAGTAATGTTATTGTATATTTTTCATAATGATAGTATGGATTAAATTATATTATTCTAATAATTTTTGTTAACCCTTTTTTAAAAATAAAATATTTAATACACATTTTTTTGATGTAGGTGTTGAAAAAAAGTTATTCCAAAATATTTTCCACCCCACATTTATTTTTATCAGGATTATGATTTTAAGGAATCATATATTACTGGTTATTTATCATAGTGAAATATTTTCTAAAATTTTAAAATTACATTTTGGTTAAAAATTAAAAGAGGCCCACAACTATTCCATTTATGAATATACGAAAAATGATATCTTTTATCCTTTTTCTTTGGGAACACACATTTCCACAACCTTTATAATTTAATTTGATATATCCTAACAAAATTTTCTTTCTTTCTAAATAAATTAATTATCTCTTAGATTTTAAAATTTTCTCTTTTAAAATTATTTCAAAAGATCAAGTATAATTTCTATTTTTAAATTTATTTTTTTATATATCCATATAAAATTGTTTTTCATCCATGACATTTTCCTTCATATATCTTATGGTTGATTGAGTGTTCTATTCAAATGTGAACATCCATCTTATTTCACTAGGTGACTTTTTTAGAATCCTTTGGGGGGGGGGGTATATCACACCATTTATCTTGCCTAAGCATTTTTGATCTATAACCTTAATTTGTATTCCAATTTCTTTCTTTAGGAATACCATATTCATGAGTCCTTCGACTGAAGGTTGTTCATGTAAATTTCATACATCAATTGATTCAGGATAGTTATTTTATTAACCATATAACCTTTAGCTATATGGTGTAAATATCATGTGATATAATATCTTGTTTTAATAATATTTAACTATAATGATACCTATTGTCATTGGATACCCAAATATTTTCCAAGGGTATATTATGTTATTATTAATGATGGAATTATGAAATATTTATTTATGAGTATCACTTTGGAAAATGAAACTAAATGCATTGTATGTCCCTTGTTTCTATAAGAATTTATTAATAAAACCCATTTTTTGTCAATGGGTTCTTTATGATATGATGGATGATTGATTTATTATGTCACTGATATGTATGGATAATGGAATTTGGGGTCCTATATCACCATTCAATTCATTGGTTAATGTTTTATATCTAGTTATATCGATATTCTCTAGTGTTTTTTAGTTTCCCATAAGCTTGGGAACTAGTGGTTGGCACATTAATCTTATATTCCTTATAATATTATATGTTGAATATTTTAAAGTTATTTCAGTTTTTATACCTATTCTCATGAATATGTTATTCTATCATGGATAATTTTTATAGAATAAATATTTAAATTCAATTATTATTTTATGTTAATATTTATTCCATGATATATAAATTATGATCGTTTAGGAATTAATTTCTCAAACATCAGGATTATACCCATATTCTCATCTTCTACTCAGTTACTATATTTAATTTTTATCGCATATGTTTACCCTTATTGAGAATAGGAATTTAATCATTTCTTATGATTGTGTTTTTAATGTTTATGAAGTGTAACACCCCAGGATTTCATGGTATTTATCTCTTTAAATTAATTCAATAACATACACTACATGCAACTCCAAGTTCAAGCGCACCACGACTTACCAAACTAGACGTTCAAAAGCGGTTACAAATAGTATTAACTGGATTTTTAAATTTATATAATACTTATAATTTTATAATCAATATTATGAGTTTCTTATACATAATTTAAGAACAAATCCATTTTTTTCAGATAAAAGAAGTATATTTCAAAAAAATGCACTTTTACCGTCTTTTAATGGTGAACCTTTATTTAAATCCAATATTTTTAAATTTTATATATTCAATTTGAAAAAATAAACATCTTCTTTAGAATATGGACATAATAATTTAGTTTCAATAAAATTTTGGTGTTTTTTTGATAACTTTCATAATTGAGTGAATAGTGAAAAATACTATATTTTAACTGAAAGAAAATTTATTAATCAAAATAATTTGTTGTGTTAAATTATACATTTTAATGGTTTTGAAGTATAAATGGAATATATTTTTAACATTTAATCTTATTCTGGCATTGGAAGTAATTTTACTTTGAAATTGGACATAAACAAGTGTAAATCTTTTGATAGTTATTATTACTTAAAAATACGCCTTTTGGTTTTGAAAACTAGAATAAATTTTAAATTAATAAATGAAACTACTATGTTTTGAATTTGGTAAAATATACGTCATTTTTGAATTCAGAATATCAAAATTATCTTAGAATTGATTTTTGGTATTTTTCTGAAAACATTCAATTTTTGATAAATATTGACAAACACTGAGTTATTTTTTAAAACCGACTTTTTATTTAAATATTTATTAAATTTATTTAAATTTATTTTAGGTCAAAATAGATATATAATACATATATATATTCAATTTAATTCATTTAATTGATTTTATAATATGTTTAGATATATAAAAAATTTATTGAACTTTTTATCGTCTTTTACCCACCTCCTAGAAGCATTTTCAAATTTGCATAAAACTTAATTTTACCATTTCTATGAATTTATTTTCAAAAATCTGAGATACAAGATTGATACCAGTAACTAAAATGTGGTTTAATATGATAAAAATATTTTTTGTTGAATAGTAACATTTGACTTTTATTTACCATGGTTAAAATTAAATAGGGTAATTAATGGTAAAAAATGATATTATTATTAACCCAACACGTTTCATAATTCTATTGCATAAGTATAAATAGAAAAAGTACATCCTTAGGAATAAAATATGATCCTTTAGGATAACTTGGATTAGATTATCACATTTATTATTATTTAATTTAAAGAAGAGTTTAAAGTGTTAAATTCAAGTTTTCATAACTAATACATTTTTAAAATTGGGTAATACATAAGATAAATTAGAATATAAATATTACATAGAAATCTAAAATGATTTCCTACATAAAGGCCTTTTTATTTATAATTTTTAGACATTAAATAATAAAATTAATTTTTTTCACAATGATGATGCAGTAATTATCTAATTAATAAAAGATTAAAATAATTGATATTCTAAATACCCAAATAAATTTAATTTGAGATTTCTGATGAATTAAACTAATTTTATAGCTTAATATGAAATGTTAGGGTTTATTAAAACAATTATTTTAGAAGTCATCAGGTTTTGATGATTTTAACAAAAAACAAATACCTAATAGTGTCAAAATTGACATAAAATAGTTTTTAAAACAAATATTATATTATTAATTGATATAATAGTCCTAAAAATTTACAGTTCGGCCAAATGTCTTATATAATAATATATATGAAATTAATAATCCAATTGGGGTTCTATTAGAATTTTATAATATGTTTATTAACCGTATAATTTAATAATACAAAGAGACATTGTAAATGTCTAACTATTTAACTAAGAGTTAAATATAAAAGTTAAGGTATAATGGTGACCTAAACATTTCAAAAACCTATTGGTAGAGAGATTTTAGACCCATACCTACCTTATCCTAAAAATAATTCATTTTTTATCCATTAGATACCACAAATGATTTTATTATAAAATAATATTTCAAGCTTTTCCTAAAGTGACCCTCACCTCTCTTATAAAAGGGAACATCCCCTTATCTTAATTTCACAACTCCAAAGCCTTTTGGCTCAGAAAAACCAGGCCCAAATATCCTCTCAACGTTCCTCCTTTCTTCCTAGAGGACATAATTTGGCCAGAAATCCATCCTAAGGAGCCCTTTTGATCAAATCAAAAGGAAGAACCCGAAGAAGAGGTAAATATTCCATCATCTCTTTCAAATTCTTTTCTTCTTCCACTTCCACTTTATTTGTTGTTTCCATTCTAAAATAATAAATATAGTATCTTCTATATTCTGTGATGTTATTATAAAAATGGTACAACCATATTCATTATTCTATCCATACTATAAATGACAAAGTCAACACATGTGCGTACGTAAGGATAACTGTCTCCATGTCGTGGTGTAGTTTTTTATTCAAAACAAATCATTATTTGGATGGGTATAATAATGAGTATAACTAATGTAAATAATAAATATAACATGTTAATTATACTTTATATATGATATACCATCGAATTACATATGATTCTTCCATCAATATAATGATATTGTCGCTCATACGTACGTACGGATTACTGTCTCCACGACGCGATGAGATACATTTCCACGTTCACCATTCAACGATGATTATAAAATATATGTCATTAATAAGTATGTAATATATGACATAATAATTATACTGAATATATATATATATATACTTACATATATCTTAATCACTTAGATTCATTCAATATGATATGAAAACGGAAACAATGTTTATGGGTATGTGCGGCCTACCATGTCTATAAACGGTGTTTTCCATTTCATATATATACGCCTATTATACATATTTATATTCAAAATATATATGATATATAAATCATGTTCTATATTCTGTAAGTATTTAAATCATGATCTAAGTGACACAATCAAGAGTAACATGTTAAAACACATACGATAAAGAAAGTGATTATTACCTGCAATGTTATTTAAACATAGAAATTATTATTAAATGGTTAGAATAAAGTCATAAATGAATCATGTATAATATCATAAATATTAATACAGTTCTGGAATATATTAATAACAAACTACAGTCATTATACAGGAGGTTAAACATACCCTCGACTAAAGAAAAGTGCAAGGTAAGGGTTAGTTTATCAATCTCATTTTTATCTGAGATAGTTTTTGTGTAAGTATCTACTGGGACATATTTATTATCCATGTCCATGTTTCATAAAATAGTTTTCAAAGGGATTATTTATAAGGGACATTTTTACTAAAACATCATTTTAAATGTTATAAATATTTTTTCTTCTAAATCATTCTCATTAATGTCCATGTTTTCAAAATGGATTTTATGGATTGATTTATATGGACATGAATATTTTTAAAATGTTAATTCCATTAAAAAGATTCAAAGTGATATGGGAAACATTGATTAAAAAGTGTCTTTAAATGTCTTCCATTATAAATTGTGTGACCTTTAAATGATTTTATAAAAAAGGGAAATTTCTATCAAATATTTCTACAAATCATTTTCATTTGTATCAACATCCTTTGATGTATTTTAATCTTGTTTGAAGTTTATTTATTATGATAAAAATATTCCATATTGTATTGAAGGTTTTGTGATATGTTTGACTGTGGATGTGTTATTTTTATACCATTCATGGTTTATGTACAAATTATTTACATTTCATATTGTAGTTTTAATAGGAATGTTTATGTGGTGTTTAATCCTTTTCATAAGAGGAATTCATTAGACTTAGTAAGTGATGGGTGGAGCTCACCATAGATCCTCGATGCATCTGTAGGTCTCATGAGAAAAACTGGTGTCTTGGCACAAGTCCTTGACAAAATATTATTTTTTGTCTTGACACTAGGCCTTGACTATGTGGTTATGAAGTCTGGCATTATGCATTCCATCATTATGAAAGTGGATATTGATATTGCATGTGATTATTAGACTAGTATAATATCCATGTGAATAAGTAAATGGAATTATTTTATTTTATCTTTTCCATATTATGCTGAAGTTTATGTTTTAAAGGGTTTTTCTTTATTCTTTTACATTTCCTTAAATGTTTATGCTTATTTATGAAAGTTTCCGCTATATTGTTATCTTTACTGAGCATCTGAGATCACCCCTGTCTATGTTTTAATTTCCCAATGATTCCAAGAACTGTATTATGATTGATAAGTTGGGTTATACTAGTGGATTAATGTAGTTCTCAAAGGATCATTTAGGTTTTGTTTTATTTTATAATGTGTAATGTAACATTCATGTTTGTAATCTTTTTTCCAAGATAGCTAAACTGATTGGTCTTTCGGGACTTGATTCCTTGTAATCATTCCAATGTTATGTAATAATGCACCGACTCTGGGTAACTGGGGTTGGGGAATTACATGAAGAATAGTAATATACCATATATGTTTATAAGGATATAATATTGGAAAAATATTTTATTTATGTTGAAGACTTTTCATAGATCAATTAGTTTCTCTCATAGTGGAATGAAAAAAGTCCCGTAGATAAAAAATACATTAATTCTATTAGTTAATGTTTTTTACATAATTCTTGAAAACTATAAATAACATATTTCTTGGTAAAGAGTTATACTTATTATTTTATTTATTTTATGTAATTATTGGTCGATTAGCATAGGATACATAATTTGGAATTAGAGTAGGTTTTAGATTACTTTATTGATTAAGTTTCTATCGATTGAGGATAACTTCAGAGTTTAAAATGCCATTTCATTTAGATAATTTAGTTTGAATGAATTTTTAATGGTTTATATGAACATTTAGGTTAGTTTGTGAAATATAAAACATTTTAGGGATTTGGATAAGATTGATTTAGTGAAAATCCTTGTCAAAAGTTTAAGTTTGATGTTTAAGTAGAGGATAACATCATAAAATCATTATAATGTAGAGGTTGTGTGTTTTTTCTAGAAAATTAATCCATATCTGGATAATAGAAATTATATTTTGGATTTGGAATATTTATACTATTGATAATAAACCAAAGTATGGTGTTTTGGATATTATATCAATTATTTCATACTATAGGATAAATATTCCTAAATGCACACATCACTAGACTCTCACTACAGATATTAATTAGATAATAAAATTCTCATTATAAACTATTATGATGGATTTATTGACCACTTAATTTAATTTATTACACATGGAAGTATGATGGAACACAACTTAAAGTATCCAATTTAAATAAAATAGTGTTAGAGTGTTAACCAAGTATGACATAGTTAAAATGAATGTATAATGGGTTAAAATAAAGGTTCCATTGGATAAGAAATCATAAGCTTGAGATTTCATATTCATATACATGGATTCATTTAGATATTATCAAAAAAATATCTAATATTTGGTTTAAATAACATCAAGAATTTGGATTTGAGATTGTAATTTATCAAAAAACTACTATGCCTTATTATATAATAAGGAAGGATACCTAAATTGTTTAGAATCATAGTATATTCCAATTATTCTAGAAGATGTGAGTATTTTATTTTAACCTAACATAGTTAGGTTGATACCATAAAAATTTATTTCTAAATAATAATATCTATTTACATTAGTGAGTGATATTTATTGATGGTATAATGTTATATTCTAAAATTTAAGATAGTTTTGTGAAACATCTAATGAATTTTATTCAGTGGTTCTTTTTTTAGTTGTCTTCAAACATATATTAAATGGAATCAATAACCTTGAAATGCGATTTTATGAAAAGTTTGTTCTCTAGGGATAATGATATGAATAACACAAGTTATATTTATGGATAAATCTTATGATTAATATAATCCAAATGCTGAGGTAATATAGGGATGATTGGTTTTTAGAAAAGTTAGAAATATGGTTTGGGAATTGATTACTGATTTAAAGAAAAAATAATCCATGATATTGTTTGGTGAAATTTGTCTCCTTTTTTGTATAATATTGAATAATTTGTGATTTTATGATCAATTAGTTGAATCATATTTATTTTTTATGGATATATGATTCCATTCCAGTTGAATGTCATCATGAATCTAATAATTCTTGGAAAGGTATTCCATATAGAATATATGATTAGGGTATAAATATATTGTGGTACCCGATTATGTGAATGATTAATGATTTTTTATGAAACATATGTGACATGATATATCCAAAGAGAGTAAGGTTGATATCATTTAAAAGGAAATACCAAAAATCATAAATATAATAAGAATATTTTTATCTAACTTAATGTGATGACCTAAAATTTTATCAATGGAATTTTCCTTCTTATATTTATGCCAATTAGTATAAGAAATAAAAATCACCAAAATAAACCAACAAAACCTTATTCTCAAAAATTAATAATGAATGGAATAAGATGTATTTATAGGAAGTAGTAGACCCATATTAATGTTATAAATATGGAAAATGTAATTGTTTTATAACCATTAGTATAGTAATATGGCCATTAGGAATAGTAATATAACCATTAGAATAGTAAAATCAATTATGGAAATAAAAAACAATATTTAGGTATCATATAAAATTAAATTTTAATATATTTAATCCATTTCAAAAGAAAATAAATATTTTAATAATGATAACTTGCGTGTTTATATTTTTATAATGTAAAAATAATTTAATCCAAATTTTATATTAAATATATTAACTTGAAATAATTTTTATTTACATGAAATGGATTTATGATATATTATATATATTTATTGTAATTATAAGAGAATTTTACTCTAATATGAATAATCTTTCAAAGGGTTATATTGATGATTAAAATATTATAATCAATTTATTGAAATAAATGGGGATTTTATTGAAAGATTCTATTTATCATAATGAGAAAATTACATTAATAAAATTGATTCCATTTTTGGAAAGCTAAACGTCAAAAAATGGTTAGTGCAATTTTTTGTGATTTTCCTAAAATAGTTGAATTTCTCATGAATAGTTAAATATAGAAATTTGTGGTATTTAAAATTTTAAGCCAAATACATAATTTTTTGAGTCATGGATAATATAATAACCTAATATTTTGAACTAGCATGAACTATTTTTTATATAGTTCCATGAATTAGTAATATTTAAATTCTTGATCAAAAATAATAATCTAATGAATATAATAATCAGAAACACCCCTCTCTTCCCCTTATAAATATCACACATTTCCACCCCTTATCACACTTTATAAGCCTTAAATCATTCCAAACCAGTACTAAACAGTATCCTCCGCCGCTCTACCCACTTCAATGTGCTTATGGAATCAAAAAATGACCAATTCCATGTACTTTAATGGGTCCTTCAAGGAGGTGATATTCAAGTGGTAACAATCTGACACTACATCTTTTTATTTCATTTATTCTTCAAACTTATCCTCACATTTTCATTAATAAAATAATTTATAAATTAGTATCATGTATATAATATTATTTTATATTTCTAAAGGAATTTGTTTTATCTTTACCTTCTCTAATCTCCTCTTATTCAATGAAAATGGAAACTCTTGTCCATATTTTGTCGGTTAACCACCGTCATGGATAATGAGTTTTTATTTTTCACTAATGCCTATATGGAAGTTTTAAATTAACTTATAAATGCTCAAAATGAAATAATTATGTATATTATATGTTTTCTCACATAATATATGTATCATATGTCCATAACCTTAAATATAATGAAACTAATATAGGATGGTCTGAAAAACTGCGAAAATAAAGGAAATATTTATCATTAACAATTCATAAAATCAATCGTCCTCTTGTAAAAACCCAAAATTCTATATGGGACAATATAAAATTATTTAATTTAATTAGTACCATTTCATATTACTTCTAACGTTTTATTTAAATTTTTTAATAACATTCTTAATTATATAAATTTGAATGAACCATGAAACAATGAAACCGATGCTCTCAGAACAATGAAATCTAACATTATAACTTATAAAATTGCACAAAAATGAACAAAATAATATTATAATAAATAAAATATATGTGTAAGAAATTATAAATTAGCTAACTCATTAATCTAATTTTTTAGTCCATTACATTATGTGCAATTGATGAATATATACATACATAAGGTAAGGGATCTCTCAAATAATCTATATTTTCATTGGGATATGTTTTATCTCTATTTTACTCTATTTATCTATTAATTATTGTTATATAAGTATCATATATTCTTTATATATGTTCAAAAATATATATCTTCCTAAATTCATCTTTCTTTGATGAGGAGATACATTTCTTCAAAGCTTCCTTTCCCAATTCCTCTTGATAAGAATACCGGACTAACGAGAACTTTTCTGTTCCTTACACGTTTTTCTAGTACAATCCATAAAATATTTTAAGACACTGATATTTTAAAGAATCACTCATTTTATTAATGTAAAAACTAATTTATTTCATTTCTAATTTTATGTAAACAATTATTAATTTATCCCCTTTTTGGAGTATTTAATTTCTTCCATTTAACCATACTAAAGTGGAATATTTATAAAGTAACCTAAACACTCGTTTAATGTTTTCACATTAGTTAGATATCATTATTATTTTTAATTTTTTATTATCTATGAATTATTTAATCCCTTCATTCATGAATACCACTATAATTCACCCCTTTGATATGCCTTATGACGTGATTATGAAACCGATTTCTTCTCATTGGTAACCCTTATGTTTATTCCTTATGTTTCATTTCTTTATATAGAACATACATTCTTTAACATGTTTTCATATGTGTTCCAAAATATATTTCTAATTCAATAGGAATTTTTTTTCGCATAATATGTTATATATGGGATTAGTTAGTAAATGTAATCCATTATGGAACTTTTTCATCCCTATGATATCTCATTAGAATTTAGCCATGACTCATATTTACGTCAGGTTATGTGTTTTTGCTACATTACTATATTTTAATTGTTATATGATCGCATGTTATATATTCTATGCTTCATTATATTGAATCATTGTCCATTCCTTTTAGTTTTCCATTTTATTTCGTTCGACTCATGTTTTATTCTTTATTTACATGTTTATTCCCTAACTATGATTTTTATCTAAACCATATTTTCTATGTATTCACTATCTTATCCTATACAACTTTAGGAGATCAAATAGAGGTAGGAGATCATCATTAAGATTAATAAAAATAATTTTTATTCTAGTTTCAAGTTTTCTAATTATGTACCTAGTCATATAAAGATACTAGGATTTTCGATCCATGGATTGTATTTGATAGAAAATTATTCTTGAAATCATATAATAATATATTTAAAAGACTAGGGTAACTATAGTTGGTATCAAAGTGAAGGTCTAGTTATTTATGGGGATTATGACTAGAATAATTCAATAATAACCCTATGGTTATTTCTATCTCTATGGATAACCTATATTAAATCCTATTTAATCATAAGTTATAATATACATTTAATTTATAATTTATTCCATCCATATTCATAGTTTCCTTTTTTACATGATCATTATCAATGTGTTCATACCCCCTAATTTTATAATTTGTTATGTTAATTGTGGAAAATAAGAGAACCCATTCCAAAAACGAATTTAATATGAAATGTGATGACTTATCTAATGATATGTAAAACATGAGGTGAACTAGATCTCAAAACATTATGAAAGTGCTCAATCAGCTGGCTCATGTTATAAAGAATAACTGGATTCATGTGGAACTCCCCCATTCCCTTAAAATGATCATGTTGTTATCAAAAACATTATGTGATGAAGGCATCCTATCATTAGTGTATCTTCTAATCCCCTTGTCATGTAATAATGGATCAACTCTATTGAGAAGAATTTTGATGATGGTCTATCACATTGATTTGGATGCTGATCAGTGGAGGAAACTTATCAGGAATATGAAATAAAAATACTAAATTGATTCCATGCAATGGTAATCATTAAAGAAAATATTTTTCCGTAAATATTTTACCCAAGACTCTCCATCTTAAAATATGGAGGGAGTTCCTCATACTGAGGAAAAAGGAATACAATTTTATTAAGGTTTATGAGTCAATCATTACAAGGATTTCATGATAGGCCTCTGAATTTATCCTGAACACTAAATTAACGTTGGACCATTTATTTATTGGATTAAATCTAAATATATAAAAATAATTGGAGATTTGAATCTTTGATATCTATGAGGATATTTTATATTGTTATTTGAAGGTTGATATGTATATTGGAAAGCCTCAGTGGTCTCGTAGACTCTAGCACAAAAAGATTAAAATGATGTTTACTATGGTAGGATCAGTATTTGAATCCCCTAGGTAAATGAAAACCCGAAATCACACATGTCAAAAGTGTGGGAGGAAGCTTCTCGGGAACTATCAAAAAGGAACTTAGAGATTCTTCAAATGTGGAAAAGGGAGAATCATGCTAATCATTTCCCTAAGGGATGTGAAGAGTCCCACTAATTTTATAGAAGAAAGAGGATTTAGATGAATATTCATCCTTCATTACAGTGCTTCCACTGTAAGGAACATGGGAATTATGTAAGTCAATTCCCTATTCCAAGGGTTATTAGAGACAATCAATGAAAAAACCTCCATGGAAGTAAGTAAGGGAATATGTTATCACTACCACAAAGATAGATCATGATAATGATGTGGTTAAAGGTTCACTATAAATTTATTAGAGAATATATAACCTAATTTTTTTTATTCTTATTCTAAATAAATTTTCATATCTTTATTTTTAAGTATAACTATTGAAACACCATCTCAAAATATTGATGTTGAGTTATATGTGAGAATATTTAATAGTGATATTATTATATCAAATGTATATAAATATTCCTTGGATAATCGTTGTGGAAAAAACCTCCTATAAATTATTACAGAACTTCATTTTCTAATTATTGATACTATATTGGGCATGGATTAGATGTATTAATATTAATACAACATCAAATGCCAGGAAAGGGAGATCACTCTTTATATCCCGAGGAATCCTCCAATTCTGTACAAATGTATGGACGAGGATGAATATCCATTGGAATCTCTTTATCAGTCATGGATAATATTTACTTATTATAAATCTTATTGGGGTCAAATAATTGATTCAAAGAATAGGATCATTCTTGAAGACACTAAAATTGTGAGTGAATACAATAATGTGTTGACTAAATAATTATCTAGTCTTCCTCCCAACAAAGAGGTTGTGTTTTCAATTGGACATATACCTAGATATCTACCTATATCAAAGCCTCATTACAGGATATCCACCTTTGAGTTGGGAGAATTGAATAAGTGGTTATAAGAGAATATGAATAAGGGTTTTATATGGATAAATGATTCGGTATGGTGTATGTCAATTCTTTTATTCAAGAAGAACTATGGATCAATTCACCTGTGCATTAATCTTCATCAGATCATAAAAATCATTATAAATAAGATGCTTCCCATACTTGTGATTGATGATGTGTTCAATCATATATGTGTTTCCATGTACTTCACTAAGATATTCCATCAGTTAGGATATCACCAACTAAAGGAAAATAAATAATATATTCTCAAGACTAAAATTGAATGAGGTATGGAAATAATGTGTTCATAGTGATTCAATTTAAACTCAATTATTATCTATAATTTTTCATAGACTTACTGAATTGATAATTTATAGATTACCTTAAAAAAATTATATTAGTCTATACTGATTATATTCTAATATACTCCAAGAGTGAGGAGAAGCATGTGGAGAATTTGAATACTATGCTAAGGACATTATGATGGGATAAAATGTTCAAAAAGTAACTTAAATGTGACTTATTGATGGAGTATGTATCATTATTGGGAAATGATTTAAATTGTAGTTGGATATATATGGATCCTTTTAAGATAATGAAAATTGATAGGTGTCCCACGCTATCATCTATAATAGAGATCAATAGTTTCCTTGGTCTATATGGGTATTAACAATAAATTGGTAGGAAGTTTTTTAGATTGTCAAACCCAATAACCAAGCTAACATAGAAGGGATTAAGGATTGTAAGGACCATTGAATGTGAATACTGATTCAATGAATTAAAAATGCAGTGTATCAATATATCAATACTGACAAAAACCATAAGTGGGGAACAATTTTTTGTAAAATAGTGATGTTTCAAAGAATGGTTTAGGTTATATAATGATGAAAAATGAAAACATAAGAGTGTATTCCTTAAGTAAAATGAAGATTTATGAGCAATACTAACCCATGATTGATATATAGTTGGTGGTTGTGATCCTCATGTTCAAAATATGGTGACATTGTCTCTAGGGGGGATAAGTGTGAGTTAAATTCCAATAAAAATAGCCTCAAATATATATTCACATAGAAGGAGATAATTATACACTAGTGAATATGGTTAGATATACTCAAGGATTATGACTAACTAATCATATAATACTCTATTGAAGAAAATAATGTGGCATATTCTCTAAGTCATAAGGATCATGTAACATTAATAATTAAATGAATTTTTAGGGAACCAATCATCTTAGACATGAAAAATATATACAAGAAAATCATAAAGGAAATTTATCTTTACATTCTCAAAGGATGGCTCAACTATCCCTTTTAGAGATGATAAAGGATTCTCAAAGATAAGATGAATAGATTTAGAAGAAGGTGTAATCTATTAGAAATTGTAAATCCTTAGAATTAAAAATTAATGAGGAATGAGTTGAATGATTTGGGTCATGAATATGTGTACCATAAAATCCTAAAATAATGATATATATTTTTAATTATGTATATGGAAAAATATCCTCCATCCACCCAAGGAGAACACAGATGTATCGTAATGTCTGAGTGCAATATTTGTGGGGATATATGGAGAACGATAACACCATACAAACATCAAAGTACCGGGTATGTCATAAACTAAAGGATAAAAGGAAAATTTAAAATTGGATGATGATACCATCACCTACATGGAAATGGGAAAACCTCAAAATGTATTTTTTTTCCCTTGACATGTTAAGGAATCTAGAGAAAAAAATGATATATAGTTTTTTTGTGGATCTTCATACAAAGAAATTTCAATTTATTGAAACTAGATAGGACATCTCACAAGATCAAATTTCACCAATATAGATTATAGAATAAGTGAGGATACATGGATTACCATAATCAATTCTATTCGATCGAGATCTGATATTTACCACCATGTCCTAGAAAAGTTTTTAACTTTATCTTGACACTAAGATAAACATGAGTATGCCTTATCACCCTCAAACTGATGTCTAGTCTGATTAAACTAATCATAAATTGGAAAATTTGTTGGGAGAGTTCTATATGGACATCAATAGAGGATGGGACTAACATCTTCCTCTGGGGAAATTCTATTACAAAAATAGTTTCCACTGTCGAACCCTAATGACTCTATATAACACCAATAATGGGAAGAGACGTAGAATACTTACATATCAAGATGAATTTGTAGTATGTATAATTTTTAGATATGAAATAGTCAAGGAAATGTATGAAATGGTGAAGTCCATTCGAAATCACAACAGGGATTCCCAACATCTACAGAATAACTATGCATAAAATCATTGATATGATCTGTTGTTTGAATTTGTAGATAAGTTATTCCTCTGCATATTTCCTTGGAAGAGATTTGTGAGATTTTGGAATAAGGTAAAATCTAAGTCCAAGGTACATCATACCCTTTGAGTTTCTTGATAAATTCATATCTATGGGTGATCAATTAGCACTTCAACCAATCCTGTCTCAAGTGCATGATATATTCCATGTGTCAATCTTAGGAAATTAAATAATAGGTCACTCATATGTACTCAATTCAGAGGAATTTTAGAGGGAAATTTATTTCTTTTATGAGGAGTTGATGGTGAATATCTTGGACTTTAGAGATAAATTTCTATGTAACAAGATTACTCACCGGGTAAAAGTACAATGGAGGAACCCCAAATATGAAGAGGTGATATGGAATCCATATGATATTAAGAATTATATGTTCCCTCGCATATTTTCACATTATTATATAAAACAAAATTTCAAGGGTGAAATTATTTTAGGGGTGATAATGTAACGACCTAGAATTTTATTAATATAATTTCCTTTCTTATAATAATGCATGCAGTATAAAGCATAAAAATCACATATATAAAAAAAGAAAAAATTATTCTCATAAATGCAGAATTAATTGAATAATATGTATTTATATAAAGTAGTAAAATTGTACAAAAGTTATAAATCTGACCGTTGGAATCGTAATATAACCATTGGAATAATTATACAATAATTCGGAATAGTAATATGGCCATTAGAATAGAAACCCAGCCTATAAAGATGTCAAATAATATTTATGTATCATATAAAATTAAAAGGTAATATATTTATACAATGGTAAAATAAATTAATTTTTTTAAAAATGATAAATTTAGTGTTTTTAATTTTATAATACATAAATATTTCAATAAGTATTTTATCATAAATATAATGAATATATTTCTTATTCATATAAAATGAATTTTTAATTTAATATTAAGTTTTTTTATAATAATAATATAATTTTATCGTGCCATAAATAATTTTTCAAAGGGTCATTAAATTGATTATAATATTAAAATCATTATTTTGTTTAATAAATTATGATTTTATTTAAAAATTAATTTTATCATATTTCAAAAATTTATTTCATAAAATGGAGCCCATATTTTAAATAGACACATATAAAATGGTTTGGGATATTTTTAAGTATTTTTCTAAAATGTTTGAATTTTTGATAAATAGTGAAATACAATAATTTACGGTATTTAACATTTTAAATAAAATATATGTAATTTTGAGTCATGGATGATGTAAGAACCAATTATTTCAAACTCAAAAGAACTATTTACATTATATAATCTCAAGAGTCAATGTTGTTGATAGTATTGAGCCAAAATAACAAATTAATGAATATTATAGTCCAAATCACCCCTCTCCGCCTTATAAATACACCCTCTCCTCCGATTCTCTTGACACCATAAAAGAATATAAGCTTTTAAAATATCTTACAACCCATATACAATAAACTAAAACCCTTTACAGGTGTTTATTTTCTCACCAAAAGGTGACTTCCATGTCTATTTAGGGGTCATTAAAAAGGTGATATTCAAGAGGTAATAATCTAAAACTGCTTCTTTTAATTTATATTATTCTTATACCTTCTATTCATCTATATCATCAATAATATCTTAATAAATAAATTATCATGTATATACTATAATTTTATATTTCTAATGTAATATAATATATCAACCCTTCTCTCATTACTTCTTATTCAATGAGAAAATGAATCCATTGTCCATATTATATTGTTTTACCGATGTCGTAGATAGTGAGTTTTAATTTTATACTATTGAATTCATTGACGTTTTAAATTCACTTATAATTTTTCAAATATAAATAATTATGTATATTATAATTTTTTTAAATTCTGCATGGATTGTGTATTCATAACAATAAATAAAATGAAACTAGTTCTAGATGCTCGGAAAAACCACCAAAGTAAACTAAATAGTAATCACTAATGTTTTATCAAATAAATCATACTCATGTAAAAGAAATTATATATGGGACTATTTAAACATATCAAAGTTCCAAAATACCATTTCATTTCACATTTTTTGTTTTTTTACATTTTCTAGAACTTCTATAATTATATACAACTGAACGAACCCTGAAACCGTGAAAGGAACAGTCCTAGAATAAAAAACAAACTTTATAACTCATCAAAATTGCCTTAAATATACTTAATAATATAATTTTAATATCCAATATAAGTGATAGATATCCTAAATTATGTAATAAATGAATCTAATCCAATTATCTAGTACATTCATTGAAAGAGCATAACACATTCAGACATAAGATAAGGGATCTCTCCAGACCACTGTATTTCTTTTGGGTAATTCTCCATCACCCTTTGCATCAATTTTCAACATCATTATTATTGTTTCAATAACCTATATTATGTATATATTTTAAAAATATATATATCCAGATCAATTATTATTTATTTTATGAGAAAATACATTTTAAAAAAAGTTTTCATTCCCAATTCCTCTCCCATTAGAAAACCCGGTTGAAGGGAACTTATCTATTTCCTACCCATTATTCATGATCACCCCCATAAAAAGTATTAATCCGTCCATATTTTCTAAAATCACTCATTTTATTTATGAAAAAATAATTTATCCTGTTTATGTTTTAAGGAAAAATAATGACATTATCCTCTTTAGGAAATCCATAATCACCTTCCTAAAACCATAGTAAGGTGTCACATTTCTAATGTAACCTAAACACACTTCTACATGTTTTCACATAAGTTGAGAATAATCATTCATAGAAACATATAAATTTACAATAATTATTTAATACATTATTTCATGGATACCATTATGATACCACATTTGGTTATTCCATATGACATGATTATGAAACCCATTTATCTCAATGGGCATCCATTATATTTCTTCCTTTTGTTTTATTTCTTTGTCTGGAACAGAAATTCTTGTACATGTTATGATGGTTTTTCTCAGATAAGTCTCTAATTTATTGGGTAATTTATTTCTCATTATATGATATGTATGGGAATATGGAGTAAACCTAATCCATTATAGGACAATATTTGCCATGTGATATTGAATAAGAAATTAGAACTGACTCATGTTTATGTTATCTTATATGTCACTTCCAAATTACTATATTTAACTGATCATATGATTCCATGTTCTATAGTTTATGAGTCCATGTTTTTACTCATGATACATACCTTTTATGTGATCATGTTATGACTTCAGACACATGTTTTATACTATATTTCCATGTTTGTTCCCTTACTAGGAATTTTAGCTCATCCATTTTTTCGATGTATTACCTAGGTTATCCTATGTAGTTATAGGAGCTCAAAGGGAGGTAGGAAATTATCAATTATATTAATAAAAATATGTTTTATTCAAGTTTCATGTTTTTTTAATTGTGTACCTAATCATCCAAAGACACTGGGATTTTTGATCCTTGGTATATATTTGACAAATAATTATTCATAAAATCATGTAATAATATGTGAAAAATGATTGGGTCTATATACTTCATCAATGATTAACAATTAAAATTTTGAGGGAATAATTTATTTAATGAGGTAGAATGCAACGACATGATATTTCACAATACATTATCCTTGAAAATCAATGTGTTCAATATCTTTGTCTACAAACAACACTAAATTGAAATGAGAACCATGATATATTTTGGTAAAATATTATTATTTCAAATAATTACTAAAACGTATATATTATATTAATGGGTATCAATAGGAGTATCAAAATTATAAAACATAAGTATAATGAATATAATGTCTACTTTTTACTGCTAATGAAAATAAATTATTATATCTTAAAAAACTAAGAAAATTATTTTTTTCAAATAAAATATATATATCTTAAATCGATGAATTATTAAAAGAAAATAAGAAATTTATGATTAAATAATAATAAGATATATTGATAATATATATAATATATTAATAATAAATTAAATAGTAATTTATATGAAATAAAAATAAACAATAGATAACATTTTCAAAATTTATTTCCCACCATAAATAGTTTTACAATATATTTTAAGACTTGGTTTAAATATTGATTTATGAAATTTCAAAAAATAATATTTTTAAAAAATGAAAATCAATTTCTAATAATAATAATAATTATATAATCATAAGATGGTTTCTTTCAAATTTTTCGAAAAATATTAATCTTTAGGGGAATAATGAAAATACTACGTTTACCAATAACATGGCTCTTATTACATTATTTTAATATAATTATGAATGTGGAATTAATGAGTACATTTTCTAAGAGAAAATATTAATTTTATAATAAAATTCAAAAAAATTAAATTTATATACCAATATATGAAATTTTAAAATATTAGATATATTTTTCATGAAATTATTTGTAATACATGAAAACATTTAGTATTTTATAATTAATTATGTCACTTATAAAAATTGAATAAAAAAATAGATTTAAAATATGGAATAACTATTTAAAAAATATATAATAAGGACCATCTTATTTTTTTCACAAAGGTAAAATTTTGTTGGTAAGAACATGTTATAATGGTGAAAAACAAAATTGAAAAAATGATTAACCTAATATATAAAAGTCCTAACGTGTTTAAATTTTTTTCCCATTTAGTGGATGTGTTATATAAAGACCGTATATATTCTATACTCCATTAGTTCAAAATTTTGGAGCCACTTTTCTCCTGACTCACTTCCCATTAATGAATTGTTTTTGGAATTTATAAAAAGGTCACTCCTCTTCACATATAGAATTTGATATAATCTCTAAACATCCACTCATAAGAAAAAACCCATTTTGTTTAAAAAAAACAATCCCAAAACCTCTTCTCCATACTCCCAAATAACTTAAGGAGGTTATAGTTTCTTAAAAATACCATCATTCGAAGGTTTAACCCATTTCGCCAGGGTGATAACCTAAGTAGTGTGATATACATTTATAAGCATTGTATTCGATATTCTTTTTCAATATGTGAATTTATTATTTCTAATTTTCGTTCATAATATATATATGATAAAATCTTTATACTTATTAATCATTATGATATTATAATTACAATATAATACTAATCCACCCTTCCCCTTTTCTCTAAGAAAAGATAAAAGGACTTTGATCATGTGTGGACTACCACCTCCACAAAACACCATATTTTATCTTCCATAACATCATTAAATTGATGATCATAATTTTTAATTTAACAAAAAATAATTATATATTTAATATATTTTTTATACTTTTGTCATAAAACGTATTATTCATTTTTTCAACTATATTGACAAAGGAATCGTGAACCATACATACTTTTACACTTCCTCCTCAATATGATGATTAATTTCCATTTTTATTTCCTTCACTTACATACATGGATGTCCATGATAATGGGTTTAATTTGATAAATATTATATTTAAAAAAACATTAAGGTTGTGGTATGAAAAATTGAATAACATATTAATTATATGACCAACAAATGATTATTGATAATTAATTTGTTTTAAAAAGTGTACTAAGAGGAAAATTTTTAATTAAAAATATGTTATATTTTCATATCCATTAATTATTCTTATAAATAATTTAATCATCTGATATATCGAAATAATAATAAATAATTATTTCATTATTCTACTATCTTAATGATATTTCAATTAAATCACCACATAATCAACCATTAATCATAGTATGTTCATGTTTGGGTCTGTTTGACCACATACATTAAAAATTATATGAAATTAAATCACGGATAATTAACAAAACATTAATTCTTGTATAATATTATATAGATAAATAAATAAATATATATTTTATTTTATAATGGATATATAAATATAATATTCATTAATTTCTAAAACACCATTCGTACATTAAAAATCAATGTAAAATGATTATTATCGATTTCATCTCATAATTTAAAGACTAAAGTAGTCATGAAAGGAAATTTAAAAACAATTAATAATTATAAAACAATCCTTATAGTAACATTACTAATCATGAAAATATTAACTTTGGAATAAGAAAAAATATGGACACCACAACTACAAAACTAGTGAACACCATTAAAAATATCTACACATTATTAAAAAAGAAAAAAATAACTAATACATATATAGAATTATATATAATTATTTGTAAAAATAGTTGTATTTACAAGTAATATTCCTGTGTATTTAATTAATAATATTAATTTAATTATTCATGACATTTGGTGCATGTATAGAAATAATCCAGTACAATTTAAGTTTATTTCATATAAAATTATTCCCTTTGTGACATGTTATAAATCATGAACCTAATTTATTTTGAGAGGATTATATGATTTCTAATTTAGATGTTATGTAATTGAATTCCCTTTATCCATAATAATTAATGTTTAATTTAAATCCCAGTCTCTTTCAAGATAATTTTATTTAAATTCTCCTCAATTTGTAAGGGATTTTGTAAACAAAATTCACATTCATTGAGTTATATTGTTCTTCTTGATAATATTTAATATATTCAGGTAAATTCTGGTATATGAATTTATTATTTTCTATTTTATCATAAAAATGGATATTTAAATTTATACTATATGAAACACTTTTTTAATTTTTTCTTCCTGAATTATGTTGTACATAATGAACTTTGGTAACTCAAATCTCATTCGTTGAGTTATATAGTGTATCTTGAACTTCAAAATTAAATATTATATTTATTAATGTATTCAACATTCTATATTAAGGTCAATTTTATCTCTCTATATATAATCTATATTATGATCCCAATATTACTCCTTGATTTTTCTCTTAACTAAAAGATTATTTTTACCATGAAAAAACCTTTTATCTATGAATTTGAACTTTTTTTAAGTCTATATTTTCCCTCCCACCAGTATTTTTTCATATTTTTGAGAAATTTAATATGGATTATTTTAAATTATTTTAGTAATTATATTTATCCCATTTTCCTAAAGTATTATTTAATACAGTTTTTACAATTTGAGTTATGAAAAAAAAATCAAAATATTTTTCTCTAAAAAATTATTTTGTTCATCTCTATAATTTTTTGATGATTTATTTATTAATGATCATTTTAAAAATGTAACTTTTGAATATTACAAATAACTATAAAATTTTATGAATATATTGAAAATAATCCCATTTAATATTTTCTATGGGAACACCTCTATCTGTCACCTTTTTTTTATTTTATTTGAAATATTTTCTCAACATTTCCATGGTTTCTTAATGATAAATATTTTTCTCCAATATTTAGAAAATAACCCATTTAATATTATTTCAAAATATCATTGATATCTCTTATTTATAATGTGATCATTTTCTAAAATCCCTTAAATGTATTTATCAATCAAAGTAATTTTATGTTGAAATATATTATAGCTAATTTGGGATGTTTTAATATGTAACCTTTCACCATATTTATATGGGTATGTTATGTGATATCCTTTTTTAGTGAAATTATTTTTCACTCCCTTTTTCAATCTAAATTTTCTATAGTGTATGACTTTAATTTTTCTTCTAATGTCTTTCCTCCTTGAATAAACAACTCAAGATTCCTTTAATGAAGGTTCTTCAAATAAATGTTATACATCGATTAATTGTGGAGAATTGTCCTCTTAACTGCATAACACTTATCTATATGTCATAAATAAAATGTGTTTTATTATCTTGGTAAAATTTTGTTTATCCAGAAATTTATCTCAGGATATTGGATACCCATTTATTTTCCATTGGTTTATTTTATTATAATTATTGATGGAATTTTTAATGAATTCATTTTTTGAAACCAGATGAAGAAAGATATTAATCCGATTTTCATTACCTATGTTTTATATGAATTATTGGAAGAAAAAAATTTCGTTCCATTTTTTTGTTAGTATATAATGAATAAATGATTTATTATGGTGCATATATGTATGGATAATGATAGTTGGGGTTATATATCATCCTCTAATGAATTGGTTATGATTTGTATCTCATAAGATAGGTATTCATGAGTAAAATTTAGTTTCTCATAAACATGGTTATGGATTTTGTGGCTCATGAAATTAATGTTGTCTCACCCTAAGATGATATTTCCTATTTCCCTTTATGTAAATTTAATTTCTTTGATAGCATGGAATACATGCAAACCTGAGTCAAAATGATCCATAATATAGGGTAACATTACAACCAAGATGTTAAATTGGTAGATTGAATAATAATGACCAAATATTTAATAATATTTATAAAGGTTTTAATAAAACAATATATATATATATAATTAATTTTCAGTAAAGGTATTATATTCTTTGAAAATACATTTTTTCTCAATTTTTTTTTATATTTGTAAGTAAATAATATAATTATATTCATACACATCTAGAAAATTTATTTCAAAAATATGAAATTAATTTTTTAAATAACATTTTCAAAATTATCTTAGAAAGAATTTTGTAATTTGTTTTGAAAGGAATAATAATTCCTAAAAATTGAGAAATACTGATATATATTGCAAACTCTATTTTCATTTAAATAATTTACACAGTGAAATTGTGTTTTAAAATGATTTAAATGTAAATATTTTTTATTTAATGTTATTATAATCAAATTATTATTAATAGAAATAATTTTATGTTTGATTTTGGTATAAATAAAATATACTTTAGTGAAAAAATTATGAAGACTAATTTTTGTTGCATTTTAATATTTAATTTTGGATTAAATTTTTACATTTATATGAATGGAATTTTATATAATTTATTATATATTTTGAAGCATTATATATTATTTTAGTGATGATAACACTTTAATTATTTGTCACAATGAATAGTAAAATGTATAAAAAAATTCTGGTTGAGGATAAAATAGATTTACGAGGGGATAATCCAATAAGTAATGGTTACATTACTAATTAAACTTCTTTAAATCATATTTTTTCAATATTTATACCTTATATCATCCCAAATTCAAACCTATGTCCATTTGCAATCATTTTCTATGAGTATGATTTTATTATAATTAATTATTTTAAGACATTACAATTGTGTCATCTCACACACTTATAAAAGGTCACACATCGATTCTATTATTTACACCACATTGAGCCTTCTAGATCGAAAAAACCTACCTAAATCTCCATAAACATCCATATCAATGAATTAGAGTTTATTTTCTTCTTAAATGACTATACTAATTCCCCTCAACATAGAATCTAAATGAGGTCTACTGAAGAAGAAGAGATCATCCTACTTGACCTATTTCAAGTTATTTCATTCTCTTCATCTTATAAATATATTTTTTTCATCATAAAATATTATATTTAGTATAAAAAATATACATAAATTTTATTATTATTATTTAACCACTAATATCAACCATCTTCTCTATCAAATTAGAAGTTAAAGTATTTCTCATGTGTATGTGTGCACCACTTCTTCCACGTAGCGATACAATTATTATTACATCACCATCATTCAGATATTATTATTTTATTTTTATTGATATTTATATATTATATTTATAAAATCATTTTTATTATTCAATTATAATATCATATCTATCATCCTAACTTCTAATCTGTTTGAAATTATTAATGTTGTATATGCATACATGTGGATAACCACATCCACGTGGTGATGTGATTTTTTTTTCATTTTTCCTTTAATAGGATAGAAAAAGAATATATTTAATACATATATGTTTTTTATGATATGATATTTTAAAATAAAACTTGATATTTATCTTTCTTTACATCATTTCATTATAAAATGAAAACAACATTTATGCATACGTTCAGTCAACCATCTCCATAAATAGTGTTGTTTATTTTTTAAATTTATGACTTTTATGGGTGACTCTATATAAACATATGATGAATAAATATGATTGTTATATCAACATTAAACTTCTTTATATTTTATATCCATTGTCAAATTACAAGGACACGAACCACTTAATAAAAATTCTCATGAAAAAAGAAACACTTAACACCTAAAAATGATGATTTTAATAGGTAATTATTGATAAATGTGTGATGAAATGTTTTAAGTAGATTATATATTATATTATAAATATGAGTACGAAGATTTAATTTATTATAATAAATATAAATTTATAATATAGTATGTTAAAATCCATTAAAGGAATATATAACAAGAGTTAAGAGAATTGTGTTTCAATCACACTGATTATTATGATTTTTTTGATTAAGTTCGTGAAGATAAACTTGTGTGAAAAAATTATAAATAATAAAAATAATTTTCTTATAACATATTTATTCATATAGAATAAAATTTCTAATTTCATCTTACCCTATTTATAACTCAATAAATAAAATATATTTTTAAAGAAAATTGTTTTTTTCGCTCTTTAGAAAAAAACATTCTTCAGCATAAATGATTTAAAAAAATTGCACAATGTTTTCTCAAATATAAAATTATTTTATAAATTAATTTTTTAAACATTATTTAATTTTTTCAAAAAAATATTTAAAAGTACTATTCATATAATTTTTGTAATGTTGTACTTTGGAAATTTTTATTAAAAAATGTGAATGAAATATTTTTTTAGTGAGCATGACATGAATATAATTTCACCAAACTAGGAACACTAAATTATTAGATGATTTATATCCAAATTTCAATTATTAGTTAAAAATAAATTTTTTAAAATATTTTAGAATGGGTAATATTTTAAGGAGGTTGAAGTGCCCAAATCCGTGTGAATCACTAAGAGGGGGATGGATGAATTAGTGAACCTTTTTAATCTTTTTACCAATTGATTCTTTTCAATTTAACCTATATGGATGGTTAAATCCTCGATGCACTCTTCTTATGTATCTCAACCTTACCTCGAATGATGCTGTAAATGTAAAGGAATTGAATATAAAGATTTACAAGGTTCTGTTCAATGACCTACTTCTTATTGTGTTGGTTATTTTCCCCAACACAGATTCTCCACTATAACCAGATGAGTAATTACAATGGTCGATACAGAGTCACATTGTATATCTCCTAATACCCACATCAGGGTATTTACTCTACATCCAATAGTGTTACTTGATTCCACTGGCTTTCTTTAGTGTCCCACTAATGTATTCTTCTCCTCCATGAATCTCACAGGGTTCTTCTGGCTCTCGATTCAAATGAGCAGCTTCCTTATTTAAGCTCATTCTTGATTAACTATAGATGATCTTATACTCTCTCCACATAGGATTGTTGAATCACAATTTCTTTTGTATCTCTTTACAAATATTCAACATCCTCTAATAAGGTCTATTGGTCTTTCTCAATAATTCTGATGACTTCTCGGATCACTACTCAGCTCAAAAATGCTCAGAAAATTATTTCTTCTTCTGATGAAGACCTGGACTCACTAATATGTGTGCAAGTGGTTCACACAACCTCATCAAGAATTCAAGATTGATTCTTCACAATATCATCTCCATTTTTCTTCTTGGACTCTCAAAAATAGAAAACTCATATCGAATACCTTCTTTAATTATGTATGGCTCTAGTCTCAAAACCCACTTACCTCATGAATGGATTTCATGGGATCCAACACCTCTTGTATCTGGATATCTTAATGATTTTCACACATGCATGTGTTCATGCATGATTTCATGCATGGTTCTCTTTGTTTTGAACATGCAATGTCTTCTTTTCTTTTCTCAAAACTCACACACATTTTTGATTATTTATTTACCTGTGCATGTGCATACATGCATGCATGTACTTTTCCTTTTGTTCTTACTTGTTTGAAAGCCTCTGTAGGTAACACACATTGAGCGCACACATAATATATTCTCTTTATCCTTTTATATTTATGTACTTTTTTTGGATCTTAGCACACACACTTGTTATTTTCGTTTTGGGTTCAAAGGGTGTGTTTTTTCCATCCTCCTTCACATGTACACACACTCATTTTTATTTTTTTTTCTTCGCATGAATGTTTTTTCACCTCATGAGCATGTATGCATGTTCACCATGCATGACCTTATTCTTCTTATGCATATACCCGAAAGCTTGGGTTCCATGTCATATTTAAGTGACTAGGGTTCCTTCTTATTAAAATATAACACAAACAAGCATAAGACTTCATGAAACCACATTCTTCTATAAATGAAAACACATAGAAATAGTATATGTATAAAAGGTGTAAGAGAGAGGGTGTTTCTTCTTTGTGAAAATAGAAGGGCATGAGTTATTCTCCTTCATTCCCATGGTTCACGTGGGTCTCCCTCACAGATCCAAGAAAAATGATGGATCATTTTTAACAAATCACAACAAGGGTGTGTAGCATCGATTGTGTGTTTGCGATGTCTATGAAGCATGATGAGGGTTCTAAATAACCTACCATGTGTTTAAGAGATTCTACACATAGAGGGTGTGTCCTCCTCAAGAAATGGATTCACGGCACTTCTTTCACAGACCATGGGTTTAGTGGTTCTTTTCATAGTGAACCACATGTGCTGTGAATTTCTATTTCACAAAAGGGAGGTGCAAGAATCTTCCTTTCACGAACTAGAGAGTTTCGCATTAGCTCCATTTCTTTAGACAAACAGGAGATCCTTTCTTCAAGAATGTATGCAGCATTTTTTCTCAAGAATATTCCTTTTATAGACAACGAATGCTCATTAAAATCAACGTATATGGCATTAAGATCAAGGCTTTATTTTCCCACGATAATTGTCTTTGAATATTTCAAACACAGATCAATGATATGAACAAATCTCGATTTTGTTTTGTTTAATGAGGAATCCTTATTTACCTGAAACGTCATGTGCAAGTGTCTTCAAACGCATATTAACCATCCAACATGAGCTTTATCGATGCAATATGACGCCTCCCAAACATCATTTTTTCAGCCTCATTACAACTCTTCATCTCGATGCATGCATGCAACTTTTAATTCATGCATGAGTGTGGTTCATCAAAACTATCTCCGTGGGATTCAAATAAGCTCAAATGATACCCGGAGTAGATAGATCACCGTTCAGCTTGAGCACTAGTTTTTGGGTGTCATGCGGGTGTCTGTTCATTGGATACAACCTTAGTGGAGGAGATTCGATGAACGAGGATTAATCCCAAATTGTGGTAATCAGAAGGATGCCTTAGATGTGTGAGATAAATCTTGGGATTGATCCGACGGTTGACCGCATGTCTCTATGAGATAACGTTTGAGATTAGTTCCATGTTTTTAAAATTTTGTCCCACATAATAATAGAGACACAACAAACTATAGGTTTAACTATTAAGTCATGGTAGCCTTCGATCATAATTTTCCTCCTACCCTCACAGTATCGCCCTGTACTGTGTTCACCCTATGGGCGCACTTCCGTGAAAACTCACTACTCCATGGACGTGCTCTTAGCACCCACTATGAAACCTTGTGAATGGGTTGATCAATGTGCACGCACCTAAATGATTATACATATCCATTACTCCTACGCCTCTTGCGGGCTGGCATCGAGGCCTTCCCATTTGGCCTAGTTGACCCTTGGGTCCTACATATTCCTCGAGAGAGGCCTTTAGATGGCATGCAGAGTTAGCCACTAAATTTTATAATTTAAGGCCATATATACTTGGTTAAAAACCAAGTGTCTATTACAAGAATAATTCATGGAAACCTTATTTATTCAATGCTCATGCATGGAGAATTCACTTTGTAGATTCCACACTAAGTCATTCCTCATATCTTATTCATCTTCAAACATCGCCCTTATTTACTTTTTGTAATTACTAATCCATGATCTTAAAAATTAATTTAATCAAATCATGGATGATGCATGTACCATTTCTTCGTTCCCCGTGCCTTAAATCATAATGCATAGATTCTCCCTATTGTGAGGGATGGGTTCTCTATTAACACATATCATGGACTTTGAGGACTGGCTCAATAAATCATCTGATATGATTCCCAACCATCATCCAATTAGAATATATTGGATGGATCTTCTTTCTCTTCAAAAAATTGAGTATTTCATGGTATTTTTTATGATGTTGTAACAATGTATCACCTTGATACAAGTCTTGTAAAATAAAACCAGTTCTATAATCATCATATTCTTCATCAATCCTCATCAATTAGTAAAGTGGGATCTTCAATGAATTAATAACCTCACCACTTAAATCATTGGAATAACTTCCATCACCACCTTTTCAAGAATATATTGACAATTGACTCCTTATTAACCTCTTATTGACAAAAAATGAAATGTCATTATCTACAATCTCCCCTTTGTATTTTTTATCTATATCACTTAAGAAACCATTGAATGGGTCAATATGTGTTTTATGCTTTTCACCCCCTTAATGGCTACCAAATGGAATGGTGTTATTGATGTCTCATAAAAATCATGTCTTTCTCCATTTCAATAATATATTTTTGAATATTTCTGAGAGTGGGATGATATCAAATTTTTCACATAGAAAAAACCATTAGTCAATCAACACTATGTCTACTTATGCTAACCCAATGTAGAAAAAAATAGGGATATGAAAAATATTTTCAATGCTATCCATAAACAACCACAGCTGTGAAATAATTCTCAAAATGTACCATTTTTCAAAATGTATTGGAAAAATTTAAATAATCAATGAAATGCTAAATCCTTCCCACACATCAAAAAACATATTAAAATTTTCATGTTCACGGATAAATCACCCCTTTTTATCCCGTCTTTTCATCAATAAAGTACTCTCCATTAATTGACATGATAAATACAATTAATAACAAGGGATGAATGTGTGATTGGAATACCTAAAGTTTCATCTTCTTGAGATGATATGAATTTCATGATTTTTCATGACATATTTCTTGATATCATATCCCTCTTGTTTTTTCCCCTCAGGGGGTGCACTCCCTTTGAATTAACATGGTGGAAAATGTCATGAAATAATCTTGAAGAAATGTGTGTTGATAGTCTTCCACTGTGGAAGACATAATGTAATTATAAAATCATGAATAATGGGTCCAACATGCAGTTCTCCACTTTGTTCGTTCAATTATCATTTTGAGAATGACCTTCATATTCAATTACCTATAATGTAGGAGCATATATATAAAGTAATATTCAGGAATAAGGTGTAACAATTGTGAGCTTCTTAGTAGTAGCAATGGGGATGCAAATTTTCCCTCAACCCATGAACTCATTTCCATACAGCTCTAAAGTGTCAGGTACTCTTCATGCTGGTGTTTCCTATCCATTTTACATTTTGATCTGAATTTTTCAATATGGACCCTATACTTAAATTTAACATCCCTATGTGTGGAATATTCATCTTTACTTCTTCCAGTAGTGTAGTAGCTTCCACTGGTGCATGTTCTTCAATTTTAAACATCTCTTTTTGGTTTGGTTGAATAGTAATGGATTTTTTACATGATATACAGCCTTCATGAACCTTCCGCATAGTTGTCGTGACACACATGAGTTTTCATATGCTTAAAACCTCAAATGAGATTCAAATTTTCCTTCATGTAAAATTACCTAATTCCCTTTTTCCTTTTCTTTAGGTAGTACGTTATCTTCTACTCTTTTTAGATATCTAAAAATGTTCAATTGATTATGCTAGATAACCAAACAATCCTTCTTAAAATTTTCTAATATTGATCTTCCACATGGCTTCTTCATTATCTTCATGTAATTTTTCTTAAGAAACTTATTTATATTATCTTCATGAATGTATTCAGTCAATCCCATCATCTTCTGGAATGACTCTTCTTTTAGTTTCAGTTTGCGTCCATTCATTTACATGGCTTGTTTGCAGTAATCCATGGTATAACCATTATTTTTATAATAGAATAATCTTTTCTTGTTTGAGATGAAATTTTTGGAATCTAGATTGAGATTTTACTTGGGAATAGTTTCTTTCACCATTTTCTTAACTTCAATGTTTTATATATTCCCAATGGAAGACTTTTCAACTCCTTTTCCTTTATCCTATATTTTTTGTGGTATATGCTTCTTATCAACTAACTAAGGCGTGGTAGGACTGAAACAACACTCATAATAACTATGAACACATCTGTTGAAATTATCACAAAAGTCTTTAACATATTCAAATATATTTTTGATAAATAGATTCTTATTCATTTGTGTTTTCTTTCATTTTCACTGAAGAATGATTCATTTCATCACATCTATATTACCTGAATGTAGGAATTACATAATTTTCATATGCTAACATATTCATCCAGAAATCATTGGCCTAATGCCCAAATATCCAACATTGCCAACAGTAGCCAATAAATATCCTTCTTTTTCTTATAGTGTTTTTCAGGCTAGATTTAGTGATTTCTTGTTTCTGGAATTTTCATTCTTTCTTGGGTGCATCCATTTAGAAGTTTTTATTATTGACCATCCCATTATCTATAAATAATTTTTTGATTGTTGTATTGACATTTTTATCAATCCACATCTTCTCATATTTTTTCTTTTAATCTGTACATGAAGATTCAACTGCATTTTTAGAACCAGAAAAAACTAGGTTATGGGATACCTTCTTCTTAGAGGATATATCCATTGGATTAGTGGATGATGTGAAATTTCTCTTGGAATAAAATCACTTAATGAAATAATTAGTGGAAATATATCTTCTTCCAATTGTTTGTGAAGTTCCAACATGGAGTGATTGTTGATTGTTCAATTTCATCTCCATATCTAAACACATCATATTAATGGAGTTATTGTCATCCTCAAATAATCTCATATTTTATTCTCAATTCAACTTTATCTTTATCATTTTATCATTATGAATATTTTTTAATTGTTGCAAAGAGATTTCCTGATCCTTTAACTTGTTGGCTCTGTCTACTAGTTGAGATGCTTTGACAGTCATAGATACTTTTTCCATCTTTTCAAGTGCATGGAAACATTCTACGAATACAATTTCAACAAATTTTTTCTCCCAATTACTTCCCTACATTTTTTCAGTGACTTCAACTTATATTTCATGGAAAAGATAAGTTTTTTCTTCCTTTTCCTTCGCTAGTTTTGTGAGATTGTTGGATATGACAACCCTCTTAGACAATGCTTCTTCAATTGCATTATCTTATTCTTCCAGCCATAATTTTTCATCTTGATGAGAACAAATACTTGCAAAAAATTTTCTTGACACTTCTCTAGGGTATTTATTCATATGATCTTTGAGTGAAATATGAATATCACTAATTGATCAATCATCATCACCTCTTGAACATGCTTCATTAGAGGAATAATATGTATTATCATATGTTTTACATTTCACATTACCTTCAGTATAAGGTATCTCCCGATTAGTTGTAAGATTATTCTTCATCTTCCATGCATGTTTCTTCTTTCAATTCTTTTGCATCTTGGAAGATATTTCCATTTGAGGCTTCTCACTCATCTCTTCAAATATGCAATTCATAAAGACTACCTTTGATATTTTAGAGGTTACCTTCACTCTAATACCAATTGAAGTTCCTAGATTAGTGTGAATCACTGATA
Source organism: Viscum album (assembly GCA_963277665.1). Classification (NCBI taxonomy): domain Eukaryota; kingdom Viridiplantae; phylum Streptophyta; class Magnoliopsida; order Santalales; family Viscaceae; genus Viscum; species Viscum album. The sequence goes on from OY728127.1 coordinate 2,017,020,108, forward strand.
GGGGGTGAGGAGGGGGGGGGGGTGAATCAGTGAACCCTTTAATTTTTTTACTAATTGATTTATTTCAATTAATACTCTATGGATGTTTAAAGTCTTGATCCACACTTTTTGTGTCTATCATCCTTTCCTTTAATGGTGTTGTAAATGTAAAGGAACTGAAAAAAAGTATTTATAAGGTTTATTTTAAAGAGCTACTCCTTTTTGTGTTTGTTATTCTACCCCAAACAGATTCACCACTATAATTAGATGAGTAATTTATATGGCTGATATAGAGTCACATTGTATCTCTCCTGAGTCCCACAGGAGGGTCTTAATACTACATCCGACAGTCTTAACAGAGTCCACTGACTTGATTTAGAGTCCCACTGAAGTATTCTTCTCCTACCTAAATCTCACAAGGTTATTTTAGCTCTCAAGTCACATAAGCAGCTTCATTGTTTATGTTCATTCTTGATTCACCGTAGATGATATTATGCTATCTCCACACAGGCTTGTTGAATCACACTTTCCTGTGTATATATTCAAGAATCCTCAACAACCATTGATAAGGTCTGTTGGAATTTCGTAATAACTCTGAACACTACTCTGATCAGTACTTAGCTCAACAATGCTTAGGAAATTCTTTCTTATTCCGATGAAGACCTGGCCCCACTAATATGTGTGAAAGGTGTGCACATGTCATATTTAAGAATGTAAGAGGGATTATTCACATTAATAGCCTAGTCTACCTTCTTAGAATCTCAATTTCTGAAAACTCAGATAGAAGAACTTATTTAATTATGTCTGGATCGATTCTCAAAACTGACTTACATAATGCATGGATTACATGGGATCGAATACCCGTTGTATCTGGATATCTCAATTATTTTCACATGTGCATGTGTTCATGCATGATTGCATGCATGGGCCTATTTCTTTTGAACTTGCACTTTCTTCTCATCTTTTCTTAATATGCAAACACACTCTTGCTTATTTCTCTACGTGTGCATGTGCATGTATGAATTTATGCACTCTTTTTTTTTCTTCGTCGTGTGAAAACCTCTATGGGTAAAAAACTTTGATCACACGCACCGTCTCTTCTCTTTCTCCTTTTATAATTATCTTCTTCCTTTGGGTATTAGCACACACAAACTTGTTCTTATTTATTAGGGTTCAAAGGGTGTGTTTTCTTTTTATTTATTCCTCCTTCCTCACATGTTCACACACACATTGTTCTATTTTTTTCGTTGAATGAAAGTGGTTTCACCTCATTCTCATGTAGGCATGTTAACCAGGTATTCCCTTCTTCTTCTTGAGCATACACATGAAAGATTGGGTTCTTTGTCTCCGTTAATATAATCATGTTTCTTATTCTTCAAATAGAACTCAACCAAGCTTCTACATTCATGCAACCACCTTCTTCTTAAAATTAAATCCCCTGAGAGTAGTATATATATAAAATGTGCAAGAAATAGGTTGTTTATTCTTCATGAAAACAAGAGGGAACTTGTTCTTCTCCTTCGCACCCATGGTTTGTGTGGGTATCCTTCACAGAACCAATAAAACTCTTGGTTTGTTCTTCAAAAATCAAAAAAAGGGTGTGTGGAACTAGTTGTGTTTTTGTGTTGACTATGATGAACAATGAGGGTTCTAAAGAAACTATCGTGGGTTCGATAGATAGTACGCATAGAGGGTGCATCCCCTTTCACATAAGGGATGAACGAACCTTCTTTCTCAAACCAAGGGGTTCATGGTTATTCTATTCGCAATCCACATGCGGTGTAGTGTTCTCATTTAATAATGGAAGGCCATGACTCTGTATTTCGTGAACTAGAGAGGTTCTCTTTAGTATTGTTTTATCGGAGAAACATGAGCTCCTTTCGTCGAGAATGAAAGCAGCATTTTTTCCGAGGAATTATCCATTTATAGGTACATGATGGTCATTTAAATCCTAGTATATAACATTAAGATCGAGGCTTTGAATTCCTAATATCATTGGATTTGAATATTTCAAACATGGATCAAGGATACATGCAAATCTCGGTTTTGTTCTCTTTAACGAGGAAACCTCATTTTCATGAAACATCACGTGCTTGTTTCCTCAAATGCAAGTAAACCATCCTTCTCGAGCATTAACCATTAAATACGATGCCTCACAACTTTGTTTTATTCGGCCTCATTCAAACTATTTATCTCGATGAATGCATATAACTTTTAATGTATGCCTGAGTTCGGTTCTTCCAGACAACCTCTCTAGGATTTAAATGGGCTCAAATGATGCCTGGTGTGGTGAGATCATCATTATTCTTGATGACTAGTTCACGGCTGTCATGCGAGTTTGTAGTGGTTGAAGAAAACCTAGGTGGAGGATATCATAAATCCCAAACTACAGAAATCAAATGGATGGCTTGGATACATGTGATCAATCTCATGATAGATCAGATGCTGGACTGCATGTCGCCAATGAATCAACGGATGAGACTTGTTCCTCATTTTTATAATTTCATCATACATATAAATGGACAGATGGGATACTCGTGGTTTAACTATCAATTCACAGAAGCCTTCATTCAGAATTCTCCTCCTCCCCTCATGGTACTACCCCGTAACATGTTCACCCTTCTGGAATGCTTTTGAACCCACTCTCTGCTCCTTGGGCACATTCCTAGTGACCACTGTGTATCCTTGAACGTGATTTGATCACAGTTCGCACACCTGTGGGCTTATACCCATCCCTCACTCCTATGCCTCTTATGGGCCAGCTTTGAGGCCTTCCCTGTGGGAGAGGTTGAACCTCGGGTCCATCATATACCTTAGGAGAGGGCTTGAGCTGGCCTACATGGTTGGACACATAAATTTATAATGTAAGGCCATATATACATGGTTAAAAACCAAGTGTCTAGTTCAAGAATAATGTATGGCCACCTTCTTCATTCAATGCTCTTGCATGAGAAATTCACTTAGTAGATTCTGCACTAAACCCTTCCTCCTATCTTCCTCATCTTCAAACATCATCCTTCTTTTATTTTTGGAATAAAAAATACATGATCCTAAACATTTATTTAATTCAATCATGTATGATTCATGGATCATTTATTCATGCATCATGAATTAAAACATAATGCATGGCTTCTCCTTATGGTGAGGGATGTGTTCTCTATTAACAAATATATTGGACTTTGAAGACTAGCTCAACCAATCATCTGTTATTATTCACAACCTTCATTCAATTAGAAGTCATTGGATGGATCTTCTTTCTCCTCATGCAATTGAGTATATCATTTTCTTCTTTATGATGGTCTTACATTGTATTACCTTGATACAAGTGTTGGAACTTAAGAGAAATTATAAAATTATCATATTTTTCTTATATCTTAGTCCATTGTTAACGTGGGATCTTTAATGAATTAATAACCTCACCACTTAAATCATTGGAACAACTTCCATTATCACATTTGGACACACATATTCAAAATTAACTCATTAATGACCACTTATTGAAAAAAATTGAATTACCATGATCTATAGAATTGATTCCAAAATGAAAAGGGTATTTTCCTCCTCAAATATTCTAAATGTTCATTTAAAGGAATTTTCAGTTATGAAAACATAATTTTATGTTACTTATTATTTATTAGTAATATGATACAAAGATTCCATTAACATTTTTTTTCTATGGATGGTTTATGATTATGATGGTGATATATTTAGGAAACCCATTTATTTTCTATTTATTTTGTTATTATGAACTATTGTAATGTTTATGAAACTCATTTCCTTCCCATGGGTTATGATATATAATAAATTCTTTGTGATTTTTTGGAAAACATATGAATTGATTATTATTATGTTAAAAGTGGTACCAAAATTATATATCCCAACAATGAATTCGTTAAATATGGATAACATATTGGAAAATAACTACTAGAATCCGGAGTGAGCCCATTTCAATAAGAGACTTTGTCCACTTTGATTGTATTGGGAATGAACCTTGAATATTGATATGATGGATTGGGGAGCGAACCAAATCCACTATGATAGAACAATATGTGTTTCATGCCTAAGGAAATTATTTTATATTCGTATGTATATGCCAAAAAATTATGTATTAAGAAAATGTTACACTCTTATAGATCATATTATTTGATATAATTAGGATTAATGTTTTATGAACCATAGAGATTTAGGCCACGACTTGTGATTATATTCTATAATATACTACACATATCTTTAAAATGTTTATATCTTGTTCATGTATCATTATGATAATTTTATGTTTATGTTATATTTGATATCACACTTTTTTACCATTACTAGGTATCTGGCCTCTCCCTTTCTTCTATTTCCAATCCCCAGGTTATACAGAAATTATTTATGTATGATATGTTTAAGAATGGTGCATGATATGAAGAACCTATTGTGAGATGATATAAATATATTATGTATAATGTTTTTATGTATCCATGTTTACACATATACTAAACCTATATGGTTCTGGATTGGATCATAAATTTATGTATTCAGATATTCAATTAATAAGATGTTATATTTATATATGAAATTATGGTTCTTTATAGTCTGTATTGGATAAAGGTTTAGTTACCATTAGAAACGTGGATGAGAAATATTTAGTAAGGACCCTTAAGATAATCATATTTATAATATAACATCATATGTTATGATAAATAATGGACTGAATTTTTCCTATAAAAACATCCTTATATGGATACTATAATTGGGAGTGGTTCTGGAATAGATCTATCTTCGGGTAATAAAAAAAATTTCAAGTATGTCTCAACCACCATTCTAATTCACAGCGTGTGTTCCCTTACAATATAATATGATTGATGCACCAAGGGTATATTCTTATATTAAACCACATTTTCATTAAGAAACATTCTGAATGATTTGAATAGATGATTATCACGGATATCCTATTTTAATCTTAAGGTGTCATAGATTGAAAATATGATATTATGACATATATATTATGTAAATAATATTTCATGATTATTTGGTTTCACAGTATGATTTATGTTTCTCACACTATTCTTTTTAGTTTTAGTCAGTGAATGGAACCTAGAAAAATCTTATAAATATTGAATGTGATGGAAAATACAATGAGTATCCTTCTATGTAACCAAATGTTATTGGTGTTGGAATTAAAAAATTATTTATATTCTTACACACTATTCGGAAGCTGTGAACCATTTTTTTCTTTCAATAAATAAAAGGAGGAAAAAATTTCTATTAATACATTCCTAAATAAAAGCCACTATATTTTTGTGGTTCTACTGATTCAATAATATTATATCAAAGGATCAATACCACTAAAAAAGTATTTTTTATCCACCAATGTTAAAAACATGAAAAAGTTATTTATGTTTTCCATCATTTGGAAGGAAAATCATATCAATGGTGGAATCTTATCAATGACACGATGAAGCATGTGTAAATTGAATCTATATAATGAGATGAGTTTAAGATAACATTTTTCAATAAGTACATTAATCATATTATTCATAAGAAAATGGGGATATTATTCTTTTACCAGAATCAAAAGGATGAAGAATACATTAGTACATATGAGAAAAATAATACAAGAATTCCAGGGTACAATTCTAGTATTATAATCCAACAAGAAGTTGATATCGAATAATTATTTAGTGTCTATATACCAGGTTTCTAAAGTGAATTATTTTTTATTGTATTTGGTAGCTATAAAAAAAATCATTTTTTTCTATCATTGTATATACAAAGATTGAATTTACCTATAAATCTCATGGTTTGGAAAAAATTTAAATATAAAATTCGAAGTAAAATATAGTAATTAAAACCATGGAAGAGAATATGAGATTTTATTTATTAATAGTGTGGAAGGAATCAAAGAGGAAATAATTTGGATGGGACTAGTAAATGTTTTAACTGTACAATGTAAGGTCATTAGGTAATAATATATTGAGGTGATGGGATGATGTATTATTCTAATGATGGGAAGAGGGCTCCATATAATGCACCACCTACACTCCAGTGCTTCAAATACATAGAGTGTAGGAGTTATGTTAATTAGTGTTAAAATATGAGTGTTATTGAAAATGATAAATGAGAAAAACCAATTAATCCTAGAGAAAAAGTGAAATCTCACAAAATCACCATCGAAAATTTTGGGTCTGATAATGAAGTTGTTAAAGGTACAATTACAATCCCACCAATAATTGATAATGTATTATTTGATTATAGATCATCTAACTCATTTAAATTTAAATAATTTTATAAGGGAATCAAAATATCTCCTCATTGATTAGATTTCAAATTAGTGGTGAAAATATAAAATGTTATGATGATCACATCTCATATATATGATTCTTCTTTGATTAATGTTTATTGTAATATGAATCATATGCATATTTTTATTCTCACTCTATTTATATTTTATCTGATCTTAGGAATGGAAAAAAATTATTGACATAAATCCAAAATAAATTTTTGATGTAGAGAACTCATGTTTGATATTCTAAACCATTCTATGATAAAATATTAGTGACATGGTAAATATTGAGCTCTAGTGTAAATTACATCAACTATATAGGTCACAATTCCATTTATAAATCAATGTTTATCTCATATTGTTGGGGGGGGGAAATAAATACCAATATGTGATTATTTTAAGAGAGTTCATTGATGTTTTTATGAATGAGTTTCACACTTTTCCTCTAATTAATGAAATTGGGTTTTCAGTAGAACCCATAAATATTTATACACCTATAACAAAGACTACATATAGAATTACACCTATTGAGTTATATGAATAAAAGAATAAATTCTTGGAGATTATTGTTAAGGGATTTATTTAGCCAAGAATGTCACCATGGGGTACACCTGTTCTTTTAATTAAAAATAATGTTGGATAAATGTGTCCCTAAATTGATTACAAAATATAAAACAAGATCTATATCAATAATATGTATCGTATACCTTATATTTATTATTTTTTAATTCTATTTCTGGAAAATCAATATTTTCCCACAATGATTATCAATTTGGATACTATCACTTGAGGTTCAAAAGTGATTACATACCCATGAAAATATAACATACTTGGTATGGAAAATATTAATTTATAGTTATTAAATTTTTTCCATATTATACACATTCTAAATTCATGGATTTAATGAATATTGTTTTTTTAGATTAGCCTGATTAATTTATGGATTTCTTTAAAGATGATACTATTTAATATTACCATATTAAGGAAGAGAATTTATATCACTTGAGGAGCTTATTGATGTACATAATGATGTAGAATTTGTATTATAATTTACCAAGATAGAATATTGTTCATATAATGTTTAATTATTAGGTAATGTAATATCAATCTAGGTAATATATTTAAATCCTTCAATGAAAATATTTATTGAATGATGTCTCATATCATCCACTATAACTAAGATCCATAGATATGGTAATTTAAATAGATTTTATCAATGATTTATGGAAAATTTATTATAGATGTGTAATCTACTCACCATGTTAAATCAGAATGGATCTATGATCCTTTGAAAAAATGAATGTTATAAAAATGTCTTGGAAGTGAAGAGAAGGTTAGTTAGTGCATCTGTGATTACATTAACTAGTAGTAGAGATTTTTTTAATGCATAATGATGCATTAAATAAGGGAATGAGATGAATCCTATGGTAAAATGTTATTGTGATAGCTTATGGCTCATAATAATTGATGATTCATGAGAAAAATTACCCAACTCATTATGTGGAGGTAGATACGGAAATGTTTTCATTAATGATATAGAGGAATTATCTTTATAATGAAAGGTGAAACATATATAATTATAATAAAATTTTAAAGTATATATTCCCTAAAAATAGTTTAATATTCATCAGAGAAGTTGGTGAGAGTTGATTAAATATTATGACTATTCAATTTATTACCAACGTAGTAAAACTAACATGGTGTTTGATTCTTTGAGTAAAAATTATCATTCTATATAATATATTTTTGAGATAAAAAAATATAAAATATTAATAGATTTTCGATAGATGGATATATAAATCTTGAGGAACTCTGTTAAATTAAATATTTTTTTAAATGATTATTAAACCATCAATTTATATAATGATTAAAGTGTCTTATAAGGGACATGTAGAGTTGAAAATGAAGGTAATAAATGTTATTGATATCAACCATGATTTTGGTGGAATGATAAGGTTCAAAAACATTGTATTTCATCTATCTATACCAACAATGAAAAACAAGATGTTGAATGAAACTCATTGTTCATCATTCTTTATTAATCCTAGAATTATGAATATGTGTAATGATGTGATAGAGTATTTTTTATAGGGTTAAATGATAATAGATATGGTTGAGTTTGTATCTCAATTCTTGGTTATTCAGAAATTTATGGCTATGTGACAGAAGAATAAGGGGATCTTATAACCATTACACATATTAAAATATAATTGAATAAGATTCCCCATGGATATTTTCATTAGACTCCCCAAAATGTTAATTTTACAATATTCTATTTAGGTGGTAGTCAATTTTATTTTGAATTTATCACACATAATTACTATTAGAGAATATTTCAATCTGGACTAGTTTTACAGAACACCAATTAAGAAAGTAGTAAGGTTTCATGGAGTACAACATTTTATTTTATATGATCTGGGTCAGAGGTATATATTTACGTTATAGAGAAGTCTCTTACAAGATCAGGATTCAACGCTATTTTTTATTACATATTTACATCCTTAGACATATTTTCTATCTGAGATAATAATTAAAACCGTATAGGATTTTTGAGATTATTTTCTATAGATATGAAAGTTGGTAGTCCCCAAAAACATTCTTCAAGTCATGTTTTATTACAAAAATAACATTCAATTGGTAATTCTGATGGATCCTTTTAGATCCATATAAGAAAATATGTGTAGAAAAATAATTTATTGGAACACATTAAAAAACTATTTGGACCTAATTTAGTTGAGTAAATATTATAGAAAAACAGATTCATTCAACAATTTAATATTGAATCTCAGAGTTGATAGAATATTTCTGCTATCAATCATAAAAAATATGGAATTTGAATTTAGTGAGAGGTTACTAATTTGAATTAATCCTTGGAATAATGTTATGTGATTTTTAAATGACATAAATTTTTTTCCTCGGTATAATGCCCCCTTTGAGATTCTTGATCGAGGTGGGATGCTAGCTTATCATTTGTAACTTCCGCCAGACCTATCTAATGCTCAAGATATATTAAATGTTTCTATCATGAGGAAGTAAAACCCCAATCCATCTCATTTACATAAATCACATGTTATACTACTATAACATAAACATTTCCTTGAAGAACAAATAGTATAAATCTTGGATTGTAAAGATATAGTTCTATGAAACGAGACTACTCACCTAGTTAATGTTCTCTCAAGGAATCATAAATTTAGAGAAGTTTTTTGGGAATATTAGGATGTGATGAAATAAAGATATAATCATTTTATTATATTATGGTGATGTAATTTGAATGGATAAATTCATTTTAATGTAAATATAATATAACATCATGAGATTTTAGGATATATTTCTCATCAAATAAGTGTAATATTTTGATAGCTTGAAATACATGCATCCCCAAGTCTAAATGAACAAAAATTTTGTATATCATTATAAAATAGTTTTTATTTTTTTGGATTGAATATGAATTACCACATTTTGAAAATTATATTTAATGTATATATATGATTTAAATATATTAATAAATAAGTATTCAGTTTTCAGTAAAGTTATTATATTATTTGGAAATGCTTTTTTCCTCAAAAATTGTATTTTATTATTTTTAATGAGTAAATAATATAATTATTTCTACCATCATTTAGAAAATAAACTATATAAAATTAACATCAATTTTTAAATCTCTCTGTAAAATTAGATTACTGTTACTTTATTGGAATATTCTGAAATGATTAATTTTTCAAGGATGGAAAATCGGAAATGGATTGCTCTCTTCCCTTACATTATTAAGTACACGTTCCTTAATTAATTTAAATTACTATTACTATTGGATTATTTTCTGATACTCTAGTGTTGGGGGATCCCCCTCTTCTGCTATTTAGTGGATTTCCAGTGCTGTATCCCTCTACAACTCCTGGTTTTTCTCATCATTTCAGGAAGAGATTCGACCCCAAGAGAATCCTCTAACCATTCCCTCATTGAAAGAGGTTCTTATCAGTGATTCATAGTTGTATTCTACATTGGTGGTCCCTAGTATTCAGATTTGTAACCCGTGATGGTTTTCTCAAGACACTTCACCTATGATTTCTTTTTATTCTATATCTTTTGATGTAGCATAGTATTTTCACTTATGGATATCAGTGGCACATTTTAGGAAGGGCCTTCCATATTTATTGGATTTTCAATCCTTTGTCACCTCATGAGGGTTATCTTCTCCAATGTGGGACTCTATTCTTTATCAGATGGATTTCTGGGTGATTCTTTGTTCCAAGGAGACTTTTTTATTTCCTTGGTCTTATGCTCCAAGTCATCTAGGCTCATGACACATCACACTGGTGAGGTGGTCTCTATACATTCACATTTAATGAGATTATTCATTGGAAGAACTTTTTATTGGTATTCTTGGTCTACATCTCCCACTTATCAATATATCATTCTTATAGGGTTTAGATAATATGATTAGATCTTTTTTGTGCAGTTAAAGGGTCTGTAAAACATACTCATTCCTCTGTGGCTCAGATTTGTGTAGAGATGGATCATTCAGTGCTACTTATGTATCAGATTTTTCTTAATGCAGTTAAATAACTCTTCTAGGGGTAGTGGATTTTATATGATTCTATGGATTTTTTCTTATCTTTTTATCTCAATTACACACTTTATCCGTTGATATATGAGCATAGTTTCGATTCATTGTTATTTACATGGGGAGATCATATGCCCCAACTCTAGAGTCATCGAACATAGGGGAGGATGGATAGTCTTCTTCATATGAGTTTTAAAAGTCCTACTGGCCTTAAGGGGTGGTTTAAATGTGTATTATTTTCTTAACTCAGTGGTGATTCCTCAAGATCTAGTTCTTGAAACATTAGGCATTTCGTTTTCTCCTCTAATGAAGTTCAAAAAATGGTGCGATACAGTGTTGTATAATATGTGGTGTTCTTCGGAGAATCAGAATCAGGTGACCTCCCCTCTATCATACCATTCTTGCTCTTCATGTTCGAATCAGTAGTTTGTAAAGGTAGTGATAAGATCCCTTATCCCTATAACCTACATCAAATCAAAGGATTCAGGTCTTTCACAATGATCACTGCTCCACTTTCCAAATATATTTTTATATATTATTGGTGGTAAATCACTAATTCTTCTCTTCTAGAGCATCCATGATTATATTTGATTCTATTAGGGATTCCCCTAGTGGTTTTTATATGAGTTTTTTACTCAGAATGATGTTGGAATATTTACAGTCACTATTTTGAAGTTTTTAATTAACTAGCACCCCCATTGGGTTGGTTTTTATTCAACTAATTTTCTTATCATTTGGAATTCTTAGGGATTAGGTTCCCATGTGGAGATAAATTAATCACTTCCCTATTTCCCCATAGTCAACATTCTATTTTATCTATTTTAGAACTAGATCATGATTCTACAAGACTTTTTAAGGTTACCAATAGCATATTCATTTAGGATGGTTTTCACGGGGCACTGAGTAATCAATACATTTGGGTTTTCTAGAAGGGTTGAATTTTGGGGGATTTGTTTGCGTCTATTGAGAAGTTTATTACTATGATTATCATGTCTATTTCTTTGTTCTAAAACTTCTCATTTTGTAAGACGCCTGTGAGGCTGCATAATGGGAGAGTCTGTGGAGTGAGTTGGAATCATTTGATGCAGGCTCATAACCTTGGTTCAATGGGGGGGATTTTAATATCATTTTGGATGTCTTGGAAAAGAGTGGTGGAAAATGATTAAAATAAGTTCATGAGGGTGTTATCCAGCATTGTAGGTAATATTATATTAGTGGATATAGGTTATACGGTAGACCCCTTCACTAGTACAACACTAATAAGGGGAGTAATAAAAGGTGGAATCAACTAGACATGTGATTCTCAACCCATATTGCAATCTCTCAGTTCATAAGAACCACTTTCCATCACATGTTGTGGGACCTATCAGATTACTCACCAATTATTTTAAACGTGGATGTTCAAAGAGATCAATGTAATAATTTTCCCCCATCATATAGAAAACTGACTCATGTTATCTAATAGTTTCATATGATTTATGGGAGAGACACATGAAAGGAATCTAGTGGGTTTAGTTTCATAATAAGCTTCATCATTAAAAGGGTTATCTGCAAACATGGAATATCAAGAGACCTACTCATTGGAAGGGACATGTGAATATCACAACTTATATTGATATCCATGAGTCAAGGATTGAATAAGGATGGGATTAGGTTCCCTTAGAGGAACTAGATTGAAAAATATCACAATTATTGGAATTTTGAAAATTTTTAAGTCTCTCTTTCTTGATATTAGTCCATGAATGATGAATGGTTATTCCCATGGTTATGCTTCAATTTCATTCATAATTTAATGTGTTTTTGGTGATATTAATAATAATATGTTGAGTGAGGTTATGCAAGAAGATGAAATATGGGATTTTTTTTAGTCCCTCAACCCAAATAGTTATCATGGGCTAGATGGTTTCCATGGATCCTTTAATGTGTTTGTGTTGGATCTTGGGAAGAGCTATCTCATCATGGCTATCCATGACTTCTTTCCTAGAGTAAATCTTCCACATGCGGCATGTTCCACCACCAATATTCTCATTTCTAAGGTGATGGATCCCACAACACACAACAAATTTTATCCAATCAACATGAGAACATTTACATAAAAAGTCATGTAAATCATTCTCATCAAATGGTTGTTCATCCATTTTCTCATGTTGAACTCTACAGAATAAAATCCTTTTTTACAGGTTGATCTAATTAGGGTTCCATCATCATTTTTCAACAAATTGTTGGATACATTAGTGTTAAATCCCTATGTTCTAATGTTTCCATCAAATTGGATATGGATAAATATTATGAAAATATTGGATGTAATTTTATACATACGGTGTGAGGAAGCATGGGGTTATCTAATTGGGTTTACAATATTCTTTTTAGTTTCTTTAGTTCATTATGGTTGGTTGTCCTTTTCATGTGTAGCATGTATGGATTATTGAATATAGTTAGATGGTTGAGTTAGGAAGACCTTATTTCACCCATTATTTTAATGAGGGCTAAGTACAGATTAACCAATTATTTAAATTAGACTATTCTCGTTGGTTATATTAATCATTTTCAACGAATATTTTGTTACACATGTTTGTAACATAATCTATTTGCAGATTATATGGTGTTATTTGAGAACGGTAAAAGGATATCTCTAGAGGGTTTTAGCAAAACAATTTAGAATTATATAATGTAGAGTGCCTAGTAGATTAATTATCCTAAAAGAAGTATTTCTATTATTTTTTCTCACCAAGGCATGTCTCTATGGTTGAGGATTTCATTAGAATTCCAAATAATAACATTCTCATAGAATATTATGGATCTCCAGTCTCACCAAGGATTATTTCTATCCATAAATATGAATGGTTTCATGACAATATTTCTAACCAGATTAATAATTGGATGAATCAAATTATATGTTATGGAAAAAGGGTCACATTGTTCAATAATGTTTTTTCCACCATTCACAGGAATGTGTTATCATCTTCCAACGTTCCCAAAGTGGGGATTATGTAAATTTATAATCATTTTTTCCTTCAATTGGGATTCCTAATATTATGGAAGATGTCATTGGGAAACAAGAGGTTATATTTCTAGGTCTTTGGATGAAGGTAGTATGATTATCCGGGATGTCTTGGGTCTGATGCACTGTATGAAATCAAAATTGGATTAGGAAGTTATTGAAGACCAGAAACTTTTGAGAAGATTCTTCAATAATAAATATGGATCAAACATGATTTATCTAAGTGAAATGGTTTCTATATTCTAGAATAGTATTTAGAAACATAATTTGAAAATTCCAAACAACTGTTGGGGGCCTATTATTTAAGGGGATATTGGGTTCTGGAGTCATAAATGGTCTTGTGAGCAACTTCATTATCCAGGGGTCCAAACACCAAATATTTCTTTGAAGAAAGCATTCTATTATCCCTAAATTTTTAATGTATTCTTCAATGACCCAAACTATTATTTTTTCAATAATATCCACATGAATAAGTATTGTGCTAAATGTGTTTTCACAGTTATTGGTTCTGGTGCTTTTCAACTAAAACATATTATAGTGTGGTGTTTGTGGCTTAGACTCATTATACATGGGGATATAACCTTTGGTGTAAATAATTTACATTTAAATAAAATTTACTAGTATGAATGATTTAAAATATGGCTATTCCCATTGATGATAGATTATGAGAAATGGAATAAAGATGTCTACAAGTTGTACCTATTAAAAAAATAGATGAATTGTCATCCTGTGATCAAATTTTTAAAGGTGAATGGGCTAAATACCAATGGAAATATCTTGTATAATTCTATGTTATCATCCAAAATTACTAGAATGGATATAAATTCTTAAAAATTTGGTATAATGGTTTTAGTGAGGAATTCCCTAAACATAAGTTGGGGGTTCTCATCTTATTAGATGGTTGCTGGTGTTTGTGGGAGGTGAGGAATTGGGAAGGTCATAAGGGGACCATCATGTCAGGCAGGTATTTGGAAAACACAACACATATTATAGTGTATGAGGTGGATCATTTTATCTAATTCTTGGGGTCAAACACTTCTCTCATTATTTTCAAGCATGCAGGTTGGGATTCTACAAGTAGACAATATGTGTCTTGACAATGTTGCTAGATTCATTGGATTCCTCCATCCATTGGATTCAAGATTAATATGGATGGTTCCTATTGTAACCGTTATAAGAATGGGGGAAGGATTATTCATGATCCTGGTAGCTCGATTATTCTCACATTCAGTGAATCCAATAGTCTTGGAGATTCTTTAATAGTGGCAGCTTCTACTATGAAGGATGGACTAGCAGTAATAATATCAGACTTTTGTATGGGGAAACTAACGTGGTGATCATATTTTATTCTTTACAAGTTTGGATCAGGGTTCCGTATTATATTACATAAAAACTATTTAAATGTGATAAAATTATTATTGATTTCACTACTCTGATTCACACTTGGCATGATGGGAAATAAGAAGTAAACTTTTTGTCTTCATGCGTTATCCCAACAAGTTCCTATATTTGTGTCACTAATTTATCCTCTTTGAAAATAGATCGTATTTCTATTGTGACAGGTGATGACCTTGGGATTCATGTTTTTTACCACCCAGATCTGTCTTCCCCTTTTTTCCAGTATTCTATAAAATGTTTAATTTCAATTCAAT
Source organism: Viscum album (assembly GCA_963277665.1). NCBI lineage: Eukaryota > Viridiplantae > Streptophyta > Magnoliopsida > Santalales > Viscaceae > Viscum > Viscum album. The sequence goes on from OY728127.1 coordinate 2,017,035,572, forward strand.
TTATTTTTCAAGGAATAATGAGAAATTCTAAAATTTATTTTAAACTATTTTTTTTCAAATCATTTACCAGATTTATTTTTTTATTAAAACGGTTTTAATGGTAAATTATGTTAATTTATATTTATATTAATAATATTAGGGTCATTATAATAAATATTACGTTGTTCTTGGGTACAAAAACATGTTATACATAAGAAAACCTTTTCCCCATAAAACTACTTTTCTTCTTATTGTGTGGTTTAATTTTAAATTAATTTCTATCAATTATATAAATTTAATTTTTTATAATGGATTTAACATAAGTAATAATCCATTACAAATTTTTAATGACTTTACACCAATTGTTTCATAATTAATTGTAAAATCATTAAAAAAAATTACCGTGATTACGATTAAAATGGGATTACTGTGGGTTAAACACTTAGATAAGGGAGAATTTCCCAATTAAACTTATATAAATACTATATTATGTAAATATTTATACCAATTAAATGTCCACCATTAAAAATATTTCCATTTTTAATTACATTTCTTTAGCATGAATTTAAAATATTTTAATCTTCTCTAAAATTCCATGTTGGTCCTCTCCTACACATATAGAAGGAGACCCATCTTTTCTCTTCTTCACACCAAGTTGAGAAATATAGCTCAACCAAAAACTGCCAATTCAATAAAAAAAATTTATTCATAAATTATTGGTTTATTTCTTCTTAAAATATCATTCCATATGTCCTTAATAATGTATCTAAATTAGACCTGTTGAAGAAGACGTACTAATCCTTCCATACCTCTTTAAAATTGTTTATTCATCTACATCATCTAAGTATATGAAATTCATCATGAAATAATAAATTAAGTATCTTCAATATAATTTAATGATATTATTATTATATAACCACCATTATCCATTATATGTTTCATCAAATTATAATTAAATGTATCAATTGTGCATATGTGTGGACTACCAACTCCACATTGCAAGACAACTCATTTTCCATAACCATATTTCATGGATGGTTATTATGATGGGTTTATTTTTTTTATTTTATGTTTATAAAATAATCATTATTTTATAATTATAATACTATGTCTATCTTCTTAGCTTCCATTTCATTGTGAAATGATAACATCTCTCATGCGTACATGTGGACCACCACTAGCATGAAGTAATGCTATTTTTTTATTATTTCCATTTAACATGAATGGTAATAAAGATATATTTATTTTATATAGTTGTTATTTGTGATATTATTTTCACTCTAAAATGATAAAATATTATTTATTTTTCACTCTAATTTTCATAACAAAATTAATAAAACATCCATGCGTACGAATGACTTACTGTCTCCTAAAATGGTGTCATTAATTTTTCATTATCAACCATTTATGGTTGACTATAAATATATATACATTTAATATATATGGAATTTATCTCATTATTAAAATTATATAAATTATGTAACCATTTTCAATGTATATGGAATGAAACTTCCAAACTGAAATTATCATGTCAAACAAAATAGTTAACACCAAAAAATGATTATTTTAATAATTAATTATTAATAAATGTTTATTGAAATGTTACAAGTTGATTTTGTATGATATTATATTATATAAATTATTTAGTGTAGAGTAACAATAAATTAATATTTGTAAAAATGAGGCTTGAGTTATTTTGAAGTAAATTTGACTTCAGTTAAGGGATTTATGATACAATCTCAAGGTTTATCTAGATAGTTTATAATTAAGATTACACTGATGAAATTTTATAGAAAAATATCTAAATAATATCATGAATTTTCACAATTTTTTCAATTATATAGATTACATTTTTTAATTCACTTTCCTCTATTTATTAACTCAATATTAAAAAATGTCTTTATGGAAAATTTATTTTATTTATATCTTCAGTCCATAATCACTTTTCTTACATATCTATGTTTCCTAAAATTGTCTATTATTATTTATTTTAATGTCCAATAACTTTTTGATGTCATTTTTCCCATGATTTACTTTTTTCAAAAACAGTTTAAAAGGAAAATTATTTTTTTCCATCATGTTACTTTAGAATTTTTTTCAAAAACAATTCACAGTAATAATTGTTTTAACATACATAGAATGAATAGTGTTTCCCATCATTCTGACTCTAAAATGTTTTGATGCTTCCTATGCATTTATTTTTGGTTTTTTAAAACAAATCCTTCATATTTGGTATCTTTTTGGATATTAATGAATTGATTACGAAATGAAAAGGTTATTTTCAACATGTAATATTGCAAGTTATCTTTTAATGGAATTTTCAAATATAATAACATCATTTAATGTTACTTATACTTTACTAGGGAGATAATCCAATGATATCATCCTTATTATTTCTTTTGATGGATTATGATTAAGAATATTATATTTTTATAAAACTCGTTTATCTTCTATGGGTTATGTTATGATGAAATGTTTTTATGTTTATGAAACTCTTTTCCTTTGGATAGGGTGTGAAATATTATAAATTATTTATGATCTTGTGTCACTCATATGAAAGGATTATGATTTTTTAATAGGTGGGCCTATAATTATATATCCATATAATTTGTTGGGTAAAGATGGATATTTTATGACATAATAAGGACTAAAATTGAGAGAAAACGTAGATAAATTATGTATTATGTCGCTTTTATAGTCATGGTTATAAAACTGTACTAATGATGTGATGGAATGGGGGTCAAATCAACCCACTATGGTAGTCTGTGCAGTGAGACTTAACTAATGATATGTATTTTAATGCTTATGATGATTCAAAAAACGTATCTCTTATGCTAATGATGTCACTCATGGATCACATTCATTGATTCTTTTGGGATTCATGTCTTATAAACAATGAATATTTCTTCTAGGCTCATGATTATGATATATGATATACTTGGTAAGGTTTTAAAATATTATAATAATGTCCCCATACCCATGTTCACATGTTATGTATAAGTGATCTTTGATATCTCCATTTTTAACCTTGTTGAACATATAATATCACCATTTATTAGGTTTCCTTTCCCAGGTTTATGATGAATTTTTTATGAAATATATTTCTAAGATGGGTTCTATAAATGAGGAAATTAGTGTGAGATTATGTAAATCACTTAGGAAAAAGTAAATTATATATCCATGTTTCCAAAGACACTAAACATATACAATTGTGGCATTGATCAAAATTTTATATATTTGAATATTCGTCTAACAAGATAAAATATTTTTTTATTAAAATTATTGGTCAGTATATATGTTCCTTATATTAATATTTGTGCCATATTTGAAACTTGATTAATAGTTTTATCAGTATTATCACGACTCAGTAATTATTTTAATTCTCATGTTTATTGACTCACAATTTTGAATCACGTATTATTTAACTTCATGATTTATATAATGATTTATGACCTAATAATTATTGGGTATGTTTTTCTTATGTATCTTGATTATACCCATATTCCCATCTCATGTGAGGTGATAATCTATCATTGTTATCACTTATATTTACCATTAATAAGATTTTATGCTCCCCTATCTAATATTTCCATTTATCTATATTATAAAGAGAACTAATAGGTATGATTTGTCTAGAAGTGTATCATATGAGAATATTTTGTTGGATTTGTTGAATACTTGTAAGGGATTTAGAAGTTTATACTATAGCAAAAGGAAACTTGTATATTAATTTAAAAATATTTCAGTTATATTTATTAATGTTTTTCACAATTCTCTAAAACACTAAACAAAAAAGGTATTGGAAATCTGTTATAATGAAAAAATTTCATTAAGTCTTATATTTTCCTGATTATTAGATATAGTTCATCCTAACATGTACCACTATGAAATGTTTTGTAGTTCCTATAATCCTCATATACATTAGTTAGTCATGGATTTTATCATCATAATTACCATGGTTGTTGTTATCTCACCTGTCGGCACATGGATCCTCCTAGAGAGTGGAATGTCACCAATTTAATTATTTGGATGGGATCCTTCACTTTAAAAATCATTTATTTTTAGGTATTTCAACCAAATTTATTGGGATGAGATCTCCTATCTATGGAGTATATTTTTCCCCATACATTGAAATTAGACAAGATATTTATCATTCAAATGAGTTTATTTTTTCAAATCCATAAAGCTAAGAAGGGATAGGGATCCTCCACTGGAGTTGATTATTTCAAAAATTGTCATATAAAAGGGATACTCATGTATCATCATGGGGAATGGTTCGGTATGTTCACTTTGACACCCAAATTGAGTACTAGGAATAAGGTAATGGGTTGGATAGCTATAAAGTATGAGACAGTTCTAGATATATTTTCATTCCCTAACAGCCTGTGGGTAACTCTTGAAATGTTATAATGTGGTTGGATATCATGTTTATGATTTTTTCTTGCTTTACCATTCTAATCACCAAAAACTAGAAATAATTTTTTAATATTATGGATTCTAACATTGATGGATATGAGTTATATAAATTTCCATCAATCCTATAAGTTTTTATCATATCATGATTATTCATCTCATTGGCTTCCTTTCAGCTACACCTTAGTGTCATGTAGCATGAGATTACTTATTTTATATATTTCCTTATTATCTTCATCCTAGAAACATACATTACTAAGAGTGAATTTTATCTTTACTTCTTGATCAATTTATGATTTTTTTGTGTTCCTTTTGGTACTTTAAAACTCATCCTTTCATGGGCCTTGGTACCAGAAATGTTGTGTCGGTGCATATTATGGAAATGTCAGAGATGGAATTGTAATATTGGGTTTACCATTGACAATTCATAGTTGAAACCTGTTGAACATTATTGACATCGAGTAAATATATTATTGGTGGTTCCAAAAGATAATGGCATCTGGATCAATTATTGTTTAGATATATCATACATTGATGGCCTCTTTAACTTTGATATATTTTATTTTCCATTTCTGGCTATTTGGAATGTATTTTACACCTTTATATTATATAGTATTTGTATTGATTATCTTGGGGATATCAATATATTCATATTTCATGAGTAAATTATGGCCATTTGATCATAATTATATATCCTATATATATAATTACATACTTATTTTATCAAATATATATATATATTGGAGGATAAAATAAACATTGGCCTCACATGTGTGGGATATTCCTAATCGATGCTAGTCACCAGCCCCTAGACTATTTGAGGAAGGTTTATGATTCCACTTCTAGAATGCCACCTACGTGGGTAGGATCCTAGTAATTCAATATGTGATAGTCTTGGAGTGACTATGACCTCTATTATGAGTAGAAACAATAACAATCATATTAACCAAACCATTGGAAACTACATTGAAAATAAAATTCAATTGCTAAATATTACTAGAATATGAAAATTATTTAAAAAAGGGTATTCCCTAAATGAAACAATGGATCCCTTGAGGTTATATCATATAAAAACAGTTTTAAAGGAATAAAATAAAATTAAATCTAAATCTCACGTGAAATGTTTCCCATGTCTGGATTGGTACCTTCATCTGTACACTATCCTACCATGTCAAGTCAAATATCCACATCAAATGATTTCCCATACGAGTGCCTATTACAAAAGGGTGATATATTCTTAGGTACCTATTTTTAAAAGGGTTCTAACCAAGGTGTGAATACAACTTAAAGTCCATGACCAATGGTATCCCTAAATACAACCATTTTGAAATTATCTTCTTACATTTGTGTTATAATTAAACAATGTAATCCGTTTTGTGATTCAATTTAAAATCAGTAAATAACAACTGATTATTGGGATCTATAGTTACACTTGATATCATCCTATAGATTCCTAAATCCATAGTTCTATTAACCTAATCAACCATACTTATGTTATCTATTATGGGTGTCTCTCTAATATTATTTCATTGACCATGAAAACCATAAATTCATGAACACCCATATAGGTATTTTATTTTGTAGCTCTAAAATACCTATGTGGGAGTTTTCCTTCTGAAACTAATCACCATATATGAGAGAATATTAAATTAGTAACTCAAAACCACCAACAAGGGGGTTTCCATTTGGTAACTCAACCCCACCCTCATGGGTGTTTTCATTTAGTAACTCAATCCCTCTATAAGGGTGTTTTAATTTAGTATCATGACCTCTAAAATGGATGTTTTATAAATTATATCAAAACCACCCCCAATGTAATTTTACAATCAAAGCATAAAGACAAAAATCTAGGTAATTATTTTCCCTACTAAATAATTCATAACACACATTTCCATTTTCATAATTAATCCATATTTTTTCTATATTTTATAAACAATTTTTATGAAATATCATTCATTATTTAACTGGGTTTTTTTATATAATGATAAATTGTGATATAAATAGATCTAGGGATTTACCATGGATCCCAAGTATTGATGATTATTTACTACTTTAACAATAAATTGTCAAATAGTTTAAACATTTTTACTTATTGGAATGATCCATGCACATTATTTTCAACATATTTAATGTTGGGAAACCATTAGCATTTTTATGCTTTGTTATACATGAACAATACTTGGGATACCATGGAAAATTCTTGCAAAAACTTATACCACTATTTGGTCAAAGTTATATGAATAGGAATGAAAAACTACCTGGTGTGGACGTTTGACTTGTCATACTAAGATAGAGTATGGATGACGGTACTAGGCCATACTTATGACAAGTTTGGGATGTTTTTTATATTCAGTTTTATTTTATTCTTTTGAAATGAAATTCTTATGAATCACCCTCAAGGGATGAATTGTTAATTTTATTTCATATATAATATTATACCTTATGATAGTATTGTTATTCTTATAACGTTACCTATCTTGTCTATAATGTTTCCTTCAAATTGGTTTCTATGGTTTTTTTTATTTTGTATATTTTTTATACTCTTTCCATATGGTATATTATCACCAGGGAATACACATAGAACCTTGAATCTAATCATTTGAACCAAATGTATATGGAGGCATTGATGGTGTCATCTAATTCCACTAGCAAAGGGAACTAATTTAATAGCTTCCAAGTTAAGATGCCACCAAGTTGTTTTAGAGGATTTATTTTTTTATTTTACTATTTTGGGTGACATAAAAAATAGAATATAATATTTTTAGGTCATGGTAATGAGATAGGTCAAGAGATTAGCTAACCCACATATGGGGGAAATTAGAATTTTGAGGGATATAATTTATTGTTCTTGTAATTGACTTGTTATAGTTGTGTTATTTCAATTTTGGTGAGGTGTTTCATTTTTTATTTTATTGGATAATAGGAATTTTTTTACTATTGGATGGTATGGTCACATTGTGTGTTCCTCACATATTCCAATTTTAGAGGTATTAAAATGATATACATCATGCTAGGTACCTAGGATTTAAATTTTAGTCACATATTTCTTATTAATTATATTGTAATGTTATTATTTTTGCCTAATTTTTAAATTCCTATGATTTATAAATTCTTATTTCTAAAAGGGGGTTGATAAATTAATATGTTTATTCGGTATTATAATGTTTTTCCCCATATAAGGCTTCGGTGGCATATTACATGGATCATTTCGCAGATTATAACTTAATATAAATGTGGATATTTATTTATTTTTAAATGATGGTTTTAGTTAAATACAATTCTAATGAACAACCTATCATGTGTTTTACCACATAAATATTTAATGGAATATTAAATAACCAATCCATGTTAAGTGATAATTGATAATGAATGATAAGTAAATAAAAATATTAAATTGTGAATCCATTAGGAATAATGATTTATGGCATTCAATAGTGAAAAATACTTAATAAAACACCGAATTTATAACAAATTATGGTTGATATTGTATAAAATTACATTATAACTATGTGAAATTTTATATAAGGTTAAATGAGATATGATCGAACATGAAAGAATGCTATTACTTATAGCCTTTATGTTCTTTAATTGACCATGTATAGGAGTAACTGTAGATAGAGAGAGCCTAGCTAGTGAAACCCTTGTATAGTGGGTTATTTTAGATAAGGATAGGGTATATTCATTATTTTTATTTGGGTTATGAACATGGGATTTTTGACATATTGTGTTAAGAATTGGAATCTTGTGACCCTTTTGGGTCTGTGATGAACTTATTATTGGATAACATAGATTGAATATAAACCTAGTTATGTTAAAGACTATAGAGTGGGTTCCTTCGTATGTGGTTCCAAAAGACGATATGTATATGTTTGGATGGTTGAGACCCTAGAGTAATTGGTTGGTTTTAAAATTCTTGATGTCACATATTTAGGAATATGGGATTTGGGTGAGATCATAGTGGCCATTGTCATGTGACTCAGGATAGCATTGAGATGGAGAGTTTTTTGTGATACATGGTAAGCCACATGAGTGGTTTTCCTGGTCTTAAATATTATTTTGGAACGTGAAGGATGGGTATGTGATTTTTCTTATGGGATCAATGCATATTAGGTGTTATTAATTTTATGGTGAAGTCATGGTCATTCTCTGGATCTGTATAAGGAAATCACCTTGAGTTCTATTGTTTTTATTTATGGCTTGTTTTATGGCCAAGATCATTCAGATGGATGAACCTATTATATTTTTTTCTGGTTTATTACATGATAATTGTTTTTAACCCTAAATGTATGGTTATATATAATTTATATCATGTGTATGTTGTTTTGGTTTTTTAGTAATGCTCAGGGGATTGGTGGTCATATCCAAAATTATGGAATGTTGTTATGTCAGATCATTGAAAATGGTTCCAAGGGTACTCTTGGTTAGAATAGTATGACATGAACAGAGGAATGGCCAGATGATTTTTTGAAAAAGTAAGCGTAGGATCAGTAATGTACGATTCATATAATATTGATTCATAATTTTAATTTGTCAAAGGGGGTGTGTTCTCCTAAGGTTTCATTGAGGTGGAGGAGGAAAGAAAATGATAGAGATGTGTAGTTCTGTCATGAACCGTGAAGGTCCTTAGATATTATCAAGTAGTATAATGAAGGAAGTTTTTAAAAGGAACAAGTTTATAACTCCATATAAGAGAATATTGTGGTCATTCTAGGTTCTTATCCTGGAGCCCCTATCATTTTGGGGTGACAGAGAATTTGGTGATGCTTCCAGGAATGACTGCCCAGATATTTTTATGTGAAATTATAAACCTCTTATTATATAACAGTAATTCTTTGAAGGATCAAGGTGTGATATCACAATAGATCCTATTATTTCAATATGGAAGTATCGGGGGTTGATGATTTGGATGATTCTGGCTTTAAAAAATAGACGCTCCTATATTTATAATAAAAACTGTTGAGTGTTCTCTAGATTAGTGGTATAAGTGAATCCATATGTTTGTGAGTGTTATATTGTCCTTTTTCTAGTTTAAACCATGTTATTAATAGAACATTTATAGGATTCCAATTTATACATTTATGTGAACTAGGAACACGTTTTTCTCTATTTTTCATATTGACATTCTAATAAGAATTGGACGACCACATCCAACCATTATGTTCGGTGACTTCAGGATAGAGGCCATGAAGGTTGATATTTTGATCCGATGGAGAAATGATAATGAAATAATTAGGGTGGGGAATGTTTCATCAATAAATGGGAAAAGTTATCTCACATTATAAGGTTAGTTCATGTGTGGGACTATCCAGTAGGTGACTGTGGTATAAATTTAATGAATGTGTGTAGTGAACTCAATTTTTTATTGATTCTTTAGTGTATACAAAACAAGGTTTATTTGTGATTATTAAAAAAAGTTGTAATGTTTTATTTAGTCATGAAATCAATTTCACATATTCCGAGCAAGATTTTTATTTTCATTTCATCATATCTTGTGTACATATTGATAATTATTTAGGAGGGGTTGGAAATCAACCACTTATATTCATTTAGATATAGGTTTTAATTTCCATGTGAATGTTTGGGTGGTTACTCTTACACATCATGATCAATGGGATGATGGTGAATCAATGTATGATAGTAATTATCTTTGATATAAGTCTTCTAGTGTTCTTATTATCTAGTTGTGTGTATTTGGGTATGGTTGGTTGGAAACCACTTCATAGATGTTGTGTAAGATATTATCACATGTTTTTATTCTATTTAGGGTATGAAGTCTCATTAGTTTCAATATAGAATTGAGAAAGGTTGTGATTAATCAGTGGAATGTTAGTAAAGCCTAATGATTTAAAGAATATATCCAGAGGTGGGGAATCATAGTGGAACTAGTTTTTGTATTGTATGGGAATTACCAAAATGAAGGGAAATTTGTAGTTATTTTTTATATTGAGGATTAGGAATCCTCAGGGACCTAGCTCAAGGATGAAAAATTATATGGGTGGGGGAGGTTTAAGAACTCACTCAAACCATGATCCATGTATCTATATAAATTTTTATATGAAAGCGTGTGATAGATTAGGTGGGTGTATATTCAAGAGAAGGTTAGCTTTGAGGAGTGTTTCGGGGGATTGAGGTTTAAAATCATATTTTTGGGGATAATAGTAGAAGAATCACATTTAGTGCATGGTTAGTTCAATCATGCACTTGAACAGAGTGGAATAACATCTATAGGTGTACAATTTATGAACCATGATTGGTGTAAAATGGTACCTTGAATTCTTTTCAAAAAATGTTTAGAGGTATTTCAAATGGTTTGTAAAATCATGTTTAATAACCATGTGAATCAGAATGTACAGGACAATGATACAAGCCTAGTTGGTGACCTTTTTGGCCAATAATGTATCCAGACCATGCACACATTTAAAAACTATATTTTTACACTTTAACCTTATGTTTTTATTTTCCCAAACCACATATTCCTACATTATAGCCAAAACACCCTCATAAGAATTAAATTTCATTCCCTTCCATTAAAATTGAGATTTATTTTCTATTTCATCTCTCAATCATGTGTTACAAACTATGTTGACAATATTACTATAATTATGTGAGTCTATTCCATCCCTTTTATCAATTATTTTTCATAAAGATACCCCTCATCTCATAAGTATGATATACCATATTTCCATAGGTTTTTATGATTCATTGTTTTATGTCATTTTATCTCAATTCGAAGGCCATTGTCCGATAAGTAGACTTATCTATGTCCAAGTTTAGTGGTCCCTAAATTTAACCCGTAGTATCGATATATTTTTAAATTTATATGTGGTGTGGTGATACTAGCCTCTCAGTTCGTGTTATGAACCTAAGATAAAGGAGATTTTAAGAGGAATTAATTAGTCCAAAAATCATTGTTGTTATTGAATAATGAAATAATAAATATGGAAGGATATTCTTGAGTAATGATGTGAGATCCTAGAATAATGGTTGGATTGATTTTTTAAAAATTTAAACCATTATCTAAATGGTTAAAAAGGGTAATTGTAATGTAAATTGAATATTGTGTAATATAATTCCACAGTCACTATTAATCATTAAATGAAATACCAAATATTATTTCAATATATTTTAAAAAAATAAATTTTATATTAATAATTGGAATTAAAAATAATAATTTGTAATCTAGAGTTCCTTTTTTTGAATTATAAAAATAAAAATTGTACATATATGGTACAACAACTTCTAAATGAGAAATGAGGATAATAAATTTTAAGGACATTGAGTTCTTAAATACTGACATAAAGACTTAGATGTACAATGCATTAAATAATATTTGAAAAGACGTGTGATTATAACAACCCTGATCTTTATTACATGCTTAAAAGTGATTTATTACAAAAACAAACATTTAATACAACCCAGAATATCGATATGTCTGGTGTCTTTGGGGTTAATGATCTTTACATAAAAACAAAGAACATAAAACCCAACATCTTTATTGAAAAAATCTTTTACATGAACACTCCATTCATTCATACTTTTCATTATATGGGATAACCTAAGGATATGAAAAATAAAATGGTGATATGTTAATCCCAGTAATGATGAAAAAAATAATAACATGAATAATATAGTACATGTTAGGAAATATGCATATCTATGGAGCAAAAGAGAAACATGATCATAAATGAATAATATATGATGATTTTCATTACATGGAAATGTGGCAACAACATTTAACATGATATTAGCATGAGGCAAGGATCATTGAACATGGAGCATGAGTAAACCCTCATTGAACTTGAATTAGAATGAGTAAACCCTCATTTAAAATCAATTACAATGATTAATACCTCATTTCACTTGATGTACCAGGACACTAATCGTTACCCAATGCATTAGTGCACTATCAGGGAACACCCTTTATATGACAAAGTGTGCCACAAGGATCATATAACATGGAATCATTCAACATCAAAATTATTCCACAATAAATGAATGTGGAATAAATATATGAAACTCTATAATCAATAAAAATATATGAATAAAGGTTAATAACCTTGATAGAGAAATGGATATGGTATTCACTTACACGATGATTTTGGCATGGGATATTTTGGGAGCATAATGTCGTAAAATAGAAATATCAAAATGGGTTTAGGAGAGATAAATGGGTTTATCATAATTTATAAATGAAATGGACAATAAGGTGGTCATGTAAAATAATATCCCAACATATTTAATGAAATTTAGATACACAATATAAAATATTTTCTTGAATGTAAATGAGAAGAGGGGAATTACTTATGGAATTTCAGCATCGTAATAGGTGTTCATGGGAGGAAATAATGATAGAGGAAGAGGTATCTCATAAATAAAAAATAAGGAGGAATGTATTGGGGAGGTGAGAAAACATACCCCAAAATTTTTAATTGAAAATAAAAGTGTATAACAAAATAAAGAAATTAGGACAAAAATGAGGAAGGAAGAGATCTCATCCTTGGAAGTGTGATCCCAAAGGCATGGGAGATACTTTAAAGAGGACTATTGTGAGCTTAGGGTTACATTTGAGGATCCTATAAATATGGGGGAATGGTTTTGTCTAACTAAAAATAGTTTGAGTGTAGAGGAATGGTAGATTGAGTAGGTTCTTATAGGAAAGGTGAGGGAATTCTCTATTATTTTGGTTTTGGGAACTACACATTAATCTAATCAAAACCACAAAACAAACCCTTGTTTTTGCCTATTTTTATTGAAAAAGGGGAGTGAAAAAAATTATTTAATAAGTCCAATGTCTGAAAATATTAAAATAGTTGGCTTTCTTCTATGGAGGTTACTCACACTCTCAAGGAAATCATTTTAAAATGTCAAAATGTTTTATGTCTTGAAGGGTCCAATAAGAAACCATAAAATTAATAAAAAAATTGTAAAATCACATTATTTTAATTTTAAAACATATATTCGCCAAAATTAAATTTTATATAATTTTATTACATCACTTTTGGGTCATTATGGTGTCATAAAACACATTATACATTTACACGGTAGATAATTTTTACCCAAAAATTCGACGGTCTCAGAAAATTATGAAAAATTCACTATAGGATAATTTCAACATCCTGATTCCAAAAATAATATTTATTTTATAAAAACAAATTTCAAAATATGTTAATTTTTACATTTAAAATAAGGACTGACATTTGTAAAAAATTCATATGTTTTAACAAAACAGCTTTCAAACCATAATAAAAAATCCCAATTATATTCATAAAAATTACATGATCATTTATATCTAATAAAAATTAAAATTTTAATATTATTTAATTAAAAAATAAAATAATTCATCAAAAAATATTTCTTTATTGAATAGTAACTAAAAATAATTTTTGTGCATTAAAAAACATTTACAAAGTAACAATAATAGATGAATGTATATTATTTATTCAATTGAAAAACAATTCACATAATCATAGTGATAGGTTCTTGTTACAAAACCCCTTATGACATCCGCATAAGACTTAATGGTAAGGTATGTGATGGTGACATATTCTTACGGAGGCTCATATAACTACGCTCGTGTGGTAGTCTCTATTAACATCCACTTTTCCCATTGGTAATTCTGTTCAAATATAATGTGTTGATGCTCTATTTGGGATTGGTCATGAGCGGAGCCTAGTGATGCTACATCCTTTCCGAGCTCCCCAAAACTGGGTTTGTGTGGAGAAATTCTACTAGATGAGATCGTCGCTTCCATTATCTGAGTAGATTATATTAGTTAAAGCGCTATATTTATAGTAATCATGTGATCACTGTTCAATGGTAATATTAAAAATGATAATAATTAATAATGGTATTTTAGAAATCTAAAAACATAATCCCATATAATTTCATAAGTTTTATATAAACATTTTACATAATAAGAAATTTAATTAGATAAAGATGAATTTTCATTAATAAATGGTTTTGTCGTTACAATTTTCCCCCCGTAATAAATTTCTCCCGCAAAATTTACTTTTCCCACTCCAAAATTGAAGTGTGTAACTCTTCTTCATCAATTCCTCTGATTACCACATCGCTTCTTCATACTTTCGGCTTCTCCACAACACCTTGATGAGTGTTATTGTCTTATTTCTTAGAGCATTATTTCCTATGATCTATGATCTTAACTGGATTTTATTTATAGGAGAGGTAATTATCCAATAGTACCACCTCTGGATTGAGTACATGTGATGGGTCAGTTATATACTTTCTCAAGAGTGATACATGAAATACATCATGTACTTGATATAGGTTCGGTGGGAGTGTTAATCTATAGGCCACATCTTCAATGTGATCATGGATCTCAAAAGGACCGATGTACCTTGGACTAATATATCCCTTCTTCCCAAATCTCATAACTCTCTTCGATGGTGATATGCAGAGTAATACGATGTCTCTGACATCAATCTCTAGGTCACATCGATGATTATCAGCATAGCTCTTTTTCGACTTTGAGCTTCTTTAATGTGCTGCTAGATGGTTTTGAACTTCTCCACCATTTCATCAACCAATTCTGGACCTAAGAGTTTTCACCCCCCATCTTCAACCCAACATGCAAGTGTTTTGCACCTATTCCCACAAAGGGCTTATAAAGGATCCATTTGGATGCTTGAGTGGAAATTATTATTGTAACTGAACTCAACCAGAGGAATATGTTGATCTCATCCTCCTTTAAAGTCCATTGTGCAGGCTCTCAATATGCCCTCAAGTGTTTTGATAGTCTTCTCAAATTGGCCATCGGTTTGAGGTTGATAAGTCGTACTATATCTCAACTCATTATTTATATCATGTTGAAGACCCTTCTATAGCATAGAGGTGAATCTTTGATCTCGATCAGATACAATAGATAGTGTTACTCCATGCATCCTTACCACTTCTTCGATATATATTTGTTCTAGTTGAGTTAATGAGAAATCATCTCCAAATGAAATGGAGTGTGCAGTCATTGTAAAATAATCCACAACAACCCAGGTAGAGTTTCTTCCTTTGGTTTTCATCAGATGATCGGTGAAAAATTCCATAGTGATTTTCTCCCATTTCTACATTGGTATGGGTAATGGTTGCATCATCCCCTTAGACATCTGCCTCTCGTCCTTCACTTGCTGAAATACTGGGCACTTTGATGTATACTCAGTGATATCATTCTTCATGTTATCCCACCAATAATTAACTCAAGTATTTTGATTCATCATTGTGTTTCCTTGGTGAATGAAGAAATTTGAACTATGTGCATCATCAAAATGTTCTTTCTTCAACTCCAGACTTGATGGAACATATAGTATTTTCCCAAATCTCACAATTCCTTCTTCATTAACATTAATCTCTGAGGATTTATCTTTTCTGATAGTTTCCACTTTCTTTTGAATTCCCACATCATCCCTTTGAGCATCCTTTAACCTTTTCAAAATATATGTTTGAAAAATTATTTGAGAAAGAATTGATGATGTTCCCATCTTTCTGATTCCCATGTCCATCATCATCATATCTATGAATATTGGATCCTTTTAAATTTTCATCAATGATTGAATCACTGGGTCCATTCTACATAGAGCATCTTCCACCTTGTTCACTTTCCAACGATGGTAATAGATTGAGCAGTCATAGTCTTCGATCAGCTCTAAACACATTCGTTGGTGAATATTCAACTCTTTCTGTGCGAATATATACATGGGGATTTTGTGATCCATATATATTTCTCACGACAACCCAAAGAGGTAAGGTCACCAAATTTTTAAAGTGAATATTATTCTTGGAAACTCCAGATCATGTGATGGATAGTTTCTCTCATTAAATTTCAAATTCTGCGAAGTATAGGCAATAGATTTTTCTTTTCTCATCAACACACAACCGAGGCACTTCTTCAAAGAATCGCTAAATACTGAAAAAAGTACTCCACTATTGGTTAGGGTGAGCACAAGAGCAGTGATAAACGTCCTTTTGAACTCCTTGCTGCTTTCTTCACATTCATCACTCCAAGAAAAATTCACTCCCATCTGGGTTAGTTTGGTAAGAGGGAAATTAGCGATAATATCCAGATAACACCAGGAATCTACAGATATATATCCCTGATGTTGGCCTCGACCATCCCTCAATCGTAGCTATCATGGAGGGATCCATAGATATCCCATTCCTTGTGATAATATTCCACTAGAATGAGAATTCCTTCAACCAGAACTCACAATTTTTTTACTTTCCATAGAGATTCTCCATTCATAAGGACTCCAATATAGTGATTAGATGCTCCATATACTCCCCCATTGTACTTGATTATATTAGAATATCAACTATATATAGTACTACAAAATTTTCAAGGTAATCTCTAAAGACTCTATTCATTATGTCCATAAAGATTTCGTGATCATTTTTGAGTTTGAAAGGCATTAATATGAATTCATAATCCCCATACCATGTACAGAAAGTATTATTGGGGATATCCTACTTCTTCACCATTAGTTGGTAATATCCTAACAACAAATCCACCATGGAAAAGTATTGAGATCCATATATTTGATCAAAAAAGTCATCAATTCAGGGTAGAGGATACTTGTTATTTATCATGGTTTTTTTGAGATCATGATAATCAATGAAAAGGAGCATTGAACCATCCTTCTTCATGATATGATGACCAGTTCACCCCATTGTGAAGCACATGGGATTATAAAACCTGTATCTAGATTATCCTTTTGTTGTTTCTTTAGAACATCAATATCCCAAATAGCCATTCTATACAGAGTAATGGATATTGGAAACACCCTAGGTATAATATCAATTTATAATTTAACATCTATTCTAGGAGAAGACCATACAATTCCTCAGGAAACACTTCAGTAATTACCTCTCTGTAGGCATGTCTTCAAGAATGGTTACTTCTATATACATAATCATTTGAGCATGATACCCATGGTTATAGGGTAGGAATATCCACATTTGTGATGATGGTTCTAAAGAAGATTTGTCCTCCTATTTTCACTTCTATAGAATTGGGGGTCGATTCACCATATAAAGAGTTATTTCCCTCTCACGACAACTTATGATGCTTCAATATAAGGAAAGACAATCCATGCCAATAATTGCCTAAAATTCCAACAGAGGGAGTATGATGAGGTTCTCCGGGAAGTTGAATCCACAAATTGTGATAGGGGAGGACTTATATTCCTGGGTTGGAAGGATCTCACTATTTTTCGTTCTCACCAACATCTCTACATCCATGATTGGCAATGATTTTGGGATTTTTATAATAAACATTCTGGATATAAAATAATGCGTATAACTAGAATCAAAAAGTATGTTTGTGATTATTGATTGAATAACTAGTGTACCTGTCACCACTTCATTTTTGGGGTTCTATTTTGTGGTGGTGATATAAATCTCTCACACTTACTGCCTTGGATGTTGTTGGAAGCCTCTGAAAACAATTGGCTTAGGGAACTAGTTTGCAAAGTGCCTTGGTTCTTTGTAGTTGAAGCAATGTACCTCACTTTGAGGATCAAACGGATTGTTCCTATCCTATATCACAACCGTTGGTTTTTCTTGTCAACAGTTCATAGATAGGTTCCTTTCTCTTCCACAACTAATGAAAATCCTCATCCCATTCAGGAAATTTATGGGGTTACCCTTTCTGCACCTTTGTCAAGTGGGGTTCTAGATTTTCTTAGCGCTATTATATTTATCCATCGGACTGCCAAAATTAATTTCCACCTTATGATTCTTATCCCCATGTTATTTCTTAGATTATCCGATATATATTTTGAATTTGAGGGAACATCAGACAATTTACTCAAATCTCTCGGAGTCGTTGATCAATAGAGATTTCGGTATGCGAGGTTTTAGACCACCAAAGGTGTGTTCAAACATGGATTTGGAGGTAACGATAAATCCAAAGTAATATCATGAAATACATTTGAATTTTTCCACATACTCTTTGAATGATTGATCGTCCATTTTCTTAAGGTCAAGGAAGTCCCTTTCCATCTTATTTCAGAGGGTGCATGTGAAATATTTATGGATTTTTATTTTCAAAAATCCATCCATTCCAACGTCTCAATCTCCTCCTTAGGATTCATATTTTTTTACCAATGTACAACATTGATTAGATTCAACCAACATACGATAAGAATCCATAAGTACCTTCTCTTATTCACAACAGTAAAGGATGCCGAAGATCTTCTCAATGGAGTTTTTCCATTGTTCAATGAATGAGGGATCATATGATCCATGAATGTTGGAGGCCTATTTTTCATAAATATCTCGATTGAGGATTGTTCTTTATTAGAGGGGTTGAATGTTCCTATTGACCCATGTTACTATTCAAAACATGATTTAGCTGAGAGATTATTGTGACAATGTTTTTGATTCCGGCTCCCATTAGATTGGGAATCTCATTAGAACAGTCATCACATTGATCTTTGCATAGGTTTTTAGAATAATTCCTCCTATTACCAGCCGTTGGCTTGATTGAAAGGAGAGTTAGGGGTAACACTTAATGGTCAATCAAATGTATAAAAGGGATAACTTATAAATTACATTTATTTCATTAACTTATCTATGTTATCCATGATATACTTCCCAAAATATATTTATAGGGTAATTTTATTAATTAACTCAATAATGGTTCATAATAAGCTTATTAATTTACCAAAGCATATCCTAATGGAGTTTCGTAACCAAGAGTGAAGAAAGGCCTGTTTTCAGGAACCATTTTCCTTTCAAGTCTAGCTCAAATCTGTGTTTTCGGGTTTTACCCCTAGAAACACATGTGCTAAAGCAACCTCTACCTACTAATATCCAGACATGGGTGTATTTTCTTAATTAACCACTTACTCAACACTCACCAAAATTTGGGGATGTTTTTATTATACATAGTATTATCCATAAGGCTTTCACAAGTGTTTTTTAATCCCAATACCAACAATAACTAATCCTCTCTCTGAAACCAACTATAACAACCATGTATTTTATTAAACACGTAACCATGTTTTATTTAAAAAAATTCACTTATTATAACCCATAAGAACTAGAGGCCTAGTGTCTTTGGGTATTACGAACATTAAAAAACAACATATAACATAAAACTCATCATGTTTATGGAAAAAATATTTTACATCACTACAACATAACATTGTACTTAGTATTGCATGGGATAACCAGATGACATGCATAAGAAAAGGGTGAGATATAAATCCTAGTAAGGGAGTAATTAAGGCATAAACTAAATAATATAGTACATGTTAGGCATTAGGGATATCTATGGAGCGCAAGAGAAACCTGAACATAAAGGCATGATATATCCTGATTATTATAAAATGGAAATGTGGAAAAAAAAATTAACATGATATTAGCATGATCCAAGGCTACTGGCCCATAGATAATGATTAAACCCTCATTGAACATAAATTAGAATGAGTAAACAGTCATTTCACAAGAATTATCATGATTAATCCATCAATTCACTTGAGGTAGCATGATACTAATCTTTATCCAAAGCATTGGAGCAGTATCTCGGAACACCCTTTATATGCATAAGTGTGCCACATAGACTCATTCAACATAATAATTTATTCCATGATAAATAAATGAGGAATAAATACATTAAAATCAATAATCCATAAGTATATGTTATTAAAAGTGAATACCCTTTATAGATAAATGGGTATGTTATTCACTTACACGATGATTTTTGCATGGGAAAATTTGGCAGCATAATGACGTATAATAGAAATAGTAAAATGGGTTACAGAGAGATAAAGTGGTCTCTAATCATTTATACATGAAATGGAAAAAAAAGGAGGTAATGTAACATAATATCCCAATATATTTAATGGAATTTAGATTCATAATATAAAATAATTTCTCAAATGAAAATGAGAAGAGATAAATTCCTTACGGAATTTCGGCATTGTAACGGGAGTTCATGGGAGGAATTAATGAGTGAAATATATGTATCTAATCATTCCAAAATATGGAGGGAAGTAAGGGGTATTTGATTAATTATACCCCACCTTTTTTAATTTTATATAAAAGGTTATAACTACATTAACAATGTTGGGAAAAAAAGAGAATGAAATAAATCCCTTACAAGGAAGTGTGATCCCAAAGGATTGGGAGAGGCTTGAGAGAAGATTCATGGGAGCATGGGGAACCTTGGTAGGATCCCTGGGAGAGGAGTTCAGAGGATGGTAAAGCTCTAAATTGGTTGGGTGAAGTTTAAATGGAG
This sequence comes from Viscum album, assembly GCA_963277665.1. Taxonomy (NCBI): domain Eukaryota; kingdom Viridiplantae; phylum Streptophyta; class Magnoliopsida; order Santalales; family Viscaceae; genus Viscum; species Viscum album. Next base: position 2,017,056,213 of record OY728127.1, read on the forward strand.
ACTGAGTGGGTTTATATAGGAAAGGAGTGGAAAATCTCCTTTATTTAGGTTTTGGGCACTACTCATTAAACTAAGAAAACCATAAACCTAACCAGGATTTTTTCCATGATTTCTACCAAAGGGGTGTGGAAATTTTTTTTATAAGGAATATTAGAGAACTTATTAAAATATTAGGCTTTCTTATGTGGAGGTTAGTCAAATTCTCAAGGAAATGTTTTAGAAAGGTTAAAATGTATTTTAGTCTTGGAGGGTCCACTAAGGCACCATAAAATTAATCAAAAAAAATTATAAAATCATAGTATTTTTAACGTAAAACATATATTTGACGAAAATAGATTTTATAGTATTTTATTATATAAAAATTGGGTCATTATGGTTTCATAGAATACATTAAATATTTAAACAGTGATTATTTTTTACCCAAAAATATGACTGACTCAAAAAATTATGGAAAATTCACCATTGGAAAATTTTGAATTCCTGATTCAAAAAATATTATTCCTTTTTTCTAAATAATTTTCTATATATGTGAATTTTAACTTTTTAAAAAAAGACCAATATTTATCGAAAATTCATGTGTTTTTACAAAACAACTTTCAAACCTTAATAAAAAATCAGAATTGTGTTCATTAAAATTTTATGATCATTTATATCTAATAAAAATAATTTAGTATTAATATTTTATGAAAATATTATTTAATTCAAAAATCCATTAATTCATCAAAATATATTTATTAATTGAATATTATCTATAAATATTATTTGTGCTTTAAAAACCATTTACAATGTTACAATAATGAAATGAATGTGTAATATTTATTCTATAAATAAATAATGTACATAACCATAGTGAACATTTATTGTCACATAACTCCTTATAAAACCCTCATAATACCTAAGGGTATGTTTTGTGATGACGAAAGACTCTTGGGGAGGCTCAGATAACATCGCCTAGGTGGTAATCTCTATTTACTTCCACTTCTCCCGCCGGCATTTATGTTCAAGCTTAATGTGTTGAAGCTCAAAATGGGCTTGGTCAAGAGTGAATCCAAGTGATTCTACCTCATTTTCGAGCTCTGATAAATTGTTTTTGTATGGAGAAATTCTGCTGGATGAAGTCATCGCTTCCTTTTTCTGAGTAAATTGGATTTGTTAAAGCCCTATATTTATACTAATCACGTTATCACTATTCAACGACTATATTAGAGATTATAAAAATTCCTAATAGTATTTTAAAAATAAGAAAACATTGAACCATTGGTGTTCATAAGTTTTATATACCAATTTTACATAATAAGACACTTAATTAGATAAAGAGGAATTTTTATTAATAAAATTTTGGGTTGTTACCATTATAGTGTATTTTTAAATGAATAATGATTTATTGTAAATTGAAATTATAAAATGAACATAATATTGTGAGTTTAGTTTTGATAAAAACGTTCATGTACTTATATTAGCCCACTCACCCAATATTGGCCTTTAGTTTGAGTTAAAATGAAAGAAAACAACAATGTTTAAAAAATCTTTGAAAATAAGGAATATTATTCACATGTGGTGATATATCAATTAATAGTGTAACAAAACAAAAGTGGAGGTAATATTATCATATATTTAATTTAATATTTTCAAAAACATAATATTCAATTTATTTCATATTTAAATATATGGAAAATCTTGAAAAGGAGAGAAGGAAAGGGGGGGTCACATACTTGGTAGTAATGATGGATAAAAATGGGATGAAAACGGGGGGTTTGATTTATTTAAATGTAAGTTAAATAGTAAAAAATCATTTAAAAAAAATAAATTCATGGTTTCGCCATATGGATTAACAAACCATGGACCAACCATGCTAACCTCACATAACGAATCATATAATTTCTCATTGTTGTTTTACATAGTTTACCAACCCATGATAAATACTTATGAAATCACTATACATTTTTTTACAATGATTACATGATATCCAAGATCACCCAATCATTGTTAAAAAACCATTCCACTATACACATATGGTATGAATATTGGTGTTCATTTTTGTTGGAACCATGGTCTTTTTATGCATGAATTGGATTATGGTTTGTGTTTGTTTTCAATCCTTAGTAGAAGTTCAGAATGTGTGCGATCAAAGTGATCATAAAGAACAAGAAGATTACAGTCTTGATGGTGGCAATGTTTTTCAGTGTTTTCCAAATTTCTGGGCCGGAAAATTGACAAATGAAGAAATGTTTTTTTTGGAAAAGGGTCATGCACGCCATGTACTTAAATGAGAGGAAACATGTGTGCCTAATGTTTTTCAAGATCATAACATCAAAATATGTACAAGGGATAAGGGGCTCCCAAGTTTTAGTGTTGATCGTGCAACTGACTTGAAAGACAGAGACTTGCGCACTGAAACCTGTGCATTGAGGGAAGACTTGTACGTCATCGCGCAGAGTATCCAAATGCCTATAAATACTGGTCGACCCCACATCATTCGGTATGAAGTTCAGACATAGAGAAAATCTGAGCTCCCATCATGAAGGTATAGTGGTCGCGCAAGTGGTGGTGGGTCGCCCAATTTGATATTGCACGCTAGTTGTTTTCTACGCATCCAAGGTGGTTTGGGAGAGAAAGGGTGGTGGTCACCCATGTTTGGAGTGGGGGAATGAAGTTTCACGTGGGTGGTTTGGTGACACTTGCATTCCAGGATTTAAAAAAGCGGACATTTGACCTTTGCGCACCAAAACCAGTTTTGGTGGAAAATAATGTGAGTCGCGCAAGTTTGGTGTTGAAGAAGTGAGATTCACGCAAGTGATTGAGGTGGAATTGAGTGCCAGCTTGGAAACTTGCACACCAGCTTGGATAAGAACGCCAGGTGTTTTTGAAGAACACCGGTCTTTTTGGAGCTGCACGAAAGCTGGAAGATTGTCCGATACCTTCGGTGCAAGGTGATATTAGTGTATCGGTGAGAGTTGGACTTCAACAGAGCATCTACATAAAATAGTGGATGTATTCATTACTGAAGATGAAGAGACCATCACGTCTATAAACTTAGTGGGACATCCCCAATGGCAGTGATCTAGGGGGAGTCAACGGGAGTGACCCGAGGGATGTAGTGAGCTATCTTTGAACCTTTGTAAAGGTAGTGAGCCTGGGACATAGTGACTGTGCCCAAACCTTTGTAATCCCTAGCTAGTGGAGTATAGAGAATTTTGGTATGACCAAAAACCTATTGGTGTATGCTCCTTGGATGTATCCCTTAGTCATGAACCAAGTAAAAAGTGTTGTGTAATTTCTCTACATATGAATGTTTGCTTTCTGATCATATTCATCATACAGGTTTAATAACTTCCTACCAATGTGGGTACAAGATCCATCACATTAAAAGAAAAAGTGGTCACCCTTATTAACCCCTCCCCTCATAGGGTGTCATGGGGTCCTACAAGTGGTTTTAAAGGGAGGTTGATGGTACAATATGATTTGGTAATGATGGAGCTCTGAAAATCAAATGTCGTAGAAGTGATGAATTAGCTATTGGAGAGCTAAAGAAGACTGAAGTCTTTTAAGTAGATGAGCTACATCTTAATGTACTTAGCTTGAGTCAACTCTGGGACTCAGGACTTGTAGTTACTTTTAATTAGAAATTCTGTACTATCAATGGAATGATGGGCAATTCACTTATGAAGGGATGCAGAACAGAGGGCATCTTGTATCAGGTTAATAGTAAAGGAAATGTTTGTTACATGACTGTTGAAGAAGAAGAAAATTTGTTGCATAGAAGACAGGGACACATCAATCAACAAGACATGGAGAAAATATCAAAATCTAGGATTTTCATGGACATTCTCAACCTAAATCGTGAGCGTGAAAAGTCTTGTGATGATTACATTCGTGGAAAGATGGTCTGTAGTTTATATCATCCAAAGAAGAAAAGGGAATCTCATCTTCTTGAACTAATTCATATAGATGTATGCGGGCCGATAAATGTTTCTGGAACTCATGGAGAAAAGAACTTTGTCCTTTTCATAGATGATTATAGTAGAAGGGAATATGTTATGGTCATTCATAGGAAATGACAAGTGCTTGACTACATGAAAACATATCAGCAAATTGCTGAGAATGATACTGGACGAACAATTAAAGTGTTGAAATCTGACAATGGAGGGGAATACACCTCCATTGAGTTTGAGAATTACCTTGATAAAAATGGAATACAACATGAGGTAGATGCTATGAGAATTCCACAGCAAAATGGTGTTGTTGAGCACCAGAATAGACAAGTCAACAATATGGTATGGACCATGCTGATTGAGAGTGGTATCTCTCGCCCTTACAGGATGGAAGCTGTTGATGCTGCAGTGAACATTCCGAATTGAACTGGGCTTTATAGGGGGGAAATTAAGACACCATATGAATTGTGTCATGGGAGGATTCCTTCATTGAAATACTTTCGAGTTTTCAGAAGCAAATGTTTCATCCGGAATAAAGAAGGAAATCAAGGGAAGTTTGGTGACAATGCTAATGAGGGAATTTTTCTTGGGTATCTAATGAATTGAAAATCCTACAAGTGTTTCAACAAGATATTAGTAAGGATTGTGGAAAGAATTGATGTTAAGATAATTGAAGAGAAAACCACAAATGCTTCAAGGATGTCATATGCTAATGTCATTGAAAGTGAGGAAGAAAGTGAACATGGAGAAAACACAGATACAAAAATAGATGAAGATCTAAAAAACACTCAGAAGTCACATCATGATGTTGACTCAGAAGAAGAATATGAAGAAGAAAGTCTGGCTTGAGAGAAAGAAACTGAACCGCATAAGAGAAATGGTAGAGCTGAGATTGATCCATCTAACATAACCGGGGACATGAGTGCACCCACTCAAACAAGGAGAATGAGTAATATCACACAATCTACAATTCTTTCAGTTGTGGAGCCAGCCACATTTAATGAATCTGTAAAGGATGAATCACGGATGAAATCCATGAATGAAGAGTTAGATCATATTTAAAAGAATAATACATGGGATCTTGTCCAGAGACCTGAAGGTCACAATGTGATTGGTACAAAATGGACCTTCAAGAAAAACGTTGATGAGCATAGAAATGTTATTAGAAAAAAGGCACGACTGGTATGTAAAAGATACTCCCAGATTGAAGGCATTAATGTTGAAGAAACCTTTTCTCCCATGGCTAGACTAGAGTCAATCAGGGGATTCCTTGCCGTGGAACTCTAAAGAGGATATAAAGTATATCAAATGGATGTCAAGACAGAATTCGTGAATGGTGTACTCAAAGAAGAATTCTACATTGAACAACCATTGGGTTTTTTTCTTGGTACTGATGAAACAGAGGCCTAAAAACTTAAGAAAGCTCTATATGGTTTGAAGCAGGCACCATGAGCATGGTATTGCCGGATGGACTCGTATCTCAAGAAGCTGGAATTCAAAAGAGGAGGATTAGATCAAAATCTATATGTGAAGAATTCTCTAAAAGATGAATTCATGGTTCTAGTCTACATTGATGATATCATATTTGGTGGCAGCAGAGAGAAATCAGTGGATGAATTTTCCAATCACATGAAATCATAATTTGAAATGTCTATGATTGGAGAGCTCACACATTTCTTGGGGCTGCAGGTGATTCAAAAGAAGTATTACAATTTCATTTCTCTAGAAAAGTATGAAAGAGAGCTTCTAAAGAAGTTTATTATGCAATATTCCAAACTAATGTCAACTCCGATTGTAGTTGGAACTAAACATGGAAATCATAAGGATGTGACCTCTGTAAATACCACCATGTACATGAGTATCATTGGGAGCCTACTGTACCTAACAGCAACATTACCATATATTGTCCTTGCCACATGTCTTGCAGCCCTCTTTCAGAGTAATCCAAAGGAGGAACATATGGCACCAGTAAAAATAATAATGAGGTATATTCAAGGAACTCACAATTGTGGCTTATACTTTGCTGTAGGAAGGGACAGTGAATTAACATTATTTTTTGATGCTGACTAGGCTGGCGATGTTGTGGACAGAAAGTCCACCAGTGGTGGTGCATTTTATATTGGGAAGAAATGTTTTGGCTGATTGAGAAAGAAACTAGAAAGTACTTCTCTTAGTACTGTTGAAGCTGAGTATATCTCTGCTAAAAAGGCATTCAATCAACTACTATGGATGATGAAACATCTAACAGATTTTGGTGATGAGGTAAAGAAACCAATGATAATTTATTGTGTTAACAAGAGCACAATTGATATTATAAAGATTACTATTCATCATTCCCGTACTAAAAATATTGAAATCAGGTATCACTTTATCAAAGAAAAATTTGAGCAATGCGTGATTAGAATGGATTATGTGGGAACTGATGAGCAAGTGGATGTTATCCTGACCAAGCCACTGTCAGTGGCTGTGTTCGAGAAGCATCGGTTAAACCTCAGTGTTCCGCCACCTCCCAATGCATAAGGAGGTTACAAAATACCCCTCTCCCATGTTATGTTAATTGTTTTTAATCTGTTTATGGATAAGATGAAGGTTTGTGGAGGAGATACTATCTAGGGGGAGTGTGGTTTGAGCTGAACAATGAAAAATTATCAGTCTTTGGGTTTATTTTCAATGGGGGAGAAAGGAATGAATACATGAATGAATTCAGGCATGTAATTCCTTTGTGAAACATTGATAATTCAGTGTTGGTGATAGGATTGGAAGGAATAAATTGGACATGTAATGCTTCTATGACACTGTAAGAGAATTTATTGGGCATCATTGAGAATTCCAAAACACACACGGGAACCCAATTCAATCTTCCACTCCTATTTTATAAACTGAGCATTTCTCACGTAGACTTAGAGTGTTGGATGAGTTGATTCTTGCATTTGTGGTTTGCCTATGGCTGGTGCTTTATGGAATTTATTTACTGATTGCCAACAAACCCAAAGGGGGAGATTGTTGGAACCATGGTCGTTCTATGAATGAATTGGAGTATGGTTTGTTTTTGTTTTCAATACTCAGTGAATGTTTATAATGTGTTCCCGTAAAGTGATCATACAGAACAAGTAGATTACAGTTTTGAAGGTGGCATCATTTTCTAGTGTTTGCCAAATTTTTGGGCCTGAAGATCGAAAAATGACGAAAAGTTTGTTTTGGAAAAGGGACTTGTGTGTCGTTTACTTAAAGGAGAGGAAACTTGTGCACCTAATGTATTTCAACATCAAAACATCAAAATATGGAAAAAGGATAAGGGGTGCCCACATTTTAGGGTTGGTCGCGCAAGTGACTTGCATGACATAGACTTGCATGCTGAAACTTTCACGCTGAGGGAAGACTTGTGCTACGTCACACATGGTAACAAAATGACTATAAATAAAGGTCAACCCCCCCCCATTCGATACGATGTTCAGACTTAGAGAAAATCAGAGCTCCCGTCGCGCATGTGTAGTGGTTGCGTAAGTGGTTGTGTGTCGCGCAAGTTGAAGTTGCACGACAATTGTTTTCTAGGCGTCCAAGGTGGTTTTGGGAAAGAAAGGGTGTTGGTCACCCAAGTTCGGAGTTGGGGAAGGAAGTGTTGTGCACATGGTTTGGTAACACTTGAGCGCTAGGATTTGAAGAAGCGTGACAGTTGAACTCTGTGTGCCAAAACTAGTTTGGGTGGAAAGGAATGTGATTCACACACATTTGGTGTTGAAGTTGTGAGATTCACACAAGAGATTGAGGTGGACTTGCGCACCGACTTTGAAACATATGCGCCATCCTGGAGAAGCGCGCTAGGTGTTGTTGAAGCACGCCGGTTTTTTTTGAGCTTCATGAAAGCTGGATGATTTTTTGACACCTTCGGTGAAAAGTGATATTAGTCTACGAATGAGTGTTGGAATTCAACAGAGCATCTACATAAAATAGAGGATATATTCATTACATATGATGAAGAGACCTTCATGTCTATAAACTGAGTGGGAATTCACCAAAGGCAGTGAGCCAGGGGGAGTCAACAGGAGTGACCTGAGGGACACAGTGAGCTGTCCCTGAACCTTTGTAAATGCAGTGAGGTTGGGACAGAGTGACTGTGCCCAAACCTTTCTAATCCACAGCTAGTGAAGTTTAGTGAATTTTGGTACGACCGACAACCTGTTGGTGTATTCTCCATGGATGTAGCCCTTAGTGGTGAACCAAGTAAAATGTGACGTGTCATCTCTCAGCATGTGAATGTTTTCTTTCTGATCATATTCATCATACAGGTTTAACAAGTTCCTAATAACGTGCGAACAAGATCCATCACATTAAATAAAAAAGTGGTCACCCTGATTCACCCCTCCCCTCTTAGGGTGTCCCGGGGTCCTACAAATTTTATAAATTAACATGTGCTATCTATGAGCCCTATGGTGTGGTCCCAAAACAAAATTTCAAAACCTGGGCCCCTGGGAAGCTCCAAAGACCTCCCATATTTTACAAAAACATTCCCAAATGAGGTTTCAAATTATGTTTAATAAAATTTAATCAAGTATATTCCTCAATGTAGGGGAAAGATCGTATGTATTTTTATACGTGATAGATCACACTATAATGGGTGTGCATAAACATAGAGAATATACTGGGTATGATTAATTTTTAGAGTCCTTAGAAATCATGTTGTTCCAAAAGATCTTAACTGTGAGGGAATCCTCAGAGTGGTGTAACACACCATAACATATGGGCAGAAATACCATGAAGTAGTCGATGGGGATTCCTTTGTTCTAACCTATTGTGGGATGTTACCCCATGAACCATATATTCATGATTAAATGTATCCCCATGAGTGGGGTGTTCAACCATTAACCCCTTGGTTATACAATAAAGGTACTCCAATTCTATATTATAGGGTTAAGATATTTATTTCTATAATTCCAATTTCATTCCCCCAAAATGGGATAATTATTACACATGTTAAAATTAGAAGGTGGATGACCCCTACATATGTCCCTAGTATTTTTTGCGATCTATTCTTATTCCTCTTTTCTAATAGAGATATCTAATCTTTTTAGTTTCCTCTATTATTACTCCTCTTTGTTTATTCTATTTTGTTTTCTTGGGATATGAATCATATGATTTTTCATTGAGGATACCAAAATATGGATGACATGTTGAGTCGTTAATGTTAAGTGGACATAGAATATCTAAATATTAGGGAATTGTTTCTTTTAATTTTTTATGATGGAGTTTTACATGCATGGTGCAAGTATTCCACATAGTTTTGGTCATCACTTTGGTGTCACAATGATACTTATTACTCAAGATCATGAGATTTTTGATGAAAAAATTGTTGGAGTCTAGGTAATTGAGGATTTTGGGAAAGAACTCTTCTGTTTGAGGTATTTTTTACATTAATAAAAAATTATATGCATGTGAATGCATGTGAGTTCCATGAATTTGCCCTAAGGTTGGCGTTCCAATAATAGGAATTCAAAGAAGGGGTTCAGGGTAGTACCAAAATGTCAATCAAGAGAGGGTAGATCCTCCATGAATTTATTTGAGTGTACTTCACAAGGTTTGGAGATTTAAGATAATCTCAAATATTACTCCTAAGATTCAATTATAGTAAGATTTTATTTCTAAAATAATAATTGCATAATGTACATATTTTTATTCAAGAATATGATTATAGGCTATATTACTAAAATTTATAATGTTAGTTTGATTAAATGCATGCCTATTTTCAAATTAGAATATCACAATTAACTTTGTGTGAAATTTTTAGGTAATTCTAAAATGACTTTTTTTTAATGAATAGTAAAAAATAACAATTTTTTAAATATTTTCATTTAATTATATTTGATTTAGAAGTTCCATAATACTATATATTTAGTCTTAAAGATTCATATGATCCATTTTATTTATAATAATAAAATTAATTTTGAAAACATTCTCAGTTCGATATAATTTTTTTTCATAAAACACATTTTTCTAAAAATTGTTTCTCATTGGGTTTTACATGTTTCCAATAAAATTAATTACATCTATTTCTATGGAACAAATATTAAAAATTGGATAGAAAATTTTGAATTATAATCTCTGAAATTTGAAAACCTATCATTAATTTTATGTATACTTTTAATTGTTATAGTGACAAATATTTGTTAACATGGTAACCATAAAATGTGTAAAACATGGTTAATGCAATAAAATAAAGTAACAAAATTAACCCAAAATATGCCTTAATTTCATATTATAGGATAAATTCATCCATATACACCCCAAATTCATATATATGTCATTTTTCATCAATTTTATATTGATAATGACATTTACATTATTATAAGGGAAAGAAATTCGAAAATGTCCTTCTCTTGAATTTAATATCATTAGAATTTTTAAAAATCAATAAATAGAGGATAGTTTTGGTTATAAATATTTACATGAAATTAAAAGAAATTATTTTTATCATATTAATTTATTTTTAATTTTTAGTGATGAAATTATTACATTAAATTATTACACAACACCAACATCATGCTTGTACAAGTAGCAGAAAATCATAAAAATAATATTAAAAACACTAAATGAATTATTGTTTGGGTATTTTATAGTTAACTATGAATATTATAGTGAAATATAACTTATTAGGTATTTATTAAAGTTTTAATTATAATTTCACTTCAATCATGATCTCTTTTAGGTCAAATTAATTGAATAATTTGAAAACTTAAATTTTCAGCAATTATTAATAACTAATATTTTATTAAATTATTTAGAAATCCTAAAAATCATTAAATATTTCATTTTTATGAATCATTGTTATAAAATTAATTCCCTATCACTATATAATCTAATTTTTACATTATAAGTAAAATTATAACTCTTTAGAATAGAAAAATTGTTTGTTATGGTTACGGTCAAAACGGGGTATCAAAGGGTTAATATAACAAGATATTGGTTTAAATGAAATAAATCAGTTCATAAACCTAATTTTTTACCCTTAGAAACAACTAATATGATATATTTTTTATCCTTTTTCACCAAAAAGTGACATACTAATATTTTTAAAACATTTAAAAATTACAGATGTGTAACTCTCCTAAATTATAAAAGGTTAGCTTCTCACCTTAATTATTCACAACTATTGGGACATATTTCTAAATAAGAATATAAAAAAATACCACATAAATTTCATCATACATATTCTATTCTTTTTTTAACATAGACTATAGGCCCTATGGTCTTTTAGAAGATATCAATAGTTGTTTACTCTAAGATAAAGTAATCATTTTAGAAAACATTCAAATTTATTTCATATTATATATACTATAAATATATTGAAACCATAATAAAATAATAACTAAAATATAATAAATATTCATATATGTTATTATGATTATGTGAAAACCATTTTTAATCTCTTTTTCCATCCTAAAAGAAGCAAGAAAGCAACAATCATTCGTTATTATAGATTATTATCTCCTCGTAGAGGCGTAATTTATTTTATATAACCACATTAAATTGATGTTTATAAATATGTAACTATTGAATATATAATATATTTATCAAATAATTATTCTTATTAAATTATTATATCATATCTACCTTCATACCTTCAATTCCATTAGGATAGGTAACATCTCTCATCCATATGTGTGGACAATAACCTCCATAAGTGATGTGCTTCATTATTCATTTCATCTTTATTTGGATTGTAATAAAGTTAAATTTAATAAATATTTATGATATATAAGTATATAATAATAATTCTGGAAATATAAATTATTATTTACATTTTTATCATTCCATCCTTCAAAAATTGAAAACACCGTTCATGCATACATTCATCATACTATCTTCATGAACTGTGTAACTAATTTTTCAACAACCACCATTAAAGGATGATTAAAAATATTTATATAATAATATATATTTAATTTATATAATTTTTAACATCCAATATAATATTTGACCATGATAAATATTCATGCAGTGAAACTAATGAACTAAAACATTCTTGAATGATTGAATAATTAATACACCAAAATAACAATTTTAATAATGAAATATAATTAAAAGAGTCCATAAATATTGTAAGTAGAAAATATATGATATTATAAGTATGTATATGTTCATTATATCGTATTATAATAAATATAAATTTATTATATTGGATGACAAATGAAAAAAAAATCAATTTGGTCCTTTAGTAGGGGATTATTTCACAATCTAATCATTATACAGAATTGTTTGCATTTATGTATCCCCCAGTTCAATTATTTGATATTTATATATTAAATCCATTATATTATTTTACAATAAATTACTTTCAAGAAATTATATGTTTTAATTTTATTTTCCTCTCTTTATGAACTCATAATAATGGAAAAATAATTTTTTATGAAAGTCGAATTGTTATTCTACTCAGTAAAGAATATTTTTCTTCAATGTAAATATTTTCCATAAAATGTTTTAAAGAATATTTTTATAGATATTTTGTGATATATTAAACTATATTTTTTCACATGTATAATTTTTACAAAATATTTTACATGTAATATTTTTTTCATTTTTTGAACGATGAACTTTTTGATTTTTCACAAAAGTGTGAAAGGAATATTTTCTTTTAACTTATACGACATCAATAGAATTTCATTCCATAATGGTAATAAAATTATGTGAAGCTTACATTATGATTTATAAATATTACATTTAAATAAAGTATTTTCCTTAATAGTTGTGAAATTAACATATTTTGAATTATTAATTTCAAAATGAGATGGGAATTTTCCTCAAGAAATCATCCATTGATATTTTTAAAGTATATTCATCAATATCAACATTTTTTGGTGAATATTTTTATTTATTGAGGATTTAATATTTTAATACCATTCAATATATTACTTTTATGTCATTGTATTATTTTTATTTATTAGTTAAATTATTAATATTTCATATTCTTTTTTTAATGCAATTGATTACTTTGATTATATTTCACCCCTTTAATATGATTAATTCATTTCCCATAGTAAGTGATGTAAGGGGAACACTATAACCCCTAAATACATTGGTGCTTCACATAATATAACTCGTTTTGGTATTTGGTGTACAAATTTCATATTTATAAAGTTTTATTTCTATAATACATTAACGGTAAGATTATGATAACTCGAACTATACATTTTATAATTATAAATCTATTTTTATTATCCATGTTAATTTTTTTATTTTTAGGTTACATATGGATTTATTTAAATTATTATGGTGTTATTTATATGTAATAATTTATTATTTACTATATCGGCAAAATTTTCATGTTTTATTTATTGTACATTTCCATTACTAAGTAGCATAGCTCTCCCTTTTTATGTCATTATTTCCTCCAAACATAATAGAGAGTTATATGAATGAATTTAGGGATGTATTAGAGTAATAAAAAATTTATCATAAGAATTATTATATTATATTTCATATTTTTAGATGTAATGTGACAATAATGTATGTATCTACTCTCGAAAGAAAACTAAACAATTTCACCCTTTGAGATGTGATTACATATATTTTGTGTCAATGTTGTAATATAAACCCCATATCATTACTACTAATGTAAGGGGGTTATAGCTGGTATCAGAGGATGTTTACTATTAAACATTGTAACTAGATTTTTGAGAACATATATTTGGAAACATAACCCTATAATTAACATTGAGGATTAGTCTAGGTATATGATAATATTCTTATGTTTTTAGTAATGTAATGACTATGTGTTTTACTATAAATAAATTTAGGTATGGGTACTAAAAGTGGTCATGATTTAGTAATTGATGCATCAAGGGTAATAAACCCAAGAAGAGTTGGTCGAGTTTATCTTTGAAATCATTCTACTCCACAGTGAGTTTTTCCTTATTCTGCACCTAGGTTGACACTCAAAGTGGAAATGATTCTGTTAATTCAAATATTAATTACAAGAAATTATTAAATATTTTAATTATTTAGCATATAATAAGATTTCTAAATATTCCATGTTTATGTATTTTTAGATTATTTATGAAAAAACTACAATTTATGCTGATTTTGTAACTAGTTTTTAAATTTTACATTTTGTTTCCTAATGTTATAATATAATCTAGTGTATTTAAGTGTATAGAAATTATGTGTATATGGATTAATGGTAAATTTATCAATGCTACTAATCTATATAGGGACTATTCTCCAGTTAAAAATAATGATGCTTGAGATGGATCATCAACTGGTGCAGGTCAAATAATAACTATTTTGGGGAAGCTCACTCACATTATGACCAATATCCATTCCCCTTTAGAGTAGCCTACTAATCCACAATGAAATGTAATAATTTTAAGCCACTTCATTCATTAGTAATATTTATAATTAAAATGTACTAAAAATTCATTTATATCCAATTAAAATATAATTTTCCTTAGAGAATATATTTTTTCTTTTGGGAAGTAATGAAAGAGAAGTTTTTATTGGAATTTTATCATCTCATAGAGGATTCAGATCAATGGTCATAACTATTTCAAATAATTAAATAAGAGGAAGAAATATTAAATATTGAGAGGAAGTATTTTAATTTAATTTTTAGGGGAAAATATTTTCCCCACGGGAAATGAGTTGATAAGTGGATACAATTAACATGTATAAGACAAAAGGATGATAAAAAATGTTACTATGTATGATGAAATATTTTCGTGGTAAGAAAGGAATATTTCCAGAAATATGTGTAATACAAATATTATGGTCGACAATTTCTTTTATGGGATAAATTTAATCCTTTGAAGGGGGATATTCTCTAAAACCTTCTCATCATATGAGACAATATTATTATGTGATGTTATGGTAATGAAATAAATATCCATGTCCTATGAATTATAAAGATATAAAGATAAGAATATAGAGGATGATGAAATTAGAAATTAAAATAAAAAAAAGGGAAGCATTAAATTGTTGAATTTACAAATTGTAATATATTTGGAGAGAACCACTTTTGAACATGATTTCATAGAATGGGAGTTTTCATCAAATGTGGAGGGAAATGACTTTAGGCTCATGATTTCAAGTGAAAGAAATAACCTTTCCAAGTTCAATGATTCAACTATAAGGATACGTGACACTATAAAAACCATTTTCCCAAGTGTCCTAGGAACTAAATTAAGAAAAATTATAATAGAGAAAGGAGGATCTAATGAAATCTGTACAGGTGAGGTTAAAGATCAAAATGATATATTTGAAGGTATATTGATCATAGACTCTATTTCAACTAATTTTCCATTTGATTTTGGATCCTTGAAATATAATAAATCTTTCATATTTTCTGAGAAAATTTTTTATTTTCCTACCACATTTAATATGGAGTTGTCTGTCAAGACTCCAATTAGAAGTATCACTAGAAAAAGGATGTGTTGTTAAGTTCACATTATGGCACATAAATATTCCTAGTTTTCATAATTTCTTATTATACTATGGTTAATGTTTATATAACATATTTTATCAATTGGATTTTAATATATAATGAACAATTATAATTTTGCGGGAAGGAGATTGCAAATTGTATGAATGCGTGGAATACATCATCTTATTAAGAGACAATATATCATATAAATCATATTTATATCCACATCTGGAAAAACTCATTAATTAAATTCTATAAGAATAAGTGAAATCAAAACCTTTGGAATGGAAAGGTAACCCTAGTATATAAGATTTTCTTACTTTGACATAATATATAGATGTGATTATGGAATAATAACCATGGAATTCACTTCATAAGAATGTCGAGTTTTCTTTTGAAATCATCACTAATAGAAAAACATTTACCTTAAAGTCTACATAAAATGGATACTATTGATATGGTCATGATATATGAAAAAACATTGGGATTTTTGTAATAATGGATTTATACACACAAGTGTTTAACTCTGGGAAGATACTATTCTATTTGTGAAAAAGATGGATGAGACTATAAGGCTATGTGTTAGTTACATGGAACTAAATGACATCACTATAATGAAAAAATACAATCTTCCATATATTGACATACTATTTTATCATATTCAACAATATATATATTTCCCAAATATTGATCATCATTTTGGGTAACATCAATTGTGGGTAGGTATGGAAGATAATACAAAGACAACATTTCTTATAAAGTATTGAAAATATGATTTTATAGTAACGCCTATTAGATTGGATAATAAACCCTATATTATTATATATCTATTCAATAGATTGTTCTAAAATTATATAGATAATTTCTTGGGGAGTTTATTGATAATATATTGGTATAAAATATAATTTATGAATAGAAAAAGAGTCATTTTCGAGTCACTCATGAGACTCTTCGAGAAAGGGGCTTATATGGGATGCATAGAAACTGTAAATTCTAGATTCAAGAAGTTTATTTTTTGGATATGTTATCTCTAAGAATGTAATACAATTTGATCCACCAAATTAAAATGAATTCAAGGAATTTTATACACCATAAAATAAATTGAGAGATGTATTTTCCTTGGATTAGCATATTCCTATCCATAAATTGTTTAAACATTTTCTCAATTATCAAACCTATTGACCAAGTTAACACATAATGGGTTTATGTTTCAATAAATAAAAAAATTAAATGAAATTTTTTAATAATTATATAATAGTTTTATCAATTCACCAGTGTTGACACTACGGTCACTAGGGGTTGTATTTTTTATATATTATGACACATCAATGAGTGGACATAAATGTGTCCTTATGTATAATTATTAAGTGATTGTCTATGAATTAAGGTAGTCAAAAATTCATTATCAAAAAAATCCAACCCATGATCTTGATTTTGAAGCTATAATATTTTCTCTGATGATATAGAGATATTATCTCAAGGGACAAAGATGTATGGAATATTTGTATCATAAGAGTTGTATATATATTTTTAAATGAAAGATCTCAACATAGGGAAACAGAAATGTCTATAAATACTCAAATATTATGATTTCCTGATACAATGCCACCCCAAAAGGATAATATGTTATATAATGTATTGTTAAAAAATGATCATGGGGTATTTACCCAAATGATGATTGAAAATGATCCTATGTCGAAAGATTTTGTAAAGATAGATATCTGAAATATTAGGGAAGAACAAACATTACTCATTTATTAGATGACTATCTAACCATTTTTATTGGAAAATGTAAAATGATTTCAGGCAAATGATGTGATTTTTCAAAAGAAAATTAAATCCATGAATGATGGGATGCTGGAAATTTTTTTTTGATGATGGTGTTCTTAAATTTTGAAAGAGTTTATATGTTCCATCTATACCAAAGATAAAAATAGAATTACTAGATCATTATCATAGCTTGACTTCCTATAAAAACCTTTAGAAAACTAATATATACAGTGATTTGAAATAACATTTTTGTGGGATAATACAATGGCGTTAATTATTTATTTTGTAACATGATTCTTGGTTTTTCAATAGGTCTGGTCTGAGAGACAATACTCTATTGTATTCATTCATCATATACCTATTTCCATATGGAAATGGGATGGAATTACAAAATAATTTTTCACTATATTATCAATGACTCCTAGATGAAATGAAACCATATTTTTTATTGTTGGTTAACTTTACAAATCATCACATCTCCTCACTATTAGATAATATTTACCAATTGAGATACTTGAATGATACTATATTAATATTATTTTACGACTTCATGATAAAACTCTTTCAATTGGTGATGATCATGATCCATGATTTACATAAAAATATAAGAAAAAAATTCAGAAGTATATTGACACCATGATTCATTTTAGAATCTTATCTCTTTGGGAGATAGATAGACTATTTGAGATTACTATTTAAACATTAAAATACATGTTAAGGTTGTGATTTCTTAACATTAATGGTATATGTGATTAATATATAACTTCTATAAAGTTTTACTATAAATATAACTTTCATTCAAATTTTGAAATGGGGTGGTATAAAGAATTATATGGAATTAGATGTTATAATCCATCGTGATGGGTTAAAGTTCATGAGGGGAATTTTGTAGGCCCTGAACATATGGAGGAGAAAGTGTCAAATAAAAGTACTAATATCACCCATATTAATGAAACTCAATGAAAAAAAGAGATATAAAATAACTAAAGAGAATATGATGAATTTATATAGGGAGAACATGTTTTCATGAAAGTATCTCTATTAGAGGGTGACATAAGACTAATTAATAAAGAAATACTATGAATTACGTATAACTGACATTTAGATAATCTAATAAAAATTGGAGTTATGTATTTCCATTTTAAAATTCCTCTTAGCCTCTCTAAAGTACATGATGCATTTTATATCTATTTATTAAGGAAGTACATTCTAGATCCATTCCCTCTGATCACATCTGATGAAATAGAATCAGAATATAAATTATCATACTATGAAGATACAATCCAGATTTTGGACAGTAGATAGAAAGTGAAAAGGATTCGGATGACTCAACTGTTAAATGTATTTTGAATAAATCAGAAGATAAAAGATGAAATATGTGAACCTGTAGATATTATGATGAAATATACCAATATATGTTGTTTATGTTAAATAATTTAAATTTTGAGGATAAATTTTATTTGAATGAGGGATGAATGCAATACTTGAGCTTCAATTATAGTAAGGCTTTCTATTTAAGGGAAAATTTCACAACACACATAATTCTTTTCAATAAAGTGATTAAAAACTAAATTTTAACATTTTATAAATTTAATTTTATTAAATTAATTTAATTTTATAAATCATACTATAAAATGTTTTTTGAGTGAAATTATGAGGTGTCTCTAAAATGACTTATTTTTTTAGTGAATAGTAAAAAATATTGATTTTTCAAATACTGGCATTTATTTTAATTTCATTATAAAGTCATTTTATATTATGAATTCATACTTAAAGTGTCATATATTCAACATTATATTTAATAATATAATTAATTCAAAAAATTAATATTATTTTGATATGGGTTAATTTTTATTTTTAACAATGCATTTTTTTTAAAAAAATTATTTTTCATTTCATTATATATGTTTATATTAAAATTAATCTCTTAATTTCATAGGTGTTAAATCTTAAAAAATGTATTACCTATTTGGAATTATTATGTTCAAATTTTTTATATAGTTCTATATTATTTTTTGATTTTATGAACAGTAACAATGGTAATTATTTTTCAACTTAGTAAGTGTAAAATGAGTAAAACATGTTGAAAAAAGTAAAATAACGTCTCAAAATCACTTTGAAATATGAATTAATATAATTTAATAGCATTAATTCATTGATATCCCGATAGATTTATATACATATAATTTTTGTTATGTTTTCATTTGATAATGACATTTATATTATTTTATGTACAGAAAAATCCAAAAATATCCCTATATTGACATTAATATCTATAAAATAGTTATAAATATTTATTTAAAATAATTAATAACTATTTTTTCCATATTAATTTACCTTTAATTCTTAGTGATGAAATGGTTACATGAAATGATTTTATAACCCGGACATAGTGCTAGTGCATGGAGTATAAAAATCTTGTAAATAAATTTAAAAATGTTAAAACTATTATTGATTGGGTGATTTATAGTTACCAATAAATTTTAAAGATTAATATAATATATAATGGATATATTAACAGTTTATACATGAATTTCACTTCTATATTTATATCATTATGGTCAAATTAAATTAATAATTTCAAAAATGAAATTAATGGTATATTATGGAAAATAATATTTAATTAAATTATATTAAACCAATTCCAACCTCTTTTATATCTATAAAAGGGGAAAAATTGCTCATGTGTATGTACAATTTATCGTCTGCTTATCACGATGTTGTCGATTTTTCATCACCAATTTACATGATTGGTTATAAATATGGAAATAATAAATATATATGATATTTTTTAAACAATTATGGTTATTAAATTATAATATCATATCAACCTTCTTAACTTCTGATCTGTTGGATAATGATAGTGTTTCTCATCCGAATGTGTAGACTACATCCTCCATGAAGCGATGTGATAATTATTTAATTTCCTCTTTACATAAATGGTAATAAAGTTAGATTTAATGAATATATATGTTATATATAATATTATAATGATTATTTAAATATGTATTATTATTTACCATTATTTAATTCAACCTTTTGAAAAGTTAAAATAATGCTTGTGCGTTCATATGGCCAACCATCTCCACGAATGTTGGGATTAATTTTTTAATCTCCACCTTTCGTGGATGATTAAAAATATGTATATAATGAATATATATTATATTTATATAATTATTAGAGTCTCGTATTTTATTTAACCATCTACATGATTCATTGACCTAAATTGTCAAACCAAGACATACTTGAAAAATTGAACCGTTAACACTAATAAACAATGATTTTAATAAAAAATATTAATAAAAGGGTATTGAAATTATATAAGTGTAAACTAAATGATATTATAAGTATATATATGGTTATTATATTTAAATAAAATTAATTGAAATTTACTATAATTGAGGATAAAATTATGTACAATGTATGTTGGGAATGAGTTTAGGGTTTACATTACAATCTCATAATTATTCATGATTGTTTATGTTTAATTAACTATTTGGGAAATTATTTAATATGTCTATATTAAACAAGATATATGTTTTTATAATCTGGTTATTTCAATAAATTAATTTTTTCTTAATGTTTCGTCCAATTATGTACACAAGACACAAAAGTAATATTTTTATGGAAACCCGTCTTTATTTTCATATTCAATTGGGAATATTTTTGTTACATGTCTATATATTCCTTAAGAAAAAGTAAAAGTTTTTCACTAGTCCACAATGAATTATTAAAAATATTCTTACCCATGTTTTAATTTTTAAAAAATTACAAGGAATAATTTCCTCATTTTCTAAACTAGGTACTTTTTTATTTTTCTGAATAATTATTAATGGAATGTTTCATTTTAACATATAAAACATGAATGAAATTTCTCACCATCATGATATCCTAATGATTTTAAGAATAATTTAAAAATTTCAAATATTAATTTTATAGAAAAAAATTTTCCTTACCATAATAGAAATTTTGAGATTTTGAAAAAGTTATTCAAAATGGAAAGGGTATTTTCATTAATAAATCTTTCATTGGTATTCTTAATGTATATTTAATAATTTAAACATTATTTATAGAATATTATGATTTATTTGGGTTGTGCCATTTTGTTGCATTCTCTATATGAATTTTTAGGGATTTTAATTATGTTTATTAATTTTGTATTTATTAACATTTCTTATGATAGTTTTTCAATATGAGTGTTTATGTTGATTGTATTATACATAATTTATATGATGAATATATTAGACGTAGTATGTAGTGTGTGGAGTATAATATTTCCCATAGACGAATTAGTAGGTCTCTAGAGACAATATATTCTTTTATTTAGTTGTATTCACTGCCTTTTTACAGATGGTGTTTTTGAATGCTTCCTTTAAGATAATATTATGATGTCTAGAATGATGCATTCCATCTATAAGATAAAAGTCAATATTATCCTTTTGATCATTTATATTTTGGTGTTTTCCATGGATTTATCCACGTGGTTATGTTTTAGATACATGGAATATTTCATTATTGATTATAAAATCCATATTATCTATATTTAATTTGTTTTACATTTACCTCACTGAGCCCATAACCTTACCCGTTATTATATTTTCATTTCCCCAGGATACGAAGAAAGGATCTATGAATGAAATTTCGGAATTACTAAAACAAAAAAAATGTTATCAATTTTTTTTGTTATATTAAATTTCATATTTCTATATTTAATGTGAAAATCATATATATATATATATATAATCTCCCAAGAATACTAAACTATTCTGTCCTTTGGGATGTGATTTCTTGTATTTTGTTCTGATATAGAAATATAACCATCGGCTCTAGGATACTGGAGTCACAGTCTTCCACATTATGTTATAACTCCAAAGGAGATTTGTTTCTAAAATGTTGTAGACAACACCAATTTGGGATTGTATTTTATTATAAATAACTGAAGTTATTTTTAAAATAAGACACCTTGTCTGACTGGTATGGGTGTTAATAATATTTCTTTTTTCTATGATATGTTTTTGGTCATGAGATATAATTTTCTTTGTCTTTTTAAAGAGAGTAATAAGTCCCTTGAATCATGAATTTTAGCAATTGGAGATAGTAATATGTGGAAATAATATTTGATACGCATGAAGAATAAGAAAGAGTCAATGTGTATTATTTTTAATGGCTACACCACTAGACATGGTTATTTTTGGAAATTAAATATTAATGGGTGAACTAAGGGAGACATTTTCTAGACCATTTATAGTCTTAGAGTATGGGTATAGTCAAAAGTGGGATTGAATATCATGTTAGTCACCTCTAAGTGTTTTTTCATAATAAATATTTTCTAGGGATGGGAGTAGACAATGGAATGTCTTTTCTTGAGTCATTTAAAGGTCTTTTGTAAACTAATGGGGGTATAGTGTTGTGGTGTTTCCTAGTGTAACCAAGTCACCATCTTGGGTGGTTGATTAAGGCATAAGGGC
Source organism: Viscum album (assembly GCA_963277665.1). Lineage (NCBI taxonomy): Eukaryota > Viridiplantae > Streptophyta > Magnoliopsida > Santalales > Viscaceae > Viscum > Viscum album. The sequence goes on from OY728127.1 coordinate 2,017,078,793, forward strand.
CTAGGATTATCATTTGTATATTGTACCTGCAATTTATTTTTTGATGTCACATGTGTAGAAAATATATAGGTCAGTATTTGTTGAGATATTATATTTTATTCAAAAGACAAGGGCATGGTATGGATTTGTAGGATGTTGAAATCTATGGTACATGGTATTCTTCATTGGCATAGTTGTTGTATATCAAAAACATGATAGTGCTACAATATATAAGGACGTGGCCAAGGGTACTAAAGTTAAGGGTCTAGTGATATGATACTCAAGTGCTCATGATTTCTATGTTCTATATTTTTTTTAATCCATGGGTAACCTGAGATTTAGCCATGGGACCTACCCTTTGTGGTGGATCAACATGCATGGGAGGTTAGCGATGTTTCTCCCTACTCATGTTTTGATATATATAAATATATATGACAAGATAGGGGATCAACATTATAATGGTGTAGTTAGGATCCCCCATTAGGATCCACATCATTTATATTTGATTAGCCATTATACCCACATTATGGAATTGAGCTTCAAACTATGCTGGAGATCGAAAAAATTTACCCATCCTTAGGATTTGGTTTATATATGTTTACCTGAAAATTATGAGGTAGTTTATGATATTGATTTTCAGGGGACATAAGAATATTAGTGTGGAGATTATAACAGTCATGTTTTTAACATTCTACAGTATCAGGTAGATCACCATATTATATGTGGTTCCCTAGTAACTCCATAAATAATATCCCAACCTTTTTGGGTCCTTCTGTTAGTCATTTTTATGTAACTATAAACCTTTCTAAATACCCATTTTGTTGGGATTGGTTCGATAATTTTTGGGTGAATTTGGATGTTTTTTTGGATATTGGTTGTCTCGTACAAGTTTGGTGCATGGTTTACCCAAACCTTGTGGACTTGCCCAAAAAATCATGTTCCCTGGGGAATCAGGGGTTTTCATGATAGGTTCATGTTTTATAAAACCATGTTCATACCTTGGTGAAAATAACGAAGTTTGAGATGGATCATCAACTGGTGTAGGTCAAATTATAACTATATTGTGGAAGATCACTCACATTACGACCAATATCCATTACCCTTTAGAGTAGCCTACTAATCTACAATGCAGTGTAATAATAATAGGCCACTTCATTCATAAGTAAAATTTATAATTAATAGGTACTAAAAATTCATTTATATCCAATTAAAAGATAAGAATCCTTAGAATATATATTTTTTCTTTTGGGAAGTAATGAAAGAGAAGTTTTTATTAGAATTTTATCATCTCATAGAGGATGCATATCAATGGGCATCCCTATTTCAAATCATTAAATAAGAGGAGGAAATATAAAAAACTGAGAAGAAGTATTTTAATTTACTTTTCAGGGAAAATTATTTTCCTCACGGGAAATGAGTTGATATGAAGATACAATTAACATGTATAAGACAAAAGGAAGATAAAAAATGTTACTATGTATGATGAAAAATTTATGTTGTTAGAAATGAATATTTCCAGAAATGTGTGTAATACAAATATTATGGTCGATAATTTCTTTTATGGGATAAATTTAATCCTTTGAAGGGGGATATTCTCTAAACCCTTCTCATCATATGAGACAATGTTATTATGTGATGTAATGGTAAAGAAATATATATCCATGTATTATGAATTAAAAAGAGATCAAGATAAGAATATGGTGGATGTGGAAAGTAGAAATTAAAATAAAAAAAGGGAATCATTAAAGTTTTGAATTTAAAAATTGTAATATATTTGGAGAGAACCACTTTTGAACATGATTTCACGGAATGGTAGTTTTCATCAAATGTGGAGAGAAATGACATTTGGGTCATGATTTAAAGGGAAAGAAATAACCTTTACAAGTTCAATGATTCAAATATAAGGATATGGGACACTATAAAAACCATTTTCCCAAGTGTCATGGGAACTAAATTAAGAAAAAGTACAATAGAGAAAGGATGATCTAATGAAATCTATACAGGTGAGGTTAACTATAATAATGATATATTTGCAGGTATATTGATCATAGATTCTATTTTAACTAATTTCCAATTTGATTTTGGATCCCTGAAATACATTAAATCTTCTATATTTTCTGAGAAAAATTGTTATTTTCCTACCACATTTAGAAGGAGTTGTCTGTTAAGACTCTTATTAGAAGTATCACTGAAAAAGGATATTTTAGTAAGTTCACATTATTGCACATAAATATTCCAGGTTTTTATACTTTCTTATTATACTCTGTTTGAATTTTATATAACATATTTTATCGATTGGATTTTAGAATATAATGAAAAATTATATTTTTGCGGGAAGGAGATTGCAATTTGTATGAATGCGTGGAATACATCATCTTATTAAGGGACAATACATCATATAAATCATATTTATATCGACATATAGAAAAATTCATTAATTAAATTCTATAATAATAAGTGAAAAAAACCTATGGAATGGAATGATAACCCTAGTATATAATATTTTCTTACGTTGAATTAATATATTGATGTGATTATGGAATAATAACCATGGAATTCACCTCATCATAATGTCGAGTCTTCTTTTGAAATCATCACTGATAGAAAAACATATACCTTAAAGTCTATATAGAATAGATACTATTGATATGGTCATGATATAGAAAAAACATTGGGATTTTTGTAACAATGGATTTATACGCACAAGTGTTTAACTTTGGGAAGATACTATTCTATTTGTGAAAAAGATGGATGAGACAATAAGGCTATGTATTAGTTATAGGGAACTAAATTATATCACTATAAAGAAAAAATAAAATCTTTCATATATTGACATATTATTTTATAACATTCAATAATAGAAATATTTCCCAAATATTGATGATCATTTTGGGTAAGATCAATTATGAGTATGTATTGAAGATAATACAAAGACAACATTTCTTATAAAGTATGGAAAATATGATTTTATAGTAATACATATCATATTGTCTAATGAACCCTATATTATTATATATCTATTTAATAGAGTGTTCTAAAATTATATGGATAATTTCTTGGGGAGTTTTTTGATAATATATTGTTATACATTAAAATTTATGAAAAGAAAAAGCGTCATTTTCAAGCCATTCATGAGACTCTTAGAGAAAGGGATTCATATATGAATAATAGAAACTATGAATTCTAGATTCAAGAAGTTTATTTTTTTGGATATGTTATCTCTAGGAATGTAATACAATTTGATCCACCAAAGTCAAATGAATTCAAGTAATTTTCTACACCAAAAAATAAATTGGGACATGTATTTTCCTTGGATTAGGATATTACTCTCCCTAAATTGTGTAAACATTTTCTCAATTATATAACCTATTTACCAAGTTAACACATAAAGGGTTTAAGTTTCTATAAATTAAAAAATGCAATGAAATTTTTTAATAATTAAATAAGAGTTTTATCAATTCATGAGTGTTGACACTACCATCACGAGGGGTTGTATTTTTATATATTGTGACACATCAAAGAAGGGGCATAGATGTGTCATTGTGTAGAATGATTAAGTGATTGTCTATGAATCAAGGTAGTAAAAAATACATTATCAAAACAATCCAACCCATGATCTTGATTTTTAAGCTATAATATTTTCCTTGATGATATGGAGATATTATTGTAAGGGACAAAGATATATAGAATATTCATATCATAAGAGTTGTATAGATATTTTTAAATGAAAGATATCAACATAGGGAAAAGGAAATGCCGAGAACAACTCAATGATTATGATTTCATGATACAATGCCGCCACAAAAAGGCTAATATAATATATAATGTCTTTTGATAAAATGATCATGCGGTATTTACCCAAATGATGATTTAAAATGATCCTATGTTGAAAGATTTAGTAAAGATAGATATCAGAAATATTTGGGAAGAACAAACGTTACTCTTTTATTAAATAACTATCTAACCATTTTTATTGGAAAAGGTTAAATTATTTTAGACAAATGATGTGAATTTTCAAAAGAAAATTAAATCCATGAATGATGGGATGCTGGAAATAATTTTTTTATGATGTTATTCTTAAATTTTGAAAGAGGTTATATATTTTATATATACCAAAGATAAAAATAGAATTACTAGATCATGCACATAGCTTGAATTTCTATACAAAACTTTAGAGAACTAATATATACAGTGATTTGAAATAACATTTTTGTGGGATAATATAATGACGTTAATTCTTTATTTTGTAACATGATTCTTGGTTTTTCAATAGGTGTGGTCTGAGAGACAACACTCTAGTGTATTCATTCATCATATACCTATTTCCATATGAAAATGGGATGGAATTAATAAATAAATTTTCACAATATTATCAATGACTACTAGATGAAATGAAACCATATTTGTTATTGTTGGTTGACTTTATAAATCATCACATCTCCACACTATTAGATAATATTTACCAATTAAGATACTTGAATGATAATATATTAATATTATTTTACAACTTCATGGTAAAACTCTTTCAATTGGTGATGATCATGATCCATGATTTACATAAAAATATAAGAAAATTATTCCGAAGTATATTGACACCTTGATTCATTTTAGCATATTCTCTCTTCTAGAGATAGATAGACTATTTGAGATTACTATTCAAACATTAAAATACTTGTTAAGGTTTTGATTTCTTAATATTTATGGTATATGAGATTAATATATAACTTATGTAAAGTTTTACTATAAATATAATTTTCATTCAAATTTTGAAATGGGGTGGTATAAAGAATTATATGGAATGCGATGTTACACTCCATCGTGATGGGTTAATGTTCATGAGGGTTATCTTGTAGGCCCAGAACTTATGGGGGAGAAAGTGTCAAATGAAAGTACTAATATCACCCATATTAATGAAACTCAATGATATAAAATAGATATACAATAACTAAAGAAAATATGATGAATTTATATAGGTAGAACATGTTTTCTTGAATGTATATCTATTAGAGGGTGAGATAAGACTTAGTAAGAAAGCATTACTAAGAATTAAATATAGTTGAAATTTTGAGAATCTAATAATAATTGGTGTTATGTATTTCCATTTTAAAATTCCTCTTAGCTGCTCTGATGTACATGATGGATTTTATATCTATTTATTAAGGAAGTACATTCTAGATCCATTCCATGTGATCACATCAGATGAAATAGATTTAGAATATAAATTGTCATACTATGAAGATACAATCCAGATTTAGGATAGTAGATAAAAAGTGAAAAGGATTCGAACGACTCAGCTGTTAAATGTATTTTGGTGAAAGCAGAAGATAAAAGATGAAATATGGGAACCTATAGATATTATGATGAAATATACCTATATATGTTGTTTATGTTAAATAATTGAAATTTTGAGGATAAATGTTTTTTGAATGAGGGATGAATGCAATACTTGGGCTTCAATTATAGTAAGGCGTTCTATTTAAGGAAAAAATAGCACAATACACACAATTTTCTTCAATAAAGTTTTTAAAAACTAAATTTTAACATTTTATAAATTTAATTTTATTAAATTATTTTTATTTTTTAAATCTTACTATTAAATGTTTTTTTTTCAGGTGAAATTATGAGGTGTCTCTAGATGACTTAATTTTTAGTGAATAGTAAAAAATATTGATTTTTCAAATAATGTCACTTATTTGAATTAGATTATAAAGTAATTTTATAGTATGTGTTCATACATAAAGTGTCATATAATAAACATTATATTTAATAATATAATTAATTCAAAAAATTAATATTATTTTGATATGTGTTAATTTTTATTTTTAACAATACATTTTTAAAAAAAATTATTTTTCAGTTCATTATATATGTTTATATTAAAATTAATCTCTTAATTTCACAGGTATTAAATCTTGATAAATGGATAACCTCTTTGGAATTATTATGTTCAAATTTTTTATATAGTTCTATTTTATTTTTATATCTTATGAACAATTACAATGGTAAATATTTTTCCACTTAGTAAGGGTAAAATGAGTAAAACATGTTTAAAAAAGTAAAATAAAGTCTCAAATTCAATATAAAATATGAATTAATATCATTTTATAACACTAATTCATTGATATCCCCATAAATTTAGATACATATAATTTTTGTTATGTCTTCATATGATAATGAAATTTATATTGTTTTATATACAGAAAAATAAAAAAATATCCCTATATTGACATTAATATATATAAAATAGTTATAAATATTAATTTAAAATAATAAATAACTATTTTTTACATATTAATTTACTTTTAATTCTTCGTGATTAAATGATTACATGAAATGCTTTTAAAACCCGGACATTGTGCTAGTGCATGGAGTATAAAAATCATGTAAATAATTTTCAAAATGTTAAAAGTATTATTGATTGGGTGATTTATATTTACCAATAAATTTTAAAGATTAATATAATATATAATGGATATAATAATAGTTTATACTTTAATTTCACTTCTATATTTATATCATTATGGTCAAATTAAATGAATACTTTCAAAAATGACATTGATGGTATATTATGTAAAATAATATTTAATTAAATTATATAAAATACCTAAACATATTTGAAGAGTAAAACTATGATGATAAATTGTCTACAATTCTATTCTTTGGCCATTTATGATACAATTTTAATGTTAAATGAAAATTTCTAACACGTTATTTTTTAACAATTGGTCACCATTATTATGGTCAAAACGAGTTACCATTACATTAATGTGAAAATAATGGGTTTAAATGACCTAAAAAATTACACAAAATTATCTGTTTTGTTTTATTTAGACTATAACCTTATCAAAATATTATATTGTCCACTTTGGATCCATTTTTTCCAATAAAATTACGTAATAATATTTTAAAACATGAAAACATTACTAGTATTCCAGTCACCTCAATAATAAAAGGGAACCTCCTCCCCATAATTCATCACACTATTTAGCCATATATCTAGAAAAAACCATAAAATAAAACCATTTCCCACCTCTTTTATATCTATAAAAGGGGAAAACATTGCTTGTGTGTATGTACAACTTATCATTTTCTTATCAAGATGTAGTGCATTTTTCATCGCCAATTTACATGGTTTGTTATAAATATAGAAATAATAAATATATAAGATATTTTTTAAACAATTATGGTTATTAAATTATAATATCATATCGACCATCTTAACTTCTGATTTTTTGGAGAATGATTGTGTTTCTCATCCGTATGTATAGACTACAACCTCCATGAAGCGATGTGATAATTTGTTAATTTAATTTTTTCATAAATGGTAATAAAGATAGATTTAATGAATATATATGTTATATATAATATTATAATGATTATTTAAATATGTATTATTATTTACCATTCTTTCATTCAACCTTTTGAAAAGAGTAAATAATGCTCGTGCGTTTATATAGAAAACCATCCCCATGAATGTTTTGATTAATTTTTTAATCTCCACCTTTCATGGATGATTAAAAATATGTATATAATGAATATATATTATATTTATATAATTATTAAAATATTGTTTTTTGTTTTACCATCTTCACGATTCATTGACCGAAATTTTCAAACAAAGACATACTTGAAAAATTGAACCGTTAACACTCGTAAACAATGATTTTAATAAATAAATATTAATAAAAGGGTATTGAAATTATATCAGTGTAAAATAAATGATATTATAAGTATATATATGTTTAATATATTTAAATAAAATTAATTTAAATTTACTATTCTTGAGGATAAAAGCACATACAATGTATATTGGGAATGAGGTTAGGGTTTACTTTACTATCTCATCCTTATTCCTGATTTTTTATGTTTGAGTCACTATTTGGGGAATTATTTAATATGTCTATATTAAACCAGATGTTTATTTTTATAATCTGGTTATTTCAATAAATTAATTTTTTCTTAATGTTTCATCCCATTAAGTACTCAAGACACCAATGTAATATTTTTATGGAAAACTGTCTTTATTTTCCTATTCAATTGGGAATATTTTTGTAACATGTCTATATATTCCTTATGAAAAATTAAAAGTTTTTCACTAGTCCGCAATGAATTATTAAAAATATTCTTACCCATGTTTTAATTTTTAAAAAATTACAAGGAATAATTTCCTCATTTTCAAACAAGGTATTTTTTAATTTTTTTAAATAATTATTAATGGACTGTTTAATTTTAACATATAAAACATCAAGGAAATTTCTCACCATCATGATATCCTAATGATTTAAATAATAATTTAAAATTTTCAAATATTATTTTTATAGAAAAAAATTTCCTTACCATAATAGAAATTTTGAGATTTTGAAAAATATAGTTAAAATGGAAAGGGTATTTTTATTAATAAATCTTTCATTGGTATTTTTAATGTATATTTAACAATTTAAACATTATTTGGAGAATAATATGATTTATTTGGGGTGTAAACTTTCATATCATTCTCTATATGAATGTTTATGTATTTTAATTATGATGAATAATTTTGTATTTATTAACATTTCTTATGATAGTTTTTCAATATGAGTGTTTATGTTGATTTTATTTTACATCATCTATATGGTTAATGTATTAGACGTAGTATGTGGTGTGTGGGGTATAATATTTCCCATAGATGAATAAGTAGGTCTCTAGAGATAATATATTCTTTTTATTAGGTGTATTCATGGGCTTTTTACAGATGGTGTTTTAGAATGCTTCCATTACTATAAGATTATTATGTCTAGAATGATGCATTGCATCTAAAAGATACTTGTCAATATTATCCTTTTGAAAATTTATATTTTGTTGTTGTGTATTGATTTATCCATGTTTTTTTGGGTTAGATACATGGAATATTTTATTATTGATCATATCATCCATATTATCCATGTTTTATTTGTTGTACATTTACCTCACTAAGCACACAACCTAACCCATTATTATATTTTAATTTCCCCAGGACATGAAGAAAGGATCTATGAAGGAAATTTGGGATTTACTAAAACAAAAAATAATGTTATCAAATTATTTGTTATATAAAATTTAATATTTCTATATTTAATGTGAAAATCACATATATATAATCTCCCAAGAATACTAAACGATTCAGTCCTTTAGGATGTGATTTCTTGTATTTTGTTCTGATATAGAAATATAACCACTGGCTCTGGGATACTGGAGTCACATTCTTCCACATTATGTTATATCTCGAAGGATGTTTGTTTCTAAAATTTTGTAGAAAACTCCAATTTAGGATTGTATTTTATTTTAAATAACTAAACTCATTTTTAAAATAAGACTCCTTGTCTGACTGGTATGGGTGTTAATAATATTTATATTGTCTATGATATGTTTTTGGTCATGAGGTATACATTTTTTGGCTTTTTAAAGGAATTAATCTGTCCTATGAAGCATGCATTTTAGCAATTGGAGATAGTAAAGTGTGGAAATTAGCTTTTATTGGCATGTAGAAACTTCAAGAGTCAATGTGTATTCTTTGTAAAGTCTATACCACTAGACATGGTTATTTTATGAAATGAAATATTAATGGGTGAACTAAGGGATACATTTTCTAGACCATGTATAGTCATAGAGTATGGGTAGAGTCAAAAGTGGGATTGAATATCATGTCAGTCACTTCTAGGTTTTTTTTGATAATAAATATTTTCTAGGGATGGGAGTAGATAATGGAATGTGTTTTCTTGAGTCAGTTAAAGGTGTTTTGTAACCCAATGGTGGGTATAGTGTTGTGGTGTTTCCTAGTGTAACTAAGTCGTCATCATGGGTGGTTGATTAAGGCATAGGGGGCTAGGATTATCATGTGTATATTGTACATTCAATTTATTATTTGATGTCACATGGGTTGAAAATATATAGGTCAGTATTTGTTGAGATATTATATTTTATCCAAATGCCAAGGGCTTGGTATGGATTTGTAGGATGTTGAAATCTTTGGTACGTGGAATTATTCCTTGGCATAGTTATTGTATATCCAGAACTTGATTGTGCTACAATAGATAAGGACGTGTCCAAGGGAACTAACGTTAAGGGTCTAGTGATATGATACTCAAGTGCTCACGATTTCCATGTTCTATATATTTTTGGTTTGTTTTTAATCCCTGGGTAGCATGAGATTTAGCTATAGGACCCACCCTTTGTGGTGGATCAACATGCGTGGGAGGTTAGCGATGTTTCTCCCTACTCAAGTTCTAGTATATATATATATATGAGTGTAGATAGGGGATCAACATTATAATGGTGTAGTTAGGATCCCTCATTAGGATCCACATCATGTATATTTGATTAGCCATTGGACGCACCTTATGGAATTTAGAATCAACCTATGCTAGAGATTGAAAAAATTTACCCATCCTTAGGATTTGGTTTATATATGTCTACCTGAAAATGATGTGGTAGATTATGATATTTATTTTTAGGGGACATAATAATATTAGTGTGGAGATTATAAAACTCATGTTTTTATCATTCTATAGTATCAGGTAGATCACCATCATATATGTGGTTCCCCAGTTACTCCTTATGTAAGATCCGAAACTTTTTTGGGTCCTTCTGTTAGTCATTTTTAAGTAACTATAAACCTCTTTAAATACACATTTTGGTGGGGCTTGGATTGAGAATTTTTGGGTGAATTTGGATGTTTATTTGGATAGGGGTTGTCTATTACAAGTTTGGTGCATGGTTTACCCAAACCTTGTGGCCTCCTCGATTAAATCATGTACCCTGGGTTAGTGGGGGTTTTCACGATAGGTTCATGGTTTATAAAACCATGTTCATACCTTTTTGAAACCATACACCCCATAATATAGGCTTACATTGTTTTGGAGAACAGTTTTTATAATCATGTTTCCCATCTAGAAAAATGTGTGCATTAAATTTTAAACCCTTTATATTGTAATTAAAATTTTTTGGACACCAATGTTTTTCATAATGAACTTTTTTGAACCTAAATAAAATTCCTTCTCATTTGTATGCTCTTGAGAGGATTCCTAGGCACCTTGAATCTCTTCTTTTGTAAATTGATGACTTGTGGAAGAAATTGACTCATCTCATATATGTTATCTCTTCCATGATTTGTTTTTTATATATACCATCTTTATATCCCATTATAGAGGGTTGATTCCCACTATTAATTATAGTATAGATATAGGAATTAATATATCTTTTTACATTGTATATTTTTCCAAGATTTTGATCCAAGATTTTCGTCATCATTTCATTTTCAGTTGTTCTACATAAAATCAATGTTCAATATTGAGTGCACATTCATCAATGACCCTAAGGTTGGTGGCCCACATACTAATTCACATATTATTGATAATGTTTTTTGGTTGGAGTTTAATACTTTCATATCAATTTTGTGAAATTACATTTTAATTTAGAAAAGAAAATTCAAACCCTATGAATTTTTGAGACCCTACATAGATCTGGTTGGATCCATTATAGATTATGAGACTAGGATTCTTGGATACGCAAGGGGTGTTCTAATTTCATTGAAATGATAATTGTAGATGCAAAATATGGATTTAGAGTTTTTATAACGTTAAACAATTTTTTTTATTTTTTATCATGTTAACGTTTTTAAATGATTATTTGGAATAACATGGAACTGTTGATGAGATGTGATATGATTGATGATAATTGGATTAAATGGTTAATGAATAGTTATTAATTTTTCTAATGGGTTGGAATGATGTTAAATGGATATACTGTAATTAAAATGGTATTGTGTTCTATATTTTATAAATAGTCATCATATTGAGCATGGATAATAATGAAATGGAAATTGGAGCTAGACTAATGCTCTAAGTACTTAGGACAATGATGTGGAACTGATACTCCATTTACCAATGACAATGGTTCTAGAATGATGGTTAATTTACCTATGAATTTGGTGTTAGAGTTATTATCTATGCACTCATGATAATGATGCTAGACTAACACTCCAAGAATCCTTGATATGGTTCCTAGACTCGCTCACCAAGGCACCGAAATGAAATTTCAACAAAATTATAATAAAATAATTTATAAATTTACATGCTTATCCAATGATATTTGGTTCAGAATCAGACATAATCCAATAAAGTATTATTGACTGGATTTTCAATGAGATACCAAGGGTAAATGTAACACCCCAAGCTTCTACAGTACGCTTCTATTTGAATAATATAGTAGTGTGTGTTCTATGAAACTTTGAGTTCTAACCCACCACAGCCAATCAAACTAGCCATTATGAAAATTAATGACCGCTTTTTGAAATTTTATAAATTTTATAAATTTTATCATTCAAAATGGACTTCATTTTTGGATTCGAAATATCAAAATTAGCCTATGGTGAATATTAGGTATTTTTCTGAAAACTTTCAATTTTTGATGAATAGGGAAAAACACCGAGTTATAGTTTAAAGCCAAATTTTTATTTAAATAATTATTTATTTTATTTATGTTTATTTTAGATAAAAATAGATACATAATACCTATATAATTACAATGTAATTAATTGGAGTCGGTTTATAATAATTTTAGATATATAAAAATTTTATTGAACATTTCACCATCTTTCACCCATCTCCTTGGAGAATTTGTAAATATACATAAAACAAAATTGTACTAGTCGTGTGAGTGTAATTTCGAACATCCGAATGAAAAATTTAATATCCATGAGTAAAATTTGGTTTAATAAGATAAAAATAATTTTTTTTGAATAGTAACATTTTATTTTTATTTACCACGGTTAAAAATAAATAGGGTAATTAAGGGTAAAAATGAAATTATTGTTACCCTAACACACGTCTTAATTCTATTGGATAATTATTATTCGACCAAAAAGAACCTTATTAATAAATTATTAACCTCTCTGGTCCACTTGTATTAGATTAGGACATTTATTATTATTTAATTCAAAGAAGTGTTAAAAGAGTTAAAATCAATGTTTAATAAACAACACATTTTTAATATAGTGTTATACATAAGTAAAATTTGATTATAAATATTCATTAGAAATATAAAAAGATTTTATACATAATTTTATTTTATTTATAATTTTTAGATATTAAATAATTTAATTTATTTATGACACAATGGTGATGCGGTGATTACATAATTAATGAAATATTGAAATAATTGATATTTTAAATAACCAAATAAATGTAATTTTAGGCTTTTTATGAATTAAACTAAATTTATAGGTTAATATGACATATTAGGTTAGTTTAGATGAATTTTTTTTGATGTAATAATTCAGTTATCAATTTAGCAAAAACAAAATACCAAATAGTGTCAAAATTGACATAAAAGTGTTTTTAATACAAATATTATATAATTTATTAATATTCTATTCCTAAAAATCCAAGGTTCAACCAATAGAGTTATATAATGATTCATGTATCATTAATGAAACACTTGTGGTTCTTTTGGAAGTATATAGTACATTTATTAACCATATAATATAAAAATACAAAGAGCCATGGTAAATGTAAAACAATTTAACTAAGAGCTAAATCTAAAAGATAAAGTTAATGTAGTGACCCAAAACTGTCAAAAACCTATTGGTTGAGTTTTTCTATCATCCCATACTCACATTAGACTTTAAATAATCCATTCTGGATCCATTATAAACCGAAAATGATTTTATTATAAAATAATATTTCAAACTTTTCCTAAGGTTCCCCTCACCCCTTTATAAAAGGGCACTCCCCCTTCTCTCTAATTCACACCTTTAAAGCCTTTTAGATTTTCCAACCCCTACCCAAATAACCTATAAAAATCCCTCAATTAATCATAGAGGCCTTACTTTAGTCATAAATCCAACTTAAGGAGCCCTTTTGATCAAATCAAAAGGAAGAACCCGAAGAAGTGGTAAATATTTCATCACCACTTTCAAGTTTCTTTCTTCTTCCAGTTCCTTTTTCTTTATTGTTTCCATAATAAAATAATAATTCCAGTATATTTTATATACTGTGATGTTTTTTTGAATATGTTACAATAATATTCATTATTCTATCCATCCTTTTAATGACATGTCACCATACGTGTGTACGTAAGGATTATTGTATCCAAGTCATGGTGTAATTGTTATTCAATACATTATTATTTGGATGGGTATAATAATGATGTGTAATTTATGTAAATAGTAAATATAACATTTTAATGATTCTGTATATATTATGTAACATCCAATTATATTTTATTTTAATATCAAAAGAATGATATTGTCGCTCGTGTGTACATACGGATTACCGTCTTCACGAACGCGATGTGATTAATTCCCCGTCGTATCCATTCAAGACTAATTTTCATCAGATGATTAAAAATAATGTTTAAAGACGTGATATCATTCTGGATAAAAATAATATACATCCCATCCATAACTAATTTGACTTACATATAAAATAATATAAAGGAAAAAGAATATGTAAACATCCGAAACGACGATAATACTATGATATTATTAATAAAACAATGTTAAAAGATCGTATATGATATCATATTAATGTATATTATTATTTTATAATTTAATCAAAATTATTTAAAAATTATAAAGGAGGTTAACCTACCCTTGACCACGCAAAAGTACAAGGTAAAGGTTAATTCTACAATCTCATCATTATCTGAGGTTGTTTATAGGTAATTATCTACTGGGACCTTCTTATAATCCAAATCCATGATTCTCAAACATTTATTTGAATTTTTTTTACTATTTACTAGACAGTGGGTTAAAATCATTTATACCCTTGTTTGACTTTATATAAAATGGTTTGAAATGAATCTTTTCATCATTTTCCAAACAAATCACTTTAAACCTTTTTGACAAAATTATGGTAAGAAAGTTTTTTTAACTTATATGGTGGGTGCAGCTATTTTCTTCCATTATAAAATAGTGGAAGATTTTCATAAAAGCTTATAAGAATTTTTTCAATATAAATGTTTTCTATTATAATTATGCGACATTTAATTTATTTAAAAAAGAGATATTTTTATCAAATAGTTTTGATTTCATCTATGTCAACATCCATTGATGGATTCTAAGTTTATTTGAAGTTGATTTATTGTGATACAAAACTTCCATATTGTATTGAAGGTTTTGTGATAAGTTTGAATCTGTATGTGTTATTTTTATACCATTCAAGGTTTATGGAGAAAGTATTGACATTTTATATTCTAGTTTTAATACGAATGTTTATGTTATGTTTAAAACTGTTCATATGAGGAATGCATTGGACATAGTAAGTGACTGGTGGAGCCCACTATTGCTCCTCGATGCATCAGTAGGTCTCATGAGACAAACTAGTGTCTTGACACAAGTCCTTGACAAAATCTTATTTGTAGTCTTGGAACAAGGCCTTGACTTTGTGGTTATGATAGTCTGGAATTATGCATTCCATCATTATGAAAGTGGTTATTGATATTGCATGTGATTATTCAACTAGTAGAATATCCATGTGAATAAGTAAATGGAATTATTTCATTTCATTTTTTCCATATTATATTGTAGTTCAAGTTTAAAAGGCTTTTGTTTTAGTTATACATTGCCTTAAATTTTTATACTTATTTATGAAAGCTTCCTCTATATTTTTACCCTTTCTAAGCATTTGAGCACACTCCTTTATATGTTTTATTTATCCCAGGATGTGAATATTTATTTTATGACTAACCTACCAGGACAGTATGAGGGGATATGAGTATGGAAAATCAAGACTATATTGTTTTAGTATTTCACTTTATGATGTAATGTAAGACTTAAGAATGTATCTAGTGGTTCCAAGGCTATTAAACTAATCGGTCTTTCAAGACTTGATCTTTTGGGATCGTGCCAATTTTATGTAATTATGCACCGACTCAGGGTTACTGGGGTTGGGGCGTTACAGTTTTTATTAGAGAAAGTTTAGTAAAAACCATGGAGGATAGATTTAGATAAATTTTGATTAGAGAACATAACCCTAATATAGAATTTGAAGATAAGTATTGAAGAACTTCCTAGAATTTGGTATTGTAGAGATTTTGTGAGTTTTCTGCCCAATACATCCATGTCTGGATATGAGCATGCAGAGGAAGATCTGGTAATGATGTATGTAGGTGTAAAACCCGAAAACACCAATTTGAGCTAGACTCGAATGTGAAATTGTGCACGACCATGGGCCATGCTGTAATCTTTGTTATGACACACCCGGTGGATATGCTTAGGATAATTCTCATTTTACTTACAAACCATTATGAAGGGTTTATGAGTATATACTTTCTCAAAGAAAACATTTTTTTTATTATGGATTATATCCATAAACGGTTCAATTTATATTAAGTGTTTTAAATATTTGTAATTATGTACTTCAATTCATAAACTAATCTACTTTATGACATTGTTTAGAAATGGATCCTAGTGGAAGGAATGGAAACCGTATCAATTACCACACTCTATGTAGGGATTTCCTTCCTGATCAAGATAATTACAGTTAAGTTGGTCATACAACTAGTGCTAATAATCTAGTCACCATACTGGCACAACTCACTCAGGTTTCGAATAATAACCTTACTCGTATGGAGAACCATGATCCACAACATGGAGGATCAATGTTATATCGATTCACAAGGAAACAACCACCAACATTTAATGGGAGTACAAATCCATTAGTAGTTGAGAAATGAATAAATTCTTTTGAGAAAATATTCCATTCCTTGGGCAGCAGTGAAAGGGAAAAAGTTGTCATGGTAGTTTACCACATCACTGGAGATGTTGATCAATGGTGTTCATTGATTCAAAACACAAAGGAAGATGATGAAGTATCAAATATTGAATGGAGGGTTTTTAATGAGATTTTATTAGAAAAAAACATTCCTCGTGACCATCAAGAAGATATGGAAAGACAATTTATGATTCTGAGGCAAAAATAGAATGATAATTTCACAAAGTCTGAAGCTAACTTTACATGGTTAGTGACGCATGCAACATATTATATACAAAACCCAATAAGTAAGATTGATCGTTTATTTGATGGGTTAAAACCATTTCTCCGTCGAGCATTAGTCTCACAATCCTTATCATCGTACGAAGATATTGTCTCATGTTCTATCAAGATAGAAAAAGAATTATCTATGTCATACAACTTTAAAGAAAAGAAAGAGAAGAAGAGATCTACTGAACACTCTGGAAATGGAAATAAGGAAAAAAGGAAAATTTGAATATCCATCCTGTAGTAAATATGGGAGGAAACGCCCTAGAACTTTCTTGAAGGGAATGGGAGTCTGTTACAAGTGTGGTGAAAAGGGCAACCAAACTCGTGATCTCAAGGGGAATAAAGAGGTTGTCGATGTTAAATGCTATAATACTATAGAAAGGGGGAATTATGAAAATTAATATCCAAAGAGTTAGGGTAACATGCCTCAGAAAAGGCCAAGGGATCAAGGCCAAGATTATGTTATCACTACTGCTAAGGTTGAATCTCCGAAAGACATAGTGGCAGGTTATTAAATGGTTTCCTCATGTTTAGGAAATTATTTTTTTGATTCTAGATAATTACAGTGTTTCATATCTTCTGAGTTCGATAAGAAAAATAGATATGTCCAATTTGATTTAAAAGGGTAGTGGTCAGTCAAAACTCAAATGGAAGTATCATTGCAACAAGGTATTGTGAATCAGTCCCCATTAGGGCTTACAAAAAAATTTTATTAGCAGATCTCATCATCATACCCATGACTTAATTTGATATAATCCTCAGCATGGATTGGATTTCGGACCATGATGTGAAAATTTACTGTAATAAGAAGGAGTTTAGGATTTTTGATGATGATGATAAGGAGTACCTTATCATTAGATCAGAATCATCACCACCTAATTCTTATCTAGATCCACCCCCAGTAGCTCAACTAAGTACAATTATTGGGGAGGAAGACAATGAAATAACTATCGGTTAGGAAAGGAATGTTCAAATAGATGATGTACCTATTGTGAAGGAATATATTGATGTATTTCCAGATGATTTACCTAGACA
Source organism: Viscum album (assembly GCA_963277665.1). Lineage (NCBI taxonomy): Eukaryota > Viridiplantae > Streptophyta > Magnoliopsida > Santalales > Viscaceae > Viscum > Viscum album. The sequence goes on from OY728127.1 coordinate 2,017,096,807, forward strand.
TCCTCCCGAATGAGAAATTGAGTTTTCCATTGATTTAATTCATGGAACTAGGACCATATCGAAGACCCCTTATAGAATGTCCACTCTGGAATTAGTGTAACAAAAGAAACAACTAGAGGAATTGAGTAATAAGGGATTTATTCGCCCTATTGTTTCTCTATGGGGAGCCTGTGTCCTGTTTGTTAGGAAAAAATATGGATCTATGAGGTTGTTCATTACCTACAGGGAGATCAATGCTATAAAAATAAAGAACAAGTATCCCCTACCTGGCATTGATGATTTATTTGACCAACTTCATGGAGCTCAATACTTTTCAAATATTTACCTCCGATATGGATTCCATCAGTTGTGCGTGAAGAAGGAAGACATTTTGAAGACAACATTTCGAACCAGGTATGAGCATTACGAGTTTACAATAATGCCTTTTGGATTGACTAATGCACCCTATATCTTCATGGATCTAATGAAAACAGTTTTTAATAAATATCTCAATGATTTTGTAGTGGTATTTATTTATGATATCTTGGTATAAACCAAAAGATATGAAGATTATGAAAATCACTTGTGAAATATCTTGAAGACTCTTAGAAGACATGAATTATATGGGATCTCTAGAAAGTGTGAATTATAGCTTTTGAAGATTTGTTTTCTTGGCCATATTGTTACTAAGGATGTAATATCCATTGATCCTTCAAATACCAAGGAAATCCAAGAATGTCCAAGCACCAATGAGTATAACCGAGGTATGAATTTTTAATGGTTTAGCAGGTTATTATCAACGTTTTGTCCAGAATTTTTCCCGGTTGGGTAACCCATTAAAAAAGGTCACATTAAAAGGGGTTAAATTGTTTTGGAAAAAAGAGAGTGAAGAATGTTTGGAAGAACTAATGTGAATATTAGTCAATGCTCATATCTTGACTCTACCACCAGGGAATGATGTGATTGTTATTTATAGTGATGCATCAAAGAAAGGACCTGGATGTGTCCTTATGCAGAATGATAGAGTTCTTTCTTATGCATCATGATAGCTGATAATTTATGTGCAAAAATATTCTAATCATGATCTAGAGCTAGAAGCTGTAATATTTTCTTTGAAGATTTGGAGACACTTTCTCTATGATGAAAATGTGAGATTTATAATAATCACAAGAGTTTGAAGTATATTTCCTTTCAGAAAGAACTCAACATGATGAAAAAATGATGGCTTGAACTACTCAAGGATTATGATTTCACTATACACTACCACCTTGGGAAGGCAAATAAGGTGGAAGATGATTTGAGCAGAAAAGATCATGCAATTTTGAACAAGATGAGAGTTGAAAAGGATCATATATACATGGATCTAGTAAATATGGAAATGGTAATCACCATGGAATGTGAAACATCAACAAGTTTTCAAATTTTTGCCAAACCACCTTTACTAGAAAGGTTACAGAGTTCTTAGACCGATAATGAAAAGTTTCAAAATAAGATTAATGGTGTGAATGATGATAGATTGAGTGACTTTGTGTATGATGATGGAATTTTGAAATTTGGGAAGAGACTTTGTGTTCCCGATATACCTGATCTAAAAAGGGAATTTTTGGATGATTCTCATAGTTCCAATTTCTCAATAAATCTTGGGAGAACCATCATAGGTAGATATTTGAAGGAACATTTTTGGTGGGACAACCTGAAGTGGGAGATTGATGATTTTGTGTCAAAATGTATGGTTTGTCGACAAGTGAAAGCTGGAATGCAACAACATGGAAGAGTCATGCAACTTCTTCCCATACCTGAGTGTAAATTGGATAATATTATAATGGACTTTGTCATGGGACTACCAAAGTGTCCTAAAAGGAACGATGCAATATGGGTCATTGTTGATCGTCTAACCATGTCAGAACATTTTCTTGTTATAAGGGAGGATTTACCAAGTCAACGTCTAGAAAGAAAATATATTAATGAAGTTGTGAGACATCAAGGAGTACCCATATCGATTGTTTCTGATTTTGATCCATGTTTTACATCCATATTCTGGAAAATTCTTCAAATATCCCTGGATACTGAGCTTCATTTGAGTATTTCTTACCACCCCCAAATTGAGGGACAATCAGAATGGACTATTCAAACCTTAGAAGACATGTTGAGATCATTCTCAATTGACATTCAAGGTATGTGGGATCAATATTTACCTTTGGTAGAATTTTCCGATAACAATAGCTTCAATTAATGTTTTCATATGGCAACATATGAAGCGTTATATGGAAAGAGATGTCGCACACCAACCTTCTGGGATGATGTTGGTGAAAGAAAACTCATAGGCCCAGAACATGTGGAAGAAACGATGGAAAAGGTGAAGGTAATCCAAAAACCACATCAAAGCAGCTCAAAGTAGGTTGAAGAGATATGATGACAACCGAAGGAAGGATTTGGAATTTCAGGAAGGAAATCATGTTTTCTTGAAGGTATCTCCGTGGAAGGGTGTTATATGTTTCAGTAAGAAAGGAAAATTGAATTCTACGTACATCGGACCTTTCGAAATTCTAGAACGAATTTGGGTTCTAGCTTACCATTTGGAAATGGCACCAAGCCTCTCCAAAGTACACGATGTATTCCACATATCACTGTCCATAAAATACATACCTGACCTAATGCATGTACTCACCTGTGAACAATTAGAGTTGGAACCCGATCTGTTTTATTGTGAAGAGCCTGTCAAGATTCTTGATACAAGAGAACAAGTGCTGAGAAACAGGACGACTCGTCTGGTAAATGTTTTATGGAGAAACCATAAGATGGAAGAGGGAACATGGGAACCCAAGGAACTTATGATGAAGAACCACCCGAGTATGTTTACGCAGTAATACTCTAGATATTTTGAGAATGAAATTATTTGAAGGAGGGTAGAATGTGACACCCAAAGATTCTACGGTACACTTTTCTTTGAATAATACAATAGCGTGTGTTGTACGCCACTTCGAGTTCATACAAACCAAAACCAATCAAACTAGCAGTTATGAATAGTAATTCCCACTTTTTGAAATTTTATAAATTTTATCTTTCAAAATGTACTTCATTTTTGGATTTATAATATCGAAATTATCCTACGGTGAAATTTTTTTATTTTTCTGAAAACATTCAATTTTTGATGAATAGTGAAAAAACACTAAGTTATAAGTAAATAGGGTAATTAAGGGTAAAAATGATATTATTATTACCTTAACACATGTCCTAATTCTATTGGATAAGTATAATTCGACCAAAACTACCCTTAGGAATAAAATATGAACCTATTTTGTCCACATGGATTAGATTAGGACATTTATTATTATTTAATTCCATGAAGAGTTAAAAGAGTTAAAATCAATGTTTAATAACTATTTTTTTTTAATATAGTGGTATACATAAGATAAATTCGATTATAAATATTCATCAGAAATATAAAAATCTGTACTACATAATGGTATTTTAATTATAATTTTTAGACATTAAATAATTTAATTTATTTATGACACAATGGGGATGTAGTAATTACCTAATTAATGAAATATTAGACTAATTGATAATATAAATATCCAAATAAAAATAATTTGAGTATTTTTATGAATCACAATAATTTTATAGGTTAATATAAAATATTAGGGCAGGTTAGATTAATTTTTTTCGATGTAATAATGCTGTTATGAATTTAGAAAAAATAAAATACCAAATTGTGTCAAAATTGACATAAAAGAGTTTGTAAAACAAATATTATATTATTAATTGATATTATATTCCAAAAAATATAAGGTTCTACCAAAGTTCTTATATAATGATATTTTTATCATTAATTAACCACTTTGGGTTCTCTTGGAAGTATATAGTATGTTTAATAACCATATAATATAAAAAAACAAAGAGACATGGTAAATGACAAACTATTTAACTAAGTGTTAAATCTAAAAGATAAAGTTAATAATGACCCAAAACTATCTAAAACCTATTTTTTGAGTGGTTTTCGACCCATCCTCACCTTATCCTTTAAATAATTCATTTTTTAGCCTGTAGAAACCGAAAATTATTTTATTATAAAATAATATTTCTAGCTTTTCTTATGGTGCCCCTCACCCCTCTTATAAAAGGGAACTCCCCCTTCTCTCTAATTCACACCATAAAAGACTTTTGGATCATCCAAACCCTAAAAAAATATTCTCTCAAATTCACTAAATTCATCCTAGAGACCTTACTTTAGTATGAAATCCAACATAAGGATCCCTTTTGATCAAATCAAAAGGAAGAACCCAAAGAAGAGGAAAATATTTCATCACCTCTTTCAAGTTCCTTTCTATTTCCACATCAATTTTCTTTATTGTTTCCATAATAAAATAATAAATCCAGTATCTTATGTATACTATGATGTTTTTATAAATATGGTACAACCATATTCATTATTCTATCCATCCTTTTAATGACATGTCACCGTATGTGCGTACGTACAGATTACCATCTCCAAGTCTTGGTGTAATTGTTATTCAATAAATAATTATTTTGAAGGGTATAATAATGATGTTCAATTCATTTCAATAATATATATAATATTATAATAATTCTATATATATTATATACCATTGAATTATATATTATTTTAATATCAAAATAATGATATTGTTGCCTATGCGTACGTACAGATTACCATCTCCACGAACGCGATGAGATTCATTCCCCATCGTATCCATTCAAGACTAATTTTCATTACATGATTACAAATAATGTTTAAAGACTTGATATCATTTTGGATAAAAATAATATAAATCCCATCAATAACAAATATGACTCACATAACAAAGAATATAAAGGAAAATGAATCCATTAACACCCGAGATAACGATAATACAATGATATTATTAGCAAAACAACGTTAAAATATCATATATGATATCATATTAATGTATATGATTATTGTATAATTTAATAAAAATTATTTCACCCTTATAAAGGGGGTTAACCTACCCTCGACCAAGGAAAAGTACAAGCTATGGGTTAATTCTACAATCTCTTCATTATCCGAGGTTGTTTATATGTAATTATCTACTGGGACCTCTTTATCATCCACATCCATGTTTCTTAAAAATGAATTTGAAATTTTTTTTACTATTTAATAGACAATGGGTTGAAGTAATTTATAACCTTTTTTGACTTTTTATAAAATTTTATGAAAGGAATCCTTCCATCGTTTTCCAAACAAGGTACTTTTAACCTTTTCGAAAAAATTAAGGTAAGAATGTTTTTTTAACTTATACGGTGGGTGAAACTATTTTCCGCCATTATAAAATCGTCGAAGATTCCCTTACAAGCTTATAAGAATATTTTCAAAGTAAATGATTTCTTTTATAATTATGTGACATTTAAATGATTTCAAAAAAAGAGATATTTCTATCAAATAGTATTGATTTCATCTATGTCAACATCCATTGATGGATTTTAAGATTATTTGAAGATGATTTATTATGAAACAAACTTCAATATTTTATTGAAGGTTTTGTGATATTTATGATTGTGGATGTGTTATTTTTATACCATTCAATAATTATGGAGATAGTATTGACATATCGTATGCTAGTTTTGATTCGTATGTTTATGTTATATTTAAACCTGTTCATATGAGGAATGCATTGGACTTAGTAAGTGACCGGTGGAGCCCGCTATAGTTTCTTGATGCATTGGTAGGTATCATGAGACAAACTAGTGGCTTGGAACAAGGACTTGACAAAATCTTATTTGTAGTCTTGGATCAAGGCCTTGACTATATCATTATGATAGTCTTAAATTATGCATTCCATCATTATGAATGTGGTTATTGATATTTCATGTGATTATTCGACTACTAGAATATCCATGTGAATAAGTAAATGGATTTATTTCATTTCATTTTTTCCATATTATTCTGAAGTTAATGTTTAAAAGGATTTTGTTTTAGTTATATATTGTCATCAATGTTTTTTCTTATTTATGAATGTTTCATCTATATTGTTACCCTTACTGAGCATTTGAGCTCACCTCTTTCTATGTTTAATTTTTCCCAGGATGTGTATGAGTGAGGAATATGGAGACTATGTTGTTCTAGTTTTTCACTTTATGATGTATTGTTATACTTATGGATGTATCTAGTGTTTTCAAGGATACTATACTATTTCGTCTTTTGAGACATGATCTTTTGTGATCATTCCAATGTTATGTAATAATGCACGGACTCTGGGTAACTGGGATCGGGGCATTACAATAAATTTGGTTAATTAAATAATATTTTAAAAAATATAAAACATGTTCACTTCTTCATGACCAGTTCAACATTCCTTATACAACTGCATCCACTTTTATAAACTATATATTGGTTTAGACACTGTTTTTGTGGCCTGTTGAGTTATACTCATAGCCTACATGGGTCGTTGATTTTTACCCAAGTAGTCTTCATGTTTGTAGGTGAAGGAAATGGAAAAGGACATATAATAGATTATTGTGATAGAATTCATGAATGAAAATAGATTAAGGGACCATACATGATATCCAAATCCATTTTGGAGTTTTTAGTGTGTCTTTATTTTAATTGTCTCGTTAAAATTTCACACATACATGGCATGTAATATTTAATGATTACTTTATGGTCACTATCAATGTTTTTGGAATTTTTAAACTGATGCATCATCCCTATTAGTTATTATTTATTATTATCTTGACTATTGTTTTATTGATTTCTGATGATGTCATAATTTGATAAATCAGGAATATTATCCCTTGGTTTCATGTAAGTCCCTCACTACAAATTTTAATCCTCTGGCATTTTGTGATAGGCGCTTGATTCCATGTGGAGAATGAGCTTGTGGCACCTGTATGTAGCACTCTAGTGGGGAAATTACCAAGTGGTATTATAGGATGTTTTATTTTCACATATTTTAATATTTTTGAATGTTAGAAAGTTGAATATGATGGTTCAGGTCATGAAAATAAACTTGTGTATAGGAGTATATGACCCATGTATGATGGAAAATCCATTTTCCTAGGGTGGTATTTTTTTAATAATGTTTTCTATTACAGTAGAATGTAATTTCCCCTTATGTGATTCACTTGTACTGTGGTGATACAAATTATTATGATTTTACTCATGGACTAGTATAGAATGAGAGTTGAGTATGTGTTCATCATTCTATGAAATCAAGGATATATGTGACACACATATTTTTTGGCATGCATGGAAAATAAATTTATGATTGAGTTTTGGGTAAATAAAATGTTCTTATTTACTTTTGTGATTTTACATAAATGGTTCCTAATAATGAATTTATAATAGTTAAAATATGTTGAAACACGGTAACTTCATATGGTTAAAATATATAATGTAAAAATAAAAATTGAGAGATGTTTGTTTATCATATGCTAGTTAGGAACCAAGTTAGGGATGGTTGAGGGTAGTGAAGATGTTACGGTTTTGACTGTGTGGAAGTGTATGATGGATCACTTTTTGTGTATTTAGATGAATATTTCTTGTGAAAATTATTCAATGATGGGTTATTTGTCTTGAAATGTGTGTATGGGATTATAAATACTTTCCTATGTTGTAATGTTTAATGGTGGGATGAAGGAATAAATTACATGACATGGGCCTCCCACAACATGGAAAGTGGCCCCAATAGTTCTAGGTGAAGTGGAGAAAATAGGTCCCATGAGAGAATTTATTATAAATCCTTGAACACTATCTTCTAGGTTCATCACATATAAAGGTAGTGTATTTATTAATAAAATACAATTGAACAAATACACAATATTCAAAACATTCCAGGAACTTTTACCAGTGTAGGTTTTGGATTATTAGAAAAACTATATATAATTTTTACATAATGAAACAAAATCATTTATTTAATTCCTTCTTCACTAATGTCTTGTTGGGTCTTGAATTCTCCTTTGTACAAGTACTTACCATAGGATATACATAAAAATGGGGGATATAATCCCAATAATAGTTAGATAAAAAAACGAAACAACATAATGTGGGATGAGTGTAACCATTATCATCATAGCTGATCCATAAGATCATAATCATGAGAGGAATCATTATTAAAAGACATGTAATGTGGAAATGCATAAAAATTAAACATCATGTATTAGTTGTTAACTACCACTAACAGTTTTGAACAATGATAACATCATGTTCACGCATCATGTCCCTTTAACTCATGAGAATCATCACATTACCCAATGCATTAGAGCACTATATAATTTCGGGTGCACCCGTCACATCATAACATTCATATTGCATTATATAATTCTAGGTGCATCTATCATAAAATAACATTTACATTATCATGCATGACATATTGAACATATGTCAAACATAAAAATAAAATAAACCATGGAATGGAATGGGTTTCACATCATAAATAATAAATCCATAAACCATTGGCTCCTATAATAAAGAGAGGATAATATTCATGAAATAGAACAATCAACGATGAGTAAAGTAGAAACAATCTTTGAGAAGTAAAAAGATGGTGTTTATTTGTAAGTAGAGTTCATTTTGAAGAGGAATTGTTTTTTCATAAAATCAATTAGAAAACATGTATTTACCAGAATAGGTAAGATGAAGATGAATAAATAATTCATAAGGCATATCCATACTAGAAATTGGATGAAAGCGGGGAAACCCAATGTATGAGAGTTAGGTTCTAGAATTTCACCTTACCATGTATATGAATTCTATATTTACTTTAACGTCCCTTATAATGATATTATATTCATTAATTAACAATTCCAGAGCATTTTATACATTTATAACATTCTTTAAGGTTTTATTATTTTCATTTATGAGCTTTTGGATGAGTTATTGTGTTTAAATTCATTGTTCGGAAACGTTTGTTTTTACAGTTTTCTTGAATGGTTCACCTTTATTCATGGTTGGATGTTAATTTTAAACAAGTATAAACATCTATAATTGTAATTATTTGTTTATATACCATGATAATGAATTGTTATATATGAATTTAATGATGATCATTTTGGTTAATTCAGGAGGTTTTTTCGACAACATTAATCTTGTTTTCTTTAATCTTTTTTGTAATTTGTACATAAGTTAGATCCAGAAAACTAATTAGGATACAATATATATATATATATATTAATCTTTTTTGACCATAAAAATGGTTTCATGAACAAATCTAATGGTGATAAAGATAAATGAAAACATGTCATCCTTGAAGGTGATAAATTAACACCTCACAAAAAATGTTTTCCTTTATAAAATAATAAAAGGAGGAGAAGGAGGATCAATGTTATATTATCCCATTAGTATCATAACATTCCATTGTGTGTATTATAATGTAGTTACCATACCATATGGATGAAGATAGGTGGGGAGATATTAATAAAAAATAACTTGAAATTGAATGGAAATTAATGGAAAAGAGAGAGTGATGAATTACCTATTTAATACTACTTTAGTCACCATGGATTTGACTTTTGATGACACTAACAACTCTTTGGTCATCAGGTAGGTGGTATAGAAATTATTTGAATAGATTTTAGACAAGCCGTAAAGCTTAAGCAGTGTGAGGAAATGAGTGTGTGAGCGGTGGTATTTATAGTGTAGCAGAGAGGGGTTTTCTCAATATTATATTCATTAATTTATTATTTCTCCAACAGACAAGTAATAGTGATTATTTCATGGCCATGAATAGTAACATGATCATGTTAGTTAGAACCAATTGGGATTACATCATAATAACATCATACATGACTATATAATTAATATATTTATCATATTTTTTAAATTATTGTATTTAACAATTCATCAAAAATTAATATATTTTAGAAAAATACCAAAAATTCACCCTATAGATTTTATGTTGTGTAGAATCCAAAAACATAATTCATTTTTGCAAAATAATTTTCTAAATATAAATAATTTAATTTATAATTAAAATCATAATTTACTTGAAAAATAGAGATTTAAAAAATAAAAACAAATTTAATAATGCTTTAAAAAATTACATAATGTGTAATAAAATTACCATAAAACCAGAAAACATAGAAAATTTTACTTATGAGCGCATTTTAGGAAAATAATTTATTTTTTAAATTAATTAATTAATTATAAAATTCAAACGCTTTTAATAATATTTATTTACTTTTACTATGATCATATTGTAACTTTTAAATTATATTTATACTTTCGTTGGTAAGGAATCTATTCACTTGGAAAATTTACTATTACTAAGGGTCATATTACTATTCATAAGTGTATATTAATATTTATAAGGTCATGTTACAATTCACAAGGGCATGCTACTATTCACTGAAAATTAGGTTGGTCCTATCAGACTTCAAATAACTCACTGATCGCAATCGTGTGTATCTATTTTTCAATATTCAAAAAATATAAGTGGAAAAATTATGTTTAATGGATAGATTATAATGTTCACATATTATTTATTAGTTCATTTTATCATGATGTGGCATTTTGTTTCCTTTAAAAAAATTGTGATGTAACATTATCCCCCCTTTAAAATGAATTGTACCCTCGTAATTTGTTCATTGTACTTGTAATTATGAATTTATATATTTATAATTAAGAAAAATATTTACTTATGTGTAATTGATTAACTAGTTGTTATAATTAAAATTCATTTGTTAATTGTTTTTAAAAAAATGAAAAAGTCTATTCTCCGATGTTGCCTAGAGCGTTGCTTTGATACCCACTATAAAGCTCTGAACCTGCTCTTCTAGAATTAGAAAATATAAATTATGTGTATATTTTTAAAAAAAATATAATTTGAAAAATAAAAAATCTTTAATTAATTCTAGGAACTTTTACCAGTCTAGGATTTGGAAGATTAGACAAACCATACATAAAGTTTACATAATAAAACATAGACATTAATTTAGTTCCTTCTTCTATAACTTCTTATTGGCTCTTGACTTCTCCTTAGTAAAAGTATTACCCTAAGGATATACATCAAAATGGGTGAGATAAAATCCAAATAAGTTGAAAAGTAAGAACATGAAACTATGTAACATGGGATGAGCATAACAATTATCACCATAACAGAGTCATAGGATCATAATCATTTGAGGATTCATTATGAAAAGACTTCTAATTTGGAAATGCATAAAAATGAAACATCATGTTTTAGTGGTTAACTACAACACATAGTTCTATCATCATGTTCACACATCATTTCCCTTCAACTAATGAGATTCATCACTATACCAAATTCATTGGAGCACTGTATAATTCCTGGTACACTCGTCACATCATAACAATCATATTTCCCTCTTTAATTCCAGGAATACCCATAACATCATAATATTTACAATATCATGTATGCCACATAGAACAAATGTAAAATATAAACATAAAATAACTCATGGAATGGAATGGGTTTCACATGATAAAGAATAAATTCATAAAAAATTTGCTCCCAAAATAAATAGGTCATAACATTCTTGACCTAGAACAATAAACGATGAGTGAAGTTGAACCAATCTTTGATAAGTAAAAATATATTGTATATTTGTAAGAAGATTTCATTTGGAATAATATTGGTTTTTTCATTAATTAAATTAGAAAACATTTATATCCCAGAATGGGTAATATTAGGACGATTGAATGAGTCTAATGTCAAATCCATACTGAAAATTTGTTGAAATAGGGAAGACCCAATGTATGAGAGTTGTGTTCGAGAATTTCCCCTTAATTTTTATCCAAAAGTGTTATTCACATTAATGTCCTGTATAATGACATTTTATTTTTTAATTAACAATTCTAGAACCATTTATTCATTAATAAGAATCATTATGGTCTTGTTAAGTTCATTTATGGGATTTTGGAATATTTATAGAGTTTAAATTCATTGTTCAGGGATGTTCATTTTTATAGTTATCTTGAATGGTTAACTTTTATTCATGAATGGAAGTTCCATTAAAATGGGGATAAACATCCAGAATTGTAATTATATTTTATTTATGATGTTACAGAACTTAAAATAATTTTATTTATAATTTTCTTATATACAATGAGTGTAACATCCCTAGTAAGTAATGAATAATATATATTTTTATCTATGTCTATTAATGATTAAGATAGTGTTTTAGAGGCTTAAAATGAAAATAAATACAATTTTAAGCATGGAATACACTAATATTCTTAAAAGTTTGTTTTACTGCCTTATGATAGAAAACCCTTTTTAAATATATATTTTGACAATTTTATAAACTATGTTTGTCAAAATGAACTTATTCTTTATGATTGGGACATAAAAATTTACTTTGGGTGAATTTTTGGTATTTTTATGACAATGTTCATTTTTTAATGAATAGTGAAAAATACTGCATTTTACATCAAAACTGCTTTTTAATCTAATTTTTTTATAAGATTATATTATATTTTTAATTGGTTTTGAAGTGAAATTAGAATATATTTTTACCATTTAATCCAATGGTGGTCATTGGAATCAATTTCACTTTGAAATTGGACTTAAACTGGTGTCAATCTTTTGATACTTATTGTTTCATAAAAACACGCTATTTGCTCTGACAGCGGGAATTAATTATTAAATTAATTAATGTGACTTATATGTATTGAATTTTGTAAAATAGACTTCATTTTTGAATTCGGAATATCAAATATAGCTTAGGGCGAATTTTTGGTAATTTTCTGAAAAACTTCAATTTTTGATGAATAGTGAAACCACTAAGTGGTAATCAAGCAAACTGATTTTTCAGTTAAATGAAAGTGTACCACTAATGTGTATTGAATTTTGAAAATCCGACATACATGGTTGTCATTAAGAAGAAAAATGTGGTTCAATGGGATTAAAATAATTTTTTGGTGAATAGTAACTTATTATGTTTTTAATCGCGATTAGTGGTAATTAGTGTAGTTTAAGGTAAAAATAATGCTTTAATAAAATAAGATGAGCATGAAACATGTCCTACCCTAATTGGTTGTGTCATGGCCGACCAAGACAATCCATGGGTCAACATGGGGACCCCATGGATCCACTTTGGTTGGGAAATGACATAAATAACTTTTTATTTAATGTAAAAGTAAAAATGACACAAACATAATATGTTTTACGAAAACAATTTTTACATGGGGTTATAAAGCTCAGATATTTTATTATAAATAGTAATTGGAAAGATAAAAAGATTTCCGAGATCATAGTATTTTTTTATAATTTTTAGACTTAAAATAAATTAAATTATGTATGACATCATGATGATGCAGCGATGACCTCATTATTTAACGATTTAAATAAAATGGAATGATAATGAAAAATCTAAAACCTACACATGGAAAAACCCAATTGGATGAGTGGATTTCGAAGGATTATCACCTTATCCTCGAATTATATCAATGTGGTACCTTTTGAATCCGAAACTCTTTTTAAAATAAAGTAACTTATCTTTACTTTCCAAAAGTGCCCCTCCTCTCTTCTTATAAAAGGCCCCCACCTCTACCTCATTTCACACACTCCTCAAGCCATTGGCTCGGCCGACCCCTGACCATTTACTCTATCCACATCCCTCTCTTCATCCTAGAGTATTACCTTTGGGAAAAATCCTTTCAAAGGAAGACTTTAGACTCAAATCAAAAGGAGTTACACTTTTAAAGGTAATTCATTCTCTCATGTTCATTTGTTTTATTTTACTTCTCCAACCCCCTAAACTCTTTTTATTTACTTATTTTGTAACAACACCAATATCTTAATTATACTAGGATGTTTTTATAATATTTATTTGAGCTACACTCTCAAACAACTACATCAAATGGTTAAAGAACATACGATTTCCGTGGATGGCGAAATTTTGCCTCCCGAAACGATGATTGTTCAATACTCATTTAACACCTTCAAAGGTGGCCATTATGATGTCACTATTTTTATATATGATATATAATATGTTTATGTTTTCCTTAAGCTTCTGTTTTTTTTCATTTTGGGAATACCATTATGGTTTCCATTATGGGTAAACATGATATCTTCATTTTAGGAAGTGCGGACTACCGCCCCCTGAAAGTGATTTGATTCGTTAATACCATATGTGGGATGTGTAAAGGATAAAGTTAATGATATTATATATGTTATTATACTGGAATTATAATATACTCTTATATCATTATGATTCCATTCCAAAAAATACGAAATAGAAATGGAAGTAGCGTTCATGCGTACGTACGGCTTACCGTCTCCATGAACGGTGCATTTCATTTCTTACCTCTAAATGTGATGTAATATTATAAATACATGTATATGATGAATATATATGATATATATGTTATCCAAATCATTAATATCATTCTGGATATAACGAACCTTTGACCAAATTAACAACATGTAAGTGTAAGAAGTCTATTTTTGACTTAAGAACCAAATACCGACAAAATGAACATTATTAACTTAAATGATTACATGATGTTCATAACATGGTATAAAAAGAATAATTAACTTTAAAAAGGTTCATAAGCAATTAGAGATTAACTCAAGTTTGTTATTCAGGAGATTAAAGAACGGTCGGGTCAAGTCGGATACGAGGTATGTGACTTCATCTCAATCTCCTTTCATTGAGGCATATTTTATTTTATACACAACATTCTTTTATACGGTGTATAAACCCCTTTGAATTTTACGTTTATTCAAAAGGAATCTTTTTTATACGAAGCGTTTACTAAACGAAAAAAGGGAATTTTTTTTGTCGTACGTATGCGGCGACAATGACTTCTCCGCCGTCGTGACCGTTATTTGAGTTTCAGATTCCTCTACAAGCCATACCTTCTTTTTAAAAGGAAAATAAATACCATGTTTTACTTTTCTTTTATTTTGGTATTGAAAATGGTTTTCACAATTTTTTTTTGTGTTGTATTGATATCTTGTGATTGAAATGTGGAAATGTTATGTTTCCTTTATGCATTTTTTATGTGATACGATTATGTTATGGTTCATGGGAATTATTATGAAAACGGGTGGTTTTGTGATAAACTATGGGCAGGTGAGCCCGATATAGCTCTCCAATGCATTGGGTAACGCGAAGGAGTGAAACGTTAAGGTTTCTCCGAAGAGATTTTAGGGAATATACTGTGATGGGTATTCCAAACGTAACCAAGAGGGTTACTCCCTACGTAAGAATGTTATGAATGCCTCAAGTTACCTTTATGTCTTATGATTTCTATGATTTATTCATGATTTGATGAGGTATGATAAAGTGATTATGTTTTATGGGTAAAGTTTGATCTCATTCTTAGGTATATGTGTACCCATGTTTCCTTTCCATGTTTTTATAACCCATACTGAGTTTTTTATGCTCATCCCATGTTTTTTTGAAATGTTTTCATAGGTAAAGGGAAAGGTACATGATATGATGATAATTTCAAGAAAGTTTTAAGAATGAATCCATGTTTTATTTTAAATATGTTTCCATTGATGGGAATGAAGAATACTATCTTTATGTAACCACTTTGTTTGTATGTGGAATGTAATTCAAGTTTTATGATCTAATTCTCTAAAACTCTAAACCCGAAAAGATCCTCAATGTGTAATCTTGTAATAACTCAAGATTAAGTAAGGTTTAAGGTTGGGGCCTTATAGTTGGTATCAAAGGTAGGTTTAGATAACTTTAGGAGTTAGAATTTTATTAGATGATTATCCATTTTTTTTTGAAATCATATAGCATTTGAATATTACCATGTTTCTTCATCTAAGACATGTTTGTTCAGAATGGTTTTCCGCAGAGGAAACAGGGAAGCAGTGCTAGGAAGGCATACAGAAGGAAATAACCTTCCGAATCAGCGTCCTGAGATGGTCGGAATTGGAACTGAACAGTTTGTTGCAGTAATGGCGCAGTTGACTCAAGCGATAAATGGTGGTGGTATCCATGCACGAGATCATCCAGATCAACCGCAGAGGAACATGTCAGTGGTGGAACATATCATGAGGCAACATCCACCATCATTCAGAGGATCATCTGACCCTGTGCTAGCTGAAGGGTGGATTAAAGCACTGGATAAGATTTTTGATGTCATCGGGTGTTAAGACAATCATAAGGTTAGTCTTGCTATTTACCGTTTGGAGGGTGAAGCAGATCAGTGGTGGTCTATGGTTAAAAATATCAGGGACACCGATGAGATTTATGCTCTTGACTGGGATTAATTCAAAGGTATGTTTCTTGATAAGTATTTTCCTAAGGCTGTTCGACTTAGGATGGATAAAAAATTCTTGGAATTGAGGCAAGAGGAAGACTCAGTGGCTGCCTATGAAGAAAGGTTCACTCGATTGGCAAGGTATGCTCCAAATTTTATCCGAGACCATGATAGTAAAATCAATCGTTTTTACTCAGGATTAAAGCCAAAATATCGAAGGGCATTAGCTTCTCGTGAGTTTAAAAGTTATGAAAATCTTGTTCGATGTGCTAAGAAGGTGGAAATGGAGTTTTCCGATGATCAAGTGTTCTATAACAATCAACAGAAGAAGAGACCGAGGTGTCAGGAGAAAGGTAAGAATTATTCAAAAAAGTCTGATGGTAAGAGAACTAAGTTTCCAGTTTGAGATAAATGTGGCAAAAGGCATACTGGGGAATGTCTTCTGAATTCTGGAAAGTGCTACCAATGTGGTAAGATGGGACATAAGGCTCGTGATTGCACTGAAAAGGATCAAGGTGAAGGTAAGAACAAATTCGATTTATAGTTAGTGAAATGTTATAAGTGCAATGAGATGGGTCACTATGCAAACGAGTGTCCAACAAAGAGCTTGAGTGATGGGAAGCAGTTAGACTACAAGAAGAAAGGGGTGGTGAAATCCTTTGCAACTACTTCAGCAGATATCGGGCCATCAAATGAAGTTGTATCAGGTACTTTGTTTGTTTTTTCAGATTATGCCAGTGTGTTGTTTGATTCGGGGTCTACACATTCTTTCATCTCTGAAACCTTTTCCAGTAAAATGGGAATACCATCTCAAGAAATGACTCCTGAACTTTTGGTAAAAACACCTGGGGGAAATGTTGAGGCAACAAGAATTTATAAGAATCTTCCTATCCTTATCTGTGGAAAGAACCTACTTGTAAACCTTATTGTTCTACCTCTAGTAGAGTTTGATGTTATCCTCGGTATGGATTGGATCTCTATTTACCATGCTAAGATTGATAGTAGAGCTAAAGAAGTTTCTTTTCAGAAAGACTTTCAGTTTGTTTACAAGAATGAACCCTTACTTTTGATAACATATCAATAGGCCGAGAAACTTGTAAAAGATGGAAATGAATGTTACCTTGCACACGTCATTGAAAATAAAGGAACTGTTCAGATTAATGATGTGCCAGTGGTAAATGAGTATCCTGATGTTTTTCGTGATGAGTTTCCTGGAATAATACCATATCGGGAAGTTGAGTTTACTGTTGACTTAGTTCCTGATGCTAAGCCAATTTCAAAACCCCCTTATCGAATGGCACAAATTGAACTTTTAGAGTTGAAGGAGCAATTGAAAGATTTATTAGGGAAAGGTTTCATTGGACCTAGCACATCACCATGGGGTGCTCCTGTTTTATTTGTTAAAAAGAAAGATGGTTCTATGAGACGTTGCGTTGATTATAGAGCCTTGAATAACATCACTATTAAGAACAAATATCCTTTGCCTCATATCGATGATTTGTTTGATCAGCTCCAGGGAGCTCAGTTTTTTTCAAAGATTGACCTGAGATCGGGGTACCATCAGCTGAAGGTAAAGGAGGCAGATATTCCGAAGACCGCGTTCCGTACGAGATATGGCCATTATGAATTTGTAGTAATGCCTTTTGGGCTAACCAATGCACCTGCTGTATTCATGGACTTAATGAATAGAATTTTCCATGAGTTCTTGGATAAGTTTGTGGTGGTTTTCATTGATGATATTTTGGTGTTTTCTAAAAGGAAAGAGAAGAATGAAAGACATTTAAGGGTTATCTTGCAAACCTTAAAAGAAAAGAAACTGTATGGGAAATTCAGCAAGTGTGAGTTTTGGTTGCAACAAATTTCTTTCCTTGGTCACATTGTTTCTAAAGATGGAATAACTGTTGATCCTGCAAAAACAAAAGTTGTGGAAGAATGGCCAAGACCCACAAATGTAACCGAGATTCGTAGCTTCCTTGGTTTGGTGGGATATTACCGAAGGTTTGTTATAAATTTTTCACGGTTATCTAGTCCAAAGACTATGCTAACTCGGAAGGGTGTTAAGTTTATCTGGACAAAATAATGTGATGATTGTTTTCAGGAATTGAAAAGAAGATTGGTGAATGCTCCAGTTTTGGCACTACCTTCCAGGAATGGGGAGTTTTTTATATACAGTGATGCTTCATTGAAAAGACTTGGTTGCATCCTAATGCAGAATGATCAGGTAATTGCTTATGTTTCACGACAGTTGAAAACTCATGAGGTAAATTACCCTACACATGATTTGGAACTAGCTGCTGTTGTTTTTGCTTTAAAAATTTGGAGGCATCATTTGTATGGAGTAGAGTGTGAAATATATACCGATCACAAAAGTTTAAAGTATATATTCACTCAGAAAGAATTGAACATGAGACAAAGGAGATGGCTGGAATTAATCAAGGATTATGATTGTACAATTCATTACAATCTGCTAAAAGAAAATAAAGTGCCTGATGCTTTGAGTCAAAAAAAGTAATGCTTCATTAACGATGTTGCATTTGGAACGTGATCCTTTGGTTAAGGATTTGATGAACTTTGGCATAGAAGTTGTTGGTGAAGGAAGTCCTTCTGTTTTGTTTCAGGTATCAGTGAGATCTTCTCTATCAGATAGAATCATGCAAGCACAGAAGCAAGACAGTGAGTTGCAGAAAAAGGTAGAGCAGGTTCAGAAAGGTATGTTGCCTGAATTCAACATTGATAATGATTGTGTTTTGAGATTTAGGAAGAGATTCTGTGTGCCTTGTGATTCACAGTTGAAGAGAGAGTTGTTATGTGAAGCTCATAGTTCTCCATTTTCAGTTCATCCGGGTAGTACTAAGATGTATAGAGATATGCGGGAGTATTACTGGTGGGATGGAATGAAAAGAGATATTGCTGATTTTACTGTGAAGTGTTTGACTTGTCAGCAGGTTAAAGCGGAGCGACAGTTACCGAAAGGGATGCTTCAGCCTTTACCAGTGCCAGAGTGGAAATGGAAGAATATATCCATGGACTTCTTTGTGGGATTACCGAAGACATCTCGAGGTAATAATGCAATCTGGGTTATTGTTGATCTCTTGACCAAATCTGCTCATTTCCTTGCTATACGAGATACTTTCTCTCTTGATCAACTTTCCCGTTTGTATCTTAAAGAGATATTCAAGTTACATTGAGTTCCTCTCTCCATTGTATCGGATCGTGATCCCAGGTTTACTTCTAACTTTTGGAAAGGTCTTCAGAAGTCGTTGGGTACTGAATTAAATTTTAGTACAGCTTTTCATCCTCAATCAGATGGGCAGTCAGAACGAACAATTCAGACATTGGAGGATATGCTACGAGCTTGTTCTATGGATTATCAGGGAAGTTGGGACCAATATCTTTCTTTGGTTGAATTTTCATATAATAACAGTTTTCATTCCAGTATACAGATGGCACCATTTGAGGCATTATATGGGAAGCGGTGTCGAACTCCAACTTTCTGGGATGAAATGGGTGAAAGAAAGTTGATGGGACCAGAATTGGTAGAAGAGATGGCAGAAAAAGTTCTGCTGATTCAGAAACACATGAGAACGGCTCAGAGCAGGCAGAAGAGTTATGCGGATAACCGGAAGAAGGATCTATCTTTCGAGGTAGGTGATAATGTTTTTCTCAAGGTTTCTCCTTGGAAAAGTGTGATGAGATTTGGTAAGAAAGGAAAGTTGAGTCCAAGGTTCATTGGACCATACGAAATTCTGGAGAGAGTTGGATCAGTTGCATACCGAGTGGCTTTACCTCCGAGTTTATCTCAGGTACACAATGTTTTTCACGTTTCGATGTTGAGAAAGTATATGCCAGATCCATCTCATGTTTTTAGTCCAGAGGTAGTTCAGCTGGAAGAGAACCTATCATATGAGGAACAACCGGTCCAGATTCTTGACCACATGGAGCAAGTGTTACGGAATAAGGTGATTAATCAGGTAAAGTTTTTGTGGAAAAACCACATGATTGAAGAGGCAACATGGGAATCTGAAAATGCAATGAGGTTTAAGTACCCCCATTTATTTGATAAGTAAATAAATTGTGGGACGCAATTTTCTAAAGGGGGGAAGGATGTAACATACCAAGTAAGTAATGAATAATATATATTTTTATCTATGTCTATTAATGATTAAGATAGTGTTTTAGTGGCTTAAAATGAAAATAAATACAATCATAAGCATGGAATACACTAATATTCTTAAAAGATTGTTTTACTGCCTTATGATGGAAACCCCTTTTTAAATCTATCTTTTGACAATTTTATAAACTATGTTTGTCAAAATTAACTTATTCTTTATGATTGGGACATCGAAATTTACTTTGTGTGAATTTTTGGTATTTTTCTGACAATGTTCATTTTTTAATGAATAGTGAAAAATACTGCATTTTACATCAAAAATGACTTTTAATATAATTTATTTATATGATTATATTATCTTTTGAATTGGTTTTGAAGTGAAATTAGAATATATATTTACCAGTTAATCCAATTGTGGTCATTGGAATCAATTTCACTTTGAAATTGGACTTAAACTGGTGTCAATCTTTTGATACTTATTTTTTCATAAAAACACGCTATTTGCTCTGACAGCGGGAATTAATTATTAGATTAATTAATGTGACTTATATTTATTTAATTTTGTAAAATAGACTTCATTTTTGAATTCGGAATATCAAATATAGCTTAGGGTGAATTTTTGGTATTTTTCTGAAAAACTTCAATTTTTTATGAATAGTGAAACCACTAAGTGGTAATCAAGAAAACTGATTTTTCAGTTAAATGAATGTTTACAACTAATGTGTATTGAATTTTGAAAATCCTACATACATGGTTGTCATTAAGAAGTAAAATGTGGTTCAATGGGATTAAAATAATTTTTTGCTCAATAGTAACTTATTAAGTTTTCAATCGCGATTAGTAGTAATTAGTGTAGTTTAAGGTAAAAATAATGCTTTAATAAACTAAGATTAGCATGACACATGTCCTACCCTCATTGGTTGTGTCATGGCAGACCAGGAAAAGCAATGGGTCAACATGGGGACCCCATGGATCCACTTTGGTTGGGAAATGACATAAATAACTTTTTATTTAATGTAAAAGTAAAAATGAAACTAACATAATATGTTCACGAAAACAATTTTTAAATGGGGTTATAAAGATCATATTTTTTATTATAAATAGTCATTGGAAAGCTAAAAATATTTACTACATCATAGTATTTTTTTATAATTTTTAGACTTTAAATAAATTAAATTATTTATGACATCATGATGATGCAGCGATGACCTCATTATTTAATGATTTAAATAAAATGGAAAGATAATGAAAAATCTAAAACCTACACATGGAAAAACCCAATTTGATGAGTGGATTTCGAATCCTTATCACTGTATCCTAGAATTATAGCAATGTGGGACCTTTTGAATCTGAAAATCTTTTTAAAATAAAGTAACTTATCTTTACTTTCCAAAAGTGCCCCTCCTCTCTTCTTATAAAAGGCCTCCACCTCTACCTCATTTCACACACTCCTCAAGCCTTTGGCTCGGCCAACCCATGCCCATTTACTCTCTCCACATCCCTCTATTCATCCTAGATGATTCCCTTTGGGCAGAACCCTTTCAAAGGAAGCCTTTAGGCTCAAATCAAAAGGAGTTACACTTTTAAAGGTAATTCATTATCTCATGTTCATTTGTTTTATTTTGCTTCTCCAACCCCCTAAACTCTTTTTATTTAATTATTTTGTAACAAAACCAGTATCTTCATTATACTAGGTTGTTTTTATAATATTTATTTGATCTACACTCTCACACAACGACAACAAATGGTTAAAGAACATACGATTTTCGTGGATGGCGAAATTTTGCATCCCGAAACGATGATTGTTCAATACTCATTTAACACCTTCAAAGGTGGCCATTATGATGTCACTATTTTTATATATGATATATAATATGTTTATGTTTTCCTTAAGCTTCTGTTTTTTTTCATTTTGGGCATACCTTTATGGTTTCCATTATGGGTAAACACGATATCTTCATTTTAGGAAGTGCGGACTACCGCCCCCTGAAAGTGATTTGATTTGTTAATACCATATGTGGGATGTGTAAAGGATAAATTTAATGATATTATATATGTTATTATACTGGAATTATAATATACTCTTATATCATTATGATTCCATTCCAGAAAATACGAAATAGATATGGAAGTAGCGTTCATGCGTACGTACGGCTTACCGTCTCCATGAACGGTGCATTTCATTTCTTACCTCTAAATGTGATGTAATATTATAAATACATGTATATGATGAATATATATGATATATATTTTATCCAAATCATTAATATCATTCTGGATATAACGAACCTTTGACCAAATTAACAACATGTAAGTGTAAGAAGTCTATTTTTGACTTAAGAACCAAATACCGACAAAATGAACATTATTAACTTAAATGATTACATGATGTTCATAACATTGTATAAAAGGAATAATGAACTTGAATAAGGTTCATAAGCAATTAGAGATTAACTCAAGTTTATTATTCAAGAGATTAAAGAACGGTCGGGTCAAGTCGGATACGAGGTATGGGACTTCGTCTCAATCTCCTTTCATTGAGGCATATTTTATTTTATACACAACTTTCCTTTATACGGTGTATAAACCCCTTTGACTTTTACGTTTATTCAAAGGAATCTTTTTTATACGAAGCATTTACTAAACGACAAAAGGGAATGTTTTTTGTCGTACGTATGCGGCGACAACGACTTCTCCGCCGTCGTGACCGTTATTTGAGTTTCGGCTTCCTCTACAAGCCATACCTTCTTTTTAAAAGAAAAATAAATACCATGTTTTACTTTTCTTTTATTTTGGTATTGAAAATGGTTTTCACAGCTTTTTTTTGTGTTGTATTGATATCTTGTGATTGAAATGTGGAAATGTTATTTTCCTTTATGCATGTTTTATGTGATACGATTATGTTATGGTTCTTGGGCATTATTATAAAAACGGGTGGTTCCGTGATAAACTAAGGGTGGGTGAGCCCGATATAGCTCTCCAATGCATTAGGTAACGTGATGGAGTGAAATGTTAAGGTTTCTCCGAAGAGATTTTAGGGAATATACTGTGATGGGTATTCCAAACGTAACCAAGAGGGTTACTCCCTACGTAAGAATGTTATGAATTCCTCAAGTTACCTTTATGTCTTAAGATTTCTATGATTTATTTATGATTTGATGATGTATGATAAAGTGCTTATGTTTTATGGGTAAAGTATGATCTCATTCTTATGTATATGTGTACCCATGTTTCCTTTCCATGTTTTTATAACCCATACTGAGTTTTTTATGCTCATCCTAAGTTTTTTTGAAATGTTTTCACAGGTCAAGGGAAAGGTACATGATATGATGATAGTGTCAAGGAAGTGTCAAGAATGAATCAATGTTTTATTTTAAATATGTTTCCATTGATGGGAATGAAGAATACTATCTTTATGTAACCACTTTGTTTGTATGTGGAATCTATTGCATGTTTTATGATCTAATTCTCTAAAACTCTAAACCCGAAAAGATTCTCAATGTGTAATCTTGTAATAACTCAAGATTAAGTAAGGTTTAAGGCTGGGGCCTTATAGTTGGTATCAAATGGAGGTTTAGATAACTTTAGGAGTTAGAATATTATTAGATGATTATCCAAAAATATATTTTTTTGAAATCATATAGCATTTGAAGATTACCATGTTGCTTCATCTAAGAAATGTTTGTTCAGAATGGTTTTCCGCAGAGGAAACAGGGAATTAGTGCTCGGAAGGCATATAGAAAGAAATAACCTTCCGAATCAGCATCCTAAGATGGTTGGAATTGGAACTGAACAGTTTGTGGCAGTAATGGCGCAGTTGACTCAAGCGATAAATGGTGGTGGTATCCATGCACCAGATCAGCCAGATCAACCGCAGAGGAACATGTCAGTGGTGGAACATTTCATGAGGCAACATCCACCATCATTCAGAGGATCATCTGACCATGTGCTAGCTGAAGGGTGGATTAAA
This sequence comes from Viscum album, assembly GCA_963277665.1. NCBI lineage: Eukaryota > Viridiplantae > Streptophyta > Magnoliopsida > Santalales > Viscaceae > Viscum > Viscum album. The sequence goes on from OY728127.1 coordinate 2,017,121,032, forward strand.
GCACTGGAGAAGATTTTTGATGTCATGGGGTGTTTAGACAATCAAATGGTTAGTCTTGCTATTTACCGTTTGGAGGGTGAAGCAGATCAGTGGTGGTCTATGGTTAAAAATATCAAGGACGCCGATGAGATTGATGCTTTTCACTGGGATGAATTCAAAGTTATGTTTCTTGAGAAGTATTTTCCTAAGGCTGTTCGACTTAGGATGGAAAAACAATTCTTGGAATTGAAGCAAGAGGAAGACTCAGTGGCTGCCTATGAAGAATGGTTCACTCGATTGGAAAGGTATTCTCCAAATATTATCTGAGACCTTGATAGTAAAATCAATCGTTTTTACTCAGGATTAAAGCCAAAATATCGAAGGTCATTAGATTATCGTGAGTTTAAAAGTTATGAAAAGCTTGTTCGATGTGCTGAGAAGGTGGTAATGGAGATTGCCGATGATCAAGTGTTCTATAACAACCAACAGAAGAAGAGACCGAGGTGGCAGGAGAAAGGTAAGAATTCTTCAAAAAATTCTGATGGTAAGAGAACTAAGTTTCCAGTTTGTGATAAATGTGGAAAAAGGCATGCTGGGGAATGTCATCTGAATTCTGGAAAGTGCTACCGATGTGGTAAGATGGGACATAAGGCTCGTGATTGCACTGAAAAGGATCAAGGTGAAGGTAAGAAAAAATTTGATTTACAGTTAGTGAAATGTTATAAGTGCAATGAGATGGGTCACTATGAAAACAAGTGTCCGACAAAGTGCTTGAGTGATGGGAAGCAGTTAGACTACAAGCAGAAAGGGGTGGTGAAATCCTTTGCAACTACTTCAGCAGATGTCGGGCCATCAAATGAAGTTGTATCAGTTACTTTGGTTGTTTTTTCAGATTATGCCAGTGTGTTTTTTGATTCGGGGTCTACACATTCTTTCATCTCTGAAACCTTTTATGGTAAAATGGGAATACCATCTCAAGAAATGACTCCTGAACTTTTGGTAAAAACACCTGGGGGAAATGTTGAGGCAAAAAGAATTTATAAGAATCTTCCTATCCTTATCTGTGGAAAGAACCTACTTGCAAACCTTATTGTTCTACCTCTAGTAGAGTTTGATGTTATCCTGGGTATGGATTGGCTCTCTATTTACCATGCTAAGATTGACTGTAGATCTAAAGAAGTTTCTTTTCAGAAAGACTTTCAGTTTTTTTACAAGAATGAACCCTTACTTTTGATAACATATCAAGAGGCCGAGAAACTTTTAAAAGATGGAAATGAATTTTACCTTGCACACGTCGTTGAAAATAAAGGAACTGTTCAGATTAATGATGTGCCAGTGGTAAATGAGTATCCTGATGTTTTTTCTAATGAGTTTCCTGCAATAATACTAGATCAGGAAGTTGAGTTTACTGTTGACTTAGTTCCTGATGCTAAGACAATTTCAAAGCCCCCTTATCGAATGGCACAAATTGAACTTTTAGAGTTGAAGGAGTAATTGAAAGATTTGTTAGAGGAAGGTTTCATTCGACCTAGCACATCACCATGGGGTGCTCCTGTTTTATTTGTTAAAATGAAAGATGGTTCTATAAGACTTTTCATTGATTATAGAGCCTTGAATAAAATCACTGTTAAGAACAAATATCCTTTTCCTCATATCAGTGATTTTTTTGATCAGCTCCAGGGAGCTCAGTTTTTTTCAAAGATTGACCTAAGATCGGGGTACCATCAGCTGAAGGTAAAGGAGGCAGATATTCTGAAGACTGTGTTCCGTACGAGATATGTCCATTATGAATTTGTAGTAATTCCTTTTGGGATAACCAATGCACCTGCTGTATTCATGGACTTAATGAATAGAATTTTCCATGAGTTCTTGGATAAGTTTGTGGTGGTTTTCATTGATGATATTTTGGTGTTTTCTAAAAGTAAAGAGGAGCATGAAAGACATTTAAGGGTTATCTTGCAAACCTTAAAAGAAAAGAAATTGTATGGGAAATTCAGCAAGTGTGAGTTTTGGTTGCACCAAATTTCTTTCCTTGGTCACATTGTTTCTAAAGATGGAATAACTGTTGATCCTGCAAAAACAAAAGTTGTGGAAGAATGGCCAAGACCCACAAATGTAACTGAGATTCGTAGCTTCCTTGGTTTGGCGGGCTATTACCGAAGGTTTGTTAGAAATTTTTCACGGTTATCTAGTCCAATGACTAAGCTAACTCGGAAGGGTGTTAAGTTTATCTGGAAAAAAGAATGTGATGATTGTTTTTAGGAATTGAAAAGAAGATTGGTGAATGCTCTAGTTTTGGAACTATCTTCGAGGAATGGTCAGTTTGTTATATACAGTGATGCTTCATTGAAAGGACTTGGTTGCATCCTAATGCAGAATGATCAGTTAGTTGCTCATGCTTCATGACAGTTGAAAACTCATGAGGTGAATTACCCTACACATGATTTGAAACTAGCTGCTGTTGTTTTTTCTTTAAAAATTTAGAGGCATCATTTGTATGGAGTAAAGTGTGAAATATATACCGATCACAAAAGTTTAAAGTATATATTCACTCAGAAAGAATTGAACATGAGACAAAGGAGATGGCTGGAATTAATCAAGGATTATGATTGTACAATTCATTACCATCCAGGAAAAGAAAATAAAGTGGCTGATGCTTTGAGTCGAAAAAAGTAATGCTTCATTAACGATGTCGCGTTTGGAACGTGATCCTTTGGTTAAGGATTTCAATAACTTTGGCATAGAAGTTGTTGGTGCAGGAAGTCCTTCTGTTTTGTTTCATGTATCAGTGAGATCTTCTCTATCAGATAGAATCAAGAAAGCACATAAGCAAGATAGTGAGTTGCAGAAAAAGGTAGAGCTGGTTCAGAAAGGTAAGTTTCCTGAATTCAACATTGATAATGAATGTGTTTTGAGATTTGGGAAGAGATTGTGTGTGCCTTGTGATTCACATTTGAAGAGAGAGTTGTTATGTGAAGCTCATAGATCTCCGTTTTCAGTTCATCCGGGCAGTAATAAGATGTATAGAGATCTGCGGGATTATTACTGGTGGGATGGAATGAAAAGAGATATTGCTGATTTTACTGTGAAGTGTTTGACTTGTCAGCAAGTTAAAGCAGAGCGGCAGTTACCGAAAGGGATGCTTCAGCTTTTACCAGTACCAGAGTGGAAATGGGAGAATATATCCATGGACTTTGTTGTGGGATTACCGAAGACATCTCGAGGTAATAATGTAATCTGGGTTATTGTTGATCGCTTGACCAAATCTGCTCATTTCCTTGCAATACGAGATACTTTCTCTCTTGATCAACTTTCCCGTTTGTATCTTAAAGAGATAGTCAAGTTACATGGAGTTCCTCTCTCCATTGTATCGGATCGTGATCCCAGGTTTACTTCTAACTTTTGGAAAGGCCTTCGGAAGTCGTTGGGTACTGAATTAAATTTTAGTACATCTCTTCATCCTCAATTAGATGGGCAGTCTGAACGAACAATTCAGACATTGGAGGATATGCTACGAGCTTGTTCTATGGATTATCAGGGAAGTTGGGACCAACATCTTTCTTTGGTTGAATTTTCATATAATAACAGTTTTCATTCTAGTATACAGATGGCACCATTTGAGGCATTATATGGGAAGCGGTGTCGAACTCCAGCTTTCTGCGATGAAGTGGGTTAAAGGAAGTTGATGGGATCAGAATTGGTAGAAGAGATGGAAGAAAAAGTTCAGCTGATTCAGAAACACATGAGAACTGCTCAGAGCAGGCAGAAGAGTTATGCGGATAACCGGAGGAAGGATCTATCTTTCGAGGTAGGTGATCATGTTTTTCTCAAGGTTTCTCCTTGGAAAAGTGTGATGAGATTTGGTAAGAAAGGAAAGTTGAGTCCAAGGTTCATTGGACCATACGAAATTCTGGAGAGAGTTGGATCAGTTGCATACCGAGTGGCTTTACCTCCGAGTTTATCTCAGGTACACAATGTTTTTCACGTTTCGATGTTGAGAAAGTATATGCCAGATCCATCTCAAGTTTTGAGTCCAGAGGTAGTTCAGCTAGAAGAGAACCTATCATATGAGGAACAACCGGTCCAGATTCTTGACCACAGGGAGAAAGTGTTATGGAATAAGGTGATTAATCAGGTAAAGGTTTTGTGGAAAAACCACATGATTGAAGAGGCAACATGGGAATCTGAAAATGCAATGAGGTTTAAGTACCCCCATTTATTTGATAAGTAAATAAATTGCGGGAACGCAATTTTCTAAAGGGGGGAAGGATGTAACATCCCAATAAGTAATGAATAATAGATATTTTTATCTATGTCTATTAATGATTATGATAGTGTTTTAGAGGCTTAAAATGAAAATAAATACAATCTTAAGCATGGAATACAGTAATATTCTTAAAAGATTGTTTTACTGCCTTATGATGGAAAACCCTTTTAAAATCTATCTTTTGACAATTTTATAAACTATGTTTGTCACTATAAACTTATTCTTTATGATTGGGACATCAAAATTTACTTTGTGTGAATTTTTGGTATTTTTCTGACAATGATCATTTTTTAATGAATAGTGAAAAATACTGCGTTTTACATCAAAACTGCTTTTTAATATAATTTATTTATATGATTATATTATCTTTTGAATTGGTTTTGAAGTGAAATTATAATATATTTTTACCATTTAATCCAATGGTGGTCATTGGAATCAATTTCACTTTGAAATTGGACTTAAACTGGTGTCAATCTTTTGATACTTATTGTTTCATAAAAACACGCTATTTGCTCTGACAGCGGGAATTAATTATTAAATTAATTAATTTGACTTATATGTATTTAATTTTGTAAACTAGACTTCATTTTTGAATTCGGAATATCAAATATAGCTTAGGTTTAATTTTTGGTAATTTTCTGAAAAACTTCAATTTTTGATGAATAGTGAAACCACTAAGTGGTAATCAAGCAAACTGATTTTTCAGTTAAATGAAAGTTTACCACTAATGTGTATTGAATTTTGAAAATCCGACATACATGGTTGTCATTGAGAAGTAAAATGTGGTTCAATGGGATTAAAATAATTTTTTGGTGAATAGTAACTTATTAAGTTTTTAATCGCGATTAGTGTTAATTAGTGTAGTTTAAGGTAAAAATAATGCTTTAATAAAATACGATGAGCATGACACATGTCCTACCCTCATTGTTTGTGTCATGTCCGACCAAGACAAGACATGGGTAAACATGGGGACCCCATGGATCCACTTCGGTTGGGAAATGACATAAATAACTATTTATTTAATGTAAAAGTAAAAATGACACAAACATAATATGTTTTCCGAAAACAATTTTTACATGGGGTTATAAAGATAAGATTTTTTTAATATAAATAGTAATTGGATATCAAAATAGATTTCCTACATCATAGTATTTTTTTTATAATTTTTAGACTTTAAATAAATTAAATCATTTATGACATCATGATGATGCAACGATGACCTCATTATTTAACGATTTAAATAAAATGGAAAGATAATGAAAAATATAAAATCTACACATGGCCAAAACCAATTGGATGAGTGTATTTCGAAGCCTTATCACCTTATCCTTTAATTATAGCAATGTGGTATCTTTTGAATCCGAAACTCTTTTTAAAATAACGTAACTTATCTTTACTTTCCAAAAGTGCCCCTCCTCTCTTCTTATAAAAGGCCCCCACCTCTACCTGATTTCACACACTCCTCAAGCCTTTGGCTCGGCCAAACCCTACCCATTTACTCTCTCCACATCCCTCTCTTCATCCTAGAGGATTCCCTTCAGGCTGAATCCTTTCAAAGGAAGCCTTTAGGCTCAAATCAAAAGGAGTTACACTTTTAAAGGTAATTCATTCTCTCATGTTCATTTGTTTTATTTGGCTTCTCCAACCCCCTAAACTCTTTTTATTTACTTATTTTGTAACAACACCAGTATCTTCATTATACTAGGATGTTGTTATAATATTTATTTGAGCTACACTCTCACACAACTACATCAAATGTTTAAAGAACATACGGTTTCCGTGGATGGCGAAATTTTTCCTCCCGAAACGATGATTGTTCAATACTCATTTAACACCTTCAAAGGTGGCCATTATGATGTCACTATTTTTATATATGATATATAATATGTTTATGTTTTCCTTAAGCTTCTGTTTTTTTTTCATTTTGGGCATACCTTTATGGTTTCCATTATGGGTAATCACGATATCTTCATTTTAGGAAGTGCGGACCTCGGCCCCCTGAAAGTGATTTGATTCGTTAATACCATATGTGGGATGTGTAAAGGATAAAGTTAATGAAATTATATATGTTATTATATTGGAATTATAATATACTCTTATATCATTATGATTACATTCCAGAAAATATGAAATAGAAATGTAAGTTGCGTTCATGCGTACGTACGGCTTACCGTCTCAATGAACGGTGCATTTCATTTCTTACCTCTAAATGTGATGTAATATTATAAATACATGTATGTGATGAATATATATGATATATATGTTATCCAAATCATTAATATCATTCTGGATATAACGAACCTTTGACCAAATTAACAACATGTATGTGTAAGAAGTCTATTTTTGACTTAAGAACCAAATACCGACAAAATGAACATTATTAACTTAAATGATTACATGATGTTCATAACATGGTATAAAAGGAATAATGAACTTGAAAACGGTTCATAAGCAATTAGAGATTAACTCAAGTTTATTATTCAGGAGATTAAAGAACGGTCGGGTCAAGTCGTATACGAGGTATGGGACTTCGTCTCAATCTCCTTTCATTGAGGCATATTTTATTTTATACACATCTTTTTTTATACGGTGTATAAACCCCTTTGAATTTTACGATTATTCAAAAGGAATATTTTTTATACGAAGCGTTTACTAAACGACAAAAGGGAATGTTTTTTGTCGTACGTATGCGGCGACAACGATTTCTCCACCGTCGTGACCGTTATTTGAGTTTCGGCATCCTCTACAAGCCATACCTTCTTTTTAAAAGAAAAATAAATACCATGTTTTACTTTTCATTTATTTTGGTATTGAAAATGGTTTTCACAATTTTTTTTTGTGTTGTATTTATATCTTGTGATTGAAATGTGGAAATGTTATGTTTCCTTTATGCATGTTTTATGTGATACGATTATGTTATGGTTCTTGGGCATTATTATGAAAACGGGTGGTTCCGTGATAAACTAAGGGCGGGTGAGCCCGATATAGCTCTCCAATGCATTGGGTAACGTGAAGGAGTGAAACGTTAAGGTTTCTCCGAAGATATTTTAGGGAATATACTGTGATGGGTATTCCAAACGTAACCAAGAGGGTTACTCCCTACGTAAGAATGTTATGAATGCCTCAAGTTACCTTTATGTCTTAGGATTTCTATGATTTATTCATGATTTGATGAGGTATGATAAAGTGATTATGTTTTATGGGTAAAGTATGATATCATTCTTATGTATATGTGTACCCATTTTTCCTTTCCATGTTTTTATAACCCATACTGAGTTTTTTATGCTCATCCCAAGTTTTTTTGAAATGTTTTCACAGGTCAAGGGAAAGGTACATGATATGATGATAGTGTCAAGGAAGTGTCAAGAATGAATCCATGTTTTATTTTAAATATGTTTCCTTTGATGGGAATGAAGAATACTATCTTTATGTAACCACTTTGTTTGTATGTGGAATGTAATGCAAGTTTTATGATCTAATTCTCTAAAACTCTAAACCCGAAAAGATCCTCAATGTGTAATCATGTAATAACTCAAGATTAAGTAAGGATTAAGGCTGGGGCCTTATAGTTGTTATCAAAGGGAGGTTTAGATAACTTTAGGAGTTAGAATTTTATTAGATGATTATCCAAAAATAATTTTTGTTTTGAAATCATATAGCATTTGAAGATTACCATGTTTCTTCATCTAAGACATGTTTGTTCAGAATGGTTTTCCGCAGAGGAAATAGGGAAGCAGTGCTAGGAAGGCATACAGAAGGAAATAACCTTCTGAATCAGCATCCTGAGATGGTCGGAATTGGAACTGAATAGTTTGTTGCAGTAATGGCGCAGTTGACTCCAGCGATAATTGGTGGTGGTATCCATGCACGAGATCAGCCAGATCAACCGCAGAGGAACATGTCAGTGGTGGAACATTTCATGAGGCAACATCCACCATCATTCAGAGGATCATCTGACCCTGTGCTAGCTGAAGGGTGGATTAAAGCACTGGAGAAGATTTTTGATGTCATGGGGTGTTCAGACAATCAAAAGGTTAGTCTTGCTATTTACCGTTTTGAGGGTGAAGCAGATCAGTGGTGGTCTATGGTTAAAAATATCAGGGATGCTGATGAGATTGATGCTCTTGACTGGGATGAATTCAAAGGTATGTTTCATGAGAAGTATTTTCCTAAGACTGTTCGACTTAGGATGGAAAAAAATTCTTGGAATTTAGGCAAGAGGAAGACTCAGTGGCTGCCTATGAAGAATGGTTCACTCGATTGGCAAGGTATGCTCCAAATTTTATCTGAGACCTTGATAGTAAAATCAATCGATTTTACTCAGGATTAAAGCCAAAATATCGAAGGGCATTATCTTCTCGTGAGTTTAAATGTTATGGAAAGCTTGTTCGATGTGCTGAGAAGGTGGAAATGGAGTTTGTCGATGATCAAGTGTTCTATAACAACCAACAGAAGAAGAGAACGAGGTGGTAGGAGAAAGGTAAGAATTCTTCAAAAAAGTCTGTTGGTAAGAGAACTAAGTTTCCAGTTTGTGATAAATGTGGAAAAAGGCATGCTGGGGAATGTCTTCTGAATTCTGGAAAGTGCTACCGATGTGGTAATATGGGACATAAGGCTCGTGATTGCACTGAAAAGGATCAAGGTGAAGGTAAGAACAAATTTTATTTACAGTTAGTGAAATGTTTTAAGTGCAATGAGATGGGTCACTATGCAAACGAGTGTCCGACAAAGAGCTTGAGTGATGGGAAGAAGTTATACTACAAGCAGAAAGGGTTGGTGAAATCCTTTGCAACTACTTCAGCAGATGTCGGGCCATCAAATGAAGCTGTATCAGGTACTTTGTTTGTTTTTTCAGATTATGCCAGTGTGTTGTTTGATTCGGGGTCTACACATTCTTTCATCTCTGAAAACATTTCTAGTAAAATGGGAATACCATCTCAAGAAATGACTCCTGAACTTTTGGTAAAAACACCTGGGGGAAATGTTGAGGCAAAAAGAATTTATAATAATCTTCCTATCCTTATCCGTGCAAAAGAACCTACTTGCAAAGCTTATTGTTCTACCTCTAGTAGAGTTTGATTTTATCCTGGGTATGGATTGGCTCTCTATTTACCATGATAAGATTGAATGTAGAGCTAAAGAAGTTTCTTTTCAGAAATACTTTCAGTTTGTTTACAAGAATGAACCCTTACTTTTGATAACATATTAAGAGGCCGAGGAACTTGTAAAAGATGGAAATGAATGTTACCTTGCACACGTCGTTGAAAATAAAGGAACTGTTCAGATTAATGATGTGCCAGTGGTAAATGAGTATCTTGATGTTTTTCCTGATGTGTTGCCTAGAGTAATACCAGATCGGGAAGTTGAGTTTACTGTTGACTTAGTTCCGGATGCTAATCCAATTTCAAAACCCCCTTATTGAATGGCACAAATTGAACTTTTAGAATTGAAGGAGCAATTGAAAGACTTATTAAAGAAAGGTTTCATTCAACCTAGCACATCACCATGGGGTGCTCTTGTTTTATTTGTTAAAAAGAAAGATGGTTCTATGAGACTTTGCATTGATTATAGAGCCTTGAATAACATCACTGTTAAGAACAAATATCCTTTGCCTCATATCGATGATATGTTTGATCAGCTCCAGGGAGCTCAGTTTTTTTCAAAGATTGACCTGAGATCGGGATACCATCAGCTGAAGGTAAAGGAGGCAGATATTCTGAAGACCGCGTTCTGTACGAGATATGGCCATTATGAATTTGTAGTAATGCCTTTTGGGCTAACCAGTTCACCTGCTGTATTCATGGACTTAATGAATAGAATTTTCCATGAGTTATTGGATAAGTTTGTGGTGGTTTTCATTGATGATATTTTGGTGTTTTCTAAAAGTAAAGAGGAGCATGAAAGACATTTAAGGGTTATCTTGCAAACCTTAAAAGAAAAGGAACTATATGGGAAATTCAGCAAGTGTGAGTTTTGGTTGCAACAAGTTTCTTTCCGTGGTCACATTGTTTCTAAAGATGGAATAACTGTTGATCCTGAAAAAACAAAAGTTGTGGAAGAATGGCCAAGACCCACAAATGTAACCGAGATTCGTAGCTTCCTTGGTTTGGCGAGCTATTACCAAAGGTTTGTTAGAAATTTTTCACGGTTATCTAGTCCAATGACTAAGCTAACTCGGAAGGGTGTTAAGTTTATCTGGACAAAAGATTGTGATGATTGTTTTCAGGAGTTGAAAAGAAGATTGGTGAATGCTCCAGTTTTGGCACTACCTTCCAGGAATGGTGAGTTTGTTATATACAGTGATGCTTCATTGAAAGGACTTGGTTGCGTCCTAATGAAGAATGATCAGGTAATTGCTTATGCTTCACGACAGTTGAAAACTCATGAGGTAAATTACCCTACACATGATTTGGAAATAGCTGCTGTTGTTTTTGCTTTAAAAATTTGGAGGCATCATTTATATGGAGTAAAGTGTGAAATATATACCGATCACAAAAGTTTAAAGTATATATTCACTCAGAAAGAATTGAACATGAGACAAAGGAGATGGCTGGAATTAATCAAGGATTATGATTGTACAATTCCTTACCATCCGGGAAAAGCAAATAAAGTGGCTGATGCTTTGTTTCAATAAAGTAATGCTTCATTAACGATGTTGCGTTTGGAACATGATCCTTTGGTTAAGGATTTGATAAACTTTGGAATAGATGTTGTTGGTGCAGGAAGTCCTTCTGTTTTGTTTTAGGTATCAGTGATATCTTCTCTATCAGATAGAATCAAGAAAGCACAGAAGCAAGACAGTGAGTTGCAGAAAAAGGTAGAGCTGGTTCAGAAAGGTAAGTTGCCTGAATTCAACATTGATAATGATTGTGTTTTGAGATTTGGGAAGAGATTGTGTATGACTTGTGATTCACAGTTGAAGAGAGAGTTGTTATGTGAAGCTCATAGTTCTCCGTTTTCAGTTCATCCGGGCAGTACTAAGATGTATAGAGATCCGCAGGAGTATTACTGGTGGGATGGAATGAAAAGAGATGTTGCTGATTTTACTGTGAAGTGTTTGACTTGTCAGTAGGTTAAAGCAGAGCGGCAGTTACCGAAAGGGATGCTTCAGCCTTTACCAGTGCCAGAGTGGAAATGGGAGAATATATCCATGGACTTTGTTGTAGGATTACCGAAGACATCTCGAGGTAATAATGCAATCTGGGTTATTGTTGATCGCTTGACCAAATCTTCTCATTTCCTTGCTATACGAGATACTTTCTCTCTTGATCAACTTTCCCGTTTGTATCTTAAAGAGATAGTCAAGTTACATGGAGTTCCTCTCTCCATTGTATCAGATCGTGATCCCAGGTTTACTTCTAACTTTTGGAAAGGCCTTCAGAAGTCGTTGGGTACTGAATTAAATTTTAGTACAGCTTTTCATCCTCAATCAGATGGGCAGTCAGAACGAACAATTCAAACATTGGAGGATATGCTACGAGCTTGTTCTATGGATTATCAGGGAAGTTGGGACCAACATCTTTCTTTGGTTGAATTTTCATATAATAACAGTTTTCATTCCAGTATACAGATGGAACCATTTGAGGCATTATATGGAAAGCGGTGTCGAACTCCAGCTTTCTGGGATGATGTGGGTGAAAGGAAGTTTATGGGACCAGAATTGGTAGAAGAGATGGCAGAAAAAGTTCAACTGATTCAGAAACACATGTGAACAGCTCAGAGCAGGCAGAAGAGTTATGCGGATAACCGGAGGAAGGATCTATCTTTCGAGGTAGGTGATCATGTTTTTCACACGGGTTATCCTTGGAAAAGTGTGATGAGATTTGGTAAGAAAGGAAAGTTGAGTCCAATGTTCATTGGACCATACGAAATTCTGGAGAGAGTTGGATCAGTTGCATACCGAGTGGCTTTACCTCCGAGTTTATCTCAGGTGCACAATGTTTTTCACGTTTCGATGTTGAGAAAGTATATGCCAGATCCATCTCATGTTTTGAGTCCAGAGGTAGTTCAGCTGGAAGAGAACCTATTATATGAGGAACAATCAGTCCCGATTCTTGACCACAGGGAGAAAGTGTTACGGAATAAGGTGATTAATCAGGTAAAGGTTTTGTGGAAAAATCACATGATTGAAGAGGGAACATGGGAATCTAAAAATGCAATGAGGTTTAAGTACCCCCACTTATTTGATAAGTAAATAAATTGCAGGGACGCAATTTTCTAAAGGGGGGAAAGATGTAACATACCATGTAAGTAATGAATAATAGATATTTTTATCTATGTCTATTAATGATTAAGATAGTGTTTTAGAGGCTTAAAATGAAAATAAATACAATCTTAAGCATGGAATACACTAATATTCTTAAAAGATTGTTTTACTGCCTTATGATGGAAAACCCTTTTTAAATCTATCTTTTGAAATTTTTAAAAAATATTTTGTCAAAATAAACTTATTCTTTATGATTGGGACATCAAAATTTACTTTCTGTGAATTTTTGGTATTTTTCTGACAATGTTCATTTTTTAATGAATAGTGTAAAATACTGCATTTTACATCAAAACTTCTTTTTAATCTAATTTATTTAGATGATTATATTATCTTTTGAATTGGTTTTGAAGTGAAATTAGAATATATTTTTACCATTTAATAAAATGGTGGTCATTGGAATCAATTTCACTTTGAAATTGGACTTAAACTGGTGTCAATCTTTTGATACTTATTGTTTCATAAAAACACGCTATTTGCTCTGACAACAGGAATTAATTATTAAATTAATTAATGTGACTTATATGTATTGAATTTTGTAAAATAGACCTCATTTTTGAATTCGTAGTATCAAATATAGCTTAGGGTAAATTTTTGGTAATTTTCTGAAAAACTTCAATTTTTGATGAATAGTGAAACCACTAAGTGGTAATCAAGAAAACTGATTTTTCAGTTAAATGAAAGTTTACCACTAATGTGTATTGAATTTTGAAAATCCGACATACATTGTTGTCATTAAGAAGTAAAATTTGGTTCAATGGGATTAAAATAATTTTTTGGTGAATAGTAACTTATTAAGTTTTTAATCGTGATTAGTGGTAATTAGTGTAGTTTAAGGTAAAAATAATGCTTTAATAAAATAAGATGAGCATGACACATGTCCTACCCTCATTGTTTGTGTCAGGGCCGACCATGAAAAGCCATGGCTCAACATGGGGACCCCATGGATCCACTTTGGTCGGGAAATGACATAAATAACTTTTTATTTAATGTAAAAGTAAAAATGACACAAACATAATATGTTTTACGAAAACAATTTTTACATGGGGTTATAAAGATCAGATGTTTTATTATAAATAGTAATTGGAAAGCTAAAACGATTTCCTACATCATAGTATTTTTTTTATAATTTTATACTTTAAATAAATTAAATTATTTATGACATCATGATGATGCAGCGATGACCTCATTATTTAACGATTTAAATAAAATGGAAAGATAATGATAAATATAAAACCTACACATGGCCAAAACCAATTAGATGAGTGGACTTAGAAGCCTTATCACCTTATCCTCGAATTATAGCAATGTCAGACCTTTTGAATCCGAAACTCTTTTTAAAATAAAGTAACTTATCTTTACATTCCAAAAGTGCCCCTCCTCTCTTCTTATAAAAGGACCCCACCTCTACCTCATTTCACACACTCCTCAAGCCTTTGGATCAGCCAACCCCTTCCCATTTACTCTCTCCAAATCCCTCTCTTCATCCTAGTGGATTCCCTTTGGGCAGAATCCTTTCAAAGGAAGCCTTTAGGCTCAAATCAAAAGGAGTTACACTTTTAAAGGTAATTCATTCTCTCATGTTCATTTGTTTTATTTTGCTTCTCCAACCCCCTAAACTCTTTTTATTTACTTCTATTGTAACAACACCAGTATCTTCATTATACTAGGATGTTGTTATAATATTTATTTGAGCTACACTCTCACACAAATACATCAAATGGTTAAAAAACATACGGTTTCCGTGGATGGCGAAATTTTGCCTCCTGAAACGATGATTGTTCAATACTCATTTAACACCTTCAAAGGTGGCCATTATGATGCCTATATTTTTATATATGATATATAATATGTTTATGGTTTCCTTAAGCTTCTGTTTTTTTTTTCATTTTGGGAATACCTTTATAGTTTCCATTATGGGTAAACACGATATCTTCATTTTAGGAAGTGCGGACTACCGCCCACTGAAAGTGATTTGATTCGTTAATACCATATGTGGGATGTGTAAAGGACAAAGTTAATGATATTATATATTTTATTATACTGGAATTATAATATACTCTTATATCATTATGATTCCATTCCAGAAAATACGAAATAGAAATGGAAGTAGCGTTCATGCGTACGTACGGCTTACCGTCTCCATGAATGGTCCATTTCATTTCTTACCTCTAAATGTGATGTAATATTATAAATACATGTATATGATGAATATATATGATATATATGTTATCCGTATCATTTATATAATTCTGGATATAATGAACCTTTGACCAAATTAACAACATGTAAGTGTAAGAAGTCTATTTTTGACTTAAGAACCAAATACCGACAAAATGAACATTATTAACTTAAATGATTACATGAAGTTAATAACATGGTATAAAAGGAATAATTAACTTGAAAAAGGTTCATAAGAAATTAGAGATTAACTCAAGTTTATTATTCAGGAGATTAAAGAACGGTCGGGTCAAGTCAGATACGAGGTATGGGACTTCGTCTCAATCTCCTTTTATTGAGGCATATTTTATTTTATACACAACTTTCTTTTATAAGGTGTATAAACCCCTTTGACTTTTACATTTATTCAAAAGGAATCTTTTTTATATGAAGCGTTTACTAAACGACAAAAGGGAATGTTTTTTGTCGTACGTATGCGGTGACAACGACTTCTCCGCCGTCATGACCGTTATTTGAGTTTCGGCTTCCTCTACAAGACATACCTTCTTTGTAAAAGAAAAATAAATACCATGTTTTACTGTGAAGTGTTTGACTTTTCAGTAGGTTAAAGCAGAGCGGCAGTTACCGAAAGGGATGCTTCAGCCTTTACCAGTGCCAGAGTGGAAATGGGAGAATATATCCAAGGACTTTATTGTGGGATTACCGAAGACATCTCGAGGTAATAATGCAATCTGGGTTATTGTTGATCGCTTGAACAAATCTGCTCATTTCCTTTCTATAAGAGATACTTTCTCTCTTGATCAACTTTCCCATTTGTATCTTAAAGAGATAGTCAAGTTACATGGAGTTCCTCTCTCCATTGTATCAGATCGTGATCACAGGTTTACTTCTAACTTTTGGAAAGGCATTCAGAAGTTGTTGGGTACTGAATTAAATTTTAGTACAACTTTTCATTCTCAATCAGATGGGCGGTCAGAATGAACAATTCAGACATTGGAGGATATGCTATGAGCTTGTTCTATGGATTATTCGGGAAGTTGGGAAAAACATATTTCTTTGGTTGAATTTTCATATATTATTAGTTTTCATTACAGTATACAGATGGAACCATTTGAGGCATTATATGGGAAGCAGTGTCGAACTCCAGCTTTCTGGGATGAAGTGGGTGAAAGGAAGTTGATGGGACCAAAATTGGTAGAAGAGATGGCAGAAAAAGTTCAGCTGATTCAGAAACACATGAGAACAGCTCAGAGCAGGCAGAAGAGTTATGCGGATAACCGGAGGAAGGATCTATCTTTCGAGGTAGGTGATCATGTTTTTCTCAAGGTTTCTCCTTGGAAAAGTGTGATGAGATTTGGTAAGAAAGGAAAGTTGAGTCCAAGGTTGATTGGACCATACGAAATTCTGGAGAGAGTTGGATCAGTTGCATACCGAGTGGCTTTACCTCCGAGTTTATCTCAGGTACACAATGTTTTTCACGTTTCGATGTTGAGAAAGTATATGCTAGATCCATCTCATGTTTTGAGTCCAGAGGTAGTTCAGCTGGAAGAGAACCTATCATATAAGGAACAACCGGTCCAGATTCTTGACCACAGGGAGCAATTGCTACAGAATAAGGTGATTAATCAGGTAAAGGTTTTGTGAAAAAACCACATGATTGAAGCGGCAAGATGGGAATCTGAAAATGCAATGAGGTTTAAGTACCCCCATTTATTTGATAAGTAAATAAATTGCGGGGATGCAATTTTATAAAGGGGGGAATGATGTAACATCCCAAGTAAGTAATGAATAATAGATATTTTTATCTATGTCTATTAATGATTAAGATAGTTTTTTAGAGGCTTAAAATGAAAATAAATACAATCTTAAGCACGAAATACACTAATATTCTTAAAAGATTGTTTTACTGCCTTATGATGGGAAACCCTTTTTAAATCTATCTTTTGACAATTTTATAAACTATGTTTGTCAAAATAAACTTATTCTTTATGATTGGGACATCAAAATTTACTTTGTGTGAATTTTTGGTATTTTTCTGACAATGTTCATTTTTTAATGAATAGTGAAAAATACTGCATTTTACATCAAAACTGCTTTTTAATCTAATTTATTTATATGATTATATTATCTTTTGAAATGGTTTTTAAGTGCAATTAGAATATATTTTTACCATTTAATACAATGGTTGTCATTGGAATCAATTTCACTTTGAAATTGGACTTAAACTGGTGTCAATCTTTTGATACTTATTGTTTCAGAAAAACACGCTATTTGCTCTGACAGCGGGAATTAATTATTAAATTAATTAATGTGACTTATATGTATTGAATTTTGTAAAATAGACTTCATTTTTGAATTCGGAATATCAAATATAGCTTAGGGTGAATTTTTGGTAATTTTCTGAAAAACTTCAATTTTTGATGAATAGTGAAACCACTAAGTGGTAATCAAGCAAACTGGTTTTTCAGTTAAATAAAAATTTACCACTAATATGTATTGAATTTTGAAAATCTGACATACATGGTTGTCATTAAGAAGTAAAATGTGGTTCAATGGGATTAAAATAATTTTTTGGTGAATAGTAACTTATTAAGTTTTTAATCGCGATTAGTGGTAATTAGTGTAGTTTAAGGTAAAAATAATGCTTTAATAAAATAAGATGAGCATGACACATGTCCTACCCTAATTTGTTGTTTCATGGCCGACCAAGACAAGCCACTGGTCAACATGGGGACCCCATGGATCCACATTTGTTGGGAAATGACATAAATAACTTTTTATTTAATGTAAAAGTAAAAATGACACAAACATAATATGTTTTACGAAAACAATCTTTACACGGGGTTATAAAGATCAGAGTTTTTATTATAAATAGTAATTGTAAAGATAAAAACATTTCCTACATAATAGTATTTTTTTTATAATTTTTAGACTTTAAATAAATTAAATTATTTATGAAATCATGATGATGCAGCGATGACCTCATTATTTAATGATTTAAATAAAATGGAAAGATAATGAAAAATCTAAAACCTACACATGGACAAAACCAATTGGATGAGTGGATTTCGAAGCCTTATCACCTTATCCTCGAATTATAGCAATGTGGGACCTTTTTAATCCGAAACTCTTTTTAAAATAATGTAACTTATCTTTACTTTCCAAAAGTGCCCCTCCTCCCTTCTTATAAAAGGCCCACAACTCTACCTCATTTCACACACACCTCAAGCCTTTGGCTCGGACAACCCCTACCCATTTACTCTCTCCACATCCCTCTATTCATCCTAGAGGATTCCCTTTGGGCAGAATCCTTTCAAAGGAAGCCTTTAGGCTCAAATCAAAAGGAGTTACACTTTTAAAGGTAATTCATTCTCTCGTGTTCATTTGTTTTATTTTTCTTCTCCAACCCCCTAAACTCTTTTTATTTACTTCTTTTGTATAAACACAAGTATATTCATTATACTAGGATGTTTTTATAATATTTATTTGATCTACACTTTCACACAACTACATCAAATGGTTAATGAACATACGGTTTCCGTGGATGGAGAAATTTTGCCTCCCGAAACGATGATTGTTCAATACTCACTTAACACCTTCAAAGGTGGCCATTATGATGTCAATATTTTAATATATGATATATAATATGTTTATGTTTTCCTTAAGCTTCTGTTTTTTTTCATTTTGGGCATACCTTTATGGTTTCCATTATGGGTAAACACGATATCTTCATTTTTAAAAAGTGCGGACTACCGCCCCCTGAAAGTGATTTGATTAGTTAATACCATATGTGGGATGTGTAAAGGATAAAGCTAATGATATTATATATGTTATTACACTGGATTATAATATACTCTTATATCATTATGATTCCATTCCAGAAAATACGAAATAGAAATGGAAGTAGCGTTCATGCGTACGTACGGCTTACCGTCTCCATGAACGATGCATTTCATTTCTTACCTCTAAATGTGATGTAATATTATAAATACATGTATATGATGAATATATATGATATATATTTTATCCAAATCATTAATATCATTCTGGATATAACGAACCTTTGACCAAATTAACAACATGTAAGTGTAAGAAGTCTATTTTTAACTTAAGAACCAAATACCGACAAAATGAACATTATTAACTTAAATGATTACATGATGTTCATAACATGTTATAAAAGGAATAATGAACTTGAAAAAGGTTTATAAGAAATTAGAGATTAAATCAAGTTTATTATTCAGGAGATTAAAGAACAGTCGGGTCAAGTCGGATACGAGGTATGGGACTTCGTCTCAATCTCCTTTCATTGAGGCATATTTTATTTTATACACAACTTTATTTTATATGGTGTATAAACCCCTTTGACTTTCACGTTTATTCAAAAGGAATCTTTTTTATACGAAGCGTTTACTAAACGACAAAAGGGAATGTTTTTTGTCGTACGTATGCGGAAACAACGACTTCTCTGCCGTCGTGACCGTTATTTGAGTTTCGGCTTCCTCTACAAGCCATACCTTCTTTTTAAAAGAAAAATAAATACCATGTTTTACTTTTCATTTATTTTGGTATTGAAAATGGTTTTCACGAATTTTTGTGTGTGTTGTATTTATATCTTGTGATTGAAATGTGGAAATGTTATGTTTCCTTTATACATGTTTTATGTGATACGATTATGTTATGGTTCTTGGGCATTATTATGAAAATGGGTGGTTCCGTGATAAACTAAGGGCGGGTGAGCCCGATATAGGTCTCCAATGCATTGGGTAACGCGAAGGAGTGAAACGTTAAGGTTTCTCCGAAGAGATTTTAGGGAATATACTGTGATGGGTATTCCAAACGTAACCAAGAGGGTTACTCCCTACGTAAGAATGTTATGAATGCCTCAAGTTACCTTTATGTCTTAAGATTTCTATGATTTATTCATGATTTGATGAGGTATGATAAAGTGCTTATGTTTTATAGGTAAAGTATGATCTCATTATTATGTATATGTGTACACATGTTTCCTTTCCATGTTTTTATAACCCATACTATGTTTTTTATGCTCATCCCAAGTTTTTTTGAAACGTTTTCACAGGACAAGGGAAAGGTACATGATATGATGATAGTGTCAAGGAAGTGTCAAGAATGAATCCATGTTTTATTTTAAATATGTTTCCATTGATGGGAATGAAGAATATTATCTTTATGTAACCACTTTGTTTGTATGTGGAATGTAATGCAAGTTTTATGATCTAATTCTCTAAAACTCTAAACCCGAAAAGATCCTCAATGTGTAATCTTGTAATAACTCAAGATTAAGTAAGGTTTAAGGCTGGGGCTTTATAGTTGGTATCAAAGGGAGGTTTAGATAACTTTAGGAGTTAGAATTTTATTAGATGATTATCCAAAAATATTTTTTTTTGAAATGATATAGCATTTGAAGATTACCATGTTTCTTCATCTAAGACATGTTTTTTCAGAATGGTTTTCTGCAGAGGAAAAAGGGAAGCAGTGCTAGGAAGGCATACAGAAGGAAATAACCTTCCGAATCAGCATCCTGAGATGGTCGGAATTGGAACTAAACAGTTTGTTGCAGTAATGGCGCAATTGACTCAAGCGATAAATGGTGGTGGTATCCATGCACAAGATCAGCCAGATCAACCGCAGAGGAACATGTCAGTGGTGGAACATTTCATGAGGCAATATCCACCATCATTCAGAGGATCATATGACCCTGTGCTAGCTGAAGGGTGGATTAAAGCACTGGAGAAGATTTTTGATGTCATGGGGTGTTCAGAAAATCAAAAGGTTAGTGTTCCTATTTACCGTTTGGAGGGTGAAGCAGATCAGTTGTGGTCTATGGTTAAAAATATCAGGGACGTCGATGAGATTGATGCTCCTGACTGGGATGAATTCAAAGGTATGTTTCTTGAGAAGTATTTTCCTAAGGCTGTTCGACTTAGGATGGAAAAACAATTCTTGGAATTGAGGCAAGAGGAAGACTCAGTGGCTGCCTATGAAGAAAGGTTCACTCGATTGGAAAGGTATGCTCCAAATTTTATCTGAGACCTTGATAGTAAAATCAATCATTTTTACTCAGGAATAAAGCCAAAATATCGAAGGGCATTAGCTTCTCGTGAGTTTAAAAGTTATGAAAAGCTTGTTCGATGTGCTGAGAATGTAGAAGTGGAGTTTGCCGATGATCATGTGTTCTATAACAACCAACAGAAGAAGAGACCGAGGTGGAAGGAGAAAGGTAAGAATTATTCAAAAAAATCTGATGGTAAGAGAACTAAGTTTCTAGTTTGTGATAAATGTGGCAAAAGGCATGCTGGGGAATGTCTTATGAAATCTGGAATGTGCTACCGATGTGGTAAGATGGGATATAAGGCTCGTGATTGCACTGAAAAGGATCAAGGTGAAGGTAAGAACAAATTTGATTTACAGTTAGTGAAATGTTATAAGTGCAATGAGATGGGTCACTATGAAAACGAGTGTCCGACAAAGAGCTTGAGTGATGGAAAGAAGATAGACTACAAGTTGAAAGGGGTGGTGAAATCCTTTGTAACTACTTCAGCATATGTCGGGCCATCAAATGAAGTTGTATCAGGTACTTTGTTTGTTTTTTCAGATTATGCCAGTGTGTTGTTTGATTCGGGGTCTACACATTCTTTCATCTCTGAAACCTTTTCTAGTAAAATGGGAATACCATCTCAAGAAATGACTCTTGAACTTTTGGTAAAAACACCTGGGGGAAATGTTGAGGCAAAAAGAATTTATAAGAATCTTCCTATCCTTATCTGTGGAAAGAACATACTTGCAAACCTTATTGTTCTACCTCTAGTAGAGTTTGATGTTATCCTGGGTATGGAATGGCTCTCTATTTACCATGCTAAGATTGACTGTAGAGCTAAAGAAGTTTCTTTTCAGAAAGACTTTCAGTTTGTTTACAAGAATGAACCCTTACTTTTGATAACATATTAAGAGGCCGAGGAACTTGTAAAAGATGGAAATGAATGTTACCTTGCACACGTCATTGAAAATAAAGGAACTATTCAGATTAATGATGTGCCAGTGGTAAATGAGTATCCTGATGTTTTTCCTGATGAGTTGCCTGGAATAATACCAGATCGGGAAGTTGAGTTTACTGTTGACTTAGTTCCGGATGCTAATCCAATTTCAAAACCCCCTTATCGAATGGCACAAATTGAACTTTTAGAGTTGAAGGAGCAATTGAAAGACTTATTAAAGAAAGGTTTCATTCAACCTAGCACATCACCATGGGGTGCTCCTGTTTTATTTGTTAAAAAGATAGATAGTTCTACGAGACTTTTCATTGATTATAGATCCTTGAATAACATCACTGTTAAGAACAAATATCATTTGCCTCATATCGAGGATTTTTTTGATCATCTCCAGGGAGCTCAGTTTTTTTCAAAGATTGACCTGAGATCGGGGTACCATCAGCTGAAGGTAAAGGAGGAAGATATTCCGAAGACAGCGATCTGTACGAGTTATGGCCATTATGAATTTGTAGTAATGCCTTTTGAGATAACCAGTTCACCTGCTGTATTCATGGACTTAATGAATAGACTTTTCCATGAGTTCTTGGATAAGTTTGTGGTGGTTTCCATTGATGATATTTTGGGGTTTTCTAAAAGTAAAGAGGAGCATGAAAGACATTTAAGGGTTATCTTACAAACCTTAAATGAAAAGAAACTGTATGGGAAATTCAGCAAGTGTGAGTTTTGGTTGCAACAAATTTCTTTCCTTGGTCACATTGTTTCTAAAGAATGAATAACGGTTGATCCTGCAAAAACAAAAGTTGTGGAAGAATGGCCAAGACCCACAAATGTAACCAAGATTCGTAGCTTCCTTGGTTTGGTGGGCTATTACCGAAGGTTTGTTAGAAATTTTTCACGGTTATCTAGTCCAATGACTAAGCTAACTCGGAAGGGTTTTAAGTTTATCTGGACAAAAGATTGTGATGATTGTTTTCAGGAATTGAAAAGAAGATTGGTGAATGCTCCAGTTTTGGCACTACCTTCTAGGAATGGTGAGTTTGTTATATACAGTGATGCTTCATTGAAAGGACTTGGTTGCGTCCTAATGAAGAATGATCAAGTAATTGCTTATGCTTCACAACAGTTGAAAACTCATGAGGTAAATTACCCTACACATGATTTGGAACTAGCTGCTGTTGTTTTTGCTTTAAAAATTTGGAGGCATCATTTGTATGGAGTAAAGTCTGAAATATATACCGATCACAAAAGTTTAGAGTATATATTAACTCAGAAAGAATTGAACATGAGACAAAGGAGATGGCTGGAATTAATCAAGGATTATGATTGTACAATTCATTACCATCCGGGAAAAGCAAATAAAGTGGTTGATGCTTTGAGTCAAAAAATTAATTCTTCATTAACGATGTTGCGTTTGGAACATGATCCTTTGGTTAAGGATTTGATGAAATTTGGCATAGATGTTGTTGGTGCAAGAAGTCCTTCTGTTTTGTTTCAGGTATCAGTGAGATCTTCTCTATCAGATAGAATCAAGCAAGCACAGAAGCAAGACAGTGAGTTGCAGAAAAAGGTAGAGCTGGTTCAGAAAGGTAAGTTGCCTGAATTCAACATTGATAATGATTGTGTTTTGAGATTTGGGAAGAGATTGTGTGTGCCTTGTGATTCACAGTTGAAGAGAGAGTAGTTATGTGAAGCTCATAGTTCTCCGTTTTCAGTTCATCCGGGCAGTACTAAGATGTATAGAGATCTGTGGGAGTATTACTGGTGGGATGGAATGAAAAGGGATATTGCTGATTTTACTGTGAAGTGTTTGACTTGTCAGCAGGTTAAAGCAGAGTGGCAGTTACCGAAAGGGATGCTTCAGCCTTTACCAGTGCCAGAGTGGAAATGGGAGAATATATCCATGGACTTTGTTGTAGGATTACCGTAGACATCTCAAGGTAATAATGCAATCTTGTTTATTGTTGATCGCTTGACCAAATCTGCTCATTTCCTTGCTATAAGAGATACTTTCTCTCTTGATCAACTTTCCCGTTTGTATCTTAAAGAGATAGTCAAGTTACATGGAGTTCCTCTCTCCATTGTATCGGATCGTGATCCCAGGTTAACTTCTAACTTTTGAAAAGGCCTTCAGAAGTCGTTGGGTACTGAATTAAATTTTAGTACAGCTTTTCATCCTCAATCAGATGGGCAGTCAGAACGAACAATTCAAACATTGGAGGATATGCTACGAGCTTGTTCTATGGATTATCAGGGAATTTGGGACGAACATCTTTCTTTGGTTGAATTTTCATATAATAACAGTTTTCATTCCAGTATACAGATGGAACCATTTGAGGAATTATATGGAAAGTGGTGTCGAACTCCAGCTTTCTGGGATGAACTGGGTGAAAGGAAGTTGATGGGACCAAAATTGGTAAAAGAGATGGCAGAAAAAGTTCAGCTGATTCAGAAACACATGAGAACAGCTCAGAGCAGGCAGAAGAGTTATGCGGATAACCAGAGGAAGGATCTATCTTTCGAGGTAGGTGATCATGTTTTTCACACGGTTTATCCTTGGAAAAGTGTGATGAGATTTGGTAAAAAGGAAAGTTGAGTCCAAGGTTCATTGGACCATACGAAATTCTAGAGAGAGTTGGATCAGTTGCATACCGAGTGGCTTTACCTCCGAGTTTATCTCAGGTACACAATGTTTTTCACGTTTCTATGTTGAGAAAGTATATGCCAGATCCATCTCATGTTTTGAGTCCAGAGGTAGTTCAGCTGGAAGAGAACCTATCATATGAGGAACAACCGGTCCAGATTCTTGACCACAGGGAGAAAGTGTTACGGAATAAGGTGATTAATCAGGTAAAGGTTTTGTGAAAAAATCACATGATTGAAGAGGCAACATGGGAATCTAAAAATGCAATGTGGTTTAAGTACCCCCACTTATTTGATAAGTAAATAAATTGCGGGGACGCAATTTTCTAAAGGGGGAAGGATGTAACATCCCATGTAAGTGATGAATAATAGATATTTTTATCTATGTCTATTAATGATTAAGATAGTGTTTTAGAGGCTTAAAATGAAAATAAATACAATCTTAAGCATGGAATACATTAATATTCTTAAAAGATTGTTTTACTACCTTATGATGGAAAACCCTTTTTAAATCTATCTTTTGACAATTTTACAAAATATATTTGTCAAAATAAACTTATTCTTTATGATTGGGACATCAAAATTTACTTTGTGTGAATTTTTGGTATTTTTCTGACAATGTTCATTTTTTTAATGAATAGTGAAAAATACTGCATTTTACATCAAAACTGCTTTTTAATCTAATTTATTTATATGAATATATTATCTTTTGAATTGGTTTTGAAGTGAAATTAGAATATATTTTTACCATTTAATACAATGGTGGTCATTGGAATCAATTTCACTTTGAAATTGGACTTAAACTGGTGTCAATCTTTTGATACTTATTGTTTCATAAAAACACGCTATTTGCTCTAACAACAGGAATTAATTATTAAATTAATTAATTTGACTTATATTTATTTAATTTTGTAAAATATACCTCATTTTTGAATTCGTAGTATCAAATATAGCTTAGGGTGAATTTTTGGTAATTTTCTGAAAAACATCAATTTTTGATGAATAGTGAAACCACTAAGTGGTAATCAAGAAAACTGATTTTTCAGTTAAATGAAAGTTTACCACTAATGTGTATTGAATTTTGAAAATCCGACATACATGGTTGTCATTAAGAAGTAAAATTTGGTTCAATGGGATTAAAATAATTTTTTTGGTGAATAGTAACTTATTATGTTTTTAATCGCGATAAGTGGTAATTAGTGTAGTTTAAGGTAAAAATAATGCTTTAATAAAATAAGATGAGAATGACACATGTCCTACCCTCATTGGTTGTGTCAGGTCCGACCATGAAAATCCATGGGTAAACATGGGGACCCCATGGATCCACTTTGGTCAGGAAATGACATAAATATCTTTTTATTTAATGTAAAAGTAAAAATGACACAAACATAATATGTTTTTCTAAAACAATTTTTACATGGGGTTATAAAGATCAGATGTTTTATTATAAATAGTCATTAGAAATCTAAAAATATTTCCTACATCATAGTATTTTTTTATAATTTTTAGACTTTAAATAAATTAAATTATTTATGACATCATGATGATGCAGCGATGACCTCATTATTTAACGATTTAAATAAAATGGAAAGATAATGAAAAATCTAAAACCTACACATGGCCAAAACAAATTGGATGAGTGGACTTCTAAGCCTTATCACCTTATCCTCGAATTATAGCAATGTGGGACCTTTTGAATCCGAAACTCTTTTTAAAATAAAGTAACTTATCTTTAAATTCCAAAAGTGCCCCTCCTCTCTTTTTATAAAAGGACCCCACCTCTACCTCATTTCACACACTCCTCAAG
The DNA here is from genome assembly GCA_963277665.1 of Viscum album. Classification (NCBI taxonomy): domain Eukaryota; kingdom Viridiplantae; phylum Streptophyta; class Magnoliopsida; order Santalales; family Viscaceae; genus Viscum; species Viscum album. The sequence continues at coordinate 2,017,147,179 of OY728127.1, forward strand.
CCTTTGGATCTGCCAACCCCTTACCATTTACTCTCTCCACATCCCTCTCTTCATCCTAGAGGATTCCCTTTGGGAAGAATCCTTTCAAAGGAAGCCTTTAGGCTCAAATCAAAAGGAGTTACACTTTTAAAGGTAATTCATTCTCTCATGTTCATTTGTTTTATTTTTCTCCTCCAACCCCCTGAACTCTTTTTATTTATTCTTTTGTAACAACACCAGTATCTTCATTATACTAGGATGTTTTTATAATATTTATTTGAGCTACACTTTCACACAACTACATCAAATGGTTAAAGAACATACGGTTTCCGTGGATGGCGTAATTTTGCCTCCTGAAACGATGATTGTTCAATACTCATTTAACACATCAAAGGTGGCCATTATGATGCCTATATTTTTATATATGATATATAATATGTTTATGTTTTCCTTAAGCTTCTGTTTTTTTCATTTTGGGCATACCTTTATAGTTTGCATTATGGGTAAACACGATATCTTCATTTTAGGAAGTGCGGGCTACCGCCCCCTGAAAGTGATTTGATTCGTTAATACCATATGTGGGATGTGTAAAGGATAAAGATAATGATATTATATATGTTATTATACTAGAATTATAATATACTCTTATATCATTATGATTCCATTCCAGAAAATACGAAATTGAAATGGAAGTAGCGTTCATGCGTACGTACGGCTTACCGTCTCCATGAACGGTGCATTTCATTTCTTACCTCGAAATGTGATGTAATATTATAAATACATGTATATGATGAATATATATGATATATATGTTATCCAAATCATTTATATCATTCTGGATATAACGAACCTTTGACCAAATTAACAACATGTAAGTGTAAGAAATCTATTTTTGACTTAAGAACCAAATACCGACAAAATGAACATTATTAACTTAAATGATTACATGATGTTAATAACATGGTATAAAAGTAATAATGAACTTGAAAAAGGTTCATAAGCAATTAGAGATTAACTCAAGTTTATTATTCATGAGATTAAAGAACGGTCGAGTCAAGTCGGATACGAGGTATGGGACTTCGTCTCAATCTCCTTTCATTGAGGCATATTTTATTTTATACACAACTTTCTTTTATAAGGTGTATAAACCCCTTTGACTTTTACTTTTATTCAAAAGGTTACTTTTTTATATGAAGCGTTTACTAAACGACAAAAGGGAATGTTTTTTGTCGTACGTATGCGGCGACAACAACTTCTCCGCCGTCGTGACCGTTATTTGAGTTTCGGCTTCCTCTACAAGACATACCTTCTTTTTAAAAGAAAAATAAATACCATGTTTTACTTTTCATTTATTTTGGTATTGAAAGTTGTTTTCACAATTTTTTTGTGTTGTATTGATATCTTGTGATTGAAATGTCGAAATGTTATGTTTCCTTTATGCATGTTTTATGTGATACGATTATGTTATGGTTCTTGGGAATTATTATGAAAACGGGTGGTTTCGTGATAAACTAAGGGTGGGTGAGCCTGATATAGCTCTCCAATGCATTGGGTAACGCGAAGGAGTGAAACGTTAAGGTTTCTCTGAAGAGATTTTAGGGAATATATTGTGATGGGTATTCCAAATGTAACCAAGAGGGTTACTCCCTACGTAAGAATGTTATGAATGCCTTAAGTTACCTTTATGTCTTAAGATTTCTATGATTTATTCATGATTTGATGAGGTATGATAAAGTGCTTATGTTTTATGGGTAAAGTATGATCTCATTCTTATGTATATGTGTACCCATGTTTCCTTTCCATGTTCTTATAACCCATACTGAGTTTTTTATGCTCATCCCATGTTTTTTTGAAATGTTTTCATAGGTCAAGGGAAAGGTACATGATATGATGATAGTGTCAAGGAAGTGTCAAGAATGAATCCATGTTTTATTTTAAATATGTTTCCATTGATGGGAATGAAGAATACTATCTTTATGTAACCACTTTGTTTGTATGTGGAATGTAATGCAAGTTTTATGATTTAATTATCTAAAACTCTAAACCCGAAAAGATCCTCAATTTGTAATCTTGTAATAACTCAAGATTAAGTAAGGTTTAAGGCTGGGGCCTTATAGTTGGTATCAAAGGGAGGTTTAGATAACTTTAGGAGTTAGAATTTTATTAGATGATTATCCAAAAATATTTTTTTTGAAATCATATAGCATTTGAAGATTACCATGTTTCTTCATCTAAGTAATGTTTGTTCAGAATGGTTTTCCGCAGAGGAAATAGGGAAGCAGTGCTAGGAAGGCATACAGAAGAAAATAACCTTCCGAATCAGCATCTTGAGATGGTCAGAATTGGAACTGAACAGTTTTTTGCTGTAACGGCGCAGTTGACTCAAGCGATAAATGGTGGTGGTATCCATGCACGAGATCAGCCAGATCAACCGCAGAGGAACATGTCAGTGGTGGAACATTTCATGAGGAAACATCCACCATCATTCAGAGGACCATCTGACCCTGTGCTAGCTGAAGGGTGGATTAAAGCACTAGAGAAGATTTTTGATGTCATGGGGTGTTCAGACAATCAAAAGGTTAGTCTTCTTATTTACCGTTTGGAGGGTGAAGCAGATCAGTGGTGGTCTATGGTTAAAAATATTAGGGACGCCGATGAGATTGATGCTCTTGACTGGGAAGAATTCAAAGGTATGTTTCTTGAGAAGTATTTTCCTAAGGCTGATCGACTTAGGATGGAAAAACAATTCTTTGAATTGAGGCAAGAGGAACACTTAGTGGCTGCCTATGAAGAAAGGTTCACTCGATTGGCAAGGTATGCTCCAAATTTTATCTGAGACCTTGATAGTAAAATCAATCATTTTTACTCAGGATTAAAGCCAAAATATCGAAGGGCATTGGCTTCTCATGAGTTTAAAAGTTATGAAAAGCTTGTTCGATGTGCTGAGAAGGTGGAAATGGAGTTTTCTGATGATCAAGTGTTCTATAACAACCAACAGAAGAAGAGACCGAGGTGGAAGGAGAAAGGTAAGAATTCTTCAAAAAAGTCTGATGGTAAGAGAACTATGTTTCCAGTTTGTGATAAATGTGGCAAAAGGCATGCTGGGGAATGTCTTCTGAATTCTGGAAAGTGCTACCGATTTGGTAAGATGGGACATAAGGCTCGTGATTGCACTGAAAAGGATCAAGGTGAAGGTAAGGAAAAATTTGATTTACAGTTAGTAAAACGTTATAAGTGCAATGAGATGGGTCATTATGCAAACGAGTGTCCGACAAAGAGCTTGAGTGATGGGAAGTAGTTAGAATACATGCAGAAAGGGGTGGTGAAATCCTTTGCAACTACTTCAGCAGATGTCGGGCCATCAAATGAAGTTGTATAAGGTACTTTGTTTGTTTTTTCAGATTATGCCAGTGTGTTGTTTGATTCGGGGTCTACACATTCTTTCATCTCTGAAACCTTTTCTAGTAAAATGGGAATACCATCTCAAGAAATGACTCCTGAACTTTTGGTAAAAACACCTGGGGGAAATGTTGAGGCAAAAAGAATTTATAAGAATCTTCCTATCCTTATCTGTGGAAAGAACCTACTTGCAAATCTTATTGTTCTACCTCTAGTAGAGTTTGATGTTATCCTGGGTATGGATTGGCTCTCTATTTACCATGCTATGATTGACTGTAGAGCTAAAGAAGTTTCTTTTCAGAAAGACTTTCAGTTTGTTTACAAGAATGAACCCTTACTTTTGATAACATATCAAGAGGCCGAGAAACATGTAAAAGATGGAAATGAATGTTACCTTGCACACGTTGTTGAAAATAAAGGAACTGTTCAGATTAATGATGTGCCAATGGTAAATGAGTATCCTGATGTTTTTCATGATGAGTTTCCTGGAATAATACCAGATCGGAAAGTTGAGTTTACTGTTTACTTAGTTCCTGATGCTAAGCAAATTTCAAAACCCCCTTATCGAATGGCACAAATTTAACTTTTAGAGTTGAAGGAGCAATTGAAAGATTTATTAGAGAAAGGTTTCATTCGACCTAGCACATCACCATGGGGTGCCCCTATTTTATTTTTTAAAAAGAAAGATGGTTCTATGAAACTTTTCATTGATTATAGAGCCTTGAATAACATCACTGTTAAGAACAAATATCCTTTTCCTCGTATCGATGATTTGTTTGATCAGCTCCAGGGAGCTCAGTTTTTTTCAAAGATTGACCTGAGATCAGGGTACCATCAGCTGAAGGTAAAGGAGGCAGATATTCCGAAGACTGCGTTCCGTACGAGATATGGCCATTATGAATTTGTAGTAATGCCTTGTGGGCTAACCAGTGCACCTGATGTATTCATGGACTTAAGGAATATAATTTTCCATGAGTTCTTGGATAAGTTTGTGGTGGTTTTCATTGATGATATTTTGGTGTTTTCTAAAAGTAAATAGGAGCATGAAAGACATTTAAGGTTTATCTTGCAAACCTTAAAATAAAAGAAACTGTATGGGAAATTCAGCAAGTGTGAGTTTTGGTTGCAACAAATTTCTTTCCTTGGTCACATTGTTTCTAAAGATGGAATAACTGTTGATCCAGCAAAAATAAAAATTGTGGAAGAATGGCCAAGACCCACAAATTTAACCGAGATTCGTAGCTTCCTTGGTTTGGCGGGCTATTACCAAAGGTTTGTTAGAAATTTTTCACGGTTATCTAGTCCAATGACTAAGCTAACTCGGAATGGTGTTAAGTTTATCTGGACAAAAGAATGTGATGATTGTTTTCAGGAATTGAAAAGAAGATTGGTGAATGCTCCAGTTTTGGCACTACCTTCCAGGAATGGTGAGTTTGTTATATAAAGTGATGCTTCATTGAAAGGACTTGGTTGCGTCCTAATGCAGAATGATCAGGTAATTGCTTATGCTTCACGACAGTTGAAAACTCATGAGGTAAATTACCCTACACATGATTTGGAACTAGCTGCTGTTGTTTTTGCTTTAAAAATTTGGAGGCATCATTTGTATGGAGTGAAGTGTGAAATATATACTGATCACAAAAGCTTAAAGTATATATTCACTCAGAAAGAATTGAACATGAGACAAAGGAGATGGTAGGAATTAATCAAGGATTATGATTGTACAATTCATTACCATCCGTGAAAAGCAAATAAAGTGGCTGATGCTTTGAGTCGAAAAAGTAATTCTTCATTAACGATGTTGCGTTTGGAACGTGATCCTTTGGTTAAGGATTTGATGAACTTTGGCATAGAAGTTGTTGGTGCAGGAAGTCCTTCTGTTTTGTTTCAGGTATCAGTGAGATTTTCTCTATCAGATAGAATCAAGCAAGCACAGAAGTAAGACAGTGAGTTGCAGAAAAAGGTAGAGCTGGTTCAGAAAGGTAAGTTGCCTGAATTCAACATTGATAATGATTGTGTTTTGAGATTTGGGAAGAGATTGTGTGTGCCTTGTGATTCAGATTTGAAGAGAGAGTTGTTATGTGAAGATAATAGTTCTCTATTTTCAGTTCATCCGAGTAGTACTAAGATGTATAGAGATCTGCGGGAGTATTACTGGTGGGATGGAAAGAAAAGAGATATTGCTAATTTTACTGTGAAGTGTTTGACTTTTCAGCAGGTTAAAGCAGAGCGGCAGTTACCGAAAGGGATGCTTCAGCCCTTACCAGTGCCAGAGTGGAAATGGGAGAATATATCCAAGGACTTTGTTGTGGGATTACCGAAGACATCTTGAGGTAATAATGCAATCTGGGTTATTGTTGATCGCTTGAACAAATCTGCTCATTTCCTTGCTATACGAGATACTTTCTCTCTTGATCAACTTTCCCGTTTGTATCTTAAAGAGATAGTCAAGTTACATGGAGTTCCTCTCTCCATTGTATCGGATCGTGATCCCAGGTTTACTTCTTACTTTTTGAAGGGCCTTCAGAAGTCGTTGGGTACTGAAATAAATTTTAGTACAGCTTTTCATCCTCAATAAGATGGGCAGTCAGAATGAACAATTCAGACATTGGAGGATATGCTACGAGCTTTTTCTACGGATTATTCGGGAAGTTGGGAAAACCATATTTCTTTGGTTGAATTTTCATATAATATTAGTTTTCATTCCAGTATACATATGGAACCATTTGAGGCATTATATGGGAAGCGGTGTCGAACTCCAGCTTTCTGGGATGAAGTGGGTGAAAGGAAGTTGATGGGACCAGAATTGGTAGAGGAGATGGCAGAAAAAGTTCAGCTGATTCAGAAACACATGAGAACAGCATAGAGCAGGAAGAAGAGTTATGCGGATAACCGGAGGAAGGATCTATCTTTCGAGGTAGGTGATCATGTTTTTCTCAAGGTTTCTCCTTGGAAAAGTGTGATGAGATTTGGTAAGAAAGGAAAGTTGAGTCCAAGGTTGATTGGACCACACGAAATTCTGGAAAGAGTTGGATCATTTGCATACCGAGTGGCTTTACCTCCGAGTTTATCTCAGGTACACAATGTTTTTCACGTTTCGATGTTGAGAAAGTATATGCCAGATCCATCTCATGTTTTGAGTCCAGAGGTAGTTCAGCTGGAAGAGAACCTATCATATGAGGAACAACCGGTCCAGATTCTTGACCACAGGGAGCAAGTGTTATGGAATAAGGTGATTAATCAGGTAAAGGTTTTGTGGAAAAACCACATGATTGAAGAGGCAACATGGGAATCTGAAAATGCAATGAGGTTTAAGTACCCCCATTTATTTGATAAGTAAATAAATTGCGGGGACGCAATTTTATAAAGGGGGGAAGGATGTAACATCCCAAGTAAGTAATGAATAATAGATATTTTTATCTATGTCTATTAATTATTAAGATAGTGTTTTAGAGACTTAAAATGAAAATAAATACAATCTTAAGCATGGAATACACTAATATTCTTAAAAGATTGTTTTACTGCCTTATGATGGAAAACCCTTTTTAAATCTATATTTTGACAATTTTATAAACTATGTTTTCCAAAATAAACTTATTATTTATGATTGGGACATCAAAATTTACTTTGGGTGATTTTTTGGTATTTTTCTGACAATGTTCATTTTTTAATGAATAGTGAAAAATACTGCATTTTACATCAAAACTGCTTTTTAATATAATTTATTTATATGATTATATTATCTTTTGAATTGGTTTTGAAGTGAAATTAGAATATATTTTTACCATTTAATACAATGGTGGTCATTGGAATCAATTTCACTTTGAAATTGGACTTAAACTGGTGTCAATCTTTTGATACTTATTGTTTCATAAAAACACGCTATTTGCTCTGACAGCGGGAATTAATTATTAAATTAATTAATGTGACTTATATGTATTTAATTTTGTAAAATAGACTTCATTTTTGAATTCGGAATATCAAATATAGCTTAGGGTGAATTGTTGGTAATTTTCGGAAAAACTTCAATTTTTGATGAATAGTGAAACCACTAAGTGGTAATCTAGCAAACTGATTTTTCAGTTAAATGAAAGTTTACCACTAATGTGTTTTGAATTTTGAAAATCCGACATACATGGTTTTCATTAAGAAGTAAAATGTGGTTCAATGGGATTAAAATAATTTTTTGGTGAATAGTAACTTATTAAGTTTTTAATCGCGATTAGTGGTAATTAGTGTAGTTTAAGGTAAAAATAATGCTTTAATAAAATAAGATGAGCATGACACATGTCCTACCCTAATTGGTTGTGTCATGGCCGACCAAGACAAGCCATTGGTCAACATGGGGACCCCATTGATCTACATTGGTTGGGAAATGACATAAATAACTTTTTATTTAATGTAAAAGTAAAAATGACACAAACATAATATGTTTTACGAAAACAATTTTTACACGGGGTTATAAAGATCAGAGTTTTTATTATAAATAGTAATTGTAAAGCTAAAAATATTTCCTACATAATAGTATTTTTTTTATAATTTTTAGACTTTAAATAAATTAAATTATTTATGACATCATGATGATGCAGCGATGACCTCATTATTTAATGATTTAAATAAAATGGAAAGATAATGAAAAATCTAAAACCTACACATGGACAAAACCAATTGGATGAGTGGATTTCGAAGCCTTACCACCTTATCCTCGAATTATAGCAATGTGGAACCTTTTGAATCCGAAACTCTTTTTAAAATAAAGTAACTTATCTTTACTTTCCAAAAGTGCCCCTCCTCTCTTCTTATAAAAGGCCCACACCTATAACTCATTTCACACACACCTCAAGCCTTTGGCTCGGCCAAACCCTAACCATTTACTCTCTCCACATCCCTCTCTTCATCCTAGAGGATTCCCTTTGGGCAGAATCCTTTCAAAGGAAGCCTTTAGGCTCAAATCAAAAGGAGTTACACTTTTAAAGGTAATTCATTCTCTCGTGTTCATTTGTTTTATTTTGCTTCTCCAACCCCCTAAACTCTTTTTATTTACTTCTTTTGTAACAACACAAGTTTCTTCATTATACTAGGATGTTATAATAATATTTATTTGATCTACACTCTCACACAACTACATCAAATGGTTAAAGAACATACGGTTTCCGTGGATGGCGAAATTTTGCCTCCCGAAACGATGATTGTTCAATACTCATTTAACACCTTCAAAGGTGGCCATTATGATGTCACTATTTTTATATATGATATATAATATTTTTATTTTTTCCTTAAGATTCTGTTTTTTTTTTCATTTTGGGCATACCTTTATGGTTTCCATTATGGGTAAACACGATATCTTCGTTTTAGGAAGTGCGGACTACCGCCCCCTGAAAGTGATTTGATTCGTTAATACCATATGTGGGATGTGTAAAGGATAAAGCTAATGATATTATATATGTTATTATACTGAAATTATAATATACTCTTATATCATTATGATTCCATTCCAGAAAATATGAAATAGAAATGTAAGTAGCGTTCATGCGTACGTATGGCTTACCGTCTCAATGAACGATGAATTTCATTTCTTACCTCTAAATGTGATGTAATATTATAAATACATGTATATGATGAATATATATGATATATATGTTCTCCAAATCATTAATATAATTCTGGATATAACGAACCTTTGACCAAATTAACAACATGTAAGTGTAAGAAGTCTATTTTTGACTTAAGAACCAAATACCGACAAAATGAACATTATTAACTTAAATGATTACATGATGTTTATAACATGGTATAAAAGGAATAATGAACTTGAAAAAGGTTTATAAGAAATTAGAGATTAACTCAAGTTTATTATTCCGGAGATTAAAGAACGGTCGGGTCAAGTCGGATACGAGGTATGGGACTTCGTCTCAATCTCCTTTCATTGAGGAATATTTTATTTTATACACAACTTTATTTTATACGGTGTATAAACCCCTTTGACTTTTACGTTTATTCAAAAGGAATCTTTTTTATACGAAGCGTTTACTAAACAACAAAAGGGAATGTTTTTTGTCGTACGTATGCGACGACAACGACTTCTCCGCCGTCGTGACCGTTATTTGAGTTTCAGCTTCCTCTACAAGCCATACCTTATTTTTAAAAGAAAAATAAATACCATGTTTTACTTTTCATTTATTTTGGTATTGAAAATGGTTTTCACGAATTTTTTTTATGTTGTATTGATATCTTGTGATTGAAATGTGGAAATGTTATGTTTCCTTTATGCATGTTTTATGTGATACGATTATGTTATGGTTCTTGGGCATTATTATGAAAACGGGTGGTTCCGTGATAAACTAAGGGCGGGTGAGCCCGATATAGGTCTCCAATGAATTGGGTAACGCGAAGGAGTGAAACGTTAAGGTTTCTACGAAGAGATTTTAGGGAATATACTGTGATGGGTATTCCAAACGTAACCAAGAGGGTTACTCCCTACGTAAAAATGTTATGAATGCCTCAAGTTACCTTTATGTCTTAAGATTTCTATGATTTATTCATGATTTGATGAGGTATGATAAAGTGCTTATGTTTTATGGGTAAAGTATGATCTCATTCTTATGTATATGTGTACCCATGTTTCCTTTCCATGTTTTTATAACCCATACTGAGTTTTTTATGCTCATCCCAAGTTTTTTGAAATGTTTTCACAGGTCAAGGGAAAGGTACATGATATGATGATAGTGTCAAGGAAGTGTCAAGAATGAATCCATGTTTTATTTTAAATATGTTTCCATTGATGGGAATGAAGAATATTATCTTTATGTAACCACTTTGTTTGTATGTGGAATGTAATGCAAGTTTTATGATCTAATTCTCTAAAACTCTAAACCCGAAAAGATCCTCAATGTGTAATCTTGTAATAACTCAAGATTAAGTAAGGTTTAAGGCTGGGGCCTTATAGTTGGTATCAAAGGGAGGTTTAGATAACTTTTGGAGTTAGAATTTTATTAGATGATTATCCAATAATATTTTTTTTTGAAATCATATAGCATTTGAAGATTACCATGTTTCTTCATCTAAAACATGCTTTTTCAGAATGGTTTTCCACAGAGGAAACAGGGAAGCAGTGCTAGGAAGGCATACAGAAGGAAATAACCTTCCGAATCAGCATCCTGAGAAGGTCGGAATTGGAACTAAACAGTTTGGTGCAGTAATGGCGCAGTTGACTCAAGCGATAAATGGTGGTGGTATCCATGCACGAGATCAGCCAGATCAACCGCAGAGGAACATGTTAGTGGTGGAACATTTCATGAGGCAACATCCACCATCATTTAGAGGATCATATGACCATGTGCTAGCTGAAGGGTGGATTAAAGCACTGGAGAAGATTTTTGATGTCATGGGGTGTTCAGAAAATCAAAAGGTTAGTGTTCCTATTTATCATTTGGAGGGTGAAGCAGATCAGTAGTGGTCTATGGTTAAAAATATCAGGGACGCCGATGAGATTGATGCTCCTGACTGGGATGAATTCAAATGTATGTTTCTTGAGAAGTATTTTCCTAAGGCTGTTCGACTTAGGATGGAAAAACAATTCTTGGAATTGAGGCATGAGGAAGACTCAGTGGCTGCCTATGAAGAAAGGTTCACTCGATTGGAAAGGTATGCTCCAAATTTTATCCGAGACCTTGATAGTAAAATCAATCATTTTTACTCAGGATTAAAGCCAAAATATCGAAGGGCATTAGCTTCTCGTGAGTTTAAAAGTTATGAAAAGCTTGTTTGATGTGCTGAGAAGGTGGAAATGGAGTTTGTTGATGATCAAGTGTTCTATAACAACCAACAGAAGAAGAGACCGAGGTGGTAGGAGAAAGGTAAGAATTCTTCAAAAAAATCTGATGGTAAGAGAACTAAGTTTCCAGTTTCTGATAAATGTGGAAAAAGGCATGCTGGGGAATGTCTTATGAATTCTGGAATTTGCTACCGATGTGGTAAGATGGGACATAAGGCTCGTGATTGCACTGAAAAGGATCAAGGTGAAGGTAAGAACAAATTTGATTTACAGTTAGTGAAATGTTATAAGTGCAATGAGATGGGTCACTATGCAAACGAGTGTCCGACAAAGAGCTTGAGTGATGGGAAGAAGATAGACTACAAGTAGAAAGGGGTGGTGAAATCCTTTGCAACTACTTCAGCAGATGTCGGGCCATCAAATGAAGTTGTATCAGGTACTTTGTTTATTTTTTCAGATTATGCCAGTGTGTTGTTTGATTCGGGGTCTACACATTCTTTCATCTCTGAAACCTTTTCTAGTAAAATGGGAATACCATCTCAAGAAATGACTCCTGAACTTTTGGTAAAAATACCTGGGGGAAATGTTGAGGCAATAAAAATTTATAAGAATCTTCCTATCCTTATCTGTGGAAAGAACCTACTTTCAAACCTTATTGTCCTACCTCGAGTAGAGTTTGATGTTATCCTGGGTATGGATTGGCTCTCTATTTACCATGCTAAGATTGACTGTAGAGCTAAAGAAGTTTCTTTTCAGAAAGACTTTCAGTTTGTTTACAAGAATGAACCCTTACTTTTGATAACATATCAAGAGGCCGAGAAACTTGTAAAAGATGGAAATGAATGTTACCTTGCACATGTCGTTGAAAATAAAGGAACTGTTCAGATTAATGATGTGCCAGTGGTAAATGAGTATCCTGATGTTTTTTCTGATGATTTTCCTAGAATAATACCAGATCGGGAAGTTGAGTATACTGTTGACTTAGTTCCTGATGCTAAGCCAATTTTAAAACCCCCTTATCCAATGGAACAAATTGAACTTTTAGAGTTGAAGGAGCAATTGAAAGATTTATTAGAGAAAGGTTTCATTCGACCTAGCACATCACCATGGGGTGCTCCTGTTTTATTTTTTAAAAAGAAAGATGGTTCTATGAGACTTTTAATTGATTATAGAGCCTTGAATAACATCACTGTTAAGAACAAATATCCTTTGCCTCATATCGATGATTTGTTTGATCAGCTCCAGGGAGCTCAGTTTTTTTCAAAGATTGACCTGAGATCGGGGTACCATCAGCTAAAGGTAAAGGAGGCAGATATTCCGAAGACCGCGTTCCGTACGAGATATGGCCATTATGAATTTGTAGTAATGCCTTTTGGGATAACCAGTGCACCTGCTGTATTCATGGACTTAATGAATAGAATTTTCCATGAGTTCTTGGATAAGTTTTTGGTGGTTTTCATTGATGATATTTTGGTGTTTTCTAAAAGTAAAGAGGAGCATGAAAGATATTTAAGTGTTATTGTAGACCCCGGAAAACGCGTCACCAAAATTTTCCAAATGCTTCCATACATGATCCAAGATCGTAGTCCATTTCTCAAGCTTCGATTTGGTAGGTCGAAGGGCCCGAACGGAGCTACGGATTAGGAGTTATGGACGTTTGAAGTTGGGATGGAAATCTGGTTCGCGAAGCCCCCTCCGTGATCGCGGAGCGCCGCCGCGAAGCAATGAGGCGAGAGGCCCCGCGAACCCGTTTGACATTTGCGATGCACCGCGAAGACCCCTCGCGAAGCACCGATGCGAAGCACCGATGAGAAGCACCCGTGCAGCGCGGTCCCGCGAAGCCCCGCCGCGAAGCGCCCCGACCATCGCGGCCTCGCGAAGCTCCAGAGGCGGTGATGCTCCGCGAACACATTTGACGTTCGCGAGCCACCGCGAAGCTCCGGAGGCGGTACCTCTCCGCGAACGAATTTGACGTTCGCGAGCGCGCCGCGAAGCTCCTGAGGCAGCGCGGAATTTCTTCTTCGTGGCGCCCCTGCCTATAAATACCCAGCTCACCCCCCTTCTCAAAAAAGGACGGTCACGGCCACTTCGCCCCTTGGGTGGCCGAGCGGAGCTCCGCATTGCGGCTCCGTGAAGCCATGCTCCGCGAGCAGCTTCCTTCGCGATGCTGCTCCGCGAGACCAAGCTCCACGATGCTGCTCCGTGAGACCAAGCTCCGCGAGAGCACTTTGCTCCGCGAGCCCTTGCTCCGCAATGCTGCTCCGCGAGACCAAGCTCCGCAATGCTGCTCCGTGAGACCAAGCTCCGCGATGCTGCTCCGCGAGACCAAGCTCTGCGATGCTGCTCCGCAAGACCATGCTCCGCGAGACCCCTTTGCTCCGCGAGAGACCATTGCTCCGCGAGGCCATGCTTCGCGAAGCTACTTTGCGAAGACCCATCCTCCGCGAGGATCCTACCTTCGCGCCCACCGGTCCATACCGCGGGGGCTGCGGTCCCGACCCTCTGGCCCGGTCCCTTCGCTACCGTCAAAGACCCCCATGAAAAATGGAGAGTCGCACCGCGAACTTTTCGGGCCAGGATGCCGGGATTTTCCATTGCGCCCTTATGCGCTCCCACCTTCCACCCATGGAATACCATGATTTGATACACTCCTCCACACACCATGAAACACCTTGAGTTAATGTATTCCTCTTGGTTGGTTTCCTATGTCGTGAGTTGAGGTTCTCATCATCAGTTCCCCGAGTACCTTGAGTCGAACCATTCCTCAGGCAACTCCTCCAAACCCAATCACTTGGCTCCTATGCCAGGTTGAACCAGAAAGGGCCGCGCTTGCATAAGTCCCGACACCAACCATTTCTAGGCACCTTCTGCCGAATAGTCCTATCTACAAGACTATAAACTATAGTACTCCCAATCTAACAAATGATAGGATTCCTCTCGCTTCTAACGAGAGATGCCTTATGCTCCAAGCATGAGACGCCAGTAGTCCTTTCTACATGACTCTAAACTGTAGTAATCCCTATGTGCCAAACATAGGATTCCTCTCGCTTCTAACGAGAGATGCCTCATGCTCCTAGCATGAGATGCCAATAGTCCTACCTACATGACTCTAAACTGTAGTATTCTCCCTATCTAACAAATGATAGGATGCCTCTTGTCCCAAGCGAGAGATGCCTCATGCTCCTAGCATGAGATGCCAATAGTCCTACATGCATGACTCTAAACTGTAGTATTCCCCCTATCTAACAAATGATAGGATGCCTCTTGTCCCAAGCGGGAGATGCCTCATGCTCCTAGCATGAGATGCCAATAGTCCTACCTACATGACTCTAAACTGTAGTTTTCTCCCTATCTAACAAATGATAGGATGCCTCTTGCCCTATACAAGAGATGCCTTATGCCCCAAGCATGAGATTCCAATAGTCCTACCTACATGACTCTAAACTGTAGTAATCCTTATGTTCAAAACATAGGATGCCTCTTTCCCTAAACGAGAGATGCCTTATGCTCCTAGCATAAGATGCCTAATGCCATGTTTACAGTGGCATAGTTTCAAGAGCGTTGGAATCCGTTCAAACATTCCAGCACTCCACCCCACGCTTTGCGTGTCCTTCATTCGGATCTGCATCCATTTCCAAAGTCTGAAGGGACCCCCTAATAGTATGGACGGTAGACCCATGGTCCCCCTGCTATCCTGGGCCAACGCCCCAAAAGGCTTCGGGTGACACTTTGAGGTCCTGTGTTTCGAATACGGTCAGCAGTCAACCCCTCATTTGTTTGTCCCCATTTTAGGCTAACGTGATAGGATGCTGTGTTGCGAACATGGTCAGTAGTTATCCTCTATCGCCATGCCACTCTCATCGCATTCCGAATGTCGGGCATGTGATTCACACTTTTCTTGTCCCTTTGTTTGGGCTGATTCCAACGCCCTTGGCGTTATCCCGCTTGTGCACTTGCGCATGGGCACATACCTCAACCCACCAGTGAGTTGGGATTCCCTCATGGCCAGACATGAGGAAGACATTACGGGCAGCTTCCTAGCGTAAGGCCCATTCACCATTGCCGCTCCATAGCGGCACCCGGGCAACTTCCTTGCGTAAGCCCCATTCACCGGTGCCGCTCCATAGCGGCACCCGGGCAGCTTCCTAGCATAAGCCCCATTCACCAGTGTCGCTCCATAGCGGCACCCGGGCAGCTTCCTAGCGTAAGCCCCATTCACCAATGCCGCTCCTTAGTGGCACCCGGGCAGCTTCCTAGCATAAGCCCCATTCACCAGTGCCGCTCCATAGCGGCACCCGGGCAGCTTCCTAGCATAAGCCCCATTCACCAGTGCCGCTCCATAGCGGCACCCGGGCAGCTTCCTAGCATAAGCCCCATTCACCGTTGCCACTCCATAGCGGCACCCGGGCAGCTTCCTAGCATAAGCCCCATTCACCAGTGCCGCTCCATAGCGGCACCCGGGCAGCTTCCTAGCGTAAGCCCCATTCACCGGTGCCCCTCCATAGCGGCACCCGGGCAGCTTCCTAGCGTAAGCCCCATTCACCATTGCCGCTCCATAGCGGCACCCGGGCAGCTTCCTAGCATAAGCCCCATTCACCATTTCCGCTCCTTAGCGGCACCCGGGCAGCTTTCTAGCTTAAGCCCCATTCACTGTTGTGATCCTATTCAGCGGTAAGCCATTGACATCCTCATCCAGCGGTAAGCCGTTGTGACCCAATCCAGCGGTAAGCCGTTGTGACCCAATTTAGCGGTAAGCCGTTCTGGGCCTCCATCCTGGAGTAAGTCCCAACACCATGGGCCGCCTAACGCGTAAGCCCCTCTTCGCTTCTCACGGACGCACCATTCGTGACGTGATCGTCAGGTCCTTGCAACCTCTTGTTTCTCACACCGAGCATGACTCACGTGGGCTTAGAGTGAGCACCAACCCTGACACACCACCTGAACTACGAGGTCTTTGATCCATGTCAAGGAATGGTACGTAGGAAGCCTCCACGAGGTTCAAGCCCACCCGTCGCTCATTCACGTCGGGTCACATTCTGGTCCAGTGGTAAGCCATTGTGACCCACCCCATTTGAACTACGAGGTCTTTGATCCATGTCAAGGCATGGTACGTAGGAAGCCTCCACGAGGTTCAAGCCCACCAATAGTGGACCAAGGTCTACTTTCACGTCGGTTCACCGGCGAAACCCCACCTGAACTACGAGGTCTTTGATCCATGTCAAGGCATGGTACGTAGGAAGCCTCCACGAGGTTCAAGCCCAGCAATAGTGGACCAAGGTCTACTTTCACGTCGGTTCACCGGCGAAACCCTTCCTGAAGTACGAGGTCTTTGATCCATGTCAAGGCATGGTATGTAGGAAGCCTCCATGAGGTTCAGGCCCACCAATATTGGACCAAGGTCCACTTTCACGTCGGTTCACCGACACACCCACCCGTCGTTTCACGTCGGGTCCCATTCTGGTCCAGTGGTAAGCCATTGCGATCATCCCCTTTTGAACTACGAGGTCTTTGATCCGTGTTAAGGCATGGTATGTAGGAAGCCTCCACGAGGTTCAAGCCCACCAACAGTGGACCAAGGTCCCTCATTTACGTCGGTTCACCGACACCCATCGCCCGTCGTTCATTCACGTCGTGTTCCATCTTCGTCCCGCATGACGTTAAAATGTATTCTCCGAACTACGAGGTCTTTGATCCGTGTCAAGGCATGGTACGTAGGAAGCCTTTATGAGGTTCAAGCCCACCACCCATTGGACCAAGGTCCACTTTCACGTCATGTTCCATCTTCATCCCGCATGACGTTAAACTGTATTCTCCGAACTACGAGGTCTTTGATCGGTGTCAAGGCATGGTATGTAGGAAGCCTTTATGAGGTTCAAGCCCACCACCCATTGGACCAAGGTCCACTTTCACGTCGTGTTCCATCTTCGTCCAGCATGACGTTAAAATACACTCTGGTCCAGTGGTAAGCCATTGCGACCCAACCATTTGAACTATGAGGTCTTTGATCCATGTCAAGGCATGGTACGTAGGAAGCCTCCACGAGGTTCAAGCCCACCAATAGTGGACCAAGGTCTACTTTCACGTCGGTTCACCGACAAAACCCCTTTTGAACTACGAGGTCTTTGATCCATGTCAAGGCATGGTACGTAGGAATCCTCCCAGAGGTTCAAGCCCAACTCCCATCGGACCAAGGTCCACCTTCACGTTGGTTCGCTGACGACATTCATCGGGCCAAGGTCCAGCTTCACGTCGGTTTACCAGCACCATCCCGAACTACGCGGACTTTGATTCCCTGCCACGGGGATACGTAGGAAGCCTCTTCAAGGCTCAAGCCCAACTTCACCGTCGCCCCTGCGATGGTCCCATTTCATCCTCCTCAACTTCACTCATCCATCCATCACCCATCCTGATTCTCACCCGGGCCGCCACATCCCGGTGGAATCATTCCATCCACCTCCTCGCTGCTCCTAGCAGCGCATGGGTCGCTTTCCATGTGTAAGCCCCATCATATCTCCGGGTCGTTGTACTCTGTGTACACCCCGATTCATCACCCTTTTCCCCTCTAGGGAGTTCACTACTTCGGATCCGTCCTCATGGGGCGTTCTGATCCATCCATCTCCTAGATGTTCTTCCTTTGGGATATACCAATCTGATCCGTCTCAATGGGACGTTCTGATCACCCTCATTCCGTCTCCGTAAGACGGTAAACTCACGGCCCACCTCGCGATAAACACGAGATGCCTGAGGAAAACCTCGGATGACACGCCTTTGGCGTAACCGTCTCTGCTAGACGTTAATCTTGCAATATACCCTTTGTTAAACACAGGAAGCTGAGGAAAACCTCAGATGCACGCCTCGGGTTCTGCACCCTTGAGATGCCCTCTTATGAGGAATAATACAGGTTCCCCAATGTCCACGCACCCAGAGATGCCCCGACATTCCTGATGTTGCCGTCTACTCCGACCGAAGGTCGCTACCATGTCAAGACCCTATGGAAAGTCTTGACGGAAGTAGTGTAATTAACCGGCGTCCATGATGATATGGCACTGGGAATGAGATTCACGAACAATGTATTAAATCTATGAGGGAGACCCGGACTAGGTGACGAGTTCTGAGGAGGAATCCACAGGAGGAAGAACCGACATCCCATCATCCCGTTTCGATCAAGGAGCAAACGTACCTGTATAAGGAACGAATGTCGCCCGCCTTTGGAAAGCGGGAATGCGGGGCAACAAAGCCGCGCGTCCCCCCCGGACGGACGGATGCGCGCGCGCCCCGGCGAAAGCTTCGGAAATAGAAATGGTGAACCCGACGTGAAACTCTTCTCCTTCAATAGCAAGTAGACCAAATGTGTCGCGAAACTCGAGGCATCATCCATGTGAATTCCCTCTCCATTGTATGAGAGAGGATGAGTAACATTCGGTGTTTGAGGACTACGGTCCATCGGCTCCTCGCCGAATCAGCCGCCTCAAGAGGCCGCGCAGGTGGCTCCAACACCAGACTCCATCGGCTCCTCGCCGACTCCGCCACCTCAAGAGGCCGCGCAGGTGGCTCCGCCACCCCACTCCATTGGCTCCTCGCCGACTCCCGCCGCCTCAAGAGGCCGCACAGGTGGCTCCGCCACCCAACTCCATCGGCTCCTCGCCGACTCCGCCGCCTCAAGAGGCCGCGCAGGTGGCTCCGCCACCCATCTCCATCGGCTCCTCGCCGACTCCGCCGGCTCAAGAGGCCGCGCAGGTGGCTCCGCCACCCAACTCCATCGGCTCCTCGCCGACTCCGCCGCCTCAAGAGGCCGCGCAGGTGGCTCCGCCACCCAACTCCATCGGCTCCTCGCCGACTCCGCCGCCTCAAGAGGCCGCGCAGGTGGCTCCGCCACCCATCTCCATCGGCTCCTCGCCGACTCCGCCGGCTCAAGAGGCCGCGCAGGTGGCTCCGCCACCCAACTCCATCGGCTCCTCGCCGACTCCGCCGGCTCAAGAGGCCGCGCAGGTGGCTCCGCCACCCAACTCCATCGGCTCCTCGCCGACTCCGCCGCCTCAAGAGGCCGCGCAGGTGGCCCCGCCACCCAACTCCATCGGCTCCTCGCCGACTCCGCCGCCTCAAGAGGCCGCGCAGGTGGCTTCACCACCCAACTCCATCGGCTCCTCGCCGACTCCGCCACCTCAAGAGGCCGCGCAGGTGGCTCCGCCACCCAACTCCATCGGCTCCTCGCCGACTCCGCCGGCTCAAGGGGCCGCGCAGGTGGCTCCGCCACCCTACTCCATCGGCTCCTCGCCGACTCCGCCGCCTCAAGAGGCCGCGCAGGTGGCCCCGCCACCCAACTCCATCGGCTCCTCGCCGACTCCGCCGCCTCAAGAGGCCGCGCAGGTGGCTGCGCCACCCAACTCCATCAGCTCCTCGCCGACTCCGCCGCCTCAAGAGGCCGCGCAGGTGGCTCCGCCACCCAACTCCATCGGCTCCTCGCCGACTCCGCCGCCTCAAGAGGCCGCGCAGGTGGCTCCGCCACCCATCTCCATCAGCTCCTCGCCGACTCCGCCGGCTCAAGAGGCCGCGCAGGTGGTTCCGCCACCCAACTCCATCGGCTCCTCGCCGACTCCGCCGGCACAAGAGGCCGCGCAGGTGGCTCCGCCACCCAACTCCATCGGATCCTCACCGACTCCACCGCCTCAAGAGGCCGCGCAGGTGGCCCCGCCACCCAACTCCATCGACTCCTCGCCGACTCCGCCGCCTCAAGAGGCCGCGCAGGTGGCTTCGCCACCCAACTCCATCGGCTCCTCGCCGACTCTGCCGCCTCAAGAGGCCGCGCAGGTGGCTCCTCCACCCAACTCCATCGGCTCCTCGCCGACTCCGCCACCCGACTCCATCGGCTCCTCGCCGACTCCGCCGCCTCAAGAGGCCGCGCAGGTGGCTCCGCCACCCGACTCCATCGGCTCCTCGCCGACTCCGCCGCCTCAAGAGGCCGCGCACGTGGCTCCGCCACCCGACTCCATCGGCTCCTCGCCGACTCCGCCGCCTCAAGAGGCCGCGCAGGTGGCTCTGCCACCAGACTCCATCGGCTCCTCGCCGACTCCGCCGCCTCAAGAGGCCGCGCAGGTGGCTCCGCCACCCGACTCCATCGGCTCCTCGCCGACTCCGCCGCCTCAAGAGGCCGCGCAGTGGGAATCCTTCCCCAACCTTATCGGCATTTTGTCGACCGTCATGATGTGAAACTGCATGTCAAGAACTACGTGTGGCTTGATTCCCATCCTAATGGGATACGTAGGATCACATGAATGTCTAAGCTTCGGGTCCAGCCCCATCTCTCGGGAATCCCCATCCCATCTTGGCCCCTTGGCCCATCCTTCCTCCATAAGGGGATCATATGGTACAGTGTGGGATTATGTACTCATTCACGATGGTCTCGTGATGACCACTCCATGCTCCCACCCCCCTACTGAGTTGTTTCGTCGATCCCTCTTCTTCGGCGGTTCACCAATGTGCTTAAGAGTACTCTGGTTTATTACCTGGAATGCCAAGCTTTACTCGGACACGTCCGCACCCGCTTCCCAGGCTTTGCGTATCCTCGCATCAGGGCTTTCACCATCTTTCACACCCGGAGGGACCCCCATGAACGGCCTGGATACAATTCCCAAGGTCTCTCCTACCGATACGGGCCAACGCCCCCAGGGTTTCGGACAACAAATCGATAAAATCCCGTGTTGCGAACATGGTCAGCGGTCGATGCTCGTTTGTTGTTCCCACCTCAGGCTAACGCGATACAGACACTGTATTTCCGTCATGGATAACAGTTTTCCTCTGTCGTCACGCCAACACATTAAGCCCAAATGTCGGGTACACAATTCACACCCTTCATCACTTCATTATGTCCAAGTAGAGTCTCGGGACTCCTGGTACTTTTCCCCCATGCACGTCTGCGCGTTCGAGGAACAAGCTACATCAAAGGTGTCCTTCGAAACTCTCTGCTGACTCCCCTTTGATGGACGCCCCAAGTACTGCAATGAGGATACCCCCCTTGTTTCCCACACCGAGTTTATCTCACGTGGGCTTAGAGATTGGGTTAACATCTGTGCTTACTCGGTAGTTGTCACCATCCATGGTCCGAGCTCTAAGACCATAAACTAAGACTCTCATCTGGAACTATGTTCAAGACCCCTTGTCTTCGGACCCAGCTTGAGTTCAGTAAATTTACCTCTCTAATCCTACCTTCAGGACCCTGATCACAGGGCCGCGTGGCGCAGTGTAGGACTACGTCCTCATTCACATCGGGTCTGCAACAACTGCACCACGCACACCCCCATTCTGAGGTCCGGTCCTCCTGTTCTCTATCCTGCATGACGTTAAAAGGAACCCTTCAGAACTACGTGTGGCTTGATTCCCATCACAATGGGATACGTAGGACCACCTGGATGTTTAAGATTCGGGTCCAGCCCCACCTTTGGGATATCTCCTGATTTCCCGGTCACCTAGGCCACTTGGTCCATCCCTCTCCAGCGGGGGGGGGGGGGGGGTGTAGGTATGATACAAGGTTTTGGGCACGATGCCCTCTTCCCCTGGGAATCTGCCATCTCTCGATCACCCTCAAGGTTGAGTCCCTTTGCTCCCTGCAGTGGTTCACCCATGTATCAAGAGCACTCTAGTCTAGGACCAAGAGTGTCAGATTCAACTTGATCAAGTTCCTTCCACTTGTCAAGCTTCGTGTTCCCCTCTATTCGGACTTCCATCATCTTTCACACCCGGAGGGACCCCCAAGAATGGCCTGGATACTACGCCCAAGGGCTATCCTACCGATACGGGCCAACGCCCTCCAGGGTTTCGGACAACAAATCGATAAAATCCCGCGTTGCGAATATGGTCAGCGGTCGATGCTCGTTTTGTTAGTCCTCATTTCAGGCTAACGCGACAGGATGCTGTGTTGCGAACATGGTCAGCAGTAATCCTCTGTCGTCACGCCAGCCCCTTCAGTCCTTGAATGTTGGTTGCATGATTCACCACATTTCCACTCCGTCATGTTCAAGTGGAACTCTATCATACTCGGCTCTTTCTCTTCGCGGATCTAGGTGCGTTGAATGATCGTGTTAGTGTCATTGGGCCGGTAGTCACCGCGCATCCCTTTACCCTGACCTGCCCCTCTCTGCGTCGGGAAATTCCCACCACTACTGCTTGTTTCCCACACCGAGCACGACTCACATGGGCTTAGTAGTTTTGGCTGGATGTGTACCAACACGGTCGGGCTGCTCCTCGTCCAGTATGACGTTAAACTGCGCTTCCAGAACTACGTGCGGCTTGATTCCCACCATCACGTGGGATACGTAGAGACACCCAGGCATTTCACCTAGGGTTCAGCCCCTGGAATCACGAAATCTTGTTCCTACCCATTTCCAGCCCTCGCCAGAGAGGCCCTATCTGGAAGAAAGAATGATTCGTGATCAGACCGATGTGCCCACCTGGCGTACTCCCACCACGGTGGTGTAACTACCTAAGTGTTGGATTTTGTTCGGACAAACCATCACTCCATATTCCACGCTTTGCGTGCCCCTTATTAGGACCCTCGTCCCCTTCCGTGTCTCACGGAACCCCACCAACGGCCTGGTCTCATGCCGCATCGGCACACCTACCGTCCTGGGCCAACGTTCCGAAAGACGGGTCATGTCTGAAAGGACCCCATAACAGTATGGATTTCAGACCTATGGTCCACCAACTGTCCTGGGCCAACGTCCTGAAAGATTGATCGACAACAAATTGATAAAATCCCGCATTGCGAATATGGTCTGCGGTCGATGATCATTTGTTGTCCCCATTTCAGGCTAACGCAGTAAGGATACCGTTTCTCCGCCACGGCTAACGGTTGTCCTTTATTGTCACGCCGCCTCTATAGTGTTCCGGATTTTGGGTATCGTGATTCACACCTCCCACTTCCCTCTGTTTGGATTGATTCTAACGCCCCTGGCGTTACCCCGCTCATGCACCAGAGCAGGGTGGGAAAAGCAGGTCGGCTGTTCAGAGAGACGTACTCTCCATCCGTGACCCCTCTCTCTTTCAGGATTCCCCCAAATGGTGATTGATGTCCCATGTCGATCCCCTCGCACCCTCTGTTGTTTTACACTCTCGTATAGGAGCTCCTATTATCTCTTGTTTCCTGCACCGAGCATAGCTCACACAGGCTTAGGGATTCAGTTGATTTTATCCTCAATGCGATCGAGGTACAATGGACCCCAATGCACGCGTTTTCCTTAGTCGTTTCCTATGAACGCGGTCTGCCTCGCCCTTCTCGTCCTCGTGGGACCCCGTTCTTAGGGGTGGCTTCTGTAGACCCCGGAAAACGAGTCCCCAAAATTTTCCAAATGCTTCCATACATGATCCAAGATCGTATTCCATTTCTCAAGCTTCGATTTGGTAGGTCGTAGGGCCCGAACGGAGCTACGGATTAGGAGTTATGGACGTTTGAAGTTGGGCTGGAAATCTGGTTCGCGAAGCCCCCTCCGTGATCGCGGAGCGCCGCCGCGAAGCAATGAGGCGAGAGGCCCCGCGAACCCGTTTGACGTTTGCGATGCGCCGCGAAGACCCCTCGCGAAGCACCGATGCAAAGCACCCGTGCAGCGCGGTCCCGCGAAGCCCCGCCGCGAAGCGCCCCGACCATCGCGGCCTCGCGAAGCTCCAGAGGCGGTGATGCTCCGCGAACGCATTTGACGTTCGCGAGCCGCCGCGAAGCTCCGGAGGCGGTACCTCTCCGCGAATGAATTTGACGTTCGCGAGCGCGCCGCGAAGCTCCTGAGGCGGCACAGAATTTATTCTTCGCGGCGCCCCTTCCTATAAATACCCAGCTCACCCCCCTTCTCAAAAAAGGACGGTCACAGCCACTTCGCCCCTTGGGCGGCCGAGCGGAGCTCTGCATTGCGGCTCCGCGATGTAACGCCCCGACCCCAGCTACCCAGAGCCGGTGCATTACTTCGTAACATTGGCATGATCACAAAAGATCAAGTCTCGAAAGACCGATTAGTTTAGTAGCCTTGGAAACACTAGATACATTCATAAGTCTTTCATTACATCAAAATTAAACAAACTACAAAAAAACATGGTCTTCATAGTCCACACTCATATCTTCACTGATTATTCTTGCAAGTCAGTCATAAAATACTTCTTCACAACCTGGAAAATTTTTAAACATTGAAAGGGGTGAGCTCAAATGCTCAGTAAGGATAACAATAATGCGGAAGCTTTCATAAATAAACATTAACATTTAAGGCAATGTATAACTAAAACAAAAGCCTCTTAAACATGAACTTCAACATAATATGGCAAAAGTAAAATGAGATAATGCCATTTACTTCTTCACATGGATATTCTACTGGTCGAATAATCACATGTAATATCAATAACCACTTTCATAATGATGGAATGTATAATGCCGGACATTCTGAAACATTTTGTCAAGGCCTCGGCCAAGACATCTAAAATGATTAAGGCCTCGGCCAAAACCATAAATCAAATTGGGAAAGGGCCTCGGCCAATTCCACGTCTAGTTGTCTCATGAGACCTGCCGATGCATCGAGGAGCTATAGCGGGCTCCACCCGTCACTTATTAAGTCCAATACATTCCTCATATGAATAGGTTTAAACATATCATAAACCATAACATAATTGTATCACATAAAACATGCATAATGTAAACATAACATTTCCACATTTCAATCACAAGATATCAATACAACACATTGATATAATAAAAACACTTTCAAAACCATTTTCAATACCAAAATAAAAGAAAGTTAAAACTTTGTATTTATTTTTCGTTAAAAAAATGATGGCTTGTAGAGGAAGCCGAAACTCAAATAATGGTCACGGCGGCGGAGAAGTCGTTGTCGCCGCATAAGTACGGAAAGAAAAACATTCCCTTTTGTCGTTTAGCAAAACGCTTTGTATAAAAAGATTCCTTTTGAATAACCGTAAAAGTCAAAGGGGTTTATACACCGTATAAAAGAAATTTGTGTATAAAACCAAATATGCCTCAATGAAAGGAGATTGAGACGAAGTACTTTAAAAGATAATTTTTAAATAAAATATATCTATTATGTGTATTCACTATATGTACACATAAATAATGTAAAAATACAAGATAGGACATAATAATATCATGACATAATTTGAAAGTAGGAGATTAACCCAAAGAATGGAAGTTGGGTTAAGAAGTTCCCTTACCTTGTGTCCGACTTGACTCAACCGTTCTTTAACCTCCTGAATAATAAACTAGAGTTAATATCTACCTTATTAAGAACCATTTTCAATTTCATTATCCTTTTTATATCACTTATTACAATGTTATGACCATTATGTAATTATTTAAGTTAATAACGGTCGTTTTGTCGATCTTTGGTACATGAGTCAACAATAAACTTCTTATAATTATAAGTTGTTCATGTGGTGAAATATCCATTATATCCAGAATTATATTAATGATGTATATATCATATATATCATATATATACAGTATATACATTCATTTATAATATTACGTAACATTTAGAGGTAAGAAATGAAATGCACCGTTCATGGAGACGGTAAGCCGTACGTACGCATGAACGCTACTTTCATTTCAATTTCATATTTAATGGAATGAAATCATAATGATATAAATGTATAATATAATTCCAATATAATATAGTGTATAATACCATTTACTCCATCCTTTATACATCCCACACATGGCATTAACGATTCAAATCACTTTGAGGGGGCGGTAGTCCGCACTTCCTAAAATGAAATTATCGCGTTTTACCCATAATGGAAATCATAAAGTATGCCATAAATGAGAAATACAGAAGCATAAGTAAAACAAAAACATATTATATATCATATATAAAAATAGTGACATCTTAATGGCCACCTTTGGAGGTGTTATATGAGTGTTGAACAATCATCGTTTCGTGAGGCAGAAATTCGCCATCCACAGAAACCGTATGTTCTTTAACCATTAGATGTAGGTGTGTGTAAGTGTAGCTCGAATCCTTCTTATAACAACATCCTAGTATATTGAGGATACTGGTGTTGTTACAAAAGAAATGAATAAAAAGAGTTTAGGGGGTTGGAGAAGAAAAATAAAACAAAACAACATTAGAAAAGACATTACCTCAAAATCGGGTAACTCTTTTTGATTTGAGCTAAAGGCTTCCTTGGGAAGAGTTCTGCCCAAAGTGAGGTTTCTAGGAGTAAGGAAGGAATGTTGGGAGAGTATTTGGGCAGAGGTTGGCCGAGCCAAATGGCTTGATGGTGTGAATAAGGTGGGAGAGGTGGGGGCCTTTTATAAGTGGAGAGGAGGGGCACTTTTGGAAAGTAATGAAATGTTACATTATTTCAAAATGCTTTTCGGATTCTAAAGGTCCCACATCTATATAATTCGAGGCTAAGGTGATAAGGTTTCGAAATATCTTCATCCAATAGGCTTTGGACAAGTGTAAGCCTCGGATTTTGCATTATCTTCTCATTTTATTTAAATCGTCAAATAATGATGTCATCGCTGCATCATTATTATGTCATAAATACTTTAATTTATTTAATGTCTAAAAATTATAAAACAAATACTATGATGTAGGAAATCTTTTTAGCTTTCCAATGACTATTTATAATCAAAATTTGGACTTGTATAACCCCAATTAAAAATTGTTTTAGTAGAACAATTTATGTTAGTGTCATTTTCACTTTAACATTAAATAAAAAGTAATTTATGTTATTTCCCAACAAAAGTGGATCCATGGGGTCCCCAAGTTAGGCCATGGCTTGTCTTGGTCGGCCATGACTCAACCAATGAGGTTGGGACATGTGTCTAGGTCATTTCATATTATTAATGTATTATTTATACCTTAAACTACACTAATTACCACTAATCGCGATTAAGAACTTAAAAGTTACTATTCACCAAAAAATTATTTTGATCTCATTGAACCACATTTTACTTCTTAATGACAACCATGTATGTCGGATTTTTGAAAATCAAATCACAGAAGTTGTAATATTTCATTTAAACGAAAAATCAGTTATTTAACTACCACTTAGTGGTTTCACTATTCATCAAAAATTGAAGTTTTTCAGAATAAGGCCAAAATTTCACCCTAAGCTATAATTGATATTCCGAATTCAAAAATGATGTCTATTTTAAAAAATTCCAAACATATAAGTTGTATTAATTAATTTCATAATTAATTCCCGCTGTTACAACAAATAGCGTGTTTTTAAGAAACAATAAAAGTTTGGCAATTGTTTATGTCCAATTTCAATGTTAAATTAATTCTAATGACCACCATTGGATAAAATGGTAAAAATATTTTCTAATTATACCTTAAAACCACTAAATAGTATAATTTATCTGTATAAATTATTTTGATTAAAAAAGTTGTTTTTATGTATTTTTCACTATTCATAAAAAATTAGAAGTTCTCAGAAAAATACCAAAAATTCAACATAGGCTAATTTCGATATTACGAATACAAAAATGAAGTCCATTTTGAAATATAAAATTTCTATAATTTTAAAAAGTGGTTATTACTATTCATAACGGCTATTTTGATTAGTTGCGGTGTGTTAGAACTCGAACTTGCGTACAATGCAAGCTATTGCATTATTGAATGAGAAGCGTATCGTGGAAGCTCGGGGTGTTACATTCTCCCCTCCTTCAATAAATTGCGTCCTCGCAATTTGAAATTTTTCTTTGATAATAAAAGGTTCAAAATAGAAAATACCTTTGTGGAAAACCCACATCGGAAATAAGGTTAATAAATATATAACATTAAAAGAAAACAGGATAAGTACAAAGGTCACCCGATATAGCCCATTCTAAGATTCTATGAAAATATGGATATGGAAGAAAAACAAACCATCAAGGTCTGATGGAGAGTTATAGAAAACAGGATTAGGAGAAAGTTTAACCATAAGAAAATCACAAACTTGTGATTGGTTAAACGGTCATTGAATCCCTAGTTGGAAAAGTTAACCGACAACATTTTTGTTTTAAGTTACCTTTTATAATGTTGAGGATTCTATTTAGGAGATTTACTAAGAACGTAAGGGAATATACATACTTGTTATGTATACTTTCATTCGTTAATGAATTTTTACCACAAACCCATCTTTTACTCCAAATGGTAACAGAACTCAAAAATATTCTATTTATCCTAATTGTATAAGGTTCAAAATGTTAACACATACCATTTAGATTAGTAAAACTATTTTGTAATAACCAGGGACTTCCTGTAGGCTAGTGGTAGGAAATAAAGGCCTGTCGCACTTTGATTGTGGGTTCGATTCCTACAGCTTTGTCCGACGCGACGGTTTATGCCCCACCCTACAGGTTGTCCTTTTCCTAAAACTATAGTGTTATAATATTCCAAAAATAATCTTCATAAATTTTTTAACCTTAAACCATACTATCCAAAGATCAACTTAATCCACTCCAACCTTTATAGTTATCCAAAATACCTCTGTCCAGACTTTCTCTAAAAGGTCTCTTAATTCCAAAATCAATTTATCAGATTCCCCAAACAAAGAAATGTTTCTCTTATTGTCACATACCAAAAATATGATTACCTTAATCATATTAAAACCTTACTGAAATCAAAAAGTAATGCAGTACAATCCATATATATATATTACATTATTCTTATAACCAGAATATAATCCTTGAGTCCAAAAGCACCAATACATTAGTTATTCTGCTTCAACTGTAGTAATAGCATAAGATTGTCCTTGATCCCTTGTCCTTTTCTGAGGTAAGTTTCCTTGACGCTTAGGACATTCATTTGCATAATGACCCATTTCTCTACAATTGTAGCATTCAACTTTGACAGCCTCTTTCTTTCCCTTGCAATCACGTGCCTGGTGACCTTTTTCTCCACATTTATAACAGACTCCCATTCCTTTTAGGCAAGTACCAGGGTGATTCTTCCCACAATTATCACATAATGGAAAATCCTTCTTTCCCTTTTTCCCTTTATCTGTCTCTTGTTCCACCGTTCTCTTCTTCTCTTGCTTTACTTTGTTGTCATAAGACTTAGAGAATTCCTTTTCTGTCTTGATAGCACATGAGACTATATCTTCGTATGTTGAGAAAGATTGTGACACTAGAGCTCGACGGAGAAATGGTTTTAACCCATCAAAGAAACGATCAATCTTACTTCTTGGGTTACGTATATAATCTGCAGCATGCCTCGCTAACCTTGTAAAGTTAGCCTCATACTTTGCGACATTCTCATCCTCCTTTTGTCTCAGACTCAAAAATTGCCTTTCCATATCCGCTCGATGGTCTCGAGGTAAGTATTTTTCTAAGAACAGTTCTTTGAACTCCTGCCATTCCATGTTTGTTAATTCATCATCTTCCTTTGTGTTTTGAATTAGTGACCACCATTGATCGGCATCTCCAGTGAGGCGGTAAACTGCCATGACAACCTTCTCCCTTTCACTACTCCCCAAGGCATGGAATATTTTCTCTAAGGAATTTATCCATTGCTCAGCTACTATAGGATTTGTACTCCCATTAAAGGTTGGTGGTTGTTGCCTCATGAAACGATCTAGCATTGATCCTCCACGTTGCGGATCAGGGTGCTCCATACGAGTAAGGTTGTTATTCATAACCTGCGTGAGTTGTCCCAGTATGGTAATAAGTTGATCAGCACCAGTTGTCTCTCCAGGTCCACAATAATTATCTTGAGCAGGAGGGCAATCCCTACACGGAGTTCGTGCATTGATACAGTTTCCATTCCTTCTACTAGGCGCCATTTCTAAACAATGGCATAAACCAGATTAGTTTATGAATCAAAATACATAATTCCATACTTGTATAATACTTAACATAAATTGAACTATTTATGGATATAATCCATAATCATAAAAAGGTTTTATTTGAGAAAGTATATACTCATAACCGTTCATAGTGGTTTGTAAAGAAAATGAGAATTATCTTAAGCATATCCCCCGGGAGTGTCGTAACCAAGAGTGCAGCAAGGCCCGTTGTCGTGCACCAGTTCCCGTTCGAGTCTAGCTCAAAGCGGTGTTTTCGGGTTTTACCCCTAGGTACATCTGTGCCAGAGCCGCCTCTACCTGCTCGTATCCAGACAGGGATGTATTGCTCGGAAAACTCATATCATCTCTATAATACCAAAATTCTAGGAAGTTCTTCTATACTAATCCTCGAAGCCTATCTTTGGGCTATGCGTTCTAATCAGAGTTTATCTACATCTAGCATCCAAGGTTAGTACTAAACTGCCTCTGATACCAACTGTAACGCCCCGACCCCAGCTACCCAGAGCCGGTGCATTACTTCGTAACATTGGCATGATCACAAAAGATCAAGTCTCGAAAGACCGATTAGTTTAGTAGCCTTGGAAACACTAGATACATTCATAAGTCTTTCATTACATCAAAATTAAACAAACTACAAAAAAACATGGTCTTCATAGTCCACACTCATATCTTCACTGATTATTCTTGCAAGTCAGTCATAAAATACTTCTTCACAACCTGGAAAATTTTTAAACATTGAAAGGGGTGAGCTCAAATGCTCAGTAAGGATAACAATAATGCGGAAGCTTTCATAAATAAACATTAACATTTAAGGCAATGTATAACTAAAACAAAAGCCTCTTAAACATGAACTTCAACATAATATGGCAAAAGTAAAATGAGATAATGCCCTTTACTTCTTCACATGGATATTCTACTGGTCGAATAATCACATGTAATATCAATAACCACTTTCATAATGATGGAATGTATAATGCCGGACATTCTGAAACATTTTGTCAAGGCCTCGGCCAAGACATCTAAAATGATTAAGGCCTCGGCCAAAACCATAAATCAAATTGGGAAAGGGCCTCGGCCAATTCCACGTCTAGTTGTCTCATGAGACCTGCCGATGCATCGAGGAGCTATAGCGGGCTCCACCCGTCACTTATTAAGTCCAATACATTCCTCATATGAATAGGTTTAAACATATCATAAACCATAACATAATTGTATCACATAAAACATGCATAATGTAAACATAACATTTCCACATTTCAATCACAAGATATCAATACAACACATTGATATAATAAAAACACTTTCAAAACCATTTTCAATACCAAAATAAAAGAAAGTTAAAACTTTGTATTTATTTTTCGTTAAAAAAATGATGGCTTGTAGAGGAAGCCGAAACTCAAATAATGGTCACGGCGGCGGAGAAGTCGTTGTCGCCGCATAAGTACGGAAAGAAAAACATTCCCTTTTGTCGTTTAGCAAAACGCTTTGTATAAAAAGATTCCTTTTGAATAACCGTAAAAGTCAAAGGGGTTTATACACCGTATAAAAGAAATTTGTGTATAAAACCAAATATGCCTCAATGAAAGGAGATTGAGACAAAGTACTTTAAAAGATAATTTTTAAATAAAATATATCTATTATGTGTATTCACTATAGGTACACATAAATAATGTAAAAATACAAGATAGGACATAATAATATCATGACATAATTTGAAAGTAGGAGATTAACCCAAAGAATGGAAGTTGGGTTAAGAAGTTCCCTTACCTTGTGTCCGACTTGACTCAACCGTTCTTTAACCTCCTGAATAATAAACTAGAGTTAATATCTACCTTATTAAGAACCATTTTCAATTTCATTATCCTTTTTATATCACTTATTACAATGTTATGAACATTATGTAATTATTTAAGTTAATAACGGTCGTTTTGTCGATCTTTGGTACATGAGTCAACAATAAACTTCTTATAATTATAAGTTGTTCATGTGGTGAAATATCCATTATATCCAGAATTATATTAATGATTTATATATCATATATATCATATATATACAGTATATACATTCATTTATAATATTACGTAACATTTAGAGGTAAGAAATGAAATGCACCGTTCATGGAGACGGTAAGCCGTACGTACGCATGAACGCTACTTTCATTTCAATTTCATATTTAATGGAATGAAATCATAATGATATAAATGTATAATATAATTCCAGTATAATATAGTGTATAATACCATTTACTCCATCCTTTATACATCCCACACATGGCATTAACGATTCAAATCACTTTGAGGGGGCGGTAGTCCGCACTTCCTAAAATGAAATTATCGCGTTTTACCCATAATGGAAATCATAAAGTATGCCATAAATGAGAAATACAGAAGCATAAGTAAAACAAAAACATATTATATATCATATATAAAAATAGTGACATCTTAATGGCCACCTTTGGAGGTGTTATATGAGTGTTGAACAATCATCGTTTCGTGAGGCAGAAATTCGCCATCCACAGAAACCGTATGTTCTTTAACCATTAGATGTAGGTGTGTGTAAGTGTAGCTCGAATCCTTCTTATAACAACATCCTAGTATATTGAGGATACTGGTGTTGTTACAAAAGAAATGAATAAAAAGAGTTTAGGGGGTTGGAGAAGAAAAATAAAACAAAACAACATTAGAAAAGACATTACCTCAAAATCGGGTAACTCTTTTTGATTTGAGCTAAAGGCTTCCTTGGGAAGAGTTCTGCCCAAAGTGAGGTTTCTAGGAGTAAGGAAGGAATGTTGGGAGAGTATTTGGGCAGAGGTTGGCCGAGCCAAATGGCTTGATGGTGTGAATAAGGTGGGAGAGGTGGGGGCCTTTTATAAGTGGAGAGGAGGGGCACTTTTGGAAAGTAATGAAATGTTACATTATTTCAAAATGCTTTTCGGATTCTAAAGGTCCCACATCTATATAATTCGAGGCTAAGGTGATAAGGTTTCGAAATATCTTCATCCAATAGGCTTTGGACAAGTGTAAGCCTCGGATTTTGCATTATCTTCTCATTTTATTTAAATCGTCAAATAATGATGTCATCGCTGCATCATTATTATGTCATAAATACTTTAATTTATTTAATGTCTAAAAATTATAAAACAAATACTATGATGTAGGAACTCTTTTTAGCTTTCCAATGACTATTTATAATCAAAATTTGGACTTGTATAACCCCAATTAAAAATTGTTTTAGTAGAACAATTTATGTTAGTGTCATTTTCACTTTAACATTAAATAAAAAGTAATTTATGTTATTTCCCAACAAAAGTGGATCCATGGGGTCCCCAAGTTAGGCCATGGCTTGTCTTGGTCGGCCATGACTCAACCAATGAGGTTGGGACATGTGTCTAGGTCATTTCATATTATTAATGTATTATTTATACCTTAAACTACACTAATTACCACTAATCGCGATTAAGAACTTAAAAGTTACTATTCACCAATAAATTATTTTGATCTCATTGAACCACATTTTACTTCTTAATGACAACCATGTATGTCGGATTTTTGAAAATCAAATCACAGAAGTTGTAATATTTCATTTAAACGAAAAATCAGTTATTTAACTACCACTTAGTGGTTTCACTATTCATCAAAAATTGAAGTTTTTCAGAATAAGGCCAAAATTTCACCCTAAGCTATAATTGATATTCCGAATTCAAAAATGATGTCTATTTTACAAAATTCCAAACATATAAGTTGTATTAATTAATTTCATAATTAATTCCCGCTGTTACAACAAATAGCGTGTTTTTAAGAAACAATAAAAGTTTGGCAATTGTTTATGTCCAATTTCAATGTTAAATTAATTCTAATGACCACCATTGGATAAAATGGTAAAAATATTTTCTAATTATACCTTAAAACCACTAAATAGTATAATTTATCTGTATAAATTATTTTGATTAAAAAAGTTGTTTTTATGTATTTTTCACTATTCATAAAAAATTAGAAGTTCTCAGAAAAATACCAAAAATTCAACATAGGCTAATTTCGATATTACGAATACAAAAATGAAGTCCATTTTGAAATATAAAATTTCTATAATTTTAAAAAGTGGTTATTACTATTCATAACGGCTATTTTGATTAGATGCGGTGTGTTAGAACTCGAACTTGCGTACAATGCAAGCTATTGCATTATTGAATGAGAAGCGTATCGTGGAAGCTCGGGGTGTTACACGCGAAGCCATGCTCCACGAGCAGCTTCCTTCGCGATGATGCTCCGTGAGACCAAGCTCCGCGATGCTGCTCTGTGAGACCAAGCTCCGCGAGAGCACTTTGCTCCGCGAGCCCTTGCTCCGCGATGCTGCTCCGCGAGACCAAGCTCCGCGATGCTGCTCCGCGAGACCAAGCTCCGCGAGACCCCTTTGCTCCGCGAGAGACCATTGCTCCGCGAGGCCATGCTTCGCGAAGCTACTTCGCGAAGACCCATCCTTCGCGAGGATCCTACCTTCGCGCCCACCGGTCCATACCGCGGGGGCTGCGCCCCCGCGCCCCCGCTCGAGGTCAGTGCCGGGCTGCAGTCCCGGCCCGGTCCCTTCGCTACCGTCAAGGACCCCCATGAAAAATGGAGAGTCGCACCGCGAACTTTTCGGGCCAGGATGCCGGGATTTTCCATTGCGCCCTTATGCGCTCCCACCTTCCACCCATGGAATACCATGATTTGATACACTCCTCCACACACCATGAAACACCTTGAGTTAATGTATTCCTCTTGGTTGGTTTCCTATGTCGTGAGTTGAGGTTCTCATCATCAGTTCCCCGAGTACCTTGAGTCGAACCATTCCTCAGGCAACTCCTCCAAACCCAATCACTTGGCAACTATGCCAGGTTGAACCAGAAAGGGCCGCGCTTGCATAAGTCCCGACACCAACCATTTCTAGGAACCTTCTGCCGAATAGTCCTATCTACAATACTATAAACTATAGTACTCCCTATCTAACAAATGATAGGATGCCTCTCGCTTCTAACAAGAGATTCCTTATGCTCCAAGCATGAGACGCCACTAGTCCTTTCTACATGACTCTAAACTGTAGTAATCCCTATGTGCCAAACATAGGATTCCTCTCGCTTCTAACGAGAGATGCCTCATGCTCCTAGCATGAGATGCCAATAGTCCTACCTACATGACTCTAAACTGTAGTATTCTCCCTATCTAACAAATGATAGGATGCCTCTTGTCCCAAGCGAGAGATGCCTCATGCTCCTAGCATGAGATGCCAATAGTCCTACCTGCATGACTCTAAACTGTAGTATTCCCCCTATCTAACAAATGATAGGATGACTCTTGTCCCAAGCGAGAGATGCCTCATGCTCCTAGCATGAGATTCCAATAGTCCTACCTACATGACTCTAAACTGTAGTGTTCTCCCTATCTAACAAATGATAGGATGCCTCTTGCCCTATACAAGAGATGCCTTATGCCCCAAGCATGAGATTCCAATAGTCCTACCTACATGACTCTAAACTGTAGTAATCCTTATGTTCCAAACATAGGATGCCTCTTTACCTAAACGAGAGATGCCTTATGCTCCTAGCATAAGATGCCTAATGCCATGTTTACAGTGGCATAGTTTCAAGAGCGTTGGAATCCGTTCAAACATTCCAGCACTCCACCCCACGCTTTGCGTGTCCTTTATTCGGATCTGCATCCATTTCCAAAGACTGAAGGGACCCCCTAATAGTATGGACGGTAGACCCATGGTCCCCCTGCTGTCCTCGGCCAACGCCCCAAAAGGCTTCGGGTGACACTTTGAGGTCCTGTGTTTCGAATATGGTCAGCAGTCGACCCCTCATTTGTTTGTCCCCATTTTAGGCTAACGTGATAGGATGCTGTGTTGCGAACATGGTCAGCAGTTATCCTCTATCGCCATGCCACTCTCATCGCATTCCGAATGCCGGGCATGTGATTCACACTTTTCTTGTCCCTTTGTTTGGGCCGATTCCAACGCCCTTGGCGTTATCCCGCTTGTGCACTTGCGCATGGGCACGTACCACAACCCACCAGTGAGTTGGGATGCCCTCATGGCCAGACATGATGAAGACATTACGGGCAGCTTCCTAGCGTAAGCCCCATTCACCATTGCCGCTCCATAGCGGCACCCGGGCATCTTCCTTGCGTAAGCCCCATTCACCGGTGCCGCTCCATAGCGGCACCCGGGCAGCTTCCTAGCGTAAGCCCCATTCACCAGTGTCGCTCCATAGCGGCACCCGGGCAGCTTCCTAGTGTAAGCCCCATTCACCATTGTCGTTCCTTAGTGGCACCCGGGCAGATTCCTAGCATAAGCCCCATTAACCAGTGCTGCTCCATAGCGGCACCTGGGCAGCTTCCTAGCATAATCCCCATTCACCAGTGCCGCTCCATAGCGGCACCCGGGCAGCTTCCTAGCATAAGCCCCATTCACTGTTGCCACTCCATAGCGGCACCCGGGCAACTTCCTAGCATAAGCCCCATTCACCAGTGCCGCTCCATAGCGGCACACGGGCAGCTTCCTAGCGTAAGCCCCATTCACCGGTGCCCCTCCATAGCGGCACCCGGGCAGCTTCCTAGCGTAAGCCCCATTCACCATTGCCGCTCCATAGCGGCACCCGGGCAGCTTCCTAGCATAAGCCCCATTCACCATTGCCGCTCCTTAGAGCCACCCGGGCAGCTTTCTAGCTTAAGCCCCATTCACTGTTGTGATCCTATTCAGCGGTAAGCCGTTGACATCCTCATCCAGCGGTAAGCCGTTGTGACCCAATCCAGCGGTAAGCCGTTGTGACCCAATTTAGCGGTAAGCCGTTCTGGGCCTCCATCCTAGAGTAAGTCCCAACACCATGGGCCGCCTAACGCGTAAGCCCCTCTTCGCTTCTCACGGACGCACCATTCGCGACGTGATCGTCAGGTTCTTGCAACCTCTTGTTTCTCACACCGAGCATGACTCACGTGGGCTTAGAGTGAGCACCGACCCTGACACACCACCTGAACTACGAGGTCTTTGATCCATGTCAAGGCATGGTACGTAGGAAGCCTCCACGAGGTTCAAGCCCACCCGTCGCTCATTCACGTCGGGTCACATTCTGGTCCAGTGGTAAGCCATTGCGACCCACCCCATTTGAACTACGAGTTCTTTGATCCATGTCAAGGCATGGTACGTAGGAAGCCTCCACGAGGTTCAAGCCCACCAATAGTGGACCAAGGTCTACTTTCACGTCGGTTCACCGGAAAAACCCCACCTAAACTACGAGGTATTTGATCCATGTCAAGGCATGGTACGTAGGAAGCCTCCACGAGGTTCAAGCCCACCAATAGTGGACCAAAGTCTACTTTCACGTCGGTTCACCGGAGAAACCCTTCCTGAACTACAAGGTCTTTGATCCATGTCAAGGCATGGTACGTAGGAAGCCTCCATGAGGTTCAAGCCCACCAATAGTGGACCAAGGTCCACTTTCACGTCGGTTCACCGACACACCCACCCGTCGTTCCACGTCGGGTCCCATTCTGGTCCAGTGGTAAGCCATTGCGATCATCCCCTTTTGAACTACGAGGTCTTTGATCCGTGTTAAGGCATGGTACGTAGGAAGCCTCCACGAGGTTCAAGCCCACCAACAGTGGACCAAGGTCCCTCATTTACGTCGGCTCGCCGACACCCATCGCCCGTCGTTCATTCACGTCGTGTTCCATCTTCGTCCCGCATGATGTTAAACTGTATTCTCCGAACTACGAGGTCTTTGATCCGTGTCAAGGCATGGTACGTAGGAAGCCTTAATGAGGTTCAAGCCCACCACCCATTGGACCAAGTTCCACTTTCACGTCGTGTTCCATCTTCGTCCCGCATGACGTTAAACTGTATTCTCCGAACTACGAGGTCTTTGATCCGTGTCAAGGCATGGTACGTAGGAAGCCTTTATGAGGTTCAAGCCCACCACCCATTGGACCAAGGTCCACTTTCACGTCGTGTTCCATCTTCGTCCAGCATGACGTTAAACTACACTCTGGTCCAGTGGTAAGCCATTGCGACCCAACCATTTGAACTACGAGGTCTTTGATCCATGTCAAGGCATGGTACGTAGGAAGCCTCCACGAGGTTCAAGCCCACCAATAGTGGACCAAGGTCTACTTTCACGTCGTTTCACCGACAAAACCCATTTTGAACTATGAGGTCTTTGATCCATGTCAAGGCATGGTACGTAGGAATCCTCCCAGAGGTCCAAGCCCAACTCCCATCGGACCAAGGTCCACCTTCACGTTGGTTCGCTGACGACATTCATCGGGCCAAGGTCCAACTTCACGTCGGTTTACCGGCACCATCCCGAACTACGCGGACTTTAATTCCCTGCCACGGGGATACGTAGGAAGCCTCTTCAAGGCTCAAGCCCAACTTCACCGTCGCCCCTGCGATGGTCCCATTTCATCCTCCTCCACTTCACTCATCCATCCATCACCCATCCTGATTCTCACCCGGGCCGCCACATCCCGGTGGAATCATTCCATCCACCGCCTCGCTGCTCCTAGCAGCGCATGGGTCACTTTCCATGTGTAAGCCCCATCATATCTCCGGGTCGTTGTACTCTGTGTACACCCCGATTCATCACCCTTTTCCCCTCTAGGGAGTTCACTACTTCGGATCCGTCCTCATGGGGCGTTCTGATCCATCCATCTCCTAGATGTTCTTCCTTTGGGATATACCAATCTGATCCGTCTCAATGGGACGTTCTGATCACCCTCATTCCGTCTCCGTAAACTCACGGCCCACCTCGTGATAAACACGAGATGCCTGAGGAAAACCTCGGATGACACGCCTTTGGCGTAACCGTCTCTGCTAGACGTTAATCTTGCAATATACCCTATGTTAAACACAGGAAGCTGAGGAAAACCTCAGATGCACGCCTCGGGTTCTGCACCCTTGAGATGCCCTCTTATGAGGAATAATACAGGTTCCCCATTGTCCACGCACCCAGAGATGACCCGACATTCCTGATGTTGCCGTCTACTCCGACCGAAGGTCGCTACCATGTCAACACCCTATGGAAAGTCTTGACGGAAGTAGTGTAATTAACCGGCGTCCATGATGATATGGCACTGGGAATGAGATTCACGAACAACGTATTAAATCTATGAGGGAGACCCGGACTAGGTGACGAGTTCTGAGGAGGAATCCACAGGAGGAAGAACCGACATCCCATCATCCCGTTTCGATCAAGGAGAAAACGTACCTGAATAAGGAACGAATGTCGCCCGCCTTTGGAAAGCGGGAATGCGGGGCAACAAAGCCGCGCGTCCCCCCCCTGACGGACGGATGCGCGCGCGCCCCGGAAAATGCGTCGGAAACAGTTATCTTGCAAACCTTAAAAGAAAAGAAACTGTATGGGAAATTCAGAAAGTGTGAGTTTTGGTTGCAACAAATTTCTTTCCTTGGTCACATTGTTTCTAAAGATGGAATAACTATTGATACTGCAAAAACAAAAGTTGTGGAAGAATGGACAACACCCACAAATGTAACCGAGATTTGTAGCTTCCTTGGTTTGGCGGGCTATTACCGAAGGTTTGTTAGAAATTTTTCACGGTTATCTAGTCCAATAACTAAGCTAACTCGGAAGGGTGTTAAGTTTATCTGGACAAAAGAATGTGATGATTGTTTTCAGGAATTGAAAAGAAGATTGGTGAATGCTCCAGTTTTGGCACTACCTTCCAGGAATGGTGAGTTTGTTATATACAGTGATGCTTCATTGAAAGGACTTGGTTGCGTCCTAATGCAGAATGATCAGGTAATTGCTTATGCTTCACGACAGTTGAAAACTCATGAGGTAAATTACCCTACACATGATTTGGAACTAGCTGCTGTTGTTTTTGCTTTAAAAATTAGGAGGCATCATTTTTATGGAGTAAAGTGTGAAATATATACCGATCACAAAAGCTTAAAGTATATATTCACTCAGAAAGAATTGAACATGAGACAAAGGAGATGGCTAGAATTAATCAAGGATTATGATTGTACAATTCATTACCATCCAGGAAAAGCAAATAAAGTGGCTGATGCTTTGAGTCGAAAAAGTAATGCTTCATTAACGATGTTGCATTTGGAACGTGATCCTTTGGTTAAGGATTTGATGAACTTTGGCATAGAAGTTGTTGGTGCAGGAAGTCCTTCTGTTTTGTTTCAGGTATCAGTGAGATCTTCTCTATCAGATAGAATCAAGCAAGCACAGAAGCAAGACAGTGAGTTGCAGAAAAAGGTAGAGCTGGTTCAGAAAGGTAAGTTTCCTGAATTCAACATTGATAATGATTGTGTTTTGAGATTTGGGAAGAGATTGTGTGTGCCTTATGATTCAGAGTTGAAGAGAGAGTTGTTATGTGAAGCTCATAGTTCTCTGTTTTCAGTTCATCCGGGCAGTACTAAGATGTATAGAGATCTGCGGGAGTATTACTGGTGGGATGGAATGAAAAGAGGTATTGCTGATTTTACTATGAAGTGTTTGACTTTTCAGCAGGTTAAAGCAGAGGGGCAGTTACCGAAAGGTATCCTTCATCCTTTACCAGTGCCAGAGTGGAAATGGGAGAATATATCCAAGGACATTGTTGTGGGATTACCGAAGACATCTCGAGGTAATAATGCAATCTGGGTTATTGTAGATCGCTTGAACAAATCTTCTCATTTCCTTGCTATACGAGATACTTTCTCTCTTGATCAACTTTCCCGTTTGTATCTTAAAGAGATAGTCAAGTTACATGGAGTTCCTCTCTCCATTGTATCGGATCGTGATCCCAGGTTTACTTCTAACTTTTGGAAAGGCCTTCAGAAGTCGTTGGGTACTGAATTAAATTTTAGTACAGCTTTTCATCCTCAATCAGATGGGCAGTCAAAACGAACAATTCAGACATTGGAGGATATTTTACGAGATTGTTCTATGGATTATTCGGGAATTTGGGACCAATATCTTTCTTTGGATGAATTTTCATATGATAATAGTTTTCATTCCAGTATACAGATGGAACCATTTGATGCATTATATGGGAAGCGGTGTGGAACTCCAGCTTTCTGGGATGAAGTGGGTGAAAGGAAGTTGATGGGATCATAATTGGTAGAAGAGATGGTAGAAAAAGTTCAGCTGATTCAGAAAAAAATGAGAACAGCTCAGAGCAGGCAGAAGAGTTATGCGGATAACCGGAGGAAGGATCTATCTTTCGAGGTAGGTGATCATGTTTTTCTCAAGGTTTCTCCTTGGAAAAGTGTGATGAGATTTGGTAAGAAAGGAAAGCTGAGTCCAAGGTTCATTGGACCATACGAAATTCTGGAGAGAGTTGGATCAGTTGCATACCGACTGGCTTTACCTCCGAGTTTATCTCAGGCACACAATGTTTTTCACGTTTCGATGTTGAGAAAGTATATGCCGGATCCATCTCATGTTTTGAGTCCAGAGGTAGTTCAGCTGGAAGAGAACCTATCATATGAGGAAGAACCGGTCCAGATTATTGACCACAGGGAGCAAGTGTTACGGAATAAGGTGATTAATCAGGTAAAGGTTTTGTGGAAAAACCACATGATTGAAAAGGCAACATGGGAATCTGAAAATGCAATGAGGTTTAAGTACCCCCATTTATTTGATAAGTAAATAAACTGCGGGGACGCAATTTTCTAAATGGGGGAAGGATGTAACATCCCAAGTAAGTAATGAATAATAGATATTTTTATCTATGTCTATTAATGATTAATATAGTGTTTTAGAGGCTTAAAATGAAAATAAATACAATCTTAAGCATGGATTACACTGATATTCTTAAAAGATTGTTTTACTGCCTTATGATGGAAAACCCTTTTTAAATATATCTTTTGACAATTTTATAAACTATTTTTGTCAAAATAAACTTATTTTTTATTATTGGGACATCAAAATTTACTTTGTGTGAATTTTTGGTATTTTTCTGACAATGTTCATTTTTTAATGAATAGTGAAAAATACTGCACTTTACATCAAAACTGCTTTTTAATCTAATTTATTTATATTATTATATTATCTTCTGAATTAGTTTTGAAGTGAAATTAGAATATATTTTTACCATTTAATACAATGGTGGTCATTGGAATCAATTTCACTTTGAAATTGGACTTAAACTGGTGTCAATCTTTTGATACTTATTGTTTCATAAAAACACGCTATTTGCTCTGACAACGGGAATTAATTATTAAATTAATTAATGTGACTTATATGTATTGAATTTTGTAAAATATACTTCATTTTTGAATTCGGAAAATCAAATATAGCTTAGGGTGAATTTTTGGTAATTTTCTGAAAAACTTCAATTTTTGATGAATAGTGAAACTACTAAGTGGTAATCAAGCAAACTGATTTTTCAGTTAAATGAAAGTTTACCACTAATGTGTATTGAATTTTGAAAATCCGACATACATGGTTGTCATTAAGAAGTAAAATGTGGTTCAATGGGATTAAAATAATTTTTTGGTGAATAGTAACTTATTAAGTTTTTAATAGCGATTAGTGGTAATTAGTGTAGTTTAAGGTAAAAATAATGCTTTAATAAAATAAGATGAGCATGACACATGTCCTACACTAATTGTTTGTGTCATGGCAGACCAAGACATGCCATGGGTCAACATGGGGACCCCATGGATCCACTTTGGTTGGGAAATGACATAAATAACTTTTTATTTAATGTAAAAGTAAAAATGACACAAACATAATATGTTTTACGAAAACAATTTTTAAACGGGGTTATAAAGATCACAATTTTTATTATAAATAGTAATTGGAAAGCTAAAAATATTTCCTACATAATTGTATTTTTTTTAATTTTTAGACTTTAAATAAATTAAATTATTTATGACATCATGATGATGCAGCGATGACCTCATTATTTAATGATTTAAATAAAATGGAAAGATAATGAAAAATATAATACCTACACATGGACAAAACCAATTGGATAAGTGTATTTCGAAGCCTTATCACCTTATCCTCGAATTACAGCAATGTGGAACCTTTTGAATCCGAAACTCTTTTTAAAATAAAGTAACTTATCTTTACTTTCCAAAAGTGCCCCTCCTCTCTTCTTATAAAAGGCCCACACATCTACCTCATTTCACACACTCCTCAAGCCTTTGGCTCGGCCAACCCCTACCCATTTACTCTCTCCAAATCCCTCTCTTCATCCTAGAGGATTCCCTTTGGGAAGAATCCTTTCAAAGGAAGCCTTTAGGCTCAAATCAAAAGGAGTTAAACTTTTAAAGGTAATTCATTCTCTCGTGTTCATTTGTTTTATTTTGCTTCTCCAACCCCCTAAACTCTTTTTATTTACTTTTTTTGTAACAACACAAGTATCTTCATTATACTAGGATGTTTGTATAATATTTATTTGATCTACACTCTCACACAACTACATCAAATGGTTAAAGAACATACGGTTTCCGTGGATGGCGAAAGTTTGCCTCCCGAAACGATGATTGTTCAATACTCATTTGACACCTTCAAAGGTGGCCATTATGATGTCACTATTTTTATATATGATATATAATATGTTTATGTTTTCCTTAAGCTTCTGTTTTTTTCATTTTGGGCATACCATTATGGTTTTCATTATGGGTAAACACGATATCTTCATTTTAGGAAGTGCGGACTACCGCCCCCTGAAAGTGATTTGATTCGTTAATACCATATGTGGGATGTGTAAAGGATAAAGCTAATGATATTATATATGTTATTATACTGGAATTATAATATACTCTTATATCATTATGATTCCATTCCAGAAAATACGAAATAGAAATGGAAGTAGCGTTCATGCGTACGTACGGCTTACCGTCTCCATGAACGGTGCATTTCATTTCTTACCTCGAAATGTGATGTAATATTATAAATACATGTATATGATGAATATATATGATATATATGTTATCCAAATCATTAATATCATTCTAGATATAACGAACCTTTGACCAAATTAACAACATGTGAGTGTAAGAAGTCTATTTTTGACTTAAGAACCAAATACTGACAAAATGAACATTATTAACTTAAATGATTACATGATGTTCATAACATGGTATAAAAGGAATAATGAACTTGAAAAAGGTTCATAAGAAATTAGAGATTAACTCAAGTTTATTATTCAGGAGATTAAAGAACAGTCGGGTCAAGTCAGACACGAGGTATGGGACTTCGTCTCAATCTCCTTTCATTGAGGCATATTTTATTTTATACACAACTTTCTTTTATACAGTGTATAAACCCCTTTGACTTTTACGTTTATTCAAAAGGAATCTTTTTTATACGAAGCGTTTACTAAACCACAAAAGGGAATGTTTTTTGTCGTACGTATGCGGCGACAACGACTTTTCCGCCGTCGTGACCGTTATTTGAGTTTCGGCTTCCTCTAAAAGCCATACCTTCTTTTTAAAAGAAAAATAAATACCATGTTTTACTTTTCATTTATTTTGGTATTGAAAATGGTTTTCACGATTTTTTTTTGTGTTGTATTGATATCTTGTGATTGAA
Source organism: Viscum album (assembly GCA_963277665.1). Taxonomy (NCBI): domain Eukaryota; kingdom Viridiplantae; phylum Streptophyta; class Magnoliopsida; order Santalales; family Viscaceae; genus Viscum; species Viscum album. Next base: position 2,017,191,650 of record OY728127.1, read on the forward strand.
ATGTGGAAATGTTATGTTTCCTTTATGCATGTTTTATGTGATACGATTATGTTATGGTTCTTGGGCATTATTATGAAAATAGGTGGTTCCGTGATAAAATAAGGGCGGGTGAGCCCGATATAGGTCTCTAATGCATTGGGTAATGCGAAGGAGTGAAACGTTAAGGTTTCTCCGAAGAGATTTTAGGGAATATACTGTGATGGGTATTCCAAACGTAACCAAGAGGGTTACTCCCTACGTAAGAATGTTATGAATGCCCCAAGTTACCTTTATGTCTTAAGATTTCTATGATTTATTCATGATTTGATGAGGTATGATAAAGTGCTTATGTTTTATGGGTAAAGTATGATCTCATTCTTATGTATATGTGTACCCATGTTTCCTTTCCATGTTTTTATAACCCATACTGAGTTTTTTATGCTCATCCCAAGTTTTTTTGAAATGTTTTCATAGGTCAAGGGAAAGGTACATGATATGATGATAGTGTCAAGGAAGTGTCAAGAATGAATCCATGTTTTATTTTAAATATGTTTCCATTGATGGGAATGAAGAATATTATCTTTATGTAACCACTTTGTTTGTATGTGGAATGTAATGCAAGTTTTATGATCTAATTCTCTAAAACTCTAAACCCGAAAAGATCCTCAATGTGTAATCTTGTAATAACTGAAGATTAAGTAAGGCTTAAGGCTGGGGCCTTATAGTTGGTATCAAAGGGAGGTTTAGATAACTTTAGGAGTTAGAATTTTATTAGATGATTATCCAAAAATATTTTTTTTGAAATCATATAGCATTTGAAGATTACCATGTTTCTTCATCTAAGACATGTTTGTTCAGAATGGTTTTCCGCAGAGGAAACAGGGAAGCAGTGCTAGGAAGGCATATAGAAGGAAATAACCTTCCGAATCAGCATCCTGAGATGGTCGGAATTGGAACTGAACAGTTTGTTGCAGTAATGGCGTAGTTGACTCAAGTGATAAATGGTGGTGGTCTCCATGCACAAGATCAGCCAGATCAACCGCAGAGGAACATGTCAGTGGTGGAACATTTCATGAGGCAACATCCACCATCATTCAGAGGATCATATGACCCTGTGCTAGCTGAAGGGTGGATTAGAGCACTGGAGAAGATTTTTGATGTCATGGGGTGTTCAGACAATCAAAAGGTTAGTGTTCCTATTTACCGTTTGGAGGGTGAAGCAGATCAGTGGTGGTCTATGGTTAAAAATATCAGGGACGCCGATGAGATTGATGCTCCTGACTGGGATGAATTCAAAGGTATGTTTATTGAGAAGTATTTTCTTAAGGCTTTTCGACTTAGGATGGAAAAACAATTCTTGGAATTGAGGCAAGAGGAAGACTCAGTGGCTTCCTATGAAGAAAGGTTCACTCGATTGGAAAGGTATGCTCCGAATTTTATCCGAGACCTTGATAGTAAAATCAATCGTTTTTACTCAGGATTAAAGCCAAAATATCGATGGGCATTAGCTTCTCGTGAGTTTAAAAGTTATGAAAAGCTTGTTTGATGTGCTGAGAAGGTGGAAATGGAGTTGGACGATGATCAAGTGTTGTATAACAACCAACAGAAGAAGAGACCGAGGTGGCAGGAGAAAGGTAGGAATTCTTCAAAAAAGTCTGATGGTAAGAGAACTAAGTTTCCAGTTTGTGATGAATGTGGCAAAAGGCATGCTGGGGAATGACTTATGAAATCTGGAAAGTGCTACCGATGTGGTAAGATGGGACATAAGGCTCGTGATTGCACTGAAAAGGATCAAGGTGAAGGTAAGAACAAATTTGATTTACAGTTAGTGAAATGTTATAAGTGTAATGAGATGGGTCACTATACAAACGAGTGTCCGACAAAGAGCTTGAGTGATGGGAAGAAGTTACACTACAAGCAGAAAGGGGTGGTGAAATCCTTTGCAACTACTTCAGCAGATGTCGGGCCATCAAATGAAGTTGTATCAGGTACTTTGTTTGTTTTTTCAGATTATGCCAGTGTGTTGTTTGATTCGGGGTCTACACATTCTTTCATCTCTGAAACCTTTTCTAGTAAAATGGGAATACCATCTCAAGAAATGACTCCTGAACTTTTGGTAAAAACACATGGGAGAAATGTTTAGGCAAAAAGAATTTATAAGAATCTTCTTATCCTTATCTGTGGAAAGAACCTACTTGCAAACCTTATTGTTCTTCCTCTAGTAGAGTTTGATGTTATCCTGGGTATGGATTGGCTCTCTATTTACCATGCTAAGATTGACTGTAGAGCTAATGAAGTTTCTTTTCAGAAAGAATTTCAGTTTGTTTACAAGAATGAACCTTTACTTTTGATAACATATCAAGAGGCCGAGAAACTTGTAAAAGATGGAAATGAATGTTACCTTGCACACGTCATTGAAAATAAAGGAACTGTTCAGATTAATGATGTGCCAGTGGTAAATGAGTATCCTGATGTTTTTCCTGATGAGTTTCCTGGAATAATACCAGATCGGGAAGTTGAGTTTACTGTTGACTTAGTTCCTGATGCTAAGCCAATTTCAAAACCCCCTTATCGAATGGCACAAATTGAACTTTTAGTGTTGAAGGATCAATTGAAAGATTTATTAGAGAAAGGTTTCATTCGACCTAGAACATCACCATGGGGTGCTCCTGTTTTATTTTTAAAAAAGAAAGATGGTTCTATGAGACTTTGCATTGATTATAGAGCCTTGAATAACATCACTGTTAAGAACAAATATCCTTTGCCTCATATCGATGATTTGTTTGATCAGATCCAGGGAGCTTAGTTTTTTTCAAAGATTGACCTGAGATCGGGGTACCATCAGCTGATGGTAAAGGAGGCAGATATTCCGAAGACCGCGTTCCGTACGAGATATGGACATTATGAAATTTGTAGTAATGCCTTTTGGGCTAACCAGTGCACCTGCTGTATTCATGGACTTAATGAATAAAATTTTCCATGAGTTCTTGGATAAGTTTGTGGTGGTTTTCATTGATGATATTTTGGTGTTTTCTAAAAGTAAAGAGGAGCTTGAAAGACATTTAAGGGTTATCTTGCAAACCTTAAAAGAAAAGAAACTTTATGGGAAATTCAGCAAGTGTGAGTTTTGGTTGCAACAAATTTCTTTCCTTGGTCACATTGTTTCTAAAGATGGAATAACTGTTGATCCTGCAAAAACAAAAGTTGTGGAAGAATGGACAACACCCAGAAATGTAACCGAGATTCGTAGCTTCCTTGGTTTGGTGGGCTATTAACGAAGGTTTGTTAGAAATTTTTCACGGTTATCTAGTCCAATGACTAAGCTAACTCGGAAGGGTGTTAAGTTTATCTGGACAAAAGAATGTGATGATTGTTTTCAGGAATTGAAAAGAATATTGGTGAATACTCCAGTTTTGGCACTACCTTCCAGGAATGGTGAGTTTGTTATATATAGTGATGCTTCATTGAAAGGACTTGGTTGCGTCCTAATGCAGAATGATCAGGTAATTGCTTATGCTTCACGACAGTTGAAAACTCATGAGGTAAATTACCCTACACATGATTTGGAACTAGCTGCTGTTGTTTTTGCTTTAAAAATTTGGAGGCATCATTTGTATGGAGTAAAGTGTGAAATATATACCGATCACAAAAGCTTAAAGTATATATTCAGTCAGAAATAATTGAACATGAGACAAAGGAGATGGCTGGAATTAATCAAGGATTATGATTGTACAATTCATTACCATCTGGGAAAAGAAAATAAAGTTGTTGATGCTTTGAGTCCAAAAAGTAATGCTTCATTAACGATGTTGCGTTTGGAACGTGATCCTTTGGTTAAGGATTTGATTAACTTTGGCATAGAAGTTGTTGGTGCAGGATGTGCTTCTGTTTTGTTTCAGGTATCAGTGAGATTTTCTCTATCAGATAGAATCAAGCAAGCACAGAAGCAAGACAGTGAGTTGCAGAAAAAGGTAGAGCTGGTTCAGAAAGGTAAGTTTCCTGAATACAACATTGATAATGATTGTGTTTTGAGATTTGGGAAGAGATTGTGTGTGCCTTGTGATTCAGAGTTGAAGAGAGAGTTGTTATGTGAAGCTCATAGTTCTCCGTTTTCAGTTCATCCGGGCAGTACTAAGATGTATAGAGATCTGCGGGAGTATTACTGGTGGGATGGAATGAAAAGAGATATTGTTGATTTTACTGTGAAGTGTTTGAATTTTAAGCAGGTTAAAGCAGAGCGGAAGTTACCTAAAGGGATGCTTCAGCCTTTACCAGTGCCAGAGTAGAAATGGGAGAATATATCCAAGGACTTTGTTGTGGGATTACCGAAGACATCTCGAGGTAATAATGCAATCTGGGTTATTGTTGATCGCTTGAACAAATCTTCTCATTTCCTTGCTATACGAGATACTTTCTCTCTTGATCAACTTTACCGTTTGTATCTTAAAGAGATAGTCAAGTTACATGGAGTTCCTCTCTCCATTATATCAGATCGTGATCCCAGGTTTACTTCTAACTTTTGGAAAGGCCATCAGAAGTCGTTGGGTACTGAATTAAATTTTAGTACAGCTTTTCATCGTCAATCAGATGGGATGTCAGAACGAACAGTTCAGACATTGGAGGATATGCTACGAGCTTGTTCTATGGATTATCAGGGAAGTTGGGACCAACATCTTTCTTTGGTTGAATTTTCATATAATAACAGTTTTCATTCCAGTATACAGATGGAACCATTTGAGGCATTATATGGGAAGCGGTGTCGAACTCCAGCTTTCTGGGATGAAGTGGGTGAAAGGAAGTTGATGGGACTAGAATTGGTAGAAGAGATGGCAGAAAAAGTTCTACTGATTTAGAAACACATGAGAACAGCTCAGAGCAGGCAGAATATTTATGCGGATAACGGGAGGAATGATCTATCTTTCGAGGTAGGTGATCATGTTTTTCTCAAGATTTCTCCGTGGAAATGTGTGATGAGATTTGGTAAGAAAGGAAAGTTGAGTGCAAGGTTCATTGGACCATACAAAATTCTGGAGAGAGTTGGATCAGTTGCATACCGAGTGGCTTTACCTCTGAGTTTATCTCAGGTACACAATGTTTTTCACGTTTCGATGTTGAGAAAGTATATGCCAGATCCATCTCATGTTTTGAGTCCAGAGGTTGTTCAGCTGGAAGAGAACCTATCATATGAGGAACAACCGATCCAGATTCTTGACCATAGGGAGCAAGTGTTACGGAATAAGGTGATTAATCAGGTAAAGGTTTTGTGGAAAAACCACATGATTGAAGAGGCAACATTGGAATCTGAGAATGCAATGAGGTTTAAGTACCCCCATTTATTTGATAAGTAAATAAATTGCAGGGACGCAATTTTCTAAAGGGGGGAAAGATGTAACATCCCAAGTAAGTAATGAATAATAGATATTTTTATCTATGTCTATTAATGATTAAGATAGTGTTTTAGAGGCTTAAAATGAAAATAAATACAATCTTAAGCATGGAATACACTAATATTCTTAAAAGATTGTTTTACTGACTTATGATGGAAAACCCTTTTTAAATATATCTTTTGACAATTTTATAAACTATGTTTGTCAAAATAAACTTATTCTTTATTATTGGGACATCAAAATTTACTTTGTGTGAATTTTTGGTATTTTTCTGACAATGTTCATTTTTTAAGGAATAGTGAAAAATACTGCATTTTACATCAAAACTGCTTTTTAATATAATTTATTTATATGATTATATTATCTTTTGAATTGTTTTTGAAGTGATATTAGAATATATTTTTACCATTTAATACAATGGTGGTCATTGGAATCAATTTCACTTTGAAATTGGACTTAAACTGGTGTCAATCTTTTGATACTTATTGTTTCATAAAAACACGCTATTTTCTCTCACAGCGGGAATTAATTATTAATTTAATTAATGTGACTTATATGTATTGAATTTTTTAAAATAGACTTCATTTTTGAATTCGGAATATCAAATATAGCTTAGGGTGAATTTTTGGTAATTTTCTGAAAAACTTCAATTTTTGATGAATAGTGAAACCACTAAGTGGTAATCAAGCAAACTGATTTTTCAGTTAAATGAAAGTTTACCACTAATGTGTATTAAATTTTGAAAATCCGACATACATGTTTTTCATTAAGAAGTAAAATGTGGTTCAATGGGATTAAAATAATTTTTTGGTGAATAGTAACTTATTAAGTTTTTAATCGCGATTAGTGGTAATTAGTGTAGTTTAAGGTAAAAATAATGCTTTAATAAAATAAGATGAGCATGACACATGTCCTAACCTAATTGTTTGTGTCATGGCCGACCAAGACAAGCCATGGGTCAACATGGGGACCCCATAGATCCACTTTGGTTGGGAAATGACATAAATAACTTTTTATTTAATGTAAAAGTAAAAATGACACAAACATAATATGTTTTACGAAAACAATTTTTACACGGGGTTATAAAGAACACAGTTTTTATTATAAATAGTAATTGGAAGGCTAAAAATATTTCCTACATAATAGTATTTTTTTTATAATTTTTAGACTTTAAATAAATTAAATTATTTATGACATCATGATGATGCAGCGACGACCTCATTATTTAATGATTTAAATAAAATGGAAAGATAATGAAAAATCTAAAACCTAAACATGGACAAAACCAATTGAATGAGTGTATTTCGAAGACTTATCACCTTATCCTCGAATTATAGCAATGTGGGACCTTTTGAATCCGAAACTCTTTTTAAAATAAAGTAACATATCTTTACTTTCCAAAAGTGCCCCTCCTCTCTTCTTATAAAAGGCCCACACATCTACCTCATTTCACACACTCCTCAAGCCTTTGGCTCGGCCAACCCCTACCCATTTAATCTCTCCACATCCCTCTCTTCATCTTAGAGTATTCCCTTTGGGAATAATCTTTTCAAAGGAAGCCTTTAGGCTCAAATCAAAAGGAGTTACACTTTTAAAGGTAATTCATTCTCTCGTGTTCATTTGTTTTATTTTGTTTCTCCAACCCCCTAAACTATTTTTATTTACTTCTTTTGTAACAACACAAGTATATTCATTATACTAGGATGTTTTTATAATATTTATTTGATCTACACTCTCAAACAACTACATCAAATGGTTAAAGAACATACGGTTTCCGTGGATGGCGAAATTTTGCCTCCCGAAATGATGATTGTTCAATACTCATTTAACACCTTCAAAGGTGGACATTATGATGTCACTATTTTTATATATGATATATAGTATTTTTATTTTTCCTTAAGCTTCTGTTTTTTTTTTCATTTTGGGCATACCTTTATGGTTTCCATTATGGGTAAACACGATATCTTCATTTTAGGAAGTGCGGACTACCGCCCCCTGAAAGTGATTTGATTCGTTAATACCATATGTGGGATGTGTAAGGGATAAAGCTAATGATATTATATATGTTATTATACTGGAATTATAATATACTCTTATATTATTATGATTCCATTCCAGAAAATACGAAATAGAAATGGAAGTAGCGTTCATGCGTACGTACGACTTACCGTCTCCATGAACGATGCATTTCATTTATTACCTCTAAATGTGATGTAATATTATAAATACATGGATATGATGAATATATATGATATATATGTTATCCAAATCATTAATATCATTCTGGATATAACGAACCTTTGACCAAATTAACAACATGTAAGTGTAAGAAGTCTATTTTTGACTTAAGAACCAAATACCGACAAAATGAACATTATTAACTTAAATGATTACATGATGTAAATAACATGGTATAAAAGGAATAATGAACTTGAAAAAGGTTTATAAGAAATTAGAGATTAACTCAAGTTTATTATTCAGGAGATTAAAGAACGGTCGTGTCAAGTCGGATACGAGGTATGGGACTTCGTCTCAATCTCCTTTCATTGGGGCATATTTTATTTTATACACAACATTATTTTATACGGTGTATAAACCTCTTTGACTTTTACGTTTATTCAAAATGAATCTTTTTTATATGAAGCGTTTAATAAACAAAAAAGGGAATGTTTTTTGTCGTACGTATGCGGCGACAACGACTTCTCCGTCGTCGTGACCGTTATTTGAGTTTCGTCTTCCTCTACAAGCCATACCTTTTTTTTAAAAGAAAAATAAATACCATGTTTTACTTTTCATTTATTTTGGTATTGAAAATGGTTTTCATGAATTTTTTTTTGTGTTGTATTGATATCTTGTGATTGAAATGTGGAAATGTTATGTTTCCTTTATGCATGTTTTATGTGATACGATTATGTTATGGTTCTTGGGCATTATTATGAAAACGAGTGGTTCCGTGATAAACTAAGGGCGGGTGAGCCCAATATAGGTCTCCAATGCATTGGGTAACGCGAAGGAGTGAAACGTTAAGGTTTCTCCGAAGAGATTTTAGGAAATATACTGTGATGGGTATTCCAAACGTAACCAAGAGGGTTACTCCCTACGTAAGAATGTTATGAATGCCTCAAGTTACCTTTATGTCTTAAGATTTCTATGATTTATTCATGATTTGATGAGGTATGATAAAGTGCTTATGTTTTATGGGTAATGTATGATCTCATTCTTATGTATATGTGTACCCATGTTTCCTTTCCATGTTTTTATAACCCATACTGAGTTTTTTATGCTCATCCCAAGTTTTTTTGAAATGTTTTCACAGGTCAAGGGAAAGGTACATGAAATGATGATAGTGTCAAGGAAGTGTCAAGAATGAATCCATGTTTTATTTTAAATATGCTTCCATTGATGGGAATGAAGAATACTATCTTTATGTAACCACTTTGTTTGTATGTGGAATGTAATGCAAGATTTATGATCTAATTCTCTAAAACTCTAAACCCGAAAAGATCCTCAATGTGTAATCTTGTAAAAACTCAAGATTAAGTAAGGTTTAAGGCTGGGGCCTTATAGTTTGTATCAAAGGGAGGTTTAGATAACTTTAGGAGTTAGAATTTTATTAGATGATTATCCAAAATTTTTTTTTTTTGAAATCATAGAGCATTTGAAGATTACCATGTTGCTTCATCTGAGACATGTTTTTTCAGAATGGTTTTCCGCAGAGGAAATAGGGAAGCAGTGCTAGGAAGGCATACAGAAGGAAATAACCTTCTGAATCAGCATCCTGAGATGGTCGGAATTGGAACTGAACAGTTTGTTGCCGTAATGGCACAGTTGACTCAAGCGATAAATGGTGGTGGTATCCATGCATGAGATCAACCAGATCAACCGCAGAGGAACATGTCAGTGGTGGAACATTTCATGAGGCAACATCCACCATCATTTAGAGGATCATCTGACCGTGTGCTAGCTGAAGGGTGGATTAAATCACTGGAGAAGATTTTTGATGTCATGGGGTGTTCAGACAATCAAAAGGTTAGTCTTTCTATTTACCGTTTGAAGGGTGAAACAGATCAGTGGTGGTCTATGGTTAAAAATATTAGGGACGCCGATGAGATTGATGCTCTTGACTGGGATGAATTCAAAGGTATGTTTCTTGAGAAGTATTTTCCAAAGGCTGTTCGACTTTGGATGGAAAAAAAATTCTTGGAATTGAGGAATGAGGAAGACTCAGTGGCTGCCTATGAAGAAAGGTTCACTCGATTGGGAAGGTATGATCCAAATTTTATCCGAGACCTTGATAGTAAAATCAATCATTTTTACTCAGGATTAAAGCCAAAATATTGAAGGGCATTATCTTCTCGTGAGTTTAAAAGTTATGAAAAGCCTGTTTGATGTGCTGAGAAGGTAGAAATGGAGTTTGCCGATGATCAAGTGTTCTATAACAACCAACAGAAGAAGAGACTGAGGTGGCATGAGAAATGTAAGAATTCTTCAAAAAAGTCTGATGGTAAGAGAACTAAGTTTTCAGTTTGTGATAAATGTGGCAAAAGGCATGCTGGGGAATGTCTTATGAATTCTGGAAAGTGCTACCGATGTGGTAAGATGGGACATAAGGCTCGTGATTTCACTGAAAAGGATCAAGGTGAAGGTAAGAACAAATTTGATTTACAGTTAGTGAAATGTTATAAGTGAAATGAGATGGGTCACTATGAAAACGAGTGTCCGATAAAGAGCTTGAGTGATGTGAAGCAGTTAGACTACAAGTAGAAAGGGGTGGTGAAATCCTTTGCAACTACTTCAGCAGATGTCGGGCCATCAAATGAAGTTGTATCAGGTTCTTTGTTTGTTTTTTCAGATTATTCCAGTGTTTTGTTTGATTCAGGGTCTACACATTCTTTCATCTCTGAAACCTTTTCTAGTAAAATGGGAATACCATCTCAAGAAATGACTCCTAAACTTTTGGTAAAAACACCTGGGGGAAATGTTGATGCAAAAAGAATTTATAAGAATCTTCCTATCCTTATCTGTGGAAAGAACCTACTTGCAAACCTTATTGTTCTACCTCTAGTAGAGTTTGATGTTATCCTAGGTATGGATTGACTCTCTATTTACCATGCTAAGATTGACTGTAGATCTAATGAAGTTTCTTTTCAGAAAGACTTTCAGTTTGTTTACAAGAATAAACCCTTACTTTTGATAACATATCAAGAGGCCGAGAAACTTGTAAAAGATGGAAATGAATGTTACCTTGCACACATCATTGAAAATAAAGGAACTGTTCAGATTAATGATGTGCCAGTGGTAAATGAGTATCCTGATGTTTTTCCTGATGAGTTTCCTGGAATAATACCAGATCGGGAAGTTGAGTTTACTGTTGACTTAGTTCCTGATGCTAATCCAATTTCAAAACCCCCTTATCGAATGGCACAAATTGAACTTTTAGAGTTGAAGGATCAATTGAAAGATTTATTAGAGAAAGGTTTCATTCGACCTAGCACATCACCATGGGGTGCTCCTGTTTTATTTGTTATAAAGAAAGATGGGTCTATGAGACTTTGCATTGATTATAGAGCCTTGAATAACACCACTGTTAAGAACAAATATCCTTTGCCTCATATCGGTTATTTGTTTGATCAGCTCTAGGGAGCTCAGTTTTTTTCAAATATTGACCTGAGATCGAGGTACCATTAGCTGAAGGTAAAGGAGGCAGATATTCCGAAGACCGCATTCCGTACGAGATATGGCCATTATGAATTTGTAGTAATGCCTTTTGGGCTAACCAGTGCACCTGCTGTATTCATTGACTTAATGAATAGAATTTTCCATGAGTTCTTTGATAAGTTTGTGGTGGTTTTCATTGATGATATTTTGGTGTTTTCTAAAAGTAAAGAGGAGCATGAAAGACATTTAAGGGTTATCTTGCAAAACTTAAATGAAAATAAATTGTATGGGAAATTCAGAAAGTGTGAGTTTTGGTTGCAACAAATTTCTTTCCTTGGACACATTGTTTCTAAAGATGGAATAACTGTTGATCCTGCAAAAACAAAAGTTGTGGAAGAATGGCCAAGACCCAAAAATGTAACTGAGATTCGTAGCTTCCTTGGTTTGGCGGGCTATTACCGAAGGTTTGTTAGAAATTTTTCACGGTTATCTAGTCCAATGACTAAGCTAACTCAGAAGGGTGTTAAGTTTATCTGGTCAAAAGAATGTGATGATTGTTTTCATGAATTGAAAAGAAGATTGGTGAATGCTCCAGTTTTGGCACTACCTTCCAGGAATGGTGAGTTTGTTATATACAGTGATGCTTCATTGAAAGGACTTGGTTGCGTCCTAATGAAGAATGATCAGGTAATTGCTTATGCTTCACGACAGTTGAAAACTCATGAGGTAAATTACCCTACACATGATTTGGAACTAGCTGTTGTTGTTTTTTCTTTAAAAATTTGGAGGCATCATTTGAATGGAGTAAAGTGTGAAATATATACCGATCACAAAAGTTTAAAGTATATATTCACTCAGAAAGAATTGAACATGAGACAATGGAGATGGCTGGAATTAATCAAGGATTATGATTGTACACTTCATTACCATCCGGGAAAAGCAAATAAAGTGGCTGATGCTTTGAGTCGAAAAAGTAATGCTTCATTAACGATGTTGCGTTTGGAACGTGATCCTTTGGTTAAGGATTTGATGAAATTTGGCATAGAAGTTGTTGGTGTAGGAAGTCCTTCTGTTTTATTTCAGGTATCAGTGAGATCTTCTCTATCAGATAGAATCAAGAAAGCACAGAAGCAAGACAGTGAGTTGCAGAAAAAGGTAGAGCTGGTTCAGAAAGATAAGTTGCCTGAATTCAACATTGATAATGATTGTGTTTTGAGATTTGGGAAGAGATTGTTTGTGCCTTGTGATTCACAGTTGAAGAGAGAGTTGTTATGTGAAGCTCATAGTTCTCCGTTTTCAGTTCATCCGGGCAGTACTAAGATGTATAGAGATCTACAGGAGTATTACTGGTGGGATGGAATGAAAAGAGATATTGCTGATTTTACTGTGAAGTGTTTGACTTTTCAGCAGGTTAAAGCAGAGTGGCAGTTACCGAAAGGGATGCTTCATCCTTTACCAGTGCCAGAGTGGAAATGGGAGAATATATCCATGGACTTTGTTGTCGGATTACCGAAGACATCTCGAGGTAATAATGCAATCTGGGTTATTGTTGATCGCTTGACCAAATCTGCTCATTTCCTTGCTATACGAGATACTGTCTCTCTTGATCAACTTTCCCGTTTGTATATTAAAGAGATAGTCAAGTTACATGGAGTTCCTCTCTCCATTGTATCGGATTGTGATCCCAGGTTTACTTCTTACTTTTGGAAAGGCCTTCAGAAGTCGTTGGGTACTGAATTAAATTTTAGTGCAGCTTTTCATCCTCAATCAGATGGGCAGTCAGAACGAACAATTCAGACATTCGAGGATATGCTACGAGCTTGTTCTATGGATTATCAGGGAAGTTGGGACCAACATCTTTCTTTGGTTGAATTTTCATATAATAACAGTTTTCATTCCAGTATACAGATGGAACCATTTGTGGCATTATATGGGAAGTGGTGTCGAACTCCAGCTTTCTGGGATGAAGTGGGTGAAAGGAATTTGATGGGACCAGAATTGGTAGAAGAGATGGCAGAAAAAGTTCAGCTGATTCAGAAACACATGAAAACAGTTCAGAGCAGGCAGAAGAGCTATGCGGATAACCGGAGGAAGGATCTATCTTTCGAGGTAGGTGATCATGTTTTTCTCAAGGTTTCTCCTTGGAAAAGTGTGATGAGATTTGGTGATAATGGAAAGTTGAGTCCAAGGTTCATTGGACCATACGAAATTCTGGAGAGAGTTAGATCAGTTGCATACTGGGTGGCTTTACCTCTGATTTTATCTCAGGTACCCAATGTTTTTCACGTTTCGATGTTGAGAAAGTATATGCCAGATCCATCTCATGTTTTGAGTCCAGAGGTAGTTCAGCTGGAAGAGAACCTATCATATGAGGAACAACCGGTCCAGATTCCTGACCATAGGGAGCAAGTGTTACGGAATAAGGTGATTAATCAGGTAATGGTTTTGTGGAAAAACCATATGATTGAAGAGGCAACATGGGAATCTGAAAATGCAATGAGGTTTAAGTACCCCCATTTATTTGATAAGTAAATAAATTGAGGGGATGAAATTTTCTAAAGGGGGGAAGGATGTAACATCCCAAGTAAGTAATTAATAATAGATATTTTTATCTATGTCTATTAATGATTAATATAGTGTTTTAGAGGCCTAAAATGAAAATAAATACAATCTTAAGCATGGAATACACTAATATTCTTAAAAGATTGTTTTATAACCTTATGATGGAAAACCCTTTTTAAATCTATCTTTTGACAATTTTATAAACTATTTTTCTCAAAATAAACTTAATCTTTATGATTGGGACATCAAAATTTACTTTGTGTGAATTTTTGGTACTTTTCTAACAATGTTCATTTTTTAATGAATAGTGAAAAATACTGCATTTTACATCAAAACTGCTTTTTAATCTAATTTATTTATATGATTATATTATCTTTTGAATTGGTTTTGAAGTGAAATTAGAATATATTTTTACCATTTAATACAATGGTGGTCATTGGAATCAATTTCACTTTGAAATTGGACTTAAACTGGTGTCAATCTTTTGATACTTATTGTTTCATAAAAACATGCTATTTGCTCTGACAACAGGAATTAATTATTAAATTAATTAATGTGACTTATATGTATTGAATTTTGTAAAATTGACTTCATTTTTGAATTCAGAATATCAAATATAGCTTAGGGTGAATTTTTGGTAATTTTCTGAAAAACTTCAATTTTTGATGAATAGTGAAACCACTAAGTGGTAATCAAGCAAACTGATTTTTCAGTTAAATGAAAGTTTACCACTAATGTGTATTAAATTTTGAAAATCCGACATATATGGTTGTAATTGAGAAGTAAAATGTGGTTCAATGGGATTAAAATAATTTTTTGGTGAATAGTAACTTATTAAGTTTTTAATCGCAATTAGTGGTAATTAGTGTAGTTTAAGGTAAAAATAATGCTTTAGTAAAATAAGATGAGCATGACACATGTCCTACCCTCATTGGTTGTGTCATGGTCGACAAAGACAAGCCATGGGTCAACATGGGGACCCCATGTATCCACTTTGGTTGGGAAATGACATAAATAACTTTTTATTTAATGTAAAAGTAAAAATGACACAAACATAATATGTTTTACAAAAACAATTTTTACACGGAGTTATAAAGATCAGATTTTTTATTATAAATAGTAATTGGAAAGCTAAAAATATTTCCTACATAATAGTATTTTTTTTATAATTTTTTGACTTTAAATAAATTAAATTATTTATGACATCATGATGATGCAGCGATGACCTCATTATTTAACGATTTAAATAAAATGGAAAGATAATTAAAAATATAAAACCTACACATGGCCAAAACCAATTGGATGAGTGGATTTCGAAGCCTTATCACCTTATCCTCGAATTATAGCAATGTGGTACCTTTTGAATCCGAAACTCTTTTTAAAATACAGTAACTTATCTTTACTTTCCAAAAGTGCCCCTCCTCTCTTCTTATAAAAGGCCCCCACCTCTACCACATTTCACACACTCCTCAAGCCTTTGGCTCGGCCAACCCCTGCCCATTTACTCTCTCTACATCCCTCTCTTCATCCTAGAGGATTCCCTTCAGGCAGAATCCTTTCAAAGGAAGCCTTTAGGCTCAAATCAAAAGGAGTTACACTTTTAAAGGTAATTCATTCTCTCATGATCATTTGTTTTATTTTGCTTCTCCAACCCCCTAAACTATTTTTATTTACTTCTTTTGTAACAACACTAGTATCTTCATTATAATAGGATGTTTTTATAATATTTATTTGAGCTACACTCTCACACAACTACATCAAATGGTTAAAGAACATACGGTTTCCGGGGATGGTGAAATTTTGCCTCCCGAAACGATGATTGTTAAATACTCATTTAACACCTTCAAAGGTGGCCATTATGATGTCACTATTTTTATATATGATATATAATATGTTTATGTTTTCCTTAATCTTCTGTTTTTTTTCATTTTGGGCATACCTTTATGGCTTCCATTATGGGTAAACACGATATCTTCATTTTAGGAAGTGCGGACTACCGCCCCCTGAAAGTGATTTGATTCGTTAATACCATATGTGGGATGTGTAAAGGATAAAGTTAATGATATTATATATGTTATTATACTGTAATTATAATATACTCTTATATCATTATGATTCCATTCCAGAAAATACGAAATAGAAATGGAAGTATCGTTCATGCGTACGTACGGCTTACCGTCTCCATGAACGGTGCATTTCATTTCTTACCTCTAAATGTGATGTAATATTATAAATACATGTATATGATGAATATATATGATATATATGTTATCCAAATCATTAATATCATTCTGGATATAACGAACCTTTGACCAAATTAACATCATGTAAGTGTAAGAAGTCTATTTTTGACTTAAGAACCAAATACCGACAAAATGAACATTATTAACTTAAATGATTACATGATGTTCATAACATGGTATAAAAGGAATAATGAACTTTAAAAAGGTTCATAATAAATTAGAGATTAACTCAAGTTTATTATTCAGGAGATTAAAGAACGGTCGGGTCAAGTCGGATACGAGGTATGGGACTTCGTCTCAATCTCCTTTCATTGAGGCATATTTTATTTTATACACAACATTCTTTTATACGGTGTATAAACCCCTTTGACTTTTACGTTTCTTCAAAAGGAATCTTTTTTATACGAAGCGTTTACTAAACGACAAAAGGGAATGTTTTTTGTCGTACATATGCGGCGACAACGACTTCTCCATCATCGTGACCGTTATTTGAGTTTCGGCTTCCTCTACAAGCCATACCTTCTTTTTAAAAGAAAAATAAATACCATGTTTTACTTTTCTTTTATTTTGTTATTGAAAATGGTTTTCACAATTTTTTTGTGTTGTATTGATATCTTGTGATTGAAATGTGGAAATGTTATGTTTCCTTTATGCATGTTTTATGTGATAAGATTATGTTATGGTTCTTGGGCATTATTATGAAAACGGGTGGTTCCGTGATAAACTAAGGGCAGGTGAGCTTGATATATCTCTCCAATGCATTGGGTATCACGAAGGAGTGAAACGTTAAGGTTTCTCCGAAGAGATTTTAGGGAATATACTGTGATGAGTATTCCAAACGTAACCAAGAGGGTTACTCCCTACGTAAGAATGTTATGAATGCCTCAAGTTACCTTTATGTCTTAATATTTCTATGATTTATTCATGATTTGATGAGGTATGATAAAGTGCTTATGTTTTATGGGTAATGTATGATCTCATTCTTATGTATATGTGTACCCATGTTTCGTTTCCATGTTTTTATAACCCATAATGAGTTTTTAATGCTCAACCCATGTTTTTTTGAAATTTTTTCACAGGTCAAGGGAAAGGTACATGATATGATGATAGTGTCAAGGAAGTGTCAAGAATGAATCCATGTATTATTTGAAATATGTTTCCATTGATGGGAATGAAGAATACTATCTTTATTTAACCACTTTGTTTGTATGTGGAATGTAATGAAAGTTTTATGATCTAATTCTCTAAAACTATAAACCTGAAAAGATCCTCAATGTGTAATCTTGTAATAACTCAATATTAAGTAAGGTTTAAGGCTGGGGCCTTATAATGATAATGAATCATTAGAGAATAATTTTATGATGATCGTTTAGGTTAATTCGGGAGGTTTTTTAACCAAAACGAATATGTTTTGATTAATCATTTTGTAATATGTACCTATGTTAGATCCATAAAATTAAATAGGATATAATAAATATAAAATAATAATTATCAACCATAAAAATGGTTTCATGACCATTTCTAAAGGCGATAAAGGAAAATAAAAACAAGTTGTTCTTGAAGGTGATCAATTAACACCTCATGACCAATGTTTTCCTTTCTAAAATAATAAGCATAGGTTAAGGTGGTTGGATGATATATTATCCCATTGGTATCATAAAATTATTTTATATGTATGATAATATAGTTACCATACCATATAGATGAGGATATGTTGGGAGAGATTGATAAAAGAACATTAAATTGAAAGTAAATTAAAGGAACAGAGAGAGAGAGAGGAATTACCTATTGAATCCTACTTAAGACACCTTGGATTGGTCTTTTGATGAGGCCAAAAACTCTCTAGAAGTTAGGTAGGTGGTAGGGAAGACATATAGATAGTTTTTAGACATGTCATGAGGCTTTAGAGGTGTGAGGAAATGAGTGTGTGAGGGGTGGTAATTATAGTGGAGGGGATATGGGTTTTCTCAATATTATTTTCATTAATTTATTATTTATCCACAAGACATGTAATAATGATGATTATATGACCAGGAACCCTAATATGTGCATGTGATTTGGAACCAATTGGGATTACATCATCATAACATCATACATGACTCTATAATAAATGTATTTATCATATTTTGTAAATTATTGTATTTCACTATTCCAAAAAAAATCATGTTTTTCAGAAAAATACCAAAAATTCACCCTAACCATTTATTGATGTGTAGAATCAAAAAATGAACTCCCTTTTTCAAAAATAAGTTTCTAATATGATTAATTTAATTTTTAATTAAAATCAAAATTTTTATGAAATATACTGATTTTAAAATTAAAACTGATTTCATAATGCTTTCAAAAATTACATAATGTCTTATAAAATTATCTTAAAACCAAAATTCATATAATTTTTTATTTATTAAAACATTTAAGAAAAAAAATTTCTTTCAAATAAATTAATTAATAATAAAATACCAACACTTTTAAAAATATTTATTTACTTATACTTTGATCGTATTGTAACTTATATATTAAATTTATTCTTTTATTGGTAAGGATGTTATTCAATTGGACAATTTACTATTCCTAAGGGATATATTACTATTCATAAGGGTTTATTAATATTCATATGGACAGGTTACAATTCATAAGGGCATGTGAATATTCACCAAAAAATATGTTGGTACTATCGGACTCCCAATAAGTTACTAATCGCAACATGGTATGTCCATTTTTCAATATTCAAAACAAAAAAGTGGAAAAATTATATTTAATTATTATGTTATAATGTTCATACTGTATAGAGTAGTTTATTTGAGCATTATGTGGTATTATTTTACTTTTAAAAAAATAAGGATATTACATTGCCCCCCCCAGTGTAAAATTAATTTTTCCCTCACAATTTGTTCATTGTACTTGTAATTCCGAATTTATATATTTTTTAACAATAAAACAATTTTCTTATGTGTAATTAATTATCAAGATTATAAAAAAAAAATTCTATCCCTAATTGTGTTAAAATAATTGATGATGTCAAATTTCCAAAGTTGTCTAGACTAATTCAGGGATACGAACTATAAAGCCCTAAACCCACTCTTCCAGGCTCATCAAATATAAATGTTGTGTATTTATTTTTTAAAAAAATTGAACAAATACTCAAAATTTAATAAATTAAAGGAACATTTACCGTTCTATTTTTTGGAGGATTAGACAAACCATACATAACTTTTATATAAAGTAACATGCACATATCTTTAATTCCTCCTTCTCTAACTTCTTATTTGGCTTTGACTCCTACTTTGTACAAGTAGTCACATGAGGATATATATCAAAAGGGGTGAGATAAAATCCCAGTAAGAGGATAGATAAAAACATTAAAGAACAGAATATGGGATGATCATTACAATTATCATTATTACAGAGCCGTAGGACCAAAATCAAGAGAGGAATCATTAAGAAAAGACTTGTAGTGTGGAAATTCATAAAAATGAAACATCATGTATTAGTGGGAGACTACCACACATAGTTGTGAACAATGTGGGAATCATGTCCACACATAGTTCCCATTTATCTAATGAGATTATTCACTTTACCCAATGCATTGGAGACCTGATTAATTCAAGCCATACCTATCACATCATATCATTCATATTGCACTATCTAATTATAGGTGCACCCATCACATCATAACATTTACATTACCATGCATGATAGAGAACTTTTTTCAAATATAAAAATTAAATAACCCATGTAATGGTTTAGGATTCACATCATAAATAATAAATTAATAAACATTTATCTCCCAAAATAATGATGGGATAACTTTATTTATACAAACAATTAATGATGAGTGAAGTAGAAACAATCATTGATAAGTAAAAAAGAAGGTGTTCATTTGTAAGAAGATTTTATTTGGACGAACATTGGTTTTGTAATAAATTAAATTAGAAAATATCTATATCCCAGAATAGGTAATATGAAGATGAATAAATTATTCTTAAAGCATATTAATACTGAAAATGTGTTGAAATAGGGAATACACAAAGTACAAGAGTTGGATTCTATAATTTCCCCTTACCTTGTATCTGAATGAAATCTTCACTTTAATTTCCTAAATAAAGGCATTATATTTATTAATTAACACTTAAATGACATTTTATTAATTAATAATATTTATTACGGTTTTATTAAGTTTATTTATGGACTTTTTGAAGAGTTATAGAGTTTAAATTCATTGTTCGAGAACTTTTGTTTTTAGATTTTTATTGAAAGGTTCACCTGTATTCACGAATGGACGTTAATTTAAAATTTGGATAGACATCCAGAATTGTAATTATATTTTATTGATAATGTTATTTATCATGAAATTATGTTAAATTTTATTATAAACCATGAGAAATAATTGTTAGATAATAATTTAATGATGATCATTTGGGTTTATTCGGGCGGTTTTTTGACCACAAAGAACTTATTTTGTTTAAGAATTTAGTAATATGTACATAAGTTAGTTCTCGAACATTAAATAATATGTAATTCGAACATTAAATAATATGTAATAAAAATAATATAATCTAGTTCAAACATAATTTTTTTTATGACCAGACTTGAAGGTAGTAAAGGAAAATGAAAACATGTCATTCTTGATAGTGATAAATTAACACCTCACGAACAGTGTTTTCATTTGTAAATTAAAAAGAAGAGGAGGAAGAGGTTAGATGATATATTATAAAATTAGTATCATAACATTCCATTATTTTTAATATAATTGAGTTACCATACTAGGTGTATGATGATAGGTGGTGAGATATTAAGAAAATAACAAGAAATTGAAAGGAAATTAATGGAATAGAGATATAGATGAATTACATGTTGAATTCTCCTTAAGGCACCTTGGATGGGTATTTTGATGAGACTATAATATCATTGTATGTGGGGGAGGTTCTAGGTAAGTTGTTTTAAATGAGTTTAGATAAGGCGGGAATCTTCAGGGGTGTGAGGAAATGAGGGTGTGAAGGGTGTTATTTATACTGGAGGGGAGATGGGTTTTCTCAATATTATATACATTAATTTATTATTTATCCAAAGGAAAAGTAATAGTGATGATTACATGACCAATAATAGTAATAAGAGCATGTGAGTTTTAACAAATTGGGATTACATCAGCCGAACATCATACATGACTCTATAATTAATGTATTTATCATATTTTGTAAGTTATAGTATTTCACGATTCATAAAAAATTCACGTATTTCAGACAAATCCCAAAAATTCACCCAAACCATTTTTCAATTTATAGCATCTAGAAATTAACTCCATTTTTCAAAAATAATTTTTTTATTATGATTTATTTTATTTTTAATTAACATGATAACTTACATGAGAAATACAGATTTTAAAATTAAAACTGATTTCATCATGCTTTCAAAAATTACATAATTTCTAAAAAAATTATCTTCAAACTAGAAGACATGGAATTTTTTATTTATGAACAAATTTTTGGAAAATAATTTTTCATTCAAATTAATTAATTTTTTATAAAATACCAACACTTTTAATAATATATATTTACTTTTACTTTGATCATATCGTAACTTATAAATTATATTTATAATTTCGTTGGCAGGGATATTATTCACATGGTTGATTTACTATTCCTAAGGGTCATATAACTATTTATAAGGGTATATTACTCTTCATAAGGATAGGTTAATATTTATAATGGCATGTTTCTATTCACAAAAAATTATGTTGGTCAAATCAGACTCCAAATAACTTACAAATTTCAACCGTGTATGTCCGTTTTTCAAAATTTGAAACACAGAAGTGGAAATATTATGTTTAATGGATAGGTTTTAAAGTTAACATAGTATTTAATTTTTCATTTTACCATGATGTGTCATTTTTTTTCATCTTAAAATATCAGGATTTTACATTTGATGCTTTATTTAGTTCATAGAATGAGACCCAGGGTGGTCTCTGCAGATTATGTTTCATATGACATAGGTGTTCCAGCTGAATAAACCTCTAACATTCACCAGTGAGGATGTACGAGAGGAAACTAACTTATATATTTAGTATATTTGGAAAATTCTAGATCATTTAGATACTCATCAGTAGATAAGAGTAATATTAAGAACCTATATATTATGAGGACTAGCGAATAACTTTTGGTATATTCAGGCATTGGGGGAGCAGTTGGGGCACATGGTATATAAGGTATTATAGATGAAGTTCTTAGAACACTTTTATATAGAATCACTAATAAATAAGAGGAATGTAATGTTTATGTAGTTGACCCCTCAGTGATGGACTCTGTATGATCTTTCACTATCTTGTAGAACATTGTCCTAGCACTATAGGAGATGAGGCAGTCGTGGATATATTTTCCTCAGAAAAACAATATTTTTAGATTAACTCCAAGGTTAATATCGTCTTATTTAGGAAATTCTATGAGGTAGTGAATCAAGAAACCATTTCTAAGGTGAACCTAAAGGAAGCTTCTAGTGTAGTATAGGTAGCATTAGCTTGATGCCCAGAAGGTATGTCTTCTGAGGGTATAAAGCATAATTAAGAGAACTTTCACAGGATTGATGGAGATAAGAGTAACTAAGGGAGAGGATTTTTTACATAGTGATGTTTTAATGTGTTTTTCCATTAGTAGAGTAGGCCAGGTTATATTTGTAGCTAGTTTGATAGACCACCAGTGGAGTTTCAAGCATGTTGATGGATGGAACACATATAGAGATTCTACCAAAACCATCAATATTTGGGAATTTATAGAGATCCTAGGTGGATCCAAAGCACTCTAACAAGTCTTCTACCCCATATAAGTCAAGCGACTATAGTTATATTATTCGTGTTAGTCACGGTGACAGATGTGGTACTTTTGGAAAACAGTGTATGTATTAGAATTGTAGAGAAGCACATATGACTCGAACTGGAGCATCGAGATTGTGGATATGTCAGTTGCATGCAATTTATCCTACACATATTGATATGGAGGTTGGGATGTCGAAATTCAATAGTATAATTATTATAGATTCTATCATTTATAGAACTTTATTTGATTTTGGAGATCTAAAATATTTTATATCTGCTAAAATTGTGGATAGTTTTGGATGGATGATAGAGTTTGTTTGTAGTATTCTGAAAATCGAAACCTCATTGGGTGTATTGTTGATAGATTTTTTTTAAATGGTTGTTCCCTCGTTGTTGGTGAGTATCATTTCCTTTGGGATTTGTACAATCATGAGATGATATATTTGGACATTATTTTTTCTATGTACTAGCAAGTATCATACCCAGACAACATTGATTGCTACTATAGGACAACAACCTCCACATCTGTTAGGGGTGATAGATATGTTAATCATTGAGAATGGGATATATGAGTAGGCTGTGTGGGACGAGTTCCTTAGAAATTAGGGGAGGTCACCACCTAGGTTTCATGTTAATTATTGGATAATAGGGGAGTGAGGCACAATGTCTTTCCATCCATAGTAGATAATTTTCTGGATGAGTATCCTGAAGACTTAGTAGAGCTTGCTCAGAAGAGATATGTTATGTTTATGATTGATGAAATGTTGAGAGATGAAACTGTTACCATTACTCTTTATAGAATGGAATCAATAGAACTTCTGGATCATAAGATATAACTTATAGAATTTATGGATAATATATTTATCCATATAAGAACATCAACATGGGGTTCTTAAATCATGTTCTCTGGGAAATATTACGGAACATTGTGCTACTTTGTCGATTATAGGAGGTTAAATATGATGAAAATTAATTAATAGTATCACATTCCACACATCGATAATATTATTGAGTAGTTGATAAGTGTGTATGGGTTCTCCAAGATCAATTTGAGATCAGGGTATCATCTGTTGAGAGTGATACCTTTTGATATACCACATACTACATAAAGAGTTGGTATAGACTATATGAGTTCCTTATAATAAAATTTGGATTGAAAAACTCCCACACTACATTTATTCCTTAATGAACTAAATCTTTCACCCATACATGGATCAGTTTGTGTTTGTTTTATTTATTGAAATCTTGGTGTACTCCTAGATTTCATTATTATCATGGTAAAAATATAGAAATTTTTTTATTATACAAATAGATAATCAGCTATAATACAAGATATATATGTGTAGTTTCTAGATTTGTAGATTTCATTTCCCAGGTCACATCGCCTCAAAGGATGGGATTTTAGTGGACCCAAAATTGGTTAGCGAGTTGTTTCTTCATAGCATCCTAATAATGTCTTAGATAATATAATATTTTTGGGATTTTTGGTATGTTACCAAAGGTTCATCAAGTACTATTTTTTCATTTAGAAGGACCAATATTAGGTATGACCAAAAATGATATACTCTTTGAATATTTTGAAGCATGTGATAATTATTTATAAGATTTAAGGAATAATTTTACCACATCATTGATTTTGATCCCACCCAATTTAGGTGAGGAGTATAACTTGTTTTGTGATGCATCCAAGATTTCACATGGGGAATTATTCCTATAGAGAAATTGATTCATGGTGTAAGGATCATGATAGTTTAGGCCACATGAATGGAATTTTCCTATGCATGATCTCGATTTAGTAGTGGTGGTTTATTCTTTAATTTTCTGGTGAAATAACCTTCTGAGCGAATGATTTATTGTTTATACAAACCACAATTTCATTAAGTACATATTTTATGATTATGATTTTAATCTCTAATATAAAATATTGGTGGAGTATATGAAATCATTATATTTTTAGTTCTTCTATACACCAAGGAAATAAAATAGTGTTTTTGGCACTTAAAAAAAGACACAGACTCATGAATTCTATGGATCTAGTTCTGAGTGTAAGATGATTTATTCTCTAGCTAACATGAACATGGATGTTCAATATGAGTGGGAAAATATGACCCTTTTACCATTTTCTATTGATCTTACACTCTTTACTTAGATCAAGGAAGGGTAATTTGAGGATCTGGTATGATTAGTGTCAAGGGATAATTTTGAAGGTGGTGAGACACCTCCTGATTTGACGTCATTTGAGGATAATATCATCTATGATTGGGGTTAGGTTGTTGTGACTTTTTTTATTTGGAAAGAAATAATCTACGAGTTCTATGCATTGATGTGGACTGATTTCATGGTTTTACTAAGATATACTATGATCTTTTGAGAATTTATTGGTGGACGGGAATAAAAAAAGAGATTCCATGTTCTGTGGCACAATGTTATTACTTTCAGCATGTGAATTCAAAGTAGTAGTGTTATGTCAGACTTCTACAGCCTTTTCCAATTACATAATGCAAATATTATTATTTCACCATTTACACTATGGTAGCTCTTCCAAGTACCCCTTGGAAGAATTATATGATATGGGTGATTATGTACTATTTGTAAAAATTGTCCCATTTCATTCCAATATGGAAATCCTTCACAATTTCTTAGTTAAGATACTTATATATTCAAGAGATATTGTTTTTTTATGTGGTAAAACAAAATATTGTTTAATATTTTGAACAATGTTTTACATTTAGCTTCAAAAAAGGAATTCAAAAGGAACTTGGTTCTCATGTTTTTTGGATTATATCATTCCACCAAAAAATAAGTGGTAAATCGGAGACTGCTATTTAGGTGTTGAAGGACATGTAATGGGAAAGCATCCGAGACTTTGGTGGATCTGGGGAGATGTACTTAGTGTTGGTTCGGTTTTACTATAATAATAGTTATAAGAAGACTATTCATATGGAACTATATGAGGAACTGCATGATAGGCCATTTAGATCAACATTTTGTTGGATGGGGGTGGGTGAGTCTACATTGATGTGGCTGAGTCTTATCCTCTAGATGCCAGAATATGTTAAATTGATTTGAAAATGTATGGCTATAGAATAGAGTATACATATTTCCTATATTGATTAAAATAATTGAAAAAATTAGTTTATAGTTGGTGGACATTTATTCTTTCAGGTATTGTCAAGATTGGGTCGCCATCTTATTCAGAAAAAGGGAATGTTATCACTCATGTTTTTTGGAATGTTAGAGATTGTAAAGAGGATCAGACCAGTTTAATATTCATTCAATCTTCCACATAGGAATATTTATATAAATTATTTCTTATACTTGTCACATATTCGACAATATCACTCTAACCATTGTAATGTGATCAATTTTGATGATGTTGAGCTTCAGGCTGACACATCCTTTGTGGAAACCCAATTCTTTTATTGGATCATCCTGGGAAGGTTTTGTGTGTGAATATTGTGTCGATAATCCATGTTCTATGGAATCATATTTCTCTTCAATAGGAAACATGGGAAATATGAGTATATATAGAATCCGAGTGGACCAACCTTTTCACGGTATAATCTTAGTGATTATTAGGAGTGTAGCTTGAGGGCGGGCAGTTATATGTTGTGGAAATTATAGGATTCAATCCTTTCTCAAAAATGCAAGTTAATCATTTTATGATACCTTTTACCCTTATTTAATCCATTTTTGGGGCTTGTCTCTGGTGAAGTCAGTTTAATTTGGATTGGGGTGGGGGTGGTAATGCATGGTTGGTGCATCGTTTTACCAAACTATACAACCTCCCCAAGAAAACTGTGCACCCTTGGGTGGTGTGGGTTTGAATGGATAGTACATGGTATAATAAATTTTGTCTCTACCTATGATAAACCCTACACCCCTGATCATAGGGGCATACCGTTAGGGCACCTAATTTCTATATCTACGTGTCATGACAAATAAATTGTGCTAGTAGGAATGAGCCATGCCACTAGTTTGTTTTTTCACGGGCATTTTAGATTAAAAATTTATATGTGTCCCAATCTTTATTATCTACTAGGGTGTATTTTTGTAGATGTTTGGGATCGATCCCACGAGTAGGATGATGTTCCTTGGAGAGAAGAAATCTTGCATTGAATCCATTACCGGAGTCCTTACTAGTTTGACTAATATTTTAGAGTTTTCTAACCAGTTTTGGGTTTACATCAATTTTTTAATGAGTGGTTGGGATCAAGTCTGAATATCAAGATAAAAGTGATCCTAATACTAATATTTGTAAGGTCCTAACTATGTAGTCTACAAAGAAAGCAGTAGTCTCTAGTAAACCCTGGTACAGTCGTCTAGTTATATCTAGTATGTAACTATTCCATGGTTAAGAGGATATCTACAATCTTAAATGAATTAGGTTCATCTTCTATTGCAGAACGTTCCCTACGATAATGGCCATAATATTAGTTTACTCCAATTAGGATAGGGTTTTTTGTTAGACTGTCTAATTGTATCACCCCAAACACTTCAAGGAATGTTTCTCTTAAATACATTCTTCGTATAGGCTATTTTTCATGAATCATAGATCCTATATGAAAAATACATGGTTACTTATAGGATATATCCATAACCAGGCCATTAAACATAAATTTTCCAACATTGCAAATTGAATTTTAAAAATTTGACAAACACGGTTGTGTTTAATATGATATTTAGAGTCTCATATAATTAACATAATTTTTGGTTATTAGTTTTCTAACCTTATGAATAGTAACCTACCCTTATGAATAGTAACATAACCATATGAATGTTAAAATGAATTTTATGAATTGTATCCAAACCCTTGAGTGTTTTAGTGAATTTAGGCACCTTAAAAATGAAGATGAATATTTTAAGTGATTATATTTTTCGATTAAATAATGATTTTAATTAAATATTTAATTAATCATATTTAAAAAATTAATTTTGAAAAATTTAATTCCTTTTTGGATTCTACACGTCGAAAAACCGATAGGGTTAATTTTTGGGAATTTTCTGTAATACTTGAATTTTTGGTGAATAGTAAAATCTGATAATTCACAATAAATGCTAAATAAAAACATTATTGAGTCATTAATGATAATCAGCTGATGTAAGCCCAATTGGTTCGAATTCACATACATATATTACTGTTCTTGGTCATGGAATACTCATTATTGGTTTTTTTTGAGGGAAAATAATAAATTAATGATTATAATATTAAGAAAACTCCTCTCCCCTCCACTATATAAACCACCCCTCCCCCCCTCTTCCTCCCACACATCTCAAGCTTCAAAAAATGCCTAATTTCTACCAAATAATCTTCCCATTCCCTCTCCCCACGTCCACGACCTATGGGTCTCACCAAAAGGCAAAAAACAAAGGCCTTAAGGAGTTTCTCACGGAGGAGTACTCAAGAGGTGAACCATCCTTCTCTTTTCTTTCATTTTATTTAACAAAGATCCATTTTTTTGTTCTCCCTTCTCCCCTCCCCTCATCCAAAGGCCATGATAATTTCAGTACCTTACATTTACAAGATTTTCATTGTGCTAATTGAATATTTCATCATAATATCTCTTTTCCCTTTCTTTTATATAATAAAATGTAAACAACGTCTGAGATGTGTAACTTTATCACACTCAAGGAAGGCGGGTTTTCAAATTGCCTTACTATCCTCATTACTGTTCATGAAACCTTTTAAATTGTAGAAACAGGTCATTATAAATGTATATTATCATGATTAAGGTTTTGGAATCTTTACATGTTCATAATAAGGAAAAATAATACAAAACAAGTTTATTGTGCACAAAATCGCCTAGCCAAATCCAGGTATTTAATTTTAGTTCATTGAATGAGTCATCCTCATGGTATATAACCAAAATAATTATAATATCAGTTATGTCTCTTTAATTTCACTAATAATTTATATTACCAATTCTGGATGTTTTTACTAAATTTCAAATGAACATCCATTCATGAATACAAGTAAACAAATCCTGAAACCATGTAAGAAAATGCTTCCAAAACAACAAAATTGAATTTATTAAACCCATAAAAAAGGGTATTAATGAACTTAATAAGGATATAACATATCAATAAAATGTTTATGAGGTTCTTTACTTATAATTTAATGAAGCTAAATTTGCTTATTCAGGTCGTTAAGAATAAACAAGAACACCTTCGAGCATAAGGTAAGGGATTCTCTCTCTCACTTTTGTTCTAGAATCTCCCCAATGTTTTACCCTTTTATTTTTAATTACTAATGATGGGGTATGTTTTCAAACCTCCACCATACTTCCCTTGTGACATATAAATGATGGTATTCCCCTTTATCTCTCATTAATCTCTCGTAATAACACTCGTTACCATGCTGAAATGTTTGCAAGGGGTTTCTCATCTCACTTTCATTTCTGTGAGATTTTTATTGTTTTCCCCATATTTATTGTAAGTGGTATATGTGTAATACCATTTGATATATAATAACCTGATTATATTTATATTCATTTTATTCAATTATTAATTTGAGTGTTATAAATTTATGTTCATATGATTCAACCGATTACATTGTGGTATAAGACTTTGTCTCAACTATTATTTTATTGTGACTAACATTGCGTGGTGCACCTAATAATCCTTATGTTGTGTACCTGCAGCCCATTTGAGATCACTTTTCATTTGAAATTAAATTTATATTAAATATCTAGAATCTCATATCATAGATATGTTTGTTGTCTAAACCGTACACCTTTTTACATATAGTGTTTATTTGGAATTTTATTTTAATTATGGAAATATTGATGAATCCGTATACTCTACTCTATACAGATATTTAAAAGGCATATTTCTCTTATATTGAATCAATGTATAAAAATTATTTGGACATGAAATGGTGTGTGGGGCCCTCTATATCCCCTCGATGCATCGGTAGGTCCAATGAGACAAATCGGTTTGGAAACAAACCCTTCGAGTTTGTTTCCAAAAATTAGACGGGTTTCTACACATAGAACTAAACCGTTTTATGTTATTATGGTTCATGTTCCAGATACATGACATCCAATTAATAACCATTATTTTTATTCATTATTAGTTATTACTACCCATGAGGTTCTCAATATGAAAAAATCTATGGGTGCGGTTTTATTATCAGTTTATTAATGGCATGAGTTTTTCATTTATTCACCATTCCATATTGATTATGTCATATTAATTAGTATTCAATTATTTTTATATTCTTTCTTATGCTATTTTAACCCTTACAGAGCATTTTATCTCACCCCATTCATTGTTTGCTTTCAACAGGTGATAAATAGGAGATCATTTATTGTGTTTTTGTGGATTCTCTTTATAGTTTTCATTATGTATTGTATTTTGTAAACATATCAATTGTAATTTGAGTGACATATATGTATCTATTTTCTTCAATAATACTAAACTCATTGTTCCTTTGGGATTTTCATTCCTTATAACTATTCAAATATCACAAGTAATGCACCGACTCCAGTCTAGAGGTGTCGGGGTGTTGCATTT
Organism: Viscum album; assembly: GCA_963277665.1. Lineage (NCBI taxonomy): Eukaryota > Viridiplantae > Streptophyta > Magnoliopsida > Santalales > Viscaceae > Viscum > Viscum album. The sequence goes on from OY728127.1 coordinate 2,017,221,799, forward strand.
GGTATCAGAGGAAGTTTAGTAGAAAATTTGGAAACTAAAGTAGGAAATGTATAGTAGGGAACAAATCACTAAGATAGTATTTAAGGATAAATGTAAAATAACATCTTGGTATTTTGGTAAAGAATATATTATGTTGATCTTTTAAGTAATACATCCCTACCTTGATACGAGCCTGTGGAGGAGGCTCTGCCATATATATATCGAGGGGTAAAACCCGAAAACACCGCTTTGAGCTAGACTCGTATGAGAACTGGTGCACGATAATAAGCTTTTATGTGCTCTTGGTTACAACACTCCCAGGGGATATGATTAACATAATTCACATTTTCTTTACAATCCATTACGAAGGAGTTTAATGTAAATTTTTCCTCAGAGAAACCATCTTTAAAAGATTAGCTATGCATAGAATTTCAATCTATGTTGAGTGATTTTCTATTTTAGATTCATAAACTACTCAATTGTATACCATTATTTAGAAATGGAGTCTAATGGTAGAAGAGGAATAAATACTTGGGGGAAAGGTAGGGATCTCTCTAATGATAAATTCAACACATTCAATGTTGGATCATATCAGATGATGACCACATGTGGACAACATACTCAGGTTGTAATGAATAACAATTCCACACCCGTGTTGGATCGTTTCATGTGGTAGAAGCCCCCATATTTTAGTGAGACTACTATCCCAGTGGTTGCTCAGTAATGGATAAACTCCCTTTAAAAGATATTCATGGCATTAGGATGCAATGAAAATGAAAAGGTATTACTTGCAGTATATTTTTTCAAGGGAGACACTGATCAATGGTGGTCCTGGAATCAGAATACCTAGGAGGAAGAAGAAATAGAAGATATGTAATGTATGCCTTTTAAGGAAATATTATTCAAATAATATTTTCCTCGTGAGCAACGAAATGAAATGAAGTGGAAATTAATTAGCTTAAAACAAAGGGACGAAGATAGTGTTGCAGAGTATGAGGCTACTTTCACAAGGATGGCCAGGTATACCATAGATTATTTATGTGGCTCGGCAGACAAGATTGTTCATTTATTTGAAGGTTTTAAGCCTTTTCTTCTAATGGCACTGGCTGCTCAATAATTTACATCATATGATGAAATTGTATCAAGTGCCATCAAAGTAGAGTACGAATTTGATACATCAAATGTTTTCAAAGGGAACCAAGATAATAAGTAGTACTCTAATAACAAAGGAAAAGGAGAATCTCCACATAAGATCAAGGGAACAAAGATATTCCAATTATGGGAGAACTGTGGAAAGAATCATTTCAGGAAATGATTGAAAGGCATGAGAGTCTGCTATAACTGTGCAGAAGAGGGTCATCGATCTGATGAATGCAAGGGGAAGAAATAATTCAATCATATTCAATGATAAAATTGCAGAGATATGGGAAACTATGAAAATTACTATTCTAAGAGCCAAGGAAACATGCCTAAGAATAATCCAATAGAATAAGGGAGATCCTATGTGATTATAACCGCAGAGGTTGAAATTTCTAATGACGTGGTGGTAGGCACTTTAATTGTTTCCTCAAACTTATCCAACACATTATTTGAGTCTATATCATCACATTAATTTATATATTTTCAGTTTTCGAGTAAATTAGATATGTTCAATTTTATATAATAAAGGAGTTTTCAGGAAAAACTCCCAGGAGATGTATCATTGCAACAAAGGCATGTCGACTAGTCCCCCTCCAGACACCAAAAACTGATTTTGATTCTAACCTTATCATCATAACAATGACTAAATTTGATATAATTATTGGTATGTATTGATTGTCAAATTATGATGCGATTATTTATTTTATGAATGAGGAAGTTACAATTTTTAAAAATGGTGTAGAATCCCTTGTCTTTCGGGCAGAAAATTCACAACCTGATTCTTATCATGAACCACCCCCAGTAGCACTACTAAATGAAATACATGGATAGGAAGATAAACCAATATCTATGGGCAAGGAAAGAAATCATTAAATTGAATATTTTCACATAGTGAAAGAGTACATTGATGTATTCCTAGAGGATTAACCTGGATATCCTCTAGATAAAGATGTTCAGTTCTCTATTGATTTAATTTTTCAAGAAATACCTTTATCAAATAATCCCTATAGAATGGTTACTGTGGAATTTGTAGAGCTCAATAAACAACTAGAGGATTTTAGTGAAAAAGGATTTATTCGACCTAGTGTTTCTCTATGGGGATCCCCTGTCCTCTTTGTCAAGAAGAAGGATAGATCCAGGAGGTTTTTCATTGATTACAGGGAAATCAATGCTATTATAATAAATAATTAGTACACTCTACCCTGGATTGATGATTTATTTGATTAACTTCATGGAGTTGAGTTCTTTTTGAAGACTGATATTTGATCCAGATATCAATAACTACGTGTGAGGAAAGAAGATATTGTGAAGACAGCATTTCGAACCAGGTATGGGCATTATGAGTTTACAGTGATGCCTTCTGGACTGATGAATGCACCATCTATTTTCATGGATTTAATGAATAGATTTTTCAAGGAATATCTTGATAACATTTTTGTGTTATACATCGATGATATCCTCGTGTACTCAAAATGTTATGAAGACCATGAGAATAACTTTCAAATTAATCCGCACACTTTTAGAAGCAATAAATTAAATAGGAATTTTATCACATGAAAATTCTAGATTCAATCAGTTTTTTTCAAGGCCATATTGTTTCTAAGGATGGAATAATAGTTGATCCGGAAAAGGAAAATGTAGTCCAAGAATTTCCCATGGAAACAAAAATAACCAAGGTACACAGTTTTATTGGCTTAGAAGGTTACTATCAGTGTTTCATTCAGAATTTTTCGCGACTTTCTAACCCGCTAACCAAGCTCACACGTAAAGGAGTTAAGATTGTGTGGACAAAAGAGTGTATTGAATTCTTCGAAGAATTGAAGGGAAGGTTGATCAATGATCCAATTATGACTCTTCCATATGGGAGTGATGGATTTGTAATATAGAGTGATGTATCAAAGAATAGACTGGGTTGCGTCTTTATGCAAAATGATAAAGTTATTGCTTATGAATCAAGACAGTTGAAGACTCTTTAGAAAAAGTATCCAACTCATGATCTTGAGTCAGCAGCTGTAATCTTTGCACTGAAAATATAGAGGCATTATCTCTACAGATGGAGATGTGAGATTTATATGGACCACAATAGTTAGAAATACATTTTCCCACAAAAAGAACACAACATGAGGCAAAGAAGACGGCTCGAGTTACTCAAATATTATGATTGTTCAATATACTACCACCCAAGAAAGGAGAATAAGGTGGTAGATGCATTAATCATGAACGATCATGGTCTTCTGACTCAAATTAATATTTAAAGAGATCCTATATTCATGGATCTACTTAATATGGATATGGGAATTGATAAGGAAGGGGAAACATCGCTCCTCTTTCAAATGATTCCTAAACCATGATTACTAGAGAAGATTAAAATTTCTCAATATGATGTAGTTAATCTTCACAAAATAATTAAGGTAGTTATGGATGGGAGACTGGTTGACAACTTTTATGGAGAAGGGGTTCTGAAATTTGGGAAGAGGTTATGCGTTCCATCAGTACCTGAGATAAAAAGGGATGTATTAGACATTCCTCATAGCTCAAATTTCTCTATAAACCCAGGTAGAACCATGTTTTATAGATATATGAAGGAATATTTTTGGTGGGATAATATGAAGTAGGAAATTGCTGACTATGTGTCAAGATGTCTGGTTTGTCCACAAGTGAAGGCAGACAGACAACATCCCAAAGGAGTGATGCAACCTCTACCTATTACAATGTGGACGTGGGATAACATTATGATGGATTATGTCACCGGACTACCAATGACTCCTAGAATGAACAATGAAATATGGTTTATTGTAACACCCCAGGAAAATAAAGAATATGACATTTTTATATTTATCCATATTGGTGAATAAAATGACAATATTAATTTAAAGGTAACGCTATGCTCGATGGATTACCCAATACACGACAACGAGTTCCTTTGAAATCTTATGTTGCACTCAAATAATAAAATAATAATATCTTAAATGGTAGTTAACGCCTAGCCGTTGTAATGGAGGGAATGAATAGAACTGACTACAATTCGATTATATATGTTTGTAAAATATTTTTTATTTTTACAATAAATGTTAGAGGATTAAAAATGTGAATGAATTCAAATTTAAGGGTAAACATTCTAATATTCTTTAGAAGGTCGATTAACCGTCTTTTGATGGAGAACCTCTTTTAAATCCACTTTTTGACAATTTTATGTGTTATATTTGACAAAATAAAATTCTTCTTTAGAATCGGGACATTAAAATTTACTTTGTGTAAATTTTTGGTATTTTTCCGATAATGTTCATTTTTTTAATGAATAGTGAAAAATGTTGTATTTTATTTCAAAACCTCTTTTTATTCTAATTTATTTGTATGATTAGATTATATTTTTAATTTTTTTTAAAGTAAAATTAGAATATACTTTTACCATTTAATCCAATAGTGGTCGTTGGAATTAATTTCATCTTGAAATTGGACTTAAACTAGTGTCAATCTTTTGATACTTATTGTTTCATAAAAACACGCTATTTTCTCTGACAGCGGGAATTAATTATTAAATTAATTAATGTAACTTATATGTTTTGAATTTTGTAAAATAGACATCATTTTTGAAGTCGGAATATCAAATATATCATAGGGTGAATTTTTGGTAATTTTCTGAAAAACATCAATTTTTGATGAATACTGAAACCACTAAGTGGTAATTAAAGAAACTATTTTTTCATTTAAATGAAACTTTACCACTTCTGTGATTTGAATTTTAAAAATCCATCATACATTGTTGTGATTATAAAGTAAAATGTGGTTCAATGGGATTAAAATAATTTTTTGTGAATAGTAACGTTTAAGTTTATTAATCACGATTAGAGGTAATTAGTGTAATTTAAGGTAAAAATAATGTTTTAATAATATTAAATGACCCAGACACATGTAAAACCCTCATTGGATGTGTCATGGCTGACCAAGACAATCCATGGGTCAACATGGGGACCCCATGGAGCCACTTTGGTTTGAAAATGACATAAATAACTTTTTATTTAATGTTAAAATAAAAATGTCACAAGAATGAGATGTTTCACTAAAACAATTTTTAAATGGGGTTATACAAGTCATATTTTTGACTATAAATATTAATTAGAAATCTAAAACGGTTTCCTACATCATGATATTTGTTTTATAATTTTTAGACATTATATAAATTAAATTATTGATGACATAATGATGATGCAGTGATTACCTTATTAATAAAGGATTTAAATAAAATGAAAAGATAATTTTAAAACTATAACTTCCCCTTTTCAAAAACCTATTAGATGAATATATTTGGAACCCTTAACACCTTATCCGAAAAATAAATAAATGTGGGACCTTTAAAATCTGAAAATCATTTGAAAATAAAGTAACATTTTATAACTTTCCAAGAGTGCCCCTCCTCTCCTCTTATAAAAGGCCCCCACCTCTACCACTTTACACACACCACTCAAGCCTTTGGCTCGGCCAACCCCTGCCCATTTATTCTCTCCACATCCCTCTCTTAATCATTGAAGCCTCACTTTGGGAAGAATCCTTTCCAAGGAAGACTTTGAGCTCAAATCAAAGGAAGTTACCCGATTTAAAGGTAATGTCTTCCCTTGTGTTCTTTTGTTTTATTTTTCTTATCCAACCCCATAAAACCTATTTATTCTTTTATTTTGTAACAAAACCAGTATCCTAAATATACTAGGATTTTGTTATGTGAAGGATTTGATATACACTTACACAAACATTCGTCTAATGGTTAAAGAATATACTGTTTCTGTGGATGGCGAATTACTACCTCACGAAATGATGATTGTTCAATATTCTTTTAACACCTTCAAAGGTGGCCATTAAGATGTCACTATATTTTTATATGATATATAATATGTTTATTTTTTTCCTTATGCTTCTGTATTTTTCATTTATGGAATAACTTTATGGTTTCCATTATGGGTAAACACGATATCTTCATTTTAGGAAGTGCGGACTACCACCCCCTCAAAGTGATTTGATTCATTAATTCCATATGTGGGATGCATAAAGGATGGAATTAATGTTATTAAATATGTTATTATAATGGAATTATAATATGCCTTTATATCTTTATTATTTCATTCCATTGAATACAAAAAAAATGAAAGTAGCGTTCATGCGTACGTACGGCTTACCGTCTCCATGAATGGTACATTTCATTTCTTATCTCCAAATGTTATGTACTATTATATGTACATATATATAATGGATATATATGTAATATATTACATCTAAATGATGGGTATAATTCTGGAATTATAATATATATATCTCTCATTTTGTTTTAATTCCATTAATATGACAAAAAAATGAAAGTAGCGTTCATGCGTACGTACGGCCTACCGTCTCCATGAACGGTGCTTTTAATTTTTTATCTCCAAATTCTATGGAATAGTATAAAATGAATATATACTGTATATATATGATATTTAAAACATAAATACTATTCCAGATATGATGTACATATAACTACATGGAAAATTCTTTTCCAACAAGTTCAATTCTTTCTCATGTACTGAACATCGACAAAAACGTCTGATATGAACTCACTTTTTTAAACAATTATTATAACAGTATAATATTTGATATGAACTAAATAATAATATTTAAAGGAGGTCCTTAATAAATTATTAATGGAACAAATTTTATTATTCAGGAGATTAAATAACGATCGAGTCATGCCGGACACGAGGTAAGGGATCCTACTCCTCTCTTTCTTTTTAAGCACACTGTTTTATGTCATTCCTTTTAAGATCATATTTATTATGATTGGGATGTTCTTTTATATTACTCCTACTGTAATTTTTATTTTCATATGGTGAGAGACCCTATTTTCTCTAATCAATCCATTTTGGAAGTTTTGAGTGGCGCTGTTAGGCTGCCAAATTTTCGTAAGAGATCTAACCTCTCTCTTTTTTATGTACACTCATTTATGTCACTTATTTTAAGCTCCTATTTTTTATTATGGGGGATGTTCTTTTATATTACTCTTTATGTAATTTTTATTGTAATATGATGATATAATCTATTTGATCTCATCAATACATTTTTGGAAGTTTTATGTGGCGTCGTTAGGCTGCCAAGTTTTCGTAAGGGATTTTTCATCTCACTTTTATTCCCGTGAGATTTATGCTACATTTTCCACCATTTCCTTTGAGTGGTGTATGTAATTCCCATTATTATACTCTTTGTGTAATATAATTTTATTTATGGGTACATACATATTCATTGTTTGACCCTTCTTCAATGGGGTGTACATTTCGAAAGTTACCCAAGTCGGTAAGGGAACCATTCACGCTCCTCTTTTTAAAAGACTTCTTTTGTTATGTATTTTAATTCACGTAATATTATGTTGGGATATGTTATTATATATCATTATTAATGTAAATTTTATGTCCAAGTGATGATATACACTTTTTATCTATCATCAACTCAATTTATGAGTTTTGAAGTGACGCCGTTAGGCTGTCGAATTTCTGTTAGGGAACTTCTTAACCCACTTTCAATTCTTTGGGTTAAACCTCTAATACTTGATTTTATTATGACAAGATTATGTGTGGAATATCTATGTTGTAGTTTCCACAAACCTTAGTGTGGATATACAATTTCTATACATAATCATCTCATTGATAAATTCCTATGTCATTTAGACGGACCTGTATCGGAAATCATAACTCAATCTCATTTCATTGAGTTAAATATCTATGTCATTGGTTTTGTTTTTCCATGATTATGTGTGAATGACCTCTGATTGTTTTACACTTAATATCCACTTATATTTTGTTTATTCGTATTTGTCACACATAATCATGTAATTGATTTATCCTTAATCTAAGGATACCGACTTTGTAAGGGACTTCGTCTCACTCTCCTTTCATTGAGGCATATTTGGTTTTACACACAACTTTCTTTTATATGGTGTATAAACCCCTTTGACTTTTAATTTTATTCAAAAGGAATCTTTTTATATGAAGCGTTTTACTAAATGACAAAAAGGAATGTTTCTTTTAACGTACGCGGTGACAACGACCTTTTTCGCCGCCGCGAGTATTATTTGGTCTTTGGCTTCCTCAACAAGCCGTAATGTTTTTTAAAATGAAATAAATACCATATACTCTTTTATGTATGTTGGTATTGAAAATGGTTTTTACAAAAGAATTTTTTATGTCGATATATTTAAGTGATATATTGTGATTGAAATGTGGAAATGTTTTCTTTCCATTATATTTGTTTATTGTCTTATGATTTTATAATGGTACTTGGACATTATGACGGGTGGTGCCGTGAATACCAGGACGGGTGGTTACGTTATAACCTCCAATATATTGGGTATGGAAGTTGGCCGTATGGCTATTCCATTAAGTATGTGTGGAAGTCAGTCGTATGGCTATTCCATTAAGTATGTGTGGAAGTCGACCGTATGGTTATTCCATTAAAGTATATTTATGTCCCAAGTGACCTTTTTATGTTATGTGTTCTTTATATGGATTTTATGGTAATATTTTGGTTACAAAAGGGTATGTAATGATCTTTTATTCATTGAAGAGTTTTTTTACTACTTCTAAAAGGTGAAAGGTATTACTTTGATAAAGTATACATGGTTTACTTGTTGATTTAAAAAACTAACAGTTTTCATTCTTTGTGTATCCTTTACTGAGCTTTTTATGCTCATCCCATGTTTTTGAAATGTTTTTGACAGGACATAACGCGAAATAGGGTCAAGGATGGGATCAAGGGAAAGTCATGCTACCTGAAACATGGAACTAGACATGTTTCTTTTTAACAGTTTTTATTTTATGGAAACTTAGTAGAAGTTTCTACTTTGTAATCTTTTGAGATGTAATAGTCATGTACTAATTATCTAAAACTCTAAACCTGAAAATATCCTCAATGTGAATTATTCATTTAATTCAATATTAAGTAAGGTTTAAGGCTAGGGCCTTATTGTTGGTATCAAAAGGAGGTTTAGATAACTTTAGAGGTTAGGGTATTATCTAAGAACAAGTGAAATTACCATAATGGTTAGGATTTCAGAAAGAGTCCTAGTTTTTGATAAAGTGAATGAGTAAGTATATCTTAGTGTTTATCTTCCTCATTAGTACATGATGGTTTTGTTGATATAATCACACTGACATTTCTATTTTTACTGAATGGATGGATCTAGCAGGAACCAAAGTGACAATAGGTTTGAAGGAAACGATGGTGGTTCTCTGATTGAGAGACTGGATGAAATTGGGGATTCAATGGGGAAACTCGTGGTTGTTCTAATACAACTATCAAGGAGTCATGATCAACCACTTGTACCTTGGTATGTTCTGCAATGCATCATGTACGAGATGACCAATCAATGTGGAAGTTCAGGTAATAATTATAAAGGTAAACATTCGGGTTTATATGATCCTTACTTTTGAGGTAATTATGGGTTGTTATATATTATGATGGAAAATGAAAGGCATGAGATAAAATTGAGGTTAAAATATGTTATGATTATTTTTGATGATTTTATTTCATTTTGGGGAATGATTTAAGAATTTTATAGTTTTAGAAAAAGGACAACACGCATACCGTGTGACAACCCGTCGCGTCAAACAAAGCAGCAGGAATCGAACCCACAACCAAAGTGCGACTGGTATTTATCGCCTACCACTGGACTACGTGAAGTCCCTGGTTAGTTTGACTAATAATTTTTAGTTATATTATTTTAGGAATCACGAGTAAGTTTATTTTGGGTTGTCTATGGAAATGATTAACCTATCATGGAGGATATGTGATTAGGTTAATTACTTTTCAATATGAGAATTTAAGAGCAACTGATGTTATTTGGAGATAAAATTTAATTTGTACCTTGGAAGACTATGTGATTAAATCCTTCAAATATTTGGGTGTCAATCTTAGTTTGGTTTAATTTGAAGAATTTTATGGGCAATTCTTTATCGAATGTTCTTCGTTGAACTTTGGGTTTTTTGGACAAATTTTGGAGAATAAGATTGGATTTTATTTTTATAAAGGATTATACTTTTTTGGGTTATCTGATCTTATACTAACAATTTTGGTTTTGGATTTTGTCTAAATACATGTGAAATATATAGTTCTCTTTTATGGATTATGTTATTCTCATGAAGTTGATTATAGCTCTCTTAATGTAAACAAGTTATCCTAAATACTCATCTTTTGGAGAAAAATGAGTTCGTGTAAGAAATCTAGTAAAATTTGAAAGTCAACATGACAAGTAAGTATGCTTCCTTATGTTTTAGTTAAGCCTAAAAATAAATTCCTCAATGAAAAGTAACTGAAAAAAATGTTTTCCATTAACTTTTCCTACTGGGGAATCCAATACCGTTTAACCCATTAAAAGTTTGCGATTTTCTTATTGTTAACTTTCTCCTAGACATGTTTACAATCACTCTCCATCAGAGCATGACCCTTTGTTTTCTCCTCCACATCCATATTTTCATACTTGGAATCCTAGTATGGGTTAACTCGGGTGACATTTTTACTTCTCTCCCATTCTTTTAATGTGATTGTTTTACCGACTCTTGTTCCGATGTGGGACTTTCAAGGATGTTTCCGAGCCCAATTTTGAAATTGCAAGGACACAATTCCCAAAAGGGGGGAATAATGTAACACACGAGGTAAATAAATAATATGACATTTTTATATTTGTCCCTATTTGTGAATAAAATGTCAATATTAATTTAAAGGAAACACTATGGTCTATGGCTTGCCCAATACACAACAACGAGTTCCTTTGAAATATTATGTTGCACTCTAATAATAAAATAATATTATCTTAAATGGTAGTTAACGCCTAGTCATTGTAATGGAGGGAATTAATAGAACTAACTACAAAATGATTATATATGTTTGTCAATTTTTTTTTACTTTTTACAATAAATGTTAGAGGATTAAAAATGTGAATGAATTCAATTTTAAGAGTAAACATTCTAATATTCTTTAGAAGGTCGATTAACCGCCTTTTGATGGAGAACCTATTTTAAATACATTTTTTGACAATTTTATGTGTTATATCTGACAAAATAAAATTCTTCTTTAGAATCGGGACATCAAAATTTACTTTGTGTAAATGTTTGGTATTTTTTCGATAATGTTCATTTTTTAATGAATAGTGAAAAATGTTGTATTTTAATTCAAAACCTCTTTTTAATATAATTTATTTATATTATTAGATTATATTTATAATTGTTTTTAAAGTAAAATTAGAATATATTTTTACCATTTAATCCAATAGTGGTCGTTGGAAATAATTTCATCCTGAAACTGGACTTAAACTAGTGTCAATCTTTTGATACTTATTGTTTCATAAAAACACGCTATTTGCTCTGAGAGTGAGAATTAATTATTAAATTAATTAATGTAATTTATATGTTTTTAATTTTTTAAAATAGACATCATTTTTGAAATTGGAATATCAAATATAGCCTAGGGTGAATATTTCGTAATTTTCTAAAAAACATCAATTTTTGATGAATAGTGAAACCACTAAGTGGTAGTTAAAGAAACTGATTTTTCATTTAAATGATACTTTACCACTTCTATGATTTGAATTTCAAAAATCCGACATACATGGTTGTAATTAAGAAGTAAAATGTGGTTCAATGGGATTAAAATAATTTTTTGTTGAATAGAAACTTTTAAGTTTATTAATCGCGATTAGAGGTAATTAGTGTAATTTAAGGTAAAAATAATGGTTTAATAATATGGAACGACCTAGACACATTTCCTACCCTAATTGCATGTGTCATGGCCGACAAAGAAAATCTATGGGTCGACTTGGGGACCCCATGGAGCCACTTTGGTTGGAAAATGACATAAATAACGTATTATTTAAAGTTAAAATAAAAATATCACAAGCATGAGATGTTTCACTAAAAAAAATTTAAATGGGGATGTAAAAGTCATATTTCTGACTATATGTATTCATTAGAAATATTAAAAGATTTCCTACATCATGATATATTTTTTATAATTTTTAGACATTATATAAATTAAATTATTTATGACATCATGATGATGCAGCGATTAACTCATTAATAAAGAATTTAAATAAAATGAAAATATAATGTTAAAACTATAACATAAACTTGTCAAAAACCTATTGGATGAGTATATTGCGAACCCTTAGCACCTTATCCTAGATATACATCAATTTGGGACCTTTAAAATCCGAAAATAATTTGAAAATAAAGTAACATTTTGTAACTTTCAAAGAATGCCCCTCTTCTCCTCTTATAAAAGGCCCCCACCTCTACCACCTTACACACACCTCTCAAGCGTTTGGCTCGGGCAACCCCTGCCCATTTCATCTCTCCACATCCCTCTCTTCATCATTGAAGCCTCACTTTGGGGAGACTCCTTTCCAAGGAAGCCTTTGAGCTCAAATCAAAAGAAGTTACCTGATTTAAAGGTAATGTCTTCCCTTGTGTTCTTTTGTTTTATATTGCTTATCCAAACCCCCTAAACCCTTTTTATTCTTTTCATTTGTAAAAAATATAGTATACTCAATATACTAGGATGTTGTTATGTGATGTATTCGAGCTACACTTACACACACCTTCGTCTAATGGTTAAAAAACATACTGTTTCTGTGGATGGCGAATTACTGCCTCACAAAATGATGATTGTTCAATATTCTTTTAACACCTTAAAAGGTGGCCATTAAGATGTCACTATATTTATATATGATATATAATATGTTTATGGTTTCCTTAAGCTTCTGTAATTTTCATTTATGGCATAACTTTATGGTTTCCATTATGGGTAAACGCGATATCTTCATTTTAGGAAGTGCAGACTACCGCCCCCTCAAAGTGATTTGATTCGTTAATGCCATATGTAGGATGTATAAAGGATGTAATTAATGGTATTATATATTTTATCCTACTGGAATTATAATATACCTTTATATCTTTATTATTTCATTCCATTTAATACAAAAAAAAAAGAAATGAAAGTAGCCTTCATGCGTACGTACGGCTTACCGTCTCCATGAACGGTACATTTCATTTCTTATCTCCAAATGTTATGTAATATTATAAGTACAGATATATAATTTATATATATGTAATATATTACATCTAAATTATGGGTATCATTCTGGAATTATAATAAATATATCTCTCATTTTGTTTTAATTCCATTAATATGGAAAAAAATGAAAGTAGCGTTCATGCGTACGTACGACCTACCATCTCCATGAACGGTGCTTTTAATTTTTTATCTCCAAATGCTCTGGAATAGTATAAATTTAATACATACTGGATACATATGATATTTAAAACATAAATACTATTCTAGAGATTATGTACCTATAACTACATGGAAAATTCTTTTCCAACAAGTTTAATTTTTACTAATGTACTGAACATCGACAAAAACATCTGATATGAACTCACTTTATTAACAAATAATTATAACATTATAATATTTGACATGAACTGAATAATTATATTTAAAGGAGGTCCTTAAGAAATTATAATTTGGTCAAATTTTATTATTCAGGAGATTAATGAACGATCTAGTCATGTCGGACACGAGGTAAGGGATCCCACTCCTCTCTTTCTTTTTAAGTACACTGTTTTATGACATTCCTTTTAAGATCATATTTATTATGATTGGGATGTTATTTTATATTACTCGTACTGTACTTTTTATGTTCATATGGTGAGTGACCCTATTTTCTCTCATCAATCCATTTTGGAAGTTTTGAGTGGTGCCGTTAGGCTACTGAATTTTCGTAAGAGATCTAACCTCTATCTTTTTTTAAGTACTATCATTTATGTCACTTCTTTTAAGCTCCTATTTGTTATGATGGGGGATGTTATTTTATATTCCTCTTGCTGTAAATTTTATTTTAATATGATGTGATACTCTATTTGATCTCATCAATCTATTTTTGGATGTTTTAAGTGGCATCGTTAGGCTACCGAGTTTTCGTAAGGGATTTTTCATCTCACTTTTATTCCCGTGAGATTTACGCTACATTTTCAACCATTTCCTTTGAGTGGTGTATGTACTTCTCATTATTATACTCTTTGTGTAATATAATTTCATTTATGGGTACTTACATATTCATTGTATAACCCTTCTTCAATGGGGTGTACGTTTCGAAAGTTACCCAAGTCGGTAAGGGAACCTTTCACTATCCTCTTTTTAAAAGACTTATTTTGTTATGTCTTTTAATTATCATACTATTATGTTGGGATATGTTCTTATATAACCTTATTAATGGAAATTTTATGTCCAAGTGAGGAGATACCCTTTTTATCTCTCATCAACTCATTTTATGAGTTTTGAAGTGACGCCATTAGGCTGTCAAATTTCTGTAAGGGAACTTCTTAACCCACCTTCAATTCTTTGGGTTAAACCTCTAATTATTGTTTTTATTATGCCACGATTATGTGTGGAATTTCTATGTTGTAGTTTCCACAAACCTTAGTGTGGATATACTATTTCTACTCATAATAATCTCATTGATAAATTCTTATGTCATTTAGATGGACTTGTATCGGAAATCATAACTCAATCTCATTTCATTGAGTTATTTATCTATTTCATTGGTTTTGTTTTTCTTGATTATGTGTGAATGAACTCTGATTGTTTTACAATTAATATCCACTTATATTTTGTGTATTTTTATTTGTCACACATAATCATGTAATTGATTTATCCTTAATCTAAGGATACCGACTTTGTTAGGGACTTTGTCTCAATCTACTTTCATTGTGGCATATTTGGTTTTACAAACAACATTCTTTTATACGGTGTATGAACACCTTTGACATTTAATTTTATTCAAAAGGAAACTTTTTATATGAAGCGTTTTACTAAACGACAAAACAGAATATTTCTTTTAACGTACGCAGTGACAATGACCTTTTCCGCCACCGCGAGTATTATTTGGTCTTTGACTTCCTTAACAAGCCGTAATGTTTTTTAAAATGAAATAAATATCATATACTCTTTTATGTATGTCGGTATTGAAATTGGTTTTTATAAAGTATTTGTTATGTCGATATATTTAAGTGATATATTGTGATCGAAATGTGGAAATGTTTTCTTTCCATTATATTTGATTATTGTCTTATGATTTTATAATGGCACTTGGACATTATGACGGGTGGTGCCATGAATACCAGGATGGGTGGTTATGTTATAACCTCCAATGCATTGGGTATGGAAGTTGGCCGTATGGATATTCCATTAATTTTGTGTGGAAGTCTGCCGTATGGCTATTCCATTAAGTATGTGTGGAAGTCGACCGTATGGTTATTCCATTTAAGTATGTTTATGTCCAATGTTACATTTTTATTATATGTTCTCTTTATATGGGTTTTATGGTAATCTTTTGGTTACAAAAGGGTACGTAATGATCTTTTATTCATTGAATAGTTTTTTTACTAATTCTAAAAGGTGAAAGGTATTACTTTGATAAAGTATACATGGTTTACTTGTTGTTTTGAAAAACTAACAGTTTTCATTCTTTGTGTATCCCTTACTGAGCTTTTTATGCTCATCCCATGTTTTTGAAATGTTTTTGACAGGACTTAACGTGGAATACGGTCAAGGATGGGATCATGGGAAAGTCATGCTACCTAAAACATGGAACTAGACATGTTTCTTTTTAAGATTTTTTATTTTATGGAAACGTAGTAGAAGTTTCTACTTTGTAATCTTTTGAGATGTAATAGTCATGTCCTAATTCTCTAAAACTCTAAACTTAAAAGGATCCTCAATGTGAATTATTCATTTAATTCAATATTAAGTAAGGTTTAAGGCTGGGGCCTTATATTTATTTTTGATCTACTCAAAACAGAGCACATTTCCTTCCTATAAAAGAGGATTTTCCACTTGAGCGCTTGGCATGACTTTATATTAATGATGTTGTAAGACTTCATGGTAAAACTCTATCAATTTTTTCTGATCAAGATCCCTGATTTAGATCAAAATTCTAGAAAATTATCTAGAAGGCTTTGAAAAATGTGTTTCGTATGAGTACTTCTTATCACCAACAAAATGATGGATAGTTTGAAAGGTCAATTCAAAATCTAGAAGGCATGCTCAGGTCATACTCACTTGACTTCCAAGGAATGTGGGATCAATACTTGCCTTTGGTGGAATTTTCCTACAATAATAGTTTCCATTCTAGTATTCAAATTGCTCTATATGAATAATTATATGGAAAGAGATGTCAAACTCCAACTTGTTGGGATGAAGTTGGTGAGAGAGAACTTATAGGCCCCGAACTTATTGAAGAGACCATGTCAAAGCTGAAGACAAAACAATCCCATATTAAAGTAGCCCAAACAGGAAGACAAGTTATACTAAGAAACAGAGAAAGGATTTGGAATTCCATGTTAGAGATCATCTATTTCTGAATGTATCTCCAAGGAAGGGTGTCTTTAGGTTCGGTAAGAAATGGAAATTGAGTCCCAGGTACATCATACCATTTGAAATCCCAGAAAGAATTAGAGTTGTATCTTAACATTTAGTAATGCCTCCATGTATCTCTAGATTTCAAGATGTGTTCCATGTTTCATTTTTAATTAAATTCCTACCAGAACCAACGCATGTACTCACATATGATGAAATTGAATTGGAACGTGATTTGTCATACTGTGAAAGGCATACCGGGATTTTTGACACAAGGGAGTAGGTATTGAGAAATCGAACAACCTGTCTAGTAATGGTTCTTTGGAAAAACCATAATATAGATGAAGCAACATGGGAACCTGAGGATGTTATGAAAAAGAATCACCCACATATTTTTGGTGAGTTTCGTAATTAAAATTTCGAGGACCAAATTTCTGATGGAGGGTATAATGTAGCACCCCAAACACTTCCTGGGATATTTCTCTTAAATCCATTCTATTTATATCCTATATTTCATGAATCACCAAGCCTATATGGAACAAATCATGGGTTATTATAAGATACATCCATAACATAGTCATTAAACTTAAATTTTCCAACATTGCAATTTGAATTTTAAAAATCTGACATACACTGTTGTGTTCAAGATGATTTGTACAGTCTGATAGAATAAAATTAATTTTTGGTGAATAGTAACCTACTCTTACGAATAGTAAACCTACCCTTATGAATAGTAACTTACCCTTATAAATTGTAATATGAAATTTATGAATGGTATCCATACCCTTGAGTGTATAAGTGAATTTAGGAACCTTAAAAGTCAAGATGAATATTTTAAGTGTTTATATTTTTCGATTAAATAACTATTTTAAATAAATATTTAATTAATCATATTAAAAAAATTATTTTTGAAAAATGGATTGCATTTTTATATTTTAAACATCAAAAAATGGTTAGGGTGATTTTTTGTTATTTTTCTGAAATACTTGAATTTTTGGCGAATATTAAAATCTGATAATTCACAATAAATGCTAAATAAGGAATTTATTGAGTCATTGATGACGATTCACTGATGTAATCCCAATTTGTTCGAAGTCATATGCCTATATTACTGTTCTAGGTCATGGAATTCTCAATATTGTTTTCCTTGAGAGAAAATAATATATTAATGATTATAATATTAAGAAAACTCCTCTCCCCTCCACTATATAAACCACCCTCACCCCTTATTCCTCCCACACCACTCAAGCTTCAAGACTTGCCTAAATTCTGCCAAATAATCATTCCAAGCCCTCTACCCACATCCAACAATTTCCTGTCTCACCAAAAGGCCAAAAACAAAGGCCTTAAAGAGTTTCTCTAGGAGGAGTACTCAAGAGGTGATCTTTCCTTCTCTTTTCATTCAATTTCTTTTACAATGTTCTATTCTTTTGTTCTCCCTTCTCACCTCCCCTCATCCAAATTCCATGATAATTCTTGTAATATACATGTACTATATTTTCAATGAGTTAATGGAGTATTTCATCATAATCTCTCTTTTTCCCCTTCATTTATACAATAAATTACAACCACCATCTGAGATGTGTAAATTTATCACACTCAAGGAAGACAAATTTTCAATTTTCATTACTATCTTCAATACTGGTCATGAAACCTTTTAAATGGATGAAATAGTTTATAATATATGTATCCTATCTTGAGTAAGGTTCTGGAAGCTTTACACATTCATTATATGGAATAATAATACAAATCAAGTTTACTGTGCACAAAACCGCCAAGCCAAATCCAAGTATTTATTTTTAACTCATCGAATGAGTCATCCTCATGGTATATAACCATAATAATTATAAGATCATTTATGTCACTTTAATTTTTCTAATAATTTATATTAATAATTCTGGATTTTTTAACCCCATTTCAAATGAACTTTCATTCATGAATACTAGTAAACCAATCATGAAACCTAATAAGAAAATGCTCACAAAACAAGAAAATTGAATTTCTTAAACCCATCAAAAAGGAAATTAATGAACAAAATAAGGTTATAAAATATAAATTAAATGTTTATGAGGTTAATTAATTATTAAATAATGAAGCTAAATTTGATTATTCTGGTCATTGAGAACAAACTAGAACACTTTTGAGTGTAAGGTAAGGGATTCTCTCACTCACTTTTGTTCCAGAATCTCCCCTATATTGTAACCTTTTATTTTTTATTCCTAATGATGGGGTATATTTTAGCACCTCCACCATACTTCCCCTGTGAAATATAAATAATGTAACACCCCTTTACCTCTCATTATGCCCTCAAAATAACACTTGTTACCATGCTGAAATGTTTGTAAGGGATTTCTCATATCACTTCCATTTATGTGAGATTTCCATTGTTCACCACTTATTTCATGAATGTGGTATATGTGTACTACAATTTGATATATAATAAAATTACTATCTTTATATTCATGCTATTCAATGATTCATTTTTGGGTTATTATGTTCTGGCCGTATGATTCGACCGATTACATTGTGGTATGAGACTTTGTCTCAACTACTATTTTGTTGTGACTAAATTTGTGTGGTGCACCTAATAATTGTTATATGGCATACCTACTTCCCATTTGGGATAAATTTTCATCTGAAATTTTATTTATTTCAAATATCCATAATATCATATCATGGATATGTTTCTTGTCAAAACCGTATACGATTTTACATAAGGAGTTTATTTGTAAAGTTATTTTAAATATAGAAATATTGTTGAATCTGTATAATATACTCTATAAGAATATTGAAAAGGCATATTTATCTAGTATTTTATCAATGTATAAAGAATGATTTGGACATTAAGTGGTGGTTTGGGCCCTCTATAGCCTCCTGATTCATCTGTAGGTCTCATGAGATAAATCAATTTTGAGACAAACCCTTTGAGTTTGTTTGCAAAAATAAAACGGGTTTCTACGCATAGATCCAAACCGTTTTTATTGTATTATGGTTCATGTGATAGAGACATGATTTCCAATTAATAATCATTCTATTAATTAATTATCAGTTATTACTATCCATGAGGTTTTCACTCTGACAAAATATATGAATAGAGTTTCATTCTCATTTTATTACTGGCGTGAGTTTTTCATTTATTCACCATTCCATATTTATAATATTATATTAATTATGATTCACTTATTTTTGTATTCATGATTCCTCTATTGTAACCCTTACTGAGCATTTGATCTCACCCCTTTCATTGTTTTCTTTCAACAGGTGACAAAGAGGAGATCATTTATTGAGTTCTTGTGGATGTCATTTATAGTATTTATTATGTATTGTATTTTGTAAACTTTTACAATGTAATTTGAGTAACATATTTGTATCTAGTTTCTTCAATAATACTAAAAAAATCGTTCCTTCAGGATTTTCATTCCTTCTAAAGATTCCAATTTCACAAATAATGTATCAGTTCTAGTCTATAGGGGTCGGGGTGTTACACTAATGGCCACGGTACATTCTAAAAAAACAGTGTTTTACCGTTGGTAAATATCATATTTCTTAATATAATTAGGTTTGAAAAACCTAGAAATATTGGTCTAAAAATGAATCTAGATACATTGATTCCTAATCACTAATATTAATGAGTTTATCTTTTTCTGATGGTAAGTAACATAATAAATGGGATAATGGAAATCATAATAACAATGCTAATGGAATAGAATTGAATAAACATGTAACGATTTGAAATAAACTCGTAAGAATACTTTTAAAAAAACCTTACATGATAGGAATGAAATGGGAATGAAACAACACAGGAAATAAAGGCGTTGAAGAAAATGACTCCAATTTTATTTTATTGAAAACATAAAGGAATTACAAATAACAAACATGTTTTAAGTGGGATAATAGATGGAAATTTCGAAGGGAGTAGAAAAATAAGGGAGATCTAATCCAAAAATGTTTCCAATCTGCTTCCGATTCACTCCATAAATATATGAAACTGATCATGAAATGTACCTAATCGTCATGTTTTGAACCCTAGATCCACGTTACATCGACCAGGATCTCTAGCATGGAATGTATATCTTCCATGGATAAATGAAGATGGACCATATTCACGTCGTTTATAAGAGAATTACAATGTGTACACCATGTCCAACTATCTTTCTTAGTTAAATCATCACGGATTTCTCAGATTCTGGTTTGACATGATTCACTATGTGGAGGAAGGCTTCATGAAATGAACTTGAAATTTCTCTGGCTTGATGCAATATGGGATCATCAAGTACATGAGGTGAACATGGCCATCACGATGTGTACTTTCCATTTTTTTTATATTTTCTTCCTTTCTTCTTTAGAATCTTGTGAAGCTCCATTTCCTACAATATTGGACATTCACCATCTATATCATCCAATAGATGAATGGATGAAAATGAAAAAGTGATTGGAAAAAATATAAAACATTTAGTCTTATAAAATCCTCCCACACTTGAATCATTGCATGTCCTCAATAAAATTATCTCAACAATTATTTCAAAAGGAAAAGAAATTTTTAAAGAATGAAATGTACATTATGTCCATGAAGTAAGATTAAATGCAAGTAGAAAAGTTGTCAAGTACATGTTTTAATCATGTATAGTAAATTATTCATGCATCAGAGTTCAGGCTTTCAAAACAAATTTTATTCTTTTAATCATAATCTTTTAACTATTCCTTAAGCTATATACCCAGTTGTAATTTACCTCACCATGATTTTCTCACATCACCGAGGTAAGAATTTAAGTAAGGTATACTGATGCCCCGAGTCTTTGTTCCTAACCCTATAATTTAACTGGTTATATCTTCTCCACTATGTAATGAAATGTATAAAAATAATCTTGAGGAATTTTCTCAATAAGGTTCTAATGAATCTGAGGCTATAGGTAGGTAGGTAAAATGTGAAAATCATGCTTAAAAAGTGGGTAAGATCTATTGTATAATTCAAATTCAACAAGATAAGTGTGAAAAAATTACTTCATCTGGCCAGTCAGGTCCATTCACCATCAGCTCGGGTTGGATCCATAGGTGTAGCAAGTATGTAGATAAAGAAATGATTTTGTTATGTTCCTTTTTCTATTAAATTTTATATTTTTCGAATGTTAGGTATAGGATTTGTCTCACATCCATCACCAAAACACGTATGATAGTTTGAGGGATTCATCGATATGGAAAAGGGCGACTTTTCACCCTAATAGTACAAAACCCATATCAATATTTCCCTTGGGATTTTAAATTTTGAAAAGTATCAGAATACAAATTATATTCAACAAAAATGTATATGGATTATAGCCTTGTAGTTATGTGAGTGAACCATACATCTCTGAAAGTGAAAACATCCCATGTTGTCTAAAATCCTCCCCCGCATTTATTCAAAATTAATCTTTAATCATTATACAATGAGTAGGGTAGGGAGGGAAATATGAATGAAATAACTTCTATTATAACAAGTCATTCATGTAAACAATGGGCTAAATGAAGGATATATATTACGTGGGTATCTGGTAAAATAGCTATAAAATGCTTCCTCAATCATTTTAAAATTACACTTCTTCAATCCTCATTATGATAAGATATCAGTGAAATTTCTGGTAGGTTTACATGACCTAGGTATATCTCAAGAATTAGGCACCAAAAATAAAACAAAATTGATGGTTTATAATCCTCTCAGGTAATGAGAATAAAATAAAAAATAAAATAAAAAAGGGAATAAATCATAAGTAATGATTCAATTAATCATAATTTCAAATATTTGAAAATTGAATTAAACTTCTAAACACGTCAATCATTCTAAAATTCTACAAAGGGGTGAAACATGGTTCTTAACATTTTTCATTTTAAAATTATCTTTAATTTACATGGAAATAATGCTTTTCAAAATTTTCAGATGATTTTTCAATTTGAAAAATGACTCCTAAAACTGTGAGTGAAAGAAAAAATCCAGTCTATCACTAGTGAGATCATGAGAACCCCCCCCCCCTCCACACAAGCATAAAAGGACACATTGTCCCCACTGTCTATGAAATAATTTGTGGGAGTGGTGTGGTAGTGATTTTTTTCAGGCAACAGATGTCTATAAAATTTTCCACAATGTAGTCAAACATATTCAGTGATGTTTCATTAGTTTTCATTAAAATGGGTTAAATTTTTTAAATCAATAAATATGATATTTTCACACATGATGTTTAAAAAAAATATAAAGGAAAAATTTTATTATATAATAAGTAAAATTATAACTTTCAATGTTACAAATTGTGTTGATTCATTAGAAAAAATATCAAAAAATTAATAATGATATTACCACATGAAATTTTCTAACAAGTCATATTTTTTTTTTGAGATGATGAAAAGTAACTATATAGAGTCACAAATAGTTCATATAGATGTTTGTTGGAAAAAATATCTGTTGAAGTGAATTTGGTGAAGAAACGCTGGACATGGAATTTCTGAACAAATAATTCAAGACAAAAAGTTATTAAAATAATTACATATGGATATTTTCTGGAAAAATATTTTTTAGGTACATTGTGAAATCCACAAACCTGAAAACACATAAAATATTAATTAGGTTCTTTGGTATTTTAAAATAGAGTGTTATATGCAGATATCATGAAGCCTGAAGAAATTATTTAAAGCTTATGGTTATGGAAATAATATGATTTGTGTTGGAAAATTATTTATGTTTCATGAATATTCAATAAGGATCTAGAATTATTAGGAATAGTTTAGAAGCATTTAGAAAAATTAAAATGTCTACAAAATTTGGATTTATGAATTTTTGTGAGAGAGAAAATGAATAGTGTTGCCCATATTTTATATTCTAGGATAACCTCTAAATATGGGTTCAAAGTACATTACTATGTGACATTGTTCATATATGAGGAAAATATTAAATGGTGAAAAGTTGTTTTAAAAGTGATTTTCCAACTAAAATCGATTTTCTAGTTAGGGTAAATTGGGAAAAAGTGTTTGGTAAGAAGATCAGATAATGTTTCAGTATATATTTCCTAATAGATAAAATTGGACAGATAATTTCCAAGTATAATTTGTGAATTATAGATGTTTTATAATCTATAAACATTCAGTTTTTTGTATCGTGCACAGTTTAGTGATGTGTAATGTATGGAGATTACTGGAAACAAGAAAAAATATTGAATTTTTCGACGTAGTAGTTTTGTAGAAAATCTTTTATAGAGTATTTTATAAAGGCCCAAACATTTTTTATGGATAAATATTTCAATAAAAACCTATAAACTGACAGTATTAATTATAATCATATCTATCTCGTGATATATGGTGTATAATGGGAGTTGATAAAAAAACATTTATTCACTTCATTGATAATGTTGAATTCCCATGGATCCGTGGGAGTGGCCATAGAAAGGAAGTAGGTTCCCAAAATGAGGTCAAACCATGTAAACCCTACATGATTTGTCTACATTTTTATCATTTCGTTTATACGATATTATTATAAAATATGATAAGGAAATTTCTATAACAATTTTCATTGGTTATATTTCTAAAAAATGGTAATTTGTGAAAATACTATAACTAATTCAACACCCTATGTGATTAAATGATTCTAAGTAACTATACATCCAAGAAAACGAATTAAATTTTATTTTTTGGTACAAAATTGATTTTTTGGAAATATATACATTGTGGAATTATTATGTAACCCTCATGGATTTATTTAAATATCATTATTGAAGATTAAAAATATCCTAGGATTCATATATATGAAATAAAATATTTCTGTAACCTGTGGGCCCCAATTTATACATCCCCACATTCAATTGGTGTGTAGGAAATTATAGTAACAGATTATTTTATTTTATATTGAACTTCAAATTTGATTTTTGTTTATGATGAAAACTCTCATTTTTTTAAATTCTAAATGATCATTTGATTACAATGATTATATAATATCAGGTCCATTATCTTTTGTTTTCATTTGAGGTTTTATGGTCCTCAACTTTCTCTATTTCATGTTATGATTTATTAACTCTTATGATATCATATGCTTAAGTATATTTTCATTATCTACCTATGGGGATTTTTTTCTTTTGTTATTTTATATAACTACCTAAGGTATCCCATATAGTTATGGGTCTCTGATGAGAAATAAAATCATATTACACATATAGAAATAAATATTTTATTATTTATTTTAAAAAACATTATTGTATATGTAATTATTCAATAAAACTAGGCCTAAAAATTTTGTGTGTATGATTTTATATATAGATTTAATAAAAAATATTTTAATATTATATAAAATATATATGGGTAGTTATAGTTGGTGTTACTGAATGTTATGATTATTATTTTTGGATTATATTAGTGAAAATTATTGTAGATACAAAAGAAATAACATATATTGAAACATAAAAAAGAAAAAAATTAGCATATACTAGTTACATATGAGTAATTATTTCTAGGTTAAAATTTTTACTTTGATTTGATTATTAATTGTATTATTATGATTACAATTATCCCATTAGTTTTGTATATGTCTACAAATATGAGGAATTTTTTTAATAACCAATGTGATATACAATGAAACGACTGCCCGAATGATATGACATTTATTATTTGACCTGGAGTTAAAAATATCATTATGGTACTTGAAATTTGACTCATGTTATGAATAATATCTTAATCCATGTGGATTTACACACTCCTATAACAAATAATATGTTTTTGTTATGTTATTTATTCGTTAATGTCCACTACCTTTTACTGAATCATTTGATACCTTAATCATGAAATAATAGAAAAAACCCAGTAAAAAAATATTTTCATCGGCCAAATTCTCTGATCCAGAAAACATAATGAATTTCATTTATTTGGTAGAGGGATAATCTAGTTTGTGGTGGATATTAATTAGTAAAATTTAGCTTGAATAAGACATCAAATATATAGATTGAAATATATCCATGAAATTAGTTTTCAAAAATTATTTTCATTCAAGGATTTGAAATAAAATATAGATATAATTTCATGGTGCCCATAAAAGGGATAATAAATAAATTATTCCTTATGAGGAAAAATTCATAATGTTTACCTGTTAATCCTTAGGATTTTTCATTGATCCAAAATTATAAAGATATATCATCTATATTTTTTAAAAAATAAATTATTCAAAATTATTTAACAATTATATACTTTTATAGCTTTAGGGAAATAGTTTGATGTGTATGTAATATAGATATGGTAATAAATGATTCTAAATGTTATCTTAGTACTAGACATAAGATAAGAATAATAGAGTTTAGTTCTAGAGGTTCTTTTAAGAAGTTTCATTAATTAATTAATATAAAACTACCCGCATATAAAAAATATGTTATGAATTATTCTATGAATTTTCACAAATGAAATGGATGATGATTCCAATATGAAAATTTTGGAAACAAGTGAATGATTTGTGATCGGGCATGAAGAAACCAATCAATATTATTGATTAATGTAAGGTTCCACTTATTCCATTACTATTGGTTTATTATTTAAACATAAAAAATATATATAAACTATATAAGTTAATACACATATCTAATGACCATCGAGGATAACCAATGAAAATAATACAACTCACAATTATCCTGGATGAGAATATACCAGCATTACTATTATGTATTATATTAAAATGAAGTGGTGATAGATACACATTTTGTTTTATCATAAATAAAAATATATTATATAACTATTATACTACACATTCATTTATTTGACACATGTTTTCAAAAATATTATAAAACAGAATCATGACATAGAGGACAATCGAGAAAACACTATGTGGTGTAATCAATTTATCTCTAGTATAAAACACTTCTTTGTTTGAATAATCATCTAGAAAATCTATTTAACATCACTTTAGTAGAATTCGAGTTTATATAAAATCATTATTGAATCTATTTATATAGATCCAATATCAAATATTGTGTTTGTGAAATCAATTTCAAAATTCTAAACAACATCATATTATATATAATTTAAAAGCTAATTATAAGTCTACATTGGAAAAATCCTCTCATGTATTGATATTATATAATTATGACTATGAATATTAGTTGGGACTGTCTAGTTCTAATAAGCTTATAAAAGAAGCATGTGATAAGGGTGAATCTAGGTGGTTTAAAATAAAAACAAATCTTCCAATATAACCCACAACAATTTTCAGATTTTTTTCCTCTAACAACCTCAGACATGCGCTCAAATATATAATGATAAAAACCTAAACATTACCTTTTTTTATTTTATACCGATGAAGGTAACCCAATTTTCATCATCCAAAACATTCAACATCAAAAGGAAATATCATATCACATAAATTATCGAGGAATTTTTATGTTTATAATTTTAGATGATTAGGAGAAACTCTTATATAAATATTACCCATGTATTTAAATGATAATTTATCCTGCTGAACCTGTATTTTCCTATTTCACATTAAGTCTTCATCATTATCTATATGTAACTCTTCTATACATAATTAATTAAAAAACATTATTGATAACCTAGGTCAAATGAAACATAAGAAGGGGATCTCAAATTCATAGTATGTGTAAACATTTTCATTCATAATTGAATTTCAGCAGTGGTAATGATAAGATCCTAAGTGGATGATTACATAATCAATGTACAAGATCATAACATAAGAATATTCAAACCAACCAATACCAAGATCAAAAAATATGAATACATGGAATACATATTTCACAAAGGAAATGTACATTTGAATCAATAATCATAAGACATGTGATATAAATATTGAAAAAATGAAACATTTATAACCACATAAATCAAAATTAAAACATATTGGTATCTCAGGGTATTTTCTTCATGTCACTTCTTTTGAATGGAATAAGAAATATAGTTAAATTCCATCACCATGGTACCCAATGAAATGGAGGTTTATTACAATCCTACCCATCCTTGGTTTATAGCAGAACCAATCATCCTTGGTTAATAAATTAACCACATATCCTTGGATTATAATGAAACCACCTTTCCTTGCATTTTAAGATAACCACCCATCATTATAAACAATGTCCAACATCCTTTTTAGGATTAACGTACATACGGAATTAATTACCTAAACAATTCATTAAAAAATATTTATTATTTTCTAATCATGGTTAACCCATTGAAAAGAAACATGTTCCTCAACAATCTCTTGGAATCATGATTATCCTTGTAAAAAGGAAGGGGATCTATAAAAATCTATTATAAAAAATATTAGTCAATATTTAGAAATGATGAGGTTGGTATAATGATGAAATTTCATCACGGAATCATATGTATCAATAAGGATTCTTGACATTTATTAATGGAAGTAGCAATAAAACATCATTAAATACATTTTATGGAATATAAACTTTAAAATTTTAAAATCACTTTAAAAAAAATACTCAAAAAAATAATTTTATTTGAAAAAAATGGAATAATAAAAATGAAACATCATGTAAAATAATTTACATGTTTGTGGGAAAATAAATTCATGCCATTAAAGTTAAAAAGGATTGTTCTTTTCAAATTAATTTTATAAATGGAGTCAAAAGTTACCAATTTTGAAAATGTTAAGATGATTACATTTAAAAAATTTTGATAGATGAAAAAATATCATTGTAAATGAATTTAGTACATATTATATTTTTATAAAATAACAATTTTTATAATTTTATTTGAAAACCTAGATTTATAAGAGAATGATACACAATCTGAAAGAAAATATAATATCAGTATCACTTACAATGTAATATCTTGATATTTATTTAATAAATAATGGGGGAATGGAAATAAGACATGTTAAACGAATTCATATAAATTGGAGAAGAACGTGATGTGTTTCATTAAAATAATATCATATCATTTTCTTTGAAAAAACCATGAACATAAATAATCATTAAAGGAATGAGATAGTAACTTAAAGCCTTTCCACTTTTATAACTCTTCTCTAGTAGGCACCAATAAATACATCCTTCAAATGATACATTATATATAAATAATTTAATTATATTAATTATATGAAATTTAATGTTTTCAGTATATTCATCCAATAATAGAATATAAGATCATATCATAAACATCTGACCAATATAAATGAATTTGGGATGATTAATCATTATAAAGATTGCATCAAAAAATTGAGAGTTAATAAATAGGGAGATTATTTCTAAAAAATTTAAATACAAAAAAATAAATATAGAATAATAAAATTTGGGAAAAATTCGGAAATAATCACGGAATAATGATTTCAATGAAGAAGATTATTTTCAGAATGAAAGGAAATTTAGTTAAAAACACATTACCACATGGTAACTTTCATGTCAAATACCATAGGATAAAATAAATAAAATTAAAACATACAATTCTATTATTTACAAAAACAGCATGATATTTCATTTAAAATTGTAATTATATACGCCATATATGATAAATTAGACACATAACATGAAAATATTCATTAAGGAAATGGAAATTGAGATGAATTCCCTTGCGACATTGGTAATCTATGAATCAAAATCCCCAGAAAGAGAGAACCTCATATGGATTTCAAAATATTAATAATTCCAATGAAAATAATCCTAATATATACATATGTGAATTATAAACACTTCACAAAAAATAAGTAGTCGATATAAAAAATGTATCACAGAAAAAAAAGTGAGACGAGAAACTCTTACATCGAATCCATAATTTCTTTGTATGTCCTTTAACTCATTTGTAATAATAATAAATTAAATATCCGATTAATTATAAAAATTTACCATGTTTAATAAATTACACATAAAATATTTATTTTATTTCTTTTTAATGACATGTGCAAATAATTATTCACATAAGACCAAATTGGGTGTGTTGAGGACGTTCGATTCATTGTTTCAGAATGGATTTAATGTATTGACCATGGTTAAAGAGAAAATTGTTTATAAATTTCAGGAATAAAAAACATGAAATAATTTTAATATTTATCAATGAAATATAAATGTGAAACCAATCATGAATTATAGTTATGAAAAATTAACTACATTATGATCATGAAGATGATAGGTCGTATGTATGCATAGGTAACGTTTTTGTTTTACAAAAATAGTTTTGGAAAGAAGGTACATAATATTTTTTCATTAAATAATTATAATAATATCATACATACCTTATTATTTCAATAAATATACTTATATATATAATCCATCTATTTTGGTGAATAAAAACGAATCATATCACTTCATGGAGGTGGTAGATCGCACATTTTCAAGAACGATAATATCATTTTTTAGTGTAAGAAAGTAAATGATATATTATAATTTAATAATCATAAATATTTCCTCACTAAAATAATTATTTCTTTATTTCACATATATTTATTAAAATTATCCTTATTAACTTTCATGTAAAGGGTTTTTGAAAAACTATTCACATTGCTTCACAAGATGGTAGTTTTCGTACACACAACTTACATTATCATATCACCAAGAAACGGAATGTAAAAATGTTATAAGTGATGTAATAACTAAATAATTATAGATATGTAAAATAAATCATATATATACTTTAAAAATATTATTATAAAAAACATGGGAGGTGATGATGGAAAACAAATGACATCAGTTTGCGAGGAGATAGTTCGTCGAGAAAACAAAAGACGATTTTTCATCCCATTAGTGGGATGGGGATATTGATTTTAGTTATTACATTAACAATATAACAACACATTATATGGAATATATTCGTTTTATTATATCATATTTATTTAATAATTTTTTAATGAGCTGGAATAAGAAATAAAAAAATGCTTAGTTAATAAAAATATCACTTCTTCAGACAACCTCCTTAGATAAATACCAAAACCAATCATTGGATGGATTTATGATTAAAATATGTGATCTAAGATTTGGTAAATGAATTTAGGTATACATTGGGGTATATATTGGCTAATACTAAGGTCTCTGAATGTGTTAATGGGAAATGACCAGGGGTGGCAGTTTGTAAGCGAGGTGAGTGGCATGCTTGTATTTTTTGAAATGAAAAGGTGTACACAAATTTTCCACCTGAAAAAGGAATAAAAATGGACAAATACCAATAATTAGACATTATACGGAAAAATAGAATCGATTTTTTACATGATTTTATATCATTTTGACACATATATTTTTATTTTATCCTGCTTAGAACATGTTTTAACATTAACCATGGTTATTTAATTTTTCTATTTTGACAATGAAATTGGGTAAAAATCTAATTTGAACATATTAGATAATATATATTTTTATGATTGAAAATATGGAATCCATTTTACAACATTTAATTCGATGAAGTTGGAAATTGTAATATAAAATTAGACCCATAAAAGCTATGGAAAGAGTATTTTCATTCATTCAATGATGAGCATTTTATTATGCATAGAAGCAGAGACAATAGGAAATCTAGATGTAAGGAATAAAAAAAATTCTAGGATTCCTAAAATAGTTTACTCATGTAGAATAATACTGAACAAAATAAATTCACACTATATGTAAGAATCCAAGGTCAGAATAAATAATAATAAGGTCGTTCTGGGTTCCATTCGAAGTCATAAAATCTAAAACATCATTACCATCACACCAAATATTTGATAATATTAAAGATAATATATGGATTTAATCCTCAAATGAGGTAGATAATTGAGTATGGGTTATTGTTTATTTTTTGTGATAACTGAAGTTGACAATGAAATCTGTTTCAATCTCCGAGGGGGTAATTTTGTAAGATCGAAACACATCCATCTCATTCAGCATAGCTTTGGCCTCTTCGAGAGTGGAGTTTCCATTCCAATAGAAATTGTAAAATAAGGAAACACAATACTATTGTAGTCATGGACAATCCACCATCCTCTCTTAATTCCAATGTTACAAGAACCATCACAAACAAGGTTTAACCCATTCCTAGGGGGATCCAATGATCATATCAATAGGAGGGATTCATTCTCTATTGTATAGATTCATGTCACCTTCCACCAATAAACATCCTCTAAGAGAATGAATTTTTACAATTTTCAAAAAGATTAACAATCTCATCAACAAAAAATCCTGACTGAGACTGTAAGGAAATACTAGAGCTCATGATGTCTTCCAATCGTGACCAATTCTTGATATTCCATATACACCAATACCAATCCAAAAGTAGAGTTTCTCTCACATTTAATTAAAATGTATTTTCCACAACCCTAAAAACCCATTCCCTGAAAAAGGTGATGCCATTCCTTTTAGAAAACATGACACAAATGTGTCTTCTTTCTCCCCACCATATAGTTATGGAGAAATAGATATCAAATAAAAAATGATCAATGATTTCTTCTTTGGACTCACAATAATAGAAGAATTTAGAGAGAACATAAACACCCATCTATTTGATTAAATCATCAGTTGAAATATCTTGATTCCAAATGTTCTAAACCAGGAAGCAATAAATAATTGGATTGTATCTACACAAAATAATAAGGTCACATATAACCATGGAATGAACCTAGTGGGACATATGATACTCCTTATATGAGAACACCCCTAATGAAGTGGTAATAAACATCAGTTTATTCAGTTCCTAGGAAATATGGATGTTTTTGGAGACTTCACACTTATCTGGGTCAAGTATAGCTTGATAGAACACTGAAAATTTCTAACTTGAGATAATTTAAAATTGGGCATGTGGAATCTCAGAAAACCCAGAGGAACATGAATGAACTAATATCATTAATAATTTTACATTGAATTTTAATTTTTTTAATCCCAAAATATTTTTATTGTACGGTAAATTGTCACATTTTATTATTTTAGTGGTCTTTGGTGATTAATTAAAAAATTGATTATTTTGGAATTTTACTAATTTTATTATTTTTTTATTTATTCAATGAAATTCTCTATACTTTTCCAAATAGTGAAATTCAATTTTATAGGATTATATATATAAGGAGATTCATTTAATTATTCTAGACCCAATGATAAATCCATAATCTGGAAGAGTATGAATAGATCACAAGTTCGGCCTCGAAAAAATTTCACAGATCTTGACTTTTTTTTATTGGGAACATATCTCTAGAAAGGAGGGAACAAATATTCTGATATTTAGTGGTTAGAGTCTCAAGATATTGATTCACAACATTTATGAAGGCATCCACATGAGAATAGGGATTTTTTAAGGACATTAATGCATCTGAAACCATTGATATGTAATATGGATAGTTTGTATCATAATAATAAACTCTCAAAGAAAAAAAATAAATATATCTACAAATGGCCAAATACAATGAAATATGGAAGAGAGACCTATGAGAAATTTATTAAAATCTTTTATGAAAAAATTAATTCTGAAATATGATAGTTATTTGGGAAGAAACATGAAATCCTTAAATGGAAAATTTTTTCCTATAAAAAGAGGCAAGAACCACCTTTCAAAATCATCCCATACAATCCAGTCAACCATCGAGGATGAGAAATCCACTAAGGATCCATGTTTCATCATCTTCTTCCCCACTGTTTTCTTATTCTTAAATTTTTAATTCTATCTTCTTTACATTCATCATGATTACACATACCATGGTATAATATGAATTTGATTGATTGGGGAAGGGTTGGTGTTCTGTTTTGTAATGCTTACAATATTGGATATAATTGAATAAAATCTATTTATCTCTTCTGCAATGTTGTTTTCAATTTCATATAGTGGTATTTATTATCCTGTATCATCATATTTGGTTTTCATTTTTTTATTTATTTTTTCTTCATTCAATGATCATTATCTCCCTCTACTAGTTTTGGGTTTACATATGAAGGAATAGAATATGTATTAGTGGGAAAGTAATTAATAGTCATTAGTACACGTGAATGGGTTAGCAGATTTTATTGATTGTTTAGGATAAAATTGACCTAATCAGGTATTTCCTAATAAATTTTAATACATTCAATACAACTTTATTACACAGAGAAGGATAGTCGACCAGACTAAGATATTGATATTTCTTTCTCTCACCATCACTGTTTGACCATGGGAGTGAGATAAAGAGATCATGGAATCCCACATTAATTAACATTATAGAATAGGGATGAATTAAATAGAATAACGATAAAATTTCAATTGGAAATTTAAACCCTACATGATCAACCTTATAATATGATAGTTATCAATTAAAAAAGTTTCCACTTCCATTTCAATCATTTTATTAATTGTCTTCTTTATTTTTCATTATTCGAAACCAAACTATATAAAAAATACAACATTTTTACACAAATTAAAAAATTGAACAAACTATTTTGGGTGAACTCATATTTTGGTGACAACATAGGGTAAATAACTTTACTATACATAGGTAATATAAAATATAGTACTTCCAAGCCTCATCACATGAATCTGTCAAACATGGATTCTTTGCTTGGGAGGTAGTGCAACTTAATAAACTGAAAATATTTTTTTAAATAGAATGACTTGTAGTTCAAATGAACATTTAAATAAATTAGATTCAAAAATTTAATTAACAATAAAAAAACTGAGAATTTTTTTTAAAAACAGTTTCTAGGAAGTAAACCAAAATTTTTCAAGTTTAACGGTAAGTGTTCACTCTAAACCCAAAATCATGGTGAAAATCCCAACTAACCCTTGAACGATCTATTTTCGCCTCAATTTTCTGTTCCAGATAACCAACTAATTGAACCTACTTCCCAATAATATTTTTATTTGTGTGTCAATATGATTCCTATGCTTCTGAAATTTAATGGTCTTGCTGGAGATGACCCAAATCAACATGTGCAAGAATTTAACATCACTTTCTCAATATTCCATCTAAGAAGAGAACCTGAATACGAATTTCAATGGAGGGAATTCAACTTATCACTTTAATAAGTTTCTAAATAATGGATTTACAGTATAAAACTAAGGGATATATGTGGTTGGGATGATTAAAAGATGATTCTTTCATAGATTCTTTCACTAATCTAGGAGCACTACCTTCCAAAAGGATATTTATATCATACGAAAATCAACTGTAGAAACGTTCAATGTGTACTAGGATCATTTCTAGAAGATTTGTGTTATCATCACAGATCATGAAATGGTGGAACACCAATTACCTATGTTATTTTACCAAGGACTTCTAGAAAATGATAAAAAATATACTAGACCCCTTGTCTACAGGAGCCATAATCAACAAGTCATTTGAAAATGTAAGATGACTGATTGGGATGATAGTGTAGAGATCAAATCAATTTGAAACAAGATTTATAGGTTCTAGGGGATAATTGAGGTAAAAACATCTTATTCATCTATGTTTGTTGAAACAAAATTAGATGACCTCACAAGGTTTGTTCGACAAATAGTTGTAACCCAAGAAAATGGACAACAAAATTCATCTAAATTATATGATTTACTTTCATCTTCAACTCATTATGATGAATATCATCCTGATATAGAGGGGCAAGAATAAAACAATATATCCTTTCATCCAAAAAAAATCAAGAAGAATCAACCATATCTACACTAATCCCTGTAAGGATATGGGAACCCACAAAACCAAGTAATGTCATTCAAATCTAACCAGTACTCAAGTCAACCTCCCTACCAGAAAAAATAATATTATAGCCCCCATTCCTAAAACCCTAAAAACAACCATACCAATTGCAAAACAATCAACCAACATCATTCCAAAGATCCTATGAACAAACATAAACCGGTTCACACCCTTGGATTTAATATCAACATTAACAATCTGATCTCGAGAGGCTGAAATACATAGTAAAAGTTTTTCCCAACTAATCTTGTAGTGTGATAGACATTCTAATAATGAATAAATAATAATCCATCCCCAAAAAACAAGAAACCCAAAGTAGAATGTCAACACAATAACAAAAAGAAGTGGAAAATAACTAAAAAATCCATCCATCCTAGAACAATAAATAATACCACATTTTCTGAGGGATAATGAAGTTGATCATTTGTAAAATTCTCTAAACATGCACCAAGAAGAAGAAAATAAAAATAAGGAGGACAACGATATGATAAGAAGTAAAAAAAATCATTGAAAAGGAAAAAAAGTTTGAGTAAACACATATATCCACCATTTCCATCAAATATGATCAAAATAAATAGATTATAGGATGACGCACATAAAAAGTAATTACAAAAACCTCTCAATAATTGAAAATTGATATCCACCCCACATGAAGTTTTTAAAAAAATTGCATGGTATGATTTTTTTTAATAATATTTTATCCAAGAGGAAAATACTTTAAGGTAATGAGATGATCAACTTGGGAATAAGTGTATCATCACATGTCACACCCACTTTGTTAGAAAATGTCAATATTCAAGGAAGAATTACGTTCCAAGTACCATTAGATCATTGAATTTCTCTAATGGTTTATGTAATCTTGGTTCTCAATTACAGAATTTACTCACTCACTAAACACTTCATTGTATATAAGAGACTTGAATCCCAGAATTTTGGTTGTTCAGCAAGCTAATAGATCCATAACTTTCCTAGCATGAGTTCTCGAAAATTTTCTTTCTAAAGTCAAAGATATTTTATTCCCAATAGATTTATTAATGACTAATAACAATGAATATTGTATCCAATCCCAATAAACAATAATTTTGGTTATTAATTTCAAAAAAACTTTTAACCCCATCATCAATTTCCATGAAGGGACACTCACATTGGAGTTTGAAGATATCACTGTCCACATCAATTTTTATGAATCCAGGAGGAAACCCAATGATGACCACTCACTATTTTCACACTCCCACGATGATAGAGATAATAAAATTGAAAAATCATGTTTGTTCCCTTAATTATTATACATAGGAGAGAATTTTTCTTTTGAAAATGTCACTGAACATATGAATGAAAAAACACACTAGATAATATGATTTCATATGGGAAGAATAGGGTAAATCTGATTTCATTGATTATTTATAAAATTATGATGAATATAATAAAATCTGTTTTGTGAATGACGTATAGACTGTTGGAATGGGGAACATTCAATTAATTTTATCCATTGAGATTCCCTAAAAATTATAATTAAATCC
This sequence comes from Viscum album, assembly GCA_963277665.1. Classification (NCBI taxonomy): domain Eukaryota; kingdom Viridiplantae; phylum Streptophyta; class Magnoliopsida; order Santalales; family Viscaceae; genus Viscum; species Viscum album. The sequence continues at coordinate 2,017,258,420 of OY728127.1, forward strand.
ACTCTTCACTGATTTGATATATGTATACCACATGGAGGGGGATAAATAACCATTGATAATTGATAATAATAGATCTGAATCCCATGATGAATTATTAATTTAGATATCGAGAGAGATTATAATATAAATATGATAGATTATAGGTGGTATCCCTATAACAATCGCAAAAATATCTTCACAATGAATTCATCTTGAGGGTGATTCCAAACCAATCACATAACCCTAAAGGAGGATAATTCCCACCATAATGGAAGTATTGATGTTGGAGATATATAATCTCTTGAATGATGGGATCATATATCCCATTTTATATACTTAGCGGGTTATATCCATTCATTTAGTTCTAAAAAAACTATCCTGGTAACTATGAGGAATGAAAAGAATGAATTAATCCCTATGAGATTTCAGAATAGGTTGAGTGTGTGAATATAATTTGTGAATTTGAATCAGGTCACTTAGAAAGATCAGTTTTCTATCTCATTCATTGAGCATATGTTAGAGATATTGTCTATGAGGACTCATTATTTTTTTGGAAGGATTTTTAGGTTATTTACACGTACCAATAGCTCCCGAGGATGATGAGAAGACTACCTTTACAAGAACTTTTGGAACATTTTCATATAAAAGGATATTATTTAGATTATTTATTTCTCTAAATAAATTTCATAGGTTCATAGTATGTATATTTTCTAATCACATTAATGATTTCATGGTTGTTTTCTTAGATTATTTCATAGTTTTTGGAGATTTTGTTTTATGACTGTTAGAATTTTTTTTGGAAAATGTTATTAAAACATGAATAGAAAAGAATATTGTTTTAAATTTTAAAAAATTATATTTCATGGTTTATAGAAGAATTTTCACAGGGAATTTGAATTGAAAAAAATCATTTATGTGGACAAATCAAAAATAGAGATGATATATTCATTTCCTTATACATCTTTTATGAAACATGTTAGATCATTATTAGGTCATACAATATTCTTTAGAATGTTTAACAAATATTTCTTTAAGACTTATCTCCCTATATCTAGATTACCTTTTAAATATAGTGATTTTAATTTCAATGGTTCATATAGAGAATCCTTTGATGAGTTTCATTGGGTATTTTTTCACCACCTATTATGTAGACACCAAATTGGGAAGAACCATTTGAGCTATATTGTGATGCTTTCCACCAAGCCATTGGAGAATTCCTTTCTCATAGAATTGAGGGAATTCCACAAGTAATTAAATATGCATCTATAACTATAGATGTGGACTAATTCAATTACTTGACCATGGGAAATAATTTTTTGGAATCGTCTTTTCCTTATTATTATTTAAATCATAATTTATTATAACTAAAATCATAATGTTTTTTGAATATGTGTCTCTTAAGTACATGATAAAGAAGGTTGTTTTTTAATTGAGTCTAGTGAGAAGGATGATACTACTAGTAGAGTTCAATATATAAATCAAATATAAGAAAGTAGATTGAAACCATGTAGCTAATCCCTTATGTCGACTTCCAAACACTTCTAAAACTAAAATTCGACAAAATACCCACTAGATGTTCATATTTTATGAATGTAGTTGTACATGAATGAATAAGAAGTTATTTGGTATGCAGACATATACATTTATCAGGTAACAAATTAGGTCCCATTTCAAATAAATTCCCCTCATATTCAATGACTGAAATTTGAATCGTGATTTTAATTTTGTGAAGATCCATTTCATTATAATATTTTAAATGTTAAAATGTTCAGAAGATGTTTTCCTTAAAGTGAAAGTGAATCGATATTTAATTTTTATCACACTATAGCTTTTGGAGGCCAATTTGGACATCAATGGTTAGTAAGGATGGTTTTAGAATTTGGAATTTTTTGGATGAACAATTTTAAAAATTCTCATGAATTACGGAAAGGTGTGAAAAATCCATTTTTCTAGAAATATTTCATAAAGACAAGAAATTACTCAAACTACACTTAAACTATGTGAGATATTTTAAGTATGCAGGTTAGATTTCATGGGACCTTTCCGAATGTCATTTGGAAACAATTATATCATTCTTTCAGTTGATTGTGTTTCGAAATGGGTGGAGGAAAAATCCACCAACACTGATGATGCTACAGGTGATTGTGATATTCTCAAGGCTAACATAATTTTTTAGTTTGGAGTTCCCGAAGCCATCATCAATGATCAAGGGACTCACTTATGAAAAATGATAATGGTGGATTTTTGGAATAGTATGGGGTGCATCATAAAACAAAAATTCATTTTTATCCACATACTAATGGAAAATTCAATGTTTCCAATAAGGAAATCAAAGGAATTTTTGAAAAGTCTATTAATCCAAACTAGAAATATTATACCCAAAATATGGAGGATACATTAGGGGATTATATTACTACTTTAAATCCCAGATAGAAATGAGTCCATATCAGTTTATTGATTGGAAAATATTTCAAAATCTTATGGAATTGGAGCATGAAGAAAATTGGGATGTGAAAATGATTAATTTGGAACATAAAAATGTAGTAAAAGTAATAATAGTGTAGTTTCAGGTATTAGAGTCAATTAGAATAGTATATTTTGAAAATTACAATAGTTACAATGAATATAAATAGTATCTCATGTCAAAATGATCCATAAAAAAACATCCATCCTAGAGATAGAGTGTTGTTATTCCACTAAACACTCAATATGATTTTAGGTAAACATTTTTCTAGATGGGAAAATCTATTTATATTTACTCGTATACATCCTTTCAATGTTTTGAAGATTGTGAAGGATAGAGAAAAGTATCCCATCATTACAAATGGGTATAGGATGAAGGAATTTCAGGAGAACATTCCATCAGAGCCAATAGAGGATTTTACACTCATCCAATCAATTTATCAATAAAATACATTAGGTTTCACAAATATATAATTTTTCTATGTGATCCAATTTAAAATAAACCTACCTATAAAAATATAATTTAATTAATATTGGACATTTTATAAATTATGTGTGGTGCAGGAAATATTTTAGTCATTGATTATTCAAAAAAAATAAAATTTTAGCTCAAACTAATGACATTAATCAAACGAACTTTCAGGTTTCAACCCACATTTTCCCCATTTTACAATATTCCCCTTGGTCATATTCAAACAGGATTTAATAGTACTGCACTATAATTTTTTCTGTAATTATAATTAAGGTCAATTATTGAAGATCATGCAAGGATAAAAAATTAAAATACATAACAAAACACATGACTTTAAATTGTTGCAAAATAGAACTGATAGAATAGGTTATGAACCACCTGACTAAAGTATCATTGATAAAGGGAGCTTTATTGTACATTCAATATCATTTTAATTCAATTTTTTTAAATCTATGTTTTTGATCTTTATACTAAAATTTAATTCCACACTTGAAAACTATGCTATACTTGATATATCTAGTAGACGTGAGTTTCTTGAGAATCTAGTGATTAAATGTTTTATATTTCAATATTAATGAGATTTAATGATTAAAATATTTAATTGGATTATTAAATTGAATCATGGATATAAAAGTGAGGATTCATGATTTTTAGGAATTAATTTATTTATTTTTATTAAACTTCAAAAAAAAAAATCATGCTCTCAATTTTTGAAATTCATGTTAATGTATTGGTTATTATTAAAAATACACTGATTGATTATCCAATATAATATTCACATTCCTAAGAGTATTTCATAACCAAATACTTCTTAGTTTATCTTGAGCATAAATCATAGGTTATACTGGGACATGTCACTGACCAAAACATGCATTAGGGATTTTCCAATATGTGACTGTGAAAAATAACATTTAAAATGACTAAGGAATATTTTGTTAAAATAGTTCTCCTTAAAATAATAACTTTAAACTAATAATTCTTAATCTCATAGAGACCATGAATGAACTTTAGATGGACGAGCCATTTTTCAATCCTATTTTAGAAATTCCTACCCAACTCTTGGTATTTGAATTATATTTTAAACCTGAATTGTGGGGGTGAAGGGAATCATGGTAGAAGGGATGGTTTATATTCTAAGGAAGAGGTTTGGGGGTAAAATTGTGGTGTTAAATAAAGGTTTTTAATTCTTTCTATATACTTAATTATTTTCCCTTATTGAAAAGAAATGATTGGGTTGTGACATAAAATAATCAAAAATCACCATCACTTGTCTGATGACTCTTATTATATGTGGTTAGGTGGTGGATGTGTTATTTTTAATAATAACATTAAAAAAATAAAAACCCGAAAAAAAAATCAATTTAAAAAATTGAAAAATATATAAAAGTAGAGAAAAGTTAAAGAAGGTGGACATCATTCATTATTCTTTCATTATTAGTGAAATTTTATATGAGTTTTTGGGAAATTGGAGTTTCTACATTATAGGAAATAAGATCAATACTCTATTATTTTTATATCATGCACTGTAATTAACATATAAACTTACTCCTTGAGACTAAATTTTCAAACATCAATTCCTACCAACCATAATCCTCAGAGTCTTTTGAACCTTCAATGAAATCCCTCTTGATTTTATGTGCCTTTTGTCTTTACAAAGAAGATAATTTAGTTCATTTACAATACCATGGAAAAGGAGCATGTTCTCATGATATGTTTATAACTCTAGTATAATTATATCTTGAGATATTAGTGAAATTATTAAAAAGAGAGATAGATCATTATTTGACATGTTTAATAATAATGAATTAAGGAGCTTGAATGAATTAAAAGAGAACTTCCATCATATTCTAATGAGAAAAATTAAAATAAATGAGATGTCTATTTCTTACAAAAATTGAGAAATTAAATTAATAATTTATGTTTATTTTTTAAAATTTTGTTCTCCATTGAAAATTGTTTAATTTCATTGTCATTAAATTTAAATAATAGCAGCAATGGGGCCCTTTGATTTTCAACGTTTGGATTTATTGCTTGAGGAAAAGCATGATTCAACTACGGTGGAATTCAAAGAACTAATATCTTCAATAATTTTACATTTAATATCAATTTCTTTTAATCCAAAAAAATTAAAGAAAATTGTCACATTTTTTGATCTATTGGTATTTTGATTTTAATAAAAAAATAGACTATTTTGTATTTTAAATATTTAATATTATTTCTCTCTTTATTGTATATAACAATCAAAACTAATCCAAATCATGAAATTATTTCTTTTAAGAATTATATACATCCTTTGATTCGTTTCATTCTTGTAATCCTAAAGCTAAATCGGACATCTAGAAGTCAAAAAATAGCTCACTAAAGCCATTAAAACTATTCACATATATATAGATTTTTTTGAAGGGAAAATATCTCCTAATTGGACAGACCAAATATTCATAAATTTAGAGGGTAGAATCCCAAGGAATTTATTCACAACTTCCATCATGGTTTACAACTGTGAATTTGACATTTTTAATTCCATTAATGCATGGGAAATGAGATATACTGTATATAGAGAGTCAACCTAGGTAGAATACATTCTTGGACTATGAAGTTCATAACTCTCTTTACACATGGTAAAATAAACTATAAATTTAGAGAGGTGTGATATACCTTCTTGAACATCATTTATGAAGATACTATTTCCCATGTTGTCCATTTATAGGGGATAAAATGCAAAAAAAATTGAAAAAACATTTTTCCCTATAAAAGGAGGAAAAAAGATCATTTAAAATTCATCTCATACCATCTAGTCAACCACTAAGGAGGATATATCTACTATAGAGTTATGCTACACCATATTATTCCCTCATATTTTTTTTCTTCTTAATTTTTGAAATCATTTTTCTTCCCATTTAATCTTCATTACCCTTACATGGGGGGGGGGGTAAAAAAATTTGTGATTGGGGAAGGGTTGGTTTTCTATTTTGTATTGTTTGATTTCATGGACATAATTGAATGAAATATTTTTATCTCTTCTTTGATGTTCTTTTCAATTTCAGATAGTGGTTTTTTATTATCAGGTATGTTAATATTAGTATTTCAGTTTTGATATTGACTATTTATTCAATCAATGATCATTACCTCCCTCCACTAGGTTTTGGATTATATATGATGGAATGGACCATGGTTTTTGGTAAATTACTCGATGATCGTCAGTACGTGTGAAAGGGGTGGTGGATGTTCTTGATTTTTATGGATAAACAATACCCAATAGAGTATTTCTTATGTAATTTTAGGATATTCACTGAATATATATTACAAATTGAATGAGGTTAGACCAAAATATGATCCTGGTAAGGTTTTCAATCACAATCACCATTTGAACAAGGGGGTGAGGTGAAATGATCATGTAATCTCACTTTAATCAACATAGCTGAAGAGGATTGAATTAAAGGGAACAACGATAGAATTTCAATTGAAAAATATACCCAGACCTAATAAAACTACTCATATCATAGTTATTAATCACTCGACATTAAAATTCAATTTCAATCATTTTATAAATTGATTTATTTTATTTATTTTAATTCAAAACAAAACAAATTTGAAAATACTGCAATTTTTCAATAATTAAAAAGAACATAAAAAATATTTTTTTGAACTCTAATTATGAAAATAACTACGCTTAATCCCTATAATATACTTATGTAATATAAAGTATCTATTTTTCACGTCACATGATAGATGTGCATCAATCTGGTGAGGTAGTGAAATTTAATAACCAATTTTTTTAAAATGAATAAACCATTATTCATCTGACCATTTAAATAAATTTGATCAATAAATTAGAATAACATTAACCAAATCAGGAAATAAAATTCAAACTCATTTTGAGAAAACAAACCTCTCTAATTGATGTGACACTCTATGTGTTCTCTCCGAACCCAAAATCATGACTGACATTCCCATCCAAACATTTTGTGATTTGTGTGCACCACAATTTTATATTCAAAATAACCTACTCATTACACCTATTATCCATAATTAGTTTCAATTTCATGTCTATATGAGTCCTATACTTCCTCAATTTCATGGTCTTGATGAAAAATTCCCAAATCATCATATTCAAGAATTCCTCGTTCGTTTCTCAAGTTTTAGGCCAAGATGGGCATAACAAGGACAATTTCAATAGAGTGAGTTCCCCTTCTGACATGGAAGATCATCTAAATAATAGCTGTACAATCTAAAAATAGTGGGGATAAGTGATTCTTAGGATTTAAAAAGATTCTTCATGTAGAGAGTATTTCCCACATCCATGAGAACTACTATGAAAAAGGAGATTTATGCCATATAGAAATCAACTGGAGAAACCCTCTATGAGTACTAATAGATTTTTAAGAAGTTATTTTCTTATTTCCCAAATCATGAAATGGAGGAACACCAATTACCTTGGATCTTCTACATTACACTTCATCAAAATGATCTAAATTTTCTAGACCCTTCATCTGGAGGATCCCTGATCGTGAAGTAGCACGATGATTTAAGAGTTTTGATTGAGAAGATTGAGTAGAACTAAATAAAAGTGGAATTAGAGGTATTGGTACCATGGGATACATGATGTAAAAAATGTTATTAATATAGATTTATTGAAAAACATTTGGATGGCCTCAAAAGGATAGTTTGTCAAATAGTTATAACCCAAGCAATTGGACAACAAGATTCATCACTGGAATGTGGTTTATATTATTCCAAAATTAATTATACTGACAAGTATCTTGAGATACAAGGGATATAAAACTATTTTTTGGCCATTTAACCAATATATATATAGAGTAATCGACATTTTAAACACTAATCCTAGTGAGGATATAGAAACCAAAAAATAGGCAATATCATTCAATCTTAATAGGCACCCCAGTCAATATCCCTACCAGAAACAAAAATATCAGAACACCTCATCATTCCAAGGAACCTAAAAATAGCCTTAAAAATGTTAAACCACTAGTATTCCAGAGACCCTATGAACTATAATCCACCAGTACACAACCTTCAATTCAAAATGTACAACAACGATATGATATTGTGGGGACAAAATAAAATGTAAAATATTTTTCCAAAAAATTATATTACCTCATGGAAATTATAACAATTAATCATGGAAAATACCTTCACAGGCATTACCAAACCAGGTGTAGAATATAAACATGATATGAAAAATAAATGGAAAAAAATATCCCCTCGATCCAACCTTGAAAAAAAATACCACATGTTCTGATGGATAATAAAGTTGATAATTCAAAAATTCAATGAAAATTAACAGTGAATAAGAAAACATAAAGGAGGAGGATACAGATTGGCTGGGGAGGAAAGAATACCATTTAAAATAAAACAAAGGGAGTAGAAATACATATATCCACCAATTCCATCAAGGATGACCAAATCAAATAGAATACTGGAAGAAATGCTTCAATAAACTAAAATTAACACCTTTGAAAAATTTGAAATTAATATACATACATGAAGCATTAAATAAAATTCCAATTTATGGATTTTTTTCGAGGATATTTATACCAAGAATAATATACATCAAGGTAATGTGAGTTTAAACATGGGAAGAAGTGTCTCATCCCTTATCAGACCATAGTTTCAAACATAATTTCAAGATATAGATACATTTTCCATTTTAGGCACATTTAGATATTTTAGCTTCACTAATTATTTATGTGATCTTGGTGCTTAAATTAATGTATTTTCTCACTCAGTATATACTTAATTGTAGATGGGGGACTTTAATCCCAGAATATTGGTGGTCCATCTTACAAATAGATCCACAGTTTTCCTAGATGTAGTTCTATAAGTTTTCCTTGTGAATGTCAAAGATATTTTATTCCCAACTAACAATTATGTACTGAATATGGAATAATATTGGATCACATCACACTCACAAATAATTTTGGTGAGATATTTCCAAATAGGATCCAAAACCATCATCAATGTCCATAAATGTACCCTCACCATTGATTTTTGAGATAACACGGTTTACTTTAATATTTTTAAATACAAGAGGCATTCATTAGATGAACACTATTTCTTTTCACTTCCCTATTATGTTGGTATTGACCTAATTGTTGAATCGGGTATGTGACATGATTTTTTAGGTACATGAGAGAATTTTTCCATTTAAAATATCACTTAACATGCGAATGATGAAACCACCAAATAATTTGATTTATTATTGTATGAAGAGGTAAATATGATATATTTTTTGATTTGTTAAATGATTAATAGGATGATATGATTTCTTGTGTGCAAGTGGTTAGCCCTAGGATATGGGGAACATTCATTTCATTTCATACCTTGAAAATCCTGTAGATATTTAATTAAAAAAAATCCCACTGATTTGAAATATGTGTTCCTCATAGCGGGGGATAAAATACTAGTGATAATTTCTTATAATCTATTTTAATGCCATAAAAAAGAATTTACGATGCTTTTGAGAGAAAATTTATGACCAATATTATGGATTTTAGGTTTTATCCCTAAAATAAACCCAAAACTATTCTCACATAGAATTAATTTTGAGGGTGATTAAAAACCTATCATATAGCTTCAAAGGAGGTTTAATCACACCTTCATGAATGTTGTAAATAAGAATATTAAGAATCTCATGGAAGTTGGCATCATTTATCCCATTTAATATTCACAGTAGTCTATCCAAATTCTTAAATTATCATACAAACTAGCCCAACCAATTTGAGGAATGAGAAGAGTGAATTAATCCCTATCAGAATTTCGAATATTTGGAGAGTCTGTATATATTTTTTGATGTCGAATTAGGTCACTTGAAAAGATAATTTCCCCATCCCATTCATTGAACATATGTTATAGATATTGGGGTGGAGAACTCATTATTTATTTTGGATGGATTTTCAAGTTATTTTAGGTACCCATTTCTCCTACAGAGCAAGAGAAGCCTACCATTACATGTCCATTTAAAAAAAATTGATATAAAAGGATGCCATTTATTTTATGTAATTCACCATGTACATTTTATAAGTGAAAAGAAAGTATAAAATCTGATCACAATTAAAATTTATTATAAGTTTTCTTAGATGATTTCATTATTTTTGGACATTATTTTGATGATTGTTAGAAAAAATAGAAAAAGACCTAAAAACCTACATTGAAAAAATCAGGTTTTATCTTTTGAAAACTATCATTTCATGGATGAGAGAAAAATTTCACTTGGATGTGTAGTTTCAAAAAAATTGGAATAGATGTATTTAAATCAAAAATTGAAGTGCTAAATTCATTTATTTAACTAATGTGTGTGAAACATTTTAGATCACCATTAGGACATGAGGGATTATATGGTGGATTATCAAATATCACTATGATATCTATCTCCCGATAACTACAATAATTTTGAATGATTATGATTTTTATTTAAATGGAACATGTAAGGAATCCTCTGATGAGTTCAAGAAGAGGATTATTTCACTACCAGTGATGCAGGCACAAAATTTGGAAGAACCATTGAAGATAATTTGTTATTCTTCCCACCAAGAAGATGGAAAAAACCATTCTCTATGAATTGATGGTAGGATACAATCCATTGCATATGCTTAGAGAACATTATATGTGGCCTAATTAAATTACATTAACATAGAAAAATATTTTTTTTCTGTTTTATTTTCTTTAGAATTGTTTAGATTATATATTCATAGAACTAAAATCACTATGTTTTCTGATCATGTTGCTATTAGGTACATGATAAAGAAAGATGATTCTATAATGAGGAAGGTTACATAGATGATACAACTACAAGAGTTCCATATAGAAATAAAATACAATATGGGAGATTATAACTAAGTGGTTGATCACTTAAGTAGACATACAAACACTACCAAAACAGAATATCTAGAAACAGAACAACTTAATGATCAAATTACCATAGAATAGTTATACATGATTGAAGTAGAAGTTCCTCGGTATAAAAACATGTTCAATGATATCATAAAATCTTAAACCCCATCTCATTTAAATTCACAGAAAATTACAAAACTTAAATCTTATTCCTTTTATTACTTTTAGAATTATCCATTTATTTAGAAGTTTTTTAAAGATCGGGTGATAAGAAGTTATTTTCCAGAAAGTGAAATAGAATTTGAATTTTTTTCACAATTTAGCACGTTGAAGACACTATGGAACTAATAGGATACCAAGGAAGGGTTTATAATATATAATTTAATTTCCCAACATTCTAAAATATTCCCTTTATTTTTTCAATAGGTGTGAAAAAATTCAATTTTTTGGATATTTTTCAAAGAAATAAGAAATGCATAAAATCCACTAACATTTAATGATATTTTTAAAGTACGTAGGACAGATATTATGAGACATTTTCCAATTTTATTTTATAAATTATTATATCTTTGTAGTAGATTATTATGTTTCAAAATGTGGGGAGGACAAATACACTAAGACTGGTGGTGATACAATAATTTGTGATTTTTTCAAGGCTAATATATTTTGAATGATTGGACTGTCTAGATCTATCACCAGTGACCAATGGACTTACTTTTGTAGTCGTATAATAGAGAAATTATTGAAAAATCAGGGGGTAAATCACAAAACATCAACACATTTTTATATCATTACTAATGGACATGATGAAGTCTCCAATTGGGAAATCAAGGGAATTCTGGAAAAAACTATTAATCTAAACTAGAATGATTAGAGCCAAATGGTGGGGGATACATTTTTGTCATACCAAAAATATTAAAAAAACCTATAGGAAATAGTCCATATATGTAGATTAATGGTAATTTATTTCACCTTAATATTTAATTGGTGTATAAAGCATATCAGGATGTGAGAAAGATTAATTTGGATACTGTAAGTGCAGGAAAAGAGATAAGATTATAGTTATAGGAGATGGGGAAAATTAGATGGGACGATTTTGAAAATTCAATTATTAAAAAAGAGAGAACAAGAGTAGCTCATGAAAACAATATCCAACCAAAAGACATATATATTGGATACAATATTTTTTTCTCGACTCATGAATCAAATGGATGCTAGGTAAACATCATTCTAGATGTGGGGGTGAATATATAATTACTCATTTATATCCTTTCAGTGTAGTGAATATTTCAAAGGATCGAGAGATGTATCCCATCACAATTAAAGTACATAGGTTGAATAAATTTCATTATAACATTCCATCCGAGACAATGGAGGATTTGACACTCCTCCAAACAGTTTATCAGAAAAATTCTTCAGGTCAAACCTCTCAATAATACTTTTTTTATTTGATCCAACATAATACACATACAGTTTAAAATATACATGAATGCATGAATATATTTTATAAATTAGGTGTGGGGAGGAATTAATTTAGCCAATTATTTTAAAAAAAATCTATTTTTGAGTCAATACAATGAAATTAATCAAATATACTTTTTAGAGGCACCCCACATTTTTTCCCTTAGTACAATATTCCACTCGGCCATATTCTTACAAGATTAATAGTCATGAACTATAATTTAATATCATTATTATATTTCATGTACATTAATGAAGATTATTCAAGTCTAAAATATGGATATACATAATATAACACATGTATTGAAATTGTTGCAAACACCTGAAGTAATAGGACATGCACCACTCAAATGAAGAATAATTTCTAAATGGTGTTTTCTTTTACATTAAATATATTTTAAATTCTCTATATTTAATTTTCAAAATATGTTGTTGGTTTCTTTAAAAAAATACTTCATGCGTGCACTTGAAAAAAATATCTACCTGACTAATCTAGGAGACATGAGTTTCTTAGGAATATAGTGATGCAATGTTTTAGATATAAATATTAATGTGATTGAATGATTATAATGGATAATTGGATTTTCAAATTTAAAAAACTATATTAATATGATCACTCATGATTTGAGGGAATTCATTTATTTATGTAAATTTAATTTCCCACAAATTTTTCATGATTTGAATTTATGAAATTCAGGTGAATTGTTTTTTTATTATTAATCATTCCTTGAGTGATTATCCAATATAAATTTACCATTATTTATAATATTTATAGACCAATTAATTTTTATTTTATCTTTTCAATATTTCTTGAGTGATCTTGGTGCATGTCACAGAATATAACTTGCATTTAAAATTTTCAATGCTATTTCTATGAAAAAAGCATATAAAAATATTGATGCATATTTTTATAGACCTCTTATCCTTAAAATATCACCTCTACATACATCCGTATTTATCCCATAGAGACCATGAATGAGCATTATATAGATTATATATATTTCAAGCTATTTTTTTCTATTCCTACCTTACTCTTGGGATTTTTATGAATTATAAATTTAATGTTTGGGGGTGATAGGAATCATGGTTTAAGGAATAATTTAAATAGTAAGGAAGAAGTATGGGGGTACTATTTTGGGATTAGGGAATGGTTTCTTTATTCAATAAATTTAAATATTTGTTTTAAATTCTTAATAAAATGAATGCGTTATGAATTAAATGATTTAAAAATCACCATCACTTGATTGTTTATTTTTATCATATGTGGTTAGGTGTTGGATGTGAGCATTATTCTAAGTATAATATATGAATAATAAAACATAACAGAACAAAATCTAGATTAAAAAAATAAAAATAAATATAAAATTTCAACAAAATTCAAGAAGGCGCACATCATTCCTTATGATTTTATTATTCATGAGTTTTTCATTGTGTTTTGGTTAAATAGTTTTTTCAAAATTAAAGGGAATAATTTCATTACACTTTTATTTTTGATATAATGCATTGTACTTAAAAGATAAACTTCCACCTAGAGAATTAATTTTAAAGAAATATTTCCCACCAACCATATGGCTCAGAGTCATTTGACCCTTTAATGAAACCCATCATGATTTTATATTACTTTTAACTTCACCAAGTGGAAAATGTAGTTAATTTAAACACCAAATGATAAGTATCATGTTCAAATGAAATGATCATAAATCTACTGGAATTATATCATGAGAAATTAGGCTAAATATTGAAAAGATATGTAGATCATGATTTTACATGTTTAATAATAATAATTTATGGAGTTCGAAAAAACGAAAGGAGAAGTTAAATAATTTTAAAATAGGATAATTAAAAATGAAGGCGTTGATTTGTTCAACAAAAAATGAAAATTAAATTAATATTTTATATTAATTTTTGAAAGAAGTACATTAAAAATTATTTAATTTTATTTCCATTGAATTTGAATATTAGTAACGTTGGTTCCCACTAATTTTCAATGATGATATTGTATTCTTGAGAAAAAGAAGGATTTAAGTGTTGGGAAATTGAGAGAACTAAAATCTTCAATAATTTTACCTTGAATTACAATGTTTTAAATCCCAAAAAGGTGTTATTATGAAGGAAATTTCTCATTTTTTTTATTTTAGTTATACTTTTTGCATAATCAGAAAAATGGCCATTTTTGGATTTTAATACTTTTATATTATTTCTGAATTAAGTACATAATATTTTATATAAATATCCAAATCGTGAAATTTTTTCTTTTTAATTTTTTATAAATATTGGGATTCATTTCATTCTTCTGGACCCAATGCTAAATCCACCATCTAGTTTCCCAAAACCTTCTAACAATTTGAGACTAGAAAAAAATTCATAGATATGTGAAATTTTTATGTTGGGACCATATCTCTTTATTATACTAACCAAGTATGCTGAAATTTAGATAATAAACGCGAAATATATTTATAAAAAACATTCATGATGGATTCCATGTGTGAATAGGATATTTTGAAGGCCATTAATGAAAAGAGAATTGATGTTATGGAATATGGAGAGTGTTCCTATGAAGAATAAATTATTATAGTAATGAATACATAACTCTCCTTAAAAATGAGAAAATATGTTGACATTTGGAGGAGAGATATGGAAGATCATTATCAACATATTTTATAGAGAAAACATTTCTAAAATTAACAATTTATTGGTGCTAACATGTAAAAACATTCGAATAAAAATATTGGCCTATAAAAAGAGGAATCTGCCTCCTTTCTAAATCCTCACTTACTATCTAGTCCACCACCGAGGAGGAGATCTCCCCCATGGATCCACACTACACCATCTTGTTCCTCCCCCTTTTATTCTTCTTAATTTTTTAACTTCTTATTCTTCCCAGTTCATCTTGATTACCCTTACAATGGTTGGGTAATCATTTGAGTGATTCGATATGGGTTGGTTTCTATTTTGTAATGATTGAGTTCTAGGACATAATTGAATGAAATATATTTTTCCCTTCATTGATTTTGTATTCAATTTCACATAGTGATTTTTATTTTGATGTATAATCATAATTGGAACTCATTTCTGTAACTGTTTTTTTCTTTGGTCAATGATCATTATCTCCCTCCACTAGGTTATGGTTTATTTACAATGGAATATACCTTTTCATGGTGAAGTTCTCAATGATAATCATTACATGTAAAACATGTATTGAATTTTATTTATTTTTTCGGATAAACAAGATATGATCAGGTATTTCCTAATTCATTTGATGATAATCATTGCAACTATATTACATAATTTAGGAGAGTATACCCTAGAAATATCATTGTAAGTTTTTCAATCACAATCACTATTTTGACCAATGGATTGAGATGAAACGATCATAGAATCCCACTTTAATCATCTAAATATAAAATTGTTTAATTAAATAGAATAATGATAGAATTTAAATTGTAAAATTGACCCTCACCTGATCACCATTTCCATATCACATTTACTAATCACTGGTGTTTCCAATTACTTTTCATTCATTTTACTAAATGATTTATTTTATTATCATTGATTCAAAACGAAACAATTTTTAAAATAATAAATTTTTCATCAAATTTAAAAAATGTGACAAACAGTATTGTATGTAGTCATATTCAAGAGACTACATAGGGTTAATCAATATAATATACATAGATAATAATAAAAATTATATGTCCAAACCCCACGATAGGTGGTTGACTGAAATTCTACCCCTTTATGCTTCTAGTAACATAATTCTATACGTTCCACCATCAAACATAAACATTGTTGGAGAGTTGGAAAGATTATTAGCAGTATTTTCCTTTGGGTAGGGATGGGTGATTTCAGGTTGCTAAAATCTTCCCAATACGTTCTCATAATAAAATGAGACCATAATGACTGGCCTTTCAATACCTCCCAATCCCGCTTGGGATAAAGACTATGCCTAGTTTCCACCACATTCTTTTGTAAAATACCCCTAGAGTCCATTAGTTTAGCTGTTCATGTTCGAAATGCCCCATGGAAAAGTCCTTCCAGATGAGGGTCCTAAATAAATGAATTAATGATTTATTCAATTTTGGGGACCAATGATTTTGTAACTTTATGAACTAAAAGTACATGTATCCAAATGGAGGTAGGAATGAAATTACCTAATGTTATAAGACCACCATGGGAAAAAATTGTGTCTTCCCATTGACAATGAATGTTTTAATCCTTGGGACCATTACCTTATAGTGTTAAAATATGAACCCCCCCAGAGAAATCGGAGCCCCAAGGTAATCTAGATGAAATGATTTTCTATTGACTCCCATCATGTCCTCAATCTTTCAAGCATGGATATTAGATAATGATTTATCAAAAAATAAATTCGTCTCTTTACATAATTAATTCATTGACCGCTCAACCTAAAATATTCTATCGAAGAATTAATATTGACAAGGATCGATATATAATTACCTATAATAAAGAGAATGATTTCATAAAAAAATATTAGGTCAGACAAAACATTAAAATTACTCCTGGAACCATAAGGTAATATACTTATATTATTGATATAGGTGGATATAAATATTCTAAAGGATATTTGACCAATAATGAATAGACTGGGGGATATGTGGATAAATTTTCTCAGTCCTCTCACTATTAAAAAATCCTCATATCTTACCCATTAAATTCAATGTGAGTCATGATGAGCTAAAATTATATAAGAAGAGATAAGATACACATGATGTGAAACCCATAAAATCAATCTCCTTCAAGATGAAGACAAATTCAAGCCTATTTAATGCCCTGTCCATATCAATTATGATCAAAATATTAGAGTCGGGAATCTTCCTATTAATGTCACAGATCATCTCTTGAGTGAGGGTGAGGGAATATTGCATTGAATCCCTCTAACAAAGACATGTTATTACTCTGAAATTCACTCAGGTAGGTGTATTGAAAATCTCTTATTAAGCAAACTGGAAACCAAATTGTCTAGAAAATTACACATACATATAGTTCTATTGTTATTGATGGAAGTAGGGTTACTCACTATTAGTATAAGGAAAATTTAATTTCATAGGCCACCCCTGGAATATTTTTCCCACATAAAAAATCTTGTATGATTCCCAGATTTTCATCCTTAAATTGATCACAGGAATAAAAATTGAAGGATCCTAGAAAACTACCTGGTTCTACCTCACATTCCTAGTTTAGTTTGTTCACTGAATCCCAATCCTCTTCCTCCTTAAGAATTATTATATGTCCCAGTTAACAGCCTCAATCACCACAATAAGAATTTCCTCCCAATGAAAATATTGGTCTCATGGGTAACCCTTATACATAACTATGTTGATACCAACTAGTAAATATTCAAAACGATCCTCCATCCTACTCCCATTAACAGTTAAATAATTAGTAAAAGAACAATCCTCCAAATTATATATTTGGAATTACAACTATATTATTCTCTTTGATACCAGCATGGATAAAGGTTGTGTTTTTATCAGTGGCCTTGATCTGTGTCTGTAAAGAATAATCCAGATCCAACTATTCATTACCCAGAATCAGGTCGATAGGATGTTCTTCTTGTTAAAGAGTTTATAAAAAATTTCCACATTCCAACTATATTACAATATATCCTCCACATGATCAATACCATGTTGCATGGAATCCAGATCATTCAACCTCATAGAAAGATATATGGACCATGACTAAAATTGTCTTTCAGCCTTGTGATTTTTTTGGTGAAATACAAGAAAATTTAGATCAAGAATAAGTTTATTCAAGGATGAATAAAAATGGAGGGATAACTCGAATCCATCATCTATCTCTAAAAGAATAATAAGTTATTCATGTTCCCTTTACAAGTAGACAAGAATCCCAGAATTGGAGATTGGATAATCAACACATTAACCATGTGAACCACACTAGAATTAAGATATAAAAGGAATTTATAGAGGTTAACCATGAAATGATATTGATGGAACCACATCCATTAAAATACCTTTTGATTAATACTCCAAGTTAACTTTTCCCTGGAGAAAAGAATGATTTCCAATCCTTTCAATGCCATGAACTATTTGATATTGTGCATTTCATTCAAATGAAGTACAATTCTACCCCTTTTCTCTGAAGGATCTATTTTTAAATTCAAGTATCCATTGATATACCAAACTGTGTTACTTGGATCTAAATCTTGTATGTTACTCTAGAGTTGATCTTGCATCCTTCTATCTCACTTGGAATACAAAAAACAAGGAAAAACATATGGAAATCACCAAAAAAATATTCCCCATAATATGTTATAAATATGTATTTATATGATAAAATGATAAATGTATGTTCCAAAAAACCTACATATAGTTGTTTAGTGTATCACAATATATGAAATTATGAATCCCCATCCTGGGAGTAATGGATTTAGTCATGGAAGAAAATTGATTGTATTCTAATACAAGGACACTAGAAGCATTATTCATAGATAATTCACTAGATAGGAAAAATGATTTCTCCTAACATCCATTTCCATGGGAATTAAAAACTACGAAGTATATCATGGGAGGATAATTGGTCTGGTTTTGTCCCATAGATTGGATTCACTTTTTCACACGAGTCTCAACCCAATTGGTGAGGTCTCTCTAAGTGAATCCATAAGACCCAGGTTCAAAATCAGGTTCATGCATAATTTAGGGTTACTATAGAAGTACTATAGTAGGTATTGTAGTAGGAACTATAGTAGTACGTTGTGGTACTGTAGTAGGTAATGATTGGTATGGTAGTAGCCAGAAAAATTCACCTTAGGCCACCAGTTTGGGCTTAGAGTACTTTAGGCCTTCAGGCCACCCAGGGCTTCAGGTCAGTCAGATTTTTGGGCCACCATTGAGTCTTTAGGCCACCTCAAGGCCTTCAAGGCCACCTGATTTGTATATTCCCAAATAAATTATACAAGGAATCACCTCCATATGAGGATTAAAGAGAACGTGAATTCACTAGAGCGGGGGATAATAGATTTTAAAGAATTAGAGGGTATGGAATTTGCATCAGTATTGGGCCTCTGCATCTCTGCACAGGACATCTAGCCAAATAGCCATGAAAAAGTGGAGGACTAATAATGATTCCGATGCTGGGGATGGGCGGTTCCATGTAGTCATAGTTTGTATGATTTACTTAAGAAATATATGTCTTGTAATGTCTTCAATCCTATGGGAAATGTAATATCTTAGACTATGGGACTTGTAAGGGTTCCCCCTCATCCCATGAAATTGGGGTTACCAAAAATCAACAAAAAATGGATGCCTTCGGTCTATTAAGATAGAAAATGGGCATCAATTCCACCACATGGAATGATGTTGGGGGACGACACTACTCGGTGCTAGGGTGGGATTGGGGGAAGAAATAACATCATCTACTAGAACATGAAATAATATGATGAACCAGTTTTTAGTATAAATTTGAGATTTAGTCAACATTTTATGACCAGAGTAAGAAGATAAATTGGTAGCCACCATTTGGAATAGTGATATTTTAATGGTCTCATTCTCAAACAAATCAACGATCCACTTATGTATAAAAGTACTACCGAAAATATGATAAATATTCATAGAACTAAAGGATACTATCTTCAATAATCTGACCAGATATCTTCCATGGATCACTGGAGTCATCGAGCCTTTCTCACCAAGAAGGGTCGAAGGCTGACAAGGCTTAAAGGGAATTAAGTCCATGCAAGACATCTACCTAAAAGGAAGAGGAGGACCAATATGGGATAGAAATCCCAAAGAGGGAAGATAAAACTTCCAAGAGAGATATAAAATTACCGGAGCTCCATAATTATCATTTAATGTAATCAGATATAGATTTCCCAAGGGAGTGGAGTATGTGATTGATGTAGGAGATGGACCACTAATGTTTGAGGGATCCAACTTCCACGAATCTATAAGATTCCCCATATATTATCCTTAGGATGACACTAGGAGACTGTAGATGTGAACCATGAGTAGACCTAGAGTGGTCAATGAAAAACCAGATATTTCCTCTACTTGAATAATCCTTCAATATGGAGAAGAAGACGGGATGGATCACCCGTGAGATTTCCATTGCAACACAGATATATGAAGTAATGCCTCCTCGATATTCAAATATTACACCTAAACATACAGTTACTCTCCTTGGGAGCCCTCAATACTCAACAGGAAATAGGTGTTGATGAAAGGATGTGGGAGCCTAGAAAGGAGAACCCATATTGGTGCACTATTGGATTCACACACATGATTTTATATCATCAATATGAATAATAATAATTTTTAAATGATTATAAAGTAATTTTTAATGTTATATAATCTATAAATTTCATTTATAAAATTCCCTATTATGTATTATTATAAATAATTAAAAAGGATAAATATTATACACTTTAAAATTGTTTTTTTAAATCATCATTTTAAACCCATATATAATCTTTTATGAAGATCCATTACAAATATGATTAAATTTTAATTACAAGTATAAAATTTAACTAAATAATTGTTATGTTACGTTAAATAATATTAAAAACCTAAATTTACTTTTATAGTAATTAATTTTTGGAAAATAAATGATGGTTTTGAAAACTGATATTGTTTAATATTCACTACAAATCAACATTTTCAGAAAAATATGTCATTTTCACCCTATGTAAATTTGGATGTTATGATTACAAAAATTATGTTCATGTTATAAAATAAATTTTGAAAAAAGTTTAAAAATTATTTATAATATTTTCTCACAGAAATAGATAAAAATCATATTTTAAGAAAACAAAATTTTTACGAAAAAAGGTGCATTTAAAAAAACTGATTCATTATTAATAAAAATTTATCAATATATATATTTTGTATGAAATTTGTATATAAATTATATTTTAGTAAAAAAATTCATAACAACAAATATAATGGTTTGGTAATATATGTTATATATTTCAAGAGTGATTTAAGCTTAGTGTTGAGTATTGAAGATACAGTCAAATATAATTATATTCTTTTAAAATATCAGGGTTATACATCCCACCCATCAATTAATTTATTGTATCCTCAAAATTTGAACACAAACTCAGAATCAAGTAATGGAAATTTTAGGCAAGAAATACATAAATTTGAATGAAACATCCTAATAAGGGCCATTAACACATTTTCTTGATCGTAGAGAAAAAGATGTATGAGGTTCATCTTGAATAACACATAATCAGTTACCAAATATGAGAACATTGGTGGGAAGTGAATATTTGTACAATGAAGAAAATAATAATGTAAAAATAATGATGGATAGTGAAAGAGATCATTGATCATAAGAAGTTCCATGATCATGATAAAATCAGAAACCATAAAGTAAAGATGTGTGGAAAGGTCATTGATATCATCAAAATTTATGGTAGTAGGACAAAATTTTATTACAAGATATTTTCCCTAGAGGTAGGGAATTATTTTTCCATATAGGCAATGATCATACTGAAATATACTTACTTTATGAGTAAATTTTTATTCTTTAATTTACTTAAAACTCAATCTATTATTTTTCTCCAAACTATGAGGAATCAAGATGATTTTGTTTTTTCCTGCCTGAAGTACTAAAAACATATAAAGGATCACATAACCATAAGAGGGTGGAAAATTTATTCATTATATATTGATACAACAACCAAAACCCAAATGGCTAGCATAAGGTAAGGTAATAAAAAAATGAATAGAATATCATATGATGATATAATACATTAATCTCCAAAATTTAACAGCAATACCAAATGTTCAACTTAAATCACTCCATAAATAAATATACATATATCCCAAATAACCTCAATAACCTCAACATTATACAGTGATTTAACATAAAATAATACCTAATAACTTTCTTCTTTCATGGATAAAAATATAATTATCTTCATTCAGAAATCAGATAGGATAGCAGAAGGAATTTCACCCTAGTCTCCCTTAAGTTGTCGATTCAATCCCCACTATCTTTCCATATGTGAGGGGGTTTTCCCATCCTTTTTTTCATTTTCATAATTTTATATCCCAATAATGGTCACAAGATTATGATGAACATCCTTTTAAATAAACATAATCATATAAGATAATATAAACCTAGACATTATCAACACCATTAATCAAATTAAAACATTATTCCTCCTCGAATAATACATTATATTGAACCTATGGGATACAGTCATGACCCGTCCCAGTGGGGGCCATGCCACCACTACCCATGCCCACCTCCAAAAGCCAATGGGATGGGGACTTGAACTATGTAGGAATATCACTAACATGGGAGGCATTGCCTAAGTACCTGTACACAAACACACATCTCCAAGCCCAAAATGATGAAAAGTAAAATCCACTAAGCACCACACGCATGTATACCACAATCCCAACCAATAGAGTATGATATGAAATAAATTACAATATTGTAAACTTGGATATAATAAAATCCCACCAAAATAAATAGTTTTTAGTCTACAAAGTACAACCTATAAACAAAATAGGTATTGGGACTATTGCTCTAAGCTGAAGGAATACATCAGCCTGCCAATACTGAAAAAGCTCAGTCTGGTCTTGGTCTATCATGGACTCTGTTAATAGGGACCTTTTTTGGAAAAGACATGGTATATGGGGGAAAATCTCTTGCATGGGTGAGTATAAAAATACTCAATAGGACACCCCAAAACCACAATGAAATACAAAAAGAAAAGAGGTGGAATCACCTCTACACAAGTATATGTCTACAGTATATAACAATATTATCCAGTTATACTCAAAAGTTACCATAGAGTCTTGGGTAAAAAATAACCACTATATACCATCATTATGGATTCATTTCAAATATTCCATAAAGAACACATCTGGAAGAACACACTCTTAATTCCAATGGAACTAATTATGTCTTTATTAAAAATACTGTTTGTTGGAAACCATCATGAGAGACATGTACAATAAATTATATAAAGAGATATATGATACATAAAATGAGGATCATAGTCAGGGCCATTGGTTAATACTAGTAGCTCAATCCTGATTAACCCATTATGTAGAAGATCGACTCCCTATGAATTCGGTTATGTCAATACCAAATACTCTACTTAGGGAATGAGAAAGGAATATAAGATCTACTCTAAGCCTATCCGGGGACTCCAAGAACTCTATACTAGAATTAATGTAGAATAGATCATACTCATATGAGAATGATATGATACCAACAAACCATTAAACAAAAAAATTGGGAATAAACCCTAACTAAACATTTCAAGGATATGGTGGAAAAGAGAATCAATTCACATAGAAATTTATGGGTCCACGGTGATTAGCAGTCAAAACCATCATTCACATTGAACTTGGGAAATACCTGTGTAAACGGAACTTATGAACAGAAATATATCCAATTAAAAAGCCACCATTGGTTTCATAAGTAAATTCTCATCAAAAGGTTCCTAACGATGTGGACAACCCATCAATCTGATGCTTCGTTTGAATGTTATGATCATTTTAGAGAAATGGTGTAACCTAGGTCTAGTCTAAAACTGACTCGACCCATCCTATTGAGACCAATCCAGCTTAGCCCTTTAGGAACCATCAATCCAAGTGCATCCTGATTCCCGTTGTCTGGCCTGTATTCATGTTAACCGGCTAGTGTGCTGCACATGGTCTTCCCTGGTAGTGTGCCCTCCTAGTCCCTCGGTGGCACACCACGTTTTGCACGGTCATCCCATCATGTTCATGTGTGTCCCCTACACTCCCCTACTTGTTGCCTCACCACCACCACAGGCTCCCACGTGGCCTCTCATTGTGACTCATTCCAATATTGTTGGATAACCCAAGATCAACATTGTCATCACCCTGGACTGGCCCCCTGTACCCATGTTGCCGGTCTTTTGGACCAGTTAAAGCCCCCGCCCTGGACGCCATCGAGATCCGCTGCCTGCACCACCATGCATCATCATCCTATCCAAAAATATCCATTCCACCACCATCACCCCACTTCTTCAACACCACAAGGATGGATCTTCGATTTTGGATTGTTGTTCCATGAATAGAGGGACCAAAGGTTGTTTAATCATAAATAATGAATGACATGAAGAACATGATGAATTTTGGGGGGAAACACACAATGAACTACCCAAGGATCGAAACTCAACCATTTTGCACTCCAGCCTCGATCCATTATATAACAATGATCACGAAAACAAAAGAAACATTTAATAAACTAACCCCGATAATAAACCTACAATCAAAACCCATCCCATAAGGATGATCGAATCGTGGTTCATCCTGTTAATGGTTTGATCTAAGTTCATCATTTTTTCTAAGAATGGGGAAAGAAAGAACTAAAACTATAATGACCTACCTGGGAAAGGATCGTTCACTATCGAGGATTTGTTTTCGATGGCGATCCTTCAATAACAATCTTGATCCCTCATCCTGTCACCGTCTTTCAGAATATTTATTATGGGTTCTCTCCAGAGCCTTCATTGAATTCTAGGGTTATGATCCTAACCCTATATCCCTACTTAATTTGAAAATGAATATGAAATTTCATTGTTTTTAATACAAAAAAATTATATCATTTAAATATTTTTATTCCTATTACATCCAAAAACTTCTTTTTATTGTTGATGCACACCTATTGATGTTAATCCTAGCCTAGGGTAAAATCTCTACTCTGAATGCAATGGTTCCCTTAGATTTCTTATTTGGGAAACCATTTATATGTTATTCTATTATTTTAGTAATATTTCTCGTTCACTTTTTAAATAAAAGAAATTTTTTCAAAGAAATTGTTCAGGTACACTCTCGTAATCACACATTATCTCAGTTCATAGCCTCAAAATATTTCCACTTAATATTTAAAAATAATACATAGAAAAATTTAAAAAATTATATTCTCCTGACCATAGGGATCTATGTCATCTAAAATCCAAGAACATGACCACTCAAAATGATGTAGGTACTGTGCACAAATCTGAACCTCCCGCACTCACATTCTCTCCTAGAGTTTCTTATGATGCCACCAGACTTGTACTAAGAAAATATCATTACCAAAATGGATCCTATATTATAGATCCTTGATCTCCAATGGGTACTCCGAAAAAGTCACCCCATCTTTAATGTCCAACTCTCCCCATTCGATGATGTGTGATGGGTCATGTGTGTACTTCCTTAGCTGTGACACATGGAATATATCGTGTACCTAGTGAAATAGTGGGGGTGGAGCAATGTGGTATGGCACAATTTCCAATATATGCAGTATATGAATTGGGTCGATGAACCTCAAAGATAACATGCCTCCCCAGCCAAGTCCTTGAAATCCTCATCGAGTTGTGGCCCAAAGGAACACATTTTATCCTTCCATGAACTCCAAGGGCCTCCATTTCATATCAACAGATAACTTATGGCGGGTTTGTGTATTCTTCATCTACTCCTAGAAGATCTTCACGTTTTTAGTAGTAGCTAGCACCAACTCTGGGCCCATGAGTGCTGACTCTCCTAGGTCAGTCTAGTAAAGTGGTGACTTGCATGGTAGGTCATTCAGAGCCTCAAATAGTTACATAAAAATGGTGAAGTGGTAGCTATTGTTGTATGAAAAATCCACATGTGGTAGGTGATCCTCCCAACTATGACCGAAGTCCATAATATAAGCCGACAGTATGTCCTTTAGAACCAGAATTGTCTTCTCTATATAGCCATTTGTCTGGGGATGAAACTTCATGCTCAAACATAACATAGTCCCAAAATCCTCCTATAATATCTTACACAAATAGGATTTGAAAAAAGCATCATGATATGAAAAAATCATCAATGGAACTCCATGAATCCAAATTATCTCTTGCACGTAGATTCATCACAAGATCTCTACCAAAATATGCTCCTAGATAGGTAGGAAGTGGGATGAATTGGTGATTCATTCAATTATAACCTATATAGAATCATTCCCCCTTTGGGTGTGTGGTATACCCATCATTATTTCCATCGATATATCATCCCACTTCCACTCTGGGACCTTTGGGGTTGGGTAATAACCATTGAAATTTGATGCTCAACCTTCAATATCTAACAAGTGGGGCATCTTGAAATGAATTTTGTTTCCCAATTCTTCATCATGGACCACCAAAAGTAACATTGGACATCCTAGAACATCATTACCACACTTGGTTATACCCCCAAAGGGGATGTGTGGCACTTATGCTGGATGATCCGGTTCATGAGTCCCATCAACACTACCGGGGAATTCATCCTACCAAAGGTCATAACCAAGTACTTATAATGATTGTAGCGCCATTTGAAAATCATATTTACACTATAATCATACCATACTCACATTTGCAGATATCCTGGTCAAAATTTATCCTTTGAGAACAATTTCCCTCTCTCAACGGATCGAAGAGGTCATCAATCCTTGGTAGTGGATACATGTACTTCACAGTCACCCGGTTTAGGAACTAAAAGTCCACACACAACCCTAAGATCCCATATTCCTTTTTTGGAAAATAATATTAGGGCTTCCCATGGTGAAACACTAGGTCTCATGAATCCCTTCCTCTGTAAATCCCCTAAATACACCTTCATCTTGTGATTCTATGCTAGAGCCATTTGATTTGCTGGTGAGGATATCAACTTCATCCTGGAGTGTATGATAATGCATAATTTTATCTCCCAGTGGTTAGTTAATCATGGAACATCTTCTGGGAAGACGACCTCGTACTCCTATAATTATGGGAATAAGAAACTCAAAACATCTTTTGAACTAATGGTCAGGTCATCCAATTAATAAGTGACTGGATGGACCCTCCTATGAGTTTTTCAATCATATGTTTCCTAGTTTTCCCTTTCAATGAAAATAGAAAACATCATTCCATTTATATGGAAACAACACACTATTCTCCTAAAACAGTTAATTAGGGCATGGACTGTAGATAACAACTCCATACCATGAAATATGTCATAAGGCCTTGATGGTACAACCGATAGGTTCTAAATGAAACTCTCACCTCCAAGGGTAATGTCACACTATAGACATAGATATGTGATCTTTGAGTCACCTCTCATTCCTATATCTACGTGTAAGTTTTAAGTCAACGATTCTACTAGAATCTCATTGTCTCAAATATGATATGTGGAGAGAAAGGAATAGAGGATCCACTCCAAGCCTCTTGAAGGATACCAACAAATCAATCTTTGATGTCATGCTGAAGGGATTATACTCTAATGACTAGAAAACAATACCAAAAAACCATTAGGTAAACGATAATGTTAATATACCCTAATTAAATTCATCCATGAAAATGAATGATGATAGAACCAATTCATATAGAAAAGAGAGGGTGCACGGTGAGTAATAGTCACACCGTTTGTTCACCTTGGCCTTGGGTACTGTCCATGAAAATTGAACATGTCTCTAGAAATAAATCCATGTTGAAAACCACCATTGTCTTCTAAGTACCATCTTACCTCAAGGTCCCCAACACTACTAACAGTGCATGAAATATACACTGTGTTTGAAATTTGTTATCATTTTAGTGAAATAGTATGACCTGGGTCCAGTCCCGATCTAACCCGACCTGCCAGCAAACCCAACCCGGTCCGGTCGACCCAACACAAACCAACCTACTAGGCCTAGTCAGGCCTGGTCCATTGGGTCAGGTTCTCCCTAGAGTGCCCTACTTCCATTGCACTGACCCACCTGCACACTGATTGGCTCATCTTCTACACGTGGTTCACCCCATCCCTATACCCTCTGGGTCCCGTGGTGTCGCACCACATCCCACACATTCAGCCCGTATCATCCAAACACGCCCAACGTTCTTTGCAAACCTATGGTCAAATGATCCATGCTTGATGTACATGGACATTACATTTCATTAATGGAATACTTAATTAATTACCAAAAATATATTCCCAAATACCATATTTGTTTAGAGTCTTTGGATACTCAGAACATAATCTTCTAACTTGGTGAATGATCTTCAACATCTCCCAAAAAGATTATTCACTTTTTTTCCTTCCTAAAACCACTCTTTATATCCATGGGGAAAGAAAACATAAAAATGGTGAGATCAAATGCTCAATGAAGGTAAACATTGAGAACATAAAACAAACTAGGAACATTTGACTGTAAAAAAAATAAACATAAATTTTAAACATCAAAATCTTGAGTCATGAAATAAATCTTGTCAGTACGTAAGGAATAGATCATAAATCATCATTAACTGTGAAGGAATAACATTACCCTAAAACCTGGAATTGTGGAAAACAATTATTCACATAATATGATTCCAATAGTAACCAAGGAATTGCTGTCTTGACAATCATAGTGGACAAAGTACATTACTGAATTGAGTTTACTTATCATTCCAACCATATATTACAGAACCAGATTTACTTGCCATTCCAGTCTATTATTACTAAACATGGTTTAATTTATATTTTAGTCATGTCCATCACATTATATATAATTATTTACCCAGTTATTTGGAGGGAGATATAGGTCCCACCAATATCATAATGAAATAATTCTTACTTGTGCTACAAAACGACAAATCATTCCTTATTGCATAACCCCAGAATTAAAATGGGTTTCTAAAACATCATTCTATCATAGAAAAATCCATATAAAATATCCTTCCACCATTAAAAAAATAAAATCACATTAATAATAGAAATTTAAACATAACACTATTTAAATAAAATGATCTAATATGGAAAATAATTTTGTTAATAAACTCGAACTTAATTCTTGATGAAAATATCCTTTCTTTTTCAGAGAAGTTTTCTTCTCTCAAAATCCCATGAAATGTTAAAAGAAAATAATTTATATGAAAATAAAATTTAGATATTGTATAGTAAGCTTCATGGAAATAAGGTTTAATGAAAATGTAAATATCCATTAATGTTTTATAAGTTAAAAACACTTTCTCCTAATACTTTTCCTGGAAAAGACATCAAGTAACTCAAATCGAATGACGAAAAAATATTCCTTTCAAACCGTTTATTAAAAATTCACAATGTGGTGAGACTAATATTAAAAAATTATATATGAATAGAAATAATATTACATAATTAGGAAACATAGATGTGGATTATAAATATACCCCAGTAAACACTTATGAATAAACAATATCATATGAGAATGTGATTGCTATATTATCCCTTACTCTAGGTCCAATATTCTTTGTTTGTATCCAAAAAATCATGTATAGTCGGTTTAAACATATTATTTAGTTGTATCAGTACGATAATAATGTTTATGATATCATATATGATTCACATATGACTTTATATTACACGTTCATTTATCAATTCAATGTTAAATCAACATTATGGGTAATAATTTGTTTATTTATCTCACATGTTTTGACTTTTTATTCTCGATATTATTACATAGATCATAATTTAATTACACTTATAATGTATACAAATTATTTATATATCATGTATACTTAGTAGATAAATATATATAATAGATAGATAAATGAATTTTAATACACCGTTCATGGAGATTGTAGGTCGTACAAATGCAAGAATGTTGTTTCCCTTTCCTTGTTGAATATATTGCATGCAAGTAAATAACACATATTATATACATAAATCCAGTATCATTATTATGTCATATATTTCATGCTTATTATCATAACCCCCTCCCCACAAGGTGTACCTCTCTTGGGTAGGCAATGTGAGAGGGGTGATAGTGACCCCCCGAGTCCTACCTCCAGTAGGCCCCAGGTTGGTGACTAGCACCAAGAGTATAGTAAACACAAATATGGGAGGAATTTACCTCTAAGGGAACACATGAGAAAGAGAGAGAGATATGATAGACCCCAAAAAACTCCAACTCAGACTATAATATAAAATATATCCCACGAACACATATATAATTTCATGAAAAAACTACTAAAACTGAAATAAAAATCTACAAGCACCAAAAGAAGGTAAAAACAATAGCAACCAAGAAGCCCGAATAGCTCCTGTATCCCCAATCTAGTAGTAACAAGCATAATTTCTAACCTAATCCATGTGAAATGAATTTTTTATATATATAAATAGGTTGAGTATAACAGTATACCTAGTAGGATCCTCCTTGGGACCTCTCGTGAAAATATAAAGAAAGCATGCTAAGCAGAGTGAACAAAAAGTGAAACTAACTCATCACCAAAATAGGCATACTAGGTTCCCAGCCTCACCATGGATACTCACAACATGTATCACATAATAGATTATATAATATAATAATGAATATCAAGGGTTCCCCACTACAACTTCCCATGAATTTTGCTGCTTTCCCCAACGTCGCACATCCTAAGCCATTTCTTTCCAAAAAGGTTTCTCTGCAAACACCTGGGCGTAGCACCACAACATGAACCTCATGCAAAAAAACCACAACGTCCATTTAACAAATGTAACTAGGAAGTTTCCGGGATCCACCAAAGATCGCATAACATGTATCATACATCGGGTATTAAACCTCATACCATTATAGCCCATGCACCGAGTAAGGATCCTCAAGACATCACAACCTATACACATTACACATATAGTAGTCCAAAGAAAAATGTATCCAAAATTTATGTGTGCGAATTACCACAAGACAATACATCCATATGAAGAACAATATGGGGTAAAATATCCATTGTGCCTACCCAACACTAGTAACCACCACGAGAAGTGAGAGGGGAGAAACGGGGTAGCCATCCATTCACCCTCCCACCTGAATGATGGGGAAAACACCCCCAGGGCTCAGAATACCTAGGGTGTTAGTTTAATTAACTAATGATGAGGACTAGAATATAAAAACATAAAATGTACATATTATACTATATCCCACAACCACACTATGGGCATAACCTAGTCCTAGACTCAACTGCAGCTAACGTCTCTTGGATTCCTGACTGCAACTTCTATGACTAGGTATCCTATAAGAACACAACCACTAAAAGAGATTTATTACATTACATTATTCTTTTTTTTATCAGTTTCACTTTATATTAATTATTTCATTAATCATTAATTTACCATTAACAATTACACAATATATTTCGTTAGCATCACACCCAATGTCCATTGTTCCTCTAAAATCAAAACCACAACATTGCATTGCAACAAGCTCCAACCCCATGAGTTAACATCATTTATCCAATCATTTATTAATAAAATTATTACGTTCCCATATTCACTAGTATTCTAGACATACATTCTTTGATACTAAACACAATGAGCTCAACAATGTGAGTTGGTGAACTAGTCATCGAGTCATTGCCACCTACAGAAAGAGAATATTCCAATCCTACCATGAAAGCTAAAAATAGAAATCACGTGGCATAACTCATGCGTCTTCGCACCTTTAGGAAGGATTTTAAATAAGACCAACTACCTTGATCAGTGGGGAACATAAATCAGATAAACAACCAACAAGATTCATTAAGCATCCAAACATTCACATCAAACGTATTTCACCAGCTCTGGTGTTCTCTCCAACACCCATATGCATAAACCAATGAATATGTCCACTCTAGGTGTTATAAAATGCCACAACCAATGGGCCTCACTTCCCCCACATATCAAAATATCCATATATTCTCACATCACAACACAAGAATTATGAAAATAAACATCATGTCAACTGGGATCTTGGACTTTAAACAAGAAAGCGGGTAACTCAGAGCCCTACAAGGAATAGTATTTTATCAAAAAACTAGTTCATTAATCTATCTTTAATTAAAAAAATTATTATTCATAGGTTCCAATGATGGGAAACCGAAATAGTTATCTATCACAAATAATTAAGCATCCTTAGTAAATCAATTTGATTAACATCAAATTACAACAAGAAGAACCAAATTAATTTACATGCCTCTTCATCATTGAAAATTAATTTACAATTAATCTTAGTTTATGTTCTTTACCAATTCCCATCAAGAAATAAAATCTAAATAATGAAATCATAGATATCACATTATCTAAAAAAACAAGAGGCAATAACATATGATCAATATCAATTTATTTATCTGGTTGAAATATTTATTTTTCCTATTCCATTCTGATCTAGTGGGATAAAGAAATTAACTCTACAGTTTCACTAAAATGAATAAATAAGAAATGAATCCCCTACCTCAAATGGTTCTTTACATTCTTTATATGATAATGATCCATATTATGGATTACGATCTCCTCCCTTGTGACAACATCATCCACCCAAGGATGTCGTGGCACGACCACACCAACCAAAATCTATAAAACTCAATTAGGGCATGGAGATCACATGTCATAACATGGAAAGTAGAAAATATTGGAAAAACATTGATCAAAACATATGAATGAAGGTAGATCATACCTTCTATCGATGATGGATCGATACTTTCTGATTCCACCAAAACATGGGGTGCACATGTGGTAGGAAGAAACATCAAGGGGAAATGATCCAAGGATTAAGGTTTGAACAGGCGACTCTTATGGGATGAAGGAATGGTTCGATCATCTCGTACCAAAGAACAAGAAGGTAGAACAAGGTAGGAATATATCTTGTCCCTTTAGAAGAATTAACAGAGAAGTGGTTTAGGATATTCTGGATTTTACATTAAAAGTGGATCACATTAAACCACATGGTTTGACAAATTTAAGGCATCCAAAGCCTTAGAAATATTAACTGGAGTTATGGATTTTAATTTTCCTTAGTTCCCCTAAAAAGTCCTTTAATTAATTTTACATAAAAGAAAATGTTAAAGGGGAGAAACTTTGGGAAGCTAGAAGAATTGTACACATACTGATGATGGAAACATTGTTTACATACTAATTCTAGAAACATTGTTCACAAATGACTCTCCAACACCAATGAAACTATTCAAAAAAATTATTGACTAATACAAATGAAACGTTTCACAAATAAATCACCAACACCGATGACACTGTTCACAAAATGACTCACCAACACCGATGGAATTGTTCACAAAATGACTCACCGATATCAATGTCACTATTCAAAGAATTTGAAATTTAGAAAAGTGATGGGTATATTTCACCAGGACCACTCAGAACAACTTAGACACCAGATTTCAGCAAAAGGACAGACCTAAGATGTCCAAGCCATTATATAAGATACATCTCAAAATATTCTCATCCTCGAGAATTCAAAACCAACCTAAAAGGAAACAAAAATGGTGTCTTAATGACCACCCATAGAGATACTTCTCAAAAGTGAGAAAGCAACAATAAGAAATAGAAGAAAGCCTTATACTGAACACAAAAGGTCCATACCCACAAAATGAACATCATTACATAAAAATAGTCAAACATCAAATAACTTTGGGTACTGATCACACATCTGTGACTCACGTTCCTAGTTAGTATCCTATAAGCCACCACTGTAAGGACACGACCCCAATTACCTAGATCTAGTGCATTATTGATTACATTGGAATATAAACAAGGAATAAGTATCCCAAAGTACCGAGTAGTTTAGTATTATTGGAAACAAGTTACAAACATAAGATCATCGTTACAAATTGAAATAAAAAACAACATAGAAACCCCTTAGACAACTTACATAACTCTTAGGTTATTTCAGAATGTCATTAATAGTAGAATTTTTCCGGCCCTGTGTAAATGAAAAATAATAAAGGGGTGAGCTCAAATTCTTAGTAAGGGTATGAAATACAACAAAAGATAACATAAACATTAGACATGGTGAATAATTAAAAAAACATGCCTTTAGAAATAAACATGAACATAATATGGTAGAAATGTGAGACGAGGAAATATTGATATAACAAAACATAATCATGGGTATTCTTCTAGTCTAATAAACACATGAACCATCAATACTACATTCATAAGGAGGGAATGTATAATGCGGGACAACATAAATAATCATTTTCTCAAGGCCTTGTGCCAAGACCGTAGTTTTTCCAAAGAGACCTACCGATGCACTGAGGGGCTATATCGGGCCCCACCTGACACTTATTATGTCCAATGAATTTCTTTTATGAATGGGGATAAACATAAACAATATAATCATTAATATATTAAATGTAAATAGCTTTCCCTGAACATTAATCCAAAAAACTAACCATTCAAAGTAAGCTGATGAATGGTTTAAAGATAGCACATTAATAGAAAAAATAATCATACCCATTAAATTGAATATTGTAGATGATAATATAGAATACTAATCCCAATAATACATAAGAATCAACAAGTGTGTTGAAATAGAATAAGATACTCTTATAAAATCATTGAGTAATTCTTGAAATAAATACTCTTTTACTTTGAAAAGAAGATTTCTTTTGGAGAAATATTTGTATAAAATAATAAATGAATTAAGATATTTTTTTCATAAAAAAATTAGTGATTTTATAAATATTATGGTTTCTAGAAATATATTATATATTTCCCTTGAAAATAGGTAAGAAATTGAGATATTCCCTTGAATCGAGCATGTATTTCTGAAACAATTTGAAATAGCCTTATAAAGAATGTAACTAACCATAAAATAAAGAAGGATCTGATTTGTGTACATATATATAACACTCAAATAGAATTTATGATGAGTATATAATAATTCATAAGAATTTCATTGAGGTAATTTAGACACCAAAAATTACCCGAATGGAAATGGATGTTCGAGTGGAAAAAAACCTTACCTTAAGTCTGAATGTGTTCCCCTCATGAACATAAGGTCCTAGAATATGAAATTACACACATAAATAACTTATTTCAGAACCTAATAGACATGTATTTAGTTTTTCATAATTCTGTTTAGTTCATGTATGTTATAATTTATAAGTTATAATATTGCATTTCGTCGTTCCAGAGTGTATGTTTTCTAGATTTTCATTATTGGTTCACTTGTTTTTAAGTAATTAAGTTCATGTGGA
This sequence comes from Viscum album, assembly GCA_963277665.1. Taxonomy (NCBI): domain Eukaryota; kingdom Viridiplantae; phylum Streptophyta; class Magnoliopsida; order Santalales; family Viscaceae; genus Viscum; species Viscum album. The sequence continues at coordinate 2,017,293,519 of OY728127.1, forward strand.
ATGGTTGAAAATCTCCAGAATTGGAATTAAATTATATTTATAAACATACAGAATTGCTAATGGTGATTTCCTGTAACACCCCGAGATTTTATGAAAAATATTCTTTTTAATTTCATTAATGTCTTGTGTTGTACGCTACACCAAAAGGATCTTGCACAACACGCATCCTTGACTTTCCTTGCATTACACGCAATCGCGACCTTCCTCGATAGCGTGTGTAGTACGCAATACCGAGTTTTACTAAACAACGATATGCTATTATTAAAACTATCCATTATGAATAGTAATAACCACTTTTTGAAATTTTGTAAATTTCATTTTTCAAAATGTACTACATTTTTGGATTCGGAATATCGAAATTAGCTTAGGGTGAAATTTTGGTACTTTTCAGATAACTTTCATATTCTGATGAATAGTGAAAATTACTAAATTTTAATTAAAATCAACTTTTTTAATCGAAATAATTAATAGTGATAAATTATTAATTTGAGTGTTTTTAAATTATATTTAGAATATATTTTTACAATTTAATACAATGTTGGTCATTGGATGTTATTCTACATTTAAACCAGACATAAACAAGTGTCAATCTTTTGATAGTTATTATCTATTAAGACCACACTATTTGTTTTGACGACGGGAATTAATTTTTAAATTAATGAATGCAACTGATATTTTTTGAATTTGGTAAAATAGACATCATTTTTGAGTTCATAATATCAAATATAGCTTAGGCCTAATTTTTGGTATTTTTCTAGAATCTGTCATTTTTTGATGAATAGTGAAACCACTAAGTTGTAGTAAAAAAAATGAATTTTTCATAAAACTTAATTTGACCGCTTCTGTGAGTGGAATTTCAAAAATCCGAGAGACACGGTTCATGTTAGTAAGTAAAATGTGGTTCAATGAGATGAAAATAATTTTTGGTGAATAGTAACTTTTTACTTTTTTTACCGCGGTTAAAAGTAAATAAGGAAATTAAGGGTAAAAATGATATTATTATTACCCTAACACATGTCCTAATTCTATTGGATAAGTTTAATTCGACCAAAAACAACCTTAGGAATAAAATATGACCATTTAGGCCCACTTGGATTAGATTAGGACATTTATTATTAATTTATTTAAAGAAGGGTTAAAATGGTTAAAATCAAAGTTTAATAAGTATATAATTTATAATATAGGGTTATAAATAAGCTAAATTCGACTATAAATATTCATTAGAAAGATAAAAAGATTTCCTACATAATGGTATTTTATTTGTAATTTTTAGACATTAAATAATTTAATTTATTTATGACACAAATATGATGCAGTAATTATCTTATTAATGAAATATTTACATAATTGATGTTATAAATACCCAAATAAATGTAATTTGAGACTTTTTATGAATTCCACTAATTTTATAGGTTACTATGACATGTTATTATTGATTTAATTAACTTTGTTAGAACTAATAATTCTGTTATGATTCTTTCACCTTTATTTCTTCTTCCACTTCTTCTTCTTAGGTTATTTCATTTTGAAGTAATAACATCAGTATCACTCATATACTGATATGGTATTATAAGTATGAAACAACCCTATTTCACCATCTATCCATCCTACAGAAAACGAAATCACCGTGCGTGCGTACGTACGGAATACCGTCTCCACGCCGTGGTGAAATCTATTTTCCACCACCACCTTACATGGATGGGTATAATGGTGTAAATAATAACTATATATGAATACTTTAAAGTGATATTGATTCTAAAATAGTATACATACACTCCAATATAGTCCCACGATCATGGGAACGATATCATCGCTCATGCGTACGTACGGACTACCATCTCCACGATGCGATGAGATTCATTCTCCACTTTAAGCATTCATGAATGATTATAAAGTATATATAATAAGTAATCATGAAATATATGAAATAATAATGATACTGTATTTATGTGTATATATATGTATGTCATCAACTTAATTCCATTCAACTCAATAAGGAAACGAAAACAGCGTTCATGCGTACGTATGACCTACCGTCTCCATGAACGGTGTATTTCTTTCCATTTACTGATTTATTATATATATGTATATTCTGAATATATATTATATATAAATCATGTTTTATATTCTGGAATTATGTAATCATGATCTAAGTAATCATATGAATAATTACAAGTCAAAACACGGACGACAAATGAAACAATTTTACCAAAAACGCTCTTTAACATTGAATTTACAAAATAACGGGTAAAATAAAGTCATAAGTGAACCATATATGATATCATAACATTGAGTACGATTCTGGAATAAGTCAATGACATTATTTAAATCATTATACAGGAGGTTCAGACACTTACGAAGCAAATCGGACCTAAGGTAAGGGAAATATCACAATCTCATTTTTATCCGAGATTGTTTATACTTTGGTATTTACTGGGGTTTATTTTATAATCCAAATCCATGTTTCCTCAATATGTAATATTATTTCCATTCATCTACAATTTTTTAAATCCAATTTTACCCTTCGGTGAGTTTTTAGTAAAAGATATGAAAGGAATCTTTTGTCGTTTTTCATATGAGGTACTTTTTGACTTTTCCGACAAAAGTACAAGAAGAATGTTTTTTTAACTTATACGACATGAATGGATTTTTAAAACGTTATTTCCAAGAAGCTTCCTTTACATGTTTTCAAGTTTATTTTTAATCAACTTCTTTTAGTTTATAATTGTACGACATGTTAAGAAAGGAAAAGTGTTTTTAAAGAAGAAATGATATTTTCCTCAAGAATGGAGTTCAAGTGTTTTATCAAAATTATTTTCCATCTAAGATAATAAAGGGTTCTGTTTTTATCCCTATTATTACATTGATTTTATTATGTTGTGATGGAATTATATTTTTATGAATTCCTTTATCTTATATGAATCGTTTTATGATGTCACGATGTTTATGATTCCCATTTTTATTACATGGGTTATGCAATGATGTATGATTTATGATTTTGTGTCACACATAAGAATGGTATCATTATTAGATGGGTGTGACCTATATATCCATCCAATGCATTGGTTATAGATTTTATATCTCATGAGATAGACATTGCTGGAACGGTAGGTTATACCGGTTCAGTGAAACAGGACTGAAACGAGGGTGACTCGGTTCAGAAATGGACTTTGTCCACTAAGATAGTCTTGGCAATGAGTCTTGACTAATAAGAAATGAATCTCTATGATTATGTGTGTATGCAAAAAAGTTTCAGGTTTTAGGTTATGATTATTCGGATTTCATTTCACTACTATGATTTATCCCATGTTATGAAATTATTCTCTCTTTTGCAGCTTAAGATTTTCAAAATGTTATGTTCTTATGATGTGATTGATATTTCTTTTGTTTACCATTACTGAGCATTTGAGCTCACCCTTTTATGTTTTCTTTTCCCCAGGATATAAAGAAAGGTTATAGGTAAAAAAATAATATCTTTATGGGATATGCTGAAGATCTTTCACCATGATTAGAAGATTATATTCCGAGTTTCCAAAGACACTAAACTATTACGGTCCTTGTGTGTGTGTTTTTGTTATGTACTAAGTATTCTTCAAAAGTAATGTAATGTCAATGTATGTCAAGCTTCGGGTCTCTACAGTTGGTATCAAAGGAAAGGTTTAGTCAACCTTTTGAAACTAGGATGTGAGAACGTTAGTGAGATCCCTATAGATATTTCTAAGGTATGTCTAGGGATGTCCCTAAGGATAAGTATATGTATAGGATATGGTCCTAGAACTACGGTAACGATCTTAGAATTTAACTTAAGATGTTAGATATTAAGGGTAGTCCCCCTTTAATATTTTGTTTTCCCTAGAATTATTTTTGCCTCTCACACTATTCTTTTTGGGTTTTAGACGATGGCTGGAAGCCAAAGGAACCGTGTTGATCACTGTAATGGACAATGCAATGATTGTCCTCCTGAACAAACAAGTGTTTTGGGAGATGGAGTGCAAAATCATATTGCTATACTTACACAAGCTATGAATCATTCTGGACTTCCAAATGAGGAGAGAAGGGAACAACATTCTATTGAGTCCTTCATGAGGCAACATACACCTTCTTTCAGTGGGTCTTCTGATCCACTTGTTGATGAACAATGGATCAGTACCACTGAAAAGATATTTTCTATTCTTCAATGTTCTGAACATGATAAAGTCATCTTAGCAGTATATCGTTTGGAAGGTGAAGCTGATCAATGGTGGAATCTTATCAAAAATACGAGGCAAAGAGATGAAATTGAGTCCATGGAATGGGACGAGTTCAAGAACTTATTTTTCAATAACTAATTCCCTCATATTCTTCGAAAAAAGATGGAGAAGGAGTTTCTTGAACTAAAGAAAAAGGATGATGAATCTGTTGGTATATACGAAGCGAATTTTACAAGGCCTGCAAGGTATGCATCTGAATTTATCATGCAACCTGAAAGTAAAGTTGATCGATTCTGCAGTGGCTTAAAACCAAATCTTCGAAGGGCATTAGCTTTAAGAGACTTCAGTAGCTATGAAGAAATTGTGCGTTGTGCTATCAAGGTAGAAATGGAAGGTGGTGTTACTTATCCATCTCATAGTTTTGACAAGAAACGAAAGATGGAGTTCAAGGAGAAATCTCAGAATAATGGTGAAAAGTATATGAATGTTTCCTTATGCTCAATGTGTGGAAAGAAGCATGGTGGAGATTGTCTTAAAGGGACAAGTAAATGTTTCAAATGTGGAAAGGAAGGTCATCGGGAATTTGAATGCCGCAATGATGGGAAGAAGATGACTAATGATGCAAACAAAGGAAGGGATACACCGAATAAACCTACTACACTTCAATGCTTCAAGTGCAAGGAAATGGGGAATTATGCTAATAAATGCCCTAATCCAAGGATTAGTGATGATAGACATGAGCAACCACTTAAGGCAAAGGACAAAGGGAAGTCACATGTGATCCCTATTGGTGATGTTGAATATAACAACAATGTGGTGGAATGATTAAGTGTTTATGTAATGGGATTCCAAAATAATGTTGTATATAGTATCATGTAATATTGGAATATTTATGTATTTTTCTATTGTGGTATTCAATAATTTTATGGTACCAGTAACCATGGAAAGTGATTGAGATATTTTTGGAAATAAGATGATATGCACATAATGAAGGGGAAACGAGAAAATGAAATGTTTGAAAGTATTCATGAGCTCTTGATTGATATATGGACTAAGTGATATCATGGTTTCAGTATATAGAATTTTGAGGATTTTGGTATGTGGAAAGAGTTAACTTTTAATAGCACTCATGTTTTCAATAAGGTTCAATGGGTATTCAAGAGAGTACATGATTAAGGCCTTTGAATGTTTGGAATGTGACCAACAAGACATATCTTATGATATATAGGGATCAACGATGGTATTAAATCTCTGAGAGTGGACTGCAGTATTATGGATAAGCCTAAAGATTGGAATGGATTATGTTGGACATAAGTTAGTATTGTTTGTTTTTTTGATATTATTGATGGGATGTTATAGTAATATAGTTTTAGAAAAAGGAAAACCTGCAGGACGGGTGACAGCCCATCGCGTCGGACAAGGCCGTGGGAATCGAACCCACAACCGAAGTCTGACTGGCCTTTAGCGCATACCACTGGCCTACAGGAAGTCCCTATTTAGTAGAAACTAGTTTTATTATATTAAGCAGTATGATATATGAAGTATAAGTCCATTTTAGGAACCATATATGATTAATCTCACTATAGATTGACTTTTGTATATAACTTTTTCTAACCTTTTATTTGAGATAGATGGAATGACCCGTAATTCTATCACATGATCTGCTAACACATCACGAATAACAAATTCAACTTCATTTATTTAAGAGATGAAGTGGAAATTGTTCAAGGCACAAAAAACAGTGAGATTGTACCAAAATAAAGTAAGTATTTATTCTAATTCAAATTCTTCAACTTTAGGGAAATGATCTTGAAAACCAAAAATGTTGTCCTAGTGCCCTTATATCCGATGAATCAGATGGTACCCTAGATCGTCACAAATTTATGGCTTTGTGATTGCTGGCTCTTCCATAGCCATGTTCTCTACCACTCTCCATTAGAACATGATGGTTAGATTTCTCTTCCATATCCATATTTTCAACTATGTGGAAACACAATTATTAGTTTATTTGGGTAACCGTTACATTTCATAATTTTGTATTTAAAGATTGGTTTTGGTATTCCTTTTTACGATGTGGGTTTCTATCAAAGAAACTTTCGAATAGATAACCATTTATAACCACGACGAATTTTGAGGGCGAAATTCATTTTAAGGGGGTAGAATGTAACACCCCGAGATTTTATGAAAAATATTCCTTTTAATTTCATTAATGTCTTCTGTTGTACGCTACACCAAAAGGATCTTACACAACACACATCCTTGACTTGCCTTGCATTACACGTAATCGCGACCTTCCTCGATAGCGTGTGTAGTATGCAATACCAAGTTTCACTAAACAACGATATGCTATTATTAAAACTAGCCGTTATGAATAGTAATAACCACTTTTTGAAATTTTGTAAATTTCATTTTTCAAAATGTACTTCATTTTTGGATTCAGAATATCGGAATTAGCTTAGGGTGAAATTTTGGTACTTTTCGGATAACTTTCATATTCTGATGAATAGTGAAAATTACTAAATTTTAATTAAAAACAACTTTTTTAATCAAAATAATTAATAGTGATAAATTATTAATTTGAGTGGTTTTAAAGTATATTTAGAATATATTTTCACAATTTAATACAATGTTGGTCATTGGATGTAATTCTACATTTAATCAAGAAATAAACATGTGTCAATCTTTTGATAGTTATTATCTCTTAAGAACACGCTATTTGTTTTGACGATGGGAATTAATTTTTAAATTAATGAATGCAACTGATATGTTTTGAATTTGGTAAAATAGACATCATTTTTGAGTTCATAATATCAAATATAGCTTAGGCCAAATTTTTTGTATTTTTCTGGAAACTTTCATTTTTTGATGAATAGTGAAACCACTAAGTGGTAGTTAAAAAATGAATTTTTCATAAAAAATAATTTTACCACTTCTGTGAGTGTAATTTCAAAAATCCGAGAGACACGGTTGATGTTAGTAAGTAAAATGCGGTTCAACGAGATGAAAATAATTTTTGGTGAATAGTAACTTTTTACTTTTTTTTACCACAGTTAAAAGTAAATAGGGTAATTAAGGGTTAAAATGATATTATTATTACCCTAAAACATGTCCTAATTCTATTGGATAAGTGTAATTCTACCAAAAATAACCTTAGGAATAAAATATGACCATTTAGGCCCAATTGGATTAGATTAGGACATTTATTATTAATTTATTTGAAGAAGGGTTAAAATAGGAAAAATCAAAGTTTAATAAGTATATCATTTTTAATATAGGGTTATACAGAAGATAAATTCGACTATAAATATTCATTAGAAATCTCAAACGATTTCCTACATAATGGTATTTTATTTGTAATTTTTAGACATTAAATAATTTAATTTATTTATGACACAAAGATGATGCAGTAATTATTTTATTAATGAAATATTGACATAATTGATTTTATAAATACCCAAATAAATTTAATTTGAGACTTTTTATGAATTCCACTAATTTTCTAGGTTAATATGACATGTCAGTATTGATTTAGTTAACTGTTTTCGAACTAATTATTCTTTTATGTTTTTCACAAAAATCAATTACTAAATAGTGTCAAAATTGACATAAAATAGTTTTTAAAACAAATATTATATTATTAATTGTTATTTTATTCCTAAAAATATAAGGTTCGGAAACATGACTTAGATAAGGCTATATATATTAATAATAAGAAACTTGGGGTTCGTTTGGCTTGTTATAGTATGTTTATTAACCTTATAGTGTAAGAAAACAAGAAGACACGGTAAAAGTAAAATTATCTAACTTAAAGTTAAATATAAATGATAAGGTTAAAATAGGAACCTAAACTTGTCTAAATTATATTGTATGAGATGATTTCAGCCCATCCCCACCTTATCTTTGAAATAAGTCAATTTGGAGCTATTTAAAACCGAATTTGACTTTATAATAAAATAATAGTTTTAGTTATTCCAAAGGAACCCCTCTCCTCCCTTATAAAAGGACACCCCCTCCCCCTCTTCCTCACACAACTTTGAGCCATCAAGCTCGGCCAACCCCTAATAAAATTCTCTTCTCAACATCTCTAGAAACATTTAGAGGTTCTGGTCTTCCTCAAAGACCAATTTTAGTGCCCTAAAAGGGGATCTCAAAGAGGCGCTTCAAAGAAGAGGTAATTTCCGTTACCGATTCTTTCACCTTTATTTCTTCTTCCACTTATTCGTAATAGGTTGTTTCATTATGAAGTAATAACATCAGTATCACTCATATACTGATATTTTATTATAAGTATGAAACAACCCTATTTCACCATCTATCCATCCTATGGAAAACTAAATCATCGCGCGTGCGTACGTACAGAATACCGTCTCCACGCCGTGGTGAAATCTATTTTCCACCACCACCATACTTGGATGGGTATAATGGTGTAAATAATAACAATATATTAATACTTTAAAGTGATATTTATTCTGAAATAGTATACATACACTCTAATACATTCCCACAATTATGAGAACGATATCATCGCTCGTGCGTACGTACGGACTACCGTCTCCACGACGCGATGAGATTCATTCTACACTTTAACCATTCATGAATGATTATAAAGTATATATAATAAGTTATCATGAAATATATGACATAATAATGATACTGTATTTATGTGTATATATATGTATGTCATCTACTTAATTCCATTCAACTCAATAAGGAAACGAAAACAGCGTTCATGCGTACGTACGGCCTACCGTCTCCATGAACGGTGTATTTCTTTCCATTTACTGATTTATTATATATATGTATATTATGAATATATATTATATATAAATCATGTTTTATATTCTGGAATTAAGTAATCATGATCTAAGTAATCATATGAATAATTACAAGTCAAAACACGGACGTCAAATGAAACAATTTTACCCAAAACGCTCTTTAACATGGAATTTACAAAAGAACGGGTAAAATAAAGTCATAAGTGAACCATATATGATATCAGAACAATGAGTACGATTCTGGAATAAGTCAATGAAATTATTTAAATCATTATACAGGAGGTTCGGACACTTACGAAGAAAATCGGACCTAAGGTAAGGGAAATATCACAATCTAATTTTTATCGGAGATTGTTTATACTTTGGTATTTATCGGGGTGTATTTTATCATCCACATCCATGTTTCCTCTATATGTAATATTATTTCCATTCATATACAATTGTTTAAATCCAATTTTACCCTTCGGTGATTTTTTAGTAAAATATATGAAAGGAATCTTTTGTCGTTTTTCGTACGAGGTACTTTTTGACTTTTCCGACAAAAGTACGAGAAGAATGTTTTTTTAACTTATACGGCATGAATGGATTTTTAAAAAATTATTTCCAAAAAGCTTCCTTTACATGTTTTCAAGTTTATTTTTAATCAAATTCTTTTAGTATATAATTGTACGATATGTTAAGAAAGGAAAAGTGTTTTTAAAGTAGAAAGGATATTTTCCTCAAGAATGGAGTTCAAGTTTTTTATCAAAATTATTTTCCATCTAAGATAATAAAGGGTTCTGTTTTTATCCCTATTATTACATTGATTTGATTATGTTGTGATGGAATTATATTTTTATGAATTCCTTTATCTTATATGAATTGTTTTGTGATGTCACGATGTTTAAGATTCCCATTTTTATTATATGGGTTATGAAATGATGTATGATTTATGATTTTGTGGCACACATAAGAATGGTATCATTATGAGATGGGTGGGACCTATATCTCCCTCTAATTCATTGGGTAATGATTTTATATCTCATGAGATAGACATGGATGGAATGGTAGGTTATACCGGTTCAGTGAAACAGGACTGAAACAAGGGTGACTCGGTTCAGAAATGGACTTTGTCCACTAAGATAGTCTTGGCAACGAGTCTTGACTAATAAGAAATGATTCTCTATGATTATGTGTGTATGCCAAAAAGTTTCAGGTTTTATGTTATGATTATTGGGATTTCATCTCACTACTATGATATATCCCATGTTATGAAATTATGCTCTCTTTTGCAGGTTAAGATTTTAAAAATGTTATGTTCTTATGATGTGATTGATATTTATTTTGTTTACCCTTACTGAGCATTTGAGCTCACCCTTTTATGTTTTCTTTTCCCCAGGATATAAAGAAAGGTTTTAGGTAAAAAAATAAGATCTTCATGGGAGATGTTGAAGATCTTTCACCACGATTAGAAGATTATATTCCGAGTTTGCAAAGACACTAAAATATTACGGTCCTTGTGTGTGTGTTTTTGTTATGTACTAAGTATTCCGCAAAAGTAATGTAATGTCAATGTACGTCAAGATTTGGGTCTCTACATTTCCATCATTTTGATTGATGTAATGAGGATGAATCGTTAGATGACAACCACTTCAATTATTTAGTGATATTTGGATTATTATGAACTAGTTTTATCATATGATTTAATAATATGTACATATACTAGCTACTGAATATTAATTAGGTTATGATACATTTATTATATTCTAGTTCAACCATTAAAATGGTTTCATGATTAGTAATGAAGGAGAAATTGAATAACGAAACTTCATCGTCCATGAAGGTTATCAATTGGAACCTCATGGATGTTGATTTCGTTTATAAAAAATAAAAGGGAAGGAGTAAGAATATTGATGATGGTTCATCCATTCACATGATATTATTCTTGTATATATATGATACTGGAGTTTATCATGGTCATTTGGACCAAGTATGCGAGGAGAGAAAAATAAAATAGATGATCTTGAAAATAAGAGAAAAGTTAAGAGATCCCTTATGAAAATTCGGCAGCATAACGACATCACATAAAATTTCATAAAATTAAATAATGAGAGAAAAAGGGTACCTAATCATACTAAAATCAAACGAAAAGTATGGAGAATACATAAAATCAAACCCCAACATATTAGAATATAAATTCAAAGAGATAACAAAAAATAAGTGTCGACTAAAATAGGAGGGTGAAGGATTCCCTTACCTTGCAGAGTAACTCCTAGAACATGAAGGTTGGGACTTTGGGGTCTTAAGGACAGCTTTGGAGGACTCCTTGAGAAGTAAAACCACCAGAGCTTCGAAGATGAGGGATTTGTAATGACTGAAAATGAATGGATGAGGGTGTACTTATTGAAAAATAGAGGGATTTTTTTAATAATTTCAATGTGACACCTTGTTAGTTGTTTTTTACAAACCATGGGCTTTACCATGGTATTTTCCCCTGGTATTTGCCACTTGAGACACCTCATGTCATATTTTATTGAAAATAAGTCTACCTGCCTTTTATTTTAATTATTATGTCATTATGATGTCATTAATCCACTGAATACTCAAAACTGTATTTTTTTACTACTCACAAAAAATTCCAGTAATATAAAAAAATCCCCAAAATTCACCCCAAGAATTTTTTGACATGTAGAATTGAAAAGTGAAATAAATTTTTCATGAATCATTTTCAAAATATTATTAATTTAATTTTTAAATAAAATCATAGTTAATTCGAAAGACAACAAATTTAACGTTTAATTAGTTTTATATCACATTGAAAAATCAATTAAGATCCCATTATCTTATTATCTTATGAAAATAAAATAATATCATTATTTACTATTCATATGTGTCATATTACTATTAATATTTCTATTCATAATGGTATTTTACTATTCATCAAAAATCAAGTTTGTTCTACCACACTCCAAATGACTTGCTGGTCACAACAATAGACGATTGTTATTCAAAATTCCAATCAAAATAGAGGCAAATTTGTGTTTAATGGATTGATTATAAAATGAATTCAAGATTTATTTTCAAAATAATGGGGTGTTATATTCTCCCCTCCTTAAAAAAATTTCATCCTCGAACTTTAATTTTACAATCTTGGCCAAAAACAGGTGGGGGTACTTTTTCTTCATTGCTTCCTCCAGTTCCTATTTTTCTTATTCGTACTTTTGGTTTCGCTGTAGTACCTAGACCGGATGAGTAGTCTTGTTGCGTAGAACATTGTCTCTATGATCCAAGATTCTCAATTGATGAACCTCATAGGAGATATCATCCTCTAACTATATCACCTCTGAATAGAGTATATGTGAAGGGTCTGGTATGTACTTCCATAAGAGGAATACATGGAATATATAATGTAATTTCGACATGGTAGGTGGAAGTGTCGGTCAATAGTCTACAGCTCCGGCACGATCAAGGATCTCAAATGGGCCGATATACCTGGGACTTAGCTTTCCATTATCTTCCCAAACCTGATGAACTTCTTCCAGGGAGATATTCATAGAAAAATTAGATCTCCAAATTTCAATTCAAGGTCTCATAGACGGTTATCTGGATAACTTTTCTATCGACTTTGGGATTCCTTGATATGTTTTTGAATGGTTTTCACCTTATCCACCATTTCTTCAACCATTTCAGGTCCTAACAGCTTACGATCACCGACTTCATCCCAACACGATGGTGTTATTCACCTTTTACCATAAGGGGATTCATATGGTGCCATTCAGATGCTCGAGGTGAAACTGTTGTTGTTGGAGAATTCAACCAGTGGAAGATGTAGGTCCCATCCCCCTTTGAATTACATAGAACATGATCTCAAAATTGATTTCAGTTTCTGAAGAGTCCACTCAGATTGGCCATTAGTTTTAGGATGATAGGCCGTACTGAAGTTCATTTCAGTTCTTAGAGCATGTTGGAGACTTCTCCAGAACATTGAGGTGAATCAAGGATCACGGTTGGATACAATAGACAGTGGTACTCTATCCAACCCTACAACTTATTTGATGTAAATATGTGCTAGTTGATCCAATGAGAATTCCTCTCAAATCCTGATGAAGTGAGCTGTCTTTGTAAGATGATCCATAATGACCCATATAGAATTTTTTCCTCTAGATGTCCTTGGATGTCTAGTGACAATGTACATGGCAATTTTCTCTCACTTCCATGTTGGTATGGGTAGTGGTTGCATCATCCCCTTTGAATTTTCCCTCTCAGATTTCACTTTTTGACATACCAGTCACATTTATGTATAATCAGCAATCTTTATTTTCATATTGTCCCACCAAAAGTTTTCTCAGTGATCATGATACATCATTGTGCTACCAGAGTGTATAGGGAAATTAGAGCTATGTGCATCATCCAATAGTTCCCTCTTTATCTCGGAAATAGAGGGAACACAAAGCCTCTTCCTGAATTTCAAAATTCCATTTTCACATATGAAGTCAATCAACATCCCATCATTTAGAAACATTAATTTTCTTTTGAAATTATTCATCATCTACCTGAGAAAATATTATCCTCTCCAGTAAAGAAGGTTTGGGAACTATCTAAAAAATTAGTGAAGTGTAACCTTCCTTGATAATTCCCTTATCCATCTTTACTTGTTCTCTGAACAAAGTATCCCTTTCATATATAGTCTTGTTTAGAACTCCATGATCCATTCTCCACAAAGCATTTGCTACCTTATTTGCCTTCCCTGCGTGGTAGTGTATTGTGAAATCATAGTCTTTGAGTAGCTAAATCCATCTCCTTTGTCTCAAGCTGAGCTCTTTCTGTGAGAATATATATTTCAAACTCTTAACATCTGTATATATCTCACATTATTCTCCATATATGTAATTTCTCCAAATCATCAAAGAAAAGATTACCTCTGCTAACCCAAGATCATGAGATGGATAGTTTTGTACATGAATTTTTAGCTGTCTGGATGCATAGGAAATCACTCGATCATTCTACATAAGGACACAACCAGGTCCTTTCTTTGATGCATCAATATATATAACAAATATATCATTCACAAATGGAAGGGTTTGGATCGGTGAATTCACTAACCTCCTCTTCAATTATTAAAAAAATTCGTCACATTTCTTTGTCTATAAGAACTTAACCTCTTTTCATGTGATCTTGGTCATTGGGTAGGCTAAACGAGTGATGTTCTGAATGAAATTATGATAATAACCTGCTAAACAAATAAAACTATGTACCTTAGTTAGATTCATTAGAGTTGGCCATTCTTACACCGCCTTTGTATTCATATGATCTACATATATTCCATTCTTAGAGACAATGTGGCCTAGAAAGGCATCTGATTGGAGACAAAAATCACCCTTGATAAACATTCCATATAATTTATTTGTTGTAAGTGTCTTCAGAATAGACAACAAGTGATTTACATGATCTTCATAGCTTTTAGATTATACCAGGATATCATCAATAAACACCACTACAATGTCATCAAGATAATCCTTGAAAACTCTGTTCATTAGATCCATGAAGACAAATGGTTTATTAGTTAGTACAAAAGGAATTACTATAAACTCATAATGCCCGTACTGGGTTCTAAATGATGTTTTTGGAATGTATTCCTTCATCAAAAGCTACTGATGATATCCATATCGAAGATCAATCATAGATAAATATTGGGCTTCATGAAGGTGATCAAATAAATATTCAATTCGTGGTAGAGGATAATTATTAATTATTGTAATATCATTGATTTTTCTGTAATCAATGCACAGCCTCATGGATCCATCCTTCTTCTTGAGAAAGAGGATAGGGGCTCCCCTTGGAGAAATTCTAGGGAGAATAAATCATTTATCACTCATTTCCCATAGTTGTTTCTTTAGATCCACTAACTTCAAAATGGCCATTCTATAAGGGGTCTATGATATTGGCCTTGAAACAAGAATTAAGTATATTGAAAAGTCAATTTCCTGCTCTGGAGGATGTCCTGATAAATCCATTGGAAAGACGTTAACATATTCTTTCACAATAGGTACATCCTATATCTATACATTCTTCTCCTCACCCATATTTATTCCATTCCCTTAATCACCAATAATTTAATTCAATAGAGTTACTAGGGGTGGATCTAGATGAGAATTACATTGTAAGGCTTCTGTTCTAAAAATAAGTGATTATACACCATTCTCGAAAATTGTAAATTTCTTCTTATTGCAATAGATCATCGCATCATAATTTGAGAGCCAATATATATGGAGAATTATATCATATTCAAGAATCGGTATGATGATCAGGTTAGAATCTAAAGCACATTTATGTGTTATGAGGGGGACTAATCGACCCACCTTTGTTGCAATGATACATCCACCAGGAGATTTGACTGATAACTCCTTTATTAAATCAAATTATACATATCTAATTTTATTGGAAAATTGAGAAGATATAAATTAATGTAAGCATCCATAATAAAATAATGTATTGGCTAAGATGGATGAAACAATCAATGTTCCTTCCACCACATCATTAGGAACTTCAACCTCTGTAGTTGTAACCGCAAAAGCTTGGCCTTCTTTGGGGAAAATTTCACTATGTTTTAGGACATTCATGTGCATAATGTCCCATCTCCTTGAAATTGTATCATAGAACATTGGTAGCTTCTTTCGTCCCCTTAAAATCATGAAATAGGTGTCCTTTTTCTCCACACGTGAAATAGACTCCCATTCCCTTCAGGAAAGTGTCGGGGTGTTTCTTCCCACAATTATTGCATGATTTAAATTCAACTTTCCCTTCTTCCACGTTTCCTTTTTTACATTCCCAATTTTTTCAGATGCTTTATTCTTCTCTTGATTTGCATTAAAGTCATAAGACATAGAGAATTCATTTTATGTCTTGATAGCACTTGATACTATATATTCAATTGATTCAAATATTTTTGAGACAATAGGCCTTCAGAGGAATGGTTGTAATCCATCAATGGATCGATCAATTTTACTCCTTAGATTACAAATGTAGTCTGCATCATGCCTTTCCATCCTTGTAATGTTGGATTCATACTTGGAAACATTTTCATCCTCCTTCTGCATCAGATTCAAGAGTTGCCTCTCAATATACGTTCGTTGATCATGAGAGAAATATTTTTCTAAGAAGATTTCCTTAAAATTACTCCATTCCATCTCTTCTATTTGTTCCTCCTCCTTTGTGTTTTGGACTAAAGAACACCACTAATCTACATCACCTGTTTGATGATAAACTTCCATGACAACCTTCTCTCTTTTGTTACATCCCAATGCGAGAAATATCCTCTCATGGGAACATATCTACTGCTCTCCTACCAACAGGTTTTTAGTCCCATTGAATGATGGAGTTTGTTGTCGCATAAAGCGATCTAACATATCTCCTCTACATGGTGGATCTGGATGATCCATACGATTAAGGATATTATTCATAACCTGAGTAAGTTGTCCCAGTATAGTTATGATTTGCTCAGCACCAGATCCAACATCATTATCTTTCATCAGAGGGAAATCACTACAGGGACACGTGCGTTCGTTTAGTTTCCATTCCTCCATATTTGTGTCATCTCTAGATAATGTCATACACTAGATTAGGTTATGAATCATAATGTATAATCTCAACTAAATCAAGATACTTAGCAAAAATGGAGATACTACGCATGGCTAATCCCATATTCAAGAAAATGGTTTCTTTGAGGAAAATTTTACATTTCAATCCTTTAAAATGAGTTGTAAAGAAAATGAGAATTATCCTAAGAATATCCTCTTGGAGTGTCATAACCAAGAGTGCAGCAAGTCCTATTATCGTGCACCAGTTCTCATTTAAGTCTACCTCAGTGTGGTGTTTTTGGTATTTACCCCTAGATACATCAGTGCCGGATCCACCTCTACCTTCTCGTATCAAGATAGGGATGTATTGCATGAAATATCCAATTAATATATTCCTTACCAAAATACCCAGATGTTATTGTATGTATATCCTCAAATACTAACTTAGGGACTCTTCCCTAATTCTACCTCTCATAAATCATGTTTCCAAGTATTCTACTAAACTTCCTCTGATACCAACTGTATGGATCCCACCCAGATACCTAGATCCAGTGCCATATTGGTTACATTGGAATAAAAAAGGAATATGAATCCCAATGGACTGATTAGTTTATTATTATTGGATACAAGATACATACATAAGTTCATCATTACAACATGAAATGAAAAACAACAGAGAAACTCCTTATAAAACTTCCACATCTCCTAAGTTATTTCAGTATATCATTCATAATAGAATTCTTCTGGCCCTGTGGAAATGAATCATAATAATTGGGTGACCTCAAACACTCAGTAATGGTATGAAATAGAGTATAAGATAACATAAACATTAGATATGGTGAATAATTGAAAACACATGCCATTAGAAATAAACTTGAACATAATGTGGTAGAAATATGAGATGAGTAAATATTTCCATAACATAACACAATCATGGGTATTATACTAGTCGAATAAACATATGAATCATCAATACTACATTCATAATGATAGAATACATAATGTGTGACAACATAACTATATCATTAAGGCCTTATGCCAAGACCATAAAAAATCCTTTTGTCAAGGCCTTATACCAAGACCGTATTTTGTCTCATGAGACCTACCGATGCACTGGGGGGAAATAGCGGGCCCCACCCAACACATAATATGCCCAATGTATTCCTCATATGAATGTGGATAATCATAAAGAAACAACACATTAATATATTAAATGTAAATAGCTTTCCCAAAACATTAATCCAAAACACTAACCATTAGATGTAAACTGATGAATGGTTTAAAGATAGCCCATCAATAGCCAAAATGATCATAATACATTAAATTGAATATGGTAGATTATTATATGGAATACTAATCCCAATAATACATAATAATCAACAAGTGTTTTGAAATTTAGAAAGATACTCTTATAAAATCTTCAAGAAATTCTTGAAGTAAATACACTTTTACATTAAAAATAAGATTTATTTTGGAGAAATCTTTGTATAAAACATGAAGCAAAGTAAGATATTATTTTCATAACAAAATTTGTGATTTTATAGATATAATGGATTCCAAAAACAGATTAGATATTTCCCTTGAAAATTGGTAAGAAATTGATATATTCCTTTAAATTGGGCTTGTATTTCAGAAACAAATTGAAAGATCCTTTTAAAGAATGTAACTATCCATAAAATAAAGAAGGATTCGGGTTTGTGTACATATATAGAATTCTGTCCAAGAATTTATGATTAGTATATAATAATATATAAGAATTTCATTGCGGAAATTTAGATAACAAAAATAACCCGAATGGAAATGGATGTTCGAGTGGAAAACCCTTACCTTAAGTCCGAATGTGTTCCCCTCTTTGAACATAAGGTCCTGGAATATGAAATTAAACATATAAATAATTTATATCATAACCTTATAGACATGTATTTAGATTATCATAATTATTTTTAGTAAATTAATGTTATTATTTATAAGTTATTATATTGAATTCCTTCGTTTCGGAGTGTTTGTTTTCTGGATTTTCATAATTGGTTAACTTGTTTTACGTAATGAAGTTCATGTAGAATGGTTTTAAATCTCAAGAATTGTAATTAAATAATATTTATGAACATAAATAATTGTTAATGGTATTTTTTTACATGGAATGAGGATGAATCATTAGATGACAACCACTTCGATTATTTGGTGGTATTTGGATTATTATGAACTAGTTTTGTCATATGATTTAATAATATGTACATATATAGGTTACTGAATATTAATTAGGTTATGATAGATGTATTATAGTCTGGTTAAACCTCTAAAATGGTTTCATGACCAGTAATGAAAGAGGAATTGAAGAACAAAACTTCATCATCCATGAAGGTTATAAATTGGATCCTCATGAACGTTGATTTCGTTTATAAAAAATAAATGTGAGGGAGTAAGAACGTTGATGACGTTTAATTCATTCACATGATATTTTTCAAGTATATAGATAATAATTTAGTTTATAATTGTCATTTGTACAGTGTATGTGAGGAGATAAAAAGAAAATAGATGATCTTGAAAATAATAGAAAAGGTTAGAGATCCCATATGAAAATTCAGCAGCATAACAGCGCCACATAAAATTTAATAAAATGAAATGATGAGAGAAAAAGGCTAAATAATCATATTTAAATCCAATGGTCAGTAATAGGAATACATAAAATCAATCCCCAACATATTATAATTGAAATTCAAAGAGATAACATAAAATAAGTGTCGACTAAAAGAGGAGGGTGAATGATTTCCTTACCCTGTAGAGTAACACCTAGAACATGATGTCTAGGACATTGGGGGATTAAAGAAACCTTGGGGATACTCTTAGAGATTTAAAACCACCAGAACATCATGGATGATGGATTTGGAAAGAAATAAAATGAATTGATGAGTGGGTATTTATAGAAAAAGAGTGAGATTTTTTTAATAATTTCAAAGGGACACCTCATTAGTTGTTTTTGCCAAACCATGGGCTTTCCCATTGTATTTTCCCATTGTATTTGACACTTGGGACACCAAATGTCATATGTTACAGTTAAAAAGTCTACCAGCCTTTTATTTATATTATTATTTCATTATGATGTCATTAAACTAATGAATACTCAAAACTGTATTTTTTACTATTCCCAAAAATTCATGTATTTAGAAAAATCTATAAAATTCACCCTTACCATTATTCGACGTGTATAATTGAAAAATGAAATCCATTTTTCAAGAATAATTTTATAAATATTATTAATTTAATTTTTTAATAAAATCATAGTTAATTAAAAAAATAACAATTTTTAGGTATAATTCGTTTAATATCATATTGAAAAATCAATTAAGATCTCATTATCTTATTATCTTAAGAGAATAAAATAATATCATTATTTACTTTTCATAAGGGTCACATTAATATTCATATTACTATTCATATGGTTATGTTACTATTCAACAAAAATCATGTTTGTTCTTATAGACTCTAAATGACTTACTAGTCAGAACTTCAGATGAACGTTATTCGAACTTCCAAACACAGAAGAGGAAAAGTTGTATTTAATGGATAGATTATAAAATGCATTAAATATTTATTTTCAAAATCGTGGGGTGATAAAACTGTGTCACCACAAGACATGGAACAAGGGGATATATCCCTTTCACAAAACATTCTCTTTGCTGTCTTGGATCTCCATAGGACACTCCTCGAAGATCGCATCATCCACAACATCAATCTATCCCCAATCAATGATGCGAGAGTCATCATGAAGATAACGACGTAGCTGTGACACATGAAAAACATCATGTATCCATCTCATTTGCAGGGGAAGTCAAACTCGATATGCCCTGTCTCCAACATGAGCCAACACCTCGAAAGGCCCAAAAAATCGAGGAGAAGGCTTACTACCACAACCAAACCATCACTGCCCATGATGGGGAGTCAAATTTAGAAAAATGGGATACCCAATATCAAACTCCAAAGGTATCCTCCTTTTATCGGCATATGATTTATAATGATCATGTGTTGTCTTCATCCTCTTATGAATCCACTAAACCATATATGTCGTATTCTTCACTAGCTCCGGTAAGAGAATTGCAGACACTAAAACCTCAGTCCATCAAAATGTAGAATGACATGGTTGACCATAAAACTCTTTAAATATTGTCATACCATTGATGGAGTGAAAACTGTTGTTGTAAGTGAACTCCACCAAGGGTAAGTGCCTTATCCTAGAAACTCCAAAATCTAGGAATAAGAGCACAACATGTCTTCAAGAGTCTGGATGGTCCGCTATGTCTGACCATATATATGTGGATGAAAAGAAGTGCTAAGGCATATCAGAGAACCCAAAGAATGCTGGAGACCTCTCCACAACCTATAGGTAAAATGAGGATCTTGATCTGCAATGATCGTCCTTGAGACTCCTTGTTGTCTCACCACCTCCTCCAGAAACTGCCTCAAAAAAACATCCCCCGAGATCGACTCCGTGGTCGCAATAATGTGGGATAATTTTGATAAACGATTTACTACCAACCAAATAGAATCATGTCCTCCATGAGATCAGGGTAAAGTAGTAATTAATTCCATTGATATGTCCTCCAACTTCTACTAAGGAATATCTAGTGGCTGGAGAAAACCATCGTGGACCCGGTGCACGGTCTTCACCATCTGACAGACCAAACATCAAGAGGCAAAATCTACAACTACATGCTTCTTCCCCAGGCCACCAAAACTGAATCCTCAATTCTTTGTACATCATTTTCAGGCCAGGATGTACCGCTAAAGGCAAACTATGAAACCATCTGAGAACTGTACCACACATCACCAAAGGAACAACAAAACTTCTATAATACCTTGCTCTATGTTTTTTGTCCTCATCCCAACCATCAGGGGCCTCACTATAAACTACTCTGTCTCTCCAGACCTCCACCTCGAGATATCCCAACTGGGACTCTTCCACCTGCTCCACCAGAGATGAAAACACCATAATTTGAAAAATACTTCCTCTTCCCCCAACATCTCCCATATCGATATGTAATGCTGAATGTTCTTCCATAACTCTCTAGGAAAAACTAGATTCATGTACTGCATCACTAAATGAATTCCTGCTCAGTGCAACAGCCACTACATTCCCCTATCCAGATGTATACAATATTTCAAAGTCGTATTCCTGTAAGAACTCCATCTTGCAATGCTGCCCCATGTAACTCCCCAAACTCGAATCTCATGTATTGAGATGTTTATGTTTACATTTTGTTTGAATTTCATAATAACTGAACAAAAATTATCTCCCAAGAGGAAGTAACAATATGGTTTTAATTTATATTAGAATAAAACTGAGTAAAAAACAGAAATGGACACAAGTATTTTCATTAAATAAAAACACCGTAGTGTTTACAATACACCTAAATCAAATGATTAATCAGGATAACCATATAAACCTATTAAAAACCCTATCATAATTACAAGGAGACCACTTAAAACAATAGGAACATCAAGAAACTAATATGGGTTCTTATAATCTGACATAATGAACATAAGAATAGCCAAAGCCACTGTAGCCACACTAAGCACCAATGGTATGACTTGCACTATCTTCTTGAATCACCTTGAATTTAGGACACCCTAAGGCATGGATATATAAGGAAATGACCCAACCATTACCTTATGTGACCGTTTGACTCTAATGACTATAATTATAGTCATTGGAATTTTGGTGAAATAACTAAAACTGGTAACGTAGAACATAGTTTTCCAAAATTTATGAGTTGGAGATTATAAGATAACTTCTGTTTAAGGTGAAATCTTTTGTTTTTCAATAAGGAATTCGAAAGGATTTTCAAATATTCTAAATAGGATGTAAATATTTCTCATTTCCTAAAATTGTGTTTAATAGCCCATAGTTAAACTATCTTTAGATTAAACTATGATTTTGACTACTATAATATTAGTATAAACGATTTTATGTGGGTATTTATAATTTCTATTTATAACATTGAATGTTAAATCTTTAGTGTTTATAAATAATTTTAGTAATGTAAAAGGTATAATTAGGCTTTCCTTTTTTTAGGATGGTTTAAAAAAAATGGGGCCCTCAAGGGTCAACCCTCTATGGTTATGCCAAGGGGGGAAGATCACACTAGTTGGCTGAGCCTAGGCCTCAGCCCAAGCCAGGGCCAACCTGTGTATGTGAATAGGTTCCCCAAAGGGCGCTCGAGAGCAGGAGCGCATGAGTGTGCAATGACGGTGCAAGGCCGTGGTGGGAATGGGTAGCTCGAGGCCTGCATGGGAAGCGGGAGCCCATGTGTAAGGCCCCCTACATGTGTTCTATGTGTTTTCTGAACCATGGACCGGAGGTTTAGGATTATAATAAAGCTACTTGTGCCTCCCTTTTTCTATGTGGGATACATTTGTTCGGCCGAAACGAGATCTAGGTCATTAGATCACGTATCGCGCGATCTGGGCTGTTCATCTCGACCCCACGCTCGACCCCTGACAACTGCTATCAAACATCTGCGTTTTCATCTTCCGTTTGATCAGGTGAGATCTAATCACAACCATTCGAGGGTTTTAATACGCCTCATTAATCACAGGTCGTCCGATCAGACTTGGATTTATTCTGAGCCGATCATTAACTTTATAAACTATGAACGCATCCCGACCCTTAAATCCAAGCTAGATCTAATCATGGCCATCAAAATTCAGCCTTATTTTCTACCTGTAGTGTTGTCTTATTTCCCACATCATGTCATTCACCATTACCCAACACCATATTTTACACCATTTTTCTTCACCTTTATAACCACTGGACCCTCCACTCACACAATTTCCATAGAGATATCTTTCCCTATGATTTTAATAAGCTATGTTGGCCTCCAATTCCTTTCATCTGGCATTAAAATAACCAATATAAGTATAGTTTATAAAAACCATACCAAGGAATCCAAAGAACCTCCCAGTTCCTTGCTCACAAGCCTCCATCAGACCTCAATGAGTCCCCCCATGTTTTCTAGCATCTCTCAAGCCCCTCTTCCTCGACAAGCTAAGGTAGGGGATTAATATTTTTCTTTATTTTTGTGGTTTAGGTTGTTTTGATATATATACATATATATTTGTAATATAAATATACATCATCTTACGGTTTGGGGTTAATTCGTTCTTTTCTCAAATAAGAGTTGCAAGATCTGGAGTTACATTGTATTAATAGACCCTAATCATGGACACCCCATGCCAGTATGTTTTATGCCTTAAATACATAATCAGTTATATATATATTTATAGGTATATGTATATGGAAATATATAATTATAATATACACATCCCTCAAATTTTCATAAACTACATATGCCATATTGAAGATTACTATGTTTGAGTTGCAATATTATTGAAGAACTATGAAATCAATTGAATCATTTTCGTAAGGAAACATTTATACTTGATCATGTAAGTTCTTAAGTATGAAGTTATAATATATACATGTGTTTTTAATCATTTCCTCATTATACATTTAGTTCCTATTTTTTATAGTCTTGCAAATGTTAAATAAGCTTGGAATGAGTCCCTTACGTATACTCATAACATATAATCACGTATGTGGGTATGTGTGTATATATTACATCTTTGATCCCCAATTGAATATATATTTCCAAGGTGTGCGAGGAAGATATAAAACATTATCTTTCAATTTTTTTGGATTCGACTAAACACTATTTCGTAAGCACACGCTGTTGAATGAATGTTTTACACAACATGCAACCCTAAGAGTAGTTATTTGAAATGCATTTATTTTTATGTTCAATGTTCATGAATACAAATATTGGATGGTTGAAACTTCATATTTACATGTATGAGTTACTCTCCAATAATTATATTAAATGATAAAGGTTATGGTTGAGTCTCATACATTCATGTTTTAATATTTAATGTGTTAAATAAAAGTTTATTTGTTATAAATGTATGAGGAAATGTGAAACTAACAGCCCACAAGGAATATTGGGTTTACCTTTTTATTAATTATGCACCGAAAAGATAATTTCAATAAGTAATTGGTCAAAATTGTTTCAGGAACTATCATTTTTTGTGGTATCCTCATTCATTCATTACTGGTGTGTTTTAAATCAACATCACATTTGCAAAGATTTTATACCATTTTATGCATGTCGTGGAGAAACATGTTGTCTAAATAGTAGCTGGAATATTATGATTTATTCCATTTCCAATTCCATTTATCTGTGCAAGAATTATGCATGAAATATGAATATGTATTTTAACACTTGAAAAGTTTATTTCCATGGAAGGGTTGGTAATGTTATTATTTTATGTGATAATAAAACGATTTATTATTCATGATAATTTATGTAATACGAATTTAATTATTTGAAGTGGTATGGGACACATTGAATAATGTGAAATGATAATATAAATTGTTCAAGGTGGTATGGGACACTTTGAATAATGTGATGTAAGAAACCAAGTAATATGTGTACATGGCATGATAAGTGATTTAATAAATCAACGTGGTATGAGAACATTGATTTATATATATGAGGAATGCATTGGGCATAGTATGTTCCTAGTTGGGGACCAGTAAAAGTAATCCCTCCGGGTTGGGGTCCGGTTACAACAGATCCTCCGGGTTGGAGTCTAGTTATTAGAGGCTCTCCGGGGCGGAGTCCGGTTACATAGGCTCTCCGAGTTGGGGTCTGGTTACAGTTTTCCCCTAGGTCTTGGCATGAGGCCTTGACATTGTCTGGCATATGAAATTTCCTCATTTTGACTATATAAATTAATTATCCAGAGGAATATTCAACTAGTAGAATATTCTTGGTTAAAGAGCTTATGATTATGATAATCGCATGAAGTATAAGCATGGCATATTTTTTATGCAATATTCAGATATCTTAAGGCTAGAGTAAGAGTCAAAATAGTAAAGGTTGAAATTGAAGTTATTATTTTAAGCATAGCTCTGATGCTGAATAACTGTAAGTTATTAATTTTTTACTTGCATTTTAACATGAAATTTATTTAACATTTATTTTGAATGAGAATTCCCATAATTGAATAATGATTATGTTAGTATGTTTTAAATTGTGCACTTATATCCCTTAGATAATTATCATGGTATGTTTAATGTGTTACAACACATTAAAGGAATTTTTTTATGGAAATTTTACGAATGTTTCCAAATGTTATTTTGTGTATAGTATGTTATTTTTAAACCCCATACTGGAAATTTGTATTCTCACCCTATGTTATTGAAACACATTTTTCAGGTATCAGTTTTTAGCAAATTAAATATTTTAGAAGTAACTGGTTTCCAAAAACCTGAAATGAATCGATCCTCGGTATGGCACTGACTTTGGGTACTCGGGAGCTGGGGTGTGATAGTTAGTATCAGAGGATTCAGTTTGGATAACTCTGGAAAACCAGAACTAAATGATGAAAATTTACTTAAGTTATACTAAGAATGATGTTTTCTTAATTTCAGATAGAAAATGAGCGTACTAACCTCTTTTCTCTTTCCAATGTGGCCCTATAAACCATAATTTCAATATCCAGCCACGAAAATTATATAAACTATGCCCATATATGTATGTAATGCAAAAATCTCTATGACATATCAAATTCACCCTGAGTACTTCAAATCCACTGAAGAGCGTGTCTGGATTACATCATTATGATGCAACCCTGGTTTCTATCCTATGCACGATGGAGAAAACACTACGAGGGATATTTTAGATGCTTCACCATAGCAGAAGGCTTCCCATCCCTCATGGCCTACCAAGAAGCTATAGTGGCGGGAGAACTCCATGTGGTATATATGTTTCAAGTCCTGTCTTATGGTCGTCTTTGTCAGGTAATGGACTTTGACATCCTTGAGTACGAAGCCACCCGTTTGGTTTAGAGATATCAAGTCAATACTGATGACTTTCGGATAAAAAACCAACATGTTTGACTCTGGAGACAACACAAGTGCGTCCCCAATATTGAACCAGATTTCTCAGGTTACGTATGGTCTTCGGATATTGAATGTTTCGAATTAGATTTGGGGATTCGTGTATTAGTGAACTGGGTAAACCATTAGTCCTGTTTTACTCTATATACTAGTTGTTATATAAGAATATAACTTGTTTTCTCTTATTTTTGTTATCCTTTCATTAGTTATACTTTTGAATGTGTATCACTAAGTGATCCTTCATAATTAATTTTCAGATGGAAGTGGTGACCCATACCCTATCACTCCCTACTAAGATACTAGAGACCATCTTGGTCAAAACCTGTGAATAGGAGTACCTACCTTTCGAAAATTTGCAAAAAATATGCTAGAAACTCTATGGAGTGTCAAACAGCCCATAAATTCTCCATTCATGTTAGGGGAATGCCTATATAACCAATAGAATAGCCACAATGAAATTGTACGAATACAAGTGAATAGAGAAGTACCAAAAATAACTCCATATATGCTTTTCTATGGTCTGAAACTTCGCGGCTAGAGATAGATTTCAAGAGGCATCATTGTAGGGAGTACTTTGTGTAGCTTAAATGTACCAACATCTCTGTTTCAGTTCATATGACAGCGCATACAACTTAGATATCCTCAATCGTGAGTCAGCCCGGCGAATTCTTCAAGAGTTGGTCCATTTCGACATTTCTTCACATTCCACCGCTCGAGCATCTCTGTGGAGGCCTGAAGGCACTATGAAAAGGTTCAACCCTTTCTGATCAAAATGTATCTGGGACAGAAAATCTAAACAGTCAAAAAAAATGGGAATTCACCTAGCTACGATAGAGGACCCTCCATTATTGAGGTTGTGGTGATGATTATTACAGATTCTTTCTATTATGCATATATAGAATGAATTTTGAGGACACAATTCCTCGTATGGTGGAAATATGTAACACCCCAAAACTCAAATATCATGTATTGATATGTTTATGTTTAAATTTTGTTTAAATTTATTAATAAATGAACAAAACTTTTTTCTCATGAGAAAGTAACAATATGGTGTTAATTTATTTTAGAATACAACCGAGTAAAACACACAAATTGACACAAGTATTTTCATTAAATGAAAACAAAATATTTTTTAAAATACACCTAAATTAAAAGATTAATCATGCTAACCAAATATACCTATTAAAAACCCTATCAGAATTATAGGGAGACCAATTAAAAAAATGAGAACCCCAAGAACGTAATATGGGTTCTTAGAATCTGACAGAATGAACATAAGAATAACCAAAGCCACTGCGGCCACACTAAGCACCAATGGTATGATGTGCACTATATTCTCCAATCACCTTGAGTTTTGGACACCGTAAGGAAAGGTTTTATAAGGCAACAACCTTACATTTTCTATAGGTGATCATTGGACTCCAATGCATATAATTATAGCCATTGGCCTTTTAGTAAAATAACTAAAATTTTTTAAGTACGACATAGTTTTCCAAATATTATGAGTTGGAGATTCTAATCTTACATCTCTTTAAGGTGAAATATTTTTTTCCAATAAATAATTAAAAATGATTTACAAATATTCTAAATAGTTTGTAATGAATTTTCATTTCCTAAAACTATGTTTAATATCCCATAGTTAAACTATGTTTAGATTAAACAATGTTTTGGACGAATATAATATGAGTATAAAATATTTTATGTGGGTATTTCAAATTTATATTTATAACATTGAAAGTTAACAATTTAATATTTATAACTAATTTTACTAAAAGAGAAGGTATAATTTGCCTTTAGTTTTCTTAATATGGTTTCAAAACAAATTGGGCCTTCAATGGCCAGCCCTTTATGGTTGGACCAAGGGGGGCAGCTGATACTAGGTGGCTGAGCCTACCCCTCAGCCCAAGACAGGGCCATCCCAAGTTTGGGCATAGGATCCCCGAAGGGCGCTTTGGAGGAGGAGCACTTGAGTGTGCTGTGCGAGTGTAAGGCCGCAGTGTGTATTGGTAGGCCGAGGCCTACAGGGGAAGCGTGATCCCATCTGTAAGGCCCCCTGTGTATGTGTTGTGTGTTTTCGGAACCATGGACTGGAGGCTTAGTCTTATTAGGAAGTTGTGCATGCCTCCCCGTTTTGATGTCAGATGTATTTTTAGGGAAAAACGAGATCTGGTCCATTGGATCACGTATAGTGTGATATGGGCCATTGATATCCACCCCGCACTTGACCCCTGCCATCTTCGGTAAAACATCAGCGTATTTATGTGCTGATGGATCAGGAAAGATCTAATTGCATCTGTTCAAGTGTTTTCAAACACTGCTTCAATCTCGGGTCATCCGATCAGACATAGATTTAATCCGAACCGATCATTACCTTTACAAATTGAGAACACATCCCGACCCATGATTCCAAGCCAGAACTGTTCATGGCCTTCGAAATTCCTCCTATTTTCCTACCCGACACATTGTCTTCTACCTTGTGGGGTGCCAGGCACCAGTACTCTACACCCTATTTTACACCATTATTCTTCCCCTTTACAGCTTTTGGACCCTCATCTCACACGATTTCCAGCGATAGCTATTTCCATTCGAATTTTATAAGATATGTTGGCTTTGGATCACTTTAATCTTTAATTAAAATAGCCACTATTTGTATAGTTTTTAAAAATCATACTGAGGCATCTGAAGAACCTCCCGTTTCCTTTCTCACAAGCCACTAGCAGACCTCAACGAGTCCCTCCGAGTATTCCAGCCTATCTCGAGCCCCTCTTCCTCCACAAGCTAAGGTGGGGGATTAATATTTTTTCCTATTGGGTTTTATGTTCTTTGAATAAATATATATATATACTTGTAATATAAATATTCATAATCTTGCAATTTGGGGATAATTCTTTCTTTTCTAAAATAAGAGTCGTATGATCTTGAGTTATAGTGTATTAATAGACCCTAAGTATGGATACCCCATGAAAGTTTGGTTTATGCCTTAAAAACATAATTGGTTATATATATATATTTGTATATGGAAATATATAACTATAACATACACATCCGTCAAATTTTCATAATCTATATATGCTAGATTGAATATTTCAATGTTTGAGTTTTAAAATTATTGAAGTACTATGAAATCAATGGAATCATGTTAGTAATGAAACATTTATACTTGATCATGTATATTCTTAAGTATGTAGTTATAATATATACATGCGGTTTTAAGCATTTTCTCATTATAATTTTAGTTCCAATTTTTGATAGGCTTTCAAGTGTTAAATAAGCATGGTATGAGTCCCTTACGTATAATAATAACATATAATCAGGTATGTGGGTACATGTGTATATATGCCATCATGGATCCCCACTTGAATTTATAATTTACAAGGTTTGTGAGGAAGATACAAAATTGTTCTTTCAAATATTGTTGGCTTCGACTAAACACTCTTTCTTTAAAACACCCTATTGAATGAATGTTTTACTCAGCATGAAACCCTATATGTAGTTTTTTTAAAGGCTTTTATTTCGATGATATTAGTTCATGAATACAAATATTGGAGGCTTGGAACTTCATATTCATTTGTATGAGTTAATCTCCACCAATTATATTAAATGATAATGGTTATGATTGAGTCTCATACTTTCATGTTTTAATATCTAATGTGTTAAACAAAAGCTTCTTTGTAATAAATGTATGAGTAAATGTGAAATTAACACCCCAAATGGAATTCCGGGTTTACCTTTTTATTTATTATGCACCCAGAAGTAAATTTCATTAATTAACTGGTCAAACTTGTTTCAGGAACTGTCATTTTATGTGGTAACCTCATTCATTCATTAGTGGTTTGTTTTAAATCAACACCACATGTACAATGATTGTATACTAGTTTATTCATGTTGTAGTGAATCAAATTGTCTAAATAGTAACAGGCATATTATGATTTAGTTAATTTCCAATTATATTTATCTGGGCATGAATTGGGTATGAAAGATGAATATGTATTTTAAAGCATTAAAAGTTTATTTCCAAGGAAGGGTTTGTAAAGTTATTATTTTTTGTGATAATTAAAAAATTTATTATTCATGATATGTTATCTAATAAGAATGTAATTATTATAAGTGGTATGGGAAAATTTGAAAAATGTAAAATGATAACATAAATTGTTCAAGGCGGTATGGGACTCTTTGAATAATGTAATGTAAAAAACAAAGTAATATGTGTACATGTAATGATAAGTGATATAATAAATCATATTTGTATGAGCACATTGATTTAGAGATATGAGGAATGAATTGGACATAGTATGTTCCGAGTTGGGGACCGGTAAAAGTTAGCCATTCGGGTTGGGGTCCGGTTACAGGAGACCATCCAGGTTGGATTACGGTTGATAGAGGCTATTCGGGGTGGAGTCTGGTTATAGAGGATCTCCAAGTTGGGGTCCGGTTACAGTTATTCACTACGTCTTGGCACATTTCCTTGACACAGTCCGACATATGCACATTCCTCATAATGACTATGTAAATTAATTATCCATAGGAATATTAGACTAGTAGAATATTCCTACATAAAGAGATTATGATTATGATAATCGCAAGAAGTATAAGTACGAAATGTTATTTATGCAATATTCAAAGAATTTATGGCCAGAGTTTGTATCACAATAGTAAAGGATGAAATTGAAGTTATTATTTTAAGCGAAGCTCTGATCATGCATTACACATAGTTATTGATTTTATAATTTCATTTTAACATGAAATGTATTTAATTTTATTCTGAATGAGAATTCCCATAATCGAGTCATGATAATGTTAGTATGCTTTAAATTGTGCACTTATATCCCTTAGATAATTTTCAGGGTATGTTTAATGTGTTACAACACATTAAATAAAATGATTATGGAAATTTTAAAGAATGTTTTCAAAATTTATTTTGGGTTTAGTATGTTATTTTTAAAACCCTTACTGGTAATTTGTATGCTCAAACTACATTTTTGAAATTAATATGTCGAGTATCAGGTTTTACATAAGAAACATTTTAGAAGATGCTGGTTTCCTAGAACCTGAACCAAATCGATCCTCTGTATAGAACCGTCTCAGGGTACTCTGGAGTTGGGGTGTGACATTACATGTTTATATTGCACTCAAAGAAAATGTACATCATCCTATTATGATCAATAAAAACTACAAAGCGCATGAAAATGAGAAATTTCTCCAAAACATCTGAGAAAATACTATGGTTTCCAAGTCAAGATCATGGGTGGAATAGTTACGTTCATTGGAAGGAAAATGCAAGACCCATAAGAAACAACTGATCTAGGCTGCATTAGAACACACCCTAAACATAGATGTTAAGCATCACTAAAAACATAAAAAAGAACTCCCTCCAATGGAAGAAATAGAATTGGAGCACTGATCGACTTCTACTGAAGATAAAAAACATCCTGACACCAACCAGTCCACAGGAACGCCTGATCCTTTTTGGTCAATGCTATCAAAGGATTCACAAATCGAGAGAAATCGACTACAAATCTCTTGTAGTAGCTTGAAATACCAAGGACTCATTGTAAGTCTGCCACTGTCATGGGGGATGGAGAAGACACAACTACTTCTATCTTCGAAGGATCCATATCTAATGCAATCTGGGACACCACATTCCCCATGAAATGAACTTCTAGATCCAAAAACTCACACTGAAAACATCCCAAATAGATGTTTTTTGATGAAGAACTACCAAAATGGTGAGCAGATGCTATGAATGTCCCTCCTTAGACATAGAGTACATAAGGATGTCTGTAAGAACTCGGTTCTTATTTTAGAGGTATGTGCTTCTTCTTTTCCGTTTCCTTATGTCTTTTTGAGAAAATATGGATAATCGGGGAAAATCCTAAATTTTGGAACTACACACCGTGTACTTTATCTACACGCTTTGTACTTTTGGGCATTTTGGGATGAGTACACGCGGCGTGTAGCCATGCCGGCGACGAAGGGTGTAGGAACCGACTATACGCCGTGTAGTGGTACCTTACACACCGGGTAGTTAGTCGGCATGCTTGAATAGTAAGGCGGTGGAGCCGCCGCCAGCTGGGCGATAGTACTCACCATGTACTTGGGAGTACATTCTGTGTACTCATGTCCACAGATGAACAGTGTGGCGGTGCTGCCAAATGAACAGTTAAATGAAGGAATTACACACCGTGTACTTTGTTTTTTCAGATAAAAATAGGAAGTAGCCTCCTCATTTGGTAGAGGAGATTATTGAACCATTTTGGAGACAAAGGAGGAGGTCAGATCTTTGAAGATGCACCGGGCGTTCGTCTGGAATCCGATTCGGCTTCGGACGATCTCGTTGGAACCGCACGGGTAAGCCCTCTCATCGCCTGGTACTGTTCTTACCAATTCTTCTCCTAAAGTAAGTTATTTACATTTGAATGGGTTTTGTTCTTCATCATAACTACGACGTTCTTGGGAGTTTCAAGAGTCGGCGTTTGGGTATAACGCTCGTTGACGTATAAGGTAGGTGGCTTGGTGTAAATTTCCAACTATCATGCATTTTTGTGAATTTTTCGTGCCACAAACCCATGTTGGGGTGTCATGTGGCTGAGGCTGTTTCTATATTTAATGCCTATAATTGCATAAGTGATTAAATTGTGATAATAAAATGCTGGTTGGGATCGTTGCTTGGATCTGGAACCACCCCGAGGGTGTGTTTTACTGTTTAGCTGTTTGGCCAGGATACCTGAGGGTATGCCTTTAAAGTAGTAATTGTAGAATTTACTTGGGAGGAATTTCTTTTTTAATGCATTTGACATGTTGGGCATGGCCTGGTTATCTTTTTAGCCTGAGGGTGTTGTTGTGTTATCTTATTGGCACTGCACCATTTAACCTATGGGCTGTAGTTATTTCGGCCTAAGGGAAACATCTTCCGTGCTTGTGGGCACCTGATTCTGTGCCTGTGGGTGACACTACCTACGCCTTAGGGGAAATTCTGTTGTGCTTGAGGGCAGTTTCTTGTTTTTGATACTCGTTACCCTAGGGTAAGAGTTTACGTGTCTGAGCCCACTGGTTGTTTACTAGAAATGCACTATGGTGATTTCTTATATTAAATGGATTAAATGGATAATAAAATAACAATATAACATGTAATGAGATACTTTTGAGTACTTCTTACTTATTTTCATTTTACTACTCCACACTAATGTTGCAAGCTTACCCGTAGTTGGGCACGAGCCTTTGGTGAGTGCATACTGAGATATATGTCTCACACCCATGTTTGGGTCACTCTTTTCGGCCCAAACAGATTAAATTGCTATAGGTGTAGATAGGGGAAAGAGTCCCTATAGAGGTACTTGACTGTTGCTGTGGAGTAGGAGGGCATGTGGTCGATCCTAGGCTCGTGATTCAGCTGCTAGCTGTTTTGCTTTGTTTTGCTGTACTCTGCTATTTGTTGTACTGTACTGATGTATAACATGTTTTGGCTGCTTTATTAGAATTTGAAACATGTAGCATCATCATTTATATACTGTTGGGTATATTCACTGCTGTAGTTTATTTCAGTTGTGTATGCTTTCCGCTTCCGTTGTTTGTTTTATGTCTTATTTTTTATTCCACTACGCTACACATTGAAAAATGAGGACACAGTTTCCCCACTATCAGACCTAGGCCGTCGCTGCTAGTCGGCAGCCTCTGTCATTTGGGGAAATATGCTTGAGGTCACGTGACGAACCGGGATCGAGGCACCTGTTGTGTGGTACCCGGGTCCGGGATGTTACAAAGTGGTATCAGAGGGGTTATTTTCATTGATTTACTATTTGGATCCGTAGTCCGGGATAGGACGGAATGGTAGTTGGTAAAAAGTTGTGCCTGGGTGTAGCTAACCCGTGTACAGGGAAAATCTAGTCTACCTCGTATTTTTCATTCTTTTGCTTTTGCAATTTTACGGATGATATGTTTTCACCGTTGGGTGACGTACTATGAGATTGTGCAGTTCATATTTTATCTGTGGGTTCTATTTAGTTGAAACCTGATGAGATGAGGGTATTCTGTCTCATGCCTCATATATGAACATGCTAGATATGACATTCCATGCATCGTTTCCATGCCATGCACGTGTATTAGAAATTGCATGTTGTTGTGATAGTTGTTGTGCTAATAAATCATGATGTTGTGAGAGATGCTTGATAAATGCATGCCTTGTGATATGGTATGTTTGTTTGAGCTTGTTTATAGAATGGACGCAAAACTTTGGTTTTTGGGAAGTATGGGCCCACATTGACAGAAATTTGGTGGATCATTTACTGTTTATTGGTTATAACACATATAAGATGTCAAACTTTGATTCGTGGGGAGTATGGGACCCCACAGGTCGGAATTTGACACATAGGTGTTAGTTTCAGTATTTTCTGGGTTCTGGGGAAGTTTCTGAGGCATAATGTCCGGAAAACCCAGAATACACACCGTGTAGGACCTCATACACGCCGTGTGTGTTCATCTGTTCGGGATGAAAAACGAACTTTTTGAGTACATTCCATGTACCCCGAGTACACGCCGTGTAGTCTCTTCCCGTGTCACAAACCGTGTGGGCGGTGACACGGGGTGGGGATGGGCTTGGGTAAAACATGCTGTGTAGTTATTGTGCACGCCGTGTAGTGTGACCCAGAGTCCGGCCGTGTAACTAACAACATGGGTCGGTGAAATCCTTGACAGAAAATGCCGTGTTAATAATAAAAACGCCGTGTAGTGTGACCTGGGGACTCGGCCATGTAACTAACAACATGGGCCGGTGTCACCTCTCCTTGGACACTCCGTGTACCTGTGGGACACGTTGTGTAGTCTTGTCCGAGGATAGACCGTGTGGAGTTAGCCGTGTGGCGGGGAAACAGGATGGTGTACACGCTGTGTGCGGGTGTACCACATCGTGTGGTGTAAAGCCGAGTAGTCGACCGTGTCGCTGACGACACGGGCAGTTTGAAAATAACACCGTACATGACGTGTAGATATTATACACGCCGTGTAGTTTTGTTCGATGGAAGCCGTGTGGCTTAGCCATGTAGAAGAACTCAGGCAGGGGAAGGGAATTCAAGTACACGCCGTGTAGTCATTGTACAGGCCGTGTAGTCTTGTTTTGCCAATTTTGAATTTCATCTTCTTCTTGATTCCTTTGTGGTTCCTTCGCTTTTCAGTCTTAATAATCTTGAATATGAGGCGTGCTTTTGACCTTGTAGTGTCATGCAGCCTAGACAACCGCGAGTTGTTCTCCAGGAGAGTGGCAATTATTATACTCCGGAGATGGTGGGCCATGGGCTAATAGTGGATCCTTCAGCAGATCCAGAGGCGACACTAGCTGTTATAACGGAAACAGGCGTGAAGGTGCAGTTCCGTGATGGTTTTATGCGGTTTATGCAGACCTTTCAAGGAGCGCCGCAGGCTGCTACATCTATGGCTGAGCTGGAGCGTATCATTTAGCAGCAGCATCCTCCTACGTTTTCATGGGATGGAGGACCACATGATGAGGAGTATTGGCTAGGATCGATGCAGACTATTTTTGAGCATCTTGAGACACCTCCAGGGAGGAGGGTCAAGCTTGCAACTTACATGCTGCGTGATTCCGCCAAGAGGTGGTGGGATGTTACCACCCAGTCAGAGCATCATAGGGACATGGCGTGGGAAGATTATCAGGTAGTATTCTATGACTTCTTCGTTCCCGAGACGCTAAGGGAAGATAGAGCTCGAGAGTTCATGAATCTGCAGTAGAGCGCTATGTCGGTGATGGACTATTCTACTCGTTTTATGGAGCTTCAGCGTTTTGCACCCGTGCTGGTGGGTGATGTGACGTTTAGAGCCAGACGTTTTGAGGATGGTCTTCGGTATGACATATGAGCGACGATGAATGTTTTTAGGCTGCCTAATGTACACACGATTGTGAACCAAGCGTTGATTACAGAGAGGAACCTACGGGAATCAAGTGGAGTGGGCCAGAGCGGGTCAGCACAAGTTACTAGTGTTATTTCTACTGGCAAGAGGAAGTGACAGATGAACTTCACTCAGGGCAGTAGTACCAGTCAGAAGAATGCTTAAGGTGGCCAGGTTATGTGCTACCAGTGTGGTAGAGAGGGGCACAAGAGACCGCAGTGTCCACGAGACCTAGTGGAGTGCTGAGCATGCGGCAATATGGGTCATCTGCAGTGCTTTTGCAGGACGTTTCCACCAGCTAGTGAGAGGGGTTCTGTGCAGACTCCGCGTGTAGGAGCAGGACCAGTGGCTTTTTACTAGTCGGGAAACTGGAATACATCAGGGCGTGCAGGCAGAGATGGTGGTCGTGGCCATGGTAGCCAGACACCAGGATCACAGAGGCATCAAGGCAGGACAGCTCAGGGTAGCCAGACTGTGTCGCAGGGCCGTGGCACTGGGCAGGCATATGCAGTGCAACAGACCCAGCAGGAGCAGGATCCCGGACCTTCTACAGTCAGAGGTACTATCCTAGTAGCTTCTATCTTGTATTCAGTACTTTTCGATACGGGTGCTACACATAGTTTCATATCTGTACCCGTTGTGGAGAGAATTGGGCCCAGTGTTTCTACTTCATCTGATATCATGATGCTAGACACTCCATTGGGGACTAGGACGGATGGTGTGTGTTAATGTAAGGAGTTCCCCCTTGAGGTGGGAGGGTGTCACTTCCTTTGGGACCTCTATGTCTTGGAGATGAAGAGCTATGCCATCATTCTCGGGATGGACTGGTTGGTTCCTTCTCGAGCCTTTGTAGACTGCTATCATCGCAGGGTGCGTTTCATGTCACCAGAGGGCAGAGAGTTTCTATACAAGGGCGAATGGGATGTTCAGGCGAGTCGAGCTGGACTAGAGCATCATGGGCGAGGTGGAGTCACAACCCAGATTGCGAGTTTATATCTGGATGATCAGCGGACTTGTTAGACAGATTTCCCTCCAATTGTTGATCGTTTCAAGGATGTCTTCCCGGATGACTTTTCAGGTCTACCTCCGGAGCATGAGGTGGATTTCTCTGTTGAGCTAGTGCCAGGAGCATCACCGGTGTCCATTCCTCCTTATAGGATGGCCACTCCTGAGTTGCAGGAGCTCAAGAGGAAGCTAGAGGAGCTACAGACGAAGGGTTTTATCCGACCCAGTACTTCTCCTTGGGGTTCTCCGGTCTTTTTTGCAAAAAAGGTGGATGGTACCCTCAGACTTTGTGTCGATTATCGTAAGCTGAACGAGTTGACGGTTATGAACCGATATCCCTTGTCGAGGATAGATGATCTGTTTGATCAGCTTTGTGGAGAACGAGTGTTCTCAAAGTTTTACATGCAATCCGGATATCATCAGCTGTGTGTTAGACCATATGATATACCTCTCACATCTTTCAGGGGTAGGTATGGTCTATATGAGTACACAGTTATGCCGTTCGGACTCACAAACGTGCTAGCGGTTTTCATGGATCTGATGAATCGTGTGTTCCATCCATATGTTGATTCTCTTGTGGTAGTATTCGTGGATGACATCTTGGTGTACTCTCACACTCGACATGACCATGCCACCCATCTAGAGATCGTATTGAGTACACTGAGAGAGCATTGGCTATATGCTAAGATCTCAAAATGCCACTTTTTGATGGATCGAATTCACTTCCTGGGTCACATTATCTCAGAGTCTAGAGTTGCTGTAGACCCAGAGAAGGTGAGAGCGGTAGTTTCTTAGGAGCATCCTAAGAACGTGTTTGAGATACAGAGTTTCTTAGGGCTGTCGGGATACTATTGACACTTCATACATGGCTTCTCCCGCTTAGCAGCACCATTGACAGGTCTGACTAAGAAAGGTGTGATGTTCGTTTGGTCAGAAGATTGCGAGACAGCTTTTCAGGACCTGAAGGGAAGGTTGACATCAGCACCGATCCTAATACTTCCAGAGTATGGGAAGAGTTATACAGTTTACTGTGATGCATCTGGGATTGGGCTGAGAGCAGTTTTGATGCAGGGTGATCGAGTCGTTGCGTACGGGTCTCGGCAGTTGAGGCCACATGAGAGGAATTACCCGACGAATGATCTCGAGTTGGTTGCAGTTGTTCATGCATTGCACTGTTAGAGACATTAACTGTTAAGAGATAATTTTGTGGTTTTCTCCGACCACAAAAGTGTCAAGTATATCTTTACTCAGCGTGACCTGAATCTGAGTCAGAGAAGGTGGGTTGAGTACCTACAATCCTTCGATTTTGAGCTTGCCTATATTCCTGATAAAGGTAATGTAGTAGCCGATTCACTGAGCATGAAGACTCAGATAGATGCAGTGCAGGAGGCCAGTGGTGAGTGGAAGGTTATGTCTTTGTTCTCTAAGATGCATCTGGATGTGCATGATAGTCAGGGGAAGACTTATCTTTCCTCGTTAGCCATGACTTCTACCCTCCTGGACAGAGTGAGGGCAAGGCAGCTATCATATTCAGAAGGCCTAGTTCTACGGGAGTCGGTGGCAAGTGAGGACCCTCCTTTCAGTTGGACGATAAGTGATGATGAGGTCCTGTGTTTCCATGGACGAGTGTGGGTTCTAGGGGATATAAGCGAGGAGATGACGCGAGAGTTTCATGCTTCATATTTGGCAGTTCATCTCGGGGTTACAAATATGTACCGTGACTTGAGGCGTCAGTACTGGTGGCCGGGTATGAAGAGAGAGATAACTGGTTTTGTTACGAGGTGTTATACCTGTCAGCAGGCGAAGGCAGAGCACTAGAGACTAGCTGAGTTGTTACAACAGTTTCCCATTCCAGAGTGGAAATGGGATGATGCCATGATGGATTTCGTGAAAGGATTGTCGAGGTCACCTCGAGGCAATGAAGCCATGTGGGATGTTGTGGACAGACTCACGAAGGTAGCTCATTTATTGCCGATTAAGGAGACCTTCGGTATGGATAAGCTCAAAAGGTTGTATATCCGAGAGATCGTACGTCTTCATGGGGTCCCTTGTTCTATCGTTTCAAATAGGGACGCAATCTTTATGTCTCATTTCTGGAAGAGTTTTCAGAGGGTACTGGGTACACAGGTGCTTCTGAGCACAACATACCACCATCAGATAGATGGCCAGTCAAAGCGGACGATACTTGTGCTAGAGGACATGCTGTGTGCATGCGTCCTAGACTTTAGGGGCTCTTGGGAGAAGCATATAACCTTAGTCAATTTTGCCTACAACAATAGTTTTTAGGAAACTATTGATATGGAACCATACGAGGATTTGTATGGTAGGACATGCCGATCACCATTGTGCTGGTTAGAGGTAGGTGAGGCAGCTTTGCAGGGGCCACAGCTCGTACAGGAGACATCTGAGCAGGTCTTGTTGATTCAGAAGTGGATGGCTACCGTGCAGTCTCGTCAGAAATCTTATGCTGATCGCCACAGGCGACTCTTGGAGTTCATGGTCGGGATCAGGTTTTTCTACATGTTTCGCCGAGGCTGGGACACAAACGGATCAGGATATAGAGTAATCTTTCACCGAGGTATTTGGGGCCATTTGAGATTCTGGGGAGAGTCGGGCTGGTTTCCAATCGGTTGCAGTTACCGCAGTGGTACCGAGCCATGCACGACGTCTTCCACGTGTCTTAGTTGCGGCACTACCATTCAGACCAATCTCACACCTTTTAGCATGAGGAGGTTGAGATTCAACATGATGCGTCCTTTGAGGAGCATCTGATCCGTATCATTGACAGGAGCATGAAGGTTCTCCAAGGCCGATCAGTTCCTCTCGTACGGGTGCTACGGTAGCATGGCCGAGTGTAGAAAGAGACCTGGGAGTGGGAGGCCGACGTACATGCTCAGTGGCCAGAGCTATTCTGAGCTTTATCTTTTCCACCCTTGGAAGGGAAATTCGGGGACGGATTGCTATAGGGGGGAAGTTTGTAAGAACCCGGTTCTTATTTGAGAGGTACGGTCTTCTTCTTTTCCTTTTCCTTAAGTGTTTTTGAGAAAATATGGAAAATGGGGAAAAATCCTGAATTTTGGAACTACACGCCGTGTAATTTATCCACACACCATGTACTTTTGGTCGTGTTGGGATGTGTACACGGGGCGTGTAGACATGATGGCGATGAAGGGTGTAGGAACCAACTACACACCATGTAGTGGTACCTTACACGCCCTGTAGTCAGTTGGTAGGCTTGAATAGTAAGGTGGTGGAGTTACCGCCAGCTGGGCGACAGTACACACCGTGTACTTGGGAGTACAAACCGTGTACTCATGTTTATGGTTGAACAATGTGGTGGTGCCACCAAATGAACAGTTAAATGAAGGAAGTACAGGCCGTGTACTCAGAAGTACACGCCGTGTAGTTTGTTTTTTTGGCTTAAAACAGGTAGTAGCCTCCTTGTTTGGAAGAGGAGACTCTTTAACCGTTTTGGAGCGAAAGGAGGAGGCCAGATCTTTGAAGATACACCGGGCGTTCGTCTGGAATCCGATTCGGCTTCGGACGATCTCGTTGGAACCACACGGGTAAGCCCTCTCCTCTCCTGGTACCATTCTTACCAATTCTTATCTTAATGTATGTTATTTATGTTTTAATGGGTTTTGTTCTTCGTCATATCTACGACATTCTTAGGCGTTTCAGGAGTCGGCGTTCAGGTATAATGCTCATTGACGTATAAGGTAGATGGCTTGGTGTAAATTTCCAACTATCGTGCGTTTTTGTGCATTTTTTGTGCCACAAACCCATGTTGGGGTGTCGTGTGGCTGAGGACTTTTCTATATTTAAGGCCTAGAATTTCATTGGTGATTAAATTGTGAAAATAAAATGCTGGTTGGGATCGTTTCATGGATCTGGAACCACCCGGGGGTGTGTTTCACTGTTTAGTCGTTTGGCTAGGATACCAGAGGGTATGCCTTTAAAGTAGCAATTGTAGAATTTCCTTGGGAGGAATTGCTTATTTACTGCATTTGACATGTTTGGAATGTCCCGGTTACCTGTTTAGCCTGAGGGCGTTGTCGTGATTAGCCTGTGGGCACTGCACTATTTAGCCTGTGGGCTGTAGTTATTTCAGCCTGAGGGAAACTTCTTCCATGCCTGTGGGACGCTGATTCTGTGCCTATGGGCGACACTACCTACGCCTGAGGGAAAATTCTATTGTGCCTGAGGGAGGATTCTTGTTTTTGATACTCGTTATCTGAGGGTTGGAGTTTACGTGTCTAAGGACACTAGTTGTTTACTAGAAATGCACTTTGGTGATTTCTTATGTTAAATGGATTAAATAGATAATTAAATGGAAATATAACTGGTAATGAGTTACTTTTGAGTAATTCATACTTATTTTCATTTTACTACTGCACACTATTGTTGCATGATTACACGCAGATGGGCACATGCCTTTGGTGGGTGCCTACAGAGATATATTTCTCACACCCAGTTTCAGTCACGCTTTTCGGACCAAACAGATTACATTGCTGTAGGTGTAGATAGGGTAAAGAGTCCCTATACAGGTACTCGACTATTGCTGTGGAGTAGAAGGGCATGGGACCGAGCCTAGGCTCGTGATGCCGCTGCCATCTGTTTTGCTTTTTTTTGCTGTACTCTGCTATTTTTTGTACTGTACTGATGTATAACATGTTTTGGCTGCTTTCTTAGAACTTGAAACATGTAGCATAATCATTTTTATATTGTTGGGTATATTCACTGCTATATTTTATTTCAGTTGTGTATGCTTTCTGCTTCCGCTGTTTTGTTGTATGTCTTATTTTGTATTCTTTTGCGCTACACTTTGACAAATGAGGGCATAGTTTCCCCACTATCAGACCTGGGCCCTCGCCTCTAGTCGGCAGCCTCTGGCGTTTGGGGAAATGCGCTTGAGGTCACGTGGTGAACTGGGATCAGGGCACCAGTTGCGTGGCACCTGGGTCCGGGACATTACAATGTCGTCGATGAAAATAACCATGATTTTATCTAGGAACCAGTTGAACAGATTTTTCATCAATCCCATGAACACAACTAGAGAATTCATCAATCTAAAAGGAATTACATCGAACACGTAACACCCATGATGACAATGGAAAGTAGTCTTTAGGATATCCTCATCCTTCACATGCATTTGATGATATCCTGGTAGTAAGTCAATCTTTGAGAAAGTATCTTTCAACCTTCAGTTGAACTAATCGACCATAAATCCATAGAAGAGGAAAGTGATTCTTCAACACCTTTTTGTTTATGCGATGATTATTGTTACACAATGGGAAACTACCATCATCCTTCTTCATGAACAAAACTGGTGCACCCCATTAGGACACACTCATTTGACCAAAACTGCACTGTAACAGACCATCATGATGTATACATAGATATTGTAACATAGAAGGGTCCATCATATATGGAAACATCTAGATAAGAGATGCTTCTGGCTATAACTCGATCCCAAACTCAATCTCTCATCATGGGGGTAATGATAAAACCTCTTCTAGAAAGACAACATGTTACTACTCTACAACCTTGGAAAACGGTAGTTTCCGAGCTTCCAAATAACTCTACATTAGTTTATATATCAAGGATTATAAGAAAGGAACATCCCTCTGACCCATCTGAGTGTCTCACTCTCCATAAAACAACGTTGGCTCTACATCTACATCGTAGAACACCCCCTGCCTCCTAAATCAGTCCAAAATAGCCAGCACTGAATACAACCAATCCATTCCAAGGATGACATCATATGGTTGTATCCTTAAACATAGGATGTCTCCCTAAGAATGGGGTTTCCGCAGCCAAATCCCACATTCTCTATATACTTCAAACAAGTCAACTCGACCTCTAACTGGTGTAGTCAATGAAAAGGGAACTGGAATCGTATCTACGTCAAGCCCCAAAGCATAGACAATGGAATGTGATACGAAGGAGTGAGTAGATATAGAACCAAACAAGGCATACACCTAAGTAGAAAAAAAGAAATGGGTACCATGAGTGACTTCTAGGTCGCCAGGCATTGGTAATGCTAAAGAATGAAGCTGACAACGACCTCCTCCACAGTCTCTCCGAACCCGATGAAGACCACCACCATGGCCATGCTTTGCTCATTGAGGATGGGGAGAATCATGAGGATTTCCTCTACCCACCCCATCTGCTCTCTACTGATCCAATGCTGGTGCAACCTGCTACCGCTTCCTCAAATAGAACTAACTGCCTCAATGAAGGAAGCTGGAGTGGATCACCTGCAGCATGATGACTTCACTAAAAGG
Source organism: Viscum album (assembly GCA_963277665.1). NCBI lineage: Eukaryota > Viridiplantae > Streptophyta > Magnoliopsida > Santalales > Viscaceae > Viscum > Viscum album. The sequence continues at coordinate 2,017,337,184 of OY728127.1, forward strand.
TCAGGAAATCTCTCTAATAAATATCACACCCTCCACATCAAAAATAAGCACCTTATCCCTTTGGCATAGCCCTGAGTGCTTCCTCCCATGGAGAATCGAGATGCCGAGGGCTGGGTCCAACCCCCGGTCGAATAGAAACTATTCTTCCCAGAAAATCGTGAACCCCATACCATAGATCATCTTCATGAGGAATCATGATGAATCCTCTCTAGTGATGATATAGTTCTGTCCAATGTCCTCTCAATGACCTCTTCCCTCTCTGCCACCTCAAGATATGTCTTCAGCATAAACGGGGCGATATGGTAGAGGTTCTCCAGATGCAAAGCCTCCTCAAAATACCTCTCTCTAGCCTCATCATCTTTCAATAGGTCAGATGTATATCGTAAAAGGTTGCTAAAAAGATTACAAAATCTCACACATTGTAGCTCCCCTGTCGAAGGGTAAGAAGATCCTAGCAATTGGACACCTTCGTGGTCAAAGCAAAAAACTCAACTCTAAACTTGTCTCGAAATTCATCCCATGAGATTTCCAACTCCTCATGGTCCTTGAAGAATAAGAACCACCACTTCCTCGCTGCTCCATGCAGCATCATCACAAATAAAAAGGCACATAGTGCTCCTTCCATGAATGGATCAATCTGAAGGCCATCTCAATCTCCTTCAACCAGTTTTATGTGACTGTATCTGAAATAGAGCCCTCATACTTTTGTAGACTCTTGCACTAAAAATATTGGACAATCCTCCTCCATCTGTCTTAATAGTCAACCTATAACCTATGGAAATATGTTGGTGTAGCCTGGTGAACATATTCTGCACAAACCTGATGAGGACGTCGACGTGAAACCATAACTTCAAATTAAGAAATAGTTAGATCTCCAAAAACAAGAATATATAAGACTCAACATTAATTAATTAATTTTTTAATTTTATTCATTTTAGGTTAAAATATATCAAGGTCTACCCATTCAAACACAAGCAAAATGAAAAATGATGCATGATCCTTTCCTTGGTGTCTACACTGCAACTAGTATCACATCGTTTAGTAACTACTATAAACATAATGTTCAGTTCATCATATCATAGGGGCCACTAAACGCATATTTCACAGCTAATCTCCAATATATAAATCACATGCTATAATTTTCTGACATTGTTTCCCTACCAAAACATGAAACCTCACTTTTTCAAAACACCAAACACCATCATATCTCTCAACCTAACATTTGATACCAATCATTCACGACCCCTCCCAACATGGTGTACCCCTATAGGGATGACAATGTGAGAAGGGAGATAGTGACCCCCCTGAGTCCCGCCTCTAGTAGGCCCTGGGTTCAAGACTTGCATTGAGGGTAAACCAAAAAAATGGGAGGCCTTACCCTCTAAGGAAACACATGATATAATGAGAGATAATAGATATACACCAAACTAAATCCAACTGAGACTGTAATATAAATGAAATCCCATGTACACATATGTAATGTCATTCAAAAACTACTACTACTAAATGGGAAAATTTCAAGTACCAAAAAAAGTAAAAAATGGTAGAAACCACGAAGTCCGGAATGCTCCTGCAACCCCAAGCTAGTAGTAACCAACCTAATCTCCAATCTTCTACAAGTAATCAGTCTGTACGCACACAAGGTGATATTGTTATCCATAGAATATAAAAAATTATTTATAAGGTTGTCCCATAATTATAAAAATATCTCAGAATGTTTAATATACTATATTTTGTACTTTTTATGGAAATAACATAATAATATGAAGTAGAAGAAGAAACTAATTTTGAAAGAGGAGATAAAACAATTACCTCTTTTTGGGTATCTCTATTTGTTATGCATGAAAGTACACCTTAAGATGTATTTTTACCCAAAGTGTGGGATCTAGGATGTAGTTAGGAGAGTTGGTAGGAGATTTGGGTAGGGGTTTCTGAGAAAAATGGATTTTTTGGTTTGATTAAAAGATAAGTAGAGGTTCCTTTTATAATAGAGGGGAGGGGCACCATTGGAATGTCTTGAAATATTAATTTATTATAAATTCATTTTTGGTTAATAATTCTACCAAACTAATTTATTTCATAGATAAAATTAGTATGGGTTGAAATACTATTAAAAAATAAAATTTATTCCTTTTTTGATTTTATTTTAAACCTTAACAATTTTATTTATCCATATTTAATCTATTTAATTTTATTTTTGGTAATAATATTCTAAATATTATATGGTTATAAATATCTACTTAGGTATTTTCAATTGTCCATAATTAGATAATTTATGCCATTTTGTACCATATAATTTTTACTTTTTAATGTTAAAATATTTTAGTTATTTTTAAATGATTTTATAATATGTTATTTTTATAAAAAATCAATAGTGTCAATTTTGACAATATTCATTTATTTGACATTAAATAAAATCCACATAGAAGTTAAATTCTAATACAAATATTTAGTAGACTCCTAACATGTCATATTCACCTATAATATTCATTTAGAAGATTAATTATTTCAAATGATATTTATTTTATTATTTTTAGAACCATTTATTTGATATTTCAATCAATAAAATAATTTCTACATTACTATTGTGTCATAATTAATGATAATTATTTAATCTCTAAAATTATAAATAAGTATACATGATGTAGATAATTTCATTAAATTTCTACATAATATTTATCTTCAAATTTTTATCATGTTTATCACAAAATTAAATTTATTATACTTATAAGATATATAAGTGTGACATGTTGTCACCTTCATTTGTTTTAATTATAATTACATCAATTTTGTGGAAAAAGTCCATTAAAGGACTCAATTCTGACCCATATATGATATTGGTCGACTTTAATTAATATAAAAGGATTTTTTCGGTGTTTGGGTTATTTTATTATCCTTATCATATTGTCACTTTCCCTAATTTACCTGATTTACCTTAAATTGTGATAAATAAAAATTACCGTAGTTACTATTCATAATATCCAACAAAATAAAATTAACCTATTAACATAATTTGGACCCACTAATTCCAAATATGGAATCCATTACTTATAATTTAACATTGAAAATTTTATGAAATTATTTTAAAATTAATTCTTGTTGTCAAAAATATAAATACGGGGTTTTAAGAAGTAAAAACATATCAAATGATTTTCATGTGTTTATGAACAATTTAAATGTGAAATTAATTCCAATGACCAACATTGGATTAAATGATAAGAAAAACCCTATTAAAATTTAAAATCAATTAAAAAGATAATCTAACTATATAAATATATTGGATGAAAAGGTAGTTTTGAATTAAAATTCTATATTTTTCACTATTAATGAAAATATGAATTTTATCAGAAAAATACCAAAATTAAACAAATGTAAATTTTGGTTTCCCGATTCCAAATAATATGATTATATTGTAATATCGAATATTTAAAAGTGTAAAAACCCAGATTTAAAAAGGGTGCGCCATCAAAAGGCTGCAAAACTTCATTTTTTGAAAAATACATCTTTTATCAAAAAAATGAATATGTTCTTATATCTTGTTTGGAAAATTATTAAGATGAATGATAATACTCTATAAAATTCAATACATGGTTAATACTATTCATAATGACTTATTTATATCCCATTAAATAATAATATGTTAATAATATATCATTGTTTACTGCAACTCAGTATTGCGTACAATGGAAGCTTTCTAGGAAGGTCGCACTTGTGTGTAATGAATGATAAGAATAGTGTTGCATATAATGAAAGATAATACGATATTGTGTATAGTTAAATATAATATTAGTATGGTCTATAAAACAAGACATCAATGAAATTTAAATAATCTTACTCATAAAATATCAGGGGGCTACACTCAGCCTCGCCGTCACCGTGGGCTCCCACACAGCCTCCCATTTTTCCTTATTCCTCCTCCCTCGGCCACCCCAAAGGTGGATCACTATTTACCTCAACATTTTCCTTGATCAGCCCCCTATACACCCATAACTACTCACCATTACTGATCATATCCTCCACCATATTCGTCATCATGCAGCACCATCTCATCCAAACTGTGTCTTGCCTTCGCTGTCGCACCTCCGTTGCATCTTCATGAGGATGAATATTTGATTTCGGATCATTGCACCAAATTTTTTGGGAGAAATAATAATTTAATAACAAATTACGAAGAACATGAATAACACAAATAATGTCAGGGGAGAAATTCACAATGAAAACCCCAAGGAACAAACCTCTACTATTATTCATTCCGGCATCGATCCATTTTGTAAGAATGATCAAGAAAAAAAAGATAATATCCATTAAAAACAAAGATAATAAATCTATAATAAAAACCCATCATTAAAGGCCAATAGAACAAAGATTCAACTAGTTATTGGGTTGATCTACATTCATTTTTGATTCTATGAATGGGGAATGAAAAAATCACAATGTCCTACTTGGGAAATGATCATTCACTATCGAGGGTTTTTTATCGATTGAGATCCATCAAGAATGATCTAGATCCATTGTATCATCATCAAATATCGATATATTTCTACAAGGTTATCTCTAGAGCCTTGAAATAATTTTAGGGTTATGAGGCTAACCCTAGACCCTTTCTTAAAATAAAAATAAAAATTAATCGTCCTTGCATCGAATACAAAAAATATTTTATTAACATATTTCTATTCATGTTACATCTGAAAACTAATTTTCATATTTGACACACACTGTCCGATGTTAGCCTTAGCCTAGGGTACACCCACTTCTTTAAACACAATGGTGCCTATATATTTCTGATCTTGACACATATTTAAATGTAATTCCACATTTTCAAGAAATCATCTTGCACAGATTATTACCAACTAAACATTTTTCAATGAATCGTTTTGGGTACAACAGGCCTCAGAATCACACACCATCTAATCACCTAGTCTCCAAATAATTCCATATAATAATTAAAAATAATACCCAAAAAATTGAGGGAATTATCGTTACACATACCATAACCCAGAAAAAAGATCTCCCAAAATTTCATCAACATCATAAAATTTTCAAAAAAAACCATAAATGGGATCTCTATGAATTGAACATATGATTAAACATAAACTTGTAAACCCATGATGAAATCCATTACCCTAAATATAAAATCACATGAAAACATTTTAATACTCAAGGTTATCAAAACAATCATGTGATACAAACTATAACTGCCTTAGACCTACACTGTCAGATTAAGTGATTAAAATATAAACATTACATTTAATGATTTTATACCGATGAAGGTAACCCAATTTTCTCCATAAAAAATATAAAACATCAAAAATAAATTTTTAAAAAAGTACATTGTCATGTACCTTTGAGGTTTATAGTTATATATAATAAAGGAAAACTATTACCAAATCAATACCCATCACTTTAAACGAGCATTTCACCCACTAGAAACATTTTTTCTAATTTCACATTATGTTATCAGCATCATCCATATGGAACCTCTCTAGGAATTATTTGATAACATGCATAAAATGAATCATTATAATGGTGAGAGAAAATTCTTAGTAAGGGTAAACATATTCATTAATAATTGATTTTCATTTTTGAGAATAAGAATAGAGTAAAGGTATAATGACATAATAAAATTAAATGAGAAAAAAATTAATACCAGTACCCATAAATATCTGGATCATTGACAATGAAAACATGGCATAATTATTTTAAAAATTACTGAGTCACTATAATCAGTAATCATTCGTAATTTGATAATAATCTTGATTAAAGAAAAATTTTAAAAACATAGATTTAATAATGAAATTGTATTAGTATCTTGGTAAATTATCTTCATACGAATTATTTTAAATTCAATAACGAATATGGTTGAATAATAACATTTGTGTACCTAATGCTTGTGGAGCTGTCACAAACCCACCCATTCGTAGGTTATCACGAAACAACTAGTCCTTGGATTATATTGGAACCATTGATAACTATAAACACTTTCTAAGAACAATATAATGATTAAAATAAATAGAGAATTCATTTTATCAAATACTCATTGAAACAAACTTTATTCATTCCATAATGTGATTAATTTGAGGAAAATAAATGATTTCTCTAATAATAACTTCCCAATATGATTAACTCATGGAAAATAAATGGGTTCTACAAAAATCACTATGAAATAATAATAATAAATCTAGAGAAAGATTAAGATGGTATCATTAAAAAATATAATGACTGGAGAATAATTAACAGTAAGGGTTATTGATATTGATGAATAGAAATACAATTATAATATAATTTAAATATTTTTTTAAAAAATAACCATTTCATCTAAAATATAAATTTTAAAAACTCAAAATTCAAAAAATATTGTGAAAATAGATTTCAATGAAAAAAATATTAATATATAATGTATATCAAGAAAAATAATAGACATGATGTCAAGAAAATCGATTCATCTCATAAATGTTAAAAAAACTTAATTAAAAATGAATTCAAAATTGAACAATTGGGAATATTTTATGAAATTTGACATTAAAACTTTTTATGATTAGTTAATATATCATTTAAATCGGATTTAGGAAATATTTTATTTTCAAAAAAGAAAATTTTTGGAATAAAATTATGAAACATGGACGTGGAAGATAATTATACCTGATATAAAGGAAAATATGAATTCAATATCACGTTCAAGAAAATATCTTGATATTTATCTAATAAATATGGGAGGATATTGAAATAAGGCATGTTAAGCACATTCATAACCATTTGAGAAGAAATATATTTGGTTCAAGGAAATATGATCCTATTATTTACTCCAAAGGAATGTTGAATATAAACATTCTCAAAAGGAAGGATATTTTATTGTATATCCCCTTCAACATTGGTAACTCCTCCATTGTAAGCCCCATGACATAATAACATCAAAGGATACTTAAAATATCTGGAACATAAGTGAATTGAAAATATATGTTTTCAAAAGGTTGATATATACTCTTCATAAAATAATAAAGGTGAATATAATTAAAAAATTATCCAAAGAAATGAATTTGGGATAATTAACCATTACAAATATCATATATTTAAATTTCGATTAAATCAATAAAAAAAATTATGTGTAAAAAATTTACATAAAAAATATTATACACATAATAAAAATATTTTTTTGATCAATACCCCTAAAACCACATCATAAAAAATTAAATTAATAAGATTTACAACCCAAGGAAAGGAAATCAAGATAAGAAACCATTTTGAACGTGATAACATTCAACTAAAATCCCCATAGAGTAAATAAGTCAAATATAAACTATAAAACATGTTTGATTAATGATTCATGATAATACATGTAAATGGGTAATCATATTATCCATATAAAATAAATAAGGTGTATAAAATTAAAATATTCCTCAATAATGGTAAAATTGAGATGTTGTCCATTACATCATTGGTAATCTATGGATGTAACCCCTATGAAATATATAACCACATATGGATTTGTAAATCTAAATTATTTTTATGAAAAAAATTCAAATATAAATTCATGGAAATTTTATACACCACAAAACAAAAACATAAGTGTTGAATATGGAATATGTCTTAATGAAATTAAAGTGAGGTGAAAAATTATTACCTTGAGTCAAGGCGTCCATTGTATATCCTTTAACTCAGGTTTAATAATAATATATTAGTTATTTTATTTCTTAATAAAATTTTAAAGATTTAATAAGTTACACTAAAATAATTCATTTTATATCATTTTAATGACATATTCATATAATTAATCTACTAAGTTCGCATTGGTTGTTTTGAGGTTGATCGGTTCAATGTTCCAAAATGGATTTGTTGTGTTGATCATGGTCAATGAGGTCATTATTTCAACATATCAGAATACTAATAATGACCTAAATATCATATTTATTCTTCAATTATAATTTTAAAACCAATAATTAATTAAGATTATATATAATGGACTATGTTATGATCATTCATACAATAGGTCATACGTATATATGAGTAACATTTCCATTTTAATATGATCTTAATAGAAAGAAGGTATGTGATATTTTATATTTATATAGTTGTAATATTATAATAAAAAACATATTGTTTCATTAAATATTCTTATATATATCATCCATGTTTTGAGTTGAAAAAAATAATTCATTTCTTCATGGAGGTTATAGACCACACATACTCATGAATAACACTATTATTTTTTAGTGTAATAAAAAAATGATATATTACCATTTTAGAATGATACATATGTCATTAGTATCATTATTTATTTATTTAAATCACTTATATGTTGTAACACTCCAAGATATCATCTTATGTTATTTTCCTTAAAGTAATTCAATAGCTTGCACTACACGCAACACTGAGTTCGAGCGCAACATGACTTACCAAACTAGCCGTTCAAAAGAAGATATGAATAATATTAACTTAATTTTGAATTTTATATACTCAATATAATTTTGGAATCCATATTATGTGTTTCTTATATATAATATAATAACAAATACATTTTTTTCATATAAAAGAAGTATTTTTAAAAAAAAATGCAATTTTACCACTTTTTAATTGAAAAACCTTTTTAAAACCAATACTTGACAATTTTATACATTCAATTTAATGAAATTAAGTTCTTCTTTAAATAGGGACATAAAAATATATTTTGGATAAATTTGTGGTACTTTTTTAATAACTTTTATATTTTGATGAATACTGAAAAAATTAATTTTTAATTGAAAACAACTTTTTTAATTGAAATATTTTATAGTTTTAAAAAATGTATTTCAATGGTTTGGAAGTATAATTATATTATATATTTTTTTCATTTAATACAATTTATGTGATTATTAGTAATTTCAAAATTAAATTTGACATAAACACATGTCAATCATTTGATAGTGTTTACTTTTTAAAAAACCGCTTTTCAATTATGACAACGGGATTTAATTTTAAATTAATTAATTAAACATATATGTTTTGAATTTGTTAAAATTGAATTCATTTTTGAATTTGGAATATCAAAATTATCTTAGGGTATATTTTTTTTGTATTTTTCTGAAAACATTCCATTTTGAATGAATAGTGAAAACACTACGTTTAAAACCGAATTTTTTATTTAAATAATTATATATTTTATTTAAATTTATTTTATGTAAAAATAGATCTATAATACCTATATATATGTTAAATTTAATTCATTGGTGTCATTTTATAATAAAATTAGATGTATAAAATATTATTGAACTTTTTACCGTCTTTAACCCACCTCGTAAGAGCATTTACAAATTTACATAAAACATAATTTTACCACTTTTGTGAATTGAATTTCGAAAATACAAGAGTCGTGACTGATATGAGTAAGTAAAATGTGGTTCAATAAGATGAAAATGATTTTTGGTGAATAGTAACTTTTTATTTTTATTTTCCACTATTAAAAGTAAATAGGGTAATTAAGGGTAAAAATCATATTATTATTACCCTAACACATCTACTAAATCTGTTGGATAAGTTTAATTAGATAAAAAAACCCTATGAACAAAATACGATCCTTTAGGTCCACCTGTATTAGATTTGGACATTTATTATAATTTTATTTAAAGAATAGTTAAACAAGTTAAAATCAAATTTTAATAAATAAAACATTTTTATTATAGGGTTATACATAAGATAAATTTGACTATAAATATTAATTTGAAATATAAAAATAATTCCTACATAATGGTATTTTATTTATATTTTTTATACAATAAATAATTTAATTTATTAATGACAGAATGATGATTCAGTAATTACCTAATTAATGAAATATTAACATAATTGATATGATAAATATCCAAATAAATGTAATTTGAGACTTTTTATGAATTAAAATAATTTTATAGGATAATATGACATTTTAGGGTTGGATAGATTAATTTTTTTCGATGTAATAAAGTTTTTATGAATTTAGAAAAAACAAAATACAAAAGAGTGTCAAAATTGACATAAAAGAGTTTTAAAAACAAATATTATTTTATTAATTTATATTCTATTCCAAAAAATCTAAGGTTCATCCAAAAGTATTAATTAATATTATATATGTCATAAATTATCCACTTTAGGTTTACTTGTATGTTTATAGTATTTTTATTAACCATATAATATAAAAATACAAAGAGACATGGTAAATGTCAAACTATTTAACTAAGAGTTAAATCTAAAAAAAAGATAATATATAACCCAAACCTGTCTAAAACCAATTGGTTGAGTTTTTTTCGACCCATTCACACCTTATCCTTTAAATGATTCATTTTGGATCCATTATAAAACGAAAATGATTTTATTATAAAATAACATTTCTAACTTTTCCAAAGGTGCCCCTCACCCCTTCTATAAAAGGGAACCTCGATTTTTCCCTAATTCATACCTAATATGCCGTTTGGCTTGGCCAAACCCTACCCAAATACCCTCTCAACTGTCCTCCCTTCATCCTAGAGGCCGTACATTAGTATGAAAGCCATCCTATGGAGCCCTTTTGATCAAATCAAAAGGAAGAACCCGAAGCATAGGTAAAATTTCTAATCACCTCTTTCATGTTCCTTTCTTCTTCACTTCCCCTTTCATTTTTGTTTCAATTCTAAATTAATAACTCTAGTATCTTCTATATACTATGATTTTATTATAAATATGGTAAAACCATATTCATTATTCTATCCATCCTTTGTATGTCATGCCACCATACGTGCGTACGTACGACAAACCATCTCCACATCGTGGTGTAATTGTTATTCAATACATTATTATTTGGATGGGTATAATAATGATGTATCATTGAATTAAATAATAAATATAACATTATAAAAATTCTTTATATATTATATACCATCCAATTATATATTATTTTAATATCAAAATAATGATATTGTCATTCGTGCGTACGCACGGATTACCGTCTCCACGAACGCGATGAGATTCATTTCACATCGTATCCATTAAAGAATAATTTTCATTAGATGAATAAAAATAATTATTAAAGACTTAATATAATTCTTAAAATTAATAAGATACATAATATCCATAACAAAAATTACTTAAGTAACAAAGCATAAAGTGGAAAACGAATTAGTTAACACCCGAAACGACGATAATAATAAAATATTATTAAAAAAGAAATATTGAATGATCATATATGATATCATATTAATGTATATTATTCTTTTATAATTTAATAACAATTATTTCACTATTATACAGGAGGTTATCCTACCCTAAACCATGGAAAAGTACAAAGGGGTTTCTTATCCCACCTTTAATCCCGTGAGATTTCTGTTGTTCCCCACTTTTTTATTGCATGTGTTGTATTGTGTACTACCATTTGATATATATTATCATGATTCTATTTATATTAATGGTATTATTTGATTCATTTGGTGGTTATTAAATTTTTTTCATATGACTCGATTGATTACAATGAAGTAAGGGGTTTTCATCTCACTTTTTATTCATGTGAGATTCATGTTATATTGGCCACTATTTCATTTTGTGTGCCATATGTACTGTCCATGGTTGTATTCATTGGGAAATATAATTTAAATTTTGTCTATTTAAATAATAATTGTATGATCTTTCTTTTATGGGGTGTATGATTTGTATGATAACAAATCGGTAAGGGAATTTCAAATTTCAATTTCCACTCATTGGGCTTTACGCATACTTCATTGATTATTTTACACCATGATTATGTGTGGAATAATTATTTATTATTTGAGTAGTAATTTACACTCCCATTTCTATGGATATAATTTTTATACACATAATAACTCCATTGATAAATTCTCAATTCATCGATATAAACATGATACGAGTAATTTTAATTCAATCTCCATTTATTGAGTTAAACATCCAATTCATTGGTGTTATTTTTAAAAAAATATGTGTGAATTTCCTCTGATATATTTACACTGAATATCAAATCATATTTAGTGTATTTATATTTTTCACACATAATTATGTCATTGATTTATCCCTATCCTAAGGATACAATCTTTATAAGAGATTTCATCTCAATTTACACTCCATTGAGACTTCTTTGTTGTTATACACCAATTCACTTTTATATGATGTATACAATGTACTTTTACATAGTATATCATGAATCCCTTTATTCTCATGATATTTTAATGTTTTTATTAACGAAATTATTTTTATTCATGTGTCTCTCTTTTTCTTAGGAACTTTAACTAAAATATTATTTTAAATGTTTTAAATATTTATTATTCTAAATCATTCTCATTAATGTCCATTTATTAAAAATGGTTTTAAGGATATATTTATATGGAAATTAATGTTTTAAAATTAAAATTCCTTTTAAATATTTTAAATTTTTATGGGACACTTTGATTCAAAAATCTATTTTTAAATGGATTTTTGACAAATAGTGTGACTTTTAAATGATTTCAAGAAAAATGGGGATATTTCTCTCATATAGTTTTGATGATTATTTTCATCAATGACAATATCCTTCATTATTCTCGATTTAGGTTAATCTATTAAAATAAAATCTTCCATATTGTATTGAATGAGTTATTTTTGACTGTGGATGTGCTATTTTTATACCATTCATGGTTTTTGGATAAATTATTGACATTTGGTATGCTATATTTAATAAGAATGTTTATGTTATGTTTTAAACTTTTCATATTAGGAATGCATTGGACATAGTATGTGATGAGTGGAGCCCTCTATAGCTCCTCGATGTATCAGTATGTCTCATGAGACAAACTAGTTTTTTGGCACAAGGCCTTGAAAAAATCTTATTTGTAGTATTGGCACAATACCTTGACCATGTGGTTATGAAAGTCTTCCATTATTATTTCCATCATTATGAAAGTGGATATTGTTATTCCATGTGATTATTTGACTAGTAGAATATCCATGTGAATAAGTAAATTTCATTATTTGATTTTATATTTTCCATTTTATACTGAAGATCAAGTTTAATAGGCTTTTGTTTTTGTCTTATACATTGCCTTAAATGTTTATGCCTTTTTATGAAAGTTTCCACTATATTTTTATCCTTATAGAGCATCTGGGCTCACCCCTTTCAATTTTTTATTTTTTCCAATATGAGAAGATGTATATTATGACTGACAAGTAGGGATAGTCTATGGGATCTCAGTGTTGTATATGGAAACAATGTTGTTGTAGTTTCCCATTTTATGATGTAATGTAAACATTATGAATGTATCTAGTATATCTAAGGATACTAGGATAATCATTCATTCAAGACATGATATTTATTGATCAGGCCAATGATACGTAATAACGCACGGACTCTAGGCTTCTGGGGTCGGGGTGTTATAGTTTGTAGGAAATGATGTTTAGTACAATCCATGGAAACTAGGTTTAGATAAACTCTGATTAGAGAAAATAGTCTAAAGATAGACATTGAGGATTATTATAGATGAACTTCCCAGAATTTTGGTATTGTAGAGATTTTGAATGTTTTCCAAGCAACAAATCCCTGTCTAGATACGAGAAGGTAGAGGCGGATCCGACAAAGATGTACCTAGGGGTAAAACCCGAAAACAAAGATTCGAGCTAGACTCGAATGGGAATTAGTGCACGATAACGAGCCTTGCTGGAATGTTGGTCATGACACTCCTGGGGGATATTATTTTGATAATTCAAATTTTATTTACAAAACTATTTGAAGGAATTTAATATAAGATGAGAATAAATAAAACTTGTTAATTCGAAGGTGTTTTAGATTGAAAATAAGGTGTTATGATATTCTCAAAATGGTTTTATGACTCACACTATGCTTTCATGTGTTATTCAATGGCTATATTTCAATGAAGTCATAGTAACATTGACCATGATGTACAAGGTGGGAACGTTGGTGGAAATGAGCAAAGAAATGGAATGTTGATAGGTGTAAAAGATATCGTGTTCATTCTGAATCCGTTTTTTTTAAATATGATCAACAAATTCTATATTAACCAACTCCCAGACTCAACAATGAAGAGAAATGCATTGAATGATAAGAGATCTAGTAGTGGAGACCATGGAAAAAAGAATGCTCAATTTCCATCATGTGGGAAATGTGGAAGGATAAACCAAGGGAAGTTTCTCAATGGAATAATGAAATTCTTTTTGAGTGGGGAAGAAGGACAGAAAGTAATGAATTGCCGACGAAAAATGAAGAGTACTCTGGTAGAAAATAAATATGATCCCAAGAATCAATTTACAATCATTTTCCATAAATGTATGGGACCTGGGAATTACCCAAGTTAATGCCTTATTCTATAGGATAACCCCTTGGTCAAGGAAGAACCGATATGGAAATAAATTGATGGTGAAATGTTTAAAATTATTAGTTCTCTTTGTTGATTGGATTACTTTGGAAGACGTTTCTCTTATGTGTAACCCTGCAGTTTAGTATGTGAAAATACTATATTAGGAAGAATGGTGTTTTCCATTTTTGATATAGTTATAAATAACCATTTGGGTATATATTATCCTTGAATTTGAGGATATTTCGTATTATAAAATTTTTGGATGAAAATGCGGGGTATGAGATAACATTTCTGGTAATATTATGTTATAAATATTTTGATGAATTTATCAAATTTTGGGAATGTTATAAAATATTTTTTTTGAAAAAGGAAACCTTGCAGACCATGTGACAACCTGTCGCATCAGACAAAGCTGTAGGAACTGATCCCACAACAATAGTGCGATTGAGATTTAATGCCTACCACTGGACTACGTTAATTCCCTGGTTAGTGTGACAAATTTTTTTAGTTAAATGATTTTATTGATCAATAATAAGTATATTTTGGATCTTATGTCTTATAAAATGGATATCCTTATTATAGGAAAATTATTTGGGGATTAAGTGATAAATTTAATTTTGGAAGACATTTGATCTATTGGGAATAATATATGCCTAAGTCAAATATAATACTATGGGATATCGTTTGAGGAGTAATGGTGGATTTTTATCTACGTTTTTATAGTGTATTTATAGTGATTTTGGTTATTTATTGAAATTATTAACCTATCATATAGAATATGTGATTAGTTTAATTACTTTTAAGTATATGACATTAAGAGTAGTCGATGCTATTTGGAAGTACAATTTAACATGGAAGACTGCGTAATCAAATTCTTCTATGTTTTGGGTTTCAATATTAGTTTTGATTATATAGATAGATTTTAAGGAAAATTGTTTATTAAATGGTATTTATTGATCTTTGGGAATTGTTGGTTCAATTTTAGAAATTAATATAAGTATTTTTTTCTCTAAAGGATTATCCTTTTGGGGGATCATCTGATCTTGTACTAAACATTTAATTTTGGTTAATCTCTAAAGTCAAAGTAAATATATATAATTTATCATTTGTGTATTATTTGATTCTCTAGAAGATGATTCTAGCGCTTTAAGTGTGACCTAGTCTTCTTCAATACTCATCCTTTGAATGAAATGACGAGTTAGTGGAAGAAATTTTTTAAAGGATGCAAATCTACTTGAAAAGTAAGTATATCTCTTTATGTTCTTAGTCAATCTCATAAATAAAATAATCAAATTTATGAAATGGAACGTAAAACAAAAAAACAATATCCCTTCACTTTTGATACTTGGAAACTAATGAACATTTATCTCATCACAAGTTTGTGGTTTTCTTATTATTAATTTTCTCCCAATTATGTTTTCTATCACTCTCCACTAGAACTTCACACTTATTTTATCTTCCATATCCAGGTTTTCCTACATGGAATCCTAGTGTGGGTTATCTCTGGTGACCTTTGTACTTCTCATTATTTGTTTTAAAGAGATAGTTTTATTGACCCGTTTTCCGATGTGGGACTTCTAATGAAGTTCCCATGCCCAATTTTAAAATTACAAGGATGAAATTTACAAAAGGGGGAAATAATTTAACACCCCAAAATTTCATAGTATGTTATTTTCTTTAAAGTAATTCAATAGCTTGCGTTACACACAACACCAAGTTCGAGCGCACCACGACTTACCAAACTTGCCGTTCAAAAGCGGTTATGTATAGTATTAACTAAATTTTAAATTTCATATACTCCATATAATTTTATAATCCATATTATGTGTTTCTTATAAATAATATAATAACAAAATCATTTTTTTCAGATAAATGACATTTTTTTTCAAAAAAATGAAATTTTACAACCTTTTAATAGAAAAACCTTTTTTAAACAAATATTTGACACATATATATATATATATATAACTTATTGAAATTAAATTCTTCTTTAGAATATGGGCATAAAAATTTATTTTGGATAAATTTTTTGTACTTCTCAAAAAACATTTATATTTTGATGAATAATGAAAAATATTATATTTTAAATGAAAACCACTTTTTTAATAGAAATAATTTATAGTGTTAAATTAGGTATTTTAATGGTTTGGAAGTATAATTAGATTATATTTTTATCATTTAATACAATTTAGGTGATTATAAGTAATTTCATATTTAAATTTGACATAAACACATGTCAATCTTTTGATAGTTTTTTATTTTTATGATTCCTGCTTTCCAGTTTTGACAACGGGAATTAATTTTAAATTACTTAATGCAAATTATATGTTTTGAATTTGGTAAAATAAAATTCATTTTTGAATTCAGAATATCAAAATTAGTTTATGGTAAATTTTTGGTATTTTTAAGAAAACATTCAATTTATGATGAATAGTGAAAACACTACGTTATAGTATAAAACCGGATTTTTATTTAAATAATTATTTATTTTATTTAAATTTATTTTATGTCAAAATATATGTATAATACTTATATATGTTCAATGAAATTCATTGTCGTCATTTTATAAAATAATTATATGTATAAATGTTTGTTGAACTTTTTACCCTCTTTTACCCACCTCTATGGAGCATTTGCAAATTTACATAAAACATAATTTTACCGCTTCTGTGAGTTGAATTTCAAAAATCCAAGAGACATGGTTGATATTAGTAAGTAAAAAGTGGTTCAATAAGATAAAAATAATTTTTGGTGAATAGTAACTTTTTACTTTTATTTACCACAGTTAAAAGTATATAGGATAATTAAGGGAAAAAAAATATTATTATTAGCCTAACACATATACTAATTCTATTGGATAAGTGTAATTTGAAAAAAAACAACCTTTTGAATAATATGGGATCCATTAGGCCCACTTTAATTAGATTAGGTCATTTTTTAATATTTTATTCAAAGAAGTGTTAAAAGAGTTAAAATCAAATTTTAATAACTAAAACATTTTTAATATAGGGTTATACATAAGGTAAATTCGGCTATAAATATTAATTATAAATATAATAATATTTCCTAAATAATGGTATTTTATTTATATTTTTTAGACATTAAATAATGTAATTTATTTAGGACACACTAATGATACATTAATTACCAAATCAATGAAATATTAAAATAATTGATATTATAAATATCCAAATAAATGTAATTTGAGACTTTTTATGATTTCAAATAATTTTCCAGGTTAATATGACATGATAGGATTGGTTAGATTAATTGTTTTCGAAGTAATAATGATGTTTTTAATTTTTCAGAAACAAAATACCAAATAGTGTCAAAATTGACAAAAATGGGTTTTTTAAACAAATATTATATTATTAATTGATATTCTGTTCCTAAAAATATATAGTTCAGCCAAAGGTCATAAATAATATTATATATGTAATTAATGAACCACTTGTGGTAATGTTGGAAGTTTATTGTATGTTTATTAACAATATAATATAAAAAATACAAAGTGACATGGTAAATGTCAAACTATTTAACTAAGAGTTAAATCTAAATGATAAATATAATATAGTAACCCAAACCTATATAAAACCTACTGATTGAGTGGCGTTTGACCCATACCCACCATATCCTTAAATTTATTCATTTTGGAGCCATTAGAAACCAAAAATGAATTTATTATAAAATAAAATTTCTTGCTTTTCCTAAGGTGCCCCTCACCCCTCTTATAAAATGGAACATCCCATTCTATCTAATTAATACCATAAAATCCATTTGGATTGGCCAAAACCTGCCCAAATATCCTATAAACTGTCCTCCATTCATCCTAGATTCCGTCCTTTAGCCAGAAAGCCAACCTAAAGATCCCTTTTTATCAAATCAAAAGGAAGAACCCGAAGAAGAGGTATATATTCCATCACCTCATTCAATTTATTTCTTCTTCCACTTCCTCATTCTTTGTTGTTTCCATTATAAAATAATAACTCCAGTATCTTATATATACATTGATGTTATTATAAATATGGAAAAACTATATTCATTATTCTATCCATCCTTTAATGACATGTCGCCATACATGAGTATGTACGGCTTACAATCTCCACGTCGTGGTGTAATTGTTATTCAATACATAATTATTTGGATGGGAATAATAATGAGGTATAATTTATGTAATAATAAATATAACATGATAATGATTCTGTATATATGTTATAACATCAAATTATATATTATTTTAATTTCAAAATAATGATATTGTCACTCATGCGTACGTACAGATTATAGTCTTCACGAACGTGATGAGATTCATTCCCCATCATATCTATTCAAGAATAATTTTCATTAGATGTTTAAAAATAATGTTTAAAGATTTAATATAATTCTTAATATGAAATTTATACAACCTATCAATAACAAACATTACTTACGTAGAAAATAATATAAAGGAAAATGAATCAGTTAACACCCGTAACGACGATAATACTAAAATATTATTAACAACGCAATTTTGAAAGATCATATATGATATCATATTAATTTATATTATTATTTTATAAATTAATAACAATTATTTCACCATTATACCGAAGGTGAACCTACCATTAACCAAGGAAAAGTAAATGTGAGGGGTTTCTTATCTAACTTATAATTCCGTGAGATTTCTATTGTTCGCCACTTATTTTTTGCATGTGGTGTGTTTTGTACTTCCATTTGATATATATTATCATGATTCACATTATATTCATGGTATTATATTATTCCTTCAGTGGTTATTAACTTTTGGTCATAAGACTCGATTGATTAAAACAAAGTAAGGGGTTTTCATATCACTTTTTATTCATGTGAGATTCATGCTATATTGGCCACTATTTCCTTTTCTATGGCCTATGAACTGTCTATGATTGTATTCATTGTGAAATAAACATTAATTTATGTGTATTTTCATCATTATTTTATGATCCTTCTTTCATGGGGTTTATGTTTCGTATGTTAACAAATCGGTAATGGAATTTGAAATTTCAATTTCCACTCATTGGGCTTTACGCATACTTCATTGATTATTTTACTCCATGATTATGTGTGGAATCCCTATTTATTATTTGTTTAGTAATTTACACCTACCATTATGTGGATATACATTTGATACACATAATCACTCCATTGATAAATTCTCAAGTCATCGATATGAACATGATAAGAGTAATTTTAACTCAATCTATATTTATTGAGTTAAACATCCAATTCACTAGTGTTGATATTACAAGAATATGTGTGAATGTACTCTGATTGATTTATACTGAATATCCAATAATATTGAATGTATTTATAATTTTCACACATAATTATGTTGTTGATTTATCCTTATCCTAAGGATAAGGTCATTACAGGATATTTCATCTCAATTTACATTCCATTGAGACTTCATTGTTTTTATACACCAATTAACTTTTATATGGTGTATATAATGTAATTTGACATAGTATATCATGAATAACTTTATTATCATGATATTATAATGTTTTTATTACCTCAATTATTTGTATTCAAGTGTCTCTCTTTTTTTAGGAACTCAAACTAAAATATCATTTTAAATGTTTTAATGATTTATTATTCTAAATAATTCTCATTAATGTCCATGTTTTAAAAATGGTTGTAAGGATTTATTTATATGGTCAGTAATGTTTTAAAATTTAAATTCTTTTTAGAAGTATCAATGTTTTATGGGACACTTTGATTCAAAAATCTATTTTAAACGGCTTATTGATGAATAGTGTGACTTTAAAAAGATTTGAAGAAAAAAGGGCACATTTCTCTCAAATGGTTTTGATGATTTTTTTCATCTATAACTATATCCTTCATTATTCTCAATTGATCTTAATATATTACAATAAAATATTCCATATTGTATTGAATAAGTTATGTTTGACTATGGATGTGCTATTTTTATACCATTCATGGTTTGTGGATAAAGTATTGACATTTCGTATGCTAATGTTAATACGAATGTTTATGTTATGTTTTGAAATTTTCATGTGAGAAATGCATTGGACATAGAAAATGATCGGTGGAGCCCACTATAGCTCCTCTATGCCTCGGTAGGTCTCACAAGACAAACTAGTGTCCTGGAACAGGTCCTTGACAAAATCTTATTTGTAGTATTGGCACAAGGCCTTGACTATGTGGTTATGAAAGTTTGGCATTATGATTCCATCATTATAAAAGTGGCTATTGATATTTCAAGTGATTATTTGACAAATATAATATCCATGTGAATAAGTAAATGGAATTATTTGATTTTATTTTTTCCATATTGAGTATAGTTTCTTGTTTATAAGGATTTTGTTTTAGTCCTATACATTTCCTTAAATGTTTACGTTTATTTATAAAAGTTTCTGCTATATTGTTATCCTTACTGAGAATCTGAGCTCACCCCTTTATATGTTTTATTTTTCCCAGGATGCGAAGAAGTATATTATGAATGACCTGTAGGGATAGACTATAGGATCTCATTGTTGTCTATGGAAGAAATGTTGTTGTAGTTTTCCATTTTATGATGTAATATAAAGCTTATGAATGTATCTAGTTCTTCCAAAGATACTAAAGTAATTAGTCTTTTGAGACATGATATTTTGTGAGCATGCCAATGATATATAATAATGCACCGACACTGGGTTTCTGGGGTTGGGGAATTACATATGCATTCAATTTAACCTTATTTCCATTCATGTGAAGTTTATGTGAAAAAAGCATCACATCATTCCGAGAGGATGTAGTCCACCGTTCCCACATGCGATGTTATCGTATCCCCAATGAAATAGAAATTATAAAGGAATATGTGATATCATAAATATATAATTATGCAATTTTTAAAATTATCATATATATATATATATTTTATTTAAATCTATCATTATAATAAGCTGTAGGATGGGATGATGGAAAATGAATGACATCGATTCTTGAGGCGGTAATATGCCATAGACACGAAAGTTGACGTTATATCGCATTTAATGGAATATGATACAGATATAAGTTATTTTATTAACATATTAAAATAAAATTATATTTTTTATATGTTCATTTTTATATCATAACATTCCATGAAAATTAGAAGGTGGTGGAATAAGAAATAAAATAAAAACACCTGTTTAAAAATTGATACCTCTTCTTCGGTAAACCTCCTTAGATGAGAAAAAAACACCTTCATAGGTAGGATTTATTATCACAATAACTGAGCTAGGATGTGTATAGATAATTAAAGATTAAATTTGGGGTATTTTTGGAAATATAGTTTTTGATGGTGTGAAGAGAAGACAAGAGGGGTGGTTTTTTATAAGTTAGGCGAGTGGCACACTTGTATGTTTAGAGAAAAAAACATGTACAGACATATCTAAAATGAAACAAGGATCCATAATGAACCATTATCGATAATAAGTCATTGTAAGGTAAATATATTCCAATAAAAGTGATTATAGTCAAGATTTTAGTTCATTTCTAGAATTAAAATTTTAGTTTAAACTCAAGGTAAACATGTTCTAACCATAACCACAACAATTTATTTTTACTGTTTTCACTACTCATTATGGTAAAAAAATAATTTCAAATTATTGGATAATATAATTTATTTTGATTCAATATTTGGAATCTATTTTACCAAATTCAATTCATATAATTGGAAATATTTATTTTAAAATAAATCCCACAAATGGAGTGAAAAAGTGGGTTTTTAAGAAGTGTATTTTTGTAGTAAGAGATTAATTTAGGTTGACGACATGACTAATAATAAATATTTTATGAATATAAATTAATATTTAGTTAATTATAATATATAAATTTCATTAATAAAGTTCCCCATTAGGTATTTTTTTAATTAATTAAAAATTATAAAAATTATTAATTGTAAAATAGTTTAAAAAAATTCATTTTTTAAACAGAAAAATTAACGTATACTAAAATCAAATATCAAAATGATTAAAATTTAATTAGGTAGATTAAATATTACTAAAAAATATATATTTATCTTTAAATCATATCTAAAAAATAATAGGACTCTGATATTACTTATTTTATGACAAATAAATGATTGTTTTGAATGAAAATTAGTATTGTCACTATTGATTGAAAACACATTATTTTCTGAAAAATCCCAAAAGATCACCCTATATTATTTTTTATATTATATTTTTAAAAATCATGTGACTTTTATAAAATAAATTTATTAAAATAAATTTTCTAAAATAAATTTTATAAAATAAATTTTCTAATATAAATTTTCTAAAATAAATTTACTAATATAAATTTTCAAAAATAAATTTTCTAATATTTCTAAAATTTAATTATATTTGTTTTCAAAATGAATTAAAAATAATTTTTAGAGAATGTTTAATTTTGGAGAATAAAGTTACATCACCAAAAATTGATTCATTGTTTAATAATAATTTTTAAATAAATTATATTTATTCTTATATTTATATACCTATAAATTCATATATATATATATATCACAATGTTTATAGTATTATTCATACCTTCAAATTTAATGGATTGTTTAAAACCATTAAATATTTCATGGTTTGTTTAAGTTTGGTGTTTCATGTTAATGATTTTATAAAGAATAATAATATTCTTTAAAAATATCAAATGTTACATCCTCACCAACCCCTGTTATAAGTTTCATCCTCACATTGTTTACTTGATCACAGTAATCAATGGTTTTACATTTCAATAAAAAAAATACCTATATTGGAAACCCACATTGTAAATTTTTTAATAAAACATCCTCATGATAAGAGTCAAAAGAATGTATTATGGTCATCTAGAATATCACATAATATGTTTCTTAATTAGAGAACATAGGTGGTAATTGAATATTTGGATATTGATGAAAATTTTAATTCCCAAATAATGATTGAGAGTAATAGAGTACATTAATCATGAAAATATGAATGATTATGGGAAAATCAACAACCAAAAAACCATCAAGCAAAGTGATGTAGGAAAGGTCATTGATATAATCATAAATGATGGTAACAAGATAATATTTTCTTTTAATATCATTTTCTAAGAGTTCATGAGTTAATTTTTCATCTATAATAGAATATTAATGAAATATACTTATTTGATGAGTATAATTTATTTCATCTATCAATTTCCACAATAATATAATATTTTTCCCGAATCAATTAGTATTCAAGATGACTTTTCTTAAATTATCGAAGAAAAAAACTAAATAAATAAAGGATCACATAAGCGTAAGAGGATTAAAAAAATATTTCTTTTTTCATCAGTCATAAACCAATAACAAAATGGATAGAAAAATTCAAAATAATTCCCAAAATTACTAATCCATTATATGATCAGATAATAAATTAATCTCCAAAAATTAAATAGAAATACACAAAGGTCAACTTAAATCATTCTATAAATAAATGACCACATATCAAAAATAACCTCAAAAACCTCAACATTAAAGAGTGTTTTAACCTCTTAGGATATCTCATACCTTTTGTCATTAAGGCCCAAAAATGTAGTGATCATATTCAGAACATCACATAGACTAATTGTAGGTGGTTCACCATTATCACACATCAGTTATGGGTTGAAGACATATGGAATTTCTTGATGTGATGGTTTTTTGACCATCCTTAGGGAGATATTTTTCCAAATGTTTTATACTTATAAAATGCTTTGCAATATGATGAAAATACTTAAAAATAAACTTATTCATTAAATAACATTTAAAACCTATAGTTTATCAATACCATTAATCTTATGAAAATATAATTCTCTATCTAATAATACTTCATGTTGAACATAAGGGTAACACATACCCTAACCCAAATAAATCATATCCTAAAATGTCATTAATAACCTCAAAATTACATTACATAAATTCTTAGAATGGTTTTCTATAACTGAAACCTATGGATATCATTAAATTTTTAAACCCGTTATGGAATCTATAATTCATAATATAAACTCATTTGAATACATTATAATATCTCAGGTTACCTAAATTCCCCTAGTTACAAAATATAACTACTCGATTTATAATGGAAATAGTTGTCCTTGGTTTATAATAGAACCAATTTTCAATTGTTCATAATGGAACCACCTATAGTTATAAACAGTGAAATATAACCATATCATGAAAAGTTACATATATAATTCAACTCATAATAATCTCTTTGAATCAATATTTATTATTCTTAGAACTCTATTAACATGTGTAAAATAAATGGGTTCTGTAACAATCTCTTTCAAACATAACTAACCCGTGGATAAGAAATTAGTTACTTTAAAACTACTTTGATACTATATTAATCCATCCAGAGAAAGAATTAGGATATTATCTTTAAAAAATATCTCTATTAGAGTATATTATAAAAAAATTGGTGATTTTAATGAATTTGAATACTATTAAAGTTTCATTTAAACAATTTTTTTATTAAAACAACCTTTTAATTTTGAAAATAACTTCAAAAAACATAAAAACCCCAGTATGTTGATACAATATTTTTCATTTAAAAAATCCATGGAAACATATAACATGTAAAAAATGTTAATTAATAGATATAATAGTGGTAAAATCTATTCATTTCATAAATGTTAAACATAATCAATCTTTTCAAAACATTTTGAAAAAGAAATTAAAAAATGACCCATTAGGAAAATGTCGATAAATTTACATTTAAAATATTTATAAATAAGTTAAATTGTAATTTAAAATGGATTTAGGAAATAACTTGTTTAAAATAATGTTTTGGAAAACCTTTTTAAAAAACATGGATATGGAAGAGAAAGATACCTTGAATGAAATAAAATTCCAGATTGGTAGCACTTAAAAACGAATTTCTTGATATTTTTTCAACCAGTTTGGGAGGAAATGGAAATAAAACATGTTAACCAAATTCATAATGAGTGTTGAAGAAATTAATGTGTTTCAAGAAAATAATATCACATGATTTCATCTAATTAAACCTTGAATATTAATAGTCTCAAAAGGTAGGATATTGTAATATAAAGCATTTTCAACTTTGATAACTCTTAAACAATAATCAAAATGGAATAATAACCTCATATGATACGTTATATATCATGATAAAAAAGAGGCTGACAATATAAAAAGTAAAAATATTAGTATATAGAGATAATAAAATATGATAGGTGTGTATCATAATCATAGGTCCCATGGAAATGAATTTGGGATAATTAACCATTTCAAATATCATATTGTTGAATTGGGAGTTAATAAATGGAGCAATTATGCGTAAAAAATGAAAAATAATGAAAAATAAAGGTAAATACATAATAGAACAATTTTTAGATAAATTCACAGAAAATCACATCATTAAAAAGTCAACGAAAATGAGTTATCACCAAGTAAATGAAATTGAGTTAGAAAAACCTTAACCACTTAGTAAATTCATGTCATACCTCTTTGATTAAATAATTCAAATTGTAACCTAAAATACAATTATTTTTCTAGGATGCATGATATAACATGTAAAAATTTCATTATATAAACCATATAATATAAATAAAGTTCATAACCTCAAAATAACCCCTTATGAAGTGGAAATGAGATGAAGTCCCTTTCAGATTTGGTAATTTCTAGATCAAAACACCATGAAAGAGAGAACCTAATATGTATTTCTAAATCCAAATAAATTTCATGAAAATAATAATAAAATAATTTCTTTTTTAGTATATACATCTCACACAAAAAATAATTAGTTAATATGAAATATGTCTTATGGAAATAAATGGTAGACGAGAAACCCTAACCTTAAGCCCATACATTCTTTGTACGTCCATTAACAACTATATGATAATATTTTCTAAATTATTTAATTTATAAAAAATACCGGTTTATTAGATTTCACATAAATCATTTATTTTATTTCTTTTTAATTACATATTCAAATACATAATTGGTTAAGTCCACATCGGGTATTTTGAGGAAATTCTGTTCATTTTTTCAAAATGTCTTCAGTTTGTAAAACACATTAAAATATGATATTGTTTAAACCACTAAAAAATAATCCTGAAATAATTATTATATTTATTCATCAATTATACTTTTAAAGAAATCATGAAAAAAAGTTATGAGAAATGAACTATGTTACGATCATGGTGATGGTAAGACATATGTACAGATAAGTAATGTATCCATTTTACAATGATCAATATAAAAAGAAGGTAAGTAATATTATATACTAAATAATTAAAATAATTTCATAAATATAATATTATTTCAGTACATATTGTTATATATATAATCCATATGGTATGGTAATGAAAAAAAATCACATCACTTCGGCAAAGTGGTTGTCTTAACATACTTATGAACAACTTTATCATTTTCCAGCGTAAGAAATAATATAACATATTATGACTTAATAATGAAAAATATTTAATTAAAATAATAAATATTTCATTCATTCCAAATATGTTCATTAAATTTACCCTTTAACTTTCCAAGAAAAGTGTTGGTGAAAAATTAATCTGACCACATCATGAGGCAGTAGTCTGTCGTACACTTGATCGACCTTGCCGTATCCTCCAAAGAATAAAAATAATAAAATATATATGTGATATCATAACAATATATGTTTAAATATGTTATTAATATAATATATATATATATGTAATTTAAATACATAATTATAATAATATATGATAGGCGATCATTGAAAATGAATTACATCAGTTCATGAGATGGTAGTATTTCATATACAAGAATGATGATTTTGAATCCTATTTGTTGGAAGAGGATGTTGAATTAGATTATACCATTAAAATAATAAAATATAATTATATTTAATATATTGGTTTTTTATATCATTATTATTGAACAATATTTGTATGAGTTGGACGAAGAGATAATATACAAATTATCAGTTAATCATGACACAACTTCTTTGGAAAACATCATTAGGTAAACAACAAAATCATACATAGGATGTAGTTTTTATCTATCCAACATCAAATTTTTATTTATGATAATCCAACAGTACACAATAGGAAGAGAGCATAAGGGAGAGAAAACCGCAAACAAGCCTATGGGGGTCTAAAATAATTGAGACTGAGATCATCTCCTCTAATCAAATTCATAACCTCGAGCTTGAATGGATGTGTGCTGGTGAATATATTTAACCCTGAATCTACCATAGAGGCAAGATAGTCCGCCACCTTGTCTCGTCTTTCCACATGTGAGACACCTGTGTGTTTCTGTTAAGAAGTGTTTTCCACTTTCTGACTGTATATGATATGTACCAGGGGGAAATGTGTCTTCCATGCAGAGCTTCATGGAGTGTCAAAGAATCAGTCTCCACTTGGGATATGTCTAGGTTCTTCTAATTTCAAAGGGACAAACCCATTATCATAGATTTCACTTTATCTTGAAGAGGGTCACTATTGTTGTACGTCTCAATGACGGCTTGAATAAATTCCCCTTGAGTTTCCTGCACCACGCCCCCGCCTTTCATTCTACCCATGATGCAGGATCCATATGTGTTTAGCTTATAACCATCTCTCGAGGGGTTCCAGTAGACCCATTGACCCACAACATTATTTCGACAGACCTGGGCTGGCATGGGTTGTATCTTGAGTAGGTTACGAAGAGGAGCATAGTGGCCATCTTTGATGAATGTTGACACATCGATCAGAAAATTCTTGATCCTCACCATGATCATCCTTGATGTTGGACTCGTTCCCTCATACCTGGCTTGTTTTCTAGCCTGCCATAGGAACAAACAGGCACCGATGAAGATGATAGACCTCATCACCTGACTAGGACCCTCATCCGTAGTCCCATGAAACCAAGTTTCCAGGAAGGACTCCCCATCATGAGCATGGGCTGTGGAAATATCGAGGGAAACAATGAATAACCAGACTACCCGAGCTCACACTCATTGAAAAAACATGTGAAACACGCTTTCCTTTTTCAGTAATCTGCAATAGTGATAGTGAGAGGCCATGTTGATACCCACTTTCTTGATGTTGTCATTTGTTTCCACCTCTTGTCGCCTTAATCTCTAGGTTAGGAAATTGAACTTGGAAGGAATTATGGCACACAAAATGATTTAATTCCAGTTTCTATGATGGTCCTATCCATACTGAAGCCTCAAAAAATCACTAATGTTATATTCCCTTAATTAAGAAGGAGTGAAAATATGTTTCTCAGGCTCGTAGAAGATGATAATTGAATCCAAAATGGCCCGATGCTCCTCATTCAGAATTTCCTGACAGAACCAAGGGTACACACTCGCTTCCATAATGGAAATAAAAGGTGTATGACATATTGGAAAGCCGAAAATATAACCCACCTAGTTTTGAGTCGAGAATAGGATGTTACCTTCCCCCACGAGCCAACATGAATATTTATGGAGAGTTTGGATAGGAAGATGAATCTTGGTAGATAAGGGAGAGGTCTGGCCTCTAGTGGCTTCCAAATTTCCCATCCGAATATGTGACATAGACTTCCCCCAAAACGTACATGCCTCAAGTATTTCCCATGAAGGTTTTTCATGCATACATTGAATTGTGTTGTTGATGCTCCTCACATTGATTCCTCGATCGTTAATTGGCCTTGCCATCTTCTCCAATACCACCCAATGCCTATTCGATTCTGATCTAGCAACCCATATGAAACTGGCTAGGATCTTATCAATGATGTTGATGATGCCCTTTGGAATATTGGTGGAATCCATAGCATGGGCAGGGATGGCCTCCAGAACATTATTTACTAACTAAATACTTCCTACAACGGATAGAAAACAGTTCTTCCAATTAATCACCCTGACCGCTATTCCGCTCATAATCAGATCAAAGTCTCAAGAATCAGAGTCTCCCTGAAGATATGGGGGTGCTATGGTTTTCCAGAGGGAATGATACTTGTTGAATTTCCATAGTACTGCAAATCCATGACACCCAATGAGCAACACACTTGCTGGAGATAAGATGGTTTCTCTTAGCAGAGTTGATATGTTGGCCACTCCATGCACAGTATTCCTCCAGAATCCTCTTTAATCTAGTCATTGATCTCATTACACCATTGATAAAAACAATGGTGTCATCCACAAACATCAAATGAGAAATTTTCGGAAGGTTATTTTTTCTCTTAGAAGGAAGGATATCACCACTAGACATACCTTTGTTGATGAGGCGGATGGGCATATCCTGCGCATGTATAAATAGATTAGGGGAAATAGGATCTCGCTGCTGCAGCCCGCAGGTTGCCTTAAAGAAACCATAGGTCTTTCCTAAGAAGGAAACCACCATCCACGATGAGCTAAAAAACATGATGGTAAGATCAATGACATTATGGGAGAATCCCATAGTCATTAGAACTCTATTAATAAAGCTCCACTCAATCCTGTCATATTCTTTTCTCATATCATGTTTGATTTCCATAAATGATCAATGTGTCTTGATGTTGATTTCTATCAACAGTTCATGTGCCAATGCTACCGCCCCTTGGATGGACATTCCCTTTATGAAACCGCGTGGTTCAATGGATATCCATCGAGGAAGATTCCCCGACATCCTCGAAATGATGATGCTCGCCAAGATATTATAGGGGAAGTTACACATGCTTATTGGTCTATAATCCACATGGGTTGAGGGGTAATTGATTTTGGGATTGAGCACCATGGTGGTAGTGGAGGCCACCCGTGGGAGGCTCCCCCCTGTAAAAAAATCATGTATTGCAGCAGTAGGATCACCATTAAAAATGTCGCAAGCATCCCGAAAAAATGCACATGGGAAACTATCGGGGCCCGATGCACTATCGGGGATGAGATTCCTCATGGACTCATGGATTTCATCCTCCTACGGTAGCTTTTCCTTCCATTCATTGTCCCTATGCGAGACCAAGGAGGGAATAACTTCCCAAAGATCTGCATCTCCAGTGGGGTATCCATTTGGAATTATCAGATTGGGGATGTCCAGGAGGTCCTAAAAAAACATTAAAGCCATACCCCCTTTTACATCTCTATTGTCCATAAAAGTTCCATCATTCAGTATGATGTTGGGCTTGATGTGGTGACTTTTTTCACTAATCAGAGCATGTAAAAAGAATGAATTCTTATCACCCACATGCAACCATTTGATCATGGACCTCTCGCAAGCCATTATATATAGCATGAGAATAATTTGGGCTGAGGTATTATTTTTCTCCACAAGGTATTCATACGTTGACTCACTCCACTCCTCCTCAGGTTGTGTTTCCATGATCTCTATATTTTTTTTCCAGAGTATCCAAATTCTATTCTCCTGTAGGGAGAAAATTGGACCACTCCTGTAGTCTGAGTTTTAGCCTCCGAAGCTTATTATGGATGGCTAACCAGGTGTGCCCATGGGTCATCTCCCCCCACAATTCACTAACAATCCATTGGTATTCCAGATATCTTGTCGAGTAATGGTAGAAGTTGAAATTCTCCTTGGAAGCCTTTCTTGGGGACGAAATGACTAGCATGTGTGAATGGTTTGAAATACCATGGGTGAGATGCTCCACCTTGAATTTCGTAAACATGGATATTACATTGATGTTCTCTAGGAACCGGTTGATCAAACTCCAGCATCACCTGTTGCCCTTCTGGTAGTTGCACCTGTTGTAATAGTCACTAGAATATCCTGTGTCAATATGACCCGCATCCTCCATGAATTGGATGAATTCCATGTAGGCCTACCACATGAAAGATACTCTACCCTTTGCCTCCTTAGGATCTAAAATTATGTTAAAGTCCCCTCCCACCAGCCATGGGATATCGCCCGGGTCAAATGTATTAAGATCCTGCCATAACGGTCTCCTGTTTTTGGAATTTCAGCTTCCGAACACAATGGACATGTATAATCTTTCCCCATATTTGGTAAAATTCATGGTGATAAACTGATCTACCACTTAAATTAAGTCCACCAAGATCTCTTTAATCCAGAATACCCATATGAGCCTATTAATAGGGTCCACGTGCATGTATCCATTCATATGTGTCCTACAGAAAAACTCATTAATCTTGACCGACTCCTGCTTGTGTTTGAGGACCACCCCAAGAAGAGCCTTGTTCTTCTTGATCTATGAAGAAAAGAAGTGTGCTTTCACTCGAGCCCTAAGGCCCTGAGAATTCCAAATTATTATGGGTAAAATATAGATTCGAAGTGGTCCATCTGTGGCCCCGGACTCCACGGTCTCTTTTCCAAGGTATATAGAGCTCTCCCTATGTTGCCTTAATCTCAAATGCATACAGATGCCAGGACTCAATGTAACACCCCGAGATTTTATGAAAAATATTCTTTTTAATTTCATTAATGTCTTGTGTTGTACGCTTCACCAAAAGGATCTTGCTCAACACACATCCTTTACTTGCCTTGCATTACACGCAATCACGACCATCCTCAATAGCGTGTGTAGTACGCAATACTGAGTTTCACTAAACAATGATATGCTATTAAAATATTATTAAAACCAGCCGTAATGATTAGTAACAACCACCTTTTAAAATTTTAGAAAATTTAGCTCTCAAAATGGACTTCATTTTTAGATTCGGAGTATCGAATTTATCCTAAGGTGAAATTTTGGTACTTTTCGGATAACTTTCAAATTCTGATGAATAGTGAAAATTACTAAATTATAATTAAAAACAACTTTTTTAATTGAAATATTTAATAGTGATAAATTATTAATTTGAGTGGTTTTAAAGTATATTTAGAATATATTTTTACAATTTAATACAATGTTGGTCATTGTATGTAATTTCACATTAAAACCAGTCATAAACAAGTGTCAATCTTTTGATAGTTATTATCTCTTAAGAACACGCTATTTGTTTTGACGAAGAGAATTAATTTTTAAATTAATTAATGAAACTGATATGTTTTGAATTTGAGAAAATAGACATCATTTTTGAATTCATAATATCAAATATATCTTAGATCTAATTTTTGGTATTTTTCTGGAAACATTCATTTTTTGATTAATAGTGAAACCACTAAGTGGTAGTTAAAAAACTGAATTTTTCATAAAACATAATTTTACCACTTCTTTGAGTGGAATTTAGAAAATCTGACAGACACAGTTGATGTCAGTAAGTAAAATGTGGTTCAATGATATGAAAATAATTTTTTGATGAATAGTAACTTTTTACTTTTTTTACCACGGTTAAAAGTAAATATGGAAATTAAGGGTAAAAATGATATTATTATTACCCTAAAACATTTACAAATTCTATTGGACAAGTGTAATTTGACCAAAAACAACCTTAGGAATAAAATATGACCATTTAGGCCCACTTGGATTAGATTAGGACATTTATTATTAATTTATTTAAAGAAGGGTTAAAATAGTTAAAATCAAAGTTTAATAAGTAAATCATTTTTAATAAGGGGTTATACATAAGATAAATTCGAAAATAAATATTCATTAGAAATCTAAAAAGATTTCCTACATAATGGTATTTTATTTGTAATTTTTAGACACTAAATAATTTATATTATTTATGACACAACGATGATGCAGTAATTATCTTATTAATGAAATATTGACATAATTGATGTTATAAATACCCAAATAAATATAATTTGAGACTTTTTATGAATTCCACTAATTTTATAGGTTAATGTGACATGTTATTATGGATTTAATTATATTTTTTCGAAGTTATCATTCTGTTAGGATTTTCAGAAAAATCAATTACTAAATAGTGTCAAAATTGGCATAAAATAGTTTTTAAAACAAATATTATATTATTAATTTTTATTTTATTCCTAAAAATCTATTGTTCGTCCAAATGACTTAGATAATGTTATATATATTATTAATATACAACTTGGGGTTCGTTTGTCTTGAAATAGTAAGTTTATTAACCTTATAGTATAAGAATACAAGAAGACACGGTAAAAGTAAAATTATTTAACTTAATGTTAAATCTAAAGGATAAGGTTAAAATAGAAACCTAAACTTGTATAAATTCTATTGGATGAGATGATTTCGACCCATACCCACCTTATCCTCTAAATAAATCAATTTGGAGCTATTTAAAACCGAACTTGACTTTATAATAAAATAATATTTTTAGTTATTCCAAAGGTGCCCCTCTCCTCCCTTATAAAAGGGCACCTCCTCCCTCTCTTCCTCACACAACTTTGAGCCTTCAAGCTCGACCAACCCCTGAAAAATTCTCTTCTCAACTTCTCTAGAAACATCCTAGAGGTTCTGGTCTTCCTCAAATACCAATTTTAGTGCCCTAAAAGGAGGTCTCAAAGAGGCGCTTTAAAAAATAGGTAATTTCCGTTACCGATTCTTTCACCTTTATTTCTTCTTACACTTCTTATTCTTAGGTTGTTTAATTATGAAGTAATAACATAAGTATCACTCATATACTGATATGTTATTATAAGTATGAAACAACCCTATTTCACCATCTATCCATCCTACGGAAAACGAAATCACCGCATGTGCGTACGTACGGAATACCGTCTCCACGCCGTGGTGAAATCTATTTTCCACCACCACCTTACATGGATGGGTATAATGGTGTAAATAATAACTATATATTATTATTTTAAAGTGATATTGATTCTGAAATAGTATACATACACTCCAATATAGTCCCACGATCATGAGAACGATATCATCGCTCGTGCGTACGTACGGACTACCGTCTCCATGACGCAATGAGATTCATTCTCCACATTAACCATTCATGAATGATTATAAAGTATATATAATAAGTAATCATTAAATATATGACATAATAATGATACTGGATTTATGTGTATATATATTTATGTCATCTATTTAATTCCGTTCAACTCAATAAGGAAACGAAAACAGCGTTCATGTGTACGTACGACCTACCATCTCAATGAATGGTGTATTTGTTTACATTTACTGATTTATTATATATATGTAATTTCTGTATATATATATATATATAAATCATGTTTTATATTATGGAATTAAGTAATCACGATCTAAGTAATCATATGAATAATTACAAGTCAAAACACTGATGACAAATGAAACAATTTTACCCAAAACGCTCTTTAACATGGAATTTACAAAAGAACGGGTAATATAAAGACAAAAGTGAACCATATATGATATCATAACAATGAATATGATTCTGTAATAAGTCAATGACATATTTAAATCATTATACAGGAGTTTCGGACACTTACGAAGAAAATCGGACCTAAGGTAAGGGAAATATCACAATCTCATTTTTTTCCGAGATTGTTTATACTTTGGCATTTACTGGGGTGTATTTTATCATCCACATCCATGTTTCCTCAATATGTAATATTATTTCCATCCACCTAAAATTGTTTAAATCCAATTTTACCCTTCTGTGAGTTTTTAGTAAA
Source organism: Viscum album (assembly GCA_963277665.1). NCBI lineage: Eukaryota > Viridiplantae > Streptophyta > Magnoliopsida > Santalales > Viscaceae > Viscum > Viscum album. The sequence goes on from OY728127.1 coordinate 2,017,371,830, forward strand.
AGATATGAAAGGAATTTTTTGTCGTTTTTCGTACGACGTACTTTTTTGACTTTTCCGAAAAAAGTACGAAGAATTTTTTTTTAACTTATACGAATGAATGGATTTTTAAAACATTATTTCATAGAAGTTCCTTTACAAGTTTTCATGTTTATTTTTAATCAAATTCTTTTAGTTTATAATTGTACGACATGTTAAGAAAGGAAAAGTGTTTTTGAAGTAGAAAGGATATTTTTCTTCAAGAATGGAGTTCAAGTGTTTTATCAAAATTATTTTTCCATCTAAGATAATAAAGGGTTATGTTTCTATCCCTATTATTACATGGATTTGATTATGTTGTGATGGAAATATTTTTTATGAATTCCTTTATCTTATATGAATTGTTTTATGATGTCATGATGTTTAAGATTCCCATTTTTATTACATGGGTTATGCAATGATGTATGTTTTACGATTTTGTGGCACACATATGAATGGTATAATTATGAGATGGGTGGGACCTATATCTTCCTCCAATGCATTGGGTAAATATTTTATATCTCATGAGATAGACATGGCTGGAATGGTAGGTTATACCAGTTCAGTGAAACAGGACTGAAACAAGGGTGACTCGGTTCAGAAAGGGAATTTGTCCACTAAGATAGTCTTGGCAATGAGTCTTGAATAATACGATATGATTATCTATGATTAGGTGTGTATTCCACAAAGTTTCATGTTTTACGTTATGATTATTGGGATTTCATTTCACTACTATGACTTATCCCATGTTATGAAATTATGCTCTCTTTTGCAGGTTAAGATTTCAAAAATGTTATGTTCTTATGAATATGATGTGATTGATATTTATTTTGTTTAACATTATTGAGTATTTGAGCTCACCCTTTTATGTTTTCTTTTCCTTAGGATATAAAGAAAGGTATTAGGTATAAAAAAAGGAAGATCTTTATGGGAGATGTTGAAGTTCTTTCACCACGATTAGAAGATTATATTCCGAGTTTCCAAAGACACTAAACTATTACGATCATTGTGTGTGTGTTTTTGTTATGTAATAAGTATTCCGCAAAAGTAATGTAATGTCCATGTACGTCTAGCTTCAGGTCTATACAGTTGGTATCAGAGGAAAGGTTTAGTCAAACTTTGGAAACTAGGATGTGAAAACGTTAGTGAGATCCCTAGAGATATTTCTAAGGTATGTCTAGGGATGTCCCTAAGGTTAAGTATACGTATAGGTTATAGTACTAGAATTACGATAACGATCATAGAATTAAACCTAATATGTTAGATATTGAAGGTACTCCCCCTTTATTATGTTGTTTTCCCTAGCATTTTTTCCCTCTCACACTATTCTTTTTGGGTTTTAGAAAATGGCTGGAAACAAGGTGATTCACGATAATTGAGGATATGATGGACAATGGAATAATTTTCTTCATGAGAAACCAAATGAAATAGGATTTGGAAGTCCAAACATCATTACTATGTTGAATCAGCAATCTCATAATATGATCAATAAAGTAAAATTTGGTAAGTTTCCTGACTCGGCTAATAAGAGAATGATGGAGTTTCATGATGATCATAGAGGAAAGAAAGTTAAATTTCACCTATGTAAATCATGTGGGAAGAGGCATCAAGGAGAATGTTTCAAAGGAACTGGAAGATGCTTTGGGTGTGGAAAAGAAGGACACAAAGCCAGTAAGTGAAAAGGAAAAGGTTCAGTTAACACTAGGGATTAGGATACTGGTATTGCTACGACATCAACAATGGTTAAATGTTTTAAATGTTGAATGTACGGGCATTATGCAAACCAATGCCCTAAGGGAAAGTCTCATGAAGAGAATCATTATTGTCGTATGGGTAGTATTTATGTGGATGACAATGAAGAGACTACAAATGATATGTGAGATGAAAGAATTGTTGAAGCTCGGTCAATGGTTTAAGAATGTAGTGGAATGATTACATGTTTATCATGTGTAATGTTGTATAAGTAATCTCATGGTACTATGGAATAAAGAGACATCTAAGGATTGTTACACTGTTGCCTTTCCTTGAGTTTTGAAAGTGTATGATTAATGTTACCAGTATCCATGAATGGTTATTCAGATATTTTTGGAATATAGATGATATGCGCATAATGAAGGGATAAGGAGAAAAATAAATGTTTGATAGTATTCATGAGCTCATGACTGATATAAGGAGAAGGTTATATCATGGTTTGAGTGTATATAATTTTTGGATTTTGGTATGTGGAAAGAGTTAACTTTTTACAGCATTCATGTTTTCACTAAGGTTTAATGGGTATTCATTTTTCAAGAGAATACATCATTAAGGTATTCACATGATTGGAATGTGACCAACAAGATATATGGGGGATAAATGATGGTATTCACATGCTTGGTTGACGACATTTCAAGTTATCATTTTCTTTATACTATGAGCTTGGACCGAAGTATTTTAGATAAGCCTAAAGATTGGAATGGATTATGTTAACCATAAGATAGTATTGTTTAAGGATAGAATTTTTTTTGATATTATTTATGTGATGTTATAGTAATGTAGTTTTAGAAAAAGGACAACCTACAGGACGGGCGACAGCCCATCACATCGGACAAGGCTGTGGGAATCAAACCCACAACCGAAGTGCGACTGGCCTTTATCGCCTACCACTGGCCTACAGGAAGTCCCTGTTTAGTAGAAACTAGTTTTATTATATTAAGCAGTATGATATATGAAGTATAAGTCCATTTTAGGAACTATATATGATTAATCTCACTATAGATGGACTTATGTATTTTTTGATAACTGTTCTAACCTTTTGTTTGGGACAGATGGAATGAACCATCATTCAATCACATGATATGCTAACAATCACGAATGACAAATTCAACTTTATTTCTTTAAGAGATGAAGTGGAAATTGTCCAAAGAACAACAAACGGTGAGACTATACCAAAATCACGAAAGTATTTCTTCTAATTTCATCAACTTTAGGGAAATGATCTTAAAAAAAAATGTTGTCCTAGTGATCTTATATCTGATGAATCAGATGGTACCTTAGATCGTCACAAATTTATGGATTTGTGATTGCTGGCTTTTCCATAGCCATGTTCTCTACCACTTTCCATCAGAACATGATGGTTATATTTCTCTTCCATATCCATATTTTCACCTATGTGGAAACCCAGTGATTAGTTTATTTGGGTAACCATTACGTTTCATACTTCTGTTTTTTAAAGATTGGTTTTGGTATTCCTTTTTACGATGTGGGTTTCTATTAAAGAAACTTTCGAATAGTAAACCATTTATAACCCCGACGAATTTTGAGGGCGAAATTCATTTTAAGGGGGGTAGAATGTAACAACCCGAGATTTTATGAAAAATATTATTTTTAATTTCATCAATGTCTTGTGTTGTACGCTACACAAAAAGGAGCTTTCTCAACACGCATCCTTGACTTGCCTTGAATTACATGCAATCACGACCTTCCTCGATAGCGTGTGTAGTACGCAATACCGAGATTCACTAAACAACAATATGCTATTAAAATATTATTAAAACTAGCTGTTATGAATAGTAATAACCACCTTTTAAAATTTTAGAAATTTTAGCTGTCAAAATGGACTTCATTTTTGGATTCGGAGTATTGAATTTAGCCTAAGGTGAAATTTTGGTACTTTTCGGATAACTTTCATATTTTGATGAATAGTGAAAATTACTAAATTATAATTAAAAACAACTTTTTTAATCGAAATAATTAATAGTGATAAATTATTAATTTGAGTGGTTTTAAAGTATATTTAGAATATATTTTTAGAATATAATACAATGTTGGTCATTGGATGTAATTTCACATTTAAACTAGTCATAAACAAGTGTCAATCTTTTGATAGTTATTTTCTCTTAAGAACACGCTATTTGTTTTGACGACGGGAATTAAATTGTAAGTTAATTAATGCAACTGATATGTTTTTAATTTGATAAAATAGACATCATTTTTTAATTCATAATATCAAATATATCTTAGATCTAATTTTTGGTATTTTCTGGAAACTTTTATTTTTTGATGAATAGTGAAACCACTAAGTGGTAGTTAAAAAACTAATTTTTTCATAAACCTTAATTTTACCACTTCTGTGAGTGGAATTTCGAAAATCCGAGAGACACTATTGATGTCAGTAAGTAAAATGTGGTTCAATGAGATGAAAATAATTTTTTGGTGAATAGTAACTTTTTACATTTTTTACCACGGTTAAAAGTAAATAGGGTAATTAAGGGTAAAAATGATATTATTATTACCCTAACACATGTCCTAATTCTATTGGACAAGAGTAATTCGACCAAAAACCACCTTAGGAATAAAATATGACCATTTAGGCCCACTTGGATTAGATTAGGACATTTATTATTAATTTATTTAAAGAATAGTTAAAATAGTTAAAATCAAAGTTTAATAAGTAAATCATTTTTAATATGGGGTTATACATAAGATAAATTCGACAATAAATATTCATTAGAAATATAAATAGATTTCCTACATAATGGTATTTTATTTGTAATTTTTAGACATTAAATAATTTAATTTATTTATGACACAACGATGATGGAGTAATTATCTTATTAATGAAATATTGACATAATTGATGTTATAAATACCCAAATAAATATAATTTGAGACTTTTTATGAATTACACTAATTTTATAGGTTAATATGACATGTTAGTATGGATTTAATTAAATTTTATTGAACTTATCATTCTGTTAAGATTTTCACAAAAATCAATTACTAAATAGTGTCAAAATTGACATAAAATAGTTTTTAAAACAAATATTATATTATTAATTGTTATTTAATTCCTACAAATCTAAGGTTCGGCCAAATAACTTAGATAAGGTTATATATATTAATAATAAAAACCTTGGGGTTCGTTTGTCTTGATATAGTATGTTTATTAACCTTATAGTATAAGAACACATGAAGACACGGTAAAAGTACAATTATTTAACTTAATGTTAAATCTAAATGATAAGGTTAAAATAGGAACCTAAACTTGTGTAAATTCTATTGGATTAAAGGAGTTCGACCCATCCCCACCTTAGCCTCTAAATAAATCAATTTGGAGCTATTTAAAACCGAACTTGACTTTATAATAAAATAATATTTTTTGTTATTCCAAAGGTGCCCGTCTCCTCCCTTATAAAAGGGAACCTCCTCCTTCTCTTCCTCACACAACATTGAGCCTTCATGCTCGGAAAAACCCTGAAAAAATCTATTCTACACTTCCCTAGAAACATCCTAGAGGTTCTTTTCTTCCTCAAAGACCAATTTTAGTGCCCTTAGAGGAGGTCTCAAAGAGGCGCTTCAAAGAAGAGGTAATTTCCGTTACCGATTCTTTCACCTTTATTTCTTCTTCCACTTCTTCTTATTAGGTTGTTTCATTATGAAGTAATAAATTCAGTATCACTCATATACTGATATGTTATTATAAGTATGAAACAACCCTTTTTAACCATCTATCCATCCTACGGAAAACGAAATCACCGCGTGTGCGTACGTACGGAATACCGTCTCCACGCCGTGGTGAAATCTATTTTCCACCACCACCTTAATTGGATGGGTATAATGGTGTAAATAATAACTATATATTATTATTTTAAAGTGATATTGATTCTGAAATAGTATACATACACTCCAATACAGTCCCACAATCATGAGAACGATATCATCGCTCGTGCGTACGTACGGACTACCGTCTCCACGACGCAATGAGATTCATTCTCCACTTTAACCATTCATGAATGATTATAAAGTATATATAATAAGTAATCATAAAATATATACCATTATAATGATACTGGATTTATGTATATATATATATATTTCATCTACTTAATTCCGTTCAACTCATTAAGGAAACGAAAACAGCGTTCAGGCGTACGTACGGCCTACCGTCTCCATGAACAGTGTATTTCATTACATTTACTGATTTATTATATATATGTATATTCTGAATATATATATACAAATCATGTTTTATATTCTGTAATTAAGTAATCATGATCTAAGTAATCATATGAATAATTACAAGTCAAAACACGGACGACAAATGGAACAATTTTACCCAAAACGCTCTTTAACCTGGAATTTACAAAAGAACGGGTAATATAAAGTCATAAGTGAACCATATATGATATCATAACAATGAATATGATTCTGTAATAAGTCAATGACATTATATAAATCATTATACAGGAGGTTCGGACACTTATGAAGCAAATCAGACCTAAGGTAAGGGAAATATCACTATCTCATTTTTTTCCGAGATTGTTTATACTTTGGCATTTACTGGGGTGTATTTTGTCATCCAAATCCATGTTTACTCAATATTTAATATTATTTCCATCCACCTACAATTGTTAAAATCCAATTTTACCCTTCAGTGAGTTTTTAGTGAAAGATATGAAAGAAATCTTTTGTCGTTTTTCGTACGATGTACTTTTTTGACTTTTCCGACAAAAGTACGAAGAAAGTTTTTTTAGCTTATACGGCGTGAATGGATTTTAAAAAAATTATTTCAAAGAAGCTTACATTACAATTTTTCAAGTTTATTTTTAATCAACTTCTTTTAGTTTATAATTGTACAACATGTTAAGAAAGGAAAAGTGTTTTTGAAGCAGAAAGGATATTTTCCTCAAGAATGGAGTTCAAGTGTTTTATCAAAATTATTTTTCCATCTAAGATAATAAAGGGTTCTGTTTCTATCCCTATTATTACATGGATTTGATTATGTTTTGATGGAAATATTTTTTATGAATTCCTTAATCTTATATGAATTGTTTTATGATGTCACGATGTTTAAGATTCCCATTTTTATTACATGGGTTATGCAATGATGTATGTTTTAAGATTGTGTGGCACACATATGAATGGTATCATTATGAGATGGGTGGGACCTATATATCCCTCCAATGCATTGGGTAAAGATTTTATATCTCATGAGATATACATGGCTGGAATGGTAGGTTATACCGGTTCAGTGAAACAGGACTGAAACGAGGGTGACTCGATTCAGAAAGGGACTTTTTCCACTAGGATAGTCTTGGCAATGAGTCTTGACTAATAAGATATGATTCTCTATGATTATGTGTGTAAGCCACAAAGTTTCATGTTTTAAGTTATGATTATTGGGATTTCATTTCACTACTATTATTTATCCCATGTTATGAAATTATGCTCTCTTTTGCAGGTTAAGATTTCCAAAATGTTATGTTCTTATGAATATGATGTGATTGATATTTCTTTTGTTTACCCTTACTGTGAATTTGAGCTCACCCTTTTATGTTTTCTTTTCCTCAGGATATAAAGAAAGGTTTTAAGTATAAAAAAATGAATATCTTTATGGGAGATGTTGAAGATCTTTCACCACGATTAGAAGATTATATTCCTAGTTTCCAAAGACACTAAACTATTACGATCCTTGTGTGTGTGTTTTTGTTATGTACTAAGTATTCCGCAAAAGTAATGTAATTTCCATGTATGTATAGCTTCATGTATCTACACTCAAGCCAAGGAAATTAGAACCCCATGAAGACAAGTGGGGAGCTGTTTTGAGGGATTTTCCTCTATCTGGGTTGTGAGTGGCTAGTACTACCATACCTTTCTCCTCTTAAGGAGACTCCAGAATCTTGGGTCCATCACACTCATCTAGAAATGAAGTTTTTCTTGAAACCATCTCCTTTGAAAAGGCGGGTCCGGCCTCAGCAGCATCCTCCTCTTATGTCGGTGTGGATGGGAGTACTGAGATAGGGGTAAAAAACTACATAGACACCACACAAAGTGTGGGGGTCCTTAATACTCACACCATCAGACTTCCCATTGAGAAAAGGTGATGGGTTTCTGAAGTGCGACCATCAGGGTATAGATTCTGGGGGGATACTGGTCAAGACAAGTTCCACTAAGTCCAAACAATGAGTATCCACTTTATCTGGGGCCTTCCTGGCCATTGAAAGGAGAGGGGAAGTTGACACGAGCACCGCTGTCATGGGAGCATCCCTCGGAGAAATAGGCTCCACGCCACCTACTGAGGACAGAAGAGGGCGACAACTAGAGGCCATCTCTTGAGCATGTCCTCGCTCGCCTTGCCTTATTTTTATGCACTCCTATAGAGAGCGACCATATAGGGTAAAAGAAGAGAAATGCCTAGGAAAAACCAGAAATGATACATCTTGAAGCCACACCACAGAGTTCTTGCACCTTCAAGGAGATCCTTTCCAAGGGAGGGTAGAGATGTCGAGATCCACACAGATCTGTGCATTATAAAAGTCCTCACCGCTGTAGGTATGATCAACCATACAAATAAAGACGTTGAGGGAGTCACAAATGGACTTCAGCATGGAACCATTCCGAAAAGGTAGTGGGAGACCAAGGAGAGACACCTACACCACTTCTTTAGGGCTGTCATTCCCCCTCTGTGCATCCATCGACCAACGAGCCAAATTAAACTTCCACCATCCAAAAGATTGAGGAGAATTATAACAAGGGAGGATGAAATCCATCTCCTACTCCAAGACCAAGAAGGATGAGTGTGGATGCAATGGGGAGATCTTCGGCCGAGCAAGAAGCCCCCTGGAGTTGACAAATCTTTCGAAAATCGGTAGGGGCGGTTTCGATGCACCGAAACGGGCCACCAAATTCCACTTCAGTCCGTCCACCGCATCCTCAAAAACATCCACAAACACCTAAAGTGATAAATTGGAACCCTTCCATGACACCGTAAATAAAACCGGGCGAGCATCTAGGAAGCATGCCCACCGAGATCCTGAGCCTCAAACAACATCACTAAAGGATAGATTAGGTTGACACTTACTAGAAGGAGGATACAAACGAGACTATGGAGGCACCACATGGGGTCAGGGATCCATAACATGAGAGGCAAGGGGAGAAGGGACCAACAAGAGGGGAATAGGGGGTAGGCCAAATCTGAGCTCCACTTGAATCGAGGGGACCCCCGAAGACCGGGTTGAGGAAGCCACAATGACCGAAAAAATTGAAATGGCCGACAATGTGTACCACATGTTCTCCCCATTCAGATCCATACCATCCTTTATTAGGACGCATTTTGTATCAAAATAAGGAATGAAGGATTTTTTAGGGAGCTAAGGAATAAATTTTTTCTGGAATTGGATGATCCAAAGGGATATTAATGTTTTAAGAGGTGAGGAGACGAGTTTCCATTTTATAAGAGAAGTGAGGGCCATATTTATAATTTTGAAAAAGTAAAATGTGTGACCATGTTTTTCACATGACACAAGGCTAAAAAATGGAAAATTATCAATAATAATAATTTATCACCCCCATATATTTCCATAAAATTGATTTTATAAATGTTTTAGGTCTGTTTAACCCATATCATTTTAGTCTAACCACCAGTTAAACTGTTTTCACCTAAACAAAGATAATACACTTTTACAATTTTCACAGTCCGTTGTGGTCAAAAGTTATGTTTCAAAAATTATATAATATTATTTATTATTATTCAAAATATTTAGTCAATTTTACTAAATTAATTCACATAATATGAAAATTTTTTTTTAAAACTTAATCTTCATATGAGATAAAAAATTTGTTTTTATGAAGTATAGTTTTTCGGAAAAATATTATTTTTTATTGACACAATGACTAATAATAATTAATTTATGAATATAAATGTATATCTATCTATATATTATATAAAAATTTAATATAAAACATTCATTATTATGGATTAATTTAATTAATTAGAGTAGAGAATCATTACGAACATTAAAACTGTTCACAGAAAAATATGGTGTTAAAACCCAAAAATAGACTTATTAAAAATTCAATATAAATATTACTCAAATTTAATTAAATAAATTATACTATATAATACATATGTAACTTTATATCATGTAATAAACATAATTATTCTTTTAAATTAATTAATTTACTGAAAATAATTGATAATTTTACAAAAATTGATTTTTTTCACTATTGACTGGAAAATAAATATTTTCCAAAAAAATAAAAAAATTTCACCCTATATAAATTTTGATATAATTACTGAAAAAATTAATTTAATGTTATAAATTACATTATCCAAAATTTTAGAAAGATAAATTATAATATATTCTCGTAAAAAGAAATAGAAATAATATTTGAAGGAAACATAATTACATGGAATAATGATTATTTACTAAAAATTGATTGATTATTTACTAAGAATTTACAAATAATTTATGGTGATAATGATATATATATGTATATAATAATTTAATATTATTCATATCTACCAATTTAACATTTAGGTTATAATGGTAATATATTTTGTGGGTTGTTTAAGCCCGATGGTTTGTGTCAACGATGCTATCGACTATAAGGATCTTATTTTAAAATTATGGGTCGTCATAGTTACCTCATTATAAAGAACTCATTCAATATTTTATTCTTCATTAATTACTATAAAAAAATAATGTCAATAGATAGAAACTAAAAAAAATATTAGTATAATAGAATAATGTCTTTTATATTATTCACCCACACTAAAATACATCAATGAGAATACCCATAGTTATATTCTAGTTTTCAAAAATCCATTATACCAACTATTTATGGGGGACATTTTTTCATGTTGAACTTCAGACAATGATCTCTTCCTTTTTATAAATTTTAGTGATGGCTAAATACCTCCCAAGGGGAACCTTTTGATCTTTATCCTCTCTAAAATTATTCAATAAATTATTACTTTTTTATTGATGTGGTAGTCTATCCAGTATGAGTACGTGAATCTAATTCCCTATCTATCACAACCTTATATATGATTCTATATTAAATTCCAATTCATTTTCCACATCTCCCCAAATTTTGGATGATAATTTATCCTTACTGATAGAGGAAATATTATTCTTGTCACAAAAAACACCCAAAAATTATATCACCTCTATATAATGATTAATTCTTCACAGGAATTGCTCTTATTTCACTTCATCTTCATTAATTATTCTGATATGATTAATATAACTCTATCTTTATAAGCATTCATCCTCCAAATAACTAGATTTGATTAATTTTACTCCTTTTCCACCCCTATTTGTCATCATTATCTTATTCTTATTCTTTTTAGATATATAATGTGTCACGACCCATACCTATAGGGCCCATTTTGGGACTCTACAAGCCCCCTAATAGGATAGGGGATAACAACTAGATCTGATTAGGAATATGACTACCACGAGAGTCCGTAACATAATGAACTTCTACACACCCAAACATCTTCAATCCAACAAAATGGTAAAATGTTAAAAGACTAAAAGATTCCATGCATCATTAATATAATACCACAACTAGAGTATGAACATTGGTAATGAATTTTAAATAGGTCCAAATATAATCCCCCTACAAAGAGTCTGAATACACTTCCAACCTGAAATTAAATATGGTGACTGCTATCAACATATCATAAGAACACACCCTATTTTATCCATATCACTATGAAATTTATGGTCCTGGTACCTCTAAGAATCTGTCAAAATATCTATCATCTGTACAAGACATGATGCTTGGGGTCAAAGCCCATGTATGGGTGAGTATAACAATACCTAGTAGGACACCCAAAAACCAAATTCACATAAAAAAACAATAACAGTCACCTCTATATGGGTATATGTATAAAATAAAAATAAAAACAATATGAAAAATTAATCAATAAAGTCATATAGTCTCAATGAAGAGTCAGAATCATAATCCCAACCTAGGATTCTTTCTCGATGTTTCCCGGAAGAACATTCATAAGAGAATACAGTGCATGTGTCAGATGGCATATATGATGTTTTTTTGAGAGGTAGTGCTCATCAGTTCATGCTATTTGAAGTATACTCTTGATTAATTTTTATATACAATAGATATATGAGGATCACTACCATGGCCATGTGGTATAACAACAACATAGTATATATTAACATTCTAAGTAGATTATCAGCGCCCATATTTTGTTGGTAAATATGATTAGAAGAATTTCACTTAGGGAAATAAGATGATAGAGGATCTCATTATTGTCCTTATGAATGGATTCCAACTATTGTATCCAATATGTGTTATAAAAGGGGTCACCATTCTCTATGTAGGACATGATTCAATACTAACCCTCAGTAAAAACGATATTGGGAATTCACCTTAATAAATCATTTCCAATATATAGAGGACAAGGGATCAATGATAACTCTGAATGAGTTCAGGATGTGTACAACGAGTACACATTGATTCTCATCTACATTGGGTATTACAATTGTAAACAGCTCATGAACATGTCCTTGTGGAAGTTCACAATGTTCCTTTCCCCGTGTACTTCTAATCGTATCTGAGTACATAGTTATGTCCATGTACACTGTTACTAGCCATGTCCATGTGAAGTACACAATGTGACCTTTTCATGTATGTGTACCCTTCAAGGTATGTTCCTAACCAAAAAGGGAGGAACTCTAGGTTGTGTGAGAGGGGTCACATGTTGGGTCATCCTTAACATCACATAGAAACCCTAGACACCTCACAGGGGTCCAACACACTGTCTAATCCCAGATTACATGTCATGTATATCAAGATTTTTAGAATCCCATTTTTCTTCCTACCATAGATTCATCCTCTCCTATAGCACCAAATTATTCATTTCATTTAATAAAGAATTGTGGAATGGGCCCATCCAACTCTTCCATTAACTGATTGGATTCCGAAAATTTAATTCACATGATAATTGGGGTTTGTTAATTTTTGTTTCCTTTGTACACACCACTCAAACTCGGAGGAATCTAATACGGTCTAATTCATTCTCTACTACCACTGTTACATGATCCTCATGTTGTACAATTTCTATATCTATTATATTGAATCATTTCTACAAGAAAAAAGTTATCAACAATCAATTCCTCAATATTTGGGTCGAACCACAAGGAAATCGAATCTCCTTCGATGAATGAAGAAAATATGGGAGAAAATAATTGACACAAACACAAGGAATAAAATTTGGCCAATTTTCTTCATGGACATGATCTATTTCAATTAGAATTATGAATGATGAATCAAAAAGATATTCCCAATGCATTCTCCCCCAATAAAATCCCCACAGATAAACCTAACCCAAAAAAACTGATACCCAAATCAAACTATTGTTTGATTGTTTCACGTTCATCATATTAATAAATTATAGGAGTGAATACAATAAAAAAACATCATACCTCACGGTTGATTGATCACTAATGAATAATGATCATGTGTTGTTATTGTTTGTGAGATCCTTGAAACTTATAACACACAAATTGTTAATATTCAATCAGGTTGATTTTTTTCTATGAGAGATCCACCAACACTCTCTCTAATGACTCTCCATTGGCGCAAAGGTTAGACGGCTAAGACTGAGGATTTTTCATTACTATATTCTTATATAAGAAATTAATTTACTTCATGAATGGATGGAATAAAATAATTTATTTTTTTATTTTATTCATTTTATGCCTGTGATAACATTTCCACAAAAATATCATTCCAAAAAAGGATATTTTTATCCTAAGGTAAATCCCATGTATTTTGAATTCAATAATTCCCTAAAAATTCTGATCTCGGCCACATTTTAGATGTCATTCGACTTTTTCAGGAAATTTTCCATTTTTTATATCTAATATATTTTAAACATTTATTTTGAGTGCACTGGGACTCTGAATTTCATGTTTTATCAGTGTCTAGTGTAAAAAATAATCCATAAAATATCTAGAATTTTTTTTAAAATATGAGGAATATCATTCTCTACATCATGGAGATTTACACCCCGAAAAGATAAAACATGTCTATATACAAGGAGATCTGGGTACCAAGAATGTACTTGAGTCTCCTATCTTAGGTTCTCTCATAAAGATTATCGTTCTACCACCAGACAATCACTAAAGGAATATCTCCCCCATTAAGGATAATCTCCTTCCTATCCACAATCTCCACTGTGTACTCAGAAATGGTAGTTCCATTATCAATTTTCCTCTCACCCCAATTGATAGAAAGTAAAGGATAATTTACATGCCTCTTAATTTGAGACACACGGAAGACGTTGGTTACCCTAGTCTAAATTTTATGCTAGAAAATACTGGTTCACAAATTTTTTTTCTCTATCTATTACTTGTTTAGGGAGAATGAATTTCAGAGATAGATTTTACCTTTTTCCAATTATTCATAATCCATGTCGAGATGAAACCCGTAAAAATACACAGTCTCCCTCATCATACTCCAAATTCCACCATTTCTGTTCATATAAGACATCTAATGGATTTCTGAAGTCCACATCCACTCACGAATGATCTTCTCATTCTCAGTATTGGATCACACATCTCTGGTCCCATTAGTGTTGACTCTCCTAGGTTACTCCACCAAAGTGGTGACCTATAGGATCACTGATAAAATTCCTCAAATGGTTCCATACCAATAGTGGAATGGTAGGGTTTTTTTTACGTAAAATCCACTTGTTTTATGTTATACTTCCAATTAAAAGAAAATTGTAACATGTAATCTCGCTGTATCTCCTCCAGAACATGAATGTTCCACTCAATCTAGCCATTATTCTAAGGGTGAAATATTGTTATAAAAAATAAATGATTCCCAAAGCCTCTTACAACCCCTTATATAACTGAGATGAGAAGTGATAATCACAATTATAAATAGTATTTAATGGAACTCTATAGATTCAGACTACCTCTTTCTCGTAGATGCACCCCAAACTCTCTAATATACTATGCTACCAAATAACTAGGAATTCAGTTGACTCAATGATTCGAGATTAGATCACCAATATGGAATTGTTTAACCTTAAAAAACATCGTATTCCCATCATAAAGTCTATATAAATCTAATCTCACATCCACTCTTTTACCTCAATGTTTTTTTCTAAACCCATTGGAACCGAGTGCTTAGCCTTTAATTGATAACAGACAAGACATCGAGTGACAAACTCGGCAACTCATTCTTCATTTAGGACTAAAAAAATTTCATCAAAGGTTCTAGTTCATATTTTACATACATGGATATACCACAAAGTGAGATTTTTGAAATTATCTCAGAACCTCCTCTGAAAACATCATTGGTACCATCATGTATCCTCTGAAAATAATGACATGATCTCCACATTCATTAAATCCACTAGAAGCATGTATCGAATATATCTAAGTATGTAGGGTACCACAGTATGGATCCCCATTCTGACCATCCATGGACTACTCTAAAATAAGTGGGGAAACAACCATATACTAGAGTTAGGAATCTCTATCTCCTTCCACAATGAATAACTGTCATGAGGCCCACTACTTTTATTCCTAACTCAGCAACTGTGAACAAGATGTTTTAATTATCGCATCTGATACTATGTTCCCCTTTCAAGTATTATAGAAAATTTCTAATTCGTAAGAATAGAGGAACTATAGACATCGCCTTTGTCTCATGTTAATATACTTATGAGAGAAGGTATAACTAATACTGTTGAAGTCATAGTAGATGAAAAAACACTCACCCATCAGGTAGTATCACCACATATTTAGTGTGAAGACTATGGATGCTAACTCATTATCATTGGTCACATAGTACTAAACGTGTGGTATCAATGGATGTTAACCATAGAAAATCACTACCTACCCCTACATAAAAATAAAACCAATAATTATTCCTAAGGAATCGATGAAAACTATGTTCTCAACACCCTTCTAAAATAACATGAAGATGGGATAACTCATCAATATCTTCCTCAACCCTTGAAAGTATTTTTGGAACCTCTTCATCCATGCAAAAGGCTTCCCATTTTGGGTAAAATATGTCATGGATAATAATATCCGAGGGAAATCATGAATGTATGTATTGTAATATCCTTCAACCCTGATGAAGATTCATCCCACAATCACAGAATTTGGTAGATCCAGGCTAATAATTCCACGACCTTCAGTGAGTTTACTACCAAATCATCTACTGAGAAAACATGTCCAAATAATTGGTCCCCTTGTATCTATAATTGGGACTTTGTGAGATTCCAATAAAGATGGTTATCTCAGAGTACTTCCAGATCCATCCGCAAGTGTATCGTGTGCTCCTTATTAGATGCCGAGAACATAGGGATATCGTTGATTAAGACTACCATGAACAAGTCTAAGATGGTTTGAAAGATCCTATTCATGAATCCCATGAACACTTCTAGGGATTTCAACAAGGAAAAGAGCATCACTGAGTACTCATAATGACTGTAGTGACATCTAAATGAAATCTTTCTTATATCGTAGTATCACTCTTGAAATTGGTTATAACCTAACATGAGGTCTACCTTCGAGAACCATCATTAACCTCTAAACTTATCTAAGAGAACATCAATTATCATAAGTGGATACTTATTTTTAATTTTCAACTAGTTCAAGTTACAATAGTCCACCCATAACCTTAATCTCTCATCTACCTTCACCGTGAATAAAACTGGTGCGGCCTAGGCTGAAACACTATGTATAAAATATATCTTCATCTGTAAGTCCTAAAATTCTACCCCCATGTCCCATATCTCTATGTGACATATCTAATATTCTAGAATTGATATTAATGCCATATCATGTTGTATATCAGTGAAGATGTATATCTCTTAATTGAGAGGTAATTCATGAACATGCTCTGTAAAGACATCCTCAAACTCTACCACCACTATAGGATATTGAAAATCCAGTACATCTATGTAGCAAGGGTCATTATAGATGAATAGTGTGTAACAATATTAACCATACTATGTATGATTCCATCCTGTGCTTCTTGGGTTTCCATTTCATCCACAATGGAAAACCCTGTCCCAATACTATGGATACACTGCATCCTCCGCCTAAAATTTTTAATCTAGGATTTAGACTATTGATAACCAATATATACCGATAATGAGGTTGTAAGGCCTCATTATTTATATAAATAGTTTCCAATAGAAACTCTCACCTTCATGATTCAGGTCAAACTATAAGAATAAGCTTGTGAACCCAATGTCAACTCCAATAGGAGTCTCCGTTTGTAATGGTTGATCCAATTTCTCAACCAGAATCTCAAAGTCTCAAACTAGTTTTGAAGTTATAAATAAATTACATGAAACCATGTCTATCAATATAGTATATGAGGGATAAAATAAATAGATCATACTTCATGTCATTACTAGAGCCACTAGGTGATATGTATCCAACTCGTGCAGCTACCCCTACCCATGTCCTCTAGCACCCTGAGTCTATCATGGACTATCAGTGGGTGGTGGTTTTATTATGTTGAATCTTCTACCACATATAGCTTCTCGTTGATATCCTATAACATGTCCTTCACCCTATAAAACTATCTTCTCTTACTAGTACCTATACCATGTAATTCTATTTACTATCTCTCTATTAG
This sequence comes from Viscum album, assembly GCA_963277665.1. NCBI lineage: Eukaryota > Viridiplantae > Streptophyta > Magnoliopsida > Santalales > Viscaceae > Viscum > Viscum album. The sequence continues at coordinate 2,017,389,251 of OY728127.1, forward strand.
TCATACAATGAGTTAGACAATCTCATGAAAGACGTACCCTGCCATCCCAATAGTAGTAACACCTAGCCCTAGGTAGACTAGACCAATAATTTGATCCCTTCACTATATATCCTCTATCATAGTACCATTGATTAAAATTTATCACACTTCTAGGTTCCTGATACTAATGTCATCCCCACACAACCAAATTCTTTGCTTCTTCTTTCCCACTGTAGGAAACCACCTTCTACATCTACTCATCCATGAAACTCTCAACCACCAAAGCTCTCTCTAGAACTCCATCATAGGTAAAAATTAATAGAGTTAAAACAATGTATTAAATTTCTGTATGAAATCACAACTGGGTGGTTTGAGGCTTAATGAACTGATCTATAAAAAAATATATCGAGTACTTGGAGAGGTAGGTGAACCTTAATGAATATTGAGCTATTGTCATGTTATCCTATTGAATCTGTAGAATCTCTTTGATATGTATATACCTCAAAAAATATATAGATAAATCCTCGCTAAAATGGTTCTCAAACACTGACCAAGAAAGATTCCCCTCATCGTAAGACAAGGTCACTAATCCACACTATTGTCCTATTGATCCATAAAGAAGGCTCACCTCCAGAACACCATATGATATGATGGTATCTTGACCATATATAAAAATCCTATCACTACCTCAATTAATTTCTCATCAACCTATAGATTATGATCGACTTAGAACCTTAGGGATCTCTATCACTAGGATATGTTATGTACACTGAGCATGTGCACCTCATCTGATGGTACTGTGGGTACCATAAGCTTCATTATAGGTGGTTGTATACCTGGTTCACCACCCGGTAGTAACACACCAATAAATATTCCTCATATTGATGCCCTATTTCTGAAGGGATCATCCTTAGGATCCTAATACTGAATCCTAGATGTAGTATGTTTGACAGGCATCTGAAATGAAAACAAGATAAACCACATTCAATGTGTATATTTCGATAAATAACTCAATAAAGACATGTAAACCACAATTCATTCACATAGGATGATTTTTCCATTTTTTTCCTTAAAACTAGTGTTATCATGTTCCAAGTTGAAAGTTCTGAGATCAGAGTCCTAGTGTATGGATATTTCACCCACCACACCAACACTAGGGTCCTTGGCCTAAAACACTAACTCGAAACTCTTAACACATTTTCCCCAAACCAAACTCAGGAACTTTAGTCCTAATGTAGAAATGATTGTGATATGATACCACCCTGTCAGGACCCATACCAATGTGGCCCATTCGGCAACACCACAAGCCCACCTCTAATATTCTAGGGGATGGCATCAAGTACTGAGAATAAATTTCACGAACAAGGGAGTCCTTATGATAAAGTACAAGTAAACACACAAACGTCTCCATACCCACATAATTCATTATTATAAAATCAACTAAAAGAAACCATGAATGAAAAAATTTAATACCAAAAACATAATACAACAAAATGTAATGAAAAGTATAGAGGGATAAATACTATCCCACTACCAAGAGTCTGAAGACATGTACTACTTGAAAAAAAAGATGGGGACTGATATCAAGATACCAAATGAACACACCCCCGTACGTCTAGCTCACTATGCATCATATGGTCTTGGTCCCTCAAAGACTATATCCTATGTTCGATCATCTACAGAATACCTAATAGTTGTAGTCAAATTCCATAGAGGGGTGTGTATAGTAGTGCCTAGTAGGAAACCCTGAAACCACAATGAATATATCTAAATAATAACAATAAACAATACATAGGTATATGTCTATATCAAAATTAACAACAATATAAAAATATACTCAATAAAGGAAAATAGTGTGAATTTAAATTGACATCCATAATACATGACATGTATTACTACTTTACAGTTCCATGAATCACTCATCTTGGAGAAAAAACTCCACGATTTAGATTACATAGATGAAATCCTCCTTAGTGGTGGTTCTTTTCAGGACTACCCATTATAAGTATACACTATAAGTATAAAGGAATACAATACATAGATGTGGATCAGTCCCAATGACTTGGGGTATTCCAACAACTCATTCACGATTAACCTACTATGCACGGGGTCATTGTCTACATAGTTTTGTTCACATTGACACTAATAACTCCACCTAGGGAAATAGAATGATAGAGGATATCACATCAAACCTCAATGAAGGATTCAAACAAATCTATATTGTAATTTATGTTTAATAGATCACCATCCTTTGTGTAGGAAGTGATTCCATAATAACCATCATGGAAAAGGATATATGGAACATGAATTTGAGAAACATTTCCATGATTTAGAGACATGAGATCCAATCTAACTCCGAAGGTGTATATGACATGTAATATGAGTACATGGCCTTTTCATTTCATAATGGGTCCTTCCAATTTAAATTGATCATTCCTGTTTTCATGTGGATGTACATGTTTACCCACATTCCATGCACTTATTCCTATGTTAATGTACACAAATACACTCATGTACACCTTTCCTGGAAATGTCCTTGTGGGAGTACATGATATTCCATTTTATATGTACTCTTGGATATGTTTATGTACACTTTGTGGGACAAATTGAGACACCAGGGGAGGCACCACATGTCGTGTGATAAGGGACACACACCATGTGATCCTCAACATCACATGAAAACCCAATCCACTGCATAGAGGGCCCCACACACTGTATAATCCAAGATTAAACACCATGTAGATCAAGATTTCAAAAATCCAATTATTCTTCAACCAATATAGTGAATCACACTTCTTTAACCAAATCCATCCATGAATCATTCCAGGGATGGTTGGACTAGCAGGTCTGACCCTTGTCAACAACGATCACTAAATTTCGTCCCTTAGATTCACACAATAATTAGTGTTCATTCATTCTCATCACTACCCCACGCTCCACTAAAACATGTAGGTATTTGATCTGGTTTGATATATTCATCACTACCACTAATGAAAGATCCTCATTCCATAGTAAGTCCATATCCATGATATTGAATCACATCACCATGAAATAGGTGGGATATGATCAATTCCATAGTATTTGGGTCGAACCACCGATCAAAGGAAACCCCATCAATGAATGGATAAAATATTGGAGAAACTCACAATAGAAAATATGGGGGTAAAACGACATTCAAAATTTATTTTGTCCTAAGTCTGTTTCCATTATAATTAAAAATTAAGAAACAAACCAATAATCACAAAATCATTTTCTATTAATAAAAATCCTCACATGAAAACTCATCTTTAAAAAATGACCAATCTGTGAAGCATTCCATTGGTTGATTGATTCATGATAATATTATAAGTAGATAATGGGAAATAATATGATCAAAACAAAATTCCTTCCTCAAGAAGGATCAATCACTAATAAATAATTAGAATGCATCATTCTTGTTAGTGAGATCTCTGAATCTTATTCAGACCGATCACTGATCTACGATCTAGTTTATCTTCTTCAGAGATATATCCTCTAATGCGCTCTCCCATGACTCTATAATGGATCTAGTTTCTTGTGTCTTTCCAAATGATATTGAATAATTTTCTATTTATATAATAAATTTGTTCGATGCATCAACAGATGAAATAAAATAATTTATTTTATTCACTTATGCATGTAATGTTGTTTCCAAAAACATCCCACACTGAAAAAGATTATGTAACACCTGAGGTAAAACCAACATTCTAAATTCAGTAGTTCCCTTTGATTTCAGACTCAGACCATCGTTTAGAATTTATTATATTTTTCATGAAAACTACGTACACATTCTATTTAATATATTTAATATATTTCAAACATTTATACTCAACACTCCACACCATGAAATGTCACTCCATCATAACTTTGCATCATGAAAATAATTCATGAAATATTGAAAAATAATACATTGAAAATCTGAGTCATTACACAATCTCTTTTCCTTCAACTTCATAACTCCTGAAAAATTCCTAATATGTTTCTATATTTACTTTTACATTTCCAACACATTGTTATATTTTTGGGAGAAATATTTATTATTTTTATTATCAAGGATCACTCTATTTTTACTACACATTGAAATTTAATAGAACATCACACTAATAATTAATTTATCCAATAAATCTATATCGAAATTTTTTTAATTTTTAATTTAAACTACATATTTTATATTCATAGATTTTTGTTCGACATGGCCTAAACATGGTTCAAAATGGGAGTAGTAAAGTACACCACTGATCTAAACCTATAAAGACCACATTGTTAATGTTTCATGTATTTAGATTATATTTCTTGTTTTTTAATTTTTCAAATAGTAATAACATTATTTTGGAAAAAATTAATGAATATTTCATATTTTTTTAAATTGATAAACCAAATTTAATGGATTCTAAATATTGGCTGAGAAGTTAAAATTAATAACGATGATATTATTATATAATGAAATAGAAGATAAAACAATGATGAGAATATAATTAGATTATATGTATATATGTTGTTTTTTTCTACGTGTCTATATAAATTTTTAGGAATTTTTATTAATCTAGTGAAAAAATATTAATCCGATATTATTATTGTCACTTTTATTTTAACATTAATTAATTATGAGAAAAGATTAAAAAAAATAAAATAATAAATGGAGAAAAAATTACGTTAGGTCCCGGAGTATAATGGAGGATTAAAAATTCACAATTAATAGGGGGATAGTGAATTTAGGACACGAGGGGATAATGAAGAAAAATAATTATAATGTAAATAATAAAACTCTAAAAAAATATGGAACATAGGGTTGCATATTCGTGTTGTAACCTGGTTGCCGGGAATAGTGACTTCTTATCTCTATCTCTCATCCACCTTGTATCTCTCTCTATCTCTCATACTCTCTCCTCTCTTTAATTTTCTCTCTCCAATATCACTATAGGTAGAGTTCAGAATGATGCTCCATCAGGGAAATTAGATTCTTCTATATGGGTATAATGTATGTAACAATTTAATTTCTATTGTATTTATAGTATTATGTATAAATTTAATTAAATTTTATATGTGTGTTCTAGTTGTCGGGGTTTTCATTTTTTTTTCCAATAAAGGATATCCTAGGAGGGGTTGTTCATGAATATATATTCGTTTTTCTAACTTATGGTAAGTATTTGTACATATCATTTAGGTTTTTCTATGGTTATGGATTGAATTATGTGTTAGATATAGTACATTTATTTGTTATTCTGTGTTTCTAAGTGTAGGTTGCTATTTGGGAGTGTACGGCACCCATTTTAAATTTGGTTTGGTTCCATTGGCTCATCACATAATCTTAGCCTTGATTAATAAATTGTGAGATTCTTGTTTTAGGTACATAGTTTATTTATGTTTGTGTTTTTTGTGTTTGGGATAGGATATTTGGGACTCAAAAATGGTTATAGAATTATTTATATCGATGTGTGAACCATTTATTAAAGTAGGTGGCTCCATGAAAAACATTTAAAATTAAATCCTTTTATTTGTTAAATTCTCTTAATTCATTCAAAATATTATATAATATTATTCTAATATATAATGTTAATATCACTAGAATATTAGTCTCTTTTTAGGAATTTTTTAATATAAAGAGGGATTTTTCATGTATCCAAGAAAAAGATTATTTTCATAAAATTTTTGTGTGATTTAAGTCTTTTCTATAATACATTAAAAATTTTTATAAATGAATTTGATAATAAAGACATGGTTATTTTAATTATTATTTATTTTTTAAAGACTAATACTGTTTTATTTTACTAAAATGGACATGGAAACTAAATATGATTATAGGTTTTCTTTCTTCAGAGAGTGTGATGTATTCGAATAATTTCAAACTGGTTTTCACTATTTAGTATTTAATAATGGAGTTGTTTATTTGATTTAAAATGAATGATTCTATAAAGACATTTCATAATTTTAAAAATGTTTAGGATTGAGAATTATTATTTATGTGTCGATAAGTTTATATATTGTTTCATGTGAATTTAATTTCTTAATATTACATAGAGTTCTCTTAAAAATGTATGTGAAGAATAAGGGAATTTTTTTGAATTATTATATGATTGAATTCTTGATTATAGGAACTCACCAAATTTATTTAGTCATGGGGGCCTTGAGAACCAAGGTAGGGATGAGTATGATTAAATAATCTAATTGGACTATGTCACAAAAACAAAACATTTAAATTTTAATTATATGTTTTTTCTATCATGATTTGGTGTCACCACACATGTTGTCCAATGTCATGTACTTCATACCCGATTCAGACATAGTTTTAGTGTTATGGTCAGGTGTCACCACAGCACTAGGCCAATGTAATATACTCTTTTGTGGCACATGTGTGGAATAAAATATTGACTATATAGATCATGGGAGATTATGTTGGTCTTAGGTTTCCTTAATCCTAGTCTCCTTATGCCCACTCATATTCCCTGAGATGTTTAGAGTTTTATAATTTTTTGAGATAATTTAATCTTTTTGATATTTAACATTTCACGCAACACTAAAAATAGTTTTTTATATTATGTATCTAATTATGAATTGATTTATATGAAACACCAAGTTAATCATTCACTACAAAAAATTAGATTTATCTCTCAAGAATATCCAGTTTATCTTACATTACCCAAAATAATAACTTTCATTGATTTCATGTGTTACACGCAAGACATTGTTTTACAAAACAACAATATATTATTAAAAATATTATTATTTCTTAATATGATATAACCTAACCATTAATTTTATGGTTAGGAATAGTATTAAAAAATTTAGTTAAATAAATGATTGAATTTATTGGTTACCAATTAATTTTTAAAAGAATATAAAAACCAATTGAATATAAATGGAATGTTTATTTATAAAAAAAATACTTTTATGCACAAAAATTAATTTTATCCTCAGAAATTAATTTATTTAAAATTGGTTTGTTAGATAGATGATATATATTTAATATATTTAATTGAAAAATTTATATTAAAATAATATATTTTTTAGGCTTGAGATTAGAACAAACCCAATATTACATATCAAATCCCATATTTTTATAAAATCATTTTTACCGCCTTTTGATGTAGAAATTATTTTAAATCATAATTTTCAAGAAATTTTTAATTTTAATATGTCAAAATAAACTTCATTTTTTAAATATATACATAATAATTAGGTTAGAGTTAATTACATGTATTTTTATATGAAGATTATTTTATAGATGAGAAGTGGAAGAACAAAATTTTAATTCAAAACATCTTTTTAATCTAATATATTTATATGTATATATTATATTTATTATAGGATTTAAAATATAATTTTTTAAATTTTAAATTAATTAGTCCAATTGTTGTCATTTGGATCAATTTCACTTTGAATTATGATATAAAAATAGACCAATATTTTGATCATTTTTACTTTAAAAACTCATTTGTCATCCCATATGTAGGATTAATTTTAAATTAATTTTTACCTCATCAATTATTATAATTTAGATAATTTTATTCCATATTTGGAATCCAAATAATTTATAATTAATGATATTTTTAACCTAATATTTATGAAATGTATTGTTTAATGTAATTAAAATTATTCTCAATGATTTAGAGGAAAATAAGTTTAACAAGGGACTAAAACATAAAATTAAGGGGAAAATGACCTGAAAAATTATAAAAAATCTATTTTATTGATATATATATTTTCCATTTTATCCATTTTATCTATTTTTTACTTTGTTTCGACCTCGTTATATGGTAATTATGTGGGTGAAATTCCCTTTTCAAAATATTATAGGAATGCCACTACTCCATCACTACAAAATGGAACTCACCCATCACACTTATTCACACTCATAAATCCATTTTAATCCTAAAAACTCTAAAAAAATATGATCCCAACATCGCTAAATCAAACCTTGATGCATAAATTTGGGCATAAATCTATCCAAGGAAGCACATTTGTGAATACAAAATGGAGTTTCCAAAAGAAGAGTTATCTTCCTTCATCATGCTCTTATATATTATTTTATTTATCAACCACCTATCTTTTTCATATTAAATACATATATAATAAAATAATTATCCTCAATATACTTATATGGTTTTATAATAATGGTTCTACTATAAATTAAACACACTTCCATTGAATGATTAATGAATTTATGGTTTTTCTATATGATGAACTACCCCTCACAAAATGTTGTTTTTTTTCATTACCACCTATGTAATTTGGGGATTTTTATGTAAACTATGATTTATAAAATTATATATTATATTTATTATGTATTTATTCTTCTATAATTATTATATAATGCATACCTTCAATCCATCCATTTTTGGTAATTATGATAATTTCTATTTGGAATGTGTGGACTACTGCCTCGACAAAGCGACGTGATTCGTTCACAACATACCTCAACTGTATTGAAGAATAGTTTAGTGAAATTATATGATATATCAGGAATAATAATTATACTATAATTATAATATATATATATATCATTTACTTTATTTATTTCAATATAATATTAAAACAAAAACCACATTCATGCATACGTACAACCTACCATCTCCATGACCACTGTATTGTATTTCATAATACCATTTTATATAGATTATTATAAATATATTTATATTTAATATATATGATATTTATACAATTTTTTAAATTATGGAAAAAAATTAATTCTTGATTTATGTAATAGTATCCAGAAAAAAATTCAAAAAATATACAAAAAAGAGGATATTACCAGAAACAAAACATTAACATGGTGTTTTTAATATCCCGGTAATATAAAATCATAACAAAATAATATACATTATTATATATAATTATATTATTCTTATTTAGATGAATAATTAAATTATATTTATTATACATGATGTCTGAACGTGTATGAATAAATTCAAGACTTGAGGTAAGTGAGTTTCATCTCAAATTTTATTCCCAAGAGATACATGCCATATTCAAAACTCATTTTTTTGGTGATGTATATACTTACTTATAAAATGTGATAAAATTAATTTACTTGAATTATTCACATTAAAATATTTAATTTATGTTATAATCTCAGGGGGATCTAAATTCTGATTTTACTCAAGTAATAATTTTTTATTATCTCACATTTATTTCCATTGAGACACAAGAAATGATAACCTATTATATTCTTATACAGGGTGTGTTTAATAGACATGGTTTTATTATATGAATCTTATACATAAATTTATTGGTATTTAAATATTAGTTTTATGATCATTATTTCATGGGGTTTGTGTTTTAAAAGATACCAAATCAGTAAAGTAAGTTTTTTCTCAATTTTCTTTCCTTGAGACGCATACCATGTTATCATCCTATATTGTTTTTCAAGGTATATATATATACATTTGAAATGTTATATAATGAAACAAATTATTATCATGATTTTTTTGATTCATGTAATTTCATTTTATTACATGGTAATTGTAACTCTATGATTCCAAGTGGTATGGTTTTGTTGAAAAAAATATCCTTGTTTATAAAGATTGTTTATAATTATGCATCAATTGATGAAATACTATGATACATATCTCAAGAGAACTCAGGAATTTACATAAACTATGTATATTCATTATTTATTAATTTCTTTAGTACTATTTTATCACTCTTTGAAATTCAATGTTATTAATAATTTTTTTATGAAAAAACAACATTATTTAACCTTTTGGTCAAAAACCTGTGTTCATTCAAATTAGTAATTTCTAAAAAAATAATAAATGTTTTCTTATTATCAAATTATTATTAAAGAAAATTTTTACTCATGTTTTTAATTTTTACAAATTTTTTTTAAAATGAATCTTATTTTATTTTTTTAGTCAAGTCACTTTTTTAAACCTTTAATGTGCAATTGGAAAGTTCGACATGTATGGACATCACCACTGTCATGACTATCATTTCCATAAATATTCCATTATATGTTTACAAGGATATTTTTTATGAATTTTTTTCATAATATTATTGAAATTGTTTTTATTAATGAAGTTTTCAAATAAATTCGTTTTCAAAATGATTTAATGATTCTTTTATAAGTTTTCAATGATAATGGTTTTCAAAAAATTTACAATATTCATTTAAATGACTTCAATTAAAAAGGGGGTTTAATATGTTTTCAATATTATTTTTAAACATTTTCTAAGAAAAACTATTTTCAAAATGTTTTAAATATTTCATTATAATTTTTTCTAAGATATTTTTAAATAAAAAGGCATTATAAATTCTATATATTTTAAAAAGTGTTTTTAAAAGAGGAAAATAAATTTTTTCAAGACATGTTTTAAATAAAAATGAAATAAATATCTATAAAAAATATTTTTAAATAGTTCTATAAAAATAAATATAAGTGAATGGATTTTTTCCTTAAGAATCATTTTATGTGATATTTATAAATATATCTCTATATAAGATGAAATACATTGTTATAACATGTTATCTATAGGGTATATTACCCAAAAAACATTCATATTATTTCATTAATGGTCTATGTTTTGATATAATTATTTTCATGAGACATTATTTTCTTCAATGTGTTATATTTTCTTGAAACTCTCTTTATTTCATGGGTTATTCTTTGATGAAATGACTATGAGACCCATATATTTTCCCAAGGTAATGATGTGGTAAAATGGTTATGAAAACCATTTCATTTCATGGGTTATGCTAAATAATTTGTATGATCTTGTGGAAACTGTATGCATGATTTCATGATGATATTGGTGGGACCTATATCTCACTCCAAATCATTGGGAAATGGTAAATGTTTGATGTTCTCAAAGGGTAAATGGGTTGTTTCCCATGCCAAATAACATCAACGTACATATTTTTTAGACCACACCTAAAAATATGTAGGTATGTGAGTTGTATCTCAAGATTGAAATTAAAAGGGTAACTGAGTTATATCCCAATCTTGGAAACAAGAAGGAATATGGGATCTATCCCAAGAATGAAAATATGTAGGTATAAGGGTTTTATGCCAATCTTAAAAGTAAGAGTATACACGGGTTGTTTTCGAAGCCTAAAAATAAGAGGGTACATGGGTTGTTATCCAAATACTGAATCAGTTCCTTGCGTGATTAACCCAAGCCTAACATGTTTTGATGGTCCTGGTTGGTATTATTGACATAATATTTTTTGTGCTTCTGTGTATACCAAAAATTCCATGACATACTCATATGATATGATTTCATGGATTATTCTCTTATCCCCCTTCATCATTCATGTCTTATGAACTACCAATCATTGTTTCATGATTCATGTTTATGATCATTGATATGCCGGGTATGATCTTATATTGTTGTAATTACACTCTCATATATGTATTATTATGTTTATTCTTACATATATCCCTTTATTACCCTTACTGAGAATCTGAGCTCACCCATTTTTTGTCTCCCTCCTCCGTTTATGAAGATATTTATTATGTATGATCATTCTGAGAAGGGTTCTAGTAATGAAAAAGCTAGTGGGAGATAATTTAGATCACTCATATATGAGTGCTTACATATACATGTTTCTAAAGGCACTAAACTACTAGGGCATTTGGCCATCTTTTTGTGTAATATTTTATGTAATCCACAAAAATGATGTAATGTCTATGTACCTTAGGACTGGGTTGTTATAGATGGTATCAGAATAATGATCGGGTGATCCTTTGGAAAATCATTAGTGATATCCCTATGGATATTTCTAAGAATATGTCCATTTATGTATCTATGGATATGTATAAAGATAAGGGAAAGAAAATGAAAATTTCATAGAGTTGGGTGATGGATAGAGAGAGTGGTTTTATAAAAATGCATTCATATCCTATTACTAAAAATGGATGTTAATCTTTCATTGATGTACCCAGTATTATCAAATTCTAACCTGTTGAATCGATCCTGACTCGAGTGTAACCTGGTACACGATAATGGGCCTTACTGCGCACTTTGTTTTACCCTCCTAGGGGATATTCATTCGGAATTCACAAACCAATTATGAAAAATCATGAATTATTTAAATAGAATATAATTATTAATAACCAAGGTTAAATATAAGGATTCATAGATTATAGAAGTAGGTGTATGTACCGCCCCAACCCCAGAAGCCAAGATTCGGTTCATTATTACGTATCATTGGCATGATCACAAAAGATCATGTCTCGAAATTCCTATTAGTTTAGTATCCTTGGAAGTACTAGATACATTAATAAGGATTACATTACACCATAAAATGGAAAAATACAACAACATTGTTTCCATAGACAAAACTGAGTATAACGACCCATAATTTACATACATTGTTAGTACTTCAAAATTGAAGAACACTTATTACAACATATAACAAAACCATGAAAGGACCATATAGGTATAGTGTCTTTAGAAACTGGGAAACATAAACAACTGGTTCATAAAGCATCTACACTGTCTGCTATTTATTTCATCATATCTATAGTCCCTTTTGGAATATCTTACTTAATAACCTTCTTCCAGACCTGGGGAAAGAAAACATACAAAAGTGTGAGATCAAATTCTCTGTAAGGGTAATCAAAAGAAATATCAATCACATCATATTCATAAGAACATAACATTTTGGAAATCTTACCCTTCAAAAGAGATAAAAATTTCATAACATGGGATAAATCATGGTAGTGAAATGTAATCACAATAATCATAACATAAAAAACGATGCTTTGTGGAAAACACACATAATCATAGAGAGTCATTTATTATTAGTCAAGACTCATTTCCAAGACTATCTTAGTGGAAAAAGTCCATTTCGGAACCGAGTTCATTCCTTGTTTCAGTCTTGATTCATTGAACCAGTTTAACCAGCCATTCCAGCCACGTCTATCTCATGATATATAAAATGTTTACCCAATGAATTGGAGGGAGATATAGGTCCCACCCATCTCATAATTATACCATTCTTATGTGTTCCACAAAATCATAAATCATACATCATTGAATATCCCTTGTAATAAAAAATGGGATTCTTAAACAGCATGACATCATAAAACAATTCATATTAGATAAAGGAATTCATAAAAATAATTCCATCACATCATAATCAAATCAATGTAATAATAGGGAAAGAAATAGAACCCTATATTATCTTAGATGGAAATTAATTTTGATAAAACACTTGAACTCCATTCTTGAGGAAAATATCCTTTCTACATAATTTTTTTTCCTTTCTTAACATGTCATAAAATTTATAACTAAAATAAGTTGATTAAAAAAATCTTGAAAAATTTTAAAGGAATATTCTTGTAAATAATGTTTTAAAAATCCATTCATGCCGTATAATTTAGAAAAACATTCTTCTCGTACTTTTGTCGGAAAAGTCAAAAAGTACCTCGTACGAAAAATGACAAAAGATTCCTTTCATATCTTTTACTAAAAACTCACCGAAGGGTAAAATTGGATTTAAAAAATTGTAGGTGGATGGAAATATTATTACATATTGAGGAAACATGGATATGGATGATAAAATACACCCCAGTAAATTCCAAAGTACAAACAATCTCGGATAAAAATGAGATTGTGATATTCCCCTTACCTTAGGTCTGATTTGCTTTATAAGTGTCCGAACCTCCTGTATAATGATTTAAATAATGTCATTGACTTATTCCAGAATCATACTAATTATTATGATATCATATATGGTCATATTCTTAGCTTATTATTAGTAATATTTCATTGCTACTTGTTATTCAGGTGTTTATTACTATTTGTTCTTATGCGTGTTTTGTCGAATGAAATTTTTTTTAGGTTATAGATACCTAATTAACAGAATGGTATTAGTGTAATATATATCATATTTATTCACTCAATTCATTTATGTAATCATTATTCAATGAAAATCATGTAGAACGAGTCGCATCACATCGTGGAGATGATATTCCGTACGTACGCACGGGCGATGATATCGTTCCCATGATCATGGAATTGTATTTGTGTGTATGTATACTATTTCAGTATCAATATCAATTTATAATAATCATATATATTCATTATTTAAACCATTATACCCATCCAAGTAAGGAGGTGGTTGAAAAAAGATTACACCACGGCGTGGAGACGGTATTCCGTACGTACGCACGCGCGGTGATTTCGTTTTCCATAGGATAGATAGATGGTGAAATAGGGTTGTTTCATACTTATAATCACATATCAGTATATGAGTGATACATATGTTATTAATTCATAATTAAACTACTAAATCAGAATAAGTGGAAGAAGAAATAATGTTGAAAGAATCGGGAACGGACATTACCTCTTCTTTGAAGCGCCTCTTTGAGACCTCCTTTTAGGGCACTAAAATTGGTCTTTGAAGAAGTCCAGGACCCCTAGGATGTTTTTAGGGAAGTGGAGAGGAGAAATTGGCAGGGGTTGGCCGAGCACGAAGGCTCAAAATGGTGTGAGGAAGAGAGGTAAGAGGTGCCCTTTTATAAGGGAGGAGAAGGGCACCTTTGGAAAAAATAGAAATATTAATTTATTATAACTCCATATTCGGTTTTAAATAGCTCCAAATTTATTTATTTTGAAGATAAGGTAGTTATGGGTCGAAATATTCTCATACAATATAATTTGGACAAGTTTAGTTTACTATTCTAACCTTATCAGTTAGATTTAACATTAAGTTAGATAATTTTACTTTTACCGTGTCTTTTTGTGTTCTTACAATATAAGGATAATAAATGTACTATAACAAGAAAAAAGAACCCGAAGTTGTTTATTATTAATATAAATAACCTTATCTAAGTCATTTGGCCGATCCTTAGATTTTTAGGAATAAAATAACAATTAATAATATAATATTTTATTTAAAAACCATTTTATGTCAATTTTTACACTATTTAGTAATTGATTTTTGAAAATATCATAACAGAATTATTAGTTCAGAAAAAGATAACTAAACCAATACTAATATGTCATATTAACATAGATAAATAATGGAATTCATAAAAAGTCTCAAATTACATTTATTTGGGTATTTATAACATCAATTAAGTTAATATTTCATTAATAAGATAATTAGTGCATCATCTTTGTGTCATAAATAAATTAAATTATTTAATGCTTAAAAATTACAAATAATATACCATTATGTAGGAAATATTTTTATATTTCTAATGAATATTTATAGTCTAATTTATCTTATGTATATCCCTATATTAAAAATTATTTACTTATTAATCTTTGATTTTAACTATTTTAACCCTTCTTTAAATAAATTAATAATAAATGTCCTAATCTAATCCAAGTGGGCCTAAATGGTCATATGTTATTCCTAAGGTTGTTTTTGGTTGAATTACACTTATAAAATAGAATTAGGACATGTGTTAGGGTTATAATAATATCATTTTTACCCTTAGTTACCCTATTTACTTTTAACCGTGGTAAATTAAAGTAAAAAAGTTACTATTCAGAAAAAATTATTTTCATCTCATTGAAACACAATTTACTTACTAACATCAACTGTGTCTCTAGGAGTTTTGGTATTCCACTCACAGAAGCAGTAAAATTATGTTTTATGTAAATTTGCAAATTCTCCTAGGAGGTGGGTAAAAGATGGTGAAAAGTTCAATAAAATTTTTATATATCTAAAATTATTATAAAATTACTCCAATGAATTAAATTGAACATATATAGGTATTATGTATCATTTTTGACCTAATCAAATTTAGAAATAAATAAATAATTATTTAAATAAAAAGTCGGTTTTTAAATAGTAACCTAGTGTTTTCACTATTCATCAAAAATTGAATGTTTCCAGAAAAATACCTAAATTTCACCCTAGGCTAATTTAGATATTCCAAATCCAAAAAAGAAGCCCATTTTGAAGAATAAAATTTACAAAATTTCAAAAAGTGGTTATTACTATTCATAACGGCTGGTTTTAAAAATATTTTAATAGCATATCGTTGTTTAGTGAAACTCGGTATTGCGTACGATGCAAGATATCAAGGAAGGTCACAATTGAGTTTAAAGCAAGCCAAGATAGTGTTTTGTGTAGTGAAAGATTCTTTTGATGATTTATATAGAATAAAAACCAAATATTTGTTATAAAAGCCTCGGGTGTTACATTCTACCCCCCCTTAAAATGAATTTCTCCCTCAAAATTCGTCACTTGTAACAAACAGATGAGGATACCTCTCCCTAAATATATCCCCAATCTCTAATGTAGCTTCTTCTAATTGGTGGTTCCTCCATAAAACATTCACCAAGCGACTGGTCTTGTTCTGTAAGAATTTTTCACTACGATCGAGAATCTCTATCGGCTGTTCTTCATAAGACGGATCTTGTTCCAGTGGTACAACTTCTGAGTTGAGTACATGTGAAGCATCAGGTATGTACATTCTCAGGAGAGATACATGGAACACATCGTGAACTTGATAGAGATTCTGTGGAAGCGCCAATCGGTAAGCTACCTTCCCAGCATGATCCATTATTTCGAAAGGACAGATATACCTAGGGCTCAGCATTCCCTTCTTTCCAAATCTCATTACTCTCTTTCAAGGAGATATTCTTAAGAACACTTTATCACCCACTTCAAACACTAAGTCTTTTCTTCGGTTGTCGGCATAACTTTTTTCTCGACTCTGAGCTGCTCTTATGTGTTGTTGAATAGATCGGACCTTTTATGCCATCCCATCAACAAGATCAGGTCCTAATAGTATACTTTCACCAACATTATCCCAGCAAGTTGGAGTCCTACATTTCTCTCCATAGAGAGCATCATAAGGAGCCATCTGAATGCTGGAGTGAAAACTATTATTATAAGAAAATTCCACTAAAGATAGGTGTTGATCCCAACCACCTTTGAAATCCATAGAGAAAGATCTCAACATATCTTCTAGAGTTTTAATTTTCCTCTCAGACTGACCTTTTGTCTGAGAATGATAAGCAGTGCTGAAACTCAACTCTGTATCCAGAGTATGCTGAAGACATCGCCAGAACGTTGAGGTAATCCTCGGATCCCGATTAGATATAACAGATAGTTGTACTCCATGCAATATTACCACTTCATTTACATATATCCTGGAAAGCTGATCCAGAGAGAAATCCTCTCTAATAGAAATGAAGTGTGCAGACTTTGTAAGACAATCAACTATGACCTAGATAGCATTATTGCCTTTGGATGTTTTAGGAAGTCTTGTGACAAAGACTGTAGTGATGTTTTCCCATTTCCATTCGGGTATGGTTAATGGTTGTAACATCCCCTTAGAATTCTGTCTCTCAGCTTTAACTTGCTGACAAACCAAACATCGAGAGACATATTCAACAATATCTCTTTTCATGCCATCCCACCAGAAGTACTCTTTCAGATCCCTATACATCTTCGTACATCCAGGATGAATAGATAATGAAGAACTATGAGCCTCATCCAGCATCTCCTTCATTAATTCGGGGATGGGAGGAACACAAGCCTAATTACTGATCTTTATTATCCCATCACAGTCAAGGTTGAATTCAGAAACATTTCTCACCATCTTTTGTAACTCTACATCTTCTTTTTGTGCCTCCTTAATCATAACATGTAAAGATGGCTGAACATTCATTTGAGAAAGATACGATTTTCCCCTTTCATTATAATTCCAAGATCCATCCTTTGTAAATCCATAAATATTTGTTCTTTTGTGATCCTCATCATTGATAAACTGGCATGGTCTTGTCGACTTAATGCATCTGCCACTTTGGTTGGTTTCCCAGGGTGGTAATGAATTGAGCAGTTTTAATCCATAATCATCTCCAACCATCTTCTTTGGTGCATATTCAGCTCATTTTGTGTGAAAATATACTCTAAACTTTTATGATAAGTATAAATGTCACACCTTTCTCCATAAAGATAATTCCTTCAAATCTTTAATGCAAAGATTACCACAGCTAACTCCAAATCAGGAGTTGGGTAATTTTGTTCATGGATTTTCAACTATTGTGAGGCATAAGCTATAACCATATCATTTTGCATAAGAACACACCCCAATCCCTTCTTGGATGCATCACTGTAGATCATAATCCTTTCTCCACTACAAGACAGTGTGAGCATAGGTTCCCTGGATAACATTCTTTTCAACTCCTTGAAATTCTCTTCACATTCCTCCGTCGAAACAAACATAACTCCTTTCCGAGTCAACCTATTGAGTGGATTAGATAATCGTGAAAAATCTTTCACAAAACGTCGATAATATCCAGCCAAACCA
The DNA here is from genome assembly GCA_963277665.1 of Viscum album. Taxonomy (NCBI): domain Eukaryota; kingdom Viridiplantae; phylum Streptophyta; class Magnoliopsida; order Santalales; family Viscaceae; genus Viscum; species Viscum album. The sequence continues at coordinate 2,017,407,468 of OY728127.1, forward strand.
AGAAAACTTCGGATCTTAGTTACTGTTGTTGGTCTCGACCATCTTTCGATAACCACTGTTTTTGCTGGATCCACAGATATCCACCCTTTTGAGATTATGTGACCCAAAAATGAAACTTTTTGAAGCCAAAATTCAGACTTGGTAAATTTCACATAAAGCTTATCCTTTCTCAGGGTCTTCAATATAATTCTCAAGTGATCTTCATGTTCTCCCTTTATCTTTGAATATACAAGAATATCGTCTATAAAGACTACCAAAAACTGATCAAGATAGTCTCTAAAGACTCTATTCATCAGATCAATGAAGATAGCAGGGGAATTAGTAATACCAAATGGCATCACTATAAATTAATAGTGTCCATACCTTGTACGGAAAACCGTCTTTGGTATATCCTCCCTTTTTACCCTTAATTGATGATACCCTGAACAAATATCAATCTTGGAAAAGTATTGAACTCTGCGTAGTTGGTCAAATAAGTCATCAATGCATGGGAGAGGATATTTGTTCTTGATAGTGATCTTGTTATGTTCTAGATAATCAATGCAGAGTCTCATTGATCCATATTTCTTCATAACAAACAGAACAGGTGCTCTCCAAGGTGACACCTAGGGCATATGAACCCCTTATCAAGATTCTCTTGGAGTTGCTTCTTCAATTACTTCAACTCAATTAGGGCCATTCTATAAGGTGTATTTGAAATAGTTAAAGATCCTAGTACGAGTTCTATTGAAAACTCAACTTCACGATTTGGTGGAAGACCCTGAAATTCCTTCGGAAAGAAATCATCAAACTCCCATACAATAAGCATATTCTTAATCGTGAGTTTCTCACCAACCATTTGAGATAAATAACCTTCATTTAGTGGAATCAAGACCCATAAGATGGGTGAAATTTCCACTGGAAGGTTATGTTCATCCTTGCATCGATAGACGATCAAAGATTGATCCGGAATATGAAATGTGACTTCCCTTCTCTGGAAATTGATATGAGCTCTATGTAGAGAAATCCAATCCATGCCAAGAATCACATCAAATTCCATTATAGGGAGGATCACAAGATTTTCAGGAAGCACTTTCCCACAAACATCAATCTGAGAAGAATTATAAACTTTTGATGCGACTGTTGTGCCATTAGGGGTTGTCACAACTAACTCAACATCTAATTGTGGAGGTAATATGGTTATAACCTTTGAAAATTCTTCAGAAATAAAGTAGTGGGTTGATCCAGAATCAAATAAAACATTTTCTACTTTAGAGTGGATGGTAAGTGCACCTTTCACCACATTGTTATCGTACTCCACATCGCTGATAGAAATTGATTGTGAATTTCCTTTTTCTTTTTCCTTAAGTGTATGTTGATGTCGATCATCATCAACAACCCTTGGATTAGGGCATTGATTGGAATAATGCCCCATTTCCTCGCACTTGTAACATTGAAGTGTAGGAGGTGCACTCTGTGTAGCCTTTTCATTGTTCGCATCACTATTCATCTTCTTCCCATAATTGCAGCATTCAAATGTCCGATGACCTTCCTTACCACATTTGAAACATTTACATGTCCCTTTAAGGCAACTCCCTCCATGTTTCTTTACACACTTTGATCATAAGGGAAAACACATCTTTTTTTCAGTGTGCTCTTTAGATTTTCCTTTGAATTCCATTTTCCTCTTCTTATCATACCCATATGACTGATGGGTTACTCCAATATACATCTCAAATTTGAGAGCACATCGAACGATTTCCTCATAGCTATTGAAGTCCCTTATGGATAACGCCCTTCGAAGACTTGGTTTTAAGACACTAAATAATCAACCGATCATTCTCTCAGGTTGAAAAATAATACCAGAAGCATACCTTGAATGTCTTGTAAAATTTTCATCATAGGTACCAACAGATTCATCATCTCTTATGCTTTAGTTCAAGAAACTCCTTCTCTATTTTTGTTCGGAGAATACGAGGGAAGTACTTAGTGAAAAATAAGTTCTTGAACTCGTCCCATTCCATGGACTCAATTTCATCTCTCGGCCTCGTATTATTGAAAAAGATTCCACCATTGATCATCATCACCTTCCAAACGATACACTGCTAAGATGACTTTATCATGTTCAGAACATTGATGAACTGAAAATATCTTTTCAGTAGTACTGATCCACTATTCAGCAACTAATGGATCAGTAGACCCGCTGAATGAAGGTGGACACTCTATCATGAAGGATTCAACAAAATGTTGCTCCTTCCATTGCTCGTTTGGAAGTCCTGCATGATTCATAGCTTGAGAATGTTGTGTGAGCATGGCTACAAGATTTTCTATTCCAGCTCCCATAACGTTTGGTTTCTCAGGGGGACAATCATTACATTGCCCCTCGCATTCCGCATTAACAGGGTTCCTTTGGGTTCAAGTCGTTGACTAAAACCAAGAAGAATAGTGTGAGAAACACTAATTATAATAGGAAAACCACATAATCAAGAATAAAATTTCACACTTAATGTCTTATCCTGGGTTATTCATGGCCATTTCTAAAACACTAAGATTTTGTTCTATTCTTAGGCTTATCCTTAGGATTATTACTAAGGATTTCACATCCTAATTTCCAAAGGTTGACTATACCTTTCTGCTGATACCAACTATAACGACCCATACATTACATACATTGTTAGTACTTCAAAATTGAAGTACACTTATTACAACATATAACAAAAGCATGAAAGGACCGTATAGGTATAGTGTCTTTAGAAACTGGGAAACATAAACAACTGGTTCATAAAGCGTCTACACTGTCTCCCATTTAATTCATCATATCTATAGCACCTTTTGGAATATCTTACTTAATAAACTTCTTCCTGACCTGGGTAAAGAAAACATACAAAAGGGTGAGCTCAAATGCTCAGTAAGGGTAAGCAAAAGAAATATCAATCACATCATATTCATAAGAACATAACATTTTGGAAATCTTACCCTGCAAAAGAGATCAAAATTTCATAACATGGGATAAATCATGGTAGTGAAATGTAATCACAATTATCATAACATAAAACATGAAGCTTTGTGGCATACACACATAATCATAGAGATTCATTTCTTATTAGTCCAAACTCATTTCCAAGACTATCGTAGTGGACAAAGTCCATTTCTGAACCAAGTTCATTCCTCGTTTCAGTCCTGTTTCACTGAACCAGTTTAACCTGCCATTCCAGCCATGTCTATCTCATGAGATATAAAATCTTTACTCAATTCATTGTAGGAAGATATAGGTCCCACCCATCTCATAATGATACCATTCTTATGTGTGCCACAAAATCATAAATCATACATCATTGCATAACCCATGTAATAAAAATGGGATTCTTAAACATCATGAAATCATAAAACAATTCATATAGGATAAAGGAATTCATAAAAATAATTCCATAAATACATAATCAAATCAATGTAACAATAGGGATAGAAACAGAACCCTATATTATCTTAGATGGAAAATAATTTTGTTAAAACACTTGAACTCCATTATTGAGGAAAATATCCTTTCTACTTTAAAAGCATTTTTCATTTCTTAACATGTCATACAATTGTAAACTAAAAGAAGTTGATTAAAAATAAACTTGAAAACTTGTAAAGGAAGCTTCTTGGAAATAATGTTTTAAAAATCCATTCATTCCGTATATGTTAAAAAAACATTCTTCTCGTACTTTTGTCGGAAAAGTAAAAAAGTACCTCGTACGAAAAACGACAAAAGATTCCATTCATATATTTTACTAAAAACTCACCGAAGGGTAAAAATGGATTTACAAAATTGTAGGTGTATGGAAATAATATTACATATTGAGGAAACATGGATGTGGATGATAAAATACACCCGAGTAAATTCCAAATTATAAACAATCTCGGATAAAAATCAGATTGTGATATTTCCCTTACCTTAGGTCCTATTTTCTTCGTAAGTGTCCGAACCTACTGTATAATGATTTAAATAATGTAATTGACTTATTATAGAATCATACTCATTGTTATGATACCATATATGGTCATATTCTTAGCTTATTATTAGTTATATTTCATTGCTACTTGTTATTCAGGTGTTTATTACTTTTTGTTCTTATGCGTGTTTTGTCGAATAAATTCTTATTCTTCTCTTTAGGTTATAGATACCTCATTTACATAATTTTATTATTGTAATATATATCATATTTATTCACTAAATTCATTTATGTAATCATTATTCAATGAAAATCATGTAGAACGAGTCGTATCACATCGTGGAGACGGTATTTCGTACGTACGCACGAGCGATGATATCATTCCCATGATCGTGGAATTGTATTTGTGTGTATGTATAATATTTCAGTATTAGTATAACTTTATAATAATAATAGATATTCATTATTTAAACCATTATACCCATACAAGTAAGTAGGTGGTTGAAAATAGATTACACCACGGCGTGGAGTCGGTATTCCGTACGTACGCACGCGCGGTGATTTTGTTTTCCATAGGACAGATAGATGGTGAAATAGGGTTATTTAATACTTATAATAACATATCAGTATATGAGTGATACTTATGTTATTAATTCATAATTAAACTACAAAATAAGAATAAGTGGAAGAAGAAATAAAGTTGAATGAATCGGGAACGGACATTACCTCTTCTTTAAAGCGCCTTTTTGAGACCTCCTTTTAGGGCACTAAAATTGTTCTTTGAAGAAGACCAGGACCTCTAGGATGTTTCTAGGAAAGTGGAGAGGATAAAATGGCAGGGGATGTCCGAGCAAGAAGGCTCAAAGTGGTGTGAGGAAGAGAGGTAGGAGGTTCCCTTTTATAAGGGAGGAGAGGGGCACCTTTGGAAAAAACAATTATTTTAGTATAAAGCCATATTAGGTTTTAAATAGCTCCAAATTGATTTATTTAGAAGATAAGGTGGGTATGGGTCGAAATAATCTCATCCAATATAATTTGTACAAGTTTAGTTTACTATTTTAACCTTATCATTTAGATTTCACTTTAAGTTAGATAATTTTACTTTTACCATGTCTTTTTGTGTTCTTACACTATAAGGTTAATAAACTTACTATAATAAACCAAAAGAACCCCAAGTTGTCTATTATTAATATATATAACCATATCTAAGTCATTTTTCCGAACATTAGATTTTGAGGAATAAAATAACAATTAATAATATAATATTTGTTTTAAAAACTATTTTATGTCAATTTTGACACTATTTAGTAATTGATTTTTTGTAAAAATAATAACAGAATTATTAGTTCGAAAAAAGTTACTTAAATCAATAATAACATGTCCTATTAACCTATAAATTTATTGTAATTCATAAAAAGTCTCAAATTATAATTAGTTGGGTATTTATAATATCCATTATGTCAATATTTCATTAATAAGATAATTACTGCATCATCTTTGTGTAATAAATAAATTAAATTATATAATGTCTAAAAATTAAAAATAATATACCATTATGTAGAAAATACTTTTAGCTTTCTAATGAATATTTATAGTCTAATTTATCTTATGTATAACCCTATATTAAAAATTATTTACTTATTAATCATTGATTTTAACTATTTTAACCCTTCTTTAAATAAATTAATAATAAATGTCCTAATCTAATCCAAGTGTTCCTAAATGGTCATATTTTATTGCTAAGGTTTTTTTGTCTAATTACACATATAAAATAGAATTAGGACATGTTATAGGGTAATAATAATATTATTTTTACCCTTAATGACCCTATTTACTATAAACCGTGATAAATAAAAGTAAAAAGTTACTATTCAACAACAATTATTTTCATCTCATTGAACCACATTTTCTTTACTGAAATAAACCGTGTCTCTCCGATTTTTGAAATTCCACTCACAGAAGCAGTAAAATTATGTTTTATGTAAATTTGAAAATTCTACTAGGAGGTGGGTAAAAGACGGTGAAAAGTTCAATAAAATTTTTATATATTTAAAATTATTATAAAATTACTCCAATGAATTACATTGAACTTATATAGGTATAATGTATAAATTTTGGCCTAAAATAAATTTAAATAAAATAAATAACTATTTAAATAAAAAGTCGGTTTTTAAATAGTAACCCAGTGTTTTCACTATTCATAAAAAATTGAATGTTTCCAGAAAAATACCAAAATTTCACCCTAGTATAATTTCAATATTCCGAATTCAAAAATGAAGTAAATTTTGAAAAATAAAATTTACAAAATTTCAAAAAGTGGTTATTACTATTCATAATGGCTAGTTTTAAAAATATTTTAATAGCATATCGTTGTTTAGTGAAACTCGGTATTGCGTACGACGCAAGCTATAAAGGAAGGTCGTGATTGAATGTAAAGAAAGCCAAGCTAGTGTTGTGTGTAGTGAAAGATACTTTGATTACTTATATAAAATAAAATAAAAAATTTCTTATAAAAATCTCAGGTGTTACACTGAGATCCCATAGACTATCCTTACAGGTCATTCATAATATACTTCTTTAAATCATGGAAAAAATAAAACATAGAAATGGGTGAGCTCAGATTCCTAGTAAGGATAACAATATAGTAGAATCTTTCATAAATAAGCATAAACATTTAAGGAAATGTATAAGACTAAAACAAAATCCTTTTAAACATTCACTTCAGTATAATATGGAAATGATAATACCAAATAAATCCATTTACTTATTCACATGGATATTCTACTAGTCAAATAATCAAATGCAATATCAATAGCCACATTCATAATGATGGAATGCATAATGCCGGATGTTCATAACCACAAGGTCAAGGCCTTGTGCCAAGACTAAAAATAATATTTTTTCAAAGCCTTGTGCCAAGGCACTAGTTTGTCTCATGAGACCTATCGATGCATTGAGGATCTATAGCAGGCTCCACCCGTCACTTACTAAGTCCAATGCATTTCTCATATGAAAAGTTTGAAACATAACATAAACATTCATATTAAAACTAGCATACAAAATTTAAATACATTATCCATAGACCATGAATGGTATAAAAATAACACATACGCAGTCAAACATAACTCATTCAATACAATATGGAAGATTTTATTGTAATAGATTGACCTCAATCGACAATAACTAAGGATATTATCATAGATTAAAATAATCATAAAAAGTATTTGAGAGAAATATCCCCCTTTTTACGGATATCATTTAATGGTCACAATATTTGTAAAAAGCCGTTTAAAAATAGATTTTAGAATCAAAGTTTCCCATACCTCTTTGAAACTTTTAAAATGAATTTTAATTATAAAACATTAATGTTCATATAAATAAATCCTAATAACAATTTTAAAAAAATGGACATTAATGAAAAAGATTTAGAATAATATAACATTAAAACATTTAAAATGATATTTTTTTAGAGTTCCTAACCAAACAAATAGACAATTGAATAAAAATAATTGAGGTAATATAAAAATTATATTATCATGAGAATAAATGGATTCATGTAAACTATGTGAAACTACATTATATAATCCATATAAACGTTAATTGGTGTATAACAACAAAGAAATCTCAATGGAATGTACATTTAGATGAAATTTCATATAAAGACAGTATCCTTAGGTTAAGGATAAATCAATGAAATAATAATGTGAGGAAAGTATATATACACTCAATATGATTGGATATTCAGTGTAAATCAATTATAGGACATTCACACATATTCTTGTAAAAACAACACCAATGAATTGAATGTTTAACTCAATAAATGGATATTGAGTTAAAATTACTCTTATCATGTTCATATCGATGACTTGAGAATTTATCAATGGAGTGATTATGTGTATCAAAAGTATATCCACAAAAAGGGGAGTGTAAATTACTACACAAATAATAAATAGTGATTCTATATATAATCATGGAGTAAAATAATCAATGAAGTATGCGTAAAGCCAAATGAGTGGAAATTGAAATTTTAAATTCACATTCTGATTTGGTAACTTACAAAACATACCCCCCATGATAGAAGTATCAAACAATGATAATATAAATACCCATAAATTAAATTATATTTCATAATGAATACAATCAGGGACAGTACATACGCCACAGAAAAGGAAATAGTGGCCAATATAGCATAAATCTCACATGAATAAAATGTGAGAGGAAAAACCCTTACTTCATTGTAATCAATCGAGCAGGGTGACCAAAAGTTAATAACAATCAATGGAATCATATAATATCATGAATAAAATGAGAATAATGATAATATATATCAAATGGTAGTACACAATACACCACGTGAAATAAATAAGTGGCCAGCAATGAAAATATCACTGAATTAAAAGTGAGATAAGAAACCCCTTAAATTGTACTTTTTCCATGGGCTAGTGTAAGTTAACCTCCTGTATAATGGTGAGATAATTGTTACTAAATTATAAATGTATCTTATACATTAATATGATATCATATATGATATTTCAATATTTCTTTGTTAATAATATTTTAGTATTATCGTAATTTCGGGTGTTAACTGATTCGTTTTCCTTTATATGATTCGTTACATAAGTAATGTCTGTTATGGATAAGATGTATCTTATTAATATTCAGAATTATATTATGTCTTTAAACATTATTTTCAATTATCTAATGAATATTATTCTTGAATGGATATGTTGGGGAATAAATCTTATCGCGTTCGCAGAGACAGTAATCTGTACATATGCATGAGCGACAATATCATTCTTTTGATATAAAAATAATATATAATTGGATTTTATATCATATATACAGAATAATTATCATATTATATTTATTATTTAAAACAATTATACATCATTATTATACCAATCCAAATAATAATGTATTGAATAATAGTTACACCACGACGTGGAGACGGTTAGCCGTACGTACACATGTATGGTGACATGTCATTCAAAGGATGGAAATAATAATTAATATGGTGGTACCGTAATTATTATAACATCAAAATATATAGAAGATATTGTAGTTATTATTTTATAATGGAAACAATAAATAAATAGGACGTGGAAGAAGAAAGGAACTTTGAAGATGTGATGAAATATTTACCTCTTCTTCAGGTTCTTCCTTTTGATTTGATCAAAAGGGCTCCGTAGGATGGATTTATGACTAATGTAATGCCTCTAGGATTAAGGGAGGATTGTTTAGAAGGTATTTGGTCAGGGTTTGGCCGAGAAAAATGGCTTTGATGGTGTGAATTAGAGAGAAGGGGATGTTCCCTTTTATAAGAGTGGTCAGAGGCATGTTAGGAAAAACTAGAAATATTATTTTATAATAAATTCATTTACGGTTTTTAATGGATCCTAAATGAATTATTTAAAAGATAAAGTGGATATGGGTTGAAAACCACTCAAATAATATGTTATAGTCAGGTTTGGGTTACTATATTAACTTTATATTTTAGATATAACTCTTAGTTAAATAGTTTGACATTTACCATGTCTCTTTGTATTTTAATATTATATGGTTAATAAACATACATTAAACTTAAAATAGAACATCATGTGGTTCATTAATGACATATATAATATTATTTAAGTCATTTTTCTGACCCATATATTTTTAGGAATATAATATAAATTAATAATATAATATATGTTTTAAAAACTCTTTTATGTCTATTTTGACACTATTTGGTATTTTGTTTTTTCTATATTCATAATAGCATTATTACCTCGGATGAAATCATATAACTAACACTAACCTATCATATTTACCTATAAAATTATTTTAATTCATAAAAAGTCTAATATTACATTTATTTGGATATATATAATTTCAATTATTTGAATATTACATTAATTAGGTAATTACTGCACCATCATTATGTCATAAATAAATAAATTTATTTAATGTTTAAAAAATATAAATAAAATACCATTATGTTGGAAATTATTTTATCTTTCTAATGAATATTTATAGTCTAATTTATCTTATGTATAACCTTATGTTAAAAAATTTTTAGTTATTAAAATATGATTTTAAGTCTTTTAACTCTTGATTAAATTAAATAATAATAAATATCCTAATTTAATTAATATGGACATAAAGGATCATATTTTATTTCTATGGTTGTTTTTGATCGAATCACACTTATCCAATAGAATTGGGGCCTGTGTTAGGGTAAAAGTAATATCATTTTTACCCATAATTACACTATTTATTTTTAACCGTGGAAAATAAAAGTAAAAAGTTTCTATTAATAAAAAATTATTTTCATCTTATTGAACAAAATTTTACTTACTGATATCAACCGTGTCTCTCAGATTTTTGAAATTATACTTACAGAATCTTCAGAATTATGTTTTATGTAAATTTAAAAATGCTCTTAGGAGGTGGGTAAAAGATGGTAAAAAGTTAAAAAACATTTATACATATAATTTTATTATAAAATGACACCAATTAATTACATTGAAAATATATAAATATTATACATATATTTAGACTTAAAATAAATTTAAATAAAATAAGTAATTATTTAAATAAAAATTTGGTTTTAAGCTATAACTCGGTGTTTTTCACTGTTGATAAAAAATTGAATGTTTTCAGTCCAATACAAAAACTTTACCCTAAGATAAATTTGATATTCTGAATTCAAAAAGGAATTCTATTTTACCAAATTTAAAAAATGGAAGTATCATTAATCAATTCAAAATTAATTACCATTTTCACAACATAAAAGTGGGTTTTTTAAAAAGTTAAAACTATCAAAAGATTGACATGTGTTTATGTCAAATTTAAATGTGAAATTACTTATAATCACTTACATTATATTAAATGATAAAAATATTAACTAATTATACTTACAAACCATTCAAATACATAATTTAACACTATAAATTATTTTGATTAAAATTTTTTTTCAATTAAAATTTAGTATTTTCTAGAAATCATCAAAATATAAAAGTTATTAGAAATGTACGAAAAATATGTCCAAAATAGATTTTTATGTCCCGATTATAATGGAAAAATTAATTTTAATAAATTGAATATATAAAAGTGTAAAATGTTGTTTTTAAAATGGATTTTCCATTAAATGGTTGGAAAATTGCATTTTTTTTAAAACACTGCTTTTATCTAAAAAATGAATTTTTTCTTATACTATGTCTAAGAAACACATAATATGGATTCTATAATTATATGGAGTATATAAAATTCAAAATTCAGTTAATACCATTCATAACTGCTTTTGAATGGCTAGTTTGGTATGTCATGGTGCACTCGAACTTGGTGTTGCGTGTAGCGCAAGATATTGAATTACTTTAATGAAAATTACATACTACGAAATCTTAGGGTGTTACATTCTTCACCCTTTTTGGAAATTTCATCCTTGCAATTTTAAAAATGGGCATAAGAACTTCATTGAATGTCCCAAATCGGAAAAATATTCAATAAATCTATATTATTAAAAGAAAGAATGATAAGTACAAAGATCACCCGAGATAACCCATAGTAGGTTTCCATTTAAGAAAAACATGGATATGTAAGATAGAATAAATGTAAAGTTCTGGTGGAGAGTGATCGAAAACATGATTAGCAGAAATTTAACAATAGGAAAATCAAAAACCTGTGATGAGATAAATGTTTATTAGTTTATTTGGTTGCGAAAGTAATCAAATAATATTTTTTGTGTTTTATGTTTAATTTCATAAAGTTAAGGAATTTATTTATGAGATTGACTAAGAACATAAATATATATAATTACTTTTTAAGTACAGTTTAATCCTTTAATAAATTTCTACCACAAAATCCTTTTTTTTCAAACGATGTGTATTCAAGATGAATTGGTCACACATAAAGTGCAAGAATCAAATTCTAGAGAATCACATAATCCAAAAATGATAAACTATATATATTTACATTGTCGTTAGAAAGTAACAGAAACCAAAATGGTCTGTACAAGATTAGATTATCCCCAAAAAGGATAATCCTTTAGTGAATGAAATACTTATGTTAATTTCTAAAATTAAACCCACAATACCCAAAGCTCAATGAATATCATTCAATAAACAATTTTCCATAAAATCCATCAATATAATCCAAACTAATATTGAATCCCAAACCATAGAAGAATTTGACTATGTAGTCTTCCACGTTAAATTGTATTTCCAAATAAAATCGACTACTCTTAAAGTCACATACTTAAAATCAATTAACCTAATCACATATTCTCTATGACAGGTTAATAATTTCCATAAATAAACCAAATCACAATAAATACATAATACAAACATAGATAAAAATCCAACATTACTCCTCAAATGAAATCCCATATTATTCTATTTTCCTTAGGCATATAGTATTCCCAACAGAGTGAACGTATTCCAAAATAACATTGATCACTTAATCCCCAAATCATTTTCCTATACTAAGGAATTCAATTTGATAAGACATATGATCCCAAGTATACTTATTATTCATCAATAAAATCATTTAACTAAAAATAATTAGTCACACTAACCTCGGACATCACGTAGTCCAGTGGTAGGTGATAAATCCCAATCACACTATGGTTATAGGTTTGATTCCTACAGAATTGTCTGACGTGACATGTTGTCACACGGTCTGCGTGTTGTCATTTTTCAAAATATATATTTTATAAAGTTCCCAAAATGTGATAAATTCATCAAAATAACTATAACATAATTTCACTACAAATGTTATCTCATACCTCACATTTTCGTCCAAAAATTTAATAACATGTAATTGCCTCAAATTCATGGATCATGTAATCCCAAGTGGTTATTTATAACTATACCAACAATAGAAAACACAATTCTTCCTAAAATGTCATTTTCACATAATAAACTACAGGGTTACAAATAAGAGAAAAGTCTTCTAGAGTAATCCCATCAACAAAGTGCACTAATACATTTAATCATTTCACCATCCATTTATTACCATATAGGTTCTACCTTGACCAAGAGGTTATCCTATAGAACAGGGAATTCACTCAGGTAATGCCTAGGTACCTTTAATTTATGGGAATGACTGTAAGTGGATTCATGGGATCAATTTTATTTTCCTCCCTAGTACTCTTCATTTTTCCTCGACAATTCATTACATTATGTCCTTATTTCCAACACATAAATCATTTATTTATTCCATTGAGACAAATCACTAGGTATCTCCTTCCACATTTCATGAATGATGGAAATTTATCTTTTTTCTCCACGGTCTTGACTACTGGAGATCTTATCATTTATTGACTTTCTCTTCTTTATTGATTCTAGGAGTTGGTTAATATATAAGTTGATGATCATATTTCTGGAAACCTGATTCAGCATTAACATGATATCTTTGACACTTATCAACATTCCATTGCGTTGATTATTTCATCTGATGTGCCCACCTTGTACATCATGTTCAATGTTACTATGTCTTCCTTGGAATCCATCCATTGACTAACACATGAAAGAATAGTGTGAGTCATAAAATCATTTATAGAATATCATAACACCTTATTTTCAATCAAAAACACCTTAGGATAAATGATGACTATTTATTCTCATCTCATATTAAAATCCTTGAAATATTTTTTTTAATGATAATGTGAATTATCCTAAGCATATGCCACCAGGAGTGTCGTAACCCAGAGTGTAGCAAGGTCCGTTGTCATGCACCAGCTCCCATTTGAGTCTGGATCAAAGAGGTGTTTTCACGTATTAGCCCTCGGTACATCTGTGCCAGAGCTGCCTCTACCTGCTCGTATCCAGACAGGGATGTATTTCTTGAAAAAATAAAAAAAATCACTATAATAAAAAAATTCTAGGAAGTTCTTATATAGTAATCATCAAATTAAATCTTAAGGTTATGTGCTCTAATCATAGTTTATCAAAATCTTGTTTCCAATGTTTGTACTAAACATCCTCTGATACCAACTGTAACTCCCCGAACTCAGAATCCCAGAGTCGGTGCATTATTACATATCATTGCCATGATCACAAAAGGTCATGTCTCGAAATACCAATTAGTTTAGTAGTCTTGTATGTACTGGATACATTCATGTGGTTTACATTACATAATTAAATGGAAAACTAAAAAAATATTGTATCCATAGACAACAATGAGATCCCATAGACTATCCCTATAGGTCAGTTATAATATACATTTTTTCATCCTAGAAATAATAAAACCTAGAAAGGGGTGAGATCAGATGCTCAGTAAGGATTACAATATAGTGAAAACTTTCATAAATAATCATAAACATTTAAGGTAATGTATAAGACTAAAACCAAAAACTTTTAAAATTGAACATCAAAATAACATGGCAAAGATAAAATAAAATAATTCCATTTTCTTATTCACCTAGATATTTTACTAGTTGAATAATCACATGAAATATCAATTGACACTTTCATAATGATTGAATTCCAAATTACTGACTTTCATATCCACATAGTCAAGGCTTCATTCCAAGTGTACAAATAAGATTTTTTCCATGCCTTGTTCCAAGACACTATTTTGACTCATGAGACCTACCGATGAATCGAGGATGTATACCAGTCCCCACCCGTCACTTAAAAAGTCCAATTCATTTCTCATGTGAAGTTTGAAACATAACATAACCATTTGTTTTAAAACTAGCATACGAAATGTCAATACGTTATACACAAACCATGAATGGTATAAAAATAGAACATCCATAGTCAATCATAACACATTCAATACAGTATGGAAGATTGTATTAAAACAGATTAACCTCAATCAAGAATAATGAAGGGTAGTGTCATAGATGAAAATAATCATGAAAACTATTTGAGATAAATATCCCCCTTTTTCTTGAAATCATTTTAAAGTCACACTATTTGTCAAGAAGCCGTTTAAAAATAGATTTTTGAATCAATGTGTCCCAAAACAATTTTAGACTTTTAAAAGAATTTTTGTTTTAAAACATTAATGTACATATAAATAAATCCTTAAAACCATTTTTAAAACACGTACATTAATGTGAAATATTTAGAATAATAAATAATTAAAACATTTAAAAGGATATTTTAGTTACGGTTCCTAACCAAAATAGAGACACGTGAATAAAAATAATTGAGGTAATAAAAACATTTTAATATCATGAGAATAAAGGGATTTCTTATATACTATGTCAATGTACATTATATAAACCATATAAAAGTGAATTGGTGTATAACAACAATGATGTCTCAATGGAATGTAAATTGAGATAAAATATCTTATAAAGGCTGTATACTTAGGTTAAGGATAAATGAAATACATAATTATGTGTTAAAAATATAAATACACACAATATGATTGATTATTCAGTATAAATAAATCATTGGACATTCCCACATATTCTTGTAAAAACAACACCAATGAATTGGATGATTAACTCAATAAATAGAGAATGAGTTAAAATTACTCTTATGAAGTTCATATCGACGACTTGACAATTTATCAGTGGAATTATTAAGTGTATAAAATGTATATCCAAATAAAGGGGAGTGGGATTTACTACACAAATAACAAATAGTGATTCCACACATAATCATGGAGTAAAATAATCAATTAAGTATGTGGAATGCCCAATGAGTGGAAATTGAAATTGGAAATTCCCTTACCAATTTGGTAACTTACAAAACATACACCCCATGAAAGAAGGATCATTAAATGATGTTGTAAATAACCATAAATAAATGTATATTTCAAAATTAATATAATCATGGACAGTACATATGCCACACAAAAGGAAATAGTGGCCGATATAGCATGAATATCACATGAATAAAATGTAAGATAAAAAACCCTTACTTTGTTGTAATCATTCGAGTCGTATGACCAAAATTTAATAACCACCAAAAAACTCACTGAATACCATGAATATAAATAGAATCATGATAATATATATCAAATTACATTACACAATACACAACATTATATAAATAAGTGGAGAACAATAGAAATCTAACGGATTTAAAAGTGAGATAAAAAACCCATTACTTTGTACATTTCCATGGTCGAGGGTTGGTTAACTTCTAGTATAATGGTGAAATAATTGTTATTAAATTATAAAAGAATCATATACATTAATATGATATCATATATTATCTTTCAATATTGCTTTGCTAATAATATTATATTATTATCATCGTTTCGGGTGTAAACTGATTCGTTTTCCTTTATATGCTTTGTTACGTAAGTACTATTTTTTATGGATAGGATGTATGTTTTTCATATTATGAATGATATTATGTATTTAAAAATTATTTTTAATCATCTAATGATAACTATTACTGATTAATACGATGGAGAATGAATCTCATCGTGTTCGCATAGACGGTAATCCATACCTATGCACAAGCGACAATGTCATTCTTTTGATATTAAAATTATATATAATTTGTTGGTATATCATATATACAGAATCATTATCATGTTATATTTATTATTATATCAATTATACATCATGATTATACCCATCTAAATAATAATGTATTGAATAACAATTACACCACGACGTGGAGACGGTAAGCCGTACGTACACACGTATGGTGACATGTCATTCCAAAGATGGATAGAATAATTAATATGGTTTTAACATATTTATAATAAAATAATTATAAATAGAAGATACTGGAGTTTTTATTGTATAATAGAAACAAGAAAGAAAGAGGAGGTGGAAGAAGAATGGTACTGGAAAGAGGTGATGAAATATTTACCTCTTCTTTAGGTTCTTATTTTTGATTTTATCAAATGGGATCTTTAGGTTGGATTTCTAACTAAGAGAAGGCCTCTAAGATGAATGGAGTACAGTTTAGAGGATATTTGGGTAGGGATTGACTGATCCAAATGGATTTGAAGATGGTAATTATAGAGAATAGGAAGTTCCCTTTCATAAGAGTGGTGAGGGGAACCTTAGGAAAAGCTCGAAATATTATTTTATAATAAAATAATTTTCTATTTATAATGGGTCCAAAATGAATTGGTTAAAGTAACTGGTGGGGATGGGTCTAAAAAACACTCAACCAATAGTTTTTAGATAGGTTTGGGTTACTATATTAACTTAATCTTTTAGATTTAACTCTTAGTTAAATAGTTTGAAATTTACCACATCTTTTTTTTATATTATATGGTTAATAAACGTACAATAAACTTACAACAGAACATCAAGTGGTTCATTAATGACATATGTTATATTATTTATGAAATTTTGCTAAACCTTTGATTTTTACCAATATAATATCAATTAAAAATATAATATATGTTTTAAATACTCTTTTATGTCAATTCTAACACTATTTGGTATTTGGTTTTTTCTAAATTGATAACAGCATTATTACAACAAATAAAAATAATCTAACTAACCCTAAAATGTCCGATTAACCTATAAATTAGTTTAATTCATAAAAAGTCTCAAATTACATTTATTTTGATATTTATAATATCAATTATTTTAAAATTTCATTAATTTGGTAATTACTACATCATCATTGTGTCATAAATAAAATAAATTATTTAATGTCTAAAAACTATAAATAATATCATTATGCAGGAAATCAATTTATCTTTCTAACGAATATTTATAGTCTAATTTATCTTATTTATAACCCTATATTAAAAATGTTTTTCTTATTAAAGTTTCATTTTAACTCTTTTAACTCTTCTTTAAATAAAACAATAATAAATGTCCTAATCTAATACAAGTGAACCTAATGGATCATATTTTATTCCTAACGTTGTTTTTAGTCGAATTACAATTATCCAATAGAATTAGGACATGTGTTAGAGTAATAATAATTTCATTTTTTAACATTAATTGCCCTATTTACTTTTATCCGTGGTAAGTAAAAAATAAAAAGTTACTATTCACTAAAAATTATTTTCATCTTATTGAGCCATATTTTACTTACTGATATCAATAGTTTCTCTAAGATTTTTTAAATTGAACTCACAGAAGCAGTAAAAATATGTTTTATGTAAATTTGCAAATGCTCCTCGGAGGTGGGTAAAAGACGGTAAAAAGTTCAATAAAATTATATACATCTAATTTTATAATAAAATTACACCAATGAATTAAATTGAACATATATAGGTATTATACATCTATTCTGACTTAAAATAAATTTAAATAAAATAAATAATTATTAAAATAAAAATCCGATTTTAAACTATAACACAATGTTTTTCACTATTCATCAAAAATTTAATGTTTTCAGAAAAATACAAAGAATTTACCCTATGATAATTTCGATATTCCAAATTTTGAAAAGAATTATATATTACCAAATTCAAAACATATAAGTTTCATTAATTAATTTAAAATTAATTCTCGTTGTCAAAACCGAAAACTGGGGTTTTTTAAAAAGTAAAAACTATCAAAAGATTGACACGTGTTTATGTCAAATTTAAATGTTAAATAAATTATAATCACCTAAATTATATGAAATGATAAAAATAAAATCTAATAATACTTCCAAACCATTTAAATACATAATTTTACACTATAAATTATTTTGATTAAATTTTTTTTTTCAATGAAAATATATTATTTTTCAGTATTCATCAAAATATAAATGTTATTATAAAAGTACAAAAATTTATCCAAAATAAAATTTTATGCCCCGATTATAATGAAGAATTTAATTTCATTAAATTAAATACATAAAAGAGGAAAATATTGGTTTCAAAAAGGGTTTACCATCAAAAGGTGGTAAAATATCATTTTCTTGAAAAATAATTATTTTATATGGAAAAAATGAATTTTTTATTATATTTTATCTAAGAAACACATAATATGGATTCTAAAATTATATGGAGTATATAAAATTCAAAATTTAGTTAATATTATTCATAACAGCTTTTGAACAGCTAGATTAGAAAGTCATGGTGCACTCGAACTCAGTGTTGCGTGTAGCACAATCTATTGAATTACTTTAAAGAAAATAACATACTATGAAATCTTGGGGTGTTACAGTGTAATTATTTATACATCCTATAAGTAATTAATACTGATTATGTGGTTTCCTTCTATGATAACTATTTCTCACCCTATTATATTAGTTTCATTAAAAAGTGGGAACTAGAAGGAGTTGGGTAAACATTTAATGTTTCATTTTTATAATGTATTGTAAAGATGGGAATCAATTTCTTAAGTGGAAATATCATGAGGAGAATTAGGATGGGACATGAGTATTTTTTATACTACTGAAGATAAGGAGACCTCAAATGGAATTTTAATGGTATGGGATATTCTTATACTATTATTTGTATTAATGATTATAATCATCATTGGATTGAGGTTGGTAACCTTAATAATTTATTCATATGTCATATTCTAGGAAATTGGTATTATGGGATAAGGTGATGATGCCTAATAAATTGTTTAAGTATAAATTTGGATGATTGAAGTGTATTTGTTTTGGAGTTCAAATATTATGTTATATGAATCCTGAAATATATAATTTTTTTGTATAAGTTTTTCAATATGGTTTTAAAAGTATATCATGAATAGTGATGAAGTCAATGAAAAGTGATTTAATATAAAGGTGGTATTTTTTATGTAATGTAAGTTAACCCATAATGTTTTCAAGCTGATGAAATAATTTTGTTTATATTGGACAAAAAGATGGTTGATTTGGATAAAATAAATTTGATAATATTTATGAAGACATAACTAATAAATTATTTATTGAATTTATTTCAATTTTATGAGGTATATAGTTTACAACTTCATAAATTTGTGGAATATATACAGTACTCTTCAGAATAAAGAAGCATTCATGTTTTTTAAAATTATTTATAGTAATTTATGTTATTTCAATGTTTCAAAAGAATATACGATGAGTTTATCCACATGTTTGGAATGTGAAAATTAAGAGATACTTTTTGAAATATGGGGTATTATTATTAATCTGATAACATTACCTTCATTATAATGTATAGAACATTCATCTTTATGAAGGTTCATAAATATAACCATTTATATAATGTTTATGTTATATTTTACATGATGTTTGTGAGATTAAATTATTATCTCACCACATGAGGATTAATTCATATTGGGAACCCCATTACAAAAAAACTTATGTTAACTGATGAAATATAATAAGTATTATCATGTATCTTGTGATCTTCTAGAGCTTCAAGAATGAAAAATTCACCCTACATCTTAGAGAAAGATGTGAGGTGGAAATTGATCTAGGATCAAAAAAGTGTGAGAATATAATGAATCATGTATGTGAATTTTCTATCTTAAATTATTCATATATTGGTAATGGATCTTGAAACTAAAATGGTTATACAAGTACATTTTTTATGATGAATCAAATGACCCCTTAGAACATCATAGATTTATGGCTTTGTGATTGGTAACATTCTCCTAACCATGTTCTCTATCACTATCCATAAAAACATGATAGTTAGATTTCTCTTCCATGTCCAAGTTTTTAATTCCCACTTATGTTCTCATATTTTGGAAACCAGTTATGAGTTACATTGTGTGACCGTTATGGTTTTGACATTCAATTCTTTAAGAAAGTTTTAGTATTCATTTTTACGATTTGGTTTTCTATGACAGAACATTATAGTGATAAATCATTGATAACCGAGATGAATCTAAATGGTGAAAATAATTTTAAGGTGGGTAGAATGTAACACCCTAGTATTTTTTGAATTATTATTTTTTGAATTAATCTAATCTGTTTGATAGTTTTCATTTCACACAACACTGAAAATAGTTTTTTATATTAATACACTATGTTTGTATTGTGTTATATAGAACATCATGTTTATCATGAACTAAATGAAACAATAATTTATCTTTATCTACAAATAATACAATTATTAGACTATATTACATGTAATACTGAAATTCTTCAATGGCTTGCTTGACACACAAGACAGAGTCTTACCGAATAAAAATATACTACTAAAAAAATTATTACTCAGTATTGTAATATATAAAAATATATTTGAGTAGATTGGTGTGAATATTATTAACTAACTTATTAAAATATATGATTTAATTCATTGGTTACTTATTAATTTAAAATAAATATAAGAACCAATTAAATATTTTGGGAATGTTTTAATAAAAACAAAATTTATGCTCAGAACAAAATTTTATGTTAATGAATAAAATTAATTACCAATGGATAATGATATTAACAAAATATATATTTCATATATTGTATAAAATACTTTTTAAATTCATATAACATATTTTAGAGCTATAATATCAGAACAAACTCAATATTACACATAAAACCCTATATTTCTATAATAGTTGTTTTACATCCTTTTAATGGAAAGGTGATTTTCAATTTGAAATTTGGAAGATTTATAAATTAAATATTTGAAAATAAAAATAAAATATTAAATATAAATAAAAAAAATTAGGGTGAATTTTTGGTAAATTTTAATGTTGATCCCTTTTCTTGATGAATAGTGAAAGATACTAAATTTTAATAGAAAATTAAATTTTCGTCTAATTTATTTATAAGGATAAATTATATATATAATTATATTTTAAATATTATTGTAAAAATTTTACATAATTGAATCTAATTTAAGTCATTTGGTTCAATTTAACTATGAAATTAGATACAAAAACCTATCAAACTTGTAAACATTTTTTACATTAAAAACTCCAAATTCCATCCAAAATGTGGTTTTAATTTTAAATAATTTCGGCAACTTATATGATTGGAATGTGAAAAAATGGATTTTATAATTATAATAATAGTAATTTTAATTTATAATATGGTCAAATTTGTTCTTTATGAAAAATATTATTAAATGTAATTAAAAATTATTACAATGACTTAGAGGAAAATTAACTTAACAAGATGTTAACCTATAAACATAAAGTCCATATTGACCTATAAAATTTTCCAAAATCCATTGGATAGAAATATTACAGCCATATCCTCTATTTTATTTATTTGGGTCCATTATTTTATCCAACATATATGTGAAAAACATGGGTGGAATTCCCATTTCAAAAATTTATAAGAATGTCACTCCTCCTCAAATATAAAAATACACTAACCTGACCCACTTATTCACACCAATAAATCCATTTGTATCTCCCAAAAAATGATTAAATAATCTCCCAATATCTAAAACTTCATCATAGAAGCATCCATTTGTTAATAATTCTATCCAAGTAATCCCTTTTATGGAAACCAAAAGGAGTTACCCAAAAAGAGGTAACATCCTTCCACAAGATCAATTAATTTAATTTTTTATCCACCACATCATTTTTTCATATTTCATACATTTATAATAACATAAATATACTAAATATATGTATATATTTTTAATAGAGGTTATAACAACACATACACACAGTTATATCTAATAGGTAATGAATTTACTGTTTTTGTGTATAGTGAACTACCACATCAGAAAATGATGTTGTTTATTTCAACTTTACCACAAATCATGGTTTGGAATTATGATGTAAATAGTATTTTTTATATGTTATATATGTTATTAATGATTTATTTATTCTTTTTGAATTAATATGTAACACATATCTTTATGATTTCAATTTTTTATTAATACAAATTTCTTTTAAGGAATTATGGACTACTGCCTCCTCAAAGCGATGGATTTATTCATTCCATACATGGAATGTATTAAGGATTAATTTAGTTAAATTACAAGATATATACTAAATAATACTAATAATATTATTTTAATATATATATATATATATATATATTAGTTTCTTTCAATCAATAAGATAATAAAATGAAAACAATGTTCATGCGTACATACGGTTTACCGTCTCTGTAAACGTTTTATTACATTTCATACTTATATGTTACATAAATTATTATAAATAAATTTATAATGAATATATATGAAATATATTTCATGTTTTAAATTATTTAAACATGTAAATAATGATACGTTTATGAGGATAAAAAATAACAATTTATGTCATATACCAAAATAATGTAGGTATTTCATGAAACGTATTACTAACATAGAGTTGTTAATGAACGGGTAATATAAATTCATAAAAAATAATATATTGTGTTAGTTATAATAATATATTTCTTTAGATTATTTATAATAAAATTATATTTATTTTATAGTAGTTTTTATATGAATGCATAAAATCAATACATAGGGCAAGGGAAATTCATACAACTTTTTTATTTCATTGACATACATTCTATATTCACCACACGATTCATTTGTGTGGTGTATATAATTCCCTGCGACATGTTATATCATTAATATTATTTCATTGATGATATTAAAATCTTAAAATATTTTTTTTATTTCCTGGGTATCTTGATTCATAATTTACTTAGAAAGTAATGGTTTTGTCGTCTCAATTTTATATTTCATGAGGTACAAGCCATGATCACCTAATATTATATTTTATGTGGTGTGTTGGCCACATATGTTATTCACCTATATACATTTCATGGATTATATACCTCCATATGAAATTTTATATCATAAACCTACTTATTTTCATGATATTGTATGCTTTAGTTAATTTTATTTTTCTACATGGAGAGTATAATTCCACGTTATCAAGTTGTAAGAGTTTATTGAAATAATCTCATCATTTATCGATATTGTTTGCAATTATGATTCAATTAATGAAATCTTATGATATATATCTCAATATCACTCATTATTTTTCATATCATTTTTATATTCATGGTGTATTAATTTATTATTACCATTTTCCCACTCCATGTTACTTTAGATAATTAATAAAAAAATTTATGAAAATATAACATTATTTGTCCACTTAGTCAGTAATACATGTTCATTCCAAACCATGTTTCCAAAATAAATTTCAATTTTTTTCTTATTATCTAATGATGCTAAAATTAAATTTTATCCCATGTTTTACCTTTTAAAAAATTTAAATGAATATTCTTTTTATTTTTCAACAAAGGCACCATTCAAAACATTTATGGTGAAATAGGAATGTTTTGCATATTGGGAATTAAACATCTTCATGACCATAATTTACATGAAGATTCCTTTATATGTTTACAAGGATATTTTTTATGAATTTTATTTGCTTTTATTATTGTACATCATTCGTTTAAATAGTTTTCTCTAAATGAAATAGTTTTCAAAATGTTTTCATGATTATTTTAAAATTTTAGATGGAAAAATGGTTATCAAAATGTTTTTATGAATATTTAATATGTTTTCAAGGAAAAAATATTTTCAAAATGTATTAAAACATTCATTATATGTTATTTAAATAAATTTTAAAATATTTTTTTTAAATGACATCTGTTTTGAAAAGAATATTTTATAAGAGAAAACTATTTTTGTAAAGAGATGTTTTAAATAAATTTGAATGGATTAATTTATAAGAAATTTATTTTAAATTCTAATATAAAAATGATTTTAAATGAAAGGTTATCTTAATTAAGAAATTTTTCATGTGATATTTCAAAATCCTTCTTCATCTAAGATGTCATACATTCCTATATTTTATGAGTTAATAGGGATTTGATCCAACAATACCATTAAAATATTTCTTGAATGGTTTATGTTTTGATAGATTTATGTTAATGACACCCTTTTCTCTTCCATTGGTTATATTCTCTTGAAATGATCTTCATTTAACAAGTTATGGTTTTATGAAATTATTATGATACATATCCCTTTTCAAGAGGTAATGATATGATGATATGTATATGACACCCATTTAATTTCATTATTTATGATTAAGAAAGTTTATGATCTTGTGGATCATGTATGTATAATATAATTATGATATGGGTGGGACAAATATATTCCTCAAATGCATTGGGAAATTATAAATGGTTTATGATCTAAATGGGTACATGGGTTGTAGCACAATCTTGAAAATAAGAAGGTACACAGGTTGTATCCCAAGACTGAAATTACGTAGTTACATAGGTTATAGAGTAATATTGAATGTAAAATGGTATACTGGTTGTAGCCCAAGAACAAAAACAAGAAGGTACATGGGTTATAGACCATGCCTAAAAATCAATAGGTACATGAGATGTTGCCCATGACTATAATTAATAGGATACATCTGTTCTAGACCAATCCTAAAAATAATATGGTACATGGGTTGTTATCCAAATTTTGAAGTAGGCCCATGGGTGATTATCCCAAGCTCGAAATGTACCCTCTAACATTTAGGCCTGTGGATCATGTATGTATAATTAAATTATGATATGGGTGAGACCAATATATACCTCAAATTCACATGGTAATGATAAATGGTGTATTATCTCAAAGGGTACACTGGTTGTAGCCCAAGCCCAAAAATAATAAGGTAAACATGTTGTATCCCATGACTCAAATTCATTTGGTAATGATAAATTATGATTGAGATATCTATATGATGGACTCAATGGAGAGATATTCATTCCTTTTAAATTTGGTAGTTTATTATGTTTTTTTGTTATGGTTCATTAATTTAGAGAGTTAATTGCTCATAGCCTTGCAATTTTTCCCACTAACTATAAGACCATTTTGTTTCTTATTGGGACATTAATTTCATTATCTATAACACTCATTATTAAATAGACTACACTAGATCCAAAAATTAACTAAAAGAGAATGGGTTAGTTTGAATTTAAAGACAAAATTATCAATGTAACAAATCAATGAATATTTTAACCAATATGTCCTAAATTATTACACCCACTTTTCTACCAATGTAATTTTAAGTTCATCCTATATAGAATTTAGTTCATTAATTTTTTCTGTAGGCTCTATCCTCTTATTCATCATTTATTTATACCAAATGAATAACTAAAATACACAATTATAACAACTATGGTGACCTTACTATATCAAATATGAATAATACATCATTTTACATGAATATTCAATATATCTCATAATAAATCACACCATTAAACCAACAGTTTTTCTTTATTGGTTGATTATATAAACACTTTATCTTAAAACTTATTCAACATATCCAAAAAATAGTCATCTCACATGATTCTATATAGACATATCATATATAATATTCTCTATCCAAACTTGGGGAATGGAAATATAAGAGTGATCTCAGATGTACAATAATTGTGAACTTCATTGAAAATAATCAATTATTATACTAAAGAATAAGATAAATATGTGAGTATGAGAACATAAGTAAGGTGCATTGATATAATATTAGAAAATCAAACAAAATAAATCATTGTTCATTAATAGTGGTTCGTGGAATAAGGATTTTTGTATAACATAATACATACATAATAAGTACGTGGAAGCATGAGTCAATAATCATGATCCCTACAAATATAACATATTCATAAAATATAGAATAAGGATGTTTCAAAAGAAATTGTAATATACATAAGCATATAAAATCATTCTTTACATAATGGTGGAAAAATATCTTCATAAGATAATGGAGAAATCCCCATATTTGATTTGGTTTTATCCACAATCCATGAAATTTCCACTAATGTTATATAAATATTATCATAAGATAATAGATAAATCCCCATTTCCAAAGAATCCATATTTCAATAGGTAAACATGTGAGTAATCAAAAAATTATACAGAAATGAAAACAATATGATGAAACAATATTGGGATCTAGACTGTGGGAATATGTAACTAAGACATGTGAGGAACACTATGTTGGTATAAACATGAGCCTCTTGATTCTGACTCCTACAATATTCTATTGATATCATATCCATATCCTATAGTGAATACAAATTAACTATGATTGAATATATATTTACCATAGGTTTTGAAAATGTTACATTGTTCTCTGTTTCCACCAAACAACCAAATAAAATGTGGTCACATTTTATTAACCAATATTTATATGAGAAGAAACACCACTCCCATGACTTAAAATTCAATTTAGAGGAAAAATTATATTTTGTGAACTTCAGTAATGACATAATGTTCATCCAATCATTTTAATGGAAAATAATATATTTTCATCTTAGGATTCAGTTTCAAAAAACATGCCTTAAAAATTTCAAATCAATGAATTTCATAAACCAACAAAATTGAATTTACAATAACATAAATTAATTAAATGGATATAACAATTTAATAGAGACACCTAACATACAAATGGAGGAAATATATTTGACATTGGAAATAGATATTGGAATAATACACAACTAGTATTTACTAACACAGATCCATAAACGACATCATGAATCCTCCATAAAACTCTATATATTTAGAAATTACATCCAAAACTGGGTTCCAAAAGATCAAGGGTGATGGAGATAAAGAATAGATATTCAGAATAAGGTAAATCTTTAGAGAAATTATGGACATTCATAGAATATATCCCATAAAAACAATTGAGAATATCTTATTAATCATGGAGAGAATCCTTTAGAGGACCAAGGAGAGGATTGTTGAGCTAAATAGAAATTACTGCTAGATTATAGTTAAAATGATCAAGGGTATTAGTGAAATTTTCCAATCCCAAGAAAATCGTATGGGATGCATGTTTATGACACCTGGTTAGACAAACCAAGAGTTAATCATGAAGTAACAACAATCCATTCAAAACAATGTCACATGGTTACCTGGTAATAGAGACATAGTTAGGAAAACAATGAAAAATCCATGTGACAACCTATATCCCAAATCAATTAATATACATGGTTTTCTAGGTGACTCACACAGTTTCTCAAACCATTCTCAAACCATGAAAAAATATAATGGAACCAATATATCCACAGTCTTTGGTTGTTGAATGGTTAAATGAATCGTTCAACTATAATTTCCCCCCTAAAACAAAAAATTTTCAATCCCCGACTACCAAAATTACCTCAGACCACAAAATAAATAAAATAAGTTTAAAATTATACATACATGTGACCGAAAGGTCATAAAAGTACTCCCCAACATTTATCTTTCAATCCATATGAATCACTCAAGATTATTGACTCATATAATTAAAAGTCCATTACTATATCGTCAATGATTTCACCTCCCATGTTTTATTGATATCCCATCCACAATCCCATATTACACTGAATAATTGAATTATTTTTCCACGTATCATTTTTTTGACCAATCCATAATTTGGATTGTCTTCTCCACGTATAAGTTTATTGGCTCAAGATCAATATCCTCCCATTAGATCACATACGAAGGGCCCACTAGATACCTAATTTATTGAAAAAACATGAAACAAATCAGGAATCACCATCATGTGATTTAGAATGTATAATAGATAATAAAAATTTCAAAGTCATTCGGTTATATGAAAAGTACCAACAAATATTGGGGTAATCATCCCCTACTTACGAAAATTGAAATGTCCCATAAGAGGTGAATCCTAGAAAAAACTGACCACCAAAAAAAACATCAATGGGTGATGAAGACAGTCACTATAGGATTTATAATGATGTTAAGCTATCATTTACCATATTTGGATCAACTACACTTTATTCCCGATCGATTGAATTAGGAAATGTCCAACTAATGACCAATATACCAAATCTTCCCTAAATTAGGGATATCTACATGGGCTCACAAATAACTATTAAATAGGATTCATTTTAATCAAGGCTTAATAACTTTTTTAATAGGTGAACTTATCCAAAGGTAGGTGTTTTCACCCGAATGACTAAAATTAGGCACACATGCTCTATGCATATCCCTATGAGTTTGAATGGATTGCATAGTCTTTATATCCATTTGAGGGTGATACGTCATGTTTAACTTCAATTGGGTTACTATAATCTATATAATTTTCTTCCCAAACATAGATATAAACCATGAAACCCTATTAAAAACAATATCAAAAGGCATTCCATGTATCATCAAAACCACTCAAATATAATATTTCCATATCTATTCCTCCTCCATTTTCTAATTAAAGGAAACTAAATTAACCGAATTAGTGAACATATCAATAACAAAAAAAATCACATATCTCACTTTGGGATCTCATGGTAAACCATAAAAAGAATCTTATAGATATCTCATCCCGCTTCAACACCAGAATAGGTAAGGGTACGTAATGATCTGGTCGGTCTCTTGTGCTCCGCCTTAATCTTCAGGACATTAATCCATCATTAAATTATGTTTTAAATCGACCACCACATCCCTATCCACCAATACTGGAATCTTAAATAATGATACATATTGGTAGTACTAGGTTTCCTTGAATAAATAAATATATGTAAACTATACATTAACTCTTACATTACATGTAGCATTACATCCAATCTTCCATGACGAAAAATGTTATCAGGAGATCAAGACTAGTCACCTGAGGTCTCCCCGTAATTAAGGATTTTACTGAGACACAAAAAATATGTTTATGTTCATTTCCCAAAATTAATCCAATCATTAAATGTTGAATAAAAATTCAAACAATCCATGAACACCTATCCATCAGCCTATTCCTTATCCAATGTCATCTCAGTAACCAAAATCATTAAAGACCACTCCTTAATATATTCCCTCCATGATTGAGTTGGTATCTTAATAATCAATTTATCAACACCCAAATTCCATTTACTAGGTGTATATGAAATATAAAAATATAAAATGAAAATTTAGCCAACTATTTCTTAATGTCCCATGTTCAAAACCCTTCGGGTGAAAATATATTCCAAGATCATATAATCAAAATATATGGTAAAGTTCTCCCAAAAAATATTGTTTCACTTATTCCTAATAGAATTCATCAGTAAAACCATATATAGAGTGTTGGTAGGATAATTATTCTCACGCGGATTCAACTAGAAAGAAACATAGGCCACCACATTCATCCCATGTATTATAAGTCATCTAAATCCTTTACGTGAGACATAACATAAAACATTATAGCCCAAACAAAGTTTTGATAGAATAAGAAATATATTTTAAATTAGTCCGACCAATATTTCATCAAATAGTATTTTACACATTTAATTCCATTCAAAACTAAAACCCATTTGGGTTTTCTTGGTCATTGAATACGAAATATTAGTGAAATATTTAACAAAATTATTGTAATAATCCATTAATCCCAAAATCTATAAATATAAAACCTCTTTCATGTATGTTACTAAAAACTTTCTACATATATAGTTTCATTATTCACTAAGAAAGATAAATTATATATTTTATGGCCTAGAAACATTAATTATTGGATCCAAAACAGATATTATAAGTCTTCTCATACAGGCATTGTTCTGTTAGGTTTATGAGGATTATATACAGATGATTTCACTGCTCCTCCTTTGAATTTATGTATTCCAAAAAAAATTCTTAAAAAAACATCATAAAGAAATGAAATATCTAATTCATCAAATCCATAATCACCAACAGTGTTTTAAATGGAATAAAAAAATACTCATAATGTCCAAACCTTCTCTGAATGGTTTTATTATGAATATCATCCCCTCTTTTTCTTCAACGATGGTACCAGAAATGATGATCAATCAAAGAAAATAATCAAGATCCCCAAATTTAATCAATTTTTCAATCAATCATGGGAATAATATACATGTTCACGAGATCACCTAATTAATATTTCATTAATCAACATAATTCATAAGGGTTCAATCAACCTTATTTGTAAATAGAACTTACGAATCCCATGGTGACACTATGATAAATAAACACCTTATCCTTATGATCATCAAGAAATAAATAAATCTTATTTAACATAGTATGATTCATATGATAATATGGAAAGGGGATGGGATTCATCCCTAAATGAAATTTTATAGAATATTAAACTTCGCTTTTATGTTGTAGACAAGAAAAGGAAACATAGAAATCCATAGGGTACTCATCTACAATAGTGTGATGTGAACATCTAAAAAATGGTGAAAAAAGTAAAGCAATATTTCTAAAAATTGTAATGATATAATACCAACCACTCAAACAATTTTTCTCACTAATGTAGATCATGGAACCCACCAACCTTAGAAGACCTGATTAATCCCATCAGATGAAAAATAACATGATCATAAATTGATAATAATTGATCTATGATTTCAAATTTACTATAAAATCAATCATAATGATTAAGAAAAAAAATATCAAGATCAATAACAATAAAATATCACACAACCAAATGGTCAGTGATCATTTCATATCACTCAAAACATTTTAATCCTTGTTCCATTTTTCTTCTCATATGATTTGAAAGAACCATCATGAATGGAAAAAGCACCGAGCATAGGACCTACACTTCAATAAAGTTAAAAGAAATAAAAATGAGATACATTAGTATCAATTAAAGTCAATATCATAGAAGTAAATCTAAACATCTTACCACTCTCCGTAGTCATCCCCACTTAAAATTCCTCTAGTCTATAATCTACTACATAAAGATCTCCAAGTTAATCTCCTCTATGAGATTTATATTCTACATGGGTATCTACATTTGTATTATAATTAGATCCATAACCTTTTTTACGGTAGAATGATCTTGTAATACATTGTTAATTGTCGATCCAACTCTTCCACACTGGTATATTATTATATAAAAATGCGAAATATGACCATTTTTACAATGATTGAATGTCTTAGGTGATACCAAAAACTCAGGATTGGTATGTATAAGTCATTAATAATATTAATTAACCACCTAGTGATTAAACAAATATGCCCCTAAATATAATCATCATGTAAACTAATTACAGTTATTTATTTTCTTTTTCTATCAAAAAAAATACATTGGATACCCCCTTTTGCAATAGAATAAAAACCGAAACCCATCTTCCTAACAAATTATACCTCATCAATAACTAGTTTTATAGCCACATAAGAAAAAGTACTCCTGAAAATTATTATTAGCATTGACTGAAAATCATCAATATTACTTATCTGAAACATTTGATCATTGTTGTAATACTTTGAAATAAGATTATATAATAGGGGAAGTAACTTTGTAAAACAAGTAATATACACTATAACTGAACTCTCCCATTTCTCTATGCTAATAAATTTATGAGTCTTTTCCCGTAGAATATTTTATAGATCTAACTATAGATGTAATACTTTATTGAATGTTATCTAGATAAGAATTTCATTAAATTTATCATATGTGATTGAATCCCTTCCTTTCATTCATATTCCTTCATCTACATAAGCGGAACACCCAATCTTTTATTCTTCTTGAGCCTAAAATAAGTGGAAGGTACTATCAGTCTATTTAATACACACTTAAATTTTGTTGAATCCCTTATTAAATTGAAAAATATGTAGATTCTACATGTTATATTTTGAACCATAGTCCATCAACCATCCATATGTTCCAAGCACCATATGATTGGTATTTTAGATTGTGTGGATATTTTATTCCACTTGTGAAGGGTCTGTTGGAGTATTCTCTTATGAAACATACCTTGTAGCTTCCTAGTATAGATTCATAAAAGGTCTTTAATGATTCATTTTATATCAATAACATTACATAACATCTAATTATCTTACTAAGACACCTCTGAATTAAAAATAACACTTCAATAATCTACATTAATGTCCATAAATGATAATAATTTAATGAATTAATATATTTGAGGAATGATAAAGTAAGACCAGATAATGTTCAAATAAATAAAACCCGAAAAAATAAGATTATATATTAAACCTAAAACAAAGTTCAATGGTTGATGAAAAACCCTTGACAGCCAATGGTTAATCAATTTTGGAATTAGAATTAAGGTTTCCATGCACCATTATATCCTTTCCACTCATTTTCCAATAGTATTAATCTAGTATAATATAAACCCCAAACAAACCTATGACTTTCCATCGCACTTATGGTTACGTATCCCCTTTTATTACTTTTTGTAATGAACAATATTGGGTTGACATGACACATCACACAAGATGGATCATCACAATAAGGAAAAACAAAATATATCTCATATATAAATAAATATTGTTAAAAAACATTTTATAGTATAGAATAAAAAGTTCCTATCTATGATATATACAAACTAAAAAAATGGTAAACATATAATCCCAAAATCCAAAACAATATGTGTATGTGATCTTTCGTCACAACATTCCCATCCCACTATGAAAGAACCAATAATAAAGAAATTTCCAGGAGATGCCTTATTCCCAAAAATTTACCAATATCTTGAAAAAAATAAATTTTACACACCTATATGAATATGCGTTGTGTGAGTAAAACCTCTGTTAGGACACCACCATGAATAATTAATGTTTATATAACTATAAAACCATAACTTATAACTTAAAAAACATGATTTTAAAACTATTTCATTTGGAAAAAAAATCGCATAAAACACCCATAAGATTTTTCTTCAGAATAGTATGTATTTAAACACACACGAATATGAAAATCAATTTGAATGACAATATAGAGTCTAGGGATAAAAACAATAAATATCAATAAAAATAAATATATGATAATGAAAAGCATGAAACATACAAGAATCAATGAGCATGAAACATAATTTTTCACCAGCCTATGGGAATATGTAAATAGTACACTCATGGAAAAAATAATTTGGTATAGACCTAAATATTATGATATTGAGAATCTCTATAGTCTCTCTACTTCAAAATCAGATACCCTATTAGTGAAAAAATAGCTATTTGTTTCATATATCCTTACCCAATGTTCCAAAATGATATAGTTTGATATGTTTCCACAAATCTACTAAACAAAAAATTATAAAAAATTAAATTTTTTTTTCACATATGAAGATTCACCACTCCATATCATGATTAATTTTATAGAAAAACAAACCTTTAATGAATTGCATTGAACAAATTATTTATAAAAAACTTTTTTAAATGAAACAACACTTAAATAATATATTTAGGCCATCCAAGATGAAATTTAATAAACAAGACCTCTCACATTTAAAATAGAAGAATTTAAGAAACCAAAACAATGAAATTAATAATAACACAAGGTAAATAAAAGTATATAAAATTTGTTTTTAGATTCCAACATTTCCAACGGAGAAAACCTAGTCACCATAAAAAATAGTGATTGGGATTGATTATATATTTTCCTCAAAAGACTATATATATAAGAAACACAATTAATTAACCATAAAAACCTATTGATCCAATAATTAATGAGAAACTTAGTACCAATAGATCAAGGGGAAGAGAGATTTAGAGGATATCAACATAATACTTGGAAATCAAGAGGAAATATAAACATACATCCATGAAATATACCCAAAATGATCAATAATCACAAAGGAATCAAGGATATAAATCTATAGAGATTAAATTATTGACGGTTTGATAAATAAAGGTATTATGGGATAGAAGAGTCAAACCAACCATGGGTATTGGGGTATTTTTTAATTTTATGAAACCAATACGGGGCACATTGTGAGGCAACATCATTAGAAGAACTATGTGATATTCATGTTGTAGATATTACCCCATCTAAACTGAGTCACATGATTGCTTAGGAATAACCACAGGGTTAGAAAATTTGTGTGCAAGATATATGATGGCCTCTATCCCAAACCAATTCATTTTTTTGTTTTCCCTACCACTCACATAGTTGTAAATTTCATGCCCTATCCATGTAAATATACAATGGAACCAACATATCAATATTACCTAGTTCCGACAAGGTTAGAAAAATTGTTCACATAAAAGAGTTTTTTGGTCTGTTTCCTTATAAACTGAAATTTTTTGACGCATTCCTCATGAAATCATCAAAACCTAAAATCCGATAAACAAATATTAAAATTAAACATACCTCTGACCCAGATAGATAAAAAATTTTGTAAATAAGTACAATGATAGAAATAAATATAGTGATTTTTTAATAAAATATTCCTTTTCAAAATATACTCATGGATATTGAAAATTAACTTCAAAAAAAATTTAATTATATCGATGAATATCCATAATATAATTTAGAGAATATGGACTTGGGGGAGAAATATTCCCAATAAAAAAAGAGATAAGGCTGGTTTTAAATACAATCATTACTTCGAATAAAATATGAACCAAATGGGAATTGAAATTGTTTTAATAAATTTAAAATATATTAATTACTTGATGATAAAAAATAGAGGAGGTTTTAGAGGTAAATATCATAAAATTTCTTTATATGGATGTATTTTCATAAGTAATATCAAATTCAATATGAGATTTAAAACAAAACCCATATAGATTTTTAAATATTGAACAAAAACCCCTATAAAGAAAATAACGGAGATTTAATTTTAAATCCATTTAATTTAATAAATTTTATGAATAAACACTTCCACTAGTAGTATATATAGTACAAAAAATAAGACAGGCAGTGAACATGGAACATATCTCAAATTTAGGAAATTTGAGATTACAAAATATTTACCACCCCTTCTAACATCCATGGATGGTATTTATCCTCAGGTACTACAAAAACTCATAGAAGTTAATACTTCATACATATAAATTTTATAATATAATTCATTTCAATATATTCCAAATACCTTTTGGTTTTAGATATTTATAGAATTATGGTAAAACATTCAATAACAAAACCATTATTCTTCATAACAATTGTACATTATTTTCCAATATATTTAAAACACATTAATCCATAAAGAGCGTTAAAAATATCCCAAAAATTATCAATATAATAAAATATTCTATAAATTTCAAACTATACCAACATTAAGAATATTGAAACATATGAATTGTGTGATCTGGGATTCTCAATTAGGGTAAAAATAAATCGTAACAACTTAAAATCATTAGTGGAAATAAGATGATTATATGAGTATAATGAAGATATATAAGATACGTAAACCCAATAAAATAATAGTTCATATATTATGGAATGTGGGTGGGGATAACATAATACCAGAATGCATTAATATATACGATCAATGAGATTATAAAATAAGAATTCTACTGAGCATAAAAATAAAACATCAAAAAAATATGGAATAAACATTAGTATATAGAAACATTACATTTAT
Organism: Viscum album; assembly: GCA_963277665.1. Classification (NCBI taxonomy): domain Eukaryota; kingdom Viridiplantae; phylum Streptophyta; class Magnoliopsida; order Santalales; family Viscaceae; genus Viscum; species Viscum album. The sequence goes on from OY728127.1 coordinate 2,017,443,328, forward strand.
GACCCCCACTATCAGTTACCAAAATTATGTCAAACAAAAATATATTAATGTGTAAATTTATCATAAGATATAAACTTTTAACCAATGTATTGTGATATAGTATCACAACCCCCATTCAGTGATTTTTTTTGTGTTTTGACAACCCAAATATTTATTAAATATTAATACATGATTTATTACATAATATCACACATAATACAACCCATATGATCAATAATTCTATTGTCTTTTAAATTGGGTAGATAGAATAACATCTGGAATGTGAGTTACAAAAATATTATTGAAAAATTCTTTAACATTATTCTAAAATTTCATGTCTTTTAAAACTACATGAGAAAACCCTTGGAAATTCATAATAAAGTGGCGATATATAATTCCCATTATGATATTATGAATTTAATGTGGTAATAAATGTTAAATTTTTTTCATAATAATGGGGAATAAAAGGGAATGCCTAATAAGGCTTTATATAACATAATAATCATAAAATGGGAAATGTGGGAACAACATAAAACAAGAATTCATAAACCTTGGTCATGTTTATCATCCAAAAAATCATGATGGAAAAATTTCCATAAAGGAATCGGGGTCTCTCTATGTCCCAACAATATGTATCATGAGAATAAACATTACACAATGCAATGTAATGCTGTATAATTCTGGGTGATCCTATAACATTCATTTAATTCCCATGATTTTGTGTGCCACTATAATCATAGAACATGGATTCATTAATCATCATAAATTATTTCATGATTAATGAGGGTGTATTATATACATTTAATTCCCAATTCTAAAATTATAAGTGTGTAAAGGTTAACACTCTTTTTTGGAAATGGGTATGGTATTCACTACAAAATTTTTTTGTAATGGAAAAGTATGATGAAATTTCAACCACAAAATGACATCACATAAAAATTAATAAAATATGTTGATGAGAGTAAAAGGGGTATCTCAAAACATGGACATAAAATGGAAAATAATTGTGTTATATAATGACATATCCCAACATTAAAAATTGGAAATATAAGGGATAAGATAATAAGGAAACTTGAATAAGTAAGAGAAGGTGAGGATCATTTACTTGACTGTGTGACCTCAAATTCTTGTGAGGGGCCTATTGAGAGATTAAGGGAAGCATGAGACAACTCTACATAGTAATGGTGTGATTAATAATGTGATCTAGATATTTTATTTTAAGAGAAATGGGATATTTTGTGGGTTCATATAGTAAAAGAGTGTGAATTTATTAATTATTTCGCAAACAAAGGTTTTGGATTCTATATATTAAAATGAACAAAACCACAAACCTTCCCATGGTTTTTGACCATGGTTTATACCAAATGGTAATGTTATTATCTATTTTATATGTCCAAGGTCATAAATTAGTAAAATAATTCCCTTTCTTATGTGGAGGTGAATAAAACACTTAAAGAAATGATTTTAAAACCATAAAATATAATAATGGTTTTGGAGGATTCCTAAAGGAATTATGAAATTAAGAAAAAAAAACTCAAAAAAATAATAATATTGAAGTAAAAAAACATATATATGTTTTTGGATACCTTTTATAATATTTATTACCTAACTTTTGTGTCATTATGATGTTATAATACTCAAAGTATATTATATTGTATATAATATTTACCAAAAATTCCTTTACCTCAGAATATAATGTAAAATTCATCATTCGATAATTTCAACATTATGGTTCCAAATATATTTTTCATTTTATCTAAATAATTTTCGAAATTTTAATATTTTGACATTACAAATAAATTCATCAATAATTTATAAATGCTGGGTTTTTTATAATAATTGATTTCGAAGCCTTATAAAATTTTACATTTGACTTCATAAAAATAATACGACCATTATTATTTTTTAAGAAAATTAAAAATATTATTTTATTAAAATATTATTTATTTCAAAATACATTAATTCATCAAAATAAATTCCTTAATTGAATTTTTATATTACAAAAAAATATTATTTATTTGTTATTATATCGAAATACAAGAAAGTTAAAATCTAAAAATAATAGGATGAAAATATATCCATAAAAATATAAAAAATAATGTAAATACTAATATTTCTATGTTATTTTTATTTATCACATTAGTACACAACTGAAATCCCTTAGATTAAGGAGTGATACAATGATACTTTCATGGGGTGGTCTGACATACATAGATTCAGTCATGATATCAATGATCTTGAACTTCTCCTCTAAATGTTTTTCTCATGATTATGTTTATAGATCTTATCTGGGGATTGAATAGTGAAAAATTCCAATGACTCCTACTCCCTATGAAGCTCTGATAAATGAGATAAATAAGTTATGATCCAACTGGTTGAGTCCATCAATTCTATTGTCTATGTCAAATGGATATGTTAAAACCGTATATTTAGACTAATCATATGACCTTTTCTCAATGGATATATTATCAATGATAATGATGTTTATCAGTCATTTAAATTCAACATGATATATTAAAACCAAATAAGTGAATCTGTTTTCTATAACCATATTACCTTATAATTCATTTAATTATATCCTGTAAGTTATTTTATTTATAATAGTTTAGGTCGTTAAAATCATCCCCCATTAATAAATCTCACCCCTAAAATTTTATTTTCCCATACCAAAATAGATGAGGGAAGCTATATTTCATCACTTCATATAGTCTCCACATCACATCTTCAAACTTGTGTTTTCTCTATAGTACTTTGACCACATGTATTGTATTATTTCATAGAGAACTATCACTATGATCTAAGATATTCAACGGTTTCTAAACATATGAGAGATCATTATCCAATGGTACAACCTCTGGATTCAGTACATGTGAGGGGTATGGTATATACTTTCTGAAGAGGGGTTTATAGAATAAATAATATACTTGAGATAGATTAGTTGGGAGTGAAGTTCAATAGTCCACCACTCTAACGTGATCAAGGATTTCAAAGGGACTGATGTATCTTAGACTAAGAGTTACCTTATTCCCAAATCTCATTAAATTTCTCCATGGAGATTTGTATAGTAATACCATGTCTCTAATAAAATACTCTATCTCTAAAAAAAATTTCATCATAACTCTTTTGTGACTTTAAGAAACCTTAATGAGATGCTGAATGGTCTTATCCTCTTCTAACATTTCATCTATCATTTGATGACCTATAATTTTTCATTCCCTAACATCATCCCAACATGCAGGTGTTCTACACCGCATCCCATAAATGGATTCCTAGTGATCCATTTGGATTCTTGAGGGGAAATTGATGTTGTAAGAGAAATCGACCAGAGGAAGATGTTGGTCACATCCTCCATTGAAGTTAATTGATATCCCTTTCTACATGTTCTCATGTAAATGGATAGTCTACTCATATTTTCCTTCAATTTCATGGTTATAAGTCATTTTGAAGTTCAACTCAGTATTAAGAGAATGATAGAGACACTTTTAGGACCTAGAGGTGAATCTTGGATCTTGATCTGATATAATCGATGGTGGTGTTCCCTAAATTCTCACCACAAGCGTAATGTATATCCTTGAAATTTGATCAAGTGAGAAATACACTCTAATAATAATGAAGTGTGAAGTCTTTGTAAGAAGATCCACTACAACCCTTAATGAATTCCTCACTCTCGATGTCTTTGGAATACTAATGACAATGTTTTTAGTAATGTTTTCTTATTTCTATGTAGGCGTGTGTAATAGTTTTATATTCCCCTTGTATATTTTACTTTATGATTTTACATTCTAACATACAAGACATACTGAGATATATTCCATGGTATCCAACATCATATTTTCACAAAAATAGTGTTCACAATGATCTTGATACATCTTTGTGATTCCTAGGTATAAGAACAAGGTTGAGTTATTTTCATCATCCAATCATTCCTTTTTAACATAAGATTTGATTATACATTAATAATTTTCCCAAATATAATAACACATTCTTTGTTAAAATATAACTCCAAGGATTTCCCTTTTATTATAGTTTGTAATTTCTTCTGAATTCCTACATCATATCACCAAGAATCCATTATTTTTTATTTTCAATAGTGAATGTTTAGAAATTATTTTTTGAAAGTATTGATGATGTTCAATAATATATGATTCTCATGCCCATACTTTTCAAAAATAATAATATCATATCCCTATCAATTCTCATTAATGATATAATTTTTGGATATTTTCTACTTAGAGTGTATGTAACATTATTCACTTTACCAATATGTTATTGGATTGAGAATTCGTAGTAATTTATCAGCTCTAACCATCTTCATTGGAACATATTCATCTATTTTTTTGTAAAAATATAATTAATGTTATTTTGGTCTGTATATATTTCAAACATCTCTATAAAGATATAATTCTGCCTTGCTTTATTATGAAAAATCCCGACAACTAAATTCAGATCATGTGTTTGGAATTTTTATTCATTAACATTAAACTGCCTTGAAGCATGGGCTATCACTTTGTCATTCTGAATTAACACCAACCAATCCCTTCTTTTAATCATCATTGAATAATATGAAAAGTTCTCCACTTGTGGGTACAATGAGAAAATGGTTTGGGATTATCCTCATTTTCAAATTTGTTAATCTATATTCACATTCATAATTCCATGAAAACATCACTCCCTTATAAGTTAACATGGATATAAATGTTTAATATCACAATAAGTGTATCACATATCTAAAATAATACACAACTAAACCAGAGAACATATAGATATCTGTCATATATGTTGGAATTGTCAATCCATTATCTACTTCTCTCAGTAAAGGGACCATAGGTATCCCATTTCTTGTGATGATATTCCACAATAATGATAATTCCATCAACCAGAACTCATATTTTCATTACATGTCATAATGCCTTTCAATTTTCAAGGTCATTAGAACATTTCTAAAATTCATCTCATTTTCCTCCTTGGTTATGGAGAATATTTGAATATAATTAATAAATATTACACCTAAATTGTCTAGGTAACCCTTAACGACTCTATTAATTAATTCAATGATTATTTCCCTATCATTAATGAGTCTGAATAGAATTACTATGAAATAATAGATCCCAAAGCTTATACGAAAGGCAGTCTTGGTGATATGCTTCTTCTTCACCCTCATGTTCCAATATACTGACCATATATCCACCTTGGAGAAGTATTGTGCCCCATGTAAGTGATTGAACAATTCATTAATATGTGGAAAGCTATTATTGTTCTTTGTAGAGATTTTTTTTCATTATAATCAATAAAAAGGTGGTTTGAAACATCCTTCTACATAACAAATAAGACTTATGAATTCCATGGTAAAGAAAATAGGAATATATACCATTAATCCAGATTATCCTGTAGTTGTTTAATCAGCTCCTCATGTTACACAACAACCATTTTATATGGTGTCTTGGATAATGGAAAGTCCCCATATATAAGATTGATTGAAAATTCGAACTCTCAGCATGGATAAATACTAGGAAATTCATGGGGAAACACATCAGTGTATTCCCTCATAATCGGAATGTCTTCAATGATTATAATTTCCATAGACTCAATCATTTTTGCTTGATAATATTTCTCATAGGGATATAATATACATGATTGAGATGTTTTTTTCTATAGAATATTCATCCTCGTCCTTGCACATTTATAGAATTTTGTGTTGTTTCCCAATATGGAGAGTGATTTCCTTCTCAGGGAAATTTATATTTTCTTTTAAAAAATAAAGCTGATCCTTGCCAAGAATTCCATCAAATTCCACCAAAGTCAGTATAAAAATGTTCTTTGGTAAATTTTTCACCCAAATAATTACAAGTTAGGTGTTATATAATTGCAATGCAATAATTCACCAATATGTTTTACACTAATAGCTCAACTTCTATGATTTGTGGTGGATTTTGAATAGTTCTACTAAAGTTTCACTATATAAAGAAATGCATATAGCCAGAATCAAAACGTATTTTATCTATTATTGAATGAATAACTAGTAAACCTATCACCACATACTTGTTGGGATCCACCTCAGTGGTTGTGATGTAAATATGATCTCTCATTCTACCTTAGAGGTCGTTGGTTGTCTCTGAAAGCACAATCAATTGTCTCTTATCGATCATTCAATGTTATGATGCTCTCCTAATGTGTATAGCAGCACTTGGGTCGAATCCTCGACAATGATACATTTTAATAATCAATTTTTTAGTTTATTTTATTTTGATTATGGGAGTTTGATTGTATCGATTAATTTAAATGATTGATTGATTTAACAATTTAATAAATATTGCAGTAACTTTTTCATTAGGTAGTTAATATTTTGATATCCTTGAGCCTTTCTTTATATTTCATTTATTTAACACCCATGTCACAAGATGATGTTGATTTGAATTAAAAATTGTTAAGAATTCAATCAAAGCCTTAACAGAACTTAGGGTTTTAATCTTTATCACATCTAGTTTATGGTAATGAATTGGTGGTTCCAATAATCCATGTAAAACAATCGTTAAACAATACAAGTCTTTAATCCATGACATGTTAAGTCCAACATACACAATGTTAATTCATAAAATATCCATCAAGAAAAATCTCTCATTCATTTAACATACCTAAATTATAACTCACCCCAATAAGAGGTTTACTCTTCCATTGGTTTGTTTAATAATATAATTTTAATTTTTATGATGAAAAATTATAAATAGAATTAGAAAAATTGGATAAGAAAATTATTTTGTGTCGAACACACACACACACACACGAACGATGATGAGAATTAAAAATGACATTTAGATTTATTGAGAATGAAAAATAAGGTAAGGGGGTTGAACATGTGTTAAACTAGTTTAAGAGAATTAATATTTAATAAAATATTTTGTATGATTAAAACAATATATGAAGAAGAAACATTCATTAAAATTGATATGAAACTGAAAACAGCTTACACAAATACAATTGAAAACAAACAAAAAGGAGAATGAAAATAAAAATGGAGGAGTGGTATCTCTTATTTAATCACGATCAAGTAATGTGATCCTCGGCCCTTGTAATGACTCTAGTCATTCCAAACCTCCTCCTTATGTGTTTAAATGACTACCCTTTTGAATGGAGAGGAGGGGATATATTTATATCCCATGTTGGTGGACTGTTCTCAGTCTAACACTAACACCCCATTTGGGAAGATGATTTTGGCATTCAGACAGCTGAATCACAAGATATCACCTTCTTTAAATTTGTAGATACTACTGTTGTCCAACAACTCTCAAAATTTGGAGGCATTTGGACTTATGTGGCCAATGAAATGGCTGTTTTGTTAACCAATTTTAATCTGTCCATTTCAATCTATTCTTATTCGTTGGCCTAAATGTGAATGGATTTTGGAATAGGAAGATGCCTTAAAATATGAATTATTTCTTCAACAATATCTTCCATTGATATCTCCTATTTCACACTAAAAACTATCATCTTGAGTTGATGAATATTTAATGAGAAATGAAAATTTTAGTGTATTGAGTTCACTTACCAGACATAATGGGGGGATATATTTAAAAGTTTCATTTGGGATTCTTCTTTTTAGATTTGGGATCTGTAATTTTTATCCATAACTCCCTGTACCCAAATGTTGGAGGAGAATAAAGAAATATGGGCTTCTTGATGGAGCCCACCAATTTAATCTTCATGGCTGGTCAAATTTCTTCGTAGATTCTATGGGTATTATTGTGTTGTCTATATGAACCTTCAAATGGTAGAATTGGCCATGTTTTCCTTAAAATGATATGTTGGAAATTTAATAATAAATACTACAAAACAATAACCAAATAATATGGATTAGTAGGTTGATAGTTATTATTAAAATGGTATACTGACATTAATATTGATAATTTCAAACAGTTCTCATGAATTAAATTTAATATTTAAACATTATTATTTGACACAAATTATGAAAATTTCACATAAAATTAGTAAAGGGGGTATATAAAAATTTATAAAAATATTAATAAAATAAAATCCCCCATACTTAGTCTTGTGCGTGTGCTCTTGTGCAATAAATATAAAACCATGACCAGCTCATTTAAACTCACCAACGAATATGAATTTTTTTTCTCCAATTAGGGGAGGTTTAGAGTATTTCACTCATCCATATTGAATTCCACCTCAATTTGTTATATAAAAAATGTTCCAAAAAACAATTTTAAATGATTAAATTTAGAAATGGAAAATATAGATGTCCAAAACTGACACCTCTCAAGATGATAAAATTAATTTATGGAGGTTCACTCTTTTAACAAAAAAGTGAAAATCATAGATTTTTAAAGAGCTCTAAGATTTCATTATCTGTCCTAAAGTGCACAAGAATAAAGAGTTATTTTTAAGGCTTTTTTCTTTGACTACGGGATGACAAGAATATAATTTCCATGAGAGAGGAGAAGAGGGGTAATCCATCAACATGTTTAAAACAATGCACAATTTTTTTAAAAGAAACATGGAAGGAAATATAAACACATATTTACAAGGGAATGTTTCTGTAAAGAATGAATCAAGAGTATAATAAAATTTGACAGGGATGAGATGTTTAAATATTTACAAAACACAAAATTTATCCCAATGAAATAAGTGTTTTTTTTGCATTTTTAGAAATTTGAACAAGAAAAATATTGCACACTCATATCCCAACCCATTATGGATCTCATCATGACACTAATAATAATTTTTATAACAAAATAAAAGGTTGAGGAGGAGTGATTTTTGACCTGCCGAAGACAGAACCTATTTTTTGATCTTTTTTATTAATTTTATTAATTTTTTTTTTGTTTTGAACACTTTTCAATATCATCTAAAAAATTAAATAAATGAATTTACATTACATTCCCCAAAAATATCTTAATTACAACCTCTCCCCCACACTAAAATGAATGCATGCCCTAAAGAATGTGATAACTCACTGAAAATCAATAAAAGGCCCCCCAAACATTGAAATCCGCCCCCCCACCACCCATAAATAAATAATTCATTTTAAATACATGTAGATATTGGGTGGGATAAGGTATTGGTCTTGTAATTTTTCTATCAAAGAAATGGTTTTCATAGGCATGAAGGTGGATTCAAAAGAAGGATTAATGAAAAGGAAATGGGATGATATTTGGATATCATGATTCTCATGTGGATCAGAAAATTCCACTATCATATTAATTCACACCGAAGTAGGAAATTTAGCTCAAAGGTCCAGAAACTCAGGACATATAAATATTGGATAAAAACACATTTTGAAAATATGTCAATAGGTGGCCTTGTCATGAAAGCTAATTCTGTTCCTCATGGCTAGTGAAAATCATTTTCCAAATCAAAAAGTGAGCAATAGTTTTTTTTTGGTTTTGAACCAATATTACTTATCCAATTTCGTGATGAAAATTTACAATTTTTTAGATGATAACATTTCTTTTGGATACCCAAAATGGTTGGACAAAATTTCTAAACAAGATGGTGAGTAATTATGACTCTTTTTTTCATTTTTTTGTTATTATTTTAGTTTTTTAGTATTTTTATAATACACAACCACATAGAAGAGAATGATAAAATAAAAGGGTTTGATGAAGAATTTTGTAAAAAAATATAAAGAGAGAGGAAGAAGAAGAAAGATGGATCGAGAGAAAGAAGAAGAAGAGACAATGTTAAAGGGAATGAGGTGCCCCTGGTTTTGATTTGGCGGGTCACCGTCTCCATCTGGTGGTGGGTCTAGTATATAGTTTGGGGATCCGATGGATGTCTATGTGGTTCCAAGGATGTGTTTCCTCTCATGGTGATGCTTTAAATGATTTCCATTAACTGTGAATGTCTTTTTGGAAGTGGGGTCTTGGTCTTGCACTACACCGAATGGGTAAACATTTGTAATAATAAAAGGACCCTCCCAACAAGAATTATGCTTATATGGGTGAATTCGAAATTGATAATTGAAGAGAATTAACTTTTCACCTTCATGAAATACCTTTCTCATGATGTTTTTATCATAGAGTGCCTCAGATTTTTTTAAGAGATTAGAATTTTCATAAGAATCAAGTTGAAGTGTCTCCAGTTCAACCAAATGCAACAATCTTTCTTCACCAGATTTCTCACAATCAAAATTATAAGTTCTCACTGCCCAAAAAGACTTATGTTGGATTTCAACTAGTAAATGAAAAGATTTAAAAAAAAAATAGCCTAAAAGGGGATATCTTAATTGGTGTTTTATAGGAAGTTTGATAATCCCAAAGTGCATCACTATGTATTTCTTGCTAGCCTTTTCTGGAGGGTTTTACTATTCATTCAAGCACTCTATTCACTTCTCAATTTAAAATTTCAACCATGAAATTTGTCTTAGGGTGATATACAGTTGATGTTTTATGTACATCCCCATTCAGTTTCAAAATATATTCCATGGTTCTATTAAAAAAATGGGTTCCTAAGTCACTTTTATCAACCCTCATGGTGTGCTAAATTGGCTGAAGATGTTTGTCTTTATGAACTCACTAACAGTATGTGAATCATCCTTTCTAGTGGGTTTGGCCTTGACCCACATAGAAAGATAATCATCTGCATGAAGAATTTATGATAATACACTAGAATGGGGTAATGGTCCCTTGAAATCTATACATTAATCATCGATGTTCTCATAGAAAATTAAATGCTTTTGGGGAACGTCATTTCTCATTGAAATTGGTCCAAACTTTTGGGAATTGGGACATGATTGATAGAACCTATGTGAGTCCTTATAGAGTGATGTCCAGAAGAATACAGTGTCTCGGACATTTTTGGAGGTCCTTTGTAGTCCAATGTGGTCACCAAAAGACATTGAGTGATATAATTATAGGAAGGAGGAATGTACATTTTCATCAACACATCTCTTAATTACCATGCCTACCCTAGTTTTCCAGTGTTTATTTTCTTCCCAAAAATAATATTTTGAATCACATTTCAACTTAATTTTTTTAACATTTGAACACTTTTCAGTAAAAAAACCAGACACAATGTAATTTATATTTGGGGAATTCCATGGTATTTTTGGAGTATTATATGAAAGGTGCTCAGTTGGATATTCTTGATCAATTATTTCAGAATCATAAGAATTAGATATTATACTCAACTAATAAGCCATATGTTTTTGATTTACAGGTCTATCATTAATTTCATGGTCACACTCTTGGAGCATTAGGATCCATCTTATTATCCCCCTTTTGTAATCGCTTTTATTGAGAAAAAACTATATAGAAGAATGGTCTGTGAAGATGAAGATTTTGGAACCTAATATATAGGTCCATAATTTATCTACGGAAAAAACCAAAACCAAAAGTTTCTTTTCAGTCACAGTGTAGTGATATTGAGTTTCGTCCAAGTTTTTTGAGGCATAATAGATGACAAGAGGATTTGTTTCTCTTCTTTGACCATGAACAGCCCCAACAGATCTATCAAAAGCATCACACATCAACTCAAATATTAAGGACCAATGTGGGGGTTGGATTATTGGGGCAGATGATAAAGCAGTTTTGAATATAACAAAGTATCTCTTGAAAACCTCATCGAAATGGAATGCAACGTCATTTTGGATCAACCGAGTTAATAAAAGGGAAATTCTACTAATGTTTTTGATGAATCGACAACAGAAACTAGCATGACCCAGGAATGAACAGATGTTTCAAAGTGAAGTGGGTTTGGGAAGATATTGGATCACTTCAATTTTGACTGGATCAATATCAATACCCTTTTTTGAATCTATGTACCACAGAACAATCCCATTTTCAATAATGAAGTGACATTTTTCAAAATTTAACACAACATTACACTTGACACATATTAAATGGACTAGAGAGAGTGAATTCGAGAAAGATTCAAATGAATCAACATAATTGGTATTTTAATCCATGAAGACATCCATGCATTGTTCAGTTAATTCCGAAAAGATACTCACCAAACTCCTCGAGAATGTTGTTGGATTAATTCAAAGTCGAAATAGAATTCTACTATATGAATATGTTCTAAAGAGTAAAGTTAAAGTAGTCTTTTCTTGGTCTTGAGGTGCGATTGGGATTTAAAAGTAGCCAATGCATCCATCAGGAAAGAAATAGTGTGACATTTTGGCTAATCGTTATAACATTTGATCAAGTAATGGAAGAGTGTAGAGATATTTTCATGTTTCAAAATTCAATTTCCTATAATAGATACACAGAAACCATTTGTTCTTCACATGAGTTGTGACTACCTCACCATGTTCATTTCTGACAACATTTTTTACACCCTTCGTAGGTACAACATGAATTGGACTAACCCATTCACTATCGAAAATTGGGTACATAATACCAGCCGGAAGAAGCTAGGTGGTCTCTTCCATAACTACCCCAAGTAAGAGTGGGATGAGTCTTCATTATTGTTGTCTAATTGGTTTAGATGATTCTTCAGGACTGATGTGATGCATGCAAATGGCAGGGTTGATTCTAGGTATGTCATCTAGGGTCCAAACTAAGGCATGTTTTACCTCTAACACCTAAACAAGTTTGTACTCCTCGGTATTAGTAACTGAAGAGGATAAAATGATAGGATAAGAGTGATCATGGAATATGGATTCATATTTCATGTTTTTGGGAAGAGGTTTTAGATCAACATAATCTCTCATTTGTGGGTTAGATAACTCTAGAATGGAGGAATGGATTTCAGTTTCTTCAAATTCATTTTCCTTAATACTCTCCATTGTGGAGCCATAGAGATCATAGTTGATGTTGGATTCAATAGAGTTTTCAGGTTCCTCTAGATTGATGGTGTCAATGAAGGAAAGGTCCACATAAACATTATCATTTACTACATTTTTATTCATGTTGTATATTTCACAAGGTCCTTTATCATTAGAACATGAATAAAATGATTAATTGGGCTTCAATTGAATCTTAGAAGTGTCATCAGAAATAAGGATGGAGAGTGAGATTGATCCTCGGATGGGTATCACATAGCTTGGAAAATGTTAAAAATGACCACTTGGTCACCAAATTCCATGGATAAGAAGCCTGAATGGACATCAATCTTTATTCTATCTCTCATTAGGAATGGACTTCATATAATTAGGGGAGATCTAGAAGAGTTTGTATCATCTTCTATTCCAAGGACATAGAAATTAGTAGGGAAGATAATATCATTTACATGAGCAAGGAAATTTACGATTACACCCTCAGTACTAGTAGTGCTTCGATGGGCCCATTGAATGAAAGCATTTGGTGGATGTAATGGACCTCGACCAATGTTAGAGAAGATGGAATAGGTCATGAAATAAATTGAGGCTCCCTTTGTAAAGACCCGTAAAATTCAAGGAAAATTTTTTCTTAATTTTCTTTAGAATTTTACAAGAGCGCGGTTTCAGACGGCACCTGATTCCGAGGCCCGGAGTGCCCGGAATTAATTTCCGAAGTTTGGCTCGGGTACGTTCAGTGAACGAACGAGCGGGAATTCCTAACTTTTGATCCGGTGCTCGGAATTGAAATCCGAGGGCACCGATGAACTCGCAGCGCCGATATTCGCTTAATGAGACCTTTTCGGGAGTTGCGTTTGTTGCGGGTTGAAAGTTACGTTTTGGGGTTTTTCAGTTAAGTTAAATAAAATTTGTGCAAAACAAATTTTATTTTAACTTATTTTAAAAACCTACCAAAGGAGGTTAGAAGTGGGACCCACACCCACTTAACCTCCCTTGGGAGGATTAAGTGTGGTTGGGCCCACACGAACCCCTTTTTCTTTTCAAATTCCTTAACCTCTCAAAACCCCCCTCTTAATTATGTAACTCTCCCCTACTTTAACTCTTGCCAATTTATCTTTTCATTTAATTTTGTCAACTCTAGACTTAATTAGTGAATTGAATTCAACTTTGAATTTTGAATGGTTGGCAAAGTGAGAATAAAATAAGATGTAGTCTTATTTTATTTTGGGTTGATCGTTTGTTCCCTTGGGAGCTTTTGAGAGCATTCCTCTTCATCTTCTTCATCTTGACGAAGAACGTTCATCTTGACGAAGAACGCTCAAACTCCGACGAAGAACGACGCCTCTCTTCTTCGTCCTCGGTGTCAACAAGAGGGAACGCCGCATCCTCCTCGGGCCTTCTTCGTCGGCAAACGAAGATCCGCCAACAACGTGTCGCATCGGACGTAACTCTTCGTCAACGGATTTGACGAACGACGACCGCGACGCCCGACTTCCGCGACGCCGTCTTCCGCGGAACGTAAAAGATTCTTTGAATCTCAAACCAGAGGTAGGGGTGGTTGATTTAATATTTAATTATTTCATTCTTCTCGTGGTTCGTATAACTAACATGGGATGTTGATTATTTTAAGATGCGTTATTAATTTAACGTGAGGGGGGCCGGTCCGTACGAACACGACCGAACCCCTCCAACATTCTTGTTGTTCTTGCGGGTGGAAGCAAGTGGCGTGGTGCCGTCGCACCACGCGGATGATTGTGCGTTTAATTTTACGCAACGCCGTCGCGTTACGCCAAGGAGAATCTTCAAGAACGCGACGCCGTCGCGCCGCGTTGGAAGGAATCATGGCACGGCGAAAGGGGCGCGGTGCCGTCGCACCGCGCCGGACGACGAATACCGCGGCCGGTTCCGGGCCGCGGCGGGACGAGAAGACCGCGGCCGGTTCCGGGCCGCGGCGGAAGAAGAGACCGGCGGCCGGGCCGCCGGCGTCGGAAGCCGAAGGGGGACCGGAAATTCCGGTCCCGTTAGAGAAAAACCGGCCGGCCAGCTGGCCGGCCGGATACCATTAAAACCGGGGAATTTAATTCCCCGGCCACTTAAATAAAACCCCCTCTTTAAGAGAGGGGGGCGGTTCAATTAAAGGAGGGGGGGGGGCAAAGCCCCCCCGGTTCGTTCCAGCAAGCCCCCCCTCAAGCGGGGGGGAGTTTTTAATTAAAACGGCGCGGCATAGCCGCGCCGCCAGAAGAAACCGCGGGGGCAATCAAGCCCCCCGCCAGCCACCCACGTGCGGCCTCCCCGCCGCCGCCGCCGCGGCCCGCCGCCGCCGCGGCCCGCCGCCGCCGCGGCCCGCCGCCGCGGCCCGCCGCCGCCGCCGTCCGCCGCCGCCGTCCGCCGCCGCCGGCCGCCGCGCCGCCCAGGGGGGGGTCGGGCCGGGTCGGCCCGGACCCGGACCCCCCCGTTTCGAACCTGATTTTGTTTTTGGCTCATAACTTGAGCCTCGGACCTCCGAACGACGAACCGTCTGCGGCAACGCGATCCTTGGAGCGAGACGGTCGTTTCGGTATATCGCACTCAAGGTTTCGGTTAATTTTGAGTTCAGCCGGGTTGGTTCGTTCACGAAACCAACCGGGCCTTCGGAGCGGAAACACTCATATCATGAGCCACGAAAGTCCGATTGATGCGCCGTCAGTCGCGTTGCGTTCCTTTTAGTGAGATGGATCTTTTGGCATACTCCGCCCGAGGTTTGGACGCAGGTGGAGTACGGTCGGGTTGGTTTTGCCTTAAAAACCAACCGGGCCCCGGAGACGAAAAAGCCAATAACTCACAGACCGGGCGTCCGATTGACGCGCCGTCTGTTTCGTTGACTTCCTCTTGATGAGACGGAACTTTTGACATACTCCGCCCGAGTTTTGGATACAGTCGGAGTATGGCCGGGTTGGATTGTACCCGAAATCCAACCGGGCCCCTGGAACGGGAAAGCTGATATCTTTTAGACAGGACGACCGCTTGACGAGCCGTCAGCGGCGTTGGTGGTTACGTTGAGTAATGGTCCCTTTGAGTATACCCTATGGGAGTTCGGGGTACAGTTGAGATACGGCCGGGATTGGTTCGCACTCGAAACCAACCGGGCCCCTGGGACGAAAAGGCTAATAACTCACAGACCGGGCGTCCGATCGACGCGCCGTCTGTTGCGTTGAGACCCCTGTGACGAGACGGACCTTTGAGACACTTCTTTGCGGGACTTTGAGATACTTGGAGTATCGACCAGTAGCTCGTGGAGCGGACCCTCCCGGAGACGAGCGTGCAGAGTACGGAGACCGTGTAGCCGGCTGAGACCTGACGACTGCTTGACCGACTCGACTTGGAGTGAGTCGACTAGCCCAGTGGACGGAGCGCCCGGTACTTGGCGGCAGACCCACGGCGGACGGAGCGCCTGGTAGTTGGCAGCAGACCCGCGGTACTCGACAGGAGGAGTACCTCAGTAGGCTATCTGGGTATCGCCCGGTATTTGGCGACAGACCCTCAGCGGACGGAGCGCCAGGTAGTTGGCCGCAAACCCGCAGTACTCGACAGGAGGAGTACTTCAGCAGTCCTAGGTTAGTGAGCGGCAGCCTCGGAGTCGTGACAGGACCACTGTACACTCTAGAGACGGAGCTCTTCAGCAGTTACGGTTTCGATAATGAAAATCCTGGTTTGAGCTGAGACTTTTGACCTTGTGTTTACTTCATGATTGAGATGGGTCACTTGCTAACTTTGGTATATGTATGGGCATATACCCGGGTAGTGGTTATCCGTTGTTTTCACAATCCTTGTGTTTCCTCATGATTGAGATGGGTTACTTGATAACTTAGGTATATGTATGGGCATATACCTAAGTAGGGTTTATCTGTTGAGAACCTCTTGTGTTTTATCCTTGTTGGTTATAGTGAGACCTTGAGGGTCTCGGGGTCCCTACTGAGTATCGTCATACTCACCCCTGCACGGGCTATGCCCGCACCTCGTTGTGTTGGTTGCAGATGACAGACAATGCTGACAGAAGCCGAAGGTTCAAGGTCTGGACGGTACCTGGAGGTGGACTATACGACGAGGCGGTACCCGGAGGTGGACCACTGGCGGGACATACTCGGAGCGGATGGCGGAACCCGTGGAGCAGAGGAGCTATCTGTACCCACCCTTCAGGTGGGAATTTCAGTGGACATCTCAGCGTAGCAGCTTTACTTTTCAGTCGTTGTTTTCCTTTTCGAGTTGTACTTTACAGTTGGGCTTGTATTTCTGGCCCCTTTTACTTTTCAGCTCTCCTTTTTGTACTTAGTGTTTTACTTCCGCTTGTACTCTGTGGTGCTTGTTTTCTTTTATAAAGGCAATGCCTTCCCAGTTATCGGGATTTTACGCCTTTGGTGCTAGTCGCCAGCCCCTGGCCTATGGAAGGCGGGCTTGGGGTAGTCACGACACGGGCCCCGAGGACGGGTCGTGACACCCTTTTCTATGAGTGCATCATCGAAGTTGGAACTTCCAAGTTGGCATAAAACTATAATGGTCCCTATATCTTTGCACTTTGTTTGAATATACTACTGGGTGGAAATAGTTTTGAATGTTATAAGTTGCCTGTTATTGGGGAACAATTCATTATGAAACTTGGCATACATAGGTATTTGTTTTATCACTTATAATAGGGGAATGATGACATCAACATTTATAAATATGTCATGCATTTCGGGATCGAGTTTATAGTTCTTCTTTGGTTAAGAAATGGCATGAGGAAAAGGAATTGGGTTCCAGTGTGGAATGAAAGGAGGTGAGGGAATGTAATTAGATTCCCTTTCATTTTTCTTTTTTTCTTTTCATTTTCATGTTCAATATTTATATGGGGTTTTGGAGGACTTATTATGAGGAATAAAAATTTTCTTTCCCGATCTAAGTACAATTTTACAAAAATTATCTTTGGGGTTAGGTAATGGTTGAACAGGGAGTTGGGAAGAATTTGATTGATGTTGCTAGCTTAGGTGTGATGCATGTTGACCAATTTGTGTTTCAATGTTTTTGGGGCTAGAATGAGTGAAGGAGGAAAAATCCTACATAGCACTTTCCCATAGTTTCTTGGAAGAAGAGGATTGTCCCGGATTAGGATTACCATTATTTTGGTTCTTGGGAAAGTGATTATATTTTTTTGGGAATTAAGAAGGATCACTAGGATAGTGAATTATAGGAGGAGTAAGAGGAGTATTGATCATTTGAGGTTTAGGAACAAAAGGATAAGGTTGTTTGAAGTTACAAAGAACTTTACCATATTGTAATTGGTCTTGGTTTTGAGGAGGGAATTTAGGGGGATGAAAAATGGGATTACCATACCTTAAGCCTTTGTTGAAGGTGTACGAGAAGGTCTTAGGGTGTGGTTGGATGATGATTCTAAAGAAGTGACCTAATTTTTTAGGATTGATGTTCCTCTGAGAATATACTACATTGAGATCCATTTGTTCTAATGAATCAGATGGATCCAATTGAATTTGTGTACATGTGTCAGCTGGATGAGATGAGGAGTAGTAGATTCCACAGTTCTTGATAGTTCTAGGGAACATAGTATGTGGAGAATACGAGGTTTGGGCTTTGGTAGCCACATATAGTTGTCTCACAATACTTCTAAGTTCAGTCATCAACTCTTTTATCTTATATTGCTATATAGATTGATTATCATGATCTTTTTTGACACTTTAATGTGATATAGTATGGAATTTTTCTATGTTTGCATCCATGTTGATTATGATATCTCTTGCAGCTATAGCAGTTTAATCAACAAGAGCACCGCCACTTGCGGCGTCAATGAGAGTTCTCTTTATATCCAATAACACCTCATAGATGTATTTGATCAAGAGTTGGTATGGTATTTTGGGTTGTGGGTAGGTTTCCAAAAGCTTTTTTAACATCTCCCAGTAATCATGGATTGATTCATTTGGGAATTGATGGATAAACCTTATTTCCATTCGAATAGAAGAAGTATGAGAAGCAGGATGTAATTTCTCTAAGAAGAGTCTCCTCATGTCATTCCATGTGGTTATGGAAATAGGTATAAGGTAGTAGAGCCATGACATTTATGTGTTATCTAGGGAGAAAGAGAATTTCCTGAGTATGATTTTTCCTTAGAATTCCCTTTAGGATTCATGGTTGAGCACACCACTTGGAACTCTTTAAGATGAAGATGTGTATCCTCACCAACTAGCCAGTAGAAATGATGAAGTAGATGAATCAAACCCAATTTGAGTTTGAAGTAAGCCTGTATATTTGGATATTTAATACATGGGGATGCTAATTTATATCTGGGGGAGAATGTTCTATATGTGTTTGTTCCCTAGGATTGTGCATTTATAATTCAACTAGTTGGACGAGGACAGGTTCTTGAATAATTAGATTATCCCAAATGTTCCAGCTATGTTAGAAAAGTGTTCACTCAATTTCTAGGTCTATAAAATTTGAGAATTTATTTGGGATGATAAGGGGCATTTAGAGAGATTTTGAAAGAAATAGAAAGATGGTTTTTTTCTTTTTTTTTACATTTATGATTTTTATGAGAATGTGGTATTTTTTTCATTTGTTCTTTTATTAATTTTTATGTTATTATTTTTTTTCAAAAAATAGCAACAAACTACAACTTAATTACACCATCCTTAAAACATCTCCATTTTAAAGCACGAATGATTATCACCTATCGACCGTTCAAGATTATGATTCTTTTCTAATGTGTATATCAGAACTCAGGTTGAATCCTCAATGATGATACATTTTACTAATCGATTGTTTTTAGTTGATTGTATTTTGTTTATGGGGGTTTGTATGCAGAGCATAATTTAAATGACTCATTGATTTAACAATTTAATATATATTTGGGCGAGTTTATCATTAGGTAGTGATGTATGTGATATCCTTTTTCCTTGCTTTATATTGCATTAAATTAAAACCCTTTTCACAAGTTGATGTTGATTGGAATTCATGAAAGATAAGGCTTTAATTCAATCCTTAACATAACATAGGTTTATAATATTAATCATATTTTTTTATTGTACATTATTTATGGTTTAAATAATCCATGTAAACCAATCATTAAACAAAACAAGCCATTAATCCATTACATGTTATGTCCAGCATACACATTGTTAATTCAAAGAATGTCCATCGAGAATAACCTCTCAATCACTTAACATACAAAAATTATAACTCAAACCAATGAGAGATTAACTCATCCACTAATTTGATTAATAATTAGTTTTTAATGTTTATAAAGATAAAATATAAATAGATTGAGAAGAATGGGATACAAAAATAATTGTGGGTAGAACACACACACACGAACGATAAGGAGAATTAAAAATGTCATTTAGATTGAATGAGAATGGAAAAGAAGGGAATGGGATTGAACATGAGTAAAACTATTTTAATAGTATTAATATTTAATAACATATAGTGAATTATTAAAATATAATATAATGAAAAAACATTCAATAAAATACAAATGAAATTGAAAATATCTTACACAAATACAATTGAAAACAAATGAAACAGAGAATGAAAATAAAAGTGGAGGAGAGGTATCTCTTTTTGTTATAAGATCAAGGCAAGACCTCCTGATCCCTTTTCAAGGATCATGTGATTCCAAAAATCCTCCTTAAGTTCTTAAAATCCAACCCTTTTGAAAGGATAGGTGGGAATTTATTTACATACAATGGTGGTGGACAGTTTGCATTCCAAAAGTACCCCTCAACATGGATCAATGATTTGGACATCCAGACCGTGGAATCTCGAGATAATTTCTTCTTCAGAGTTGTATAAAATATTTTTTTTGACTACTCTCAAAATATGTAGGCATTTGGACTTATGTAACCAATGTTATGGTCCTTTGATTAAACAATGTTAATCTATCCTTTTCAATCAATACATTCTCATTTTCCTAAATGGGAATGGATTTTTGAATAGGAATATTCCTTCAAATCCGAATGCATTATTAAAAAATGTCAGCCATCTTTAACTCCTATTTTACACAGAAAACTCTCATCTTGAGTTGATGAATATATCATGAGAAAAAACAATTTTGGTGTGATATGTTCACTTCCAATACAGAATGGATTTCTGGACATAAAAGAATAATTTGGGACCATTATTTTTAGAGCTTGTCCTTGAATGATTTATTCATAACTCCTTGCTCGTTTCCCCAAACTTTTCTAGATAATAAAGAAATACTGACTTCATGATTTATCCCAGCAATTCAATCTTCGTGGCTAGTCCAATATCTTCACATATTCCGTGGGACTTCTTGTGTGGTCCATATGACCCTTAAAATGGTATACTTGGACAATGATTCCTTCTAATAATATGTTGGAAAATAAATAAGTAATACTAAAAAACAAGAACAACATAATTTGGTTTAGCTTGGTGGTAGTTATTATTAAAATAGTAAACATACATTAATATGGATGAATTCAAATAGTGCTAAAAAATATATTTAGTATTTAAACATTAAAATCTCTCACAAATTATTCACATTTCATATAATTTCAGTAAAGGGAGTATATAAAATTTTATGAAAATATTAATAACATCATTCTATTAAAACCATTATATTAGTTCATTGGCTTCAAAATTGGGTTTCTTCTTTGTAGTTGAATAAATGAAATATGCAATGATGGTTGACTATAGAATTCCTCACATCCATATCATTGGTGGATTTCTCCTATTGGTAATCCCTAGATAGGTGTCTCTCCTTCCCACACCGAAAACATTTCTTCATATCCTTAGGAAATTTGCAGGGTTCTTCTTTAGACACCTTTGAAAAGTAGAATACAGGAATTTCATGGAATAATTAGGTTTCTACATCAAACTACCAGAACTAAACTCTAATTTTTCTTCGTATCCCCATGATACATTTGATATTTTTTTATTTATATTTTTACTTTTAGAGAAGAGAATACAATTTCCTAATACTTATCATAGTCATGGATTATCAGGTATTTTAATATATTAGGTTTTATCCTACAAAATAAATAGCCAACCATGAATTTGTGGGTAACACGAAATCTTGAGGTGTATCATGTAATTATTTTGATGTTTGTATCATACAACCTAATAGATTCATCTTAATATTTCTTATGGAAAATGAAAATCCCATTCCATTTTTTATCAGAGAGTGAGCGGAAAATATTTATCAAAATTATTTTTCCATAATTCATTAATCCACATAAGTTAGTTATCTTCTTCACACTTCATACACTTGATCAACTTCCACCACTTTTTATCCACTCCCTCAATAAAATAAATATCCATTAGAACCTTCTCATGTTCTGAAAATTGATGGATAAAAAAGATCATCTCTATATTGTTTTTATGTTGTTGTTTAATTAAGGTACAAGACGATACATTCAATGTCAAATTATCTTTTTCATAAAAAGGACTCAATTATATCTTGTTTTTTAGGGGATTTGTTTGCTAATACTATTCTAGGTATCTATTCAAAACTAGAGACAACTGAGAGAGTATCGTCACAATTGTTTTGATCCATACTCCCATCGGGCTGGGAATTTTATTGATGTAGTCATCACATTTCTCATCACATTGATTGTTTAAATGATTCCTCATATTTTCAACCATTCTATATAAGAAATTTAAAAATAGGGTTGATTTTTTTTAAACTATTAAAAACATAGAAGGGAATACAATGACACTAAATATATAACTTATAACTTACAAATATTTCCTTAACTTGTGAATTATTGGGCCTCAATCTATGTTACCCATCATAAATTTCCATACATATAATCTTTTGGGAATTGTTTTCCATTAATAATGGTTTATAATTATATTCTTAATTTACCAATGAAAACACCCTCATAATGTCACACTAGCTGAGTAGTAAGGCTCTTTTTCATGTACTAGGTTACACCGAGACAGGCCCGATGCACCTTGTCCGAGTTGTTACCCCAAGGTACATCTATACCAAAACCATGTCCACTTATAGCATCAATAAAATTATATATTTTATTGATATAAAACATACAATATATTTTAAAAAATCTAGGAATGTTTTCTTATACAAAGAAGTATCACTGAGGCTTCTGTTTTAGTTTTATAATCCTAATCTAAAAAATAACAGCAATTTTCCTTTGATACCATTTATAACAACTCATACCATTATTACCTATTAATAAAGGATTTATTAGACTTTATTACACTTAATACAACCCAAAATATAGATAATTATACTATCATTAAGGATTAGGTACAAATCATAACATTTAAAACATTAGATACAACAACATTATTTGAAACATCCTTAACATGCTTCTAAAATTCAATGTCTTTTAAAACTACAAGGGATAACCTGGGGACATAAAGGATAATGTGGGGAGCTATAAATCTAATTAGGGTAATAATAATGAAATATGTTAATTCATGTTATACAATAGGCATATCAATTTTGTACAAAAGGAACACGAATAATAAGGTATGATATAGCATGATATTCCTAACATCATAAATGTGGCCACAACTAAAAACTATACATCATATATATAGGTCAAGGATAACTGCCATGACATCATGATGTAAAAAAGTCACATGAAGGAATAAGTTTCCACCCATATCCCAACATGACTCCTCAGGATAGTAAACATTACCCGATGCATTGGAGCGCTATATAATTTCGGGCACACCAATCACAATCATTTCATTTTCAAGCTTTAGTGTGCCACATAGATCACAGAAAATAGATTCATTCATCATAATTTTTCTATCAAGTATTAATGTGTTTGAAATAAATAAATTTAATTCACATATAAAAAATTATAAGTGTATATAGGTGAACATAAATCATAGGAAATAGGTATGGTATTCACTACAAAAATTATTTTTTCATGGAAAATTGTGGAGAAAATATGGTAGCATAACTATGTCATATAAATTTTTTTAAAATGTGTTAATGATATGGAATGTTATATATACATATTATTACCTAAAATTATAAGTAATATTGATATGTAAAGACATATCCCAACATTATGAATAGTAAATCGAATGCCTAATACAATAAATAAAATTAAATAAGGAAGATAAGGTGAGGATCCCTTACTTGAGTGTGTGACTCCAAATCATTTGTAAGAGCTTCTTGAGAGCTAGGGGGTACCTTGGGAGGACACTAGAGAGGGTATGAAAGAGTAATTACACAATATAAGAATATTTAGTGGCGATAAATGATATATTGGGTGGTTTTATATAGTAAAAGAGTTGTTATTTCATTATTATTTCACAAACTATGGGTTTTGAATCTATATAATAAAATAACAAAAACCACAAACCATACAATCATTTTGGCCATTTTTTATTCCAAATGGGAAAAATTTTCATTATTTTTGAATGATTAGGGTCAAACTAAATAAAATAATTCCCTTTCTAATGTGGATGAGAGTGAAACTTTTAATGAAATTAATTTAAAACCTTAAAATATATTAAGGGTTTGGGAAGAATCAAAAAGGCTTAATAAAATAAATTAAATAGACATAAATCACATTATTTTAAAATGAGAACATTTATTTGGTAATTTATGTAATTCATTGTATTTATTACATCAATTTTGGTCCATTATGATGTCACAATCCACAAAGTATATTTATACGTTATATAATGTTTACCCAAAAAAATAATTTCATGGAAAATTATGAAAAACACACCATTGAAAAATATTAAAATTTTTATTCCAAAAATAATATTTATTTTTTCTAAATAATTTTATTAAAATTTTAATTTTAACTTTTAAAATTAAATCTATATTCATTAATAAATGCTTGTTTTTTTGAAAATAAATTTTTTAACCCTTATGAAAAACTGAATATGAAGTTTTAAAAATTATATGATCATTTTTATTTAGTAAAATATATATAATAATAATATATTATTAACATATTAATTATTAAATAAATACA
This sequence comes from Viscum album, assembly GCA_963277665.1. Classification (NCBI taxonomy): domain Eukaryota; kingdom Viridiplantae; phylum Streptophyta; class Magnoliopsida; order Santalales; family Viscaceae; genus Viscum; species Viscum album. The sequence goes on from OY728127.1 coordinate 2,017,467,988, forward strand.
TTAATTCATAAAATAAAATTCCATAATTGAATTTGAATATTAATCGAAAATATTTTTTATGTTTTGTTATATCAAAATAAAAAAACATTTATAAAGTAACAATAATGGGAGAAAATATACACATTATTCTATAAAAAACAATTTAAATTATCATATCAATAGGTTCTTCATACATAATTTTTCAATACACTACAAAATCCCTTAACAATAACGTGAGGAATGATGAGACATTTAGAGAGTGGTTGTGCAAACATTGTTTGGTTCATGATCACTATGTGATTTAACTTATCTCATAAATAGATTCGATAATGATTATATTGTAGGATATAATCATAGTCCAAGTAAAGGTAAAATATCAGTGATTCTATATATTTCGGAATCTTTGATAAATGTTCTTCACAGGGAATGATCCTACGGGCTGAGGTCCTCACTACCTTTGTCTCTATCAATTGGATTTGTTAAACCCCTATATTTATACTAAACAAGATATCATTGTTCAATGGCTATATTATCAATGATAATGAATCTTATTATTTTTTTAAATTTGATAGGATATAATAAAAATAAAATTGTTCCTTGTGTTTTCTATAACCATAGTACAAAATAATTCATTTAATAAATAAAAATGATGAATATTATTTATAGAAGTTATGGTCACTACACGTGCTCCATAAAAATAATTCACTAATAGCATCATAAATAACCCATGAAAATAAAGTGGGTTTCTAAAACCAATCATATTATAATCATTCAACATTATAGTATAAAGAAACCATGGAAAAAATAGATTCATAAATCATTGAAATGAATATATTTAACTTTTATAATATAATGAACTCTTGGAAAGAAAATATATTTCATTAAACATTCAAAACAAATTAATTTACTTGAATATAATAAAGAATCCATAGAAATAAATTGTGTTTCCTATTATTTTCAAATGTAAATCATTCACTTTTATATTATAAATAGCAAGTTAAATTAAAATGGGTTTCATAAAAACATTTAAAATCACTTTTATATCATAATTAACCCATGGAATAAAAATGTGTTTCAATTCATTTTCTAATGGAAAATCCTTAAGAAATAATAAATTATTATAACAATGTAAAACCATTAAAAAAATGGGAATTCAACTATATTCGGTAAATTTTTAGGTAAGTACACATTGGATGATTAGGAAATTCAATAGAAGTGATTGATCATTATGCTAAAAGAAGGGTATTTCCTAAGACCTCCAAAAAGAAAATGTGTGTGTCATATTTGGAATAAAACCATTGATTGATTATAAGATATATAAAATAACATATAATTAGATGGAAAACACTATTTTTTTATGTTTTAGATAAAAAATATGAAAAATGAGAAATACTCTTGATCTTTTGAAATAATTTCAAAATATATATTTTATAAAAATAGAAGAATATGATTTCTATTATAATGCATAAAAACATATATATAAAAATTCCATTAAAAAGGAAGTGTAACGAGGTGTATTTCATTTAAATGGTAAAAAGATAATCTTTTTGTGTTATGAGGAAAACAACCCATATGAAAAATGTGAAATTTCATCATTTAAACTTATAAAATAAAATAATATATTATAATATAATGACCTTGGATTGACATAAATGGACATTACATTTCTTTTTCAGAATACATAATACATTACAAAAATATATGACCAAAGACCGTATTAGTTTAGTGTCTTTGGGAACTCGGAACATAAGCATCTAACTTGGTGGAAGATCTTCAACATCTCTCAAAATGATCATACACTTTTGTTATCCTACAAAAAAAAATTATATATATCCAATAGAAAAGAAAACATAAAAAGGGTGATCTAAAATTCCAAACAATGGTATTCATGGAGAACATAAAACAAACCATAAAAATTTTATCATAAAAACTTGAACATAATGTTTAAACCTCAAAATCTCGAGTCATGAAATAAATCATGACAGTACGTAAGGCATAGATCCTAAAGGAACAATATCCATGACAAAATTGCTTTGGAATAAAACATGAAATTGTGAAAAAAATATGCAACTAATATGATTTCCTTTTTTCCCAAGTCAATTTTTCCAAGACCATTATAGTAGACAAATTCTACTGCTGAACCTTGTTTACTTGTCGTTCAATCCATGTATTACTGTACCAAATTTACTTATCATTCCAGACCTGTATTATAGAACCAGATTTACATGTCATTACATTAATGTCTATCACATGTGATATAAATATTTACCCAATGTAATAGAGGTAGATATATGCCCCACTAATCTCAATGTGAAATCATTCTTACCTATTCCACAAAAACATAAATCATTCATCAAAGAATAACACTTGAAATTAAATAGGTTTCATAAAACTCATTAAATCATAACATAATCCAGATAAAATATCATTTCATCATTAAAAAATTAATATAATTGTAATAATAAGAATATAAACATAACCCTGTTTAATGATTATCATCTAATATGGAAAATAGTTTTCATAAAACACTTGAACTAAATTCTTCAGAAAAATATTCTTTCTTCAAAAAATATTATTTTCTCAACATACCACACAATTTTAAAAGAAAATAATTTAATTTAAAATAAAATTGAAATATTTTAAAGTAACTTCATGGAAATAAGGCTTCATGAAACCACAAAAATCGATTCTTTTCATATAGGTTTAAAAAAGCATTATTCTCATACTTTTACCAGATTGTCAAAACTTACATCTAACTAAAAACCCCAAAAGATTCCATTAATACCATTTAATAAAAATTAACCAATAAGAAAAATTGACATTAATAAATAGTAGAATAATATTAATAATAAAATATTTTTTTGGAACATTGACATGGATGATAAATATACACATGTAAATACATACGAATAAACAATCATAGATAATAATGAGATTACAAAATTATCCCTTACCTTGTGTCCAATATGCTTCGTATGTGTCTAAAGCTCAAGTATAGTGGATTTAAATATATTATTAACCTGTAATACAACCATAATAATATTTATGATATCATATATGATTCACTTATGACTTTATATTACCCATTTATTTGTCAAATCCATATTAAAAAAACTTTTTGGGTAATAATTGTTATATTTATCATGCATGGTTTGACTTTTTATTCTTGATATTATTACATAGATCATTATTAACTTACTTATAGAAGGTAAAACATGATTTATATATTATATGTTCAGTATATGAATATATATAATAGATAGATAAATGAAATAGAATACATTGTTCATGTAAACGATTGGTCGTACTAACGCATGGACACTATTTCCATTTCTTTATTAAATTGAATGAAAAAAAGTAAATGAAATATATATATATATAAATTATAATTATTATATAATATATTTCATGATAATTTTTTATATATACTGTATAATCATTCTTGAATTTTTATTTCGGAGAATGAATCTCAACACGTCGTGGAGATGGTTGGTCTTTCTTACGCACGCATGAGGATATAATTCACATAATTGTTAAATTATAGAAGATCCGATGGTAAATGAATTATAGAGAATAATTATCATGTAATAATAATTATTTAAATCCATTATACTCATAATTATACCAATCCAAATTATGTATTCTTGAATAACAAATTACACCATGGTGTGGAGACAGTAAGCCGTACACATGCACACAGGGTGATATTTTTACTCATTGGATAGATAAAAGAATGTACAAGGTTGTACCATAATTATAATATAAAATCATAGTGAATAATATACTGGATTTAATACATTATTATGTAATCAACATAAGAATAGTAAGTAGAAGAAGAAAAAAAATTAAAGAGGTGATAAAAGAATTACATCTTTTTCGGGTATCACCATTTTGTATGAACAAAAGGACTCCATAAGATGGGTTTCATCCCAAAGGGTGGACTCTAGGACGAGTTCATTAATGTTGGGAGGATATTTGTGCAGGTTTTGAAAAAGAATAAAGGCTTTGGAGGTGTGATTAAAAGGGAAGGAGATGTTCCCTTTTTTAAGAGTCTGGAGGGAACCGTTGGTATGTCTAGAAATATTAATTTATTATGAATTCCTTTTCTATTTATAATGATCCCAAAAATATTTATTTATAATATAAGATGAGTATGGGATGAAATTATCTCAAACAAAAAAATTTAGACATGTTTTTATTTTATTTTAAACCTTATCATTATGATTTATCATTATTTAATCTATTTAATTTTATTTGTGGTTACAATATTTAAAATATTTAATGGTTAGAAATATTTATTTAGGTGTTTTAAATTTTCCATAATTGGATAATCAATCAATTTTTAAACCATATAATTTTCAGTGTGTAATTTTTAATTTTTTTGATTTTTAATTAATTTAATAATATGTTATTTGAATAAAATATCAATAGTGTCAATTTTGACACAATTAAATTCATTGCCTTTAAATAAAATCCACAAAGAAGATACATTCAAAAAGACATATTAAATACAATCCTATAATGTCATATTCATCTCTAAAATTTGTGGATAACATCTATTAGTTCGTATGATATTTATTCTTAATAATTCTAAAACCATTTAATTGATATTTCTATCAATAAAATAATTTATACATTACTATTGTTTCATCATTAATGGTAATTATATAACCTCTAAAAAATCAAAATAAATTCACCTGATGTATAAAATATCATTATATTTCTTTATACTATTTATCTTTGATGATTTATTTTGTTTATGACTATATTAAAATTATTATACTTATAAGATAAATGAGAGTGACATGTTGTCACTTTCTTTTGTTTTAATTAAAATTACATCAATTTTATTGGAAAAGTTCATTAGATAAATAAAGATTGACCCATAGGTGATATTGGTCGACATTAATTCATCCAATATCATATTGTCTAGTTTTAGGCTATTTTTATGATCTTTATAATATTGTTAGTAACTCTAATTTACATGATTTACCTTAAATAGTTGTAAACAAATTACTATAGTTACTATTCATAAAATCCAAAAAAGTAACCTATTATAATAATTTAAACCCTCTAATTCAAAATATGGAATAAATTTTTCATTATTCAAAACACAAAATTCTCATAAATTAGTTTAAAATTTATTCTGGTTGTCAAAAACCAAAATGCTGGTTTTTAAGAAGTAATAAACTTATCAAAAGATTGTCTTCTGTTTAAATCCAATTTAATTGTTAAATTACTTCTAATGACAAACATTGGATTAAATGATAAAAACATAATCCAATTACACTTTAAAACCGATTAAAAATATTATCTAACTATATGAATAAATTAGATGAAAGGACAGTTTTTAATTAAAATGTATTATTTTTCACTATTAGTTAAAATAGTTTTTATCAGAAAAATATAAAAAATTAAATAAAGGAAAATTATTATGTCCCTATTCTAAATGAAATATATTTTTCCTGAAATATAATATAATAATTTGTTAAAAACACGATTTAAAATGGATGAGCCATCAAAAGGCGGAAAAAATGCATTTTTAAAAAAATAATTCTTTTGTCTGAAAAAATTGAATTTTTTCATATAACATGACCATAAAATACAAATGATAATTTTAATGTAATATAAAATTAAAAATTTGGTAAAAAATATTCATAACATATTTTTTATATCCTATTAAATAATAAAATTTTAATATTATATCATTGTTTTGTGAAACTCGGTATTGTGTACAAGGCAAGCTATCCAGGAAGGTCTCTCTTGCATGTAACACAAGCCAACTATAGTGTGGAATATTATGAAATATAATACAGTGTTTCATATAGTGTAATATAATATTTTTTTGGATCACAACATAAGATATCAAATATATTAAAAATAATATCTATCATAAAATCTCATGGTGTTACATTATACCACCCTTAAAATGAATTTCACCCTCGAAATTTGTCGATGTTATTAAAGTTTTAATAATTTATATTTTCTTTAATAGAATCCCACTTTATAAAATGAAATACTAAAACATCATTTTAATAAAGGAATGTTAGAAACACAATGGCTACGCAAAGTAACTCATCACTAGGTTTCTACATATTTGAATAATGGTGGGATGTGAAAACATGGATATAAAAGAGAAATATAATTTTCACGTTCGGATGGATAGTGATAGAGAATAAGGTTTGGAAAATGTTAACTACCAAAAATACATAAATCTACGATGATTTAAGGGACCATATTTTCTAATAGATTAGAAGGTACTATGATGACATTTTTTTTTCAATACCCTTCTATTAATGTTGATGAATTATTCATGAGAGGAAATACTTATATGATTTTAGTACAATCGCACCATTGGTCATTCCGTAAAAAATTTCCAAATCATATCTTTTCAAAATAAATGATGATTAATTTTTCATTCATGAAATGTTAACAGATCTAGAGGATGAATGATAGTTAATTCCATATATCTCAAAAAAAGGTTAGAATAAGATATCAAATACACCTATGTCCACTTTTAGTGAGATAATATATTAATCTAACAACCTTAAAATAGAATATAACTTATACTATCCCCAAATTGATAACATTATAATCCTTCCAAAAAATAAAAATATAAAACCTTAGTAAAAGGTTAACTAAATTGACAAAAAAATTATCTCCCATATCATATAAGGATGATCTTTGTTGTCACATTCCAACCATTGTAATATCTTTATCATGTATTCTCTAAAACAAGGTAATAACATAAATTAAAATATAAACGTAGTGAAAACATGAATTCAATCAAAATTAAATCTTTCCAAAAACCAAAAATAAGAATAATTATATATACTCAAACCATGAAATCACATTGTCCTCATATAATTCATGAGTTAATTAATACTAGTAATCAACTCACTATATACTTATCACTTCATTATGAACATATATAGTGCTTTTTGAAAATATTTCAATCACTTTTCATGGTTACGAGTACCATATACATAAGAAAAACTACAATGGACCAATAAATAGATATTCCAATATTCCATAATTCCATATAAAGGATTCTACAACACTATTTGGAATCCCATTATATAATAACATAATCATTCCACCACCTTGTTTTCCTATTCAACAGTGCTAATAGTGATCACATGTGATTTACTTTTGACCTTGGATTTAAGCGGTTTTTTATGTCAATCATCATCATTAACCCTGGGATTTGTGAGTTTGTTAGCATAATTCCCCATTGCCCTGTACTTGTATAATTGAAGTGTGGGTGGTGCATTCTCAGGAGTTTTTTCTCTATTTACCAAATAAGTAACCTTTTTCCCATTACATCGAAACACAACTACTTGATGGCCTTTTTTCACACTTAAATCATTTTCTAGTCCCTATAATTCAATCTATTCCATTATTCATTCCACAATTTGAGTATAAGGAAATGGTCATCTTCATTTCATCATTTTTTGAGATTTTACGTTGAACTCTATCTTTCATTTCTTTCTAAAACCATGATATTGATATTTAATACAAACATCCATTTCTACCATGATAGAAAAATGCACAATCAATGAAAATATACTCAAGTATACTATAGCTAATTCCCTTCAAATACATGGTTTTAAGACACTAATGTGTTGATCAACCTTTCGTTCAGGTTGGATGATAAAGTCAGAAGAATATCTTCTAATTCTTGTAAATGTTTCCTACTTTGTACCAAAATAATCATTATTCTTTTTATTAAGATCAAGTAACTCATTTTCTATAATTTTTTGAATAATATGAGGGAATTAATTATTGAAAAATTAGTTCTTAAACTCCTCCCATTCCATGGATTCATTTTCATATTACTGTATTGTATTCTTGATTAGAGTCCACCATTGGTTTCCTTCACCTTCTAAATGATAAATAGACAAAATGAATTTTTCAAATTTTGAATAATGAAGCATGGAAGATAAAATTTCAATGGTACTGATCTCTTATTCAAAAACAAGTGGATTAGAATACCAACTGCAAGAAGGTGGATGTTTCCTCATGAAGGACCCAATATAATATTTTTCCCTTCTTGGCACAATTGTATGTCTATAAAGATTCATAGATTGTGTAAGTATAACAAAAATATTTTTCATTACATCTCCCTTGAAATTTAGTTGATTAAGAAGACAATCATTCCATTTCCTAATTCATTGATCATTAACATGCTTCCTTTGGGTTCCATTCATTGTCTAAAACCAAAAAAGAATAGTCTGAGAGGCAAAAATCAAACTAAGAAAACAACATAATCAAGGGTATGTACTTTAAATTTCTAACATCTTATATTTCATTAAACGTTATTCATGATCATTACCATAATTATAGGATTATAAGATGTAGTCAGACATCACTTAGGGACATCCCTAGATATACCTTTGAAATAAATCTAGGGTTCTCACTAAGGATCTGCATCATAGTCTCCAAGGGTTAACTAAACTATCACTTTGATACCAACTCTAACAACCAACACTTGATGAACATGGGAATTACATTTCTTTTGCCTAAAAATTAATACATTACTCAAATATATTCCCAATGACTATAATAGTTTACTGAATTTAGAGACATTGAACATACCCATATAACATGGTGAAAGATCTTCAATATCCCGAATAATGATCATCCCCTTTTGTGTTCCTACCTAAAATCTTTCTTTATATCTTTTGGAAATTAAATCACAAATTGGGTGATCTCAAATTCTCAGTTAGGGTAAAAATGGACAACATAAAACAAACCGTAAACATTTGAACATAAAATCGTTAACATAATGTTTAAACCTCAAAATCATGAGTCATTAAATAAATCTTGGTAGTGCATAAAGCATAGATCATAAGGGAAAATTAACCATGATAGTATATAATTAGCATAAAAAATGGAATTTTGGCATCAAAATATTCACATAATATTATTTTTATAGAATAAAATTCATTTCTTCAAAGGCCATCAAAGTGGACAAAGTCCAATACGGAATAAGGTTTACTTATTGTTCCAGCCACATATTACTGAACTGGATTTCCTTGCCTTTCCAGCCCTTTATTACTGAACCATATTTACTTATTATTCCATTCAGGTCTTTATTATGAGATATGAATTTTATCCAATGCATTGGAGGGAGATACAGATACCACCCATATCATTCTGAAATAATTCAGACATGTGCCACAAAAACATAAATCATTCGTCATAGCATAATCCATGAAATAAAATAGGTTTCTTATAACTCATTCTATCATAACATAATCAATATAAAATATCATTCCATCATTAACACAATAATATCATAGTAATAATAGTGTTATAAACATAACCATATTAAAAGAGAGTCATCTTATATGGAAAATAATATTGATAAAACAATTGAACTTAATTCTTGAGGAAAATATATTTTCTTCTTCAAAAAAGTTTTCTTTTCTCAAAATACCTTGAAATTTTGAAAGAAAATAATTTAATTGAAAATAAGAATGAAATATTTTAATGTAACTTCATGGAAATAAGGCTTCATGAAACCATAAAAATTCATTCAGGTCGTATATGTTAAAAAATATTATTCTCGTTCTTTTACTATAAAGTCAAAAAGTCCATCACACCGAAAATGAAAAAAAAACATCATTTCATACAGTTTAATAAAAAATAACCAATGGGAAAAAATAAATTTAAAAAATATTATTATAATATAAATAATACTATATATTTAGGAAATATGTACATGGATGAAAATATTCCCTTGTAAACACTCATGAATAAGAAATCTTAGATAATAATGAGATTGCAAAATTATCCCTTACCTTAGGTCTGATATGCTTTGTATGTATATGAAAATCATGTATAGTGGATTTAAACATATTATGTACTTCTAAAATAACCATTATAATATTTATGATATCATATATGAATCAATTATGACTTTATATTACCCTTTCATTTATCAATTTCATGTTAAGGGGACGTTTTGGGTAGTAATCATTTTATTTATTGTACATGTATTGACATGTTATTCATTATATTATGAATTATATAGTGGTTTAGTTACTTACATAATATAAATAATTATTTATATATCATATATATTTAGTGTATAAATATTTATAATATTTAGATAAATGAAATGTAATACACCATTGATGGAGATAGTAGGTTGTACGTACGCAAGAACGTGGTTTATGTTTCCTTATTGTATTGAAAAAAAGAATGTAAATGAAAAAAAACATATATATAAATAAATCTAGTATAATTATTATGTCATATATTTCATTAATTTTTAGTATATATACTTTATAATAATTCTTGAATTGTTAATATGGAGTATGAATCTCATCATATCGTGGAGACGAAAGGTCGTTCGTACGCATGAGTGATGATATCGTTCACTTAATGGTTAAATGGGATGGAACTGGATTTTATATTAATTATATAGAATAATCATAATGTAATTTTAATTATTTACATTCATTATACTCATCATTATAATCTTTAAAATAATTGATTGTTGAATAAAAAAGTTTATAATAGTGTGGAGACGGTAATACTTATGTATGAATGCATGGTGATATTGTTATTCATAGGATAGATAAAAGGAGGTATAATATTGTACCATAATTATAATAACATATAATCATGTAGAAGATACTGTATTTATTAATTTATTATGGAAAAAACATAAGAAGCGAAAGTAGACGAAGAAATGAATTTTGAAAGAGGTGATAAAACAATTACATCTTTTTTTGGATATATTTTTTTGGTATGAACAAAATTACTCCGTAAGATGGATTTTATCCCAAATGTTAGAATTAAGGATGAATGAAGGGATTTTGGTTGTGTATTTGGTCAGTTCATGGCTGAAAAAACAGATATGGAGGTGTGGATGAAAGCGAAGGCGATGTTCCCTTTAAAATAGAGAGGAGGGGCACCTTTGGATAGTGTTGAAATATTAATTTTTTATAAATTCCTTTTTGGTTTATAATTCACCAAAAATACTTTATTTTGAAGATAATATGATAACGGGTCTAAATCCTATCATGCAATAAAATTTATACATGTGTTGATTTTAATTTAAAAGTTATCATTTTGATTTATACTTTTTTAATATATTTAATTTTATTTATGGTAATAAAAATATAAATATTAAATGGGTATAAATATTTACATATATGTTGTCAATTGTTCATAATTGGATAATTTAGGAAATTTTAGATCATATAATTTTCACTTTGTAATTTTTAAATTTTTTTGTGATTGTTACATAGTTTAAAATTATGTTATTTGTATAAAATTCCAATAGTGTAAATTTTGGCACAATTCAAATATTTGAAATAAATTAAATTCACACAGAAGATAAATTCGAAAAAAAATATTTAATACACTCCTCACATGTAATATTCATCTAGAAAATAGGTTTAGAATATTAATTATTTAATAAATGTTTATTTTACTATTTTTAAAACTATTTATTTGTTATATCTATCTATAAAATAATTTTTACATCACTATTATGTCCTCATTAATGGTAATTATTTAAACATTAAAAATTATAAAAAAATTAATATTATGTATATAATTAATTATATTTCTGAATAATATTTATTTTATAAGTTTTATAATTTTTATCATTATAATAAAATAAGAATACTTATCTGATATATGAGAGTTACATGTTGTCACCTTCTATTGTTTTAATTATTATTATATAACTTTCATGAATGAATGTTATTAAATGAATAAATTCTAAACCATAGGTGATCTTGGTCGACTTTAATTCATATAATAGGATTTGGGCATGTGTTAGGGTAATTTTATTATCTTTATAAAATTGTTAGTTTCCCTAATTTCCCCAATTTACCTTTAACAATGGTGAATAAAAATAATTGTAGTTACTATTCATAATATCCAAAAAATAAAAGTAACCTTTTATCATAAAGACTACCAAATGATTCCAAATACTGAATCCATTTCTAATAATTCAAAATACCCTATTTTAAGAAATTTATTTAATGTTTATTCCCATTGTAAAAAACCAAAAAAACGAGTTTTTAAGAAGTAAAAACATATCAAAATCTTGTCTTGTGATTATGTCAAATTTAAATTTGAAATGATCTAAAATGACAAAAATTGTATTAAATGATAAAAAATATTCTAATTAAACTTTAAAAACAATTAAAAATATAATCTAACTAGATAAGTAAATTAGATAAAGAAGCAGTTTTGAATTAAAATACAGTATTTTCTGTATTCATTAAACATGAATTTTATCAAAAAATACCAAAAATTTAAAATAAATTGATGTCCTGATTCCAAAAAAGAATGTTATTTCATAAAATAGAATATATAATAGTTTTTAAAACTATATTTAAAATGGGTTAGACATTAATAGGGGAAAACAATTATTTTTTGAAAAATACATCTTTTATCTGAAAATTTTAATTTGTTTTTTATCATGTCCAAAAAATACTTTAAGATGAATTTTAATGTTATTAAAAATTAAAAATGTGGTCAATACTATTTATAACAGCTTTTCTATATCCCAATAAATAATAATATTTTAATAATATATCATTATTTCGTGAAACTCGTTATTGCATACAATGTAGGATATATAAGAAGATCATATTTTTTTCTTACACAGAACATGAATCATGTTGTGTATACTGAAAGATAATACAGTGTTTCATATTGCACAAGCTAATATTGGGGTAGCTCACAACAAAAGGCATAAAATAAATTAAAAGTAATGTATCTCGTAAAGTCACTGGGTGTTACAAATAATATGAAATTAATAAATTATCTAATCATATATTAGGATATTTTTATAAGATTATAATGAATACAAAAATGAGAATGGAGTATGTATTTACTATGAAAAAGATATGGGGTCAGTCTCACACACATGAAGTTATTTGGGTAAAATATGAGTAATTTAAAAAAATACCTTAATGTGACATGAAAAAACTAATGAATATCCAATGAAAATGATGAGGATTTTTATAAAGAATAAAAAACACACACTTCTAATATTTCTATGACAATATTGATTTGAAAATATTATTTTCAATTAAAACCCTTAATTTTTTAGTAAAGTTTTAATCAAACCCCATTTGAGAATTGACTTATTTGGAATTAAAGTAAATTAAAAAAAATTACAAGATATGTCTCTTCAAAACTCGTGATATTGGTAAAATACATTCATGATGATTTAATTGTAATGACCTTGACTCTTGTAACCAAGAGTCAGGGTCATATTTATTATGTTGGCAGAGATAAAAGGGGTATAATCCCATAGAATTGGTTAGTTTAGTAGTTTTGAAGAACCAAATATTATATCATACACATTTAACATTGAAATGTAAAATTAAAAAATAATAAATAAATTAATATTAATAGATGAACTAATTTAAAATATTCATATTCATATACGTGGGAAAGGAAAAAAATAACTATGATCTCATATTCTCAATAAGGGTTATGTAATATGGAATCTAATATGGATCAACAAGGCATAATCAATTTGGAAATGTAAATAAATGATCACACATTCCATTTAATAAATAAATTAAATTTCATAATTAGATATGAAATGATCAATATGTAATGGAAACTGACTAAACACAAGTTCCAATAAATCAATAATAATGGAATGAAATACATCCAAAGATAATATCAATGAAAAAATATTAAGGATAATAATAAAAAATGAATTCTCAATGAAAGAAAAGTTTAATTATTGGACATTATGATCTTGGTCATCATAAAACCTCTACTATAAAGACCTTTAACTAGAAATTTAAAAACTATTTGTAAATAACTCATTTAATTTAATAAATTTATGTGTTTCATGAGAAATCTTGATCCATCGAGGGGATGTATAATACATGGTAACACCTGTGACTACACATACAAGCCATTCCACATATATCAAATGATCAATTTAGTTAATCAATAAATATACCCTAATAATAAATATAATTATTGATTAAAGGATATATATTTGTAAATACTTTCCCATTTAATCAAATAGATATAAAAAACAATGTATTTAAATGATATATAGTTTAGGGAATTCTCATATCCACAATACAAATAATGTGGATATTTATGAGAAATATAATCTCAAATAATAAAAATAAATTGAATTATTAAAGAAAAAAATTAGCACAAAAAAATTTATTTATAAAATTTAATTCATTATAATTAGAGTTTTCCGGTAAAATAAATTCATTAAGAACATGGAATAACATATAACCGATCAAAATAGAAATAAATATGATTTTTTTAAACAATTTTATTGAAATAATAAATTGAATTGAATTGAAAAAAATTATTAGTAATTAAATATTCATGCGAAATCCCTCAAAGGTTCCATATATTCACTACATAAAAATAAATAGTTTCGTAATTTCAAAATGGAGTTGAAATTGAGATGAAATATCCTACCTAATGAATTCATTTAATTGAAAATGGTTTAACCTCTTTTATAGAAGTTTTATGAATTTTAATAATTTTTAAATAATAAATATTAGAATTAATAATATCATATATGACTATCTTATAGTATTTATAACACGTAACATAATAAAATTTCATTATTTTCATAATTTTGAGAGTTAATTTCCTTGTTTTCCCAGGAGTATTTTATCATGAAAGTATCGGTTCATGTACATATGATATAAGTAAATAATCTCTTTAAATATAATAATATTATAAATAAACTATTTAATATTTACATGCATTATTTTATCTATTATTAAAATTTGGCCCTGAAAAATGAATCACATTGCTTCGGGGAGATGGTAAACCGTATGTACACATAAGCGATGATAGGATTCCCCGAATAGGTGAAAGGGTAAATAATTGGATGATATATTAATTTTATATAATAAATATTATGTCATATATATAACAAATATTCATTAACTTTATCCTTACTACCTTCCATTTAATGAATATGTGAAAAGAGAATCACATCGCTTCAAGGGGTGGAAGTCCGCTATACACATGATCAATATTATCTTCTCTCCCACGAAATGGAATGTGAGAAGGTATATTTGATATTATAAAAACAAAAGTATAATAATGTTAAACTTTTAATATATGTATGTATATATATATATAATAAACCAAGCATTATATCAAACTGAGAGAGGTGGTGACTGAAAATGAATTACATCAGTTCGCGAGGTGGTAATATGTCGTACACATGATCGATTGTTTCATTTCCCATTAGATTATAGTGGATATGGATAATTATTATTCCATGAACATAATAACATCTCAAAATATGTTATATACTTTTTTAATTATATAATATGTTTAAATTCTTAATATGATGTTTTAAATGGATAAATAAAAAAGAAGGATCTCAGTGAAGACATTACCTTCCCTTTGAGAACCCACCTTTGGATATATTATTAACGAAACTGATTTTATTCTTTTGGGATGAACAGATGACAGAAAAATGATGAAAATTATTTTGGGTAGGTTTTTAAAGTGGTTTTTTAATCCAAAATTCTTTATAATGTAATGAAGTGAGGGGTGGGATGTCCCTTTTTCAATCGAAGAGGACTGCTATTTTTCAAATACTAAAAGATATTAATAAATTTTAAGTATATCTCACACTAAGTGACTAAAAAATTGATAAATAATGGATTATAGTGATTTTAAATTAGATTAATACATCCAATACATAAAACGAAACAATTTTTAAACACGTTCTTCCCATATCATCAATGTTTAATTACTTTTACCATTTTAGTTTTCTCTCCGGTAACTAGTATTTAACAAAGGTAAATATTAGTTAATGTAAAAAAGTAAAAGTTACATCTTAAATAATTTGGAAAAAATATTTTAAATATTAACAAAAAATTTCAAATAAAAATTATATATGATTGTAAATTTTTTTTACACAAGCACATGTAACATGAAAAACATCATTTTATCCTTAACGAGAAAAATTAATTTTTAATTTCATTCCTATTCATTATGAAAAAAAAATAAATTTTCCTTATTTAGAAATATCTATTATTTTTATTTCTAATATGGAATCCATTTTTTTATATTCAAATCACATAAGTGGAAAATTATAATTCAAAATAAACCTACAATTCGTGTCAAAAATGGATGTCCAAATAATCCTTTTCTCAAGCATAATATGATATTATATTAACTATAAAGATAGTAATCATCATTATAAAAGTTTAAATTAATATATTTAGTTATATATTATATAAATTTAATATAAATTTATCATCAATAAATTTTATTTTAATAAAATAAAATTTATAGACATTATTACTTTAAAAAAAATTTCTGCAAAATACATAGTTTTAAAAAATATTTCTTTTTACCTCTAAATCATCCTATCTATATATCTATAAAATTTATAGTTAATAAAATTTTAATTAAACATATTAAAATAAATTATTATAAATAAAATAATAAATAGTTATATAATACTTTTCTATTATTCATAAACCTTATTTTAAGTGAAATTTACTAAACTTCATTATAAACATATGTTGAACATGTGTGAAAAAAAATTGATATTAACCATTGAAAATTAGAATTTGTTTTCCATAAAATATTAAAATGATCATTTTATTATAGTTTTATTTATATATAATTTTCAATTTCTATAATTTATGATTGGGGATACGTGAATCAAAAACAATACATAAGAATAAATTTATTTAAAAGGAAATCTATAATTAAGTCTTGGTGTGTTACCTTATTCCCCCTAAAATATGTAATCCTTTAAATTTTATTAATATTACATTCTAAAAAATGTGGTTAGTTATTCATCATAAAATTATCTAGTTCCCATGTTTCTTCCTCTATTTTGTAATTTCACTAATATACTATTACTAATGCAGCCATCGAATTCATCAATACATTCTATCTGGCTTCCAGAATTTGGATGTTCTTTTCACGGTAAGAAAGATTAGGTTACAATTCTATTTCTTTATAGGTAAGAACATGTAATGGGTCTAGAATGTACTTCCTCCATAATGATATATAGAACACAACATGTACTTTAAAGTGTATTTTTGAATTTTCAATTGATACGACACAACATCATTTCATTTTAGAATTTCATAGGGTATGATGTACAGGGTCCCATATATACCTTCAAACCAAACCTTATGACATGTTTACATGGAGATTATTTCAAAAAACAAAATATCTCACATGAAATTCAGAATCCATCATCGAATTTCTTGCATAGCTCTTTTCCCTACTTTTATCTACATTAGTATGAGCCAAGAAATTCTTTACGATTATTATTGTCTTGTCATTATGTTTTGGCCTACATGTATCCCTTTACTAACTTCATCCTAACAAGTTGGAGTAAGACATCTATTATCTTATAATGATTTATATGGAACCATTTTAATACTTGAATGAAAGATATATTTATGGTAAAACTCTTGCAAAGGTAAAAATTGATCTCACATACCATGAAAATCAACTGTTTATGACCACATCATGTATTACAATGTTTGTTTATATCATTCAATGATTCCATATATTTGATGATGTTAGGTGGTTCTCAAATAATGATCAATATAAATATACTTCTATTGAATATTCCATAATTTTGATGTAAAACAGGAATAAATATAAAAAAATCAAAATAGAAGCACCATAACGTATTATAACATCATCAATATAGATCCTTGTAAGGAACTAAATAGTTAAATACTCTATTATTGTATGTAAATGTGCATTTTTAGTAAAACGGTCAATAATAATGCATATTTCATCATTTTTCGTGGAGACTTTGGTATTCCTATGAAAAATTACATAGTAATGTCATCTTATTCCACATAAGAATTAGAGGATTTTTCATGACTCCACTAAGATGTCTGTAATACTTCATCTTTGGAAAAAACCAGAATCGGAATACATATTCTAAGATTTTCTTCTTATAATGGTCCCAATAAATATATTCGCTAAAATAACTATAAATATTAGAATTAAAATGGTTTATATATATATATATTATCAATAAGGGTCATACAAAATTTCATTTTTAGCTATGGTATTGATGGAACCTAGAATATATTTCCAAATTTTAGTAGACAGTCTTCAAAAATAAAGTATCCAATTTTCCCATCATTCAGAGATTTAATTTTCTCCTAAAATTTCTCATCATCAGGAAAATAATGTTTTATCATTTAATATAATTTTGGTTTCATAATCCTTTGTAACAGAAAATTTCTTCTCTTCTCTAATTATTCCTAAATCCATTTCACTCAATCTATAAACATAGGATCCCTCTCAGTCCTCATTTTGGTCAGAAATACATTAGCTTTCCTACTCAAAGATCCAGCTACCATATTTTCCATCCCCTAGAGGTCTTGAATTAATAAAAAATAATTATTGACTAGCCCAATCCATTTACATAAACTCATATGGAGATATTTTTTTTAAAGTATTTATTTTAGTCTTTTATGCACAAAACAGGGTAAGGTTAGTACCACTCTTTATCTGTGCTAAAGAAAAAGAGCTGATAACGGGTACATTTATCAGCTCAAAAAATATCACTGATAAATGTACCCCTTTATCAGCTCTTCTTTAGCGCTGATAAAGGTACCCTCTTTAACAAAGCTTTTTTTGTGATGTTAAAGCGTACCCCTTTATCATCACTTTTTTAGTAGCGCTAATAAAGGTGGGTCTTTGTCAGCACATTTTTTAAAAGCACTGATAAAGGGTCTACGTCCAAAAAAATTCATTAAAAAATATATATTAATATTTAAATATATATATAGTCATATTGATATAAATATGATATATATTTTTTAAATATAAGTATATATATTTTTTAGACAAGTATAAATATACAGTTATGCGTAATATAAATGATATCTAGTGAAAATGAATAATAAAAAAATTAGAATATTATTTCTAATTAATAATTTTATAATTATTAGGGATTAATAGTAATTTAATAACAATTTAAACACTAAACAATAAATAAAAATTAAAAAACATTCCAGAATATGTTGAAAACGCAACTCAAACTTCAAATGGCCATAACTTCTGATCCTGGTGTCCGTTTGACCTCTACCACATATCAAATCGAATCCTGCGATGATCTCTACACATCTGTGACTACGAGAGACCATTTCAAGGATTTTTAGAGGCCAAAAAAGGCCCAGAAGTCCTTCAAAACTGAGTTTTTAGTCGGGATACCACGATTTTTTAACATTTTGTGGATTTGAAGCCTCCTTTAAGAGGGAATTATTGGATTTTATTGATGGGGACAGAATTTATTCCAAGTTATTACATTCATATTGATATTATTTCTTGGAAATTTTAATTTTTTTATAATAAACTTCTATTTACAATCAAATATATAACAATATATACAAATTTTTTATATATTCACACATAAAAATATAATAATAAATATAAATAATAAAATATATTTACATATAAAATATATTATCTTTATATAAATAATAACTAATATACTTTTTATTTAAAATACCAATATATAAATATTTATATACCTATATATTAATATAAATATAAATATATATATATTAATATAACTACGTATATATATTGACATAACTATAAATATATATATTAATATCACTATAAATATATATATTAATATAACTATATATATATTAATAAAACTATATATATATTAGTATAAAAATATAGTACTATATGAATAAATATAATTAAATATATATATATATATATATAAATATATATGTCATTAACTGGAGAACAAATCAATATAGCAGAGTGGTAAAATCTTTGGGCACACAAGGGGGAGGTCTCGAGATCAAATCCTTGTGAAGGAAAGGGCGCGCACATGGGTGTGGATTTAGGGGGATAGCATTGATAATGGGGGTGGTTGTAGCACTGATATAGGGTGGTGGGGGTGCGTGCGGGCATTGGAGGTGCTGGAAAGCGCTGTTAAAAGGGGAGCTCAAGCTCTATAAAAGCCCCCCCGATTGGCAATAATTTTTAAAAAAAATTTAAATGATTTTAAATGATTCTTAATTTTTTTACTTTTATCAGCCTAAAAATGCACTAATAAAGGACCCTTTTATCAGCCCCTTTTGGAGCACTGATAAAGGGGACCCCCCTTATCATCACCGGCTTTAACAATTCTTTTCTAGTGCTGATAAATTGGGTATTTGTAGTATTATGTATATATCTATTATATTTAACCATATAGATAATGTCTACATATCTTCAATGAAATGATTAAAGATGCTAACTCAATATCATGGGTTGGAAAGATATATTCTTGAGACCTCAGTTGTCACAATTCATGTGAAATAAAATTATAATTTTTTCATAAGGACACAACCAAGACTGTTTATTGATGCATCACTATATAACACCCACCCATTATTTCATTATATTAAAGGCAAAATAGGAGAATTTATCGGTCCCCTCTAAATTTCATAAAAACATTATTCACATTAATATATCCATATGAACATAAATAATATATGTGTAATCATGATTAATGAGTTATGAAATTATGAAATTTATTGGATGAATCATCAATAATAAAATTCAAAACCAATGCAACTATATACAACAGTTATGTTCATCAGTTTATGCCTTTTATTGGCTACCGTTGTCTTTTTAGGATCAACTAATATTCAATTCATTGAGGTAATATTTTCAAAAAATAATGTTCATGAATCTAAAAATCACACTTGCTAAATTTCCCTTAAAACTCTTTTCTTCTAAGAGTCTCTAGAATGATTCACAAGTGATTTTCATGATCCTCATTGAATTTATAATACATCATGATATCTTAAATTAATACCAAAAAAAGTCTTCAAGATATTCCATAAACACTTTATTTATTAAATTCATAAAATCAAATGGCGAATCAGTCAATGAAAATAGCATTTATGAAAATAGATAATGTCTATAAGACATACAAAATACTTTCTTTATAATATAATCCTTATTTTCTCCAAATTGATGATTCCTGGAATGAAGGTCAATCTTCGAAAAATATTGATCTATGTGAATTTTTCTGAATAAGTCATCAATGTGGGGAAAATTATATATGTTTATTATCATAATAAAATTGATTTATGTATAATGAGTACACAACCTCATAGATTCTTCTCTATTCATAAATATGATAATATGGGCACCCCTTGAAAAAACAATTGGATGAATAAACCCCTTATCACACAAAAAATATAGTTGTTTCTCCAACTATACTAATTCTATATTGTACATTCTATAGTGAGTCATTAATATTTTTCTGTCATCATTAATTAAATCATTGGAAAAATCATCCTTATGATTTAGTGGAATTCCAGCTAATTACTTAGGAAGTATATCAATTTATTTATATATAATAAGTAAATTCTCAATTTTATGATTACCTTATACTTCCAAATATTTTTTTCTCTTCTTCACAAATAATCTCATACATAAGAGATACTGGGGGTTGATATAGACATAACATATATGATTATGTCTACACTATAAAGGTAATTAATTCCACATATTTAACACAAATTATATGTTTCTTCTATTTATAAAAAATTAATGAATTTTATTTAAATTCCATTCTATAATAAGGATTATATTGATGTCAACTAAATGTATGATAATAAATTCACTAAATAAATCACATTTATATTTGATAATGTGAATTTTCGGACACATAATTGTTATAGTGAGACATATACTATGAGTATTAACTAACATATCCATTCTTAATATGCAATTAAAATATCTAATTTCTCTAGAAACAATAGAAAATATAAAATTTTGTGAAGATCCAGAATCAAATATTAGATTAACTAAATTTTATGATATGATGAAATTACAAGCCACCACATATTTTGGAACTTCAACATTCGTTTTAGTGATCACATAATCTTGGCCTTCTTCAATTAGACTGTTATATGGTATTTTACCTTTATGTTTGAGACATTGGTATGAATAATTCCCAGTTTGTTTATAGTTGAAGCCCTAGAGAGTGATGTTTTCATTATAGCCTTTACATTATTATCTATACAAACCTTACCTTATCACTTATAATAAACTCTTATTCCCTTCAAGAATTCCCTATAATTATTCATGCTATTGTTTTCATAGAATATAATTTTCTTCATTCTCATATTCTTCATTAATGCTGTCTCTTTATATTTTTTTGAATTAGACCTCTTGCATTCATGATTTACAATAACCATATAGTATATGTGGAATTACCTATCGATTTTAATCGAATATAAAACCATTTATATATATGATATAAAAATTTAGAGACCATCAACCTTCATAAAATTCTAATAATCCCTTAAAAAATGTTCATTATCGAATTCCATTTTTCATATGTAATCCATTCCATACTTGGATATAATGTTAAAGGTATCCTTGTACTCAACTATACTTTCTACATCATTTTTCTTTTAATGTGAGGAACATCATCATCATTTTAGTCGATTTTTCTTGGGGAAATATCTTCTAAAAAATGATTTTTTACAAGATTCACATTACATGTATTCCATTTCATCTTATTACCTAGTATTTTTGATCAATAACCATTATGATCAGCATCTCCATTCAGAAAATATACTACAAGTACAACCTTTTCTTCTCTATTGCATCCTAATTCTATAAATACATAATAAAGTGACTTAATTAATTTCTTCACTACTATATCATTTGTATCACCACTAAATCATGGGGGATATTATCAGATGAAGTGACCTAAAAGAAGACAAACATCCCATGGAAGATTATGTTGCTTCATTTTGGAGAGGTTATTTTTCAAAACCAGATTAATCTTCTCTTAAACAGACAGGACCTACTAAATTATTATACATTTTGTTCCAACTTTCATAGTAGGTAAATCCATATATTTTCCATTAAAATTAATACCCTTAATTATTCTATGAGTTATTTCCATATAATGTAATATAATATATTTTCTCATAAAATTACAAATTTTAAGTCATAATGTAATATTCTTAATATTGTTTAACACTTAACATATATTATATATTGATGTATTTTTTTTCTCAGAATCATAGACATGGTTTATTTTTTGGGATAAATTTATTTTCAAATCCATTATAGTGATTTGTAGATAAAAGATTAATTATTTTAATCATATCCCCATGAGTTTCAAAATTAGTGTGTAGTAAATCCGTTTTTTTACCAAGTAACACTATATTCTAGCCCGATGAACCTTTTTGATAGTTTTTGTCCCATAGTACATAAGTATTAAAACCATATCAACTTTTAGTATCCATATATGGAAGTATTGAAATGTAACCACCTAATCTATTACATAACATAACTTCCATGAAATTTTTCCTACAATTACATATATCTTCAAAATATTTCATACGGTTGTTTTCCCAAATATATGTTTTAATAAATCTAATCCCCAATGAATATATTAAACTTGATCTAATACCAAGTATAAAAACACCAAATCCAGTAAAATAGAGTTTATTTCTACTTTATATATACTGGCATAGATCAAAGGGGTCAAATCCCAAGGGGCATATCAATTAAGAAGATTTAGAGCTCTAGATGATTACATGATACCCATTTTACATTGGGAATAAAAAAATGAAACATAAATAAACAAAAAACTTGGTATCCTTGAAAATCATTCAAAATACTCATCTTTATATGAAAGGAAAAAAATATGAGTGAACTAAAATAATCAGTATGGGTTGTGTATAGTGGAAGCTATCATGAATCAATAAGTAATTAAAAATATACAAAGCTAAATATCTTAACACGCATCAAATGTAATAAATAACATTACTCTAATTATTGTATAAGGAAAATTCAATATTTATAGGTAAATAACTAAACACACATTTAATTTAATCAATAAACCTAGAATTAAATTCATCTTGAGAAAATATGAACATGAAAATCTCATGAATAATAATAAAAAATAAGATCTAAATGACAAAATGATTAATTACTGGATGTCCTGATCTAAAGAATTATGATATGACTACATTTAATACCTTTCACAAGATAGTTTGAAATTATGGTTAAAACCCTATTTTATTATGAAAGCAGACTTTCCCCACGAGACATGTTGATGCATCAGGGGGCTATACGATTTATATCCCCACCCAACACTACTTATCAAAGCCATTCCTCATATATTTAATGATCAATTTAATTTATGATTCAATATACCTTAATAATAAATATCAATTGTTATTAAATGATACAATTTTATCAATATTTATTTATTTAATCAATTGACATTCAAATCTAAAATCATATATAAAATTGGAATATTGTTTAGGCGATAGTAAGATTTATGGTATATAGTATATGGATATTTGAGTGGGATGTAATTTTCATTGATCTAAATAAAATAAATGTTTCAAGAGAATGTTAATGAACACAAAATAAATGATACATTACATTAAATTCTTACGTGTTATAGGTTTTTGGTAAAATCAAGTCTTAAGGGTCATGGAATAAAATAAAACTTATCAAAATAGAAATAAGACAAGAATTTCTTTTAAACAATCCTATCATAATAATTATTTGAATTTAATCATAAATAATCATTAGTATGTATGTATTCATATTAAATACATAAATGGAATATTATATACACCACATAATATTAAATAGGTGCACAATGTTAAATAATTCACAATGGGGTGGAATTAAGTGAAATCCATTACCTCACACTTATTTTTAGTTGAAATTTTTTTATCCTCTTGTATAATGGTTTTAATTATGGCATTAATATATTCTATAATGATAGTAATATTTATAATATCATATATGATCATATTATGAAATTTTACCACACATTTGTTAATAATAATTGATTATTTTCAGTGTTTCGGGTGTTAATTATCTTTTTTTTCTCATGTTATTTTTCTCAGGAATGATATCGCTGTTGTATATAATATATAAATCTATGATATATATAGTTATAATATGGTTATAGACACAATTTTTTCTCATTATATAAATTATTAAAACCATTCCTTAATGTTGTACATGAAGATTGAATTCTATCACTTCGTGCAGATTGTAAGTCATACAGAAGCACGAGCGATGATATCATTATCTTAATGGTTGAAAGGGTAAAAAAGTGGTTGATATATTATTTTTACAGAATAAAAATAATATCAAATATTCCATAACTATTCATTAAATTTATCATTATTAATATTCAAATAATTGTTGTTAGAAAAATGAATCACATCACTTTGTGAGGCGGTAGTCTCTCATATGAATAATCGATATTATTGTATCCCCCATGAAATGGAAAGTAAGAAGGCATATGTGATAATATAATATTAGAATCATAATTATGTTAAAAATATTAAATATATATATATATATATATATTAAATCTGTCATTATATCCAATCGTGAGAGGTGGTGATGGATAATAAATTACAGCATTTCGTGAGGTTGTAGTTTATCATACACAAGATCAAAAATTTTGTTTCCCATTTTATGAATGTGGAGATAGATAAACATAATTTTGTAAATATAATAACATATAATTATATGGTAGATAATTTGGTTATTATATTTTAATTTTTATGACATAATTAAATCTTGTAAAACAATAAAAAAAAGATCACAGTGAAGACAATGAAATTCACTTTATGAAACCACCATCGAATGTCTTCTTAATGAAAATAATATTTTATTATCGTGAATAAAAATATATCTATATTTATCTACTGTTTTTTATGTATTTTAATAGGGTTTGGTCAAGAAATGAATATTGATACTTGTGATAAATTAGGGTAAGGAGTTGCCTTTTATAATTGTGGAGTGACATTTTGTAAATACAAAAAACAATTCAGTAAGGAGAAGTCACCCTCAACACAAGTGCCTATAAAATTTAAAAATAATATAGTATAGGTAATTTATGTTTGATAAGAACCTCTATAATATAAAAAAACCCGTTTTAATCATTCACTTCCCTTATCCTCTAACTTTACTTACTTTTCTCATTTCAATTTTCACTACGGTGGCTTGTTTTTAACCTAGATAATTAATCAATTGATTATTAAATAAAATAAATTTACAAGATAATTTTCACCCACTGATTAAAAATATTAACTCCAATTTATCACATAAAAATTATATAGTTTTATATAATTAATTTTTACACAAGTGCATGTGACACAATAAACATCATTTTAACCACAACAATCATAATTAATATGTAATCTACTTTATAATCATGATTGAAAAAATTATGTTTAATATAATAAATAATTTAAATTATTATGATAGCAAATATAGAATCTATTTTATTAAATTCTGAAAATATATTTGAAAAAAAAATAATTTAAAATAAACCAGTAATTCGTGTCGAAAAAATATATTTTCAAGAAATGCATTTTTCAAGAATAAGACGATATTGTATTATATATTTGAATAGTAATAATCCATATATGTATTTAAATTTATATTGTTATATATATATATATAATATTTACTATGAATCTTTCATCATTAAATATACTTTTATTTAATTAAAATATATAAACATTATGCCTTTTTTGAAAAAGTTTTGTGAAAATTAAATTGATTTCGGAAAAAAAATTATTTTTACATAAAAAATATTTATCTAAATTTATATAAAATTTATATTTATTAAATTATTAATCAATCATTTTATAATAAATTTTCATAAATAAATGCAGGAATAGTTAAATACTACAATTCTAAGTATTCAGAAAAACATTTTTTAGGGAAAATTTGACCAATTCATTCAGGGATTATTTTGACCATGTAAGTTCAAAATTTATATTAATTATAAAAAATATCCTTTTTTCACATAAATTATTACATGTTTCATTTTATTATTGTTTTATTAAAATAGAGTATTCATTTATTATAATTGAGGATCAAGGTTGCGTGTATCGCAAGCTATCAAATAACTTGAATTTATTCAAAACAAAGTACGTATCATAAAGACTAGAGGTATTATATTAAACACACCATAATAAAGATATCTTGTTGTAAATTAATAAATATGTCAAATAAATTAATTTTAGGATAAAATAACTTTTTCCTTAATTATTTCTTAGTTGAAGTGCGCACTAATATCCTGTATGAAAAAAAGTAATTATCTACATGATTCATTTTTGAACATTTTTCTTATATTTATATCCTTTTATATAATTCATTTATAATTATTATCTACTTGTATATTATTTAGTTATGATCTCTTTTCAATAGTAGGTGTGAGTAATCATTGTCATTTTGAAATACTTTTGTAAAAATGGTGTCATTTTTTATTATTATCCCATAGTTAATCATTTACAGAACATAAAAGTAACTTGATTTTTTGATTACAAATTTTTTATAATGTTATATAATAATTCTATGGGAATTTTGGTTATAATCCTTAATGATTAATTTATCAATGATAATGTTCTAATGATTCATAGTGAATGGAGGGTGTTTTCATTAATAATGAGATAAAATTTGATATTACCATTAAAGACCCCGAAAATTCATAATTTAAATATTTATATCATATATTACCAAAAAAATTCTTTTAGAATCCATGATATAAATTTATAGAATTGCTTAAATAGGCGGTTAATCCATCCCAAATAAGAACACAACATAATTAATGGATGATTATGAAGTTACTTAGTTGAAATATCATTATAACATAAGTGTAAAATATTATTTATTATTTACTATTTTATATATAAACATTTAAAAGATTTAAAATAATAATAAGTTAAAATATATGATGTTTTTTATTTATATGTATGATGAAATCAGTTTTTTCTCTTAGAATACTATTTTGGATGGTTGAATTCACCAATGTTATTAATTGTTCATATTATAAATACGTTATCTATTTTTCATTCCATAACATTAAATATTTCATAGAAAACATATTTATCCATAAAAATCATTCTCACTAACATCCATGTAATGTAGCAATGAATTGAAAAATAGAAATTCATCTTTCCATAGAGGAGGTATTTATCATGTACATGTGGGTAATGATTTAATTTTCCACAGAAGGGGGAAAATGAGTAACAGGGTCCAACATTTCGGAATATAGTGTTTTCATAAATATAATACATAAATATTAAATTTAATTTTATTATCATACATATAAGTCCATGAAGTAAAATGAAATATGTTTCTCTATAGAGATGGTTGTCTAAAAAACACACAAATGAGATTTTTTTATTTTTTAAGGATAACAATGGGGGTTAATTATTACACCATAATCAGAATAAAACAATATTATAATAATGATACTAGTGTGTTAATTTTAAAATAATTTACTGTAATTTGTTGAAGAATAATTTCACATAAATAAATAGAAATGTTAATGAACAGTTAGAAATTTATACCCCACTTCTCGTATTATCTCTTTTTCAATGGGTGTTAAGCCTGTGTGGGATGGTATTTTGAGGAGTCCAGAATAACATGAATGTGGATAGTAATGTTAATGAAATTTTTGGGAATATTTTGGCTATAAATAAGTTTATTCTTGGGGGAGGGGTGTGAGAATTGGTGTTCCCCTTTTAGAAGGGAAAAGTGATGTAATTTTTTGTAAAAAAAAACAAATTTAATAATGGGACATCACTCTCAAGGATAGTACATCAAAATTATAAAATAATAGATAGGATAAGGGAAAATATTGAGAAATTGTTCAGCCTCCCAATCCCAAACATTTTGTTTACATTTTTTGTTCTTTCCCTCTTTGTCGAATCACTTTTACAACTTTTTCTTTTACTTATGTAAATAATTTTTACCCATGTAATTTAACCTTTATCCATGAAAATAAAATGTAAATTATTACATAATTTGGTCCAAATTATCTCAAAATTTTATATCACTTTTATAATATTAATTTTCTAAAATTCATAAAAACTATTTTAATGTACAAAATATATAATGTATAAAAACAATTTCTGAGAAATATGACTTAATTTCTAAAATTTAAAATATGGGTTTATAAATTAATAAATTTAAATTAATAAATCCACTAAAAAAATTAATATTTGGTAGTATAAAATAGTTTAATTAATTTCAAATTCGTAGTTATATACTAATAACATCATAAAATTCATGTAATCTTAAAAAATGGAATTTTTAACAATTTTTCAAAAAATAAATATTTTGTTTAGAAATACTAATATTTAAACATAAGTTAATACTATTTTGATAAGTTAAGAAATGAATATATTTTTCTCAAATTAAGAATCTAAACTTTATAAATTTAACGTTACTATTAAATTAGTAAATAATATTAAAATATTTTATTAATAAGAAATAATTTTTATTATATTAACTATTTGTATAAAATTGGTGTTAATCATTAATATATAAAACATGGAAAATTATGATATTAAAAAACTAAATTACCAGTAAAAAATGTTTTTTTAATCTATTTACCCACACTAATGGAAACATAATTAAATGAGAAATTTATCGAATAAGTTTTTATAATTTTTTACACTCACTTATTAAATATCTCCCATACAATGGTGATTATCTATTTTAACAAAATGAGATGTGGATTATTGGTTTTTTTTTGAATTTTAAATACATTATTAACATGATATTAATTCCAAGAAAATTCATCTTGAATTCTGGAGTCATTACATTCTCAAAACCATAAATAAATCACATTCTCATGATTTTAATTTTTACTCACATAAAAAGTTAAGGGATTCTGTAACAATAGATTTAATATCTAGTAAGGTTTCATCCCCATTATCCTTGTTTAAAATAGTGAACTCATATTTTCATTCATTAGATTAATATAAATAATTATTACTGTTTAATTAACCATTGATTCTAAATACCCCAAAAAATGGGTGTAATGCTATTATCAAAAGGTGTTTACAGTCACCCTTATATTAATAAGTGGACATGGGAGGAATTTTAGATGTGATTTTTAACTCAGGGAATTTATCATTTTTATAGGATCTAATCCATGAATAATATCACATTAGATTTTATTAATGTAATGCTCATAGTATTTTACAGGAAACACATTCCTATACATATCTATTCGATATGACTTATATACATGGGAAATTATCGTTTTTATTAATAATTAAAAATCTAGTCATTATGGTGTAAATTTTACATCGTTTGGAATCATTATACATATAAATAACATGGATTAATAAGATACAAATATGAAACACACATTTTGTTGTTGAATGTTATGTGTTCCTCACTCAAAATTGTCTTCACATCACACTTCCATGGTAATGGTTTCATATGCATTACATTTTTGTGGAATTTGTTTGTTCCTATCATATTGGTTATTCATAGGATTAATGAATTGATATGGATAATTTCCTTGTTCCTCACATTTAGGATATTAAAATACCAATAGTACATTATGATGAACTCTTTTTTTAATCACCTTGTCTAATAAGAACATAACTTTTCCTCAGAATTTATTTTATCTATTGACACCTTTTCTACATATAAAATAAATCCAATTTTTTAAGAAATTACCCATTGTGATTATTACCACATTCTTTACATAATGTAATTTTAACATTCTTTCCCCCATTGTATTCATCACTCTAACTTCCATGAGACTCTATCTTTAACTTCATTATTGTATTTGGATGCTCTACTAAGTTTATATTGTGAAAAATAATTCTTCATATCTGTTTTTATAATAATAACATTATTTTCACTATTTATCTTATCATATTAGATTTATTATTAGGGAAATATCTACATGTTTGATGTCATACAATGTTAAAAAAATTTATTAGGGATTCAACATTTACTAAAACCAAAAGGAGTTAAATTGTGTCTGTTGAATAATTAACACCATAAGATAATTATATGAAAATTTCCACCTCAAAATGTATTACTTTTCAGAATTAATAAATCCTATTTTAGTTCAACCTAAATCACATTTTTCTAATCAATGTTTTTTTATATTGGTTTCTCCCATAATTTTTTTCATATTTCCATAACATAATATCTCTTTCATAATGGATTGTAGAGAAAATTTAAATAAAAAATAATAATATCCCCTGATAATTTCAAACTGGGTGTATAGTTAGGATTCCTTTTCATGAAACTTATAATGATTGAGTTAATTCCTAGTATTCCATTTTATGTTTATTACCCCAATGTACATTAGTTCTAGAGTCTAAATTCAGTTTTCGTATCTATATAGGTAGATTATTTCTATGAAAACTACACAATATCTATATTAATGATTTTTTTTTGTTTTTATCCTATAATTAGATGTATTCCTAGGTCTTCAAAAAAATCTCTTATATTAATCTTAATAATATTATCTCATATGACACGAAGTGTTATCCATTTATTTAAAAGTATAACTACTCACAAATTATTAATATTTGGTCACAATTCTAACTCAAAATTTTTCATCAACTAATATCATCCCAACAAATATATTTTTCTAAACCCTGTTCTAAAACAAACTTTGATAACCTCTAGATGTGGTCATCTCATCTATATAACATAAAATAAATATTTGACTACTATACATTCTCTATACCTACTAGTTTTAATGTTTTAGATAATTAAGAAAAAATAATAAATAATAAAACCCTTGTACATGGTATTAGTGGGACATATTTTATATTATATATAAAATATCTTCATCCACAATGATTCTTTAACATCTCTAATAAATTCTCCAAAAAAACAATTCTATACATTTCATATATTTTATACGATCATAACCTGATGAAATGGGAAAATAATAAAGGTGTGAGATCATATTATCATTAAGGTTAGACATAAATGATAACAATTATATATAATTAGTAATCATAAGATATGAATATGGGTTTAATCAAGACATATAAGAAATGATTACACAAAAAATCATAGATCATACAACATAGTAAAAGTTGGGAAATAATATAAAAAATTAATGAGTTATAAATATTATCCATGAGAGAATAACATAATAATCATAATAATCATAAAATTATGACATATCCCAAAAGTATCATATACACTAGTATAGGGAATCATTAATTTTATATGCCACACCATCAGTTCCCATGGTCATGAAAAACTATAATGTACTCGGGAACGCATATCTCTTGAGATATAAACTTTTAACCAATGTATTGGAGTGATATATATGATTCCACCAATCATTCAACCATATTTATGTGTTCCACTTGAAAATCATTAACTTATTACAATATAAATACCCTTTACAAATAAATTTTATTTCATAAAACATTCAAATGAAAATAATTAACTATTATAGTATAAAAGAACTCATGGAATAATAATGTGTTTCATTAATCTTTCAAATGGAATACCCTAAATAAATTATCAATAATCCTATAAATATAGACCCACGTAAATAAATTATTTTCCAAATATATTCATTATTATTCTATGAAAATACGATAAAATTATGAAAATACGGTATATAATATTTATACTCTACAAATAAATGGTACATGGTTAATAATATAATTTAACAAATAAATTAATTTATGGAACCTAGGTTAATACCCATTAAAAAAGGGGACTACAGATAGGGTATTCGGAGAGGGAAAACATTGATATATATCTTGTATTTAAGTATAGGAAAAGATTAGGCGAGACAAATGTATTGATGCATAATTACTTAAATAGAGTGTGACATTACATAACTCATCCATATAAATAATTTGGTTTGTGTCATTTGAATAATTTCTTGGCTAAGTATAATATTTATCAATAGAAAATTATTGATATGAAAAAACAAATATATGATGTTCAGGAAAAAAATTGAAATAGGAAATATTCCTTATCTTTTGAAATAATTTTACAAAATATATTATATAAAAAATTCTAAAATTTTTTTCTTACAAAAACTTTAAGAAAATTGATATAATGATTCATATAGAAGGAAAATGATATTACAATGATGTAACGACACAATGTTTTATCAATATAATTAACTTCTTATAATTATTCCTTATTTTATAATCACATTAGTATTCCCGAAGACATATATCAATACTAAATACAATGTTACCATTAAACATTATTTTTTCAAGTCCATGTTTTGAAATTTGAAAATCTGACATACATTGTTTTGATCAGTAATATGTTTGATGTTTGATAGGAAAAACATAATTTTTGGTGAATAGAAACTTTAAGGACCCTAGAACACCCTGAGAGGGGAGGGGTGAATGGGGGTGTCAATGTTTTCTTTTAATATAATGGATTCTATTCCCACATTGGTAGGACCCTGTTAAACCTGTCTGATAAGGAAGATCAGAAAATAAACAATCTCATGCATTGCAATGACAGATCAATTTTACTTGGTTCCCCACTAAGGGCGACGTCCAAGGAGCATACACCGATAGTTTTTCAGTCATACTAAAACTACTGATATTTACCAGTTGTGGAATACAATATTTTAGAATAGTCACTCTATACTAGGTACACTACCTGTACATGGTTCAGGGAAAGCATACTGCATCCCTCAGATCACATCTGTTGACTTCCCCTTGCTCACTGTATTGGAAAAATCATCACTCAATTTCTCTACAAGAAGGTCGCTTCAATGAAATATGACAAATTCATGCATCCTTAACTATAAATAGATGCTATATTGAATTCCTGTAATCACCAGCAGATGTATCTTTTTTTCCCATACACTGATATGTTATGAAGATTAATTTCTCAAATTTATTTTCTCAATTTTCAAGCTTCCATGGGTGTTATGCTTACTGTTGTTGTTTATGCATACCACAACTATTTTCACGTATCATCCATCTCCCCCACTTACCATCTAGCTCCTTCATGTACTATGCTGCTCAACGTTCCACCCTACTCTACGTACTTCTCCCTACCCCCACGTACTGCCTTGCTCCACCACGTACTGCAAGAGCTTCCTGCGTGAACCACACACTCTCCCTCAATCTCTTTTTCTTTCGTGTATGAGTCTCTATGCATATGGTCTACCTCTTTCGCATACCACTTATGAAAAAATTGTATTTATTCAACAAATTTTAATCTCTAATATAATCCACAATAAAAGGGGATTACTATTCCTTAAATAGGCACGTAAACCCACGAATTTCGGTAAACAAATTTACCCAAATTTTCAATGTAGGAAAATCATTACTATACCTAACTCCATCCACGTACTAATAGGCTCCACCAAGTACTGCTCCAGTTCCATGAACCAAATCAATCCCTCCAACTATCCTCATTACACATACTGCATGCCTTCACAGTATACAGTCATTGTGAATCATTTTTTTTGTTTCATAATTGAGAATTCCTCATACCAAATTCCTTGAAGGAAAACATTGTTTAAACTATTTTCAGTTTCGTGTGTTGTTCCCACTACCTCCATCGCATACCCTATGCATGAACCACATACCGTGCACCTAAACTGCATAATCTGTGCCTAAACCATGAACCATGTTCCTGAACTGCCTATCACATGCCTTCACCGACTTTCGTTACCAAACTCCCGATTTTTTTGTACCAAAAATTTGGCAAACACTGGGAATCTATGCCACCTTCAATACAGCTCTCAAACAAATCATATGACCTTAGTCCTAGAAAACTCAGTAGACATCCATGTGCCTATTGACAATAAAAACAAACCAATATCCATTATTATCAATGAACATTCTTGGTTCCAGCAATCTCCCCCTTAGGGTTTGTTTGGAATCTCAGAAAAATTCAGTGATGTTTCAGCCACGATCAAAACCTGAATCTTCAAGAAAAAACTCAATCATCACCCTATTTCAACATGTGAAGTTCTTGGTATAAAAATAGAGAGAAGACTTGAATTGATTTCCCATACATTTTTTCTCCGCCTTCATTTTTGATGTTAGGGATTTTTCCATCAAATTTATCCATTATCAATCATTGGAAATAAACCCGGAGACCAGTATTTGATCATTAGAGAGCTCAAAACATACTCCCCCTAGATCTTATCTCCCCCATAAACCAGCAACACATTCAGAAATAGACAAGCATAGTTAAAACAACTGAGGATTAGAGAATCTCATAACCAGCTTATACACTTGGAGGTGGCTGAACAGTAAGGTTCAACCAATATTTCTCAAACATTGTAGCTAACATTGGCTTGGTCATAATGTCAACCACTTTCTCATGAGTTCTCACATGGTCCATTTTGATCATGGACTATTCATCTTTTTAATTAAGGATGTTATATCTGATCTCAATATGTTTTGTATGAGAATGTTGAAATCGATTCTTTGTATGATCAAATGTTCTCTTATTATCACAGTAAATCACTATTGATTGTTTCACCATTTCACTTATGTCACTCTGTTGTTTCTTCCTCTAATGTAACTGACTGTACGCTTTGGAAGTAGATATATATTCAACATCAGCAGCACTAAGTGAAGTACATTCATGTTTCTTTCTTAACCATCCAACACATTTCTTCCCGAATATGGAACACCCTACCTTTGGTAGTCTTTTTTCCCCTACATCATCACCCCATTCATCATTAAAAAATGCGGATAGTTCACTATTTCTTTTTGAAGAAATTTATAGCCCATAATTATGTTTACCATGAATTTATATCATGACTTTTTTCACTAGATCCACATGTTCTTCCTTTGTATTACTCTGAAAGTGATACACAAGGAAAGATGCAACGAAAATATCTAGTCATATCGTCGTCTGGTATAGTAGGATTCCAATGATTCTTTTGAACATGATGGGATCAACCTAAGTCCCATCCTCATGCTTCTGAAGCATTGTTCCAACCGATATTGGAGTTAACATTGGTTTGGAATCATGAATATTGAATTTTTTTAGTAGATCTCTAATATAAATTTCTAGAGAAATTAATGATTAAACCTTCTTATAAGTTACCAAAAACCCAAAAAATCATGTGAGTTCCCAAACCATGGACATTTCAAATAATGACTTCATGTGATTGAAAAATTCATCCGCTGATCAGTGTCTTCTTCCACCAAAAATAATATCTTCCACGTATTCCAATACTATGAACTGATCCTATTGAGAGTCCGTCACATATATATTGTGATCTACTCCCCCTCTTTTGAAATCATGTTATCTCATATAAGATTCCAAACAAGAGTACCATGCTTGTGGTGCCTGTTTCAGGGAATAACGATCCTTATTTAATTTGCAAACCTCCAGTTCATCATTTCCAAGAAATAAACCAATGGTTTGTTAAATATTTACTTCTTCTTCCAGTACTACATTTAATAATGCTTTCATGACATCTATTTGATACACATTATAACCTCATTGGATTTCAAGGGGAAAGAATAGCCTAATTGACTCCAGCCTCGCTACTAGAGAAAATGTCACTTAAAAATCGACACCTTTGATTTGTGAATATCTCTTACAGACCACGCGTGGCTTATATCTGGACACATTTATATGTTTTTCAAATTTGTTCTTGAATATCCACTTTGTACCAATCACATTGTGACCTTAAGGTCTTACGACAAGAACCTAAGTCTGATTTTTGTGAATCTGATCTAACTCATTATTCATTTATTTTACCCATGAATAATACTTTTGATCCTCTTCAAATGTGGATGGTTTTACAACTGATAGAAATGATTAATGTTCATTATTCCTCATTCTTATTGTCTGGGTTGGTGCATTATGATCCCCGATAATGTTGGACTGACCAATCTCTTCTCTTCGATTTCTCCTTTGCGATTCAAGTGAATTCTTTCCAGCTATGTATTCCTCTATAGATTCTTCTTCAGAGTCAACATCATGATGTTAATCCTGAGTGTTTTCCACACCTTCTTCAACATATGTATTAGCATTTGTTCCCGGTTCACATCCATCCTTTTATTCTATCACAACAGCATAAGAATTATATGAAGCATTCATGTTTTTCTCATAAATTATATTTACATCACTACTTTCTAGAATTCTTCCCCATAGCTTATTGAAACAATTGTATTCATTTATGTTCATTTAGTAACGATGAAATATTCTATCGTCTATATTGTCTTCGTACTTCCCTCAATTTCCGTCATTATTTCGGATAAAACATTTTCTTCCAAGAACGTGAAAATATTTTAAAGAGGGCTTCCATAATTGCCACATTTTGTATAGTGTCTTTTTCTCACCCATATATTGCCCTGTTCGATTTGGGATACAAATTTCTTCTTGTAATTCTTCTTTCCATCAATGTCAAGGAATTCGAATCTCGATCAGCATAGTTCTGGCCATGTTATTTACCTATCGATTCCTGTGCACAACAACTCCATTTTACTATGGATTTCTCACTGCTACCACCACAGGTTGTAACCCATACTTCTCTAGGTAATTTTCAAATTCAATGTATGTGTATTCCACTCAATTTTCAGACAATAGGACTTTTGATCTTTTTTCCATTATCATTCTTGGATATTCAATGATAGTCTTTCATGAAATCAATCACTTGTCACTTCCTATATATAATGATCAGACATTCCATTCTAATGTATTAATATTTGAAAAGAACCATGAACCTTTCTCTATGCCTTCCAACAACTTTTATTGGGTCACATATATCATTATGGATGATCTCAAGAAGATTTCAACCTCTTTTCTTCTTTTCTCGGTTGGATCAACAGACCAATTTCTGTCACATGCACACATCACAGGTCTTCTCACGTTCATGAATTATATTAGGGATATCCATGACCATCTTTAAAATAAAAATATTTTCCACATCTTTCTGATTGATTTTCCCCAATATTCGATTCTATAAGTTGTTTTCCTCTTCAACTGTTATGTAGTAAATGTTCTTTTTTCTATCAACGTTATATAAGTAGCCATATGTTCTATAGCCTTTCGTGAGAGAAATTCCAGACATTCCTCTTATAGTAAAACCATTCCGATTGAATGTCACAATAAGACCTGAGTCACATAGTTGACTCACACTAAGAAGATTATGATTCATAATTTCCACAGAAAGGACATCAGTTTTCTTCATCTCTCCATTACCTAGCTCAGTACTTCCACTGCCTTTTATCTTCAAAGCACCATAGTCGCCGAACCTCATAGTTACATCGACCTTTTGTTGACATTTTTTAATAGGTCTGAATTACCAGTCATATGGGATTAAAGTACACTATGATGAAACCAGGTGTTTATGTTCTTTATAGCATTTAGGGCTACTTCGGAAAAATTGGACTTTTCAATTTTCTTCATTTCCTTCCATGAGATATTGGATTGAGTTTAGGATGATGATGTCATTTCAATCCTCTCTTCCTTGTATATGGGTTTTTTCATATTCAAATTATTCTTCCAGAGGAGAAAACATATTTGAAATAGAAACACCATCAATTTGATGTGTATTTTCTCATCTCTGTGTATTAAAATAATTTCTCATGTCATACCTCTACCAAAAATCCACACCTTTATGGACAATGTTAAAATAGTGAAAACAATATCGATTGAAATTATTTATTCTATAAGAAGTAGGATATGAATATGTTCTCTTATGTTGAACACATAACTCTTACCCATTCATATAACTCCTTGACTCTCACAAGATGACATGGCATGGCCCAGATAGCCTCAAAACCGACACTTCATGAAAAGAAATTTCTTTTCACTTCTACATATCCTCATGAATTCATTATCAAGAAAATAGTTATACTGCATATCAATTATTTAATATCAAGGAAAATCTTTTTTTATCCTTTCAGTTTGATTAATGGGTTTCTTTTTCAGCACTTATAATGGATTTTCAACAACATCAACTTTCATCTTTTCATTATTCTAGTTCACTTTATTTATAGCATTCAACATTTCGGCATCAAAACCAATTCCAATATTTCCCATGAATGTAGGTCTTTGATCACTCATTATCTTTTCAACTCCATCAGAACCATGTTTTTCTCTCTCTAGTAGCTCAGCATATGAGAACCTTCCAAATATTATTTTCTTCTTTGCCCCTTTTGAAATCGATTCACTTTTAAGTTCACTTCTCACAGTAACTGTGTCTTCTTCAATTCCTTCAAAGGTCTTGGAATTCTCCTCCATTATCGAGGTACGATCATTAATGACTGTTTATTGTACTTAAATTATGAGTTTTAGTTCCACATCATCATCAATACTTTCATGGATTATTGATAGAACTTTCACCAGTTCTTCCAGTAGTTCGGTTTCGCTTCTAGCTGATCAATATATTAAGATGATTACTCCATCATTTAATTCCGATTATTACATCTCATACATTTAATTTTCAACTAACCAAAGGAATACTTAAATTGCAACATGGGATTAGCATTAGTATCCATCTGATTATCTATGTCTCTATATGTCAATGGTTCTAACATTTCAATTGTATACATCATGGAGGAATTGTTTCTAGCCTTAAATTATGGTTCATCTTCCTCACAGAATTCATTATCATCATCTTCCTCCTCACGTACAAAACTATTCTTCATTACATTCTTTGAAAATTTAATGTTTCCCTTTTAGAAAAATCTTTTCGGTGACTTCTCTGTGTTTTCCATATCGCTCTCTTCGCCATAAAAATTTCTTGAGAACTGAGAGGCAATGTGACAAAATTTTCCACACAAAAAATAGGCCAGAGGTAACTTGACTTAACTTTTCCTTGATCCCTTATTGAGAATCTTTGCAATGAGAGAGAGAGAGAGTTTTTTTTTCATCATCATCTACATCATTGTTATTTCACGAATCATTTATTTTTTCCATGGAATTGAATTCTAGTTCCTTGCTCACACAATTCATAGATTCATCTTGTTCAATTATCATTTCATAAGCTGATAGATTACTCAGACGATCATCCACTGAGAGTTTTGAGAGATTTCTTCCCTCAAGGGATGAATCCTCTGCATTATATAGGGGTGGATGTCTTATCAATATTTTTTTCACTATGTCAATGTATTTGATCTTTACACCCAAACCATGGATTGCTCCTACAACTTTAGTAAATCCATTAAAAAAGGACTCTTCATTCTCATCGGGGTGCATATTCAGATCATCAAACCTATTGTGCAGTACATAAATTTTTACCCCTTAACATATTTATATCCCTAATAAATATGCTGTAGTTTATCCCACATTGACTTGGTAGATGTGAAACTCATTACCATAAGATAAATCTGATCAGAAATTGCAATAGTGAGAGCATTTTGTTCTTTTGCATTAGCATCAAGCAATTTCCTGTCTGTATCTATCATTGACTGTCATGTAGGATCAGTGAATTGTATTCCCTATGTATTAGCAAGTAAAACATCAATTCTAAGAGATATTAGGTGATATCTCATCGCATTTTTCCATATTTGAAAATTAATTCCATCGTAGAGGGGAAATCCTCTAACGTTGACTAGATTCTCTATAACAGTAGAAGACATATTCAAAACCAGTAATAATTACACTATGATACTACATAAAGGACCCCGAAACACCCTGAGAGGGGAGGGGTGAATCAGGGTATCAAATTTTTCTTTTAAACTAATGGATCTTGTTCTGACATTATTAGGAACCTATTAAACCTGTCTAAAGTGGAAGAGATGAAAATAGACATTCACATGGAAAACCATGACACATCAATTTTAATTGGTTCTCCACTACGGGTTACTACTAAGGAGAATATGACAAAATTGTTTTGGTCATACCAAAAACAGTAATCTTCACATGTTGTGGAATATAGGTTTTTACCACAGTCAATCTGTGCGAGGTGCACTACCTTTACATGTTTCGGGGACAGCACACTGCGTTTCTCAGATCACTTTCGTTGACTTCCCCTTGTTCACTGCATTGGAATAATCTTCACTCAGTTGATCAACTTGAAAGTCTCTTTAATGATTTAGCATAAATTCATGCATCCTTATCTATAAATAGATGATTTGTGGAAGTGTTGTAATCACCCACTGATGTAATTTATTTTTCCAGTACACTTATATTTTATGAAGATTAATTTCGCAAACTGATTTGCCCAATTTTCATGATTCCTTATGGGTTCCATGTACTTCTATTATTTCTGCGTACCAGAGCTATTTTCGCATAACATAAAACTACTTCACATTTTTCCCTACTCTACATTCCTCCCAACTCCACGTATTGATCCTCACCCTCGTGTGTCATCCTGCTCTGTGTACTGCCTTACTCTGCCGCGTAATGCAAGAGATTACTATGTAAACAACACACTCTATTGTGAACTATTTTCCTTATACGGATGAGTCTCTCCACGTAATCTCTAGATCCTCCACGTACCACTTCAGACTTCTCCCGGTTTCATCCCTATATTTTAATCTCCAATCTCATCTCCAAAAAAAGAGGATTAAGGATCCCTAAATAGGCATGCAGCTCCTCAAATTTCGGTAATGTAATATACCCAAATTTTCAATGTGGGTCAATCTTAACTATACTGAACTCCATCCATGTACTGATTGGCTCCACTACATACAAATCCTATTCAGCGAACAACATCAATCCCTCCAACCTTCATCATTCCGCATACCACATGCCTTCAATGTGTGCCATCACTGTGAACCATTTTTTTTGGTTTAGCCTTCAGCATTCCGCATTTTGAATTCCATCACCGTGTAACATTTTTGATAACTGTTTTTGGTTCCGCACACAGCTCCACATACCATTCCTGCTACCTCCACCGTGTACCACATGATTGAACCGTGTACTATGTGCCTGAACTGCATACAGTGGGCCTGAACCACATACCACGCACCTTTACCACATACCGTTGCTAAACTCCTAATTTTTTAGGCCCAAAAATTTGGAAAACACACGGAAACTGCGCCACCTTCAATACTACTTTACACCTCAATCATATGACCTCAGTCCTTGAAAACTCCCTAGACATCTGTGTGCCAATTGACAAAAAAGAAAATCTAAACTCTATTGTTATCAACGAACATCCTTTGTTTCAACATAACCTACCCTTATTAGTAGTAATATTAACAATATGGATAGTAAATCGTCTAAAATAATTGTAACCTTACCCATGACTGATTAAATACAATTTAGGCATCTTGGAAGTGACAATTTGACCATAGTAATTGTATTGGTATTTTCTTAACTCATAAATTTGTAATTATAATTAATTAAATAATTTAAAATAAAATTTATTTTCCTAAAATTTGTTCTTAAAATAACATTTCTATTTCTTCTTGTTTTATTATAATTTATATATGACCTTATGTAATTTTTGAAATCATTATAAAAGCTGTTTTAATTTTAAAATTAGTATTTTTTAAATAAATTATGATTTTAATTATAAATTAAATTGATCACATTTAGAAAATTATTTTGAAAAAATGGACCTCATTTTTGGATTCTAAACATTGATAAATGTTTAGGGTGAATTTTTGGGATCTTTCTGAAATACATGAATTTTTGGTGAATAGTAAAATACATTAATTTACCACATAAATAAATTTTAATGTAAACCAACTATTCATAACATCATAAGAGATTTGAGAACCCAAATCATGAACTCACATACAAAATATACTATTCATGGTCATGGAATCATCAATATTGATAATCTCGGCGGAAATTAATAAACTAAGTATTAAAATATTTAGAAAACCCATATCACCTTAACTATAAATACCACACTCCACACCCTCATTTCCACACACCACCCAAGATTCAATAGTTTTATAATCTCTACCCAAACATCTTTCTTATCCCCTCCCCCACATTCACGAGTTTCTGGTCTCATAAAATTACCAGGCCTATGTTCCTTACGAAGGATTTTGGAGGCAGTTTCCCTCTCTCTATTCCTTTATTTTCCTTTAAATTTCAAGTATTTTGCTTAATATATCTCCACATATCCTCATCCACATGGTATGATAACTCTAGTATCTCACATGTACTGGAATTTTATGATATTAATGGGACAATATAACAGCCAACCCCTTCCCCTATTTTTTTCATTTTAGAACGGAAAAAGTTATTCATGTGTAATTAATTTACCACCTTCAATAACGACATGTTTTATTTTTTCCATTAATGCCATAAGATCTAGTCATGAAACCCTTTTTATTATTAAACCATATTATATTATATGTATTATATCCAATTTAATGATCTGTATCCCACTAATGTACATATTACTAAATTATTAAACAAAACAAGTTCTCTAAGGTCAAAAAAACGCCCAAATTAACCCCAAACGATCATCATTAAATTTTTATCTAATGATTTATTATCATGGTATTTAAAAAAATTATTTGAAATATAATTTCAAGTTCCATAAATTAATTTTTATGATATAATTACAATATTGTATGTTTATCCAAGTTTTAAATGATCTTCCATTCACGACTACAAGTTAACTGTTCAAGAAAACTATAAAAATGACCATTTCCAAACAATGAATATCATATATATAACGCATCCAATGTCCAATAAAATAACTTAATGGAACCATAATGAAATATATTCAGGTACTCAAGGTTCATTAAATGTTAATTAATTAATCTAATGTAGTTATACCAAACCATAAAGTGAAGAAAGTGTTCAGATACAAGGTAAGTGGAAATTCTTGAAACCAACTTTCTTTCTTAGGGTTCTCCCTCTTTCACTCCATGTTCTCTAGGGTTTCTCCAAAAATATATTATTCATAATTATATAACATATTCTTGGATGTAAATGTTCTCTAATTTATTTTATAAAACCCCCAATGTTTTCGAAAAGAACTCTTCTTTTAAATAAACACACCAATTTTTACTTCATAAATATTGTTTCACTCATTACTCACGGTTAACAGTTCTATGTCAAGAATGATATTCCCTCTTAATTTGGGTACCTAATTTTTATGAAAGTATGATTTATTATGTGAAACACGTTACTTTTCATGGATTATGATATGGTCATGTTTTACATATTTTTAAGGTGGCATGCATGATAATGAAAATATTATGATATTATAGGTGCACCCCAAATAATAATGCGCAATATGAATGTTTAAATGTTATGGGTGAACCCCGAATTATATAGTTCATTAATG
This sequence comes from Viscum album, assembly GCA_963277665.1. NCBI lineage: Eukaryota > Viridiplantae > Streptophyta > Magnoliopsida > Santalales > Viscaceae > Viscum > Viscum album. The sequence goes on from OY728127.1 coordinate 2,017,511,942, forward strand.
AATTGGGTAATGTGATTAATCTCATGAGTAAAATGGAAATTATGTGTGAATATGATTCTATCATTGTTCCTAACTATGTGTGGTAGATGACCATTAAGATATGACGTTTCATTTTTATGCATTTACACATTTCGAGCCTTTTATTAATGTTTTGTGTCATAATATTGATGATGATGATTTGATTATGCTCACCCCAGGCAAGATTATTCTTATCTATCATTTTAATGGGCTTTTACCACACCCATTTTCTGATGTATATCCTCAGGTAATTATGCGTACTAAAGAGTTTCAAGGGCCAATAAGATGTTGGAGAAGAATGAATTATATTAATGTTTATTTTTGATGATATAAATGTTTTGTTTGATCCTAGTTTTCCCATGACACTAAGCCTCTTAATCCTCATGGTGTAATACTATTATATTTTTATCTTTGTAATGATGTAATAGTAACAAAAAAGTATAGGTCATTATAGTTGGTATTTGATGCATGGTTTATTTAATTTTGGAATTAGAATTACTGAACCCTAGATAAAACCTCTAATATTAGGTTAAGTTCAAATATGCACACTGGAATATTCTAATAAAAAACCCATAAGATGTTCATTAAGTGTAAATTGAAATAATGAAGATGTTATTTATTCATAACTCGGTGACTTATGTTTTGTTCTGACCAATTCTATATAGGAAATTATGGGAACCAAGAGAAACCAGGCCAACAACCCATGCGAGGGCTAGTGATGTGATTGCCCAAATGGCATCCCCTATTAATTTTGAGGTGGAGTTCAAAACCTCATGGAAATTCATACCAAACTATCTCTAGATATGATTAATAATCATCATAATGGAAAATGTCCTCCTTCACTATAGAGGGATCAACTGGCTATCAAGTGTTTTATGTGACACCGAACACTGATGTTTAGTGGTTATTTTGATCCTCTAGTTACGGAATTGTGGGTCAAATCCATGGAGAATATCATTTTAATTATTCACTATTCTGAGATGGAGAAGTTGAAATTAGATATTTATCATCATGAGGGAGAGGAAGACCAATGGTTGTATTTGATTAAGAACCCCAAAACCTGAGACGAAATTGAAGACATGGAATGGGAAGACTTCAATAATATCTTTCATAACAAGTATTTCCCATAAAATCTTCATATGAAGATGAATAGGGAATTAATAGAGCTCAAGAAAATGGAAAGGGTATCTATCATGTCCTAAAATGTGAATTTTACATGGCATTCATGGTACACTTTGGGTTTTGTTATAAAAAATGATAGAAATATTGATATATTCTTTAGTGGGTTGCAACCACACCTTCGAAGGGCTCCATAAATTTGAGACATTGGGTGTTATGAAGAATTATTTCAGTGTATCATGATAGTGGAGACGCGGTTTGGAGAATGGTCTCATGACTATAGTGATAAGAAATAAAAGATGGTGTTTCACGTTGGAAGATCTAACAATAAAGGTGGGAAAAAACTCAATGGACCACATACCGAATATGTGGAAAGTTGCATCATGGGAATTGACTCACAGGGATGGGGAAGTGCTTCAAGTGTGAGAAATAAGTCCACAATGGTCAAGAGTTTCGAAAAGACTTGATAAGGAAGGAGAATTTCATGAAATAAAGTGGAGCACCACCCATGGTCCAATGGTACAACAATATGGACAAAAGGAAATATCCCAACCAATGCACAAAACCTCGAGTCCTTGAGGGTAATCAATTTCAGTAGCGACAAAATTTGAAGGAAAACCGGAAGTGTTAAGCCATCACTACTGCAAAATTGGAAAAAGATAATGATGTCGTACAAGGTACACATCATATTCAATCAATAATGGAAAAAATATATTTGATTCTAGTTCTACACACTCCATTATATGATTCAAGTTTTCTAGAACAATAGAATCGATGCCCCGAAATCTGGAAGTAGAGATATCTGTAAAGACACAAAGTGGGGAAATCATTGGAACCCATGTGTTTGACTCTTATCCTATTAGCATGTGTGGGACGATTCTTCCAACGAATCTCTTAATACATCCCTTGGTGTAATTCATCGATATAATTGGAATGGATTGGATCTTATTATATAGATCACATATCAATTATCAGGAAAAAGAAATATCTTTTCATATTCCAAACCATCCAATGCTCCTCTATAAATTAAAGGAAGATCATGAATCCCCATCAAAAAATTCCTTTAATGGTGAGGGTGTTGATTCCCACTAAAGAAGAATACCTCGACCAAATGGTTGCGTCAAGGTAAAATACTAACTTTGAAGAAATTCCAATTGTAAGGGAACATGATTATGTATTTCCTAGAGAGTTAATCTGAATTCCCCTGGATCGTAAGGTAGATTTCTCAATAGAACTCATACCCAAAGCTACTCCTATTTGAATTTGTCCCTATAGGATGGCACCTATCGAATTGGAGGAGTTAAAGAAGCCACTATAAGAGAATTTGGAAAAAGGGTTGACACGCCCATGTTCATCCCCATGGGGTGCACTAGTGATCATTGTGAAGAAGAATGATGAAAAAATGAAGATGTGTATCGATTATTGGGAACATAACAATACCACCATATATAATGAGTATCGTCTTCCAAGGATTTAAGGCTTGTTTGATCAGTTAAGAGGAGATCAATACTTCACAAAGGTGGATTGCTGTTATAGACATCATTAGCTAAAGGTGGAGAAGGATGGTGTTCAGAATACTGCCTTCTATACAAGGTATGGGAACTACGAGTTTCTAGTGATGCCCTTCGAACATTCTAATACCCATGAAATATTAATGGATATTATGAATTGATTATTTATACATTACCTTGAAAAATTAGGGATAATGGATATTGATGACATTCAGTTATACTCTAAGACAAAGGAGGAAAATGAATAACATATACGCCTTATGTTGGAGACATTGAGAAAGAAGAAGTTGTACCCTAAGATCTGTAACTGTGACTTTTGGATTAATTCGGTCACATTATTGGGAAGTTTCATCCCAGGTGAGGGAATTTCATTGGGCCCTTAAAAAAGGCAGTTAAGGAATAGACCATACTCTCTAGTGTTAAATATATCCTTATTTATCTAGGATTAGATGGGTATTACTGACATTTTTTGATAACTTTATCACGATTTTGAAGCATGCTAACTAAGTTAAAAAAGAAATGGGTAATGTATTTCTGGATGAAAGAATCCAAGGAATGCTTCAAGGAGCTAATGATAATTATAATCCCAAAACTTATACTCACATTACTGAGATGTGGGGAATTTTTTTTGATATAAATTTATGCTTCAATGAAAGTATTGGGTTGTGAACCCAAGAAAAATGATAATGTGATAACCTATTCTTCATGGAAGTTGATGATCTATGAGAAGAACTACGCAATGCATGATCTAGAGATGGATCCCATGATTTTTTCCTCGAAAATCATGTTGGACTAACTTTATAGAGATATGTGTGACATATACACTGACCACAGGATCCTAAATTATATATTCACACAAAAGGAGCTCAACATGCATCAGATGATATAGGTAGAGATAATCATGGACAATGATTGATCTATTCAATATCATCCTGGAAAGGCGAACACGGTAACTAATTCTCTAACTAAAAAAGAATCTGCTGCTTTATCAGTTTTATAGAAAGAGAATGAAATTGTCTTTATGGATATGCAATGGATGTATTTGGAAATCATAAGGGAAAGGGATACATCTTACCTATCCCAAATGATTGCACAACCATCAATCCACGAGATGATTAAAGAGGCCCAATGTGATGATCTGGAGTTATAAAATATGTTACATGTAGTTACAGAATGGAATATGCATGAGTACTATATCAATGATGATGGTGTGATTCAGTTTGGAACACAATTTTTTTCCCACACTACCTAGAAAAAATGAGATATTGGACAATAAAAATATCTCAACATTCTATGTCCCTCCTAGTAGCACCAATATCTTCTATGATCTTTGAGAACAATTTTGGTGGGACAACATGAAGAAGGAGATTACAGAATCTATCTCAAGGTGGTAGGAATGTGAGAATGTTAAATCATAGTGAAAAAAGTCCAAATGAATGATAGAACCATTACATATACACATGTGGAAATGGAATAATGTCACTATGGACTTTTTCAGGGGTCTCCCGAAGATATCAAATGGGAGTAATGTGATATGGGTTGTGGTTGACCAACTCACAAAGACTGCCCATTTTATTGCTATCTAGGAAGATCTGTCACTTGAACAAATTGCCAAAATATATGTGAATGAAGTGGTGACACTATATGGTGTTCAACTCTTCATTGTCTCTGATTGTGATCAAAGGTTCACATCTATTTTATAAAGGATCCTTCAACACGATTTGTGTACTGAATTAAATTTCATCACGTCCTATCACCACCAAAATGATGGCCAATATAAAAAGAATATTCAGATGCAAGAAGATATTCTAAGAGCCCGCTATTTAGAATTAAAATTTGGAGGGAATAATAAACTCCCATTACATGAGTTCTCATACAAAAAAATCATCCACTTGATTATTTAGATGGCTCTATATGAATATTTTTATGGAAACCATTTTAGAACGCCAACCTATTGGGATGAAGATGTGGAAAGAAAACTATTTGGAACCAATATTGTATAAGAGATGTCACATATGTTTCATGTAATCCAAAAACATATAAAAATGCTCAGATCCAGAAAAAGATATGTACTGACAGTTGTCAAAGGGACTTGTAGTTTGACATAAAATATAAATTCTTCTTTAAAATATCACCATGGAAGAGAAAAATGTGGTTTGGAATGAAAGGAATGTTATTCCCAAGGAACATTGGACCCTTTTAGATCTTTTAACATATAAGAGTCATGGCCTATCAACTTTCACTTCCACTGAATATGGATCAATTTCATGATGTGTTTCACATATCTCCCCCTGAGAAAATACATACTAGATCCCTCACACATACTGAACATGGAGGTGGTACAACTAGAAGATGATCTCTCTTATGAAGAGTATCCATTAAATATTTGGGACAAGATATATTGGGTTATATGTAAAAATAAAACCCATATAGTTAATATTTTGTGGAAGAACCATATTTTTTAACAAGCTACTTGGGAACCAGAGGAGGCAATGAAGGAGAAATACCCTCACCTATTTTTGTAAAATGAAATTTCGAGGGAGAAATTTCCTAAGGGGGAAGAATTTAACAAAAAAAAAATTTATCACTTCAATTCAAATCAAATAATTATTCCTTATAGTATAATCACATTATAAAGCACAATTTAATATATTGATACTATACACTATGTTACCATTAAACTTAATTTTTCCACTTCTATGTTTTGAATTTCTAAAATCTAACATACACAGTTGCGATCAGTAAGATGTTTTGAGTGTGTTAGAAGAATTTTTTTTGGTGAATAGTAACCAATCCTTATGAATATTAATATGACCAATATAGATAGTAAATCATTCAAAATAATAGTAACGTTACCCATGAATTATTAAAAAAATTCAACCATCTTAGTAGAGACAATTTGACCATAGTAAAAGTATTGATATTATATAAGAAATAAATATGTAATTATATTTAATTAATTAATTAATTAATTTCAAATAATATATATTTTCCTAAAATGTGTTCATAAATTAACAATTATATGCCCTATGGTTTTAAGATAATTTTATAATACATTATGTAATTTTTTACGTCATTATAAAATAAGTTTTAATTTTAAATACTATATTTTCCCATTAAATCATGATTCTAATTATAAAATAAATTAATCAAATTTATAAAATTATTTTGGAAAAAGTGACTTTAGTTTTATAATATTCTCATCAAGAAATGGTGAGGGTGAATTTTAGCGATTTTTCTGAAAAACATGAATTTTTTGTTAATAGTAAAATATTTTAATTTACCACAAAAATACATTATAATTTAAATTTACTATTCCTAACATCAAAAGTAATGTGAGAACCCAAATATATAACTCACATGCCCTCTTTAATATTCCTGGTCCTGGAATCATCACAATTCCATATCTTGGTGGAAATTAATAAGAAATTTTTAAAATATTATGAAAACCCCTCTCCCCTCCACTATTAATATCACCCTTCACACCCTCATTTCCTTGCACCTCGAAAGCATAAATACTTGTAAAAAATCATCCCAAACTACTTCCTTCGCCCCTCCCACACATCCATGTGCTTCTGGCCTCATCAAAATTCCAAAACTGGGTTCCGTAGAAAGGACCTCAAGAGGAGGATTCAAGATGTAATTTACCGCTCTCTTTTAATTTTAGTTCCTCTCCATTTCTAGTTCTTTTATTAAAATATTTCCTCCTATCATCATCCACATGGTATGATAACTATATAATCTCTCATATAATGTAATGTTATTATGATAATGGTAGAATATATCATCCAACACCCATTCCCCTGTTCATTTTATTTTAGAATGGAAAACATAGTTCATGAGGTATTAATTTACCACCTTCAAGAACAACATGTATTACTGTTTCCACTACCACCGTCATATTTTGTCATGAAACCATTATTATGGTTTAACTATATTATATTATATATATCATATCATATTTAATGTTATGGAACAAAATTTTGTACATATTACTGAATGATTAAACAAAAGAAGTTCACTATGGTCGAAAAACCGCTCGAATTAACCCCAAATGATCGTAATTATGTTCTTTTCTAATTTTTCATGAACATGGTATTTAAAAAAATTATTTATAATATAATTTAAAGTTATATAATATAATCAATAACATATAATTACATTTCTTTATTTTTATCCACGTTTGAACTTAACATCCATTCATGGATACGAGTGAACCGTTCAAGAAAACTTGAAAATGAACATTATTGAATAATGAATTTAAACTATATAACTCCTGAAAAGGTCCATACAAAATAATGAGACCATAATGAACCATATTCATGTAAAATATTTTCATTAAATGTTTATAAATGAATGTAATTTAGTTTTATAGGACATTAATGTGAAGAAAGCATTCAGATACACGGTAGGGGAAATTCTCGAACCCAACTTTCTTTCTTCGGGTTCTCACCCTTTCCCTCCATGTTCGGTATGGGTTCTCCATAAAAATAATTTATTCCCAATTATATTACCTTTTATTGTATATATATGCTCTCTAATTTATTTTTTGAAAAAACCCAATGTTTTCTAAAATAACTCATCCTTCAAATAAACACACCCTTTTTTACTTCTTGAATATTGTTTTACTCTTCACTCATGGTTAATGGTTCTATGTCATGAATGATATTCCCACTTTATTTTGGGGACAAAAATTTTAGGTATTTATGATATATTATGTATAACACATTTCTTTCAATGGGTTATGTTATGATCATGTTTTACATATTTTTAATTTTTCATTCATGATATTGTAAATATTCTGATGTGAGGGGTGTGCCAGGAATTATATAGCGTAATATGAATGTTTGAATGTGACTAGTGCACCTAGAATAATGAAGAGATCCAATGCATTGGGTAAAGAGATTAATCTTACGAGTAAAAAGGAAATTATGTGTGAACATGATGCTAACATTGTTCACAACTATTTTAGGTAGATGACCACCAAGACATGATATTTTATTTTTATGCATTTCCAAAGTTCAAGTCATTTATTAATGTCTCAACTCATGATTTTGATGATGTTGTTTTATTATGCTCGCACCATGCTACATTTTTGTTATATATCCTCTTAATAAGATTTTAGATTACCCCTTTTTTGACGTATACACTCAGGTTATTAATTGTACTGAGGTGCTTTCAAGGGATAATAAGAAGTTGGATACAAATGAATTAAATAAATTTTTTTGTTTGATGTATTAAATGTTATGTTTTATACTAGTTTTCCCAATACACTAAACCCATGTATCTTCGTGGTGTAATAATATTATGTTTTTTTATCTTTATAATGTTGTAATAGTAGTTTAAGAAAAGACCATGTCACAATAAAACACATGTTTGCACATAAAATTTTAAATGATAATATCAACACATTTTTAATAAAATGACCAATATGGAAATAATTAAAGTATTTCATTGAAAAATTTTCATGAAGGGAACATGGTATAAAATTAACATAATAAATTATTGAATAATATATAAGAAAATTTTTAAAAGAATAAAATGAATAGGTATATGGTAAAAAGTTATGTTCTTTACTAATAAAAAGAGACAGTGTTAGTTTTTTCTTACAAGAAACACATCTGGTAAAATATGAGAAAAGGGAAAATGATATTTTATCGGGACATGTAAAAACCAACTAATATAAAATAAAAATGAATTATTTTTTTTATAAAAAATTAAAACATCATTAATTAGTTATATTTCAAAAAGAATCAATTTATGAAAATAAAATTTTCAATCAAAACCATTACAGTATAAGTATCATGTTGATCTAAACCCCTTTCGACATCGATATATTTTAAATCAAATGAAATTTAAAAAATAGTAAAATTTATTGATATTAAAACACCATGTGTTTGTTAAAATATAGTTATTGTTAATTAATCCCACAATATAGATGTTATCATAGTTCACGTTAACAAATATTACTCACCAAATTTAATTTGAGACAAACAATCGCATACATCAATACTTGCTTAGTGGAAATATGCTTTAACATCCTGTATAACAAATTTAACTATTTCAGTAATTCCTTTCATGACCTTTTCATATCTATAACCTTTTATATACATTATTTATAATTATTCTATTCATTTATATTAGTTACGTACTATCTAATTTCAATATTGGTTGTGGGTAATCTAAATCATTTTGAACTACTATCTAAACATTGGTGTTTTAATTTATTATTCTCTCAAAGTTCATCATTACCAAATGATAAATGGTACTTAAATTTATATTTAATAATTATTTTTAATGTTACAATATCATTATATAGGAGTTTTTATTATGATCCATAAAGATGAATTTGGTGATGATCACATTTCGATGATCAATAGCGAACCAAGGGGGTTTTTCGGAATAACAAGTTAAATTTTGATATCACTAGTATAGGGAAAAAATAAATATTTATTTAATTTTTATATAATATATTATAAAACAGATTAAATTCTTATAAATATCCATGATTTATATTTATATCATTTTTCAAGTTGGTGATTGAACTAACAAAAACAAAAAGAAACCATAATAAATAAAGGACTGTGAAGTGGATTAGATTTAATATCATTATATTACATGAATAATGATATTATTTAGTGTTTATTATAGTTATATATTTTAACATAAAATAATTATTCAAATATTATAACCTATATAATGTAACTTTATAATATGAAGAAATCATTTTTTCTCTAAGAACATTCTTTTAGACTGTTGAATTCAACACGGTTGTGTAATTATCATATTGATAATTGGTTATCCAATTTATCCTTAAATGAAAGTAATAATTTTATAAATGTAATATTTTTCCAGTAAACACATTATCATTACCCTTCATCTATGTAATTTACGAAAATGAAAATATTATTCAATAGTTTAATGGAGGCGATAGTCCAAACGTACAAATAAATGATGATTTCATTTCCCATATAATGGGTAAATGAAGTTATATGGTTTATTACTTAAGAATTAAAAAAATATTTCACATATTTTATAATTATATATTAAAATATATATTATAATCATCCTCCATTGTCTGTGAAGGAAAATTGAACAAGTTGGGCCCTAGAGGTAGTAATCCACACAACTCACAAATTAAGGTTTCATTTTTCTTAAAGGAAATGAGAATTTCGATTACTGATTCTACTATTATTATAATTCAATAACATTATAATATTTATAATGATGTAATAATTTTTAGAATTATTATAATGATTTTTGAAATAATAAGTGGAAAAAAATAAATAGAAATTAGAAAATAACAGTTACAAAATTATATATCGCTTCTTGTATGATATCCTTTGTAATCGGTGTTAATCATTTGAGGGATGATATTTTGAGAAGACTAGAAACTCATGATGATGGATATTAATTTTTATGATAGTTATGGGGATATTTTCATCCAATATATGTGTTATTTTGTATAAGGGTATATGTTAATAGGATTATACTTTTATAAGTATAATGATTTTAAATTATTCAAATACCCAAAACATTTTAAAAAAGGGAATTCACTCTCAAGTAATGTTGCTCAAAAAATATAAAATAATTTAGATGAGGATATATATGGTCTATAAAGGCCTCAACCACCCATTCCTACAAATTTTTAAACATTTTTTGTCTCTAACTCTTTGTTAACCCTTTTTACCATTTTTTATTTTTATCGGGGTAACTAGTTTTTACAAAAGTAATTTATCTTTTATGCTGGAAAATTAAATGGAACTTATTACATAATTTAAAAATAATTACTCTAAATTTTAAATCCATTTTAATATTAATATTTTATGTAATTGAAAAAAAAATTAATATGAAATGTATATTGTATTAAAATTAATTTTAAAATAAATATAACTTTAGTTCTGAATTTTAAAATATATTTTTTAACATTAAAAATACATTTTATAAATTGTATTTCACTTATAAAATACATATTTGGTCTTATAAAAAGGATTCATGAATTTAATATTCAAAATTATTTATTGATATTGTCATAAAAGATTTTTTATTTGTGGTATTTTTCACATTCACCAAAAAAAAACTTTTTTAGAAAATTACATATAGTTAAAATTAAGATATTATTAATAAGATTATTGAAAAAATAAATTTATATTTTTCAAATTCATATGTATGATAAATAAATTTATGCTTAAAAAATCAAAAAATATTATGAAATATTGTTTTTATAGGAAAATGTTTTTTGGTAAATTAATTGTTCTTCTAAAATTATAGTTAATCATAAATATATTCAATATATAAAAGAAAATAATGGATGAAAAATATTTTTTTAGTTTTTTAGAAATACTAGATGAAACATTATTAAAAAGGGACTTTATTTCATAAGTTGGTTGTAATGTTTTATACCTTCTTATTCAAAAACATTCATACATCGGTGATTATCAAATTTTATGAAATGATTTGTGGGTTTTTATGTTTTAGTGTTATGTATGAAACATACTATAAACATAATATTTATTAAAAAATATATATATTTTTATATTCGGTCATCAAATAGAAAAAAATATAACTATTTCAATCTATTAATTAATAACCATATTCATATCTAGATCCTTTTATAAAATTTTATTTTAATAATTATTTTCACAAACACCGGTTTTTTGTTGATTATATTCATCATTGAATACTAGTAATTTTTATTATTTAATATATTATTTATAATGGATATTTAGACATAATTTATTAATATCAGGACGATAATTAAAAAATTATTCAACCTACTAGAATAATTTTCCCAAATGATTTATTCTGTATCATTTTAAATTTTCGTAGATTATGATTATATTATGTGTGAATGGAATCAATAAACACATGTTTTAGGTAATTTAGAGACAATAATAGTCATCATAATTAATTTTTCTATTAATATTCTAGAACCATATTCACAACATAAATTACACTTTAATATATTTTATTTTTTCAATATAATAATTAATGATAAAAATAATGATGTTGGTATAGAGTCATTCATGTTGGTGGTTAAACAAACTAAAACAAATTATTGTTATACTTGAAAATGAGTAAGAGTTCCAATTTATATGATAGTTGTATCAATTTATAAAATAATAATGATATAAATATAATATAATTACATTTGATGATAATATCTATAATTATTTTATATGATATGGTTTTTGAAGAAGATAATGGATAACTAGGTACTTGATTTGATGAATTCGATCAATATCAACATGGGTTCATTCCGAATGAATAACATAGGTGTCAATACTATAACCAAAAGCTAAAAAATATCAATGATGGATCTGGGATATATAAAAAAATTTATTATTGAAGATATTCTCATAGTAATATAATGGTTTTTATACCGTAGTGGATATTTCATTTTAGAGATGAAATTGGGGGATGGTGTCTTCGAAACATAAGTTATGTGATGGCTAATGATTGATCCACATTGTAGTTTTTTATATTATGTGAGTAAATTATGGAGATAGATTTTTTTTGATAACACACCTATAAATTTTATTTTATAATATTTAAATATCATTTTAATTATAAAAAATTCAGGACATTTTAATTAACCACTTCATACCCCTTTTTATCTCTTTTACATATTTTAATTTTTTACCATGGTAATTATTTATTTTAATAAAAATATTTGGTGACCCTTCATTCATAATTTTAAATATATGATTCCAAATTTGGAATAAATTTATCCCAATTTAATTTCTAAATATTTACAAAAAATTAAATCAAAAAATAATATATTTAAATAGAATAGTTTTTTTGGAAAATAAATTAAAACCTTAAGTGCAATTAGTCTTATTATAAAATCCTCAATTTTTATGAATAATTTTATTTGAATAAATTAAATATATCTTATGGATTTTGATACATGAAACACAAAATTAATCATTAACTACACACATCATTGGCTTAGATTGAGTAATAAGAAACACTCGGTTTTAACAAAACCATGATATTTTATTATCATAGTTGTTTAAACTCGGTTTTTATAATTGATCCATTACCATAGTGATAATAATATTAATAAAATATTTTTAAAAATTATGTTTAACTTTATTTTGAAAAAAATGTTAATAAAAAGTATTTAATTTTACAATAAATTCTATATATATTAAAAATATTACATTATCAAAAATAGGAATTTTATGTCGTAATGTGAAAAATAATAAAATTAGTTATTAAAATTTTATCAAATTATATTTATTTTTTAATTTATAATTTCATAATTATCTTATGGTAAAATTTGGAGATTTTTTTGAAAAGTTACATTTTTTGATGAATGGTAATAATTATTGAATTTTAATAAAAACCATTATTTTTTTTAAAATATTTATAAAGATAAATTATATTTTAAATTGGATTTAAGGTATAATGAGTTCAATTATACATTTTTTATTCCATTTTTTTGACATTGGAATAAATTTCACTTTTTATATGGATATTAAGACATTGTAAACATTTAAAATTATTTTCTTTATAATCCCCCTTTTTTATAATATCTTTGGGATTAAATTTTAAATAAATTTTTAAATTTAAATAAATGGTATTTAAAAAAATGAATTCCATATTTTCAATTAAAATATTTAAAATATCTAATAAGGTAAACAAAATTTTTGACCAAAATGAATAGTTAATGAAGTAAAAATTAATTTCCAGGATTACGGTACAAATGGGTTTTCCAAGGTGTTAAACATAAAAATATAATCGTAAAAAACTATATACTTTTCTAAAAGAAATTCTTTACATATATCAATCTATTTCCCTCTAAGGTTCTATAATTTCCTTTCTTAGATCCGTGTTATATAATATAAATGTGGGAGAAATTATTTCCCTTAAAAAATACAATATATGTCATCTACCCAACTTATAAAATGAAATCCATCTCTTCTCATCTTCTCACATTTAACCATAATAGTTTCATAAAAAATATGGAATCACACCTTTTTATTTCATAACATTTCATTTCATTATACAAATATAATATCTTTAAAATCTAGTGTCTTGGAAATTAGGAAAAAATTACATGAAAACATTAAACATTATTCTAATAAAATTTTAAGACATAATGAATGGTTCATACTATTTATAATTACATCATCTCATAACCTAGAGACATACATCAATGGAAAGGGTGAGCAGAATGCCCAGTAAAAAAATCAAGGGAATTAGTTTACTTGTGATATCAATAAGAACATGAAGAAAAACATAAAGACCTGAGAAATGGAAGAAGATTCATATCATAATAAAAATTACATGAATATTAACATGAATATGTGGTAAGAACATATAATTTATAAATTCATTAACAAATCACCAAGGTTCACCCCCAAGGTGTTATAAAATTTACAATGGTTATTCACTATGGTATCATGATACTTGTCATCTCTAGAGATAAAATTCATTACCCAATGCATTGGAATGCTTTCAGGGTGAAACTTTAATATTTATATATATTCATGTGATCCACCTAGATCATAATACTACAATTCATAAATAACCCAAATTGATTAAAATAAATGGGTTTCACTTCAAAATCATGACATTTCAAAAGTGCTAAAACATAAGTTCATTATGCCATTTATTAACCATGGAAAGGTATTAAGGGTTATATGTATGTCAGTTAAAGAATAAAATAGATCAGTTTTATTTCTTTTGGAATACCTCTTGAAATGAAAATACAGTTGGGTATTCACATAAATAAAACAAGAGAGTTTCTTGGGAAAAAGAGAGAGATTATGATATGAAAATTTCTGCACCATAACGACTATATAACATTTTTTTAAAACATATTAAAAAGAGAGGGGAAAAGGGTAAACACATAATAAATAACTCATAATAATGTAAAGGGATATAATACAATTTAAATAAGATCATCTTATGGATTTTTGAATGACAGAAAACATGGAAAAGAAACATGAATTAAAAGAGAAGATTCGTTTTCTTTTACGTAAATTCAGCAGCCCAACGGTGTCACTTAAAAATTCTGAAAATTAGTTGATGAGAGAAAAAGGGTATCTTATAGATTTTAAATGAAATGGAAGGTTATAATGAGATATAATAAAATTCCAGATCAAAGGAATATGGAAACTAGAGGACATAACATAATGGAAGTCGTGAATTAAAATAAGAGGGTCAAAGATTCCCTTATGTTGAAGTGTATCTTCAAAATCTTGAAGGTTGGGTCCTTGGAGGTCATTAGGGAACCTTGGGAGGACACCTTGGGAAGTAAAAAGACCAGAGATTAATTTTTTTTGGAATTTTGAATGAAATTTTTGAGTGCATGGGTTGTTATTTATAGCAAAAATTATGTATTAATTTATTAATTTCCATGAGATGCCGCATCGATGGTATATGCAAAACCATGGGCTTGCCCATGGTATTTTCTACTGGTATTGACCACTTGGGACACCTCATAACATATCATAGTATTCAAAAGTCGACAAGAATTATTAAATCATTATTACATCATTAATGATGTCATTAATCACACTGAAACTCAAAAATCTATTGTTACTATTCACAGAAAAACATAGCATTTTTTAAAAATTTCATAAATTCTCCCTAACCTAACATTGACTCCTTAAATTGAAAATTGAACTTCATTTTATGAAAATAATTTTCTAATTATGAAATATTTAATTTTTATGTAAATACACTATTTACATGAAAAAATACTAATATTTAAGTAATAATTTCTAAAACAATTATTTACTAATTCTATTATATCACTTCACCTTTCAAGATGCCTGAATTATATTCCTACAGTATTATGTGAGTTTACTATTCCATTGGTCACATTACTATTTAAAAGGGTATTATTACTATATATACTTTACTATTCACTAAAATATAATTTGATCTTATTAGAAACTAAATTTCATAATTATGAAAACTATAGAAGACCATTTTTTGAAAATCATTTCACATTATTAATTATTTGAAGTATACAAAAATATTTTAAAATAACTTTTTTCCCCAAAATTTCATCAATAATACGGTACTTCTAAAAATTCATCCTATAATTATATAGAAATTTGAAATTTGAAACTTTTACCATAAGAATAAATAACAAAATTATTTATACAAAAGGATTACAGAAAGTAAATAAGGCCTTGTTACATAGACCCTTATAACACCATCAAAGGACCCATGATTAAGGTGTGTTGTGGTGATATAATATTGAGGCATCTTAGACAACATTGCTTGAGTGGTGATTTCTATCAGCTTGAATTTATCCCATAGGGAATTTTGTTCAAGATTTTCATGATAAATCTCATATTGGGTTAGGACCAGAGCAAAGCCTGGGGATGCAACCTCTTTCCCGAGCTATGATTGTTGGGATTTGTATGATCCAATTCTGTTGGATGATTCCATTGACAATTATTTCTATATTAATTAACCATGATCACTAGTATTTATAAACAATAATCATAACATAAAAAATTTACTTTCCAATGGTCATATTGAACAATGGTCCTATTAACAAATGGTCATATTGAACAATGGTCATATTGACCAATGGTCATATTATAGTCAAAATCGAGTGGAATTATTTTAATTATACTCACATAATTAATTAAAGGATATAGTTTTATTGTGTATTAAATATAATAATACAAAAATTCAAGAAACAAATATTATTCAAATGTTTGGGTCGTTACATTCTTCCCCCCTTAAGAAATTTCATCCCAGAAATTTCATCTAGTACCCTCAAAAGAGAAAACGGGTGGGGTACTTCTAATTCATAGAGTACTCTAGTTCCCACGTGGCATTTTCATATTTGTGGTTCCTCCACAACACCATAACAGGGTGGGTATTCTTGTTGTATAGAACCTTGTCTCTACGATCCAATATCTACCTCAGCTACTCCTTATAAGATATGTTATGATGCAATTGTACCAACTATAGATTTAGTACATATGAATGGTCAGTAATGTACACTCTCAAGAGGGATACATGGAGTACATCACAAACTTGTTCATGATTTGGGAAAATTTCAAGCTGATAGGCCACTTCTCCTACACGACCAAAGATTTCATAGGGGCTAATGTGCATAGGGTTGAGCTTCCATTTCATCCCAAACCAAATGACTCTCTTCAAGGTGAAATTAGAAGAAAGAATATGTCACAAACATAAACTCCATGTCCATTCGACAGTAGATGACATAGCTCTTTTTCCAACTCTGGGTTTCCATAAGGAGTTGCTGGATGGCATGGACCTTTTCGATAATATATTTCACAAGATCAGGCCCAAAAAACATTCCCTCACTAGCAATATCCCAAAAAGTTAAGAGTTCTACATCACTTCCCATATAGAGATTCATAGGTTTCCATTTGAATGCTCGAGTTGAAGTGGCTGTTTTAAGAGAACACAAATAAAGAGAGATGTTGATACCATCCACCTTTATATCTTATTGAGCATTTTATCAACATATCCTAAAGTATTTGAATATTCCTTTCATATTAGACATTATTTTTGGGGTTGTAGGGTATAGTGAAATAAATTTCAGTACTCAGAGCATGTTGATGACTTATCTAGAATTTTGATGTGAAACATGGATCATGATCAGATGCAATATAATGTATAACTCTATGTATCCTTACGACGTCCTTTCGTAAATTATATAAAGTTTATCAATAGTTAAATCTTCCCGAATAGTGATAAAATGGGCAGTCTGGGTGAGATAATCCACAATAACCCATATCACATTGTTTCCTTTGGATGTACTTTGGATACCAGAGTCAATGACTATTGTGATATTTTCCCCCATCCATGTTGTTATGGGTAGTGGTTGCAATCCCCCATTAGAAAGTTATCATTCAAAATTCACATGCTAACTTACCAGGCACCTTGAAGTGTAGTCAACAATCTCCCTTCTCATATTTTCCCACCAATAATAATCACGAATGTCTCTATACATTGTCGTGCTTCTTGTATGTTTAGAGAAAGTAGAGCAATGAGATTCATCCATCAAATCCTTTTTTATTTCAAGAATATATAGAACACATAGTCTTGTATGAAATTTCAGTACACCATCATGATCAATATTGATCTCAGGAAACCTCCCATCTTTCACAGCCTCATACATCTTCTGTATCAAAGTATCTTATTTATGATATTTCATAATCTTGTAATGTAATGAAGGTTTATAAATAATTTGGGTTAGGGTTGTTGATGTACCTTCCATTATAATTCCCATGTCCAAATTTACTAGGTCATTGATCGAAGTATCACTTAGAATCCTCATCATGGAAATAACAACTATGTCTTTCCTAATTAATACATCAGTGACATTGTTGGCTCTTCTGGGATGATAATTAATTGAACAATCATAGTATTTAAGAATATCCAACTATCTACTTTGTCTCATGTTAAATTCATTTTGTGTGAAAATATACTCCAATATTTGGTGTTTTGTGTATATATAACATTTCAACCCATAAAGATGGTGCCTCCATATATTCAGAGTAGAAATGGCCACAACCTGCTCCAGAACTTTTATATGATAGTTCTACTCAGGAGTATTCAACTATCAAGATGCATAAGAAGTGACCTTTAAATTTTTCATGGGGACACACCCAAGACCTTTCAGATATGCATCGCTTAAAATAACCAATCCTTCTCCACCTGAGGGTAGAGTTTACACGGGTTCAGTAACTAATCTCTTCATCAGCTCTTAGAAACATTCCTTACCTTCTTTTTTCCAGACTAACCAGACCCCTTTTAATGTAAACTTGGTTAATATATTATAATGTCATGAAAATTCTTTCACAAGACTCTTATAATATCCCGTTAAGCCAAAGAAAACTACAAATCGCAGTTATTGTTGTAGGTAGAGGTCATTCCTATAAATCCTTTGTCTTTTCAGTGTCAACAATGATTCCTTCATTGGTTATGATGTACCCCAATAAATAAAAATGTAGAAACCAAAATTCTCATTAGCTAAACATTCCCAAAATCCTCTCCTTCCATAGAGTTTTAAAAATAACCCTTATATGATCCACATGCTCTTTGGGACATTGGAATATATCATAATATCATCAATAAAAGATACCATAATATTATCAAGGCAGTACTTAAAGAATATATTCATCAAATACATAAAAATAACAGGTGTATTAGTCATCTGAAGGGCATAAAAAAAATTCATAATGCCGATATTTTGAAAGGAAGTAAGCTTTTGGAATTTATAATTTATTCACCCTCAATTGATGATAACCAGAACAAAGATTAATCATAAAAAAGATCTGATCCCCATGAAGTTAGTAAAATAAGTCATAAATTCATTGAAGAGGGTATTTGTTCTTCAATGTGATCCAGTTTAGTTCTCTATAATCAATCCATAGCCGCATTGATCCATCCTTCTTCTTCACAAAGAGAACATGTGCTACCCAAGGAGACACAAATAGATGGATAAAATCCCTCTCAAAAAGATCTTGGATTTCATTAATTAATTCATCCAACGCCAAATTTTTCCATTCTCTATGGGGTATGTGATATCAGATGAGATCTTGGTAAGAGTTCAATGGAGAACACTTCCTCTTTTTCCAGGGGAGGTCTGGGTAAATCCTCATGAAATATGTTAATTTATTCCTAGACGATGGGGACATTTTCTACCCTTATACTCTCATTTCCTTCTTCTTCTTCACTGATCTTCTCCATAAAGAAGGACATAAGAGGTTCTTCTAGATAATGAACAGGTTAAGATATCTCTCATTGGAAGATATCTATAGGTTTTCCCTTCCAGACTACTTATATTTCCTTTCTTCTATGTTTTATCTTATATATATACATTGAGTGATAGTCCATCCCAAGTATAATGTTGAATTCCAACATTGGAATGACTTCTAGATTTGCGAAAATATTATTCCCACTAAATTATATACTATAGTTTCTAAACACTAACGATGTTTGGATAATTACACCATGAGTCTTGACTGATAACTATACTTTCATCAATTCAGGGGTTGATTCTAAATTATATGAAAACATGGAGGAATTAAAGGAATGTGTAGAACTAGAATAAAACAAACTACTTTCTAGCTTAGAGAAAATAATAAGAATACCAGCAACCACATCATTTGGTGCTTCAACTTCATCTTCCATGATAGAAAAAGAATGACCTTTCTCCGTCGGCCTTTATGGAGGCTGATGATGGTTCCCCTCCACACCCCTTGTATTTGGACAGTGATTGGATAAGTACCCAAGTTTTCCACACTTATAACATTGGACATCTGGTAGGGCGTACACCATCTTTCATTTTGTGTTACTGTTTGGTAGTTGAGACTTCACCTCACTACAACAATTCTATGTGATATGGCCATCTTTTCCACACATGTAGCACTACCCGCTCCCATGTAGGGAGTTCATTAAATTCATACTCCCACATTTATTACATGTGGGATGTTGAACTTTCTTGTCTCCAATTCCCTGATCGAAGATCCTCTCTTGGCTCGGATCCACTGATATCTTCTTATCATTGGATTTATTGGACAACTATGACTCACCAAACTATAGATAGACATTCATTTTACTTGGTATGATATCCTCATAGTTTTCATAGTCTTTTTTAGCAAGATTATTCCACATATGAGGTCTCAGTCCACAAAAGAATCTATCAACCTATCCATTAGTATCCATGAAAAAAGTGTGAGGTGTAACGGGAATGACTGTTAAATTTCATCTCGTAGCTTCCAACATATATATTCTCCTTATGCTTCATCTTGAGAAAGTCCTTCTCCATTCTTGTTCTCATGGAACGAGGGAAATAGTTATTAAAGAAGATACCTCTGAACTATTCCCACTCCATAGCATTAACCTACACTCTTGGACTTTTGTTTTTAATAAATTCCCATCATTGATCACCTTCTCCCTCTAAGCGGTAAATATTTTGGGTGACCCTCTCTTATTCTAAACAGAGGAGCACATAAATGATCTTCTTGATAGATCTAATCCACTGCTCAGAAATCAATGGGTTGGTCGACCCATTGATGGTTAGTAGTTGTTGATGCATAAAGGATTCATCAAAATTTTGTTCCTTTCTTGGTGAGATCATTATTTCAGCTTGATTCAAGCAATTTCCCATAACATGAGTCAGTTGGTTCATCATTCTCATGAAAGTTTCCATTCCAGCTTCCGTTGGAGGGAGGTCAGCGCCTGGTCCATTACGGTGACTATTTTCACAGTTCCTACTATTGCCCAAAATTTTCTAAAAGAATAAAACCTTTGTTAGAAGCTTATTTCACTTATGAATCTTTTAACTATAATGGATTTTATGTCTTAAATCAGCATGCTTAAACAATTACATTTCTTTTTAAATCCTTTATAATGATTCTTAAAAAGCTTGTGATTCACAAAAACATATCCTATGAGAGTGTCAAAACAAGAGTCTGGAAAAGCCCATTGTCGTGTACTAGGATACACCAGGTCAAGCCCAAAACTCCTTGTCGATATTTTCACTGCTATGTACATCAGTTCCATAGCCACATCAACTTGTTCGTATCCAGATAATGATTTATTTTCTCGATAACCACTAACTTAATATTTCAACAAAATACCAGAAAGATTTCCAATATTTAAAAGTTTTTATAGGGTTATACCTAATGTTTTCATATAATAATTTCCACAAATAACTAAACTATCCTTCGATACCAACTATAGAATCCAACCTTTTTATTTCATAACTTTTCATTACATTTTACAAACAAATGATATTTAAAGTCTAGTGTCATTAATATTAAGAAAAAAATACATGAAAACATCAAATATTATTCTATTACACTTTTAAGGATTCATAAAAGGTTCATACTAAGTACAATTACTGCATCTCATTACCTAAAGAAATTCATCAAATGAAAGGTTGAGCAGAAGGCCTAGAAAGGAAAGCAAGAGAATCAATTTACTTATGATATCAATAAGAAATTAAAGAAAAACATTAAGACATGAGAAATGGAGGAAGAGGCATATAAAAATGAAAATTACCTAAATCATAACATGAATATGTGGATACAACATTTAATTTAGACATTCATTATCATATCACCAAGGGTCATCGCCAGGGTGTCATAAACATTACCAAGGTTATCAACCAAGGTACCATGAAACCTGTCATCTCTAGAGATTAAATTCATTACCCAAGGTAATGGAGTGATATTAGAGAGCAACCTTAATATGAATTTATATTCACGTTAGATGCATATATCATAATCATACATTTCATAAATAACCCAAATATAGTAAAATAAGTGGGTTTCACTTCAAAATCGTCATGTTTTAAAAGTGTTTAAAAATTAGTTCATTATGTCACTTATAACCCATGGAATGGGATTAAGGGTTATTTTTTTTGTCAATTCCCAAATCAAATAGACCAATTTTATTTATTTATTAATACCTCTATAAATGAAAATGTAGTTGGGTATTCACATAAATAAAACAAGATAATTCATTTAGAAAAAGAGAGATATTTTGAGGTGAAACTTTTTGCCACATAACGACTATATAACATGGTTTTAGAAAACATTAAAAAGAGAGGGGAAAAGCATCACCAACTCCTAAATAAATAATAATACAGTATAGGTACATAATAAAATTTATATATGTTAATGTTATGGATGTTTGAATGAAATACCATATTAAAAGGGAACTTGAACGAAAAGAGAAGATGCAATTTCTTTTACATAAATTCGACAGCCTAATGGAATCACATAAAAATTCAGAAAATCATTTTATGAGAGAAGAATGTGTCTATCATAAATTGAGCCATAAATGGATATTAATATGTATCTATAAGAACATACCCCAACATAAGAAGAAGGATAATATAAAACATAACACTAAAGAAGTCATCAGTTAAAAGAGGATGGTGAAAGGTTACCTAACCATGATGAGTAACATCGAGAGCTTCAAGGTTGGGACCTTGGGGAATGAGGGAACCTTGGGAGGACACATTAGGAAGTAAAATGATCATATCATAATTATGGAAGAATTTGTACGAGAATTAATGAAATAATGAGTTGGTATTTATAGACAATGTGAGGGAATAATTTATTAATTTAAAAAGGACACCTCATCTGTGGTATTGGTGAAACGATGGGCCTTCCAACGGTTTGTATCCATGGTATTGGCAACTTGGGACACCTCATAACATATATTAATATTCACAAGTCAGCCTGAATTTTTACTTCTTTAATTATTTCATTAAGCACACTTAAACTCAAAAATGTATTTTTATTATTGAACGGAAAACAAAACATTTTATAAAAATATCATAAATTCACCCTAACCTAATATTGTTGTTATGATTTCAAAAATGAACTCCATTTTATGAAAATAATTTTCTAATTTTGAGATATTTAATTTTTATGTAAATTATCTATTTACCTAAAAAAATTCTAATACTTAACTAATAATTTCTGAAACACTTATTTACTTATGCTATTATATCACTTCACCATTCAAGATTCCTAAATTATATTCATACATTATCAAATAATGTTACTATTCCATTGGTCACATTACTATTTATATGGGTAATATTACTATTCATATTTTACTTTTCATTAAATGTTATGTTCACCTTATTAGGCTGAAAATTTCTTACTGATCACAACTATAGAAGACTCTTTTTTGGAAATAATTTCATATTATTAATTATTTAAAGTTTAAAAAAATATTTTAACATACCTTTTTCCCGAAATTTCATCAATAATATGGTACATATATATATTCATCTTATAATTATCTTAATCTTTTAAATACAAAATTTTTACCATAAGAATATATAAAAATTTTATTTATACAAAATTATTACACAGTGAAAGTAAGGCCTTTTTAAAAATCCCCTTATAACACCTACATTGTACATATGTGTAAGGTGTGTTATGGTGATAGAATCTTGGTGTAGCTTGGATAACATTACCTCAGTGGTTATTTCTATCTTCTTGAATTCTCCCTTAGGAGATTTCATTCAAACTTCACATGTTGAAGCTTATCATGGGCTTGGTCCATAGGAAATAAATGTTATTCAACCTCTTTCCAAAGCTTTGACAGATGGGCTTTATATGGCTCGAGTTTACTGGATGACGCCATCGACTCTTCATTCTGTATTAATTAACCATGATCACATATATTTATAAAATATAATCATAATGTTATGAATTTATTTTCCCAAAGTCAAATTGACCAACAACCATATAACAGTCAAAACCCAGTGGAATTATTCTAATTATACCCACTTCATTAATTAACAGATATAGTTTTATTGTGTATAAAATTAAATAATACCGAAATTAGAGAAACAATTATTATTCCAAAGTTCAGGTCATTATATGAAACTACTTAAACAATATTCCAAATTCCCTCCCCTCATAATATAGTCTTTAATTTTTTCATAAATCCATCCTTGGAAGGACTTTAAAGAAAACTTAAGGTGGATACATGATGAAGAGGTTGCATGTATCAACACGATCTTTTATTTTATTACTTCCTCCATATGATTTATTTATTTTTATATAATGAATATATAATAACATGAGTATAATAAATATAAAGAAATATTTTTATGTAAATTTAATGACCTATATTCATCTCCGCTTCCATCAAATGTGTTATGGAAAATTGTTCGTGTGTATGGAAGACAACCGCATCATGAATCGACATCATTCATTTTTTCCATTACCACCTCTAAAGGTTGGAAATAATGTTGGATTAATTATATATATATTTTATAAATCATATTTATGAGGTTTCAATGACTATATAATTTTAATTTCCCACATACCTTCAAGCTTTCAATTTTGTGGGAATACGATAACGTTGTTCATGTGTACGCCAAACTACCACCTCATGAAGCGATGTGACTCTTCTTGCTATACATGGAATATATTAATGATGGGTTTAATAAATATATTCAATATATATTATATAAAAAACATTATATAATTATAATATATCATTTAATTTTCTTTCAATCAATGAAATAAGAAAATTGAAGCAACGTTCATGCGTACCTACAACCTACAATCTCCATGAACGCTGTATTCCATTTCCTATTTCTATATTTTTTAGATTTCTATAAGTAAATATATATTGATTTTATAGGGTATTTATATATTTTTTATATTTTAATTTATATTATGAAATATTTTTTAAATTAAGAGTATCAATAATATAACAAATCAAAACATATTTGAAAAACAATGTGTTTATTAGAAGGAACGTAACATAAACATGAAGCTTTAATAAATAAGTAATAAAAGTTCAGAAGAAAATAATGTGTGGTTATATATATATTAATATTATTATGAAATATATATATATATATATATTATTTATATTTAATATATAAGATTTTTTAACATGTACGTGAAATTTCAAGACTTAATGGAAATTTTTTTTCTCACTTTAAACTTTAGCGATGAACATGGTATTTTAACCACATATTTCTTCTTTGTGGGGTATTTACTACCCATGAATTTATTATATTATTATTAACATAAAATTATTAGTATTTTCATATCAATCTAATTATCTCTATTTAATAGGGTTTTTGGTTCAAATGAAACTAAAGTTGTAAAAGAGTTTTTTTTCTCAATTTCATTCTTTGAGATGTTCATTATGTTATGCACATACATTCATTCATAAGGTGAATATACACACCATTTTACATGTAATATCATGAATTTATTCATCCTGATATTATTGTATGATTCATTTGATTTTAGTTTTTTGTTATAATAACAATTCAAGGTTACCAATGTGGTATAAGTTTTATGTTATAATATCATTATTTATCAATATAGTTTTTGATTAAGTCACTATTATTTAAATCTCTTGTTCTACCTATAATGAATTATAATTATTTTTTTTATAATTGGTAATTCATTATTTATTCATTTAATTGTTCCTTTTTCACCCTTTTTTACATAATATAATTAAGCGAAAAATTAAAAAATTCAACTGCTTTTCTCTCTTTGGTAGAAAATCAATTTTTTTAAAACCCATATTTTATGAATAAAATTTCAAATTTTTTATTACTATATTATAATATTTTAAGTAAATGTTTACCCATATTTACTATTTTTAGAAAAAATATAAAGGAATATTCATGTCATTGTCCAAACCAATACATGTTTGGTTTTTACTGAAAATGTCAAAGGGATCATTAATTTAACATGTATGACATGAATAGATTTCTACATCATCGCGGACCCAAAATTATTTTATTATTAATTTATATGTTTAAAAGTTTTTTTTAAAAAGTGGTTTTAAAAAAAATAATTCTTACTAAAATTAAAATATTGAAGGATATTTTCCTTAATAAATGTTTTAAATTAATTTTAAAGCATACATTATATGATTTCAAGGTTATTTTAAATGAATTAAAATGTGGTCTTTCAAGAAATGGTATTTTCCACAATAAATGTTTTAAATGATCATTAAAAATTGTTTTCTATATAATATTAAATATTTTGGGGTTACTTATTCATAAATATGGATATGATTCAAGGAATACCATTAATATTATTTTTATGAATTGTTTATTTTTTTAAGAAAAGATGTTTATGGAACCCATTTCCTGTCCATGGGTTATACCATGAGGAGGTTATTATGAAACCACTTCTTTCCAATAGATATTCTATGATTATATAATTAATAAAACAATAAATTTTACATAGGTTTTGATATGTAGAAATGTTTTTTATACCTACTTCATTTAATGGGTTATCATATGATGAACATTTTAATAACATGGAACACATATTTAAGATTTAATTATGTGATGGTTGGTAGCTATATCAACCACTCATGCATTGGGTAAAGAATCAATATCATGATAGTGGTAGGACTGGAGTAGTAAGTGAAATTGGTTTAGTAAGACCATAATAAAATGGGAAAGGAACTCGGTTCAGTAAGACAAGGATAGAGTGGGGAGTGAACCACGTTTGGTAAGACAAGGATGGAAGGGGTAGTGGACCCAATCCATCAAAATACTTTTCCTTCTATGATTTTCTTGGAGGTGATCCTCAACTAATATGTAAAATATTTTATATTCTTATGTTTATGCCACAAATTTCATGTCGTATAATCTCATGGCCAATATTATTTGATTCCCTTATTATTAATGTCCTATGAACTACCAATATTCATTCCATGACTCCTGATTATGATTATTGATATGCATGGTATGGTTTTCAATTATTATTATCATGTTCTCATAAACTTATTTTCATTTTACTCTTACATATCTTCCTTCATTACCCTTACATAGAATTTTTTCCCACTCTAAATTTCCTTAACTTTCTACTTATTGTGGAGATATTTTTTATGTATGCTCTATAATGAAATGGTAAT
Source organism: Viscum album (assembly GCA_963277665.1). NCBI lineage: Eukaryota > Viridiplantae > Streptophyta > Magnoliopsida > Santalales > Viscaceae > Viscum > Viscum album. The sequence continues at coordinate 2,017,538,983 of OY728127.1, forward strand.
ATTTATGAATGACATGGTGGGATATGACCTAGCACACTAATGAACTATTGTTTATGATTCTATGTTTTCAAATGCACTGAACTAATACAGCTCTCAAGCATGTATTTATATACTGTAACAAATATTCCCAAATATTTTTGTTATATATATAAATATATATGAAATTTAAATTTTGTTATACTTACTATAAGAGAGATGTTTTAGTTAACCTTTGGAAATGATGATGAGAAAACCTTAGTCATATCCCTAAGGGCATGTATAAGGATAAGTCGAAGGATAAGTCAATGTATATTAAAATATACTGGAATTTTGGTCAAGGTTAAAGAGATTGGTTTCCAAGAAATACATCCATGTATGGTTACTATATGATAATGTCTATTTGGTATAGATGTACCTAGGGATAAAAACACTGAAAACATCATATTAATCTATACTCAATCTAGAACTGGTGCACTACAATAGGACATTTAACACACTCGGTTTGACACTCCCAAGGGATATTCATTTGAAATTCACAAACCCTTTATGAATCATCATGAAAATTTTAAACATAACATGACTATAAATGAAAATGGATAAAATTAATGTGTCATATATTAAATATTAAATTATCATGATTTAGACAATATATATGTTATTTTTCATGATTATGTGGTTCACCACTATTATTATTATTTTTTACACTATGATTTTTTATTTTAGTGAATGGGTAGAACTTGAACGAACAATGTTAATGTGGAGTGTGATTGTAAATCCAATGATTATCCTCAAATTCATTCAAATGTTATATGGTCTAGAATGAAAAAACATGTTTTTTATGCTCACACAACATTCCCATGCTATAAACTGTGCTGTACATCCAAAACAACAGAGGTGGGAGTAACATTATATTGATTCCTTCATGAGGAAACATCCATATATTTTTAGAGGGTCTTATGATCCAACAATTTTGTAATAATGCATCAATACATATAAAATGATATTTTCAGTTCCCAAATGTTCGGAAGAAGAATGATTTATTAGGGTTGTCTAATATTTAGAAAGGGAAGTGAATCAATGGTCTATGATTATCAGAAATATGAGGAAACATGATGAAGTTGACTACATGGATCTAGAAATGTTTTTGAACATATTTTAATATAAGTAAATTTCTAAAATTATTCATATGAATATGAAGAAGTATTTTTTGAGTTAAAGAAAAATTATCACGAATATGTTGGTACATATGAGGAAAAGATTACAATACATGTGCGGTATGCTTCTGGTTTTATCATCTGACCTAAATGTATGACTAATCGAATATTCCATATTATAAAACCAAGTCTTAGAGGGATATTATACATAAGAGTCTTCATTATATAGGAAAATATTGGTTTATGTGATATCACTGTCGAAATTGATATTAGAGTTATTAAGCAATCTCGTAGTTTTGATAAGAAAATGCTAATGGATTTCGAAGGAAAATCTAAAAACCATGGGGCGAAGAAGATTATATATACTTTATTCCCAATGTGAGAGAAGAATCATGGATGCAATTTTATTAAGGGTGCTAGTAAATTTTTTAGTTATAGAAGGTAATTTCATCAGGAGACTATTTAATAAATTTATGGGAAGAAGATAGGTAATGATGTAAAGAGAGAGAAAGCCGCACATAATAAACCTCCCACACTTTTGTAATTCATGTTTAAAGATAGTGGGAATTATGCTAACCTATTCCCAAACCCGAGGGTTAATGCTAATGATGAATATAGTAACATATTAAGTAGAGTGATAAGGGGAAATATTATATTATCATTATTTATGTCAAAGAGTGAAATAACAACGTGGTGAAAGATACAAAAACCATCCACTCTAGAAATATTAATTTCTTATTTGACTCTTGATGTACCCATTCCTTCATAACAAAATAATTTCCTTAGGGTTTCACGATTCCGCAGAAATGATTATATTTTTAATTAGAAGTGAAAACCTATAATGGTATGATGATCACGTCTCAAGTCAATGATTCCACTACAGGTGATGTTGTTGGGAATTTTCTAGCTGAAAATCATATTTTTATTCCTCAGGTTGAGTTTCATGAAATCCTTTGTAGTGATTTTATTTCTATACATAAATCCTACATAAATTTTTCTGTGTAAGGGATGTCATATTTGATATTTTAAATCAACCTATGATCATCTATCGATGTGGGGATAAGTATGAACTTCTGATGGAGATAATATCCATTGAATGGGTATTAATACTCTTTTAAATTGGAATTTTTATTAGATAGCATGGGAGAAATATGAAATAGGTGATATTCCAATTGTGTGATAATTTTTTGGTGCCTTTCTAAATAATATTTCAATACTTCTTCCAACATGTGTTGTTGAGTTCTCAATAGTAATCATATTGGGGTCATACTAATTTATAATAATCCCTATACAATGGCCCCAATTATGTTATCAAATTTTAAGTAGAAACCCTAGGAAAACCATGAAAATTGATTCATTTAGCCAACTGCATCACATTGGGGTGAACCACATCTTTTTGTTAAAAATTAAAATGGATCAATGGAACTCTATATTGATTATCAATAGATGAATATGATAAAAATTAAGAAAAAGTATCCTATTTCTCCTATTTATTACTTGTTTGATTAAATGTGTAGATATAAATTATTTCTAAAAATTAATATTTGATCTAGATATCATTTATTGATAGTGAAGAAGGAGAAAATACCGTGGAAATCTTTTTTTACAAGGTATGGTCACTATAAATATATATTTATTACATTAGGTCTTAATAATTTCAAGATATCATCATGGATTTAATGAATAGATTCTTTCAAGAATACCTTTATCAATTTCGGGTAGTATTTAAAGATGATATTCTTATCTATTCAAATATAAAGGAAGCGAATTAAGATCCCTTTAGTATTTTACAAAAGATCCCAATGAAAGAGAGATTAAATGAAACATTTATAATGACTAAAATTGTGTGGAAAATTGATTCATTCATTGGGTTATATAATCTCAAGAGAGGGTATATCAGTAGATCCATCAAAGATACAGGCTATTGAATGTTGTTCTAGGAAAACCCTAAGGACTAATATATATAGTTTTATTTTATTATCTAGATATCATCAATGTTTTTTGTAGAATTTATCATGATTATATATTCCTCTAACCAAGTTGACTTGGACCAGATTCATGCTCCTCTAGATAGATGAATGTGAGTAAAATTTAAAGGAACTGAATAGATGATTAGTCTGTTCAACTATTCAAACATTACCCTATATTGGATAAGGATTTTTAATCTATATTGATGAATCCAAGATGGTGTAGGATGTTTTCTTATGAAAAATGAAATGTTTATAAATTATTCCAAATTAAACCAAAGATTCATGAGAAAAATTTCCAAACTTATGATTTCTAGTTAGCTACAGTAATATTTAAATTAGATATATGGATGCATTATCTTTATGGTGAAAGGTGTGATATATACACCAATCCAAAAATTATAAAGTATATATTCACACATAAATACATAAAAATGTTCCAAACAAGATGGTTATATGTGATTAAATATTATGATTAGTCAATAAACTATAATGATATGATGGTGAATAAGGTGTTCGATGCATTGAGTCAAAGGAATCATGCTTGCTAATATATGAGGAGGATCACAGAATATCCAATATTTATAGATTCGCAATGGATGAATTTTTAAATAAAAACTTATATGGGGAGATCATATCTTGATTAATTTAATGATCAACCATCTATACAAGTGATGATTAATAAGGCACATAAGGTGTCTATAGATACAAAAAAGAAGGTTTCAAATGTTCCGGAGTTTAACATTGACCATTATGGAATGACGAGGTTTAAGACCAATTTAGGCATTCCTTCTATTCAATGATTGAATATGGTGTTCGTAGAGGAAGCTCTTATTTCCCTGATCTATATTCTTCTTGGCTATTTAAAGATGTATATAGATTTGAAATAATACTACTGGTGGGATGGAATGAAGAGATATGTCATAGATTTTGTATCATGGTTCTTGTTATGTCATTAAGTTAAGTCTAAAAGAAAATATTATATGGGGAAGTTGCATATATTACCCATACCAGAATGGAAATGGTATAACATCACCATGGATTTTGTCCTTGGACTCCCAAAAAGTTCTAAAAGGCATTATTCTATATTGATTGTAGTCGATCACTTAACTAATTCAACACACATTATCAGTTCCATAGCCACATCAACTTGTTCGTATCCAGATAATGATTTATTTTCTCGATAACCACTAACTTAATATTTCAACAAAATACCAGAATGATTTCCAATATTTAAAATTTTTTATAGGGTTATACCTAATGTTTTCATATCATAATTTCCACAAATAACTAAACTATCCTTCGATACCAACTATAGAATCCAACCTTTTTATTTCATAACTTTTCATTACATTTTACAAACAAAGGATATTTAAAGTCTAGTGTCATTAATATTAAGAAAAAAAATACATGAAAACATCAAATATTATTCTATTACACTTTTAAGGATTCATAAAAGGTTCATACTAAGTACAATAACTGCATCTCATTACCTAGAGAAATTCATCAAATGAAAGGTTGAGCAGAAGGCCTAGAAAGGAAAGCAAGAGAATCAATTTACTTATGATATCAATAAGAAATTAGAGAAAAACATTAAGACATTAGAAATGGAAGAAGAGGCATATAATAATGAAAATTACCTGAATCATAACATGAATATGTGGATACAACATTTAATTTAGACATTAAATATCATATCACCAAGGGTCATCGCCAGGGTGTCATAAACATTACCAAGGTTATCAACCAAGGTACCATGAAACCTGTCATCTCTAGAGATTAAATTCTTTACCCAAGGTAATGGAGTGATATTAGAGAGCAACCTTAATATGAATTTATATTCACGTTAGATGCATATATCATAATCATACATTTCATAAATAACCCAAATATAGTAAAATAAGTGGGTTTCACTTCAAAATCGTCATGTTTTAAAAGTGTTTAAAAATTAGTTCATTATGTCACTTATAACCCATGGAATGGGATTAAGGGTTATTTTTTTTGTCAATTACCAAATCAAATAGACCAATTTTATTTATTTATTAATACCTCTATAAATGAAAATGTAGTTGGGTATTCACATAAATAAAACAAGATAATTCATTTAGAAAAAGAGAGATATTTTGAGGTGAAACTTTTTTCCACATAACGACTATATAAAATGGTTTTAGAAAACATTAAAAAGAGAGGGGAAAAGCATCACCAACTCCTAAATAAATAATAATACAGTATAGGTACAGAATAAAATTTATATATGATAATGTTATGGATGTTTGAATGAAATACCATATTAAAAGGGAACTTGAACGAAAAGAGAAGATGCAATTTCTTTTACATAAATTCGACAGCATAATGGAATCACATAAAAACTCAGAAAATCATTTTATGAGAGCAGAATGTGTCTATCATAAATTGAACCAGAAATGGATTGTAATAAGTATCTATAAGAACATACCCCAACATAAGAAGAAGGATAATATAAAACATAACACTAAAGAAGTCATCAGTTAAAAGAGGATGGTGAAAGGTTACCTAACCATGATGAGTAACATCGAGAGCTTCAAGGTTGGGACCTTGGGGAACGAGGGAACCTTGGGAGGACACATTAGGAAGTAAAACAATCATATCATTATTATGGAAGAATTTTTACGGGAATTAATGAAATAATGAGTTGGTATTTATAGACAATGTGAGGGAATAATTTATTAATTTAAAAAGGACACCTCATCTGTGGTATTGGTGAAACGATGGGCCTTCGAACGGTTTGTATCCATGGTATTGGAAACTTGGGACACCTCATAACATATATTACTATTCAAAAGTCAGCCTGAATTTTTACATCTTTAATTATTTCATTAAGCACACTTAAACTCAAAAATGTATTTTTATTATTGAACGGAAAACAAAACATTTTATAAAAATATCATAAATTCACCCTAACCTAATATTGTGGTTATGATTTAAAAAATGAACTCCATTTTATGAAAATAATTTTCTAATTTTGAGATATTTAATTTTTATGTAAAATATCTATTTACCTAAAAAAATTATAATACTTAACTAATAATTTCTGAAACACTTATTTACTTATGCTATTATATCACTTCACCATTCAAGATTCCTAAATTATATTCATACATTATCAACTAATGTTACTATTCCATTGGTCACATTACTATTTATAAGGGTAATATTACTATTCATATTTTACTTTTCATTAAATGGTATGTTCACCTTATTAGGCTGAAAATTTCTTACTGATCACAACTATAGAAGAATCTTTTTTGGAAATAATTTCATATTATTAATTATTTAATGTGTAAAAAAATATTTTAACATACCTTTTTCTCGAAATTTCATCAATAATATGGTACATATATATATTCATCTTATAATTATCTTAATATTTTAAATAAAAATTTTTTACCATAAGAATATATAAAAATTTTATTTATACAAAATTATTACACAGTGAAAGTAAGGCCTTTTTAAAAATCCCCTTATAACACCTACATTGTACATATGTGTAAGGTGTGTTATGGTGATAGAATCTTGGTGTAGCTTGGATAACATTGCCTCAGTGGTTATTTCTATCTTCTTGAATTCTCCCTTAGGAGATTTCATTCAAACTTCACATGTTGAAGCTCATCATGGGCTTGGTCCATAGGAAATAAATGTTATTCAACTTCCTTCCAAAGCTTTGACAGATGGGCTTTATATGGCTCGAGTTTACTGGATGACGCCATTGACTCTTCTTTCTATATTAATTAACCATGATCACATATAATTATAAAATATAATCATAATGTTATGAATATATTTTCCCAAAGTCAAATTGACCAACAACCATATAATAGTCAAAACCCAGTGGAATTATTCTAATTATACCCACTTCATTAATTAACAGATATAGTTTTATTGCGTATAAAATTAAATAATACCGAAATTAGAGAAACAATTATTATTCCAAAGTTCGGGTCATTATATGAAAATACTTAAACAATATTCCAAATTCACTCCCCTCATAATATAGTCTTTATTTTTTTCATAAATCCATCCTTGGAAGGACTTTAAAGAAAACTTAAGGTGGATACATGATGAAGAGGTAGCATGCATGAACATGATCTTTTATTTTATTACTTCCTCCATATGATTTATTTATTTTTATATAATGAATATATAATAACATGAGTATAATAAATATAAATAAATATTTTTATGTAAATTTAATGACCTATATTCATCTCCGCTTCCATCAAATGGGTTATGGAAAATTGTTCGTGTGTATGGAAGACAACCGCATCATGAATCGACATAATTCATTTTTCCATTACCACCTCTAAAGGTTGGAAATAATGTGGGATTAATTATAGATATATTATATAAATCATATTTATGAGGTTTCAATGATTATATAATTTTAATTTCCCACATACCTTCAAGCTTTCAATTTTGTGGGAATACGATAACGTTGTTCATGTGTACGCCAAACTACCACCTCATGTAGAGATGTGACTCTTCTTGCTATACATGGAATGTATTAATGATGGTTTTAATAAATATATTCAATATATATTATATAAAAAACATTATATAATTATAATATATCTTTTAATTTTCTTTCAATCAATGAAATAAGAAAATTGAAGCAACGTTCATGCGTACCTACAGCCTACAATCTCCATGAACGCTGTATTCCATTTCCTATTTCTATATTTTATAGATTTCTATAAGTAAATATATATTGATTGTACAGGGTATTTATATATTTTTTATATTTTAATTTATATTATGAAATATTTTTTAAATTAAGAGTATCAAGAATATAACAAATCAAAACATATTTGAAAAACAATGTGTTTATTAGAAGGAACGTAACATAAACATGAAGCTTTAATAAACAAGTAATAAAAGTTCAGAAGAAAATAATGTGTGGTTATATATATATTAATATTATTATGAAATATATATATATATATATATATTATTTATATTAAATATATAAGATTTTTGAACATGTACGTGAAATTTCAAGACCTAATGGGAATTTTTTTTCTCACTTTTAACTTTAGCGATGAACATGGTATTTTAACCACATATTTCTTCTTTGTGGGGTATTTACTACCCATAAATTTATTATATTATTATTAACATAAAATTATTAGTATTTTCATATCAATCTAATTATCTCTCTTTAATAGGGTTTTTGGTTCAAATGTAACTAAAGTTGTAAAAGAGTTTTTTTTCTCAATTTCATTCTTTGAGATGTTCATTATGTTATGCACATACATTGATTCATAAGGTGAATATACACACCATTTTACATGTAATATCATGAATTTATTCATCCTGATATTATTTTATGATTCATTTGATTTTATTTTTTTGTTATAATAACGATTCAAGGTTACCAATGTGGTATAAGTTTTATGTTATAATATCATTATTTATCAATATAGTTTTTGATTAAGTCTCCATTATTTAAATATCATGTTCTACCTATAATGAATTATAATTAATTTTTTTATAATTGGTAATTTATTATTTATTCATGTAATTGTTCCTTTTTCTCCCTTTTTTACATAATACAATTAAGCGAAAAATTAAAAAATTCAACTGCTTTTCTCTCTTCGGTAGAAAATCAATTTTTTTAAAAACCATATTTTAAGAAAAAAATTTCAAATTTTTTATTACTATATTATAATATTTTAAGTAAATTTTTACCCATATTTACTATTTTTAGAAAAAATATAAAGGAATATTCATGTCATTGTCCAAACCAATGCATGTTTGGCTTTTACTGAAAATGTCGAAGGGATCATTAATTTAACATGTATGACATGAATAGATTTATACATCATCACGGACACAAAATTATTTTATTATTAATTTATATGTTTAAATGTTTTTTTTAAAAAGTGGTTTAAAAAAATTATTCTTACTAAAATTAAAATATTGAAGGATATTTTCCTTAATAAATGTTTTAAATTAATTTTAAAGCATACATTATATGATTTCAAGGTTATTTTGAATGAATTAAAATGTGGTCTTTAAAGAAATGTTATTTTCCACAATAAATGTTTTAAATGATCATTAAAAATTGTTTTCTATATAATATTAAATATTTTGGGGTTACTTATTCATAAATATGGATATGATTCAAGGAATACCATTCATATTATTTTTATGAATTGTTTATTTTTTTAAGAAAAGATGTTTATGGAACCCATTTCCTGTCCATGGGTTATACCATGAGGAGGTTATTATGAAACCACTTCTTTCCAATAGATATTCTATGATTATATAATTAATAAAACAGTAAATTTTACATAGGTTTTGATATGTAGAAATGTTTTTTATACCTATTTAATTTAATGGGTTATGACATGATGAACATTTTAATAACATGGAACACATATTTAAGATTTAATTATGTGATGGTTGGTAGCTTTATCAACCACTCATGCATTGGGTAAAGAATCAATATCATGATAGTGGTAGGACTGGAGTAGTAAGTGAAATCGGTTTAGTAAGACCATAATAAAATGGGAAAGGAACTCGGTTCAGTAAGATAAGGATAGAGTGGGGAGTTAACCAAGTTTGGTTAGACAAGGATGGAAGGGGTAGTGGACACAATCCATAAAAATACTTTTCCTTCTATGATTTTCTTGGAGGTGATCCTCAACTAATATGTAAAATATTTTATATTCTTATGTTTATGCCACAAATTTCATGTCGTATTATCTCATGGCCAATATTATTTGATTCCCTTATTATTAATGTCTTATGAACTACCAATATTCATTCCATGACTCCTTATTATGATTACTGATATGCATGGTATGGTTTTCAATTGTTAATATCATGTTCTCATAACCTTATTTTCATTTTACTCTTACATATCTTCCTTCATTACCCTTACAAAGAATTTTTTCCCACTCTAAATTTCATTAACTTTCTACTTATTGTGGAGATATTTTTTATGTATGATCTGTCATGAAATGGTAATATTTATGAATGACATGGTGGGATATGACATAGCACACTAATAAACTATTGTTTATGATTCTATGTTTTCAAATGCACTGAACTAATACAGCTCTCAAGCATGTATTTATATACTGTAACAAATATTCCCAAATATTTTTGTTATATATATAAATATATATGAAATTTAAATTTTGTTATACTTACTATAAGAGAGATGTTTTAGTTAACCATTGGAAACGATGATGAGAAAACCTTAGTCATATCCCTAAGGGCATGTATAAGGATAAGTCGAAGGATAAGTCAATGTATATTAAAATATACTGGAATTTTGGTCAAGGTTAAAGAGATTGGTTTCCAAGAAATACATCCATGTCTGGTTACTATATGATAATGTCTATTTGGTATAGATTTACCTAGGGATAAAAACACTGAAAACATCATATTAATCTATACTCAATCTGGAACTGGTGCACTACAATAAGACATTTAACACACTCGGTTTGACACTCCCAAGGGATATTCATTTGAAATTCACAAACCCTTTATGAATCATCATGAAAATTTTAAACATAACATGACTATAAATGAAAATGGATAAAATTAATGGGTCATATATTAAGGATTAAATTATCATGATTTAGACAATATATATGTTATTTTTCATGATTATGTGGTTCACCACTATTATTATTATTTTTTACACTATGATTTTTTATTTTAGTGAATGGGTAGAACTTGAACGAACAATGTTAATGTGGAGTGTGATTGTAAATCCAATGATTATCCTCAAATTCATTCAAATTTTATATGGTCTAGAATGAAAAAACTTGATTTTTATGCTCACACAACATTCCCATGCTATAATCTGTGTTATACATCCAAAACAATAGAGGTGGGAGTAACATTATATTGATTACTTCATGAGGAAACATCCATATATTTTTAGAGGGTCTTATGATCCAAAAATTTTGTAACAATGCATCAATACACGTAAAATGATATTTTCAGTTCCCAAATGTTCGGAAGAAGAATGATTTATTAGGGTTGTCTAATATTTAGAAAGGGAAGTGAATCAATGGTCTATGATTATCAGAAATATGAGGAAACATGATGAAGTTGACTACATGGATCTAGAAATGTTTTTGAACATATTTTAATATAAGTAAACTCCTCAAATTATTCATATGAATATGAAGAAGTATTTTTTTGAGTTAAAGAAAAATTATCACGAATATGTTGGTACATATGAGGAAAAGATTACAATACATGTGCGGTATGCTTCTGGTTTTATTATCTGACCTAAATGTATGACTAATCGAATATTCCATATTATAAAACCAAGTCTTAGAGGGATATTATACATAAGAGACTTCATTATATAGGAAAATATTGGTTTATGTGATATCACAGTCGAAATTGATATTAGAGTTATTAATCAATCTCTTAGTTTTGATAAGAAAATGCTAATGGATTTCGAAGGAAAATCTAAAAACCATGGGGAGAAGAAGATTATATATACTTTATTCCCAATGTGAGAGAAGAATCATGGATGCAATTTTATTAAGGGTGCTAGTAAATTTTTTAGTTATAGAAGGTAATTTCATCAGGAGACTATTTAATGAATTTATGGGAAGAAGATAGCTAATGATGTAAAGAGAGAGAAAGCCGCACATAATAAACCTCCCACTATTTTGTAATTCATGTTTTAAGATAGTGGGAATTATGCTAACCTATTCCCAAACCCGAGGGTTAATGCTAATGATGAATATAGTAACATATTAAGTAGAGTGATAAGGGGAAATATTATATTATCATTATTTATGTCAAAGAGTGAAATAACAACGTGGTGAAAGATACAAAAACTATCCACTCTAGAAATATTAATTTCTTATTTGACTCTTGATGTACCCATTCCTTCATAACAAAATAATTTCCTTAGGGTTTCAAGATTCCGCAGAAATGATTATATTTTTAATTAGAAGTGAAAACCTATAATGGTATGATGATCACGTCTCAAGTCAATGATTCCACTACAGGTGATGGTGTTGGGAATTTTCTAGCTGAAAATCATATTTTTATTCCTCAGGTTGAGTTTCATGAAATCCTTTGTAGTGATTGTATTTCTATACATAAATCCTACATAAATTGTTCTGTGTAAGGGATGTCATATTTGATATTTTAAATCAACCTATGATCATCTATCGATGTGGCGATAAGTATGAACTTCTGATGGAGATAATATCCATTGAATGGGTATTAATACTCTTTTAAATTGGAATTTTTATTAGATAGAAGGGGAGAAATATGAAATAGGTGATATTCCTATTGTGTGATAATTATTTGGTGCCTTTCTAAATAATATTTCAATACTTCTTCCAACATGTGTTGATGAGTTCTCAATAGTAATCATATTGGGGTCATACTAATTTATAATAATCCCTATACAATCGCCCCAATTATGTTATCAAATTTTAAGTAGAAACCCTAGGAAAAACATGAAAATTGATTCATTTAGCCAACTGCATCACATTGGGGTGAACCACATCTTTTTGTTAAAAATTAAAATGGATCAATGGAACTCTATATTGATTATCAATAGATGAATAGGATAAAAATTAAGAAAAAGTATCCTATTTCTCATATTTATTACTTGTTTGATTAAAAGTGTAGATATAAATTATTTCTAAAAATTAATATTTGTTATAGATATCATTTATTGATAGTGAAGAAGGAGAAAATACCCTGGAAATCTTTTTATACAAGGTATGGTCACTATAAATATATATTTATTACATTCGGTCTTAATAATTTCAAGATATCATCATGGATTTAATGAATAGATTCTTTCAAGAATACCTTGATCAATTTCGGGTAGTATTTAAAGATGAAATTCTTATCTATTCAAATATAAAGGAAGCGAATTAAGATCCCTTTAGTATTTTACAAAAGATCCCAATGAAAGAGAGATTAAATGAAACATTTATAATGACTAAATTTGTGTGGAAAATTGATTCATTAATTGGGTTATATTATCTCAAGAGAGGGTATATCAGTAGATCCATCAAGGACACAGGCTATTGAATGTTGTTCTAGGAAAACCCTAAGGACTAATATATATAGTTTTATTTTATTATCTAGATATCATCAATGTTTTTTGTAGAATTTATCATGATTATATATTCCTCTAACCAAGTTAACTTGGACCAGATTCATGCTCCTCTAGATAGATGAATGTGAGTAAAATTTAAAGGAACTGAATAGATGATTAGTCAGTTCAACTATTCAATCATTACCCTATATTGGATAAGGATTTTTAATCTATATTGATGAATCCAAGATGGTGTAGGATGTTTTCTTATGAAAAATGAAATGTTTATAAATTATTATTAATTAAACCAAAGATTCATGAGAAAAATTTCCAAACTTATGATTTCTAGTTAGCTACAGTAATATTTAAATTAGATATATGGATGCATTATCTTTATGGTGAAAGGTGTGATATATACACCAATCTAAAAATTATAAAGTATATATTCACACATAAATACATAAAAATGTTCCAAACAAGATGGTTATATGTGATTAAATATTATGACTAGTCAATAAACTATAATGATATGATGGTGAATAAGGTGTTCGATGCATTGAGTCAAAGTAATCATGCTTGCTAATATATGATGAGGATCACAGAATATCCAATATTTATAGATTCGCAATGGATGAATTTTTAAATAATAACTTATATGGGGAGATCATATATTGATTAATTTAATGATCAACCATCTATACAAGTGATGATTAATAAGGCACATAAGGTGGCTATAGATCCAAAAAAGAAGGTTTCAAATGTTCCGGAGTTTAACATTGACCATTATGGAATGATGAGGTTTAAGACCAATTTAGGCATTCCTTCTATTAAATGATTGAATATGGTGTTCGTAGAGGAAGCTCTTATTTCCCTGATCTATATTCTTCTTGGATATTTAAATATGTATATATATTTGAAATAATACTACTGGTGGGATGGAATGAATAGATATGTCATAGATTTTGTATCATGGTTCTTGGTATGTCATTAAGTTAAGTCGAAAAGAAAATATTATATGGGGATGTTGCATATATTACCCATACCAGAATGGAAATGGGATAACATCACCATGGATTTTGTCCTTGGACTCCCAAAAAGTTCTAAAAGGCATTATTCTATATTGATTGTAGTCGATCACTTAACTAATTCCACACACATTATCAGTGTCATAGAATTATTCTCCATATATAAAAATTATATGATATACTTTAATGAAGTGGTCATTTTTAAGGGAGTACCACATTTAATTTTATTTTATTAGGATCTATGTTTTATATAAAATTTATGGTGAAAAATTTAGCAAGCACTTGATAAGGAATTGAATTTCCACATTGTTTATCATCCCAAAGCAGATTGTCAGTATGAAATAATATTTTAATCAATGGATGGTATATTGAGATATTGTTATTTAAATTTAAAATTTAGTTTGGATCAATAAATTTCTCTAGTTATGTTTTATTACAACAATATATTTCACTCTATTATTCAGATAGATTCTTACGATGCCTCTTATAGAAGGAAGTGAAGGATCTAATGTGCTGGAAAGAAGATGGAGATATAAAGAAATTGTGATCTAATATAGCTGAAGAAATAGAATTTATGGTTAAATCCATTTAGAGACACCTCAAATATACTCTGTTTCGGTAGTAAATTTCTATTCAATACAACTTGATTGATCAAGAATTTTGTGTTGTTGACCAGGTGTTTCTATTAATTTTTATGTGGGAGAAGGTTATGAGATTTGGGGAAGAAACAGAATATATGACCTTGGTATATCTTTATTTTTGAAATTATTGATCATGTTGGGAAAATATCATATCACATGGTGCTTCCACCAAACCTATATCAATTCCATGATATGACCTATGTTTCTCTCTATAATAACATCATGCCTGACCCTTCACATGTATTAAACTCAATTGTCATACTACTGGAGAAAGAACGTTCTATTAAGGAACAATATGTGGAGATTATAGGTTGTATAGAGAATGCTTTGAAAAATAATACCACTCACCTTGTAAAAGTTTTGTAGTAAAACAACAAGTTTGAAGAAACTACATGGGAAGTTAAGAATATTAGGAGGCAAAATTATCCCCATTTGTCTGTATTAGAGTGACGAATTTCAATTGAAAAGAATCATTTTTAAAGAGTATTAATTTTAAAACATCACTTTTATGAATTTTTATTTTTGAATTATTTAGATTTCACTTATGTATTCTATTATATACAACACTTTGTTTATCATTAACTACATGCGACAGTATCTTAGCATGCACTATAGGCAACATTGTGTTTTAAAAACCATGATATATTATTAATATTTTATTTATTCAATATTGAAAATTATATCCTATAAATTAATATAGAGATTTTAATATTAATAATTACATTTAAAATATTATGTATAATTATTTATATAAGTAAAATATATTAATACAAAACATAATTATTCAATAAAGTCTTTATATATTTTAAAGAAGTTATTTTCTCAATGATTAAATTTTTATTTCTATCTATGAATGAATATAAAACTAGTTTTTTGCACATTTAGAAAAACTACTTTTATTAAATTGACATCATTTTTGAATTCATGATGTCAAAATTTTCTTAGGGTGAGTTTTTTATATTTTTTTGAAAAATTGTCATTTTTTACAAAATAGTAAAAAGTACTGAAATTTATATAAAAACATATTTTTCAATATTTTTATATATTTAAATTACATTTTAAATTAATTTTAAAGTATTATTTGTTCATTTATAAATTAAATAATCCAATTTGGGACATTTAAATCAATTTCATATTGAAATTTGATATAAAAACATTATAAACATATGAACTTTTTCTCTTTAAAACATGCTTTCTCATCACATATATCGGAATAATATTATGTTCATTCTACTTCTATGAAGTTAATTTTCCAAACATAATTCCATATTTTGTATTATCAGAATTTATAATTTCTAATAGTTTCAACTTATTTTTTATCCAAATTAATAACCAATGTAGTAAAAAGCAATTATCGATGTCATGGTAAAAATGGTTTTACAAGGGGTCAAAATAAAAAGATAAGTTTAAAAATTACATATAAACTTATAAAAAACAAATTTATAGAAATATTTCAAATAAATATCATCTTAGGTTCTATAGTTTTCTAATTATTTCCCCAATAACATATGAAAATCATGGAAACACTTATTTATTTTCAAAAATTCATAATGGGTCATCTCCCCGCATATAGAAGGCCACCCCTCTCTTCTCTTGTTCAAAACTTAAAAACACTTGGGTTCTTCTATTACATTAACTAATAACTTCAAAAATTCCCTCCCCTAATTATAGAAACATTATTTTTGTGTAAACCCATCCGTTGAAGGTTTTTAGTGCAAACATAAAGAGTATTCCCCAAGAAGAGGTAACATTCCTCAACGAGTGATTTTATTTTAGATATTCCTCCCCCATATAAAGTTATTTTTATATCTTTATAATTTAATAACCCTATTATATTACATATAGTGAGTTTTTTTATGTTATGTTTATCACCAAAAGTCAACTTCACTTCTATCAAATGGGTTATGAAATCATTGTTCATGTGTACGACGGAGTACCACCCTGTGAACCGATATCATTCATTTTTTTATTACCACATTTCAATGCTGGTAATAATGATGGATTTATTTTTTATGTATTATATATATTATATTTATCAATTTATTTTTATTTTGTAATATTTATTTCATACATAAATTCATTCTTTCCATTTTGATGGATTATGATAACATTATTCATGTGTACAACAGACTCTAGCCTCGTGAAGTGATGTGATTAGTTCACTCTTTTCAGGGAATGTATTATGTATAGGATTAATAAAAATATTTGAAATGTTTTAAATATAAAATATTTTTTTATGATAATATATCATATAATTTTCTTTCATTTAATCCAATAAGTAAATGGAAAGTGCATTAATGCATACATACGGCCAACCATCTGCATAAATGGTGTATTCCATTTTCTAGTTATATATTTTATAGGTTATAATAAATACATATATACTTATTATATGTTTTATTTATATCATTTTTTATAATTTTTGAGATGAATAAATAATTATTAAATTAACAGGAACAAAAATATTACCAATCAAAACATATATAAAAAACAAAGTGGTTATTAGCCGAAATGAAGCTTTCACATTGAATCATTAAAAACAAATAATAAAAGGTCATGTTAAAATCATATATGGTATGATATATTTTAATATTATTATTTAATATATTTCAAATAAATTTATATTCATTATATAGGATTTTTTAATTAATAAAATGGAAGTCCAGACATAATTCAACTGATTTTCACCCCAATTTTTTTTCATTTTAGAGACATTTGATATAATCACCACCTATTTCATATTTCTGGAATATATTATATCCATGACTTTATTTTATGATTATTTTCTTGATAATTCTTTGGATTTAAATTTTCTTTTAAGTATCTCTATTTTTTTAGGGTTTATGGTTTGAAATTTACTAATGTAGAATGGGTTTTTGGTCTCAATTCCCTTATTTAATATATACGTTATGTTATGCACCAATATTCTTTCATGAGGTGTATATAAAGACCCTTTGACAAGTAATATCATAAATTTATTCAACTTCATGATATTCTTTGTTTCTTTTTAACTTATTCCTCTATGGGTATTATGATTCAACGTAACAAAAGTGGTATGATTTTTTTGTTTAAATCTCACTAATTATCAGTATTGTTTATGATTAAGTCTCTAATGTTGAAATTTTACAATATACCTCTCAATAATTATCATGAATTTATTTAATTTTTTTATTAATGATATCATCATGTAATAGTACTATTTTTTACTCATTAGTAGTTAAGATACATAATAAAATGTTTTTAATGAAAGCGTGACTTTATTTATCTCATAGATTGAAATCCTATTTTATTTAAATACCAGGGATACTAAAAAATAAAATTTCTTTGTTACTATCATATGGTTTTTATATCATATTTTTACACAAGTACGAATTTTTTAAAAAAAATTAAAGGAATATTCATGTAGTTTTTTAATATAATTTTTATTTATTTTTTCATAAATGCGAAAAGAATATTCATTTTAGCATGTATGGAATGAATATAATTTTTCTATGCCATGACCAATAATTGATTCAATGATTCATTTATAAATTTTCAAAGTTATTTTAAAATAAAAATTGATTAAAATTATTTTTTATTCTTTAAGAACATTTGTCCAATGTGGAATGGATATTTTCCTCAAGAAATGTTTTAAATACTTTTTAAATATTCCTTTATAATATTTTAAGAAAATTTTAAATCAAATTTAATTTAAAATAATATTTATGTATTAAAAATAATTTTCCAATAAAACTTATTTTCCATAATAAATATTTTAACTGATATTACAAAATTATTTTCCATAAAATATGACATCTATTGGCATTAAATATTCCTTACTGGGATATGATATTAATAATTACAATCATATTCAATCTCTGAATTAATTGTGTTTTTATAGAATGATGTCTATGATACTCATTTCTATTCCATTAGTTGTACCATGTGGAAATGATCATGAAACTAGCTTCTTTTCACATGTTATTATATGATGAAATGTTTATGAAACCTAACTCGTTTCCATGGGTTTTGATATGATTAATAGTTTATGATGACCATTTCATTTATTGGGTTATGAATTTAAGAATTTTTATGATCTTCTGAAACAAATTCAAATGATTTCATTATGTGATTGGTGGATCCAATATCTCCCTCCAATTCATTGAGCAAAGATTTATATATCGTTAGATAGATCTGACTTGAATGGGAAGTGAACCTTGTTTAGTACATTAGGACTAGAATGGAAAGTGAACTTGGTTTAGTAAGATAGAGCACGAATCTGGAATTAGCATAGTTTAGTAAGATCTGTATAGAATGGGGATTCAACCCATTTTAGAAATAGAAATTTACCTATATAATCATCTTGGAAATGAGGAATGACTAATGTGAAATTATATTCTATGATTATGTGTATACCAAAAATTCTATGTTTTATTCTCTCATGGCTCATGTTATTTGGTTCCCTCATTATTTATGTCTTCTGGACTACCAATATTTATCCTATGACTCAAGATTATGATACTTGATATGAGGGTTATGGTTTTCAAATGATATGATCTTGTCCTCAATTACTAATTAAATAATTATTGGCCAATTTTTTCATTATTAAGACATTATATTATGTGTATCATAAAAACCTGATCAATTTAATTTTTTAAGATAAAAAGACAAAACATAATATAAAAAGTTCTATTAAAAATATCATTTTCTAAAATTATATTATTTTAATCAAACCCCCTTAAAATTAATATTTTGTCATATAAAAATTTAAATTTATAAAAAAATATGATTTAACATCCTTATTTGAATTCTATAAGTGCATCAAATCATTCCTTAATAATAATAATAATAATAATAGTGGACGGATAATAATATATTTTAAAATTAATAAAATATGATAAAATATTTATCTTTTTCCATTCAATATATTTTTTATGACTTTTGAATTATTTTATTTTCAATTATTACTAATAATTGTACCCCTTCATTTTGCCTATTTGATACATGTATACCCTAAAACTGTATAACCAATGAACTTGTTTGTAACGGTAAACATTCATTACTATATATAGTATTACATATATTATTAAAATAATTCATCCTTTTCATTTACTTCTCTCTAAAAATTCTTATTATATTTCTAATTCACTATCAAATATATATTGTTATTGTCCGGATTACTAACATTATGGAAACCCATGAGGAAAAATATTGTATATTCATGATATTTTTTATTTAGTTGTTGATTTATTCTTCCTTTAATTTTATTAATGATTATTTGTATTTTGTTCACATAATGGATCATTGATTATCTTTAATTGTAATATTTTATCTTAATAAAATGCATTGTTGTTCAATTTATTTTGGGGATTTATGTAAAAAAATTTATTTAACACTCTTTTTATATAAAAAAATAAAACAAATAGTAAATCATGGTTTTTTATAATACTAATCAACCATATTTTTTATAGTTATTTCATTAAGACACCATGCCTTACACTGATTATTTATATCTATAAATCCTTATTTCTAGTTAAAACAACCAATCTAGTATCTCTATTAAAACATGTACAAGGATTAACATAATGCTTTAGAAAAAGAATTGATTTCTAAAACTGTAGAAATGGATATGAAATGGTCCCCATAGAACATCCTATTTCAACAGTTAATACACATGGAGCATGATGTCGTTATTCATCAAAATGGTTGGATCCAAATTTTTCCCTCCATAGAAATGAACACCAGGAGATATTTTATCTATTTATTTCCAATCATAATAACTCCATGATGGAATGGTATCAGAAACTACCCAAACTCTTTACTATCATCATGGAGATAATCTACATGACATATCCCATCAAATAATTATAAATGTGATTTCCTCTTTCCACAAAAATATGTTATCCTTACCCATATTCCTTCATGCATTATTATGCATATTATACTACCATAATTTTTATAATAGGAAAATTATTTCTCATATAATATCATTCCAATATCTTACCAATCCAACTAACATAAAAAACCCTCCAACACTATAAATATTTAATAGGATAATTGTGATTGTAACTCTACATTTTGTCATTTTCATAGCTCTATATAGTTATAGTAGAGGCATTAATGATTGCAATTAAAATTTAAGTACATTTAGAAGATTTATTTGTATATATCTCAATAAAAAAATCTTATATGAACTATTGTAGCTTTGACATCCAGTTACAATATTCACCCAATGATGATTTTCAAAAAATAAAAAAATATAATTATATTTCTTTATTATCCATAATTAAAATAAAAAAACTCTTCATTGAATCAGTATATTACTAAAATATAAGTGATAATGGAAAGGTTCATATTTTAAGACATGTCCATTATAGTAGAATATATTAATTCATTCCTGAAAGAGTTTTATGTTATTATAACTCATTGAGTTTTAATCTTCTCAATAAAACAAATACATGGAGCATTTCCCACATCTAGAAGTCCGTAAAATATTGACACCCCCATTATATCAGAAGATGTGGATGACTAGATAATATAGAATTTTTAAATCAATTCATATATTTGGGTACTTCAGTATGGTGTATAGAAATACTCATTTCAATGAAAATAGATGGGTGAATTCTTATTTTCATTGATTACCATGATCTCAACAAGATATAAATAATGAAAAATTATACAATGTAAAAAAATAGGATCTATTCAATAAAATACATGGGGTTTAGTACTTCTAAAAGGATTATCTTTCATTAATATATCATCAATTGATTGTAACAAAGTGACTTCCATTTTAAATACTATGTTTTATATAATATATACAGAATATGTGTTCAATGTTATACTATTTTGAATATAAAATGATCCACCAATAATAATTGACTTAATGTATAGATTCTAAATATATTATCATAAACAATTATGTTTGAATTTTTAAATTATAAAATCATATATTATAGAAGTAGAGAAGAACATGAAGACAAATATATTACTATTTTTAGGATATTTTTAATTGATAATTTTTATGTAATGTGCAAAAAGTAAAACTTCTAGATGAAATATGTCACATTCTTATGGGATGAACTCCATTTAATGTTGATATTAATATGGATATAAAATAAATTGGTTGTTAAACAATGACCCCAACTGACATATTTCATAGAGATCCACATTTTATATTGATTTTTTATATAAAATCAATGAATTATAAAAAATTTACCTTTAATATTAAACTCACTAACCAAGTTAACTAAGAAAGTACTAAAATTTTCTTGGACGGATGAATTTGAAGAGATATTCAAATAGTTCATGAATAGGTTAGTGACAATACTTACACTACCACTAACATCAAGTGACAATGGTTTGGGACATCTAGCGATGCTTGAAATAATTCCTTGGGATTTTTTATTATGAAAAATTATAAAGTGATAACCTATGATTCAAGAAACATAAATATCCATGATTAAAATTACCTACAGCCTGATTTAGAGTTGTAAAAAATAATATTTGAGTTGAATATTGAGGAGTATTATCTCTATATCTAGATGAGTGAGCTATATTTTTATCACAATATCTAAATATATATATATTTATAATTTACTAAAATAGAATGAGATAAAGATTTTCCAAAAATGATAGTTTGATATAATAAAATACAATGAAAATTATTTAATTTTCAGAGTATTAACGTGAAAATTTTACATATTCTTTAAGTATATAATATCTTGTAATATTATTCATGGTGAAGACTGAAAGAGAGATTACCTTTTTAGAAATGTAAAAATAGAATTTGGAATGGTCATGTGATGACATCAAAAAATTATTTAATGATCGACCATCCATCAATCATACAAAATATTAAGTTTGAAAAAAAGGATCATGTGGAGATAAAGACGGATTAGTATAAATAAGGGTAAAATATTATCATTCACCATTTATAAATATTTTTTGGGGACATGGGATATGATAATATGTACCAACAATGCTGTATATGAATAAATAGTTGTTAAATTGTGAAAATATCACATCATTACATATTTAATCAATAATCCCAAACATGAATTGAGATCTCTAAGAGAATATATGGGGTCATAGTATGACAATGATGATTTATAAATATGAAAATAATGATTAGTGTGACTATAATTGAAGGTAAAATAATATAAGTATAAGATTATTAATAAAACCATTTACCATACCAATACGAAAATTGGATAACATAACCACTGAATTTCCAGGTTCCAATCAAAAAAATAAAAAGGAATAAAATGACAAAATTCCTTTGGTTGATGTTTTTATAAAGACTATTCAATTTTTATATTCCAAAAGACATATTACTCTAAAAAAATTACGAGATATATATAAAGGAATTAGTGAGGATATATGGAACACCATTATCGATTATATCTTATCGATAACTGATGTTTACTTCAATTTTGAAATGGGTTAATCCAAAGATATTAAAAATAGAGAACTAATTCTATAAAATATATCGCCATAAATAGGATGTTCAATATAAAAGGACCATTAAAATAAAATAAGACGTTCTTAGAGAATGATTTATAGTCTTTAATGGTGATTATGGTCAATATTTTCCTCCAATCAAGATCATATAAAAAAATATCTCTCACTCAAGAATACAACTGTGCCCATATTATTACTTTTATTGGATGAAATGCAGTACTCTTAAATGTTGGGATATTGTTAGATAATGGAATTTTTTTGACCATAAATTGTTAAAAAATATATGGAAAGGACTAAACAATTCCATAATACATTAATATTTCAAAAAGACAATTGAATAGTTATATGATACCCTAAATCTAGATGATTTTTTATTTAAATATGATTTTATCAAAGACAAAATTATTTTAGATCAGTATGGGTTTCAAAAGTGTTGGTTGGGGATTGAGTTTATATTTTAGTAAAATTGTCCTATGATTGGGAAATCCTATATTTTAAAAGATTCCACTAGGTACATAGTTGGGATGGATGTGATCCTATATATTAAATAGTTTCACCATCCACCCATGGCCTATGATAGAGTTCTTGTTAGGAAGAAAGATACATAAAGATGGGTAACCAAGCATGTTATAGTTCCTAGTTTTTTCAATTTCTACTAAATTAGATATTTTTTTTCAAAATTTAATCAATTATAAGGTCTTCTCATTTTTTTCATAAGAATAGTTATGACTCCATGTCCTTCTAATCTCCCTATTATCTTGTAAGACATGAATATTCCTCCATTATTACTATATTCATGTGTTTATAAAACTAGTGAGTGACCAATGCAAAGGATATCACACTTCATTGATCTATTTATTATTTTTATTTTTATTTGAGTATCTTCTATTACATATTTCCTAATTTCGGGGAATTTTTTTATTCCTATCATTTGAGGTTAATTCTCTTCGTTATACTCGACAATTGATCTCCCGTTATAATGAGGTAATTGGTCCTAAAATAATGTTCATGGATCATTCTTCTTTCAAGACATGTGTGATAAAGAATCTTACTAATAATTTTTTATTGACATAGAACTAATTAAAATTTCTTTTCATGGCCCTGTTTTGGTAGGCAATTCCCATTTAGGGTCATATTGGATCAGTTAGTTGATATATCTTTATAAAATGGCTATTGGTGGCTGTTTTATTAACTTCATATATGTTGGAATTTCACTCAGGACCCATTGGGTATTAAATTACGTTTTAAAATTATGTCTAGGGATATTATTTGTTTAAATTTATATTTTATGGTGTTAAAAATGATATGACATTAAATGGGGTTGAATTAGGATTAAGCTATAATGAAGTCATTTTTTCACTTATCATTTTATTATTTTATTAATTCATATATGGAGATTGATTCTACTAGTATAGAATTAACATATTTGGGTATTTAAAGCCTCTATTATAATTTTCAACATTGTATAAGTGCATGATGATAGATATATCTTACCTAATGTGGGTTGGAAGATATTACAAACAAAGAATAAATGAACTGAAATTTTTTGGGATGCTATTTTTATACCATGATTCTTTCCTCTATGTGAGAAGATATACCTATATGCTCAAGGTAATTACTGTTAGGATTTGATGCAAACTTAAATTGTGTTTTCTATGGCGAGGGGTGTTTTTCCAATTTTTATGTTTGTTCATGATCAGAATGATCAACATGTGTATGTAAAACACTATTCCTTCCTATTTATGATTACCCTTTGAAGTGGAACCTATTTCCTATGATAAAATTCAACCAAAGATGAGATGATATACCCATATAATTATTATGATGATTGATGTTTATTCCCTCTATCCCATTATTTAGCTTTGGTTTAGTGATTCTATTCCATAATGTGATTTTTCTCCTAGCTTGGGACATTATTCTCTCTATTTACAATATTATTTGGTAGTGATACCATTTATATATGATAGATGAAAAATTATATTCACATGGTTATGATTATGTTTTCTTGATGTAATTACTAGTAATTTATAATTATGATATCATCGATAAGATTATTTATTTTCCTGTAATAAGTATTGGGTCACAATTAAAATTTATTAATAAATATGTTATAATGGGATACTTTTCCAATCAGCTATAACATGGGATATGACACACAATCAACAGTTATATTATATTTTTACAAACATTGAGAAACTAGTTTAATTGTGTTTGGTAATAACCGAGTGACTGTGTAGTACCCACAATTTTGATATATTTATTATTACAACATTTACCCTTGTGATCAAGAATAACACAGTGAACATACACCTAATTATAATGGATATGTATAAGTAAACCATTTATGGTTTCCTAATAAGTCGTACTAACACCCTACTTTGTAAACCTATGTATTCACGTATATTTTATTTCTCTTGATTCAGATAGGGGAAAGACTCTTTTTTTGATGAATAATCAATATATCCTCATTAGATCTTGGATTTTGGTCCATGATTGGACGTGCGACCCGTTTTTATATCTCCTCACATATATTGATTATTTTTCGGGAAATATTTATATGAAATCTCCAAGGTAGATCTTTTTTACATATGTATGACTATCTAAAATTGCATCCCCTCATTCTATTATAGTATGGGTAGTCTTATTACATTATTCATTATTTAACAATATTCTTTTTATATTTCTGCCCATTATATTATTTTTAATTTTTTTATATATTTACTATAATATGATATGGATATATATACTATAGAGGGTACAATATCCAATCTCTATTCATTTTCCCTTACCACTGATTGGAAGCCTCTTGAAAATGAGGCGGTGCACATGTCTTGTGTTGAAATCAGTATGGTCACATTGGAGATGAACTGGATTAAAGATACTAAAATGTGGTATTAGAGCCTTTTTTTATTTTTTTTTTCTGTTTATTTGGGATATAGTATATTTAATATAGTATAGTTAGATAATCAAATATAGACATTTTTCATGGCCATATAAAACCGTTAGATTGGGAAAATCAATATTATGAGAGATCCGATTGATGTTGCAAGTTTTCATTTTTACAATACATTTTCTTCTAAATATAATGTATAGAAATACTAATTTATAGTTTGATGGGTTTTATTGAAGGAAAATGTTGGAAAGAGAGTGTTAATTGTTCCATCTTTCTTATCACAATGTATTGACATGTAATTAGTTTGTGTATATGTTTTTGAGAGCCCTAATTATGAAATGATATTAGGTTATTTACAGTGTAACATATAACTTATATAGTTTTTCATATATAAATATATAGAGTAATTATAGATAACTGAGCACTGTTTATAAATTTTATTAAAAAAAATTAGTAGAGTGAACCCACATTATATCTTTTTATACCCATGATAGAGAGCTGGTATCTAGAGCTAGAGAGATACAATGAGGTTATGTGAGACCTTAAATATACTAGTGCTTGTGTATATTATAGCATAAAAATATTACTGATAATTTTTATCTTATATATTATATTCATACCTATTATATATTTGATTTTATGTCATGTTTTCAGAATTATATTTAAATTCCATAGAGACAACTACTTTTCGAACACCAAGAGGGTGAGAATGAGCATACCCTACTAATTATTGACTCAGAGCCACTAGTTGTGCCTATAAATACTCATGATTAAAATATCCATTATAGTTCGGTTAATAATATTAGGTATATGGTATGTGGAGCCGTAAGGGGTGATATTTCCATGTTTTCTCTGACTAGGTAGTTTCATTTGTATTATCAACCAATATTTACATTAGGTTTGACCTCATGATGTTGAGAAAAGGGTTGAGTCAGTGAAGGGAATTTTTGATCATCTCAACACATCACTTGAGAGGTGAAACAAGCTTATAGTGTACATACTTCTAGGACCAGTGAGACACGGGTTGGGTGACCATTTTTATATAGAACAAAAAATGTGGTTTTCAAAGAATGTATTTTAGGATTTGTTGTTTAATATTTAATTTATCATTAAACTAAGTGTAGAACAATCTTTGGAATTAATATTTCTATCATAGCGTAACATGTCAATGATGGATTACGATACTTTCTAGTTTTGTTGATTAATTTTTACACTTCACTTGTGGGAGATCAGAACACAAAGGTCTTTCATTTTGATGATGGATAGTTATATTAGATTCATAGTATTGGTAAAAATATTAAGGTTTATATTTTTTTTATAGGATGTGAACAAATCCATCATTATCGATAGGAACCCATTAAAGGAAAAACATACTCTGTAGTCATGTTTTATAATGATTCTAGTAATATATATTCAACTAATTAGAAACAACATTTCATTGATTCTGACTACTGTGGTGATATGAATGAAACTCTAGTCCATGAATTTTTTTTCTTATCATTATGGGGGGTCTCTGTTAGTATTTTCATAGTATTTGGCAACAAGGAATACAAAACAATATTTCCACTGATATCTAGTGGATTTTCATATTTTGGGGAAAATGAGGATTCTAAAGTGATTTTTCCATAGTTATTCAAAAATAATTTGGGGTTGTGATGAAGGCCAGGTTCAAGCTTTAGTGGTTCGATAAGGTGTTGTACAATAGTTGTTTGTTGGAGTTCTTCTATCTTGTTACATCATGGAGGTAATTTTGGTTCATAGGGCTAGAACAGGTAGTAGATTAGATCTCATTAGGGAAGTTATGGTTTTGGATAAAATTGAATTGTCTCAATGTAATGATATATTCAACCCACTAAGCCATATATTGTAGATAATAAAGATGTCTTTTTGAAAATTTGAGGAACGATCTTAACATTGTATACCAATGCATATATATTTTTATATGGGTGGCGTGTTTTCATTTATCTATGATCAATATTCTAGAAATTTAGTGTTTTACACCAAGTACCTATAAGGATTTAGGATTATTGATATTCCCATATGGATATTTTCTATGAGTATTTGTCGTTATTCTCACTATATCTTTGGGATCTGAGGATATCAACATCTCATGGATTTATTCATATTAGAGATACAAAATTTCAATGCGATTTTTGTTATGCTTTGGTTCATTGGATATAAATTTCTCATCAAATAATAGTTTATCAATGTATATTTCATTTTACTTGAGGGTGATAGTTATAAAATTTATAAAGAGTTGGATTTTAAGTAAATACATTCTAGACCTAACCATTACTAGTAAGGGATAATTTTATCCTTGTTTCATCATGTTATTTTGAATGATGTGAAGAAATTTATCTTGATGTCAAATAATTATAATACATTTTTTCATATTATGGTTACTATTCAACATATAGTTCAATTTTATAATTAATTTGATTCAAAGTATGGAGTTGATATCTATTTATTCTAACAATAAGGATCATACAGTGATTAAAGATCTAAAGCCTCAGTTAGATGGTTAAGAGTTAAATGGATTTATTTTCATAGGTTTGTCCCCTTCAGGTTCTCTTCTTTTTTTCACCAATAAGGAATAATTTTCATTAGATAGATGCGTGGTTCATCATAGTTTTAACCAGGTGGTATACAAGAAAAAAAAATTCCTCATTTTGATAATAAGTTTGACCAGATACGGAAATAAATGTAGTTATATAAGGATAAACGGATGTTAGGTTATCATTAGTAGTGTGTGAGACCATATGATATTATTCATATTACATTATAGGGAAGGGTTTTCTAATATGAATCCTTTTAGATTACTTTCATATTGAAAAACATCCCAAAAATATTTTTTGTCATGATGAATAATGTATTTCATAAAAAATTAGATATAATTGTGGTGGTTTTTTGTGAAACTATAATGTATTCTTAGTCAAAGAAGGTATATTATCTTCATTTAGATATCATTATGAGTATAATTATAATTAAATGGCAATATTCAAATCATATAAAGAGTTGGCTATGGATTAGTGAGGTCCAATGATTAGGGAATATGATATTAGGGGAAGGTATATCAGTGTCCCTTATTAAAATTGATTCCACGGTTTATTGGGGAAACTAAATAATATTTTTGATAAAAATAAAATTCTTATATTGGAGGGATATTATATTTGATTCTTTATACAATTATCACGACCTGAAGTGGGATGAGAATATTTGATCAAGAAATGGATTAAACTCCCATGTTAGGATTATTATAAGGGAAATTTTTACCCAACAAAGGGTATGATTACATTTTCACTAGTTTGGACCATAAATTAGCAAGTTAAAGAGTACTACCTATATTTTTATGTGTCATACATAATCCATTCTTCAATCTTAAGGCAATATGGTTGTATTGTTTCATATGGATCTGGGTAGTGTATGCTCCATGAGAAAAATTATCTTACATGTGATTTGTATTTTGAGATGATGGTACACAGTTAGAGATATTCAAATCAATATATTCTAGATGATAGGTACTTTGTATATAAAAACAATAAGATCCTTAGGGATATAATCTCACATATTAGAATGATCCTTTAATAGAGTATGTGGGTTGAGTATCATTATTCTTTTGATTTGTATATGGTATATAACGATGGTAATGTGGATGTTGTGGTTTCCACTGTCAATAGGAATACTGAAGAGAATGTGGTGATTTATCTTAGTATTGAGGGGGAAATAATGATTGTAATGAATCTATATTTTCATTGTAAGTGTTTAATATATTTTCACGAATATTTTTGAATCAAGGAACTATGTTCATGTGAGATTTGGAGGCCTGAGAAGGATCTGTATTGATATAATAAAAATATTGAATACATTATACCATGAACATGAATTTTTTTTACAATAATATATGAACACCTGAATAGATTCATGTATTATAAATATAATAACATTATTAAATATTGAATTTAGTTTTTACCATAGGTGCGGTATAACCATTTAGTGCTTTGGGAGATAAGTTTGAGCTCAATCATTGGATGAATAATAGATAAATTTATAAATTGATTTATTTTTTTTATTTATTAGACTAAACCAATTAGAATATATAAAAAATACTAATTCAAAATCCCTAGGGTAATTTATAAACCATTGGGACATGGGAGGAGGGAATGGAGGATTATTGGTGGATGGAAATAAAATTGAAGATCAGATCGATACTTCTAGGATCATCTATTCCAACAGAGTTCATAGATCTCAACAATGATGATGAAATTGAAATTTTCATAATCATTGATCAATACAAACTCATGGTAGGATATTTTTTCCTTGTATTTATACCATTTTTGATAATCCGACGTTGCACATGAATCAACACTTCTAACAGTTTGATTCTTATATTGAAAAATTATTTATGGTCGATTTTTTATCTTCTTAAAATAATGGAATAGATATTTCTTGATTATCCATATTAATTCATCCCTACAAATATAACTTAATAAAGGCCAACCTAGAAAATTAAAAAGGGCCATTCCTTATATTTGTATTTTTTCGATTTCTTCCTCTATTCTACTCAAAATCATATTTTGTAATTCTGTTAACTAGTGATTCAAAAATAACCAATAGGTGATCATTATGCCATCTATATTTGGTTAAATCGATTGATGACACAGTAATGGGATAAAAATAAAAGGAAAAAATGTGGTTTTATGATGATGTTGGATTACTGTAGAATGATAAGGTGCATATCCAAGGATTCCCAATAGTGGTTTTTAATGAATCCATAATGAAGAGAGACAATAATAAATTATTGATTGAATTGAGGGATGGATTCCAGTCACTGAAGATGGATTGATTTTATTAAACCTCATATTTAGTTTATATTAGAACCAACCAGGAAGAATCATAAAATTTAATGGTTTGGTGAAAGTGTTTGTGAATAATTAGTGTGTTTTATGAAAATGTTGACCAAATTTATTGTACTAAATAAGAACACATATTGTCTATCCCCTTATGTGGTCCTAGGATTTACATGTAGAGGAAAATATAAGATGCTATTAAATATGTGTCACATGTTGTGTGACTCAGTGATGGTAGCCCATCATGTACTCAAGGGGTATATGGGCTCGTATATGGAAAGGCACATGGGAATGGCTAGAATACATGGTCACTGCCTAGTAATTAGACATGGTTAGGTACATGGTCATTACATGAGTGCGTATGCTTGACCCTAAGTACACATTCAAGGACTGGGGTAGAAAAACTCGGGTAGGAGTCCCACTCTGAGTGACTACTGACCTCTAAATTCCACGTACTATAGAAAGACATTCCATGTATATTTAAAAAGATATTTCATCTAGTATAGTGAGACATAGGTACTAAAATAATTATAGAGACACTCAGTGTACCCCCAATATATTCAATATACATTCTCTAGGGAATGTTAAGGCCCTCCATCTCTTAAATTTTATCATGCATTAGTTTAGTGTTTTTCTTTGGTCTATTCCAATGAGGGTACAATTATTCATTACGTATTACACATATGACGGGGATCACATCTATGAGTTCTTATTGAAAAGGGTTTCAAAAATCACTTGGGGAGGTCCTGGGTTTTATCCTATGTCATATAATATTCCCTAGGTGGGGTTTGAGGAATTGATGTGACTAACTTATATGGGAATATGATCCCCTAATTAGTAGGTTATTCTCGATAGCATTTGTGATATCCTACAAGTTCCTGGTTGTGATCCTCTTTTATTGTATAAATATATTTAGAGTTTCAGTGATAACTTATTTGGAAAGGATGGATGATTAAAATGTCACTTATGAGAATCATCACTGATAGCAAGGCTCGTGAAACAATTTATCCTAGAATATCATTACCTACAAGCCCCAAGCATAATAATATAGTTCGGAGTATGGTTGATACCACTTTGTGAATTAGATTTTATCAAGAATATATTTGTGAAATTATCACTGTTAGTTATTATTATGTCTCATTAAATTATTGATATATATTTGTTATTATGAGCTCACTATAATCTTGGTGCTTTATGTTGGGTGGTTTCAGGGTGTCTTATTGGTTTTAGTAATACTCACCCATACATGGGTTATATCTACACATTTCATGCCTTATGTAGAAGATAGAACATTTTATGGAGTCCTTGGATGAACAAGAGTGTAACGACCAAACCGTTCAGTAATGGAAATTCTTCATGATCTAATTAAATTTCTTATTATGGTTATATAAAATGTGAACATCATTGGTTTTATGTTTCTAGTTTTTAAAATACCATTATGAATTGTGACCGTTGCTAATATAGATGTTGAATAGTGATCACAAGATTATTATAAATATAGGGCTTTAACAAACCCAATTTACTCAGACAAAGGAAGCGATGACTCATCTAGTAGACTTTCCCCATACAAAGCCCATTTGTCGAAGCTCAGAATGTATGTTGCGTTATTGGGCTTTTCTCTTGAGCAATATCAAGCTAAGATTTAACATGTTAATATTGAGGGTAACTGACAAAGGGAGAAGTGGAAGTAAATAGAGATTACCACCTCAGCAAGGTTATCTGAGCCACCACAAGATTCTGTCACCATTGCACACCTTACCCTTTCGTCTTATACGGGTGTTATAAGGTGTTATATAACGACACCCTAGCACCATTACTATGTTAATTATTTTTTTATAAAGAATGTGCATTCATTTTATTATTGTTACATTGTAAATAGTTTTTAAAGCAGAAATAGTATTTGTAGTTATTAATCAACTACGAAATTTATTTTTATTAATTAAGGTATTTTATAAATAAATAATATTTTTAAATATTATTATTATTATTATTAAATTAATTTTTACTAAATATAATTTTTTGTATAGTTTTATGAATGAAATTGTAATTTTTATTAAGGTTTGAAAGCTGTTTTTTTCACAAACAATGAATTTTTGATAAATGTCAGTTTTTATTTTAAAAGTAAAAATTCATAAATTTATAAAATTATTTAGATAAAATTAATTTTATTTTTGGAATTCAGACATAAAAATTATCCAATGGTTAATTTTTCGTAATTTTCTAAGTCATTCGAATTTTTGTGTAAAAATTAAATACCGTTTAAATATATAATGTGTTTTTTGACATCATAATGAACCAATAGTGATGTAAATTCTATAAACATTATGTTCAGAAAATATATTTTCTACCATTACAAATGTGATTTTGGGTCTGTTTTATTTATTTTACAAAGCTTTAGTGGACCCCCCAATTCTTATAAATCCTTTTGTCTTTTTAAATTGTTTTCCTTGAGAGTGGGACTCACCTCCACATAAGAAACCCTAATATTTTAAGAATTTCGGCCATTGGCCTTATAAAATATTTTTTTCCACTCCACATTGGAAAAAACCATTGGAAAAAACAATGGGCTGATTTGTGGTTTTGATTAGTTTAATGTGAGGAGTCATAAACCTAAATAATAAAGAATTACCCCTACTTCCCTATATAAACCCACCCAAGCTACCACTTCCTCTTCACTCAAAGCCTTTAGAGTTCGACCAACCCCCAACCTCCTCTCTCTATAATCCTCCCAAGGTTCCCCAAGCTCCCAATAAGCCTCTATCAATCCTGTCCCAAGCCTTTGGGATCACACTTCCATGTATGAGATTTCTTCCTTTCTCATTTTTATCCAATTTTCATTAAGTTGTCATGCCTTTTTTGCAATTAAAAATATTCTGGTATGATTTCACACATCCACTATACTTCCCACCGTCTGTTTGGATGATGTGAGACTCTTTTCCCTCTCATTAATTCCTCCTATATACTCTTGTTACCATTCCGAAATTCCATTGGGGATTTATCTATTCTCTTTTACATTCATGTAATTCCTTTCAATTATGCATCTAAATTCCACTACGTTAATTACGAAATGTATCTATATGACCTCCCTTACTATCCATTTCATTTAAATATGATGATACACCCATTTATCTCTCATCAACCATTTTTAATGAGTTCTTATTCCACATCATTATGCTGGCAAAATTGTACTACGATTTTCCAAGCCAAAGTCATTGTGTTTTGAATACCATTCCCATTTCTCTATGAAGGCAATTAACCTTTTTGAACATTTAATTATTGATTTTAAAGATTCATGTATATATTCCACATCCCGTTATCTTGGAACAAATGATGATGATTGATTCCGTGTTCTATGATCCATGTGGCACAATTTTGCATGAAATGAAATGTTTAATAAGGGTGTGCCCTGATAGTGCTCTAATGCATTTGATAAAGTATACTATCATGATACGTCATGTGCAATGGATGTTGGATTAGGATAATTCAAGTGGAACTATGATTTACTCGTACTTTATTGGCAATGAGGGTTTACTCCTACCCCATATGCGATGAGCCTTAGCTAATGCTAATTCTATGATAAGTGTTGTTGCCACATTTCCATGTTATGATTATCATGCTCTATCATGCCTTTATGTTCATGTTTCTCTTAGAATCCATTGATATGCCTATTGTCTAACAATTTTGTAACCCTCGAGTTATTCCATTTTTATTCCCTTACTGGGCATTATAGCTCACCCTTTTCTTATGCATGTCCTCATGTTATCCCATGCAATACCAAGTACGAGGTAATGTAGTGGTCATTTAAAGGAATATTGGAAGAATTATGTTGTTTATATTACATTCTAACCTATTATTTAATGTTCCTAAGACCCAAAGACACTATACCTCTCGATATTCTATGTTGTATCATGTAATTATTTTATGTAATAAATCAGGTTTATGTGTGTAATACAGAGCATGGTTGTTATAGTTGGTTTCCGAGGATAAGTTTAGTTATTTTGGGAATTAGATTAGAAAACTATATTGAAGTCTTAGATACAATCATAAATATAATAAAACATCCCTATGTATTTTTGAGTATTGAGTAAGTGGTTTATCATGAAAATACATCCAAGTCAAGATAAGAGCATGTAGAGGTGGCTCTAGCACAGATTTATCTTAGGGGTAAAACCTGAAAAAACCATTTTGAGATTGACTCAAATGGGAACTAGTGAACGAGAATGATACTTTCTACAATCCTGGTTACGACACTCCTGGGGAATATGCTTTGGTAAATTCACATGAATAGTATGAACCCTTATTAAGGGAATTAAGAAATGTCCCTATGAATATATGTTAGAAATTAGATCATGAATATCATAGATTAAAGACTATGTATTCATAATTTACGAAAGTAAAAGTTATTTATAAGTAATTAGTTTTTTCCATGGATTTCCCTTTATGTGTTGCCCCTCACTTTCCTTTTATTCCAACAAATGGCCGGTAATAGGAGAACTTGGTCTAACAACTGATGTGAAGATCAGTGTGGTCAAAGTGCAAATGAGATACCCAATCTGATGGGAGTGGGAACCGTGAACATTGTCACACTTATCTCTTTGTAAACACAATCTTTGAATAGAAAAATTGGTCTTGTGGATCGTTCAACACCCAAAAGAAAGAACAATTCACTATCGATAGCTTCATGAGACAAAGGCCTCCTACTTTTAAGGGGTCATCTGATCTCTCAATTTCTAAACAATGGATCAAATCCATTGAAAATATCATCTCCATCAATCAATGTTATGAACAAAAGAAGGATATATTGGATGATTATCATATAGAGGGTGAAGTTGATCAATGGTGTACATTGATAAAAATAATGAAGCCTGAGGAGGATATCGAGGTGTTGGAATGGAAGGATTTTTAGAAGTTGTTTTTTGGTAAATATTTTTTGTGCACCCTCCGACATAATATGGAAAGGGACATAATTTACCTCCTGAAAAAAGATAAGGAATCTATCAGAGCGTACAAGGAAATCATCACAAGGATTGCACGATATGCTTCTGGCATTTTCATTACCCCTAAATGCAAGGTAGAGCACTTCATTACTGGGATGTAACCTGGCATACTGAAAGCGCTGATGATCCGTGACTTCGACAGCTTTGAGGAAATTGATTGATGTTCCCTCTAGGTCGAAATGGGGATTGGAGAATCTCAGGGGTTTCATGTGGATAAAAAGCATAAGATGGACTTCAATACTGGATCTCAGATGGATAAATCCAACTATTCTTATAAGATACATCACCCCACTTTCCAATGATGTAAAAAGTAAAACCCCATAAATTTCCTGAAGTGGATGAGGAAATTCATTATGTGTGGAAGAGAAGGGAACCTAGCTATTAACTACTGACATGAAAAACCTGCTGTTGTAACATAGGAGAGGAATTCTACATTTAACACTCAATATGTTGTTCATTGCTACAATTACCAAGAACTAGTGCATCATTAAAATCAGATCCCTAAGGCAAGTGTTTTCATAGGAAACCAACAACCTCCAATGCAGCAAGGGAGGGATTTGTTGTTACTACTGCCTAAGTGAACCCCGACAACGATGTGGTGATAGTTACACTAGTTATTCATTCAAGAATAGAGATTATAATTTTTGATTCATGTTCTACGCATTTTTTTATATCCAAAAGGTTTAGTAGAACAATCCCAACACCACCACCAATCATGGAAGTAATGATGTCAGGGAGTACGCTGAATGAGGCAATCAATGCATCACTTTAATATAACACCTCCCCTGTCACAATATGTGGATTGGAATTTTTGGAGAACCATATCATAAACCCTCTTGTGTAATTTTATGCAATTATTAGCATGGTTTTCCTTTACTTATATAGAGACAACATAAATATCTTTGAGGGGGAAATCACTCTTCATGTGGAGAATCGACCCCCGATTCTATACAAGTACATGGAAAAAGATGAATCTTTGTTAGCTCCATCATTTCAGGAATGGATATTACTACCCTATGAGCTTGCATATCTGGATTAGATGAATGAGTCTAAGGAGGTAACTGTCCTTGAATACATTCCTATTGTTAGGTAATTCTCTACAGTGTTTCCCTAGGATTTTCCTGGTCTTCCTCCAAGAAGAGATGTTTAATAATCAATCGATCTTATATGTTGGGCGTTGCCAATATAATAGAGTCCATATATAATGGATGTTGTGGAGATTGAGGAGCTAAAGATAAAATTATAGGAGAATCTGGATAAAGGGTTTATATTCCAATGTGATTCACCTTGGGGTGCACCAGTCCTCTATATCAAGAGGAAAGATGGGTCATTGCGCCTTTTCAACGATTATCATGAGCTTAACAAAACCACCAAAAAGAAAAAGTATACTCTCCCAAAAATTGATGACTTGTTCGATCTGCTGCGAGGATCAAAATACTTCTCCAAGGTGTATTTGAGGTCAATATATTAAATACTAAGGGTGAAGATGGAAGATATCCCGAAGGCTACTTTTCGTACATGATACATGAACTATGAATTCATAGTAATGCCTTTAGGACTCACTAATGCTCTAGAAATCATCATGGACTAGATTAATAGAGTCTTTAGTGATTACCTCGAATAATTTTTGGTAGTCTATATAGATTATATTCTTATATACTCCAAAACCAAAGAGGATCATGAGGATCATCTAAAAACTATACTAGAGACCATGCGGAAGGAGAAGCTCTATGAAATGTACAACCATTGTGAGTTCTGGTAGAAGGAGGTCTCATTATTGGGCCATATCATCATCAGAAATTGGATATAAATGGAACCCTCTGAAACATATGGAATTCTGGGATGGATGAGGCCAACATCAGTAATGGATATCTGTAGCTTCTCGGGGTTAGCGGGATATTATCGACTATTTGTAAGAAATTTCTCATGATTTTCCAACCCTCTTACCAATCTAACTCGGGAGGGAGTAAAGTTTGCATGGAGTGATGAATCTGAAAAAACACATCAAGGAGTTGAAATGGAGTCATATCACTGCACTAGTGCTCACTTTACCTACATGTAGATAATTTTTTTGGTATTCAAGGATTATTTGAAGAAGGGCCTGGGGTGTGTGTTGATTCCAAATGACAATGTCATTTCCTATGTTTCAAGGAAATTGAATGTTCATGAGCATAATTATCCAACACATGATCTCGAGTTTGATGTAGTGATATTCTATTAAAAAATTTGGTACCATTAACTCTTATGGGAGATGTGTGAAAAATATATGGACTAAAAAAACCTGATGTATATATTCACATAGGAAGAGTTGAACATGCACCAACAAATATGGTTAGTGCTGATCAAAGACTATGAATGATCAATCCATTAGCACCTTGGGAAAGCGAACAAGGTGGCATATTCTCTAAGTAGAAAGGACCCAGTGATTCTATCATTGATTATAATTGAAAAGGATCCAATATTATAAGATTGGATTAAGATTGGGATGATAATCATAAACAAGGGATCATCATCAATCCTTTCACAAATGATTTCTCAACCATCTATTTTGAAAAAATTAAAGGATTCTGAAAAGAAAGATGTGGGAATTCAGAAGAAAGTAGATTCTATCAGAAACAGGAAATCCTCGGAGTTCAGTGTTAATGATGAATGAATTGTGAGATTTGGGAAAAGACTATGTCTTCCATCGAGTCCAGAGCTGAAGATGGAACATTTGGATGATTCCCATTGTTCAAATTTCACAATTTACCCTAGATACAATAAGATGTATGGAGATATCTAAGAGAATTATTGGGGGGATAATATGAAGGAGGAGATCACAAAGATTACATCAATGTGCCTCATGTGTTATAAAGTGAAGGAAGAGAGGCATAATTCTAAATGGATGATGCAACTATTTCCTATACATGTGTGGAAATGTGAGAACATCACCTTAGAATTTGTCACCGGACTTCCGAAGAAATCCAAAGGAAAAAATGCAATCTAGGTTGTTGTGGATCATCTTACAAAGTTTTCACACATTATTTCAATTCAAGAGGATTTCTAATTGGATCAACTGGCATATATATATTTCAGGGATGTGGTATGGATGCCTGGAGTGCCACTATATGCAGTATCCGATAGAGATCCGAGATTCACCTATATGTTTCGGAAGATTCTTCAACATGATCTAGATACTGTAATGAAATTCATTATGCTATATCATCCTCCAACGGATGGCCAATCTGAACGAAATATTCAGAAACTGGAGGATATGTTAAGATCATGTTCTATGGACTTCAAAGGAGGGTGAGACCAACATATTCCACTGGTTAAATTATCCTACAATAATAGTTTCCACTCAAGAATATGAATGGAAACTTATGAAGCCCTGTATGGGAAGATGTGTAGAACACTGGCATATTAGGATGAAGTCGGTGAATGTAAGCTGCTAGGACATTAAATGGTCCAAGAAATGGCAGGGAAGGTAAAAACCATTCCGTATCATATCAAGGCAGTCCAGAGTAGAAAAAAGAGTTATACAAATAACTGTAGATTATACCTTGAGTTTAAAGTTGGAGACATGGTATTTCTATGCATATCTATACGGATGAAGGTCAGGAGGATTGGATGGAAATGAATGTTATTTCCAATGAACATCATCCCCATAAAGAATCTAAATCGTGTTGGGGTTGTGGCCTATCGACTAGAACTTCCACCTACCATGGACAATGTACAGGACATCTTTCGTGTATCCTTCTTAAGGAAGTACATACAACACCCTTCACATGTACTCTCTTCCGAGGTAGTATAGGTAGGGGATGATATTTCTTACGAGGAGAAACCAGTGATGATATTAGATCGTATAGAAGAAGTTCTATGAAATAAGACAATTCCCCTCATCAAGGTGTAGCAGTGAAAATAATAGTCTGAAGAAGTGACATGGGAATCAGAGTTACCCACATTTGTTTTAGAGTGGGAAATGGAAATTTCAAGGGAATGTTTTCTTAAGGGGGAAGATTGTAACGACCCAAACATTCATTAATGGAAATTACTCTTGATGTAATTTATTGTCCTATTATGATTATATAAAATTTGAACATCATTGGTTTTATGTTTCTTTATTTTAAAATAACTTTATTAATTTTGACCATTTATAATATTGTAATTGAACAGTGATCACATGATTAGTATAAATATATTGCATTAACAAATCCAATTTACTCAGAAAAAGGACGTGATGGCCTCATCTAGTAGACATTCCCCAAACAAAGAACATTTTTTTGAGATCCGAAAAGAGGTGGCGTTATTGGGCTTCACTCTTGATGAAGCCCAAGTTGATCATGAACATGTTATGCTTTAGCGGAACCAACTACATGAGAAGTGGAAGTTAATAGTGATTACCACCCAAGAGATGTTATCAGATCCACCCCAAGAGTCTGTCACCATCACACACCTTACCCTTCGGTCTTATACAAGTCTTATAAGGGGTTATGTAATGAGACCCTATAACTATGCCTATGTACATTATTTTGGTATAAAGAATTTGCATTCAATTTTTTATTGTTACTTTGTAAATAGTTTTTAAAGAACAAATAGTATTTTTAATTTATATTCAAATAAGAAATCTATTTTGATGAATTAAAGGATTATTAAATTAAATAATATTTTAATAATATTTTATTATTAATATTATAAAATTAATTTTTATTAAATATAAATTATGGTAATATTTTATGAATGTAATTGTAATTTTCATTAAGGATTGAATGAATTTTTTAGTCAAAAAACATGAATTTTTGATAAATGTCATTTTTTATTTCAAAATTAAAAATTCACATATTTATAAAATTATTTAGATAAAATGAATATTATTTTTGGATTCAGGATGTCTAAATTATACAATGTTTAATTATTCATATTTTTTTTGTAGTCAAATTTTTTGGTAGAAATTATATATCGTTTA
Organism: Viscum album; assembly: GCA_963277665.1. Classification (NCBI taxonomy): domain Eukaryota; kingdom Viridiplantae; phylum Streptophyta; class Magnoliopsida; order Santalales; family Viscaceae; genus Viscum; species Viscum album. The sequence goes on from OY728127.1 coordinate 2,017,579,948, forward strand.
AATATATAATGTGTTTTATGATATCATAATGACCTAATAGTGATGTAATAAAAAATGATAAACATTAAGTTATGCCAATATATTATTAACATTAATATAATGTGATTTTGGGTTTGTTTTATTTATTTTACAGAGCTTTAGTGGACCCTTCAAGGCTTATAAAACATTTTGTCGTTTTAAATTGTTCTCCTTGAGACTGTGAATCACCTCCATATAAGCAACCCTATTATTTTAAGATGTTTGGCCATTTTCCTTATAAAATATGGTTTTCCACTCCCATTTGGCAAAAACCATGGGCAAAAACCATGTGCTGGTTTGTGGTTTTAATTAGTTTAATGTGAGGTGTCCCAAACCTAAAGAATAAATAATTCCCTCTCTTTTCCTATATAAACACACCCAAGATCCCACTTACTCTTCACTCAAATCATTTGGAGTTCGACCAACCTAGGCCTCCTCTCTCTAGAATCCTCCCATGGTGCCCCATGATCCCAAGAAACCGCTCTCAAGCCTCTCCAAAGCCTTTGGGATCACACTTCCATGAAAGGGATTTCTTCCATTTTCATTTTTGTCCTATATTCTCTATGATTTTAGGCCATTTTGTTTTCAATTATAGATGTTGGGGTATTATTTATATCCTCCCCCATAATTCCCTCTTTATGTTTGTAAGATGGGTGACCCCTTTATCTTTCATTAATGCCTCCCATGTAGACCCATTACCATGCCGAAATTCCATGAGGGATTTCTCTCTCATCTTTTACATCAATGTAATTATTTTTAATTATGCATCTAAAATTCATTAAATTTTTTATGAAATATATCTATATGACCTGCATTAAAGTCCATTTCATGTAAATATGATGATACACCAATTGATCTCTCAATAACCATTTTTTATGAATTCTTATTTCACATCGTTATGCTGCCGAAATTGCACTATGATTTTCCAAGCCAATGTCATTGTGTGGTGAAAACCATGACCATTTCCATCTCAAAGGTATTATCCTTTATGAACATTCACTTATTGATTATAAAGATTCATGTATTTATTCCACATCTCATTATCATGGCATAAATGATGATTATTTATTCCATGTTGTATGATCCTTGTGGCACACATATGCATGGAATGAAATGTTTAAGAATGGTGTGCCCTGATAGTGCTCCAATGCATTGGGTAATGTGTAGTATCATGATACGTCATGATAAATGGGTGTTGAATCATTATAATTCAAGTGCAACGAGGTTTTACTCATTCTTCATATGCAATGAGGGTTTACTCATGCTCCACATTTCCATGTTATGATTATCATGCATTATCCTACCTTTAAGTTCATGTTTCTCTTATGATACATTGATATGCCTATTTTATAACATGTATTGTACTCTTCATGTTATTCCAGGTTTATTCCCTTATTGGCTTTTATAGCTCTCCCTTTTCTTATGCATGTCCTCAGGTTATCTCATGCAATGCTAATTACGAGGGAATGTATTGGTCCTGTAAAAGAAGTTTTCTATTATCATGTTGTGTGTTTTATATTATATGTTATTATGTAATGTTACTAATCCCCAAATACAGTATTCTTTTAGATATTATATGTTGTATCAAGTGATGATTTTAAGTAATAAATTAGGTTTATGTGTGTAATAAAGAGCAGGGTTGTTATAAGGAGTTGGTGAATTATAGTAATGAAAACACAAAGTGGTTCATTCTAGGTGTCTCATTTCATAGAAGTCCTCTCCTACATAGTTTACTGGACTCTATTATCAATTTTTTGGGGCATGGATTTGGCCAATTATACATTCTGGTACTTTTGATACTTTGATGTGGGATTGATATTATGAATCCATTATGGTATCAGTTTCATTGTATGTGTATTTGGATATGAGTGTGTGTATATACATACCTTAGGCTAAGTCCCCCCATGGGTGTGATATTCTAATAGGGAACTGGTTTTTATCCCCTATTCCATTAGAGGTGGTATTATGGTGTAACTCTTATCCTCTCGGCTTCTGGGTGTGCCTTAGTGGTTTGGATTGTGACAGAGTAGTATCAAAGTGATGTTTATCATAGGGTTGGAGTATATAGGTTTTTTAGTTGTGAGGATTGGTTTCTGAACTAGAGAAACAATATTAATGTGTTTTGAGTTCAACTCATAGGGTATGGAATCCAATATTGGTTTAGAAGATGATTTATCCAATCACCAAAACTACAATAACCTTCCTGATGACCCAATACATGTAGAAACTAGTATCAGGTAATTCAGTGGTAAATGCATCATATAATAATTTATTGTGGTTTCCATGTCCTTCATTAGTCAAATCCTCTGATATAATATTTGATTGTGCTACATCTTGATTATATTTTAGTATACCTCTTTGTCCTAATCTGGTTATAATTCCACAACAGGATCATGATGATTATCTTCCGAGTGACGATGTTTTAGTATAGGGTCCATCCTGGGATGTGGTAACTCTAGATGGTTTTACAATCTTTTTTCTGTCAGTTGAGAAGTAGGTTTTGATAGAAGTACCAGATAAGGATGTGAACTGTTTAAGCGGACATCATGAGTTTTAGAAGTGGTGACCACCCAGGATTCAGGGTGATATAGACCCTCAGGTAGATATAGACTTTCTAAAACATGTTACTTGTGTTTTTTCTCTTATTATGCCACCTCCAGACCATATGGTGGTAAAAAATGTGAGTATTCTTCAATTATCCATAAGAAAATAGTGGACTCTGGGGACCTAAACTCATAATGATGTTTTCTCTCCTAGTTATATTTCATGAATATTTTTAGGGAGGAGATCTATCCAACGACATTGTGAGTGGTTCACATCTAAGAGCATCTACAACTTCAGTAGGGAAGCATGACCATGGAAGAGTTTTAATCGAGGTTCACCAATATCTTTTCATAATATCTATATGTGGTTCAAGATTTTTTATTTTAAGCATGGAACTTTGAGATGATACTATAATTAGATATTAGGACTGGGGTGATATATTATTTCATTCCCACCTATATTAGAGTGCTTTTGTGGGACTTGGTAGAAGAGATATTTATGCCGGATTAATCCCCGATAGTTGGTACTAGTAGTGGGAACATAAGAACTGATACCTCAGCATCCAGTAACATTGTATAGACACAAAAATCTTGGTTTTTGAGATGATTTAGGACACATTATCATGAAAAATGGTCTATAGTTTATGGAACATAATATGGTTTTAGTCGATAGAGAGATATGTAGTGTTTGTCTAGTGATTTTCAGGGTCATATCTCATGGGATTGTCCGACCTTCTATGGATATGAAAGAGATATGGCTAATGGACCACCTATAGAGAGACAGTAATAAGAACATGGATTTCTAAAAGGAAGTGGATGTGGAAGAGGTTTATAGTTATATGTTATATGGGTAGCCATTTTAACTTGTTTCCACCCCACCCCAAGGTGGTCCATGCCAAGATGAGGGAGCTAGCGGTCAGGGACAAGAACAACTATATGACATGGAGGAATAAGACCTAGAGTCTCCCATGATTATTAGAGGTAAAATTTTATACTTCTCTAATTTTTATTTATTACTGATAGACATTGGTTCGAGCCACACATATTATTCCACTTCTCTTGTACTAGATTTACATAATCTTGTAAACCCTTTGGATTTCACATAGAGCATTGTACTGAATGGAATTCATTGATCACTGACATATGCTGATACTGTGATCTAACTCTTGGTGGAGAGATATTTTTAAGGGGTATATTTGTTTCTGGTGATGAGGTCGAATGATGTCATATTAGTTATGTAATTGATACAGATAGTTCATCCCCAAATTGGTTGTTTCAGGTAGAGGATATAGTGCGTCTTTTGTGATGGAATGAGGTTTCAGATCATGGGTGAGAAGGAAACCCAAAAAATGTATAGTGTTCCCATACATATTAGGACACAATTTATTACTCATGAGTTGGATAGTATTACCCTAGGAGTATCACATGTTATGGGATTTCAATTTCATGTAGTGGTGAAAAAACTATGGGAATGTATTTCCTAAGGACATGCCAGGTTTACCTCGCCATCGGTAGATAGACATCAGCATTTAAATTTTTCTTGGGACTAATATGATTTTTGGGATATAATATCACATGGATCCTACAATTCTTTGTGAGCTAAAGGTTTAGTTGGAGGGCTTGAATATGAAGGGATTTTTCAGAACTAGTGTTTCCCCCTGGGAGCCGTAGTTTTGTTCTCCATGAATGTGGATAGGAGGTTGAGGTTGTGTGCTGATTATTGTTACCAAAACCTCTATACTATAAAGATAAGTATCCAAAACCTAGGATAATTTACCTCATTGATTGGTTGATATATAAAAGATATTTCCCATAAAGTAACCTCATATCTTGTTATCACTATCTCTTAGTGTGCGACATAGATATACTGAAGACAACATTCTAATGTATCTATGGTCATTTGGACTAACACTTGATTTATTTCATTCTAATGACATCCCAATGAATATTCAAGGGACTCATGAACCATATCATTCATAGTTAAATATATATATTTTTTGGAGGTATTCATCAATGACATCCTAGTATAGTTAGTGTTCGGGGAGGTGAATGTGAGACCTTTTTAGATTGTCATGGGAATACTTGGAAAGCACTATCTTTATGGGAATCCTTCTAAATGTTAGTTCCTAATTAAAGAGGCATACATTCAAGTACATGTAATCTAAAATGTTGTACAATTGTTGGAAATGTTGAATGTTGATGAATCGTTATCTTAGGATCCACTTAATAGTGTGAATGAGGTTTGGATTTTACATAGGTTGGCTAGAAACTACTAAATAGTTGTGAATCATTTCTCTAGGATATCACAACCTTTAAATTATTTGACCCATAAGGGTAGAATTTAATTTATATAGAGAGGTTCTAGTAGTCTTTTATGTAGTTTGGGCATATTTATAGGAGTGACCCCATATTGAGACTAATATATGTGGGTGTAAAATACACTGTGTTTTATGATTATTTTGGGATCAGGATCGAGATTGGATATATGGTGATTCAGAGTTAGGAGGTGATATATTTTTATTTCTAATAGCTAAGACCTCATGAGAATAACTAAATGTCCCATGATCTAGACCTGAATTAGTGTTAGCCCCTGATGACTTGGAAAAACTTCGTTATGGTTCATTAGTTTATCCTAAATTTCCACCACAAGCATCTGAAGTCCATCTTCTAAAAAAGGATCTAAACAATATATAGAAGAGATGGATATAATAACTCTAAGTGTTTATCTTTGATATAGTATATTATCTTGTGAAGGGAAACATTGATGAATATGTTCTCATTAGGATATCTTATTCATAGTTGTGGATAAGGGAATCATAGTAGTTAGCCTTGTTATGGTTTTACTCCGTGAATTAGGATGGTACTAATTAACTCTATTCTATTTTCATTACTCTACAACTTCTATATCATATTAGTGAGGCTCATAATGGAGATATCAGCTAGAGAACATATATATTCAGATATATACATGATGTTCTTCTGATGGATTCTCTAAAGGTGGGGATAACATCATCCATTTTAAACGCAGGAATACGGTACCATTATCATTTATTGATGAGTCTCTTATGGAGTTTCATAAATTCATATAGAATGTACATCCATGTTTGGAAAAGATATTCTAGGACCATATTCATTAGCTCTAGTATTCATGGAAGATTAATGGTGTAGCAGAGTTTGTCACTCAATGTCTCAATTGTCATCTTGGGAAGGCAGAGCACTAGGTTCTAGTGTGTTTACCTCAACCCCTGGATATTCTAGAGTGGAATTGGGATTGTATATCTGTATAACTTATTGTGGGATTATGTGAATATCTAGATCACAATATTCCATCTAGGTGATCATAGGGTGACTCACAAACTCTTCACACATCCTTTCTCTCTATGAGTAGAGTTCAGTAGACATCATGGGGCAACCCTTACATGTACGATATAGTCAGGATTCACATAGATACCCAATTATAACATATAAAGATGATACTTTCTCCATGTAACACATTATATAGAGGATTATTAGAGGATGTTAGTACTCATTTTCATTTGATCATGTTGTTTCACCCCAAAACTAATAGATAGAATATGCAGACTATTCAGGTTCTAAAGGAATTGGAGTGGCCTTTCTTGTTAGATTTTTTACATAGGTTGGAGGATAACCTTCCCTTGGAGAATATTCCATAGAGAAATAGTTACGATTACAACATTGGTATTGAACAATTAGAGGCCTTGTATGGGTCTCCCTACAGGTAACTAATATGTTGGACTGATATTGGTGAGTTATCACTCATGGGTCCAGAGTTGGTTTGAGCTACAAAAATGATGGTACCTATCTTACATAAGTAGATAAGCACTTCCCTAATCCACCAAAATTCATATGTATACCAATTATTAAGGTATTTGGAGTTCTAGGAGAGAGACCATGTGCTCCAATCAGCCTCACCAGAACATTGATTTTGGAGATTTTTACAAATACAGAAGTTATAAATGAGATTAATTTTCCATTTCCATGTACTATGAATGGTCAGTGAGGTGGTGTATTGATTATCCCTACCAGTGTAGTTAGATTAGGTATATACAATATTCCATTTTATGTAGCTGAGGCGGTATGTGCATGACTCGTCACATGTTATTGACTGTGGTGAGTTGCATATTGAGTATGGGGATACCTTTTTGGAGTACCCAGTAGAGATCGATAATTAGTAGGATGACATCCTTCATGGGTGGGTGATTTAAATGTATATGTCTGGTTATAGTATGAGAATATTTTGGAGATAAGTTAGGATTAGGAGAACCATATGTGTGCCTCGTGCCCTCATCATTTTTGGTTTTAATTTTTCTTTTCATGATGAAAATACATGAGATTGGTACGATATAATGAATCTGTTTTTGTATTGTAATACATTAAAATATTTTAAGGAATATTTTGTGAGCAATGCGTTAATTCAGCATGATATTTCAAGTATCGGGGAGTATTGGTATTGATATAACATATATATTAAATATATTTTATCAAACATTTATAGTTTTTCTAGAATAATGAATTAAATGATGAATGGGTTCTCGGATAGGAAATATATTACATATATTAAATCCATAATTTGGGTTTTACCCTAGGCACAACATAACCATTCATCATTTTTGTTGATTAGAATGAGCATGATAATGGGAGGAATACTAAATTAATTGATTGATTGATTTACTTATTTATTCTATATAAATTTCACTAAACCTAATATTCTATCTTAATAAAGATCCATCCAAACACCTATGGTTAACTTTATAATGCTAGGGACTTTAGTGGTGAGCTTGGATGAGATCTTGGAAGATTATAATGAAATCTAGGATCAGATATATACTACTAGGATCATCTACTCCAACAAAGTTTGGGGATCTCACCAATAATGGTGATGCAGAATTTTTCTTCATTAACTATCAATCCAAACTCAATGTGGGATGTTTTTTTTATGAATCACATTTTTATTCTATTTTAAAATTGAATAAAAACTTATAACAGTTTTATTTTTGGGATGATGAATTATTTATGGTTGATGTTATTATCTTCCTAAAGTCAATCAATTGATATTACATTATTATTCCTCTTAGTTCGTAATTACTGTGAAACTGAATTGAGACCATCCCAAATAATTTGTGGGGTTTCTTATTTACTTTTTTGGGGGTGTTCATCCCATGTTTGATGAATTTTCATCATCATTATTTCCCTTGACCGATGATTCAAAAAATACCAGATATGTGATCATTGCATAGTAAGAATTTTTCAAAATGGATCAAAACGGGTTGTTTTGATTCATTATTGATAGTGTGATAATGGTGTGAATATGATGGTGGAATATCCTAGTATTTTTAGCTGATGATTAAAAGATCCTCAATTGTGAATTTAAAAGTTTCAATGTGGCAGAGCGACAGTGGATGATTCATGATCATATTAATGGTTGGATTCTATTCACTGGTGGTGGATTGAGGTGAGTCATCCCTAAATTTAGGTTGCATGTTTACTATTGGGTTGGAATCAATGTCAACGTAGGATCAAGATGAAAACATGTGAAGAATTGGTGGGTTATATTAAAATACCAACTACAGGACACAAACTCTAGAAGAAAATATGTTATGTAACACTTTTGTGGTTCTAGGGTTTAAGCACAAATAAAAATATCACATGTTGTATTATATATTCCATATGTCATGTGACCCAATGCTGTGAACTCGGTGTTTCCATTAACTTTACACGGTAACATACTTTTCTAGGCATAAAAACATGGAAATTGTACAAAAGAAAGGCACAGTACTCAAACACAGTCATGTAAATTGGAAAATATCCAATGTATGTGGGTGTGGCCCAATGTACAGGGGAATGGCATGGGTTACACAAAGTGAGGAAGGAGCCACACACTATGTTACATATAACCTCTACATGTCATGTAATATCTGAGGACACATTGGGTATATTGTGAAATACATGTCATATGGAACAATGAGACACGAGTATTAACAAACATAGTGAGACATGTTGGGTACTCCAAGTATTGATTATTTACATTATCCAAGGAATGTTTATGGACCTCCATATCTTCTATTTGGAGTAGTATTAAATTTTTTGTGTCCATGGTCCACCCTAATTAGGGTAATGTGTGTTATTACATACTCAATATAGGATTCTAATAATATCAAAGGCTTAGATTCAAATAGAGTTTTCTGAACAGCTATATGAGGCCTAGGGTGGAATCCTCTATCATATCATCTTCTCGATGTGGGATAGAGGAATCATCAGGTTCCACTTATGTGGGCTACGATCTTCTACATAGAGGGTTATTCCAGATGGTTTTTTTGGTTTCCCTTATGAGCCGAGATGTGATTGTATATCTTTGAATAAAATTCGTTATAGTTTTTGTGAGTAATTATATAGTGAGATCAAATGATGAAAACCTCTTAGATAAGGGACATCAATGATAGTGTGGATCATGGAGAGATTTATCACGGATGAGAATTACATTAAATCCTAAAGCAGAATCCTATGCCTGGAATTATGGTTGTGACTTATTTGATACTTAAATTGTATCATTATCATATCTAGGATATTCTAATTGTTATTAATCATATTTATCATACCCTGATTGAAATATCATTATGATGATGAGAGGACTTGTATCTTTATGCTTTATTTTAGTGATTTCAGTGTGTCAAATTGTGTATTTTCATACTCACCCCGAAAAGGGATCTACCCACACATTCCAGGTCTTATATAAATGAGATTAATGTAAATGGTGTCTTAAAAATATTAGGAGTAGGCAGAGGATAGTGATCCATAGAGTTCCTGGTTCATTCCAAGTGCCACATTTGAGAGAATTCCCTTCTTAATTATTAGGTTAGACTCTTATAATAGATTTTGTGGTATTTTATTTATCCCATTATACATTCCAATAATTTTTCCATATATTGATTAAAGATACATTTTTTCATGATATATGATATCAGTTTCATTTTATATGAATTTGGAGATATGTGCCTATGTACAGGTACCTTTTTTTAAGGCCTCCCATCTATGTGATATTCCCACTTAGTGTTGGTCACCATCCCCATGACTATTCAAGGAAATCATGGGGTTTCACACTTGGTTTTTCACTATCCAAGTGGTCCTTAGAATGTTCAGGAGTGAAAATGATCTTATTCACCGATATTTTCTTGAATGTTAAAAATTTTATATTATGTGTGACCCTAATTTCACTGACCATAGCATCCCCACTTATAGAGAGAATGATAGAGAATTTGTTAACTAATTTATACTATCTATACATGATGGATGGTATATATTTTTGGGAGTCTCTTCCATATTGTTCTCTTGATGTGGAAGAGGTTATTTAAATTCATGTTCTTGTGGTAGTCCCTTGAAGCATGTATGAATTTCTAGTACATGATTCAAACACCTCCTGATGGGTACATAACCTAGGGATTCCAAATAAGTTCCATGATATATATAGGCAGCAATAGTATATTGGTATAAATAAATTCATATCGGGGTTTCATTGATAGTTTTTTACCTTCAAATGGGTAATGGACAAGAACTAGTGACCCCACGTTTTTTTTAGTATCGAAATATTCCGAAGAAGAAGTGGGATAAAATTACAAAGGATTTCATGATTTTTTTTACCAAGTTATCCCTAAGTTATTGGTGTGTCATTTGTTTTTTTGGATCTACTTGCTATGGTCTCACATTTTACACCTATTTTTTGAGACTGTGATAGCTAATTCCTAAGAAATATTTCTTGGCTATGAGATTTTATAATTACATGGGATGAATCAGAGTATCGAGTCAAGAATTGATTAAAATTTTATGTCATATTTTTGGAGATTTATGAAGAGAGAACTAGATATGTAGGTGAAATGATAACTACATAACCTCCTCAAACAGATGGATAATTTGAGCATACCATCTGGATTCTGTAAGAAATGTTAGAAGAATGTGTCCTTGATTTTATTAGATTGTTGGTGAGAAATATTACCTTGGAGAAGATAGTCTGTAAATTTTTTTATCATTAATCAACTTTTATAGTACCTATGATTCATTAAAAGGAATATTGTGCTGATAAAATTTATATTGGATAAATTCTAGGAAGTCCCTGGTTATTAGGATATGTTTAATTTAATATACATCAAAGAATATTTGGATGATCATGATAGGGTTTGAGACTACACAATGAATTTAATGATTTAATTTAATCCTAAAACACCATATATTGAATATAAATATGAGAAACTGTGTTTTCTTGTGTGTTTCATCACATTTGGGACATCATTTTATTATAGGGTAGTGGAAGTTGGTTCATAGGTCCATGAGTCTATTAGATGTTTTCAAGAGGATCAATGTTACAGAGTATTGGTTATATCATTATCAAATATACATTGTTATTCATGATTTTTTTTATTTTTTCAACTCCAAAGATACCATCATAAACCTTCTCATGGGATCAAAATCAATGAGGATATATAGAATTTGAAAATTCAGTTCGAGGAGTATTGGATTTTGATAGTAGATTAGAGTGAGAAGAATTTTTATTGTATGATTTTACCATGGGTAGGTGTATAGTTTTAACATTTTTATTCTTAGGAGGATATGATCGAATACGTATTTAATATGTAGAAAATTCGGAAGGATTTGTTCAATGAAGAGGCCTGATTATTCTTGATGACACATATCAGGGGCTGACTACCCTATAGTGGGGATGTTACAACACCCCACATTTATATGATGTATTATTTCAAAGTATTTTTTATTAAACATTTTCACTTTATCAACATGATGGTTATTTAAGGTAATATTAGGGACTCAACGGTCCATTTTTTGAAGAACACGCCATGGACTAAAACATCAATTTTTTATAGAAGAGATTCAAAACTCAGTGGATTTGTATTGGGTTAACAATGGGGTATAATGTGAGAATGTTAATCAATGTTAGTCCACAACCACCCATTGAACATAAACTAGATACCTATTTGGGCACCAAATACCCAGTGATGGGTGGCTAAGTACCTACTGACTACATATTTTGTTATTATAAATTTTAAATTAAACTAATTAAGTATTTATAAATTTACCAAAATGAAGTGTATTTATTATTTTTTTCCTAGCCATAGTAGTGAGATCCTGCCACTCTCAACACCCTTTTGAATCATATCATGGGATCTCCCTCTTTTATTAAGGGTTTCAATTGACTTCAGTCCCAATGAGCCACTTATGGTAGGTATTAGATTTCTGATCTATCACCTTGATCTATCTCTTCTGATTTCATCTTGATTTATCATTTATGAACTAAATTTTCGGTTTTCTATATTTTTTTGATCCTAACCAATTTCATTCAGTTCATATGATGATACTTGGTGAGAAGGATTCGATTATATCAATGTAGGTTGTATATAACAAATATTAAGTTTTTTACTCATTTAATGAATTGAGTTAAATTCACTCTCACCACCAATGTTCAATTGATCTAATTTTAAATAAATTGGTTTCTATTGACGTGTATTGAGTAGTGTATGTATGTTTAGATCCAAAATAAACACTTTAGTTTTGATACCATTGTAAAATATCCATTGATTTCAATTCTCTAAACTGAAAGTGTATTGAACATTTATTCAGGATATATTAGAGATTTCTCTATGATATGTAATAATTTATTTGTCCATAATTTGGTTTCTATTAAGTTTTATTGACATAGGAGTGATATTGAAATAGAAAGGGTCCGATTAGGGTTCACCTATATTGAACAAATTTGTTTTCCTTATCCCATTTGTATGGTTTAATTATTCACCCTATTCATCATTAACATGTCAGGGTAGGTGAAGCCTTTGTTATTATTTGGGAGATTAGTAAAATGTGTTAGGGCTAATCTATATTACCAAATATGTGTTGGATGATATGAAAAAAATAATATATAAGACTTGTATTAAATTGTTAATCAATTTTTATACTATATTTATGTTGTGAATATAGGATTATATTCCCCAATGTTATTAGTAGTTACTATTATAATTTTATTTCCACTTATATCATGTTGAAAATTTTAGGGGATTCTATACCGATTTTTATTTTCAATCATGATTGAACTTCTATTCATATAGTAGTTGAATGTTATGCCCAACATTTTTTGATTTTCATTTGATATAGGATGTATTTACCATGATGATATGATTTCAAGTAATGGGGTGATATTCTAATATGATAATGATAATTGTAGGATATAATACCCTCTCTCATATGATATGTCTTCAGTTTATATATGATCTTAACTCTTGATATTATTCTCATGGATATTGAATTTATAATCTATTTTTATTACATTGTTTGGATGTGATTTCCATTTATATATATTATCTAATGGATTTTTCCCATGATCGTTATTGTGTTATCAATAGCATTATTTCCGTGGTGTTGATAATTATGTTATAATATGGATGATGTACCAAATTTCTTTGATATGTATTTGGAGGAATTTCCAATGTATTTTTTATTACAAAATAATGGGTACTATTCCTACTGATTATTACATGTGATATGATTCCTAGTCAATGTTGTTTTTATATGCTTTGATAAACACTAACTCTTCTAGAGTATGGTATGGCCACAAACGAATGACTTTTTAGTACAAATGGTCATATCATATGTATTATTACTTCAATTATTAGTTTACCATTATGACTAAGTATATCACACAATATATGAACATGTTTATACTATATATGTTTAGGAAAACAATTAGTGGTGTCCTACTAAGTATTATAAATGACCTACTTGGAAACCATTATATTTGATTGGAATTTATAGTTCAAGGTTCATGTTGGATCAGGGGCCCTATTATCAATAGTTAAGTTATAGAGCTTCGTCGGAGCATCGAGGTGAAACACATTATAGATTAGGGATGGAATTTGTTTCATCATTTAGTATTATTAAAATATTATGGAATTTGATACTATGATATCCCAAAGAAATATCTTGTTTTGATATGTTTAACTTTCAGACATTATAACCTCTCACTCTATTATGGCGTGGGTGTTGTTATTACCTTTTTTTATTTGTGTTATGAATTCCTTTTTTACCGTTATATTGTGGTGACTATTTAAATATATTTATTCCATTATGATTTTTAGGTATTTATAAGAATAATAATTTTTAGTATCCACACAATATTAATAGATCATTGTCATTGGTCAGCAGAATAAAGAATTCAGGGGGAAAACGTTAGGAATGTAGTTACCAGTTTAGTTATAATTAAGGGGAACTAGATTAATGAATCTAACAATATATATTGATAAACAGTTTCTAGAAAAACATTCTGAGGTAGGAGAAAATTTATTTCATAGAATATAATAATATAATAGAGTCCAAATCTGTGAGAAGTTATGGAAACTATGTCCGTGGTATATTGTATCCTTTAAAATTATCAATCAATTTGGAACCATGACCTATGTAATGGTATTTACTCCAAAAATATCAAATTTTTATAATATGTTATATGTATCTCTCTTGAGAAATTATATAAAAAATCACTCTCATGTATTGAATTTGGAGATGGTAAATTTGGAATAAGAACATTTTTATGATGAGAATATGATATATATTTTTCATTATTGATATAATGTTATTTGAAAAAAAAGACAACTCACCTTGTCAATATTCGACAGAAAAATCATATTTTTAAATAGAATACCTGGTAATATATTGATGTAATGAAAAAAAAGTACACTCATATACTTATATATGAATTTTTTAAATAATATGTCAAGGGAAAAAATTAAATGGCAGATGAATGTAACATAATATGTTTTTATATGAAATACTCTTCATTTAACTTATAAGTCTAGTAATTTCTTGGTTTATATAAAATAATTGACTATGGTGTCATATAAACAAAATAATAATGAATCCATCATTTTTTCAACATATATAGTTATAAATGAGGGAAAAATTCATTCTGTAAGATAATAAAATTGATGGTGCAATCATTCTTTCCCAAGAGATGTTGGGGGAACTCGATAGAAATGTTCTTAGCTCAAATATCATAACAAATGTTTAAATGTAAAATGCAGAAGATTTAATGCAATGGAGGAACTTTAATAAGACCATGTAAGGTGTTTCTTTAATTAATTTTTTAGTGACCTAGTATACTGATGTTTTTCTTCCTCATGGATCTTGGTGAATACCTGGAGTTGGATATGTGGTTTCAACAAATATAACTAGGGATTGATAAAATATGATCTTTTATATCATACCTGATTTTTTCAAAGCCAGGATATTATTAAATGAATACATAACGATGATATTTTTCTTTGAGGAGGTGGAAACATTCAATGGGTGGTATGGGACTCAAGGTATATAATGCTTATTTCTCCAACTATTATATTCAAATTTTTAAATGGGATATAGAGATCAATCAAATATTTCAAATAGATTCTTTAAAAAATATGTTATTTATATGGTGTATAAGGTAAATAATCTAAAAAAATGTTTATATCTCATAAAAATTGTTTTGAATTATGGATTAAAAATATTAGAAAATATATTATATTTTTAAAGGAATAATTGGAACAAAATATCTAGGTCTTCCGCTTTCCAATAGATAGATTTGTTTCCAAAAGAAATGAAAAACTGACTAATAGGATCATGTGATTAATTCAAAACTAAAAGAATGATTTTATGGTATTTATTGCTAAGATTATTCTCTGCAAAAACATCCTTCCATCAATGATTATTGAAATCCTCTTTGTAATTATAGTGCATGAGGCTATCATCAAAATCATAGAGTGTGTCTTCACCAAATTTCCTTTAGATTCACTTTAATATGCACATATCCATTTGGATATATTGAGACAATTGTCCAAAGAATATTAAGGAATTTGGATTAATCATGAATATGCTTATCAAATCCGTACATTTATTATAGGAAAAACTCTCTTGGGAGGGCATTTTTGACCCCTCATTGTTGGTAGAATCTTTAAAGACCATGTATCGTGAACCTTATTGTGTAATTAATTGGTTAAAATAATTGAAATATCATCTCAATCACTACCTATAAGTCTCCCATTAGATCATGGTAGATTACTACTATTTGATCATTGGTAGTTGTTATATTCAATCTTTAAAAGATATTTGGTTGGGGTGTGTGGTGTTCCTCTTGATATTTCTACACCCAATTTAACCTAAAAAATTCTAAATACAAAGCAATATTATAAGGGGTATTTTTATTTATGTGGATCAAAATTTCATATTTGAAAAAATAGGTTTGTCCATCGAGGTTGACTATTGTTTTGATCTTATAAAAATTAAAATTAGTTTCATACATTAGAGTTTCATAATATTGTTCACATCCAATACGTTTTTAATGCCTAGGGGATTTCATTATATAATGTATTTATCTCTTCAAATTAATACATCATTAAAATGTGTGTTTTCAGTGCAATGTATCCCAAGAATAATGAGATCCAAATACAAGGCACCAATCTTGTTTTGAAAATTTAATCTTAATGAGGACCAAAAATGGAGTTGGTGAAGCTTCAATTCATCCAAGGGGAATGTGATATTTTCATCTGATAGATGCTTAGTATCCTCATGGTTTTAAACCTAAATCCTAAATTTATTTATCATCTCCATTTTTTGATATTTTTGATCTAAAATCCATAAATGGTAGGGTTCATGTAGGTATTTTCATTGTAGGATTCTATAAACTCTGGGATATATAAAAAGGAATGTGTACCTTGAGTTCAATATATGTATTTCTCTCTTCAAGATGAAATTTTTTCTCCCTGATCAATGATAATATACACATTATGATAATAAATTAGGACTCCCATACCATCTAGGGTGTTTTATTACACTTGATGAATATCCATAATAATATGGGCATTAGTGGTTAAGAGAACTGGGATCAGTGAAAGCATCCCAAATTTTTTTTTAAATTAAACACAGATAGATCCCATGATAGTGGGGTCATTGGTGGTGGACCAATAATTTGTGTGTCCATGTATACAATTATTTAGGAATATAGTTCTTTTATAGTAGATATAATCCATCTCATCAAATATAAAAGGGATATCCTTATCAGTCTCTTCATTTTTAAGGTGTTCCAAATTACAATAAATAATATAGAAATTTATTCATAGTGAATTTCATTTTTTTACCAAAGTATGATTCCTTTCTTAATAAGTGATATTTTATGAGATTTTAGGAAAATGATGGTCCCATATGTGGAGATATTATATATGTGTCATAAAGGTAAAAATGAAAATGGATTGTCAACCTTTTAGTCTCAGCTTGACCCAAGACTGTGTGGTGAATGCTATTTTCAGTTCTCTTTCCATATCCTACAAAAAAATAAATTTTTTGACTATCTCAGCCTTTATAATTATGTTCAATTATAATGTTCCATTTTTTGTTGATGTTTTAATTTTAAAAAAATTACCAAATTTATATTTATTTTCAAAATAAAACAATTTCAAGTAAAAAAATTTCAAAATTTTGACATCTGATGATTTCTTGTCTCCTAGAAATACAACCACATAGAACAAAACTATTAAAATAAATCCAAAATTATAAATAAAATGGAATTTTTATAAATGATGTATAGAAAACATTTTAATACAATTGAATAAAAAAGGATGAAATAAAATAGTCATTTTTAGAAAAATTATAAGTATTATATAACTATTGGAATTGTAATCATCCATTGGAGTTATAACCATACCATTCAATTAGTAACCTTATGGTTGCGAATATTTAAATGTATAACAAATAGTATTTTTCATGAATAATATAGGTAAATACAAATACTTAAATACCATTTAATAATTACATGAATAATCTATATAAAATTATTTCTAAATATAGGTTATTAAAAAAGTATGTTTAATATATTTAATAAAATAAAAAAATTTATGTCCAAAATAAATATTATAATTAATTATTTATAAATTTACTTTGATAACATTGATATCATTTTTAAAATCAACAATTCAAAATTAATTAAGGGTGATTTCTTGGTATATTTATATAGAAGTTGTATTTTAGGTGACTAATTAAAATACAATTTTTTCTAATATTTTATTTTCTCTGAAATCATGATCATATAAAAATGAATCAATAAATTATAAAATTATTTTCAATGAAAAAATATATTTAATTTTTAAAATAATATATTTAATCATGGAATTTACAGACAAATATATTGAATTCAAAATGTATAATTTCATTTTATTATAATAAAAAATTATTTTTGATTTTTTACATTGAATTATATATTCAAATAATACCATTATGATTCGGATGTGTTTAAAAGTAATGAAAATATATACTATTTAATAAAACCCACCTCAAATTAATAATAATTTTTAGTATAAAAACTCAAAAACCAAAATAATAAATATTTTATTCCAAAACAACCCTCTCAATTTCCTATAAATACACTCCGTCTCCATCCATTTTTCGTTACTTTTAAAACATATCTTTTTTAATGACCTAACAAAATCTATTCTTAATCCAATCTATCGATTTTCTAGAGGCAATAATCTTACCCTAATTCCCTCCATGGAATACTTATGTAACATTCCAATGGATTTATCTTAATGAGAAATTCTATACATTAAAATTTCCAATTCCTTCGTCTTCAATGTATTGTTACCCCTTCTATAAAATAATAATTCCTTTTAGTAACACATATTCAATATTATAATTTTCCTATAAATAAATTATAAAAAAATATACATTATAGTTACATTCTTTCAAATTCCCTCCTAAAAACATTTTTCACCTATTGTATGTTTTGAATAAAGAGTGTATGACATCCCTATAGGGATCTATGTTATTTTTATAGTAGAGGTCAATGAAGGGGTTTTCATGTTTTTTACGGGTTATGGTGGAAATATTTTTTCCCATATTACTTTTATGTTTATTCTCCCTCTATTAGTTCAATTCAAAAATAGTGGAGTTATCCAATGGATATTTCTTATTGGAATGCTTCTAAATTGATAATAATTAATGGGGTTTTCCATATTGATTTATTCTCATTATTATGACTATTTATTATTTTATATTTATTTCTTTTATGTTACACCATTTTAGTAATTCATTGATATTTGTCAATATAATCCTTCATTGGTTTTCTATATTATTTTACACCTTAGGTTTTGTAATTTTTACCCACAAAAGAGACATTTTAATTATATTTCAATCAATGTGGATTTTATTTTAAGTGATTCAAACCATTACCCAATTATTACCCTTCACTGGTCTTCTGATTCTAGATATAAAATCACGTGCTTGTAAACCCCATAAACTACAATAGTTTTTTCAGTACATTAATGTTGGTATAATCCCTTGTTAGTTTAAATCATTATTTTTTAAGGCTCATAGGTGTTCCTTCCCCTATTTTTCATTCTTTTTATTGTACCCATTAATGCTCTACCCACTGAACTTATTACTTCTGATTCTCACACACCATTGGTAGTTGTGTAAATATTTTCTATTTTTTTCGTTTTCCTAGATTATTTAACTTTTATTTGGTGTTATTGATATTATATGTTTCTACCAATTTTTTCCCTTTTATTTATTTAAAATAAATAGGCATTCAAACACAAACACTAACTCATTGTATGGTTATAATACATATATGGTGGATGATGATCATATTTTACTACCCTCTTATATATATTGTTTAAAAGTATATTAATTTTTATATTTTAAATTAACAACTAATTTTAATATTAATATTATAGCTTTTATATTGATTTAAAAACCATTAAATTTTCATTTTAAATATTTACTTTATCCTTATACATAAGATTAAATTATTAAGAAATGGTTTGAGATATTTGAAGGTTTATAAAGTTCCCTAAGATTCTATTTTCCTAGAATAACTATGAGGAACATAGATGGTGAAATTTTATTAGTGACCATGAAAATAAAATGTACAACCCATATATATCGATATAAGGGTTTGAAAATTTGTATATGTGAGTTCTTATTCTTGTTTAAAAAACTGAAAACCTTCAGTAGAGTTGAAAATCATGGTTTTTACAAGACTTGTGTAATAATGCTGCAAAATGTGAGAGGGGGTTTCTCCCTTGGAAACTTATGAGGAACACTTGGTACCCGTTGTATTCAACTGTGTAGCCAAACCATGTTCTTATTTAAAGATGGGTGAATTTTCCTTTTTACAATTTTTGTTTAAAACATAAAACCCCTTTATTTTTATTCATTATTTAGTGGTATCCTCCAATGTGAAGATCTCTCCCACAAAATCTTATTAGGATTGAGGTTTATTCCTTATCCAAACTCAGTTACTCTTGGAATTGATCTTATTATATTCCTCTTGATAATATTTTTTTTGATTCCTTCTTTTATGTGTCTATCTCTCCAATATTGGTGATATTTCTATGAAAGATAATATGCCTTATTTTCATGGTATTCATCACTTTATATATTTTCTCTTATTTTGGGTTATATTTGAGTCCAATACTAGATGTGTATTCCTATACCTTTATAAGTTAGGTGGTATATTACATTTCCCTTAATGTCTCGCCAATTTTTAAATATCATCATTGTTCCACACTTTGGTTTTACTTGTACACTGCCTTCAAAATTAATTTTCTGTAAATTAGTTGCTTAACTTGACACCCAAAATCAATAATAGACCCCCAATTGTTTTTTTAGTAAAATGAACCCAACATGATCAACCCATAGGTGGGCCCTCTATATGATTACATTCCCTTTTGAATAGTGTTATCCAAAACTCCCTTTGGGGTGTTCGGTTTGACTTCCTTAAATGTATTTAATTATTTTAAATTGATGAAATTTTACATTGTGATATGGATGGAATTTTCACCTATATTATTAATCTAAATGCACTATTTAATGGAATATCACCCCATTTATAGCTCTATCATTTATTAGTGAAAAGAGACGTTTGAATTATATTTAAATTTAATGAGGAATGGATTTGTACATGGCCTATGATTATTTATTAAATAGTTCCAAATTATTATAGAACATTTTCTTATTAAATTAGTGGTTATAATTGATCTAGCCTTGGATATCTGAGGGGATTACTTTAGAACATAGAGGAGGCTACCACGATTCACTGATCCAGTTTCCATGGGAGATAAAAACATTGGAATCTGTCCATTTTCATAGAAAATAAATTCCTTGATGTAGTAAAAAATAATTCAATCAATTTATATCTGAAAATTAGATTTCCTTGGATTGTCTCCTTGGATTCAGCTTTATGTATTTGGACAGGTGACACCATGGATCATTACCTTGGCCCTTAGTCATGCTTAGCTAAGTATTTACTTTGGATAAACTCCAAGGAATCATTTTGATATATTTTCAAGTGGAATGACAAGATTTTATCCCTTATATAATAGATAGAAACTTTTTCAAGGCTATATGGTAATTATTATGAGCTGGCCCGGCCTACTATGGTCAATGATTCCTCAATTTCACCTTGGTTTATTTATATTAATATATATTATTACATGATTAGTCTTAACATATTCATGTTCCCTTCCAATAATAGGTCACATATATGGATACAACCATCTAAGGAAGAAGAATGTATGTGTCACGAACTAAATATAGTCACCACTAATACCAACACCAAACCAAGCCTCTGAAAAATCCTAAAGGGGATTCCCTATCCTTATAGGCTATAAAAAGTTCCTGGGATTCATTAATTTACGTTTGGGAATGATTTACCCAAGTATGAAAGCATAAAACCTTAAAAACATTCATTAATAAGAATCAAAAATTTCCATGCCAAACAAGACATAAGAAAAAAAATAACGAAATACATGGTTATAAATAGGGTAAAAGAGGTCCAAATATAAATAAATATAGTATAATTTCATCCATAATGACTCCACATGACAATGGGACATCACCCCAAGTCGTCTCTACAGCACAACACCATAGGAGGGGACTAACAACCGGAACCGCCTTCACCTGAGGATTTTCCATTACCTGAGTCAAACAACCCCAAGTCTACGTACACCAAAGGGGTGTAATTAGGGTGTGATCCTAATCCCAATATTATTCCACCAAAATATTACAAAGAGTATGAAATACAAGGTGAAAAAGAAAGCAGTATTAATATGATAGAAAATGCAGGGATAAATTCCATGAAATGCAACTTTAAGTTGAAGACAATTTTCAAACTAAAACATTCAGAATGTTAACACATTTTAATAAGATTTTTTTGCAACTCTAAAGTACATATAAGCACACCCTAATTCAAGGAAAAATTCCACAAATCTAATGGGCACTAAAACAATGAACTCCCCTAGGAAACTATATAGTCTAAGGCCTTATGCACATTGTACCTCAATGTAAAGTATCCAGGTCACAATATTTTATTATTTACAAGACACTAGTAGGGAAAATTTCCATAACCTAGTGGTCCCAAAACATCATCCACATTGTATAGTTAGGGTTTTTTATCCATATGCTCAGTGAAATCGGGACACAACCCATGTGGTTCAATAGTAGTACTAGTACATTAACACCAACCTAGGTAATAGGGCTTCACCCTTTGTGCTCAAACAATTTACACAATAAACACACATAAATTTCCAAATAAAAACACAATTACTAGTCATATAAAAAAATACAGTTGTTGTACACACGTTATACCACTTAAAAGAAACAAAAATTTATTTTGATTTTTAATAAACAACGTCTCAAAATCAGGCCATGTTTTGCACCCAAAACTCATTTAAATATCAACTTTTAACAACTTGTGCATACTTAAAAGACACCATAAAAGATATGGAAGCCCAAAAATTTTCAATGAAACAAAAAATTATTTTCAAGTCACCCACATATGATTTAATAATTGATACGGTTGTAAAACCTCTATTTTCACACAACATGACACCGAAAAATTCATTTGTTTCACAAACACTATTAAAACACATTTTTGCAGAAGAAAACAACAGTGATAAACATTGAAAACAGTATATCCATCCTTAATACGTTTCAATAAATTCAACTAAGCAATTATAGTGTATCCCTAAATGAATAAATATGAATATTTGTTTGAAAAACCACCTATTTCACAAAAGAATGGCACAAAAAATGCATTTTCGTTACAAATACCACCAAAACCAATTTTCGAAGCACTAATAAAAATATATAAACATGGAAAAATATAAAAATAGTACGATAAATCACAATTGTTTCATAAACATTGGAATCACCTAAAAATTAGTTAAAACCATGAATCCTTTATGCGAAAAATCAAACGCACCACCGCTACACCTCAAAGAGCGTAGATCATGCCTAAAAATAGAATATTGGACCATGAAAACCCACGTTTAACCCCTAGGTTTGAATCCCAACCCTATGGTAATTTGAGACATCATAAAAATTGGATAAAACATAATGGAAATGGGAGGATCTTAGAGGGGGAAAACATAATTGGGAGATCTTAAAGAAATCTCACACAATACACCTGTAGTTGAATTTCCAAACAGCCAAAAATTAAATTGAGGTTTTAAAAAGGATGAAGTTGTTATGTAGGAACTGTAATTGGGGAAAACATTGAGAAATGATGGAGTTATGAAGGAATGAAATTACCCCTTCATATCTAGACGATTTGAGAAACCCTATGAAGTTCGGCCCTAATTCGTAATGTATACGAGCTCCCAAGAGAGGGTAAATGTAATGGTGTCACACTTGGGGATTTTGGATTAGAGTGTGAGGTGGAATCATAGAAATAGAGTACAAAATGAATATGTTATTAAATAAACAAATTTTTTTTCCAAACTAGAAATGGGCTTCCTGGAAGGCCTAATTCCTTAAATAAAAACGCAACTCCACCATGATTATGGATTACTAAAGGGTCCAAATAAATTTGGTGATATTAATAAGTCAAGGGAGTCCATTTTGGAAGTGTAATGCGTGGAAAATATTGAAACATGAAAGTGTTATAAAAGAAACAAAATTGGTTTTTAAATTTTGAAAATGGGCTCATGGTTTGGCCTAAATCATGAATACTCACACATTCCTCCAAAAATGAATGGGAAATACAAAAAACAAAGAAAGAATGGAAATTAAAAGAAAATAAATTTAAAATAAGGCATTTATGTGAAAATTAATTCCACCATGAATGTCTTTATACTCCAGAAAGTCAACTTGAAGCTTGATCAGAAAACAAGAACGAGTACTCTTCCTCAACCCGTGACTTTAATTTCCATGTCTCATGTGTATCATTACCATGTTTCCAAAGAACCCAAACCAGTATAATAGGAATTCCTCGAAGAATATTTTCTTGGAAGTCCACTATTATCACCGGCCGCTCATGAATAGATAAACTGAGCTCTATATCCAACTCCTCCCAATTCAGTACATGGGATGGATCTGGTGTGTACTTCTACAACTGTGAGACAAGGAAGACATCATGGAAGTATTTCAACTAAGAAGGTAATTCCCACTTGTATTCCACCTTTCCGATACGCTCTATGATATCAATGGGTCCTAATACTGCAACGTTATCTTCCCTTGCTTTCACAATCAACGATGGCCCAGAAGAGGGGCCACAATAACGAATACCATGTCACCCACATAAAACTCTAGGTCTCAATTTCTATGGTCAGAATATGATCTATGGAAACTCTAAGCAGTCAATAAGAGAATCTTTATCATCTTGACCTTCTCAGATGTCCCCTTCACCAGACTCAGTCCTAGTAGTGAGGTCTCACATACCTCATCCCAACACAGGGGTGACCGACAAGGACAAACGTAGAGAACCTCAAAAAAAGCCATTCAAATTGAGGATTGGTAACTATTATTATAAGAAAACATAGCCAACCACAAATGGATTTACCAGGAACCTCCAAAGTCCAGAACACTTGCACAAAACATGTCCTCCAATATTTGATTCACCTGCTCTGTCTGACCATCGATTTGAGGATGGTATGATGTGATAATATTAATCTGATACCCAAAGGCCATCAGATGACCTTACCAAAAGAAAGAAGTGAAATGATGGTCTCTATCTGAGACAACATGTGATGTAACAACATCGAACCTTACAACCCCGTGAAGTTACAAACGGCCCAACCCATCCATTTACGTTGTATCATTGATCAGAATTATGTTGGATGATTTGGTAAGATGATCAATCACCAACCAAATGGAATTCTTACCACGAGGTGTATGAAGCAAGCCAACAATGAAGTCCATGGAAACTGTGTCCCCCTGCAACGTTGTAATGGGAAACATCTAGAAAAAACCAGTGGGCCTTTAATGCAACACTTTCACCTACTGGAATGTGTAGTATCTCAACACAATGTCTGATATGTACCATCTCAAACCTGGCCACCAAAACCATTGTCACACATCATAATCCATCTTTTTGTAACTTAGATGGATAGGCCACTAAGACTGTTGGATATCCTTCATCACCACCTCTGTAGAGATCGTGACACTATTGAAAGTCCCTTATTGAACATGATGACATCGGGAGACGACAACCAATCAAAGGATGTCTCCCCACCGTGAAGAAACTTCCTCGATTACTGACAAAGATCCTCACTAGGACGTTCCTACTAAATAAACTACAAGAGAGGAGTCAACTGAACACTCGCTGAGAACACACCTCCATTTTGTTCCCTGGTCTCAGCATGCATCTGTGCATAAAGTCCCATCATAGTCAACTCATCAGTGGACTTCCTCAAATCCTGCACTAGAACTCTTTAGATCATGGCGTCTACCACCACATTAGCCTTTCCTAGGGTTTAGACATTGTCAAAGTCAGAAACCTACAAGTACTCAATCCAGTGATGCTTCCTCAATTTGAGGTCCGTCTACGAGAAGATATAGGGGAAGATTTTGTCATCATAGAAGACCATAAACTTCTCCCAAAAGAGATAGTGACTCCATGTCTTCAAAGCATGCATCACTGATGCCAACTCCAAGTCATTGGTCGGGTAATTCTTTTCATCTGTTCTGAGATAAAGAGATCTATATGCCACTACGTGATCATCCTATATAAGCACGCACCCAAGACCCATACCTTAAGCATCAAAATAGACCACATACCCCTTCCCGACATATGGAAAAATCAACCCGGAGGTGGTAGTCCACCGCCACTTCAGCACCTTGAACAATGCATGAAATTATGGGCCCCATACAAATATCACCCATTTCTAGGTGAGCGCTATCATCGTTGATTCAAGCCGAGAGAAATCCCATATGAACTGCCTGTAATAACCAGATAGACCAAGGAAACTCATGATCTTGAACAAATTCTTCGACTGCTCCCATGAAATGATCACACTGATCAACTCTGGGTCCACTAAAACTATTAGATCTAAGATCACATAACCCAAAAAATAACATCCCTGATCTAGAAAGTTCACATTGAAATTTTTTCATAGAGGTAGTTATCCCACAAAGTGCCCAAGGAAATCCTAAAGTGAGGTTCGTGTTCATCCTCAGAGCAAGAGTATACTATAATTTCATCCACGGACACCACAACAAAGGAATCGATATAATAATAGAAGACCATGTTTTTTAGTGACATATAGACTATTGGAGGATTGGTCAACCCGAAGAGGATTAACAAATACTCAATTTGGTCTTACCTGCTATGGAAGGCTCTCTTCCAGATATCTAAAACTCTAACCCTGATTTGATGGTATCCCGAACACAAGTCTATTTTTGAAAAATGCTTTCCCCCCTTCAACTAATCAAAAAAATAATCTATCCTTAGAAAGGGGTATTTTTTCCAAAAATTTACCTTGTTCAGCTTCTGGTAGTCAATGCACAACCGGAGGGATTCGTCAACCTTTTTCGTGGAGAACATAGGAGCTGCCTAAGGAGAGATTCCTGAGTGAATAAATCATTTGGATTATAAGTATTCTATTTGTATCATTAATTCCCATAGATCGGTATGGGCCATGTGATATGAGGGAAGATATATCGGCTGTGTTCCCTGTGCGAGTTCAATCGAGAACTCCATATCTCACTCTAGGGGAAACCCTGAAAACCCATCCGAGTTTACCTATGGAAAATCATTCAATACCTAAGGTAGTGAATCTTTCGGGGAAATAGAATCATCCTCTAGCGTGAGAAATGATAACTAGAAGATAAAATTTCCTAACTCTATGAGTGGATGTCTAGTGTGACCTAACCTAGGATCCCATTCTCCATGTAAAACATGACGACTCTCATCAAGTTTTGTAAACTCACTCGCCGCCTGTAGCAATAGATGTGTTTCTGGAAGTGTACTAGCAAATCCATGTCATGTATTACATCAAAAATATCCATATCTAAGACCAAAAGGTCCCACTCTATCTCAATTCTAGATATAGAGAGAGAAAATGAAGGGATCCTAAGACCCTACCCCTTCTTCATTCCTAATGACGTGACCAACTCTATCGCAAAAGAAAACAACTCAGTAGAAAAATTTACTGTGTCCAAAAAATAGGCAGAAATGAATGAAACAGAGGGACCAGTATAAAAAGAACTGCAACTATAGAATATGCGATCAAAATCATATGTCTAACTGTTGATGGTCATGGCTCTAATCCATCTGGTGTATGATCCACTGAGTGGAGATGTCTGGTCTCTGCCTGAGGATGACTGCTAGTCTATGGTTGTGTCCTAATCTGGATCTTCCCAGTAGATTCCCTTGCCCTACCACCATGGCTCCCAAATAGAGATCCCCTAGTCCTTGACGGCTCAGATTGTACTGTCACTCCTCTTGAAGCCACTAACTCTAAACAACATGGATGTGGTCATGCAACCCCACACAAGCGATGAAAATTATACATACCTCCACAAAAGTAACAAGGATTCAGAGGAAGTGGTCATGTTGGTTGGATGTGGCTCAGCTTCCCAAATTGGTGGCACATGACTGATCTCGCACTAGAAGCTGCAGACGAAAACTACAAAGAAGAGGGGCCTGAACTACCACCTCATTTCTTAACCTATTCCTCACACTTCCTTTTCTTCCCTATGGAGGATACTGACCCAGAGAAAGAATCCCTGAAATTATGGTCAATCTCTACCATACCCACCTGATCAACGAACTTAGAATAGGTCCTCAACTTGAACAAGAAAACCTGGGATTATATCTCAGGTATCAAGCCTTTCTCAAACCTCTCATCCTTCTCTTGCTCATTGGAGACGATTTTAGGGTCATACCGAACCAATTCAACAAAACAGTTGGCATACTAAATTATATAATGATTCCCCAAAACAAGATCCATGAACTCTTAGGACTTGTCATATGACATGACCTTAGGTAGTCTTGCTCATTGAAGATAGCCTTGATATCTCCCCAATGAATCTGCTCATTCTTCTTAGTCTGAAGAACCAATTCCCACCACCTATGACTGGAACCCTTTATACAAAAGGAGGAACACTTCACCTTATGCTCCATTGGTGTATTCAGGAACTCGAACAGGTGCTCGATCTTCTCAAGCCATTCCTCCTCTACCTGGGGTTCTATGTTGCCTCAGAAGATGGGAGGCTTATTTTTCAGGAACTCCTAGGACTTTTCCTTTCAAAGACCTATCTCACCCTCTCTAATAAAATCTATAATAGGAGTCGATCCTAGTCCTAGTGCATGTACATCCCGGACCACAGCCTCGACTGTCCACAAATCAATTGGTGTGTGATAACTCTCTCTGGCTTCCTCTCTTGGGTGCATGGTGGTTTTTCAGAAAGGCATGTTGTTACAAAATTCAATAGTCACAAAAAAGATACCTCATACCAAAATTATGAATATTTTTAATCAAATAAATCAAATTTATATAATCAATAAATATCATGATAATAAATGAAACAACAACTCCACCCCCGCCCGGTGTCCATGTGTGGTCGAAAGCCCACACATCTCACCTGGAAATGAAGTGAATCAGTCAATTCCAATGTCCCATGGTGACTCAAGGTATTCTATGAGAGGTATGGTACAGGAACCCTACTCACGAAAAAACCCCAATCCCCGAAAATCGTAGATCCTATCTATCCCAACTCATCCAAAAATTGTAATATAATAAAAAACAACAACCACCTTTGATACCAATTTGTCACAGACGGAATCTTCTCTCCAATAATACAATCACCAAATCATTCACATGATAAGGACTGAAGGCATTCCATATCCCCACAGGCTGGTACAAGTCCTTGAGAAACATTAATTTATGTTTGGGAATTATTTACCCAATTATGAAATCATAAAACATTTAAAACATTCAATAATAAGAATCTGAAATTTACATGCCAAAGAAGACATAAGAAAAAACCAAAACGGAATACATGGTTTTTAGTAGAGTAAAAGAGGTAAAAATATATATAAAAATTGACGAATTTGTACCAGAAAAACTCCACACGACAAGGGGCCATCATCCCTATGCCGTCTCCACAACACCGCATTGTTGGAGGGGACTAAAAACTCGAACTGCCTTCACCTAAGGCTTGTCCTTTACCTAAGTCAAACATCACCATGTCTACTTACACTTAGGGGTTATATGTAGGGTGTGAGACTAAGAACAATATGGTACCACCCAAATATTCCAATGATTATTCAATACAAGTTGAAAAAGCGAGTAATTTTAATATGAATGAAAAGCGGTGATAAATTCCATGAAATGAACCTTTCAATTGAAAATATTTTACAAACTAAATCATTCATATCGATAACACATTTTAATAAGACACTTTATCTAATTTAAATTACCTCCAAACAAACCCAAATACAAGGTTAAATACCACAAATCCAATGAGCACCAAAACTAGGAACACCCCTAGGAAACAAGATAGTATTAGGCCCTATGAACCTCATGTATCAGTGTAAAGTATCCATGTCACAATACATTCGCATGTATGAGTAACTAGTAGGGAATATACCCATAACCTATTGGTCTCAAATAAAGCTTCCATGTAGTCTATATTGAGTTATCTTTATCCATTTTCTTAGAGAAATAGGGACACAACTCATCTGGTTCATTAGCAGCACTAGTACATATCTTCCCACCTAGGTACCTGAGATTCCCCCTATGTTCTCAAATAATTTCAGAAAGATAAACACATCACATTTCATATAAAAACACCACTAAAGTTTATATACAAACTATACAGTGGTTGTACACATTTTAAACCACATATAACACACAAAACACATTTTTATTTTTCATAAACAACTTCTCAAAATCTTTCCTTGTTTTTCACCCAAAACTCATTGAAATAACCAGTTTTATAAACATGTGTATAAATAAAAGTCACAAAAAAAGAAATTACATCCATAAAATATCAATGAAACCAAAAAATAAATTTTAGAGAATCCCTATATGATATAAAAAGTGATACCATTGTATAACATCCATTTTCAGACGATATGACAATTAATAATTCATGTGTTTCACAAACACTAATAAAACCAATTTTCACCAAAACAACCAAAAGGTATAAAAATTAAAAATAATATTTCCATACCTATTAAATTTCAATAAAATCATCCAAGAAATTCTAGTGTGTCTTCAAATGAATCATTAGAAGTTTTCTTTGAAAAACCCCCAATTTCACAAACAAATGGCACCAAAAATGCATTTGCATTATAGATAACACCAAAACTAATTTTTGTAGCACTAATAAATTGAGATAAACATGATAAAACTATAAACACATTAATATAACTCACAAATATTTCATTAACATTGGAATCACTTACCAAATTAGTACAAACCATGAATCCTTTGGGTGAAAACTCAAATGCACCACTGTCTCCCATCAAAAGGGTAGATCAACCCTATAATCAAAATATTTGACCAAGAAAAGCCATGATTAAACACTAGGTTTAAAAATCTACCCATTCTTAATTTGGTACCTCATTAAAAATTGGAAGAAAAATCATGGAAAGGGGAGGAACTAAGTGGGAAGAAACTTACTAGATAGATCTTGAAAAAATCTCACACAATACACTAATTTCTGAATTTCCAAACAGAAAAAACTAACATGTGGTTCAGAAAAGTATGAAGAGGTCATGTACAAATTGGAATGTGGGAAAAAGAGTGTGAAATTTAGAGTTATTATGAAATGAAATTACCTCTTCAAATATGGACGATTTTAGAAACCCTATAGAGATCTTCCCTAATTCATGATTTATACGAGCTCCAAATAGGGGGGAAAAGGTAATGGGGTATCATCTAGGGATGTTGACTTCGAGTGGGATGTAGAAGCACCAAAAAAATTAAAACATTAATATCTTATTAATTAAACAATTTTTTTTTAAAAACAAGAAATATTCTTCTGGGCTGGCACAACTCCTTAAATTAAAACCCTACTCCACCATGAATATAGATTCCAAATGGGTCAAAATTAATATGGTGAGGTTAATATGTCAATGGAGGCCATTTTAGAAGTGTACTAAGTTCCACATATTGAAAAATGAATGATTTATAAAAGGAACAATTTTTTTAAAAATTTGGAAATGAGCTCACGGTTTTTCCCAATTCATGAAAACTCACCCGTCCATACAAAAATGAATAGTAAGACCCCAAATCAAAGAAATTATGGAAATTAAATGAAAATACCTTCTAAATAAGTAATTTATGTGACAGTATGGTAATCTGGGAATCCCATGAGGACTTCAATCTAGATATAGTATTCATTTCAATCATTTTAATTCCAATTATTATTCATATACATGCACACTATTGAATTTATATCACATACTAGATTGATTATAAACATTGTTCATTGTTTCCTACTAATTTTTACTTACACACTTTTCAGGTCATTGATTGGTACCAAGATAGACATAATGATTGCATGTTGGGACAAGGTAAATTGTTAGGATTTGGATGTTTTATCCTTGTGATTAGATATTGTATGGGGGCATAATACAGAACAATTTTTTACGATGCTTTTATAGTTTATCATGTTTTTATTTTCTATGTATTTATATGTATCATGTATTTATGTCTGTATGATTCTAGTTTTTTTATAGTATCATGTCATCATCATTATATATAAATATCCTGAATGTTGTTGTTTATCTTAGTAATATATATCATGTTTGAATGATTTACATCCACTATTTCATATTGTTTTTTCTACTTCTGTTGTTTTTTTATCTCACTTATTCCATTGTGATACACCTTTACCTAAGGACATACTCTACCCATAGACAATGCCAAATCCCCCACTTCATTTCTTCAGCCTCTGAAATATTGGGATGCATACTTGAGGCCACATGGACAACCAGTTATAAACACTGTTTACTAGATTCTTGTTCAGTGTGTCACAAAGTGTAATCATAGTGACTTTTTTCTTTTTGGTCAGACTATTGTGTTATTTGATAGAATACTAGGATTTTATAGAAACATGGTATTGATACTATGATGGGGAGTATCTAACCCGCATACAATAGAATTTCAAATTACATGATTTGGGATCTGATGTTCTAGTCTTTTCCAATTACAATTGTATTTATTACACCATTTAGATATGCCCATGATTTGTAGTGTTTATTATCAGTGTAAATTTTATCACTACCACTTTCTGTGAATGGAATTGAGATAGTGTCTCATGCACCATATTAGGTACCTAAGGATTCACATTTTATGTTTATTTGATATCATATTTACTTTACTGCATGAATTATTAGTAGCATGTGTAGTTCCTTGACTTCTCTATCTATTATTAAACAAACATTTCTTATAGGGATAAAATAATTGGATTAATTAATGTTTATCAATCATCATGTAGGGTTTTTTCTCCTATATGCATATGGTGGAACCTTAATTATAATATTATAGTATGTTTGGGTCGTGAACCATTGGTCGGACAAGATGAAAAGTTAGTTAGATACCATTACATGGATGAAAATTGTAATTTAAACAGTGTGTGTGCCTATATAAATTTGGAATGAGGATCCATTTGATTACCATCCTAAAATACTAGTTGTTGTTACATGCCATACCATTTTCAACTTATAAAGTGTAGGACTCTAAAATTTTAATAGGATAGACGCATCTAAAAATACCATTATAATTTTAAACATATAAATGTAAAATATATGCCTAAATGCACTTCGGAATAGTTGGGTTACATGTGTAAATATAATTCGATTTCATCAAATGGGTATTTTACATAAAACATAAAGGTTTTTTTCACTATAATGTTTTATTGAAAATTCATTTTTTGGAACCCCTATAATTAAAATATGGAACCTGAACAATACCTTATCCTTATATCTTGCGTAATTGGTTTAGTATTCTTCCCGTAGTGAACCCTTATGATTATTCTTATACCATGTGATATTCCTTATGATTTAATCATGTTATGAGGAATGTGACTACTAATTATTAATATATTCATCCACAAAGGAATTAGGTCAACCACCATGAAGGTGGCCATGACCGTGCTCCGGATGTGGTGGGACCTAACCCCAAATAGTTTTTCCTAAGGAACCTCCGTTTGTACATCCTGTTATGCCATTATTGAACACTAGAGTATAGTATTAAAATTTGTTTCTATGCATAGTGAGGTATATGGAGGGTGCTCAACAAAAAAGTCTATGTTATAGATGAAGAGGTAATTACAACAATGGCACCGACCTACTTTCCCCATGGAGGGTGTCCCTAAGGCTAGTATATCATCTCTAGAGGCCACCATGTTTGTCCAAGATCATCGGGATATACCTCCAGAAATAACAGTCACGATATCCACATATATGTTGCATGCCTCTACCAATTTGTATATGGATATTATAAAAAAGGCAGATTAGCATCGGGGTATAGTTTGTTGATATTTAAAATGTCACTTCTATAATTACTTTTTTTGAGATGGTTATAGTAGACCGAGGGAGATATTTCATACACCTAATGCTGGGAACTATGTCATTTATGGAATATTATGGTCATTTCATGGAGCTTTAAGGATTTCCACATATGTTTTCCAGTGATGTGTTATCTAATGTGATATTTTTTAGGATTTGATTATTTATTACATATAATCTCATGTAAATATATTTTAAGTTACTACAGTTTCAAAGAAAATGGACTAGACTGTAATATTTGAGTGCATCTGGGGGGAATATGAGGGTATAAGGCTTGGTAGTTTTGTACTGAGATAGGTTAGTTCATCCAGTGGAATAATGTGTCATCTGGAGGGTTCCCAATAGAGGAGTGGCATCAAGAGTAATTTCATTGGTAGTTTTGATATATTCCATTAGGGTTATATACAAGGTAACATAATGATTTAGTATGATAAATACATAGTGGAATGTCGAGCGTATAGTAAAATGGGACATCATTATAGATTCTTCCAATCCATTACCACTATTCCTTATGGGAGATGAACTGCACCACCTCCACCTTTTCGAGTAGTATCTGTCGAACCACCTCAAGTGGGGAGTTAGAGTTCCACTAGTCATACAGGCTGTGTAGGGGATGTGCTCATGGAGGAAAGTCCTAGGATGTGAAGTGCCAGTAGGTTGTACTTTATCAGAGTGTTGACCTTATACCTCAGGGATAGTGATCATAATAGATGTGTTTAATATAGAATACACCTAAGGATTAGGGTTCCAAACCATCTATAATGATAGGTATGATCCTAGAATCATCCACTTCATTATCTTATTTATTTAAAATAGGCCCTTCACAGTCTTATCTCTCTTTGCCTATTTTTCAAATCTTAACAGTTGATTTTTATAATTATGTCATGATGATAATTGATACTCCATTTGGAATTTTGTTGGATATTATATTCCAGTACAAAGAAAGTTCCCATGAGGATTGTGGATATTATTTCTATGGGACCTCATCATCCTCAATATAACTACATTTTACATCATTCCCAAGAGATATTGGCTAATCCTCTATCATGATTGGGTGGATTTTGATCATCAGAGGGTATACTTCACATCACTAGTGGTAGGTACTTCTATTCACATGGGTGAATGAGATGTCTAGGAAAGTTGATATGGATCATAGTATTGTGTACTGAGAAGATTGATAGCCCATATCAATAGCTAGTATACGATTGATTAGGGAACACATTAGACTAATTTTCCTCTAGTAGTGGGTCATTTAATGGGTGTATTCCCTAATTATTATTTTTGGAATAGATCTAAAGAAAGGGATATATTTTACAATCAAGATAGTTCTAGGAGTAGCAATTATATCCATTCCTTGTTATAATATGCCTACATTAGAGTAATGGGAGATCATGAAATAGCTAGAGGACTTGGAAGCTATGATTTCTATACTTCAATGTACTTCACTGAGTGTTTTACCTTCCATTTTTTCCAAGAATTCGGATGATAACCTCTATATTTTCAAGTATTACCATAGATTTATCCATATTATAGTTATTAATTGGTAACCACTACCTCATATAGATGATCTCATTGACCATGTCTTAGGAGTGGGGGTTTTCTTCCATATTTATTTGAAGTTTGGATACCATTTATTATGCATTATACCTTTATATATACCTCTTGAATAGGTCCACAGATGGTATGGAATTTATTTGTATATATTTATTCCATTCGTTTTGACTAATGTTCCCATGATTTTCATGTATCAAATTAATTAGGTCTTTCACCCATATTAAGATTCATTTGCGGTGTTCTTCATGGATGAAATATTCATGTATTATCATACTCAACATGACCATTCCAAGAATATTGAGATCATATTGATAACCCTTAGAGAGAAACAACAAAATTTTATGCTCAATAAATTTCAATTTCTGATAGAAAGGTTTCACTTCCTGGGTAGCATAATATTAGAGTTAGAATTTTTTGTGAGACAATTAATGTGAGAGTGGTAGTTACCTGGGAGCATCCTATTAACATTTTTGATATCCGATGTTTTTTGGGGTTGGATGGACATTATATGTTCTTCATTTATGAATTTATACATCTAGAGGAACCTATCATAGGATTGACTGAGAATGGTGTAAAATTTAAATGGTCCAAAGAAGGTGAAACATCCATTCAGGAGTTGAAATGGAGACTGACGTTAGCATCAAACCTAATTCTTCCAATATTAATCAGAATGTAAATTGTTTATCATGTTGCATCTAGAATTACACTACAAGAAGTTCAAAATTAAGAGAATTGATTTTTGGATTATGTGTCTCATCAGTTGAGGCCACACAAGAAGAACAATCAAATGAATGATCTTTAACTAGAATTTTTTGTTCATTCCTTATGTTGTTGGAGGGATTATTTTATTGGATAGTAGTTTATGGTGTTCATATCCCATGAGATCCCCAAGTATATATTTATATAGCATAACCTAAATATCAAATAGGAGATATGGGTTGTATACCAATAGTCCTTCAATATTGATCTCACCTATACACTTAGTAATGGAGACGTTTTTAATGATACATTGAGAATGATGGCTCAAGTATAACCTATTCAGGAGGCCATTGGTGAGTGGCGATTTATGGCACAATTTTATGAGATATAAAAAGAGGTCTAGAAGCATAAAAAATATCTTATCCTTATATCATTACCAATGACCACATTATTTATGGTGAGATTGATTATGTGGATACTTTCATAACCAAAGGGATTAGAATTAATGGTGATTTATTCAGGGCAGTACCCACTGTTAGGATAGATTGTTGATAGGGATACGGTACTGCACATTCATAGATGCTTCTAGGTTATCCTAGACATACAAGAGGAGTTAATTCATTATTATAAGGCCTCCGTTTGGGAAATAAATCACATTGTATCCAAGATGTATCATGATTTAAAGAGGAATTATTGGTGGCTAGTTATGAAAATGTTGTTATTGGGTTTTATTGCTTAGCGTTCCACCTATCTGTTGGTGAAGGAAGAACACAATGACCCACGTGACTTCTACATCAATTTCCCATTCCATTTTTGAAATGAAATTTTGTCACCATGTATTTTTTTTGATTATTTTACTGTGATACCCTAAACCTAGTGATGCAGTATGAGTGATTGTCAATAGGTTAATGAAGGTCGCTCAATTTTTACCTATCAAGGTGACATTTTTAGTGGATAATCACAAAAGGCTATATGTTTGATATATTATCACAATTAATGGTGTTCCCCATTCATTCATATGTGGGAGAGATACTTAGATCACTTATCATATCTAGAAAGGGTTTCATAGGGTTTTAGTTACATAGGTACTTTTGAGTATGACGTACCACCCTCAAACCGATTGAAAGTCCAAATATACAATAGAGTTTTTATAATACATTATTAGAGAATGTGTCATTAATTTATGAGTTTCTTGAGAAATGGAAATACCACTCGCTGAGTTATTTTACAATTATTTATTTCATGAAACAAAAAATATGGATCCTTATGAGGCCTTATATTATAGGACATTCCATACACCCCTATGCAAGCTGTTGTTAGGATTATAAGAACTAGGTGGATCTTGTCTCATTCTGGAGACATCAGAGAAGATACAGCTAATTTAAATACATATGAATATATATTGGTGTAGGAATATGTCTTGTGTCAATTTTCATCGATGAACCCTTTAATTCTGAGGTTAGGGATCTGGCTTAGTTGTGATATTTTTCATGGTTATGGCATATATGGATTTAGATAAAGGGTATGTTCTCGCCACATTATGTCATGAATTTCGAGATATTGGTGTGATTTGGTTTAGTAACCTATCAGATAGCCCTTCCTTAGAGGTATCTGGAAATATATGATTTCTTGCATTTATATCGAATGTTATCTTACTATTCCAGCATGTCCCATGTTTTAGATCATAATTATGATGAATTGGGAGTTGATTCTTCTTTTGAGAAGCATCCTCTACAGATTATTGACCATATCTCAAAGGAACATTGATGTAGGTATGTTCCTTTATTTGAGATTCTACAGAAGCATGCATAGATACATGAGGATACAAACAAGTGATAGTATCATGTATATGCCCAATAGATGGGTCTTTTCTCATATAGTGTTTTATCACCATTAGAAAGACAACTCAGGGATGAGTTTTTTAAGGAGGGGAGATTTTATGATCCTAGAATTTCTCTTGAGTTACAAACCTTTTTATTATTAGTTTCAACCTTCCATTTTACATTATACTTTTTCTTAAAGGATTAATTAATGTCTTGGGATAATTAGGGAATTTTTGGAGCCTATAGCTCCAGTTTTTTTGAGATGTATGCAGAGAACAGTTGGTGTGTGTTTAGTAGTAATCATGAGACTCAACATTTTGGACTATATATATATATTGTGGTTTAAAAAAATATTTGACAGAGGAAACACGCTCATAGAAAAAACTACCAACCTTTAGTACATTTCAATTTCATTTTTAGTGTAGGGTTTGTATAACTATGTGTCTAACCATGAGAGGGGGTGTCTCCCTTGTACACTGGAGGAGAATGGTTGGCACATGATTTATCCAAATGTGAATCCAAATTTTGTACCTCATTAATGTTGGGTAAATTTAGCTTTTATACATTCCTTAAATAAATATTAATCCCCCATTATTTTTCATCATTCTCTAGTGTCCTCCTCCCATGTTATGAAAACCCCACGAAATCTTCTTAGTATTTGAAGTTTCATCCTCAAGAAAACTCTGTTTATCCCACCATTCATCTCATTGGATTCTTCCCAGAACGAACATCTATATTTTTCATAGTTTTAAATATTTATCACTCCATATTTTCTTTTATTTATTTGAAAGCTAATATATACTATTTTCAGAATATTATTTTACTTCTCTATTTTCCCTTCCTCCATCTCATATCTGAGGCCAATACTGGGTTAGTTTTCTGATACTACCATAAGGTAGGTGGACTATACCAATTCTCTCAATATATATCATATTTATAAATATTAATGATATGTCATTCATTTGTTTTCCCTATTATTTCTCCTGAAAATTAATGTACATTAAATTTGTTTCTTAATCAGGGGGTGCTCTCAAGAGATCTCTACTCTCAAATACACCCTAGGGTTTCTTGTGTCCTATTATGGTGTTGGATCTCAGTTTTGTATTTGGTGGTGGGAATTAGTCTGCGTCATTCTTGTTCATGGATGTTTGCAAGAAATCACAAGGATGTTCCACTATTTGTAAATGGATTGTGGTATCAGCATCATCTTCAACCATCGATCCTCACAACTTCCCATATTATATTCTCTCCCACAAGATCCCCTTTTTAGTGTTTTTTAATCAAATATATTATAGATCTGATGTTAGTGTCATAGTTGTGGTCTTTCTGTGACAATGTCGTGGGTTTGAAACAAGAGGATGTGGCAGTATCCTTGGAATCAGGTGTCCCCAATGGAGGTGATTTT
Source organism: Viscum album (assembly GCA_963277665.1). Taxonomy (NCBI): domain Eukaryota; kingdom Viridiplantae; phylum Streptophyta; class Magnoliopsida; order Santalales; family Viscaceae; genus Viscum; species Viscum album. The sequence goes on from OY728127.1 coordinate 2,017,618,828, forward strand.
GGTGGTATGGATTCAAGATAGGAGGGATTCCATGAAAGTTGGTGGTGTATTCTATAACCTATTCTAGAGATGTACAGATCTTAGTTAAATGGATTTTGAGTGATTTTTATCACTTTTGTAGCATTGGTGGTGGTTTCTCATGGAAACATTTCAATGGTATTAGTGGCAAAGTATGTGGAAGAATTTCATCCTTCCTAAGAGGATGTGATGGAGGATGGATCTATGGGTTAATCTTGTCCATATGTCATTTCAATGGGAAGAGATCATGCTAATCTGGGTAGTGTTCGTGCCTGGGTGTGCAGATGGTTATGGGAGTTTTAGGAATTCGTGTTGGAAAGAATGTTAACCTATCTAATTTAATATAGATTAATTTTTTAATGGTTTTATTCCACATTTACATCATTATAATTTATAAATTAAAATGTAATGCTTTAATATAATTGTAAGGTAGGGAATAATGGATTAATTCAAGTTCGATAATTATTTAATAAATGGTTCTAATCGACTATGTGCCTTTTCATATTAAAAGAGTATTCATAATGGAGTAATCATTGGATTACTGAGGGAATTCATTGATCACTCAAAGAGAACCACCTCGATTTATTGAACGTGTTTCTATGGGAGATACCCACCTTGGAATGTTCTCTTTGTCTTAGTACATTAATTCCATTGCACAGTACTGATGATACATTTGATTTATATCCATAAACTATAATTCTATAGATAACCTCTTTGGATTCATCTTGATGTATTTAGATAAATGAAACCTTGGATCATTTCCTTGGAAAAAATTCATCAATTTCTCGAGATTTACTTTGGATATACTCCATGTATTTAGTTAGAGATTTTTTAGTGGAATTCCAAGGATGTATCCCTTATTATACAATTAGACCATTTTATCTAGGCTGTATGGTTATTATTATGAGCTGGACCAACCTACTAAGGTCAATAATACCTCTATTTCACCTTGGTTACACCATAATAATTATTTTCACATGATTACTCCTAACATTTTCATGGAATATAACCATTTATAGGTCACCTATTCAGATTCATCTAGCTGAGGCCAGAGTAGGAATGGTTGATTAAGCATCCCATGAGGAATCCACGAATAACATGTTATTTATTTCACGCATTTAAATTATAGTTCTTATAAATATACATACACACTTTTAAATTTTTATCATTTACTGTATTTTTTATAGACATCATTGCTGCTGGTATACTGAGTTATACTCACACCCTATTTGGGACACCTATTATTACCTAGACATATTTCTTGGTTTTAGTTCATGGAATGGGAAAGGTTTTAGCTTTGGATTTTTGATCCATGTGGTATGATGACATATGGGAGAAGAGGAATAATCATAGGCTTTGGATTCTTTTGGAGTTTATACTTTTGTTCTTACTATGTATTTTTGTATAACATGTATTGATTTATTCCTAATTCTTATTTTTGTATAGTATCATTTCACTATCCTCTTCATCTGTTCATGTCCTCGATGTTGTGGTTTCTACTAGTTATATATATATATATTATGTTTGGATGATTTACAACCACTATTTCAGATATTTATTATTTTTCCACTATTTTGTTATCATATTTATTCTAATTTGATTCATTATAACCTTTGGGCATAGTCCCCCCATGTACACACCCTAGGTCCCCACTATTATTTGGAAGACACTATCATATGTTCTAGAACACTTGAGGTCATGTAGTGAACCAATTCTTGGCATTATGTTTTGGCTTCTGGGTTGGGATGATGCATATATCATGAATAATATTTTAGAATGATAACAATAGCTTGTATAATAATAATAAAAATGATAACCCATTGTTTTCTATTTAAAAATGTAATATAATATAACCAAGAAACTCTTCTGTATTTGAAAATATCTTTTGAGAATATAATATACTTTTGAACTTTTATACTTTTAAAATGTTATTTACCCAATATAATGATCCATATAAAGCATATTTAACTTTTGAAAATGAATATTGGTTATTTTTATTGCATCATGTAAATTTTGGAATTAAGGACTGAATAATATCAAAAGGATCAATGTGATAAAAATATTCAGATAAATTAAATCTATATTATTATAAATATATCATTATATGTAAAATATACATGAATAGAGTGTTGAATCTATTAATTGATGAATATAATTTTATTATCCAGTCATATAATGGAGTATCGTGGGAAGTTTGAGGTTTGAGGTACATAAACTCTCAAAATTTATTTCCTCCTCTGTAGATAATAATATTTTATCTCTATTTACAATATTCTAACATTTGTTAAAGATATAACAATGCCAAAAATCCATCATTATGTTATCTTACTATGTTATGATATCATTATTTAAGATATATTCATGTATTTACATTATTATCATGAATGCTTATCCACATCTAATGATATTCATAATACATTTATTTCAAAAACACCTCATTGATTCTTATTATGTTTTATCCTTCCCCTTTCTTCTTCTCTTCATAGAATAAATATTTTATTTCTAGTTTATTCTATCCCTGGAAAATCTATTTTTATATTTTTAAAAATTATATTTTTTACTAACATGATTATTCATTGATATATGATTTATGACATTTTTATGTAACACATTTTTTTCTCATGAGTTTGTTTCATTTATGATTGCTACATATTTCTTTCTAGTTGTTACAGATATGAATGATAAAATATGATCTAAATAATATTCTGAGAATTAATCAACCCCTCAGACAATTAGGTAACTCTTATATCTCATGAGATACTATGTTTGGTGCAAGAGAATTTATGCTAACTTGTTATGTTATGGTGTATTTTCATTAAGTCTGGATTTATGTTTTCAATGAAATGTCTTGTATTTGTGGGAAATTATTAATTATATATTTATTATCATATTTTTAAGATTTATTTTCTATTTTTAAATGATTCCATGTGATGATTTACAGTCCACCTCTTTTATGACACCATTTTTTGATTTAATGACTATTAGGATATCTCTATATCATGTTAATTCTTATTATATCCTTATAGAATTTTAGCTCACGTATATATTATAAATATTTTCCCTTGGTATCCATTTTATGTTATAGGAGTATGATGATATCTAGGGTAATATTATTAATATTGAAATAAAATATAATTTCATTTATTTCAAAATATTATATTGTGTAGGAAATCTCCCAAAACACTAAACCTCTAGATTTCACTGTGTGTTTTATTTTATGGGATTAATAAGAAATAGTTTTACTATTTTTATATAGATATAGAGTTCTATAGGATTCAAATATGGGTAAGGGAAATATGTAATCAAAATACATATTGTAAAATCATTAAATAATTTATGTAAGTTATAAATATGTTTATAAGGAAATTTAAAAACATTATTGAGGTTAGTTTGAGGATATTCCTATAGATTAAAATGAATTTGTTTTTTTATTTTCCACTGATATAAATTTTTTAATAAATGTAATTTTTGGATTTTGTGAAAATATTTAGGACTGTATTATTTTAAATTTACTGATGTTAAATAATCAATAGAAATTTGATGTTAATGTTTCAACAATAGAAGATCAAGATATAGATAACCTATCACTCAATAAAATCCGTAATATTCTAATTTCTCATGATATGATAACTAGAATAGTGATAAATAAAAAATTTAAGAGTAAAAGTTTTCTTGTTTTTAAATCCTTTATATATATGAAAATAAATGTAAAAAAGAAAATCTCATCTCCTGTCATGTTAGACAGAAAAAATTCATTGATAATTATAAGGAATTAATTTCCTTTATTCATAATTATATTTTATTGGGAAATGGTAATTAATAATGAATAGTTCCATTTTAAGTGATTTAATTATGGAATGTCTTTCCGATTATCAGTAACACACTTTATAAAAGTATTATTGTTGAGGAGGATGAGAAACTGATAATAAATTACAATAACAAGAAAATATAAAATAGTATTACTCATAAAAAAGGAAATAATTTATTAATTTATAATGGAAAATCTATAATCATGGATTAAGAAATAAATCATATTACCATAGGTAGAAGAATCATTGAAATAGTGTTGATGTTAATGTTAAGTATAAGTGTTCAAAAGTTAGAAAAAATTACTTATTATTACTTATGAAATTGAAGTGTAAAAAATTAATATTAATTGATATACATAAAAATAAAACACTATATGAAAACACAACATTCCCATCATGTATGAAAAAAAATTTGAGCAAGAGATTCATTTTTTAAATAATTCTCTAGATTAAAATAACGATTTGAAAAAAAAATTAATCCATGGTGGGAGATAAGTTTTGAATGAAAATAACATGTTTTAATAGAATTATTGTTTATAAGAACTTGATTGTTTAATAAATAAATTCAAGGATATTTTATAAATAATAATATGTCCTAATTCATCAGAATAATATGTTATGAACTCAAACATTCAAGAAAAGTATTAAAATTTTCTTTTGAAAAATAATTTTTTATAAAAGTTGAATGTATTAATCACATTTAGAATTAAGTTTTAGAATAAATGAATAAAATTAAATTCAATGATAAATAAATTTCATATTTTATGTGAATATATACTTTAGATAATTTCGTAGAAGATTCATTTAAGTGACTCTGGGGAAAAATATTGAATTTTGATTACAAAAAATATAATAAAAATACTATTTCATTATTTTATAATTTCATCCAAGAGTTAAAATATTATCCATTCTAGAGAAAAAAAAATAATGTAATTTAATAATATCTAATAGAAAACTAATAAAAAATTATCATATTTTTTTAAATAATAGTTTACCCTTAAAAAAATTTCAAACACATTCTCAATTTTTTTGATATAATAGATGTTTTATTAGAATATTTCAAGGATATTGTTATTATTTTCATACATTTTTACATAATAATATGTATTCCATAAAATCATGAATGTATCTATCAAAAGGATAAATTTTACCTTAATGATATAAAAAATAGTGAAGGTGTGGCTAAGTAAGTGTAATAAATGTTTGAGATGATTTTTTTTTGAGGTAATATGAAAATTTGGGTGGGAGATAAGACTCAAAATGTTAATAAATTTATGAATGTTTTATAATTATATTAAATTAATTACCAAAATGTGTGAAGTAAAAAAATAAGAAAATAAATAATAATAAACAATAATAATTAGGTATGAAGGAGTATTAGAGAGCATTAAAATAAGATAATATATTGAGTCATGATAGAGGAATCTTATAACACATAATATATTATTAAAATATTATCAAGGTTATTATCATGGAAAGTCTCTTCTAGAACCCCTCTTAGGATGGTAGTGAAATCGAGTGTGGAACTCATACCCGTCCTCCAATGGGTCATCGTTTTGGGACTATCACTAAGTTCATAATCACAAACCATGATTGTAATTACCCTCATAAATCCAAAAAAACTAAAAACCCACTAATATACACCCTCTTCATAAAATAATACCATAAACCAAACAATATTAATGTAATTTCATATAGTAATAGTGTTGCTAAATAAAAAAATATCAGGATCAAACACCTATATTAGTGACTATAAATACAAAGTAATATTATTCGATGAGATAGTACTATCAGTCCCAATCACAAACTCGATCATAAAAATATATAAATATAGATATAGAGAAATCCATACATAAACTAAAAAAATGTCAATTACTAACCCAAAGTCACCAAGTACAACTCCTTAAATCCATATACAAGTAAAGTAGTACTATGATGATGAAAAATATAGAATGTAGGAACCCTACACCAACTTCCCCAATGATCTAATCATCCCCACATTCAAATTTCTTTTATCATGGTTCTTATATCCATTTGATATCCACATAACTAAAAAATTATATCAATAACATCAAAGAATGTATATCATAGCCACATACCACAAACCATATCCAAAAATATTATACAAAAACATTATATCCTCTTTAACATAACAACATCATTACTACATAACTAAAAAACCATCTATTCGGGTAACCGGAAAATGTTTTTAAGATGGATTAAGAGTATTAATCAAACTATTTCATCCATATCTGATATGTTTTGGATACACCTATAAAACAAAACATCATATAGACATGTATCATGTATTCAATATATGTGGTCATTTGTATTAGAAAACAAATAAAGGATATTTAATAATTTCATTACCCTAACATAGGGTATCATTCCTATCAAACACTCATTTTATCACAACTCATCAAACCAATGACATCAACCATGGAATCTTACAACAGAATAAGAATCAATTAATTATTGAACAAGACATCATCACTAACTATCAAGAAATCATTTTCATATTATTAAACTTTTTATCATTTATTCAATGTTATTCATCCATTACCAACCATTTTAGATAATTACCCATAAATTGATTTATAGCCTCCACTCTTTCACATAAATCACATCAAGATTCATATTATCCTTTAATCGCTATATAACTCATTTATTTGTTTTATTACATATTTTATCAATTGAAAAGAATTCTGAATATCCATTAATAGTTAAATTTAATTATTCTAACATCATTATTTATCCCAATGAAATTATTATAAAAATATTTTAAACCTCACATCACCACCACAATAAAAAACTTCTTCAGAACATATTTTTTAAACACCAAAATAAACAATAAGAAGACTTTTACCACTAACATAATATTTAATGAAAAAACAACCTCATAATAGAAGCATAAAAACTCAAATAACAACCCATTTCACCAAATCATCTTTCCTAAGATAATAGTTCATTTTAATAAAACAATAATCAAATTATTATTTCTTTAATTCCACATTCCATCAATTAATCACCTTTTAAATTAATCAAAAAATATTTTCTATGATTTACACAAGATGTAAACTATCAAATCGAGTCACAAAATATTTCTAATGAGATAATAAACATTAGAAAGGAAATAAAATAAAACACACTCAACACACTACCATTAATTTATTTTGGTATTATTAATTATAATTTTTTTATGAAAATTAAAAACCATTATCTAGTAAAAATCAAGGTGTGGTAATACTTTAAAAACAAAGTAACAATATGGAAATTTTACAAATAATTTACCTTTAATGAAGTTCAAATGACCAAAATGACAAGAAGAGAACATGGGATAAATATTAGTACCCAGCCTTAATCATTGCAAAATCAAGTTACTTCCAAGAGATTTTACTTCCTTACATCCAGAAAGATATTTTCAGGTTAGTGTTTTAGAATGTTAGGAAATAACTTATTCACATCAACCCCCAAGAATGAAATGTGGGTACCATTAAAACCATTTCCATTTTATCCAAAACAAAAAATATTAAACACAAAACAACATCATTATTTATATGAAATTTTTTTATAACATATAACATGACTTACATATTTATATTAAACATCCTTATAACCTTTGAATGACATTTAAAAACAAGTTATGACCATTAAAATATTATCAAGGGATATAAAAATAATAAAATAAACCATTATTCCTTGAATACATATAAACATAAGAAATCATTTTCACAATGACATACCTCTCACCCATATATACTTACTTTGTCACAAAATATATTTCTATGAAAAAATAAAGAACATATATAAACCATAAATGTATATAGTGGAATCAATTATTTATATTATAACCATCATGGCTATCATATGATTTGTGACCCTCATAGATATCTTACATTGTAACTCTCATGGCTACCTTATGGTGTAACTATAAAAGTTTCACTTGGAGTTACCATATTGAAAACCTCTAAATTACACATCCTTAATGTATTATATGGAGATATATGTCCCAATCATCAACCTAAACAATTCCCAAGAACCATAACATAATCATTGAATATGAATAATTACATAAAATTATTTCTTTTGAGTTTGGTAAAATAGAATTTTTAAAGAGGATTTTTAAAGGAAATTCCCTTAAAAAATCATATAATTGAATTGAGAATTAATATAAAGAAAGGATTGTGTGTGTAAAAATTAAATCTAAATAACAAATCATAATAAAATCAAAATTAGTTAAAAAAATAATCTCTGTATCACATAATTAATGAAGTAGATGGTTAACCCAAAGAATGGGACTTTGGTTATGAATTACATTATATTGGGTTATTCTTACTTCAAATGTGTTTAATCTTCTTGTATAATAGTTAAAAGAGTGTTATTTATATTAAAATAAACATATTAATGTTTATATCACCTTATATGTTCATTTTATAACTTAATTCCCCACATTCGTTAATAATATTCCATTATTTGCACTGCTTTGGATTCATCCTTCACATGGTTTCCATTGTCGGATCGTAACGGATTTTCTTATCGAAAGGAAGTGATTATAAAGATATGTAATGAGTTTTTATTAATATTATTCTACAGTATTAAATTTTTCCCTAAATAATTTTGGTTATATGGTATGAGGATGAATCATTAGTTAAATAATTAGTAATATTCGTTTAGATCATTTTTGTGGTTCTTCGATAATCATGAACACGTTTCATCGTATAAAATTAATATTATTCATATAAGTTAAATTCCAGAACATAAGAGAGGTCATATAATACACATTAAAAAAGGTTTGAAACCATAAAATAATTTTTATAACTATATTTTAAGGAACTAAATGAAATTGAAGACACATCGTCCATGATGTCTATAAATAGACACATCACAGATATTGTTTTTGTTAGAATAAGAGGGGGTAGGAGAAGAAGAAAGTTGATGAATTTTTCCTTAAACATGATAACATCCCGAATATGTAAGATTATAGATCTTTCATTCCTATTGGTTATGGGTAGTGTAATAGATTGTAATAAAATAAAAATAATTGAAATGAAAATGAAACAAAATGAAAGAAGATTTTTACCTCTTGATCTCTTCTCCATGCGATCCTCCTTAAGGACATTAGTATTGGAATTTTGGTGATACCAGAAGATCATAGAAATCTGAAAGATCCTTGTTAAGGTTTTTGGATAAAATTTAGACAATTTCCAATGTTTTATATGTGTGATAGACAAATGGGGGTGCGGGTGGTATTTATAATGGAGGAGAGGAGGGTTTCCATTATTTTAATCATTATATTAAAAAATTTTCTCAAGGCTAGGAATGATATTGATTCATGTGACCCAAAATAGATAAGAGATCATATTAGTTTGAATCAAGTGTTCTTACCTCATCCATAATTATATGAATAGTGTATTTATCATATAATAAATATATATAGTAAATTACAGTATTTCAATATAAATCAAAAATTGTGTATGTCAAAAAAAATCCAAAACCTTACCCTAACCACTTTTCAATGCGTTGAATTAAAAAATAAACTCCATTTTTCGAAAATAATTTTCTATATATGTTTAATTTATTTTTTAAATACAATTATGAGTTATTCAAAAAAATAAAAACATAAAAACTATAACTCATTTTGTATCACATAGAAAAATCAATAAAAATCATATTATATAAAATCCATAAAATAATAAAACAATAAAATGTTTTAATATTTATAATCGTCAGATTACTATTCATATTACAATTCTTTACGGTAAGTTACTATTCACCAAAAAACAAGTTGTATCTATTAGACTCCAAATAAAATACTAATCGAAACCATAGATATATGTTTCCTAAAATTCAAATAATAGAAGTAGAAAACAAATTAACCACTAGTTTATAACTATCTAATTAAAACAGAGTGTCCTTATGTATAGACTCAGTGTTTCATGCATTTCGATTTATTTTTAAAACCTTGGGGTGTTGTAAAAAATTATTGAACTCCAATGGATTTTACATGATTACTATACACACTATAACTTATACTCTTCCCTTATTACATCAACCAAACTCCATAAATTCATAGAAAATTCCTCTAATATAGCCTCATTATGAAGAGAAAACATATAAATATTGAGAAAAATTAAAGATATGGGAACCTTACATTAGGTGAAATTGACCACAATAATCCTAAAACTAATAATACCATCATGGGTGTAAAATTTCATGATAATCACGTCTTAGGAAACATTATGTCCATATAATACTAAATTAGGTAATCAAGATTTGATAAAATACCCATATTTTAAATTAAAATTAAATCCTTAAAAATAATGGGGTAACACCATAGTGTTGTTGTGAAATTTGTTTCAGTCAATCGAACCAAAAAAAATAAATACACAATCATATTATCTCTTCCCTCATTACCCATGATTAATGATAAATAAAAAATAATAAAACTGAGTCCCATTATCATCTAATGGGTTTTCTCAGGACATAATGAATTTACCACTAAAAGTCATGGTATAATTTGTTTTGTCATCTTCAATTCCATATCTTCCCAATCTCATTAATTCAAAAACTATATCATTAAATCACAGAGTAACACCATATGTAATGGTGTAACCATATAAACCTGATGTAAAAAGATTAATCATGACTTACTCTTCAAGAAAAAAATATAAAACCTTATCATGTAACTCAAATAAAAATTGTGTAATTATTAGGTTATAAAAACCATAGTAAACAATTTTTATAAAATTGCACTAGAAAATATAGTTCGGTGTAAAATAAATGCGTCATGATGTGATGTGACTGAAAAAAAATTATCTTATATAAATCTTCTCATGTTTAATTAACCTCCAAATAAAATTTGGACAATACAAATGCGTTAAAAAAATTGAGGAACAAGAGAATTTGGGCATCCGTATTAGATACCAAATAATTAATTATGATCCTCAATAAATAAGAAACTATGGGAAGGAAAAGAATAATCTATAAAACTATATACCCCATGTTATACCACCCAAACATTAATTTTCTATAACAAATGAACAACTAAATCATAAGAGAATAGATAAATTTCATCATAATATCAAATCTAAACCTGATAAAAAAAAATAACATATAAATTACATTGGATATTAATATCACATCTATGAATCTTACTCCTATGTAAATTCATCTTGAAAACCATACATCTACAGAACATTATACTAAGGGAGTATGTTCCCACTATATAAATTCTTCTAATAATTCTAATTCCGCATAGGTCTCTCTATAAATTTTATACCCTATCAAATTTCCTAATCTCCCAAATCAATGATATGAGAGTCAACATGAAGATAAAAATGATGTTTTAACATAGGGAAGGAATTTTGAACTATAACCATCTATTAAGGAAGTCATAACTGATATTTTACCATTCCAACTCTCCTCATGACCTCAGAATGCATTAAAAACTAAAGAGAAGTCTCCTTATATATTAAAACATTGCTAATTATAATGAAAAGAAACATTAAAAACACATTATAGCCATCCTCAAACTCCAATGGTATCCATAAATGATAATTATATTAATTTTAATGATCTATATAATATTTTATCAACTCATGAAAGATATGAACATTCTCTTTAATTCTCTTTACTAAATCTAGTCCACGATTCATTGACTCCCAATCCTTGGTCTAGCATAACAGAGATCTACCAGGTATCCCATATAATGACTTGAATGGATCCATTGGAATGGATTATTGATATTTATTACTATAAAAGAAAATGAATAATTAAAAAATATATTTCCCCTAATCATCTAGAATGAAAAAAACATACACACAATATATCTTCTGGAATTCGGATCATACTCTTTATTTGACCATCAATTTAAGGATGATAAACATTGCAATAGATTAACTATGTAAGAAAAAATGTTGTAGACTCTTCCATAATAAAAATGTAAATTTATAATATTAATTATAAATAATTTTAAATAAATCCATTGATGCCAAACGAACTCATCAATATAAGTCATTTCGAAAGGCACCATCACACTAGAAAACATAATTTATTGAAAATAATCTAATTTCATTATTTTTTCCATGATTACCCAAATGGTCTTAAATTAACCCAAATAATGTAAAAAATTATCAATAAATAAATTGATATAACCACTCATCTCAACTAGTAGCCTTCAATGGATGTAAAAAAACTAGCTATAACATTTTTCTCGATTTTCACCCATTAATAAAAAAGACACTGACGCATGAGCATAGACACTGTCCTCCCTATTCCTCGACATAAAAAATAACTCTATATGGGATTATATATATTGGATGTGTCAAATGTAAACCCAATATGATCTTTTAAAAAAGGAAAAATAACCACTCCCATCACTAATGAGACGAATATAATCAATGAAACAACACACAATACTGGTCATCCTAGTATCATACCCCAGGATCATCTCTATAGGCGATATAGTTAATATAAAAATCCCCCTCATGATATATCAACTAAATTTATTTACCAATTTTATCATGATTTATTGTTCCATAATCTGATACTGGAAAAATCAACCACTAATGACTTATTTTCATAGATACAAAATGGTAAGATAATTTTTCATTATTCTATAATAACTATGATCTTGAGAAAATTCTCAATAGTATTTTAAACTCATCATGAAAAAAAACATCTTCATTCCAAGAAGTATGCGATATATACAAGATATTATAGTATAACAACTCTAACCATCTATGATAATGTAAATTTTGGATCCTGTAAAGAGATAATATATAACAGAATATAATGATGTTAAAAATACTACAAAACCCTCAATAATAAAAAAAATATGGCTAAATATTTTGAGAAAAACTATCAGGGTGAGAAAGATATCATATATGGTAAAACTATGTTCATTTAGATGTAACAAAAAAAATCTATAGGAGGTTGTTACTCACTTATACATCAAAAAATGAACCATACCAAGATGAGATGCATAAAAGAATACCAAAAAATAACTGCCCCATCTATAAACAATGAATTGAGATACATATGAAATTTACATTTGGGTACTCAAACACTTCATAGAACTGATATTTCCTAACAATGGCTTAATAATTTTTAGTCAAAGGTATCAATGTTTCCATAATCTAAAATAAATTGGTTATAAGACAAGTAAAATTGGTTGTCTAACCAGGGAAACTATGCACCTCTATAATGTTTTTGGGAGTTACCCAAGAAGTAACTACACCAATATTTGATGGATCGACAACCACATTATGATTAGATACAAGATCCCTACCAAAATGCACCCCTTTCTTCTAGAAATTGTACATTCAGAGCTTCCCATATAATTAATACTGCCAAAGGACATATAAAATAGTCCATAATTTCTAAAAATTATCCACCTATCACCTCTAATATATTATTTTATAATCAATGAGAACTATTAATAATTTGATCTTGGAACTCATATAATTATGAGTCCAACAATCTCATGACTAATTTTTTTGGGAATTTAATACATATAAGGGAGTCACCGTGAACTCAAAATGTCTATAAGGATACATGAATATATCTTCCCGTAATATTCATCCTTTGATACCATATGATAGAACATGGACCACTTATCATTCTACCAGATGCCACAAGATCACTTCAGATGAATGAACATGAAATCATTCTATAAAAGGGTAGGGTAGTTAAATTAATTAATTGATTCAAAGGATGGTAAATGATACGAATCCAAAGACTACTATAAACCTTATTATCATATAGTATTGCAGAATCTCATAGTGACACATTGGGCTGGATATAACCCTTCAATGATATATTATTATTTTGAATTTAAAATAACTATAAATGGGATGAACACATCCAATAAAAGGATATAAAAATAAAGAATACATTAGGCTATAAATATATCACAAACCAAATTGTAGTTGATCAAACACGATTGAGAAATCACCGAAAAATAATAAAATACACTCAAAAAATCATTGAAAAAAATTCAACTAATCATATAATATGCTCCAAAGACCGAGAAGAAGGATGATCCAAAAATATATAATATAGATAATGATTCCATTATCCAATTAAAATTTTCATTCTCACCATCCATTGTAATGAAACCAACTCTCATTCGATATCAATTTATAATTTCAAAACACATAATACAATAATACTGTGAAAATGATCAATCATATGTTTTTGCTTTCAATAAGAATAACTCCAATAATGACTTATGCTTCCGTATTTTTATCTCACATATCCAATAGAACACAAAAAATAGGGTAAAAACTAACTAGATTAGATAAAAATTATTTTTAAAAAATATCAATTCACCTTGTTTCGCATTACCTAGATTTTAGTGGGAACTATAATGTAATGTGGTGCTCAAAAATTAATCAAGTGTTGAAAAGAAAGAATATAAATAAAATCTACAATAATAATATTTTTTTCCCACATTGTTTTGGATACTATATAACAATAAACAAACTATTCCATTCTATAATATCCTACTTCAATAATGGGAATATTTCACATTTTTCACACTCATCCTTTGGATCTTGAGGTCGTAGAATATCACAGTGCTAAATTCTGACTACTTGAGAAACTTTTAGTGGTCCAAAATTTTGGCAAAAATATTTCTACCGATAAGTTTTTATTATAGAATTATTCAAATTAAGTATATAATATTGGGTTATTTAAACAAAAAATAACCACCATATAGGCTATTAAATGGGAACTAGAAAAACCCTCAACCTATAAAAACAATGAAAAACATAGCAATACTCCCAGTAAAAGTATGAGGATTACCAATTCATCAAAATTGAGAAAAATGAATAATAAGAATGATTGATCGCCTGAATAAACCTCAACTTCCTTAATTAATAAAATCCTTTATCCATGAATTTCCAATTGGTGCTAACCTGTATGCACTAAAACCTTCTATATCACTTCAACTGTTTTTTTACCACATGATATAAATATAACATTAAATGGATAAAATAAAACATAATATTTGGATGTAAATGATTTTCAAAATTTTATTCCATAATTTTATTATCAAGAAAAATATAATGAGAATATGGGTGAATAATCACAACCCACACTTCAAATTCCCTAATTTTAGAGCACTCATATTGGAGGGTGAATAACTTTATTATTGAAATCATTTCACTGGGATTCATAGTTATTAATAAATTATAAACATTTATAATATAAAATATATTTTTTCCTTACGATCATCTCATAAGGAGGATCCATATTAAAAAATAATATTTTTTTTTTTAATTATTATATTTTGGGGGAATTCATTTAATGAAAATCATATGAAATATGGTGTGTGAATATTGAATAAAATAAGACAAATGTGATGCATATTAAAATGAATAATATTAGAAAGGTTTATGTATTAGTCTTTAGGAGTTAGATAGTTTAATTTTATCATTGTTATAAATGAATTTCTCATACTCTATTTCTTCTGAATAAAATATTATTGCATTTTCTTCTCCACTATTCAAGTATGAGAATTAATGTACTTATTTAACTTTCATACTAGTCTCATATTTAAATGTAAATAAGTTTAAACAAATTATGAATTTATATTGAATCCAAGGTCTAAATCACTAAAAAATCAATTTTTGTGCTATGTAACTTTAATGTAATTTTTCTTAATAAACACACATTATCATATATATATATATATATACATTAATGGAATACACCCTCTATAATGACCTAGTTCCCCAACATAAATAACTAGATAGTATATAGAAATATTATTAGTGAAATATAATTTAACACCCATAGATTTATGGGAATTATTATTTATAATTTATTTGATGTCCTTCGTTATACACTTCACCAAGATTTGCTTGCACTATAGGCAACGACGTATAATCTTATAGTATATGCAACACTATTCTTTGCTTGTGATGCACACAATTTCAAGTTCTTTTGAATAAAATAAATTTTATGCAACACCAAGTATAGATTTTGATCAATGTATAACCGAACTATATTTTGATTATGTTTTATGAAACAACAAAGGAATCTTTCCCTACATGCATCCCTGACATGGATTGCATTACACGCTAGAGCGACCTTCCTCAATAGTGTGTGGTGTACGCAATACCAAGTAATATTAAACAAAAATATATTGTTATAATATTATTATTAACTAGCCCTTATGAATAGTATTAACCGTATTTTTAATTTTATAATTTTATAATTCAACTTACACATTTTTTGGAATGAGTTATGAGAACAAAATCAATTTTTCGGATAAAAGAAGTATTTTAAAAAATGTAGCATTGCTACCTTTTGATGGAGAACCCATTTTAAATCTAATTATTGACAATCTTATAAGTTAAATTTTACAAAATAACCTTCTTCTTTTGAATCAGGATATAAAAATTTATATTGTATAATGTTTTCATATTTTTCTGACAACGTTCTTATTTTGATGAATAGTAAAAACACAATAAATTTTACATAAAAACAACTTTTCTCATCGAGATAATTTATAAGGGTAAATTATAGTAGTAAATTGTTTTAAAGTATAAATATAATATATTTTTACCATTTAATATACTTTATGTCATTATCATTAATTTTACATTGAATTGATAGGTAAAAACATTTCAATTTTTGACAATGTTTTAACTTTTAAAACCTCTTTTCTTTACAAAAGGGATTAAATTTAAATTAATTACTGCAACTTTTGTGTATTTAATTTTGAAATATGGATTCAATATTTGGATTTATTTGGTCCAAATTATGTTAATAGGTTACTTTTATTTTTTTGATATTATGAATAGTAACTAAAGTAATTTTTATTTACAAAAGTTAATGGTAAATCAGGTAATTAAGTGTAAACATAAGATTATAAAAATACCCTAACACCCGCAAAAATTCTATTCGATGAATAAAAGTCGACCCATATCACATAAGAGTCAGAATATATTCATTTCATATACATTTGACCATGAAAATGATATAATTATTATTAAAACCAAAAAAAGTGACAACATGTCACTCTTTTCTATCTTATAAGTGTAACAATCTTAATTTAATAATCAACCTCATAAAACATCAAATATAAGTAGTCTCCAAAAATATAATAAAATTATCTACATCATGATATTTGTCTAGAATTTTTAGGGATTAAATAATTATCATTAATTATGAGACAATAGTGATGTAGAAATTATTTTACTAATTGAAATATCAAATAAATGGTTTTAAAAATATTTAAAAAAAATATATGAACTAATTAATGTTCTCCAAAAATATTTAAGATGCATGTAAAATTTTATGAGTCTATTAAATATATATTTTTTTAATATATCCTCCATGTTCATTTTATTTAAATTAAAATAAATGAATAGTTTCTAAATTGACACTGTTGTTATTTTATAAAAACAATATATTATAAAATTGAATAAAAATCACAAAAATATTTAAAAAATATAAATTAAAATTTATATGGTCGAAGATTTCATAAATTGTCCAATTATATACAATTTTAAACACATAAGTAATTATTTATAACAATTTAAATTTTGAATATTATTACCACAAATAAAATTAAATAGATTAAATAAGGATAAATGAATTTGATAAGGTTTAAAATAAATTCAAAACATGTCTAAATTTTATTGGATGATGATATTACAACCCTATATCATCTCATATTTGAATTGAGTCATTTTTTATGGTTTTTATGTGGGTTTAGAGTTTATTATAAATTAATATTTTAGACGTTTCCAAAAGTACCCCTCTCCTCTCTTATAAAAGGGAACCTCCTCCCGCTCCTCCTCACACCACATTGAGCCTTCATGCTCGGGAAAACCCAGAATATTTATCTTCTTAACTTCCCTAGAAACATACTAGAGGTCCCTGTATTCTTCAATGACCTACTTTAGTGCCCTAAGACGAGGTTTTGAAGAGGCGCGGCGAAGAAGAGGTAATATCTTTTACCGGTTCATTCAAGTTCACTTATTCTTATACTTCCTCTTTTTTGTTGTTTCATAATAAAGTAATAAAATAAGTATTACTCATATACTGATATGTTATTAAAAATTTTAACCCACCCTATCTCACCTTCTATCCATCCTACGGAAAACGATGTCACCACGCGTGCGTACGTAAAAAATACCATCTCCAGGTCGTGGTGTAATATATTTTTCCACAACCACCTTAATTGGATGGGTATAATGGTATAAATAATAACTATATATGGTTATTATAACATGATACTGATTATGATATATTATATCATCCACTCGAATTCAATTCAAGAATTATGTGACTAATATCATCGCTCGTGCGTACGTACGGATTACCGTCTCCACGACGCATTGAGATTCATTATCCAAGTTAACCATTAAAAAATGATTATAAAGTATATATAATAAATAATAATGAAATATATGACATATTAATGATACTTTATTTATGTATATGTTATTTAATTACATCCATTATATTTAATAAGGAAACTAAAACAGCGTTCACGCCTACGTACGGCCTGCCATCTCCATGAACGGTGTATTTCATTCCATTTATCAATATATTATATATATGTATATTATGAATATATATAATATATAAATCATGTTTTAAATTCTTTATATAAGTAATACTGATCTATTTAATCATATGAATAATTACAAATCAAAACACGGACGATAAATGAAACGATTTTACCCAAAATGCTGCTTTAAAATGGAATTGACAAATGAACAGGTAATATAAAGTCATATGTGAATCATATATGATATCATAAATATTATTATGGTTCTTTCACAATTTAATAATATGTTTAATCACACTATACAGGAGTCTCGGCCACATACGGAATAAATTTGACATAAGCTAAGGGATAATTATTCCGATTTCATTGTTATCCGAGATTATTTATTCGTAAGTATTTACTGGGGTTATATTTTTCATCCATGTCCATAAAAATGTTTTTCATAGTGTTTAATATTATTAAATTTTCGTTTAAGTCATTTTACCCCTATTTGACTTTGAATTTGTGTTACAGAAGTAATCTTTCTTTCGTTTACCATACGAGGTACTTTTTGACTTTTTTTGGTAAAAATACAAGGAGAATGTTTTTTAACGTATATGGAATGAAAATATTTTTATGGTTTTATAACGCCTTATTTTCATGATAGTTACTCTACATGATATCATGATTATTTTCAACAAAATAATTTTCTTTTAAAATTACATGTCACATTGTGAAAAAAAAGATTTTGAATAAGAAAGGATATTTTCCTCAAGAATTTATTTCAAGTGTTTTATCAAAACAATTTTCCATATAAGATGACATTATTTCATATGTGTATTTTTAAAGTATAATGTATCTATGATTTACATGGTTTCACTTTTCTTATGATGAAATGATGTTCATTTTTTTATATGGATTATGTTATGATGGTATGGTGTTTGTGAAACCCATTTTATTCTTTTTGTATTGATGAATGATTTATGTTTATGTTGTGTCACACGTAATAATGATTTCATTATGATATGGGTGGGACCTATATATACCTTCAATGCATTGGGTAAAGATTTATATCTCATGATATATATATGGATAGAATGACAAGTGAATCTAGTTTAGTAATTCAAGATTGGAACGGAAAGTAAACCCAGTTCAGTAATGGACTTTGTCCGCTATGATGGTCTTGGAAGAAATGCCTTGGATACTATGGAAATCATAACATGTGTTTAATGGTTTCCACAATTACATGTTTTATTCCCATAATATTTTATCATGGTTAATGTTCCTTTATTATCTATTCATTATGCACTACCAATATTTATATCATTACTCATGATTTTTAAATTTTATGTTCATGTTCTTACGTTCAAATATTTAGGGATTGTTTTATGTTCTCCATTTTTACCCTTACTGGGAATTTGAGCTCACCATTTTTATGTTTTCATTTACCAATGATATAATGAAAGGTTTTAGGTAAGAAATTAAAGGGGGTAGTTCTTTATGGGAGATGTTGAAGATCTTTCAGCCTAATTTGAAGATTATGTTCCATGTTTCCAAATACACTAAACTGATATGGTCATTGGGCAAATGTTTTTGTCATGTATTAAGTATTCCACAGAAGTAATGTAATGTATATGTACGTCAAGCATTGGGTCTCTATAGTTGGTATTAGAGGGAAATTTTAGTTAACCATTGGAAACTATGATGTGAAAAATTTAGTGTAATCCCTAGAGATATGTCTAAGGTATGTCTAGGGATGTCCCTAAGGTTAATTATAAGTATAGGTTATAGTACTATAATTACGGTAAAGATATTAGAATTAAATATAATATGTTTTATATTGATTGTACTCCCCATATATTGTGTTGTTTTCTAAGAATGATTTTTTTCCTCTCATAGTATTCTTTTTGGGTTATAGACGATGGTTGGAACCCGAAGGAACTGTGTTGATCAATGTAATGGAAAATGCAATGATTTCCCTCTTGAACAAACCAATGTTTTGGGAGATGGAGTGAAAAATATTGTTTCTATACTTACACAAGCTATGAATCATTATGGACATCCAAATGAGTCGAGAAATGAACAATATTCTATTGAGTCCTTCATGAGGAAATATCCACCTTATTTGAATGGGTCTTATAATACATTTTTTAGTGAGAAATGGATCAGTACCATTGAAAATATATTTTCCATACATCACTATTCAGAACATGAAAAATTCATGTTATTTTTTTACCATTTAGAAGGTGAAGCAGACCAGTGGTGGACTCTAATTAAGAATAGAAGTCCCCAAGATGAAATTGAATCTATGGAATGGGATGAGTTCAAGAACATATTTATCAATAAGTACTTCCCTCTCATTATTAGAAAAAATATGGAAAATGAGTTCCTTTAGCTGAATCAAAAGGATGATGAATCTGCAGGTATATAGGAGGAGAATTTTACAAGGCTTTCAACGTATGCATCAGGAATTATCATCCAAACTAATATTAATGTTGATTGATTCTTCAGTTTCTTAAAACCAAGTCTTCGTAGGGAATTAGCTATAAGAGACATCAGTACCTATGAAGAAATTGTGCATTGTGGTATCAAGGAAGAACTGGTAGTTGGTGTTACATATCCATCTCATGGTTTTGATAAGAAATGAAAGATAGAGTTAAAGGAGAAATGTCAGAACAATGGTGAAATGAAGATAAATGTTTCTTTATGTTCAATGTGTGAAATGAAGCATGGTGTAGATTGTGTAAAAGGTACTAGAAAATGTTTCAAGTGTAGAAAACAAGGTCATCGAGCAGCTGAGTGCCGTAATAATAGGAAAAAGGTTTCTAATGACATGAATGCAGAAAAGACTATAGAGAACACACCATCAACACGTCAATGCTAACCAATGACCTAATCCTAGGGTTAATGATGATCGACATCAACAACCTCTTATGGCAAAGGAAAAAAGGGAAGTCACATGTGATCACTATTGGCAATGTTGAGTATGACAACGATGTGGTGGAATTATTAAGTTTTTATGTAACGGGATTCCAAAATAATGTTGTGGAATCTCATTTATAGTATCGTGGAATATTGGAATATCTATGTATTGGTTTATTGTGGTTTTCAATGATTATATGGTAGTGGAAACCATGAAAAGTGATTGAAATATTTTTGGAAAGTAGATGATATGCTCCTAATGATGGGATAAAGAGATAATGAAATGTTTGAAAGTATTAATGAGCTCATATAAAGACAAATTGGTATAATGGTTTGAGAATATAGAAATTTTGGGATTTTGGTATGTGGAAGGAGTTGACTTTTGCCAGCATTCATGTTTTAAAAAAGGTTCTATTGTAATTCATGTTTCATGTAAATACATGATTAAGGTATTCACATGTATGGAATGTGACCAACAAGGTATATCTTATGATATACGGGCAATAAATGATGGTATTCTCATGCTTTTTTGATGACATTTCTAGTAATAATTTTAATTATACAATGATCATGGATAGAAGTATTTTGTATAATCCTAAAGATTTTAAATGGATTATTCTGGACATAATATAATATTGTTTTAGGATAGAAATTTTTTTCGATATTATTTATGGAATGTTATAATAGTGTAGTTTTTGAAAAAGGAAAACCTCCAGGATGGGCGACAACCCATTGCGCCAGACAAGGTTGTGGGAATCGAACCCACAACTGAAGTGCGACATGCCTTTATCACCTACCATTGGCCTACAGGAAGTACCTGGTTAGTAGAAACTAGTTTTATTACTATTAAGAGGTGTGATAGATGAAGTATAAGTCCATTTTTGGAACCATATGTGATTAATCTCACAATAAGATGGAATTATGTATATAAATTTTGCTAATCATATGTTTGAGATAGATGGAATGACCTATAATTCTAACACATTATCTTCTAAGACTTCACGGAAGACAAATTCAACATCATTTCTTTAAGAGACGAAGTGGAAATTTGTCAAGGCATAAACAACAGTTATATTGTACCAAAATCAAGTAATTATTTATTTTAATTAAAAAATTGTTCAAAAATAGGGAAATGATCTTGAAAACCAAAACAAATTTCCTTGTGCCCCTATATCTGATGAATCAGATGGTACCTTAGATCATCACAAATTTATGGCTTTGTCATTATTGGATTTTTCATAGCCATGTTCTCTACCACTCTTCATTAAAACATGATGGTTAGATTTATCTTCAATATCCATGTTTTCACCTTTTTTATCCTTTATGGAAACCTTGTGATTAGTTACTTTGGGTATCCGTTATGTTTCTAATGTTCCATTTTAAGGGGGGATAGAATGTAACACACTGAGATATTATGAGAAATATTTTTTAATTTATTTATGTCTTTTGTTGTATGCTTCACCAAGATTAGATTGTGCTATACGCAACACCGTATTATCTTGTAGTATAAGCAACACTATTTGTGGCTTGTGATGCACACAATTTCATGTTGTTTTGAATAAAATTCTATTTATGCAACACCATGTATAGATTTTGATCAATGTATAACTGTACTATATTTGGAGTATTTTATATGAAACACCAAAGGAAGCTTTCCCTACTCGCTACACTAACTTGGCTTGCATTACACGCCAGAGAAACCTTCCTCAATAGTGTGTGTTGTACGCAATACCGAGCATCACTAAACAATGATATATTGTTATAATATTATTATAAACTAGCTGTTAAGAATAATATTTTCCACATTTTTAATTTTATAACATTATAATACATCTTAATCATTTTCTGTAATGAGGTATGAGAAAAAAATCAATTTTTTGGATAAAAGAAGTATTTTAAAAAAATTGCAGTTTTCCCACCTTTTAATGGTGAATCCATTTTCTATCTAATTTTTTACCATTTTATAAGTTCAATTTGACAAAATAAACTTCTTATTTTCATTTAAGATATAAAAATTTACATATTATAACTTTTTTATATTTTTCTGACAACGTTCTTATTTTGATTAATAGTAAAAACACGCTAAATTTTACTTAAAAACAACTTTTTTCATCGAGATAATTTATATGGATAAACTATAATAGTAAATTGTTTTAAAGAATAAATATAATATATTATTACCATTTAACATAATTTATGTCATTATCATTTATTTTACATTGATGTTGTAGGTAAAAACATTTCAATCTTTGGCAATGTTTTAACTTTTAAAACAGGTTTTCTTAACAACGGGATTAATTTTAAATTTATTACTGCAACTTCTGTGTTTTGAATTTCGAAAAATGGATTCCATATTTGTATTCCATTTGTTCATATTATGTTAATAGTTTTCTTATAATTTATTGATATTATGAATAGTAACTACGGTAATTTCTATTTACTACAATTAATGGTAAATCGAGTAATTATGGGTAAAAATAAGATTATAAAATTACCCTATGACCTGCCAAAATTCTATTAGATGAATCAAAGTCGACCCATATCACATAAGGGTAGGAATAGATTCATTTCCTTGACTTTTGACAATGAAAATGATATAATTCTAATTAAAACCAAAGAAAGTGACAACATGTAACTCTCTTATATCTTATAAGTGTTATAATTTTTATTTAATGATAAAACACATAAAAAATAGAATATAAATAGTCTCCAAAAATATAATAAAATTATCTACATCATGGAAATTCATTCAGTATTTTTACGTATTAAATAACTATCTTAAATTTTTACACAATAATGATCTAAAAAATATTTTATTTATTGAAATATCAAATAAATGGTTTTAAAAATATTAAAATAAACATTATATGAACTAATTAATGTTCTCCAAAAAAATTTTAGATGAATATGACATGTTAGGAGGCTATTAAATATTTTTCCGTGAATATATCCTTTGTTTGGATTTTATTTAAATTCAAATAAATGAATAGTTTCAAAATTGACAATATTGTTATTTTATAAAAATAAAATATTATAAAATTGTTTAAAATTCACCAACGTTTTTAAAAATTATAAATTGAAATTTATATGGTTGAAAAGGGAATAATTTATCCAATTAGGTAAAATTCAAAACAAGTAAGTAATTATTTATAACAATTTAAAATTTAAAATATTATTACCACAAATAAAATTAAATATATTAAATAAGGATAAATCAATTTGATAAGGTTTAAAATAAATTCCCAACATGTATAAATTTTATTGGATGATGGGATTACAACTGTATCCCTTCTCATATTTTAATGTAGTCATTTTTGGATTTTTATGTGGGGTTTCAGTTTATTATAAATTAATATTTTAAAGGATTCCAAAAGTGCCCCTCTCCTCACTTATAAAAGGGCACATATCCCTCTCCTCCCCACACCACTTTGTGACTTCAAGCTCTGACAAACCAATACTATCTCTCTTCTCCACTTCCCTAGAAACATTCTAGAGGTCCTGGTCTTCTTCAATGACCTACTTTAGTGCCCAAAGGGGAGGTTTAAAAGAGGCGCTTCGAAGAAGAGATAATATCCTTTACCGATTTTTTCAAGTTCATTTCTTCTTTTACTTCCTCTTCCTTTATTGTCTCATAATAAAGTAATAACATAAGTATTACTCATATATATATATATTTTATTATAAATATGACCCAACCCTATTTCAAAATCTATCCATCCTACAGAAAACGAAATCACCGTGCGTGCGTATGTACGGAATATCGTCTCCTTGCCGTTGTGTAATCTTTTTTCCACCAACACCATACATGGATGAGTATAATGGTGTAATGAATAAATATATATGGTTATTATTACATGATACTAATTCGGAGATACTATTTCATCCACTCTAATTCCTTTCAATAATTATGGGAACGATATCATCCCTCGTGCGTACGTACGGATTACCATCTCCACGACGCGATGAGATTCATTCTCCAAGTTAACCATTCAAGAATGATTATAAATTATATATAATAAATAATAATTAAATATATGAAATATTAATGATACTGGATTTATGTATATTTTATTTACTTACTTCCATTCTATTTAATAAGGAAACAAAAACAGTGTTCATGCGTTCGTACGACCTTCTGTCTCCATGAATGGTGTATTTCTTTCCATTTATTGATAAATTATATATATGTATATTTTGAAAATATATTATATATAAATCTTGTTTTACATTATGGAAGTAGTTAATCATGATCTATTTAATCATATGAATAATTACAAGTAAAAACACGGATGATAAATGAAACGATTTTAACTAAAATACTGCATTAAAATGGAATTGAAAAATGAACGAGTAATATAAAGTCATAAGTGAATCATATATGTGTTTCCTCTGTAATTGGGGATGACCTTGTTGGTTGAAGGTTCAAAAATTCAAAGAGGTTTCTAATGGGTTTGTTTATAGAACCGAAACCATCCAAAGATTCCATATCCATTTGGACTGACTTTCCAATGGTAGGCGCTAATTAGTTATGGACTGAAGAGGCTTAATAATTTGCATTGGTCGAGAGAATGGGAGGTTGGACTAATCAAACCTTTTTGAGGGGAATTATTGTATACTCTGGGACTCTCTTTATAGATTTAATTTATGTTCGTGAATCCTTATTAAATTACCAAGTATAAAATGAGGATTCCATTAGATCTGACAATCAATGATTTATATGTAGAAAATTTAGAGAATCTTTTATATGTATTCTAGGTTCCTCATCGATATATAATCATATTTATTTTTTAGAGATTCTTAATCGATGTTATACTTTAATACATTATATAAAAGTCTCTTGGTCATTATGATGACCATACTGGTTTTAAAGCCACTTAGTGGGGCACTTGAAGTTTATTGTCATTTAGAAAGACATGGATTATTTCATAGTTGGGATCGAACCCACAGATGGGCTACCTACGTATCCTTTATTTAAAAAATGAATCAGAACCCACATAGTTCGAGTAAGGGAATGATGTTTATGTATAATTGATGGCTCAAAGGAAATGTCATAATTTCTTTTTACACTCTAAGATCACGTGAGTCATGATCGGTGTGAGAAAAAAGAGGTATTAGTAAAACAAGACAATTGGGCCACAAAAGATGCAATCATTGAAAAATGATGCGGGGCTTATGAATGTATGAATTCCCAAATAGAGATCATGACTTATTTTGAAGAAGAAGTCTGGGAACAGGGCC
The DNA here is from genome assembly GCA_963277665.1 of Viscum album. Classification (NCBI taxonomy): domain Eukaryota; kingdom Viridiplantae; phylum Streptophyta; class Magnoliopsida; order Santalales; family Viscaceae; genus Viscum; species Viscum album. The sequence continues at coordinate 2,017,645,324 of OY728127.1, forward strand.
CATAAAGGTATATGTACTTTATGCAGATTTGGATAATCTAACTTGAGGCTTACTCCTGAGGAAGATGCCCAAATTAGGACGGAACATATGATTGGGTTTTATTCCTGAGAAGGAAGCCCAAATAAAAAGTAAATTAAGATTGGTTTAAGGGAAATTATGACTAGGTCTTACTCCGGATAAGGAGGCCCGGGTTAAAGGGGTTTTAAAAATAAGGGACTTGGGGCTTACTCCTAAGGTGGATGCCCATATTTGAGACTGGGGCTTATTCCTGAAAAAGAAGACCAGATTTGAGAAATTATGGTTGGGGATTACACTTGAAGAGGATGCCCAGATTTGGGAACATTATTATTGGGGCTTACTCTTAAGGAGGATGCCCAAATTTAGGGGACTTGGGGCTTACTCCTAAGGAGGATGTCGAGATTTAGAGAATTTGGACTGTGGCTTACTCCTAAGTAGGATGCCCAAATTTAGGGGACTTGGGGCTTACTCCAAAGAACGATTCTCAGATTTAGTGAATTTGTACTGGGGCTTACTCCTAAGGAGGATGCCCAAATTTAGGGGACTTGGGGCTTACTCCTAAAAAGGAGGCCCATATTCGGAGAATTTGGACAGGGGCTTACTCTAATGGAGGATGCCCAAATTTAGGGGACTTGGGGATTACTCCTAAAAAGGATGCCCATATTTAGTGAATATGTACTGTTTCTTACTCCTAAGGAGGATTCCAAAATTTAGGAATTAAGACTGGGGCATACTCCTGAAAAGGAGGCCTAGACTAAGGATTCTCTCATCTTAAAGGATGAGGTTGAATGAATGAAATCACTGACCTTAGTGAAATAAAGATATGTAAATCAATAGGTTTTAAGAGATGTTCCACAAATTCCTTTTAGATAATGAATACAATAAGGAAATCATGCCATGAATGGATTTGAAGAGAGTTCTGAAGGATTAATCTTGAAATGAGAGGTGGATAGGCATAGTAGGGGTGAAATGGGCAGGAAGGGCACCCAAGAAAAAGGTGGCATTGAAGTCCTACGTGGGAGCGCAAGTCCTGGTCGCACAGGTGTACCTTCGCGACACATGGGTACATGCGCGATGGTCAACCCTTATGGTAAAACTTTGGCGAGGCTTGGCTGGAGCCCTTAGTACTATCCCTAGAGGCTTCCACAAGAGAGGCACACAAGTTTCTGTTAAAGGGGTAAGGCAGTTTTCAAGTGTGGGCATTTCTCTTAAGGGATGGCCACTTAGGCGTGCAAGTGTTGATGAGTATCAACACTTAGACCTTACTCCCCCTCATTAGATCTTCTGTTCAATATAATAAATTACCTGAGAAGTGTTCGGAAGCTTCGAGAAGAGACTAGGGCGCTGGTAGCTCAGATATGTGTTTCTGGAATTTTTTTCTTTTGTTTGAAATGGGGGCCCACAGGGGTATTTATAGGCTGGAGAAGACCCTGGGTGAAACTCAAAAGAGTGCACGCAAGTCACCAGCGTGACCAATGGGTGGCGCGCAAGTATACTTGCGCGAGCATGGTGGAACTTTCTCGATCCAAGGGTATTTGAACCTTTGTTCATGACTTTGTCAATTTTTTATGTTTCTTCAAAAGATGAATCACTTTGGGTTCAAGGTATTTCCCTTTTAATTAATTTAGACTCTGTGATGGAAATGAGCATCAACAAAAGTCCCCCCTCAGAGATGGATCCGAAATAAATGAGGATGTAACTCTGTGGAAAGAATAAAACAAAGGAATCTTCAGCGCACAAGTTTTGAGCACGTAGAGGGCGGAATGCAAGTGTTGAGTCGCTTAGATGTTGCCGTGCAAGGGTGAGGCATGGCCTATTTATACGTGGTCATTGCTCGCGTAAAGCACAAAATTTCAAACTTCCGAGCTCTGACCGTGCAAGTTTCTTCTATCGCGCAAGTTACCCTATTTTTTGCTATTTTTTCACTGTCTCTCTGATGTCAACGTATTTGGACTTGCGTGGTGATACATGCACGCAAAAAACTTGCACAAAACATCCATAGTTGTGCAACACATCCATACTTGCACGTAAAAAATAGACTTGCGCGCCTTAATTACATTGCCATTTTTTTGAATTTCTTCATAAATTTTATAAAAAATCATCCCATTTAAGAGTTAATTTATTAATCTTTTGTGCAGATTCAATTGCTCCCAAGAGAATCGGAATGGCTGATGAACTGGCTAGCAAGCGAATTGATGATATGATGAGCATCATTGGACATTATTACTATACCGTCTGCAACATCACTCTCCCTGATTCGGCTAAGTATTTGAAGAAGTATCATCATGACTTCCCCTAGAGCATTTATCTAACTTTGTATGGCTATGTTCATCTGTGAGAAGCTACCATTCTAGAGACAAAGAACTATCTCCCACTTTCTTATGTTCATAATTAGACCAACATTTCTTGAGTAAATATTTCATGTGGAGGAGCGTTTACAAATGCTGGAACAGTGGAGAAGGCCCATATGATGCATCATAGACCTTGTACGCTAGATCTGAAACCTCATAATCTCGAGCTGCAACCACATTGTTATCCCTAAATTTTCCGAAACTCTCAGATAGATCAATCCAAAGGCTGGAAGAGAAGTTGGGACTTTCGTCCTGGGGGAGCTGTGAAGCCAACATGGATGTGGGCATACTGGGTGTGACAAACCTGTGAAATTTTTTTCAAGGATTTGAAAGTAGTTGCGATATATTAATCCATCTAGGCTGGTAAATAATATGTTTAAAGGCATGATAAATTCGTACCTGAGACACTCAGCCATTGGAGCCCAGAAACCAATTCTTTCCATCTGACTCATGGAGAAGTAGGCATCAGTCTATGGGATGACCACAAGATCTCAGGGGCACTAATTTTGGGTTATATGTATGTTGAATTCATCCCTCCCAAGGTGACATGGAATGATTTAGAGAAAGATTAATCTTTAGCTCGAGAATTATTGAAAATCTTCCATAAGCTCAAAAGTTAAGAGACCTCATTAACTCATTGTAGAAAGGATATTCATCGAGAGGAGTGGATGAATCTCCTTCTTGTCGAGAAGTAGGAGAAGGAGCCAAAGGATAAGGGATCGAAGGAGAATGGTTCCAAGAAGACAATTCCCACTCGTCCTACCACATGCCCCAAACAGAGAAGAGGGGTGCTCCTGGCACATTCTGGCTGACCATAAATGCCTGAGAATTTGATAAGTGGGGATATGAGGTGAATCAGAGGATCCCAAAAATACTCGTATGTCGGGCTTCTTGGCCTTTTGGCTCAGTGTTTATCTCCTTCCAGTCAGGGAATCGAAGGGAGGCATCAGGCCAGGGACCTTTGTTATTACGGCCAAATTGGCTGAGGGGAAAATGGTTGGGTTGGATACCCCCATTTTAGAAAAGATTCACAGGATCTTACTCCATGTCTTCAGGGGTAAGTCTACATTGAGAATAGTGGGACTATTCCAAGTTTTCTGGGGATGGATTGCCACAAACATTAGGACGTATAATGTAAAAAATGGAGTACAGATCCCCAATAAGTTATTTTAGGCCATTAGTGCAAGCATTATCTGGAATTTTTCTACTAGATCTCAATTCTTATGACATGAACGTGAGGCTGATCATGTATAAGGAATTTAATATCTTTCCTTATGGAAATCTGCCAACTAGGAAGTTTGTTGATGATGGAATAGCCATTTTGGAATTGAGGGAATACATGCTGGCCTATAGAGATTGTGTGCTGGTCACCAAGATTGATGGAGAGATTATATGTGAGGCCTATGCTCCATATAGATTTTCCCATCAATTTATGTGTTTGCAGCATACCGTTGTATTTCCCCCAGTGCATGTTAGGTCAGAGAAACATCTGATGGTGGCCCGAAAACTATAGTTGCTGACATCTAGGGAGAATATTTGGGCAATATTTGATCTACCAGTTGATAAAGCGGAAAATTACTTTACTACATGGTATGCCGAGAACAGGATAACATCATACCCTAGAGGGGTTCTGAATCACTAGGTTTATCATGAGGGGAAAAGGAAGTGAATTGTTAAGAAAGAAACCCTTCTTCAGGAAGGTGATGCTTCCCCATCTGGAGCTAATTCTCCGGGTTCCTCAAATAGGACTGATTCACCAGATTCCCAATATGAGGATGATGAGTCACAACAAACAGAAATGCGGCCTCGTGCCTGATATAATCCTCCAGTCAGAATCAAAAGTCTCACTCCATCAACCCATGGTAAGTTACTTCATTATGGCAATTTAATGACCATTACATTATAGAGAAACATGTATTATATTCTTATTCTCTATCAGTAGTTGCAATAACTGGGAATAAACTGATGTCCAAGATTATAGGACCTTCCTCGCAGCCTTCTGGTACACATACTAAATATCTATGACCAGAGGCTATCCAAACATGGCATATTTTATACTGTGGTGCTCAAACTACATGGCTGGATTTGTGCGAGGTGCTACACCTCCCTATAATAGGGAATCTTCTGGCTTCTACTGATATCCATTACAAGGATAACCCCGATGAAGTGTGGGATTATATCAGAGAGCTGGAAATGCTCATATATGCCATTGACGATTCCGCTGTTATCACCAAGTCGGTAAAGGAAATGATAGATCGTGGCACCGTTGAGAGGACTGATTCTTCTGGAGATGAGGAGTGGCATGCTTACGTGGCTCATGAAGATGTATGTTTTCTTTCCGTATTTTCATTGGAACTTGATTTCATTCAAACCTTTGTTACTCAAGGAAATAATTTTCGTCATCCTACAGCTTTCAAAGAAAAGAACTACTGAGGTTCCTTCTCCACAGTATAGCCCCGGTGGTACTACCATAGGGGCTGCTGCTAAATGTCCTTGCAAAATGGGCGAGATATCTCCAGGACATCAATCCGTGGATGAGGAGTTGGATATGGATTTACATTCTCCAATTCAATTCCCTGTATGGGAGACTGTGGACACTATCAAAAATCCAATGAAGCAAAAGCAACGAAGGAGGAATTCCGCAGCTAAAAGCTTCATTAGTGGTGGTAAGCCCTTCAGATAATCATGAGTATTAACCCATGAAATGTTTTCTCATATTTGTTTGGATTGCAGGTTATTCTTCAATTTCCCCTCTAAGGGAGAGTATTGAACCTTCTTTGAGGACCACAGAGGGTACTTGTGAACAATCACAAGTTCTGGCTGACTTGGTTGCTCATGGAGAAGAGCTAGCGTCTGTTCCTAGTATGCCTCCAATTGTTGTTGCAAGAAGAGAAAAACCTGCCTCTGGTATGTTTACAATTCTTCATAAAATGTTGAATAAAACATCGAATGTCTTCAATTCTATGATAATTTAGGATCAACCCCTACATTAGAGCTTTTGGCGGCCATTGTAACTGGCGCCACCAATTTATCTGATGATGCTGTCCAGGGTCAAAGACCGCTGGATGAAGGTCTCCAAGAAGGCATACCAAATTCTCCCACTGGTGAGATTAACCAGGATTCTGAGATTACATTGGATGAAATGATGGTACTTGTCACATCTTTTGAAGATTTTTTAGATCATGTTAAATTACCATGTAATTTAGAAGATTATGGACTTGAGTGTTATCCTTCCTCCTATTAAAAATAACATCTTATTACATTTCTAATCATGATCAATTGAAATTTGCAGTTCTATCTGAGCAAGCTGACGAACTACCAATGCTTGAAAGGGGTACAGAAAACCCTACTATTGTAGAGACATTAGCCCAGGTGGAGCTGAACTCAGTAGAGCTTCCTCAAACTCACCCTAAAAATCTTGTTGAAGCTAGGAAAGACGGAGATTAGCCTTCTCAAGTTACTGATCTACCGTTGGGTAATGGATACCAATATTTGCGACTATACATAATTTTCAAGGCAACTAATTGTCTTTTTTTATCCTTTGAAACTAACCAATGTTGTCAATTGATTATGCAGGGCCATCAATTTCAGTGTCAAGATCTGGAGGTGAAGCCTCACCCTCTGCCCCAACGGGAATTGAAAGTGAAGAAGCATAGGTTAGGGGGGAAAGAGAAGAACATGTCACTTCCCTAAGTGTATTAATCCCGAATTATATTCCCCCATATGACAGTGATGCTGAGTCGGATCTAGAAGTACAAAATGCGCTCCAATTTTCACGACGCAAGGCATGAAAAAATATATGGAAATCATATCTGATGTGCCTCTTAAATAGATATCAACAAAGATCTCATGACTAGCATTCCTATTTCTTATGCTGGGACTTGGTGGTTTTGGATATGAAAAGATCCATGTAGCGGTAAAACAAGTCATCTTAAGGAGGGAGAAGGAGAAAAAGTGTCGTGAAAATCTGACCATGGTGAAGATGTCAGCCAATATCAGCAAATTTGAGGCTACAATATCCCGAGTTGAGGTTGACTATGCTGCCAAGATGAAGGAGTTGAAGCATAAGATCAAAGATAAAGTCGTCTAGTAGATTCACCTTCAGCAATAGTCAGATGATGTTACTGGGAAACTAGACCAACTCAATAATTCACTTTAGGGAGCTCAAAAGAGTGGTATGAAAGCCATTGCATATGCCAAGAAAGCACTCCATAAAGCTAAAAGGGTGAAGTTGGTCGATTTCATGAGCATCAAGTAGCTAATGATGAAGCTCGGGATGATGTACCTCAAGTGAAGACTTATATTGATAGCCTCTTGCTATTTATTTTTTGAAAAAGAGAAGAGAATCCAATTTGTGGACATCCTTCTCATTCTTGTGCATCAAATGAAAAACTTTTTCACCTACAATCATTTATTCACACATTTTCCTATGCTACATGCTTTAAATTTTTACCTAAACCAATGGGCCTAGTAATAATAGTTTGATTTTACTAGGATTATTATAAATAACTCTACAACCATTTAATCTTTTAATTTCTCAATATTTCCTAAATCAAAAAAATATATATGTTTAGTGAGCTGGAACTTCAATTTTATTTAGAGTTCCCTTGTCTTTTGTGGGCAGTTTAATGTCATTCACGTCGGACATAAAAAGGCTAATGTTTAAGGTCGAAATCACTTTCACCAAATAGATTAAAATTGACTCAGTTTCTTGACAATTTATCTGAAAACATATTACCACACTCAAGTATGAGGTAAAATATGTAAACCACGACTTAATAAATTTCGAATCTGAGGAATGATATTAAAAAGGGGTAAAAGGATTAGAAGAATTAGATCCCAAGAATGAAGTTGACATTATTTAACAAACCCGTTAGGGGGTTGAATTATGCAGGGCCACCTAAGGGAATTGTCTTCATAGTCAAATAATATCATCTTTTGGCTGATAGGTCTGTTATGTAGAAATTTTATGTAAGGCAGCCTAATGGCATGTACTGTATATCCAGGAAAAAGAACTCTCAGAAATTTACTTTTCTACAGCTAAAAAGCCAGTGGAAGTTTATTGGGATTCAAATTTTCCAATGTATATAGTTTACTGTATGGAGAGAGGTACTTGAATATAGAGAAGATATTTCCAAAAAAGATTCTCTAAGAACTGGATGAATTTCACTCCTACGAAGGTCTAGCCCAAGCGTAGGGAAGAGAAATATAAACCATAGACTTGAATACTTTATGATCATGAAAAATAGTATGAGACAAATATATGAAGGATGGTTATTTTTATGGATCCCTAAATATTGTCATTAAGACCAATAAAAAAAGAGGTTATCTTTACAAGAATGAAGTTACCATTATTTAACAAAACCGTTAGGGGGTTGAATTATGCAGGGCCACCTAAGGGCATTGGCTGAATAGTCAAATAATAGCATCTTTTGGCTGACAGGTCCGTTATGTAGACTGTTTATGCAAGGCCACCTTACCGCACGAGCTGCATAGTCAAGCAAAAGAACTCTCTGAAATTGGACATTTTGGGACCAGATGTTGAGAAAAAGGGTATGGAGATCTGAAAATATTTAAGGTTAGGATTATAACACATAAAAATGGGCATTTGTTCTATGCATGTAGAGATACACAGACCAATGCTAACCATAATCATGTTGTGGCTGGGTCCTGAATTGAAATAATGGACATCACTACGTATCCCATAGGGATGGAAATAAAGTAATACATAGTTCTTGAAATACAGTTTAATGTCATGTGGGATGAATGTATGGGAGATCTTAGTTTAGGTTCAAAGAATTCGGACCATAATAATGAATGCACAATGTGTGTTTTCATAGGGACTTCTCAGCTAGAGGACATAAAGTGGAATTTGGGGGTAGGCCCAAAAGACTTGGGGCTGTATTTGAGGGACACTAGAACGTTCCTATGTAACCCATAAGGATGGAAATCAAGACCACGTAGTTCTATAAATACACATTTTACAGATTTGGTCTGTACATGTGAAGGGTGAAAGAGGACTTTAGTTCAATGATGGTTTAACCCAAGATAAAAGGTTCGAGAATTTCCATGTATGCACATAGACTTTGGAATATAACTTGATTGGAGATCAATGAAAATAATTATTCCCACTCAGGTGAGGATATCAAAGAATGATATAGTTTATTGTCATACAAGACAATAGTGTTTTATAGTTTAACGTCGTATATCAAGGAAAAAGGTGAACCGATGTAAAGATATTGATTCTGGGGATGGCTTCACAAATCAAAATCGTATGAGATGGAGGTGAACTGATGTGAAGATATTGGTTTTGGGCTTCAACCTCGGGAGGTTGCCAAAGTACCCAGCCTAGAAGGCAAGGATCAAAGTCTGTGTAGTTCAATTTAATAATGAATTAGTGATCATGTTGTTCATGGGGACAATGACCTAAAAAAATTGTGTTGGGACTTATGCATAGTTAGTGGCCCAGAGAGGGTTTTATGGTTGAAGTTTACTCAAAGCTCAGGTGAGTCATACTCAGTGTGAGAAACAAGAGGTAGAAACAACCCTAATGATGCACAGTTTAATGTCTTATAGGACATATGTAGGGACTATGCAGTTTAAAGTCTTGAACTGAGGAATATTAGTGCTGCACAGTTTAGTGTCATGTAGTAGGGACAAAATACAGTTTAACATCATGTAGGATGTCTTAAAGGGACACAATTTAACTTCATGTTGGACAATAAGGGTGTTGTACAGTTTAGCGTCCTATAGCTAAGCAGATGGGGACAATACAGTTTAACATCATGTTGTAAGAAAGGGGGACTGTGTAGTTTAATGACATGCAGTAAGGAAAAAAAGGACACCGTTTAATGTCATGTTGGACGTATTAGGGACTTTTTCACAGTTTAACGTCATGTTGGGTGATGGTGAGAATAGTTTAAAGTCATATGCATGGACCATAATGGTGCATTTTAACATCTTCTTGGACATTGACAAATTTTAACGTCATGTTGGATGATAAGGATGCTGCACATTTTAGCATCCTGTAGCTAACATGATGAGAAAAATACAATTTAACATCATGATGGATGATGGTGTGAATAGTTTAAGGTCAAATGCATGGATCTTTGGTGTAGTTTAACGTCGTGCTGGACATTGACACATGAAAATAGTTTAAGGTGATATGTATGGACCATTGGATATGCAGTTTAACGTCTCGTGGGAAGAAAGTAATACAAATAGTTTAAGGTCATATGCATGGACTGTTGGTGTATTTTGTGTTTATACAAAATATTTCTTCAGAAATTGGGCATTGGTTGGAGTATTTATGAGTTCCCCATCCATTGAGATTAAAGAATATGCTCCCTTGGAGTAGGCCTTATGTATTGAATAAGGTCCCTCCCATTTTGGTTCCAGCATGGGAGGTTTCATTCCTGGTATAATTGGAGTTCTGAGAACCAATACCAATTCTCCTGGAACGAATGAATGAAGATGATCTTTTTTGTTGAAATCTCATGTTATTCGATTCTGAGAGATTTCCAAATGGGGCAAGGTGCACAATATTTTCTCTTCTAATCATTCAAATTCATCCAATCTCTTTTGAAATTATTCATCTGTAGATGACTGATCAAAATGGATACTCTGAACGAAGGTAATTGAACCTCCATTGGCAAGACTGCTTCCATTCTATATACCAGTGAATATGGAGTTGATCGCGTTGTAGTGCGGGTGGTGGTATGATAAGCCCATAAAGCATGAAAGATTTTATCAGGCCATGACTTCTTATCATTATCCACCATCATTTGCAGTATGTTTGACATAGTCTTGTTGAAGGCTTATATCTGGCCATTGGCCACTGCATGATAACGAGATGAATGATTGGATTTTATGTTGTATTCTTGATACAACATCCTCACCTCGGATTAACAGATGTTGGTGCCATTGTCCACCAATATGGTATGAGGGACACCAAATCTCATAATGATATTAGACTTGATGAAGCTAAAAATTCATTTAGAACCAACTTCTTTGAGAGGTATTGCCTCTACCCATTTTGAAAATAAGTGAGTAGCAGTAAGAATATACTTCAACTGCTTAGCTGTAGCCGAAGGGTAAGGTCCCACCACATCAATTCCCCATGTGTCAAATGGCCACGAGTATTTAGCTGTATAATGAAACTCTGGGGGGATGATGAATGCAGATGGAATGTACATGGAATGAATGACACTTCTTTGGGAAATCAACACAATCTTGTATCATTGAAGGCCAAAAGTATGCAAGCCTTAAAATTTGATAAGATAGTCTATATTCAGACTGGTTGGCACCGCAGACTCATGTATGCACTTCTTTCATGACAACCATTGTCTATTCATGATCAATGCATCTGAAGAGAAATCCATCAAAACCACGCATGTAGAGAATTTTCTCTAGGTGATCTGGGATATCATAAAGAGTAAAATTTACGACACGTCTCTGGATTTTTTCTTTCCTGGATCTATCAGGTTGAAGTGTTCCATCATTAAGGTATTCCATGATTGGTGTCATCCATCATATAGTATGACCATATGGTTCAGGAATGGGACTAATTTCTTTTATTTCCTATGTTCTGGTTTAAACATAAGGTGAAATTTTATGACGGTGAGCAATACTGATGGTTGTTTTGTCCTAATTTGGATCTTCCAGAGCTGTAGCTATATTAGCCAGTTCATCAGCTTGTGCGTTTTTTGATCGCGAGACATAAGAAAATGTCGGTTCTGAAAGATATTCCACCATTAACTCTCTGACGTAATCATAAAAAGGAATTATCTCTTCTATTCTGATTTCATAATCACAATTGACTTGTTTGATTACCAGGTTTGAATAGCCTTTCACCTTTAAGTGATTTTCTTTTTCTTGAAGCGCCAACTCCAAGCCTGCGATGGGAGCATGGTATTCCGCTTCATTATTTGTACTACCTCCCAACAATGAGGAGGAATAAGGTAAAACTGCATTTTCTGGAGAAATGAGAACAATTCCTAACCCAACTTTGTTGAATTTAGGATTTTCCATTTTCTGTCATGTTGGACTTCTGGAAGCACCATCAAAGTACATTTCCCATGTTTGAAGACTATATTGAATAAAGAAGACTTCCCCGTCAGGAAGATCAATATCTGAAGATGTATCTTCTACTGAAGCGTGTTCAGCAAGGAAATCAGCTAGAGCATGTCCCTTTATTGCCTTTTGAGACACATACTGAATGTCGAACTGCTACAAAATAACTGCCCACTTTGCCAGACGTCATGTAAGCATTGGTCGACTAAGGATGAATTTGAGAGGGTTATTATGAGATACCAATTGGACCTCGTGATGTTGCAGGTTGTGTCTCAACCTATGAACTGCAAAGATTAATACTAGGCAGCATTTCTCAATACTTGAGTATCGGTTTTCTGCTTCAAGCATAGTCTGAATAAGATAGTAGATGTTGTTTTCATTTCCATCATCATTTTTCTGAGCAAGAAAAGCACCCAATGATCACTCTAAAAATTCCACACAGAGGATAACTGGTCTTCCTTCAATAGGTGGAATTAATACTGGTGGACTCAAGAGATTCTTCTTGAGAACTTCGAATGCATCTTGACATTCTTCAATCCTCTAGTATGTGACTCCCTTCTTCATCAATTTGGTGAAGGGTAAACTTTTTATTTCCAAATTGGCGATGAATCACCGAATATAGGCAATGATTCCTTGAATTCCTCTCAACTCTTTCAAATTTCAAGGAGGTGACATACTAAGGATTGACTTTGTCTTCTCAAGATCAACTTCAATTCCACAATGGAATACAACAAAGCCGAGAAATTTTCCTGAGGTTACCCCAAAAGCACATTTTAAGGGGTTCATCTTCAAATTATGTTGCAGAAGTTTGTGGAATATGACCTCAAAATCAGCCAAGTGATTAGAATGTTGTTTGGATTTTACCACCAAATCGTCTACATAACCTTCAACAAACTTCCCTAAAAAGGGGTTGATGATACGCTGCATGGCACGCTAATATGTTGCGCCTGCATTCTTTAGGCCAAATGGAATTACCCTATAGTAGAACACACCCTGAGGGGAACTTAAGGCTATAGATTCTTCATCTTCTGGAGCCATTCATATTTGATTATATCCGGAATATCCATCCATGAAGGAAAGTGCTTCATAGCAAGTTGTTGCATCAATTAACTGTTTTGTGATCGGAACTAGAAAATCAACCTTAGGACAATGCCGATTAAGATCTCTAAAATCAATAAAAACTCTAATTTTTCCATTATTATTTTTCACAGGGACAATATTAGCCAACCACTTGGGATATTGAAATTCTCTAACGAAGTTAGTTTTGATAATCTTATCCAATTCAGCTTCAATATTGGAAGCATAAGTTGGGTGTGTTCTTCTTGCAGCTTTCTTGAATCCTCAATGTTTTTCTGGAAAACCCAAATGATGAGTAGAAACATAAGGATAATGGCCCGGAATCTCGGTATAGTTCCAAGAAAATATATGTCTATTTTTCTTCAAAAATGAAATATACATTTATTTCTCTTCAAAAGTTATGGACACACTGACTAATTTTGGGTGTGGATATTCTTTTTTTCCCAAATTTATTTCTCTATGTTCATCCACGATGGTAGAGATAACCTCTTCAACTGCTGGAGTAGAATCCTTGAGGTCTTCCTCTTCTTCTTCAACAAGTGTTATTTCTTCTATTTCTATTTTCATAGTAGATGATGAAGTAAAATTTTCATGATCAGAAGAGATGTTAAAATTTGAACATCTTGAACTGGAAGCTTCCATTTCTGACCCTATTGATGATGATGGGTCTTCCTTGGGTAATATATTGGAGATGATGGATTGAGAATCGACATCATCGTTCACCTCTGGCATTGCTATAACTGCCTCTGGCTTGATTGGCGATGTATAGACTTTCTGAATTTTAGCGGATGAAATGAAGACATCCCCATTTGAGCTTTCATCATTGTTTGGTGAATCACTAATTTCTCCCATGTTGTCGGGCTTGATTGTCGTAATTGACATTATTGAAGTTTCCATAAGAGTATTTTGATTTGGGTCTATCTTGTCAATTTGACTAATAGGCAACACATTATATGTACTTAAATGTGTAAATGGGATTACTAGAATTATTTACAAACCATATAAAGCATTAACATTGGTAATCTCCCTTATTGTGGATTTCTCCTTTCCCATCATGTGATAGAATTATGCCCCAATGTACTAAGTTTCACATGTCTTGAACAGGGCCTTATCACTATACAATGTCCCAACTTGACCACAAAAAAAATATTTGAGACATTGATGATATGATGAAGGGATATCCGCATGCTGATGTAGCCAGGGTCCTCCAAGAAATATGTTGAATGCTGAGTCTTGATCAACCACCATGAAATATGAATTGGATACCAGATCTCCAAACTAAGTTCTAAGTGTAATATCGCCCAGTGGTTCTTCTTCATTTTTATCATATCCTTGTAACATCATAGTATAACTAGATAAATTTGATTCTGTGAGGCCCAATCGACAAAGTGTGCGAATGAGTATGTGGTTGACTCTTGAACCATTATCAATGAAAGATATTTGTATGTCTATACAATTGGCCTTTCTAGACAAGTACAAAGTTCTAATATGTCCATGCACAACATCATCTTCATCTTCATCTGTGAATGATATCACTGCATGGAATTCTATAGAATTAATCTCTACATGGTAGGCTTCAGTTGCATCAATTTTAGTTTCAAATTCTTGAGGACTTGACAAAGCCTCAACGAGTTCCTCCCGAAGATCCTTTGATAAATTCAAGGCATCCAAAATTGAAATCATGGATGGTACATGGGCCAAGTGTTTGAATACATCATACATTTGATTGAAATATCTGAATTTCCAAACAGGAACATGTGGTTTAGTAGGTGCCTTGGAAGTTGATGCTTTGGTAGTTGATGTATCATTTATCGGGGTAGGAGTTGGTAATACTCTTGGCTTTCGAAGATTATACTGATTAGGTACATTTACTTGTTGAGAGGAAGAAGGTGTAACTTCCAACCGATCCTCCAGAATAACTGTGTCAGGACTGAATCGGCCTTGTGTGGAAGAACTTTCTTGTTCTTATTGAGCTTGTTGAAGGGCTCTTCTATGAGTTTCTTCGGCATACATAGTTCTAGAAGAGGTAGAATTGGAATATTGGTCTCTGAAATATCCACGTATTCCCCTATAACCTGAGCCTCTAGAACTCCCTTTGATTCCTCTATTTGTTACAGGGAACCAAGGCTCGTCGAAATCAAAACTGTGACTGACATAAGGATCTGTTAAATGAATCATATCAACAGAACCGAAGATCAACGATTCATCCAATGAAGAGTCTTCCTGACTACCCAATTTAGGTTGTGCCATTTGGTGGGACGGTGCCCATTGCTTTGATGTAGATGGAATAAAATCTTCTAGAGTGAAAGACAACTTGGGCTTTGACACATACTCATCTTCTTCTGATTTCTCTTCCTTCTTTAAATTATGTCACTTCTTTGAGGATTTTCCCTCTGATGAAGAGGGTTTTTCTACGACATTAATGGCTGAAAACCCAATTGGTTTCTTCAATTGTGTTCTCAAAATAGCATGAGTTCGGTTGATCATTTTTCTGACCATCCTATCATCATATTTCTGCACATTTTTTATTTTTTACTTCTTTCCACTCGCCTTCCTCCTCTAGATCTGTAGAAGTAACACATACTACCTAAGCTGAAGAAATGTTCAATTTTACTTGTCCCAAGTTAACCATTTTTTGTAGGAGGTTCTTGAAGACAAAAACCTCTAAAATGGGATGACCCAAAATCTGATGAAATGGTAAATAGTTTGGAAGGTCTTAATCTCCTTCCTTTTGGGCCTTTTGGGCCTTGTAAATTGAACCAAATTATTGTCTAGAGCAGAAATGAAATAACCAGGAACTTGTTCATTTTGGAAAGAGTAAACATCGCTTTTCAAATCCTCGAATTTTTTTCGTCTTTGATCTCTTTGAACATCATGACGAAACAACCTCTGTTGCTGAAGCTCAAGAGGTAGAGCCCTTTGGGAAGATGAATGTTTTGATGTAGAAGCAGGTACATGTGATTGTTTAAGCATAACTGTAGCAGTCTTTGCTTTACCCATTATCCTTCCTGGAGCTGATAGAATTACATGAGTTTTATCCATAGTTTTCATAAGAGAATCTTTAATCTGTTGAGCGATTTATGTAAGGTCTTGAAACCCTCCTGTGTATTTCAAAGGGATCAACATCGTGCCTAACTCATCACGAAGATTTTCCACACAGATTGGCAACAATTCTTCTTGAGGGAGTGCTAAGGTCAAGGAACTTGTTAATCCCTTCCAACAAGCAATGAAATCCTAAACCCTTTCATTTTACCATTTCATACAGTTTGTAATATCAAAAACTGTTGACTTTGGAAATGATGAGCTGAATTGAAGAAGAAACCATTTACGGAGATCTTCCCATCCGGTAATTGACCGGGATTGCAAGCTTGTATAAAAGACAATGGAAGACCCTTATAATGAATGTACATAACACCTGATCTTAACTTCTTCTTGATACTAAGGGGTTCCCATCATAGGATCACAACGAGAAACAAAATTTGTAATGTGTTGCTCTGGATCTACAGACCCATTAAAGATTGGGAATGTGGTACTTGCAAAATTTGATGGCGGAGAAATTGCATCAACACATTCAGGGTAAGCTCTTTCTTTTGGTCGAATTTGAGAACACTTTCCCTCCATAGCTTCCAACCAAGATGTTAATGAGGCAATAGTAGTTATTAACTTTTGAGAAACATCCGGTTGATCTTGGACCTGAATAGGTAAAATGACTGGAGCCTGGACAGATGTGGTGGATGGTGTTGCAACTGATGGTAGCACCGCCAATTGTTTTGCACTTGACCCATAGGATTAGACCTGTGGGGGTGTACTGATAAAAGAGTATATAATTGATCCATCTCAGTATACACAACAAATTACCTTGGCTGACTGACTCCATCATGCTTAGGTGGAAGACTACCGTGAAGTAGTTTTTCATTCATCCTCCTTAATTCCATCATGTATTACTCTTGTTGTGAAAATACTTTCTCTAGTGGGTGTGATTGGACTTCTCCAGAGGAAGGGTATGTAACCTGATTCATGCCTTTCCCCTTGTTGGCTCTTTTTTGGAGAGGGGGAAGTGGGTTACTTTAAGGAACTCCCAGATTCTAGGCAAGCCTTTGATTTCGTGTACGCACACCTTCTTCATTTGTGAATGTGCGTACAACTTCTTGAGTAGGAACCACTTCATCTGATCCCTCTGAGTGAGCCTCATCTGGTGGATTAGAAACAACAGAATTGATGACATTAATTGAAGCATAATGCATTACGTCTTTTCTATTAGCATTTCTGTGATATTGTCTTCTTCTATCCCTTTGATGAGACATTGCTTTTTGTCGATTTGATCCCTCAAGAACATCTTGATGAACCATAATTTGGAAGGAATCTCCTGATAATTTGGATCTTCGTTCCTCTTGGGGATTCTTCTCTAATCGAGATAAGACTGAATTTCTCTAAGGAAGAGAGTGAGGATTTGAAAAAGTCCCCAGTCTGGTGGACTGGGGATGTTCCTGCTGTTCCAGCTGAACTCCTCGACTCCTATTTGTTTATTCTGAGTGTTGGGTTAAAAGAGTCCCTAGTCTGGGAAGCTGGGGTGGTTCTTGACATGCTATATCTGAGCCCTTCTTGTAATCTCTCATGATCTTGTTGATATTTGTCCACAAATTAGCTGGATGCATCAACCTGCATCCAATTTTATCACCTGGCTCAAAAGACCATTGGATGATTTCTGACACATCTGTCACTTGATGATGTGCTTGCTCAAAATGAGGGGCATGTTCAATATTCTTGTTTACCTAATGTAGGAGTAATTCAACAACTTGTTTTCTGTATTCTGGATTTTGACATGAACTAGTTGAGGAATGTTCTTGAGTAAGCCTTTGATTACAAACAAATCCAATTCACGGTGGCTGGACATTGGAAATAACATTGCATGGGACCATCTCCGGTGGACTTTATTGACCTGAGAGTATAGTGAAATGCAGCGCTCAATGAACACCCCATCCCCTGATATGAATACCAGATGGAGAATTGGTAATTAACTGGCACAGTCTTCTTAATGCGCCAAGGCATGAACACTGAAGGGCTCTCTGTTACTTTTTAGCTTTCAGATATCGATAATCTGAGAGAGATTCCAAATCAATTTGGCGTTGAAACCCTTCTATTATATTGATATTAATTTCATATTCATCATAAGATAATATTTTATTTTTCAACTGAAAAATAATTTTCCATATGATGAGACAAATATCATGTATTCCATCTTCTGTCAACATCTCTGGAATATCATACTGAGAGTCATCCGTAGGCCAAAACATGACTGGAACTTCTCCTTTCGCCAGTTGTTTTCTCATATTCGGTACTTTTCTTTATCATTCAATGAATATTCTTCTACCTGATTAGACCATAGTTGGTGCTTCCTTGTTGCTTCATCGAATTCAACAATATTGGTAGAGAATTCACTTGTCAAACTAGAATATGAACGACCCAGGGGTGGTTCTGAAAATGACCTATACCCCAGGATATCTTCTGATTGAGAAAGTATTTCACATGCTTGCGGTAAAGCATCAGACTTTACTGGCTTCATATTTTCATGTGACTCAAGATAATAGGGATTTCTCATCACTACAATGTCGTCTGAAATTTTTCCAAACAATGCAAATTACTACTGCGGAGAATACTTTCATTGAATAATTCATCATCATGGGGAGGACCACCATGGTGGGTTAAAGAAAAAGACAAAACATTTTTCTCTTTGGTCTTCTATTTAAACATAGTGTTCCTGTGGATCTCATCTAAAGATGAAACTTCAAGATCGACCAAACTGTCATGAAGCAAGCCTTCATGAGTAAGTGTCTGATGAAGGCCTTCGGAATTAATGTTCCCAATGTTAGGAAATGAGAGAGTATATTATTTAGTTCCAATAGATAATTGTCTGAGTGCATCAAGAACTCCAGCATCGAGTAAGGCCTTATTACAGATTAGCCCATGATTTCTTGACTGTGTTGGGTGGGTCTTCTTCTTAGACGCCTTCTTACTCAATTTGGAAACAACTTGTTGATGAAAGTGGTTATTATGAGCAGGTGTATGAGTCTGCTTAGGAGAAATGATCAGGTTAGGCTGATTATTTCTTCTCAAATCATCTATATGTGCCTGACTTGGTTGTCCGTATCATATGGGGGAGTACACCCCAAAACCCTCTTGGACTGAAACATAGGTGTGTGTCTGTATCAGAGTGAAACGTTGATGTGACACTCCACTAGTAGGGATAGATTTATTTTTCTTTCACTGATATGATGCTAAAGATGTTATAATATCCTAGCAGGCATCAAGAATTTGAGCAGGGATTTTCTTCTGCTCTTTCACCATTAATAGAATATGCTTGGTGAAATCAGGTGCCAGAACGGAGATATACGTCCATTCCGTGCTTGGAATAGGTGTGTGTTCCTACTCCTATATTCCTTTTCCTGTCAGTGAATCCTTATAGTACTCAAGTGTGGGGGCAGAGAGTTGAGTTTGACTCTTGTTTGTTGCAGGAGCTTTCCGACTAACGTCTCCAAGTGCTACCAAACGAGACTGTTGGTAGGCTTGATCAATACTAGAAGGTGTATGTGACTACTGATTGCACTCCGCTGAACATAGTAGATGAGATTTATTCAATACTAACAGACGAGGCCGCTGGTATGATTGATGAGTGTAAGAAGGTGTATGTGCCTTTTTACCAGTTGTCAACACATTAGGTTGGTGGGATCCATCGTATGAAGTCAGACGAGCCTTCTGACTAGATGACGATTTATAAACAGGTGTATGTTCATATCTATAGTACTCCGCTAGAATTTCCTTGCGGGATTTGAGTGCTACTGCCAAACATGTCTGCTGGACCGTGGAATTAAAACGGAAAGGTGTATGTGCCCGCACGTTGCTTACCACCAAGTTAGGTTGGTGGAATTCTCTGGAGATGGAAGAGATGAGAACATGCTCACTATTTACCGGATTTTATCTATGGTGGTTCGTCTAGCCTGCTCGATTTCTAGGAACCTGAGGTGAATTCCTGAAGACGAAACCCTCGTCATGTTGTGGGCGCACTGCCACACGAGTCTGGCAGCAATTGTTGATGGGAGCCCTCGGGAAGGACTCAGGTCTTCTTGAATTAAGGCCCTGAGGGACCTGCTCATTCACCTCCTCAAAATATGGAAGTAAATGGTGATTTCATTCCAGGGATAATGTCCCGAAACATTTGGAGATAGTGGTTGGCACCACCTGTTTCTTGATCACTGGTCGTCGGTGTCCTGACAACCAGGGTGAATTATTTACTTGGGGGCTTGTTTAGCGGACTCTAGGGTCAGAATAGTACCGTTTTGATGGTACTCTTTAACTAGCGCATTTGATACCCAGTGTTGAAGATGCTGAGTAGGTGATATCATCCTCAGAGCGGATGACGATCCAGGAGGAGTAGAAATAGAGGCCTTTCCAGAAGAAGTATTCACAGCAAAAGTATTCACGGGGGTGAACTTAAGAGATTCCATTTCTTTAATGGAAAAGATCTTCAAAAATAGTGCATGTTTGATATAAAAGACATAATAAAGATAAGTCCGACCACTACATATTTTGGATAAGAACATATGTTATTTATTGTCTTGTTATCCCTCTCATTGAGTTTAAATAGGGGCCTAACAAATTGGTAAAACATCATTTTAACTTGGTTAAGGATTCACGTCGGGTTTACCATTTTTTGTTTCCTCTCGAATTAGGGATGACCTCGTTGGTTTAAGGTTCAAAAATTACAAGCAGTTTCTAACAGTTTTGTTCATAGATCCAGAATCATCCAATGATTCCATATCCATTTGGACCTACTTTCCAATGTTAGGAGCTCATTAGTTTTAGATAGATGAGGCTTAGGAATTTGCATTGGTCGAGAGGATGGGAGGTCAGACTCATCAAACATTTTTTAGGTGAATTATTGTCTACTCTGGGACTCTCTTTATAGATTTAAGTTATGTTCGTGAATCCTTAATAAATTACCAAGTATAAAATGAGATTTCCTTTAGATCTGAAAATAAATGATTGATATGTAGGAAATTTAGATAATCTTTTATATGTATTCAAGGTTCTTCATCGATAGAGAATCATCTGTATTTGTTAGAGATTCTTAGTCAATGGTATCCTTCAATACATTATATAAATGTCTCATGGTAATTATGATGACAATACTGGTTTTAAAGCCACTCAGTGGGGAACTTGAAGTTTATTATCATTCAGAAGGACATGGATTATTTCAGTGTTGGGATCGAACCCGTAGATGGGCTACCTATGTATCCGTTATTTAAAAAAGGAATCAGATCCCACATAGATCGAGTAAGGGAGTATGATGTTTATGTATGATTGATGGCTCAAAAAAGGTGTCATAATTACTTTTTACACTCTAAGCTCACGTGAGTCATGCTCGGTTTGAGAAACAAGAGGTATTGGTAACACCAGACAATTGTGCCACGAAAGATGCAATCATAGAAAAATGATGTGGGGATTACTTATGTATTACAACCCAAATAGAGATCAGGGATTATTTCAAATATGAAGTCCAGGAAGAGGGTCCATAAAGGTATATGTACTTTTTGGAGATTTGGATACTCTAACTAGGGGCTTATTGCTGATGAAGATTCCCACATTAGGAGGGGACTTATGATTGGGTTTTATTCCTGAGAAGGAAGTCCAGATAAAAATTAAATTATGATTTGTTTAAGGGAAATTATGATTGGGGCTTACTTTTGAGAAGGAGGACCAGGTTAAAGGTGTTTGAAAATTAAGGGACTTGGGGATTAATCCTAAGGACGATACCCATATTTGAGACTGGGGCATATTCATGAAAAGGAAGCCCAGATTTGAGAAATTATGATTGGGGATTTCCCTTGAGGAGGATGCCCCGATTTGGGAACTTTATGACCAGGGCTTACTCCTAAGGAGGATGCCCAAATTTAGGGGACTTGAAGATTATCCCTAAGGACGATGCCTAGATTTTAAGAATTTGGACCAGGGCTTACTCCTAAAGAGGATGCCCAAATTTAGAGGACATGGGGCTTACTCTTAAGGATGATGCCCAGATTTAGAGAATTTGGATAGGGTATTACTCCTAAGGAGGATGGCCAAATTTAGGGGACTTGGGGCTTACTCCTATAAAGGAGGCCTATATTTGGATAATTTGGACTGGGGCTTACTCTTTAAGAGGATGACCATATTTAGGGGATGTGGGGATTACTCCTAAGGATGATGCCCAGATTTAAATAATTTGGACTGAGGATTACTCCTATGGAGGATGCCCAAATTTCGGAATTAAGACGAGGGCTTACTCCTGAAAATGAGGCCCAGATTAAGGATTATCTCATCTTAAAGGATCTGGTTGAATGAATAAAATCTCTGACCTTAAGGACATAAAGATATGTAAATAACTAGGTTTTAAGAGATGTTCGACACAATTGCTTTTAGATAAGGAAGACTACAAGGAAATCATTGCATGAATGGCTTTGGAGAGAGTTATGCAGGCTTAATATTGATGAGGAGAGGTGTATAGGCATAGGAGGGGGGAAATGGGCAGTAAGGGCACCCAAAAAAGAAGGTGGCGCGCAAGTCATGCTTGGGCGCGCAAGTCCTGGTCACGTAGGTGTACATGCGCGACACATGGGTACTTGTGTGATGGTCAACCCTAATGGTAAAACATGGGCGAGGCTTGGTTGTATCCCTTAGAACTATCCCTAGAGGCTTCCAGAAGAGAGGCGCACAAGTTATGTTAAAGGGGTATGGCGGTGCGCAAGTGTTTCCATTTCTCTTAAGGCTGGCCACATAGGCGCGCAAGTGTTGATGAGTTTCAACACTTAGGACTTACTCCTCCTCTTTAGATCTTCTGTTCTAGGGAAAAAATTATCTTATAATTGTTCGAAAGATTCTAGAAGAGACTAGTGCATCGGGAGCTTAGATATGATTTTCTGGAATTTTTTTCTTTTATTGAAATGGGGGGCCCACAGGGGTATTTATAGGCTGGAGAAGACACTGGGTGAAACTCAAAAGAGGGCGTGCAAGTCACCTATTTGATCAATGGGCAGCACACAGGTATACTTGCATGACATTGGTGGAACATGTGTGATCCAAGTGTATTTGAACCTTTGTTCATGCCTTTGTCAATTTTTGATGTTTCTTCAAAGGATGAATCACTTTGGATTCAAGATATTTCCCTTCTAATTCATTTAGACTCTGAGATGGAAAGGAGCGTCAACAATATGATATCATAAATATTATTATGGTTTTTTTACAAGTTAATAATATGTTTAAACCAATTATGCATGAGTCTTGGATACAAATGGAAAAAAATTGGACATAAGGTCAGGGATAATTTTTCCAATCTCGTTTTTATCCGAGATTGTTTATTCGTAAGTATTTAATGGGGTTATATTTTTCATACATGTCCATAAAAATGATTTTAATAATGTTTTTAATATTCTTCCATGTATTTTTGAAGTCATGTTTACCCCTCTTTTAATTTTACTTTGAGTTCTGGATGTAATATTTATTTTTTTTACCATAAGATGAACTTTTTGAATTTTTTTGGTAAAAGTAGGAGGAGAATGTTTTTTAAATTATATGGCATGAAAGGATTTTTATGGTTTTATAACGACTTATATTAATGAATATTACTCTACAAGATTTCATGATTATTTTCAACAAAATCAATTTCTAATAAAATTTCATGGAATTTTTTGAAAAGAAAATTATTTTGAAGAAGAAAGGATATTTTCCTCAAGAATTCATTACAAGAGTTTTATCAAAACCATTTTCCATATAAGATGACATTATTTCATATGTGTATGTTTCAAGTATAATGTCTCTATGATTTACATGGTCTCATTTTACTTATAATGAAATGATAACCATTTTTTGATATAGATTATGTTTTGATGGGATGATGTTTATAAAAACCATTTTATTCATTGGTTTTAATGAATGATTTATGTTTATGTTGTGACACATGTAATAATGAGTTCATTATGTGAAGGGTGGGACCTGTATCTCCGTCCAATGCATTGGGTAATGATTTATATCTCATGAGATAGACATGGCTGGAACGAAAAGTGATTCTGGTTCAGTAATACAGGGCTGGAACGGAAAGTAAACCTGGTTCAGAAATGGACTTCGTCCACTATGATGGTCTTGGAAGCAATTCCTTGGCTACTATGGAAATCATAACATGTTCTTAATGGTTTCCACAATTACGTGTTTTATTCCCATTCTATTTTATCATTTTTAATGATCCTTTATGATATATTCCTTATGCACTACCATGATATATGTCATTAATCATGATTTTGATGTTTTATGTTCATGTTCTTTCCTTCAAATGTTAAGGGATTATTTTATGTTCTCCATGTTTACCCTTACTAAGCATTTGAGCTCAACCTTTTTATATTTTCATTTCCCTAGGATATGAAGAATGGTTTTAGTTATGGAAAAAAAGGGGAAGATCATTATGGGAGAATTTGAAAATCATTCACCATGATTAGAAGATTATGTTTCGAGTTTCCCAAGACACTAAAATAATAAGGTCTTTGGGCATCTGTTTTTGTCATGTAAAAAGTATTCCACAAAAGTAATGTAATTTCTATGTAAATAATGATTTGGGTCTCTACATATAATGCTTTTCAACTATCACTAACCCTTATTTCATAACACCTTCATTATTTATAATAAGAATTGAGAATAATAAAATGTGATGATATATTTATTTGAACTCAAGAACTATATTTTTGTTCTCTTATAGACTAGTAATAGTTAGTTAACCCTTAATGGAATAGTGTTAAATAATATTAGTGAATAAACCTATATATATTGTGTAAATTTCAAAATATAGAAAACTAGAAAGTCAGAAATATAACTCTTCAAGGAATGAGACCAAATCCCTTATTTTGAGGGGATATTTACCTTTTAAATTGGTATTTATCAAACATGGTAATAATTTTATCATTCCAAATGGAATATAATGTAATTATAATTTATCTGTATTTATGGTTATTTTTTATTATTCACAACCCTCTTGAGTTATACTACCCCTACCTTCCACTTCTTCTTTCTTAGATCAATCTCTATGCAGTTTGTTTTTTGATTAATTAATTATTTTAGTTATAAAATGTGTGATGGATTATTTGATGAACCACTTCAGTTGATATATTCTATATATATAACTGATACACATATAAAATAATAAATTTTATTTCCTTTATTAATCTATATATCATCACTGGAACAAGATGTTAACTGGAGACGACATATTGGATTTTATACTATCAATGCATGAGTTCATTTCAAACCTTCATATCACAAGATTTAATGATAAACATCATAATATGAATTTTAAATATTGGAAACATTATTATATGAGTATCTATTTTATAATATGATTTCATATTCCAACAAATATTGTCTCAAAATTCAGTTTCTATTTGTTTTTTAGGCGTTTGGAACACAAACATCATTTTGATAACTTCAATATCTATAGTGGTAATGTTGTGACCATCAGCGTTTTTGTTGTCCTGAGTAGTTGATGAATACAATATAACTATTTGATTATTTGTTGAGTGGTTTAATGGAAATTATTAATATGATAGTTTCATCCATGGTTGGGTCATAAATAGTGATTGAAATGTGATACTGCCTTGATTTATAACATTGTTTCATTGATTAGGTGTAGTTGTAAGAAATGGAAATGTGACCTCCAATAGTTTATCATTACTCTATTGGGGTCTGATGTAGAAAATTTTATTATTGAATTACTATCAATGATGTACTATTTCTTCCATGTATCCTTTAATAGTATCCCTTTAACACTTGGTATCAAGGAATCTACTATATTTTCTCCACTATACCATTCTCAGTACCCAAAAAAAGTTTGTTTAAAATCAATCAACCATTAATAATAAAACAATTGAAAAATTAAAATATATTCTGTTAATTTAAATAATTATTCTTATAACCAAAATATTTTAGTGGTTCAGGATGATATCCAAAAAATTAGTGGATATTATTGTTTTTTTAATAATTTAATTATGAAAAATAATGATAAAATCCCTCTAATTGCATATCCCAACACTTATCTTTTACATTCATGGTAAGAATTAAATTAATTTAAGAGGAACATTATAAAATATTATTGTTCTGAATTATTAAGTATAGTGTGATAAAACTTTTAAAAATAATATACCTTAACACTTGTCAATATTCCTATATGATCCTACTCTCTAATTTTTATTTCACATCAGTAAGGATTATCATAAAAATTAATTTACACCCTTTAAACCATTTACATATATTGTTAGATATGTTTCCTCGTGTCGATCATAGTTTAATTTTTTTTATTCTTACTATTAAACTCATTGATTCATTACCCTAGTAATTCTCATACTATTATTTGTTTATTAATAAATCATGATCCAATAATAATTTTAATTTTTTGAAAATGTTATTCTATGGTTGAAGGAAGGTTGTTTAGTATTGAAAACTAATGGATATAGGGGGGGTGTTTAATCTAATAGTATCATAATAAATGAATTTACAATTATTTTATTCAATGAAATTATCTCACTAATTCTATTTATAATATATTTTCATCCTATCACATTCTTTTTATCACGGTGGTTCATATAGAAATGATTAAAATTAATGAAACCTCATCTATTATCTATATATTTTTTATTATATATATGTGTGTGTATGTGTGTGTTTGTGATTGTGTGTATGTTTCTCTTATTTTAAATGAACTATTGAGGGAACCCATAATTTAATTGAATATGGTGAAATATATAATAAAATATATTATTGAATATACTTATATCTTTCTAACAGTGAAAGTTTCATTACTTGAATCGCATTAAAAACCATCCTCTATACTAATTTTTACTAATAACTATGAAAATGATTTGGAGTGGGGTGAGTGTGGATAATAGACTTATAATTTAGAAAATAAACATGTTATTCAACGACTTTAAGGTATTAAAATAAATCTTAGAAAAACATTTAAATTAGTTCCTCAATCATAAAAACATGAAGATTGAATTTTAAAAAAACCATTGAAATTTATTAAAATCATGGTTTATTTGTCATTGATTAAGCTTTCTAACTAAAAAGAAACATTTATAAATTTAAATAGATCTTTTACCCTCACAAAAAAAATAATTTCTCAACTGAAAAAAACTATAATAGGGATTTCCAAACCCATTGAAATTAATAATTTTACTAAAATATTGAATAATTGAATTAAATTAAAAATCAATAATCTTATAATTCATGTATTGTTTAGAAAAAATTATATCATGAAACCTCACTTAAGAATAAAATACACTCTGGAATCCCATGAATTTAAAAAAAAAATTTATAAAAAAATAAACAATCAAAAAAACATAATCCAAATATAAATTAGATATCACACCCCATAAAACTATATTTCTACCCTTATTGAAGCTCATGTAAGGTCAAAATTTTATGGTAGTAAAAATAAATGATTCAGAATGACACCACCACATTTTATTCAAGTGTAAATATGAGTAAAGATCATATACACTATATTTTTTATTCATATAAAAATTAAACAACATAATATATTAATCATAATAAAAGAAAATAAGATAAATAAAAATGGAAATTACTAGGTTTGAAATGATTGAGCACTAATTAAATTGAATAATCTATTATTTCAATTAAAAAAGTAACATAATGCACATGGAATTATTCAAAATTAAATTAAAACATAAATTCAGAAAGAAAAAATAATGTAATTTGATTAAATTATTGCATTTTTAATTCATATTTTAAAAATTATCTAAGGGAGAATTTTTTTATATTTATTAGAAATAGTTGATTTTTGGGTGAATAATAAAAATACATATTATTTCAAAATGTTGTCAATTTTATGACATTATTATTACATATGCATTAATTAATAAATATTAATGCATTTTTCTGAGATAAATATTTTTATAATAATTTAAATAATTTATTTTAAATAATTATATTTGAATTTTGTCAACCCTAGAATGGCTTTTGTGAAAAGAAAAATTATATTTTATTAAAATTCTAAACTATTTTGAGGACATTTCATTTAATGGTTTTTTTGGGAGGATTTATTCATTTTTGGACTGATAAAAAAGATTGAAAATATTTTTTTTTATTAAATATCCAAAATATTTGGTTTAAATCTTCTTTTTTTACTTGATTTTAAATAAAATATATATTTACAATTAAATCGAGTGTTTTCATAATAATTGTTTTTCATGAATATTGTTTTCTTATATTAGAAGTAATTTATTATAACTATATAATATTAATTTGATAAAATATATTACAAATTTTAATCATATTTTATAAATTTTTTTAAAGTTTACATTAAATTTTCCATTACATAAATAAGTTTTCAGGGTGAAAAGTTATGTTATTATAGGTAATGTTTTATTGGGTTTAAAGGGTTTTAACTATGATATAAGGCTAAAAATGAATCCATGCCCCGAATAAATGTGATTTATTGAGAGTTATCTGATCCTATAGCAACTTATATATAAATTTCTCATCCATTGGTGCCACTTTACGTTGAATAAGACCATTTAATATTTTAAAACATTGAATAATTACAAAAGTTCCACTCCCCTAACTTGTAAAATGTCACAACTTGTCTAGTATTATTAAACCCTATTGATTCCCATATCTTAATAAATCCCTACCAAAATAAATTTTTCACAACTTCCTCCCCAAAACATAGAGTCATGGAAATCATAAAAATACCATGTTAAAATGCTTATGTTGTAAGGAAAATGTGGCTTTCTAATGAAGAGGTATAAATCCTAACTGACTGTTTTCATATTATTTTTTCATCTACCTCCCTAAAATACAGTATAAGAATGATCCTTTAATAACATAAGTTTATCTTTTTTTTAAAAAATTACTATTTTGGGGGAAAACCCATTTTCATTTCCTTTGTATCCTATCTAGAATGAAAACATTGCTCGTGAAAATGTACCATCTATTGTCTCTATATAATTTTGTAATTCATTTTTCTTAACCACTTTACATGGTATTTTATTCTTATAGGAATAAAAATATTTTGGAAAAGTGATTCATAACTTCATTCATAAATTAAGTTACATGGAATTTATTTTTAATATATTGGTTATATATAATTTTACGAAACATTAGTTTTATAAAAAACCATTCATTTTTAATGGATTTTTTGTCTTACTTTATCCATTAATGATTTATGGTTTAAACATTATTTCATGATCAATCATTTTCTTATGATAATTTTCTTTATAAATGTTCATTATACACTGGAAATTATTTTTTATCATTAATACCTATAATTTAAATATGATAGATGAATTAAAAATCAATTCATTTCCTTTATTTATGTTTCAATTGTATACCACATATATTAAAGGTTTCAGTTTAATTAATAAATTAATTTCATGAAATGGGGAAATATAATGTATTCTTGATTCAATATGGATAATTATTGATTTATAAGGCATTTTGAAGACAATTGTCTTCATAATTCAATATATATGAGGAATTATTTTTCCAAAAAAGTGATGGGTGGGAAAAAATTATAGGTAGCCCCATGATGCATCAACATGCCTCATGAGATAATATATAATTAATTTTATATTATATGTTGATTTAATTTACACTCACCCATATATTAAGAATGTTTCCATTGTATATTCATTAATGGTTAGATTGAAGATAACTTAGATGAGGATTTGAAGGTAAGTTCATAAATTTATATATTTATGCATTTCCTTCATTGATAATTTTTTTAATTTTACATTAGGGTAAAATGTGGATTTTATCCAAGAATGTATATTTCACTAATGTTGTTTATTGAATGGATTTTTTTATAATTATCCATTCTTATATATTGATTATTCATTTTTTATTTAAGATAATGTTTTATAATTGTAACCCTTAATAAGCGTATAAGTTCCCCCATTATTTGTTTCCCACTCCTCAAGATATGAAGAATTGTATTATGAATGGTTAAAGGATCGATGAATATTTTTTATGCCATGTTTTTATATTTTTAATGACATATATGAATTAATTTTGTATCTAGTTTTTCATGATTTTTAACTTGATCGATCATATGATGTACAATGCGTTGTATCTTATACTATTGTAGTCAAGTAAAAAAATTGCTCACGGTTACTAGAGAAGAGGTTTTTTAGTTGGTATCCATTAATGTTTATTATAAACCTTGAGAAAAATATTTTAAATAAACATATCTAAAATGAGAATTATGATAATCATTATGGTATTTGGGAAATATTTCCATCATAAGGCTTTTTTTATCGATAAATAATTATGGAAGTTATGATCTAATCTAGTGAATGCAATTTTTTTGAAATGAAACATAATTTAAGTAATAGAAAACATTTCAAAACATATAGTCAATATAAGAATATTTTTTATGATAAATTTATCATGTGTGATGTTGGAGTTGAGTTGATTGTGACAATATTTGGACATTTTTCATAGGTTGTGATAAAGAATATTATCTTTATGGGATAACATATTACATTACATCATGATTTATTTGTGTTCTTCCACTTCCTGTTGAAGAAACATCTATTATTTAATGGATATAATAATCCAATAATAGTTAGACAATAGATTAATCCCCTTGAAAGATATTTATTTACATGATAAGTAAAGAAAGATAGAATGCTATATTGGTAGTTTATTTTTTAAAGGAGGAATGTTATCAATGGATATTATTGATTAAAAATAAAAAGGAGTAGGATATGGTTGAGATATTATAATAGAATAATTTTAAGGATATATTCTTCAAAAAATTCATTCCAAGGAGTAATGAGCTGATATGGAAAGTAAGTTCCTCAAAATAAGGATGAAGGAAGAGACATTTTTTTTGGGAATAAGTAAAAAATTATCAAATAAGAACAGAAATGTATTAAATATATATATTTAATTCAGATAGAAATATTTATTTATTATTTGATAGTATTAAGCCAATCCTTTGAAGGGAACTATTCTATCAACTTTTTTATTCACTTGATGATATGGTATTATGTTCAAATATGATGGATAATGAATTATATATGAAATATATTTTCAAAGGTAATAATGAAAAAAATATGGAGACTAATAATAATGAAAAAAGGAAATTGTTAAAGTCAAAATATTGATGGACGGAACTTCCCATACGTAATAATTGGGGAAAAATTACCCTATTACTTTATTTAAGGGAATGAGAGTTTTGTTAAAGTGTTATGATAAGGTTCATGAGTTGTGTGAATTCAATTATAAAAATCCAATAATTTCTAGTGTTTCAACTATGAATGTATGGGGAACTACAAAAATTAATTTCTCAAGCATCAAGGGAATTTTCCTTGTAGAATTATATGGGAGAAAGGCCATGTTTATTCCATTACATCATCTATAGTTGAAATCCCATATGTTTTGATAGTATTAACTTTGATCTTAAACTCATGATTTATTTCATTATAGATCTACACACTATTTGATATTATTAATGGATATTTAGTCATGTATTAACACTCTATGGAAGTAATTTCCCATCAAGACGCCTTTTCGGAATATTTTTATAATGAGAATATATTGAGAAATTTCTATTAAAATGAATAGTTATATGCTAGTTTCAAACATGGTTGTTATACGTATATTTCAATCTGATATAATTTTGATTTTTAGGGATCAATTAGTTTTGAGTATTTAAATGAATAATTTAATATATGTTAAACTGGTGGTATTATAATTTGAATGTTTAATTATTGTAGAATTTCAATAAGTGTTATTATTTATTATTTCAAAAACGTTTTATTACTTATTCATAATATGGTTTTTGCATTTTGATTATTATCTTAAATTGTTTTAATTATAATTTAAATAGTTGAAATAAAATTTATCACATTTCTATATCATGTAAATCATTAATGGTTTATTTTTATGCTTTAGGCATGAAAAATTCCTCTCAGTCATTCATTATATGAATAAGAAGTGGAAACTAATGAAAATAATCGATAAAAGTGAATATATTCCAATAGAAATTTTAAAATATTTACATAAGTATATTTTCCTATAATTCATAAAACATAAGAAATAGAAGAAAATTTTAATAATTTTTTTGGAAGTATCATTTATTTATTATGGTATTCTTTTAAAAACACAATCACTTGTTAGTCTTGTAAAAGTGCAAATATTGTTTATTCATGAATTAATAATGTACCTAGTCTCGAGCTAAAAATTAAAATTCATGAGAATATATATAAAAATATCATGATATAATCAAAATAAATTAATATTTTGAGGATGAAAAATCTATAATTAGTGAAGAATCTTACACCCGATCATCCATTATATTAATAGAAAATATATTTCTAAAAAACAAGAACATAATTTAAATAACTCTTTTTTAAATTTTATTAAAATATAACATAATAGATTTATTAAATTTATTTTTTAAAAATAATATCAATTTTTATATAATCATTCTAAATTTATTTTGTGATTATTTTTTATAAATAATCGATTTTTGGGTGAATATTAAAAATATAAATTTCTTAAAATACAATAACTTTTATGAATCTTATTTCATTTAAGAGGGAATAAATAATTTTCAAAAACTTTGGTTCAACCAATTAATTTTTAAGGTGTTGATTAATGAATTTTTAAGTAGTATATTGAATTTGAGAACCCATGCATCATGTTTGTGAACATAATATATATTATATTCAAGTTAAAAAAATTCATTTTCTTTTTGAAAATAAGTTATATTATATCCAATCATTGTTGGTATATAATAATTTTAATTGATTTCAATAGAAATTTTTTTTTATAATTAAATTGGGTATTTTCCAAAAAACTATTTTCAGGTGTTTTGTGATATTATATCAATATTAATTTAATCATTATAAAGAATAATAATTTATTATATTGGAATAATTATTTTATATAATAATTTATAATTCTATTTTTATTTTAGGTAACATAAATATGTTATCATGCTATAATGTTATGTTATCATGGTTATGGATAAATTGGGTTAAAGGGGGTTTAACTACGAGACACATATTAAAATGTCTCCAAAACATGTCTAAATATAATGTTTCTAGTTTTTGTAGACCCTATTATATCTTATATATAAATATTTTCTTTCATGGTGACACTTTACATTGAATAATAACCTTCTATATTTTAAAAATTCTAATTGTTACAAGAGTTTTTCTTTACTAACTTATAAAAATGTACCACTTCTATTCTATTATTCATACCTCTTGAGACACATAGATTGAAGTATACATTCTAAAATACCTATAAAAAATTACTACCCAATAACAATGTTCTATATTGTTATAAAAATACCAACTTATAAGGATAATTGAGAAATCAAATGGTGGTTTTCTAATGAAGAGGTATAACTCTTAATCGGGCGTATTAATTTTATTTCTTGTTATAAATCATAAAACTATTCTATAAAACTGATCATATATTAACTCAAATATCATATATATACATAAATTTTATTATTATAGATTCACTACCCTTATTCATCTCTTTCCAATGTAGGGGAAATGAAAACAGTGCACATGCATAGGTAGGGCATGTTGTCTCCACATAACAATGGAATTTAAATTTAATCACAACTGTAATTGGATAGTTATAACGTAGTAATTTATTATTATATATTATATTTATGAAATAATTATAATATTAAAATATTATATATCATATTTATTCTTACCCATCCTTTTATAGGAAAATGATATTGTCACTCATGCAAGCATGGGGACTACTACCTCCACAAAGCATTTAATTCATTTTTCTATTACCACTATAAATGGATAATTTTAAATAATTTATGTAATGAATAAAAATTTATTCATAAGATAGTTAATATTAATGAAATTATAGAAACATTTCACTACTCATTTAACTATAGTCTACATACCAATCTAATTTTAGAAAATTTGACTGAACAATCATAATGTGGTCGATGTAAAAAAACTATTCATTTAATAAATTTAAATTGATTATAAAACTATCTAAAAATTACAGTATCTATTTAAAATTTTCATAATAAAGTATTTTATTTATTTAAATTTTTATATAGATGGATTAAACATGTATGACTAAGTCGAGTCCCAAGGTAAGGGGGTTTTTAAAATTATTTCCTTTCAATGGGTGTTATAACTACTTCATTGACTATGTTATGAAAATATTATGTGTGTAATTACCATTGATTTTTTATTTAATGTTTATACATTTTTATGTTGAATTACATGTTTTAAACTTAATCATTAAATAAGTAATTCTCACTTCAATGGAAGGATATTCTTAATGGATTTATATTTTAGTCACATTTTAATCATGATTTTTTATGCATGAATATCAATTGTGGGAAATTAGATGATCCATATATATCAATCCCAAAAAAATTTATTCAACTATTTTTATTTTTGGGGTTTTCATGATTTCCTTTAATTTGTCTCCATCATTTATTAAAACATCTAAGAAAATATTTTTAATAAGACACACCTTATTTATTATTATTTTTCGAGAATATTTCTCATCCATATCCATATACATAAAATGTTACGTGAATATTATTATTTATACACAAAATATTATGAAAAAGTAATTTTCATCTAATTTTAACATTTTACATGTGTAAAAATTATTATTTTAATCATTTGTTATCCATGTCATTTTGATGTTTTTTTCAAAAGTGAAAAAGTAATAATTTTAACTTATATATATTGGATGCTCTTTCACACCATCATATCCACTATGAATTATTAAAATTAATATAAAATTTTGAATAGTTATTATCAAATTAAATATTTTTCTAAATATTTTGTGAATTTTTCATTTAAGATGATATCAAAAGAAAAGGGTGTCATTCTCTTAAAATAATGAAAATATTATTTAAAAAATATATATAAATATATTCTTTAATGAAGTTACATGGATTCTATTTTCAATTTAAAGCTTCTATAATTTTTTATAAAGCATTGGTTGAATTAGAAACCATAATTTTTGTTGAATTGATGGTATATTATCATCCTATAGTAATTTATGGAATAAACATTTTTTTTGATAATTCAAATTCTCATGAAAATTTTCTATAACACTCTCTATTATTCACTAGAAATTATTTTCCCTCTTTCATGTATATATTTTAAATATTATGGATTAATTAAAATATATTTATTTTACTTTGATGATGTTTCAACTATATACCATTTCTATATATGGTTTTAGTTAAAGGATGAAATTTCTTTCATTTCTTAGGTAAAATTGTTTTATACCTGATTCAATATCATTAATATATTATTTCTAAGGATTATTGAGAATGAATTCATTGGATAATTAAATATATATAAGGAATTCATTAGGCTAGAAATTGATAGTTGGTGCCTAATTATATATTTCCCCTTAATGCGTCGATATGTCTTAGGAGACAAAATAATAGGCATAGCATATTAGATGGGTATATAGTTTATACCAACCAATATATTATAAACAATTACATTTTTAAGGTCTTGATTGTTTGATTCATGATAACTTGGAAGATACCTTGATGGAATCATTGTAATTTTTTTATTTATTCATTTCTTTCATTGACAATTCAGTTTTTAATTTCCATGTATTAAATTTTCTGATATAATCCACATATGTATTTTGAAAAATATTTTTTTATTGAATTGAATGTGTTTTTATTATCCACTCTATTTCATTAATGTAACCTTATTTACTCAATATAGTTTCCATTTTATGTATCCCATACATCATATCTGAGAAAACCTTTTATTTTTTCCCCTTTCCATAATATATGAATTGGGATTTTTGGAATGATTTCAATGATTCAAGAGTGTATCTTATGATATAATTTTATATTTCCAATATAATATGGTAATTAATACTTTTAATGTGTTCCAATACTACTATACAAACTAATCCTATGTGGTATGATCCCTTATATATTATACCATTTTTATAGAATAAATTATATCTCTTAGTTATTGGAGTCAATGTGTTGTAGTTTTAACCCTTATATGTTCATCATTTTCATAGTCTATACCTAGATAATGGTATTGGTTCATCATATATATGATAGCATAAATATATTAAGTGATTTATAACAGTATATACTTTTTTCATTTCTCTTTAATATAAAATGGATGTTTAGGTTCCCATGTTCAATATAAGTTATTTCTATGCCCTATTCGATAAAAAAAGACATTCAATGTAGGGGAAAAGAATGTATGATCCATATTAGTTGTCATATCCTATAGAAATAGTGTCCACTATTTGTTTCTTGTTAGTTACTAAGTGTGCACTATCTTCTATATAATGATCAGTTATTTATGATAGTGGGTCTACCACAATAACATTTCTAATATTATAAATAGGGAAAAATAACACTATTTTATATACTTTTTCATATTAATCCTACTCTACTATGTATTCTTTAACTAAATAATCCATATAAAACACCATTTTGATGAATCTATAGTATCAACATAGGGGGAGTCATTATGAAAGGTTTCTAATTAATAAAAATTTAATGAACTCAAGATAAATATATCCCTCTAATGTAATTAAAAATAAATATTCTCCATCTGAAATTCCTATATAAATTAAGTTATGGGTGATTCATATAGTATTAATTCTCTATCTAATTATCACTATATCTTTAATGGTTTACCATTTATATAGTAATTGAAGACATCCAAAATAATAAAAATTGTTACTTATTTTTATTTTTATTATAAAACCTACATCCTTATTTAAATTAATTAATCTTAGTACTTCTTAATCTCTTCTATCATATTCAAAATCATATCAGTTCCATTTTTATCAAACAATTAGTTAATATTCTTCATGATACACTATATTTCATTCTTATTATGTTTTATTATCTTATAAAATGATAACATATCGTTTAATGTGAAAAAAATAAAATTTTAATGTTCCTAACAAAATAAATTTTCATTTTAATTGGTGAGGCTAATGTAAATTGAGAAAATGTAAAAGAAAAAAAATTAGAATCAATATGTGTTTTTTTTAATCCATGAAAACAAATTAAAAATTAGATAACTTAAATCATATCATTGGGAATAATTTTCTATAAACTTTTATTAAATCGTA
Source organism: Viscum album (assembly GCA_963277665.1). NCBI lineage: Eukaryota > Viridiplantae > Streptophyta > Magnoliopsida > Santalales > Viscaceae > Viscum > Viscum album. The sequence continues at coordinate 2,017,682,031 of OY728127.1, forward strand.
TAGTTTAATATAATAGTTGACCCTTTTCTCATCTAAAAAGGATTTTCTAAATGAATAATTCATCCTTGATTATCACTTATTATATTTTTAGTGATTATTATATTAATGAAAATAATATAAAATGATTGATGTGTGATTTTTAAATAATAATTAATGCATGTGAAAAAAATACATATGGACACAAGTTGAATGAATAGTTTCTTATCATTTAATAGTTAACCAATTTCATTAAATCATAGTTTTAATTAAAATTACATAACTCTATTTCTTTTAAATTTTATATTTTTTCAATTATATTTCAAATGATATAATATGAGAATCTATGTACTTTATAACTATAGAACACTTGTCTTATCTTCCCATGTAATCTAGTTTACAAACCATATATATATATATTGGAACACTAATCCTAATCATTTAAAACGTCATGTGTTATGGTATGTATCCTTTATGTTACATAACCTTTGTAATTCACTCTATAATACCTAAAAATTACAAGAACTATTTTATTTATGTTCACCCAAATACATAATATTATACTTGATAGATAAGGAAAGTTAATTTTGAATGATTAGAAATTATATAGAATGACTCTTAGGGAAATGTAATTTTAGGAAACTTTCATTTCCCCCAATACACAACACCTTGAATATTTTGACTAAAAAATATAGAATCATGATATATTTATTCAAAATCAAGAACTAAATTCGTCTTAAACTTTATATTAACCCTAATCTATTATACCTATATTAGAATATAGTTTATTATAGATTAGATAATAATATAGTTAATATATAATGAAAATTAAAATGAACTAAACTAAAAAATTCAAACTATAATTTTTCTAGGCCAAATCCACAATCCACTCTCTTGAGAGATCTTCTGTCTATTAAAATTGTACACACACCACTTGGGAAATGTTCTATCATTCAATATAAGATTAGATATCAGAGTGATTTATCCACATTGATGATCAGATAATAATATTATTAATAAACATTAGATGTTTTGATAACTAATTTTATATTATTATTTATAAAACCATTCTCCATATTATTTTTTTATTTATTATTTACTGAATTTAGTTAGGTAATGTGTATATGGGATAATTTTACCGCACGGTTTTTGGAAATTCTGTTTATAGACATCATATTCATCTATGTCCATAAATATCTTATACATATTCATCTTCGAATATTTATTAATAGAGGTAGTCAACTAGTGAAAATATTGTATAAATTTGTATATATTCTCAAAATGTTTGACTTTATTTCATATTTTAACATAATTAGATAATTTGTAACCCATAATGTTCATTTTGGAAACACTTGTGCAATTGATTCATTATTTTATACATTTACCATTGTCTTTTTCATCCAATAAATTAGTGTTGAAAAACCTTTTACCTAAGGTTTAGTTTTCTCTATGTTATGTGGTTTTGAGAATAATTGGGAATAAATCGCTATTTTACGATGAAATATAGTCAACATTAGTGATATTATATATTTAATATATTTATCAAATACGACATTATTAGTTGACGTTCTTTTGGGCAGTGGTTTTGTTCAATGTTAGCATGAATTTTTCTAAACTCGTATTTTCACAATGGGGATAGAAATTTTACACTTCATTTAGATATGACAATTATTTTGTAACCATTTGATGTTTCATTTTTTTTAAATGTATCATATAATAGTAAATTATCCCTATATTAATTTTTATGGGGATAATAAATAGTGACCTATAATTTTATTACATTAATATTACACCATTTTAAAAATAAACAGCATAATAGAATTAGACATAGAGGATCCAATGGTTTTTCGTCTTAGGAAAACTGGGACCATACAAAAAAATTACAGTATCAAGGGTAAATATTTATTTAATTCATTCATCTATAACTTCTTATTGGCACTTGAGCTATCCTTAGTACATGTAGCCACCTGAGGAAACACATCAAAAGGGGTTATCTAAACTCCAATTAAGAGAATATATAAGAAAAATATTTTATGCGGTGATCATAATCATAACATTGGAAAAATATCATGAACATGAGAGTAATCAATAATAAAAGACTTGAAATGTGCCAATGCATAAAACATGAAACATCTTGTCATTGTAGTTATCTACCACACATAATTGTGAACAAAGCTAGCATCATGTTCACACATTTTTTAACTTAAACTCATGAGATTCATACCTTTATCCAATTCATTGGATCATTTTATAATTTTGGGTGCACCTGTCACAATTAAACATTCCTATTGTGCTATATAATTTTGGGCGCACCCAACACATCATAACATTATCATTATCATGCATTCCACAATGAACATATATCAATAATTAACAAAACTCACCCGTGGAATGTAAAGGGTGAAATCTCATAAGACCACCTTCATTAACATTGTGTTTCCAAAATAAAGTGGGAATAACATACTTGAAATGATAAACATCAACCTTGTGTGAGAAGTAAAAGGTATGTTTTTGAAAGAAGAGTTGTTTTGGAAAATCTTTTTTTGAAGTAAACTTAATTAAAAGATATTTATAGCCCATAAAATGTAATATAATGACTATAAAATGAAATATAAGGAGTGACTAAACCAAAAATGGAGTGAATGAGGGAAAACCCGAAGAAAAAATGGTGGCTTCAATATTTTCCCCTTACATTGTATATGAACTCTTTTTTCACTTTAATGTCCTATATTGCCACATATTATTTATTAATTGAATATTCTATAACCTTTTGTACATGAATCTATTAAATTATTGCTTCATTATGTTATTTTATTGGCCTTTGGATTAGTTATTTTGTTTAAAAAACATCGTTCGAGAATGTTTGTTTTTATTGTTTTCTTGAGTTGTTCATGTGCATTCATAAATGGATGTTCATGTAGAACATGGGTAAATGTAAAGAAAATATTTTTCATTTTAGTAATGATATTTTATAATTTTAAATTATATTATAATGAATTATATAATATAACATGTGGAATAATCATTAGACAAGAATAAAATGACGATTGTTTGGGTTAATTTTGGTGGGTTTCCAACCACAACAAACTTATTTTGTTTAATCATTTATTAATATTCACATAAGATAGATCCAAAAAATTAAATAGGATATTATATAATTAACATATTCTGGTTCAACCATAATAATAGTTTCATAACCAGATCTGAAGGCAGTAAAGGAAATTGGAATCCAGTCATTCTTGAAGGTTGTAATTTAAAACCCACGAACAATGTTATCCATTCCAAAAATAAAGAGAAGAGGAGATGGGAGTTGGATGATATAAATTTCCATTAGTATTATATAATTTCACTATATTTATAAAACTAGAGTTACCATAACATGTGGCTGTGGTTAGGTTGGGAGAGATTATGAATAGAACTTCAAATTGAAAGGAAATTAAAGGAAAAGAGGGAGGGAAATTTCCTCTTGAATCCTCCTCTTCAGATCCTTCTTAAGGGACATAGGATTGGTCTTTTGATGAGACCAGAAACTCTTGGACGTGGGTTAGGGGATATGGGAGATTCTTGGGAAGAGTTTAGACAAGTATTGAATCTTGAGAGGTGTGAGTAAATGAGGTTGTGATGGGTGGTATTTATAGTGGATGGGGGAAGGGATTTCTCAATATAATATGCATTAGTTTATGATTTCTTCCACAAAACAAGTTATAGTGAGACTTGCATGACCAATAATAGTAATATTATCATGTGAATCCAAAAAAATTGGGCATAAATAAAAAAACATCATGCATGACTCTATAATTAGATTATTTAGCTTATTTTGTAAATTATGGTATTTCACTATTCATAAAAAATTCCAGATTTTCAGAAAAATTACAAAAAAAATTACCCCAACCATTTATAGATGTGTAGAATACCAAAATGAATTCCTTTTTCCAAAATTAATTTTCTAAATCTTTGTAATTTAAATATTTATTAACATATTAATTTACTTGAAAAATACATTTTTTAAAATTAATACTAATTTTATAATGCTTTAAAAAATTTCCTATGGCATTTTAAAATTTTCCTACAACTAGTAGACATAGAGTTTTTAATTTATGACCATATTTTAAGAAAAAAAATTATTTTAAGATTAATAATTATTAATAATTATTAATATCTTATAAAAATACAAATACCTTTACTATGGTCAAAATGTCACTTATAAGATGCCAAAAAATTATTTTATTATTCTTGTGTATGGTTACTATTATTTTGTAATATTTACCATTCCTAAAGATCATATTACGATTCATAACGGTAGGTTACTATTCATAAGGTTAGGTTACTGTCCACCAAAAAATATTTTTCTACCATCCGACTCTAAACATCTTACAAATCACAACTGTGTATGTCAGATTTTCTAAATTCAAAACCTAGAAGTGAAAAAATTATTTGTAATTAATATATAGTATTTAGTATCATAATATTTCATTGTTCTTTTTAAAGGGATGATATTACAAGACATAATTATAATAAGGGAATTCCATTGATAAAAAATTGGGTCATTAGATTCTTCCCCCCTTAGGAAATTTCTATTTCGATATTTCACTTTACCCAAAAAGATGACAGTATTTCTCCTTCATCACCTCTTGTGGTTCCTAAGTTGCTTCTTCAAACATATAGTTCCTCCACAAAACTTTTACAAGGTGGGTTATCTTGTGGCATACAATTTTTTCTCTCCAGTCTAGAATCTTCCGTCGTTGCACCTCATAAGAGAGATCATCTTCCATCTGTACAACTACTGAGTTCAATAAATTTGTGGGATTTGGTATGTACTTTCTCAAAAGTGATACCTGAAACACATCATGAAGTTGATACATATTTTTTGGAAGTGCAAGCTGATATTCCACACCTTTTATGTGGTAATGGATCTCAACGGGGCTAATGTACCTTGGGATTAACTTCATTTTCTTTCCAAACTGCATGAATCTCTTCCATTGTGATATTCGAAGGAATACTTTTTCACCAATATCGAACTCCATGTCCCTTCGATGGTTGTTAGTGTAACCTTTTTTCCAAATCTCAATAGCATTTATTTGATTATGGATGAGTTGAACCTTATCTCTCATATCGTGCACATGATCGGGTCCAAGTAGCTTTCTTTCTCCAAAATCATCCCAAAAGGTTGGAGTTCTAAATTTAATTCCATAGAGAACTTCATATGATTCCTTATGAATACTTGAGTGGAAGCTATTATTGTATGTGGACTCAAACAAATGGGATATACTGATCACCTCCACATTTGAATTTTAGAGATCATTCTCTTATCATATCATCAATCATCATTATAGTCTGTTACAATTGGACATCAGTTTGGTGGTGATAGTTTCTGCTGAAATTTTATTTAGTACTCAAAGAATGTTGAAGACTCCTCCAGAATTTAGATTTGAAACATGGATCATGATTAGAGACAATTGAGATTGGAACTCCATGAAATTTCACCACCTAATTCACGTATATAATTGGAAGTTGTTCTAGTGAGAGGTCTTCCGGAATAGATATAAAATGGGAAATCATGGTGAGTGAGTCATCCACAACCCATATTGCATTATTTCACTTCGATGTTTTTAGTAGACCCCTGAGAATGTGTATATGGACATTCCCCCATTTCCCCAATGGTATAAGCAATGGTTGAATCATCACATTGGATCTTTTTTGCTCTAATTTAACTTGCTGACATACCAAGCACCATGATATATATTATATAATATCCTTCTTCTTGTTATCCCACCAGAACCGTTCTCATAGATAACGGTACATCATGGTACTCATAGGATGCATAGAGAATGTTGATCTATGTGCATTGTCCAATAGATCCTTCTTTTTTCCTGTTGGTCAAGGCACAAAACACCGTATTCCAAACCAAATAACACCATCATCGTCGATATGGAACTCTTACAACATCCCCTCCTTTACTGCATTCACCCTATTTTGTTACTCCATATCATCCATTTGTGCTTCCTTAATATTCTATTCGAAGGATGGTTTCATAATAATTTGGGAAAGGTAGGATGTATCCCTTACCAATAAGATTTCTAAATCGGTCGTTTTCACATCCAAGAATATACTGTCTTTCTCAATCTGTTACAGGGATAGAGTAGCAAGTTCTTTTCAGCTTAAAGCATCAGCTACCTTGTTCATCACTTTAGGATGATAGTGAATAGAGAAATCGTAATCCGATTATAGATCTAAACATATCCTTTAATGCATGTTGACCTCTTTTTTTGTGAATATATACTTTTGGCTCTTGTGGTCTAGGTAGATGTCACACTTCTTACCATAAAGGTAGTGTTCCCAGATATTTAGGCCAAAAAACAGAGATGCCAGCTCTAGATCATGCATCAGGTTGTTTTTCTCATGTATCATTAACAATTGTGAGGCGTAGGCAATCTCGTTATCATTTCTCATGAGTACACAACCCAATAAATTATTTTAAGAATCACGATATATCACAAAACATTCTCCACTTTTCTATAGTGTGAGTATACGTGCTGTGATCATCCTTCTCTTTATCTCCTTGAAGAATCCCTCACACTCTTCTGTCTGAACATACTTTACCCCTTTCCAAGTTAACATAGTTAGAGATCTTGATAACCATGATAAATTACTCACAAAAAATCGGTAGTACTATGATAATAAATGAAAACTATAGATTTCTGTCACACTAGAGGCCTTGGTCCATTCTTTAATCTCCATTGTTTTTAAGGGTCCACAGAATTTCCATCACTTCTGATAACATGTCCCAAGAAAGTGACATGATTTATTTGAATGTCACGCTTTCTGAACATGACATAAAACTTCATCTTCCATAATGTTTCCATTACAAGTATTTGATGTTCTTCATGTTCCTCCTTGCTATTGGAGTAGATGATAAAATCATTGATACAAACTACCAAAAAAATTGAGGTAATATCTAAAGACTCTATTCATCAAATCCATGATCATTGAAGGGTAATTTTTAAGTCTAAAGGGAATAACCAAAAACTCATAGTGCCGATACCTTGTATGGAAGGAATCCTTTTGAATATCTTAAATCATCACCTTTAGATGATGTTATCTAGATCGATGATCCACCATTGATAATTATCGGTATCCTCTTAACTAACCGAACAAGTTTTAAATACTTGGAAGAGGATATTTGTTCTTTAGGGTGATCTTGTTGAGTTCCTGATAATCCATATATATCCATATTATTCCATACTTCTTATTCAGAAAGATCACTAGCGCACCCCAAGGTGATGCAGTAGGGAATATGAACCTTTGATCCAAAATCTCTTACAACTACTTCTTTAACTCCTCCAATTTGATAGGAGCCATCTTCTATGGACACATTGAGATAGGAGTGGCTCCAGGTATGGGTTATAGTGAGAAATCTACCACATGATCCAGTGGAATTTTGGGTAACTCTATGGTAAATACATCACTATATTCACTCACGACTAACATTCCCATATTGTTGGTACTATCCTTTGACTCAAACATTTGGGAGATGTATTCTTATTCATAGGGAATCAACACCCACAACATTGAAGTATTTTTCAATGGAGATTCATGATATTCCTTGAATTTTTATTGCATCATGGGGTGGTTTGGAATATGAAATGATATTTCCTTTTCTAGACAGTTGATAAGTGCTCTATATGATGAGGGCCAATCCATTCCCATTACTTTATCAAATTCCACCAATGAATTATTATGAGATTTTCTGGAAGAATCTTCAAACATATTCCAACAGAAGAAAAGTCAAACACATGGATTGTAATTATTTTACCAATTAGTGTTTTTATACATATCTCTACTTCATGATTTTGGGGATTTTATTCTATAGTTATAGAAGACTTTCATGATATAAAAGAATGAATACAACCAAAATCAAATAATACTTTTCCATTATTGAGTTAATAAGATGTCTACATTGTAAGACATAATTATCTTTCTCCACTTCTGTAGTAGTGATGGACAAATCATTTACTTGTTCATTTGGCGTTGGTGGTTACTGATGCTGATTACCCTCGAGAACATGAGGTTTAGTGCACTGGATTGTAGAGTTCCTTTGCTCTCTACAGTTGTAGCATTGAACCATGGGTGGTTCTCTCATTTCTTCCCCCACATTCTCTTTCCTTTTCATGTCTTTTCGACACTATTAAGCATGGTGTACTTTTTTCCCACACTTGAATCACTTCCCGATCCCATTGAAGTAGTTCCCATGTTGCAACTTCCCAAATTTTTGGCATGAGGGTCATTGAGTATTCTTCCCACCTTTTTCATTAGATCCTCTTTCTTTGAACTCTATTGTTCATTTATTATCACCATAGCCAAGGGACTACTCTCCAAACCACATCTACACTTTGAGTGCACATAAATAAATATCTTCATAACTCCTGAAGTCTCAAATTGAACGAGGCTTTCTATGGTGTGGTTTTATTCCACTAAAGAATCATTCAATTTTTCTGTCATTATTGATAAAAAAACCTGAAGTGTACCTTTGAAGCCTTTTAAAATTTGATCCATTGGTTTAGACAGATTATCATTCTTTTTTCTTGAGCTATATTAATTCACTAACCATCATTATATGAAGAATTAGTGGGAAATACTTATTAACAAACATGATCTTAATGTCTTCCCACTCCATCTCCTCAAATTCCTCCCTTAACATGGTGTTCTTAATCAAATTCCACCATTGGTAGGACTCTCCATTTAGATGATAAACACCTAGAGTCACCATCTCGATCTCAGAACAATGGAGAACATAAAATATCTTCTCCGTAGAGTTTACCAACATTTCTGCCACTAGTGGATCAGAGGATCAAATAAATGTTGGTGGTCATTGCTGCATAAAACACTTGAAATCCAGTGGCTCCGTAATTGGTGAAGGATTATGATCTCCATTATTATGGTTATTTTTGATAACAAGAGATAGTTGTATCAGAATCACTGTGAAGTTTTTAAATCCACCTCCCAAATCATTGAGGATGTCATTTTGGAAATCGTTTCATTGTTCCTCACACGAGTTGTTGTCATGGTTTATCCTGGTTGCCACCATTTTCTAAAACAGAAATGTGTATAAACTTAGTAAATAAGTAATGAATAAATAAATTATTCATTTGTATAATATTTAATAAAATCATAACTTATGGTATCCCTATTTATGTATTCTTGTGTGTATATTTGTCCATAGTCTCATGCTAGAGGTTTTCTCTAGGGTTCACTAATCCTAATTCCCAAATTAACAATACCTTTCCTCTGATTCCAACTATTACAATCCATAATTTTATTACATTACTATTAAATAGTTTTAAATATAAACAACATAATTTTATTACAGATAGAGGATCCAATGTTTTAGTGTTTTGGGAAAACTAGGACTATACATAATAATTACAACATCAAGAATAATTTTTTATTCCTTTTATTGTAGATTCTTATTGGCACTTAACATCTCCTTAGTACATGTAGGCACCTGAAGATATAAATCAAAATTGGTGAGCTAAAAGTACAGTAATAGGATAGATAAGAACAATATAGCATGGGGTGAGCATAATAATAACATTGTAAAATGATCATGAACATGAGAGGAATCAATAATAATAGACATGAAATGTGGCGATCCATAAAAAATGAAACATCATGTCTTAGTGGTTAACTACCACACAAAATTGTGAAAAATGATAGCATATTTTAAAAAAAAATTCACATAAAATCATGAGATTCGTCACTTTATCCAATTAATTGGACTGGGGTATAATTTTGGGCTAACCCATCACATTGAAACATTCATATTGGGCTATATAATTCCTGGAGCACCAGTAACATCATTACATTATCATTATCATGCATGCCCCAATAATCATATATCAAAAATGAAAATCATAAAAACATGTAAAGTAATGGTTTTCATCTCATAATATTACATTCATAAACATTGGGTTCCCAAAATAAAGTGGGAATAACAAACTTGATATGATAACCATGAACCATGAGGGAGAAGTAAAACGAATGTTTTTGAAATAAGAGTTCTTTTGGGAAACATTTCTTTGAAATAGACACCATTATAAATAATTTCTTTCCTAGAAAACGAAATATAATGATGAAAAAATAATTTCTAATAATTGAACATACCCAAAATGCAGTTAAAGAGGGAGAACCTAAAAAAAGAAAGTTGGGTTCAGTATTTTCCCTTTACATTGTATCAGAAAAATTTATTCACTTTAATGTCATGTATAACCACATTAGATTCATTAATTGACAATTACATAAAAAAAATTTACATGAACATGGTTCATCATGTTTTCATTAATTTATTTTATGTTCCTTTGGATGAGTTATATAGTTTAATAAACATTGTTCGCGAAGGTTCATTTTTATGGTTTTCCTAAGCAGTTAACATGTATTCATAAAGGGATGTTCATGTAGAACATGGGTAAACATACAAAACAAATATTTCATGTTATTAATGATATTTCTGAATTTTAAATGAACTAATAAAGAATTATATTATATACCATGTGGATGAATCATTATATAATAATTAAATGATGATTGTTTGGTTTAATTTTGGAGGTTTTTCGACCACAATGAACTTATTTTGTTTAATCATTTAGTAATATGTACATAAGTAAGATCCAAAAAATTAAATAGATTATATTAAAAATAACATATTTTGTTTACACCATAAAATTGGTTTCCTGGCCCAATATGAATGTGGTAAAGGAAATTGGAATCATGTCGTTATTGAAGGTTATAATTTAACACCTCACGAACAACGTTTCCCTTTCTAAAAATAAAGAAATGATGAGAAGGGGTTTGGATGATATAATATCAAATTAGTATAATAAAATTACAATATTTTTATGATTATGGAGTTACGAAACCTTTTATATGTGGTTAGGTGGGGAGATATTAAGAATATAACTTCAAATTGAAAGGAAATTAAAGGAAAAGAGGGGGAGAAATTACCTCTCGAATCCTCCTTTTGAGATCCTCTTATGGGACCTAGGATTTGTCTTTTGATGAGGCCAGAAGCTCTTAGACATGTGGGATAGGATATAGAAGATTCTTCGGTAGAGTTTTGGAAATGGTTGAATATTGATAGGTGTAAGGAAATGAGGGTGTGAAGGGTGGTATTTATAGTGGAGGGGAGAGGGGATTTCTCAATATAATATTCATTAATTTATTATTTCTCCACAAGTCATGGAATATTGAGTCTTCCATAACCAGGAATAGTAATTTTAATATTTAAAGGCGAAATAATTGGGATTAAAACATCAAAGCATCATGCATCACCCTATAATTCTCTTATTTAGATTATGTTTTATGTTTTGGTATTTCACTATTCATCAAAAATTCAAATATTTCAGAAAATTCCAAAAAACTTACCTCAACAATTTTCTAATTTGTAGAATCCAAAAATTATGTTCATTTAAAAAAAAAATTTAAATATGTTGTATTTATTTTTCAATTAATATCATAATTTACTTGAAAAATACAATTGTTAAAACTAAAACTCATTTTATAATGCTTTCATAAATTTTGTAAGGTCTTATAAAATTACCTCAAAACTAGAAGACCCAAAATTGTAAATATATGAACAAATTTTATGAAAATAAATTTTCTTTTAAATTAATTAATTAATATTAATTATATATGACTTAAAAAAATGCGAATAATTTTACTGTGGTCAAATTCTCACTTATAAGATGCCTAAATTTTATTTAAATTTTCATGTGTAAAGTTACTATTATTTTGGATGATTTATATTCATAAAGGTAATATTAGTATTCATAAAGGTAGGATACTGTTCATAATGATATGTTACTATACACCAAAACATAGGTTTTTACTATCAGACTCCAAACATCTTACTGATCACAACTATATATGTCATATTTTCGAAATTCAAAACATAAAAGTTGAAACATTATGTTTAATGATCACAAAGTATATAGTATTATAATATGTCATTGTGCATCCAAAAGGGATTATAATATAATTTGTAATTAGAAGAAGTTAAATCTGATGATATAACCTTGGTTCATTACATAATGTCATTTTAATTTTACTATCCTTGTTATACTTTTAATCATACATAATATTTTATTATCTTTATTAAAACATACGTATCTAAGCTTTAGCAAGTCTACATCCACAAAAATATTCAAAAGACTCATAAAAAATCTTCTATAATTATTAATCAAAAATGAATCAGAAAATCAATATATTTCCCCAAATTAGGATGAGTTCTAAATTATTCATATAAATCCTTAAAGATCACTGTCTTGAGATAATGTCCCAAGAATTAATGGATTGACATGTATTTTTTCTTTTATTAAAATGATAAATATAATGATAATTTCACAATAATCATAACTCTACCTACTATACTAAATTCATCCTTGAAAATATAAACACATCTTGGAAATGGCTATGTAAATCCTACCATATCACCTTTTACACCTCATGATTTTCTAGAAACAAAATCCACCACTAAAAAGAAACCCCATTAAACAAGATAATAGATATTGGAATGTAATTCTACTTCATCATGGGAATCAAACTAAAGGGATTCCCAAGTTCCTCCAACCAACTATATTTCTTATGATTAAAGATTATACCCACATTCACTAGAAATCTAGGGTGTTGGAACTCACAAGATTCCTTTCATCATGAACCCCTTTCTTCATAATCAACCAATTTATGATAAATTAGACAATACTAATACACTTTTACAACCTAAAAAATACAATTTTTCAATTCACCGACAATATATACAATAAATAAAAGAAAAATAATTCCTAATTTATATAACTTATTTTTAATCATTGAATTAGAGACATTTAAACTTTCCCCAGAATCACCCTCATTCAAACACAATAATAAAAAAGTGTGACGTATATACCACACATATATATCTACATTAAAATTATTATAGTATAAAGTTTTTATGTTCAATAATTTTTTGGTTGTTGTATTATATCATTGAATTATTTTCATCAACTTAGCAGGCCACACTTTCTAATGTCACACACTATGATCTAATGATACTAATATCATACCAGTGTAAACTAAATATTCACCAATTAATAACTCCAATATCAATTATAATTCTCATTAAAATCTATAATACCACTATTTTTTGACATTTCCCCATTATAGAACCAACTAGGACATTAAAAATCACTAGGCTAACCATTGAAGACCTCATCTAATTGGCCACATGTTGGAAACATTCACTGAGAGAATAATCATAAAATATTAGTGGCATTTCCTTCATAAATATCAAGTATAATAAAAAACAATCAATAATCTCCATAATCAAAACTTGAAGACACAAATAATCTAGTATTTTTTAATTTTCATACTAAAATAATGTATCTAAAAATATTCGAATATCAGACTCCTTTAGTATTAACTCGAAATCTACATAAATACCTAACCTTGTGATGAATCATTCAAACTCACTCACCAACTCTATCATGATAATATAGAAAAATTGGATATATATTATAAGGGTGATCCTGAAAGTATACATGGTGGGTTTCTCTAAAGGATCTCTTGTATAAAGGAGGAATAAGTACACCAAATCATTAATGACTAAATAGTTAAATTTACATGTCACTTAACCCATGGTCTACTATTAAGCCATCCTCTCCAACACTCTCTGAAAAAATCTCCATTAGAATAATATATTTCTCTAGAAATATATATAAAAAATATACAAAATATACACATCACTATAGATAATGTTTCCTTCACATCCAAAATGAATATATCTTGGCACTATTATACATTCAATATTACAATAAGAAAAACATCATACCACATCATAGCCACACTCACATATCAAAACCAGATATTAAATACATGAACCATATACATTTATAAAGGGAAGGAAAAATGTGACACATAAATTATAATAGAACCAAGAACCTAGTTGAATTAAATTGGTGAGTCATTCATTATTTATGATATTTATTAAATTTTCAGATTCGATATGTACATGTGGCCTCTAGTGGGTATCTGGTAGATACTTATATTTATTTTTATAAAAAATTGAAAGAATTTTCCACATTCAGTATCAAAAATTTATACGTAAAAATTTTTATTCTTTGGAATTAACTTTATATATGTATTGATACACCCCTACCCATAAAATCTTATCCTTTATTCCATATAAATCCATACCACTTTTAATTTTTTATTGGTTTCCATCAGATACTCACATGAGCTCATTATTGGAATGGTAAAGGTTTGGTACCCCCTTTAATATCTTTTTATCTCTTATTTCTCCAAGAATGTGATTGTATATAAATATTTCCCTAATTTAAATTATAAAAAATGAATTAGATCCATTAATTTTCATTATTTATTTCTTCTGGGGAAGTTAGACCTATGAAAAAATGTTATTATTTTTTTTCCAAAATATTTATCCTTCATTTAATGTGATAAAATATCTAAAATTACATTTGATATGTTAGTTTAGAGATGCGAGGTAATTATATCTTCAACCATTAAACAATTAGGTTCCTTTTTCACTATTTTAGGTTAGGGTTCTATGTAATCTCTAATCGTAAACATTAATTTTGTATTATTATAAGGTGGTGAGATATTTATGGTAAATTAATGTTTCATTTAAATCATCTATATATATTTTATAAATGAAAATACACCCTTTCTTATATAGGATTTAATAATTATAAATCCCGCTTTTAGTTTACATTAGTTTATTTTATATGTTTATTATTTTTAGAATAATTATATTTGATAATATTCAATTTCATTATTATAGTAATATTTTATACATGTGTTCTTGTAGTTTCACATTATATGGTGATGTAATTAAATTTTTAATTAAAATGTAATGAATTATAAAATCCTGATTTCTTATTCTAGTATTTTTATGAACTATATCTAACACATGATAAAATATCAATGAAGTAAATGCATGGGATAATGTATGTGTGTATAGTGATATAATCTTGGATTAACTGGTTATATATATACTATTTAATTTTTATTATGTATTATTTCTATTTTTATAATATGATTCACATTATAACAATAATCATGGTTCTTATATAATCCATCTATAATGTGATAGATTATATAATATGTTTTCATTACAACATATCCATGAGAAATATGTATTATATGAGGAACATTAATTGTAGATAAATAGTCACTTTTTGATATGTTCGTTGGTGATAGAAAAGTCTCCATACAAATGAATTGACTCCTACAACCATTGGAAGATGTGATAGATCCAAAGATAATGTATTAATAATAATACCATACATAATATAACATGGAACATCATTTAAATAAATATTATTGTTGGTAATTATTATCGTAATTGGTTTTTGGTAGAATGTGATTCTTGTTGGAATCTCACACAAAATCACCAGAAGAATGGTAGTTGTGATAATCCTCCACACTATATCACAATTAAATGGAGTTAGGGGGTTTTAAAAATACTATTTGTAATATAATGTGAGAACCATTAGGAAATTAAAATTGTGTTAACACCAATAGTATATTGAGAAATTGACCTAGGAACAACCACACTTCTATCTTAGTGATGAAAAGTTGATGTAAGAATCATTATCATTAAAATGGACTCGAATAGAACATAATAAAATCTATTAATTCTCGTTGATGTAACAAGAATGGTGATTCCTTATTACCCATTGGATTTGGTTCTTCTATTTCATGTGTTCTATTTTGAAAAAATTACATTCATTAATTTTTTAGTGTTCATCCGTTTTTATCTAGAAATGGTATAAGTGATTTTTGTTATATAAATAATTGAATAAGTGAGAATGATCACTTAAATAATAATATGAAGTTTTCCAAGTCATGTTATACATGATTTTATATTATAGTGGATAAGTATAATATACTATATAATAGTTTTTCACAACATAAATTATTGTGCATAAATTTTATTCAATATAGTCGATAATAAAAATCCATTTATGAATTAATATATGAATATAGGATATATTAAATGTGTAAACACAAGATAAACCTTATAAATAATGTACTATTGAAAATTATAGTGATAATATATTAAAATAAATGTGATATTAAGATTAGGAATAGTATATGAGTTAAGGAAAATGTAATTAAAAGAGGAAGAGAGTGAACCTATGTTATATGATGAATGCTCTGTAAAGAATACTTGTGAGACAATATTTAGCACACAATATTATTATATGTGATGTTAAGAGAATAATTTTTTTGAGAATTTTATTAATAGTTTATGTGTGAGTACATTACATCAAGAACATGGTGCTAATGAATGACATGGAATTATATTCCTCAGTTAATGTGTGACATTTGAAGTATATGTTATTGATATATTTATGAGAAACCATTTAGAGTTGTCATTAATCAATTAAGATGGAAAAATAATAGAGATTATTTAAAATCAATGATCTTTTACTCTTTTATCTTTAAATGTAGACCAAATCCATTGATAGTTTACTACTAAGAACCCATTGGTAGAGAAAATTTGAGTCTAAATTATTCTATTTATTGTTAATATAATGTGTTTTTATGGATTATTAATTATTCATCAATCATTTATATATTAAAGGTTGGAGGATCACTATAGAATTCAAATAGAATTATTCATATTTTATTTAGTAGTTTAATAATTTAATTCCTTCATTATTCTATAATTTTTTATTATACTATAAATTTAGAACTCATTTGTAAAACTATATCATAATCTTGTTACACCTCAATTAAAAGGTCTATTTTCATTATACATACATGATAAAAATGATAAAACATGAGTTTATGCCTCTACCTAATAAACTGGAAGAAGTTTGGATTGATCCAATGTAAAAATCTAGGTCATTATTATAACCTTTGTAAAATGAAATATTGAGTTGGGTTATAAATCCTAGGAAATGTGAGTTCTAGTGGATATCTATACTCTAAAGTTAAATGTTTGAATAATAAATACATGATTATTTAATCTAAACTTTTATAAAATATCAATGTTATTTTATTCATAAATTTTTTAAAATATTTTGTACACCCACACCACAAATCTATTTTTGCTAAATTATTTAACATATTTATCCCATATTAAATTATTTTGGATTTATTTACTCAGATACTTTTTTATATTGAAAATTCTCCCACACTTATATATCGTTCCATCAGTACTGTGGGATGAAAAAACTATTATAAATTTATTCCCTTCATTTATATATTTTCATTACTATTTTATATTTTAGTGACTATTATCAATATTTAGATAACGTTTTTTATAGACCATTATAATAATAAATAAATCATCTAGTTTCCTTTATAAAATGTGTTAAAACAAGGAGGTTTCAACTTACAATTTTCACATAAATTGATGTATTTTTATAGGTAGTACAATTTTTGATATTAGAAGAACGTAAATCATTAAATATTTCGATAAATATGGATAAAATAACCATAAATGTTTACCAAACATGGTTAATGTTGTATGAAATTAATATAAATAGGATTAAAGATTGTGATTCGTCTTGAATGGTCATGGGGGGGTGGGAAGTATTAAATCCACTATAGTGGCTAAAGGAAAAAAGTTTTGGTGAAAAGATGAAGAGGCATGAGATATTAGTATATTAATAACATGTAATTTGTGGAATAAGGACTATTAAAGGAAAAAAATTCTTATTATGGTCTATTAAGTTTTTATTAAAAGTAATTGAATATATTGAAACATTTAGAAAAGGATGGTAGATTTAATATAGAGAGATAGTATACCATGATGGAATAATGTTAAAAACCATATGAAGTGTGAGGATAATAAATGATAAATATGATTAACTCACAAAATATTCTATATAAGAATAAACTGGGAATTGAAATTATGGATTAAGAATAAATATAAAGATCTAGAAGGGAATTTTACTATGAAAGAATAAACCACACAGTAATAAATTCTATAAAACATTAAATTCATTTTATATAATAATAACTCCATCATCAATAAAAATTCCCCTGTAGAGATATATATGATCATATATATTTTATAAGTTGTCAAATTCTAGTTAAATTGGAATTTTTTATTTTTAGAATGGGTAAAACTTGAGAATCATTGTTTGAATCAACGTTTCAGATTTTTAAACATCTCATTGAGGTGTTTTCAAATGTTAAATGATGACCATGAGGTGTTTGGGTGCTCATGTGGAATGTCAAGTGGATTTGGGTGAGCCTATAGTGATATTTTACTAAAATTTCAGAACTATGGACAGTTCCAGGTTGCAATATACCTCATAATGGAGGAAAAATTGGTCAGGTCTAGATCATGGATCCATGTGGATAGCATGGTTCTTAAGGAATGAAAATGTGAGAACTAGATTGAGAGAAATTTCATTTGTCATCTATGTGGAATTTATAATTTTTTGAGTTGTAAGGGAATATGTCATGATTAAAGGTAATTTAATCTTGGAGGACTCGTGGTGGGAAATGTCGAGTAACATAGTGTATCAAGTGGTGTTGGTTTTTTCAGGTGGTGGAGATTCTTTTCTAAAATGATAATTATGGAGGTGTTATTGGGTGGGGTGTTTGGTTTGTTTGGAACCACGATGGAAACCTATGTGTACACTATATTGTCGTGAATTCTACTATTTATGCCAAAGTGTAAATGTGTGGGATTTTTTTTCATTTAGTTATTAGAATCTAAAACCCCCATTTATTTTTCCCCTGCATGTGTGGCCAACAAAGGGGAGTCCCTCAATCCTTCTTATAGGCTATATAAATTTGCATGGATTATAGTGAATTTTTCAAGGAAAAAATGGATTAGTTTTGTACCCCTCCCCCACTCTTTATTCTTTGCCTTAATTCCTACTAATTTTAGTTGTCACCAATAATGGTTATTGGGATTATTCCACCAGAGTATGGTGGAATCAACCTATTATAATGGGGCATGGGTGTGTCTTGGATATAATATGACCTTAGGGTAATATCACACATCATTGAATTACATTTATTTGTAGTTAAATTATGCTATAATGTTTTCATGGGTTTTATTTTATATTAAGTTAATGTGGTTATTTAATGATTGTGTGTGTTTGGTATTTTTCTCAGGAATGTGTTTGCAGTGTTCGATGGACACTTCTGGTGATTTTTGAAATTATTTTAATGTGATGAAAATATTTAATGAGTATTTCAACAATTAGTCCAAGTTGTTTTAATTTTGATAATTAATATTAATTATTAAAAAAATAAAATAAAATTTTATATTTTATTATAAAATATAATAATTAATTATTGTTTTGTTGGGTCTTGAGATAGGTGCTCAAGAGTTAATAAAGATCTTTTACGAGCATAAGAAACATTGATCTGGCTATGAATTAAAAATTAAAGATATTTAATTTAGGTAGGGGAATTGAAAATAAATAATCTCCCAATATTTTCATAATTTTATGTAATGCCATTACCCCAGAATCCTAAAGGTGGGGGTTACATTTTTACATTGGTACTTCATACAAGGAATACAGTCTTGAAGGAATGAATATTTTAGTAGTTTTCATTAACTAGATTCAAACATGAAATCCAATTTACCTTTTAAAACATAAAATAGGAAATGTTTTCATTGAGTTTACCATTATTCCATCTTTGGGTGACACTTTATATCAGTGATAATGTATTTCATGAAACCCTGGGTAAAAATTGAAACATATTAAAGGTTTATGCTAAAATTATCAATACGAGTAACTGTACAATGGAAGATATGGATAAATAATTTATAAACAATATGACAAGTTTAATAACTAAAACACATGCCATTTAAATAATCACAGGATATGGTAAAATTGACCAAAGATATTCTACCATTCGAATGATCACATGGAATAACAATATCTAATATCATAATTGAGGAATGCATAGTGTTGGTTGTATGCACTATCAAAATCTATCCTCAAGATAGTTACTATCACGATGTATTATAAAAAAAATTAATTTTGAGGGTAGAAAAGAATCTAATTTGTGTCAACATCTACCATCATGAAAAGTTTAAATTTCGAGGAAATAAGAATGAAGGGTTAGTCACCATCTTATTTCATATCATGAGACCTACCGATTCATAGAGGGGTTATAGCGGGATCCGCCCATCACATAATAAGTATAATTCATTCTACATTTGAATTTTTCAAACATAAACAAAATATACATTAGAAATATAAATAACTTCCCCCAACCTATAAACATAATTACCAACCATTCTATGTAATATAGTGAATGGTATCAAAATATCACATCCATATATTTAACTAATCATTCAACATTTAATATAATATGTTAAATGATTTCATAATAGTTAAACCATAATGAAATATTATATTCAACAAAGGATGATGACATACATGAAAATACTCAAATAAAATAAATGAAAATTCTTGAGAGAAATACACTTTTTTACATTAAAAAAATTAATTTAAAAAACACTCATTTTTCTGAGAAAATATTTTTACTGAAAAAACATTTTAAACATGTAAAAAAAGCTTTAAAATATTATGGATTCATAATTGTGGAAAAATCAACCCTTGTCATATAATATTGAAAAACATTCATTCTGTATTTTTTATAAAAAGTCTCATGGATGATTTTTTTGAAAACGAAGTGATATAAATTTTAAAGAATTTTTAAAATGTAAAAATGTGTTAAAATGACATTAAAAAATAATTTGATAATAATTAAATCACTTTTTTAATTATTTTTCTAAAATATTGACATCGAGAAATTGATGTGAAAATTAAGTTTTTATTCATTCAAGGTTTCTCATACAACTTTGAATATTTAAATCATAATCCCTATCAAATTATAACATTAAAAAATAATTAATTACCATGATAATAATTAAATTAGTAACATTATTAGTTAATTTTATTGTATATACTCCCAATAAAATAATGTGGGTGTATAACATAAAATTATGCCTCAATGAAAGGAGATTGAGATGAAGTCACATACCTTTCATTTTCTTTTCGGTGAACATCCTTTAACCTCTTTCATAATGGTTTTAAGAATGTTAATAACATCTTCCAAAACCATATCAATTTTTATTATATCCTATATGATCCTATTATAATATTTTATTTCCCTTTTGTTAGTAATTTTTCATAATTTTTCCTATTTAGTGTGTTAATTGCCACGTTTCTTGTGTATGTTTTGACTTGTCATCTAATGTTCCTATTGCAAAAAACATGATTTTGTTGTCCAGGTAATGTAAAATATTATTTAAGTATCATATATATTAAATATATATATATTAATTATTAATAATCCATAATACTTGTGTATAGGAAATGAAATGCACCATTCATAGAGACGGTAGGTCATACATTCTCATGAACGCTACTTTCATTTCATTATCAAATTAAAAGAATGAAAAGTAACTGGTATATATGTATACTATAATTCTAGTATCATATATATTCTATATATATATCATATATATTTATTAAAACCATCAATTATGTGTTCCATGTATAGTGTTAATGAATTACATCACATTGTGGAGGTGGTAGTCCACACGTCCACAAACGATGTGATCGTATTTAAAAAAAATTGAAAGATCAAATGGAATGTGTAATATAAAAATTAAACAAGTAATAAATCATTATAAATATAATATATATCATATAAAAACATCATTTAAATTATAATTACCAACCATGAGTGGTGGTAATGGAAAAATTAACTGCATCGTTTCGTGAGGTGGTTTTTTGTCGTAGAAGAACAGTAAATATGTTACCTATTTGATGGAATTGTGTTTAGGTGTAGGTTTAACCCTTTACATAAAAACAAATCAGAATAACTAGGTTAATTTTTATATATAATCTGGTAATAATAAGAAATTAATGATTTGGGGAACAAATAATATGACCATGACCCTTGAAGAATGCTACGTCAAATTTGGGTAACTCTTTTTGGCTTAAACCAAATGTCTTCCTCGGTTATCATTCTTCAAATATTATGTCTTATTATTTTATGGGATAGATTTTGGGGGATTATTTGGTCTGGGATTGGTCTATCTTGAAGTTTCCTAGTGGTGTTATGTCGTGAGGGAGGTGGTTCTTTCTTATAGGGGAGGGGAGGGGCATTCTTATAAACTCTCAAAATATTAAATAAATATACATTAATTTTCAATTACAAATTTCTAAAAAGTGATTTATTTAGAATATTGTAGGATTATGTGTCTAAATAAATTCATAAAATATTTTTTAATTATTTTTAGATCTCATTATTACCCTTATCTTCTACTTTTAACCATTAATTGCACCATTTAACTCTTACTCTGACAACATGGTTTTTTACACTTTAATGGTTAATATAGAGAATATAAAAATCCAAAAATACCATATATTTATCGTATAATAAATTTTAAATCCTAGAAAAATAATTTGGCCAGATATTAGTTTTATATTAATTTTATATCGTTTAATAAAATATTATTTATTACAAAGTATCATTAATATCAATTTTGAAACTATTCATTTCCTGACTTTTAAAAAATATATTAATACATAATATAAAATTTAACAAAAATCACTAATACATCCCTAATATGAATAGTATATATATTTATTTCATGTAAGACATTAATTATATCAATTTAACTGTAGTTTAAAATTTTTAATAACACTTATTTGATATGTTCATTAATTTAACCCTTATTACATCATTATTTAGAAAGGATTAAATTAAATTAATTATTCCCGAATAATAAAATATAAATTATAATGATGAAGATAAAAAAATTATATTTTTATTTACTATTTATAGTCTAACATATATTCTTAATAATATATATATAATGAAATACTATACAAAAACATGATTGTGACATACTGGACTTCCCTTAGAATAAAATACTATAAAAGCCTTAATTTCAATCAAGTTGATCAAAGAGGCCATAAAATAGGCTCAGGGATTCTTTTTTTACAATAACTCATCCAAAAAAAATTGTAAAAAAATTAGGGTAGTTTTATAATATTTATTATATAAGTTTTACCTTTAATTACCCGATTTACCCTAAACATTGGTATCAAAAATTATTACTAAAATTGTTATTCATAATGTAAAAAAAAATTAACCTATTTAATAAATAAGAATCATATGATTACAATTATGAAAATAATTTTTCAAATCTCCAAATATAGAAATTAAAGAAATTAATTAAAAAATAATCTTGTCGACGGAATGAAAAAATGAGTTTTTAAAATAAAGGATATCAAAAGAATCCAATTTTTTTATACCAAATTCATTTTGAAATTGATTCCAATAACCAAAATTGTATTAAAATATTAAATATTGATCTAATTTTACTTTAAATCAAATAAAATATATAATTTAACACTATAATATATTTAAACGAAAAAATAGTTTTTAATTAAAATGCAATATGATGTTACTATTCCCAAAAAAAATGAATCTTATTAGAAAACAAAATCAGACAATGTAACTTTTTACATAAAAATTTAAAATAAAAGGTTTATTTTTTAAATATAATTTATAGAGGTGTCGAAAACATGAATTAATGAAATTGCGCCATCAAAAGGTGGAAAACTGCCTTTATAAAAAAATAGAGCCTTTTATACAAAAAATTGATCTTATTTTTATCATAAACCTATCAAATTTTTGGATAACATATTTAAAAAATATTATATATAATGTATATAATACATTAATATCGATTAATAATGATGAATTAACTAATTCTGAAAATATACCATTATGGGAATATAACAGTTTTTTTAATAAAAACATATCTGTTATATTTAATTGGTTTGTATTTTAATTTTCAATTAATTAATTTTATAAACTTTTGTAAACAATAATTTCATAAATTAGTTAATCTTGTTCATAATATCCAACTTAACATTTAGATTCAGAAAACATAAATTTAATACTATATCATAGTTCGTTTATGTTTGGTGTTTCAGGAAACATATAATATCGAGGAATTTGAATTTATTTATGAAAAGGCATACAATAGAATCTCGGGGCGTTGAGTTCTCCCCTACATAAATAAATGTTTTACTCTCAATATGAAATTTTTCATAAAAAATCATAGTTTGAAACTTGAAATTTTCATTTTGGGAATCAAACATCAGAAATATGGTTAATGAAACTTCCTCATAAGAAGAGAAAGAGGGAAATGATATGGTCATTAACAAAATTGGCATTCGAATAGGATAAAATTAGTGGAAATTTTAAACCTAGACATAGAATAGAAATTTAAAAATCAAGTTTTTATGTATAGTGATAGATAATAAGGACACATGAATGTCTACCATCAGAAAACAAAAAATATTTGAAGTGTTAAAGAGGCCCTTGATTTCCCAATATGATAATTAAACGAATAATGATTTTGTTCAAAACTTATTTCCCAAATAGATGAGGGAATCCATTAATATTTATATAATCAATTATATAAATAAACATATTTTATTAAGTTACATGTCACAATTATAATATCATCCTTTGGATATGCTTCAATATATTTTAATTTCATCCCTTAAACCTAGAAATGAACGTTTAGGATGAATTCTTCATGCCAAAAGAACTTTAATAAATCATAATATCGATCACTCAATCCATCAGTCATTAAATATTTACTAAAATCAATATTTATAGCACATAGTATCCAATAAATTCATCTTTAATATCAAAAAATATTATACAATGATCATCCTCATCCATTCCATCCATAAGACTCATCGAAAATATTTTTATCCAATTTCACAATCCAAACAAGTCTCTAAATTTCCCAAACAAATTTTAACATTAGATTCACCATACAACAAGATAGAAAACATAGTTTAGATTAATTGATTATTATTTATTGTTTTTTAATCCTACCAATGTGTTATATCGAGGGAAATTATCACATTTTATAGTTTTTGAATTATTTTGTGCTTAATTGAATAAATGACTTATTTTAGAATTTACAAGTTTTAATTTGTTTTAATTTTTTGGCTATTAAATTTTTTACAGTTATCCAAATTGAAAAATTATTATTTTATTGGAATTTATGTTATATGGGATATATTTTATAACTTTGGACCCAAATCTCAATGAATCATTAGGAGGTCCCAATCTAGCTCACAAATCTAACCTCAAAATCTGTTCACAAATATGTATATCATTATTAACAGGACCATATCTCATAAAATAAAAAACCATTGGAGCTAAACATTATAATGTACCAAGACAACATCTTGGGGAACAATTTTCATAAATATTTCAACACATTATTCTTTCATATTAATGGACTAAAATGCATTGAAACTCACTGCATTGGAATATGAAGAGTTTTCTTTCCAGAATTTAATATCCGGAATAATTTGGCCGTATATCTCTACCCATGTAGCCAATGGAGCTCAAATATTGTGGGTAAACATAGTAGAAATGGACGAAAAACATTAAAGTCGAAGCAATGTACAAATTTTGTTCTCACAGAGTTCATACATTCACATTCATTTGGTGGACATATTTTAGACCCAAATAGTTCATCCCCTTTCCTATAAAAATATTCTCCCACTTCATTTCAAGTTGTTGGAAATGTACTAGCCATTTTGGGTAGGTTTATATTTTATCTATTTTTGTATTATAATTTTTATATTTTTAATTTATATTAGTCTTCTTCTACTTACCTCTTTCATCCATTTTTACATTTTTGTGTTTCCCCCACAGTATTATCTTCTAACTCCATTAGAATAGGGAACTAAGAACGATGTCTGTTCAAGGGAGATAATGGTGGTTGATTGGATTTCATTGCGATTAAATTTAAATATATTTATTTAATTCTAAGAATCTCTGTGGTGGTGAAATTGATTATTGTGTGTGATTACCCAATTTTCTCAATCACTGAGTTCTTCTTCTCGTTCAACATTCATCATTCCCTTCACTATCTATGTCATGCATACAATGGAGTATGGATTGTGACGCGATGGTCGAAAAAGAGATCTTCTAGATGAATTTGGAAAAGTATTTTCCCACATGTAGAGATCTAGGTGTTTGGGTAAAAACATTTCAAATGTGAGGGTATAGCGGGAAAAATATTGATCAATACATTGAATTTTATTGAGAAGATTTTAATAGACAATGATATCAACCATTATGATCCCCCAAGAACTAATTTCTTCTTTCATTCTTTATAACATCATTTTATTCGAATTCTATATATATATATATATTATATATATCTTTCAACCTCATATTTACATTATATATTAGTTTAAAAATAAATAGTGACAATAGAATTTTGGTGTTGTCTAAGTTTCATCGTCCAGACCGACCCAAGGAGAGGACTATATTGGATGCTTAGTTATATAATATTTTGATCGAGGATCTATGAAAAATTCCCACGCATCAAATTGGAACTGTTTCTGGGGAGGCTCCACACTTCCACACACCATTTCACAAAAATCAAACACACATAAATCCTAAATATAAAAAACTAAAAAAACATCATTGTTCATGATGTATTTGATTTTTTATTATTATGCATAGTTTAACGAATCTCAAGTGAAGAAAGAAGATGAAATTCCAAAATATTAGATTAAATAACTTCAATAATACATAATCAAATTGAGTTGAAATCCTAAAATGTTTGAGGAAAATATTCATTCCCTACTGGATCAACCCAAACATGAACCTGAGCTAGAACATAAAACAAATTGAGTGGTGGATGAGATTTCACCAATCATTTTTTATATTAAATAACTCGAGTTAGGTGTGAAGGATCTACTAAAAGAGTTAATCATGTCATCCCTTACTCATCCATTTCTCGAGGAGGTCCCTAATGTACACATTCCAACTGATTCACTTATGGAAGATCAACAATTTTTGGAAGAATCCTGAAATAACTTTGTTGAAGATAAATAGAATAATGATCTTCCCATTATTTATATTTAAAAATCAACACCTTTTAACCCATCTCATTATTTGGAAGATAATGAATAAGATTCACCTGATGAGATGGATTTTCCAATAATCCTATGTGAATAGATCAACTGACTAACTGACATACTAGAAAGGGAATATTTATTTATCAATTCATCATGTTATAATCTTATTCAAACATAATTATTTTATGAAATATCCTTTCTTTAAATTTCTGATATAGCACAAATGGAGAAAACTGTGGATGATATGAAAGAGACCAACCAGTTGGTGGTGATTGAGGAAGAATATATAGATAAGATGGTGGTGGTGCGACTACCTCTTCTACAAAAAATTGGATATCATATGGAGGAGGACCCCAAAGAAGATCTTTTGGAGGACCCTATTTTATTTTCAACTACACTATTGAAATCAAATTCTATATTTATTACTTTTTGTGGGTTGGGAAGTTTCTTAACTTTTGTGGTGTTATCTATTCTTGGTTTTTATTGATGTAAACTAGAAAGATTCGCATGTGGGGTATCATCTCATAGAAACCACATCCGCCTTTTGATTGTGGATAACCCACTGCAACTACTGGACTAGGGGAAATAAAAAACTAGCACCCATTAGGGGGTCAAAACAAGAATTATCCATTTAACATCCCCATTAATAATTCATTTTATGTATATTTTATTTTATATTTTCACTTGTCTTTAGTTGTTTTAAAAGTGGTAGCCGCTAGGAGTGTAACCCAATGTTTCCACTAAAAAATAAATTAGGTTTTGTCTTTATATTTCATTATTCTATATGTTGCACAATTTAAATTATACATAAAAATATCTATTTAAATGTTTTGATATAAAAATGGTATTAAATGTAATAAATATAGGGGATGGACTTCAACTTGTTCTTAGGAATTTTGTGTGTGGTTTTGTTTTATTTTTCATATAATTTTTCTGAATGTTTCATGTTTTTATTTCTCATTTATTTGTTTGGATTATTGTTAAAATTTTAATACATTGGAAAAATAAATCTGTCATGGTATTTTTAGATCATTTATTTATTTAAAAATTTTAGGATTTAAATGATTGCTAAATGGGTTTTTTTTTCTTTGATTTCTTATATTTTAATTTTCATAAGTTTAATTGATTGTAAAACTCAAGTGAACTAGTACAATCCAATTTGAAAATCATTCCCAACCCGAGAGGGTTCTGAACATGTTAGAAATCTTATTTCATTTTTTAATTTTCATGAGTGTCTTGATACATGTTTTTTGATCTATCACATTGTATTTTTCACTTTTTAAAGATGTTAAAGTTCATAGAATTTGTTATGTATAATTGAAGATTCACTTTGAAATCCCTTATTACATTAAAATCTAATTTTGTCCTACCTTTTCATTTGATATTTATTAAACCCCTAGTTGTCATGAAATAACATATTAGGAAGACTCAATAAAATAAATCTTTCATTTCCAACCTACTCTTGAAGTTAAATTAATGATTATTTTTTAATTCGAGTGTAGGGGAGGGACAATATGAGCTATGTTTTTCTTTCCTGAATATTTTGATTGAGATGAATTGAAAATGATTCCATATTTACTACTGTTTGGGTGAAATAAATGTCAATATAAATAGATGTTTGAGTTTCCCAAAATATCAATACTCATATAGCCCGGGTGTTCCCCAATTTTTAAAGATCAAAAGCTGCCTCTCATTCCCTCAAAGACATGATTCTGAAGAGAAACCATATCTACATTCAAGCCGATACAATGTTGCAAATCAGGGAAAAGAGAGAAAAAATTCATTGATTCGGAAAATCCAAGCGTGGACATCCAAATTAAAGAGTTTTTTATATATAAATTATTTTTGAGCTCATTGAGGAGCTCAACATTCTGGAGCTTTACTTTTTAGTTTCATTTACTACACTTTAGAGCACAACCCTTCGCATTCTGCCTTAATGTTTTTAAATATAAAACCTTCCAAAACACACACTCAAAACAACCCATGAAAAAGAAATCATGATTGATGCATTTTAACTCTGTGAAGTGGAGATAATATGAGTATATAAAGCCTATTGTGATCACACATGTTCTTGAAAATGAGATAAACTTCATATAGAAAATTCTTAGGTGAAGAAAAAAATATTTTTATGGGGAGGTAGTTACAACATTCATGTGATTATTAACATGATATTGAATGGATTAATATGATTTTTCTAAGATTCATGAAATTTAGATCTATATACGAGGCATTATATTTTCCTTGATATGATAATCTAGTTTTGTTTTCATTTATTCTTTTGGAAGTTTCTTTTGACCTTAGTATAAGTTAATTTCCCAGGAGTGCAATGTTTAAATGTAGAGAAATTGATAGAAAAAATATTTGGAATTATTTTATTCAGATTTATAGTTTATTTAATCCCACCAATGTGTTATTTAAAAGGATATTGTCACATTTTATATTTATTGAATTATTTTGATCTTAATTTCTAAAATGACATATTTTGGAATTTACCAGTTTTAATTAGTTTAATGGTTCGAACATACCTTTTTTGTACACTAATACAAATTGAAAAGTTCTTATTTTATAGGGTTTTATGTTCAATGGGATACATTTTATATTTCTGGACCCAAAGATCAATTTATGATTTAGTGGACCAAATCTAGATCACAAATCCGTCCTTGAAATCTATTCACACATCTGGATAAATTTATTGATGGACCCATATATCGTAAAATGAATAAACATTGGAGCTAAAATGTATCATGGACCAAGAAGAAATCTGAGGTAACATGTTTTATTAATATGTACACTCTTGAATCTTTCATTTTCAAGGAATTAAATGCTTTGGAACACACAATATTTGATTACGAAGAGTCTGTCTTACAGAATAAAATATCATGTGTAATATGGCTATATATCTCTCCCCATTTGTCCAATGAAGCATAAATTTTGTGGGGAAAATAGGAGAGATATACGAACAAATTTCAATAATTAAATTGTTCCAAATTATATCATTAAGGGTTCCATACATGTACCTACATTTTGTGGATATATTTTGGAGCCAAATATATTATCCCCTTGCCTATAAAAATGTACTCCTTCATTATAAGGGGATGGAAAATTGTTGGCCATTTTGTGTAGGATTATATTTTCTATTCTAGATTATTTCATTTTTAAATATTTAATTTTTATTAGTCTTCTTCTTCATGCATATTTTTTCCATTTTTACTTTTATGTCTTTGTCCGACTGTATTCTCTACTAACTCCATGAGAATGGGGAACTAACCTCGATATTTGTTCGAGGGAGAGAATGACGGTTTATTGAGTTTCATTGTTTATTAATTTAAAACTATTTATTTAATTCTTATAATTTGGGTGGTGATTAAATTGAGTAGGGTGTGTGGTTCCCTATTTTCTCTATCACCAAGTTTTTCTTCTCATTCATCATTCATCCTTCCCTTCACTATTTTAGTCATGCATAAAATGGAGTGTGGCTTGGGTAGTGATGGATGAAAAATAGATCTAATAACCAGATTTAAGAAGAGTATTTCCTCACATGCAAGGATCTTTGTGTTAGCGTAATAAAATTTTTAATGATAGGGTGTAGTGTTACAGATCTTGATCATTGCACTGAATTGATATTGAGAATATTTTAATAAAAAATGATATCAGCCATCATGATCTCCCAAGAATGAATGTCATCATTCATTCTTTATAATGTAATTTTGGTCAAATTTAATATATATGTATATATATATATATTAATATTTAATTAATCTTTCTAACTCGTCATTATATTATATACAAGTTAAAAAATAAATAGTGAAATAAGAATTTTGGTGTTGTGTAAGTTTCCTCCTTGAGACAAACCATGGGAGTTCCATATATTTCATGCTTATGTAAATAATATTTTGATCAGAGATCAGTGATAACTTCCCACACATCACAACATAATATATCCCACAATTTCATATAATAGAATTAATGTAGTACAATCCATATATATCAAATTATTCTTATAAATAAATCATCATTGATAAAATAATTCTTGAATCCAATCACAAAAGGGCATTCACCATTAACTAAGCTTCATCATAATATTCATTAAAAACTCATTCCTTTATGTATTCTTCTATAGTCTCTTCATCATCAACAATATAATTATTACTTGTATAACCTTTCAGATTATAATCATTGATCAAAACCTAAAGAAAAAAATTGAGAAAAACTAATCCTTATGATATAGTCATGAAGAATCATTTATAGGATGTATAAATCATGAAAATTTACCAATCATTGAATCCATAGGATTAACCTAGATTATCCATGGTATTAACAAATCAGTAGTATGATATCATATAATTATGCATATCATGAAATTCATTCATTTGGTTACAATCTCTCATATATGTTTTATAAATCTAGTTTCCATGATTGCTTCTAAACATCCTATGAAACTGACTACAACGCCTTGCCACTATAAGCCCAGATCTAGTGGTTACATTGTTACATTGGTTTTTGATTGAAGGAATCAAATCTAGAGGCCCTGAATAGTTTAGTACTATTGGTAAGATAAATACATAAATGAAGTCCACATTACATTTTAAAACATAAAATAAAGATAGAGTTCCATTGAGTATACCATTATTTCCTCATTAGGAAACCCATCATATCAGTCATAATATACATTTTAGACCCCTTGGGAAATATTTAAACATGTGAAAGTGGTGATATCAAATTTTTAGTAAGGTTATGTGTACACGGTAAGCTCTGAGTAAATAAGGAGTAAATAATATAAAAATTTAAATAACAAAAACAAATGTCATTTATATGTTACATGAGATATGAAACGTATCCATATGTATTATACTATTCAAATAATCACATTGAATTCCAATATATAATCTGATAATTTTGGAATGCAGGATGTTGGACGTCGACACTATCAAGATCTCTCCTCTAGATAGATTATTGTCAATATATATCTTCCTGAATGTTTTAGTTTGTGGGTACCAACCAATCTGACTTCTTTAAGATCTATCCCCATGAAAAGTTATAAATGATTTCAAACAAATTTGATGAGTGTTTTCCAACTGATTTCATCTTATGAGACCTATCGATGCATATGGGGGATATAGTTGTCCCTTCTTATCACTTACTAAGTACAATTCATAACACTTAATAATGGAGTTGAACATAAACAACATATACATATGAAACGAAAAGAACATTCTCTAATTAGCAAACATAATCAAAAACCATTCTGAGTAATTTGGTTAATGGTATCAAAATTTAACATCATCATTCAAACTGTTCAAAAAAACATATAATATAATATTTCTAATTATATCATACATTTTTAACCATAATGAAACAAAAAATTCAACAAAATATATATACATAGATGAAAATAATCTGGTAAAATCATTGAAAAATCATTGGAGAAATTCCATTTTTTACATTGAAATCATATTTTTAAAATAACAGTAAATTTTAAAATAAAAATTTTCTATTGATAATATCATTTTAAATTTTTAATGGAATCATTAAAACATTAAGATGCCCGGATGGCGTAAAAATCCACTTAGACCATAAAGGGTAGAAAAACATACCTTCTGTATTTTTTCAGAAATGTATAAATGTACCTTCGTTAGAAAACAAAAAAAAATAATTTTAATGATTTTTTGAAAAGGAGAAAAGGGTAAAAATGAAATTATACAAAAATTTTAGAATATTAAAATCATTTTTGAATGAATTTTTTTGAAAATATGGAGATAGAGAAAATGATGTCAAAAATAAATCTTCAAACATTAACGGTTCCCCATAACACTTTTAATATTTACATATTAATCCCTATAAAAGATTAAAATTTTAAAAATCATTCAATATAATGATAATATATTATTTAATGAAAATTTCAGTCAAAATATTTTTGTATGAACCTCATAAAATAAGGTGGGTGTATAATAAAAAATTATACCAAATTATAAGGGGATTGAGACGAAGTCCCTTACTGTGAACTTCCGTTTAGGTGAACATATTTTAACCTCATGTATAATGGTAATAATAATTTTAATATATTATTAATGATTCATATTAATATTTATGATATCATAAACGATCATTATATAATATCTTATTACTCATTTGTCCGTACTATTTCATTATTTTTCTTATTTTGGATGCTAATTTCCTAGATTCTCAAGAAAGTTTTGACATGTAATTTGTTATCCCTATTACATAGATCATGATTTAATTGTATATATAATGTAAAAAATTATTTAAATATCATATATATTCAGTTTATATATATTTATAAAAATATATAAATTTTTGAGATAAGAAATTAAATGCACCGTTCAAGGAGATGGTAGGTCATACATACGCATGAACAATACTTTCATTTTATTATCATATTAAAATAATGAAAATTAAATAATATATATGTATATTATAATTTAATTATCATATATATATATATATATATCATATATATCACAATTATTTTATTAGAATTATCTTTTGTATGTTCCATGTATATTGTGAATGAATCACATTGCTTTGAGTTTGCGGTAATCAACACTTCCATAAATGATGTTATCATATATACAAGAAATGGAAACCAAGAAGGTATGTGTTATATAACAATTAGAGTAGTATTAAGATAAAATATATATCATATATATCATATAAATATATTTTTCCCATCATAATGACCAACCATGAGTGGTTGTAAAAAAATCTAATGAAATCATTTCGTGAGGCATTTGTTCCACGAACATGAATAAAAAATTAGTTACCCATTTTATGGAAGTGTGTGTAGGTATAGGTCAAACACATAACATGAAAATATCTAAGATTATATAGGATATGTTTTTATTTACATAAAAATTGCATAATAAGAAATAATGGATTTGGGAAAGAAATTAAACCAAAGTGGTCCTCGAAGAAGGATACCTCTTATTTGTGTTACTCTATTTGGATTATACCAAAATCCTTCATTAGTATGATTTATACTCAAATTGAAGCTTCTAGGAATATCGATAAAAATTTTGAGGTTTTTTGGGTAGTTATTGGTGTATATATATGTTTCAATGTGGTGTGAGGAAGTGAGGGAGGAGGTTCCCTTTTACAGGAGAGGGGAGGGGCACTCATGGAAACTCCCAAAATATTAAATTAATATAAATTAATTTTCATTTACACGTGGTTCAAAAGAGAGTTATTTAGAATATAACATTATATAGGTCTAAATAAACTCATTCAATATTTTTTTACATTTTTATGATAGATTATTACCCTTATCCTCACGATTTAACGATTAGTTAAACTATTTAACTCTTATCAAGATAACATGGATTTTTACACAATAAGGTTTAATATTATTACTATAAAATCCGAAAAGAATCATAAATGCGTCATTGATGAAATTTTAAACATTATATGAATTTTTGGTTGAATTTTATATCTTAATGAATTTTATATCATTTAATAAAATAAAATTTATTTTCAAATAACATTATATCAATTTTGAAACTATTCATTCCTTAACATTTTAAAAACTATCAATACACAATATAACTTCTAAAAACCTATAATAAATCATTAATATGTCTATAAAAAATATATAATTATTTTATGAAATCAATTATATCAAATTAACTTTATTTTAGTATTTTTCATATCATTTATTGGATATGTCCATTAATTAAAGAATTACTGCATCATAATTGTTTAGGCCTTTAGTTTGATCAATTCATCCCTAAAATCTAAAAATAATTTATCATGATGAAGATAAAAAAATTATTTCTAATTAATATATAGAATTTATTTTTATCTTCTTATTAACCATCTATAAAAAATTTAATTCTTACTGAAAACATGAGTGTGACATATTGGGCTTCCCTTTGAATGAAAAACAATAAAAGCCTAAAAAGTCTTCAAAGTGGCTCCAAGAGGTGATAAAATTAGACCAAATATGGTTTTGGTTGACACTAATCATAATATAAAATTATTAAAAGTATGATTTTATTTTCATAATATTTATAATATATGTTTTACCATTAATTTCAAAATTTAACCTTAACAATGGTAATAAAAAATATTAATAAAGTTACTATTCATAATGTCCAAAAATGATCTTATTAATAAATTTTAAACATATGATTATAAATATATAATCCATTTTCAAAATTCAAAATATAAAATTTTCATAAATTAAATAAAAATTATTCCTATTAATGGAATGAGAAAATGAGTTTTTAAAGTAATAATATTTAAAATAATGCAATGTTTTCATATCCATATTCAATAAAAAATTGATTCCAATAACCAAAATTGGATTAAATGATAAAAAACAATAAAATAATAATTTAAAACTATTCAAATATATAATTGAACACTACAAATTTTTTAGATGAAAATGTTGTTTTCAATTAAAATACAATATTTTTGACAATCCCACAAAAAATTAATCATATCAGAAAAATACAGAAAAATTTAAAAAAAGTAATTTTGAACAATATAATATAAAATAATAAGTTTATTTTTTCAAATATAATTTATAAATGTTTTGAAAACTTTATTTCATACAAGTGGGACATCATAAGGCCGCAAAACTACCATTTGGAAAAAATAGACTTTTATACTTAAAATAGGTTTTATTCTAATCATAATATTATCAAAACTATTAGATATATTTTAAATATTTTGTTCGAATATATAAAATATATATTTCATTAATATCCTCACAAATATTAATTTAATTTATTATGATAAAATACTATTTTGGGAATAAAATTACTTTTTAAATAAAAACATATCCTTTATATTCATTTGGTTTTTATTTTAATTTCCAATGAATTCATTTTATAAACATGTGTAAAAAATATTTTCAGAATGTAGTTATTCCTATTCAAAATCTCCAACTTAACAGCTAGATTGGAAATATTTATATTTAATTTTATATCATGGTTCGATAATGTTTGGAGATGCGTGCAACATATATTGTCAACGAAATTAAATTTATTAAAGAAGAGACATACTGTAAAATCTTAGGGTGCTACATTTTATGTTATTGTGTAATAATAAAAATTATTATTATATTCCAATGTAGTAAATGACTTTTATTATTTTCGATAATCTTTAGGTGGGATCATTTTGGTGTAATAGTCCACATAGACAATATATCTTGTTAAATGGATTAATGTTATCAACCAAGTAGAATGAGTATCGACATCCCTCATTATGGTTTTTGTTTGTGGTGTTAATTTTATTTCAAATGTAAGTGGTTACTTTTTAAAATTTTGGTTTAAAAATATGATAATAATGAAATGTAATTTAATATAAATGGTATGATTCTAGATAAGTTTTTCTAAATATTGGTTCAAAACAGAAATAATTTTCCAAAATATTTTTTTCGCAAAATTTGGCTGAGATTCTATTGTAAGAAATATTGAATGTGATTTATTATTAAATATGTTTAAAATGGGACTTATAAATTTTTAAAAAAAATATTGAAGAGGTTGATTGAATTTTTTCTACTCTATTTGAACTGGTGAGGGTAACACCCACTTTTTGTAAATGTAATAGGATTTTTGTGCATTCTAGTTTGGTTTTTATAGTGTATACCAATTTAATTATGATGTGTGTTGAATGTGTAGTCCTATTGAATGTTTTCTTCTTATGTCAAAGAGACAGGATGATCCTGATAAATTATAAAACCCCAATAGAGGGTTGAAACTGGAATGAAGTTCCCTAGTAATGGTTGATGGACATCATGACTAGAATGATGGGTTTTGGATGAGAGATGAAAGGTAACCAATCAACCCATATAGGGTATTAATGATTTTATTTGAATATGGTTTTTAGTGTACCCCAACACAGTGATGGACCTATAGAGGGTGTAAGTGGGATGTGGCTTCAGTGTTGTTGTTATGTCACATTCTTGAGAAGCTGGCCTTGATTAAGAAAGAAGGATCTAATGTGTATCCACCCTTGAGTTATGTTTTATAAGATTTTATGGATGTTATAAAATTAAATTAGTTACTGATTACTAAGGAACATAGGATTGTGGAATTCCTTAGGGGTTATCCATTTTGCATACATAATTTGATAGAATTACTTGGACACATCATGGGATTCCTCAATGATTACTGAAATATAATTTCATAGGGTAGTCCCCATTGGATTTTATATGATTATGGATAAATAATTACTTGGGGAAGTCCAATTTGGTTTTGTTAGGATTATTATTCAGAAAGGAGTTGGGTTGTCCCCCTTTGTATTTTTATTAACACCGATTTTTAATTCCATGGATGAGTAACTTAGGTTCATGATCATTACTGATACATAATTCCTCAAGAAAACCTACCTTTAATTCATTGTGATTAATAATATATAATTCCATATATGATATCCTTGTATTCATACGAACAACTTATCTCGGATTCCATGGGAATGTTCCTGGGATTCATATGGGAAATAAATTTGGAAAGCCCTGGATGAGTTTCTCAGATTTTTATAGACAATTGATTTGAAACACCTTGGATGTGTTCTTTGTATTCATATGGAATACTAGTTATGAATGATTTAGAAGAGTTCCATGGGTTCAGTTGCGATAATATTTGGGTTTCATGAGACATACTCTTAGGAATTTTCTATGGGCCTACCACTATCAGATTTATGAGGTTAATCCCCCTATGAATTAGTGCATAAAACTACTACAAAATATTTCATGGGTTGGGATATGAGTTGTCACAACACAATGATGATCATAGAAAAACTTTGTGACTATATAAAGAAGTCATGCCATTAGTTATTGGTTTCGGGGTAGGACTTAGCCCCCTAGGTGGTTACCTGTATTCCAAGACACTCTAGAATTGGCCAATGTAGTTATATTGATGTGAATAAATATTTTGTTGATGGTTGGATGTGTTGCATGGGTGACCATGTATATTATATTTTCAATTTCATTCAAATCAACATGAACATAGAGGAACTCAATATTGTTGAGGAAATTGGGGGTTTTTAATGAGTCATTGGACACACCCCCACCCTCAAACATGACTTGTGTGTTGATGTATATGGGTAGACGAGCCTATTTTATCTCATGGTAAGGGTATTTCAGGGAGATTTAAAAATGGTAAAACATTAATGAAAAATTGAGGCTAAGGTCTAAGCTTGTGGGATTTTGTGAGATATGTCGGAGGCCAGTATATTTTCTTTTCAGCATTCATTTAGCAAGTATTGGATAGTGTGACATGTATTATATGTTATTTCAATATTATTTATTTATCTAATGTAATTATTTTGTCAAGGTTAATGATTCATATAGGTATATTAACTTTTTTCTATTGTTGTACTAGGGGGTTTTTGGGACTCCATATTTTATATCCAAAATTATATTGGGTTGTTCGATGTTCTAACGGGCCAAATTTGTTTTATTGGAGTCATGAATGATCCTATGACAATTTTATAAGAAATAGTCTCCAAAAGACTATCTTATTCCCATAATACTAATTTCAATCCACTAGCATATGGGGAGGCATGCCTGAGGTCATGTCGAAACCCCACCTCAGGTATTGTTCAGGTAATCCAGGATGAGGAATTAAAATTTTGTATCTAAAATTGTTTTGGGGTGGTATAGTGCATCATAGTGATGGATATATATTGTTGCATTTTAGGAGGCATACTAAGAACATCCCTATCCTGCATGATTTTGATTGAAACCCATGCATCCACAATATGTTTAGTGTTGCGACTGCACAATCAAGGATGAGTGAGGTGTTTTTTTGGACCTTTAATCACAATGATATATGAATGAGACTTGGGTTGAGTCGTGGGGATTAGTTATGAGCTAGTGAGATATATATTCAACATGATAGTGTCATGTGAGGGGAATTGTAAAAGTTATTTTGGGTAATGTAGTTTGAAAAATTTCCCCATTAAAATCAATTTTTAATATAGAATCAAATTGTTATATAATCAATGTTTCCTAGAATATTATATAAGGGGTTTTTAGAATAATATGGATTCAATGGATTTTGATGAATGATTTTTATGTAGTTTTTAGCATCTATAGGTAAATAATTTGATGAATTCTTGATATTTTGAGAAAACATATTTTTGGAAAGAAAACATATAAAGGGGGAAAAGATCTTTATAAGATGGTTTTTCATGTTTCATTATTTTAAATGGATCATGTAGATGATGAATTATTAATAAATAAGTTTTTTATATTTTGTGGGAATTCCACAAAAATATGTTTGAAACTGAATTATAAAAAATATTTTTAGAAATAATTTCAATTGAATTTGGAAAGTGGGTTCATTTTTTGGAAAATAATTAGTAAGGATAGGGATATTTGGGATTTTTATTTTGATGTAAAAATTCCATATATTCCAATGATTGTTTTTGAATAAAAAAATGAGAGTTTTATTTCAATTACAAACGAGGGTATAGGTTTGGTTACATAGTGTGTAAACAAAAACCCATATGTTATTTTTTTATATTTTTACTTAGTGGAATTATACATAACTTAAAATTTTGGCTATAGTATATTTTATATGGATTGTATTTAAATTATATCATTATAGATATTCATGACTATAGGATATTTTTATCCTATAGGATGTACTCTCATATACGGATTCCTGATGAGGAATAATTCCTCGGAAGGCTGATGGTTTGGAATTTGATATTGTTAATGATAATGGGATCCATTGAGGGGTGTTTTGGACACATAAGTTATCAAGTGATATTTATAAAATTATAGATGAATTACCATGAGTGGAGTTATTAATGAAAAATTTCCTATGAGTTAGACATTAGAGAATAGAACCTAATGATGTGACTTGGAGGAGTGTTTGTTGGGTTATGTGACTTGGATGGTTTAATCAAGTTGTTTAGAGGAGGTTTCAGTGATTTTTGGAGTGATTTTTGTGTATTAGTTTCATGGATGGATGTTCATTGTTGGGGATAATTAAATTGATGTGAGTAGGTGAACTTAGGGATGGGATTCCTTCATGTGTGTTATGTTATTTCCATGGGTCAGACTGGTTAATTTTGAATATCATAGGAAATTCCTTTGGTGGGAGATGCCATTAATTCAAATATTTAATGGGTAATTTTTTATTATATTGGGGATCCCATAACCCCCACATGGACTGATGACTGAGACATTAGTGATTTGAAATTTTTTTTCTATGGTTGTGCACTGTCAATGTGTGTTCTGATCATACATTTTTCTTATAAGATGCGATTATGCGGATATTAATAGAGTTGGGAGTGTCATATTGGTTATTGGTTGAATTAGGAGTAATATGGGTACCAGTGAGAGGATATGACCAATTTGAGGATTTGGGGGTAATATTAGAAAGATTTTATATCATTTTGATGGAATCGTATGGAATTAATGATATCTAAGCATGATTTGGATCGAAGATATGTCAATGATCATGGTTAGAGTATACCAGTTATATTGGTAATTTATGTATAAAACCTTGAATTTCATCTGAGTCAGGTTCAGACTCATGTCTGGGTGTTTTAATGGTTTGGTAATTCCATTAACTATTATGAAATCTTGTTCAGATGATATAGAAAAGCATTAGTAGGTGAGGCTGATCATTTTTTTGTGAAATTTAACCTAGGGTGGTGTAACTGGTGACTTTTTTATAGATTGATATCGTTATTTGGAAACAACAATGAAAGCATCCTTTAGAAAATGGTTGAGGTGTTTTGAGGTTTATAGAAGGATTTTAGAGGGGATATAGTGTATCTGGGAATAAAGTTTTGATTTTTGTAGTTGAAGTGCACTTGTTGTTTTGGGTTGAGCATGTTGGTGAGTGCAATAATTGAACAATAGAAGAGGTTGGATTTTATAGTTAATGGACATTAAGTTTTATCGGTGATGAGAATTTATATGGTGATGCTGTTTTTTTAATGACCTTGGGTTTTTATACATAGATATGACATTATTTAGATTATTATTAATTACATTTCACAAATCAACATATTAGAACTGTAATGGTTTATTTCATTGTAGATAAGGCACACAATCATCTTATTTAATGAATGGTCTTCAACATGTCTCACAAATATCATTCCATTTTGTAATCTTAATAAACATACATCACTTATAAACATTATTCATAACCATGGTAAATGAAACATGAGAAAGGGTTATCTCAGATGGTCAGCAATGGTATTCCAAGGAGATACCATCATATGATCATTAGAAATCATAAGATAAGTATAAGGGTATTAGAAAATGGACAAAACATGAAAATTTCATACCAAACCTTACATATATAATAATTATGATTCATGAAATAAATCATTATCCTTATAGAATACATGATTCAAAATATTGTGAAACCATTATAATTCAAGAACTATAAGTTAATGTCCTAACAGTTTGGCACCAACATAGGTATAGAAACAATTTCATTTATAAATGTCAACTATCAAGATGATTACATGTAGTGGATTAGTCTTCATCACTTTTTTATTGTCGGGGATCTATCCCATTGACCATTTTCCCAATATGGATCATGCCGAGTGGCTGTTTTCCCATTATGGGTCAAGCCCGTCAAAATTTTTCCATTTTTATCACATTATATATAAAGCTTTACCAAATGAATTGGAATGATATATAGTTCCCACCAATCAAAAACTGAAAATCATACATATGTTTTCCATAATATCATAAAATATTCATCATATCATAACCCGTAAAAAATAATAAGTGTGTCAAAACAATTCCATCATAGAAAACCCCATAGAATGTAAATGGGTCTCATAATTTTTTAATTAACTCATCACAAGAGAACCCATGGAAAATTAATGGGTATCATAAACATATTTAATCATAAAAATAAACCATCCAGATAAATAATAAGGATGGTATAATTC
This sequence comes from Viscum album, assembly GCA_963277665.1. Lineage (NCBI taxonomy): Eukaryota > Viridiplantae > Streptophyta > Magnoliopsida > Santalales > Viscaceae > Viscum > Viscum album. Next base: position 2,017,723,865 of record OY728127.1, read on the forward strand.
GATAATATCCCTAGTAAAGAATATTAATTAAAAAATCATGTCATTATAGATGGAAAATGACTTTAAAGAATTGACTTGGAACAATTATTGAGGACTATATCCTTCCGAATATGAAAATATCTTTTCAAAACTAAAATTTCACAAAAAAATAAAAATAATTTAATTTGAAAATAACCTTATAAATATATAAATGAATCTTTAAATCAATTATTTATCATGATGGTGGAAAATAAATAGGTGGCGTATGAAAAATTTGTCCCACAAAAATAAAATTGAGACGAAAATACCTTACAACATGGGAAAATTTTGCAAAAAAATGTCTCATTATAGAATAACATCAAATGAAACATTAAATATCATGAAATTATAAATATATATATTATATATCATTTCAAAGTGGTTTTATATACAACTTGTAAAATAATATTGGTGCGTAACATTTCATATGTACCGAAGAATATATTTTAAGACAAAAATGTATTACCTTAATTATAGAATTCATTCATAGACATTAAAATATCCTATATATTAAAAATAATTTTATTAAAAATATATTAACAAACAATATTAATATTTATCATTAAATATATATTTACTTATGACCTTTTATTACATTTTTATTAATAATTCATTGTTGAAAACATGTTTTTGGTAATAACTTTATTGTTTTTCAGGCCTGTTTTGGTTTTCAGATTATTATCATTATACATTGATCATGGTCCCATAATCTCAGAAATTTTAACCATGATATAAATTTAATATCAATTCATTATATATGTAGTTAGATTAATCCAATAAATTTATATATAGAACATGAATTACATTGTTCATAATGATGGTAGGTCATACATATGCATGACCGATGATTCCATTTTCACAATCGATGAAATAAATGAAATGTAAATAATATATATCCTTAAAAAAGATTTTTTATTTCATATATTTCACATATTTTCAATAAATATATTCTTATTACCTTCCATGTGAAGCGTAAGGGAATAATGAATCACAACACTTCGTGAGCCGATAATCCGCTGTATACAACAGAGACATTATCGTATTCCCACAATATAAATGTAAAAAATTTATATGTGATATTATAATTCTAGAAGTTTATTTATTTAAAAAATATCATGGAGATATGTTATATCAATCATTTTATCAATCCATGATAGTCTGTTTAGAGATTCAAACTTCTCATACATAAATATTACATCTTAATAGATAAATTTTCAATACATAACATAATGATCCATGGAAGAATCATTTAGGTATAGTGCCTTCGTTAACTTGAACATATAAATTAATAAACCATAAGTGATCTAAGTTATCACCCATTATGTTATTCATAACTATCACCCTTCATATACATATCTTACATATAACATTAATCATATCCTATAGAAAGGAAAAATAAGAAAGGGTGATCTCATATGCTCAGTAAAGTTAAAAATGGAGGTATCAATATATCATGATAATAAATGTATGAGAACATGATAATAACAATTAAAAACAATACCCTATATACCATAGATCATAAAATTGAGTATTTTCATAGATAATGGAAGTTCATAATACATGAATCATAAATGTATAAAAGAATGGGATCCATGAGAACAGAATATTAGCATATGATATAGATTTGTGTCATACATATAAGCATATAAAATACTATGTCAAGGATACCCACTATGAAATTCATGAAATGTTAGTATTGGAAAAAATAACTATTTACCTACATCGGGATTGGGATAGCTTCTCATGTACCCTCTTCTGAGCTTGTTATAACCACTCATATACCCTTTTTTGGGATTGGGATAACCTCACATATACACTTTGAGTATATATATCACATTAATCCTTTCTCAGTGCATTGGAGGGAGATATAAGTCCCAACCAAATTTTTTATAAATTAACCACTATCCTGAGTCATAACATAACCATATTACTTGTGTATAATATAATAAACTTCATATAATACAAATCATACATGTGTATTCGACAATTTCATAATATATTCATAATATTTAAATCGATGAAATGAAATGGGTTCCATAATAACTTAATTATTTTTTAAAGGAATAACACATGGAAAAAATGGGTCTCATAATTATTTTATCATTTTATAACCCATTCACAATAAATGGGTTTTATAAACATATATTCATCATAAAAATAAACCATAATGATAAATAATAAAAATGCTATCCTTAGATCATATCCATAGTAATGAAATAGTAATATCAAAGGATCTCTTCATAGATGTAATGTCATTTTTAATGATTACTTGGAACGTTTCATGTGGAAAATAAATTTTTTAAAATCACTTTTTAAACTAAAATTTATAAATTATTTTATAAATTATTTTCTTTCAAAATAATCATTGACAGATATAAAGGATTCACTAAAGGTCATTTAAAACATTTCTTGAAAAAAATATACTTTTCACCTAAAAAAATTATGACCTATTATTTTTTCAAAAAACCAATATTTGAATATAAGCTAGAAAACTAATAAGGTAATTTTAAATAAAATAATGGCCATTATAGATGAATATTTGGTTCTTTAAATATTAGTTAAAACAAATATTCCTTTCATATTTTTTGGTAAAATCTAAACGGGACTTGATTTAAAAATGAAAAAAATATTTACATTAAAACATTTTAAAAAATAAAAAAAATAAAAATTATATAAAATATCAATAAATAAACATTAAAAAAAATTAAAAATATTTTTTAGAAAACATAGACAAGGAAGATGATGGGTTTTCAACCAAAGAAAGAAATAATGTTGGTTTTCTTAAAAAAACATCTGAAATATTGAGTCGATTAAGAGAGTATAATGAATGGAAAATGTATTGTTAATAGAAATATATATTATAATAATATACATACATTTATTTGGATATAGATCTTAATATTCCATCATTCGAAATATAATTATCAACAATCTGGATAAACAATGAGATTGTATCATAAAACCATTACCACATTGGTGACATTGAATTGTAAGACCCATGAAAGAATAAAATTAAATGAAACATAAAATAAAATGATAATGAATAATTACTTGATATTATATATCAAAGGGATTATATATACACCTATTAAAATAATATAGTTTCATAACACAATATATGTCTCAAAGAAAAAAATTGAGATAAAATCCTTTTATTGTATGTCTCAACATCCTTCGTACACATTCGAAACTCCTATATAAAAATATATGTTTATTATAAATACATAATATAACCATAATTATATATATCATCCCATATATGATTTACTAGTGACCTTATTTTACCCATTTTTTAACCGTTGTATGTTAATGTTTTGTTTCAGGTAATAACTGCTTCATTTTCCATGTTTGTTTTGATTTGGTATTTTTGGTCATATTAAATTGATAATAGTACCATTATTTCAAGAATTTTAAACATTATATAAATACCATATATATTTCGTATATATTAATTTATAGTAATCTATAATTGATTGAGATTGAAATTGAAATACATCATTCATGGAGACGGTTGGTCATACGTAGTCATGATTGTGGTTTCCCATTTCTAGAATGATTGAAGTTAATAAAGGTAAATAATATAGTAATATTATAGATTCAGTATTATGTAATATATTTCAAATATTTTTATTTAAAATTTTAATTATTAACTTCCATGTAAATCGTATGATAATAATAAATCACATTGCTTCGTGAGGTGGTTGTTTGTTGTACACCGGAACGATGTTATTATATTCCCATGGAATGTAAAGTAAGAATTAATATGTTATATAATGATTATATAATAATATTAATATAATAAATGTTATATATAAACAGTAAATTCATCATTGTTTACTTCCGTTTGGATTTATGATGGAAAACGAATAACATAAGTTCGTGAGCGGTAGTCTACCGTACACAAGAATGATGATTTCATAACTCAATTGATAGAATAAAATACGTGTATAGGTAATTAGCATAACATAAAAAATTAATTATTTTTAAGATACCTAGGTCATTATATTATAATATTTTATTCATGATTGAAGTAGTTCAAGTAAGAAGTAAAATAAAATGCTTGGTTACCGGAGTTACCTCTTCTTCAGACAACTTCTTATTATTTCCACATAAAATATTACAATGTTGGATTTATAAAAAAATTAAGGATTAAACAAAAATATTATTGAATCAAGTAAATTATAGGGGTATGTATTTTCTGAACCAATTGGTTGTGGAAATGTGAAGCGGAGAGGATTGGGAGTGGCCATTTATAAGTGTGGTGAGTGGGACACTTAGAATTTTCAAAAAGAAAAAGGTGATCCCACATTTCTCACATTCCCCAAGACTCCAAAATGGTCCATTATATAAAATATAAGATATAAGTTCTAAATAAGGATATAAAATGGTTTTTGGACATGTTTTGGGTTTTTTAACCCTTATTTTTTTAATTTGACCCCCAGTAAACCCATTTTTACTTTAACCATAGAATATAATTTTTACTATTTTTACTATTCATTATGGTAAAAAAAATTGACCCTATTATATAATATATATCATTCTGACTAAAATTAATTAATCCATTTTTATAAATTAAATTCACATAATTGGATGTTTTAATTTTAAATTAATTCCATAGACACGATGAGAATGCATGTTTTCCAATGGAAAAGGTCAATTGTTTACAATGTTTCAATATAAATATTCAATATGAAATTGAAACAAATAAAAAAATTATTAATATATATATATATATATATTTGAACATATTTTACTCTTAATACCATCTAAATAAAATTTTTAAGAATTTAAATTCTTTAAAATAAATCATAATTCTTAATAAAATCAGCATTTTTCAGTATCACAGAAAAATTAACTTTTCATAAAATTATAAAAAATTTACTACAAGATAAATTTGAAATTTCTCTTTAAAAATTTATTTTTATGGGGAAAAATAAATTTTCATAAAGTGTAAAAATGGTTATTTTATTATCTAACCATAAAATGAAATGAAAACATTTTTTTGAGAATATTTTTTCTTCAAAACATATAAAGACTGTTCTAAAAATAAAGTAAACTTTTATCAATATGTATTACTATTACACAACTAATATAATTAATATTTAAAAATTATATTATATTATGCATATCACTATGTTTAACGACTAGTTTATAATGGTCACATTTAAATAATAATTTTAATAATATATTGTGGTTTGTTAAAACTCGGTGGCTTGTAATGCAAGATAAAATCAGTGTTCCATATAACATAAGATTAAAATAGTGTTTTTATTAATGTAAAAAAATCTAAAAGATTAAATTTATTTTAAAAATATTTATTTCAGAAAATCTTGGTATTTTACGTGTGTCGATCAAAAACAGATTACATTAGTTGGCAAGGCGGTAATCCACTGTACATATGATCGACAGTTTCATTTCATATTTGATGGAAGAGGAGATAGATATATGTTATTTCATAAACCTAATAATGTCTATTTAAATGGTAGATATTGGTTTTATTATATTGTAATTATTAGTACATGTAACACCTTAGGATTTTATAGTACGTTATTTCTTCAAAGTAATTCAATAACTTGCACTATACACAACACCGAGTTCTAGCGCACCATAACTTACCAAACTAGCTATTTAAAAGATGTTAGAATAGTATTAACAGAATCTTGATCTTTATATAATCCTTATAATTTTAGAATCCATCTTCTGAGTTTTGTAGACATAATGTAAGAACAAATTCATTTCTTTCAAATAAAAGAAGTAATTTTCTAAAAAAACGCAACATTATCGCCTTTTAATGAAGAACACACTTTAAATCCAATATTTGAAACTTTTATATAATCAATTTTAAAAAATAATCCTCTTCTTTAGATCAGTAAATAAGAATTAATTTCAATAATTTTTTTTGTTTTTCTGATAACTTTCAAATTTGGGTGAATTGTGAAAAATACTATATTTTAACAGAAAAAAACTTTTTGAATCAAAATAAGTTAGTGTTAAATTGTACATTTTAATGGTTTGGATGTTAAAATAGATTATATTTTTACCATTTAATCCTATTCTGGTCATTGTATGTAATTTCACTATGAAATTGGACATAATCAAGTGGCAATTTTTTGATAGTTATTATTTCTTAAAAACACGCTTTTTGGATTTGAAAACGGGAATTAATTTTAAAATAATAAATGCAGCTTCATTGTTTTGAAATTGGTAAAATGGACTTCATTTTTGAATTCATAATATCAGAATTAGCTTCAGGTAAAATTTTAGTATTTTTCTGAATATTATTAATGTTGTTTGAATAGTGAAAAACACTATGTTATAATTTAAAAACGAATTCTTATTTAAATAATTATTTCTTTTATTTAAAATTATTATAATTCAATATATATATAATACCTATATAATTTCAATGTAATTCACTGGAGTCATTTTATAATAAAATTAGATGTATAAAGTTTTTTCGAACATTTTACCATCTTTTAGCCACCTCCTAGGAGCATTTGCATATTTTCATAAAACATAATTTTACCACGTATGTTAGTTGAATTTTAGAAATCCGAGAGATATGGTTGATATCATTAAGTAAAATATGGTTCAATAAGATAAAAATAATGTTTGGTGAATAGTAACTTTTGACTTTAATTTACCATGGTTAAAAGTAAATAGGGTAAATAAAGGTAAACATGATATTATTATTAACCTAATACATGTCCTAATTATATAGGATATTTGTAATTCAATCCAAAAAATCCTTAGTAACATAATATGATCATTTATATCCACTTGAATTAGATTAGGACATTTATTATTATTTAATTTAAAGAAGAGTTAAAAGTGTTAAAATCAAGATTTCATAACTAAAACATTTTTAATATAGGTTTAACATAAGATAAATTCGACTATAAATATTCATTAGAATGATAAAATGATTTCTTACAGAAGAGTTTTTTTAGACATTAAATAATTAAATTTATTCAGGACCCAATGATGATGTAGTAATTACCTTATAAATAAAAGATTAAAATATTTGATATTATAAATACCCAAATAAATGTAATTTGAGACTTCTGATTAATTAAAATAATTTTATAGGTTAATATGACATGTTGGGATTGATACAATGAATTGTTTTCAAAGTAATCATGCTGTTATCATTTTATGAAAAAACAAATACCAAATAGTGTCAAAATTGACATAAAATAGTTTTTAAATCAATGATTATATTATTAATTAATATAATAGAACTAAAAACCTAAGTCTCAGCCAAATGACATATATAATAATATATATGACATTAATGAACCAATTGGGTTCTATTGCCATTTTATCTTGCGTTTATTGACCATATAATATACTAATACAAAGAGACATGGTAAATGTCAAACTATTAAAGTAAGAGTTAAATCTAAATGTCACGGTCAATATGGAGACCTAAACCTATCTAAAACATATTGGTTGAGATATTTCCGACCCATAACCAACATTTACTCTAAAAAAATCATTTTTGAGCCCTTATAAAACGAAAATTATTTTATTATTAAATAATATTTCAAGTTTTTCGTAAAGTGTCCCTCACCTCTCTTATAAAAGGACACTGCCCCTTCTCTTAATTTCACTCCTCCAAATGATTTTGGATCAGCCAAACACAACCCAAATATCCTCCCAAAATTCCTCCTTTAATCCTAGAGGCCATCCTTTGGTCAAAAATCCAACCTATGCAGCCTTTTTGATCAAATCAAAAGGAAGAACTCGAAAGAGAGGTAAATATTCCATCACCTCTTTCAAATTATTTTCTTCTTCCACTTCCATTTTATAAGTTGATTCCATTCTAAAATAATAACTCCAGTATAATCTATATATTTTGATGTTATTATAAAAATGGTACAACCATATTCTTTATTCTATCAATCTGCTAAATGACAAAGTCACCATACGTGTGTACGTTGGGATTACTGTCTCCATGTCGTGGTGTTGTTTGTTATTCAAACACATCATTATTTTGATGGGTATAATACTGAGTATAACTGATGTAAATAATAAATATAAATTTTTAGTGATTCTTTATATATTATAAACTATCCAATTACATATGATTTCTCCATCAATATAATGATATTTTCGCTCGTGCGTATGTACGGATTACCGTCCCAACAACGTGATGAGATTCATTTCCCCGTTCACCATTAAACGATGATTATAAAATATATATCATTAATAATTATATAATATATGACATAATAATGATACTATATATATATATATTATATGTTCTTACATATATCTTATTCAATTAGTTTCATTCAATACGATATGAAATCTGAAAGAGAGTTTATGCGTACGTACGGCCTACCGTCTCCATAAACGGTGTATTCCATTTCATATATATACGTCTATTATACATATATATATATATATATTCTAAATATATATGAAATATAAATCATGTTTTATATTCTGAAAGGATTTAAATCTTGATCTATGTGATATAATCAAGAGTAACAAGTTAAAACACGTATGATAAAGAAAGTGATTATTACCGGAAACGACAATAATACTGAGATATTATTAACAAAGCAATGTTAAAAGATCATATAATATATCATATTAATAATTTAATAAAAATTATTTCAACATTATACAAGAGGTTAAACTTCCCTTGATAATGGAAAAGTAAAAGATAATTGTTAATTTAACAATCATATTATTATCTGATGTTGTTTTAAGGTAAGTATCTACTAGGACCTCATTATCCTCCACATCCGTGTTTCTTAAAAATATATTTTGAAAACATTTTTACTATTGACTTGACTATGAGTTAAAGTCATTTATACCCTTGTTTGAATATTTATATAGTGGTTTAAAGGAATATTTCCGTAGTTTTCCAAACAAGGTACTTTTGACATTTTCGACAAAATTAAGGTAAGAATGTTTTTTTAACTTATAAGGCGGGTGCGACTATTTTCTGCCATTATAAAATCATCGAAGTTTCCCTTACAATCTTATAAAAATATGTTAGAAATAAATGTTTTATTTTATAATTATATATCTTTTAAATGTTTTCAAAATAGGATGATATATTTCTCTAAAAAGGGATTTAATTTCATCTATGTCAACATCACTGAAGAATTTTTAGTTAATTTGAAGTTTCTTTATTATGTTACAAAACATCCATATTGTATTGAATGATTTGTGATATGTTTGATTGTGTATGTGTTATTTTTATACCATTAATGGTTTATTGATAAGTATTGACATGTTTTATGCTAGATTTATTATGAATGTTTATGTTATGTTTAATCCTTTTCATATGAAGAATGCATTAGACATAGTAAGTGATGGGTGGAACCTGCTATAGATCCTTGATGAATCGGTAGGACACATTAGACAATCAAGTGTCTTTGAACAAGGCACTAACAAAATCTTATTGTAGTCTTGGGACAAGACCTTGACTATGTGGTTATGAATGTCTGGAATTATGCATTCCATCATTATGAAAGTGGCTTTTGATATTGAATGTGATTATTCGACTATTAGAATATCAATGTGAGTAAGTAAATTAAATTATTTGTTTCATATTTTTCATATTATGATAAAGTTGATATAGAAAATGATTTTTTTTAGTTTTATAAATTGCCTTAAATGATTATGCTTTTTTTTGAATGTTTCCGTTGTATTGTAATCTTTACTGAGAATTTGAGCTCACCCCTTTCTATGTTTTAATTTACCCTAGATTACAACAATTTTATTATGATGGATAATCAGGGTTAATCCAGGGGATTGATGGCATTATAAAAAGATCATTTATGTTGGGTATTATTTTTTAATGTGTAATGTAAAATTCATGTATATAATCTATTTTCCAAGACTGCTAAACTGATCGGTCTTTCGGGACCTGATTCCTTTTAATCATGGCAATGTATTAACAAAATTCACCGAATCTAGGTTTTTAAGATCGGGCCATTACATTTTGTATCAGAGGAATTTTAGAAAAAACCTTGGAACTAGATTTTGATAAACTCTTATTAGAGAAAATTACCCTATGATTGACTTTGAGGATTAGTATAGACGAACATCCTATAATTTTGCTAATATTGAGATTTTTTGAGTTTTCCAAAAAAAATACATCCCTGTCTAGAGATGAGTAGGTAGAGGCGGCTCTGGCATAGATGTACCTAGGGGTAAAACCTGATAACATTGCTTTCAGTTAGACTCAAATGGGAACTAGTGCATGACAATGGGCCTTGCTGCACTCTTGGTTACGACACTCCAGGGGGATATTCTTATGATAATTCTTATTTTCATTACAAATCATTATAAAGGATTTGCGATTATATACCTTCTCAAATAAAATATTTTTTTGATTATGTATTATTTCCATAAACTGTTCAATTTACATTAGGTATTTTACAAGTTTGGAATTATTAATTCCAATTCATAAACTGACCTAGTGTATGCCATTGTATAGAAATCGTGCCATGTAGAAGGAATGTGAACTACAGCAATACGTATGATCCAAAGAGTAAGAAGGATCATATATTTCATGATATTAAGCCAACATTTAGAATGTAAATTGTCTCCCATGTATTCTCAACATATGAATAAATAATATCATGAGTTAATAAGATAATTAATGAATTCCATGAGTCTTATCGATTTGAAGGGAAGTGAGAGAAGAAAATGATGGAAGAGAGAATGATGGACAAAGGCAAGAGGGAAAAGAAGTATTTTCCAATATGTAATAAATGTGTAAATAATAACCTTGGTAAATTCTTGAAGGGAATGTGAGTTATTTATAAGTGTGGAGAAAAAGGACACCATGTACATGATTTCAAGGGAAAGAAAAAGGTTTCAAATTGAAAATGCTTCATCTACATGATGTTGGGACACTACCCAAATCAATGTCCCAGTCATCAGAGAATACATAAAATGACACTATTGGATAATAACCAAGTTATGATACTACCTCAGATGAAGATGAATGACTAGTGTTCTTGTGTTGTTATTATAGAATTATTTCATTTCAGTGTTTTATCAACAATATACGAGTAATATGAATTATGGTGATAAATAAGGATTGTAATATATTAATATTTTATTGAGTATTTGAGATTATATAGTTCTATGAAAAGTGACTTAATAGTAAGATACGCTTTTTGGGAAGTACAAGGTTGAAGGAAAGGTAAACCATAATATGGTCCTGATAACGAGGTAGTGATTTTGAAATAAGAGATGATTGATTTGGATAAAATATATAGGATATTCTTGACTTCTTTGGAACTGATAAATAGTTTGTTTGTTTCATCATTTTCATAATATTAAAAAAATTGGATATATGGAATATATCCAGTATTATATAAAGGATAAGGGAGCATGAATGTAATCAATTAGGTTTTATGGTAATTCAAGTTGTTATCATGTTTTAAAATAATACATGATGAAGGTGTTCACGTGTTATTACATGGTAAAAAGGATCTTCAATGTGATTAAATTATATAAAAATTTTGGATTGTGAGTTTGGATAAGTATAAAGGATGGAATGGATTAAGTTTTAAATTGGACACTATTGTTATGATACTTTTTGGATTGTGATAAAAATGACAACATCCAGGCCATGTGACAATCCATCACATCGGACGAAGCTGCGGGAATCAAACCCACAACCATAGTGTGATTGAGATTTATTGCCAACCACTGGACTACATGAATTCCCTGGATTGTGTAATCTAGTTTTCTAAAGTTCCTAATATTTTAATTATAAATTCATTATTTTTGGAACCCTGTACGATTAGGGTAAAGAGAATTTTTTATGAAATATTTTGGAGTAAAAGATGAGTTTTTGGTAGAAATTTGTTGAAGGATAAAACTGTACTTGTCAAGTATATATATATATTTATATATCTATAAATGTTTTATTCTCATTTCTGGTTATTTAAATTCTTAAACATTTTGGAATGGATCTCAAAACCAAAAATGTGTTATCCTAATACCCTATATTTTGTTGAACCGATGCTATTTTAAATCATCATTGATTTATGGATTTGAGGCCTTGAATTTTACACTTGTTTGGGATTAATGACCTCAATCACTCCTTATAAATATTTATGTTTTTACTCCAATTATATGTCTTTAATTTCCACAAATGCTCTCCTAATTGAGATTATCATTTGGTTGTGACCCTTCAATTTCCCTTTTCCTCTTATTAAGACTAAATATTATTAAACCAATTTCTGATGTGGGTATTTTCACAAAAGAATTTTCTATTTTCAACATTTTTTTTAAAAACCATTTCACATTGTGAGGACAGAATTTATTAAAATTGGTAAGAATGTAACACCACAAGAATTCTTAGTACGTTATTTCCTCAAAATAATTCAATAACATGCACTACACACAACACTGAGTTCTACCGCACCATGACTTACCAAACTAGCCGTTAAAAAGAATTTATGAATAGTATTAATAGAATTTTGAACTTTATATAATAATTATAATTTTTGAATCCATATTGTGAGTTTCTTAGACATAATGTATGAACAAATTCTTTTTTTTATGATAAAAAAATTATATTTCAAAAAAATGCAATTTTTCCACCTTTTAATGGAAAACCCTCTTTAAATCCAATATTTTAATCTTTTATATATTCAATTTGAAAAAATACGGTTCTTTAGAATCGGGAAATTAGAATTTAGTTTCAATAAACTTTTGTTGTTGTTTCTGATAACTTTCATATTTCAGTGAATAGAGAAAAATACTATATTTTAACTGAAAACAGCTTTTTAAATCAAAATAATTTATAGTTTTAAATATTACATTTTAATGTATTGGATGTATAAATAGATTTTATTTTTACCATTCAATCTAATTCAAGTAATTGAATGTAATTTCACTTTAAAATTGGACATAAACAAGTATAAATCATTTGATAGTCATTATTTCATAAAAATACCCTTTTTGTTTTGAAAACTAGAATTAATTTAAAATTAATAAATTCTGATTCTATGTTTTGAAATTGCTAAAATGGAAATAATTTTTTAATTTATAATATCAAAATTATCTTAGGGTAAAATTTTGGTATTTTTCTGAAAACATTCAATTTTTGATGAATTGTGAAAAATAGTTAGTTATAATTTAAAATCATCTTTTTATTTATATAATTATTTATATTATTTTGAATTTATTTTAAGTCAAAAAATATATATAATACCTATATTAGTTCAATGTAATACATTGGAGTCATTTTATAATAATGTTATATTTATAAAATTTTATCGATCATTTTATTGTCTTTTACCCACCTCCAAGAGGCATTTAAAACTTTGCATAAAATATAATTTTACCACTTATGTGAGTTGAATTTCCAAATTCTGAGAGAGGCGGTTGTTATCAATAAGTAAAATATGGTTCAATAACATAAAAATAATTTTTGGTGCATAATAAATTTTGACTTATATTGACGATGGTTAAAAGTAAATAGGGTAATAAAAGAAAAAATGATAATATTATTACAGTAACACATGTCCTAAATATATTGGTTAAATGTAATTATACCAAAAACAACCTTAGGAATAATATATGATCTTTAGGTCCACTTGGATTAGATTAAGTCATTTATTATTATTTAATTTAAGGAAGAGTTAAAAGTGTTAAAATCATGTTTCATAACTAAAACATTTTTAATATAGGGTTATACATAGGATAAATTAGACTATAAATATTAATTATTTTCTACATAATTGTATTTTATTTATAATTTTTAGACATTAAATAATTAAATTTATTTATGACCCAATGATGATGCAGTAATTACCTCATAAATAAATGATTAAAATAATTGATATTATAAATACCCAAATAAATGAAATTTCAGACTAATGATGAATAATACTAATTTTATTGGTTAATATGAAATGTTAGGGTTGATTAAATCAGTTTTTTTCGAAGTAATAATGTTTCTATGATTTTAACAAAAAATAAATACCAAATATTGACATAGTTGACATAAAATAGTTTTTAAAACAAATAATATATTATTAATTAATATAATTGTATTAAAAATCAAAGATTTGGCCAAAAGACTTATATAATAATATATATGACATTTCCGAAAAAATTGGTGTCATATTGACATTTTATAATAATTTTATTAACTATATAATATAAAAACACAAAGAGACATGGTAAATGTCAAACTATTTAACTAAGAGCTAAGTCTAAATGTTATGGTTAATTTGGTGAGCGAAACCTCACTAAAACCTATTTCTTGAGATTTTTGTGACCCATCCCCACATTAGACTCAATATAAATCATTTTGGATCCATTAGAAACCGAAAATTATTTTATTATAAAATAATGTTTCAAGATTTTCCTAAAGTGACCCTCACCACTCTAATAAAAGGGCACTTCCACTTCTCTTAATTTCACACCTCTAATGCCTTTTGGCTCAGAAAACACCTGTCCAAATATCCTATAAACATCCCTCCTTTCATCATAGAGGCCTTCCTTTGGTTATAAAACCTACCTAATGAGCCATATTGATCAAATCAATAGGAAAACCTGAAAAAGATGTAAATATTTCATCACCTCTTTCATGTTCTTTTATTCTTCCACTTCCTCTTTATTTTTTGTTTCCATTCAAAAATAATAACTCTAGTATATTCTATATACTGTGATTATATTATAAAAATGTTAAAACCATATTCATTATTATATCCATCCTAAAAATTACAATGTCACCATAAGTGTGTATATATGGATTACAGTCTCCACGTCATGGTGTAGTTTTTTATTCAAACACGCAATTATTTGGATGGGTATAATAATTACTATAAAAGATGTAAATAATAAATATAACATGTTAATTATTCTGTATATATGATATACCATCCAATTACATATTATTTCTCCATCAATATAATGATATTGTCGCACCTGCGTACGTACGGATTACCGTCTCCATGACGCGATGAGATTCATTTCCACATTCACCTTTCAACGATGAGTATAAAATATATATTATTAATAATTATGTAATATATGAAATAATAACGATACTGGAGATATATATATATGTGTGTGTGTGTCTACTTACATATATCTTATTCACATAGATTCGTTCAATACAATATGAAAGCAGAAACAATGTTTATGCGTACGTACGGCCTACCATCTACATAAATGGTGTTTTCCATTTCATATATATACGTCTATTATACATATTTATATTCAAAATATATATGATATATACTTCATGTTTTATATTCTGGAAATATTTAAATCATGATCTATGTGATACAATCAAGAGTAACAAGTTAAAACAGGTACGATAAAGAAAGTGATTATTATCTGAAACGACGATAATACTGAGAAATTATTAACAATGAAATGATAAAAGATGATATATGATATCATATTAATAATTTCATAACAATTATCTCACCATTATACAGGAGTTTAACCTACCCTTGACCAAGGAAAAGTAAAATGTAATGTTTTATTTCAAAATATCATTATTATCTGAGGTTTTTTTACATAAGTATCTACTGGGACATCTTTATCATCCATATACATGTTTCTTAAAAATGTATTTCAAAACATTTTAAATTATTACTATAATATGGGTTAAGGTCATTTATATGCTTGTTTGACTATTTATAAAATGTTTGAAATGAATATTTTACTAGTTTTCGAAACAAGGTACTTTTGACCTTTTCGACAAAATTAAGGTAAGAATGTTTTTTAACTTATACGGTGAGTGTGGCTATTTTCTGCCGTTATAACATCATCGAAGCTTCCCTTATAAGATTATAAAAATATTTTAAAAATAAATGTTTTATTTTTTAATTATATAATTATTAAATTAGTTCAAAATAGTAAGATATATTTCCCTAAAAAAGGCTTTGATTTCATCTATGTCAATATCCTTTGATGGATTATAACTTTATTTGACGTTGATTTATTATTATACAAAACATCCATATTGTATTGAATGTTTTTTGATATGTTGTAATGTGCATGTGTTATTTATATACCATTCATGGTTTATGGATAAGTATTAACATTTCGTATTCTAGTTTTAATACAAATGTTTATGTTATGATTAAACCTTTTCATATGAGGAGTGTATTGTACTTAGTATGTGACAGGTGGAGCCTGCTATATCACCTTGATTCATCTGTAGGTCTCATGAGTCAGACTAGTGTCTTGGCACAAGACTTTGATAAAATCTTATTGTAGTCTTGGTAGAAGGCCTTTACTATGTGCTTATGAAAGGCTGGTATTATGCATTCAATCATTATGAAATTGGATATTGGTATTCCATGTGATTATTGGACTTGTTGAATGTCAATGTGAGTAAGTAAATTTCATTATTTTGATTTATATTTTCCATATTATGATGAAGTTGATGTTGAAAAGGCTTTTGTTTTAGTTTTTAACATTATCTTAAATATTTATGCTTATTTATGAAAGTTTCCACTATATTGTTATCCTTACAATGCATCTAATCTCACCCCTTTCTATGTTTTAATTTCCACAGGATTCCAAGAATTGTATTATGAATGATAATTAGGGTTAATCTAGGAGATTAATTGCATTCTCAAATGATCATTTATGTTGTGTTTTATTTTCTAATTTGTAATGCAACGTTCATGTATGTAATCTATTTTCCAAGACTGCTAAACGGACCGGTCATTCGGGACTTGATTCCTTGTAATCATGCCAATGTATTAAAATAACGAACTGACTCTGGGATTCTGGGTTCGGGGTTTTACAGAACATGAATAAAGGTTGTATATTGTAAAAAAATAATATATAGAATTCAATTGTATTTTCTTAGAGAATCTTCCCTTCTATCTCTTATTATGGAATATAAGGTCCGTATTTTTGGAAGAACATAAACTCTAGAAAATTTATATGGATGTTAAAGATATTTTTTTTGAAGTTTTGGTTTATAAAAATGTCTTAATAGGTGTGAATAAGTTAGGGAAATAAGTGCTCTTCTATAATTAAAGAGGGGTGGAATTTTGGTAAATATCCAAAATAATTCAGTAATGGGAAGTCACTCTCACTCCAAGTGCCTCCAAAATTTATAATTAGACTATTTGAGGGAATATATGGTAGATCTACACCTCTATCAAAAAACATGTTTTCAACATTTTATTACATATCCTTTAATTTTTTTAATTTTACCATTTTAGCTTTCACCACGATAACTTGTTTTTTATTTATTTTCCTAGGTGGTTTATCTCTAAAGAATACAATTAAAATTATTATGATTAAGTAATTTTGAGAATGTGATTATAAATTTTAAATCAAATTTATTAAATAAAAACCCTATATGTTTGTAATATTTATTTTAACATAAGCATATAACAATCACAAAACCTTGTTTCAACCATAACCATAATAATTAATGTTTATTATTTTTAATTTCCATTATGAATAAAATTTAAATTGGACTTATTACATAATATTAATTATACTGATAAAAAATAAGGAATTAATTTTAATAAATTCAATTCATATATATTTCATAATTTAACATCAAAGTAAACCCACAGACATGATGAAAAAACCATTTTCCATTCAAAAAACACTAAAAATAATAAAATTTTAAATAATAACTATATATTAAATTGATAAAAAATACATAAATTATTTTAATAATAATATATTTTAACTAATTTTATATTTAAACCATTTAAAAAATATTTAAATTATTAAATTATTTAAACTGAAAGATAGTTTTTAAAAAAACTGTATTTTTTTAATATTCATTGAAAAAATTAATGTTTTCATAAAATTATTAAAAATTAACTAAATTCTAATTAATTCATCTAGATTTTATAAATGAGTTTTTATTCAAATAAATTTTAAAAAAATAGCGAAAAATAACATTTTGTTCACAAAAAGAAATAAAATCATTTTTTATAAAGTTGTTTTTTCAAAATATATAAACACATTTCAAAAAAAATTAAATATTTTTTAGAAATATTTTTTATTTAAATATATATTATATTGTATATTTAAAAAATATCATATTAAAACTTCCATGTTTAATATCTAGGATATAATAGTCTTTTTTAAATAATAATAATATTATTATATTGTGGTTCGTTAAAACCTAATGTTGTGTGTGTGTAAAGAGATCGAAGAAGTTAAATTTATTAAAAAGAAACATAAAATATAAAGATGATACATTCTAAGAACCTTTAAAATAATTTATCCCTCTAAATTATAAACTTTTCTATAAAAACAAATGATACTTCTACCTTATTAAATCGCCATGTTCCCATGTAGCTACCACATGCTAGAGGTTTCACCACAAGACATCAACCAGGTGAGGGGTCTTGTTTCATAGAATATTCTATATATAATACAGAATCTCTTATGTTTATTACCCATAATAAATATCATGATCTTAGAGTAAGACCCCTGAGTATACTACATATGACAGATAAGGTATGTACCTCCTCCTGTGAGATGCATTGAAGGATTCATGAAACTGATGGAGGTTTTTTTTGATTTTTCTAGTGATAAGTTATGGTCCCTATATGATCATGAATTTTAAATGGTGTGATATACCTAGGTATTATTTTTTACTTATTTTAAAATATCATTACCTTCATCCGTGGATAAATTCTTAAAAACACCTTTTCACTAAATTCAAGTTCTAAATCATGCAACGATTGTCATCTTAACTTTTTTGTCATCTTGGTCCACCTTTATGTGTTGTTGAATAGCATTAACATTATATTTTATTTCTTATACTATATCGAGTAACAATATATTATTTTCTTCAACTACATCACATCACATTGGATTTATACACTTCTTTCCAATAGGGTTTCCTTAGAAGTCATCTAAATGATTGAGTGAATGATATTATTGTATGAAAAAGTGTGCATAAGAGGGTGTTAATCCCAACAACCTTTGAAATCCATATAAAAATATCAAAATATATACCATAGAGTTTTAATTTATCTCTTAAATTCACCATCTATCTTATAATGATACATAGTTGTGAAACTCGTAACTATATCCAGAGCCTATTTATGACTTATCTAAAATTTTGATGTAAACCCCGCATCCCAATTTGACACTACAAAATGTGTTACTCTACAAAACCATATGACGTACTTAATGTATATCCATGAAACCTGATAAATATTCTTGGATATTGATGTCGTATGGAGACTTTATAAGGATATCTAATACCACCCATATATCATTATTCTATTTAGATAGTTTATGGAGTCTGAAAATAAAATCCATGGTGATGTTTTACTAATTATATTTTGATATGTGTAACAGTAGAAACAACCCCTTAGAATTTTATATCTCAAACTTAAATTTTTTAAATACAAAGCACCGACATAAAAACACTACAATAGATCTCTTCATACCATCACACTAGATATACTCTTTCAGATCTCTATACATCTTCATACTTCTATAATGAATAGATAATTAAGAACTATCACCTTCCTATAATAGATATTTCTTCAAATTTAGTATAGAAAGAAAACATACATGGTTCTTGAACCTTATTATGACATCATGATAAAGGTTATATTTAATAGCATTTATCAACTTTTTTATATGCATATAATCTCTATATTCTCATTCAATCTTCACTTGTATAGATGGTTGAACCCTCATTTGAGAAAGAAAATATTTATCCCCTTCCTTCAGTATTTCCATATCGATCGTTTTCAAATCCATATATATTGTATCATTTTTTATCCTCATCATGGATATTCTATCATGATCCATTCAACAAAATATATTTTCAACCTTCTTCTCTTACCTAATGTGTTAATGTATTGAGAAGTGATAATATTTAATCCTCTATAACCATCTGGTCTAGTGCATATTCAACTCCTTATATGTGAATAGATACTTTATAAAAATTTAACAATATATATATATATCACACTTTTCTCTATAAAGAAAATTTCTATATATCAATAATGTAAAAATTGTCATAGCTAACTATAAATGTTACGTTGGTTAATTTTTCTCATAAACCTTCAATTAACATGACATGAAAACTATAACCATGTAATTATACATGAAAACACTTCATAATCCCTCATTAGACGCATCACTATAGATTTGAAACCATTCTCTATTGTAGTATAATGTAAAAATAGGTTCACCAAGAATTATTCTCTTAAATTCCTTTAAAATTTCCCCCCATTCATCCATCAAGAGGAAATTGGATGCCTTTCGAGCATACATGGTGATTGGATGACACAGTCATGAAAAATTGTCCCGAAATATTTATAATATTCATTCTAAGAAAGAAAACATTAGATCACTATTACAATGGTTGTCCTAGGTCAATGTTAAATTGCCTTATTCTATTATATAACCACTGATATACAATAATTTGATAATATATGGGCCAAAAATGAAACCTTCAATATCCATAATTCATATTTTGAAAATTTTTCATACAGTTTCTCCTACCTTGGAGTATTCAGTATAAATCTCATTGGATCATCATGATATTACTTTACCTTTCAATATATAATAATATCATTTATAAAGGCTTCTGTAAAATGATCATGGTAATCTATGAAGACTCTATTCATTAAATCAATGAAGATATCAAGGTAATTAGTAAGACCAAATCGAATCACTATATACACTTATTATCCATACCTTGTATGGAACGTTATGTTGGTTATATCATTTTTCATCACCCTTAATTAATGATATCCTAAATTAAAGTCAATATTGGAAAATTATTGATCTCTACATAGTAGATCAAACAATTCATCAATTCAGGTTAGATGATACTTTTTCGTAATTGCGGTCTTTTTCAGTTCATGATAACTAGTAAGGAGTCTCATTGATCCGTATATCTTCTTAAAAAGAGATAAAGATCATCCCAAGGAGACAAATATGGATAAATTAATTCCTTTTCAGGATACTCATGGAGTTTCTCCTTTAATTTCTACAACTCAATTATGGTTATACAATAGGGAGTCATTGAAATAGGTGTAGAACTATATAAGAGTTCTATTGAGAACTCAACATTGTTTTATGATGGAAGAATATGAAACATTTATGAAAAGACATGAATTAACTCTCTTACTATAGTAATTTTATTGATTTTTGAGTTTCTCCACGACCATATATGATAAACACCCCTTTTGAATGGGAATCATGACTAATACAAAGGGTTTGGTCTCCATCGGAATTCATTATCTTTCAACGCACTTATATACGATCATAGGTTGGTCAATAATAACAAATATTAATTTTCATCCTTGGAAATATATGTGGTATTTATGTTAAACGAGATCAATACAATCCTAATATAACATCAAATTCAGCTATGTTACATCCATATTCATTGATAAGTTCCAAGATAACATTACATGGTGTTCTAGGTTACACACATATTCACCATTCATGCTATATTATGACATAAAATAATTACCCAATTTTTTGGGGGGATTTATAATTATGGGATTACCCATCACATTCACGCATGTTCCACATAAAGAAATCATGCATAGTTAATAATCATATGATAAATTCCTGAATATGAAACCAGTTGCATAATCCTATCTTTTTTAATAACCAAATGAATTATCATAAATATTCATATGAAATAAGGGATTAAATAATTCATAAATATTCACAAATTAATAAATAATCAAATTTCATGAATTTTATTTTGCATTATAGTGAATACATAAAAAAATTGTGGAGAATCATGTTTTGAAATGAATTTCATAACTAGGGTTTTAAGAAAAAGTGTAAATAATATTAAAAGAGGGAAAGTGCATAATAATTTCATCTAAACCACACACTAAACAAAATTTTTGTCATTAAGAAATAATTTTTTATATAATACATATAATATTAATAAAATTTTATGGAGTGGTACATGAAAAGATATAAAAAAAAATAAAGAATTTCAGTTTAAACATGGTTTCTTAAATGTGGAAATTCATAAGAGAACATGATGAAAATGAATTTTCCCAAATAAAGATGTGTAATTTGAAATAAGTGTATATATGTATGGAAAATATTTAAATAATATTTAAGTGGAAAATTTTAATAGGTAGAGGGAATGGGAGTAAATAATGATAATGTGAAACCCAAAAGTAATGTGAGTACTTCATAAGATCCCTTACCAAAGGTCCCAACATGATTGGTCCATGCATCTAAAATCATAAATAATAAAAGTAAGTTTATTAAATGTTTTATTTAGAAAATTTATCATGTATATTACATTTTATCATGTTCATTTACATTTCTTAATTCATTCATTTATTTTATATTTTTTTCTTATATATTCCACTTTAGGTTATTTGATTGTTTTTCCCTAAAACATATTTGGTTTTTTGATCATGGTTAAAGGTAATATTAAGAATTTCCCTAATCTCAGAAACTATATATTTAGTGATTAATATATAATTATACTATCAAAAATTGTATACATCAAAATAAATGTCCAGATTTAATTGAGATTACAAAATTTTCCTTATTATTCTTTTAGGCACTAAATATTTACTACAATCATTGATTTAGAATTATAATTAATATAACGACCAATTTATCATTATAGAATCTAAATAATTTCATAAATATTATATAAATTCATAAATTACATTCTGAAATCCATCCATGTCATATGGTGATGAAAAACAAAACACATCATCAATGGAGTTGATGAAACGACCCTAACATGGGCGAGGTTTTTATTATAAAATGGATGGATGGAACCTTTTTAACAATCATACCATAAATGTAATTATATTTTGGAATAATAATTATTGCTATTTTATTATATTAGGATGTTTAGAATAAATTTCTAAGTATATTTGTCATGACCCTTCCCCTAGGGCACGTGTCATAACTCCCCTAAGCCCGCATTCTATAGGCCAGGGGCTGGCGACTAGCACCAATGGAAAAAATCCCTATAACTAGGAAGGCATTGCCTTTATAGAACGTAAACAAAACACAACCAAAGTATAAGAGGAAGAAAACAATAAGTAAAACAATATAATAAGTGTGCGAAAAGTACAATGGGGGCCAGAAATACAAGCCCAATAGTAAATAACATGGAAAAGACAAAATAGCCGGAAGGTGTCAAGCTGGTCCTGGATCGTCCTCCGGAGTTCCTACCTAAAGGGTAGGTACAGATTGTCACCTCTGCTCTCCATGTCTGTCTGTCACCTCCAGGTACCATCTTGTCATGGATTCCACCTCTAGGTACCATCTCGTTGTGAAGTACACTTCCGGGTATCATCTCCTTGTGGATCCCACCTCTGGGTATCATCCAACTCTACAAGCCTCAACCATAATCAGTGATGTTCGTTATCTGTATCCAACACAACGAGGTGCAGGCATAGCCCATGCAGGTGTGAGTAAAATGATACACAGTAGGGACCCCAAGATCCTCAAGGTCTCACAAAATCCAACAATGATAATCCACAAATAAATATCTCAACAGATAACCTTAACATAGGTATATGCCCAAACATATACCTATGTTATCAAGTAACCCATAACAATCAAGAGGAAAACACAAAGGTCAAAGACTCAACTCAAAACAGTATTTTTATTTACGATGACGAAAACATGGTTGCTGGAGAACTCAGCCTTTTTCGAGCATAGTAGTCTTGTCACGACTCCGAGGTGCCACTCACTAACCTTAGACTACTGAGGTACTCCTCCTATCAAGTAACGCTGGTCTGCCACCTCACAGAGTAGTGCTCCCCTCCATGGGTCTTCCACCTCACATATTAGTTATCCCCCTCATAGCTTATAGAGGTAATCCTCCTATCGAGTACCATGGGTCTGCCACCTCAAAATGCAGTTCTCCTCCGCTATGGGATTGCCACCTCACAAAGTAGTGATCCCCACTGGGCTATGCAAGTCACTCCGAATCGAATCGGAAAAGCAGTCATCAGGTCTCATCCAGCTACAAGGTCACCATACTTTGTATGCTTGTCTTCAAAAGTATCCGCTACATGAGCTACTGGATGACAGAACAAGTGTCACGATGTCCCACGAAGAAGTGTCTCAAATAACCGCCTCTTCATAGGTGTCTCAATGCAATAGACGACATGTCAATTGGACACCCGGTCTGTCAGTTATAATCATTTTAGTCACGGGGGGCCTGGTAGGTTTCATGTTTGATCCAACCAGACTGTATCTCAATTGTACCTCAAACTCCCATGTGCTATACTCAAAGGAAGCATTTCTCAATGTTATTACCAATGTCGCTGATGATTCATCAAACAGACATCCGGTCTGAGAGTTTTTAGCAATTACATTCCAGGGGCCCGGTTGGATTTCAGGTACAATCAAACCCGTCCATACTCCAACTGCGTCCAATCCTCATGTGAAGTATGGAAAAAGAACTGTCTCATGAAGAGGAAACCAACAATGTAGACATCACGTCATTTGGACATCTGGAGCTCAAGTTATAAGTGTTTCCACTCCGAGGGCCCAGTTGGTTTCGGGTTCGAACCAACCCAGTCGTACTCAAACTTCACCAAAACCTTGAGTGTAATATACAGAAACGACATTCAAGGAATCCTACATAACTGACGGTGCGTTTATTGGAGGTTCGTAGCTCAAGAAATGTTAATTTAACTGAAAATGGTCCGAAAATAGGGGTTCTAGGAACAGTCCGACCCAGCCCAACACCACCTGGGTCGGCCCAAACCGGGACAACCCAGCTCGGGTCCAGGTCTAGCCCAGTTGGACGTGGCACAGCCCACGTGGCCCACCCAGGCTCAGCCAGGGGAGCTGGCTCTGCCAGTTGGCCGAGCACCTTGCGACGAGGGGGGGGGGAATTTGTAATAGGTGACGCCATCTGCTGCCGCCCCGCCTCCCAGATCCCTCACGGCCACCGGGTCTGGAGCTTCGCTGTCGTGGATGTGCCGTGGTAGATTTCTTCTGGCTGCGCGCTAGGGCGTCGTCGCACTGGCAGTGCCTTTCGCGGACCACCGAACGCGCTCTGGTGGTCCGATTTTCCCGCAGTCTGTGCCTGTGGCTCTCCTTAGACCCACCTTTCACTACGACGACTTCCATACCCCGTTGCAGTCCCGTTTCATCTTCACCCTTCAATACGCGCACAAACAAACAATCTGCGGAGGGTAACTGGGCCGTGTTTGTTCCTCTTGTTCCCTCCTCGTAAGTCGATAAAAATTTTCCAATGATAAGAAATGTTTCACGTTGTACGAAGAACAATTTAACTCGAATAACAATGAAACAATCCATCCAACATTTTTCCCGCAATGAACTATTCCCAACCCACAAAAGAAATCATTTGTGTATCAACTTGATAATGAGTTGACCCACGTTTTTTGTTTTAGAATGGATGAATCATGGGAATATAACATACTCAAAATAAACCCTTACCTCGTAAAATAGCGTTAAATGATGGTGAGTCGTGGAAGACGGGCGTCGTGGAAGACAGGCGTCGTTCCGTCAACGTCGGGAAGGAAGTCAAATGGGATTTAATGCTTGGGTGGTCCCCTCATTAAAAAGGAAGGTTTCATCCTCCTCAATTAAGAAGGGGATATAAACCTAGAGGCTCTCCCTCATAAATGAGGGGTAGTCAAGTAGTTATGATTCCCCTCCCATTAATGGGAGGCCACTTGTGGTTTCCACCACAATCAACCTAAAATGGGAGGTTGGATATTGGTGGGCCCCACCACCATGGCCTCTCAAGGGGGGTTAGGGTGTGGCGGTCCCACCACCAACTCCCATGTGGGGATTCTAACCACTTTATCTGTGGGGCAGGTGTTTAATAAAATAAACTAAATTGTTCACTTATTTTATTTTATTAACCCATGTAAAACCCTAAAAAGTAACATTCATACCCGATCATCTACTGTCGAGGAGAATGTTTTCTTAAGCGATAACCCATGATGCATGTTCAACGGTGCCCTCAGATTTCAATTCTGAGCACCGGTTCATAAGATAGAAAAAAACTCGCTCGTTCATTCAGATAACGTACCCGTTTTGGACTTCGTAAATTGATTCCGGGAACACCGGGCCTCAGAATCAAGTGCTGTCAGAATCCACAGAATCGTAAAATTACAAAGAAATTAAGAAAAAAAAATTCCTTGAAATTTCTTGGTCAGAAAATTACTACCACCTCATGGATTTAAATCCCTGTAAAGCTACATGACAAACTAGGGAAACTTAAAAAGGTACCAAGCACGCATCTGAGCCTCCCGCTCCCATGTTCTCTCCTAGAGGTTCTCGTGCTGCCAATGAAAGCGCACAAGATGAATCAACCATCCTCATAGGTCCCACACCTTTCGATAATCAACCTCTACTAGAACCTCGTGAAGGTCTCTCCGTCATCGATGTCCATCTCCCCATGGTCAATGATGATGGATAGGTCGTGCACACATCTCCTCAGCTAGATATGTTGATGACGTCGTGCACCTAGTGCATCTGAGGTGGAATGGCTAGCCGGTAAGCCATCTCGCCTATACTGCTGAGGACCTGGAATGGTCCGATGAACCTCAGAGATAACTTGCCGCATCAGACACATATCTGTAAACATCATTGATGTGAGACCAGTAAAAGACGTGGTCGCCATCCTCGAAATCTAGGGTTATTGTCTCCTATCAACATAGGATTTATGACTGCTCTGTGCAGTCTTCATCCACTGTTGGATAATCAGCAACTTCTTCGTTTCCTCATGATGGGCGTACCATTCAACCTATTCCTCAGCTCCTATAAAGCTCTACTGGCATATCTCTGACCACTCAAAGAGTTTCCTCTTCTTCTTCAATGGTAAAAGTAGTGCAACAACTCTGGAGAAATCTGGCACAAATCTTGGTATGGCTGACTCATGAGTGAATGACTGCACCAACTTATACATGATTCCAACCTGTGTAGCCTAGGGTTTCCTTTTTTCCAACCAAGGAAAAACCCATCCCATCATTTTAGGTAAACCACATTCTTTTTTACTAATACAGTCAATCTGTGTATGAACTGTGGTTGCCCAGTCCATACCCAAACTAACGTTGTAATGCCTCGATGGTGCCACTAAGAGATTCCAACCGAAAATCTCACCTCAAGGTTCATATCACACCATCGGCGTAAGTGTGATAATTGTGTCTCCTCCCAAAGGTATCTCCAGACATGAGGGTCATGTCAATGGCTTAACCGGAATCTCAAGGTATGGGACAAGATTCATGGAAGGAATGAATGATTCATATCAATGTCTATTGTTACAGCTGCTAGTAGTAGACACAGATCGTTCCTCGAATCCTCCTTAAAGCCTTTTGATCGCACTCCTTGACCGCATGCAGCTACTCTCTTCCCCATCTCTCCATCTCCTTGAGCCTAGCGGGGACTACAAAGGAAGGTGGTTGTAACATGTCAAAAATGTACACCACCTCATGATTCTCTCCCAGCTCTACTTCCACGTCTACTGCTCTACAAATTCATATATCCAAAACACATCCTCTTCATGAAACATTTTACACACCCAAGTCTTTGAGACTGGCACCGGTTTCCTGTTTTTCCCACTGCTAACATTCACTGGCTATATCCGTTCAGCCAAAGAACATTCAACCAAAAAGGTTATCTATAACACCCTAGCAGAAGTAGGAATGCATAGAAGAAAATTGATTGCTTGGATGTCCATTAAACACACCTCGCTATGAGGTTCGAGCTCTAAAGCACTGATTTTATCGTAGTCATCAAGTACTAGGAATGGTTGGTATGCCTTGATGAATACTCAACTACCGACATGTCATCCGGAAGAAGCTATATAAGCTCTAGAAAACTCTCAGCCACCTCCGCAATACTGTCTTCAACTACCTATGAGTCGGTCTCTCCTCGGAACCGGAGGGTTATCTGATTCTGAAACATGAGTAAGGCACTAATCCTACATGTGTTATCTACCGGTACAACCGGTTGAAACTACGGACCAACATGTTGTGATATAGCTGGCACATTACCAGAAGGTACTATCTCAGGCATCTGTCCACGTCCCAAAGCCTCATTACTATGAGGAACAACCTCATGGTCACTCACTAGAACAAACTAGTAGCTAAGATCAACATCTTCTCTACTAGTGGCAAAACTAGGTGTAAAACTCTAGAAATCTCCTCCATCCAGTCCACTACTGCCTGGGAATCTTCATCACCTCGTAACCTCAGAGGCATCTACTGCTGGAACTCGTGCAACGCGCTCTATCATTGTGCAATATCCACTTGTACAAATAGTGGCATCTACTGCCTAACAGGTGGTGGTGCTGCTGGTACACCACCCGAAGTGCCAACATAGAAAGAGGGCCCTGCAATGGAGTCTCATTGCTTGGCGGGCCATCATCGAGTACTCTCTCGGAACTCCAATTGACATCCTGTGTGGAGACATCCTGAACAGATGAAACACGGTCAAATTATTTAAACATGGTGAGATGACCTCGTTTGATCTGACATAATGAAAACTTTGGAAACACACACGCAATCAGTGTTTTCGTGCACTGGGACAGAAATCAGTAGTCAGGGTCCCAGTGTATGGATACGTCGGCCACCACACCAACACTGGACTCCCTGATTTGAAGACCACACTCGATACCCTTAACACTATTTTTTCACAGAAAACAATTATTAGAGTCCTGAGTTCTGCGGTAGAACCAAATCCTATGATACCAATTTTTCATTACCCGTCCCCTAGGGCCCGTGTCGAAACTAACCCAAGCCCGCCTTCAATATACCAGGGGATGGAGACTTGCACCAAAGGCACAATTCCCTATAACTGGGAAGAATTTTCCTTTATATAATGTAAACAAAAACACAACCAGAGTACAAGAAGAAGAAAACACTAATTAAAATAATATAATAAGTGTGCTGAAAGTACAAATGGAGCCATAAATACAAGCCCAATAGTAAAGTACAAGGAAAAGTCAAAACAACAGGAAGGTTTCAAGATCCTCATGGATCTTCCTCCGAAGTTCCTACCTGAAGGGTAGGTAAAAATTTCCATATCTTCTCTCAATGTCTGTCTGTCACCTCCGGGTACCGTCTCGTCGTGGAGTCCACCTCCGGGTACCATATCGTCGTGTAGTCCACCTTCGGGTACCATCTCGTCGTGGATCCCACCTTCGGGTACCGTCCAGCTCTACAAGCCCCAAACACGATTAGTGTTGTCCGTCGTCTACATCCAACACAACGTGGTGTGGGCATAGACCTTGTAAGGGTGAGTATAATGATACTCTGTAGAGACCCCAAGACCCTCAATGTCTCACAAAATCAAACAAGGATAAACCACAAAGAAATATCTCAATAGATAACCTTTAATTATTCATATTCCCATAAGTATATCTATGTTATCAAGTAACCCATCTTAATCATGAGGAATATACAAAGGTCAAAGACTCAACTCAAACATGGATTTTTATTCACGATGACGAAAACAAAACTGCTTTAGAACTCCTCCTATTTCAAGCAAAGTAGTCATGTAATGACTCCGAGGTGCCAATCACTAGCCTTAGACTGCTGAGGTACTCCTCCCGTCAAGTACCATGGGTCTGCCACCTCACAATGTAGTGCTCCCTGCCCTGGGTCTGCCACCTCACACAATCTTTCTCCCCCTCATAGCCTACAGAGGTCCCTCTCCTATCAAGTTCCACGGGTCTTCCACCTCACTAAGTAGTGCTCCTCCGCTATGGGTATGCCACCTCACAATGTAGTGATCCCCACTGGGCTATACAAGTCACTCAGAATCGAGTCGGACAAGTAGTAATCAGGTCTCAACCAGTTACAAGGTCATCATACTCTGTATGCACGTCTCCAGGAGGATCCTCTCCATGAGCTACTAGGCGACACACCAAGTGGCACTATGTACCATCAAGAAGTATCTCAATGAATAGCCTCGTCATTAGGGTCTCAACGCAATAGATGGAACGTCAATCAGACGCCCGGTCTATGAGATATAATCCTTTTACTCCCAATGGTCCGATTGGTTTCATGTACGATCCAACCTGACTATATCTCAACTATACCCTGAACTACCATGGAGTATACTCAAAGTAAGGGTTTCTCAACGTGATTACCAACATCGCTGACGGTTCGTCTAACAGACGCCCGGTCTAAGAGTGTTTTGCATTTCTGTTCCAGGGGCCAGGTTGGATTTCATGTACAATCCAACCCGGCCATACTCCAACTGCGTCCAAACCTCAGGTTAAGTATGTGAAAATTACCATCTCATCAAGAGGAATCGGTCAAAGTCGACGGCACGTCATTCGAACGTCCGGAGCTCAACTAATAAGTGTTTCGGCTCTGAGGGACTGGTTGGTTTCAGGTTTGAACCAACCCGGTCATACACAAACATCACTGAAACCTTGAGTGTAATATACTGAAACGACCATGTCAGTTATAGGAATCCCACGCAACTGACGGTGCATCGATCGTAGGTTCGTAGCTCATGATATTTCCATTTAAGCAAAAAGGGTCTGAAAAATCGGGGGGTCTGGGCCCGGTATGACCCGACCCAACACCCCATGGGTTGGCCCAAACCGGGACGACCTGACTCGGGTCCGGGTCTAG
This sequence comes from Viscum album, assembly GCA_963277665.1. NCBI lineage: Eukaryota > Viridiplantae > Streptophyta > Magnoliopsida > Santalales > Viscaceae > Viscum > Viscum album. The sequence goes on from OY728127.1 coordinate 2,017,754,434, forward strand.
CCCGATTGGCCGCGGCCCGGCCCGGCCTAGCCGTACCGGCACGCCCCGGCCCAGCCGAAGCGACCCAACCTGGCCGACACGATCCGACCCGACCGGCGCGGAACGGACCGCGTGGCCCGCCCCGGCCCGACCAGGGGATCTGGCTCAACCAGTTGGCTGAGCGCGTTGTGCCGAGGGGGGGGGGCTCCCCCCCCCCATTTGTATCTGACAGTGGAAGATGGCACCATCCCGCCTCCCGAACACCGCGCGGTCGCGGGGTCCGGCGCTTCGCCACCGCGGCTGTGCGGTGGAAGATTTCTTCCAGCAGCGCACTTGGGCACCGCCGCCACCAGGCGGCCGGACGACTCCGGCCGCCACCTCCGGTGGTCCAATTTTCCCACCATCTATGACTGTGGCTCTGGTGGGACCCTCCCATCACTACGACAACTCCCATACGCCATTGAGGTCATGTTTCATCGTCTCCCGTAAATACATGCAAAAGAAAACAATCTGTGGAGGGTCTTCGGGCCATGTTTGTTCAGCCTGCACCCTCTACGTTAGCCGATAATAATTTTCCAATGATAAACAAGGTTTCATTTTGTATAGAGGACAATTTAACCCGAATTACATTAAAACAATCCATCTAGAATTTTTCCCACAAACAACTATTCCCAACCCACAAAAGAAATCATTCATGGATCAATTTGATAATGAGTTGACCCGCGTTCTTTTTTTTAGAAGGGATGAAGCATGAGAATATAATATTCTCAAAATAAACCCCTACCTCGTAAAACGACGTTAAACGATGGTGAGTCGCGGAAGACGGGAGTCGCGAAAGACATGCATCGTTCCATCAACGTCAGGAAGAAAGGAGCTAAGGGTGGCATCAGCGTTCTTCGTTCTTCGTTCTTCGTTGGAGGAAGAGGAAAACTCTCCATGTGCTGGGAGGTGTGCTTCGCTTCTAGCGTTCCACCTCTTGAAGAAGTCATCCAGAACTCCTTCCCCTAGCCTCCTTTATATAGGAGTGGGAGGGTTCTTTGTTGACACACAAGTCATAAATGGATGATTTATAAGAGAGGGCCCCACCCAATTAATCTTTTGTTGTGGTGCATTAAAATGGGGATGAATTCAATGGAGGGTTTATACATGGGTGGTCCCCTCATTAAAAAGGGAGGTTTCATCTTCCATAATTAATAGGTGGATTTAAACCTAGAGGCTCTCCCTCATAAATGAGGGGGATTCAATGAGTTATGATTCCCCTCCCATTAATGGGAGGCCTCGTGTGGTTTCCACCACAATCAACCTCACATGGGAGGTTGTTTCTTGGTGGGCCCCACCACCATAACCACTCAAGGGGGGTTAGGTTGTGGCAGTCCCACCACCAACTCCCAAGATGGGCATCTAACCTCTTTATCCACACGACATGTGTTTAATAAAATAATATAAATTGTTCACTTATTTTATTTTATTAACCCACGTAAAACCCCAAAAACTTACTTTCATCCCCAATCATCTGCTGTCAAGGTGAATGTTTTCTTAAGCGGAAACACATGCTGCAAGTTCAGTGGTGCCCTCATATTTCAATTCTGAGCACCAATTCAAAAGATAGAAAAAACTCACTTGTTCGTTCACTGAACGTATACGAGATAAACTTCAGAAATTGATTTCGTGCACACCGGGACTCGGAATCAAGTGACGTCAGAAGCCACATACTCATAAAATTCTAAAGAAATTAAGAAAAAAATTCCTTGAAATTTCCGGGTCTTTATAATAAGAATACAAAATAAAGAAAATTTCATTGAGAATATCACCTTGCTCATTGAATGCTCACTCTTAAGAAACACCTTAAGTCTCATTCGTTTTAAATTTTTGTGAGGAAAAGACTTATTTGATGCAAGGATATATTTTTTGGATTTATTTAATCATATATTATTACATATAAAGTGATAAATGATTGATGATGGGTCAGGTTGGAATGGGTGGTATTTATAAGGAAGAAGAGGGTGTTGTAGAGTAAAATATTTATTATTTTATAATTTTGAAGAAAAAAATTGTTAACTGAATTTATTCCATAAAATTATACATTTAATTACTTAAAAATGTGTTTTATTTGATATTATATAAATGCCATAATTGAATGGAATCATTCAACATATAAAATTAATGCATGAATCAAAAAATAGGATTTTATTAGAGTAAAATCAAACACAAGTCCTAAAATTTTAAATATTAGTTTATAAATTAAAAGTATCATTTAATATAAATAATTGTACTTGTTAAATACATTTCAGGTCTTGAAAAATGTTTCATAAAATTTTATGTTATATTTATATCGTGATGATTTCATAAAACTAATGATATTCAGAGAAACTATATTTAATCTATTCACAGAAAATAAAAGCTTTAAAAAATTTATTATAAATTAAACCTCTGCTAAAATTGATGAGTTGGTTCTAAAAAAGAATCCATTTTTTCAAAAAAAAAGTTCTAATTTTGATAAATTTAATTTTTTTAAAAAAATTTCTTTTTTATTGAAAAATATTTTTTTTAGGACATGAGAAAATTTATGACCCCTGGAAAAATTATTTACGATTTCATATACTATTAAGATCAAATAACTATAATTTAATGAAAAAAAAATTAAAAAAAATTTCATTTCAAAATATAAAAAAAATATTTTCATCAAATAAATAAAAAATTTTAATAAATTATGAAGATTTCATTCATTATGTCAAACATTTTTTTTCATCACATTTTACAATTTTATTTAATTATACAGTTTTATAAATTTCTAATATATAAAATTATAAATTTATATAATGATCTGAATGTGTAAAATAATGCATTCCTAAACATGTCAAATTTGTTAATTCAGAAGGGGAATTCCATTTATAATGTTCTAGAAATATGGAATAAGAAATAATATAAAAATTTTATGATAAATCTATAAGAAATTTAACTTTTTGGAAATTGAATAAAAATTGATTCAGTTAATGAATCAATTGAAACACCATGAGTATTTTTATATAATCATAAGAGCTTAATGGATGAATAAATGTTTTGTAACATCACAATCAATAAATAAATGAAAGTGTTATGACATTAACAAGAGATGTTTTATATGTACTGACTATAGACATATAGAAACGTGTTACAGAATGGGGGAAGATAAATATACCATTAGGGTATTCTCCATTCCTATATAAAATAGGATGACATTTTGTATCAAAATAAAAATCAATAATGATATAAAATTGACCGAATGAATTGGTGGAAAATAATGATGGTGTTCAACGAAAGATACACCAAGAACTAGTTGTCACGAACCGGACCAGATACCCTGGTACCCGGATACCTGAGCCAACTTTTACATGGAACGATGATCATTCTAGATACCCACAGGTTGGTAACTAGAAAATATAATAATAAAATATTCATAAGGGAATGATTTTTTCCATAAATAGATTCAAAATAATAGATACATGTCGGTAGGATCAACAATACATGAGGATAATGTACCAACAAAAAATCCAAAATAGATCATCGATGTTTTCATAATATAAAAATATAAAAGATCAAACACCCCGGGAAATGAGTGGATAAAATCTCCATCTATCATCTCCATGACACATGGTCCTAATGATGAAGAACACCGACCACCTCAAAGTAGTGCATTCCCTTTACTCTTACAAGGAATAAGAAAATATAAAAATTCATGAACAAAAAACTATTGTGTAAGCTATAAACCATGATATGGCATCACCAAGTGTTCCATAATAAATTCCATTACAATAAACCACATATTTATTAATTTCAATAAAACAATTCAACACATGACCTTTACATATTTTAAAAGAAAATAAAATTTCATAATCGAAATATGGTTGTCCAATTATAATAGGATACAAATATACTTAAATAAAAATATTATATAAAATATTTATATAGAGTAGTTGACCAAAATAAAAATGTTTAGTAAATTAAAGAATGTATAAAAAAGTCCACCAAAACATAGTACCATGTACAAAATCATCGCAGTAAGTTAAATTCTGGTCCTATGATCCTCGCACATCTCATAAATATCACAACTCAAGATAGATGTGCACATAATAAATCTTCACCCCAATAGGAAAACCCATTATGGGAAGTCTACTCCCCAATAGGGGAACCCATTTTGAGTAGTCATGATGAAACGATTTAGTTTAATTTATAATCATCAATCAATTGATAGGGCGTTTGAGTACAAGTATGATTTTTTGTGTAATCCACTAATTACCTAGGCTAACATTTTATATAAATAATAAATAAATTTATCATGGGAAAATAAATTTATCATTCAATTTCCCAAATTATCAATTTTCATCTTTCGTTTTCTTTTTAAAACCAAACATAGGTTTTTTAAATTCATTCCCTTCAAATATCATTATTCAATTTAATCCTTTTTTCTCAAGAATAAACACTCAATAATTTCATAAAATAAAATTTGAAATCATGCAATAATTTTTCTAAAAAATACACCCCATGTTCAAATTCCATTGAAATTGGGGGTTTTCACAAACTCCAAACCCTTTTAAAATCACACATAAAATAATTTCGATTTTGGATTTTTAAAATCATTTAAAAAATCATTTTAAATTAATATTGTAATATAAGGTTTCAATTATATGTAAAAATTAATTTGGAATCACCTACCTTTATTCACACAGTTTAAGAAAACATTCTTAACAGGATTTCCAATGAAGAACGAGGTGACTGAAGTCAATAAAAACAACATAGAATTAAGATCCAGAAAATTGTGTTTTGATCCATAATTATAATGATGATTTATTAAAATCTAAGGAAGAGAGAATAAAATTTCATAATAAATCACATGAGATATGATCTACTTACCCAAATAAGAAAAAAAAAGATCAATCGTTATTCTATATTCACATAGTAAGGGTTTGAGGTGAAAAAACCACTTCTTGGTAGCCTTCAAGAATAATAAAATAGATTAGGGTTAATTGGGGGTCCATTAGTGGTTAAATCTGGGTTCCTTGTATTTTAAAATTACTTTTATAGAGATTAGAAACACTCATTCACATTTTTCTATAGAGGTTACATGGTTTGTGGTAACAATGTAAACTAACCATACAACCACCATGGGATTATATTTGGGTAACATTATTTAGACACAAGGTTGCTTTAACAATGTTCTAACCAAGAAAGCCATTATTGTTTGAAGATGAACATTTTTGTGGAGAGTTTCCATGGTTTGGACAAACTATGTGCCCACTTCTAGTGGCTCCCACATAACTACATGGTTTCCCGAGCAAAACTACATGGTTTCCCCTAATTGTTCAATAACCATGTGAAACCCATTAAAGATCAAAAATTTTCCAAATTATACCCAAAATGAAACCCAACATATTAAAAAAGAAGAAGGTTCAATATGTTCCTCTAAGAAGGTAATGAGAAGCTACATCCACCCCACCATAAACACTTTCTATCCCTAGAAGGAATGTCATGAAGATTCTATGTCAAAGGGATGAGGCCACTAACCAATCATGTGTTCTTTACACATCCAAATATCATGTGACTCAGAACCATGAAACCTTAGAACATAGACCAAATGAATCATCCTCCCCCAAAATACCTTTTTCTAAGATTAAAAATCCTAACTGGATGTTCCTTCATGGAATAATCAATTTCAAAACCAAGATCATTCCATCTCAAAAAATTAAGAGGGTTAGAAAGATGATTTTAATGTTTTAAAACATGAAATATATTTTTAATCTATGTCATTTTATATGTAAGTGGTAAATGTTAATCTACTTTCCCCACCTTCTCATGAATCTCAAAAGGACCCACAAAACTTGGTGACAACTTTCACAATTTCCTAATACATCCATGACCCTAATGAGGTGAATCCCTCAAGAACACCTGGTCACCAACTAAAAACTACAATGGTCATTAAAGATGATTATAATCTGACCTATAGAGTCTCATTTATATGAACATTCACTGATGAATCAACATAATCATCATTGTCATCTCTTGGACCAAACTCTTTCCATCCATGAATGATCCACTAATCTCCATCCAAAAAAATAGAGATTTACACGGCCTATCATACAAGGCCTGAAAATTATCCATATATATATATATTATACTAGTAACTGTTATTATAAGGAAACTAACCCATACCTATATAGATGTCCCAAGATCCATTAAAGTAAATAATGAAACCAAATAGCATGTACTTGGTAATCTGTATAGCTAATTTTATATATTCGTCCACCTATAGATGACACTTCATTATAATAGGTACATGATATCCCTTTTCCTCCTAATGCCCTCCCAAAACAATTTATGTAAAATAGGGATCCCTATAAAATACTATAATAGGAGGGACATTAAGTAATATGACAATCTCATTCACATAGAGATATCATAAGTCCTCAACTATGGTTGTATATGAAATTGGTATAAATTTATCCAATTTGAAAAACCCAACACTCAAAACCCATATCACATTATTTCGCCTAGTGGTATAAAGAATCCCAACCAATTAAGTATAAAGATATCTCATCCCACTTCTTAGTCAGCATTGGATGTGTGTGATGAAAACCTAAAGATCTATGGTGCATGACATTGACCAGCTAGAAATTATTACAGTGAGAAACATAGTTAGTAATGACTCATATCATACCTAGACATAAGAATCCACCCTATGTAACATAAATCATATGCATTATTTTAGGGTGCACAATCAACAAGAAATTATGAAAATCCCCCTCTACAATATTTCTTATTGATAAAGGTAAATCAAATAGATTTTGGAAACATAGGATGACATCAAATGATAAATTCCACTCACATAGGGTATCCCCACCATAAAGAAAGGCCCCAATGATATGGAATTCACATGAAATATATCATGACTAAAAAATCATATCTATAAGAGTGTACTTTAACTGATCACTCCCCAATACAGCCTCGAAAACATCCTCTTATGCTCCCAAATGCAATTGATAAAAAATATCCATCATGTTCCACTCTTCCAATGATTCTCTCATAACTTGGGTCAGAATCTTCCAACTCAATGAATCAGAAAGAACATTCCCCATCCTCAGTGTGTATGTAATGTTGAAATCAAAAGGCTATAGGTACAAAATCTGAAGCCACTATTAAAGGATTAGATAATTTTGAGAGAAGATATATATTAAACATTTGTGGTCAGAATAAATTTTAATCCCATATCTAAATAGGTAATTCTTTCAACTCTTAATATAATGAATCATATCTATTAGTTTGAGATAGTGGTTCATATAATTATTCTCATGTGCCTTTGGATGTCTAGAGCTATAGGCTACCACATTATAACCCTACATATGAATATGACCCAAACCCAAACATGATGCATCTCAAAATACCATGGAGCCCTTCCCGGCCTCGAGAAGAGTTAAAAATGTTTCATAATTATTAATATGTTTCAAATCATCAAAATATCTATGAAATTATTGATTCCAAAATAACCTCACTCGTTTCAGAGTGAGAGAGGACATTGGAGAATCAAAATTTCATAAATCTTTAATAAATATTTGGTAATAACTTACCAAGACCAATAATATCTATATCTCAGAACAATTATGTGGTTGATCTCATGTTATAATAACTGTCATATTCTCAGGATTGACTTGGATTTCAGGTTTGGATACAATGTTTCCATGTAAATTCACTTCCTGCATCCAAAAATTACAATTCAAATGATTCACATTATGTCTATGATCTCCAAATTTTTATCTCTACTCTCAGATGCTGCACATGGTCCTCTATAGTTTTAGATTAAACAAAAATATCATTGAAAAATACCACCCTGAATTCCCAACCATTACACACTAGAAGCAAGTCAATGTGCCTCTTCAAGGCACAACATGAGTTCTAAAAGAAACCTTTTTTGTAGTTCCACCTCACTGATCATCATGATTTTTCATTCCCTTGAATGGACTCACTAAACTCCCACTAGGAGAAAACGTAACTCCCATCAAACATGAATTTCTATCTATATGCGGCTCAGCAAAAAAAATTCTATCTAGTATGTTAGCATAAGAAGTGAGATTAAACATGAAGATTTGAGATCAAATGTTATAAATAATACCCATATGAATTCTTTAAGATTTATGTTTCGTATTACTAAAAACATCAACATAAAATTTTACGATCTCGAAAAAATGATTAGAATATTGTGTCATGGTCTTGTTTCTTTGATGGAGGTTATGAAACTCCTTGTAATTTTTAAAGACCATCGACTCTAGTTAGAGCTTATCAGTAGAAATAATTGTAATGTCCTTCTACAACATTCTCATATTATTTTTAACTATCACCCTTAAATCCCACCATCTCTTATTGTGCCTTTCATGATTCATGGTAACACACATTAACTTAATAGAATCATATGTTTCCAATAATTCAACAAATAATATCTTCATTTTTCAACAATTCTTTGACCTATTGGTGGTCATTAGATCATTATAATTCTAGTGGATTCTAGTGAATAAAAGTTTTATCGTGACTCCATTATTTCTCTTTTTGAGGATCCAAAATTGGAGCCTTAATAGAAATTGGTTTATGTGCTTGTCCCAATGATTAGAAAGAATAAACTACTATCTAAACAAGATTATGGTCTAGTAAAGGATATCCTTGTTGTGGTTAACCTGTATCTTCCTCCTAGAGATTATTCAAACATCATATTTGAGGTATGATGATACAAGCATCATCAAAAAATAATAGAGGCATAAGAAATATTACATAGATCAAATATAAAAGAATATAATTTCCATACAAATAATTCAAGATTGGGATTTCAACAAACTAAAAAAACAGGTAAGAAAATTAATAGAATATAATAAAAACATTACTTAAGATACTTCTCACAAGAACCCATTGTGACTTAAGGATCATTAAAAGGAGAGATAGATTGGAAATCACTCACAATTACCTCCTAAATCATACAAATCCAACCTTATATCTAATAGTACATCTATACTGACAAAAAAGAAAGATGGATAACCTCAAAAATTTGTTACTAATTTGTCAGTAACTATCCCATATACCCCAGTACCGTAATACCTATGTAGACTCTGACATGTCCTGAATGGTGTTCCCGGTCCCCATGGGTTCGAAACTAGAACCCAACATCATACAAGATATAGAATGGAATTATTTTTCCACAAAATAGTGGAAGATATCAAATAAATTTATGTATGATCAACACTCATAAAGGAGAACATACCAAAAATAAACATGTAAAAACCAAACATCAAAAAATTCCCTTAAGTAAAACAGATAAAATATTAGATATCTCATGCAATGAGTGGATAACATCTCCACTAGTCACCTCCATGACTTTGGGTCCCATAGATCCACAACATCCTCCACCTCCAAGTGTTTATTTCCCATTTCATTGACATATCATAAGAAAATATAATAATTCACAAAGGTAATGATAGGGTGTGATCTATAAAGGCCATTAGGGTCACACAAAGTGTTCCATATTAAATTTCATAACAATAAATCACAGTTGATTTTAATTTAAATTGAACGGGTAATGGAATTAAATTTACATATTTTGAACAAAACATGCTCTCATAATGAAACGATGGAATATATATCATAAAATTATTTAAATAGTATTAAATGAACCATTTATATAAAAAATTAATATAAAGCATTTGGAAGGAATAAAACAGTTCGATAATCCATGTCACGTATAAAAAAGTCATCCAAAATGTAGCTACATGTACAAAATTCATGTGGTATGTTAGTTTCTAGTAATATGATCTTAAAACATCACATAAGGATCATGTATCACGATATGTTTTCACACAATCAATCTACCCTCCAATAGGGTAACCCATTACAGGAAGTCTACACTACAACATGTGAACCCATTTTAGGTAGTCATTCCACAACTGTTTATTCATATTTTTAATAATAAATCCATTTATAATGAGTCAGGGTCCATGAATGCTTCTATATGTTACCCACAAAATATCCACGAAAACATGTTCTTCAAATAATTATTCAATCTATAATAAGTTAATAAATAAATCTTTCAATTTCCTAAATTTTCAGTCTTCAACATGATTTTCAATACTAAACCAAAACATTTGTTTTTATGAAATTGATGACATTCTTAATCATCTCTCATATTTAGACTTTTTCTCAATAATCAATGCTCAACTATTTAATCAAATAATGTTTCAAATCATGCCATTATTTTTCTAAAAAATCCACCCCACATTCCAATTCCATAGAAACTATGGTTTAAAAAAAAATCACTTTTGAAATAACACATCAAATAATTATTATTATAGGGTATTTAAATCATTTAAAAACTAATTTGAAATAAATCAAGAAATAGATGGTTTCAAATGTTTGTAAAAATCATATGGAACCCCCTACCATTAATCACATGTTCAAATATAACACTTACAATTGGATTACCAACAACGAACGAGGTGACAAAGATCAAGAAACACATGCTAGATTTAAGATCCTTCATAATAATGTATAGATTCATCTAAAACATTATGTTCAATTAATCTATTAGGGAGGGGTAATAGAATTTTTTAAGAATCCACATGAGAAAATATCTACTGAACATAAAGATATCAAATGAGATAAATCATTCTTAGATCCACAAAGAGAATGGGTTCAAGGATCGAAAACCGCTTATTGAGAGCCTTAAATACCAATTAATCCGATTAAGGAAAATCGGGTAAATTAGGGGTTAAAATAGGTGTCATGGGATTTTAAAATTAAATTTTTAATGATTAAAATCTTATACGTGTTTTTTTCTAGAGAGGTCACATAGTTACTTTACCCATGTGCTAACCATACAATTCCCCTCTATTTCAATCCATATGATTTGAGGGAGAATTCACATACTTTGTAAAATTTGGGATCTACCTCCAAGGACTCTATTATGGATACTTGTTTTCCTAGGATTAACTAAATTCTTTTACATAACTATGCACCAACCATATAAATCCTCCTATAGCTCAAATATTTTTCAGATTCCACCCAAAAAACCTAGAACAACCCCCAAATAAAGTACAACAAAATAAAAAGTCAATAATTACTTATATAAAGGTAATGGTATGTTACCCTATTAATGGTTAACATATTTAACCCTTCATGGGGAGAAATAATGAAAATATGGAATATGAATAAGAATTAAGTGAATGTATATTTGAGAAAGGATTACAAAAAATTCAAGAAATACTTACCTATAAATATGTGTTTGAGGTTTATTGGAAGACTATTCCAGAGAATGATAACAATTTACTCCTTAGTGGTCTCATTAATCATACTATAATAAATAGATGATAACATGTGGATGAGATATCCAATGGTTTTGGAAACACAAATAAGGAGGTTGTGTTCCTTCCTCAAAAGATTAAATTTGTATAAGTGAGATTTATCTCACAATAGAGTTAATTCACAAACAAATAATGATTTAGGATTAAAATTGAACAATCCTGAAGGAAATTTATATTTGTAAAGTTGTACATACAACAAAAAACGGATTGAATGAATGTTGGTAGTATAGGGTTGGTTCACCAATACCATCCACATTCCTATAATTAAGGATTAAACTAAAGTAACCACCTCCACATTTATTTAATTGTTATATTTTTAGTCAATATTAATATAGAATGAAGGGTAGATATGAAAAAATGGGTGATTATGTTAAAAATATATGAATGAGCTGAAAAAAGATATTTAGGTGTTGAAAGTTAATACATGAAAAAATTGTAATTGGGTCGAGCATAAATGGTATCATGACATAATTATAAACAAAATTGAGTTATGTAGCCACTATAAATCTAGAAATATAAATTATAAATTGTAAACTGTTGATAAAGTGTATGTCTTTTTGATCTTGATATAAAATATAATATTTTCCAATGAATAATATTATTTATTCAGTGTTATCAAGAAATATTTAATGAACAAAAAGTGATATCAAGCAACATATCATGTGAAATATATCTACTAATAAGGATAATGTAGCTTAATTAAAGAAGTGGAAATGTTCATGAAAATGATTTTTATTTTAATATGTGCTAACAATGTGGTATAAACTAATTGTTTTTAAAGATAACAAAAGTAACTCAAAAATATGATTCCCATGGAGTATACAAACAAGTGATATTCAAGAATATAATTCCCATATATATATTAATTAATTCATGTAAAGTGTAATGTTTATGTTTCAAAGTAATGTTTACTCATTAAGAATGTAATGAGAAACTTTTCTGGATGTGATATCATGGATTGAAAGTGTTATCATGATTTGTTCATTACAAGATATTTTAATTGGTTCAATAAATTGTATTCCTCACACACAATGTTGTTTATTTATTATTTTTATATGTTTTTGTATATGATTTATTAAGATCGTAAAATTATATTTTTGAAGGAATTAACACAAAAGTAGTATGTTTTTGTTGATTTATGTTAATAACATGACCAACGCTGGTGATATTGACTTAGATTCTCATTTTTACACTGATTTTTTACTCTGTAGGCATAGAGGATTTTTTTAGAAAGATTACATGTGCTAATTTCAATTTCTATATAAGTTGAGGGAATATAACTACAAGTTAAAGAGTGTAAATCATAGAAAAATATATGTAACTATTTTATAGAAATATGTATTATGAAACAGTAAAATAATATTCAATAAGTTGATAAGTCATATAGGTTATTTGAGTATATTGGCAGAAGAACCACTAATAATAAATAGAGTAAAGTTTTCAACCAACTAGCTGTATCATTGAATAAGTATAGATTGGATTTGATGTTGATTTAAAATTGATTGAAATATCCTAACGTTTTTAAAGAAATTTTTTTAATAGTTGATAGTGCCATGTTTTTTGGGTGTTAATAGGATGTATATAAATAGGTATGTGAAGTTTTTTATACCAAATGGGGAGGTATAACTCTCTTAATATAAATTTTAGATGATTTGGTGATTTAACTTGTCCAAATAAAACTATAGTGGAGAACATAATACAAATATAGAGCATGAAGTTTATATAAAAATGAGGATTAGAGCTGAAAACACCCTCAATTGAATTTATCTATAAAGGGGGATATCAATTTTAAAAATTGAAAATCATAATGAAACATCCATTTAAGAGACCATTAATATATTATTGAAAAAAGGTAAGTGATCAGAATAAACTATAAACGCATACTTAATTTTTAATGGATTTTATGTCAATTGGGGGAGTGTGATTTATAGTAATATTATTAAAAAATAATGAATGGGAGAATATTTAATCCATGAGGTTATTTATTTTATTAGTTGATAATATTTTTTGGATTTTTTTAAATTGAATGAATGTTGACATTAAATGACCATGAAGGCTTTGACTAGTGGATAAATATGGATATAGTTACCATAAGTTGGAACCACACTTGGTGAAGGCTATATTTCATTTACATATATGGAATTTTAGATTTTGGAATATTATGATGAATCAATAAAGGATTTATTTGATCCATTACAATATCTATATGAAGGAATTTGTGAAGAAATAAATAAGGACCTTTATATATTTATATATCAAGGTAATGGATTAGGAGGCATGATGATTAATAATGGTACATATTGCTTATTATAGACTATAAATATGTCAACAGAAGATGAAACACTTATTTCCACAATTGGAAAAGCCTAAAGAGAGTATTATATAGTAATTTCACACAATGCGGTAAAAATGTGGTCAATATTATGAATAGTGAGTATAATAAATTCTATATATGAATAACCAAGAGAAAAAAGCACATAATAATTAATTGGGAAGTCTAAAGGTTGCGTAATAAAAAATTTGAATTTTCTAAATACTATTATTCTATGATGTAATATACCAAACCACTATAAATTATACATAATATAAAATTAATGATATAAAATAATAATATTATTCTACTTAGGAATAATATACAAATAATGTTTAGATGACTTCATCATAAAGGTAAATAACCTACCATAATAGGTCTTTTCTATGAGTAAATCTAAGGATATGTAAGATTAATCCTAAGAGAAATAGGTCTTATATAATAAAAACTCAAGTTTGTATAAGAATAATTTCATAAGTGTTATACAATAAAAAATATCATCACATTACAATCCAAGGTTATTTAAATATTATAGAATGAATCCATGAAGTTGTGATAGGATGGGGATAATTTGTTTGGATCTAGAATGTTATGATTAGAGTAATCATATAAAATGTATAGACCATTACATGATTTAGAAAGAGATGATAAGGAATGATTCATGATAAAGTGTTTGCACCATGTGAGGAGAGTTTTAAGCTAAAATCGAAAATTCTTATTTGACTGGGGATATTAAAAATGAGGCTATAAATAAGGTGACCATACTGAAAATAGTAGGATATTTAAGAAGATTTAGAAGATCAGGTCATGATATTTTAGGTATTTAAAATGAGATTTACCTTTATTTATAGATCTAATGATTGACTAAGGAACACACAAAAATAAATGTTATCATTAAAAATATTACTGAAGTTGGGGAATATCATTCCATAATGGATATTATTATATAGTGATCAAGAAATATCCATAATATCTTGAATATTCTGATCGAATTTGAAACGATTGATATTTTTCTTGAATTTTAGGAGATATACAAGATCCATTGGGATGAATATGGATATATTTTATCTTGTAGTAAAAATATATTTATATTAATGGATTCAAGGAAGAATTAATGAATCAAAAACATTGGATCAGTGGTTCTTCGCATGCAGAACATATGTCACTTCTCATAATGGTTCTAAGAAAATATGGTCCAAGAATGATATTTTCATATTTTATATGATAGAATTATAAGAGTTGAGATACATAAATGATTTATAACGATCATATTTGATTTATTAATGAATAAAGGTAAGAGTAGGATATAATTTTCTTCCTATATTTGGTTGATTGAAGAGTTGATGATAAAACATAATAGATATTATTATAGCATTCAATTACCTACATATGAAAGAGGGTAGACATTGTTTATGTGTTCTTTTGGAATTCAATGTATTGTCCCTCACATAAATAGGTTCATCTTTAATTATTTTAGAATAAAATGGAACAACTATCTATAACGAGATTATGTCACCCGAAAATGGATTATATGAAAAGAAAATACAAATCTTAACCGAAACAATAATCTATAATTAATGATTCCTGACTTTTTAATAACATTTACAAATTATGTTCATACATTCAAATGTATAAAATATTTAAGATACCCTCAAATATATAAAATGATGAATATTTCCCCATACTAATTCATAGAGAATAAAAAGTCTTAGTTCCCCTTGGGTGAGGGGTGACTTAACCTTAATCCTTGCATAGGTGATGCACCTTTGGTATGGAGATAACTTTACCAAACATGTACCAAAAAATATAAAATAGTATTGAATTTTTATTTTGTATTTAATCACCATCATTATATACTCGTTAGACATAACCTTTTATAGTTACCTATGAAAAATCATTGTGTCCTTGTGTGCTTTAAATTTTTCTCAATTGTGTAGGTTTAGTGCGAGAACCATCAGATTTAATTAGTTCCATAAAATAAGAAAAAAAATTAAAAAAGTGGCGAAAATTATCTTTGAATTAAATTTTAATCAAGTCAAACTCTGATTCAAACCCTCTTAGGTTTCACACATTTAACTTGGTTTCAACATAATGTCAGGGTGTTATTGATAAATAAATTCCTATTAGACCACCATAATTCAATTTTATTGATTATGAATAATGAAAATATATGATGTTGGTATTTATAAAAAATTTTGGTATTGAATATTATACTATTATGTGACGACCTGGTAAGTTTCCTGAATGTGGTCATGATAATTCATTTGAAAATGATACTGAAAATTATATTGTGATGTTCAAGGTTAAGAATTATCATTACTATTATCTTTATATAAGTGTTTATACTAATATATTTTATAGTGAAATTAATTATTACATTTTATGGACTTTATAAGTATTTCATCAATGCAAAGAAAAGTTACATAGAATTAAGAATGGCATATAAATGGATTAATTTATTGAATTTATAATGATTGAGAGTGCGAGTTATTATGAGATATATCAATGGTTTACTGAGATTATGAATAACATGACTCATCTTGGAGAGACTATAAATAATGAAATACTTATTAAAATAACTATTCAAGGCCTTTTCCAAGTCCCCTGGTCCATCACCTACATTACAAGGAAGTGTTGAGGAATTATCAACAACATCAAAATGATACACTCATGGCACGAGGGGAACCATGTGGCAGACTACATAGCATCCATTGACGTCACTATTCCGGATCGAATTTTCATTCATGATTTATACTCTTTGAAACCCAAGGGGGTGAACTGGGTTAAAGGGGATGCCCTTGGCCTCCACTTCTTCCGACCTCTTTAGGCTCACCTTTCTTTTGTCTCCCATTTGAATAATTTAATAAACAAGTATGATGATGATGATGATATATAGTCACTACCAATTAAGTTAAATTCCTAGTAGGTTTTTATTGAAGATATAATTTTATACAATAAAAAATGGATGATCATAAGGATTCTATTTTATAATATGTTATTCAATTGATGAGTATTGGTCACAAAGTTATTGTTAGAAATAATTTTACTACTTTTAAATAGTATAATGTTATATCTTCTAATTCTATTGATAATAATTCACAAAATAATGAGAATGATGAAATGTTGACTAAAATTGAAAATTGATTACAATGATTTATAAATAAACATTATGGTTAGAAGAAATGGCTAAAAAGAAATAATAGGGAGGATAATATAACAAAATACATGAAATTTGATCCTAATTATGATGTTATATTTTTTTATTATAAAAATTTAGGTTATATTAAGTCAAATTTTCAAAGGTTCAAAAATAAATTTAATTAAAAAAAGCACTAGAAAAGGTATAAAAATGTATGTGTTATGGCATGGAGTTATATTGAAGACTCATAATCAAGTGTTGATTCTAGAAGTAAAAATATAATCTACAAATATATATCTAATAGAATAATGGAGTTATGTTTGTGATTACTTTTTAAATTCATATTATGATTCTATCTTTTATTATAGATGTGTTTATACTTGTATTGAAGAGTGGGATTCATTGTCTGGTTAGCTTCAGGAAGATATTGGGAAAAATATTACAAAATAAAATAAGATTAAAAAATCACATGAATGTAGTAAGAAAATATTTTTTTTGAATCAAGAGAATGAGAAATTGAAAGATACTACCTCTAAGAAAAATAAATAGAAGAAAAGATTCAATATTTTCATAGAGGATGTTTTTATGACAATGAAATGGTAATTAAGGTTTAATAACTATAATTATAGAACATGTTATAAATTTTGTGATCATCATAATGTTTTTATGAAATAGAATGAGAAGATCGATGTTTTAATTGAATGACTTAATGAATCTATCTATAAATTAAGGACTAGAAGTGAAAATTTAGATTAGCATTTAAAATTTCAATGGTTTACATGATCTATAAATATTTATAAATTAATTGGCTATATTGGGTAATAATTGAAGAAATATAAGAACAATGTTTTGAAATGATAAAAATATGTGTATTTTTAATTATAATTCCATTAAATTAGGTTCATTTTAAGATTAATATTCTTTAAATTCATTGATATCTATTCAATAACCCGCTCACAAAAATGATTTTATTTCTCAGTCTACATTTAACATTAAAATGAGTAACCCTTCTCTTTTTTTAGTTCATAATGGATCTTATAAAAATATGATTAGTCCAAAACTAGTCCACATGCTCAATTAAATTATTATGATATGGTATGTAGGTATACAATAATTTTTTTATCAAATGGAAAGATGGGATATTCATTACTAATATTAATTTATTCAAGTTATATTTTGTTTTCCCATGTCTATTATTTTTACATGATGTATTGTTGATATATTTATTTTAATTCATTGAATATATTTTAATATTATTTGAATATATTTATCATATTTTTTGGATCCTTATAGTAAATTTCTTATACAAGGAGAGTTCACCAAATAAACACTATTATATCTCTTTCAAAAGAGGAAATGTTGTGATTAATGGGGGAGTGTTTCTTAAAATGTTATCTTTGACTAATATATAATAATTAGAATCCCTTATGAGTATAAATATTTTTTGGGGAGGTTGTATTTATAGTTTATCAAGTATTGTATTCTTTACTATGTTTTTATCTTAAATATTTTACTTTACATCCAACAATTAATGCTTACAAATTTAGTTTATTTTTGTATCTTTGTTTAAAATGATACATTATTTTATATATGTGTAGGATTTACCTTTTTTTAATTAATATATACTATTTTTTCACTAGTTAACAATTGTTCATTCATTTTTTCACGATTTTTACACTTTGTTCTTACTTTTTTTATCTTTTAAGTTTATTTAGGTTTTTAATTATAAAAAAATAAGAGTGTTGAGGGATATCTTTCCCATAATTATATATTTCAAATCATTAAATATCATACACTTACATTAATTTATTGAATTAAATTATCTTAATAATTTTATCAATATTATATTGGATAATAATTTTTAAAATTTTGTAGTAGTTTGTTATACATGTTTATTCATTGGTTCATATTTTTTTTCAATGTAACTAAATATTTCATGATAATGTACAATATTAGAAAATAATGATTTATTTTTCAAGTATTAGAAAAAAATATGCAACATATCATAAAATGTTTATGATTTAATTTCATGGGTGTTGTATATTCTTGCATTATATAATAAAATATGCTATATTTTTTATTTTTTATTATATATGATTTCCATTTTTTCAATTTACAATATATGGAAATCAAAACCATGGGTTGTATAGTAGTGGGATGTGGAGTGTTAGTTTATAGAATGTGTATTCATTATTGTAAACAGATGGCCATAATACAATGTATAAGATACTACAGGTGGATATATATTATAACTTGGGATGTGTCCAAGGATGGGGATAGTGTTGAAATTACAAATATATCAACCTTTAAACCTATTATATCATTAATATATCCTTGTACAGTGTTATAACCATGATTTTAGTCACGAAAAAACACGAATTTTTGTTACTTAATGAAATGTAGGTCATTCATCATTTCATGAAAATAAACTATCTATAAAATTTTATTCACAATCGAAGTTCATAGAATGTCAAATGATGAATAGAATCTATGAAACTTCTTAATACTAAAACAAAACCCAAAAAATGATGGGGAATTTACATATGACTACGTTCCAACACAATGTGGTCTACAATAGAATATAGAAGCTATATTATCCCCAACAATTTTCTTTGAATTAAACATAGTCTCTGTCACCCATACATTATAGTGTTGAAAATATCATAAAAGATATTTCACCTTTCCATTATACTATAATGTATTACTAAATTATCTACAAAGTCAATTTGACTTATGTAACATCCAAATTCTTTTTTTCCACTGGTTTTAGTTGATATATTTTATATGTTTCTTTATAAATTCACTTTTTAAAATCAGATGTTGTTTTAAATTATGACACTAAAAATGATATTTGTGAAGTGTTTCTATGTTAATTGTTATATAATTGAATGAAATCACTACTAAAGTATTTATGCATTTTTATGACAATTTATACATGTTGTTGTGATAGTGTTAATGAAAAATGTACATCAAAAAGGTTTTTTACACTTTATAAATTATATTTAATGCACGATATTCATTTTAGAAACATAATATGGTAAATATAGTACTTTAATGTATATATATAAAATGTTAAAATAATCTCAATAATTAGATATAAAACATGATATAAATGGAGGAGAATGAAATGTCAATAGGAAGAGTGTACAACTATGTTAAGTGATAAACGATCTAAAAATAATGGTTGTGGGAGTATAGTAAGAGACAAGGAAAATGATAAGAGGTATTTCAAGAATAAATTTTCATAATATATTATTTATATTTTACATGATACTGCATTATATCATGAATTATATTAATGAAAAACATGGTATTACACTAATCAAATTAATCACAATAATTGAAATGTTGATAACATTTTATTTAAATATTTATAAATCTAACTATGGTCTAAATTATAGACCATTATGATATTGAAGAGAACCCATGTGAAGTGACTATTATTAAATTAATAAATATGGATAATTTACATTAATCAAAAAAATGAAGCATTGCTCAATTTGTGTAAGATAAATTTTGTGTTACCGATAGTGGACTAATAAAAACACCTTGAGATAAACCATTTCAAGTTGAATTATAACAACAGTTTGAGATAGGATTATTTATGGTATTTTACTAAGGGATCATCATTCATCTCTAAATTTAAGAGTTTAGAATGACTTTCACCTTAAAATAACCTAATTCATTCTTTATTCACTAGCTTAATCATTTTATACATTCATTATTCTCAAAAATTTTATTGTTTTGTAATGTTAATACTGGGTTGTAACACCAAATCACATAGTATTAATACTTAAATTAGAAGGCACAATTCAATTATTCGTAACAAACATTATAGATATACACCTAATTTTGTTCCTATATCTGGTAAAAGGTAATAGGTTAGGAGCGATTAGTGATAAATTTTTGGGTTTTCTTTGACCATTTTGTAAAAATAAATAGTTTAGTGAGTTGAACCCATGTAAAAGTGAGGACTTTTTTTATTCATACTACCAGGTTGAGGGTGTAAATAATATATGATGGATATTTTAAAATGAACAATTATAAAATCTCTATACCCTCATGTTAATTTCATTACTACATAAAATTTATACACCCATTTCACAAATATAATTATTCCAAATTTTGTAATCTATTCGCAAAATATTCCTCACTTTATGATTTAGGTCTCTTAATTTTTTAGGTCAAAAAATTCTCCCACCCAATTATCTCATTTCTTCTATAATTTGGGTTCTTATAGTCTTATGTTGTTTATATATGGTTATGAGTTAATTAAAACTATATTTTTAAGGTGTGTCCTATTTTTAATTGTTTAGGAATGAATTATTCAAGGGTTGACTACATTAGTAGAAATTTATAAGTATTATTAATATAATAGATGAATTAGATGATCATGTTCATTATAATTAGATGCTTTACTATATCTCTAAATTTTCTAATTAGACATATTAAAAGTGTTTAATTGGGTAATTTTATATTCAATGAATTGCTTTATTATTTTTGAATTATAAGAGATATAATAAATGTTTCAATGGATATTTCATAGTTGTATAAAAGGTTATGAGGTACACAACAAATATATGGATAGGTTAGGGGAATAATATTTCTCTATAACATCCAAACATTTTATACCCTATCCCTTATTCCAAAATGGATAGAATTCACGATTTCCAAACTATGTACGTACATTCCACTTTCTCTGTGGGATGGGTATTGAACCTCTTCTATTGTATACATATTTTTCATGGATTATTAAGTAGATATAATTCTAGTAAACTATGAATGGATCATCTATGTATTGGGTGATATTTGTTATAATTGATAAATATTTATGAGAAATTATGATCTAAGATAATAATTTTTTTTTATTTCTTCTAACATTACATTTCATTCATACTCATTATCTAATTAAAGGTAGGTATGGTGGGGTGGAATGGTATTACTAATAAGGTTATCCTCACAAAATACATATTTCCCAAATTCATATTTATGTCAAACATTTTTTATATAATCCTGGGAAAATAAAATAACTAAGTCATGGGGGTTATAGTCTCTTGAGTGTGTAGTTTATTGGAGTCTTTTTGGAGATCTT
Organism: Viscum album; assembly: GCA_963277665.1. NCBI lineage: Eukaryota > Viridiplantae > Streptophyta > Magnoliopsida > Santalales > Viscaceae > Viscum > Viscum album. The sequence continues at coordinate 2,017,776,321 of OY728127.1, forward strand.
CATGGTTTATCCTATAACATAAATAAAGTTATATCTATAGAGAATTAATGATGGTTATTTCCCCAAAGGTACGTCTCTTTTTGGTACTAAATGTTTTTTATTCACTTATCATTGGAACAATTTTTTGAAAAAGTATTTTCTTGGTCAAAGACCAAGACACAATTTATTTAAAATTCTATAAAGGAACTACAAAAGTCTAAATGTGGGAAAAATTTTACAATTTTTTCATAGAAAGGGAAAAGATAAACTATAAAATACTCCCACCACATAATGTCTTGGTTGATTCCCATGTTAGCATGACCATCATCCACCATGTTCGCTTCTCGATCGGTATGAGCGACAATGTATTTGAGATCTAGAAGAGAGTGAAGGAAATTCATCCAGTGTGATGTAAGAGTCTAAGAAAGGTGAACCAAGCCATTCCAAATTGCTTGAACAATGGTGGTGGAGTCACTTTCAATACAGATGTTGTTCCGGATTTTTTCTTAACAAATGTAATATCCTGAATCACAGCCAACATATCTGCTTCAAGGGAAGAGGAAATGTCACAGCTGCCATAGAAACAACCATGACACTGACTGAGAGAGTCCCTAAAGACGGCCCCATAGTCCATAGGTTTCATATTTCCTTTGGATGCACCATCAACATTACTTTTAATCCATCTAGGATGTGGGGCTTTCGAGACCACCTTAAAAAGTGCTTAGGTTGATGGAAGATGCCACAAACTCTAAGTAGTCACTGGATAATAATATCACCAAAAATGTTATAGCAATGTGCTTTCTGAAGTGTGGAATCATCCCTAATGGCAACAATAATTTTTGTGAGACCTTCCTTAAGGTTGAAAGAGTAATTATTGTGAATAATGGAAATTCTATCATACCAGATAATGTGGAGGATCTCAGCAATAGAGGATAAGAAGAGTTTCTTGATTTATCATGAAGTGTCAAGCTCCACACACCATTTTAGCTAATATCAAATAGTGTCAGATCATAAACATCTATATTCAAACATGTCAGTAATAAAATTAAAACAATAAGAGGCCATAGCATAGGAAAAAAAATAAATGATTGATGTTCTCTCTATGTTGATGACAAAGGTGACATTTAGGGCAGAGTTGGATACCAAATGACTGGAGACAAACCTCCTTAGGAATACAGTTACGAACAATATGCAAGTCAATATTCTATCTTGAGGGTTTAATCCAAGGATTATCAAAAAACATCAACCAAAAAAATTAGAAACTATGTTAGTGAAATAATGATTGTAATTTTTTTTTGAATCAAGAATAACATTGTGTTAAGGTTCCAAATAAGAAAATATTCATCTTTTTACAAAGCATAATCATCAAAAACCTGCATGATATAATCAAGGATCTCTTCGTTATGAGTTTGAATAACCTCCTTTCTAGTGTAATTGATGCGATCTAGAAAGGTATTAGGAGGGAACATTGAAATGGGAGGAGATCCAGTCCAGTTTTCAAGAAAGAAGCTCATGGTAGATTCTAGGCTAACCATCAATCTGGTGTTATGCATGAAATTTACAAAGGAGATTGTAATAGAAGGTCAAATCTATGAATTTACATAATGAATATTTTCTTTATTATGCTTTTCTAGGAACCTATTTCTAATAAAATCTATGGAGTCAAATTTATTTATCAGTAGTATGCAGGTGAGTCTTTCTTGAATGGCCTCATTAAAAAGTTTGAAACTTTTAATTCCAAGACCACCTTGCTCAAGATGTTTGCAATAGGTAGACCAGGGAATGGTAACAACCTTTCGTTCAATAAAACTACCTGTCCAAACAATGATTTTAATGTAGGAATTGAATTTCTTGAGATGACTAGTAGGAAATTTGTAAATCATCAGCAAGTAAACCATTTTGGAAACAATATTAGATTTCACTAAGAAGATTCTTCTATCCATGGAAAGGGATTTCCCCTTCCATGAGTAAAGTTGATTAAAAACATGATCAAAAACAGTGTTGAAATATGTGGATTTAGTCCCATCCCAAAATATGGGAACCCCCGAAGTAGGAAAAGGTGGAGGGTCATTCTATGATGTCGAAGCATTCAATGATGTGACTTTTCTAGCGGGAGGGAAATATTTTCCAATGAATATAAAGGATTTTCACCAACTAATGGATTGACATGACAATAATTTATAGTGAAATAATCCATTTTTTATGTTTATGATATTTCTTTTAATTATAGTAAGGAACAAAATTACATCCTCAGCATAAATAATATTGGATTACACATTTACATTTCGTCCAGTCTCTATAGGTTTGAGTTTTCTGAAGAACCAGGCCAGTGATAGGTCTGCTAAGATAACCCTATGTAATGGAAAAAAGAGTAGCAGAGAGGGGATCATCTTATCAAACCCCCTTTGATAATTTAATGTATCTCATGGGGGTCCCATTGATGAGGATTGAAATAAAGGCAAAATTGAGAAGGGAGTTTATCCTGATAATTTATACGTCATTGAAACCAAAAATGTGGAGGAGTTTGAATATAAAGCCCCATCCTGTGGTTTCAAATGCATTCCTAATGTCGATTTTGAAGGAAATATTTCTTTCTCTGGAGATTTTATTTAGAGAGTTAGTGCATTTTAAAGCTAGGAAAATGCAATCTTGTATGGATCTGCCTTTGATGAACCCAAATTGTTTCCAAGTTATGATTATGAAACATAGAGAGGATAGTCTATTAGCAAATATCGTGGTAAAAATTTTATAAAAGGAGTTTATGAGGGAAATGGGACAGAATAAATGAATTCCACATGCATTGGTTACCTTGGTAATTAAGGTAAGGAATTGATTATTGAGACCATAAGGGAGGACCCCCTTAGAAAATAAATATTTAACAAGCATGCAATCATCTAAACAGACGACCTCCCAATGGTGTTGAAAAAAACCATTAATAAAACCATTGAGACCCAGAGAACTGTTAGGGTTGAGGATAAAGACAGTGGATTTGATTTCATGTTCTAGAGGAGTTCTCAAAATAAAAAGGTCATCATCCTCATTGACTAATGTTGGAATGATCCCACGAAAAATATCATTATTTATATTTGGACCATTAAAAATAATGTCAAATAAATTGACCACATAATTAGCTATTTCAGGTTCAAATTCATTGGGCATGTCACTGTCATTACAGAGGATAGTGGGTGACAGAATTTCTTAACCCTCTGAAGGGTATTGTAGAACTTGCTGTATCTAACACCATTAGAGAACCATTTAGTTTTGAAGAATTGTTTGTGAATGTGGTATTCTAGCAGTATAAGAGAATTGTTTTTCATAGAGACATTTATTTCATTTTAGGGATCGAAGGAGAATACCGAGTTAGTAGATCTAATTTGAATATGATTGATATCATTCTCAAGGGTGTATACGTCTTCATCAATTTGTTTACATTTATCCCCCACCAAAACTTGAAGAGGATCTTAAGTTGCATGAGCTTAGTAATATATGAAAAAGAATATGAGTGATGAGACATAGACTCCTGAAAACATAGAATGAGGTGAGTGGAATCCAAATATTTAGACTAGACATTATTAAATTTGAAAGGGATACAAGGTTTTTCTTTCTTTAAGTGAATGATAACAAGAAAAGGATGATGATATGAGTTTAGTTTAGGTAATGTGATGCAAGAGATGGTATCCCATGCATTAAGAGCTAGGATATTCACAAGGGCCCTTCCAAGGTTTCATGAAACAACCCTATTATATTGTCTTCACGACAATGTGAACTTGGTACCTGTATGATTGATTTCAACCAGGTTATAATATTTTATCAAGGCTCTTAATTCTCTAGATGAAATTTGAGAATGTGAAGGACCTAGCTTCTCACAGGGAGAAAGAATAGCATTAAAGACTCCAACCACAAACCATGGTTCGTGGATGGAGATAGCCAAAATAGATAATAATATCTGGAAGAGGCCTACAGTCTTGATATCAATTCATAGAATAAACAAGGGTGTAGATGAAATGAAAGCTATCTTGTTTAAAATCACAAGAGAACATTTGGTCAGAGAAATTGAAAACATTAACTTCTTGAAAAGTGGTGTGATAAAAAATCTAAAGTGATTGAACAACACATCCATTATATCCATCTCTAAGAAACTTATAAAAAGAAGTTGAAAACTGATAAAATTTAATAGAAAAATTAGTTTTTGGTTCAGCAATCACCTGGAATTTTTGTTTTTTAGTAGAAATAATTCATTTATGAACTGAAAAAGTGTCAAGGTTTTCTATACCCTAAAAAGTCAAAAAAACTAATTCCTTTGAGACCTGTTTCTGGAGAAATAGATCCCCATTTTATTCTTATGACAACTAGAGACCTTATTTCTCTTTGATCTTATAAGCATTGTATAAGAGGCAGGAGGTGTAGCCATGTCCAGTGTGCTCATAGTATAAGTAGAAAAAATGTTAGAAGAACCTAATTTATTAGAATCCGAGATGCAATCAAGTTATTTAGAAGGCCTAGGAGTGATGATATGATCATCATGTGAGTTGTCTGTTAATACCATGTTCTGAGGAACAATACGTAGTATGGGAATGTCTTGTATTCCTACTATCCCGGTAGACATAGTGGGTGACTCCATATAAGTTTTATCATTTGAATTTGCATTCAAGGATGAAACCATATCAGAAGTTCTCAAATCCGAGACAAGAGGTGAGCTCACTATTACCCTACGATCAGTAAATGAAACTGGAATAGAAGAAGAAACCATACCCAGATTGTTTGGCTGAGGATATTGGGTATGATGCGGTTATGTATGGGTAGTGTCTAGAGAAAAATCATTCGTGAGTAGAGATGCATGTAGATCCACTGAACCATCTGCATCCCGATGAACAACATGTTTGGGAACATATTTCAGCAGAGGCTCCTGGGAAAGGTCATCCTTCACAGGTAGTGGGAGATCAATCATTTCAAGTATCAATACCACAGAGGCATCATCCAAGGACAAATCCAGAGGCTTTTCAAAGAATTATGAAACACTCTTTTAGATATCTTCTAGAATTACATATCAATATCATTTTTCACTTCCTCCTTGACCTACTTAGCATAGGGGACACCCAAGCTCTCACTTGGGAAATTAGAATGCTTGACTGAGACTTATGAAGGTTTCTAGAAGGTTTCGGATTAGGAGTAGACGCATAATTTCTCTTCTTATTTCGCTTTCCATCAGTCCACCCATCAACCTAATTGTAATGTATGTTATCTAGATGGTTATATCCTTTTATAAAAGGTTAATATGTGAATTCAAGTTGATATTGATCCATAGTTGAACCTTAAGTATCATAAATACTTTCCCAATTACTTTACATATTTTTTTATAAGCCTCCGCAGGGATATCAAATTATGACTACAATAATTATGGATTTTAAAATCCATCACCATTTTAATTTTAAATATGAAATATCTTATAAGGAGGATAGGGATTGGATCAACCACCTATGTTGTATCTTTAGAATTATTGAGCGTAACACCCCATATTTGAGGCCCATTTTCACTCCATAAATTATATATTTGTAATTATAAAGTTTTTTTCATTTATTTAAAAATAAATAATGTTGATTAATAAGTATGTCAAAAAATATATGAATTTAACTAATAATAATTTATTCATCCATATTTGAACATTACAAAAAAAATACATGAAATCATGTATTATATACCATGGAATATTACATCCATTAAAATTATATAAACTAAACTATGATAATAAAATGAAAATAATAATATCTTTAAAATTATGAGATACCCTAGATCAACTTCTCCCTTAGGGATCACCATTAGTAGAATTAAAACTGTAATGAGAAATAAAAACATAAAAAGAGAATGCATGTTCTGAAATATAAAATGAAAATTAGTGGAATGTGGCGTGTGATTTAAGAGGTAAGAATGTAATGAATTTATAGGGGTAAATAGTGGTAACATTATCATTATAAAGTGAAATATAGTCAATATATATATAGTCATTGGAAATATAGTCATTAAAAATATGGTCATTTGAAATAAAGTCCATAGATATACATGTATATGATAGGTATATTGAACTCATGTATTTTTAGTATAAATTTAAAAATGATATAATTCAAAAATAATTCAATAATGAAACAATAATATTTCATTTTATTAAAATAGGTATATATAAAAATATTTTTATACATTACTTATTATTATTATTATTAATTTATTATATGACGTATTTATAAAATTCAAAAAAAAATCTTATTCAATTAGTAAAATTAAATAGATAGCATATAAATGATTAATTGTAATCGTATTTAGAAATGATTATATATAACTAAAAATTTTCAAATAATTATTTTTTTATATGTTGGTAATGTATATCTAAATAAAATTAATCACTAATAAAGAATTATTTTAAATGAAATGTATTAATAATATATATATATATATAAATAATGTTACATTCATTAAATAATAATTTCTATAAATGTAGTAAGAATAAATAAATTTTACTCTTAAAAGATATATTGTTTTAAACAGTGTTTACATGATATGTACACTTATATTAATAAAATTCTCAACATTATAAATTTAACATAATAATTTTTTTAAATATTTTTAATTATCATATCAAAATTTCTAAATAAGTTAATTTATTATTTTCCTATAAAAATAAATTATCAATGTAAATAATAGTTGTCATGGTAAAAAAGTTATTTATTAATGATTTTGTTTGATAAAAATTGGGTAATTTTTGTCAAAATAAATTAAATTGGTCTCATTTTCATGTCTCTAAAATTATCATTAATTATACGAATACTCTCATAATTGTTAATTGATAGTAAATAATAATTAAAACACTTAATTTATAGAAAGACATTTTTCTACAATGAATTTTATTTATATATCTTATTTTTAATTTATATGTTAATTTTCTCATATTTAGAAATTGAATTATTTTCAATGGATTCCAAATTCAAATTCATAATTTTCATATTTGGAAATTTGGGGCATCTAAAATTTTTAGTAACAAAATAATTTCCCTAGAAAATATTTCATTATGGTTAATGGGTGTAAAATGAGGTAATTTATAGTAGCTCAAAATTGTGATAAATAAAATGATAAAAATGTAATGACCCAGAATTTCCATATAATTTTTTTAATAATATTGAATTATTTTGAGACCGCAAAATTTGAAGGCACATGATTCTGAGGTCTGACGTGCCGGAAATGATCTGTTGAAAAATGTTAAGATTTAAACTGTGCTAATGAGTAGTTTTCCTTAAAAAGTGGAGTAACTCTTAAACGGGTACTCGAATCAGAAATCTAAGGGGACTATTGTGTTCCAGAAGGCTAGTTTACCCTGTATAGGACTTTACTTTAGTTGGCGCATGCCTCCGTTAAGAAAACATGAAAATGGTATAACCATAAATAAAATTATTTTATTTTCAAATCCTTATAACAAACGAATGAATACTTAGATTACAAATCTGAGACCACCACTGAGCTCGTGAGGGTATGGATTCTTTAGTGAGATACTAACATTGGCTAGCATGGGCCAACAGTGGAAGTTAATTTTTTGGTCGTAAATAAAATAATTAAGAAACAATTATTTTATTTTTAAATTCCTAACATCATAACGGTAACTCAAATTGAAAATCCTAAAGTACCATTCAGTTGTTGGGGGTGTTTTCCCCTTAGGTGGAGGCAGACCTCAACCAGCGCGGGTCAAGGGTGAATGTTATTTATTTTGGATTTTTTTTAAGGTACGTTCAGTAAACGTGTTGGTTGAGATTTCTATATTTTGAACTGGTGTTCGGATTAAAAAATAGATGGATCCATTGAATTCTTAGTGCCGGGATTCTCTTAGGCGAAGCTTAACTTCGACCAGGAAGGGTCAGATGAAGAAGGTAATTTTAGGAGATTACAAAAAATAATAAAATAACTCCATGGGTAATTTTATCTCTTTTTTATAACCATTGAGTGGTGTGGAGGGACCACAGAGTTAATTGGTTATTAAATGACTTGACACATGGGTTGTGTAACCGTGATGTTTGTTGTTTTTATGGAACAGTAAATGCTTCTCATTAATGAAGCGTGTTAATTTTATTCAACATGGTTGGTTCATCACATATATTTAAAAAAATCTTGGGAATTGTTCTTAAGGAATCACGAGAGGAACCTCTGATGATGTGTCGACGATGACTTCCTACAATGTAGAATGGAGCTTCAAAGCATTAAAGTATTCAAACCAGACTACGAGGAGTGACAACAAACACAATTCGATTGCAGTCACGTCTTCCTCATCCACACCGTCTACCAAGGTATTCGAAGTTGGAGTTATGTGCTTAATTCTTCCCCTTTTCTTATTCTTGAATATTTTGAAAAACACCAATCAACTATCCTACGGTATGATCTGCATTTTGTTTTTTAATACGGGAGGATAATGTAGGGTTTTTTATGGTTTTTTTATGATTAAATAATCTTTCCCATGTAATAACGCTAACACAGAGGGTAAAGGCCAATCCTAACAAGTCATGGACCGTATTCGAATCTCAAGTTGGTGGTGTTCTTTGTGGGTGACCGAGAAATATGTAGGCAAGGCCAAACTTCGGGCCGCACCATATAAGTGTTGTCCTGGGAGGCTCGTAGGTGAAAACAGGAATGGACGCAGAAAACCGAAGATTCACCGGTGGCCCACGTAAGTATCGTCGGTGTGGCGGAACCAGCATCCCGAGGAGGCAGTGGATAGATATCACCTGCCGTGAGAAGGTGTCTGTACACAAAGGTCCCACAGAGGACAAAGTGGTAGTCGGTCTCTATTGGCTATGTCGAAGCACAATGGCATGCCACGGTGGAAGGTCGCGGCTTCAAACCGCGACAGAGGTTAAACCTATGATTTGTGTGTTTTGCAGGTGACCGGTCCAAAGGGACCGGCCAGGTGGTGGAATGCCAACTAGCACTGCAGCTTTGAAGACCGGAAAGGCTCGGCCGTTCAATAGGGGAGTGGTCCCCCGGCACCCAGCCCGTGGGCCACGCCTAGCCAGGTGGGTGACCCGCACCCACAGCCCAGTAAGATGGACCAAGACCAGAAAAACCGGACTGAGCCTAATCCATTCAGGATAGGCCCTATGGGCTGGTTCGGGTTAGTCTGACCATGACAGATGGGACCCGAACCCTTTATTACCCACTTAGGCTAAAATGGGCAGATCTCTTAAACCATAATTCATTTTGACGAACCTTCTATGGAGCCTAAACCCTTAGGAAAAGTCAGCCCTTTAGAGAAAATCCATGTGATTTTCAAAGATATTTGGAGTTTGGCGGAGTTGGATCATACCCGAATCCAACTGAGCCATCATCACTAAAATAATTATAACATACATATTGGGAGTCCATTTAACGCGCCGTCTATTTTGTGGGAACCCTTATGACTTGGAAAATCATCGTGTAAAATCATCAAGGGACATTGTGCTAGTCGAAATATGAAAAATGGCATGAGGAGAAGACCCCCCCCCCCCCAAATCACGCGTTCTTTGTGTGGGAATCTAGTGGCTGGCTCTGACATGAAGAATGAATAGTGATCCAGTGTGCGTCAGCACTGAGCGAACCTCTACAGGTCAGCACCGAGAAATCGTGTCGGTTAGCACCAACAGATCTTGTGTGGGTCCGCACCAAGAGATCATGTGTTGGTTGGCACAGAGCGATCCTGTGTGGGAAGGCACTGAGCGATCCTATGTGGGTCCGCACCGAATAGTCTTATGGGGTCATCACCGAGAAATCCTGCGTGGGTCAGCACCGAGCGATCATGTGTGGGTCAGAACATATCGATATTGTGTGGTTCAGCACTGAGTGATCCTTTGTGGGTTTGCCTCGAGAGATCATATGTGGGTCACCTGTAGAGCCTTTTGACAAAAAAACATGATCTAGCATTATGACCAATCATTTGTACTTATTTACATATGTTATATCTGGTATGAGATGTGTTTCTGTTTTTTTCATTGTGATTGAGATCATGATTTTTGTTTCATTTTTAGAATTTTGAGAGACCTTCGGGGGTCTCAAGGTACCTACTAAGAATTTTTATACTCACCCACACACGTGCTTCACCAGGACGTTGGTGTGTCTTGTGCAGACGACAGATAGCTTGACTGGGTCATGAGGAGTTAGTGCTAGACGGTGCTCAGAGGTGATTGAAAGATGGTGCATGGAGGTGACTGATTGACATGGAGAGCCACAATGATGTGTTGTTCCTACCATTTAGGTACGATCCTTAGCGGATGACCTCATGAGCTGTTTTCTCTTTTTGATGTACTCTTATTTTAGTTGGGCTTGTATTCTGGCCCCTTTACTTTCAATACATACTTTTACTATCAGTGGTGGTTTTTATTTGTAGTGGTACCATTATTCTTTCAATTGGTTTTTCTTGTGCACAGTGTTCCCTAACTATGTTGGTACAAGTTTTTAGAAAATGCATACCCATTTTAGGGATATGCCTTTCCGTGGATTTTCGTCATCCCATTGCCTAGGGAAGGTGTGATTGGGCTAGTCCTGACACTGGCCCTTGAAGACATGTCATGAAAAAGTGGAATAAAAGGGATTAGTTCTACCAGAAGAACTAAGTGTCTATGTTTTCAATGGAGCAATAGTGTTAGGTGTCTTGAGTTCGGGTTTCAGTTTGGGGAGTCTAGTGTTGGTGTAGTGGCTGACGTATCAATACACCAGGACCCAAAATTCTGTATTCTGACTCAATACATGAAAAAAATAGTTTCATGTGTTTGGGAAAAAAAATTATTGATCTCTTTTGAGTCATCTATCTGAGTATGACCAGTTGCTCATATTTTATCTTTATTCCCTATCAAGATACTTCCATGAAAATAGCTATCCAGGATTCTAGTGTGTGACCATTCGGATGGTTCTAAAAGTGATAAGGGTTTGGAACATGTACTATTTCTCGAGATGGTACCTTCGGGTGGTGTCCCAATAATACCACTTCTCATTGGTTTTCAGTTACTACCTGTGCTACTAGTAGATGATACATGTAGGCTTTGTGCATTACATGAGTTTCAGCAACAGATACCCCTCATGATGTGAGGTGAGCCCGACTAGTAGGTGGCTATGGAATGGCTTAATGTGGTGACCGAGTTTCCATCTACCTAGGGCACCATTAGATGTGATGGTGACCCTAGTAGAGAGCCTTATATGTGGCTCAGCAAGGTGATGATAGGTTTTAGATAACCCTGATCTTACGATGAGGTAAATTTTCTGTGGACAGTGCTTGAGAACCATCCTAAGAGAAGGGGTCACTTGCCATAAAAAGATAAGGGGTATGTGTTCCCAATATCATCTATAGCTTCGGTAAGATGAAATGTCGGTAGCTAAGTATTCATGGAGGTGTACCGACCATTCTATGTACTTGATGAATACTATAATAAAAGTGATTTAGGTCTCAAACCTCCGAGTGAGATGTGTTTACGGACATCTGAGAAGACAATATTCCTCTGTGCATTCTTACTTACGATCAGGTTCTAGAGAGAAAAATTTTGGTTAAATGTTCTTTGGCCGAGAAGATACATCCAGCGAATATTAGCCATGTGATTCAAGGAAACCGACACCATTCTCAGAGATTCAGGCGTGTAAAATGTTTCTGGAAGAGGAAGTGATAGGGACATATAAATCTGCAGGGCAATAAATGTAGAAGAGGATCTATGAGAGCAGCATGAGGTGGTATACATTTCAACATGTTACAACCACCACCCCAATGTGGTCCCCAAAAGGCTTAGGGGGTCTAGAGGATAAAGGAAAGGAGTCGCTACATGCGGTCAAATTGTGTGTCCCAAGAGCTCTATGAATTATTCGAGGTATAGTTCGTGTCTACTGCTAGATGTCGTATTAATAGACATAGGTACTAATCATTCCTTCTCATCCCAAATCTTATTCAAGACCTAGAGTTTCTGATTAAACTTTTTACTTACCCCTTATGTCTGGAGATACATATGGTGGAGACTCAATAATCACACTTATGAGGATGGTGTGAACTGACCATTGAGGTGAGAGTATTGGTTGGAACATTTTGGCTGTAGCATCATAGCCTTATGAATATTGTTTGGGTATGGATTGGTCAACCACTTTTCATGCTCAAATTGACTATTTTAGGAAAAAGGATGTGGTATATCTACCACATTAGAATGAGGGTTTCCATGGTTAGTGAAAAAGGAAATGTAGTAAAAATTACATAAACTCATTCATTTGAGGGTGCAAACGATCACTCTTGATTCGTCCAACATTACCCTCGTAGAACCATGAGCATTTAGTTTTTAGTTCCCGATAGTAGTGGTAGTGTGTGGGGACATCCTATCTAAATATGTATCTTTGATAACCTCCCTATAGGGAGAGGGAATTATGTATTGGTTTGTACCCAAGGATGGCACCGATATCTAAAACTGTATATTGTATGGTTCCTATGGAGCTCCGGGAGGTGAGAGTATAGTTGGGAGACCTTCAGTAGAAGGTATTATAAAGATAGTATGTTTGAGGTTATGTTTTGATTGCAGGTCCTTTTACCATGTGGCCATGGAATACGAGTATCCACTACCAAAGGGTTGATGGAACACCAATTAGTTAAAAGGGGTATCCTTTCGCGTGGATGGAAATGTTTTTTTTATTTTCAGCAGTTGACAGAACGACGATGGGTGGAGTTCCACCAGGACTAAAAATTCGAGATAGTTTATACTCTTGGGACGGGGGATGTGGTGGCAGACACACTTTGTAGGAGGTCTGGTCTGCAATTCCTGAGTGAGGTGACAAAACAGCTAGTCGCGTGGTAGATATTCATCGTGGGTAGTGATGGATCAGCACACCTCCAATTTATGGTTCTCATTCCCTCACTCCTTCAGTGAGTTTGTGAAGCACAACATGGGGATGTGGACTACAAGACCCGACGTGATCAGATATCATTAGGATAGGCTCCTGAAGGATTTTTTGAAGTTGGGGAGCACATCATTTTTTTCAAAGGACGCATCGGGTTACGATTGACGGTACGAGAGGACGAGTTGAGGGAGTTCCACACATCCCCTTTGGAGGTAAATCCAGGTGTGGAAAAGATGTACAAGGACCTTGAGAGTCAGTAATGGTGGCTAGGTATGATGAAATATATTAAAGTGTTTGTATTAGGATGCCTCACTAGTCAGCGAGTGAAAGGTGAGCATCAGGTTCCATCATGCTTGAGCACAACTTTTTAGCCATAGGCCGATGGTTAGATGGAGCATACCATATAGACCATGGGGGTATTCTTTGTGCTTGTGTCCTTGATTTTGGGCATATTTGGGAGGATCACCTACCACTAGTGGAGTTCGCATAAAAAACAGTTATCACTCCCCCATCGGCATGGAACCGTTTGAGGCCTGGCATGGGCGACCATAAAGATCACTTTTATGTTAGAAAATCCCATGGGAGTTATCACTTATGGGTCTAGAGTTGATACATTGTACCACTGAGAAGGTGAATATCATCCAAGATAGGATGAAGACTGCACATATCATGCAGAAGTCTTATGCTGATAGGAGACATATACCCTTAGTGATAGAGGAGGGAGACCATGTCTTCCTACGCGTCTCACCCTGATGAGGATTTCAGAGATTCGGCTGAGGCAGCATGCTATCCCTGAGGTTCATCAGACCTTTATAGATTCTCAATAGAGTTTTCATTTTGGAGTACCACCTAGATATTCTCCCATAGATTCACCATGTGCATATTGTTTTTCATTTGTCACAGCTGGGGCGATGCACTCATGATCCATCTCACGTTATCAACTAGGGGAGATGGACATTGAGGATGGGGTGAATTTTCAAGATTTCCCAATGGAGAGAGAGGATCATAATGATCGTGTCCTTCATGGATGGTATATCCCTTGGGTGTGAGTTTGGAGGCAGTGTGTGAACCTCTAAGAGAGAACATGGGATCAGAAGGCTCAGATTCATGCTCAGTTCCCTCATTTGATAGATTTTCCTTTGTTTTGGGTTTTTGAGATGTAATGCCCTATGGTGGGGATAATGTAAAGTCCCAAAATTTATGTATAATTTTTTATAATATATGGAATTAATTCGAGATCAAAAAAATTGATGCCACGTGCCGAGGTCTGGAGTGCCTAGAATAATACGTCGAAAAATGTTAATATTTAAATAGCACGCATGAGTGGTTTTCTGAAAAAAAAAATTTAGTAACTCTTAAATAGTGGCCAATATTAGATATCTAAGGCACTATTGCGTTCAGGATGGTGGGGTTACCTAGGTGTGACTTAAGTTTTGTCGGCCCAGTCCTCCGATAAGGAAACCCGGAAATATAATAACCGTAAATAAAATAATTAAATTAAATTATTTTATTTTCAAATGATTATAACTCATAAACGGATACTCGGATTAAAATTTAGAGACCACTCCTGAGCTCATGAGGGTATTATCTTCCTAGGCAGATACTAACATTTGCTGGCACATTCCAACAATGGATGTTAGTTTTTTTCCCGTAAATAAAATAATTAAGTAACAATTATTTTATTGTTAAATCCTTAACTTCTAAACGGAAAATTGGATTGAAAATTTATAGAGTACCATTCAGTTCATGGGGGCAGGTTCCCCTTTGGTGGATCCTAATTTCAATCAGTGTTGGTCGATGATGAATGCTATTTATTTTTGAACTTTTTTCAAGTTACGTTCAGTTAACATGCACGCATAGATTTATGTGTTTTGAATCGGTGGTTGGATTAAAATTATGAGGGAACCATTGAATTTGTAGTGCCGGTATTTTCTTAGGAAAATCATAACTCTGACAGGAAAGGGTTGTACAAATACATTTAATTTTGGACTTTACAAAAAATAATAAAATAAAGCCCTGAATTATTTTATCTCTTTTTTGTAAACCTCGAGGGACGTGGTGGGACCGCGGTGTTAATAGGTCATTCAATTAAATGACCCATGGGTTGCATAACCTAGATGTTGGTTGTTTTAATGGAACAATAAATGTGGTTCAATAATGAACTGCATTAATGTTATGTAATGTGGTTGGTTCCTCACATCTATTTAAACAATGCATTGTCATGGTTCTTGTTGACTTATGAGAGGAACCTCTGACGAAGTGCCGCCGATGAATTCCACCAATGTCGAACAGAGCTTCAATGACTTAGAGGATTCAAACCAAACAGCGACAAATGCCAATGAAAACACTTCTAATCTGGCCTTGTCTTCCTCATCTGCAATGTTTTCCAATGTATTGGAGGTAGGGGTTATGCGATTAATTATTCCCATTATCCCATTATTGAATATTATGAAAAACATGGATTAACAATACTATGGGTTGAACCACGTTTCATTATTTAATTATGGAGGATAAAAAGTGGTTTCTTTATGGTAGTTTTTATAATTAAATAATCTCTCTCATGTTAAAATGCTAATGCGGAGGGAACGGGTTGAGCCGATCAAGGCCCAGACCCTCCGCCGATCTCAGGTTATTGGGGTTCTTTGTGAGTTACTGAGAAATATGGAGGCAAGGTGAAACTCCAGGCCACGCGGTGTAGGAGTCACACCGGGAGGGCCGTAGGCACAAATGAGAAAGGTAGCACACCACTAATGTTTTTCCAATGGCCCGAGGAAGCATTGTCGGCATGGCTGTGCCAGCAAATGGAAGAGGAAACAACCGGTTACAACTAACCGTGAGAAGGGGGTGGGACCTGAGGAATCTGCAACATATAATGGGGTTGTTAGCCTTTGTTAATCACCTTGGAGAACGGCGACATGCGGTGTTGGCGTGCTACGGAGGAATGTCGCACCTTCGAGTTACGATGGAGGGAAGACCTGCGGTCTGCGGGTTCCGTAGGTGACCGATCTAGTGGGATCGGCCATGTGGTGCAACACCAACTAGAACTGCTACATTGAAGACCCGAATAGCATAGTCTTTCAGGAAGATAGTGAACCCCCTGTGCCTTGCTAGCAGGCCGAGCAGTTTCACAGCCTGATGGGTCAGGCCCCGTTGGGTGAGCCAGTTCGTACCCATGGATCAACATGAATATCCTACAGCCCAACGGGCTAGACCAAGCCAAGGGTAACCTAACTGAGCCTAGCCCCTTCGAGTTGGGTAGAGTTGAACTAGACCCTGACCATGTTGGTCGGAGTTACAGGAAATGGGAATAACTCCTACACAAGAGGTCCATTTGAGGAACCGTATACAACACTGGAACCATTAAGATGAGGTAAGCCTTTTCATATACTCCACGTGAGTTTTGTATAATGTTGGTGATTGGCCATGTTGGGTCATACCTAAACCAAACTGGGCCCCCATCACAAAAATGTCTATAACTTACAGACCGTGCGTCCAGTTGATTCATCGTATATTTCATTGGAACCGTTTTGACATGGCGGTTTATCAGGTTACTTCTTTGTCGGAATTATTCTAGTCGAAATATGACAAATGGAGTGAGGAGCATATAGTCTCAAAATCAAGAGTTCTTTGTGAGGGATTTAAGTGGTTCTCTATGATGTGAAAAATGAATACCAATCCTGTGTGGGTCAGCACAGAGCGATCCTGTGTGGGTCAACACCACGATATCCTATGTGGGTCAGCACAAAGCGATCTATTGTGGGTTAGCATCGAGCGATACTATGTGGGTCACCCCTGAGTGATACTCTGTGGGTTAGCAGTAGAGCCTCTTGACAGAATAAGATGAACTAGTTGTATGACTAATCATTTTTACTTATGGACATAAGTTATACCTGGTGTGAGAAGTCGTTTTCTTTGTGCTTTTTGATTGAGATAAAGATTTGTGGTTTTTCCTTTGTTTAATTCTGAGAGACCATCATGAGTTTTGGGGTCCCTATTGAGTATTTTTATACTCACCCCTGCATGGGCTTCGCCCATACATTATTGTGTCTTGTGCAGAGGATAGATAACGTGACTGAGTCATGGGGGGTCAGGACTAGACGATGCTCGGTGGTGATTGGAATAATATTCACAACGGCGGCCAGTTGACGTGGAGAAACGAAATAACGAGTTCTACCTTCCCTTCATGTAGGATCCTTGTATGAAAACCTCAGGAGTTATTTTTCCTTTTTTTATGTACATCCATTTCAGTTGGGCTGGTATTATAGCCCCTTTACATTCAGTACATACCTTAACACTTATTGGGGGGTTTTATTTGTGGTTGTACCATTATTATTCAATTGTGTTATACTTGTGCCCAGTGTGCACTATCTATGTGTTTACAGGTTTTGAGACAATGCCTTCCCATTTTAGAGATATGTCTTTCCGGTGCAAGTCGTCAACCCCTTGACTATGGAAGGCAGGCTTGGTCTTATCACGACACGGGCCCTAGGGGACGGGTTGTGACATAAAAATACTTTTTATAATGACTTTTAAAGTATTTTAATTAAATATTTCACGTCTCACCACATTTATAAACCTAAATCTCCTAACTCCCATGTGATTCCATCATCACTTCTCACCTAACATTTGTTTCCCAAGAAATATCACTCTCTTATCCTATAAAATGAGATCACTTACACCCATAACATGTATCACATATAATTTAAAATTACTATGAAAATATTCACATTACACTTACCCTATATACTGATTTCGTGTTTAGAATCCTCTGGTTACATGGAATTGTCCCGAGTTCTTGAAGATGTATTTCAAGTGAAGATTCAAGTCCTCTATGTGAGTATTATCCAGTCCCTATCCATTTCATATCTATATGTATCATAAATAATATTATAACCAAGACAACATAAATAAATAAGAATAATTATTATGGTGATTTTTTGTGTATTTAAAAACCATTATATATCTCCCACCCATCCATTGGAAAATGAAAACATTTCTCAGGTTATGTGCAGACTACCACCTCTATGAACAATGTATTTCATTTTTCATCACTAATTATATTATATAGTTATAATAATGTGTTTAATGAATAAAAATTATATTTATGAAATAATTATTATTCTATAATGATAAATTATCCTTTCTATTAATATCTAATATTTTATTAATATACCACCATTTGTTGGAATCAAATTACCAAAACATTTTGGAATGTACTTCAACTTAATGAATCATAACTGAATTTCTCAAAGAATGAAATTGTAAAATTATAAATCATTATAAAACATATTTTCCAATACAATAAAAAATATTTTAATTATAAACATGGTATCAATGTATATTGATCGACATAAACATTATAAAGCATGTTAAAAATAATCAAAATCACTAACATCTAATGTGGAAAATAAATACCAACTGAATAATAAATGTATAAATAATGCTTATAATTTCTGTGTAAAAAAACAATGAATAATAATAATCTTATGAAATATGTTAATATGATTGATATTTCTTTATATATGAGTTTATATCATGTCCAACCTAGGAGGAATCCAAGGGAATGGATTTTCCTAACTCAATTTACTTTCTCTATGTTATAAAGTTTCTTCTGGAACTCAATGTATCTAAGTTACCAATATTTTTACATTTTATATTTTATATGATATTACCTCATATATATCAATGTTTAATTAAATTTTTATATAAAATATTTTTCTCTTTTTAATTTATTTCCCATAATAATATGAAATTGATAAGAATAATTATTATTATCTTGAATGATTATTTTCCTCCATATAAATATTATTTAATTCCAATATTTCCTTCAATTATTATTTTTAAATACAAATATGTATTATGAATTGTGATCATCATATTTATTATTACCACTTTTCAAAATTAATCTCTATTACTCTTTTTATGATGTCTGTTTCAATAAATATATATTAAAATATTAAAAACACAATTTTTTCACAATCGTATATTTTATATTTCACTCCAATTATTTTTTACATATCATTTATTTTTTCAATAATATAATTTTAAATTTCATTTTAAAAAAAATAATTAAATTATTCATTAATATATTTTTATTATATAACTTGTATCCTCATCTCTTTATATCAATAAAAAGATATTTTTAAAAAAGATCATTTTATGTTTTAACATAATATTTTCCTCCTTATCACATATGAAATTATGTTTTAGGATTTTCCCTCTGATTTTCATTATGATATACTCTTTTGGGTGATTTCATTTCTATTTCATTTGAAACAATTCTTGATTTAATTTTTATATTAAATCATTTAAGAAGTTATATACCCATTTTCCTTCAATGGGTTTTTGATTATATGATATATGACTGATTTTATGGGACACACATGTTTAGGTATTATCACTATGAGATGGGTGGGGTCTAATATAAACATATAATTTATTTTTTATAGTTTTATATCTCATTATGTAATGAATTTTTTCATGAACATAATTTTGATTAAACTATGTTCAAAAAAACTTTGTGTAGACATAATTACAGTTAAGATATTTCTATAAGATTGTGTGTCGACATAACTGTGATTAATATTTATTCACATTTTTTTTGCATGAAAATAAATATTGTTATCCATTGTTCAAAATGTTATGGTGTTTTATGCCTATTCATGTTCCAGATTTTTATGTTATATTCCCATGTTATCCTCTATGTATCATGATTATTGTCTCATGATTCCACACTATTATTTGATGGTATATATTAAATTTTCTTCTTTTATATTGAAAATTGTTATTGAGCTATTTATTTTACTCAAAATTTCTCCCATGATCATGTTCTCTCATACTTGTGATATGAAAAATATTGTTTTCTTGATAGGTTTTATTGTAATGACTATTTGAGATCACCCCTTCTTGTGTTACCCTTTTCCACAAATAATTATATAAAATAAAATATTTAGAAGGAATTCTTGAAGGGATTTTTTGGATATTTTTAAGCAATTATGTGAAATAATATTTTTATGTTGTTAATCTCAAACGAAACTATACCATTAATATTTGGTACTGTAATTTTATTTTTTCGGTGTAATATTAGAATAATTAGATGATATGTGTTGTAAATATTTTTTTCTACTCAGAGTTGGTAAAAATGATAGTAATTGATGTTTATGTTTTTAGAACTAAATCAGGGAGGGTGGGTTTGGGGCATCTCAATTGGTATCAAAGTTTGGTTTACATATTTTTGGGGATTATATTTGTTTTTTTTGGATTATCTGGATAAATATAATTAGTGAAACCCCTATGTATAAGTTTAAATATTGAAAAACATCCTAATATTTCAATAAAGTATGGAATATTTAGATACCTTGTAATGAAATCCATGTCTAGATTCAAACAAGTGGATTCAGGCCTTGGAATAGATGCATATATTTTTAATAACCCTAAAAGGGATATATAGATGTTAATTAATTATCCACTCAATGAAAATAATGTAGGCCTAACATTACACCAAGTTTAATAGTCCTGGTGGATATGATTTGGATGATTCATTTAATATTTACAAACCATTATGATATATTTCTATATATTTATGTCATATAATATAATAAGTAAAATACCATGGATAACCTATATTGAATACATGATATTCATAACTTTTTTATTAATGTTAATTATGAGTAATTTATTCAATGTTCATAGTTTTCCTTTTACATGTCTATTAATTAAATTATGCTCATCAAATTTTTGATGTCTAAGTATTGTATAGAAAAAGGAGGAATCAAGTTCAAAATGGATTTCAGGGACTATATGGTTATCTTCCAACAATAATCTTAATCAGTTATGTTCTTGAGTGAAAAATATCAAATTGATTCTCTCTCAACTCTATCAAAATATGAAAAATATTAATAACTGCGTTGAACTCCTAGATTAACAAAGGAATGATCAAATTTTTATCTATTCATTCATGGGGCAATGTCCACAATAATTTATTTGGTCTCCCAACCAAATAATTTTTTTATAAATAGACCAATTAAAGATAAAAGTTGTTTTCTATCTTTTAATGATCAACCCATTAGAGAGTCATTTTAGATATCTATCATCTAGAAATTGAGGCTGAAGAATGCTGTAATCTCATTAAGAATATAGAAAATATGCAATAATTAGACTCTATATAATAGGAAATGTTTTAGAAAATATTCTTTAATAGTTATTTTCCTTTAATTATTCCCATTAAAATGGATAGAAAATTATTAGATTTAAATAAAAAGGATGATGAATCCATTTTCACCTATGACGAAAACATCATGAGACTCAAAATGTATGCCTATAGTTTTGTTACTAAACCCGATAGTAGTTTTCAATAATTTATTAGTTTCTTAAAACCAATTCTTCAAAAGTATTGAGCTATAAGATTCTTTGGTTTCTATGATAAATAGTAACATATGAAATTAAGATGGAAATAGAATCAATATATTCTTATAATTATAGAGATATGCTAAAAATAGAGTATTATGGTATCTATAATGATAAATTTCATGGATGGAAGAAATTTCCAATGCATAAATGCCAAAAAAATGTGGGGTAAGATACCCTATATGAGGATGAAAAGGAACTAGAAAATTTTCTAAGATTGGAAGGGATGGTGATTGAGCTCATGATTGTTGAGGGAATATAAAAGATCTAATTAACACAGTAGAGTAAAATAAGATCTTATCTAATGGTCCACTAACACTTCAATTAATAAAACACAAGGCATTTGAGATATACTCAAAAAAATTCCCCAACCTAAGGGGTAAGGAGGATAATAGGAATCAAAAAACTATTAAAAAGGTAACATGAATGAGTTTATGAGATCACTATGGAGGGAGTGGATCAGGATAATAAAGTTGTGAAAGGTACACTTATCCTCCACTCTTCATGTTAAAATTTATTATTTTATTCTATTTCATCACATTTTTCATATAATATCAGTTTACATAAAAATTATATTCACCATAGCAAATATTGGATATAAAATTGTAAGTGAAAAATTATAATTTTATGATTATTGTATCTCAAGATAAAAATAGTGGAAATTTAATTTATGAAAACTTTATTATTCATTACATATTGGAATTTAATGTGATTTTGGGAATGCATTAATTGTGTTTATAAGGACTCTATATGTATTAATAAAATAGTGAAATCCTATTTCATATTACTAATAAACCTATGATCATTTATCAGTACAAGGATAATGATGAACACACTAGGATAATTAATTCAATTATATTGGTTTTGATATCCAATAATGAGGAGGGATTTATAAAATTATAGTAGATAAACTCAATATTAGGGATATGCCTATAAAGAGGAAAAATAAGTTTTTCATAGTCTTACCTACGATTGTAAGGTGGCTATATGATTATAAATTATACCTCAATTCATGATTATGTAAATTATAGACATATCTATTTTCATTAATGTGAGAAATTAAAATTTATAGGTTAAAATATAATAAATGAGGAGAATGTGGAACCTTAGTTTTTATATCCTGGTTTAATTATTTAAATTGTATGTCTATAATTATAAATTATGATTACTATTATTTTAAAATAATTAAAATTTATTTGTAAGTAATTCATGGAACATATAAATAAAACTAAAAATAGTATATTAATTAATATTAGAAATTTGTTAAAAAGGTACATGAAACCACATATATGATACTAAGGAATTTTCATTCCATGGACAATTATATCCATTAAAAGTAAATAAAATAAAATGGAAAAATAAATTGTAGTGAAAAATATATTTAAAACTATGAGATATCCTAGATAGTAATAATACAATATAATCACCATTACATGAACAAAACTAATAGTGATAATTAGATACATTAAAGGAGAAACAAAGTTGTGAAATATAAAATGAATTTTAATTAAATGAGAAATGTGATTTAAGAGTAATGAATGGAGTGAATTTATAGGGAATGGTGGTGCTAATATAGTTATAATAAAGGGAAATATAGTCATTATAAATATGTTCATTGTAAATATATTCATTGGATATACATTTATCCATTTATTATATGGATATTTAGTATTGTTAGTCAAATTTTAAAATTATATAATTTACAAATAATAATGAATGAAATAAAAATATAATATTTTTTTATGAAAATAATATTAGGTGTTACATATTATTATTATTATTAATGTGTTCTATTATGTATATAAAAAATTCAATGAAATGTTTTTATAATGATTTTATTTTAAAAAAAATTAGGATATAAATAATTAATTTTAACGGTATTTGGTATATATTATTTAGAAGTGAAATTTTTAAAGTAGTGTTTTTTGGTGTTGAGTATCATTATATTGATGAAATTAATTACTACTAATGATTTATTATATATGAATTATTTTATAATATCTAAAATAAAATATCATTAACATTAATTTGAAACTTATTACTATAAAAGTAATAAGAATAAATTCATTTTACGATTAACAACTATATTTTTGCTAAAATTTATTTTATGTGTTATGTGCGCTTATATAAAAATTAATTTTTATCAACTCAAAAAATTGGGTCTAACAAAATGGTTTTCATATTTCATATTATAATATCAATATATTTTAATAATTATATTTTTATTTTTAATATAAAAATATGTTGCTAAAAAAAATATTAGTTGCCAAGGTAAAACATTAATTTTTCAAAGAGTTATTTTTATAAATGGTATATAATTTTTAATAAAATAAAATAAATTAAATTTTTTTATTAATATAATATTGTTTTTAATTATATAAAAATATATTTACACTTACTTAATTAGTAATTGATATAAAATAATAATAATTACACTTAATGTAGATATGTTATTTTCTCAAAAATAGTATTTTATATCATATGTTTTAATTGTCAATTTTACTCACTCCTATTTTGAAATTTTATTATATTAAAATGAACCATAATTCAGATTCATTAATTTGAAATTAGGTAATACGTTTCATCTTATATTTTTAGTAAAAATATAACTACCATGGTAAATATTTAATCATTTTTAATAGGGAAAAAAGTGGTAAATTAATGTGGCTCAAAATTATGATAAATAAAATGATACAATCACCTTATAATAATTCTAATTAGGGATAAAATTAAATCCCATATATATAACCAAAATTTACTAACATAAATCACCAAACACTAATCTGATTCAATCTTTACCCCTCACCTAACTTTAGTTTCCATTAAAATGTCCCTATTTTATCCTGAAAATGAGTACACTTCTACCCACATAAATAAAGTCTTATAATTAGAAATTAACATGAATATTTACCCTATTTTGTTACCCTATATCCCTATTCATTATTTTTGATCACCTAGTTACAATAATGTATCCCAATCCATCAATTTCTATGATGCCCTTCAAGAGATGATTCAGATAGTCAACATTAGTATAATCCACCACAAAAATTTTCTTCTTTGTATTTCTCCTAAAAATATTTTATAATAATATTAATTTAATTAATTATTTTTTTATAACACATAATTTTTTGTGTTTATGTTACCATTTTTTTATCCCTCCTATCCATATTCATGCTCTGTATGGATTATCGCCTCCATAAATGATGTATTAGATTTCTCATCAATTCCTTAAAATGATTGTTATAAGAACATATTTAAATAATTAAAATGATATTTTTTACATTATGATGATTATTAATGGTAAATTATTTATTCTATTAATATCTTATCTATTATTAATATTCAACATTTTTTTCATTAAAAATTACTAAAGCAAACTCAGAACTGATTTCATCTTCATGAATCATAAATAAAACATTCATATAATTAAATTATAAATTTATAAATCATTCTGTAAAATATTTTTTCCAATGACTTAAAATAATATTTTAACTATGAACATTGTATTTAATTATGAGGACTAACATATATATCAAAAAATGTGTGGGAAGTATTCAAAATCACTAGCATTTGACGATGAATATAAAAAATAACTAACCAATAAATGTATAAATAATTAATATAATTAAAGTATATAAATGGAAATAAATATGGATATGGTTATTAAATAATTACATAATATGGTTATTTTTATTATACATGAGTATATAGTTTTTCTGACCTTTCCAAAATCCATGATAATGTATTTTTCTAACTAAATGTTATTTGAGTTATATGGTTTCTTCTTAAACACATTTTTTATAAGTTCCCAATATTCTAAACATTACTATTTCATATTATGATCCCTATTCTATATGAGGTAAAATTTAAGATTTTAATTCAAATCATGTTCTCTGATGACTTTATTTCTCATAAAATTGCAACTTTTATAGAATAATTCACATCCACTATAATGACAATCATTCCTCCATGTTCACAATATTTCATAACAAAAATATTTTAATTTACTATTAAAAAATGAAAATATGTATTAACTATTATGATATTCATTATTATATTTATCACTTTTCAAATTTAATTTTTATTTATCTTTTAATTTTTATGGGTTTCAAGGAATATATTTTAAAATACTAAAAATGATTTTTTTCACATTCATATTTTTATCTTCCACTCAACAATTGTTATCATTAATTTTATTTTCTTTTTTCAAGTATCCATTTTGGATATTTATTTCTATATATTTTTAAAAAAAATTATTTATTAATTTACCTTTTTAATGTGACTTATAGTTGTATATTTTTACAATGATGTTAAGAATTTTTATTCATGAAATATCCTTTTAGAGTTTCACTTCAATTTTTTCACATTATCTCTAAATGATATGACTCCTATGGGATTATGATTCATGAATCACCCTATAAATTTATTTAAGAAGTAATCATTTAGGGTGATTTTATCTTCACTATCATATAATCAAATTGTAAATATAATTATTTGATACCATTTGAAATATTACGAAACCATTTTCATTCAATGGGTTTTTCATGCAAAAAATATGATTGATTTTATATGGAACACGTTCATATAGATTGTAATTATGTGGCTAGTAGGATTCTATATAACCCTCAAACAAATTGGTTGTAGTTCTATATCATATGAGGTAATTAATTCATTTATGTACATAGTTTTGGTTAATATATATTCATATGATTATATGATGACATAATTGTAGTTTAGAAATATTAAAAAGACTAGTTGTGGATATAAAATATATGTTAACATAACTGTGCATGGAAATAAATTTTCAGAATATATGCTCACAGTATTATGATATCCTGTTTTCATTATTATGCTACATTTGTATGTTATAATACTATGTAATGCTTCATGTACCATAATTACTATCTCATGACTTTTAACTCTATGTCCTTGTTATATATTTACTCAATTACAATTAGATTTTAATATATTATATGGAAAAATATTGTTACTCCCTATTCTTTTATTTAGATATTTCTCCCACAACCATGTTTTCTCATTAATTTGATCAAAACCCTGATGAAGTCTTGATATCTTTTCCCTTAATTAGTGTTTGTGTTTACCCATTCTTATGTTTCCCTTCATTTCTAGGGAATTATATTAATGTTTGTGTTAATATGTAAGCCTTATATTTTTGTTTTGTGGGATTTTTTGAAGCAATTATGTAAAACAAGATATTTATGTAGCTAATATCCCATGACACTTAACCTTTGAGTTATGGGATTGTGTGTTTATTTGTGACATTTAATTTTTGAATACATTGATTTTATGTAAAATGATGTAACTATTTTTGGTTAATCTTAATCGGTATCAATGTTAGTAATTTAATTGTTTTTTTATCACCAGATCTAAGAGTGAAAGTCTAGGGAGTCTCATTGAGACACCAATGAATCATTGGAATCAACTAGAAACCAATATATTATAAAGGGTAGATCCATGGTTTAGGGATATCATTATAGAGTCCATGACAGACCAAGGACTTTCCTGGAAGAAAATTTTGTAATTGTTTTCTGAGAAATTATATCGAAACACATTATACTAAGTAATGGATTGATATTTTTTGGATCAAGAGTAAGAATCCATATATATTTTGGTTTATGTGGTTATATTCAGATATTTAATTTTCATTTCTCTATACATAAGCTGATATGAGGAATCCAATGAAAGGCATTTTAGGATGGTGTTAATGGACCCATTAGAGAGACAAGTGAGGCTCTATAATTTTTCCCATTCTTTCTATGACGTGATCCAATGAAGTCTACGGTGTGGGTATCTCATTTCTTGAACAAAATAAATATTATAGTTCTTATAGTTGTTGTATGTAATAGTGGAAAGAGATGTGTAGTGGTGGCTCATTTTTGGGAAATTCCGAAAGTGGTTGTATGATCTGGACCTTTTCTAGTGATGTCTCAAGCATGTTTATATGTACTATTTTTACTTATGTTGAGTAATTTTATTTTGGGTTTTAACTTGGGTTGTGTTTGGTTGGAAATTGATGAAATAAGGTAGTGCAGAGTTGGTGAACATGTTTACCTAATTGTGTTCTCATCCCATCTAATCGTGAAACACTGGATAGAGGGTAATTGCATAGTTGGCACACGGTTTGTCCTACTATTAACCCTATATGGAGTAACCATGAACCATAATAAAATATGCATACATTTTAGTAACATGGTTAGGGGAAATCGTTCACCCCTTCCCAAAAATTGGTTCTCGGACTTTTAATTCACCAAAAAATTAGATTTTTAATTACCCAAACCAAAATTTTAATCCCTAATCAAACCCCATTCAAACCATTATGATTTATCATAAATTGTTTTCATCCCAGATAGATTCCATATAACAACCCTATTCTATTTATTACATACAGAAATTATTTAATTTTATATAATTATTCTTAATTTAGATTGAATGATCGATAAGTATAGTGTCTGGGTAAATTAATAACAATACATGACATCATAAAACATTAAATACAACATCCTTATTTAAAACATCCTTTACATTACCACAACATTTCGTCGTACTTAACACTGTATTGGATATCCATATGAAATACATAATAAAGGGGTCAGTTATAAATCCTAGAAAAGGAGTAAAAATGGGGTAATGTGAAGATTTTAATACATGTTAAAAAATGCATATCAATGAGTCATAAATGAATATATATAATTAAACAAGATATAACAAGATTTTCATAACAATGAAGTGTGGAAACAACATAAAACACTGCATCATTGGTCAAGGATAAAATACCAAGACATTATAGTGGGAAAAGTCCCACAAATGAATTAAGTAAACCATTATCCCAACATGATGTATCATGATACTAAACATTACCCAACGCATTGGAGAGCTATATAATTCTTGGCACACCTGTCACTATCATTTCAATCTCACGCTTAAGTGTGCCACATAGATCATAAAACTTGGATTAATTCTTCATCATAATTTATTACAACATAAATGAGTGTGTAATAAATACATGTGTGTCCTCAACAAAAAGGAATATGGTCATAAAATTTAACATCCTTCATAGAGAAAGGGGATGGTTTACAGTACAAAAATGTTTTGGAGTCGAAATTTGCGGTGCAATTTCAACAACCTAACGACGTCATATAAAAATTTATAATAAGGGTTAGTGAGATATAATGGGGTATCTCCACATATATAGATTAAATGGACAGTAATATGGTCATATAAATACATTTCCCAACATAAGTAATTTTGAAATTTAAGGCATAACATAATACAGAAACATAAAGAAAGTGGAGAAATGGAACAACTCTTATGAAATTTTGGCATGGTGATGGGTGTTCATGGGAGGTATTAATGAGTGATTAAGGTTCCTATCATCATTAAAAAATAATAAGGACGGTATGGGGGAGCTTTGAGAACATACCGCCATAATTTTTAATTTATAATAAAAGGTTGTAACAATAAAAGGAATCTTGGGAAAAAAATAAGAAATGGAAGAACCCATACTTGAATTTGTGACTTCAAAAACGTGAAGAGGGGCTTCCTGGGAGCCTGGGGATCCTTGTGAAGATTATAGATAAGGGAGGATAGAATAAGTACATGCCCCTTGTATTTTTTTTTTGAAATGAAGTGGGAGCTCCGGTAGGTCAATATAGGAAATGAGAAGGTAATTCTTTCATATTTCACAAATATAGGTTTTGGAATCTATATAATTAAATATTCCAAATAAAAAACATTCCTATGGTTTTTTCGAATTGTTTTTTCTATAGAGAAGATGAAAAAAATATTTTATAAGTCTTTGGGTTGAAGATATTAAAATATCAACCTTTCTTATATAGAGGTGAGACACATTATTAAATAAATGAATTAAAAATCATAAAATATATTATACATTTTGGAGGATTCTCTAAGGCCATTTAAAATAATTCATAAAAAATATAAAATCCCAATATATTAAAGGTAACAAATATATTTGGACAAATATCCCTTTAATAGAGTTTATTACATTACTATTGGTCCATTATGATTTCATAAAACACACTATATTTATATTGTATTTAATTTTTTCCAATAATTTTGACTAAATCAAAAAATAATGAAAAATTCACTATTGTATAATTTTGAAATACTTATTCCAAAAATAGTATTAAATATATCTAATTAATAATCAAAATATCTGATTTTTCACTTTTAAAATGAAAAATTAAATTTATTGAAAATTGACTGGTTTTGACAGAAAAGGTTTTCAAACCTTAATAATGATTACCTTTGACAACATAAAAATTATTTGATCCATTAAATTTAATAATAGTAATTTAATGATATTATTTTATTAAAATATTATTTATTTTAAAAACTCATTAATTCACCAAAATATATTTCTTAATTTATTTTGAATATTAACCAAATATATTATTTGGGATTTAAATATCATTTACAAAGTGACAATAACATAATAAAAGTATATTAATTTTTATATAAAAAATAATTTATATCACCATAATTATAGGGTCTTGATACATATCCATTTATTACACTAGAAAACGCCCTTAGAGTGTGGCGTGTGATGGTGGGGCTTTAATGGGGTCGTTTGGTGAACATGGTTAGGGTCGTGATCTCGATGAGCTTGAACTTCTCTTGTAAACTCTTCCTCTAAAGCTAAAGTTGTTAGATCTCAACTTGGAATTGATCTAGATAAAATCCTAGAAATTTTACCTCCCTCAGATTCCCCGATAAATGGGCTTCATAGGGAATGATCCTACTGGTTTATACCATCACCTCTTTTATAATTTGAAAAGGATTTGTTAAAACCCTAAATTTATAAAAGTCATGTGATCAATGTTCTATTAATTTATTATCATTGGTAAAGATAATTAATATTATTTTAAATACAATTGGGTATAATAAAATAAATAGAGTGTATATGTTTTCTATTTCCATTTTACAAAATAATATATTTAATTATGTCAAAAGGTGAATTTCATTTATAAAAGTTCTGGTCGTAATAATCTTCCAACCTTAAGAAATTTCAGCCTTGAATGTTGTATTTCCCACATTAAAACAAATGAGGGTAACTCTGTTTCATCTCCTCCTATAGTTTCCATGTTTCTTCTTCAATCATGTTTTTCTCCACAACACTTTGACCAGGTGAATTTTCATATTCTATAGAAAATTATCTCTAAAATATAATATATTCACTTGTTTCTCCCAATTAGATATTTCATTCTATAATGGTACCACCTCTAGATTTAGTACATGATATGGGTCCGGTATGTACAATCTCAAGAGGGATTCATGGAATTCGTCATGTACATGAGATAGGTTCAGTGGGAGTGCTATTCGGATGGCCACCACTCTGATACGATCAAGGATCTAAAAGGGTTCAATGTATATTTGACTAAGATTTATCTTCTTCAAAAATCTCACCACCTACATGTTGATATGGTGAGGAATAAAATGTCACTAACATAAAACTCAAGGTATTTTCAAAGATTGTCAGCATAGCTTTTTTGTCACTCTAAGAATCCTTGATGTGCCACTGAATGGTGTTACAGTTATCCAACATTTCCTCAACCATTTCAGGACCTAAAAGTATTTGTTCCCCAACATCAATATAACATGTAGGTGTTCTGAACCTCACCCCATAAAGGGATTCATAGGGATACTTCAGTGTAATTGAGTGGTAACATGTGTTCTAAAAGAACCCAACAAGAGAAATATATTGATCACATCTACCTTTGAAGTCCATTGAGCATGATCTCAACGAATCCTCAAGTGTTTAGATAGTATTATTATATTGGAAATCAATTTTACGGTGATAGGTTGTGTAGAAGTTTTTCTCAATATTCATAGAATATTGGATACTCTTCCAAAACATAGAGGAGGATATTTGATATTGATAAGATACACTCGATTATGGAACACCATGAAACATCACCACTTCTTTGAGGTATATTCGTGAAAGTTAATCTAATGGAAAATACACTTGAATAAAAATGAAGTGGGAAGCCTTTGTAAGATGATCCAAAACATCCTAGATAGAATTATGTGCTCTAGATTTCATAGGAATCCCAATGACAAAGTCCAGGGTGATGTTTTCCCATTTCCATATAGGTATGAGTAATGGTAGCATCATCCGATTAGATTTTTTCTTTTCTTCCTTATCCTGATGACACAGAAGACATCATAATGTATATTTTAAAATCTTTATCTTCTCATTTCCCCACCAACAGTGTTCCCTGAGATCTTGATACATCCATATGCATCCAAGGTGTATAGAGATGGTTAAGCTATGTGCATCATATAGAAAAGCCTTCATTAACTCAGACATTAGTGGTACACATAGTCTTGACCCAAATCTTACAACACATTATTCATTAACGTTGAACTATGAGTATTTCCCTTTTCTAATAGTTTTCAATTTTTTCAGAATTCCCACATAATCTCTTTGAGAATCCTTCAAACTTTCTAGAAGAGACGGTTGATAAATTATTTTTGAATGTATTGAGGATTTCCCTTTCTTTATGATTCCCATTCCCATACTCTTCATGTATAAGAAGATTGAATCTTTCTCAATACTCATCAATTATATAGTTTCAAGATCCTTTATACATAAATCATCTTATACTTTATTATCTTTACATGGATGGTAGTGAATTGTGTAGTCATAGTCTTCGATCTTTGCTAACCATATTAGTTGGAACATATTGACCTCCTTCTATGAGAATATATACATTAGGTGTTTGTTGTAACAACCTAAAGTATTTCAATGGAAAATTTCCTTCTTATATTTATGTCATAAAAACACTAAATAATGAACTACTAAGTAAACATAATTTTGTCACCCCTATGTTTGGGATTTTAAAAATCCAACAAACACGGTTGTGTTCAAGATAGTTTTTGGAGTCTAATGAAACAAAAATAATTTTTGGTGAATAGTAACCTACCCTTATGAATAGTAATATGACACTTATGAATAGTAAATAAGAGTAACATTTCCTATGAATAATAATATAAAATTTAGACAATTTTACCTTAGTAAACATTTTTCGTATTTTATAAGTCATAAATAAATAATTATAATTAATTAATTAATTTAAAAGAATATTTAATTTCCTTTAATGTATTCATAAATTATTGAATCAATGTTTAATAGTTTTTAGATAATTTTATAAGACCCTACGTAATTTTGGAAAGAACTATAAAATCAGTTTTAATCTTAAAACTGTTTTTTATGTAAATTATGATTTTATTTAAATATTAAATTAATAATATTTAGAAAATTATTTTTGAAAAATGGACTTTATTTTTGGATTCTACATGTCGAAAAATGGTCGGGGTAAATTTTTGGGATTTTTCTGAGATACTTGAATTTTTGATGAATAGTGGAATGCGATAATTCACAATAAAAGCTAAATAATGTATTAATTGAGTCATCGATGATGTTCTGCTGATGTAAGCACACTTGGTTCGGGATTAAATATTAAAATTACTATTATTGGTCATCCAAGACTCACTATTCCTTGTCTTTGGTGAAATTAATAAACTAATCAATTTTATATTAAGGAAACCCCTCTCCCCTCCACTATAAAAGCCACCCTTCACTCCCTCTTTTCCTCACACCTCT
Source organism: Viscum album (assembly GCA_963277665.1). NCBI lineage: Eukaryota > Viridiplantae > Streptophyta > Magnoliopsida > Santalales > Viscaceae > Viscum > Viscum album. Next base: position 2,017,809,214 of record OY728127.1, read on the forward strand.
CAAGCTCCAAGCCTTCTCTAAACTCTGCCCAAACACCTTCCCTAGCTCATCCCCCACGTCCAATAGCTCCTGGTATCATCAAAAGTCCAAGCATAGGCCCTTAATGAGGTTCTTAAGAGGAGGATTCTAAAGGTAATTTCTCTCCCTCTTCTCTTTTAATTTCCTTTCAATTTCAAGTTCCTTTCTTGATGTCTCCCTACATATCATCATCCAAATTGTTTTGTAACTCCAATATTATTCATAAAAAGTAATCTTATGATTCTAATGGTATATTATATCACCCCACACCCTTTCCCTCTTCCTTTTATTTTATTAAAGAGAACGTTGTTCATGTGGTGATAATTTATCACCTTCAAAAATGATATGTTCTCTTCTTGCATTTCTACCTTCAATCTGGTCATGAAACCATTTTTTGGTTGAACCAGAATATTTTTATATGTATTATGTTCTATTTTAAGTTCTTTAAATAACCTATGGCTTTATTACTAAGTTAAATGTTAAAACAAGATCGTTGTGATCCAAAAACCGCCCAAATTAACCCAAATAACCATCGATAAATTTTTATCTAATGATTCGTCCACTTGGATCTAATATAATTCACTATGAAATTATTAAATCTACTGTAATATCATTAATAACATTTAGTATCAGTTCTGGATGTTTACCCATGATCTACCCAAACATCAATTTAATAATACAAGTGGACTGTTCAAGAAAACCATAAAAATGAACATCCCCGAACAATGCTTTTAAACTCTATAAGTCATCCAAATGAACATAATATGAAATTATGAAACCAGAATGAACCCTATTAATGTATAAAAGGTTCCGGAATTTCTAATTAATGAATATAATGTCATTATATAGGACATTAAAGAGAAGGAGGAATTCGAGTACAAGGTAAGGGGAAATCTCGAACCCAATTTTCTTCCTTCGGGTTCTCCCTCTTTCACTCAATTTTTGATATGGTTACTCCTCAAAGATCATTTGTTCATCATTTCCTTTACTTTTCTAGGATATAAATGTTTTTCACTGGTTTTTATGTCCATCAAAATGTTTTCCAAAATAACTCTTCTTTCAAGATCTCACATTTTACCTCTCATTCAAGGTTGATGGTTCTTGTATCAAGTGTGGTGTTCCCTATTTCTTTTGGGAACCCAAAGCTTATGAATGTGTTATTATGTGATGAAACCCATTCCTTTCCATGGGTTATTTATGTACATGTTTGATATGTGTTCTATGTGGTAAGCATGATAATGATAATATTATGATGTGACGGGTGCGCCCGGAATTATATAGCGCAATATGAGTGTTTAAATGTGACGGGTGCGCCCAGAATTATATAGCGCTCCAATGCATTGGGTAAAGTGATGATTCTCATGAGTAAATTTGAAATGATGCGTGAACATGATGCTATATTTCTTCACAAGTATGTGTGGTAGTTAACCACTAAGACATGATGTTTCATTTTTTTGCATTTCCACATTTGAAGTCTTTTATTTATGCTCCTCTCATGTTCATGATCTTTTGCCTACGTCATGATTATGCTCACCCCATGCTATATTGTTCTTATATATCCTCTTACTGGTCTTCTAGATCACCCCTTTTGATGTATATCCTCAGTTGGATACATGTACTAAGGAGAGGACAAGTGCCACTAAGAAGCTAGTGAAGAAGAAATTAAATAAATGTTTATGGTTGATGTTGTATTTGTTATGTATGGTCCTAGTTTGCCCAAGACACTAAACCTCTGGATCCTCCATGTGTAATACTATTATGTTGTTTATCTTTGAAATGATGTAATAGTAATGTAAGAAAAGGCCAGGTCGCTATATTTTTTATTCTTATATATATCACACTTCTTCCCAAAAAGGTAATATCGCTGAATTTTCAAAGAGAAGATCGCTACAGAAAACTCTACATAATGTTTTAGATAGTTCTTATTATAAACTTTCAATAGCCATAATGCATAGTCAATGGCTTTGTTATTTTTCATCAACACACAGCTCAGCCCCTTCTTCGAAGAATCACTGAATACCATGAATATCTCTCTATTTGTGGGTATTTTTAGCATGGGTGTAGTGATATGCCTCCTTTTCAACTCATTGAATCCCTCTTCACATTCATCATTCTATGAAAACTAGACTCCGTTCTATGTTATCTTGGTTTTAGGGTTTTAAAATCACTATAAATTTCTCACAAATTGATGTTAATACCCAACTAATATAGGTAAACTATGGATATATTTCATAAATGATAGCCTCAGCTATCATTAAATTCCCCCAGTCATTGATGGATCCACATATATCCCAATGTTATTGATGATATTCCCCATGAAAGTGACTTCCATCAAATAGAACTCACATTTACTATACTTGGCATAAATCAATTGGTTTCACAAGGTCTTTATCATAGTACTAAAATGATACTCATTCTTCTTATTACATTGGGAGCATATTAGAATATCCTCAATAAATACTACCACAAATTTTTTAAGGTAATATCTAAAGACCATTTTCATGAAGCCAATAAATGATTTTTTTAGAATTAGTGAGTCTGAATGGAATCACTAGAAACTCATAATGCCTGTACCTTGTATTAAAAGATGTCCTTGGGATTTCCCCCTTCATTACACTTACATGGTAATATCCCGATCACAAATCCACCATAGAGAAGTATTGTGCTCCATGTAGCTGATCGAGAAAGTCATCAATTAGTGGAAAATGATACTTCTACTTTATCATGATTTTACTGAGCTCATGATAGTCAATAAAAATAGGTATTGACCTGTCCTTCTTGGAGAAGTGGCCAGCTACACCCCATAGTGAAGCACATGGGTGTATAAACTCTTTATCCAGAATCTCCTCTAGTTGTTTATTTAGATCCTAATGTTTGAAAACAACCATTCTATATAGTCTTGGATATTGTAAATTCCCTTTGTATAAGATCAATATATAATTCATCATCTCTAATAGTGGGAAGACAAGGAAATTCCATTGGAAACTAACCACTGAATTCCTTCACAATTGTCAGTTCTTCGAAGATTATTCCTTCCTCAGACTCGATAATCTGATCAAGATACAAATGATCATATAGTATTAATATCCATTCTTGGAAAGATGGTGTTAAAGAATATTCCTTTTCTTTTTTTCACATGTACAGAATTAGGGGTTATTTTTCCCTAGAGAGAGGGATTTCCCACTCAATGCAATTTATTTTGTCTCTATATTGGGAAAGACAACCCACTCCCAATATTGCATCAAACGTAACCAAGATAAGTATAATAAGGTTCTCCGAGAAGTTCATTCCACAAATTGTGACATGGGAGGATTTATATTCATGGGATTTAATAATTTCCCCATTTTCCATTTTAACATACATATCTACTTCCATGATTTGTGGTGGTGATTGAACTATTATACTAAAAATTCGAGATATAAAAGAATGTGTATAACCAGAATCAAAAAGTATGTTTTCTATTCATGAATGGATAACTATCATAAATGTCACCACGCAATTATTGGGATTCACTTCAACAGTTGTGTGGGAGAAAGCCCTCCCTTTAAACCTAGGAGGTTGTTGGTTGCCTCTAAAAACCCATATATTAGTGCATTGTTTTAAGAAACTCCCTGGTTCCTTATAGTTATAACAAATAAACAACACGCTGATGATTTACTAGGGCATTCCATTCCTCCATTGCAGTAGTGGGTTTTTCTTTCCACAAATCACTAGCTAGGTTACCTTCCTTCCAACACCTAAATCATTTACTCATTCCCTTGAGTATATTTTTAGGCTGCTTCTTTGCACACCTTCGGGAAGTGGGATGTTGAAATTTATTGGCACCATTAGATCCCTCTATCAGATCACCAGAATTTGACTCCACCATCCTCTTCATATTCCCATGATACTCTTGAGGTTCGACAATCTTAATTTTGAAAATGAGGGCACATAAAACAAATTTCCTCGTAGCTATAATAGTCACAGAACTCCATTGATTTCCATAGTCTCGGTTTTAACACAACAAATATGCAAGTAACCTTGAATTCAGGGGTAACAAAAATGCCATAGGAATAGTTTGCAAGACTTGTGATGTTTTCCTCATATTCTCTGATGGATTATTCACCTTTTTATCTAAAGTGAAATGAATTCTATTTCCATCATAAGTTACAGGATACGAGGAAAATATTTATCAAAAAACATTTTTAGGAAAACCTTCCATCTCATTGCCTTGATCTCTTCCTTAGGATTTATATATTTTATCAATTTCCACCATTACACAGCTTCACCCTCCATACGTTATGCAACAAGATGAACCATCTCTTGTTCGATCATTGAAGGATGGGGAAGAGATTATCAATGGAGTTGATCAATTATTTATTGATTAAGAGATAAGTTTATCCAGTGAATGTAAGGGGCCTTTGTATCATGAATCTCTTGATTACAACTTATTCTTTATTTGGGGGTGGACGTTACTCATGATCTAGTTTTCTAACCGAAACATGAGTTAACTAAGATTTTATCATGACAATGTTTTTGATTCCCACTCCCATTGTATTGAGGATCTCATTAGGGAATTCATTACATTGATCATTGCATCGAGTGTTAGTCAGATTACTATTATTAATGACCATTGGCTAGAATAAAAAGAAAATTATGGGGTTTTATTTTAAAATATTAAACACATAAATGGGAATCCAAAGTCTTTAAATGGATAAATTATAAATTACATTTCATTCCTTAAATAGTGAATTTCGATGCGTCAATATATGTTATGGATGATATATTTCCTAGAATATATTATTATTGGTTTTTATAATAATAATGGTTCATACTGTGATTATGAATTTATCAAATCATATCCCCAAGGATTTTCAAACTAGGAGTACAACAAGGTTCCTTGATGTGCACTAGTTCCCCTTCGAGTCTAGGACAATGTACTGTTTTCATGTTTTACCCCTAGATACATATATGATATATCCACATCCACATGTTCATACCTAGCTAGGGATTTATTTCCATGATAAAAAGTTTACTCAATACCCACCAATATTTAGGGATTTTTTTATTATATGTAGTCTTATCCCTAGGGCTTTCACTATACTATTCGAATATTAATCCCAATAATAACTAAACTTTTCTCTAATACATAATTTAACAACCCCATTGTTTTTTGATTAATTAATACAAGTTTTAATTACATAAAATTACACGCAATATAGTCTGAACTAACGATAAAATTAGTGTCATGGGAAATTAGGAACATTATATAACAACTTAAAACATGAAATAAAAGATCATCATTGAAAAATTCATTTACATGACCACAAAATTCCTTTGTACTTAACACTATATGGGATAACCAGAGGACCTAAATATGAAATTGGTGAGATATATAGACTAGTAAAGGAGTAAACATGGAATAATTTGAATATTTTAATACATGATAGGAAAGGAATATCTAGGAGGCATAAAGGAACATGAATTATACAACATGAGATAACATGATGTTCATAACACGGAAATGTGGAAACAACATAAAACACATCATCAAAGGTCAAGGATAAACTGCCAAGGTATCATATTGGAAAACTTCCCATAAAAGAATCTGGTAAAGACCTATCTCAACAAGATGTATCATGATACTAATCATTACCCAATGCATTGTAGTGCTATATAATTTAGGGTGCACTCATCACTTTCATTTCATTCTCATTCTTATGTGTTCCACATAGATCATAAAAAATAGTTTCATTATTCATAATAATTTATTCCATGATCAATTAATGTTGAATAAATACATGTAAGTACTCAATAAAAAGTTATATGTGCATAAATGTTAACACTCTTGATAGGGAATTGGTACGGTATTCACTACTAAATAGTTATGGAATGGAAATTTGATGTGAAATTTTGGAATCCTAACAACGTTACAAATTTTTTTAAAAAAGGGTTAATGAGAGAGAAATGGGTATCTAATAATAAATTAATGAAATTTATAGTCATAGGGTAATATTAATACATGTCTAAATCTGAAAATATTATAAATATAAGGCATAAAATAATAATGAAACCTTAAGAAAGATGAAGAATTTAATAAGCCTTACAAAATTTCGGCATGGAAATAGGTGTACTTGAGAGATATTAACTAGAGAGAAAGGGGTCTATCATATTTTAAAAATAATAAGGGAATTATGGATGATGTGAGAAAACATACCCCATCATTTTTAATTGAATATAATGGGGTTTAACAATATTAGGAAATGTGGATAAAAATGAGAAAGGGAGGAACTCTTACTTGAGTGTGTGAATTAAAAAGTATAAAGAGGGGATTGATGAGATCTTAGGAATCCTTGTGTGGATTCTAGAGAAGTTAGGATAGATTAATGAAGTTCTCAAAGTATTTTTAGTGATGTAAAGATTGAGATTGTGTATGTTAATATATGAAATGAGAGGTGAATTCATTAATATTTCACAACCATATGTTTTGGGATCTATATAATTAAATACACAAAACCAAAAACCATCCCATGGTTTTCTTCTAAGAATATTATCAAATAGGAGGGGAAAAAATATTTTATAAGGACATGGGTTGAATATGTTAAAATATAATCCATGATTAAGTTGATGTGAGACACATTATTAATGAAAAGAATTTAAAATCAAAAAATATATTATACATTTTTGAAGATTCGCTAAGGCCTCATAAAAAATTCAACAAAATATAAAATCACATTATATTAAAGGTAAAACAATTATTTTTCCGAATATACCTTTTATAGTGTTTATTACATCACTATTGGTCCATTATGATGCCATAAAACACAATATATAGTTATATGGTATTTAATTTTTATCCATACAATTGAATTTCTCAGAAAATCAGAAAAATTCACCTTCTTATAATTTCAACATCCTGATTCCAAAAATAATATTCATTTTATATAAATAATTTTCAATAAATTTAAATTTTCACTTTTATAATAAAAAAGATTATTTGTCTAAAATTTTCTGATTTTGAAAAAAAAAACAGTTTTCAAAACATAATAATGATTACCTTTAACATTATAAAAATTATATGATCATTTATATTTAATAATATTAAATTAATGATAATATTTTATTTAAATAATATCTATTAAAAAAATACATTAATTCACCAAAATATATTTCATAATTGAATTTTAATTTTAACCAAAGATATTATTTGTTCTTTAAAATACATTTACTGAGTAACAAGAATAGAATGAAAGTATATTAATTATTATATAAAAAATAATCTACATAAGCATAATCTTAGGCTCTTCATACATGTCACTTTATTAAACCAACATACACCGTAAGAGTAATGTATGTGATGGTGGTCCTTTCTTGGGGTCGTTCGCTGAACATGTTTTGGGTCATGATCTCGATGAGCATGAAATTCTCAAATAAACGGGTTCATTCATGCTTATGTTGTTTGATCTCATCTTGGGATTGGTCTAGGGATAATCCCATAAATGATATCTCCCTCATAATATATAATAAATGGGATTCCTAGGGAAAAATTCTACCTGTTGATGCCATCACCAAATTTGTCTGTGTTGAATGGATTTTTTAAAACCCTATATTTATACTAGTCATGTGCTCATTGTTCAAAGACTATATTATCAATGGTAAAGAAACATAAAATTCCTTAAAATCCAATTAGATATTATAAAAAAAACTGAGTGCATGTGTTTTCTATATCCATTTTACAAAATATTACATTTAATTTAGTCAAAAGGGAAATTTCATTTATAATAGTTCTGGTCGTTACATTCCAATCCTTCTAAACATTATTTCTTCATGATTCGAAGCCCGAATAGATGATCTCCACCTCTCCCCGTAAAACAATTATTTCCCTCTAACATTTCCATTCATCTCTATTTTTTATCAATTTCATTAAGTGATTTTATTCTATATTTTGGTTAGAAACATACCTAGTTTTGTGGATTTATTTCTAGGATTGTAATTTTAGATCTAAATTTAAGAGATCATGATTATTTCTATATTGATATTCTTTATTGATCATCGTATCATTCTACGTTGTTACTTCACTGAATTTTGGGTATTTTTGTGGGTAGTCTTTTATCGATGAATCGAGGTAGGAGGTCTAATATTTAAATCGCATAGTCATGATATAATTATGTGTATGAAAATGGTATAATTTTTAGATATTTTATCATCTAAATTTCCTAAATAAGTTAATTAATTTTAAGACTTAATTAATGGATGGTTGTGGGATTATAGTATTGGGTATAATTAATTATGAAATTAATTATGAGTTACTGGATTGTTGAATTAGATAAGTAATTAGGGAATTAATTATAAGATATTGGATTTTTGAATTAGTGAATTAATTGTTGAATTAATCATGATATATTGAAGTTGTGAATTATATAATTAATCATTGAATTAATTATGTTATATTGTAATTGTTGAAATGGAATTAATTAATTATTGAAATAATTTATAGAATTGATGGGATTAATTAATTGTAGAATTAGTTAATTGTATACGTGTAATTAATTAATTGTTAAATTAGTTAATGGGATTTATTGTTATAATAGGATTCATGTTTATTAATCATGATTGATATGATATATTGATAATTTGATATATGTGATATATGTGATATATGTGATATATGTGATATATGTGAAATTGATTGATAAGTGAGTGTAGGATGCGAACTAATGCTCCAAATACACATAGCATTAAATAGAGAAATCATCTTAATATTGTATGGGATAAGGACTGATGGTCCAAAAACCCATGGGGTGTGGGACATGGACGGACACTCCAAATACGCACAGGGTTCTACACTTGGCATTTTATGCCAATAATATTTTCACTGAACTATAGTTCCATGTAGAAATGATAGTGAACTAAAATGAAATGGATAATGAAATTCCTTATGTTAAATTTATTTTGAGTTGATGTGTGACACAGTTCAAACTCTAGGATGGTCCGAATCAGGTATTGTGGTTTTGGTGTCCTCATGAACCTGGGGGTTTGTGTAGTTTCATAAAGAATAAATGATAATTTGATAATTATTTATTTATGTATTATACTTGTTTCCTTATACAACAAAATACAATGTTATTAAGTTGATATTTGTTTAGAAATCGTTGGTGGTGGGCTACAATGTTGTACTCACACCCTACTCAAGCCGCCTGATTTGTACCGAAATTGATTTCATGGTTTTATGATAGGTTAATGGAAAAGACCTTATGTTAGACGGATGAATCGAGATGTATCATGGATGAGGGAACTTTTCATGATTTGGTAATCTCTTGGGTGAGTTTTTAGTGTCTTTATTTTGGTTTTTCATTGAGATACATTCAACATACATTATCATAACATATCTTTTAAACAATTTTTATTATGTATTTATTTTGTTGGTCATCATGTGATGTTGGTACTGTTTTTTAATGGTTATTTTTTATTATTATTATTGTTTCTTATTTTAAACTGGAGTATTACTTTGATAAAAGAGTTTATAGTCTCCCAAAGAATAATATTGGATCCTCGCTTCTAGTCAGTAGCCTCAGTCATATGTGGAGGTGTGATTGAGGTCATGTGGTGATCTGACTTGGGGAACATGTGAGTGGCACTATGGTCGGGATGTTATGAAGTTGTATCAATGGATATTTTCTTTTCTTTTATATTGCCTTAATATTTGGGAAAGGTAAATAAGAGATTTTGGAAATTTGGGACATGGATATGTGCTTGTACATAAGTGTTGTAAACCCATGTATGGGGGGAAACCCAGGGACCTAGTGTGGGATTAATGTTATTTATTTCTATTGTATATATGGATATTATCTCACCTTGTTTGATGCACTTGTTGTGTGATGTGATTATAGTTTTAGAAATTTGGTGAGATTTTATGAGTTATGACTCATGGCCCGGTAAGGCGTGATAGTTGAGTATACGTGAATCATTCAAAGCCCTCATTATTATTTTTGTCACATGAATAATTTTAGTCATACACAGGAAAAAAGGTTTTTGCAATTTTGTTTAACTTGAAATTTTTTCCTTGGTTGTGATATTGAATAAAAATGGTTCATAATATGAAATTGAAAATGAAAAAATGATGAAAAATAAGAATAACTGGGTTTAAAAATGATAAAAGTTATTAATGATAATGAGTTTACCCTTTTTAATTCGAACCAAGGTGTTGGATGGTTAAGGGTAGTGATAGAAACTTAGTTTTAAGCATGTGGTGAGGTTTGGGGAATATAATTATTGTAGATATATGTGTATTTCCTCTTACTCAATTATGATAATGTTGTGTTATGAATCATAAAACATTTTATTGTAATTGTAGTGATTTTTCTCCAAGATTATGATTATTTAGAGGACTACATGAGGATATGGCCGGAGATGCTCCAATAGTAGTGGAAAATGTGGCACCAATATTGTCAGTTGGGTAAGTAGGGGAGAATTCTTGAGGGTGTCTCCTTTGTTTAGGAAATTGATGGAATGAGACCCATGGTGGGTTATAAAAATAATAACTAATTTGAAAAGTGAGTTCTAGATTCATCACCCACTAAATTTTACGGGATAGGGTGGAAATGAGGGAGTTATGTTCTAGATTGAGTTATCTATACTATACATGACCCCAAAGAGACTCCTACTATGAAGAAAGTAATATTAACTGCATATTTGTTACATAGTCTAGAAAAACGTTGCTGGAACATACAAACTATGGATTGACAACTGGAATCATAGGATTGAAGGATTTCCAAGAGATGTTCCTTGAGCTCCCTTTTCAAAGACACTCAGGTTATAGAGAGAAGTCGAGTTCATGTAGTTGAATGAGGGGAGTATGTTTGAGATGGACTATGTTGGACACTTTACAGACTTCAAACACCTTTCCCAAACTTTGGATGAGTATGAGCCTATTCAACTAAACAATTTTATGATGGGATTAAATGTTAAATGATGTACCATGTTAACATATTTAGGTTGAGGAAGTTTTGAGATGCAATAAATCCGAATATCATTAATGAGTGGAACCTAAAAGAGGAATATAGTGGAAGAAAAGGTGGATTTTTTCGGGATGATGAAGAAGTGTGACTCCTAGGAGAAGGAATCAACATAATACGAACATTATATCAATAGTGGTAATAAAAGTGGATAGTCAGAGGGATTAGTTACTCAGGATCTTACCTGAGTAAATTTCACCCAGTATGGTTGGCTAGGAGACTTTTGATAACATTATCCCCAACCACTATTAGAGTACCAGTCTTATTGAAATATGGGATTTTTATAGAGGTTCTTCAGAAACATATAGATAATATTTAGTGATGGAGAAGATAGAAATATCTAGGTTTTGGTAAGGGGATGTTATGCACTATATCAATCTGGAAATTGGTGTTCTACTAGACAAGGTAGTAGATATAGTGGGGATGGTGCTTCTGGGATAGATTTCCCATATCTGCAATGTGGTGTAGCTTAGGGGAGTAAGACCATATCATAGGGAAGAGGGATAGGACAGTTACGTACCATTCATCCTACACTTGTTGATAGCAAGAATGAACCGTCAACATTGATTGGTACTATTATAGTAGCCTCTACATTAGCTAATTACTTATTTGAAACTAGGGTCTCTCTATATTTTATATCTGTAAAAATTATAAATGTTTTGAGTATGGTGGTGGAGTTTTTGAGATGGGTAATGATGATATATACATAGTTAGGAGTATGGTCGAAAGACATATGCTCGTGTATGGGATGTTCTCAAGAATATGGGAGTCCAATTTTCTATAAGATCTCTATATTCATCGAATTTTAGGATTTTACCTAATTATAGGTATGGACTGGAATGTTTCATAACAAGACCACACTAATTTTTACTAGATGATAGTAACTTTTACAACTCCGAATGGGGAGAATTAAATTATCCATGGAGAGTGGAATATCCTGAAAAGACACAAAGGGACAGTTATTTTGAAACTGGGAGAGCTCACAGCTTTGGTTACAAGTATATTTCTAGATGATAGATGTTTGAAGCAATATTTTTTTCCACATATAGTGGATATGGTTTAGTATGTGTTTCATCATGACTTCTAAATGATGTCTCCTAAGAGAGATGTGTAATTCACTATTTAACTCATATATGGACCTACACCTGTTTCAATTATAGCATACAGAATGGAACTGAAAGTGATTCAAGAGATCAAGACTCAACTGGAAGAGTTGGTGGATAATTGATTTATCTATCTGAGTATGCTACCATGGGGTTCAGAAGTTTTGTTTGGTAATAAGAAGGATGGGAATCTACCCTTGAGTGTCGACTACCAGAAGTTTGACAATATTACTATGAAGAACTGTTATCCACATCCACATATCAATGGTCTTTTTTACCTATTGAGGGGAGCTTGTGTATTTTCAACTATTTACTTGATATTGGGGTATCTTCAGATGATATGTCAAACTTATGAAATACCGATGACTACTTTTATTATTAGGCAAGATTTTAATGATTTTTCTTAATTTCATTTGGATAGACAAAATGAATTAATATTGTTTATGGCCTCGATGAAGAGAATATTCAACACATACATAGATTTGATTGTACTATTTTTTGTGGATGAAATATTTGTTTCCTCCAAGACTTGTGATGGTCATTCCAATCATCTTGACATCATCCTAACCACACTAAGATAGAATCAACTATATGCCAAACAAACTAAGTTCTTGTGTTTTATTGATAAGTACACATCTTGGGAAACATAATCTCATAGGATGGTGTGTTAGTGGACCTATAAAAGGTCCAAGTAGTTTTTTTTAGGAGAAACCCAACAATGTTTTCTATATCTATAGCTCTGGGGGTTATCTAGATATATTCAGAGTTTTATCCAAGACTTTTGTAGATTTGAATCACCTGTTTCATCCATGAAAATAAAGCGGATAAATTTTGAATGGTTGGAATCATATGATAATTCATTCCAATATTTGATGAAGCACGTGACATTAGCACTAATCATGGTCCTTCCAGATCTAGGTTAAGAGTATAGATTGTATTGTGATGCATTTAGGATCAGACTTGGAGCTGTTTTGATGTAGGGAGATCGATTTGTGGCATATGGGTTTCAGGAATTGAGGCCACATGAATGGAAATACCCTATACATGAACTACGTTTTGAATAATAGATTTATTCTTTGAAGGGTTGGGGACACTATATATTGGTTGAGAAGTTTACTGTTTATACTGATCACATGTTTTCAATGTACAAATTTTTGTAGAGATATTTGAATCTTCAAAAGTGGAGGTATGTTTAGTATATGAAATCATTTGATTTTGAGATCACAAATATTCCCAAAAAAGGAAAAATTGTTGCTTTTTCTATTAGTAAGAATACATAGACTGGAGCCTACTGTTGAGTGGAAGATGTTGACCATGATGGCTATGATGCACATGGTGGTTTAGGAGAGACAGGGGAATATGAATCTTTATCAGTTTTAGTGGATTATACACCTTTTTTTCAGATTAGTTAAAGGTAGTATGAGGATCCAATATGTTTGACATTGAGGAAAATCCTTCAATGTGGGGATTCACCGTGAGATTGGAGAATAGATGAGCATGAGATCATCAATGTCTAGAATCGATTTTTTTGACTAATTGAATGTTAGAGGAGCTAATGCATTAATTTAAATCCTTGAAGTGGGAGGAACATTTGGGAAAGAAAAAAATGTAATGTGACCGATGATGACATTTTTTTGATCATGACTGAAAAGGGAGATAGTATGGTTCTTGATAGGATGCTCATATATTAGCAGTGATGGTTGAGCATCAACAACCTAGTGGTTTTCTACTTCTATTACCCTTTCTGTAGTGGAATTGGGCTGACATGACCATGGACATTGTGGTAGTTCTCCTAAGGATGCTCTATAATAATGAATATATATCAGTAATTGATGACTGAATAATGAAATTAGCACATTTCTTTCTTATACGGGAGACTTTCGTAGGGGAATAACAAGGAAATTTGTATATTTAAGAGATGGTCCAACATCATTAGGTTCCAAAGACTATGGATTTAGACTGTGATTCAAACATTAAATTGTTATTTTTGAAGGTATTACATAAGGAACATGGTACAAAGGTTTTATTGTGCATGGATTTTCACCCCCCATATTGATAGGTAGTTTGAATGTACTATACAGGTGCTTGAGGATATGATTTGTGTGTGTGTCTTCATGAATTTGGTCTGTCTTTAGAGAAGAACCCAGATATGGTGGATTTTACCTATAATAATAATTATCAGTCTATGATACAAATGGAACCATACAATGCCTTTTATTGTAGGTCATGTAGATCACCACTATGTTGGATGGAGGCTGCCCAGTTAATGTTTTGCAGATCGAGTATCATTAAGAAAATGTCAATGAAGGTTCAGCTGATTCAAAAAAATATGGATATTGATTAGAGTAGAAAAAATTTATATGATGATAGAATTTGATGAACTGTAGTGTTTACAGAGGGTGATCGTGTATTACTTTGGTTGTCATCGAAGTTGGGTCACCCCAAGATATGATGACAGGGCATGTTAGCACCCAAGTTTATTGGACCGTTTGAGGTTGTGGAGAGAATTAAGTTGGTGGCATACCAACTGGCTATTCCACAAAAAATAAAATGTTATGGATGATTTTTTCCATGTTTAACAACTATAATGGTATCACCCGGATCCTTCTCATGTGATTGAGAAGGACGATGTTGATACTGAGATAGATGCGTCCTTTGAGGAGCAAATGATACATGTGTTGGATCACATTGAGAAAGTTATGTGGGGAAACAACATATTGATATTTTATGTATTGTAGAAACATATGATTGTGCCAGAGGAAACATGGTAATGGGATGAAAATATATGATATTATTGTTCTACCATTCTTGACTAGGAATATTAGCGATGTTAGGGAGTGCACCTCAAGGATGATTTGTTATATGGTGGAGAGATTGTAAGATCCCGACCTTTTCTGTTGATGTCCTGGGATCATTTATAGTTACTCCATTACCATATGTTGATTACTTTTATTTTGAATTTTACCTTCTGTTTTGATTGGGTAAAAATTTAGAAAAATTAAAGAAATTGGGTGTTGCATGATTTTCCCTAACTATGTGCCTCATTCTAACTAACCGTGCATCCTTGGATAGAAGGAAATTACATGGTTGGCACATAGTTTATCACACCATGTACCTTCTTAGAAGTAAATGTACACTGCAATAAAATAGGCTCACAATTTATGTGCATAGTTTTGGGAAACCATGTGCCCCTTCCCAGCAAATCATGATCGACTATTTAATTCACAAAAAAAAATTATTTTCAATTACCCAAACCCTTATTTTTATCCCTAATCAATCCCCATTGAAAGAATTATTATTTATCATAATTTTAGAGCCTCATAAATATATTGCAATCCTTCCCAACCTCTGTTCTTTGTAATTCAAATCTCATATCGATGATTATCACCTTTCTCGGTAACAAAATTTTATACCTGTAACATTCCCATTCATCTCCCTTTCATATATATTTCATTAACAGTTGTTATTCTCTCTTTTTGTTAGATTTATACCTAGATTTTGTATATATATCATGGATTGTTGATATAGATCTATATTTAAGATATCATAAATTTTTCAATATTGATTTAGGTTATAGATTCACATCTCATTCTACATCGTTACTCCACTGAATTATTAGGACTTCCATTGGGCGATTGTTCATTTATGAATCGTGTTTGGTAGTCTATTATTCAAATTCCATAGTCATTATTTTATTATATGTGTGAAAATTTTATAATTTCTAGTGTTTATAAATTGAATTTCCTAATTGAGTTAATTAATTTGGTGAATTAATTAATGAAGGATTGTGGAATAATGGGATTGGGGTTACTTAATAGTAAAATTAATTATGAGTTATTAGATTTTTGAATTATATTACTAATTGTGGGATTAATTATGGGATATTAGGTCATTGAATTATAAAATTATTTTTGGAATTAACTTTGAGATATTGCGATTGTGAATTATATAAATAATCGTTGAATTGGTTGTCTGATATTGGAATTTATGAAATAGAATTAATTAATTATTAAATTATTTAATAGAATGGTTGTCACTAATTAATTGTATAATTAATAAATGGTATAATTATGATTAATTAATTTTTGTATTAATTTATGGGATTTATTATGATAGGAGGATTAATGTTGATTAATGTTCATTGATGTGATATAGTGATACTGTGATATATGTGAGATATGTGATATATCTAAAATTGATTGATAAAAAGTGTGTTATGTGGATTCAAACTGTAAATACCAATATAATGAAAATTTAATTAATGAAAATATTTTTTTCAGATGGGTACTGATGCTCCAAATACCCATGGTGTATGGGATATAGACTAACTCTTCAAATACCCATGGGGTGCTAGACAAGACATTCTATACCTTTTAAGATTGGAATTGGAAGATGGTTTGAAGTATCAATGATAGTTAAATGAAATGAAATGGATTAAAAAATTACTTTTTAGAAGAATTTTTAATTGATGAGTGACACGATTCATACTCTAACACGTTTTGAAGTAGGCATTGTGGTTTGGGTGTCCTCAAGAACCTAGGGGTTTGTGAAGTTAAATAAAGAATATATGATAATATGATAATTGTTTACTTATTAATTGTCCTTGTTTATTAATACAACTATATTCACTTTTATTGAGTTGATATTTATTTAGACTCCATTGGTGGTGGCCTACTGAATTGTACTCACACCATACATAGGCTACCATATCGGTACATGAATAAATTAGAGGGTGGATGGATGTGTTAAGTGAAAAGGCCATGTGTAAGATGGTTGAGTTGGGATGGACAATTGATGAGGGAACCAATAATGATTCAAGTACCACATGGGGGAGTGAATGTGTCATTATTTTGAGATTTTATTGAGAAACTTGGAACGTACTTTAGCATTGCTTATCTATTTTTTAGTTTTGAATATGTATATCCATTTATTGTCATCTTGTGATGTTGGTACTATTATATTTTTGGTTATATTTTATTCAATTTTACTTATTTTTCTATTGGAATATTATTATGATAATAGAGTGGATAGTTTCCCCAAGACTGATATTATAACCTTTCTACTATTCAGAAACCTCTAGTGTACAAGGAGGCATGCTTGGGGTCATGTGGATATCTGGAATGGGGCACCAGTGAGTAGCACCGAGGTCGGGATGTTACAGTGGTGTAACTTCATCTCATAATTCACTTCTGAAGTCATTAGTGTGCTAGAAAGTATCAAGTAGTGACCTCAGACCATCCCATGTATCATAGGCTCAATTAAAAACATAGTCTACTATAGTAATTTAATAAAAATAAAAAACATTGGTTAAAATTTTATAACATGGTATCCATGGATGTTAAGATAATCTACATTCATCTATATATGGATTTCTATAGTAGGTCTAGGTTAAGGGATGAGGTAGGATTTACATTATTGAATAGTCTACTACAAATACCAATGAAAACCCTCCATTTATTAGAGGAACTATTATTATAAATTATAATTAATCATGTTCATTATTGTATATAGGTTCATTGTATTCCAATATATATATTTAATTGGAATTTTATCTTGAAGTCGAAGTGTAACTATCACCTTTATTCAGTAATCCTAATACCCCTTTAGGTAAGAGAATATGGAAGATGGGTATCTTAATATTTTCATCTCAGTAGTCTAATCATAAGGTTTTCATTAGGATCAAATGGTTTTGAATATATTTTTGGGAAATTCTAATAACAGACTAGTTAACCCAGTTTTGAGCCAGAATTTATTTCTATAATAGGGGATTATATTATCATCTTATGTTTGTGTCTATAATAATCTATGAGGAGAGTGATATTTTAGTCTATTTGAGTCAAAACTAATCATAGTTAGGAGGAATAATTATTAATAAAATAGTCTATCATTCCCTTAGATTGATTTATGATGAACATGTAATGTTTTACCACCCTTGGTAGATCATTATCCTGATATTTTCGATAAATATTTTTTAGGATATCCCTAACATTAAAATTGAAATTAACTATTAATTTTATTATAGATTATGAGTATATATCCAACTCTCCATATGAAATGAAACAAACTAGGTTAATTGAATTAAAAATTTATTTAGAGGGGATTAAGGTAAAAATGGATTAAAAGACTAAGAACTTCTCTTTGGGGTTCACTTGTCCTTTTAACAAATAAGGATGAAGAGATATTGTCTCTCTATGACTAAAAACAAATGTTAAATCATGTCATGATTAAAAATAATTACCATTTTACATTAATTAATTATATATTTGATATAGTTAAATTAGTAGATTTTTTTCCATGATTTTATTTTTTTATTTTATCATCAACAATGAGTAGGACCATAAGGTATCACCATAATAAATTTTCATAGCTTGTATATGAATTTTGGTAGATTTGAATATTCTTTTTAGATTGCCTAATTCTTCTGTAATGTTCATAGAATTGATGAATTGTATTTATAATACCTCTTTAGAAAATATCATTTCATTATTTATGGACAGTATAATATTATATTCTAAATCATGTGATGACAATGGTTAACATATTTTCATATTATTAGATAATTAAAAAGAACATTATCCATTTGTTAAGATATATAAATTTTCATTCTAGATCATAGAAATTTGGTTCCATAACCATGTGATGTTTATGGAAGGCATCTCTATAGATCTTAAAAATTATGAATCAAAGATATCCTATAATTTTTCATCTTTTTTATTAGTAATAAAACATTTTCTGAAGACAAGAACATATCATCAACAATTAATACAGGATAAAAAAATAGATAATCTAATAATAAATTTAATAATGATGTAGAGCCCATTGGATCATATAGAGACATTTAGAGTGGGTGATTCAGTGTACCATACTTTTAAATGAGTTTTAAATTATATTTAATTAACACCTATTACACTCAAACCTCTTCCCTGATTATGTGGAATTGATCAATTGATGCACAATCAAAAAAATCTCATGAACATGTATTTAATATAATAAAAAAATAAGTGTAATTATATAATTTTAAAAGGATAATCCTTATTGTGGGACCTTACCCTTTTCATTGTTTTAAATTTTTCGAGTGTGTCTATTTTATTCTCACTGTTATATTATAGTGATTAAAAGCGAAGTTCAATTCTCACAAAATTGTCGTTCATGAATCATTTATATCCCTCATATTATTTCGTTTATACTAGAACCTCTATTTTATCAATTGAATTATTTATATATGTATCACCTATTTATAAATTCATTTTCTTAAACCCCAAAAATATGACTTCAATGGCTTGGATATAATCAACAAAATTTCAATCACATTTTCATAGTTCCCCACACATATTCCGTATGATTTTATTCCATAGAGTTTCATTAATTTCCAAGAGTCTAGAAACAATTAATGAATAAAAAAATATCAATATTCTCCATAGATGAATATATTAATGCTTGAGAGCATATACACATGGAAAAAACACCATTCCCCCTCAGTAGGTGTCCCAATAATGATATTTTCAATTACAGCAACACAATCATATCCTTCTCAGATTCTTATGATCTTAAATGATAAGATTCATTCTCTGTTAATAAAATGATCAATCATAAAAATTATTTTTATACTATTAAATTTTCCAAGCAATGGATATGTTTATAAAAATTTATCTCCCTGCATCATCACCACGAAAATATATAATTCAAAGTTATAGTTTGATATTATTTATCTTATGTGTTTATTAAGCATTATTCTCATAGTTTTTTCAATATACTACTATTATTTCATGAGAATTTATCTTCTTGAATGTGTGATATGTTTCTTGCAATTATTAAATTCAACATCGTTTCTCACTGTCTAATTCCAGTTCACACTTTAGATAATCGTTATTTTTTTAACCTATTTATGCATTCATAGTGCATTCCATATCTTTCAAAAATGTTATTTGTGAAACCTCAAGATTTCATTAACTAATTTTTTTATCAAACTTAGTATTATAATATTAAGATCTTGGTATTTCCTTCAACTTCACATGATTCTCTTGTATACTAAATTTTACAATTCTTTACATAATGTAAAAAGTGTGTGGTCCCTTTGCATCTTTTTTATATAGAAACAGTAGATCGTATACTCTTCCATTATTATTCATGAAGTAAAATACGTCATAGACTCTTTCCTTTGCATGAATCAACATGAACATTCACTTCTTCACATAGAATATAAGGCTCAAGAATTCATTCAAGTTTTTGAAATCATAGATCTCTATATAAAAGCCTCAACATTAGCTTCATATCAGCCTTAATATTTAAAGAAGATGTACACCACCTTTAATTCCAAAAAAAAAATATTAATATAATTATACTTTAATTTATCTAAAACTAATGGTTTCCTCTTTATTATTTTTAAAGACCACACTACATTTAAAAACATGCAATCTATCCTTTTAATAGTTAACCTTGTGGATTTCCTTTTAGAAAAAGACTCACATGCATGCAAGTGAAGCTTCATGCATGTGTTGTGCAAAAAAATATAAATTATTTATTACTTATACATATCAATAATAATTGTAATTTTAAGATCTCACTCCATGGTATAATTCATTTATGATCTCATTTTATTATTCTCGATGATCTATCAACTTAGAATGGTGCATCTATTCCATTTTAAATGCTCAAAAATGTTATCATGGACCATGAAATGAGATCTATAGTGTGATTTCATCCATAAAGTCAAGAAACCCTAGAATTACAAGGTGAAATATGACTCATCCAAGACAATTTTATTTAATGTTCAACCATGTTATATACATATGTTTTATGTGGGGTAATAGGACCCACTAAAATGAATCCCACATCAGGCATAACATTACTCAGACACTAATTAATAAGATAATTTACACATCAATAAACCCATTTCTAGAATGAATTATTGATGATGAAGATCTTATGGCCTCTCATTTAATCATTAATTTCATAGGATAGTCTCCCTTAGAAAACCAAATGCTAGAATGCATACTTTATGCCTAACATTTATGCCACAGTTCCTTTATTCTATACCATACATTATTGGAACCAATGGTGGTATTTTATATAAATGGATTATAGTATGTGTTTGTTGTCAATCCTCATTAGAGGATCAAGTAGTTTATAAGGCAATATGTGTTACCATTCTTGTAGACAACTGTATTCAAGGTGGCATCATTTTCCAATGTTTTCCAAATTTTGGGGTCCAAAATTTGGAGAATAGAAAGAATCACGAAATATGGTGTTTTGAAATGGATTAAATAATTCTGAATATTTTCTCTCTGATTACTATGAGAATCGTGAATGATGTAGAATTGGATCATTGCTATTGGTGATGGTAATCTCTGTGATTACAATAATTGTTGCATAGCGGCGGTGTGAAGGGTTTGGCAGAAAGCTTCACAATAACATCAAATCCTGATACTAAATTTTGAAAGGAGTTGTTCATTGAAGATATTTTTTAACAAATGTGGAAAACATATTGAAGCTGGTAGAGATTCAATAACGACTGATACTACAAATATGATTCTACCCCTATACACACAAAACTATATTTTTTAGAGAAAATCTAAAATCACTCAGGTTTTTAGAAGAATGGGGAGCTCCACAGAACTGGGTTTCTATGAGATCTTGAGCATCCGGAAAAGACCTGAAATATTTTTAATGATTGTAATGACCCATCTCGTGGGGGCCCGTGTCGTGACTACCCCAAGCATAACTTCCATAGGCTAGGGTTTGGTGACTAGAAACGAAAAGGTGTATCCCTACAATGGGAAGGCATTTCCATTAATCCAGTAAAAACACACAAACCAAGAACAAAACAAGAAGCAGTCACAATGTAAACATTTGTAGTAAAAATTGTACTAAAAGTGAAGGGACCAGAGTACAAGTCCAACTGAAAAGTTCAAGTACAACTGATAAGGGAAAACATAACCTAGACCGTCCATCGAGTATCTTAACTGATGTGTAGGTACAGATCATCTCCATAACACTCCAAATCAACCCATATCCTCTATATACCACCTAGTCCTGGCTCCATCAACTCCCATTTTAGTTGCTCGTCATCCACACAAGACACAACACGTTTCAGGTGATGCCTCTGTAGGGGTGAGTATAACAATACTCAGTTGGGACCCTGAGACCCCTGATGGTGTTCCAGAGTTCCAAAAAGAAAAAACAACAAAATAAGAACTCAATCACAAATCATGATACAATAGTCATCTCACACCAGTTATACAAGTCGGTGATCAGTTATAAAGATGACTTGTCTTAAACTATATTATTTTATCCCATTAGGACGTTCCACAATTGAACCATGGAGATGCTGTTCAATTGTCGATTCACAAAAGGCCGTGTTTTGCAGATCCACGATGGGCCGCTCTAATTCTAGTCATCACCGGTTTTCACACTAATGATCCACATAGGGTTGTTATGATGCTCATCCACACAGGGTCGCTACGATGTAGATCCACACTAGGTTACTCTTCTATTGAAAACCATCCACATGATTCACCCTCATAGAACATATGATTCTAGGAGAACCGCTCCTCAAACCATCGTTCATATTTCAACTGGTACGAAGTCCCACGGATAGCATACCCAAGGTACTACCCTATCATAAGGGTCACAATGTGACATATGACACATCGATCAGATTCCCATCCTGAGTGATAAGTACACTTTTGTAAAAAGGTTTTGGTTGGATTAATGAATGATCAAACCCAAGTACCACATAAAACTACATCAAAACTCACATAGAGTGCCTTCAAAGGACCACCTTATCACAGGGTTCCTTATTCAATAGAAAAAGCATCATTCATATGCCCGGTCTATTAGTTACATCCATTTTCATGAAACGGGATTTATCGCACCTCGGTCCGGCCTAGCTCGGTCCTTCCCTCCGGAATATGCCAATGTAACCACTTCCCAAAAGTGATCTCAATTCCACTAATTTCATGTCGAACGGACACTAGGTTTTTTAGTTAGAAACGTTTCTTTATTCAGGGACTGGTTGGGCCTGGGGCCGGACAAACTCGGTCAGACCGATCTGATGAAATGGCTCGCATGGTCTACCAAACCCCGCCCAGGTCCGGAAAGTTAAGGGTCATCCCGGTTCACTATGTTCGGCCAATCGGGGTCGGCCTGGTTCGGTTCGTGGGCCCAGGCCGTAGTTGGCTTGGACTGCCGGGCCATGGGACCAGCCCACTGGGCTGCTAGTTCAGGATGCTTGGCCAACCTGAGTCCAGATCGGTCAGCCCAAAGGCGGATCATTTTGTCCCGCTGGCACTGTAGTTGTGGATCCGTTTTTACATCCACATGGGCACTACCCCTATGTAGAATGGTCAGCCATTTGGCCGACCCGGTTTCACAAACGTAGCACAGAGTGGTGTCGTGCTGATCCTTCCTATGGTGGCTACTTCGCGCCACCCCCTTTTGTCGTGGACCTCTGGCCGCGACTACTTCACACCACCCTTGTCCTACATAGATGTCTAGGGTTGGACTCCCTCGACCCCCGTTGTGCGCCATCACCTGTCTCCTTCCACCACCCGTGGCAGGTTGCTACATCTCTCCTCTGGTCATTGTCGGCCACCGCCGACCTGGGGCGCTAACTATTTCTTCAGCGGGCCACCAGATGTGCTCTGGGGGTATGTTTATGGTGTCATATATTCCTACGTCTCTCCCTTGCTGCCGCCATCATAGCATGACCCGCTATTTCATGTTGTCATCAATCTTAGGAAACCATCCCCAGAAAACGAATCTTGAGAGAAGAAGAAAAGGGTTAGATCCTTCATTGTTTGGCATGTTCCCTCTGCGTTATTGTGATAGCAAGCGATAGCAAGGAAAAACATCCAAGATAACTTTTAATGAATCCCCCTACCTGGGAGAGACATTTGCCGATGACTATCAAGAGAACCTCTTCATCATTTCCATCAGTTCGTGATTCGATGGTGCTCACACCACTCTCTAAAACTAGTCTCATCCTCCAAGTGGTTGGCATCATGGTACTTTTCCATATTTTCAACTCTTGGTGAAGTCGTTCCAAAACTCCACCACGATCTCTATATAAATTTCAGAGGAGAAGGGTGAGTAAAACACATGGAATTAATGAATTTCATTTAATAAATAAACCTTACATATTAAAATGGTGAAGTTACAAAAATAAAGGGGATTCATGCCATTTAACATAATTACATGTTATTGGTCCCGCCACCACCGCTCGTCCGTTGAAGGAAACGAAAAAAGGGAAATAAAAAACCTTGTTATTTTATTATTCATTTAAATGTCAAAAAACTATCTTTCTCTCCCAACCTACTATGGTCAAAGTGAAGCCTCCCATTAGTGAATCATAGAGTTGCGTATTTAATGGTCCCCTCATATTTATTATCCGAGCACCGGTTTAAAAGTTAGTAAACGCCACTCACACGATTACTGAATGTATGACAAAAAATGTTCATAAATTAATTTCATGAACACTGGTCATCAGAATCTTGCACCATCAATTTTTAAAGACTCATAATAATCCCAAATAATTAAGAACAATTTACATTGAAAAATAAGGCCTTTACATTATCCCCACCTTAGGGATTTTCATCTCCGAAATCCAAAACATAGACTAAGGAAATAAATGGGGGTACTGAGCTCAAATATGACCATCGCACTCCCATGTGCTCTACTGGAGGTCCAGGTGCTACCAGCGAACACACACCAGAGGGACCGATCATCCATGAAGGAATCACTCATGTCAACCCTCAATATCCACTGGAACCTTCGTAAATGTCTCCCCATCGTCAGTGTCCTGCTCTCCCCAGTCAATGATGTGTGATAGATCATGCACGTACTTCCTCAGCGGAGACACATGGAAAAATCAAGCACCTAATGCATCTATGGGGGATGATGTAGGTGATACGCCACCTCGCCAACTCTGCTAGGAACTTGAAAGGGTTTGATGAACCTCATAAATAGATTTCCACCCCAGCCAAATCTCTACAAACCTCATCGAGGTGAGACCCATAGGATATCATGGTCTCCGTCCTCGAACTACAATGGTCTCTGTATCCTGTCAGCATAAGACACTTGTCTGTTCTATGTAGTCTTCATCCTCTCCTGGTTGACCTGCACCTTTTCCGTGGTAGCTTGTACTAACTCTGGAACCATCAGTTCTGACTCCCCTGGGTCTGTCTAGCATAGAGGTGATCTACATGGTTGGTTGTACAAGTCATCAATCGGTGCCACACCGATGGTGGAGTGATATAATTTGTTGTACGTGAACTCCACCAAGGGAAATTTATCCTCCCAACTGCGTCCAAATTCAAGTACACAAGAATGACGAATGTCCTCCAATGTTTGAATGGTCCGCACTATCTGACCATTAGTCTGTGTATGAAAGGCACTGCTCAAACGTAGTTGAATCCCAAACTCCTCCTACAATCACTTCCACAATGGGGATGTAAAATGTTCATCATGATTAGAGACGATTGTCGATGGAACCCCATGGAGCCATAAAATCTCTTTAATGTAGTGGCGTCCTAAGACCACTACTGATCCTAACTCTCAAATGGGTAGGAAGTGGGATGACATAGTGAGTCGGTCAATGATCACCCAGATGGAATCATGGACCCTAGAAGTACATGGTATCCCTTTCAGAAAATCCATTGAAATTTTATCCCACATCAAATCCGGTACCTCTAATGGATGAGCTAATCCTGTTGGAACATGATGTTCGGCTTCCACTTCGTGTAACAAACTCTTCCACTGCTTTCATCATCCATGGCCCCCATTGATGATGCTGGAGGTTGTGTTACATCTATGCCACACCAAGATGTACTACTATGGGGGTTATATGGAACACCCTTCACTCCTCCAATCATAGTTTCACTATTACCATGGTGTGTCCTTTGAAGAGGATGACATGATCCCCACCTTCCGAAAATCAATCAGGTTTTTTTCTTTAGTATATCTGAGCACGTTGAGCCTCACAATCAATGTCTTCATGTTATACCTCCCAAACACACACAAGAAGCGGGGGAGTGACAGTCATAGACTGAAGGTAAGCTTCTCTATCTCTATCCACAAATGATATTGGCAATGCAGATAGCTTCTCTGTTGCCTCACTCATCAAATGTAGGCCAGACCTACTGCTGAGGGCGTTTGGTACTACGTTCCACATCCCAAGTGTATAGAATATCTTAAATTCTCTGTCCTGGAGGAATTCTAGAAAATTTTGTTGCCTTAGATTTAGGTCTTTCGGTTAAAAGATATACCTGAGCCTCTTGTTATCAGAGTAAATAGTAAACTATTCACCAATCAAGTAGTGTCACCACCCCATCAAGGTGAAGACCACTAGTGCTAAATCCTAGTCATAAGTATCATAGTTAGGCTCATGTTGTCTCAGCTGTCCCAAAACAAAAGCGATCACTAATTGATCCTACATCAGGATACATCCATGTTCGGTCCCTGACGCGTCACAATAGAATACATGCCCAACACCCTCTTTTGGTAGCCTCAAGAAGGGGGAACTCGTCAGTCTCTGCCTCATCTCTGGAAAACATTTATGGCATCTCTCTGTCTTCATGAAGGGTTTTCCCTTCTTCATTAATGCTAATAAGGGTACCACAACTCTGTTAAAATCTGGTATGAATCCCCGGTAGTTCCCAGCCATCCCCAGGATTCTCCACACCTCGGTCACACTCCTGGGTGGCTCCCAAACTTGCACAACCTCTATAGTTTTCGTATCTACTACAACTCAAGACCCCAAGATAAATCATCCTTGAAAGTGTACATCTCTTATCTAGAACTGGCACTTCAAGAGCTTACCATAAAGATTGTGCTCTTAGAGTGTATCCAGAACTATCTGCAGATGATTTTCATGCTCCCCCTCTGATACCGAGTATATCAATTTATCTTCAATGAATACCACCAAAAAGAGATCAATTTATGGGGGAAATACCATGTTTATGAGTCCCATGAATACTTTAGGGGTTTTTCCCATGCCAAATGGCATAACCATGAACTCATAGTGGCCATATTGACATCTGATATCCGTCTTCTGTACATCCTAATATCATACGCTGAGCTGATGATATCCTGATCCGAGGTTTATCTTCGAAAACAAATGTGATCCCTCAGCTGATCAAAAAAATGACCAATACTCAGAAGTGGATAATTGTTCTTCATAGTCACCTGGTTCAGGTGCGGATAATCCACCAAGAGCCTCAAACCCACATCTTCCTTCCTGGTGAACAAATTTGGGGCTGCCCCTGGAGAAACCCTTGACCTTATGAACCAATTCCGCAACAATCCTCCAATTGTACTCGTAACTCAAAAATCTACACAGAAGCCATCTAATATACTGGTGTAGATATCAATGTCATTTTGGGGTACATGTCGATGTATAAGTCTACCTCTCTTCTATGAGGTAGTCCTAGAACATCATCACGGAAGACATTGGCATACTAGTCAACTACTACAGTATAGATCGGACTCTCAACATCAAATTCTCTGAGGGTAAGTCTATCCAACTGATTTTTTATTGGATGCACCCTCCTCCAGGTATGTCTATCCCCTGATGCAATGGTTACATTCTCACCAGTGAATGAAAACGTGGGCCCATCCACACGAAAATACCACACTTTGCGCCAAATGCATTTAATATGAGAATTGACTTTCGATAAACACTCCATAACTAAGATGACGTCATAAGTCCTCAAAAACACTACTAGAAAATCCAAGCTGAATATTTCGCCTCCTATAGTATGCTCACACTGCCGGGACCAGTGTGTAATCCTTGAATCTTCTCCCATAAGAGTCTCTAATCATAAGGATCGAGCCAAAAACTCTATCGGAATCTCCGAGCATCGAACAAGATTCACGAAAATGAAATAATGAATGGAACTTAAGTATATAAGTACTGTAGCTAAGGTGGAGTATACACATATCGTATCTCGAATCAACTCTAGAGCATCATGGTTATAGGCTCAGATTCCCGGAGATGAGCTCATCCTTGTCCACCGCCTCCCTGTGGTCGGGGTGGACCACCTGGAGGTGGTGGTGGTAGAACCTCAAACCATCATCCACCACCTGTTTCATGAACTAATCCCCTGGCATGCCCACCGCTCTGCGAACCTCCTTTCTCAAATCTCTACCGATGCATGTGCAGTCCCTAGACATTTTGTTGGTCATTAGTTTAGTTGGTCGAGCAGTTACTACCCTTGTGATCATACCCACTACACGTGAAGCACAGTCCACTCCTCTATTGGCCTTCTCTACCTCGTGCACCTCACACCTCTGTCCCTACATCCTGGGGTCATCCCTCAAAAGGTATAGTCTGCTTGGACCTCTATGACATCTGCCTACAACCAGCCGCCGATGACTCTGCTAAGTGTCACCCGGTGGTGGGTCTTGTTGTTGGTGTCTGCTCTGCAAGGATGCTCTCCAAAAATAGTGCTCTCCCTAGCACTCCAGCATGCATCAGGATGCTGAGAAATACTATTGATGCTATGATATATCATCAATGTCCCTACTCGAAGGTCTGATCCGTGAATTATAGTATATGGTCATTCGTTAAATTAAATTAAAATAATTATTTAAATGGTAACTAATAATAGGTATTTTTCCGAGATGATACTGGGAGTTCATTATGGACATCTTGTGTGCATTTGGTCATGGTTTCAGTGCGGTGAGGCTTCCCAATGATTTTTTTGAGAATATTTTTTATTTAAATTCAAATTATTTATTAACTATAAATGAAATAATTATTTTTATGGGTTTTTTGGTGTGAGTTATGGAATCATGTGGTTTGGATATGGTTGGTTGAGCCAAATGAGGGTTTAGAGGAAACTCAGCAGGAGCTGTCAGGCAGTGAATTTGGAAGGAGATAAGCAGTGTGTGAGGTAGATGGTCATTGGTATGCACCCTATGGATTTTAAAAAAAATTTATTCATTGGATGTTTTTTCATTCCACTAATATAATTTTCCTATTTAATTTATATTTTTAAATTAAAATTATATGCCTTGAATATAAAAAATTTCCAAGACTATGTTGGGATTTGTGCATCGATCATATTCCTTAATCATTGATTTCTTATTACTTAACTATTGACTATCTTGAAACATTTAAAACCCCCTAATATGGGTGAAATTAAATAAAATTAAATGAAATTTAGTATAGAGGCCCATGGGTAGGTACCCAAACACCATCCTTATAGAGGATGGTGATGAGTTGGTACTAGTTATCCCTAGTGGGTTATAGTATGTCCATGTATTAGGTGAGTGACTAACCACGAGGGACTATAGTGTTCAATATTGGAGTAATTACATATCTTCATTTGGATCCCTATGAGTTATACCGTAGTTTTACTATGAATTCAGGAAAGAATTATATCTATGGTGAGGGATATGATTCCCCTGGGTAATGGGAATATCAAAACTAGAAAATTAAAATAATGTCACAATTATATAGAATTATTTTTGGGAACCATGGATATAAGATATAATAACACCTTGTTTATAGTTAAACTATCATTTTAGGTATTCTTATGTCAACCTATAGACACAATTTCAATAAAATGTGGTTATATGAATGACTACAACTATCGGTTAGTGAAACTGTAGTGGTTGGTGGATGTGGGGTCCATCAAAATTTTGTAGTAAATAGGGTAGGAAATCTCTATGATCATGGTTTTTGAAAAATATTATGGTAGAGAGAAAATATAGGAATAAAAACATGGTTTAATGAATGAGTTTTTCCAAATCCCATGGTAGTGAATAGGGCCCACGGCCGTGGGTTTCTAAAATTATGGTGGTATAGGGGATATAAGGGTTTATAACCATGGTTTACCAAATATGGGGGTGGTGGGAGGGCCTATTACCATGTTTTTCAAAAACTATAGTTTTATATCTCAGTCCAAGAACATATGGTCGTGGTTTTCCAAAACAATAGTTACAGGTCCTCGACCACATTTCATTTTCCCACTTTTTAAATTTTTAGTAATAATATTTATAATATTTATAAATAATATATAAATATATATATTTATAAATATATATATATATATATTAAAACAAATAGATATCCATAGGATGGTGTTACGGTCTTATATTGAATTCAGAATATTTCCAACGATAAAAAATTGTTGGGATTTTTTTACACAGTAATAGCCATAGTTTGAAATAGCGGCAAAAGATTTTGCCCTAACACCACAATTATAATTAGGGTATTATTAATATTATTAAAAATTGATTTGGGTATGAAAATTATAATAATAGATTATATGGAAATAATTATGTTTCTATCCTTTGGAAAATGTTTTGAACTCTCTTTCCAAAGTTTAAAAATATAAAAATAGGATATTTAATATTTTTGATGGACTCTGGTGTATAAAATTGTTTAAAAGACCCCAATATGGATTCCATGTTTTTTATGGTGTTTATGGATGAGGTTACCCCTAGAGGATGGGTGTTAACCCAAGATATTATAGTGGGATTATGGAACCCATTTTTAGTGTCCATATTTGGTGTAGATGGGGGGACCTGGTGGGTGCCCAATATCGTTTTCACTATATGTTGGTGTGATCATGAATGGATTGATATTCTTATAGGAGTAACCCTTAGAACCCATTATTCCATGTACACTTATTGAGGTGGTGTTTTGAAGGTTGGGTTTGGGTTTTCTTCCAAGCCTTATTTTTTACATTTATAGTTGCACCGCTGGTTGGAAATCTCCCTAGGGTCTGGTATGGTGTTGTTCATGTAAATCATCCTTTGGGTAATGATTATATTATAAGAAATAGATTACTCCTATAGGGGATATCTATTTTACATGGTGATAAAACTCTTATAGAGGAGGTCTGTGATACCTGGTTTAAAAACTACCTTATGGAAGCTTTGTGGTACCGAGGTGAGAAATATAATAAAATAGAAGTATGTGATATCTGGTGGGGAAAATATTATATGGTA
This sequence comes from Viscum album, assembly GCA_963277665.1. Classification (NCBI taxonomy): domain Eukaryota; kingdom Viridiplantae; phylum Streptophyta; class Magnoliopsida; order Santalales; family Viscaceae; genus Viscum; species Viscum album. The sequence continues at coordinate 2,017,840,286 of OY728127.1, forward strand.
GGTCTTTATTACTATCATTGGTGCATCCATTAATATGGAGCTAGGGTTTATCAGGTATATTGGTATGAATCTTTATATAAGAATTACCCAGGTCTTGGATACATGATATATATTCTAGGAAGACATCAGTTTGTTACATTATGAGGAAAAGTAATTATTGTGTCGTATAGACCACATGTAACTAGACAAATTAGATTTGATAAGTCGGGGTCATGGACCTGATGATCAAGGATGGTTTCTGGTTTCAGTCCAAGTTATATATGTATATATATATTCCTTGGGTATATTTTGACAATATTGGTTGGAACAATCCCTACAACATGTTCATAGGAATTCCTAGATTAGGCCAAATAAAGTATTGCTGGTGGTTTTTTATTTATTCATAGAATCTTTTTACCTTATATTAGAATGTCACATGCACATATAATTTCATTTCCAGTTATTTATGGGACAACATTGGCCGTTCCTTGCTAATTTATATCCTCACACCCATCCCGGACATCCACTACACATTGGTCATTAAGTAGACCCTTACATGTTTGCATGTATATGTTTGGTAGGATCTCAGTTCTATGTATTAGATATATAAAATCATGAGTGGTACTTTGATATTGGTGTTATGGCATTGTGTGATTGGATGGAATAGTTTTTCCAAAAAAAATTACTTAATTTTTATACTTGTATATATGTGGTCACCCATGTGGGAAATCATTCATGTATGTACAGATGAATATTCAATTTGTATTTCCAATGCGTTCATTTATTATTATTAGATATGATTATTGATTTTATGTACTCTGATGTGATTTTTTGGTTAATTGTTTTATTTAATCATTATTGTGAAATTTGATATTGGGTGTATAGCCTCCTCATTGAACCACCCTTGGCCATTACTTCTAGTTGGTAGGATCTTGTGTATGAGGAGGCACACCTAATGACATTTTGTGACACTTGTAAGGTTACTGTTTAGGGGTAAATACTCTAGGATGTTAAAAGGTCATATTAGAGACATTTTTATTTGGTTTTATTTAATCCTAGTTTGATTCTCATGAGGTTTGGGATTTATTATTTATGAATTTGTTTTTCACATAGCCCATTGGAATGTGGGAATTGCTAGATTTCTTGATATTTTTTTTATGTAAAAAGGGATCTCATTCATCTTGTTAGACATATTGGATTCACATAATTTATAGGACTATTATAGTGATCATTATTATTAAAAATATTTGTTTATATTTTAATAGTGTCATCAATAGCAGATAAAACATTTTTTAACATAAGTTATTGGTTTCATTGTTCTCATTTGGGTCACCTTGTATATAAATTTATTCTCTGTGATAGAAATTCATGTGGTTATATGGTGAGACATTTGATGGTGAGGATGATGATGTAACACCTCACTTAGGGGTTTTGTAGTGACCTTTAAAGTTTTTAAAGAACATGATGCCTAAGTTAGAAACCCCAAGTGAGTGATTTTTATTTTCATTCAACAATTTAATGTGTCTATAAAAAACAATATACTGTTTTACTATAGAGCATGGAATGTAATTCTACTTAACGAATATACATAACTATGGTTCAAGAGATATAAATCATCCTAGGTAGATTTTGGATGTATATGTATGCTCATTTGATTATAGAGGGGGTTTCCCCTTGTGTGTATCCTGGTGAGGATTGGTTACCTTTTGGATGGATGGGTTACCATAAGATACAATTGAATGTATACATGATCATATAGTGTCGATGTTTGCACATGTTTGAGTTCATTTGTACGGGCCCATAAGGGGAGATTCCTGCTATGGTTTTCCTCTGTTGCTGCCTCCCTCCTTCCTCCTCGGGTTGGCGGTTCTCCACTTCGATGTGTGCTCGGCATGACAGTGGTGTCGGTTCTCTTTAATGGTGGTGTCATCACCACGTGGGTTCTTCAAGCATGACATTTCACATCGTTGTTGGCCTGCACCCTCCTCATTCCATAGTCTCTCGATAGGGCTTCTCCTGGTAGTGCGATGATACTCCTGCGGTCGAGACCCAACTCCCGAGAATGAGGGTTAAAGCTCGTCCTTGTGGTGTGCATTGAGTGGTATATCGTGGTATCCGAGGGTGTGTTATATGGAGGTGACAGAAATTGGATATGGTTTTAGCACTTTGGTGGCTGTCGATTTGGTGATGTTTTCTTGATATTTTATTATCGTCTTCGATTTTGGCTCTTGGATTGTGGTGGTTTCTGATCATGTGGTGGATTTGGGTGTTTCTATGTTGTTGTATCCTGTTCATGTTATGGAATTTTCTGTTTATATGGTGTGAACCTGAGGTGTGATTGCAAGAGTGAAGGATTCTGGGTGGAGGAACTTTCAGATTATTGTTTCCCTACACATTTCACTGTGGAGTTTTCTTTTTCTCATGATGTTTTGTGAAGGAGGAGTTGGTATACAAATTTCCAGAGTCTTCTATGATGGTGTTCTGGTTATTGAGGTTTTGATTTACTTGTATGTTGGTGTGCATCCATTGCCTTTGTGGATCTTTTTCTTCAGTTCTCTATTGATCGATTCTAGATTTCACTTCAGTGGAGCTTTTGAGTATTTTTTGTTGGTGTTGGATTGGAAGCTACTTCTAGTTTTGGTTGATCTTCTTTGGATGTTCCTCTATTTTTGGTTGAAGTTAGAAGTCCTCTGTGAATTTTGTGTTTGTTTGCAACCAACTCTCTACTTGGATCTGATTTAGATGAGGTTCAGATAAGGATTATTTCACCTTCGTATGCCACTCGGATTTTGAAGTTCTGTAGGGTATGTCTTTTCCATCTGTTCCGTGCCCCAGAAACCCTTCATGGGACAGCTAGCTGAGAGGGTATGCGATGGTGAAGGCTTGGCATCACGATGTAGTTACTAGGTGGGGAATATCCTGTAGTCTTGATTTGGGTTTTTCTCTTCAATGGTGTTTTTTGGTTTTAATTGTGGATTTTTTGGTTTCTCACTTTTTCCTCAAAAGTGTTTTGATAATAAAAAAAGTTAATTTTCAGTCTGAGGACATTTGGTTTTGATATGGGGGCATGTAGTATGTCTTATAAGTTATGAACCATTATGAAATTTTATTGTGTTATGTCTAGGAGAATTAATATATTTTGAGATATGGATCTTTTTAGGCTAGGGAAGAAAACATTTTTGAATATATATTAGGACATTTGTGATACCGGCGATCTTGATGAGTGAGGTGTAATGTGTGGGGGTAACCTTGTTGACGGTTTACCATGAGATTGTTTTTTTTCCTTAAATGTCATAATTATGGGTAAGTGCTTCAAGTTGAGATTAATGTCTGAGATGTATAACAGATTATATGGTACATGCATAGTGATTCCATAGTTCAAATTCTATATAAAAATAACTATGAATAATGGTGCTAGGAATATGTGGGAGAAAGAGTGCCTCAATATCTAGGTGAGTTTTCAAGGGTATTAATGGGTGAGTACCTAACACTGTTGAATATATAAGGAACTTATGATTATTGTGAGATCACAAGTATTCAGTTTTTATTTTAGAAATGACTTTGTTTGGATGGTGGTCATGTGATAAATCATGACATAAGTGAAATGCCCGATTATGAAGAGGATTGTCAATGGTGATATCGGCTCTATAAAATTATCCTATAAGTGGAAAGGATAGAAAATTGTTTATGGATTAAACATTGTTTTATCATGTTACTAATGTGAGAATGATTCAAGATTATATGATATAGGCACATTTAGATCATAATCCCTTCATTCGGAATGTGATCGATGTAGCATATGCTATTATATGTGAGACCAGTTGAAATCAAGAATAGAGAGAGGTCGTGTGCCAGAAAAGGGTCGATAAAATTTTGCATGGATATGGGTGGATTATAAACTCATGTTTTGATGATGGTGATATGTGTCCCCCTATGGTATAGGAGTCATTAGGATGGAATCAATGATATGGAATATCAAAACTGATAGAGTTTGTTGACATTTATTTCTAGTGTTGTGCAGTGTTAAGGGTTAGAAATAGATATGCAAGGATCAAAATGATAGACATGTGCTTGAACGTTGATATCTATTGATGTTACATACATGGAGTTTCATAAGGTGGCTTATATAGTGTGAAGTGTGACAATGGTTTTTGAGGATATGATACTTATTTGAATGTAGTCTCAACATATTCCGTGGATAACGTTTCTATGGTCCGAGAATGGGTGGAAATTACTTGTGTATTTAAGCTTGAGTATGAGTGTTTTCAATCTCATTTGATATAGAAACCCATGATTTTCGTACATAGATATTAAATAATTTTAGTTTAATATACGATAAATTACACAAACACACACATGAGGCCCATAATAGTTTAGTTTCTTTGGAGACTATGTACACAATCTTCATATTTGGGGAAATATCATGAACTTATCTAGTAAAGATATTCCACTTTATTAATCATCGCAAACATACTCTACTTAAAACCATTCATCATCAATAGGGGAATGAAAAAAAGGCGAGCTAAGATGCTCAGTAAGGTTAATCTGGGGAGATATATAAGAATAACATGAACATAAGGGTATGAGAACATTAGAATAACATTTGAAAACTACACCCTTCATATCAAAGATCATAATATATATTCATGGAATAAAAATTGGAATTTCATAAGATAGGAATTGTAGACTAAGAAAATAACATGATCCATGAGAACATAAAATTGTCACAAGACATAGATTTTTTGAACAAATGTAATCTTATAACTTTGTGAACATTTATAAATAGAGAAATGTTCTCTCATTAAGTTAAGGTTATCAAATTTTTCCCTTGAATAAACTTCTTGACATGCAAACATTTCCATGAATAAAATTATGGCCAGGAAAGATATCTATATTCATAAAACTATGAACATATAATTAGGTTCATGCATAATATTGTGAAGTTGAAATTAGGTTCACGCATAACATAGTGAACATATAATCAAGTTCAATAATAACATTCTGAACATTTAATCTAGTTCACACATAAAATTTTTTCTCATTAGTTATCCATATTTACCAAATTCATTGTATGGAGGTATATGTCTAACACATCACATAATGAAAATCATATGTCTGTGTTACACAAGATCATAAAACATTCATCATATCATAAACCATGAAAATAAATGGGTTTCATAAAAATTTCAACATACCATAACGTATGGAAAATATTTAGTTTTGATAATCATTTCATCATTTCATCATAGCATAACCCCTGGAAAAGGAAGTAGGTTTTATAATAATTTTATCATGGTATAACCTGCGGAATATAAATAGGTTTCATAAAAATCATGTCATTAAAAAACATTCATACTAATAATAATGGTATCCTTGGTTCATATACCTAGAAAATCATATTTTTCCTCAAATGAGGTCATATTATACGGAAAATGATTTTGAAATAAATATCACAAGGAATGTTTCTTGAGGAATGTAACTTGACATTTAAAATCAGTTTTTAAAAATTAAAAATAATAAAGCATACTAAAAAACATTTTCAATGAATATAACCTTTATAAAACATAAATTAATATTTAAATAAAATAATGGTAATGATTGAGAAATTTATTTGTCCTGTCATACACATTAAACCAAATATTCCTTTCACATTTTCAGTCAAATCGAAGTGGGAAATTTTTGGAAAATGATGTGAAAATTAGATTCAAAAATAATAATAAAATAAATAATGGATAAATATTTCATTAAAAAATCATTTAAATAATTTTAAAAAAAAATTTGACATAATTTTTACTAAACATGGATTTCAATGAATAAGGGTTTTCAATGAAAAAGGGTTTTCAAAAAAAGGGAAAAAAACATTTTCTCAATTATTTTATGAATCCAAGAGTGGAAATTTGTACTATTGCATTAGAATATCATGAATAACCATATGATAATAAACATAATGAGAATTAGTTAGATTTAGATCATAAAATTTCCACATAGGATACAGAATCATAAAAAATCGTGATAAAGGACGAGATTGTAACATATATCCCTTACCAATATGGTAAACATTTGAAACAAAATCCCCATGAATGGGAGATCATAAAATGGATATTTAATCACCATAATTTTAGGATAATAATGAAAATATACATTAATTGTAATTACATACAACACATAAAATAAATATGTGTTGAATATGGAATGTGTCTCACATAATTAAAAAAGTGAGACAGAAATCCTTTACCTTAAGTTTCGACATCCTTCATACACATTTGAACATCTATTATAATAAATATATGTTTATTATAAATTTGTTATAGAACCATAATTATATATATTATACCATATATTATTTACTTATGACCATTCATTACACATTTATTACCAATTCCTTGTTGAAATCATGTTCTGGGTAATAATCTCTTTATTTTTTATGTGTTTTGATTTGTTATTTTTTCTCCTCATAATTTGATCATTCGTAAATCATATTCAGAATAATAATCAGGAAATTATTATCATATTATTACATTAACAAAACTTTTAATTCTAATAATGAAATTTGGTTTTTATGAAATGCAGTACGTTATGATCATGTAGATGGAAGGTCATATGTACCCAAGAGTAACGTTTCCATTTTTCAATAATCGTTTTATAATGGAGGTAAGAAATATTATATATTTATAGATTATAATAATATCATAATTAATCTATTATTTCTTTAAATACACTTATAGATATCATCCATGTGTTGTGGTGATGAAATTATAGAGTCACTTCGCTTCATGAAGGGGGTAGTCCACATGTACACAAATGACCTTGTCATCTTTCAGTGTGTGAAAATGAAAGAAAAAAAATAATATATTATATTTTATTAGTGATAAATATCTCATTAATATCATAAATATTTCATTTATATTACATATATTCATTGAGTTTCTCTTTATTATCTTCCATGTAAAGCATTATTGAAAAAGAAATCACATAATTTTGTGAGGCTGTAGTTTGCGTACACACGAGTGGTGTTATCGTAACCCCTATGGAATGAAATGTAAAATTTTTTATTTATGATATAATGAATCAATAGGTATAATTATATTATAAATATAATTTCTATACTTTATATATATCATCAAACTCAATCGTGGGAGATGTTAATTGAAAAATTAATAACATCAGATTGCGAGGCTGTAGTCCTCTATACACACAAATGATGTTTTCATAGCCCATTTGATGAATGTTTGGATGTTTATAGGTAATTATAATAACATAAAAACAAATAATTATATTTTTTGTACTTATTTTATTATAAAAAAATTTAATAAAATTTTAACGGTGTGGACAATGAAATAAAATAAAAAGACTCGATGAAAAATGATTCCTCTTCCTTGGGTAACATCCTTAGGATTGCATCACAATCCTTACAAGGATAGATTTAAAAAGAAGATAAGGATTTTATGATCATATGAGATAATTTTTTAAGTTATTATTTAATTTATTGGACGAAAAAATGGGTGTTATAGTGTGAAGATGGGAGGAGATTGGGTGGCCTTTTATAAGTGAGGTGAGTGGCACACATGTAATTTTTTTGAAAAAGGTGTACCCACATTTTTTACATTCCAAAAGGGTAAATATTTATATTTATAGATACATAGACATAATAATTTGGAAATATTTCTATTAAATATATTATATACATATTTTTATGTCATTTTAACCCTTAACTTTTTTGTTTAACCCCCAATAAACCCATTTTACCTTAACCAATGGATATTATTTTTAATATATTTAATAATAATTATGGAAAAAAATGTTGAAATTTTTAGATAATATAAATAATTATGATTCCCAATATGTAATAATTTTTAAAAATTTCATTCGTATATGTGGTAAATTTTAATTGAATATTAACCCCATAGACATAACGAGAAAGAAAATTTTCAAAGAGAATGTGTTCAAACATTTATAGGGTTTTTATAAAAAAATTAAATTTTAAAATGAATAAAAAGAATTAAATTGGGTCAATATATTTAAAATTTATCTAATTTTAATTTCAAAATAATTTACAATATAAATTATATTTATAAATAATTAAAATAAAAATTTGGTTTTCAAATAAAATTCATTTTTTCCACTATTCATAATGAATTGAATATTTTTATAAAATTATCAAAAACATTCAACAATATTATTTTTACATGAAGATTTTATAAAAATAATTTTCTTTTGAAAATAAATTTTATAAAAGTTTTATAAATTTATTTTTTATAAGTGCACAAAAATGTGATAAAAATCATTTTTAAAAAATATTTGTTTTAAACATATAAATTGGATTTATTCTTATCTCTAGTATAGAAAAAAAATAATATGAATGTTAAATAGTTAGATGAATATTTACTGTATAATTTTCATTAATATAATTCAAAATAAATGTATTTCTTAATTTTTGAAGGTAAAACGTGTTTGTTTTCATAAAAATTATTTTTTAGAAAAAGATTTCCATTATTTTAAAATATTTTTTATTCTAATTTTTGATGAATTAGAGATCAATGAATTGATTTTATATTCATGATTAAACAAAATATTTTCATAATATTTTCAATATTTTTCATAACTATCATTTCAACTATTAGGTGATAAAATTTTAATAATATGAAAGATTTTGTTTAAACTTAGTGTTTCGTGTAATGAAAGATAAACTCAATGTTATAGGTAATTAAAAATATTGAAAATATCAAATTCAATTGAAAAAATAAATTCCACAAAATCTAGGGCTGTTATATCTTACCCCCCCTTAAAATGAATTTCTCTATCTAAATTCATCTTGTTAATCAAAGGTTAAACATTTGAAAATTCTTTCATTGAAACCCACATCATAAAAATAGTTAATAAAAAATCATCATGAAAAAGAGAAAGGGGTGTGAGAAATTTATTTATAATAACACATAAAAGTTTTAAAAAAGGACAACATGGTTGGGATGTGAAAACATGGACATAGAATAGAAAAACTAAAAACCAAATATTGATGTCGTGTGATAAAGAACATGGTTAATAGAGTGTTAATGACCAAAAATCCATAAACCAAAGATGCCAAAAAAATCCATTGATATCATCAAAAATGATGAAAACAAGAAATCATTTTATTTCAAGATTATTTTCTAAATACTTGGGAATTATTTTTTCAATCATGAGAGAAAATATGAAATGGTAGATACTTGATACCCTGATATTTCATAGGCACAATTTCATCTTTTGGTTGTGCCTTGATCAATTTTTACTTTGTTAATTACTCTACGTGGTGAATTTTTCATGTCTAAATCACTAAATAAGATCCATAATAGGATGTTACGTCATTATTTCTATCACTAGTTAAATAATAAAATTTAATATATTATCCAATATGGATAAATATTCATAGGTGAGGTAATATTTCAATCTCTAAAACCTCACCTAATTTTCATGTTAGACCATTCCATAAATGGTTAAACTTATAACCCTTCCAAAATTAAAATTTCATATATAATTTCAATAACATTATTAAAATCAAATTAAAATTAATCCCCCATATATCAAAATGTATCTCTCAAATAGAAGATACCAAACAAGATAATACCTTCATAATGGGTTATCTAGAAACATGGTAATAACACGGATTACCATAATACCTTATTAAAAAAATACATGCTTCATCATTACAATCATAAAACATATATTATGGGATATATTCCTTAAATTCAAAAAGTTTGTGAACTCCATCAATAATAGAATAAAATACATTGTCAAAAATACATTAATCAATTCCAAAGACATCAGTACTATTCAATTTACATTATCCATTTCAATCATCTCTTAATCCCCAATAAACACAACGTTTACAACATAAGGAGCATATCATGGTTATCTTTCCTTAATCTTGTGTTTTATATAACGCATCACGTTGCCTTTAAATAAGTTTTTTTGGTTGTCAGTACCATTCTAAAAATTATTGAAAATCCATAATGAAAAACATCAACAAAAAATCAGTCTATATATGATGTTTCATATAACATAACTATATAATTCCAATACATAAAAATTTTAATTATTCCAACTAATACTTAAGTCATTGACTAGGATTCATCATATTATTCTTTAATACCTCTTTACTTTTATATTTTATTCATAGTCTCTTCTTCATAAAATGAAATACCATTACTTGTACTACCCTGTTGATTCTCTCTGTGATCATTCCACTTGGGATATCGATTTTCATAATGCTTATACCATACAAATTTAAAACATTAATCAATATATGATACCTTAGGGAGAACATTATTATCTTCTAATTCATTAAAAAAAAATTTAATTATCCTTTTTATTCAATTTAATTGTGTCATTTTCCACACCTAAATAATATTCTAGTTCCTCTGAGAGATTCCAATAACTGCTTCTTCACCTATTCTCAACATATAAGAAACAAAATCGTCTTTCCTCTATGATCCCTAATAACCTTACTCTATCCATATATTGTTTGGAAGGAATACGATTTGGTTAATTTGAACACAGTTAATGATGGTCCATAATTACTTATAGGTGTAATCATAATATCCTTTACTCCAGTAATCATATCATTTGGATTCCCATCAGAAAAGTTGTCTAGCACATTCAATGGTATCCCAGTACCTTCTAGTATTCATCATTGACTAAAAAATTCATTGATTGAGCAACAGTAATCATAGTGGGAAACCACATAATTTTGAAAAATAGCCTATATGATGTCTGAATCATGACGCATTCATTTTAATCATTGAAACCACATGGTTATCTTCGGTTATTCATATTCATCATTTATTTAAAACCATCATGGTGGTTCATAAAGAGTTTGTTAATTTCCAAATAATATCCATTAGGATTGTCCAACTAGTTATTCATTATGTACCATTATCATGAATTAGGTGAGTATCATGTCCATAACGGTGCACATTTTTTCGAGTTATTACCCCAAAGTACCTCTATTATATAGCTTAATCCACTTGTAGTATGAAAATAGGGATGCAATTTCTTGGAAAAAACTTAATCTATCATTTACCAAAATTCCAGGACCTTTTCTTATACTTGTATTTTTCCTTATACATATCCTTATAGACATCCATATACATATCCTTAGGAATATCCCAAGGTATCCCACTAAATTTTTCTCATTCTGGTTTCAAAAGGTTAACTAAACATTTCTTATGATACCAACTTTAGAAATATGGATTTATTTCAAGTAGACTATAATTGATACCTATTAGAGAACTCCATTGGTAGCTACACATTTTGGGTGGTACAAATCCCCATCTACAATGGTAGACCATTATTCATGAAGCCAATGGGAGGATATCCATGCTTCATATAATTCTCACATGTGAGAGTTCATAGGGATTAGAATACATTCCTTGCCTCTGATAATAACTATAGAAACTCTGGCCATTCATATATATATATATATATTATATTTTGAGATAAATGTTAAATAAATTACAAAAACACACACATGAGAACCGTAATAGTTTAGTGTCATTGGAGACTATGTACATGGTCTTATAATTTGGAGAAATATCTTCAATTTCTCCCATAATTATCATTCCCTTCATTAATCTTCACAAACATACCATATTTAGAACCATTCTCCACCTTCTGGAGAATGGAAACTTATGAAAGGGTGATCTCAGAAGCATGGTAATCATAAAAAAAGAGATACATGGGAATAACATGAATATAAGAGTATGAGATCATGATAAAAACACTTGAAAAGCATACCCTGCATATCATAGATCATAATATAGAGTCAATGCATAAATATTGGTAGTTTATAAGACATGAATCATAATAGGTTCAAATAAAATGATACAAGAGAACATGAAATTGACAACAAATGTTGAGACCCAAAACTTGATGTATATTGATATTACATTACTTTTGAGGAATACATGATACATAACAAAAACAGACACACAAGTACTGTAATAGTCTAGTGTCTTTGGAAACTCAAAAAATAATCTTCTAATCGTGGTGAACGTTCTTCAACATCTCCAATAAAGATCTTCCCCTTTTTTTTCTTACCTAAAACATTTCATTAAATCATAGGGAAAAGAAAAAATATAAAGGGTCTTCTCAAATGCTCAATAAGTGTAACGACCTGTAAAATTCAAGGAATTTTTTTTCTTAATTTTCTTGGGAATTTTACAAGAACGCAGTTTGGCTCGGGTACGTTCAGTGAAAAAACGAGTGGGTTTTTCTAACTTTTGAACTGGTTCTCGGAATAAAATTTTGAGGGAACCGATGGAATCGCAGTGCCGGTATTTGCTTAAAAACACATTTTCCGAAGTTGCGTTTTCTCGGGTGTGGTTTTTAATTTTTTTGGGGTTTAAGTTAAGGAATAATAATAAAAGTGGTGTGACTTTTTATTTTTATTTTAATTAAGTGGCTTAACCTAGGTTAAGCGGATAAGTTGGGACCCATAATATCCTACCCACTTTGTAGGATATTTGTGAGGTGGGGCCCTCATGAGCCCCACCGTTTCTTTCCCTCAAAGTAACGCACCCGCGAAAACCTCTTTTTAAATAAAGTCAACCCCTGCGTTTAAATTAAATATTAAACGCCCCTATTAATTGAATGGTTTAAGAGTTTCAATTAATTCAATTAATTGTGGGATTCTTTTTATGAATTCCAAAACGTTGGAATGGGAAATAAAATAAGACCAACACTTATTTTATTGAGGGGTTGCTTGTTGAGAAGATTTGGAGAAAGCTCTAAAGCATGAAGAATATTCATCCTCCTTCGTTGAAGAATGTGATGAACGTGAAGAACGTGAAGAACGCGAAGACCGCATCGTCGCCAACGAAAAACGCCGGCCTCCGATGAAGGGCGACGAAGAACGCCGAACCCTCGGAGATCGACGACGCGACGCAGTGTACTGCGATGAGAGTGACGCCCCTTCCGCGACGCGACGATCCCCTTCTTCCGCGACGGTTAATTCCACGATGAACTCACGTTCGACGACAACATTGAGGTAGGGGTTTTTGTTCATTTTAATCTATTTGATTATATACGTGATTTGTTTAAATATTTGTTGGAAGACTTTTAAAACCACTAACGTGGTGGGTGCAGACCAACGAACAAGTCTGAACCCACCGTCCTTTCGTTCATGGTGTGCGGATAGGTGGATGATGATGAACCAGGCCTCACGGGAATTGTGAAGTCCTCACAGTGAAGGACCGGTCCCAAGAGGCCCACTGGCGAAGACGTCATGGAATTCCGACCACCGGAACTTGTCTGGCGGTCCGTGGAGCGGCCCGCCGGCGTGCCGCCGGGAGGAGCCGTCGCGGCTTCAGCCGTCTCGGCAGGACGAGGTCCTGTGACCACGCGGGACCGGAGGGAGCGGAACGTAGAAACCAGCCATGTCCACTGGCAAGGGAGGCCCCACGCGGGGCTGCGGTCTCTCCACGCAGGGGCAGCGCGCCCCTCGCTTCGCTCGGCCGTAACGGTCGAGCCGACCTGCTGGCCACCCGGCCAGCGCCAGCCGGGTCACGCCCAGGCCGGGTCGGGTCGTGCCGGACTGGCTAGTTCGTGCCATCCAGGTCACACCTGGACCCGTGCCGGTCACCCCAGTTCGGGCCGACCCCGGGGGGGTTGGGCCGGGTCGGTCCGGGCCCAGACCCCCCGTTTTCGGACCTCTTTCGGTCTTTTACCCATATCTTGTGCTACGGACCTCCGATCGCCGCAACGTCAGCGGCGATGTGATCCTTGGATTGAGATGGTCGTTTCAACGTATTACAATCAAGGTTTCGGAGTACTTTGGGTTCGGCCGGGTTGGTTCATACACGAAACCAACCGGGCCCTCGGAGCGGAAACGCTCATAACTTGAACTCTGGACGTCCGATTGACGTACCATCAACTTTGTTGGAATCCTCTTAGTGAGACAGATCTTTTGGCTTACTCCGCTCAAGGTTTGGACGGAGGTGGAGTACGGTCGGATTGGTTTTGAATTAAAAACCAACCAGGCCCCTGGGACGAAAAAGCCAATAACTCTCAGACCGGGCGTCCGATTGACGCGCCGTCTGTGGCGTTGAGTTCCTGTTGATGATACGGAACATTTGGAAACATCAACTCTGGACTATGTGTCAGTTGATGTATCAGCCTCTCGACTTGTGGAGTGGACCCCCTAGAATGAGCTTGTTGTGTGCGGGAACCCTAGAGCTGGTTGCGACTGCGGCGACGACGATGACTGTATAGAGATCCTTAGTGGATTCGATGGCGACGACTACAGCACTCAGCAATCCTACGTAGATCAGTGCTACCGATCATGTGTGGGTCTGATCCTGTGTGGGTCAGTGCTCAGGGGTCCTGTGTGGGCCAGCGCCTACATATCGTGTGTGGGTACGATCCTGTGTGGGTCTTTGCGGGGGTTAGTTAACTATTGATCCTGTGTGGGTCAAATCCTGTGTGGGTCATTGTGGGGGTTAGTTACATATCGATCATGTGTGGGTCAGATCCATTGTGAGTCATTGCGGGGGTTAGTTACCTATCGATCCTGTGTGGGTTAGATCCTGTGTGGGTCATTGCGGGGGTTAGTTACCTATCAATCCTTTGTGGGTTAGATCTTTTGTGGGTCATTGCGGGGGTTAGTACCTATCGATCCATTGTGGGTCCGACGGCATAGAAGAATCAGTGGCTATATCTGATCATCTCTATTGTCATACGAAGAAGTATACCCATGTGAGCTGAATCCTCTTTTGCTTTCCTATGTGGATGGTGTAGTGCTATCCTGTGTGGATTTACATTTTGCTTTCCTTTGTGGACTGGGATGTACATTGGCTCAAAGGTTGGAGCGAACTAGAATTGGTGACTTAGGTATATGTATGGGCATATACCTAAGCAGTGTCGGATGTTACTTCATTATTATATCTTTCCTTTTTGGAATATCCTTTGTGGATTCTGGGAGACCTTCAGGGGTCTTGGGGTCCCTACTGAGTAGATTATACTCACCCCTGCACGGGCTATGCCCGCACTACGTTGTGTTGGTTGCAGACGACGGACAATGCTGATCGTGGTTGAGGCTTGCGGAGTAGGACGATACCTGGAGGAGGGCCATTGGGCGGGACATACACGAAACGGATGACTACACCCGAGGAGCTGTGGAGGCTATTTGTACCCACCCTTCAGGTGGGATTTCTAGTGGATGGCTCGGCATTATATCTTACTTTCAGTTGTTGTTTTACCTTTCCAATTGTACTTTACTTTCAGTTTGGGTTTGTATTTTGGCCCACTTACTTTTCTACACATACTGTTGTACCCAGTTTTGTCATAGTGTTTACTTCTACTTCTTGCTTTCTCTGTGGTGATTTCATACTTTACAAAGGCAATGCCTTCCCTCTTTACTGGGAATTACGCCTTGGTGCTAGTCAACAAACCCTGGCCTATGGAAGGCGGGCTTGGGGTAGTCATGGAACGGGCCCGAGGATGGGTCATGACAAATTGGTATCAAAGGAGTTCGGTTCTACCGCGGAACTCAGGACTCTGATATTTTCTATGTGAAGCAATAGTGTTAAGTGTATTGAGTGTGGTTATCAGTCCAGGGATTCCATTTTTGGTGAGGCGGCCGACGTATCCGTACACCAGGACCCTGACTTCTGATTTCCGACTTAATGCACGAAAACATTGATTGCATGTGTGTTTCAAGTTTTCTTTGTGATTACTTTATGTCAGCTCACCAGGTATACTGTTCTGAACGTAGAGCACCTATTTCATTTGAGGATGGCCCCACGACAGCAGCCATGTAGGGTTCCGAGAGTTGTATGCGACGACAGCCCACCAAGCGACGAGGCCTCGGTACAGGGCCCTTTGACAGCTGAGGCACCGACGGTGGCTCGACCCGTCGAGGCACCGATGCTTCCAGCCCCAGCCGCTAATGATGCACGTCGCATTAGTGCACTGCACGAGTTCCAGCGCCAGTGACCGCCCAGGTTCCTCAGGGAGACGGACCCCCAGGCAGTCGAGGATTGGATGGAGGTAGTGGTACAAGTTTTTAGGTTAGTGAGGACACCATCAGACCTCATGGTGATACTCGCAGCGAGCCTACTGCACGCGGCATCGGGCCGATGGTGTATATTGATGCTCTAGGTACACGATGAGGCATCTCTCCTCTGGACGGACTTTGAGAGCCTCTTCCTCTCGAAGTTCTTCCCAGACACCCTCCATGCGGTGCGCATCTAGAAGTTACTTCAGCTGCGGCAGGGCAGCTTGACGGTCGCCCAGTACTCGACGAGATTTACCGATCTCTCGCGCTACTCAACAGACATGGTATGGGACCCATTATTTTGTGCCCGGACCTTTGAGCAGAGATTGAGGCATGAGATCAGGGCATCGCTGATCTCCCTCAGCATTCCGACTCAGGCAGGAGTACTGGAGAGATCCCTTTTGATCGAGAGCTACCTTGCTGAGCCTTCTTCAGCAGCAACACCTACCGTTGGGCGGCAGGTATTAGAGTCTTCTGCAGCAGGCAGTCGACGGGTGACTCATGGGTCCAGGCAGACCAGACCCTCAGGCAGATGACCTCAGGACACAGGCTCAGCAGTGCAGGGCACACAGCGCAGAGCCAGTCTTTTGAGAGGCAGACAGTGCTACACATGCAGCGGGCAGGGCCACATGGCTCGTGACTGCCCGACCCACCATGCTGAGGAACAACAGACGGTTGGGGGGCTGCCCAGGCAGAGGCAGAGGGTCGACCGTGGCGGTCTGCAGGGAGCTGGAGGACGAGGCAGAGGAGCTAGCCAAGCAACAAGTGGTGGGAGATGCTTTGAGGCTCTACCACCACCACCACCAAGAGGTCCACCCCGACCACAGGGAGATGGCGGGCAGAGACAGGCACAACTCCAGGCAGCGGAGGCCTACGACCACGGTGCACCCGAGATGATTCGAGATACTGTCTGTGTCTATTCCACCCGTGCTTCAGTTCTTATAGACACAGGAGCGAGTCATTCTTTCATAGAATCTACCCTTTTTCGGAGCTCAGAGATTACGAAGGAGCCACTGGCTCGATCCTTATGGCTAGAGTCTCCTACGGGAGCAGACTCGATGATTACACACTCGTGCCGGGTGTGTGAGCTTACTCTTGGAGGCGAGAGCTTCAGCTGGGATCTTCTTGTAGTGGCGTCGAGGCCTTACAACGTCATCTTGGGCATGGATTGGTTATCTACAGTCCATGCTCAGATTGAATGTATTAGGCTCAAGGTGCGATGTGTACACACTGACGGGAGCAGGTTCACCTTCATCAGCGAGAAGGGATCCTTCGCAGCACATGATGGAATTCCACAGAGGAGAGGAAAGCCCATCACTCATCAGTTGGCTAGCCTCATCCTAGGAGCAGTTGACGTCCAGAGTCCTAGTTTTCCTACAGTGGTGGATCAGTATGCGGACGTCTTTCCCGACGACATTCCAGGACTACCTCCTCGCAGAGAGGTAGAATTTTATTTTGATCTGTACCCCGGGACAGCCCTGATATCCACCCCAGCATATCAGATGGCTCCCGCCGAGCTTCGAGAGCTACGGGTACAGTTGGAGGACTTGCAGGGAAAGGGATTCATCCAACCTAGTGCTTCATCCTGGGCTTCCCTGATATTGTTTTCCAAGAAGGTGGATGGAAGCTTGGGACTTTGTGTCGACTATCGTCGCCTAAACCAGGTGATAGTGAGGTACAAGTATCCGATACCGAGGATTGATTACCTCTTCAATCAGATCAATGGAGCACGATGGTTCTCAAAGATAGACCTCAGGTCAGGCTATCATCAGCTCAGAGTTCGGGACAACGACGTGCAGAAGACGGCCTTTAGATGTCGGTATGGCCACTATGAGTTCTTGGTTATTCCCTTTGGGATAACCAATGCTCCTGTAGTGTTCATGGGTCTCATGAATAGGATATTTCAGCCATACCTTGATCGATTTGTCGTGGTCTTCATCGACGAAATTTTGATATACTCCACGACTGAGGAGGAGCACGCCTACCACTTGCGGGTTGTACTTGACACACTCCGAGAGCACTAGCATTATGGAATTCTCTCGAAGATTCAGTTCTAGATACATGAGGTCCACATCTTGGGGCATTTCATCTATAAGGTGGGAGTTGCGGTGGATCCTACGTAGATCGAGGTAGTGCTAGCTTGGGAGCCACCTAGGAGCGTGATGTATGTGCGGAGTTTGTTGGTACCAGCTGGATACTATCAGAGATTTGTGCCCGACTACTCCAGGGTTTCGGCACCACTCTCATCTTTGACAAAGAATGGGAAATCCTTTGTGTTGTCAGACAGATGTTAGTAGAGCTTCCAAAAGCTGAGACAGAGATTGACCAGCTCACCTATCTTAAGGTTGCCGGAGGAGGGAGTATGTTACGTAGTCTACTGCGATGCATCAGGGACCAGACTCAGATATGTCCTGATGTAAGAGCGGGCAGTGATCTCCTATGGATCATGTCACTTGAGGCCGCATGAGCAGAACTATGATACTCATGACCTGGAGTTAGCAGCAGTGGTCTTCGCTCTGAAGACATGGAAACACTACCTGATGGGTGAGCGCTTTACAGTCTTTTCTGACCATCAGAGTCTCAGGTACAACTTCTGTCAAAAGTACCTGAACCTGAGACAGCGACGATGGCTCGAGTTCCTCCAGGACTATGACATAGAGATAGGCTATACTCCTGGGAAGGGGAACGTGGTAGATGATGCTCTCAGCAGGAGGACGGGCATTCAGCTACGTGAGGAGGCGACAGAGGAGCTAGCCGCTTTGTAGATATCCTTCGTGGATAGAGATGGAGCAGCCTTCCTTCAGTCTCTCACAATCATCCCTCCACTACTGCAGTAGGTCAGAGAAGCACAGCGTGGGGATGCTGACTATGAGATGCGGCGTGCGCAGATATCCTTAGGACAGGCACCTGATGGTTTCTCCTTAGGAGGAAAGCACGATGTCCTTTTCAGATGACGTACCTTGGTACCAGTTTCATTACGGGAGGAGGTGCTAAGAGAGTTTCACACATCCCCTTTGGAGGAACATCCTGGAGTGGTGATGATATACCAGGATCTCAGACGACAGCACTGGTGGCCGGGCATGAAGAAGGATGTGGCAGATTTCATTTCTTGATGCCTCACCTACCAGCAGGTGAAGGCAGAGCACCAGGTACCAGCAGGCATAGTACATCCCTTGGAAGGTCCCGGAGTGGAAGTGGGACGAGATATATATGGACTTCGTGACTGGACTTCCACACACTTCTAGAGGCCACGACTCCATTTGGGTGATTGTCGACCGACTCACCCAGTCGGCTCACTTATTACCCATCAGAGAGAAGGGCTCAGTGGAGAGATTGGGACGTCTCTACGTTCAGGAGATTGTACGACATCATGGTGTGCCATCATATATCGTCTCCAATCGAGATGCTCTATTTACTTTCCGTCTTTGGAAGGGGTTGCAGGAGGCGTTTGGGACGCAACTACGTCTGAGCACCTCCTTTCACCCTTGGACATATGGTCAGACGGAGAGGACCACACAGACTCTCGAGGACATGCTCTGTGCATGTGTCCTCGACATTGGTCGCAGCTGGGAGGACCACCTACCCTTGGTGGAGTTTGCGTACAACAACAGCTACAACTCCACCATCAGGATGACACCATATGAGGAGTTGTACGACTGACCTTGCAGATCACCGGTGTGCTGGACAAACCCTGGGGAGTCCACACTTGTGGGACCGGAGATGGTCTAGGCCATGACAGAGAAGGTCCAGGTCATCCAAGAGTAGATGAGGATAGCTCAGAGTCGGCAGAAGTCTTATGATTACAGGAGTCAGAGGCCACTAGAGTTCGAGGATGGCAACCACGTATTCTTGCAGGTCGCACCTCGACGTGGATTACAAAGATTTGGCCGAGGTGACAAGCTAACTCCACGCTTCATCAGATCATTCCAGGTCCTCAACAGGATTGGCGAGGTGGCTTATTTCCTGGATCAACCACCCCAGTTACACCGGGTGCACGACGTCTTCCATGTATCCCAACTGAGGAGATACATGCACGACCCGACACATATCATTGACCATGGGGAGCTGGACGTTGATGATGGGGTGACATTTGCGGAGGTCCCGTTGGAGATTTAGGATCGACAGGAGCGGGTCCCGCATGGATGGTCGATTCCTCTACTGCGCATCATATGGCAGCACAGGAACCCCCAGGAGAGCACTTGGGAGCGGGAGGCTCAGATGCGGGCTCAGTACCCACATTTGTTTCCCTAGTTTATGATAAATCTTTATGGGGATGTAAAGCCCTGAGGTGGGAGTGATGTAATTACCTGTAAAATTCAAGGAAATTTATTTCTTAATTTTCTTGGGAAATTTAAAAGAACGCAGTTTCTGACGACACCTGATTCCGAGGCCCGGTGTGCCCGGAATCATTTTCCAAAGTTTGGCTCGGGTACGTTCAGTGAACGAACGAGCGGGTTTTTTCTAACTTCTGAACCGGTGCTCGGAATCAAATTCTGAGGGCACCGACGTAATAATAGGGCCAATATTTGTTTAGAAACACCTTTTCCGGAGTTTCATTTGCTCGGGTGTGGTTTTTAATCTTTTGGGGTTAAGTTATGGAATAAAAATAAAAGTGGTGCGACTTTTTATTTTTATTTTACATAAGTGGATTAACCTAGGTTAGGAGAATAAGTTGGGACCCATAATATCCTACCCACTTCATAGGATATTTGTGAGGTGGGGACCGCACGAGCCCCACCGTTTCTTTCCCTCTATGTAACGCACCCGTGAAAACCTATTTTTAAATAAAGTCAACCTATGCGTTTAAATTAAATATTAAACACCCCTATTAATTGATCGGTTTAAGCATTTCAATTATTTCAATTAATTGATGGATTCATTTTATGAATTCCAAAACCTTGGCATCGGAAATAAAATAAGTCCAACAATTATTTTATTGAGGGGTTTCATGTTGATAGGATTTGGAGAAATCTCGAAGGCTTGAAGAATATTCATCCTCCTTCATTGAAGAACGCGAAGAACACAAAGAACGCGAAAAATGCATCATCGCCGACGAAGAACGCCGACCTCCGACGAAGGGTGACAAATAACTCCAAACCCTCGGAGATCGACGATGTGATGTTGTGTACGGCGACGACAGCGACGCCCCTTCCGCGACACGACGATCCCCTTCTTCTGCGATGGTTAATTCCGCGATGAACTCACGTTCGATGAAAACGTTGAGGTATGGGTTTTTATTCATTTTAATCTATGTGATTATATACGCGTTTTGTTTAAATATTTGTTGGAATACTTTGAAAACCACTAACGCGGTGTGTGCGGACCAACGAACAAGTCTGAACCCACCGTACTTTCGTTCTTGGTGTGCGGATCAGCGGAAGACGATGAAGCAGGTCGCACGAGTGTTGTGAGGTCCTCGCAGTGAAGCACGGGTCCCAAGAGGCCCATTGGAGAAGACGGCACACAATTCCGACCACCGAAACTCATCCGGTGGTCCGCGGAGCGGCCCGTTGGCGAAGACGGCATGCAATTCCAACCAGCGGAACTCGTCTGGGGGTCCGCAGAGCGTCCCGCTGTCGCGCCTCGCCGGCACGGTGGCGCCGGCAGCAGCCGCTGAGGCTGGCCGCGGTCCCGCGACCGCGCGGGACCGGAGGGAACGAGTCGTGGCAACCGGCCGTGTCCGCCGGAAAGGGCTGCCCCACGCGGGGGCAGCGCGCCCCCCCACTTCGCTTGACCGTAACGGCCGACCCGACCCGCTGGCCACCCAGCCAGCGGCAGCCGGGTCATGCCCATGTGGGGCCGGGCCGCGCCGGCCGGGCTGGGTCGTGCCATCCGGGTGGGACCCGGTGTAAGAACCCAGATCTCTTTTCATGTATGTTTTTCCTTTTTTCTATAGTTTTTGAGAAAAAATGAATTTTCTGGAAATTTCAGAAGTACACGCCGTGTACTCTTTCCCGGCTCGAAGCCATGTGCTGGTCGTGTCCAGGCCACACACACGGTGTGTAAGGCTGAGGTGGAGGCCGGTTATTTTGGAGTATGGATAAATTATAAGTACACGCCATGTACTCTAAAAGTACACGTTGTGTACTTTCTTTTTTTTTCATGAAACGGACCAGGGTCGCATCTAACCCTCATATTCAACTTCTTTTCCAGTTTTTGGCCGTCCGAAGCGACCCGTACGACCGAATATTCAACGGACGACCGCCTCGTCGTCCCTTCTCCGATTCGAGCACGGTCAGTTGTGTTGGAAGCGCAGTGGTGAGTTATTCCTTCTGCTTTATCCTTGTTTCTTGATTCCACCTCATTTCCAAGTTATCGTAGGTTGAGAGTTTTGTGCGTTTTCTCAGATGTACGTCGTTCCAAGGGGAATCTGTCATTGAGGTTCACATATATCGATCTCCTAGGATCGATGTAGGTGGTTTGTGCCTTTCCATAGAAATTTGATCAATTTTATGTGCAAATTCCACCAATACCCTTGAATGGTGTATTGCGTGTTTCCTGTTTTTCCCTTGTTGTTTGCCTGCATTGCTTGATTGCTTTAGTAGAGGTTATTTCTTATGAGTAGTGTAATTTCTTTTGTGCTTAGGTTTCTTTGCCATGATTGTTTTTCCGGTTGGGCGTTATGCCAGTTTCCATACCTTGTTGTGGGATAGTTGAATTGTATATTTTGATATGATGTTGAGCCTTAATTGATAGCCAAGTAGTTCTTGAGGTTTACATGGACGATACACACGCGCTGAGTATGTTTAGTTATACAAGGACTGTGAGAACCTAGAGTAGCAGACCAAAGGGAGAATTGATGGAAGGGATTCTCCAGAGTGTCTTTTAATTACGATACGCGAGATATAGGAGAAATTGACGTTGAGTGCTTTCCCAGAGAGCCATTAGCACGACGCTGGCCATATGGGGAATTGACGTTGAGTGCTTCCCCAGAGAGCCTTTAGCACGATTTGAGACTGCAGGGGAATTGACGATGAGTGATTCCCCAGAGAGTCTGCTAAACTACGTAACTAAACCAGAGGGGTGAGACTGTGTGTTCCACCAAGAGGGTTGTTAGTATTTATAGGTTGAACCATAGGGGTTAGTCTATGAGAGCTACCCAGAGGGATACCTTTTTTCCTTTGTTACTGGTTGTATACTTGTGAACATTGTTTGTTAGAACCGTGGATTTTAGCTGCTTGTGTTTTCTTGTTCACTGTTTCTTGTTTTATTACTTGCCTTGTATTCATTGACTGTTAGGAACAAATCTTTGGGTGATTGCCTACTGAGATTGTATCTCACCCCCTGTTTGGGCCATGATTTTGGGCCCAAGCAGACTATGTTGCGGTAGGTATAAATAAGGGCAAGCGTCCTTCTACTTTAGGATCTTGATTGCACCAGGAGCTGTGGAGCATGGGACCGAGCCGTGGCTCACGATGCTGGGGAGATTATTTTTTTTTCTTTTGCACTTGGTTCCAGTTGTATTTCAGCACGTTGTTGTGTTTTCTGTTTTCCTTAGATACTTGTACCAGGTGCATTATTAACATCATTTTTATATATCTACATTGCATCCGCTGTTTGGTTTCTGTTGTTATCCATGTTGTTTACTGCTTCCTCTGTTTATGGTTGTTTCTTACCATTTATACCTTACCGAATTAGGGCATAGTTTCCCCAGCAACTCACCAAGGCCCTCGCTGCTAGTCGGAAGCCTCTAGCGTTCGTGGAAATGCGCTTGAGGTCATGTGGTGAACCGGGTATGTGGCACCAGTGGAGGGGCTCCGGACTCAGGACGTTACACCCGGACCCGGGTCAGTCCGGGCCCAGACCCCCCGTTTTCGGACCTCTTTCGGCCTTTTTCCCATATCATGGGCTACACACCTCCGATCGATGAACCATCAGCGGCGAGGTGATCCTTGGATCGAGACAGTAATTTCGACATATTACACTCAAGGTTTTGAAGTACTTTGGCTTCGGCCGGGTTGGTTCGTACACGAAACCAACCAGGCCCTCAGAGCGGAAACGCTCATAACCTGAACTCCGGACATCCGATTGACGTATCGTCGTCTTTGTTCGATTCCTCTTAGTGAGACGGATCTTTTGGCTTACTCCTCTCAAGGATTGGATGTAGGTGGAGTACGATCGGGTTGGTTTTGACTTAAAAACCAACCGGGCCCCTGGGACGAAAAAGCCAATTACTCTCAGACCGTGCATCCGATTGACGTGTCGTCTGTGGCGTTGAGTTCCTGTTGACGATACAGAATGTTTCGATACATCAAATCTGGACTATGTTTCAGTTGATGTATCAGTCTCTCGTCTCGTAGAGCGGACCCTCCCGAACGAGCATGTTGTGTGCGGGAACCCTAGAGCTGGCTGCGACTGTGACGACGACGACGACTATACAGAGATCCTCATTGGATTCGACGACGACGACTACATCACTCAGCGATCCTACGTGGATCAGTGCTACCGATCCTGTGTCGGCCCGATCCTGTGTGGGTCAGCGCTTAGTGGTCCTGTGTGGGCCAACGCCTACCGATCCTGTGTGGGTCTGATCCTGTGTGGGTCTTTGCGGGGGTTAGTTACCTATCGATCCTGTGTAGGTCAGATCTTGTGTGGGTAATTGTGGGGGTTAGTTACCTATCGATCCTGTGTGGGTCAGATCCTTTGTTGGTCATTGTGGTGGGTTATTTACCTATCGATCTTGTGTGGGTCAGATCCTTTGTGGGTTATTGCGGGGGTTAGTTACCTATCGGCCCTTTGGGGGTCAGATCCTTTGTGGGTCATTGCGGGGGTTAGTACCTATCGATCCTTTGTGAGTCTGATGGATTAGATGAATCAGTGGCTATATCTGATCATCTCTATCATCAAACAAATAAGTATACATGTTTGAGCTAAATCATGTTTTTCTTTCCAATGTGGACGGTGTAGTGTTATCCTGTGTGGATTTACATTTTGCTTTCCTGTGTGGACTGGGTTGTACATGGGCTCTGAGGTTGGAGCGAACTAGAATTGGTGACTTAGGTATATGTATGGGCATATACCTAAGCAGTGTCAGATGTTAATTCGTGATTGTATCTTTCCTTTGTGGATTATCCTTTATGGATTCTATGAGACCTTTGGGTGTCTCAGGGTCCCTACTGAATAGCTTATACTCACCCCTACATGGGTTATGCCCGCACTACGTTGTGTTGGTTGCAGACGACAGACAGTGCTGATCGTGGTTGAGGCTTACAGAGCAGGACGATACCTGGAGATGGGCCATTGGGTGGGACGTACACGGAGCAGACGGCTAGACCCGAGGAGCTGTGGAGGCTATTTTTATCCACCCTTCAGGTGGGATTTCCAGTGGACTGCTTGACTTTGCGGCTTTACTTTCAGTTGTTGTCTTCCCCTTCCAGTTGTACTTTACTTTCAGTTTGGCTTTTTATTCTGGCCCACTTACTTTTCAGCACTTACTGTTGTACCCAGTTTTTACATAGTGTTTACTTCTACTGCTTTCTTGCTCTGTGGTGTTTATTTACATTAAAATGGCAATGCCTTCCCTTTTTACCAGGAATTACGCCTTGGTGATAGTCGCCAGCCCCTGGCCTATGAAAGGCGGGCTTGGGGTAGTCACGGCACGTGCCCCAAGGATGGGTCGTGACAAATTTGTATCAAAGGAGTTCACTTCTACTGCAGAACTCATGAATCTAATCTTTTCTATGTGAAGCAATAATGTTAAGATTATTGAGTGTGGTTATCAGTCCAGGGAGTCCAGTGTTGGTGCGGAGGCCGACGTATCCGTACACCAGGACCCTGACTTATGATTTCCGACTTAATGCACGAAAACATTGATTTAATGTGTGTTTCAAGATTCCTTTGTGATTACATTGTGTCAACTCACCAGGTATACTATTCTGACCATGGCGCACCTGTTTCTTTTGAGTATGGCCCCACGATGGCAGTCAGCTAGGGTTCCGAGAGTTGTGTGCGACGATAGCCCACCAAGCAATGAGGCCTCATTACAGGGCCCTTTGACAGCTGAGGCACCGACGATACCTCTACCCGCCGAGCCACCGATGCTTCCAGCCCCAGCCGTTGATGATGCACGTCACCTTAGTGCACTGCACGAGTTCCAGTGAAAGTGACTGCCCAGGATCCGTGGGGAGACAGACCCCTAGGCAGCCGAGTATTGGTTGGAGGCAGTGGTAGGAGTTTTCAGGTTAGTGAGGACACTAGTGGACCTCATGGTGATCCTCATAGTGAGCGTACTACACGCGGCAGCGGACTGATGGTGGAGCTTGATGCTCCAGGTGCACGATGAGGCATCTCTCCTCTAGATGTACTTTGAGATCCTCTTCCGCTCGGAGTTCGTCCTAGCCACCATTCGTGCGGTGCGCATCCATGAGCTACTTCAGCTGCGGCAGGGCAGCATGATGGTCGCCCAGTACTCGGCGAGATTTACTGATCTCTCGCGCTACACGACAGACATGGTATGGGAGCCATTCTTCCCGGCCTGGACCTTTTAGTAGGGATTGAGGCATGAGATCAAGGCATCGCTGATCTCCCTCAGCATTCCGACTCAGGTAGGAGTACTAGAGAGAGCCCTTTTGATCGAGAGCTTCCTTTCTGAGCCTTCTCCAGCAGCGAGACCTACCGTAGGGTGGCAGGTAGCAGATTCTTCTGTAGTAGGAAGTTGACAGATGACTCATGGGTCCAGGTAGATTATACCCTCAGGAAGATGACCTCAGGACACTGGCTTAGCAGTGCGGGGCACACAACACGGAGCTAGTCTTTTGGGAGGTAGACAGTGCTACACATGCGGCGGGCAGAGGGTCGACCATGGAGGTCCGTAGGGAGCAGGCGGACGAGGCAGAGGAGCTGGCCGAGCAATAGGTGGTGGGAGACGCTTTGAAGCTCTACCACCACCACTGCTAGGAGGTCCACCCCAACCACAGGGAGCTGGAAGGCAGAGACAGGCACAACTCCAGGCACCGGAGGCCTACGACCACGGCGCGCCCGAGACGATTCGGGGTACTATCTGTGTCTATTCCACCCTTGATACTGTTCTTATAGACACATGAGCGAGTCATTCTTTCATAGCCTCTACCCATGTTTGGAGATCATAGATTCCGACAGAGTCGTTGGATCGATCCTTACAGCTAGAGACTCTTATGGGAGCAGACTCGATGATTACGCACTGGTGCCGGCAGTGTGAGCTTTCTCCAGGAGGCAAGAGACTCGGATGGGATCTTCTTGTAGCGGTGTCGAGACCTTAAGTCTTCATCTTGGGCATGGATTGGCTATCTACAGTCTATGCTCAGATTGACTATATTAGGCACAAGGTGCGATGTGTACGCACCGACGGGAGAAGGTTCAACTTCACCGGTGAGAAGGGATCCTTCGCAGCACAGGATGGAATTCTGAAAAAGAGAGGACAACTCATCACTCATCAGTTGGATAGCCTCATCCTAGGAGCATTTGACGTGTAGAGTCCTAGTTTTCCTGCAGTGGTGGATCAGTATGCGGATGTCTTTCCTGACGATGTTCCAAGACTACCTCCTCGCAGAGAGGTACACTTTTATATTGATCTATACCTCGGGACAACCCCGATATCCAACCCAACATATCAAATGGATCCCGCCGAGTGTCAAGAGCTACGAGTACAGTTGGAGGACTTGAAGGGCAAGGGATTCATCCGAACCTGTGTTTCACACTGGGCTTCCCTGATATTGTTCTCTAAGAAGGCAGACGGGAGCTTGCGACTTTGTGTCGATTATCATCGCCTGAACCAGGTGACATTGAGGAACAAGTATCCGCTTCTGAGGATTTATGACCTCTTCGATCAGCTCATGGGAGCACGGTGGTTCTCAAAGATAGACCTCAGGTCAGGCTATCATCAGCTGAGATTTCGGGATGAGGAAATGCATAAGACGACCTTTAGATGTCGGTAAGGCCACTATGAGTTCTTGGTTATGCCCTTCGGCGTAACCAATGCTCCAGCGGTGTTCATGGGTCTCATGAAAAGGATATTTCAGCCATACCTCGATCGATTTGTCGTGGTCTTCATCAACGACATTTTTATATACTCGACGACTGAGGAGGAGCACGCTTACAACTTTCGGGTTGTACTTGACACACTCTGAGAGCACCAGCATTATGTAAATCTCTCGAAATGTCTATTCTGGATACGTGAGGTCCACTTCTTGGGGCACATCATCTCTGTGTCGGGAGTTGTGGTGGATCCTGCGAAGATCGAGGCACTGCTAGCTTGGGAGCCACCCAAGATCGTGACGGAGGTGTGGAGTTTCTTGGGACTAGCTAGATACTATCGGAGATTTGTGCCAGAATTCTCCAGAGTTGCGGCACCTCTCTCAGCTTTGACGAAGAAGGGGAAACTCTTTGTGTGGTCAGAGATATGTCCGAAAAACTTCCATAAGCTGAGACAGAGATTGACCATCACACTTATATTGAGGTTGCAGGAGGAGGGAGTAGGGTACGTAGTCTACTGCAATGCATCAGGGACCCGACTTGGATGTGTCCTGATGCAGGAGCAGGCAGTGATCGCCTATGGATCACACTATTTGAGGCCGCATCAGCAGAACTACAATACTCATGACCTGGAGTTAGCAGCAGTGGTCTTCGCACTGAAGACATGGTGACACTACCTGATGGGAGAGCACTTTACAGTCTTTTCTGACCATCAGAGTCTCAGGTATATCTTCTCTCAGATGGACCTGAACCTGAGACAGCGGCGATGGCTCGAGTTCCTCAAGGACTATGAATTTGAGATAGTCTATACTCCTGGGAAGGGGAACGTGGTAGCTGATTCTCTCAGCAGGAAGATGGGCATTCAGCTACTTGAGGAGGCGACAGAGCAGCTATCCGTATTTCAAATATCCTACGTGGATACAGATGGAGCATCCTTCCTTCAGTCTCTCACAGTCACCCCTCCACTACTACAACGGGTCAGAGAGGCACAACATGGGGACGCTGACTGTGAGATGCGGTGTGCGCAGATATCCTCAGGACAGGCCGCTGATGGTTTCTCCATAGGAGGAGAGCACGAAGTCCTTTTCAGAGGACGTACCTTGGTACTAGTTGCTTTACGGGAGGAGGTGTTTAGATAGTTTCCAACTTCCCCTTTGGCGATACATCCTGGAGTGGCGAAGATGTACCAGGATCTCATACAACAACACTGGTGGTCGGGCATGAAGAAGGTTGTGGCAGAGTTCGTTTCTCGATTCCTCACCTGCCAGTAGGTGAAGGTTGTGCACCAGGTACCACCAGGCTTGGTACAACCTTTGGAGGTCCCGGAGTGGAAGTGGGACGTGATATCTATGGACTTCGGGACTGGACATCCACACACTTCCTGAGGTCACAACTCCATTTGGGTGATTGTCGACCGACTCACCAAGTCGGATCACTTCATACCCATTAGAGAGCAGTGCTCAGTGGGGAGTTTGGGTCGTCTCTATGTTCAGGAGATTCTATGGATTCACGGTGTTCCATCATCTATTATCTACGATAGAGATGCTCACTTTACTTCCCGGCTTTGGAAGGGGTTGTAGGAGGCGTTTGGGACGCAGCTACGTCTGAGCACCGCCTTTCACCCTCAGACAGATGGTCATATAGAGAGGACCATACAGACATTCGAGGACATACTCCGCGCATATGTCCTCGAATTTGGTCATAGCTGGGAGGACCACCTACCCTTGGTGGAGTTTGCGTACAACAACTACTACCACTCCACCATCGGGATGACACCATACGAGTCGTTGTATGACCGACCATGCAGATCACCGTTGTGCTGAACAGACCCTAGGGAGTCAGCACTTGTGGGACCGGTGATGGTCTAGGCCACGACATAGAAGGTCCAGGTCATCCAGGAGTGGATGAGGACAGCTCTGAGCCAGCAGAAGTCTTATGCTGACAGGAGGCGGAGGCCACTAGAGTTCGAGGATGGCGACCACGTCTTCTTGCGGGTCTCACCTCGACGTGGATTACAGAGATTTGGCTGAGGCAGTAAGCTGTCTCTACGCTTCATCGGACCATTCCAGGTCCTCAGTAGGATTGGCGAGATGGCTTATCACCTGGCTCTACCACCTCAGTTACACCGGTTTCACGACGTCTTACATGTATCCCAACAAAGGAGATAAGTGCACGACCCGACGCATATCATTGACCATGGGGAGATGGACGTTGATGATGGGGAGACATTTGTGGAGGTCTCAGTGGAGATTGAGGATCGACAGGACCGGGTCCTGTGTGGATGGTTGATTCCTCTAGTGCGCATCAGATGGCAGCACAGGAACCTCCACGAGAGCACTTGGGAGCGGGAGTCTCAGATGCGTGCTCAGTAACCATATTTGTTTCCCTAGATTAGGATGTATCATTATGGGGACGTAAATCCCTCAGGTGGGAGTGATGTAAATACCCTTAAAATTCGAGGAAATTATTTTCATAATTTTATTGGGATTTTTACAAGAACGCAGATTCTAACGGCACCTAATTCCGATGCCCAGTGTGCCCGGAATCATTTTCCGATGTTTGGCTCGGGTACGTTCAGTGAATGAACGAGAGGGTTTTTTATCTTTTGAACCGGTGCTCGGAATAAAATTCTGAGGGCACCAATGGAATTGCAGCGCCAATATTTTCTTAGAAACACCTTTTCTGAAGTTGTGTTTGCTCGGGTGTGGTTTTTAATTTATTTGGGGTTAAGTTAAGAAATAAAAATAAAAGCGGTGCGACTTTTTATTTTTATTTTACTTAAGTGGATTAACCTAGGTTAAGAGGATAAAATGGGACTGATAATATCCTACCCACTTGGTATGATATTTGTGAGGTGGGGCCCGCACGAGCCCCACCGTTTCTTTCCCTCTAAGTAACGCACCCACGAAAACCTCTTTTTAAATAATGTCAACTCGTACGTTTAAATTAAATATTAAATGCCCCTATTAACTGAACGGTTTAAGTGTTACAATTAATTAAATTATTTGTTGGATTATTTTTATGAATTCCAAAACGTTGGCATGGGAAATAAAATAAGACCGACACATATTTTATTGAGGGGTTCCTTGTTGAGAAGATTTGGAGAAAGCTCGAAGGCTTGAAGAATATTCATCCTCTTTCGATGAAGAACATTAAGAACGTGAAGAACTCATCGTCGCCGACGAAGAAATCACGTTCGACGACAACGTTGAGATATGGGTTTTTGTTCATTTTAATCAATGTTATTATATCTGTGGTTTGTTTATATATTTGTTGGAAGAATTTTAAAACCACTAACACGGTGGGTGCGGACCAACGAACAAGTCCGAACCCACCGTCTTTTTGTTCATGGTGTGCGGATCGGCATACGACAATGAAGCAGGCCGCACAGGCGCTGTGAGGTCCTCGTAGTTAAGGTCGGGTCTCGGGAGGCCCGTTGGCGATGATGGCACACAATTCCGACCACCGGAACACGTCCGGTGGTCCACGGAGCGGCCCTTTGGCGAATACGGCATGCAATTCCGACCAACGGAACTCGTCCGGTGGTCCGCGGAGTGGCCCACCCGGGCGCGTCACAGGCACGGCGGCGCTGGTGGCAGCCGCGGCAGACGGCCGCGGTCCCGCGACCGCGTGGGACCGAAGGGAGTGGGACGCGTTAACCGGCCGCATCCACCGGCAAGGGCGGCCCCACGCGGGGACGCGGTCTCTCCACGCCGGGGCAGCACGCCCCCTGCTTCGCTCGGCAGTAACGGCCGAGCCGACCCAATGGCCCCCCGACCAGCGGCAGCCGGGCCGCGCCGGCCGGGCCGTGTCGTGCCATCCAGGTCGGACCCGGTGTAAGAACCTGGATCTCTTTTCAGGTATATTTTTCCTCTTTGTGGAGTTTTTGAGAAACAAATGAATTTTCTGGAAATTTCAGAAGTACACGCCGTGTATTTTCTGAGTACACCTCGTGTACTCTTTCCTGGATTGAAGCCGTGTGCTGGCCGTGTCCAGGCCACACACACGGTGTGTAAGGCTGAGGTGGAGGCCGGTTATTTCGGAGTACGGAAAAATTAGAAGTACACGTCGTGTACTCTAAAAGTACATACTGTGTACTATTTTTCATGAAATGAACCGGGGTCGTGTCTAACCCTCATATTCACCTTCTTCTCCAGTTTTCGGTCGTCCGAAGCCACCCGTATGGCCGGATCTTCGACGGACGACTGCCTCGCCTTCCATTCTCCGATTCGAGCACGGTTAGTTGCGTTGGAAGCGCAGCGGTGAGTTCTTACTTCTTCTTTAGCATTGTTTCTTGATTCCTCCTCCTTTCCATGTTATCGTAGGTTGATAGTTTTGTGTGTTTTCTCAGATCTACGTCGTTCCAAGGGGAATCTGTCATCGAGGTTCACATATATCGATATCCTAGGATCGAGGTAGGTGGTTTGTGCCTTTCCATTGTAAGTTGATGAATTTTATTTGTAAATTCCTCCAATACCCTTGAATGGGGTATTGTGTGTTTCCTGTTTTTCCCTTGTTTTTTGCCTGCTTTGCTTCATTGCTTTAGTAGAGGTTATTTCTTGTGAGTAGTGTAATGTCTTTTGTGATCAGGTTGCTTTTCCTTGCTTGTTTTTATGGTTGGGCGTTTTTACAATTACCATACCTTGTTGTAGGATAGTGGAAATGTCTCTTTTGATATACTATTGATCCTTAGTTGATAGCCAAGTAGTTCTTGAGGTTTACTTAGACGATACACACCACTGAGCATGTTTAGCTATACTCAGGACTGTGAGAACCTTGAGTAGCAGACCAAAGGGAGAATTGACGGAAGGGTTTATCCAGAGTGTGTTTTAATTATGATGCACGGGCTATAGGGGAAATTGATGTAGAGTGCTTTCCCAGAGAGCCATTAGCACGATACGAGACATAGGTGGAATTGACGTTGAGTGCTTCCCCAGAGAGCCTTTAGCACGATATGAGACTGCAGGGGGAATTGACGGTGAGGGCTTCCCCAGAGAGTCTTCTTAACTTTGTAACTGAACCAGAGGGTTGAGACTATGTGTGCCACCTAGAGGGTTGCTAATATTTATAGGTTGAACCATAGGGGTTACTCTGTGAGAGCTACGCAGAGGGTTACCTTTTTTCATTTGTTACTGGTTGTTTACTTGTGCACTTTTTTTGTTAGAACTGTGTATTGTAGCTGCTTGTGTTTTCCTGTTCAATGTTTCTTGTTTTATTACTTTCCTTGTATTCATTGACTGTTAGGCACAAATCTTTGGGTGATTTCCTACTAGGATTGTATCTCACACCCTGTTTGGGCCATGATTTTGGGCCCAAGCAGACTATGTTGCTACAGGTATAGATAAGGGCAACCGTCCTTGTACTTCCGGATCTTGATTGCACCAGGAGCTGGGGAGCATGGGATCGAT
Source organism: Viscum album (assembly GCA_963277665.1). Taxonomy (NCBI): domain Eukaryota; kingdom Viridiplantae; phylum Streptophyta; class Magnoliopsida; order Santalales; family Viscaceae; genus Viscum; species Viscum album. Next base: position 2,017,873,649 of record OY728127.1, read on the forward strand.
CCGGGGCTCACGATGCCGACGAGATTATTTTGTTTTTCTTTTGCACTTGGTTCCAGTTGTATTTCATAACATTATTGTGTTTGCTGTTTTCCTTAGATAGTTGTACCTACTGTATTATTATCATCATTGTTATATATCTGCATTGCTTCCGCTGTTTGGTTTCTGTTGTTATGCATGTTTTTTACTACTTCCACTGTTTGTTGTTGTTTTTTACCTTCTATACCTTACCGAATGAGGGAATAGTTTCCCCACTGACTCACCAAGGTCCTCACTACTAGTCGGCAGCCTCTGGCATTCGGGGAAACGCGCTTGTGGTTATGTGACAAACCGGGTATGGGGCACCAATGGAGGGGCTCCGGACATGGGACGTTACAAAGTTGTATCAGAGGAGTTCATTTCTCTTGATTTACTATTTGAATACTTTAGCCAGGGATAGGACGGATTCGGTACTTGGTATTAAGCTGTGCTCGAGTGTAGCTAACCCATGTACAGGGAAAGGCCATACTACCTCGTTAATTGCAGTTTGCTGGTTTTGAGTTTAGGGTTGATATGTTATCACCTATAGTGATTCACATGACTTGTGCGGTTATTGTTTTGATATTTCGGTTCTATTTCTATCTCTACCCGATGAGATGAGGGTATGCCCTCTCATGCATCATATAGGAACATGTAGAAATCACATGTCATGCATTCTTGCCATGCCATCTAGGGTGCATTAGCGATTGCATGCTGTTGTGATAGACATTGTGTAGATTATGCATGTTGTTGTGATAGTTTCATGATAGATTCTATGCTGTTATGTTAGAAAACTATTGTTCTGTTTCTTGCTTGAAATGAACAAAAATTTTGGTTCTTGAGGTGTTATGGGCCCTCCCGGATCGGAATTTGGCATCTCTTCCTTTTTTTGTGTTTCTGGAATTATGCGCAGTTTCTGAGCTACTGCCCAGAAAAACAAAGCATACACGGCATGTACTTTTTAGATACACGCCGTGTAGTTTTCCGGCCGTGTCACTGACCGTGTGGTCAGGACACGATTTCGTGGGGGTAGCTTCAGGAACACGCCTTGTACCATTGGCACACGCCATGTGAGTTCAGAGCCGTGTACCCGGCCGTGTCACTAACAACACGGGTCGGGGAAGCTTGGATAGAACACGCTGTGTCCGTAGGGAACACGCTGTGTAGTCTTGTCCTGGTACCTGACCGTGTCACGAACAACACGGGCCAGCATTACCTCCCTTTCCACACGCTGTTTTTGTTCGGAACACACCGTGTACTCTTGCCTAGGTACTCGGCCATGTCACGAACAACACTGGATGGTTTCGCCTTCGCCTATGCACTCTGTGCTTGTTCGGATCACGCCGTTTAAGGAACAGCCGTGTAGATGGCCATGCACTCAACAACACGGACCGCCAAAGCCTTGTCTAGTGCACGTCGTGTTTGTTTCGAACACGCCGTGTAGTTTCGGGTTGAGTCGGACCGTGTGGGTTGGCCGTGTCAGGATACTCGGGCAAGGGATAGTTTCAAGTACACGTCGTGTGGGGTAGCCAAAACGCCGTGTAATTTGAAGTGTGCATGACTCGTAGGGAAGGAGTACACGCCCATGTCAGTGGTTTCAAAAGACACAATGTGTAGTTTTATACACGTCGTGTAGTCGTGTTTTTCAATCTTGTGAGTTTTTCTTCCAATGTTCCCATTTTTTACTCTTGTGTTCTCTATCCTTGTTTCCTGATCTAAGGTGTGCTTTTTATCTTTCAGAGCTATTCCTCTGAGATGTCCTCTTGTCGTACGTCTGTCGTCAGGCAGTGACCGGACGCCAGACAGGGCTGATCGAGAACTTCCTGTCGATCCCCCAACTGAGCCAACCTTAGCAATTGTTGTCATACCAGTTGCAGGCGCTGATGCACAGTTTAGGGAAGGTTTCATGAGGAAGATTTAGGCCTTCCAGGGAGCACCGCCTCCTGACATTCCTATTGCAGAATTGACGTGAGTCTTTCAGAAGCAGCAGCCTCCCACGTTCTCGGGGTAGGGAGGACCTCAAGCTGTAGAGTCATGGCTGTATGCCATGATGACTATCTTCAAGCATCTGGAGATGCCTCTAGAGAGGCAGGTCAAGCTCGCCACGTACAAGCTCTGAGACTCCACCAAGAGGTGGTGGGATGTGATCTCACAGGCAGGTCAATAGCAGGCAATGGCTTGGGTGGAGTTCCAGCGCGTGTTCTACGACTACTTCTACCTGGAAACCCTGGGGGACGATCGAGCCCGGGAGTTCATGAGCTTAGAGTAGGGTACTCTATCTATCATGGAGTATTCCTCTCGTTTCACTGAGATATAGTGTTTGACTCCCCTTCGGGATGGGAGTGGGTTGTTCTTGGTGAGGAAGTTTGAGGATGGACTCAGGCGGGAGATCCACTCATAGGTGAACATCTTCCAGCTGACATCCATTACTTCCATAGTCAATCAGGCACTGATTACGGAACAAAATCTGAGAGACTATGGAGATGTGAGGCAGGACTGTTCTTCTTCCAGAGCTAGCCTTCCTTCGGATGATAGCAAGAAGCACCGTAGGGAGCCTAAGCGTGGTGATTCGAGGAAGCGAGATGCATCATGAGGCAGTCAGGTGACATGATACTAGTGTGGTCGAGTAGGGCACACGAGGCCATAGTGCCAGAGAGACCCCGTGGAGGGCCGATCTTGCGGCAAGTTGGGTCACCTTCAACGTTTCTGCCTGGTTTTCTCACCAGCAGTAGGTGACTGGGGTTCTTTCATGACTCCTCGTTCACGAGAAGCACCGCCAGTTTCTCACCAGTCGGGGAACTGGAGTTCTTCTGGCCATTCAGGCCGTGGTAGAGGTCGAGGTCGTGGCGGTCAGCCACTAGTTCATTAGCACCAGTAGTGTGGTTCAGCTCAGAGTGGCCAGCCAGGGGCGCAAGGCCACTGCATGGGCCAGTCTTTCGCCGTGGAGAAAACTTATCATGAGCAGGATCCTGACCCTTCTACTGTTCGAGGTACGATTTTAGTAGCCTCAGTTTTATCATCAGCAATTTTCGATACTGGTGCTATGCATAGTTGTATCTCTGTTGCTGTTGTGGAGAGCCTTGGACTCTGCATCTTTTCTTCTACTGACTCGTTGACAGTAGATACACCCTTGGGGACGAGGACATCTAGTGTACGCCAGTGTAGAAAGTTCCCTCTCGAGGTTGCAGGGTATCGCTTCTTATGGGATCTCTATGTCCTGGAGATGACAGGCTATGATGTCATTCTTGGAATGGAATGGTTGATTCCCTTCCAGGTAGTCGTTGAATATTATCACCGCAGAGTCAGTTTCATTTCACCAAAAGGTGAATACTTCCTTCATAGAGGAGAATGGGATGTTCGGGCGAGTCGGGCGGGACTCGAGCATCTTGGTCTAGGAGGGGTGACAACCCTGATTGCTAGTCTTTATCTGGATGATCAAGGAACTCCAATGTTTGACTTTCCTCCAGTGGTGGATCACTTCAGGGATGTCTTTCCAGAGGACTTTTCGGGTTTTCCTCCGGAGCGTGAGGTAGATTTCTCTATTGAGATTGTGCCAGGAGCGACACCGGTGTCCATTCCTCCATTTAGGATGGCCACACCTGAGTTTCAGGAGCTCAAGAAGCAGTTGGAGGAGCAACAGGATAAGGGTTTTATCCGACCCAGTACTTCTCCTTCGGGTTCGCATGTTCTGTTTGCAAAGAAGGAAGACGGTACCCTTTGGCTTTGTGTGGATTATCGGAAGCTGAACCAGTTGATGGTTAAGAACCGATATCCCTTACCGTGGATTGATGAACTTTTCGATCAACTTAGAGGAGCCCTAGTGTTCTCGAATATCGACATGAGGTCAGGATATCATTAGTTGCGCGTTAGACCATCAGATATACCTCTGACAGCCTTCAAGAGAAGGTATTATCTATACGAGAATACAGTCTTGCCGTTCGGACTCACGAATGCACCTGAAGTCTTCATGGCACTAATGAACAGAGTGTTCCATCTTTACTTGGATTCCTTCATTGTGGTCTTCGTGGTTGATATCTTGGTGTACTCTCACACTCGACACGACCATGCCACACATCCTGAGATCGTTCTAAGTACATTGAGAGAGCATCGACATTATGCTAAACTCTCGAAGTGCCACTTCTGGATGGACCCGATTTACTTCTTGGGTAACATCATCTCAGAGGCAGGATTATCAGTGGACCCATAGAAAGTGAGATCTATAGTTTCCTGGGAGGAGCCGAAGAAGGTTTTTGAGGTACGAAGCTTCCTAGGGCTGGCTGGATACTACAGACGCTTCATTCAGGACTTTTCTAGTCTAGCAGCACCTTTGACAGGTCTGACCAAGAAGGGGGTGATGTTCTTATGGTCAGATTCCTGTGAGTTAGCCTTTCAGGAGCTAAAAGAGAGGTTGACGTCAGCACCGATACTAGTCTTTCCAGATCCAGGTATGAGCTACACTGTTTACTGTGATGATTTGGGTATCGGGCTAGGAGCCGTGCTTATGCAGGGAGATGGAGTCGTTTTGTATGGGTCTTGGTAGTTGAGGCCACATGAGAGGAACTACCCTACGCACGATCTAGAGTTGAAAGCTGTTGTTCATGCCTTGTGCTATTGGAGACACTATCTTCTAGGAGAGTACTTTGAGGTCTTCACTGAGCACAAAATTCTCAAGTATATCTTCACTCAGCATGATCTGAATATGAGGTAGCGTAGCTGGGTTGAGTATCTTCAGCCTTTTTATTTTGAGATTTCCTATACTCCAGGAAAGGACAACGTCGTGGCTGATGCGTTGAGCAGGAGAACTCAGATTCAGGCAGTTCAGGAGGACAGTAGTGAGTGGCAGGTGATGGCTCTGTTCTCTGAGATGCATCTAGAGGTGCATGACAAACGGAGACAGACTTTTGTATCTTCTGTAGCTGTTACCTATACGTTACTTGATAGGGTATGGATGGGGAAGCTATCTGACTCAGAAGGCTTAGTCCTGCAGGAGAGTGTGTCATGAGAGGAACCTCTTCCTGGATGGACAGTGGGTGAGGATGAGATCTTGCGTTTCCAAGGACGCATATGGGTGCCAGTAGACATAAGTGAGGAGCTCATGCGGGATTTCCATTCCTCTGTTTGGGAGGTTCATCCTAGCATCACCAAGATGTATCAGGATCTTCCTCCCTAGTACTGGTGGCCAGGTATGAAGAAGGGTGTCACTGGTTTTGTCATGAGATGTTCTACTTGTCAGCAGGTGAAAGCAGAGCATCAGTGACCAGCAAGGCTTTTACAGCAGTTACCTATTCTGGAGTGGAAGTGGAATGATGTCGCAATGGACATCGTGACTGGGTTTCCGAGGATGCCTCAAGGGAACGATGTTTTTTGGGTTGTCGTCAATAGGCTTACGAAGGTTGCTCACTTCGTGCCGATCAAGGAGACCTTCATTGTCAATGATCTTGGACGACTATACATCAGAGAGATTGTGCGTCTTCATGGAGTTTTGTGCTCTATTGTTTCAGATAGAGATGCGGGCTTTACCTCTCAGTTCTGGAAGGGACTTCAGAAGGCCTTGGGTACACATGTACATTAGAGTACAACATACCATCCCAAGACTAATGGCCAGTCTGAGCGCATTATCCAGGTGCTTGAGGATATGCTCCGAGCTTGCATCCTGGACTTTGGAGGTTCTTGGGAGAAGCATGTTCCTCTAGTGGAGTTCGCCTACAACAATAGTTTCCAGGAGACCATTCAGATGATTCCATACAAGGATTTGTAAGGTAGGCCATGCCGATCAACCTTATGCTGGCTGGAGGTAGGAGAGGCAGCTTTGCTGGGACCTCGTCTTGTTCAAGAGACTTCAGAGTAGTTAGAGCTGATTCAGAAGAGGATGGCTATAGCGCAGTCTCGACATAAGTCCTATGCTGATCAGTAGAGACGACCTCTGGATTTCAAGGTCGGTGATCAGGTTTTCTTATATGTCGCACTGAGGTTGGGGCACAAGAGGATTTGGAGATAGGGTAAGCTTTCACCGCGGTACGTCGGGCCGTTTGAGGTCTTGGAGAGAGTGGGGTCGGTTGCCTATCGTTTGCAGCTACCTCAGAGGTATCGGGCCATGCACGACGTCTTCCCCGTCTCTCAGCTCTGACGCTAATTTTCAGACTCGTCCCTCATCTTTCAGCCCGAGGGAGTTGTTCTTGAAGTAGATGGGTCGTTCGAGGAGCAACCTATCCAGATTGTCAATCGTAGTACAAAGGTTCTCCGTGGGCGGTCTGTTCCTCTGGTATGAGTGCTATGGAAGCACAGACGAGTACAGGACGAGACCTGGGAGAGGGAGGACGATGTATGATAACTGTGGATGGAGCTTTTAGGGGTTTCTCCTTCTCCGACTCGTTAGGGAAATTTGGGGGCGATTTTTTTTAAGGGGGGATGTTTGTAAGAACCCGTATCTCTTTTCAGGTATGTTTTTCTTTTTTTTTTTGGTGTTTTTGGGAAATAAATGAATTTTCGGGAAATTTTAGAAGTACACACCATGTACTTTCTGAGTACACGTCGTGTACTCTTTCCTGGCTCGAAGCCGTGTGATGACCATGTCTGGGCCACACACACTGTGGGTAAGGCTGAGGTGGAGGCCGGTTATTTCGGAATACAGAAAAATTAGAAGTACACGCCGTGTACTATAAAATTACACGCCGTGTACGTGCTTTTATTTTTCATGAAATGGACCGGGGTCGTGTCTAACCCTCATATCCACCTTCTTCTCCAATTTTCGGCCGTCCGAAGCGACCCATACAGTCGAATCTTCGACGGATGACCGCCTGGCCGTCCGTTCTCCGTTTTGAGCACGGTTAGTTGCGTTGGAAGCGCAGCGGTGAGTTATTCCTTCTTCTTTAGTCTTGTTTCTTGATTCCACCTCGTTTCCAAGTTATCGTAGGTTGAGTGTTTTGTGTGTTATCTCAGATCTACGTCGTTTCATGTGGATTATGTCGTCGATGTTCACATATATCGATCTCCTAGGATCGAGGTAGGTGGTTTGTGCCTTTCTATAGAAAGTTGATGAATTTTATGTGCAAATTACACCAATACCTTTGAATGGGGTATTGCGTGTTTCCTGTTTTTCCCTTGTTGTCTTCCTGCTTTGCATGATTTCTTTAGTAGAGGTTATTGCTTATGAGTAGTGTAATTTCTTTTGTGCTCAGGTTTCTTTGCCATGCTTGTTTTTCCAGTTGGGCATTTTTCCAGTTGACATACCTTGTGGTAGGATAGTTGAATTGTCTATTTTGATATGTTGTTGAGCCTTAGTTGATAGAAAAGTAGTTCTTGAGGTTTACTTGGACGATACACACGCGCTGAGCATGTTTACTTATACACAGGACTGTGAGAACCTAGAGTAGCAGACCAAAGGGAGAATTGACGGAAGGGATTCTCCAGAGTGTCTTTTAATTACGATACGTAGGATATATGGGAAATTGAATTTGAGTGCTTTCCCAGAGATCCATTAGCATGACGCGGGCCATACGGGGAATTGACGTTGAGTGCTTCCCTAGAGAGCCTTTAGCACGATACGAGACTGTATGGGGAATTGACAGTGAGTGATTCCACAGAGAGTCTGCTAAACTACGTAACTCAACCAGAGGGGTGAGACTGTGTGTTCCACCTATAGGGTTGCTAGTATTTATAGGTTTAACCATAGGGGTTAGTTTGTGAGAGCTACCAAGAGAGTTAACTTTTTCCTTTGTTACTGGTTTTTTACTTCTGCACTTTGTTTGTTAGAACTGTGGATTGTAGCCGCTTGTGTTTTCTTGTTCACTGTTTCTTGTTTTATTACATTCATGTATTCATTGACTGTTAGGCATAAATCATTGGGTGATTGCCTACTGGGATTGTATCTCACACCCTGTTTGGGCCATGCTTTTGGGCCCAAGCAGACTATGTTGCTGTAGGTATAGATAAGGGCAAGCGTCCTTCTACTTCAGGATCATGATTGCACCAGGAGCTGGGGAGCATGGGACTGAGCCGTGGCTCACGATGCTAAGGAGATTATTTTGTCTTTCTTTTTCACTTGGTTCCAGTTGTATTTCATCACATTGTTGTGTTTGATGTTTTCCTTAGATACTTGTACATGGTTCATTATTATCATCATTGTTATATATATGCATTGCTTCCGCTATTCAGTTTCTGTTGTTATTCATGTTTTTTACTACTTCCGCTGTTTATTGTTGTTTCTTACCTTTTATAACTTACCGAATTAGGGCATAGTTTCCCCACTGACTCACCAAGGCCCTCGCTACTAGTCGGCAGCCTCTGGCGTTCGGGGAAACGTGCTTGAGTTCATGTGCCGAACAAGGTACGTGGCACCAGTGGAGGGGCTCTGGACTCGGGACGTTACACCCAGACCCGAGTCGGGTCGCCCCGGTTCGGGCCGACCCAGGGTGGGTTGGCCCGAGTCGGTCCGGGCCCAGACCCCCCCTTTTTCGGACCTCTTTCGGTATTTTTTCCATATCATGGGCTACAGACCTCCGATCGACGCACCGTCAGCGGCGATGAAATCCTTGGATCGAGAGGGTTGTTTCGACATATTACACTCAAGGTTTTGGAGTACTTTGGCTTCGGCCGGGTTGGTTCGTACACGAAACCAACCAGTCCCTCGGAGCAGAAACGCTCATAACCTGAACTTCGGACATCCGATTGACGTACCTTCGACATTGATGGATTACTCTTTGTGAGACAGATCTTTTGGCTTACTCCGCTCAAGGTTTGGATGCAGGTGGAGTACATTCGGGTTGGTTTTGAGTTAAAAACCAACCGGGCCCCTAGGATGAAATGACCAATAACTCTCAGACCGGGCGTCCGATTGACATGCCGTCTGTGGCGTTGAGTTCCTGTTGACGATACAGAACTATTGGATACATCAAATCTGGACTATGTGTCAGTAGATGTATCAGTCTCTCAGCTCGTAGAGCGGACCCTCCCGAATGAGCATGCTATGTGCGGGAACCCTAGAGCTGGCTGCGACTGCGACGACGACAACGACTGTACAGAGATCCTCAGTGGATTCGACGGTGACGACTACAGCACTCAGCGATCCTACATGGATCAGTTCTACTGATCCTGTGTCTGTCCGATCCTGTGTGGGTCATCGCTCAGTGGTCCTGTGTGGGCCAGCGCCTACAGATCCTGTGTGGGTCTGATCCTGTGTGGGTCTTTGTAGGGGTTAGTTACCTATCGATCCTGTGTGGGTCAGATCCTGTGTGGGTCAGATCCTGTGTGGGTCATTGTGTGGGTTAGTTACCTATCGATCCTGTGTGGGTCAGATCCTCTGTGGGTCATTGCGGGGGTTAGTTACCTATCGATCCTGTGTGGGTCAGATCCTTTGTGGGTCATTGTGGGGGTTAGTTACCTATCGATCCTTTGTGGGTCAGATCCTTTGTGGGTCATTGCGGGGGTTAGTACCTATCAATCCGTTGTGGGTTCGACGACTTAGATGAATCAGTGGCTATATCTGATCATCTCTATCTTCATACGAAGATGTATACCTGTGTGAGTTGAATCCTGTTTTGATTTTCTATGTAGATGGTGTAGTGATATCCTGTGTGGATTTATGTTTTGCTTTCCTGTGTGGACTGGGTTGTACATGGGCTCGGAGGTTGGACCGAACTAGAATTGGTGACTTAGGTATATTTATGGGCATATACCTAAGCAGTGTAAGATGTTACTTCGTGATTGTATCTTTCCTTTGTGGATTATCCTTTGTGGATTCCGGGAGACCTTCGGGGGTCTCGGGGTCCCTACTGCGTAGCTTATAGTCAACCATGCATGGGCTATGCCCTCACTACGTTTTGTTGGTTGCAGATGACGGACAACACTGATCGTGGTTGAGGCTTGCGGAGCAAGATGATACCTGGAGGTGGGCCATTGGGCGGGACGTACACGGAGCGGACGGCTAGACCCGAGGAGCTATGGAGGCTATTTGTACCCACCCTTTAGGTGGGATTTAAAGTGGACGACTCGATGTTGTGGCTTTACTTTCAGTTGTTGTTTTCCCTTTCCAGTTGTACTTTACTTTCAGTTTGGGTTTGTATTCTGGCCCACTAACTTTTATGCACTTAGTGTTGTACCCAGTTTTTACTCAGTGCTTACTTCTACTGCTTTCTTTCTCTGTGGTTTTTGTTTACATTACAAAGGAAATGCCTTTCCTTTTTATTAGGAATTACGCCTTGGTGCTAGTCACCAGCCCCTGGCCTATGGAAGGCGGGCTTTCAGTAGTCACGGCACGGGCCCCGAGGAAGGGTCGTGAAAATAAGGGTAAGCATCGAGAACATATAACAATCAATAAACATTTGAATTCCTAAACATGAACATAAAATCTAAATATCAATATCATGAGAAATGACATAAATCATGGAAGTACACAAGGCACAGATCAAAAAGGAACATTAGTCATGATAAACTAGAATGGTAATAAAACATGTAATTGTGGAATACATTAAGCACATGTTATGATTTCCATAGTAGCCAAGGCATTTCTGTCAAGACCATCTTAGTGGACATAGTCCCATTCTGAATCGAGTTCACTCCTCATTTAAGTCCTGTAACACTGGACCAGGTTAACTTTCCATTCCATCCATGTCTATATCATGAGATATAAATCATTACCCAATAAATTTGAGGGAGATATAGTTCCCAACCATCTCATAATTAAATCATTCTTACTTGTGCCACAAAATAAACATAAATCATTCATCATAACCCAAAGAATAAAATGGGTTTAATAAACATCATCCTATCATAACATAATCCATACAAAAAATGGATATCATTTCATCATAAGAAAATTGAAACCATGTAAATCTTAGAGACATTATAATTGAAACATACACATATGAATTAATGTCATTTTATATGGAAAAGGGTTCTGATAAAACACTTGAAATGAATTCTTGAGGAAAATATCATTTTCTTCTTCAAAATCAATTTCTTTTCACAAAACGTCATGAAATTTTAAAAGAAAGAGATTTTTCATAAAATAGTCATGAAATATTTTGGAGTAATCATCAGGAATATAAGGCTTTATAAAACCGTAAAAAATCTTTCATTCTTTATGAGTTAAAAAAAATTCTCCTCGTACTTTTGTCAGAAATGTCAAAAAGTACCTCGTACGAAAAATAAAAAAAGATTCCATTCATATCTTTTACTAAAAACTCACCGGAGGGTAAAATTGGGTTTAAACAATTGTAGGAGGATATAAATAATATTAAATATTTATTAAACATAGATGTGGATGATAAATATTCCCCAGTAAATTCTGAAGTATAAACAATCATGGATAAAAATTGAGATTTCGAGATTTTCCCTTAACTTAGGTCTGACTTTCTTCGTAAGTGTCCGAACCTCCTGTATAATGATTTAAATAATGTTATTGACTTATTATAGAATCATACACATCGTTATGATATCATTTATGGTCATATTCTTAGCTTCTTATTAGCAATATTTAATTGCTACTTGTTATTCGGGTGTTTATTACTTTTTGTTCTTATGCTTATTTTGTCGAATAAATTCATATTATTATTTTTAGGTTACAAGGACCTCATTTCCAGAATTTTATTATTGTAATATGTATATATATTTATCCATTCAATTCATTTATATAATCATTATGCAATGAAGATCATGTAGAACGAGTCGCATCACATCGTGGAGACTGTATTCTGTACGTACGCACGAGCGATGATATCGTTCCCATGGTCGTGGAATTGTATTGGTGTGTATTTATACTATTTTGGAATCAATATCACTTTAAAATAATCATATATAGTTATTCTCTACACAGTTATACCCATCCAATTAAGGTGGTGGTGGAAAACAGATTACACCACGACATGGAGACGGTATTCCGTATGTACGCACGTGTGGTGATTTCATTTTTTATAGGATGGGTAGAAGGTGAAATAGGGTTGTTTCATATTTATAAGAAAATATTAATATATGACTGATACTGATGTTGTTACTTCATAATGAAACAACTAATGAAGAAGAAGCAGAAGAAGAAATAAAGGTGAAAGAATCGTTAACGGACATTACCTCTTCTTTGAAGCGCCTCTTCTTAACCTCCTCTTTGGGCACTAAAGATGGTATTTGAAGAAGACCAGAACCACTAGTATGTCTCTAGGGAAGTGGAGAACAGAAATCGACAGGGGTTTTCTGAGCTTGAAGGCTCAATGTGGTGTGAGGAGGAGAGGGAGGAGGTTCCCTTTTATAAGGGAGGAGAAGGAACCTTTGAAAGAACTAAAAATATTATTTTATTATAAAGTCATATTTGGTTTTTCATAGCTCCAAATTGATTTATTTTTGAATCTATGGAAGGTATTGGTCTAAATCCTCCCATCCAATAGAATTTATACAAGTTTATGTTTATATTTTAACCTTATCATTTATATTTAACTTTAAGTTCAATGATTTTACTTTTACCGTGTCTTCTTTCTTTCTTACACTATAAGGTTAATAAACTTACTATAACAATCCAAACGAACACGAAGTTGTTTATTGTTAATATATATAACCATATCTAAGTCATTTGGAGTAACATTAGATTTTTATGAATAAAATAACAATTTATAATATAATATTTGTTTTAAATACTATTTTATATCAATTTTGACACTATTTGGTACATGATTTTTGTGAAAATCATAACAGCATGATTAGTTAGAAAAAATGTAATTAAATAAATAATAATATGTCATATTAACCTATAAAATTAGTGTAATTCATAAAAAGTCTCAAATTACTTTTATTTGGGTATTTATAATATCAATTATTTTAATATTTCATTATTTAGGTAATTACTACATCACCATTGTGTCATAAAAAACTTAAATTATTTAATATTTAAAAATAATAAATAAAATACCATTAGTTAGGAAAGCTTTTTACCTTTATAATGAATATTTATATTCGAATTTAACTTATGTATAACCCTATATTAAATATTAATTAGTTATTAAACATCGATTTTAACTATTTTAACCATTTTTTAAATAAATTAATAATAAATGGCCAAATCTAATCCATGTGGACCTAAATGGTCATATTTTATTCCTAAGGTTGTTATTGGTCGAATTACACTTATCCAGTAGAATTACGACATGTTATAGGGTAATAATAATATCATTTTTACCCTTAATTATCCTGTTTACTTTTAACCGTGGTATATAAAAGTAAAAAGTTACTATTCACCAAAAAATATTTTCATCTCATTGAACCACATTTTAGTCCCTGATATTAACCGTGTCTCTCGGATTTTCAAAATTCCACTCACATAAGCGGTAAAATTATGTTTTATGTGAATATCCAAATTTACCTAGGAGGTGGGTAAAAGACGGTGAATAGTTAAATAAAAATTTTATATTTCTAAAATTATTATAAAATGACTCCAATGAATTACATTGAACATATATAGGTATTATTTATCAATTTTGACATAAAATAATTTTAAATGAAATAAATAATTATTTAAATAAAAAGTCTGTTTTTAAATAGTAACCCTGTGTTTTCGCTATTCATCAAAAATTGAATGTTTTCAGAAAAATACCATTAATTCACCCTAGGCTAATTTCGATATTCTGAATCCAAAAATGTGGTCCATTTTGAATGATAAAATTTATAAAATTTTAAATAAATGGGTATTACTATTCATAACAGCTAGTTTATATAACATATCATTGTTTAGTGAAACACGGTATTGCGTACAACACACGCTATCGTGGAAGTTCTCAATTGCCTGTAATGCAAGCAGTGATGCTTGTAGTGAAAGATCCTTTTGGTGTAGCATAAAACACAAGAGATCAATAATATTAAAAATTATATTTTTCATAAAATATCGGGGTGTTACATTATACCCCCCTTAAAATGAATTTCGACCTCAAAATTCGCCGGGGTTATAAATGGTTTACTACTCGAAAGTTTCTTTAATATAAACCCACATCGTAAAATGGAATACCAAAACCAATCTTTAAAAACTAATGTATGAAACATAACGGTTACCAAAATTAACTAATCACTAGGTTTCCACATAGTAGAACATAGGTGAAAATATGGATATGGAAAAGAAATCTAACCATCATGTTCTGATGGAGAGTGGTAGGGAACATGGATATGAAAAATCCAATAATCAGAAAGCCATATATTTGTGATGATCTAAGGTACCATCTGATTCATCGGATATAAGGGAACTAGGACAACATTTTTGGTTTTCAAGATCATTTCCCTAAAGTTTACGAAATTGGAATTATAAGAAATACATTCTTGATTTTGTTACAGTCTCACAGTTGGTTGTTCTTTGGACAATTTTCAGTTCATCTCTTAATGAAATGAAGTTGAATTTATCAGTCGTGAAGTGTTAGCAGATCATGTGATAGAATGATGGGTCATTCCATCTGTCTCAAACAAAAGGTTATAAAAAGTTATCAAAAATACCTAAGTCCATCTATATTGAGATTAATCATATATGGTTCCTAAAATGGACTTATACTTCATATATCATACTGCATAATATAATAAAACTAGTTTCTACTAAATAGGTATTTCTGGTATGCCAGTGGTAGGCGATAAAGGCCTTTCGCACTTCAGTTGTGGGGTCGATTCCCACAGCCTTGTCCGACATGATGGGTTATTTCCCGTCCTTTAGGTTGTCCTTTTTCTAAAACTACATTATATATAATATCGAAAAAAAATTCTATCCTTAATCAATTCTATCTGATGTCCAACTTAATCCATTCCAACCATTATGCTTATCGAAAATACTTCTGACCAATCTCATAGTTTAATGAAAATGATTACTTGAGAGGTCACATAACAAGTACGCGAATACCATAATTTATCCCCCATATATCATACGATATGTCTTGTTGCTCACATTCCACGCAATCGAAGGCCTTAATCATGTATTCTTTTGAAAAATGAATTCCCATTGAACCTTAGTGAAAACATGAATGCAGTTAAAAGTTAACACATTCCACATACCCAAATAACCAAAATTATATATACTCAAACCATGATATCACTTAGTCCTTATATCAATCATGAGCTCATGAATACTATCAAATAATTTATTTTCTCCTTATCCCTTCATTATGCGCATATCATCTGCTTTCCAAAATATTTGAATCACTTTTCATGGTTACCGGTACCATATTCTTATAGAAAACCACAATGGACCAATTCAAATATATTTCAAAATTCCACGATACTTTAAATGAGATTCCATGATATTGTTTTGAAATCCCATTACATAAAAACTTAATGATTACACAACATCATTGTCATACCCAACATCAAAAATAGTGATCGCATGTGACATCCCTTTATCCTTTGTCTTAAGAGGTTTCTCATGTTGATCATCATTAACCCTTGGATTAGGGCATTGATTAGCATAATGCCCCATTTCCTTGCACTTGAAGTACTGAAGTGTTGGTGGTGCGTTATCACCAGTATTTTCTTTATTCACATCACTAGAAACCATTTTCCTATTACTTCGACACGCAGCTGCTCAATGAACATCTTTACCACACATAAAACATTTTCTGGTCCCATTACGACAATCTCCACCATGCATCTTTCCACACTTTGAGCATAAAGAAACATTCCACTTCTTTTCACAATTTTTCTGAGATTTCTCCTTGAACTCCATCTTTCGTTTCTTGTAAAAACCATGAGATGGATATGATACACCAACTTCCAGTTCTACCGTGATAGCACAACGCACAATTTTTCATAGATACTGAAGTCAATTATAGCTAATTCCCTTAGACGACTTGGTTTTAAGCCACTGAAAAATCGATCAAATTTACTTTCAGGTTGGATGATAAAGCCAGATGCATACCTTTCATGTCTTGTAAAATTCGCTTCGTATATACCAATAGATTCATCGTCCTTCTGCTTAAGCTCAAGAAACTCATTTTTCATATTTGTTCTAAGAATACGAGTGAAGTACTTACTAAAAAACAAGTTCTTGAACTCGTCCCATTCCATGGAATCAATTTCATCTTAGGGATTTGTATTCTTAATTAGAGTCCACAACTGGTCTGCTTCACCTTATAAATAGTAAACATCTAAAATGAATTTTTGATGTTCTGAAAAGCTAATAATGGAATGTATCTTCTCAATCGTACTGATCCATTGTTCAGCAACAAGTGGATCAGAAGACCCATTGAAAGACGGTGGATGTTGCCTCATGAATGACTCAATTGAATATTGTTCCCTTCTATGATCATTTTGAATTCTGGAATGATTCATAGCTTGTGTAAGTATATCAATAATATTTTTCACTCCATCTCCCATCAAATTTGGTTGCTCGGGTGGACAATCATTTCATTGTCCATTACATTGATCAACACGATTCCTTCGGGATCCAGCCATCATCTAAAACCCAAAAAGAACAGTGTGAGAGGCAAAAATCATGCTAGGAAAACAGCAAAATAAAGGGAGAGTACCTTCAATATCAAACATATTTGGTTTAATTCTAATATTGTTACCATAATTCTAGGACTATAACCTATACCTATACCTAACCATAGGGACATCCTCATACATACCTTAGAAATATCTATAGGGATATCACTAATGTTTTCACATCCTTGTTTACAATGGTTAAATAAACCTTTTCCTTTGATACCAACTGTAGAGACCCAAAGCTTGACGTACATGGACATTACTTTACTTTTGTGGAATACTTGATACCTAAAGAAAACAGACACGGAAGGACCGTAATAGTTTAGTGTCTTTGGAAACTCGGAAAATAATATTATAATCATGGTGAAAGATCTTAAACATATCCCATAAAGATCTTCGCGTTTTGTTTTCTTTCATAAAATCTTACTTTAAATCCTGGGGAAAAGAAAACATATAAATGGTGGGCTAAAATGCTCAATAAGGGAAAGAATAGAGAACATAAAACAATCCATAAACATTTGAATGGAACGACTTGAACATAAAATCTAAATATCAAAATCATGAGCAACGACATAAATCATGGAAGTACACAAGGCATAGATCATAAAGGATCAATAGTCATGATAAACTAGGATGGTAATAAAACATGTAATTCTGGATTCGATTAAGCACATGTTATGATTTCCATAGTAGCCAAGGCATTGCTACCAATACCATCTTAGTGGACAAAGTCCCATTCTGAATCAAGTTCACTCCTCGTTCCAGTCCTGTAACACTGAACCAGATTGACTTTCCATTCCATCCATGTCTATCTCATGAGCTATAAATCATTACTCAATGCATTGGAGGGAGATATAGGTCCCTCCAATCTCATAATTAAATCATTCTTACTTGTGCCACAAAATAAACATAAATCATTAATCATAACCCAATGAATAAAATGGTTTTCATAAACATCATCCCATCATAACATAATCCATACAAAAAAATGGATATCATTTCATCATAAGAAAAGTGAAACCATGTAAATCATAGAGACATTCTACTTGAAACATACACATATGAAATAATGCCATCTTATATGAAAAATGGTTTTGATAAAACACTTGAAATGAATTCTTTAGTAAAATATCATTTCTTCTTTAAATCAATTTCTTTTCCCAAAACATCATGCTATTTGAAAAGAAAAATATTCTGTATAAAATAGTCATGAAATATTTTGGAGGAAGCTTCATGGAAATAAGGCTTTATAAAACCATAAATATCCTTCCATTCCGCATAAGTTAAAAAACATTCTCCTCGTACATTTGTTGGAAAATTCAAAAAGTACCTCATACAAAATACTACAAAATATTCCTTTCATATCTTTTACTAAAAACTAACCAAAGCATAAAATTGTATTTAAAAAATGTAAGGAGGATATAAATAATATTAAATACTGAGGAATCATGGATGTGGATGATAAATGTTCCCCAGTAAATTCTGAAGTATAACCAATCTCGGAGAAAAATTGAGATTTTGAGATTTTCCCTTACCATAGGTCCGATTTTCTTCGTAAGTGTCTGAACCTCCTGTATAATGATTTATATAATGTCATTGACTTATTCCAGAATCATAAACATTGTTATTATATCATATATGGTCATATTCTTAGCTTCTTATTAGTAATAATTCATTGCTACTTGTTATTCGGGTGTTTATTACTTTTTGGTCTTATGTGTCTTTTGTCGAATAAATTCTTATTCTTATTTTTAAGTTATAGATAACTCATTTCCAGAATTTTACTACTGTAATATATATCATATTTATTCATTAAATTTATTTATATAATCATTATGCAATTAATATCATGTAGAACGAGTCGCATCACATCGTGGAGACGGTATTCCGTACGTACGCACGAGCGATGATATCGTTCCAATGATCGTGGAATTTTATTGGAGAGTATGTATACTATTTAATAATAAATATCACATTAAAATAATCATATATATTTATTCTCTACACCATTATACAGATCCAAGTAAGGTGGTGGTGGAAAACAGATTACACCACGGCGTGAAGATGGTATTCAGTACGTACGCACGCACGGTGATTCCATTTTCTATAGGATGGATAAAAGGTGAAATAGGGTTGTTTCATATTTATAATAACATATCAGTATATGAGTGATACTGATGTTATTACTTCATAATAAAACAACTAAATAATAATAAGTATAAGAATAAATAGAGTTGAAAGAATCGGTATCAGACATTACCTCTTCTTTGAAGCGCCTCTTCTTAACCTCTTCTTTGGGCACTAAAGATGGTCTTTGAATATGACCAGAACCTCAAGGATATTTATAGGGAAGTGGAGAATAGAAATTGGCATGGGATTGCCGAGCTTGAAGGCTCAAAGTGGTGTGAGGAGGAGAGGGAGGAGGTGCCATTTTATAAGAGAGGAGAAGGGCACCTTTGAAAAAACTAAAAATATTATTTTATTATAAAGTCATATTCGGTTTTTAATAGCTCAAAACTGATTTATTTCGAAGCTAAGGTGGGATGGGTCGAAATACTCCCATACAATAGAATTTAGACAAGTTTAGGTTTTTATTTTAACCTTATCATTTAGATTTAACTTTAAGTTAAATAATTTTACTCTTACCATGTCTTCTTGTTTTCTTACACTATAAGGTTAATAAACTTACTATAATAAGCCAAACAAACCCCAAGTTGTTTATTATTAATATAGAAAACCTTATCAAAGTAATTTGGCCGATCCTAATATTTTTATGAATAAAATAACAATTAATAATATAATATTTGTTTTAAAAACTATTTTATGTCAATTTTGAAACTATTTTGTACATGATTTTTGTGAAAATCATAAAGGCATGATTAGTTCTAAAAAAGTTATGTAAATCCATACTAATAGGTCATATTATCCTATAAAATTAGTTTAATTTATAAAAAATCTCAAATTACATTTATTTGAGTATTTATAACATCAATTATATTTATATTTCATTAATAAGATAATTACTGCATCATCATTGTGTCACACATAAATTAAATTATTTAATGTCTAAAAATAATAAATAAAATACCATTATTTATGAAATCTTGTTATCTTTATAATTAATATTTATAGTCTAATTTATCTTATGTGTTACCCTATATTAAAAATGTTTTAGTTATTAAAAATTGATTTTAACTATTTTAACTATTATTTAAATAAAATAATATTAAATGTCCTAATCAAATCGATGTGGGCCTAAATGGTCATATATTATTCATAATGTTGTTTTTGGTCGAATTAAACTTATCCAATAAAATTAGAACACGTTTTAGGGTAATCATAATATCATTTTTACCCTTAATTACCCAATTTACTTTTAACCGTGGTAAAAAAATGAAAATAGTTACTATTCACCAAAAATTATTTTAATCTCATTGAACCACATTATAGTCCTTGATATTAACCATGTCTCTTGGAGTTTTGAAATTCCACTCACAGAAGAGGTAAAATTTTGTTTTATTGGAATTTGCAAATTCTCCTATGAGGTGGGTAAAAAACGGTGAAAAGTTCAATAAAAAATTTTATATATCTAAAATTATTATAAAATGAATCCAATGAATTACATTGAACATATATAGGTATTATGTATCAATATTTACCTAAAATAAATATAAATAAAATAAATAATTATTTAAATAAAACGTCGATTTTTAAATAGTAACCTAGTGTTTTCACTATTCATCAAAAATTGAAAGTTTTCAGAAAAATACCAAAAATTCACCATAGGCTAATTTTGATATTCCAAATCAAAAAAATTAAGGTCATTTAGAAAGATAAAATTAATAAAATTTTAAAAAAATGGGTATTACTATTTATAACGGCTAGTTTATATAACATATCATTGTTTAGTGAAACTCGGTATTGCGTAAAACACATGCTATCGTGGAATGTCGCGAATGTGTGTAATGAAATCAAAGTCAGGGATGCATATAGAGAAAGATCCTTTTGGTGTAGCATAAAACAGAAGACATCAATAAAATTAAAAAGTTTATTTTTCATAAAATCTCAGGGTGTTACAGAAAACATTGATTTTTTCTATAAAAATCATCTTATAACATTGTGAACATGTATAAATGGATAAATGTTCACTCATTAAATTAAGACCATGAAATCAAGACCTTGCATAAAATTATGGACATGATTTTACGTCCACACATAATATTGTTGATATGAAAGACAGTTCCACACATAACACTTTGAACATGTAATCATTTTAAATAATAAAAACGAGAACATTTTATCAGGTTCACACATAACATTATTAAGTTGTAATCAGGTTCACACCCATCATTTTGAACATGTAATTAGGTCCATGCACAACATAGTTACTCAGGAGTTATCCATCTTTACCCAATGAATTGGAGGAAGGTATTTGACCCAACCATCACATAATGAAAATAATATTTATGTGATCTATAATATCATAAAACATTCATCATATCATAACTAATGAGGAAAAATTTTCTTGACAAACATTTCATCATATCATTACCTATGTAAAAGAGATAGTTTTCATAATAATTTTGTCATTTCATTATTGCATAACCTACAAATAAAGTAGCAAGTTTTATAGAAACTTAATCATGGTATAACCCAGGTAAGAGAAATGGGTTTCCAAAACACCTTTTCTTCGTAAACCATTCTGAGAACTAATAAAAATATTTTCCTAGGTTCATATCCCTAAAAAATAATATATAACAAAAAATTATTTCACCAGAGATGGAATTTTTTTTAAAGATAAATCGCATAGAACGTTCCCTGTGGATGGTAAATTTTATTTAAAATAACATTTAAAAAAAAAATTCTTAAAAATGTTTTAAAATAATTTTCTTCAAAAAAAACCTTGAGAACATATAAATGAATATACAAATCAAATAATGTTTATTATGGAGGAAACTTGTGTTCATGTCCTACACATTAAAAAAACATTTCATTCATATTTTCAATAAAATCAAAATGGTCATTTTTTGGAAAATGTCATGAAGATTCATTTCAATAAATTTTTTAAAAATTTCAAATATATGTAAATATTTATTTAAAAATAATTTTAATATTATTAAAAAGATATTGAAAACATTATTATAAAACCTTGTTTTGGATTAAAAAGAGTTTTCCCATTTTCTCAATTATTCTAAGTTCCAAATAGTAAAAAATAGTAATATTACATGAAATATAAAAAATAACTCAATGATAAGAATATTAATTATAATTATTGAGAGGTATATTATAAAATTTCAAAAAAATATACTTAATCATAAATAATCAAAATAAATTAAGACATTGTAACCTAAATGCATTTCCACTTTGGTAATTATATGAAACACAATCCCCATGAAAGATATATCTTAAAATGGATATCTAATGACATTAATTTTCAGTAGAAGAATCAAAAAATAAATTCATTGGAAGTATATAAACAACATGAAATAATTAGGTTATAAATATTGATTGTTTCTCAAAGAAGTGAAAAGTGAGAACAAAATCCCTCACCTTAAGTCTCGACATACTTCGTACAAATTAAAAAAACTTTTATAATAATTATAAGTTTATTATAAAAATTTTATAAAAACATATTTATATATATTATACCATATATGATTTAATTATGACAATTCATTTCAGGTTTATTACCATTTCCTTTTTAAATTTCTGTTACCGGTAATAACTGGATTTTTTCCATATATGTTTTTGATTTTTTATTTTTGATCCTCTTAATTTGATAATGGTTACATAATTAAAATATTAATAATAATTATATAATTATAATCTTTAGAACTAAATTATAATTTTAGTACCAATCATATAATATGGTTTCGAGAAATGAAGAATATTATGTTCATGGAGACGGTAGGTCATATGTACGAATTAATAACATTTCCATTTTTCAACGATTATTTTGGAAGAGAGGTATGAAATATTTAATATTTTAAAAAATAATATAATAATATTATTTATTTATTTATTTAATTATACTTATACATATTGTCCATTTGGTTTGGGGATGAAAAGAGAGTCTCATCGCTTTGTGAAGGTGGTACTCCACATGTACATGAATGACGTTATCATCTCTCAGTGAGTGAAAATGTAAGAAAGAAAATTATATATTATATTTTCATTATTATAGATATGTACTTAATATCATAATTATTTCATTTATATAAATATATTTATAAATTCATCTTTATTATCTTCCTTGTAAATTGTTATTGAAAAATGAATCACATCACTTCGTGAGGCGGTTATCTGTCGTACATAGGAGCGACATTATCGTATCCCCTGTGGAATGTAAATTAAAATAGTATATATGATATAATTACTAAATATGTATAATTATGTTAAAACAATTATATATATACTTTATATTTATCATCATACCCAACTGTGAGAGGTGGTAATGGAAAAATGAATGACATTGGTTTTTGAGGCAGTAGTCTATCATACATGTGAATGATGATTAGATAACCCTTTTAATGGATGTGGGGATGGTTTTAGGCCATGAACATTACCTAAAACTATTATTATATATAATATAATTATTTCATTATATCATAATGGTTTAATAATAATTTAAGGTGTTTGGGGAATAAATAAAATAAAAACACTCGTTGGGGAATGTTACCTCTTCCTCGGGAAACCTCCTTAGGATTAAGGATGATTTAAGGAAAGAACTAGGGATAATAAGATGATTTTATGGAATTTTGTTATTTATTTTTTTATTTATTTCCAAAAAAAAGGCATTCAATGTGTGAAGATGAGGGGATATGGGTGAACTTTTATAAGTGAGGTGTGTGGAAAACTTGTAATTTTGTTAAAGAAAAATTTCTACCAATTTTTTTACATAAAAAGGGACCAAATTGTATTACTATAGATAATAATACATTATAAGGTATAAATATGGTCATACAATACATTATTAAAAATTATTTATCATATTTTATCCCTTATATTTTTAGTTAAACGCCTAGTAAACCCATTTTCAACATAACTGCAATAAAATATATTTTATGTTTTTACAATTAATTATGGTAAAAATTTTAGTTGAACTTATTAGATAATTAAATTATTATGATTAAAAATTTTAAATTTATTTTTCCAAATTCCATTCATATTAGTGGAAATTTTTAATTTAATATTAATTCTACACACGTGATAAGAAAGCAGTTTTTCAAAGAGAAAATGTTCAAAATATTACAGGGTCTATATATAAAAATTCATGATTGAAATTATTATATTGAAATAAATTTGATTAATATATATATATAATTTATATAAATTTAATATGTAAGCAACTTAAAATGTAACATAACATTATAAATAATATAGTTGAAAAATACGTTTTCAATTAAAATTCAATATTTTTCACTATTTATCAAAATTAAATCATATCAAAAAAATATAAACAATTCACACTATAATAATATCGAAATTATAATTTAAAAAATTAATTTTATTTTATCAAATAAATTTTCCAAAAAATCTCAAAAAATAATTTTACCACTTGTTCACGAAAAGGAGACAAAGCAACTTTCTATAAAAATATAATTTTTATGAATAACATTGCATTTATTATTATATTATTTTCTAGGAAAAAGAATAATATGAATTTAAAATAATTTATTGAATATATAATATATATAAATAATTAAAATAATTCACCAAAACTGGGTTAGTTAATTATTTTTGGAAAAACATGTTTTCTACATAAAAATAGTTTTTCATAAAAATATTCCCCTTATTTTAAAATAGTATTTATTTTCATTTTTAATTAATTGGACACCAAAGATTTCATTTTTCTATACATGTGTAAACATTTTTTTTTATAATTTAGTTATTATTATTCATACCAAACATTAACATGTATATGTGATAACTATCATATAATACTATTTTAATAATATGAATTGTTTCTTTTAAAATCAATGTTGCGTGTAATGTATGCGAAACTCAGTGTTACCAGTAAGTAAATATATTTAAAAGTGAAGATTCATTTGATAAAAAATATTTTGAAATATCTTGGGGTGTTACATCTGACAATTTTGTTTAGTAATAGATTGTATTCCATTCACAGGAATTAGTATTTTGAATTGTTAACTTTACAAAAAGAATACTCCTATGGTTGGTATTGAGATGTTGGTCCTAGAAATATGACCCTCATGTTGAAGGAAAATCCATATGTGGTATTATTCATCATTCTGTCATTATGGATATTTGATATTGATGAGTTGTAAGAAATTAATTTATCTGTATTACATGGTGAATTATAGGTAAAAATTTGGACGCACTGTATTTGGTATGGTGGGTGGACATAGGGAACCTATTATGATTTTCCAATAAAATTATGCATGTTCATGTTATGCAACGATAGAATGTGCGTATCTGCTTTGGCTTGTAATTAAGGACTAAGATTGACTTCGAGCATAGAAAGGAGTTCACATGTGTGATTAGGCATTGTGATATGGAAAAATTATTTATTTCATCCATAAAATGCATATATTGAATTTAGGAAGATAATTCCAATGGAAGAAATTCCATCGATACATAATTGGTTCTTATATGTATAAGAATATAGTGGGGATATACAAAATATGAATGATATGTGGGATGATTATTTCATCATTTAATGGGATCTACTATCCTAATAATTCACATTATTAGTGTATCAATAGTGGTTATGTGTTGTTTCTTCGGAATTAAAAGATTTGGCACCTTTTGTTTGAGGTTTTTCTTTAGAAGTATGATCATCATTCATGAATGGAACATAACAGTTTGGAAATTCATTTTTGATAGAGGTAGGTATGGTGGTGTAATTCGGTGTCTACTAAGGCTTCACGGGGATAAAAAGCATTGTGGTGGGGATTTTTTAACTACCTATATCCATAAAAGTGTATTAAATTCCAGGGGAATATGCAATTATGGATTAGTGGAGGGGTAATGTTTTGAATCATTATTCGAAATATATTTCAAAGAGTTTGGAGAACTAATATGGGTTCTTTTTAATAAGGAATGGGGGTTTAAAGGTGTTTAGAATCATTAGGGACACTGAGAGGAGTCTAGGCCAGATGCAGTTGTATTCTGAAGCCACCAAATTATTGGTGAATAAATAATTGAACCTTCATTCTACAGGTGTCCACCATCTATCAGGTATGTATAAAAAGAGAAAATGACCATTTTTACCATCTAAATTATAGATGGGGAACCCCATATTCATTTCCCTTCCTTTATCATGTGGACCATGGGCCAATCCCCACTCCCTTCCTATTTCTCCCCTTTACCAACAGTTGTTCTTAAATGCATTTCTTGAATTTTGAGGGGATTCATAACCATTTTTGATATTCTATTGGACCTTTATTCTATCATTAATCATTCCAATCTTTCCTGTTAGGTTTTTTTAAAATGATTTGATTGACGGATTATTAAATTTTTGAGCGAGTTTGGGATTTTTTTCCTAGCCAGAGGATATCTTTAGACAACACATGCCTACTTTTACATATAATTTTGTCAATGTTATGTCACACTATTAATTGATTCTATGGTTTTTATTAATTTAATGATATAAAATGTCATGTTTCTTTGGGATTTATCCCGAGATAATACTGAGAGTGCATCATGTACCTCTTGAATGCATTTGTTCATGGTTCTAGTGCTGCGAGGCTGCCATAGAGTTTCTGGAAAATATTCCAAATTTGAGTTAAATTGGTTAATTAATTATAAATTCTATAATTAATTATGATGGTTTATGTGACCTGATTTGTAACATCGTGTGGGGAGTAATTGGTCAAATGAGATGAGGAGGGTTTTGAGGATCCTCAATGAGAACTGTCAGGTTGTGATCTAAGAAGGAGAAAAGCTCTGTGTGAGGTAGTTGGTACATTGTACTCATCTTATGGATCTCATATATTTAGTTTATAATTCATGGTACATGTGGTAATTCCACCATGGTAATTCTCCTATTTCATTTACATTATTTAAGGATTAATTAATTTGTTAATTAAATTAATATTCCCTAAATAAAAAAAATTCCAAGGCTAGTTGGGCATTGTCCACTCACCTTATTCCATAGCCATCAATCATTGACGCATCATCTATTAACTACACTAGAACATTGATACCCCATTTGAGGGGTGGAATTAAATGAAATAAAATAATCTTTAGCTTAAAGGCCTTTATATAGGTAACTATATACCATCCTTATTTATGAAGGTGGTGAGTTTGTAATATACGGCCCTAGTGGTTTATAGAATGACCATGGGTTGGGTGAGTGAAAATGGAGTTTGAAATGGGAATAATGAAATTTCTTCAATAGGTTTCTTATGAGATATATCCTAGTTGAAATACAATATTTAACCTTTATTAAGACTTCATGAGGGATGTTTCACCCCTAGGTAATGTTCATGGTCCGGGGTGTTCTAAATTTAGATGGGAGGACCCCATGTACTGTGAAAATATTATAAGGGTTTCAATGTATATGTTTCCCTATGGAGGTTGGGTTTGAATCAATATATGGTAATTGGGTGATGGAACCCACATTTTGTGTCCATTTTTGTTGTGACTGATGGGACCCTATGAGTTTCAGTGTCATGTTGACTCTGAGCAGGTGCAATCAGGAATGGGTAAATAAAGTTATTGTTGTAACCATAGAAACCATGTTGTTAATATACACATGATGAGGTGGTATCATTATTTTGGTGTTTGGGTGTAAAAAAATTCTTGTTTTTACATTTATATTCATACTGCTGGTTGGAAAAATCCCTTGGGTACGTCTTGTGTTGTTCATGGAAAATCCCAATGGGTGATGGTTGTATTATTTAAAATGGAATCCACCCATAGGGGTGGTATTTTATTCCAAATAAGAAAACTATCATAGGTGAGGAATGTGATACTTGGTTGAGAAAACTCTCAAAGGGGAGGTATTTGATACCTGACTAAGAAAATTCTCATATGGTGGATCTATGATATTTGGATGGGAAAACTCCCATAGATATGGTTTGAGTTAATATTTGTGGGGAAACCATGAATATGGAGCTGAGGACGATCTATATACTAAGAAGGATATTTCTAGGAGAATTCATCAGGTATATGATAAACAATATTTTTTCTGAGTATAAGTAGGACAATCGTATTGGGTGGCATGGTTAAAATGGCATTCTCAGTGGAAACCTTGCAATGGTCAAAGTAGGTTTGTTAGATTTGTTTCATAGACCTATAGATCCATGATAGTTGTTGGTATTGGACTTTGGTATATGTATACATCTTGGGGTAGCTGTGACACTATATGGTTGAATGATTGCTACAACATGCTCATAGACATTCATGCATCAGGTTGTAGAAAGTATTGTTAGGGGTTTATTTATTTATTCACAATTTTTTTGACCTTATCAGAGAATGCCAAAAGAACATATCACTACATTTTTTGTTATATATAGGATATTTTTGGCATTTTATACTAATTTAGGCACTCACATATTAATTGGACTGCCACTGTACCTGAGTACTAGAGAAGACTCTCACATGATCATGGGTACAGGTTGGGTTGGACCCCGATACTATGTGTTCAAGATAGAGCAGCTCAAGCATTATTGGGAGATTAAAGGCGAGACCTAGAGTTCGGGGTAGGAATTATTTTTCATTTCATTTCTTTTATTTATTTACTGATATTTATATTTCCCATCAAGTGGGTAATGTTTGTTGTGTCTTAGATTTTTTTTATAAATGGGGAATTCATTAATGTTGAAAATCAGAAAAAATACAGACACGAAGCCATGAAGGAAAATGGTCCATCCAGAGCTGGTTGTCATCACCGGGGCCAGATGTCGGCATCTAATGGGTAACATTGTTTCCTTACATTTTGGTAATGGAGAAGGTTATTAATGTAAATAATTGATGGAGAGAGAGAATTTTCATGATGAGGGATCCAAAGGACTGATGCCCGCTATCGTTGAGGTTGATAGCATTGATAATGGTGAGGCAGTCTGATTCGAGGTTGATTTTTTCCCATCCACAATCTTTATCGAGCAACATTTTGATTAGGATGACGGTATCCTCGGTAACCACAGGTTTACAAAAAACGTGATGTGATTCATGTTTTGCTACAATGATTTGACCAAGATGATTCCAAGCGAGTAGGCCATGGGTAATAGGTCCATCCTTGGAGGGAGATGCATCCACATTAATCATGAGAATCCACTCCGGTGGCAGGCACCCTAGGGAGGAAAAGGAAGCGGTTCCAATGGGATTATGTTTTCCATTGTTGTGTTTCCATCATTCAATCCTATAAAATTCACATTCAACATAGAATCTAGGAAGATTGTGAACATGGATGAAAAAGGCATCATTGCGATAGACCCAAATAATCCAGGACATGATGAAAAGAGATCCTACTTTAGCTGACGAGAAGGAGGAGCACCATCGCATCAGATGAGATGGGAGAATTGAGCCCATGTTCAGTGAATAATCTATAGTATAACTCCATTTATTCTAAATCTCCTTTACCCCAAGGCATTGTATGATAGAGTGAAAGGGAGATTCTTGGACGTTCGAGCAGAAGGGGAAATACCTGTCTCTAGAAATGTGTCGGAAGATGAGAAGACTCAGGGTTGGGAGGGTTCTCGTGCACACCAGCCATCAAAAGTGGTGGAGGTTTTGGGGAACATAGAGTTTCCAAAGAGATTTCCTAGGACCCACTATCCTAATGTCTGTATGACTGCCAATAGCTAGCAGTTAACCAGATTTCACCATATAGGCTCCTGAGAGGTCGTTTATCTAGAAGATATGGTCAGGGCCTCCATCAGGAACACAAGGGGTACTCAGGATAATTTTTTTCGTCTCATTCATTAATATTTGCATTAATCTTTTCTATGCAACAACCAAACCCCTGATCGGTAAAAAGGCACCAGACAGTGGCATCTTCAAAACCTGAATGGGAAGGGGACGATTACCACACTTCTTCCTTATCGATCAGCCAGGGATCGGTCCAAATGTTAATAGTTGAGCCATTACCAATCCACCTGCCCAGCCATTTTTCCAGAAGACATTGGGCACACCAAATACTTCTCCAGATGAAGCTAGTACATGGGCAAGATAGGATTAGTAGAAGTCCTTGTGGGGGAAGTATTTGTCTCGGAGAACCCGCACACAGATAGAGGATGAGCAGTTTAAAAGGAACCAACCGTTCTTAGATAGCAGTGCGTCATTGAAGTGAAGGAGGTCCCAGAATCGCATTCCTCCCTCCGATTTTGGTATGTAGGGGTTCTCCCATGCTTTCTAATGGGTTCTATTCCTTCCATAATTTTTCCCCACCAGAAGATGGTTGTGCATGCATGAATCTGATTGACGACAGTAGCTGAGAGCTTAAAGGGGGACATAAAATAGCTAGGGATAGACTGGAGAGTTTCATCATTGAGGGTCTCCTTGCCGACTTGGAAATTATTTTTGGGGTCCAGATATCAATTTTTTTCTAAATCCTGTCCACCATAGATGCAAAGATTTATTTTTTGGAGCGACCTATCATCGTAGGTAGACCGAGGTAATTCTGATGTTTCTCAGCCATATGAATGCCTGGAATGGTGTAGAGTTCAACTTTTTTGGGTGGAGGAGCCCCAACTCTAAAGGATACTTCTGAATTTCCATGATTTATTAACTGTCCGGAGGCCCTATCATACTATTGGATCACATGGTCGATTGCACAACACTCATTATTGGTTTCTCGGGAGAAAAGAAAGAAGATGTAAGCGAAGAAGAGATGTGAAACCGGTGGGTTTGAATGGAAAAAAATTTCCCCATGGATTGTATGAGAGGATACAGCCCTGGAAATGAGGTTAGAAAAAATCATCAGCCACCAAGATAAAGAGAAATTGGGAGAGGGGATCTCCCGGGTGCAGGCCTCAGGTTGGGGTGAAGCCTCAGGTGAGTGCCCCATTGGCCTTGATTTGGAATGAGATAGATGAGATGCAGTACATGACCATATCCATCCATTTAGAGTAGAAGCCCATTTTTTTCCTTACAACTCTGAGGAAATGCTATTCCACTTTTTTTATGCCTTGGTCATATCCAGTTTCCATGTAATGGTTCCTCTTTTCATAGAGGAGAGCGTTTTCATAGAGTGGAACACTTTATGGGCCACAATGGAATTAATGGTGATTAGTTTCTTATCCATGAATGCACTCTGATTTTTTGAGATGATATTAGGTAGCCATGTACGTAGCAGATTAACTAATATATTTTAGATGATCTAGTAAGAGTCATTACAGAGGCTGATAGGTCTAAAATCAGGGAACCACAAGAGGTTTCATGATTTTGTGAATGAGGATATGGACAGTTTCAATGTTGTCAAAAATGTTTTTTTACCATCCCAAATGTTCTTTATCAGAGTGGATGATATTTGGTTATTCATCGATTTTTGAGTACTCAGATATAGGGGATATAGTCTCTTCACAGAAACAAATTAGAAACTATCTTCAAGTCAAAAGCCTCTAGTTTATGTGAAGGTTCTTCTGAGGTCACATTTTTAAATCATTAATGTTATTTTTCACGGAATCTCAAGGCCTGGATGTTATAATATTTTACATCTATGGTGGTTTTATAAAAATTCAGAAATATATGGATTTCTTCTTTCTAAATAATTATTTTCAATATATTCCTTCAAAAATTCCTTTGAATTTTTTCTTTAATAAAATATATCTTTTAATTACAATGTGTTATAGATTATTTTTGAATTAATCAAGGTCTATGAGAGGAATGAAAATTTTGAATTTATTTCCTAGTGGGCACTCCATTTTTTCATTTCATTTACAATTTGTTCTTTAACATTAAGAATTTCCTTATCAAATCCATGTATATAAGTGACTACTTAAACATGAACATTTTTCAAATACCTATCATGTTGAGAGTAAAAATATTCAACTATACTAGTGTGTTCATTCTCATAACACTCTACATAACTTTAAATTGTTTCTAAAAAAGGATCCTTGTCAATATAATTGATATATGAGATGTTATCACCTTTATCATCATTAAATTTTAATTAATCCTTTCTTCCTTCTTTGAGTTTTTTTCAACAACTTTTCCTCTTTTATCATGGTATTTTTTAATGTTTTGGAAAAAACCATTATGTCTACTTCAATAGGAATTGAGACTAAGTCTTCAACCAAGATAATTTTTTAATCAAAACCAAATATTCACTCCATATAGATCTTTTATGAATAACTGGGTAAATATTTTTCTGATTAGAGGCTTGTATGTGCTCTAATACCACTATTAAAATCTAGTGGATCGTACAGGGACATTGAGAGTGGGTGGGGGTGAATCAGTGTGCCCAAATTTTACTATCTTTTAATTTCTTCTTAATTAAGTTCAATTAAACTTTAACGTATACATCAGTAAATTGGAATGGGTCAATTGATGCACATTTCACAATCACATGAACTTGTAATGAAAATAATACAAGAAACAACAACACACACACATTTTTACTAGTTTTGGTCTCACAATGATATCCTACTCCTCACCGTCTTCAAATTTTTCATGTTAAAGGGTTTTATTTTCAATATTGTGTTTTTGTGATTCCTAGTGTAGTTAATGTCATAAACAAATGTTAGGAAGGTATAATCAACCTCACTGATACATCATTTCTTATACTAGAACCTCTAGATCTTAAATGGAACTATTTAGATAGGTATCATCTATTATTAAGGACTCCTTTTTGTACAACATAATAAGACTTCATCTATTAAGACCTGGTCAATATAAATTCATGAACATTTTCCTTATTATCTATTCATCATCACCTTGATTTTATGTCCCAATGGTTCTTCAATCTCCAAGGGTATATATTTAAAGAACGAATAAAAAAGTATCATGAATCTGTTCAGGTTATTTGTTTTTTTCAAGATATAATTGATGCAGAACACATCCCCATTCCTCTGTATATGTATTAATAAAAACATCTTCAGTGGTATCAAAAGATTCAGTAACTTCTCAACCTTTTCTGATAATCAATGGTCATATTAATTATCAGTTAATAAAATTTTTGGTCCCTTAGGTTCTTATTATGTTATTAAATTTTCCCAACCTAACATACGTTGATGTAGATTTATCTCACTAAATTATCTCCATTTAGGCATATTATTCTAATTTATAGTTAAATATTATTTCAGTTATGTGTTTCTTATGGTTTTTTTGAAACATTTTATGTCAACATGAAACCATTATTTCACGTCTTCTTATATTTATGTCTGATTGAAATGTTTCATGGGATTATCGAAACTGCCTTTGCTTCTCAATATAAAATTAATATTCTTTATTTAGACAACCTTTAGTTTTTGATCATATTCATGTGCACATATTGAATTTTATGGACTTATAAAACGTATTTTTAAACAAAAATATTATTTTCACTAGTATCATTTTTCAAACTATGTATTGAACTTTATGGTCATGAAATTTCCTTATCGTTATTATGAGATTCAAAATTACAAAATTCTATATTTCTTGACATAATTCAATGAGTACACTAAACCTTTTCTTCTTAATCATCTATAAAAATTATATCATTTAACCTTTCTTTTTTATTAATGAAATAAAATACTTCAAGGGCTCTATCCTTCATGAAAACTATCACATAATATTCTCTTATTCACACAGGATAGAAGGATTGAGGATTCACTATTTTTTTGTGTTATCAACTATCACTTAGTAAAATAATCGACAAGATCTTAGTCTTGTCATCAATATTTATATAAAATGTTCATTACATTTGATTCCAAAAAAATATACTAAGTCAAGTTTACATAAAAATTTCTAAAACTCATAGAATCTTTATCTTACATTGGAAATCCCAGAAGTCTTTTAAAAATATGTCTTCTAGACATAATGAACTCGACCTTTCAACTTTTGTTTTAGAAAATTACTCACATGCATTCATTTGATACTTCACTCATGTATTTTTCTCATAAATCTAAATTATTTTACACTTCTATGTATCTATTCTCATTTTAGTGTGAATATAACTTCCCATGGTATAATTCATTCATGGGATTGTTTCATCCTTCTCAAGGATCTCTTAAATTATCATTGTGCATATAATTATCTAAAAATACCAAGAATAATCACAGGGACTTTATCATAATATCTAAATCATGAGTTCCTCATTGAAGTTAAGAATCCATAGGAGGCTTATGTGGAAGATAAATTGATAACATCATTTAATTTAGATATCTTTCATGTTATGATTGTATGTTTTAATTCGGGTGATATTAAACTTCTAAAATAAATCATGCATAAATGTTAACATTACTCAGGTAAATCATCATAATCCCACATGTTCTCTAATCCTACCCGAGTAAGAGTTAATGGGTGATGATGGTCACCCTATTCCCTCCCATGAAATCATATATGTTAGTTGATAAGAAACCTTAGCCAACCATATGTCCACCCTCATTATTCATACCTAAATACGTCATATGATGCCTCCTCTCTATCACGTACACCTATAAGCTGCCACAGTTTATTTTGGAGGACATATCTTCTATAGAAAGCAGTTCAGTATGGTTCTACTACTCATCAATGGTGGACTATTTTTTTGATAAACTTGGAAAAAACAAACCATTTCCAATTTTCTTCTCCCTGACCATGCGTAAATTAATATACAACCCTCATAATGACAAGGCACAGTCAATACTTCTCAAAAAATTATATTTCATATATGTGTTTAATCCTCTTTAAAACTCTAGTTCTTATATATTAATTCACTAATTTAAAGGGTTGTTTCTTTAAAATAATCATTCTTAGAATATTTTAATTTTTCAAATCAATAACTCCACTCCAACTATTCTTTTCATTATTAATTTTTCACATTATAAGAATAATTTCATTTCTCAAAATACCATTATAAAATTTCATAATCATTATGATACTAGATCTAAAATCATCACATCTAAAGTGAGGATTTCTTTATAAATCATATCATCAATTATTTCTATAATAATCCTAAAATAAACATCACTCAATTGTCTTAACATATAATCGTCCATGAATATTCAATTAACATATTCATCTTTATTAAAACATTGACTTTTCATGATATTCAATAATAGTGGATAAATTCATCTTACTTATAGATTAAATTTTATTCATAATTTTTTATTAATAACAAATAAAACATTGATCATTAACCATCCAAAATCATTCTTAAAAAAATAAGGATCTATTTTTTATCATATAACCTTTGTAATTTAGAATTTAAACTGTGGAAGAGAAGTTTCTCTATAACTTTTATTGTAATATTACCTTAACTTGGTGAATGGTGTGAGGTGTATTATGAAGTATATTTAGTATTCCATGGTTTTTTTCTTATTCAATATCATAGGGAAGTGTCTATGGTTCTAAATAACTGTAACCTCATGAATAGAACTACACTAAAAATTATTTATAATTTTTTATTGCTATCAATTCTCTAAATTGATAGAAATATTATTTATTAATGGGAGATTCATATTATTCATTGACCACAAAATTATAATATATATCTTTTATCTATGGGATTTAAATATAAGGAATCATCTTTGAGTGGAATATATTCAATAAATTTATTTAGATATCTGGTATTCTCTAGGAAATAAATTGTGTATTCTAAGGCCCTCTTCAAAAAAATCATCTTTGAAGGGTGGAAGAGGTAAAACAGAATTGGTGGTGGATTTAATTAATGGTTTAAATTAACTTGGATTTGATTATCTTTTAGAGTGGAATATATTTACACTATATTTATATAATATCTGTTATGGGAATAATCTCCCTGAAACAAAGATATTTGACCATAATAGTATTATTATTTGGGAGATATTTTTCATTGGAGAGATCCTTATTGAGTTGTTTCAAGATTCCCATTTTTTCCCTTATATCCATGGAAGTATTGTTTACCCAAATTGTATAATGTATGAGTAAATGAAAAATTATCGAGCTTCTAGATAGGTTGTACATATAGGAGTTATTAAGAAATATCATAATTTTAATAATCAATTATAGTCTCCTAGGATGAAAAATAAATTACAATATTCTTATATATATAGATCATACGTCAATAGGTGAAATAATATCATAAAAAACCCACAGGTAAACATCAAACTCTTGACTGTTTCATATCAAAATAT
Organism: Viscum album; assembly: GCA_963277665.1. Classification (NCBI taxonomy): domain Eukaryota; kingdom Viridiplantae; phylum Streptophyta; class Magnoliopsida; order Santalales; family Viscaceae; genus Viscum; species Viscum album. The sequence goes on from OY728127.1 coordinate 2,017,909,297, forward strand.
GATAAGATTACTATGGATTTTGTAATTATCCTACCATTATCTACTAGAATTTGAGATGTTGTTTTAGTGATCATGGATCACATAACTATAACATATCACTTTTTACCTATTAGGGTATCCTTTTCTACACATTATATGGTAATAATATTTAAAAGATATCTTTTTATGCATCATGGAGTACCAGATTATATCTTATCTAACAGGGACTCAAGGTTTACATCTCATTTCATTCATGAGTTTCAATAATAATTAGGTTCTCTAGTAAAATTGAGTTACAATTTTCACCAAAAAATCAATGACTACTTTAACGAAACCTTTATATTTTTGAATATGTGTTATGGTACTGTAATATTGATTTTTCCAGCTCATGGGTGGATCGCCATTAATAAGTTGAATAATGAAATAATAAAAAATAATAGTTATTAATTAAAATGTATACTTTTGAGGAATATTACAAGATAAATTTTCACTCACTAAATTTTTATTTAGAATTGGGAGAATATTCTATGATTAAATTACACATCATTTAATAAATTATGAATAGATGAATTTGATTTTAATATAATTAGTCATGACACAAAGTATCCAAAAGTCATATGTTTACTATTAAATATAATGTTTCAGTATTAATGTTTGTTATATTTTTTTTCATTATGTTTCACCAAAAATATTTCATCACAATATGGAATTGGGAATGATACTGTTTATGTTATCAAGAAATTTAAAAATTTTGGGAATGGTTAGAGATAAAAGTTATTATCATGATGTTCCATCAAAATAATATGTCATTAATAATACCATTTATATTTATTAATAGATGAAATGTGTGCTTGATTCTACAAATTTTATTTGGTATAATAATGTAAATATTTATGTTAATTCATCCTATGTGAAACTACCCTATAATATCTTGAATCATTGTAAAAAGGTGCCACATGGAAAGGTGATTCCTCTTGTTCAGGTTAGGTGGAATCATGACATGCTTTAAGAGGAAACATCGGAGTGGTATGTTAAAAGAATGCATTAGTGTAAGATATTATTCCCAAAAAATATAAATGATTATTTTTAGAGATGGTAAACCCAATGGTATGGTGTTTATAGTAATGAAAACCATTATGGCCTATTATTCCACTTCACATTTAGACATTCAATCCACTTTTTCGGTGTTTTTTTTATGTTGAGGAAGAATTATAGGTTCTAAAAATATAATAAATAGAGTATAAAATTGACCAAGGTGATAGGGTAACAATTCATACAAATACGAATTGTACCAGGTATTCGGTGGTTCCTACATATCTATAAAACATTTACAACTCTAAAAGGTACTCGGGATCCTATATTGGCTGCCCAAAAAATATTTAGATTTTTTTTATTAAAAAATGCTTTAAATTTATTCATTTTATCTCAAAATTTAATCCTTAAACACATATTTCCCCATAAGTTCACCTCTTTTATGCCATGAACACACCCTTGTTATACCCTATTTTCAACACTTTTGTATTAATCTGGTCTAAAATTAATTCTGATAAAATATTATTTCAAGTGATTATGGGATGTAATTTTTCGCGATTCAAAGGCATGGACTGTAGTAATATTTTTTTCTCTTATGTTTCGTCAGGGAACTAGGTATAAATATTGATTTCCCTCATTTAGGTATTTAAAAAATCATCAAGTCCATCCTATTTCATTCAATATAAGTACTGAAAATGTTTCTCCTAATAAAAGAATTGTTATTTCATTTGGTTTAATTTCCATAGTATCTCTATTTTGTTGGATGTTATTAAAAAACTAAATTGTTTTATGAAAGGGTTGTTTAATAATTGAATTAGAAACATATATATGGACATTCAACACATATTCTATACTGGTATAGGTAGGTTTCCACTTAATCCTATCATACTTATAATAATTTGGGTTATTACCAGTATAGGGTGGATAAAATCTATTTAAAAATAATTTTTTTTATTTTAAAAATGATTTCTAAAAATTAGTTTATATATTTATAAATGGTTTTGATTTAATTAAAACTATATTTGTTTTTAATGTGTCTTGAATGTAATGCAATATGAATGTATTATTCTTTGTTTGACTTCTTTCATAACATGTCATATGAATTATTCATGTAATAGATATAGGAAATGAGAATATTCACTATAATTGTATATTTTCTTATGTTTTTTATTATTGTAATTCCAAAAATTAAAAATTTTTAATTATGAGAATTATTATGTTTAATGATTTTTTTATATGTCACTTCTGATAAATGTAAACTCAATTTGATGAGTAATTTTATGGTTGTATAAAATGTACTAAAGTATACCTATTATGGATCGATGGGTTTATGGAATGGGTTGGGCTTGGAATACCCTTACATGGTTTACCCATTCTCCTGTTCATTAAGGGATGATAAATAAGTTTACTTATACAATATTTACAATTTATTCATTTCTCCATGATATTGGTATTACCGTGAGACTATAGTATACTTGATTATAAATTTTTTTAGGTTTGGACTTATGTATGTAAACCATGTATGGGTCCTCCATATATTGATGGTTATTTGTTATAATCAATAAATATTTATGATAAACTATGATTTATTTTTATAATTACTATTTTTAATTTTCACAATTTTATTATTTCATCTACATGCATATTAGATTATGATAAGCATATGGGATTGGGTTTCTATTGGCCTTTTAATCATGTTATGGTAAAACCCTACACATTTCCCACTTTGAGGTGTCTACAAATCATTTTTTATGTTATCCATGGAAAGGAAAAGTGGTCTGTCGTGGGGGGTGTTATAATGACCCCATCTAAAAAAATATACCAATATGTGGAGAGATATATAGATAATGACCCTCGAGTCCTTCCTCTAGTATCATTTGGTTCGGCATCATGCACTGAGTGTATAAAAATCTAACTGCATGTGAGGAATTACCTCTATAAATTAAACAAGTTCAGGATATTGGATAAACAATCACCAAAATAACATAGAAAAAAATATAATGGAAAACCAAAAAATTATCCCACAATACATGAGTAAAGTATAACTAATACATATAATAGTCTCTAATGTAAACACAAAAAAACAAATCTATGGATGTGACTCAACAGAAACTCCAAATGAGCTTGTAATGTCAATCTATGTCCCTAAAGTACTCATGGAAAAATGAATAATGATTATATACATATGGTGAGCATAACGTGATTACTCACTATGGAAATAACCAAGGCCTAAAGTGCACATGTGAAAAGATCATCCTAAAGAGACAGTAATCAAAGAGTAAAACCAATGAAAACATATACAGATAGTCTATCCAAACCCATCCTCAACACAGATCACTCACTAAATCACACATCCATTATAAATATATAAGATAGAGATCATAACAAATAAAGGCACCTCACTGCTACTCCCCCACTGATTTTCCACTCTCACACCCCAACATCAAATTTCATATGCTCCAATCCCTTGCACACATACCACATCACATCACATCCCACATGAAGACACTTGGGCGACACAATAAATCATATCACATCCCCCCCACACATATCACATTAAATCACATCACATATCTCCAATAGACACCTAGGACAACACATCACATCACATCACATCCCTCTTATAGACACCTTGGGCAGGCATCACATCCAACTAGAATACACCTAGGCCAATACACCCCATCCTCCTTAAAGAGACTAGTCCAACACACCATATCTCACCTAAAGACAACTAGGATAACACATCACCATTTTGTAATCACCAAATCTAACATGTATCACTACATCTGAATGAAGAGTGAGTGATATGGGGTATCTATCCATCCATATCAACACCATCTTGGAATCTACGGAATACACATGTAACTCAACACCTCTGAGAATTGGTAAGGTTTCCAAATCTGGTGGGGCAAATATAAAATAAAATAATCATACATGATATATAGATATTAGGCATTTAAAAAACTATGGGTTCACATCGACCACACCAGCACACACAACAACACCACCATGTAATGCACATCAATTGTCTCAATCGCTACCACCACTATATACAACACCACACACCCACCACATAATCCACACAACATTACATTTTCCACATAAAAGTTTTTCCACATTTATTAATTATACATTTCATTTATAATTACACTACACATTAATTCATTACATTCACTTTAATACAATAATCACATATCTATTTCTAGTGCACCTAGTTTTTTACCATATTATTCTTTTTCTTTTACCATCATAGTTTGTCCAATGTATAACTTGAAAAATAACACAAACATGCCACACAAAAACTATCCCAATTCACACAACCACTGCCACAACACCACACATATATCATTAGCATCGCATCACATCACACAATCCATATCACTACACAACTGTTGTATAACACCATCATCATGTTCCAAAAAAATCAACTATTCCACAATCACTAAACCATTACCACTATTCCATAACTAAAATGCCACAACCACTACAACACAACCACTATTACATTTCAACTTCACCAAAACCACTATGTCGCAACAATTGTGCCACAACTATTACACCACGACCACTGTGCCAAAACCACTACACCACCACCACTCTACCTCAACCTAATCATATCATATTTCACAACTTCCCACATCACATCCATTCTGACCAACCTCTACATCACATCCCCACACACCACACGACCTTGATAGCCACCTCCATTACCTTACAATAACCCAATCCATGTAGGGAAAACACAAAAATAACAGACACACAATAGAAACACAAACCGACTTCCACAATTATTCAGGGGAATTACCACATATCTTTTTTATTTAGCATGGTTATTATCAAACAATCCATATGTCCAACGGAAACCAATTATTAGTCAATTATATTTTATTTAACCTTTTATTCAGTTTGTGAACACACAATAACACGTCATCGGTCATTATAGAATAAAAATTACAATGAAAACAATGTCCCCAGTAGTCATTATTTTCAGAATTGGAAACATACAAGAATAATAACATCAACAAAATATATCAAAGTAGTAAATCATGTGACAACTCCCTATAATCAACAATTTTAGACATAAAAATTAATTATATAATTACTCAAACCACTAATATTTCCCTAAAGGTAAAAAATCATGAAGATATCATACATAGCACATAAAAAGGTAAAAATGATAATCCCCTACCTTAACAAAGATTTTTTATCACACTTTACACTACGAGTAGAAGAAGAAACTATATAGAAACCAATTCTAAATAAGGAACACATGAATCAACATACACCGCACCAAAGGGTTTTCAAAATCAAAACCAATACACACCCAAAACTAAAATTGCACCACTATAGAGGTTCTCCAAATAAGAATGGATGTAAACCCATGAGAAAGATAGAATAATATACCATGGATCACCAAGGGACATCCATCGGATCCTATGGATTGAAGCAAGGGATAATATGGATATAAGATCTCATTGGGGTGCCTACGGTTCTTCCAGAACAATAGAGATATATATAGGTATAGTAGAATGATAAAAAAATGTCCTAATGGTTTATCAAATAAATTATATCCTGATACATTCACATTGTGTAACAAATTCAGGATGTGAATTCCCATTTTTCCGTCTTCGAATGAAATTTGCGTCACTTTAGCTCAAATTATTTCATGTCATGAATTCACCTTTTAATACTTGAATATATTTCATTCCACGTACTTTAATAGAAAATAATCCTTGAATTCCGTATCTTTAAAACTCATGAATCACCAATTCACTTCATGTAGAGAATTTATTTCATGAATATCCTACATTAGCTCCCCAAATATCATGAAACCTCCTTTATCCTCATCTAAAATACCTTGAACAATGAAAACCAACATAGTAGTTGACCGAGTTGACACAGACTATTAGTTTTATACTATCTAGAGTGAGGAGTTTCATTCAGCCCTTGTGGTGCTCTGGATAATTTACAATTTTGTATATAACATTAGATTTCCTTTCCACTTCAATAAAAGATATTTCCCCTATGGATCACTATTTTCTGTCTACATAATTTATTTTTGGATCATTTAAAATTGGAATGTGTCTTGTTTGGGTATTCTATATATTTTTTAGGATTTTTTGAAGTTATATAATAGATGATTCTTGTTTTTATAACCTTCTGAATTTTAGTATTGTTTTATTATTAATTGGATTCCACTTATTAATATTTTATGTAATTATAAAAATCAAATCCAAGTAAGCTTATAATGAATATTTTCATAAACCACTATCTTTTTATATAGTAGGATAATTTGAGAAAATAATCTCTCGCCTTCATGTGATTTAATCATTACCAATTATACCACCTTCTGGTGATCTGGATTTGCATTAGTGGTGTTGTGGAATCATTTTCCAAAATTGCTCAGGCATAAATTTCACCACTGTTACATACCCCATACCATAAATACATAGCATCAAGAACATAAATATTTCATTATTATATTCCATATCCCCACATAACCTCCCAATATATAGAATCTAGTACATGAGGTTGGTTTTAGTTATACATCCATATAAATATCATAGTGGGTGTTAGAGAAACCCCTCGAACCCAAAACCTTATATGTTCATTTTTCACATTACCTGAATTAATTAGTGATGTGTTAGAAATAAAAAAACAATATGGGATATATAATAATATCATTATCCCAACATATGGTCTTATACTTATCAATAATCCCTATAACCACAACCCATCAATACAATGACATCAACTATTACTATCTCTGACCACATTATATGAAAAAATAACTACAAAAATACTTTAACACTACCTCTATTTAAAAAATCATAATTAAAATTCATATTTCATCATTTATTTCAAATTATTCATCAGTTACCAAACTTTTTAATTTATTAAAAACATAATAATTTTAAACTACAAATATATCCCATTAATAACTCATTAATTCAATTTACCATTAAATTACTACATAAATAACTAATTATTCCATTATTATTTTTATCAATTCTATCCCATTACCATTATAATTTAATAAATCTATTTAACTAATCATGAATTTTGTTATACCCTATTTAATTTACCATAAAAATTCATGTCAATCATGAATCACATTCATAATAAAAAAATAAATCAATTCCTAATTGGAAATATAAAAAATGAACTATAAAATTTCATCAAAACAAGAAAAATATTTTATAAATATGCCCCAATACAATAGAAACAAAAAAAATTAAATAATATTTATATTTCCTTGTCTCTTCTTTCCAAATATATCAAATATTATAGTTAAAAAAACATATAAATCAGATTATAATTTTGTAATTTCAACTTTGCATCCATTTAATTTTCTTTCAATTAATCAATATGTTTAGTTTTTAATTTTAAAATTTTATAAAAAATTAATTTAAAACCAAAAAAATTATAGCGACAATTACGTAATAATAATAATAAATTAATGTAAAACAATATTAGATCGCTTGATATATTATTTTGTCAAATTCAATATCTTAAATGAAAAAATTATAACTATTTTTCTAAATAAAACTATTGAATGATAATTTTACATCAATATAATAAAAATACAGGAAAATTTATATATCATTTACTTTATATGAATCTTGAATGAACACAGTTCCAAAAAATTCTACAAGGAATCTAAATCAAATACAATGATCTTTTAGATATTATTCAACAACATGTCACACATCATCCCGAATAAAACCATGGACCATACACTATCAAAACCATGTAAAAACTTCTAACACGTCCTCCTAAATTAGGAATAATTAATAAAGAATGAATGAACAAAACGGAATAAATGTGAACCTTATATCATGATAATATGATCACATGATTGCAATTACTCAAGAGACCACCATGAGAATCAATAGACACTAAAATTGCTGTACCATGATGCATATGGTTTGTATAAAATTAATGGAATAAATAAATATTTAGATAAACTAATTTAATTTTTAATTTGAAATAATAATAAAATTATTTGATTATAATACATTGTCATTATGGTGTAATTTAAATCCATTAAAAACCCCTAAAAACCACAATTCAATCGCTTTTCATTCCCAAAATTATTCGTGGTTGATGACCAATCAAAATTAATGGTACCAAGAATTATTATTTTTTATAGGTTTTATTAAAATATAAGATCTATTCTTATAAATTTCATGCCATAATCATCTCCCCTCTTTAATTCTATATATTCTTTATCTATTAAATTTGTAAAATAACTATTGACATATTAATCTAACACAGAAAATAATAATGCAGCCATAATATTTTTAAGAAACAACAAATAACAATTTATTAAGAATCATTGTTTAATATATAACCTTTTACCACAACCCCATAAACTACGATGAAATAGTTAATTCATAAAATCATAACTGAACTCTACTTCTCCAAATCAACTATGAAATAAACCATGTCGTAAGGTAGAAAAATTATTGTGTGATACAAGTGATGGTATAACTATTCAGCTAAAATATTTCATACCTTCTACTATTTACCTATAAAAATATTTAAACACTTCAAATATCCTAAAATAATAATTCATAAGACTATGATTTTCAAGGAATCCATAGGTGTTGATATTAATTATCCAGGTTTTTTTAATTTTAAAATGATATTTGATTGAATATCAATTGTTTGTGGATAAAATAAATAGATAATAATAATAATTAATAATGAATTATTTTTTATAATTATCGGAAATATTTATTATTAATTATCTCTTATAATTTAGTCAACAGTAATTCAATAATGTTTTGAAAGAATGAGTGTATTGTAAATAAGTCAATAGAGGTGGTAATTTTAACCCTAGGTGAAATAAAAAATATAAATATTTTTTTTAGTTGGAGATGATAATATTTCATCATACATTATAATAAAAGTTGAGAAAATAATTTGGCAATGACAACATATTTATTTGTGCCAAAAGATCAAGAGATGAATAATATTTGAGGATGAGGTCCAAAATTTATATTATCTTATAAGGGATAAAATTAATTCTAATTAAACATCAAATAATGTCCATAATTAAAAAAAGTGATAATGGGGATAAAATACAAAGCTAAATGCCACTGGAACATTTATATTCCAATTTTTCTGAAATAATGTTTAAGAAACTAAAAAAAGGGGATAATTATTTTCTATATTTTAATTATGCATTTAATGAAATTAAATGTTTTATATTATTCCTAAGAAAAATAATAGGCTTATAGATAATGATTATTTTTTAATAATGGATGAAATAGAAACATCACATGAAATCACGTGATTTATGTTTGATAATTCCACAAAGTAAATAATTGATTAATTTAAAGAATGTTTCAGGAATTATGGAATATGATATGTGTTAATATTTATATAAAAAACAAAAAAAACTATTTTTTTAAAATTTATTAATATTATATTTTTGAAAATTTTGAGAAATATTAAAATCTATCATTTAACATTATAGTTTTTTAAGGAAAGGTATCTTAACTACAATGAATGTAAAAAATTATTACTTCCTGAGACTGATTTCAGACATGAAATCATGATAAATATTTCACAATAAAAATCCTACATGGATAAATTATTCAGTCTTTATAAGTAGATGAATTATAAAAGAAAACTGGATTCATATTGAAAAACTAAATGAGTTGGAAAATGAGGGATTCTTTTTTAGGTACATACTAAATGGGAATTATATTATAGTTTCCAAAAAAGTAAAAATATTGATATTTTTATGTAAAGTCCATGAAATATACCTTAGATCATAAAAAATGGACTATTATTGATGAAAATATTAACTATGAGAAATATATACAACTTAGGGAAGATTTTGAAAATATTGATGTTATGAGAAAAAATGATATTTATTTAGTTGACTTAATTAATTATAATAATATTGGATATTACTCAATGAATAATTACATAAATTATAAAATTTTAAGGTCAATTAATATCATTATAAGTAAAAATAAAACATTATATACCTTGAGAACTATAAAATTATGAAATAATAAAAATTTATTCTCCAAAGTATATATAACATTTTTAAAATAATATCATTAATATAAAGAATGTATTGTAATAATAAATGAATAGATTCATTAAATTGATAAGAAAAATTCATGGGGACTTACACTAATACCCAATGCATTACTCCATAGCATGATACTTCCCAAATAAATATGTCAAGAAACCATTGGATCATCTCCCAATACATTACATGCAATAATGTAATTCAATTGGATTTATCAAAATGATATAGAAATGATATCCTCAATATCATAACCATCACTTTAAATAATAATGATAATCATCCCAAAAATAATAATGGATTAAATTTAAAGAAAACATATAAAAATAATATCGTGATAAGAATACATATAAAATCTATGTAGATCAACAAAATAGAAAATAATATATTCATGATAACACCAAAATAAGTAAAAATTAATGTTATATAAGTAAATATGATTCAATGATAGAAAATCCTTGTTCTCCTCCACTAACATCAATAACTATTGTCATATATCATTGAGCTCTTTCGTTTAGTTATATTTTAAACAGTAAAGTGTGTATATCCTTTTGAATGAATTTATCGGATTTGAGTAAAAGATACTAATAAGATATCACTAGTAAACCATTATATTATATTGATATATAATATGAATCCATGTGATATAATTCAATATCCTAATCCAAATGAAAACAATTATGTTATATCATGGTGTGCGATCCTAGAAACTACAACACCCAAGCCTACCTACATTGTAAAATATTTTTCTACCAGGAATTTCAAACCATGATAGGGTATAATGAGAGTTATTAATAATAGTAACAGTAGACTAATCTCAATTATATATGTTAAACATCAACCCTAATCATTAACAATGAATATAACCCATAATGCCATATCACTAACCCCTCTGATCACTACACACTAACCCCACTATTCACAATAAATAACCCCACTACTCATACCTTAAATAACCTAATGGTATATAAAAATCCCATTAGAAACATAAAATATATCCCACTAGTATAAATTAACCATGGTAGTCGCATCTATTGGTCCCTTGTATTATCCACTAGCCCGACTAGTCACACCTCATGATCACACCAGTTTACATTGACACCACTAGTTCAATTTGATGGACCATTTGGTCCAAACTAACCCCAATAATCATACCTCATAGACATTATAGATCTACACTAACATAATTTGGAATATATCATGCTTCAAATTTCTCAATGATGTACCCTTATGTAACACAACACAATCATAACTTATTTATTTTTTCAATGGCCATAATGTCTTGATATAATATAATACCAATAAAATGAGATTAAAAATACCCTAATTCATGTTCTCATAATTATAAATTGTGTAATATTTCAATATATTAATATAATATCAAAATAATAACTTATTGGGAAAAAATCCTTCAAGAAAACATTGAATCATTTTTGGGTTGGTAGTGTTTGTTGACAAAACCAGTTTGTTTGTTGACAAAGAGGGTTTATGTGGTGAGTTATTGAGTTCTAGAGATACTGTTGAAAACTATGTTGAAAAAGAACCATGAAAAAGGAATGGAATATTTGTAGGCAGTACTAAAATAATAGATACAATGTGGCGTCATATTCCATTGTTTACCAAATTTTTGGGCCTCAAAATCAGAAATCAGAAAAACATGTTTTTATCAATGGAAGTTTTGCATAATATTCAAGATAGTATGGAAACATACACACTAGGAAATTTTCAGGATTAAAATGTCAAAATATAGAAAATGCATAAATATCATGAAGTATTTGAGGATGTGTGTGAATGATGAGGTTGCATGAAATAAATTTGGGCTCCCAATGTGACATCAAAATGGGGTTTTCACGCACATAGGGGGTCTTACGCAAGGAATTTAATATTCTTATTACGGGTTTTAAATGCCTATAAATAAGATGTGACCCCCCTCATTCATAAAAGCTCAACACATGATAGTATTTGAGCACCAAATCGCATAATAAATTCACGTAAAGAGAGTTCTGCGAAATAATTGGAGTTGTTCAAAAGATAATGAATTTTCATGTAAGATTGGTGTTACCTATAAGACTGATGTTATGCGCAAGAGGTGTTTCTCGACAAAATTGGAATATTTCATGAAATGTATTAAAGTAATTTTTATGTTTAAGTAAGGGTCGCACGAAATATTTGGAGTTTCCCAGTACATTTGTGGTAAATTTGAATTCATCAGTGGATGAAAGTGGGGCATCCATAGTGCATCTACATATAGTGGAGGATGCATTCATTAGAGATAAGGAATTGACCTACAGGTCTATAAACTATGAATAGATATTCTAAATAAGTAGTAATCACTCTTCAGTTGAGAGAGTATAGAGTTCTCAAATTGTGATTGGTTGTAAACCAGGAGGAATAGTGAGTCCACTTCAATCATTGAAAACAGTAGTGTTAATTTTTTTTGGATTTTGTATATAGTCATATTTCCATTGTATGCTCCTTTTACATATACCAGTGAGGGTGAAAAATGTAAAAATTGTGGTTTCTCAGGAAAACCTTACTTTCTATTAATTATTTACTATGGGAAGAGAGAGAAGAATTATTTTTTAAACGAAACAAGAATAAAATGGGGAGTTGTTTTAATCTATCATGCCATGTTTCACCCTCTCCCCCTCTCAATGTATTTAACATAATCGACCTAACATATTGGATCCTGAAATTATCTTATGGTGATCTACGTTCACTAACCATTCCATATCCTTCATTACGTTAATCCATTAGGGGGAATATATAATTAGTTATCTATTTAGTCATACAATATAACAAATTTTAAAAAAATCCATTTTACCATATGAATCTTGGTGATTTTTTTTGTGGGTCCTCCCTTAAATAATTTTTTTTCTATAAGAATAATGATCACCGGATTGATATACCATATCAATATCTCTATTAATTTAATAAAAATATGAACCTCTCTATTTTTCCTTAATGTTTAGTTCTGAATCCTCATGAATGTGTACTCAAATAAGTTACACAATTATTTAATATATATTGAAAATGTCACCTACCCAAGTACTTAAATTATATTTTGTCATAAATAAAACATTAAAAAACACTTTAATATGAAAATCATAAAAAAGATACAAAAATAGCCTTGTAATATTTTTATAATGATCCATTAAAATATGAAAAAATTATGGTGATAATATATTATTCTAATCTTCTAGAACCAATTTCTATAAATGGAAAATTATTACAATCATTGGTGGTTATTTTTTATTAAAAATATAGCTATAAATTGAGAAGAATAAAAAATGAAACTCTCTAAATTATGTAATTTTTCCAATACCATATTAAACAAAAAGTTCTTATATTAAGCCCTATATAATAAAGAAATCAATTTATTAAAATTATGGTTCTTCCCCTCCACTAAAAATCATGTAACCCTCACTAGGAAAATTATTTGACATTTGAATTTTGGTTCACTCAACAAAAACTCCCATGAGACTCTGAAGTTTTTTTCTAATCATGGAATATTGAGTAGTGGATTTTATTAATGAATTATCCCTCTATTTTACAATAAAATTTTGGAGGAATCCCATATGATTTTTTGTGGGACTAAGTCTCTCTCACCAAATCCTATTTTTCTCCATTTATTCCTTTTCCATATCCTAATTTCTTACAGTGCATTTATACGATAAAATTTAATACATATTAACCTCAAATTATAAAATTAAGTAAAATTAAACAATAAAGATATTCAGGTCATTAAAAACATCCACCACTACACTTCTCTTCATTGAGAATAATTGTAGATCATGTATCAAAAAAATAGCATTTACTGTTATATTTATACTTCTTGATCCCACATATCCTTCAAGTTCTCGTAGTGTTGTGATAAAACCAAAATAAGTGGTATTGTAACATCTCAACCCAAGTGACAGAAACTGGTTCCCCGATCCAATTAGTAATGTGACCTCTGGTGTGCCTCCCCATCTGTCATATGCTACCGACTAGAAGCGAGGGTCTAATATAAACATAGGGATACTATTCTATCTTTATTATTGTAATACAATAATGAGAATAGAATAAAAATTACCACCAGATAATTTTCAATAACCATACTAATAACATTATCATCATATAATAGTATCATACAACTAACCAAAACATGGATAACTCACCATATCAAAAACAATAGATTGTATTTCATATATATATTCCAAGTGTCAAATAAAGAAACCAAAATTAAAGACATGACAAATAAAAAGTGGGACCTGATACCATGTATACTTCCATCATCTATGATCCATCACAACTCTACCATCTAATATAGGTCCCTTTACATTATCACTCCCTGCAAACAAAAAATCTATTCAGGTACTGATTAGGAAACCATAGTAGGGTGTGAATAGAACTCGGTAGGCCACCACCAATAGCGTCTAAAACAATATCTAATCAATAATAGTTTATTCAGTTATATAAATAATAATGTACAATTATTAAAGTAAAAAAATTACATATTCTTTTATTATTACTTTAACCACATAAATCCTCAGGTTCACGATGACACATGAACCCCAAATAACTACTTCGGCACATGTCCGATCTTAAATCGTATAACACATAGGGAATCAGAATTCATTATAACACATTGTTTTTAATTATCCATTTAATTCCATTTCATGTCATGACTACCTGGAACCATAGTCATGTGCCAATATTTTGGGCTTATAATGCAATGTCTAGGACCCCATGAGTATTTTAGGAATCAGTTTGTGTCCCACAACCCATTTATCAATAAATAACATAAGGGATTTTGAAGAACATGTACGTATCCCACACACATTTACCAAATGAATTAATTTGGGTCTAGAATACTATTTCTATCACCTTATGGATATTTGAATCATCAGTATATGTCCCAAAATGAGTTTATCAAATAGTCACACATTTCTCATGTATCACATTTAACAATGTTAAACAATAAGGACCCACAGATTTATCAATGGAAGTCACCTTATTATAATTTTATGAACCACATAAAAATAACATAGTGATCACAATACCAAATTTATAAATTAATAAAGTATGAAATAAGTGTTATTTATAGAAATTAAGGTACCGAAATGAATGGGATCGTAACATGAACTTATGAATAATAATTTAAACCTTAAGAATAGTAACCCATCCAATAGAACAGTAACCTCTCCTATGGAAGTATAAATAAAATTTAGTTATATTTTTAGTGAATATATTATATATTTATATCATTGATTATGTCAATAAATATGTTAAAAATGATAAATTACGTATTGATATTTTTGTGAAATGAAAATTTTTAATTACAATTTTCAAATTAATATAATTATTTAAAAGAAAATTCATAATATAGATTCATAAATTATTATTTTTCTTTCATATGATTATATGGTTATTTTATGACAACTTAATTATTTTTTCAAATTATTATAAAATTAGTTATAATTTTAAAATTAGTATTTTTCAAATAAATGATGATTTTAATTCAAAATTATATTTATCAAATTTAGAAAATTATTATCATAAAATGGAGACTATTTTTATTTCAGCATGTCGAAAAATGGTTAGTGTAAATTTGGGAAAGTTTCTAAAATAGTATAATTTTTGGTGAATAGTGAAATACTATAATTTATAGTATTCTAAATTTTAGCCAAATACAACAAATTTTGAGTCATGATTTAGTGATCGATGAGGTAAGTGGAAATTATAAAGAGGTCAAATTCTATATTTTCTATTATTTGTCATTATAATAAACACAATTAGTAATTTTTGAACAAAATATTAAACTAATGAATAAAATGATCAAAAACAACCCTCTCCTCCTCCTATAAATTCCACACCTCAACACCTATTCTCCTCCCACCACTAAATCATTTAATCTTATCCAATATTTACCAAATATTATTCCCAAATAATTCCACCACCTACATGAACCTTTTTTATTAAAAAATGACCAGACTCAATTTCCCTATGGAGTTTCTCAAGGAGAAGAAGTTCAAGAGGTAAAATCCTCTTTCATTTTCTTTCAATATTTTTTAATTTCTTTTAATTTCTTTTCATCTATTATCTTCTCCTAAGAGTACCTAACAAAAAATTCTTGATAACTCAATTATAATACATATACTATAATTTTTTTATGTTAATGGAATATTTATCATCAAACCCAGTCTCCTACCCCTTTTATTCTAAAAATGAATATATCATTTGTGATGTGTCCATTTTTCCCCTTTTAGAAGATGCATATTGATTTTCAATTACCTACTTAAAATCAAGTCATAAAATAATTATAATGGTTGAAAAATAATTTAAAATTAATTTTACAGCCTATTTTATTTTCTATAACTAGCATATATAAATAATATTAAATAATAGAACCAAACTAGTTCATGATTATTGAAAAACCACCAAAATAATCTAAACGGTTATCCTTAACATTTTATCTAATGAATCATCATTATATCTGAAAAAAACAATATATAAGATAGTTTAATCTATTAATTTTTTTAATAACATATAATTTTAATTCTTGAAAACTATTTTAATGTTAAATTATCTTAATTATATGTATACAAGAAAAAAGATCATGAAAACCAAGGTAACGAACGCTCCAAGAATCAAGAAATTGAATATCATAACTCATCAAAATGTCTATAAATCAACTTAATAAAACTATACTAAATCAAATTAATCTTAAATATATTATAAATTAAATTATTAATGAATCTAATTTAATTATCTAGGTCATTGAGTGCAACTTCATAACACTTTCGAACATATGTTAAAGGATTCTCTCTGAACCTCCACGTTTCCTTCAGGTTATGCCTTGTCTCTCCTTTCCATAATGTAATTCCCAAAAATTATTTTTTTCTCTTAATAAATTATATTTTTATCTTCCAAAAATATTTACATTGTTCAAGTCTTCTTTATTTTTTGGGGAGATACATGTTTTGTATGGTTCCCTTCTCAATTCCTGCCGATATGTATGCTCGGTTAAAGGGAACATCCCAATTTCATATACATTTTCATGTACCATCCATATTCAGTTTTTACCACCCATTATTATTTTAAAATGAATAATTTCATCGTAAAAATATGTCTTTGTTCATTTATGTTTTTTATAAAATATTATTCCTTTTCCACTTTAAATGATCTTTCATATTTTCGTTAAACTACACTAAAATGTTTCATTTTAAATGTTTTTAAACACTATTTTTACATGTTTTCGTTTTGTTTTATATCAAATATGATGATCCATTTAAATTATCCCGTATGAATTTACAATTATTATTTAAATCCATTATTTCATGGACACCATTATGATATTCCCTTTTTTTTTTGCCTTATGACATGATTGTAATACTCATTTCATTCAATGGGTAACTCTTATGATTATATATTATATTTGATTCTTCAGGTGGTACACATATGCATGAACATGTTATGAAGGATGCACCCGTATTGTGCTCTAATGCATTGATTAATATTTATTCACATGATACATCATGTTGGTGTAGGGAGTAAACCGGGTTCCTTTACGGGACTTGGTCCTCTATGTGCAATGGTCTTAGTAGTTAGCCATGACTCATGCTCGTCTATGTGAAATGTTGTTAGAAGTTATCCCTAACTCATGCTTATTTCATTTTGTATATTTTTTTCAAATTCCAATGATTCAATGGTTACATGTTTCCATGTTTTACATGTTATGATTACTAATGTTTATTCATGTTCCATACCTTTTTATGACATCATGTTATTCCTTTTAGAGCATGTTATATACATTATTCATGTGATTTTCCCATTTTGGTATATTTAGCTCATCAATTTGATCATGTATTCCCCACGTTATCTTATTTAGATGTAAGGTATGAAAGGAAGTTATGATCTCATTATAATGATTAAATAAAATATGTTTTATTTTTGTTTCATACAATTTAATTATATACCAAGTCATCCAAATAAAGTATAAATTATAATATGTGGCATGTAATTCATGTTTTGTTATGCTTAAAATCATGTAATAATATGTGTAAAAGTATAGGTCTATTATAGTTGGTATCAGACCATGGTCTAGTTATTTTTGGATATTGGGACTAGAAAAAATTAGTAATAACCCTTGGGATAATTATATCACCGTGGATAAACGAGATTGGGAATTTGGTAATCACAAGATAAGATATACTTTTCATTTTCAATTTTATCATTCTATGTTAATATTTTCATTTTTATATGTTTATTATATAAATATTGAATCGCCCTTATTATATTTTTTCTCATATTTAATGGGATGAAATACGAGAACTCATTCCAACAGTCAATATGATATGATGTGTGATTATTTTGACAATGAAATGTAAAATATGATGGAAAAAAGAACTCAAAATTCATGATAGTAATTGATTAATTGTAAAATGATAGGATTAATAACATGAATAGTCTACAACACCCACCTTCTCTTAAGAAAGTGCATGATGTGGTCAAATATTTCATGTGTCAAAGGCCTCCTATCATTAGTGGATATCTTGATCCTCTCATCATGGAATAATTTATAATCTACATTGAGAATATATTTTTAATCCTACAGTGCTTAGAAGAATATAAATTTGTGTGTTGTAATACCCAGACCCCAGAGCCAAGAGTCAGTGTATTAGTTTAATACATTGGCATTATTACAAGGAATCAAGTCCTGAAAGACTAATCTATTTAGCAGTCTTTGAAAATAGATTACATACCTCATCTTTATATTACAATTTCAAACATAAAATATAGAATAGATAGTTATTTGAGAATGCCATTATTCCCTTTAGCATAACCCTGTATATCAATCATAATACACTTCTTGGAATCCATGGAAAATAAAAAATATTAAATGGGTGAGATCAGATGATCAGTAAGGGTAAATAATTTAGCAGAAGCTCTAAACATTTAAGTCAAGATGTGTACTAAAAAAATACCTTTTTAACATAATATTGAACATAATATGGAAATAATAAAACAAACTTCTCCATATAAACATGCACATGGATATTCTACTTGTTGAATAATCGCATGTAATAACTAATTTCATAATGAGGGAATGCATAACACCGGACATTATTACCATATAGTCAAGGCCTCATGCAAAGACTACAAATAAATTTTTTTTCAATGCCTAGTTACAACACACACGTAAGTCTCATGAGACCGACCGATTCATTGAGGAGCTATAGTGGGCTCCAACTGTCACCTACTAAGTCCACTGCATTCTTCATATGAAAATGTTGAAACATAATATAAAAATTCATATTAAATCTAGCTTACGAAATGTCAATACATTAACCATAGAAAATGAATGGTATAAAAATAGAACATCGATTATAAAGAATATCATAACCCATTCAATAAAATAAGGAATATTGTATTATAATAAATCAACCTCAATCAAGAATAATATCCAGTAAAGGATGTTGACATAGTTGAAAATGATGTGTAAATCTCTTTGAGAGAAATATAAATTTTTTTGAAATCAATTAAAAGTCACCCATTTATAATGTAATTAATTTAATGTTATTTTTGAATCAATGTGTCTCATACAACTTTGATACTTTTGAAAGGAATTAACATTTTAAAACAAGCATGTCCATATAAATAAATCCTTAAAACCATTTTGAAGACATTGATATTAATGATAATGATTTAGAAGAATAAATATTTAAAACATTTAAAATTATGTTTTACATAAAGAGTTACTTTAAAGAATCATTTTGAAATTCCTCTTATGAAACACAGACATGGATAATTAATGTGCCACAAAAAATACATACACATAAACAATCTCGGATAATAATGAGATTGAAGAATTAACCCTTTCCTTGTACTTTCCTTTAGTCGTGGGTATGTTTAACATCTTGTATGATGACTATAGTATGTCATTAAATTATAACAGAACTATATTAATATTTATAATATCATACATGATTCATTTATGACTTTATATTACCCATTTAATAATAATATCAATGTTAAATTTACATTTTGGGTAATATTCTTGTTCTTTATCGTATGTGTTTTGAATTATTATTCTTGGTCGTATCACATGGATATTGATTTAAATACATCTAGAATAGAAAACATGATTTATATATCATATATATTTAGAATATAAATATGAATAATAGATAGATATATGAAATTGAAAACACCGTTTATTGGGACAGTAGGTCGTACGTACACATAAACGTTGTTTCCGATTTCATATTTTATTGAACAGAACTCAGTGAATAAGATATATTTAAATTCAAAAAAAAACACACATATATGTGTGTTTCAGAAGAATTATTATTTCATATATTACAAAGTTATTAAATATATATATTTTTTATAATCATCGTTGAATGGTGAATGTGGAAATGAATCTCATCGCGTCGTGGAGACAGTAAGCCGTACATACACACGAGCGATGATATAATTTCCTTAATGATTAAAATTTGTTGAATTAGATTGTATATTAATTTTACAGCGACATTATCATGTTATTTTTATTATATATATACATATTAATCATCATTATATTAATCCAAATAACATAGTGTTTAATAACAAGTTACATAATGGCGTGGAGATGGTAGGTCGTACCTACGCACGCATAGTGAAATTATCATTCCTAGGATAGAAAGAATAATTAAAATTTGTGTAACATATTTATAATAAAATCATAATATGTAGAAGGTATTTTATTTATTATTTTTCTATGTAAATAAGAAATAAATAGAATATGGAAGAAGTAAAGAACATTGAATGATGTGATAAAATAATTACCTCTTCTTTGGGTGTTCCATTTTGATTTGAAAAAAGGGCTCCATAGGATGCTTTTATGCTCAAGGGAAGTCCTATATGATGAATTTAGGGAAGTTGGGAGGAGTTTGGGTAGGGATTGGCCAAGCCAAATTGCTTTGTACTTTTGATTTTGAGAGAAGTGGATGTACCCTTTTATAAGAGGGGTGAGAGTCACATTAGGAAAAGATAGAAATATTATTTAATAATAAAATCATTTGTGGTTTATAATGGCTCCAAAATGATTTATTTCTATTCTAAGGTGGATATGGGTCAAAATCCACTCAACCAATAGGTTTTATATTGGTTTAGGTCCCCATATTAAACTTATATGTTTTATTTAACTCTTAGTTAAATAGTTTAACTTTTACGGTGACTTCTTGTATTATTACACTATATCATTAATAAAAATACAATAAACATCAAATATATCCTCAAGTGATTCATTAGTTACATATATACTATAATTTAAGCCCTTTTTTCGAACTATTTATTTTTTTGGAAGACTATATAATATAATAATAAAAAATATGTTTTAAAAACTCATTTATGTCAATTATTATACTATATAGTATTTGGTTTTTGTGAAAGTCCTCACAACTTTATTACATAGAAAAACATATATTGAATCAACGCTAACATGTCATATTCCCCTATAAAACTCGTGTATGTCATAAAAACTTTGAAATTATATTTATTTTAATATTTATAATACCATTTATTTGATTCTTTCATTTATAAGGTAATTACTGAATCATCATTGTCTCATAAAAAAACTTAATTATGTAATGTCTAAAAATTATAAATAAAATTCCATTATCTAGGAAATACTCTTATCTTTCTAATTAATATTTATAGTCGAATTTATCTTATCTGTAACCCTATATTAAAAATGGTTTAGTTATTAAACATTGAATTTAACACTTTTAACTCTCTTATCATTAAAATAATAATAAACGTACCAATCTAATAAAAGTGTTACTAAAGGATCATATTTTATTCCTAATTTTGTTTTTGGTCTATATACATTTATCCAATAGAATTAGGACATGTGTTAGGGTAATTATAATATTATTTTTACCATTAATTACCCTATTTACTTTTAACCGTGGTAATAAAATCAAAAGTTACTAATCACCAGAAATTATTTTAATCTTATTAAACAACATTATTATTACTGATATCAACTGTGTCTCTCGGATTTTTGATATTCAACTCACAGAAGAGGTAAAATTATGTTTTATGCTAATTTGTAAATGCTCCTAGAAGATGGGTAAAAGACTGTAAAAAGATAAATAAAACTTTATACATCTACTTTTTTTTATAAAATGACTGTAATGAATTAAATTGAACCAATATTGGTATTATGTATCTCTTTTTAATTTAAATAAATTTTAATAAAATAAATAATTATTTTAGTAAAAAGACGATTTTAAAAAATAAATCATTGTTTTTCACTGTTCATAAAAAATAACTTTTTTTAGAAAAATACCAAAAATTCACCATAAGCTAATTTTGATATTCTGAATTCAAAAATTAATTCTATTATAACAAATTAAAAACATAGAAGTTGCATTAATTAATTTAAAATTAATTCCCGATGTCAAAACCAAAAAGTGTGTTTTTAAAAAGTAAAAACTATAAAAAGATTGACATGCGTTTATGTCAAATATAAATGTGAGATTACATATAATGACCTAAATTGTATTAAATGATAAAAATATAATCTAATTATACTTCAAAACCATTCAAGTGCATAATTTAACACTATAAATTAATTCGATTGAAAAAGTTGTTTTCATTTAAAACATTGTATTTTTAACTATTCATCACAATATTAAAGTTATGAGAAAAGTAAAAAAATTATCCAAACTAAATTTTTATGTCCTCCTTATAAAGAAGAATTTAATTTCATTAAATTAAAAATATAAAAGTGTCTAAATTTTTTAAAAGGGTTCTTCATTAAAAGGCCGTCAACATGTATTTTTTAAAAAATACTTCTTTTAACTGAAAAAATGAATTTGTACATATATTATATCTAATAATCACATAATATGGATTTTAAAATTATATAGAGTATATAAGATTGAAAATTTAGTTAATACTCTTCATAACCACTTTTTGAATGGCTAGTTTGGAAAGTTGTGGTGTGCTCAAACTTGGTGTTGCTTGTAGCACAAGCTATTGAATTAAATTGATGAGATAATTTACTATGAAATCATGGGTTGTTACACTCTCCCCACATTCAATAAATTGCATCCCCACTATTTTAATTTTGTTTTCGAAAATAACATGTTAAAAATAGAAAAATATTATTGTGGAAAACCCACATCCAAAATTAGGTTAATAAAAATTTTGTTTTAATAAGAGGAAAATGAAAATGAAAAATCCACCACAAAATTATGATCTCTATTTGAAGAACATTGGTGGAAAATGGAGACACATAATTAGAGGAAAAACGTAAATATTTATTCGGAGTGATTGAGGTCATTAATCACAATCAACTGTACAATTTAAGGCCTCAAAGCCATCAATATATGAGGATTTAAAATATCATTATTTAAACAAATCATAAGGTATTAGGATAAAACATTTTAGGTTTTAAGATCTCTTACCTAATGTTTAATAATTAATTTCATCAAAGAATAAGAATATATATATATATATATATACTTGACTTGTAGTGTTTCATCCTTAAACTAATTCCAACAACAAATTCATCTTTTAGTCCAAAAGATAATAGATTTAAAAAATATTCTATTTATCCTCATCATATGGGGTTTTAAAAATAATGATTTATAATTCATTTGTTATACTATTTTAAAAAAACTACATTATACAAACTAGGAAATCACATAGGCCCATGGTTGGTGATGCACCCTTGACACCCTTCCGTAGCGGGTTCATGTCTCGTGGCCTTGATGGACGTGACAGGTTGTCGCCCGACCTCCTGGTTGTTATTTTTATTAAAATCCAAAAAATTATTTTAAGAAGTTTTTTTAACCTTAAACAATAGTATCCAATGTTTATCTTAATCCATTCCAACCTTTAGAATTATCCAAAATAATACTGTCCAAACTCACATTCGAAAACTTATAACGAAGTTAAAGGCAGTGAAATCATTTTTTCCACATAATAACATGTCAATACATTCATAATTTATTCTTTTAAAACATGGTAAAACCCTAAATTACAATAAATCCTTGATGATTATATTATTTCTCCCGTATTCCTTATAAAATAATGGATATAATCTTTATATCCAAAAATGATTTCAACTCCAAAAATGATGGAATATACAAATCATTAATCACTTTAATGGTAGTCAAGAATATGAAATATAATTTATCTAGATCAATAATATATTATTCCTAAATCACTACCTCAATATCATAACCATATTAAGGTTTACCTTTCTCTCAACTATATATTTTCCAAAAACATTAACCAGTTATTGAGTCACTTTTCATGGTTCTACAAAATCTCAAGTCCTTAATGAAATAGTACTATAGTACAATCCTTATATACATTATAATTATTATAACATGTACAACAATAACAAAATACTCAAATGACACAATACATTAATAACAACATAAGAATGATAATTATTCCTCTTCATCTTTTGTATTATCATAACTTTATTATTATCCTATAACACCATTTTGGGTATACTCTTATGTTTTGGACATTGATTCGTGTTGTGTCCCAACTCCTTGCAGATGAAGCATTGTAAATTTGAATCCTTCTTCTTACGCTTGAAATCATGTATGTGATCTCCTTTTTCTCCACATTTATAATAAATTCCAATTACCTTCAAGAATTTACCAAGGTGATTCTTTCCACAATTTTCACATATAGTAAATTACTTCATTCCCCTCTTCCCATTATCTATATTTATCTCTTCCATCAATTTCTTCTCTTTATTCCCTTCAAATCCATAGGTCTTATAGAATTATTTACTTATCTTATTAACACATGATACTATTTATTCATATGATGAGAATACATGGGAGACTATTTCCCTTCTAAATGTTTTCTTAATACCATTAAATATATGATCCTTCTTAATCATTGGATCATGTCAATTTCTAGTGTTCACATTCCTTCTACTAGGCTCCATTTCAAAACAATGGCATACGCTAGGTTAGTTTATGAATCATAATCCATAATTCCAAATATGTAAAATACCTAACATAAGTTGAAAATATTATGAATATAATCTATAATCATTAAATGTTTTCTTTGAGAAAGTATTTTCTCATAAATCTTACATAATGGCTCGTATTGAAAATGTGAATTATCCTAAGAATATCCTCCCGGGAGTGTTGTAAACAAGAGTTCAGCAAGGTTTGTTTTCATGTACCAGGATACCTCGAGTCAACCCCGAAACTCATTGTAAGAGTTTTCTCTCCTAGATATTTCTGTGCCAGAGCCACCTCTACCTGCTCATATCTATATAGGGATGTATTTCTTGGAAAATAGACAAAATCAATATATTACCAAAATTCTAGGATGTTATTTTATACTAATCCTCAAAGTATATCTTAGTATAATGGTATCTTATTATAATTTATCTAAATATAGTTTCCAAGGATATTGTCAAAAATTAATTTTGATACCTACTATAATGTCATGACCCCAGAATCCCAGAGTCGGGGAATTATTTTAATACATTTTCATGATTACAAGGAATCAAGTCCCAAAATACTGATCAGTTAACAGTATTGGAAAATAGATTACATACATCAACTTTACATTTCATTTTCAAACATAAAAATACAACATATATATTTCTTTTTAGAATTCTATATTTCTCTTTTTCTTAACCCTACATATCAATCATAATACACTTCTTGGAATCCTGGGAAAATAAAACATAAGGAAGGGGTGAGCTTAGATGCTCAGTAAGAGACAATAATTTAGAAAAAGCTATAAACAATTAAGGAAATATTTTTAATAATAACAAAATCCATTTTAAAAATAATCATGAACATAATATGGAAAAAATAAATCAAAAATCACCATATAATCATGGCCATTGATATTCTACTAGTCGAATAATCACTTGTAATAACTAATTTCACAATGATGGAATGACTAATGTCGGACATCATTATCACATAGTCAAGGGCCTCATGCCCCGAATACAAATAAAAAGTTTCTTTCAAGGACCTATTCCAAGACACTAGTTTGTCTCAAGAGACCTATCGATGCATCGAGGATCTATAGCGTCCTCCTCTCATCACATACTATGTCCACTGCATTCCTCATATGAAAATGTTGAAACATAACATAACACTACTGGAAATTCGGTCTATATCCACGGTTCTAAAACCGTGGCTATAGGCCCCTCAAACCGTGGCTATAGGTAATAGCCATGGTTCAAGGAACCGTGGCTATGGTTTGGCGTGGATATAGGCCTAGACCTATAGCCACAGTTCCAAACCGTGGCTTTAAATCTATAGCCACGGTTCAAAACCGTGGGCTTTAGGTATATACCCACGGTTCAAAACCGTGGCTGCATACCTATAGCCACGGTTTGAAAACCGTGGCTATACTAAAGGGCCGGACAGAATATATTTCCACGGTTTAGAAACCGTGGCATTATGTATATAGCCACGGTTAAGAACCGTGGAAATGAACCAATAGCCAGGGTTTAAAACCGTGGCTATAGGGTGTCCCCAATCCATAACAAAAAATACCCCCTGAACACCCCCTGGACACCCCCCTGGACCACCCCCTGGAAACCCCCTTGACACACCCTGGACACCCCCCTGGATACCCCCTGGACACCCCCTGGACACCTCCTGGACACACCCTGGACACCCCCCAGACACCCCCCCTAGATACCTCATGTAGACCCCCCCATGCACCCAGCCCTCTATCTAGCCCCCACCCCCCTACACCCAGCCCCCTCACTACCCCTTGCACCCAGCCCCCTAACTACCCCTTGCACCTAGGTCCCCCTCCCCCCCCCACTGTACCCCCACTTCCCCCCCTTCACCCAGGACCCCCAACCCCCCTGCACCCCAGCCCTATATCCAGCCCCCACCCCCCCTACACCCATCCCCCTCACTACCCCTTGCACCCAGGTCCGCCTCCCCCCCACTGCACCCCCACTGCCCCACTACACCCAGGCCCCCAGCCCCCCCCCATCCCCCCTGCACCCAGCCCTATATCCAGCCCCCACCCCCCTAAACCCAGCCCCCTCACTACCCCTTGCACCCAGGTCCCCCCTCCCCCCCACTGCACCCCCACTATCCACCCCCACCCGCACCCCCCACTTCCCCCTGCACCCAGGCCCCCAGCCCCACCCCCATACCACCTGCACCTAGCCCCTATATCCACCCCCACCCCCATACACCCATCCCCCTCAATACCCCTTGCACCCAGGTCCCCCTCCCCCCCCCCCCCACTGCACCCCCACTATCCACCCCCACCGAGTCCTTGCATAATCTGTTGAAGTCCAAAAAAGAATACCAGCAATAGAAACCACTGCTGGACACCCCTCCCCTTGGACCACCACCCCTTGGACACCCCTAGACCACCCCCCCATGGATACCCCTCCCCCATTGTGGACACCCCTCCCCCTGCCTGGGACAACCCCTCCCCCCAGCTGGACACCCCTCCCCCTACTGGACCACCCCTGCCCCCTGCCCCCTGCTCCCTGCCCCCTGCCCCCTGCCCCCTGACCCTGGACACCCCAGGACAGACCCCACCCCAGGAAAAAACCCCCCCTAGACCCTGGACACCCCTGGACCACCCCCCTGGACACCCCTCCCCCATGATGGACACCACTCCCCCTACCTGGACAGCCCCTCCCTCTACTGGACAGCCCTCCCCCTGCTGGACACCCCTGCCCCCTGCCCCCCTGCCCCCTGACCCTGGACACCCCAGGACAGACCCCCCCCCCCCCCCCCCCCAATACCCTGGACACTCCTGGACCATCCCACTGGACACCCCTCCCCAATGTTGGACACCCCTCCCCCTGCCTGGACACCCCCTCCCCCTGCTGGACACCCCTCCCCCTACTGGACACCCCTGCCCCCCTGCCCCCCTGCACCCTGACCCTGGACATCCCAGGACAGACCCCACCCCAGGACAGACCCCCCAGACCCTGGACACCCATGGACCACCCCCCTGGGACACCCCCTCCCCCCATGCTGGACACCCATTCCCCTGCCTAGACAACCCCTCCCCCTACTGGACACCCTTCCCCCTACTGGACACCCCTGCCCCCTGCCCCCTACCCCCTGACCCTTGACACCCCAGGACAGGACCCCCACGCAGACCCTGGACACCCCTGGACCACCCCCTGGACACCCCCTCCCCCTTCCTGGGACAGCCCCTCCCCCTACAGGACACCCCTCCCCCTGCTGGACACCCCCTTCCCCCTTCCCCTGGACACCCCAGGGACAGACCCC
Source organism: Viscum album (assembly GCA_963277665.1). Classification (NCBI taxonomy): domain Eukaryota; kingdom Viridiplantae; phylum Streptophyta; class Magnoliopsida; order Santalales; family Viscaceae; genus Viscum; species Viscum album. The sequence continues at coordinate 2,017,937,614 of OY728127.1, forward strand.
ACCCCAGGACATACCCCCCCCCAGACCCCTGGACACCCCTTGACCACCCCCTGGACACCCCTCCCCCATGAAGGACAACCCCTCCCCCCTGCCTGGACAGCCCCCTCCCCCTGCTGGACATCCCCTCCCCCTGCTGGGACACCCCCTACCCCTGCCCCCTGCCCCCCTACCCCTAGACACCCCAGTATAGACCCCACCCTAGGACAGACCCCCCCTAGACCCTGGACACCCCTACCAGTCCTCCCCCCCCCCCTCAGACCCTTGCAACCCCAGGACAGACCCCCCCCCAGACCCAGGGACACCCCCCAGAACCTGGACAACCCCTTAGACCATGGACACCCCCCCAGAAGCTACCCCCCCAAACCCAGACCCCCCAGGACAGAACCCCCCCCCCCAGACCCTGGACATCCCAGTACAGGACCCCCCCCCACTGGACCCCCTAGACACCCCATGGACAGACCCCCCCAGGATAGCCCCCCCCCCCAGACCTTGGACTCCCCAGGACAGACCCCCCCCCACTGGGACCCCCCTAGACAAACGGATGGATGTCATGGGCCTATTGCTAAAAGACGAAATCTTGCTGCTGAAATCAGCAGTAAGTAAGAAGATGTAAATGAATAAAAATGAATAAAATTTACCCAATATACTTGGGGAATTTTATTCATCGGCAGGAAGAAGAACAATACAACGGTAGCTGAGAGTTCCTTCCCCGGAGGTGGAGAAATGATTTTTTTTACCTAGGATCTGTCTAATATTTAATGGAAGAAAGAGGGAGAAGAAATTAAGCACCTCATTACAAGTGGCAATAATCCAACAATTATAGAGCTAACCATTCAAATATTATGTGATACATGTACAATAAAATATGCCAGACAATTCCAAACCAATTTTTTCAGTTTAATTTATCCTTTGTACAACCTTCTACGCACGTTTTGTGGAAAGATGGATGAGAGGCAGCACCTGAGAGGAGATATAGTTTAGTAATGAGGAAATACGAAAAATTATAGAGATAACCATTCAATGTTTCTCTAAGGAGGAGTAACCGCAGCAGGGTGTCTTCTTGGAGCAGGGCCAAATCACGGCGTGACCGCGGCGTGACCGCGGCGTGACCGCGGCGTGACCGCGGCGTGACCACGGCGTGACCGCGGCATGACCACAACGTGTTGGCCCGGTCCAGCGACATCCCCCCTATCTGGACACACCTCCCCTCTATCTGGACAGCCCTCCCCCATCTGGACACCCCCCCTACTATCCCAAATCTAGAATCCCACTTACCCTAAAAGAGAAGAGAGACCCCAAAAATATATTTAAACTGAACTCAAAAATGAGAAAATTCAATCTAGTACATAACACCGATCATTCTATCTATTCAAATAATAATGTCAAATACCTCCAGATCATGCACTAAGTGATCCCACACCACTTTAATGTTGGAAACCATCACATAACACACATGAAATTTAAAACATTACAAGGACCTCTTTACTAAAGGCATGTATGGATCTAACAAGAATTATATAGTATTTGGATTTAAGAACTACATTTCAACTAAAATTGATGATTTAAAAGAATGAGTAACATCAATACCACTTAACTCTAACAACACAAAGATAAAAAATAAACACCATACCTTTATAGTAGCTAGACATGGTATAGATTCTTTTTGTGCATACTCTACAATATAATGAAATTCAGTATTAGCTCCCCCTCATCACTCTTGCACCAGCCCCCCCCCCCCCACAGCCCCCTGCTACCCCAGCCAACCTGCACCTGTCCCCCCTCCCCATCCCCCCTACTACCCCAGCCCCCCTGCCACCCCCAGCCCACCTCCACCCCCCCCCCCCCTGCCACCCCCATCCCACCAGCACCCCCCCCCCCGTAGCCCACCTGCACCAGCCCCCAACCCCAGCTGCACCATCCCCCCCACCCCATCCCCCTGCTACCCCAACCCACCTACACATGTCCCCCTCCCCAGCCCCCCTGCTACCCCAGCCCACTTTCACCCCCTTGCAACCCCCTGGACAGCCCCCTTGAACACCGCCCTTGCACCCCCCATGCCCCCCTTTGTCCCCCATGCCCCCCATGCACCCCCCTGCACCCCACTGAAATGAAGGTGGAAGGGGGATGGTGTGGGCTGGATGTGGATGGAGCAGTGAAAATCACGGCGTAACTGTGGCGTGACTGCGGCGTGACCGCGGCGTGACCTTGGCGTGACCACGGCGTGACCGCAGCGTGACCGCGGTGTGACCGCAGCGTGACCGCGGTGTGACCGCAGTGTGTTGGCCCGATCCAGTGACATCTGCGGGGCAGCATCTTCTGGCCAAGAGCGAAGGGAGCGGAAGGAGGCTCGAATACGGGTGGAAGGGGGATGGTTGCAGGTGTTGGGGGGATGGTTCGGGCGGAATTGAAGGTGGTGGGGGGGGGGGTGCTGTTTCGGGCTGGAATGCTGGTGGCAGCGGGCTGAAATGAAGGTGGAAGGGGGCTAGTGTGGGCTGGATGTGTCTGGAGCAGGTCCAAATCACGGCGTGACTGCGGCGTGACCGCGGCGCGACCGCGGCGTGACCTCTGCATGACCGCGGAGTGAACAAGGCGTGACCGCGGCGTGACCGCGGCGTGACCGCGGCGTGACCGCAGCGTGTTGGCCCAATCCAGCGACATCCGCGGGGCAACATCTTCAGACCAGGAGAGAAGGGAGCAGGAGGAGGCTGGAATGCTGGTTGAAAGGGGCTGGTTTCAGGTGTTGGGGGGATGGTGCGGGCTGATTCGAAGGCAGCAGGGTGGGTGTTGCGGGAAGGGGGGATGTTCAGACATAAATACACCGACTGAGATGTTCGGATAAACCAAGACTCCATTGCTCAGATAGAGGCGATCTTGAAATACATCTGCATGCAGTAACTATCAGAAGGTTATAATCATAGATGAAATGGTTCAAGATAACCAGACACAGTATGAGAATTTTAATGTAAAACAACCAAATGAAGGGGTCGTGCAATGACACGAATGGGCAGAGTGAGAATATCCGATTGATCATCGGATGGAGTACACTGCAATCAGAGGAAAGAATATGCGCTGTGATAATACAATATGCAATGGAGGATTATCGGATGGTCCAATAAAATTGTACGCTAAGTAGACACCCTATGATCAGACGATTCAGGTATAACATACCTGGTAGTAGAAAAGTTGAAAGACTATGATATAAATCTACATACACAAGAGTTGGAGCACCAAAAGAAATGCAACTACTGATGATCATGTGATAATAATACAATCGAGCTGAGTAATAAATACAATAAAGCAGCTAATATTCATATAACTCCCTTGAAAGTATAGAGAATATTTGATGTTAAATGTATAAAGAATGATATGTTAGATTTGGATGCATGGAGAAATTAAATTGCATAAGATAAAATTATATTTTTCATTAAGATAATATTTTGAAAAGAACATTTACAATTTTGTAATTTGAATAAATAATTCAGATTACATAAAACAAAAAGCATGATGGAATAAGTTATTACATACCGTTTAGGTACAATGATGACATTGATATAGTACCTGAGTCAGTTGTTTGGGATCTTGCACCAGAAGAAGCACCCTATAAGCAGATAAACGGTAATTTCAAATAGAATGACTAATCATATATTGAACATAGGTGGCTGAAAGCATCTAATAATCTACACTCATGTAAGCAGATCCTCATTCTTATGCTTGTGAATAGAAACAATTCATCCTCGTTAACTTGTAAGCACGCCTTATCTCTCTTTTAATCTCATGTTCAACAAAAGCATATTATCAGGTGATGCACCAACCATTTCAAAGAGCATAAAAACATGGGTTTGAAAATTTAAAAAGTATAACATGCTTAACAGGTGTAGGAAGCTTCTATGGACCTAACACTACATGCTAAAGTGTCAAACTGTGATGTAGAATACTGAAATATGCTTCTGTTTTCAAGAATCTTTAAAACTAATGGGTATGTTGGATGGTTTTAAAGCATTAACCAAGTTTATAAATGCTTTAAAAAGTGATTCAAGTCATATCTAGATCCTATAACCCATTTTTAATTTCAATTTTTCTAAGCTAATTTTCATGGAAAAGCTCTTTTATGATAATCTATAAAAGTTCTATAACCTCATGGAAACATTGTCTATGTAATGGTCTTCCCAAGCACCTATTATTCAAACATTCTTTGTAGGAATAGAGAGTTTTTGATCATAGGGAAATAAAATTACTACCCCTCAGTCTACTATTGAGGGCGTCGCGCTATAGGTTGTCACCCTAAACTCTGAAATTAGGGCCCTTTGGAAATCTTTCTAGGAATAGAGAGTTGTCGATCATAGGGAATGAGCTAATATTTCAAGTTTACCAATATATTCCAGAAGAAAACAGGGATTATGCACATATCCCCACCACTTCACAAGAATACCATTAGCATATCCTGGTAGAAAATGGAGGGATACATTCAGAATATTTCCATGCTTCAATCGAATGTAAGAATCAGAAATGGTTCTCCACAAACAGTACTGTTAGGAATACAACCAAATGGATTGATATCTTTTGGGACAAACTATTTCAGATCATTCATTCCCTGTATGAAAGTAATTCAAGGAAATCCGTACAATATTTCCATTTTCAAGCAAGAAAAACATATATTATAAGAGATAATTCTTTAACTCAATGGATGAATCTTTAACAGAATCTAGCAAAAGAAAAAAAAACAATATCAAATGACAAAAAATAATTACCAATTGTCCCTGTCAATGATGTAACCAATTAAGTAGTCATCGACATGCTGACATCACTGAACGGGTTATTCAAATGAGAAAGACAGTGACAAAATCCTTACAGTTTGGAAAGGACAGAAAGATTTCGAAACATATCAGGAAGTTGTCCTTGAAATTAGTTGTGACTAACGTTTCTATGATTAAATGAAAAAGAAAGCTGGTAAACATCTTGAATTAAGAGAGTGAAGATGAATATGATATTCCAAGAAATTACTTGAAGAATAAGGCATAAAATTATTCTTTTAATAAGAAAGGTAAGATTTTATCTAAGTTTAAGATGTGAATCTTTTTATCTAAGTGTGTAGATAGTAATTTTAGTAAGGATAATGAAGAGGTGGAATCATCTAGTGAAGATGGTGAAATGCTACTAACTGAAAAGTTGAATAATGAAGTATTCAAAAGTGATGATAGAAGCAATGATGAAGACGAAAGAGATATAAAAATATAGTGAAGATGAAGATGATATTCCAAGAAATTACTTGAATAATAAGGCATAAAATTATTCTATTAATGTGAAAGGTAAGAATTTATCTAAGTTTAAGATGTGAAACTTTTTCTCTAAGTGTGAAGATAGTGATTTTAGTAAGGATAATGAAGAGGTAGAATCATCTGGTGAAGATGGTGAAATGCTACTAACTAAGAAGGTGAATAATGAAGTATTCAAAAGTGATGATAGAAGCAATGATGAAAGTGAAAGAGATATAAAAATATAGTTCATGATGAAAAAAAAACTTAAATAGTGTATCTTGAAGATTTCTCACATAGAAATAAAGAAAGGTTTTAAGAATGATGGTCAATTATCTATCAAAAATGACATCATACATGCTACTTTTTCATTCAATTATAAGAAGGATGGTCAATTATAAAAATGATTGACCGTACTTTTGACCATCTTATGGACATCATCTCCACAATGACATCATCCAAACCTCTATATAAATGACCATCTTATGGATCATTTTTATAATTGACCATCCTTCTTAAATTTTTTTATAATCTATCAACAATGACATCATAATCATATTTCATGACCATAGTCACTTCATGGGAAATTTTAAAAGCACTTGGAATAGCTTAATCCCATTCTAAGAATTAAAACCATCCAAACACCATTTTGAGCTTACTAAGCACGTGAAATATGCTTTTAAATTCATAAAGAAGCATTTAAAACACTCATCAATATATAACACATAATACAAGGGAGTTCCAAAGTAACACCTACCTAAAATCAATGGCGGGTGAGCTGGAACCGTCCGAAACACATAGCCTTCAGTGGCAGATTCCCAAACATGTATGAAGATACCCACGTGAGCCCTAGAAACAAATAGAACATAAAGAATTGGCCAAATCAGAACCCCTAGTGTTTTACCGAACTAAAATCACAATGGGGAAGGAAGAAAAATGCAGGGAAAAGGAGGGATAATTGAAGTAGAGGCCATACCATGAATAATCGGCCATGAATAAATATTAAATCACAAAAAAAATTCAAGAGGAGAGGTGGTCAGAGGAGGGAGGTGAGCATGACTATGGGATCTCATGAAGGAGGTGGGCTAGTAGTGCCGGAGGAAGAGGGTCGCGGTGAGGTTGGGGGGGGGGGGGGCGTCGGCAGAGAGGTGGGGAGATCGTGTTGGCCAGGAGGTGGGATGGCAGTGTCGGAGCCGCGTCGACAGGGAGGCGTCAGAGTGCGTCGGTGGGGAGTCGTGCTGACTGCATCGGAGCCGGAGGAGGAGGATGATGAATCACGGGGGGGGGGGGGGAGGAGGATGGGAGGAGGAGCGGCGAAGGAGGAGGTGGAATAATCGCGACGGAAGAGGTAGCAGGTATACGGGAGAGGGAGGAAATCCCCGATGATTTGAGGAACCGTGAGCTACCTATAGCCACGCTTTTAAAACTATTGTGGATATATCACATTCTATAGACAGGCATCGTGGACATCAGACTAGGTTATATTGGCACCGGACGAAACAAACTCTACAATCAGAGACTGCATATATAAAAACTCATCAAAGAGCTCGACCATGAAATCGTGTTTCGGGAGCAGTGGTGGGGGACTCAGAAACAACAACATGAACAAGATTGGATCAACCAGTATGTTGAGGATGCTTCAGGTGGCCATAATGTTTTTAGCAAGCGTAAATTGTGTGATGTTGTCAACCATAATGGTGATACAATATATGACCGAAGCTACCACCACCAATGCATCCAAATCCACAACCATTTCAACGAGATGCAACAGTCGTGTGAAAGAAATCAACAGACATAGTAGTGGTAGATAGATGATTGGCCTTGATAAGGATACTAAAAACAAGTGACATATATAGAGTGATGGGGTTGGCAGCATCTTTTTCCCAACAAGGTTGAACTCTGGGTTCAATCCCTGAAGTGGAAAAAAAGAATAATTTCTCATGCTGAGTGTGCATTTATTCTGGAGTTTGGGGAATAGATCACAAGTCGATGAACTCACCCACAATAATCTTCCAGTCAAAAAAATGAAAGAATCAGCCAGGATCCCTAGTATTCATGTTTATGGCCACACGTTTAACCAATTTTTCCATCAAATTGAGAAAAAAACTAAACAACTTTCCATCCTCATGTTCTTAACAAGAATACGAGGATCCGCTGAATTTGGAGGACTAAAAAAATGTCCACAACATAATCCCTTCAAAAATATAGTCATTTTCATCTGCCACACGCAAGAAATTGAGAAATTGAGGCGTTGCCAACTGAGAGGATACTGTAATAATCTCTGGTTTGGTTGCGGTTTCATTTACGACACCCATATCAATGAACATTACAAACAACACAAACTGTAGAATTAACCCGGGGCGCAATGACCATCACAGTGAAGTAGCAATATTCCTTCCTTCATCAAAGAAAGGGTAGAAAAGGCACACCGGTCCAAGAAAAAAGCACTATAGGGAAGCATAGATCTGTAGAGAGAATCGCAAAGTGGTGTGCATGGTTGATGTAGTGCAGCGGGCATCACTAAGGCGCGACATCAATGGTTGGGTGAGACAGGATGGCTGGGCAGCATGTGCTTGGGGGGGGGGGGGCGCATGTCCTGATGAAGGCAGCGAACGCAACTAGGGTGCATGGCAAATAAAGGGGGTATTGGCAGGGACCAACGAGGGCTCCGGGGAAAGAAAGGGGGGTCCGATCTAGAGACGCTTTCTAGGGTTTGGCATTGTTACTGTGTAAAAGGAATATAACCAGAAACAATGTACCTCGAGTTAGACAAAAACATTCTATTAATAGTGTACGATGAGAAATACAAGACTTGAAATAGGTCCGGGATTCAAAATTTAAACACGCTAGATAAAAGGATAGAAATAACCTAGACACACCCACATACTAAGTACATAACTGCTCTAACTAAACACGTCAAGAGTACAGTCCACCACAATCCTTTTTCACTTTATGTTAGAATAAGAATTGAGCTCTATGTTTAATTAGATCAAATACCTGGAAACAGAGAAAAATAAAGCACCTATCCCACAATCACATGCCCTGCGATAGTTGTCAAGTGCCAAAGTTGTTTCTACAACATCTTAAATCTCAATGAAAACAAGATTATGCTGCATTATTTCCTGCAACAAAAGTTTAAAAAAATTGAATAAGTTCATAGAAAAGCTACCGTAAATATAGTTTGAAAAAAATTAAACTGCATGAATTTTTTAATTGGTAAATAAAGATATATTCCATATATCACCTACAATGATTTGAATATTGAACCTTACGCAACACCAAGGACCTAATACCCATGCTGATACCAAGAAGCTAAAGAACTAGCGCACCCAAAGAAAAAACATTTGACTACAACGAAGATAAGAATTTTAAAAAAACACATTGAGATTTTATTATACCCATAAGAAAGTTTTTTCATTCATAACAAAATGTATAAATGTGAATTCAATATCTCCATTGAGCAGTAACATGGCATTTTCCCCAAAATGGATTTAAAGGCAGTCAACAAAAAACCAATATCACCAATGCTAATGTAGAACATATTCACCTTTAAAATCCCATGTTCATTCTAGCTATTGACTATTCTTTCCATGTACGAGTAACTGGTGAAGAAGCACACAATCCCATCAGGGACAACTTTCACCATCTCTAGCAAAAGTCTCCCATAGTTTCTTAAAACGCCATGATCACTCCTCATATCAAATTTAGTACTTATAGGAAGCTGGTCAATGTGAAAAAACAAATATGATCCAGAATACCATGACAAAATTAAATGTAATGGGTCTTAATTTATTTAAAATAAAACCTATGTGAGGGTGAGGAGAAGCCAACTAAATAGAAAACACATTTAACCTAGTATACTAAATTTGATAATATCTCACCTTCCACGAGTGAGAACCATGGGACAGATGCAATCCCTTATTAAGGACATTGTTAAGCTTTGACTAACAGCTGGGTTGAAATTAAGAAGGTGAGGATAGATATCAATCAGGCTAAGAGTTCCAGATGTGATCACAACTGACTGGAAATGACTAAATACAGGCTTTATGGCAAGAGAAGCATCCTGGCAGCTGAGCTGAAATGCCAAAATGAAAACTAAAGAAATTTATCATTTCATGATGTGAATGAATAAAAATATCATTTGAACCATGAAAATTGCTAAAAGACATCCAAAGAGATGCAGTACACCATAAATAGTAATTATATTATGATTTCCAATGACATTTTACACCAAGACAGAAGACATTACAAAAAAATCCCATATCATACGCAGAATGGTTTGATAGTTTATTCCTCCTATAACATGACTGTTATAAAAAAGAAAGTCACAATCATACGAGAGATCCAAACGTGACTTCTAAATATCATATACAAAATGTCAGCCCCCACCCCTAATAAAATGAACAAGGCACTAGTGCCCAATGCAGTTACACTTACTGAAAAATTCAGGTAACCTTTGAAACTCAGACGATAAATCAAGCTTATAACCATTAACAACAAGGAAAATAGTTTCAATGAGAGGAAAACATAAATCAACCTCAACAGAAAATCTTTAAAAATGACCATATGAAGTACGGTTAGTCTCCCCATTGAATTTGATAGGAATTCCCACAACTGGTTCACTACCCCAAAGGATTTGAGAATTCCAAAAAAACCAACTTAAGCCCTGAAAGCGTATCCGAGTTTGAAGAATTAAATTCTTAACCGAAGCTAGATCAAAAAGAGGATCCCAATCTTGAAACCTCAATATTCCAGGTTTGAGGGAGGCAAAACTGAAGCCCCGTGTTCTTGATTTTAATTCATCCTATAGGGAGAAGAGGAAAAAATACCCTACCAATCGACACCATGAGCCATCCACTGAAGCCCCAAATCTAATGGAACCGCTTTAAGAGATCTTCAATTTTCCATGGGATATTATTCTGCTGCAACATTAAACATCCACAAACTAAATACTTCATTCTTCTAAAATCTCTTCAAGAATTTCATCATTCGGCTCAATAAGATCTAAAGTACCATTTCTCATAATTCTTTTATTTTATGAATCAGAACTCGATATAAGGTTAAAAAATATCTATCCAAGCATAAGAGACGTGGTTATCATTCAAATTGTCTCGAACATTCACATTGCAGGGATCGTTCACTTCATGATTCACTGGACTATCTTCTTCCAAACCCAAAGGCACTTGAATCACTCCTTGTCCAGTAACAACCTTCCTCAAAATCTCTAATGAAATCCTCCTCTGGATTGAAGTATCACTCCAACGGGAAAGCCATCAATCGAGGGCATGGATGAGAATGATGAGCGATAGTGCTGGTGAGCGCGGGGAGAGCGTGGGAATGAATGGGGTGTGGCATGCCCGAGGAATAGGACGGGGGAATTGGTGAGGGCAACGCAGGTACCTCACGAGCCCACTGGGGGATACTCGACCTAGGCCCTGGTTTCATGGGATGGGGCACATCATTTGACCCTCATGGCAGCTTGTGTTGAGAAATCAATAAATTATGGCCTTTGTGCCACAAGGACATCAGGAAATCTCATCTAGGGTCTTTTGGTAAGCCATCATCTAAGACTTAGAGACATTTCAAATTCTTATAAAAAGTTACAGCTGGATTGACAATGCAAATTTGGAAAGATGAGGCTTGATCCACTAATGTACCTGAGTTTGTGTGTGCTTGTGTTTATAATTACCCAAATTGAGGAGGATTTATTTGTCCTGTTATGAGATTACATCAGGCAAGATGTCTTCAGGATTTCTTTGGCTTGTTATTTGGACCATTCTTAAGATGTAATGAAATTTCTATGTCAGAATCCTCCTGTATCATCATCGGCCACATTTCATAAAGAAAAAATGGGTTATATTATCTCTAAATATTGATTAGAGGTAAAGATGTAACCTATTTTAAATGACCAAATTATCATGAGAACCTAGAAGTATCAAAAGGGTCTAAAATGGTTACTCCATCTATAAAATCATCCAAAATCCCATCTCAAAACAAGATAATGTATGAAATTTATTCTGAATTCCCTCTCTCATTATCTACCACTACACCGAAATGTGTTGAATGAGGAATGAACCCAAAATGGGAAACATCCTTTAATAAATAAATAGGACCATCGAGTCATTAATTGAAAAAGAACAAGACCATCTACCATAGATTCGTCCACATCTAGTATTAGTTTCATGTTCAAGAAAGAACAGAAGAAATTATATAAATTTTCAAATACCTTGATGATAGGGTGTGGGGGGTGTCGACCTTGGCATACGGGGTGTTGAGGGTTGTGGGGGAGAGCCTTCGGGAATGAAGAGAGGAGGTGGGGAGGCCGGTTGGAGCAGCTTCGCTGGAGGAGGAGGATCATGGGGAGGAGGGTCGTGGTGAGGAGGCATTGTGGGTATTGAGGGCTGTTGGCGAGGAGGAATCGGGGAGGAGGTGTCGGGGAGGTGTCGGGAAGGAAGAGAGGAGGTGGGGCCTCTACGTCGGAGGAGAAGAATCGGGGGTGGCCGCGTGGATGGAGGATCCCGAGAGGTGGAGTGGCCACATTTGAGCCGGTCGGGGAAGCGTCGAAGCTGTGTCGGGGCAGCGTCCGAAAAGTAGAATTGCGGTGAAGTGGGGTGGCCGTATCAGGGGCACGTCGTCGGAGGAGGTGGAGAGTCCGCATCGGAGCAGCGACGGCGGGTAAGTGGAGTGGTCGTGCTGGAGGAGGACGATCGTGTGGAGGATGGGTGGCCCATCGGAGGAGGAGGATCGCGGAATGTCAGGGAGAAGAGTCGCGAGGAGGAGAGAGGGTTACGGTAAATTGGGGAGTGGGAGTGGGTTAATTTCCACGGAAATCGAAATTGGTGTGGCTGTACACATGATATAGCCACGGTTCCTATTGTCCGTGGGTATAGCTCCGTGGTGGTAGCTCTAAATTCTAGTAGTCTAAATATTCATAGTTAAAATATCATATGAAATGAAAATACATTATCCATAAACTATGAATTGTATAAAAATAAAAAATACATAGTCAAACATATAAAAACTAATTTAATAATATATGAAAGATTGTATTATAATAAATCAACCTCAATCTAGAATAATATCGTGTAAAGGATGTTAACATAGTTGAAATTGATCAATAAAACTCTTTAAGAGGAATATACATTTTTGTGAAATCATTTAGAAGTCACTCCTTTATAATGTAAGTTATTTTAATATATTTTTGTATCAAAGTTCCCATACCACTTTGAAATATTTGTAAGAAATTAAACTTTTAAAACAATCTTATCTATATAAATAAATCCTTGAAATCGTTTTGAAAACATGGTCATTAATGAGAAAGATTTAGAAGAATAAATATTTAAAACATTTAAATTGATGTTTTAGTTAAAGGGTTACTTAAATTAATCATTTTGAAATGTCTTTTATGAAACAAAGACATGGATAATAAATATGTCTCATAAAATACTTACACAGAAACAATCTCAGATAATAATGAGATTGAGGAATTATCCATTACCTTGTAATTCCCATTAGACATGGGTACATTTAACTTCCTATATGATGATCAGAGTATGTTATTAAATTATACCAGAACCATATTAATATTTTTGATATCATACATGATTCATTTTTGACTTTATACTACCCATTTAATAATATTTCCATGTTAAATTGACATTTCGGGTAATAATTGCTTTCATTATCGTACATGTTTTACCGTGTTATTCATGATCGTATCACAATGATCATGATTTCAATACTACGATAATATAAAAAATTATATATATCTCATATATATTTAGAATATAAATATGTATAATAGACAGATATATGATATGTAAACACCATTTATGGAGACGGTAGGCCGTACATACGCATCTGTTTTCATATCCTATTGTACAGAACTAAGTGAATATAATATATTTAAATACACACACACACACAGATATATATATATATATATATATATGTTTTCAGTAGCATTAATAAATCATATATTACATATTTATTATATATATATATAGATTTATAATCATCGTTAAATGGTGAATGTGGAAATGAATCTTATGGTGTCATGGAGACTGTAAGTCGTACGTACACACGAGCAATGATATCATTTAATTAATGATTAAAATGTGTGGAATTAGATGGTATTTTAATTTTATAGAGACATTACCATGTTAATTTCATTATTTATATACATATTACTCAACATTATATCTATCCAAAAAATATAGTGTTGAATAACAAATTACACCACGACGTGGAGACGGTAAGCCGTACTTACGCACACATGGTGACATTATCATCATAGGATGGATAGAATAATTAATATGGTTGTACCATATTTATAATAACATCCTAGTATGTAGAATATAATGGAGTTATTATTTTTTTATGGAAATAACAATGAAATAGTATGTAGAAGAAGAAAAGAACTTTGAAAGTGGTGATAAAATAATAACCTCTTCTTTGGGTGTTTCCATTTGATTTGAACAAAAGGTCCCAATAGGTTGAATTTCTACTCAATGGAAAGTCTCTAGGTTTATGTGAGGTAAAATGGGAGGAGATTTGGGTGGGGGTTTGCTGATCCAAATTGCATTGGTCTTGTGATTTTAAGAGATGTGGAAGTGCCCTTTTATAAGAGGGGTGAGGTTCGCTTTTGGAAAAGCTTTAAATAATATTTTATAATAAAATGAATTTTGTTTATAATGGCTCAAAAATAATTTATTTCTAGGATATGGTGGGGGTGGGTCGAAAACCACTCAACCAATAGGTTTTAGACAGGATTTGGTCCCCATATTATCCTTATCTTTTATATTGAACTCTTACTTAAATAGATTAACTTTTATTGTGTATTCTTGTATTATTAGACTATATGGTTAATAAACATACTATAAACATCCAAGATAACCTCAGGTGGATCATTAATGAAATTTATAATATTATTTATGCCCTTTTTCCAAACCCTATATTGTTAGAAATGTTATATAATTTAATAATAAAATATTTGTTTTAAAAACTCATTTATGTCAATTTTTACACTATTTAGTATTTGGGTTTTGTGAAAGTCATCACAACGTGATTATTAAAACAAGATACATTGAATATAACCTCACATTTCATATTAACCTAGAAAATTTGTGGATGTCATATAAACTTCTATATTATATTGATTTTAATTTTTATAATACAATTTATTTGATTCTTTCATTAATAAGGTAATTACGACATTATCATTGTATCATAGATAAATTTAATTATTTAATGTATAAAAATTATAAATAAAATACTATTATTTACGAAATAGGTTTATATTTCTAATAAATATTTATAGTCGAATTTATCTTAGGCTGGGCCCTTTATTAAAAATTGTTTAGTTATTAAACCTTGAATTTAACACTTTTAACTCTTCTTTTTATAAAATAATAATAAATTTACTAATCTAATTCAAGTGGACCAAAAAGATCATATTTCATTGCTATGGTCTATTTTGGTTGAAATACGTTTATCCAATTGAATTATGACATTTTTTTGGGTAATTATAATATCATTTTTATCATTAATTACCCTATTTACTTTTAACCATGGTAAATAAAAGTCAAAAAATAAAATTCACCAAAAAGTATTTTCATCTTATTGGACCAAATATTACATAGTGATATCAACTATGTCTCTCATATTTTTTATGTTCAACTCATAGAAGCGGAAAAATTATGTTTTATGCAAATTTGCAAATGCTCCTAGAAGGTGGGTAAAAGATGGTAAAAAGATGAAAAAAATTTTATACATCTAATTTTATTATAAAATGACACAAATGAATTACATTGAACATATATAGGTATTACATATCTATTTTTACTTAAAATGAATATAAATAAAATAAATAATTATATATATAAAAAGTCGGTTTTAAACAATAACGCATGGTTTTTCACGATTCATCAAGAATTAATGTTTTTTGAAAAATACCAAAAATTCACCCTAAGATGATTTTGATATACCAAATTCTAAGATGAATTCTATTTTACCAAATTCATAAAATAGATGTTGTGTTAATTAATTTAAAATTAATTCCTATTGTCAAAACCAAAAGGCTGGTTTTTAAAATTAAAAACTATCAAAAGATTGACATGTGTTTATGTCAAATTGAAATGTGAAATTACTTATAATGACCTAAATTGTATTAAATGATAAAAATATAATCTAATAATACATCAAAACCATTAAAATGCATAATTTAACACTATAAATTATTTTGATTAAAAAGGTTTTTCTCAATTAAAACATAGTATTTATCACTATTTATCAAAATATGAATGTTATCATAAAAGTACAAAAAAATTTCCAAACTAAATTTTAATGTACCACTTATAAAAAATAATTTATTTTCAATAAATTAATATATAAAAGTGTCAAATATTTCTTTTAAAAAGGGTTCTCCAATAAAAATAGGTAAAATTTCATTTCATGATAAAATAATTATTTTATCTGAAAAAATGAATTTGTTCTTATATTATGTCTAAGAATCACATAATATGGAGGTTAATATTTTATATGGTATATAAGATTCAAAATTTTGTTCATACTATTCATACCTACTTTTTGAATGGCTAGTTTGGTAATTTGTGGTGCGCTCGAACTCGGTGTTGCCTACAGCACAAGCTATTGAATTACATTAATGAGATAACATACTATAAAATCATGATGTGCTAAATGTGTGTGGTCTATTTTTTCATGGGAAAGATGATAAATGGTGGAAACTAATCATGAACGTGAAGAATAATTAGGAAATAGATTCCAATGAATGGGAATCATTCAAGGATATATTTTTTGATAAATATTTTCCTAGAACAAATTGTCTAAGGACAAAAAGGGAGTTTCTCAAACTAAATAAAGAGGGAGATGAGTCTATTAGGACTTATGATGAATATTTTAGAAGGATTTCATGATACTCCTTCATCATTATCTGGAACATTATAAATGTGGATCTTTTATTATGAAGAATAAATACGAGCCTATTAAAATCACTACAAAATATTTCACTTTTTCCAACAGGATCATATCTGTCGGTAAAAGTGAATTTTCTATTTGTAAAAAGTTTTACCAACATATATGTCCATGTCACTAAACTGTTGGTAAAAACTTTGTCGCTAAATGATTTTTTTACACATAAAATCATTCTATTGAAATTATAATAATACCAACAGATAATATATATGTTGGTTGTAATGTTTAGCAAAAGGTTATAACGAAAAAATTTTCTGTTGGTAATAATAATTCAAACATATAATATATATATTGGTTAATGTGTTTAGCAAAAGGTTTTGATGAAAAATTTATTAGTTGGTAATAATATTACCGGAATAAAATATATATTTATTTATAAATTACATTTGAATAAAATTTAAAAAATTTTATTCATCGTAAAATTAAATATCATACTTATTATTTTATCATATATAATACATCGATTTTATTTAATAAACTGACTACGATGTTAACAAATGTTCAGACAAGTTTTATATTATAAATATTAATTAATTTATCCCATATAATACATCTACATTAATTATTAAACAATAGAAGATTTTAACAAATGTTCAATCTTAAAAAAAATAATTATATTAATAATGAAATTTAATACAAAAATATTCATCACACCCCACCCACACAACGTCGAGACCACCCTCGACCCATCCATTCCTCCACAAGAGCATCTCATCCATGTGAGAAAACATCCATGACAGCGAACCAACTCCCGCACCAAACACTAGCAATTACCACCAACAAACCATCCAAGGCATGCAAGCGAGCAATCCATGCCAACGAATAATATCCAGAACCAGTCAATCCATATCTCTAGAACCATGACCCCTTCATGCACAATGCCCAGCATCCAAAGTCCATTACTGAAAATCCATCACCATAATCACCTACTCAGAAAATAAACACATCACAAATAATAAAATTAGAATGAAAATGGATAATGTAGATTAAAGTAAGTCACCTTTATATTATAAACGCAAATCTAAAAATGTCTATCCCAATACCCCCATCTCATTATACCTTTCTGTATTCAAAGGTATAAGAACATCTTGATCACCAATTGAAAATGAATCTCGATTGTTCAAATAGCAGCAAGAATCCATGACAACTGATGTGGGTGCCAAATTCAAGATGATGGGCCAGAATACAAAACTAATAGTTGTATCTACATCAGAAATCCCCAACTCAAAGAAACAACATGACCAATCCTGATAAAAAACTAATTATATTGAATCCGAAAATGCAATCATTTTCTTGATTACTATTAAAGAAAAAATAGATAATGTCCTTCATCATAAAATAATAGTTTAATTCAAGCATGAAAAGATCGGTCTATGAAACATAAATTCATTTTTTATTCACAATAAGCAACACGAGAGTGACAGTCCTTATGGAGACCAATTAATGAGAATGGGTAATATAAGAGTTTCAGATAATTTTTATGCATTAAAGAAAAATTAGGATTCACTTTTAAATAAAAACATACGCAAAAATGGATAAAAAAGGGAAATATCAAGTAAGTGTGAATTAATGCTACACTAGAAAATCCAAGAATGGTCTGAGAGAAACTATCATGCGCTGTATACATTCTTGTTCCTTCCTATACATGAAGCATTTAAACAAAAAAACAACTGGCCGCCACATGAAAAACCATTAGCTCGATACAATACCTATACAACCGTCCCCGACACAACCCGGTAGCTTGAAGAAGATTCTGTTTGATTTCTCCAACAGCAAAAACCTAGGTCGTCTGCTCCTCTTTTAATTGAAAACCCATTATTGGATGCTGCAAATTATTACTCAAGGGGGATTCCATGCACTCAAATTTTGGGTGTGGAGTGTTGTAATTGGCGAAGGTTCAGAAACTAACATATCATTGCTTCCATGTGAACCCCTTCATCATGTCACTTGTGAAACCTGAACTAGCAATCCTGTATAGGAAAAAACAACAACATACCAAGCTCAGCTATTTGGATAAAATATACACAATCCAGCTTCAAGTCACCTTGACCCCAAGTCACAACCAGCAGCACGCCCACTAACACTAACCTCCTTTTCTAATTATGCGGGGAGTAGATTTGTAGCCATACCCAACGAACCCAGAATCAGTTTCAATATCTAGACATTCAATATAGGCTTTAATTAAGGACAAGCACTAAAACTTCTCCATCATTGAGGCATGACCCAGATTTTCAGTGGCCAAACACAAGTTCAATTATGATCATCCCAATATAGTATGATAAAAAAGATACTTTGAACCATCCATGACCAGACAACTTGTTGGAACAATCAACCACTCCATTTTGGGTTAAACATGGTGATGCCATGCTTGCAAGGGATCATTGAAAACATGTTGAGAGACTCAGGATTCCTAAAGAAAGAGTTAACCAACATTATAGGATGAATAAAAGACCTAATAATATAATGAAAAATCAAGGAAAAGATAATGCTAATATATTGGTTTTAAGTGATAATGCTGCTAGTTAATAGATGCAAGAACATTCATTTTGATTGGATAGTGGTTGGGATATTAGACATGGGTTTCCTACACATATATTTCACATATAGAGGAATATTTCTCACCCATATCAGAAAATGAGATTACAAACTGAGTTTAGAGAAACAAATCACTCACTGAGTTTACAAAAATAGATTACACACGGAGTTTTCACAGACATTTTTCACACACAAACACATATTATAGACACAGATTACACCAATATTACACATAGTTTGTGCAGAAAGACAGAGATTTCACACACATATTAGACACTGATTTTACACATAGTTTGTAAACACAGACACAAATTTCACACGCAGATTATGCATTGAGGTTAAACACTAAGTTTACACTGAATTTTACGCACACTTTGCACACACAGACATAGATTGCACACACATTACACACTGAGATTATACAGAGATTACACAGTGAGTTTACAGACACAGATTACACATCGAGTTTACCGACACAGATTACACATTGAGTTTACAGTCACAGATTGCACACATAGATTAAACACAGACTGTACACATGATTTTTTCATACAGATTTCCCACACAAGGTTTTACATAGATTTAGCCAACGGATTTTTACACAGATTGAACACTGAGTTTACAGACAAGAAATTTTATTACACATATAGAGATTCCAGATTTCAAAGTGTAGAGTACAATAAAAAATATGACATGTCATTGATAATCAATATTTTTACAGACAGTTTCTTATTAAAAGGACAATATTATCAATGTAATTCGAGGTTATAAAATACCAAGAATAACGTTAGTGAATTGAAACATATTTTTAGGAGCAAAGTTAATTTCACAAGTGCATCTGTTCATAAATATAATTTATATCAGATAGGGTTATAATATTTATTAAATTTTTTAATAATATTCAAAAATTGTGTCCAAAATAATACATATTTAATGAAAAGTGAATTGTCTAAAATAAGGTCAGGCCCTACATATATACTCTTGATTCTCCCAAATTGTGTTAAACGTAAAATAAAAGGAATGAATACTCTAAAATCAATCCTTTTATCAATCCAGGAATAACACCACCAACTGTTATGACTGGAACATTTCAAACTAATGCTTTTCTTTGAAAATATCTTGCATGCAGCGCATAGCATGTATCATTAGACACATCAATGTATGTTACCTATAAAATCAAAAATAGAACCATTAAAATTAATGCAAAATGCCCCCAGGGGTAAAATACATTAAACAGGTTATGAAGGGTGCAACACATTAAAAAATAATAATTGTTTCCTTGCCTTATAGTGAACTACAAAAAAATTAGTTTCCTGTGATTCTCAATGTATATCTCATGATAATAGAGTTGGTATTTGATATATGATTCTCAGTCTATTTCCAATGATGATTTGCTTCCATATTTCAAGAAAAGAGAATGAAAATCACTGTGTGGGAATGTTGGGATACTTGAAAAAATATTCAATCCACATTATAATTCATCCTTATCATCATTAACACAAAAAAACATAATAACATCAACAAGAAAAAAGAAAACACTTAAGCCTATAACCTTTATGATGAAAGAACAAATTCTGAATATTTGGAACTCCTTACACATTTGGATTTCCATTCAACGTTATGCTAAATTAGGCCTAATTGATTAACCAGAACATGAAAACCAACAAAAAGAATGTGTCACACCACTACCCATTTTACTCTCTCATTTCTTCTCCACTCAGTCATGTCCTCTGTAATTTTCTATCATCTCTAACCAAAACTATTAAAATTATTCATTCCATTTTAGAGCATGCGTTTGAAATCATATATTTATGTTTTCAATTCATATATTTTTGTTCTATGAAACTAATTATGTAGAATGAATATCAGATTTATGTTCCATGGAAACTGTCATTCAAAAGAAAAAAAAAATTCAAATACACATTAGATTTATAAAACCAGAAAAAAGGATTGCTAGCATTGATTATGTATTTAAATAAAAATTTAAATTTCTAAATGTTTTCATAATTATGTATTGTGAAAAAAAATTATGATAATAATGATATGTCAAACTATTTCGGTGTGATAAATCTAAAGTAAACTAATTGACCTACACTTATACACATCAATTTTATTACATAAATTCACCAAATAAACTATGAATATCCTGAAAAAATAGTGATTATATATTTGAGATAGGGAGGGATAGAGAGAGAGTGTGTGTGTGGTTAGGTACCTCCACATATTCATCACAAGCTGCATTCTTTGAGTAGGCAGGTAGATGGTCCAAAAATACCAACTGAATCAGTTGGATCCTTCCATACAAATTAGTAAATAAATAAATAGATCACAAAAATTTGTTATTTTTCTTGGTGATTAATTGTTATGCAGTATCACATACATAAAGTCAAGCTATGCATAATAAATACATAGATGATAGCAAACATGCATGTATATTAATTTAGAACAATTACATTGTGAACATTGAAGTATGCATACTCGCAAAGGAAACAAGAACACATACCCACAATGTCACTAAGAACACTCACATATTGTCAAAGTGTTCCTACTCGCAAATAAATAATGAACACTTTCATTGGAAATAATAACTATTATATTTGCAGCAAACACCAAAGCATGTCCCACCGTTGTAGAATAACAGTCTCAGTGATGCAGTGTTTCACCAGAATCTACACAAAACAACACAATAAAAGTAATAAACCAAAACACGAGAGAAAAATTACAAATTCAATGTATTTACCAAACAACATATGCAATAAATATGTGTGAACTGAAGGATTCTAACACTTTTCTTTTTTTGGTTCCCGAGATCAACTTCAACAACCGTTGTTTCTACTTTAGAACCCATTGTTTCTCTCGTGGTGTTGTGTTGGCGTCAGATCAAGTCATCACACCCATGTTCCGTGATTCTCATCCCCAAGTCTGATCCTTGTTGTAGGACTCATGTCTTGGCCATGTACAAAGAGTCTAGGTCTGTGGTATTTCTTGTCCATCAAAGATACCTAGGTGATACAAGATCTCCCTAGTAGGGGACTGTGTGCATTCGATTCTTACCATAGCCCAAACTACTTCCATCAACTAGCGGCATGTATTCAATGGATTTTAATGCCCCTACCTAACCTCGATGGCACCATGATGAAGGGTTTGGATTGGTTCCAACCTCAGTCATCTTGTTCACGAACGAATCTGGAATTGTTCATCCCGACATTTTCTTTGGCAATGATCTCCCATTATTATCGTCAGCTTTAACTCGATCAAGGTTGTGGGTGCTTGACCATTGTGAGAAAAGCTCATTCCCTGGTAGTTGAAATAATGATAGAGATTGTAGAATTCGTTGGTGGTTAATGTAGGATGATGGATTGGCATAAAGACTAACCACGATTAGGGTTTCAATAAAATTCTCAATTATCAACAATTTTATATTTTTTAATATATATATATATATAATTTATGTAAAAACATATAAATATTTTTAAATTAAACATATTTTAATTAAATATATAAAAAATATTGAAAAATGATATGTTTTTTTAAATTTTTTTATAAATTTATTCAATTTTCTATAATAATAATTATTAGTGAATAAATTATTATAATATATTTTTATAATGGTAAAATATTTTTTAGTGAGGATCATTAATAATAGTAGATTAATTTGTTGGTAAATCAATTGTTACTATTAGTATGATAATGAAACATATTTTCTTCTTAGTAAAATATTTGTTGGTATAAAACAATTAATATCATCAGATATATGTGTTGGTAAAAAAATTGATGGTACAAGAAATTAATACCAACAAAACTTAGTATATATTGGAATTACAGATTTATAACAACAAATATAATATTTGTCCCTAAATTTATATTGGTATAAGTCACTTTTTATGTAGTGAATCATTTCTGAATCTAGAATCTGATAGTTATGAATATATTTTTTATTGTTAACTTGAGGTTAAAATGGATATCAGATAATCTAAGTGGTCTCATGAGTCTGGAGATAAAAACTAGAAAATTGAGTTTAATATGTGATTACCAAAAAATAAATCCCATGATGGAAAGAAAACCCAACATCCCTTGTGTTAATGTTATGGGAATAAGAATCATGTGTACTGTCTAAAGGGAATAAGAAGATTCATAAAATGTATAATAGTGCGTCATCATGATAATAACTTATAAATGTATCTGAATAATCCCACTAATGTGGAAGAATAAAAGAAGTTTTAGATTAACACATATCCTATAGTGGAGTGTTTCAACTGTAAGTGACATGGGAATTATGCAAACCACTTCCCTAAGATAGGGGTTATTATACGAAATAAACAACATCAACATCCAAGGTTGAAAGGAAGGGAATATGTTATCACTTCTTCTAAGGTGGATCCCAAAAATGATGTAGTGATTGGTGCACTTGTTATTCATTCAAGAATAGAGAATGTACTATTTGATTTGGGTTGAAACACCCTGACCCCTCTAGACCAGATTCAGTGCATTACATGTGATATTGGCATGGTTAGAAGGAATGAAAAATCCCAAAGTAGCAAATAGTTTATTAGTCATGAAGAAACTTGATACATAGATGTAACAGAAATTACCTTGAAAAAGGTTACAAAATATAGTACATAACAAAACAAAAAACTACAACCACATGAACTCAATAAATAACCTTATATTCATCACATGTTAAGGGTAAAAAATGAAAGAGGTGAGCTCAAATGGTCAGTAAGGGATACAAATGGACGAATCATGAATTTATAATAACTGAATTGTAAACAATTCGACATAATCAATATGGGATGGTGAAGAAATGAAAAACTCATGCCATTAATAAAATGAGAATGAAACTGCATCCATAGATTTTTTCATAGTGAAATCCTCATGGATAATAATAATAACTGACAATGAATAAAGAGAATTATTATTAATTGTACTTCATGTTTCTGGCACATGAAACCATAATACTATAAAAACGGTTTAGTTCTATGTGTAGAAACCCGTTTGATTTTTTGAAACAAACTTATAGTGTTTGTCCCCAAATGATTTGTCTAATGAGACCTACTAATACATCGATGGGATGTAGCAGGATCCACCCACCACTTCATGTCCAAATAATTCTTTATACATTGACTTAGTAAAAGTGCAATATGCCTTTTCAATAACCTTAGAGTTTATAGTATAAGGATACATCAATATTTCCATAATTAAAATAACTTTCCAAATAAACACTGTATGTAAAATGGTATACGGTGTAGAACACAAACATATCCATGATATGATATTATGGATATTTAATATAAATATATTTTTCAAATTAAAATTGATATCAATTGGGCAGTAGGTACACCACATAAGGATTATTAGGTGCATATTACAATGTTAGTCACAAGAAATAGTAGTTCAGACAAAGTCTCTTACCACAATGTAATCGGTCGAATCATATAAAAAGAACATAATAAATCTCAAATTATTCATTTAATAACATGAATATAATGAAAATAAAAATATTATATATCAAATGATAGTGCACAAATACCACATACATGAAATAATTGGCGAGTTTTGGAAATCTCACAGAAATGAAAGTGTGATGAGAAACCCCTTACAAACATTTCGGCTTGGTAACGAGTGTTATTGAGAGGGAATAATGAGAGGTAAAAGGTTATTACATTATTTTTATGTCACAAGGGAATTATGGAAGAGGTGAAAAAACATACCCCATCATTAGGAATTAAAAATAAAAGGGCATAACATATCGGATATTCTTGAACTAAAGTGAGAGATAGGATCTCTTACAAAGACTGTGTCATCAGAGTGATGATAAATCAATGACATATTTATGAGAGAAAAATAAAAAATCAAAAAAAATATAAGTGGATATATATTATAAAACAATCCTAGATCATTCACACATATTCTTGGAAATAAAAAACCAATGACATAGATGTGTAACTCAATAAATTGAAATTGAGTTATGATATCCCTTACCTTATGGTAGAAGGTGTTCCTAACTTTCTATTTAAGACCTAAGTAAACAAATTAGGCTTATTAATTAATAATTACAAAACCTATTCTATATGTAAATGATTTATTATTACCCTTTTACTTCATTCAAGGATTTTTTGATTAGTTATAAGGTTCAATTTCATTACTGGGGATTGTTTGTTTACTTGGTTTTAAATAATATGTTCACCTATATTCAAATTCTGATAAATATAAAACTTGGATGTGGTCTTCTAGAAATGAATTTATATTCTATTAGTGAACATACTAGAGATTACATGGTTATAAATTTATTTTTTTTACTTAGAGTGAAGTCGAATTATTATATATATAACCTTAGTGACAATTGTTTTGGTTAATCAGTGGGTTTCATTACAAGGAACATGTTTTTCTTTACTAATTAATACCATTTGTACAAAAGGATTACAGAACAAAAAACAGGGTACATAAAATATATAATAATCGGGTTAAACTATAACACAAATGGTTTCATGGCCATTATTAAATATTATAATAGAAATTTATTAATTGTTTCCCTTGAATGTGATAAATTAGCACATCTCAAACAGTGATTTCATTTATTTCAAATAAATGGTGTGGAAAGGAGAGAAGATAGTGAAATATTCCATTAGCATAAAAACATACCAGTAAATGTATGTTACTGGATTTACCAGACTATATGGGTGAAGGGAGGTGAGTAAAGAAAAATAAATAAAAGAACATAAAATAAATTAAGGAATTAGAAAAAAGAACTTGCCTCTTGAGACTTCCTCCTTTGGGAGCCTCTTACGGGGAGAGGTTGTGGTATTTTGAAGAAGATAGGAGATATTGGATGTGGGGGAAAATCTTGGGGAGATATTTGGGTAGAATATTGGAATGTCACAAGGCTTTAGACATGTGAAGAGAAGAGGGAGTGAAGGGGGGTTTTATAGTGTATGAGAGATGAATTTTCTTAATATTATAGTAATTAATTTATTATATCCTCTCACGAAAAGCAATAGTGAGTATTACATGACCAGGAATAGTTTTATAAGCATGTTACTTCTAAACAGTTGGTATTACATCAGTATATCATCATCAATGACTCAATAAATTCATTATTTAGCCTTTATCGTAAATTATTGCGTTTTACTATTCATAAAAATATATGTATTTCATAATAATCCCCAAATGTCACCCTAATCATTTTTCAATGTGTAGAATCCAAAAATTTATTACATTTTTCAAAAATAATTTTCTAAATATTATTAATTAAATATTTAATAAAAAACATTATTTAATCGAAAAATATAAACACTTAAAATATTCATCTTTATTTTGAAGGTGCCTAAATTTATTTATACACTAATGGGTATGGATACCATTCATAAGAGTCGTATTACTATTCATAAGGGTATGTTAATATTCATATGGGTAGGTTACAATTCATAAGGGTAGGTTACTATTCAAGAAAAATTATGTTAATTCAATAAAACTCTAAATATCATCCTAAACACAACCGTGTATGTCATATTTTCAAAATTCACATCATAGAAGTGAAAAAAATTATATATACATTGCTAGGTAATAACAAAATGGTGTTTGTAGAGTCATATGATATATGGATTCTATAATAAATATTTTTATAAATTTTTGGGGTGTTGCATTATTCCCACCTTCAGAAATTTCGTCCCCAAAATTTTATTTACTTATTAATAATTGAGGGTACCTTAATCTTGTTGTCCATGTGGTTTCCTCATCATCATTCCCACATAAATAAAATGTCCATGCATTGAAACAATGATTTAGATATCCTTCAAAATCATTTTCATCCTCCATCCAGATACACCTTGTACAACTTGGGTCACAAGGGTGTTCATAGAAGAATTGGTTTGGAAAATAACTATTTATGACATATAATTTCAAAACATCTATAAAAACATTATTTCTATAAATGAGTCGGACCAAATTTGAGATGAAACATTCAAGCAATGGTCCTTTTAAAATTCGATAATTATGTGATGAAAGATTATATTTCAAAAGAAAATATAAATATGTTTCAAAAGGGTATCATTCTTCATCACCTTTTTCAAAATCATAATATTCTTCAAAATCATGTGATAAGGTAAAATATTTGTAAATGCCTTCATAATATTTACCATTTTTTGAAAATGTGATAATATTTAGAAAATAGGATTTGATTAAATACACCCCATGTTCGACAATGGTATCGAGGTGTAGTGGATGTGTTTGAAATCCCAAAAGATTGCTTTCAAGTGAGTTATATGTTCGAAAATGTTTCCGAATTGTCGGCACATGACTTTGTAATAATTTTTTCAAGAAACTCACAAGGAAGGGATATAAATGTCATTTGAGATCCTCCTCCATCCATTTGTAACTGACTTTCCATGATTGAAAAGTTATAAAACCAGGGTTTAACTTAAGGAATAGACATATACACTAACCATATGTTTAATTAATACTCATAATCCCTAAAGGTTCCCTTCCTAAATAATTACATACACTAGATTAGATTCTGAATCTAAAACAGAAGGACACTTAACATATATTGACATTCTATGCATAGCTAATCTCATAAACATGGTTTCTCTTAGAAAAATTAACATTAAAATCCTTCATAATGGCTGGTAAAGAAAATATGAATAATCCTAAGCATATCCCCCGAGAGTGTCATAACCAAGAGTGTAGAAAGGCCCATTTTTGTGTACCAATTCCCGTTCGAGTCTATCTCAATGAGGTGTTTTCAAGTGTTACCACGAGATACATCGGTGCAAGAGCCTCCTCTACCTTCTCATATCTAGACTAGGATGTATTGCATGAAATATCTACATAATCTATTACTAAACAATATATTAAGATGTGTGTGCATGTTTTTCCTCAAAGGCTTATCTTAGGGAGTCTTCCCTAATCTACGTTTTCTAAATATTGTTTCCAAGTTTTCTACTAAACTTCCCTTGATACCAACAGTAAAACCCCTACCCCTCTAGACTGGAGGCGATACATTAATTATGATATTGGTATGTCTATATGGAATGAAAAATCATGAAGGAACGATCCGTTTAGTAGTCTCTAAGAAACTAGATACCTAGATGTATCAAAAATTACTTTGAAAAATGATACAAAATACAATACATAAGAAAAACCAAAAACTACAACCACATAAACTCAATAAATGACCTTATCATTATAATCTATTGAGGTTAAATAATGAAACAGGTGAGATCATCTGTTCAATAAGGGTATCAAATGGCCAAAGCATGAATCTAAAATAATGGAATTGTAAACAATTTGACATAATCAATATGGCATGGTGAATACATAAAAAACTAATTCCATTAATAAAATGATAATGAAACTGCATCCATAGATTTTGTCACAGTGAAAACCTCAGGGATAATAATAATAATTGATAATGAATAAAAATAATTCTTATTAGTTGGAAATCATTGATCTAGAACTTCAAACAATAATACCGTAAAAACGGTTTAGTTCTATTGCTAGAAACCCGTCTGATTTTGGAGACAAACTCGATGGGTTTGTCTCCAATTGATTTGTCTCAGGAGACCTGCCGAGGCATTGAGGGGAAATATTGGGCCCCACCTTCCACAGAATTTCCAAATAATTCTTTATACATTTATTCAATACATGTGAAATATTCTCATTCAATATCCGTATATAATAGAGTATACAGATTCATCAATATTTCTAGAATTAAAATAACTTTCCAAATAAAAACTGTATGTAAAATGGTATGCAGGTTAAGGAACAAAAATATCCATGATATCAGAATATGGTTATTTAATATAAATATAATTTTCAAATGAAAAGTGATATCAAATGGGTAGTAGGTACACCACATAATGATTATTCGGAGCACAATACAATGTTAGTCACAACAAAATAGTAGTTGAGAAAATATCTCTTACCATAATGTAATCGGTCAAATCATATGACCAGAAAATAATAACCCTCAAATGAATCATTTAATAACATTAATATAAATATTATCATGTTATTATATATCAAATGGTAGTAAAAATATACCAGATAAAAGAAATATGTGGAGAACAAGGAAAATCTCACAGAAATGAATGTGAGATGAGAAACCCCTTACAGACATTTAGGCATGGTAATGAGTGGTATTGCAGGGGCTTACTGAGAGGTAAAGAGATATTACATTATTTATATGTCACGAGGGATGTATTGGTGAGGTGTGAAAACATACCCCATCATGAGTAATTATAAATAAAAGGTCACAACATAGATGATATTCTTGAACAAAAGTGAGAGAGAGGATCCCTTACCTAGATTGTGTCATTAGAGTGAAGATAAATCAATGAAATATTTATGTGTCAAAAAAATCCAAAAAATATAATTGGATATAAAGTGTAAAAAAATCATAGATCATTCACACATATTCATGGAATGACCAAACCAATGACATAGATGTGTAACTCAATAAATATAAATAGAGTTAAGATATCCCTTACCTTATGCTTGAAGGTGTTCTTGACTTGTAATTTAAGACCTGAATAAAAAAATTAGGATTATTAATTCATATGTCCAGAACCTTTTCTATATATAATTGATTTATTACAACACATTTAATTCATTCGAGTCCTTTTTGATTATTTATAAGGTTCAATTTCATTATTGGGACTCGTTTGTTTACATGGTTTTAAATGATCAGTTCACTTATATTCATGTTCGAATAAATATGAAATATGGATGTGGTTGTCCCGAAATGATGTTATATAAAATTAGTGAACATAAAATTGATTACATGGATTTAAATATTATTTGGTTACTTATAGTGAAGTCTAATTATTATATATATAACCTTAGTGACAACCGTTTTGGTTAATCGGTGTGTTTAATTACAATGGACATGTTTTGATTTATAACTTAATACAATTTGTACAAAAGGATTACAGAAATAATAATAGGATATATTAAATATATAATAATCTGGTTCAACCATAACACAAATGGTTTCATGACCATAATTAAATATTAAAATTGTAATTGATAAACGGATGTCCTTAAATGTACTAATTTTGAATATCTCAAACGATGCTTGCATTTCTTTCAAATAAAGGGTGTGGTAAGGAGAGAAGATAATGAAATACCCCATTAGAAATAAAACATTCTGGTACAAGTATGTTACTGTATTTATCATACTATTTGGGTGAAGGGAGGTGATGAAAGAAACAAAAAGAAAAGAACTAATGGAAATGTAGGAATTGGAAAATGGAATTTACCTCTTGAGACTTCCTTCATTGAGAACCACTTATGGTGAGAGGTATTGGTATTTGGAAGATGCTATGAGCTTTTGGATGTGGGGGAGGATCTTGGGGAGATATTTGTTCTGAATATTAGCAAGGCACAAGGTTTGAGTGGAGTGAAGAGAAGAGGGAGTGAAGGGGGGGGGGGGTTTAATGTGGAGGAGAGAGGAGTTTTCATAATATTATAATCATTAATTTAATATTTCATCTCAAGACAAGAAATATGAGTTTTAAAAGACCAATAACAATAGTATATGCTCGTTACTTCGAACCAATTGGGCTTACATAATCAGATCATCATCAATGACTCAATAAATTCCTTATTTAGCATTTATCATAAATTATCACATTTTACTATTCATAACATTTTTTGTATTTCAGAAAATTCCCAAAATTTCACCCTAACCATTTTTTGAGATATAGAATCCAAAAATGAAGTCCATTTTTCAAAAATAATATTCTAAATATGATTAATTAAATATTTAAATAAAATCAATATTTAATCCAAAAATATAAACACTTAAAATATCCATCTTTATTTTAAAGGTGCCTATATTTATTTATACACTCATGGGTACAGATACCATTCGTATGAGTCATATTACTATTCACAAGGGTAAATTACTATTCATAAGTTTTGGTAACTATTCTAAGGGTGGGTTACTATTCTCCAAAAAATGCGTTAATTCTATCAGACTCTAAATATCATCCTAAACACAACTGTGTATGTCGGATTTTCAAAATTCACATCATAGAAGTGACAAAATTATGTTTACATGGCTAGGATATATCAATTTGGTGTTTGTAGAGTCATAGTGCTCTATGGATTCTTTAATAAATCCATTTATAAATTCTTGGTGTATTACACTGGTTCTATACATTCTTTTATATCATTCAAGTATAATAGAACTATTCAAACACCACCTAAAAATATTGATGTTTTTTATCTGTGAGAATAGAAAAGGGGGTAATTATTGCATCAAAAGTAAATAATTCCTCCCCGGTTATTGATTGTGGCCTAAACCTCCCATAAAATATCATATTACTTCGATTGGTGGAGTTAAATGATTTATTTGGAATGGATTTGTTATCTTTATTTAAATCCAACATCAATTTTTGAGAATGTGAGATCAATCTTCAAATCCCAAGGCATACTCCAATTATATACAAGTGTATGGGGGAAGTTGAAACTCTATCAAAATAATCATCCTTATTGTGAATATTATTTCCTTATGAGCATGCATATTCATCACAAATGATTATTACAAGAGAGATAATCTTGAACACAAATATTCAAATTGTGAATTACTACACTAATGTGTTCCATAAAGAATTGATTGGTATTCTTCTAGACTGAGAGGTTGAGTTCTAAATTGACCTTTTACCCATATCTTTTCATATTTCAAAGACAACATAAATAATATCCACCATTGAGTTGGAGGAATAGAAGAATCTATTACTGGAGAATCTGTACTGGGGTTTCATACACTCAAGTGCTTCACAATGGGGTGCACAATTCATTTTAATAAGAATAATTATTGACAAATGAGCCTCCACGTTGATTATAATGAGCTAAAAATAATGACAAAGAAAAAGTATCCCATGCCACAGATAAATGACTTTTTCAATCAACTCTGTGGGGCCAATTATTTCTCTAAGGTGGACCTCTGGTCAGGATATCACCAATTAAAGGCAATTAAGGAAGATATTCACAAGACTACCATTCAAAAATGACCGGAACACTATGAGTACACAGTTACTCCGTTAGAACCCACTAAATATCCAGAAATTTTCATCGACATAATGAATATTTTATTTAGGTATTACCTCAAAAAAATTGTGATAATCATCAATGATGATATTTTGATATACTCCAAGATCAAGGAGGAACATGAGTAGCATTTTAATATTGTGATAAATACATTATTAAGGAAAAAATTAATGAAATTTATGGAAAATATGAGTTCTGGATATACGAAGTATCATTTGTGGGATATATTATCACTAGTAAAGGAATATTTGTGTAACCTTCCAAGAAAAAGGAAATCGAATAGTGGCATAGTCCATCATTTGTAATGGAGATACAATGTTTCCTTGGTCTATCTGGGTATTACCATCAATTTTTTAATAAATTCTCATGATTTTCAAACACACTATCCAATATAACTTGAAAGGGAGAATATTTTTTACAGACTAGTGAATGTGGATACTGCTTTAAAGAGCTAAAAAATAGTCTTATCACCATGCCATTACTCACACTTCCAACAAGTGGGGAACTATTTTTGTTATAATGTGATGTGTCAAAGAATCAATTAGGATATGTGCTAATGAAAAATGATAAATTGAAATACTATTCCTATAGGTAGTTGAAATTTCATGTGAAAAAGTATCACATAGATTATCTAGAGTTTTTAGATGTAATCTTTTCATTGAAAAGTTGGAAACATTATCACTATTGGGAGAAGTGTGAAATATATACTGATCATAAGATCCTAAAATATGTATTCATATTTATTGTGATTAATATGCACCAATGGATACATTTATATATCTTCTAGAATTGTAACTGCTCAGTCCACTACCATCTTGGTAAGGCTAATAAAGTGGTGGATTCACTAAGTATAAAGGACCCAACAACATTATCAATGATTATAATTGAGAAGGATTCAATCATCTTATATTTGTAAACAATAGACATGAGAATTATTAAGGGAGGAACTTCATAAATCCTTTCTCAAATGATTTCTTAACCATACCTATGGACAAAATAAATGTTTCTCATAGAAATGATAAGGAAATTCAGAAAGATGATGAATCTATACAAAAGGGGAAATACTCAGAGTATAAAATTCATGATAATGGAGTTTTAAGATTTTGGTCAGGACTATTGGTACCATCTAATCTAGAGATAATGAAAAAGCTTCTTAATGACGCACAGAGCTCAACATCCTCTATTCACCCAGGGAGGACAATGATATATCAATATCTCTGAGAGAATTATCGGTCATACAATATGAATAAAGATATCATTGAATATACATTAATGATTTTGGTTTGTAAATAAATAAATTTTGAAAGAAAAAAATCAATGTGGATGATGAATCCATTACCCAGACCAGTATGGTAATGGGAAAACATCCCCATATTCATTGTCACCGGACATCTAAAGACATATGTAGGAAACGATTCTATAGTGTTTGTTGTAGATCATATTTTAAAGATAGCTCACTTTAACAAAATTTGAGAGGACTTATAACTTGATCATATTGAGAGGATATACATCAGAGAAGTGGTTTGGTTGTATGGACTATCACTGTCAATTGAATCAGATCGAGATCCAATATTTACGTCCATGTTTGGTAAAATGCAACAACATAATCTAAACACTGAGTTGAGCTTCAATATGGGTTATTATCCTCAAACCAATTCCCAATCCATGATTATTATTTAGTAATTATAATACATTTATAGAGACTGTTATTTGGACTTCAAGGGATGATGAGAAAACCATATTCCCCTAGTCGAGTTTTATTACAAAATTAGTTTTTTCAAGATTATAAATAGATCTTTATAAATACCTTAATGGAAAAATATGAAGAACACTGGAATGCTAGTATAAATTTGGTGAACATAAGTTGAAAGGACCTTAAATGGTCCAATAAATGGTGGAAAAGGTGAAAAACATTCCATGTTACATCAAGACAGCCCAAAGTCAGTAGAAGAGCTATGTATATAATCGTTGACAAGACCATGTGTTTAAGTTTGGATACATGGTATTCCTCAGCATATCTCTGTGGAAGAGAGTCATTATATTTGGGATGAAATGAATGATATTCCCCATGTACATCGGCCCCTTTGAGATTCATAATCATGTTGGTGTTGTGGCCTATCGACTAGCGCTTCCATCTACCATGTATCAAATACATGTTGTATACCACGTATCCCTCTTGAATAATTACATATAGGATCCATAACATGTACTGAATCTGGAGGTGGTATAACTGGAGAAAAACCACTCATATAAAGATCACCTGGTGAAGATCATGGATCATAGATATAATGTTCTACTCAACAAAACCACTCACATAGTCAATGAAATATGTCAGAACCATAAGTATGAAGAGGAAACATGGGAACTAGAATATGTATTGATGGAGAAACACCCTCTCATGTTTTCAACATAGTATTTAAAATTAAATTTCTAGAGTGAAATATCATAAGGGGGTAGAATGTAATGACCCAAACTTTTATCAATGGTAATTCCCTTCTTATAATGATATAAATAAAATAAAAATCACATAGAAAACACAATAAAAACTTTATAAATAAATAATTAATGAAATAATAGGTATTTATAGAAATTAAGGAACCTAAACCAATGGAACAATTACCTGAACATGGGAATAGTAATGTGGACATTAAGAATAGTAACCCAGCCAATAGATGAGTAACCTAAACTATAGAAGTATAAATAAAATTCATGTGTCTTATGAATTAAAATATGATATATTGAAACCATGGAATAAGTAAATAAGTGATTTAAAAATGATAAATTAGGTATTGATATTTTTGGTCAATGTAAATGTTTAATAAAAACATTATAATTAATATATTTATTTGTAGTAAAATTCATAAAATATATTAAAAAATTAATATCTTTTTATTTTTATTTTAATGAAAATTTATGAGACCTTAATTAATTTTTCGTAGTGTTATATAATCGGTTATAATTTTAAAATCAGTATTTCTTGAATAAAATGCGATTTTTATTAAAAATTTAAATTTTTCATAATTAGAAAAATATTTTCATAATATTGAATCCATTTTTGAATTCTAATTGTTGAAAAAAGGTTTGGGGTATTTTTATGTATTTTATAAAATAGTTTATTTTTTTGAATATTGAAATATGGTAATTTATAGTATTTATCATTTTAGAAAAATACATGAATTTTTGAGTCATGGTTGGTTCATGGATGATTTATGTTTCAAATATATATAACTAAAATTATATAGTTACTATTTGTATTTAATATAATCAACACTTTTTATATTCTTGAGACAAAATATTAATGTAATTAATAAAATAATAAAAAACACACCCATCTCCTCCCCATATAAATACAATCCCTCAACACCTATTCCCATCACACCACCAAAATCCATGAATATTTTTCAATTTATAACCCATAATCCTTCCAAATATCTCCCCCATGTCCATGATCCTTTTTTATCAACAAAATACAAAACTCAATTTCCCTAAGGAGGTTCTCGAGGAGAAGATGTTCAAGAGGTAAAATCTTTTTTCGTTTTATTTTTCATTTATTTTAAATTTTTTATCTTTTACTCTCCTAAAATCCTCTATAAAAACATTAATGATAAATCCAATATCTTATATATACTCTAACTATATTATTTTAATGTAATGTCCATCATAAAACCACTTGTCCTCCTACTTTTACTCTAAAAATGAAAATATTATCCGTCGTGTGTTGATTTACCGCCATTATAGATGATGTGTTTTCATTTTCCATTAACACATTCAAGTTTGGACATAAAACAATTATAATGGAGGAAATATACTGTAAAATCTATGTTATAACCTATTTTATGTTTTGTAAAAAACCTATATGCATAATATTAAATAATAGATCAAAACAATTTCACGATGATAGAAAAACTGAAAAAATAAACTAAGAGATTATCATTAACATTTTATCTAATGAATAAACCTCAAATAAGATAAAATAATAATACATAAGACCATTTAATCTTCTATAATTTCATTAATAACATATAATTTATATTCTGGACAACTATTCTCATTTTATAGGTTCTTCTACACATGTATATAGGTAAAATGATCATTAAAACCAAGGAAACAAACGCTCCTGGAATGAGGAAATTGAATCTCATAACTCATCAAAAAAGATCCTAAATAAACTCAATTAAATTATAATAAATAAAATAAATGTTTAAAATGTTATGAATAAAATTATTAACGAATATAATTTCATTATCTAGGACATTAAGTGAAAATTTTGTTCACATTTTGACATATGGTAAGGGATTCTCTCAAAACCTCTATTTATTCCTTCGGGTTGTGTCTTATCTCTATTTACCCAAATTTAGATCCCAATTATTAATATTTTCACTTCCTAAATTTTATTTTAATGTTCCAAAAAAATTTATATAGTTCAATTATTCTTTCATGGCGAATAAATACATGTTTTTAAGGTTCCCTTCTTAGTTCCTCTCGATAAGCAAGATCGATTAAACATAATGTCTCAATTTAATATCCAATTTCAAATAAAATTAATAAAAAAATTTAAATATCCATTATTCTTATTAAATCAATAATTTTATCATAAAAATATATCATAGTTAATTTGGGTTTATATAAAATATTATGCCTTTTCTGATTTAAATTCTCTTTAATATTTTCCTTAAATTGCACTAAAATGTCTTATTTCAAATGTTTCTTAAACACTCGTTTTATATATTATCCCTTCATAATGACATAAATTATCATGATTCATGTCTATTTTCCCTTTTTAATATTCAATTATGTTTTATATCCATTATTTCATGGACACTATTATGATATTCCATTTTGATGTGCCTAATTACAAGATTACAATACCCATTTCTTTTCAATTGTAACCCTTATGATTATAACTTATAATTGACTAATAATATGGAACACATATTCATGAACATGATATGATGGTTTCACATCGATATCACCCTAATACATAGGGTAATTTTTAGTATCATGTGATGCCATGTTGGGATATGGTGTAAACCTAATTCCTTTTTGGGACTTGGTCTTCCATGTGCAATGGTCTTGGAAGTTATCCATGACAAATGCTCCACCATGTTCATTGTTCATGTTATTTACCCTTGACTAATGTTTATTTAATGTTTTATGTTTCTTCCATATTCCTATGATTCCATGATTAAATTTCACCATGTTATACATTTTATGATTCCATAAGTTTGTTCATGTTCCATAAATTTTTATGTCATCATGTTATTCCTTCTAATCCATGTAATATTCATTATTAATATGAATATTACTTTACTGAGCATCTTATTTTATCCTTTTGTTCATGTATTCCCCAGTTCATCCTATACTAATGTATGGGCTCAAGGGAATTTAGGAGGTCATTGTGAGGATTAAATAAAATATGATCACATTTAGTTTCATGTTGTTTTATTATTTTACAAATCAACCATAGAAACTATACATACAAACATTGGCTTGTAATTGATGATTAGATATGCTTAAAATCATGTAATAATATGTGAACACATATAGGGCCACTATATAATAATCATTAACCCTCTCATCCATATTCCACATCATTATATACCATTTTAATTATCAATGAAATCATACTTCAACAATTTAATCACATGGAATAATATGAAAAATTCACCATTAAACCATTTAGCAATATTTAATTATTTATGTAATTAACCATTTAACGTTAATAATAAAATACCTTGATTCTCATAATTAATCAATTACATATTTGACATGTATAAATCATATACACAAAACCATTAATTGACCAATTTCATAATCCCAATATCCCACCAATTTGAAAATCGTATCATTGTATTAATTAATAAGTTAATAAATTAACCCAATTCACATTGCAATTTCCAATCATGAAACATTATATATCAAAAATTAATACTTGAATTATCATCAAGTCTATGAGATTTTTAAATCAGACAACTTATGTCACGATCATTGATGAGTGTTCTCCAATCCAGAAATTCCCAAAATAATGATGAACATTCTATTGCACAATGAAGAACAAGATCTAGAACCAAATCCTTGATCCAATATAAAATTGAGTTTATCTATAAAAACCTAGATCCAAACCCATTCCAATTGGGGGAAAAATATTCCCTCTTCATCTAGAAAGTGAGATGGGAGAGGGAGAGAGAAATCCAAGTGATAAGAGATTTCATAATATGGGAGGTTTATATCCTTTGATCTATTTTCAATTCACCATGAAAGTTCTTATAAAAGCCTAAAAATCCTTTTAGTAACCTCTAAAAATGAGATAGAACTTATTAGGATGAGTAGCGGTGAATGAGGGTGAAAGATGGGGGTTTGGGGATTTAAAATAAATTTGTGAAATAAATCTCGCACACACGGTTTCCTGGGAAGGGTGGCATGGTTATCCAAACCATGCAACATAACCATGAATCTCTTATAGGGGTTTCATGAATACTAAGAGGGGGCATGGCTTTTCAAATCACACAACAACTGTTAAATTCCCCTATGTATTGGGTTACACAGTTTTATTGGGATGGGCCCATGGTTTGGGAAAACAATGTGCCAACTATTCACTTCCCAAGACCACTCCCAAAATATCATATTTCAACCAAAACCCCCCCCCCAAAGTATAACCCAAACAAGTCATGAACAAAACAAGTGAAATGTGTACCTGAAAATGAACAAATTGCATCTCTAGTGAAGGTCAACATCTTACAATATCCCCACCTTATAACGGCTCATCCATGAGATGTACACCCAAGCATCTCTAATATTAAATGGTAAAAGGATAGGGCCACTAAGAATGTGTATTATCTTCTCTCTCCCTTGTTTCTTCTTGAACATGCCCCTATTTCCAAAATAAATGAACTATCAACATGGTCTTTCCGTTTAACACTTTATCACCAGGATCCACAACATGTATTGGAATATCCTCAAAGGATTCACTGTTCTAAATCACAAAATCATCCAAATAATTCACATAAGAAGGTTCAGGGTAATACCACCAACTATGTGGAACATGAACAATGTTGTGTATAGCACCAAACCTCTATGGAAGGGCCAATCAATATGCCACTGACCCAAATCAATCCACTGACTCAAAATTAATGACAAACTAGGGTTCTAACATGCCCTTCCTCTGGATCCTATTGTTAACCAATCTATGTGACACCAAATTGAACACAAAATCACCCACTATAAGCTCAAGGGTTCATCGAAATCTTTCAACATATGATTATTATCAACTTCTATCCATATCCAAATATTCCTCAATAAAAAAATTACTGTAACGTCTCATTAATGAGACTCATCCCAACAACTCTAACTCACCTACCTCCATCCAGTGTAGAGGTGATTTACATTTCCTTCCATATAGAGCTGTATATGGTTCCATCTGAATATTTTCCCAATAACTATTTTTATAGGATAACTCAAAAAGTGGTATGTGTTTTTTCCAAGACCCACCAAATTCAGGAATTCATTCCCAAAACATATCCTCATGTACTGAAATAGTATGTTATGATATCCCGTCTATCTGTGGGTGGAAATTCATACTCAAAAATACTTTTATAGAATGCAATTTCTGTAAGACTTCCCATAAACATGAAGAGAAACTTGAGTGATGTTATGAAACAATACTTGGTGGAACCAAATGAAAATGTCCTATCTCCCAAACAAGCAAGTGTCCAAACTAATCCACTTAGAAAATCTCTTATATCGGTAGTAAATGATCTAATGTTTTCAGTCTGCCCATAACCACCCAAATAGAGTCATTAGTTCAAGGAATACATTGGAGAACCGCAATGAAATATGTGTTAATTTCATCCCACATACATTCTACAATGGTAAATGGATGTAGTAACCCATCGGGTCATTGATGCTTGGACTTCACCTATTGATTGATGTAGCATCATGTCCTGAACCCGAAAATATCCTTTTTTATTCTTGACCATCAATAAATTCTATGTAGGTAATGTTACATTTTAGTAAAACATAGATACTCCACACACATCAAGGCATTATATTAACACATTAGCTCCTCTCACATACTCAAAGTCACAACAACATGATTCCTGATATAGATGATCCCATCTTCATCTATGGTCCATTCTAAAGTGGACTCCCCACCTTCATGTATTTTATTCAATGTAAAAAAATATAGGTCCTCATATTTACTTTCCATTATATGATTAAAATTATTTGATTCAACTAATACTAATATAAGGGTTGTCTATTATTGTCCCTCTTAAGCCACAATATGCATCTCAACGAACCAAGCCATCATTTCCCACTCAGAACTAGACTCAGGAACCGCTTGAGTCTGAGTTTTTCATCTCAATGTATTAGAAATATTGTTCCCCTTCCCAGGCATATATGCGAGTAAAAAATTAAATGACTAGATATAGTCAACCCATATATAATACTAGAGATTAATGTCTCATTGTGAAAAAACATACTTTAAACTCTTATGATCATTATAGAGACTAAGCTTTTCAACCTACAGATAATTAATCCAACACATCATAGAATAAACCACTGCATAAAAAAGGAGATTATTAATATGGAAATTCTATTCATGTGGCATTAAAAAGTGTGAACCATAAACCACAATTCGATCACCTTATATCAGTACTTCTCTATGTTTTATCCTAGATGCATCTCAAAAAACTATATACTCCTCCCTTGGCTCAGGTATGTTCTTGATCAGAGTAGTATTCAACTATTTCATTAACTCCATTAAATAATTATAACATTTTATCTAATATTCAAACATCAATCCCTTCTTGGTTAAGCCTAAATGTGGTGATTCTAAGAAAAAAATGTACTAGATGAACCACCAATAGTAGCATGTTAATCCAAGAATGATATAGGTGTAAAATACATTTTTTGTATACTCCAAAGAAATAAATATCTACACATTCTATTGGCCTAATG
Organism: Viscum album; assembly: GCA_963277665.1. Classification (NCBI taxonomy): domain Eukaryota; kingdom Viridiplantae; phylum Streptophyta; class Magnoliopsida; order Santalales; family Viscaceae; genus Viscum; species Viscum album. Next base: position 2,017,978,404 of record OY728127.1, read on the forward strand.
AAACTACTTTTTCTGAGATTATGTGTCCTATGAAATTTTCATAATAAATCTAGGATTGACACTTTTATAGATTGGTTTATAGGTGATGCTCTCTCAATGTATTTAGGATGATTTAATGATGTTTGGAATGATCATCACGAGTATTAGAGTGCACAAAGATTTCAACCACAAAACCAACAAAAAACTAATCTAGGTCGGGGTTGGATATTTTTTAATCACGTCCATAAATATATAAGGAGAATTTTTCCTCACAAATGACATCATGAATAACTCATATAGTCCATTTATTATATTAAAAGTAGTATATGTTATATCAAATGGTCTACCTATCAACTAGTGATACCCCAATCTAAAGTCAATCATAGAGATTACACAATACCCTCTCAACTATTTACTGTTATCATCTATATGAGGTAGATGATGTCAGTTCTTTACTTTCATCTAGTTAAACATCTATTAATTGATACATAAGCGATGAGTCTTGTCATCCTTATTTGAAAACAAAACAGGAGAACCCCAAGGTGATATACACTTATGGATAAATAATTTTTACATAAACTCTTCCAGATAAGTATTAAGCTCTTGAAATATTTTTGGTTCCATTTTTAATGGTTGAATAGAAAGTAGTTCATCCCCTAACATGAGGCCAATTGTAAATTCCACATATCTCTCAGGTGGAAGCCCTGAGAAGTCTGTAGAAAAAAAACTAGAATCGGTCCACTGTGGGTATAAATACATGTTTCCTCACAACCCCATCATCCTATAAAAGTCATGAAACCTGGGCACTGATCTCCCCTAGTTTCTAAATAATTTTCCCTGAATAGTCTGCCATGATGTTCCATTCTACAATATGAACATAATTGTCAACCTTAGGAGATGTAAAAACTGTTCTCCGATGGTAAAAATATATGTAGGCTTGGTATTATACTAACAATTCCATAATAAAAATAATGTTAAAACCTGACATATCTAATGTGTAGAGATCATGATGAAAATGATACTTCGAAATCTCAAGAGATAACCCCTTGCATACACCAATGTATCTCAACCATTCACCCAAATTTTTATCAATTGTCCTAACATGCCTCAAAAATCCACCTCTAGGATCAAACCATTCACATGTTGTGTACATATGAGGAGTGATGGGAACTTGTATCAAGTAAGGAACTATTATGAAATGAATGTACTAGAATATTACCTCAATCTATCGATGGTCCAACCACACTATCCATAAGTATAGGTTGAACTGCATGCTACTTTCCTGCCACTCTTCCCTATGTTGTTGTCTGAGTCCCCTAAGAAGCACCACATTGTTGATACTGGTGATCTTGCCCAGAAATACCACATCCAATACCTTAACCAGCATGGTTAGAAGAACTATAACTGCTATACTGATATAGTGTAGAAGATCCCCTTCCAGAAATCTGATTTTTCCTAGCTCCTCCATAATTACACATCTATTATGGGTTCCTGAATAAGTGTTGAAGATTCCCCATCATGACACAAGATCATCACTCAACCAGTGGTCATCAAAAATGTATACCAATGTGTCCTAGACTATCACAATGGTGGTTGGTCTCTAGGGTAGGATCCTGAGTAAATATTCCTCCCCCTATCAACTCTACTTGATATCACCCTGGTTGACATTCTCAATGAAATTATTCCATATATTGGAAGACGTACCTCCTACTCATCCTGTAGATACCATATTTCCTACATCATAAGCCTCTTTCAGGTTCCCCTCATATATGAGTGCCTGGTTCTCCACCTCTAAAAACTTTTCAAGCCAAAATATGTTGACCTCAAAACAAATTTCACATTTAATCCCATCTTGAAATAATTTTTTGGTAGTATACTCTCTAATTTCCAATGCTTTAATAAAGCACAAAAAATCAATAAATCATCCTACATAGTCTATCACTGGCTTACATTTCTGGGCCATCCCCATGAACTCAGCTTCTTTCTCTTTCCTAATCATCTTAGGTTAAAAGTGATCCAATAACTTCTCCTAAAATTCATTCCACTCTATATTATCTATCTGTCAATCTCGAGTTTGGATGACCTGCTAACTCTTAACATGATCATGTATCATATAAGAAACTATATTTACTCTATTCTCAGCATGAGTCTCCATGTGGTCAAGAATCATCTGGATAGACTTAATCCAAAACTCAATTTCCTCAGTTCCACCCTCTCTAGTAAATTTTGGAGAGTGCTGCAATAAAAACACTTGTGTAAGGTATGACATACTCTTCAAAAACTACACGAGGAATCTTTCCATAATGTGCATAAAGAGAGCCAATTTCTCACAAAAACATCTCTCGATATACATCATCTAACACTTTCAGTTCCTTAAGTTCCACTATTGGAGGATCATTTTAAGACATTTCCTACATTCTCCCTATCAAAAAACGTCATCAAGGAGGAATATATCTACAATGTCAAACAGTCATCTTAGGATACATTACACAACATTATCACATTTACATTAGAGGTATTTTTAATGACCCAAACATTAATTAATGTAAATCCCTCTGGAACTAATTAAATGTCTCTTAATAAAAATTGATTATAAAAAATGTCAACATATTTGGTTTTATTTTTTTGATTTTAGAATACTATTATGAATTGTGACTATTTCTAATATAGTCTTTGAGTAGTGATCACATGATTATTCTAAATATTGGGCTTTAACAAATCCAATTTACTCAGACAAAGGAAAATATGGCCTCATCTAGTAGACATGCCCCATACGAATCCAATTTGTAAGACCTTATAAAGTAGGTGGCATCATTAGGTTTCGCTCATGACCTAGCCCAAGCTGAGCGTGAATATTTTATGCTCGACCGGGACCTCCTATGAGAGAAGTGGAGGTTGATAGATATTACCACCTGAGAAATGTTATCCGAGCCACCCCAAGAGTCTATTACTATCACACACTTCATCCTTCGGTCTTATGCAGCTGTTATAAGTGGTTATGTAAAAAGACCATAGCACTATGGTCTTCTACATTATTTTTATATATAACAATTAATATACTTTCATTTTATTTTTGTTACCTTGTAAATAGTTTTTAAAGCACAAATATTGTTTTTCTTTAATATTCAAATAAGAAATATATTTTGATGAGTTAATGGATTTTTGTATTAAATAATATTTTAATAAAATATTATTATCATTATTAAATTATTTTATATTAAATATAAATTATCGTATAATTTTATAAATCTAATTGTAATTTTTATTTAGGATTAGAAGCCTTTTTTTCAAAACCTGTTAATTTTCGATAAATGTCGATTTTTATTTTAAAAGTGAAAAATAACATATTAAGAAAAATATTTAGATAAAATAAATATTATTTCAGGAATCAGGACGTCAAAACTATCCAACGGTGATTTTTTTATAATTTTCTGTGATTGACAAATTTTTGGGTAAAAATTAAATATTGTTTAAATATATAATGTGTTTTATGACATCATAATTACCCAATAAGGATGTAATAAAATACTATAAGATTTATGTTCTTCCATTATATGTTTTAATATTAAAATAGTGTGATTTTGGGTTTGTTTCACTTATTTTACAAAGAATAAATGGACTATTAAAGACTTATTAAACATCATCTCTTTTTAAATTGTTTTCCCAGGGAGTGTGACTCACCTCCACATAAGCAACCCCATTATTTTCAGATTTTAGGCCTTTGGCCTTATAAAATATTGTTTTACACTTCCTCTTTCCAAAAACCATGTGAAAAAAACATGGGATGGTTTGTGGTTTGGATTAGTCTAATGTGAGGTGTCCCAAACCTAAATAATAAATAATTCCCTCAAATTTCCTATATAAACCCACCCAAGCTCCCACGTCCTCTTCACTAAAAGCCTTTGGAGTTCTTTCAACCTCTACCATCCTCTCTCTAGAATCGTCCCAAGGTTCCTAAATCCCCCAATAATCCTCTCTCAATCCTCTCTCAAGCCTTTGGTAACACACTTCCAAATAAGGGTTTTTCTTCCTTTCCCATTTTTGTCCAATTTTCATAATGTTGTTATGCCCATTAAATTTAAATTATAATTGTTGTGGTATGTATTATCACCTCCCCCATACATCCCTATTTATGTTTGAATTATTTTAGACCCATTTATCTCTCATTATAATCCTCCCATGTAAACCTATTACTATGCCAAAATTCCGAGAGGGATTTCTCTCTTCTCATTAAAATTCAAGAAATTCATTTGTATCATGAAACTAAATTACATTAAATTTGTAGGTAAATGTATCTATATGACCCCCTTACATTTCATGACATGTAAATATTATGAGACACCCCTTTCCCTCTCATCAACCATTTTTATGTGGTCTTATGTCACGCTGTTATGCTGTCGAAATTGCACCACGTTTTTTCAAGCCAAAGTCATTATGTAGTGAATACCATGACCATTTCTCTATCAAGGGTATTATCATTTATGCACATTTAATTATTGTTTAATGAGTTTCATGTATTTATTACACATTTATTTATCATGTAATTAATGATTATGTTGAATGATGGAATGTTTTATGATCTTTGTGGCACACTTATGCATGAAATGAAATGTTTAAGAAGGGTGGGCCCTGATATCCCTCCAATGCATTGGGTAAAGTATTGTATCAAGATAAATTTGTCCCAATGGGTGTAGAATCATTAAAATTAATTTGTAATGTTGTTTTACTCATTCTTCATGTGCAATGAGGGATTACTCATGCTTTATGTGCAATGAGTCTTGGCTCAAGCTAATTCAATGGTAAGAGATGTTACAAAATTTCCCTGTTATGATTATCATGCTTTATCATGCATTTATGTTTATGATTATATTGTTCTCTATTTATATGCCTATTTTCTAACATATATTTTATTCTTCATGTTATTAAATGTTAATTCCCTTACTGGTCTTTGTAGCTCACCCTTTTCTTATGCATATCCTCAGGTTATCCCATGCAATGCTAAGTACGATGGAATGTAGTGGTCATGTAAAGGATGTTTTCGATAAAGTTGTTGTATTTAATGTTTTATATTGTTATTTAATGATCCTAAGACCGAAAGACACTATACCTCCTAATCTTCTATGTTGTATCAAGGGAAGTTCATTTAATAAATCAGTTTTAAGTGTGTAATAAAAAGTAGTGTTTTCATAGTTGGTATCAGTGGATAGGATTAGTTTTTTTTAGGATTAGGATTCGAAAACTCTGGTAAGGCATTAGAGACAAGAATATGTATATTAAAAACAGACCTATGTTTTGGTGACTATTGATTAACTAGTTTATCGCGAAAATACATCCCTGTCTGGATATGAGCAGGTAGAGGCAGCTCTGGTTCATATGTATTGTAGGGGTTAAACCCGAAAACATCACTTTGAGCTAGACTCAAATGGTAACTGCTGCATGACAACGAGCCTTGATCCACTCTTGGTTATGACACTCCCAAGGTATATGCTTTGGATTATTCATGAGCTTAGTACATAAAATTTTTAAGGGTCAAAGAAAAAGTCCCATAAGAATATAAGTTAAGAAATAGATTGAGGATGACATACATTTAAACCTAAGAAATCACATGTTAGGATATACTTATTCTTTATATGTTTATACTTTTATGTTCTAATATTCATTTTTAGGATCAATTTATATGTATTTAGGACCTCTAATTATATGTTCTTTTCTTAGTTAATGGTGGGAAATAGAAGGACACATTCTAACAAACGATGTGATAGGCAATGTGAAGATTGCCCTAATTATATTCCTGATATGACGGGTCTGGGTTCTCAAAACATCATGACAATACATGCTCAGATGGCTCGAGTTATGAATCATAACTTGAACCAATAGGAATTCCCTCCTCCTCCATGTAAAGAGAATGTTTCTGTGGAATCCTTCATCCAGAAAATTCCTCCCATGTTTAGAGGATCTTCAGATCCCCTCCTCGCGGAACAATGGATTAACTCTATTGATAATATATTCTCCATTCTCCAGTGCTTGGAAGAAGAAAATTTTGTCCTGGGAATCTATTATTTTGATGAGAAAGCTAATCAGTGGTGGAAATTGATCAAGAATACCATGTCCCAAGAGGAAATTGATTCCATGAATTTGGAGGAATTCAAGAGCATGTTTCTAAACCAATATTTTCCTTGAACCCTCCATCTCTTGATGGAATGAGATTTACTCACACTCAAGTAGAAGGAAGATGAGTCCCTCACTGCGTATGAAGCAAACATTACAAGGATTGCAAGATACTCCTCTGGAATTGTCATGAACATTGAAATTAAGGTCGATCACATCTTTAGTAGACTAATGTCTGGTATACGAAAAGCGTTGGCGATTCGAGACATTGATAGTTATGAGGATATTGTTCGTTGTGCCCTCAATGTTGAAATGGAGATTGGATACTCTTAGTGGTATCTTGGGACCAATGAAAAATATCAGAAAATGGATAACAATAGGGGTGGTCCATCAAGAAAATCCCATGATGGAAAGAAGCATGACTTTTACCCATGCAAAAATTGTGGGAAGAAACATCCCAGTAACTATCTCATGAGAACCAGGAATTTCTTCAAATGGGGAAATTTTGGTCATCTAGCCAAGAACTACTAAAGGGATATAAAAAATCCCACTAATGTTGAAGAAGGAAGGTTCAGATAAACACTCATCTAGGAGTGCATTGTTACAACTGCAAGGAGCATGGGAATTATGAAAACCACTACCCTACGCCGAGGGTTGTCGGAGGCAATCAACAACAACCTCTGAAGAAACAAGGAAGGACCTATGCTATCAGTACTACTGTGATGGAGCCGGACAATGATGTGGTGACAGGTACGCTAGATATTCATTCAAGAATAGAAAACATACTATTTTATTCTGCTTCTACGCATTCTTTCATATCGTTCCACTTTAGTAGAATAATTCAAACACCACCTCAAAATTTGGAGGAAAAGTTATCTATGAGAACAACGAATTGGGAAATTTTTTCATCCATGGTTTATAACTCCTCCCCAGTTTAGGTTTGTGGACTGAACCTCCTAGAAAATCTCTTCATACTTCTTTTAGTAGAGTTTTATTCTATCTTGGGCATGGATTGGATATCTTTAGACAAAGCCACTATCAACTACCGATAAAGGGAGATCACTCGTCACATCCCAAATCAACCTAAAATTCCTTACAAGTGAATGGATGTAGAAGAATCTCCTTTAAAATCATTGTCTCATGTGTGGATATTTCTGACTTATGAGCAAGCATATCTTGCTCAAATGATTTAGACAAAGGAGAGAATTGTGCTTGATGACATGCCCATCATTAGGGATTACACTAATGTATTCCCTGAAGAGGTGACTAGTATTCCTCTGGACTGAGAGGTTCAGTTCTCAATTGAACGTATCCATGGGTCTCTACCAATCACTAATACACCTTATAGAATGGCCACCTTAGAGTTAGAAGAGTTGATGAGGCACTTACAGGAAAATATAGAGAAGTGTTTTATACACCCGAGTGCTTCACTGTGGGGTACACCAGTCCTCTTCATCAAGAAGATGGACAAGTCAATGCTCTTCTTCAATGAATATAGTGAGTTCAATAAAATCACAATAAAGAACAATGATATCCTAACACAGAAAGATTGCTTGTTTGATCGGCTTTGTGGAGCCAGTTATTTCTCTAAGGTAGACCATCTGTTGGGATATCAACAATTAAAGGTGGGGAAGGAAGATATTCCCAAGACTGCCTTTCAAATGTGGTATGGACACTAGGAGTTCATAGTGATGCCCTTATAAATCACTAATTCTCTGTAAATATTCATTGATTTAATGAATAGTGTCTTCAGAGATAAACTGGAGTAATTTTTTGTAGTCTTTATTGATGATATTATGATATACTCCATGAGTAAAGAGGAGCATGAGGAGCATTTGAAAACTGTTTTAAAGACTTTGATAATGGATAAGTTGTATGCAATGTAAAATAAATGTGAGTTCAGGATGGAGGAAGTATCATTCTTGGGGAATGTTATCACCAGCAAAAGGATATCTGTGGACTCTAATAATATGAAGGCAATTGAAGAGTGGCCGAGGACAACTTCTGTAACGGAGATCCGCAGCTTTTTGGGTCTAGCTGGGTATTATCGACGATTTGTGAAGAATTGTTCATTATTGTCAATCCCAATGACCATGCTGACATATAAGGTAGTAAAGTTTGTATAGACACAGGAATTTGAAGATTGTTTCAAATAGTTGATAATGATTCTTATCGCTACGCTGGTACTAACACTCCCTATAAGTGGAGATCTCTTTATGGTGTATATTGTAGCTTCTAAGAAGGGATTAGGCTATTTGAAGATTCACAATGATAAAGTGATCGTCTATTACTAATGGTAGTTTAAAATCCATGTGAAAAACTATCCAAAGCATGATCTAGAGATGGTGGCTATGATCATAGCCTTGAAAATCTGGTGACATTATCTCTATGGGGAGAAATGTGAGATATATACTGACCACAAGAGTCTAAAATATATATTCACACAGAAAGAGCTTAATATGAACTAGTGAATATGGATATAAATCATCAAGGATTATGAATTCTCAATCCACTACCATCTCGGTAAGGCAAACATGGTGCCAGATGCCCTATGATGAAAAGATCATGTATCTTTATCGATGATGAGAATTAAAAAGGATCCTATATTCTTAGATTTGAAAAGGATGTACATGGGAATCATTAAGGGAGGAACACCATCAATAATTTCTCAAATTATTTCTCAAACATCCTTCTTGGAGATAATAAAGGATGCTAAAAGAAAAAATCTGGAAATTCAGAAATGTGTGAAAGCTGTTAGAAATGGGAAATCCTCTGATTTCATAGTTGATGAGGATGGAGTTATATGATTTGTGATGTGAATATGTGTCCAAACTTATTGAGTGATAATGAACGTGATATGGAATGATGCACATAGCTCAACCTTCCCTATCCACCCAGGGAGCACAAAGATGTATCAAGATATCCGAGAAGACATTCGGTGGGATAACATGAAAAGGGAGATTTCCAAATATACATCAATGTGTATGGTATGTCAATAAGTGAAGGCTGAGAGACAAATGTCAAAGTGGATGATGCAACCACAACCTATACTAGCAAGGGTGTGGTAGAACATTACCTTGGACTTTGTCACTGGGCGTCCAAGGAAATCTAGAGAGAATAATGCTATATCGGTATTTGTGGATCGTCTTACAAAGATAGCTCACTTTTTCATGGATTGAGAGGACTTCTCATTGGATAAAATTTTGCATATTTACATCAAGTATATGGTAAGGCTACATGGTGTACCAATATCTATTGTTTCTGAACGTGATCTTAGATTCACCTTGATGTTTTGGAATAGTCTTCAACATACTCTGGATATTGAGCTGAACTTCATTACATCTTATCATCCTCAAACTGATGTCCAATCCGAGCGGACTATCCAAACACTTGAGGACATGTTGAGAGCATGCTCAATGGATTTAAAAGGAGGGTGGGATCATTATCTTCGTCTAGTTGAGTTCTCTTATAATAATAGTTTCCACTCGATAATCCAAATGTCACCTTATAAAGCCCTTTATGGGAAGTGTTTAAGAACACTGGAATGTTGTGATGAAGTCAGTTAGCGTAAGCTACTAGTACCAGAAATGATCGTTGAAATAGTGGAGAAGGTGAAAACCATTCAACAGCATATCAAGGCAGCCCAGAGTCGACAGAAGAGTTATGCAGATAGTTGTCGATGAGGCCTTGAGTTTAAAGATGGAGACATGGAATATATATTCATATCACCATGATATATGGTCATGAGGTTTTGATAGAAATGGATGTTATGTACTGGGAACATCGTCTACTTCGAGATTCTTGATCGTGTTGGGGATTTGGCCTATCGACTAGAACTTCCACCTACCATGGAAAAATACATGATGTCTTTCATATATCCCTCTTAAAAAAGTACACACCAGACCACTCAAATTTACTCTCTTCTGAGGGGGTATAGTTGGAGGATGATCATTCTTATGAGGAGTAGCCAGTGAAGATCTTGGATCATAGAGACCAAGTTTTATTCAACAAGACTACTCATCTGGTCAAGGTTCTATGAAGAAATCATAAGTTTGAAGAGGCAACATGGGAACTTGAGGAAGCAATGAAGGAAAAGTACCCACATCAGTTTATGTCCTAGAATGTAAAATGAAATTCTGAGGGAAAAATTTCTTAAGTGGGCAAGATTATAATGACCAAAACATTCATTAATGGAAATACCTCTTGATCAAATTAAATGTCTCTTATGAAAAATTTTTATATAAAATGTCAAAATATTTGGTTTTATGTTTTTGAATTCTAAAATACTATTAAGGGAGAGATTGAATACATTCCTTATTATTCATGAATTTAATGCCATTCCGCCCTTCTGTGACAATGATCCCAACCACTTGATATTCCCCTACTTGAAGGGAGAGATTGAACACATTCCATAAGTGTCTCAGTATTAGTGTTTACAGAATCAGAGCTATCTTCTAGTTTCTAATTGCCTTTTCACGGAGAATCATATCCCCCCATTGAGTTTTTTAGGGAAAGTGTCTCATTAGTCTCATTAGGAGAGCCGAGATTGGTACCTTTTATCTTAGTGGAATCTTCAAAATTTTGACCATATGAAGGATTGGGTTTACCTGTAATCGATATAGTTTTAGACATTTCATTCTTGTAGGAAACAATCTAAAACCATCATTATCCATAGTGGGTTTTGAAGAAGCATGAAAAGGATTATAAATGAATGGGGAGTGAGGTTCTAATTTTTTTACCCTTTTAGATACCCAAAGAAACCATCCTATCATGTGAGAGATGATGGATAACTTCGTTATGAATTTCATCTTTAGTTTCTTATTCTTCTATTGATTTTTCATCATGGCGTGGCATTTTAGAAGACAATTAAATTTTAATTTACATCAAATCAACATAATTTCCTTGTCTATTTGTGTCAAAAAAATTTATATTCACCTCTTCAGAAACAATAGAAGCCCAAGACATTGGCTTATTCTCATAAGTAGAGTCATATATATTAGGTGTGTTACATGAACAACAACCATTCTCATCAACTACAAGATTGAAAACATCCTTAGGAAAATCTCCCTACACTCCTTGCCATAGATTATCTGCAGGAATGGTATGTCCATCATCAAAATTACAATGTCATTTTCTATCCTAAAACTTACAAATAGGTGTACTTTTAATCTTTTTAAAAAAATTTCTCATTTCATGACCATCTAAAAAGTAATAGATACAAACTATTGAACTCCTACATGTTCATGAGTCATGAAGTATAATGTTACAGTTATCGCAGAAGTTTTCCATTTTATTAAAAATGATCATTAACTCAATAATTTCACCATCAGTTTCAAGAATAAACTTATCAACCATGGTTTATCCCAATTCATTCTTAACCAATAAAAGATCATAGTGACCAAATCGAACCACTTTCGTATACTTGTCAATTTTAATGGGGATTGCAATTGAAAGTTATATATCATAATATAATTTTGAGTGCTGGAGTATCTAATTCAACCCATACACTCTTACCCAAATGTGTGTGGGGGTGTTACCAATCTAAAAGGGATTGAATTTTTTATCCCATTAACGATGGTGAAAAATCCCGAGTTTGAGTGAAATGGAACTAAATCCCCATGTTTGAACTTTCTTATCTTCAATGGGGAAGAGATTATGTAAGTATCCATGTCCTATTGAGACACATTTCTAGGATGGAAATCCACAAATCGATGAAATTTGAATATTTAGTTAATCATTTTTTAGAGGATGAGAGCCCTTAGGAAGAAATAATCAAGAAATGATCAAGAACTCACCCATTTTAAGGCATTCAGAAATTATATCGGGGTCCACTTTAATGTGATAAATTTTCCCCTTTCATCGAATACATGAATCGTGAACACCTTTAAATCATTCAAAGGATCGATTCATAGAAGTCCCATCATCAGGAACATCATGCATTGCCTGGTTCTGGTTCTCCAGCCCTGCTGTGGCACCTCGATTGCCCTCCACATTTACCAACATCATCATCCTAGATACATCAGTCCACTAAAAATTCCGAGTTTCATAATTTGTGTCCTTCTTGGTTTGAACTGCAATTTCTCTCCCGACCACCCCTACCTTAGTTCGAGAAAAAAAATCACCTCTCGATAATGTGTTGTGAACAAAGCTTTATGGAAAGAGACTGCAGGTCTAGTTAGTTAATTAGAGACAACCAAAAAACATTCCCAAACCAGTCATGCAGTGAAACCTTGACCTCCCTCCACGTTTCCCAACACCGATGGACTAGATACATCAGACGCATCTTTCTGATAACCATGTGTTGTGGATGGATCCTTTTGGATAGTGATCGTAGCTCAGTCTAGATCTTTAAATAAATTCGATGAACCATCCCTGTAAGAACCAGGTTCATATTCTTGAGTTACGGGTTTCTACTTTATCATTTTCCTTAAGTGTTTTTGTGAAAACAAGGAAAACATGAAAAAATCACAAATTTTGTGGCTACACGCCATGTACTTTTCCACACTCCGTGTACTTTGGATCTATGGAAGAGGTACACAGGGTGTGTAGTACTACCGGTAATTAAGGCTGTAAAAACTGACTACACACCATGTACCTAGTATTTACACCCCGTTTAATTAGTTGGCAGGTGAACAGTAAGGCGATGGAAGTAGCCGCCAATTAAGCGACAGTACACGCATTGTATTCAGAAATACACTTCGGGTACTCATGTCGACAGATTAATAGTGTGGCGGTGAAAAGTAGCCACCTGAGGAAAAATGAAAAAAAATGAAAATTACCCACCTTGTACTTGAGAGTACACACCTTGTAGTTTGTTTTTTCTCTTAAAACAAACAGTATCCTCTTCTGTCGAAAGTATAAGTTTGCGATTTCAGAAGAACACATGAGAAACATCAGAAGCTTGGTGGATCTCTTGATCATCGACCGGAACTCGGTTTCCTTCGCGGACGGTCTCGATTGAACAGTGCTGGTGTGTTCTTCTCTCTTCCTTAACCTTTCCTTCTAATTCTTTCCCAAATGAATTTTATTCACATTTGAATGGGGAATATTATATTCCAGATCTACGTCATTCTTGTTCGTTTCAGGAAGCTCCGTTCAAATATATCGATTAGGGGAGATCGAGGTATGTGGTTTGATGATTAATTTTAATTGTCATGTAGTTTTTTTTACCATTGTTCTACGTGCCCATGTTTGGGGTGTCGTATGGCTGAGTTCTTGATTAATTAAATACTTAGAATTGCGTATGTGATTTGATTATTATGTACAACTGTAGTTTGGGAACATTTCTTGGATCTAGGGCCACCCCGAGGGTGCATTTCCCTTTTTCAGCTGATTGGCCAGGTTATCCATGGGTATACCATGATTTTAGCATGCTTTAAATTTCCTTGAGAGTAATTTTATATAAATTGATTTCATATCTGTTGGGATCGGCCTGGTTACTTTCTTATCCTGAGTTCAATGTTTCTTTTAGCCTGTGAGGATCTGTTCTCATGCAAGTGGGTAGTAGTTTCTGTGCCTTTGGGCAATACCTCGTGCTTGAGGGCAATATTTGTTGTGTCTATGGGAAATCACATGCGGGATTCGATTCTGATTACCAGAGGTTAAGGACATTCATGTCTATGGAAAATGTTTATTTTTCATATTCATTATGGTGATTTTACATGCTATACCTAACAAGCTAAGGCACAGTCTTGGTATTTTATTACCATGTACTTGTTAGATAGCTTGTTGTAGTTTGGTTGCGGCACTGTTTTGGAGATTGTCATCTAGGGGTGAGTCTTGGGACCTTATAATTCAATTATATTGAATTGTTAAATAATAAATAAATTTAAATGGAACTAGTAGGAATGTTAACTTTTTAGTACTTCCTGGTTTTCTGCATTTTATTTCTGCACATTGTGGTTGGACAAACTCACTGACAGTTGGGCATGGTCCATTGGTGGTTGCCTATTGGGATTCATTTCTCACACCATTTTGGGTCTTGTCTTGGGAAAAATAGATTATTTTTCTGCAGGTGTTGATAAGGTTGAGCGTCCCTATAGAGGTACATGATTTTTGTAGAGTATAGGGAGAGCATGGGACCGAGCTTAGGCTCACGATGCGTCTGAGTTCCTGCTGAATTGTTTTGTTTCCTTTTTTTGTACTTGTACATTGTATTGAATTATACAAGATTTTAGTGTATCCAGTTTTGGCTTTTTTCTAGACTTAGAGACATGTTTCTTCATTATATATATCACTGCTGGTTCTCTTTTACTTTAGTTGTCCATCTCAGTTGAATATTGTTTACTGCTTCCACTAGTGTATGTTTATATATTTTATTCTGCTATGCTAAACATTGAAAAATGAGGGCATAGTTTCCCCACAATTAGTCTTTGGCCCTCGCTGCTAGTCGGAAGCCTCTGGCATTTGGGGAAATGCGCTTGAGGTCATGTGACCAACCGGGTTCGGGGCACACGTTGAGTGCCCCCCATGTCCGGGACGTTAAAAAGTGGTATGAGAGGGGTTCTTTTCTTTGACACAATGTTTGGATCCTATAGTCAGATATAGGATGGAATAAGTACTTGGTAAAAATGTTTTCCTGGGAGTAGCTAACCCGTGTACAGGGAAATGCCAATTTACCTTGTGTTGCAATTTGTCTGATTTTTCAATTTTACAGTTGATTTGATTTTCACCGTTGGGTGACGCACTTGTGGTGTGGGGTTGTATTTTTATACATGGGATCTATTTAGCTTCAACCTGATGAGATGAAGTTATGCCATCTCATGAATCATTTAGGCACATGTTAGAATCACATGTCATACATAGTTTCCATGCCATATAGGTGCATTAAAAATTTCATTTTGTGGTGAAAGTTGTTGTGCTAGTAAAAGCATGCTATTGTTTTAGATGCCTTGATAAGATAACTTATATTTGATATGGGATTTTTATTTAATGGTTTTTAAAATGAATGAAAATATTTGGTTTTTGAGGAGTATGTGCCCTCATCAACCTGAATTTGTTGGATCATCGACTTGTTTAACTTGTTATAGCACGTATAAGATGCCAAGGTTTGATTCACATGGAGTATGGGCCCTCACGGATCCAAATTTAAAACATAAGTGTTTTTTTCATTGTTTTTCAGGGATACGGTGTAGTTTCTAAGGCATACTATCTAGAAAATCCCAGAATACATTCTAAGTTGTTTTGACTACACGCCAGGTACTCTTCTCTTCGGGAATAAATAAGAAATTTTTATGTACACACCGTGTACCGTATGTACATGCCGTGTAGTTTCTACCCAAGTCATAGGCCGTGTGGGTAGAAACACGAGGTAATGAACCATTGAGAGCACACTTCGTGTACTGATTGTACACACTGTGTTGTGTTGACCATGTTTTCATTGTGTAACTAACAACACAGGCGGAGGAATATGATCTTATACACACCATTTCCATAATGAACAAATCATGCAGTTTAACTAGGGGTTTCGGCCATGTAAATAACATAAACGGGGTGGTGTTACCTCTTCTTGAACACGTCATTTACCTGTGGGACACTCCATGTAGTCTCGACCAGTGAGAGTCTGTGTGGACATGGCCATGTGGCTGAGAAGATAGAGTGGTGTACACGCCGTGTGCGGGTGTAACACGCCATGTAGTGTCAGCTAAGTAGTTGGCTATGTCACTAACAATACAGGTAGTTGGAATCTAATCCGTACACACCGGGTCCATCTGGAACATGCCGTGTTTTCTGATCTGTGTACTCGGCCATGTAACGGACGACACGGGTTGGTGAAGCTCATCTAGTACACGCCATGTAGACCTCATACATGGTGTGTAGCTGCGTTCAAAGGATAGTATTGTGGCTGTTCCATGTAGAGGGAATCAGGTAGGGAATAAGATTCAAGCACATGTTGTGTGTGTGGACAACACACAATGTATTTGGGGTGTTATACATCCAGTTTTGGCAGAGTACACTCCCATGTGAAAGACTTGAGGAAACACGTCGTGTAGTTATTATACACGACTTGTAGTCCTGTTTTGTAAAACATGAATTTTTCTTTCCCTTGTTCCCTCCATATGATTTCAGTTCTATGTCTTTGATAATCTTGATCTAAAGGTGTGTGTTTGACCTTGTAGATTCATCCTGCCGAGACGGTCTCAAGTTGTTTTCTAGGAGAGAGGCAATGAGTATACTCCAGATATGGTTGGCCACGGGCTATCGATGGATCCTTTAGCAGAGCCAGATGCGGAGCTAGGTATTACACCAGAAATAGGCATGGAGGCACAGTTCTATGAAGGCTTTGTGCCATTCATGGAGACCTTCCAGGGAGCACCACCGGCTGCCACATCTATGGCAAAGCTGACTCATATATTTTAACATTAGTGTCCACCTATGCTTTCAGGTTATGGCAGACCATAGGCTATGTAGTCTTGGGTGGGTTCTATGAAGACTATTTTTGAGCATCTGGGGACACCTCCAAGGCATATGTTAAATCTCCCTACATACATGCTACAAGATTTCGCAAAGAGGTGGTGGGATGTTACCACTCAGACATATCATCAGAGATAAATGGTGTGGGATGATTCTCAGGCAGTCTTCTATGAATTATTTTTTCCAGAGATGTGAAGGGAATATCGGGCTCAAGAGTTCATGAATCTGTAGCATAGAACTATGTCAGTGACGGATTATTATCCTCGTTTCACTGATTTACAACTCTTTGCATCAGTTCTGGTGGGATATGAGGCGTTGAGGGATCAACGCATTGAGGATGGTCTTAGATATGAAATCCAAGCACTGGGGAATGTTTTCAGGTTTCCTACAGTACATGCTATTCAGAACCAGGAAATGATTACTGAGAGGAACTTGCAGGATGCTAGTGGTGCATGTCAGGGTGATTCGGCACCAGTTTATGGTACTATTTCTACCTATAAGAGGAAGATGAAGATAGATTTCTCTCACAATGGAAGTACTAGCAAGAATAACTCATCATTTGTCTAGGTCATGTGCTACCAGTGTGGTAAAGAGGGGCACAAGAGACCTCAGTGTCAACATGACCCATTGGAGTGTTGTGCTTCTGGTAGGATGGGCTATATCCAGCGTTTTTGGAGGACGTTTCAACCAGTGACTAGTGAGAGGGGTTCTGTGCAGACACCGCGTGCAGGATCAGGGCCAGCAGCTTCTTACCAGTTAGTAAATTGGGATACGTTGGGGCGTTCAGGCCGAGGTGGGGGTCATGGCCTTGTTAGCCAGACACCCAGATAACAGAGACCTCATGGAGTGTATGCTAATGGTATCCA
Organism: Viscum album; assembly: GCA_963277665.1. Taxonomy (NCBI): domain Eukaryota; kingdom Viridiplantae; phylum Streptophyta; class Magnoliopsida; order Santalales; family Viscaceae; genus Viscum; species Viscum album. The sequence goes on from OY728127.1 coordinate 2,017,995,770, forward strand.
AGCTGTGTCGCAGGGCTGTGACACTGGGCAAACATATGTAGTGCAACAAACCCAACTAGAGCTGGATCGTAGACCATCCACTGTCAGAGGTACTATTCTAGTTTCTTCTGTTTTGTCTTTGGTACTTCTCTATACGGGTGATGCACATAGCTTTATATCTATCCCCATTGTGGAGAGCCTTGGGCTCTGTGTATCTTCTTCTTCTTGTGTTATGATGCTAGTCACTCTGTTTGGGACTACAACGGCTATTGTGCATCAGTGAAAGGAGTTCCCCTAGAGGTTGGAGGGTGTCACTTTCTATAGAACCTCTATTTCTTAGAGATGACGAGCTATGACGTCATTCTCAGGATGGACTGCTTAGCACCCTTTCGATCCTTTGTGGATTTCTATCATTACAAGGTGATTTTCACGTCACTAGAGGTTGGAGAGTTTCTATACAAGGGAGAATGGGATGTCCAGGCGAGCCAAGCTGGACATGAGCATCATGGGTGCGGTGGAGTGATAGACCCAAGTAAGAGTATATATATGGATGACCAAGGAACTTGTCAGAAATATTTCCCTCTTTTAGTTGATCGTTTTAGGGATGTCTTCCCGTTCGAATTTTTAGGTCTTCCTCCAAAGAGAGAGGTGGATTTCACTATTGATTGTGCGCCAGGAGTATCACCGGTGTCTATTCCTCTTTATATGATGGCTAAACCAGAGTTGTAGGAGATCAAAAGTTAGTTGGAGGAGTTACAAGAAAAGTGTTTCATCCGACCCAGTACTTCTACATGGGGTTCACATGTCATGTTTTCCATTAAGGTGTAAGTTACCATCAGGATTTGTGTGGATTATTGGAAGTTAAACTAGTTGACGATCAAGAACTGATATCCCTTACCAAGTATTGATGATCTTTTTGATCAAATTTGAGGAGAATGAGTGTTCATGAAGATTGAATTTAGATCTAGATATCATCAGTTACACGTTTGGCCATCGGACATAACGCTTACATATTTTCAGGGGATATATGGTCTATATGAGTACTTGGTTATGCCATTCGGACTCACGAACCTGCCAGCAGTTTTCATGGCTCTGATGAATCGGGTGTTCCACCCTTATCTTGATTCTTTTGTGGTTGTCTTCGTGGATGATATCTTGGTGTACTCTCACACTCAACATGACCATGCTATCCATCTTGAGATCATTCTGAGTACACTGAGAGAGCATCAGTTGTATTCTAAGCTATCAAAGTTTTACTTTTGGATTGACTGGATACACTGCCTAGGTCATATCATCTTAGTGTAAGGAGTCGCAATAGAACCAGAGCAAGAGAGAGAAGTAGTTTCCTGGGAGCAGCCTATGAAAGTGTTTGAAATAACGAGTTTCTTGGGGTTGGCTGGTTACTACATGCACATTATATTGGACTTCTCTCGCTTAGCAGCGCCGTTGACGGTTTTGACTCAGAATGGTGGGAAGTTCGTTTGGTCAAAAGCAAGCGAGATATCCTTTCAGTTGTTGAAAGTAAGGGTGACATTGGCACTACTCCTGATACTTCTAGAGTAAGGTAAAAGCAATAAAGTTTACTCTGATGCATCAGGTATTGGGTTGGGAGAAGTGTTGATGTAGGGAGATCTAGTAGTTGTGTACGGGTCTCGGCAGTTGAGGCCAAATGATAGGAATTACCCGACACATGATATCAAGTTTGCTATAGTTGTACATGTGATACGTTGTTGGAGACATTATCTCTTGGGAGAGCATTTTATGGTGTTTACAAAACACAAGAGTATAAAATATATCTTTACCCAGTGTGACATGAATCTGAGACATCGAAGGTGGGTTGAGTACCTTCAGTCTTTCAACATTGAGACTTCTTATACACCTGGTATGTGTAACGCAGTTGCTGATGCACTGAGTAGGAGGACTCAGATACAGGCAGTGTAGGAGGCGAGTGGTGAGTGGTAGCTTATGGCATTGTTCTATGAGATTCATTTGGAGGTGCACGATAATCCGGGGCAATCCTATCATTCATACATAGCTATGACTTCTACCCTAATGGATAGAGTGAGGATGAGATAGCTATCAGACTTAGAAGTCATAGTTCTATGGGAGTAGGTGGCAAGTGAGGACCCTCCTCCCAGTTGAATGAAAGGCGATGGTGAGGTACTATGTGTCCTAGGACGAGTGTGGGTTCCAGGGGACATACGCGAGATGATGATGTGCGAGATTCATTCTTTATCATGGGTAGTGCATCATTGTGTTTCCAAAATGTACCGTGACTTGAGACGTTAGTATTGGTGGCTGGGTTTGAAAAGGAAAGTAACTTGTTTTGTTACATGATATTCCACATGTCTGTAGGTGAAGACGAAGCATCAGAGGCCAGCTGGGCTATTACAGATGTTATCCATCCCATAGTAGAAATGGAATGATGTCGCGATGGACATCATGACCGGGATGCCAAGGTGTCCTCGAGGTAATGACATCATGTGGGTTTTTATGGACAGACTCACGATGGTAGCTCACTTTTTTCCGATCAAGGAGTCCTCCGGTGTTGATGTGATCAAGATGTTATTTATCTGAGAGGTAGTACATCATCATAGGGTCCCTCTTTCTATTATTTCAGATCGGGATGCCCATTTTACATCTCGTTTCTGGCAGAGTTTTCAGAGGGAACTGGATACACAGGTGCATCTGAGTATAACATACCACCCTCAGACTGATGGCCAGTCAGATCGTACAATACAGGTGCTTGAAGACATGCTACGAGCATTCGTCCAAGACTTTGGGGGCTCTTGGGAGAAGCATATACCCCTGGTTGAGTTTTCACACAATAACATGTTTCAAGAAACTATTCATATGGAAACTTACGAGGATTTATATAGTAGGCCATGGCGATCACCTTTGTGTTGGTTAGAGGCAAGTGAGGTAGCTTTATTGGGACCATATCTTTTTCAGGAGACTTCAGTGCAGGTCCAGTTGATTCAAAAGTGGATGGCTACTGCACAGAATCGTCAGAATTCTTATGTTGATCGCTACAGACCACCCTTGGAGTTTATGGTCAGGGATAAGGTTTTCTTGTGTGTTTCACTGTGGTTGGGAAACAGGTGGATCAGGAGATAAGGTAAACATTCACTGAGGTAAGTGGGGATGTTTAATATTCTAGAGAGAGTCGGGCCGGTTGCCTATCGGTTGTAGTTACCACAGAGGTAACAGGCAATGAACGATGTCTTCCATGTATCTCAACTGCACCATTATCAATCAGACATGTCTCATGTTTTTCACCCCAAGGAGGTTGAGCTTTAGGTTGATGCGACCTTTGAGGAACATCTGATTTGTATTGTTGATAGGATCACAAAGTTTCTATGAGGCCGGTCAGTTCCTCTCGTACGGGTGCTATGGCAGCATCGCTGAGTGCGGGAAAAAACCTAAGAGTGGGAGACTGATGTACATGCTCAGTGGATAGAGTTTTTTGGAGATTTATCTTCAACACCCTTTGGAGGGAAATTCGAGGACAAATTTCTTTAAGGGGGGATGTTTTTAAAGACCCAGTTCTTATTCTTGTGGTACATGATTCTTCATTTCCTTTTTCATTATGTGTTTTTGAGGAAATAATTATAACATGGAAAATTTCCAAATTTTGTGGGTACATTCCGTGTACTTTTCCACTCGCCGTGTACTTTGGCCATGTGGCAATAGTACATAGGGCGTGTAGGACTGCCGGCGTTGAAGGGTGTAAAAAATTACTACATGTCGTGTGCATAGTATTTATACGCCGTGTAACTAGTCGGCATGTGATTAGTAAGGTGGTGGATGTATCAGCTATCTGAGTGGCAGTACACACCGTGTATTCAAAAATACACATCGTGTACTCAAGTCAATAGATGGACAGTGCGGCGGTGAAAAGTAGACACCAGAGGAACATTTAAAAATGAAAAGTAAACACCGTGTACTTGAGAGTACACACTGTGTAGTTTGTTTTTTCGTATAAAATGGTCAGTAGCCTCCTCTGTGGACATAGGAGGATTACGACGTTAGAATAACACTATAGGGATGGCTAGATCTCGGAGGAGCTCATGATCTTCAATCAGAACTCGACTTCCTTCTCTGACGGTCTCGATTGAACCGCGCGGGTGAGTTCATCGCTCTTCAATATACTTTCCTTGTAATTATTTCATGTGGGAATTTTATTTACGTTTGAATGTGGAATCTTATATCCCAGATCTATGTCATTCTTAGTCGTTTTGGGAGGCGTTTTTTGCGTATATCGATCAGGGGAGATCGAGGTAGGTGGTCTGATGTTAAATTCCATCTGTCATGTTGTTTTTTGTGTACCATTATGCATTGAACCCATGTTTGGGGTGTCGTATGGAAGATTCCTTGATTAATTAAATACCATGAATTGAGTATAAGATTTAATGATTACGTACAATTGCTGTTTGGGATCATTGCTTAGATCCAGGGCCACCCCGAGGGCGTGTTTCCCTTGTTTAGCAGATTGTCTAAGTTACCTGAGGGTATACCATGATTTTGGCATGATTTGAATATCCTTCAAGGGAATTGTATATAAATTTCATGATTATTTGTTGGGCTCGTCCTGGTTACTTGCTTAGCATGAGGGCAATGCTTCTTTTAGCCTGCAGGAAACTTTTCTCATGTCTGTGGGCAGTAGTTTCTATGCATGTGGGAAATACCTCATGCCTGAGGGAAATATTCGTTATGCATGTGGGAAATCACCTGTGGGTTTCGATTCTGATTACCTGAGGGTAAGGATTTGAATGTCTATGGACAACATTTATTTTACATATTCACTGTGGTGATTTTACATGCTATACCTACCAATCTAAGGCACATGCTTGGTATTGTATTACCTTGTACTTGTTAGATAACTTGTTGTAGTTTGGCTGCGACACCGTTTAGGAGATTATCATCTAAGGATGAGTCTGGGACCTTATAATTCAATTATATTGAATTGTTAAATAATAATTAAATGGAAATATAACTGGTTAGAATGTTTACTTTTTAGTACATCCTGGTTTGCTGCATTTTATTACTGCACATTGTTGTTGCACAAACTCACTGACAGTTGAGAACAATACTTTGGTGGTTGCCTACTAGGATTCATTTCTGACACCATTTTTGTGCCATGTCGTGGGCCCAAACAAATTATATTTCTTCAGGTGTTAATAATGGAAAGAGTCCTTATACATGTACTTGATTGTTACAGAGGAGTGGGAGAGCATGGGACCAATCTTAGGCTCGCGATGCGGATGAGTTCCTACTGCACTTTTTTTCTTCCCTTTTCTATACTTGTACTTTGTATTGGATTATTCTAGATTGCAGTGTATCCAGGTTTGGCTATTTTCCTAGAATTATAGTAATGTTTCTTCATTATATATATATTTGCTGATTCTCTTTTACTTCAGTTGTCCATTTCAGTTGAATATCGTTTACTACTTCCACTGTTGTGTGTTTATATATTTTATTCCAATATTCTACACTTTGAGAAATTATGGCATAGTTTCCCCACTACCAGTCATTGGCCCTCACTGCTTGTTGGCAGCCTCTAGCATTTAGGGAAATGCACTTGAGGTCATGTGACCAACCGGGTTTGGGGAACACGTTGAGTCGCACCCTGGTTCGGGTTGTTATAGTCCCAATCTGATGATGTGTGAGAAATTATTTCATGGATGAAGAAATGAGGGATCAATTGGTATTGAAACCCTAGATCTCAGTGGCATCATCACTAGAGCCCTCCCAGATTGGAACCCTCGTGCACCCGTACACACTCCTCCATTAAATTAGTTATTTATTATATTTATCAATCAAATTAAAGATGCTATTTTCAAACATGGAAATTTATAAAAAAGAATTTCATACATGAGTTATAATCAAGAATATATGATTTTAAATTTATACCACCTCCCTAGAGATTTTTGACAAGCATTCTCCAATCCGGAAATCCACAAATAGCCGTAGAACATTCAATTTCACAATGAAGAAGGAGATCTAGAACCAAAACCTAGATCCAAGATCAAATGGAGTTAGATCTATAAAAATGTATATCCAAACACACTATAGTAGAGGAAAACTATTCTCTCCTTATCAATAAAGAGAGTTTGGAGAGAGAGAAATCCAAATAGGAATTGATTTTCTATCGAGGGAGGTGTAGATCCATCAATCGGATTTTTGATTCACTAATAATGGTGTTCATAGAGCCCATGAATTAACATTGGAACCTCCAAAAATTAAATATATCTTATTAGGTCGAGAGGGGGAGAATGAGGGTAGAATATGGGGGATTCGATAATTTTTAAATAAAAATTCACATTAATAAATCCCCCACACACGATTTCCGGGGCAGGGGCACATAGTTCTCCAACTTATGCACCTTAACTATGTCAATCTCCCAGGGGGTCTCATGTTTACTACTAAGAGGGTAAATGGTTTTTAAAACTATGTTCCAACATTGAAATCCCCCTCTATCTTGGTTTTCATGGTTTTATGGGACAGGGTGCATAGTTTGGGAAAACCATTTGTCAATTGTACACTACACAAAACCCCTCCAAAAATTTCCAATTTCACCCGAAAGGTCCCCAAAGTAAATCCCAAATAAGGAATAACAAAAAATATGTAAAAATAATACCTAAAACGATCATGATACATCTCCGTAGAAAGTTAGGATATTACAGGTATAATTTTCTTTTGAAATGTATTCACATTATAGACCATAATGTGAATTATTAGTCCTCAAATGAGTAATATTACTCTATCATTACAACATCACTCCATATAACATATAATGAGAAATGTACATATCTATATATTAGAAATTCAAGAATTATATCATTTTTCTCATTTAACACATAAGAACAACTATATTATATATAACCTCCCTTATATACTCCATGATATACAATAAATAAACTAATTATGTTGTTAAATTAATTTACTTTTCGAAATTTTGATGACCCAGTTTTAAAACATCTGAATGAATACATGATCATCCATTAAAAACTCCAAGGATAGATTAATGTGATTTATATATATATATGATATCTATATAATATAAGTTATGTTTAATCATTTTTAGTTAAATTATATCTTATTAGTCTTCACTTTTATGTAATTCCACCCCAGAAGAGTTAATTACCCATAAATCATCCAATATAAAGGTTAATTTAATGTAAATCCATATAAAACCTTAAATGATGATACCAATTTCAATTCATATTATCTATTATTACATATATTTAAAAAAAATTATCATACCAGATGCTTCAAAAATATGAAATGCATATATATATATCACCTCCTCCAATACCCTAATAGTCTATACAAACTATGAAACGGTCTATGGGTGATAATATATATGACGATACACCAATATACCCAATTCCTTCAATTGTAACTACCAAAAACTATATATGAATATGATATATATATGTTATCATTAATACTCCACTTAATATGACCTCTTATCATATATAAAATTTTCCAAACTCATCCACTAACTAGATAACGAAATAGCTGGGATACATCCATAAAACGATTGTATGGGTGAACATATTTACATGGGAGAAATATGTAAAATAATAACAAAAACTATTACAACTTTATCCCACTTCTACATATGAATGATTAATGGATGAAATTTACATGTTTTCTATTGATGAAAAGCCTTCAATTAATAACAATTAATGAATCTAGATGAAATGAAGATTATATCACTATGTATACCTGACCACAATTATTATTTCTATACCTTATGGTACATCTTTATCAAATTGTGATAAAATACCCAATTATAACAGTGAAACTATTATATCATTTCATCGCTCATTTTTATAGGTACCACAATCCTAACACGCAATGTCTTAATTGTAATTAATCCTTGAATCCTTAACAAAAAAATATATATTTTACCACGATGAATTTGTGGTTTTATACTTGAGATTTCATTAACATGTCCATTAGAGTAGAATTCACCCTGAGTGGTACAAATTCCACCACTCACTACTCCTCAATCATACGAAGATGGTCCTCTAATAAAATACACATCAGATTTCATTCATCTCCAACCTATTGAACCACTATTGTATATGAATTTCTATTTAGAACATCCCCTAAAATATTTATATTCCCCTATAGTATAAACAATAACCAAATTAAATGGTTATAAGTATTAAACCCACCTTTTCTACTTACGGGTCAAATATTTCTATGAAAAACTTTACCTCAACATCATATGGTTAGTAGGCATGAAATTATCTCAAAAAATATATAATTTCATTAAAAATATAATTCAAGGAAAATATAAATCATATTGATATCATTTGTAAGTTAGTAATTTTCAAATTTAATTATATTAAAAAACATGTATGTTTTAATTTTATCACCATATATTAATACAAATGGACAATATCATGCATGAGGTATAAAAATACATAGTATATGGACTACCAATATTTAAGATGTATAGAATCTACATTTTAGTCAACCTTATCTTAGATATATAAAATTTTTAATGACACAAGTCATCCCAAATAGATAGTACACTATTCTTCATCAAGGAGGTCATATATTCCAATATCTAAGAAAAATATTTGTTAAATGTCATATCATACCCTATCAAACTAAGAAAAATCTTCACCCTGAACAAATTATTTATCATTTCATAATATTTCATATCCTACCAAAATAGGGCAATCATCTCATAATTTCCCTATCCAATGACCTCTTATAGTTGTCTGGACCTCATATGTTGTTGGGGCATAAGACGTACCTCCCCTTTCTCTATAGGATGATGAATAACATCATTTTTCTAGGTTGTTACCATGTAGATATTATACCCCCATATTAGGGTGTTCAATAATTGAAAAATAAAAAAACATAATATGTAACAAAATAAACAATAGAGTACATAGAATCCATAAAAATTAATCGATGATAATAATGGATATAAATGCACATAATTATATAGACTCATTGTCATGCAAGTATGAAAAAACTAATAATCCACTAAGATGATCACATATATAAATAAATGAAATAATAAAATCAAATTAAGGAACTAATTACATAAAATAGATACACATCATCATAATCTATAGTTATTTTATGATTTATCACACTTGATTAGGCAACTCCAGGCTCTGTCCAATCTAATCCTACAACCAATGAATTCATCTTCGGTACCCAAGGTTTAGGGTCTTCTAATCAGGGTGTGAGCACAACTTTTTAGGGAACCAACAATATTTACCAATCTATAACTAGAAATTTATTATACACATGTGTGATTATAATCATGAAATAAATAAATACTAAACCTTGAGTTCAACTATGACATTCGAGATCAACCCAAACATGATTTGTCTAGTACCAAAGTGTCTCTGAACACATAATGTAACTATACCAACACATATTAGGCCCATGGAAAATTCCTATGAGTGATTCCTCCGATATAATGTAACATCATGAATAGTAGTTGATTCCTTGGAGCATTTTCTTGGCAATCCAAACAAGCCTAGATGCCAACTATGAGGTTTTCATCCCATATCCCTGATTCCAAGGAACATGTCAAAGGAGATACAAACTATATCTTATATGAATTCAAGCAGTATGTACTAGGAATTACGAATGATTAGAAAATTCAAATCCTAGGATCATTCTCAATCATTACAAACTATTATCATTTTTGAATCCCAGGAGAACGTCCCAAGAATTCCAAACTGATATCAGGTAGGAACGCTGAATCCAATGAGCATGTCTAGGGTATTCCATGTGTCTAAATACATCTCATTGGTAAGTTCTTAAAACCCAAAACATTTCATATATCATTTCTCAAAATGATTTACCATATTCCAAAACTCATATCACAAGTCTATGATCAACATATCTTGTGCATGTTCTATCATTATCATAACCATAATAGGCTCATCATCAATTCAAGTTCTATGGTGAAACCCACAATAATAACTACCCCTTTCCCATATTCTCCCTCTCTAGGTTCATTATATCACTTAATCACCCCCAGGTCCCCTAGGTAACAACTCTAGTAGGACACCCTACAAGGGTTCCTCTATGTCAATCAAAACACAAGGCCACATTGTCCTTATAGGTAATCCCATACAAGAAACTCTCTAGATAGGAGGCTCAAATCCCATCAGAGTGAATATATCTCCATAGGTTGGTTTACTCACCCAAACCAACATCAATATACCTAGGGTATACCCACCCAGTGCTCATATAAACCAGTGGGGGAGTAACACTCCCCCCATTCATCTCAACTAGCCAAATGGTTTTAAGGAAACTCAAGTTCATCTCATGGATTACACAGTCCAATTGATACCAATTCATCACCCATCCCTACTAAAGGGATCTAAGGAAACCAGACATTTCTATGACATATCATTTATTTAATTTACACTGCTCAGGTTCCATATTCCATAGTGAATATATTTATAATCACGGCCTAAATCATCATTTATTGAGGTAAAAATTCAACTAAAAAATGATCCATCGGGTACTTTGTTCAACCCATAGTCATCTTACTTTAATTGAAAAATAATCATTTAAAAAGTATATATTTCAACTATGGAGAGACTTTACATATCACATTCCATATTAATAATGGAAAACCCCATATTAATTGTACAAGGGACCACCTTATTCAATAAAAGAGTTAATCCTTTTTTATTCCACAGCCCAATAGCTCCACCTAGGATTTTACAAGGTCATATCAACATCAAAATATCCTATCTCAAAAAAAACATCTATAATTAATTACAAAAAAATTATAATTAATTATATAATTAATTATATAATAATTCAAAATTAAATTAAAAATCAATTTATTAATATCTGAAGAATTATATCTCACCAAACATCAAACACTCACAAAAACCATGAGAAAGTGGGTGTAAAACAATTCAGGAATACCCTTAAAACTAAACCACACAAAATCCCCAAAACTGGATTTAATTCAATTATAAATTTAATTTAATTTATGAAATTGATATTAACAAATTCATATGGTGGAATTCCTATGTCAATGAAATTAGTGACTACATTTTTATATCATCTTGGGAAATCCTCTCTCCTAGCCATATTAAATCCCCATCAATATAGGATTATTACATCCTACATTGGAGGAAACTTCTCTCAAAGAACTAATCGGTGACATCTGGAATTAATGAATAATGAATAGAATGAATAAGTATGGATAAAATTTGAAGAAAATACCTCATATATCTAAATAATCACACCAAAAGCCACCATAATCCATGTTGGTGAAGGAGGAAGTGTGGATAGGTTAATCGGTTGGGTGTGTTCACAATAGAAGAGAATAAGGTGATATTGTCCTAAGAAATTAGATGGAATGAGGGCAATTGTAAACTTTTTATTGTGTAGTATAGTTTAGCTACATGATTGAAATTATATGCACCAACTATGTATCCTTCGCAACCCAAGGCCATCACCTTTTTCATGGTTTGGTGACACAATTATCAAAACTATGCACTGACCATAAAAATCACAACTGCAAAAAAAATGCATGCCATGCACGATTTCTATACAACGATCTGGTGACAATAAAACACTCCCCCAATCCAAAAAGAATTAATCTGGTATCCTCTAAACATCACAATGTTGTACCTAAACCATGTACTAACAATGATGTCTAACCATGGGATTTATAAAATAAACTAGAGAGCTCCACATGCTTAGACTGCTTCATGTTTTCCAATAATTCATTCATAGAAAAATATAAAAAATGAATAAATCCTTTAAAACTCCACAAATTTAACCCAAATATCTCATGAAACACCAATTTATCCGATGATCCTCTTGGACCATAATAAATATCCAAAAAATAACTTTTAACGTTCTTTTCTCAGGAAATTATTTTATGAATCACCATTTTAAAAGAAACCCCTACACAAGAATTCTAAAAATTCAAATTTCATCAAAAATTTCTAAAAAATAAAGGAGAGGGGTTTCACAACCTCCCCACTATATTATATATTTTACTCAAGAAAAAATAGAGGTCATTTGACCATTTCATCATCATTTAACACTCAATTCACCACATTCTATCTCTGAACATTGAATGAGCTTCCACTTTGTAGCACTCAACATAAGGTGTACTATTAGCCAAAAAGTGACCTAGCTTTTTGTCTCCATCATTGAACCATCAAGACCACACTTACCCATGCTTTTATAAATGAATACATTATGATTTTATTTTTTAATTTTTATCTTAGATTATGGTTCTCTTCACCATAAGATTCGGCTGATAATGTCTAATTTCGATCCTCGGTGGTCTACACAATCAAAATCGCCTTATAAAACACATTTCTAATGGACTAGAGACCCACTCTGTGTGTTTTTAACGTCACCATGTCATGTAACATATAAAAAACTTATCAAATTCTAGTACCACCCCTAATCTCATATTCTTATCTAAATCATATGGGTATATACAATTTATTAATAAGGTCTGGACATGCCATATTCTCTGTAAAAATACCAAACAATTTCCAAAAACAAATCAATCATACCCAACGTGACATAGGTAATGTGTTTTATAACACCCTATATCCAATACATGAATGGACACCGTTCAAACTACCTCTGGTTAAGAATTATAAAAAATGATCTACTACACCATTTGACCTGCTATCGCACCACCTGATCATGATGCATGAATCCAAAATGTAATCTTCAGATCATTTAAATAACCCATATCCATGTCAAAACATTAATCTCAGTGTAATTCAATATTTGGATCCATAATCTCTCACATTGGAGGTTATTCTTTCAGCATAAGCACTACCACACCTCTGATTCCACACACACTCAAATCATACCATAATCATCCTGAGTCTAGTAACAACACACATACACTATTCAACACGTCAAAAAAATCCAAAATATGGTATTAAACATATAACTAGATACAACAGGATTTATTTACTCATTAATATCACAATGGTAGACCTATTATCCAAGAATCGGTCTCGTCACACCCATGATCCTACCCACAAAAGGTACACACATACATGGTTCACACTCCATCCATTACTACACATAATTATTGGACTTGAACATCCTACTCATACATTAGAGCCAACATGAAACAGTAATATCTACCCATTCATTGTTCATGGGAATGTCATCATTAACAACCACAATGTTTTCACATGAAATGAGGGTCTCACCCTCCAATTACTAATGATGAAATTCCCAACATATGGCTTCCCATATAGCACTAATTGAGTGAAACTTCAATGGAATCCATCACCATGAATGTGTCCCTCCTTCTGTGCAATACTCATCTCATCCTAGGAATCTCCTCTATTGGATCGTCCCACCGATAAACCATTCAGCAGCATGAAATCCATTTTCAATGTCACCTGTCATTTCATGAAAACCCAATGGCAACCAATATATTGGAATTCCTTCAATACCGTCAACCCCTAGATTAAACATAACCGCTCACTAAACTATATCAATTCATCTAAATTCAGTTGGAATACTCAATAGTACATCCCAAACATAGAATATATCATACGATTCCACGAGTTGTGTGTTATAAATTTAAGTATCATGAACTCTTACAATTGGAAATACTCTATTACCATGTTAATCTTATTTAAACAGATGCACCCTTATTCTCTTCTCCAAAACTTGACATCCCTTACATCTCATGGAAAATCAGACAATCACACACTATTAGGAGTCATTTAAAAAAACCAATAGAATCTACACATTACCTATCCATATTAGATTCAACAATCTAGAATCAAAACCCACTATCTTCTCAAGGACCATGCATGAAATCCATTGGGCTAGGAAACCTATAGATTTGATCCATCAAAAACCAAACCTTGATACCCAAGAACTCTAAGTGATCTGCAAAAAAAATCATAGGTATAACCATTCATATAACACATAACCATTGGCACCTCACAAGTACCCATATTATAACCTGAAGTATCTACACATACTTCATGACTCTAAGGGACTCATACTCCTAGGCTAACCCCACACTCTCTGGATTCCCCTATATATCACATATCAATTATAGATCTAAACTCTCTAATAACCTTAGATGTATCTCAATAACACAAGGAACATCCACCTAGCCCATAAGTAACATCTCATGTATGTCATATCTCATGGTGAATCATATCCTCTCTCATTTCAAAATCTCATGGAAAATTACACACTAAACTCTATTGTATCAATTATGCATCACATAACTCACTTTAAAACTCATAAACAACTCAAGGATAAAATACTCACTAGGAATTTGCTTATGATACTACTACCTAATGAATCATGATCTCAGGTTCATCCTCTTAGGGCCTCTATATACAATATCTACCCCTTTATTATCTCATTATCATTTAGGTACACACATATATACATATAATACCATATTCTAACCATGATTAATGTCACGTACACCACAATAATTTGGTTTATCAATGTGAAATTACACTAAGAATATATATGGGAAAAACATGTAGTATGTTGAAAAAACCTTAAACAATCAAACCTATTTTTATCCTTTCAAAAATTGTATCAATATCATAATTACCCGCAAGGGGTGCATTATTAAAGCATAACATACGTGTACCTACTCAATATCATCACTTCAAGTCCCTCACAAGATAGGATATTTAGTAATCATCAAGGAACATATCTCTATAGTAAACACATGACCTTTTATTGAAAGAAAATAATTTATTGTACAAAATAGTTGAATTCCACCACCATGTTAGGTTGGTATACTATCCCATACAAGAGGTATTGTATAGCATCATCAAGTACCATATATCTATATAATAAAAATGACATTTCATCATAATAAAATATATTATGGTTTAGTTGAGTAGAATTCCACCACTAATTATATATGAGAATGTCATATAAGTTATTACTAACACTTTGAACAGCTGAACCATCATCCTCTATGATATCAATAACACATATTCAATTGTATTTCAATTGAATCCTACTTGAAAAATATAATGAATTAATACTAGATTCTTTACAACAGTCCATGATCAAAAACCAATAAAATATAAATCCAAAACATATTGTGAATCACAACATGTAAAAGCATACAATTTTAAAATCAATAAATAGAAATAGAAACGTTTTATCCCTATTAACCTAGACATTCTATTGTAAATGTTGTTGTTTATGCAATGGCCTGATATCTATCACATGCTCTAACCCCTTCATTTTCCATGTCACCATCTCCACAAATCATAAGTCAAAATAAAAATATATTGCATTATATGGAATCATTCATATAAAAAATATCTAATACCACTTTGTAAAAACCCCATCATGTGAACACTCATTAGGGTCTAGACTGGAGATGAAATTGGGTCCTCAAATTTTCCTCCCTATATGTCAAGGGAAATGGACTAGAAACAGGTGTCTAGGGTTTTATCATGGGGAGATTATACCCTCATATTAGAGTGTATAGAAATAAAAAATTAACAAAACATCAATCACAAACAAGAATCATAAGAGTATGAAGAATTAATAAAACGCAACCTTCAACAATAATAATAAATACAGATGTATAGAATCTTACAAAATCACATTCATTCCTGCACACAACCATGGTTCCCCCACATGAATAATCACATATAAAAATAAATTAATGAATAAAATAGAAGTGATGATATTCTGAAATCATTTAGCCTCACCTTATCCCAATCTATCAATTTTATTTGATTTATCATGATCAATCACATAACATAGGGAATTTTTGTAACATGAACCTATAACCAGTGAAGCCCTCTTGGAAACCCAAGATTCATGGCTACCCAAGAAAAGTGTGAGTATAACTAAATAAGGCTCTACTATTATTGTCCCATATAGGACTAGTAATATGGTGTAAACATGTGATATTATTATAATTATAAAATTAATATATGGGGTGGAAGCATAAGTAAATAAAAATTATTGTTCCTCGGTTTATAACATAACATTCGTGATTGACCCAAACCAATTTTAGCCAGTTTCAGAGTGTCTCTAACAAAGTTGTGTAACTGATCCAATCCATATCATGTCCAAAGAATATTCCAAATAGTGATTCATATGAAATATAGTAACAACCTTATTAACAACTGATTATTAGGAGAATATCATATGAAATGAAAATCAATCCTAGAGGTAAACTTGGTGGTCTGCATCCCCTATACAAAACTGTAAGGAAAAATTTTAAGGAAATACAAACCACATCACATCTGAATCCCTATAGAATATTCAGGTAATTCAAAACCAATGGTACATTTGAATCCCATGAGATGTCCCAGGCATTCCTAAATTTTATATCGTCTGAATATGTGGAGAATGACCCATGCATTAAAATATAATTCCATTAATGATGGAAGGATCCAAGGACTATATATAAGGAATATCATGTATCTCAATACATCATGGTTGTCATTTTATCCCACCCAAAGCATCTCTTATATCATAACTCATATGGTTCGACCATCTTACCAAGCCCTTCTCAAAAGTATGAGGTCTGCCTCTCAAGAACATGACCTATCACTGTCATAATCATAATAGGCTCATCATCATTTGAAATTTCATGGTGACACCCATAATAATTACTATTTATTTCTTATATTCACCCTCTATAGGATTATCATATCATAAGTGACCCACTAGGTCCCTTAGGGAAAATCACTAAAATACCCCACATGGGTTCCTCTGTCTCAATTTAATCACAAGGCCTCATTATCTTCACAGTTAATCCCATGCAAGAAACTATCTAGATAAGAGGCTCAAATCCCATTTTTGTACCTAAATCATCCCACATCAGTCGACTCATCCAACCAAATATTCATATAGTCAAGGAATACCCACTAAATTCTCATATATACTAATGAGGTAGGAACACTCACCCCATAGTCATATAAATTATTTCAACAACTCTAAGGAATCTCAAGTTATTCTCATGCCCTATTCTGAACAATTTATCTCAATCAATCACCCTTACCAACTCAAGGGGTATGAGGCATCCATCTAAGTATGTTATGTATTTTTAATTTCATTTACACCTCATTGTGTCCACATGTCACTATGTGTGGAATTATAATAAAGGCCATATCCATTAGCAAATGAGGAAATCAGTCTAGTGCACCAGGGTATATCGTAGCCCTTGGAACTTTATTTAGACCATTAGAATCTTAGATTAATATAAAAAATTAAAAAAATATTTATATAACTTGTGGTGACAGAACACCTATTATATACTATAAAAAAAACTTAATATTATAGGAGGCTTATATAGGGGAAAACATACATCAACCAAGGAGTTATTCCCTTTTTAATTCCTTATCCTGACAGCTCTACATAGTCATTTCCAAGGTTGCATAAGTACCCTAAAGAACCTATATTAGTACAAAACATCACATAATTAGTGAAAAAATATATATAACTATTTTTATAATTCATTTATAACAATTGATAATTAATTTAAAATTTAATTTAATTGGGTATAAATCTTAATCCATAAAAATTGTAGAGACACGATGCTTGACGTACATTGACATTACAATACTTTTGCGGAATACATAGTACATAACAAAAACACACACAAAAGGACCGTAATAGTTTAGTGTCTTTGGAAACTTGGAATATAATCTTCTAATCGTGGCGAAAGATCTTCAACATCTCCTATAAAGATCTTCATTTTTTTAATACCTAAAACATTTCATTATATCCTGGGGAAAAGAAAACATAAAATGGTGAGCTCAAATTCTCAGTAAGGGTAAAAAAAAGAAATATCAATCACATCATATTCATAAGAACATAACTTTTGGAAATCTTAACCTGCAAAAGAGAGCATAATTTCATAACATGGGATAAATCATAGTAGTGAAATGTAATCCCAATAATCATAACATAAAACGTGAAACTTGAACTCTGTGGCATACACACATAATCATAGAGAATCATTTATTATTATTCAAGACTCATTGCCAAGACTATCTTAGTGGACAAAGTCCCTTTCTGAACCGAGTCACCCTCGTTTCAGTCCTGTTTCACTGAACCGGTATAACCTATCGTTCCATCCATGTCTATCTCATGAGATATAAAATCTTTACCCAATAAATTGTAGGGAGATATAGGTCCCACGCATCTCATAATGATACCATTCTTATGTGTTCCACAAAATCATAAATCATACATCATTGTATAACCCATGTAGTAAAAATGGGATTCTTAAACAACATGGCATCATAAAACAATTCATATAAGTTAAAAGAATTCACAAAAATATTTCCATCACAACATAATCAAATCCATGTAATAATAGGGATAGAAACAGAACCGTATATTATCTTTTATGCAAAATAATTTTGATAAAACACTTGAACTCCATTCTTGAGGAAAATATCCTTTCTACTTCAAAAACACTTTTCCTTTGTTAACATGTCATACAATTCTAAACTAAGAGAATTTGATTAAAAATAAACATGAAAACTTTTAAAGGAAGCTTCTTGGAAATAATGTTTTAAAAATCCATTCATGCCGTATAAGTTATAAAAAAATTCTTCTCATACTTTTGTCGGAAAAGTCTAAAAGTACCTCGTATGAAAAACGACAAACGATTCCTTTCATATATTTTACTAAAAATTTACCGAAGTGTAAAATTGGATCAAAAAATTTTAGGTGGATGTAAATAATATTTCATATTGAGGAAACATGGATGTGGATGATAAAATACACCCCAGTAAATTTCAATGTATAAACAATCCCGTATAGAAATGAGATTGTGATATTTCCCTTACCTTATGTCCGATATGCTTTGTACGTATCCGAACCTCCTGTATAATTATTTAAATAATGTCATTAACTTATTACAGAATCATATTCATTGTTATGATATCATATATGGTTCACTTATGACTTTATATTACCTGTTCTTTTGCAAATTCCATGTTAAAGAAGCATTTTGGGTAAAATCGTTTCATTTATCGTAGATGTTTGGATTTGTTGTTCTTGAAATTATTATTACTTATATCATGATTTACTTACTTCCAGAATATAAAATATGATTTATATATCATATATATTCAGTATATATATATATATATAATAGATAGATAAATGAAATGAAACGCACCGTTCATGGAGACGGTAGTCCTTACATACGCATGAACGTTGTTTTCCTTTCCTTATTGTCTTGAATGGAAGTAAGTAGATGACATATATATATACATAAATCCAGAAGATTTAACATGTCATATATTTCATTATTATTCATTATATATACTTTATAATCATTCTGGAATGGTTAACATGGATAATGAATCTCATCGCGTCATGGAGACGGTAGTCCGTACGTACGCACGAGCAATGATATCGTTTTCATGGTCATGGAATTGTGTTGAAGTGTATGTATACTATTTAAGTATAAATATAACTTTATAATAATTATATATAGTTACTCATTACACAATTATACCCATCCAATTAATGTGTTGGTGGAAAATAGATTACACCACGGCGTGGAGACGGTATTCCGTACGTACGCACGCGCAGTGATTTCCTTTTTCCGTAGGATGGATAGAAGGTTAATTATAGTTGTTTCATATTTATAATAACATATCAATATATAATAAATACAGATGTTATTACTTTATCATGAAACAACTAAACAATAAGAAATTGAAGAAGAAAGAAATTGAAAAAGATCGGTAATGGATATTACCTCTTTTTGACGCACCTTCACTTAACCTCCACTTAAAGAACTAAGGATGGTCTTTGAAGAAGACAAGTACCTCTAGGATGATACTAGGGAAGTGGAGAAGATATTTTGGCATGGGCTGTCTGAGCTTGAATGCTCAAATTGGTGTGAGGAGGAGAGGGAGGAGGTGCCCTTTTATAAGAGAGGAGAGGGGCACCTTAAGAAAATCTCAAAATATTATTTTATATTAAGGTAAAATTCGGTTTATAATGGATCCAAAGGGTCTTATTTCGAAGATAAAGTTGGGATGGGTCGAAATAATCTCATACAATAGGATTTAGACAAGTTTAGGTTATTATTTTAACCTTATCAATTAGATTTAACTCTAAGTTAAATAATTTATCTTTTACCGTGTCTTTTTGTTTTCTTACACAATATGGTTAATAAACTTACCATAACAAGACAAACGAACCCCAAGTTGTTTATTATTAATATATATATCCTTATCTAAGTCATTTGTACGAAACTTAGATTTTTAGGAATTAAATAACAATTAATAATATAATTTTTTTTTTAAAAACTAATTTATGTCAATTTTGACACTATTTGGTACATGATTTTTATGAAATTTATAACAGAATGATATGTTCGAAACAAGTTACTTATGTTAACAATAACATGTCATATTAACCTAGAAAATTAATTTAAGTCATAAAAAGTCTAAAATTACATATATTTGGGCATTAATAACATCAATTATGTCAATATTTCATTAATAAGACAATTACTGCATCATCTTTGGGTCATAATAAATGATAATTTTTTAATCCCTAAAAATTATAAATAAATTCCTATGATGTAGATAATTGTATTATCTTTCTGTAGACTATTCATGTCCTAGGTTTCATGAAGTTTATCACTAAATTAAAATTATTATACTTATAAGATTTAAGAAAGTGACATGTTGTCACATTCTTTGGTTTTAATAATAATTAAATTATTTTCATGGAAAAAAGTCCATAAAATGAATATAATCCTACCATTAGGTTATATGGGTATAATTGTATCCTTCCAATAGGATTTTTCCAAGTGTCAGGGTAATTTTATAATCTTATATTTACCCTTAATTACCCAACTTACCTTTAACTATAGTAAATAAAATTTACCGTAGTTACTATTCATAATTCCCAAAAATAAAAAGTATCTTATTAACATAATTTGAATCCACTAATTCCAAATATGGAATCCATTTTTCCAAATTCAATACACAAAATTTGCAGAAATTAAATTAAAATTAATCCCGCTGTCGAAAGGAAACGGGTTTTTCTTTAAAACATTGCAAAAGATTGAATTGATTTAACCTACGAATTCAAGGTAAAATCAATGCTAATGACATGAATTATTTTAAATAGTAAAAATATATTCTATTTATACTTTAAAACCATTCAATATTATAATTTAACAACATAAGATATTACGATGAAAAAAGATGTTTTTAATTAAAATATAGCATGTTTTTACTATTCATCAAAATATGAAAGTTACCAGAATAATATGAAAAATTTATCCAAAGTAAATTATTAATTCATGATTCCTTAGAAGAATTTTATTTTGTGAAATTGAACTTATAAACATTTCAAAAACTATATTTAAAGTGGGTGCGCCATCAAAAGGCGGCAAAACTGCATTTTTTGAAAAATACTTATTTTACCCGAAAAATTTATTTTGTTCTTATACCATGTTCTAGAAAATGTGTAAGATGAATAATAATGTTATAAAACTCAAAATTTATTTAAAAATATTCATAACGGATAGTTCATAACAATATTATAATAATATATCGTTGTTTACTAAATCCTGGTATTTCGTACAACACACTCTATCGAGGAAGGTCACGATTGCGTGTAATGCAAGACAAGTCAGGGTTGCGTGTAGTGCAAAACTCCTTTGTTGTTTCATATAACAGAATACAACCATATTTTATTTATACATTGAATATATATATATATATACACTCAATGTTGCGTAGAATAACTTCTATCAAACGAACTTGAAATTTTGTGTAACAAGAGCCAAGAAAAGTGTTGCGTATACTGCAAGCTAATACAGTGTTGCGTATAGCGCAAGGAAATCTTGGTGTAGCATAAAACACAAGATATTAATGAAATTAAATGAATATTTTTCATAAAATCTCGTGGTGTTACATTCTACCCCCGCTAAAATGAATTTCTCCCTCGAAATTCGTCGGGGTTATAAATGGTTTACTATTCGAAAGTTTCTTTAATAGAAACCCACATCGTAAAGAGGAATACCAAATCCAATCTTTAAAAAC
Organism: Viscum album; assembly: GCA_963277665.1. Taxonomy (NCBI): domain Eukaryota; kingdom Viridiplantae; phylum Streptophyta; class Magnoliopsida; order Santalales; family Viscaceae; genus Viscum; species Viscum album. Next base: position 2,018,017,807 of record OY728127.1, read on the forward strand.
AAAAGTATGAAACATAACGGTTTCCCAAATAATATAATCACTGGGCTTCCACATAGGTGAAAATATGGATATGGAAGAGAAATGAAACCATCATGTTCTGATGGAGAGTGGTAGAGAACATGGCTATGGAAAAGCCAGCAATCACAAAGCCATAAATTTATGATGATCTAAGGTACCATCTGATTCATCAGATATAAGAGCACTAGGACAAAATTTTTGGTTTTCAATATCATTTCCCTAAAGTTGATGAAATTGGAATTAGAATAAATACTTTCATGATTTTGGTATAGTCTCACCGTTTGTCGTTCTTTGGACAATTTCCACTTAATCTCTTAAAGAAATGAAGGTGAATTTTTCATCCGTGATGTGTTAGCAGATAATGCGATAGAATGATGGGTCATTCCATCTGTCTCAAACAAAAGGTTAGAAAAGTTATCAAAAAAATTCATAAGTCCATCTATAGTGAGATTAATCATATATGGTTACTAAAATGGACTTATACTTCATATATCATACTACTTAATATAATAAAACTAGTTTCTAGTAAACAGGTACTTCCTGTAGGGCAGTGGTAGGCGATAAAGGTCAGTCGCACTTTGGTTGTGGGTTTGATTCCCACAGCCTTGTCCGACGCGATGGGCTGTCGCCCGTCCTGCAGGTTGTCCTTTTTCTAAAGCTATATTACTATAACATCCCATCAACAATATCAAAAAAGGTTTATCCTTAAACAATACTAACTTATGTCCAACATAATCCATTCCAATCTTTAGTCTTATCTAAAATACTTCGGTCCATGCTCATAGTATAAAGAAAATGATCACGTGAATGCCATCATTTATCCCCCGTATATCATAAGATATATCTTGTTGGTCAAATTACAAACACGTGAATAACTTAATCATGTATTCTCTTGAAGAATGAATATCCATTGAACCTTAGTGAAAACATGAATGCAGTTAAAAGTTAACACTTTCCACATACCAAAATCCAAAAATTCTATATACTCAAACCATGATATAACCTTCTCCTTATATCAGTCATGAGCTCATGAATACTATCAAACATTTAATTTTCTCCTTATCCCTTCATTATACACATATCATCCACATTCCAAAAATATCTAAATAACCTTTCATGGATACTGGTAACATTAATCATACACTTTCAAAATTCAATGAAAGACAACAATGTAACAATCCTTAGATGTCTCTTTATTCCGTAGAACCATGAGATTACTTATACAACATTACACATGATAAACATTTAATCATTCCACTACATTCTTAAACCATTAACTGAGCTTCAACAATTCTTTCATCTCACATATCATTTGCAGTATCTTCATCATCATCCACATAAATACTACCCATATGACCATACTGATTCTCTTCAAGAGACATTCCCTTAGGTCATTGGTTTGCATAATTCCGGTACATTCGACATTTAAAACATTTAACCATTGTTGATTTCGTAGCAATACCATTATCCTCATCCCTGGTGTTAATTGAACCTTTTCCTTTGCACTTACTGGCTTTGTGTCCTTATTTTCCACACCCAAAGCATCTTCCAGTTCCTTTGAAACATTCTCCTTGATTCCTCTTCCCACATGATTTACATAGGGGAAATTGAACTTTCTTTACTCTATGATCACCATGAAACTCCATCTTTCTTTTATTAGCTGAGTCAGGAAACTTACCAAATTTTACTTTATTGATCATATTATGAGATTGCTGATTCGGAATAATAATGATTTTTGTACATCCAAATCCCATTTCATATGGTTTCTCATGAAGAATATCATTCCATTTTCCATCATATCCTCCATTATCATGAATCATCTTGTTTCCAGCCATTTTCTAAAACCCAAAAAGAATAGTGTGAGAGGCGAAAATCATAATAAAGGGGGAGTAACATCAATATCTAACATCCTTGGTTTAATGTAATATTGTTACCATAGTTCTAGGACTATATCCTATACGTATACTTATCCTTAGGGACATCACTAGACATACCTTAGAAATATCTCTTGGGATCTCACTAATATTTTCGCATCCTAGTTTCCAAAGGTTGACTAAACTTTTCCTCTGATAACAACTGTAGAGACCCGAAGCTTGACGTACATTGACATTACATTACTTTTGCGGAATACTTAGTACATAACAAAAACACACACACAAGGACCGTAATAGTTTAGTGTCTTTGGAAACTCGGAATATAATCTTCTAATCGTGGTGAAAGATCTTCAACATCTCCCATAATGATCTTCATTTTTTTTAATTCCTAAAACATTTATTTATATCCTGGGGAAAAGAAAACATAAAAGGGTGAGCTGAAATTCTCAGTAAGGTTAAACAAAAGAAATATCAATCACATCATATTCATAAGAACATAACTTTTGGAAATCTTAACCTGCAAAAGAGAGCATAATTTCATAACATGAGATAAATCATAGTAGTGAAATGTAATCGCAATAATCATAACTTAAAACGTGAAACTTGAACTTTGTTCCATACACACATAATCATAGAGAATCATTTCTTATTAGTCAAGACTGATTGGCAAGACTATCTTAGTGGACAAAGTCCCTTTCTGAACCGAGTCACCCTCGTTTCAGTCCTGTTTCACTGAACCGGTATAACCTACCGTTCTAGCCATGTCTATCTCATGAGATATAAAATCTTTACCCAATTTATTGGAGGGAGATATAGGTCCCACCCATCTCATAATGATACCATCCTTATGTGTGCCACAAAACATAAATCATACATCATTGCGTAACCCATGTAGTAAAAATGGGATTCTTAAACAAATGACATCATAAAACAATTCAAATAAGTTAAAGGAATTCATAAAAATATTTCCATCACAACATAATCAAATCCATGTAATAATAGGTATAGAAACAGAACCCTATATTATCTTAGATGGAAAATAATATTGATAAAACACTTGATCTCCATTCTTGAGGAAACTATCCTTTCTACTTCAAAAACACTTTTCCTTTCTTAACATGTCATAAAATTCTAAACTAAGAGAATTTGATTAAAAATAAACATGAAAACCTGTAAAGGATTTTTCTTGGAAATAATGTTTTAAAAATCCATTCATTCCGTATAAGTTAAAAAAAACATTCTTCTCGTACTTTTTTCGGAAAAGTAAAAAAGTACCTCGTACGAAAAACGACAAAATATTTCTTTCATATATTTTACTAAAAACTTCCCGAAGGGTAAAATTGGATTTAAAAAATTGTAGGTGGATGGAAATAATATTACATATTGAGGAAACATGGTTGTGGATGATAAAATACACCCCAGTAAATTTCAAAGTATAAACAATCTCGGATAGAAATGAGACTGCGATATTTCCCTTACCTTATGTCCGATATGCTTTGTACGTATCCGAAACTCCTGTATAATAATTTAAATAATGTCATTAACTTATTACATAATCATATTCATTGTTATGATATCATATATGGTTCACTTATGACTTTATATTACTCGTTCTTTTGCAAATTCCATGTTAAAGATGCGTTTTGGGTAAAATCGTTACATTTATCGTAGGTGTTTGGACTTGTTGTTCTTGACATTAATATTACTTATATCATGAATTACTTTATTCCAGACTATAAAATATGATTTATATATCATATATATTCAGTATATATATATATATAATAGATAGAAAAATGAAATGAAACACACCATTCATGGAGACGGTAGTCCGTACGTACGCATGAACACTGTTTTCCTTTCCTTATTGTCTTGAATGGAAGTAAGTTGATGAAATATATATATACATAAATCCAGTAGATTTACCATGTCATATATTTCATTATTATTCATTATATATACTTTATAATCATTCTGGAATGGTTAACATGGATAATGAATCTCATCACGTCATGGAGACGGTAGTCCATACGTACGCACGAGCGATGATATCGTTCCCATGGTCATGGAATTGTGATGAAGTGTATGTATAATGTTTAAGTATCAATATCAATTTATAATAATCATATATAGTTACTCATTACACCATTATACCCATCCAATTAAGGTGGTGGCAGAAAATAGATTACACCACGGTGTGGAGACGGTATTCCGTACGTACGCACGCGTGGTGATTTCCGTTTTCCGTAGGATGGATAGAAGGTTAATTAGAGTTATTTCATATTTATAATAACATACCAGTATATAATAAATACTTATGTTATTACTTTATCATGAAAAAACTAAAGAAGAAGAAGTTGAAGAAGAAAGAAATTGAAAAAGATTGGTAATGGATATTACCTCTTTTTGACGCGCCTTCACTTAACCTCCACTTAAAGAACTAAGGATGGTCTTTGAAGAAGACCGGGACCTCTAGGATGATACTAGGGACGTAGAGAAGATATTTTTTCAGGTTTTGTACGAGCTTGAATTCTCAAATTGGTGTGAAGAGGAGAGGGAGGAGGTGCCCTTTTATAAGAGAGGAGAGGGGCACCTCAGGAAAATCTCAAAATATTATTTTATATTAAAGTCAAATTCTGTTTATAATGGTTCCAAAGGGTCTTATTTCGAAGATAAAGTGTGTATGGGTCTAAATCCTCTCATACAATAAGATTTAAACAAGTTTAAGTTATTATTTTAACCTTATCAATTAGATTTAACTTTAAGTTAAATAATTTAACTTTTACCATGTCTTTTTGTTTTCTTACATTATATGGTTAATAAACTTACCATAACAAGCCAAACGAACCCCAAGTTGTTTATTATTAATATATATATCCTTATCAAAGTCATTTTACCGAACCTTAGATTTTTAGTAATTAAATAACAGTTAATAATATAATATTTGTTTTAAAAACTAATTTATGTCAATTTTGACACTATTTGGTACATGATTTTTATGAAATTCATAAAAGAATGATACGTTCCAACCAAGTTACTTATATTAACAATAACATGTCATAGTAACCTATAAAATTAATTTAAGTCATAAAAAGTCTCAAATTTCATTTATTTGGGCATTTATAACATCAATTATGCCAATATTTCATTAATAAGTCAATTACCACATCATATTTTTGTCATAATAAATGATAATTATTTAATACCTAAAAATTCTAAATAAATTAATATGATGTAGATAATTGTAATAGATTTCTGTAGACTATTCATTTTCGAAGTTTCATGAAGTTTATCACTAAATTAAAATTATTATACTTATAAGATTTAAGAAAGTGACATGTTGTCACATTCTTTGGTTTTAATAATAATTAAATTATTTTCATGGAAAAAAGTCAATAAAATGAATCTAATCCTACCCTTAGGTTATATGGGTCTACTTTTAGCCATACAATAGGATTTATCCAAGTGTTAGGGTAATTTTATAATCTTATATTTACCCTTAATTACCCGATTTACCTTTAACTATAGTAAATAAAATTTACCGTAGTTACTATTCATAATTCCCAAAAATAAAAAGTAGATTATTAACATAATTTGGATCCACTGATTCCAAATATGGAATCCATTTTTCCAAATTCAATACACAAAAGTTTCAGAAATTAAATTAAAATTAATTCCATTGTCGAAAGAAAACGGGTTTTTTCTTTAAAACATTGCAAAAGATTGAATTGATTTAACCTATGAATTCAAGGTAAAATCAATGCTACTGACATAAATTATTTTAAATAGTAAAAATATATTCTATTTATACTTTAAAACCATTAAATATTATAATTTAACCACATAAGATATTACGATGAAAAAAGTTGTTCTTAATTAAAATATAGCATGTTTTTACTATTCATCAAAATATGAAAGATACCAGAATAATATGAAAAAGTTATCCAAAGTAAATTTTTATTTCATCATTCCAAAGAAGAATTTTATTTTGTCAAATTGAACTTATAAACATGTCAAAAACTATATTTAAAGTGGGTGCGCCATCAAAAGGCGGCAAAACAGCATTTTTGGAAAAATACTTATTTTACCTGAAAAATTTATTTTGTTCTTATACCATGTTCTAGAAAATGTGTAATATGAATAATAATTTTATAAAATTCAAAATTTAGTTAACACTATTCATAACGGCTAGTTCATAACAATATTATAATAACATATCATTGTTTAGTAAATCCTGATATTGCGTACAACACACGCTATCGATGATGGTTGCGATTGCGTGTAATGCAAGCCAAGTCAGGGTTGAGTGTAGTGCACAACTCCTTTGTTGTTGCGTATAACAGAATCCAACCATATTTTATTTATACATTGAATATATATATATATATATATATATACACTCAATGTTGCGTAGAATAACTTCTATCAAACGAACTTGAAATTCTGTGTAACAAGAGCCAAGAAACGTGTTGTGTATACTGCAAGCTAATACGGTGTTGCGTATAGCGCATTGTAATCTTGGTGTAGCATACAACAGAAGACATTAATGGAATTAAAAGAATATTTTTCATAAAATCTCGGGGTGTTACAAAAATACCCAACCGCTAGATTCATTTCAATTGAAAATTTAATTTAATTAATGAAAACGCAAAAAAAAATTCAAAAGGAAACATAACACTATAAAAATGATGTGTGATGACATGAAGATATTTTATTGAGAAATCCTCCCACCATGTCATAAAAAATCACCCTCATTACATGATGACTCCACCATGATTTTGTGGAATCATCTCTCAAATACCTAACTGACGACGTCTCAAATAACCAGCTAATTAATTGAAATAATATAAGAGGATAATAGTGGAACAAAGTTAATTAAATTTTTTAATTATTTCACAAGAAACCATTAAAATATAGGAGTTAAAGGAGGAATGGAAAATAGGCCAGTTAGTCAAGCATGAACATGAGAGAATATGAAGTAGGGAATCCCTCTTAACCAATCAAAAGGGTGGGAAAGTAATTTACAAAATTATAATTGGCTGCATTATTTGGATACATGGTTGGACAAACCATGTTACAAAATTGTAATTTTCACTATCCAATCCCACCACCTTCACATGGTTGGGTCACATGGTTAACCAAATAGGGAGCCAACCACACAGATCACCTATTTGACTAAACTATGGGTCTCACATAACATTATGAAAATATTGCACATCATCCCTAAGAAAAAAAGACATATGGATTCCTCTAAACATATCATTGATTACTTTTAATGGTCTGTTAACCATGTATTCTATATATATGTGTTATAAAATTAATTTGTAAGCTTCATATGGTCATGGTTCAAAATGGTTTTAACAAATCCATGTACACAAAACTACACGCCAAGGAAGAAACCCTCCAAAACATAAGAAATTTATTCTAAATACCTTATGACTTTTTAGGTCACCTTAGAAACCTCTCATACCTCAATACATATCTAAAAAAATCATTTTAAGGGGCTCAAACCCTATAAATCATTATTAGAATCCCAATATAAAAATGAACCATACTTCATAATTCAAAAAACTACAATTACATATAAAATTTATACCTCTCAAACAAGTTGATTTTAACAAATCTATATAGGCAGGGATAAATGAGTTTTCTAGGTCAAACCCAGCCTAGCTAGAGATACTATGTACAAGAGATCTGCTTCCATGCTAAACGCCATGCATGGACAACTACACCCATCCAGAGAACTATGTTCCCCTACCAGTCACAACACATGCCATACCCTAGGGACACTAAATATATTGAACCACCCCTTCCATTTTTTCATTATTTTTCAAAATAATGATTGAATTGGAAAAATAAATATTTAATTTTTAGCTTTTTCTAGGAAAATCACAACAAACGACTCCTGGTTTTCATGAATCTCCAACTATGATATGTTCGCAACTATTTATATTTTTTGACATCACAATTAATGATAAATGAGTTTTAGTGTGATATTTTTGAATGAAAATGATCAGGTACTCTATTATAGGTGCACTATTGAGGGGGAAAAATCCCCCAAAGAATTAGGGATATTGATACTCCTTTATAAATTGGGGTATGATTCCTCAATTTCAAACATGGGATTCAGGTACTCCATTGATTAATTTTTTTCATGATAGTATGGTTGCCTCATAAATGACTAATGGGGTAAGGAAATCCCCTATGTCAAAGGGAATGAATCCTACATTCATGTATTTGATATTACCTTGATCAATATACGTTCTCTCAATGGGGTTTTGTCCTCTCTTCCTGGGGTTGGCACTCCATAAAAGGAAATTATTACCTTCGTGAATTATAGGTCATCTCTTATAAAAAAAAGGTTGATATGGAACTTAGAAAGAAATATAATATAGTTACTTCAATATATAACGATAAGTGGCATTGTCCCTGTTATCTATGAGATATTATGAAGATAATATTGGAGTTTAAGTTTGTAATTTTTCTTACATCACTCATGTTTTCAACCTTACAGGATATTAATGTTTCTATTACGAGTTTATTTTTTTTATTTTTCTCTTTTATTTGAAGCATCCTTGGTGGTATTTACATACTCATTCCTTTATGGGAAGACCTACTTACTCGTGTTAGATGTGTATAGATACCATATATTTTGGGGGATAGCTTAAAGGATTTTATATTAATGGAGTTGGTGTTAACAGGTTCCCTATGGTGATAGCTACTGTTGGTGAACATATCTAAAGATGTTTTGTTTTATTACTAGATCTAATTAGGAAGATTCCTCCCATTATGATATTTCTTATTGGTGTTAGTCACCATCCATTCTCTTATTTGAGGCATGCTTTAGGTGGAAACCATGACCTAACTAATATCCCAGGTAGTCCCCAAATAGTTCAGGTCATGTTATAATGGTATTAGATTGGGAAGTACATTCTCAGGTTTGAATTTCATAATTAGGTGTCTAGTGGTGTTTGGATTGTAGAATATTGAGTAATAGAGTAACAACGATATTTAGTTTGACTTTCTGGCTAGGGAACCTAGTGATTGGTGTGGGGTATTATGATATCATTTCACCAAGACTATAATGATCTATTAATCAACATAGAACTATAATTTATCATTTTATGAGTTTGGTTAGGATGGTACATGTATCATATTGTGGTTAGTATTTTTGTTTCTGAGCATTTTTTATGCCAGTTTATCTAGATATTTAGAATAATAAAATGATCATCTAATTAAATCTAAAACAATATCCCATAAATAACTATTTAAAATTTTAAAGTTATGTTCCTAGTATTTCAATTCCAATACTAGATCCATTATCTCTAACTAGTTGAGTGACAAGGCATTAGTTTAAGGGCATAATCAAAAGGTATCTTATCTATGTGAGAAAAGCATAGATCCTATACCTATGCTGTAGAGTGTAGTTTTCATTGAGTAAGATAATATTATCCATAGTTGGAGTGTTTTTCACACGTTTTGTTGTCAAAGGTCACTCCGGTTTTAAGGCATGTTTGATTTCCAATCCATAAAGGACGTCATAATGGCATTAACCCAAGTTTTCCACTTTATATGGATGCTCTATGATAAAATAGTGATTCTATTAGTAAACCATCTATATGGTGAAAATTATTTACTTATATTTGGATATGTAAACTCATGATGAGGCTTCCTTACCATGGTCATAGTTGGAGTGCCTCATCACGGAGGATTACCATATAATGACAATTAGGATAGTTCGAGTGTAAGAGTTACTAGATCATAATCAATGATATATGATCATAAATATATACAATTTCAGATTCATAAACCCTGTGATATACCCTTTCATAAGGATCATAATGGGTTTTTTCTAGGTTTTGATATTTTTATGGGGCATTTGGATTTTATTTGAGCTGTGTCTATGCCTTAATGAATCCATTCCTTTATCGAGGTCCTAGAGTGAGAAATGAAGGTAAATAACTTCTTAAAAAACTCATTACATGGAACTATCATAGGTTGGGTTATCTATTAATCATCATCTTAAGCATATTAATAATAGATGTTATAAACATACCAATAGATTCATGGACATTCATGATCACAGACACAATTATAGGCGATAGAGGAATCAATTATAAGATTCAATAATAAAATAGATAATATTATTTACACATATAGGGTTTCGGCCCACATTAATCTAGAATATCTAAATATATGAGTAGTTAAGGGTAGAAAAGGCGGATCAAGTGATGGATCTTTATTTCACAGTCAACTTTGAGTGTAAGGGCCACCACAAATTGGGGAAACAAGAGGATCTATAGATGGATGATGCTTTGTTCTACTATCTAAGTCACCACATTCATGTATTCCTCTATGGGACTAGTGTATTTGTGGTTGGTACCATGTATATATGCATTTTATGGAGGGATTCGATTATGTGGAAACATATATAGTTTTAGTTATGATTTTATTCATTTATAAAATAGAACTCATACTCATTAACATATGTTTTAGTCAATTTTTTATTACAGAATCTATTGTATGAGAGTTATATGTTCTATAAGATCCCCTAAGAAGATTAATTTTAGTGGAGAGTCTTACTGTTAATGATCATATTCTAACCAACATCATCTGAAAATGTAATATTTCTCTTGGTGAGAGAGAGATTTTAATAGGATTTCATTAGGGGGGAAATCGAGACTTAAAAAAACATAAATAGGAAATCCTAATTATCTATAGTATTATCTTTGGTAGAATTATAGATTTTTGATATTATTATACTTTCAAGTAGTTTTATCTAGGTTATACTTCATGAATGTGTGTGATATTCAATCAGGATAAGAAAAAACATTATAGCGTAAATGGTAGTTGATCACTAAGCAACATATCATATGGCCCCATCCATGCTCGGGATTTTGGAAGGCTTGGTTAGAAAAAATATTTAGATATAGTTTCTTTAACATAGGGCATCCCACATAGTAGCATCTAACAAATTTTACATGATGTAATATGGGATCCTAATGCATTTCATTGACTATCGGGGCCTAAATATGGTGAAAATAAAGATCAAATACCCATTATCGAGGATTGATGACCTATGCAACTAGAAAATAGAGAAAAGTGGTTCCTGATGATCAATTTATGTTTTGGATCTCATCGTATTTGTGTTACTGTATAGTACATCTTTAATATTTATTTTAAATATTTCTATAGGTATTGTTAGTTTTCATTGATGTCATTTAAGTTAAAAATTCATTTTCCATTTCATTGGACTCATGAATCATGTTTTTAAGAATTCATATACTGATTAATAGTATTTATAATTATAAAAACCTAATATTTTATTTTAAATAGGATGATAAATTCAATAATTTTTTTATTATAATATACATTCTTCCTGAGCACCAATTATTTGATAATATCTTGATGTTAAAATTATGGGTATGAGAACTCTATTATTTGGGGCAGGACATAATCGATTATGGGGTATCAATCGACAACATGAATTTTGAGATTGGTATTTCTTGTGATTGTCCTAATAATTTATTTAGGTTTGCGACATTTTTGGTATAATGGGATATTATCAAAGAGTAATGGTAGAATTATCATAGATCACAACTCCCATGAATTAACTTACCTAGAAGGGTTAATCATTCATATTTTCTAGTAATGACAATGATACATCAAGGATTTGATTTAGAGGTTGTCTAGTGATCTAATTATATGGTATCTCTAGGTAGTCATTGAGTACATAGTGTTCTATGATACCCTTATTTCTACTCTTAGGATTGTATTGATTTGGAGGTGGTAATTGAATTTTTTTGGTTTGAAACAGATTTTACCAAATGATTATAATTACATAACCCATTCTTGGAGTTCATAGTTGTATTTTTTACATGAATATCATGATACATTACCTTATTAGTTAGTTTCATTTTCATTAAAAATAGTATAAAAAATTAGGTATCTTTTCTTCATCTAGTATCTCAGCCTATCATGTAAGAAATGGTTAGAGTTCTTCCATGAGTATGATTTCGATATCTTCTATACTATTAGGAATTAAAATGTGGTGTATGATTCCTATATTATTATTCATTATACACAATTTGAAAGACAATTCATTGAAAAGTGGCTCAATATGGATCAACTATTATTAGAGAAATTAGATAAGGTGGGTGATAGAGAGACTCACTCACTTTTTTATATTGGTTTACCTACAACTCTTCACTAAGTAATGGATTCCAAGATAGGATACATTTTTTTGGTCTTTAATAACAAGATATATTTCACCAATGAACTTTATAGTTTATTTAAATTTTGGAAACACATAAACCTCTTTCAGAGGAGGATAGTTGTTCTAGTTGATCATTGTGAGGAGGTATTGTGGAAATTTCAAACCATTCCCTTAGAAATAAATCGTGGTGTTAAAATGAAATATCATGACATTAGAAAATAATATTATTGGATAATAATAAAGGGGAGTGTTTTAAAGTTTCTGTCATAATGCCTCATATATCAATGGGTGAAATAAGAACACCAAGTTCTAAAAAGTATTAAATATCTTATTGAGGTTCCTCCATGGAGTAGGATAGTATATTAATGGATTTTGTAATTAAAAAATCACACTCAGTGACACTGTCTGGGATATCATGGATCAATTGACCAAATAAACACATTTCCTCATAATTTAGGAGCATATTATGGTAGAGAACTTGGAAATTCATTACATAGATAAAACTATGATAAATGGGGTGTGTTGCATCTATAAGTATTAATGTTAGAGTTATTATAAATTATAATTCTATTGGATTCCATTTAATGTATCATTAAATATGTGAAGAATATTGAATTATAATTCTTGTGGTTGTAGTTATGGAATTATTCTTTTAGTACATTTAAGAGAAGTCACTAAGCGAACACAAGGATAACATTGTGAGTGAAGTTGTGGGAAAATGACAAATCCTTATTAACAAGGGTATCCCTAACATTTAAGGGTTATATAGATGAGTCACAACATGAGTAAAAGTGAACCAATACTAATTCATGATATTTAATGTACATCTACATAATACAAAAGAGTTTTTGATCACCCATATGGGTTTTTACATTTCTAAATTTGACTCACTCGTTTAACATGATAAAACACGATCCATGTCATGATGAGATATAGTCATATTTAATTGGTTCTATATATTTTGATATTCTCATACTATGGAAATGAGTCAAGCCACAAAAATTTAATAGATCCAGAATATTATAAATTTGATCACACCATGATACAAAGGTTACGATGTGACTACTAAAACTAGGTTTTGATTGTTAAATCAAGAACATTAAGCTAAGAGGTATTTAGAAACATCAATAAAATCACATTTTGAAGCAATATATCACGTTGGGAAGAAATTTTTAGTTGAATAAGAATCCAAATTTTTATTTTATGATGTATTATTCGATGTTTTTATTATTGATATATGTATATTTTGAATAATTTTGATGACTTCAAATTATCAAGATGGTTTGGAAGTTTTAGAACATCTGTTAACTACCTATTTAAATATTTAGGGTAGTGATTCACCTAGAAACAATTGAATGATTTTATATTAAGTAGAGATATTTAGAAGTTTATTGAAATCTAAATTTTTAAATATAAATTCAAATTTTCCTAGAATAGTATAAACGACTATTTATAAGAAAATATTATAAAAAAGGACATTGAGGAGATCAAGAAGAAGAAAAGTAGATGGAACTAGTTGGGGAATTTACTGAACATCTGGTATAAAGGGGTGAGGTTTGATTGGATTGAAATATATTGAATATCAGGCTTGGAAGTGAAGAGTTACTTTGCATATAAGTTAACAAAATGTGACAGTTAAGGAAATATAGAGCATAAGCATTATTTTTTCGTTTTATATATTCCACAATAGTTGTTGTGAGTTAAACCCACAATTACATGTTATAGCTTTTCACAAAACACATTCAATGAAGTGGGAAGAAGAGAAAATGATTCTTTAGATATTGGATGAGCAATGATGTTGTGCTAAATAATATAATCACAAACAAGTGGAGTAGGTATTTATTTTATATCAGTACATCATTAATATTCGATCCTTGGATGTACTCAAGTGAAAATTAAGATTGTAAATTCTATAAGTTCATGCTTATTTGTTTTTATACATTTGATTATGCTTGTGTGTGATCATCATGATAGATTTAATTTATGATTTAAAATGTGAGGACATGATCTAGTTAAACATGAGAAGAAATTTCATTTTACCCCAATTCATCTTTCATCATCATATGGTGTATAGTGGGAACTATAGGTACAATAAGTGGCACCAGATCAACTAGTTATTTCATAGAGAATCTAATAGAGATGGTTATCATCTTGGAGAAATGATTCAAGTAAAATGTTTCATTAGGTAAGGATTTGTTACCAATAAATGTTAATATAATTGGTAGAATACATGATGTCTTAGTTTGGTAAATGACAAAGTAAATGGTTTCCAAACGCAATAAAACCACCATTGGTAGCCATGAATAATGAATGCATTCAATAAAATGTATTTTTTTTCATAATTATTGATTCTAAGAGTTGGTTTCGTTAATCCAAGTATTCATACATGGTAGTGATGATTTATGATATTTAATCTTGAAACATTTGATTGTGTATGAGTTTAAAGAAATTTTAATGATATTTTCGAGGCTGAGAAATGTTTTGGAAAATCAATATAGAAATCATTTCAAAAGAATATATATGAAAAATATCCAAATAATATTTTATAAGAATTCATAGATGGAAATTATATGACCGATCATAAAAAATAGTTTCTTACCTCATGCAAGTGCCACCAAAGAAGACAGATATAGTAGATAGTGGGAAAACATTAAATAATTCCCATAAAGATTTTTCTACAGGATTATAGATCCCTTGTAGGATAACATATGAATTAAGAGCACATGGAAGTTCTAGTTTCATGAACCACTATGCAGAGTGACATGATGGAATGTGTCTATAGCGTGGGGAGGTACGATGGGAGGCAATGAGAAGCTGAGTTGTACTTTTCCTGATATTCAAATTGAATCATGAATGAGTGTGGTATGTGATATAGGGAAACATTTGACTTTTTCATCTATTAAAAATATATTTTGATGATAATATTACGTTATGATCATATTCTTCCTCAATCCTTGGCTACATTCATGATTTAGAAACACCAATTACCTTATTTGAACTTGGAAACTCCAATAATCACATCACCACACATCAAATAGATAAAGTTGTGTGTTAAGTAATATTTGGAATGTAAATGTGATGAAATCTATTCTATGAAGATATGGAATGTAGTGCAGGGATCTCTATAAAGATTAAACTAGTATTTATAAGAAATGAAGTTCATATGTGTGAGAAAAATAATAAGTATTGTGTTTTTTAAGGATGAATGATGATACCATAAGGATCAAATATAGCATAAAAATATTTTTAATTATGAATATTTATAAGGATGAATATTCATAAGGATAAATTTTTATAAGGATGAATTTATTGAAGATAACAACTATAATTTTGAAAATTAAGACTGTGTAAGGATCAATCCTTCAGAACATATTGGTGGTATGAAGGTGTCTAAATTGGGATTTTTAATGATCATATGTGACACTATCTAAAATATATAATTTTCATGCGAAAATAAAATAACTATATTATGATATTTTATAATTTAATGGAGTGATAAATTGTAGATATTCATAGATTTCATGAATCAATTTTTTGACTAGCTTAATCCGGTAATAAAGATTATAACACCTAAAAAACAAGATAATGGAAAATAAAAATGAAAGTGATTTAAAATAAAAATCATGAATCATATAGTAATATCCAAAGTTATTTTTTAAATTTAAATTGGTTTATCACATTAGACACATAGATCATTTTAATCTATGATGATGATGAATTTTCATGGACTTGTCAAGCATCTACATATACTACTTGATGTAGGATTGGGAACGGAGAGTGGAGACCTAGAAGAAGTGATATATCTGATTCAAAGAGAATGAAAAAGATATATTGGTTATGTATTTCCCTATAAATTCTATAAATAAATGAATTAAAGGAAAATATTTCCATGTATTGATATATCTGGTATGAAATAAAAGATAAAACATGGATCGTTTATTAATAAATGATATTATCAATTTCCGCTGAATTTATTTTCGGTGATAATGAGTACAAGAAGTTCAATATAAAATTGTGTAGTGTGTGAAGGGTGTAATGATAATAATGGAATGTTTCAAGTAAAATTCAATTCTTGGAAATATCGTTATCTAGATAGACGTGCTATTATGGTTTTGGGGAAAACATAGACATAACACTCATAAATGGGTAATTACGTCCATCCATATTGAAGGTGGGAATCATTCTAAAGATAAAAATTCACATATATATAGTTAAAGTTGAAAATAGTTTATTCTTAAAAATTTTGTCCCAATTATACCACTATGTCTATAAACATACCATATCCATCTATCTAGCAGTGTGTAATGTATACAATATGAATTGTGTATGAAATCAGTAGTAAACCCTCCCCAAATCTCAGTAATAATTACAAATTGTCAGGAAAGGGGAACTATAAATCTACAAATAAAACACCCAAACACACACATGTAATAACTATTGGGGGCTTGAACCTGATACCTTCCCAAATCCTAATAATTAGTTTTGTAGTGAGTATTTCATCATGTCACATAGACACATAATTGGTGTATGATCCTTAAATTAGCACATTTGAGTTAACCATGTATTTCATAGTGTCTTTTCATCTCTTATATTATGAACTTATTCATGTTGTGCAATGTGGATAAAGTAAATAGACAAAATATGTTTAATGAGAGTTCATATTAACCAATGTGAAAGATATTAAAAGAAAATATTAATATTTTATAATTTGGATAACACATTTATCGCCCCATGTATTGACTCGAGTTTGGAAGATATAATTTTTATAAATTAATTGGGAAAATTATGAGACCTGGTGCTGAGACGATGTGTGATTCCGAGGCCAAGTATGCCAGAAACAATTCCTTAAAAATGTTCCTTTTTTAATAAAAAGTGCAACTGGATTTCAATAAATAGTGGAATAACTCTTAAAAAAGTGATCAGATAATAAATCTGAGCCATAGTGGAGTTTATAATTGTGATTTTACACTTTTCAGGAGAAAACTTTAGTGGACATGGGTCTTCAGTGGGATAACCTGAAGAGGACATAAACATCGTGAAGAATTTAATTAAAATGTTATTTTTGGTGCATTTTTGGTTTTAATTTTAGTATGAATTTGTCATGAATTTAGGATTACTGTATAACCCTGAAATTCATATAATGCAAGGAGATATAGAACACTCTAAAGAACATCGGCATATTGTGGATTGATGACCAACAACACACCTAGACTCAAAGGAACTTCACCGATGATGATGAAAAAACAATCCTTCATCCGCGACAAATCTGAATCCATGTAGGTTATTGTTTTTTGATTTTCATTACTTATATATAGAATCGACAATGATCACATATCCACCAATGAATAGGTTGACCCGTGGTTCGATCATTCTTTGGTGATGGGACTAATTAAGGGAAATTATTTAGGTTTATTGTTATATATTCTTTTTTATTTATTATTCATTCTAATGATAACAGATTGAGGATGATACGAACAAAGGCTGAGGTTCATTTCACATGGAGTAATTTGTTCTTTTATTACCCCCATTTGGGGTGTCCTTCATCATTGGACACTTGTGGTCAAGAATCGATTTACTGGGAGGATCTGAACATGATCAAACCTATAGAATGATGGAAAGATGAATCATTTCCCACGGTAGTATAGATCATGACCCGATAATCAAATAAGTATCTTCATCTCAAAAAATAGAGGGACATAGGATTATCTGTGGCCCCTCGAAGTGGCGGCCCTCGCAGTGGAATTTGAATTCATACATTGGCTTGGACATTGAATGGTTCCTATTTCGATACTGACGCCACGGGAAAGCGGAGCACGTAGGGTGTTTGGGGAATGCATGGACATGGTGTACTGACCGTGTGAGATTTGGTGTGGCTGAATAGGGACTAGGGGTAAAGCGGATGGGGTGGGCTATGGGCAGTGTTCAAGACAACCTGCGTGCATGTGGCCCAGACCATGGGACTCATGTCAATCCATCTAGACCCCATTGACTAGGCTAGGTGTCCTAGCAGGTCGGACCAGGTCAGGCTGGTCATCAGCTTGGACCGGGTCTGTCGGGTCGAATCGGGCCCAGGTCAGATATTTTTACCAAAATGATCACAACATTAAAACTGTGTGTTCATTTGAAGATACATCTATTGCATTGGGACCCTTGTGACAATATATCCCATCTGGGATATCATAAGTGGTTTTTGTGGACGCATTCATATGACCAAATTTCTTGAGGGTTAGGTTCTCCTAGAACGAGCATGATATGATTGGAATTATGTGGTTGGGTATAACCTTGAGACTATGTGACTTATATATGTTGTGTATCATACATATAATATGTGTATTTTTAAGATTGTGTGTCTTATAGAGGCTATTTATATTATTGAGACGGTGTGTATTATCGATTTTTTGTGTCTTATGAAATTCAATTTATAATAATTTTACGTATATTAGCAACTTATACCTATTTGATATTATTATAGATTAATTTGTGGCATTCTGTGTCGTATCTCCTTCATGGTATTTTTACATTGTGGAATTCTTTGTTGTAACTCCTTCAAGATATTTTTCTTTTGTGTTTTTATTTGTGGTATCATTTTGTGGTATTCCATTGGAGTTTTGTGGTGTTTTTTTGAGTATTGGTTTACTTGCCCCTACATGGGCTTTTCCATCACATGTTGTGTCTTGGGTAGTAGGTCAAACCTTTAACAGTGTCCTAGGTAGACCATGACCATGCAGTTTTTAGAAAGGCCCGATAAATGGGTGCTCCTACAACTTCAGACAGTAGTCAAGTACCTTTTCCTTAATGTTTGTCCTTTTAGGGTTTTCTAAAAATGAGTTTCAGGAACATGTGCTTTTACTTTCCCAAGTATGGGTTCCATGTTTGGGTTTTGTTTCCAGACTCCTTTTCTTTTTTTTTTTGGTTTTATTTTGGCCTGGATAACATTATAGTTATTTCATTATTGTACTCAGATTGGGTTATAGTGTTTTTCATGCCTTGTTTACATAGTGTTTTTACATTTTAGTATTTTTCGTCTTGTATATGTGTGAATGCATACAAGTACTTAGGTGAATGCCTCCCATTTGTGGGATATTCGTACTCGGTGCTAGTCACCATCCAATGGCCTATTGGATGTAGGATTGTGGTAGTCATGGAATGGTCCCCTCTGGGATGGGTCAAGATAAAGTGGTATCAGAGTGGTCGGTTCTACTTTATGATCAAGAGTATGTGAGGTTGGTTTCGGGAAATAGTGTTACGTTTTTCGGGTTCATCTTTCAAGCCTATGAATCAATTTTATGTGTGATGGACAATGTATTTATAAACCTGGATTGTATAAACATTATTTTTGACACGGTATATGAAAACATTGTTGAAAACAAAATAATGGTACATGCATCATATAGGATTTAGGTGTGTTCTCATATCCTTCATGATTCTTCTGACCATGAATACTCTGTTGATCATTGTAGAACCTATTTTATTTCAGAATGCCTCTATGAAGATACCCATCCAGGATTCCTTTGCATGATGACAAGGATGATCGACCAATTGAAGAGGCATCAGTATAGGGTCTTGAACCATAGATGGAACCTCTGGGTGGTGGGTTCCAGTTCTAGTACCACCCATTGAGCGATAGTTACTACCAGCTCTCTCGACTGATGATGCGCATAGACTAAAAGTGTTACATGAGTTTCATAGGTAGAAAACTCTCTGGTTTTGGGGTGATCCAGACCACCAAGTAGCTAAGGATTTGTCAGAGGTTGTTGCTTGTGTCTTCCACCTTGTGAGTACGCCTCCTAACCAGAAGGAACTCGTTGTCAAAAGTCATTTTCAGGGCAATGGTATTGTTTAGTGACCTAGACAGAGGATGAGTTTACTCTATCATAAGAATACATTGTGTGTCTCTTTAGAGAGGAGTTATTTCTAGCTATGTTATGATTAGTACATATAGAGGAGCCTCTACATCTATAGTAGGGCAGTATGACTATAGAAGAGTACTCGGGGAGATTTACCAATCTTTTATGCTACACTATAGATATGGTACATTAACAATTTTTTAGGGCTCATACCATTGACTAGTTCTTATGATGGGAGTTCATGTCATCCATGATAACCCTCATAATCCCTAATAATGTTGTAGTACTTGAACGATCTCTTCTTGTGGAGAGATTTCTAGTAGAGTAGGAAGAGGCAGTAAGAGTTATCATCAGGCACCAGGTAGAAGAGTCCTATTTTTTAGGTAGATGATGGTATTCATAGGGACCCATATATATCTAGAGCATTAGGAGATGATCCTAGTACATAGGATTTGTTTTACAGGGCTCTTAGGGTTAATTGAGTCAGCTGAGGTACATGTTGTGGTATTCATTCGGTGGTCAAGGACATCTATAATGAGATTTCCCGACAAGTCATACGATCGATCAAGATACAGTTGAGGGACCTATGAGGATGAGGATGAGGCTGGAGTAGGGTGGTTTGTAGGGTGTAGGATATGGTAGAGGGGTATTCATAGCAGAAGGAGGAGGGTGGAGGTTCAATGTATTACCACAACCACCACCACCCCCGGGGGGTCCACGCTAGGCTCAAGGAGCTGGGGGACAGAGAAGCGGTCAAATACTGGTGATGGAGACATATGACCCTGGTTCTCTAGGTATTATTAAAGGTATTATCTATGTATTTTCCACCCTATTTTTAGTTTTGATAGACACGGTCCCCAGTAATTACTTTCTTACCATGTACCTTGTTTATGGATCAAAGATTCCATATTAACAATTTAATGGACACTTACACTTTGAGAATCCAACTAGAGTGGATTTGATGACCCCACACTTGTTAAAAAAATTGTTACCATTCACTTGGAGGTGAGATTCTTGGTTAGGATCTATTGGTATAGTCATTGTGGCTTTACGACATCATTCATTGATGGATTGGTTATCCACAGTTCATACTCAGATTAAATGTTTTAGGAGTAGAGTGTGGTGTGTCCCCAGTGATGGGACAAGGTTTTATTTTTGTGAAAATTATAAGGATGCATCATAGTATGGAATGACTCTTAAGAGGGTTCATTCGATTCCTCATTAGTTGGATAACCTCACCCTCAATGCAGTGGATGATATGAGTCCTTATTTTCTTGAATTGGTGGAAGATTATGAGGACATCATTCCCGAGGATGTTCTCGGATTACCTCCCAGTATGGAGGTAGACATCTGTATTGATCTAAACACTAGGATGAAAGTAATATCTAAACCTGAATATCATATGGCTCTCATAGAGATTCATGAGTTGAGGGTGTATTTAGAGGATTTAAAAATGAAGGTCTTTGTGACATCCAATGATTCACTATAGCTGGCCCTTATTTGTTTTCCAAGAAGGTAGATGGGAGCGTGAGGTTATATATGGACTTCCAGTGCCAAAACTAGGTGATCGTAAAGAATAATAATTGACTAACAAGGATCTATTATATATTTTATCATTTGAAAGGGTCGTGGTGGTTCTTTAAGATTGAACTTAGATTGGGCTATCACTAGCTACAGGTATGGGATAAGGATATATAGAATATGTTCTCCAAAAGTCAATACGACCACTATGAATACATGGTGATTCCATTTTGTGTGAATAACAACCTTGTAGTGTTCATTAGACTCATTAATTAGATATATTAGACATACTTAAACTAGTTTGTGGTGGTCTTCATTAATGACATTATAGTGCACTCAACTTTAGAGGAGGAGAAAGCAATACACTTTGGGATAGTCCTTGACACACCCAGAGAGCACCATATTTATGAGAATCTCTCATAGTGTATGTTATGGATTCAAGAGGTCCATTTTATTGGACACATCATTTCATATGCTATAGTTTTTAAGGATCTATTGAATATTGAGGTGATGCTAGCATGAAAGTAACCCAATAGTGTTACCGAGGTGTGGTATTTCCTTGGATTGGGTGGGTACTATCAGGGGTATGTACCTAACATTTCTAAATTAGCAGCACGCATAATGGATTTTACATGGAAGGTGAAGCCTTTTTTATGGATAGAGAGGTTCCAGTAGTGTTATCAGGTGCTAATGGAGATTTTTATGAGAACTCTAATCTTTATATTTCCAGAAGAGGGTGTCGATTATGTGTTGTTATATGATGCATCCAGAACTGGTCTTGGTTGTGTCCTGATGCAGGGGAATGTAGTGATTACCTATTGGCCACTCTAGTTGAGATTGCATGAGCAGAATCACACAACCCCTGATCTTGAGATAGTAGTGGTAGTCTTCACTTTGATGATGTGGTGACACTACCTTATGGGTGAGTAGTTTATCATTTACTCTGATCACAAGAGTTGTAAGAATGTATTCTTTTAGAAGGATCTGAACATGAGACAAATGTGATGACTACTGTTTCTCCAGGAATATGAAATTGATATTTTCTATACTCTTGGGATGGGGAACGTAGTGGAAGATTCTCCCCATAGGATATCCAGTTTCCATTTGTCAAGTGAGGCGTTAGAGAAGTTGGACTCATTGTAGATATACATTGTGGATGGAGATGGATCAAAAAACGTACAGTAAATGATTTTCACACCTCCATTATTACAATGGGATGAGGAGGAATTGTATGGGGATATCGACTATGAGAATTTACATGCTCAGAGGAACATATGGAATGCCCCTGATAGATATTCGAAATAGGGGAGCACATTGTCCATTTTTGAAGGCACACAGTATTACTGGAGGCATTATGGGAGGATGTTTTTAGGGAGTTTCACACATACCCTCTAGTAGTGCATCCATGTGTGGAGAATATTTACTATAACCTCCAGCGTCGGTTTTGGTGGCATGGGATGAGGAAGGTAGCTGGATAGTTCATCTCTCACTGCCGCACTTGTTAGTAGTTGAAGGTCGAGCACCAAATTCAAGTGGGTTTGACTAAACCCCTTGAGGTGTCTTAATGGAAGTGGGAGGAGATATCAATGGAATTCATTCCAGTTTTTCCACATATGTTCAAGGGACATGATACCATCTATTTGATCACTGACTAGCTCACCAAGTCATCCCACTTCCTAGAGATCCAACAGTAGAGTTCAATAGAGATATTGGGGTGCCTCTACGTACAGAAGATAGTGTGTCTTCATGGAGTTTAATTGATGATATTATAAGATTGTGGTTATTTCATCACACCCTGGTTGTGGAAGGGATTAAAACATGTGCTTTGGACTCAGTTATGTGTCAGTACAGTGTTTCATACATATACAGATATCGAGACAATGAAAACCATTCATGTTATATATTATATGTTTCATGCCTATATCTTGAAATTTGGCCATATTTTGGAGGATTACCAGCCTCTGGTAGAGATTTCTTACAACAGAAGCTTCCATTCCACCATAGGTATGGCACCTTTCGAGGCCTTGTATGGGAGACCCTTCATGTCACCAGTTTGCGGGACTGACCCAAGAGAGTTAGAACTCATGGGTCCCATGATGGTGTGAGTGAAAAATTATAAGGTGAAAATATTCTAGTAGTGGATAAAGACTACACATATCCGACATACGTCTTTTATTGATAGGAGGAGGAGGCCTTTGTAGTTCAAGGAAGGAGACCATGTATTCCTTCGTGTCTCAACTCGATAGATATTGTGGAGATTTGGCTAGGGTGATAAGCTATCTATGAGGTTCATCATCCCTTTCCTGATTCTACATAGAGATGGAGAGGTGGAATAATACATGGCTCTACAACTATAGTTATATTTGGTTCAGAATTACTTCGAGGTGTTATTGTTGACGAGGTACATGAGTGACCCCTCACACGAAATCGATTAGGTTGAGCTACATATCAACGATGAGACAACTTTTTCTAAGTACCTCGTAGAGATTGAGGATTTATAGAAGAAGATCCTTTATGGTTTGTTGCTCCCTCTGGTGCACATTTGGTGGCCTCACATAAATCCCTAAGAGAGCACTTGGGAGCAGAAGTCTCAGATTCATACTCCGTACCCTCATATTTTTGTTTGAGTAGCCCATGATTTGGATTTTAGGGATATAAATCCCTAAGGTTGGGAGAATGTATTGAATCATATTTTTTGGGATTTATTTTTATGAATTAATATTGAAAATTATGATCCCAGGGCTAAAAATTCATGTGATCCCATGGCTTGGTGTACTGAGAATAATTCCTCAAAAAATATTTAGTTTTTAATAATGTGTGTAAGTAGTTTTCCTAAAATATTGGAATAACTGTTAAACTAGTCCCTAGATCAGAAATATGAAGGAACTGTTGAGTCTAAAATGGTTATTTTACACTAGGCACAACATAACATTTGTCGATGCAGGTCTTCAATGTAAAAACAAGTGAAGGATGTAAATGTCAATAAAAATTTAATTAAATAGTTTTTTTGATTCCGTGTTGGTTTTCATTTAATATAACCTTTTTTGGAATTAAGGGTTTTGACATAACCCTATGATTCCTCTAATGCAAGGAGATAGATCTATCTTCAACAAACAATGGAAGATCATGGATAAATGATCAACAATGCACCCAAATTCGATGAAACTTCCCTAATGATGATGATGATGAAAATCCTTTTTCCGAGAATAATATAAATTGAGGTAGTGAATTGTTCATTGAATTTCATTCCCCGTTTCACGAATCAATGATGAACTCGGATCATCCAATGAACAGGTTGACCCGTAGTTCGATTTTACTTGTGGAATGGGCTTAATTGTTAGAAATCATTGGGTTTTACTATTATCTAATCTTTTTTCATCATTATTTGTTCTCACCAAAATGGTTTTAATCTGATACAAAAAAGGTGGTGGTTCTTTCTTCAGGATGTAATTTATTCTTTTCATACCCCTATTATTGGAATTCTTCATTGTTGGACTCTGCTGGTCCTGGCTAGACTTTCTGAGAAACTCCAAACAGGATAAGACCCTCAGAGTGATGGAAAGATGATTAAGAGCCCTAAGCAGTTTAGATCGCACCCAATTTTAACTGATGTATCATCATCTAAAAAACGGATCACCAGAGGACGATCGGCAGCTTGCAAAAGTGGTAGCATTGGTGTCCCCGGAGTAATCAGTGGGTTGGTGGAGAACAAAGGGCATTAGCGGATGTGGCTGGTAGACCGCACGGGATGCGGTGTGGCACCGTGGGGACCAAGGGGGGCATGTGGTTGAGGCAGACCATGTGCGAAAGACAAGTTGCCCTGTAAGCGTGTGGGTTAGACCAGGGGAGTCATGTTTCACCAAGCGGACCAAGAGGGCTGGGCCAAGCGGCCCAGTGGGCTAGGATAGACTGAGTCAGATAGACTGGGTCGGGTTAGCAAGACTACTTCGGGTCTGCTGTTAGGTCAGACCGGTCCCAGTGGGTCGGATATGACCCAGAATGTACCCAGTTCGGATCATTTTACTAAAACAATCATTAATTTCAAACAGTGCATATTTTTTATGATATATATATGGCGTTGGATAACACGCCCAGCTTCCACGGTACGCTTCTCTTTGAATAATACAGTAGCGTGTGTTGTACGCAACCTCGACTTCTAACACACACCACAACCAATCAAACTAGCCGTTATGAATAGTAATTACTACTTTTTGAAATTTTATAAATTTTATCTTTCAAAATGGACTTAATTTTTAGATTCATAATATAAAAATTATCTTAGGGTGGTTTTTTCGTATTTTTCTGAAAACTTTCAATTTTTGATTAATTGTTGAAAACACTAAGTTATAGTTTAAAACCAATTTTTTATTTAAATAATAATTTATTTTATTTAAATTTATTTAAGGTCAAAATTGATACATAATACCTATATAAGTTAAATTTAATTCATTGGATTTAGTTTTGAATAATTTTAGATATGTAAAAAGTTTATGGAACATTTCACCGTCTTTTTCCCACCTACTAGAAGATTTTAGAAATTCACATAAAACATAATTTTACCCCTTATGTGAGTGGAGTTTTGAAAATCCGAGTGACACAATTAATATCAAGGAGTGAAATGTGGTTCAATAAGATAAAAATAATTTTTTATCAATAGTAACTTTTTACTTTTATTTACCACGGTTAAAAGTAAATAGGTTAATTAAGGGTAAAAATGATATTAATATTACCCTAATAGAAGTCCTAATTCTATTGGACATGTTTATCTTGACAAAAAACAACCTTAGTAATAAAATATTATCATTTAAGTCCCCTTGGATTAGATTACGCCATTTATTATTATTTAATTCAAAGAAGAGTTAAAAGAGTTAAAATCAATTTTTAATTACTAAATCATTTTTAATGTAGGGTAATGCATAAGATAAATTAGATTGTAAATACTAATTAGAAATATAAAATAATTTCCTACATAATGGTATTTTATTTATAATTTTTAGACATAACATAATTTAATTTATTTATGACACAATGGTGACACAGTAATTACCAAATTAATGAAATATTAAAATAATTGATATTATAAATACCAAAAAAAAATTAATTTCAGACTTTTTATGAATTACACTAATTTTCTAGGATAATTTGAAATGTTAGGATTGATTTAATTAACATTTTTCTATGTAATAACGCTGTTATGATTTTCACAAAAATCAAATTCCAAATAGTGTCAAAATTTAAATATAAAAGTTTTTAAAACGAATATTATATTTTTAATTGATATTTTATTCCTAAAAATCTATGGTTCGACCAAAGGACTTGAATCATGATATTTGTATCATTAATTGACCACCTGGGGGTCTCTTGAATGTTTATAGTAGGATTATTAACCATATAATATAAAAATACAAAGAGACATGGTAAATGTCAAACTAATTAACTAAGAGTTAAAACTAAAAGATAAGGTTAATAATGTGACCCAAAACCGTATAAAACCAATTTGTTGAGTCTTTTTTAACCTATAACCATCTTAACCACTAAATAATCCACTTTTGAGCAATTAGAAACCAAATATGGATTTATTAGAAAATAATATTTCTAGATTTTCCAATGGAGCCCCTCACCCCTTTTATAAAAGGGAACTCCCCATTCTAACTAATTCACACATTCAATGCCATTTGTCTCAGCCAACATCTACCCAAATATCCTCCCAACTTCCCTAACTTCAAAATAGAAGCCTTATTTGATCATAAAGCCAACCTATGGAGCACTTTTGATCAAATCAAAAGGAAGAACCCGAAGAATATGTAACGTTTTCACCACCATCTTTTAAGTCCCTTTCATCTTCATCTTCATATTTCTTTTTAATTTAAATTATAAAATAAAAAATCCAGTATGTTCTATATATTATGATGTTATTATAAATATGGTACAACCATATTCAGTATTCTATACATCCTTTTAATGACATGTCACCATACGTGCGTACGTACGGCTTACCGTATCCATGTCGTGGTGTAATTGTTATTCAAAACATTATTATTTAAATGGGTATAATAATGATGTGTAATTAATGTAAATAATAAATGTAAAATGATAATTATTATTTATATATGATATAACGTCCAATTATATAGTATTTTAATATCAAAATAATGATATTGTCGCTCATGCATACGTACGGACTACCGTCTCCACGAACGTGATGAGATTCATTCCCCATCGTATCCATGCATGTATAATTGTCAATTGATGATTAAAAAAAATTTAAGTACTTGATATACTTCTGTATATGAAAATGATACAACCTATTCATAACAAACATGACCTATGGGACAAAACATATAAAAGAAAACGAATAAGTTAACACCTGAAATGACGATAATAATAAGATATTATTAACAAAGCAATGTTAAAAGATCATATATAATATTAGATTAATTTACATTATTCTTGTATAATTTAATAAAAATTATATCACCATTATATAGGAGGTAAAACAACCCTTGACCAAGTAAAAGTACAAGGTAAGGGTTTATTTTACAATCGCTTCATTATCCGAGGTTGTTTATACGTAACTATATATTGTGACATCTTTATCATCCACAACCATGTTTCTTAAAAATTTATTTCAGTACATTCTTAATATTTTACAGAATATTGTTTAAAGCCATTTATACCCTTTTTTTACTTTTTATAAGATGTTTATAAAGGAATCTTTCCGTTGTTTTCCAAACAAGGTCCCTTTTAACCTTTTCGACAGAATTAAGGCAATAATGTTTTTTTTAACTTATACAGTTGGTGCGGCTATTTTTCTCCATTATAAAATCATTGAAGCATCCCTTACAAGATTATAAGAATAATTTCATTGTAAATGATTTCTTTTATAATTATGTGACTTTTCAATGATTTCAAAAAAGAGATATTTCTATAAAATATTTTTGATTACATTTATGTCAACATCTGTTGATGGATTTTATGCTTATTTGAAGTTGATTTATTATGATACAAAACATCCATATTGTATTGAAGGTTTTGTGATATGTTTGTCTTTTGATGTTTTATTTTTATTCCATTCATGGTTTATGGAGAAAGTATTGGAATTTCGTATACTAGTTTTAATACGAATGTTTATGTTATGTTTATTCCTATTCATATGAGGAATGAATTGGACATAATAAGTGACGGGTGGAACCCGCTATAGCTCCTCGATGCATCGGTAGGTCTAATGAGACAAACCAGTGTCTTGGAACAAGGACTTGACAAAATCTTATTTGTAATCTTGGCACAAGGCCTTGACTATGTGGTTATGATAGTCTGGCATTATGCATTCCATAATTATGAAAGTGGTAATTGATATTACATGTGATTATTCGACTAGTAGAATATCCATGTGAATAAGTAAATGGAATTATTTAATTTTATCTTTTCCATATTATGCTACTGTTTATGTTTAAAGGCTTTTGTTTTAGTTATAAATTGCCTTAAATATTTATGTTTATTTATGAATGTTTCATCAGTATTGTTATCCTTACTGAGCTTCTGAGCTCACCCCTTTCAATGTTTTATTTTTCCCAGGACATGAAGAAGTATTTTATAAATGAACTTCAGGGATAGTATGAGGGGATATGAAGACGATAGGATGTTGTAGTTTTTCAGTTTATGATGTAATGTAAATGATATGAATGTATCAAGTCTTTCCAAGGCTACTAAACTAATCGGTCATTCGACACATGATTTTTGTGATCTTGCCAATGTTATATAATAATGCACCGACTCTGGGTAACTGGGGTCGGGGCATCACATGTTGGGACACTTGTGATGAGATGGTACTTTTGAGATACCCTAAGTGGGTTTTTATGGAAGTATGGATTGGTCCAAATGGATTCAGAAGTAGGTTCTCCTAGAATGATTTCATTATGAACATAATTTTGTGGATGGTTGTGACCATGAGCCAATGTGACTTCTAGAGTTTTTGTGTCTTATTGAGACTATGTGCCTTATCGAGACTGTGTGTCTTTTAATGTTTGTACATATTGTTGATATTTTTCATCTTAATTATATTTACTGTCTTATGAGATTTTTTTGATATTCTTTTTATGTGTTTTAGGATCTTATTCCTATGTGATATTACTACAGATTCCTTTGTAGATATTTTTGTTTTATCTCTTTCGTGTTATTTTTCATTTGGGATATTAATTATGGTACGTCCCTCATGGTTCTTTTTCATTTTTTTTATTCTATGTGGTTTCTTATTTGATGAATTCCTTTGAGGTTTTAGGGTGTACTGCTTAGTATTTTTTTCTCACACCTGCACGGGCTTTGCCCGCACGTGTCGTGTCATGTGCAGATAATTTCTTTTTAATAGAGTCCTATGTAAACTAGGAGCAGGTGGTGCTTAGTGAGTCCAGAAAAATGGGGTCTCCTACAAATTTCGAAAGTAGTCCCAATACCTTCACCTTCTGGTTGGATCAGGTAGGGTTTTCTGCGGATGCTTTTTAGGAACTTATGCTTTCACTTTCCTAGAAAGAGGTGTCATGTGTGGTTTTGGTTTGTATAATCCTTTTCCTTTTTTTGGGATTGTATTCTTGACTGGTTTACATTCCAGTTCTTTCACTATTGTACTCTTGTTTGTTATAGTGGTTTTCAAGCATTTTTTACTTATTGTTTTTACATTTCAGCATATCTGTATTGGAGATGTGTGTGTGTGTATCAATAGTTACGTGAATGCCTCCTATTTTTTGGTTATTTCTACTCGGTTATAGTCACCATACCAAAATCTTTTGGAGGCGAGCTTTGGGAATTCATGTCACGGGACCCATTGGGATGGGTCGGGACACCCCGTTCTAGGTGTCTTAGGTCCCTACAAGTGGTATCTGAGAAACAATGTTTTTTGATTAATCAACTTGAATTCTATTGTTTCTAATGATATTGGACAATATAAATGATATAGAATCAAATTTGAAGTCTCATATATTTTATAGGAATCAATTCTATAAAAGGAAGAATGAATATAAGCCTAATATAGATTATTTTTATGGTGAATAATTTTTCATAAATGAAAGGAACCTAATTTCTTCAACCGGTGCTACATATAAATCTATTTTTAATTATATGAATGATAAATGAAATTTTCGATTTGAAGGAGGAAGAAGAGAAATAACATGTATATAATTAAATTATTTGTTCCTATTCAGGTAAAAAAACAATTTCCTTACATATATCTGAATCTATCTCTATACACAGTGCATCTTTCAAATATGTTGATGTAGATTGTGTACCATAAAAATATTCATACGATGAATTAACCACACCATGTGGTAAATCATGAAATTTTTTTTGCATCAAAAAAGATAATATTCAAGCCTGGAAAATTGAACTTCAATTCTATAAAAAATGATGAAGGAATAAGTTGATCCCTTATAATATATTTTAGTGGATCCGAAAAAAATATGATGAAGAAAAAAAATGAAAAAGTGATGTAACTTGACTAAATGTTCATGATTTTAAGGGTTTCATGGAAATGAAGAAAATCATTGAATATTCCAGGACATCCCCCGTAGAATAGTTTGAAGAGAAGATGAATTATGTTTATTTTTAAATGAATTATTCATTTGATTATTTAGATGGTAAACATAAGTGGAAATAATTATGGATGCAGAAGATTGAAGTGGAGATTCATTTTGAGAAGAATATTTAAAAAATACTAAATTACATATTATATCGAATCCAACCTGTTATAAGTAGAACACTAATTTTGTTTCATGAAAAAATTAAGCACATGTTTAGAAAAACTAATGTAATATGACTTAACAGAAATTCATATTTGAAGTGATATTTTTTTGGGATTATTTTACACAATATGAGTGTGTTTATGGAATCTAGAAGGTTTTACAATGTAGAAGGACTTGATGTAAACAATTATAAACCAAGAAAAACATTTATATGGTATTATTTTGTTAAAGGATATTATATGTGTACGTACCCTAGACATGTTGAAAATTATTATAGTAAGAAAATAAAAAAATATTTCAAGAGGAGATCATATACTCCTATAACTAGAATGATAAAAGAATGAATGGATGGGAAATTAGCTTCAACTGGAACTAGATTTATTGTGTTTGAAAATAGTGAAGAAATAAAGTACATGGAGATGCTATAAGTATCTATAATAACCTTGTGACATTATAAATTATGAAATAAAAATAAATATATTGTAAAGAAGAACCCAAATTATGAAGTAATACATACAAAATAAGAATAGGTTAAAATTCATTAAAGGTGAAACTGAATAAAGGGAAAAGGGGATTTTTCAATCACCATGACCTTCTTATACCCAACAACATACTTGGAAAGAGAGGAACCATGTATGGTGAGAATGGGAAATAGATGAAACTTTTCTCATGGTAATCATGGAAGGAAAAGAAGAATAATTATTGAGTAGACTCATTCATATGACAAAAAATCAATAACACTAAATTGATAGATCTACCCTTGCATAAAGAAATAATAATTCTAGATAAAGATGAAACAATGGTTCCCCAATGAAATACATGTTCACAATTGGGATGAGTCTCAGCCCTTCACATAATTATAATCCTAATATGTTTATAGATCCTAAAGATATTTTTGAAAATAATGGTTATATATGTATTCTCATTTAAAATAACACAAATATAGTGGCTTGGAATAAATGGTTGGTCTATAAAGACCAACCACAACACTAAATATGGGTATAATGGCGGTACCCCTCTCCCCATGTTTATAAATGTTACTAATTTTGGTTTTAATGTACTATATGAATTAGGTGTATATATGATACATTGGTAACATACACTTTGTGTGTATTGAATGAAGGTTCATTATGACCCAAGAAATTCATGATTTAATGATGACATGAAAGTAGTGACAAGACAAGTATTGATCAACTAGTCTGCCTAAAGAATCAAATATTGATCAGTTCATAAATTCTATAATAATGAATTCAAGTTGTAACAATAATTATTTGGAGTAATAAATAAGGTTCCAAAAATTTTCATAAAACAACCATTGGTATTATCCTAAATATGGAGTGCCATTAGTAATATCAGGCCATGCGACAAGTGGAATCTGTCATTAAAGGTGAAGAGGTCAGATTGACAAGATGAAGGAGTAACATGGATGAATATCATGATTAATTATTTATATTCAAACAATTGGTATTAGTAGTTAGTGTTCATTATATAAACAAATCTTCTGTAAATGAGTTATTATTTATCTATTTGAAGAATCGAAAAATATACGGTGAAAAAAATTTAATGGGAGTTGGTGATAAATACTCAAAGGCTAGTTCATTTAATATAAATGTGGATAATACCTATGAATAATGGAACTATTATGTGACATGTTTTATTAATTGGATAATAAAATAGTTTGTCACAATATATTTTACTTTTATGATTACGCACTCACAGTGTTGAGTGTTATTGATATCAAATGATAGGTACCGTTGAAATGATTCGATGGATAAAAAATGTTTGTACAAATATATGAGTGATATAGACAGTATTTATATTTTTTACTAAAACTATTGTTTCCTACATCGAGTATAAACTTATTAGTCTTAGAGGAATTATTGAAATATCCTTACAAAGAGATAAAATTCGCACATTAGTATTTACTGATAAGGAAGAAATTGAAATGACTGAATTATTGGATTAGTTATTGAGGATTCAATGAATTCTAGATGAGATAAGTTCAAAGGATATAATGGTTTTTATCATGTGGATTGTAATGGAGTTTTAGATATTAAGGGGAATAATACACTCTTTAATTATAGTATCCCTATAGTTATGTAAAAATATTAATTTATCTTGGAGAATATAATGGAAGAAGTAAGTTTATAATGGGAGAGTTCATATTGTGTTAAAACTCGATAATGTTTTAAAAGGAGGTATGAAGACTCTTTAAAATTTTATTAAAAATATGCTATGATATAATAGAATTAAAGTAAATTAATACAAGGTTGATGACAGATTTTAGAGATATAATGAGAATATATATTTATGGAATATTTCAATAAAATCCATAGGTGGGGATGTTTCCACCTAAATGATGTATCATGTTAGAAATTATTGACAATATATGTTGAATTAATTAGAGTAAGGAATGTTGTACGGGTATAAGTAATGACGGATGAGATGTTTTTTGTACACTTTAAAATAACACTTAGAAATTATGATGTATACATACATGTATTAATAGGTTTTGTTGATTTAGGAGCGGGTATGGTTTACCAAAGTAGTAATACATGGTAATTATGATTCAAAATATTAATTCTAGATGAATTTAGTTTTTAATGGGTTTAAAGATGTTTGGATGGTATTTTGGAGGCTAGAAAATTGATATGAATACCTATAGAGAAATATGGAATTGAGACGATGTGTGCAAAATATCTAAAGAAACATTCATAAGGATTCCTATTTGGAATATTCTAAGAAATATTCTTTAAAAAAGATTATCACCCCACAAGCCAAAATCTCCCAGGAATCCAACTATCAGAAAATGGTTATTATTTA
Source organism: Viscum album (assembly GCA_963277665.1). Lineage (NCBI taxonomy): Eukaryota > Viridiplantae > Streptophyta > Magnoliopsida > Santalales > Viscaceae > Viscum > Viscum album. The sequence goes on from OY728127.1 coordinate 2,018,051,837, forward strand.
AGGAAGATAGTTTATCATGATTTTAGATGAGTATAGACCATGTGTAGAATGGAACATGCATGAAGAGCATGGGGTGGTGATATGGAAGAGTGCCACTATATTGGGTAGCCCAATGACATATGGTCATGGTATGGTATCATACTACAGGGGAATCAAATGGATGAGGTGTACATTAGGTAATATTAATGTGGAATAATGAATTAGAGGTCGATTTGGGATAGTGAAACATAGTAACATTTCATCTATTAAAAGAATTCATGGTTTTGTTGATACAAATATGTTCATATTTCTATCTTCAATATATCCCTAGTTAAATTCTTGTGTTTGAGAAACCAATGAATCTATTCAAACATGAAAACAAATATGTTCAGATAACCACAACCTAGAAAAAGACTATTGTGTGTGAATATTTGATTGAAATGTGAAGGAAATGGATGTTGTGCCATGAAGATATAGGTTTCATTGCATATATTTGGAAGTGATACTCATAAAGATAGAAAAGGACTTCATAAAAATGAAGTTCATAAGTGTGATGGACTTTTGTAAGGATGAAGTTCAAAATGATGAATGAGGATACGATAAGGATTGAAGACTGTAAGGATTATTATAAGGATGAATTTTCATAATGATAAATTTTTAGAAGGATAAATTCTTGAAATATGACCACTCTAAATACGAAAATTCAAACTACATAATGATTTTTCTTTTATAAGACATTATGGTATGAAGGTATATAAATGGGGCTACATAAAAATCATCTTTCATATTATATAAAATATTTCATTAGAACATTCGCATAAAATATCTATGTCATAATATTTCTGAATTTAAATATTTATTTTAAATGTAGATACTCATGAATTTCATGGATTGCGTTTTTACTAACTAAATGTTGTAGTAATGGCTATCACAACTAAAACCCCATATAGAAGTGAAAAAATAGGTTTAAATTCAAATGAAGGAATCATTGGGAAATATTAAAATGTTTTATTTGAATCTAAATAGGTTTATGAAATGGGACACTAGGTATAGTGTAATCTGTACTGTTATTTAATATTCATGGATTCAATCTAGAATCTATAAGTAATTTTTGATTATGGTCTAGTAAGGGAGAGAGGATAATAAAAAGAAGTGATATATCTAAATCAAATGAAGGAAATAAGAGATGCCTATATTTTATTTTCATATTAGTATGCTGAATAAAATAAAAACACAGAGAGTTTCAATTTATTGATATATCTAGTTTTAAAAGGATGAGAAGAATTGGAGATTCTATGCCACATAGATGTGGTGGATTTCTAGAGAATGGATCTGAGGTGATAATAATCATCAAAGGTATGAGTAGAATAATAACATTGCTTCATCTAGTGTAATGTAAGAATAGGAGTTAGACAATACAGGAATGATTCAAGGATAATTTCATTCTTAGAAACATAATTATCTAGTAATAATAGTTTTCATGGTTTAAAGTAAGACACTGACACAACACTCAAGGATAAAAAGTTGTGTCTATATGGATTGATGGAGGAAGGAAGCATACCAATGTTCAATCTTCATTTAATTGGATTTAAATTTGAAAAAATATCATGTATAACATGTTTATCTTGAAGAGACCATAAATCCTATAAACTTACCTTAACCCTTTAAAACGAATTGTGTAGAGTATAGAATAGGTATTTCACTTTGGATCAATATTGAACACTTCCAAAGGAATCGTAATAACTTGAATAAATATAATTTCCTCTTAGCATATTGACACATCATCTTTGTGATCTTGTTTGAGTAAATATATTTGTGAACCATGTAAATTAATGTGTTAGTTATATCATCGGAAATCTGTGCATCTATTTGTCACAAGTTTTTGATTCAATAAAAATAAAGAAATGGCTGAGAGAGTGCTCCTATAAAATCAAGACCAATATCCTAAAATAAAAAATGATCATGTGAAAATGAAAATTTTAAATTGGTTGCCACCTGGAATCAGCTATTCCCCCTCACTGAGTGTCTTGGGTTCCAACAAGAATGTTATGAATGAAAATAGAGTACCTTATTTGATGGTGAAAATTATCAAATGTATATGAATTCAATGACATATCGTTTATATTCTATTAGTGTTGAATTTTTACTCAACAAGACTTCCTGGAATTCAAGTATGTGATTATACAAAATTATACTGATGACATAAAATAATAAAATTTTTAATAATGGATGAAAGGATCTAAATGATTTTTTTAGAGAATTTCCTCGGTAGATATACATGAAAGTGATGAGTTTCAAATAATCCAATGGAATATGGTAAAATCATGCTAATATACATGAAGTTTACATGAAAGAATTTTTTTTAAACATACAGGTTCTTAAAAAACATATTCGATGATTTAAAGATGGGTTCAAGTGAATATTATCATACATTCTTCTATATTTTAATTGAATTGTTTGTAGTTATTCATGAAATTGGATTTTAAATAAAATATTTTGAAATAATGAATAAGATCATATGTATATTACCACTAATTTACAATAAAAAAAGTATTGGTACTTTATGAAATAAATCATTGGTATCTCTCAATGGTCTATTGAGTAAAATGTTTTTATATGAAATGCTAGAGAAGATATGAAATTCATTATAACATTCATCTAAAGAAAGAGAATTCAATGTTGTAGAAAATGAAAAATGTTCAAAATTCTATAATAGTAGAAAATATTTTGTGATAAATTTTTATCAATTCTGGAAAGAAATAATATGAAAAACATGGGAATAATAAATAAAAATATTCTACTATCCTATTCATTTATGGAATTATTGAGAACATTACTAGTAGGTGTCCAAACTGGTTTAATGGAGATGATAGTGAGTTTTACTTACCAAAATAGTAAATTGAAATGGTATCTCCCAGATAGATATATAATTAAGAAAATTAAATTAGAACAATGTTTTAGAGAAAGGTGTTAGTAATCTAAGAGGAAGAAGATCTTGAGAAAGATCCCTTAAAAGGTGTTGAAACTGAGTTTTTCTCAAATAAATAATATATTATGATGGTTATAGTGTAGAAATAAACATCAATTCTAAAATATGATGATCAAAAAGTGGAAGTGCATGTTCACATGGTGGAATTGGAAGGGACACTTGGGGATCATGAACTACAAATACTGATAAATAAAATGATTATACAATTTATGAATGAATCCTCTAGTTATATTTATTATCATTTAAAAAAATTGATTCCCTAGAGAAAATTATTGAAGAATATTAAAACGATCTTGTGAAACCTAAAGAACATTGGACTACAGGTTTAATATTGAGGTACATTCTATGTTTATTTTTTATATTAGTATGTTTATTCAGGGGAAATATAAGAATATTGAAACACTAAAATAAGAAGTTATATATTTCAAAAATAATCTTGAGTCAGAAATAAAAATAGCTGAATCAAAGGATAATCCATGGTTTGGAATGTTTGTAGATAACGTAAAGAAAGGATTGAAGGTGGTATAACAAATCTTAATGATGATTTTAGTTCTCAAAGGAAAAATTTCATTTGTAAAAGTTGTCTTGGATATGATGTTAAAACTTCAAAAGAAAAGCCAAAAAATGTAATGGTCAAAACTTGACCATATGAAAGGGAAAACATCTCAGTTATCAAGAACATGTCATCAAACTAGGAGTCATAAAAAATAGGTGATATGGTAACAGATATAAAGAATAACGTATTTAAAAAAATGATGTAATAATTATATGGATACAAAGGCCAGACAATATCACATTGTAGTGATACCGAAAGTTACATGAGACGAAAAGAAAATTCGAAAATAAATAAATGGGATTAAAAATATAAAGTTCATATTAGAATATAAAATCATTCAATGGATAATATTTTAATTTATCTAACTTTAGGGAAAAGGTTATTGATTATATTAAAATAAGTATATTTTTTTATATAAAATAAAAAATAATATTGGGTTCAATTAAATCCAATTCAATTCCATTGAGAAATAGATTTTATTCAATGGAGGTAGAAGAATATTAAAATATTATTCATTATAAAAAAAGTAACAATATTTTTATATATGTCTCAACACATTCCAAAGTATCTTGGACGGATAAGAAGCTAAAATTGAGGGAGAAGGATTATTTTACTCAGTTACATTAGAAATAAATAAAGAAAAGTTGTAAGTGATTTTTAATATTGGGTGTTTATTCCAATTAATAGGTGACATTAATCATATCAATAATATGAATTAAAGAATTAATGGAACTATTTATTTAGGAAATGATTAAGCTCTAAAGAACAATGTAGGTGGTAAAATTAAAGGAGAATGAGATGAATTAAATAATATTAATGTTCTATATGTTGATGGTTTTCAGCACAATTCTATATGTGTTAGTTAATTTTGAGACTCATGTTTGGAAGTCATATTCAACCATAATGGTATATATATAAAAGGAATAGTGGGTAAATCTCTAATGTAGGGATACAGAACTATTGAAAAATTGTATTAGCTGGATATTAAGCAGAATACATTAATCTTAATTATATGAGAGGATAATTGTTTGTGGCACTCGAGCCTTGGTAACATTCATCAAAATATCATGGCGAATCTCTCAAAGTTAAAATCTACTATTTATATTCATTCTTTGAAAAGGAATAGAGAAATGATTTTTGATTCATTAGTGAGAGGAAATATAGTCAGAAACTCTTACTATTAAATTAAGAAGAGGGAATAAAATATGGTGAATCTTGTCCATATCAATGTACGCAGTCCAATTATTTAGTCTAGATATTATGGTGAGAAAAAATCAATTTTAATTTCAAATGAATAAGATTGGATGGGGTGTTCTATGTTTATATAGTCTAAGAGATAAGAGTTTGAATATGTCAATTGATTTCATTAAATAGTAAATAATTAATATGGATGATCGATGAATTATCTACTATTATATAATGGATCAAAATACACTTCCATTTAAGATGAAAATTTATGGAGAAACATAGAATAAATCATGAAGTGTTAGTGGTAAGGACTCCTCGGAAGAATAGAGTCATTGAAATTAGGAATCGTATAGTAAACAACATCACTATGAAAATGTTGATTGAAATTGAAAACCCCCTCCATTATTGGAAAGAAATTTTTCACGTGGTTTTTTACATTCAGAATCAGGCATTTCTTAGTCTTAGAGAAAAGAAAATTCCATTTCAAATGTTTCATGGGAGTACACCTCACTAAAACATATTAAAATATGAAAAAGTAGATTTTTCATTCAAAAGGAAGAGGGAAATTAGGGATATTATGGTGATATAGTTGATGAAGGAATATTTTTAGGCTACTAAACAATGAGTAAATCCAATAAATGTTTTAAAATAAGGCTCAATAATAATGTTAAAAGTAATTATAGGAATGTTTCTTAATATGAATATTAATATAATTTAAAAAAATTCCCTGAAGAAGCGATTAAAGAAAAAGATATGTCGCCCCTCCGTATGCAATTATCTTATTCTTCATTTTGGTGAGAAACTCTAGTTGATTTGTTTCCTACCATATATTTTTGTATTTTAGGAAACTAAAAGTTATAAAAAAACCTAATTGTTTAATTGTTTTTATTTACTTTTTTATATGATCTATTTGTTTAATATGAATAGATGTTTGGATATACTATTATATGAATGTATGAATATATGTATTATTTTCCTTGGTATGATATAATTTCAGAATCAATTTTTTTGTAAGATTTAATATAAATTGATTGAATTAAGGAATTTAAATTTGGTTTTACATACTTTATATTTTATATATAAAATATAATATATATTTTGGGAAATAATATTGTTTGAGAAATTACATATATTTTTAATTTAAATTGTGAATAATTAGATTAGAATATGTTTATATAAATATATATAATTTTATATTTAAATTAACATAAATTTAAATTATAATATTTCATACACATAGGTAAATAAAGTGAATATAACTAAATATTTTATAATAATTATATTATGAATAGTTAATTCTAAAAAATATTGGTTATACTAAACATCATATTTAAATATATATATATAATATTATTTTTGATAATGATATAAAAAGGATTACTTTAAATAATAATTTTAAATTATATTAAGTATAAATAATTATTATTCCAAGTAATAATGTATAAAATATAATTAATTATGTTTTGGAATGAAAAAATTCTTCCAAAACATTATATATCCATATGTAATTTTTTAAAATTGAAAATAAAATAAGTTTACAGTATTTTAATGGTTAATATGTAGGTTTAAATTATATTAACTTTTCAAATTAAATTTAATAAAATTTATTATTAATAATATTTTCCAGTATTTATGTATAAATTAAAAATACTTATATTTAGAAAAATACAGTTATTCAAAATAATACATGTAATTATTTTCTAAACTTTTAATAAATAAAGATAAATATATATTTAAATTTGTTTATATTTATGTAATATCATTTGAATATATTTATATGTATATATATATATATTATTTTATTATATCTAATGTAAAATAAATTTAAATTATAATATTCGATACATGTTAGTATATAATGTGAATCAACCTATATATATACAAACACATATTGAATGGCTTAAAATATTAAAATATGGTAATATAAATATATGGACACATATGTAGATATTTATTAAACATTAGATATATTAATAGGTAACGTTATAATATGTAGAGCATAATATGTATCCCAAAAAACATGTTACGAGTATTGTTTGATGATGGATCTTATGATGACCAACCATTGCATAATTGAAATTGTGGGTCTTTCTTGTGTATGTGGTTATATAATTTGTAATAATTGAATTTTATTTTCCCTATTAATGACCCATGTGTTATACATTTTCGAAACATATAACGAACTACATGTCCTTTTAAAAATTTTATCTATCTTAAATCCCTAGGCTCCCTCACTTGCATGTGTGTAACATTATAATAAAAAGATATTCAACAAGTGGAATTCGACCAAGAGAATTTCTATTTGAATGAATACTGATGGTTGCTGAAATCTACAATAAAAGTGGCTCTAGTATTTTCCTCCTAGGTTTGGGCTGGATAATAAAATAATGATAAATAAATCTATATAAAAGGTATCAAGAAATTTTTTTATCTATTTATTCATAACTAAATAAAACATGTTAACCTTTTCATTATTTGGTATAAATCTATATATCATTTTATTAAAATTCATTTCGAGGTAATCATATAACCATCAATATACATCAGTAGTGAGATTATTTATATTGAATAGGTATTTACCTATAGTTTTACACATTCAGTAATAAAAAATCCTCGTGAAAGTATGAATATAAATATATGATTATATATATATATTATTTATTAAATATAGTCATAGGTAATGTTACAATATATAGAATATAATAACTATCTCAAAAAAATGTTAGCTATCTTTTATGATGACAGATCGTGAGATGACCATCTAATGTATGATTGAAATTGCATGCCATATTTTTTTGTATCCAATTATTTGATTTGTAGTAATTTAATGATCTTAATATGAATAATTATTGTATGATTGAAATTTTATATCATTATTTTTTTGCGGTTAAAAAATGTAATCATTCTATTTTATTTTCCTTGTTGATTACTTATGTGTCATCCCTCTCTCTAAGATTGTAAAGACCTGCATGTCCATATAATGAATATTAGTAATCTCAAACCCCTAAACCCATTCGATTTTATGTGAGTAATATTGTAATGAATGGGAATTCGATAAGAAGTGTTGTTGTTTGAATCTGAATTTTTACCCTATTCCTGAAAGGAGACTGATGGTTGCTCAAATATGTGATATTAAAGGTGCAATGATAAGTACTAGTTTTTGGTTGGTATATCAAATAATGATAAACCAATCCATAGAAAAAGTATCAAATCATGTCACAATTATTTTATTATATTCAGTATAAACATGTTAAACATTTAATGATGTAGTATATATCATTTTATTAATTATTATTTACTACATAATCATGTCTGTGAAAATATTCTGCAACTGTGAGTTAACTTATACTGGTCAGGATTTTACTTATAGTTTTCCTCCTGCAATAATGAAAAATCTTCATGAATTTGTGACATTTGATGTTGTTCATAGGAAGATTAGTAGTCAGTTAAAATGTAGGGCTACTCAATAAAATATTTCAAATACATATCGACATCGTCAATATATTGAATTTTTATGGAACGATGAATATAATTTATAAAATGATGAATATTGGATGGATGCATCATTGTTTTTTAGGAACAAGTGTAATGATCATTTAATGTAATTATATGTTTTTATTTAAAATATTGATTATGTGAAACCTGCCACTACAGAACCTTGTTATATGAGCTCTATAGTAGTTGGTCCTTAAGAACACTCTCATTCATTATCTTCTCATATGAATCTAGTAATAGAAAAAAATTATGAAGAATATTATAATTATTTAAAAGGAACTATAGCGGACATCCCTAGGTATACTTTTGATTTACTAAATAAAACTTATCTAAGGAGGAAGTATCCAGTGATGCATCAGTAGATGATGTAGATGAATATAGGAATAGATATAAGCAAAAAGATATTTTCACAAATAAAGAACCAATTCTATGGCCACATAGGCCACACAATATCATATTGTAGTTGTGTTGAAAGTTACTTGAGAGGGGAAGTAACTTCAAAATCAATAAAGGGGAGTTATAATATTTAATTCATATCACTATAGAAACTCATTCATTAGCAATTTTTTTAATTTCTTTAATTTTGGTAATAAATTTATTGATTATATGAAAAGAAGTTAAATTTTTATATAAAATAAATAAGAATAATGGGTTCAAGTCAATCCCATTCAATTCCTTTTAGAAATAGACATTATTAATTATAGGAAGAATAGTATGAAAATATTTCTTTGGATAAATAATATATTGAAATATGTATTAACACATTCTATAGTTTCTTGGAAGGATAATAAGTTGAATATAAAGCAGAAAGCATCTGTTACTAAGACAAATTTGGAATCTATATTGAAAAGTGGTTAGTGGATTATTGATATTGGGTGTTCAATCCAAATAAAGCGTGTAAAGAATAATATCCAGAATATAAATGTAATAATTAATGGAAATATTTATTTTTTAAATAATAATGATCTAAAGAAATAAGGTGGTGGTAAAATTAAATAATCATGAGATTAATTAAGGAATACAAATTTTATGTCTGTTTATGGTTTTCAATGTAATTTTATAAGTGTGAGTTAGTTATGTGACTCATGTTTGGAAGAAACATCTAACAAGAAAGGATGCTATATAAAATGATAGGTTGGTAAATTTCTTATGTCGGGATAGAGAACTAATAGAAACTTTTATTAGGTGGATACTAAGGATAATACATTTATCATAATTATAGATGAAGGTAATTCATTATGGAACGGGAGTCATTGTAACATTCATCAAAATATCATAGAGAATTCTAGAAAATTTAAAATATGTTATCGATATTCCTTCACTGAAATAGAATATATAAATTATTTTTGATTCATTAATAAGAATAAATATAGTGATAAACTCTTACTATTAAAATAATAAGAGAGGCTGAAATACGACAAATCTTGTCCACATCAATATATGTGGTCTAATCGATTGGGTTAGAATTTTAAGATAGAAATACTTCATTTTAATTACTAATGAATACAATAGGATGTGGTATTCTATGTTTATATAGTCTAAGAAAAAAAAAATTTACTACATCAAATGTTTTTAATGAATAATAGAGAATAAAAGTGAAAGAACTGTGAATATTCTACTATTAGACAATATAACAAAATAAACTTCTTATTGATGTTGAAAATTAATTAGAGAAACATTTAATAAATCATTAACTTTTAGTGTTATGGACTACTCATTATAATAGAGTCCTGGAAAAAAGGAATCATATAGTAAAGAATTAGAGATGATTATGGATTGAGGATAATCTTGAAATCCCCCAATTGATGATGATTATAATGTAAAATTAGATGGAGTACATGGTGATGATGGGAGTCAACCTGTGACTCATAAGAAGTGTTATAATTGAAGTTGATACTAGAAAAATATTGTATAAAAATATACTCCAACACCAAACTAAAAAATGAGAAGACTCAAGAATACTATTTTTAATAGTGGGAGATAACTTCATTTCATGTATCAATAAAAGAATGAATCATGGGTAAAATTCCTAAATGAATAGTTTAATGAAGTCAACAAAACTTAAACATGGTTCTAGTAGATAAAACTAGACAAAATAATTTTATTATTAGAATTTTTGTCATTAAAAAAGGTTTGTGCGCATGGAAAAGTGGTATAGTTCAGAGTGAATCTTTTATAAAAAGGTGTTGCTCATATTGAATGATTTTAAATTTTTAAAATGTTTTTATTAATGGATATAATAGAACTAACAAAACTTTTTATAGTATTGGATGATAAATGTATGTTTATAGTTTATCAAATGGATTATGAGAATATCACAGTGATGGTTTATTTGGATTATATCATTTATTATTGAGACAAGAATAATTTATTGAAAAGATTTCACAATTGATCTGTTATAAATTTAGATTTTTATGATTGGAGGGTATAATTAATTTCTTATGTTACAATTTTTTTCAACAATGATATCAATTATAAAAAAACATGGAATCCATAAGGAAAATATTGTAGTAGACTATACATTGTATAGAAAAATTATTGGAAATATACTATATATCAAATCCTGATTTTTGGATCTCTCTTATGTCATGTTATAGGTTGTATGATATTAGAGTATTAGAATGAATGAATGTGTGTTTGAAGTGAAAAGGATAATGAATATTTTCAAGTATTAATGAACTATGGTTTGATTTTAAAATATTGAAAAAATTAAACATAATAGATTATATATATACATATTGGTCGGGAGATGTTTTGGGTTGAAAATTCATAATTGGTGGTGGTACATGATTTATTGGAAAAAATTATGTTGGATGACTAAGTAAAAAATTAGGATTATATATCCTTGAGAATGTTAAATAAAGAATATATTTATATTAATAATGATTTTACGTATTCGGTTTGGATAAACCAATAATTATAAGATCATGGTGAAATGGTTCGATAACTGGTGTTAATTAACTGTGACACCAAGAGTATCATTGAGTTAGTAAATAATCTAGTAAATCAGCCTTTCATAATATATATTGATAATCATTACATGTTTATAAATAAAATATAGATAAATGTGTTATGAAATTAGAATTGGATAATACTCAATGCCCATTGGAATATAACTTCACTCAACCATTAGTTACATTTATGTTTGGGAAGAATCAGTTCATCCAATTTCCCCAAGCTAAGGGGTTTTAATATAACTTCTCCCCATTATACATAATTATTCATTTGAATATTTTTCATATGGTCATAAATTACTCTTTTTTGGGTGTGATAATAATGGGGGAGACAAAATCCATGAGGAACTAATAGTAAAAATATGGTTTGTTAAAGAAAAAAATAACATCATTGTAAATGTTGCAATATTTTTCTTGTTTCCTATAATAATCATTCACTCATAAATCTTTTGAAAATTTTGTAATTGATTTTTTTAGATTAACGCATAGTGTAAATTCATGAATCTTGAATTGGATCAAATAGAAAAAGAGAACCCCTTTGAATTTTATTATCACTTTGGGTGAATGACTACAGGGGGTTTGGTGGTATGGTTGGAATGAAATAATCCAAGAGGAACATATATTGTATTGAAATTAAAACAAAATGGGTGAGAATGTTTCATCCTTGCAATGTTTTAAATTAGAAATTATTTGAATTAATTGGTAATTTTTGAATAATATTAGGGTGAGATTTTGATTGTTAAAGATGTACATTGAAGATTATGGTAATTATATGAACAAGTAATGGTGAAAAAACAATTCATGTTATGGGTTTTGTTGAAGAAAAATTAAAAGGTTTTATAAGTAAGGGTATCCCTAATATGTTTGGGTCATCTAGATGACTCACAATGTAAATAAATGTATTTTGTCTTGAATTAAAGGCACATAATGATTATCTACATGATATTTATCGATTCTGGTTCATTATTGAATCTTCTTATTTAAATGTTACCACAATACAGATGTGAGTTACACTAAAATAAATTCAGATATCAAGAATATCTGGATTTTCATTACATCAAGAAATAGAGGTCATATAATTATTATAGAAAAAAGATCACGTTGTTTTGTCCATGAGAGAAAAAAATGTGTTTCTATAGAAACATCAATAATAGCCACTCCTTGAACCTATCTATCATACCATAATACAACTGATATTTGAAGTGGAAACCTATCGATCTTGTCATGATTCAAGATGCCATTATGTAATTTTTGAAATCCAGTGAGTTAGAATATATTTCATGACTTGGAATTATCATAATGTTTTGAAAGTTTTTTGGATAATACATTAAGTACTTATTTAAAAATACAAGGAAAATATTTAGTTAGAGTCAATTCAATTGATGTATTTGAAGATGAGGATATTTTAAATTGATTTAAATATAAATTTTTAACTTGAAATTCAAAATTTCAACTAAATATTGTAACCTGATTTATGAAAGAAAAGTAAAGAAGAAAGAGATATAATATAGTAATTTATGAAGCTAAAAATTACAAGGAACTAGTTTAAGATTTTATTAAAAATCATGAATTAAGTAGAGAAGTGGGACTAGATTTAATTCCTTTGAATATCAGCCTTGAAAGAAAAGAGTTCTTTTTCATATTAGTGGAGATCAGATAATTATGGAAAACACAAATTGTAGATTGGTGTTACATATTCCATAGTTATCCTAGTGAATTTTTGTCACGACCCGTCCTCAGGGCCCGTGTCGTGACTACCCCAAGCCCGCCTTCCATAGGCCAGGGGATGGCAACTAGCACCAAAGCGTAAATTCTGATAAAGGGAAGGAATTGCCTTTGTAAAGTAAACAAGCACCACAGAGTAAGAAAGTGGAAGAAGTAAACACATAGTAAAAGCTGGTACAAGAGTAAGTGCGGAAAAGTAAGTGGGCCAGTACAAACCCAAACTGAAAGTAAAGTACAACTCGAAAAGGGACAACATCAACTGAAAGGTAAAGCCGCAACGATGAGCTTTCCACTGAGAATCCCACCTGAAGGGTGGGTACAGAAATCCTCCACTTCTCCTCGGTCTAGCCTACCGCTCCGAGTATGTCCTACCCAATGGTCCACCTCCAGGTACCATCCTGCTCCGCAAGCCTCCACCACGATCAGTGTTGTCCGTCATATGCAACCAACACAACGTAGTGTGCGCATAGCCCATGTAGGGGTGAGTATAAGCTACTCAGTAGGTACCCCGAGACCCTGTAAGGTCTCCCAAAATCCACAAAGGATAAAACAATAATGAAATATACAATCATGAAGTATCATCTGACACTGCTTAGGTATATGCCCATACATATACCTAAGTCATCAATTCTCATTCGGCTCCATCATCCGAGCCCAAGTACAGCCCAGTCCACATAGAAAAGCAACGTGTTCCACACAGGAAGCAAAACGTAATCCACACAGGAAAGAACAACTCAATCCACATAGGAAAGCAAAACGTAAATCCACACAGGATAGCACAACACAGTCCACACAGGAAAGTTAAACAGGATTCAGCTCACACAGGTATACTTCTTCGAAAAACGATAGAGATGATCACTGATCCATTGAAGTCATCGGACCCACAAAGGATCTATAGGTACTAACCCCCATAATGAACCACACAGGATCGGACCCACACAAGATCTGTAGGCGCTAGCTCACACATAACCGCTGAGCGCTGACCCACATAGGATCGGACCCACACAGGATCGATAGCACTGATCCACACAGGATCGCGGAGTGTTGTAGTCATCGTCGTTGAATCCACTGAGGATCTCTGTACAGTCGTCGTCGTCACAGTAGCAGTCGCAGCCAGCACTAGGATTCCCGCACACAACAAGCTCGTTCGGGAGGGTCTGCTCCATGAGGTGAGAGGCTGATACATAAACTGACACATAGTCCAGAGTTGATGTATCCAAAAGTTCTGTATCATCAACAGGAACTCAACGTCGTAGATGGCGCGTCGATCAGACGCTCGGTCTGAGAGTTATTGGCTTTTTCATCCCAGGGGCCCGGTTGGTATTTAAGGCAAAACCAACCCGACCGTACTCCACCTGCGTCCAATCCTCGGGCGGAGTAAGCCAAAAAATCCGTCTCACTAAGAGAAAAGAAACATAGATGAAGACACGTCAAACGGACATCCGAAGCTCAAGATAGGAGCGTTTCCACTCCGAGGGCCCGGTTGGTGTCGTGTACGAACCAATCCGGCCGAACTCAAAGTATTCTGAAACCTTGAGTGCGATATAACGAAATACCCGTCTCATTCCAAGGATCGTGTTTTCGCTAACGGCGCATCGATCGGAGGTCCGTAGCCCGAGTTATGGGCAATTGAACCCAAACGGTCCGAAAATGGGGGTTTCGGGCCCGGACCGACCCGGCCCGAGACCCCCCCGGTTGGCCCGAACCGGGTCGACCCGCCCCGGGTCCGGGTCGGCCCGGACCGGACCGGCGACCCACGCGCTGGGCACGCTGGTTGGTGCTTGGCCATAACGGCCGAGCCATTTTGGCTCCCACGGGGGGGGGGGGCTGCCCCCCGGTTTTCAGTAACCGTGGCCCCTTAATTGGGGCCGCTTTGATGTCCGGCCGGGGGAACTAATTCCCCCGGATCCTCCCTGTCTGGACGGCCAGACCTGGCCGGCCGGTTCCAACTCAACGGGACCGATGACGGCCGGTCCCCTTCCAGCTCTGACGCCGGTAGCCCGGTCCGGCCACCGGTCACCTTGCTCCGCCACAGCCCGGAATAGGCCGCGACCCTTGTCGTCCGGCATGGTGCGATGGCACCGTGCCCCTCCGCCGCGGCCCTGCTCCGGCCGCGGCGTCTTCGGTTTTCATTGACGCGGCGCGACAGCGTCACGTCTTGTTCAACTTCACGGCGCGGCTAGACGGCGCCGCGAAGTACATGCCGTGCGATTTGCGCGTGGTGCGACGACACCACTCCATTCCGTCCAATCCACAAACTATCAACAAGGATAAAGAAGAGGGTCGGCCATGTTTGTGCGGTCCAACACCCTCTCGTTAAACGATGACATTTAGTCGAAGATCCACGATGATCGACAAACTAGAATCATGAACGGAAGTAATTAAATAAAATAAAAACCCCTACCTTGGTTTCAAGAGCGGATCTTGTTCGGAGGTTTGTCGAAGAGAAAACATTGAGGTAAAACCGTCGCGGAAAGAGGCGACATGGAAAGAGGAAGTCGGGTCGTGGAAACGGAGTCACGAAAGAACTGTTGCGGAAAGAGACGTCACGTCGTGGGTCGATGTCGCGGAGATCGAACGTCGATTCCGTTGTCATCGAGGTGCGTCCGAAGAGGAAACGTTGTGGAAGAAGAACGTCCTGGAAGAAGTTCTCTGCGTTCTTCGGTGGAGATGTTCTTCGTTGATGAATGGTGTTCTTTGTCGGAGTCCGAGGTGTTCTTCACATTATTCGTCGATGAAGAAGATGTTCTTACCAAAACCAATCAACGGAAAAACTCTAACAACAAAATAAAATAAGCTCATTTATTATTTTATTAACACAACAATCCTTTTGAAAATTCAAGGGTTTGAATTTCAAAAACATACATTTAACTCACCACATTAATTCCATAAGTTAAGTAAACTTAAGTTATCAACATTTAATGGGAGTTGATATGGGTTATAGCATATGAAGGGGTGGGGTTCGTGTGGGACCCACCACCCTCATAACCTTCCAAGGGAGGTTGGGTGGTTACCCAACTTCCATCAAGAACTAAACACTTAGAATAAAAATTGTAGAATAATAATAAATTAAGTTCCACAATTTTTATCATCCACACCCGTGATAATGCAACTCCGGAACAGGAGTTCCAAAGCAATTACCGGCGCTGCGGTTCCATCGGTGCCCTCAGAATTCGATTCCGGGAATCGGTTCAAAAGTTAGAAATTCCCGCTCGTTCGTTCACGGAACGTACCCAATCAAAACTCCGGATAGAAATTTCGAGCACTCCGGGCCTTGGAATCAAGTGCCGTCTGAAACCGTGTTCTTGTAAAATTCCAATGAAAATTAAGAAAAATTTCCCTTGAATTTTACGGGTCATTACATTACTCCCACCTCAGGGCTTTACGTCCCCGTAAAGATACATCATAACTAGAGAAACAAATGAGTGTAATGAGCATGCATTTGAGCCTCCCTCTCCCAAGTGCTCTCCTGGAGGTTCCCGGGCTACCATCTGATGTGAACTAGAGGAATCGACCGTCCACGTAGGACCCGCTCATGTCGATCCTCGATCTCCACCGGGGCCTCCACAAAAGTCGCCCCATCATCAACGTCTAGATCTACATGGTCAATGATGTGCGTCAGGTCATGCACGTATCTCCTCGGCTGAGATACGTGGAAGATGTCGTGCACACGGTGCAACTGAGGTGGTAGAGCCAGGCGATAAGCCACCTCGCCAATCCTGTTGAGGACCTGGAATGGTCCGATGAAGCGTCGAGACAACTTTCCACCTCGGCCAAATCTTTGTAATCCACGTCAAGGGGAGACACGCAAAAAGACATGGTCACCATCCTCAAACTCTAGTGGCCTCCACCTCCTGTCAGCATAAGACTTCTGCCGGCTCTGTGCTGTCCTTATCCGCTCCTGGATGACCTGGACCTTCTCCGTCGTGGCCCAGACCATCTCTGGTCCCACAGCTGCTGACTCCCCAGGGTCTGTCTAGCACAAAGGAGATCTCCAAGGTCTGTCGTACAACGCCTCGTATGGTGCCATCCCGATGGTGGAGTGGTAGATGTTGTTGTACGCGAACTCCACCAAGGGTAGGTGGTCCTCCCAGCTGCGACCAATGTCGAGGACACATGCGCGGAGAAGTTCCTTAAGAGTCTGAATGGTCCTCTCCCTCTAACCACCCGTCTGAGGGTGAAATGCTGTACTCAGACGTAGTTGTGTCCCGAATGCCTCATGTAATCCCTTCGATACCCGGGAAGTAAATCGAGCATCTTGATCGGAGACGATAGATGATGGAACTCCATGAAGCCGCACAATCTCCTGAACATAAAGACGTCCCAAGCTCTCCACTAAGCCCTGATCTCAGATGGGTAATAAGTGAGATGACTTGGTGAGTCGGTCGACAATGACCCAAATGGAGTCGTGACCTCTGGAAGTGCGTGGAAGTCCAGTCACGAAGTCCATTGATATGCCATCGCACTTTCACTCTAGAACCTCTAAGGGATGTACCAAGCCTGCTGATACTTGATGCTCTGCCTTCACATGCTGGCAGGTGAGGCATCGTGAAACGAACTCTGCCATAGCCTTCTTCATGCATGGCCACCAGTGCTGTCGTCTGAGATCCTGGTACATCTTCACCACTCCGGGATGTATCGCTAAGGGAGAAGTGTGAAAATATCTCATCACTTCCTCCCGTAAAGCAACTGGTACCAAGGTACATCCTCTGAAAAGGATGTGGTGCTCTGCTCTAAAGGAGAATCCATCAGGTGCCTGTCCTGAGGATATATGTGCACGTCGCGTCTCGCAGTCAGTATCCCCGCGCTGTGCCACTCTGACCTGCTGCAGTAGTGGAGGAGTGACTGTGAGAGACTGAAGGAAGGCTGCTCCGTCTCTATCCATGAAGGATATCTGCAAAGAGGCTAGCTGCTCTGTCTCCTCCTCAAGTAGCTGACTGCCTGTCCTCCTACTGAGAGCATCGGCTACCACTATCCCCTTCCCAGGACTATAGACTATCTCAAAGTCATAGTCCTGGAGGAACTGGAGCGATCGCCGCTATCTTAGATTCAGATCCTTCTAATAGAAGATGTTTCTGAGACTCTGATGGTCAGAAAAGACTATAAAGCGCTCTCCCATCAGATAGTGTCGCCATGTCTTCAGAGCGAAGACAACTGCTGCTAACTCCAGGTCCGGGGCAGCGTAGTTCTTCTCATGCGGCCTCAACTGACTTGATCCATATGCGATCACTACCCACTCCTGCATCAGGACACAACCGAGTCTGGTCCCTGATGCATTGCAGTAGACTACGTACCCTACTCCCTCCTCAGGCAACCTCAAGATAGGTGTGCAGGTCAATCACTGTCTCAGCTCCTGGAAGCTCTGCTGACATCTGTCTAACCACACGAAGGGTTTCCCCTTCTACTTCAAAGCTGAGAGTGGTTCCACAACTCTGGAGAAGTATAGTACGAATCTCTGGTAGTATCCATCTAGTCCCAAGAAACTCCGCACCTCTATCACGCTCCTAGGTGGCTCCCAAGCTAGCATAGCCTCGATCTTCGTAGGATCCACTGAAACACCTGACTCAGAGATGACGTGTCCGAAGAAGTGGACCTCACGTATCCAGAACTGGCACTTCGATAGCATACCATAAAGCTGGTGCTCTCGGAGTGTGTCTAGTACAACCCGCAAGTGGTAGGCGTGCTCCTCCTCAGTCGTCGAGTATATCAAAATGTCGTCGATGAAGACAATGGCAAATCGATCGAGGTATGGCTGGAAGATCCTGTTCATGAGGGCCATGAACACTACTGTAGCATTGGTTACGCCGAAAGGCATAACCAAGAACTCATAGTGGCCATACCGACATTTGAAGGTCGTCTTCTGCACATCCTCTTCTCGAACTCTGAGATGATGATAGCCAGACCTGAGGTCTATCTTAGAGAACAACCATGCTCCCTTGAACTGATCGAAGAGGTTATCAATCCTCGGTAGCGGATACTTGTTCGTCACTGTCACCTGGTTCAGGTGACGATAGTCGACACAAAGTCACAAGCTCCCGCCTGCCTTCTTGGCGAACAATATCGGGGAAGCCCAGGGTGAAACACTGGGTCAGATGAATCCCTTGCCCTGCAAGTCCTCCAACTGTACCCGCAGCTCTCAAAGCTCGGCGGGGGACATCCGATATGCTGGAGTCAATATCGGGGGTGTCCGGGGTACAAGTCAATATAAAAGTCAACCTCTCTGTGAGGAGGTAGCCCTGGAATGTCATCGGGGAAAACGTCTGCATACTAATCCACCAATGCAGGAAAAGCAGAACTCCGCACGTCAACTACTCCTAGAATGAGGCTAGCCAACTGATGAGTGATGGGTTGTCCTCTCCTTTGCGGAAGTCCATCCTGTGCTGCGAAGGCTCCCTTCTCGCCGGTGAAGGTGAACCTGCTTCTGTCGGTGCGTTCACATCGCACCTTGCGCCTAAAATAGTCAATCTGTGCATGGACCGTAGACAACAAATCCATGCCCAAGATGACGTCGTAAGGCCTCGATGCTACTATAAGAAGATCCCAGCCGAAGCTCTCGCCTCCTAGAGTAAGCTAACACTACCGGCACCAGGGCGTAATCATCGAGTCTTCTCTCGTAGGAGTCTCTAGCCGTAAGGATCGAGGCAACGACTCCGTCGGAATCTCTGAGCTCCGAACAAGGGCAGCGACTATGAACGAGTGACTCTCTCCTGTGTCTATAAGTACTGCAGAAAGGGTGGAATAGACACAGATAGTACCTCGAATCATCTCGGGTGCGCCGTGGTCGTAGGCCTCTGCTACCTGGTGTTGTGCCTGTCTCTGCCTGCCAACTCCCTGTGGTCGGGGTGGACCTCCTAGTGGTGGTGGTGGTAGAGCCTCAAAGCGTCGCCCACGACCCGCTGCTCGGCTAGCTCCTCTGCCTCGTCTGCCTACTCCCTGCGGACCGCCACGGTCGACCCTCTGCCTCTGCCTCGGTGGTTCCTCAATCGTCTGCTGCTCCTCAGCATGACGGGTCGGGAAATCTCGAGCCATGTGGCCCTGCCCGCCGCACGAGTAGCACTGTCTGCCTCTCGAAAGACTGGCTCCGCGCTGTGTGCCCCGCACTGCTGAGCCAGTGTCCTGAGGTTGTCTACCTGAGGGTCTGGTCTGCCTGGACCCAAGAGTCATCCGTCGACTGCCTGCTGTAGAAGACTCTGCTACGTGCCGCCCTATGGTGTGTCTCGGCGCTAGTGTAGACTCAGCAAGAAAGCTCTCGATCAAAAGGGCTCACTCCAGTACTCCTTCCTGAGTCGTAATGCTAAGGGAGATCAGTGATGCCCTGATTTCGTGTCTCAATCCCTGCTCAAAGGTCCAGGCCCGAAAGAATGGGTCACGTACCATGTCTGTAGAGTAGCGCGAGAGATCGGTAAATCTCGCCGAGTACTGGGTGACCGTCATGCTACCCTACCGCAGCTGAAGAAGCTCCTGGATGCGCACCGCACGGAGGGTGGCTGGGAGAAACTCTGAGCAGAAGAGGCTCTCAAAGTCCTTCCAGAGAAGATATGCCTCATGGTGCACCTGGAGCATCAAGCTCCACCATCTGCCTACTGCTGCATGTAGTAGGTTCGCTGCGAGGATCACCATGAGGTCTGCTGGTGTCCTCACTAACCTGAAAACTCTCACCACTGCCTCCAGCCAGTCCTCGGCTGCCTGGGGGTCCGTCTCCCCGTGGAACCTGGGCGGTCGCTGGCGTTGGAACTCATCAAGTGCAATGAGGCGACGTGCATCGTCAGTGGCTGGTGCTGGAAGCATCGGTGGCTCGACAGGTAGAGCTACCGCCGGTGCCACTACTGACAAAGGGCCTTGCACAGTGGCCTCGTCGCTCGGTGGGCTATCCTCACGCTCGACTCTCAGAACCCTAGCTGGCTGCTGTCGTGGGGCCATCCTAAAAAGGAAACAGGTGCGCCACGATCAGAACAATATACCTGGTGAGCTGATACAAAGTAATCACAAAGAAAACTTGAAACACACATGCAATCAATGTTTTCATGCATTAAGTCGGAAATCAGAAGTCAAGGTCCTGGTGTACGGATACGTCGACCGCCGCACCAACACTAGACTCCCTGGACTGATAACCACACCCAATACGCTAAACACTATTGCTTCACATAGAAAAGATCAGTGTCCGCGGTAGAACCGAACTCCTTTGATACCAATTTTTCACGACCCACCCTCGGGGCCCATGCCGTGACTACCCCAAGCCCGCCTTCCATAGGCCAGGCGCTGGCGACTAGCACCAAGGCATAAATTCTGGTAAAGGGAAGGCATTGCCTTTTTAAAGTAAACAAGCACCACAGAGTAAACAAGCGGAAGAAGTAAACACTATGTAAAATATGGTACAAGAGTAAGTGCAGAAAAGTATGTGGGCCAGTACAAACCCAAACTGAAAGTAAAGTACAACTCGAAAAGGGAAAACAGAAACTGAAAGGTAAAGCCGCAACGACGAGCTGTCCACTGGAAATCCCACCTGAAGGGTTGGTACAAAAATCCTCCACTGCTCCTCGGTCCAGCCTACCGCTCCGAGTACGTCCTAACCAGTTCTCTACCTCTAGGCATCATCTTGCTCTGCAAGCCTCCACCACGATCAGCGTTGTCCGTCATCTGCAACAAACACAATGTAGTGCGAGCATAGCCCGTGCAGGGGTGAGTATAAGCTACTCAGTAGGGACCCTGAGACCCCCAAAGGTCTCCCAAAATCCACAAAGGATAAACCCCATAGGAAAGATACAATTACGAAGTATCATCCGACACTACATAGGTGTATTCCCATACATATACCTAAGTCATCAATTCTCATTCGGCTCCAACATCCGAGCCAAAGTACAACCCAGTCCACACAGGAATGCAACGTGTTCCACACAGGAATAAAAACGTAGTCCACACAGGAAAGAACAACACAATCCATATAGAAAAGAAAAACGTAAATCCACACAGGATAGCACAACACAGTCCACAGAGGAATGTAAAACATGATTCAGCTCACACAGGTATACTTCTTCGAAAGATGATAGAGATGATCACTGATCCATCTAATTCATCGAACCCAAAAAGATTCGATAGGTACTAACCCCCGCAATGAACCACACAGGATCGAACCCACACAGGATCTGTAGGCGCTGGCTCACACAGAATCGCTGACCGCTGACCCACACAGGATCGGACCCACAAAGGATCAGTAGCACTGATCCACACAGGATCACTGAGTGCTGTAGTCGTCGTTGTCGAATCCACTAAGGATCTCTGTACAGTCATCGTCGTCACAGTAGCAGTCACAGCCAACACTAGGGTTCCCGCACACAGTAAGCTCGTTCGGGAGGGTCCGCTCCACGATCCGAGAGGCTGATATATCAACTGACACATAGTCTAGAGTTGATGTATCCAAAAGTTCCGTATCGTCAACAGGAACTCAACGTCACAGATGACGCGTCGATCGGACGCCCGGTCTGAGAGTTATTGTATTTTTTTTCCTAGGGGCCCGGTTGGTTTTTAAGGAAAAACCAACCCGACCTTACTCCACCTGAATCCAAACCTCGGGCGGAGTAAGCCAAAGGATCTGTCTCTCTACGATAAAACCAACATAGATAACGTCACGTCAAACAGACGTCCGAAGCTCAAGAGATGAACGTTTCCGCTCCGAGGGCCCGGTTGGTTTCGTGTACGAACCAATCCGGCCAAACTCAAAGTATTCCGAAACCTTGAGTTCAATATACCTAAACGACCGTCGTGTTCCAAGGATCGTGTCTCCACTGACGGAGCGTCGATCGTAGGTCCGTAGACCGAGTTATGGGCAATTGAACCCGAACGGTCCATAAACGGGGGTTTCAGGCCCGGACCGACCCGGCCTGAGACCCCCCCGGTTGGCCCGAACTGGGTCGACCCACCCCAAGTCCGGGTCGGCCTGCCCCGGCGCAGCGCGGCCCGGCAGGCGCGGCTCAGCCCGGACCGGCGACCCGCGCGCTGGGCGCGCTGGTCGGTGCTCGGCCAAAACGGCCGATCTGTTAAGGCTCACGTGGGGGGGGGGGGCTCCCCCCCCCCCCCCCCCCGCGATTTTCTGTAACTGTGGCCTCTTAATTGGGACAGCTTTGATGTCTGGCCAGGGGAATTAATTCCCCCGGCTCCTCCCTGTCGGGCCGACGCAAACTGGCCGGCCGGTTCCTAATCAACGGGACCTGCGATGGCCGGTCCCCTTCCAGCTCCGACACCGGCGGCCCGGTCCGGCCGCCGATCACCTTGCTCCGCCGCAGCCCGCAACCGGCTGTGGCCCCTCTCTGGCCGCGGCGTCTTCGGTTTTCTTTGACGCGGCGCGACGGCGTCACATCTTGTTCAACTTCACGGCGCGGCTCGACGGCGCCACGAAGTACTTGCCATGCGATTTGCGCGTGGTGCGACGGCACCACACCATTCCGTCCAATCCACAAAGTATCAACAATGATAAAGAGGAGAGTCATCCGTGTTTGTGCGTTCCGGCCCCCTCTCGTTAAATGATAACATTTAGTCGAAGATCCACGAAGATTGACAAACTAGAATCATGAACAGAGGTAATTAAAAAAAATAAAAACCCCTACCTTGGATTCAAGAGCGGAGCTTGTTCGGAAGTTCATCGAAGAGAAAACGTCGTCGTAAAACCGTCACAGAAAGAGGGGACTTGGATGGAGGAAGTCGCGTCGCGGAAATGGCGTCGTGGAAGAACCGTTGCGGAGAGAGACGTCGCGTCGTGGTTCAATGTTGCTGAGAACGAACGTCAATTCTGTTTTCGTCGAGGACCATCCGAAGAGGAAACATCGCGGAAGAAGAATGTCGTGGAAGAAGTTCTCCGCGTTCTTCGGCGGAGATGTTCTTCGTTGAAGAACGGTGTTCTCCGTCGGAGTCCGAGGTGTTCATCACGTTATTCGTCGAAGAAGAAGATGTTCTTCCCAAAACCTCTCAACGGAAAAACTCTAACAACAAAATAAAATAATCTCCTTTCTTATTTTATTAACACAATAATCATTTTGAAAATTCAAGGGTCTGAATTTCAAAAACATACATTTAACTCAACAAATTAATTCCATAAGTTAAGTAAACTTAGGTTATCAACATTTAATGGGAGTTGAGAGGGGATAGAGTATATGAAGGGGTGGGGTTCGTGTGGGCCCCACCACCCTCATAACCTTCCTAGGGAGGTTGGGTGGTTACCCAACTTCCATCAAGAACTAAACACATAGAATAAAAATTGTAGAATAATAATAAATTAACTTCCACAATTTTTATCATCCACACCCGTGATAACGCAACTCCGAAAAAGGAGTTCCTAAGCAATTACCGGCGTTGCGGTTCCATCGGTGCCCTTGGAATTCTATTCCGAGCACCGGTTCAAAAGTTAGAAATTCCCGCTCATTCGTTCACTGAACGTACCCGAGCTAAACTTCGGATTGAA
This sequence comes from Viscum album, assembly GCA_963277665.1. NCBI lineage: Eukaryota > Viridiplantae > Streptophyta > Magnoliopsida > Santalales > Viscaceae > Viscum > Viscum album. Next base: position 2,018,076,175 of record OY728127.1, read on the forward strand.
ATTCCGAGCACTCCGGGCCTCGGAATCAAGTGCCGTCTGAAACCACGTTCTTGTAAAATTCCAAATAAAATTATGAAAAAATTTCCCTTGGGAGTGTCTGATCATCGTGAAAGATTCAAGGATTCTTTTTGAATGCGAGGATATGATCCAATTGAACATAAAACGAGAAGAAATTTTATGTCACCATAATTCACTCCCCCATGGTGTATAGATGGTTTTTAGATTACAACATTGTGCATTTGATGATCTTTTATGACTTGGATACATGATTTTCAACCCATCGATAGAGTAGTTTAGTGGATTTATTAGGTACAAAGTGGTGGTTGAGTATAGTGTTCCATCCATAGATAGAGGTTCAAAATGAGACATTCATCCAAGTTATCAATGACCTATTTTGAAATTATATGCTCGATTTCAGATGAGATTAGGGATATCACTTACAATTTGTTGAGTTTTTATACCAAAATTGTTACCACTCCACCATCGGTATGGAATCATTTGGGACCCTATATAAAGGTCCTAGTAAAAATAATTGGGTATAATCACAAAATTTCCCAAGTATTTTTTTATCCATCTCTTGTTAGAAATGTTTTTTGTAGTTTATTATAGAGAATGTGTATGTGATCTATGATTTTATAATGATAAATCAAATCCATCATATATCCAATGTAGATCAAAGAAGGGGGCCATCATAGATAGAAGAAAGAAATATTATATTCATAAAGGTATTATTGTGATATTTCATTAGGAGGTTTAATAGGGGGAACATGTTATCCATTAGATTCACTTTCCAAATCATGGGCAAAGTGGGAATGTTTTCTTATCACCTAGTGTTTCTCCCATAGAAATATCAAGAATATAAAATCTTATATATATCATATATAGTAATTTATGTTCTTGGGTCATCACATATTATTGATTTGGGGTAGTTAAACATAGAGGACAACACCACCTTTATGTACTAATCTATGGAGATCATGGATTAGCATGATAATAGATTCAATGAAGGATAATACCATAGGTTTATACCTTTTGGTAATTTGTTATCCCTAATGAGTATTCTTGAATGTGAAAGACTCATATGAGATCATAATAAACACATATTTTTTAGTGAGTTATGGCATTCAAAATGAAAACATGTGAAGACAGGGAGGATATAGTTGCCTGTAATTTTCTCTCCTTGTGTAAGACATTGACAGTATTATTTCATGTCAATATATATTATTTTAATATTTTAATTTGATTTTATTCTTAGAGAGAGTTTATTATGGAAATTATTTACCAAATAATTTATTTTTTGTAATTTAGATGAAATCGTATCTTTGGTGGGCATGAACATTATTAAGCCTCAATTATGGGTGTGTGCATTACAACCCACATTTAATGTACCTACTTTTTTATTCCATTTTTTTTGTATTTTATGAATATATTTTTAGGACATAATATAAAAAAATAAAAATAAAAATAAAAAATGAATCCCAAAATAATAATAATCTACATATCCTAAATTTCAAAATTCCAATTGAAAATTAAAAAGGAAGATTGATTCTATATTATCTAATTTGTAAATGTTTGTTCTATCATTGGTATATGTAATCCTATTTTATGGTAGATTCCATTTTAGCTTTATAGAATAACCTAATAATATCATGAGTTCATATATGGATACTTAGAAATTTGGGCACCTTGAAATAAGGAACACACAATGCTTGACCATCGAGGAAATCAGATTTCCACTACTGATCCGAGATAATCACATATTGTTTCCCCCAAAACATGTAACAAGAACCTCATCACTAATACATTAAGATAAATTATATAAATATATTCTAACCATTATATAAACAAAACACATTTGTGGAGTATACCAAAGGAACCACATCCCCAGTATTCCACTGGACTACAACGGTATCTAAAAACATACCCAAGAGAAATTGGTAACCTACATGAGACTAAAAAACAAGATAAAATATCAAATTAAAAATAAACAACCTATCATAAATGAAAAGTTATACAAAATCAACGAACCCCAAACTCATCTTCCCATGAACCATGTTATTGCATCATGTTTCCACTAGGGAAAAGATGATGGTACGGAGAAACTCTAGGCTCAAAAACCACCATAGAACCCCAGAAGAATTGAATTTGAGACCATCGAGAGAGAGAAACATTTCCCATGTATTGTTATGTAAATGAATAAAAAACAAGGTGATGTAAAGGAAAATAGGCTCACTCAATATGAAGAAAAATGGGGACAAAGATATAAAATGAGATAAAAAGGCTAGAAGAGTAATGGGAAGGACCAGCCCTGCAAAATGAAATCCAAGAGAAAAATAGAACATAGAAATTAAGATACAAATCCAATAATGGGATCAAATTTAAGCTACTAAAGATCTTAATTTAATCCCTTATGATATCTAACGATGCTATAAATAGGCTCCTAGCGAGAGAAGATCCATTGTAGTTAATATTGGCTATATCGCTTAGAAAAAACCATGAGAAATCAAATAATCTATCATGAATGGCCTAGAGGATAAGTGAGGGATGACTCATATGAAATTTTTCTTTTGAACAACACTATTTGTGCCACTACCTAGTGTAAATCCTTTAGTAGAGGAAGAGAGGGAGAAAGGGGTGGTTTGGGTTTTAGCTAGTGATATAATTAGAGTATGGGTTTTAGGCCCCAGTCTAAGCCCATTGAAAGAAATTAAATAATAAGATAAACTTTATAATTGTGGGATTAAGGATTTGAAATATTAATTGGGGAGATCCATTAATGGATTATTGGGATGGATGATAAACCTATGTAGGTAAATCTTTTGATCTTTTTATTTTTTCTCAATTTGTCCATTCCAGTTTGAATTATTATTCTAGTAATTTGGTATCAAAATCATTTTATTCAATTTTTTTATATTAGTCTATAATTTTATCATTTTTTACCATTCATAGAATGTGGTGAAGAGAGTTTTAGGAAGGATTGGGTGGTGTTTGACCCACTGTTATCCAATGTTTCTCTCCCATGTACCTAAGAATGCATGGTATGGAATGAAAGCTATAACACCTAGTAAAATAATCGACCCATAATTTCATGATTTATAATAATGGTTGTACATTCTAATATTTATAGAATCATTTAGGTTTAAATATTTATAAAATTAAAAAAAAACATTACATAACAAAGTGGGAACTTCCATATAGTGTAATTTTTTTCCACAAAAACAGATTCATATGTTTAGACTCATTTTTCATTTATGACCCTTTCTTCATCCAAGAAATGTTACCAAGGGTATTTCCAAAATTACAATACATCATTAGGAATTATGAAAAACACTTGAAAATTGGGATGAGAAAAAAACTCAGAAAGGAACATAAACAGAAAAGAAACACATTGGTCCAATTAAATATCATGAAACCCCAGATGAAAATTTTCCATTTACATAATAGTCTTGTAGCTAAAATAATCATTTACTAACATATAAATGCAACATTATTGGATAATTTTTTTCCGGAAATGTCTCAAGATTAATTATAATGTCAAAATAAAAAAACATCATTGTTTCAATAATTTGATTAAAACATTCCATTGATGACACACTTTTTATCAAAAAATGTCATAAATGTTTTTTAAATCATAATATCATTTGTTTACCTTATTAAATCAAAATATTTCCACAAAAACTCAATTGACTACATAGAAAAACATATAGGTTCCAGGGGAAATAATAGTCATATCACTCTTATAATCACTCTAAAAATCACCCTTATAAAAGAATAACCTTCACAGTTAATTATATTATGTACAGTCTTAGAGAACACATCATTACCTAATGCATTGGAGGGATATATCATACTCACCCATTATTATAAACAATTTCCAAGAACCATTACGTTAGTTAGAAACATAAAACATTGTATTCACATCATAACACACCTAATAAATAAAATTTCATATCATAAGTATGATAACTTTTAGTTTTCTCATAAAAATGGGAAGAAATATCCTTTTAAATTTAAAACATTTAAAAACTAAAATAGTGTGAATAAAATAAATTAATTCATGATGATGGTATTTTGTACGTGCAGATGATTCATATTTTCATTTCTCAATGGATGTAAATGATATTAAAAATAGTTTTCTCAAAAACGTAATAACATTTCAGTATATTAAATATACTGATTTAATTATATTAGAATGGTTAAAATTTATTAAAGGAATTTATAACAATAAATAAACATTAAAGAATTTGATTTCATTGGATATCTTATTTTGGCTTACACCATAAGCCTTCTAAAATGGGTATTTTAGGGAGACTAAGACCTCAAGGATGTGGAGAGAAGATTTGGGAAGGTATTTGGGTATATTTTGGTTATTATAGAGTGATCAAAGTGTGTGTATATGTTAAGATATTATGTGGTAATTTATAAGTGAGAGGAGTGGAACCCTTATAAATATTAGTATCTTTTTAAAATAATAAATTTGTTCCTCAAAGCATGTGGCTCCAATTTAGACTAATTTAAAATATAGGATAAGGTAAGGTCCAAATACACACATAAAATAAAAATTTAGGATGATATTTTCCACACTTATCACAAGAAAAAATTTTCATTTTCTTTTTGATTGAATTATTTTGAGCCCATAGGTAATATCACTCTCAGTTATCTTATAAATATCAGATTGAAGGTCATTTAATCTTGAAAACATTTAAAAACAAAAAATTCTAACAATAAAGGGAGTACTATATTCTTTAAAAAACATATAATATTGTTTGGTATCCATGACAATGAATAACAACTATGATGGTGTTAAAAATATGTTATGTAGTAAACATTAAAAAACTTTCCTTTTCACATTCGTAAAGAAAGAAAAAATCACCCTTAATGTAATATTTGAAAAGATTTGTTTTTTAAAAAATTTTAAATAATTAAAAAATTAATTAAAAATTGACTTTAGAAATCATTGTTTTTTATATAATAACATTATCAAAAAAAATAACAATCCTGGGAATGTAAGGGAAAGAGTTTCAATCATTTTAAACATGTTTTTTAATTGAAATCTCTTACCCCAAATCCCAACTCCCCATATTCGTCTTTTAATTTCATGAATAATAATCTTATTGAAATTATTTAATTGTTTAATAACAATTTTAATGTTAATTTTATTATAATTATTTATTTTATTTCATTTACTATGCTGTTTAAATTAGTTACTATATCAATTAAGTTCATAGCGGGTGTTTTGGGGTCGTTCAGTCCTAAACAATTTTTTTGATGACCATTTTCCAATAGGAAATGGTTCCATCATCTCTAGAATCTAAAAAATGTTATAATTATAATTTTTATACATTAAATATTGACTTAAAATATTCCATGAATCATGTTTAGGAAAAATGAAATGAATCTTTTCGTGGAGGTGAAAATCCATAAATACAGATGAGCGACGTTTTCATTTTTCAAATGGATGAAAAATAAATTATGTTGATAAATGTTTAACAATAAATTATCATAATAACATTATAAATATCATAATCATTCATAAAATATATCTTTATGACAATCCATCTGAGATGGTAATGAATAATGAAATGCGTCGTAAATGGATGTAGTAGTTCGTACGCACGCATGTGCAATTTTCCATTTTCCACCAGATGGTTGGGTAAAAAGGTAAATAATATTAAATATTTAAAAAATAAAAATTATTTATTAAATATAATATATACTATTTAAATCCATCTTTATAACCATATATGATTGGTGGTGATAAATAATAAAACACGACTCTACACGGAGGTAGTAGTTGGTATGTACGTGTGAGTGATATTATAATTTTTCATTAGATTAAAATGTAGGATAAAATAGTTGTTCCAACAACATAACAAAATTTAAATATTTTTAATATATTTATTTCCTTATATTATTAATTTTATAATAGATTTTATGGATGTATATAATGAAATAAACTTGAAATAATTTAGTTAGGACTTATATTTCCTCCAAAAATAACATTATTTGTATTAAACCTTAAGTCTTATAAGATTGGTCTTTTGGTGAGACAAAGAACATTGAAACGTGGTAAGGATAGTTGGTAATTTATCTGGGTAGATCTTGGTCAATATACAGTGCTCAATGTGTGTGGATAAATGAGTGGAAAATGTTCTTTGTTGTAAGTGATAGGAGTGTCACTCTTGTAAATATTGAAATCTTTTAAATATTATAAATGTATTTAATAAGGCATGTGGCTCTAATACAGACCAGTTTCAAATATATGATATATTAATAACCAAATCCACTCATGAAATCTAAATTTAGATAATTTATTAAGATATTTGAAGCTTTATCTCTTAGTTTACCCCTGTTAACCATTTTAACCATTACCATGGTGAAGCTTTTACCATTATAACTATTTATTACGGCTAAAAATGAAATTGATATCACTAAATAATTTAAAATTATGATTCCAAATATAGAATTATTTTTCTAAAAGTAAATTTCATGATGTGCTAAAAATTAATTTTAATTTTAATTTTCAAAACACTATGAAAGCCCATTTTTAGAAATATTCCATTTCTAATAAAAATGATTTTACACCAAAATAAAAAATCATTTTGATTACTTATTTTTTTAGTTTATTACTAATAAAATGTTTTTGGACATTTATACCACGGAAATATCTTATGTAACCTTTAACCCGCCCAATTAAAACAAAAAAGAAAAAAATTAATTTTTGGATTTAAATTTTACTAGTGTTCAAAAAATTCATGAATATGATTCCAAATTAACAATAAAACATTTAAATGTGTTATTTCACACCATAAATTAATATTTGGTTATGAAAATTGTTTTATATATTTTAAATTCAAGCTTTTATCATAATGATTTCATAAAAGTTAAATTATTTATAAAATCGATATTTTTCACTATTCACCAAAAAATATACCATTTAGGAAAAATACTAAAAAATAACCCTAACATAATTTTGAGATGTTGATATCTTAAATGAAGATAATTTAGTCAAATTTATATTATAAAATTTATTAATATAACTTTTTAAAAAAAACCTTGTAATACATGGAAAAATTAGATAAATAAAATTATCTATTTTTAGGTAAAAATGTACATAAAATTATTTATAAAACTCTAGTGAATATGAATCCTTAAAATGGATATTTATAAATTGTAAAATGGACTTATTTCGTGAATTACCTGGGATTTCACAAAAGCACAACACTCAGGATATAGTTTTTTTATAGGTAGGTGATTGTGTCTTCTCGACCATAGGAGATCCCCACCCCACCACATACATCTCTCTATCTCCCTATATTACCCTTGCAACATACATTGGGATGAGAGAACATTTTTTTTACAGCATTTATTGTAGTGGGTGTTAATCATGGGACGAAAGGGACAGTGCAATAGTGCAAATGGATGAAAGTGTGTGGACAATAGATGTGTGATAGGTGAACTTCATCCAATGGAAGTGATTGGGATTTGGGTGGCAGTGGCTAGGGTTTTGTGACAAGTGTAGGTTAAATTATTAATGGTAGGATCCTTGGTAATTTGATTAGTAGGTGAAATATGGATTTATACTTTCTTGGTGGTTAGAAAATAGGAATGGGTGGGTGGGATATACCCATTGATGGCCGGATTGAGCAAGCCTAGTACAGGGTGTTGGGCCTTATGAAGGAGGTTGGATAGCTATGCAGGCCTTGTGAAATAAAATGACCTAATCCTTAGGGGTCGGGTGGGTTCTGGAATAAGGTTCAGGTCCTCCAACCAGGATTGGTTAAAAAACAAGGTCCCTATAATTACTAGGCCAAAGTGATGCAGGTCAGACCCTTTGGGTTGGACCCCTAAGCAACTCAGTCCTCTACACAGTCAAGGATCCCATAGAAGATCAAGTCCATCCAAACCTATCCTAGGAAGGTAGTGTTTCATGTGTGAATCCATGCATGAATAATTCATCACCTTCCACTTCTATCCACACAACATAGTATTCCTTGAGGCTACCATGTGTCTTAGAAACTCCCCATTTAGGTGTTTTTTGTGATTACTCCCCTTGATATCAGAACTGAAAAAATAGACAATCTCAAGTATTTTTCTCATCGACATCATACTGAAAGGGTATTACCTTCCATCATATAAAATCGAAATCATTGTTTTAGTAAATGTTTTTGACACCTTTATTCACAATGATTCGATTCTAAAAAGATATTCAGGTAGACATTGGGCCACGTACTCCCATGTGGGAACATAGACAATAGGGCATGGGTCCTAAAAAATAATTATAGAGATTAGTACTACCTTAGAATTGGGTCATGTGTTCTTCATTTTAAATATAGGTTTTCAGTACTCCCTTGAACATTTTTATTCACAAAAGGGTTTATGTCCTCTACAATATTGATGGGTTAAATTACTCTGCCCTAAGATCGGGCACAGGTTTAATATTCAGGCAGTTTCTTCTACCTCAATTGACATTATTATTCTCAATATGGAGAAAGCCATTTATTCATGGGGTGGGTACTCCATCAACAAACATAATTAGTCTAGAAAGGTTCATTCCCCCCATCTATGAATTGAGAAATTATATGTGGAACAGACAAGTAAGAGAATTATGGTTACATCGAGTGTTAAGTCTCATATGACGTACACCTCTTCTTTATAGGAGATGATCATGATGGAACTACGGTGTAAATTTTAAATTTTCTAAATAAAACTCATTTTCTCAACCTTAATGTATATATTGGTTTTTATTATGGTCTAAATTTTAGTCTGGTTCATTCTTTTATTCTGGGTGTCCAACTGGGTATTTTTATACTCACCCCGTCCTAGGCACATCTTCCCACCCATGTTGTCTTTATGACGATAATGTTAAATCCTAGTTTAATCTAACAAGGACTTGGAGTGGTCATAGATTGTGTTTATAAGTGCATGATAGTTTATTTTATAGGAGACTGTGTTATGAGTCATTATAGAAAAGAAGTTATATTTCCATTTTCATAGGATTATCTTATTTTGGGATATAGTTTCATATACGCTTTTTAACTTTTTGATTTTTCCAATGTGGTACTGTTGTGGTTCATTGGATGATCTACATTCATGATTTTATATTTTTTAGTTGTTACATATGGTATTTCATCAGTGATTGATGATTATTTTGGGATATAATGATGTGTAGTTTAATTATAGGTTCTCATTAGGAAAAGGTCTCCCATTGGGATATTCAATATTTTATCTAGTTATCTTCCTTTTCCCTATTAGAGGAATGATTATTTTTGCACACTCAACAATAATTCTTGCCCAAGAAGGGCCACATATGGTCAAATAAGATTAAACACCATCAATTCTATCATGTCTAGTGTTAACATCTCAGGAAAACACCACTAATTTAATGAATAAAATATATAAAATAGTATACATAAACAATGGGATAACATATAAATATACTAAGTACATTCCTTTTAGGAACTATCATGTGTCAATTTAAATGAATCCATCTAATTCCTTCATGAATGATATTAAATAAATAATATTATAAAACAACCATATTATAAATTAAACTACTAATATACACTCATTTCATTCAATACAACTAATACAACTCGATTAAAAAATATCATCCCCCCACCCTCATAGCCTTACCTCTTGTTCAGAAACATAACTCAGTCAACTCAACAATCTTCCCACAAGAAATTCATTGTGCTGTGTAATAGTTGGGAAGGTTTCCACCCCTTGGATCATTCATTATTACTATGTTCCCAGACATAGGGATACTAGTTTTCCATCTATATGGATACTCCCCACCCAAAACCACCTCCTATATCGAAAAATGGATGATCAATTATCTACTTGAAGGAACTCTCACTAGTTTTGGATGTCCACCCATATAGACTCTCCACCTTAACCAATAATAAATGCACCATAATAGTTAGGAAGGCATCCACCTGTAGGTTATCTTTCTATTTCTAGGTTTCCATCTAGAGGGACTCTCCACACCTCCACATAAATCATCATCACCACATAACAAAAATCGTCACGGCATGTCACAAACCAACATTGCATATAAATGATACCACCGTATATAAATATCCACCACTTCATTCACAAATTACCATTTCATATCATCAGTAAAAGATATAAAATAATGAAATAATCAACATTCTCATCATCATGTGTCTTAAATCATTGAAAACCCCCACCAGCCATTATATTTCCCACTTAGGCTAGTTATATATTTATATAAATATAAATATGATTGAGGGAGTAAATATCCATAACATGTATTTGTACAACTATAATATTGATCTAGGTCAATATAGATACCATGGATTCAGTCACCATACCCATAACATTCATGATATCTTGTTAATTACAAAATCTACAACCACATCGCTATGTAATCTCATAGAGGAAAAACCCTTTTGAACAAAGACACATAATTCCTATGCTCTTATAAGACCACAACTCAATCTAACCGCACAAGAGAGGTCCACATGCCACCACATTCATTATCCTATACAACATGATCTGTTATACATCCTAAAAAAAGAAAAAGGAAAACATTTAGTTGAATAACCCCTTCCTTGATTTGGAATCACCCTCATGCCTAAGAGGCATAACATATATAAAAAAACTAAAACACCCTAGTATCACTCATTGAATGAAAGTCCATCTTCACCCATATGTTGCATGGCCCCATTCTCTTTGAAATGGATCCCATGTAACTCACTATGTCAATATCCAATGTAATTTTTTTTATATTTAATTTTTAGAAAGATGTATGTTCCCTTTGTTTAATTGGATGAACCCATGATAAATTTAATTAAAACATCTTGCTTTCCACTTTGAGAAATTTGTCCAAAATGAAAACATTAAACTCTCAAAATTATCAATATAAATCAACAAATTATTTATATAATGATCATAAAATATTAACCCAGCAATTTAAAAATAAGAATATAACATCATTATTTTCCCTTAATATATGTTTTCACTATTCTCTATTACAATGTAATATTTCCCAGTTAATCCACTATGATACAATAAAACCCCTATTACATGGAATATATTTCTTTGATCAATACACATAATTCCTTTCCCCCCGTATCAATTTCCTCCTTTAGTATGGAATTATAAATTTTATATCACTTTTAATATCGGCAAGAAGGGTTTTTAAATAAATATGATACACATTATTATTAGAGTTTGTTCACTAAGACCAAATAATTTGTACTTTGTATTTTGTATTACATAAATATTTGAAGTTATATTAAATAAATATCTAAATGAGTGAATATTAATATAAATATTTTGTCGCATATTGATTTTTCTTCCACGTATCATTGATGTGATAATGTCCTAGAATATCATTCTAATTGATAAGATCATATCCATTCCCCACTATGATGAGAACCTTGAGATGATATAATGATATCTCTTAAATATAGTTCTATAGTAAGATAATGTACTATGATATGAAACATAGTGCATAGTTTGTTATGTGTGAGTACTCATAATCAGATTATTCTTCATCTCATGAAGTTCACACAAGGTAATCTCCAAGATGAATGATTATGATAACAAACCTACAAATATTAATTGTGCATGTTTTGGTGTTATCAATTGTTTCTATATCAGAGTGTGTGTAGTGGAACATAGGCATTAAAATTATTATTAATACATGTTATAATTCACACACATAGATTCATTTCATAAACCATGACACTAAAATTTCAAAATGAGGTCAGATATATTAGGAGCGTCACATACGACATGTTATTAAAAACAAGTCGAGGAAGGATCTTTTTCTTTCTATCATTACGGAATTTTATATCTCTAAACATTGATTATAATAAGAAGATTACATTAAATTTTATAATCACGGTGTAATGACGTTTTTATATTAGATAGTCATTGAAAAAAATATCAAACTTTTAGGTTGATGACATTGATGTGTAACATGCTTAATTATATACTGTGATAAATAGTTTATATTACACAGTGAGTGTTCGTATATAGTTTTCAACGTTGCAACATTGTGTTCTTTCTCTAGGAATCTTTGTTTCGTTACTACACAATAATCTTGTACATTAGGCAATCCCAACTAATTTCAATAAAAAATATCCTACAGAGTCACACACTATGTTTTTTTATTGATCTTCTTTAAATTCTATTTGAATTTAATTTTTCAAATAAATATTATTACCAAGATCAATGAATAATTTTATTAATGTTTTATTGATATTTACTATTCACACAGTAATAAATAATTTATTTTATTACATGAATAATTAATAAATATTTATTCACTGGAATGTGAATAAAATATTTTTTTATTTATTTATGAATAAAATATTTAATTAAATATTTATATCGGTATTCAAAAAATAAAATGGATTTTTGGGGATATTGTGTCCGGTGATGAATATTTATTTACAAGCCTATAAATAATATTTTTCAATGTACACGTTAGTGCACACCATAAAATTGTAACAATAATAATAATATTATTATTATTTTATGGTATGAGGTTTAATAATAATTATTAAATTATTTAAGTTCATTTATACAATTAACTAATATTTTAACCTAGACTCTACCTCTATATATAAATGGTCACCTACAATTTAGGGTTAATCAATATTTTAGAATCATTGTGCACAATGGAATTATCTCCTAATTATTCATCCTCTCTTTATCTTAAGAATGAGAAGCCCTGGAGATATTCCTATGGGATTGAAGAAATGGAAAGAAATCCACATGAATAATTCAAGACAATTGATTTTTCATGCTATCACCTTGAAATCAATTACCATCAATTACAGATCAAAGGGGCACATGTGTATCACTACTAGAGACATTAAACACTTGGATCCTCTTAACACAGTGAAGGTAATATGAGAATGGTTTTTTATAAGATCAATATCATCATCGAAGAAAGTACCTTAGACGAGGTAATCATTTCTCCCAATCATAAATAAATTAATTATAAATATAACATGAAAATCTCATTTATTGTGTTTTGAGTAGTTGTAAGTAAAATTAATTATTAATTTATCGGCCACCACTAGTTCTTTCTTTGCCCTCAAAAACGTAAATTATAACATAGTTTCAATTTACAAATAAAAAATTTATATCATATTGTCATATAAATTATTCTCATATCATTATAAAAAATCCTGATAAGTTCACATGTATTATTAAAAGATGGGAATCTCAAAATGAATACCACAAATCTACGAAGATTCATTACTCAATCGTCATCACGTAATCATATATTAGTGTTCTCCCTTTACCACTCTTTCAATACACTATGCACTATGACATGAAAATGTTAAACTAAGTCAACTATATATTATCTTAAGAATTCAAGACACAAACATCCATTAAATTTTTGATAACTTTTTTTTTATATTTCCATTTTCAAACCACCCATATAAATATTCTAGGTATATTTTACTTTATTTCATTCATCAAAATATTTCCATCCACCAATTTCACATATCCTAGGTTAATAATGTAAGAACCCAGATCTTCACTTCTGTTATGGATCTTGATTTCATGTGTTTTTGGGGAAAAGGGAATAAATAGATATTTTCTATGTATACACTGTATACATATGAGTACACACCATGTACCCATTTTCCGTATATAGCTGTGTAATGGCAGTGTAACGACTGAGTACATGGTCATGTAGGTGACTTAGCAGACCACCTAAAGTGGGGTAGGTTGAGTCTAGTAAATGACATGTACATTAAATGAACACATTGTGTATTTTTATTTTTATTTGATAAATCGGTGTGGGGTCACTTCTCATGTCTAGAACCCCATTCTTCTCACAGTTTTTCATACAGGAGTGTGACAGAATGCCTAATAACTTCAAATTCATTCGGATTCATCATCCAAGCTCCGAATGAGGTATCGTTGGGTGCATTGGATTCCCACCAGTGAGTTCTCTCATTCCCTAGAACCTTTCATTATGATTCCTCTAATATTTTGAGTATTTCAAGGATTATAGTTTTTACCCTTTTGTAGATCTATATCATCTTAGGCTGATTCAAGGGTCGATGTTTAGTAGTGTTGATCGTAACACATCAAGGTATGTGTATTGTTCCTTTCATCGATTGTATTTGAATTATATATGCTTAATGTTTCAAATAACCATGTTTAGGGTATTTCGTGTTTTGGAATTTAACTTAGTTTAATTCCTTATTTGGTTTTTTTGATTGATAAAGTGTTATTTCTTATTCATAAGGTTTAATAAATTGATTATGGGTGTGTTTCCCATGTTTGATTGATTATGGTCGTTTGGTCTAGAATTCATGTTAGGCTTTCTAGTTTTCCATTCCTCATGTTGTTAGGATGGAGTTGTTGATTATAAGAGAAGAATGCGATTCACATTGTGAAAGTATGACCCTATGGAATTTGACTATGAGAGCTTACCAATGTAGCATCATTTATGTATAATTGTTGTTATGTTGTCCTAGTGATATTGTCTGTGAGGGAAAATGGGTGGCCATAGACCTTAGGGGTTAGACCGTGAGAGCTACAAGAGCTACCTATAAGATCGTTATTTAATGAATTTAAGACCCTAGGGAATTAAATATGAGAGTTTTTGGGTAGTCATTATAGTTTATTTTTGCTAGGAATACCAATGGGGTGTTGATAGTCAGAGCTTCTCAGGTGGTCATTTGTAAACGATTAGTGTTATGTGGGACCAAAGGGTTTAGTATGTGTGAGCTATCCCAAAGGGTCATTATTTTTTTGAATTGATGATATGTTAAACCAGAGGGGTTAGACTGTGATAACATTACCAGAGGATTTCCTATGAATGATTGAATGATTAGGATGAGTCTGTCAGGCCAAAGCACAAGAAAGGACTCTGTCTTAGTAGTTGGTTTAGATGGTCTTATGAGACATCTTTTTTTCTATTACATAGAAAATATAGAGCTTAGTGTATTTCCTGGGATATCATTATTCAATGTTTTAAACAATTAATTGATGTAATTGATAACTGTAGAATTTTTTACATTTGAGTACACATAGTTTATTGCTTCATTTATGTATATTTCCTAATATATATATTCACTAACTGCGAGGCACATATTTTTTGGTGCATTCCCACTCGGATTCATCTCACACACTATTTGGGTCATGATTTTAGACCCAAATATATTATATGGTCACAGGTATAGATAAGCGAAAGCACCATTCTTCATTAGGTACATGATTGTTGTGGAAGATGGAGAGCATGGGACTAAGCATAGTCTTACGATGATTTTGAAGATTACTTTTTTTCTACTGTACTTTGGTTTCTCTATTGTTTCCCATCATTGTGACATACTTAGATTATTTTTTAGGCACATGTGAAATGCATCATTTATATATTCTCCAGTTGTTATATCCTTATTAATCTTCTGCAATTTACTTCTTTTGTTTGTATTATTCCTTCCTCTATTTTATTATATTTTTTTTCCATTGTGTATACATTGGCAATGGTGGAATAGTTTCCCCACTATCAGACCATATCCCTCACTGCTAGTCGGTAGCCTCTAGTGTTTGGGGAAATGCGCTTGAGGTCATGTGAGCATCCGAGTATGGGTCACCCTTGGGTGGTACCCAAAACTAGGAAGTTACAAAGTTGTATCAGAGGGATTCTTTTATTCTTTGTCTTAATATTTGGAGCCCATAGATAAGTATAGGAATGAATAGGTAGTTTTTAATAAGTTGTGTCCAGGAGTATCTAACCTTTTTATAGGGAAAAGGTAAGTTACCTCGAATATTGGAATTTCATTTCTGGTTTTTCAATTGTTACAATTTATTTGATTTCATCATTTGGTGATACACATGTATTGTGTTGTTATGATTTATATCATTGAGGTTCTATTTATATTGAAACCCGATGTGATTAGGGTATTCCATCTCATGCATCATATACCACTTTCTAGAGATCACATGTCATGCATTCTTGTCATGCCATTTAGGGTGCATTACTGATTGGATGTTGTTGTGATAAATGGTGTCCTAGACATGAATTTTGTTGTGATATAATACCTACTATTTTGATACAATATTGGATTTGTAAGGCTTAATTTGGATGGATTCCAATCTTTGGTCTTTGATGTGTTATGGGCCCTCTTGGATCAGAATTTGGTGAATCATGTTTGATATTTAATCGAATTTTGTCAAGTTTGATGTGGAAAAAGGATGCCAAACATTGATTTAGGGGGAGTATGGACTCCCACATGTCATAATTTTTCATTCCTTGGACAAAAGTAGTAGTTTTTTTCGGGTTACGAAGAAGTTTCAGAAGCTTACTGTCTGGAAACCCAAACAACATGGTGTGCGATGTTTTGAACACACCCTATGGGTTCTTATGTTTTTGGAAAAAAAATTATTAAGTATACCTTGTTTACCATATGTATATGTTGTGTAGTCTTTAACTATGTTACATGAAAGTGCGAGAGGAGACATGAGAATGGGAAATCATTTGGTAGAACACAAAGTGTCTAGATTGTACACATCGTGTTTTAATGAACTACAAATCCGGCCATGTGACCAAAGACACAGGTGGACAGAACATTCATTGAAGACACCATGTCTCATTTATGAACGTCATGTAGTTACCACCGTGTATCTGGTCGTTTGCCCAAGGTCATGGGTGGATGGGATGTAACTAGTACACATAGTGTTTATGGGGAACACGCCGTGTATTGTTACACCAGTAGAACCATGTAGTTCTGGCTATGTAGA
Source organism: Viscum album (assembly GCA_963277665.1). Lineage (NCBI taxonomy): Eukaryota > Viridiplantae > Streptophyta > Magnoliopsida > Santalales > Viscaceae > Viscum > Viscum album. The sequence continues at coordinate 2,018,092,921 of OY728127.1, forward strand.
AGTACGAGGGTAGGAGGAAAACTTCAAGTACACACCATTTCCTAAGAGGAAGACGCCATGTGTAGGGGTGTTACATGAATAGGATTGGAAGTGTTACATTCCCATGTTAAGATGTAAAAGGAATACTCCGTGTGATAGTTATACATATTGTGTAACCATGTTTTGTAAAACTCAAATTTCTTCTTTATCCTATTCCATTCATTCACTTCTATGTTGTTACCCCTGGTAATCATGAACTGAGGTGTGCACATGACCTTGCAGAGTCATGCCACCGAGACTTCCTCCCATTGTACGACAGGTATAGGGTGATGACCATACACCAGAAGTGGTTGATAAAAAACAACCAGTAGATCCTCCCATTGTGCTCATCTTGGATCCAGCTGTTATACCTGATTTAGGATCTGATGCACTATTCCGTGATGGATTTTTGGGGATGACGCAGACTTTTCAGGGAGCACTGCATCCTTCCCCATCTACAGTAGAGCTAATGCGAGTGTTCTGGCAGAATCACCCTCCGAGTTTTTCTAAGGATGGAGGAAATTAGAATTCCATCCAACTAGGATGAAAATGAGAATTACATCCATTTAGGATGGTTTTATGCTGGCTTGGTGCTTCACATATATAGGTCCCTCAAAAAACAATGACACCGGGTTAGGGATTTTTTGTAGGTTATAGGTGATTACAATCAACCAATGGAATACAATTTAGCTGAAGTTTGTCATATATCGGGTCCTGTATGTAATAAAAAGCTTCATCGCTTTTTACCTGTTCGAGGAGGTGACATGTTATCTTTGGATATTAAATTTGATGATGGTCTTAGGTATGACATCTGATCATAGGTGAATGTTTTCAGGATAACTTTGATGAAAGTTGTAGTGAATCAGGCGCTGATTACAGAGCTCGGTCTTAGGGATTTGGGTGCTATCAGCCTGGGTGGTTGAGCATCCAGGTATGTTACTCCTTCGAATGATAGTAGGATGTGATGTGGGGATCTTTCACGTGATATTTCCTCGAGTATCCAGGTAGTATGCTACCAATATTGTAACGTCCCAGATCTTGGTGTTTCATAAAGGTTCCCTATTCCCGGTTGGACACATGGCCTCAAGTGAATTTCCATAAAGGTCAGAGGGTACCGACCAGTAGCTTTCTCTCTGGGTGTGATAGTGGGAAAACAATGCCCTAATTGGTAGAGTAATACATAATAATGAAATAGTATATAGTTGAGGAAATTGTAATACCATACTACATAGTTAAATATTGTAAGAGTTATTTTATAATCAAATATTTAATAATGATGCATGTCAAAAGTATCTAGGATAGTATCCAATCATGTAATTTTTCTATAAAGACAACAGTAAGTCCAATTTACTAAAAATAGTAAATAACTACAATAGCATTGCAAGCCTCAACATGGTCCCATTCTCTCTAGCTCCAGTAGTAATCAAGTACCTGATGTAGAAGGGTTCTTTCCCTTATCTATAACATCATCAATATAATCAATTTTGTTCAAAATTTATTACCCAAAAAGGGTGTGAGAAGAATCCCAGTAGGTAACCACCAAAATATCTGTGCCTAGCAATCAGTGAATATATATTGAAGGAAATATGAAAAATTAAAAAATAAACAAGGAAGTATTCGAATGTAAAAAATCTTCTAGTTCCCCCATTACATTCATTTTCATCTATTAATTATTCCAACCATAAAATAATATTACCCTGGGATCTAGCCTAAGATATGTATCCCCAGTGTAATGGAAAAAACAGATGTCTAAGAAGACCATCTAACAATTCGGTATGACCAAGTCCAAGTTTGTGCTTTGTCATGGAAGACTCATCCTAATCAATCAATCATTTACAAGAAAATCTTTGGGAAATTTCTTAATATTAAACCCCTCTAGTTAAACATATCATCAAATCAATTAATATATAATGAACCTCTAGGAAAGATCATATATTCTAACTATTTTGGTCCCACAAAAAGAAAGACTCTCTGAGGAAGAAATCACTGTCAATTCCCTATGTGGTCTTTTAATGACAAACTAAAGACTCTCTAAGGAAGCACTCAATTTACATTCCCCTAGTAGTCTCGTGATGGTAAAATATAGACACTATGATGGAGAACCCACCCTAAATCCCATCTATGGTCTCACAATGGTAATATAATAGACACTCTGGGGAATCCCTCAATGTCAATTCCCCCTATATTATAACTACACCAGGTTCTCACAACCCTGTGTAATACAATCATGCAAAAATGTTCTCCAATAGCCCAAATTAATCCCAAATACTACATGGCTGTGTAGATATAATGCATATCATATGAATTTTACAATAATCAATTGAGAAAACAATTCCATCCTAACAATCAAGGTAATGAAATAAGGTTTTCCTCATTGGAAACCTAGACCAAATGACCAAAAACATCCAAGCAATAAAACTCACCCAAGGGGTATCCCCAAAACATGCAATGTAGCATAATATATATCAATGGGAACCCTCAATCTAGCAATCAATATAATGACTATGATAATAAGGTTCAATTAAATAACATGAAAATTCTGAATCATTGGTAATTGGAACATAGGAATATAAAACTCAATGAAAAACTCTAAAAGGAAAAAAAACCACCAACCACAACATTTTATGATGAAGAATCATGGATGTGAGCCCTTGAAACGGCCTAGAATGTCATAGATCTAATAAAAGGTCAAAAACGTACAACCTTGTATAACTCGAGAGGGGGGATAAATCCCAGAAGAAGATTCAAAAATAACCAAGAACTCACCATGGCGATTCCAACACATCTGATGGTGTTTTATTTGAGAACAGACTACAGATCAATGGCTCAGAGAAGATTCGGCAATTCCACATGCTCCTTCATTAGGCACATCCAGAATAAGGAATTTCTATAGATTAGTTGTGACCCTAGTATGATTAATCATATAAAACGAAAATTACATTGGAAGTCTATTTAACGTATATTCCATGTACTATCATTAACTGGCCTCCCTTTAGGTGGTCCACATGGCCATGTACGCAGCCATAACATGGCCAGCACACAACTATATGTGGAATCCAGGTACATGATGTGTACTCAAGAGTACACGACATGTAAATTGAAAATATCCAAAACATACTATCTCCTAAAAAAACCTAAATCAAGATTCATTACTAAAAATAATATTTGGGATATTTCAATCTTCCCTCCTTAAAAAAACTCATACCCAAATTTACCTTCCATGAGTGGCGAAGAATAATCTTTAAACAAAGCATACCACTGTGATTGTACGTCGGCCTCCCTCTTCCACGTCACATCATGTACTCGCCTATGCTTCTATATAACTCGTCCCAGAGGAACTAACTGGCCATGGAGAACCTTCGTGTTGTGATCCAAATATTAATAGGGTGCTCCTCAATGGATGCATCGACCACAAACTCAACCACCTTGGGTTGAAATACGTGAAAGGTGTCTAAAAAGTAACATCGTAGCTAAGAAACATGGAAGACGTCATGCATAGAACAATATATATGAGGTAACGAAATATGATAGGAAACCGACTATACTCTCTTGAGAACCTCAAATGGCTCGGCGTATCTTAGTGAAAGCTTCCTCTGTCTCATAATCCTCTTGTGTACTAACCTTGGTGTGACACAGAAGAAAACCAGGTCTCCAACCTCAAAATCTAGAGGCCATCTCCATCGAACATCATAATATTTATGGAGAGACTGTGCAGTAATCATCCTCTTCCAAATCAACTCCACCTGATTAGTGGTCTCCTGGACAAGAAGAGGTACCGTCATAGATGCCTCTCCCGACTCCAGCCAACATAGCGGTGATCAGCACGACATACCTTACAAAGCCTCATATGGTCCCTTCGGAATCTTCACCTGATGACAATTATTAATGGAAAACTCTGGTTGGGGTATGTGTCTCTATCATGAACCCCCAAAATCTAGGATGCATACTCAATGAATGTCCTCCAAAACCTGAATCGTGCACTCGGACTAGACGTCTATTTGTGGATGGTATGTTGTACTCAGAAGTACATGTGTAACAAACTCCCTCTATAGTCCCTTCCAGACATTAGAAGTAAAACGATCATCCCTATATGAAATGATAATGTTAGGAACCCCATGAAAATGTACAATCCATTGGATGTACAACCTTACAAGATTATCAACACTAAAGGTCTCCTTGATCATTAAGAAGTGTGAAACATTCATGATTCTGTCAATGATAACTCAAACTGCATCATTACCTTGAGGTGACCTTGATAAACCTGTCACGAAATCCAATGCGACATCACTCTACTTCTTCCTGGGAATGGGTAACTACTTTAGAAACCTTTCTGGTCACTGATACTCTACCTTTACCTACTGACAGGTGGAACATCACATAACAACGCCATCCACATCACTATTCATACATGGCCACTAATACTGATTGTTTACATCTTGATACATCTTGGTGACACCTGGACGAACATTCCAAACTGAGGAATGTAAAACTGGAAAAAGCTTATCACATATGTCTGCTGACACCCATAAAAATCCATGAAATCACAAGATCTCATCATCGCCTACGTTCCACCAATAGTAGGGTCATCACATAACACACACTCCTTTAGGACTAGGCCTTGAGAATATGATATTTTCCTTAATCTCACTAGATCCAGTATTATAGAGGTAACTGCTATAGACTAAATAAATTTTTTCCCATGTCTGTCATCCTCCTCCAAATGCATCACAGGGAACATATCCATAAGCTACCACTCACTGCTGGCCTCCTAAAATGAATGTATTTGAGTCCTCCTACTAAATGCCTCATCCACTGCATTGCCTTTCCTGGGCATGTAGGAAAGATCAAAGTCAAAAAACTAAAGGTACTCAACCCACCTTCATTGTCTCATATTTAGATCACGCTGAGTAAATATATACATGAGACTTTTGTGTTCAATGACAAACACAACATTCTCTCCCAAAAGATAATGTCTCCAATTTCCCAAATTATGAAAAACTATAGAAAACATGAGATCGTATGTTAGGTAATTCCTCTCACATGGCCTCAACTATCGAGACTCGTATGCAATGACTCCTTTCCCTTGAATAAGTACTCATCCTAGTCTGATACCTAATGCATCACAATAAACTATGTAACACTTTCCTGGTTATGGAAAAATTAGTATTGATGATAAATTCAAACTCCATTTCAGATCCTGAAAGGCATAATAATTAGAATCTATCCCCAAGTACTTTTCACCTTCTTAGTCAGGCCCATCAGTGGAACTACTAAGGGTGAAAAGTATTGAATAAAGAATCATTAGTATCCAACCAGCCCTAGAACACTCAATACCTCAAAGACGTTCTTCATATGCACCTAGGAAACTACGACTCTTAATTTCTCTGGGTCTACTGATACTCTTTTCTATGAGATGACATAACCCAAGACGATAATCTAGTGCATCCTAACGTTTCATTTTCAGATCATAACATATAAACGGTGATCTCTTGATGTCCTCAATATAATATCAAGATGTGTGGCATGGTCGTGATGAGTGTGAGAGTAACCAAGATATAATTCACTAAAACAACCACAAAAGAGTCCAAGTAAGGTTGGAACACCCAGTACATCAGCGCCTTGAAAAATATTAGTGCATTCGCGAGGCAGAATGGTATAACCATATACTCCTATAGACATACCTTCTCCAAAAGGATATAATAGGTATATCTGATGTTATGACGCACAAATAATGATAATCGGGTCTCAAGTCAATCTTCGAGAATATGCAGCTCCGTGAAGCTGATCATAGAGATAGTTAATCATCAGAAAGGAATATCGGTTATCGACCATCAACGAGTACAACTTCTGATAATCCACGCAATGTCTGACGGTACCATTCACCTTCTACCCCAATAGGATAGGCAAACCCCAAGGAGAAGTACTAGGTCATGTAAATCCATTTTCCTGTAACTCCTCTAACAACTTCTTGAGTTCCTGTAACTTTGTTGTAGACATATTATAAGGGAGAATTGACATTAGTGATGCACAATACACAAGATCAAAAGATAAATCTACCTCTCACTCTAGACGTAAACCTAAAAAGATTTCTGGAATAACTTCTCTGAAATAATAACCCACTAGAGGAAAGACCATCTGTGAAGTTCCCTGTTCATCCAGATATACACAAGAAATATGGTTTGTAACTCCTCCCAATCCATGATGCTTGGGTCCATAATTTCACGCCTAGAGATCCCACTCACCCTTGTGTATAAAAGACCCACCCTATAGTGACATAAAACTCACCCTACGGTGATAGCAGTCAAAAAAGGCCTAGAATGATACTAAACAATCCATTATTCGAATGAAATTGAATCCTATCATCTCTAAGAAATAGAGGTCCAGTAAGAAGTGACACCAACCAACCTCAATAGAGAACTCCTTGAACTGATGTGCACAAGTCATTCTAAGAACCAATAGAGTGTCTATCATCATAACAACCTCAGTTTTATATATATAGAGCCCAAGGATCTCCACAACGGTGACAGATATAAATCTATGAGAATCCCTTATATCAAAAAGAGTAGAAGATAAAACATAGGCAATGAGAATCATACCTCTAATAATCGAGGGTTCGAGATCCTTCTCTTTCTGGGTCTGCTCCACTACAAAAGTATGACATGTACCAAGGCCTTGTGACCTTACCACACTATCTTGAACTAATCCATCATGTAATTGCCAGAATCCCTTCGTCTGGATTTTATGACCATGAACTCCTCCTCATCATGGAAGGCCGGATGAACTCTAGTTCCCTGACTAATGAGAAACTGGTGGTCCTGCTTTTGAATGTGGAGTCATAGCAGAACCCCTATCACTAGCTACTAGTTAGAAAAACTAGAAAAAACTGATGATGACCCATCTTGCCACAATATCATCATTAAATTAGGTCCCTCAGGAACTCAGGTATTGTATGCCCACTCTACCGACACTGGTAGAATACCACCTGGAAATTTCAAGAAGTATCATCTCTACTCAGATCTCTGTGCATAGACTCTCTGCGGCGCTTCTGACTGTCAGATGGAGGACTACCAACTCTTCATAATAAATCGATTGATCTCAAAGCTCCAGACTCCCTTTGGTTATTATTAGGGATCTGCACCTATTTTACTATAGTAGATATGGAAGTCAACCTGAAGATTTTCACCTAGGATCGGATGTCATTTCCAAGTCCATCCCCAATCTCCCTTTCCAGAAACAACTCATCTCCCACCGAAATGAGTGTGAAGTTTTGTAGCTCATGAAGAAATAATAATACTCAATGACTGAATGTGTAACATGTTCTAGACCCATGAAATCTTTGGCTCGGTCAACCCTCAAAGTCTCTGGGTAGAAATAGTCATTGAAGGTCCGTGGGAACTCATCCCAATCCAAAACTAGATGGCATCCTTCTTATGATATCACATTTTAACATCTCTTGGCAGAATATCAAAGAATGTATGTTGTGAGAATCACCCTCCTCTCAAGTGGTGTCTTGAGATTCTCAATGATATACAACATGACTTTTAACCATGACTATGTAGCATTTCGTCCTCCATCCCCTATGAAAGTGTGGGGAATATGATGTTGAAAACACTCAAGACAACTCTACCATATATGGGAAAGGATGTGGTTCTCCCTAGAAGGTCAGAACAAACCTCATGCATCCTTCTCAGAATAGTGCATCAGCACCAGTGTCCGACATAACATCTGGTTCCAAGACAGGCAAGATGGGATGATCTTCTAGTATTCCCTGATCTACCATTTACGGTGTCTGATCATTTCCCTATACCTGGAGTACAACCGGAGGACATCTTGGTGGCATGACTCTGCATGGTCAAGTATACACATTATTTCATGATTATCAAGGACTCAAACATATAGGATCAAGAAAGGAACAAGATAAGAAGACATATAAGTTTTACGAAATAGGGTTACACAGTGTGTATACCCTCCACATGGTGTGTTCCCTTAGGTTTCAACATGGGCATGTGCCTCTGCCAAACCAGGTCATGTAACACCCCTACACATGGTGTGTTCCTCCTATGACATGACATAGTGCACAATTTTCCCTCCTACCAAAGTTATTCAACATGGCTAAGCAACATGGATCCCTTCTGGGTAACACTACATGGCGTGTTCACCTAATACCCAGTGTGTACCACTTATGTTATAGACATTCATGTAGTTATTCACACATACAGATACATGGCCTCTAAACCATGGCGTGTACAATCTATACACACCGTGTTCTACCAAAATTTTCTCAACTATGTGTCTCTGCCCACACAGTGAGTCACGCTTTTAAAGACCACACGACATGTACACCCAGTACACGGCGTGTACTTAATAAAAATTGTTTCTTACAGGATAGAATAACACATGGCATGTGTTCATAACACCACACATCATGTTATCTAGGTTTCCAAACAATAAGCCTCTGAAACTTCCCCGAAACCCTTAAAAACTAACAATTTTTCCCAAGGAATAAACAATTATGACCTGTGAGAGCCCATAATCCGACAAATCAATGTTTGGAATCCTTATTCACATTATACCTTAAAAAAACCAATTAAAGAAACAAGAGGGCCCATAACACCTCAGGGATCAAAGTTTTCACCCATCAAAATGAAACTTTAGCAAATCTTATACCCTATCAAATAATTGGAATTATATCATGATATCTATCACAAAAATATGTATATCTTTCACAACATCTATCAGAACAACATGAAATCTGTAATGAACCCTAAATGTAATGTCTCGAATGCATGACATTTGATCTCTAGCTCGTGCCTATACGATGCATGAGGTTTCATACCCTCATCTCATCGGGTGGCAACATAAATATAACCGCACTAATATAAATCATAATAGCACCAAACAATTGTGTCACACAATGGTGAAATCAAATCCACTATTACAATTGAAAATCCATAAAAATTTCAATATTCATGGTAAATTGGCATTTCCCTGTACATGGGTTAGCTAATCATGGACACAACTTATTAACAAATACATATTCCTTCTAATCCCTACCCATAGTCTCTATATTGTAAGTCAAGAAGAATAAAACCTTCCTCTCATACCAATTTGTAACATCCCATACCTAGGTGCCACCCAACGGTTCCCCATACCCCAGTTTGTCACATAGCCTCAAGCGCTTTTTTTAAAATTCCAGAGGTTTCCGACTAGTAGCAAGGGGACTTGGGTGTGATATTGGGGAGACTATCCCTTCATAGGTAGAGTATCACAACATAAAAAAATAAATTGTTGTAGAAATTGTAATACCATACAATAGAATTAATCATCGGAAAACTAATAGTATAAAAAACTGAAGCATATATTAAAAAATGATGCTTGTCACAAGTATCTATGAAAGAATCCAAACAAGTAACAAGGTGGGAAATAAAACACTATGACCAAAGTTCTAAAAACTGTAAATAATTCCAACAGCATCACAAGTCCCATCTTGGTCTCATGCTCTCAAGATCCAATAGTAATCAAGTACGTCGGGTAGAAGGGCACTTACCCTTTTCTACACCTACAACCATATAATCTTTTTGGGTCATAAAGAAGGTCCCAAATATTGTGTGAGATGAATACCAGTAGGCAACCACCAAAATATTAATGGCCAACTATCAGTGAATATTTATAGCAGGAAATATGAAAAATGAACCAATAAACACAGAAGTACTCAAAAGTAAACAATCCTTCTGTTCAAAAATTACATTCTTTTTAATTTATTAATTATTCAAAACATAGAAAAATGTAACCCCATGATCTAGACTAATATCTTTATCCCCTATGTAATAGAAAAAAAGATGTCTTAGAATATCATCGAATAATCAGGTAAGACAGAGTCCAATCTTGTTAGTTGGCTTGGCATAATCATCATAATCAATCAATCATTCACAGGCAACCCTCTAGGAATGTTCTCATAGTCTAACCCCTATGGATCAACATATCATAAAATCAATAATGATATAACAACCCTCTGGGAAATCTCACACCATCTAACACCATTCGTCCCACAAAAAAATGACTTTTGGAGGAAGCACTAACCGTCAATTTCCAATGTGGTCTTTTAATATTAAACTATAGACTCTATGAGGTAGCAGTCAATTTCCATTACCCCTATGGTCTCGTAACGGTAAACTATAGACACTATAAAGGAGAACTCACTATCAATCCCCCCTATGGTCTCACAGTGTAAATATAACAAACACTCTTGGAGAAGCCCTAAATGTCAATTCACCCTACGATATAACTACACCAAGTTCTCACAGCCCTGTTTAATACAATCATGCACAATAGATATCCAGAATCATAAATTATTCTAAAAAACTACAAGGATATGTAGTTAAATTAAACATCAAATTCATTTCAACAGAATCACTTAAGCAATCAATTCGAACGTAACAATCGAGGAAAATAAAACAAGGTCTACCTCTTAGGCAACCTATACTAAATAGCCATAAACATCCAAATAAAGGAAATGCACCCATGGGGTGTCCCATAAACATGTAATTTAGCATAATACATATAAATGAAAATTCTCAATCTGCAAATAAATCTAAGTAATATGATAACTGGGTTAAATTCCTTAACAAGAAAAGCCCGAATCTTGGGTAATAAACTCTCAGAAATATATAATTCATAGAAAATCTCTGAAAGGCCACAAACCCCCTACCTCGACATTGTACGACGAACACTCTTGAATGTCGGACCTTGAATCGTCCTACTAAATTGTAGATCTGCAAAAAGTTAAAAAACATTCATCCATGGATAACTTGAGAGAGACGAGAAATTATGAAGAATGATTCATGAAGAACCATGAACTCACAGTGGCGATTCCAATGCAACCAACGTTGTTTGATTGGGAGAAAGGATGAATTATCCGTGGGTTGGAGAGTATTCAATGATTCCATACACTAATTTTTGATGTACAACCATAAGATAGGAGTTGTGGAGATTAGACGTGACCTCGTCCCAATTAATCAAATGATAAAGAAAAGTACACAGTGTGTTCATTTAATATACGCATCATATACAAGACTCATGCAACCCCCGATTTATGTATTGTGTGTGGATGATATCTTGGTGTACTCTCATACTCAAGATTACCATTCCATCCATCTTGACATCATATTGATAAAACTAATAGAGAATCAGTTATATGATAAGCTCACAAAATTCCACTATTGGATGGACCAAATTCACTTATTGTGTCATGTTATTTCCGAGACAGGATTATTAGTAGACATAGAGAATGTGTGAGAAGAGGTTTCATGGGGGCATCCAAAAAACATTTATGAGGTATATAGTTTTTTGGGGTTAACTAGATACTAGAGGTGATTTCTATAGGATGTTTCCTGATAAGAGGCACTACTAACGAGCCTGAATCAGAAGGATGAAAAGTACTTGTTCATAGATTCCTACGATTCAACTTTTCCAAAGCTGAAATGGGGATTGAATTTAGAACCGATACTTATTTTTCTAGAACCAGGAATGAGTTACTCTATTTACTTTGATTCATCATGTATATGGGTATGGGCGATTCATATGCAATGGGAAGGAGTCGTTGCGTATGGATCTTGGATATTAAGGTCACATGAGAAGAATTACCTGATGCACGATCTCGAGTTTGCTGTAGTTGGGCATGATTTTCCATGTTGGAGACTTTATCTTTTGGGAGATCATTTTATAGAGTACACTTACCAAAAAAGCCTCACGTATATCTTTACTCAGCATGATTTTAATTTGAGACAATGAAGGTGGTCTGAGTACCTTCATTATTTTGACTTTGTGTTTTCCTACACGCTTGGGAAATGCAACGCAGTGGATGATTCATTGTCAGGAGTGCTCAAATATAGGTATCTCATGAGGCCAAAAGTGAGTGGCATCTTATGGATCTATTCTCTAAGATGCATTGGTAGATGCATGACAGATAGGGGAAGATATCTCTCTATTCTATATTTTTTACCTCTACTCTACTGGATCAAGTGCGAATGAGGTAGCTATCAGATTCTGAAGACCTAGTCCTATGGGAGGGTGTGTTAGGTGAGGAACCGACTCCTAGGTGGACCGTATGCAACAAAGAGGTTTTGAGTATTCATGGGCACGTATGGGTGTCATCAGACATACATCAGGAGTGGATGTGAGATTATCATTTCTCACATTGGGCAGTTCATCCTAGTGTCACCAAGATGTACCGAGATTTACACCGTCAGTATTGGTCACTAGACATGAAGAGGTATGTAGGTAGTTTTGTTATGAGATGTTCTACTTTTTATTAGGATAATGTAGAGCATCAACGACTAGAAGAGATTTTACATCAGTTTCCCATTCATGAGTGGAAGTGGAATGATGTCGTGATGAATTTCGTGATGGGGTTTCTGAGGTCACCACGAGTGAATGATGTAGTTTGGATTGTTATCGATAGACTCACGAAGGTTGCACACTTCCTTCCGATTAAGGAAAAATTCGATGTTGATGAGATTAGAAGGTTGTACATCTAAGAGATTGTACTTTTTCATGGGGTTCCATACTCTATCGATTCATACAGGGATGTATGGTTTACTTCTCGTGTCTGGTAGTCACTATTGAGGGATTTCGGTACACAGGTACTTGTGAGTATAGTTTACCATCCCCAGACAGATGGCCAGTCCAAGTGCATGATTCATGTTTTGGAGGACATGTTTCGAGAATGCATCCTATATTTTTAGGGTTCATGAGAGAGAAACACACCCCTTTTGTATTTTTCCAATAATAATAGTTTTCATGAAACGATTCAGATGGATCCTTATGAGGCATTATATAGTTGGTTATTCCAAACACCCATATATTGGCTAGAGGTAGGATAGGTAGCTATGCTGGGACCTCATCATGTCTAGGGGACCACAGAGTAGGTGGAGTTGTTTCAGAAGAGGATGGCTACTATAGTGTCTTGGCATTAATCTTAGGATGATCAATAGAGACGACCTCTGGAGTTCGAGGTTTGAGATTAGGTTTTATTACGTATCACGTCAGGGTTGGGACATTATGGGATTAGGAGATATGGGAATATTTCAGCATGATATGTCATGTCATTTGATGTTTGGGAGAGATTCAAGATGGTATCCAATCGTTTTCATTTACCTCAGAGGTATCAAGCTATGAAATACATCATTCATGACTCTCATCTATAGTGATACATTTCAGACTCGTATCATGTTTTTCAACACGTGGAGGTTGAGTTGGACATGGATGCATCCTTCGAGGGGCACCCTATTTGGATTGTGGGTCATAGTATGAGGGTTCTCTATAGATGGTATGTTCCACTGGTATGAGTGCTATGGAAGCACGTATGAGTAATGGATGAGCCTTGGGAAAGGGAGGCCAACGCAAGATCACAGTGGCTAGAGTTGTTCACAGATTCTTCTTCTCCACCCTTGGAAGGTAAATTCGGGGATGAATTACTTTTTGGGGGAAAGTTTGTAAGAACTTGGATATTCATTTTAGGTATGAATCTTGAATTTAGGTGTTTTTCTGTAAAAAATGATGAAATTAAAATTTTCTATGTACATGTAGTGTAGTTAGGAGTACACGCTGTGTACCCGGTTTTTGCATAAAACTTTGTACTGGCCATGTAACGATTGAGTATGTGGTAGTGTAGGTGACCTAGTAGGCCACATATTGTGAGTTCAGTTGAGGCTATTACATGGCATGTACATTAGATGAACACTCCGTGTACTTTTATTTTTTTATTTGGCTAATCGGTGAAGGGTTGTGTCTCACATCCAGAATACCCTTCTTCTCTCCGTGTTTCCTATAAGAGTCCGAAGAAACAATGAAGAACTTCGAAACCCTGTAAATTTTTTGTCTGAGATCTGATTGAGATGCTACTATGTGTGTTTGATTCTCCCCGGTGATTTCAATCTTTCCCTAGAACGTTTCTTCCAGACTCCTCCTTTCATTATTAGTATTTCAAGGATGATCGTTTTCCCTCTTTATAGGTCTACATCATTCTATGATGATTCAAGGGACGACGTTCAAGAGTTTTGATCATACGACCTCAGGGTATGTGGTTTCTGCCTTTCGTTGATTGTATTTGTATTATATATTCATAATGTTACGAATACCCATGTTTGGGGTAATGAGTGTTTTGGAATTTAACACAGATTAATACATGATATGTTTTGTATGATTCAGAAACGGTTATTGCTGATGTTTATGTTTTAATAACTTGATTATGGATGTGATTCCTATGTTTGTTTGATTATGGTCTTTTGGTCTAGAATTCATGTTAGGATTTCTTTTTCTCCATACCTCGTGTTGTTATGATGGAGTTTCTGATTATATGAGATACATGTGATTTTTATTGTAAAATTATGACCATGGGTAATTGGACTGTGAGAGCTTCCTAAGGTAGGGTAATTTATGTACAATTTTTGATATGTTGACCTAGAGTTATTGACTGTTAGCACTGTCAGGTGGTCATAGACCACATGGGTTAGACCGTGAGAGCTACCCAGAGGGTGATTATTAATTGAATGTTGGACCCATGGAAATGAACTGTGAGAGCTGTCAAGTGGCCATTATAGTTTATTGTTTCTATGGAGACTAAGGGGGCATTGACTTTGAGAGCTTCCTAGGTGGTCATTTGTAAATTATTAGTGTTATCTGGGGCCAATGTGGTTAGATTGTGTAAGGTTTCCCAGAGGGTAATTATTTTTTTGAGTTGATGATTTTTTGAAATAGAGGGTTTAGAATATGAAAACATTCCCAGAGGGTTTCTTATGTATGATTGAATGATTGGTAATAGTATTCCGAGCAAACTCACAAGAATGGACTCAGTCTTAATAGTTTTTTAGATGGTCTATTGAGACATTTGTTTTTTCTATTACACAGGGGGTATAGAGCTTCGGCTAGATCCTAGGATTTCATTATTCAACAGTTTGAATAAATAATAAATTTAAATTAATGTAATTCAAAATTGTATGATTATATAATTTTGAGTACATACTAGTTTAATGGTTCATTTATACACATTGTTTTCTATATATATTCAATGAATGTGAGGCACAGAGCTTTTGGTGGTTTCCTACTGGGACTCATCTCTACCCTGTTTGGGTAATGATTTTGGACCCAATCAGATTATATGGTTGTAGGTATAGATAAGCTAAATCTCCCCTCTTCATTAGGTACTTGATTATTGTTGGTGCTGTAGAGCATGGGACCAAGCTGAGGCTTGCGATGCTACTGGTGTTTACTTGTTTTCGGTTGCACTTTGGGTTTTTTATAGTTTCCTAGAATTTTGACTTGTTTGGATGCTTTCCTAGACACATGTGACATGCATCATTTATATATTATCCAGTTTCTATGACCATATCAGTCTTATGTTGTTTACTTCTTTTACTGGTATTACTTCTACTACTATTTATTACTATTTTTTATTCTATTGTGTATACTTTTCCAATGAGGGAATAGTTTTCTCCACTATCGCAACTTGGCCCTAACAGCTAGTTGGCAGCCATTGGCATTTGGGGAAATGCACTTGTGGTCATTTGACCAACTGGGTATGGGGCACTCTTGGGTGAAACCCAGCACCGGGACGTTACATATAACCTTTACATGATATATCACATAATTTATTTCGTAAAAAAATATATTAGAAATAAATTATTTAATAAAATAAATAAATAATTATATTCCACCAAAATATTTCACTATCAAAAAAGTAAAAACGCTATGAATAAATTAGAAATTTTTTACACAAGTGTAAAAATCACACCGCAAATCCAATATAGTGCTCAAAATTTCATTTCAGGACTAGAAAATTTCCGATTTGACATTCAATGTAAAATAGACTATAATGACCTCAATAACATCACACACTCTCAATCGTAAATGTTTTGAGCCTGTAATATTGATAATCATTCATTTGTAGATAATATATTCCCAGGAGGATAATTCATTATCTATTATTATAAACAAGAAAATATCAATTGTTTTGATCACAACCAAAGATGAGTTTCTGGAAATATAATGAAAATGATTGATGTGGAATGAATTTAGGCATAAAGTCCTGAGAGTAAATGTGTAACTAGAATTACCTCTTAGATGGATAATAAAAAATCAATCAATATATTGATGAATTTTTTACAACAATAATGATCAAAATTCATCGAAAAAAAGAAAATTTTTCAAGGATAAGGATGAAAATGTTATGTTAAAATTAATGTCAATTAAAAAAATATAGCAATATTTATACATTTTAATGAAGAAACATTTAAATAATTCATTTCATCATCTTAGGATCATGACGGTGTTATTTTTTGGGGTGGATTATGAAATGTGGAGGAAAACATTTTGAGTTTCAAAAACCCGAGTTTGATTATACCAATCTAGTTGAGGAAATCAATGAGTGTAGATAAATCTCATTCAATGGAATAATGTTAATCATGGTGATAATATATTCAAATAGGTAAATTAAGGATACCATTATGATATACTAATTAAATATTCTATATTTTAAACATTAACTGCCATTTAGATATGGATATCTCACAAAAACATCACTATATCTTGTGATATGTTGAAAGAGTCTCTCTCCTCTAAAGTAATTTTTTTTTGAAATTTTTAGAGAAATAAATTTTATCAGGTGATTTGATAACCGAAAAAAATACCAATTTCCAGGAAACTAGACAAAACATTAAAAAAGTATGAAAATGTATACCAAATCCTCCATGATGGGATAATACTTATAGTGTTATCAGCGTGCTCGACAATATCACCTTAAGCCCTATGTCAGAAAAACCCGATTGATAGCCCAATTTTCATTGCCCCTGCAATCCACCAAAAACAATTCGAACAATATCAACACCACTAGAATGGATAGAAACAAAATCTTATCATCTTGGACCAACACCTAACCCTATTCCCCAGCAAAAAACTCACATTTCTTCAAAGAAAACCAACAACAATCGATCAAACTGGTCGTTAGAAACCATTATTGAAGAGAAAAGACTAATGAAATTGAATCCCCTTTCTCCCACCACTAGCCATTACAGGGGAATCATCAGAGAAGGATTCAAGACATAATAGGATAAAATCACAAAAAGACTCATTGGACGACACTTAAGATGAAGCCAATAACACATGAGTCCTACCGTCAGTCATCGATGAAAATCCAAAACACCTGTCTGTAACTAACCTTCAGTAACATAAATTCCTCTAGAAGTCGAGATACCTTTACTAGGGAGGATTGGATCCTAAATAATGAAACCATGGAAAAAAAACTCCACTATGGGGCCACTGGTGAATAGTGAAATTCCTAGGAAACCATGAAAAATAAAACTGACACTGGATTGTAGACAAAAATAATGTAGTCCACACACTCATGAAGAAAAACAATCCCCCATCACGATCCCAAAAAACCATAGAGGCTCATCACTCCAAACACAATTTTGGTCATGTTCAGTGAATCTATTTACATGTTCAGAGGGAGAACAAATTAAATCCATAACGCACCACAATCATTAAACAAAACATCGAAATCCCCACATGAAGAATGAATAACCGAGAAACTCAGTTACTCTAAGTGACAATCCCAATAAACCAAGTGAACCACGGTTCTAAATAATTAATGGATTCTATAATGATGGGAATGCAAAAAAGAATAGTGATGGGGTTGATTGGGGAACTCAGGTTCAGAGACCCGGCATTTCCAGAACTAGTAACCCTAACACCAAAGAACAGTGAGACATCCAAGAAATGATGAAATATGCAGGTGTAGAAAGAGAAATAAGGGAAGTGTGAGGGGAGAAAATGGAGGTTGATTCCCAGAGAAGAAGAAGAAGATTCTATGCCATGACCAGTCTTAGGGGCCCATGTCGTGACTACACCAAGCCCACCTTCCATAGGCCAGGGGCTGGCGAAAAGCACCAAAGTCGTAAATCCCTATGTTGGGAAGGCATTTTGTTTTATAAAAGTAATCAAACACAACAGGGTCCACAATAGAAAGTAAACACTAAGTAAAACCGAATACAAAGGAGTGTGCTAGAAAGTAAATGGGCCAGTATAAAAATCCAACTGAACAACAAGAAGAAGTAAAAGGGACAGACAACTGAATGTAAAGAGTAGCTCCTGGATCGTCCTCTGTGGATTCCTAGTTGAAGGGTATGTACAGATGGGCACCTCCGCACTCACGTTCGTTAGTCTCCTCTATGTGCTGACTCATCCCAAGGTCCACCTCGGGGTACCGTCCAGTCGTGGGGCTCTCGGCCTCCGTCAGTGTTGTCCTTCGTCTGCATCCAACATAAAAGGATATGGGAATATCCCGTGTATGGGTGAGTATAACGACACTCATTAGGGACCCCGAGACCCACATGTTCCCACAATATCCACTAAGGATAAACAAAAGTATAAGGATACAATCATGAATTATAGACCAACCCTACTTAGGTATATTCCCATACAAATACCTATGTTACCAATCTTAGTCCCGCTCCAACTCTCGAGCCCAAGAACAATCCAATTCCACAAAGGAAGAAAATTCAATCATCATGATGATAATGGTTGAAAGACATAACTCAGTCCCCACAGGAAATAAAGTCAATCCTCATGATTATAATGGTTCAAATACATGACTCAGCTCAAACAAGTATGCCAAAATTGTAGAGAGATATAGATGATCAGATGTAGCCACTGGATCATCTAAGCTGTCAGACCCACACAGGATACAGTCTAGCTATATCATCGAAGCAGTCAGACCCACACATGATATAGTCCATCTATTCTAGAGTAATAGGGATGATGACAGGTATTAACTGATTCATCTATGTTGTCAGACCCACACAAGATACAGTCCAGCTACTCGGTCAGAACTTTTGAACCCACACAGGATTCTGGTAAAGTTTTCGTCGTCGTCGAACCCATAGAGGATTCTTGTATGGTAGTCATCGTTGTCGAACCCACATAGGATTCTGGCATAGAAGTCGACGCAGTCGCAGCCAGCTTTATGGTTCCCGCACACAACATGCTCGATTTTGGGAGGGTCCTCTCCTCGAGCAAAGGGTTCGATGCATAAACTATCACAAAGTCCAGATCTTATGTATCCCAAATTTTCTTCACATCAAAATAAACCCAACGCGACAGACGACGTGTCAATCGGACACTCGGTCTGATTATTATTGTATTTTCTGTTCCAGGGGCCTAGTTGGATTTACGCTCGTTCCAAACCCATTCGTTTTCCAAAGTTGACCAAAAATCACTTAGGGTACCGCAAAATTACCGCCTTGTCGTGAGGATCCCATTGCTGTAGAAGTCACGTCGATCGGACGCGCGATCTAGATGTTATATGCATTTAAGAGAAACGGGCCTGGACCGTCAAGCCCAGTGGGCTGGCGGGTCGGCCGACACAGCTAGGGGTTAGCCCGACCCGGTAGAGCACGCCCCCCAGAGACCCGGCCCGACGAGTTCGACCCGGATAGGGGGTCGGCTCATCCCGGTGGGGTGCGGCCCACCTGCAGACTCGGCCCGGGTCACGGGCCAGTTCGGCTAGCCCAGCGGCACCGAGCGGCTCCTCCCCTCCTTGCTCCCCGGCCGGCCAGTTTTTCCAGTGAAATCGGCCCGAACAGCGGCCCAAACTCCTCCCACACGGTGCCACGGTTTCTTCCACCTGACCAGCAGGCGGCCGGCTAGTTCTCCAGCAGAGTGGCCTGCAGAAGCGTGTGGCGGTTCCTTCGCAGCATGACACCAAGAGGCACTACTGTCATCTCCCCGACCAGTTCATCCAGCATGCAGCCCGTGGTTGTGGCATTCATATCCTCCGCACTGCACCTATGGGTGTCACGGTTAACCACCCGGCCGGCCATTGCCGACTGGTTCTTCAGCCCGAGCGGCCCGCGATTGTGGGGCGCAATTTTCCTTCATGCAGCTGGCACACGACTGCCCCTTCTGCCATCCACCGCGGCCCGCATGGCCGCACCCCTTACTTCCTCCAGCGCGGTGCGATGGCACCAAACCCTACCGGTTCTGCCACCATCATCAAATGAAGATAATCAAAGGAGGGTCATCGAGCCGTGTTCGTTTGGCTTGCGCCCTCCGTGTAAGGTGATAACAAATGGCCAAAATTGAATCATATAAAAACGAGGAATGAGGATTTAATTTAATAAAGTCAAACCCCTACATCATTTTTCGTTCTTAGATGAAGTCGTGGGGAGGTGGCTTCAATTCAATGATGTTGGGGAAATAGGAGCCGAGGATGGCGTGTCATCATCGTTCCTTGTGGGCGGCTCCTTCTCTTTTGGCTTGGCCGAAGATCGAAGGGGATGTTCTTCATTCTTAGGCAGTTATTCATTGGAAGAATGAAGCTCTCCTATCCCTATCCATTCCAAAGGATTATGCCATCCCTAAAAAATTATAGGTGGTCTCTATTAATTCATTCGCACAACAACACACGGTTGTGTTTAATTAAATGAGGCGACTCATTTAAATAATTGTTAGGAATGGTTCAAATTCAAATCATATAGGAGGTGGAGAGTCCCAATTAAATAGGGGAGGTGATAAATTAATTATTGGAGTAAATGGGAAGTGTAAGGGGAAGTTGAGAGGTTTGAGCTCATGTGGGCCCCACCCCTTGTTATATCCTCCCAAGGGAGGATAGGGTGTGGTGGTCCCTACCTCTAAATCCTCTTTGGAGATGATAACCAACACCTTAACAAAAATTATGGAGCAAATAATTTTTTATTTATTTGAAGAATAAATCCCAAAAATTAACTTCTCCTCCCGACTATTCAAAACTACAGTAAAGGTTCCCGTAGGTGAAAAACAACAATGCGAGTTCATCGATGTCCTCAGAATTAAATTCCGAGCACCGGTTCAAGATATAGAAAAACCCACACATACGATTAATGAACGTAGCCAAAAATAAATTCAGATATTGATTTCGGGCACACCAGGCCTCAGAATTAGGCGCCGTCAGAAACTATGGACTCATTAAATTACATAAGTATTTATGAAAACATTCTCCTTGAAATTTCCAGGTCTTTACATTACCCCCACCTCAGGGATTTACATCCCTGTAAAGCTAAAACACACACTAGGGATACAAAATTGGGTACTGAGCACGCATCTAAGCCTCCCACTCTCATGTGCTCTTCTAGAGGTTCTCGTGATTCCAACAAACATGCACCCGAGGAAACGAACGTCCACACATAACCCATTTTTTTCAATCCTCAATCTCCACTGGGACCTCTATGAATGTCTCCCCATCATCGATGTCCAGCTCCCCATGGTCAATGATGTTGTAAGGGTCGTGCACGTGTCTCCTCAACTAAGATACATGGATGATGTCATGCACCCAATGCAACTGAGGTGGAAGGGCCAGGCGGAAAGCCACCTCACCAACCCTGCTTAGGACGTGGAAAGGTCTGATGAATTGTGGAGATAACTTGACGCCCTTCCCAAATCTCCATTTACCTCATTGAGGTAAGACCTATAAGTAGATGTGGTCACCATCCTCAAACCCTAGTGGTCTCCGTCTCCTATCAGCATAGGAATTCTGTCTGCTCTGTGCAGTCTTCATCCATCCCTGGATGATCTTCACCTCCTCTATCATAGCCTGCACTATCTCTTGTCCTACAAGTGCTGACTCCCTTGAGTCAGTCCAACACAGAGGTGATCTTCCAGGTCAGTCATACAGTGCCTCGTAAGGTGCCATCCCAATGGTGGAGTTGTAGATGTTGTTGTTTTCAAACTCCACCAAGGGTAAGTGATCTTCCCAGCTATGACCAAAGTTAAGGACACATGCATTGAGCATGTCCTTGAGAGTCTAAATGGTCCTCTCAGTCTGGCCATCTATATGAGGATGGAAGGCGGTGCTCAAGAGAAGCTGCATCCCAAAAGCCTCATATCACCCCTTCCATAGCCGTGAAGTGAAACAAGCATCTCGATCAGAGACTATATAGGGGCGTCCCAAGCTCTCTAATAATCCCTTCTCTCTGATCGGTTGGAAGTGGGTCGATGTTGTGGGTCAGTCTACGATCACTTAGATATATTTGTTCCCTCTGGATGTATGTGGATGTACCGTCAGTAAATCCATGGATATATCATCCCACTTCCTCTCTCAATCCTCTAAGGGCTTAACCAAGCCTACTGGAACCTGGTGCTCCACCATCACTTGATGAAAAGTGAGGCATCGAGAGAAAAAATCTACTACTACATTCTTCATACCTAGACACCAGTGCTACTGTCTGTGGTCCTGATACATCTTCGCCACTCCTGGATATACTGCTATATGGGAAGTGTGGAACTCTCTCAAAACCTCCGCATGTAGTGCAACTGGTACCATTGTACGTCCAATGAAGAGGATGAAGTGCTCCCCACTTTCAGAAAACCCATCAGGTGCCTGCACTGAGGATATCTGGGCAGGTCGCGCCACACAGTCAATGTCCCCATGCTGCGCCTCTCTGACTCAAATAAGAAGTGGAGGAGTGACTGTGAGAGACTGCATACAGCATATTTCATATCTATCAACAAAGGATATCTGCAAGGCGGCCAGCTGCTATGTCGCCTCTCCTAGAAGCTGAATGCCCGATATCCTGCTGATAGCATCTTCCACATTGTTCCCCTTCCCAGGTGTATATACTATCTCGAAGTCATAGTCCTGAAGAAAATTGAACCATTACCACTATATCAGGTTCTGGTCCTTCTGCGAGAATATATACTTAAGACTCTGGTAGTTTAATATACTATAAAATGATCGCCCATCAGATAGTGTCGCCACATCTTAAAGGATAATTCCACTGTTTCTAACTCAAGATCATGGGTAGCATAGTTCTGCTCATGCTATCTCAACTTCCATGAACCATACGTGATCACTGCTCGCTCCTGCATCAGGACACACCGGATTCCCATCCCTAATGCGTCGTAGTAAACTATATACCCTATGCCCTCCTCCTGGAGCCTCAAGATGGGCACACTAGTCAACCTCTGTCTCAGATTTTGAATGCTCTGTTGGAATCTATCTGACCAGATGAAGGGTTTATCCTTCTTCATCAAATATGAAAGCAGTGCTGAAACTCTGGCGAAGTCTGGCACAAATCTCCAATAGTACCCTACCTGACCCAGGAAACTCTGCACCTACGTCACACTCCTAGGTGGCTCCCAATAAAGTACTGCCTTGATCTTTGCTGGATCCACTACAACTCCAGCCTCTGAGATGACGTGTCCCAAGAATTGAAACTCACGAATCCAGAACTGGAACTTTTAGAGATTACCATAATGCTGGTGCTCTCGGAGTGTATCCAGTACCACACGGAAATGGTAGGTGTGCTCCTCCTCAGTAATCGAGTAAATCAGTATGTCTTCCATGAAGACTATGACAAATCGATCGAGGTAAGGCTGGATGATCCGGTTCATGAGACTCATGAACACTGATAGAGCATTAGTTATGCCAAAGGGTATAACCAAGAACTCGTAGTGGCCATAGCCACACCTGAAGGCCGTCTTCTACACATCCTAATCTCGAACTCTGAGCTAGTGATATCCTGACATGAGGTCTATCTTTGAGAACCACCAAGCTCCAATGAGCTGATCAAAGTGGTCGTCAATCCTCGGGAGTGGGTACCTGTTCTTCACGGTCACCTGATTCATGCGGAGGTAGTCGACACATAGTAGAAAGCTACCATCCGCCTTCTTGGTGAACAAAATCCACGATGCCCAGGGTGAAACACTAGGTCAGATAAATCCCTTCACCTACAAGTCCTCCAGCTATACCTATAGCTCAATAATCTCGGCAGGAGCCATCCGATATGCTAGAGTAGATATCAGTGCTGTCTTGGGCTATAGATAAATATCTAGTTTTACCTCTCTATGTGGAGGTACTCCTGGAATGTCATCAGGGAAAACATATGCATAATGATCCACCACAACAAGAAAACTCGGACTCTGCACATCAACTGCTCTAAGGATGAGACTAGCCAACTTATGTGTGATTGGCTGCCCCCTCCTCTGACTAAGTTCATCATGCGCGGAAAAGGCTCCCTTTTCACCAGTGAAGGTAAACCTAGTCCCATCCATGCAGACACACTGCACTTTGCACCTAATACAGTAAAAATAAGCATGAACTGTGGATACCCATGACATACGCAATATCACATTGTAAGGCCTCGACGTCGCTACAAGAAGATCTCACTCGATGCTCTCACTTCCTAGTGTATTCTCACAATGCCGGCATCAGTGCGTAATTGTTGAGTCTTCTCCCATAAGATTCTCTAGCCATAAGGATTGAGCCAACGAGTCCATCGGAGTCTCCGCGCTCCGAACAAGGTAAGCGACAATAAAATAAGGACTCCTACATATGTCAAAAAGTACCGCAACAAGGGTGGAGTAGACACAAGAAGTACCTAGAATCATCTCAGGTTTGTTGTGGTCGTAGGCCTCGACTGCCTAGAGCTAATCCTGCCTCGGTCCTCCAGATCCCTACGGTCTAGGTGGACTTCCGGGTGGTGGTGGTGGTAAAGCCTCAAAACGTCGTCCACCACCCGCTGCTCGACCAACTCCTCTGTCATATCCACCTGATCCCTATGGACCACTACTGTCAAACCTCTACCTAATCCTGGGAGGTCCCTCTACTGTCTGCTGAAAATCTTCATTATGGTCGTGCAGTCATGAGCCACATGTCCCAGCCCGCCATATGCATAGCTCTACCTACAACTCGTATAGCTGACTCTGTCTCGAATTCCCTGCAGAACCGAACCCGCATCCTGGGGTCACCCATATGATGGCCTGGTCCTCTTGGACCTTTGCATCATCTGTCTACTACTAGCTGTAGAAGAATATTCTACCTATCGCTCTGTGGTGGGTCTCTCCAAAGATGACTGCATATATAGAAAAATTTACACTAGAAGTGCTCTCTCCAGCACCCCCTCCAGCGTCGGGATGCTGAGGGGAATCATCGAAGCCCTGATCTCATGCCTGAGTCTCTGTTCAATGGTCTGAGCACTAAAGAACTTGTCCTGCACCATATCCGTGGAGTAGCATGAGAGGTCGATAAACCTTGCTATGTACAGAGCTTGTGTCAAGCAGCCCTGCTGCAGATGATGTAACTCCTAAATCCGCACCGCACGAAGGGTGGCTGGAACAAACACCGAGCGGAAGAGACTCTCGATGTCCGTCCAGAGTAAAGATGACTAGTAATGAACCTAGATCATTAGGCCCCACAATTTACATGATACTTTATGAAATAGACTCATGGCAAGGATCACCATAAGGTAGGCTAGTGTCCCTACAATTCTGAAATCTCGAACGACAGCTTCCAGCCAATCCTCTACTGCATGTGGGTCTGTCTCTCTGCGGAACCTGGGCAGCCTCTGTCGCTGGAACTCATGCAACGCACTCTGGCAGTGTGCACTCTCCGCTGCTGGGGATGCTGGTATCGGTGGCCCAATAGGTAGTGGTACCACTGGTGCCTCTACTGTGATGGGGCCCTGCACCGTGGCCTCGCCACTCGGTGGGATACCTTCTCATACGTGACTCGGAACCCTTGCTTGATGACTTCATAGGGCCATCCTGAAAAGAAACGAGTGTTCCATGGTTAAATAGAATACCTGGTGAGATGACACAATGTAATCACAATGAAAAAATTTCAATGAAAACACACACGCAATCAGTGATTTCATGCACAGAGTTGGAAATTAGATGTCTGGGTCATGGTGTATGGATAGGTCGGCCACCACACCAACACTGTACTCCCTAGACTGAAAACCACACTCAAAACTCTTGACATTGATGCTTCACAGAAAATAATGATCAGTGTCCTGAGTCCTATTGTAGAACCACCTCCTCTGATAACAGTTTGTCATGACCCGTCCTCAGGGCCCATGCTGTGACTACCCCAAGCATGCCTTCCATAGGCCAGGGTATGGTGTCTAGCACCCAATGCATAAATACCTATGCTGGGAAGGAATTTCCTTTATAAAAGTAAATAAACACAATAGAGTACGCAATAATAAGTAAACACTAATTAAAAATGAATACAAAGGAGTGTGCATGAAAGTAAATGGGACAGTATACAAACCCAACTGAACAAAAAATACAAGTAAAATGTGAAAATAGCTAAAAGTAAAGGGAAGCTCTTGGATTGTCCTCCAGGTATTCCTACATGAATCATAAGAATATATGGGAACCTCAACACTCATGTCCGTCAGGTTCCTCCATGTGCCGACTCATCGTAAGGTCCACCTTTGGGTACCATCCAGTCATGGTGCTCTCGGCCTCCGTCAGCATTGTTCATCGTCTGCTTCCAACACAATAGGGTGTGGGCATAGCCCTTGTAGGGATGAGTATAACGATACTCAGTAGGGACCATGATACCCACAAGGTCTCCCAATATCCACTAAGGATAAACAAAAGAAGAAAGATACAATCACTATGTATCGACCAACCCTATTTAGGTATATGCCCATACATATACCTAAGTTACCAATCTCAGTCTGGCTCCAACTCTTGAGCCCAAACACAAAACAATTCTACAATGGAAGAAATTTAAATCACCACGATGATTAGGGTTGAAAGACATAACTCAGTCCACACAGGAAGAAAAAACAAACACATTGATGGTAATGGTTGAAAGTCATGACTCAGCTCACATAGGTTTGCCACAATTGTAGAGAGATATAGATGACCAGATGTAGACACTGGATCATGTAAGCGATCAGACCCACACAGGATACAGTCCAGGTAAGTTGTCAGACCCACAGAGGATACAGTCCAGCTATCTCGTCTAAGCTGTCAGACGCACACAGGATACAGTCCAGGTATCTCGTCTAAGCTTTCATACCAACATAGGTTATAGTCAACCTATTCTAGAGTAGTATAGATGATCAGATGTAGTTATTTATTCATCTAAGCTATCGGACCGACACAAGATAGAGTCCATATACTCTGTTAGAACTCTCGAACCCACATAGGATTCTGGTACAGTTGTCATCGTCGTCGAACCCACAGAGGATTCCAGTATGGTATTCTTCGCTGTCGAACCCCCACAGGATTCCGGGACAAAATTCGAGAAAGTCGTAACCTGCTCTAGGGTTCCCACACACAACACGCTCGATTCCAGGAGGATCTGCTCCTCAAGAAAAGGGGTCAATACAACAACTATCACGAAGTCCTGATTTGATGTATCCTGAAGTTCTGTCTCATCAAATGAAACCCAACATGATAGACGACAGGTCAAATCGGGCGCCCTGCCTGATAGTTATTGGTTTTTCTGTTCCAGGGGCCCTGCTGGATTTTCGTTCGTTTCAAACCAAGTCGTTTTCCAATGTCTTCCAAAACTCACTTATACTATCACAAAAGGAACTCCTCGTCGTGAGGATTCCATTTTGGCAGGTGGTGTGTCGATAGGACGAGCGGTCTAGAAGATATTAACATTTAAGCGAAATGGGCCTGGCCCGTCAAGACCAGTGGGATAGCGGGTCGGACTGACCCGGTTTGGTGGGTCTGAACCAGCTGGGGGTTGGCCCAGCCCGGTGAAGCATTGCCAACCTAGGGACCCATCCCAGCGGGTCCAACTCAGATAGGGGGTCGGCCCGGCCCAGTGGGGCGCGACCCACTCACGATCCCAACATATGCCGCAGGTCGGCTCGGCCCACCCAGCGGCGTCGAGCGGTGCCACCCCTCCTTGCTGCCCCGTTAGCCAAAGTAGGCTGGTTTTTCCGGCGCGAGTGGCCCCCAGAGCGGGCCGCTGTCCTCCCATGGGCGCCAAGTGGGGCAACGGTTTCTTCCGCCCTGCCGGCAGGTGGCCCGCCGGTTCGCCCTCTCTGCGGCCCGTGGAAGCGGGCCGCGGTTTCTTCGCAGCGCGGTGCCAAGAGGCGCCCCAGTCTTCTGCTCGGCCAGCCATAGTCGGAGGGTTCCTCCATCAAGAATTCCACATTTGCGGGCCATATCTCCTCCGCACGGCACCAACGGGTGCTGCGGTTCACCAACCCGGCCGGCCATAGCCGGCCGGTTCTTCTGCCCGAGCGGCCCGCTGTTGCAGGCCGTGGTTTTCCTTCACGCAGCCAGCGCATGTCCACTACTTCTTCCGTCTTCCGCAGCCCGCATGGTTGTGGCCCCTTCCTTCCTCCGACACGATGTGACAACATCGCGCCCTACCGGTTCTTCCACCGTCATCAACTGAATAGAATCAATGGAGGGTCCTCGAGCCGTGTTTTTTTGGCCCGCGCCCTCCGCGTAAGGTTCTAACAAATGGCCAACATTGAACCATACACAAAAGTGGAAAACTGATTTAATTTAATCTAGAAAAGCTCTTACCTCGTTTGTCATTCGTAGACAAAGTCACGGGGAGGTGGCGTCATTTCGTAGATGTCGGGGAAAAAGGATCTGAGGACAGCATGTCTTCGGTGTTCCATGTGGGATGCTCTTTCTCTTTTGGCTTGGATGAAGATCGAAGGATCTGTTCATCATTCTTCGGCGGTTCTTCGTTGGAAGGACGAATCTCTCCTCTCATCAGCCTTTCCAAAGGATTATGCCAACCCTAAAAAATAGAGGTGATATGTATTAATCCTTTCACACAACAACCCATTGTTTTGTTTAATTAAATGTGGTGACTCATTTAATTATTTCTTAGGAACAGTTCAAAGTCAAATTTTAGAGGAGGTGGAGAGTCCTAATTAAAGAGTGGAGGTTTCAAATTAATTAAGGGGAGTTAATGGGAAGTTTAAGGGGAAGTTGATAAGTTTGAGCTTCTGTGGGCCCCACCCCTAGTTATATTTTCCCATGGGAGGTTAGGGTGTCGTGGGCCCCATCTCCAACTTCTCTTTGGAGAAGATAACCACCCCATTAACAAAAATTATGAAACACATAATTTTATTATTTATTTTAAAAAGAAATCCCAAAAATTAACATCTCCTCTCGACCAAACACAATTGTGGTACATGTTACCTTAGGCGAATACCGACGCTACGAGTTCATCGGTGTTCTCGGATTTCAATTCTGAGCACTGGTTCAAAAGATAGAAAAACCCATACGAACGTTTACTGAATGTACCCGAACAAAATTTTAGAAATTGATTCCGGGTACACTGGGCCTCGGAATCAGGCGCTATAAGAAACCACAGACTTATAAAATGCTAAAGTATTTATGAAAAAATTTTCCTTGACATTTTCGGGTCTTTACATTCCCTAAATCACTAAGGCGAATACAATGTCATCCCTCCATCAAAGAATATCATATTTTATTAAAGGGTTTATTTTTTTATTTTTTAAAAGGGATAGGATTGTATTTATTTAAATAAAATATATCAAGAAATGTGAATCTCGTTCATGATTCCTTAGCACATCCATTAAAGTGTGAATGGTATTCACATTTCATTCTAAATTTTGACAAAGTATGTGTAAAAAGAGTTCACGTCTTCATAACATAAAAAATATTAAGAGGTGTCTCCCCCACCATTTGAAAATATTCGGCTATGTATTTTGTTGTGAAACTCTACTATATTTGTCTCTCAGCATAAATATTTTTTCCATTATGAATGTAAAATTTATAATTAAAACTTTTAATTGTTTAATTTTTTATTTAATGAGATTATATGATCTATTTATTTAATATATATTGATTTTTGGATATATTGATGTATTTATGTATGAATGTACGAATTATTGTCCTTTGTATGGTATAATTTCACAATCAGTTAATATTTTTGTACGATTTAAAGAAAATTGAATGATTTAGGGAATTTAAATATGGTGTTCATATAATTTAAAATTTATGTATAAAATATAATTTATATTTTGGGAAATAATGTTTTTTATAAATTCATATATTTTTAATTTAAATGGTGAATAATTATATTTTAATTGATATATATATATATATTATATTTAATGTAACGTTAATTTAAATTATCATATTTACTAAACATAGGTAAAAAATGTGAATATAAATAAATATTTTATAACAATTATACAATGAATATTGATTTATAAAAAATACTTGTT
Source organism: Viscum album (assembly GCA_963277665.1). Classification (NCBI taxonomy): domain Eukaryota; kingdom Viridiplantae; phylum Streptophyta; class Magnoliopsida; order Santalales; family Viscaceae; genus Viscum; species Viscum album. The sequence goes on from OY728127.1 coordinate 2,018,122,941, forward strand.
ATAATAAGTATCATATATATATATATATTATTTTGGTTAATAATATAATAATGTTTACCATAAATAATAATTTTAATTTATATTAAGTATAAATTATAATTATTCCATGTAATAATGTATGAAATATAATTACTTATGTTTTGGAATGTAAAAATACTACCAAAACATTATATATACATATATAATTTTATAAAATTGAAAATAACAAACGTTTACAATATTTTAATGGATATTATGTATGCGTAAATTATAATACTTTTTATAAATAAATTTAATAAAATTTATTATTAATAATATTTTCATTGTTTATGTATACATTAATAATACTTATATTTATAAAAAAATATAGTTTTTTATAAATGTACATGTAATTATATTTTAAAATTTTAATAAATAAAGTCAAATATATTTAAAATTGTATATATTTTCATTATGTCATTTGAATATATTTATATGGATATATTAATTTATATTATATATAATGTAAAATAAATTTAAATTATAACATTTGATATAAATTGGTATATATATTGAACCTACCAATATTTATACACCCAAACATATTGAGTGGCTAATTTTTTTAAAATATGGTGATATAAATATATGGATACATATGTAGATATTTACTATACATTATATACAATTATAAGTAAAGTTATAATATTTAGAACATAATAAGTGTCCTAAAAAATATGTTCTGAGTACTCTGTTAATACAGATCATGAGATGACCAACCAATTCATAATTGAAATTGCGAGTCGTTTTATGTATCTGGTAGAATGATTTGTAATAATTGCATTTTATTTTCCCCATTTATGACATGTGTTTCATCCATTTTCAAATACATATAAGGACCAGTGTTTCCATGTAAAAATTTTGTGAATCAAAAATCTCCAGGCTCCCTCACTTGCATATGAGTAGCATTATAAGAAAATGTTGTTCAAAAAGAGGCAATTGACAATACACATTGTTGTTTTAAAGAAGAACGATGGTTGCAGAAATATGTGATAACAGAGGCAATAAGATTTCCCTCTTATGTTTTGGATGGTTTATCAAATAATGATAAAAAATCCCTAGAAAAGGTATCAAGAAAAAATCAATTTTATTTATTCATAACTAATAAAAACATTTTAATCATTAGATGATTTGTTATAAGTCTATATAACATTTTATTATATTTTTTTTCTAGGTAATCATAACACTATCAATATACATCATCACTGAGATGATTAATATTGATCAAGATTTAACCTATACTTTTCCACCTTCAATAGTGACGAATTTTCATGAAAGTATAAATATAAAAAGATGTGTGAAAATATATTAATAATTAAATATAGTTATAGGTAAAGATACATGATATTGAATATAATAACTATCTCAAAAAACAGGTTAGTTATCTTATATGATGACTGACCATGAGACAAATATTTAATGTATGATTGAAATTGCATGATGTATTTTTTTCAATCTGAATATTTAATTTTTAGTAATTGAAGGATCTTAATTTGAACAGCCAATGTAAGAATTAAATTGTATGTTGTTTTTAGGTAATAATATTTGTAATAATTTTATTTTCATTAACTCATTGATGACTTGCATTTCGTCCTGCTCTCGAATAATGTAAGGAACTAAGTGTTCATATAAAGAATATTATTTATCTCAAACCCCTAATACCCTTCACTTCTATGTGAGTAACATTGTAATAAAAATGCATTTGAAAAGAAGTGATGTTGTTTGAAGCTGATTTTTTACATCGTGCCAGAAAGGAGAATGATGGTTGGTGGAATATGTGATAATAAAGGCACTAGGATGCCTACTAGTTTTTTTGTTTTATCAAATAATGATAAACCAGTCCATATAAAATGTTTCAATTCATATCACAATTATTTAATCATAACCAATTTAATTATTTTACTCATTTCATGATGCAATATATAACATTTTATTATTTATTTTTTCAATGTAATCATGTCTTCACAAATATACTCTAATAGTGAGGTAATTTACACTAATCAGGGGTTTATCTATAGTTTTCCACCCAAAAGAATGAAAAATCATTGTGAATGTGTGACATTGGATTATGTTTGTAAGATGATTCATAGTTGGTTAAAACATATTCTTACTCGATCAATTAATTCAAATATTTATCAAGATCATTAATATCCTAAAAATTTATGGCACACTGAGTATCCTTTGGCCAATGATGAATAATAGTTGGATACATCATTTTTGTTTAGAAAATAGTTTTAGTGATCATCTAATGGAATTATATGGGGTTATTTTTTATATTGACGAGATGAATCTTACAACTACAAAACCATGTTATGTGAGCTCGGTAGTAGTTGGTCCTTCACAACACTCTCATCCATTGTTTGTTCATAGGACATCGGTAATAGAAACAAATAATGAGTAAGACTACAATTATTTGGAAGGACCTATAGGGAATATCCCCTTGTATACTCTTGATTTATTAAATAACACTTATCTGATGAGGGAGAATCCAGTGATGCATCAGAAGCTGATGTGGATGAATATGGGAACAGATAGAAGCAATAATATATTTCCACAAAAGAAGTTACAATTCTATTAGTACATATGCTACATAATATCTTATTATAGTGATGTTTTATATTACTTCAGAGGAGAAGAAATTGGAAAATACATAAAGGGGAGTTAAAATATATCAACCATATCACAATAGAAACTCATTCAATGGATATTGTGTTAATTTCTCTATAGTTGGGAAAATGATTATTTATTGTATGGAAATAAGTGGAATTTATTTCAACGAAATAAAAAATAATATTGTTTTCAAGTGAATCCAATTAATTTTTGTTTTGAGAAAAAAAGATTTTATTCATTGTAAGAATAAGAATATGAAAATATTACTTTTACTAATGAAATTGAAAAGATATTGACATATGTCGCAACTCATTCATGAGTTTTTTGGAATAAGAAGAAGCTAAATATTATGGATAAAGCATCTATTACTAAGAAATATTTTCAATTTATGAATAAATGTGGTCAGTGGATTATTGATATTGAGTATTCATTCCAAATAATGGGTGACATGAATCATATCAAGAATATGATTGGATGAATTAATAGAACTGTTTGTTTTGTAAATGATCAATCTCTAAAGAACAAAGGAGGTTGTAAAATTAAATAAGCATGAGATGAATTAAAGAATAATAATGTTATCTATGTTTATGGTTTTCAGTGAAATTTTATATGTGTGGGTTAGTTATGTGACTCATGTTTAGAAGTCTCATTCAACCGAAAAGGTTTCTATATAAAAGGAAAGAAAGGTAAATTTATTATTTAGGGATAGAGAACTAATGGAAACTTGTATTATTGGGATTGTAATTATAATACATTTATCTTGATTATAGAAGAGGGGAATTGTTTATGGTATTGGATTCTTTTTCACATTCATCAAAAGATCAGGGATAATCTATCAATGTCAAAAGCTATTATTAATATTCCTTTACAGAATGTGAATAGAGAAAATATATCTAATTTATTATTGGGAGGAAATATAGTTAGAAACTGTTAATTTTAAAATAATAAGAGAGCATGAAATATGGTGAATCTTTCCCACATCAATATATGTGGTCTAATCAGTCAGGATGGAACTTAAGGTGAGAAATAGTCCATTTTAATTATTAATGAATACAATATGATGAGATGTTCTATGTTTATATAGTATAAGTCAGAAGATTTTTTATTACATCAAATGATTTCAATGAATAATAGAGAATGAAATTGGATGATCAAGGAATAATCTACTATTACATAATGGAACAAAATACACTTTTATTGAAGTTGGAAATTATCTCCAGAAACATTGAATAAAGAATGAAGTGTCAGTGGTGAGGACTCCTCATGAAAATAGAGTCATGGAAATAAGGAATCATATAATAAATACCATAGACATGAAACTTTTTATAGAAATTGGAAACCATATTCATTATTGGAAATAAGTTTTTATGTGGTTGTGTACACTCTGAATCAGGGATTCCTTAGTCATAGAGAAAAGAAGATGTCATATAAAATGTTTCATTGGAGAGAAAACTCACTAAAACATATTAATATATTCAGAATAAACCATTTCATTAAAAATAAATAAGGGAATCAAGGAGATTATTGTGATATATCCAATGAAGAAATATTTTTAAGCTACTCAATAAAGAATGAATCATATAAATGTTTTAACAGAAGGCTCAAAAAATAGTTAAAAGTAATTATGTGAATGTTTTTAAAAAATAATATTAAGATATCTTTGGAAATTATTCCCTAAATAAGTTATTAAAGAAGAAGATATGATTTTGGATTTAGGAAAATCTCAAAATCCCACAATTAATGATGATTATTAAGTCAAATCAGATGAAGATCACTATGATGAAGGGAGTCAACTTTTGACTCATAAGAAATGGTAGAGTTGAAATTGATCCTAAAAATGATTGTATAAAAATATACTCCAACACCAACATGAAAAATAAGTATACTTGAGAATACTATTTAAAATAGTTGGAACTAAATACATTCAATGTTGAAGTAACATATGAATCATTGGTGAAATCCATGGATGAATAGTTGGATCAAATCAAAAAGAATTAAACATGGTGCTTGAAGATAGACCTAGACATCATAATTTTATTGGTATAAAATTTTTCTTTAAAAATTGTTTTGTGACCATGGATGAGTTTTCTAGAACTTAGTGAAACTTTTTTTCAAAGGGGTAATCATATTGAAGGATTTTTCATTGAGAAAATATTTCCAGAAATGTCTAAAATATAATCAACAAAACATTGCCTAATAGGGGATGTTAAAAGTAAGTTTATAGTTTATCAAATGGATGATGAGAAAATCATGGTGATGTTGTATTTGGATGATATCATATTTTATTGAAACAAGAATATTTTTATGTAAACATTTTCACCGTTGATGTGTTCATAATTTTAGAGGTTAATTATTGCAGGGTTAAATTAATTTCTTATGATACAAGTAGTTTCATCTTTGTCATAAAATAGAACAAAAATTGGAATCTAGAAGAAAAATATCGTAGTCTACTCAACATTTTATAGAAAAACTATTGGAAATCAACTGTATTGAAAAACATAATGTTTGGATATCTCTTATTCCATGTGATTTACAACATAATTTTAGGGGTTTAGAAGGAAAGAACATGTCATAGAAGTGAAAATTATAATGAGGTATTTTCAAGGAGTATTATCCTATGGTTTGATTATAAAATATTTAAAAAACATAATTTTAGAGATTATTCATATATGGATTGGTCTAGAGATATTTTGGGATGAAAATCCATAAGTGGTGAAACAATATTTATTGGAAACCAATGTGTTGGATGACTAAGGGGTAGGATTATATATCCCGGAGAATATTAAATTATGAATATAATTCTATTACCAATGCTTTTACATAGTTTTTATTGATGGAGAAATAATTAGAAGATCTTCGTGAAGTAGTTCAATAACAATTGTTACTCACTATGACACCAAGAGTTTCATTTAGTTTAAAGATAATATGATACATCACCCTTGCACAATGTATATTTAGATTCATTACCAGTTAATAAAAGTGAATATAGGGAAAGTTTTATGAAATTAGAATTTTTCAGTACTCAAAGTCAATTGGAATATATCATTACCCAACCATTAGCTATAGTTATGTTTAGGAAGAATTAGTTGAACCAAATTTCCCAAACTAAGGAGGTTTAATATCCCCTCTCCCCATTATACATATTTCTTAACTGGAATATTTTTTTATGTTTATAAATTAATCATATTTTGGGTGTAAGAATATGGGGAGAGACACAATGCATGAGGAACTAACCATAAGAATATGGTTGTTCAAAGAAAAAAATCACATAATTGTAAATTTTGACATCTTTATATTGTTTTAGATAATAATCATTAACTCTTTATGGTTTAGAAAATTTGTTAATGGATATTTGTTTAGTTTAAGGATCAATGAATGTTTATGAAGCTCAAATGTGATTAGATAAAAAGAAAGAGAAGCCCATTGAATTTTAAAATCAAAATTGTATAATGACTACAGGAGGGTATATGGGTTATGGTTGGAATATAATAATTTTAGAGGATCATTTGTGGGATTGAAAATAAGATAAAAAGGATGAGAATGTTTCAACATTTTAATGTTGTAAATTCAAATATATTTGAATTATTTTGAAATTTTTGAAAAATGTTATAGTGTGGTTGAGATGGTTAAAGATATATATTGAATATTATGATAATTATTTGAACCACTAATGGTTCAAACACAATGTTCATGATATGGGTTTTGTTGTAGAAAAATGAAAACGATTTATATGTAATGGTATCCCGGATATGTTAGGGTCATCTGGTTTATTCACAACATAAGTAAAAGGATTATGCCTCGAATGGAAGGTACAAAATGATTTTATACATCATATGTAAGAATCCTATTTTCATAGGTGAGTGTTCTGAATTTTCTAAATTTGATGCATTATTTTAACTCTATGATATATCAGCCATGCTAGGAAGATACCTAATATAATTTTAGTGATTATTTTTATTTAGATATTCCCAAATTATGGAAGGGAATTGCACTAATATAGATTTAGATTTCAAGAATATCCGGATTTTGATTACATAAATATATAAATGTAATATCATGATTATAGAAACAACACCATGTTGGTTAGACTGTGAGAGATATACTTCTTGTTGTTTAGAAACGTCAATCAATGTCACTCCTTGAAACTATCTATCATACCATAATAAAACTGATTGTTGATCAAGAAACATATCAATCCTGTCGTGATGCATGATTCCATTCCATGATTATTAAAATCCAGGGAGAACAAATATATTTCATGATATGGAATTCCCATTATGGTTTGGTGGTATTTTGATCAACTGTTAACTACTTATTTGAAAATATATGGTAAATATTTGGATTGAATCAATTAAATTTATGTATTTGAAGAAGAGGAAGTTTGAAGTTGATTTAAAATATGAATTTTTAACTTGAAATTAAAAATTTCTAATATATATAGGAACCTGATGTACGAAATAAATCTATGGAAGAAAAAGATGGAATATTGGAATTTAGGAAGAAGAAAATTATAAGGAACCAGTTGAGGATTTTATTTGATATATTGCATTAAGTAGGGAAGTGTGATTGGATTGAATTCCCTTGAAAATCATCCTTGAATGTGAATAGTTACTATTTATGTTATTGAAGATCAGATAATTATGGAGAACACACATTGTTTTTTGGTGTTACATATTTCATAGTCATCCTAGTGAATTTTACATATATGTTGACATGATATATTTTTATTCCCATCTTCAAAAGTAGTGAGAGAATGATAGAAAGTGGTCATTGACCTTGGATGAGCAGTGAGATTTTCCTAAATATTGTAACAAAAAACAAACAGAGTAGTGATTTTATTTCATATCAACACATTGTTGATATGTGCTCCTTGGATATAGCCCATTGTTAGTGAACCAAGTAAAATCATTGAATATATGCTTCTTTATATTTCAACATTTGGTTGTGACTGTGTCTAATCATCATGAAATATTTGGGGTGTCTTTGTGCTTGTGAGGATAGGATCCATTGGAACATAAAATGAGAAGAAATTTTATGTTTCCATAAATCACTCCCCCTTGGGTGTATGGTTGGTTCTTAGATTACAACATTGTGCTTTGGATGATCATTTATGTGTAGGAATCTTGATTGACATCCAAACTATACTGTAGTTTAGTGGATTTATTTGGTACATAGTGGTGGTTGAATATGGTGCTCCATTCTAAGATATAGGTTTAGACTGAGATGGTCATCCAATTTATCGAGGAACTATTTTGAGATTATGTGCTTGATTTCAGTAGATATTAGGCCTATCACTTACTATTAGTTGATTTTTTGTACAAAAACATTCAACGCATCATCAACGACATGGAACATTTAGAGACCCTACATAAAGATCCTACTAAATATAATTGTGTATATTAACAAAAGTGGTATAGTAGTATTTGAATAATCTCTTGTGAGGAAAAAATTTGTGTAGTTTCTTATAGATAATGTGTATGTGATAAAATATCTTATCAGGATTACTTGAATCCATTATATATTATATGTAGATCGAAGAAGTGGGCCTTCATAGATAGATGAGGGAAATCTTATATTCATGAATGTATCACTGTGACATTTCTCAAGGAGGTTTATCCATGCGAACATGTTATCCTTCAAATTCACATTCCAAATCATGCACAATGTGGAAAAAATTTCATATCACATAGTGTTTCCCCCAGAGATAGATCAATATTAGAACATATTCTATATATCATAGATTGGTAGGTATGTTATCAAATCATCACATATTATTTATTTCGGAGTGTTAGACATAGAGGACAACACCACCTTTATGGGGTACTCTATGGGGATCATGGATTAGCAGGAGCATAGGTTCAAGGGAGGATAATACCATTCATGTCATCCTTTGGTACTTCGGAAACCTTCAATGGAGTTAATGTAAGTGAATGACTCAGATGATTGCTCAGTGAACTTATATATTTTAGTGAGTTATGCCATTAAAAATTAAAACATGTGAAGACAAGGAGGATATAGTAGCCCATAATTTTCTATCCGTGTGTAATAAATTGCCATTATTATTTCATGTTAATATATATTAATAATATTTTAATTTTATTAGTTTCATAGAGAAAATGTTATTTTTGGTCATTAAAAATAAAATAAAATAATTTTCAATATATAAAAGAAATTGTATAATAGGTGTGAATGAACATTATTAATCCTCGGTCATGGGTGTGCGCATTATAACCCACCTTCAAAATATCACCTCTTTAAATGATTTTTTTTAATTTTAAGAACACTTTTTTAGGACCCAATATACAAAATTCAAACTAAAAATAAAAATATTAAACAAAAAAACTATAGATCACAAATTTAAAAATCCAATCGAAAATTAAAAATGATTTTGGATGCCATATTAGATTATTTGTACATCTGTGTGCTGTCATTGGAATTTGTAACACCATTTTTTTGATGGATTACCTATTTGCTTGCTGACATAACCTGAGAGGATCATGCGTTAAGATATGAATACTTGGAAATTTGTGCACCTTGAACTAAGGAACCCACAACACATGACCATCGAGAAAATCCGATGTGGACTATGGATCCATGAGCTCACAAATAGTGGTCACCTAGAAACCAATACTAATATCCTCAACACTGAGACACTACAAACAACTCACCAGAGAGATTCCAACCCTTATAAAAAGAAATAATAGTCCCAAAGAATGCCAAAGGAACCACATCTCCAGAATTCCACCGAAACACCACTGTAACTAAAACCAGACCCAAGTGAACTTCGCAACCTACAGAAGGCCATAATAGTAGATACAACATCAAATAACCCATAACCCACCTATGACCGATGAAAATATTTTTGTAATTGATGAAACCCAAACTCATCTTTTGAGGATCCAAGTTAATGCATCAAGTTTCCAATGGGGAATGGAGTATGGTAGCGTGAAACTCTAGATAAAAGACCACCATAGAACACCCAGTGAATGGAATTTGAGACCATCAATATAGACAATAATTTCCCAAGTACTTTTCTCTAAATCAACCAAAAAATGTGTGATGAAGAGGGCAATGGGCTTGATAAATAAGTAGAAAGAGGGGGAAATATAGAGAAAGAGATGAGGAGGAAAGATGAGTGATGAGAAGGAAAAACCATGAAAAATGAAATCGAAGAGAAAATTCAAACAAATAAAGGAAGAGTCAAACCCAATTTGGGGATCAATGGGATGCTACTAAAGATCTGAATTGAATCCCTAAACAATCAAATGAATCTTGAAAAGAGGCTCGTGGAGAGAGCATAGACATTATAGTTAATATTAGCACTATTTCATAGAAGAAACCATGGGAAATACTAAAATCTATCAAGAAATTAATATAAGAGAAGGGGGGGTATGATACCTAAGAAATTAATCTTCAAAACCCCCCCTTCGTGCCACTACATAGAGGAAATCATTGGGCATAGGATGAGAGGGAGAGAGAGGTGTTTTGGGTTTTAGCGAGTGATATAATTTGATATTGGGTTTTAGGCCCCAGTCTAAGCCCATTTTAAGACATTAAATAATATAGTAAACTCTATAATAGGTGGATTAAGGATATTAAATGTTCATTGAGGTGATCTATCGAAGGATTTATAGGTATAAATATGATCATATTCAGGTAAAAAATTTGATCTTGGTATTTTTTTTTCAATTTTTATAATATAGTTTCAATTTTTATTCTAGTAATTTTTTCTTAATAACTTTTTATTCAATTTATTTGAATATTATTCTAGACTTTTTTGCTTTTGTGTACCATTCATTAATTGTGACGGAGTGGGGGTTTGGAATGATTAGGGGAATATGAACTAATGTTAACCACTATTACCCACCGATGTACCTTATAATGCATGGTATGGCATGGAAGGAATATCACCAAGTAACATAATAATCCCATAACTTCGGGATTTATAATATATTTTCAACATTCATGCCTTTAAAAAATATTTTATTATTATGGTTTTGTAGAATTAGGAAAAACATTACATAACAAAGTGGACATTTCCATATAACGACCATTTTTCCACAAAAATAGGTTCATATGTTTAGACTGATTTTTCATTTATGACACTTTTTCCTCATCCAAGAAGTCTGAAAATAGATCTTTCTAAAATTAATACACATATCTAGGCCATATAAAAAATACTTCAAAATGTGGGATGTGGGAATAAAACTCAGAAAGGATTATAAATATAAAAGAAACTCATTGGTCCATTCAATATCCATGAAAACCCATAAGAAAACTTTCCTTTTACATAATAGAAATTTAGCTCAATTGACCATTTACATACATATTAATGCTACATTATTGCCTAATGTTTTTCATAAAAGATCTCATGAGAAATAATAATGTAAAATAATAATCATGAGTGTTTTTAGGATGACATAAAAACTTTTCCTTGAAAACACAAATTTTACCTAAAAGGCCCTAAACATTATTTAAATCATAAGCTCATTTGTTTACCTTATGAAATCAAAATATTTCCATAAAAACTCATTTGAATTCTTATAAAAACAAGTAGGTATGATATGAAATAATCTCCATATATATCTAAAAATAACTCTTACAATCATCCTTACATAATAATAACCTTCACAGTTAAGTCCATTATTTATCATCTTATAGAACATATCATTACCAAGTGTATTGGAGGGATATATAGGACTCAACCATTGTCATAAATTTTTTTACAAGAACCAAAATTTGAATGAATGACATAAAATATTGTATTTCCATCATAACAAAAATAAGAATAGATATTTTAGATCATTAGTAAAAGAAAATTTAGTTTTCTCATAAAAATGAGAAGAAATATCATTTTCTATTTAAAACATTTAAAAAGTTATAATTCCTAAAATAATGTTAATAAAATACATCACATCCTGGAGATGGTATTTTTTACATAGAGATGATCTAAATTTTCATTTCTCATTGGAACGAAATGAGGTTACAAGTAGTTTTATCAACAACATAATAACATTTTAGTATATTAAATACACTGATATGGTTATAATTTATTTAAATAAAAATAGAATAAGAAATAAACTTCCCAGAAGTTTTTTCATATATTCCTTTATCGTACACATTAAGGCTTCTAGGATGAGTCTTTTTGGAGACAAGGATCCCTAGGACATGGGGTGGAGATTTGGGATAATATTTTTGTAGATTTTGGTTATTCTACAGTGCTCAATGTTCTTGTAGAAGTTTGGATTGATGTGGTATTTTATAAGTGATATGAGTGTCACACTTGTAAATACTAATATATTTTAAATATAAAAAATTACTTTATCAAGGAATGTGGATCCAGTTTAGACCAATTCCAAATATAGGATAAGGTGTGGTCCAATTAAACTGATATATTCAATATTTGGAATGATTTTTCCCACTTATCACAATAAAGAAGTTCTATTTTCATACTAATAGAATGATTTTGAGCCCATACGTAATATAACATTCATTAATCCTATAAATATTATATGAAATATCATTATCTCTTGAAAACATTTAAAAACTATAAATTCTCATTAAAATGGATTAACATATTCATTTAAAAAAAGTATAAAATTTGGTTATATTATTGATAATGAATAATGTCTATGACGATGAGAAAAAGTGGTTACACAGTAAACATAAAAAAAATTCTTCCTTAAATTTTTAATGGAAAAAAAAACGATTACGTTAAACATTAAAAAGATTTATTTTTCATTATTTTTAAATAATATAATGATTAATTGAAAATGGACTTTAATTTTTTTGGAATATATATAATAATATTCTAGATACATTTTAAAGATCCTTTATATGGAAGTGAATGAGTTTAAAACATTTAAAACATGGTTCTTAAAATAATTATCTCACCTCAAATCCCATCTCCCTGCATACGTCTTTTACATTCATGAATAATAAACATAAATAAATAATTTAATTATCTAATAACCATTTTAATGTTTATTTTATAATCATTATTTATTTTATTGTCATGTTTTATTTATATACTAAATCAATTAAGTTCATGTCAGATGTTTTGGGGTCGTTCGGTCCTAAACAGCTTTGGTCTGTTGACCGTGGTCCAATGTGAAATGGTTTCATCATCTCAAGAATTATAAACATGTAATAATAATGAATTTTATACTTTCAATATACTTATAAAATAATCTCTGTTTTGCATTCGTGAAAAATTAAATGCATCTTTTTGGGGAGGTGGTAGTCCAAACATACACATGAGCGACGTTTTCATATTTCAAATAGATGAAAAAAATTAATTTGATAATGGTTTACCCTTAAATAATCATAATAATATTATAAATATAATATTTATTAATTAAAACTATTCTCATGACCATCCATCTATGATGGTACTGAAAAATGAAATGCATCTTTAATATAGGTTGTAGTCTATAGGTATGCATGAGCGACGTTTCCATTTTCCATTAGATGAGAGGGTAAAAATGTAAATAATATGTTATCTTTATAAAATAATAATTATTTACTAAATATAAAATATATTAATTAAATCCATCTTGATAATTGGATGAGAGTGGTGGTGATAAAAAATAAAACACCTTTCTATATGAAGGTAGTATTTTGTACATATGTGTGAGCGATATTTTCATTTTTAATTAGATGAAAGTGAGGGAGAGAACTGTTTTTTCAAAAACATAATAACATTTAAATATAATGAATATTTGTATTTCCTTATATTATGCTATTTAGAATAGATTTTACGTAGGTATAAGAAAAAATAAACATGAAATAAATTAGATAAGATTTATATTTATTCCTATCATATTTTTATTTGGATTACAACTTAAGACTTATAATATTGGTCTTTTGGTATGACCAGAAAGTCTAGCACATGGTTATGAGATTTGAGATGTAATTTGGGTGGATCTTTTTCAATATATAGTTCTCAAAGGGTGTGGATTGTGGAGGATAAAATTTTCTCTTTTATAAGTTAGAGGAGCGGTACTCTTGTAAATATTAAAAAAATTTAAATATTATAAATGTATTTCTCAAGAAAAGTAGCTCCAATTTATTCCAATTTTAATGATATGATCTGTTAAGATAGAAATCCAGAAATACAATCAAAATTTATAGAATTTTTTCGATATTTGAAGCTTCATCTTTTAGTTTATCCCCATTAACCATTTTATCCATTACCTTGGTAACTATTTGTTATGGATTAAAATGAAATTGATATCATTAAAAAAAATTCATGTTGATTCCTAATATAGAATTAGTTTTCTAAAACTTAATTTTATTATTTGGTAAAAATTAAATTTTAATTTAGGTTTTCAAAACATAATGAAAACCTATTTTTTATAAATATGTTTTTTAATTAAAAAATGATTGTACGCCAAAATAAACAATAATGTTGATTCCATTATTATTTTTGGTTTATTAGTAAAAATGGTTGTTAGACATTTAGATTAATGAAAATTTAAATTTCACCTTCCAACCACTCAATTAAATTCAAAAACCCAATTTTTTTTATTAAAATTTAACTTGGGTTCCAAAAAGTCGTGAATAGGTTTCCAAATTAAACATAATATTTTTAAATGATTTATATTACACTATTATTAAATATTTTTTTGTTAAATATTTTTTAAATTTTTTTAATTCTAGCATATATCATACTGAATTCATAAAATTTGTAGTATTTATAAAGTCAGTATTTTTTACTATTCACCCAAAAATCAAAAATTTCAGAAAAATCCTAAAAAACCACCCTATGATAATCTGATATGATTATTTCAAAAAAGAGTTTCATTTAACAAAATTAAAATTATAAAATTATAAAATTTTAATTTTAAATTAAAACAGGTAACACATGGGAAAAAATTTGTTAAATAACATTATCCCTTTTCGGTTGAAAATTTATAAAAAAATAATTTATAAAAATATGATGAATTTAAATACATAAAAAAAATATTTATAAATTAAAAAATTGATTTATTTATATAATTAAATGGTTTGTCACAAAATCACAATAATTGGGAGATATGTTTTTCATAGGTAGATGTTTGTGTCTTCTCAGCCATATGAGATCCCCACCGCCACCACCTACTTATTTATTTCTACCTCTATACCACATTGCAACATAGATTGGGATGATACAAAGTTTTTCTTACATTTATAATAGTGTGTAGTAAGCGTGGGATGATAGGTTTGGTTCAATAGTACAAATGGATGACAATGCTTGAACAATTGAGGTGTGACAAGAGAACCTCACCCAATGGTAGTGACTGGGAATTAGGTGGCGATGTCTAGGGTTTTTTTTCCTGTGTAGGTTAAATTATTAGTGTGAGGATACTTGGTCATTAGATTATATAGTGAATTATGGAAATATAATTGCTTTGTTGTCAGAAAATTGGAATGTGTGGGTGGGCTATACCCCCTATTGGCCTGATTGAGCAAGCCGAGTACACGGTGTTGGGACATATAAAGCGGGTTAGCTTGCTAGGAAGGCCTTTTAAAAGTAAAAAACATAATCCATAGGGGTCAGGTGGGGGCATGAATGAGGTTCAGGTCCTCCAACCTAGATTGGATAAAAAATATTTCCTCTATAATTACTAGGCCCAAGTGACACAACTAATACCCTATGGGCTGTCCCCCCAAGCGACTCAGTCATCTACTCAGTCAAGGATCCCATATAGTCTCGAGTCCAACAAAACCTAACCAAGTATGACATTTTTTCATGTGAGAAACCATTCATGGATGTGGGATCAACTTCCCCTTCTAGTCACACCACACAGTTTGCTTTTAGGCTACCATATGGCATAGAAACACCCCTTTTAGGTGTTTTTTTGTGATTTCACACCCCGAAGTTAGAACTGAAAAATTAGATTATCTCTACTATTTTATTCATGGATATCACACGAAATGGGTAATATTTCCCATCAGAAACCATCCAAAAGATAGTTTCAAAAAATAATTCTGACACATTCATTGACAATAGTTGGGTTCTAATGTGATATTCTGGTAGACACAAGACCACATACTCCCATGTGGGCACATTGATGATATGGAGTGGGTCCTCTAAAATAAATATAGATATTGGAACTACCTATGGATCGAGGCATGGTTTCTCCATTTTAAATCTGGGGTTTCAATACTCCCTTGATCATTTTTCTTAATGATAGGGTGCAAGTCCCCCACACGAATGATTTTGTAAAGTACTCCGCCATGAGATTGGGCACAAGTTTAATATTCATGGAGTTCATACTCCATCAATTGACATACTTATTATCCTCATGGAACAAATCATTTATTCATGGGGTGGGTACTCCCCCAACTGACATTCATACTCTAAAAAGGTTCATGCCCCCCTCTTTCAATTGAGAAGGTTTATATTGAACTTAAAAACAATAGAATTATGGTTACTCCATGTTTCAAGTCTCTTATCTCATCACCCTCTTTTCTATGGGAGATGATTTTAATCAAACTATGGTGTAAATTGTTAATTTTCTGAGTAAAACACATTGTATCAACCATAATGTATATATATATATTAATTATGATCTGAATTTTAGTCTGTTTCATTTTTTTATTTGGGATGTCAAACTGGGTATTTATATACTCACCACTGCTTATGATCATTTTCCCACCAAGGTTGTCATTATGTAGATAATGTACAATCCTAGGTTAATCCTCTTAGGAAATGGATTTGTCAAAGCTTGTGTTTATAGGTTCTTGGTAGTGGATTCTATAGTATGTGTTTAGATTAATTACCTAGAGGAAATGTTATTTCCTTGTTTCATAGGAATATCTTATTTTGAGATATTTTATATATATTAATTATAAATTCTGTAATTATACCATGTGGTACCATTGTGGTTCATTGGAATCTATACATTTATGCTTTTATATTGTTTATTTTTTACATATGGTATTTTATCTATGATTGAAGATTATTTTGGTATATGGTGATATATAGATATAATATAGGTTCTCATTAAAAAAAGTCTACCATTGTGATATTCAATATTGGATCATATCATCTGCCTTTTCCCTATTAGGGGAATGATTTTTATAGCACCCTCGGCAAATATTCCAACCCAAGAAGGGCCTCAAAGGGCTAGATCAAATTATCAACCAACAAGTCTCTCATGTCCAGTGTTACGGTCACCTGAAAACACCACCGATTCAATCAATAAAATATTTAAAATAGTATATATAAAGAATGAGCTACCATATAAATATACATAGTATGTTCTTCTTGGGAAATCTCATGTATCAATTTAAAAGAAGTAAGATAATGCCTTTATGAATGAAGTTGATAAAAAAATATAATAAAAAAACCATATTAAAAGTTAAACTACTAATATACACACATTTAATACATTACAAAAAATACATCTCCGATAAGAAAATCTCATCCCCAACCCCCATAGTATTACCACTAGTCCGCAAAGATAACCCAGTCAACTCAATAATATACCCACAAGGATATCATTGTACTTTATAATAGTGGGGAAGGTGTCCACCCCTAGGAACTTTCATTATTATTATATGTCCAACCTTAGGGATACTAGGTGTCCATCCTTATAGATACTCCTCACCCCAACCCACCTCAGGTATGAAAATATTGTTAAGTAGTTATAGAATAGAAGGAACTCTCACTAGTTTTTGATGTCCACCAATATAGACTCTCCATTTTGGCTAATAAATCACATCATCATAATATTTTATAAGGAATTCTCCAGTTTGGTGTCTTGTTATTTCTTGGTGTCCATCTAGATTGAATTTTCACACCTCCACATAAATCATCATCACACCATATACCAAACCACCATTGCATATACATGCCCCAACGTATATAAAATACAATAATTACATAGACAAATTACCATTGCATATCATCTGTAACTGATATAAGATAACTATATAATCAATATTCTCATTATCATGTGTCTTAAATCTATTCAGACCCCCACCAACCATTATAATTCCCACCTAGTCTTGTTATATATATGAATATAAATATTCTTGAGGGAGTAAATAGCCATATTATGTATTTGAACCACTGCGAGATTTTTTTAAATGAGTTTTTAGGAAAAAAAATAAATGTGTGTAGGTAAAAAATATTTTGAAAAATATCTGTGATATGCGGGAGGTGCGTTGACGCCTTTCACCCAATTTTTTTATATATTGTAAAAAAATATTATTTTTTGTTTTGTTTATATATATATACACCAAAATTTTTCAGCAGAATTTATCTGTTATTTAATATCCTGCATTACTGTCATTACTTCAGAATGGATTCTGACAGAAACTCTCTCCCAGCGATCCCTTTTATAAGTTGTTTTACCTTGATAATCATTCTGTATTTCTGATGTGGGATTCAGGTTCTCCATTTCTTGTGCAGAACATTCTTCATTTTTGATGTGGGATTCAAAAATGTTTCTAGAATGTGGCTATAAAGGACAATAAAATATAAACTATTAGATGAATAAAAATGAAACATACAAAATGGATTAAGCATATAATAAATAGCTGGAAATAAAAATAATTTCGTAACAAATTTTGATGGAAAATAATTTATAGGCTTTCGAAGCCACCTACTTGAAACCTAAAAATGTTTCAACTATGTGACATTGAAATCCTATAAAATATAAAACATAAGACCAATATAAAATAAGAGTAAAATACGGATTATACATATAATAAATAGTCGAAAATAAAAAAAAATCATAAAAAATGTTGATGAAAATTAATTTATATGTTTTCAAACTCACCAACTTAAAAATTAAAAATATTTCAAGTATGTGAATTTGAAAGCCTATAAAATATAAACTATAAGACCAATATAGATTAAAAATAAAATATAGATTAAATATATAAGAAATAGTTGAAAATAAAAAGAATTTCTTAAAAAAATGTTGTTGAGAAATAATTTATACACTTTCAAAACCACCTATTTGAAACTTAAAAATATTTCACGTATATGGCTTTGAAAGAATATAAAATATAAATAATAAGACAAATATAAATGAAACATTAAATATTGATTAGAAATAATAGAAATAGTTAATAATTAATCAATTATTTATTAATATAATTATTGATTATATAATTATTAATTATATAGTAATTAATTAGTTAATTAGTAATAAAAAAATTAATTATTAATTATATAATTAATTAATTAATTATTAATATCATCATTAATTATATAATCATTAATTAGTAATATAAGAAATAATTATATAATTGTTAATTAGTAAATTAGTAATTAGTAATTAGTGACTAGTAAATATTAATTATATAATAATTAGTCACATAGTAATATAATTTTTATTTATAATAAATTGTTAGTTATTAATTATATAACCAACTTGAAACATAAAAATATTTCATGTATGTGAAATTAAAATCCTATAAAATTTAAACATTAAAACCAATATAAATTAAAATTAAAACATTGTTTAAACATATAAGAAATAGTTGAAAATAGAATGAATTTCATAAAAAATAATTTGATGAATAATAATTTATAAGCTTCCAAAACCACCTACATGAAACATAAAAATATTTCAAGTATGTTACATTGAATGACTATAAAATATAAATTTTAAGACGAATATAAATGAAACTTAAAACATTTATTAAATATATAAGAAATAGTTAATAATTATTCGGTTAAATTAAAATTAATACTTGGATTAAACATATAATAAATAGTTGAAAATAAAAATAATTTCATAAAAAATGTTCATTTACAAAATTTATAAGCTTTCAAAACCACCTATGTGAAACTTAAAAATATTTCAAATATGTTGCTACGAAACACTATAAAATATAAATTATAAGATGAATATAAATGAATCTTAAAACATTAATTAATCATATAAGAAATAGTGGATAATTAATTGAATAATTGGTAATATAATTAATGATTATATAATAATTTATTATATAATAGTTAATTAGTTAATTAGTAATATAATTTTTAATTATCAATTATTATTAATAAAATTAATTTGTTAATTAGGAAAACCATTGTTAATTATATAATAAATAATTAGTAATATAATTATTAATTATTTAATTATTAATTATATAATTGATAATTAATTAATTATTGATTATTGATTATTGAATATAATATTATTAATTATATAATAATTAGTTAATTAGTAATATAATTTTTAATTATAATAATTAGTTAATTATTAATTATATAACCAACTTGAAACATAAAAATATTTCAAGTATGTGATTTTGAAATCCTATAAAATAAAAAATATAAGACCAATATAATTTAAAATTAAAAGTGGGATTAAACATATACGAAATAGTTGAAAATAAAAAAATGTCATAAAAAATTATGATGAAAAATAATTTATAGTCTTTCAAAACCACATACATGAACTAAAAAATATTTCAAGTATGTGGATTTCAAAGACTAAAATATAAAAAATAAGATGAATATAAATGAATCTTAAAACATTGATAAAACTTATAAGAAATAGTAAATAATTATTTGGTTATTTACAAATATAATTATGGATTATATAATTATTATTATATATGAAATAATTAGTTAATAAGTAATACAATTATTAATTATTTATTATTTATTATCCCATTAATTAGTTATTTATTAATATCATAAATAATTATATAATAATTAATTAGTAATATAATTATTAATTAAAAATTTATTAATTATATAAGAGTTAATTAGTTAATTAGTTAATTAGTTAATAATTAATTATTAATTATAAAATTATTAATTATTATTTATTAATTATAAAATTATTAATTATTAATTATTAATTATTAATTATTAATTATATAATAATTATATAATTAGAAATATAAATTTATTTATAATAATTATTTAATTATTAATTATATAATAATTAGTTAATTATTTATTAGATATTATTAATGATTATTTATTTATTATAAACTATTAATTATTAATTATTAATTATTAATAAATAATTATTAATTATTAATGATTAATGAATAATTATTAATTATTAATTAGTAATATAATTTTTAATTATAATAATTTGTTAATTATTAATAATATAATTAGTAGTTAAATATAAATTATTAATTAGTAATTAGTAATTAATAATTATTTAATTAATTAATTAATTTATAATATCATTTTTAATTATATAATAATTTATTATTAATATTTATATTATTTATATAATTTTTATTATATAATAATGTATTAGTAAATTAGTAATAATATATTTATTAATTAATTAATTACTAATATATTTATTAATTATATAATAAATCATTAATGAATTAATAGTATAATTATTAATTATAATTGTCCATTTTAATTATTAATTTGTTTTTTTAATAATATAATAATTAATTATTAATATAATTTTTAATTATAATTAGTATTTATGAATTATATAATTTTTAATTAGTTAATTACTAATATAATTATTCATTATTCATTATTAATTATAGTTATTAATTGTTAATTAATAATTATATAATAATTAATTAGTTAATTAGTAATATAATTTATTATTATATAATTTATAATTAATAAATATAATTCAAAAATATATTCCTAATTAACTAAATAATTATTATATAATAAATTTTTATATAAATGATTATTAATAATTAAGAATTAATTATTATAATAAATAATTATATTACGAATTGACTGATTAACTATAATATAATTAATAATTATATTACTAATTAAATAATTAGTTATTATATATTTAATAATTTTATTACTAAATAAAGATATTACTCATTAAATAATTAATTGGTATTGTATTATATATTTTATAGGATTCCAATGTCAAATACTTGAAACATTTTTATGTTTCAAGTCGGAGTCTTTGAAAGCTTAAAAATTATTTTTCATCAATATTTTTTACAAAGTTATATTTATTTTCAAATATTTATTATATATTTAATTAATGTTTTAATTTTCATTTATTTTGGTTTTATAGTTTATATTTTATAGGATTTCAATGTCAGATAGTTGAAACATTTTTTAGTTTCAAGTAGGCTCCATTAAATGCATATAAATTAGTTTTCATCAATATTTGTTATGAATTTTTTTATTTGAAACAGTATTTTATATGTTCAATCCATGTTTTAAGTTTCATTTGTATTGGACTTATAGTTTATATTTTTTAGTCCTTCAATGTCACATACTTGAAAAAAATTTCAATTCAACGTCGGAAATGTAGAATGTTCTGCACAGAAATAGGAGAACCTGAATCCCACATCGGAAATACAAAATGACTTTCAATGAAATCCCTATTACAAAAGTGATTCATGAGTGTGAATATCTGTCAGAATCCAGTCTATTGTAATAGTAGTATTACAGTATATTAAATAGCAGGAAAATTATTCTTATTTTTTTTGTTTTATTTACATATAAAAAAATAAAAAAATAAAAATAAAAATGTTAAATATATAAAAAGAAATATTTAAAATAGTAAAAAATTAGGTTAATGGTGGGAGTGTGCTTGACCCCTTTCACACATATTTTTTATACTATTGTTGACCTGCACACATTAAAAAAAACTAAAAACACATATATAAAAAATATGTACCACTCTAATGTAGTTCTAGCACAATCTAGATCATGTTGATTCAATCACCATACCCCTAAAATTCATGATATCATGGAAATTGCAACATCTGAAACCTCTTCGCTATCTTATCTTGTAGAGGAAAACACTTTTGAACAGAGTCTTATAATTCCATTGCTCTTCCAAGACCGCACCTCAATCTACCAACACCAGAGAGGTCCTCATAACACCATAGTCATTATCCCATACCACAAGATCTATTATACCACATAAGAAAAGTGAAAGGCAAACAATGAGTAGCATAACCCCATCCTAGATTTGGCATGAACCACATGCCTATATAGCACAACCGACATAAAAAACTATAACACCCTAGCATAACTCCTTGAAGGAAAGTCCATATTCAACAATATGTGGCATGGACCCATTCTTTTTGGCATGGATCCCTTGTAATTCACTATCTCATATTATAATGTAAACAAATTTTTATATAGAATTTTTTAGAAATAAATTTGATCCCTCTTTTGAATTATAATAACCCATGCTAAATGTCATTAAAACATCATTCTTTCCACATTGAGAAATCTTCCCAACATGAAAACATTCCATGCTCAAAATCATATATATAACAATGCAATTTATTTATATAATGATCATAAAAAATTCCACCATCAATTTGAAAATAAGAACAGAACCTTACTATTTTCCCTCAATATATATATTCACTATTCTCTATTATAAAGTAAAATTTCACTGTTAATCCACTTCGATTTAAAAAAATCTATTACATGGAATATATTTTTTCCATCAATGGTCATAATTCTTTTCCCACAATTTCAATTAACTCCTTTAATATGTCATCCCAAATTTCATATCATTTGGAATATTCCCATGGATGGTAATTTCTATAAATATGATAAACATTATTGTTAGAGTTGATCACCTAAAACCAACGAATTTGTACTTTGTACTTTGAATTACATGAATATTCAAAGTTATATTACTTGAATATTCAAATAAGTAAATATTAATATATATATATTATCACATATTTCTTTTTCTTCTACATAACATTGATATGATAATGGCATAGAATATATGTCGATATTATAAGATCATAAAAGTTCCCCACTATGATGAGAACCTTGAGAAGCTATTATGATATCTCTTAAATATGGTTCTATAGTCAGATAATGTACTTTGATAGGGTACATAGTACATAGTTTCTCATGTTTTTTTACTCATAAGTAGAAAATCCTTCTTCTAATGATGTACACACTTTCTAATCTCCAAAATGGAATATTATGATAACAAACCCACTAGTAGAAATTATGTATGTTTTGGTGTTATCAGATATTTCTATTTGTGAGTGTGTGTACTGGTCCTTATAATTTACAATTATTATATGTTATCATTCACACACTGAGATGTATTTCATAAATCATTACATGAACAATTTATGATGATTTTGGATACGTTTAGAGCATCACAGATGGTATGTTATTTGTAACAATTTGAGGAAAGTTTTTTTCATTCCATTTTTAGGGATGATGATATCTCGACCCCTGGATTGGAATAGAACCATTACATTAAATTTCATGGATATGTTGTAACGATGTGTTTATTTCAGATAGTAAAAGAAAAATGTATCAAACATTTTGGTTGTTGGCACAGATGTGAAAAATGTTTGATGAGATATTGTGAAAAAAAGGTTATATTAAAATTGAGTGTTTTCATGTAGTTGTCAACATTGCGGTATTATGTTCTTTTTCTAGGGAGCTTTGAACCTTTATAAAACAATAATCTAGAACATTAGGCATACTCTCCTAATGTCAATGAGAATAAATCCTTGAGAGTCACACACTAAGTGTTTTTATTGATCTTAGTTAATTTCTATTTAAATTTAATTATTGGAATAAATATTATTATCAAGACCAATGAAAATAATTATTCATGTTTTATTTATTGTTACTATTAAAAAGGTAATAAATATTTTATTTTATAACATGAATATTTAATAAATACTTATTCAATATATTATGAATAAAATATTTTTTATATTTATGGACGAATAAAATATTTAATTAAATTTTTATTTGAGTATTCAATAAAGAAGGGGAATTTGAGGGGAAATTATTTCGAGGGATGAATATTTATTTGCAAGCAGATAATAATATCTATCATTGTAAACTTTAGCGCACATCGTCAAATAATAAAATATAAATATTATTAATATTATTATATAGAATAATGTTTTATAATAATTATTATACTCTTTACGTTCAGGTACAAAATTAAATAATATTTTAACCGAAACTCTACCTCTATAAATAATTTTTTTTCTACCATGTAGGGTTAATCAAGATTTGTGAATCGTTGCACCCAATATAATTCTGCCTCAATTCCTCCTCTCTTCCTCTCAAGAACAAGAAGCATTGGAAGGATTCCCATGATCTTGATGAAATGGAAGGTGATCATCATGAATAATGTAAGACAATTGATTTTTCATGCTAGCACCTGGAAATCATTTGGATTCACTTAGAGATCAAAGGGGCACATGTAGATCAGCACTAGAGAGATTTACATTTGGATCCTCCAAAAATAACGAAAGTAATCCGAGAATGTTTTTTCATAAGATCAATATCATCATCAGAGAAATTACCTAGCATGAGTTAATAATTTCTCATGATCTTAAATAAAAAAATACTAAATTTAACATACAAAGATCATCTAATAGGATTCGAGAAAATTTAATTCAAATTAATTTTTAATTTACCGGCCACCACTAGCACTTTCGTTTCTCTGGAAACCATCAATTATATCTTTGTATTAATTTACCAATAAAAATATTATATCATATTATCATATAAATCATTCTCCCATCATAATAAAAGAAAATCCTGATAAGTGCACATAGATTATTATAATATGAGAATCTCTAACCTCTTAACACAAATCGATGAAGATATTAATTACCCAATAGTTATTACATTTTCCTATATTTGTGTTCTCCCTCTACCACACATTCAACGTATGATTCACTATGCACTGCTTCATGAAAAAACTCAAATAAATTCTAATATATATTCTCTTAAAAATACAAGACACAAAAATACCTTAAATTTTATAATAACCAATTTCGAATTTTTCAATTTTCAAACCCCCATATAAATATTCTATGTATATGATACCTCATGTAATTGGCCAAAATATTTCCATCCACTAATTTTTCATATCCCTGGTCATTAACCTCCACATGATATATCACATAATTTATTTTGTAAAAATAATCTATTAAAAATTATTTATTTAATAAAATAAATAATTAAATAAATTCACCAAACTATTTCATTATAAAAAAATCCAAATTGTATGAAAAAATTTACAAAATTTCACCTAATTATAATAATCACACCTCAAATCCAAAAAGGGGATCAAAATTTCATTTCATGACATTAAAATTTACTTGTTTGACATTTAATGTTAAATAGACATGAATAACCTCCAAAACATCACAAACACTGAGTCATCAATGATTTCTGTCTTTAATATTGATTATCATTCTTTCTTATTTAATATTTTCATCAAAGGATAATTCATTTTCTAGTATTATAAACAATAAAACCACAATTGCGTTGATCACAGGCAATGTTGAGTATATTACAATATAAAAAAACAACCTGAATGACGTTGATTGAATTTCGGCTTAAAGAAACAAGAGTGAATGTGTAACATGGATTATCTATCAGATGGATAATCAAAAAAACAAATCAACATATTGGAGAATTTGGTACAGGAATAATTTCCCAAATGCATCCTTACAAAGTAACTTTTTTCAAGGATAAGTTTGAAAATGTTATGTTAAAATTATACTCACTTAAAAAATATAGTAATCATTATATATTTTAATGATGAATCATTCCAATTAGTCATTTCAACATTTTTGGTTCAAGATGGTATTATTGGATGGGGGTGGATTATGAAGCAGGGAAGAAAAAAGATTTAGTTTAAAAAACTAACTTGGGGACCACCGGTGAGTCGAGAAATTCGTAGGAAACCCGACAGAAACTAACTAACAACAGTGTATAGACAAAAAATTCATAGGATTCACAATTATGAAGGCGGACACTCCCCTATCCCAATCCCCAACATACATGGATGGTCATCACACCAAACCTAATTGTGTTCATGTTCAATGAATCTGGATGCATGTTTAGAGGGAGTAAGAATGAAATCCACAATGAACAACAATCATAAAACTAAACACTGAATGCCACAAATGAAGACAGTATAACTAAGCACATGAGAAACTCAAAGTCACAATCCTAATACACCAAGTGAACCATCTTTAGAAACCATAAATAGATTCTAGAACGATTGGGAAGGCAAAAAAACTCTGATGGGGGTGAATGTGGACTTTTTTAAATGAGTATTTTTTTAAAAGAAATCTGGAAAACAAGGTAGGTTAGTTTTTTTTAATATGCTTCAAAGGTGGAATCCCTGATTCTGACTTTCTATTGGGGTTCATAGGTGGCATCAGTGATGCCATGTTGGCCTGAAATCCCTATAAAAGGGCACCCCCCCTCTCCTCACTTTATCATTGCCTTTATCTCACCTAAATTCACTCCGTCTCTCTATAAAAAAATCATTTTCTATGAAGGTTTTTACAAAGCATCATTTATAGGTGTATTTCATTATTTAATTTTATTTTTTATTTATTTAATTTAATTCTTTTTAGTTTTAAATATTTGATTTTTAAGTAGTTTAGGTAGTTTTTAATATTTTTTTACTTATTTTTGGTAATTAGTTATATATAGATTGAAATAATTATTTTTAGTAGTATAGAATAACTATAGATTATCTTAGGATACAGTATTTTGAAATATTTATATCTTAAAGATTATGTGGTTACCTAAGAAATTAAATTCCAGTCTGGCTACAAAAAAGTGGATGTGGCTCTCGCACAAATGTACCTAGGGGTTATACCTGAAAACACCACATTAATCTAGACTCAAACAGGAACTGGTGCACGATAACGGGCCTTGCTACATCCTAGTTTGACACTCCCGGGTGATATGGTTTATATGATTCATATTTTCTTTATAAACTACAAAAATATATATGAAAATAAAAAACAAATCAGTATATATATCAGTGATTAAATGATAAATATAATGTTATAGAATGAAATAAGGAAAAATGAATTTATGAATTGAATCTATTATAAGTTAATTATAATTAATTAATGAAAATAATATTATTAACGGTTAATGAATAAATAATTAAAGAATGTCATACTAAGGATTAAATAGTGATTAATGAATGATTGATTAGTTAAAAACTGTATTAAGAAAATATGTTTTAAATGAAAATTATAATTACTTAAAATGAAATGGAGAAGAAAATGTTTAAAATGTAAAGATTATATAGTTTAGAAATAATAGTTATTATTAGACATAATTAATTATAGAATAATTAATAAATAACATAGGATTAAAACATGGAGGAATATAATGATTAACTAACGATACTGATGATCATGTAAAGTGAAATGAAGAAGAATAAACACATTAAATAAAAAGGTTCCCTAAAATTACATTATAATAAATATCATATGGTCAAACAACAGTAGCGTATTTTTAGGATATAGAAAGGTGCCCATAAATTAAATTCTAATTTATATTATATGGCCAAACATCATTGTTAATATTTGTTACACTATCCTAATTTTAATAAATAAACATTTTTGATGTAGGGAGACATGTTTGCCTGTGTGTACTGCTATGGGGAGGTTATTCGAACTGATAAAGGAGCTTCTTACAATACAAATCCAATTAAGGTGGTTAGTACAACTGATTGTGTAACCATAAGTTACATTCAAGAGATAATTCATGGTTCCTAAAATCTGGGACTGGATGTAGAGATCATGTCTATGTTCTAAAGACATTTGACATTACTAACAACACTGTGGAATCTTGCTTCTCTATTGGTTGCTGATGCACATTGGGTCTAATAAATTAATTTATTTTCTCAACGGTCAGATGGTACCGTGATGGAGTTATAGGTTCATGTTGCTACTATAAAACAACAACGTCCAGTTGTATGAAGACGTATAATTACAAGAGTGGTTGATGATAGTACAACTCATGAAATTGAGTTTTTTCCAAATGATGCAGTAGAAGAGAACAAACTAGTTGATCTCCAAGGTATACATTTCAATCTAACTTCGGATGACGAGTTTCATAATGACAAATCATATAGTGATAACAATGCTGATGAGGAGGGACCAATGGAAGATATAGAGGAGGTTTTGAGAAATTAATTAGTTGTACATCATCCTTAACCTACAATAAATCATCCACCACTCTTTTAATCTAGGCCAGAAGTAATGACATGCATGCCTGTATTTGACAATACTATTCTCAGTTTTCCAACTGAGTTCCCTGGAGTAGTACAAGATATATTTAGTGAGGTGGACAAAACCTTGTATATTGGAAGAAATTTTCTTAGTAAAGATGCCTTAAAAAACAAACTAAAGAGATTTTATATTGAGAGACAATTCTACAATATATTTCATAAATCATGCCATAGTAAATATGTTATAGGGTGTGTCAAGTATGGAGATGATTGTTGATTTCTCTTGAGGGTGATTTTAGACATTACATTTTGAGGTTGGAGAATCATGAGGATTGAGGTGGCTCATACTTGAGTTCAGCCAAAACTCACACAAGATCATACCTCATTGGATGCATTATTTGTGACATCAATTGTTGTTGATATTATTAGGAAATGTCAAGATGTTCCAATTGCCCTTGTGAAAGAGAGGATTCAGCAGACATTTAGTTATAAGATTTCATATAATAAGGAATGGGTGAAAAAATAGATGGAAATTATGAAGGTCTATGGTGATTGGGAGGACTCATATCGGGTATTTATACAACAACTAGCCATACTGAGGCAACAAAACCATGTGGTCTTCTATCTGGATACAAACGTACATGTGTCTCACAATAACCGACCTGATGCATCTCGTGTTCAATTTCATCGGTTGTTCTGGGCATTCCTTCCCTAAATATCCTCATTTCATTTCTATAAATAGTTTATTCATATTGATGAAACATTTCTTTATGGAAAATACAAGTTTGTATTGATGATTTCAGAAACCCAATATATAAATTGTTCACCTCTTCTACTTGCATTTTCCATTGTAGAGAAATAAAATTTTGAATCATGGAGTTGGTTTCTGGAATGTATCAGCAACCATTTAACCATCATTCAGGTGTTTGTTTGATTTCTGAACGCCATTGATCAATTAATGAGGTAATCAATGCGGATCACAACACATGTATCTACTGAAATGTACATCATTAGTTATACATTAGACACATTTCTAGCAATGTGCATAAAAAATTCCACAATGAACCGATGAAGAAGGAAATCACGAGGCTTGGTACACATTCTATTCATTTTGTTTTACTATTTCAACATAATGATAAAATCAATTTATGTGAAATATCATCTATTTTTTGTAGCATATGAGTCAGAACAATGGAGGTTTGAATAATGCTTCGAACAAATATGTCATTCTAATCATGATGTTTATGATTATATGATGCAGATACCAAAATAAAAATGGAAATTGGCATATTATGAGGGGAAGAGGCACAAACACATGATGAAAAACATTGTGTGGTGCATAAATGCTATGTTTAAAGGGTTTCAAAAGCTACCTATAAACGCTTTAGTTCAGGAGACATTATATCAATGCATGAAGTACAATGTAGATAAAAACCATCATTAGATGGAATACAGCAGGGGATAAGATACAGAAGACACTTTCAATGATAGATTGATATGAATTTTGAGGAAGATTCTAGTTATCATGTCAATATCTTTCTAAGAGAAGACTGCCGATTTTGTGGTACAAGAGCATTCATATCCCACCACAAATCGCATCTGTTTAAAAATGGTGGTATTTCTGGAAACTAGTCAATGCTAATGTGGAATCTTTCAGGCCTTACGGTTTCCATGTACACATGACCTCGTAGCTTGTGCCTCTGTGAACATATCATGGGTTGAATATGTTGATCAAGTGTACCGGATGAATACAATTGATGACTATTATACTGCACCATGGACACCTATTTGGGAGTATCATTATTTCCCAAAGCACGAAGGCCAACCGATAGTGATACCTTACATGAACCGTTTAACTCATCATTGGAGACCTAAGGCTAGTAGGATGCGTAATGAGATGGACTATCCCCAAGAAAAAGGATAGATTTTGTAATGCACAATATGTCATAAAGCAGATAATAACTGGAAACGATGCCCTAATGTTGTTGGGTTGAGTTCACAGTCTGATCCATAATGATGTATTATCTTCATTGTGACATTCGCAAATTGTAAACTAAATGTTGTTATCTCTTATTTTTTCCTCAGTTTTCTATACCCTAAAATCAACATCCATTTTCCATGGTTTTTGTTAAATTATGTATGATATTTTAGTGAACTATTTTATAACGAAATTATAGTATCATAATTATTATAATATGTTATTCAATACATATAATTAGATAAATTACAAAAACATAATTACCAATTAGCATGGTTTATTTTAATCCAATCCATAAGAATTTAATCATAAAGCTCCTCCAAAATATGTCTAACCAAATTCAAGACCCAATATTTTAGATAATATAATGTATTTCATAATAATATTATTGTTTTCAAGAAATTACATTCTCATTATTCATTAAATAAAATCTGAGATAACAGAATTTATTTCATAAATCCAAAAGAAGAACATGTAACCCATATTTTAAAGTCATTGTTATTAACCCAGAAACATGTTTCATAAACCTTAATATTAAAATTTCAAATACTAAACCCTCAAACCTAAACCCCAACCCAAAAACATCTCCCTTTTGCCATGGTTTTTGGTTAAATTATGTGTGATAAATTATTAAACTATTCTATAACAATATTATAGTATCAAAATTATTAGAATAAGTTATTCAATATATATAATTAGATAAATTCAAAAAACATCTTTACTAGTTAACATAGTTCATCTTTATCCAATACATATTGTAATGTCTTGTAGCTGCTGTTGGTGATGAGGAGCCATGACCACAATGACGTAGATAGTATCGTGCTGCACATGAGGCCTCACCTATTCCATAAGCAGTGGTCGGCCCTCTAGTACTCCAGGTTAGCCTATTTAAGATGTGAGTTAGGTGGCATTGGATCTGTATTTCATGACAGGATATCCAAAATTGTCTCAATATTAGAATCTATGTCATTCACTACCATGGATTCTAGAGCCATCGCTGTCTTGGGGTATAACTCCATTGTAGGATTGGTTCCCTACTATGGTGGAGGTAGGTCCTTCTACCACCTTAGTGGGATAGGGATCTGGATGGTAGTGCGAGATGCAGTTGCCTACTCCTCCCACTGATACACAGATGGCGATTCACTAGTCGATGTTCAATTTCTTAAGGATCAGCCTTCTACAGGTCATCAGATTCCACTGCACACTCGACGTAGACATCCTATTCACAGACCACCATGTGGGATTGAATCTCCTCACCACAAACATAGTCATCGATTGTACATTATTATTTACTTGTTTTATGTCTACTAAAATCAATATAAAATTATTATTTGTTGGTCGGAGAGGAATCTCCTGAGGGGGATGAATTTATTTCCAATTTAAACAATGTTTAATATGTCATTCATATCGGACTTAAAGTTTATATTATATAGGCCGACAATGTCATGTAATTGAATCATTTTTAAGTTTCATGTAGGTTGATTTGAAAGGTTATAAATAAATTTTCGGCCATGATTTTTTAATAAAATATTTTTATTTTGGACTACTAGTAATACGTTTTTTCAATGTCTAAAATTTCATTCATATCAGTCTAATAGTTTATTTTATATAGGCTAGAAAATTCTAGTACTTGAAACATTTTTATGATTCAATTTGGTGGATTTGAATGGTTATAAATAAATTTTCACCTCAATTTTTTAAGAAAATATTTTTATTTTGAACTACTAGTTATATGTTTAAGCATTATTTAAAATTTCATTCATATAAGTCTTATATTTTATATTTTATACGCCATCAAAGTCAAGTACTTGAATCATTTTTATGTATCAATTTCTTTGATTTTAAAGGTTATAAATAAATTTTCACCATGAATTTTTATGAAATTACTTTTATTTTGGCCTACTAGTTTTATAATTAACAAATGTTTAAAATTTAATTCATAAAGGTATTATAGTTAATATTATACTGGCCAGAAAAATCAAGTACCTAAAACCATTTTTATGTTTCAATTAGGTGGATTTGAAAGGATATAACTAAATTTTCACCATTAATTATACGAAATTATTTAATTTTTCTACTAATAGTTATATATTTAAGAAATGTTTAAAATTTCATTCATATCATTCATATAGTGTATATTATATTTTACATCAAAATCAAGTACATGAAACATTTTTATGTTTCAAGTAGGTGGATTTGAAATGTTATAAATAATTTATCACCGTGATTTTTAAGAAATTATTTATATTTTGGACTACTAGTTATATGTTTTATAAAATTTTAAAAATTAATTCTTATCAATATTATAGATTATTTTATATATGCCAGCAAAGTCACGTACTTGAATCATTTTTAAGCTTCACGTAGGTGGATTTGAAAGTCTATAAATAATTTTTCCCCAAGAATTTATAAGAAAGTATTTTTATTTTGGGATTCGAGTTATATGCTTAAAAAATGTTTAATATTTCATTCATATCAGTCTTATACTTTATATTATATAGTCCACCAAATTCACGTACTTGAAACATTTTTATGTTTTATATAGGTGGATTTGATAGGTTATAAATAATTTTTCACCAAGATTTTTTATGAAATTATATTTATTTTGGAGTACTTGTAATATTTTTAAGAAATGTATAAAATTTCTTTCATATTGTTCTTATAGTTTATATTATATTGTCCAGTAATGTCAAAAATATTAAAAAAATTTAGGTTTCATTTAGGTGGATTTGAATGTATATAAATAAATTTTCAACATGATTTTTTATGAAATTATATTTATTTTGGACAAAAAATTATAAGTTTGATTTTTTTTAAAATTTCATTTATATCGGTAATATAATTTATACTATATAGGCCAACAAAGTCACATACATCAAACTTTTTTATGTATTATTTTGGTGGATTTGAAAGGTTATAAATAATTTTCCCTAATATTTTTCAAGAAATTATTTTCAGTTTGGACTAATAGTTATATGTCTAAGAAAGGATTGAAATTTCATTCATATTAGTCTTATTTTTTATATTATACAGGACATAAATGTCCCATACTTGAAACATTTTTTTGTTTCATATAGGTGGATTTGATAGGTTATAAATAAATTTTAACCAACATTTTTTATGAAATTATTTTTATTTTGGACTACTTGTTATATTCTTAAGAAATGTTTACAATTTCTTTAATATCAGTCTTATTGTTTATATTATATAGGTCAGAAAATTCACATACAAAAACATTTTTATGTTTCAAGTAGGTGGATTTGATATATTATAAATATTTTTTCACCAATATTTTTAAGAAATTAATTTCATTTTGGACTACTTGTTATAAGTCTAGGAAAATATTAAATTTTAATTCATATCTGTAATATAGTTTATATTATATAGGCCTAAAAACTCACATACTTGAAACATCTTTATGTTTCTTCTAGGATAATTTGATAGGTTATAAATATATTTTCCCCATGAGTTTTTAAGAAATTATATTTATTTTGGACTACTTGTTATATGATTAAGAAATGATTAAAATTTCATTCATATTTTTATTATAATTTATATTATATAAGCTAGAAAAATCACATACTTGAATAAAATATAAATTATGTTGAATCATTAAGTTATATATATATATATATATCCATCCTAAAAAAATAATAAATAATTAAAATTTTAAATATATTAACAAAAAAATATTTTTTAATGGAAAATGAGGCATCGATGATGCAACCTTTGTACTATATTTTTTTTAAAAATTATCCTATGTGGTTTCTTAGATTTTTTTTAACAAAACACATCTAAAAAACATGGTATAATGGTGAACGTGGGTACAGAGACACAACATCGCCAGAACTAGTAACCATAACACCGATGAACAGCGAGACACACAGAATATGAAGAAATCTACAGGTGCCAGAAGAAAAAAATTGAAAGGAAGAGTGAGGGGGAGAAAATGGAGTGTTGTTTCCCAGGGAAGAAGATGATGAAGCCCGAAATCACCGAGGTCATCCCTATGTAAATGAATCTATCTGTTTTAAGGGGTATATTTTTTTTATTTTTTAAAAGGGATATGGTTTTATTTATTTAAAAAGACATATCGAGAGATATTAATCATGTTCCCAATTCTTTAACACATCCATTGAATCATGAATGGTATTCATGTTTTATTCTAAAATTATACAAAGGATATGTGAATGATGTTCACATATTCTTACTAGATAAAACTATTAAGAGGTGTCTCCCCCTCCATTTTTAATTATTCTATCATGTATTTTACTATGAAACTTTGCTGGATTTGTTTCTCAACATATTTTTGTTCTTTTAAGAAGGAAAATTTTATAATTAAAAATTTTGATTTTATAATTGTTTTTATTTAATTTGATTGTATGGTCTATTTGTTTAATATGTATTGATGATTGGATATATGGATGTATGGATATATGAATTATTATACTTTGTATGATATAATTTATGAATCAGTTATTTTTTCTGTATGATTTAATTAACATTGAATGATTTAGGAAATTTAAGTATAGTGTTCAAATAATTTATATTTTATGTAAAAAATATAAAAATAAATTTGGGAAATAATATTTTCTTTAAAAATGCATATATTTTTAATTTAAATGTAGAATAATTGGATTTAAATTTTTTTATATATATAACATTTTATATTTAATGCAACATAAATTTAAATTATAATATTTCACACATAGTTAAATAAAGAAAATATAAATAAATATTTTATAAAAATTATATTATGAAATGTTACTTATAAAAAATACTGGTTATACTATGTATCATATATATATATATATAATATTAATTTTTTTGACACAATAAAAATTATTACTATAAATATTAATTTTATATTATATTAATGATAAATAATTATTATTCGATGTAATAATTTATAAAATATAATTACATATGTTTTGTAAGGTAAAAATACTACCAAAACATTATATATACATATGTAATTTTATAAAATTGAGAATAACATAGGTTTACAATATTTTAATGGTTGTTATGTAAGTGAAAATTATATTAATTTTTCTAATTAAATTTATCCAATTTATTATTATTAATATTTTTAGTATTTAAGTATAAATTAATAATAATTATATTTAGGAAACTATAGTTGTTTATAAAAGTATATGTAATTATATTTTAAAATATTAATAAATAATGTTGAATATATTTAAATTTTTATGTATTTATATTATATTATTATAATATATATATATTTTTTATTTTATATTATATCAAATGTAAAATAAATTTAAATTATAATAATTGATACACATCGATATATAAAGTGTACCTACCTATATATATATAGACACACACACACACATACAAATATTGAATGGTTTAAATTTTTTCAAGTATGTAATATAAATATACGGATACATATGTATATATTTACTATACATTAGATACACTTATCGGTAAATTTATAATATGTAGAACATAAAAATTCTCCTAAAACGTGTTTTGAGTACTCTGTGATAGCTGATATTGAGATGATCGATCAATGGATATTTGAAATTTCAGGACTTTTTTTGTGTATGTGGTTATATAATTTGTAATAATTTCATTTTATTTTCCCCATTGATGACCTATGAGCCATCCTTTTTCAAAACATACAAGTACTTTGTTTCCATGTAAAAATTTTATGTATCTTAAGTAACTATGCTCCCTCACTCACATGTGAGTAACACTGTAATAAAAAGTTGTTCGATAAGAGACATTCGAAAATAGGCATTTATTTTTTAAAGAAGACCGATGGATGCTGAAATCTATGCTACATGATGCCCTATGAGTACCCCTAGTGTTTTCATGGTTTATCATATATTGATAAACAAATCAATAGAAAATTCATCAAGATATATTTATAGTATTTTATTCATAACTAATTTAAACATGTTAATTTTTTGATGTTGTGGTATAAATCTATATGATGTTTAAGAAAATTTCCGTTCTAGGTAATCAGATCACCGTCAATATAAATCATCAATGAGATTATTTATATTGGTCATGGTATTACATAAAGTTTTCCACCTTCAATAGAAAGAAATCATCATGAATGTATGAATATTAATAGATGTGTGTAGGTATATATATATATTATTTATTAAATATACTTATAGGTAATAATATATGATTTATAATATAATAACAACCTAAAAAATATGATAACTATCTGGTATGATGATTGATCTAGAGATGACCATCTATTGTGTTATTAAAATTTTATGCAATAAATTTTTTTATGATTATTAAATTTTGAGTAATTTAATGATCTAAATATGACCGACCAATGTATGATTGAAATTTCATGTCATTTTATTGCAACAATAAAATTTATAATAATTGAATTTTCTTTTCATCACTGTTGAACTGCATGTCATCCTTCTCTCTATACATGTTAGGACCTTCATGTCATTATAATGAATATTATGTATCTCAAACCCCTAATCCTTTTTGCTTATATGTGAGTAACATTTAAATAAAAGGGCATTCGAAAAGATGTTTTGTTGTTTGATGATGAATTTTTACACCATACTTAAAAAGAGACTAATGGTTGCAGAAATATGTGATATTAAAGGTGCTATGATGCCTACTAGTTTTTGGTTGGTATATTAAATATAGATAAACAAATCCATAAAAAAGGTATCAAATTAAGTCATAATTATTTAATCATAATCAATGTAAAATTTTTAATCATTTCATGATGCCGTATATAATATTTTATTAATTAGTTTTTCTACATAATCATGTTTGTGCAAATAGACTCCAACGATGAGGTAATTTATACTGAATGTGGTTTTAGCTATAGTTTTCCACCAGCAATAATGACCAATCTACATGAATGTGTGACATTTGTTGAAGTTTGTAGGAATATTAATAATCGGATAAAACTTATGGCTACTCAATAAAATATTTCAAATACATATCTACATAATCTATATCATAAATGTTTATATTACACTGAGTATCCTTTGGTATGATGATTGGATAGATGAATCATTCTTATTTAGGAAATAGTGTAGTGATTGTATATTGGAATTATATGTGGTTTTTTTATATAGATGAGGTGAAAGATACTTCTACATAACCATGTTATGTGAGATCTATAGTTATTGGTCCTTCACAACACTCTCATTCATTTTCTACTCATATACCTCCATTAATAGAAACAAATAATGAAAAATATTTTCATTATTCGGAAGGAAATGTAGGGTATATTATTATGTATACTATTGTTTTACTAAAAAACACTTATCTAATGAGGTAGTATCCAGTGATGTATCTGTTGATGATGGGGATGAAGATGGGAATAGATATTAGCAATAAGATATTTCCACAAATGAAGACAATATCATATTGTATTAAAGCTAAAAGTTACATAAGAGGAGAAGAAATTTTAACATCAATAAAGTAGAGTTAAAATATATCATTTATATTAAAATAGAAAGTTGTTCAGTATATGTTGTTTTAATTTCTCTTAAATTGGGACAAATGTTTTTGATTGTATGAAAAGAAGTGTATTTTTTTCTATAAATAAAAAATAATAATGGGTTAAAGTCAATCCAATTCAATTCCTTCGAGAAATAAATTTTATTCATTGTAGGAAGAAGAATATAAAATATATTTATTGTTCTGGAAAAAATGAAAATATATAAACATATTCCTCAACTCATTCTAGAGTTTCTTGGAAGGAGAAGAAGATGAAATTTAAGAATAAATCTTATATTACTATGATAAATTTGAAATCTGTGAATAAAAGTGGTAAGTGGATTATTGACATTGGGATTTCATTCTAAATAATGGGTGACATGAATCATATCATGAATTTGAATACAAGAATTAATGGAACTATTTATTTCAGAAATGATCAAACACCAAAGAAAAAAGGAGGTGATAAAATTAAATAATCAGGATATGAATTATAGAATTCAAAATTTCTCTTTGTTGATAGTTTTCAGAAAAAAATTATAAGTGTGAGTTAGTTATGGGACTAATGTTTTTAATTCACATTCAACCAAAATGGTTTACATATAAAAGAAAATGTGGGTAAATTTCTTATGTATGTATAGATAAATAACTGAAACTTATATTAGGTGGATAGTAAGAAGAATACTTTTATCCTATTTATAGAAGTGGATAATTGTTTATGACAATGGATTATTGGTCACATTCATCAAAATATCATGGAGAATATATCAAATTTAAAAGTTGATATTGAAATTCCATCACTAAAAAAAATAGAGAAAATATTTTTGATTAATTCTTGTGAGGAGATATAGTGAGAAACTCTTACTATTCAAATAATAAGAGAGTTGAAATATGGAGAATCTTGTCCACATCAATATATGTGGTCCAATCAATTAGGGTGGAACTTATTCTGAGAAATACTCCATTTTAATTATTAATTAATTCAATAGGTTGGGATGTTCTATGTTTATATAGTCTAAGAGAGAAGAGTTTGACAATATAAAATGATTCCAATGAATACTAAATAATGAAAGTGTAATAATAATTCAAATTCTACTATTAGATAATAGAATGAAATACACTTCTATTGAAATTGAAAATTATCTATAGAAACATTTAATAAATCATTAAGTGTTAGTGTTAAGTACTCCTCATTAGAATAGAGTTATGGAAATAAGTCATCGTATTGAAAATAAGATGGAAAATAAATTGTTTATTGAAATTGGAAACCATTGCCATTTTTTGAAAAAAGATTTTCAAGTGGTTGTTTACACTCAAAATATGGCATTGCTTTTACTTGGAGAGAAGAAGATTCCATATGAAATGTTTCATGGGAGAAAACCCTCACTAAAACACAATAAAATATGTAAAAGTAACTATTTCATTAAAAAGAAAGAGGTAAAACAAGGAGATGGTGGTGATATAGCTAAGGGAGGAATATTTTTAGTCTACTCCACAATGTGTAAATCCTAAAAATGTTTTAATAGAAGGTTCAACAAAATATTTAAATTTAGTTATGTGAATGTTTTTAAATATGATTATTAAGAGAAATTTGGAAAATCTTCCCTAAAGAAGAGACTAAAGAATAAGATATGGTTGTGGATTTAGGATAATATCAAAATCCCCTGATTGATTATGATGATGATTAAGTGAAATTAGATAATGATCATGGTGATTAGGGTAGTCAAATTGTGACTCATAAGAAGTGGTAGGGTTAATGTTGATCCTAAGAAATGATTGTATAAAAATATACTCCAACACCGACAAAAAAAAGAGGCGACTAGATCATAAAATTTATAAGAGTTAATACTAACTACATTCAATGTTGTAGTAACAGATGAATCATGGATGAAATCCATTAATGGTTAGTTTGGTTCAAATCAAAAATAATTAAACATTCTTCACGTAGATAGATCTAGACATTATAATTTGATTGGTACAATAATTTTCTTTAAAAAATGTTTTTGAGCATATAAGAGTGGTCTAGAACAAAGTGAAACTTTTATGCAAAGGGGGTTCTCATATTGAAGTATTTAACATTGGGGAAATGTTTGCATTAATGGAAAGAATAGAATATAAAAACTTTTTCGTGTAGTGGATGGTTAAATTATGTTTATAGTATATCAAATGGTCGATGAGAAACTCATGGTAATGGTGTATTTTGATGATATCATATTTTCTTTAAAAAAAGAATTTAATTGAAATGTTTTCACAATTGATGTGTCCATAATTTTAGATGTTAATTATTGGAGGATTTAATTAATTTACTTTAATAAAAGTAGTTTCAACAATAATATCAATTAGAAAAACACTTAGAATACAAGTGGAAAATATGGGATTCGACTCAACATTATATAGAAAAATTATTGGAAATATATTATATCACAAAACATGAAGTTCATGTATCACTTAGGACATGTTCTTGGAAGCATAATTTTTGGGTTTTAGAAAGAAATAACATGTCTTAGAATTGAAAAGGATAATGAGGTATTTTAAAGGATCATTGACCTATGATTTTATTTTAAAATGTTAAAAAATGAAATTTAATTGATTATTCATATACATATTGGTATAGAGATGTTTTGGTTTGAAAATCCATAAGTTATGGAATATTACTTATTAGAAAAAATAATGTTGGCTGACTAAGTACGAAGTAGCATCATATAAACATGAGAATAGTGATGGAAAAATATGTTTCTATTTCCAAGGATTTTACATAGTTGGTGTGGATGAAACAACAATAAAATGATAATGGTAAAGTGGTTCGATTACTGATGTTGATTCAATGTGACACAAAGAGTTTCATTGTTTTAATAAAAATCTAGTATATTACTCTTTCAAAAAGTATATTTAGATTCATCACAACATTATAAAAGAGAATATAGTGAAAAGTGTTATGGAATTAGAATTGGTTAGTACTCAAAGTCAATTAGAATATATCATTACCAAACCATTAGATACAGTTAAATTTAGGAAGAATCAGTTCAACCAATTTCACCAAACTAAGGTTGTTCAATAAACCCTCTCTCCATTATACATAATACGTCATTGGAAGACTTTTTGTATGTTCATAAATTACACTTTTTTGTATACAAGAATATTGGGGGAGAAACAATCTATCTGGAACTAACCGTAAAAAGAAGGTTGTTCAAAATAAATTACATCATTTTAGATGATGATATCATTTTCTTATTTCGTATAATAATCATTGAATCGTATTGTTTTAGAAAATTAGGTATTGGATCTTCATTTAGATTATTTAATAATGAAATTTTATCAAGCTCGAATACGATCATATAAAAATAAATATAAACATTTTTTATTTTTTTTACAATGTGGGATAATGACTGTAGGGGGAATAAGGGTGAGAGGTGGGAATGATATAATCTTGGGGGAACATATGTTGGATTGGTAATAAAATAAAAATGGTGATAATATCAAAACATTGTAATGTTGTAAATTGTAATTTATTTTAATTAGTTTTCAATTTTTGGAGAAAATTAGAGTGAGGTTGAGATGGTTAAGGATATACATTAATGATTTTGCTAATTATTGGAACCAGCAATAGTGAAAACCCAATATTCATGCTATTGGTGTTATAGTAGAAAAATTAAAAGATTTTATAAGTAAGTGTATCCCTAACATGTTTGGGTCATTTAGATGATTCACAAAATAAGTAAAAGGATAATATCTTGAATTCAAGGCGCATAATGATTATCTAAATGATATTTAAGAATTATGGCTCATAGTTTAGTGTTATTAATTTTCTAAATTTGAAGCACAATATTCACACCATGATATATCGGCCATTCCATAAAGAGACATAGGTGGATTTTAGTGATTCTTTTTATTTAGATATTACCATAACTTGTATGTGAGTCACACTAAAATATTTTTAGAGAACAAAAATATCTGGAATTAGATTAAATTCGAATATTTAGGTCACGTCGTTATTATAGAAACAACACAATTTTATTTAGACTGTGAGAGCTATACATCCAGTTGTTTAGAAACAACAATCAATGTAACTCCGTAAAGTT
The DNA here is from genome assembly GCA_963277665.1 of Viscum album. Lineage (NCBI taxonomy): Eukaryota > Viridiplantae > Streptophyta > Magnoliopsida > Santalales > Viscaceae > Viscum > Viscum album. Next base: position 2,018,165,015 of record OY728127.1, read on the forward strand.
CACTATCATGCCATAATAGAACTGAAAGATAATTATGAAACCTATCGAAGTTATTATGATGTGTGATTATTTTCTTGTATCATTGAAATATCGTGTGTTCAAATTGATTTCATGAAATGGAATTGTCATGAATTTTTTGTGATTTTTGGAACATCCATTAACTAATTATTTGATAATATATGGAAAATATTTAGTTAGAATCAATTCATTTGATATATTTTCATAGTAGTAAGATTGAAGTTAATTTAAATATTAATTTTTAACATGAAATTAAAAATTTCCAAGATATATTGGAACATTATATATGAAGGAAAAGTATAGAAAAAATAGACGGAATATTGGAATTTAGGCAGAAGAAATGTAGAAATAACCAGTTAAGGAATTTATTAAATATATTACATTAATGAGTGATGTGTGATTGGATTGAATTCCCATTAAGTTCATCCCTAAATATGGAGAGTTATTTTGAATTTTAGTAAAGATTGGATAATTATAGAGAACACTCATTATTGTTTGGTGTTATATATTCCATAGTCATCCTTGTGAATTTTACTTATATGTCAATAGAATATATTTTTATAACCCTCTTGAAAAGTATTGAGAGAAAGATATAAATAGGTCATTGAACATGGATGACCAACATGATTATCAAAAATATTGTAATCAAATCCCAATGGAGTAGTGATTATTTATAACATCAACACATCAATGTATGTACTCCTTGGATATTGCCTAATTTAGTGAACTATGTAAAATTAATGTATCTATGATTCTTTATTTTTGTATAATTTTTTGTTTCTATGTGTGATCATTGTGAAATATTTGAGGTGTCTTGGTCTATATGAGTATATGATTCAGTTGAAAATAAGATTATAAGAAATTTTATGTCAATGTAATTCAATCCACCACAGGGTGTATATTGGGTTCATATATTACCACATTGTGCTTTTGATGATTGTTTATGACAAGTATTTTTGATTTACATCCCATATATAAAGTATTTTAGTGGATTTTTTAGTACATAGTGGTGGTTGAGTATGGTGTTCTACACTAAGATGAAGGTTCAGGCTGAGACGGTCATCCTAGTAATTGAAGACATGTTTTGAGATTATGTGCCCTATTTTAATAGAGATTAGGATTATCACTTACTATTAATTGAGTTTTTGCACAAAAATTGTTACCACTTTCACCATAAATGTGGACCCTTATGAGACCATATATAAATACCCTAGTTATAAATTGGTTTAATTAATAATGTGGAATAATTGTCTAAGAATTATCTCTTATTAGGGAAAATTTTGTTTAATTTATTATTGAGAAGGTGTATGTGGTCTATGATCTTATTATGATAACTCGAATCCAATATATTTCCTATGTTGATCGAAGAAGGGGGACTTTAGAGATATAAGAGGGAAATCATATATTCATGAAGGTATCACTGTGACATTTCTTAAGGAGGTTTAACTGGGGGAACAAGTTATCATACAAATTCAATTTCCAAAACATGCGCAAAGTGGGATTTTTTTATTACATAGTGTTTCCCCCATTGTTAGATCAACAATAGAACATATTCTATATATCATAAGTAGGAAGGTATGTTCTTGGCTCATCACATATTGGTAATATGGGGGAGTTAGAAATAGAGGACATCACCACCTATTTGAGGTACACTATGGGGATCATGGATTTGTAGGAGAAGATATTCATGAGAGAATAATCCAATGGTTTTTATATTTTAGTAGAATGGGAGCCTTCAACAGAGTTCATGGATGTGAAAGACTCATATGAGAGCTCAGTACCCTCATGTTTCTTAGTGAGTTGTGCCATATAAAATGAAAACACTTGAATATTGGGATGACATAGTAGCCCATAATTTTCTATCCTTATGTATGAAGTTTTTAGTATTACTTCATGTCAATATATATTTTATTTATATTTAAATTTTGATTCTTTTCATAGTGAGAATGTTATTTTATATCATAGATAACAAACTAATAAATTTCTTACAATTTAAAAGATGTTTTATCTTAGGAGTGAATGATCATTTTTAACCCCCACATATGGTTGTGTGTTTTAACCCACCCTTAAAATATATATTTTTTAATACAAATTTTTTCATATTTTATGAAAACACTCTTTTAGGACCCAATATAAAAAATTTAGACTGAAAATAATAAAAATCAAACAAAAAAATAAATAATAAACTCCAAATCACTAATTTCAAAATTCCAATCAAAAATTAAAAATGAATATAGATTCAATTTTTCTTAATTATAAGTGTGTGTGATTTCATTGGAAGTTGTAACCCCCTTTTAAGATGGATGTAATATTAGATTTTTGACATAACCTGAGAAGATCATGCATCATGATATGCATACTAGGATATTTTTGCCACCTCAAACAAGTGAACCCATGAGGATTGTCCATTGAGGAAATAAGATGTCCACAACTGATCAATGAGCATCACATACCATTTTCACCTAGAAACTAGTAACTAAAACCTATGTACTAATACATATTGAACAATTCACTAGGTAGATTCTAACCATTAGAAAAACAAAACATAGTCTTTGATTGTTCCAAGGGAACCACATCACCATAATTCCACTAGAAATCCACGATATCTTAAACAAGACCCAAGAAACATTTCCAACCTAAAGGAGACCAAAAAAGAGGAAACCACATCACTGTACCAATAACCTACCTATCATTAGTGAAAATCTATCTGAAATCAATGAACCCAAAAATCATCTTCTTAGGAACCAAGTTAATTCATCGAGTTTCAAGTAATGAAATGAAGATGAAACAGAGACACTCTAGGCTCCAATATAACCCTAGAAGCCCCCATGAATGTAATTTGAGACCATTGAGATAGAGCACTGTCACCAAAGGATTTTTCTATGAATCAATCAATAATAGAGTGATGCAAAGGACAACATGATCTCTCAATAGGTTGAATAAGGGGGAAAATAGAAAATTAGATTAGGAGGCAAGAAGAGTCATGAGAAGAACCAGACAAATGAAATTAAATCCATGAGAAAAAGAAATCATAGAAAAGAAAGACATAATCCCATGAAAAGGATCAAATGTAATTTACTAAATATAGGAATTGAATCCCTAAAGAAGTATAAGAATCCATAAAAAGGCTCCTGGTGAGATAAGTTCCATTGTAGTTAATATTTGATATATCACTTGGAGGAAACCATGAGAAATCTTAAAAATCTATTAGGAATGTCCAATAGGAGAAGAGATAGATGATTCACGACAAATTCTACTTATGAACTTCCCCTTTGTGCCAATTCCTATAGTAAATCCTTGAAAGAGTAAGTGAGGGAGAGAAGGGTGGTTTGGGTTTTAGAGAGTGATATAATGTGAGATTGGGTTTTGGGCCCTTGTATAAGACACTTTTAATTCATTAATTTATAATATAATCAAAATAATTGAGCGATTAAGTATTTGAAATGTTCATTTAGGAGATCCGTTACTGTATTCATACGGAGAAAGTAGACCCTATGAATGTTAAACATTTGATCTTGGTATTTTGGATCAATTTTTCCAATGTAGTTTCAGTTTATATTCTATAAATTTATGGTACAAAAAAATTATTCAATTTATTTTTATATTATTCTAGAATATTGGCATTTTGTGTACCATTAATTGAAGGTGAGGGAGAGTGGGGGCAGGAAGGATTGGGGGTGTTCGTACCACTGTCAGCCACTGTTTCCCCCCCATTTACCTTATAATTCATGTTATATCATGGAAGATATAAAATATAGTAACATAATAAACCCATAATTTCATGATTTATAATAGGGTTTTTATTTTCGTAAATTTATAGAATCATTTATGTTTAAATATTTATAGAATTAGGAATAAAAGTACATAAAAAAGTGGGTATTTCTATATAATGTACATTTTTACAAAAAATATGTTCATATGTTAATGAATGATTTTTTATTTTTGTCACTTTTTCTTCATCCATGATGTGTTACCATTGATCTTGCTAAAATTACTACAAATATGTAGGACTTATGAAAAAGACTTTAAAATTTAGGATGAGGAAAAAAATACATTAGGAAATATAAATAGAAAAGAAACTCATTAGTACGTATGAACATCATGAAACCCCATAAAAAATGTTTCCTTTTACGTAATAAACATTTAGCTCAACTAATCTTTTACTTACATATAAATTCAACTTTAGTGCCTAAATTATTGAATAAAAAATCTCAAGAGAAATTATAATTCCAAAATCTTAATCATGAGTGTTTCAAGAAGGACATGAAAACTTTTCCTTGGAAACAAAATTTTTTAGCTAAAAAGGTCCTAAAACTTATTTAAATCATAAACTCGTTAGATTGCCTTATGATATCAAAATATTTCCATAAAAACTCATTTTAATTCATAGAAAAACATATAGGTACCATGGGAAATAATCTTAATACCACTCTTAGAATCACTCTTATAATCTCCTTTACATAATAATAACCTTCACTGTTATTTCTTTTATGTATCCTCTTATTGAACATATCATTACCTAATTCATTGTATGAATATATTACACTCAACCATTATCATAAACAATTTCCAAGAATCATAACATGAATGAAAAAAATAAAATATAGTCTTTTCATCATAGCCCACATAATAATTGAAATTTGAGATAATAACTTAAAGAAATTTTAGTTTTCTCACAAAAATTTAGATGAAATATACATATATATTTAAAAGTTTTGACAACTACAAATTTCCAGCACAATGAAAATAAAATACATCACTTCTTGAAGATTATAGTATGTACATACACATGAGCTATATTTTCATTTCCCATTAGATTTAAAGGAGGTTAAAATTAATTTTCTTATCAATATAATAACATTTCTATATATTAAATATAATGATGTAGTTATATTAGGATGGTTAGAATAAATTTAAAGAGTGAATAAAAATAAATAAACTTTAATGAATCTGATATCTTAGGATATTTTCCTTTTTCTTAAACCTTAATCCTTCTAGGATGGGTTTTTGGGGAGAATATGACATATTGGACATATGGATGTGAGTCTGGAAGGTATTTGGGTAGATTTTAGTAATCCTAGAGTGTTCATAGTGTGTGTAGAAGTGGGGATATGATGTGGTATTTTATAAGAGAGAGGAGTGGCACCCTTATAAATATTAATAACTTTTAAATATAATAACTTCCGTTATCAAGACATGTGGCTCCAATTTAGACTAATTTCAAATATAGGATATGGTAAGGTCCAACTACACTAATACAATCCAAATTTAGAAAGGTTTATCCACCATTTTCACAAGAAAAAATGTTTTATTTTCTTACTAACAAAATAATTTTTAGCCCATAAGCAATATAACTTCCAATTATATTATAAAAACAAAAAGAAATAACATTATATATAGAAAACATTTAAAAACTAAAAATTATCATAACAAAGGGAATATGATCTTCTTTGAAAAAACAAATAAAATCGTGTTCGATTATTGTTAATTAATAACAGCAATGATGGTGGGAAAGAGATGTTATGGAGTAAACATTAAAAAAAATTATTTTGTAATTTTTTAATGAATGAAATAATAAACATTATGGTAAAAGTTTAAAAGATTTATATTTAAACATATTTTATTAATATAACATGTAATTGAAAGTGGACTTTAAAAATCATTGAATTATATATAACAAGAATCTCAAAACATTTTAATGAACATAGATATATAATGGAAAGTGTACAAAACATTTAAAACAAGGTATTTAAAATAAATATCTTTCCTCAAATCGTGATTCAATTAAACATATTTTATTTTAATAAATTATAAACAAATTGAAATTAATTTTTTTTTATGAAAAAATTTCATGTCAATTTTATTATCGTATTTTCTTATATTTTAGTTATTATCATGTTTTATTTTTTTAATAAATAATTTATGTTCATGTCGAATTTTTTGGTGTCATTTGGTCCAAAATATATTTGGTCTATTGACCGTGGTAAAATGTGTATTTGATAGATCATCTCCAGATTCTTAGACATGTAATAATTATCATTATTATTCATTAAATATACTAAAAAACAATACATTTTTGGCATTCATGAAAAATTAAATGCATATTTTAATGGATGTGGTAGTACATATGTACACATGAGTGACGTTTTCATTTTCCAAATGGATGAAAAATAATTTCTGTTAATAATTTTATTCCATTAAATAATCGAAATAATATTATAAAGATAATATTTATTCATTAAGTCTATCCATATTATTATCCATCTAATATAGTAATGAAAAACGAAATGCATCGTTCATGGTGGTGGTAGTCTATCCATATGCATGATTGGAGTTACCATTTTACAACAGATGGGAGGGTAAAAATGTAAATGATATATTATATTGAAAAAACATAATTATTTATTAAATATCATATATATTAAATAAATTCATCTTTATAACTGAACATGAGGGGTGGTGATAAAAATAAAACACATCGCAACATGGTGGCAGGAGTTTGTACGTACATGTGTGCGATGTTTTCATTTCACATTGGATGAAAATGTTGGAGAAAATAGTTGTTACTACAAAATAATAAAATTTAAATATAGTGAATATATTGATTTACTTATATTAGGATGTTTAGAATATATTATTTAGAGGTATAAGAAGAAACAAACATGAAAGAATTCAGTTAATATTTATACTTTTTCCAATCATATCTTCATTTGGCATACACCTAAAGACTTATATGATTGGTCTTTTGGTGATACCAAAAACTCTAGAGTGTGGTTAAGAGAGTTGGTATAAGGCCCCAACCTTAAACCTTACTTAATATTGAGTTATTACAAGATTACACATTGTGGATATTTTTAGGTTTAGAGTTTTAGACAATTAGATCATAAAACTTGCATTACATTCCATATTTAAAAAAAGTGGTTACATAAAAGATAGTATTCATTTTTCCCTTCAACGGAAACATATTTAAAATAAAACTTGGATTCTTTCTTGAAACTTCCTTGACACAATCATCATTTCATGTACATTTCCCTTGAACTGTGAAAAACATTTAAAAAAACATGGGATGAGCATAAAAATCTCAGTAAGGGTTATAAAAAAATATGGAACAGAAACATGAGTTCATATATACATAAGAATGAAATCATACTTTACCCATAAAACATAGGCACATTAACATACCTCACCAAATCATGAAAAAATCATAGAAATATTAAGACATAAAAGGAAACTTGAGGCATTCATAACATTCTTACGTAGGGAGTAACCCCCTTGGTTACGTTTGGAATACCCACTACAGTATATTCCCTAAATCTCTTTAGAGAAACCTTAATGTTTCACTCCTTCGCGTTACCCAATGCATTGGAGAGCTATATCGGGTTCACCCGCCCTTAGTTTATCACGGAACCACCCATTTTCATAACAATTCCCAAGAACCATAACATAAACGTATCACATAAAAAATGCATAAAGGAAACATAAGATTTCCACATTTCAATCACAATATAACATTTTAGGATTTTGAAATAATGAATCCATTAAAAAAACCATCTTCAAAACCATTTAAAACATTTAATAAAGAGGTTTTTGAATCAAAGTGTCTCATACCACCTTGAAGCTTTTAACATTTTAAAACATTACTATACATATAGATAAATCCTTAAAACCATTTTGAAAACATGGATATTAATAAGAACAAATCATTAAAACATTTAAAGCGATATTTTGGTTAAAGGGTTATTACCAAAATTAATGACACTTGAATACAATAATTGAGGAAAAACATTTAGTCAGAACTATATAATATCATGAGAATATATGGATTCATGATATAATATTCCAAAGGACAGTATATACACCATATAAGAGTGAATTGGTGAATAACAACAATGAAGTCTCAATAGAAATGTCAAATGTGATGAAATCCCTTATAAAGAAGGTATCCTTAAATTAAGGTTAAATCAATCTCAAAATTATGTGTGAAAAATATAAATACACCCAATATAAGAGGATATTAAGTTTAAAACAATAAAAGGTCATTCACACATATTCAAAGGATGACATATTCAATAACTACATGTTGAACCCAATGAAATCGAAATTGGGTTAAAGAGTTTCCTTGGTAAAATTCGAAAGCCTAAGGACATCACTTCAAAATTCAGAAAATGAGTTGACGAGAGATAAAAAGGAAATATCATCCATTGGAAATAAAATTTACATCAATAAGGATATGAAAGAACATATCACAACATAAAAAGATGTAAATTAAAATACATAACACGAGATGTCTTTTAAAAAGAGGAGGGTGAAAGGTTCCCTTACCGATTTGGGCAACTTTCAAAACGTACACCCCATGAATGAAGGGCCATACAATGAAGATGTAACTACCCATAAATGAGAGTATATTATACTAATAGTAAAATAATGGGCAGTACTTACCCCACACAAAAAGGAAATAGTGGCCAATGTAGCATGGATCTCACAGGAACAAAAAGTGAGATGAAAATCCCCTTATAAAAATTCGGCAGCCTAACGGCGCCACATAAAACTTCCAAAAATGGATTTATGAGATCAAATAGGGTCTCTAATCACATAAAAAATACATAAAGAGGAACATAATATAAAATCTTCCAACATAAGAACATGGAGCATAAAATAAATGACATAAAAGAGAGTACTTGCAAAGAAAGAGAGAGGTAGAATCCCTTACCTCGGGTCCGACTTGACACGATCGTTCTTTAATCTCCTGAATAATAAACTTGAGTTAATTTATAATTCCTTAAGATCATTTTTCAAGTTCATTATTCCTTTTATATCACTTATTACCATGTCATGAACACTATGTAATTATTTTAGTTAATAACGGTCGTTTAAACGATCATTGGTAATGGAGTCAAAATATGCTCTTTATAATTACAAGTTGTTCATGTATCCATTATATCCAGAGTTATAATCATGATGTATATATCTTATATATCATATATATCCATTATATATTCATTTTATACTATTTCATATCATTTGGAGATAAAAAACGAAAAGCACCGTTCATGGAGACGGTAGGCTGTACGTACGCATGAACACTACTTTCATTTTTTTTCTTTTTCATATTAATGGAATTAAAAATAAATGTTATATATATATATATTATAATTACAGTATAATATATATGTTATATAGGTCATATATGTTCATTAATTTCATTCTTTATACATTCCATGTATTCCATGTACGAGTCACATCACTTGAGGGGGCGGTAGTCCGCACTTCCTCATATGAAATTATCGCATTTACACAACATGAAAAGAATAAAGTTATGGTTTAAATATAAAATACAGAAGAATATAGTAAACATAAATACCATAAATATCATATATGAAATACAGTGACATCATAATGTTCATCTTTAAAGGTGTTAAAAGAATATTGAACAATAATCGTTTCGTGAGGCAGAAAATCGCCATCCACAGAAACAGTATGCTCTTTAACCATTAGACGAAGGTGTGTGTAAGTGTAGCTCGAATACAAATTATAGAAACATCCTAGTATATTTATGATAGTGGATTTGTAACAGATTAAATGAATAAAAAGAGTTTAGGGGGTTGGAGAAGCAAAATAAAACAAAAGGACTCAAGTGAAGACATTACCTTAAAATCGGGTAACCCCCTTTGGTTTGAGCTAAAAGGCTTCCTTGGGAATACTTCTTCCCAATGTTAGGCTTAAAGGAGTTATATACGGATGTGGAGAGACCAAATGGGCTGGGTTTGGCCGAACCAAAGGCTTTGGAAGTGTGGGTAAGGAAGTAGGGGTGGGAACCTTTTATAAGAGGAGAGGAGGGGCACTCTTGGAAAGGTATAAAATGTAACATTATTTTCAAATGAGTTTCGGATTTTAATGGTCCAACATTGATGTGTTTCGAGGATAAGGTGATAAGGGTTCAAAATACACCCATCCAATAAGTTTTTGAAATGAGTAGGTCTTAGATGTTACATTATCTTTCCATTTTATTTAAATCGTTAAATAATGAGGTCATCGCTGCATCATCATGATGTCATAAATAATTTAATTCATTTAATGTCTAAAAATTATATAAAAAAATACTATGATGTAGGAAATCGTTTTATCTTTCCAATGAATATTTATAGTCCAAAATATCATTTATTTAGACAAAATTAAAAATAATTTACTTAGGTGATACATTCTTTGTTACATTTAACATTCTTTAAAAATAAAAAGATAAAAAGTCACTTTCTCACAAAAGTGATTCCATGGGGCCCCCAAGATTGGCACAAGGCATCCCATGGTCGGCCATGAGACCACCAGTAGCCTTAGGACACATTTTGTGGTCATTTTTTATTATTATGATATTATCTTATTATCTTTAACTACCCGATTACTCATTAATCAAGAAAATTAAAGATAATTACGGTCGTTACTATTCATAATGTCCAAAAAAAAAAAACAATCATAATTGCATAATTTGGACCTTATGATTCCCAATATTTAATCTATTTTACCAAATTCCAAACACATAAATTGAAATAAATAATTTTTAAAAAACTTCTCGTTGTCAAAACAAATAGCGGGTTTTTTAGAAACAATATTTATGAAAAGTTTGGCACTTGTTTATGCCTAATTCCAAAGTGAAATTAATCCCAATGACCATAATTTAATTACATGGTAAAAATATATTCTAATTACACTTTAAAACAAATTAAAAAGATAATATAACCATATAATTAAATTATATGAAAAAGTTGTTTTGATGTAAAATGCAGTATTTTTCACTATTCATTGAAAAATGAACATTGTCAGAAAAATACCAAAAATTAACCCAAGGTAAATTTAAATGTCCCAATAATAAATAATATGTTTATTTTGAAAAATATAGCTTATAAAATTTCCAAAAAGTTGATTTAAAAAGGGGTTCACTATCAAAAGGCTGTTAATCGACCTTTTAAGGAATATTAGAATGTTTACGCTTAAAAACTAGATTCATTTTCATTTTTAATCATCTAACATTTATTGAAAAAAAATATTTGAAAAACATATATAATCATTTTGTATATAATTCTGTTCATTCCTGCCATTACAATGGCTAGGCGTTAACTACCATTTAAAATAATATTATTTTATTATTAGAGTGCAACGTAAGATTTCAAAGAAACTTGTTGTTGCATATTGGGTACGCCATCGAGCATAGCATTCCCTTTAAAGTATTATTAATATTTTATTCACAAATATGGATAAATTTGAAAATGTCATACTCTTTATTTACCTGGGGTGTTTCATCCTTTCCCCCTTTCAGGAATTGCGTCCTCGCAATTTTAAAATTGAGTTTGGAAACATCCTTAAACGTCCCACATCGGAACAAGAGTTGGTAAAACAATCACTTTAAAATAAAGAAAGATAAGTACAAAGGTCACCCGAGTTAACCCATACTAGGATTCCAAGTATGAAAATATGGACATGGAGGAAAAAACAAAGGGTCAAGTTCTAATGGAGAGTGGTAGTAAACATGTCTAGGAGAAAGTTAACCACAAGAAAATCCCAAACCTGTGATGGGTTAAACGGTATTTTATTCCTCCGTAGGAAAATTTAATAGACAACATTTTTTTATTGAGGAATTTATTCATAAGGAAACATAATTACTTATCATGTTGACTTTCAGCTTTTATTAGATTTCTTACACAAACTCATATTTTCTCCTAAAGATGAGTATTTAGGATGACTTATTCACTATAATCAACTTCTAGAGAATCACCTAATCCACAAAAGAGAACTATATACATCCCATGTATTTAGACTTTAACCAAAACCAAAACCAAAATGGTTAGTACAAGATCAGATAATCCAAAACAGGATATCCCTTTATAAAAAGAAAATCTATTCTTAATCTCCAAAAATTGTCCAAAAAAACCCAAAGTTCAACTAGGACCATTCGATATACAATTTTTCCATAAAATTCTTCAATATAAACCAAACTAAGATTCAAACCCAAATATTTGAAGGATTTAGTCACATAGTCTTCCATGTTAAATCGTAATATTTATCTCCAAACAACATCAATTTCTCTTAAAGTCTCGTATTGAAAAGTAATTAACCTAATCACATATCCTCCATGATAGGTTAATAAATTTCCATAGATAACCCAAAATCAACTTAATCTAAATTCATAAAAACATCTAACTAAAAAGAATCAGTCAAACTAACTAGGGACTTCACGTAGTCCAGTGGTAGGTGATAAATACAAGTTGCACTTAGGTTGTGGGTTAGATTCCTGCAGCTTTGCCCGACGCGACGGGTTGTCACACGGCCTGCGTGTTGTCCTTTTTCCAAAACTATATAATTCTCAAATCATTCACCAAAAAGAGATAAAATCATAAACAATAACCATAACATAATTTAACCTCAATTTTATCTCATGCCTTTCACTTCCATCATAACATAATGTAACCCATAATTACCTCAAACGTAAGGATCATATAAACCCAAATGGTTCATTATAACTGTGTCCACAAAAGAATAGATAACTATTCCTTGAATAAAATTTTCATATATTAAACATCAGGGTTACACATAATATAAAAAGTATTCTAATGTAACCCCATCATCAAAAAAGACTTAATACTCTTAAGAATTTCACCATAACTCTTGAAGCCCTTATATGTTGACATCTTAGTCATTGAACATTCTTCATGATCCATTAACCATTCCTTTCCAACTTATTCTAAAATACTTCTTTCCTACAAACAAAATCATGAATCATATCCTAAGATTCCAAAATAGGAAAAAAATAGTCATGAAATAATCCATAACTTTTATTGGTCATTTTCAGTTTCTTCATCCTCAATCGGAATGGCATTAGGTATTGGTAAATGAACATTTGTATGATCTTGGTGATCCCATTCACGAAACTTCTTCATAGGACATGTGTTTGCATAATGACCAGGCACACCACATTTAAAACATTCAATTGATCCCTCAGAAAGGACTTCTTTCCCTTTCCTCGAGTCAACTGGATGCTTCCTTTTTCTATGGCTGGTTCTTGCTTTATGACCTTCATTTCCACATCTACACCATATTTCTGCCCCTTTGAATCATTTTCCTAGGTGTTTCTTTCCACATTTTTGGCACATAAGTTTTTGAACACACTTACCTTTATGATGATTACATGTAGTTCCGTAGGGATTTTTTTCTCGCATATATGATGCCTTAGTGAAATCACAAATGTTTAGGTGGTCAATCATGACTCCAGATAGTTTGTTGAGGATAATCACAAGAGTTCTCATTGCATCTCCCATATCATTCAGTTTCTTTCTCAAAAAACTCTCACAGTTTCCTTCACATCCACTGTTACTTTGGTGCCGGAAAGATCCAGCCATTTACTAAAACCAAAAAGGTCAGTGTGATTATATCAACAAAACCATCATGTACTAATGAGGAAGATAAAAACTAAGATATACTTACTCATTCACTTTATCTAAAACTAGGACTCTTTCTGAAATCCTAACCATTATGGTAATGTCACTTATGCTTAAATAATACCCTAACCTCTAATGTTATCTAAACCTCCCTCTGATACCAACTATAAGGCCCAAGCCTTAAACCTTACTTAATCTTGAGTTATTACAAGATTACACATTGAGGATCTTTTCAGGTTTAGAGTTTTATATAATTGGATCATAAAACTTGCATTACATTCCACAATTAAACAAAGTGGTTACATAAAACATAGTTTTCATTTTCCCCTCAACAGAAACATATTTAAAATAAAACATGGATTCTTTCTTGACACTTCCTTGACACTATCATCATTTCATGTACCTTTCCCTTGACCTGTGAAAATCATATCAAAAAACCTTGGGATGAGCATAAAAATCTCATTAAGGGTTATAAAAAAAATATGGAATGGAAACATGAGTTCATATATACATAAGAATGAAATCATACTTTACCCATAAAACATAGGCACTTTAACATACCTCACCAAATCATGAATAAATCATAGAAATATTAAGACATAAAAGGTATCTTGAGGTATTAATAATATTCTTACGTAAGGAGTAACCCTCTTGGTTACGTTTGGAATACCCACTTTAGTATATTCCATAAATCTCTTCGGAGAAACCTTAATGTTTCACTCCTTCGCGTTACCCAATGCATTGGAGAGCTATATCGGGCTCACCCGCCCTTATTTTATCACGGAACCACCCATTTTCATAACAATTACCAAGAACCATAACATAAACGTATCACATAAAAAATTCATAAAGGAAACATAACATTTCCACATTTCAATCACAATATAAGATTTTAGGATTTTGAAATAATGAATCCATTAAAAAAATAATGTTCAAAACCATTTAAAACATTTAATAAAGAGGTTTTTGAATCAAAGTGTCCCATACCACCTTGAATCTTTTAAAATTTTAAACCACTAATATCCATATAAATAAATCCTTAAAACCATTTTGAAAACATGGATATTAATAAGAACAAATCATTAAAACATTTAAAGAGATATTTTGGTTAATGGGGTTTTACCAAAATTAGAGACACTTGAATACAATAATTGTGGAATAAAATTTAGTAAGAACTTTATAATATCATGATAATAAATGGATTCATGCTATAATATTCCAAAGGATAGTATATACACCATATAAGAGTGAGTTGGTGCATAAAAACAATGAAGTCTCAATAAAAATGTCAAAGGTGATGAAATCCCTTAAAAACAAGGTATCCTTAAATTAAGGATAAATCAATCTCAAAATTATGTGTGACAAATATAAATACACCCAATATAACTGGATATTAAGTGAAAAACAATAAAAGTTCATTCACACATATTCAAAGGATGACATATTCAATAACTACATGTTGAACCCAATGAAATCGAAATTGGGATAAAAAGTTCCCTAGGTAAAATTCGACAGCCTAACGACATCACTTCAAAATTCAAGAAATGAGTTGATGAGAGATAAAAATGGAATCTCATAACATGTACATAATATTTACATCAATAAGGATATAAAATAACATATACCAACATAAAAATATGTAAATTAAAAGACATAACAAGAGATGTCTTTTAAAAAGTGGAGGGTGAAAGGTTCCCTTAATGATTTGGGTAACTTTCAAAACGTACACCCCATGAAAGAAGGGTCATACAATGAAGATGTAACTACCCATAAATGATAGTATATTATACTAATTTTTAAATAATGGGCAGTACTTACACCACACAAAAAGGAAATAGTTGCCAATGTAGCATGGATCTCACGGGAACAAAAAGTGAGAGGAAAATCCACTTATGAAAATTCGGCAGCCTAACGGCGCCACATAAAACTTCCAAAAATGGATTGATGAGATAAAATAGGGTCTATAATCACATAAAAATTACATAAATATCAACATAAAAGAACATCCTCCAACATAAAAACATGGAGGATTACAGAAATTACATAAAAGAGAGTACTTGCAAAGAAAGAGAGAGGTAGGATCCATTACCTCAGGTCCGACTTGACTCGATCGTTATTTAATATCCTGAATAATATACTTTAGTTAATTTATACTTCCTTAAAAACCTTTTTCAAGTTCATTATTACTTTTATATCACTTATTACCATGTCATGAACACTATGTAATTATTTATGTTAATAACGGTCGTTTAAACGATCATTGGTACTTGAGTCAATATATGCTCTTTATAATTACAAGTTGTTCATGTATCCATTATATCCAGAGTTATAATCATGATTTATATATCATATATATCATATATATCCTGTACATATTCATTTTATACTATTCTATATCATTTGGAGATAAAAAACAAAAAGCACCGTTCATGGAGATGGTAGGCCGTACGTACGCATGAACGCTACTTTCATTTTTTTCATATTAATGGAACTAAAAATAAATGATATATATATATATATATTATAATTACAGTATAATATATATGTTATATAGGTCACATATGTTCGTTAATTTCATTCTTTATACATTCCATGTATTGCATGTACGAGTCACATCACTTGAGGGGGCAGTAGTCCGCACTTCCTCATATGAAATTATCGCATTTACACAACAAGAAAAGAATAAAGTTATGGTTTAAATATAAAATATAGAAGCATATAGTAAACTTAAATACAATATATATCATATATAAAATACAGTGACATCATAATGGCCACCTTTAATGGTGTTAAAAGAATATTGAACAATCATCGTTTCGTGAGGCAGAAAATCGTCAACCACAGAAACAGTATGTTCTTTAACCATTAGACGAAGGTGTGTGTAAATGTAGCTCGAATACATCTTATAACAACATCCTAGTATATTTAAGATGCTGTAGTTGTTACAAAATAAATTAATAAAAAGAGTTTAGGGGGTTGGATAAGAAAAATAAAACAAAAGGACTCAAGTGAAGACATTGCCTTAAAATCGGGTAACTCCCTTTGGTTTGAGATAAAAGGCTTCCTTGGGAAGCCTTATGCCCAAAGTGAGGCATCAAAGAGTTAGATAGGGATGTGTAGAGAACAAATGGGTAGGGGTTGGCCGAGCCAAAGGCTTTTGAAGTGTGGGTAAGGAGGTAGGGGTGGGGACCTTTTCTAAGAGGAGAGGAGGGGCACTCTTGGAAATGTATAAAATGTAACTTTATTTTCAAATGAGTTTCGGATTTTAATGGTCCCACATTGATGTTTTTCGAGTCTAAGGTGATAAGGGTTCTAAATCCACCCATCCAATAGGTTTTGGACATGTTTAGGTCTTATATTTTATATTATCTTTCCATTTTATTTAAATCGTTAAATAATAAGGTCATTATTGCATCATTATGATGTCATAAATAATTTAATTTATTTAATGTATAAAAATTATAAAAAATTACTATGATGTAGGAAATAGTTTTATCTTTCCAATGAATATTAATAGTCCAAATTATCATTTATTTAGACAAAATTAAAAATATTTTACTTAGGTGATACATTCTTTGTTAAATTTAACATTCTTTAAAACTAAAAAGATAAAAAGACACTTTCTCACAAAAGTGATTCCATGGGGCCACCAGTTTGGCACAAGGCATCCCATGGTCAGCCATGAGACAACAAGTAGCCTTAGGAATCATTTTGTGGTCATTTTTTATTATTATGATATTATCTTATTATATTTTACTACCTGATTACTCATTAATCAAGATAATTAAAGATAATTACCATCGTTACTATTCATAATGTCCAGAAAATAAGAGTCTTAATTTAATAATTTGGACCTTATGATTCCAAATATGTAATCCATTTTACCAAATTAAAAACGCATAAAGTTCAATAAATAATTTTAAAAAACCTTCCCGTTGCCAAAACAAATAGCGGGTTTTTAGAAACAATATTTATGAAAAGTTTGGCACTTGTTTATGCCTAATTCCAAAGTGAAATTAATCCCAATGACCATCATTGAATTACATGGTAAAAATATATTCTAATTACAATTTAAAACAAATTAAAAAGATAATATAACAATATAATTAAATTATATGAAAAAGCAGTTTTGATGTAAAATGCAGTATTTTTCACTATTCATTGAAAAATGAACATTGTCAGAAAAATACCAAAAATTAACCCAAGGTAAATTTCAATGTCCCAATCATAAATAATATGTTTATTTTTAAAAATACAGATAATAAAATTACCAAAAAGTGGATTTAAAAAGGGGTTCGCCATCAAAAGGCGGTTAATCAACATTTTAAGGAATATTAGAATGTTTATGCATAAAAACTGGATTCATATGCATTTTTAATTCTCTAACATTTATTGAAAAAAAAAATATTTGAAAAACATATATAATCATTTTTTAGTTAGTTCAGTTCATTCCAGCCATTACAACAGCTAGGCGTTAACTACCATTTAAAATAATATTATTTTATTATTAGAGTGCAACGTAAGATTTCAATGAAACATGTTGTTGCATATTGGGTACTTCATCGATCATAGCATTCCCTTTAAAGTAATAATAATATTTTATTCACAAATATGGATAAATGTGAAAATGTCATACTCTTTATTTACCTGGGGTGTTATAGTTGGGATGTTATTTGGGTAGATCATGATCAATTTATAGTGTCCTAGGGTATGGATAATGTAGTATACATGTTTCCCTTTTATAAGTGAGAAAAGGGGCTCTCTTGTAAATATTAAGATTTTTTTAATATTATAATTGTATTTCTCAAGAAAAGTGGCTAAAAGTTAGTTCAATATCAATGATATGATAATTTTAACTCTAAATCCAATAATACAATAAAAATTTAAGGAATTTTTAGAGATATCTGATGTTTTATCTCTTAGTTTACCACAATTAACCATTTTAACCATTACCATTGTGAATCTTTTACCATGGTAAAAATTTATTATGGATAAAAATTAAATTCATAAAATTAAAAAAATTAACATAATGATTCCAAATGTATAATTAATTTTCAAATATTAAATTTCATGATCAGGTAAAAATTAATTTTAAATGATGTTTTCAAAATGCAATGAAACCCCATTTTTAGAAATATTCCTTTTTTTTAAAAAAATAATGATTTTACACCAAAAAATATAATAATTTTGATTCGATAAATTTTTATGGTTTATTATTTAAAAAAATAGTCAGTTTGATCATGAATAAATCCAATTCCACCTTTCATCCACTCAACTAAATGAAAACCCAAAAATAGTTTTTTAGATTAAAATTTAACCTGGGTTCCAAAAAGTCAAGAATGGGTTTCCAAATTAAAAATAATAATTTTAATTTCATTATTTTAAACTTTATATAAATATTTGGTTGTGAAAAAGGTTTTCTATATTTCATTGTAAATCTTATATCATAATGATGTAATAAAATTTACAATATTTATAAAATATCTATTTTATCCACATTCACCCAAAAAACAAGCATTTCAGAAAAATAATAATAAATCACCCTAAAATAATTCTCATATTTTAATGTAAAAAATTTAGTTCATTTAATCAAATTAAAATTATAAAATTTATGAATTTAACTTTAAAATAAAACAATGTAATACATGGAAAAAATTAGTTAAAAAAATTATCACATTTCAGATGATAATTTATATAAAATTATTTATAAAAATATGGAGAATATGAATCCTTAAAATTGATATTTATAAATCCGAAAATTCATTTATTTCTTGAATTTCCTGGTTTTTAAGGTTATCATAAAACTTAGGATATAGTTTGTTCAAAGGTACGTGTTTGTGTCTTTTCATCCATAAGAGATCCCCACCCCCACCACATACTTCACCCTTTCTCCCTCTATCCCCCTTCGAATCATATATTGGGATGATGCAGTGTTTTTTAAAGATATTATAGTAGTGTGATGTTTGCATGGGTTAAAAGGGCCAGTGAATTAGTACAAACAGATGGTAATGAGTGAACAATAGTGGTGTGATAATAGAACCTCACCCAGTGGTAGTGGTTGAGATCTGGGTGAAAGTGGATAGGTTATTGTGACACGTGTAGGGTAAATAATTATTGGTATGGTAATTATTCATTTGATTAGATAGTGAAATATGGAATCATCTTTCTTGTTTGTTAACAAATAGGAATGGGTTGGTGGGTCAAACCCACTGGGGGTCTGATTGAGAAAGACTGGTAGAGAGTGTTAGGTAGTATGAAGTAGGTTGGATAGATGGGTGGGCCTTGAGAAATAAAAAAACCTAATCCTTAGGGGTAAAATTGGTGTATAAAGAAATTATGAGTTATCCAAACTATATTAGATCAAAAAGGAGGTCCCTCGAATTACTAGGCCCAAGTGATGCAATTCAGACCATATGGGTTGCCCCCAAGAGAATCAGTCATCTACTCGGTCAAGGATCCCAATGAAGATTGAGTCTGACCAAAACTAATCTAGGATGGTAGTGTTTCATGTGGGAATCCATGCATAAATGAGGCATCAACTTCATATCCTACTCACACCACATAGTAAATGTTCAGGCTACTATCTGGCTTAGAATCACACATTTTAGGTGTGTTTTGTGATTTCTCAAAATGATGTCAGAACTAATAAAATAGTCTATCAAAAGTAATTTTTTCCACGGATATCACAGTTGAAGGGTAATATTTTCCATTAGAGACTATAAAAAGAATCTTTTAGTAATAAAAAATTTACACCTTCATTTGAGAATAGTTGGATTCTTACGTTATATTTAGGTAGACACATGGTCACATACTCCCATGCGGGCACATAGATGATAGAGCGTTGGTCCTATAAAAGAAATACTATGATTGCAACTCACTTAGGATAGAGGCATGGGTTCTCCATTTTAAATCAATGGTTTAGATACTCCATTGATAATTTTTAATCATGACAGGGTTCTTTTACCCCCACACGATTGATGGGGTAAGATACTCTTCCATGAGATCAGAAAAAAGTTTTATATTCATAGAGTTCATACTCCCTCAATTAACATAATTATTCTCAGCAAGGAACATGTTATTTATTCTTGATCTTGGAACTCCCTCAACCTGTATTATTACTCTTGAAAGGCTTATGCCCCCTCTATGAATTCAGAAGGCTAATGTGGAACTTATAATGAAGAGAATTATGGTTACATCGAGTGTTAAATCTCATAGGAAATCCCTCTATTCCCTATTGGAGATGAACGTAATGGAACTGGGGTGTAAATTTTTAATTTTTGGAATACAACTCATTTAACCAACCTTAATGTATATCTTGGTTTTTATTATGATGTAAATTTTAGTCTGGTTCATTCTTTTTTTCTGGGTGTCCAACTGGGTATTTATATACTCACCCCTCCTTAGGCTCAACTTCCCAACCGTGCTGTCTTTATGTATGATAATGTACAATACTAGTTTAATCATTCACGGATGTAGATTTTTCATAGTATGTGTTTATAGGTTCTTGATATTGGAGGCTATAAGAGACTATGTATGGAGTCATTATAGAAATGATGTGATATTTCCATCTTTCATAGGTATATCTTATTTTATGATTTTTATATACACTTTATAACTTATTGATTTTTCTTGGGTGGTACCATTATGGTTCATTAGAATCTCGACATTCATGATTTTATATAGTCCAGTTGTTACATCTGGCAGAACATTAATGATTGTTGATTATTTTGTGATATGGTGATGTGTAGTTTTATTATAGGTTATCATTAGGAAAAGGCATATCATTGTAATATTCAATATTGGATCTATTCATCTAACTTTTCCCTATTGGGGGAATGATTTTTGTAGAACCCTTGGCATAAATGCTAGCCCAATAAGGGACCCAATGGGTCAAATCATATTAACCACCAACAAGTCTCTCACGTCCAGTATTAAGTTCACATAGAAACACCACCAATTTAATCAAGAAAATAAAATATATATATATTAATAATGTGTTATCATATAAATGTACATATTTTGTTCTAGATGGGAACTCTCATGTGTCGATTTAATTGAAGCCAGATAATGCATTAATGAAATATGTTTATAAAATAATATAACAAAAAATATATATTATATGTTAAGTTACTAATATAAACTTGTTACATGTATTAAAACAAATACATCTCCCCTAACAAAACATATCATCCCCCACCACCATAGCATTACCTCTAGTGTATAATGATACCACAATCATCTCAAAAAATCTACCCCCAAGGACATCATTGTACAATATAATAGTTGAGAAGGTTTCCACCACTAGGAACTATCATTATTACTGTGTTTCTAACCTTAGGAATACTATGTGTACATACTTATGGATAATTCCCTCCCCTACCAACCTCATATTTCGAAAAATGGTTGAGCAACGATCCACTTAAAGGAACAGGAACTAGTTTTGGATGTCCAGCTATATAGACTCTCCACCTTGACCTATAATCCCTGTAGCATAATAGTTTGGAAGGAAACCACTAGTGGGGTGTTATTATATTTCTAGGTTTCCATCTAGGGGAACTCTCCCCACCTCTACTTACAACATAATCATCACATTATAGAAAACATCAACACCTATCAAAAATCGGCATTGCATATACACGAATCTATAGTGTATAAAAAACCAAAAATATTTACACAAATTACCATTTCATATCATCAATAACCTAAATAATATAACAATATAATAAAAATTATCATCATCATTTTTTAATCAATTCGATCCCCCACCATCCATTATACTTTCCACCTAGGATGGCTATATATAAATATAAATATAAATATGTATGAGGGTGTATAAGACCATATCATGTATCTGTACCACACTAATATTGTTATATAATAATCTAGATCCCATGGATTCAACCACCATACCCCGAACATTCATGATATTTTTGTAATTAAAAAAACTACAACCACTTCACTCTGTGTTCTTGTAGGGGAAAACCCATTTGAGAAAAGTCCCATAATTCCCATTCTCTTCTAGGACCACACCACACATTAACCAAACAATAGAGGTTCACATTCCACCATAATCATTATTTCATAACACATAATCTATTATACATCATATGAAAATTGAAAGGAAAACACTAAGAAGAATAACCCTATCCTAGATTTGGAATCACCCCCATGCCTAAGTGGAATAACCCATATAAAAAACTGAAACACCATAGTATAACTCAATGAATGAAAGTCCATATTCACCAATTGGTGGCATGGCCCCATTATATTTTAAATGGATCCTAGGTAGGTTACTATCTCATCTTCCATTGTAAAATTTGTTTTATATATAATGTTTTTGAAAGATGTTTTCCCCCTCTATTGAGTTAGATAAACTCAAGCTAAATGATATTAGAACATCATTCATTCCCCATGCATAAATTTTTCCAACATGAAAACATTCCATTCTCAATATAGTCATTATAACTTAAAAAATTCATCATTTAATGATTATATTAAATTCCACAACCAGTTTATAAATAAGAACATAACATCTTTTTTTCCCTCAATAGATATTTTCACTATTCTCTATTATAGTGTAAAATTTCTCTATTAATCCACACCAGTTTGAAAATATATATTACATGGAATATAATTTCCCATAAATTTTCATAATCAGTTTTTCAATGTTTCAATTACAGCCATTAATATGGCATGCCAAATTTCATATCATTTTTAATATCTGTAAGGAGGGTATTTTTTATAAATATGATACACATTATTGTTGGAGTTGGTTCCCTAAAACCAATTACGTTGTACATTCTACTTTTGATTACATGAATATTCAATGTTAGATTAAAAGAATATTCAATGAAGTGAATACTAATATAAATATATTATCACATATTTATTGTTCATCTAAATAACATTGATGTGATAATGTTCTATAATATTTGTCGAGTTGATAAGATAATAGATGTTCCCCGCTATAATGAGAACTTTGATATGCTATAATGATATAACTTAAATATAGTCCTAATGTCTTTTAATGTACTATGATAGGGTACAAAATACATAGTTTTTCAGGTGCGAGTAATCATATTCAGATGAGGTTTCTTCTCATGAATTTTGCACTTGGTAATCTCCATGATCGAAGATTGTGATAACTAACCTACAAATAGAAATTTTTTCATGTTTTTGTGTTATTGGATATTTATATATGCAAGTGTGTGTAATGCTCCTTGTACTTTTAAATTATTATTAATACATGTTTAAATTCATACAGTTAGATGTATTTGGTAAAACATGACATTAATAATTCATGACGAAGTTGGAAACGTTGGGTGTGTCATATATTACATGTTATTAATAATATGTTGGGGAAATATTTTTTTCCATCATTATAGAAGTTGATATCTTAGATCATTTATTAGAATAGAACAATTACATTTATTTACATTTACATGGTTTAATGATGTGTTTATTTCAGATAATCAATGAAAAATGTAACAAACATATAGGCTGATAACATAGATGTACAACATGCTTGATGAAATATTGTAAAAAATAGATTATATTACACTGTGAGAGTTCATATGTAATTGTCTAAGTTTTGACATTAAGTTCTTTCTCAATAGGACTTTTACCACTTACTATATTATAATCTTGGACATTAGGATATCCCACCTATTGTCAATGAAAAATAATCTTAATGGGTCATAGACTAATTGTTTTCTGATCATTTAAAATTCTTTTTTAATTTATTTTTACAAATCAATATTAATATCAAGTCAAATGAAAAATTTTATTCATATATTATTGATCGTTTCTATTCGCAAGGTAATGAATAATTTATTTTATTACATGAAACATTAATAGATATATATTAACTAGATTGGGAATAAAATATTTATTTAATTTATTGATTAATAAAATATTTATTTGGGTATTTAATAATGATGTGGAATTAAAGGGTAAATTGTTTCCAATGTTGAATATTTAGTTGCAACATGATAAATAATAATCATCACAATGCACATTAGCACACACCATAGATTATTATTATTATTATTATTATTATATGAAATGGTGTTTAATAATGATTATTAAATTACCTAATGTCTGTTATGAAATTAAATAATATTTTAACTTAAACTCTACCTCTACCAATAAAAGGTTGTCTATTATGTAGTGTAAATCGAGATTTCTGAATCATTTTGCACAATATAATTCTCTCTCAATTCCTCCTCTCATCCTCAGAAGAATGAGTGGCATTGGAGATCTTCCCATGAGGTTGAATATATGGAAAGCGATCAACATGAACAACAAAAGACAATGATTTTTAAGGCTAGCACCTAGAAATGAATTGGTGTCGCTCAGAGATCAAAGGGGAACATGTAGATCACTACTAGAGAGATACTACAGATGTATCCTTCTAACTCAAGGAAGGTAATCCATGAAGGATTTTTTAGAAGATCAATATCATCATCGGATAAAGTTCCTATGATGGGGTAATAATTTCTATTGATGTTAAATAAATTAATTATAAATTTATCATGCAAATATCAACTATTGGGTTTTTAGGAACTATAGGTAAAATTAATTTATAATTTATCGGCCACCACTAGATCTTTTGTTGCACTCGGAATCTTCAATTATAAATTAGTTTCAATTAACCAATAATAATTTATATAATATTATGTTATAAATTGTTCATCTATCATAATAAAACCAAATCCTAATATGTACACATTGATTATTATAATATGATAATCTCAAACTGCTTACCACAAATCTACAATGATATTAATTCCTCAATCTTCATTGACTACTAATATATTTTGGTTGTCCCTATAGACCTTTGTCAATGCACTATGAACTAAGACATGAATAAATTAAAATTATGTCAAATATATATTCTATTAAAAATTAAAGACACAATAATCCATTACATTTTCCATAACCATTTCTGTATTTTTTTCATTTTTAAACCCTCGAAATTATTCTATATAGATGTTGCCTCATTTCATTGGCCAAAAATATTTCCATCCATTAATTTCACACATCACGGATCAATAACCTCTATATAATATATCAAGAAATTAATTTTGTAAAAACAATCCATTAAAAAAAATTATTTAATTAGATAAATAATTAATTAAATTCCACCATAATTTTTATTTACCAACAATAACCAAACGCTCTGAAAAATTTAGAAAAATTTCACCCAAGGCTATAAATCACACCTCAAATCCACAAGGCTCTCAAGATGTAATTTCACAATAAGATAATTTACCAATTTGACCTTCAATGTAAAATATACTATAATAACTTCAATAACTTCAGAAACTATCTATCATGAATGATTTTAGTATATAATATTTAAAATCATTCTTTTGTATTTAATATTTTCATTGGAGTATAATTCATTACCATGTATTATAAACAAGAAAACCTTAATTGCATTGATCACAATAAAATTTGAGTGTGTGGAAATATAAAAAAACAAAAATGAGGTTGAAGGAATTTTGGCTTAATGACATGAGAGTGAATGTGTAACTTGAATAACCTATCAGATGGATAATCAAAAAGCAATCGACATTCGAAGAATTCAGTACAATAATAATTGTGAAAATGAATCGATAAAATTAATTTTTTTCAAGGATATGTTTGAAAATGTTATGTTAAAATTATAGTCACAAAAAAATATAGAATTAAGTATACATTTTGATGAAGAAACGTTCCTATAAGTCATTTCTACATTTAGGTTCATTCTGGTATTATGTGATGGGGGCAGATTATGATACGGGGAGGAAAAAGTTTGAGTTTTAAAAACATGAGTTTGATTATACCCATATAGGTGATGAAATCAATGAGTGTAGGTAAATCTAATTCAAAGGGTTTACATTAATCATGGTGATAAAAAAACAAAATAGGGAAATTACAGATTCCATTGTGATTTATTTTTTAAATATTCTACATTTTATACATTAATTGTCACATAGAGATTTGAATATCTCAAAAAAATCACTATATCTTGTGACATATTTTATGACTCTCTCTCCTCCAAAGTATGTTTTTTAATAGTTTAAGAGAGATAAATTCTATAAGTATAAGTGATAAACCATAAAAACATGAAACAACTAGGAAACTAGAAAAACCTAAAAACAAGATGAAAATGATTACCAGATACTTCATGAATGGATAATTCTCCCCGTGATGTCATTGTGCCCCACAATATCACCTCAAGCCCTGTGACTGGAGAACCTGATTGATAGTCCTCATGTCATTTCCACTGCAACCTACCCAAAATAGTTCCTACAATATCAACACCACTAGAACAGCTAGAAACAAACTCTCATCTGAAGGATCCAGGCGCAATGGAAGCGTGGTTGGGACGAAACATAATTTTCATTTTTACCAAGATCAATGAATATTCCAGGATCAATACGATTATGAAATCTAGTATCCAAAGAATATAATAAAAGATTTAGATAAATAAGAACGAGGCATGAAACCTTTAGGTAGGATCTTTCACTTCATGGTTATAATTAATTTAATTAATTTCATAAAGAAAAACAATAACTTTAGCATTGGTATTTTTCTTCATTGATGATGTTGATCATCCAAAATGACCCTTCCTAATTATCTCATTGGGAATGGAAGGATCAAAGCGAGAATTCCTATAGCGTTGATCCACACGTTCTCTAATGGGTTTCGATCGACACCGCTCTTTCTCCGGGTGCTAGCGTGATGAATCAAGTTTCTTGTGTCAGTCATTCTTGATCACATGTTCTTCGAGATTGAAAAAAGTCTCTCGTTCTTGAGAGGGGAGAGAAGATGATACGAGAGAGAAATTTTTTGGCTCAACAATTCTCAATTCACCAGGCATGTGATGTGGTGTAAGGCCGAATATGCGTACATGCCTATTTATATACAAGGAATTTCAGTTACAATATTTAATTTCATAGCGACAATTAAATTCAATCACGAACTTATAGAAAACCCATGAATTTAATAATAGTATCCCATCATTGTTTTTGGTGAGCCAACATGCGCAAAAAGGAATTATAAATTTAATTCTATGTCACGAAATAGTAGTAGAATTATTTTAATTTGAGACAAATAGTTAAATAATTATTTACTGTCTTTCAAATAATTATTTTACTACCCGACCGACCTTGGACTCCTCTAACTCCACATCCATTTATTGAAAACTGAATAAATAAATAAATAATTTATTCACATAAATTAAAATTTTATTTACAAACTATTAAATAATTTTTTTTAAATGTTCAATAAAATTAATAAATAAATATTGTTTAATTTATGCGATAATTTTAACCTAAATAAAATTTTTCAATGATTACGGGAATAAAAATTATTTCATTAATTAAATTAAAATAGAATATAACCGTGACCACCAAAAAACACTTAGTTTTTAACCCTCTAGGATCATTTCTTGTTGGAATTAGGCGGGCTTGCCTAAAGTCTAAGAGTACTATCAATAAACAGGTCATGGAAACCAAGAGACATGACGTAAAGTCGCAACAATGCAATCCACATAAAATGGCTCACAGTGTAATATAATCCCATTGATGGAATATCTTATCATGTAGGTTTCATGACCGTTTCCTCAAATTTTGTTCCTGATAGGTCATTCATTGACAACCAGAAATAAACTCATCGTTACACCATGGCCATGGGATTTTCCACGATGGTTCTATTTCAATCAAAGGACCAAGATATAATCTTCCATAAATGGAAGGGACAAATACTTCCTCGACTTATCTATTAATAATATGCCACTCATGATGCTCCCAATGTACCCTACTTCCCACCAACTCTCGGTGTGACATTTTTCGTGAGTAAATCAATGTGCATAAGTCATGACATGTATTAATGATAATATTAATGTATAAGGATCATTAAACATGATCGCATATAGAAATATCGGATGACACCAAAACATGAGGAATTCATACTAGCGGGTCTGTTCTCATAATATTTTATCTTGGATATTACCATGTATGATCTTCAGGAGATAATGTATCATCTACTTACATGTACTCGCACCAGACGTTCTGCATTTTATGTCTCCCATCATAGCATGTCATCCAACACCAAAACTATATTTATGACTACAGTTATAGAATTTCATTGTTCTCATAATTGTGGGGAACTTCAATGAACATATTAATGCAAAAAATACGGTATGACATTATTACTTCATCATCATGGAAAACAATGAACAATAGGTAATAATGCATTATATATCCATGTAATCAATGTAAAACCATTTGGTATTAGGACACAAACTCTTAAAAGTCCCACTTGGACCAGAGCCAAATTCCTATGACTTTTAGTCCGCTAGACCTCACATGATGATCATGTTTCTGCTGATTCATGGCTTCAGTCAAGGGGTTCGGCACATTGTCTTCTATATAAATACTACTCACTGCAACCTCATCTCTCGGAGAAAAATTCATCAAGAGATGATACTTCCAAAGTATGCGCTTCGTCCGCTGATATGACCTTGGCTCTTTTGCAAGATCCACCACTACAATATTATCACAGTACATTGTGATGAGGTCATTACTACTAGGTATCACTTCTAGCTCCTAGAAAAAGTTTTTCATCTAAACTACTTCTTTAACTTCCTTAGAAGCTGCTATATAATCTGACTCTACTATAGAATCTGTGACCAGACTCTGCTTTGAGCTCTTCCAGCTCACTACACCACCATTAAAAGTGAAGATGTATCCTGTTTGAGACTTCAAGTCATCTTGATAAATTTGGAAACAAGAATCTTAATATCCTCTGATGACTAGTTCCTCATCTCCTCCATAATCTAGGAACATTTCCGTAGTACTCCATAGATACTTTAGGATTGTCTTGACTGCCATCTAATGGAAGTCACCTAGTTCATCTTGATATCATCCTAACACACTCAATTAGTATGCGACATCTATCCTAGTACATATCATTACATACATGACTAACCCCATTGATGATGTGTTTGGAGTCCTTTTCATTATCTTTCTTTCTTCATGTGTCTGAAGACACATTTTCATGGAAATATGAATTCCATGTGATGTAGGCAAAAATCCCCTCTTAGATTGTTCCTTAACGAATCCCTTTAGTATATTTTCAATGTATGTACTTTGACTTAGGCCAAGTAATCTCTTGGATCTATCACAAAGTATCTTGATACCAAAAATATATGCTTCCTCACCCACATCTTTAATGGAGAAACATTGATTCAACCATGCCTTAAAAGAATGAAAGACTAGTATCTCATTTCCAATAAGTAATATGTCATAAACATATACAATTAGGAAAATGACTGCACCCCCACTAAACCATTTGTAGACACAAAGCACACATTCATTCTTGAAAAAATAAATTTTTTTATGGCTTCCTCAAAATCAATGATCCATGACCTAGATGCTTTCTTTAATCCATAATTGGATTTCTAAAACATCCATACCTTATTTTCATACTTAAGGGTAAAAAATCCTTCAGGTTATTTTTTATAGACATCTTTATGAAGGTTACCATTAAGGAATTTTGTTATGACATCCATTTTCCATATCTAATAGTCATTGTTATCCACAATTTCAAGTAGAATTCTAATGGATTTTAGCATTACAACTGGTGAGAAGGATTCATCATAATCAATTCCATGATGCTATTTAAAACCGTTTGCAACCAGTCTTTCCATGTAGGTACTGACTTGTCCTTCCATATCTAGTTTCTTCTTGAGTTAACATTTTAAACCTACATGCTTTACATCATCTGAAGGATTTACCAAAATCCAGACTTGGTTTTGGTACATATAATCCATTTCAAAATTCATTTCTTCTTTCTACATCGCAACATATGTGCCACTTACTGCTTCTTTGTAGGTTAGAGGATCCTTATTATCAACTAATAATGATTCACCATTTTTGGTAACTATAAAACCACACCATTTCGGTTCTATAACCTCTCGTATACTCATATGTAGTACCCGTGTCTCTTGAACAGATTCTTCTTCCATGTGGCTTTCTGGAATCTATTCCTGTACAAACTCTTGTGTACATTGAGCCTCGACTTCATGGAAGTCCATCTCACTCCTACTATCGCTTTTGGATATATCCTCCCTCTCATGGAATATGGAATGTATTTCCACAATAACCATTTCGTCAAAGGATATGTATTGGTAATATCCCCTTATTTAATTGGGGTAACATATAAAGGTACACTTTTTTCCCCGGGGTGCGAGTTTGTTACCTGAAAAGTCCTGAACATACACTTTTCTACCCCACAAATGAAAATTCGAGAAACATGCATTTTCTTCCACTCTAGAAATCTTATGGAATGACATTTATCGATTTTATTGGTACTTGGTTTTGTATGTGTTATGGTTCTTGTAACGCACAACCCCAAAAGGATAATAACAGACTCTCATGACTCATCATTGATCACACCATGCCCAATAGGGTCGGTTCCTCTGTTCTCTCACACAATTACACTGGGGTGTGTTTGGAGGAGTGAGTTGGGTAGGATGCCAATCTCATATAAGTAATTAATGACGCCTTGATTTATATATTCTCCACCTCGGTCTAAGCGTAGTTTCTTAATCTTCTTACCAAGATGGTTCTCAACACCATTCTTGTATTCTTTGAGCATATCAAAATAATCCAACTTATACCTCATTAATTAGATATATCCACATCTACTAAAATCACTAGTAAAAGTTATGAAGTATGGGTACCCTCCCATTGATTTAACTGGAAATAGTCAATACACTTTGGTTTGAACCAATTCAAGAAGTCCATTTGGCCTTTCAGCTTTCCCAACAAATTGGACTTTGGTCATTCAGTGTTGTAAACATGCATGACATACTCCAAGTGGTTTCAGTTCAAAAGAATCTAAATACCCATCTTGATGTAACTGTATCAAGTGTTTATCATTTACATGACTTAGCCAGGGATACCAAGTTGGGTATGGTATGAGTCATGTTACGTATCTTTGTCATTGATTTCCATTACCTGGATTGTGTAATATAATACATAAATACCATTGTAAATATATTCCCTATCAAAACAAATGATATCTTTATAAATGAAGAAACATTCATTTTCAAACATGAATAAAAATCCATATATATCTAATATGGATACATAAATTATGATTTTCATTACATAAGTCACATGAAAACATCACTTTAACACCAATATCATCCCAGCTGGCAATGTGAGGTGGTAGTCCCCAATAGCAACAACAACACGTTTGGCTTCGTTGGCTGCTCGTAGATCTACCTCTAATCATTCAATATTCTTGAATCTTCTTGGTTCATATATATGGATAAATATGAAGAACCCCAAGTTGTATCTAATAACCAATTAGTAGAAACTGATATATTTCATTCAATAACAAATGCTCTTGAAGATTCCCCTGGCTTTTTAGTATGGGTACAGTTCTTCTTCCAGTGGCCCTTCTTGCCACATGCGAAACAATCAGACTCTTGTTCCCTTGCCTCTCTTTTGATCTTCCTTTTCTTGTAAGGCCGTGAAGAATATTTGGGTTTAATGCTCTTCACCTTCCCATTATCCTTATTCACCATAAGGACAGATGGCTATTCATGCTTCCTAATTTTTTCCACTGTGCGAATAAGGATAAGAAGATTAGATATAGACTTCTCAAGCCTGTTCATATTTAAATTGACAAAAATGTTAGAGAAGATCTGAGGGAGTGATGCGAGGATGAGATCGGTGTCGAGTTCTTCAGGTAGTTTAAACCCCAGAACCTCTAAGCTCTCAATGTAGCCAATGATCATGACTACATGAGGCCTAGATGGGGAACCCTCTCCAAGAACACTATGAAAGAGTGCCTTAATGATCTCAAACCATTCCTATCATACTATATCCTTGTAAATACCACATCGGTGGTCGACCATGCTATAAGAATCCATGTTTTCATGAGACTTCTTGAGCTCACTAGGCATTGATGATAGCATAAAACATTGAATGTCAACTGCTTCATTTATATGTTTCTCATGGACTTAGAAATCATCATCACTCACCTCTTTGGCTGGAGGATCAGGTAATAATGTTTCTAGTACATAAGACTTCTGTTCATGGCGTAGGATAACCTGGAGGAGTCTAAACCATTACTATAAGTTACCACTGGTGAGGATGTAGTCTTTATCCAGAATTGATCATAGGGATCGTGTGGTTGACGAGTTTTTCATTTTTATTCTACAATTAAAAGAGAATATCATTAATAATTTATTGATAATATTTTTTAATAAATAATAAATTTAATTATGCCTCCCACTATTTTATCATTTCCAAATATCCCTCACCATTTAACGTAGAATGTCCAGTTTACATTACATTCTAGTGGAAAGGATCCAAATTCTTCTTCGAATAACCCCAACAAGGGATGGTCAGGAAATTAGAAGGTATTAAAGTAGGTAGGTCTTTTCCAACCGCGGGCTTACAGCTCTTTGATATGTTGATTGGAATTCCAAATCTTGAAATCATGAATTTGGATTTCCTCAACTCTTGGCACCAATATTATATCATGTCTAGAAAGGGATACTCCTCTTTTTGTAATATGGTTAATTCATACTATAACCTTTTATGCGGGATTCCTATATAATAGTATGTGTCCAAACATGGGTTGTTCAAACAAAATAATTTATTGAGTTTTCCCTTATTCATGTAATGAAAAGCATGTAATGACTTAATATTTAATTTGTGGTATTTTTATCTCTTCTGTTTGAATTTATTTTTATCATTATTACATGCTTGTTAATATTAAGTGGATGTTACTTAAGTGATTAATCATATCTTGATAATATTTACACATATGTATGGTTTATTTGAGTTCTATCTTGCATGCTTTTTTAATTCATTAATTATGGGATTGTGACAACACATCCATAATGATAAACCATGAAACTCACTGAAATAAAATAAATTAAATGAAATGATCATGAACTTTTCTATTGGTTATTTTACTTATAGGTTGATAAACTAACCCTGACCTAGGGGATAAACAACTTGAAACTTTTGGGTTCGTGTTTATAACTTCCACTTGTCCACATCTATATCTCTTGTGATTGGTTTCATCTCGGCTCCAGCTTGAACCGCCTAATGTTTCTTGGAAGTTACATCCATTACATAAGACCTTTTTAACTCCAATATAGGTGAGAGGTAAAAAGGTTTTTTACATGAAAGAAACCATGGGCACTCAGGCCCTACATATTAATGAGGAGAAGGCTCTCATGCCAACAAATTTAATTCTAATAAATAAATTAAATGAAACGATCCACATATAACGGTCTTGGTCATGCTCATTATCATCCATACATGCAATGATATTTACACATAAAAGAAAATAGAAATAAATTCTTTAATCGTTATTGTTTAAAACAAATCACACACGAATCAATTAACTTTCACATTTAATTAACCAAACATTTTATCATAAACCAATTACTGAATTTCCATGATATTTTCGTCCATAATAATTTTAATCTAATAAATTCATTTAAAATTTTCATTTTACGTAACTTATACCTTAGAGGAAACCTAGTGAATTCATATTCATAACTACCTAATGAGTAGAAATGAGATTTATGTAGATGTAAAATTAAACACACACACACGCATATATAACACCTATCATGTGTTGTGCCTGAGCATTACACCAACACGATGGTACACGTATCAAGGGTTTATATAGTATAATAATAAATCTTAATAAATATTCATAATTTGGATGAGTAAACGATGTGTAGTTCCAAAAACATGACGTGTACTACTTTTCACCATCTATTCGAAGTTCACGCCCGGGGAAACGACGTGTGAGTATACATCAAAAATCATCAAAGTACATGGTGTGTCCAGTTGGCCACACGACGTGTAGTTCCTCATTACATGGTCTCCAACTGGGAAAGCTATGTATGAGGTACATGGTCCAATCCTAACATGTAGGGACTACACAATGTGTCCTTTGAGCCACACTACATGTAATTCAGAAACTATGTACCCCCTATTCAAGGTCAACACACTGAGTCATTTAAGACTTTGAATTACTCGGACACACGTCTTCGTTTGGTGGACTGGTCTGATGCATTGAATCATGACTACAAGGCGTGTAATGCTGAATACACGCTGTGTGTTCTAGTGTTGTACGGACAGGAAGCTTTGGCACCATAGGATGATATCCTCTATTTTATTTTAATGAAAATTAAAAAAAAAGAACTTTTTTGTAAGGAGAATGAGAAATGAAAGTGGAGGAATAGATCTTGAAAATCATATTTGAAGAAAGATTAACTTTAATTGATACAATTAAATTAAAAAAATCATAAGTCATCAAAAAAATATTTATATAATAATAAACTAAGATGTAACCGCTCTGATACAAGTTGAAGGATCCTGGTGCCGTAGAAGCATGGTTGGGATATCACCCAATTGGGATTTTTATCATGAACAATGATTATTTAGGGTTCAATATGACAATGAATGCCAGTATCCACGGAATATAATCGATGATTAAGATAAACAAGAATATGGTCTGAATCCTTTAGACATAATCTTGAACATCATGTTTATAATTAATTTAATTAATTTCTTAAGGACAAATAATTCCTGGATCTTTAGTATTTTTCTTCTTTGATGATGTTGATAATATAGAATGACCCTTATGTATTATCATGCTTTTCTTGTAAGGATCCAAACTAGAATCCCTATAGTAGTGATCCATACATTCACTGATGGCCTCCGATCGACAACACTTGTTATCTGGGTGCAAGCGCGGCGAATCGAGTGTCTTTTATCAGTTGATCTTGATCACCTGTTCTTCAGACTAGAAGACTGTCTCTCATTCTTGAGAGGGGAGGGAAGAGGATTTGAACGAGAAATTGTTTGTCTTAAGAATTCCCAATTTACCAGGTGTGTGGTGTGGTGTATGTCACAATATGCATACATGCCTCTTAATATAGATGGAATTTTGGTTAGAATATTTAATTTCATAGCAAAAATTAAATACATTCATGAACATATAGAAAAATCATGAATTTAATAATAATACCTCATCATTATTTATGGTGCACCAACTTGCACAAAATTGAATTATAAATAAAATTCCGCATCACTAAATAATAGCAGCGTTATTTTAATTTGTGCCAACTTGTTAAATAATAATTTACTATCTTGAAAATAATTATTTTACTACCAGACCGTCCTTGGTAT
Source organism: Viscum album (assembly GCA_963277665.1). Classification (NCBI taxonomy): domain Eukaryota; kingdom Viridiplantae; phylum Streptophyta; class Magnoliopsida; order Santalales; family Viscaceae; genus Viscum; species Viscum album. The sequence continues at coordinate 2,018,200,686 of OY728127.1, forward strand.
GCTCGAGCTCCACTTCCATTTATTGAACACCTGAATAAATAAATAAATAATTTATTATCTTAAATTAATATTTTATTTAAATATTTGTAAATAAATATTTATTAAATGTTCATTAAAATAAATAAATAAATATTATTAATTTTTTCAATATTTTTAACTTGAATAAAATTATTTCATGGTCTTGAGAATAATATATATTTCATTAATTATATTCAAATTGAATTTAACTGAGACCACCAAAAACACATAGTGTGTGAACCTATCGGATTCTTTCTTGTTGGAATTAGGCAGGCTTTCCAAAAGTTCAAGAGTACTATCTTGAAATGGGTCAAGGAATCCAAGAGAAAGAACATAATGTTGCAACAAAAACATCCACATATGAACGCTCACTGTATAATATAATCCCTTTGTCACAATATCTCACCAAGACGGTTTCATGTCTGTTTCATCAACTTTTATGCTTGGTACATCTTTCATTGACTACCTGAAATAAACTAATCATTACAGCATGGCCAAGGAATTACATGTGAATGATATATTTAAATCAAAGGTCTGAGATGTCAACTTCTTCAAATGGAAGGGAAAAATACTTCCTCAACTTCTCTATTAGTAATATGCCACTCGTGATGCCCCCAATGTACCCTACTTCCCGCCAACTATCTATGTGACAGTTTTCGTCAGTAAATCAATGTGTGTATGTCATGACACATATTAATGATAATATTAAAGTCTAAGTATCATTACCCATGATTGAAGATAGAAATACCCGATGACACAAAAACATGAGGAATTCCTACTAGTGGTTCTGTTATCAAAAGATCCTATCTTGGAGATTACCAAGTGCGAACTTCATGAGAGAAAATCTCATCTTCTTACGAGTACTCACACCTGACAGTCTGCATGTTATGTGTCCCATCATAGCATTTCATCCAACCGCAGAACTATATTTAATAATATTGTTATAACATTTCAATGTTCTTATCATAGAGGGGAATTTCCATGACCTTATCAATGCTATAAATACTCTAGGACATTATTACATCATAATCCTGATGAAAAATGAACAATATGTAATAATATTTCAAATATCCATGTAATAAAAGAAAAAAAAGTTTGTTCTAGGACACCAACTCATACATCATCATCCTCGACCAACACCTAACCTTATTCCAAAATAACATGCTCACATTCCAACCAACTCAACCCAAAAAAATCTATCAAACAAGTCATTAAAATCCATCACTGATGAGAAAATACCAAAGTACCAACATCCCCTTACTCCCAAAACCATTCACTATAGAGGAATCATCATAAAAGGATTCAACAAGTCATAGGAGAAAATAACAAACATGCCCCTTGAAAAACAGTAAAGATGAATATAATAACACCCATGTCCAACCATTAGTAATCGATGATGCTCTAACACACCAGTATGGAACTAATATTGAGTAACGTCAACATCTCTAGAAGACGGGCTACCTCAGCTAGAAAGAAGAGGTCCCAAAATAGGGAATCTACGGCTATCAAAACTACCAATGAGGGACCATCGGTGAATCGAGAAATTACAAAGAAACCAATTAGAACCAAACTGAACCATAGTATAGAAAAAAAATAATGTTGGTTGCACACTCATGAAGATGAACACTCCCCCAACACGATCCCAAACAAACATGCAGTTTCGTCACACCAATCAAAAATGGGGTCAAGTTCAGTGAAACTGGAAGCATTATTAGAAGGAGAAAAAAATGAAATCCACAGTATAAAACAGTCATAAAACCAAATACAGAAAGCAACACATGAAGACAAAACAACCTATTACCAGAGAAACACAAATTCATAATCCAAATACATGAAGTCGAAAATCATTCTAAACCTGAAATGTATTCTAGAACGATGTGGAAAGAAAAAAAGAAAAGCGATGGGGTTGAAGGGGGAACTCATAAATATAAAAACGACATCGATAGAACTAGAAACCCTAACACCGAAGAATAGCGAGACCCATAGAAAATAAATAAATATTTTGGTGAAAGAAGAGAAAGACCAGAAGGAAGAGTGTGGGGGAGCAAAGGGAGGGCTGATTCCCAGGGATGATGATGAAGAACCATTACATCATTGAGGGGGATACAAGGCCATACATCTATGCAATAATATCTCATTTTTTAAGGGGATAATTTTCATAAATGGATATGGTTTTATTTATTTTATATATAGGGGGAATGACAGTTCCGTATCAAAAAATAAAGGTAATTCATGTTAAAGATCAAATATTGATGAAATAATAAAGGGTACCTCCAATTATTAGACTGGGTATCCAAATGACGACTAAACCCTTAAAAAATTTCCCCCCTCTTACAGCTTCTCCTGCATCTCCCAGTCACACTCAACTCGTCCTGTCACCCACTCCATCCTCGTCACTCCTATGCACTACTCTTAGCTCGCATCGTTGTCCTACCTCCATGCATCATCTCCTGTGCACTTCTCATCCCACACATCTACTCATGCGCTCTTTTCCCTCCATTTATTATTTCTAGTGATCATCCAGAAAGCCCATCTTATCCTGATCTCCCCTAAGTCCTCTCCACTTTTAGAAACATTCTATCAATGTTCCCCTTCTCCTAGCACAAATAAACCGAATTTTATGTTATTTGTCTGCTACAAATATTTTTGTTGATTATTTTTGTTAATTGATGTAAATATGAACTAAGAATGTGTTTTTGGATCATATATTCATCAATTCCATAGGTTGATTGAAAAAATACAATGTAAAATTATTTGCAAGATTGTTTTTTTGTTATTTTATTTTTTATGGAGCACTTGTTGGAGATTCACAAGGAAAAATTCATTTTTAAGGTGTATGATCGATGAGTAGAGTGCTATTAGAAGGAAATTCATTTGATGAATTATCAAGATGACATCATCGATTATGAATTGTAATTTTTCATTTTTAGATTTACAATACATGATAATGTTTGACAATGGTACATTTTAGTCCATATAGATGATGGAGTTGACCACTAATTCAGGTTCAATGAATGTTTTTCTCATGTATATATTATTTTAATATTGGACGAATGATGGAAATTGATAGGGTATGTTTATCAAAGATAATGACATATAAATGATTTTTATATTAACATTTTTTTCACATGTTATGTATTAACATTTGATATTTTATTTTTAGTGTTGAATTAGAATTTGGGAATTCAAAACAATGTTTGTTACCTGATGGTGATATTAAAATGCTACCTTGTGCAATTAGTAGTATTTCATGTTCATTCCCAGAGTTAAATACATTATAGTGGAATGAATTATTGGCAGATGTTGGCCAGATTTTTCCATTATCCAAAGCATTGAGAGAGACTTTTTTATAGTATAGCATTTCACATAGGTTTGACTATGAATATGTTAGGTATAGTCCACAAAAGATTTGTTGCGAAATGGAATGTTGAGAATTGCATGAGGAAGTTACAATAATATGTCATGGGAAACTCGACTCCATTTATTTGTGTTAAAACTTTTCAAAAAGATCATATGCACTCAGTCCAAGATATACTAGCAATTATTCAAAATCAAGGGCATCATTAGTGTCATCTATCATTTATTATTAGTTGAAGTCTAATGTGGAAAATTCATTGGATGAAATTAATGTTTAATTGTATAGAGACTGTTGAATATCACTTACATACCGTCAATAGTTAAGAACCAGTGTAAAAGCATTTGCTAAAATATATGGTGTTCTATAGTAGTCATATATGTTAATCCCCAAGATATGCAACAGACTAATGGAAGTTGATCCAAAAAATAGAAGTGAAGTGGGTATCTTCATAAAATGGTAGATTTAAATGATTATTCTTTGTATATGTGTGTTGCGTAAATGGATTCTTATTAGGTGGTCGAAATGTGTGTTTTTTGGATGGGTGTCACCTTAGTGGTCCTTATAAGGGTACATTGTTGGCAGTTCCAGCATATGATGCAGATGAAAACATTTTTCCATCAGACAAATTCTATTATTGGGGGTGACACATATGATGATTGGACATGAGTTTTAAACAACATAAATAAAATTAAAGGTTATACTGAATTGGTTATTGTGTATGATCGGCCCAATGAAATTAAAACTGTGGTCAAAACTATTTTATGGGTAAATAGACTTGCATGTTGTAGCAGTCATGTGAAAGAAAATATTAGATATAAATTTACATGATTATGCAGAAGAATGGGAAGTGGGGCTAAGGAATCTACATTAAAATTATTGGATGTCATTGCTTATTATCAGTTGGACTTTAATTTCAATTTTTCTATGAAAAATTTGACAAGACTGATTCCAGAATTGTCAAGATTAGTTGAAAAGGGTGGTGATGTTGATAGGCGAGCAATGTCTCGATTTCCACACCGTCAATGGGATCATATTACAATGAATTTATTGAAATCATTCCATTCATGGATTTTGAATGGGAGGTGAAATAATATGTGTGTGTTGATTAATGAACATCATGAGAAATTGAGTGATAAATTTTTTACCAACATGGATGAAATTAAAAGATGGAGAAATGGAGTTTGTCGAATGTGGAAGAAAAATTGTAAATGAATGTGTTAAGGAATTTACATTGATAGTAGAGAAGAGTGGACATAATGTTTTCATAGTTTGGATTGGTAATGTGGATATCCCTGTACAACTAGGAAGTCGGGAATCCACTTCTCAAGCATAGAAAATGAGTGGGACCCCTTGTTCTCATGCATGTGCAACAATAAGGAACATGCATGGTAACCTGTACAGATATATAGAATATTGTTATATTCTCAACACCCAACTGAGGCTTTATCTTAGAGTAATGAATTCAGTTGTGACCAATGACATTATACATTTGAATGCATTGACATGTACTGATTATAGGGATGGCATTTTTTTAAAAGGACCGAAGACTTCTCATCTTCCTGGTAGACCATCTCGTAATCGTATTGAGTCTCAATTTTAAAATAATAATTTGTATCATTGTTCTCGTTGTAAAAAAATAGTTCACCCATGAAAAAAGTGTAGAAATCCTAATATAACATGATTTGGAAACATTGAAAGGGTGGTGTTTTTTGGTATGCTGCTAAATATGTTTCTAAACAAGGGAATGTTAGAATGGACAAGTAGTAAATTTTAAGAGGAATGAAATATTTCTGTGTGTGGAGTCTTGGTGTTTAAGTACAATGAATTATTTTTAATTTTCTTCATGTGTTACTTTAAATGATGTTGAGCTATAAATAATTTCCAGTGTTTATAAGGTAATTGATGAATTGTAGAATATGTACTACATTCTAACCTATTAATCATTTCAACATGTTTAGATGCTTTAAATTACAGATTTTAACACTGACTTTCCATGTTTTAACATGGGGGTCCAATGTTTAACAGACCCACTACAGGTTTTTGGATTTGGTTTTCAGGGAAAGTGAAATAATTGTCTATTAATTTTATATATAGATTGTAACACCTTTTACACAGTTGAATGTGTTGACATATACTAATGAAATGGTGGAAACATATTTTCTACCACCAAATAGTTGTCTTCATCGTTGTAAAGATGTTGGCAATACATGAGAAGGTGTAGAAATCGAAATCCAAGTTTAAGTATACTACTGAATATGTTTTGAAATAAGGGAATGTCAGAACAAACATGGATGTAATTGTTAAGAAGAATAAAATATGTTTTTTTGGAGTTCTGGTGTTTATGACCCATGAATTATTTTTATTTCTTTTCATGTGTTACATACAATGATGTTGAGCTATAAAAAATCACGGGTGATTATAATGCAATTGACTCATAGTGGATGATGTATGAAATTTGAAAATGATAATCATTTCAACATGTTTAAATGGTATAAATTTCATATTTTAACACTGAATTTACAATTTTTAACACGGAGGCTCTAGATTTTAGCAAACATACTGGAGGTTTTTTTATTGGGTTTTCATGAAAAGTCAAATAACAATCTATTAATTTTACATATTGGTTGTAAAAAAAATTTTCAGTTGAATGTGTTGATTTTTACTAATGAACTTCTGGAAACGTAATTTCCGCCACTGAAGAGTTGTCATCATCATTGTAAAGATGTTGGCAACACACGATAAGGAGTAGAAATCCCAATCCACATTTTTTTATTAAACTGAATATGTTTTGAAACAAGGGGATGCTAGAGTGGGAAAGGATGTAAATGATAATAGGAATTAATATTTTTTGGGGTTTTTTAGTGTTTATGTCCCATAAATTCCTTTTAATTTTTGTCTGGTGTTACTTACAATGATGTTGAGCTATGAAAAATTGCAGGTGTTTATAATGTAATAGATTCATTTTGGAAGATGTATGAAATTTTAAAACATTAATCATTTCAACCTGTATAAATTATATAAATTAAATATTTTAACACTGACTTTCAAGGATTTAACATAGAGGCTCCATATTTTAACAGACCTGCTGACGATTATTTGATTTGGTTTTCAGGAAAAGTGAAATAAAAGTATATGAATTTTATATATAGATTTTTTCAATTTTTTACCATTGAATGTGTTGATATACCAATGAAATGGTGGAAACATATTTTCTGCCATCGAAGAGTTTTCTTCATCATTGTAATGATGTTGGCGACACATGAGAATGTGTATAAATCGCAATCCATATTTATGTATGCTACGAATATGTTTTGAAATAATTTCATTTTAGTGTGGGTATTGATGTAAATGTTAAAAGGTATGAAATATGTTTTTTTTGTTGAGTTTTGGTGTTTAAGTCCAATGAATTTTTTTATTTTAGTAATGTGTTACATAAAATGTTTTTGATCTATCAAAAAACACTAGTGTTTAGAATGTAATTGATGCATTGTGGAAGATGTGTGACATTATAACATATTAATCATTTTAACATGTTTATATGGTATAAATTATAGATTTTAATACTGTCTTTCCATGTTTTAACATGGAGGCTCCAACATTCAATAGACTTATTGTAGGTTTTTTTATTTAGTTTTCATGAAATTTGAAATAATTTTCTATGATTATTACATAGAGATTGTATCACTTTTTTTTACAGTTGAATGTGTTGATATATACAAATAAAATTGTGGAAATGAATTTTATTATAATGAAGAGTTTTCATCATCATTGTAATGATGTTGGCGACTCATGAGATGGTGTAGAAATCATAATCTATGTTTATATATGTTGTCTAATATATTTTAAAACAAGGTCATGTTAGAGCAGACAAGGATGTAAATGTTAAGAGGATTGAAATATGTTTTTTTCGATTTTCAGTGTTCAAGTACCATGAATTCATTTAAATTTTGGTCCTGTGTTACTTACAATGATGCTGAGATATAAAAATCACTAGTGTAAAAGATATAATTGATGCATTTTAGAATTTGTATGACATTATAACATATTAATCATTTCAACATGTTTAGATGGTATAAATTAAAAAATCTAACATTGACTTTCTAGGTTTTAACAAGGAGGCTCCATATTTTAATAGTCCTGCTGCAGGTTTTTTGATTTGGTTTTCATTAGATGAGAAATAATAGTATGGATTTTACATAACACACTTCATTCTTCTAAATAAATTTATGAAACTATAGATTCAATATGCCAATGGTTCAATAAAAAATGACAACTAACAATACGATTGAATATGTCATTGATTCAACTAATACAGTCATAGTAGAACCAAACCAAAAGGACAACAACATAAACCAAACTAATAAAACATAGTAATAGTTTTATTTACAACCATTTTACCCAAAATTTTTATTTTTAAGAGGAAGATTCCCTAAAAAACATCATCCTCCTTGCATTGAACCCATGATTCACCAACCACCATAGTATATAAACCTTTTTTGATTAAAGATGAATCTAAAAACATATAACAAAAACCATTCTATATATTAAGGAAAAAAAATATATAAATTAGTGTAAACTAATTACATGAGACTAGTCTTTCTTCTTTTTCATGTTGTCCAAATCATGCAGGTATCTGATCAAGTGAATGCCACAATTGTTACTGAATATTTAACACACCGATTAGATTACGAAACTACCTTAGGAATATAAAGCAGTGAGTAATTTGGTCTGCCAATTAAACTACAGATGAACATATTTATACATAAATTGAAATTTAAAAATGAATGAAAAGTCACATAGTGTAAGATGTCGCAACATGCCCACAAGAAAATCACCCTATATGATAGTCAAAAGATTAAATACATTAGTACTTTCTAAATCATTAACTCTGTTTGTTAACTGAAAACTAAATGATGAAAAAGGTAAAATTAAGTACCAACTATGGGGAAACGTTTTTCTATTGTCTATTTGTGGAAGTAGTTCCATGGGAGTCTAGAACATTGAATTTATTTGACTTTAAGTTAGTGAAATAGAAAAACCAATGAAATTCATCTACGTTGGGAAAATAACAAGTCAGAAGTTTTCTATGTTGTGTCTGACAACATTAGGCATCACATATATCAAAATATCAGAATATTTTCACTCTTACTTACATGAAATAATCATATCCTACAATAGTATATTATCAAAAATTATAAAACATAATAAAATGGTATTTTGAAAATCAATATATGCCTAAATTAAGTACCATGAATAATAGACTAGATATTTGTCTAGTCACTATTTCGAATGATTTTTGATCATTCACTAGAGTTCTTCCAACCATGGTCACAATTTGTGATTCCAACATTGTCATTCATATGTGATTGATTATTTATCATAAAAATAATAGATTATAAAAGAAGAATTTATTAACCTAGTTGTAGAACCATTGTATAGGACCCAAACAACAATACTAAGCTGCTTTCAAATAGTAATTATATATCTCAACAAAACTCTACATTTAAATCAAAACCTATAAGTAGATGAAATACATCACAATATAGTAACATTATTAAAAATATGAATATAAGTACAACCTACTTCTATTTTCTGCCCTGCATCCATCCCAAGGTGCACAACTCATAAACCATCCTTTCGAGGTCGTCTCTACCTTTGACAAACTGTTTCATTTATGGTGACCAATTTTTCCCGTATTTTTTCACTTTGATCTCCTAGTAGACATCCCAATAGATGGGTTTTCCAATGTTGGTTCAGACACACCTTTATCCGTTTCCTATTTCAGTTCCTTACAGTCTTCTGCTCCCCCCCCTTCATCACTTTCTTCATATCCCTCAAATAAAGGTTCCTCCTCTTCATCTTCCTCCACCTCTTAAATTTCATCTACCTATCCTCTTCCTCATCGAAGACCTTTGTATGCTCCTACAACTCCCCAATTGACGATATTTATTCATCCAAAACTATATCAAATTTATCAATTTGATTAGTACAGTCTGCAGCAAATAGATTTCCTTGAAATCAAAGGAGTTCATGTAGGTGATCATTGAAACCTTCAATATATCTATCATACAAAACCATTATATCCTACAATATATAATTGAGATAAATGTTAGTAACAAATAATAGAAATGAACAATTGAAAGTATTTAACAATAATCCAATAGAAATTAACATAGACCTTCTTCATTTTTACACTCATGATCCAGATTATAAACGAATAATGACACATTCCTTATCTTGTCGTCAAACAATAAAATGAAAACATTTATTTAAAATCACATCAGATGACCTGTTAACCCATTAAGAAAATAACCACTTCAGGTTTCCATAAACATCATTCCATTAAACCATTCAATAATAAAATAAACCTTCATATGGGGCATAACAATTAGGGTAAGATAAAATTGACATACAGTTTCTTCAATGTCATATTGGTCTTAAATTAGTAGAAAATATTGAAATAATTAATGATATACTTTATTTAAAAATGATAATAAATCATAATAAATCATTTCATCAAAAAAAATTGTCATTTTTTGATAAAAACAACATTGACATTTCTTTCCTTATCTAGTGTTTATACAAGTGTGAGGATACTATAATACAGTCATTCCATGAAAAAACCATTGGGAATTTAAGAAAAACCCCCATAAAAACATAATAACCTCAAAAAGGAATTATATAAAGCATTTAACAATATTCTATCAGAAACTGACTCTGACCATCCAGATTATAACACTCATCATCTGGGTTTTGACACTCTCCATTAATAAATGAAAACTAACACATTAAAGGGACCATTTCAATGTAGGTACCACAAAAAATCCATATGGTAACCTTAAATTTTCAGGTTTTTACCAGTATGATTACACATTTAAACACATGGCCATTTCTAAATATGATTACAAGGAATTTAACATTAACCTACCAAAAATTAACATTGATCTACTAGAAATTAACATCCAGCATCCAAGTTTCAACAGTAATATATTAAAAGAGTTAGCCCTTAAAAAGAGTAATCCATTTAATAAAAAATTTATCTACTAGAAATTAACATTCAACATCTAGGATTTAACAGTAATGTATTAAAAAAGTAAGCCTTTAAATTTAATAGCCCAGATACTAAAATGATATAAAAAATTTTAACTCTCATTCCATGTTCTAACATTGAAAGCCAACAAAATAATAACATAATGACATAAAAAAGGAACAATATAAAGCATTTAATAATAATATATCAGAAAATAACATAGACCATCTATATTAAAACACTCATCCTCTAGTTGTTCACACTATCCATTAATAAATTAAAACTAACACTTTCATTGGACCATTTCAATGTTGTTCCACTAAACCCCACATGGAAACTCTCTATTTTCATATTTTTACCTCTATGATTACACATCTAAACAAATGGAAATTTCTAAATAGGATTACAAGGAATTTAACATTGAACTTCCAAAAATTAACATTGATCTAACAGAAATTAACATTCATTATCCATGTTTTAACATTTGGCATCCACATGTTATCTTTAATAGTGGGAGATTTAAAAAGGAAGACTTCTAATTTAACAACCAAAATAATAACACTAAAATGAAAATGTTTAAATCTCTCATTCCATGTTAGAACATTTAAAACCATCAAAATAAAAACATTACAACATTAAGAAAGGAATAATATAAATAAGTTAACAAAAATTAAAAAGAAACTAACACAGATCATCCAGATTACAACACTCTTCCTCTAGTTTTTGAAAATATTAATTTATTAATGAAACCTAACACTTTCATGGGACCATTTCAATGTAGGTACCAAAAAACCCCACATTGTAAGTCTCTATTTTCATGGTTTTACAACTATGATTACACATCAAAACACATGAACCATTCAAAAGATAATTACAAGGCATTTTACATTGACCTACCAAAAATTTTCAATGATTCACCAGAAATTAATATTCAACATCTAGGTCTAAACATTCTACGTGAAAATGATATCTATAATAGTGGGAGATTCAAATAAGAAGCCTTTTAATTTATCATCCCAGATACTTACACTAAAATACAAATTATTAACATTATCATTCCATTTTTTGACATTGAAAACCAACAAAATAAGAACATAATAACATAAAAAGGAATAACATAAAGCATTTAAAAATATTCTAATAGAAAAAAAACACAAAACCTCCATATTATAACACTCATCCTATGGTTTTGGACACCATCCATTAATAAATGAAAACTAACACTTTTAGGGGACCATTTCAATATAGGTACCACTAAAACCTTACATGGTAACTCTATATTTTCAGGTTTTTACCACTATGATTACACATCTAAACATATGAACATTAATAAAGAGGATTGCAATGAATTTTACAATAACCTACCAAGAAGTCTCACTGATCAACCAGAAATTAACATTCAACATATAGGATTATACATTTAGCATCCATATGATATCTTTTACAATGGGAGATTCAAATCAGAAGCCTTTAAATTTTATAGTATATATAGAAACACTAGAATACAAATTTTTAAGACTCTCATTCGTTTTTATAACTTTAAAATCAAAAAAATAAGAACATAGTGGCATAAAAATTAACAATATAAAGAATTTTACCAAAATCTAACATATACTAACACAGACCGTCCAGATTACAACACTAATCCCCTGTTTTTTCAAACTATCCATTAATAAATGAAAACTAAAACATTTATGGGACCATTTCATTGTGGGTACGAATAAAACCCTACATGGAAACTCTATATTTTCATATTTTTACCATTATGATTACACATCTAAACACATAGAAATTTCTATATAGGATTAAAAGGAATTTAACATTAACCTAGAAAATATTAACAGTGATCTACCAGAATTTAACATACATAATCCAGGTTTTAACATTCAACTCCCACATGCCATCTTTAATAGTTTGAGATTCAAATAGAAAGCCTCTTAATTTAACAACCCGGATACTAACACTAAAATAAAAATGATTAACACTTTCATTCCATGTTTTAACAATAAAAACCAACAAAATAAAAAGATAAAGACATAAAAAGGGAACAATATAAAGCATTTAACACAATGTATGTTAAACTAACACAAACCATCTATATTACAAAACTCATACTCTGGTTTTTGAAACAATCCATTAATAAATGATAAATAACACATTCAAAGGGACCATTTCAATGTAGGTACCACTAAAATCCCAAATGGAAACTCTCTATTTTCTGGTTTTTTCACTATGACTATACATCTAATTTTTTTTGACACCGATAATGAACAAGTTAACATAAACAAACATATTTTAACACTTTGATTTAAAAATTTGACATGAAAAGTTTTAAAGGAAGATTTCATGAATACAAAGACGAGGATGAGGTTTTTACTGGTTGGGTGAACAAATCCTGATCATAAAGCTTGCTCCTTAATGAAGTATGAGGTGCTTATAAGTTGAATATTTTGATTTTTTCATACATTTCTCACCTTTGACTTTTATATTCATTCCAAAATGGAAAAAAATTCTCTCTACAAACATTAAAAACTTCTTTAATGTGGAAGTAGATTAAGAAAAATAGCTACAATGCAATGAAAACATGTTATTATAAGTAAAATAAATTTACTAAATAATAAAAAAATCACACAAGGTTAAACATTTTAAAAATATACTAATATAACATCCAGGAATCCACCAACATGCTTCTTAAGTTGTCCTTTTTGTATAGACTTCTTGTAGATATTTACTTCTCTTAAAAGATTCATCAAAGCCAACTCGGACCAATCCCATTCTCCGAAATTTTGATTACAACCACAATAATACATAATATTTTTATCATTTACAGAATAAATAGATCATGGATTTAACAATGCCCCCATGGTAAACAACATAATGGTTGTAAATAATTACTTTCAACCAAGCGGTGAAAAATCATCTCCTTTAATGTAGTTAACTTTTTCACATATGATGCATCTTATATTATTTATATTCATCATTGTCCCTTTCAATAATTAAAACTCATACTGTTGAAGGAATTCTGAACATGTAATTAACTCTTTCTAAAATAATCATCAATTCTTTTACTCCAAATTCCAACATACATGTTGGAGAATCAATGGAATCTATGGCCTTCAAACATATTTCTCTTGGCAAGCGTTGAAATTTAAATTCCAACAACATACCAAATCCCACTTCTATGACCAATTATTTTCTTCACATTTATAAAAACGAAATCATTAACATTTTTAAATATATTTGGTGAACAACTAAATTTTAAAATAGTTTGGGTTCAATCGTTTTCATCCACTAAATATCCCTATTCATTATTTTCCTTATCATTATACTTTTTCTTTTGATGGTTAGAATGATTTTACCAAGAATCTATTATGTCCAAATTTGTATCCCTTGAATTTTTATACACAACATTATTTTTCATAAAAAAACTTCTTCCACACTATAAAAGAAAATAAAATTAATTCACAAAATTAATATAACATGATTCTCTAGAACAAATTAAAACATACCAGAAATAAAATCACAACTAAATTTTGTCAATCTTAATGATCCCTTTCACTCCATTGTATTCCCTAGAACTTCAAACGAGGAAACAAACTATAAAAAATTATCAAATATGTATAGAATGAGGAAATGATATGGAAGAAGGGAATCAATGGGATGAGGAAATCAATATGTTACATAAAAGTCTATGGAGAGAAGAGATACATACCAGGAATAGGCAATGGCCAGCTAGGGTTTTCCCCAGAGCTGGATGACGGTTCGTGAGTGGAGAGTGTTGCATGAATGTGGAGGTTGATAATTCAGCAAACACATAAGATTGGAGGGAGATCCTTTGTGGGGGTGGAGGATGTGAACAAGGGAGTTTTGGGTGATGACGGTGAGATGTTGGTGCAGGAGGATGCCAGGGAGGGCTATAGTTTTGGGAGAGGACAACAACCCCACATGAGATGAGGTTGGCACCACAACTGTCAATGATGAGGGTGGTGTCACATAAGAGGCGATGATGAACTAGGGTTTTCAAGAGAGTGGAGATATGAAGAGGTAGAGGGTGAGGATGTGATCTAAGCACGATGGGGAGCAGTGAGAGCATCCGTAAGATGGGGAAATTTTTTTATGGGTATAATCATCATTTGGATACCCGGTCTAATAATAACAGGTCCCCTTTTGGTATTTCATAAATATTTGGTCCATAACCTGAATTACCTTGATCCTTTGGTCATTAACTGTCATCCCTCCAAAACATATCACAATAGATGTTACTCCTTTTCACGATTCCTTAGTGCATCCAATGAACTGTGAATAGTATGCACGTTTGGTTCGAAATTTTTACAAAGGAGGCGGGAATGGAGTTCCGACCATTTTTCAAGAAAAAAAATAAATAGAGGTGTCACCCACTACATTTTAAATTATTCTACTATATGTTTTTCTATGATGCTCTGAGAATTTATTTCTCAACATATTTTTTTTTCTTTTAGCAAGGTAAAATTTATAATTAATTTTTTTAATTATCTAACTATTTTTATTTATTAAATTTATATGATATATTTTTTTAATATGTACAGATGTTTGGATATATGGATATATGGATGCATAAATGTATAAATTAAGGTCCTCTGTATTATATAATTTTAAAAACAATTATTTTTTTATATGATTTAATATAAATGGAATGATTTAGGGATTTTAAATATGGTGTTTACATAATAAATATTTTATGTCTAAAATATAATTTATATTTATGGAAATAATTTTATTTATAAATATACATATATTTTGTAATTTAAATGTTCAAAAAATAATTTTTAATAAATTTATATGTATACAATAAATATTATGTCTCAAATAACATAAATTTAAAATATAATATTTCATACACATATGTAAATAAAAGGGAATATAATTAATTATTTTATAATAATTATATTATGAATATTTATTTATAAAAAATACATAAGTTACACTAAGTATCATATATAAATATATAAATATATATATATATATAATTATTTTTGTTAAAGTTATAAAATATTTTACTATAAATAAATATATTAAATTATATTAAATAAAAATTATTATTATTCAATGTAATAATGTTTAAAATATAATTACTTATGTTTAGGAAAGTAAAAATAATACCAATATATGTATATATATATAAATATGTAATTTTATAAAATTTAAAATAAAATAAGTTTACAATTTTTTAATGGTTATTATGTATGTTTAAATTATATAAATTTTTTAATTATTTTAAATAAATTATAATATTAATAATATTTTCATTATTTATGTATAAATTTATAATATATATATATATATAGATAATCATAGTTTTTATAAAATTATATGTAATTATATTTTAAAATTTTCATAAATATATTAATATATTATATATTTATGTTAAATCATTTGAATATATTAATATTTATATAATATTTAATATTATATCTAATGTGAAATAAATTTAAATTATAATATTTGATACATGTTGGTATATAAAGTGAATCTACCCATATATATATAAACACACACACATTGAATGGTTTAAATTTTTGAAATGAGGTAATATAATTATATAGACACATATGTAGATATTTACTATATATTAGATACAATTATTTGTAATGTTATAATATGTTCAACATAATAGGTACCTAAAATACATGTTATGTGTATTGTGTAATGACTGATCTTGAGATGACCAAAAAATACATAATTGAAATTACAGGTATATTTTTATTTACATGGTTATATAATTTGTAATAATTTCATTTAATTTTCCCTTCTAATGACCGGTGTGTAATCCATTTTCAAAACATATAAGGATCTGTGTGTCCATGTAAAAATGTAACATATCATAAATCCCGAGGCTCACTCACTTGCAAATGAGTAACATTGTAATAAAAAGATGTACGATAAGAGGCATTAAACAAGAGGACTTGTTGTTTTAATGAATACCGATGGTTATTGAAATCTACAAAAATAGTGGCTCAAGTATTTCCCCCTAGGGTTTAGTTGGTTTATCATAAAATTGTAATCAAATCCATAGAAAAAATTTCAATAAAATGTCTTAGTTAGTTACTCCTAACTAATTAAAACATGATAAAATTTTCATGACATGGTATAAATATATATAACGCTTTATTAAATTTTCTTTCTAGGTAATCATATCAACATCAATATTTATCAGTAGTGAGTTTATTTATATTGATCAAGGTTTTACCTATATCTTTACACCTTCAATAGTAACAGATATTTGTGAAGTATGAATATAAATAGATTTGTGTGTGTATATTTTTAATATTTAACAAATATAGTCATAGGTAAAGTCACAAGATTTAAAATATAATAACTATATCAAATAATCATTTTAGATATCTTGTATGTGACTAATTTTGAGATGACAATTTAATATATGATTGAAAATGCATGCTATATTTTTTTATGTGATTATTTATTTTGTACTAATTGAATTATCTTAATATGACCATCCATGTATTATTGAAATTGAATGTCATTGTTTTGGTTATAAAATTTGTAATAATTGCATTTTCTTCTCACACATTGATGACTTTCATGTAATCCATCTCTCTAAGTATGTTAGGACCTACATATCCGTATAAATAATATTATGTATCTCAAACCCCTAAACCCCTTTGATATTATGTTAATAAAATTGTAATAAAAGGGAATTCATCAAAAAGTGTTGTTGTTTGAAGTTATATTTTAACACTATTCCTAAATGTAGACTGATGGTTTCCAAAATCTGTGATACTGAAGGTGCAAGTATCCCCACTAGGTTTTGGTTGGTTTATTAAATAATCATAACTAATCCATATAAATTCTCTCAAATCAAATCATAGTTATTTATTCATAATAAATTTAAACATTTTGAACATTTCATGACATAATATATAACATTTTATTAATTATTTTTTTCTACATAACCATGTATGCACATATATAATACAATGGTGAGGTAATTGATACTGATAAAGGTTTTAGTTGTAGTTTTCCACCCACCGGAATGAAAAATCATCGTGAATGTGTGACATTGGATGATGTTCATATGAAGATTAAATATCGGTAAAAACTGAGGGATTTTGAATCAATTATTTCATATTCATAATTACATCATCAATATTGAAAATGATTTTGGCACACTGAGTATCTTTTTTTTC
Source organism: Viscum album (assembly GCA_963277665.1). NCBI lineage: Eukaryota > Viridiplantae > Streptophyta > Magnoliopsida > Santalales > Viscaceae > Viscum > Viscum album. Next base: position 2,018,218,276 of record OY728127.1, read on the forward strand.
AATAATAGGATAATATAAATGCATCATTATTTTTTAAGAAACAGATTAGTGATCATCTAATGGAATTATATGTGGTTTTTTCTTATACTGATGAGGTGTAACCTATTATTACATTACACAATTATGTGAAATATGTAGTAGTCGGTCATTCACAACACTCCCATTCATTATTTTCTCATTTGACTTAGGTAATAGAAACAAATTATGTGGAATATGAACAATATTTAGAAGGATCATTAGGGGACATCCATGTGTATACAAATGAAATATCGAATGTAACTTATATGATGGGGATGTATATAGTGATGCATCAGGAGATGATATGGATGGAGATGGTGTGGGGAATGGACATTCTTATATTCCTTGGATAAATAGAAAACTACCAATTAGTGGTAATCATTCTATATTATTAAATTTGTTAGTTGATGAAATATCACATGAATAACATTTTGATCGGAATGTTATTTCACTCACTACCTAATTCCATGAAATTATAGGTAATAAATCTTCAATGACTAATAACACCATATATTTTAGGAATGAGTTTGAAAGTAAATCATCATTGAAAGTTTTTATAAAATAATACCACATAGAGTGGAATGTTTCTTTTGTGTTCAATGAGTCAAAGATAGAAAAATATCTCATTCTGTTTGTCAAATATGGGCCAGAATGTAAATATTGAATGAGGGAAATGTATGAAATTTTTTTCATGTTGGAATATAACCAAATTAGAAGGCCCATAATGTTTTGTACATATAATATTTTCACAGGATTACTCTTCACTTGATGTGGAGTTTATATGGATGTTATTATAATGATGATAAGAACATGTCTGGATGATTCTGTGTTCCTTGTTCAGGAATGAATACAATAAATGTTAAATATTACATATCCTACAACAAAACATAGAGTGAAAAAATAGGAAATTTTGAAAGTTTATGGTGATTGAATTTAATCAAATGAAATGTTCCCAATTCTTATGGGATTGTTTCCTCTCAACAATCATGTTATTTTTCATTTGGAAACTATTGAGTATGTTTCCAAATATCACTAAGTTAATCAAATAAATGTGAAGTTCAATAGGTTGTTTTGGTCATTCAGTCCATGTATCACTGCTATTCAATATAGTAAAAAATTCATTCAATTTTATGTATCTTTTATTTATAGAAACTATAAAAGAATTATTATTGTTGTTTCCACACAAAAAGGTAATCGTGCTCCTCTACCACATTCATTTTCCATTATTGGAATGGATAATTTTTAATCCTGGACTTCGATTTCAGCATGTATACGTATTCATGTCACATAAATACAAGGAGCGTGTCTGATATTTAATTTCCAATGAGTGATTATAGAGGCCGTTCACAATGATGATGTTTCATGGAGAGAACAGAATGATTATCATCAATATTACATTTGAAAAGTTTCTAGTAATGTACATAACCATTTCCTAGATGTGAAAATAAAGAAGGTGATCATCAAGTTGGGTATGTTTTTTTAAAACTAATGTTTTTGTGAAAAAATATTAATATTCAATTAAATACATTATTCTATTCTGTTTTTTAGTATATGATACACAAAAACTAAATTCTGATCAATGAATTGATGAAATTCAAAGGGGTAATCAATATTTGTATGAATATATGATGAAACTTTTTAATGAAGAATGGTCATTAACATAAGATGGGGGTTGGAGATATGGTCATAATACCACTAATACTGTGAAGCGCATAAATGGGGGTTTTAAAGGTACTCGAAAACTGCTGGTCATAGGGTTATTAAATGATATAATTTAGAGATTCATGTTGTACATCAGTGAATTGTCCCAACTAGCCTATTATAGGATGAACAATATAATGTTCTTTGGTTAGAATTTATAAAGAGGAATTGATTAGATATTACCTGACACATCATCATTTCATGTTTGAACTATTCACCAGGTACAAAGATGCTATTAGGAAACAATGTTCCATGTCCTGCTCATAGGAAATAGTGTTCATGTGATTGTGGTACCAATAGAAAATAGTTATTATGATTGCAGTTATTTCCAGGAATTGAGATACCCCTATGTACATGTTATTATAGATTTTTCATCTGTGAAAATATCATGGGAGCCCTATAGTGACCTGATGTATCATGTGATCACTCTAGTTGGTTGTTATTGTGCTCCTTGGATGCCTATTAGTGATGTTCATTATATTATCATTACTGTGGATCAGTGTATTGTGGTCCCTGGTATTTCTAGTTTTCAAATTATAGATATATAATTTATGATTTATTTAATTTATGTTTTATTTTTCATTAATATCTTGTTAAATTTTTGGTTTTTATTAGATTTTTTTGATATTTCATACATTTACCTTTCCAACTCATCAGCTAATTGTGGGGCCTGATAGTACCAGATTGCACTGTTGGGGATGACCATAGTCTACTCGTATAAAAAATGATATGGATTATCATGTACAATGGGTATGGGTGTTACAATTCATCATTTTTCACACAGAAGGGCACACTCATAATAGATGTATCTAATTGGAAGGAAAAAGCTCCACCTCTCATCACCCTTGATCGACTTTATCTATTTTATCATGAATCTGTACATTTTTTTGTGTGTATAATTTTTTATTAATGGGTCCTTTTATTTCTGACTTATATCATTTCTAGATTATTAAATCTATGGTTTGTTTCATTTATGGAATAAATCAGAATGAATTTTGGATACATCCTCTATTAAAAAAATAAACACAAAAGGAAATGAATAACAGGGGGTTCATCCTCAAAATGAATTGTCTTAAAATCTATCCATAAAATTACATAGTTGATTGAATATATCATGAAACTTCATGTATTGTGCAAGATCATCATATATTTATATATGTATATAATTATGTTGATATAAACTAAAAATTAATATTGATCCTTAAAACAAGACATAGATAGAATAAGACCAAAAAATTTGTCACATTTATTTGTTTACCTTGTTTTTCATCGTAATGATTAATTATTAATTATAACTGTATACCAATTTTTTGATCAAAATGTTTTTTAATAAGAAATTTCATTGAATTGACTATTAAAAATTAACGATGATATCAAATTTAGAGATGGAAGGTCCTCCATTACTCACATTACAGTATAGACATATTTTATAGCTGGTCAAAGAGTGACCTCCAATTCCAACATTTATTGTATAGAGATCTCATCATTTACATCATGTTTCATCGCCTCCTTCTATCTTCCCTCACGTTAATCATGTTGGGTTCTATAGTGTAGCCACGTTAGACCTCACATGGTTCGATAATCATTTCATTGCTACACTCATATATAGATGGAGGCTAGAGACACACTCATTCCATTTTCCAGATGGAAATATGATAATTATGCCTATGGATGTGTACATTATGTTACGCCACCCTATTGATGGAGTAGTTGTGAAAATTTTGGTGGGTGATGATTGATTTGATGTAGTTCACAGATTAATAGACATTGAGATCCATGACGATGACAAGTCCGTCTTTTTTATAATACTACACTTGCCATAGATAGATGATCACTTCAATAATCTATTTGATGATTCTAAAAATATCATCATACTATTTTTTGAACATGCATACAGTTTAGGGCTTATTGGAAGAACGATCTACATGGATCATTCTACTACATTTGTATGTTTGATGTATAAACCATTATTAAGGTACTTGGATCAGATAGGACGGTATAGCTGGGGGTCTTCATGTCATGCATATACCTATGGGGTGATATACATTTCATGTCACGTATATAAGATATAGATAATAGGATATGTTATTCTGATACATATGTGTATCTGGGAGCACATCCATCACTTAGCTCCACATGCATGCGCGCTATTGTCTATTGATATTTTAGGAGAGAATTTGTGTGGATGATGGTATGTTTTTTCTTCCTTATTATGTCCAAATAAAATCTATATCTTTCTATTATGAAATATAACTATAAAAATTTTATCTATAGGTTGGGTCACACACATCAATATTATGATAAATCCATACCTAATGTCTACATTTACAAACTTATCTTGGATAGTCATTTATTGGACCACATTGGTGATTATTAATTATATAGTTAAATTATTATTGTGTACAATACATATCTTAATTTTTTAATTAATCCTTCATTTTTTTAACTTTCAAGTTTCATCGATGCCATATGATGCTATCATCTAATGTATGTCACCATAATATACAACTATTCATGTTTCTGACTCATGCATCATTCCTATGAATAATTTTTATATTGTTGTGTGGAATCATACAGATAGATTTTTAGGTAGTTCAACTTCTATTAGCCCATTCCTACACTGCCCAATCAGTTACCTTCAATTCATTCCCTAAACAAATTAGTGAAGTGAGACATTTATTATGGGAGGTATCAAGCATAATATATTGAGTTCACTACAAAAATACAACATTTAGGGAATTTGTTTTTTCATTAGTAATGTTTTAAAAAGTTAGTAAATCATTTTAAGGGATTTTTAAAAAACATCGATAAATGATGTGTTACTAAATTGTCAACATTTATAAACGTCATTAAATTAGCGACGTTTATAGAGGTCACAGATTACTGACATTTATAAGTGTCGCAAAATTAGAAAACTTTATCAGTGTTTCTACATACCAACACCTCATTTAACATCTTTTTCACTAAACATCGGTAAATAAATGTCGCTGAATTTGTGACCTTTAACAATGATTCTAAACCTTACTAACATAGTGGAACCCCTTTTACCGATACTTTTTTGGATGATTCGATAAATGAAATCTCATTTACCGATGTTTTTATGGAGTGTCCATATTTTTTTTTTGAATATTTATTTTACAAATGGTTTTTGAGTAAAATTTTAAAACAATTCTAGCCCATACCTCACCCCACGCCTCCCGTTCACCCCCACTGCACTTCTCTCCACTTTCCTACTCACCCTGCTCCAGTACCCCAGACCCCCTTTCCAACTCCCCCCCCCCCCCTCTCCATTTATAGACCATATTCACCCACGCCTGCCATTCATCACCCACTACACCATTCCCCCTTTCCCACTGCAGTACCCCAGCTCCCACCACATTCCTGCTCCTATACCCCACGGTCTCCTACAATATCCAGTACTCAGGCTTTTAAAAATTTAGCACCTTGAGAATTAAACTTCTAACCTCCATCTTCAACACTACGGACTCGGACCGACCAGCCAAAATATTTTCATTGTTTTGTAACTGTAACATAACATAAATATATCAGTTTTAGAAAATTAAAATATTATATATATAAATTATTATTCACATCTAAATTTATAAATTTATAAATATATAAATATATATGATTATATTTTATTTTTATATACCAATATATATATATGTGTATATACTAGTTCATCTATTTATATTTTATTATATATATATATATATATATGTGTTTTTATGTTTTTATTTTATTTTTATATATATGTGTGTGTGTATGTTTATATTTTATGTTTATATTATATATGTGTGTATGTGTAAATATATATGTGTATATATATATAATTATAATTATAAATTCACATGTGCCCACACACATAGATATATACATATATTAATGTATAAATATATATATATATATATATATATATATATATATATATATTCTTCCTTGTGTATATACCACTTTCACAGCTGTACCCAATTATATATCTATATATTTCATAGGTTTATATTTTTTTGTGTCGGTGTGTGTGTGTTTATATTTAATACGTATATTTTTTTTTAATTTTTATATTTCATATCTGGTTATATTTTAGGTTTCCTTATATGTTTATATTACATATGTGCGTGTGTAAATATATATTTGTACAAGTATAGTGTTATAAATATATTTTTTCACAAACACACATAATCAGCTATGTTTTAAAAAGATGGTAAAAATTTCAATAAAATAGACACGTTTTCTTGAAAAATTTACTAAATTTTAAATAAATATGTGTTTTTATATGTAAATATATGCATGTATATAAATACAGGCATATATGTTTATATATTAGTGTCTATGTTTATACATATTAATATATATATATATATCGATGTTGGGAAATGAGCTATATATAAATGTATATGTTTATATATATGTTTATATATATATGTGTGTGTGTGTGTGTGTTTATATATATATATATATTTACATCAATGTAGACGAATGATATATATATATATATAGAAACGTTTCCTAAAACCGTCGATAATATATCGACGTTTTTAGAAAACAATGCTAATTTTGCAATGCTTCCGAGGAAACATCGCTAATTTAGAGATGCTTTTGAGTGAAAGTCTCTATATAAGTCACGTTTTGAAGGAAATATCACTAATTTAGCAACTCTTCTGGGAAAACGGTGCCAAATTAAATATGATTCTGAGAAAACATAACTAATTTAGTGACGCTTCTGAGAAAAAATCGCTAATTTGGAAACAATTTTGAGGGAAATCAGTAAATTAGCGATGCATCGGTGTTAAAATTACTATATTAGTGACGATTATTAGGAAACATCACAAAATTAGAAATGCTTCTAAGAAACCATTTCTAATTTATTGTCTCATTTCCTGAAGCTTCCATAAATTTGTGATGATTCTAGGAGAATTTCACCAATTTAGTGATGATTTTGAGGAAACATCTCAAATTTAGCGACGATTCTGATAAGGCGTCGCCGAATTAGTGATGCTTAAAGGAAACATCACAAAATTAGAGATGCATCTGAGAAAATATTGCTAAATTAGAGACAATTCTGAGCAACACCACTGATTTTTTGGTGCTTTTGAGAAGACATCTCTAAATTAGTGATGCTTCTGAGTAAACGTCTCTAAATTGAAAAAAAATTACTCGAAACATTATTAAATTAGATTTGTTTCCTAAAAAGAATAACTGTCATATAAAATTAATGATTTTTTAAAAAACTATGCTAAAAATGTGTCACTAAATTATAGGTTTTTAATAGTTGATAAGGGGAGGACGACATAAGTCCCAATTACCAGGGGATGTCACAGTATATATTCATTTGTTAGATCAATAGGATTATGGAACCTGTAACCACATGCCCCCAGTGATATTTATTATATGATAATTATGGGGCTATCTTTACTTGGTAATAATTAATCCTTCCACTATTTAATATATTTTCATTAAAATTTTATAAATATATAAATTGCTTTTAGATGATGCTGGTATCACTTATCTTCTTCACATCATCAATCTCATATAGGTGGGTGCCTCTAACCAAATGCCCAGAAACTAACATAGTTTTTTAGCTTGGCATATTTTGCTTCAAAGCTAGATGATGGCTAGCTTGCATTACAATCTATTTTCCTCTGATTTATAAATATCCATTACACAATAACCATCTTCCTCACATGCTGAGGAGATTTCTGGATACATTTGTTGAGACTATAGATCTTCCACATATCACATAGGATGATGTGGAGGTAGATGCTGGGGTTGATACATAGGAGTTGTGTACGCTAGAGCATAGACATAGAAAAACAAAACGTGGATGCATTATATATACACCTGGCTCTGAGACATAGGTGCATCTAGAATACCAATGTATATTAGATTAATACATGTTATATGTTTTTGAAATCTTTACTTATACATTGTTTTAAAATATAATAATATATTATATTTTGTTGCATAAAAAATAAATTGATATAGTGAAAAATTCATATAAATATTTTTAAATTATTAAGAAATATAAATATTAATAACTATACAGGTAATAATAATAATTACTATTTTTTCTATATAATAATACTTATTATTATTATACATATTATTTATAATAAATAATATTTTTATGATTATTAGAAAATATTAATAATATTATTATTTTTAATTCCAAAAATATATTTAATATTAACATTAATTATTTTCGTATTTCATATATAAGTAAATAATTATTAAAACCTAATATATTAAGGAAAAAATAATTATGAACTAATAAATATTTTTCTATATACAAATTATTTTATATATACAATTATACAGTAAATGTTAGCTATAATACAATTATTTATATTAATAACGTAATAATATATTATTAATTAATAATAAATAATACATTTTTTAATTAATAAATATTTACATATTAGTGTATTACTAATAATTATATGAACAAAAATTTAACAAAGATTTATAATTAAAATTTTATAAATATTATTTGTTATACTATTAATTAATTATTAACAGGATAACATAATATTCATTAATAATAATTAATACAATTGATTATTAGTAATTAAATTGAATATTAATAAATTACCAATATTTATCCCTGAGGGTCCACGTCAGTGGTAGCAGTCCTTCAGGATCACGATGAGGCCTTAGGTTCGAGTCTCGCTGAGTACATCCAGTCAAACTAGTATAGGATTTTCATTGTATTCTTCCCCCTCGCTAGAACTTTTTTAATACATTAATCATATTTTATATGAAAAAAATTCAAAAATACGTGAAAATAATAATTCTATAAATATTATTATTATTAATAATAAATATTATATTATTAATTGTATAAATACAGAATTAATAATATATCATTATATATTAATTTTTTTTTTAAAGTAGTAATTATATTTATGAAAAAAAAAATTATATTATTAAAAAATTAATAATATTTTTAGTACTATTAATTAATTATTAATAGAATAATATAATATTATTTCCCAATAAATATCAATATTTATAATTTACTTAATATATTAATTATTAATAAATTAATAATAAATATCTTAAAAGAGTTGATAAATATTTATATAAATGTTTTATAAATAAAACTTATTACCTAATAAAGATTTATAATTGTTTATTATTATTATATTTAGTAATATAAATAATTACTTTTATTAATGTAACTTATTGATTTTATAAATATAAATTATTTACTAATATATATATATATATATATATATATTGAGGCATGGACGGGGTTCATGCATCATAGTGAAATGGAGAAGTGTGGCCAATGTTCACACTTCCCCAAACCCTTTTTTCAAATATGTATTACCCTAACAATTTTAAAAATAAACTGATTAAATAAACTAGAATCCCTCTCTTAATAGAAAACTATGGAATTAGTTTACTTATGATGTTTTATTTATAATTATTTTATAAATCAATTTTTTATGATTCATAGCCCCTATGAAGTATTTCATATGTTTTCGTCATGTCTATGGTATCATGGGCAAAAATTCATATAAGTGAATTGATGTTTTCCTGATATGTTTTTCATGATACGAATTGGAACATGTCACTGTTTTATTTTGAAAAATGCAAACCTACGAAACATGGATAAAAAAAATGTCACAGAAAAATCAATCCATGGATAAATTGAAAATGGTCATATTAATGAAGGCTACACAATGATTTTATTTGGACATACAAATTTATAAGTTCTATATATAACTTCAATTTTATTATGGTTTGGCCAAAATATATTTAGTGTAATACTTTTAAAATTGATATAAAAACCCATATATTGGATAATGTATTAGAGAATTTGTTTATGATCCAAAAAATTACAGATCATAATTAAAACATGTGTGTTAAATTTGAATAAGGAATCAATGTTTTAAAAAACCAATTTATAATGGAAAAAGAGTCTAGACTGACTGAGAATAAAACAGAGGGTTGTGTAGCACTTTAAATGATAATATTTATGTTTATCTCTAATACAATACATCTTGTTAAATATATTTTTTTAAATCATATTTATATTATATTTTCTAAATATCAATTTGATTCTCACAGTGGGGGAGGAAGAAGGAGAAATTATTAAAGTATTCAGAGGGATTTTATATTGAAGAGGTGTTTTATTTTTAAAATGTGTTATATTAATTTAAATCCATATGAATTTTTTTATTCCAATATGATATATTAAGTATGATAGATATTTTATTATCATAGTATTATTACTCTAATGTATTGGAATAACTCTTGGTTTTAAGTTATGGTTATAGTTTTTTTTATATTTTAATATTTACATGATGTTTCTTTCAATTAAAATTTGAGTGGGTATTGTTAAAAGTGGAGTTTGGGAGTGGCGGTGAAGCACATTAAACCAAAATTTCACTATTTAATTCCACTAGAACTCAAGCGTAATCCACTAAGACACTTATAGAAATGAACTGGATGTAGGTGATGTTAGTGGGAGGTTGCTAGAATTAAAAAAGACTCTATTGGGGTACCAAAACTCTAGTGGATCCCACTAGAGGTCGAATGCATTTACTAACTATTTTTAACACTATATGTTTTTATTAATTTATAGTCACATGAAATAAATTAAAATTTTCATTTCACATTTTTAGGGCTCATTTCTCTTGAAATATCTCCCCCTAATAAATATTTTTACCTCTTTAACATAATTAGATAATTCCATATTCAATAATTGTAACATTTTTTATGTATTAGTGGAATTATAATATCTTTTTAAGTGTTTCTAAAGACTAAATAACTTGTGTGATGGTTTTCGGTTTTTCACCTACCTCATTCCAATTCATCTTTATGATTATAGTTTTATAGTTTTTACTCTACATGTTTGAGATGTTTGGGATTCATTCTTGGTGTGTCTTTTTTGTTTATTGAGTGGTAGGTTCCTACCTACACTCTTTGGAATTTAATTCTCTCAATTTAAATAAAATGTGGACTAATTATTTTATTTTATTATATTTTCCTGTAATGTGTCAATATAAATTATTTTAAATTATTTAGAAAGTTTTTTGATGAGTTGATATGTTCTCCATATATTTTTTAAATATATTCTAGGATTAAAATGTGAAATTAAATGTGGTAATTGATAAATTAATAAGAGAAACTGAGAAATTAATCATGATTTTTATGAAATCATTAATGGTGAAAATTAACGACGAAATTAATTGGGTTAAAATAATGGTTTGTTTCGTTTTTATGGTATAAAAATTCATATTTTTAATGTATGAGTTATAATTATTTATTATGACAAATTGGGGTCAAACCCCTACATTAAAAAAATAAAAAAAACTCTTCTAAACAGGGAAAAGAGTTTACTCATGCATGAAATTAATCCTGATTTAAACATTTCCCAATGTCCAAGGGAATGAATCCCGTAATTTCAATGTCCAAACATGCATGGCCTGAATTCTCATACGCCAATGCCCATAATTTAAGTGGATCGAAGGCTGAAATAGTAATCCCAAATATGAAAACCCTTATCTCTTAGGGTTATATCACCGACTAGATCCACCGAGTGACCTCCAACATCTATGTATCTTGATAGGGTGTGCCATCACTAGACAGAACTAGGCTATCACTATTAATGTAACATTACCCCACAACATGAACCTCATTACAATGAACCACCGATATTGTTCCACTCTAAACCACCAGCACTTGCCATAAATTGACATCCTCATCCATTTCCACCGACAATCAAAGCACTAATTTTTGTTGTTACCATCCCTTACCATCGAGTGGGAATCCTCTATCATAGAGATCCAACATCGGCCATTTAATTGGATAACCATTTATTTCTCCAACAATCTCCATCAAATCGTGGCCCTCATCCAATGATTCCAACATCCACTGTAGCTAGCATTTTTTTTTCTAAACCTCACTATCATACATGGGTCTGCATTGGTAGATATTTTTCACCAGCCATTGAATAGATCGACCCAAAAACATTAAAATAAACTATTATGAATTAATTATTTAAAGTAATGAGTTTATTGGCATGGTTTTTATTCCAATAACAAATTACTTTTCATGTGGAAATGGTGAAAATAAGAAGATTGACAAGGGAATTTAGTTATGCACTTTTTTAAATTATTATGGTCAAAATATTTTGTTTCAATGTGACATGTTATTTATGCAAATTACATGTGGGAAAATTTAAACTGATAATAAAAGTAGAAAGGATTTTTTTTATAAAGAAATGGTATAGATATGAATTTAAATTACTTAAAATGGGATTTATTTTGTGAAACATACATGATGGAAATTAATTGTCAATATGTAAATGGAATTTTATAATATAAATGTTATCATGATAATTTTGAAAGTGACTGATTTATTTAGGTGGAGTAACTTGGGAATCATTATTCGCCTTTTCATTTAATATAATGTTTTGGTTTGAATTATTTTACATACATCTTATTTATAAATATTCAATGAAATTAGAATTTTTTTTGAGATCTGTTGGATAGGTTTGGATATGTGTAGATGATACGAGAGGCATGCATGTGGTTATTACTTATGTTGTGCATAAGGATTTATAAGATGCCCATTATTTGGAGTAATATAGATTTTATCCATGAGTTTGGTTACTTTTTTTGGGGTTAAAATTATAGTCATAGTAGAATTGGTTAAAATAGATAATAGGTTATATAAGTGTCTTGGTTAACAAGTAGAACATTTTTGTTCATGCAATATGAAATTTTGGTAAATCGTTTAATAGATTTAAATCTTTTATATATACAATTTAGTTAAATATTAATGGATTTTTGGGGATGTGGGGGTTTATACTGAGTATTTATTACATGTCCTTATACATACAAACCCTATGTTTGGAAATATTATATACACAATGGAGAAGAGAAAAGGAATGAGGCCTCATTATTAGGTGTATGATGTTAAGAGACATGTTTGAAAAATTTCCATATGCATTTGGAGTCATGTGGAGGGGATATCCACACTTCAAATTCATTTTTGTTATATCATTCATTTAATATAACGTAGAGTTTAATTTAATGTATTGCATTGATGTACGAATCTAAAAAAAATTTATGGAATGTTGTATAGGATTTTTTAAGTATAATATTACTAGTTTATATTAATTTTTTTATTGTTATCTATCTTTTGGTAAATTTTATTATGATAAACATGTATAGGGTAAATTTATCCCCATTAATTATCTTTAGACCCTTGGTGCTAGTTAACACCCTATATTAGAAAAGTGAACATAAGTCCATGTGATGTTTTACATTGGTGGAAGTATTCTATCAGGGATGGCTGTCACAAAATCACATTATATAATTTTCTCTCATATGTTCATGATATTTATGGAATTTTATAAATTGGAAATTTGGTGATAGGACATGATGTGGATTTTATTGGTTTAATCATGTACAAAACAATCATTGTAGAATTCCATGTTTCTAGGGAAGCATCTGATTATATTTTATAAATTTATAATTAAATTTTTGGGGTATATTTGTAACTAAATTTATAGGCGAGTGGTGGGAAATTCATATACCATTTTATCATAATGTTACATGCCATATGTCTACGTGAATTAATTATTAATTTATTTGTGATTTTATTTATGTTAAATGGTTGAAATATTAAAAATCTATTTTGTGTTTTCCTAATTGGGATATTACTAATGAACCAGTTAGTATAAATCTATAAAATCAATTTAATTAAAATTTTCATTTGATTAATTTGACAATTTTCGTTTTGTTTATTGGAAAAATTCAACACATAAAGGGGGAAAATTATTTACCAAAATATGGAAATAGGGATGTTATTTCTCAATCTAGGGTGAAAATCCTTGAAAATGGATGGAATTGATATCACAACCCCCTCCCTCTAGAGATACCCCTTCAGGGAAGATAATGATGAAATTGAGATAATGACTCTCGAGTACTGCCTTTAAAAGGACATGGGTTTGAAAAAAACTAAGAGATTACACAAATTTCAAATATGAAAGGCAATACACATTAATTTAAAAATAGGATCGGGATATAGGTTAAACAACCACCAAATACGCTATTTGAAAACGAAAATGTAAATCCAAAACCATCCCATAATGCATTGACAAAAGAATAAACCAATACAACAGATGTCATCAAATATACCAAAATAAATTCCTACGACAAAGACTCAACAATATCTCAAAATACAATATAGAAATGTGAATAGCCATCCCTAAAGTACTTCTAGAAACTTGAAAAATAGTTTCTATTTGTAGGGTGAGCATACAAGTATACATAGTAGGACCATACCCAAGTTATTAATTGATATTTTAAAAAGTTAATGTTCATGTTCAATTAATAAAACAACCGAAAAAGATTCTAAGGATGTCAACTAAAAAATTAAATCCTCACAAAGGCCCACTTATTAAATCATACATACAATATAGTAATATAGTAATGGAAATAATTATAAATCAAGGTACCCCACAACCACTTCACCACTGATCTTTCACTCTAACACCCTAACATAAAATGTATGCTTCCCTCATACCATCCATAAATATCCCATCACATAACCAAAATCTCTGATGTGGGATGACACACATCCCTACCCACCCCACCCTCACAATGTCCATAATCTGGTGCTAGCATCAAGAATCACAAAATCTTATCTTGCTGAAGACACCTAGACCATAACATTACATCTATCTCGAATACATCAGGTCCTTCACACCATATCTCATGAAAAAACTAGATCATTATGGTTTCATGAATGTTAAGGATGTTTACCTCATTCCCTCCATATACCATGCAAGACCCCCAACCACATATCACATCTCATCATATACTACCCAAAGACACCTAGGACATAGCATGAAATCATCACCTCATCACGTCACCCCACTCAAATTCACATGGCCCATCACACTATATCTCACCCGAATACGCAGAATCAATCACTTCTGAAGGATGTGTGGGGAAGATAGGGTAACTAGACATCTGTATCATCACCATCCTAGATGATAGGGAAAAATCACAAAACCTGAAACCTCTGAGTGTTGGTAAGGTTGTTTAACTCAGTTGGGGAACATATATAAATAACATAAGATACATGATATATAGATATAACACAATACCCAGCCTATGGTTTCATAGAAACTACACTATCACACACCTCCTCCACCACTACACCACATGTCAACCATCACAATAATTTACAATACTATAAGTAATGCACCACAAAACCATAACACAAGCCACACATTCCACTTCCATTTACTAATCCACTTCATTCACATTGAAACATCCCTCTCATTTAATGTTAAATTATGTTAATCCATTTACAGTGCTACAATTTCTAGACAATATAATCTATCAACTAACCTATTTTGTTTAATTTGATCAAAAAATTTGATTCCATGACCAACTGGACAACTGTCACAACCACTACACTTTAAATTTCCCATCTCACATCAACTATCATCAACACACCACACCATCCAAACAATCATTCCACAACAACAACACCTCCCAAATATTAACCATATCTCACAACACATCTACAACACACAAGAACTACACATCAACCCCAAACATCTTCTTCATTTTGTGCCATAACCACCACACACCATAACCAAACAACAACCCAAGTCACTTCCATGCCAACTTACCACTACATCATAACCCAACACATCACACTACACACACATTCATCTCCATCCCCATAAAATTTCCCAAAACACATTGGGAAACCCAACAATAAAAATCCAACACAATAACACAGATTAAATATTACACAATTATTCAAGGTATTTCATCACATGAATTCTTTATATAGAATACGTATTATAACACAAAATTGGATTCCATGGGAAACCAATTTATTATCCATATATACATTTTTTGTCCTTTAATTTGTGGTGCGATAGAAAAACACAATAATGGTCTCAAAAAATATCATCTATTTCATAAAAAAGGCTCCCAAAAATTGTCATTATTAGTATTGGAAACAGGCAAGCACAATAACATCAACACCATATAACAAAGAAGTAATGTTTTTAATAACTCCCCATACCCATCAATTTAATTTTTTCCAATTCATTATCATATTATACTAACCACAAACATCCTCCCAAAGGAAATAAAAAGCATGAAATATCTATACATAGCACAAGAACTGGTGAGAACTATAACACCCCAAGCTTCTATGGTGTGTTTCCCTTTGAATAATGCAATAGAATGCATTGTACGTGACTTCGAGATTCTAACTCACCACACCCAGTCAAACTAGATGTTTTGAATAGTAATACACACTTTTTTGAAATTTTATACATTATATCTTTCAAAATGGAAATCATTTATGAATTTGGAATATTGAAATTATCTTAGGGTGAATTTTTGGTACTTTTATGATAACTTCCATATTTTGATGAATACTGAAAATTACTAAATTTTAATTAAATACATATATTTTATTCGAAATAATTAATACTGATAAATTATGCATTTGAGTGATTTTAAAGTATAATTAGAATATAATTTTACCATTTAATACAATATTGATAGTTGGACATAATTTCAAATTTAAACTAGACATTAACAAGTGCCAATCTTTAGATAGTTATTATTTCTTAAGAAACACGCTGTTTGTTTTGACAACGGGAATAAATTTTAAATTAATTTCTGCCACTTCTGTGTTTTTAATTTAGAATAATGGATTCTATATTTAGAATCAGGAGGTCCAATTTGCGTAAATAGATAACTTTTATTTCTATACATTTTCAATAATTACTTCGGTAAATATTTTATTTACCATGGTTAAAGGGTAAATCCGGTAATAAGGGTTAAAAAATAATATGATAATAATATTAAATTACCCGAAAACGTGTCCTAACACTATTATTTGATACATGTCCGACCATGGGCATATTTGGGACTATTTTGGGACCCCATGGTGCCACTTGTAAGTGATAATGACACTTTATATTAATTAAGTTAAAATAAATACAAAAATGACATAAGCATATATCTTTAAGAAAAACAATTTTTACATAGGTTTATATATGATATATATTCAACTATAAATATTAATTAGAAAGAAATTTCTAATTACTATATAATGGGATTTTAATTATAATTTTTAGACATTGAATAATTAAATTTATTTATGACACAATAATGATACAATATTTTCTTTATTAATGAAAGAATCAAATAATTGTTATTATAAATGTTAAAATATATATAAATTGAACATTTTGATTCCATTCAAGAATTTTATTGATTAATATTACATGTTTGGATTTTTTAAATTAATTTGGTTCGAATTAATAATGTTGTTATGACTTTAACAATAATCAATTATTAAATAGTGTCAACATTGACCTAAAAGAGTTTTTAAAACAAATATTTTATTATTAATATATTTTTTTATTCGTAAAAATCTATGGTTTGGGAAAATGACTTATATAATTATAGGTCTATCATTAATGTACAAATTGTGGGTCTATTATAAGTATATAGTATGTTTATTTACTATATAATATAAAAATACAAAGAGACATGGTAAATGTCAAACTATTTAACTAAGAGTTAAATTAAAAGGATAAAGTTAATATAGTGACCCAAAGATGTCTAAAACCTATTGACGGAGTGGTTTTCGACATATCCCCACCGTTTCCTTTAAATAATAGCTTTTGGAGCCTTTATAAACTGAATATGAATTTATTATAAAATAATATTTCTAGTTTCTCCTATGGTTCTAATCACCCCTCTTATAAAAGGGAACTCCCCCTTTCAAAAGGATCAACCAAAACCTCAAAAGTGCCCTAGCTCATTATGAAGATGTCTCGGGCCAAGCGATAAGTTAGATCAAATCCTTTGTTTTCTTTGGAAAAAGTTTTTCTCCCAACAGGAAAATATTCATTATTAATTATTTAGGGATTAAATAAGGCTCCTTTCCCATTACTTATCTTGGGGTTCATATCTTTTGGGGAAGACCAAAATCCATCTACATTCATAGTATCGTTGATCAAATTACCAATCAACTCTCTTCCTAGAAGGGTAAATCTCTTTCTTTGGATGGTACAATTTGTCTTGTCAAATCTACCATTGTCTCCAAACTGGTCTACTCGATGATGGTCTACACTTGGCCTGCTTGTCTTCTTAATAAAATCAATGTTTACCTAAAAAAATTTGTTTGTATCGGTAGTACAATTGAAAGAAAACTTATGACCATACCTTGGGCCAATTTTTGTAAACCTCTAGATAAGGGTGGTCTTGGCATCAAAAACCTTAAGCTTTTCAACGAATCTCTTCAAGCCAGGATGACATGGAATCAGATTCGCAACAATTCTGATTCCACTGCCTTTATCAATTCTAGATTCATCACTAAGCTTAAAAAGGGCAATCTGAGTTACATAACTTCTTCCATCTGGCCATCCATTAAACTCTCTTTCTTTAATATCATGAACTACTCTAGATGGATGGTTAGTTCAAATTCAACTATGAATTTCTGGCTGGATAATTGGTCTGGTGTCCCCTTAATCTCTATGCTCACGTCAACCACTCCTTCTGACAATACCAATTTCTCTATTAGGGACATTCTTATCTCCCAAGACATCACTCTTCCTGATGAAATTAGTCATATAATTGACCATTAACATTTCTCCAACACTGATGATTTCCTCATTTGGAATCCTTCTTTCAATGGTGTTCTTGATTCCAAAAGTTTTTACAAAAACAATTTTATCAATTATGATTCTACCTTGGCTTGGTTGAAATCATTTAAAAGACCTTGGATTAAACCCTCAAGATTTACTCTTATCTGGCGTATTTCCCATAATAGGGTTCCCACTTATATGTTCCTGAAATCCTTTGGGACTACTCTTTGCTCTAGATGTCTTATGTGTAATCAACACTGAGAGGGTGCTAATCATTTGTTTTTCTCTTGTACTACAACTGCAGCTCTTTGGAAGTAAACTTTTGACATTTTTGGTTGCAGATGGTCAGTTCATGACTCCATCATTTCCCAATTACAATATTGTGTTAATGGGTCTTGATCCAGGAAAATCAATAATCTTTTTCTGACTGCAGTGGCAGAACTCCTGCATGGGATCTGGTATGACATAAATAATTTACTTCATAACAATTGATCGTTCAGTATCACTGCAGGTAAAACGAATTTTCTCATGGACATCAAGAATGATGCCTCTCTTCAGAAGGATCATTGTGACAACCCTATTGGGGACTTTATGATTACTTGCCGTCTTGGGATTGCAGGATCGTACAGACAGCCTTGGTGCACTTTTTAAGCATTCAGGAAATCCCCACTTCCAGGATGGATCAAAGTGAATGTCGACAGCGCCTCGCGAGGAATCCCGGGTCTGGAAGGTTGTGGTGCAATTTTTAGAGACCATCTTGGAAGGTTCCAGGGCTGCTTCTTGGGTGGTTGTGGTATGTCATCGGCTCTGGAAGCAGAAATGCTGGGTGTGATTCATGCGGTGGACTTTGTGAAACAAAAGGGTTGGAGCAAGATGTGGATTGAAAGTGACTCAACCATTGTGGTGAAAGCTATTTTGAAGGGGTCGGTGCATCTTTCCTGGCCTCTCACTTATATTTGGATGGAATTCCTTACTTCACTCTCAAACCTCATATACATTTCCACACACGCTTATCGTGAAGCGAACATGGTTGGTGACAGTCTTGCCAACAAGGGAGTCAACCATGATATTACCGGGCCAGATAATTTTCCTGGTGATTTTCTCCCTCTTTATGATAAGGATTGAAATAATATTCCATCTTTCAGACTTTTTTACCTTCCCTTATTTTTATAAAATAAATTTTGCCTCAGTCTTTGACTGAGGCACCACCTTCTAAAAAACGTTTTATGAAACAAAACATATAAAAGAAAACGAGTATGTTTTTATGATAAGGATTGTAATAATATTCCATCTTTCAGACTTTTGTAGCTTCCCTTATTTTTATAAAATAAATTTTGCCTCATTCTTTGAATGAGGCACCACCTTCTAAAAAACGTTTTATGAAACAAAACATATAAATGAAAACGAGTATGTTAACACTGGAAACGACGATAATACTAAGATGTTATTAAAAAATCAATGTTAAAAGTACTTATATGATATCATATTAATATATATTATTCATGTATAAATAAAAAAAATTATTTCACCATTATATAGGAGTTTAACCTACCCTCGACCAAATAAAAAGTACAAAGTAAGGGGTTTCTTATCTCACATTTAATTCGGTGAGATTTCCATTGTTCATCACTTATTTATTGCATGTTGTGTGTGTACTACCCATGATTGTTTTCATTATGTAATAAACAATAATTTATGGATATTTACATCGTCATTACATGATCCTTCTTTCAGGGTTGTATGATTCTTAAGTAAGCAAATCGATAAGGGAATTTGAAATTTCAATTTCCACTCATTGGACTTTATGGATACTTCATTGATTATTTTACTCCAAGATTATGTATGGAATAAATATTCATTTTCTTATGTCATAATTTCCCCTCCAATTTCAGTGGATATAATTCTGATAAATATAATCACTCTGTTGATTAATTCTCAAGACATCTATATGAACTTGATAAGAGTTAGTTTATCTCATTCCCCATTTGTTGAGTTAAGCTTTCAATTCATTGGTGTTGTTTTTACAAGAATATGGGTGAATGTTTTCGGACTAAATTACACTAATTATCTAATCATATTGAGTGTATTTATATCTTTCACACATAATTATTTCGTTCATTTTTCCTTAACCTAAGGATATGTTCTTTATAAGATATTTCATCTCAATTTATATTCCATTGATACTTCTTTGTTGTTAGACAACAAATCACTTTTATATGGTGTATGTAATGTTCTTTGACATAGTATATCATGAATCCCTTTATTCTCATTATATTATAAAGTATATATTACCTCAATTATTTTTATTCAAGTGTCTCTCTTTTGGTTAGGAACTATATCTTAAATATCATGTTAAATGTTTTAATGATTTATTATTCTAAATATTTTTCATTAATTTCAAATTTTTTAAAATGGTTTCAATGATTTATTTATATGGACATTAATGTTTTAAAATTAAAACTCATTTTAAAAGTTTCAAAGTTGTATGGGAAACTTTGATTCAAAAATCTATTTTTAAATGTCTTCTTGACAAATAGTGTGACTTTTAAATGTTTTCAAGAAAAAGGGGGATATTTCTCTAAAATAGTTTTGATGATAATTTTCATCTATGTCAATATAATTCATTATTCTCAATTGAAGTTAATATGTTACAATAAAATCATCAATATATTATAGAATGAGTTGTGTTTGACTATGGATGTGTTATTTTTATACTATTCAATGTTTGTGGATAAACTATTGACATTTCATATGCTTGTATTAATATGAATGTTTATGTTATGTTTAAAATTTTCATATGAGGAATGCATTGGACTTAGTATGTGATGGGTGGAGACCGCTATAGCTCCTCGATGCATCGGTAGGTCTTATGAGACAAACTAGTGTCTTGTAACATGACCTTGACTTTGTGGTTATAATAGTTTGGCATTATGCATTCCATCATTATGAAAGTGGTTATTGATATTGCATGTGATTATTCGACTAGTAGAATATCCATGTGAATAAGTAAATGTAATTATTTCATTTGTTTCCCATATTATGCTGATGTTCAAGTTTAAAAGGCTTTTGTTTTAGTTATACATTGATTTTAATGTTTATGTTTAATTATAAAAGTTTCCCCTATATTGTTATCCTTACTGAGCATCTGAGTGCACCCCTTTCAATGTATTATTTTTCCCAGCATGTGAATAAGTTAGTTATGATTGACATGTAGGCATAATCTAGGATGCATGGATGTTTCTAATGGAATAATTTAGTGTTGTTTTTCCTTCCAAATTGTAATGTTCAGCTTATGAATGAATCTAGTATTTCCAAGGCTACTAAACTGATTGGTCTTTTGGGACATGATTTCCATGAATCAGGCTAATGTTATGTAATAATGCACCGACTCTAGGCTTATGGGGTCGAGGCGTTACAGTTGGTATCAGAGGATGTTTAGTCCAAACCATGGAAAATAGATTTAGATAAACATTGATTAGAGCACATAGCCCTAAGATAGACATTGGGGATTATTATAGAATAAATTCCTTTAATTTTCTTATTGTATAAATTTTGTGAGCTTTCTAAGAAATATGTCCGTGTCTCGATTTGATCAGGTAGAGACGGCTCTGGCACAGATATACCTAGTGGTAAAACCGGAAAACACTACTTTGAGCTAGAATCGAATGGGAACTGGTGCACGATAATGGGCCTTGCTGCACTCTTGGTTATGACACTCCTAGGGGATATTCTTAGCATAATTTAAATTTTCGTTACAAACCAATTTAATGTATTTTAATATAAGATGAGAATAAATGACCATGGTTAATCCTAAGGTGTTTCATATTGAGAATATGGTGACATGATATTCCCTAATTATTTTATGACTACCGTTACTCACACAATGATTTCAGGTTTTAGTCAATGGATGGATTTTAATGTAGTCATAGTAACTTTGAGAATGATGTTCAAGGTGGGAACGGTGGTGGAAATGAGAAAAAAATGGAATGTTGATAGGCGTAAAATGTTTCATCTTCATGCCAAATCAGTTTTCGAAAAATATGATCAACAAAATATATACTAACCAACTCCCAGACTCAACAATGAAGGGAAAGTTGATGAATGATAAGATCTCCAGTAGTGGAGACCATGGAAAAAAGAATCCTCAATTTCCATCATGAAGGAAATGTAGAAGGGGACACCCATGGAAGTGAATCAATGGAACAAAGAAATGATTTATGTTCGGGAATAAAGGACATAATGTGAAGAATTTCTGAGGAAAAATGATGAGTACTATGGAAGAAAATAAAAATGGTCCCAAGAATCCATTTAGAGTCATTTTCTGTAAATGTAGGGGACATGGCCATTACCCAAGTGAATTCCCTAATCTATAGAAAGTTATCTTGGTCAAATAAGAAGCTATGTGGAAGTAAAATGATGGAGAAATGTTTAAAAGTATTAGTGCCCCTGGTTGATGGGATTACTTTGGAATAATTTTCTCTTTTATTTGTAACCCTGCAGTTTGCAATGTGAGAATGATATTTGAGGAAGACTTATCTTTTCTTTTGTGGATATAATTATAAATAACCATTTAGTTTTATATAATCATTGGTTTTGAGGAAAATAGATGTTATTATATTTTGGGATGAAAATGAAAGGTACGAGATAACATTTGTTGTTAAATTATGTTATGGTTATTTTGAGGAATTTATCTCATTTTGGTAACGTTTTAAAATATAGTTTTTGAAAAATAACAACACGCAGACCGCGTGACAGCCCGTCACATCGGACAAAGCTGTGGGAATCGAAACCACAACCAAAGTGCAATTGGGATTTATCACATACCACTGGACTACATGAAGTCCCTAGTTAGTGAGACTAATTTTTTTTAGTTAATTGATTTTATTGAAAAATAATAATTTGATTTGGGATCTTATGTCTTATTAAATTAATACCCTTTGTATAGAAAATTGATTTGATGATTAAGTGATAAATGTTATTTTGGAAGTTCTTCGCTCTATTGGGAACAATATATGCTTAAAGAAAATAGAATACTATGAGATTTAATTTTAGGAGTAATGGTGGATTTTTATCTATGTTTTTATTGTGGATTTCTATTAATTTGTGTTATTTATGGAAATGATTATAATATAATAGAGAATATGAGATTAGGTTAATTACATTTATGTATGTGACTTTAAGAGTAGTTGATATCATTTGGAGATACAATTTAACATGGAAGACTACATAACCGGATTCTTCTACGTTTTGGGTTTCAATATTATATTGGATTATATTGAAGTATTTTAAGGACAATTGTTTATAGAATGGTATTTATTAAACATTGTGGTATTGTTGGTTTAACTTTAGAAATTAAGATTAGTGTTTCTTTATCTAATGGAATATTCTATTGGGGATCATCAGATCTTATAATAACCGTTTTGGTTTTGATTAATTTCTGAATACAAGGTAAATATAATTTTTATACTTCATGGATCATGTGATTCTATAGAATTTAATTCTAGATCTCGTAGTGGGACCATGTATTCTTAAATACTCATCGTTCAAAAAAATTTGAGTTAGTGGAAAAAATTTATAAAAGAATCAAACTATATTAAAAAGAATGTATATCTCTTTATTTTCTCAATCAATCTAATAAATTAATTCTTCATCTTTATGTAATGTAACTTAAAACAAAAAAAATGTTGTACGTTTACATTTCCTACTGGGAGACTAATGACTATTTATCCCATCACAAGTTTTTGTTTTTCTTGTTGTTAACTTTCTCCTGATCATGTTTTATATCCCTCTCCATCAGAACATTACATTTAGATTATCTTACATATATATGTTTTCCTACATGAAATCCTAGTATGGGTTATCTTGGTTGACCTTTGTACATCTCTTTCCCTATTTTAAAGTGAATGTTTTATTGACTATTTTTCTGATGTGGGACTTTCCATTATATTCCCAAGCACAATTTTTAAAATTGGGAAGAAAAAATTTATTGATGGATGGTAGAATGTAACACCCCAAGCTTCCACGGTACACTTCCATTTGAATAATTCAATAGCTTGCATTGTTCGTGACTTCGAGATTCTAACTCACCACAACCAATCAAACTAGCCATTATGAATAGTAATACCCACATTTTGAAATATTATACATTTTATCTTTAAAAATGGAATTCATTTTTGGATTCGGAATATTGAAATTATCTTAGGGTTAATTTTGGTACTTTTCTGATAAGTTTCATATTTTGATGAATAGTGAAAATTACTATATTTTAATTAAAAACAAATTTTTTAATTGAAAAAATTAATAGTGATAAATTATTAATTTGATTGATTTTAATGTATATTTAGAATATATTTTTACCATTAAATCCAATATTGGTAATTTTACATAATTTCACATTTAAACTAGACATAACCAAGTGTCAATCTTTTGATAGTTATTATTTCATAAAAAACACGATCTTTGTTTTGACAACAATAATTAATTTTAAAATAATTTCTGAAACATCTATGTTTTGAATTTATAAAAATGGTTTCCATATTTAAAATCAGGAGGTCCATATTTTTTAAATATATAAAGTTTATTTTTATACATTTTGAATAATTAGTTCAGTAAATTTTTTATTTACCAGGGTTAAAGGGTAAATCCGGTAAATTAGGGTAAAAAAATTATAATAATATTAAATTACCCTAAAACGTTTCCTAACCCTATTGGTTGATACATGTATGAGCATCTCCATCATTGGGTCGATTTTGGAACCCCATGGTTGCACTTGTAACTGATATTGACACTTTATATTAATTAATTTAAAGTAAATACAAAAATGACATAAGCATATATCATTTAAGAAAACAATTTTTACATAGGGTTATATATGTTATAGTTTCAACTATAAATATTTATTAGAAAGAAAAAAATATTTCCGAAATAATGGGATTTTATTTATAATTTTTAGACATTTAAAAATTAAATTTATTTATGAAACAATAATGATTCAGTATTTTCCTTATTAATGAAAGAATCCAATAATTGGTATTATAAATGTTAAAATTAATATAATTTCAACGTTTTTAAGGCATCCACGTATTTTATTGGTTAATATGACATGTAATGAATTCTTAAATGAATTTTTATAGAATTTATAATGTTTTTATGACTAACAATAATCAATTATTAAATAGTGTCAAAAATGACATAAAGTAGTTTTTAAAACAAATAATTTATTATTAATTGATATTCTATTCATAAAAATCTAAGTATTGGAAAAAGGACTTATATAATTATAGGTGTATCATTAATGGCCACCTTGGGGGTATATTGGAAGTGTATAGTATGTTTATTAACTATATAATATAAAAATACAAAGAGACATGGTAGATGCCAAACTATTTTACTAAGAGTTAAATCAAAACGATAAAGTTAATATAGTGACCCAAACCTGTCTAAAACCTATTGGTTGAGTATTTTCTGACCTATAATCACCTTAGACTTTAAATAATACACTTTTTAGCCATTAGAAAGTGAATATGAATTTATTATAAATAATATTTCTAGCTTTTCCAAAGGTGCCCCTCACCCCTCTTATAATAGGGAACTCCACCTTATCACTAATTCACACCTTCTGAGCCATTTGGACCAGCCAAACTCAACCAAAATACCCTCTCAACTATCATCCCATCATCCTAGAGGAATTATTTTAGTCATAAATCCATCTTATGGAGACCTTTTGATCAAATCAAAAGGAAGAACCCGAAGAAGTGGAAATGTTTTCACCACCCTTTTTCAAGTTCATTTCTTCTTCCACATATTTTTTCTTTTTTATTTCCATTCAAAAATAATAAATACAGTATCATAAATATAAAGTTATGTTATTATAAATATGGTACAACCATATTCATTATTCTATCCATCCTTTGAATGACATGTCACCATACATGCGTACGTATTGCTTACCGTCTCCACGTCGTGGGGTAATTGTTATTCAAAACATTATTATTTGTATGGGTATGATATTGATGTGTAATTGAAGTAAATAATAAATATAACATTATAATTCTTCTTTATATATGATAAACCTTAAAATTATATACGATTTAAATATCAAAATAATTATATTTTCACTCGTGCGTACGTACGGACTACAGTCTCCACGAACGCGATGACAATAATTCCTCATTGTATCCATTAAATACTAATTCTCATTTTATTATTATAAATAATGTTTAAGTAGTTGATATAATTCATGAAATGAATATAATAAAACCTATCCATATCAAACATGACTTATGTAACAAAACAAATAAAAGAAAATTAGTATGTTAACACATGAAAGGACGATAATACAAAGATATTATTAAAAAAGCAATGTTAAAAGATCATATATGATATCATATTAATGTATATTGTAGAGACCCGAAGGTATACGTACATGGAAATTACATTACTTTTGCTGAATACTTAGTACATAACAAAAACACACACACAAGGATCGTAATAGTTTAGTGTCTTTGGAAACTCGGAATATAATCTTCTAATCGTGGTGAAAGATCTTCAACATCTCTCATAAAGATCTTCCTTTTTTATACCTAAAACCGTTCTTTATATCCTGAGGAAAAGAAAACATAAAATTGTGAGCTCAAATGCTCAGTAAGGGTAAACAAAAGAAATATAAATCACATCATATTCATAAGAACATAACATTTTGGAAATCTTAACCTGCAAAAGAGAGCATAATTTCATAACATGGGATAAATCATAGTAGTTAAATGAAATCCCAATAATCATAACATAAAACATGAAACTTTGTGGCATACACACATAATAATAGAGAATCATATCTTATTAGTCAAGACTCATTGCCAAGACTATCTTTGTGGACAAAGTCCCTTTCTGAATCGAGTCACCCTCGTTTCAGTCATCTTTCACTGAATCGGTATAACCTACCATTCCCTCCATGTCTATCTCATTAGATATAAAATCTTTACCCAATGCATTGGAGGGAGATATAGGTCCCACCCATCTCATAATGATACCATTCATATGTGTGCCACAAAATCTTAAAACATACATCATTGCATAACCCATGTAATAAAAATGGGAATCTTAAACATCGTGACATCATAAAACAATTCATATAAGATAAAGGAATTCATAAAAAATATTTCCATCACAACATAATCAAATCCATGTAATAATAGGGATAGAAACAGAACCCTTTAATATCTTATATGGAAAAATAATTTTGATAAAACACTTGAACTCCATTCTTGAGCAAAATATCCTTTCTGCTTCAAAAACACTTTTCCATTCTTAACATGTCGTACAATTATAAACTAAAAGAAGTTGATTAAAAATAAAATTGAAAACTTTTAAAGGAAGCTTCTTTGAAATAATGATTTAAAAATCCATTCATGCCGTATATGTTAAAAAAACATTCTTCGTACTTTTGTCAAAAAAGTCAAAAAAGTACATCGTACGAAAAACGACAAATGATTCCTTTCATATCTTTTACTAAAAACTCACCGAAGGTTAAAATTGGATTTAAACAATTGTAGGTGGATGGAAATAATATTCCATATTGAGGAAACATGGATGTGGATGATAAAATACACCCCAGTAAATGCCAAAGTATAAACAATCTCGAAAAAAAATGAGATTGTGATATTTCTCTTACCTTAGGTCCGATTTGCTTCGTATGTGTCCGAACCTCCTGTATAATGATTTAAATAATGTCATTGACTTATTACAGAATAATATTCATTTTTATGATATCATATATGGTTCACTTATGACTTTATATTACCCGTTCTTTTGTAAATTCCATGTTAAAAAACGTTTTGGGTAAAATTGTTTCATTTGTCGTCCGTGTTTTGTCTTTTAATTATTCATATGATTTCTTAGATCATGATTACTTAATTCCAGAATATAAAACATGATATATATATATATTCAGAATATTCATATATATAATAAATCAGTAAATGTAAAGAAATACACCGTTCATGGAGACGGTAGGTCGTACGTACGCTTGAACGCTGTTTTCGTTTCCTTATTGAGTTGAACAGAATTAGGTAGATGACATACATATATATACACATAAATACAGTACCATTATTATGTCATATATTTCATTATTACTTATTATATATACTTTATAATCATTCATGAATGGTTAAAGTGGAGATTGAATCTCATCGCGTCGTGGAGACGGTAGTCCGTACGTACGCACAAGCGATGATATCATTCTCATGATTGTGGGACTGTATTGGAGTGTATATATACTATTTCAGAATCAATATCACTTTAAAATAATAATATATAGTTATTATTTACACCATTATACCCATCCAAGTAAGGTGGTGGTGAAAAATAGATTTCACCACGGTGTGGAGACGGTATTCCGTACGTACGCACGCGCGGTGATTTCGTTTTCTGTAGGATGGATAGATGGTGAAATAGGGTTGTTTCATACTTATAATAACATATCAGTATATTAGTGATACTGATATTATTACTTAATAATGAAACAACCTAAGAAGAAGAAGTGGAAGAAGAAATAAAGGAGAAAGAATCGGTAACGGAAATTACCTCTTCTTTGAAGCGCCTCTTTGAGACCTCCTCTTAGGGCACTAAAATTGGTCTTTGAGGAAGACCAGAACCTCTAGGATGTTTCTAGGGAAGTGGAGAAGAGAATTTGTCAGGGTTTGGCCTAGCTTGAAGGCTCAAAGTTGTGTGAGGAAGAGAGGGAGGAGGTTCCCTTTTATAAGGGAGGTGAGGGGCACCTTTGGAATAACAAAAAATATTATTTTATTATAAAGTCATGTTCGGTTTTAAATAGCTCAAAATTGATTTATTTAGAGGCTAAGGTGGGGTTGGGCCGAAATCCTCTCATACAATAGAATTTATTCATGTTTAGGTTCCTATTTTATCCTTATCATTTAGATTTAACATTAAGTTAAATAATTTTAATTTTACAGTGTCTTCTTGTGTTCTTATACTATAAGGTTAATAAACATACTATATCAATCCAAACGAACCCCAAGTTGTTTATTATTAATATATATAACCTTATCTATGTCATGTGGCCGAACCATATATTTTTTAGGAATAATATAACAATTAATAATATAATATTTGTTTTAAAAACTATTTTATGTCAATTTTGACACTATTTAGTAATTGATTTTTGTGAAACTCCTAACAGACTGATAAGTTCTAAAAAAGTTAATTAAATCCATACTAACATGTCATATTAACCTATAAAATTTGTGAAATTCATAAAAAGTCACAAATTATATTTATTTGGGTATTTATAACATCAATTATGTCAATATATCATTAATAAGATAATTACTGCATCATCGTTGTGTCATAAATAAATTAAATTATTTAATGTCTAAAAATTACAAATAAAATATCATTATGTAGGAAATATTTTTTTATTTCTAATGAATATTTATTGTCGAATTTATCTTATGTATAACCCCATATTAAAAATGATTTACTAATAAAACATTGATTTTAACTATTTTAACCCTTCTTTAAATAAATTAATAATAAATGTCCTAATCTAATCAAAGTGGGTGTAAATGGTCATATTTTATTCCTAAGGTTGTTTTTTGTCGAATTACACTTGTCCAATAGAATTAGGACAAGTGTTAGGGTAATAATAATATCATTTTTACCCTTAATTACCCTATTTATTTGTAACCGTGGTAAAAAAAAGTAAAAAGTTACTATTCACAAAAAAATTATTTTCATCTCATTGAACCACATTTTACATACTAACATCAACCGTGTCTCTCGGATTTTCGAAATTCCACTCACAGAAGCGGTAAAATTATGTTTTATGAAAAATCCAGTTTTTTAACTACCACTTAGTGGTTTCACTATTCATCAAAAAATGAAAGTTTCCGGAAAAATACCAAAAATTAGATCTAAGCTATATTTGATATTATGAATTTAAAAATTATGTCTATTTTATCAAATTCAAAACATATCAGTTGCATTAATTAATTTAAAAATTAATTCCCGTCGTCAAAACAAATAGCGTGTTCTTAAGAGATAATAACTATCAAAAGATTGACACTTGTTTATGACTGGTTTAAATGTGAAATTACATCCAATGACCAACATTGTATTAAATTGTAAAAATATATTCTAAATATACTTTAAAACCACTCAAATTAATAATTTATCACTATTAATTATTTTGATTAAAAAAGTTGTTTTAAATTATAATTTAGTAATTTTCACTATTCATCATAATATGAAAGTTATCCGAAATGTACCAAAATTTCACCTTAGGATAAATTCGATACTCCGAATCCAAAAATGAAGTCCATTTATAGATCAAAAATTTCTTAAATTTTAAAAGGTGGTTATTACTATTCATAACGGCTAGTTTTAATAATATTTTAATAGCATATCGTTGTTTAGTGAAACTCGGTATTGCGTACTACACACGCTATCGAGGAAGGTCGCGATTGCGTGTAATGAAACGCAAGTCAAGGATGCATGTTGAGAAAGCTCCTTTTGGTGTAGCATACAACACAAGACATTAATGAAATTAAAAAGAATATTTTTCATAAAAATCCGGGGTGTTACATTCTACCCCCCTTAAAATGAATTTCGCCCTCGAAATTCATCGGGGTTATAAATGGTTTACTATTAGAAAGTTTCTTTAATAGAAACCCACATCGTAAAAAGGAATACCAAAACCAATCTCTAAAAACAAAAGTATGAAACCTAACGGTTACCCAAATAAACTAATCACTGTGATTCCACATAGGTGAAAATATGGATATGGAAGAGAAATATAACCATCATGTTCTGATGAAGAGTGGTAGAGAACATGGCTATGGAAAAGCCAGCAATCACAAATCCATAAATTTGTGATGATCTAAGTTACCATCTGATTCATCAGATATAAGAGCACTAGGACAACATTTTTGGTTTTTAAGATCATTTCCCTAAAGTTAATGAAATTAGAAGAAATACTTTCGTGATTTTGGTATAGTCTCACCGTTTGTCGTTATTGGACTATTTCCACTTCATATCTTAAAGAAATGAAGTTGAATTTGTCATTCGTGATGTGTTAGCAGATCATGTGATAGAATGATGGTTCATTCCATCTGTCTCAAACAAAAGGTTAGAAAAGTTATCAAAAAATACATAAGTCCGTCTATAGTGAGATTAATCATATATAGTTCCTAAAATGGACTTATACTTCATATATCATACTGCTTAATATAATAAAACTACTTTCTACTAAACAGGGACTTCCTATAGGCCAGTGGTAGGCGATAAAGGCCAGTCGCACTTCGGTTGTGGGTTCGATTGCCACAGCCTTGTCCGACGCGATGGGTTGTCGCCCGTCCTGATGGTTGTCCATTTTCTAAAACTACGTTACTATAAAATCACATAAATAATATTAAAAAAATTTATATCCTTAAACAATACTAACTTGTGGTTAACATAATCCATTCCAATATTTAGGATTATCTAAAATACTTCTGTCCAAGCTCATAGTATAAAGAAAATGATAACTTGAAATGTCATCAACCAAGCATTTGAATACCATCATTTATCCCCCATATTTATTGTTGGTCACATTCCAATCATGTGAATACCTTAATGATGTATTCTGTTGAAAATTGAGTACCCATTAAACCTTATTGAAAATATGAATGCTGTCAAAAGTTAACACTTTCCACATACCAAAATCCAAAAATTCTATATACTCAAACCATGATATAACCTTCTCCTTATATCAGTCATGAGATTATAAATACTATCAAACATTTAATTTTCTCATTATCCCTTCATTATGCTCATATCATCTACATTCCAAAAATATCTAAATAACCTTTCATGGATACTGGTAACATTAATCATACACTTTCAAAACTCAAGGAAAGGCAACAGTGTAACAATCCTTAGATGTCTCTTTATTCCATAGTACCATGAGATTACTTATACAACATTACACATGATAAACATGTAATCATTCCACTACATTCTTAAACCATTGACCGAGCTTCAACAATTCTTTCATCTCACATATCATTTGTAGACTCTTCATCTTCATCCACATAAATACAACCCATACGACAATACTGATTCTCGTCATGAGACTTTACCTTAGGGCATTGGTTCGCATAATGCCCATATATTCCACATTTAAAACATTTAACCATTGTTGATGTCGTAGCAATACCATTATCCTCATCCCTGGTGTTAACTGAACCATTTCCTTTGCACTTACTGGCTTTGTGTCCTTCTTTTCCACACCCAAAGCATCTTCCAGTTTCTTTGAAACATTCTCCTTGATGCCTCTTCCCACATGATTTACATAGGTGAAATTGAACTTTCTTTCCTCTATTATCATCATGAAACTCCATCATTCTCTTATTAGCTGAGTCAGGAAACTTACCAAATTTTGCTTTATTGATCATATTATGAGATTGCTGATTCGACATAATAATGATGTTTGGGCTTCCAAATCCTATTTCATTTGGTTGCTCATGAAGAATATCATTCCATTTTCCATCATATCCTCCATTATCGTGAATCATCTTGTTTCCAGCCATTTTCTAAAACCCAAAAAGAATAGTGTGAGAGGCAAAAAACATGCTTGGGAAAACAACATAACAAAGGGGGAGTACCTTCAATATCTAACATCTTAGGTTTAATTCTATGATTGTTTGCGTGATTCTAGTACTATAACCTATACGTATACTTAACCTTAGGTACATCCCTAGACATACCTTAGAAATATCTCTAGGGATCTCACTAACATTTTCGCATCCTAGTTTCCAAAGGTTGACTAAACCTTTTCTATGATACCAACTGTAGAGACCCAAAGCTAGACTTACATGGACATTACATTACTTTTGCGGAATAATTAGTACATAACAAAAACACACACACAAGGATCGTAATAGTTTAGTGTCTTTGGAAACCCGGAAAATAATCTTCTAATCGTGGTGAAAGATCTTCAACATCTCCAATAAAGATCTTCCTTTTTTTATACCTAAAACCTTTCTTTAGATCCTGAGTAAAAGAAAACATAAAAGGGTGAGCTCAAATGCTCAGAAGGGTAAACAAAAGAAATATCAATCACATCATATTCATAAAACATAAAATTTTGGAAATCTTAACCTGCAAAAGAGAGCATAATTTCATAACATGGGATAAATCATAGTAGTGAAATGAAATCCTAATAATAATAAAATAAAACATGAAACTTTGTGGCATACACACATAATCATAGATAATCATATCTTATTAGTCAAGACTCATTACCAAGACTATCTTAGTGGACAAAGTCCCTTTCTGAACCGAGTCACCCTCGTTTCAGTCCTGTTTCACTGAACCGGTATAACCTACCATTCCAGCCATGTCTATCTCATGAGATATAACATCTTTACCCAATGAAATGGAGGGAGATATAGGTACCACCAATCTCATAATGATACCATTCTTATGTGTGCCACAAAATCTTAAA
This sequence comes from Viscum album, assembly GCA_963277665.1. Taxonomy (NCBI): domain Eukaryota; kingdom Viridiplantae; phylum Streptophyta; class Magnoliopsida; order Santalales; family Viscaceae; genus Viscum; species Viscum album. Next base: position 2,018,252,157 of record OY728127.1, read on the forward strand.
ACATACATCATTGCATAACCCATGTAATAAAAATGGGAATCTTAAACATCGTGACATCATAAAACAATTCATATAAGATAAAGTAATTCATAAAAAATATTTCCATCACAACATAATCAAATCCATGTAATAATAGGGATAGAAACAGAACCCTTTATTGTCTTAGATGGAAAAATTATTTTGATAAACCACGTGAACTCCATTCTTGAGGAAAATATCCTTTCTGCTTCAAAAACACTTTTCCTTTATTATCATGTCGTACAATTATAAACTAAAAGAAGATGATTAAAAATAAACATGAAAACTTGTAAAGGAAGCTTCTTTGAAATAATGTTTTAAAAATACATTCATTCCGTATATGTTAAAAAACATTCTTCGTACTTTTGTCGGAAAAGTCGAAAAGGTACATCGTACAAAAAACGACAAAAGGTTCCTTTCATATATTTTACTAAAAACTCACCGAGGGGTATAATTGGATTTAAAAAATTTTATGTGGATAGAAATAATATTACATATTGAGGAACCATGGATGTCGATGATAAAATACACCCCTGTAAATGCCAAAGTATAAACAATCTCGGAAAAAAATGAGATTGTGATATTTCCCTTACCTTAGGTTTGATTTGCTTCGTTTGTGTCCAAACCTCCTGTATAATGATTTAAATAATTTCATTGACTTATTAAAGAATCATATTCATTGTTATGATATCATATATGGTTCACTTATGACTTTATGTTACCCGTTCTTCTGTAAATTCCATGTTAAAGAGCGTTTTGGGTAAAATTGTTTCATTTGTCGTCCGTGTTTTGACTTGTAATTATTAATATGATTACTTAGATCATGATTAAAAAATTCCAGAATATAAAAAATTATTTATATATATATATATTCAGAATATACATATATATAATAAATCAGTAAATGTAATGTAATACACCGTTCATGGAGACGGTAGGCCGTACGTATGCATGAACGTTGTTTTCGTTTCCTTATTGAGTTGAACGGAATTAAGTAGATGACATAAATATATATACACATAAATCCAGTATCATTATTATTTCATATATTTCATGATTACTTATTATATATACATTATAATCATTCATGAATGGTTAAAGTGGAGAATGAATCTCATCGCGTCGTGGAGACGGTAGTCCGTACGTACGCACGAGTGATGATATCGTTCTCATGATCGTGGGACTGTATTGGAGTGTATGTATAATATTTAAGAATAAATATCACTTTAAAATAATAATATATAGTTATTATTTACACCATTATACCCATCCAAGTAAGGTGGTGGTGGAAAATAGATTTCACCACGGCGTGGAGACGGTATTCCGTACGTACGCATGCGCGGTGATTTCGTTTTCCATAGGAAGGATAGATGGTGAAATAGGGTTGTTTAATACTTATAATAACATATCAGTATATGAGTGATACTGATGTTATTACTTCATAATGAAACAACCTAATAAGAAGACGTGTAAGAAGAAATAAAGGTGAAAGAATCGGTAACGGAAATTACCTCTTCTTTGAAGCGCCTCTTTGAGACCTCCTCTTAGGGCACTAAACTTGGTCTTTGAGGAATACCAGAACCTCTAGGATGTTTCTAGGGAAGTGGAGAATAGAATTTGGCAGGGGTTGGCCGAGCTTGAAGGCTCAATGTTGTGTGAGGAAGAGAGGGAGGAGGTGCCCTTTTATAAGGGAGGAGAGGGTCACCTTTGGAATAACTAAAAATATTATTTTATTATAAAGTAAAGTTCGGTTTTAAATATCTCAAAATTGATTTATTTAGAGTCTAAGGTGGGGATGGGTCGAAATCCTCTCATCCAATAGAATTTATACACGTTTAGGTTCCTATTTTAACCTTATCATTTAGATTTAACATTAAGTTAAATAATTTTACTTTTACCGTGTCCTCTTGTGTTCTTATACTATAAGGTTAATAAACTTACTATATCTAGCCAAACGGACCCCAAGTTGTTTATTATTAATATATATAACCTTATATAAGTCATTTGGCCGAACCTTATATTTTTATGAATAAAATAACAATTAATAATATAATATTTGTTTTAAAAACTATTTTATGTCAATTTTGACACTATTTAGTAATTGATTTTTATAAAAATCCTAACAGAATTATATGTTCTAAAAAAGTTAATTAAATCCATACTAACATGTCATATTAACCTAGAAAATTAGTGTAATTCATAAAAAGTCTGAAATTATATTTATTTGTGTATTTATAACATCAATGATGTCAATATTTAATTAATAAGATAATTACTGCATCATCGTTGTGTCATAAATAAAATAAATTATTAAATGTCCAAAAATTACAAATAAAATACCATTATGTAGGAAATCGTTTTTTATTTCTAATGAATATTTATTGTCGAATTTATTTTATGTATAACCCCATATTAAAAATGATTTACTTATTAAACATTGATTTTAATTATTTTAACCCTTCTTTAAATAAATTAATAATAAATGTCCTAATCTAATCCAAGTGGGCCTAAATGGTCATATTTTATTCGTAAGGTTTTTTTTGGTAGAATTAAACTTGTCCAATAGAATTAGGACATGTGTTAGGGTAATAATAATATCATTTTTACCCTTAATTACCCTATTTACTTTTAACCGTGGTAAAAAAAGTAAAAAGTTACTATTCAGCAAAAAATTATTTTAATCTCATTGACCCACATTTTACTTACTGACATCAATCGTGTCTCTCGAATTTTTAAAATTCCACTCACAGAAGCAGAAAAATTAAGTTTTATGAAAAATTCAGTTTTTTAACTACCACTTAGTGGTTTCACTATTCATCAAAAAATGAATGTTTCCAGAAAAATACCAAAAATTAGATCTAATCTATATTTGATATTATGAATTTAAAAATGATGTCTATTTTGTCAAATTCAAAAAATATCAGTTGCATTAATTAATTTAAAAATTAATTCCCGTCGTCAAAACAAATAGCGTGTTCTTAAGAGATAATAACTATCAAAAGATTGACACTTGTTTATGACTGGTTTAAATGTGAAATTATACCCAATGACCAATATTGTATTAAATTGTATAAATATATTTTAAATATACTTTAAAACCAATCAAATTAATAATTTATCACTATTAATTATTTCGATTAAAAAAGTTGTTTTTAATTATAATTTAGTAATTTTCACTATTCGTCAGAATATGAAAGTTATCTGAAAAGTACCAAAATTTCACCTTAGGCTAAATTCGATACTCCGAATCCAAAAATGAAGTCCATTTTGAGAGCTAAAATTTCTAAAATTTTAAAAGGTGGTTATTACTATTCATAACGGCTAGTTTTAATAATATTATAATAGCATATCGTTGTTTAGTGAAACTCGGTATTGCGTACTACACACTCTATCGAGGAAGGTCGCGATTGCGTGTAATGCAAGGCAAGTCAAGGATGCGTGTTGAGCAAGCTCCTTTTGGTGTAGCGTACAACACAAGACATTAATGAAATTAAAAAGAATAGTTTTCATAAAATCTTGGGGTGTTACATATATGATTCTTGTATAATTAAACAAAAATTATTTCACCATTATACAGGAGGTTAAACTACCCTCGACCAAGGAAAAAGAACAAAGTAAGGGGTTTCTTATCCCACATTTAATTCTGTGAGATTTCCATTGTTCAACACTTATTTATTTCATGTGTTTTCTATTCTTCCCATGATTGTATTCATTGTGTAATATATATTAATTTATTGATATTTACATTATCATTGTATTATCCTTCTTTCATGGTTGTATGTTTCAAATCCTACCAAATCGATAAGGGAATTTGAAATTTCAATTTCCACTCATCCGGCTTTATGAATACTTCATTGATTATTTGAATCCAAGATTATGTGTTGAATAAATATTCATTTTCTTATGTAATAATTTCCACTCCACTTTCTGTGGATATACTTTTTATACACATAATCACTCTATTGATAAATCCTCAAGACATCGATATGAACTTGATATGAGTAATTTTATCTCAATCTACATTTGTTTAGTTATGCATCAAATTCATTGGTGTTGTTTTTACAACAATATGAATGAATGTCCTAGGATTGAATTACACTGAATATCTAATAATATTGAGTGTATTTATATTTTTCACACAAAATTATGTCGTTCATTTATCCTTAAACTATATATACGGTCTTTATAAAATATTTCATCTCAATTTACATTCTATTGATACTTATCTATTGTTATACACCAAATAACTTTTATACAGTGTATATAAGGTTCTTTGAAATAGTATATCATGAATCCCTTTATTCTCACTATATTATAAATTTTTGATTACCTCAATTATTTGAATGCAAGTGTCTCTCTTTTTGTTAGGAACTCTAACTAAAATATCATTTTAAATGTTTTAAAGATTTATTATTCTAAATATTTTGGTCATTAATGTACATGCTTTTAAAATGGTTTTAAATATTTATTTATATGGACATTAAAGTTTTAAAATTAAAACTCCTTTTAAAATTTTCAAAGTTGTATGGGAAACTTTAATTCTAAAATCTATTTTTAAATGGATTATTGAAAAAAAGTGTGACATTTAAAATTTTCCATGAAAAATGGGATATTTCTCTATAATAGTTTTGAGGATTATTTTCATCTATGTAAATATCATTAATTTTTCTCGACTGAGGTTAATTTTTTACAATATAATATTCAATATTATATTGAATGGGTTATGTTTGACTGTATATGTGCTATTTTTATTCCATTGATAGATTGTGGATAACGTATTGACATTTCGTATGCATGTTTTAATACGAATGTTTATGTTATGTTTCAAAATTTTAGTACGAGGAATGCATTGGACTTAGTTAGTGATGGGTGGAGCCCGCTATAGCCTCTCGATGCATCGGTAGGTCTTATGAGACAAACTACAGTCATGGAACAATGCCTTGAAAAAAATATTACATGTAGTCTTGGGACAAGGCCTTGACTATGTCGTTATGATAAACTGGCATTATCCTTTCCATCATTCTTAAAGTGGTTATTGATATTGCATGTGATTATTCGACTAGTTTCATATCAATGTGAATATGTAAATGGCAATATTTCATTTTTTCCATATTATTCTGATGTTCATGTTTTAAATTCTTTTGTTTTAGGTATACATTTCCTTAAATGTTTATGTTTATTTATGAGAGTTTCCTCTATATTGTTATCCTTATTGAGCATCAGATATCATCCCTTTCTATGTTTTATTTTTCCCAGGATGTGAAAAAGATAGTTATGAGTGACATGCATGCATAATCTAGGAATCCTGGATGTTTTTAATGGAATAATTTAGTGTTGTTTTTCCTTCCATGTTGTAATGTTGACCTTGTGAAGGTATCTAGTATTTCCAAGGATACTAAACTAATCTGTCTTTCAGGTCATGATTTCCATGAATCATGCCAATGTTATGTAATAATGTGCAGACATTGGACTTCTGGGGTCTGGGCGTTACAAGAACGAGGATCCCCTACCTCAAATATGTTTTTCAGATCTCACTGTGCACCATAGTGATAAAAAATATCCTGATAACTAAAAGTTCATAAGGAAACCCTAGATCAACCTGAATTGCACCAAAGTGTTATTAAAAATACAATACAACACACACCCATATCAAAACAACACTGTCGCATTGATTCTATAGAGAGGAACTCAATGGAAATAAGGAATAATGGGGGGATAACTCCCCTCAACTCACCAAAAAACATCCACCGAAACCCAACGATCAATGCAAAAGAAGATATAAAATAATATTTCCAATGTTTGGCTAGGGTTAACTCAACACATATATATGAATGAACAAATGAGAAAAAAATATAAATAAATAAGTCTTATAAAAAACATGTCATTTTCCAAATTTATAACATAAATTCTAATTTTAATCAATAAAACTCATATTTTCTACAAAACAATATCTATAAAATCATTTGACTGGGTAAAATCTAAAAGTTTAGAAGTTATGTTGATTTTCCTGGTGCCTCAGCCAAAATAAACTTATGGTGTAAAACCCATTTATATGATGTAAACACATTTCATGTAGTATACCCTTGCCATATGCAATCCATAAATGGTATGCCACACAAGAAATAAAACACCAAATAATGGTGTAAACGCATATTATACAATATAAAAATCACGATGTAGTTATTCTATAACTCCAACATCCTCTAGACTCCTCTAAACAAAAGCATCCTATAAAACTAGAAAAGTGATTATTTGAGAAGACATGGATCATTACATTATTTTCCACTCAATTGAATCTCATCCTCGATAATAAAAATCAATCCTAAAGAAAGGAAAGGGGTCCAAACCACTACCCCAAGAGATAACTCTCAAGGATCTCATTACACATCAACACCCTTCCTACCAAGCACACTAAACTATAATTCCCAAAAACACACCGCAAAACCACATGAAAACCTTTTATCGGGGATACTAGAAGATCATCTAGAACTTACCACAAAATACCACCTCTCTATAAAATCATTTTCACAACCATCTCAACCCCTACATAGAAAAACACAATAACTTTCACAAAAAACAAAAACATTTCCTCGTGAACACAAATCAAGGAATATCATTCTCTATGTCAAGACATTATCCGCTCCAAATGATACTAGCTCACCCATACAATTTTAATCACACTATGACATAACTTTTCAGGATAATGGTTTAGGTCACCCCTTATCATATGTCATATGATTTATCATGTATCACAACATCATGAAAAATAACATCTCAAAAAATTAGTATGATCAAAACACCTCATCTTCTTTGGAAAAGATGAACAAGGAAAAGAAAAAATAAAAATAAATCAAGGTATTGGGAATAAATCTACATTTTTTTCTCCAAGGTAAACTCCTCCCTTCCACAATTCCTCCTAAAAATGTGTACCATGGAGTTGGTTTTTTCCCCAACACATTCTATCAATGATTCTGGATCTCTACTAGCCTCTCCCTAAACATTGCATCATAATCAATATCCAACTCTCCCAAAATAATGGTGTGGGAGTCATCATGAAGGTACTGCAAAAGTTGAATCACATGGAAGATTTCATTTGTGGAAGATCCAAATGATATTACACCATGTCGATGTGCCCTGACACCTCCAAGGGCAGAAAAAACAAGAGAGAAATTTTAACCCCCATGCCAAATTGTCGCTACCCTTATTGAGGGGAGAATTTCAAGAACACATGATATCCAACCTTAAACTCTAGAAGCCACCACCTCTGATCAAAATAGTCCTTATAATGATTCCATTTTACCATAATCCTCAGTAATACTAGATGTATCTTCCTAGTCACGCTCTATACCCCATCAGAACCAAGAACTTCTAACACCCCAACCTTCGTACAACACAACAAATAATGACATGACTGCTCATAAAACACCTCAAAAAGAGCCATATAAATGGATAAGTGATTTATATTATTGTATTAAAACATAACCATAGGTAGGTGACTTACCCACAATCCCTCCAATCCCAGGATTAAAGGTTTCAACATATCTTCCAACATCTAGATGGACCACTCCATCTGCCCTTCCTTCTAAAGGTGGAAAATAGTGTTTTGTCTCAACAAGGATCCCAAATCAGGTTGTAGTAACCTATAGAGTCATGAGGTAAAAATAAGCTCCAAATCAAAAATTATGGTACTTTATACCATGTGATTTCTAACCACATTTTCCACAAACTTCCTTGCTAAAACAACCATGAAACTCTATTCACAGATCACCAGAAAATGAGCCAACTTTGATAGTCATCCCACTATCACCAAAACTGAATCACAAAATCCTTGATCCAGGGTAACATAGTGATTAAATCTATTGATATGTATTCCCATTTCCACTCAGGAATAGCCATGCGTTTTTACAAACTACTAAGAACATGATTACCCACTTTTACCTATTAAAAACCCAGACACTTTTCTACAACTCTTCCACCACCTACACTATCCCCGACCACCAAAGTTGTCTCCTCAATCCATGATATTTATTTGTCAAATTAGGATGCACTTCCAAGTGTGATCCATGAAACTCAATGAGAACCTCCAAATGTTCATCAAATTTAACAAAAAACCACCCAATAAATAACACATGGTTTTTTCAATTCTCTGATGGTTCATCCATTGCATCGCCGTAGCCAACATAGCTACACATAAACTCTCCCAATAATTGTCTCCACTAAGACTCCTACCCATATATAATCAATAAAAACTACATAGTCATATAAAAAGGAAAACCATGGCCATAATTCTCTATGATATGATGACTCTTCACTGCAATATACTATATCCCATTCCAAACATCTACTGACTCCCAAACCACATCTTCTCCTGAATTTTGACTCAACGCATAGAAAACCATAATCACCTTTCACTAGGTGTAAGAGATATCAAAATCACAATAATGAAGAATCTATATAAATCTTCACTAGGGTAGATTATGATCCCACAAATAGAAAATATATTTTAGGATCTTGTGGTCTGTGAAAACCACAATGCACTCACCGATGATATAATGACACTAGAGATTTTGTGAAAAACCTAACAGCACAAACTATAGATCACAGGTGGAATATTTATTCTAATAGGGATGTAACTGAATGGAACCATATGATATCACTTTTCTCTGCTACATTAACAAACATCCCAATCTAAAATGGGATGAATCACAAAAAACATCAAACAACACACCCTCCTTAGGAAATCCAAGCTCTGTAGCACTAACCATCATATCCATCAGCAATGTAAACAATTCAAGGAACTTATTAGTCCACATGAATGCCTAGACCTTCCTATTAAACATAATTATTGGGGATATAAATCATGATAAATTACGCAGAAACATCCGATAATGTTATATGAAATTTATGAAACTAAAAACCTCTACCACTATCTTAGGTACAACCCAAGAAACAACCACCTAAAACATTAATATTTTTAATTCCATACCCTTCTATGACACCAAATTCCCAAGGTAATTCAACTCTCACATCAATAAAATACACATTACTAACTTCTTATTGATTTTATGGTGTCTAAGGACCAGTAAAAATACGATGAGATGCTTAGTGTGACCCCCTTTGACTTGGAGTAGATAAAGATGTTATTAATGAATATGAAGAAGAATCTGTCTAATAATTTACACAAAAAGGATTTCCTAATACCCAAGAACATGACTGCTGTTTTCATAACAATGATCAAGAAGATCAGAAAATAAATGTACCCATACATGAACTTGAAGGTTATCTTCAGAATATCCTCAACTTTCACCCTCAAACGGCGATGTATAAACCACAAAAAAAATTCTAAAACAAACTAGATCTTAATAACTAGTCATATAAATTATCGTTCCTTGGAAGAGGTAAACCTTTCCTGACTGTTTCCTAATACAACCTTTTATAGTCTATACAAAACCATGAACAACTTCCCCCTTCTCAATGTACAACACTGGATCACCCCAAGGAGATATATAGGGTCAGATAAAAACCCTTTACATAATAACATCTACTTATAACCTCAACTCATGAAACTTTTGGGGCACCATTTGATAAGGATCCTTTGAAATTAGTGACACGCCCGAATGAAAATCTATCCCAATATCATTGGTCATGCATAGGGGTAGTGAAAGTACGTCATTTTAGAAAACATATAGGAACTAATCAACAACATTGGTAACATCCTCTTCCTAATACTGTATTGAAGGATCTAAAAAATGATATAAAAGTGGATAATCATTCCTTCCACCCTCTGATATCTTCACACAAAAATAGACACCACTCGTTGTCCTCCCACATGAGAAGAAAATTCACATCTATAAATAGTCAATGATTGTATGTACAAAATATGACAACTCCATGCCAAGAATAACATTGTACAACTATATTGTAGTAAGAAGGAATATTTCTCTAATTGGTGTTGCCCCATCACTAATCTACACCCACAACTCACATAAAAAAGAATCCTAACCTATAACCAGTGTAGATAAAACAAGGTGCACTAAAAGTCTCTACACATAAAATACCAAAGAAAAAACCAAATGAGGATAAAAAAGGAGTGTGATGATCCCATATCAAAAAATCATACAGATTATTAGATGATAAAATGATCATACCTCGAACAACTCCTATCTCTGCTAGCATATCAACCTCAAGCACGAGCATCTAATAATTCCCAAATATTATAAAAGTATGTCGAAAACCTCCAAACAATTGTCTGGATTGGGTAATGATGAATATTGACCATCATGATACTGCCCCATTCAAAATCAATATAGCCTTGTCTATTGAATAAGTTTTGGTGATCCCTTCCATTAAAACTTCCTCAGAGGCAACAGCTTCTACTTCAACAAATGGGCATCAACACCCTCTTCATACTAGCCTCGCTTAGTGGTTGGACACTGATCTTGTATGTTACCATGTCCCCAATAGACATTAAATAAAAATAGAAGATCTTTGGATGGTTCTTATAATTCATCTATCCTATTTGGATGAAAGGAGATCTACCTCGGTCAGTTCCCCACTGGCTGGAACCCTGACATGTTGAACACCCATGGACCAACGCCTAAAGTTCTACTCCTTGAGATGCCTTACTAAAGACTCCCTTGAGGCTCAAATACTAGATACAAAATCTTCTCAATAACCACTCGTAAGGGGAATTGCAGCGTAGGGTTTTCCTCTCATCGCCGTTGTCGCTCCCCACTCAGGTTCTATACTTCCCCCATGGTTCACGATTCACGACGACGTCTTCTCTAGATTGACCTTCTCGGCGGTGCGCCTGATTTTCTGGCTTCCTTTCTCGACACCAATATTTGGATAGGGTTCTCGGTGGTGCATATGTCCAGAGGTTGAGTCCCATTTTCTGCAGGTGGGGGGAGCTTCTCTATCAGTGGTTGTGTGTTGTAGGTGGTGAAGTAAGTCCTCTGTGGTCTTTATGGTTGGTGGCGATGGAATCTGGATCCACCTTTTGTTGGGGTTCTCATTCGGTTCTTTTGGTCATTTCTCTTCCTTCCCTTATTCGTTTTAATATTTTGATTAGGGTATATTGATTCTTGTTGTGATGCGATTTTTGTTTGAGTTAGTTTCTCCTTTGGATTTTGGGATTTGGGACGTCTATAGTGGTGGTGGCGGACAATGGTGATGCTTACCCTCGGTTGTTGTGGACGATTTTATTTGTTTATGGTCGTGTTGAAGGCGGTTGCGGTGGTGACAAAGGGGGGTTCTTGCCGATGTGATTCGTTGATGCCTTGAAGGTGACGACGAAAGATTCGTTGGTAGGTGTGTGCCATGAGGCATGGGTTCACCGGCTGATGGCTTCACCAACTTCTCTGACGGTGATGGTTTTTGACAGTTGCTGGTGTTCCTCGCCAGTGTTGGTTATGTATAAAGTCGCGCCAGTTGTCGTGGAATGTGGTGATGCAAAAATTGAGTGGTTCCTTTTTTTTGAGGTTGGCGCATGATGTTGGGTCGCATGTAAGGGCTCGTGGCTCAAGGTCAGATGGTGGTTCGAAGCCCGAGGCGGTGATGGTTCGTGGCTCGAGGCGTTGAAGGCGGTGTTTTTAAAATTTTGAAGTCTTCCTTTTGAAAAGTGAATCGTGGTCTGCCTGGTTGAATCTTGTTTTGGGTTATTTGAAGTTTGAATTTCAATTTGATGTTTTGATGTGGTGATGTGGAAGTGATGAAGTCCTGTAAGAGGTACTCACAACCCTTAAACCGATCTCATGGGAACCGACTACCCTCAAACCGGCCATTAGAAAATTAAAAAATGATTTGCAGTAGTAACCTCTACCTTCATCTATACCTTCATATTTACTGGGATTATAATGGGAGTGGCCACATACATGATCACTAGGCACAAAGTATCCTCCAAACACCATACTATGGACTCCTCTTCTAGTAAAAAAACAGGGAAAATAGAAAATTGTCCTTGAACTAGATCCCAACCACCCACACACATGAGAAGTGGGCACAAATTTAGATTTCAAACATTATTATAATTTTTTATATGATTTATTTATATCCTATTTAGATGATTTGAACTTTTATTACAACACAGACATGAGAAAACAAGGTAATTTACACCCCAAACCATGAAAATAATGACATATTATCAAAAAATGGGAAGTAAAATGTTATAATAGGATAATATATGTTATTATAAATTTTATTATGTTTCATTTATAAATAAATAAAATTTTTAAAATCATTATACAAGAGGTTAAATAACATTCAACTAAAGGAAATTGTGAGGTAAGTGACTTCGTCTCAATTTCTCTTCATTAAAGAATATTATAATGTTATGCACCTAATTTATTTTAAAGTGTATATACCACCCCTTTTTAATTTAATATCATGAATAATTATTATTTATGGTATTTAATGTTATAATTTGAATTATTTCATCTAAAGGGATTTGACCTTAAAATTACCCAACGATAAAGAATATAATAACTCAATTTATTTTCATTGTGTTCTATTAATTATTAATTATCATTGAAATTATAAGACTATGGGTGTAAATATGTTTCATTATATTTCTTTTTATTTTAATCCATTTTATTTTCATTTACAGTTGGAACACATAATCAATTTATTGATTAATTCTCTTTTCAACATTATGATCTTTTTAAGGGTTTATAACAAAATATCATATTAATCACGATTTTTTGTTAATGGATTTAAATTGAAGGAAATTATGTTATAATTGGATAATTTATCTTTTAATTTTGGTCTTCTCTGGTTATTCATGATTTTTTCAAGTAATAGAATAATTTTCCATTATTTGCTACTTAAATTTTTTGAATAATTTTATTTAATAAATTATAAATTCATTTATCACTTCAATCGAAAATACATTTTATTCCGAATTAATATTTTCAGAAAATATTTTCAAACTATTTTAAAATTATCCAAACCATTTAAAAAATAAAATTTTAATCATGTTTAATTTTTACAAAATGTTTTTAAAGGAATTGTCTAGTAATTTTTTGAATGAAGTTCTTTTTACTATTTTTTACAATAGTGTGAAATTAATGTTTTTTTTCAACATTAAGAACATGTATATTATTTAATGTAATAGTGAACAATAATTTATTTTAATATTAATTTAAAATTTCAAAACATTATTTTTAAATTAATTTTTCCTATTATTCTAGAAATTGTTAGTTACAAAAAACTATTTTTGAAATTAGAAATATATTTTACTCAAGAATTTTTTAATGATATTTTATGGTATTATATTCATAAGAAAGTCCTTTATTTCACATGTAATACAATATGTAAATTTTTTAATAATACCATCCTTATTATTTCTATGGATGATTTATGATCCTTTTTAACAACTATTTTATTTTCATTCCCTTTTTTGATTCATTTTTGTAGTCATTAACATTCCCTAGAAATATTGAATTTACAATAGTCACTTAACATTTAATTTTACCTATATATACACATTATTTTTCAGGGATATACTTATTTTATAAAGCATATATAATTTCCACATACAATGTTTTATATTGAATGTTTGATTTATTAAGATAATATTGATAAATATAGTTTATTTACTAAATACAAATATATATTGATAGAGAATATTATTCATTAATTAAATAAATTTTTTGATATATAAGGAATGATTTGGACATGAAGATATGGGTGGGGAACAATTATATATAGTCCCTTAGTGCATTGAAATGTCTCATAAGACAAATCAGTTTTCCAAAGTAGATGGTTTTTACCTGGTAGTTTTAAACTATCTTGAGAAAGGTCTTGATAGAAGAGGTATGCATGATGCATGTTATCATGGAATCCATTAATTATTAATTTCCTTCATTTATAATATAGTTATTATTATTATCCATGATATTTTAACAATGATATTATATCTATATGAATTTAATTACTAGTTTGTTGAGTAAATGGAATGTGTTTTTAGTTATTTAAATTCACATATTGATTATTCCTTATCCAATTTTGACCATTAAGTCATTGATTAAATAGATTATGGGTTTAGGTATTTAACTATCCATTTTTTATTATTATTTATTGATTCATGATAGAATCCTCTGTATTTAACATTAAATGTGCATTTGAGCTAACCCTTGTTTTGTTTCCATTACTGTGGTTATGAAAATGAATATTTTGAATGATTTTAAAGTATATTGATATCTTTCTCTTGTTATCTTTTATTTTTTATTACCAAATGGAAATGAGTATCATGTTTGTGTATAGTTCTCCAAAAATGAAAAATTGATTGGTACTTTTGGATTTGACCTCTGTGTCTATGCTAATGTAATAAAGTCGACATCGGCTCCAGGATATTGGATTCATGACCATTATATTATGTATTAGAGAATGTATTGTATAATCCGTAGTAACTAGATTTAGGAAAATATATATTGGGTAACATGACCCTATTATAGACATTGAGGATAAGTATATAAGAGCATACTATCATTTTGGTAAGGTATGGATTCTATGGGTTTCCAAACAATAAATCCCTATCTGGATATTGTATAGAGATTTGGTTCTAGAAAATATGTATTGAGGGGTTATAAATCAATATAGTGTATATTATTCATTAACATACTATCAACCGCTATATGAAAATAGTCAATATTGTGCATATCAGTAGACATTCATGGGGGATATTCATAGGACAATTCACATTTTATTTACAAACCATTTTGAATGACTTGAAAAGATGATGATAATTAATGAACTATATTAAACCAATGGTGTCTTTGATTTAAAATATGGTATAATTATTAAGAAATCCTATAAGTGATTATTCATGATTATATGAGTTTCCCTCTATGATTATTGTTTTGTACACTATTTTTTTGTTTTAGTCAATGGATGGAACTCGAAGGAATCATGTTAACATTGAATATAAATTAATATGTTGTTCTTGTGAGTAACAAAATGGGATTATGGTAGGATTTAAAGCTATAATTATTATTACTAATCAGTTTTCAAAAAATATGCTTAAGAACATATACCTTAACCAACATTAAGAATCACCAGTGAAGAGGAGGATAACATTCACTAATACCTGAAGTGGTGGAGACCATAGAAGATAGAATTCTTTATTTACATCAAGTAAAAAAAATATGTAAGGAGACACCTAGTAACACGACTCAAATGAAGGGTAAAACACTTTATCTATGTAAAATGAGGGCATTAAAAATGAATTGATGTGAAAAAAATTGTACTGTGGAGGGAAATAAATTTCATCATAGGGATACATTTATAGTTATTATTCTTAAATGTGGGGTACTCAGGAATTATCTATGTAAATTCCATATTTTAAATGTTAACCCCTAGATTAACGAAGGAACAGAGTTGAATTAAAATTGATGTTGTTTTATGGTATTGAGATCCATGAATAAAAATGTATTTGTTTTTTATATTTTATATTAGTTATAAAAATTATGAATCATCTAAGGATTGTATAAAATTTTACAATCATATATACATTCATTAAAATAATAGTTATGGAAAACATCATGGATTTATGATTTTAATATTAATCCTAAGTTAAAATTATTAAACACCCTTTTGAATAATTTTGTGGTGGGTATATATAATGATTAAGGATACTTTTAGAAAACGTTTATGTTAGTAAAAACCATTGAATTAGTATATGAAATAATTATTTAAAGAAGAATGACATTAAATTCGATTGGACTGAATTTTAATGGTATTATCAACCTTTAAGGCCGATCTAATATTTTATTTCACAGTAATGATGGGTCATCACAATTTTGAAACGTTATAATAATTATATTAATATAGATTTATAATAAAGAAAATTCATATGTAATGTTACTACCCATCACATCAGACAAGGACAAGGGAAATGTACCCACAACAGAAGAGTGACAAGGGTGTTGTTACTACCACTAGAATACATGTTGTTATAGTTAATATGTCATTGTTATTACATAAATAATTTGATGGATAAATAATAAATTTTATCTATTGGTGTTAATGTTAAGGTTTATATATTAATTTATTATATTCGATAAATTTTTCTCACCATATTGGTGTTGGAGAATATTTATATTTAGTCAAAAACACCTTCCACTATTTTATGGGTCTTTGATCCATTAAAAGTGAATTTTAGTTGTTCAGGCATAAAAATTTATTTTTTAGATTTCCATATTGTATATTAATTGATGATTTTGAAATTTATTTAAGTGATTCCAATGTATGGAATCATGATTATGAAATAGAAACATATCCTGTGATAATACTTCCTTAAATTCATAGACATTAAAATAATTCCTCAATTTTAGGAATAATATATTGAAACAAAAATGTTATCCTATTACATTCATATATGAATAATTAAATGACATTTGAAATGATAACATATTTATGTTTTTGATGTCTTTAACTTTATATTTATCATTCACATTCATTTGATTAATGATATCTATCACTATCAATAATTATTAAATTTTTTATACAATTTTCATATATTAACAATACATAAATATTTTCATAATTCGAAACCTAGTTATTTGTTATTCTATATTTACTCTATACTTACATTTATCTATTATTAAGATATTTTTTACAAAACATTTTATGATGTGGATTTTTCAATAATGGTATTTCCAAATAACAAAGGATTAATTACCGATATCATGCTTAACATTCGACGGCGCAAATTTTTGAAGGTAGGGAGAATGTAACAACCTCATATTTTAAGTGAATGATGTTGGGTTATATAGAATATATGACAAGAGTCAATGATATTAGATGAGAATGTGTCACCCCATGAAGTTATGATATATTTATTCTAAATAAATTCAATCTCTTCTATATCTACTGATGAACACTACACCAGGTATGCATGACAATACTCTATTAAAATATTATTTAAACATGACCAACAAAACCTAGATGTAAATTTGGTTGTTATGAATAGGAATCAAAAAATTATGAAAAATATATAGTTTATATACATTCAGTTGTTATCAATTTATTTAAAATAAAATCCAAGTCATTTGAAAGAAAATTAATTTTTCTTTCCTGAAAAAATGTATTTTTCAAAGAAAACTATTTGTGATTTTTGCGCCCTTATTTTAAAATTAAATTTTCTCAATTTTAGAAAATTTATTTGAGGAAATAAAAATAATTTTTTTAAATAATTATGTAAAAATTATCTTCAAGTTAATTTTTTATAATTTTGAGAATAATAAAAATTTTTGACGAATAGTAACAAATACTTTTTTTAAGAATTTTCTTTTCATTTAAAGGATTTAAAAACATATAATTTGTTTAAATATGGTTTTAAACGAAAAACATGTTCAACTATATATCTACTAATCCAATTTAATTCATATTAAACAATTTAATATTTAATTTCTATATAAAAACATTTTAAACATTTGAACATCATATCTTTGAAAACACACTATCTCATCCCATCCCTGGGTTTATTTTTAAATTATATTATGTCAATTTTTTGTGTTTAATTTTGAAAAAAATTAATATTTAGAAACATAATAATTTATATTATCTTGTAATATAACATTATTTTTTACCTTAATTTATAGTATAAATAATAAAAAAAATTTACCTCAATTAATTTTAAAATGGGTTTATCGTGGGTTTGAACTAAAATGATAATGGCTAAAAATTAACAAAAATTTATAAAACACCCATTCGATAGAAATATTTTTAACCTAACTATTATATTTTTTATAATGGACCATTTTATATCCTTTCTTCACGTGAAAATTTAGGCACACCATTTTTTTTCAAAAATTAAAAGTGTGCAACCAACCTCACCTATAACAAGACACCCCATATACACAAATATTTTCATTTAAAAACCATTTGGATTACCAAGGAACTATAAAAATAACATATGTAAATCCTTAATAACATTCCATATATATATTTGGATCATAAATCCCTCCTAATAAGGATTTTTTTTAAATCCTAAAGATGTTTTCTGAAAATAATGCAATGTTCTGAAAAGAGAATTTATATTTTGTTTCTTATTCCACATCAAAAATAATTATTAAAAAATTATTATATTAAAAAAATAGTATCATAAATATTCTAATATATATCTATTCTAATGTAATGACCTCCATACATATCCTCTTACTTGAAATGGGAAATGAAATCATCGATCTTGTGTACGACGAACTACCACCTCACAAACCAATGTAACTCTTTTTCCATCAAAACCTCTTAAAAATGGATGTAATGATGTATTTAATTAATATATATAATATTTATTATATAATACTAATTATGGAGTTATTATACCACATATAACATGTTACATTATATTATGTTGAAAATAGGACAATGTCGCTTGTGTATACGGTGGACTACGCCCTCGCAAAGTGGCGTGATTCATTTTTTCACTTATTCTTTACATTGAAGGTAACTAGGATATATTTAAATAATATATGTGATATATTAGACATTATATCAATTATTGGAAATTAATACATCACACTCTCCCTTATCCTTTCTCCCATTAAGGGAATCATATCATCACTGGTGTGTACGTACGACTAATCTTCTCCACCAAGGGATGCAACTAATTTTCCATAACAAAAATTAAAGAATGTTTATGATAATTTATCAAATTTTTCAATATGATATTTATTAAATAATTATAATTCTTTAGATTATGGACATATATCCTATTTACAAGAACCATAAATTTTATGTCAAAAAACACATGAGATAATAAGGCAATTAACACCTGAAATAATGAAAATAACGAATTTTATTAACAATTAGGTGGTAAGATATTAAAATAGGATAATATATCATATTATAAATATAAATATTATTATTTTATAAATTAATAAAATTAATAAAACCATTATAAATTAGGATAAATCATTTTTAGTTAATGAAACATATGAGGTAAGGGACTTTATATCCATTTCTCTTCATTATGGAATATTATAATGTTATGATTCTAATTTACATTATACGGAATATATACTGAACATTTTTCTTCTAATATAATGTATAATTCATAATTAATTAAATTATATGTTTTAATATGAAATATATCATATAATAAGATTTTATTCAAACATTACCAACGGTTAAAGAATTTCATAACTCAATTTATTTTCATTGAGTTATATTACTTCTTCAATATCATTAACATTCTAAGATTATGTGAGTAAATAATTTTCGAGGTATTAAATTTTTTTAGAATTTTTTATGTCGATTTATATTTGATTCACATAATCAATTTATTTATTAATTCTCACTTTAGCATAAAAATCATTCTGAGGTTTTATTTCATAATCTCTTTTATATAGGAATTGGGTTTTCTTGTCTTTCAATGGAAATAAATTACACGATCCTTGGAATATTAAAACATTTTTATTTTATTCATATATAGTTATTCATGATTTACTCATTACATATAACCATTTCTGTTCTCTTTGGTATATAAAGTTATTGAAAAAACATTTTTAATAAAATATGTCTTCATTTCTCTCCTCAGTTGAAAGCAATTTTTTTTAAAATCCATTATTTCACCAAATATTTTCAAAAAAGTTTTAACATTATTAAAATGATTATAAAATTTTTTTTTACCCATGTATTCATTTTTCTAAAAAAAAATTTACAGTAATATTTTTGTCTCATTCCAATTGAGTATATTTTTATCCTTTTACAATAATGTGAAATGAATGATTTTTCAGCTTATACAACATGAACAAAATTTACTACCATAAGGAACTCTCATTTCATAAAATTTTATTATATATTTTTCAAAAATTATTTTTAAATGAGTTTTTTTCATTATATTCTTAAAAGAATTTAGTAATAAAAAGTTATTTTTAAATTTAATAGGATATTTTCCACAACAACGTTTTAAAATAACTTTTCATTGTATTTAAATCCATCAATGAAAAACCCTTTTATTTTAATTATAATACACTAGGGATATTTGTTATCAATACCATACATATTTTTTTATGGATGGTTTATTATTATCTTGACTACGGAATGTATTGGCATTCACTTTCTTGATTTAGTTTTTTAGTCATTAACTATCCGTATAAATATCCACTTTCCAATGAACATAGATAATAAATTTTCCCTAAATATCTATTTTATTTACCATGTATATACTTATTTCCTAAACCATATATCATTTACATATACAGTGATTTACATTGAATGTTATTTTATTGACCTACGAAATATTGAAAAATATGTATTCTCAACTCAATATGGATATTTATCGATCAGCCATATTGTTAATGAATTTAATCGATTATTTGATATATAAATAATCATTTGGATATAAAGATATGGGTAGGGTCTAGTTAAATATATCCCATTGATTCATTGAATGGTTTCATAAGATAAATTGTTTGGCCAAATTATATGGGTTTCTACTTAGAAGTTTTAAACTACTTTATAAATTTCTTAATAGTAGAGGTATTCATAATGTCTTTGATCATGAAGTCCAATAATTTAGAACTTCATTGATGATTTAGTTACTATGATTATTGATGATATTTTCACAATGATATTGTCTTTTTACTCATTTCATTCCCATTTTATTAATTAAATGATATTTCCGCTCACTTAATTACCTTTCTACATTGATTATTCCTTATCCAATAATGTTAGTAATGTTTTTGAATAAATGGAATCTGTGTTCAATTAATTAACTTGAAATATTGATTATGATTTATTTATTCATGATAGATTAAACTGTTTATAACCCTTATTAAAAAATTTATCTCACTCTTTTTTTCATTCCCCAGGTTATGAAGTCGAATCCATTGAATGAGTTTCAAGGATGAATAGATTTTTCTTTTGTTATGTTTTATTTTCGATTACCAATGTAAAATTGGTATCATGTTTGTATCTAGATCCCCAAAACATCTATTATGATTAGGTGGGAACTCAAAATTATTTAATTTATTATTAATATGTTGTGTTTGTCCACAAATTAACACCATATGGTTCTTAACACCTTCCAAAATCATATTAGGCATTTCATTATGGAAAATAAATATATTTACAATTACATTGGTTTTTAACATTGCTTCTACTTTTTTATCCCTTTACAAAAATAATGGATAACAAGGGATAAAAATACTCATATAACGCAAAATATAAAACAAAAATAATGTTTGTTGAAGTAAAAACTCATAAATAACTTATACATACTAACTTATGACTTTCTATGTTTTAATCTAGGATATTTAGTGTGTATTACTTATTAGTATGTTTATCCTAATCCCTAAAAATAATTAGACCTTTGTTGGATATTGAATGTAATGAAAAACATCTTATCGATATAATTTTATGTCATGTTAATATTTAATATCAATAAAAAACTATATATATATATTATGTATTTATGATATTATCTACATAGTAAATCATCTTAAAAAAACACTAAATCATATTTCATTTTATCTCCTAAGTATTATGAAAAATACCATTATACTTATGTCACTATAAAGGATATCATGAAGAAAAAGAAATGGAAAAGTTAATATATAAATCATTGTATGGGGAAAAAGGGGAATTGTAAAAAATCAAGAGAAATATAAATACTGTGATACTCATATAGATTATCATAATATAATATCACAAGGTATGGGATTCATAACATATAAACGTGATATAGTACTGAAAATATATTTGATAAATGAACATGAACATTGGATCTTGATAATTTTATTATCATGAGTCATATCATCAAAATATTGCACAATCATAAAACATGGCATCATAAAATAATTTAACGATCACTACTATGGAAACTTATCATTATGTACTTGTGAAAATTCTTAGGCAACATAGATAATATATCATGAGATGAATGTTTTACCTAATAAATTTATGGATTTAAATTTTCAATCTCATTAATCACATTATAATTTTTCATTTATATATGTTGTATATAGAATAAAATTTATGCATGCACCATGATCATTATAAACTTATTGGAAATAATGGGTTACATTATCAAAATCATTATATTAAATCATTAATGAAGATGGTGAAAAATAAAATTATTCTATAAATAATAAAAAGAAAATTAAAAATAGGTTTCAATGTATAATATTATCCACGTAAAAAAGTTCATTAGATTAGAGAATAAGATAGACAGAAAACCGTTGGTGAAAATTAAGTGGTAATTTTTTTATGAACTTCTTAAACATGGCCATATGGTAAGAAGTATTAAAGGAAACTGTGTATGTCTAGAATAAAAAATGATCCTTAATAAATTATATTAAATATATTAGACTTGTATATATTAAAATTTAAATAATATTATAATACTGTACGAAATTTAGAGAAAAGATGATGTATACTATATAAAAGAGAATGTGTTAATTACATACATAACTAGGTATGAATAATGATTTTTTTAATAAGGTTATAAGTCAAGAAAATCAATGAAATTGAAGATAAAATGGATTTGAATAAATTCTTATATTTATTGATAAGAATCAATATAAAATATAATATGCAATGAAACACTTTAGGAAATGTAATATGATTTAGATGGATAAACCGAAAATTATTCACATGTGTTAAAAATAGTGTGATAATTGGGTGGAGGAAAAGTGATACTTATCTGTTATAGAATAAAGGATTAATAATTAAATATATTACATTATAAAATAATATATTTAGAGAATAAAAAATATTGAAACAAAGAACCACATAATACAAAATATAGAGGGTGAGTTGAAGGATCCTCATACATCATGTCTTAACTCGACTTATCTTTTTTACAAAATTTCTTAAATACTCATATTAATCTATTTAATTAAATTTTATAGTACTTTCTTCATCCAAATTAATTTATTATTATTCATTTATATTCATTATAATAACATTATTGAAATATTACGATTATGTCCATTATCAAAGGGATATTTATTTCTTGGTTCCAAGATCATATTGGTCCATCAATAATGGTAAATGTTCTCATTGAATGAGTCCATAACTCTAGATGTGTAATGATATGTAGTTCATGTCTTCAATACAGAATAAATATTTAAAAATATAATTTTTTTTCAACATAATAATTGTTCATTTTTTATAAATTTTACCATATAATGGCATGTTTATTTAAGAAGGGTTATCGACCATTATGATATTAATTTTTTATATTTATTTTTATGATTATGTTCCAACTATTGAATATGAATCATAATATAATATAATTATTAGTTTTATATTTTTGAATAAAATTGCTTATCATAACCACCCATGATGGTAGTAATTGTTTTTTAATAACAACAGCCTTATTTGTGGTCAAACATAATAGAAATGGATTATTATAAAAAAATACATGTTATGTTTATTATATGAATTTAACTTTATTATTAAAGAATCAAAAAATAATTCAATTTATGATATGTAACATTTTAAAAAATTTATAATGTGATGTAAGAATATGTTATTGAATCGAACGGAATGAACATGATCAGAATTTTTTAAAACGCACATTGATGCACTCATTTTCAAATGGACATTGGACTTCAATGTATGGCGATTTGATGAGACTAGAACCCTACTAATGTGTTTAAGATGGATATTTGAGAAAATTTTGTTGGACATTTTATATCTAATAATTAAATGATTATATGATATGTGGACTTGTGAGGGGTGGGGAGTTATTTATAAGAGGACGATAGAGTTGTTTTTTGATTAAAATATTAGAATATAATATTATTTCTCAAATTGTTATCAATCACGAGATTCCAATGTAAGGGTATTGTGACTTAATAGTAATTGGGTCATTATAACATTAATCCAAATTTGGAAATTATCATAATTAATCCCCACATCAATACTAAAAAAGGATATTTATATAGTATTTTACCATTCAGGAATGTATTTAACTATTCATGTAAAATAGAAGGACATTACCCTTACATAATTTTAACAGGTTGAGTCCAAAAATTACATCCAATTTTTTAGAAAAACATCAAGTTTAGGTAATTTGGTTATTTAATTCTTGCACAAATACAACTCATTTATTAAATAATGTAAAACATAGTTTTCTAAAAATATACACTTATACTTTAATTGTATTATATTGATTGAGTAATTATTTATTAGTATTTTTATACTTATATTTACAAATTAAATTAATGTATAACATTATTTAAATGGATAATTCTTCATTTATTATAACATTAATTTTGTAATTCCTACAGCTCTACTACTATTCTAACGGACATGTTACCATTATAATAGTCAACTTACTTTTCTAACATCCAAATCTAAAATGGACACCTAATTATAAACATTATAAAAATACGAATTATTTCAAAAATTATTTATTTACTCAATATTATATAATGGTTCTCAATAATTAAATTACAAAATTGTAAATAAACTTTTATTTTTTTGTTTATTCAGTATTTTTTTCCAGGTGTGATAAATTAAGGAGACCAAAACACGAAAAAGATTTAAATTATAGTTATATTATTTTATTTTTATTATAGTCAAATTATACTATTTTTAATTTTATGAATTATAATTATCCTTCATATAAATTGTTTTTTTGGGTTGAAATAAAATAATGTTAGTTTTTTTGGGTTTTATGTGTTTTATTATATTGTTTATACCAAAATCAAGAATACATATGGTTTTCCAACATTTTATTTTACTGAATATTTTCCCGATGTTTATTAATCATGTTGATGGGGAGGATATATTATAAAATCACAAAATAATGTATCGTTTTTATATTTATTTAATTTTGGGTTGTTTTGAAAATTTTAATGGTTTAGATGTTTTGCTTTAATTTTGTGAGTTTTTAAGAATTTCATGGTTTTTCATGGTTTGATGAAACCATAAAGTAATCACGTAAGATGTGTTATAGACTTGAAATTTCAGTTCTTTGTGTTTGAGTCATTGTTACTCAAACTATGAAAGGAATTCCAACAAACTATGAGACCTGTTTTTCTCTTTGGGGCGATGTGCATGCTTAAAACATGTTTAGGAGTAACCATACAACCAAATTCTGTGGGTGCCTAGTTATGTTCTAGTGGATTTCAAATATTTAGTGCATGATTTGGAGAACTATGCATGTAAACCATATAGCCAAAACAATTATTGTTTTCTATTTTCAATTTTAAATATTCACACCTCTCTATTTTCATTGATTTTGGATTCCACTTCCCACATTGATTTGGAATAATCCCAACGATCATAGGGAGGTCTCTATCCTCTTTATCCTTTTGATTATGGAACCTCAACTTCAAATTTAAGAGGATTTTGAGGTAATACCATCCACAAATGTTTCATTCTCTTATTCTGTCTTATCCCACCTATTTTTATTGGTGATGTATTCTCCCAAAAAACTTGTCTCACATTGCAAATTGATTATTTTAATCAAGTTGATTATAACATAGGGTTTTTATAATTTAGAGATTATATAGAGGAATTAATTTATTGAATGTGAATTCCCATATAGAGAGACATGTAGCATCTTGATTCCCACTTGTTTGAGGATGTAATTTCAACACCATTCATTTATTATGAAATTCATGTGTACTTGAGTGTTAGAAATTTATTATAAATAAAAGTATAGGTATATATGATGTTTTCATATTAATATAAATTGTTTATTTGAAAATTATGGATTGAAACAATGAATCATCGAGATGAATTCATGTTTTTTTAATCAAAAAATTTAATGTCCATATAATCATTTAAATAAATGTGTTTAGAGTTGTAAAAAATTTAGTGGAAAAATAATCCTTAGGATTTTTTTTGGTTTTCAATTAATATTTCCATATTATTTTAGAATTATTTTAGTTTCAGAAAGAGAATTATATTTTTGTGAATTCAAATTGTTTAAAATATTGAAGTCTTAATGAAGAGGAAAGGACTGAATATCATTTGATATTTCATGTAATGGAATATTTGAATCATTAATGTTAAAGGGACTATAAATTATGATACCATCATTGATTTACGATTATATGTTTTGGATAACATGACTTTCTATCATTTCATTGATGGAAATATGATGAAATAGGTGATTGACTATATGTCGATGTTGTAGGTGTGGTTTGGGTATTTGATGTTTTTATTTATATAATTATATTTATTTCTGGACCAACCCTTTTATTTTTTGGTAATGGGAATTCTAGGTAACTACGTGCTGAACTATATGAGCGAAACCCCATGTCTGGATTGTGATCTTGTTAGGGGTCACATCTTGTGGAAGCTGATCAGTTTCAAGATGTATTACATGAACATTATAGCTT
This sequence comes from Viscum album, assembly GCA_963277665.1. Classification (NCBI taxonomy): domain Eukaryota; kingdom Viridiplantae; phylum Streptophyta; class Magnoliopsida; order Santalales; family Viscaceae; genus Viscum; species Viscum album. The sequence continues at coordinate 2,018,278,478 of OY728127.1, forward strand.
CTCACTCTTGGGTTGGTTATAGATGATGGCCTGTCATTTCGGACTATCAGTAAAAATATGTTCTTATAGGATGGCCTAGGGTACCAATCTCCAGTTCAGGACTATATTAGTTTTTGACTTAGGGTGATTCCCATGGCATAATGCGTTTATTAGTATTTATTTAGGGTATTTCCATTTCATGATTGTTATGTTCCCCATGTATATATTGATTATGGTACAACAAAAATGTCATTTTTTATGTATCTCTATGGATATTGTGGGGGACTTTTTTAGTGTTCTTTATTCATATATGTTTGGTTTTTTTTCAAGATGTTCTGAAATATGATTTTTTAAAAGTCATGGAAATAGTTATAATGGTTGATTTAATAAAAATAAGGATTAATTTATTTATTAATGAATTATTGGGAATGATTTTCATATGTGTTTTAAATAAGGTTTCTTCATATTTTCATAAAATGTTCTGATTTATTCTTGGTTTTCCAGTGATTACATCAATGTTTCAATTAAAGGAAAAATGTATATTATTCCACATATAAAAAACATGTTGTTTTTCATCATTATTGTTATATGTGATGAAAAACATATTTTATTTAATTTATTTCAATCTAGACTTAATGAAATGTTTAATCAAAGGAATTACATCGATTCCTTAGTGAGATCTTGTTGGTCTGTTTATCTCAAATCCTTCGTACACACTACTGTGTGGGTGTATGCCTTCATTATTGTTTTATAAAGGATCCATGATTCCATTGTTTTGAATATAGTTCTTTTTGAAGACAAGGATAGTGAGTTTGGATATTGATAGAAACCCTAGGTTATAAGGACTTTCCTTTGGGGCATGGTTTAGTTTAGGTTTTGTTTTATTTTGGAACATTCATATATTGGACTAAGATTGACTTCCTTTTTTGTTAAACTAGTAATCAACCATGTAAATTCATGACATTATCGATCAATTATTATATTCAATAATAAAATACTGGTTTTCAAAGTTAATAATGAACAATAAAATTGAATTTATTTAAATCACAAAAATATGGTACACAATATTGGAATACACATGTGGAAAAAATATTGAGACGTCATGAAAATAATAGAAAGCATTAAGGAAAATTTTAATGGATTGAGAATTAAATTTGAGAAAGAAGAATATCAAAAAAAATGAATGAAAGTACATTTCAAATAGCATTCACAAAAACATTGGATCTTACAGTGAAATAAAAATTGTTGAAAGAAATATTTCTCTCTACTTCTCGAAGTTTATTCTCTGTTGACATCACAATAGAAAATAGAAACATGATTCATTGATAAAATTGTGGAAGATGTTAACCTGTTCAAAATGTAAAAAATTTCAACATCACATAAACCATGATATTTATGGAAACATCTTGTTGTAATATTTTAAAATAAATGATATGATTTTTTCTACATGATTTCTTTAAGATAGATTTGGAAATACATGTTTTTATGCCAAAAATACTAATTGTAATCATGATATACCATGCTAAAATACATTAACATGAAAATTTAAGCATCATGAAAAATTAAATTAGTTTTACCATGTTTTATGAACCAAACATGTCACAAGTTATAAAGACACATCAGAATACAATGAAAGAATAAATTTCTATATACAAAAACTATATCACTGTTTTAAATTCATTTTTTAATGAATATGTAATAGACTATTTTCAAAAAAATAAGTTTTATGAATTTATGGATAGATAATAAAAAACATCCATGCTAAATATGCCAATATGCTGGCATATGTTTTCGTCAAGATAAAGTGGGATATCATGGAATGCTCAGATGTTCTAAGAAGTTGCAAATGGAGAAACATGTTTTGGGAAGAATGTGTTCAAAACTGAAAATGTATTTCAGCAAATGGAAAACATTGTACATATATAACTATCAAATTCTCAATGATAGATATATCTATCACAATGAAGTATGTTGTTAATGGGATTATATTTAAATGAATGGAGCCGAAAATATAGGAAGAATCGAGTACATGATGTAGTGCTCTAAAGAATAATCATATTTAAAGGAAATAAGGATGCATTTGTCATGTAAGAATGATTTGGTGGTGTTGTTACCATGTAGTTTTGAAGATATCATTTCTATACCAATGAAACCTATAATATCAGCCACACTGACACTTCGGTATACAGACACAAAATAAGTATTAGATAAAATGGCTTGAATCCATATGAAAATATTTAAGATGAATAAGGAAAGAAGTTCTGAATGGAGAAACCTTAATGATTCGATGAATGTCGCACCTTAGAAGCTCTCCAGTACATAACTTGAGTACCTGCTTCGGTTATATTAAAATTATCTCTCCCTAATCTGTTTATTTGATCAATTCTGCTTCAAAGACCCATAAATTTGAAGGAAATTTTTTCTTAATTTATTTGGGATTTTACGAGTACGCAGTTTCTGACGACACCTGATTCTGAGGCCCGGTGTGCCCAGAATCAATTTCCTAAGTTTAGCGCGGGTACGTTCAGTGAACGAACGGGCAGGTTTTTATAACATTTGAACCGGTGCTCGAAATTGAAATCCGAGGGCACCTCTGAATCCGCAGCACTGGTTTTTGCATTAGAATACCTTTTCTAGAGCTGTGTTTGCTCGGAAGAGTTGTTAAAATTGTGGATTAAGTATAAAGAGAAATAAAATTGTATTACAATTTTATTTCAATTATAAGTAGTTAAACCCAATGTGTGGGAGTTGGGGTGGGAACCACAAAAAACCTAACTCCGCTTGATATGATACTAGTGAGGTGGGGCCCACACGAGCCCCACCCCTTAAAATTCTGTAGCACCTCTAACCCCCTCCACATGAGTTATGTTACTCTTCCACATTAATTCATGCCAACTAAACTGCTAATTAATTTGAAAACACATGTTTAATTAATTAGGTGAATTCAACCATTGAATTTTGAAAAATGTTGACATGAGTAATAAAATATGGCAAAAGCCTTATTTTATTTTTCGTTGTTTCGTTGTGTGGAGATTTTAGTGAGAATACTCTATGTCTTGAATAACTTCATCTTCTACGGTGAAGAATGTAGAGACATTGATGAAGAATGATGTCATGCCGTTCCATCTTCTCTCCGCATTGAAGAAAGGGAGACACCACTTCCTCCTCAGACGTCCTCCGTCGATGTTTACGGAGCCTCACCCCGCGACGCTGTTTTCTGTGACGCTCATCGTTCGTCAGCTTCTTTGAGGTAGGGTTTTTCATCAAACATTTTATTATAGATTTCTGTGGATTAAATTATGACCTCCTATTATCATCTTAACGGGAGGAAATCAGACTGCACAAACATGGTCGATCCTCCTCTCCTTTAGTAGCTGGATTTTGTTGACGATTTGGGAGAAGGCAGCGTTGTGCCGTAGCACCCCGTGGGATTTTAGAGAAGCACGGAGGAGGAGCGCGGTGCCGTCGCGCCGCGCCGGATGGGTAGGAGCCGCGACGGTTCAGGGAAGCGGCCGGCTGAGACGGCCGCCGGCACCATCTGGAGGCGGGACCCCCTTGAGTTTCGTGGTCTCATTAAACAACCGACTTTAATGGGCGGCCATTTTTCAATCAAGTGTGGAAGTGCCCCCCCCCCCACATTCCGCTGGGCCGAAGGCCGAGCCGCTGGCCACACGGGCCGGGCAAGACCACCCGCGCCGGGCCGGGCCGCCCGCGCTGGGCCGGACCCCCACGCCGGGCCAGGCCGCGCCAGCCGGGATGGGCCACGCCCAACTAGGTCAGACCCGGACCCAGGTTGGGTCAACCCGGTTCGCGCCGACACAGGGTGTATTGGGCCGGGTCGGACTGGGACCAAACCCCTTGTTTTCATACTGATCCATTCAAATGCCCATATCATGGGATATGGACCTCTGATCGATGCACCTCCAGTTGCGTTGGGATCCTTGGATCGAGAGAGTCGTTTAGGTATATTTCACTAATGGTTTTTGAGATCATTGAGTACGAACGGTTTGGTTCGAACACGAAACAAATTGGGCCCTCGGAGCGGCAATGCTTAAAACATGAGCTACGGACGTCAGATTGACGTACCGTCAACTTTTTTGGTTTCCTCTTAGTGAGAATGTTCATTTGGCATATTTCGCTTGATGTTTGGACACTTCTGGAGTACGGTCAGGTTGTTTTTTGCTTAAAAATAAACCGGGACCCTGAGATGAAATGGCCAATAACTCTCAGACCGGACATCCGATTGACGCGCCATCTGTCGCGTTGAGTTCATTTTGATTAGACGGAACATTTTGATACATCAAATCTGGACTTCGTGACAGTTTATGTGTTGACCCCTTGGCTCTTGGAGCAGACCCTCTTGGAATCGAGCGTGCTTTGAGCGGGAACCCTAGAGCTGGCTGCGACACCGACGACGATGCGACTGTACTTGGATCATACGTGGGTTCGGCAGTGATGAAGACTGTACACGGATCCTATGTGGGTTCGGCAGTGATGACGATTGTACTTGGATCCTACGTGGGTTTGGCAGCGATGACGACTGTACTTGCATCCTCCATGGGTTCGGCAGCGATGACGACCGTACTGGGATCCTCCGTGGCTTCGACGTCGATGACTACTGTACTTGTATCCTATGTGGGTCCAACAGTATTTGACTCTGTACTTGTATCCTATGTGGGTCTGGCAGAGTAGCTAGTCTTGTATCCTTTTTGGGTCCAACAGTTTAGCTGGTCTTGTATCCTATATGGGTCCGAAAACATAGATGAATCAGTGGCTATATCTTATCATCTCTATCGCCTTACGATGTGTAAACCTGTGTGAGCTATGTCTTGACTTTCAATCACTATCTTCGATATTATTGTTTTTCTATCCTGTGTGGATTGGGTTGTTTTTTCATGTGTGGATTGTTTTGTGCTTTTCTATGTGGACTGGGATGAACATGGGCTCATGATTTGGAGCAGAACTGCAATTGACGACTTAGGTATATATATGGGCATATACCTAAGTAGAGTTGGTTGCTACTTCGTGATTGTATCTTTCCATTGTGGTTTATCCTCCATGGATTCTAGGAGACCTTCGGGGGTCTCAGGGTCCCTACTGAGTATCATATACTCACCCCTACATGGGATATGCATGCACTATGCTGTGTTGGATGCACATGATGGATAGTGTTGATCGAGGTAGAGGGTCGTGGAGTTGGACGGTATGTGGAGGTGGATCACTGGATGGGACGTACATGGAGCGGACGGCTGGAGTCGAGGAGCTAAGGAGACTATCTGTACCTACACTTCATGTGGGATTACCAGAGGACGGCTCGGAGTTGCTGCTTTACTTTTCTTCTACTGTACATTCTTTTCAGTGGTACTTTACTTTCAGTTGGGTATGTATTCTGGCCCATTTACTTTCCAGCACTATGTTTTGTACTCAGTTTACTTAGTGTTTACATCATCTTGAATACTCTATGGTGTTTGTTTACTTTATAAATGCAGTTCCTCCTCTTTTATCGGTATTTATGCCTTTGGTGCTAGTCGCCAGCCCCTGGCCTATGGAAGGCGGGCTTGGTGTTGTCATGAAATTGGCCCCTCGGACAGGTCGTGACAAATTGGTATCAAAGGAGTTCAGTTCTACCGCAGAACTCTGGACTATAATCGTTATTCTATGTGAAGCAAGAGTGTTAAGTATATTGATTGTGGTTATTAGTCCAGGGAGTCCAGTGTTGGTGTGGCGACCGACGTATCCATACACCAAGGCCCTGACTTCTGATTTCCGACTCAGTGCACAAAAAAATTGATTGCATGTGCGTTTCAATGTTTTCTTAATGATTACGTGTGTCAGCTCACCCGGTATACTGTATTGACTGTGGCACACCTATTTCTTTTCAGGATGGCCCCACTATGGCATCCAGCTAGGTTTCTAAGCGTTTTACGAGATGGAAGCCCACCGAGCGACGAGGCCTCAATGCAGGGCCCCATTACAGTGGAGGCACCGGCAATACCTCTACCCGCCGAGCCACCGATGCCACCAGCCCCAGCAGTTGAGAGTGCATGTCGCCTTAGTGCACTGCACAAGTTTCAGCATCAGAGACTCCCCAGGTTCCATGGGGAGATAGACCCTCAGGAAGTCAAGGACTGGCTGGAGTCTGTTGTTCGAGTTTTTAGAATAGAAGGGACACCAGCCAACCTCATGGTGATCCTTGCAGCGAGTCTCCTGCACGTGGCAAAAGGTAGATGGTGGAGCCTAATTCTCCAGGTCCACGAAGAGTAATCACTTCATTAGATGGACTTCAAGAGCCTCTTCCGCTCAGAGTTCGTTCAAGCCACCCACAGTGCGGTGCGCATTCAGGAGTTACTACAGCTGCGGCAGGGCAGCATGACTGTAGCCCAGTGCTCGGTGAGATTTACCAATCTCTCACGATACTCCACGAACATGGTATGTTACCCATTGTTCCAGGCCCTAACCTTCAAGTAGGTACTAAGGCATGAGATCAGGTAATCAATTATCTCCCTCAGCTTTCCGATGTAGGCAAGAGTACTGGAGAGAGCCCTTCTTGTAGAGAGCTTTCAAGCTGAGGCTACACATGAAGTGAGACCTACCGCAGGGCAACATGTAGCGGTGTCTTCTGTAGATGGTTGTCAATGGATGTCACAGGTGTCCAAGAGGACCAAACCATCAGTCGGAATACCTCAGGATAGTGTCTTGGAGGTGCGGGGCACACGTAGTAGAGCTAGTCAGTCTAGAGTCAGACAGTGTAATGCATGAAGTGGGCAGGGCCACATGGATCATGACTTCCCAACTCGCCATGTAGAGGAGCAGGAGACGGTTGAGAGACCACCTAGGTAGAGGGAGAGGTTCGAAACTGGTGGTCCGTAGGGAGCAGGAGGACAATGTAGAGGAGATGGTCGAGTAGCATGTGGTGGACGACACTTCGGAGCTCTACCACCACCACCACCAGGAGGTCCACCCCGACCACATGGAGCTGGCGGACATAGGTAAGATCAGCTTCAGGCAGTGGAGGCCTACGACCATGGTGCAACAGAGATGATTTGAGGTACTATCTGGGTCTACTCCACCCTTTCTGCAGTTCTTATAGACACATGTTTGAGTCATTCTTTCATTTCCACTACCTTTTTTCGGAGCTCGGATATTCCGACAGAGCCGTTGGCTCGATCCATACGGATAGAGACTCATACGGGAGATGACTCAACGATTACGCACTGGTGTGGCAGTGTGAGCTTACTCTAGGAGGAAAGATCTTTGGCTTGGATCTTCTTGTAGCGGCGTCGAGGCCTTATGATGTCATCTTGGGCATGGATTGGTTATCTACAGTCCATGATCATATCGGCAGTATTAGGCATAAGGTGTAGTGTGTCCGCACTAATGGGAGCAGTTTTACCTTCACCGGTGAGAAAGGAGAATTTGTAGCACAGGACGGACTCACGTAGAGGAGAGGACATCTGATTACTCCTCAGTTGGCTAGCCTCATCCTAGGAGTAGTTGACTTGTGGAGTCTGAGTGTTCCTATTGTGGTGGATCAGTATGTGGACATTTTTCCTGACGATGTTCCGGGACTACCTCCTCATAGAGAGGTAGACTTCTACATTGACCTCTACCCCGGAAGAACCCCGATATCTACTCCAGCATATTGGATGACTTTCGCTGAGCTTTGAGGGAAACGAGTATAGGTGGAGGACTTTCAGGGCAAGGGATTCATTCGACCAAGTGTTTCACCCTGGGCATCACCGATTTTGTTCGCCATGAAGGAGGATGGGAGCTTGCGACTGTGTGTCGATTACCGTCGCCTGATCCATGTGACCATGAAGAACAAGTATCCGCTTCTGAGGATTGACGGCCTCATCGATCAGATCAAGGGAGCACGGTGGTTCTCGAAGTTAGACCTCAGGTCAGGCTATCATCAGCTTAGAGTTCGAGATAAGGATGTGCAGAAGACAAATTTCAGATGTCGATATGGCCACTATGATTTCTTGGTTATTCCTTTAGGAATAACCAATTTTCCAGCAGTGTTAATGAGTCTCATGAACAGGATCATCCATCCTTACCTCAATCGATTTGGCATAGTCTTCATCGATGACATATTGATCTACTCGACTACTGAGGAGGAGCACACATACCACTTGCGGGTTGTACTGGACACACTATGAGAGCACCGTCTTTATGGTAATATCTCAAAGTGTATGTTTTGGATATGTGAGGTCCACTTCTTGGGGCACGTCATCTCTGAGGCTGGAGTTGCGGTGGATCCTGTGAAAATCCAGGCAGTGCTAGCTTGGAAGCCACCCTGGAGCGTGACGGAGGTGCGGAGTTTCCTAGTTCTGGCTGGGTACTATTAGAGATTTGTTCCAGACCTCTCCAGAGTTGCAGAACCACTTTAAGCTTTGTTGAAGAAGGGGAAACCCTTCGTGTGGTCAGATAGATGTCAGCATAGCTTCCAAGAGATGAGATAGAGATTGACCAGTGCACCCATCTTGAGGCTACCACAGGAGGGAGTAGGGTACGTAGTTTACTGCGATGCATTAGGGACCGTACTCAGGTGTGTCCTGATGCAGGAGTGGTCATTGACCGCTTATCGATCACGATAGTTGATGTAGCATGAGCATAACTACGCAACCCATGACCTAGAGTATGCAGTAGTGGTCTTCACCCTGAAGATGTGGTGGCACTATCTAATGGGTGAGCGCTTTACAGTCTAATCTGACCACCAGAGTCTCAGATATATCTTCACGCAGAAGGAGATGAATCTGAGACAGCGACAATGGCTCGAGATTCTCCAGGACTATGATGTTGAGATAGTCTAAACTCCTGGAAAGGGGAATGTAGTATCTGATGCCCTCAATAAGAGGACGGGCATTAAGCTACTTGGAGAAGAGATAGAGCAGTTAGCCACTTTATAGATATCCTTCATAGATAGAGATGGGGAATCCTTTCTTCAATCGCTCATAGTCACTCCTCCACTTCTTCATCGGGTCAGAGAGGCACAAAATTGGGACATTGACTGTGAGACACGACATGCATAGTCTTCCACAGGACAGGCACCTGATGGATTTTCTGTAGGAGGAGATCATGTCATCCTTTTCAGAGGACATACTATGGTACCGACTGCTTTATAGGAGGAGGTTCTGAGAGAGTTTCACACTTACACTTTGGTGGTACATCCATGGGTAGCGAAGATGTACCTGGATCTTAGACAACAGCACTGGTGGCCGGGTATGAAGAAGGCTGTGGAAGAGTTCGTTTCTCGATGCCTCACCAACCAGTAGGTGAAGGCGGAGCACCAGGTACCAGAAGGCTTGGTACAACCCTTGGATGTCTCGGAGTGGATGTGGGACGTGATATCTATGTATTTCATGACTATACTTCCACGTACTTCCAGAGGACACGACTCCATTTGGATGATATATGACTGACTCACCAAGTCGGCCCACATCTTACCCATCAGAGAGCAGGGCTCAATGGAGTGTTTGGGATGCCTCTACATTCAAGAGATCGTACGGCTTCATGGTGTTCCATCATCTATCGTCTTTGATTGAGATGCTCATTTTACTTCCCGGCTTTGGAAGGGGTTTAATGGGGCATTCGGGACACAGCTACGTATGAGCACTGCCTTTCACCCTCAGACGGATGGTCAGAAGGAGAGGAACATTAATACTCTCAAAGACATGCTCCGTTCATGTGTCTTCTACTTTGGTCGTATTTTGGAGGATCACCTGTCCTTGGTGCATTTTGTGTACAACAACAACCACCACTTCACCGTCGGGATGGCACCATACGAGGCATTGTACGGCTGACCTTGAAGATCACCTCAGTGCTGGACAGACCCTAGGGAGTCAGCAATTGTGGGACAAGAGATGGTCCAGGCCACGACAAAGAAGGTTCAGGTCATCCAAGAGCGGATGAGGATAGCTCAGAGCCGACAGAAGTCTTATGCTGACAGGTGGAAAAGACCACTAGAGTTCGAGGATGGCGACCACGTTTTCTTACGGGTCTCACCTCGACGTGGATAACGGAGATTTGGCCGGGGCGGCAAGTTTTCTCCACGCTACATCGGACCATTCCAGGTTATCAGCAGGATAGGTGAGGTGACATATCTCATGGCTCTACCACCTCAGTTGCACCAGGTGCATGATGTCTTCCACGTATATCTGCTGAGGAGATACGTGCACGACACGACGCATATCATCGACCATGGGGAGATGAACATCGATGATGGGGAGACTTTTGCGGAGGTCCCGATGGAGATCGTGGATCGACACGAGAGGGTCCTATGTGCATAGTCCATTCCTCTAGTGCGCATTAGGTGGCAGCACGAGAACCTCCAAGAGAGCACTTGGGACTGGGAGGCTCATATGCATGCACAATACCCTCTTTTGTTCCCCTAGTTTGTGATGTATCTTTACGGGGACGTAAATCTCTAAGGTGGGAGTAATTAAAACACCTGTAAATTTCAAGGAAATTTTTTTCCTAATTTCTTTGGGATTTTATGAGTACGCAGTTTCTGGTAGAACCAGATTCTGATGCCCGGTGTGCCCAGAATCAATTTCCCAAGTTTAGACCGGATAAGTTCTGTGAACGAACGAGTGGGTTTTTCTAACTTTTGAACTGGTGCTCGGAATCAAAATCCAAGGGCACCGATGAAACCAATGTGCTGGTATTTTTTTACGAATACCTTTTTCGGAGTTGTGTTTTCTTGGGAAGAGTTGTTAAAAAAACTGGATTAAGTATAAAGAAAAATAAAATTATGTTACAATTTTATTTCACTTATAAGTGGTTAAACCCCATGTGTGGGAGTTGGGGTGAGACCCACTAGAAAACTAACTCCTCTTGATAGGATATTATTAAGGTGGGGACCACATGAGCCCCACCCCTTCAAATTCCCTAAAACCTCTAACCCCCTCTACATGAGTTATGTAACTCTTCCACATTAATGAATTCCAACTAAATACCTAATTAATTTGATAACACAAGTTTTATTAATTAGGTGAATTCAACTTTTGATTATTGAGAATTGTTGGCATGAGTAATAAAATAAGGCAAAAGCCTTATTTTAGTTTTGGTTGTTTCATTGTGTGGATATTTTGGAGCGAATACTCTAAGTCTTGAAGAACCTCATCTTCTACGTTGAAGAATGCCGAGACATCAACGAAGAACGCTGTCACACTGTTCCTTCTTATCTCCTTGTCAATGAAATGGTGATATCGCTTCCTCCTCGAACGTCCTCCGTTGACGTTTACAGAGCCTCACCTCGCGACGCTGTTTTCTGCGATGCTCATCGTTCGTCAACTTCATTGAGGTAAGGGTTTTCTTCAAACTGTTTATTATCGATTTCTGTGGATTAAATTATGACCATATGTTATCGTCTTAACGGGAGGATATAGGACAACCAAAACACGGCTGATCCTCCTCCCCTTTTGTTGCTGGATTTTGTTGATGATTTCCACGAAGGCGGCGTGGTGTCGTAGCACCACGTGTGATTTAAGAGAACCGCGGCGGAGGAGTGCGGCGCAGTCGCACCGCACCAGAGTACCAAGGGGGGACTGCGGCCGGTGCGGGCTACGGCGGAGGGCACGATGCCATCGCACTCTACGGCGGTTCAGGGAAGCAGTCGGCACCAGCTGGAGGTGTGACCGCCTCGGGTCCCGTGTTCTCATTAAAGGGCCAGCCTTAATGGCCGGCCATTGGTCAATAAAAGGGGACAGCGCCCCCCCCCCCCAACATTCTGCTCGTCTGAAGGCCGAGCCGCCGGCCCCGCATGCCGGGAGTCCCATGTCGGGCCGGACCCCTGCGTCGGGCCGGGCCAGACCCGGACCCGGGTCGGGTCGACCCAATTCGGGCCGCCCAGGGGGTATTGGGTCGGGTGGGACCGGGCCGAAACCTCCTATTTTCTGACAGATCCGTTCAAACGCCCATATCATGGGCTACCGACCTCCAATCGATTCACCTTCAGTTGTGTTCGGATCCTTGGATCTAGAAGTTCATTTCAGTTTATTACACTCAAGGTTTAAGAGATCTTTGTGTCCGGCCGGGTTGGTTCAAACACGAAACCAAATGGGCCCTCGGAGCAGAAATGCTTATAACGTGAGCTTCGGATGTCCGATTGACATGCCATCAACTTTGTTGGATTCCGCTTAGTGAGGTGGTTCTTTTGGATTACTCTGCTAGAGGTTTTCACGCAGCTAGAGTATGGTCAAGATGGTTTTAGCTTAAAAACCAACCGGGACCCTGAGACGAAAAGGCCAATAACTCTCAGACTGGGCATCCGATTGACGCGCCGTCTGTCGCGTTGAGTTCATTTTGATGAGATAGAACAATGTGATAAATCAACCTTGGACTATGTGATAGTTGATGTATCGACCACTTGGCTCATGGAGCGGACCCTCTTGGAATCGAGTGTGCTGTGTGTGGGAACCCTAGAGCTCGCTGCGACGACGACAACGATGTGACTGTACTTGGATCCTACGTGGGTTCGACAGCGATGCCGACTGTACATGGATCCATCATGGTTTTGGCAGCGATGACGACTGTACATAGATTCTATGTGGGTTCGACAGTGATGACGACTGTACTTGGATCCTCCATGGGTTCGGCAATGACGACGACCTCACTGGGATCCTCCGTGGGTTCAACGGCGATGACTACTGTTCGTGTATCCTATGTGGGTTCGACAGTATTTGACTATGTACTTGTATTCTATGTGGGTCCGGTAGAGTAGCGGGTCTTGTATCCATTGTGGGTCCAACAGCTTATCAGGTCATGTATCCTATGTGGGTCCGACAACTTAGATGAATCAATGGCTACATCTGATCATCTCTATCGCCTTAAGAAGTGTAAACCTGTCTGAGCTAAGTCTAGACTTTCAATCACAATCTTCGATATGAATTTTTTTCTATCTTGTGTGGATTGGGTTGTCTTTTCCTATGTGGATTGGTTTGTGCTTTCCTGTGTGGACAGGAATGAACTTGGGCTCCTGAGTTGGAGCTGAACTGGAATTGACGACTTAGGTATATGTATGGGCATATACCTAAGTAGAATTCGTTGATAATTCGTGATTGTTTCTTTCCTTTTTGGTTTATCCTTCATGGATTCTTGGAGGCCTTAGGGGGTCTCGGGGTCCCTACTAAGTATTGTATACTCACCCCTGCACGGGTTATGCCAGCACTACGTTGTGTTGAATGCAAATGATGAACAGTGTTGATTAAGGTAGAGGCTTGTGGAGCTGGACGGTACCTGGAGGTGGATCAATGGACGGGACATACACGGAGCGGAAGGCTGGATCCGAGGAGATAATGAGACTATATGTACCTTCCCGTTAGGTGGGATTACCAGAGGACAACTCGGATTTGCTGCATTACTTTTCTGCTACTGTACTTTATTTTCAGTTGTACTTTACTTTCAGTTGGGTTTGTATTCTGGTCCATTTATTTTCCATCACTTACTTTTGTACTCAGTTTACATAGTGTTCACATCATCTTGCATACTTTGTGGTGTTTGTTTACTTTATAAAGGAAATTCCTTCCCTTTTATCAGGATTTACGTCATTGGTGCTAGTTGCCATCCCCTAGCCTATGGAAGGCGGGCTTGGGGTAGTCACGACAGAGGCCCCGAGGACGTTTCATGTCTTCTGGGCATCACAGTTGTTAGTAGGCCGGAAAGGAAGATCATTTCCAAATTCTGTGAAACTGTCAATAGATGTTAAAGGGGTTAGCTAATGGGATGATATAAGAATTAAATGAACTGAAATGAAACGAATTTATGAAAATATCCACAGTTTATGAACATGAAATATTATGAACGTACCACCCAATCCAGGATTGTTTCTAGATAATAATAGACTTTATTGATTAAGTAGAAAGTGACAGTGTATGAAATCATTGATGCAAAAATATGATGTTTAATAGTTGTAAATATTAAAGTAGAACAATCGAGTAGGGTTGAAATTGAACCTGAATTCCTGCAATTCTAGAGTCTTAATATACCTGCACTAAATAAAAGACGAGTGGATTTGAAACATTCTATCATCAGGATTGAATTGTAATGAAAATGTATTATTTACTGATAAAAACATGCATATTAACTCAAAAATTTTAACATCTATGATGATTATAGTATGGAAATTCATTTGGACACAGAGATTTAAACTCCTCTAATTTATTGATTTTGCGATGAAAAACCTGTTAAAAAATTTACATACCAGTAATGAGTGGTTTGAAATTATGACAACATTCTCTGATTCAATGATCCAAAAATAATATAATTAAACAACGGCCAAATTAATAAATATTGTGATATGATAAAATCACGAAACGTTCAAAAAGTAGTAACTAATACATAGATTCTTCGACAGTGTACAATACTGCCAAATTATAAATACCGTGAAGATTGTTGGTCCCATTATAGTTTTTTAAATTAATTAATACCTGAGTACCGTTAAATGGTTTTTGTAGCTACAACTAATAAAAGACAATATTTCTTGTGATGAAGTATCCAAACCAAGTGCAGAAGGCTCCTTACCGGCAAATTGTTTACCAACACAACTCCTTGGAATAGTTATTAACAAAGGCATTAAGGACAAGGTGCATTGTGAGAACATATGAGACATGAACAAAGGACATAATATAAAGCAACATTCAAAACCTTGGTATCATCAAAACAATACTGTATAATTACTACATGAAAAAGCTCATTTAGTTGCATGTGATTATTCCATGCAAGAAGTAGTAACTGATACAGAGATTCTTCTACAGTGTACAATACTGCAAAATTATATATATCGTCAAGATTTTTGGTCCCCAGTATCGTTTTTATAAGTTATTAACACTTGAGTATCATTAAATGGTTGTTTCAGCTACAACCATGAATATAAAATATTTCTTGTGATGAAGAATCCAAACCAAGTGCAGAAGTCTCCTTATCGGGAAAATTTTTTACCAACACAACTCCCTAGAATTGTTAAGAACAAAGGAATTAAGGACAAGGTGCATTGGGATAACATATGAGAATTGAAAAAAGACAGAAAATAAAGCTACATTAACAAACGTGGTATCATCCAAACAATAATGTATAATTACAACCAGCATAAGATCATTTAGTTGCATTTGATTATTCCATGAATGTTACTACGAGGCTTAATTTTTATCAGGCATAAAAGTCATAAAATGAAGTTCTATGTGAAATTATCCCTCGAAGTCAAAAAATGACATTTATGATACATTCATAAATTAAACAATTCTCTAGATACTCAGATAGAGAACCAATTTGAATCTCCACTCAAAGAAGTGAATCCCCCTCGTCAATAACATTGAAGAGTATACTGGATGCGTGAAACAAATGGTTTGGTGAACTAAAAATAGAAATACCATGTCATTTTGAAATTTTTATCAACACAAATAGAAAATGGCATCACAATGTTAAAACTTATTTTAATAAATACTATAGTAAAATGAATCTTGGATGTGGTATGTGTTCAAAAATATAACAAACCATTATAGTAAGCATTTCCTACTATTTGAACAACATTAGAGTTTTGTAAATAGAATTTTTTGGGGTATACAATATAGTAGGAGTTGAAAAATAAAATTAATCAAGAAATGGAAATGGAAATGGATAGGTAGAAGTTGAAGTGTCGACCTTATTTTCAATCACATCACTCAGTTTGCTATCGAGACACTTCTCAAGCAACTTCAAATGGAAACGATCATGTCCAAATGATCCTCCCTGTTATTTTCCTTGTGTATCTGCTTCCTGGGAATGAGCATGTGAAAATCTAATCAGACCATAGTTATATTTAGAGATATAATAATGGTTTATAGATATGATTTACACTATACCTATTGAATTAATGCTTAATATGTTAGAGTGATATGACTCTAAAAAAAATGGATGATTATATTGACCTTCTTACATGCAACTCAAGAGTGGGTTTTTATAGTTATTCTAGGTTCCCTGATCACAAATCATGACATTCATGTATCTATCTCATTCTTCATGGATTTTGAAATATAAATAATAGGACAAGGAGCCAAAAAATTAAGAATAACATATCACCATTTTTTAATTGACAACTCAAAGAAAACAATCAATTTTCCTATTTGAAAACAAAGATAAAACTATTGAACTGCTTCCAAAAACATCAATAATAGACAATATCATGTAAACAATTACATAATATATGGATAAACTTCATCATACAAGGGAGGACGAAAAGAGATGATGTTTACAGTACATTTAAAAAATGATTCAAAACATACCCACAACCCTATCTAAACAGGTTTCAAAAAGAAAAAGAATGTTTGAAAACATGAGCATCCATATCCTTCTAAAAGCAACCAATCAGGGAAATCAAAAACATAATGAATGCTTGCCAATAAAATATTCTAGCAGGATTCATCCATACCACCAAGAAGATATTGAATCCTTTAGCCAAAATTTACTTATTTTCAATGTCACGCCTCCGTAAAAACACAATGATTTCACGTCACATACCTAAGTAGAATAACTGACAAACTCTTAAATTTTAATTAATAGAAAAAGATATTAGGGGAACTAACTTGAATCAGTGTTACCATTTCATTCCAAAACTGTAGACAATGATGAATAAAACTAAATTAAAGATGATGTGTAAGATCATTATTCACCATTACAATGATCATTCAATGTAAAAACAATGTACAAATCGTGAGTAACATGGAATTTGGTAGAACAGTTAAATAACGAAACAACACTGAGCCTAAAATCATTATAGTTTAGGAGGCTATTGGTATTTAATCATAGGTGAATTTATATGATAAAAATAATTAATGGCTTTATCACGATTCAGTGAGCCTAAAATCTTTACATTTTTTATGGGATATGAAATCCAAGTATGTCAATGAGAAGATCTTCCATACCTCATCTGACGGTGTATGAGATCTTTCTGAAATACAATTTCTATATGATATGAATTGTGGAGGCCGATTCAAGAATTGATTTAGTCACATACACCACTAAGATTAGAAATGATAACAACGTCAATTATGTTACAAGAAATAAGGCCGCATAGTAAAAAACAAATGATATTTATGAGTCGATATCAAAACATAAACAAACCTTGTCTATTCAAGAAATTCAAATAGAAACCCATTTAAATGCAAACTCAAAGAAGTGAAAAACCCTTGTCAATATCAATGAAGAGCATACTGCAGACAATGATGATTAAAACTAAATTGAAGAAGACATGTTAGATCATTACACACCATTACAATGATCATTCAATGTAAAAACAATATTCAAATTGTGAGTAACATAAAATTTGGTAGAACAGTTAAATAACGAAAAAACTATGAGCCTAAAACCATTATAGATTAAAAGGCTATTGGTATTTCATCATAAGAGAATTTAAATGATAAAAATAATTAATGGCTTTATCATGATTCAGTGATCCTAAAATCTGTACATTAATTATAGGATATGGAATCCATGTCATTGAAATGATCTACCATACCTCATCTAAAGGTGTATGAGATCTTTCCCAAATACCATTTCTATATGACATTAATTGTGGAGGCCGACTCCAGACCTGATTCAGTCACATACACCACTAATATTAGCAATGATAACAACATCAACTATGTTATGAGAAATAAGGTATCGTAGTCACAACCAAATGATATTTATGAGTCGATATCAAAACCTAAACAAACATTTTCTATTATAGAAACTCAGATAGAAACCTATTTAAATTCAAACTCAAAGAAGTGAAAACCCCTTGTTAATATCAATAAAGAGCATACTAAATGTGTGAAACATATGTACTGTTAACCTGCAAATTGAAACATATGTTCTTCGATGCGAACCCATCTCTTGAAGAACAAAAGAATAAAAGGAGACGAATTGTAATTTAACATGTAAAATATAAGTTTAACAACATAATGGGAGTGAAACGTACCATTTCTAGTCTATTTTTAAAATTGAACCCAATCTGCGAGCTGTATCTTATTATGATATGGACACGAATGACTTTTTTACTCAAAAATGGAATAGGGAAATTTAGTTTCGAATCACTATAATAATAGTAAGGATAAATATTCAAGGCTCTGATCAATGAAGGGATTACCTAATCATTCAGAGCATTGATCGGTGTAGGATTAATTCTTATTAGGGCTCTGATCAATTCAGTTTGATGGAAATCATTCAATAGTTACATCATTCTCCCTCAACTGCATTGATGATTTGAGATAAATAAAACTCAAAATCAACAGTCATATAGAATTATGGATTTGAAATGAAAACTTAGAGAGTAATAATTCTATAAAATAATAGTTAAAACTAATCTAATACTCGTGAAAAATATTACAAAATGAAAAGTGAAATATGTGCTAAAGGAAATACACTGAAGGGTGAACTGAAATTCCGAGCCCGATGTGGTTATGACAATTTAAATGTATGGTTACCAAAAGAGCAGGGGAAGGAGGAGCACGAGTAGGTTGATGAGGTGGAGGAGATGGAGGATCTGGAGGCAGTCCTGCTAGAGGTAGAAAAGTTGTAGATGAAGCAACCAGATGTAGATTTTCCCTAGAGGCAGACCATATGGAGGCGAACCAGTCGTAGGTGGAGCAGCGGGATGCGTTGGTTCTGAAGGTAGAGGAGACGCAACAGGATGCGGACAACGTGGTTTTATGTAATAACCCTAGGTATTTCGAAGTACTTGGAGGTGGAGGAAATGATGGGGGAGTTTCAAGTTGTAGAGAAGTCATTGGCAGAGGAGCCGAATGTGGAGCATGTGTCACTGGTTGTGCAGCTAGAGAGGAGATCTTGGAAGGGGAGCGGGAGAGGGGGTATCAGATGGCAACAGGAACCCTAAGCGAACTGAGTAAGATCTGATGATGTATGATGGAAATGAAAAAGTGGATGATGGACACCCAATAATGGATGGAGGAGTATCAATTATTAGGTGACATGTCTGCATAATAAGGTGGCACATCAGCCAGAAGAAGCCTGTTTTAGTATAGATAGTAGATAGTAGATTTTCATTTTTTGTATTTGATATTTATTTTTCATAGATTTTGGATATATTTTGTTTTTTTGAATGAGTTTTATTTATGAAATAGGTTAAAAAATTATCAGTTTTGACTCATTTGGCTGTTTAGGAATGTTTATTTATGTAAATCTATTTATATTGTTGTTGAGTAGATTTATAATGCATGAAAGATCAAAAAAACATTCTTAAAATAATATATAATGATTTTACTACTCTTATTTGAAGGATAAATCAATCCAAAATGTCAATTTCATGATTTTTATGATCTAGTTTACAGCCAGTGAAGATTGGGAATGCCCTTTGGGCCTAGTAGATGATTAGTTTGGCTGGTTTGTTAGGTTTGATTTGGATTGTTTGTTACAAATTGTATCAATTCCATAGTCATTTAGAATGTCCTAGGTTCCAGAAAATTCCCTCTTTTAATTTTTGTTTTGTTATGATGTTTTGAGATAAGAGCATTGGGAGTTGAGTGGAGTGTATAGGGGAGTGCTTATTTTGTTCTTCCTCATGACGAACATCAAGGCTCCGTGGGTTTATAGAATTGAGTTTTTAATTTTTATTTTGTTTTTGATTGGATTAATTTTTTTTATGATATATTATATCCTTTTGAATACCTAATGAGTTAGAAAATATATTTTGGGGGTTCCATTGATATTTAGGGTGAAAATAAATGTCGAACCTAGGTTGCATAGTTTCCATGCATAGACATTCATATAGTTCAGAGCCCATATAAATTGTTTTGTTAGATTCTATGAGGGAGCCACATGTTTGGAGAGAGACTTGAAAAATAGTGTGACCAAAATATGCATAACTCTTCACCCACATGAATTTTTTTTATCCCTCTTGGTTCTATATTTCTATTAATGTTCTTAATACATATTAGAGAATAATTAAATAGGGTTTGATGGATTTTTTAGATGTTTGGGATATATTTTAATTACTTTTTGGTATTATGCCAATCTATGCATGTTTGATGTTATTTGTGTGGTTTTCCTAGTTAAAAAGAGTATAATTATAGACACCATTGGGTTTAAATATAGTTTTTTCATGTAATTTTGAAAATGATTCCAATTTTTGACAAGACACCATTTTATAGTGTTCTCATGTTTTTATGGTGTTGATTTTTTAAAATTAGTAGTGAGATTTTATATAAATTTCTAGAAATGACCATATTTCACTTGGGAACAGATTTGAAACTATAATTTTATTTTATAATTATTTTTGTTATATTTAAAAATAACATTCTTTAATGGGTTATAAATATTTACTTTTGAAGAAAACATATTTTTTGATGAATGAGGGGAATGTTTCCATTTTAAATATCTATGTTTTATAGATTTTCCCTCAATTATAGTGAGGATATTAGTTTTTTTCTATAATGAATTCATTTGATTCATTCATTATGATTTCAAATAATTCATCCCAGAAGGATAATAATTAAAACAGATGTTTTTTTAGGATGATACTCATAGTGAATCCTCTTATCATTTGGAAAAGATATTTTTTGTTCTAAAATATACCTAGAATCTGAATAATGTTTTATAATTACTACCCCATATAGGTTTTTTCTTCATCCAGAGATCCCTTCGAGGTAGGCTTAATTTGTGGTTCAAACACGAGGACATGAGAATGGAGAATCTATAGAGATAATAATTCTTCACCAAAGAAAACTAGCAGTGGGGAAGATATAAATTTTTTATTAGATATGATATCATTTTCTTTTGAGAGAGTATCCTTGTACTCATTTAGAACATATTCTATTAAAGGATGTATTTTTATACATTAGTTATTTATTATAGGGTTCTCTTTCATGAAGTATGTTAATGTATTTTATATGAGATCATGAGTAGTTCGGATTTTCATGATTTCTTCATCATGAAAAGAGTAATAATTATTTTTTTGTTCTAGATTTCTAGCGTATTCTAAATTTTTTCTCATATAGTTATGATATATTTAGTTAAATTAATTAAATTATTATTGTTGAGGACTCTATTGTCATGAACCATCCCCCGAGGCCTGTTCTGTGACTACCCATACCCTTCCTTCCAGAGGCCAGGGGCTGGTGACTAGCACCAAAGACGTAATTCCCTAAAACTGGGAAGATATTTCCTTTATAACCTGTAAAAAACACAGCAGATATGATCATGAGTAAACTGAATAACCATCAAGTGAGTATAGTATGTAAAAAGGGGACAAAGTAAAATCCCAACTGCAAAGTTCAAGAAACATAAAGTACCAGGAAAACTGAGGAAAAAGGGGAAAATCAGCCATTGGAACATCCTCTGGGATTCCTACTTGAAGGGTTGGTACCGATAGACTCCTCCGCACTCCACGTTATTCAGTCTCCTCTACATGCCGACACACCATATGGTCCACCTCCGGGAACTATCCAGACCTAGTTCTCTCAGCCTCAGTTAGCGTTGTCCGTCATCTGTATCCAACACAACGAGGTGCGGGCATAACCTATGCAGGAGTGAGTATAAAGATACTCAGTAGGGACCTCGAGACCCTAAAGGTCTCACAAAATCCAACAAGGATAAACCAAAAATCCTGAAATCAATAGATAACCACACATAGGTATACTCCCATACATATACCTATGTTATCATGTGATCCATCTCAGTCAAGCGGAAAAAAAAAGAGTAGCGATTCATCTCAACCAGGATTTTATTCACAGTATCGAAACGGTGGCTGCTGGAGAACTCTTCCTTGGTCAATTACATTGCGACTACCGTGACACCAATCACACATCCCAATAACCATGTAGTGCTGAGGTACTCCTCTTTTCATGTATTGGGGATCTACTACGTCACACAAAGGTACACCCCACCGTGGGTCTGCCACCACAACCAGGTGCTCCCCCTAATAGCTTGCAGAAGTACTCCTCCTATCGAGTACAACAAGTCTGCAACTACAACCAGGCACTCCTCTGCTGTGGGTCTGCCATAACAACCATGCGCTACTCACTGGTCTAGTTGATTCACTCCGAGTTAATCGGTCAGTAGTCATCAAGTCTCAGCCAACTGCTAGGTCTCCACAATATGCTAGCTCTTCACAGGAAGGATCTGCTCCATGATTTGGATGATAACACAACTATCATGAAGTCCCACGAATAAGTATCTCAATGTTCCTCCATTCCATATAGGACTCATCTCAAGAGACGGTGTATCAATCGGACGTACAATCTGTACGTTATTAGGCTTTTAGTCCGAGGGCCCTATTTGGATTCGTGCACGATCCAACCTGACCATATCTCAACTGTACCCCAAACTCTAGTGTAGTATACTCAAAGGGTCCATCATGCTCAAATATTATTAGGGCTGCTAACAGTTCGCCAAACGGAAACTCGATGCCAATGATATGGACAAAAAATTAAAGGGTCGTATTGGGCCCAGATCTAGTCCTACCCAGTCAGACCGACTCTGCCCAACCCAGTTTGGGTCAACCAGGCCTGACCCGTTGCATCTAGCCAGGCCCATTAGGCTTGGCCCAACCCGCTCGGCCCGACCCAGCCGGCCACAAGGGGTCGCAGAGGGCTGTGAGAGTGCAGACCGGTCGCGAGGGTCGGGACCGGCCACGGGTCAGTGCGATGGTGGTTTGGTTCCGAGGGCACTACGTGGGCGGTTTGGCTCGTAGGGCACCATGAGGAACCTACTCGGGGAAAATTGGCCTAGGGATGTGGGGCGCGGCCAGGATCGGGAGACCGGCTCAGTCGGGGCGTGGCTGGGCGTACGGACGGCGGAGCCACCGGGCGCATGGAGGCCAGTAGACCGGTTTGGACAACAGTGGTAAAGGGCACGCAATGTGCACTGGGTTCATGGATGTCGGAGTCATGGGGTGATCAGGTCACGCGAAGGTCAACTAGGCCGAGGCATGTGAGGGTGCCGTTAGGGGCGCCACAATAGAGATCTATGGTGTGGCACGGATGGGGCAGTGCACGGTTCATCTGTGGGGTGGCACAGCTCGGGTTGGTTCGGCCGGCAGGAGGCGCGGCCGACATGCAGCACTGTCGGGGCAGTTCTGGGTCTAGAGGGCGGCACGGTTCGGCTCGAGGTGATGAATCCGATTTTGTCGAGGCACCGGAGTGTCGCGGGGGTGGCACGGGTTGCCTTCGTCACATTCATCATCTCGTCACCACACCAAAAAAGATCACAATGACGAACTTTGGGGGGGGGGTCGGGACATATTGTCTTACCCCTCACACTCCACGTTTAGGGTCATAAAAAACAATTCATCAAGAATAAAAAAGAATGAGAAAATGAGATATCATAAAAACATCAATTCCCATAATCCCTCATTAACAATATATTACCAACTTGCAAGGAAAAAAATCTATGGATCAACATGATAATAAGTTTGTCCACGTTCTTTGTTTGGGAAGAAAATAAAGAATGGAATAATATCATACTTAAATAAAATCCCTTACTTTCTTGTTGTTCATCTATGGATTCATGAGGAGGAAGATGAACCATTGGGAAAAAGGCAGGTGTCGATTTTTCCAAGGATGAGGACTTCCTACGTTGGAAGGAGTCCATGGATGAAGTTCGTTCTTCATAGTCGAAGGAATTCCTCATTAGCGTTCTTCATTTGGTGAAAGCATTATTCATTGGAGAGTTTTCTCAAAGAGCTCTAATCCTCCTTTTCCAACCTTTTTCCAACAAATGAATATATAACCCCTCTAAATAATAGATTATCTATTATTTAGTTTGATGGGTTTAAAATTAAAATTGGTTGAATTAATTAAGTTTGAAATAGTTAATTAATTAATGAGATTGGAACAATTAAACGAGGGGAAGGGTTGACACTATTATGTTAAGGTAGGTCAATAGACTCTCCCACATTAATGAGGGTAGTTGAAATTTTTTCCACTCCCATCATTGTTAGAGGGTTTAGTCCCGAGTGGTCCACACAAATTAACCTCTCGTGGGAGATTAGGGTAGGGTGGGCCCCACAACCATAACCTCTCATGGGATGTTATGGTGTGGTGGTCCCACCTCCAACTTCCACATGGTTGGTTAAAACAGATAAAATAAAATAAAAAATGAGTTTATTTTATTTTATTATTCCCACGAAAAACAAAAAAACTATCTTCCACCCTCGACCAGCTGTGGTCAAGGTGACAGACTTACTAAGAGAATACCGGCACTTTGAGTTCAAAACCCCCCTCAGATTTCAATTCCTAGCACCTGTTCAAATTTTATAAAATCCCGCTCGTACCTTTACATAACATACACGAACAAAACTTTAGAAATTTATTCTGGGTAGTCCGGGCCTTGGAATCACGCTCCGTAAGTTTTGATTGACTGATAAAATTCCCATACATTTAAAAAAAATACATGTAAATTCCGGGTCATTACATTCTCTCCACCTTTAGATTTACGTCCTAGTAAACCAAAACTCAAACTAAGGGAACAAGTTGTGGTACTGAGCACATATCTGAGCCTCCTGCTCCCATGTTCTCTCCTAGAGGTTCTCGTGCTGCCAGCGAATGCGCCCCAGAGGTATCAACCATCCACTAAGGACCCACTCCTGTCGATTCTCAATCTCTACATGAACCTCAGTAATAATCGCCCCATCGTCGATGTCGAGCTCGCCATGGTGATGATGTGGGAAGGGTCATGCACATATCTCCTTAGCTGGGATATGTGGAATAAATTGTGCACCTGTTGCAACTGAGGTGGAAGAGCTAAGTGGTATGCCACCTCGCCAACTCTGCTAAGAACCTGAAAAGGTCCGATAAATCTCAGAGATAACTTGTCGCCCCTGCCAAATCTCTATAGACCTCGATAGGGTGAGACCCGTAGAAAGCTGTGGTGGCCATCCTCGAACTACAGAGGTCTCTGTCTCCTGTCAACATACGACTTTTGCCTACTCTGTGTAGTCTTCATCTTCTCCAGGATGATCTACACCTTCCCCGTGGTAGCCCGTACAATCTATGGTCCCACGAGTGATGACTCCCTTGTGTTAGTCCTGCACAAAGGTGATCTGCAAAGGCACGTGTACAATGCCTCAAAAGGTTTCATCCCTATGTTAGAGTGATATATTTTGTTGAATGAAAACTGCACCAAAGGTAAGTGATCCTACCAGCTGCAACATTCTTCTAGGACACAAGCATGAAGCCTAACCTCAAGGGTCTAAATGGTCCGCTTAGTCTGGCCATCCATCTGAGGATGGAAGTAAGTGCTCAAACAAAGTTATATCCCAATAGATTCTGGTAACCCCTTCTATAGATGGGATGTAAAATGTTTGTCATGATCAGAGACAATTGTTGAAGGTACTCTATATAACTGCACAATCTCTATCACATAGGGGCGTCTGAAGCTCTCTACTGTACCATACTCTCTGATCGGTTGGAAGTGGGACGACTTGGTGATTCCATCATCGATCACTCTGATAGAGTCATATCCCCTTGATGTACATGGAATTCCTATCACTAAGTCCATAAATATCCCATCCCTCATCCACTTAGGGATCTCTAAAGGCATAACCAATAATGATGGTACTAGATACTCAGCCTTTAAATTCAAACATGTGAGGCACCGAGAGACAAACTCTTCAACTATTTTCTTCATTCCCAGCCACCAGTCCTATCGTCAAAGTTCCTGGTGTATCTTCGCCACTCTTGGATGTACTCTAGATATGATGTTTGGAAATCCCTTAACACTTCCTCTTGATGTGACACTGTTCCCATGGTGCATTCTATGAAGAGAATGACATGCTCCCCACCTTTAGAAAATCTAATAGGTGTAAGCCCTGTGAATATCTGAGCACGTTGTGTCTTTTAGTCAGCGTCCCCATGTTGTGCCTCCCCAACTCTATTAAGAAGTGAGGGAGTGACTGTAAGAGACTGAAGAAAGGCAATCCATATCTATCCACAATGGATATCTATAATGCATCCAACTGCTCCGTCTCCTCACCTAGCAGTTGTATACCAGATCTCCTACTTAGTGCTTCTGCAACAATGTTCCCCTTCCTAGGAGTATAAGATATCTCAAGGTCATAGTCCTGGAGGAACTCAATCCAATGCCATTGTCTCAGGTTCAGGTTCTTCTAAGAGAAGATATATGTGAGACTATTTTAATCAGATTACATGGTAAGAAATGTTCCCATCAGATAGTGACGCCGCATCTTCAAGGTGAAGACCACTACTGCTAACTCCTGGTCTTGAATAGCGTTGTTCTTCTCATGTTGTCTTAGCTGTCGTGAACCATATACGATCACTGCCCACTCTTACATCATAAAAAATCCATGTCCAATCCCAGATGTTTCATCATAGTATAAGTAGCCAACACCTTCCTTTTGAAGCCTCAAGATGGGTAAACTAGTCAGGGTCTACCTCAGCTCCTCGAATCTCTGCCGGTATCTCTAGGACCACACAAAGGGTTTCCCCTTCTTTGTCAAAGCTGACACTGGTGCAGCAACTCTGGAAAAGTATGGCACAAAACTCTGGTAGTATCCATCTAAACCCATGAAACTCCATACCACTGTCACACTCCAAGGTGGATCCCAAGAAAGTACCGCCTCAATCTTCTCTTGATCCATTAATCTCTTGGATCCAGAACTGGAACTTCAAGAGCTTACCATAAGGGTGGTGCACTCGGAGTGTGTCAAGTACTAAATGCAAAGGATATGCATTAACCTCCTTAGTATTCAATTAGATCAGAATTTTGTCGATGAAGACTATGCCAAAGCGATCGATTTATGGCTAAAATATCATGTTCATGAGTCCCATGAACACTACTAGAGCATTGGTTACACCAAAAGACATAACCAATAACTTGTAGTGGCCATACTATCATCTGATGGTCGTCTTCTACACATCATCGTGTCGAACTCTATACTGGTGATAGACTAATCTGAGGTCTTTCTTCATGAACCACTGTGATCCATTCAATAGATCAAAGATCTCGTCAATCCTCGGTAGTGGGTACTTGATCTTTATGGTCACCTAGTTCAGGAGCCAACAGTAAACACAAAGCCTCATTTTCCCATCCGCCTTCATGGAGAACTGAATCAGGGCTGCCCCAGGAGAAACATTGGGCCATATGAATCCCTTCCCATGCATGTCCTCTTACTGTAACCACAGCTCGCGAAGCACCACAGGAGCCATCCGATATGCTAGAGTTGATATCGGTGCCATCCCGGTGTACAAGTAAATGTAAAATTATATATCCCTACGAGGGGGTAGACCTAGAATAGCATTAATGAAGACATTCGTGTACTGGTCCACCAATACATGAAAGCTCAGACTCTTCACATTAACTACTCCAAGGGTAAGGATATCCAACTAATGAGTGATCTTCTGCACTCTCCTTTGAGTAAGTCCATCTTGCTCTGTAAATACTCCCTTCTCACCGGTGTAGGTAAACCTAGTCCCATAATTGTGGACACACCACACTTTTCACATACTATATTCAATATGATCATGGATTGTAGATAACCATTACATACCTATGATGACGTCATAATGTCTCAGCCCCACTACTAGGAGATCCCAGCCGAAGCTCTCTCTTCATAGAGTA
Source organism: Viscum album (assembly GCA_963277665.1). Classification (NCBI taxonomy): domain Eukaryota; kingdom Viridiplantae; phylum Streptophyta; class Magnoliopsida; order Santalales; family Viscaceae; genus Viscum; species Viscum album. The sequence goes on from OY728127.1 coordinate 2,018,306,006, forward strand.
AGCTCACACTGCCGGAACTAGTGCATAATCTTCTAGTGTACTCCCGTATGAGTCTCTAGTAGTAAGGATTGAGCCAACGACTTAGTTGATATCTCCGAGCTCCAAATGAAGGCAGTGTAAATGAAAGAGTGACTAGAACTTGTGTCTATTAGTACTGCAACTATGGTTGCATAGACAGAGATCATACCTCGAATCATCTCTGGACCGCCGCGATCATAGGCCTCAGTTGCCTGGAGCTGATCTCTCCCCTATCCACCTACTTCCTTCGGTTGGGGTGGACCTCCTAGTGGTCATGACGGTAACACCTCGAAACATCACCCACCGCTAGATACATGACCAAATCCTCTGCCACGTCTGCCTACTCCGAGGAGACCGCCTTGATCGAATCTTTGTCTCTGCCTGGGTGGTCCTTCGACCATATGCTGATCATCCAAATGACGGTTCAGACAGTCACAAGCCATGTGACCTTGTCCACTGTATGAGTAACATTTCCCACTCCTGGTAGATCTGTCTCCACTTTGGGAGCCCCACACAACCGATCCTGAGTCATGCAGTCGTCCAACTATAGGTCTGGTCTCTTAGACCTCTACAACATATGACTTCTGCCAACTATAGAAGAATACCATACTTGTCAACTGGTGGTGGATCTCACTGCTGGCGACTACTCTGAAAGGAAAATATCCACTAGGAGGGCTCTCTCAAACACTCTTTCCTGCATCTGGATGCTAAGTGAGATCATCAGAGGTTTGATCTTCCTCCTGAGTCCCTTCTCAAAGGTTCGGCCCCAGAAGAATAGGTCATGCACCATATCGGTGGAGTATAATGAGAGGTCTATGAACCTTGTTGAGTACTGAGCTATAGTGATGCTTCCCTACAGCAGACGAAGTAGCTGCTATATGCGCACTGCGCAAAGCATCGCTGGGACACACTCTGCTCGAAACAGGCTCTCGAAGTCTTCCCAAAGAAGCGTCATCTCATCATGGATCCAGAGTATCAAACTCCACCATATTTTCACTGCTTCCAGTAGATGAATATCAATAAGAATCCCCATGAGGTCTGCTGGTGTCCCTACTAGTTGGAAGACTCTCACCAGAGCCTCCAGTGAATCCTCAGAGGCCTATGGGTCCATCTCACTTATAATCCTGGGTGGCCTCTGGAGATGGAACTCATGCAACACGGTCAAGTGGAATTCATCGTCTGCTACTGTGGCTAGTGGCATCAGTTTCCCATTGGGGAGTGGTACTGCAGGTGCCTCCACTGGAAAATAACATGCATCGAGGCCTCGTCGCTCGGTGGGATATTTGTGCGTACAACTCTTTGGACACTAGCTCTTCATATGCGTGGAGATATCCTAAATGAAATATATGTGACATGGTCAAAATATGACACATATTGAGCTATCCTAGTTGAGATATGTTATAGCATGCTTTAGAAAACACACACGCAATCAGTTTTTTCATGCACTTAGTCAGAAATTAGAGGTAAGGGTCCCGATGTATGGATATGTCGGTCGTCGCGCCAACAATAGACTCCCCGAACTAAAAACCACACTCACTACAAATAACACTATTACATCATAGAAATGATCAGAGTCCTAAGTTCTACAGTTGAACTGACTCCTCTGATACGAATTTGCCATGACCAGTCCACCGAGGCCCGTGTCGTGACTACCCAAAGCCCGCCTTCTATAAGCCCGAGGATGGCGACTAGAACCAATGCTGTAATTTCCTAAAACTGGGGAGACATTGCCATTATAACCTATAAACACACACAGAAGATACGATCACTAGTAAACTGAATAACCACCATGTGAGTACAGTAAGTTAAAAAGGGACCAAAATTCAAGCCCAACTAGAAAGTACACGAAACTGAAAGTACATGTACAACTGAAGAAAAGAAAGGAAAATCAGCCACGGGGTTGTCCTCCGGGATTCCTACCTGATGGATAGGTGCATATGACCTCCTCAGCACTCCACGGCAGTCAGTCTCCTCCGCATAATGACACGCCATATGGTCCACCTATGGGCACTGTCCAGACCTAGTTCTTTCAGCCTCAGTCATTGCTGTCAGTCATTGGCATCCAACACAATGAGGTGTGGGCATAGCCCATGCAGGGGTGCCTATAACGATACTCAACAGGGACCCCGAGACCCTCAATGTTTCTGTTGATGCTCCTTTTTCGACACATTTTCTAAAATAATCGAAAGGGAAATGACTTAGCACAAATTGATTCATCCTATGAAAAAAACATCATTAATCGAAAAAGGCATGAACAAGACTTCAAATGCACAAGGGTCGATCATGTTCCATCATTGTCGTGCATGTATACTTGCACGCCACATAATGGTCATGTAAGTGACTTTCACGCCCTAAAGGATAATTGCCCGGGGTCTTCTCTAGCTGATAAATAGACCATGTGGGCCCCCCATTTTGTGAGAAATTTTTTCCATAATTTAGATACAGAGCTCTGAACTCCCAAGTCTCTTCTTCAGGTCTTCCGAACACTTCGAAGGTAATTATTTACCTAGAATGGAAGGTCTAAACAAATTGAGTAAGGTCTAAGTGTTAGAATTCAATAACACTTGTGTGCCTAAGTGTTTTATCTTTAAGGGAAATGTATACACTTGCACGCCGCAAAACTTCTTCACCATAACTTGCACTCCATCTTCTGGAAAGCCTCTTGGGATAATTCTAAAATCTTTGATAAAGGATCGCCCAAATATTACTCTAAGGGCATAAAATCATGCAATTACCCATGTGTCACGCAGGTATATGTAACAGCCCAAGATTTTATAAAAAAATATATTCTTTTTAATTTTATTAATGTCTTGTGTTGTACGCTACACCAAAAGAAGCTTGCACAACACACATCCTTTACTTGCCTTGCATTACACGCAATCGCGACCTTCCTCGATAGCATGTGTAATACGCAATACTAAGTTTCATTAAACAACGATATGCTATTAAAATATTATTAAAACTAGCCGTTATGAATAGTAATAACCACTTTTTAAAATTCTATAAATCTTATTTTTCAAAATGAACTTCATTTTTGGATTCGGAATATCGAAATTAGCTTAGGTTGAAATTTTGGTGATTTTCGGATAACTTTCATATTTTGATGAATAGTGAAAATTACTAAATTATAATTAAAAACAAATTTTTTAATCGAAATAATTAATAGTGATAAATCATTAATTTGAGTGGTTTTAAAGTATATTTAGAATATATTTTTACAATTTAATACAATGTTGGTCATTGGATGTAATTTCACATTTAAACTAGACATAAACAAGTGTCAATCTTTTGATAGATATTGTTTCTTAAAAAAACACGCTATTTGTTTTAACAGCGGGATTTAATTATAAAATTAATTAATGCAACTTTTATGTTATGAATTTGGTAAAATAGATTTCATTTTTGAATTCGGAATATCAAATATAGCTTGGGATGAAATTTTGGCATTGTTCTGAAAAACATCAATTTTTGATGAATAGTGAAACTACTAAGTGGTAGGTTAAAAACTGAATTTTGCATAAAACATAATTTTACCGCTTCTGTGAATGGAATTTCGAAAATCCGAGAGACACGGTTAATATCAAGGACTAAAATGTGGTTCAATGAGATGAAAATAATTTTTTGGTGAATAGTAACTTTTTACTTTTTTTACCACGGTTAATAGTAAATAGGGTAACTAAGGGTAAATATGATATTAATATTACCCTAACACATGTCCTAATTCTATTGGACAAGTGTAATTCGACCAAAAACAAACTTAGGAATAAAATATGACCATTTAGGCCCACTTGGATTAGATTAGGACATTTATTATTAATTTATTTAAAGAAGGGTTATAATAGTTAAAATCAAAGTTTAATAAGTAAATCATTTTTAATATGGGGTTATAAATAAGATAAATTCGACTATAAATATTCATTAGAAATCTAAAAAGATTTCCTACATGATGGTATTTTATTTGTAATTTTTAGACATCAAATAATATAATTTATTTATGACACAAAGATGATGCAGTAATTATCTTATTAATGAAATATTGACATAATTGATGTTATAAACACCAAAATAAATGTAATTTGAGACTTTTTATTAATTACACTAATTTTATAGGTTACTATGATATATTAGTGTTGATTTAATCAACTTGGTTTGAACATATAATCCTGATATGACTTTCACAAAAATCATATATCAAATAGTGTCAAAATTGACACAAAATAGTTTTTAAATCAAATATTATATTACTAATTGTTATTTTATTCCTAAAAATCTAAGGTTCGGCCAAATTACTTAGATAAGGATATATATATTAATAATAAACAATTTGGGGTTCGTTTGGCATGATATAGTAAGTGTATTAACCATATAGTGAAAGAAAACAAAAAGACACGGTAAAAGTTAAATTAATTAACTTAGAGTTAAATCTAATTGATAAGGTTAAAATAATACCCTAAACTTGTCTAAATCCTATTGGATGATAGGATTTCGACCCATCCCCACATTTTCTTCGAAATACGACCCTTTGGAACCATTATAAACCGATTTTGACTTTAATATAAAATAATATTTTGAGATATTCCTAAGGTGCCCCTCTCCTCCCTTATAAAAGGACACCTCCTCCCCCTCCTCCTCACACCAATTTGAGCACTCAAGCTCGGCCAACCCCTGCCAAAATCGCTTCTCCACTTCCCTAGAAACATCCTAGAGGTTCTGGTCTTCCTCAAAGACCAATTTTAGTGCCCTAAGAGGAGGTCTCAAAGAGGCACTTCAAAGAAGAGGTAATTACCGTTACCAATTCTTTCATCTTTATTTCTTCTTCCACTTCTTCATCTTAGGTTGTTTCATTATGAAGTAATAACATCAGTATCACTCATATACTGATATGTTATTATAAGTATGAAACAACCCTATTTCACCATTTATCCATCCTACGGAAAAAGAAATCACCGCGCGTGCGTACGTACGGAATACCGTCTCCACGCCGTGGTGTAATCTATTTTCCACCACCACCTTACATGGATGGGTATAATGGTGTAAAGAATAACTATACATAGTTATTACAACATCATATTGATTCTGATATATTGTATAATCCACTACAATTAAATTCAATATTTATAGAAATGATATCATCGCTCGTGCGTATGTACGGAATACCGTCTCCACGACGCGATGAGATTCATTCTCCATGTTAACCATTTAAGAATGATTATAATGTATATATAAGAAATAATAATGAAATATATGACATTATAAGGCTACTGGATTTATGTATATATATACATATGTATGTCATCTACTTACTTCCATTTCAAGACAATAAGGAAAGGAAAACAGCGTTCATGCGTACGTACGGACTACCGTCTCCATGAACGGTGTTTTTCATTTTATTTATCTACCTATAATATATATATATACTGAATATATATGATATATAAATCATATTTTATATTCTGTAAGTATGTAAATCATGATATAAGTAATAATGATGTCAAGAACAACAAGTCAAAACACCTACGATAAATGAAACGATTTTACCCAAAACGCTTCTTTAACATGGAATTTACAAAAGAACGGGTAATATAATGTCATAAGTGAACCATATATGATATCATAACAATGAATATGATTCTGTAATAACTCAATAACATGATTTAAATCATTATACAGGAGGTTCGGACACTTACAAAGCAAGTCGGACCTAAGGTAAGGGAAATATCACAATCTCATTTTTATCCGAGATTGTTTATTCGTAAGTATTTACTGGGGTGTATTTTATCATCCACATCCATGTTCCCTCAATATGTAATATTGTTTCCATCCACTTAAAATAGTTTAAATCCAATTTTACCCATCGGTGAGTTTTTAGTAAAGAATATGAACGGAATCTTTTGTCGTTTTTTTATACGAGGTACTTTTTGACTTTTCCGACAAAAGTACGAAGTATGTTTTTTTTAACTTATACGGCACGAACGGATTTTTACGGTTTTATAAAGCCTTATTTTCATGAACCTTCCTCCAAAATATTTCATGACTATTTTCAATAAAATATTTTTCTTTTAAAATTGCATGATGTTTTGTGAAAAGAAATTGATTTTGAAGAAAAAAGGATATTTTCCTCAAGAATTCAATTCAAGTGTTTTATCAAAATTATTTTTCATCTAAGATAATAAAGGGTTCTGTTTCTATCCATATTTTTACATTGATTTGACTATGTTGTGATGGAATTATATTTATGAATTCCTTTATCTTATATGAATGGTTTTATGATGTCATGTTGTTTAAGAATCCCATTTTTATTAGATGGGTTATGCAATGATATATGATTTATGATTTTGTGGCACACATAAGAAAGGATTCATTAAGAGATGGGTGGGACCTATATCTCCCTCCAATGCATTGGGTAAAGATTTTATATCTCATGAGATAGACAGGGCTGGAACGGTAGGTTATACCGGTTCAGTGAAACAGGACTGAAATGAGGGTTACTCGATTCAGAAAGGGACTTTGTCCACTAAGATAGTCTTGGCAATGAGTCTTGACTGACAAGAAATGATTCTATATGATTATATGTGAATGCCACAATGTTTCATGTTTTAAGTTATGATTATTGTGATTACATTTCACTGCCATGATTTACCCCATGTTATGAAATTATGATCTCTTTTGCAGGTTAAGATTTCCAAAAGTTATGTGCTTATGTATATGATGTGATTGATATTTATTTTGTTTACCCTTACTGAGCATTTGAGCTCACCCTTTTATGTTTTCTTTTCCCCAGGATATAAAGAAAGGTTTTAGGTAAAAAAAAGGAAGATCTTTATAGGAGATGTTGAAGATCTTTCACCACGATTAGAAGATTACGTTCCAAGTTTCCAAAGACACTAAACTATTACGATCCTTGTGTGTGTGTTTTTGTTATGTACTAAGTATTCCGCAAAAGAAATGTAATGTTAATGTACGTCAGGCTTCGGGTCTCTACAATTGGTATCAGAGGAAAGGTTTAGTCAACCTTTGGAAACTAGGATGCGAAAACGTTAGTGAGATCCCTAGAGATATTTCTAAGGTATGTCTAGGGATGCCCCTAAGGATAAGTATACGTATAGGATATAGTTCTAGAACTATGGTAACGATATTAGATTAAACCAAAGATGATAGATATTTAAGTTACTCCCCCTTTATTATGATTTTTGCCTCTCACACTATTCTTTTGGGGTTTTAGACGATGGCTGGAACCCGAAGGAACCGTGTTAATGCGGAATGTGATGGGCAATGCAATGATTGTTCCCCTGAGCAACCAAACGATATAGGAGCTGGAATGCAAAATCTTATAGCCATGCTCACACAACTTTCTCAAGCTATGAATCATGCAGGACTTCCAAACGAGCAAAGGAAGGAGCAACATTCTGTTGAATCCTTCATGAGGCAGCGTCCACCTTCTTTCAGTGGGTCTACTGATCCATTAGTTGCTGAACAATGGATTAGTACTACTGAAAAGATATTTTCAATTCTTCAATGTTCTGAACATGATAAAGTCATCCTAGCAGTGTATCGTTTGGAAGGAGATGCTGATCAATGGTGGAATCTTATTAAGAATACAAGGCAAAGGGATGAAATTGAGTCTATGGAATGGGACGAGTTCAAGAACTTATTTTTCAATAAGTACTTCCCTCGTATTCTTCGAACAAAGATGGAGAAAGAGTTTCTTGAACTGAAGCAAAGGGACGATGAATCTGTTGGTACCAATGAAGCAAATTTTACAAGACTTGCAAGGTATGCTTCTGGAATTATCATTCAACCTGAAAGTAAAGTTGATCGATTTTTCAGTGGCTTAAAACCAAGTCTTCAAAGGGCATTAGCTATAAGAGACTTCAGTAGCTATGAAGAAATTGTGTGTTGTGCTATCAAGGTAGAAATGGAAGTGTGTGTTACATATCCATCTCATGGTTTTGACAAGAAACGAAATATGGAGTTCAAGGAGAAATCTCAGAATAGTGGTGAAAAGAAGATGAATGTTTCCTTATGCACAAAGTGTGGAAAGAAGCATGGTGGAGATTGTCTTAAAGGGACTAGAAAATGTTTTAAGTGTGGAAAAGAAGGTCATCGAGCAGCTGAGTGTCGAAGTAATGGAAAAAGGGTTTCTAATGATGTGAATAAAGCAAACACCGCAGAGAACGCCCCGCCAACACTTCAATGCTTCAAGTGCAAGGAAATGGGGCATTATGCTAATAATTTCCCTAATCCAAGGGTTAGTGATGATCAACATGAGCAACCACTGAAGGCAAAGGACAAAGGGAAATCACATGCGATCACTATTGGCAATGTTGAATATGACAACGATGTGGTGGAATGATTAAGTGTTTATGTAATGGGATTCCAAAATAATGTTGTATCATTGAGTATTGCAATATTTATTGATGTGGTATTCAAAGTGATTGAGATATTTTTTGGAAATAAGATGATATGCGCATAATGAAGACGAGAAAATGAAATGTTTAATAGTATTCATGAGCTCATGATTGATATAAGGACTAAGTGATATCATGGTTTGAGTATATAGAATATTGAGGATTTTGGTATATGGAAAGTGTTAACTTTTAACTGCACTCACTAAGGTATTCAAGAGAATACACGATTAAGGACTTTGAATGTTTGGAATGTGACCAACAAGACATATCTTATGTGGGGATCAACGACAGTATTAAATCTCTGGTAATCGTTGTCACTATATTATGAGAGTGGACTGCAGTATTATGTATAAGCCTAAAGATTAGACTGGATTATGTTGGACATAAGTTAGTATTGTTTAAGGATAGAAGATTTTCGATATTATTGATGGGATGTTATAGTGACGTAGTTTTAGAAAAAGGACAACCTGCAGGACGGGCGACAGCCCATCGCTTCGGAGAAGGCTGTAGGAATTGAACCCCCAACCGAAGTGCAATTGGCCTTTATCGCCTACCACTGACCTACAGGAAGTCTCTGTTTAGTAGAAACTAGTTTTATTATATTAAGCAGTATGATATATGAAGTATAAGTCCATTTTAAAAACCATATGTGATTAATCTCACTATAGATCGACTTATGTATATAATTTTTGCTAACCTTTTGTTTGAGACAGATGGAATGACCCGTCATTCTATCACATGATCTGCTAACACTTCACGAATAACAAATTCAACTTCATTTATTTAAGAGATGAAGTGGAAATTGTTAAAGGCACGAACAACAGCGAGATTGTACCAAAATAAAGTAAGTATTTATTCTAATTCAAATTCTTTAACTTTAGGGAAATGATCTTGAAAACCAAAAATGTTGTCCTAGTTCTCTTATACCTGATGAATCAGATGGTACCTTAGATCGTCACAAATTTATGGATTTGTGATTACTGGCTTTTCCATAGCCATGTTCTCTACCACTCTCCATCAGAACATGATGGTTAGATTTCTCTTCCATATCCATATTTTCACCTATGTGGAAACCCAGTGATTAGTTTATTTGGGTAATCGTTACATTTCATACTTTAGTTTTTAAAGCCAAGTTTTGGTATTCCCTTTTACGATGTGGGTTTCTATTAATGAAACTTTCAAATAGTAAACCATTTATAATCCCGACGAATTTCGAGGGCGAAATTCATTTTAAGGGGGGTAGAATGTAACAGCCCAAGATTTTATAAAAAAATATATTCTTTTTAATTTTATTAATGTCTTGTGTTGTACGCTACACCAAAAGAAGCTTGCACAACACACATCCTTTACTTGCCTTGCATTACACGCAATCGCGACCTTCCTCGATAGCGTGTGTAATACGCAATACTGAGTTTCATTAAACAACGATATGCTTTTAAAATATTATTAAAACTAGCCGTTATGAATAGTAATAACCACTTTTTAAAATTCTATAAATCTTATTTTTCAAAATGAACTTCATTTTTGGATTCGGAATATCGAAATTAGCTTAGGTTGAAATTTTGGTGATTTTCGGATAACTTTCATATTTTGATGAATAGTGAAAATTACTAAATTATAATTAAAAACAAATTTTTTAATCGAAATAATTAATAGTGATAAATCATTAATTTGAGTGGTTTTAAAGTATATTTAGAATATATTTTTACAATTTAATACAATGTTGGTCATTGGTTGTAATTTCACATTTAAACTAGACATAAACAAGTGTCAATCTTTTGATAGATATTGTTTCTTAAAAAAACACGCTATTTGTTTTAACAGCGGGATTTAATTATAAAATTAATTAATGCAACTTTTATGTTATGAATTTGGTAAAATAGATTTCATTTTTGAATTCGGAATATCAAATATAGCTTGGGATGAAATTTTGGCATTGTTCTGAAAAACATCAATTTTTGATGAATAGTGAAACTACTAAGTGGTAGGTTAAAAACTGAATTTTGCATAAAACTTAATTTTACCGCTTCTGTGAATGGAATTTCGAAAATCCGAGAGACACGGTTAATATCAAGGACTAAAATGTGGTTCAATGAGATGAAAATAATTTTTTGGTGAATAGTAACTTTTTACTTTTTTTACCACGGTTAATAGTAAATAGGGTAACTAAGGGTAAATATGATATTAATATTACCCTAACACATGTCCTAATTCTATTGGACAAGTGTAATTCGACCAAAAACAAACTTAGGAATAAAATATGACCATTTAGGCCCACTTGGATTAGATTAGGACATTTATTATTAATTTATTTAAAGAAGGGTTATAATAGTTAAAATCAAAGTTTAATAAGTAAATCATTTTTAATATGGGGTTATAAATAAGATAAATTCGACTATAAATATTCATTAGAAATCTAAAAAGATTTCCTACATGATGGTATTTTATTTGTAATTTTTAGACATCAAATAATATAATTTATTTATGACACAAAGATGATGCAGTAATTATCTTATTAATGAAATATTGACATAATTGATGTTATAAACACCAAAATAAATGTAATTTGAGACTTTTTATTAATTACACTAATTTTATAGGTTACTATGATATATTAGTGTTGATTTAATCAACTTGGTTTGAACATATAATCCTGATATGACTTTCACAAAAATCATATATCAAATAGTGTCAAAATTGACACAAAATAGTTTTTAAATCAAATATTATATTACTAATTGTTATTTTATTCCTAAAAATCTAAGGTTCGGCCAAATGACTTAGATAAGGATATATATATTAATAATAAACAATTTGGGGTTCGTTTGGCATGATATAGTAAGTGTATTAACCATATAGTGAAAGAAAACAAAAAGACACGGTAAAAGTTAAATTAATTAACTTAGAGTTAAATCTAATTGATAAGGTTAAAATAATACCCTAAACTTGTCTAAATCCTATTGGATGATAGGATTTCGACCCATCCCCACATTAGATTCGAAATAAGACCCTTTGGAACCATTATAAACCGATTTTGACTTTAATATAAAATAATATTTTGAGATATTCCTAAGGTGCCCCTCTCCTCCCTTATAAAAGGACACCTCCCCCCCCCTCCTCCTCACACCAATTTGAGCACTCAAGCTCGGCCAACCCCTGCCAAAATCTCTTCTCCACTTCCCTAGCAACATCCTAGAGGTTCTGGTCTTCCTCAAAGACCAATTTTAGTGCCCTAAGAGGAGGTCTCAAAGAGGCACTTCAAAGAAGAGGTAATTACCGTTACCAATTCTTTCATCTTTATTTCTTCTTCCACTTCTTCATCTTAGGTTGTTTCATTATGAAGTAATAACATCAGTATCACTAATATACTGATATGTTATTATAAGTATGAAACAACCCTATTTCACCATTTATCCATCCTACGGAAAAAGAAATCACCGCGCGTGCGTACGTACGGAATACCGTCTCCACGCCGTGGTGTAATCTATTTTCCACCACCACCTTACATGGATGGGTATAATGGTGTAAAGAATAACTATACATAGTTATTACAACATCATATTGATTCTGATATATTGTATAATCCACTACAATTAAATTCAATATTTATAGAAATGATATCATCGCTCGTGCGTGTGTACGGAATACCGTCTCCACGACGCGATGAGATTCATTCTCCATGTTAACCATTTAAGAATGATTATAATGTATATATAAGAAATAATAATGAAATATATGACATTATAAGGCTACTGGATTTATGTATATATATACATATGTATGTCATCTACTTACTTCCATTTCAAGACAATAAGGAAAGGAAAACAGCGTTCATGCGTACGTACGGACTACCGTCTCCATGAACGGTGTTTTTCATTTTATTTATCTACCTATAATATATATATATACTGAATATATATGATATATAAATCATATTTTATATTCTTTAAGTATGTAAATCATGATATAAGTAATAATGATGTCAAGAACAACAAGTCAAAACACCTACGATAAATGAAACGATTTTACCCAAAACGCTTCTTTAACATGGAATTTACAAAAGAACGGGTAATATAATGTCATAAGTGAACCATATATGATATCATAACAATGAATATGATTCTTTAATAACTCAATAACATGATTTAAATCATTATACAGGAGGTTCGGACACTTACAAAGCAAGTCGGACCTAAGGTAAGGGAAATATCACAATCTCATTTTTATCCGAGATTGTTTATTCGTAAGTATTTACTGGGGTGTATTTTATCATCCACATCCATGTTCCCTCAATATGTAATATTGTTTCCATCCACTTAAAATAGTTTAAATCCAATTTTACCCATCGGTGAGTTTTTAGTAAAGAATATGAAAGGAATCTTTTGTCGTTTTTTTATACGAGGTACTTTTTGACTTTTCCGACAAAAGTACGAAGAATGTTTTTTTAACTTATACGGCACGAACGGATTTTTACGGTTTTATAAAGCCTTATTTTCATGAACCTTCCTCCAAAATATTTCATGACTATTTTCAATAAAATCTTTTTCTTTTAAAATTGCATGATGTTTTGTGAAAAGAAATTGATTTTGAAGAAAAAAGGATATTTTCCTCAAGAATTCAATTCAAGTGTTTTATCAAAATTATTTTTCATCTAAGATAATAAAGGGTTCTGTTTCTATCCATATTTTTACATTGATTTGACTATTTTGTGATGGAATTATATTTATGAATTCCTTTATCTTATATGAATGGTTTTATGATGTCATGTTGTTTAAGAATCCCATTTTTATTAGATGGGTTATGCAATGATATATGATTTATGATTTTGTGGCACACATAAGAAAGGATTCATTAAGAGATGGGTGGGACCTATATCTCCCTCCAATGCATTGGGTAAAGATTTTATATCTCATGAGATAGACAGGGCTGGAACGGTAGGTTATACCGGTTCAGTGAAACAGGACTGAAATGAGGGTTACTCGATTCAGAAAGGGACTTTGTCCACTAAGATAGTCTTGGCAATGAGTCTTGACTAACAAGAAATGATTCTCTATGATTATGTGTGAATGCCACAAAGTTTCATGTTTTAAGTTATGATTATTGTGATTACATTTCACTGCCATGATTTACCCCATGTTATGAAATTATGATCTCTTTTGCAGGTTAAGATTTCCAAAAGTTATGTGCTTATGTATATGATGTGATTGATATTTATTTTGTTTACCCTTACTGAGCATTTGAGCTCACCCTTTTATGTTTTCTTTTCCCCAGGATATAAAGAAAGGTTTTAGGTAAAAAAAAGGAAGATCTTTATATGAGATGTTGAAGATCTTTCACCACGATTAGAAGATTACGTTCCGAGTTTCCAAAGACACTAAACTATTACGATCCTTGTGTGTGTGTTTTTGTTATGTACTAAGTATTACGCAAAAGAAATGTAATGTTAATGTACGTCAGGCTTCGGGTCTCTACAGTATACCTGCACGCCCAGGACATGCGTGCCCACGCAGTGCCTGTGCGCCTTCCAGGACTTGCATGCCCCTATCTTTTTGGGTGCCTTTCCTGCCCATTTTCACCTCTATTACGCCATTCCACCTCTCCTATTCAAAATTCAGTCTTCAAGACACTCTTCAAAGCCATTTATGGCATGATTTATTGATTTGGCTTCCTTATCTGAATGGAACTCAGCGGAACATCTCCCAAATCTTGTGATTTATACATCTTTATGTCACTAAAGATCGAGATTTCATTCATTCAACCTCATCCTTTAAGATGAGTGAATCCTTAACATGTGCCTCCCTTTCAGGAGTAAGCCCCAGTCTCAAATATGGGACTCCTTTTCAAGAGTATTCCCCAGTCTCAAATATGGGCCTCCTCCTTAGGGGTAAGCCGCAAGTCCGTTTAATTTTGAAATCAAATTAACCTGGGCCTCCTTTTCAAGAGTAACCCCAGTCATAATTCTCAATTCTGGGCATCCTCCTTAGGATTAAGCCCCAAGTCGTCCTTAACCAGGGCCTTCTTCTCAGGAGTAAACCCCAGTCTCAAATATGGGCCTCCTTTTCAGGAGTAAGCCCTAGTCTCAAATATGGGCCTCCTCCTGAGGAGTAAGCCCCAAGTCCCTTTAATTTTCAAATCACTTTAACCTGGGCCTCCATTTCAGGAGTAATCCCCAGTCATAATACTCAAATATGGGCATCCTCCTTAAGAGTAAGCCCCAAGTCATCTTGTGTAAAAGTAATCATGACATCTTTCATGAGCCATCAATCATGCATAAACATCATACTCCCTTACTCGAAATATATGGGTTCTGATTCGTTTTCAAAAACAAAGGATACGTAGGTAGCCCATCAGCGGGTACAATCCCAACTCTGAAATAATCCATGTCCTCCTAAATGATAATAAACTTCAAGTGCCCCACTAAGTGGATTTAAAACCAGTATGGTCCTCATAATGACCAAGATAATTTTAAATATTTTTAAGGATACCATCAACTGAGAAGGTCTAACAAATATAGATGATTCTTCATCGATGAAGAACCTCGAATAAATATAAAAGATTTTCTGAATTTCCTACATATCAATCATTGATTGTCAGACTAAAGGAATCCTCATTTTATACATGGTAATGTAATAACGATTAATGAACATAACTTAAATCTATAAAGAGAGTCCTAGAGTAGAAAATAATTCCCCTAAAAAGGTGTGATGAGTCCGGCCTCCCATCCTCTCGACCAATGAAAATTCCTAAGCCTCATCAGTCCAAAACTAATGAGCACCTACCTTTGGAAAGTAGGTCCAAAAGGATATGGAATCATTGGATGTTTCTGGTTCTACGAACAAACTCCTTAGAAACCGATTGGAATGTTTGAACCTACAATCAATGGGGACATCCCAATTCATGAGGGAAAAAATGTTGAACTCTACGTGAATCATTAACCATGTTAAAATGATGTTTTACTTATTTGTTAGGCCCTTATTTAAAACTCAATAAGAGGGACAACAAAAACAATCATTGATATATGTGCTCATCCAAAAGATGTAGTGGCTGAATTTATCTTGATTACGTCTTTTGTATCAAACATAAACTCTTTTCCACGATTTTATGCATTCTATGAAATGGATGCTCCCAAGTTCACACCCGTGAATACGTCTGATGTAAAAACCTTTTCTGCGAATGCCACTGCTGATAGTCCTGCTGGATCATTGTCCGCTCTGAGGATGACTTAACCTACTCAGTGTCTTCAACGCTGGGTATCAAACACACTAGTTAAGGAGTACCGTCAAAACGGTACTATTCCAACTCTCATGGCTGCCCGACAAGCCCTCAAAGTGAACCATTCACCATGGTTGTCCGGGAAGCGACGATCAGTGATCCAGAAGCAGGCGATGCTAACCACTATCTCGAACCATTTTGGGTCATTATCCCCAGAACGCAATCACCATTCTATCCCTTATTCTTTGGAGGTGAATGAGAAGGTCCCTCAGGGCCTTAATTCAAAGAAACAGGAGTCATTCTTAAGGGATCCCATCAAAAATCACCACCAGACTCGTGCGTCAGGGCGCCCTCAACATGATGAGGGTACCGAATCTAGGCATTCAACTCTGGTTCCTTGATCCCGAGCAGGAAAGAAGAATCACTATAGATGAAATCCAGTTAATAGTGAGTAGGTTCTCATCTTTGCCATCTCTAGAGAAGTCCACCAACCTAACTTTGTGGCATGAAATGAGCGGGCACACACACCTGCCCGTTTTAATTCCTCTATCCAGCAGACTCACCTGGAAGCATCACACCAATCCCGCCAGGCAATTACGATGGAGTACTATAAGCAAGAACATATACTTGTTTATACATAATCATATAGTGAGCAGGATCGTCTGACTACATATGATGGAACTCGTCTACCACGTTCGGTGAAGTACAATCAGCAGGCACATACACCTGGTAGTATTGATCAAGCCTACCAAAAGTCTCGCTTGGTAGCACCTGTGGAAGTCATTCGGAAAGCTCCGGTGATAAACAAGAGGTAGACTCAACTTTCTGACCCCACACTTGAGTACTGTTAGGATTCACTGACAGGAAAAGGAGGAAAAGAGTAGGCACATACTCCTACTCCAAGCACGGAATGGACATATATCCTCATTCTAGCAGTTGAAGTCACCATGCATATTCTATCAACAGTGAAAGAGCAGAAGAAAATCCCCTCTCATATTCTGGATGCTTGCCAGGATATTATAACAGCATCAGCAGCATCTAAGGGAAAGACACATAAATCTATCCCTACCAGTGGAGTGACAAATCAACAGTTCACTCCGGAACAGACACAGACATCTGTTCCAGTCCAAGAGGGTTGTAGGGGTATACTCCCCCATATCATACGAACAACAAAGTC
This sequence comes from Viscum album, assembly GCA_963277665.1. Lineage (NCBI taxonomy): Eukaryota > Viridiplantae > Streptophyta > Magnoliopsida > Santalales > Viscaceae > Viscum > Viscum album. The sequence goes on from OY728127.1 coordinate 2,018,322,821, forward strand.
AGGAACATACATGTGATTTGAGTAGATATCGTCGGCCTAACCTGGACATCTCTCCTAATCAGGCACATACACCTGCTCAGAGTAGCCACTTTCAGCAACAAGTGGTTTCCAAGGTGAGTAAGAAGGCGTCTAAAAAGAAGACCCAGCCAGCACAATCAATAGATCAAGAGCCAATCTACAACAAGGCCATGCTCGGTGATGGTGTTCTTGAATCCCTCAAACAGTTAACTATTGGAATTCAATATTCTACTCCCTCATTTCCCAATAGTGGGAACATTAATTCCGAAGGTCTTCAATAGACACTTCCTCATGAAGGCTTGCATCATGAAAATTCAGTTGATGTCGATGTTTTATCTTCAAATGAGAGATAAAATAACCCTCTACGTGGCCAGAATACCAAGGAGAAAGAGATCTCATATTTTGTTGTAACCCACCATGGTGTTCCTCCCCATGATGATGAATTTCGCTGCGAAAGTCCTCTCCACAGTAGTGATGCACATTTCCAGGAAAATGATCCAGTGGAAAATGTAGGCACTTGAAAATGCGAAACCAGTCATGTCTGATGCCTCATCTCTAGCAGGTGAAATACTATCTCAATCGGAAGATAGCCCAGGGTGTAGGTCATTCTACGAACCACCCCTAAGTCATGCATCTTCTAGTTTGATCAGTGGTTTCTCTACCAATCTTTTTGAATCCGATGAAGAAACAAGGAAGTACCAGCTCTGGTCAAATCAGGTATATGAATCTTCATGAATGATAAAGATGAAATTCTAAAGATGAGAGAAAAAATGGTGAAGGGTGAAGTGCCAGTCATGTTTTGGCCTCTGGCTGACTCTCAATATGACATTCCATAGATATTGACGAAATATGGGATTCATGATATTCATCTCAACCTATGGAAAACTCTTTGTCAGTTGAAAAATAAAGTATTATCTTATGATAAATATGAAAATAATGTTAAGATAATAGCAGGGTTACAATGTCAAATTGACTTGGCAACTCTATCAGTCTCTCGATATCTGAAGGCTGAAAAACAACAGAGATCCCTTCAGTGTTCATGCCTTGGAATACTAAGAATATTGCACCAGTTAATTTCCAATGCCTCATCTGGTAGTCATGTCAGAGGATGGGGTGTTCATGGAGCACCACATTTCATTGTTCTCCCTAGTCAGCAAAGCCCGCCTAAAATGGTCTCATGCAATGTTATTTCCCGTGGCCGGCCACATTCAATGGGTTTTTTTGTAATCAAAAGGTTTCCCAAGAACAGACTCAACTAGTTCTTCTCAAAATCAAGAATACATAGAACAAGTTGATTAATTACTTATGCATCAAGCAAACGAGAATATTGAACATGCCTCTCGTATGAAGCAAGCACATCATCATGTGATATAAATGTCAGATATCATCCAACAGTCTTTCGAGCCGGGTGATAAAAGTGGATACAGGTTGATGCATCCAGCTAATTTCTAGACCAAGATCCGCAAGATTAGGAAATATTTTAAGAAAGTCTCAAACATAGCATGTTAAGAGCCACCCCAGCTTTCCGGACTGGGGACTCTTTTAAACCAACCCTCGGAATCAACTAATAGAATTCGAGGAGTTGAGCGGGAACAACTGGAATAGCCCCAGTCGACCAGATTGGGGCCATTTTCAAATCATCAATCCTCTCCTCATAGATAGTCGGTCTTTTCTCGATTGGGGAAGAAGCCTCAAGAGGAATGAAGAGCCAAATTATTAGTAGATTCCCTCCAAATTACAGTTCGTCAAGACGTTCCTGAGGGATTTAGTCAAAAAAATGCAATGTATCATCAAAGACATGGAAGAAGAAAATATCACAGAAATGATGATATATGGGAAGCATGAAAAGGTTCAACCAAAAAAGAAAGTTTACCCAATATTGGTCGATTCAATCTCTCTCCCATCAAAATTTGGGAACCCTGTATTCCCTATTTGCAATGGATCAGGTGACCCTAAACAGTATTTGACGCATTACATGTCTTGTTGCGATCCTATGATGGGAATTCCGGAGTAGCAAGAAGCAGTGAAACTCAGATGCTTCGTGCGAACCTCGCAAGGACCGACTTTTATCTGGTATGCAATCTTGAAATCCCTGTCAATTACCGGATGGGAAGATCTCCGTCAACGATTTCTTCTTCAATTCAGCTCAACTTTTCCAAAGACAAAAGACTGTGATCTTACAAACTGAAATCAATGGGAGAATGAAAGAGTCTCTAATTTCATTGCTCACTAGAAGGGATTAACTTATTTTCCGAGCATAGCACTCCCTCAAGAGGTACTGATGCCAATATGTGTGGCAAATCTGCGTGACGAATTATGCACACCACTGACCCATTTTAAATACACAGGAGGGTTTCAAGACCTTACCTCAATCTCTCAACATATTGAAGATTATCTTATACAGAATAAGGCTAAATCTCGTATAATTCAATCATCTCCAGGAAGGAGAATCGATAAAGCATAAACTGCTACAGTTATGCTTAAACAAGCACATGTACCTGCTTCTACCTCAAAACCTTCATCTTTTTGAAGGGCTCCATCTCTTGAGCACCAACAACAAAGGAAGTTTCGTCAAGATGATCAAAGAGATCAAAGACAAAAACAATTTTTGGATCTGAAGAGAAAAACATACTCTTTCTGAAATAAACAAGTTCCTGGTTACTTCATTTCAGCTCTAGAAAATAATTTGGTTCAGTTTCCATGGCCCAAAAGGCCAAACAAGGAAGGAGATGAAGACCGTCCCAATTATTGCCCCTTTCATCAAATGTTAGGGCATCCCATCCATGAGTGTTTTCTCTTCAAAGACCTCCTGCAAAAGTTGGTCGACTAGGGACAAGTCAAATTAAAAGGTTTTTCATCTCAGGTAGCATATGTTACTACTACAGTTCCAGAGGAGGTAGGTGAGTGGCAAGAAGATAAGAACAAAAATTCACAAAAATATTATGATTGGATGGTCAGAAATATGATAAAACGATCTTATGATATTTTGCGAATGCAAATGAAGAAACCAATTGTTCCATCTTCCATGAATGCCACAGCAAAACCCTCTTGATCAGAGGGAAAATCCTCAAACAAATGGCAAGATTCAAAGAAAGAAAACGAATCAGAAGCCGATGAGTACATTTCAAAGCCTATGTTGTCTTTGACACTGGAAGACTTCATGCCATCTACTTAAAATCAACGGGCACCATCCCACCAAACAGCACAGCCTAAACAGGCTAATCATGCAGAGTATTAATCGGATGAAGAGTTGATTTTCGGTTTTGTTAATATGATTTAATTAACATATCCATATGCCAGTCGGTGATTCTATTTCAATGATACTGAATTCCCTGTATCAAACAGATAAATCAGAGGACATTCCAGCAGCTCAGGATACAGGGGAAGACATGGATCTTTTAGAATCCACTATTCCAATTATACCCCTGCTAAAAATGTGTACGCAGCAGAAACTCGTGGTAGATTCCTTCAGCGAGCTCAGCAAGAACAAGAATGTTCTTCTAATAATAACAAATTCAGTGCTGGCACATTTATTTTGGAGGATTGGTTGGGGGTTCCACCTTAATCCTCTCAACAAGTAAATAGATCTAACCGGTCTAATCTTCCAAAACCAGGATTATTACCAACTCTAATCCCAATACAAGATGCATCAACTTCCAAAGCATCTTCTTCCAAGGAACCTACTAAACAACATGTTCTTGTTGGGAAACACATAACTTTGGATCAAAAGTATGATGTACGGAAACACTTGGCCCAAGTACCAGCCAAGTTATCAATTCTGGATGCATTGAATATGTCAAAAGATCTACGGGAGGCACTCATCGAGGCTTTGTCAGGTCCTCAGGAGTTTGAAACTGAAATTGTTGCAGTTGAATTCTATCACATAGAGAATAATCCTGCATAATGCCATGAAATAATATCTTTTACTGATAAAGATGAAGATGATGTTGTGCATGGGCATATTAGACCTTTGTACTTATCTGGCAAGGTCAATGGCGTAGACGTCCAAAGAGCATTAATTGACAATGGTTCAGGAGTCAACGTCATGTCCATTCATACAATTCATCCATTGGGCCTCACAAAATCTGATTTATCTCCTTCTACCATGATGTTACAAGGATATGATAAAAATGAACAAGAACCACTGGGCGAAGTTACACTCAGAACTTAGTTTGGAGATCTTGTATCCAATTTAGATTTCATGGTTGTTGATCAAGACTCACCTTTCAACATCTGTCTTGGATGACCCTGGCTACATCAACATGAGGCTATCCCTTCATCACACCATCAATGTCTCAAATATTGTTTCAATGGTCATGTTGGGACATTGTATTGTGACAAGGCCATGTTCAAGACATGTGAGTTTCAATACATTGAGGCAGAATTCTATCACATAATGGGATGGGGGAAATCCACAACAAAAGAGATAACCAAAGTTAATGATCCATATGGTTTGGATAAGATTCTAGTAAATCCATTTGCGCATGTGAGTAAACATTATGTGTTACCTATCAGTCAAATTGACATGATAGACCCAAATCAAAATACTCTTGTGAAAAGATCCATAATATAAATTACGACAATCAAGCTAGACAACATTGGAGAAATTGGTGATCCTCCAAACAGTGATGAAAGCCCAAATGGGGACGTCTTCATTCCATCTGCTAAAATTCAACAAGTATATACATCGCCAATCAATCCGGAACAAGTTATAGCAACATCGGAGGTGAATAATGATGTCGATTCTCAATCTATCATCTCCTCTTTATTTCCCATGGAAGACCCTTCATTGTCAATTGGGTCAGAAATGGAAGCTTCTTCTTCAAGATGTTCAAATATTAACATCTCTTCTGATCATGGAAATTCTACTCTATCATTTACTATGAAAGTAGAAATGGAAGAAATAACACATGTTGAAGAAGACAAGGAAGATCTCAGAGATTCTCCTCCAGCATTTGAAAGGGGTATCTCTACCACCGTGGATGAACTCAGAGAAATAAAGCTGGGTACAAAAGAAGATCCACGCCCCACTTTAATTAGTGCGGCCATGACTCTTGAAGAACAAGATATGTATATATACTTTTTAAAGAAAAATCGAGACATATTTTCTGGGATCTATATAGAGATTCATGGGCGTGATCTTGATGTTGTTACTCATCATTTGGGTTTACCAGAAGAACATCGAGTGTTTAAGAAACCCGCGAGAACACACCCAACATATGCTTCCAAAATTGAAGTTGAGGTGGATAAGCTTATCAAAGCTAAATTCGTCAGAGAAGTTCAATATCCCATGTGGTTGGATAATATTGTCCATCTAAAGAAGAAGAACGGAAAAATTAGAGTTCGCATCGATTTCAGAGATTTTAATCGGCATTGACCTAAGGATGATTTCCCAGTTCCGATTACAGAACTTTTAATTGATGCAATATCTAGCTACGAAGTACATTTCTTCTTGGGTGGACATTCCGGATCAAATCAAATCCAAATGGCCCCAAAAGACGAGGAATCCATAGCCTTCAAAGCCCCTCAGGGTGTGTTTTTCTACCGGGTAATGCCCTTTGGCTTAAAGAATGCGGGCGCACCATATCAGCGTTCCATGCATCATATCTTCAAACCCTTTCTAGAGAAGTTTGCTGAATGCTATGTGGACGATTTGGTGTTTAAATCCAAACAAAGTTCTAATCAATTGGAAGATTTGGAAGTTATATTCCTCAAACTTTGACAACATAATTTGATGATGAACCCCTTAAAATATGCTTTTGGGGTAACCTCATGAAAATTTCTCGGCTTTGTTGTATGCCATCATGGTATTGAAGTCCATCCTGAGAAGACATTGACAATCCTTGGTATGTAAACTCCTCTAAACATGAAAGAATTAAGTGGACTTCAAGGACACTTATCCTATATTCAGTGTTTCATCGCCAACTTGGCAGGAAAATGTTTACCCTTCACCAAATTGATGAAGAAGGGAGTCACTTACCAGTGGACTGAAGAATGTCAAGAAGCATTCAATATTCTCAAGAAAAACCTCTTGATTCCAATGGTACTCATGCCACCTGTGGAAGGAAGACCACTTATCCTCTACGTGACAGCTCTAGAGCGATCATTGGGTGCCTTTCTTACTCAGAAGAATGATGCTGGGAATGACAACAGCCTCTATTACGTCAGTCGGACTATGCTTTAAGCAGAAACCCGGTATTCAAGTATTGAGAAGTGAATCCTGGCATTAATCTTCACAATTCAGAAGTCGAGACACTACCTGCAATATCACGAGGTCCAATTGGTATATCGCAATAACGCTCTCAAATTCATCCTTAGTTTCCCAATGCATACAAGACGTCTAGAATGGTGGGCAGTTATTTTTCAGAAATTCGACATTCAGTATGTGTCTCAAAAGGCAATAAAGTGTCAAACTCTGGATGATTTCCTATCTGAACACCCTTCAGTGGAAGACACATCTTCAGATATTGAACATGATGATGAGGAAGTCTTCTCTATTCACGAATGTCCTCACACATGGCAATGGTATTTTGATGGTGCTTCCAGAAGTCCAACAGGGAGGAAAATGGAAAATCCAAAATTCAAAAATGTTGGCTTAGGAATTGTTCTCATTTCTCTAGAAAAGGCAGTGTTACCTTATTCCTTCTTATTGTGGGATTGTTGTACCGATAATGAAGCAGAATACCAAGCTCTCATCACATGCTTGGAATTGGTGCTTCAAGCTCATGTGAATCACATAAAGGTGAATGGTGATTCAGACCTGGTAATCAAACAAGTCAATGGGGATTATGCCATCAGAAAAGAAGAACAAATCCCTTCGTATGATTACTTCAGAGAGTTAATGGTGGAAATCCCTTCGAAACTGACATTTTCTTATGTCCCACGATCACAAAATGCTCAAGCTGATGCATTGGATAATATAGCCACAGCTCTGGCAGATCCAAATCGGTACGAGACAACCATCAGTATTGCCCACCGTCATGAAATTTGACCTTATGTTCAAATCAGAACAAAGTAAATTAATGAAATTTGTCCCATTCCTGAACTATATAGTCATACTACAGGATGGATATCACCCATCCGGGAATAATTTCAAAATGGAACACTTCCACCTGATAGAGCCGAGAAAGAACAAATCTGGTGACTTATGGTCAATTTTACTCTTTATGATAGCCCAGATCACCTAGAGAAAATTCTCTACAAACGTGGTTTTGATGGAGTTCTCTTCAGATGCATTGATGGTGAATAGATAATGGCTGTCATGAAAGAAGTGCATGTCGGAGTCTATGGTGCCCACTAGTTTGGACATAGTCTGTCTGATCAGATTCTAAGTCCTGGATACTTTTGGCCTTCGATGATACAAGATTGTGTTGATTTCACAAAAAAGTGTCATTCATGCCATGTAAATTCCAACAACATTCATCAACCTCCAGAGTTGCTTCATATAGCTAAATACTCGTGGCCATTTTCCACATGGGGAATGGATGTGGTGGGACCTTACCCTTCAGCTACATCCAAGCAGTTTAAGTATATTCATACTACTACTGATTTCTTTTCCAAATGGTAAGAGGCAATACCTCTCAAGGAAGTTAGTTCTAAATTCATTTTTAGCTTCATCAAGTCTAACATTATATCCTGATTTGGTGTCCCTCATACCAAATTGACGGACAATGGCACCATCATCTGTTCATCCGAGGTGAAGAAATTGTATCAAGAATACAACATCAAATCCAACCATTCATCTTGGTATCATCCAGAGGCCAATGGCCAGATAGAAGCCTTCAATAAGACTTTGTCAAATATACTGTAAAATATGGTGGATAAAAATAAGAAATCATGGCTGATAAACTCTTCCATGCTTTATGGGCTTATCGGACAACCACCCGCACTACAACGCAGTCAACTCCATATTCACTGGTATATGGAACGAAAGCCGTCTTACCCATTGAAGTTAAATTATCCTCGCTTAGAGTAGCCATTTCTGATCATTCATCTACAGATGAGAAATCTCAAAAGCAATTTAATGAATTGGAACGGTTAGATTAGAAAAGATTGTGCACTTTGCACCACTTGGAAGTCTATCAGAATCGAATAGCACGATCATTTAACAAAAAATATTGTCTTCATTCATTCACTGATGGAGAATTGGTATTAGTTTATAGAGCTCCAATTATTCCAGGAAAGAAACCTCCCAAGATTGAGACAAAATGGGAAGGACCTTACTAAATACATAGGGTCTACTCCAATGGATCTTATTCATTAATCTCGATGGATGGAGAACTAATCACTACTCGAAACAATGCCAGATTTTGGAAGAATTATTTTGTATAAACACAAAATATATCATCAATGGTCCGATATGAACTTAAATTGCACCACCGTCCAGCAAGACGTTAAACTGCATAACCAACAGTCCATGCATATAACCCTAAAATATATGCACATATGTCCAACATGACATTAAACTGTGTCCCCTTCTTCATCCTTGCTATATGACATTAAACTATACAGCAACAATCCATACATATGACCTTAAAATATTTTTATTCCTTTTGTCTCACATGACGTTAAACTATGACGTCCTAACTACATGACGCTAAACTGTACATACATACCTTACATCCAGCATGACGTTAAATTGCACCATCCACGGTCCATACATATGACCTTAAACTATTTGTAAATTCGTTCAACATGATGCTAAACTATGACAAAGTTCCCTAATTCATACAACATGACGTTAAACTGTTCCCCCCTTCATCGTCCTTGCTATATGACGTTAAACTATATAGTAGTCCCTTTTATCCAACATGATGTTAAACTGCATAACCCAAAGTCCATGCATACGACATTAAACTATTGGCACTTACGTCCAACATGATGCTAAACTGTATCATCCCTTTTTCATCCAACATGACGTTAAACTATGAAAAATCCCCTAATACATCCAACATAATGTTAAATGGTGTACTATTTTTTCCTCACTGCATGACATTAAACTGTACAGTCCCACTTTCATCCAACATGATGTTAAACTATATTGTTCCCATCGTCCTATCTACATGATGCTAAACTATACAGAAAGTCCTTTATATGTCCTACATGACATTAAACTGTGCATCGTTACAGTTGTTGTTAACTCTTGTTTCTCACACCGAGTATGACTAACGTGACCATAGAGAAAAATTCAACCATAACACTCTCTCTGGTCTACTAACAATGTGTAAGTCATAACGACATCATTTTTTAGGTCGTTGTACCCAAGAACAACTTGATCATTAATTAATTATTTAATTGAACTATGTGGACTTTGAGCCTTGCCTTCCAGGCTGGGTACGTAGGCACCTTCCATGGTTCAAGCCAAAAATCATTCACTTCACATCGATTCACCTCCATCTCATATGATGTTGATTCGTGAAATCACCCCTATAATCAATATCAATACATTGGTTCACTTTCGTCCTTTCTATACGACGTTAAACTATACAATACTTTTGTCCAGTATGACAATGAACTATAACATTCTTTGATACCCTCACCTGAGAAGGAATCATTATTTATATTGATTTTAAATCATTTTTAATTCCAAAGACTACGTGTATACATGGCAATGGCCGAACCTTTTATATTGGTTTAATCTATCATTGCACTAATGTCTTGTTTCACCCTTCACATGTACGAACCAAGTTTGTACCTAGGGTAGTTATATAACTACATGGGCTTGATTCCAATCCTTATAGGATATGTAGGAACGTTCGAGTGTCCCTCGAATCCAGTCCCAAGTCTTTGGGCCTAACCCCAAATTCTACTTTCAGTCCCTTGGCAGAAATGTCCCTGTGAAAACACACACTATCTATTTCTTATAATGGTAGAAGCTCTATAACCCTAAACTAAGATATCCAATCCTTTTGTCCCACATGACGTTAAACTATATTTTAGAACTATGTATGGATTGATTCCCATCCTTATGGGATACATAGTGAAGTCCATCATTTCCATTCAGGACCTAACCACAACATGATTATGGTTAGCATTGATCTGTGTATTTCTGCATACATTGGACAATACACATCATTATGTGTAATAATCTTAACCTTCAATATATACAGATCTTAATAACCCTTTTCTTAACTTCTAGTCACAAAAAGGTTTGAAATTTTGAGAGTTCTTTTTCCTGACCATGAAGCATGTGCCCTTAGGCGGCCTTGCACAAATAGTCTACATAATGGAACCTGTCAGCCAAATGATGTTATTATTTGACTATGCAGTCAATGCCCTTAGGTGGCCCAGCATAATTCAACCCCCCTAACGGGTTTGTTAAATACTGTTAACATCATTCTTGGGAATAAATCTTCATTTGTCCTTATTTGTCTTAATGACAATATGTAGGGATCTAAAAAATAGCCATCCTTAACATACTTGTCCCATATCCTTTCTCATGATCTGAAAGTATTCATGTCTATAGTATATATTCTCCTTCCCTATGTTGGGTCAGACCTTCGTAGGAGTGATATTCATCTAGTTCATTAATAATCTTGTTTAGAAATATCTTCTCCATATTCAAGTACCTCTTTCCATATAGAAAACTCTATACTTGGGAAAATTTGAATATTCATAAACGTTCACTTGATTTTTAGCACTAGGAAAGTAAATTTCTGGGAGTTCTTTTGCTTGACTATGCATCACGTGCCCTTAGGCAGCCTTGCATAAAGAGTCTACATAACAGACTTTTAGCCAAAAGATGCTATTTATTTTACTATGAAGCCAAAGCCCTTAGGTGGCCCTACATAATTCAACCCCCTAACGGGTTTGTTAAATAATGGTAATTTCCTTCTTGGAAACCACTTCTTATGATGACTTTTTGCTCTTTTTCATATCATTATTCAGATTCAAATATTCTTAAGTCATAGTTTATATATTTTTTCAATCATACTTGAGTATGGTAATGTGTTTTCAGATAAAGTTTCAAGGAATTGAGTCAATTCTAATCAATTTAGGTCAAAGCTATTCCAACCATAAACATTATCCTTTTTATGTCCGACGTGCATGACTTTAAACTGCCCACAAAAGACAAAGGAACTCTCGATAAAAGTCATGTTCCAGGTCACTGAACATACATTTTGTATGATTTAGTTAATATTGAGAAATTAAATGATTAAAAGTTTGTACGGTTATTTACATTAATCCTAGAAAAAATAAAACTATGCATACTAGGACCATTGGATTATGTAAAATTTAAAGCATGTAGAAAAAGAATGCAGGTCCAAAGGATTGAAGATGAAAGTGTTTTTCATTGATACACAGGAGATAGAAGGACATCCACAGACTGGAGTCTCTTCTCCTTTTCAAGAATTACAAGAGGCTTTCAACATTACTCTTCATTTGATTTACGACATCCTGATATTCATCAACAACCACCTAGAATTCATTCATTCCACTGGATACAATAATAGATGCAGTGATACCAGCTCTTCTTGGAAAAATTGTAAAAGGATGTTCTTGAGTGCGGTTTGAGATAATATTTTGCTGATCAAACAGTGACTTTGTTTCTGTCCAAGAGACTTGGAAGATTGATACATGGATTTGAGAATGGAACATTGGAAGTAATGATCCATTTGGGGAGAGTACTGTTTTCAGATATTAATCTAATGCCATTTTTTCATCTCTCCACCAAACCGGTAGCCGAAAAAATTTCAGCCCATGGGTTTTCCATTTTCATGTCTGCATGGAAATTACATGGAGGAAAAATTTGAAAGTTCACACCAATGTTGTTGCTCTTAATGCACAACATAACCAAAATATAGGAGTAGTGGTGCAGCTTCATCTCAGGAATATAGTTATTTTCATCTGGAACATTGACTCCTTGCAGATGACCATGACCATAAAGAGGTAGGTATATGCTCTGCGTAAAATTAAGATGACATTTCTTCAGATACATAGCCAAATCTGAAAGAGTGCTACTTTTGACGGTATAATAATCGTGTCCAATGATGTTCATCATATCATCAATCCGCTTGCTAGCTGGTTCATCGGCTATTCCGGTTCTAAGAGCCATTTTATTCTGTAAAAAGGTTGAATAAATTAACTCTTAAGTAAGTTTATTTTTCATAAAATTTATGATGGAATTTCAGAAAAAGGGAAAAGGCATTAAGGCGCACAATTCTAAACATGGCGCACAAGTATGGTTGTGTCGCGCAGGTGTTAATGTGCCACACATGTTTTTAGCATGCAAGAATCACAGCGCAAGTCCTATTACCTTGAAAACAGCGCGACAGTGAAGAAACGACAGAAAACGAGAAACTTGCGTGGTGAAGGGGACCTGCGCGGTGAGAGCTCGAAAATCTGGAAATCAGATGCTATGTGTGGAAAATGACCGCTTATTTATAGGCCTGGATTCCCACCTGCGTGCCTACAGTCAGCGCGCTCCAGCCCTACGCGACTCGCACCTACGTGACTCGCCCCTGCACGCCTCTTTCCCTTCAGTTTTCTTATTTTCCTTAGAGTCACATCCTTATTCATTCGGATCCAACTCTGGGAGGGGACTTTTTTGACCCCCAATTTTTGTCACATTGTCTAAAAGAATTGAAAGGGAAATGACTTAGCACAAATTGATTCATCCTTTGAAGAAAACATAAAAAATTGACAATGGCATGAAAAAGGCTTCAAATTCACAAGGATCGTGCAAGTTCCATCACTATCATGCATGTATACTTGCACGCCACCTCATGGCCGCACAAGTGACTTGCGCATCCTAAAAGATAACCACCTAGGGTCTTCTCCAAACTATAAATAGACCCTGTGGGCCCCCATTTTAGGAGGAATGTTTTCCAGAATTCAAATACAGAGATCTGAACGCCCAAGTCTCTTCTTCAGGTCTTCCGAACACTTATAAGGTAATTCTTTACCTAGAATGGAAGGTCTAAATAGAAGGAGTAAGGTCTAAGTGTTAGAATTCAATAACACTTGCGCTCCGCCCTACTTCTTCACCATAACATGTGTTCCATCTTATGGAAGGCCTCTTGGGATAATTCTAAAAGCTTTGATAAAGGATTGCCCTAATATTACTCTAAGGGATGAAAATCACGCAAGTCCCATGTGCAGTGCAGGTCTACTAGAAAAGGGGGCATTGAAGCCCCCCAGAATCGGGAGACCGCTATTGGCGTTCGCTGTAGATATCTAATAGTGACCACCAATGGCGGTGGCTGGCCTTGATAAAAAAATACCCGAGCCTTTTTGCCCCCCCCCCCCCCGCGCCCCCTCTCGATTGAACACTGCTCCCCCCGTCACCCCCCCCCCCCCCGAGGCCGCCCTCACCCCCCCCCCCCCTCCTCCCGGCCTCCCCCGCCGCCCGGCCTCCCCTGCCGCCCGGCCGCCCCCCCCCCCCCCTCGTCGCCCCGATGCTTCCCTCCCCACCGCCTCCCGGCCTCCCCCGCCGCCCGGCCTCCCCCGCTCCCCCCGTCACCCCCCACCCCCCCGACGCCGCCCTACCCCTGCCTACCAGCCTACCCCCCGTCTCCCCCCCCTGATGCCACCCTCCCCCTCCCCCCCCCCCCCGCCCGCCCTCCCCCGCCACACGCCCTCTGCCCTCCTCCCTCCGCCCTCCGCCATCCGCCCCCAGCACTCCCCCCACCCAGGACGGCTCCGGCACCCCGGACAGCCCCCCCCCCCCCCCCGACCCCGGACAACCCCCCCCCCCCCCCCCCGCTGCCCATCCCCCGTCCCCTCACCGCCTCCTCTCCTCTAGCTCCCTGCCGCCACCACCACCCGTCCCCTCCCTTGCTGCACCGCCTTTGGCTCCGGCTCCCCTTCGCTGCCTCCTCTCTCTCGCTGCACCGCCTTTGGCTCCCCTCCCTTTCAGGTTTGTAGCTCAATCAGGTAACATGGGCTTTTAGTTACATTATTATTTTATCTATGGTTCACAAACAAATGATTAATATTTATTTTAAATATAATTGATTTGAAAAATGTAAATGTAATAAGTATTGTGTAAATGTTTGTTATACAGATATAATTATGGATAAGATTTGGATTGATCTTCCAAATCAAACATCTAGAGAATATCTCAATGGAATTATTCAGTTTATAGACTTCACGAGAGGATTTGAAAGTGACTATATTAGTTGTCCATATAGAAAATGTGCTAACAGATATCAATTCACACGAGATACTGTGAGGGAGCACCTTTTCTTTAATGGATTTCTGAAAAATTATAAGAGTTGGACTCATCATGGAGATGAATATGTTCGTTGTCAAAATACAGATGCAGCTCAGATGGATGTTGATGCAAGGATGACTGATCCAATGCATGAAATGCTTACTGAAATGGTACGTGGGTTTGATCCTGAAGGCATTGACATCCAGAATCTTGAGACCAGTGAGATAAATCTTCACTCTGGTGCAGATCGTGATTCGAGGAGGTTTTATGAAGCACTTGATGATGCGAAAACAGAATTATATCCTGGATGTACTTCTTACAATAAAATGTCGTTTATCGGGGAGTTGTTGCATTTGAAGACTTTGAATAATTGGTCAGACACATCATTCGACATGCTTTTGGTTTTATTGAAAAAAGTGCTTCCTGTCAACGCTAAGATTCCTGAGTCGTATTACTATGCTCGTAAGTTGACAGAGAACTTAGGTTTTACATATGAGACCATAGATGCATGTGCAAACAACTGTATGTTTTTTAGAAAAGAAACTGCCCATTTGGATATTTTTACGGTTTGTGGTGCTTCCAGGTGGAAAGAGAACAGGGGAAATAATACTCATCAAAGTCAGATTGTGATACAGGGGAAACTGATTGCCATAAAGAAAATGTGTTACTTTCCCCTTAAACCAAGGTTGAAAAGATTTTTTATGTCATCTAAAGTTTCTAATTTAATGAGATGGAATGCAGAAAGTGTTCATGAATGTGATATGTTATCCCACCCGGCAGACTCTCGTGCATGGAAGGATTTTGATAAGAGACATCCCGACTTTGCTAAAGATGTTCGTAATGTTCGATTGGGATTGGCAGCAGATGGTTTCAATCCATTCAAGTCTATCGTTGGTGCAACTCATAGCACATGGCCCGTGGTGTTGGTTTCATATAATCTTCCTCCATGGCCTTGTATGAAGCAACAATTTATATTACTTTCCACTCTTATTGATGGACCTAAATGTCTAGGGAATAAGATTGATGTTTACCTTCATCCATTGATTGATTAGTTGAATGAATTTTGGGGAGATGGTGTGATGACTTATGACTGCGAAACGAATGAAATGTTCAAACTGCATGCTGCTTTATTGTGGACAATCAATGACTTCCCACCTTATGCAAATTTATCAGGCTGGAGTACGAAAGGGGAATTTTCTTGCCCTTGTTGCAATAAAAGTAAAAAATCTGTATGGCTTAAACATTCCAAAAAATGGGCATACATGGGTCACATGCGTTTTCTCCCTCCTCAGCACAGATTCAGAAAGGACAGAGTGGCATTTGATGGTTCTAGAGAGTTCAGCCCAACACCAAATATCATGAGAGGAGTCGAAATGTTATCGCAGATTGAGGAAGAAAACATCTGCACGGTATATGAAATTCAGGATTTGGTGGCTCCTCTAGTACGTAATATTCGTGCTGCGGGTAGGCAGCGCGGTCACAATTGGAAAAAGAAAAGTATTTTTTATAGTCTTCCGTATTGGAAAACTAACATTTTGAGGCCTAATTTGGATGTCATGCACATTGAAAAAAATGTTTGTTATTACATATTGTGGACCATTTTAGGTGTCAGTGGAAAATCAAAGGACCATGTAAATGCACGCCATGATTTGGAAGAAATGGGTTTATGGAAATAGTTGCATTTACAATTAGCTGAGGGAAACAAGGCATATATTCCTGCTGCACAGTATACGATGACTACAGAGAAGAAAGAGAAATTTCTTTCCATTTTGAAGATGGTCAAGGTGCCTGATGGTTATTCTTCTAATATTTCAAAGTGTGTGAATCTGATGAGAAACACATTGCAAGGGTTGAAAAGTCATGACAATCACATATTACTTCAGCAGTTGATTGCAATTGCAATTTGTGATTGTTTATCCCCCAATGTTGTTCAGCCCTTGATTGAGATGAGTAATTTTTTTAGACAGCTTTGTTTAAGAAATCAACAAATGAGTGATTTAAAATGTTTACAGGACCGAATTGTACTTACGCTTTGTCACTTTGAGAAACTTCCCCCCCCCCTCATTTTTCGATGTTATGGTCCACTTGACAGTGCACCTAACTGATGAAGTAATGGCTACTGGTCTAGTGCAATTCAGGTGGATGTATCATATTGAACGGTATTTGAGTACATTGAAAAGATTTGTACGCAACAGAGCTCGTCCAGAGGCATCAATAGCCAATGGTTATTTGATGGATGAGTGTACTACCTTTTGTGCAGAATATCTTACAGATGTTGAAACAAAATTAGATAAGCCCTCTCGGATTCATGATGGTCCAGTTGGAGAAGGAACCACATTTGATATGGACAATATCGAGTCGATACAAGCACATCGATATATCTTGTTCAATACTCCATCAGTTGCACCATTAATGTAGTAAGTATCTTATCAATGTGCTTGTATAACTTTTACATGTTTTGTTTGCATAAGATGATCATTTAAACATCGCATTGTCATTTGCAGGAAACACATTAATGAGATAAAAGAAGAGATTCATCGTGCGACTGAGTTGCAAATTCAACAATCTCATTATGCGTCATTTCATGATTGGTTCAAGGATTATGTATGTATAAATTGATTTTCATTATGAGTGAAGTATTATAATAATTCTTTCTGCATATATCTGTATTGATTTTTATAAATTATGTAGGTTCGTAAGCTGAGGGAGTTAGGGGACCCCACGCTACCTGAAGTATTTATCCAACTTGCTGAGGGTCCATCTATAACGGCTCGTCGTTATAAAGCTATTGATGCTAATGGTTTTCGATTTTGCATTAAACATGTTGACGACAAACGAGCAACACAAAATAGTGGCATCGGTTGTCCCTTTGTCGATTCTGGTTATTACTATGGTCAATTGATAGACATCATTGAAGTTTTATACACACACGGTTTGAAGTACATATTGGTAAAGTGTAATTGGGTTGATCCAGTGCGTGGATGTAAAGTCGATCAATATCAGTTTTCATTGGTGAATTTTAACTATATGTTATACAGAAATAATGAACTAGTTGAGAATGGACCTATCATTTTGACATCACAGGCAGAACATGTATTCTTCGTTACTTTGCCTTCAGATCCAAGTTGGCAAGTTGTTGTCAAAATGTCTCGGCGAGGAGTGTTTTTATTTGAAGAAGATGAACCCGAGACTGTTCCGTTTGTTTACCAACAACTTGATCAACATACCGTAGTTCAACGTGAAGAAGATATTTATTGGGTCAGAGCGGATGTTGAAGGAGAAACGGTCGATTTTCATGCTTAATGAAAGGTATAATTGTTTTCCCTCTATTCAGTAGAATGTCCTAGGATATCATAAATTATCTAATCATTTTATAAATCATTATAAGTTTTAATCCTCACTTTTGTAAGTTAATTCAATCATAAATATTTAGGTTGTTTTTACTCTTGATTTATTGATGTTATGGTCGGTGTATCATCCCTTTGAGGTATTCTTCATCTGATTCATGTGCTGCTTGAATTTTTATTAGTTTTATCTGAAATTTGGCTATGCATTGACTGGTTTTGTACATAATTTGTATATCTGTTTTGTTAACTTTCTGATTTTTTTAAAATTCATTCACAACTAATTATTCAATCCATTTTTTGTTTGATTAAAATTTGTACAAGTTTTATTTTTTAAGAACAATCCAATTTATCTTTTAAACACATTGGACTCATTACTAATGTTTTCTATAACTGTAGACATATCAGGGGAAGAGGAAGAAGATCCGCATCATCCATCTGAGGCATCTACGTCTCAGGGTCGAGGTATGTTTTAATGTCATTGTCTATATTTTTTATGTAATTGACATACATATATATATATATATAACATTTGTCAATTTATATATAAAATTGTTTTCAACAGGATCAGACTCGGCTGCTTCTTCCTCTCGCTGGAGAGGCCCTGGTCGTGGAATATTATCATGGAATTTCGACACGACGATAGATGTTTCATTTGATGAGGTTTTTCAACCTGTGGGACCGAATGCCCTGACAATTATTCGTCAGCTGGGTCATATAATACGTGACCCACATCGATTTCCATTGACCACGCGTGACTGGGCTTCTATCCCTCAGGACACATTAGATCATCTATGGATGGAGGTTCAGGTAAGAAAATCATTTTACTTTATTTTTTATGTATAAGAATACTAATATGTTTGATTATTATCTTTATAAAAAAATTTTAATGTATGGCCTGAAGAGTTTCGGCCCGGGTGTATGAGAAAATGCCGTAAGATGTGGAAATATTATAAAGGCAACGTGAAGAGGGACCATTGGGTACCAAATGTGGGTGCCCTAGACATTTTGGGAAAAGTCCCGAGAGGTGTCCTCCCGGCTCAGTGGCAGGACTTGGTTGCATATTGTTCTACTGAGGGTGTTTCGGTTTGTATATTAATTATTTTTGTGTATATATATTTTCAATAATATGTGATTTGTTTGAAATTTGAATGAATTGAATGTAGGAGGTGTCAACACGCCATTCTGAGAATCGAGCGTTGCAGGGACCACCTCACAGGCTCGGGACTCATCACGTGTCTCAGATCCGACATGAGGTATATATTATTCATTTTTTAATTTATTAATTAATATTGTTTTGTGTTTATATTCTTTTAATATACAATTGCGAGAGCAAGGTGCAGCAACTGATAAAATGTCGGTGTGGATAGGGACTCGTGATCGCAATGATCTAGAGGATGCAACATTGATAGTAAGTGTCTGTACTTACCAATAATTACATAAATCTATATATTAACATATATATATATTTATATATATTTAAATATTTCACAGGCTCAATTTGAAGCTGAGTTAGAACATCTGGCAGAGGACCAGCGATAACTTCCCATGCGACGGGATGAGATCTTTCATCGCATTATCGGTCGGGACGGGCATGGCTATAGTTTGACCTATGGAGCAGGGATTCCTCGTTCTGTAGTGTCACGCGATGTGGTTGTCGGTCCTGTTGTTGCTCATATGACACAACAGATGTCAGATTTCGAGGCACTCATGAACGCTTCCGAGGAGGCAAATGCGCAATTGACAGCTGAGGTTACAGCACTGCGGGAATATGTGTGTCGAGATGATGGTTCAGGGGATCATACGACGCAGTTATATACTGTATTTATTTATTTAATTTAAATTATTTTTGTTGTTAAAATATTTATAATGTTTATTTGTTGTAGGCCCTGGCCCACCAGAAGGAGGTAGCAGTGATGACAACGTGTGACACATCATATATTCAGGAGATATGTTTTTTGTTTTTACTGGTGGGGTTGACATTGATGTACTGTATTTATTCATTTAATTTAAATTAGAAGGTTGTGTACTTATAATTTCTTTCTTTTCTTGTTTATTATATGATAACTAATATTATCTAAGGCGTGCATTTAAAAACTCTAACCCCCCCGCACCCCCGTACATCCCCCTCGTACCCCCGAACAGCCCCCCCACAACCGTACAACCCCCCCGTAAACCCCCCCCCCCCCCCCCGCACCCTCGTACAGGCCCCCGCACCCCCGTACAGCCCCCCGCACCCTTGTACAGCCCCCCCCCCCCCCCCCCCCCCCCCCCGCACCCCCATACAACCCCCCACACCCCCGTACAGCCCCCACGACACCACCGTACAGCCCCCGCTCCCCCCGGACAGCCCCCCGCACCCTCGGACAACCCCCCACACCCCCAGACAGCCCCCTCGCACCCTCGTCAGCCCCCCCCCCCCCCCCCGCACCCCCGTACAGCACCCCGCACCCCCGAACAGCCCCCCCGCACCCCCGTACAGCCCACCGCACCCCCATACAGCCCCCCCGGATCCCCGTACAGCCCCCCGCCCCCCCTTACAGCCCCCTCTGCACCCCCGTACAACCCCCCGCACCCCCGTACAGCCCCCCGACACCGCCGTACAGCCCCCCGACACCCTCGGACAGCCCCCCCCCCCCCCGCACCCCTGGATAGCCCCCCACCCCCGCACCCCCGTACAGCCCCCCGCACCCCCGTATAGCCCCTGCAACCCCAGACAGCCCTCCCCCCCCCCCCCCCCGCACCCATGTACAACCCCCCGCACCCCCGTACAGCCCCCCCCCCGTACATCCCCCCCTCGACACCCCCGTACAGCCCCCCGCACACCCGGACAGCCCCCCCGCTCCCCCGGACAGCCCCTCGCACCCCCGTACGGCCCCCCACACCCCCGTACACCCCACAGCCCCCCCATAAAGCACCCCCCCCCGCACCCCCGAACAGCTCCCCGCACCACCCGAACGACCTACGAATGCCAAGAAACCGTACGACAACAGCCGGTGCGTGAATTGTGAAATGGTCGGCTAGACGACACGTCATTCGGAGGTGCCGTTTGACCGCAGCGGCCAGAAATGCATTTCCGGCGCCATAAAACACCAAAACGGCGTGCGACTGTCCAATTCGGAGCAAACGTGCTCCGAACGACCTGAAATCACATGAGAACGATAGGAATATTATTCCTGAGATGCAGGAGGAGGCGGCACGCCCATCGGACGTGCGGTGCATGTGGCACGACCGAATGTGTCGTTTTCAGTAGCGCGGCGCGCGCTGAAATGGCACATTGGGGGGTCAAAACCACCCAAACGACCTCTGAATGCCACGAAACCATACGACAACAGTCGGTGCGTGAATTGTGAAATGGTCGGCTAGACGGCACGTCATTCGGAGGTGCCATTTGACCGCGGTGGCCGGAAACGCGTTTCTGGTGCCATAAAACACCAAAACGGCGTGCGACAGTCCAATTCGGAGAAAACGTGGTCCGAACGACCTGAAACCACATGAGAATGATAGAAATATTATTCCTGAGATGCGGGTGGAGGCAGAACGTCCATCGGACGTGCAGTGCGCGCGGCACGACCGAATGTGTCGTGTTCAAAAGCGTGGTGCGCGTTGAAATTGCGCGTCGGGGGGTCAAAACCACCCGAACGACCTCCGAATGCCACGAAACCGTACGAAAACAGCTGGTGCATGAATTGTGAAATGGTCAGCCAGACGGCACGTCATTCGGAGCTGCCGTTTGACCGCGGCGGCCAGATACGCGTTTCCGACGCCTGAAAACACCAAAACGGCGTGCGGCGGTCCAATTCGGAGCAAACGTGCTCCGAACGACCTGAAACCGCACGAGAACGATAGAAATATTATTCCTGAGATGCAGGAGGAGGCGGCACGTCCATCGGACATGCGGCGCACGCGGCACGACCGAATGTGTTGTTTTCAGCAGCGCGGCGCGCGCTGAAATGCCGCATTGGGTGGTCAAAACCACCCGAACGACCTCCTAATGCCACGAAACCATACAACAATAGCCGGTGTGTGAATTGTGAAATGGTCGGCCAGACATCACGTCATTTGGAGGTGCTGTTTGACCGCGGCGGCCGGATACGCGTTTCCGGAGCCATAAAACACCAAAACGGCATGTGGCGGTCCAATTCGGAGAAAACGTGCTCCGAATGACCTAAAACCGCACGAGAAGGATAGAAATATTATTCCGGAGATGCAGGAGGAGGAGGCACGTCCATCGGACGTGCGGTGCGCGCGGCACGACCGAATTGTCATTTAGAGCAGCGCGGCGCGCGCTGAAATGGCGCGTTGGGGGGTCAAAACCACCCGAACGATGTCCGAATTCCACTAAACCGTACGACAACAGCCGGTGTGTGAATTCTGAAATGGTCGGCTAGATGGCACGTCATTCGGAGGTGCCGTTTGACCACGGCGGCTTGAAACGCGTTTTCGGCGCCATAAAACACCAAAACGGCGTGCGGCGGTCCAATTCGGAGCAAACGTGCTCCGAACGACCTGAAACCGCACGAGAACGATAGAAATATTCTTCCTGAGATGCAGGGGGAGGAGGCACGTCCATCAGACATGCAGTGTGCACAACATGTCTGAATGTGTCATTTTCAGCAGCTCGGCGCGCGCTGAAATGGCGCGTTGGGGGGTCAAAACCACCCGAACGACCTCCGAATGTCAGGAAACTGCACGACAACATCCGTTGCGTGAATTTTGAAATGGTCGGGCAGGCGGCACGTCAATCGGAGGTGCCGTTTGACCGCGGCGGCTGGAAACGCGTTTCCGGAGTAATAAAACACCAAAACGGCATGCGGCGAACGAATTCGGAGCAAACGTGTTCCGAACGACCTGAAACCGCATGAGAACGATAGGATATTATTTCCGAGATGCAGGAGGAGGCGACACGTCCATCGGACGTGCGGTGCGCGCGGCACGACCGAATGCGTCGTTTTCAGCAGCTCGGCACGCGCTGAAATGGCGCGTTGGGGGGTCAAAACCACCCGACCGACCTCTGAATGCCACGAAACCACACGAAAACATCCGTTGCATGAATTTTGAAATGGTCGGGCAGACGGCACGTCAATCAGAGGATCCGTTTGACTGCTGCGGCCAGAAACGCGTTTCCGGAGTCATAAAACACCAAAATGGCGTGCGGCGGTCGAATTCGGCGCAAACATGCTCATAACTACCTGAAACCGCACAAGAACGATAGGAATATTATTACTGAGATGCAAGAGGAGGCGGCACGTCCATCGGACGTGCGGTGCGCGCGGCATGACCGAATGCGTCGTTTTCAGCAGCTCGGTGCGCACTGAAATGGCGCTTTGGGGGGTCAAAACCACCCGAACGACCTCCGAATGCCACGAAACCGCACGACAACATCCGTTGCGTGAATTGTGAAATGGACAGGCAGGCGGCATGTCAATCTGGGGTGCTTTTTGACCGCGGCGGTCGGAAACGCGTTTCCGGAGCCAAAAAACACCAAAACGGCGTGCGGCGGTCCAATTCAGAGAAAACGTGTTCCGAAAAACCTGAAACCGCACGAGAATGATAAGAATATTATTCCTGAGATGCAGGAGGAGGCGGCATGTCAACTGGACGTGCGGTGCGCGCGGCACGACCGAATGCGTCGTTTTCAGCAGCTCATTGCCTGCTGAAATGGCGCGTTGGGGCGTCCAAACCAACCGAATGACCTCTGAATTCCACGAAACCGCACGACAAAATCCGTTGCGTGAAATGTGAAATGGTCGGACAGACGACACGTCCATCGGAGGTGTCGTTTGACCGCGGCAGCCGGAAATGCGTTTCCGGAGTCAAAAAACACCAAAACGGCGTGCGTTGGTTGAATTCGGAGAAAACGTGCTCCGAACGACCTGAAACTGCACAAGAACGATAGAAATATTATTCCTGAGATGCATCAGGAGGCGTAACGTCCATCGGATGTGCGGTGCGCGCGGCACGACCGAATGCGTCGTTTTCAGCAGCTCGGTGCGCGCTGAAATGGAGTGTTGGGGGGTCAAAACCACTCGAACGACCTCCAAATTCCACGAAACTGCACGACAACATCCACTGCATGAATTGTGAAATGGTCGGATAGACGGAACGTCAATCGGAGGTTCCGTTTGACCGCGGTAGCTGGAAACGTGTTTCTGGAGGCATAAAACACCAAAACGGCGTGCGGCGGTCGAATTCGGAGCAAACGTGCTCCGAAAAACCTGAAACCACACGATAATGATAGGAATAATATTCCTGAGATGCAGGAGGAGACCGCACGTCCATCTGATGTGCGGTGCGCATGGCACGACCGAATGCGTCGTTTTTAGCAGCTCGGCGCGCGCTGAAATGGCGCGTGGGGGGGTCAAAACCACCCGAACGACCTCCGAATGCCACGAAACCGCACGACAACATCTGTTGCGTGAATTGTGAAATGGTCGAAGAGAAGACGTGTCAATCAGAGGTTCCGTTTGACTGCGGCGGCCGAAAACGCGTTTCTGGAGTCATAAAACACCAAAACAGCGTGCATCGGTCGAATTCGGAGCAAACGTGCCCCGAAAAACCTGAAATAATATCATTTCTTAAATCGGGGGTTTTAAATTATTATCGCACAATGATTCGATATTATACATATATTTAATATTATATATATTAAAACATTTAAAATATATTATATATATATATATTTAAAATATTGTATTTAATAGTATATATGTGAATATTTTTTTTAATATATATATATATAAATATATATATTTATTTATTTCAGTGGACAATTTTTTTAAAAAAACATTCACTATAGCGACCGCCAAAAGCAGTCTCTATAGGTTGCCCGACAGGAGGCCTGCAGCGAGCGCCATTGGCGGTCGCTATAGGCCTCTAGCGACGAGGCTAAAGCGACCGCCAATGGCGGTCGCCGGGCGGCCGCTAGAGCCCTATAGCGACCGCCAATGGCGGTCGCTAATGGTGATTTTTTTAGTAGTGATACCTACGTGCCTAGGACTTGCGCTCCCCCGCAGTACCTGCATGCCTACCAGGACTTGCGCGCCGCAACATTTTTGGGTGCCTTTCCAGCCCATTTTCACCCTCTTATGCCATTCCACCCCTCCTATTCAAAATTCAGTCTTCAAGACACTCTTCGAAGCCATTTATGGCATGATTTCATGATTTGGATTCATTATCTGAAAGGAAATCTCTGGAAAATATCTCAAAATCTAGTGATTTACACATCTTTATGTCACTAAATATTGAGATTTCATTCATTCAACCTCATCCTTTAAGATGAGAGAATCCTAAACATGGGACTCCATTTCAGGAGTAATCCCCAGTCTCAAATATGGGCCACCTTTTCAGGAGTAAGCCCCAGTCTCAAATATGGGCCTCCTCCTCAGGAGTATTCCCCATGTCCCTTTTATTTTCAAATCAATTTAACCTAGTCCTCCTTTTCAGGAGTAAGCCCCAGTCATAATTCTCAAATCCGGGCATCCTCCTTATGAGTAAGCCCCAAGTCTTCTTTAACTCGGGCCTCCTTTTCATGAGTAAGCCCCAGTCTCAAATATGGGCCTCCTTTTCAAGAGTAAGCCCCAGTCTCAAATATGGGCCACCTCCTCAAGAGTAAGCCCCATGTCCCATTAATATTCAAATCCCTTTAACCTGGACCTCCTTTTCAGGAGTAATCCCCAGTCATAATTCACAAATCTGGGTATCCTCCTTAGGAGTAATCCCCAAGTCTTCTTTAACATGGGCCTCCTTTTCAGGAGTAAGTCCCGGTCATAATTCCCATTAATTTTGCGGATCCTCCTCATGAGTAAGCCCCAATCATAAAATTCTAAAAAATGGGCA
The DNA here is from genome assembly GCA_963277665.1 of Viscum album. NCBI lineage: Eukaryota > Viridiplantae > Streptophyta > Magnoliopsida > Santalales > Viscaceae > Viscum > Viscum album. The sequence continues at coordinate 2,018,348,177 of OY728127.1, forward strand.
TCCTTTTTAAGAGTACGCCCCGGTCTCAAAATTCCCAAATATGGGCATCCTCTTTAGGAGTAAGCCCCAAGTCTTTTTTATCCTAGGTCTCCTTTTTAGGAGTAATCCCCAGTCTCAAATATGGGCCTCCTCTTCAGGAGTAAGCCCTAAGTCCCTTTAATTTTCAGATCCCTTTAACCCGGGCCTCCTCTTCTAGAGTAAGCCCCAGTCATAATTCTCAAATCATGGCATCCTCCTTATGAGTAATCCCTAAGTCTTCTTTAACCTGGGCCTCCTTTTCAGGAGTATGTCCCAGTCATAATTTCCATTAATTTTGGGCATCCTCCTCAGGAGTAAGCCCCAATATTAAAATTATTAAATATGGGCATCCCTATTAGGAGTAAGCCCTAGTCTCAAAATCCCCAAATATGGGCATCCTCCTTAGGAGTAATCCCCAATCTCAAAATTCCCAAATATGGGAATCCTTCTTAAGATTAATCCCCAAAAATAATTCTCTTAACCTGGGATTCCTTTTCAAGAGTAATCCCCAGACTCAAATATGGGCCTCCTTTTCATGAGTAAGCCCCAGTCTTAATTTCCTTTTGATCTAGGCTTTCATATTAGGAGTAAAACCCAATCATATGTCCCCTCCTAACTTGTCCATATTCTTTAGGAGTAAGCCCCAAGATTAGAGTATCCAAATCTCCATGAAGAACATATACCTTTATGGACCCTATTCTTGGATTTCCTCCCTGAATTAAATCTTAATACTCATTTATTTTGGGAAGTCATACACACATAATCCTCACATCATTGCATCATTCGTGGCACAAATTGGATAGTTTCACCGATACCTCTTGTTTCTCACACCGAGAATGACTCACGTGAGATTAGAGTGTAATAGTAATCATGAAACCTTTCATGACTCATCAATCATGCATAAACATCATACTCCCTTACTCGAACTACGTGGGTTCTGATTCCTTTTACAAAAAAAATGATACGTTGGTAGCCCATCAGCTAGTACGATCCCTACTCTGAAATAATCCATGTCCTCCTGAATGACAATAAACCTCAATTGCCCCATTGAGTGGCTTTAAAACCAGTATGGTAATAATAATGGCCAAGAGTCTTTTATGTATTTTTAAGGATACAATCAACTAAGAATCTCTAACAAATACAGATAATTCTTCATCGATGAAGAACCTCGAATACATATAAAGGATTCTCTGAATTTCCTACGTACTAATCATTGATTTCCAGACTAAATGAATGCCCATTTTATTCTGGGTAATTTAATAAGGATTCACGAACATAACTTAAATCTATAAAGAGAGTCCAGAGTACACAATAATTCCCCTCAAAATGGTGTGATGAGTCCGACCTCCCATCCTCCCGACCAATACAAATTCCTAAGACTCATCAGTCCACAACTAATGAGCGCCTACCTTTGTAATGTAGGTCCAAATGGATATGGAATCATTGGTTGTTTCTGGTTCTATGAACAAACTCGTTAGAAACCTATTGGAAAGATTGAACCTTTAATCAATGAGGTCATCCACAATTCCAGAGGGAAACAGTCTCACAAAATCCAACAAGGACAAACCACAAAGCATTAAATCAACAGTTAACCATACTTAGGTATATGCCCATACATATACCTAAGTTATCAAGTGATATATCTCAATCATGAGGAAAACACAAAAGTACTGACTCAGCTCAACCAATATTTTATTCAAATTATTGAAACCACGAATATAGGTGAACTCCTCCTCTATCGAGTATAGTTGGCATGCCGTGACACCAAGGGCGCTTCCCACTAACCTTAGAATACCGAGGTACTCCTCCTGTAGATTACCATGGGTAGGCTGCGTCACATATAGGTGCTCCCCACCATGGGTCTGCCTTCACAACCATGCTCTCCTTACCTTGGGTCTGCCTCCACAACCAGACGATCCCCACTGGGATAGTCGACTCACTCTAAGTCAATCAGTCAGTCGTCGTAAAGTCTCATCCAGCTACTAGGTCACTGCACTATGCTCATTCATCACTGGAAGAATCTACACCACGAGCTACTGGTCGATACACCAACTATCAAGAAGTACCATGAAGAAGTATCTCAAAGATTCTCCACGTCATAGGGGTCTCAACACAATGGAAATCATGTCATCTAACACTCGTTCTCTGCGTTATTATCCTTTTAGTCCTACGACCCAGTTGGATTTCTGAACGATCCAACCTGACCGCATCTCAAATATATCCCAAACTCTAGTGGGGTATACTTATAGGGACCGTCATTCTCCAAGATTACCAGGGCCACTGATGGTTATCCAAACAAATTCATGGTGCCAATGATATGGCTAAATATAGAAAAGGTATGTAGTGGACCCGGGTCCCTTGGGACCCGGTCTGACCGACCTGGCCCGACCCGGTCTAGGCTGACCTAGTCTGGGTCGACCCGGACTAACCTGTTGTGTCTGGCCCGACCTATTAAGTTTGGTCCGGCCTTCCGGACCCATCCCACTAGGCATCGAGGGGTCATGAATGGCCGCAAGAGCACGGACTGGTCACGAGGGCGTGGACCAGTCACATGTCGGCATGAGGGAAGTTTGGCCCGGACCACGCCACATGCGCGGTTTCACCTAGAGGGTGCCATGAGATTGGGACACAGGGAAACATGGCCCAGAGCCGGGGTGGGGTGGCCAGGGCTGGGAGACCTGATCAGCCTGGGCGTCGTGCTTCACGTAGACGGCAGAGCCGCGGGGTGCACGGTGCGTTCGGACGGCTGAGGCGCAGGGAGCACAGGGCACGCGGATGCTGGCATGCCAGTTCGACCAGTGGTAGTGTGGGGCACGCAAGGCACGTGGGGTGTATGGGGTGTGAGGGGTGCGCAGACGGTTAAGCCGCAGGGCAAGCAGGGCGCAAGAAGACTGGCTCGAAAGGGGCCTGGGAGGGCGCCGTAAGGGGCGCTGCGACCAAGAGCCGTGGAGCGGCGCGACTGAGGCGGGGTGCGACCAGTTCATGGCACGGCCGAAGTGCGGTGTGGAAAATGCCTAGTTGGCCCGCGAGGGGTGCATCTTTTGGGAAGTGCAGATGGGGCAGCTCAAGAGCCAGAGGGCGTTGCGATTCGGCTAGGGCCAGCAGAGCTAATCTGGCCGCGGTGCCGATGCATCTCTGGGGCGGAGCCGTTTTCCTTCGTCGCCTTTGTTGAATCATCACCTCATATCCATGACGTAGAACATCACAATGAAGAATGATGGATTGGGGTTGGGTCATGTCAGTTTGGCCCGCCCCCTCCGCCTTTAGGGTGGTAGAAAATGGTTCATCAAAAACCTAAACAGTCAAAGAGCATGGGAGACATCCTAAAAACATCAATTCCAAGAATCCCTCATTAACAATATATTCCAAAAACACAAGGAAAACATCTTCAGATCAATATGATAATAAGTTGGTCCACGTTCTTTATTTCGATGAAAAGAAATAGGGGAATAATATAAAATATAAATAAAATCCCTACCATTCTCATTGTTCGTCGACGGAGTCGCGGGGAAAAAGATGAACCATTGGGAAAAAGGCGGGCGTTGATTCACCATGGATGATGATGTCCAACATCATAAGGAGTTCATGGAAGAAGGTCGTAGGAGGTCATTCTTTGTAGTTAAAGGAGTTCCTCATCAGTGTTCTTCGTTGGGAGAATGCATTCTTCTTTGGAGATTTTTCACCCAAGAACTCTAATCCTCCTTTTCCAACCATTTTCCAACAAATGAATATATAACCCCTCCAAATAATAGACTGTCTATTATTTAGTTTGATGAGTTTAAAATTAAAATTGGGTGAATTAATTACATTGGATCCACTTAATTTATTCATGAGGTGGGAACAATTAAACGTGGTGAAGGGTTGATACCATTAAGTTAAAGGAGGACAAGATACTCTCCCTCATTAATGAGGCGAGTTGAGAGGTTTTCTTCGCCCATTATTATTAGGGGGGTTTAGTCCTGAGTGGTGCCCACATCGTAACCTCTCATGGGAGGTTAGGATCGGGTGGGCCCCACCACCATAACCACTCATGGGAGGTTACGGTATGGTGGTCCCCACCTCCAACTTCCACATGGGTGGTTATAAAATTTAAAATAAAATAAAACATTCATTTATTTTATTTTATTATTCCCTCGAAAAACCCAAAAAGTATCTTCCACCCTCGAAAAACTACCATCGAGGTGAAAGAATTCTTAAGTGAATACAAACATTACGTGTTCAACGATGCCCTCATATTTCAATTCCGAGCATCGGTTCAAAAATTATAAAACCCCGCTTATACGTTTACTGAACTTAGTCAGACAAAACATCAAAAATTGATTCCGGGCACTCAGGGCCCCGTAATCTTGCGCCGTAAATTTTCAAAGACTAGTAAAATTCGCATATATTTATAAAAACTATTTACATGGAAATTCCAGGTCTTTACCTCTGTTGTAACCATTTCTCTAATACATAGAGTTACTAGTGTTTTCCCTTTATTATTTAATAACTCATATTCTTCAGGGATCCAAATTAAATAATTTTTATATGTATGCCATAATATTTTTCAACACACACACAACATATTAGTAGAATTTGTGGTAAACAATTTAGAAAACATCTCCTAAAATTTGTCTTCTTTATCATGGATTCTTACAGTAAACTAACCCGTTTATTTCTTTTTTGTATTGATTTCACTCTTTTTATCAATTTGAGTCCTTTAAAATTAATTATCATGGCCTATTTTAAAATATACATGATGTTCCATTTCCTACCACAATAATGGAATCTCATCTTTAGTGCATCATCCTGTTCAGTACTCTTCATTGGTGTATTTTTTTTAACAAATTTCTTTAATATATTACATAATAAGGTATAGTCATTATAAATAATTTGTTTCATCATATTTTGTGTCCTAAATTCTAATTAAAATACGGATATTACATTTATGGTTTTTAATAGAAAACATCATCATAATTACCACATGTGTTGAAATTTAAAATGAATATAAAAGATATTCAAATATGTTATCAACAGATAATTCTACTCTATTCTATATTTTTTTAAAAGAAGAATTTCTATTTTTTTCAACTCTACTACCCCTTGGAAATCGAATCCTTTTCATTTTGGTGACTAACATATTATTCTAAAATTCAATAAACATGTGTCCAAACCATCCACAGAACAAAATGCATGCCAACAATCGTGATTAATTACATTGTAAGACATTATAGATTCCATTGAAACCTTTCTAATTTGGGACAACAAACCTATTCAATTGATATTTCTAGGATAATTTTGAATTCATTCTCTTATTTTTATTCACCAATGATTACTTGGTGATTTTGATAAACACGATATTTACATTGATTTATACATACATTGAATTATATCCTTTAGTAGATGATAATCCCTTATTAGTAGAAATAAAAATATCTAGATCATGGGTTATGTTTCCCCATGAGCATGTAATTAATTTTTCATTTGATGACCTCAAGATATTTGCTCCATTAGTATAATCTCATTTATATGAAAGACACTTATAACTGTTATTCAGGGTAACTTCCTTTCGTTTTGTAGAATTGTAGGATATCTCAATCAATTTCCAATTTTGATTTTTGAGTTTTACATCAAGTCCAAGACACTTTATATTGATTTTTTTCATCATAAACTAATTTCAAACTATCTTAACATTAACCATTCTTATACTGAATCTAATTCTCATATCATTTTGTATCTTATTATAGATCATTTTCAATATCCATTATTATTCTGAATTTTATTTCCAAGTAAATTTCATCGAAAATAATAAAAAGTATCTAGAATTATTCTAAAGAATTTATATTCTATTTAAAAGTATAAATTTCATCAAATTACTTATTAATAGTCATTGAAGAATAATTCATATATATGATATTTTTAATGATATAATAATAAAATTTGTTCTCATTCTTTCATTATTTTGGTGGTATTGTTTCTCTCTCAAAAAATCATATCAAAAAATTTATTCATAGATTTTTTAGGTGGTATCAACATTATTTCATCATCTATTTTTTTGTAATCCAATTCCTTAATAAACTCAAATATATTAATATAAAATTTAATAGAATCATTCTTTATGAAATCCTTAAGTTCATGTTATAGGTTTTTAATAGATTTCGTAGATCCATCATCTTCACTCTTTGAATCGTGAGGATTATTGTTAGTTAATTTAATATAAGAAATGAGATTATTATAAAACAAAAAAAATTTCCTCATAAAAATTATATCTCAATAAAGATCCAAATATTTCATTATAAGAGTAATACATATTATATTATAGAAAAAATTAGAAAATTATATTTACTAAAAAACCATTTTAAATTTGATAATTAATAATTATTAATATATATACATTGATGAATAATAATATAATTAAACATGAGCATCTAAAAATAAAAATCTGAAGATTTTCTGAATTTTAGGCTTAAATTTATGGTTCTGAAATAAAAATAATTTTTATATGTTAATTAAATTTCATGTATATAGTTAATTATTTTCCTGAAATGGAATTTATATTTTGAATTACCTCGTCCAAATTATAAAACAATTTTTTTAATAATTTTTTGAGATAAATGGAGTTTTGGTTAAATATTAAAATATGGTACAATTATAATGTATGTATAATTTTCAACATAATATCTTAAAAATAAAATAATAAGTCATGTAAAGGATGTTGTGAAAAAAATTACTTATTTAATAAAATAATTCATTTTAAAGTGTTAAAATTATTTTTTCACAACTATTAAGACTCATTCAAAACCTAACTTATATTTTAAATTTTATTAAATACTTTTCTATGAATAAGATGTTGAGTGGATAATTTATGCACATTATGTTTTGAAAATTATAAAATATTATTTGTTTTATTCCATCTAACAGGAATATTTCAAATGACTAATAAGTAAGGGAGAACTCAAAATCCCATACTCCACTGATAAAATAGGACATAGAACCCCTAAATAGGTTGATGTTTGTCTAAATCTCAATGGTGCTGGTTTTCAGTCAATTCAATTTCTTTGATCGAGTAGATCACAATCAGTCACTACATCATATGTCACCAATGGTAGTTGGTGTTATCTCTAGTAAACTAGTGGTTCTTGAATCAACTATTAATCATTTTTTGTGTGGAAACAATATTTTAGGTAATGGAACTCCCCATCCAGGTTCACAACCTCTTCCTCTCTTATACACATTGCCTTAAATTATATTAATAGTTTTGGGATGACACACAACTTCCCAAAGGTGAATCTATAACCATCACAATTATTCGTTACTTTAGTAAATGTATTAGTTTGTATAATTGTAGTTATCTTCTTAGTTTAAGGATATAATGGTACCAAAAATATTTATAATTGAAATCTACATTAAAAAATACTAAATGATTATGCTTCAGTAAATTCCAATGCTATAATAAATTACTCTTATCGATATAAAAATCTTTTGTATGTGGAGATGAACCTTTGATATTCCAATTGACTATATATAATAGTAATCCAAAACTATATCTAATATTTCCAGTAATGGAATTATTCGTAAATGTTATGTAACTTCTTCATATTAATAGTACATATGTATCTTTGATATGCGTTGAAATTCCTCTCACTTTAGCATACTAGATTCTTCATGGAGATTTCATAATTTTTAATCTCCCCTAATATTCATACGGTAAAATTTCGCATTAAAATATAAAATTTAGTATAAAGATATCTAGTAATAATATACTTTTTCAGATCAGAACTCCATCAATTTTGTTATTGTATTCTTATTCTTGTCGGAAGACACATTAAAACCTCTTCTCATAGAACATATAGTTCTTGTTATCTCTTTTTTATAAATTTATTATATATTCCCTATCTCCAATTATGTATAGAAGAAATCCATATATCCCTTGATTTATTTGAATTTCAAATTTTAAATTCAAACTATAAATAACTTCTAAATTATACCAATTCGAATTAATATGTACTATATTTTTTAATTATCGCTATTAGTGAAATTATAATGTTAGTTAATAGATGTTAGAATAACTAAAAAACATACCAATGAAATCCATGTCATCACTACTATTAAAACTTTCTAGATTTCAAATGAAACAATAATTTTCTTGAATAATGACAGGATTAAAAATTAAAATATTAAATTTTATCTGGATATAACATTCCCCGTAAAACATGACATACAATATGAAATATGTCTCAAGGGGTGATGATTTAGTACTAGAAACCATCATCTTAATTCATGAATTCCAATAATTAACATGAATATCCTCTAAAAAATATTATATTTAATAACAACCTATTTCAAAAAAAAATTATAAATATATATATCATTTAATAAAACAAAATTTTAATTATCATATACATTTATATTTGATATTTTTTTAATCAATTTTCAATATTATGAGTGTGTGATCTAGATTGTTTAGAACTAGTTTCATAACAGTGGTTTTGTTATTTTTTACTCTCTAAAAATCTGTCATTACTAGATCAAAAAATGTACATGAATTAACATATCCTGATAGTTTATAAGGTTATAATTTCATTCAATGATATTTTAATCCATTGTTCTTGTAGAGAAAATTGGTGACATGCATGTTTGATTGATATTTAATAAATGAATAATGGTATCATAATTAATTTGTTTAATTTTATGGATTCCATTTATGAACCAAATAAAATAATTATTGAATTATTTATATGTTATATAATCATTTATTATGTTCTCATAGAAATCCTTGATATTATTTTATATCGTTTTTCAAGTTGGTGGTTATACCGACTGAATATGAACATACCATAATTAACGGCAGATTAAAATATAAAAGTATTTTATATTGGAATAATAAAATTATTATAGAATAATAATGATATTATTTATAAAATTTTAAAGTGGTGAATCATATATGAACAATGATTAAAAAATAATAAATAAACTATATGAAAAATTAGATTCATTACTTTGCGGAGAGAGTAGTCCTCACAAAACATGATTAACATTTTCATTTCTCCAAATATGAGAGAGAAATAAGGTGGATTGTATTTTATCCACTTTTAATCATAATCATATTATATGTTTCACATTTTAAACAAAATTTCACTTGTATTTTCATTATAGAGGGGGGATGGTGAGAAAATATACTTTGTTGCTTTTTTGAGGTTATTGTCTGAACAACACATGAATAAAAGTTTTATTTTTATTAAAATAATTAAGGAAAGATTGTTAAAATTGATTACCTTACACTAATAAAATTTTGTGTACTAAAAAATATTATTTTATTATATAGGATTTTAAAAATTATGTTATGTAATGTACGAAAGAAAAGAATATTAGTTAGAAAAAAAGTTCCACAATTGAGGACTTGGGATTTTTCGTGGATGAATCCATGGAAATAGATGTATTAGGATCATTTACTGTGACTGGAGGTTCATGGAAATGAATATTATTATAGTGGATGTAAATGGGTTACAATTTTAATATAAAAAAAAATTTAGAGGGGGTATTGAATGGTTTGAGAGATACCATTTATATAGGTGGTTAGAATGACATTTTTTAAATATATCAAATTAAAATAAAGAGAGCACATGTTTCTCATGTAAATAAGACTCCAAAATTGAGAACAATATAGTGTGAAATGAGAGATGTAAAATTATCCTTTAATAAATTAATTTAAAACATATAATAATGATGTTTTTATGTATTCTACTCTTATAATTTTCAATTTTACCATTTTTAGTTTTTACCATGCTAATTAATTTAACATAGGTAATTATTTTTTATTGTATAAAAATTAATGGGAAATTATTAAAATAAATTTAACTAATAATTTAAAATATTAAATCGATTTCATTAGATAAAATATATATTTGTGATAAAAATCAAATTAAAAAATACTTCCTGTAACATATAAAAAACAATTTTTTGAAATATTGTATTTTTAATATTAAAAATTTTATACTGGGTAAAATTATCCAAATATTTTATTTTATTGATATAATTTGATTTATAATAAATTTATAAATTTAATATTTATTTTAAATCAATCCAAAAAAAAGTTCAATCCAAAAAAAACTAATTTAAAGAAAAGTCCGAAAATTGTTTCTTTTATAAGAAATTATTACATAAGTTAATAAAAGGTTAAAAATATTTTTATAAATTCATAATATTATTTTTATATGTATATTTTTCTATCCTTAAATACATTTTTGATCATGAAATATGTTTAATATGTTTTTAGGTTATACTTAATTCATGATATTGGTTTAAACAATACAAATTTTGTAAAACTAGAATTCACAATTTATATAAAAAACTATTATTTTAGAAAAATATCAAAATTTAACATTAGGTAAATTTTGATACTAGTAATTAAATAATATATTTACTTTTTTAAAATTTATATTCTAAAACTAATAAATTTATCATTTAAATGATAATTCACAATATAAAGGAAAACTACTTTTATTGAAATATAACGATTTTAAATATTGAATATTATTAATATTATTTCATATCAATTTATAATTTAAATAATTTTAATATAATAGGTCATATATTTTAATATAATATATTATCAAAATAGTATTTTTAATATGATTAATATAACTTATTAAACCATTAAATATTTATTTAATAAATAACAACTTTTTTAATATTAATTCACATTTAATATTTATCCTCCAAATGAAATAAATTTCAATTGCAACTAAATTTTTATTAGATTATTTATTAATATTATAATTTCGTAATAATTTCCCTCTAGTATGTGATGCAATTTTTTAGCTTCATCTTCGGTACGAATCTTGTAATCGAATTTATTATTAATTCATAGAAATATATATTTTAAAATCTCTAGTTGCTAACTGGAAGGAACAAGTACAAATGAGGATTGGATTCCACAAATACCTCCATTTATTGATGAATTATATTTTGTGTTTTGTAAGTCATATATTAAAACATATCTTTTATATATTAACATTGATAGTTGGACTACCACATTCAAGCCTTATAATGTACTTGAACTGGATCCTGATTCATTGGTCAGTAATGATGTAATTTGATTAGTTTTTAACTATAATGTAATGAATATTTTATATCATAATATTTTTATAAATGTTCACAACCTTGAATTTTCTTTTAAAAAATCATTAAATATACAGAATTGGAAAATTTTATTATTTAGGTTCATATAAGATAATGTGAACTAAGCATAATATGTTAAAGTATGAATATAAAAAATTTGAAATGGAAAATAAGGAAATATTAATCTATTTTTTTAATATTTACTAGAAAAATAAATGGGTTGTGTTCATAAGGATAGACTCTAGATAATTATATTTTAGTAGAATGATTTATAAGATAGTTACATAACAAATTTTGTAGTAAGATTATATTTATAAAGGAAAATAAAAATTATTATAAAGATAATATTTATGAGATTATTGGATAATTGTTGCAAAATGAGTTTGAACTTATATTTCTCATGAAATTATTTTTAAAATGAAAAAACATAATTTTAAATCAAATATTTCTACTTACTATTATGAATCTGAGATACTATTTAGTGAAAGAGAATATGATTTTGGTGTGATAATGAAATAAGATGAAAAGAAAAGAGGTTAACCATTATGAACCAGAAAGGTGTATAATATAGGGGAAATAACAATATTCATGAAAGATAATGAGATGAATAATGATGCATTGGATATTATGTTCTATCAGTGTATAACAAAAGGAAATGTCATGTAAAAATTATGATTATTAAAAAATAACCAAAACAATGGGAAGTTTCAATAGAAGGAATAAAATTAAATGGAAGTTGATTTGAGGTACACTTTTGACTCAAAAACAAGTGTTAAACCCAATTATGAAAACGAAGATGATAATCTTTTTCATATGACAATAGAAAAAATGGTTTATGATTTTGGTTTTTCTTCTTTAAATTTCAATATAAAAAACCAATAGAATATGAACATTATATATATATATATTAAAAGACTATATCATAAAATTGGAAAACAGTTGTGATATATATGAAATTCATAAAGGTAAAAATAAATGATTTCTTATGGAAAATAGAATTTAAATAAATATTATTAACAATATAATGATTAAAACATTAAATAACATAAATATTTTTTTAGTATCTAATCATTTGGATTTTAATTGTACTCACATTTAGATAAAGTCTACACTTTATGAAAATTAAAATTTACTTTAAAAAATGATAGGAATATTGATTTCATGTCTAATTACAAGAATATGAAGTAGAAAATTTCAATTCTATTATTAATTAGCTAAATACAACAAATGATGAAAATAAATAGTTTATTAACAAAACCTATAGGAATAATGATATAATATCTATGTGAATGAATTTGAATATAGAAATTTCAATGTCGGTCTTGATTAGAATAAAAGGATTCAAAATTAAATTTAAAATTTTAAATAAAATTTGTTTACTTCTATCCAATTTATAGAAAAATAATTTAAAATAACTATTGTGAATAAAATGAAATAATATAAAATTAGTCTTGAATATGATAATATTTTACCTAATATGTGCATTATTTTATTTATTATGATTTTTAATCGAATTAAATAATATGATACATGTTTTAGATGTTAAATGAAAGTACATTATGCAGATAAGTACTAATAGATATTTCTATTTCCTATTAAACCTAATTAATCTATAATTTATAAATAATTTTCTTTTAAATTACAAATAAAATTATGTTTAAAAATATTTTGTGTTCCCAAAAATTCAAATACTAATTACATAGGACCTAGGTTTTCATTAGTTCCAAAATAAATATATATATATTTTTATAGAAAACATGTATTGGATGATTAAATATAGATGTATTGTATATAAATAGTGGATTAATAGGATATATTACTAGTGATATCACAAAAATTTTATCTTTAAAAAAAATAAATGGATGTGATATTACATTAGGTGAAAACCCAAAGGGAAAGGTAAAAGATATTGTTGAAGTTATAGTTTCAAAATATACTATCATTTATATGGTTTTTTATTACAATGGATACAAAAACAATTTAATAATCATATATCAACTACATGATGATAAATTTTATATTATATTTTAAAATTATATGTTTATTGTTATTAATGATTAATTTTTATTATTATATTAAAATAGAGAAGATAATATATATTATATTTATTTTTCTTAATAAAGTAATAATGATTTTAAATGTTCAAAAGTTATATAATTTTATGATATTTTGTGGCATAAAATATTAATCTATATTTATTTTTTGTTGTAACAGAAGCTAACCATGTTCCAAATAGTTCTATTTTTACTTTAACTTAATGATTAGAGCATGTATGTTTTGATAAATGATTTAATGATAAAAAACAAAAAATAACATTCAAACTAATTAAATAAGTAATCAATGTAAGGTATATTAAAATCATTTTTTTAGATAAATTTTTCCATATTAACCCTACTAGTTTGTATGGTAAAAAATATATTTTTGTTATTATTTTCTATTTGCTATGATTTATATGTGATAATTTGTTTCCTAATAAATTTTAATCATTTTTTAAGTTTATTACATATTATAAATTATTTCAAGACTAAAATTGTGACATTATTCTATCAATTTTACGTAATATATTTTTGTAATTACTAAATATATAATCTCATTAGTTTTGAGATGAAAATGGATATTTTTATATTTTCTCAGCAAAAATGAAAAAAAATATTGTATTATGAATATTAAAAATAAAATAAAATAATAAATAGAAAAAAACAATGTTTAATGAATATAATTTACTAAAATTATTTATTACAGATGTTTAAAATTCAATTTTTTATATTTACATAATAATAATTTTAATATCTATGTTGAAAAAACTAATAATTAACTTTAGTAGGGTATAAAAACTTTTTTTAAGAGTTCTTCATAATAATGTTTTTATTCTTAATAAAAAGGATTCTTTAGATAAATATACTGAAAAATAATATAATGAAATATTTTTAGGATAATAAAATTTATGAAAATATTATAGGGATTATAATAAAACATGGTTGTCAATGAAAAAATTCATGTTATGTTTTATGAATGTTTAATGGTAAAGAAGAATACTGATTTGAATTAAAATAGTGAGGATTTTAAAGACATTAATTCTGGAGAAGGTAAACATAGTGTAATTGACTCACCTATTGATAGGGGGAATGAAAACATACACTATCAACCCAAAACTAGGATTTGATAACCCATAAAGATCATCCAGTGGCTAATATCATTTAAAATGTTGAATAAAATCTTCAAACTAGGATATCTACAATAGCATTTAGTGCTTATAATTATTTTATTTATGATTGTGTTAATGAAAATTTTTATAATTATTTAAATGATTCTAAATATGAATTGATAATTTAAGATGAGGTAAATCAATTTACTATAAATAATGTATGTACTATATTTCTTCCACCCAATGAATCTCATAATGTTGGATATAAATGTATCATCATAAACAAGCTTGATGAAAATTGGAAAATAATTACAAATAAAGATAGATAACTATATAATAATTCTCTCAAGAATAAGGTATTTATTTTGAAATATAATTTTCACCAGTATCAAGGATATAGTTATTAATATTATTATAATCTTATGAATGTTTTCAATATTTTATGTTATTTAAAATTGTTTTTAAATGTGATTTTTTAAATAGTTATATTTATGAAGAAGTATTTCTAAGAAAACCACTCATATATGAGAATTAAATACTTCCAAATCATTTTTAAAAATATTATAATTATTTATATTGATTAAAACATGATCCTCAAGCATGTTATGAATGCTTATAAAATTGTATTTTAGGAAATATGTTTGAGAATGGAAACATTGAATTTATGATATTTATTGAGAAGAACTACAAGGATATTTTTTTCAAACAAATTAATTTGAGTGATATAATTTTTGGATCTTAAAATAATAATTTATGTGAATAATTTTCACATTTCATGAAATGGGAATTTGATATGAGTTTAATGGAAGAGTGCAACTTCTTTCAAGCTCCTCAAATATTTCATAGATATGATAGTTCATTTCTTAGTCCATCTAGGTATCCTATGGATTAGTTAAAATATTATTATCAAACTCAAGTAAATATATAAAAACCACATGATTTCTAATTTAAAATTACAGTTATAAAAATATATAATTTTTTTGATATTAATTTTTTTGATTTATGATTTGTAGTTTATAATATTTAACTATTTCAAGGACTGATTTGAAGATTCCTGTATTCATGTGTTTAATATTTCAAAGGTATCGTACAAAAATTATTTTGAAATATATGAAATGGATTTTAAATAATGTTAAAGGATATTTAAATCTTGTTTTATTTTAACCTATAAAATCTTATTTTGATTTGAATAACTATGTTAATTTTGACTTTGGTTGATGAATGATAGAATGAAAATCACATAATATTTGTGTAATTTTTATGGTAATTATTTATTCTATTGGATTTTAAATAAATATAATTTTATTTGATATATCAACAAACATAAGTGAATTTTTTCCTATAGTATCTTTTCTCTCATAATCATTATGTTTATGAAAAAATTAATTTATTTTGGATTTAATTTTTTAAGAACCCTATTTTTTGTCATAATAATCCTATTATTTCTATTTACAAATTACTCTTAACTAATTATTGTAATCATAATATTGGTGTTATATTTAATTTTATAATAGGTCATTCTCAAAAAAGAAAAATTAATCTATAATCAACTTATATAAAAAATAGTCTTACAGATAATTTTACAAATCATTATGATATCACTAAATTGGAGAATATTAAATTTGATCTTAGGATTATAGAAGTATAATTATTTTATATGTGTCATGTGATTTGGGGGAGATTAAATTATAATTATATATCACACGAATAATTTTTTATGTTACTATTTAACAATATTATTACTTTTTAGGGGATTTTTGAGTCATGTTTTGAAATTATATTATTTAGGAATGTGTTTAACCCCATTTATATTCATTTTCATGACATCTTAATTCTATATATTATTGTTTCAACATGAAAAATAAGTTTCTAAGATAAAATATGTTTTTATGTTAATAATAATTATATTTAATGGGGATTAAATATGTTTGGGATGCTAAATTTATAAGATTATTTTTCCTTCCTAGTTAATATCACGTATTTTACAATTCATTTTTGATTAATTTCATAGAGGGGGAATGTTTGTTAGTAACAAATACTTGATTTTATACTTATTAAAATGGTTATGGTTATTAAGCGAATACATGATCCACTTTATGTTTTTATAATTTAACAAATTATTTCTATCATTCCCTCAAACATGAATATTATAAAGGTCAAAATGTTTTGAAATTTTTTTGAATATTTTGAGTGACAAAGTTTCTCACAAAAATATTAAGTAATATCTTGTTTATGATTAAATATTCTACTATTTTATGTAATAAATTAATGATATAGAAATTTTTTTTCTTCTTTATTGTGTCATGTATTAAATATTAATTAATTAATTAATTTATTTTTTTTTTATTTTTTATTTATCATTTGATTCCTTATTATTATTCTAGACACATTCTTTAGAAAACTGATTTTTATTTTTCCTAATTTTTTTTATCCTTATAATGGTTATAGATTTTATAGTTTTCCTTTATGATGTGATTAAATGTATCATCTTACCTTTATATGGTGTATGAAAATTCTTTTTTACCTATATTTTGTGTGTAAAAGTAATCATACATTTACACAAATAAACCTTTTACTTATGCATATAATATAGAAAATTCATGTTACCATTAAATGAAATAATTACTACACTTATATAGGATTTATAAATCCTATTGTACCATTATATAAAATATATTTTATTACCTTTATAAAAAATAAAAATGGATTACCTTTTTGAAGTTCCAATATTACATTTATATATCACATATGTTTTTCATTTTATATTAATACAACACGTAAAACTCATATATTAACTTTACACAACACTTAGAAGGTTCTTTTATATAGAAAAAATTTATTACCCTGTTATATCTAGATTGATTTACCCTCCACTAGACAAAATAATATGTATGTTACATTTATATAAAGTAGAATCATTTCATATTATTTTTATTCATGGATGTAAATTTTATTTTAAATTATTTATTTAATTTAATTATGTTCATATTTCAATGATGTGTTTCAAATCATTGGATTCTTCTTTATAAAATAAAGAATATTTTCCAGGTATAATAAATTATTATATCCTATAATGTACGCTTGAAAATTAAATAGAATTTTTATTTATATGAATCTAAAATTCATCAATGTTTATTTATTGAAAGGTAGGAAATTTCCTGATTTTTCATTCAAAATATTTTTATTTTCCAGAATGATGATTCATATAGGTCATCAGGTATAAATATTTGATCAAACTCAGAAAAAATAGAACATAGAAAATGATTTCAACAAAACTAGAAAAAATTAACAAAGGAAAAAATTATGTGGAACATATTGTACAAAATGTTCAATATTTCATAGTTTAAAAATAGTAGCATCATTAATATGATTAAAATCCTCATATTCCAATTCTACATCATTTTTTAGCATCATTTGTAGAACAACACTATCAATTGTGATCTTAAAAATTCCTATACTTATTACAAGTGATTTACCATGTATTAATATTTTGTAGTATGTCATTGAATATTTTATTTTAATTCTTACATATCTATGGTTTATAATATATTTTAAAAGTTATTATTTTAGGGTCATACCACTCCAACAGACGGTATGTACAAATTTTTACTAACTAGTAAAAGGTGAGGGGATTCAGCTATTCCTTGGTTCAGAGAATGGAAAGGTTGGTTCCTTCCACCACTTCTATAAGTATATAGTTGGGTTATAACACCTAGGGTTAAACAAGAATGTATTTTTTTGATAATAAAGATATTGAAAATTCATTTTTAATGTGTTATTAATTTCCATTAAAATTCAACAATTGGTTTTACCAGGTTCTATTTCTCTTCGTATATCAGATAAGTGATGACTAGGTGTATATATCAATTTTATCCGAACTAAAAAAAGTATCTTATACCATTATTCTTTTTATTTCCTCGAGAAATTTATTTTTAATAATTTAACTCTAATGCAATCCTTTAATGTATTTTTAAAGACCAATACACCACCTTCATGAACATTTTCCACCCCCCATCTGAAACCCACAAAAGAATCTTACGTACATCGAAAATAATATATTATATCCGGTTTAGCTTCACATATAGTAGAAAACTGAAAATAAATCCCTATATATAAAATACCTTGGTACGAAACAATGGAAGATATAAGTTTTTTTATTAACCTACAGTGCAAGGCCCATTCTATGAAATTAATAATAGAATCCATATTATTTAAATAAAAACCCACCCACATTGCCAATGTTATTCACTAAAAAATTCATGGGAATTTATTTACTCTATTTCAATCAATAAAGAGTCTGTGTGAAGAGTTCCTATTGTTTTATGGTTTACTTATTAAAAATTATGAATCTCCATTTAATGGTAGGGTTTCCCAATGATTATGTTTTCCAATTTTATTAAAATCCTTTCATTATTTAATAAATTAAATTTAATTTTCAGTATATCTTCATTAATGTAATTCCATGGTATTACCATCAAATATATATATTATTAATGAGATATTACTTATTCCCTATCATCATATCCTCTACACAATTCATTATTATACTGATGTAAAGGCATCTAATCCGTTTTTTTCCTTTATTATTGTAATCCACTCTAATTCATTTTAAATTTAATATGAAATTTAATTTTTATTTATTTTGTAGAATTAATTATTATATTATCAATGATATATCACCATTAGTTCTCATTATACATCTTTTATAAGAAAGTTTAATGTGGAAAAATAATTGGAAAACCAATTAATAAATCTAAATCATCCTAAATTTATACAAATTAATGAGTTTTTTTTTCATTGAAAAGAAATCAATTTATATATACAAAAAGTAGATTCGTTCCCTCTATTAGATGCACATTGGGATTATAACCTTGAAACATGTTGGGTTTTTAATATCTCGATATTCACTCGGTGAAAAAAAAATTCCCTATCTATACAATGGGCTTGATAAAACAAAAAAATATTCTTTAGAAGATTAATAATTTATTTAAAATATATTATGAACGATTTTAATTTTCATTCACTAATATAAACTATTACTTAATTAATATTCCATTAAAAATGGAACATACCATAACATTGTGAATTTTCTATATTTTCTATGTTGATTTTTAGATAATCACCCAAAGATCATTATTCTTTCATAGAGAGGGGAAATAATAACATTCCGTATATCCTTTATTTATATATGGATTCAAATTTATTACTAATATATGATTTAATAATGAGGATACATTATAAACAATATGATATTAAATTTATATCAATTCCATTCATATGATCTATGCATTCATTTATATCATGAGATAATATAGATTAATACTTTTTTGTAAACCATGCAAATTTATGTGTTCTATCTTGATATGAATCCTTGATGTTATGTTTATGATATTTTTCTAGTTAATTCACAAAAACCACATGGTATTTGAGTGGAATTTTGTGGTGGTGTGGGAACCTACTTCACATCATACACATATCCTCATCTTTTCTATACAATTTCTAATTGGTTGTTGTCATAGAGATTGAATCACATAACAATTCCCTCATTTGAGATGTTTAATGAATGTGTATTCCAAATGTAGGTGGTTATTTGGAAATAGATCTAACAACACTTAGGGACTCACATAGGTCAAGAGGATGTGTTTTCCAGATCATCAATCCATTCTTAAGGGAAATATTTCCTATTCTAGGACTCTATTATAGATTTGAGATTTATTCATAAATCCTTTATTAAATCCCAAATATGATGCAGGTCACCCATATATTATCAACTAAACATTAACATGTATTTTCATTATAATCATCATTATTTTCCTAAGGTTCCTATTCAATGGAGACATCTGCATGTGTTCGAGGTTATCCATCTATGGTACTCTATTGTGAATGAATAAAAGATTCTACTTTCATTTATTATCATGATACTATTTTTAAGAAACATAGTGTGACACTCTAGAAATTTTCATCATGCAGGAAGATGAGAGTTGTTTTGGTGTCAACATTGCGGCCAAGCTATGGGCTTCCTAAATATCCTTATGAAAGGAAAAAAACCCACACAATTCACTTCAACATAATGAGTCACATAATACCATTTTTTATAATGTGTTCAGGAACAAACCATGATGTTTAATTTCATGTGACAAGGATTTCCAGTCAAAAAGTTACTAGCCAAGGGCAGGTGTGGGAATTATGTTGAAGAGGACTAGGTGGCATGGAAGGGATGTATCCTCCCATTCTAGATATGACCCTAATGGGAATATGTTCCACATAATATTAGGGTGAATATAGGGTATGTTGGGTTTGACCATCCGACAGGAATCCTACATATCCCCTTTAGAGAAGAATCAAATACCACATTGTTCAAAAGGTTAGGTCATTCACCAATTGAGGAAGAAAATTTTAGATTTATCTAACTAAAAGGCCATTGTTTAACCGAGATAAATATCCATCAGACAGATTCTCTACTGAGATATGAATTTTTTCAAACAGATGTCATGAAGATTACTAACATCTATGACCATGTGATTCTTGATCAGTGTGAGAATTAAGAGGAAGCATAATATTCATAAAAATGAGTAATATTTTTCATCCACTTTAATATGTGGTTGAGGAAATGGAAGTTGAAGGAATAACCCAAATTAAATACTAGGGGCTTACTTCAAAAGGTATTCCCTAGTGGAAGGCGAGAGGAAGATCTATAAAAGGATTCCCAAATAAGAAATTTTACTACTCATCTGTTGGTAGATGAGGGTAGTGTCACTTGTGGTAATATGAGAGAGATAATGTTCATTGATGTTCTTGTATCCACTCCTATTTTCAGCCCCAATGCCCTATCATTATTCTATGTTTGAGATCCTCATTAACAAGAAAATGTAAAATCGAGAAAACAATGAGGATCGAATATATTAGGTAGGATAAATGAAGGAAATATAATACAATATGAATGTATAATATAGATAAAACACAGATGTGACCTATGATCTTATTATACATATCTATAGGGATTGGTGGAGGCCTTGGGTTGGTCCCCCTCAGACGAGGGATCCATGGGAAAAGGTTCCCTGCAATTGGTGGCATGAAATAGGGGCCCAAAAAATGGCTCTTATGGGTGTGTATTTGGTTAGTAGAAGTCTTCTTGCATTGGTAATGATTGGGAAATCATAAGGTCCTTCACACAAGGTACATCTGGGTGAACTAAATATGTCTAACACTAGGTAGACTGGGGTGTACTAAAGAGGTATCTGGGTAATATAAAACCTAGGAAACAACATTATTATATAGCCATTTTCTAGGACCCAAGGGCATCTTCACGTGTTAATGGATGACTAGCATTCATATTTTTAGTATTGGAGGGGACCTTTTTACTAGTAGTTTTGAATAAGAGGGGGTATTTCCTATAATATTTCATGGAATTATAGAATATGTGGGACTTCAATTAATTTATTTCTACTAATTACCCCTTGTTGTTTAGGCAGAAGATACCACTCGAGTGTTTGGAGGACTTGGGAAAGAAGATCTTCACGCGGTTTCTTCTTCATTTTTTACCCATCCCAAAGAAGGATCCCTAGGTTCCTATATATAGGAAATATTGGGACCCTAGGTGAATGATGTAACTTGTACAAGTCCACCAAAAAGTTGTCTTGTAATAAGACATTTCATAGGTGTGTCTATTCTTAGTGGGCCACGCAGGTAGGGCCTATGCTGTCCTCTTGGAATGAATGTGGGGTACACACAAGTTATCTTGGGAGAGTTCCTTAACTCCATTTATCTACATCACAACCTTAGATATTGTTACATTAACTATTATCAATTGCAAGAATCATCCCCTTAGGATTGGATCTAATCAAAATAATAGGGTTTGATCGTGAGGTAGATAGAGGAAATGAATTTGACAAAATATTAACATTTTGGTTCTCATGTATTTGGGTGTCTCCAAATTCATGTTTAGTGAACATCATCATAATATATTCATAAAAAAGGATTCATGTTCATAAAGTGCATAACCCAAGTGCACAACTAGGTCAAAAATTTTATCCAAATTGGTCATTTTTGTTGATCAACCATGCTGGTTATTCATGTAGGTTGTCTATTTTTATAAATATCATTAACTACCCATTGGTTCTTCCTTATATATTCTCAAATCTTATTCAGTCACTGTGCAATTTTATCACACTTCCCTCTCCCTCCTCTTGATTTTCATTCATTATATACATTCAATGAATCATATCATGCGAGAAAATGTTATGGTTTTGTCTATGTGACACATATACATTGAGGGAATAACCAATATGAGGTCACTTTGGTGATTGACCTGTGCGAGGTAACGTAGGAAAGTGACCAACATGAGGTATCATTTTGCCAACTTTTATGAATTTCCAAAACCAAGATTTTATCTATAATAAAAAATATTGATATCTCCTTATATATTCCAAATGGCCACCCCAAGTGCTTCTAATGATCAATTGACAACATATGTTTTCAAGATGATAAACTATTTCGCCTAGATTATTATGACATGTGTGACTATAGCTTTCTAGAATTAGAAAAATACATGGGGAAGTACTAGCATGAGTACCCAAAATGTGATTACTTGTCATTGTATGAACATGAACATCTGATAGATGCATTCATACCAACTCTAATAGTTATTTTCTGAATTCATGGTTAGTGGAGCACACTAACATTCCAACATCCAATATTTCATCCTATTTATCATATATCTATAAAGGAATAGTTCTTCCCACATGCATCATGCACTACATATTGTGTTCCCTAGATCATAATCCTCACACCTAGAAATCATAGACTCACTACTGACAATATATCATATCTTCCTAACAGAAAGATAAATAATAATGCTATAGAGAGAATTTGGCGCTATATTCTAAAGGGCTGTAAATCTTATGTGGATGTGGGAATAATGTGTGCACAAAAACTATGAAGAATTTAATACCAAACTTCAAGTAGTTAGATTATATGAATTTTTACCGGCGGCCCATAAATATGTGTACAAGAATCTGGGCATCATCTATAAGTTGTTAAGCTAGTGGATCCCTTAGATGAACACTTTTTATATGTCACACAATAAATCGAGAAATATTTTATGGGATTCCTAAAAGATTTTAAGAGTTCCCTTCCTCAGAGGCATGTGTGGTGAATCCATCTCTCCGAAATAAACATGGGATTGTGTTGAAAGGTCATTGACCTCGTCTTCCTGTCTCTTAAAGATATAATGGAATATTAAGAAGTAATAATGTCATCTAATGGGAGTAATCCCCTATTAATCATAGATGAAGGCATTGTTCGAGCCAAAAGAAGAAGGTCTTACATTCCAGTTCCCAAAAATATTCCCTTCATTAGAGAATAAGATATTTCCTGGAAAATTATGGCATACCTTATAGCAAGGATAATAAGAATGACGGAGTTATGAAGTGAGGTCAGATGTCTCAGGATGTACCCATCTTTTGGGTTTTCTAATGATCTGATTGAATACCTACTTGTTGCCACACCATGAATCTAAAAGTGGAATGTGTCCGGGGAAATTTATTTTATTTTAAAAAGTAGCATAAGGGAACCATGTAAGATTGTGTTATCATATTTTGAAATTTTTGTACTAGTTCCTTCATCATATATATGTAGTAAAGGACCCCTATCGAATTTTAAGTGAATTTCTATTGTTGTGGTGGTGTATCATGTCACACATATATTCATTAAATTGATGAGCTAGGTTGAAGTCCATGAACGATGGTTTCATCCATTCATTTTGGATGTTTCTTGTATTAAACAATTATCTCTGAAATATTGTGATTCCCTAAAGAATCAGAATACACTGGTAGAGTTTATATTCTTCGCATATGACGAATACCAAGGGAAAAATTTTTTGATGAAGGAAACAGTGATGAAGAACTAAGGTCTTATATGGTCATATTTATAGGAAGTGTACCAGATAACCATATTTATTGTGAGATCATTTGTGAATCCTATGCACCATATCAATTTTCCGACCAGTTCAAGTGTTAAAAATAGTATAATGTATTTCCACCGACACATGTTTAGTTTGAGAAATTTTCGATGGTGGCCTAAAATTATTGGATCCTCATTAGAATTGAGGTATCCTATCTATCAATAAAGATACCTCTACCAGGCACATCCATCAGGTTATGCTCTGGGTATGCAAATGATTGGATTTAGTCATACCCTTAAGGGGAGTTGACGATAAGAATCCCCTGATTTGAGGCCCCAATGACTTGTAGACATGGAAATAATAATATAACGGCTCATCCTTGGGGTGATTACATTGAATCTTTAATGAATTTAAAAGGATCTTGATCACAGGCTAATGGGTCAGCCAAAGCTAAAAATGCATTATCTTCAATGCGAAGGTCGTCAAGTCATCATCATCTGGAGGAGACCACAGCTCTGATTGCACTTCATCCTTCCCTAGTAGAGATGATTGAGAGGGATACAATTTCATGATATGTTTGTGCTACCACATAACTCTAAGCATCAACATTGGATTATGTGTGTCCTTCAGAAATATAAGATCCACAAGGCATTACCCGAGACATTAAAGATTTATGGGTGTTTAACCAAGCTGGCATATGTATCACGTGAATTGTGGAAATATGAGCTCCCTATGATATTCATCCTTACTTTTATTATCTATGGTGGTGAAATATATTCTATATATAGAGATATTGATACAAGAATGTGATGATTGGATCACAAAAACAAAACATGTAACAAATATGCTGGCTCGAGATTTCATTTGAGGGAATATCTGACACATCCAATATTGAATGGGATGAATTCATTGATGTAGGTGATTTATGATTACTTCCCTCCCCTTTAATCCATATCTAACATTTAATGTATATTATCTACTAATAAGGATCTGAATTTACTTGTATAATGATGTATCATCAGAACCATCCTCCCCAAGATACAATTAGGTGGGTACCACAATCGGAGTTCAGATGTCTACCTTTGATCCCATGGAGTTATCCTTAGTCCATATTCAAATGAAAGAGGATATGGATGAGGGACCCTTTCCACCTCCAATGTATGTATTAAAAAAGGAATACAATGTCTCATCGCCGTATTTTTTGATGAAATAGAAAAGAGAAATGAGGTTGTTCAGGAGTATTCACCAATATATGTCTCTAGAAATGTCATTTTTCCTTTTAACTATCTTGATGTAATTATATAGTTGTTCTCTCCATTTTTAGGATCTAATTTAATTTCATCCCCCATGTGGTCTAGTAATTATCCCTCTTGTACTTAAGGGGACATTCCAGATGAAGTACAAAGTCATACATGTGAGACCATTACTTTGATGTGAGAAGTGCCAAGAGACGAAGTTATGTCTATACCATATTATAGAGTTGGAGGAGAATATAGGAAATTTAAAATGTGGATCAGACAGTTCCATTCACCAATCACTAACACCTGTTACATAAAATAATTTAGACATATTTCATATATAGGGGTACCCCTGTGATAACCACCCCTAACTATACTGTTATCTCAGAGGATGCGGATTGGGGTCTCAGGTTGTAAGAGGAGGATGTCCTACTGAATCTAGATCCTGATATCAAATGTTTACCCATAGGTGAGAATTAAAGGAGGGCTTGGTTCATTAATTAATTTAATGATAAATAACAACATGTAAATTGTATACATACTCTCAGATCTTTGATTTTCATGATCTTTAAAATAGTTCTACAAATTCATTAAATAATTGGATAGACGAGAGTCATTATTTTCACCTAAGTGAAATTCATGCATGATTTTTGAATCATAAATACTTTATCCTTATATAATTTTCCAGGAAAAATATTTCAGTGGTGGTACATGACCAAGGAATTGCATTCCATACTGCTCATGTTACTAAGGGGCCTAATGTGGGAGATTCATGAGAGCCTTCCATTCCAATTTCTGAATAGACTCAAGAATATGTTCCTTACCAAGATATCCTAAATAAAAAATTAAGATTGAGGGTGTTAGGGAGGAATCAATCCCAGAAACAAACCGATTAATGGGAAAGAATTAATAACTACTCTTATTTTCTACCTTCCCTTTCAATCTATTATCCACCATTATTAACAATGAGTCCCATATGATATCCATTGCTATTAACATTGGAGGTATAGCCTGAGAGGAAATCCTATATTCCAATTTATCAAATATAATAAGGAAAATATAATACATATTTGGAGGGAGTGGAATATATCATAATATTTAGTGCATTAGTCACAGAGTAAATATATCTCTCTAAAAGACTCTCGGAGTCAGACATGGATTTATAGGATTCAGTTCACGCCTCACATCATTTTTTTGGCGAAACATCCTGAATATAATCTTGGATACACCTATTAAAGGTCTTATATTATGACTTCATTGAATCCATTTTTTTCATTTTAGTGTATGGAATATTTTATTACCACATGGTCCACCATGTTGTAAAGTCATTCATTCAACCATGGGAAGAGGAGGAATGATCCCAATAGGTTTAGGTTAAACAAATGGGCTAGTTTTAATATATTAGGGATTTTGTTTCCCATGTATAGCTTAGACATGCCATGGATGTGGAGGAGATTAAACATTGCATTAAAAAATATTTTCTCCAAATGTACACCATCAAGAAGAATTAAATGTCATGAAATAAGAAATAGTCCAACTCCACCAACCCTTGAAGAGGGCATTCACCCATGGAAGATATTTTATTTCTGAGTAGAAGGATAAACATCCTTACACTGAGGAGGACATTTCCACACAATCAACTAGGTTTTGGAAAACTACAAATAATTAACAATCCATAGTTCAATAGATTAAAACCGATGTTTACAGACACTTATAATACATGATGGAGAAACTCCAACATGTGAATGTTTCATTAAATTTTAAAAAATGTGGGAAAATGATTTTTTCCCTTGATGATCTATGTTAATGTTCAAGTACTAATTGTAACCATAAAATAAAATAAAAAATTAACCTTTTGATTGAATTCTAATATTAAAATGAATTTTAATGATAATGATAAGAACCATAGATCTATTACTTTTTCCTAGGTCCCTAAACCTAGAATGTATAATTAGACTATTTTTAGGGTAATTTCATACACCCTATAAACTTTTTCACTTATTTTTCATCACCATAATTTTTTCATAAGTCAAATATGAATATGACTCAATTGGTGATACATGGATTTTTTAGGTATTCCTCTGTGGATTTTCATCCTAACATGTTTTATGCCTCTTTATTTTCAAAGATAATATTTTCCTAAATCATGTTGAGTGTGCATCTACTGAGATGAGACTCGATTTTTTCCCAGGGTTCCCTTTTGTGTGATTTAACCTCGAGAGTACTTTGTATATTTTTGTTATTAGTTTAGATTCATGAAAGATGGAATAATGAAAATGATGTTTTAGGTCGAACAACATTGACCATGTGTTATTGGATAATGACCCAACATTTATCAAGTACACAAAGTAGTATTTAAAGTTACGATGTTTTGTTTTTTAGATCCAAATCATGATATGGTACATGTTTGAAACGAATGACCATATATCATTCTTGAAAATAAGTTTCAGTATATAATTTTAGGGCTTTTGGAGATAAATTAGATTTCTCCCAATGATTAATGTGTCTCTGGTTGATAGGACTTTTTATGGGGACTTATGTAAAGCTAGAGTAATGAGTTTCAATGCATTGTCAAAATAAAGGCATGATTTAGTTGACGAGCTTTTTGGGTGGTGAATTTTGTAATGATAAATTGGAGTGTATCAATGAATTGTCAAAAAAGCATCCTCTAATTGGAAAATAATTTGTAGGTGACTTATGCAAACCCAAACTGGGGTGTATCAATGCAAGGTATTAAATGAAGGTGTCCTAAGGAATTAGATATTATAGCACCAATTCCAAAACTGGGTTTTATCTATTACAATGAATGAAAGTTGGTTTCTAGAATAAATTCAATGGGAATTATAGAGATAGAAGACTCTTCTCATGAGGACCAATGTTCCTCCAGTTGATATTTATTTTTGGGGAAACTTATGTGAAGAAAGACTCGAGTGTATAAATCCATAATAAAAATAAAGCATTCTTTAGGAATAAGAAATAATGGCATCCATGGATTGTAAAATATTATGGAAATTTGGATTTCCTTAGACACAATGATATATTTGTTTATGGAAGGTGTCTGAGAATATAAGGATCATTTAAATTCATAATCATTAAATAATGGGGAGAATTTATTCCAACATTGGATGGACCCAAACACACGGAAAGGGTATTTTTTATATACTATTGATGTGACCAAGACATAGGATCCTAGGGTCCCTATATAACTAATCAATTTTTAGAATCAAGACACACATAGATCTAGGGTCGATTCCCCACATTGATCAATTTCTTTTGTTGAAAGGAGGCATTTTATTTTGGATACATGCTTTTAAAACAGTGTTAAAACCCACAATGGACCCTATTATATAGATCTGGATCATATATATGAGTGGGGAGTCAAATTTAATATTGTAGTTGGAATATGGTGTAGGATCCTTGTTCCACTATGTATCTCATCAATGTGAGAATCAATCCACAAGTATTTCTTAGATTTACATCATACAAGTGATGTAAAACAATAAATTTAATGTCTTATGGTAAGAAAATATGTTTTCCTTTTAATATCTTACGTATAAGATCATTCTAACCATGAGGTGAACAGATACACCTTGATCATGTATGGAAGCCTTTACTAAAGCTCTTATGAGCACATCATATATGATCAATGTGTGAAATGAGGAGTGGAAAAGTTTTCTTTCTCCGCATATAGTCAATTAAATGAATAGAAATCGATATTTATATCCCATGGTGAATAGACCTGGAGGATTGATCTGGGAATCACTATGTATCTCATTGGATTGAGAATCAATCCATATATAATTCTGGGAGACCATATAGTTTAACATCACAAGGTAAGGCTGGAGTTTACCTAACATGAAAAATAATGAATGTGGATTCATAAATTCTATCCAATAATTTATGGAATAATCTCTAAAAAAGAATCCCATGTTTTTAATAAGAGACATCCTAAGATGGTTTCCTTAGGTATCTGATGATTAGTACATAAGGTAATACTATATTGAATAGATTATTATAGAGTATAATGTAATTTTATTGGAGAAATATGGGTCTTGTAGTCCTAGGTCATACGATTAGAACCATATGTTATGGAAATTATTAGAGATATAAGGCTTGTCAGGCCAAGCATGTTCCAATATGAATTATACCTTCAGAAGGAAATTGAAATCACTGATCACGGGGTTTCTCAGGTCAATATAAGTTATAAGGGACAAGTTCCCAAGGAATAACCACAAAAATTGTTCAAAAATTGTGTTCAAACATGATATTTTTGAGGCATATAGGTATATAAGATATTTATCATGAGGAAGACTCTTCATATGGTCTATTGTTTATTTGGGGTGACTTATACGGAGCCAGATTGGGACGTATATGCATAGTCGTGTAGTGAAATCCCTTTGAAGTAGAAATTATATCATTGGTGGAGAATTAAATATTATAGAAACCTATATATCACTTGAACATTTCGAATGATTTTTGAAAGGAATGTTTTAGAGAAAAACAAATAATTTGTAATGACATGTTCCTTGGAATGTAAAGTGCCTTACAGAGGTCATTGTTTACAAGTAGGAGAGGGAGATTTTTCATTACATCATGCCTTATCCAAGGAAATAATATTTGGGAATCACTATGAATTCCATTGAGATGATAACCATGATACACATAGTTATGGAAGGATGTGTGGTGGGATGCAAAGACCAAGGATTTTGATATTCACATTCACGAACCAAAATGGTATGTAATTTTCTATCATGAAACAAGGATGTGAAATATGTAGTTTTATGTTATGTGTAAATTATTTTGTAATATATCTTAACATCTTATTACTAGGATGTTTGACTATCTATTTTAGAGTCTTATGGATCAGACATTGGTGTCATGTAGTTTTAGTTAATATGACTAGAACCATTTATTGTGCTTGATAAGGGCATGCAATGAATGTCATTTTGTCATTATTTTAAGGTCTTGTATCCCGAACAATATTTCATGTAGTTTATCATCATATGATAAGTAGGATATGGTTTGGTTTTATCACATGAGGTCTTCATTGATAAGTCTCACATTTTTAGTGGTCATAAAATGCTCTCCATCAATCGAGATCTTGAAATAATCTCCATTACATTGGAATTCATGTTTGGAATAAGGTCCCTCCAAATTGGATCAAATTTTATATTTTTTACCCTGATATTCTTCAAATTTTGAGAAATAGTACTAGATCTCCTTTTTGGAATGATTTAAAGAAGTTTTTCATATTAAAATCCAATGCTATCATATTTTTGTGGACATCGATGGGATAAAAGTACATAGATTTTTTCATTGAGTCACTCAAATTAATCCTTTTGTTTTTGAGATTTATGATATTTATATAGTTGATCATATATGGTGATGTGATGTGAGAGAATTTGGACCTCAATTTGATGGACTACTTACATTCAGTATTAAATAGAAATAGGAGTCACCTATGTAGTAGTGTAGGTTATAGTTATACAGAACACAAGGTATGAAAAAGATTGTCAAACTAATACATTTTATATTAATCACACATATATTGGTGTATGTTTGATATGGTCTTTTTAAAATAATCTATATATCTATTATCAATTTCACGATAGTGAGATGAATGGTTGGATTTGATATTATACTCCGAATATAGATTCTCCAACACAACAGAATAGAAATTAGTGCTATTATCTATCATTATCATATAAGGGACCCCAAATCTAGTGATAAATGTAGATTTCATGAAGTTGAATATAATTTTTTTCTTGAATTTTTTGGGGTGTATTTTAGAATCCCATTTGAGGATGAATTAAGTATTAGTAAGGATGTATTTAAATTACATGGTTGTTGCTATATGACATGGTCCTGAAATATCCCTCCTCTGTATAGATAATGATATAGGTTATTCAGATGTGTATAGAAAATCATGGGGCTGGTGGATGAAGTTGCAATGCATTTTTTAGGAATGAAAACCTTTTGTGAATCCTTTAAAATGCTTCTTCTTTAAAGTCTAGATGTATCCCAGAATCATGATTTTATGGGAGAGCTTGACCCTGACTGGTGGGCACTATAGGATCCCATATGTACATATTTAATTAGAATAATTGTATTATCTCTCTCAATGAACCCGAGAAAGACTCCAATAATTCTTTGTTTTATAGGGATTTTCGGTTATTTGGGACATTATAAAAATTGAAGTTGGCCACTCATCATCAGGTCAACTCTTTTATAGAGTTTTTTTTATAATAGCACACTATATTGAATGTAATCCACAATTGGAATCTTCCAATATCTTATAAGACCATTTTGTTTAGGGATAGAACTAACCACATTTAATTCTTCTATGTTGACTTGAGAAAAAGGTGACACCATTCATAGGTGAGTAATTCTAATTATTATTTCATCATGATCATGATCCTCAAAATCCATAGTAGTATTTTCTAATGCATATTCTAGTTAATTTTGTGATCACATAATGTGATTAAAAGTTAGATAAGGGTGGAATTTAACTATTAGACCTCAAACATAGTCAAAAATGGTGGTTAGATCTTCCTTTATGATTACATAATACCCTTTGATCTTCATGATAACAAACTCTGAATCTCCTTTTACCATAATGTGGTCCACTGACATTTGAAGTTCCAGTTTTATCGCTATACTGAGGGCCTAATATTCTACCTCATTGTTTGTACTTCCTTCTAGTAATATGAAGGAGTAAGGAAAAATACCATTTATGGTGAGATGAGGATGACTCCCAACCTCAATTTATTGAGATCAGGTACCTCTATTCTATTCCTTATTGGGATTTTGGAAGCACTATAGAAATACATCTCCCATATTTGGCTGCCCTATTGAATAGATAAAACCTCTCCATAAGAAAATTTGTTATTTAATGTAGTCATTTATATAGAGTAATGTTTTATATGAAAGTCATCAAAAGACTAGAATTTTACCACTTTCAAACATACAATCAACATTGAGTGAATGTGGATCTATTCGAGTGGGATGTTGAGATAGACCAAATGAAACACATGGTTCAATAGGTAGTTCATCATCTTATGATACATGATGATTAATGTCCAACATATCTTTTGGATATCTAAATAACACATGTTGGTATCAATCCTAGTTCTAATGAGATAATAAAGGAAATTTAATTACCAAAATTTCCCTTTTGTGGGAGAAAATTTTCCTATGATTATTCCATGTATATCACATAAAAATGATATGTTGTACCTCAATATACTTTATAAACACTGGTGGACTCAGTGATATTTATTGAGACTATCAAATGATTCTTGATAGTCATCAGTTCACTGATATGCGACCCCCCTTTTCAGTTACCCGATGAATGAAAAAAATACTAATCACAAGGATTTCTATAAATTACTAAATGTAGGAATGATTTACTTATAATAACATCAAATATTTATGATTATTATGAGGTGACATATCAAGGATATACATTTTCTTATCATGATCCTCATTAATGCCACGATGTCATACCACGAAGCCTAGAAACTCTATTTAGGTAACAATAGAATCCCAGTTCAATTAGTTCATCGTCAGGAAATATTATATCCATTTGTTGAATATGGTATCGATATTGGCTAGGTGGTTAGAACCATTTTGAAAATGGACCACCATATCATATATGTAGATTTCTAAAAAAACATGCACAAAATGGATTGAAGATACGATGAATATAATATTGGAATGTAGAATTGACATTAATTAAAAAAATGGAATTACTAGATAGTAATACACCGATTAGGGTGATCTAAAATTTGTGGATTCCTTATATTCTGGGGCGATCCTCATTCCATGGTACCCTAAATATCCATCCAATAAGGAAATGACATGATATCTGGAAATATAATCAATCAATTGTTCTGGGATCAGAACTGAGATGTCATATTTTGGAAAGTGATGGTTGTGATATCTGATTTCAATGCAAACCCTAATTTCACCATTCTTCTAATTTACGATGACTATATTTACTAGAAATATTGGAAACTTGAATAACAAATTGAAATTTCCATTGATATGTTTAATAATTTCAACCAATTTTTTTTTGTGTGTGTTGGGTTCATCCATCTAGAAACCAATTTTTAACCCCGGTTTTCAAGAATAGGTGGTGAGTGGATACCCAAGGATCAAGTCTTAGCATATATAAATAATTATAGGAAAAAAATGCCTTGATTATAGTACCTAAAAGTGGTATATACATATTGGTTCATCCGAAGACGTGGCCATGTAGATCAATATGGGTTGTGGGTCCACTTATATACCCAGCTTTGTTTGTCTGAGTTCGTCAATAGTGGTAGAGAAACCCTCCTAGAATGATGGAGGGGAATCTTTGAGGTCCCCATACTCTCCCTATTCATCTTCTGTATCACTATTAGGGGATTAGGTGAAGAATTAATATTTTTAAAGGATTCAACATTTTGAAATCCAGAAGATTAAGTATCTTACACTGACCCAATTGATGATGTGTGGATTATTTGATGTTTTAGACGGTAGATGAGGGACTGAGAAGGAGATTATTCACTATTATATAGTTAGTTGAAATCCTTTTTTACTCATATGATGAGGCATGGATATTTTTAATCATAGGTGATGTAATGAAGTCATTGTTACCTGACCATCTATCACTCCCAGGAAGGTTAAAGACCATTTTAGCCCTGATTGAATTAGTCCTTGTGATTTTTATCTTGAAAGTTGTTGAATATGTGCATGAATTTGTTCTCGTGAATGAAATATAATTTTTGGGAAGCACACATTCTTTGGAAAACTATTTGAAGTGGTGACTGGGGCCATTTAAAATCCATTATGGGTAGTGACCTAGGAAAAACCATCAGTCATGGGATGTTCCCATTACCTCATGTAGAATCCCACATAAATATATTACAATTAAATAGATTAAAATGAGGATTTTTCACTATAAAAAATTCCTATTTTACTATTAATGTAACATTTGAGGGATTGGAAGAAAGGCAAGGGGAGTTCCACAAGATTATGTAACAAGGTAATTCTTATCAGAATATTGTATGTTTTATCTTGTCAGAAAACTAGAATTTACGAGTTAGATACAAGGTCCCTAAAATAATCCCTATTATTTAATCTTTTAAGGTGATTTTTCGTTATATTTTAACAAACATTCAGCATTAGTGAGAAATTTGACAAGTGGGACTCATTTTAATACAATCACAAAAGTTTTTGGACTGGAATTAGGTTAACTCTTGATTCATAGTAAATTAAGTCCTATATAATATCAAAGTAACTTATTTTTCTAGCCAGATACAGGGTACTCGTATTCCCATGTATAAAAAATCATTGTCATTCACCATGAAATAGATGATC
Organism: Viscum album; assembly: GCA_963277665.1. Lineage (NCBI taxonomy): Eukaryota > Viridiplantae > Streptophyta > Magnoliopsida > Santalales > Viscaceae > Viscum > Viscum album. The sequence continues at coordinate 2,018,382,942 of OY728127.1, forward strand.
ATGATGATTTCTATAGGATGAATCTATATATTTTGTGTCTCAGAAATTGAAACTGCTTCATCAAAATTTCGAGGGCTCATATGAGATTCTATGAGTGCTTCTTAGAGGAATTGGGTAAACTGAGAGAATCTGGGAATAAAAACCTATACAACACTAGGAATAGTTGGTTTATAATTTCATACATATTAGAGAAATATATACACTTCCCATATTCAGTACGTTCTTTTATAGGTTATTTAGGAAATGAATTAATTGATTTAGATAGATCAGCCATTAAAACTGGTGTTAAAAGTGATACTGTCTTTGGTGGGTTTTGTAAAAAGGTCATCCTAATTGTTGATGTAGATATGATAATTACTTGTAATTAATTTATATTCAAGTACGATCGGGTCTAAGTGATGCGTGAGAAACATGGAAGAAAATTATTGATAATTTTGGGCTTACTATAGGGCTCTCCAAAGTGTTTTTACATCATAAAAATTCTGAGTAGTGATGTGGCCATGGTATTGATTACATCCAAGATTTCACCTTCCCATGTATCATCAACCCTAATGTATAATTCCAATGTCTCCCAATTTGGATGCATGAAACTTGGGTTCAAGTTCACACACATCATCATAGAAGGGATCCATTATGTTAATGACATTAATGGAACCAATGTTTTAATCATCATCTGAGTAAGACTCTATCTGGTGGGTCAAATATTGTTTTTATTCTTGTGGATTGGAAGTTATTGATATTTAGGTACTAAATGAATAAAGTATTTGAGTGAGAAAGATAAATTTATTCTTAGTAATGGGTATTCTTCTTAGAATTTTTTATCACCCTTATGATGGATGCCAAATTTTCAAAAACTATCCTTTGGAGGACTTCGTTGTTGATGGAGTCGGTTGTTCAATAATGGAAGTGATAGGAGGCATAACTAGTTGTTACTAATATGCATAGAGGATTAAATTTTTCTAGTCTATAAACATTCTTTTCATCAAATAATTTAATATTTGTGTATTCTTATTGATTACATCATTCCATTCAACATAATCCTTTATATTGGAAGTAGAAACACACGCCATATAAATGAGTGGGTTTCCCAATTCACTTGCATAGATTTGACCATTTTCTGTGGAATATATTGAAAAAATATCAATCTGAGATATTCTTACATAATTTTTTATGAAAGGGGAAATAGTTAGGGAGGTCATCAAGAGAAACCTGATCAACCCTCATGTTCTTTAACAAGTTTTGTAAATTTTTCCCAATGTTTTTATAATGTATCTGTAACACCCTAGGTAAATAAGGAATATGAAATTTTCATATTTATCCATATTTGTGAATAAAATATTAATATGACTTTAAAGGGGACGCTATGCTCGATGGAGTACCCAACACGCAACAACGAGTTTCTTGGGAATCTTACGTTGCACTCTAATAATAAAATAATATTATTTTAAATGGTAGTTGACATGTAGACATTGTAATGGCGGGAATGGATAGAAATAACTAAAATATGATTATATATGTTCTTAAATATTTTTACATTTATACAATAAAATATAAAGGCTTAAAATACGGAAAGAATTCAATTTAAGGCGTATATGCCCTAGTTTTCACTAAAGGTTCACTTATCACCTTTTGATGGAGAACCGTCATTAAATATAGTTTTGTTCACTCTTAAACATTCTTTTGGACCAAATAAAACTCTTATTAAGAATCGGGACATCAAAATTTACTTTGTGTAAATTTTTGGTATCTTTCCGATAAAGTTCATTTTTTAATGAATAGTGTAAAATGTTGTATTTTAATTCAAACCCACTTTTTAATGTAATTTATTTATATGATTAGATTATATTTTGAATTGGTTTTAAAGTGAAATTAGAAAATATTTTTACCATTAAATCCAATAGTGGTCGTTGGAATCAATTTCACTTTGAAATCAGACTTAAACTAGTGTCAATCTTTTGATACTTATTGTTTCATAAAACACACTATTTGTCATGAAAGCATGAATTAATTATTAAATTAATTATTGTAACTTAAATGTTTTGAATTTTGTAAAACGGACTTCATTTTTGAATTCAGAATATCAAATATAGCTTAGGGTGAATTTTTGGGATTTTTCTGAAAAACTTCAATTTTTGATGAATAGTGAAACCACTAAGTGGTACTTATGAAAACTGATTTTCCGTTTAAATGAAATTTTTCCATCATTTTGTTTTGATTTTCAAAAATCCGACATAAATGTTTGTCATTAAGAAGTAAATGTGGTTCAATGAGATTAAAATAATTTTTTGTTGAATAGTAACTTATTAAGTTTTAATCGCGATTAGAGGTAATTAGTGTAGTTTAAGGAAAAAATGATATTATAAGAATGTGAAAACACCATGAAACTTGTCCTACACCTATTGGTTGTATCATGGCCGACAAAGAAAAGCCATGGGTCAACTTGGGGACCCCATGGATCCACTTTGGTTGGGAAATGACATAAATAACATTTTATTTAATGTAAAAGTAAAATTGACACAAACATGATATGTTTTACTAAAACAATTTTTAAGTGGGGCTATACATATCATTTTCTGATTATAAATATTAATTGGAAAGGTAAAAAGATTTCCTACATCATAGTATGTTTTTTATAATTTTTATACATTAAATAAATAAAATTATTTATGACATAATAATGATGCAGCGATGACATCATTATTTGACGATTTACATAAAATGGAAAGATAATGTAAAATCTATGAACTAAAAATTTCCAAAACTTATTGGATGTGTTTATTTCGAAGAATTATCACCTTATCCACGAATTATATCAATTTGGGACCTTTTGAAACCGAAACACATTTTCAAATAAAGTAATATTACTTTACTTTCCAAAAGTAACCCTCCTCTCCTCTTATAAAAGGCCCCACCTCTACCTCATTTAACACACTCCTCAAGCCTTTTGCTCGGCCAAACCCTGCCCATTTAATCTCTCCACATCCCTCTCATCACCCTAGAGGATTTCCTTTGGGAATAATCCTTTCAAAGGAAGCCTTTAGGCTCAAATCAAAAGAAGTTACACTTTTAAAGGTAATTCATTCTCTCATGTTCATTTGTTTTATTTTGCTTCACCAACCCCCTAAACTCTTTTTATTTACTTATTTTGTAACAACACCAGTATCTTCAATATACTAGTATGTTGTTATAAGATTTATTCGAGCTACACTCTCACACAACTACATCAAATGGTTAAAGAACATACGGTTTCCGTGGATGGTGAAATTCTGCCTCCCGAAACGATGATTGTTCAATACTCATTTAACACCTTCAAAGGTGGCCATTATGATGTCACTATTTTTATATATGATATATAATATGTTTATGTTTTATTTATGCTTCTGTATTTTTCATTTTTGTCTTACCTTTATGGCTTCCATTATGGGTATACGCGATATCTTCATTTAAGGAAGTGCGGACTACCGCCCCCTCAAAGTGATTTGATTCGTTAAATACCATATGTGGGATGTATAAAGGATGGAAATATGATATTATATATGATATTATACTGGAATTATTATATAACTTTATATCATTATTATTCCATCCAATAAAATACGAAATAGAAATGAAAGTAGCGTTCATGCGTACGTACGGCTTACCGTCTCCATGAACGGTGCATTTTATTTCTTACCTATAAATGATTATGTAATGTTATAAATGCATGCATGTACTGGATATATATGACATATATGATATCTACATAATGAATACAATTCTGGATATAATAAACATTTGGCCACACGAACAACATGTAATTGTAAGAAGTCCACTTTCGACTTAAGAACCAAATATCGGCAAAACAAATATTATTAACTTAAATGATTAAATAATGTCTATGACATGGTAATAAGTGGTATAAAAGTAATAATGAACTTGAAAAAGGTTCTTAAGGAATTAGAAATTAACTCATGTTTATTATTCAGGAGATTAAATAACGATCGAGTCAAGTCGGACCCGAGGTAAGGGATCCTACACCTCTCTTTCTTTTTAAGTACACTCTTTCAAGTCATTCCTTTTAAAGCTCATATTTCTTATGATTGGGATGTTATTTTATATTACTCCTACTATAATTATTATTTTCATATGATGAGAGACCCTATTTCCTCTCATTAATCCATTTTGGAAGTTTTGAGTGGCGCCGTTAGGCTGCCGAATTTTCCTAAGGGATTTTTCATCTCACTTTTATTCCCGTGAGATTTATGCTATATTTGCCACAAATTCCATTGAGTGGTGTATGTACTGCCCATTATTATACTCTTTTTGTAAAATACTTTCGTTTATGAGTATTTACATCAATGACCTATTGTCTTTCTTTCATGGGGTGTATGTTTTGAAAGATACCCAAGTCGGTAAGGGAACCTTTCACCCTCCTCTTTTTTAAAAGACTTATTTTATTGGGTCTTTTAATTTACATATTTTTATGTTGGGATATGTTCTCATACATCCTTATTGATGTAAATTTTATGTCCAAGTGATGAGATACACTTTTTATCTCTCATCAACTAATTTTGATGTGATGCCGTTAGGCTGTCAAGGGAACTTTTTAACCGAATTTCGATTTCTTTGGGTTCAACTTGTAGTCATTGAATATGCCATCCATTGAATATGTGTGAATGACCTTTTATTGTTTTAAAATTAATATCCACTTATATTGGGTGTATATATATTTTTCACACATATTTTTGAGATTTATTTGTCCTTAATTTAAGGATACCTTCTTTATAATGGATTTCATCACATTTGACATTTCTATTGAGGGTTCATTGTTGTTATGAACCAATTCACTCTTATATGGTGTATATACTGTCCTTTGGAGTATTATATCATGAATACTTTTATTCTCATGATATTATAAAGTTCTGACTAAATGTTATTCCTCGATTATTGTATTCAAGTGTCTCTAATTTTGGTAAAACCCCTTTAACCAAAATATCGTTTTAAATGTTTTAATTATTTGTTCTTATTAATATCCATGTTTTCAAAATGGTTTTAAGGATTTTTTTATATGGATATTAATGGTTTAAAATTTTAAAAGCTTCAAGGTGGTATGTGACACTTTGATTCAAAAATCTCTTTATTAAATGTTTTAAATGGTTTTGGAAATGGTTTCTTTTTGAATGGATTCATTATTTCAATATCCAAAAATGTTATATTGTGATTGAAATGTGGAAATGTTATGTTTCCTTTATTCATGTTTATGTGATATGATTATGTTATGGTTCATGGGAATTGTTATGAAGAACTGGTGGTTCCGTGATAAACTAAGGGTGGGTGAGCCCGATATAGCTCTCCAATGCATTGGGTAACGCGAAGGAGTGAAACGTTAAGGTTTCTCCAAAGAGATTTAGGGAATATACTGTGATGGGTATTCCAAACGTAACCAAGAGGGTTACTCCCTACGTAAGAATGTTATGAATGCCTCAAGTTACCTTTATGTATTATGTTTTCTATGATTTATTCATTGTTTGATGAGGTATGTTAAAGTGCCTATGTTTTATGGGTAAAGTATGACTTCACTCTCATGTATATATGAACTCATGTTTCCTTTCCATATTTTTTGTAACCCTTACTGAGCTTTTTATGCTCATCCCAAGTTATTGAAATGTTTTTCACAGGTCAAGGGAAAGGTACATGATGTGATTATAGTGTCAAGGATGTGTCAAGAAAGAATCCGTGTTATATTTTAAATATGTTTCTGTTGATGGGAAGAATGAATACTGTCTTTTATGTAACCACTTTGTTTAAATGTGGAATGTAATGCATGTTTCATGATCTAATTCTCTAAAACTCTAAACCTGAAAAGATCCTCAATGTGTAATCTTGTAATAACTCAAGATTAAGTAAGGTTTAAGGCTGGGGCCTTATAGTTGGTATCAAAGGTTGGTTTAGATAACATTAGAGGTTAGGGTATTCTTGAAGCATAATTGAAAATTACCATAATGGTTAGTATTTCAGAAAGAGTCTTCATTTTAGATAAAGTGAATGAGTAAGTATATCTTATTGTCTATCTTACTCATTAGTAAATGATGGTTTTGTTGATATACTCACACTGACCTTTTTGGTTTTAGTAAATGGCTGGATCTAGCAGGCACCAAAGTAACATTGGATGTGAAGGAAACTGTGACAGTATTTTGAGCAAGCAACTGAATGATATGGGAGCTGCAATGAGAACTCTTTTGATTATCCTCAACCAACTATCTGGAGTCATGATTGACCACCTAAACCTTGAAAATTTCTCTAAGGCATCATATATGCAAGAAACAAATCCCTACGGAAGTACAGGTAATAATAATAAAGGTAAGTGTGTTCAAAAACCTATGTGTCAATGTTGTGGAAAGAAACACCTAGGAAAATGTTTCAAAGGGACAGAAATATGATATAGATGTGGAAATGAAGGTCATAAAGCAAGAACCTGCCATGGAAAAAGGAAGCATCCAGTTGACTCGAGGAAAGGGAAAGAAGTTCTTTCTGATGGATCAATTGAATGTTTTAAATGTGGTGTGCATGGTCATTATGCAAACACATGTCCTATGAAGAAGTTTCATGAATGGGGTCACCAAGAGCGTGCCAATATTCGTTTACAAATACCCAATGCCATTCCGATTGAGGATGAAGAAACTGACAATGACCAATCAAAGGTATGTACTATTTCATGACTATTGTTTTCTTATTTTGGAATCTTAGGATATGATTCATGATTTTGTTTGTAGGAAAGAGGTATTTCGGAATAAGTTGGAAAGGAATGGATAATGGATCATGAAGAATGTTGAATGAGTAAGATTTCAACATATAAGGGCCTCAAAAGTTAGGGTGAAATTCTTAAGAGTATTAAGTCTCTTTTGATGATGGGGTACATTAGAAGACTTTTTATATTATGTGTAACCCTGATGTTTAATATAGGAAAATTTTATTCAAGTAATTGTTATCTTTTCTTTTGTGGACATAGTTATAAAGAACCATTTGGGTTTATATGATCCTTACTTTTGAGGTAATTATGGGTTACCATGTGTTTTGATTGAAGTGAAAGGAATGAGATAAAATTGAGGTTAAATTATGTTATGGTTATTTTGGATGATTTTATCCCTTTTTAGGTAATGATTTGAGAATTATATAGTTTTGGAAAAAGGACAACACGCAGACCGTGTGAAAACCCGTCACGTCGGACAATGCTACGGGAATCGAACCCACAACCAAAGTGCGACTGGTATTTATCGCCTACCACTAGACTACGTGAAGTCCCTGGTTAGTTTGACTGATTCTTTTTAGTTATATGATTTTATGATTTAAGAGTATGTTGATTTTGGAGGATATGTGATTAGGATAATTACTTTTCAATGTGAGACTTTAGGAGCAACTGATGTTGTTTGGAGATAAATGTTACGATTTAACTTGGAAGACTATGTGACTAAATCTTTCAAATATTTGGGTTTCAATCGTATATTGGTTTACTTTGAATAATTTTATGGACAAATTTTTTATCGGATGGTCCTCGTTGAACTTTGGGTTTTGTTGGACAAATTTTGGAGATTAAGAATAGATTTTCTTTTTATAAGGGGTTATCCTTTTCTGGATTATCTGATCTTATACTAACCTTTTTGGTTTTGGTTTTGGTTAAAGCCTAAATACATGGGATGTATATAGTTCTCTTTTGGGGATTAGGTGATTCTCTAGAAGTTGATTATAGTACTCTTAATGCGAAAAAGTCTCCCTAAATACTCGTCTTTTGGAAAAAATATGAGTTTGACTAAGGAATCTAGTAAAAGTTGAAAGTCAACATGATAAGTGATTATGATTCCTTATGAATAAATTCCTCAATAAAAAGTAACTTAATACAAAAATGTTGTCTATTAACTTTTCCTACTGGGGAACCCAACACCGTTTAACCCATCACAAGTTTGTGATTTTCTTATTGTTAACTTTCTCCTAAACATGTTTTCTATCACTCTCCATCAGAACATGACCCTATGTTTTCTCCTCCATGTCCATATTTTCATACTTGGAATCCTAGTATGGGTTAACTCAGGTGACCTATGTGCTTATCTTTCTTTATTTTAAAGTGATTGTTTTACCGACTCTTGTTCCGATGGGGGATGTTCAAGGATGTTTCCAAGCGCAATTTTAAAATTGCGAGGACGCAATTACCAAAAGGGGGGAAGGATGTAACACCCCAGGTAAATAAGGAATATGACATTTTTATATTTATCCATATTTTTGAATAAAATAATAATATGACTTTAAAGGGGACGCTATGCTCGATGGCGTACCCAACACGCAACAACGAGTTTCTTGGGAATCTTACGTTGCACTCTAATAATAAAATAATATTATTTTAAATGGTAGTTAACATGTAGCCATTGTAATGGTGGGAATGGATAGAAATAACTAAAATATGATTATATATGTTCTTAAATATTTTTACATTTATACAATAAAAGATAAAGGCTTAAAATATGGAAAGAATTCAATTTTAGGCGTATATGCCCTAGTTTTCACTAAAGGTTCACTTATCACCTTTTGATGGAGAACCGTCATTAAATATAGTTTTTTTCACTCTTAAACATTCTTTTGGACCAAATAAAACTCTTATTAAGAATCGGGACATCAAAATTTACTTTGTGTAAATTTTTGGTATCTTTCCGATAAAGTTCATTTTTTAATGAATAGTGTAAAATGTTGTATTTTAATTCAAAACCACTTTTTAATCTAATTTATTTATATGATTAGATTATATTTTGAATTGGTTTTAAAGTGAAATTAGAAAATATTTTTACCATTAAATCCAATAGTGGTCGTTGGAATCAATTTCACTTTGAAATCAGACTTAAACTAGTGTCAATCTTTTGATACTTATTGTTTCATAAAACACGCTATTTGTCATGACAGCGGGAATTAATTATTAAATTAATTAATGTGACTTATATGTTTTGAATTTTGTAAAACGGACTTCATTTTTGAATTTAGAATATCAAATATAGCTTAGGGTGAATTTTTGGGATTTTTCTGAAAAAACTTCAATTTTTGATGAATAGTGAAACCACTAAGTGGTACTTATAAAAACTGATTTTCCGTTTAAATGAAATTTTTCCATCATTGTGTTTTGATTTTCAAAAATCCGACATACATGGTTGTCATTAAGAAGTAAATGTGGTTCAATGAGATTAAAATAATTTTTTGGTGAATAGTAACTTATTAAGTTTTTAATCGCGATTAGAGGAAATTAGTGTAGTTTAAGGTAAAAATGATATTATAAGAATGTGAAAACACCATGAAACTTGTCCTACACCTATTGGTTGTATCATGGACGACCATGAAAAGCCATGGGTCAACTTGGGGACCCCATGGATCCACTTTGGTTGGGAAATGACATAAATAACATTTTATTTAATGTAAAAGTAAAATTGACACAAACAAGATATGTTTTACTAAAACAATTTTTAAGTGGGGTTATACAAGTCATATTTTTTATTATAAATATTAATTGGAAAGCTAAAAAGATTTCATACATCATAGTATTTTTTTTATACTTTTTAGACATTAAATAAATTAAATTATTTATGACATAATAATGATGCAGCGATGACATCATTATTTGACGATTTAAATAAAATGGAAAGATAATGTAAAATCTATAACCTACACATGTCCAAAACTTATTTTATGAGTTTATTTCGAAGAAGTATCACCATAGCCACGAATTATATCAATTTGGGACCTTTTTAAACCGAAACACATTTTCAAATAAAGTAATATTTCTTTACTTTCCAAAAGTACCCTCCTCTCCTCTTATAAAAGGCCACCACCTCTACCTCATTTAACACACTCCTCAAGCCTTTGGCTCGGCCAAACCCTTCCCATTTACTCTCTCCACATCCCTCTCCTCACCCTAGAGGATTCCCTTTGGGCAGAATCCTTTCATAGGAATCCTTTAGGCTCAAATCAAAAGGAGTTACACTTTTAAAGGTAATTCATTCTCTCATGTTCATTTGTTTTATTTTGCTTCTCCAACCCCCTAAACTCTTTTTATTTACTTCTTTTGTAACAAAAACAGTATCTTCAATATACTAGGATGTTTTTATAAGATTTATTCGAGCTAAACTCTCACACAACTACATCAAATGGTTAAAGAACATACGGTTTCCGTGGACGGTGAAATTCTGCCTCCCGAAACGATGATTGTTCAATACTCATTTAACACCTTCAAATGTGGCCATTATGATGTCACTATTTTTATATATGATATATAATATGTTTATGTTTTATTTATGCTTCTGTATTTTTCATTTTTGTCTTACCTTTATGGCTTCCATTATGGGTATACGTGATATCTTCATTTAAGGAAGTGCGGACTACCACCCCCTCAAAGTGATTTGATTCGTTAAATACCATATGTGGGATGAATAAAGGATGGAAATATGATAATATATATGATATTATACTGGAATTATAATATACCTTTATATCATTATTATTCCATTCTATAAAATACGAAATAGAAATGAAAGTAGCGTTCATGCGTACGTACGGCTTACTGTCTCCATGAACGGTGCATTTCATTTCTTACCTCTAAATGATTATGTAATGTTATAAATGCATGCATTTACTGGATATATATGACATATATGATATCTACATAATGAATACAATTATGGATATAATAAACATTTGGCCACACGAACAACATGTAATTGTAAGAAGTCCACTTTCGACTTAAGAACCAAATATCGGCAAAACAAATATTATTAACTTAAATGATTACATAATGTCTATGACATGGTAATAAGTGGTATAAAAGTAATAATGAACTTGAAAAAGGTTCTTAAGGAATTAGAAATTAACTCAAGTTTATTATTCAGGAGATTAAAGAACGATCGAGTCAAGTCGGACCCGAGGTAAGGGATCCTACACCTCTCTTTCTTTTTAAGTACACTCTTTCATGTCATCCTTTTAAAGCTCATATTTATTATGATTGGGATGTTCTTTTATATTAATAATACTGTACTTATTATTTTCATATGATGAGAGACCCAATTTCCTCTCATTAATCCATTTTGGAAGTTTTTGAGTGGCGCCGTTAGGCTGCCGAATTTTTCGTAAGGGATTTTTCATCTCACTTTTATTCCCGTGAGATTTATGCTATATTTGCCACAAATTCCATTGAGTGGTGTATGTACTGCCCATTATTCTACTATTTGTGTAATATAATTTCGTTTATGAGTATTTACATCAATGACCTATTGTCTTTCTTTCATGGGGTGTATGTTTTGAAAGATACCCAAGTCGGTAAGGGAACCTTTCACCCTCCTCTTTTTTAAAAGACTTCTTTTATTGGGTCTTTTAATTTACATATTTTTATGTTGGGATATGGTTTCATACATCCTTATTGATGTAAATTTTATGTCCAAGTGATGAGATACACTTTTTATCTCTCTTCAACTCATTTTGATGTGATGCCGTTAGGCTGTCAAGGGAACTTTTTAACCCAATTTTGATTTCTTTGGGTTCAACTTGTAGTCATCGAATATGTCATCCATTGAATATGTGTGAATGACCTTTTATTGTTTTAAACATAATATCCACTTATATTGGGTGTATATATATTTGTCACACATATTTTTGAGATTTATTTTTCCTTAATTTTAGGATACCTTCTTTATAAGGGATTTCAACACATTTGACATTTCTATTGAGGGTTCATTGTTTTTATGCACCAATTCACTCTTATATGGTGTATATACTGTCCTTTGGAGTATTATATCATGAATCCTTTTATTCTCATGATATTATAAAGTTATGAATAAATGTTATTCCTCGATTATTGTATTCAAGTGTCTCTAATTTTGGTAAAACCCCTTTATCCAAAATATCGTTTTAAATGTTTTAATTATTTGTTCTTATTAATATCCATGTTTTCAAAATGGTTTTAAGGATTTGTTTATATGGATATTAATGGTTTAAAATTTTAAAAGCTTCAAGGTGGTATGGGACACTTTGATTCAAAATTCTATTTATTAAATTTTTTAAATGGTTTTGGAAATGGTTTCTTTTTGAATGGATTCATTATTTCAATATCCTAAAATGTTATATTGTGATTGAAATGTGGAAATGTTATGTTTCCTTTATTCATGTTTATGTGATACGATTATGTTATGGTTCTTGGGCATTGTTATGATGAAAGGGTGGTTCCTTGATAAACTAAGGGCGGGTGAGCCCGATATAGCTCTCCAATGCATTGGGTAACCCGAAGGAGTGAAACGTTAAGGTTTCTCCGAAGAGATTTAGGGAATATACTATGATGGGTATTCCAAACGTAACCAAGAGGGTTACTCCCTACGTAAGAATGTTATGAATTCCTCAAGTTACCTTTATGTCTTATGTTTTCTATGATTTATTCATGGTTTGATGAGGTATGTTAAAGTGCCTATGTTTTATGGGTAAAGTATGACTTCACTCTCATGTATATATGAACTCATGTTTCCTTTCCATATTTTTTGTAACCCTTACTGAGCTTTTTATGCTCATCCCAAGTTATTGAAATGTTTTTCACAGGTCAAGGGAAAGGTACATGATGTGATTATAGTGTCAAGGATGTGTCAAGAAAGAATCCGTGTTATATTTTAAATATGTTTCCGTTGATGGGAAGAATGAATACTGTCTTTTATGTAACCACTTTGTTTAAATGTGGAATGTAATGCAAGTTTCATGATCTAATTCTCTAAAACTCTAAACCTGAAAAGATCCTCAATGTGTAATCATGTAATAACTCAAGATTAAGTAAGGTTTAAGGCTGGGGCCTTATAGTATCCATGAATTTTCTGAAATCTAAATGAATAATATTTATTCCTAAATTCCTAAAAATAATTTTACCTCTATAATTTTAGTTCATCTTGATGGGAGGGTGTTTTTTCTGTTGTTAAGTATGGGTTTATACATGATATGGTACACGATTTTGATCTAGAGCGGTTATTGGGGGTGGATTAAGATGATAATGATATCCTATGATTTCCCTATAATATTCCCTAGATATGATGGAATTATTTAGTTCATGGCCTTGTTTCATAAGATAATGTCTTATAATATTTATGAAACTATGAAAAATCAATAAAAAACCCTGTATATTTCCCTGGGATTTGTAGTGTCTACAAATCATCATGAAGATTCTCTATACATAAGGGAATTTTTTTTCTTAAGATAGTTGATGATTTAGGGTATAGTTCAACCCATTACATCTAGTAATGAAATATGTGATCTTCACATTATCTCTCTATTTTCAATTTGAGAAGATGGGTATTATTTTATTCTGTAGAGTTGATATGAATTTATATCGGAAATTCCAATAAAGATCTTCCCATCCCGTCGTTGGATGAGATGGGAAACCGAAATGCCATATTATGGCTGGACCTTGTAGTGGTTTCAAAAATCACTTGAGTTTCACAAATTATTATTGTGAAGGGGTTCACATAATGGGATCTTAGTGGGAAACTAAATTTTTCAACTACGTATATGGGTCATACAAGCCATTGAAAATTGGAAATTTTGGTTTCCCAATGTTTTTCATGTGAGGGATCCCATCCCCCCATTCGAGGTAAGGCTAACATTCCTGTTTTATTAGTGAAATCCATTCCTCTATAGATTCCAATCAAGCTACTAATGACATCATATTACTGATAATACCATGGGAAATGTCTATTTGAAGAGGATCTCCAACATTGAAAATGTTCGGTAGGGCCATCTATGGTTTCTCTTCTCATACTATAAGTGGGTATCCTATAAAAGATTGTCTAGGAGGTTGTTTTTTCCTAGGTTTCTTTGTGTTCCCAATGGATGGAACTCATGATATCTTGATGTTATGGGGTCCAAATATACTGGTTATCAGATCCCACCCAATGAACAAATGTTCTAAACCCACATCAATTGATGGGACAACCCCTCTTTGATAAGTCACGTAGTTATAGAGAATGGGGTGAGGCACCACTTATAGAACATATCAGGTAATCATGTTTTCTTTTGAGTTGTTATGCATTTATTTTTCTCAAATACAACATCTCTTCCTCCCACTATGTAAATAATTCCTCAATTGTGAGGCTTTAAACCTATTTGAAAGGTGGTTGATGTATATAATTAGATTTATCATTTTTTGGTGGAACCTATTGAGGAGGTAGTAGTGGATTAGTCTAGAGAATCCCCAAATTCATATAAAAACTATAATTTTAGGTATTCATACCTTATTAAATGATTTAGTTTAGAACTGTACAATGAAAAAAACCACCTCCTCATGTTCCTCTTTTTCTAAAACATGTTCTATAACTTCTTCAATAGTGGTGGTAATGATGTTCACTGATGTGTAACACATTAGAGGAATTTATTCAGTCTCCTTATGATATAGTTTATTGTTTATTCCCACCATGATTCCTCTTCCTATCAATCATTTGTCTTCTTGGGATCGTCTGACTAAGGGTGGTAAGAAGGGAATGTCCAGAAAATAATTTTATGCTTGTTCTATTGCGGAAATTTAATTTCATGATACAATAATCATTGAATACCCATTTTTTTTGGTACTCCCCTAAAAGGGAAAAGTCTAAATTCCTTTAAGGAGGAGGATTGCAGTAAAAAATCGCCCAACCTAGTGAGATGGAATAGCTCTAGTTCTAATTTCCCCACCTCTCAATCATGGATTGTCATCCCCAATTTTTTCTATTAATAAAATACCCCAGCCTTGCAAAATTAAGTTTCTCTAGCATTTTTGTGGATTCTACTCCCATAGTTGTTCTCTTCATTTTAAAAATCCCTTTTCTATCATCGGATGGGTGTAATGTATGAATATCACCTGATCTACCTAAATTAAAATATATTGGCTCCACACATTGATTAGATTCCCTTAAGTATATGGATCACTCAATATTTTTAATTTCATTTTATAATATTATTTTGAAATCTTGATTTCATCTAACTTGATGTGTTTGGAAAAGACACTTCAAGGTAACATTGTAGTGTTTTTGTTGATTTTGTTTTTATGAAAAAGTATGTTTCCAATGATAGTTTTGGAGTTCAAGAAAAAATATTAACCATGTATTTTGAAAAAGATCTAATATAAATGAATGAATGATCTATTACTGGTACAAAAAAATTTGTACATATGGTGTCCCAATGTTTTCCAAATTTTTGGGGTCTATCATTTAGAGTAAGGAAAAGGTGCTTTTGGAAAAAGAAATATTTTAGCCAAAATGTAAAGTTGTGCAAAAGCGTGATTGTGTTTTTAAATGATGTGCACAAGTTATTATTTGAGGATATAAAATTATTATGATGAAATTTCTAGTATTTTAGACATCTTTTGAAACATCATGAAAGATAAAGTTGTGTTCCATAAGAAGAGTTACATGAGCCTGAAAAATAGATATGCAGATGCATGCTAAAGATGAAGTCAGAACATTGAACATTAGTATCCATCAAAATTTTCTTGCATGGGTTATGTTGTCCAAGGGATTTTTATAAAGGTTCAAACCTGTATAAAAATAGGTGGCTACCCCACACATTTTTAGATCTTATTCATTAGAAAATATTTATGCTTTGGATCACGTGAAAGATGTGTGAACATGTTTCTTGTGTGTAGGAATCAGTTGCACACAAAATCTTATTTTTGTATAAATGACCAATAGAGATTTATGCAAAAAGGATAGTTTAACAAAAGAGGATATTTCATGAAAAACCACAAAATTTTCATGAATGTTTGTAGAGTTGTGTTCATGTTGTGAAAAAGTTTCATTGAAGCTATAATTGGGAAAACATGTAATTATTTTCCCAGAGTATTATAGTAATGTGATATTTATCAATTGTAAAAAAGTGGAACATAATGATGCAACAAAATAGGTGCAAAAAATATTGAAAAAATGTGTAAAAAGAAGAATATTTGAAGGTATATTTAACACATTTTATTTGATAGAGTAGTGAGATTTCAGATTTTGACTAGTTGTAAACCAGGAGGGAAAGTGAGTCCATTATGAACATTGTAACAATAGTGCACATTAGTGGATTCAGTACATATGAACATTTATTTTTTATACTCATTTGAAATATTCCATTTCTGGTGAACCAATTAAAATTGATGGGTCTCATACTTTATTTCATTAATGCTGACATATTTCTACAAGAAAGGGATAAAAGATTGTTTTTTTGTAAAAAAACAATATCTGATGGGGAATTGGTCATAATCTATCATACATTAATTCAAATCAATAATAGTGTATTTATCATTTTTGGGATAATAATTTGTATTATATAGAAAGGGTAATATTTTTGTATCTATCTCATGGTATTTAAAGGAGGTTCTCAATCATAAAGAGATTACGATCATCGAAGGAATTAATTTTCAATTATAAAAAAAACAGATGAAAATTTTCATCAAATTTTTAGGCATGGATGAATTTATCATAGAAATTCATTTTATCTTTACTATTATGGATTGTGGTGATTTATCATAATAAAACTAAATGGAATTTGATACAGACACTAATGGAATCGATAAATAATGGGAAGAATTGTCAAATGATATCAACACAAAGATAATGTCACATATGTCAACACATGCCATGTGGGAAAAATTGTAAAATATATATTGTGGAAATTTAAAATTCAGTGAAGAAAAATTACAGGTTCTATGGAACAAATATAAGGACATGATAATGAACCCAAATGAGTCTATAGATTTGTTTATTGAACAGGTGGATGTTGTTGTTGAAGACATGCATGATATAAGAAAAAATCTTGATTATGTAAGTGTCTTTAAGTTCATCATGAGAATACTTCCACCATAGATTAATATGAAATTCTATGTATTAGAAGATAATGATCCAAAGAAGATAAAACTAGTCAGATTTCACAATACTATTTTTTTAATAGGGGATGATAATTAAAGATACTAAGTCTTTGGAAAAAGGGAAGTCCAAAGTGGTGGAATTGAAGTCCAAGAAGATTCTCATTATTGCAGATATAAAAAACGAAGAAGATATAGATGAGGTCATGTTATTCCTTTCCACATATATATAAAGAGGATAATCAAAGCTCCTAGGTAATCCTCCTCTCAATTACTTTTGATGTGGAAAGTTTTTAAATATTTTAAGAAGCCTTAGAAAAATGTTTTAAGAAGATGCTGAGGATGAATTTGGAATTACTATAAATAATTATTAAACATATGTGAAAAGGGAATAAAATTATTATGATAAATTTCATAAAAAAGGAGAACCTTCTTTCAAAATGAAATGAATGGTTTGGAGAATATGAGGATGAAAATATTGGGGAATATAAGGATCATGGAAAAAATTATATGGTGGAAGTTGTAGGTAAATATGAGATAAGGGAATAAAGAGACAATGAAGAAAAATAATTTTAATGATGGATTGGTATGATATAGAGCCTACCCTTCGAGGGATGGATGTTTGGAGATCCAAAGAATGAATGAAAAAATGAGTGGTTTTTTATACTAAAACTTATATGCAATAGTAGGAAGAATAAAAGTATGAGATAGAGGAAGAAATTGAAAAGGATAAATCATAAATGATAGATAACATAGAAAAGATAAATGAGTATATTCCCAATGATAAAGAATAGAAACGTGTGATCCATGGTTTGACAATGACAGAAAAAATAACATCAAATGTATCAATGAACATGAAGAGAATGATGTCAACCTATGATGAAAATTAAAAGATCAAAAGAAACTGTTTAATTCTAGTATAACATAACAAAAAAATTAACTTAGGAGATATGAATGATGTATGGAGAGAATAGAGGTCCACATGGTAGAAGTAATAGTCCTAACCTAGGGGAAAAACTAGTTTGGGGAATGATCTAAAGTAGAAAGATGTAGTGATTAATGTCAGACTGAAAGTTCCCAATCCATGGTTGATAATTGATATGTGTAAAAATGAGAATCACAAGACTCGTAGAACCAAATAATGAATTAGTCATACAATAATGTATAGGAATTACCAAGTATCATATGTTTTTTCTATTTAGAGATAGGAAATTATAAAAATTTATGTTCCATAACCAAACATTATATTAGGGAAAAAAGAAACAATGGGGTCCACATAGTGTTAAATATAATGAGAATGATTTTTATGGTCATCATTACTAGTGTGGAGGATTCAAAATAATGGCCAGATATTTCTCATCACCAATGTAGAGTGATGTGTTGAAGATGAACCAATGTTATCATAAGAAGAAACTCAATGATTCATCGAATGAGAAAAAAATGAAAAATTTATTTTAAGCTATAAAATATGAAGTTGGTTCATCATAATATGAATAAGTTAAAGAATAATATTCCACAACTGGTAATATTTCAATGATGTGTATCAAAAAGAAAATACATGAGAGGGCAATGGTTGTAGATATTTCCCTTAATGCATCTAATATTTCTAGTGTATGGATCCTTAATAGCGGATTCACGTCACAAATTACGAGAAATAAGTATATTTTTAAAAGAATCAAATATGATAACAATGGTTTTGTCAAATTTCTAAATAATGAAGTCATCATGATTATTGCCTCGATAAAATCCAATTTTGGAGAAAATTATATGGGATGTGTTAATGTCTTGGTCTTCGATGGTCTCAGTTACAACCTACTAAGTGTTAGTAAATTGTGTGACTCGTGTCATGCTTTAATCATTACTAAGAATTTGTGTATAATCAATTGAAAAGATGGTATCATTGTTTTATTAGGAAATCAATTAAAGGATAATTTATACGTTTTTAATAGAGAAGATGGTATATGCTTTCTAGAAAGAGGGGATGAAAATAAATTATGGAATAAATATATTTTCCATCCATTACATCAATATATGTTTGCGCTGGCCAAATGTGATCTATCATAGGATCTCCCCAATCTATCACACGATCATACTCATTCGTGAAATGATTTTAAACAAGGAAATATTTTCATAAATATATACAAGGGGAAAAAATAAAATCCAACCAAATATTTTGATCGGTGCATAAAAATGTGTGTTAACCTATGTCACCAAGATATATTGAGGGGATGAGGTATTATCTTCTTTTTATTAATGATTTTTGTAGGATGTAATGGTTATATGTCATTTCCCACAAGTCTGAAGCGATTCATTTCATAATACAAAATTGAAGGGAATCTAAAAGGTTTCTTGGAGAAATGATTCTATTGTTGTTTACTAATAATGGTACAAAATTTACCAAAACATAACTGTAATATTATCTCAAGAAACAAGGGAGAAAGAATCCATTTCTTATAGTGGTATATCTTTAAAAAATGGTGTGTTTGAGAGGATAAATAGTATTATAAAAAACATGGCTAGAATAGTTCTTTTTGAAAATATCCTTCAAGATAAATTATGGAAGGAAGACGTCTTCGCATCAGTATTTGTATCCAACATGGATTTTTTATGTACAAAGTAATAAAATACTATATATAAGATATGGTATGGAATGAATCCCACATTTAAATACATTCTAATATTTGGAAGTAAGTGACTTATTCTCATTAAGGACAAATATTGGTAATTTGGCTCACATGGAGATGATGGGATACTCGTTTGATATTTTTGAAAATAAAAGCATATAAAGACATTAAAAATTTCATGGAAAATATGTTGAAACCAATGATGTAACTATATTATTGAATGAATGGAATATTTACAAAATTAGTGAACAATTCCTTGATGATTGTGGTGAGGAGGTAAAAAAATTAGGGGGAGTATAAGTGGAAAATGTTGATTCATTTGAAGAGACTGATTAAGAGGAGAAGGTTAAATCTACATCTACATAGAATATAAATAGTCATGATAAAATTGATAGGAAAAATATCATTATTGGTCAAGAATCACATGTTCAAACCCATAGAAGGATGTATTTGTAGTAGGAATCTTTCTGATCTCAATAATAACCTAAATTTATTAAGAAACACATGGAGATGAAAATTGAGTTCGGTATATAAATGAATATCTTGACATAATTTATAAGAATACGATACGGTAGGTTATCTCAAGGCCGATGGATAATTGTTTCACCGAGAAAAAATGGGTATTCTAAAACAAACTAAATGAATCTTGATTGGAACTTCGAAAAATCAGGACTAGTGTTTATGGGATACCACAAAATCAAGGTAATATATGTTGAAGATACATTTGAACATATTGTATGGATCAAGACAATTTTCCTATTTTTTTGGTAATAGGGAAAAGGAAACTCAATGTTTTCGAGATGGATTCCATGAAAAAATTATTGAATTTGTTTTTGGAGGAATAAGTTTATATCGATCAACCAAATGATTTTATCATTCATTTAGATGAGAATATAGTTTTTTGATGAGGAAGGTTCTATATGGGTTGAATAAAGGACCAAGAGGGTGGTATTTAAGGTTTGTTATGTATTTAAAGAAGCTTTTTTTAGAGTGGATGAGTTTATTAAAATCGATATGTCAAAAATGATAGGAATCAAAGGATTATGGAAGTAGTGTATGTTGAAAACATAATCATTAGTCGATCAGATGAATAAAAATTGAAGTAGGTCATAGAATTCATGAAATGTTGGCTTATGTTGGCAATAATAAGTGAAATAACCTTATTCCATGGTTTAAAATTGACACAAGGAATGAATGTAACATTTATTTCTCACTCCAAACATGCCAACATGGTTTTGGGAACATTTGGAATGTATAATTTCCATGATATGATGACTCCAGTGGACACCCTAAAGAAACTATCATGATATGATGATTCAAAAGCAGTTAATGTCATAGAATATAGTAATATTATTGGAACTCGGTTGTACTTAACAATGTCACAAATTGATAGTGTTTTTACCTCATACCAAGTAACATAATATGAAATCAATCAAAAAAATAGACATTCTTTTAGTTCAAATAAAAATTCAGTATATTAAGATCATGTTGGATTTTGGTTTTCTATATAATGAATAATATAAGCAAGAGTTATTGGTATATAATGTTGTATACTGGGGTGGTTCATCAAATTATATAAAATCAATGTTAAGTGATGCATTCTGTCATTGCATATTTTATATTTCTTGGATTGAAAATAAATAAGATTTCATTTCATTAAGAATTGCATAATCTAAATATATTGTATATCCTAACTTATGTATGCAATTTAATTGGTTGAAGAAACAACTTGAAGATAAGGTAGTTGAAGTGAATTCCCCAATCAGAATTGAGATAATTCGAATTCTCTAAATATTATAAAAAAATTAGTCCATCACTCATGGATGAATCAAAGTGAAATCAACTATCATTTTATCAAGAGAAGGTGTATCATGGGATTATAATGTTGTATTATATTCCTACAATACTATAGGTTGCGTACATTTATATGGAGGCCTTATCCAAAGATGATTTTGTGTAGAATCTACTATCTTTTAGAGTTTAATTGACTCCCCAAACTTGAAAAAGTTTAAATGTGAGACCCCTCTTAATGAGGTATGGTTTGTTATTCTATTATGTTCTGCTATATGTTTTTATAGGGTTAAAAAAAATGGAATGACCATTGATTTCATTGATAATGTGGGAGAAAATATCTCTAACATGACATGGGGAGAAGCTGAATAGGGGGATTAGTGATGCAGGAGGAGTTTTAAATCTAACGATGACAAAATTATAAATGAATGGATATATATCACATAAAATGGGGTTCCTAATGAAATCAATTGAATTTTTAATGAATTTATTCATTGATGAAATTTTCATTCAACTATTGATTCTCACACCAATCAAATATCCTATTATATTAGATTGTGTGTTTGGAAAATATTTGATCTCTATCTAGAATGACAGTAAGTAAACTTTGGATGAAGTTGGAAGAAACCTTAAAATGGAATCAATGGATTAAGAGTTTTCAACAATCCCAAGGGGGAATTGTTGGGAAAAATATATCAAGATAACATTGTAATGAATTTGGAATATTGTGTTTTATGAAAAAATAGGTTTCCAAGGTCAATAAATAGGTGATTATGCCTCTAATTTTAGTATCTAAACCCTTTGAGAATATCTTGGATATACATCAACCAAGAGTTCCATGAATATGTTTCTTTTAAACAGATGTTAGTTGAATTTAGAAAATTATTTTTGTATTAATTGCCAAGGGAGTTTCGTAAAAACCATAAAGTTAAATTAAATAGGTAGTTTTAACAAAAAAAAATAATATTTTCATGAATGTTGGTAGAGTTGTGCACAAGTTTTGAAAATGTAGCATGAAAGCAGCAATTGGGTGAACCTATAATTATATTCCTAAAGTGTCTATATTGAAGTGGTATTTATCTAGTTAGTGAAAGTTTAATTTAATGATGCAACAAATTAGGTGTAAAAGATATTGTTTCATGGGATCAAAATATGAATCTTCTGAATGATTAGTGAGCATACTTTAGTTGATATAGAAATAAAGATTCAAATTGTTATTAGTAGTAATCTAGGAGGGATAGTGAGTCTAATCTGAGCTTTGTAACAGTAGTTAATTTAAGTATATTTGGTACATAGGTGTCGTTATCTTATATACTCCATGGATGTAGAATAGTGTTGGAGAACAAAGTAAAATTGTTTTTTCTCCTAAATGATTTCATTTTTTTCATAAATTACTATAGGAAATAGAGGGAAGAGAA
The DNA here is from genome assembly GCA_963277665.1 of Viscum album. Taxonomy (NCBI): domain Eukaryota; kingdom Viridiplantae; phylum Streptophyta; class Magnoliopsida; order Santalales; family Viscaceae; genus Viscum; species Viscum album. Next base: position 2,018,405,624 of record OY728127.1, read on the forward strand.
TTTTGTTTAGTTAAAATCATGATTTAAAGGGGCATTATTTATAATCATTAATATCTTGATTCACCCCTCTATCAGGGTATTTAACAAATCTAGAATAACATAACGTCTATGAGAGACATTCATGGATGGTTTTTGCTGAGTACACAATATTATGTGGGTAAATATAATCTTCTCATAGTCGGCATGTGGATATGAAATTATATGATGTCACATTTTATGGGATTTGTTGATCGAGGACTGCAGTGAAAGGAAATAGTTCATGATTTTTAAATCCTCTAATATGAACAACAAATTGGGAATCGATCACAAGTGGTTGCAACTATTTTAACCCAACGATTCATGCACACTAAAGGGATATATTATATTTTCCCAATTATGGGTGTTATGTAGCATGGAGTGATTCCAAGTCGATATGGTAGGGTATTCATTATATTAAACTTGAAATGTATTGGATATTCATCAAAATTAATGACTCTTTTTTTAAGGGATGAATAGTAATCCATATATTTTGGTTGATATAATGCACACAATCTTTTGAAAACACATCTGGAATGAATTATTGAGGATTTCATAATAAATAGAACATGAATAGTATATTTTATTTTTCCAAATATATCATCATGAGAAATTTCACCTAATAAAATTTTTATAGAGGTTCCTCAACCTGTTTGGACAAATGTGGACATCTCCCTATGTCTCTATTAAAAACAATATGAATGGAAGGATTTTACACAGTTACATTAGTAGGAAGGAGATCCAAGGGTGGTTCAAAGATTGAAAATTTCCTTAGGATGTCTTATATTTGAGAAAGTATGTCACTTGTTAATGAATATGCATCAAGAATAAATCACCTAATTTTATATATCTGATTCATGTAGAGGGATTTATTATTGTTAATTCAGCAAGGGGATGACATACTTGAGGAAATGAAGTTTCAGTAAAGGAATGAACATCATAGATAATTATATCATGGGGAGGACTACCATAATGGATTCATGTCTCACTTCAAATAGAACTCCTGTAGTGTGTACCATTGGGAGGACCTTTTGGGTAGATAACAACATGGGGAGGGCATCCTGGTTGTTCTATCTTTCGGAAACATAGAGGGTTTCCATGGAACTCATCAGTAGATGGGATATAATGTTCGATCAGATTCTTCACATGATTTATGACTTCATGGTAATTTTTCTAGGGAGGAACTCTGGAACTACTAGAAGAAATGTTGTAAGGGGGGGAGCTTCACAACAATAACTACTATTTCCATAATTTGGTAACATATTATTAGGATCCTAATATTGAATAGATATATGTATAAGGGATTAAATAACATCAAAATTGAATAGGGTGGGATCGTATAATAACTCTACATTTTCCAATTGGCTATGGTTAGGATTATTTTTCAATGCTTTTTTATTGGAAATTGGGGCCGCTTACTATGGATATTACTTTTAAAATATGGAATCTTGTGGGATTAGATCCTCTGTTGTACCCTATTCGTTTTCCCATTTATTATATCCTAGGTGGTTTGTAGTGTGTGTTTTAACACCCCATGATTTCATAGTGTGTTATTTCTTCAAAATAATTCAATAACTTGCACTACACGCAACACCGAGTTAAAGCGCACCATGACTTACAGAACTAGCCGTTATTAATAGTAATACCTAATTTTTGAAATTTTATAAATTATATATCTCAAAATGGACTTCATTTTTGGATTAGGAATATAAAAATTATCCTAGGGTGAAATTTTGGTACTTTTCATATAACATTAATATTTTGATGAATAGTGAAAATTACTAAATTTTAATTAAAAACAACTTTTTAATCAGAATAATTAATAGTGATAAATTATGAATTTGAGTGGTTTTAAAGTATATTTAGGATATATTTTTACCATTTAATATAATTTTGTTCATTGGTCATAATTTTACAATTATACCGGATATAAACAAGTGTCAATCTTTTGATAGTTATTATCTCTTAAAAACATGCTTTTTGTTTTAACAACGAGAATTAATTTTAAATTAATTTCTGCTGCTTATGTGTTTTGAATTTGGAAAAATGGATTCCATATTTGGAATCAGGATGTTCAAATTGTGTAAATAGTTAACTTTTATTTTTAGACATTTTGAATAATTACTTCGGTAAATATTTTATTTACCATGGTTAAGGGTAAATCCGGTAAATAAGGGTTAAAAAATAATATTATAATAATACTAAATTACCCTAATACGTGTCATAGCCTTATTGGTTGATACATGTTCTACCATAGGCATCGTTTGTTCGATTTTGGGACCCCATGGAGCCACTTGTAGGTGATAGGGACACTTTATTTTAATTAAGTTAAAATGAATACAAAAATGACAGAAGCATATATCTTTTAGCAAAACAATTTTTACATAGGGTTATATATAATGGGTTTTAGACTATAAATATTAATTATAAAGATAAAATAAAATCCTACATAATTATATTTTATTTATAAATTTTATAAATTACATAATTTAATTTATTTATGACACAATGATGATGCAGTAATTACCATAATAGTGAAAATTTAAAATAATTGATATTATAAATACCCAAATAAATATAATTTGATCCTTTTATTAAATTAAACTAATTTTATAGGTTAATATGACATATTTTTATTGATTTAATTAACCTTTTTAGAAGTAATCAATCTATTATGAGTTTCACAAAAATCAACTATTGAATAATGTCAAAATTGATATAAAAGAGTTTTTAAAACAAATATTATATTATTAATTGATATTAAATTCCTAAAAATCTATGGTTTGGCCATGAGACTAATATCATGATAGGTGTATCATTAATGTACCACTTGGGGGTCTCTTGGATTAATATAGTAATTTTATTAACTATATAATATAAAAATACAAAGTGACATGGTAAATGTCAAACTAATTAACTAAGAGTTAAAACTAAAAGATAAGGTTAATATAGTAACCCAAACCTGTCTAAATTCTATTGGTTGAATGGTTTTTGACATATCCCCACCTTAAAATTTAAATAATCCACTTTGGAGCCATTAGAAACCGCATATGAATTTATTATAAATTCATATTTCTAGCTTTTCCAAAGGTGCCCCTCACATCTCTTATAAAAAGACACTCCTCCTTCTCGTTTAATCTCACCTTAAAAGCCTTTTGGTTCGGCCAAAATCTACCCCAATACTCTCCCAACTTCCCTAAATACAACCTAGAGGCCTTAGTTTGATCATAAATCCAACCTAAGGAGCCCTTTTGATCAAAATCAAAATGAAGAACCCGAAGAAGAGGTAATGATTTCACCACCTTTTCCAAGTTCCTTTCTTCTTCCACTTCTTCTTCCTTTGTTATTACCATTATAAAATAATAACTCCAGTATCTTATATATAATGTGATGTTATTATAAATATGGTACAACCATATTCAGTATTCTATGCACCCTTCGAATAACATGTCACCATACGTGCGTACGTACGGCTTCCCGTCTCCACGTCGTGGTGTAATTGTTATTCAATATATTATTATTTGGATGGGTATAATAATGATGTATAACTCATGTAAATAATAAATATAACATTTTAATGATTCTTTATATATGATATACCATCCATTTATATATTATTTTAATATCAAATGAATGATATTGTCGCTCGTGCGTACGTACGGACTACCATCTCCACGAACGCGATGAGATTCATTCTCCATCGTATCCATTCAAGTATAATTATCATTTTATTATTTAAAAATAATGTTTAAGGACTTGATATCATTCTGTATATGAATAATATAAAACCTATCCATGAAAACCACGACTTACGTAACAAAACATATAAAATAAAATGAGTAAGTTAACAGCCGAAACAACGATAATTCTAAGATATTATTAACAAAGGAACGTTAAAAGATCATATATGATATCATATGAATGTATATGATTGTTGTATAATTTAATAACAATTATTCCACCATTATACAGGAGGTTAACCTACCCCCAACCAAGGAAAAGTAAAAGGTAAGGGTTTATTTCACAATCTCTTCATTATCCGAGGTTGTTTATACGTAATAATCTACTGGGATTTCTTTATCATCCTCATCCATGTTTTTTTCGAAATGTATTTCAAATTTTTTTTACTATTTACTAAGAATATTGGTTAAAGTAATTTATACCCTTATGTGTTTTAATGGAATCCTTCCATTGTTTTCCAAACAAGTCACTTTTTACCTTTTGACAAATTTAAGGTAAGAATGTTTTTTTAACTTATACGGTGGGTGCGGCTATTTACCGCCATTATAAAATCGTCAAACCTTCCCTTACAAGCTTATAAGAATATTTTAAAATTAAATCTTTTATTTTATAATTATGTGACTTTTAAATGTTTTCAAAATGAATATCTTAAGAATTTTTGAAAGGTAATATTTATCAAGATCATAATTGTAAATGTTTTAAAGATTTATCTTTCTAAATATTTTTAATAAATGTCAGTGGTTTCAAAATGATTTTAAGGACTTATTTATATAGACATGGAGGTTTTGAAATGATATTTATTTTCAAAAGTTTCAATGTGGTATGGGACACTTTGATTCAAAAATCTCTTTTAAATTACTTCCTTTATAAATTTCTGACTTATCAATGATTTCGAGAAAAGAGATATTTCTCTCAAATAGTTTTGATTTCATCTATGTCAACATCCTTTGATGGATTTTAAGCTTATTTGAAGTTGATTTATTATGATAAAAAACTTCTATATTGTATTGAAGGTTTTGTGATATGTTTGACTGTGGATGTGCTATTTTTATACCATTCATGGTTTATGGTGAAAGTATTGACATTTCGTATTCTAGTTTTAATACGAATGTTTATGTTATGTTTAATCCTTTTCATATGGGAATGCATTGGACTTAATATTTGACGGGTGGAGCCCTCTATAGCTCCTTGATGCATCGGTAGGTCTCATGAGACAAACTAGTGTCTTGGAAGAAGGCCTTGGCAAAATCTAATTTGTAGTCTTGGCACGAGGCCTTGGCTATATGGTTATGATAGTCTGGCATTATGCATTCCATCATTATGAAAGTGGTTATTGATATTGCATGTGATTATTCGATTAGTAGAATATCCATGTGAATAAGTAAATGGCGTTATTTCATTTAATTTTGGCCATACTATGTTGAAGTTCATGTTTAAAAGGCTTTTGTTTTAGTTATACACTGCCTTAAATGTTTATTCTCATTTATGAAAGTTTCCGCTATATTTTTATCCGTACTGGGCATTTGAGCTCACCCCTTTTCTATGTTTTATTTTTCCCAGGATGTGAAGAAGTAAATTATGAATGACCTGTAGGGATAGTATATGGGAATATGAGTGAGGAATATGGAGACTATATTGTTTTAGTTTTCATTTTTATGATGTAATGTAAAACTTTATGAATATATCTAGTGTTTCCAAGGCTGCTAAACCAGTTGGTATTTCGAGATTTGATCTTTCTTATGATCATGCCAATGTCATGTAATAATGAGCCGACTCTGGGTAACTAGGGCCTGGGTGTTACAGTTGGTATCAGAGGAAGTTTAGTACAATCCTTGGAAACTAGATTTAGATAAACTCTGATTAGAGCACATAGACCAAAGATGGACTTTGAGGATTAGTATAGAAGAACTTCCTAGAATTTTTGTTTTGAAGAGATTTTGTGAGTTTTCCGAGAAATACAACCCTGTCTGGATACGAGCAGGAAGAGGCGGCTCTGGCACAGATGTACCTAGGTGTAAAACCCGAAAACACCGCTTTGAGATAGACTCGAACGGGACCTGGTGCACGACAACGGGCCTTTCTGCACTCTTGGTTACGACAAGCCCAGGGGATATGCTTAGGATAATTCTCATTTTCCTTACAAACCATTATTAAGGGTTTATGAGTATATACTTCCTCAAAGGAGACATTTTTATGATTATGGATTATATCCATAAACTATTTAATTTATGTTATGTGTTTTAAAAGTTTGGGATTAGGTATTGTTATTCATAAACTAATCTAGTGTTTGCCATTGTTTAGAAATGGCGCCCAGTAGAAGGAATGATAACTCCAGAAATGCACATGATCCAAAGAGAAAGAAGGATCATATCATTCATGGTCTTACGCCAGAATTTATAAGAGAAATAGTCTCCCATGTATTATCATCATATGAAGAAATAATCTCACGTGTTGATAAGATAAGTAAAGAGTTTACTGAGTCCTGTGGCTTTGAAGGGAAGTAAGGGAAGAAAAGGATGGAAGATAGAAAGATGGATAAAGGGAAGAGGGGAAAGAAGAATTTTCCCATATGTGATAACTGTGGGATGAAACACCCTGGAACTTTCTTGAAAGGAATGGGAGTATGTTATAAGTGTGGAGGAAAATGGCACAAAGTACATGACTGTAAGGGTAAGAAAATGGTTTCAAATGTACAATGCTTCATTTGCAAAGAGATTGGACACTACACGAACCTATGTCCCAGTCATCAGACTATGCCGCAAATGATGCTAGTGGATAATAATCATGATATGGTACAACCACAGATGAAGAGGAATGATTAGAGTTCTTATGTTTATTATGTCAATTGAGTGTTGTATAATCAATGTACTTGTTATAATAATTATGGATTATATAAGGATTGTATTGTAGTACTATTTCATTAAGGACTTGAGATTGTGTGGAACAATGAAAAGTGACTCAATAGTAGGATAAATTTTTGGAATATATATGGTTGAGAGAATGATAAACCATAATATAGTTCTGATATCGAGGTAGTGATTTTGGAATAATACATGATTGATTTGGATAAATTATATTGGATATTCTTGACTACCTTGAAACTGATTAATGATTTGTATATTCCATCATTGTTTGGGTTTAAAAAATTTTTGGATTGAAGGAGTATATCTATTATTCTTTATGGAATAAGGGATCAGGAATGTAATCAATATGGTTTTATGGTAATTCAGGATGTTGCAGTGTTATAAAAGAATACATGATGAAGGGTTTCACATGTTATTACATGGAAAAAATGATCTTTATTGTGTTTACCTTCCTTATAAATTTTGGAGTGATGTATTTTGGATATTTCTTGTTTGGATTATTTTGGATTGCCATAAAAGGACAACCCGGAGGTCGGGAGGCAACCCGTCGCGTCCAGCAAGGCCGTGAGACTTGAACCCACAACCGAAGGGTGACAAGGGCGTATCACCTACCACTAACCCACGTGATGTCCTGGATTGAATAATGTCATTTTTTAAATGGTTCTTCTAGATGAATTATAAATTCATTTTTTAACCCTATACGAATAGGATAAATAGAATATTATTTTTATGTTTTATTATCTTTTAGAGTGAAATTTGAGTCTGTGGTAGAAATTAGATAAAGGATGGAACTATACTTGTGAAGAATATTTTTTTTATTCTTCTCTTATTCTATGAAGAAATTAATTCTTATACTTTATTTAAGGAATCCTAAAACCAAAAATGTGTTATCCTAATACCCTATTTTTTTTTGAACAGATGGTATTTCAAATCATCATAGATTGATGAATTTAAGGACCTCAATTTTAAACTTGTTTGTGATTGATGACCTCAATCACTAACTATAAATATTTACGTTTTCCCTCCAATTATATGTCTCTGATTTCCACCAATGATATCCTAATTGAGATAATAATTTGGTTGTGACCCTTTCATTTCTATTTTCCTCATATTAATAGAAAATTTGAGTAACACAATTTCCGATATGGGTTTTCCCACAAAGATATTTTTTTTTATTTTCAACCTTTTATTTTTGAAGAACAATTTCAAATTGCAAGGACGCAATTTATTTAAGGAGGGGATAATGTAACATCCCAAGATTTCATAGTGTGTTATTTCTTCAAAATAATTCAATAACTTGCCCTACACGCAACACCGAGTTAAAGTGCACCATGACTTACCAAACTAGCCGTTATGAATAGTAATACCTAATTTTTGAAATTTTATAAATTATATCTCTCAAAATGGACTTCATTTTTGGATTCGTAATATCAAAATTAGCCTAGGGTGAAATTTTGGTACTTTTTGGATAACTTTAATATTTTGATGAATAGTGAAAATTACTAAATTTTAATTAAAAACTTTTTTAATCAAAATAATTAATAGTGATAAATTATGAATTTGAGTGGTTTTAAAGTATATTTAGAATATGTTTTTACCATTTAATATAATTTTGGTCACTGGACATAATTTTACAATTAAACCGGACATAAAAAAGTGTCAATCTTTTGATCCTTATTATCTCTTAAAACACGCTTTTTGTTTTAACAACGGGAATTAATTTTAAATTAATTTCTGCCACTTATGTGTTTTTAATTTGGAAAATTGGATTCCATATTTGGAATCAGTATGTTCATATTTTGTAAATAAGAAACTTTTATTTTTAGAAATTTTGAATAACTACTTCGGTAAATATTTTATTTACCATGGTTAAGGGTAAATCCGGTAAATAAGTGTTAAAAAATAATATTATAATAATACTAAATTACCCAAAAACGTGTCATATCCCTTTTTGTTGATACAGGTTAGACCATAGGCATATTTGGGTCGATTTTGGGACCCCATGGAGCAACTTGTAGGTGATAGGGACACTTTATGTTAATTATGTTAAAATGAATACAAAATTGACACAAGCATATATCTTTTAGAAAAACAATATTTACATAGGGTTATATATGTTTTATTTTAGACTATAAATATTCATTATAAAACCAACATAATTTTCTACATAATTATATTTTATTTATAATTTTTATAGATTACATAATTTAATTTATTTATGACACAATGATGATGCAGTAATTACCATAATAGTGAAAATTTAAAATAAGTGATATTATAAATACCCAAATAAATATTATTTGATCCTTTTATTGAATTACACTAATGTTTTAGGTTAATATGACATATTATTATTTATTTAATAAATATTTTTCGAATTAATCATTCTGTTATGAGTTTTAAAAAAATCAACTATTGAATAGTGTCAAAATTGACAAAAAAAGTTTTTAAAACAAATATTATATTATTAATTGATATTAAATTCCTAAAAAGCTAAGTATCGGCCAGGAAACTTATATAATGGTAGTTTTATCATTAATGGACCACTTGGGGGTCTCTTGGATGTATATAGTATGTTTATTAACTATATAATATAAAAATACAAAGTGACATGGTAAATGTCAAACTAATTAACTAAGAGTTAAAACTAAAAGATAAGGTTAATATAGCAACCCAAAACTGTATAAATTCTATTGGTTGAATGGTTTTAGACCTATCCCCACCTTAAATATTAAATAATTCACTTTGGAGCCATTATAAATCGAATATGAATTTATTATAAATTAATATTTCTAGCTTTTCCAAAGGTGGCCCTCACCCCTCTTATAAAAAGGCACTCCTCCTTCTCATTTCTTCACACCTGAAAATCCTTTTGGTTCGGCCAAACTCTTCACAAATACTCTCCCAACTTCCCTCAATACAACCTAGAGGCATGTTTTTGATCATAAATCCAACCTACGGATCCCTTTTGATCAAAATCAAAAGCAAGAACCCGAAGAAGAGGTAATGATTTCACCACCCTTTTCCAAGTTCCTTTCTTCTCCCACTTCTTCTTCCTTTGTCATTACCATTCTAAAATAATAAATCTAGTATCTTATATATACTGTGATGTTATTATAAATATGGTACAACCATATTCATTATTCTATCCACCCTTTGAATAACATTTCACCATATGTGCATACGTACGGCTTACCGTCTCCACGTCGTGGTGTAATTGTTATTCAATATATTATTATATGGAAGGGTATAATAATGATGTTTAACTCATGTAAATAATAAATATAACATGTTAATGATTCTGTATATATGATATACCATCCATTTATATATTATTTTAATATCAAATGAATGATATTGTCGCTCGTGCGTACGGACGGACTACCGTCTCCACGAACGCGATGAGATTCATTCTCCATCATATCCATTCAAGTATAATTATAATTTGATGATTTAAAAATAATTTTTAAGGACTTGATATCATTCTGTATATGAATAATATACAACCTATCCATGATAACCACGACTTACGTAACAAAACATATAAAAGAAAACGATTAAGTTAACACCCAAAACAACGATAATTCTAAGATATTATTAACAAAGCAACGTTAAAAGATCATATATGATATCATATGAATGTATATGATTATTGTATAATTTAATAACAATTATTTCACCATTATACAGGAGGTTAACCTACCCCCAACCAAGGAAAAGTACAAGGTAAGGGTTTATTTCGCAATCTCTTCATTATCCGAGGTTGTTTATACGTAATAATCTACTGGGATTTCTATATCATCCACATCCATGTTTCTTTGAAATGTATTTCAAAACATTTTTACTATTTAAAAAGAATATTGGTTAAATTAATTTATACCCTTATGTTTTTTAAAGTAATCTTTCCGTCGTTTTCCAAAAAAGGCACTTTTTACCTTTCGACAAATTTAAGGTAAGAATGTTTTTTAAATTATACGGCGGGTGCGGCTATTTACCGCCATTATAAAATCGTCAAAGCTTCCCTTACAAGCTTACAAGAATATTTTAAAATTAAATGTTTTATTTTATAATTATGTGACTTTTAAATTTTTTCAAAATTAATATTTTAAGAATTTTCTAAAGGTACTCTTTATCAAGATCATAATTTTAAATGTTTTAAAGATTAATCTTTCTAAATATTATTAATTAATGTCTATGTTTTCAAAATGATTTTAAGGACTTATTTATATGGACATGAAGGTTTTGAAATGATATTTATTTTCAAAAGTTTTAAGGTGGTATGAGACACATTGATTCAAAAATCTCTTTTAAATTACTTCCTTTATAAATGTTTGACTTTTCAATGATTTCGAGAAAAGAGATATTTCTCTCAAATAGTTTTGATTTCATCTATGTCAACATCCTTTGATGGATTTTAAGCTTATTTGAAGTTGATTTATTATGATACAAAACTTCTATATTGTATTGAAAGTTTTGTGATATGTTTTACTGTGGATGTGCTATTTTATACCATTCAGGGTTTATAGTGAAAGTATTGACAGTTCATATGCTAGTTTTAATACGAATATTTATGTTATGTTTAAAACTTTTCATATGGGAATGCATTGGACATAATATGTGATGGGTGGAGCCCGCTATAGCTCCTGGATGCATCGGTAGGTCTCATGAGACAAACTAGTGTCTTGGCACAAGGCCTTGGAAAAATCTTATTTGTAGTCTTGGCATGAGGCTTTGGCTATGTGGTTATGGTAGTCTGGCATTATGCATTCCATCATTATGAAAGTGGTTATTGATATTGCATGTGATTATTCAATTAGTAGAATATCCATGTGAATATGTAAATGGAATTATTTCATTTTATTTTTGCCATACTATGTTGAAGTTCAATTTTAAAAGGCTTTTGTTTTAGTTATACACTGCCTTAATGTTTATTCTCATTTATGAAAGTTTCCGCTATATTGTTATCCTTACTGGGAATTTGAGCTCACCCCTTTTCTAGGTTATATTTTTCCCAGGATGTGAAGAAGTAAATTATGAATGACCTGTTGGGATAGTATGTGGGAATATGAGTGTGGAATATGGAGACTATATTTTTGTAGTTTTCATTTTTATGATGTAATGTAAAAATTTATGAATATATCTAGTGTTTCCAAGGCTACTAACCCAATCGGTCTTTCGAGATTTGATCTTTCTTGTGATCATGCCGATGTTATGTAATAAAGCACTGACTCTGGGTTACTAGGGTCAGGGCGTTACATGTGGAATGGAATTTTGATATTTCTATTCACTATTTATAGGATAAACTGTGTAACTTCAGCAACTAGAATGAGGATATATGCCTATAAGAGAGATGGAGTAGGGGTATGGTCATGCTCATATCCTATATTTCCTATCAATATATACCAAAAGTAATCTATTATGTTGTAAGACATATGGTTCTACCCCTAGTTGTTATTAGGATCATCCATCTAGTTTATCTTAATGCTTCCAAACTATACTAATAGGCTTGGTAGATGCAGGTAGGTGTGTGCACCAACTTACAGTTTGTTTCTGTATTTGGATGGAGAGATTCTATGGATAGAATGGAGGTTTCATTTTGTTTTCTTTAAAAAGGTTTCTGCCCTCAGTGGGCTATCATATGGGTCTAGGAATGAATGAACATGATTAATATCTAGATAGAAACATCCACAATATACAGAGGGTTTTCTACTATGCGGCGTTAGAGGAAGTGGATGATGGAAGGATCCCTTTTGTGGGACTCCTATATTGTCTAGTATTGGAATTTAGTGACCAGTTGATCAATATACCTACAATAAGGGAGGAACCTATTCCTTCATTCAAGTTATATTCATCCAAAATTATTTGAAATGTGTTCAACATTCGTCTACTTATGGTCCACATGTTGTGTATGAGTGGATGGTGGGTGGGGAATTATGAACTGGATGGATTTTCGAGTAGCCTAGAAATTTGGAAAAGTAATATTTATGTGGAACTAAAAAATCAATTCATTTGAAACCCGTCATTGAATATGTTGGGCTGGCGATCATGTCCTCCGTTTAGATTAGGACCCATCTTGTGTTGTAGTTGATGCATGAGTTTGTGATAGATGGAAGGGCATAATTAGATTGAAGGGAGTCCTTTTGAATGTTTCTATAAATATATGAACAAAATAACTCCCACCCTTAGTATAATCTTCATAAATTAACTCAAATGTAATCCATTTTTTTGGATATATGTTTATCCCTATTCAATTTTGTGAGTGTTCAAAGGGGTCTTAACATGTGGGTGACCTAGAATTTTTTGTTATGGATTCACACGATATTTTCCATTTTTTTCTCACCCAAAAAATATGGATGTTGAGTGGAATTTTGTGGTGATGGAACCAACCTCACATCAGACACATATCCACATCTTTTCTTCTAGGTTTCCAATGTGTATAGTTCTTAGGGTTAGAATCACACAATGATTCACTCATTCAAGATGTTCCACGAACCATATTTCCAAAGGTAAGTGGTCATTGGGAAATGGCTCCAATTACATGTATGGACTCATATTGGTTGATCGGATGAGAGTAAAGGCTTATAACACATTTTTAGGGGAATTTTTTCCTACTATGGTACACTCATATGGATTTAATACATATTCATGAATCGTTTCAGAAATCCCAAATAAAAAACATTCCACCTTTATATTTACAATCAATCGTTAGCATGTATTTTATTTAGAATAATCTCTATGTATCCATGGTTCTTCTACGATGTATAAATTAACATGAATATGAGGATAACCATCTATGTTACAAGCTTATGAACAGATTATAGATTATTATGATGTTTTTAAATATGATGCATGTTTTAATTCCCATAGTGGTAAACTATAGAATTTATTATCATCCAGGAAGATAGAAGTTATTTTGTGGTTGGGATTAGGCCTATGCGATTATATTCTTAGGTATCTTGGTGAATTTAATTAGAACCCATATAGTTTAGTTCCGCATAATGGGACACCTTTAACATTTTACGGTCATGTGATGAGGAACAATCCTTGTAATTTAACATCAGGTGACAAAGAAGTCTATGAAATATGTTCATAGATAGGGTATGGTTTGTTTATTAATCTGAAGAGGCTCAGGGGAAATAGAAGTAATTTATCCTCCTTGGTTGGATATGATCTAACTAGGAATATAGACTAGGGAAGATCAGGGTAAATTTGGGGTGTGTTGGGTTTGAATCTCATAGAGGCTTCCAACCATTCTAGTTTGGACAAGAATCAATGCCCATTTAGTTTTAATGCTCATGAATTACACCTATTGAGGATTTGAATGGTTGAATCATAAGTAATATAACCCTTTAATGTTATTTTTCATTGGTATTATAGACCATTGAGAAGATGGTATTGTGGTTTGGGACATAAACCTAGGGGTAGGACCGTGTCAAGGTTAGTGGAAGATCCTTCATAAGGATTCTCTACCAAGATAGGTATTTTATTATGAAGATGTCATGATCATCAATATTTTACAAGCCCACATGAGTCATGATAGGTGTGAGAAACAAGAGGATTCATATATATTAAAAATCCAAACAATATCCTTCATTCATTGGTGGAAGGGTTTTGGGATATATAATGTGAGGGAATTTCCCATATGAAGGACAAGGGGATAACTCTAGAAAGAATTCCCTAAAGGATGGTGAGAGGAATATCTCTATTAATACTCTATATGGAGTCATTTTACTTCTCATGTACTAGTAGATTTTGGTAGAGTCACTTGGGGGAATCAAAGAGAGGTAACGAGATTTGATATTCCCATATCCTCTCTTATTTTCAAAGATAGGGTCCCATGATTATCTTATGTTTGATATCCACATTACCATGAGAATTAATATTCAATAACTGATTGAGTATCCCACCCATCACATAGGATAAATGTAGGACCTCAATTATTATGGTAATGTATAATCGAGGGGGTGCACTAATTTTCCCTATGCCATAATTATACAAATTTATAGGATTTGGGGGATTCCATAGCTTAGTCCCCACCAAGAGTGGTATCTAAAAGAAGAGGTTCCTTTCCATTGGTGGCATGAAAAATGGTCCTAGATGATAGATCGTGGAGGTGAGTCCTAGTCAGATAGAAGGTCTCTCAACCAAGTAAGGCATGGGTCAATAGAAGTTCCATCGCACTGGGTACATCAGGGTGAGAAAAAGAGCTCCCATGTATGGTATAATTGGGTTAGATGGATTTGACTCTGGGTGAGGGAGAATCTAGGAAATAATACATTAGTGAGGCATTCCTCTAGGCTCCAAGTATTTTCTCATGATTCTTTGGATAACTGGAACTCATGTATTTTGTAATAGAGGGGTCCTTAACCAAAGTATTTTTTTCTAGGTGGGGGGTTTCCTCTCAATTTTCATGGTATTATAGAACATTAGGGACCTCAATCCATTTATTTCTTCTAATTTACTTTTTATTTGTAGGATTCATGAATTACATGTGGTTTTGTGGGACATGGGTCAACGACTTGGTTGAGGGGATAATCATGTGGTCTCTTCATCATTTTTTATATATCCCATATAAATAGCCAGAAGACCCTATTAATAAGAAAAAATGGGAACCCTGGAAAAATAGGTCACTCGTGCATGTCCATTGTAGATGTGTCTAATGTGGGACATTCAAGTAGGTGTGGTTGTTCATATTGGGTTATGAAAAAAGGAAATACAAAAACATCTTGGCACTCAGATGGGGTGACTATCTGTTATATTGGGTGAGTTACTTAGCTCCCCCTTTATCCTTTATTACTAGATGTATCTTTAAATTAAAAAAAATAATTTAAATGAAATAATAGTGTTTCATTAACATCATTATGTTTTACATTACTATAAAATTAGTTATTATTGTCCTTATGATTAATTACCATATTTTTCCATCCATCAATATTTCGCATGGTGATGATATCAATTTATTACATATTTTTATTATTATTTATTCTTGAAATATTATCCATTCATTTCTTATTCCATGATAGATTTTTATTGTGTGCTACTCTATGTAGAGATTTTGAGCTCACCCTTCTTGTGTTTTTATTTCCTTATTCTATGAAGAAGAATATAACATATGAATATTCTAGATGGGTTTCATGTATGGAGAATTTTTTAGAATATGTTCAATAGTTATTTTCATATAATTAATCATTGGTTTAATTCTAGATATTAATATTTTCTGAGAATGATATGGGTTTTTTGGTTAATTGTTTTCCCGAAATCTAAAAAACAAAAAAGATAAATGGTATTGGGTGTGTATGTGAGTAAATATTTTTTATTAATATTTTAATTAAGTATGATTTAGTATTTTTCTCATTGGTTTTTATCAATATAACTTAATAAATAATATGTTTCTAGACATGATATTTGAGTGTGGGTTTGGTGTGCCATAGTTATTATCAAAGAAAGTATACAATAAACCTTAGTAAGTAGAATTATAACAACATAATTAGATAGTTAACGTGATAAAAATCTATTAATATATTATAGTAACATTTTTTGATTACCTGAAATGAATTTATAGTAAATAAAAATAAATTATATAGATAGATTTATAATACATATTTTTTCATGAACTAATTAAGTAAAAGTAATTATTTAGAAATGCCTCCAAATTAAATGAAGCTACACATTGTTAACTCTCGTAATAAATGTAGGGGTTTCCCTCCCATTTAAGTCAATGGGGATTGTGTTGGAGTGAATCATATTATAACTACATTTTGGTAGTTGAATTAGGATCTGACCAATAGTCACACCATAGGAAACAACCAACAACTCTATAACATGGTTTAACAATGTTGGACTCCTTCATTATATAGTAACATCCATACTTTAATGGAACCATGAATCAATTATAAGGTGAAAAATTGATCATGTTCCTAGAGAAGGTAATCATTTCTTTATGATGTAGTGATTGGGGAATTGTTTTGATGATTTTATATAATAAAATAGTATGTGTCGATCAATGTTGATCATTTATTAAAAGCATAATGAATTAAGACATGATAGTGGATTTAGAATTAAATTATTTTATGTTGATATTATTGGAGAATTAATTTCCTCATGAGTAAAAAGATGAAAAGGGAGAAGAATTTATAAATATTTGGTAAAATAACTGGTATCTATGGTTTTTTGGGACCATGTTTTTGGAGAATGATGTTTGATGATTTTTCTTTTGAAGAGTGTTGTCTTTTGTGGTCAAATAGGATAAATATATTCACCTTTTAAAAGCCTTAGAAAAACTATGATGATGCATTTCTGATTTGTATTTAACAAATATAATAAATTTGGAGAACATTTGATAATATCCTTATGAAATATAGAGGGAGTAGATAAGTGTTTTTGAAAATGGAATGAATGTGGCATGCAACTATAAGTGGTGCACAAGTCTGGTGTGCAAGAATAAGTGGCGAGGAATTGTATGTTTCACGCAAGTCATATGTCAATATCATCACATCATAATATGTCAATGGAAAGAAAGTGTAACGAAAGTAATTAAGTGAATAGAAAGCCATTAAGGGGTGCACAAGACATTAAGTGGAAGACAATAAATGGAGCGACACATAATTGATATAGGGGCGTGCAATGTGAGTTACGTACCTTATGCTTTGGGTCATCAAAATGTCTATAAATAGATGGATAGCCTCCACATTTTAATATCATAAAAAATTAAGAGAAAATTTGATCTTTTATCATGAACATCGTATAATGTTTCACCCAAGATGATGTGTCATGCAAGTCGGGTGTTATTCATAAGGAACAAAAGTTGGGATGCACGCAAGCAGAGTGGTGTGCAAGAAAAAAGAGCACACATGCTATATAAGGATCCCAATTTGGGAGTTTTGTGCAAGAAGTGTGATGAGTTGATGAAAAAAGTGTCATCAAGTTGTGAGTAATGCACAATAAGTTTGGTTCACAAGTAGGGTGACATGACAGAAAATAGGCACACTAGTATGGAGGGATGCAAGAAGGGGGTGACGCACAACTAGTTTTCCCTATGATTTTTTTACTATCATCTGGGTTGAAATGTGAATAATTTTTTCTGAATGATTTGATTTGTGAAAGTTCATCAAGAATCACAAAAACATTGTTTTACCCTATTTGTTATATGAGGGAGAACATGCACTATTGGATTGTTTTCAAAGTGCTACAAAAATCTACGAGAATAACCTATATATTGTATTCCACTTCAAGGGATTGTTTTCTAGTGGATTGTGTGGTATTGGATTGTTTCAGCACCATACAAAGGACGTAGCAACTCGTGTTGAGTAGTTAAACATCTAAATCACGTGTTCACGTGGTTTTTTGTGTTCACCAGGGAAGGAATAATTTAATAAGAGGAGAATGTTATTTCAAAAAAAAAGGAAACTTAAAAAGAAAACAGATTTCATTGATTCACCCCTCCCCCTCTCAGTCATACTTGGATCTTGAATGGGAACATCAATTGGTATTAGAGCAATAGGTTCCCTTCGTTTGTTCTTTTGTAAATATGTGGGGGAGAATCTGAATTGTGTGATCATTAAGGAGATTTTGATAATTTATTGAAATATATGACATATATGGAATCATATAGTCACGATTTATCTTATATCTATGGGGTATGAAGTTCTTGAAACTACAACTGATGGATATCCTACTATTGAGGACATGGTTCCTTTTACTCCTTCTGACAAGACGAATCGTGAGAATGTTTGAAGTGTCAAAATTTCATTACTCTCATCCCTTTCTGAGAGTGAGTTTTTAAGAGTGAAAGGTTTCACTGTAGCTAAAGGAATCTAGGTTAAGATTAAGAACATATATGATGTAAATACAAAAGTGAAGAAGGATAAACTTAAAAAGTAAAGGCTAAAGTATGAAGACTTGAAAATTGGAGAATCTAAATATGTTAGAGGCTTTTTACTAGGTCAAATTTCAAATTCAGTATAATCATATTTATTGGTGAAAATTTGGAGGATTCAATGGTTGTTGAAAAGATCTTGTGAATTCTTCCTGACATGTTTCATGCTAAAGTGTCTTAATTAGAAGATAGAGACCATGAAACATTATCATTAGATGAAAATCATAGCACTCTCGTTACTTATGAAATGAGAAGGGAGAATACTATGAAGGTAAAAACAAAATATGATAGAGAAATTTCATTCAAGGCAACAAATAGAGATCAGTCAAAGAAGACTCTTATTGAAGATGATGTTGGTGAATCTAATTCTGAAGACGAGGTGTGTAAAAATTTTGATGTCATTTTGTGATTGTTTTCAATGAAATTGAAAAGATGAATAAGTAAATATAAGGGGAAACATCGCTTGAAATGTTATGAGGGTGGAGTCATTAGCCACTTTGTGCCTAACTGTCCTCAAATAAATTAGGATGAATATATTGTTAAGAATGAAATAAGGACAAGAAGGACTTGGAAGAAACAAGAAGACAAAGATAAATATTTTCCCAAGGATAAGGATAAAAAGTTATTCAAATAAAAAATAAGAATATTCTTATCTAAAATGTAGAATATGATGATATTGAACCTGAATCAGAGAAATTATTTGTTAATATTTCTTGAGAGAATACGTGTATTTCAATAGTGAATAATGAAGATTAAGTGACAAAAATTTCTGATGAAGAAGAAACACAACATGAATATCATCTAAAAAATAGTTGAAATAATGCTTGAGGAAGATCAGATGGATTGAGAAGGAAAGAAATAATTTTTTAAATGAAATTTCACATTAAACAATCAAGTAGGTTTTCTTAATGAGAAAATAATGTTGGAAAATGAGATTGATAATATAAAGAATTATCTTGAGAATTAAAAGAATCGTAGTGATCATACTGAAGTAATGCTAAAGGAAAATGGAGAAGAGTTGAAACATGTCAAACAGAAACATTCTAATGATAAATAAATGAATATCAGTTTCAAAAAATATTTCTCAGAAGTTGGTGAATGATATAATAACAATAAAACAATGAATGATCCAAAAAATCTACCTTCAAAGGTTAGTGGAATTATGGAATTTCTTTTGATAATAACATAGAAGGAAAGGATATGTATGTGGCCAAAGAAAGAAATGTTGAAAAATCAGAAGTACATAAAAATCCCGAGTCCAGAAATATTTCTACTACTTCGAGTACTAATAAGTTTGAAAAAATAACTAAGTTGAAGAAGAAGGTTATGATTGAATAATGGAAGGATTATGGTCAACAGAGTTTTGTTAAGAAGGCTGTGGAGAAGCATGTTCACAACACCGGTCAGTATAGATGTTTTAGAGGGAAATATTCATTCAACGATTACTACTGGTATTGTGGTGGATTTGGACACACATAAAATATGTGGTGGATTAACCAGCAACATTACTACTATTCCACACATTATGTATGACAATGTTAGAGGGAGAGTCAATACTCACAAATTAAGAAGTATGTGAATAAAGTTCCATAGAAATATGAGAAGGTTGGTATGAAAGATGAAAATAAGTTCCAACCATTGCATACTATTTATCAAATATGTTAAAAACCTATAAATTTATCTAAGGGGTGTCTTATTTTATTTCCATCACAACAAAAGGATCTTAAAAAATATCAAAAGATGGAGGTGAATAATGAAATGGAAGAACAAAAGGCTCAAGTGGTTGAAACCGCATTGAAAGCATCAAAATGATTTCATCCATGGATTGTTAATAGTGTTTTTTCTTCTCATATGACATGATACTTAATGTTTTTAAAAAATGTGAAATAGTTCAAAAAAAAGGAACAATTACATTTGGAAATGATGAATCTCTATGGATCAAAGGTGCGAGATCATCCAACAATAGGAAATAAAAAATGAAATCCTGGATAATATTATATTTTAATAGGATGAAACAGAATATGTCAAGTCTTTCACAACTCTGTGATGAGGGAAAAAAGTTTATATTTATGAAATAAGGGTCTGTTTTGGAAAATAAAAATGATGGAAATGTAGTTACAAGAGGCCTACGTACAAAATGGAACTTCTTCCATGTTGGTGAAGTACAAAAATTTTGTTACATGGGTATGGTGGATGAATATAAATTATGTTATAAAAGGACGAGACATATGAGTCTAAAAACATGTGAATGTTAATAATGAACGACATTGTCTGAGATATGTATGATTTCTCAAGAAGAAGAGATTTTTGTTGCACTATTTTTAAGAAAGGGAAGACTAAAAACTCAATGCATATGGGAGTTGAAATTCATTAAAAAACAACCCTTGTAACTTATACGTATGATATATGGGTGCCAATGAGTTATAATTAAAAATACAGAGATAACTACCCCATTGCATTCATGGATGACAATACTCGCGTTACTTGTGTTATGTACCCAAGACATAATTTAGATGCTTTGAAAATGATTAAGAGTTTTAGGAGGAAATAAGAGAAGTAATGAGAGTATTTTGTGAATATGTTGAGAACTGATAATGGTGGAGAGTATAATAATGAATATTTTTAATGTTACCTTACAAATCATGGAATTCTGCATGAGTTCAAATCACTATACACAACTCAACAAAATAGGGTTACTGAAATGAAGTATAGAAGTCTTGCTGAAATGGGGCGAACAATGTTACTTTAACATGGTATCTCTCATTATTATTATAGGAAATCCATGAGTACTACATTATATATTCGAGACCAATGATTATACATGCCACATACTTATATGACTCTAATTGAAACGTTTTATGAAAAAAAATCCATTTTTAAACAATTAATAGTGTTTGGGAATCCTTGCATCATATAAGAAAAATGTTGTAATCCTTGGAAAGAATGAACAAAGAGGATATGGTTGAATTATTAATTGAAATTCTCTAGAAGTAATAGGATTCAAATATTTCAACAATGAATTAGGAAGAGTCGTCGATTTTTCTAGTGTGAAAGTGGTTGAAAATGTTCAGAACGAAATAGAAGACTTTTTCCGATATATTTTTTGAGCAGGATAAGGAAGTATTGTAAATGATTTGGATAATTCTACCAAAGGAGGTAATCCTACTCATGAAGATGAATCAGACTCATCAATTTCATGTTATGAGGGTGAAATTAGAACAACTCAACATTGGTTGAGGAAGACAATGGAGGCTCAAAACATTGTTTGTGAGCATCATTAGAGGGTTCAAATAATAAGAACAAAAAATGTTGTTAAACATAATTCGTTGTATTCAAAAGTAGTTCCAAATGATTTTAATGGAGATTTTGACATCCATAATTGGTTCTAGCTATGAATGAAGTGCTTTACTAGATATAAACGAATGATACTCAGGAACATGTAACCACACCAGACAATAAGAACATTATTGGTACAAAGTGGGTCTTTTGGAACAAGCTAAATGAAGAAGGTGATGTGATAAGAAAAAAAGATATATTGGATTTTATTGGGTATTCAAAAATAAAAGGCATTGATTTCGATGGAACCTTTGCATTGGTTTCATGGTTAGAAACAATCAGAATCTTAATTTCTATTACATCACAACGAGGTTAGAAAATATTTAAAATGCATGTAAAATCTGTATTCGTGAATGGTGATCATGAAGTATACATTGATCAAACTTGTGTATTTTTTGTTGGGAATGATGAAAGTTACATGTGGAAGTTGATGAAGGATTTTTATGGGGTAAAATAGGATTCAAGGTCTTGGTATTCTAAATTGGATACTTTCATGAGGAAGTTGAATTTCAAGAAGGGTAGAGTTAGCAAGAACCTTTACATCAAGGAATTTGATGAGTTTTATATCATTGTAATTGTTTGTGTTAATGAAATTGTATTTGCTGGAAATTATGAAAGATCATGTAAATGATTTGATGAGGAGATGAAGACTTCATTTTAGATGACCATTTTCGTAGAAATGAAATAATTTCTTGGGTTACAAACATTACATAAGAGGGATGACATTTTTCTTTCTCATGAAAGGTAGTCTGAAAAACTAATAAAGAAGTTTGGCATGGATAATTGAAAACTAGTTTCCACCCTGATATCAGTGGTGCCAAGGTGTATTAATATTAATAAGGAAATGAAGTTGGTTAGGGATATTTTCGAAAGCTTATTGGAAGTTTATTTTATTGGACTACCTCAAGACCTGATCCTTTGTTTGTTGTTACCTTATGTGCAAGGTTTCAAAGTGCTCCAAAATAATAACATATAATTATTGGGAAGAGGATTCTCAAATATATCAAAGTCACCAAAATATTTGGAATTAGGTATCATGGTTTATAAAATATTATCATGTTCACTTATTTAGATGATGATTGGGGAGGAAATGTTGATGATTGATGTTCCACATATCTTGGAGGTGGTTTCAATGACAGGAGATAAATTCTTTCTTCACATGAATCTGTCCTTGAAAGAATTTTTTTTTTCTGATGATTGAAACATATTACACTAACATCTTTTATTCATATTTAATTAAATAGAATAAATATTGTTCATGATAGAAAATGAGTTTTATTCATCTGGTGGATATAATAAATATTTATCTATAAATCATATCTTCTTATTTCTAATAAAGTCATATGATGGTCTTTATACAAATTCATTTGATGAAATACATGATATTTTGAATTTTGGACTTTTAAATATTCAATTGATGAAATGGGTAATTATTTATCTAATTTAAAATGTATATGTTAATCTAATGACAAAATATTATTCCATCCAATGGAAAATGTTTCATTGAATGGTGAAATAAATTTTCTACAATAGAATACTTTTAACATGCGATGTATAAATTTTTGTAAAATAGAAACGCTAAAGAAAGTGTTCTATGATATTAAAAATTAGGATATAATGTGTTGAAATTTATCCTTTTAACAAAACAATCTAGCATTTTTTTTAAAAGAACAAAAGCATCGTTATAATGATAAAACTAAAGTTAAAAAGTAAAATACTTACAACAACAATCTGATATAATTTTAATTTCTACGTTATATCCTATTTTTTTCTTTATTAAAATTTGTTTCAGAGTTTAGAATATTCTATTAAGGCCTTTAAAATGTTTAAAAATTTATCATCAATAGTTCTAAACCTTTCTCCCCATTTTGATTTAAAACAAAAATTTATAGGTCAAATAATGTGTACAAAAAATGATAAGGAAATAAATTCAATAAGATAAAATATGTGCACAATTATCAAAATAAATTATGATATAAATTCAAATATAATTATTAGAATTACATTAAAATAATTTATTTGGAGACATCCATCTAAAAATACGTTTGAGTTATTATGATTTTTTTAAGAGTTCAAATAATAGTATCAATATTTCCTCAAATGATTTCGGATTATAATCGTCATTTTCATTACATATTATTGATTGTAATATGAATCATCTAGGAATGAAATTATCATTTAAAATTATTCGTCCATGACATTAATCTTGTTATTTTAATTATTCATATTGGATGTTTCTTCTTACAAATCATGAAATTTACTACTTTCACTCTGGTTCTCGTGTAAAATAGGTGAAAATCTCCTTAAATTTGTAACTCGTTGTAATAATGATGAAGAATTTCCTAATTCATATTAATTCCTTATTTAATAGTCATTTATTTATTTTTCTATGCAATTTCATATAATATATCTCCTATTTTATTTCCTTTTTTTATTGAGTCATCATATTGATTCATAATAAGGAATTATATACTAAATACTAAATTTACAGTGTCAGAAACCATATCACTCAATCTATTGGAAAATTTTGACACTTAATTTGTTACAATATTAAATTAAATTTTTTTGTTAATGATAATATTTAAAATAAACTTCATTTTGTTTTTTCTGGTGAATTCGTTTCCTTATTTTCCTAGAATTATATTTTGATATTCCATTGAAATATTCGAACCCTACTTAATTTATGAGTAAAAAATTAGAAATGTTTTTTAAATAATATATTTTGTATAATATATCATTATTCTATAAAATTTACTAACACAGTTCTTTAATTTTAAGGAAAATTTCTTTAATTCCATGCAACTGATTAATTACTTCACTAAGGTAATTTATTTCTATTTACATCCATACGATTTGATTATCTAGATAAGAGTTTGTGGATTAACATTTCAAACCAGTAATTGAAATCATTGGTGTCCTAGAAGGTATTACTTAATATTTTACATCTGATCCACCATCAACAACATCCATTACTTATCATCACCATTATTTGATATAGGTTTCTCTAATGTACAAGCTTTTTTATGTTTATTTTCATATGAATATAATTTATTATCCAATATACTCACTGAGACTTTTTTTGATTAAATTGAGAATAAAGTCAACTAATATTATAATATATCATTAAAATGTAATTGTTATTTCCAAAATATATTTATTTTATATTTATTCTTCAATAATTTCTAACATGAAATAATAATAAACTCTTTTAGATGAGATTAATGCCCAATTTCTTCCCTTTACTTTTGAACATGTTATTGAATATTAGGTCACACAAAATCATCTGAAACATAATTTTGTTTAGTTTTATCATCATATAATGGGCTAATTGAAATTGGAAGAGTTTTTACTTTAGGTGAATTAGACAAATATAATTCTGGTTGATCAAATGACACAATAGTATTGGTTGATACTTCAAAACATGGTTTCATCTGATCAATACTTTTAAGGAAATATTTATATATATTTTCTTTCCTTTAATTTTCATACTTTCTATTCTTTATATATTATTCTCAATGATAAATATATGTCTGTTCATTAAGGGATATTTCTTTAGTATCATCCAACCAAAATGATCGATGACCAGGTTTATTTATTTCTTTATTTTTGAAAAAAACAAAAAAGGAATCCTCAGAAATTTTATTCATAGTTTTAAATGAAAAATAATGATATTTTAAAACATATTTTATCTTCTATAAATTAAATTCAATTTTCAAAACAACAATATTTGTTGGAATTTTTTATGATTATTCAAAAAATTTCCTTTTTTCAGAATCTTTCAACATCATTTACAACTTTGTAAGATTTTTAAACAAATTTATTCTGATATGGTATTTAAATAAACAAAATATTGTTTATCAATTACTACCCAATAAAGGAAAAATTTTACATTACAACAATTTATTTATTTTTTCTGTTTTCACTATTATGAAATTCAACAATTTATTTAATAAAACTCCAATAACTATGGATTTTTAACATTTTCATATCATCTTTTATTGCTTCTATAACATTGATTATTTGTTTCACTAAATATAAATTTTTCATATCACAGAATAAATAAAAACAATAAACATCATGATATTTCAAGTTATCCTTTTATCATTTTCAAAGAATAAGAAAATTATGAACCCAAATCATTGTACTTCTAGAATCCTGAGAAAGATGATTCTTTTTATTGAATTTTTTTTATGAATAAAATAAAGATTATTCATTGTATTATTTTTGAAAACATCATAAATTTTATATAAATATGTTAATGAATGAATTCATATAAAACTGTAAGGTAATTTTCTCTCAATTGAAAAAATGATGAATAAAAAACTGATATGATATTTCAAATATGGTAAAGATTATAAGATTTAAACCATCAATCTCATTGAAATTAAATGAAGGAAAAAATTATATTAATAATAATGAATAATTTAAATAAAACTCATCATTTCGAACACATAATGATTCCCATCCTTGAGAGATTATAACTTAATTTAGTAGAGAGTCATATTTTTCATACCATGGTTTTTCTATCTACATTTCTTTGTCTGTAACATTGTTTGAGAAATGATTGGATAAAGAAATCTATTTAAAAATAAAAAATCTATAGAATTAGAAAAATTACAAATTATCAGATGAAATAAAATTTCATCGTTGATAAACCTTCACAAAATTGAGTAGTGATGAATAATTGGTGACCCACCGATCATTTATATGCTGATAGAGAGAGACTACTTGACATCCTCAATTCTAACTACTCATATTGAAATCATTTTTCCGATTAAAATATCATACTAATAATTGGAATTTTTGTATGAATAATTCTGAATTCTTAATTTTTAAATAATTTTTTAGAAGTTCTATCGAACTAAGATTCCTTTTTATAAAACTGAATATTTTGTAATTTTTTATAATGAGTATATACAACTGATTTTTTTTAAAATATAGATATAAATAAAATATATAAAAACTACCTTTTGGAGTAAAAATTTATAATATTTCTTATGAAATCATATTTATAAATTTGAAATTCATATATATTTTGGAATATAATTTTATATGAATAGAATTTAGAAATTTTTTAAAGGATTACAAATTTTTAGTTTTATTTAAATAATAGGTTTTTCAGAATTTATTTAAGAATGTGTTTTTCTGAAAACATAATAATAAAAATTTTATCCAAAATATTTATAAATTTGTTTTCTAAATTCATTAAAAAATATTTCTATAATTTTCTAACAAAAATTTATTTTGATAAATTTCTAGAAAAAATTTTATACAGACGAAAAAATTAATGAAAAAGAAAAAAATAGAAAAAGATTATTGTACTTAGCATTTTATGGAGTTCATTAATTTAATGATATTATTAAACACTAAATACTTGTAATGAAATTTTTTTTGATCATTCCATTATAAATTTTATTGTATTCAAATCTATTGAAATTTTGGTGCTATGTAAAAATATCTACATGTTTCCTTTTCATTCCTATCTACTGTAAAATTATATCTTATTTTTATATGTGATCGAAATGAATATGGTTCCATAAATTAATGTGAGTTTCTCATAAGAGATGTTCTATGTTTTTAATTAATAATATGGCACTTCTTTTATCACAAAAATATAAGATTTAGAAAAACCCTTTACAAAGTCATTGAGTGTGTACTGTATCAATAACACTTGATTACAAAAAGTACTAGCCACCACATATTCAGATTCACTAGTGAAGATTTCAAAAAAATTCATAAAAAAACGTGAAAATAAATTCACTCTTAATAAATGAAATATTCCAAATGTATATTTTATATCCATTTTAAATCCAGAAAAATCAGCATCTAATTTTTTTTAAATAAGACCATTTCCAAATGTACATAATTGTTCAAGATCCATAATTCTGTTAGGATAATGAAAAATAAATTTTTTCATATTTAGTATGGGTCTCCATTTTATTTTCATTTTATCTGGAACATATAATACACAAAACATTCGATATGATTGACTTACAATGAGATATAGTAAAATTCCTATCATTCCATTTGAAGCCATTTGACCAAATTGTTTCATAGATTTATCATGATCAATAGTTTTTTTGGTCCCAATAGGAGTAAAAATAATATTATTATTAATAATATAACCAATTTTATTTAATAAAATATATTATATATTTTTTTTGATTTATACAATATCCTACTAGTTTTTGTGAAATTTGGAAAACAAGGAAAAAGCTAGTCCGCACATCATGTTATTCTGAAAGACATATTTTACAAATACAAAAACGAATTAGTAAGTTATGTATAAGTTATTCTAATTCTAATATCCTTAGTTAAAATTTATAAAATTATTTTATCTTGAAAATTCTTTTAATAAAAATAGTCGGATCAAAAAACCCTTTTAAGAATTTATTTTATAATAATTCTTATAATCTATCATACTAAGGTCAAGGATCATGTTTAAGTCTATATAGAGCCTTAGTATGTCTAAAAACTAGATATGTATATTTTGTGTTCTAAAATCCAACTGGTTTTTTATATAATCTTCTTCTAGTTCATATCCATTAATTAAAGAAGTCATCACATCCATTAAAAGTGTGAAATAAAGAAATAATAAATGTTCTAGAAATATACCATGAGCGTGGAGTATGGAAATTGAAATATATGTTTATTCATAGAATACAAGTTCTTTTCCATTATAATCCTCTTTAACAAGACAAGATTTATTTCTAACAATTACTCCAATTTCATCACATTTATTTTGAAAAATATAGTTTACACCAATTATAGAAGAATCATTTAGACATTCAACCAAATTACAAACTTTATTCCTCTAAAATTCATTAAATCCATCTCATTTTTTTATTCAGCCATCATCATCAAGAGACTCAATAGGAGTCTTCAATTAAAATTATGATAAAAATGTGCAATGTTAAATATAATTTCTTAAAAAATTGTAGTTTTATCATGTCGTCCTAAATCACCAATGACAATATCTTTACAATGATTCCTAAATATGTTCTAAATTTTTAGCTTAAAAAAATTATATTCTTCAATAAGATATTGAATTTCATCAGAGGTAATAACAATAGAAAAATGTGCCTTTGTTTTTTCTCTCATATGAAGAATTTAAAAACATGGGTTGAAAATCATTTTTTATAAAACTGTATGTTGATGTAGTTATGGGTTGTTTGAAAATTAAAATATTATTATTTTTTAGTGGTGTTTATATTCTATTTGACTCTTTGGTGCTGTACTAGTTTTAATTACGTTCCCCATGATCCTTCAGATTTATTATTGTGCTCCCTACCTTATTTTGGTGGCGGTGCGACATTTGAGGTTCAAGGTGCTTCATCCTCAATTATGATGGTGGATCGAATTTCCACGCTTGTTATGGTCTTGATAGTTAAATATTTTATATGTTGGTGTTCATGGTGGTTTGAAATTTTTTCTCAGGGTGTTTCATTCTTGGAGTCAATGATTACTAGTTTTGTTAACAATTACAATCTTGGTTTCATTGTTTCTCTTTTTTTATGGTGGAGTTCTTTTTTGGTTTTGAAGGTTTCCGCTATTGGAGTTGTTCATTAAGTGTGTATGTCTTGGATATTTTTAATGGCAAGAGGGGTTTTTCTAATATCATTGGGGATAATGAGGATAAAACATGACTACATTTGGTGAACCTGAAAAAACATCATTATTTCTATCCGGCGATTCGAGCTCAGTTTATGTGTGGAATGTTGAGACATGTTTATACATCATGGTGTAGCTGTATGAGGCAGTTTTAATTTCAAATTTCTTCAGGAAAGATTTTGAATTTTGAAAATGTGATTCATATTTGGAGGAATTTTTTTTATTTTATGTATTTTTTAGGTTCTCACTTAACCATTATGTGTATTTTTAAATATATGAAAAATATTTATTAAAACATAAAATTACCAATTTCATCCATGTTGAAATACATAGATTCCTTAAAAACATTTGAATTTTTGTTAAAACCCATTTATTGATTTCTAGTTACAGAATATCCTAGGGAAATTACATCATCAAATATTGGATTAAATTTTTTTAAATTATCATTAGTATTCAAAATGAATACTTTGAACCAAAAAAAACATTTCTGTATGAATTTTGTTGTTTTATTCCCATCCAAAACACATTACATGTTTTTTATTGAATGTTATATGGAAAAAAAATTTATTGTATAGCTAATATTAATAACAACTTCATCCCACAAATATTTTGAAATTTTGTATTCATTCAACAATTTTCTAGTAATATTTTGTTTAATTCCATTTATTATTTCCTATAAACCATTTAAATATGTTGTTCTAGGAATTAAAATTAATCGCTTTTACTTTATTACTAAACAATTCCTCAAATTAAAATTTTAAAAATTCTACCCCAAGATAACTATGAATATGTACCTACGGTAGGGTTTTCTCATTTCTAAAATAGGATAATTTTCATTGACTGAAAAACTAATGTTTGAATATTATAGTTTCCTAATATTAATTTCCATAACAATGATTAATCCTATATTACATTATGAAATGTTTTATATTGACTTCTTATGAATTCAAATTTTAGTGTGTATACATTTTCATGCATGCTAGTAAAATGAATAAATTTACCTTCTAAACATTGAGCAATACATTTATTATTTCTAATTTTCATTAGGTAATGTTCGTCACCTAATTGAAATATTAATATAAATTTTTACTTAATTCCTATGTAAAAAAACTAAATTAAATCTTTTAAAATAATAAAAATTTTACCAATAAGATATATTTCTCCCTGAGAATTATCACCAAAAGTGAATTTTCACCATTCATCTTGATGAAATTATGAAAGAACTTTATGTTTCCATTCATGTGATAAGAAGATACAATATAATTGTACAAAATATTATTGTTGTTGAAACATTTATTATTTTCCTAAAAATTGAATAAGGTATATTTTTTGATCCAACACATTCTTGGGTCTAGAATTGTTATCAAATAAAATTATCAGAATCCACATATGTACAACTTTTCAATTTTATGAAGTGTTCATTTTGTTATAAAATTATGAATTATAAAAAACAAAAAGATTTTACTTTAATTAAATATAATTTTTCTACCAATTTCTCCACTCTAGCAATTATTCAAAAAGGTAATATTTATTGGAACACAAACAATATTTTGAAAATGTGGTTTTTCATTTGTAAAATTTATCCCAGAGGTATTTATAAATAATTTTCATTACATGATTTATTAATATTATATTTATTTAATAATTATAATGTACGATTGGAAATATCTGAAGCATGTAATAAAATTCATTAATTTTATATGACATGTTCATCCTTATCATCTTCATGGTTTTAGACATTTTCCCGGTTTTTTTGGCAACATTTCAAATTTGGAAATTCATTAAATCATGATAAATAACCATATTCTTCATATGAACTAGATTTTTCCTCTTTATATGAAATAAAATCAAGTTCATTAGTATAATTATGATAATTTTCATTTAATGTTAAATTTTACAAGGATTCAATAGATAAATATGATATGTATCATTGATTTTTCATTAGAATATCAGAATATAAAACCATAAATATTTAAATATTATTATTTTTGTAAGTTGTATTTTTTGAATAACTATCTACTATACTTGAACTCCAAGTGTTAGAATCATTCAAAGACTTCTTCCCATTATGCATACGTAATTTCTTGAAACTTATTTCTTTTATTTACTTCCTCTTATGTCTAGGAAAATCCAATTTGATATGTCCTTTATTTTTTCATTCATAACATATCTTATCATATGAATAAAAATTTTCATTTCAATATCTAAAATTTTTATAGTATTTTTAATGAATATCCTTTTTCCAACCATCATATTCACTCTCTTAGCAACACTAACAAATTCATTCCAACATTCAATAAAAGAACTTATTGTTATCTCAACATTTATTTCCTTCTTCTTAGGAGTTTTCTATTCCTTCTTAGTTGATATATCATTCTAAATAATTATCGATAAATAATTAAAAGCTACACCACCAATTTTCTGATTATTTTTGTCAAAAAACTTTTTTATTCTACCCTCATACTATATTAAAGTTATTTTTTAATAATCCAAACTCAATCATGTTATATTCCATGTATAATATAAGGCTATTATTTTATATTCTATCTCATTTCGGTATAATATCAATAATTATCTACACAAAATTTTCAACACATAAATATTTGTATCCAAAAGATTTTAATTTATTCAAAATTTTCATAAATCTATGATCCATCTTTTTAATAAATTCTCCATGTAAAAAATAAAAGTATTGATAATCAAATTTTAACATAACTATTATTGTTTTTATAACCTTTGTTTTTTCAAAGTGAGTAACTTCAATATTTTTCTAAATACTATTATTATCTTCACAAGCCAAAATTAAAGTATATATATTATTTTTTATACAACATATCAATGGA
This sequence comes from Viscum album, assembly GCA_963277665.1. Taxonomy (NCBI): domain Eukaryota; kingdom Viridiplantae; phylum Streptophyta; class Magnoliopsida; order Santalales; family Viscaceae; genus Viscum; species Viscum album. The sequence goes on from OY728127.1 coordinate 2,018,437,909, forward strand.
TTTATAAAATTATAATTCAGTTGATATTCTATTTTCCCATCATTATATAAAGTAGTAAATTTTTATTCCAAATGACATAATTTATAGAAATAATTAAAAATTTATCATCACTTGTGTTTTTTACGAAATTTTTCATTACATATCTCCAATATTCATTTTTAGCATCATTAATAATTGGAGGTATGCTAGGATTGATATTTTCAATCGTCCCAAAATTTAAACCTTTGATATTTAAAAACAAATATAATTTTTTATACAATACACGTTAGTGTAAATAATTATAAAAAAATATAAAAGTAAAAAAATTATTATACCAATTTTGGGTTCTTAAGATTATAACATAATTCTACAAGATTTGGGGGTGTAACATCTCATTTCATTCTTTTAGGTATTTTACATCCCTTTTCTAGTTTTCCACATTAGTTGGGAAAATGTTGAGAATCGTGGGGATAGAGACCATTTGGTGAGTAAACTGATCTAAACATCAAGGATGTATATTGGTTTGAAATATTGGAATATAGGTATAAACATGTAATGGTTTTTTAGTGTCATCCCCAAGCCTAGAGAATGCCCAAAATTTTTTGGGGGTTTTGTATAATTATATGAAGTTTTCTACTATGTGTAGTGTAATTACAATAAATATAATAGAGTTACACGATGTGTATATGGTATCCAGACAAAATTTGTAGACCATGAACACAACCGAAATTGAGTACACACCATGTGATGACAAAATGATGTGTAATGTTAAAATATAGGATTTTAATAAAAAAAGGTGATGAGTTTTCTAAAGTATTTGAGGCTTATGTATTATATGACATGAAAGGGTTTATATGTATTGTAACTATATGGAGGTCAACTTTTATTGTTATACAGTGGCTGATTTTATTTTCATATTTTTACTACCCTCCTTGCTCTGGAGCTATATCCATTATCTGGTGACTTTTAGAGTATATGTTCAATATAGATTGATTTGTATGGATATTGATCATAGTTGCAGTTAGGTATCATCTCTCATTGTGACTAATGATTTCTTCTTCTTCATTTTTTTATCATGGTAGCACCCAGAGTTTTGCTATTGGATTTTTTGATTTGCAGTGATTTTTACTCTTTTTTCAATATAGATCTATTGTGAGATATTTTTTTATTCCCCAATCATTATTGTTATGGGTGAAACTAGTGTTCCTTGTTGAGGTATGTGTTTTTCCTCTTATCTTTAGAACCTTTTTGTTGAAATTGGATCAATTATAAGATGTATAGATTGATTCTCGTGCTTGTGTTATATTTTTCATTCATCTTGTTAGTGGTGTCCATTGTGGGTGCGTGTGACCTAGATTTTTGAGGGAGGTGGTTCAGAATATAACTTCTATTGGTGAAATTCATTTCTATTAATTTGATAATTTATTTATTAAATGAAATAAAATTTTATTGATTAGTTGAATTGCGTGTGTGGAAATGGTTTTTTATAAGATATGTTTTCCCCAGTTTTGGTAAATTGAAGGGTTTATCAAATCATTATTAACTCGTTTTATAAAATGGTATACAATGAATTCTTTAATAGAAATTTTTGATGAATTGATTTAGAAAATAAATAAAATCGTATGCCTTCAGTACTTTTTCAGAAGGTATAGTTTTAGGATTGATCCACAATTACGGTGGGGTGGGGGATTTTTCATTGGGATTTCATCTTCACCTTAGTCATATATTTCTATGGACTTATTAGACATATTATGTGGTTTACCCATTTGTGAGTTCTTCTACTCTCAATAATCGATGAATATTTTTAGTATCTTTATCTGCACATGATGTTTATGTGGGGTATGAGGGTATTCTCTATCATGAACCAGTGTAATCCCAAGAATGATGTTAACTATTCTTGTGATTTTGGTTTATACTGTTTTTTTTTACATAAATGGATTTTATATAAAATGTGATTGATAATTTTTTTGGATACGACATATCTACTGCGACACGTGGTTATAAAATTCATTGAAAAAAGTACCTATTTTATATGGAAATATAGAAATATGGGAAATTAAATTATTTTTCCAGGATTTTTATTAAAAAATTGTTAAATTATTATCATTATTTTTTTATTTAAATGTTGGGTATGATTGGATTATTATTGATAGCCTTTATATAGAACACATGGGTGATACCCAACTGTGATTGTTAGCTCACGCCGTGTATAACCCTTTAGCAGTGCATAGACATACATATCTATTTCGATGTAGGGAATATAAATGAGACACAATGAGGGGATGATGTTTTATTTCATCTTGGTTTGGTTGCTAGTGGTGAGACGGTGGGTGTTTGAACAAAATATCACATGAAGTAGTTCTTTTCTCAATTTTGGTAACTGTCTCGGGTGGGACCTATATTATGATATTTTTTCTACTCTTGACTTTTTTTGTATTCTCTATTTGTTTTATATTATGGAACACACACACACATATACATAACTTCTACTCTTTCATTATGTTATCTATATATATTCTATTTTTTATATCTATAGGTTTGTTGAAATCATTCCCGTAGGTTGTTGTTTGTTTCCTGAGTGCTATTCACCATCTCATGGGAATTCTGAATGATCTGTGTGTATGTGGTCGATTAGGTTAGGTTCTAGAATGAGTGGGTATTTGGGTTGATTTGTTATATTTTGGTATCATAGTTGGCATGTCCTCAAGATTCCATTTCTTGGTATGTTTGTTATATTTGAGAATGGATTTCAGGAATTGGGATGTATGATATGGTGAGTTACTATCCATCTATTTCCATGATGAGACTTTAGTTATGAGATGATTTTGGGATGTATATCACATATTTTTATTTTTGATGTTAATATTAGTTTTATTACAAATTTATAGTTTTAATTTAGTTCTTTCTATTCCATTAACATTTATTTTGTTTCGGTGTGTAGAAATATATCTTCAAGACATGTTTTGTGAGTTCCTCAGAAAGGTATGACTAATAGTCCTCAAGAGAACCCCCCATAATATTAATTTTATTGAGGTTATTATTTGAGTATTTAGTTCTATAGACAATATTGTACCACAAGATTAGACCATATTCGTTGATTTACAGCCTGTGGATGTATAAGAAATAGACTGATCATGGGAGTTCTTGCATGGGAATCCAATATCCTTCAATAGAAGGAGTGAACATCAAGTGGTGGGGGACTGGATTGAGAATATTGATTATATATTTTACTTTTTGAAGACAAATGAGAGTTTTATTGTAATGTGAACAACATTTATACATGAGGGTCCCTATAAGGGTTGGTGGGATTCCTTGGTATAGATAGATTTGTACGTGGGCTTGGAAAGGATGGTTTTCAAGAAACTATTATTCTTGTTGTTTTTTCCATATTTGATGACAATGGATATGTCTCTCGAGTTACACACTTTGCAGTAGTGAGAGTGTCTGGGTTTGGTGTACACCAATCGGTTTTATCAGCTAGTTCATTTTTCTCCAGTGGTTTTAAAAAATTACTAGTTGAAAGCTCATAATAACCAGAGGGTGTACGACTAGATATCAGATCATAAGTATTTATGATAAAGATTTCAACCTATGTTGAGATAGTGGATAATGATATGATAACAGAATTGAATATGGTTGGATATATTGGACATCTTTCCCTTTATTTTCCTCCAAGTAGAAACTTCAGAAGAACACTAGGGAGAATGGGGAAGTGTCAAGATCATTGCAAGAGCGATGTAGGTGCTTTTTAGCATCAATCCTCTTCAGCACCTCCAGTTATAGCTAGTGGTGTTACATAGAATTTATATTAGTGTGGACTGGTCATAAAAAATGTGTTTGTTTTCCTTTATCATCAATTATTTATAATTTTTTTGGAAGTTATAGTCATCTGTAGTGTTACTGTTAGGCAATGTCTACACTTCTATATAGTTAGGGATCATTAGATCTAAAGGCTACTATAGTGTAATAATTTCACTCAATGACTATAAGGTCCCATCCATTGGCCTCAATAGTAATTTACAATTACATAATAGATTATTTTATAGAATATGTATATGTGTGTTCAGCAATATTGAGAGGTACCATAGTTATTTATTCCACATGAGTGATTGTTTTTTTGATACTGGTATCTCCCACCCATTTATGTATAGTAGTTTTACTGATATGATTAGATGAAATGGTGATCATGTCTTTTTTCATGGAGTTATTAACACCTCTTTGGGAGAGGAATGTGTATGGGTTTAATTATCCTTATTTATTATCGATATTTTATGTAGAGTTATTCTCTTATTTTTCTTGTTCTCGATCTAGAAATATTTTATATCATCACATGGAAGGGTTGGCTTGTTTCACATTATGCAAATGTTGATTGTTAATAACAGTGTGTCTTGTTTCTTATGGCTAATGAGATCTCATGATTTTTCAATGTAATGTTGGATAAGAGGTCCATTCATGAAGTACATTCCAACATAGAGATTTAGAGTTTGTTTTCTACTATAGTAGTTGTACCCAATGATGTGTCTACTATTGTTGATTTTCACACTGTTAATCATGATTTTAATAACATTTTCCATGAAAATTTTCCAAGATTATTCTACAGAGGTAGTTTGAGTGTACAATAGAATTGGTTATAGGTACATAGTTAATACTAATACCTTGTTATCATATAAAACCAACATAGGTGAAAGAGATCAATATTTAGTTATAGGTTTATATAGTGAAGGTTTTTTCTATCCCTTCTGTTTCTCATTTGGAATACTCCATTATTTTTTCTACGAGGGAATAAAATTTACTTCCATTTGGTGTAGACCATCATATTTTCAACTAGGTCATAGTTAAGAACAATTATCATTTTCCTTTTTTTGATGATATTTTGAACAGTTAAAGTGGGAAAAGTTGATTTCAAAGATTGATCTTTGGAATTTTTATCATAAAATCATATTTCAAGAGTGTGTTATAGCAATGAAAGCTTTTTGAATAAGGTATGTGCATTTCGAATATCTCGTGATATTTTTTGTTCTGAAAAATGGCTATTTAGTTTGTATAGATTTTATGAATAAAATATTCCATCAGTATCTGAACACTTTTTTGGTAGTGTAAATGGATGATATTTTTTAACACAAGAAATTATCATGATAATGAGAACCATCTATGATTTATTTTAGAAATACCAATGATTAATCATTAGTATATAATTCTTTTGAATTGTATCTTATGGATTCAAAAGGTTAAATTATTAGGTAACATTATTTAGGAGCATTGATTATCAGTTGATCTTGATATGGTAGAGGTTTATTTTCATGGGAAGAACAATGAAATGAATTTGAAATTAGAGATACCTTGGTCTTTCTATATACTATCAAGGGTTAAAAAAGGATTTATTGATGTTTTTGTCACCATTTACTTCTTTTACTAGAAAATGGGTGAAATTCACAAGGGTTTCTATTTTTCTATATTATTTTTACAAGATAAAAGTACTGGTGGAATTTCCTCCTATTCTGATCATACATTTTCCCAGTAATGGATATGTGGTTTTATTTTATTATTATGGTGTTGGTTTGGACTTTATCACATGTAAAATATTAATGTAGTGGATTATGGTTCATTTCATCTTATACCACATGAGGAGAATTACCCCAATCATGATTTAGATATTTCTATAGTTATAAAATCACTTATGTGTTGGAGTTATTATCTTTTGGGGGAATGATTCGATGTCTATTTTGACCATAACATTTTTAGATGTATATTCATTAAAAATGAATTGAATCTAAAATAGAGGTGGTTGGTGGAATAACATCAGATATTTTACATGAATATCACACAAAATTTTGGGAAATGGATTGATTTTTTAGATTCTCTTAGCAATAAATTTCCATAGAATGCATTTATTGAATCTAAGGAAGTGTGAAATATTATAGGGATTTATTTCATCATTTCATTTGGATTCTAAGGAGGATATTTCGAGAATGGTTTTGACCAGTGATCAGATATGATAATCTCTCCCTATGTATATTCTATAGAGTCAGAAGAAGGATTTTGATTTCCTAGAAATTCAAGAAACCCTATATGGTGGGGAGACTGTTTCTAGTTAGTCTCTCTTTTCAAATGATATTCTTTGTTTTGGGGATAGGTTTATCATCCTAACAACTGTTATAATATTGGTTGTGTTTGATTTCAATATTTATTCATGGTACGTTCATCTTGGAAATAATATTATTTTAAATAACGTGAGAGGGGGATTTTGGTTTCCATGTATCAAATGTGACATTGTTAATTTTATGTCCTACTCTTATACCTACCAATAGATAAATACATAGCATCATTAACCTTCTGGTTTTCTCCATATTCTTCCAGTTCTATTTTGGAAATCAGATGAGTCATGAATGGATATTTGTATTACATTACCATGGAATCCCTATGAGAGGATTTCCATTTGGGTGGTGGTTGAATGATTGAAAAATTATGCTCATTTTATATCGATCAAAGAACCCACAATGTGTGAAGATTTCGGGAAGGCGTATGTTTAGAATGTGGCGTGGTTACATGTGGTTGCATCTATTGTTTATTTGGATAAGGATCCATGATTTACTTTGAGGTTCTGGAATAATCTATTGGAGGCAATGAGGACTGATGTCAGATTGAGTATAGCTTATCATTTCTAGATTTTCAGTCAGACGAAGCATGCTATTTATATTTATTATTATATGATCTGTGATTTTGTCTAGGATTTCAGTTGATCTTGGGATACCAATCTAGGACTTGTAGAGACTTCTTATTACAATTGTTGTCAGTTAAGAATTACAACAACTCCTATTGAGGCTTTGTATGATCACCCATTTATATAACCAATTTTTTTTGGAAGAGGTGTTTGAATCTTCTTCATCGAAACTGTGATTTTTTAGGATAAATCTATGAGGATTCATGAAATACATCAATGATTGGTTACATTTCATTGTTAAAATAAATATTATATGTATCAAGTGTGTCATACTTTTGTGTTTTCCATAGGTGGTTGAGTTTTATTAAAAGTTTCTCCCCTACTGGGTCATCATCATATAAGACATTTTGGAAATTTGGATAAAAGATATGTTGGACCATTTAAAGTCATTGAGTAACTAGTATTGGATTATTTCCATTGGAATTTATGGGTCATTTGATATTAATTCATGATGTTTTCCACATACAATGTTTAAGAAATACCATTTTTATCATTTTCATGTATTGAGTTGGAAAGAGATTGAGTTAGAGGTATATTTTTCTATATATGAGTATCCATTTGAGATGATTAACTCCCATGTGAATTTATTGTGGGGTGAGTCAATTCCATTGGTCAATGTGTTATGGAGGAATGCATTATATCTTCAAGATACTTGGGATTGCAAGTAATTGACGATGGAGTGATTCCATCTCCTTTTTTCTTGAATTCATTCATTTACATGATTTTTGAGGAATAAAAATATTTATGGTGGGTAGATGTTGACATCCAAATACCAAATTTATGGTATTTCCTTTCTACTATTTAGTTGTCTGATTTTATTTGGTGTGACTTGGCAAACCTGAGGATTAATAATGTAGTTGGGGTTTGGATTAGTGGTTAGGACCCTGTAATTATACATGATAAATGGGGGGTCAAAACCCATTGGGAGTAGGGTACTATAACATCACTATAGGGGGCTGTAGTAGTGGCAGCACTGTAGAAATGGTGGTCACTATTGTAGTGGCATGTCACTATAGCGGTGACATAGCACTATTGCGGTGGCGGGAACTGTAGCTAGAGGGCACTATAGCAGTAATGTTCACAGAATGGGCCTTGGTTCAAAAAGTTTGTCCTAAGGGCCTTATAATTGGATAATTTACCACTGGGCCTTCAGGCTATGTAATTGGTCTCCCTCTAACCAGTTAAAGAGGACATCAGTTTGATTTAATAATAAATGAGGATTCAGGCCTCACCTTCAGAAAATCCTATGGATGAATAAAATTTTCTGAGAGAAATGATCTAATGTACTAGGATGTATGATTGTTTGAATTAATGGAATTAAGGTATAATTGAGTAATTAATATGTAGGGTACTCCCTAAGTTCAGAGAATATTCAAGTTGGATTGGAGTTTTTGTGTAAGAATACAGAGTTTTCAGTTACGTGTTGGTTGATTACATGGTGTGTAAAAAAATTGCACAGTGTGTACATGGTCTCTAGAAACAAGTTCTGAACTATTTACACAATGCGAACGGTGTACATTATCTGTAATTATTACATCATGTATAATGTTATATGATCAATTTTTAATTAAATTGCTTATTGGATTTCTAAAATATTTGATCACCTTGGACTACACTATGTCTAAAGGGGTTTCACAATGAGTATCTATCTAGAGGTTGACGTTTAGGGTGTTGCATCAACTTCTTTTACATTCATTCCTCTATAACCTTCCTTATTCACAATGTATAGCCCTTCTATGATGATTTTTCGAGCCTCTTTTCAATCTGGATTGATTCATTCGGTGATTGAAACTATTGCGGTTGGATTGCATTTATTTGGGCGAGTAATCATTTTTTACTTCTTAATTTACATTGATCACAATAGTGACATGCATTATTCTATTAGATTTGTTGGTCTACAGTGACGTTTCCTCTTATTTCCTTATAGATCCATTGTGTGATCTTGTTCTGGGGGCCAATCATTATTGGTTGTGGTGTAGTGGGTGTGCGTTTTTTAGGTATGTGATGTTTACTATAATCCTAGGAATATTTTTTTAAAATAGATCAATTGAATGATTTTTATATTGATTATAGGGCCTCCATATTCATTGTCATGTTCTTCATGATGGTGGTTTCCATTTTGGGTGTGATTGAACCTGATTTTTGAGATATGTCATTTTGTCTCTAGCTTATAATGTTTAACTGCATTATTCATGTTTTGATAAATAGTTTGATTAAACGAAATTGAATGATAAGATTATTTTGATTTGTGTGCGTGGAAATGTATTTTTATAAATGATTATTTCCCCTTGTGTGACGACCCAACCCCAGTTACCCAGAGTCGGTGCATTATTACAAAACATCATCGTGATCACAAAAGATCAAGTCTCAAAAGACCGATTATTTTAGTATCCTTGGAATCACTAGATAATTTCATAAAGTTTAAATTACATCGTAAAGTGAAAAATACAACAACATATTGTCTCCACACTCATATCCCCTCATACTATCCCTGCAGGTTATTCATAAAATACTTCTTCACATCCTGGGAAAAATAAAATATAGAAATGGGTGAGCTCAAATGCACAGTAAGGATAACAATATAGCAGAAACGTTCATAAATAAGAATAAACATTTATGGAAATATATAAATAAATCAAAACCCTTTTATACATGAAAATCTAAATAATATGGAATAAAAAATGAAATAATTCCATTTACTTATTTACATGGATATTCTACTAATCGAATAATCACATGCAATATCAATAACCACATTCATAATGATAGAATGCATAATGGCAGACTATTATAACCACATAGACAATGACTTGTGCCATGACTACTAATAAAATTTTGTCAAGGCCTTGTGCAAAGACACTAGTTTGTCTAATGAGACCTACCGATTAATTGAGGAGCTATAGCGGGTTCCACTCATCACTTACAAAGTCCAATGCATTTCTCATATGAACAGGTTTAAACATAACATAAAAATTCGTATTAAAACTTGTATACATGCCAATACATTCTCTATAAACCATAAATGGTATAAAAATAACACATCCACAATCAAAAATATCACAAATCCTTCAATACTATATGGAAGTCTAGTATCATAATAAATAAACTTCAAATAAGCTCAAAATACATCAAAGAATTTTGACATTGATGAAATCAAAACAATATGACAGAAATATATCTTCTTTGAAATAATTTAAAAGTAAAATAATTATAAAAGAAAACATTTACTTTGAAAATATTTTTATAAGCTTGTAAGGAAAGCTTATATGATTTTATAACTGCGGAAAATATCCGCACATTCCGTACAAGTAAAAAAAACTTTCATACATTAATTCTATCCAAAAGTAAAAAGGGCCTTGTTTAGAAAACAACATAAAGATTATTTTGTAAACATTTTATAAAAAGTCCAAAAAGGGTATAAATGAATTTAACACATAGTTTATAAAATAGTAAGAATGATTTGTAATACATTTTTATGAAAAATGGATGTGAATGATAAAGAGGTCCCAGTAGATAATTACGTATAAACAACCTCAGATAATGAAGAGATTGTGAAATAAACCCTTACCTTGTACTTTTCCTTGGTCGAGGGTAAATTAACCACCAGTAAGATGATGAAATAATTGTTATTAAATTCTACTAGAATAATATACATTAATATGATATTATATATGATCTTTTAACATTTCTTTGTTAATAATATCTTAGTATTATCGTTGTTTCGGGTGTTAACATACTCATTTTCGTTTATATGTTTTGTAACATAAACCGTGTTTGTTATGGATAGGTTGTATATTATTATTATCCAGAATTATATTAACTCTCTAAAAATTATTTTTAACCATAAAATGAAAATTATTTTTGAATGCATACGATGGGGAATGAATCTCATCGCGTTCGTGGAGACGGTAGTCCGTACGTACACACGAGCGACAATATCATTATTTTGATATTAAAATCTAATATAAATGGATGATATCTCATATAAAAAAAACAATTATCATGTTATCATTATTATTTACAGCTATGACACATCATTATCATAACCATCCAAATAATAATGCATTGAATAACAATTACACCACGACGTGGAGACGGTAGGTCGTACATACTCATGTATGGTGACATGTCATTCAAAGGATGGATAGAATATGGAATATGGTTGTAACATATTTATAGTAAAATATCAGTATATAAAAGATACTGGAGTTATTATTTTAGAATGGAGACAATAAATAAATAAGAAGAGGAAGAAAAATGGAACTTGAAAGAGGGTGGTGAAATCATTACCTCTTCTTCGGGTTCTTCCTTTTGATTCGATCAAAAGGGCTCCATAGGTTGGATTTATAATCAAACTAAGGCCTCTAGGTTGAAGTGAGGGATTTTGGGGGGATATGTGGGCAGGGTTTGGAAGATCCAAATGGCATTTATGGTTTGAATTAGATAGAAGTTGGTGTTCCCTTTTATAAAAGGGTTGGGGGCACCATAAAAAAACTTAAAATATTATATTATAATAAATTAATAATCGGGTTATAATGGAAAAAATTTATTTATTTCGAGGATATGGTTGTTATGGGTCGAAATCCACTCAACCAATAGGTTTCAGATAGGATTTGCTCACTATAGTAACTTTATCGTTTTTATTTAACTCTTAGTTAAATAGTCTGACATTTACCATGTCTCTTTGTATTTTTATATTATATAGTTAATAAACATACTATATACCTCCAAGATACCCCCAAGTGGTCCATTATATATACACATATCATGATATAAGCCTTTTGGCCAATCCTTAGATTTTTAGTAATAGAATAACAATTAATCATATAATATTTGTTTTAAAAACTCTTTTATGTCACTTTTGACACTATTAGGTATTTCATTTTTGATAAAATCATAATAGCATTATTACATCAAAAAATATTTATATAACTAATCATAATATGTCATATTAATCTCGAAAAGTATTTTAAATCTTTAAAATTATCAAATTTCATTTATTTGGATATTTATAATATCAATTATTTTAATATTTCATTAAATGGGTAATTATTGCATCACTATTGTGTCATAAATAAATTAAATTATTTAATGTCTAAAAATTATTAATAAAATACAATTGTGTAGAAATTTTTTTTATCTTCCTAATGAATATTTACAATCAAATTTATCTTTTGTATAACCCTATATTAAATATGTTTATTAATTAAACTTTGATTTTAACTCTTTTAACTCTTCTTTGAATTAAATAATAATAAATGACCTAATCTAATCCAATTGGACCTAAATGATAATATTTTATTCCTAAGGTTGTTTTTGGTCGAGGTACACTTGTCCAAGAGAATTAGGACATGAGTTAGGGTAATATTAATATCACTTTTACCCTTAATTACCATATTTACTTTTAACAGTGGTAAATAAAAGTAAAAAGTTACTATTGACCAAAAATTATTTTCATCACATTCAAAAAAAAATTTCATACTAATATCAACCATGTCTCTTAGATTTTTTAAATTCCACTCACAGAAGCAGTAAAATTAATTTTTATGTGAATTTAAAAATTCTCCTAGGATATGGGTAAAAGACGGTGAAAAGTTCTATGAAACTTTTATATATCTAAAATTATCATAAATTGACTCCAATTAATTACAGTAAACTCATATAGGTATTATGTGTGTATTTTGACCAAAAACAAATATAAATAAAATAAATAATTATTAAAATAAATATTCGATTTTAAACTATAACTCAGTGTTTTTCACTATTCATCAAAAATTGAATGTTTTCAGAAAAATACCAAAAATTCACCCTATGATAATTTTGATATTAAGAATCCAAAAATGAATTCCATTTTGAATGATAAAATTTATAAAATTTCAAAAAGTGGTTATTACTATTCATAACGGCTAGTTTGATTGGTTGTGGTGTTTTAGAACTCGAAGTTGTGTACAACACACGCTACTGTATTATTCAAAGAGAAGCGTACTGTGGAAGCATAGGGTGTTAAATTCTCCCCTCCTTCATTTAATTTCATCCTCAAAATTTCTAGAATAATACCGCATGAAAATAAACTGGTGGTTCTTCATCATAAGTTCATCAGGTTCCCCCATTTCCCCTTCCATCTTATGGTTTCTCCATAGAACATTTGCCAGATGAGTCGTCTGGTTTATCCACACTTGTTCTCTTGTATCAAGAATCTTGATAGAGTCTTCGCAATAAGACAGATCGGGTTCTAGTTCTAATTCCTTGTAGGTGAGTACATGCGTTGGGTCAGGCATGTAGTTTCTCAACACTGATACATGGAACACATCGTGGACTTTGGAGAGACTTGGAGGCATTGTCAACCGGTAAGCTACAACCCCAATTTGGTCTATAATTTCGAATGTTCTGATATACCTAGGACTAAATTTACCCTTCTTAACAAAACATATAAAACCCTTCCATGGAGATACCTTCATGAAAACATGATCTCCAACCTAAAATTTAAAATCATTCTGTCACATATCGGCATAACTCTTCTGCCTACTTTGAGCTGCTTTGATGTTGTTTTCGATTACCTTCACACATTCCATTGTTTCCACCACATGTTCTGGGCCTATGAGTTTTCTTTCACCAACATCATCCCAACAGGTTGGTTTGAGACATCTCTATCAGTATAACGCTTCATATGGTCCCATATGAATACTTGTATGGAAGATATGTTTATATGAAAATTGTAATATAGGTAAATATTGATCCCACATACCTTGAATGTCAAGTGAGCATGATCTCAACATGTCTTATAATGTTTGAATAGTTCGTTCTGATTGTCCATCAATTGGAGGGTGGTAGGAAGTTCTCAAACAAAGTTCAGTATTTAGGGCTTTCTGAAGTCTTTTTTAGAATTTTCAAGTAAAAAATGGATCTCGATCAGAATCAATCGATAAGGGCACTCCATTAAGTCTCACAACTTCATTAATATATAGTCTTGCTAGACGTTCAAGTGTTATATCTTCTCTTATAGTATGAAAATGTGCTGACATGGTATGCCGATCAACAATGAACCATATTGCATCGTTCCTTCTAAGAGAAATTGGTAGTCCCATGATGTAGTCCATCATAATATTATCCCATTTCCACTCAGTTAATGGAAGAGTTTTCATGACTCATCTAGCTTGTTGCCTTCTAGCATTCCCTTGTTGACAAACCATACATCATGGCATAAAATCAACAATTTCCCTCTTTATGTTGTCCCACCAAAAATGTTCCTTCAAATATCTATACATTTTGGTGCTCCCAGGGTGTATAGAGTAATTGGGACTATGAGCATCATCCAAAAATCCCCCTTTTAGATCAGGTATATTGGGAACACAAAGTATTTTCCCAAATTTCAAAATTCCATCTTCATAAAAAAATTCACTCAATCTCCCATCATTCACAACATTAATCTTCATTTTAAGCTCTTCATCATCGGTCTGAGAACTCATTATCCTTTCTAGGAATGATGGTTTGGCAACCATTTGAAAATGTATTGATCTTTCAACTTCCATGGTGATTCCCATATACATCTTTACTAGATCCATGTATAAAGGATCCTTTTCAACTTTCATCTTGTTCAAAACTCCATGATCCTTTCTACTCAAAGCATCTGCCACCTTATTTGCCTTCCCAGGGTGGTAGTGTATCGTGCAATCAAAATCCTTGAGTAGTTCAAGCCATCACCATTTCCTCATGTTGAGTTATTTATATGATAAAATGTATATCAAACAATTTTTATTGGTATATATCTCAAATTTTTCACCATAGAGATAACTTCTCCATATCATCAAAGAAATGATTATAGTATCTAACTCAAGATCATGAGTAGGACAGTTTTTCTCATGAATTTTATGTTGTCGTGATGCATATGAAATAACTCTGTCATTCTGTATAAAGACACAACCAAGTCCTTTCTTCGATGCATCACTATAAATAACTAACCCATCATTCCCCGATGATATATTCAATATAGAATAATTGAATAATCTTCTCTTCAGTTCATCAAAACATTCTTCAGACACATTTGTACAAACAAATATAACCCCTTTACATGCGAGCGTTGTTAATGGGTTAGCCAACTGAGCAAAATTCTGGACGAAACGTTGATAATAACCTGCTAAACCAATAAAACAATTTACCTCAGTTATACTCATCAGTGTTGGACATTATTGGATTTCCGTGGTCATAGAAGGATCAATGGAGATTCCATCCTTAGATACAATATGGCCATGAAAATGATATCCTGAACTTAGAATTCACTCATGCTAAACACCCCATATAATTCTTGTCTTCTAAGAGTCTTCTGGATAATGCACAAGTGATTGTCATGATCTTCATAGCTTTTGGAGTATACCAAGATAACATCAATAAATACAACCACAAAATCATTGAGATATTCCTTGAAAACTCTATTCATGATATCCATGAATAAATAGGGTGCATTATTCAATCCAAAAGGCATTACTATAAACTCGTAATGCATGTACCTGGTTCGAAATGCTATCTTTAGATTGTCTTCCTTCTTCACACACAACTGATGGTATCCAGATCGATGGTCAATCATTGAAATTTTTTTATCCCCATGTAGTTGGTCAAATAAATACTCAATGCAAGGTAGGGGATACCTGTTCTTTATTGTTCTATCATTGATTTCCCTATAGTCGATACATAACCTCATAGATCCATCTTTCTTCTTAACAAAAAGGACAGGGGCTCCCTATGGAGAAACACTAGGGCGAATAAATCCCTTATTACTCAATTCCTATAGTTGTTTCGTTAGTTCAACTAATTCCACAGTGTCTATTCTATAAGGGATCTTCAATGTGGGTCATGAACCCCGAATTAGATCAATGGAAAACTCAATTTCTCATTCTGGAGGATTTCCAGGAAAATCTTCCAGAAAAAAATCTACATATTCTTTCACAATAGGTACATCCTCTATTTGAACATTCATTTCCTCACCCACAATTATTTTATTCTCTTCCTCTCTAATAATTGAATTTAGTTGAGCTACTAGGGTGGATCTAGAAAATAATCATGTGGTTACGATTCGGCTAAAATGATAAGGTGTTCATCATCATCATCATCAAAAATTGTAACCTCCTTCATCTTATAATAAATCTTCACATTATGGTCCGAAAGCCAATCCATACCAAGGATTATATCAAATTCAATCATGGGTATAATGATAAGATCAACTGATAGAGATCATTTATATGCTCTAATGGGAACTAATTCGCAGAACATTGTAGCAATGATAGTTCCCTTAGGAGTTTTAACTAAAAAATCCCTAGTTAAATCAAATTGGAAATATATTATTTTCCTATAAAAATGGGATGATATGAAAGAATGTGATGATCCAGAATCAAATATTGCATTTTCTAAACTTGAGGAAACTATTAAATTACCTACCACCAGGTCTTTTGGAGGTTCAACCTCAGCAGTAGTGATTTCATAAGCTTGGCCTTGATCCCTTGGCCTTTTTGAGTTTTGTTCCCCTAAAGCTTAGGAAATTAATTGTCAAAATGTCTCATCTCCCTACAGTTGTATCATTGAACATCATTAGCTTCATTCTTCCCCTTGAAATCACAATCATGGTGGCCTTTTTCACCACACTTGTAACAGACTCCCATTCCCTTCAAGAAAGTACCGGGGTGTTTCTTGTAACATTTACTGCATTGTGAATAATTAGCCTTTCCCTTCTTCCCTTTATTTCCATTTCTATTGTCATCACCAGATCTCTTCTTCTCGTTCTTTGATTTAATGTCGTAAGACATAGAGAATTGTTTTTCTGTCTTGATAGAACACGAGACAATTTATTCGTATGACAAGAAGGATTGTGAGACTAATTCTCGACGATGAAATGGTTTTAAACCATAAAAGAAATGAACAAAATTACTTCTTGGGTTACGTATATAATTTGAAGCATACCTCATTTACCTTGTGATGTTAGCCTCATACATTGCGACATTCTCATCCTCGTATTATCTTAGACTCAAAAATTTCCTTTTCATCTATGCTCGATGGTCACGAAGAAAGTATTTTTCTAAGATAAGCTCTTTGAAATCCCTCAATTCTATAAATCATACTTCATCATCTTCCTTTGTGTTTTTAATCAATGACCTCCATTGGTCAGCAATTCTAGTGAGGCAGTAAACTTCCATGATAACTTTTTCCCTTTCAATACTCCACAAGGCCTGGAATATTTTCTCTAAGGAAGTTATCCATTTCTCAACTACTAAAGGATTTGTACTCCCACTGAATTTTGGTGGTTTTTTCCACATGAAGTGATCTATAATTGATACTCCACCCTGTGGATCAGGTTTCCCCAAACAGGTAAGGTTATTATTCATAACCTGAGTGAGTTGTCCCAGTATGGTGATTAGCTAGTCAACACCAGTTGCATCACCGTCTCCCCTATAATTATCTAGAGATGGAGGGAAATCCCAACATGGAGTGCGTGCATTGACATATTTTCCATTTCTTTCACTAGGTTCCATTTATAATCAATGTCATACACTACATTAGGCTATGAATCACAATAAATAAATCCAACGTGTAAAACACTTACCATGAATTGAACAGTTTATGGATATAATCTATAATCATAAAAATGTTTTCTTTGAGGAAGTATATACTAATAATCCATTAATTATTTTTTTATAATGATAAGGAGAATTATCCTAAGAATATCCCCTGGGAGTTTCGTAACCAAGAGTGCAGTGAGGCCCGTTGGCGTGCACCAGTTCCCGTTCGAGTCTATCTCAATGTAGTGTTTTTGGGTTTTACCCCAAGGTATATCTGTGATAGAGATTCCTCAACCTGCTCATATCTAGACAAGGATGTATTGCTCGTAGAACTTACAAAATCTATACAATACCAAAATTCTAGGATGTTCTTCTTTTCTAATCCTAAAATTCCATCTTTGGAGTATGTGCTCTAATCAGAGTTTATCAAAATATAGCTTCCAAGGTTTATACTAAACTTCCTCTGATACCAACTGTAATGCCCCAACCCTAGTTACCCAGAGTCAGTGCGTTATTTCATAAAATTGGCTTGATAACAAATGATCAAGAATCGAAAGACTGGTTAGTTTAGTAGCCTTGGAATCACTAGATACATTCATAAAGATTACATTACATCATAATGTGAAAACTAAAACATCTTGTCTCCACACTCACATCTGCTCATACTATCCCTGTAGTTCATTCATAAAATACTTCTCCACATCCTGGGAAAAATAAATCAACGAAAGGGGTGTGCTCAGATCCCCAGTAAGGATAAAAATATATCAGATACTTTCATAAATAAGCATAAACATTTAACGCAATGTATAACTAAAAAAAATTCATTTAAACATTAACTTCAGCATAATATTGCCGAAATAAAATGAAATAATTCCATTAACATATTCACATGGATATTCTATTAGTCAAATAATCACATGCAATATCAATAACCACTTTCATAATTATGGAATGCCTAATTTCAGACTATCATAACCACATAGTATAGGCCTTGTGCCAAGACTGAAATAAAAACTATATGAGAGAAATATATCTTTTATTGAAATTATTTAAAAGTAACATAATTATAAAAGAAAAAATTTACATAAAATTATTCATATATGATTTTAAGGAAATCTTTAATGATTTTATAATGGCAGAAAATAGCTGCACCCTCTGTATTAGTTAAAAAACATCCGTACCATAATTCTGTCAAAAAGGATAAAAAGGTCCTTGTTTGGAAAACGGTAGAAAGATTCATTTATAAACATCTTATAAAAAGTCAAATAAGGGTATAAATGAATTTAACCAATAATTTAGGAAATAGTAAGAATGATTGGAATACATTTTTATGAAACATGGATGTGGATGATAAAGGGATCCAGTAGATAATTAAGTATAAACAACCTCAGATAATGATGATATTATGAAATAAACCCTTACCTAGTACATTTCCTTGGTCGGGGGTAGGTTAACCCCTTGTATAATGGTTAAATAATTGTTATTAAAATATACAAGAATCATATACATTAATATTATATCATATATTATCTTTTAACATTTCTTGGTTAATAATATCTTTTTATTATCGTTGTTTCGTGTGTTAACTTACTCATTTTATTTTATATGTTTTGTTACATAAGCTGTGTTCATTATGGATAGGATGATTATCATTCATCACCAGAATTATATGAAGTCTCTAAATAATATTTTTAACCATAAAATGAAAATTATTCTTGAATGGATACGATGGGGAAGGAATGTCATCGCGTTCATGGAGACGATAGTCCGTACGAACACACGAGTGACAATATCATTCTTTTGATAATAAAATAATATATAATTGGATGATATATCATATATAAAGAATAATTATCATGTTATAGTTATTATTTATATCAATTACACATCATTATCATACCCATCCAAATAATAATTTATTGAATAACAATTACACCCCGACATGGAGGCGGTAGGGCGTACGTACACACGTATGGTGACATGTCATTCAAAGGATGGATAGAATACTGAATATGGTTGTAACATATTTATAATAACATCACAGTATATAAAATATAATGGAGTTATTATTTTAAATGGAAATAGCAAAGAAACAAGAAGTAGAAGAAGAATGGAACTTGAAAGAGGGTCGTGAAATCATTACCTCTTCTTTGGGTGCTTCCTTTTGATTTGATAAAACGGGCTCTTTAAGTTGGATTTATGATGAAAATAAGGCCTCTAGGTTGAATTGATGGAAGGTGGGGGATATTTTGGAAGGTTTTGGCCGAGAAAAATGGATTTTAGGGTGTGAATTAGAGAGGAGGGTGAGTTCCCTCTTATTAGAGGGCTGAGGGGCACCTTAGGAAAAACATAAAATATTATTTTATAATAAATTAATATTCGGTATATAATGGCTAAAAATTTATTTATTTAGAGGATAAGATGGGTATGGCTCTTAATCCACTCATCCAATAGGTTTTAGAAGGTTTTGGATCACTATATTAACTTTATCATTTTGATTTAACTCTTAGTTAAATAGTTTGACATTTACCATGTCTCTTTGTATTTTTATATTATAATGTTAATAAACATACGATATACTTCCAAGAGACCCCCAAGTGGTCCATTAATAATAAAAATATCATCATATAATTACTTTTCCCCAACCATATATTTTTATGAATACAATATCAATTAATCAAATAATATTTGTTTTAAAAATTCTTTTATGTCAATTTTGAAGCCATTGGGTATTTTGTTTTTGATAAATTCATAACAACATTATTAATTAGAAATAAATTCATATAACCAATATTAATATGTCATATTAACCTAGAAAATAATTGTAATTCATAAAAATTCTCAAATTATCTTTATTTGGATTTTTATAATATCAATTATTTTAATATTTCATTAATTAGGTAATTATTGAATCACCATTTTGTCATAAATCAATTTAATTATTTATAGTCTAAAAATTATAAATAAAATACCAAAATGTATTAAATGTTTTGGGATATCTAATGAATATTTAAAATCGTATTTATCTTATGTATAACACTATATTAAAAATGTTTTTGTAATTAAACATTGATTTTAACTCTTTTATGTCTTCTTTGTATTATATAACAATAAATTCCCTAATCTATTACAAGTGGACCTAAATGATAATATATTATTCCTAATGTTGTTTTTGGTCGAGATACACTTGTACAATAGAATTAGGACAAGTGTTAGGGTAATATTAATATCATTTTTACCCTTAATTACCCGATTTAATTTTAACCATGGTAAATAAAAGTAAAAAAGTTACAACTCACCAAAAATTAATTTCATCTTATTGAACAACATTTTACTTACTAATATAAACTGTGTCTCTCGGATTTTTGAAATTCCACTCACAGACGCGGTAAAATTATGTTTTATGTGAATTTGCAAATTCTCTTAGAAGATGGGTAAAGGATGGTGAAAAGTTCTAACAAATATTTATATATCTAAAATTATCATAAATTGACTGCAATTAATTAAATTGAACTTATATACATATTATGTGTCTATTGTGACCTAAAATAAATTTAAATAAAATAAATAATTATATAAATAAAAATTTGGTTTTAAACTATAACTCAGTGTTTTTCACTATTCATAAAAAATTGAATGTTTTCAGAAAAATACCAAAAATTAACCCTAAGCTAATTTCGATATTCCGAATATAAAAATGAAGTCCATTTTGAACGAGAAAATTTATAAAATTTCAAAAAGTTTTATTACTATTCATAATGGCTTTTTTGATTGGTTGTGGTGTTTTAGAACTCGATGTTGCGTATAACACACACTGTTGTATTATTCAAAGAGATGCATACCATGGAAGCTTGGGGTGTTACACCTAATATTTTTTAAAGGGAATGGTTTTTTAAATAAATTTCAAATTTTCATATGAAATGGTTTTTAGATAAGGTTTTGATAAAAATGGTTGATGAATGGATTTTGGAAATATTGTACATGAGATTATTTGGTTACTTAGGTGAAAGGTATAGTAAAAGGTATCATCCACTAGTCGAGGGGTCTGATCATGGTTATTTATTGTATTGTATATATTTTTTGTTCTAGGGACTTGTTATACCCATTATTTGTTCACTTGTTTGGGTGTTACTCTTATCTCTATATGTGATGTATATATATAGTGGCATGAAGTGCATGTGATTGTCAATGTTAAATAAGAGTGTTATAACAATCTTGACCTAGTGTAATCATAATAATTATATTACCTATAACTAGGCTTTTTGCTTTTACTATTTTTTTAATTCCATAGATTCGATATGATATGTGATACATTCTTTGTTTTGAACCTTTTTATCTTCTATGATATATGGTTATGAAATTATTTTAAATTTATGTACATATTTTATATATAAATATAGAAAAGGGGTAAATTAAACTGATTTCCTTGATTTTGATATAAAAACTATTAAAATGTTATAATAATTTGTCTCATTAACGGTTTAGTCTTCTTTGATTATTGTTCAAAGGTTTGATATGGATCTCCAAGGTGAGACCCTATGGATCATGTTATCTCATACTCTACATACCCCTTCGATGGTGCATATACAAAGATCTATATTTCGATGTAGGGAAATTTCAGGCAATGTAGTGAGGTAATAAATTTTTCTGTCAGTTGAGTTGGGTAGCTTGTGGTTAGATGGTGGAAAACATCACACACTATCAAATGGAGTGGTTGTAATTTCCAGTTTTGGTAGTCCTTTGTGGTTTCCCCTATACGTGGAGATTGTTTATACTCTTGAGTATGTTTTCCACTCTTTGTTTTTTGTTATATAATATATCCATATCATTCAGAGTTTCATTATATTATGTTTATGTATTCCATGTTTTTGTTACTTTAGGTTGGGTAAAATAATTCCCTTATGTTGTTGTCTGATTCTCGGGTTCATGTAGATTATGATTTCCATTTGAGTTTGTGGATGATCAGATAAAGTATCATTTTGAGATGGTATTGAGGTCATTTTCTTATCCAGGGGAATTTAGTTTATAAAATAAAAGAGATAATTTTCACAATACTCCTTATGTAGGTTTATTATATGATCATTATATTAGATTATTAGAGTATATTAATGGTTTTAACAAACTATGTATTTTTTAATAGTTTTCACAATTGAAATATAACCATGTAATAAAAGTAAATTAAAATTTTTAAAACTAGTAATAAAAACATATAATATTTTTATAACAGTGATCCACACTTCAAAATTCAGTGTTTTGGAAGTCTATAACCCAAACTATAGGTATCCATAGATTTCACCAAATCATAATGGTCTATCTTCCATAAATATGGAAGTCCTAAAAACTAATATCATAAGAACATTTTTTTCCTTATCCTCATTAAACCATAATCACAACAGATAAAAAAACGGAATCTCACAAAAAACTAATATTCTCTGATCACAGAATATGGGGCAGACAATTACAAACACAATAATTTTTTAGGTAATTAAAAAATATCCTCACAACTGATGCCCTTTTAAAAAGGCTCATTAAATAATTATAATGAATCATTTCATTAATGTAAAAAAAAATTACAAAAATATTCACATAAAATTTATAACATATATGATGAAATATATCCCTCTTAATCATATTCATCTCCTATTTATAAGAAAATATCCAATGGCCATGTCTACATATCTCAGAAGTGGTAGAAATGGCCTTTGAAAAAATCCTTCTTATTTTGAAATAATGTTTCTCATCAAGTTCATCTAATGGTCATAACAAATTATAACAATACAACGTATTCAAATTTTGTTTTTTCTAATAAATATTGTTCATATGGTTAATGATATTTCTTATACTAATGGATTTAATATTTCTTCTTCAACATAAATTTTATACTTCCCTATAATGATCTTCATTCAATAGTCTTGATATAACTTTTTTCGATGGAATATGTAATATTTTTACACCGAGAATTAGAAATATTCGATGAAATAGGTAATCATTTTTCTGATGAGAAAAAATACATGTTAGTCAGATTAATAAATATTATTTCATCAAAAGAACATTATTTCTAAATGCAGTGAAGCAAATTTTCAATAAAACATTCATCGAAATTAGGAAGTATATAATTTTGTAAAATATAAATAATTAATAAAGTGTGTTGTGAATTTAAAATTTTTGTTTGAATGTGTTGAAATTTACCCTTTCCACCAATCGTTTTTGTGTTGAATCCTAGGGAATTAAAGATTTAGAATGTCTATGGTAAACAATGAACATCTATTTTTAGGGGAAAAAATTATAATATCTATAATTTTATAAATTCTAGTGAATTTTTTAATTTTGAAAATATTTTAAATCTGGAGGATTGATTTATGAAAATCATACTCACATCCCATAGTATTGATTGTATTAAATTAACTTATTAAGGAGGTGTGTTTGTTATTGAAATGATGAGATTAATTGGATGTTATATAACTTTTAAATGAACTATTTTGGAAGTTTAATTAATTTTTTGTAGGTTATTTATTTTCATTTAATAAATAAATGTGTAAGAATCCAGAGAATGAGTTTTGAAATTTTAATGACAAGTATTGTTGTTTATGGAAAACATTTAAATCCATAGTTATTCACTCTTATTTTAATTTTTTTAATGTGTATACATAGATTTTGTTTACTAAAGGATATTTTATAGATAACTATGCAGTGTCATCCTTCCCTCATGTGTGTATACATTTCATTTTAATAATTTAAAATCTAGGGGAGAAAAGAGTTTATAGGTGTCTTAAAAAGAATAATAAACAGTGATAATACCACCCTATAGTCACTTTTCATTTTTTTAATAGGGGGAGATATATAATCTCATATATTAATATTTTTTTTCTAGGTGTTGAAATAATGAAAAAGGGAGAGATAATTGTGTCCAACTTGTTATATTTCATTTATTTCCAATATGGAAATCATTATTTAGTGATTATTAGAGGATTGTTATACTAAATTATTATATATTTCTGTGATTGAATTGAATTTCAAAATCTATTATTCATCAAATTCAATAAATATTTGACTAAATTTCTTAAAGAACACAGATATAGTCTATCAAAGACAAAGTGGTAACATTAAATGTGATGAAAGATGTGATAATCCTCAATAAAAAAAATAAAATTTTTATTTCATATAGATATAATATATTTAATATTTTGACCGTGTTTCTGAGTTGTATATGAACGCATTAAACTAGTTAAAGGATGTCTTGGTATTAATTAAGAGAAATTTTAAATTCTTGGATGGATTGCTGAAAAACTGTAATGGAATTTTTCATATGACTTAAAAAATTTGTATGACATTATAGAAATCTTATGACCTCATATGATTTTTTTAATATTTTATTTTTCATATGTATTAATTGATAATTGTTTATGAATTAATAGTAATCCTTTAATGCTTTTTAAATTTTCTAAAAAATATAGAGATGGAAAATGTGTTGAGATGAGAAGCACAACATATGATAGATATATACGTGGAAAGATGCATGATTCCATGCCCATGTATATTATTAATGGTCCAAAGAAGTTGATTTTATAGAGGATTTCAATGATGGCATATTCCGATACTTTGGGGGAATTAAATGAACATATGAAGTTGAAATTATACTATTTTTAAATATAATATAAGATCAGTAATTTATTGACCAATTTAATTCAGGAGATAACCTATATCCAAATATACACGGAATTTACAAAATTTCAATTTGGAAACTTTTATACGTGATATTATTTTTCTAAATATAAATATTTGTAGAAAATAGGAGAAGTTGTGTATAATTATATTGAACTCATGAACATTGAGTGATAATGATTTTTTAATGCCTAATACTCCACTTTATATAGTAGAGTGGTGTAAAGGCTAGAAGACATTAAATAATAATTATATCTACAATACAAAATAAGATTCATTAATATTGGACAATATTTATATCAGTCATGATCTAGATGAAGTATCAATACCAGTATATCTGATCCAAAATAAAATCTACGAATGATCTTTCATTTTTTGTATACATATATACCTTCCTATCAATCAAATTGTGGAGGAGGACCACCATCAAGTGGTTTAAAGATCACCATGATGACATCAAATTTATTCCATTGATGGATCTATTAATATTGTGTTTGTGTATCTTCTATTGCTATCCAGAATTCATGTAGAGCACATTATACTTTGTGTTATAAATGATTACTGGATATTAGTAGAGTATCTATATCAGTGAGTATAATCAACATGGAAAGGAGTATACCTTTTAGATAAACCTTCTAAATATATTGTGCAACTGTATCGTTCTATTATTACTACACTCGAGGTGAGGCTGTGAGAAAATAATGTGTAGATAGGGAACCTTAATATCTTTAATAGGTTGAATTAAAATAGTGAATGAATAAAAAGAGTATTCTACTAATTCAACCCTCTCAAATGTAACTAATCTACCTTTGGGATTATTAGATATCCATATGATCATGAATTTGAATTATATAATGTAATTATTCCTAATGAAATTACCATATCTATTCCTTCCTATAGAAATGATCTAGTGAAACTGGTGTAATTAATGAAACATCTACATGAGTTCTGTGATAAGGGATTCACACACTCTAGTGTTTTAAAATGGGGAGAAACTATCTTATTTTTGAAAATTATTTATGTATATATGAGGTTGTGAATTGATTACAAATAAATAATTACCATTACAAAAGAAAAAAAGAACCCCTTAACTGAAAGTGATGATATTTTTAAAAAATTACAAGGGGATCAATACTTCCCAAAGATTAATCTCCATTTCAGTTGTCTTTAATAGAAATTCATGTATAAATATATATCATAGAATAAATTTCATACAATGTATGGGAATTATGTGTTCACAATAATTCATTTTGGTTTAACAAAATCACCTTCAATGTTCATAGATCTAATGAACAATGTATTCTAGTATTTTCTAGAAATATTTTTTGTGGTATTTATTAATGATATCTTCATATACTCTTTCTTTTAAAATTATAATGAAACCCTTTATGAATTTTTGTTAATATTATATTAAAAATTATGATATATGGAAAATTTAGTATGTTTGAATTTTAGCTTCAACATGTCCCTTTTTCATAGAAATATTTTCTATAATGATAGAATATCAACTAAATCTGTAAATATAATAATTTTTTAATTATGTACCACACTCAAAAATATAACGGATATATGTAGTTTCAATGTTTTATATGGTAACTATCACTTATTTAAGGAAACTTTTATCCAATTAGCTAATATGTTAACCATGTTGACACATAAAGGGGAAAAATACACATGGTCCATGGAAAGTAGAGAATGATTTGAGGAATTAATAAAAATTCTAAACAATTCATTTATTTTGACCATACCATTTGGTAAATAAGGATTTCTTATATTAGTGATGAATCAAATAACGGTATATGGTGTGAACTTAATCAAAATTATATAAATTTTCTTATGATTCTAGGTAATTAGAGACCCATAAAATAAACTATCAAACTCATGATCTTGAGTTTCCAACATTAATAATTAATAGAAAATATAGCGGCACTATATATATGGGAAAAGTATTGACATATGTACTTATAAAAAATATTGAAATATATATTCACATAGAAAGTGCTCAACATGTGATAAAGGAGATTACCAAAACTAATCGAGGACTATAGCCACACCATACACTACCACCCAAAGAAAAAAAATATGGAGGTCGGTGTATAGAGTAAAAATGATCATTGAGTTATATCCATTTAAATGATGGGCAATGATTATATATGAAAATATTTACTATTGTTTTATATGAAAATTATTATAGAAAGGGAAATATCATTACTTTTCTATGAAATTACCCAACAAAATTTACTAGAGAATATAAAGTGATATCAACCAGATTATAAGGTTTAGAAAATTAAAACTAAATCCATTTAAAATATAAATTAATAATATTTAGTACTGAAGATTGATTATTGATTTTTTAAAAGATGCTTTGATTACTGTTATTTCTATAAATAAAGAGGGAATTACTATATGAAGATCATATATCAAACTTCTCTATCACCCATTAATTAGAAATATGTATAGGAATATAAAAAATAATTAATGGTAAGAAAATATAAACAAGTAAATAGAAAACTGTGTGTCAAAAAAATTTGTATGCAAAAAATTAAAGGATTGAAAAATACTTCCAATGTATGTAATGAAACTTATACCGATAACAACGTGCATGTGAGATGACATCAAAATTTAAATGTTTTTAAAAATTTCATAGGAAATATATGAAGGAGTTTTATGGCTTATTGTGGATCAACATTAAAAATATTCACATTTTCTATACATAAGTGAACATATCTCACTCGAACATATTATAAAGATAAATATAATTGATTTTATGAGAAATCTTAGTGAATCATTATCAATTATATCTAACAATGACCCTTGATTCACATAAAAAATATGCATAACTCTTCAAAAGTATTGAGACACTGATATACATTTGAGCATCACGTTTCATACAAAACATAATTTCTAGTCAAAAAAAACCATCCAAACCATATATAATAAACTATGTTCATGCTCAAATTAAATCAATGTAATTTAGATACCAATACCTAACTCTAGTGGAAATCATGTAAAAAAATATTTTTTATACATGTATTAACATTGCATGGTATGAGGAATTTTATAGAAAAATATTACATACTCGAAACTACTTGGATGATGTTTTGTTCAGGTAGATATATGGTCAATAACTATTTTGGGGTACAATTGAGAAGATTTGAGGTATCTTGAATAATAATAAGATATCTCAATGTAAATATAAAATGAATACTAAAAATCAAATTATGCGCTTTGAATTCCAAATAATATATGATGTCTTCTTAATGTTATAACCAATAAAGGAAGTAAAAATATAATAGGTAATTTTCCAAAAATAAAACAAGACTTTGGAAATAAGGAGGAACTGTTCCATACTCCTAGAACATAACATTCTCTAAAATCTCTCCCCAACATCTATAAACACTACATCAAGAAGCACTACAATTGAAATATTAAATCTCCCCATTTACTATATAATGAAAAAATAGATATATACACACAAAATGACAATATTGCGGGTGATTTATCTTAACTAGTAGGAAAACACAGAGAGAAATTTCCCACTTTAATCTAATAAAATTATAGGGTTTGCTCAATGTTTTTTATAAAATAGTTTTACAAAATATGATTGAAGGTAATATAATTTTTAGTTTATATAAAATCGACATTAATACTACTTACGAAATGTTCAATAAAAAAATAGTACTCATAGGAAGATCAAACTATTCATTTCATCATACATAGAACACCCATTCCATGTTATCTATCTCACCCACCCTTGTACGGTGAATGAAATATTATATTCTTTCATGTTAATAATCATTATTCACCAGGTTATAGATTTTTCATATAACCTCTTGTACATTTTTAATATCATCTAACACGAATTAGTTCCAAATAATTACCCATATAATTGATAATGTGACCACCTGCCTACCATAAAATGCCATGATCACATATCAATGTTTTTTTGGAAAAATATTATCAATTAATGAACAAGTTTATAGATGGAAAATTACAACCATGCATCAATAATTAGGTAGTGAGTTCACAATAAAACATAGTTTTCGCTAGATAAATTCATTTCAATGTACAAATGAATTGTTTTAGAAATAAAAGATCCTTCACATTCCAAAGATTCTAGAATGAGTGAAAATCCACCAACCTCAAATACTCATGACATGTGGAATATTCACATAATCTCACAAAAATTCACTCATTATTCTACTCCATTTGAATTTCTAATATCTAATTAATGAATATTTCAAAAATATAAGTCCTTAATAGGTGAGGATCCCCAAAAATAACCAAGATAAATCCATGGTACAAAGATGAATATCAAAATAAAAATGAAATATTTAAGGGAACTATAATAAATAAATATTCGTGAACTAAAATCATTCACAACATGATATAAGGGTTCTCATCATTAATCATTAAGGTAATCAAAATGAAAATACTCGTGTTACCATAGATAAATATAACCATAAAACACATTCATGATGTGAATAAAATTTCAAAATATGAATAGACATAGATAATAACCTAATTAATGCTCCAAAAAATATAATTCATGCCCTGAACAAAATTCTAGGATTCTACCTAATAACCATTCAAATCATGAATAACCATTCACATCATGAACCGAATCCGATAGTAAGATACCAAATTACGAGTGAGTTTTTTTCCAAAAACTTCTAATAACTCATATTAGTAACTCTAAACATAAATAAACTAGTTTAAAATATGGAATTACCTCAAAATGTTGTATCATATTCTCGCACAATTATATTTAATATCAGTGACAATATGGAGATTGGATTTATATTTAATGACTTCTATCCACTACACAATTATGAATTTATTTCATTTCAATATATCTTGTTGATTATGAAAATAATACCATAACACTAATTCCAAATAAGTAATTCTCCCTTGAATGGTCTTTTCTTGTCTACCCAGAATCTGAATTGGTTAATGGATAGTCATCATAATAGGATGAAGTGTAATATGATTCCACCTAATCACATGAAGAGGATCTAGATGGTAGTTTTTTTTCGAGAGACATGTATAACATTATGTACATAAATAAAAATTGGAAGTAATGAAAATTGGTATGAAAAATTGAAAATAGGTTATATAATCTCAAAAAGGTTCACATATTGAGGAACTAGTTTCCATTTATTTCCTAAGAAATAATGAACCAGTCCTGGAAACACATAGAGAAATAAATGGCCTACAAAATCAAAAGGTAACAGGTGATTAATAGGATCTACATACGATTTATATCATCTCTAACCTATTGAAATTTTATTCATAAACCTCTGCATATTTTTCTATAGACTTGTTAACAAGACTGGGTCCAATTAGTTAATTTTCTCCCAATTTTACTCAATAAATTACAGAGACACAAGGAAGGTCATACAAAATTTCAAATGAATCAACATGTTTCATGTCCTGATAGCTATTATTATATAAGAATATCACTAATGGCATATGATCCTCCCATGATTCAAAAAAGTCTATAAAATTATCTTAAATTATATCCACCAATTTTTAAATTGAACATTTATAATTACCCTCTTTCTATGGATGATATTCCATGCTCATGGAAATTTTTTTTGAATATAATATTGAAAATATCACCGTAAATAATAAGTATGTCAAGGATCTTTATAATATACAATAAATAATTATGATATATGAAACTCAACCAATTACAGAATATAAAACATTAATATATCATATACAATGTTGGACTCTCTTATTGAAACAAAGTGTTACAACTATGTGGGTATATCATCAATTAAACAGATATAATTATGCTTCTAAAGAATAAATGGTATACCTATGAAAAGGTCCATTGAAAGATTCAGCCATTTCAAAAAATGTATATTCATAGATTTCATCATTCAATTTAGATGTGGATTCCACCCTTCATCTATTAATAAGTGAGTTATTTTAAGACATGATATGAAATATTTCATTTAATATTAGAACACCAAATATGATCGATCATTACCTCATTTATTTTCTATGCACTTGGGAGAACAACCCAATTGTAATGGTGATATGCGAACAATAATCCATTATTGAAAAGATTATTATAAAAAAATTATTTAAATGAAACATTGATTTTTCATCTTTTATCTAATCATCAATGGTCTCCACACCATTTAGGTTTTTACTAATGGGTATGTAGCCAGGACACAATATTTTACCCTCTTTACCTAAAACCATAAAATCATATATAAGAGTGAAATAGAGGAAAACCAAATTTTAATTTTATTTATGAATGTCTAGATGCAAGCTAGTTATAATTCTCATAATCACATGTTGGTAAAAATCCTCTATATACATTTAATTATAAGACTTGTAACTCAAAGCATTAGCCAATGAATTGCCTATCCAAGTGTTCACACCAAGTTGAAATAAAACACTTAGAGATACTCTAAAATCATAAATTAATCATGTTTATGTTTCTCTAATAGAAGATATGTTTCATTATTTTTTGATCAGCAAAGATATTGAAATTTTCTCCAATGTGATAGTGGTGAATGATTTTTAATTCATGGACTAATACAATTAATAACATGTCTTCCATTAGACAATTATTTTCATGTTTTCTAAATTACATGAAGCTATATGATAAAACATGATCTCTTAGAATAATAAAAAATCCCTGTTAGGATTCATATAGAACACAATATACCTAATATCTGTGACCTAGTTCAGGAATGACAGTGATAAGTGACATTGTGGGATGATATTTTATATTATGAATGAAATTGTGAAAATCTCTAATTCAATGGAAATTAATTCCCTCTCTTTAAAATGTCATCATGGGAGAAGATGGCCATGAGAAATAAAAAATGACATGATTATAACAGTATGGTATTACCAAAAAACTATTTATCTGATAAAAATTATTTGGTAGATAAAATGTCATTTCTTCTTTGACCTTTCCAAATTCAACTACAATGAATTCCTCTAAAATGACATACTATAGTTAACAATCATATTGTATCATGAAGTCACACGTATTAAAGTTATCATATATTCAGTGAACACGAAATATAATAAATTAAATCTCTTAGTGATCCTCATGTTCTTTATTTCTTATAGGGTAAACTCAAATATCATAAAAAACATGAAAAATAGAATCAAGATAGATATTGGAGATACTATTAATCAAGCACTGAAAAAAATAGGTGCATTAAACAAACCGATGCTTGTGAAAACATTTTCATAATGGATATACCATATCTGGAATCCTGTAATTAGAATACCATCTTTCATAACTTTGATTTAACGATACCGCAATGGTAGATCAATATTATAGAACCGTTTTCTCCCTTCAATTTATCAATTTATTTTTTCAATTCATGGAATAGGATATTGATTCTAGATCTATTTTACTATAATCAACAGGTAATCTGTTTGAAAAAATTTCCATCATTACTAAAAAAACTAGATCAAACCAATATGATATACTTGGAATAATTAATCCCTTTATCTCAAATTCTTTAACCTAGTTGTTTAATGATGAAAAATATGTTAAATATACTCTACATATAGGAATTAAATTATGTCTTGTTCCAAAAATTATATTAATATAATATTTGATTTTCATTCATGGTGTATCCAAAATAAATCAATCAGAAAGACATTCAGGTTTCACTTTTCTATTAAAATAATTTCGTATATCTATTTTGACTTATTGATCCCAAATTCATGATTTCACAATGAAAATAGGTTATATCTATTGCAATTAAAGGTCCTTATTTCATAGAATTCATATCCAAACCCCCTCGATATAAATAAACTTATCCATTAGGGGATGTGGATGGTACATGCTGCATATAGTAGTCTATATAAGATATAACTTCCACCAAAAAATAAGTAAAGAGTATTCAATAAAATATTTCTAGACCTAAGATATTAAAATCATAGAGTAAAAATACTGCATTGATAGTAATGGTAAAAAAGGCATTTAAATCTTCAACATTCCTATTGAATAAGAGGTGCCTTGATTCTCTTAATGTGTGGCATAAATTCCGTGTGAAAAAATGTGGTTAACCAAACAGTAAGTTATAAAATAATAAAATGAACTGGTATTAAATAGAAAGTTATTATTGGATGAATTTAGAAGAATGAAAACCTGAACAATCGATGGGTTTAGTTTCTAATTTGACGTAGCATGTACAACTGTATATAGCTATAGATCAACTTCGATTGAATTTTCCATGCTTCCATACTATGGATTCATATTTGAAATTGAATTATTCCAAGATTTATCCATTATCATGTAATTTTTATTGAAATCATATTTTAATGAGATAATACCAATAAAAAATTTTATATATGACACTAGTTCGATCCATATACTCTTATTGAAGTTAATGATCTAAGGAAATATTTCTTAAGATATTCATTTTTTCTATAGTTGAGACAATATCATGGATGTGTAATAAAATATTTATTATTATGATAAATATATACATAATACAAGAAGTAAATTAAATTACTAAGATAAGGTAAATTAGATACCAACCTAATAGAATGATTCTCATGTTCCCTGATACTATTGTAATAACTCTCCCTTTTTTCATATATGATGCACTAGTGTTTAAAAATCTAATTGGATGGATGAAGTTGTCCCCTCCACTAGGATTCACAATTATATATATATATATATACCTGGTGTAATTTTCACTATATCTATAAAAAAATAAATAAATTACTTAACTACTTTAGAGTGAATATCATGTCATAGACCCACCTTAAAAATTTATACTTTTATTCTTTCACTAGAAGTTACCTCCATTGTGAAGTAAACTGGGTGCATGAAATGAGAATCATACACAGCCAATGAAATACTTACCTATTTGATATGGACTAAATATTTCCTATTCATTATCTATAAGGTGCGTTGATAATATTTTTTGTTGTAAAAAAACTCAAACCCTCCCATGTAAGATGTCGATATTGATTTTCATAAATAGTATTTTATTACCATTATAGTTTAATGAAATCAATCATGTAAATAAATATCTTGAACATCATCTTAGACGTATTTTTTCAAAATTTGAACATATTTAAATCCTAACCATTTATAATTTTTCTTGTTCAGGCCTCGAATCACCTCATAATATCAGTGGAGTCTATTTCTAGAATTCTGACAAGTGATGACACGACGAGGTTCATCAATCTGAGGATCCATGATGATTTCCTAGAATAATATCACAATAAACCATTCTAAATGATCATTTACCAATAGTTATGGTGGAATCACCTTATTTGCTACACCATGTATCAATTTTTTTTTATTCTCCACAATAGTTGATTTTTTCTCCTATACCATATAAAAAAATTTCAATTAATTTCTTTATTGTTTAATTATTTGGGATTATATGAAATATTAAGTCAAAATAATTTCAATCATTATAAATAATACCAAAATAAAATATTAATGAGATAATATAGTCATAGTGGGAAGTCTGTTTACTAATACAAGATAATGAATGCTTATTAGCTAATCCCACAATAATGAGAAGATGACATGCCTAGATGTTTTTTAGAACACATTTTTTACCCTGAATAAATTGGTAACTAGATGTTTAGAATAAAATGGTTAGGTATATATTTTTATGCTATGAATATCAAGTCTTGAAATTTCATATTTTCATTTTACCATCCCTATGGACAATGAATACAAATAGATAACATTTTTAACACCCATTAACTAACCCATTGGATTGGGAAAGGGTTGATGTTCCACTAAACATAAGTGAAATTATATAAACTCCAAATGTTGGAAATAAATTTTTTGTGTTTTACAAGAAGCTGGGGAAATATTTTACACATTATACACACATTAAATCACACAAATACAACCAAAAAATTAAACAATCCCAAGACACGTATATAAGTAATTCATGTGTAAATACAATGATTAGAATTATAACAAAAAAGTAGAGTAAGAATTGAAACAATATAAACAAAACCAGAATGTTTAAAAAATAAAAAAAATGCATCATGAAACAATGTATAACCTATCTATAATGATAGAAAATAACCAAATCCTAAGATTCATCTTCAACAACCATGAACACTAATTCAAGATGCACCACTATTGGAAAATTTAAATTTCATTTTTCCAATTTCATGGAAAATAGTGTCGCAAATGCATCAAAGTGCATATAAAAGGGGTGAGTAATCATGATCAATAGAAGAAACCTTATTTAATTTTACCAAATACCTCTAAAACAAGAATTTGGTTACCTCACATATTTTTTTATAAAACAATTGTAAAAATTAATTTTTAAAAATAGATTATAAGATTATATTAAATTGGTATGATAAAAAGAAAATATTAGTTCACCAAAAATAAAGTTATCACAGGCAGTAAGAACAATTATTTTGAAAACACTTAGAACACTTGTTTTATCTTCTCTCTCTCACACAGAAACACGCACACAACTATGCATTTCGAATGAAATAACCCTTTCTAATATGTGAATATTATCCCCTCACCATGTTGTTACATGGTGACATAACATCCTCTATTGCTATTCTGTAACTGAGCACAAATTTCGTACCAACAAGGCCCCATGAAATGGAAATATAAGGAAAAAACAACCATATTATTCCATGTTTATAAAAAAAACTTTTTTTTTGTTTTTAGAAAACTATTTTATCAATTAATCAGCCACTTTGTAGGGGTCACAGAAAAACAATGATTCCTGAATGAATAAGTGAGTTCACAATCCATCAGATATTAGTAATGATAATTTCATTTCAATGAAGTTATGAATTATTTTTTAAATAAAATAGCCTTTAAATTCCAATGAATGTGGAACGTGGAAAAAAACCAACCTCAAATATTTATTGACACAAGCCATATTCGAGTGATCTAGTATGTCCAGACAATTTCTACCAGATCCAATGAAAATTTATTTTCAAAAAATCAAACATTAGATGTTTGGGATCACCAAAAATCACCCAGGTATATATCAATGTTTGAAGGAATAAGAGAGGACCAATTAGAGTTTAAATGGTGATCAAATTAAATTTTTTGATTAAACTAACATCATTAATGATGCGATGGAGGAGATCATGTCGTGAATCTTTGAGATAATAAAATTCACTAAAAATATCATTTCCTGAGAATAAAAAACCTAGAAAAAGGTTCACTCCCTGAATAAAAATTCAATATATAAATCATAACATATATAAACCTGAATGGTCTGTCCAAACAACCATTCAAACCCTGAATAAAATTATTGACACATCCCTAATAACATTCATGAAAGGAATAAGCATTAAAGTTGTGAATAAGATCCTATAACTAGATAATTTTGAGATAATTTCATATATTCAAAATTCTAACTAATCAACCCATCTACTCCAATCTTAATAGATACAAAATAAAATAATGATGTACCTCAAACTGGGGGTTTCACTCATAGATTATTTAATGCCTCAATATTAATAAAGTACATTATAGAAATGATACATGTTCCACCAAACAATAGAATCTTTAAAAATTATGACCATTCGTATATTAAAATTATTGTCTATATTCATGAAACTATATAGAATGTGTTATGGGATAATTAAACACGACTAGAGATGGATTTTTGGAGGATTCAAAAGCTGGTAGAAGTAATATTGGGTCATGAGGATGTAATGTGTGGGAATTACCCACATTTTTCATGTATTTATTTGCACCCCAAATATCAAGGAAGAATTTATTTGTGGGGATGTTAGACCCAATATTAAATTATTTTAATTAAAAATTTCATCACAAAAATTATGGATCAATGTAATTTCAATTATTTTATCATAATAATAAAATAATATTATAAAAAAATAGATTCGCTAAGAAATAAAGGTAATTAAGTGTTGGTTGATCTTGTATATGGATTATCATGGCCGCAATTAGATATACAATATCATGATTTTTCAGTTGTGGTGCTTAATTTTGATTTTGTTTATATCCTATGATGGTTTTAACCTGTTGGGTCTTATTCATACTGCCTAAAACATGTGGCTAGTTTTTATTCATGAAAAAAATAAACTCTATGCGTGGGTATTAAAAAACATTTCACTTTCATGAGTATACTAACATATGGACCTTATGATAATGGAAATGATATATATGTATACTTTTAACCTTTCATTAGTGAGTTGAAGTAGCTTTGGGATATGGGTGCGCGCATAGTAAATGCTTCTTTAACAATTATATTTCAGAGAATGCTACCCTTATATGGACTATAAATGATTTTCCATACTTATGCAATGATTTCCTATGGGAGAATGAATCGAAAAATATCATATTCATTTTGTTTAAGTAATAAAAGATCAAGAGGTCTTAAATATTTTCATATTTTTAGTTTCATAGGGAATGAATGATTCATTGCAATAGATCATCAATACAGAAAAAATCACTATATATTTGATGATACTGTTGATACTGAATAGAACAAAAATATTTTAAGAACTGATGTGATTAATGAACTGATAGATATTATTTTTTGAATATGGAAAGAACAAATAAATTCTAAATAGATGAAAAATATTTTTATCAAATCACCTTACAATTGTAAAAAGAGATGTATCTTTATTGAGTTTCCATATTGGACTACCATTTTGTTAAGTAATTATTTTGACATGATGCACATTGTGGAAAATATATAGGAAATTTGGCATTCATTTTGTATAAATATCAAGGGGAATAATGAATACAAATTCCGATATCATCAAGACTTGTTTGATTTGAGAATAAGACCAGAATTACATGTTGTGTTTATTGCTGAAAATAAATGGAATGACCCTTATGAATTTTTTTGATGAAACCATTAGAGAAAAATAAAAATCTGTATGTATTGGAGAATATTAAGTTTCCTGAAAAAAATTATAGAAACATATCTAAATGATTCAATAGAATGGATTTGAAACTAAAATCCCTAAGAACTCATGATTATCACATCCATCTTCATGAATTGATTCCAACAACAATCCAACATTTTCTATTCAATACTGTATGGGTAAAAATGATTCACTTTTGATAATTTTTAGACACTTTATTTTATAAATGGTTCTTGAAGTCAATCTAGATAAAAATATGAAATAGGATCCATTGATATAGTGTGAGCTGGAAAAAAAATTCATCCATCATTTTTCGATTTTATACTGCATTTAATAGTTCATCTTCCATCTGAATCACTTCATAGGGGACCCATTTCTTTTTTGTGGTGGTATTATAAAAAAATAAATATGTGCAGAATGTAATATTTCTTCCAAAACAAGATTAATCCTGAGGGTTTCATTGTGTGAGGTTATCTGGCTCAATAATGTATGGATTTTTGTTCAATATTTTATTTTGATTTGAGAACAAGACACAACTGGTCGATGAGAAGTGGATATTGTACGTATGTGTAAATTGATCTCCCATTTCCATAGGTTCCCAATATATAAGAAATTAATTGGTCATATACATCATCTATATTGAGCCTTGAAGAGTGGGATATGGGCCATTGAATAGTCTTGTATAACTGTGGTTTGTTCGATAATAATATAAAGTAAAATAATTTTAATATATATTTGTTAATTAATTCTATGTCATTTTATATTTAACATAATCTAATATTATAATTTTATTTTGTGAAGAAACATAAATTATAAGTATAATTCATCGATATTTTCCATTCAGAATAAGAGAGGCTTTTCATAGCCACGAGTTTAATGGTTTTTTGAAATAAATGGAATGGAAAATAGTTTAATTAACATTAAATTTATATATACAAATAATTTAACTATTCATATATATTTTTGTTATTGAGTTTACATGTTTACATTTTTCTCAAGAATTAAGAGCATTGGATTTTGGTTCCAAATCATTGGTTAATGAATAAAAATACATAGTAATCAGTGGGTATAATTTTTTAGAACTAATTGAGGGGTGAAAATGAGAACAATATATGATGGAGTAATCTTAACTACTACAAAAGAATATTATGCTAGTGCATAAAATAGTCAACCCTATTATGGAAATGTGTCTTATTATAGACTTGTTGAGAAAATATTGTTATTTGCTTAGTACTCTCAAAATCTATTCAATTTGATGAAATGAAAATGGTTTAATTTAATGAAATGACATTATATATATATTGATTATATTGGATTCAGATTTATTAAAATGAGTTGATTCCTAACTACTAATGAACCATACATTTTGGCACAAATGCAAAAATTTGTTTTATGTGAAAGATAATATGA
The DNA here is from genome assembly GCA_963277665.1 of Viscum album. Taxonomy (NCBI): domain Eukaryota; kingdom Viridiplantae; phylum Streptophyta; class Magnoliopsida; order Santalales; family Viscaceae; genus Viscum; species Viscum album. The sequence goes on from OY728127.1 coordinate 2,018,477,074, forward strand.
GACCTGATTATGGTTTCAATAATGATGTGATCCCAATATATATATATTTCAAGATGATGGGGGTGAAATTGACACCATTTACGCCCAATTAGTGTTGACCAAAATATTTCATTTGATTCATCAAATTTTTCAATTAGGATAATTTACGATGAACATTAAGTAGCGGTGGGTGATATATTGAAGAAACCATATATATTCATAGTTCATTAATTTTACCTTGACATAAGTTTCGTAGGTAGGTATTACTATTATTGCAGTAATTCAGTTTCAGTTTGTAATGGTATGATTGGATTAGTATTGTTTCGTTTTGTTTCATTTGATTAGAGTTTTTTGAATTCTAAAAACTAGCTTTAAAATTTATTTAAAAAGATGTATAATTAGTTTTAAATTAATGTTACTGAATCTTTTTATGGAATTGTTTATGAATTCTTCTAATTCTAAGTTGTATGCTTTATTTAAAAAATTTGTTTCAATAAAATTTAAATTTAATTCTTATAAAAATTTAGAAAAATACATTAGAAGTTCAAAGGAATAATTTTTTAGATGTTGATCGACAAATAAATGAGAATGGTTTCCCTCATCTATTTCCCTTAGAAACTATAATAATTGTAATATTTTTCTTCTATATTACATATAATGTCATGTTCATATTGTTTATAAAATAATTTAAGGACATTAAGTTCCACCAACATTGACTCCTCCTCATTCTACTAGGATGGGTTTGACTAATGATGCTCCATGACATCGATAGAGCACCCATCATAAAGGTTCCCACCTTGACCTGCTAGGGAGAACCCTATCTACCACACCTTTTAATCCCACACTTGAGCCTCTACAGATGTTCCATCCCATTCCTCCATCATTATATCATATATCCTTATATTCACGTACCCTGTACACGATGAATCCATTGATGTTCCCACCCATTCCACAATCATTATCTAATTTAGCCTCTTCCTCCCATACCATTTTTTGTCACCTACCTGGATGTTTGCACTCATACCTCCATTATAATTTCATTTATCCTCTTATTCCCATGCCATGTCTTCAAAACTTCTAGGTATGTTCCCACATTTACCATATCCATATACATTGATGTATCCCCAACCATACTACCCATATCCTTTAATGTTTATGATGTATCAATTTCATACCATCTAATTAGGATATAATGATTCTTTTCCTTCAGCATCCACTCCAGTTCATGGAGACCTACCAAATAATGCATTAGAGTAGACACGCACTTTTGATTATAATTATCCAAGACATCCCACATATCTATTAGTGCCTTTTGAGTTGCCTGTATTAGGTTTTTTAATTATAACCATATCAAATTATATCACATATTTTATTCTCTACTGTACTATGAATTGGTTCTTATTTTCACCCTTTTAACTATTCTAGTGGGATCATATAGTAGGTTATGTGGGTGTACCAATATTCTTGAATCCTAAAATCACTAAAAATAAATAATGATGGATTAAAATGAATAAAATCAGACCACATGTATAAATGACTAACAGTGTAAAAGTTTCATTCTAACTTAATCAATGTATGAAAATATCATTCCCGTGAAACTGATTTCATGGAGACATATTATACAAGAAAACAAGGAAAGATAGTGGGAAAATATGTGGTTAATAATATTTTACAAATTTATATCTATATTATTATTTTATTTGTTTGAATTAACATACTTTTACTGAGTCAGTTTAACATTTTTGATGGTTAAGATTCTATGGTTGCAGGGTTATTGTATATTGGGGAGTTTTAGCAATCATATATGCATGAGATATATATTTGTTGGAGGAGTAGATTTAGTTATAATCTAGATGATGTACCCATGTTCCCCAACTATTGAAAAATAAAATATAATATAAATGATCACATATTTAAATACATGAGAGATTATGGTATTCTAAATATTTAATGGGATTCATATAAAACTTTATTATTATTACTGGTGTTGAACATTTTTATGATGAATATGTAAAAAACTAAAATAAAAATGATTCTATGATGTATATGCACACATTGGGGTTCACTGCAATGTCTGAGCATGAGATGTTATATGTACTTTAATATGACTTGAAATAATATCTAGATTCATATTGTTATTTAGATAGTTATGTATATTTTCATGTCTCATATTTTTGTACATCAGTATTTTTTGATATTATAAATATCAATCTAATTCCATATTATAATTTTAAATAATTGTTATATTCCATAAAATAACCTATTTTAAATGTGATATAATTTATTTTTCATCATGAACTAAACAATAAGATAACTAATTTTTAAAACATGATATATAATGAAATTTTAACATGAAGAAATCTACTTCGAAATTTGATATAGTTTTATTGTATTATATGACATAGCAGAAACTATCCTTCATTTAACTAAAATGTTAACAATAATTATAATAACCATTATCAACGTCATTATTTCTTATATACATATTCAACTTTATGTGTTACAAATTTTCATCAATATTAAATATGTTTATTTTAATAATTACATGAAATTATGAACAAATTTTATGTATTATATTATGATTTATTCTCATTCAAATAATTTTAATTACTCTTCTATGGATCTTCTTTGAATCATGTGATTTAGAAATCGACTGGCTTATTTTTATCCCTTTGAATCATTTACCACTTTTACAAATGTTGAGAAAGGATAATTGAACCTGAACCTATAATATTATTTTCAGCCTTCTCCCTATCATTTTACACCATATGCGTTGAGAAAATATATTCCCATCAATTTTTATCAGCATAGAAATGTATAGTCAAATGTTTCATTAATCAACTATCCATATTTTTCTTTGATTAATACAGAGAATTTAGATAGTATCGTTTATAATATGATATTAATAGAAAACATATTATACATATGGAATCATAATTTTTATAAATATTCCATATACGTAAATGAATGATTGATTGAGAAAAAAAAGATACTTTAATTTCATTTTGATGTTGTGATATGCAGTGAATATCTCATTAATCCTAATCGTTTCATTCTCTTATTTTAGTTCGTACTGATGAGTTACTATGGTGTATGATTCCATATCCTTTTTTCATTGATATTCATACATTATGAAATAAATTATTAAATGATTTATAATACTATTGATGGACTATACATGTATCAATTTTAGTCATCCTTTTCAACTTCAATCGCTCATAGAGGCTAATAAATTGGACTTGGGGATTCTATCACATTATTGAAATATTAATTGTGTAGTGTAGAAAATAAGATAATATAATACTCTTCCACAGTTTTTATAATATGGTAAAATTAATTTATAATGAAAATTGAAAATTTTCACTTGGATTTTATTTCAATTTTCATCCCAAAATTATAGAATTTATTTGTGGAATGATTATAATGAGTAGAAAAAATTATACAGTGTTTATGATTAATTTTATTTATGAATTAGTGATAATTTTTTTCAAGTTTTTAAATTTCATAATTGACCAATAATTTAAAATTTATTCCATTATCTTATTATTAAATATTATATAATTTTTATTTTCAGAATATGTGTACACAAATAAATGTGCTTTTCATAAAGTGGTTTTGGGAATCGAAGATTGTTTTCATTGAGTAAAATTATTTTGATCAGGCAGGAAGAAAAAATGATGGAAGTGTAGTAAATTCCCTAACATAAGAAAATATTGTATGTTTTTTATTATTATTTCAAATATTTTAAATAATTTCATAATTTAATATTATGTTTATATTTAAAATAGTATTCCTTGGAGGATGTTGATGATAATGTATAGGACAACATGGAGAAAAATAATCATTTGAGTCATGTATTTGGTGACGATCACTAGAGTAGAGTCTGATGTTTTACTTGAAAAAACATCATCCCCATAAATTATTGGTCCTCATTGGACACCTATCAAATCTCTCAGAACCCTGAGCTAGAAAACACTCATGTAGATGTTGTTGAGTCAAAAAAATAGTTTAACATGTGTTCTAAATAAGTAAACTGATCACTGAACATTTCATGAAATCTATTTCAGTTACGATTCAATCACTTCCATATAAGGATAATACTATTATTGATTCATATATTGCATCATTACGCTAATTAAATGATTTCATTAGTGATGTTAATAATGGTCCTAGTGGTAGTAAAGATGATTTTGTTGGAAATTATGATGTTGTTGATGATGTTCATGTTGATGTAGTCACTAATATAGATGATGGTGTTGGTGATGAAGATGTAGCTGATGGTGATGAGGATGTTTCTAATGTTGATGAAGATGATATTGTTATTGATGAGGGATATATTGATCCCCTCCGGTTTTGACAGAGTGGTAATGAGATGAGTGGATGTTTTTTAATGACATTTATAGATTGGTTGTATGGATGTATATATATATATATTAGTATTGTAAGTATTTTGAAAATTATTATATGTTTTTAATTCAATTCTAAATATACAATCTTTTTTGTACCTTGAAATTGTATGATGATTTATGTTTATTTTATGGTTCAGTAGTTGGAAAATCATTTTCTACTACCAAATGGTGACAACTACCTATACCCACGGTTAGAGAATTGTTGTTATAGGTTCTCTGTTGGTAAAAGTGATACAACCAGATCTACCAACTATGGGTATAGATATATACATGCTGTTTTGGTTAAAATAGGGGTTTGGGGAAATTTCTAGGGATTATACCAGAAGTTTCTAATGAAACAATGGGTGTAGGTCTGTACCCACACCTCTGTCAGCCACAATTTTGAAAGTCATCGATATATCAAATACGCATGGATTTAGGGGAAACACCGATGGATTGGAACTATGCGTATAGAGTGATTTTCTAGTATGGTTAAGTCAAGGACATGAAATCAGCTATTCTCAAAATCTTATCGACATGAAATAAGGTCCACACATAAAACTGTGGACATGTAATCCAGTTCCTACATAACATTGGGAAACTGTAATCTGGTTCATGCATATAATTATGGACATTTAACTAGGTCCATGCATAACATTATGAGTATATAATCATTTTCACAAATAACATTGTGAACATGTAATCTAGTTCATGCATAAAATTATGGACATGAAAACCGGTCTATTCATAAAATTTTGAAAATTTATTTAGGATCACATATAACATTGCGTTTATGTAATTAGATTCATGCATAAAATTATTGACATAGTTCTGGTTTAATGAAAAAAAATTATGAATTTGTAAAATGAATCACGCATAAAATTTTGTACATGTTATAAGGTTCAATAATCAAACTGTGAACATGTAATTAGGTTCACTCATAACATATATACTACTGAGTTATCCATTGGAACCTAATGTATTCGAGATAGATATAGGTCCCACCCATTACATAAAAAAATCATACATATGTGTGTGCCACATGATCATAAAAATAATCATATAATAACCCATGAAATGGAAATGGGTATCATAAAAATTTAATCTCATAATATCCTATGGAAACGATACAAGTTTCATAATTATTGGGTAACCCTTGAACGAAAAGGGATTATTAATAATGTTATTATAGTTTAACCCATAGAAGGGAAACATGCTTCATAAACAACATTCCATAAAATCATAAACCATTCAAAGAAATAAAAATAATGGTATCCATGGATAATATCCCCAATAAATCACAAACTATATCAGAGGAATTAATTTTAGACAAAAAATATTTTTGAAAGGATCATTTAAACATTTATTGATAAAATATCCTTTCTTATTTGAAAAACACATATTAAGACATACACCATTTTTAAAAACCTTTTCCTTGAAAACGACCTAGAAATACATAAAAGGAAGATTTGAAACCCATCTTTAAATATTTAAATACATTAAAAAAATTTAAATACATTTACATTAAAATTATTTTAAATGGTCATTTAAAATCAAATTTTGAAATAATTTTTAAATTTTTTTTGAGTAAAATATATTTTCAACAATTAAAGGGAATTTAATTATTATTTTAGTAAAAAAAATTCATAATTATCATAAGTATGAAAGAGTTTAAAAATTGAAAAATTACATGAAGATGTCAACAATAACTAGATGAAATAAAAAATTATTAATCTTACTGATATATTGATCATAATATTTCATCAATAGTAGTGTAATAAAAATAAATCCCAATAAAAAATGAGATTATAGTAAAAAACTCTTACCATTTTAGTAACAATAAATTATAATATTTATGAAATAATAAAAATAATTTAAGAATATAATATCATAAAAATACGTATACTGAATATATAACATGTCATTGAGGTAGTATATACACCATGTTAGAGAATATAGGTGTACAACATAACTTGTTTTTGAAAAAAGGTAAATTGAGACAATAATACCTTACTGATTTGGTAACATTTCCATCATAAACCCCATGAAAGAGAGATCCTAAAATTGATACATAAATAATAACAATTTTATGTATGGTAATAATAAAATACATAAATGGGCCTTATATACTCCATATATAAGAAATAGGTTTTGAATAAGACATGTTTCTCTTGGAAGAAAAAAAGTGATGCGAAAATACCAAACCATATGAGTATCTTTTGAATCATAAGATCCATGAACGAATGAAATAAAATGAAAATTTTAATATCAATAAATAATGTAAAATATTTCAATAAATTTTCATAGCTCAATATATACTCCAAATACAATAATAGGTGGTGAATATAGCATATATCTCACAAACGTAATTGTGAGACATGAAATCCCTTACATTATGTCTTGATTCACATCTTACGTGTTCAAAACTCATGTATAATAAATATAAGACCATTAAACATCTATAAAATAACCATTTTACCATATATATAATAACATATTTTATTTAATTATTTCATTATAATACTTGTATATTAATAATTCAATGTCAGTGTTATGTTTTGAGTAATAACTACTCCGTTTTTCATACATGTTTTGAATTTTTATTATTGATCCTCAAACATAAATTATGATTAAATTATTTTAATAATGTATAAATATACATAAATATAATATATATATATATATATATATATATATTCAGTCTATAAGTATAAATAATAATTTGTAAAATATAGAAACACATAATGAAGTGCACCATTCATAAAGTCGGTGGGTTGTATGTGCACAAGTACATTGTGTCCATTTTCATGTCATATTTTGAAAGAAGAAAAAATAAATGATATATATATATATCATATGTAAAATGTAATTATTATATTATATACAGAACATATCTTTATTGAACCAATCCTTAATAATTTATTGTATAGTTTGAGCAAATGACATCGCTTTGAGGAGGTGGTAATCCGCATGTCCACAAACAATGTTATTATATTCCCAAAAAACAGAAAGCATGAATTTATATGTTATATATTAATTAAATAAAAATTAATAATCAATAAATATATAATATATAATATAAAAATACTATTTATATCATTATTACCAACCTTGAGAGGTTTTAATTGAAGATAAAATGACATCAGTTCTCGAGGCGGTAGTCCGCTGTACAAAAGAACAATGATTGTACAAACCATTTGACAAAAGTGTGAGTGATTATATGTTTTAAACATTTTATAAAAACATATTTGTATATTTATTATGATAAATATATTATATAATCATGGAATAAGAATAATTTATGGGTTGTAGAATGAAATAAAATAAAAGTGTTTGTTGAAGGATGTTACCTCTTATTTGGGTAACTCCATTTGGTTAGTGAAAAGTGATTCCTAGGATGGATTTTTTCCAAAATGGATTATTATTGGATAAATTTAGTGAATTTTAGTGGTAATTTGTTTATGTTTTTTATTATCAAAATGTATTTTTATGGTGTGAATAAGTGAGGGGTAGTTCCCTTTTATAGTGGAGGAGGAGTGAAATTCCTGTAAATATAAAGAGGCATACACTATTGAGAGACTACCCTTATATAATGAAACTCTAATAATTTAAAATTTTATACCCACATGAGGAAACGATCAGAATATGTCCATAAAATATATTTTTGACATGTTTCTAGGTTATTTCTCCCGTAAGATAACGTTTAACCACTATGTGAACCCATTTTTAACTTAATCACTATAATTAATTTCCATTACAATAACCAATATTTTTAGTAAAAATCTATGTTTAACGTAATATATGTTATAAATTATTCTACATAAAAATATGAAATATATTTTAAAATATTCTAAACCTATAATTAGAAAATGTAATTTAAAATTAATGCCACAGACGGGATGAGGCAACCTGTTTTGTAAGTGAAAATTTACAAAATATTGAAATTGTTTTATATATAATATCAATGTTAAATTAATTCTAATGACCTAAATAGTATTAATATATGTATAATTGATATATATATATATACAAATTAATCCTAAATAAAAATACACATTTAATATAAAAAAATTAGAAGAAATGTCATTTTTCATATAAAATTTAGTATTCTTCGATATTCATTAAAAATTAAACTTATAACCAAGAAACAAAAAATTCACCAAAAGTAAATTATTTTATCAAAATTTAAAAATGAAGTTTATTTATTCAAATAATAAATATTTTAATTTCAAAGATTATAATTAAAACCACTTTTCTATTAAATGTCGAAAAAATGTCGTTTAAAAAATATTGTTTTTCTACCTAAAATTGGATTTTTTTTCTATTTTTTTCCCAGAAAACATATTTTCTGACTGTCAAAAAAATTGGTTGAATTTATAATATATAGATTTCATTAATATATCTTACTAATATTGAATAATTTAATTTATTATTATAAAACACCGTTGTGTTCATAAGAATTGTTTTTCCTTGAAATCGCATACTTAGTTTTCAATGGGTTTTTCTTTTCAATTATAATTTATTGATAACAAAAGAAATGATTTTTTATACATATGTAAGACATATTTCTAAAATATGTTCAATTATATTCATAACATCCATTCCAATGGCTAGGTGATAATAATAATAATATTTTAATAATCACATTAATAGTATATTATAGTTTGGTAAAATTCGGTTTTGCGTGTAACACATGTTATCAAAGGAACTCGACATTGTGTGAAAAAAAATTAAAAAATAGTGATGGTTTTAAGGGAATATAATATAATTGTTTTATGTAGCACAATTTAATTTTTTTTGTTTATAAAGGAAGCATAAAATCGTGTATCCTGCCATGCAAGCCAGCAATGAATAATAATTTATTTTAAAATTAATAATTCATAAAATATCTAAGTGTCACATCCCATGCCTATATTTCTATGGTATAATAATAAATTTGATATATTTTTTATTATATATTACTTATTTCCTCCATTGTATATTTTACCTAATAAATTATTTTTTTTAATATAAGTGTCCTTAATCCCTTTAAAAATTTTAATTGTGTAATTCTATCTATTTCAATTTCATTTAGATATGGAATTTAATTATGATTTATAGTTATGAATTCCATGTCATATTATCCATGATAGATCCCAATTATATATCAATATATTACCATCATAAAATCTTATAAATATCACACATTAGTATAATCGTAATGGACGAATCTAAATCATCCAAAAAATTTGTAATGTAAAGACCATGTGATATCTGAGAAATTAAATCCTTTTCTAGATACTAGAAGTTGTTGTGGGATCTAGCTTAAATAAATCAAGGGGTTAAAAAATGAAAAAATTTAGCTGGTTATTAACATGATTATCTCTCAGTACAAAACCAATGCTCTTAAATAAACACATGGTTTGAGAATCCCGCAGGATAATGTTTATATTATTCACAAGCTATTTTCAATCTATAATAATGGATTCAAAAAGGTTATTACAGAATAAATATTATTTATATCCATGAATAATCAAAGTACCATACACCTTTATTTCATTTTAATTCCATTTATAATGTTATTTTACATTACATTTTTAGTATTGTATATTTTCTTTGTTTATTGTCAGGTATTCAATTAGAGAGTTTTATTATTCCATTAAATTGAGAAATAATGACATTTTGTAAATTGTATATTTATGTATGGATACATATTGATTATATAGCTATAATTTATAAATGATATTATTAAAGGAACATTATGATAAGTATTTTTTATCTACTCTATTCATATTGTTAAATCATTTACATGAACCATGAGGAAAATAATCTTGGGCATTCGGTGTAAATTTATCCATTTAAATATGATATCTTGGAACAAATTCTTGACGTCAGGTTTATGAATTCTATTTTTATTTATTATATCAATATGAAATAATTTATTTTTTTCCATGTGCTTTTTGTTATTATTTTATCCATTGATATATCATATTCTAATACTATCAGATCTAGGTAACTTTTTGATTATTATTTATTCTTACCATATTATTCATTTTTTCCATTATAGATTCAGTTTTTACTACTCTTACTGACCTTTTACGCTCATGATTTTTAATTTTACATTTCCCCATGATATTAACAAGATAATTAAATAAGAAATATCTTAATGGTTTCCATGTGAGGTGCTTTTTTGGGAGATTTTGGAGACTTATTGTACGGTAATGAATCCTTGTTTTAGAGGAATAATTTAAATTTAATGGGAAATATATGTCTTTTTTATTAAATTTATATCCTAAATGACTAAAATTATAAACCTAAAAGGTCAAGGTTGTGTATGTAACTGACTAATTTTTTTAATATTATTATTACAGAAGGAAAACTTTTTCTAACATCAGAAAAAAAAACAAACTAATTAATAAATAATATGTTTTTTCGTTCCATATCCAAGAGTGTGGTTATAGAGAGTCAAATTTACTATATACCATAAAAACATTACTACTATAAAATATTTGTGTTTACACATTATTCATAGTGTTAATCTTCAATTAATCTTCATTTTTATTCTACAGGTTCTTAATGTTTTTATTTTAATCCTCTATGTTACTGTTGAAAAATATGAGAACTAAATTTTATTTTTTAGGAAACTATAAATATTAATCAAATATAAACTTTATATATATCTTATAAACACAACATGGATATAAATTCAATCCCTGTCAGGGATATTTTTTCATAAATACCAATGGATTTTATTAGTTTATCATGAAATCAATCTAATTGGGGGTTTAATTAGTGTAAACTAATTTTTTTAATTTATTTATGGATTAAATATTACCCCTTAAAAAATCTAACCTCAACCATCTATGAATATGAATGAACACCATTTTTAATCAAATGCATTCACACCACAAGTAAGATTGAATGAAAATTAATAAAAAACACATAATATTTTTACAAGGATAACGCCCAATGTGGGTGACTATGTCCTTACTAAATTCATGTATAGTTTCAGATAATGATTGTATTTTAGAATCATATATCTATTTAAAAGGGACTGGGAGGGGTTGAAATTCAAATCCAAAATCAATACTATATTACACAAGTTAAGTGATATTTATACTACATCTTAACATTCATCATTCTTTTGAGTATAATGATAATGGATTAAACTGGTTTCATTTAGTATACAATGACTTATTTAACAAAATTCATAAAATATATATTCCTCTCTCTCTTGGATGACTCTATAATATCTATAATATTTCTTCCACATCAGTAGGTACATTAATCCCTTTGAATAAACAAATTAAACTACATAAACATTATCCCAATACTCTTCAATAATCAAATTATTTATTTTATTATTATTATCAATATATAATCCAAAAATGTAATCAATTATTCTTCTCAAATTATTTAATGTGTATTAAGATATAAAACTTATAAAAGATTGAGATAAGTGTCTTTACTATGTATGTTATTATTATTTAACATTTGGATTTAGCTATTTTTAGGAACATCCATTCTTGGTGTATAACCACTCTAATATAGTATGTTGGTCCTTCTAACAATCTTAACATCTGAAGCCTTATCTTTAGGTTTCCTAATTTATTAACCTAAAAACCCTTTTTTAATTATTCAATCAATTATACAGACTTTTAGATCCACTAAATATAGGAAACTCATCATCTCTCTCTATTTCAATCTACTGTTTCACAACGTACTTTGAAAAAATGGTAGTTCGAGAAATTATCTAATCCCTTCACCCTAACTTGACAAATATTCTTTATGAATATTTATGATTATAGAGTTGTATATTATAGTATTGATTTTAAATATTACTAAAAACATAACTTCACTCAACAATTATCCATTTTATCATATAGATATCCCATTAATAATTGATCTTCAGGAAGTATATCCACATTAATAAGTATTTGTGTGACTAATCATCATAGCGTAAAGTGGTCATTTTCTAATCCTATAGAAACTATTTATATACACATAATAATATTATTTAAATGATTTATATATATCTTCAATCATAATATAGTTTAAATATTGGATTACTTCAAACATAAACACCTTTAATATATATGCTAAGTAAGATCAATTCTTCTGATAACATATAATAATATTTCCCAATACAATTTGTCACAACTAAATCCTAATAAAATGGTATATTTAGCAAATATTTTAGGTTATAACGGATTCTCCCATAATCATCTATTAATATATTCTAAAACATTTTCTAGCTACTAAATCCATTAAGAATCTAAAAAACAAAGAATCATACATTCACAAACATCAATAGTTTCCACTTTACACAACTCTAATAAACTTCGTATGTGCTATAATATCCGGAATAATAAACTGATATTTTAATAAATATATTTATAAAGCATATTAATACATAAAATAGTATTTATCATTCATTTATAATTTAAAATTACCCTATTATTAACAATTTATTCATTAGATGATCATATTGGTGAAAATGGTCCATTTTCACAGTATGTTTTGGTTTGATGGTTCTGATAATAGCACCTTTTTCATGGTTTAAAAATATAATGAATCATAATTATGAAATAAGTATCATATTTTTAATTTTTATACACATGTATTACCATTATTATAAACTAATTTTGAAAAAGTAATTACATCACATCGTAGAGATGGTTGTCTGTACATATGCTCAATTGATGTTTCTACTTTTTGATGAGTGGAAAAAAAGTGTAAATAATAATTCACCTTTATATAATATTTTTTATATCATAAATATAATATTATATATATATATTTTAGATCATTATGTATTACAATCCATATAAAACATAAAGGAAAAATTAATCATATTGCTTCGTGGAGGTGGTAGTTCAAACGGACGCACTAGTTACCTTATCAATTTCCAAAGGATATGATGATAAGAAAGTAGATAAGGTGTAATTATTTTACAAGAACAATTATTTCATAAATATTAAATATTTATATTAAATACATCATAAGAAATATCTATTTGGATAAGTGATAAAAAATGAATTGTATCGCTCTATAGAGGCGGTATTCCACATGTAAGCACAAGTGATACAATCATATACTATTTAGTGGAAATAAGGTGAAAATTTGTTATTAAATAATAATAATAACATATATTTATATTTATTATACTATATTCATAATTTTCTGATAGATATAATATTATTAGAGAACGATAAAGATGAAATGAAATTGAAAATATTTCGTTATGAGTTATAACTCTTCATCGAGAATCCTCCTTTAACTTACATTTTAATCCTTAAAAGGATGTAATTATGATCCAAAAATGACATATATGATGTGTTTATGGATATTTTGGAAGGATTTAGGTAATTATTGGCTTTGATACAAGGTTATTTAAGTGTTTTTAAGAGAGGATATATGTCTTCCTTTTAAAAGGATGGGAGAGGCCCCGATGTGTTTTTCTAAAATATTATAATATATTAATGTCTTACTCAACTCAAGTGGATTCACAATTAAAAATTTTAAAATATTAGAATGAAATTAAAAAAACCACATCAACTGATAAGATTAAATCATGTTTTATGTTATTTTTTAAAATTTATATATGAGTTTAACTGATAGGAAACCCCTTTTAAACATAATTGTGGTAATAATTTATTTCAAATTTTTCTATTAAATAGGAAAAAATTAAAATGAACTTATTAAATAATATTAAGTAGTATTATTAAAAATATTGAATCCATTATATGAGATTCATGTTCTTTAAGTGTTGTAAATTCATTTTACAATCATTGAAAAAAACACAATACGAACATTTTTATAAAAATGAAATTTTAGGCATTAAATTGAGTTCACCTTCATTCAATTCCATGAAAAAACAACTAAATGAAATTTTAAACATTTAATTGAATATAATATTTTCTTATTTAATTAAAATCATTTATCAATAGATATTTATTTTATTTATTTTTTTAAAAAAACATTTTGCGCATAAAAACTATTTCTTTTCATAAAAATGCCCAATTTTACATTCAATTGATTTTGTTTTAATTTCATAAGAATTTAAAACTATTGAATTAATTTTATATATATGTAAAAAATAAAATTTTTATAATTTAATTATTAATAAACAAACCAAACATTCCAACATCTAGGTTAAAACTCGTACATTAAATTATATATAATAGTACATCACGATTTATTTAAACTCAACGTAATCTGTAATGAAATATATTAGTGAAATAAACATTATTTAAAGAAAAATAAGCCATAAAATATAGGGGTGCTACATTCTAGCCCCTTTTGAGATTTGCACTCACAAAATTCTATCACTGTGACATAAACAACTAATGAAAATTTAGGCCTTCTAACATCTTAAATATCCAATATAGCATCCTAAAATTTATGGTGTAACCAAAAAACATTAACCAGATTAGTGGAATTATTTTAAAAAACATTATCTCATTGATACATAATCTCCAATAATTGTTTTTAATAGGAGATATTATACTCCCATTGTATGACCTATGATATTTTTATAATTAAAGGATGAAGTATGTACTTACATATGAGAGATACATGGAACAAATCATTTACATGATAAAGGTTTAGTTGAAGAATAAAATGATAAGAAACCACCTCGATGTGATCCAAAATATAGAAGGTGTTATATTTATAGGGATACAAATTCCATTAATTTTGAATCTCACAAGATTATTCCATGGTAAAATTAACAATAATACCTTGTAACATCATTTAATTATAGATATCACCGATTATTTTCATCATAAATATTTTATCGATTTTGAAATACCATGATGTAATGATAAATTGTTATAACCTTATTTTATATTCCCACATCCATATTTAGTGCCAATAATATTATTTATCTATATTTTTTGTTACACATTGGTGTTTTCACTTTCTTCCTTATTATGAATCATATGGCTCAATCGGAATACTTGAGTGATATCTATTATCATAAAAAACTATAACAAAGGGAATTATTGATCTAAAAAAAGTTTTTAAATCGATATAATAATATATAATCATATCATATAAGGGTTTATTAGTCCTCTCATATTTCATATTTGAATTAGGATGATATCCAGTAATAATGTTCAACTTCATATTCAAATATTATTTATGAATTCTCCAAAACATTAAGTCAAACCCATGATCTGGATCATATATAATAGAATGCGGTACTCCATTAAATATTATAACTTCCTTAATTTAAATCCTATAAAATCTTATCAATATTGAAATAATCTCTTATTATAATGAAATGTGATCATTTCATAAGGTGATTGTCTACAATCCAAATACTACTATTCCCTTTTGATGTTTTGGGGACTATGATGATGAAATGGATGATAATGTTTTCCCATTTCCATTTTGGTATAAGAAATATTTGAAAAACCCCATTACGAATATACCCCTAAGCCTAATATTACTATCATACCAAGAATTAAGATACGTACTTTATAATATCCCTATTTATATTCACCAACATGAAACACTCTTTGAGTTCCCTATACATATTTAAACATATCAGATGAATAATGAATGATGACCTGTGAGATTAATAAAAATATCAATTTTTCACATCTGGTATTGATAGGACAGATACTAGTTTCCTAATATTTATCATTCAATCAAAATAATGTTTGATATTAGGAAAATTTCTCACCTTTTTTGTAATTATGAATCCTCCTTATGCACCTATTTAATCATCCCATGGATGGATATGACTAGAACAAGTTCATTGTAACGTCCCAGATCCGGGTGCCACCCAAAGGTTCCATGTACCAAGTTGGTCACATGGCCTCAAGCTCGTTTCCATGAATGTCAGAGGATTCCGAATAGAAGTTTGGTTCTTGTGTGTGACTGTGGGTAAACTATTCCCTCATTGGTAGAGTTTGCATAGCTGAATAACAAATAATAAACAGTAAAAAAATAAATAAAACCACACCACAAGTAAATAGTAAAATACTGAATGTATAAAAAACGAGATAACATATATAAATGATGCATGTCACATATGTCTTCGAAAACACACAAACAATTAAAAATTCTATAAATATAATACTAATCCAATGTATAAAAAGAATAAAATATACTCCAGTAGCATCGCAATCCTCCGCTTGGTCTCATGCTCTCCACCTCCATAGTAAGCAAGTACCTAAAGTCAAAGGGCTCTTGCCCTTATCTATACCTACAACCATTTAATCAGTTTGGGTTCAAAAGCATGGCCCAAAAAAGGTGTGACATGAATCCCAGTAGGAATCCACCACAAGATCTGTACCTACCTGTCAGTGATTACATATAACAACTAATAAAAAAAAGTATCAAAGTAACTAGGAGTTCAAAAAATAAAAAAATACTATAGTTTCCATTTACTTTCATTAGCTTTTATGTTTCATCATTTAATCATGTATCAATGAATTTATCTCCGAAGACTACCTAACTGGGCCGAATCCATGTTGTGTTTTGGATTTTCAGACACATCACAAACATTCAATATTTATGTTAGCCCTCTGGGTAGCTCATACAGTCTAACCCCTCTATCGATTTAATGGAATAAAATGTAAAAGTCACTTTGAGGAAGCACTCACCATCAATTCCCTATATCATCTTTCCAAAATTACTACAGACTCTAGCGGGAAGCACTCAATTTCAGTTCCCCTTATGTTCTCATAATGTAAACTATAGAAAATTTGAGGGAGCACTCACCGTCAATATCCCTTGTGGCCCCGTAGTGTGAAAATATAACAGACACTCCAAGGAAGCAATCAACATCAATTCTCCTTGTAGTCTAACTACAACAGGTTCTCATAGCCCTATGCAATTAAATCTTGCATAAATGATATTAATAAGCCAAAATTAATCACAACTAATACATTTCTAAACAATTCCATGGAATATCACATGAATTTAAAAATAAGAAAAAAGTCAACAGTTCAATCCTATCAAGCAAGGAAAAAAAATAAGGTTATCCTCACGCACAACCTAGACCAAACGACCGTAAACAATCAAACAAGGAAACAGACCCAAGGGGTGTTCCTTAAACATTAAATTTCACATAATATCACATCAACACACCCTTAAGAAAACAATCAATCTATCGTAGAGAAAAAGTTACAATTTACTTAACCTGAAATAACTGAAACCTTAGTAATTGGAACTTGGGAATATAAAAACAAATACAAAAAACAAAAGGCAACAAACCACATATCTCGACATTGTATGATCGATATAGTTGAACCTAAACACTTTAACAAACCTAGAACATTTTAGATCTACAAAAACATAAAAAATGATCAACCGTGAATAACTTCAGATAGAGGAGAAATCCGGAGGAGATGATATAGAAGAAGGAAGAAATCATTGGTGGGATTTCTATGCAACCGATGGAGTTCAATTCGGAGAACAAATGATAGATCAGTGTCTCTAATTATAATCATCACTCTCTGTTACTACAGGATGATCCTAGGCTAGTAGAAGGATAATATAGGGGGTTAAACTCTCCCCTGTATGATTTATCAAAAAATAAAATGTATAGAGTGTGGCCATTTAAAGTAAATTCCATGTACATTCCTTAACTGGCCCCCACTTCAGGTGGTCTTTAGTTCACAAAACATGGCCATGTCTTGGTCGTTACATGGCTAGTACACAGCTACCCACGATATCTTGGTACATAACGTGTACTCCCAAGTACACGACGTGTACTTTTAAAATTTATAAATCCTCCCTTTTTCCTAAAAAACACCAGGAAACAAGATCCATACTTGAAAAGAATATCCGAGTTCTTACAAACATTCCCCTTAAAGAAATTTTTCCTCGAATTTCCCTAACAAGGTGGTAAAGAAGAATCCTCGAACAACTCTGGCCACTGTGATCACACATCGGTCTCCCTCTCTGACGTATCGTTATGTACTCTCCCATGCTTCCATAGCACCTGTACTAGAGGAATTGAATAGCCCTAGAGAACCTTCGTGCTGTGATCAACAATATGGATAGGATGCTCCTCGAACAATTTATCCACCTCAAACTCATCCTCATCAGGTTGAAAACCCAAATACATGTATGTGAAGTAACAATGTAGCTGAGAAACATGGAATATATTGTTGATAGACTGATACCTCTGAGGATACTACAACCGATAGGCAACCAGGCCGCATCTCTCCAAACCCAAAAACGACCTGAAAAATCTTGGTGAAATCATTCCCTATCTCATAATCCTATCGTTTCCGAACCTCGGTGTGACATGTAGGAAAACTTGATCTCCAACATCAAACTCTATAGGTCATCTTCGTCGATCAACATAAGACTTATTCCAAGATTGTGTAGGATCCATCTTCTTCTGAATCAACTCCACCTGCTCTGTGGTCCCCATGAAAATAAGAGGTCCCAATTTAGCTAACTCTATTAACTCCATCCAACATAGCGGTGATCGGAATAGCCTACCATACAAGGCCTCGTAAGGTTACATCGGACTAGTTTCATGGAAAATACTATTGTAGGAAAACTACACTAGATTTATGTGCTTCTCCCAAGAACCCCCAAAATATAGGATGCATGCTCGAACGATGTCCTCCATCACCTGAATCATGCGCTTTGACTAGCCATATGTCTGGGGATGGTAAGAAATACTGATATGTACTTGTGAACCCAAAGAATTTTGTAGCCAAATCTAGAAACATGAAGTAAATAGGGTGTCCCTATATGAAACGATAAAGGGGAGAAACCCATTAAAATTTGAAATATATCATATGTACAAACTTCTATTCACATAAACATTGAATGTCTCCTTGATCAGTAAGCAACGTGGAACCTTCTTGAGTTGTTTTATAACAACCTAAATGCAATCATTCCCTAAAGGCGACCTCGAAAATCTTGTATTGAAATCCATCGTGATATCATTCCACTTACACTCAGGAATGGGTAACTATTGAAAAATCCCTACCAGCCACTGATGCTACACCTTCAACTACTGACAGATGGGACACCTCATCTCAAAACTGACAACATCCACTTTATACTTTTCCACTATTACTGATGGTGTAGATCTCGATACATCTTGGTGACACCAGGATGAACTAACCAAGATGATGTACGAAATTATCGCATCATCTACCACGTATGTCTGCTGAAACCCATACACAGACATGAAAACAAAAGACACCATCCCCTCCAATGGTCCATCTTGGAGTAGCCTCCTCTCCTAACACACTATCTCATACGACAAGTCCATTAGAATTTAATTCATAACACATTTGAACTACATCAAGTATACTATAGGTAAAATCTATATAAGAAATAAATGTTTAACCCATTTTGTCCTGCATCTCCAAATTCATCTCAAAGAACAGATCCATAAGCTCCCACTCACTACAGGACTCCTGAACAGCCTGTATCTTTGTTATCCTTCTCAACCTATCTGCCACTACATTTCATTTCTGAAGCGTGTAGGCAAGATAAAAGTTAAATTAATAAAGGTACTCAACCAAACTTCAGTGTCTCTAATTAGATCACGCTGAGTAAAGATATACATGAGACTTCTATGGTCTGTTTATACCAAAAAATGCTCTCCAATAGGTTAATGTCTCCTACAGCCCAAGGCATGTATAATTGTAACTAACTCTAAATCATGCTTCTGGTAATTCCTATCATGTGGCATCAACTACTGAGACCCATACACAACATCTCCTTCCCCTATATAAACACTTCTGTTAGCCCGATAATTGATGCATCAAATTAAATGGTGTTACTCTTACTCGGTTATGGAAAAACTAGTATCGGTGCTAATGTCAGCCTTCCCTCCTACTTCTGAAAGGCTGACTAAAAAGAATCTGACCATGAGTACATTACACACTTATTTGTTAGGACTGTTAGTAGAGCTTATAAGCATGAAAAGTTCTGTATAAAACGTTTTTACTAACAAGACCACCCTAAAAACTGTTGACCTCAAAGAGGATCTTTGGATACTCCATTGAAACTACTACTCTCACTTTCTATGTGTCTACTGGTACTCTTCTCACTAAGATAACATTACCCAAGAAGTGGATATGTTCCATACAAAAGAGGAAATTTGAGAGATTCACATATAACTAGTGCTCTCTTAGTGTACAAAAAATGATCTCAAGATGGATGGCATGGTAATGTCGAGTGTGAGAGTAAACCATGATATCATCCACAAAAAACCAAAATGGAGTCCAAATAAAGACGGAACACTGTTTATTAGTGCCATGAAAATTTATGTTGTGTTCGAAAGGAAGAACATCATAACCACAAGATTGTATAGACCATACCTACTTCGAAATTCTATAAGATGTATATTTAATAGTCTAACGCGGAACTAATGATAACTGGATCTCATGTAAATCATCAAGAACACCTGATATCCTCAAAGATGATCAAAGAGATCATCAATTATCGTCAAGGGATATCAGTTCTTGACTATCAATTAGTTCTGATTTCGATAATCCATGCATTGTCTAAGGGTATCATCCGACTTCTATTCAAAAAGGAAAGGTGAACCCTAAGAAGAAGTAATGGGGTAGATGAAACCCTTTTCCTATAACTCTTCCAACTGCTTCTTGAGCACCTTTAAATATGTTGTAGCCATCCTATAAAGAGGAAAGGTCACTAGTTCCACTCCTGGAACAAGATCAATAAAGAACTATATATCTCGATCCAGAGGTAAACCTGCAAATTCATCTGGTAAGACATCCCTAAAATTATTTACCACTGGAGGAAAGTCGATATGTGATGTCCCCTAGTCATCTAGATATAGACTAGAAATATAATCTATAACACCTCTCATCCCATCATGCTCGGGTCTATATGATCATGGATGGGCATCTCATTTGCCCATATGTAAAAACAATCCACCCACTAGCGACGAGAAACTCACCCTATAACAATATAAATCAAAAACAACTTTGAAGACAACTATCCATTACATTCTTAGAATGATTTCACGACCCTTCATCTCTACGGAATAAAGGTTCCATAAGAAGTGACATCCACCAATATCCAAAGGGGACTCCATGAAATGATGTATAGTAGCCATTATAATCCGCAATAGAATGTCCAATGTCAAGATATCAACAAAAGTAAAGATACAGAGCCCAAGGCTCCTCACAATAGGTAAGAAATAAATCTATGAGAAGTCCCTATATCGAAAATGGTAGAATCTATAACCGAGCTATCCAAAATTGTACCTCTAACCATAGAGGTTTTGGGATCCTACACCAACTGGGTCATCTCCAGCGCAATATCCTGAACAACATCGTGGCCCTGTGAAGATTTTTGAGATCCCTAAACTAGTCCACCCCGTGGCTTACCAAAACCCTGTGTCTGACCACTATATCCAAGACCACCACCTCAGCCAGAATGGCCAGAAGAAATCCAGTCCCCATCTGATGTGGGACTGGTGGTCCTTCCCTGGTATGAGGAGTTGAAAATTATACTCCCTCACTAGTTACTAGAATGAGTTAATTACAGAAACAATGTATATTTCCTATCATGAAACAAGATCGACACTCAACTGGGTCTCTCGGGGAATGAGGTTTCTTATGTCCAGCCTTCCTTCACTGGTAGCACACCACATGGATAACTAAAAAAATACCTCATATTCATGTCTCCACATGTAGACTCCCTACGACACATCCTGCTATCATTTAGAAGAGTACCAACTCTGGATGCTGAACCTCTTTGGCCTATAGCTCCAGAATCCCTCAGGTTGTGTTCAGTGATATGTGCCTGATTGAAAATTGAAGATATGGAATTAAACCTGAATATTTTTACTTGGGATCAGATGTCATGTCTATGACCACTCTCAAACATCCTCACCATTAATAACTCATCCCCCTAGAATGGGTGTGAAGTGTTGCGGATCTATGAAGTGAGAAGAGTACTCCAAGAATGAGAGAGTACCCAAATCCAAACTCAATTACACATGGACTTGGTCGGCCCTCAAGGTCTCTGGGTAGAAATATTCATAGAAGGTATGCTGAAACTCATACCAATCCATTACCCAGCAGTGTCCCATCTATGATATTACATCCCACAATCTGAGGACCGAATCCCGAAAAATTTAAGTAGCAAGATTCACCCTCCTCTCTAGAGGTGTCTCGAGATGATTGAAGATATAAAACATGACTTCTAACTCAGCCTCTAGAACCTGAGGTCCACTATCCCCTAATAAAGTGGGAGGATGTTACTATTGAATAACCCACGTCGACTCTTCTATAGACGGGAAAGGATACGGTGTTCCCTAGAAGGTATGCATAATATTCATAAAGCCTTCACAAAACTGTGCCTCAACATCTATGTCCTATATAACAGCTAGTTCCATGAAATACATGATGACATGGTCTTTTGGTAGTTCCTGATCTAATATTTCTTGTGTCTTATTGTTGACATGTATCTTGCATACAAAGGGAGGACGTCTCTGTGGTATGATTCTGCAAGGTCAGCCAGCCAACCCTATTTAATATTTTCAAGGACAAAAATTTAGAATTTCAAAAAGGAACAGGAGAGGAAAAAAACCTAGTTTTACATAACATTGTCACATAGCGTGTATACCATCCACATGGTGTGTTACCTTTGGTTTGGACATTGGAGTTTAACTATGCCATGCTGGTCATGTAACACCCCTACACACGACTTGTTCTCTTTGAGGCACAACATGTACTTGAATAATTTCTGCCCTGCTAGAGTTCCTCAAAACAGATAAACACACTGTTCCTTATTAGGTCACACTACACGGTGTGTGCACCCTAGACACGATGTGTTCCCGTAAAAAATTATAAGCATCTATTTCATTTGTCACATGGTCGATGACAAGGGAAATGAAATGGTTGACTCTACATGGCGGGCAATAACATAAAATGGTGTGTACCATCGATGTTTCATCCACCTATGTTGTTGGTCACATGGTTGGATACACGGCTCTAACAACATGGTGTGTAATCCAAGTACACATTGTGTATCACCCAAAATTTCCCAACCCCATGTCTCTTCTCACACAGTCAGTCACATGGATAATGACTACATGGAATGTACATACTATACATGGTGGGTTGTTATGAAAAGTTGTTTATTCCCGAATAAAATTATAAATGGTGTGTATTCATCATCATACATTGTGTATTTTGGGTTTTTCCAGATAGTAAGCCTCAAAAAATACCCTGGAACCCCATAAAACAAATAAATAAGAATTAACGTCCCAAATTACGTTTTTTAGGCCCATACTCATGCGAATCAAATCTTGGAATCATATTCATGTCATTTCATTATAGAATTTAGTTAAATATTAGTATGATCCATGAAATCCTAATCCAAGAGGGCCCATAACAACTTAAGAACCAATATTTGGCATCCATCCCAATTAAACTCTACATATTCCAATAACCTATAATAATAGGATTTATTATATCAAAGAATTTATCACAACAAAATTCACATCTAGAAAAACATCTATCACATCACCATGCAATCAAAAATGCACCGTAAATGGAATGCCAAGAATTTAGGACATGTGAACCCTATCAAGTGCCTATATGACGAATGAGACATCATACCTTCATCTCAATGGGTAGAAATAGAAATATAATCTCAATCATACAAATTATAACAACACAAAACATGCACATCAACCAACAGAGAAATCAAATCAAATGTAATAATACAAAAAAGAGACAAATTATAATAATCAAGGAAATTATGATTTTCCCTATACACGGGTAAGCTACTCCCAAGAACAACTTATTACCAACTTCCTATTCCTTCATTGTAATGTCTCGGTTCTGTGTGCCAGCCAAAGGAACCCCGTACTCAGATGGTCACATGGCCTCAAGGGAATTTCCCCGAACACTAGAGGTTTTCGACTAGCAGTGAGGTCCTTTTATGTGATAGCGGGGAAACTATTCCATCATTGGCCAAGTATGCATAATAAAATAACAAATAATAAACAACAACCAAAGCTATGATACCATAAAACTAATAAACAACGTACGACTGAAAGTAATTAAACAAACGAAGCACATATATAAATGATTCATGCTATATATGTCTAGGAAAAAAATCTAAACAAGTCACAATACTGGAAATGAATTACTAAACCAATGTACAATTGAAAACAATAAACTCCAGTAAAATCACAAGCCTCATCTTGGTCTCATGCTTTCCAAATCAACCACAATCAAGTACCTGATGATGAAGGACACTTTCCATTATCTATACCTATAAGTATCTAATCAGTTTGGGTCTAAAATCATGACCTAAACAGGGTGTGAGAAGAATCCCAGTAGGAAAAAACTACATGACCTGTGAAAAACTGTATGTGATTACATATATCATGTATTAATAAAAAATGCAGAAAATGAACAGGGATTAAAACAAAGAAACCAAATCATATAGTTTCTATTTCCATTCATTAGCATTTAATGATCATCATTTTATCAAGAATCGAAAAAGGTATCTCAGAATGCTACTTAATAGGACCAAATCCATTCCTGGTCATTGTCTGGGAAAACATGTCAAAAAAATTCAACATTTATGTAAAGCTTCTGGGTAGCTCACATATTCTAACCCCTCTGGTTATGTAATGAAAAAAAAGGAAAAGACACCTTGAGGAAGCACTCACTGTTAATTCCCCCTATGGTGTTTTGAGAATAAGTACACACTCTATGGGGAGGCACACAACATAAATTCTCCCTATGGTCTCATTACATATACTATAGACACTCTGAGGGAGAACTCACTTTTAAACCCCCTATGGACTTGAAGCGTGAAAATATAACAGTCACTCTGAGGAAGAACTCAACGTTAATTCCCCCTGTGGTCTAAATACACTAGGTTCTCACAATACTGTGAAATTTAATCATGCATAAATGATATTAAGCAGCCCAATGTAATATCAACCACTACATGTCTAAACAATTCCAATGTATATCAGAAGCATTTAACAAGTAGCAAAAGTCTACAATTCCATCATATCAAGCAAGGCAAGGAAATAAGGTCTCCCTCAAAGAAAACATGGAACAAATGACCCTAAACAATCCAACAAGTAAAGAAACCAATAGGGTGTTCCTTAAACATGGAATTTAGCATAATATCACATAAAACCCCATAATCCGACAATCAATCTATGGTAGATAAAACAAGGATCAATTTCCTTATCCTGAAATACCCGAAAAAAGGGTAATCGGCAATTTGTCTTATAAAACTCAATTACATATAATGTAAAGGAATAAACCAACTTACTCGGCATTTTAAAATCATGATATTATAACCTCATCCCTTGAATCGATCAAGAGCATTTTAGTTCTAAGAAAATGTCAAAAACATTCAACCTTTAATAACTTGAGAGAGAGGAGAAATCAAGAGGAGAGGATGTAGAATAAGTAAGAAAACATTGGTGGGATTCCAACACTACTAACGAAGTTTGATTTGGAGAATTTATAACAGATCGGTGCCTCAGAGTGGAATAATTGCTCTCGGTCACTCTAAGACGAAGCATGGCCTAATGAAGAAGAATATGGGGGGTAAGATGTAACCCTGATCTGATTTATCAAAAAAAATAAAAAGTACATGGTGTGTTTATTTAATGTACACACCATGTACATGAATCTAGAGGACATGGAATTAGGAGGTCTCCTGGTAACCTCACACACCCATGTCTTGTTTGTTACATGGCCAGTACATGACTACCCACAGTAATTTGGTGCATGACAGGTACTCCGTTGTACACAACGTGTACTTATAAAATTTCCAAATTCTACCTTTTTCCAAAAATACACATAAAAACCAGATCCATACATGAAAATAAAATCGAGGTTCTTACATTCATGGTTGAATAATTATTGTTGTATTTGTTATTAGTATGCCTTAATGTCAATAAATAAGGAAGACTTTCATGTGCAGACGATGATGCATAATTCATTAGATTTCATGCTTCATAAAGCAACCATTTAAGTCTAATGCTTGATTAAGGTAATCCCATGGTGTTTGAAAAAAGAATATAAGACTGATAGACTAAATAATTAAATTCAATTTCAAGACATAGTGGAAGAAATAATTATAATGATTACTGAACATAAATTAATAACAAATACATGTGTCAATGGTTTCTAAGAATTAACACATTATTTATACCATTCAAGATATGTTTGGAGGATTATGATGACCAGGATAAATATTAGTTTTTGTAATGATTGGTTAAAAAATATGACATTGAGAAGTCCATGGGGTAGAATATTTTCATGAATTATTTTGAAAATAAGTTTAATTACAAAGACCTTGAAAAATTGAATTATTTTATGAGTGGAGATATTGTGAAGTCCATGAATTACAAATTTACATTTTTATATGAATAATATATTAATAATACATGGTGTTGAATGATAATATTTTTATAAGTTATTATTATCGATAATTCTAGCTTAGGGATTTGAATTTATATGATATTTATGTTGAAAATTGTGGGTAAATATTTTTATTAGAGATTATCTATAAAATTGTCCAACCATTACAAGAAAATGATAGAAATATCAACCAAATATGGGATCATTATTGATCACATATGATCTAGCAACACATGGGAGGCTAGGATTAGGGTAATCCCATATGGGTATACAAGTGTAGAATTAATATAGTTTGAAAAGGTTTCACTACCATGTGTGGAAGAATGCTGGTGGAGGGGTTCCATCATAGGTTAATTCCATTAGAGGTCAGGAGTAGACCCCATAACTGAAAACTAACTAATTAAGTAATCATGATTAATTATTAATAAAATATGAATGATTTTGAATATCAATGTTTGAATGGTCCTATATTGGGAACATTTCACCTAACCTAAAATGATACACATATAACATTGTTTTCCTAATGTGAGGAGTTTGAGCCATCCAATTTCAACGATGATCAACATCATCCTATGTAACATCTCAACTATAGTGACACAAAATTGTTCCATGAGATGATTCACTACATGACCAAAAGTGCACCATTCCATACACTAGAGGATTCCATCTAGTAGTGAGAGTCTAATATCGATCATCGAGATACTATACCAACAATATCATATCAATACACTATCAAAGATAATTAAATATCTAAATTATATGAAAATATCATTAACAATTTAATATCCCAAGAGAACTAAAATGATAAATAAAATATCCAAATCTATATACTAACATGACATGTGAAAGATCCCATATTTTTTATGTATGAATCCTTTTAATTATTTTTCTCATGATGGGTTGTTTGGAATTTAATTTATAACATAAATTAATTCCAAACTGTGAAAAGGTATACCCCCAGTAACTATCAATCATAACAAGTCAACATATCATGAAATAAGTTTTCAGCATGTGTAATTACATTTCACAACGTATAACATGTCACTATATGATATTATATATCACCATGTGTATGATTTTACAACATGAAATAATATTTCACCATATGTAAGAATTCACAACATGTAATTGGATTTCACCACATGTAATATGAAATTAATGTTTTTAAAGGGTGTTATTATATTCCAATAAAAAAATAACAAATGTTACATGACCTTAAATTGGAATTCACGTCATTTATGTTTGATGTCCACAAAATGAAAAATGTGTCTCCATTTCCACAAAGCCTTTTGACCATATTTTTATATATCACTGATTCTTGTTGCACCTCCATCATCGATTAAATACTTCCCACGCACCTATTCGTTGGACTGAAACACCTCTGCGCATTAAAATCATTGAATGAATACCCTCCACGCACCTTCCTCTTTATTACTGGTCTTCTGTCATTAATTTCACGAAGTTCACATGGATCTAGAAATGATCTCGCATTAGACACTTGATATATGAAACAATATTTTTACGTTATTCATTCTGGTTATTAATATGTTTCTAGATCCATTTCTAATGGGTTTTCTTGTTCTTGTTGATTGTAATTTAGTATCCTACTTCTATCATAGATGTAGGTCTTTTGAATTCTACTCCTCCTATTTCGAGGAGACAGATCTAAATCATGTTCATCGATACATTATTGGTTATTTTTTCACAATTTAGTGATATTCTTTGGGGAGAATTCTTCTTCACTAATCATGAGGTAGGTGGTCTATGATTCAAATCCCATAGTTGTCAAATTGGTTTACATTTATAAATTTTTAGATTTTATAGGGTTTCATAGTAATTGAGTTCATAAGTTGATTAAAAAAATGTTGTTAATTTATTAATTAGCACAATGGTGGATTTGAATGAATTAAAAATTCTTGTATTTGGTATAATTAATCATGACATTGATTATTATATTGGAGATTGTGAATGATATTATTTATTTTTGAAATTAATTATGGAATATTGAACATCATATTGGGACAATTAGTTGATGAATTAATTATGAGATATTTAGTTTGGTAATTGTGATAATTAATTAATTAATTAATTATGTGAAAGTGATCATTTAACAACTGGGTTAAATAAATAGATTTATGTGAGTAGTTAATTGGGGAATTAATTAAGATATTTTATGTGAATACTAATTATTTAATTAGTAATGTAGGTTATTTGATTGATTAATTGATAAATTAATCTGATATTGGGGGTATGGGTTTTAATGATTATTAATACAGCTTGATGTGATGTTGTTCTAAATGAGATAGTGTGGTTAACATTGATAAATCATCGTAAATGAAATATATGTGATATGTTTAAAATGATGAATGGTAACATGTTCATCAGACAAACTATTATGAATGGTAACATTCTCATTAAATTAAATATTATTAAATGGTGAATGATAACATGTTCATTCAGACAACTATTATGAATTGTAGCATTCTAATTAAATTACGAATTATTAAATGGTTAAGGGAAACATGCTCATTTGGAAAACTATTATGAATGGAAACATGATCATTCAATTATGTATTATTAAATTGTTAATGATAACATGAACATTCAATAACTATTAATAATTGTAACATTGTCATTCAAATTGTGTTCATAAATTAAGGGTAACATGATCATTCATTTGTGAAATAATAATGGTAACACAATCATCAATGAATTTGATTTAAATGAATTTCAACACAGTCATTCATTGGTGAAATGTGATTGGTAACACAAACATCCCAACACTTGTTAAAACTTGTGGGATGATCATATTTTTTCATTGACTGAGGAAGGTATTGAGGTATGTGTATCTATATAAACCCATGTTTTTATGTGATTACATAGTGAATATATAATAATGTGATTATGTATTTAGTTATAAATTATATGTATTCTTGTTAAAATTTCATACATTATTATTGACTAGATTTGTTTTAGACACTATTGGTGGTGGCCTAATGAGTTGTACTAACACCCTATTTGGGATGCCATATTGGTACCCAAATAAACATTATTTTTGTAGGATATGTTAAAGGGAAAAGGTCCTTGATTATATTTATAATTGGGGATGGAGCTTTGATTAGGGAACCATATGTGTTTTAGGACCCACATTGATGTTGTTAGTGTCATTACATTTAGTTGCATTTTATACACATTTTCACTTACTTTTGTTAGGTATGTTTCTATTTCAATTTATTACAATATTTACTATTTTGGTTATCTTTTGACCTTCGTATTGATTATGATTATATATGATTCCGCATTTGCTTATTTATTTTCCATTAGAGATTTACTTTGATAAATGTGTGTGTAGGAATCCCATGAGAGATTTACTATACCATTACTACTAGTCAGGAACCTCTAGCATACAAAGAGGCATTCTTGAGGTAATGTGACAGATCGGTTTGGGGCACCATTGCATGGGACCCAAGTTAAATATTACACTGTGGTGTCAGAGGTTCATTTTTCTTTTTTATTTTTTTTCTTACTATTTTGGAAAGGTAGACAATAAACTTTGAAAATTTGGGGCATAGTAATATGCTCATGCATTGGAGTTTTAGACCCATGTATGGGGTAACACCTGAGTTCCCTTGGTGGGATTTTTGTTATTACTATTTTCTATTATAGTTCAATATTATTTAAACTAGTGTGACACATATGTTTTATAATGTTAAAATTGTTATTGAGATTTTTTGAGATTGAATCATTGCCTTGAATGGAATGAATTTTTAGTATACATACATCTTTCTAGTCCTTATTGATTATTTTATATCATGTATCATATTAGTTATGAAGAGGAAAATGGGTTATGGGTATGTTTTTGAGCTTAAACTATTTTCCTTTCTTGTGAAATTGAATTAAAAATGTTGCCAAATTTGAAAATTTGAAGAGAGAAATGATTAAATTGATGAGAAAAAATGGTGGGTTTGGATAAGAAAATTAAATATGAGAATTTGGATACCCTTGCTAACAAGACGTAGGTGTAGGGTTTTTTTTGGGTGGTCATATCCCCTCGGTTTTAACCCTACGAAGGGGGTTTGGGAAAAGATTTCTTATGGTTTCTTGATGTATTCCACTAATGTAAATGTGAGGTAATTGTGTCAAATATTTATTAAGGGTCATTTTTTCTTGTATATATATTCCTAAAAAAATGTACTTGTTGAGAGGATGACCAGAGGACATGGTTTTGGATGATGATCCAATAAAAGAACCTGCAACCCCGATATTGTTGGGGAAGGAAGAATGAGAGAAGTTCCAAGAGATATTCCCTTGTTTCATGAAATTAATGGAAAAGGACCTTAGAAATATTTTTGAAAAACAAGTCTTATCTGATGGAGATGATATAGTTACAACACTATTCTATTTTCACTAGAGGGGGAGGATCTGAGAGATATGGGTTTCGAGTTGAGTCCATCAAGATGATACTTGAACATCTAGATAATCCTATTGAGAAGATGGTCGAGATGGCTGCTTATATGCTACAAGGATCAGTAAAGCTCTGGTGGGATAATCCTATACAGACTAGACATGCTAATGGCATGTTATGGAAGAAATTATTGGAGAATTTCTATGAGTACTTATATCCAAAGATGCGAGGAATGAGAAAGATGTATATTTCATTCATCAATCTTAGGGGAGCGGGTCCATTATGGATTATGTTGGATGCTTCACAAATCTGAAGCTCTTTTCTCCAACATTAGCAGGAGATGAGGATGCTATGGTGAAACACATTCAGGATGGACTGAACTGTGATATTAAGTCCCTATTAAATCTATTTCCATCAATTTTTTTTTGAGGTGCTGGATTAGGATCTCATAGATGAAGGGAACCAGAGGGACAATTCTAGTACAAGATAGATAGTTTCTACTAGATGACAATGAGGTACAATTTCTATGATAATGAAGTTCCATTACGAAAAAATTAGTTAGGGATGTGGGAAGAAAGGTACACATACAAGGGGGTCGGTTTCACAATACCTTACATGAGTGATCAACTATCAGTATGTTTTTTTGGGATATAATCATTGGAACTATTCCCGACCACCAATGGAGTGCTGATCTTACAACAAGATGGGAAATCTCAAGAGGTTCCTCAGGAACCCTTGATAGAAAATTACAGATAAGGGATCTGGACAAAACTAGGGTGTGGGGCGTGATCATATGCACCATATCAGTTTGGCAACAATAGTTCTACTATCAAAGGAGAAAGAGTTATCAGACGTGGTTCATCATGGAATGATTTCCAACATAAATAGGGTGGTGTATCTCAGAAGAGATATACAGAATCATAGGTAAGAGGGACATGATAGTATCATGTTTTACAACCTACACTTATTGATAGTGAGGTTGAGGAATCAATATTGAGAGGTAATATTCTGATAGCTTATACTTTATTTAGTGCCTTATTTGATTCTTGTTCCTCTGAGTAATTTGTACCTTTAAAACTTTTTAATAGTTTAATAATAGAGTTGGAGTTTGTGGGAAATGATTTGGAGATAGATAAACTTCATGGAATATGGTCTAGAGTAATATGTATGTGGTAGGTATGTTCTATTTATACTTGGGAGTACAGTATTATGTGGGATATCAATATTATTTATATGAAATTAATTGACCTAATTATGGGTATGGAATAGCTAGTAATATACTAAGTCCACATAAAAGGTTACTATAAGAGATTTATATTTATATATCTTAAGGGTGATCATTACATTCATCAGGTAGAGTGGGATATCACGGCCGACCAAGTAGGGGAAATTACTCTGCAACGGGAATAGCTCACAACCAAAGTTGCAAGTCGTTTGCTGGATGATGTGGGTGTTAGGAAAGATGTCCTTCCACCAGTAGTGTAACTGTTTTGTGATGTCTTTCATGGGGACTAATTAGGGATTGCACCTATGATAGATGTGGAATTTACTATTTATCTCATGTCGGGAGATAATCCAGTATCTATTTCACTCTAAATAATAGAATTGACAGAGCTGAAATAGCTCAAGACTCAGCTGGAGGGATTTAGGGATAAAATATTTATTCATCCAAGTATGTCTCCTAGGGATCACCTATACTATTCAAAATGAATGATGAATGTATGGTGCATTTCTGTGTCAATTACCAGATGTTTAATAAGATGAGTGTAAGGAACTGCTACCCCTTTTGGCTTATTGATGATCAATTTTACTAGTTGAATGTAGCTTGTGTATTATCAAATATCATCTTGAGATAGATGTATCATTAGTTCAGAGTTTTTACTTCTGAAATAATATGAACTATTATAAGAATAAGGTATAGACAATATGAGTTTTTCATAATTCCATTTGTGCTGACAATCACACCTGAAGTGTTTATGGATTTCATGAAAATAATCTTCCATCCATACATTGATCAGTTTGTGGTGGTGTTCAGGGAAAACATCTTGGTGCACAAATTGACTCATTAAAATAATGACCAACATAATAAAATCATCTCGAGTACACCGATAGAGAATCAGATATACACCATGATATCTATCATTCAGTTTTGGATTGACCAAGTTCACTTCTTAGGGAACATCATCTTGACAGAAGGTTTGTTAGTGGACCTAGAGATTGTTTAAAAAGTTGTTTCTTGGGTGCATCCCAAGAATGTTTTTGATATCCGAATCTATTTCAAATTAACTGGATATTACCATAGGTTCATCTTGGACATTTCATGATTGGATGATTCATTTTTTTCTTGACCAAAATTTGGATAATGTTTTAATGGTCATAATCATGTTAGAAGGCCTTCTAGGAGTTGAATAAGAATTGGATATCAACACCAATTTTGATCCTACCTGAGTCAGCTCCGGAATACAGATAATACTCAGAGATGTGTTGATTCATAGAGATTGAGTCGTGGAATGTCGGTCTCTTCTGTTCAGACCACATGAATGGAATCTCACTACGCATGACCTCGAGCTAGTGGTGGTGGTGTACGCTTGGAATTCATAGAGACAATACCATTTGTGATATTTTTTTTAATTTATACCTAGAATATGAGCATTAGTTATATATTTTCTAAAAGATAATTTAATCATTAGTTTTTACGATTAGTTTAGTGTTTGTTGCCTTTTAATTTTGTACTTGAATATACACCCATGATGGGAAACGGTGTGGCAAACGCTTTGAACAGGAAAACTGAGATTCAAGAAGTTCAAGAGTCTAGTGATGAGTGAAAGATGATGATGTTTCTGGATAGTATGCACGTTGAGGCTTAGGAGACTCAGGATATGATTAATCTCATATTTTTTTCTATGGATCGAACACTTTTGAGATGAATCAGGGACAAACAATACGAGGATACAATGTTCTTATCCAATAGGAAAACCTTTTAAGGCGTGAAGAAACCTTCAGAATATTTGGTAGATGTTGATGATATCATCTACATGAAACGTTGAGTTTCTTTTCCTACAAATATACAAGATGATATCACGCTATAATTTCATGCATCGAAGTGGGAATTTCTTCTATGTTTGACCAAAATTTACTGTGAACTACAAAAATAGTTTTTGGGACTAGGAATAAATATGGTGATAGTTGGTTTCGTGACATGAAGCTACAATTTTGTGTTGGTGAAGTCAAAGAATCAGCAACCTAGAGGATTGAAAAAACTATGTCCCATTCCAAAATTGATTTGGGATGATGTGACCATAGACTTTTTGGAATACCATTAAATGATTCTTAAGAATAATTATTCTATATGGGTTGTTACTGATTAATGAAAAAAGTAGAACATTGGTTTCCAATTGGGGAAACAATTACAGTAGAGAAGATTGGAGAACTATATGTTTGGGAGATAGCTTGTCTTCATCGGGTTCCACAAACTATTGTTTTATACCATGACTTTCTGTTTACTTCATGCCTCTGGCAGGGCTTACAAAAGGCAATTGGTAACTAGGTTTAATTGAGTACAACATTCCTCCCATGTACAGATGAACAATCAGAGTGTACTATATAGGTGATTGAGGATATGATACTGGCATGGATTCTAGATATCAGTTGTTTATGGGATAATTTTTTTTAGTGGATATTCCAATAACTACAATTATCAAGAAACATAGAGAAGTAACAATAGAATTCTCTTTATGATAGACTATGTAGATCACTAATATGCTAGATGAGGAAATGTGAGTTATAGTTGTTTAAAACAAGTCTTGCGAATGATATTTCAGAGCATATTCATCGGATTCAAATATGTATGGTTATGTATCATAGTTTCAAGATTTCATATGCTAGTAGATGAAGATGACCCAAAGATTTTATGAAAGGTGATCATGTTTTCCTTAGAGTGTCTCCTAGGTTGGGTCACCCAATGATATGGAGGTAGGGAATGTGGGAAACTATGTTTTTTGTATCTTCTGTAATTCTGGATAAAATCATTCCAACGGTGTACTGATTGTCTCTTCCACAGAAATACAATGCTATGCATGCTTTTCTCCCTGAATCGCAACTTCAGTAGTATCACCCCAACCGTTCTCAAGTGATCGATGTGGATGGTGTGGATATGGAGATATATGCGTCCTTTTAGGTGCATCTGATACATGTATTGGATCATAGTGGGAATGTGTTTAGTGTAAAGTTCATTCGGATTGTTTTTGTTTTGTGGAAACATGGCAGAGTCCCATAAGAGACCTGGGAAATGGAAGCAGATATGTGGGCTTAGTGGCGTAGTATTTTTGACATAGAATCTTAGAGAGGATTGGGAGTGCAACTATAGGATCTTCTATTATATGTTGGGGAGATTGAATTTCTCAATATTTTTTTCTAGTATGAATCCTTTATTTTTTTTAATTAAGAAGGATTGTTTTGAATTAAATTAATTACTTAAATAAATTCCAAAAATTGAAAATTTACACCCCCTATAATGGTATATCATCACTTATCGACATGTCATAAAATAATATTCCACGAAATGTAATTATATTTCACCACCTATAATATTTAACCACATTAAATTGTACTTAACCACATGTAAGATTTCACCACATGAAATTAAATATCACTACATGTAATATTTCACCATGTTTAATTGGATTTCACCACATGTAATCTACAATTAAAGTTTTTAAAGGGTTTTATGGATTTTTAATTGAAAAATGTATTGACTTTTATACGATGTTAAAAGGGAATTTATGTCATCTATTTCTGACATGAAATATATAAAAAATACATCACCATTTCTACGTAACCCTCTTCAAATATTTTTCTTTAGCATAGATTCTCCTCACACCCCCACTTTATTGACCGAATATGTCATGAACACCTATGTCTTGGAATGAAACACCATTACACATTAAAATA
Organism: Viscum album; assembly: GCA_963277665.1. Lineage (NCBI taxonomy): Eukaryota > Viridiplantae > Streptophyta > Magnoliopsida > Santalales > Viscaceae > Viscum > Viscum album. The sequence continues at coordinate 2,018,513,151 of OY728127.1, forward strand.
ATTTATTGAGGTCCCTATGAGCAACTCTATCCTTATTGATGGTCATATACCGTTAATTTTTCAGAGTCCACTTTGATCCAGAAGTGATCTTTCATCAGATCATAGATATTCAGAACAACATTTTTAAGGTATTCCTTCATCTTATTAATCTTCTTCAAGATCCATTGCTTAAAGATTTTATGGTTCTTGTTGAGAGGAATATATTATTCAATTTCTATCACATACATAAGGGATTTTCCAACTCTTCCTATTCATTCATGTAGTAAGATCAAAATCCGATTCAATGACACATTACTGACTGGTTATGCTCAATTTTGGGATATTCATTAGTGACCATTCATTATCATTGATCTTGAGGAAGGTGGTAGATGATTCAAATCCCATAGTCATGAAATTTGTTTACGTATATAAAATTATATATTTTAAAGGTTCTCATAGAACTTATAGTTCTTAAGTTGAATAAATTAATTTTTTCAATTGATTAATTTGAAAAAGAGAGGATTTGATTAAATAAAGAATTATAGGATTTTGGATAATTAATCATGAAATGGATTTTGAGATTTGACATTATGAATGAGATAATTAATTATGGAATATTGAATTTTGGAATGCGTTAATTAATTGATGAATTAATAATGTTATGTTTAGTGAGGAAATGGAGAAACTTAATTGATGAATTGATTATGAGTATTTGATTAATTAATGGTTGGGTTAATTAAAGAGATTCATGTGCTTAATTATTTTGGGAATTAATTAATGGTTTTTATGGGAAGAATAATTGTTCATATGAAATTAGTGTGAGACGATTAATTAGTTGATAAATGTAATGCCTTGACCCTAGTTACCCAGAGTCGGTGCATTATTACATAACATTGGCATGATCACAAAAGATCAATTTTCAAAAGACTGATTTGTTTAATAGCCTTATAAGTACTAGATACATTCATAAGGATTAAATTACAGAACAAATGGAAAACTACAACAACATTGTTTCCACAAGAAACACTGAGATCTCATAGACTATCCATACAGGTCAGTCATAATATACTTCTTTTCATCATGGGAAAAATAAATCATAGAAAGGGGTGAGCTCAGATTCTCAGTAAGAGTAACAATATAGCGTAAACATTCACAGATAAGAATAACCATTTATGACAATTTATAAAACTAAAACAAAATCCTTTTTAACATTAACTTCAACATAATATGGAAAAGATATAATCAAAATAATTCTATTTACATTCTCAGATTGATATTCTATTAGTCGATTAATAACATGAAATAACAATATCCACTTTCATAATGATGGAATTCATAATTCTAGAATTCATAACCACATAGTCAAGGCCTTGTCCCAAGACTAAAAATAAGATGTTTATAAGGCCTTGTGCCAAGACACTAGTTTGTCTCATGAGTCCTACAAATGCATCAAGGAGCTATAGCGGGCTCCAACATCACTTACTATGTCCAATGCATTCCTCATATTAAAATTTTTAAACATAAGAAATTTTTTTTTATTAAAACTAGCATTCAAAATGTCGATACATTATCCATAAACCTTGAATGGTATAAAAATAAAACATCAACAGTCCATCATAACACAAAACCTTAAATAAAAAAATCAAGATTTGTATCATATTAAATAAACTTCAAACAAGATTAAAATCCATCAAAGGATGTTGATATAGATGGAAATGAATTGTAATAATCTTCATTATAAATATCACTTCTTCATAAAAACATTTAAAAGGAACAAAATTTAGAAAGGAAGACATTTGAAGTCATTTTTGAATCAAAGTGTCCCATACCACTTTTAAACTTTTGAAATAAATTAAGATTTAAAAAAACATTCATTTCCATATAAATAAATCCTTAAAACCCATTTTTAAAACATGGAAATTAATGAGAATGATTTAGAAGAAAAAATAATTAAAAAATTTATAATGATGTTTTTGTAAAAACAGTCCCTTAAAAAGAATCCCTTTGAGAACACTTTTATGAAATATCGACATGGGTAATAAAAAAGTCCCAGAAGATACTTACGTAAAAACAACCTCGAATAATAAAGAGATTGTGAAATTTACCATTACCTTGTACATTTCCTTGGTCAAGGGTAGTTTATCCTCCTGTATAATGGTGAAATAATTGTTATTAAATCCTACAACAATCATATACATTAATATGATATCATATATGATCTTTTAACATTGTTTTGTTAATAATATCTTAGTATTATTGTTGTTTTGGGTGTTAACATATTTGTTTTCATTTATATTATTTTTTATGTGAGTCATATTTGTTATGTATGGGATGTATATTATTTATATAAATAATCATATCAAGTCTTTAAACATTATTTTTAATCATCCGATGAAAATTACTCTTCAATGGATACGATGGGGAATTAATCTCATCGCGTTCATGGAGATGGTAATACGTACGTACGCACGAGTGACGATATCATTCTTTTGATATTAAAATAATATATAATTGGATGGTATATCATATATAAAGTATAAATATAATTTTATATTTATTATTTACATCAATTACACATCATTATTTTACCCATCCAGAAAAGAATGTACTAAATAAAAATTTCACCACGACGCAGAGACGATAAGCCTTACATACGCACGTATGGTGACATGTCATTCAAAGTATGGATAGAATAATGAATTTTTTTGTACCATATTTGTAATAACCTTAAAGTATATATAATATACTTGATTTATTATTTTATAATGTAAACAACAAAGAAAAATGAAGTGGATGAAGAAAGGAACTTGAAAGAGGTGGTGAGATATTTACCTTTTCTTCCGGTTCTTCATTTTGATTTGATCAAAAGGGTTCCATAGGTTTCCTTTCTGACTAATGTAAGGCCTCTAGGATGAAGGTAGAATAGTTTAGAGTGTATTTGGGAAGGGGTTTCCCATGAAAAATGGATTTGACGGTGTGAATTAGAGTAAAGGGTGAGTTCCATTTTATAAGATGGGTGAGGGGAACCTTAGGAAAAGATAGAAATATTAGTTTATAATAAAATAATTTTCGGTTTATAATGGATACAAAATGATTTATTAACTGTATAATGTTGTTATAGGATGAAAACCACTCAAACAATAGATTTTAGATAGGCTTGGGTCACTATATTAACTTTATCGTTTAGATTTAACTCTTAGTTAAATAGTTTGACATTAACCATGTCTCTTTGTATTTTTATGATATATGTATAAAAACATAATCTATACATCGAAGAGAACACCAAGTGGTTAATTAATTATACACCTAGCACTATAAAAGTCATTTTCCCATCCTTTGATTTTTAGGTATAGAATATCAATTAATAATATAATATTTGTTTTAAAGACTCTTTTATGTCAATTTTGACACTATTTGGTATTTTGTTACTTTTAATATCATAAAAAAATTATAACATTGCAAAAAATTAATCCAACAACCCCTAATATGTCATATTAATCGAAAAAATTATTTTAATTCGTAAAAAGTCTCAAATTACATTTTTGGATAGTTATAATGTCAATTATATTAATAATTCATTAATTAGGCAATTACTTCATCATCATTGTGTCATAAATAATTTATATTATTATGTCTAAAAAATATAAATAAAATAACATTATGTAGGAAATATTTTTTATCAATATGATGAATATTTATAGTCGAATAAATCTTATGTGTAACCCTATATTAAGAATGGTTTAGTTATTAAACTTTTATTTTAACTCTTTTAACTCTTATATGAATTAAAAGATAATAAATGTCCTAATCTAATACAAGTTGAACAAAGAGGTTCATAATTTATTACAAAGAATGTTTTTGGTCTAATTATACTTATCCCATAGGATTAGGACATGTTTTAGTGTAATAATAATATCATTTTACCCTTAATTACCCAATTTACTTTTAACCGTGGTAAATAAAAGAAAAAAGATACTATTTACCAAAAAGTATTTTCATCATATTGAACCCCAAATTACATACTGATATCAACCGTGTCCCTAGTATTTTTGAAATTCAACTCATAGAAGCATTAAAATTATGTTTTATTTGAATTTTCAAATTCTCCTAGAGGTGGGTAAAAGACAGAGAAAAATTCAATAACCTTTTTATATATCTAAAATTATTATAAACTAACAAAAATGATTTACATTGAAAATATATAGGTATTATGTATCTATTTTGACCTAAAATAAATTTAAATAAAATAAATAATTATTTAAATAAAAATTTTGTTTTAAACTATAACTCAGTGTTTTTCACTATTCATCAAAAATTGAATGTTTTAAGAAAAATACCAAAAAATTACCCTATGATAATTTAGATATTTAGAAATCAAAAATTAATTCTATTTTACCAAATTCAAAACACAAAAGTTTCATTTATTAATTTAAAATTAATTCTCTTTGTCAAAACCAATAGTCGTATATTTTAGAAATAATAACTATCAAAAGATTGACACTTTTTATGTTCAATATCAAAGTGAAATTACATAAAATGACCATAATTGGATTAAATGGTAAAAAAATAATCTATTTATACTTCCAATCCATTAAAATGTATAATATAACACTATAAATTATTTTTATTAATGAAATATTTTGAGTTAAATTATATTATTTTTCACTATTCACCCAAAAAATGAATGTTGTTAGAAAAAACAAAAAATTTATTGAAACTAAATTCTTATGTCCCAATTCTAAAGAATATTTTTATTTTGTCCAATTGAATATTTAAAAGTTTAAAATATTTGATTTATAAAGGGTTCACCATTAAATGTTGGTAAAAAGCAATTTTTGAAAAATAAAACTTTTATCTGAAAAAATGAATTTGTTCTTAAATTATGTCTACGAAAATCATAATATGGATTCTAAAATTATAAGTATTATATAATGTTCTAAATTCAGTTAATACTATTTATAATTGATTTTTAACGGCTAGTTTAATAAATCATGGTGCACTTGAACTCGATGATGCCTGTAGTGAAAGTTATTGAATTGCATTGAAGAAATAACATACAATGTAATCATGGGGTGTTGAATTCATCCGTACTTCAATAAATTATGTCCTCACAATTTGAAATTTTTTTTAAGAAATAAAAGGATGAAAATAGAAAATTCCTTTTTGGGAAAACCCACATCGGAAATTCGGTTAATAAAATTTTGTCTTATTAAGAGGAAAAGTGGAATGAAAAAGTCACCACCAAAATATGATCTCGATTAGGAGGACATTGGTTTCAAATAAAAACACATAATTAGAGGAAAAAATTAAATATTTATAGGGAGTGATTGAGGTCATCAATCAAAAACAATTGTAGAATTGCGGGCCTCAAAGCCATAAATCTTTGATGATTTAAAATTTAATCAGTTCAAAAAAACATAAGGTATTAGGATAACATAATTTTAGTTTTCAGATCCCTTACCTAATGTTTAAGAATTAATTTTTTCATATAATAATAGAAGAATAAAAATATATATACCTGTTAAGAAGAGTTCCATCCTTTTACTAATTTCTACCACATACTCATCTTTCACTATAAAAGATAATATAACATGAAAAATATTCTATTTATCCAATTCGTATAGGGTTCCAAAAAATTAATTTATAATTCACCTATCAGACACCTTAAAAAATGAAAATACATTATACAATCTAGGGACATCACACAGTCCAGTGTTAGGAAATAAATCCAAATCGCACTATGGTTGTGGGTTCAATTCCCACACTGTTGTCCGATGCGATGAGTCATTTCACGGTATATGTGTTGTCATTTTTATAAAAATACAAAAAAACATTACAATAGTATCAAATTTCAAAATTAATCAATTCCAACCATTAAAATAATCCAAAACACTTCTATCCAAACTCATATTACAAATTTTAAATGTAAGGTAAACACAATGAAGATCATTTTTTCCACGTAAAAACATGTGAACACCATCATCATGTATTCTTTTAAAACACTGCAACATCCTGAATTACCATAAAACCTTATTGATTATATTCATGCTCCATTTTTCATTATAGAATACTCCTTCTATACAATTTTTTTTAAACTCCAACAATGATGGAATATACCAATCATTAATCAGTTTCAAGGAATTACAGAATATCCAATATAATTTCTTCAAATAAACCATCTCTTCTTCCAAAATCACAACATCAATATCAGGTCAATATTAAGGATTACATTTCCTTCAACCAAGTACTTTCCGAAAAGTGTATATTAAAATTAATTCACTTTTCTTATAACCATATAATCACAAATCCTCAATAAAATAGTACTCCAGTACAATCATAATATAATCTAAAATTCTTACAATATGTAAATCATTAATACAATACTCAAATGAGATAATACATTAATAACAACATAAGAAATATAATCATTCTTCTTCATCTTCAGCAATATCATAACATCTTTATTATCCAGTAGATGCATTTGGGGTATACTCTGATGATTTGGAAATTGATTCATGTAGTGTCCCAACTCCTTGCAGATAAAGCATTGTATACTTGATACTTTTTTCTTACCCTTGCAATCACGTACTTGGTTTCATTTTTCTCAACAAATATAAAAAACTCCCATTACCTTCAAGACATTACCAAGGTGATTCTTTCAATAGTTATCACATATTGTAAAATCCTCCTTTTCTGTCTTCCCTTTATCCATCTTTCTCTCTTCCATCCTTTTCTTCTCTAGCTTCCCTTCAATGAAAAATGACTCAGAGAATTCCTTACTTATCTTATTAACACATGATATTATTTATTAATATGTATAGAATACATTGTAGATTATTTTCCATCCAAATGTTGGCTTAATACCATGAAATATACGATCCTTCTTACTCTTTGGATCATATGTAATATAAGAGTTCACTATCCTTCTACTATGTGCCATTTTTATACAATCGCATACACTAGGTTTGTTTATGAATCGCAATGGATAATTACAAACTTGTAAAATACCTAATGTAAATTGAATAATTTAGGGATATAATCCATAATCATATAAATATTTACATTGAGGTGGTATATACTCGTATATACTTCATAATGATTTGTATTGAAAATGAAAATTATCCTAAGCATATCCCCCAGGAGTGTCCTAAACAAGAGTGAAACAAGGCTCGTTTTCATGCACTAGTTACTGTTCAGGTCTTGCTCAAAGTGGTGTTTTTGGGTTTTACCCCTAGGTACATATGTTCCAGAGCCGCCTCTACCTACTCGTATCCAGAAAGTGATGTATTTCATGAAAAAAATCAAAAAATCTCTACAATACCAACATTTTAAGAAGTTATTCTATACTAATCCTCAATTTCTATCTTAGGGTAATGTGTTCTAATCAGAGTTTATCTAAATCTAGATTCCAAGGATTGTACTAAACATCCTCTGATACCAACTGTAACACCCCAACCCCGGTTATCCAGAGTTGGTGCATTATTAATAAACATTTTCATGATCAAAAAAGATCATGTCTCGAAAGAATGATTAGTTTAGTAGCCTTGTATGTACTAGATACATTCATAAGGTTTAAATAACATCATAAATGGAAAACTACAAAAACGTTGTTTCAATAGAAAACACTGAGATCCCATAAACTATCTCTATAGGTCAGTCATAATATAATTCATCACATCCTTGGAAAAAACATAGAAAGGGGTGAGCTTAGATGCTCAGTAAGGGTAACAATATAGGAGAATCATTCATAAATAAGCATATAAATTTAACAAAATGTATAAAACTAAAACAAAAGACTCTTAAACATAAAATTCAGCATCATATGGCCATGATAAAATCAAAATAATTCCATTAAGTTACTCACATAGATATTCTACTAGTCGAATAATTACATGAAATATCAATAGCCACTTTAATAATAATGGAATGCATAATTCCAGACTTTCATAACCACATAGTGAAGGCTTTTTTCCAAAACTACAAATAATATTTTGTCAAGGCCTTATGGAAAGACACTAGTTTCTCTCACGATACCAACTGATGCAGCGAGGAGCTATAGATTTCTCGACACGTCACATACTAAGTCCAATGCATTACTCATATGAAATGGTTTAAACATTACATAAACATTCGTATTAAAAATAGCGTACCAAATGTCATTATGTTATCCATAAACAATGAATGTTATAAAAATAACATATCCACAGTCCAACATATCACAAAACCTTCAATAAAAAATAGAATATTTGTATCATATTAAATAAACATAAAAAATATATTAAAATCCATCAAAGGATGTTGATATAGATGAAAATGATTTGTAAAACTATTTGTGAGTAATATCCATTTTTCATAAAAACAGTTAAAAGTCACAAAAATTAGAACATATGACATTTGAAGACATTTTTTAATCAATGTTTCCCATACCACATTGAAACTATTGATGGGAATTAACATTTAAAAAAACATTCATGTCCATATAAATAAATCCTTTAAAACCATTTAGAAAACATGGACATTAATGAAAATGATTTAGATGAATAAAATTTTAAAACATTTAAAATTACGTTTTAGTCAAAAAAATTCCCTTAACAATAATCCCATTGAAAAATCTTTTCTCAAACATGGACATGGATAATAAATATGTCCCAGTAGATACATACGTAAAAACAACCTCGAATAATAAAGAGATTCAGAAATTAAGAATTAACTTGTACTTTTCCTTGTTTGGGGGTAAGTTATCCACCTGTATAATGGGGAAAGAATTGTTATTAAATTATAAAAGAATAATATACATTAATATGGATCATATATGATATATTAACATTTTTATGTTAATAATATCTTAGTATTATCGTTGTTTCGGGTGTTAACGGATTTGTTATCCTTTATATTCGTTATCATGGGAGTAATATTTTTTATGGATGGCATGTATACTATTCATATACAGAATTATATGAAATCATCAAACAGTATTTTTAATCACCTAATTAAATTAGTCTTGAATGGATACGATGGGTAATTAATCTCATCACGTTCATGTTGACGGTAATCTGTACATACGCATGAGCGACAATATCATTCTTTTTAAATTAAAATAATATATTATTAGATGGTATATCATATATAAGTAATAATTTTCATGTTATATTTATTATTTTCATCAATTATTCATCATTACTATACCTATCCAAAAAACTAATGTCTTGAATAACAATTACACCATGACATGGAAACGGTAAGCCATACGTACGCAGGTATGGTGACATGTCATTGAATGGATGGATATAATAATGAATTTGGTTGTACCATATTTATAATAACATTAATGTAAATAGAATATTCTTGGGTTTTTATTTTTTAAGGGAAAAAATAATGAAAATGGAGGTGGAAGAAGAAAGGAACTTGAAAGAGGTGGTGATATTTTTATCTTTTCTTCAAGTTCTTCCTTATGATTTGTCAAAAGGGAACCATATGTTTGCTTTATGGCTAAATTAAGGCCTCTAGGATTAATGGAGGACAATTGATAGGTTATTTGGGACAGGTTTTTCCTAGCTAAATGGCTTTGATGGTGTGAATTAGAGAGAAGTAGGAGTGCCCTTTTATAAGATGGGTGAGGGGCACTTTAGTAAAAGATAAAAATATTATTTTATAATAAAATCATTTTTGGTTTATAATGGATAAAAAATGAATTATTTAAATCTATGGTGGAGATGGGTCTAAAAACACTCAACCAATAGGTTTTAGACATTATTGTATCACTATATTAAATTTATCTTTTAGATTTAACTCTTAGTTAAATAGTTTGACATTTACCATGTCTCATTGTATTTTTATAATATATGGTTAATAATATTAATATATACTTCCTAGAGAACCCCTTGTGGTTCATTAATGATACAACTATAATTATATATGTCTTTTGGATGATCCTCATATTTTTAGGAATTGAATCTCAATTAATAATATAATATTTGTTTTAAAAACTCTTTTATGTTAATTTTGAAACTATTTTGTATTTTGTATTTTATAAAATCATAATAGAATTATTACTTAGAAAAAAATTTATCTAACTAACCCTAATATGTCTTATTATACTATAAAATTATTTGAATTCATATAAAGTCTAAAATTACATTTATTTCGATACATATAATGTCAATTATTTTAATGATTCATTAATTTGGTAATTATTGCATCATCATTATGTCATAAATAAATTAAATTATTTAATGTCTAAAAAATATAAATAAACTACCATTATGGAGGATATCTTTGTATATTTATAATGAATATTTATAGTATAATTTATCATATGTGTAACACTAAATTATAAATGTTTTATTTATTAATGTTTGATTTTAACTCTATTAACTCTTCTTCGAATTAAATAATAATAAATGTCCTAATCCAATCCATGTGGACTGAAAAGGTTCATATTTTATTCCTAAGGTTGTTTTTGGTCGAATTATACTTATCCAATAGGATTAGGACATGTGTTATGGTATGAATAATATAATTTTTACCTTTAATTACACTATTTACTTTTAACCGTGGTAAATAAAAGTAAAAAGATATTATTTACCAAAAATTATTTTCATCCTATTGAACCCCACATTACATAATAATATCAACAATGCCTCTCAGATTTTTTAAATTCCATTCACAGAAGTGGTTAAATAATTTTTATGTGAATTTTCAAATTCTTCTAGGAGGTGGGTAAAAATGGAGAAAAATTAAATAAAATTTATATATATCTAAAATTATTATAAAATCACTTCATTGAATTAAATTGAACATATATAGGTATTATGTATCTATTATGACCTAAAATAAATTTAAATATATTAAATAATTATTTAAATAATAATTTGGTTTTAGACTATAACTTAGTGTTTCTCACTATTCATCAAAATTTGAATGTTTTCAGAAAAATACCAAAAATTCACTCTTAGATAATTTAGATATTCTGAATTCAAAAATGAAGACTATGTTACCAAATTCAAAACAAATATGTTGAATTTATTAATTTAAAATTAATTCCCATTATCATAACCAAAAGGCGTAATTTTAAGAAATAACAACAATCAAAAGATTGACACATGTTTATGTCCAGTTTCAATGTGAAATTACATTAAATGACTATAATTGGATTAAATGGTAAAAATATAATCTATTTATACTTCCAAACCATTAAAATGTATAATTTAACACAATAAATTATTTTGATTAAAAAATATTTTTCCAGTTCAATTATAGTATTTTTCAATATTGACACAAATATGAAAGTTATCAGAAAAAACCAAAAATTTATTGAAACTAAATTATTATGTCCTGATTAGGAATAAGAAGTTTATTTTATCAAAATGAAAATATAAATGTTTCAAATATAGGATTTAAAAAAGGTTCACCATTAAATCTCGGTAGAAGTTTATTTTTTGAAAATTACTTCTTTTATCTGAAAAAAATGAATTTGTTCTTAAAATATGTGTAAGAAACAAATATTTTGGATTATAAAATTATAAGGATTGTATAAAGTTCAAAATTTAGTTAATTCTATTCATAATTTTTCTTCAACGGCTAGTTTGGTAAGTAGTGGTGCGCTGGAACTCGCTGTTGTGTGTAGTCCAAGTTATTGAATTACATTGAATAAAATATACTGTGAAATCTTGGGGTGCTACAATACATTAATGTAATATTGGGGTAAATAGATTAATGTTGATTAATCCTGCATGTGGTGGTGATTTTCTATAATTTATAATGTGGTTAATGTTGATTAACATAGAAAATGAGATACATGAAATATTTGTAAAATGTTGAGTCATAGAATTATCATTTGGGAAAATATTATGAATGGTAAGATACCCATTCAATTATGTATTATTATAAGGAGAATAGAAAAATGCTTATTCACACAACTATTATGAATAGTAACATTATCATTTATTTATGTGTTATTAAATTCGGAATTCTAACATGCTCATTCTTCCGAATATTATGAATGGTAACAAGATCATTCAGTTATGAATTATTAAATAGTGAATAATAACATTTTCATTAGACCAACTATTAATAATGTAATATGGTCATTTAAATTGTGTATTTAATGGAATGGTAACATGGTCATTCATTTCTGAAATAATAATGGGAACATGGTCATTCTATTTGTGTGATTTAAATTAACATTAACATGGGCATTCATTTGTTTAATAATAATGGTAAAACGAACATTCACACACATGGTAAACCATAGGGAAATATTAAATTATAGCATGGTCCAAGGTGGATATTAAGGTATGGGTATCTATAGGAACTTGAAGTGATTGTGTAAATAAATAGAGAATAATTAATAATGGGATAATCTATTTAGCCGTACATTATAATTATATTATTTTAATTAAATACACTATTGTTGACTAGAATTTTTTTAAACACCATTAGTGGTGGCCTATAGAGTGGTACACACACACTATTTAGGCTGATTAATTATAAAACCAATAGAATTTATTGTTTCTTTATAGGTTAGGGGAAAAGGACCTATGTTAGTTTTATAATTGGGGATGGATCTTGGATGAGCGAACTAGATGTGATTTGGGACCCTCTTTAGGTTTGTTAGTGTACTTACATTATGATTCCTTGTAGAATCTTTAGCACTACCTGTGGTGTGGCATGTTTCCCACATAGTTGAGTACTATATTTCATAATTTTGTTATCTGGTGATATTGGTACTGTTTATTATAATATAGGCTTCATAATTTGTTTAAATATTTTGTTTTGGTGTTTTACACTAAAAAAATAGTGTAAAGTCACCCCTTGATTGGCTTACTATACCCATACAGCTAATTGCTAGAATCTAGTGTATGAGGAGGCTTGCTTAAGGTCAATTGATCAACTGGTTGATGAAACCATTACATGGAACCTGGGTTGGGATTTTAAATAAATAAAAATATGTGTAATGTGTCATTATGAAAAACAAAAAATAAATAAAGACACTATAAACTCACACACTACAGGAGAAAGACCATTTACCGACGTTTTTTTTGAAATGGTAGCCGTTTAAACCACCACTAATGTGTGTGTTGGGATATAATAGGTGCTAGTTTTTTTAGATTTAGTGGTGGTTTATGGTAATTGGGGTAGTGGGTGAATTTAGAGGGGGTTTCCCCCAACGAAACTGGTTTTTTTTCACGGCAGTTATAACCGCCGCTAAAAAATTCAGTTTTTTCAGGGGAAACCACTGCTAAAACCATAAAGCACCACGATATAGTAATGTAATATGAAAAAAATTTCTGCTTTGAAAACGTCCACTAAAAAAATATCAGTTTCCTTGGGTAAAACTGCTTCTAAAACCATTAAAACTGTTGTTATATAATAAAGGAATATGATAACTATTAAGCAGTGGTTAAAAATGCCGCTAAATTATTATTTGTAGCTGCAGTTTTGACCGCCACATATAGAAAATTACAGTAATTGTAGCAGCATATAAAACATATGCTAAATATATTATATTTATTTTGGTGTGGTTAAAACTTTTTATAAAGCAATATTTTAAAAAAAAATTGCAGCTGATATTGAAGGCCCATTACCAATGCCCTGAAAAAAGAACCATTCCAATAGATATAACATATAACACAACATAACCAAAACCAATCACAACCACCCATCATCACAACCACCCCACATCACCACAACCACACATAATAACCACTACACATCACAACCGCCAAACACAATTTAGATTCAATAAGGATTTTAATCATAATTACTAAATCATTATGAACGATATTCACATAGAAATACAATATTTCATGGTAGACCAATTTAATTTTACTATATATATTCATAGTCATTTTCATATGCGGTGAGGTTATAGAAACATACATAGAATGTTTTATAAAATCCAAAACAACACACTATTAGAAAATAAGTCCTAATTTGAATAACAAGTTAGTGTTACCATATAATAATAAATAAAAATAATAAGAAATATCCACCCAAATGTACATATATAGAAGGGGTGAGGAAGGATCTCCATCCATGACTAAATCATCAAGGATAAATAAAGAAGAACCTAGGATAAACCACCCCTGATCTCTAGTGAATCACTATTAAATCATTTGAATAATATGAATCCATCAAAAAACTCCCAAAAAATTGGGGATTTTCCACCATAATGAACTCCAGAATATAATAGAAGGATAATAAATTAGTAACGGGGAAAGAGTATGCTACCATATATCAAATAACATCAATATGAATGATCCAATAATATTTAAGTGGCTTCTAACACCATTCGAGGTGGCTAGGGAAGGGGTTGATGAGTAAGGGTCAACCACAAATTGTGAGAATGTCTAAAATTATAATAAAAAAGGTAATAAACATATTATTTATAAGTGAATCACACAAGACATGGTGATCATATTTTCCCCAAAATTATAAGATCTATGTGTGGATTGATTCCTATTTTTAGGGGACACATTGTAATTCCAATATCTCCTATCTCAATCCCAGCCAAATAACCGATATCAAATCCCTCACTTTATCTTAGTGACTGGGATTCTTCAATCACATTGGTTTCCACCCATAAGGTTGGCATCAAGACTAGTTCATTTCATTTTAAACATCAGTTTAAACTACATTAAAACTCATATAATAAGTTATTTTTCATATGATATTAAACTATAGATTATTTTTGTCATTTTCACATGATGTTAATCTATGTGATGCATGATCTATCATGTACGATGTGAAACATCTTAAAGTATTCTACCTAGTAAACATGTCTTCCTCTATATATAGTCAAAATATACATGAGGATCCTTAGCATGTGGTTCTTTATCCATAAACCTATGATATGAAAAAATGAATCTAACCCTTGGAAGGTGCCTAATAAGAATAACGGTATTATATAAAAACTATATGTGGATTGATTCATGATGTTTCCATATATGTAATGATATTTGGATCTTCTATAACAGGCCTTGGTGAAAATTATAATCACAGTGGATATACATTAAATGTGAGATCCTTCTTCATTAAAATCTATTTTTTTATTTCATTCTTACATAATTGTTCCCATACATCTCATCCTTCCAGTCCTATACACGAGATATAATTTTTATAGTGGACGTTTTCCAAGAACTATGAATGTATTGATTTCGGTTAGTATAGGATATTTTTTGATCATTTTTCCTTGGGTAACAAACCATATAAATTTAAGAAAAATGAGTCATAAATCATGATTCATGACAAAAAAAAGAATCATCATATATGGTGCATACCACACTTTAGAAATCAAGACATAAAAGGAAACATCAGAAATATATAAAATACATAAAAGGAAACATCAGAAATCATGAAAATGTTAGGTCATGAAAATATTTGGTGGAAACTATGTGCCACACATGAAACATATAAAAACTGACTATTACCATATTTGTCTAACATATCAACAAAAAAACTATTCAGGGTCCGATGAGGAACAAAGCTGGTCTTCCTCTCCACCTCCATCTCTAATTCTTTCTACCACCTAAAAAAACATTATATTGAAAATTAAATATCGTTGTCTATTTATATTTAAACTAAAAACCAATAAAGGTTTTCAAACTAAATGAGGTTGAATTTTTGTGATTTACCTGCTCCCCATAAGTCGATACTATACCACCTGGTCATATCCAGTCTTCTTTTGATATAAATCAACCAATGATTTCTGCAAAGATGGTATCTGAACCCCTAGTCGTGAATCGTGTTTCATATTGAAAAAATATCTCTCTGAGTATCATGGGGTGTGGACTGACTATAACCATGAGTAGATACAGCTGCAATCCCTGGTGGTCTACCAAAGACCTCAGATGTTACGGGTCCCAAACCTATCCCTTGTGCACTACCAAGATGCTCCTTCCCAAGCACATTAGCAACTGGTTCATCCCAGGAGACTAAGTAGGACTGCGTAGTACTAGAAAAACATTGTTCTATAAATTTTAAATATATATAAAATGAGATTCAAATTGGAATCAATATATATTAACATAACAAAACCGATAATAAGTTAATATAATGAAAAAAGAGTCCACACCCAAACTTCTTTGGCAGGCTCAATAAAAAAACTTCAATCAGATTTTTGGTGAACATTCAACCACACTTCTATTCTGGATGCTTCGTTCCCTATACTCTATGAATGCATCAAACAAAAATAAACCAAAAAATTAAAATATTAAACAAATAATATTTTATTATAAATATTTAAACTAATGAATAGACTACCAGAGCAGAACAGCTTCTAGAAAACCTCTTTGACCCCGTAGTGTGTGGGATGAACGACTTAGCCGGGCTTGATGCATTCTTTCATTAAATATCCTAAAATAAATAAAATAAAATTTAATAGTAATGTGTTCAATGTAATTTACCATTCATATACATGAATCATTGTAAAATGACATTATTATAGTAAAATATATTTAAATACCATCTGTTTCTCATCACGATGTCTGTCAACAAAAGAATTACATTGCTCTTTGGGTACCCTATCGGGCAGTGTGTCCTACATCTTTTGGGTGTTCAACTAAGTATTGTTTACATTGCTCCACAATCTCCATTTAAAGTCTATCCATTTTTCCTAGTGTTTTCAATTTCCACCTTCGTGCTATCCCATCAGCAACCGTAAAGTGGGTAAACTCAGTACACATAAATTAATTTTGAGAATATTAATAATGTGACATTTAATTACACCATAATGTATTAAAGATAACATTTTTTGGGAATAAAAAACATCATTATTACATCTTGCAGGCATCTGTCTCCAATAATCATATGTAATAGGAAGGGAAACGGGCTCTATGGGTAGATAGCCTAAAATCTGGACAAGTAATCATGTGGAATCATCCGTAGGGACCCAATATGAATCAAATGGGACAATTAACTTTTCTCCAGTCAGATTCCATATATCTGAACTATTTTTATTTTTGTCCATAGTTTCAAAGTTTTTATCATTAATGAACAAAATGTTAGTATACAAATAGTTCAATAAATTTATTCACATTAAAATTTGTAACTCTAACAGTAACCCTACAGTATCCTCACGATGAACTAGATGTGGCATGCCACTCCCCCACAGCTGAGGCTCCTAATGCGGGAGGTGATTATAGAGCTAAAAAAGGCACACTCACCGGGGGTGTGAGAGATGGTTCAGTAGGAAATGGTGCAGTGGGTCCGGAGGATAGTGGCTCAGATGTCGTAGGGAGGGAGACAAATGGATCGTCATCTGTCATAGTGGTCGATGAAAAAGGGTATCACTTTCAATCAAATAATTTAATGTTCAAAACAAATATATCAATAAAATTTTGCAGAAAAAATTAAAAAAGATAAAAGATTCATCATACTAACAAAAAAATATTCATAACAATGATAATGTATGATTGCAAAAATGAAAGAAGTATTTTATAAATGAATTAATAATTGTAAATATAATCATATTTTCCTTTAATAATGTATGTTTCCTTCTCCCATACTTCATCCACTTCATTCACCCTTTCTAGAATAATATTTTCAACATCATGGTGGTCAAATAATTCTGATTTTCATCATGAGATTCACTGTCTGAGGTCAAATCATCCACTTCATCACACATATCATACAAATCTATTTGTTTTACATGAGAAACTAAACTCCACCCTTCATCAAATACATCATTCACATAATATACCATTTTTTCTTGCAATGATAACATATATGGATCATGTCATTCATGATCACCAACATCCTTCAAGCGAGTGATGTTCAAAGATGTAATTTGCAAGGAATCTCTTTTAACACCACTAATAATACCTACCAAACTACATTTGAAAAAAAAAACTGAAAAAATTTCATGAAATCTTAATTCAATAATATGATTCATCTTTCCATAGTATACCACATTAGAAAATGTAAATATACCACGATTAAGTATCTTCAAAACTTCTTCTTGATTGACTATATGAAATCTAATGCAATTCACGTTGTAAGCGTCGAACTTTATAACTTGTTTTGGAGGACCTCGATCAAGAAACATCAAATCTTCTGACAACTCTACTTGAGTATCTGTATTCATGATCTGAAGAAAATAATGTTTTTTAGAATTAAAAAATATATGTGTCCACCTAATAGTCGTAATTATTGAAATTTTTATGAACATACACGTTGTGGAAACTATTATACAAGATATTTATTAAAATATTTCATTAAATCATTCTCATTTCATGTTATTACACTCATTCGTATATTTTTTTGTATAATCAAATCTTCAATAAATTGATCTGCAATTTCACTATTCAGTAGCACATATCTAGGGGACTATAATAAATAAATTTCTTTATGTGTATCATTTGAGGTCCTCCCAATTGATCAGCCAATAGAAGGAAATTATTTTGATTTACCATGTATGTGATATTGATTCAATGTGTCGTTAACATGTATAAATTGATTAAATCTTGTCTCAATGTCATCCAAATATCTATAACATGAGGTAAGACACACTTCTTCCAAATAGTATTTAACAATAGATCTTTCTAATTGAGTTTATATCTCAAGTATTATTACAAATTCCCAAGATATATGGGAAATTAATAAACATACATTATTATGAAATTAATTAAGTTCCAAAATTGTTTACATTACTAAAAAATAAAATAATATACCTATCAATTGGATATATACATCAACAAATTAATAGGGCCTCTTAATTTAGCTTCCTCAACAAAATGCACAGTTAAATACATCATGACTGTAAAAAAAACAAAGGAAATATCATATACATTGCATAAAGTGTTAATACAAAACTCTCCAGATGGGTTTCATGCCCATATGGATGTAGTGATTTCTCACATTATTTCCTAAAAAATGTTCAGAATTGGAGTACAATAGTAGCAACATTTTATGGTAATAATGTACACAATGCTAATGGTAGAAACTACTGTAAAAAATATGTGAATAATTAATTTTATATCCATGTAAAATATTATTATTTATATCAACACACCTCAAGATGTTACTTGACTACATATCAGATACATTAACATGCTTTAAAATATAAAGAAATGTATCTGTATCACTATTTTTCTTTGCAATAACTGCCAAAGCATACATTTCATTCTCATCTGGTCAGAGATGACATTTTATGTTCATTACTTGTAAGTCTTTCTGATCATTGATATTATCCTTCAACATTCCATGCTCATTAAACAATATGAAGATAAAATTTTCCGAAACATTCTTCTCAATAGGCATCACATCTATATTATGTCCCAAAAAATTAAATTCCCTATACAGAAGTGTGAAGAATATACTTTTTTTCTTCCTTTGTTGTGTTCCAATATCACTTGAGGATTCATGTAGATCCCGTGTCCCAATCTCATTAAAATGATAAACCTTCAAAAATTTTCATTCAAACTTTTCTTATTGTGTAAATATTTCAGAACTGGTTAACAACATTGGAGGTGGTCTAAGATAAATGAAGCCATTAATTTTTTTTAATCCGAAATCAATGAGATGCATTGAGAAATCATCGATGGCACAAGAAGAACCATTTTCTACAGTGTGGTAACCATTTGGGCACAAACTAAATGAGAAAAATAGGACATGCCAATCCTATGTAAGTGATCCAACCAGATAAATTCCCAAAGCCCGGGAAGTCACTGATGGTTCATATTAAATCCACATGCATTTTGAACATTGTTTTAAAAGAAGCATCAAATGTATCAACACCGTGGCTCCATAACTCCTATAATTATTCAATTAAAGGCTACAAGTATACTTCAATATCATTTCCCAACAAATTTTCTAGTAATAATCACTAAAATGATAAAAAAAAGTTTTTTTTGCATTCACATCCATGAAAGCAAATTGTAAGGGATAAAAACAACTGGCCAAATGAAATAACTGGTCCCTAATGGGTTGAATATATCAGAAGCCAATCCCAATCGAATATTTCTATGATCAGATGTGTAATAAGGATGTAATGAATCAAATTTCATCCATGATTGTAAATATCATCGTTTTCACATTAAACCATCATTGTTATTATCTACATAATGACACATCATGCTTTCAGTGGTTTTCGATGACATAAATTATCATTTCAATCGATTCTTTAAAGGAATGTAATTAAAAACCATTTCAGGTGTGTTCCTTTTCTTTTTCTTTATGGTAGTATGTTGATTTAGACTTCAAACATCACCCCATGAAAGCATTCTAGAAGAAGAAAATTTTTGGAAATCCAGTCTACTGGAATCCTCTCTACAATAAAGAAAACAATCATTGGTAGGCACATGTATTCTGTAATAATTCAAACCATGACTGTTTACAAATTTTTCATATCATAAAATGACTCGGGGATATTTGTTTAAAAAAATGCACTATACAACTCTTGACTTACATAGTCAACTAAATCATGAAATGTATTTTCCTTAGTGATGTTGTATCTTACATAAATTTCAACATAATAATGAGGAGGACATCCTAATATGTTAAAATCGTCACCAAGTTGTCCTAATGTCTCAACACAACACATGTCACATTTTTATTTGTAGAACCCTCATTTAGTTGTTCTAATATTTTTTGATGTTGATGGTGCTGTCTTGCAGTTCCAAATGCATCATTTATAAGGGTTTTCATATAATTATCCATTGTCGACGAAGTTGGGACCTCATTCAGTTAATTGACATCTCTACTCAACCATACTGTAACATTCGATTCTCCATGCCAAAAACTAACAAGAATATTGATTAGGGAATTGTATCATTATTAAATGTTCATTATGATCATCCCCCTTTAACTATATGATAAATGTATGGGACATGGATATATTATTCCCCCTTCAACAGATCGATTAGAAACAGAGAAATCTAAAAACTCTTCCAAACCCTTAACATACTGAGGTGTGTTCCTTGTTAATGTGATCCAGCTTTTTTCGAGGTATACCACAATGTGCCAACATAATATAAAAAAATATTAAAACACCTAACTATTAATAAACAGGGAAAGAGATTCATATATACTAGTTGAAAATATTTATAAATATGATAATTATTAGGATAAAGTCATAGATTAGATCAAAAAATTCATCAAAGACATGTTTTCCAAATAGCCCATTGTATCTTACGACACATTAAGATGATGTATTGCCATGATTGTTCTCATAAAATAGCTATTAGGACTAAAAAAACTCTCTCATGTCTACCAAGACATCCCAAACAATATAGAAATTTCAAAGAACACAACATGAATCAAATATAGGATAAGATCAAGTGAGAGGTTGAAAAATTTTAAAATCAGAAATTAATTTCCCTGTAAAATATTTTTGGGTTTTATTTATTTTCACCAAAATGTGAATATATAAAAATCATCGGATGGAGTTTCACCAGATAGAGTTCTTTGATTTGGGTTCATCAGCCAAAGATTATATGAGAGTGGTTATCATGTTGAAATTATCAGGCTGAGGAATAGAATATCTAATAAAATTGAATGATCCAAACAACATATCATAAGTAATGATTGGAAATCTCTATAAAATCTATGATATGAAATGGATATAAATTTGTATAACGATCCTCATCATGTATTGTGGAATGCTCAATAATCCTATTGAATAGAGGTTTTCCTTATAATTTTCTCTACCGAGTCTATGAATTGGAACTAGGATATGATATCACTATATTACTACAAAAAAAACTATTAACAAACATCTCACAAAATAAAACCATGTAGAAATTAAATATTTATGTTGTTCGAATAATTACCTACATATAGTGGAGAATACTAAAATAATTTTCATTATTAAAGATACAAGAAAATACAAAACTCATCACTCACATACAATATATTATAAAGTCACAAAATATTAATCTAGAAACATACAATATTTAGCATAACATTACATAAAATCTAATTTTTATGGAGCAATTTGATAAAATATTCTGGATTGGAAAATAACCAAAAATAGAACTATCTATATTTCAATCATTTATATGAAAAATATAATTTAAAAAAACCATAATTAATTACTATAAATGGTTGATATGGAGTAAGAGGTAAGGATCTTAATCGAAGGAATATAACAGATAAAGGTACAAATAAAAATAACACACCCATGATTAATGATCTTATGTAAGAAAAAAAGTACACGTGGTGCAATCATTCCAGTCCATATGTTATACTTTTCTCATATTAGTGTATATGGGATGATTCTTCCAGTAATTTGTGTAATATTTCCCTTAATGGAATTTGACGACATACCAAGCATGGATTGGATCTCATTATAAAGAGTTGACACCGATTGTTAATAAATTAATCATTTCTAATACATTCTGAACTATCCCATTCTATTGTACAAATAAAATTAATATCATGAATCAACATGGGAAATTCCTTCTATTGTGTGGGTGTTGATAACCAGTGAAGAAGCATATATTTCCAAAAAAATGAGTCAAAATAACATTTCAAACATGAGGAAATTACCACTGTGATTGAAGGTTTTGATGTATTTCCATATGAGTTACCTAAACATCCTTTATATCATGAGGTAGATTTCTCAATATATGCTATACTCTATTCCACACATATCTGCAAATATTTTTACATGATGCCACAAATTGAACATGAGGTTTTAACCATTTTTCTTCAATAAAATATAGAAAAATGTACTATATTCCCTAGTTTACCACCTTGGGGTGTGGACATGCTCTTTTTCAAGGAAAATTATAGAATAATGTTGATTTCTATCAATAATCAACATCTTAAAAATATCACCAAAAGAATTTGTTTTTCCTACAATAGATGTTTGATTTTCTCAATCAAAATCAATGATTTAAATACTTACAAAAGGTGGATATTGGTTCTAGATATCATCTAATGAATGTAAATATCATATTTATAAGAAAAACATCCAAACAATGTATGTGCACTATGAGTCTATAGTGATTAATTATAAACATACTAATTCCTATAAAATCATCTTGAATTTTATTAATAGATTCTTTAGAGACTAGCTTATCATTTTTTTTGGAATATTCAATAAATATAGTCTTAGTTAGTCCAAGGGAAAGGGGGAACATGAAGAGGATATATCGATTGTGTTGGTGACATTAAAAAAAGATTAATTATATGCAATGTTCACTAATGTGAATATTTGATAGGACATGTCACATTCCTGGGTAAAATGGTCACAATTGATGGAATTTTTAGAGTCCCTTAAATGAAAAATGAAATTGAGGAATGAAATAGACACAAAGAGTTCATGGAAATTCATAGTTTTCATAGTATAGATTAATACTATCAATGATTTTTTAGAAACTTCTCTTGATTTTATAGGCTTCTAAAAAAGTTTAAATGAAAAGGGGTAATGTATATATTGATGAAACAATGTGATATATGATTTAAAGATCTCAATAAGAGGTTATTCACTATTTCTTTACTCACTCTATGATCATGTGGAGAAGTTTTTGTGGTATATAGTGATACATCAATGATATTATTGGGCTGATAACTCATTTAATATGATAAATTAAAAGCCCATAACTTGAAAAAGATAGGGATAAATGAGTATAACTACCCAATTCATGATCTACACTAAGAACCTGTGATCTAGTTCATAATGATTTGCTGACACTACCTCTATTGTGAGAAGTTTGACCTATATATACATTAAAATATTTTAAAGTATATATTCTCAAAAAAAAAGAGATGAACATGAATCAATAAATATGCATACAGATTATCAAGGAATAAAATTTATCTATTTAATATCATTCTAAAATGGAAAAAAGGTAGCTGGTGCTCTTAGGAAAAAGGAACTCCCTACTCTAGCTATGATACAGACCTAGAAAACTCATTCTTAATAGATATAAAAATAATGGATTTTGATATCATAATGGTTTGGAATACATCCTTCCATGCCCAACTGTTTTCCCAACTATATATAAAATATAATATAAAGGAGGTAGAAATGGATGATTTGAACCATAAAAATATGGTTTTTGAAATATAATAAGGAAATATTTTTGAATTCCACATTGATGAACAATGTATTATTAATTGTATAACTAGATATTATATGAATACATCAACTAAGATAAAGAGAGAGATATTTGTTAATTCACATAGTTCATCTTTTTTAATCTATCCTAGAAGTTCTAATATTTAATGTGATCTTTGGGATAATATATGGTTGGAGAAAATGAAGAAGAATTTGAGGAGTACACCACATATTTCATACTAGATAAGTAAGAGAGACAGATGTCCAAGGGGGGGATTAATTAATTTCCCATACCCACATGGAAATGGGAGATCATCACTATAGTGATTTTCACTTCCCTTTTGAAGACATCAAATTCAAACAATGTGATATGGGTTTTTGGGGATCGATGCACAAAGACTGAATACCTCATCACTATTCAGGAATATTTCTCACTAGAAAAATATTCTAAGACATTTATAAAGGATGCGGTGATGATAAATTGGTCACCAATTTTAATCATTTCTAATAATGATCCGTGGATAACATCAAAATTCTAGAGAAGTATTGAATGTGATTTGAATACTGAATTGAATTTTTATCTGTCCTATCACCGCAAATTGATGTGAAATATAAAAAGACCATTTATATATATGTGGAAATTATGAGTTCTTGAAAAATGTAATTTAATGCCAAATGGGAAAAGTATCAACCAGTAGTTGTGTTTTCATACAATATAAGGTTCTAAAAGAGTATTAAATTGTACCTATATAATGATCTATATGGGAAGTGATGTAAATGACCTACTTTTGTGTATTAATTGTTATATAAATGATAATTGGAACCAATTTTATGAAGGAGATCAAAGAAAAGGTTCATGTCATCGAACATGATATACAAGAAGCTAAGAATGGGAATAAGAGCTTTGTTGAAAACTATTTAAGGGACGTGGAGTATGATTTTGGGGGAAAAATATTCCATTAAAAATCATCATGGAAGAGAGTCATGCTATTTATGAAGAATAAAAATATTTTCCCTATTCTTTTTGGACATTTTATATCTATGATATCATATGAGTAGTGGCCTATCTTCTAGAAATTTGACATAATATTAATCATGTTTATGATGTATTCCATGTATCTCTCTTGAGGAAGTACATACCAAAACCCACACCTTTGATAAATAAAAATGTTGTACAAATGTAACATGACATGTCATTTAAGGATAAGATGGTGATGATATTTTACCATAGAGATAATGTACTATTCGATATGTAATATCAACATATCAATGTGCTATTTAGAAACCATAAATATGAAGAGGAAATGTGTCAATAGAAAGAAATGATGAAATAAAATTATCATCATATATTCAAAAATGAGAACGTTACATGGAATTCCATGTATGAAATTTATAAATGGGGGAATATTGTGACGACACCAAATTTATTTATAATATTAGTTTTCAGAATAAATGTGTGTTATATTATATATTATTGGGGCCTTACAACACATAGAATATTTAATAAAACATTATTTTTTAAATCAATATAGTTACATATGTTCATGGATAAATCCCCAAAAATAAAAAATAAAAAATGGAAAAAATAATATATTGAAAATTTAAATGGGAAAATTTGGATCATTCAAATCATCTAGAGTTGTAAACCCAAAATACAGTAAAAAAATTAAAAATTAAAAATTAATTAATAAATATTTCTACGTAGAAAAATATAAAACATTGGGATATAATTTGGTGAATGTTGACTGAAGTAATTAAGTTGAATTCAATGATGTAAATTTGATGATTGAATATTAATGTGATTATTTTAATAATAATGTGGCGATTTGGAAAAGAAGGATCACCATTGGAAATAATAACATAATCGTTACAGATGTAATTAGAACTAAAAAAATATAACATATACAATAATATTATTAAGTAATATAATAAAATAAAAAAAAATTCATTTCATTACAATATTTAAAATTATAAGCAAATATGTAGACATTTATGAATAAAATTTATTTTAATGTAAATGAAAAAAATCACATTTTTTTATATAAAAATTAAAATTACGTATGTTAGAAAAATATTTTGATAAAATGAATTTAAATTTCAGAATCACACAGTTAAAAATTATTAATGTTGATTCTTTGATAATTTTCTGAAATACTACGTTTTAGGTGAATAGTAAAAATACAGTTTTTGCAATAAGTTGTGTATTTTAAAATACAACCCATAGGATATAATAATGAAATAATATATTATAGTGATTTTAGTTTGAAAGAAATTTAAATTTGACAAATTAGTCATTCTTATAAAATAAAAATGTATTTCAAACATAAAAATAATTTTACAAACCATAATTTCTAAGGCCTTCGATTAAAATAATATTTTATTATTTTCCATATTTCCTTATTTATTAAACAAAAAAATTGATTATAAAGTGTTTTAATGTCTTAAATTCAATTTATTTTAATCCAATGCATTATTTAATGTCAACAATATTTTTATTGAATGGTTTACCTTTGATACACAGTTTATTCAATATTATAGCTCAAAAATACTTATCTCATCAATTATAAATTACCCCACACCCATACCTTGGAAAACCACTTCACATCCACATACCAATGATACTATTATACCCAAATACAATATCTGAACCTCATTAATATCCTTAATTATTTTAATGATTAATTACATTCAAATATTTCAAGAAGATTTGGTCAGTACAAAAAGAACAACTTCAAGAAAGTGTAAATGCCTTTTAATCATTTTTATTGAGTTATTGTTTTCTAAATACCAATCCTAGTATTATTTTCTTACAAAAACATTTTAATATCATCAAATATTTTTCTGACATGATTTTAATATTGTTATTATGCTTTAAAAATGTTATATTCACACATTATAGATCTCACTACTCCTCTTGAAAGATTGTTCCATTAATGGTCTGTTAACTGCTACCGAGATCATTTCCTATTCATTTCATATCCCAAACCTTATAGATTTCTATGATAAGAAATTTATAATAAATAATTGTATAAATATAATTATTTCTATTTTCTATAGTTATATCTATTAATTCAAAAATTACTATTAAACTGGATAATTAAATACATGAAATAGGGGATAATTTTTAGAAAAATAAGATATAAAAATGTTTCCCCATTAACCAAAGGAATTATGAAATGGAATGAAATTATTATAATTGATAAAGAGTGAAAAAATTAACATAATTAAATTATGGTTCCATTTTTTAAAAATTTCTGTGTTTATATTTAAAAAGGTTGAAACGTACAAAAAAGTATGATTTAAGGTAAGGGGATTCTTAAACCAACTCATTCTTTTGGGGTTTTCTCTGATTAAATTATTTTTAATTATGTATATTCCTATGTTGTCCCTAAAAATATTTTTCATTTTACATTACCGGTTATCTATGGGTTATAAATATTATTAACCTATTATCATGATTTCCAATACAATTTTTTAGATATTTAAAAATGACATTATTTTCCAAAAAACATTGCATTGACTCCATTAGAGTTGTTTCTTCAACACCAAAGATGATGTTTTATGCCAAAATAGTGTCCCCCTTGTTCATCAAGGATAACAATGGGTTATTTATTTAATTATGTTATATGAAATCCATATGAAACACATTCCATTCCATGTGTTTATTTTATGACTATGATTTTTATACATTCTCTGTGCCATGCAAGATTATGTGAATTTTATGATGTGATAGATGGGTAAGAAATTATAAATATCTCCAATGAATTGGGTACTATTATAAATCACATGATATTATTTCTATTATTAATGAAAATGATGTTATACTTATTTATTATAATGATGTTGTGTTTTATGCACATTTGTTAGGTGTGAACATGATGCTTCATTATTGACAACTATTGGTGGTATTTAACCACACTTCTATGTTGATTCATTATTATGAATACAAAATATTCCATTACCTTATAAAATGTCTTCCTCTTGATTATTAGTATTTCCCTGTACTTATAAAATGATGATATTGATTTTTTCACCCATTTTCTATTGATTCAAGTCCATTATTCCCCCCATTAATAATATTTTAGCTCTCCCATTCATTGATGTATATAATCTTGTTTTTAAATGTAATAATTATATTGTGATAAATTTTAAGAGGATATATAATAATCATTTAAATATAATTTATCTTTTATTATTTTCAAGTGATGTATGATCCAATTTTTGTGATCAAACTAATCCTTTTTTTCATTCATTTCTCTATTATTTTGTTTCTTAAAATAGTTAGGGGTGAAACCCCTATAATTATATTAAACAAAAGAAACACATCTCATTATATAGTGAAAAGGTATTTCAATACCTATAAATTTTTGGCCTAGTGGCCTAGATTCCCAATAAACTGGCCTAAAAAATATTTGTCATCCTAATCAGGCCCATTTAAATGCTTCAAATATCCCCAGACCATGTAGAACATGTTTCATGTTTCTAAATTATTTCATCACCATGACTATACTTCGATCACACCATATATAACATAGTTCTCTACATGGTATCTTAGTGTTACACTATCACTGTTAAGGTCAGGTTGAATCCCCACCGCGCTTCACCTTTTCCTTACATATTCTCACTAGTGTAGAAACACACACATTCCACTCCAATCAAGTGTCTATCCATAGAACTATTATTTCTACCTAATCCGTATAACCCATTTTTCTCTAACTACATTGAAACTATCTAATAGTTATGAAGTCAACATGCTTTGAATGTGCTTCGTATGAGGCTGAAAACCCCCATGTTGTGTCTCCCTACCATTAGGTGTCAAAATGAACTTGAATCAGAATGGATATAACCATGAAAATAACTCATATTGAGTTCATTCATGATGGATACATGGACCTGATATAGTATGATAAGGTTTCCATACCACTTGGAAAATAGCCCAACTGAAAATATTACTAGTCTATCTCATATTATAAAAATGATTTAATATTTACATAAGAATGATTTAGGTTTCTATAAAAACCTAATAAATGAATTCTATATTTTCTATGGGATTCACAGCTCTTTATATTGTATTTTTAACCCATTGAGGTACAACCTGAGACATTATTTTTAACCCATGGAGGCACAAACCGACTAAAATCCTTTTGAATTGGTTGAATGTAGAATCCTTACCTTTATCATGACCATGTCATAACCAAATCCAATTAAATTTTACCTATTATAGAAGATCAGACAAATACATTATATTTGGGTTGTATAAAATGACAATCCTACTTTTGAAAGATTATTATAAACAAAAAATATTATTCACAAGAAATAAAATATATAGAATGATTCCAAAAAAACTAGTATTTATTGGGACGTAGATGATATATTTCAATTCCATTTCAAATTATATTATATTTTTAAATAATTAATAATTTTTTCATCAATGATGTGATAATGTAGTTAATGAATATAGTTCTATATAGTCTGGATGCATCCATTTTCCCCTGAATAATATCATATATAGTGTATAATAATCTTATCTCTATTTTTAAATTTGATTATCTAAATTTATCTTATCAGAATATACTTATAGAGTTTCCTTATTATAGGCTTTATCATTAAAAACCTTATAGAAATTTTTATGCCCTCATTCTTGAATTAGTCTTGATAAATGTCTCCTTTCAGGAGAAAATATCATAAATCACTTAAATAAACAATTTTAATGATTAAACATTGTAAATCGTTAAATAATTTCAATTTTAAAACATCTAATGATTATTTTTATTTCTAGAGTTTATGATACATGAGATCCTCATTTAACTACTATAGAAATTATTCTATATTTTAAATAAAATAATACCTAAATTTTAAACTCTGAAAGAACATTTTATCATAATTACATTATATAAAAAACATATAATAAATCCTAATTTCATGGGTAAAAATTAAATTCAGTGATTTTGAATTATGTTAGGGTAACATACACATTATATTAGTTACATAAGGGTAAGACAATCTAGATATGTAAGGGAAGTTTATATTTTAGATATAAGTGTAGATAGTTCTAGCTTCATAATGGTCACACCCATTTTTTATTCACTATGTTCTCGTTAGAGGATAATTTAATGGATGTGTAAGGATGTAAAAAAAATGATATGTAATGTTGAGTTGAAGTGTATATAATCTATTTAAAGGTATGTGTGTTATATTCTATATAAATGTAAGAGAAATTTAATGTGTAAATGTTTTATCAAAATTCATTTCATGGTAAAGAAATTTTTTAACAATCAATATATGTGTATTGGGATTTTCAGTACATATGGGTAACTCCAATCAGCAATTCATATGTGTATGTTAAATTGTATAGTTGATTCAAGATAATTAAAGAAAAAAATGTAATGGTAATTAAAAACTTCTATAATCCATGTATTGGTAAAACAAATTAGAAATATTTTGAAATATACTTTATAAATAATGTATCTCGAATAATATTAAAGACTATTATTTTGAAAAAAATGTATAAATATAATTTATAAATTTTTTTTAGAAAAACCGGAAAAATATTTAGAATTATATTATAAATAACTTTTTAAAAAAAATAAAATATTTAATAATATCCCTAAATAATATATATCTTAATAATACTGTGTGAAATTATAATTACATAATTTATTCATGAAATTTTAAAAAAATTATGACATGAAAAATATTGATGTCATAAGGACCAAATAAATTATAATTATTTGTAATTACTTAAATCATAAATGGGGTCAGGTATCCACACAATATATATGACACATCATCTAGATATTCTGAGTTGAAATATTTCCTAGACATTGAATTTATTCGTGTAGTTGTGTAAAAATCACTAGAACCACTACATTATGTGTAAAAGGGAATGCTTATAAAATCAAAAATCATGAGGAAACCTATAATTATTATATAATATTTCTGTTGAAATTCGACATGTTTTTTCATAACATGTTGAAGAATGAAAATCATATCATGGGCATTCTTTCTCGTGTCAATCACTACATCAGGATCATATAGAATCTCATAAAATATTTTTCCCATTGAATTTTTATAGATAATACATTGTTAAGAACCTACAATATATGGATTACATGGAAAAATAGTTTTTTTTAAATATCTCCCAATATTATTATACAAACTGTAGGGATATAATAATGAAAAGATTTAGGTAAGATTTGTATAAATATATTACTATTCAGAGTATGTTTTTGAGATACTTGAGAGCAATAACCCTTAATCTAGTAACCCATACTTGAGGTCCACTTTATTATATTGGCGTAAGACTAGATGAATCATGTCCTAAAGGGATTCTTAGTTTTGTAGTCTATAATAATGAGATACATATATGATTCCTATTTTATTTTGGAAATAAAATATAAAACATAAAGAAGAAAATATTTTTCATCTTTGGAACTCAATCAAATATTTCTTCTTCATATATCGAGGAAAGAAAAAAAATTTAATTGTGATCTCAAAAATGCTGTAAGGATTGCATATAATAGAATATATCATGAGTAATAAGTCACAATCAATACGGACTGATATATAACGAAAAAAACAATCCATTAAATCAATAAATTGATGAATAAAGTAATAAATTTATAATATCATTGTATAAGTCTCATTGATAATAAAAATTTATTTTACAACGAAGGAAATTCATAATTTAGGATTTCTTGATCAAGGCCTTGTTACATGATACTTGAAAATAAGGGTAGTTATAAACCAAGAAAAAAATATAACAAAGATTACCAATATGTTTTTCTTCTGTAACATTTCTCTGTAATGACAGGAAATCTATAATTAGGACCACACATAACTAAAAATCTGATGAACTCCTCAAATATTGAATGAAAAATTTATATCATAAAATATATAAATTATAAAAAAAATATTTGTATGTATTATAGAATATATAAACTGAATATTTACTTATTCAATCAAATAAATATCATACTTAATCACCTTATTTACAAATGAAATATAGTTTAGGTAATAAGCATAAATATCATATAGATAATATGGATATAAAAGAGAAATGTAATTTTTTATGAAATTTGATACAAAAAAGTGGATGCTTCATGATAACATTAATTACCATAAATATAAAATTAATAAAATATGGAAATTAATTTTTTATTAATATAGTTTTTGTAAAAAAACCAAATCATTTGAAGATTATATGAATATGTTATAAAAACTTTTAAAATAATATTTCAATAAATAATTATCTTTTTAAATACATGATAATCTTATAGAAAAAGGTAAATATCACAGAAAGGTTATGGGAGAAGGGGAATCCATTAACACTATATAAATTAAAAGGAATTATTCATTTTGACTTCTCAATAAAAAATTATAAAATGTCAAATTCAAATAACATCATAAAAATTCTAATCAAGCACTATAATGTAATTAATAAAATGAAATATTATATTACTAATAAATTATTTAATTAAATGTAATATTTTTTGAAATATTTGTTAAAAATTTGAAATGAATGAATATATTCTTGATATAGAAGGGAAATTAGATAACGATTTATTTTAAACAATTATTTTCTTAATTAAATTGTAAATGAGAAGAAAAATTGGATGAAATAATACAAAATCATCAAATATATGGAGGATAATAAAATATATGTTTTCTCTGACATATAGATTATATGATTACATAAGCTAAAATATACACAATCTAGAAAAATTATATTGTAAATTAAATTCTTACATCTTTCTTAAGAATTTAATTTTAACTCCGTGAATGATTTAATTGTATTGAAACTTTAATTTCCTCGAATAAATAGTGATTCATTTCATATACATTAATTATGATGTATATATAAATTGTTAAATAAAATATGTATATAATAAAAAATATGTCTTTATGGAGTGGAAATTGATATGAAATACATTAACTCGTGTATCCACTTAGTTAAAAATGATTTAAACTCATATATAATAAATTTATAATTATTATAATTAAATAAAATTACCATATACATATATATAATATCATATATGATTCATATATAACATATTTTCACTATGTTTTTTTTTCTGAGAAAATACTTTCAATTATTTTGTTCTAAATTTCAATGTTTTTTATCCCACTAAAGTGTTATTTAAAAGGTAATTGTCACATTTTATAGTTTTTGAAGTATTTTGAGATTAATTTCAAAAAATGGATTATATAAGAATTTAATTGTTTTAGTTTATTTTAATGTTTCAGAAATAATGTTTCTTTATAGATCCAAATTGAAACATTACTCTTTTATAGGTTTCTATGATCTTTGGTCATTATTTAATCATTTAGTACCCAATGCTCAATCCATCATTTGATGGCCCAAATACAGCTGACAAGTCTATAACTAAAATTTATACACATATTTGACTAATTTTTTTTGGGGGCCTATATCTCATAACGGGATGAAAAAAATGATCATGTACTCAATATAGAGAATGTTTTTGTTTGGAGTAATAGATTTTTGTAATTATTCTAATCATTATTCCTTAATTTTTAGGTAAATATATTCATGGAAAGTAGGTTTAATTGGAAAAAAAGAGTCACATGTCAATAATAAATACCTCATGTAAATTGGTAATATCTCTCACCACACGAGGAAAATAAATCTAAAATTCCTTGATCTCAAATAGGATATATTGGTGAAAAAATTTCAAGAGTAACACCTTTACTAATTATTCCAATTATTATGCTTTGAATGTGTAATATTCTGGATGAACATTTTGGAAAAAAAATTCACTTTTTTTCTCCTATTAAATTTTCTTTCTTCATTATTTCATGTTTTCTGAATTAAGGGTACCCTTAGTTGTCCATTTTATGTATTTTTGTAGTTTTATATATGTTGTAATAGGTTTATTCATTTTTATTATATTTCAGTCTGCTTCGTCCTCTCCATGTATCATTATTTTTATCTTTTATTCTTCCACCTATATCTTCTCTGTTGTGAAATATTATGTTCATTATCATGTGATGCTATCCTATGTATGTTATTTTGGGAGTAATCCAGTTTTTATCCTATGCCTTTGAACATTCAGGATTAATTATTCTTATTTTAAGTGAGTTATTCTGAGGGGGTCATAATGGACATGATGTTTTGGTGAATACACATTCCACGCGAGGTTTAACATTAATTTCTCCAATATTTTCCCTCAATCAAGGATATGGATGTGTTGTCTCATGGAAATTGTTGAAAGCACTATATAATTCACGAACATATGAAGAGTATTATTTTCATACATATGATGGAGTGTGTTCATTAGGTAAATTCAAAACTAATAATAAGACAATGAAGGTTCAATCTAGGTGATTCTCTCAATAATGTCTATGTTATTCCCAACACCTTTCTCTCAACATTCATTTTGTTTGCATTGAATTTTCATGTTAAATTCTTATTTAATAAACTCATTTCTCAAATCCAAATTCCTTTTCATTTTATTTCATAAATGAAAAAATATAAAAAAAATGAATTATAATTTGTGAGTAATTGACCTAAAAATATCTGTATGAGAACAACCTATGTCATCCCATGTTATGTACTTAGTTAAAAATACATTATGAGAGCACGTAGGACAACACTTAACAAAATTAGAACCGTTCTGTGGAGAAAAGTGGTCATTAGTCAATATTTATGTTCAAATTTTCTAAATAATTTTCCTTTCATTAAAAAAATGAAAAAATCATAATTTTTTTTTAAAAAAATAAAAAAGAATTCTTTAAATATGATCTATTATGATTATTATTATTCTATATGGTCTAAATGTTCTAAGGTGAAAATAGAAGAAGAAATAAAAAATTCATAGTTCAATGAAATTAAATAAGACATAAAAAATTAAAGATCAAGGGTGAAAGGCTTTGAATAATATATTCATTCACTAGGACATCAACCCGAACCAGAGCCATAACTAGAACATTAATTAATGGTGGAAGAGAATTCAATGATAATTTTTTTATTTATAGAAACTGAGGTAGGTGTCAAGGAGATACTAATGGAATTAATCACATCATCTCACTCACAGTCATTACTTGATGTTGTCCCTAAGATACACATACAAGAAGATGAGCTTATGGATAATCAATAATTTTTTGAGGAATACAGGAATAGTTTGTTGATGATAACCTCTAATATGATCATACCAAACTAGAAAATGAAAACCAAGCACCTTATAACATCCATATTTCAATCAAAGATGATATAGAATATTCACCTATTGAGATGGAGTTTCCAATGATATTTCCATGAAAAGATCAATGTTCATGATTCTATACTTGAACAAGTCGATTTATTTGTTATTTCTTCTTGTTTTAATCTTGTTCAAGTATAATTTTTTTCTAACTTATCTTTCTCTAAAATTTATGATACAACAAAAATAGAGAAAACCATGGATTTAAATGATGAGTCCACCCATTTTGTTTTTATTGAATAATAATACCCATAGAATATGATGGTGGGGCAGCTATTTCGTCAACAAAAACATGGATACCACATTGAGGATGAAACCACAAAAGTTAAAATGAAGCACCCCGATTTTCTTTCCCCCCCCCCCCCACTCTGGACATCAAATTAAATTCTTATTATTTCTTGGGGGTTCATAATTTCTCTTACTTTTTGGTTCTATATTCTTATTGATTACTCAGGTACATTGGGAAAACACACATGTGTTGGATTATCTCAAAGAAACCAAAAAAACTCATTGATTGGGAATAATCCCTTGTAACTGACACACTTGGGAAATAAACAACCATGCACCTTCTTGGGTTTATAAACCAACAATTATCCCTTTTATATCTATTTTTTATTTCTATCCACTTATATTTTATGTAATGTCATTTATTTCTTGTATTTTTAATGCGGTGGAAATATAAGCTTATCTCTAGGCTACTTCTAAAAAATTAATCAGGTTGTCTCATTCCTTTCCATTATTATATTTTTTTAGAACACAAATTCTGCTTGAATGTCTCCTTTGTGAATATTTGATATAAAAATATATTTGTAAATTGAATAGGTGTGGGGGAGGGATGTTAACCCATTTTCAGTAATTATTAATGTGATTATATTTTCTTCTGTGTTTTTTATAATTTTTTCATGTTTCATTTTATAGTTTTGTGGCTTTTTAGGATTCATCAATAGAATTAAATATTTTGGAAATTTCAAAACATCATTGTTTTTTGGAGAGTTGATTGATTTTAATGTCTGAGGAATTTAATGATTTATTAATGTATTTTCTTTCTTTATTTCTGATATTTTCATTTGATTAAGTGTAAAAGTTTAAAATTTATAGTATGTTATCTATTTAATGCAATTTAATATCTAATGTTTCATTCCACACTGACGTTTCTTGTGTTATATGCATGATTGAGTTTCTGTGAAACATCAAATTAAGATTATAATTTTCTAAATGATATATTTATTTTTCAATTAAATATTGAAATATGAATAGTAACAAATAAATTTTATATTTTATTTAAAATTGTTTCATATAAATAAATGATATTTATAATTAATTGTATAAGTTTTGGGAAAATAATTATATAATTAGAAAAACTATTTTCTCAA
The DNA here is from genome assembly GCA_963277665.1 of Viscum album. Lineage (NCBI taxonomy): Eukaryota > Viridiplantae > Streptophyta > Magnoliopsida > Santalales > Viscaceae > Viscum > Viscum album. The sequence continues at coordinate 2,018,549,729 of OY728127.1, forward strand.
AAGAACGACTTTTTATGTATTTTGTGAACGATAATAAAATTAATTTTAGACACTAATAATTTTTTTTGGTAAAATATAATTCTTTTTTGAATTAATAATATCAACATTCATTTAGGATGAATTTTTGGTATTTTTATGAACACGTTCAATTTTTGATGAATAGTGAAAAATACAGCAAACTACATCAAAACATAATTTTTTATTTAAATAATTATTTTTAAATAAAATTTATCTTTAATTTAAAAAACATAAATAATACTCATATTAGTATAATTTATATCATTTGTTTTATTTTATAATAATATAAGATTTATAAACCTTTTTTGGATTTTGAACGTCTTTTACCCACCTTCAAGGCACATATGCAAATTTGCATAAAACGTAATTTTAAAACTTCTAAAAAATGAATTAAAAATTTGATAGATATGGTTGTCATCAGTATATAAAATTTGGTTCAATAGAGTGAAAATATTTTTTGATGATTAGTAGCTTTTGAATTTTATTTACCACGGTTAAAAGTATATAGGGTAATTAATGGTAAAAATAATACTATAATATTATAAAATAACCACAAAACATGTCCTAATAATATTGAATATGTTTTTTGGAAAAACTAATCCTTAGGTAAAAAATAAGATTTTTTTGATTCATTTGGGTTAGATTTTGTCATTTAATATATTTTATTTAATGATTACTTAAAAGCGTTAAATTAATATTTCAATACCTAAAACATTAATAATATAGGGTTAAAATTTGATTAATTTTACTATAAATATTCATTAAAAATATAAAAAAATATCCTCAATCATTTTATTTTATTTATAATTTTTATATGTTAAATAATTAAATTTATTTTTGACACAATGATGATGCAGTAATTACCTTATTAATGAATGATTCAAACAAATGATATTATGAATATTAAAATAAATTTAATTTGAATCCTTTGATGCAATACACTAAATTTTTTGGTGAATATGAAATGTTAGGGGTGATTTACTGTATTTTTTCAACAAAATCTAGTTTTTATGACTTTATCAAAATCCCAATACTATGTAGTGTCAAAATAGTCATAAAATAGTTTTTTTAAATACCCTTTTATTTAATTCTATATTAATCTAAAAAATCTAGGATTCAAACAAATGACTTATAAAATGTATCAAATTTAATTAAATAATCACTTTTGTTTCTCTTTGAATTTTATACTAACTATATTCACCATGTATTATAAAAACAAAAGAAGAAATGGTAAAAGTTAAACTATTTAACTAAGAGTTAAATCTAAAAGATAAGGTTAATATGGAGACCTAAACATGTATAAAAGCTATTGGTTGAGATTATTTCTAACAATCTAGACCTTGTCCTCGAAATAAATCAATTTAGATCTATTGTAAACCGAAAATAATTTTATAATAAATTAATATTTCATGTTTTTCCTAAAGTGAACCTCATCTCTCTTATAAAACGGTACTTCCCCTTCTCTTAAATTAACTCATCCCATTCCATTTCTCTTAGCCAAAACATAATAAAATATCCTCAATACTACCCTAAAAGCTACTTAGAGGACTTAAATACATCAGAAATCCAACCTATAGATCCCTTTATTTCAAATCAAAAGGCCGAACCTGAAAAAAGGGTAATTACTTCATCACATATTTCAAAGTTCTTTTCTTCTAGTACTTCCTCTTTCTTTTTATTACCACAATAAAATAATAACTCCAGTAACTTCTAAATGATGAGATGTTTTTATAAATATAGTGAAACCATATTCATTATTCTATCCATCCTATGAATGACTAAGTCCCCATGCATGTGTACGTACGACTTACCGTCTCCACGTCATGATGTAGTTTCTTATTCCACACTAAAATATTTGGATTGGTATAATTATGAGTATAATTAATATGAATAATGAATATAGAATTATAATGATTCTATATATATAATATACCATCTAATTAAATACCGATTCACTTTTGACATATTAAATAATAATTATTTTAGAATAATTTATTTTTATGTATTCAAATAATTGTCATTTAATTACATATATACTATAAGATAAGAAAATTGAAACAGCATTCATGCGTGTGTACAAACTGTCATCCCCATTAATGGTGTATCCATTTCATATATCTATCTATTATAAATATTTATATTCTAAATACAAATTTTATATAATTCATGTTTTATATTATAAATGTATGTAAATAATGATCTAGGAGATATGATCAAGATTAACAAGTTAAAACACACATGATAATGAAATTTATTATTACCCAAAATGTTAAATTAACATGGAATTTGGAATTAAATGGGTATTATAATGTCAATAAACAATCACATATGATATCATAAATATTATTATGATTTTGATATAAGTTAATAATAATTTTAAAAACATTATATTGGAGATTCTGAGATGGTAGAAGTGTATTAGACCTAAGGTAAATTCTAATTCCGCAATCTCATTTTTATCTGATATTTTTTATTTGTAAGTATGTACATGGAAATATTAATCATCCATGACCATGTTTCATAAAATATATTTCAAATGGATGATATTTAAGGGAATATTTATCAAAAACATAATTTTAAATGTTTTAAAAATTTATTCTTCTAATCCTTTCTCATTAATATATTTGTTTTCAAAATGGGTTTAAAGATTTATTTATATGGAAATGAATGTTCTAAAATGATAAATAATATTATAATTTTAAAATTGTTATGGTACACATTGATTAAAAAATATCTTTTAATTGAATTCCTTTATAGTTTTCTTGAATTTTAAATGATTTCATGAAAAATGGATATTTCCCTCAAAGAGTTTTACGGATCATTTATAATTATGTAAACATTAATTAAGGTATATTATTCTTGATTGAAGTTGATTTTTTATAATAAAATCTTCCATATTGTATTGAATTAGTTATCATATGTTGGACTATGGATGTGCTATTATTATATCATTCATAGTTTATGGTTAATGTATTGACATTTTGTATTCTAGTTTTAATAAAATTGTTTGTGTTATGTTTCATCCTTTTCATATTAAGAATGAATTGGACATAGTAAGTGATGGGAGGGGCCTATTATATCCTCTTTATGCCTCAACAGGTCTCATGAGAAAACTAGTGTCTTGGCACAAGGTCTCGAAAAAATTTATATTTACAGTATTGGCATAAGGCCTTGCCATTGTGGAAAAGATGTCCAGCAATATGTATTCCATCATTATGAGATTATTTATTGATGTTACATGTGTTTATAAAAATAGTAGAATATCCATGTGAATATATAAATGAAATCATTCTAATTATATTTGCCATATTATAATTATGTTTATACATAATGGGTTTCTGTTTCAATTTTATATAATTCCATAAAAGTTAATGATTATTTATGATAGCTTCTGCTAAATTGTTTTTCCTTACTAAGCATCTAAGCTCACCCCTTTATTATGTTATATTTTCCTAATATTAAATGATGTGAATTATTATTTATATGTTGGGTTAATCTAGGGTAATAATTTCATCTTTAAATAATTATCTATGATATATTTTATTAAGGAAATTATAATGTTTTGTTCTTGTATGCAATCTATTTTCCAATACAGGTAAACTGATCAGTCCTTCGGGACTTGATTCCATGTAATCATTCCAATTAATTAAAATTATGCATTGGCACTTGGCTTCTGGGGTCGGGCCATTACAATTGGTATTAGAGGATATTTTTCAATAACCATGGAAACTAGAATTAGAGAAATTATGATTAGGGAACATTACCCTATGACTGACATTGATGAAATGTTACACCTAAAATTTATGTAAAGTAGGGATTATGTCGATATTCCTTGTTGTACATCCTAGTCATGATACTACATCTAGACATGGTTTTGGAACAGGTGTACCTCGGGGTGAAAACTCTGACAAGGTGTTCTGAGCTAGACTCTGGGTAAACTATTACACTACAACAAGACATTCTAATCACCTAGTTTGAGACTCCTAAGTGATATAATTAAGATAATTCATATTTTCTTTAAAAACCATTATAAAGGATTTATGAGAAAATATGTACTTAAAGGAACCATATTTATGATTAATATATTGGATATTCATAATTTATGATAAGTATTTCACTATTTTGAAATAATTCAGTATAATTCATAACATAATCTTGTTTATTAAATTGTTTATAAATGGTTCCTTATAGAAGGAATGAATACCCCAGAAATTAACATATTCGGAGTAAGAAAGATCCTATCCTTCATAGTATTATGATAACATTTCGATGGGAAATAGTCTCCCATGTATTCTAATCATATAAGGAAACTATATCATGTGTTAGTATGTAAGGTAAATAATTCTAAAAGTCCAATGACATTGAATGGAATCCAGAGAATAATTGGATGTTAGAATGAATATTGGATAACGGGAATAAGGGGAAGAAGGATTTTTCCATATGTGATACCTATTTACAGAACCACCCTAAGAAGTTCTTGAATGAACTGTGTGATTTTTATATCTGTTGAATAAAGGGTCAATATGAAAAATAATGCCAAGGGAATATTGAAAATACTAATATTTATTGTTACAAATATACTAAAATTTGGCATTATGCAAATAAATTTCCAAATCACAAATGAAATATATATCCTAAGAACTAAAGGTATCAATGAGAAGCATAAGTTATTACTACAGTAGACGATGAATAATTAATGTATTTGTGGTTCTGGAATGAATAATTTTGTCATTTGAGTATTTTATATGATATACCGGTTATATGAATTATAGAAAAAATTAGGATATTACTCCAGCACTATTTCATTGAAGATTTGAGATTGTATTGTATTATGAAAAGTGACAAAATATCTTGTTAATTTTTTGGAAAATACATGGCTGAGGGAAAGATAATCATTATTATAGTCCCGATAAAAAGGTATTGATTTTCAAATATGTGATGATTGATATGGATAAATTATATTGCATATTCTTTACTACTTTGAAACTAATTAATTGTTTGTTTATTCAATCATTACAGGAGTTTAAAACATTTTTGAATATAATGAGTATTTCCATAATTCAATATGGAATAAGAGTGAGTGTATGTAATCAATATGGTTTTATGGTAATTCATGGTGTTACCATGTTTTATGTGAATACATGATGAAGGTATTCATATGTTATTATGTGGTGAAAAGATATCTTCATTACATTTTACTTATAAATTCTGGGATGTGAGTTTGGAGAGAAGTATTTTGTATAAGTATAAAGGTTAGAATTGATTAAGTTGGACATTTTATACTATTTTTTAAGGTTAAAACATTTCATAATATTATTTTTGGAATGTTATAAAAATGAAAACCACGAGGGTTGGTGATAACCCATCACGTCTGGAAAGGCTGTGAGAATTGAACCAACAGCCGAAGGGCGATAAGGTTGCATCACCTACAACTGGACTACGTGATATCATGGTTTGTATAATATTTTTTTTAAATTTTCTGATAGATTAATTATAAATTATTTTTTTGGAACTCTATCCGATTAGGATAAATATAATACTTTTGAGTTTTAATAACTTTTATAGTGAAAGATTAGTTTGTGATAGAAATTAGGTAATGAATAGAACTCTACTTGTTATGAATTCTTTTTTCATTATTATATGAAGAAATTTATTCTTAAAATTTAGTGAAATTATCATAAAACAAAAAATGTGTTATCCTAGTACCTTATGTTTTGTTGAACCGATCATATTTTAAATCATCGTAGATTTTTTATTTTGGGGCCCTCAATTTTCCATTTGTTGTTCAATTTTGGGTGATTGATGTCCTCAATTACTCCCTATAAATATTTACATTTTCCCTCCAATTATGTGTCTCTAATTTTGACAAATTTTATTCTATTATAAAACATAATTTGGTGAGGAATTTTTCATTTCCATTTCCCTCTAATTAATACTAAAGTTTTCTTACCCTATTTCCAATGTAAGATTTCCAAAAAGGTATTTTCTATTTTTAACCTGTTATTTTTGGAAAATAATTTTAAATTGTAAGGAAATAAGTTATTGAAGGATGGGAGAATGTAAAAACCCCAGATTTCATAGTACATTATCTATTTAATGTAATTTAATAACTTTTATCGCATGCAACAGTAACATGGCTTATGTTATTTGAAAGATTGAGTTTCTAGGAAACGACACCTTAGTATTATAATTATTTAAATGATATATTTAATAATAAATTAAATATTGTAATAATAATATTAAAAAATAAATTTTTTATGTTATTTATAATGTTTTTACATAAATAAAACATATTTATAATGAAATGTATAAGTTCTGTTAAAATAGTTATATATTTAGAAAAACTATTTTCATAAAATAACTACTTTTTATGTCCATTTATAAAAAATAATAAAATTAATTTTAGACACTCATAAAAATATAATTTTTTAAAATAGACTTCATTTTTTTAATTGGGAATTTCATAACAATCTTATTGTAAATTTTTGGTATTTTTCGGAAAACATTCAATTTTTGATGAATATTGAAAAATACTTCATAGCACATTAAAAGAAACATTTTCATTATAATAATTTTAAAATTAAGAATAATCATAAAGTAAAAATATATACATAATAACGATATTATTCTAATTTTTTCATTTGACTCATTTTATAATAAGATTAGATATATAATATTTTATTGGACTTTTAACGTCTTTTACATACCATCTTGTCACATTTTCAAATTTGAAAAAAAACAAATTTTTATCGCTTCTGGGAATTGAATTTCAAAAATCATATAGATATTGTTGTCATTAGAAAGTAAAATTTGGTTTAATATGATGAAAATAATTTTTGGTGAATAGTATCTTCGTAGTTTTATCTACTACGACTAAATGTTAATAGAGTTATTAAAGGTAAAAATAGTTCTATAATAATATAAAATTACCCCCAAACATGTCCTAATTCCATTATAAAATTTTATATCGATCAAAATTAACCTCAGAAAAAAATAACATTTTTGAATCATTTGTGTAATATTTTGACATTTTTTATATTTTATTTAATGAAGAGTCAAAAGAATTAAATTCAAATTATAGTAACTAAAACATTTTTAATATAGGGTTATACATATGATAAATTTGAGAATATATATATATTATAAATATAAGAAGGTTGTATACATAACTGTATTTTATTTATAAATTTTAGACATTGGATAATTAAATTTATTTATGACACAATGATTATGCGGTAATTGTATTATTAATGAAATATTAAAATAAATGATATTATAAATATTAAAATAAATGTAAATTGAAACTTTTAATTCCATCTACAAATTTTCTTGGTAAATATGACATAAGGGGATTGATTCTATAGATTGTTTTTAGTGGAATAATGTATGTATGACATTAACAAAATCATAATACTAAATAGTGTCATAATTGACATAAATGTGTTTTTAAAACAAATACTATTTTATTAAATTATATAATAGTACTAAAAATATATGATTTGAAAAAATGTCTATGATAATGTTTAAAATGTCATTAATTAACTACTAGAGGTTAGTTTTTTATTTTATAGTAACTATATTAACCATGTAGTTTAAAAATACCAGAAGGCATGGTAAAACAAAAACTATTTAACTAAGACATAAATCTAAAAGATATGGTCGATATGGTGACCTAAACTTGTATAAAACATATTGGTTAAGATTATTTTGACCCATCCAAACCTTATCATAGAAATAAATAATTTTGGATATATTATAAACCAAAAATCCTTTTATAATAAATTAATATTTCAAGATTTTCTTAATGTACCCCTCACCTCGCTTATAAAATGGTACCTCCCCATCCATTAAATTCACACCTCCAAATCCATTTGCATTGTAATAACCCCTATTAAATATCCTTAAAACTACCTTTACATCAAACTTGATTCCACACTTTGAACATAAATCCATACTAATAATCTATTTTGTTCAAATCAAATGTATGCACCTGAAGAAGAGGTAATTTTTTCATCACATCTTTCAAAGTTATTTTCTTCTTCTACAACCTCTTTCTTTGTTGTTACTGCACTAAAATAATAAATCTATTACCTTATACATTATGAGATGTTATTTTAGATATTATAAAACCATATTCATTATTCTATCCATCCTATTAAGGGAAAAGTCATCATGTGTCTGTACGTATGGCTTACCGTCTCCACGTCATAGTGTAGTTTGATCTTCAACACTAAATTATTTGTATATGTATAATAATTAATATTATTTATGTAAATAATGAATATACCAAGGTAATGTTTCTGTCAATATAATTTACCATCCAATTAAATACAGCTGCACCATCTATAGAATGATATTGTCGCTCATGCTGACGTATGACTTACCGTCTCCACGACGTGATAAGATTCATCTTCAGAGATCACCATTCAAGTATATTTATAAAATTGAATTTATTGATTAAGTATTATAAATGTTAAATAAAAATTGTTCTTGAATAATATATATTTATGAAGTTAAATATATGTCATTTACTCACTTCCATACTATACGATAAGAAAACAGAAACAACATCCATGCTTACGTACGGACTACTATCCCCCTGAACGACATTTCCATTTCATATATATATAACTGTTATACATATTTATAATATGGATATACGTGATAAATAAATCATGTTTTATATTCTCGTGATATGTAAATCATGATCTATGTCATATGGTCAAAAATAACATGTTAAAACACATACAATATAGAAAGCGATTATTACCCAAAATATTACAATAACATTGAAATTGATAATAAATGTGTAGTATAAAGTCATAAAAGAATAATATATGATATCATAAATATTATTATGATTCTGATATAAGTTAATAATATGTTTAAAAACATTATACTAGAGTTTCATAAACGTACAAAGAGTATTAGACATAAGGTATGGGTTAATTCCTCAATCTCATTATTATCCGAGATTGTTTATGTGTAAGTTTATAATAGGAAATATTTTTCATCCACATCCATGTTTCATAAAGGGTTTTAAGAATGATTTTTTTTAATGTACTCTTTAACAAAAACATAATTTTAAAAGTTTTAAATATGTATTCTTCTTAACCATTCTCATTAATGTGCATGTTTTCAAAATGGTTTTAAGGATTTATTTATATTTATATGAATGGTTAAAATGTTAAATCATTTATAATAATTAAATGTGGTATGGGACACTTTAATTCAGAAATACCTTTTATGTTTCATCCTTTATAAATTGTTGGACTTTTAAATGATATCATGAAAAAGCGATTTTCTATCAACGAGTATTACTGATCACTTTAATTATGTCAAAATTTATTACTGGATATTATTCTTTATTGAGGTTGATTTATTATAATATAATATTCCATATTTAATTTAATTAGATATGATATGTTTGACTATAGATTTTCTATTTTTATACTATTAATGGTTTACGGTTAGAGTATTGACATTTCAAATGCTAGTTTTAAAATGAATGTTTATGTATTGTTTCACCCTTTCCATATGAGGAATGAATTGGGTATAATAAGTGACAGGAATGGACCGGTATATCCCCTTGATGAATCGATATGTCTCATGAGACAAACTAGTGGTAGGGCATAAGGCCTTGGCAAAATATATATTTAGGGTCTTGGCTCGAGGAATTGAATTTATGGTTAGGATGTCCAGAATTATGCATTCCTTCATTATGAGATTAGTTATTGATGTAACATGTGATTATTAGAATTTAATAATATCCATGTGAATATGTAAATATAATTATTTGGTTTATATTTTCCATATTAAACTGATGATTATTTTTAAAGGTCTTCTGTTTCAATTTGATTCCTTTCCATAGAAGGGAATGATTATTTGTGATCGCATCTGATATATTATTTAACCTTACTGAGAATTTTATCTCACTCATTTCTTATGTTTTATTTTACCAGGATACCAGGATGTGAATTATAATTGACACTTGAGGTTAAGATATGGGAATAATTTCATCCTAAAAGGATTATCTATGTTGTATTTATGATAGAAATTGTAATGTTATGTTATTGTATCTAATTTATTTTCCTAGACTGATAAACTGATCGATCAGTGAGGACATGATTCCTTGTAATCATCCCAATGTATTAAAAAAATGCACCAGATCTAGGATTCTAGTGTGGGGGTGTTACAAGAAGTTTGATATGTTTTGAATCTCATGTGCACTAGTACTGTCCAAATTGAAAATCAATCCCAATGTGGGAAATTTATAAGACTTTTTGAAATTTTCTGTACATTTATATTTTTTAGGGTCTTGATAAATGTTTTGTGATCTATAATGTTCATTTTTCTCTTTTTAAAAGATAGTATATTTCATGCAATGTGTTTCGAATGATGGAGGCACCACTTTGAAAGCCCCAGTTTTTACACTAAACTCTAATTTTGGTATAACATTTCATATGAACATTATTAACATCCTAGTATACATGAAATACCTTTTAATACAACCATATTTTAATCCAATTATCCCTTTAAATCCTTATCTAGATGTTAAAATCATGATTATTCTTGAACTTATGTGTTAGGGAGGGGAAAGATAAGAGGTAATCTTCTTTCTTGAAGAATTTGTATTAGATGAATTGAAAGTGTTTCCTTATTTATTTCTACATTGGTGGAATAATTTATTGGATGGAATTATGGTTGGGTGGCCCAACATATAATTATGAATAGGGATTGGGGGTTCACCAATTTATTATGATGAAAATATTAATCTCTTCTCCTCAAAAAATTTTCTCATTAAAAATCCAGATATGCATTCAAGATGAAACAATTCTACAAATAGTGAAAATAATGATTTAATTTATCATTGATGATTAAAATTCATATTTTTATCTTCTTAAAGAAATTAAGTGGGGTTTTTGGTGATTAAACATTAACTTGATTAATGGGAACACCATTCATGATAAAAATGGGTTTCATGCATTTAGTTCACGTTAGAGTATAACCCTCTCCATTCCACCTTAGTTTGTTTTACATTTAAAACACACCATCCCAAATCCATAGAATAACCCATGATAATACCTCATTATTGACACATTTTTTACTCTTTTTTTGGGAGGTAATAGGAGGATCGAAAACTGATGGATAACACACATGTTCATGAAAATGAGAAAAACTCTACATAAAAAATCATTAAATAAAGAGAGAATGATTTTTTTGTGGTGTTAGTTACAAAATTCATGTGAGAATTAAAATGATATTGAATTGATTATTATTATTTTTGAGGATTTATTAATTTTTATCCATGTAGTATACATCATATTTTCATTGATATGATAATTGAGTTGTGTTGTCCTGTATGTTTTTGGATGTTTGTTTTGGCATTTGAATAAGATGATTTCCTATGAGTGTAATTTTTATATATAGATTAATTGATAGAGAAAATAAATTAAATCATTTAGTTGTGAATTTCAATATTCTAAATCCCACCAATGTGTTATTTAAACTGAAATTTTAACATTTTTTGGATTTTTAATAATTTGGATCTTAATTGCAAAAAATGAATTATTTTGGAATTTAAATATTTTTAGTTATTTTTATGATTTATCCATAACTAATTATAAAATATTCCAAATTGTATAATTAATTTTTTTATTGGGTTCAATTTAACCATTAGTACTCAAAGCAGAAACTATCCTCTAAATGCCAAAATCTAGCTAACTATTCAATAATAAAAAAAACTATCGATATATTTTGATAAGATTATTTTTGGGCCCATATTTGATAATAGGAATATCCAAATGAGATAAAACTCAACATGGAGATAGTTTACATCAAGAGGAATAAATGTTTTTGAATTGTTCATATGATATTCCTTCATTTTAAATGTAACATATGCATGTGATATTTTCTCTTTTTGAATACGAAGAGTCACATTTCAATTATAAATACCAAATGAAAATTGGAAATACATATCACCACATCCAACTGATAAAGATGAAATTTCATGATAATATTTATAGAAATATATGGAAAACATTTCGTAATACTTCTTTAAACAATTCGCCTATATATTATTTCAACCACATTAAATATTTCGGAAGAACATTAGGTGCCAAAATTTTCCCCTCTTTTGCCTATAAAATATTATTTATTATTTATTTCATGTTATTGGAATTTAAGGGGTATCAATTTTTTCCATTTGATATATTTTATTAGTTTAATTGTTTTTAAAGAGGTTTCTATTTTTATATTATATTCTTGTCATCCTCTTAATTTCATTCTATCATTTTTTAACTTTCGTTTTTCAAACCCAATCTTCTCTGATGTGAAATATTATGCTCATAATCACTAGTATCTAACTTGAGGATATTCCTGATGGAGTAATCACGTGGTTATACTTATCATTTGAACATTCATGATTAATTTGTATTATTTTCATGGATTTATTCCAATAGGGATCTTACTGGAAAAGGCCCCTTTGAGTCTCCACGTGCCAACCGAGGTTAATTTTTTATCATTGAATTATATTCCCACAATTGAGGACTTAGATTTATGGTCTCTTAGTGATCATTGAGATCACCAAATATTCACATCCATATATAGAGGGGGATTTTCACACTTATAATGGAGTGCGTTTGTTATGTAAATTCAATACTAATAATTAGACAATGATGGTTTAATATAGGTTCTTCTCTCGGTAATGCCTATTTTCTTCCTAACATCATTCTGTATGAATCCATTCTATTTTCATTGAATGTTATTTTTTTTATTTTTTTCATTATCATTCAAAAAAATAAATATATTTTCATTTGATTTCATTAATAAAATAATATATATATATATATACCGCTGAATTAGATTTAGTGAGTGATTGATGGGTAATGGTCCTAATTAGAATGTCCTAGGTCAGCCACTATGATGCACTTGGTTATAAATATATTTTGAGAGTGCGTCCAAAAATGCTTCATCATTTGTTATTAATAATTATTTATTATAATATTTTGAGTGTTAAATACTTTGTTTTAAAAGTATGAATGTATTTGGAAGTTATGGTAATTGTATCTAAATCATACTTATATGATATAAATAATTTTAATAATGGTATATAATACACAAATATTCATCTTATACATATTTAAAATCATTCAGGATAAGTTGGCATGAAAAATGGATCACATAGCTTCTTGGATGTTGTAGTCCACACATACACATGAGTTAAGTTATCATTTTTACCAGGTGTATGGGTAAATAATTAGTTGATATATAAGATTTTAAAACTAATAATTATTCATATATGTAATAATTACATATAAATATCTAATATATTCATTAGATATATCATTATGACTAGAAATAAAAAGCTGTGATGGAAATAAATTTCATTGGTTCATGTGGTGGTAGTCCGTTGTACTCATGATAGATTATTTTGGTTCCAATTTTATAGAGAAGAAGATATATATAAATTATTTCATAAATATAATAACATATTACTATATTATATATAATTTTGTTATTATATTTCAACGGTTTGAACATAATTGGGAGTTGTCAAAGAAGTATAAAAATGAAAGTTGTTAGTTAATATGGTTACCTATTATTTTAATGATATCCTATATATATCCTTTTAAAGACCTTATGAATTTATTTTGATATGAAAAAAACTTATATAATGTGGTAAATACTATTTTGGGGATGTTTCAGTAGGCATTGGTTGAGCTAAATAGATTATTATGTGTGATGAATTAAGGGGAGGTGGTTTCCTTTTAAAAGTGAAGTGGGTGGAACACTTGTAATATTTCATAGTCATTATTAAGTCATATTATTTGAATAGTGGATCCAAATTGAATTTATTATTCTTTTATGATAATATAGTTTTGAAATAAGTCTAATAAATCTAATATATTCATGTTTTTATTCCTTTTTAATCATTATCATTTTATATTAACCCATGGAAAACCTATTTTAACTCTAATGGTGGTAACAAATTTTTAGTGTTTTTTCTGTTCATAAAGACCAAAAATGAAAGTTAAATCATTATATAATTTTACCATGCTAACATCAATAGTGGGAAACCTTTTATCATATTTCATTCCTTTAGGTGACAGAAATTATATTTTTTAAAAACCCTACAAAATTTTACTAAAACATTTTATTTGTACAAAAATGCATTTTTCAAGAAGAAAATTTTCTTAAAATGACTATATGACAATTAGAATAATTATATGAATTTAAATTCATATATATAGATATATAATCTATAAATTTCATTCATATTGTTCATTAATAGATATTAATAAATTAATGAACATGAAAAAATAGTATGCATTATGAAATATTTTTCAGAAAAATAATTCTTTTTGAATCCAAATAATCATAGATTTATTAATATAAAATTGATATTAAATACATGATATAAATATTATGACACATTGTTATAGATAAAATTAGTATTTTTTAAATTATAAAAATTTAATAATTCCAAAAATAAGATTTCTAAGTAAATTTATAAAAAATAAATCCTGGATTATTTTGACATTGTAAGCTCATAATTTATATTCATCCAACAAAATTATATTTTTTGTTATTTGAAATATTTAAATGTGCATTTTATAATAGTTTCATGAAAATAAAATGATTACTAACTATAATTAAATCTATGGTGTTATATTCATTCATATTTTAATAATTTTACAATTAAAATGTTTAGGGATATTACAATATAAAAAAATTAGAGTGTTTCTTAATAATATCCCAAATATTCCACATTTCTTACTGTATTTTATGATTTATCCAAAGTTACTTCAGTAGAAAACTCATCTCATTCAATTATACATGATTTCTAGTGTCAATAATTGGGATATAATTTTCTTGAGAAGATAGATCATGTTCTAATTCTTTTTCAGCAATGGAAAGGACATGCATTGTGTCTCGAATATACATCCTTAATAATGATATATAGAACAAATCATGTACTTCAGTTAGGATAAGTGGATATTCAAAATACTTATCCATATATCTATTTTTTTCAATGATTTAAATGGTCCTATATACTTGTGTATCATTTTTTCATTCATACCAAATTGTTTAACACCCTTCTCTAGAGATTATTTAAATAAAACATGATCTCCCACATGAAATATCAAATCATTCCATCGATAATGAAATATATCTTTTATGAAATTTTTTATAGTTTAATACATATCTGAATGGTATTTGACTTTTCTATTATCTCCTTTGTAATTTTTAGGCCTATGAGATTAACATCACTAAATTCATCCAAACTTCTTTGATTATGTCATTTATTTCCATGTTACTATTCATCAAATTATATTTGAATGCACTAAAGGGAAACTATTGTTATAGGAAAAATCAACCAAAGGTAAATAAAAATCCCACATTCATTAAAATTAAACTGGGAATGATGTCAATATGTATCAAATGTTTTTTAGATAGTTAGAATTTCCCATCAGATTGGGATGATAGGTTGTTCTCAAATAAAGCTTGATATCAAGTGAATTATAAATATATATTTTTTTCAGAATTTAGATTTAAAATATAGATCATGATCAAATAAATTTTAATTTATAACTCGATTACCTATATTAAGATCAATTATATATATACATATGAGTCCCTCAAGAGTTTTATATTTACATATAATCATTAAATATGTAGATCAGGTTCGATAAAAAATATAACCCATAAAATATTATTTTCATTGGGTTCTTTGGAGATATAATTAAAATAAAAATAGTAATTTCTTCCCATTTATACATAGGAATAGGTCTAGGGTTCATGAATTATCATTTATTCTATCACTCTGACATCACTGGTTGAAAACCCAATAATCTTGACAGATAATAACAAATTTCACACATAATGTTATCCAAACAAATATCCCATCAAATCCATATAGATCAAGTTGATACTAGTGTGTATTGTGAAATTTAATCTATGTGAATAATGAAATATTTTCATTTTCATACTAGGTATTGATATATCACATAACCGATTTAAAAATTTTAGAACAACTTTTTCATAAAATATATTTGTGAATTTCCAATCATTATTAGAATTGTTTTTATTTTTTAAATTCTTATAATCATCTAAAAAAAATTTCTATTTTACAATAAAAATGGTTTGTAAATCATTGGAAAAAGTATTGATTTTCCCCTTACATAATAATTCATATAAACGATATTAATAATATCATGAAAAAATTATCCATTTGATTCCTCATTTTAGTCAGGACTCCGTGATCATTATTGGTAAATTCATAATATACATTATTTTCCAAAACTGGGTGGTGGTGTATTTAGAAATCATAAACCTTGAGAATTTATACATAAGAAAAAAAAAATTTCTCTATGGGATGGATCCTTTAAAATTTCTCTAAATATTTACTTTGAAAATAATATGGATTCCAGATGAGTTTTTTTGGGGGTGTTTGGGGATTTTTCATATCTCAAAAATCTAGCCAAAAGAGAAAAGAGATGGACTATATGGTTTGTATAAACCATGAAAACAAATATGAATCGTATCCATAACCATGTGAGGGATAGAAATTTTGATTTTGGATGGTGTAATACTCTATGAAAAAGTTCATCCAATTGTGAACTCCCAAGGGAGAGTACCTATAGTTTTTTGCATATCCATACACATAATTTCTACACGGATTGTCAAATAGAGAATGTGTAACTATGAAGGGTCCTTCCATAAGTAGTGGGATATGCATAGTTGGTGTACGGTCTGGATAACCATATAGTCAAACCATGTGAACTAGAATTTCTATGTGAAATGACCATTTCTACCTTTAAAAATATTATAACATATGATTCTATTCCCATTATATCCAATGGATTTTTTTGAGATCCAACATCCCGTATGAATCTATTAAGTCCCCTACACCTAGTTTCTTCAATAATCTTTCTATTATATCATAGATTCGATAACTATCGGTCTCATTGTAAACCTCTTGGAAATATCCTTGATCCTTAGAATCAGTACATAATATTTCTTCCCCATGGAGAAAACTCCTTTGATACAAGATCATATACACTATTTTTAGATTGTTGATATATTCATTCATTTTCAACTGATCCAGAAAATACAAAGGGCTGATAATGGATGAGTAGAGTACAATATGGATATAGTAGTTGGTCTATGACTAATCACTCAAGTCTCGTAGTTATATAAACTGTCATCATTATGAGCATTCCAATTTCATCACGTGCTAACTATTAAATTCAAATTACTTTCTTATAA
The DNA here is from genome assembly GCA_963277665.1 of Viscum album. Lineage (NCBI taxonomy): Eukaryota > Viridiplantae > Streptophyta > Magnoliopsida > Santalales > Viscaceae > Viscum > Viscum album. The sequence continues at coordinate 2,018,567,018 of OY728127.1, forward strand.
TCACCATGATCATATTATATAAACCTTTTCATATTATTTCATCATATCATTTTATTTCAAGAACTCAATTCCTACTATCCTATGTAGAGAATTTTCTTTTTAATGAAATTAGTGGTTAAGTTCTGACATTTTATGCCATCATTCGAGAGTACATAACGTAACATTGATAAAGGGAAGTGTTATAATTAAATAATTGAATATTTAATGTATAATATCTATAGATATCACATTACCCTTATAAGTTATGTGTTAAAATTAAATCATAAAATTATAAACAGTAAAATTTAAAGAGTATTTATAGATATCACTTGGACTACTTAATTATAATTTAATATCATATGGTTTTAAGTTACTATCCAACAATTTCAAGCATAATAAAGTTAAATGATTTATCCAATTAATTAAATATGAATTTATAGTATTAAAATTTATCATGTCCTATGTATCCTTATCAATTAGTATGAATGTAAATGGAACGAACATTTTTACTTATTAAATGACATAAGTATTACAATGATGAATTGAATAAATAAAATAAGTATAAGATTCCTATTAAATATGGAAATGTTTATCATTATTGGGGTGGTTAGTGTTAAGATTTCCTTGTATTCCGGAGGGAATTCCTTGAGGACTTATAAGACACCATTATAATTCATGGAGCCAGTTTTTAAGGGTGAAACCCACCTTGAAAGGTGGTCCTTATATACTAGGGGATTCCAAGCATTATTCCATAGGATCACTTCACTATATTATTTTAATTAGGTATCATTAGATAAAATCATTCTATATATATTGATGTCTTTATGAATTCATCCTATAGCATCCATCACTTTCCTATTGCTAACATTACATACATTTTTTAGAAAACATAAAACATAACAAAAACAGACTACCAAAGTCCAAATTAATTTACTCTCTTCATAAACTTGGAAAAAGAATAACTAATACTTAAGTGATATATGTTGTCTCCTACTAGGTTATTCTTGACTATAAACATTCTTAGAAACTACATATATAGTAAAAAACATCATAACCTGGGAAATGAAACATAAAAAGGGTTATTAATGATACTTAGTAGGGATAAATAAAGAAGATATATAAGAGTAGTCACAAGAATAAGTGTAAGATAATATGATCCTGATAATTGGAAGATCATACCTATATAGCAAAGATCATAATTGTGAATCGTGGATTAAGTATGAGCATTTTAAATTAAATGAATCATAATGGAAGAAAGTGTATAATCCATGAAAGAATTATATAGGAACAAGACATAGAACTTTTTGAATTCACAAAATAATATAAAATACAAATTTCATGGATTCCATCAAATAACATTATAATAATATATTCATGGTATAACCACGTGTGTACATAAATTTAACCTGGGATTACAATCCATGTACCCTCTTGTTCTCGTATTGGGATGGCCTATTGTATACCCTCTTATTTTAGGGTTATGATGACCTCCTGTATCCCTTATTGCTTTGGGCTTAGGTTTCCCTCACATATATCCTTTATTATCATAGAACATTTATCATTAGCCAATGAATTATAGGGAAATAGGTCCCACTAATCACATAATAAACTCATACATACAATTTCTAAAAGAAAATAAAACTTTCATCATATCATAATCCCTAAAAAGATAATGGTCTCATAAAATCAAATCATAGCCATTGAAATGAAATGGGTATCATTACCATTTAATAATATCATTACCTAAAGAAAATATATAGGTTTCATAATCATTATATCATATAATAACCTATGAAAAAAAGGGGGTTTCATAAGAATTAATTATTGATTAACCAGTTAGAGAGAAACAAGTTTCATTATCAAATTACCGTTAAAAGAAAAATAGGTTTTCAAAAACATAATTCCATTATAAATAAACCATTCAGAGAAATAATATGAATGGATTCTTAGAATAATTTTGTAGAAAGGGGTGATTAAATCCAATGGATTTCATCATAGATGGAAAATAATTTTGAAATATCTTTTATGAAAATTTCATCATAAAAATATCCTTCTTATTTAGAATTATTTTCTCAATCATAAAAACTTTTGAAAACTTTTTTCATGAAAATAAACATTAAAACATATAAAAGAATATTTTAAAACAACTTAAAAACCTATTCTTTTGAAAAAAAAAATTATGTAGATAATTCATGAAAACAATTTAAAATATATCTCATTGAAAATACATTGAAATACTATATGATAATATTTGAAAATCATTGAAAACTATTTGTAAAACTAATATTTTTTAAACCTATTTTATTGAAACCTGAATTCATAAAATAAATTTATTGAGTATTAGGAAGGAATTTTATTTAATAAATAACTTTGTAATCTTGTAACATATTCTTCAAGGGGATTAGGGTAAGGACGGTGGGTAAATGCGTGCATGATAAACATTTTTTCTCAAAAAGAAATGTTTATAAAGGTTCCCCGACTGGAAAAGTAAATGAAAGATAATATTTAAAAAACATTTATTAAAAATGTAAATCGTGGTTAAAAATTTACATTAAATATATTATAATAAGAGTATAATAATTCAAAATACTTTTTTGGAAAACATGGTTATGAAAAAACACATATTTTTGACTGAAGAGAGAGGTAATGTTGGAGATTCCTAAAAACAAATTCTTGATCATATTTTGTTCATAAGAGTGAAAACATTATTCAATTATGTGGATATAAGTTTAATAATAGGAGGTAAAGAAAATAAATCCTAGTTCTCGATATATAGATCACAATATTTATCATTTGGATCATATTCATAAACAATCTTAATAAACAGTGACATTATAGCTATAATACGTTACCAATTTGGTAACATTAAATCATACTAAAATATGAATAATAAAATTACATGAATATTAAATTATAATTAACATAATTATATTCTTGAAATACCCTTTCAATGTAATACTATACAACTCATGAAAAAATATAGGTCCATAACATGACATGTGCCACAAAGAAGGGAAATTGAGAAAAATAATTACTTCACCAATTTGGTATCTTTTGAAACATAAAACCCTTGAAATAAATATCATCAAATGGACATGCAACTAAAAATAAATTTAGGTATAGTAATCATAAAATACATCAATGTTTAGTACAAACGACACACAAAATAAATTAATGGTGAATAAGATGTGTAATACAAGGAAATAAAAATCTAGATGAAATTCACTTACCTTATGTCTTGACTCTCAATGTACTCATACAAACCTCCAGTATAACAAAACAATCATATTAAAAATATTTTATAGAACAATATTTTTTTAAATCATACGTCATATTATTTTATTATGAATTTATATTACCTTCTCATGAATAATTCTACGTCAAGTTTCGTTTCGAGTAATAAATGTTTTGTTCTGTGTACATGTTTCAACTTATTATTACTAATCCGAATAGATCATGATTTAATTACTAAAATAATATATATATATATATATTCATTCTAAATGTAATTATAATTATTTATAAAATATATAATAATGAAATAGAATACACCATTAATAGATATTGTAGGTTGAACGTACGCATGAATGTTTTCTCGTTTACTCATCATATTGGAAGAAATAATGTAAATTAAATGTATATATATATATAACATAATAATATTATAATAAATATTATATATATATCAAATGTTTTTAATAATACGATCATTAATATATTGGATGTAATATGTGAACGAATCACTTCTCTTTGAGGAGCCAGTAGTCCACACGTCCATAGATAATGTTATTGTATATCAACAATATAGAACGAAGGAAGGTATGTATAATATTATAAATTAAATAAGAATAAATAAATCATATATATCATACATATATATGATATAAATGTCATTTCCATCATAATTTCCACACATGATAAGTTGTAAAGTAAGAGAGAACAACATCATTTCGTGAGGGGGGGATCCTCCGTACATAAGAATGGTATGTTCGTTATCCATTATATGGTGGTTTGTGTATGTTTATAATGAACCATTAATATAATAAAATATAATTATATTTAGGATAATTTGATTATTATGTAATAAATTAAAAATAAGAATTCAGTTGGTAGAGAATACATATAAAAAAAGGAGCTTGGGAAAGGATGTTACCTCTTATTTGGGTAACTCTTTTTGGTTTACACCAAAGGGTTGCCTTAGTTGTCATTATGTACAAAGTAATTCATAAAATGATACTTTATGGAATTTGGGAACTTATTTGAAAATAGTTTTGGTGATACAATGGTCTTTAGTGGTGTGGGGAAGTGAGTAGGGTGAGGGGATTTTATATTGGAGGAGTGACATTCTTGTAAATTTTTTAAAAGATAATTCCACCCATTATTATACTATAGCTGGTTGATCAAATAATAATATAAATATTAACCAAGGAATTATATGGTTGAAATATTTTCCGAAAATGGTTTTTGAAAAATTTTCTATATCATTTTGGGCCGTAAGTTAAATGTTTTGTCTAATGATAAGCTAATTTTTCTCTTACTCATTGTAATAAAATTTTATCCCATTCATGGATATTTTTGTTCAAAAAGTACGTTTAAAATATTATATTTTAAAAATTAGTCTAATAAAAAATATTTAATCCATTTTTCCCTATTAAAAACATAGAGGGGACATAAATTAATTTAAAATTAATTTTGCAGACAGGAGGGCACTGCGAGTTTTTAATGTAAAACATGTTAAAAAAATGGCTAAATATTAATATCCAATAAAAATGAAAAATTTGTTACAATACATTAAATTGGATTAATTAATTTATATTTGATATAATTATACATTAAAACCAAATTGAAATATAATTTAACAATATAATAAAGTAGATCAATAGGTTGTTTGGAATTAATCATTGGTACTCATTCAATATTTATGCAAAAATGATGTTTCCTAGAAAAATATAAACACTTCTACCTAAGATAATTTATAAATTATGTTTTAATAAATTTAATCTATTTCACCAAATTATATATCTTCAATTTTCTAAAATTAATTTTAATTTTTATAGAACATAAAAAAAGATCATTCGATAAAATAGTATTTTTAAACATATAAACACTACCAAACATAATAATTTTCATTATAAATATGTTCTTTTATAATGAATATTTGAATATTTGTTTTTACTATTTCTAATTTCCATGTTATAATTAACTGATCAAAATAATTATAAAATTTAGTTTCATCGAAATTCATTGTTGTGTGTAACAGATGCAGTGTCAGTGTTACATGTATCACATGACAAGTCGGTTTTTCATGAAGTGCGTTGTTTACATTTTTTTGTTCACAACACAAACAAATAATTGTTCATTAATATAAATAAAATATTTTTATTTTCTCTTAAAATAAATAATATTAAAAAGATTAAAATAATACAAAAAAATTATTTCACAAAATATCGGTGTGTCACTTTCTACTTCCATAAAATGAATTTATCATTTTAAATTCATATGGTTTATTGGGTTTTTAGTAAATAAAAGTTATGTTCATAATAATCCACATTATAAATAAAATTCTAAACCTTCCTTTAGAGAATAAATTGTAGAACCATAATTGTTACCCAATGTAACTCTCCACAACATTTCCACATTAGATAACACAAGGGGAATGTAAAAAGTTGGACATGGAAGAGAAATAAAACCATCATGATTTTATGGAGACTCATAGAGAACAAAATTATGTGAAAGTTAAAAGTCACAAATCCCTAATCAAAAGTTTCTTGAAAAATGACTTTTATACCATTGGAAAATATAATAACATGACATACTATTATTTCACAATAATTTCTTAAATAATAAGAATTTTTAAAAGTTGATATAATTACATGATTTTAGAACAATCTCACTCTTTTATGTTCCTTAATAAATTTACACTTCATGTATTTTTTCATTAAATTATTATGCATTCTTCATTCCAGAATCACTAACAGATCATCATATCTATTAATATAATGTTAGGTCATTACATAAGACTTTATCACAAAAAATGTTAGAATGTGTTATCATATATGCATAAATCCACATTTGGAGAGGTAATAATATAATATCACAAACATCATCTGATGTTTAACCTAAAATTTCCATAAATGGTAAACCATGTAACCCTTACAAAATATAATTTACCCCTTTTCCTAAAATAAACACATAACTTTTTAAAAATTCATTGGATACATTGGTCCATCCAGTAATAATAAAATATAACATGTGATTATATTATACAATAATACATGAAGGGGAATATAATCACATAAAATCTCACCAATGTCTAAATTGTAATATTATTATAATGATTATTCACATGAAATGAAACCTGAAATTACTAACTAAGGAGGGAAGTATAAGAATTTCATAATTATATTAGTTCATATCATCAATTATGATGGCATTCATTTTTTATTTATCCATTTTCTTCATAGGTTTTTTTGTCTTATCATTCAAATCAATCCTCGTATTGGGTCTGTTCATTGAAAAAGTTCTAAATATCATACAATTGAAACACTAATGTGTGGGAGGTGAATTATGTAGGGTTTTCTTACTATTTTTATAATTATTTTACTTCCAATCATCATAATTATATTCATTTTATTGATAAACATTATTTTAACAAATTTACCCTTTAGTGGTAACTTTAAGATGAGTACCTCTATGTTTCTTCACACAATTGGTTCATAATAGAATTCTCATGTACTAATATCCATGGTTGTAATAATCTCCTTTGAAATATATCATCATTTTATTTTTAATACCATGATATTGATACACAACTCCAACTACCATTTCCACCTTTATAGAACATATAAAAACTTCTTCATAAATATTTTTGTTTCTTATATCCAATTACATTTTAAGAATATGTTTTAGCCCACATAAAAATCAATCAATTTTTAATTCAGGTTTGATTAAAATAACTGATGTGTACCTCATAAGACTTGTAAAATTTGCTTCATAAGTACTGACAGATTCATCATCATTCTTGTTAAGATATAGGAATTCATTTTCTATCTTCATATAATGAATACTAAGAATGTATAAATTAAAATACTATTCTTGAACTCATCCCAATATATGGATTCAATTTACTCTTACTGAATTGTATTCTTGGGTAGATTCAACCATAGATCTGCTCCATCTTCGAAGAGATAAATAGACATAATGAATTTCTCATGTTAAAAACATTGGATAATAGATAATATTTTATATTTAATAATGATCTATTGTTTAAAAATTGTGGATTAGAAGATCCATTAAAATATGGAAGAATTTTCCCCATGATGGACTCAAGATAATGTTATTCCCTCCTTTTACCATTTGGTAGTCCAATATTGTTTATAGATTGAGAAATTTTGGTGGGAATTGAATTGATATTTTTCATTCTAAATACCATAGAACTGTATTTCACAGGAGTAAAATCATTGAATTTTCCATTGAATCACCCTTAACATTATTCCTTTAGGTTCCATACATTGACTAAAAGTAAAATCATAGAGTATGAAATGATTTTCATAGTGAAGAACCACATAATAATGAAAAAACACTTTTAGGATGTCTAATTTATGACTCCATATTCAATCTATGAAAAACCAGGTTTACCCTAGGTTTTTATAGACATTTTATATTTAAATCCATCAAGAAGATTCTTGAAGAGTTTTTGAATTCCAAAAACATATCCGCTAAGTGTGTCAAACTAGGTGAGAAACAAGGCTCGTTGTTGTATACTGAGTTATGCAAAGACAGACCTGACACACATTTTTTGAGATTTTACCCCTAGGTAAAACTATTCTTGAGATACACACACATATATTATCAATAAATAAATGTATTTCTAGTAAACCACTCCTTATATCCTTTACCAAATATCACTGACGATTTCTTACACTATTTCTTGTCCATAAACATAACAATAGATACATAGCTAGACATGTCATTATAAACAGTCATAGGGATATCATTAATGTTTTCACATTATAGATTCCATTGGTTGAATAATAATTAGCTCTAATACCAAATATAGTGAACCTATCTCTACAAAAAATCACATTACATAATATTTTTTGAAATACTTAAAACATAACACAAACAAGCACACAAATTCCGTATTAGTTTAGTGCCTTTGGAAACATTGAAACATAAACACTACCACATAAGTGTAAAACATTACCTTCCACTAGGTTCATCAAGACTAGAACCATTGTTAGAAATTTCATATATACTATATATATTCATAACATAGGATATTAAACATAAAAAGGGGAGATCTCAAAGGTTCATTTAGGTTAAACATGGATGATATTTAAGCATAATATTCAATATAAAGGCATGAGAATGTGATCATGATCATTGGAATATCACACACTTCATATCAAAGGTCATAATAAGGAATCATGGAATAATTATGGGAAGTTCATATGATATGAATCAAAAGGGAATAAAGATCATAATCCATGGGATCATAAATTAGGAATAAAACATAGAATTTGTGGCATATTTATAATAAAAAACCCTATTTCATGGATACCTAAAATGAAATTCATAAATTATTAGGCTTGGGATATTCACCAATGTTACTATTTAGGTCTTGGGATTCTCTCCCATGTACCCTAATTTTTTGGGCTTGGGATCCCCTCTCATGTAACATCTTGTTTTGGGATTGGAATGACATCCCATATACCCTCTTGTTTTGGGCATGGGATGCACTCCTGTGTACCATTTGAGGTCATAACATTTTTATCATTACCCAATGCATTGGATGGAGATATAGGTACCAACCATCACACAATAAACTCATAGATACTTATTCCCCAAGATAACTAAACATTCATCATATCATTAAACCTAAAATGATATTGGTATCATAAACATCATATAATATCCAATGAAATGAAATAAGTATCCTAATAAATTAATAATATCATATCCTATGGAAAATATATATGTTTAACAATAATTTCATCATATAATAACTTATGAAATGAAACAGGCATCATATTCATTTATCATGGTATAGCATAACGAAAGGAAAAATATTTTATAAACATATTACCTATGAAATTAAATTAATTATTTATAAAGTTCATTTTCTCTATAAATAAATAATCCAGAGAAAGAATATGAAGGGAATCGTTGGAAAATTTCCTAGAAATGCATGAGTAACACATAAATAGTTCATATTAGATGAATATAATTTTGAAATATTTTTTTAAAAAAATTTATTAAGTAAAATATCCTTTATTATTTGGAAAATGATTTTTTAAACCTAAAAAATTTTAGAATCCATTTTCATGAAAATAAACATGATAAATTATAAAGGAATATTTTTTTGAAAATAATTTCCTCGAAATTATCTTGAAAACTTATAAAGAATTCCTGAAAATGTTTTTAAACCATATTATTTGAAAATACATTGAAAACATATATGATATGCTTTAAAATAATTTAAAACATATTTTAAATTGATTTATTTTCTAAAAAACGTTTTCAATGAAAACCACTTTAATACAATGAATTACCAAAATATTAGGAATAAAGTTTCATTAAAAAATAAAATTGTAATTTATTAATGGAATATTACACGAAATTATGGTCATGACAGTAGGTAAAACCATACATGATGATCAGTCTTTAACACCAAAAAATATATAGAAATGTTCCTTGACCCGAAAACAATAAGAATATTCCATTTAAAAAAGCTTGATTTTAAGGTAAAACATTGGTAAAAAATTCATTTACAGATCAACAATGAATAATTTTAAAGATTTTTTTGGAAAAAAACATGGGTTTTATTGTACAAATTTTTCCATCCGAATAGGGAGGTAAAGTAAGACATTATTAAAAAAAATTTCATGAATATATTTTGAACGAACGATTGTAAAAATAGTAATATTACATGGATATAACATGAATAAATATAGGGTAATAAATATAATGGGATATCTTGATATATGTATCATAATATTTCATTTATTAGGGAATAATAATAAAAAATCATGATTAATAGTGAGATTGTACCTATAAACCATTTCCAATTGGATAATATTGAGTCATAATACAATGAAAACTGACAAAATTCATGAATCATAACATAAATTGAAAGTAATTATATTCTTGATATTCCATGTGAAGGTATAATATAAATCTAATGAAAAAATATTTGCTCATAACTTGACATGTGTCCCAATGAACGAAAATTGATACAAAATTACATTATCAATTACATAACTTTTGAAACATAAACCCCCTGAATGAAATATCATAAAATTAATATGTAAATAACCATAAATTTATGTATAGAAATTATAAAAACATATATGGTATGTATACACACAATAAAAAGTAAATTTGTTTTTAATAAGACATGTAACTCATGGAAATAAAAGGAGAGATGAAATTCCTTTAACTCATTTCCTGACTCTCATCATACTCGTACAAACCTACTATATGATAAATATAAGTTTATTATATATATTTTTAAGAACAATATTATTATATGTAAAATAATATATTATTTTATTATGAAATTATATTACCCTCTTATTATGAAATTTATGTTAAGGTTTCGCTACTGGAAATATCTGCATTGTTCTTCGTACATGTTTTAACTTATTAATCTAGATTGTATTACAGAGATCATGTTGTACTTAATTATAAAAATTTAAAAAGTTATATATATATATATTTATAATAGTTTCAGTGTATATGTATTTATAATAATCTATAAAATATATAAATATGAAATAGAGTACACCGTTCACATAGATAGAAGACTGTATACACGCATGAATGATGTTTCTGTTTATTATCAAATACCAAGACAGAAATTAAATGAAATGTATGTAAATATAGGTATATGTATAACATATTTTATGTAGAATTATTATGTCATATATATCATATGTTTTTATTAATAACAAAAATTAAAACATTCCCTCTATACTGTGAATGAATCACATAGATTTGAGGTGGCGGTAGTGCACACGTCAATTACCAAAGTTATCATTTATAAAAAAAAATCGAACAAATGAAGGTTTTTTTAGCATAATAAATTAAATATGAATAAAAACATAGTAAAAATAATAAATAATTTATATTAAATAATTTCCATCATAATTACCACATATGATAGGTGGTAAAGGAAGAACTAACTATATCGTTTCATGAGGAAGTAATTAACCATACTCACGAATGGTAAATTCATTACCCATTAGATAAATCTATGTGTAAATTTAAGAAAACCATTAATATAAATATATCCCAGTATATTGAGGATAATGATTATATGAATTAATAATGTGATAAGTAGAATTGAGGTGGTGGAGATAGAAAATAAAATAATGAAGTTTGATAACAGATGTTTCATTTTCTTTTGGTAACTCCATTTGCTTTTCATTAATTGAATTCCTTGGTAGGATTTATTCAAAGGTGATACATTAAAAAAAATTAGGGAATTTTGGATTTTAATTCAATATAATATGGGTGAGAAAAAAGGGCTTGAGAGGTGTGAGGAAGGGGGAGGTTAGTTTTGATTTTTATATTTGAGGAGGAGTGACAATCGTGTAAATTTTTGAAACGATAATTCCACAATCTTTTTCCATTTTTAAGATGATAAGATAATGGAATAATTATATTTAAGGAATTTTAGGGGATAAATATGTGAATAAAATGTATTTGGGATAGATTTCTAGGTTTTTTGGGTCCTCTGATTAAGGTTTAGTCCTTTGTTAAAATAATATTTCTCTTAATTGTTTTAATTAATTAAAATCACATTCATTAATATTTTTGGTTAAAAACTAATGTGAATTTATTATATATTATAAATTGTTATTATACATAATATTGAATTAATTTTTCCAAATTAAAAACATTGACATGGAAGAAATTAAATTAAAATTAATCCTGTAGAAGAGACAACACTATGGGGTTTTAAAACAAAAATAATCAAATGATCACTATGTTTTTATATCCAATTTACTGCGAAATATCTTACAATGAATTAATATGGATTAATTGATAAATATTTTATATTCTAATACAGTAAAACCAAATAAAAAAATTAATTTAACAATATAATAAAATTAGATGAAATAGGTATTTTGAATTAAAATTTAATGTTACTCACTATTTGTCCATAAATGATGTTTCTCAGAAAAATATCGAAAATAATCCTCAGATAAATTTATTATTATGAATTGGAAAAACATTATCTTTTATATAAATAAATTTAAAATATTTTATATAATTAATTTATTTTTTTTCACCTAAGGGCATAAAATCTGTTTATTTGAAAAAATTGTATTTTTAAATATATAAAAATTTTACAAAAATTTATAATTTCCATTATAAATATTTATTATTTATAAAAACCAATAATAAATAATATTTTAAAATTAGTTAATACTATTTGTATTAATATGTTCAATTTCTTGGTTGTAACTATCTTTTTAAAATAATTATAAAATGACGCTTCATAGAAAATAATGGTTGCATGTAACATATTCTATATTAGTGTTTAATGTAGTGTAGGACATGTTAGTTTTTCATGTAAAAAATGATTAACCTGGGGTTTTATATAATACAAGAAAAAATTTGTTGTTTATTATATAATTATCTATTTTTTTGGTTTCGATAAATAAAAAAATATAAAAATGAAAAAATTATTTCAAAAACATATTTAACAATATAATGGGGTGTTACATGGAACCAAGGAATAAACTCATTAGGGATAGTAATCATTATCCCATTATTACCTAGTATGAGATTTACTTACATGGTTATAATCATTTACTACAAAATTCATTGGCCAACGACCATTAGATTATACTCAGACTACATTATCCAAACTGCTTATTATTATTATGTGTTGGCTCCACATATAAGGTCATGGATACCTTGTATATTACTTGGGATCCAATTTCATTGTTATCATCATCAATATATGATTCCTTGGAAACACCTTAGACCCTATTTTATTATTATTATCATGAAATGATGCTACTATCAATTATACCACATTTGAGATATCATTACAAAGTGAACATAAATATATTAATTACATGATTATAGGATCAGAGATGTTACTATATAATGAAAAAGTATGTATCTATTATTTATTTCATAATTGATTTAAATTCTTATATACATACACACTATCAGTTTATATTTTAAACAACGGATGTCATAGATGCTATTGGTGGTTGCCTATGGATATTTATCTCACACCATATCTAGGACAATGATGGTACCCGAGTAGATTATATGTATGCAGGAGTTGATAAGGGGAAATTTCCCACATTGGAAACCATACTTGATTACATGATTAGGATAGATCTTGGTAGCAGATGACTGGGATAATATTTCAGATTCGTGGATTGTTTTTGAATTTATTTCTTATTATTTGGTATAGTATGTATTGCCTATTTATTTTTTTCCATATTTTTCTCCTTTTTTAATACATGTAATAATTTATCATTATCTTTTTTATATGATAAAATTTAAATATTTTAGTTACAACTTTGTTATTTCATATTTATCTTAATATTACAATACTAGTTTGTTTATAATTGTTATGATTCTTATGTTATTTATATGTTATTATTATATCTTTTATGCTCTACTTAGACATGAGGGAATATTATCCCAATGGAAACACCCTATCCCACAATGATATTTGGAATATTTTTATTTATGGGGAGGATATTTTTAGGCCATTTTTTTAACTAGGCTCATGGACCCTCTGAATATCACCGGGGACTATGACATCAAACTCTATCTATCTCATTTTCCTCATGTCAAGCTCTTTCCATGGAAAGATTTCTTTTTACCTCTTATGATGTGTGTATATCTAATATCATTCACCATAGTTTTAATATATCTAAAAATTAAATGTAATTATTATTAATGGGAAATCAAATTCATATTTTTATAGTTTTGTTCATGTTTTTTTTACTACCCTGATTGATCGCAAATAACATTATAATTACACATAAGGATAAAACGATGTACCCTCTTACATGCATCATTATATATCAAAAATATATGGTTAAATTTTTATGGATTCATTATTGTAGAATTTAATAATATCCTATTAGGTTATTCAAAATATTCTTTACATTCATTTATCGATATGAATATAAAGCCTTTACGTTTAATCTTTGTTAACTGGTTTTCAAATGAGGTGATTTTTTAATCAATTCACCATTATAAACCTTCTAATAGAAGGAAAATATGTAAGTTATCTATTATTATTAATGATGAAAAATATATGATTTCATTTCTAAGTTAACTATAAATAATTATTAAAAAAATATTGAAAATATGGCCAAGACAAGAAAGTATCTGAAGATAAAAATCACATTTGAAAAATTTACTATATAACTATTTTCTTCTACGAGTAAGAAGAATGATCCAGAGGATATTCTCATGGTCCTAAAAAATATTATAATTCTCTCAAATATTTTCAATAAACACCCCAAATAATTATAATATTCCATGATTAATATATTTATCAAATATAAAAAAAGAGTGTTCATTATCTAATTAAAATCATAGTACTATATACTCATAATTTTGAAACCTCATTCAGAAATCCTAAAATTGTAAAATCATCCTTATGTATGTGCACAAAATGATACCCAAAACTATGAAATCCAACATTTTAATACACCTTAAAAATTGTTATATTATATAAACATACAAATAATAGAATCATATAATTTCATGATACCTAGTTTCTTTTGGAAATTAGAAATATAAAACAATATATTGAAATAACTTTACAACAATATTATTAAAAAAATAATCATGCCTAAAAAAATAAATTTCTCTTCTAAAAATACATAGGATAACCTAGGATATACAAAATAAAGGGGTGATATATGAAGGCTAATATGTTAATAATCAATTAACGGACTAAGATAAATAAGTTATTGTAACTGAAGAAGAATTTTACCATAACATAAGATGGAGGATAATCATAAACATAAACATATATATATGATACATGTGGATAATGTTAAGGCAGCCTAGGAATGTGTCAACAACCTAAAACCAGACATCATAAAACTATGACAAAGGTAACATCTGATAAATGATAATATAGAGTTTTTAGGATAAAATACCATTCACCATAAATGATATCACATTATATTAAAACATTATGCAATGAATTGGAGGGCTATCCATTTATTGGCCCACCTATCACATTCATTTTATCTATATGCATAAGTTATACCAAAAGATCACACTATATTAGGATGTATTTAATAACATGTAATATAATGATTAACGAATTTGTATTAAAAAATGGAATTCCAATATTAGAAAAGGATAGGTACATCTAAGTTAATACCTTTGAGTGGAAAAGGGTAAGGGTATTCATGAAATGAATGTTTGGTGCGATCAATCAATGGATAATATTGGCATCATGATCGGGGTATATAAACATTAATATAAAGGTTTAATGAAAGTAATATGGGTCTCTAATCACATGGAAAAAATAAAAAGTAAGAGTGATGTGAAAAATCATTTTAAAAAAATAACAATTTGAAATTAAAATGTGTAACATGATGAAAGTGATTTAATAAACATGAGGTTAAGATTCGTTGCCTTGGGAGGGTGCTTATGAAATTTCCAAGAATGATTCTTAAGAGATAGAGGAACATTGGGAGGGATATGGGGGGGGGGGAGTACAAGGACCCAGCCATATAAATTACATAATCTTGAGTTAATCCAATAATTTTACTATATTTCACAATGAGTATCTTTTCTTGTTTAGAGCTTTAGAGAAATAGGGCATAACTATTAATTATGAAAAATAGAGAAATAATATGTGGACACATCTAATAGAATCCATTTCCTTCATAACAAAAAAACAGTTAAAATTTAACATTGTTTCATTAAATGAGTAATTATAAAAAAAATTCTTTAATTCTAACATCGACTCTATTCTCCCTCAAATCCTATGAATTTTTTAAAAACATGGTATGGGAACAAAATCTCTGTAAATGACATAAAAAGAAAAAAACAAATAGTTAGTCAGATATGGTAAATCCAATTTAATATTATTGTAGTTAATGAAACAAATCAATTTCATCTGAATGTATCTCATAATCATGGCTCAAATAAAAACATTAAAAACAAGAGCAATCAATTAAAATTCTTTTAGGTTACATAGAGCATCATATACATAAAACCGCTTTCAAAATCCTTTCAATTTGAATAAACAATTTAATGAATTCCAATATTATTACTTCCCAATGAATTTTAGATTTATAATGGTGATCACCCTTCATAAAATCTATATCAGGCTCACATGTGAGCTATAATAGGGCTCATCCTTTAATATAATCTATAGCAGTCTCACCCATGTCTTATAATGGGGCTTAATCCTTCGTATAAGCCGTGTCGAGCTCACTAGTGATCTATAATGGGTCTCCATCATCTATATAAGATATCTTGGGATCACATATTTCATATAATTCTCAATTAACATTTCATTAATAAAACACTTTTTTCACAAAACCCTTTTAAAAAACTCTTCTAATCCCATATGAAAAACATTTTCATCTAAAAATTCTTTTTGAATTTTTGAAACAATTTTCAATACTATGATTCCCAAAAATAAAAAAATGGACTCATTTTACTTTTAAATAAATTATGTATGTATAGGAATCCATTTACAAGAATTAGTTATGGTGGTGGAGAATTGGTTGTCACATTATATGTAAAAAACATTCCGTATGTCGATTTTTGAAGAATGTAAAATACTTCATATAAAAAAGATTCATTTTAGAAACATTGAATAAAATTCATGATAAATATTAAATTTCATGTATAATCCTTTTATATTAATATAAATAAATATATAAGTTAATATTATAATGTAAAATATTTTATAATTAAATCATTAAATCTTCAAGGTGTCCCATACCATTTTGAACATTTAAATCTTAATCTCCCAGAATTAATAAATTTATCAAGACATCGAATGACATTAGTATAGATAAAATAAGGGTATTTAATATCATATTGGAATTATATAAAACTTATAAAAAATAAATGTTCATATTATCAATAAATTCCTCAATTAAATGATATGGAGATGAAATCCCCTACCTTGAGTCAAACTCATCTCGTAAAATCTTTATCTTCCATTCATTTAGATGATCTCCTTTACTAAAACCGTAAAACTCCTAGGAAGGTATTTATTCCTAAAGTAACAGATAAAAAATGATGGGAGGTATACTAGGATGGTTTTTAGGTAGATCATTTCCGAACCAAATTGTTTTAATTTGTGAGTATTAGAGACTAATGCCACTCTTTTTATAGGGGAATTGGAGGGGCACCTTTGGAATTATTAAAAGTTTTAAATTTACAAAAAATTGGATTCAATAAAAACTTGGATGAAACTCAATTAGATTGACTATATGGTGATTATGGGTTAAAATACAATCATCCCATGTGAATTAGATATGTTTTGTATATTTTTTAATCCTAATCATTTTGTTCTATCTTTTATAACTCCTTCCGTTTTATCATGTAATTTACACATCGAGAGTTAAATTATTTACAATAACTTGAAAAAATAATAAATAATGATTCATTAATGAAATTTGTTGACTTATATTAACCTATTGGACAAATATTGGATTTTAATAAATTTTTTACCATTTATTTAAATATATTATATTTTAAGTTATGACTTATGAAAATTTTGATACTATTCATAATATAATTTTTAAAAATTTCATAACATCTTTATTACATCAAGAAAATTACATTAAATCAATCCTAATATTTCATATTAATCCAAAAAATTCTTGGATGGAATAAAATCATTAAAATTATATTTATTTTAATATTATTAATATCATTTATTTGATTCTTTCATTAATAAATCTATTACTCCATCATCTTTGGGTCAATAATAAATTTAATTATTTTATTACTAAAAATTATAAACAAATTACAATGAAATATGAAATCCTATTAGATTACATGTACTATTAATAGTCTAATATATCACATAAATAACCCTAAATTGCAATAGTTTGAGTATGAAGAGCCATATTTATGACCTATTTGGCTTTACATTAAAATAATTGATTTAAATGTCATAATCACACACTTGTTTTTTACAATGGTAACACGTTCGGCCTACGGATGGACATGGTCGGTAATGACTCATCAAAAAAGTTTTGGAAAAGTGTTAGACTAAATTTATAATTTCATATTTTTTAATTTACCTTTAATTACACTATTTACCTTTAACTATGGTAAATATAATAACAATGTTACTATTCATAAAAATTATTTTCATCCTATTAAACTATATTTTTCATACTTATTAAAACCATGTATTTCTATTTTCGAAAATTCAATTCACAGAAGTTGTTAAATTATTTTAAATTTAATCTCGTTAGTGGATTGAGAAAATGAGTTTTTGAATATAAAACATTCAAAAGTTAACAAAGATTTTATATCCAATTTCAATGTGAAATTGATTCCACTGACCTAAATTGGATTAAATTTAAAAAATATTATTTAATTTTACTTTAAAATCATTTAAAATAATAATCTAACCATATAAATAATTTCAAAAAGAATGTTGTTTTGATGTAAAACAAAATATTTATCACTATTCATTAAAAATAAATATTATTAGAAAATGATCAAAAATTCAACCAAAGTAAATTTTGATACTCCAATTTTTAATAAAAATCTTAATTTTTCATATAAAAAATTATTAAACTTTTAGAAAATATATTTAACTAGGTTTATTCATCAACTAGCAATTAAACTACCTTTAAAAAAATATTAAAGCCTTTTATGCTTAAAATTTTATTTATTTGTATTTTAATCCATAAAATTTATTGGAAGAATGTAAAAAACCTTGAATATTTTTTTTAATAATAATATAGTTATTTCTTTTCATTCCTTCCAATATAATGACTAAGTGATATCTACCAATTGCAATAATAATATTAAAAAATATATTATTTTCTCAATATAACTCAGTCTTTAGTGAATCATAAGTTATTGAAGCAACATGTTGTTGCGTGTCAGGTAAATTTTCAGACATAGAATCCCCTTTAATTTAAAATTAATGACTAATACATAAAAATTAATAGATATTAAAATTAAAATTATATAATTTTCAAGGATTTCACAGAAATGGATTGTAAATTCATGATCCATGGTGTTTTATGGAATATTACTTGGACATTGGCTGATTTTAATAGAAATGGAGTTGGGAATTATTTATTAATTTTTTTACTTAGGTTTTGGAGTCTATATGATAAAATAAGTAGAACCAAAAACCAAAAAATGGTTCTTAAAATGGGTTCATCCAAAGGGGGTTGGTTTCCTATACTTTATAAGGTCAATAACTGAACTCATAACATAATATCATTGGGAATGTTAATTTGAGTAATGTTCATAAATAATTAATTTTAAAACCTTAAAATATAGTATAGGTATTAGAGGATTAATTAATATATTATAAAATATGTAAAATAACTTAAAAATATTTAATTATAAAGTATAAACATATTATTAGTAACATGTTCCACTTATAGTAATGATTAAATCATTTTATATTTTCATGATTTCAGAATAAAATTTTTATATTTATACCATATTTAGTATTTACAATAAAATTCATTAGTCTCATTAAATTCTGGAAAATTCATCGTCACAATAGTTTAAATTTTTTATTAAAAAAATAATGACTATTTTACCAAAATCATTATATAAATTGGAAAATTTAATGTTTAAAATAAAAAATATCAATTTTTTAAAAAATACGGTTTCTTACAATGATAATTTTTTTTACCCTTATTAAAACTGAATTTTATTTTGTAAAAATAAATTATATTTTATATTTTTATAGAAATTATATAATAATAAATTTTTATTTAAATATTTTTTTTTTCACAAAAAAGAATTTCATGATTGAAATTATATATTACAAAAAAATATAATTTTTGTTTCATCATACAAAAAATAATTTTCATCAAAATATTTATTTAATAATTTATAATGTAATAAAAATGGACTAATAAAATCCTTATTTTATTAAAATTCAAAATGTAAATAAATCATACTCTTATGGTCATGATATATAACCCCTTATTTGATCGATCAATGCTTTATGTATAATGTGTGAAATGGTAACACATTCTTGGGATGGTTCAACAATCATAGTTTGGGCTGTGATATTGATAAGCATGAAATTCTTCCATATAATGATTCTAATATGATTTAGTTAATGAATATCATCTTGATATTGGTCATGGGGAAATCCTAGTAATTCTAACTCTGTTGGAAGCTCTAGTAATTGGGATTTATAGTGTATGATATTACTTGTTTAAGACATCTATTCAATTTTTTTGTTTCAATTAGATTTATCAAAACCATTTATATATTCTAATTATAATGATCACTATATAGTGACTATATTATCAATAGTTATAATTATTTAATGGAATTTTAAATATAATATGATATAACTTATAACAATTGAGAATTACAAAACTATTTCATTTGTTTTTAATTATTTCATTTCTTAATAAGGTATTTTAACATGGAAAATATAACTTCATTTATAAAACGCTGGGTTGTAACAATCTTCCCCAATTCAAAAACATTACCCTTGGAATTTAATTTCATAAAAGGAATCATATGAGGGTACTTATCTTTCCTCATCCATTTTATTTACCATGTTCTTTCCTCAAACTTTTTTCTTCCATAGTACATTGATCAAGTAAAAAACAATTTGGAAAATTTTTTCTCTAGTATATAAGATCTTCATCAACTGATTCCATTATAAGTGATAATTCTCCAATGGTAACACCTATAAATTTATTACAATATAGTGTTCTGGTACGTACTTCCTCAAGATGGATACAAGTAAGGCATCTTGTATTTAAGAAAGGTTTGGTGGGAGTTAGAGTTGATGTTCTATAACATCAACACATTAAATGATCTGAAAGGGGTTGGTGTATCTTGGTGAAATAATTATGGTCTTCCAAATCCTCATAAATTTATTCAACAATGAAATATGAAGGAGAACTTTAGCACTAAAATAAAACTCTACGCCTCATCTATGATTTTCTGAATACATTTTCTGTCAAATTTGTACAGATTTCATTTAATGATAAATATAATTATCCTTATATTTAATCTCTTGGATAAGATCATGTCCCATCCTCTTAATCACCTTAACCTCATCATAACATTCCATAAATTTGAAACCACTTACATTACGTATACTCATTTGGTAATATTTGAATACTAGAGTTGAAACTTTTGTAATATGAGAACTCCACTAGTGGAAGGTTCTTATCCCAAATTCCTTGGAAATCCATTTCATATGATCTCAATGTATCCTTTATAGTAAAAATGGATTTATTAGACTAACTATCCATATGAGGTTAGTAATTAGTTTTTAAACTCATCTCCATATCCCACATTTTTCGATTGCTTCTTTATAAAATCCTATTAAAAAATGGGTCATGATCAGATACAATGGAGAGTGTTACTTCATGATGTCATACCACTTATCTTATTTATATATTGAGAATTTATTAAAGATATATGTTTTACATGATTATAATGAAACTAGTCAGCTTTATTAGGTGATTGAATATCACTAAGATGGAATTATTTAGTTTATATTTCCAAGGGTGTCTCATGACAAAATTAATGGTCTGTTTCCCATTTCAATTTTCTTATAGGATATTTTTTCATCATACCCTTATATTTTTTCATTTATCTAAGATTTTTTGAATAAAAATCATCGATTTTAAAATTCATCAATATCAGTCATCAGGTTATCCCACCATTGTTTTGATTTTGGTCTTAATACATATTAGTGTTCAATGGATAAATAGAGATAACTGACCTATGTGTATTATCCAAAATCATCATGTTTATTTATGGTTTTTATAGGACACATTTCTAGTTTTAAAAAACATATAACTCAATATTTAATAATGTTGAAAATTCGAATACTCACTACCATTTTTGATAACTCCATATTGCCATTTTGGAATCCCTTGGACCTCTCATGAATAGATTAATGAGTAGTTATTTGTGAAATGTGAGATAGAGTGCCATTTATTATTCCCAAGTCCATTATTTGCATGAATAATAATATTATACCCCATACAATTGTTATCCATGATATGGTTGTGAGATCATTTTTACTTAGTGTATCTATGACCCTTTTTCCCTTCTTAAGTTTCTAATTAATAGAAAAATCATAATCCATGATCATATAAAACCAAATTCATTGGATCATATTGAGATCCTTTTTGGTAAATATATACGTGGGGATTTTCTAATCTATAAATTGGTGACACTTCTTCATGTAAAGATAATGTTTCTTAATATTTAGTGCAAGGATCACTATGACCAATTCTAGATCATGGTTTGGGTAGTTCTATTCATGAATAAATAATTAGAGGGTTGTATAGTATATCACATTGTTATCATGAATTATTACACACACCAAAACATTTTCAAACACATTTCAACAGATCATAATTCGCTCCCCACATGCCAGTATACGAATACAGGTTCAATTTTTAACAAATTCGTGGTAACATTAATTCTATCCCCACATTTATCTAGTGATAAACACTTGATTACCTTATGTGTAAACTTGGATAGAGGGATGGAAATTCATGGGATGTTTTTTAACAAATGAATAATACTACATTGTTAATCTAATGAAATAGTAGATTTATATCATATATATATTACTCTA
The DNA here is from genome assembly GCA_963277665.1 of Viscum album. Taxonomy (NCBI): domain Eukaryota; kingdom Viridiplantae; phylum Streptophyta; class Magnoliopsida; order Santalales; family Viscaceae; genus Viscum; species Viscum album. The sequence goes on from OY728127.1 coordinate 2,018,589,807, forward strand.
TGTTATACTCGAATTTCATCAATTTTTTAAGGATCCAATAATATCTCTTTCCTGGTTATTACATGCTACATTAATATTTATTACTCCCTCACAAACTAAAATTTATTATACATAACATAATAATATTATTTCTACGAACTCTTTTTAACAGCATTCAAATGATCATCATACTCTTCCTTTCATTTGGAGTAGAAAAGAATATAACAAAAAAATACTACCAAAAATTTGTTGAGTTAATCAATAATGAATCCATTCATTAATTCCATTATGACAGCAAGATAATTTGCGAGTCTAAATATCCTCACTATAAAATTGTAGTTCCCATTACATGTAAAAAAGTAGTATTGGGGATATCATCCTTCTTAATCTTTTCCAGATAATATTTTTATTGTAGATCCACTATTGGGATGTATTGTACACTATAGAGATAATATACTAAGTCATAAATATATGATGGATGAAATGTTTTCATAATAATTATCATGTTGAGATCAAGACAATATATGTATAGTCCCATTAACCCATCCTTCTTCACAACCGAAAGGATTGATTCACACCACAATGTAGAATGTTGGTATATAAAAACATTATCCTGATTCTATTTTAATTTCTTATATAGCTATTATCATTCAACAATTTCAGTTCTATATATTGTCATTCATATTGGAAAAGATCCAGGAATAATTTATGTTGAGAACCCAACCTCATGGCCAAGAGGAAGACCAGATAATTCTTTTGGAAACACATCTGCAAATGTTCTTATAATCAGAATGTCATCAGGGATGATCTTTTCCTTTGTATCAATCATTTGGTGAAGATACCTTCTCTCATAGGGAAATAATAGTCATTCTTATGATGATGATACCAAATTCTATTTATCATCATCATCATATGTCTAAATAATTATAGTGTTATTTTCTATAAAAATGGAGAATTCATTCTCATATTAATTTATGTAGGCTAAAGTTCAACAATTTAAATTCTATATTTTTTCCTAAAAATTATACAAGATCCACATATAAGTTATATTGGGAACCAAACCTCATGTCTAATATGAAGACCACATAATTCTTTAATAAAAAATTTAAAAATTCTCTTACAATGGGCATTTCATCATGGATGATATTTTCAATTGTATCAATCACTTAGTCTAGTAACACGTTCTCATAGATAAATAATATCCTTTAATTTGATAATGATACCAAATTATCTTCATCCTCATCAATGTTGTGTGTAAATAATGATAGGGTTATATTCTATACAAATTGTGACTTTATTCTCATAGTAATTTATGTAGGCTCGAAACAAGGAAAGAAAATTCATCCCCAGAATTGAATTGAATTCATCTAAAGGGAGTTTCACAAGGTTTTAATGGAATTTAAGCCAAAAAATATGTATAGGGAATAATTTATATACATGGGATGAGATAATTTCCCCATTTTATCTTTTTAAATATGGTTTACATCTATATATTGAGTTGGTTTTTGAATAATTCTAATAAGAATTAATGATACCAATGAATTCATAGAACCAAAATCAAATATTCTGTTCGGTATCCTTGTATTAATATCTAGAGTACCTATCACCACTCATTTTTAGGATCAGCTTCAGTAGTAGGGATGTCATAAGTTCACCCTTTATTTATAGGCCTTAGAGGTTCTTATTGTTTCTTTTTTTAACAACCCTTTACATACTGAAATGATTTTGACAGTGTCTGTATTCCCTAAATTTGAAAAATTGGAATATTTGATTAGTTTTGAGTAGATTATTCATTTCTTCCATCACATTAGTGGATTTCGATGATAAGAAATTTTTATCTAGCACGACATCCTTCTTATACCTTAAAAACATTTATGACCCCTTCATAAAATTTTTGAGGATCTTATTTACAATTTTTTGACATGTTGGATGTTGGAATTTATTTCATGTATGATATTTCTTCATTATACTCATAGAATTAAAATCCATTCACCACTTCACATCTCTAAACCCATGAAACCCTTGTGATTAAACAATCTCCATTTTTAAATTGTTGGAAAATCAAAAAATTTCATCATATCAATCAATGTCTCAAATCAACAAATCATTTTTTAGACCTATCTATAGCCCACCAATGAATTGGTCAACATTATTTCGGGGGAAATAACAAAGATAGAAGTATATCATGAATTTATTGTGAATTTATACTCCTTTTACATAATTTATTCATCATCAATTTAATTAAGGCTATGTTAATACCTATATATTTTATATTGGAGAGTGTGAGGAAAACATTTTCCAATTTTTTTTTCTAAAATTATTTCCACTCCAACACATCAATTTCCTCCATAGACATCACATTTTGAATCATCATCCATAATTTATGAAATTTCCCCTATATAAAATAAAAAACATCTATGAACTTCTACCTTTAATATCCATTAATGATGGGGAAGATCTTTTGAATGAATTCTATATATTGTTCCATGACTAAGGAATCAGAAGGCCCACTAAAAGTCAAAGGCCTTTGTCACATGAAGGTCTAAATTAAACCATTATACTTCTTAGGTGGATGTTTCTATTCTTACTAATTAATTATTTTATTTAAATATAATGCAATTGAGAATTTATTTTCATGAATTTATTGACACCCGATATCATTTTATCGAGAAACATATTGGGAAAATCATAACATAAAACCTCATATTTTTTATTGACTCAATTCTATTATTTATATCCAAGGAAAAAAGAAATGTTATGTATAAAAATATTGAAACTATTAAATATATAAATAGTAAACTATGAACATTAAATGGATAACTCATAATTAACATATATTTCTCAACATATTAATTTATTTGATTCAATCTAAGTTATCAAAGATCTTTTTCCTAACATAAAGTCGTATGGGAAATTTTTTTCCCTTAATAATAGTTCATAATGATATTTTCAATTTAAAATTCATACCCTTCGGGAGTGTGAATCATGTTATATAGCGAAAAATCTTTTTCATAAACTCAGTGATGATCGAGTATCACCTAATGCACAATTTTTACATTTATTACCCCTACATAAAACTATTCTATGGTAAAATCCCCATGTAGAATCTAGACTAGGATATATTTTCGTGGAATCCACTTACTCTATAGATCACCACAATTTATATAGGTTTTCTGTTTCTTACTATTATAATTTATGGTTTCAATAGGGTTTTGTAAACCCATTCCACAAAAATATGTTGAAATTTTCTAAATACCATCTTTGACAACCCAAATTTTAATACACATTAATTCTTGATTTATTATAAATAGGTACACATAATACAATGCCAGAATACTATAAGGCACGATTTCATTCATAAATTTGTTATATAGCACAATACCATGAATCATGGTTACAAAATATTTATTTAATAAATCCCCAACATTACCATAAAATTCCATTTCCCTTGTAAACCAATATTAAAATACATGGGGACATACATAAGAAACCGGTGATCTATATATCGCATTAATGAAATTATTATATAATAACATAAGTTAATGTAGTACGTTTGGGACAATATTCATATCAAGGTAACATCATATTAGAGGGAATCATGATATTTAACATCAAATCATGATATGAGGGGACAACTATAGATCCCAATAACCAGTTAGATTCCATTACGAAGGGTGGATTAGTGAAACCCAATTTTTATAAATTTTGTTTAATTTTTTATTTCATCCCCTTGAACTATTTATGGTTCTCAATTCAGTAAATCTAATCTCACAACCTAAACTTATTTTCTAGTAATGAAGAGATAGATAGAGAGAAGAGCGCAATATTTAATTGTTTTGGTTGGATGGACCACTCTTTGTCGTGTTAGTTAGACACCAAAACATGGATTCTCTTCTCTATCTCCACAACTGAATACAACTTGTTAGACACCTCATCTAAAATATATTTACAATTAGTTAAGAACCAATATTTTTTCCCCATTGATTAGTTTGAAATCCCAATAACTAGCCTCAAATATATATATAGACACTGTAGTTATATGATTCCTCATCAATGTGGATCATGATATTGAAAAATCATTATTAAGGGTATTCCTCCCCTACATGAAATCCCTTCATCGCATCATTTTGTAATTCCTCAAGAGCGTTAACAATGCTTCTCTCAAAACACCTTTAGTATCTTTTATAGGAAATAACAAAGATCATATCCACTAGACTTGAAAATCACCATAACTTCTTTGATAGAATAATGTATTGGGTTACCAAAATGATCTTATAATTTTGAATTATCATTCCCCTAATTATTCTTCATCAAATACGAAGAAAATTTAATGATATCTCATTATTTCATGATTTAAAATCACTAATTTAAATACTCATTTAGTTTTGTTAGGACTACCACATGCATTATACTTCTTTAAATATAAATACATGGTCAATGTGGTACTATATTTTTCTTTATTTTGATTTATCCATTTAAATGTTTTTATGAATAACACATTTAGAATTAATCATTCAAATATAAATATATACTAGATATTTTAGTATTATATTATCAATTTAAATATCCCCATTAACTTATGTAGTTATTCTATTTCATGGAACTCATATGGAATACCCAAAGGTTTTCAATTTCCATATTTATTCTTCACAGTGTTCCTAACACTATGGTTTATCCGATGTATGTAAACCCACATGTTTCTAATTTCTCATATTTAATATAATATCATATATTTCATTATAAACCTCATTTAAATGCTCAAAGAAATAGGATTTTGGTTTCTTCCCAAAATATGAAAAACACCACTCATTTAATCACCTAAAAGATTGAAGACACTTGGCTTTTTAAGAGATAGGATATTAGACTATATCTACCCCTAAAAAGACATTTAAATTATAATATATTGGGTATTATCATATATCATATAACATTGCTCCTTCATCTTGGTTCCAGTTTTCCTTTATTTGATATTTAATGTCACTTCTCATCCAATAAATCTTTTCTTTTACAAGAAAATATTTTTACCATTAAATAGTACACCTCAAGCATGATTATCAATTCCTATTCTTTATCATTGAATAAAAATCCATTATAATAGAATATTTATATTATTTCCTTTTAATAATTAGAATAAAATTTATTTTTTTCCTCCAAGAGTGGGTATTAAATTTTAAATTCTTTATTTTATATTTTTATTTTCCTTATTGAGCTGTATATTGGTCAAAATTTTATTTTATTGATTTTCTATTAATTTACATTATATATATGTTCTGTCAACACCTTCATCACCTTAAAATCTGTCTTTTGATATTATGTTTTTCCTATAAAACATTTGTCAATATTATAATATCTTACTTCTTCTGAAACAATACATGTTGATGAAAAATCATCCATTTATCTTCTCATCATATTTAAATTCGTTTAATTTAAAAAATTCTTGTTATTCATCCAAAAACATTTCTGATACTTCTTATCTTCTTCATCAGATTTTGTGGAAACAACTTTCTTCCTTAGATTTTTATAGGAAAAATGACTAATTTTGTACTAATTATGTCATTTTAATGATTGTTTTCCTTTTTTCCATTACACATTCAAATTTTTTTTTCATTTTTATAAATATTCCCATCTATTGATTTATGTCATGTTAAGATTCCTAATCCTTAAATTCAATTGATTGTTTAAATTATTCAACCCAAACATTAAAATATTATTCAATTTTATGAAATATATTCTATGGGATGATCAATATCCTTATCAAATTCCATATTTAAAAATTCATGGATGTTTGGAGGTGACATGCACAATGATACCAATTTTATGATATGTACCCATAGTGTAAAAATGATCAAATAATTAAGTATTTTTTGATGAAGACAGAAACTATCTTAATCTATGGACATTATGCACAGAAATTCATGAATTAATTATTGTATAGGAATGATATTTCTCAATTTAAACATAGTATTACATCTTAAATTATAAATTTTATTAATAAACACATGTGTTAATACATAATTTCTGAACATTGAACAATAACCATGATAATTGTAAATATTTTATGCAGCCTCTAAATTTGATTATAATATATTGAAATATACCAAGAACCCCTTTATACATTTTCTATTATTTTCCTTTCTAACTCTTGCAACTCTTCACTGATGGAATGTTAGGTTTATGTTTTTATTGATTTCATGATACATTTTTCATCATAGTTTACATGATCTGTCTTCTTTAAAAAATTACTAAATTACTTTAATCGTTGAGTAGTGTTCACAAGTCTTAATGAATGATTCATGATTTTATTTTTAATGAATGATCATAAAAAACTAATTTTCCTCCTTTACATGATTAAATTGTTTTTCCAGGTTTTATATTCTATGAAAATGTTTTTTTATTTGTTCATTTTTATGTGAAAATATTTTCCAAGAGATCACTATCATAGGAATAGGCAATGCCAGTTCTTCTTCTAGTTTATATGAAATAGGAAACTCGTAGTGTCTCAAATACTTTTCATAACAAAAGAGGTTAACAATTTTATTTTATTAATCACATGACCAAGGTGGTAATACATAGATGTATTTCACATGCCTGAATAAGGACAACTCCATCCTTTATTCAAGTGTTCAAGAAACATATATTCTCCATTTGAATTAGAAATAAGATATCTATATGAAGTATCAAACAAAATACCACCTCAACCCATGGTTCTATTTATGAATGATTATTTATACCACATACCTCTTATATTCAAGGAGATTTATAGATGTTATAAAACTCAAAAATATATTTGGATATCATTAGTTTTGAAACATAAAATCTCATGACATATTTACACGACGTCGAGGTGATCAAGAAATTATATGATTGGTATTTCTGATCATGTAGAACCTGAGTTATTCATGAAATTTTATTATGGAAAGATGGTAATAAAAACTAGTGAAATAACACCAATGAATTCATGAGATGAATGTTTTCTAATATTGAAACTTCATGTGGTAGTAAAATATGTTCATTTTCATTTGATGACATCAAACGGTCATGTGAGTGCTTTGGGTAATCCACATGACATCATACATTGACATCGTTCCACGATTCATATGATTTTCATTAATTTATATGAATAATTCAAATGATGATTTTTTCTTATAATTAAGTGATTCATGGATGTTGAAATTTCATTCATGGTGTTGAGGCAATCTTAATATTATCTTTCGTTCATCATGACCAATGGGGATGGAAAATATGTATCAATAATTTCTTATCTTCGTTCTCAGTGGAATATATCATAACAAATCTAAAACCCTTGGGAGAGAAAAGTAGAAAAATATCACTCATTTCAATAGGATGGTTTAGATCATACCAATCATACGATGCTCATTTTATCCTTATTTTTTTAGATAATGATAATTGTACCTATTATACCGTATCCCACATCAAACATGCAAATATGTGTATAATGATTTGTAATATATCATAATCCAATAAATGGATCTGCAAGGGCACCAGGGTATTGACACCCATAACACACTCACAACCCACCTCATGGGCCCCAATGACATGCACCGACCCACCGAAATCCCCTCCCAAAACATTGTGTGCATTAATACTTGCACTCCATCAAGCCTATACAATTGATCAATCTCATACCAACCACTATGGATATCAAGGCATGGAATATATCCCACATGGTTGAATAGAACTCACATAAGTGGTTGATCATTCCCCCTTAGGTGACTGTGACTGGCTCCATGTTTTTATGTGATCACCTACAAATGTACATCGTTAAACAATTCCAATATCAAATATTAAATAAAGGATATGGTTTCTAATGTCTTTACAACACATTTTATTCACATAATATTTTCAAAACTACTTAGAAAATATATATCTATATTCATTAATGCAGATAGTTTTCTTCCATCCGGAAATTAGTCTCTTTTTTCATATAAACAATTAGATCTTATTTTTGAAACAATTCATCATCAAAATGAATATTTTCAAGGTATTTTTCTATGAATTAATTAATAATTCATGAAAAATTCACATTAAAAATAATAATACATGGTATATATGATTTTTATTTACACAATTATTAAATGATAAGCTAATAGACATAAGAATAGATGATCAAGGATTTATTCATCCACATAGGTTGGCTTGAGAGGAAGTAATTTTTAAAAAGAATGCTTTTAAAAAACATAATTAAAGGATAACCACTAAGACGTCTAAAAATGTTTCCTTGTTGGTAAAACATGCTCAATATACATAATATCTCACGAGATAAAAAAATTAAAGAATGCATTGGAGGGATGTATAATTTTAGGTCCACCCTTCACATTAATATCATGTACATGCCTATGTGTGCCATAAAGATCATACAAAATATGCATGTATTTTATCAATTTTAATCCCAAATTAGGGCGTGTGGGTTATATACATGAATTGTACCGAATATATAAAGGTTAGGTACATCTAGATTATTTCCTTTGAGTGGAAATGGGGAATTATATTTATGATAAAAATAGTTGTCATGAAAAATCATAGGATAATTTCAATAGTATAACAATGGAACATAATGATTTATGTAAAGTATAATTAGAGTGAAATATTGCACTCATCCCCTAGAAATAATATGTATAGTATGAGGTATGTTTGAAAACATATCACAACATAAAAAATTAGAAATAAAAAGTTCATGAATAAAGAGGAGATTGATAAGATCAATTACCATGAATGAAAACTTTTCGCAACATAATAGATGCTTCTTATGAGATAGTGAAAACTTGGTATAGATCGTGAGAGTGAAAAGAAGAGTAAATTTGTTAAAAAATAGATTTCAGTGAATATTAATGGGAGTTTGGTTGGAAAATTATAGAAATGGGAGGGTAATTATTTACTACTTTTTTATCATATGTTTTGGAGTCTATGCAATAAAAAAAATCAAAATCACAAACATTACCATTTTTACCATGGTTAATATGAAAGAAGTGTGGCTTCAAATATTATAAAATGTTTAGAATATAACTCATTAAAATAATACCACTGGTTATGTGGAAGGAGTTATGTTCATAATGAATTATTTTCTAAACCATACAATATATTATAGGTTTTTGTATGATTAATTAAGGTTTTATAAAATTAATGAAATAACATGAATAACACATTATTTTACATGGGAATCATATTTTTTCCTATGGATACAATTTATATTATTTATTAAATCCCATTTTGGATTTTGTTAATTATTAATACAAATTGTATATTTATACCGTATATAACTTTTACAATAAAATTTGATTATCTCAGAAAATTGTGAAAAAATTAACCATTGGATAATTTCAACATGATTAATTCAAAAAAATATTTATTTATTAAAATAATTTTTAATATAAAAATTTAAAATCATAAATAAACAAAATCCATTTATTTAAATATTTAGGATTTTACAGTGATAATATCTATCTATCCCCTATAAAATGTCATTTGACATCATAAAATCATTTTATAATTTATTATTTAAAAAATATGTTTTAATAAGAATATTTCTTCAAAATAAAATTAATTTATGAAAATTTTTATCTAATTAAAATGTATGTACCAATTTAAACTATATATTTTTTTAAAATACAATTTGTGTTTCATAATATCAAAATATATTTTTTATCAAAATAATTAGTTTATATTTTAAATTGATATTATAAAATGGGATAAATATAATTTATAATTTCCTATATATATATATAATCATATTATTATGGTTTAGATGGACAACCCTTTATTACACCATCATATACCATAATAGTACCAGGTGTGATGGGGTTACTTTATTTTGATGGTTTGATGAACTTGGTTTGCACTGTGATCTTTTAAGCATGAAACTATCCAGTAAATCGTTTTCATCTGGCATATGATTTTAAATTTCATCTCTAACTTGGTCAAGGGAAACAAAAATTTTTTCCATCTCTAGTGGAAGGTATGATAATTGACATTATAGGGTATGATTCAACTAATTGAGGAAATAACTTCTTTTGTCTATTTCAATTGTATTTATCATATCACAATATATTTCATAATCTTAATAATTTATATAAAACAAAAATATTATCAACAAGTATGGGGATTTAATTTTCTTTTTAATATTATATAATATGACTTATAATTGTTCAGAATAACCAAATTACTTCATGAGTGTTCTGTAATATCAATTATTGATGAGGAATTTATATATTTAAAAAGGAAATGTCAATTATAAAACATCTAGTCATTACAAGAATGAATGAAAATATTTATAAAATATTGATCATATTAAATATTATTGAATGAGTCATAACATCAAGTAATATACTTGTTTTTTAGTATACTAATAAAATTGATTATCCTATAATTAGTTCACATGCCCATTTATCTATCATTCATCTAAATTAAAAGAATATGGGCTCTCTAAGGTGAAATAGTAGGGTGTATAATCCCCTTATCACAAAGCTCCGATAGTTTTTTCTTCCAATCAACTATATACACTATGTACATTAAATATAGAGTCATCATTATAGTTATTGAATAAGAGATAAAATATATGAAAAACACAACATCAAGTTTTGTTGGATATCTTGATAATCCCTCAAGAAACTAATCAACATCTTTTAGTAATATTGTTACATATTCAATATGAATATTATCTTTACCATCCATAGATTCTATCTATTTTTTTTCCCAAGAATCGCATTTAGAAGTGTTATTGGAGGTAGATATAAGAATTTCCTAGATGATGAAGTCTCACATCTAATGATAGTGTTATCTACTTCTACAAAATGAATCATAATCTCATTATCCTAGAATTAATTTTTTACATTATACATTGTAATTCAATCTATACCAAGGGTATTATAAAAATATTAATGAAATGTATAGCCTTCATGATTTCTGTCAAATCCATACTGACGATTATATAAAATAAAACCATATGTATAATAATCATGTTTTCATGTAGCATATGCCTATGTTTAAAAATTGGAACTGACTGAGACATTCCTATAGTGGGGATATTACAGCAATTAGTTAGGACTGATGACTCTCATCTTATGTAAATAAGTAAATATATAATTTTATTGGAAAACATTGAAAATATAAAAGAGTATAAACACACATAATAAAATTAATAATTAGCCAAATTTTAGGATATGATTATTTTACATACCACTATATATTTCAGAATTTAATACTCTACTATAATGATCACATATTCTCAACCTTCTCACCTTAATAACTTCTCTTGTTAGTTAACTTTATGCATGATACATTTATTCCAATAATTATACATTTATCTATAGTTATAGAACTAGATTTAAATGGTTCATCTCTTTCCATTTCATTCTTTATTTATATTATCCTTTTATATATATTATGTAGTTGGGGGTAAAATTACAATGAAACACACGCACACCTAACACACAAAAGGCTAGAAAGGAAAACCATAGTCCCCAAGGAATAACCCACCAATCGATCACATATTAATTTTTTATTATATATATAGAACCATCGTCCATTTATAATCATGGGATATAAATTCTTTACCATCATTATGGCCACACTGCCCACCGTATCCCAACTATTCCCTAGAACACCAAGACTATCCCATTTATCTTTTGAAGACACCTTGCCACGTAACAGCTATCTTCCAGAATGCCAATACACCTCAATGATTGACCCACAACACTTCATGAAAGTGATGGAAAAACTATCCTATGCTACATAATGGCTATGTGTAGCCTCACTCAGCACTACCATCCCACCCATGTTTGAAGGCAACAACTTATCACTGACCGTATCATCATCTTCCCCACTATCAAAATGTTCACTACTACTGAACCACCTATAAATTCTCACTATTTCCAATAAGAAAATTCCTCCTTCTCTCCCTTGGAATAATTCTTCCATATATTAACCTGCATAATACTATTGGCTTTCAAGGTCGACAATATATCACCCACCCTAATGACCGCAATGTGATGTGATTTGGTCACACATTACATAGAATGTATTAAATATTATCATTGTAAAAGTATATGATACATATAAAATAATTATTATACTGGAATGCTAATATATATATATATATATATGATTTACTTCCATTCTTATAATAAGACAATAAAACAGAAACAACATTCACGCGTGCGTACGACCTACAGTCTCCATGAATGGTGTATAACATTTCATATTACTAATTTTTATATTATTATAAATATTTATATAATGAATATATATTATTTTTATATCATGTTTTACAATTTTTAAATATGAAAATCATTCTCTATGATAAAGGATAAGTAATAAAAATTTAAAACTGATAAAAAATTAAAGCTATTATTTCCCAAAACATATCATTAACATGAATTTGTAAATATAAAAGTAACATAAATTAATAATAAAATAATATATGGTATTAGATATAATAATATGTTACTTTCATAGTTTTATGACGAATTCTTATTCATTATAATGGAGTTTTGAATGAGTATGATGAGATTCAAGATTTAAGGTAAGGGTTTTTTCATCTCACTTTTATATCTGTGTGACTTATACCTTATTCACCACTAATTTATTTTTTAGTGTATATACTTCCTGGGAATGTATTATCTTAATCTTATACATACATTATGGTCACTTAAATATCCATTTTATTACCATTAATTCATGAGGTTTATGTTTCAAATGTAATCAAATCGGTAAAGTAATTTTCGTCTCAATTTTCCTTATTTAGGATTCATGTCATGTTATCTATATATATTTTTCTATGGGGTTTATATAACGCCCTTGACATGTTATATCATGAATATAATTCTTTTTTTGTAATATTTTATGTTTCATATAATCTTATTCTTTAATATGGATTATGATTAAATGTTACAAAAGTGGTAATAGTTTAATACTACAATCTCATCATTTATTGGGATTTTTATGATTATGTGTGATAATGTTTGAATGTAATTTTACCCCATAGAACATAATATATATAGGGGTTGGTTATGATTATACATCCATTTATGAAATACTAGGATCTATATCTTGAGAACCCTCACAAATTATCTTCCACTCTGGTTATCGATGATACCTCCATGTATTAGTACCATTTTTACCACTCTTTGGTACATTGGATAATTAATAAAATATTTTTATGAAAATTCAACTTGATTTCCCTCTTTATTTTTAAATTTTGTTTTATTCAAAAGCCTTTTTTTAAATGTTTTCAATTTATTTACTATGATGTTTAAAATAATCTTTTACCCATGTTTTTACCTTTTTAAATAAAAAAGTTTTTAAATGGAATCTCCTTATCATTTTCTGTTCAATGAAATTTTATAAACTTTTTACACACAAAAAGGAATGTTCAAAATGTGTGCATTTATCCACTGTCCTGATCGAAATTTCGATGATGATTCCATTGAATGTTTGAATGGTTATTTTAATGAAAATATTTTCCCTAATATTATGTAAATCCAATCATTTTAATGTTGTTTTCAATGAAAACATTTTTTAGAAAATTTTAATGTCTAAAAAGTGTATTAAATTATTTTCAAATAATCATTCATATTTTTAGGTTAATTTCAATGTAAATGGTTTTCAACAAAAAATATTGTTTAAAATTTTATTTTTTAAATATTAACGGATATTCTACCTAGAAATGTATTAATTAAATTTAAAATCTTAATTTATATGTTTTCAAATAGGTTTTTAGAGAAAAGTATTCCAAAAATGATTTTTCTTTTAATAATTCATTTACAAAGAAAGGTTATTTACCTTAGGAATGTATTCATGTAATCTTTCAAAATAATTTCCCATATAATATTAAATGCATTGATATAGTTTATAATTTTCTATATATTGGATCCTAGGGAACCATTAATATTATTTCATTGAATGGATTATATTAATATGAATTGTTATTTATGAAACCCATATATCTTCCATGTGTTCTACCATGATAAAATGAATATGAGACATGCTTTCATTAAAAGTTTATTTCATGTTGGAATGATTATGAAACTTATTTATTTTTATCATGTAATGATATGATTATATTTTTTTAATACAACTTTTATTTCATGGGTGTTGATATTATGTTTATAAATCCCAAATCTTTTTATGGGTCTTGATATGATGTGAATTTTTTGATCTTGTTGCATAAGAATGTATGATACCATTATGTGATAGGTGGGACATATATATCCCTCTAATTAATTGGATAATGATTAATGTTCTATGAGATCGAAGGGTACATGAGTGGTCATCGCAAGTCTAAAACAAGGGGTTGCACAAGAGGGAATCCTCATCCCAAAACAAGTGGGAACATTGGAGGGAATCATATGCCCGAAACAAGAGGCTATATAAGAGGGAATCCCCTAAATGAAAGAAGAGCATACAAGGGAGGGATTCCCAAGACTGAAAAATTAGGGTACATAAGAGGGTATCCCATGACCGAAATAAGAGGGTACATGGGACGACATCCCATGCCCGAAACAAGAGGCTAAACAAGAGGGAATCTGAAGCCCAAAACAAGAGGGTACATGGGGAGGTTATCCCAAGTACCTAATAAGGGGGTATAGAGTATGGATTAAAACCCAAAATGAGAAGGTACATTAGTGGGAATCCCTATCCTAAATCAATAGGTTATAAGGGAGGGAAACCCAAGATGGAAGCAGGTATATAGGTGATTAGCCCGATCCTAACATATTATGATAATCCTGGTTGGTACCATTAACATTGAATTTTATATGATTATGTGTATTACACAATTTCGTGTCTTATTAATTTGTTTTTATCTAATGGATGATTATCACAATTACATTATGATTCAGATCTTATTAACTACCTATCTTTATTCCATGAATCTTGATTATGATATTATATATGTATGGTATGATATTCAAATAATATTATCATGTTATAATACTCTTTTTACTATGTTATATATAAAACTTGTTTACCCATATTTAGAATTTAATAACACACCTTTCTTTTGTTTCTTTTCCTTAGGTCATGAATAAATGTTCTATGTAGGAGTAATAAAAGGGGAAAACCTTCGAGAGAGATTATTAATATATTTCACCAAGTTAAGAGATTATTTTTCAATGTTTATAAAGAAACTAAACTATTATGGTCCCCATGCATGTATTTTTGTAATGTTCAGAATATTCATCTAAAATGATGTTATATCTTTGTATATAAATATTAGCTTGATATATATCTCATGTACAGAAAAATAATAATTATAGGAAAATTTATTTCATGAATGATGTCTATAAGAAAATATCTAAGAAAACTATGCCAAAAAAATGATTTTATTATGATTAATATTATTTTGATACATCTTTATATTCATAAGATGAAATTCTAATTCAACGTCAAATATTTGATTTATGGAATACTCAGATGAGGTACATTCATTTTAATTTTATAATCATGAATCTAGTTTATTATATGAAATTTACTCATTTAAATAATTTAATTAATATTTAATTATTCTTGGAGTAATGCATGGAAGCACAAAAATGAAAAAAGTTCCATTAAATAATTTGTTGATTTTGTTTCAAATGAAAAGGAGGATTTAAATAAATAATTCATATTTCAAATTCATGAGGGAAAATATTACATCCTCTTATAGAAAACATGGAATCAAGATTAAGGGAATAAAAAAATATGATTAATATACTTATGATACATCAAATGTTTCAAAAATAGGATAAAATTTATTAATATAAATAGTTCATGAAGTGGAATCTATGATTAAAAACAAAATCATCATTAAAATAATGTGATCCTAATTACAAGAATAAGAAACTATTTAATGAATTTTTTTTTCAATAGTGTATAAATTCACTATGGTAATAATTATTGTTTTAAAAATTTTATTTATATATTCATTTCATTCAAATTAGTTTTCAAAATATCGATGTTGATTTATTTTATTGAAAAAATATATTTTTTCCCATATCCATATATAATAACATTGTTGGACCGATGAGAATATGGGTACCAAAATTTTTTTTGATTTATTTTATTAATAGGTAAATGGTCCAAGAACATCAGTGATAAGTGGAATAATCATTGGTTTTGTTCATGTAATATGAGTGGGTTCTAAAATAAATTATAATTGTTATCAATATTTGATGGAAGTTATGACACATTTGGTAAAAATTACAAAGGAATGATCATGGGAGTTAAATTAGTTGGTAATCCATGTTTAGTCCTCATCAGAAAAGTTATTTATTTATAAGGATTAATGAAAAATATAATTAATATTTCACAAAATTATGATATAGGTGATTTATATGATTTCATAAATAATGGCTATTTTATTTTCAATGATAGAATCCTATAGTATAAGAAAACCGGAATAGAGAATGTCTATACTCTATTTCATTAATATTTAAGTATAACAAATCAACTATTTAAATTATCAATCAAATGAATCATGGATTTGGTATAGAATACTAGGAAATTGAAATTTATATTATTTGAGAAATTTTTTCAAAAAAATTACATTCATAATTACCTCAACACAAAGTGAATAAAAATGACTATTTGATGAATTAAAAATGGGAATGAAACAAATGGTATATTGTAAAAAAATTAAATAAGAGTCTAATTCTATGTGTAACATCACATAATTTCCATGTATTGTTTTAATTATATGGAATTATTCTAAGACCACGCACTCTGACGACAGGTGATTCCGAGGCCCGGTGAGCCCAAAACCGAATTTTGAACATTTTAATGGTACATTCTGTAAATGTGATATCAGTATTTTCTAAATTTTGAACTGGTGCTCAGATCGATAATCTGAGGGCACTGTAGAACTCATAGTGTTAGGATTCACCAATAGATGAATTATCATTGGTCAGAAAGGTCTGAGAGAAAAAGTTATTTTTTCAAATTTTGGAGAAAAATAATAATATAATTTGAAGGAATTATTTTATTTCTTTTCCTGCCATTGAGTGGTGGATGTCGACGCTGTGATACAACATCGAGGAGGCAACGAGGTGCATTAATGTATATTAAATAATGGATCACTTGAAACCAATATGTTGTTATCTTAATGAATCATTAAATGTGGCTCATATAATGAGTATCATTAATGGGCACAATGTTAAAGGACTTTATATTTCTTTTAATAATTCCAACATATTGGTATTTAGTAGATTAAAAAATATCAGGAATCATTGACGAACCATTGGAAGAATCATTTTCCAAATAAGAATGAATAAGGATTAGCTGACAGATCATGATCATCTTCGACATGCCTCAAATAATGGAGCCAAAAGCGATGTCGACATTCTAAAACCTAGAAGACCAAATATTATGCATTGAACAACAAAGAGGTAGGGGTTTATGCATTCTTTGTATTTGATTATTTATTCCTCATTTAAAAAATTAACGATGAACGTGGGTCAACTGACTGATGGGTTGATCCGTGAAACACTCTTTCTTGTAGGTGGATATCGTGCAGGGTTTGATTTAGGGGGTTTTAGGATGTGTGATTATCATCATTTCCCCCCCCCCCCCATCATTATACTCTAAGGTAGAGGGTGAAGACCAACCTAAACAAGGCTCAGTCCCTCCATAATAATTGTTCTTAGTGCATTCTTCGATGTCGACTGATCCACTAGATGGTAAGACAGATTTGAGAACTTCATGGTGTAGAGGGCGATCTCTATGTGCCAAAGACACATGCGACGTGAAGAACATACCACCAAAGTGTGTCTGATGGTCCAATGAAGGTTCTTCTACAATTCCAGCAGTGGCGGAACTCGGCGACGCCGATCACGTGCAGGATGGCGGGTCTGAGGGCTACCGGCTTTGTAGGAGACTGTGTGGAGTGGCGCACTGAGGCGACAGTAGGCCGCAGACGACATGCCACGACAGCATTAGGATAGGCGGTTTCAGGGGCGTCTCATGGTGGGAAGGCCCATGACTTGGACATCAAGTGGCTGGAGAGCCATGGTCCATCAACAAAATCTGGAGGATGCCCCTTGTCCTCAGGGCCAGTGGTGGCCAGACATGATTCGTCTGCCATGTCCCAACTAGACGGTGCCCCACCGGCTGCACTGGGAGGTCGGTCTTCAGCTGGTGGGCCATGCCCCAGCTAGCGGGCCAATTCAGATGCAAACTGGCAGTCCGGAACCACACCCCATGGGATAGACATGCACTAACAGGCTAGACCCACACCCTCAAGGATGGGCCAGATGAGACTCGATCATTGGGAAACCTGGGGGGATGGGCACTCCGCCATCCCAGGACATGTCCAGCAAGGGCCATTGGGCGTGGGCACCTATCCATACTGTATTAGACCTACCTAGACTAAAACATGGTCAGGTTGAGTCCATCTAATAAAACCAAGTTATGTGAGACCCTAAGGCTGAGGTGCTCGGATTGGTCTGATAGGGTAAGATTGGGCCCAGACACAAGTATCCCATGTTTACTAAAAGTAACGTATCTCTTAGAATGGGTGTCTGATTGATGTGTCATCAATGGAGTTTGGACCCTTCCAATAGGGAAGTCATACTGATATACACTAATTAACTTTTAGAAAAAGTTGGAGTATGTTTGGGTTGGATCAGACTTGAATCCAACTAGACCCTTTTTACTAAAAACCCAATAACATACAGATCTGCCATCCATTCAATTTTCTATATGTTGCATTAGGACCCTTATGAAGAGAAGGTCCTTTTGGGTTACATTAAATAGCGATTTCTAGAAGTTGATGTACTATTTATGGATTGAAAAGAAGATTCTCGAGAAATTAACTGTGCTAAGTGAAAGAATCTAGTAGTTTCCTGGGACATGAAGAAATAATTGTGATCCTGTGTGGGTCAGCACCTAGTGATCATGATTGGGTCATCACCTAGAGATTTTGTGTTGGACATCACCTATAAATACTCAATGGGTCAGCACATTGCGATCCTAAGTGGGTCAACATGTAGAAATCCTCTTTGGGTCAGCACCTAAAAACCTTGTGTGGGTAAGCAGAAGAACCACATGATAGAATAAGATGATCTAGTTTTATGACTGATCATATTTATTTCTACACTTAAGTTATACCTAGTATGAACTGGGTCTTTTACTTTGTACTATGTGTTAGAGATCATGGTTTGTTGTTTTACATCTGTGGTATTTCTGTTGTGGTGTTTTCTTTTGTGGGTTACTAAAATAACTTCAGGGGTCTTGGGGTCCCGAATAAGTATTGTTATAATAACCCTACATGGGATTCACCCTCCTGGTTGTGTATTATGAAGATGAGATATATATTTGATTAGGACATTGGGGAGCTAGGACTGGACACTGCTTAGAGGTGGAATGATAGATGTGGTTTGTTGCAGTGGAATCCAACTAAGAGTTGTACACACCCTTTAGGTAAATTCCATGGAAGACGACCTCTAGATATTTTACTTCTTTTGTTGAACATTCCTTTTAGTTAGGTTTTTATTTTGGCCACTTTACTTTCTATTTACACAAATTACTCACAGTGGTGGAAATTTTTGGTGATGTATTAATATTGTTTCCTTCGTGGATAGCTTTTTGAAGTTTTCCCTATCTCTATGTATACATGATTTAAATAATATTCCTTCCCTTTTCATGATATTACTTTCTAGTGCAATTAAATAGCCCCTAGCCTATATAAGGCATGCATGGGGATGTCGTGGAACATTCCCTAGGGGGATGGGTTGTGACACTAGGTATGAATCCAAAATTCCATTGTTATGCATTGAAAAATAACAAAGAATATCTTCCACGGTTTGAATCATCAACTCAGAATGAACATCAATTTGAGGATGAACAATTGTGGTAAAATATAATTTATTTCCCAATTACTTCTGATGTCATTTTGATAAAAAGGATTTAAATTTGTGTCCTAGACCTTTCAAGGAACTCAATGTAAACACAATATCTCTCTTAGATATAGTAATGAAATGATCAAAATAAATTGTATCTCGAATGGTTAGGACATATATATATATATATTTATTCATTAATAAACCAAAACACATCATCACCTCAAGAAATATCCAATAATTACACCGTGAAAACCATGAATATATTTTCATATTTCTTCTCATACACTATAGAAGTTTGAAGCATTATATTTGGTAATAATTATTATTCTTTATTGTAAAGATAATTCAGACAAATCATGGTAGATTCATAAATATCTCTTTTCAATATATCTAGCTAGTAATACCCCCAATGGTATCAATACATATTAATGCTTCTCGGATGAATGAAAAACAATGAACTATGATTTCCACTCAACAACTCCTTCAAGTAGAAATCAAAATCAAAATATAATATTTCTCTTTATCATAAAACACATTCATCAAAAATATTAAAATTTGGAAACATAACCTTCATCATATATTATACATTTTATTAAAAATATTTATACTCTTTTTGAGTATGTTTAGTTGTTTTTTGGAAAAGTTGAATTCATTGAGACTAGAAAAAAACAGAGTATGCCCCTATTTCTAAAAAATACAAACCAAATTAATCAAATCTTCTAAAAAGGGGTTATATTAAAAAAGTTAAGTTGATAAATTTCACATTATATTTTCAAATAAAAGCATCAACCAAATTGTTTATTTTTCAATGACGGTAATGATTCATGCCGTAAATATCTAAAATTAGTTATAGTCATCATATCTATCCCAAGATTACTTATTTCTGAGTGAATATATACTTCAAACAGTTGAGATCAGTATTTATTTAAAATATTAATCCATAAAAATTATTACACCATATTTTAAAAGAACGAACCACACTAGTTAATTACAAATCATGTTTAGGGTAATTTTAGTTTTGAGGATTCAAATAATATGGCGAATAAAAAATCAGATGATCATTATACATTGGAAAAAACCATGTTCTTTCAGTGAAGCATCACAATAGTTGAAATTTATCTATTTCTTGAAATCAGGGTTATAATAGTTGCATTATCCAACCATATTTTTATTTCATGAAATAAATCATCACATTATTTTGTCCAGAAAAAATTAACTTCTTTTTTAGTAAACTTATTCGGCAGTCTGGACCCTTAAAATATGTTTTCAAAAATTAATTTGTAGTAACCATCTAATCCAATAAAACCAAAAATCTATGTGATATTTGAGGTTATTTTCCATTAATAAAAAAAAATTTAATGGGGTCAACAATTAAACCATTATTACAAATAATGATTTCAAGGAAAGATATTTTGTGAAACCAAAATTTGTAGTTACTAAATATCTATATATAGTTTCATTTATTTTAAGGAATGAAAAAATCCTTAGGTGTATATAAATATTTTTATTGACATTTGAAATATAAAAAATTTTAATCCTTAAATAGAACACATGTCCCAAAATTCATGATAAAAAATTATTCATATAGTTTATAAATACATTTGTAACATTATACAACCGAAATGGCATAAATACAAACTCATAATGCACATATCATGTCCGAAATGAAGTCTAAAAAATATCTTCCACCATCACCTTCAGTTGATGGAATTAAAACCATAGGTAATCCTTCATAAAATACTTGGTTCCCTAGTGTAATAAAATAAGTCATTTATATGGGCTAATGGGTTTTTTTTCATAATTGTGATGTTATTCAAGGATCTATAATCAATAAAAATTAATTATTGAACCATCATTATTTTAAAAAAAAATAAGAGCAACCCATGGAAAAGTTCTATGATGAATGAAATCATTATATTAAAACTCTTAAAATATATTTAAATATATAATGTTACACTTTATCCATTTGATATGGGGTCTTAAAATAATATTAGAATCTGGATCTAATCCAACAATAAACTCAACATATCGATCATGAATTAAACTAGGAAAATTATTAGTAAATACAACCTTTTATTTATTAAATATTATAAATAAACTAATTTTAAAATGTTGATTATATTCAATAATATGAGATAAGTAACATTTACTATGTTTTCTAATAAAAATTTCTGCTTATTAGTAAGTTAGTAAAGTCATGAAATCATTGAATATAGCTTTCTTAGCTCTAAAATATATCCTACCATGATAATATAAAATATAATCCATTATAAGAATGAAATAAAACTCTATTATGGACCGTTTAACATTTTTTTTAGGAATGATCATTACGATATTAAAAATAATAATATCCTTATAAATCATGGTTTCATTAATATTTCCACTTGATTCTTCAAAAAAATTTACATCTATTTATTCACGTGGTGGTTTTCAAATTTCAAAATAAAATATATCAGAAATTAATGAATGCGATAATCTAGAGACACATGAGGTATTATAATATTTTGAATCAACTAGTATCAATTATATCCCCACTTCATTTGATAGATTCATGAATTATAGAATAGATTAAAATATTTAGAACTAAAAAATCTCATCATCCTCTTTTCACCACTTTTAAAATTATTTTCCTTATACTTCTGTGCCATAAAACAAAAAATACTATATCTAAATCACTTATAAGACATAATAATACATTCATTGGGATGATTTTACTACACATTTCACAAGATGGGAACATGGTTTTATTTCCACCAGATTTCATTGATGAATGATTCCCCATTTCCTTCCAACACGACTTATTTTTGTTGTTGTTTTAATTGAATACATTATAATTGATAACTCCATTTCAATATTCATAAGACATAAAACAATTCCCACAATTTCAAAATACTAATAATCTAATTCCCTTCAATTAAGTACCATAAATACTATGTAAATTGATTAATGGTTCAAGGATGATATTATAAAAAGTTTTGGATGTACCTAGCCAATTTTTCATCATATAATTCCTCCAATTATTCCACATTTTAAAAAATTAAATGATTTTTTGTTCAATCCTTGGTTGAATTTCTTTAAGAAAAAAATTATCATGGAAAATATTTATAAATTCAAAAAATTCTAGTGCATTAATATATTGATATTATATAAAGTTCATAATTATTGAACATCCCTAGACATATTCACCACCAAAATTTTTAATATAAATACTTACCTTGGTACATGAGAGGGAATCCTATTCTCAGATATTGTAAATAAGTTATTTTCCCATGAATAACATATTATTATGGTATTGGTAGGTATGTTTGACATAATATTTTATACGCTTATGTGTGTTCCACATTTTAATGACTTATTAATCTATATTATTTTCATGGATTATGCTCTTGATTGCCTTATGATTCATTAAAAATGAACATTAAATATTCATTCCATGACACTGGACTATGGTATTTGATATGCTGGGTATGATCTTCTATTGTTATGATCATTTTTTCATACCCTTATTCTCATTTTATTCCTACATATCTCTCATTTTTATTGTGACCGAGCATCTGAGATCACCCCATTCTTGTGATTTTATTACCTATATTATAAAGAAAGGATTTAAGTAGGAGCTATAAAGGGGGAACATATTTAAGGGAGATTTTTGTAAAACCCCAGTTAAATAAAGAATATGAAATCTTTATATTTATCTATATTTGTGAATAAAATATTAATATTACTTTAAAGGGGATGCTATGCTCGATGGCATACCCAATATGCAACAACGAGTTTCTTGGGATTCATACGTTGCACTCTAATAATAAAATAATATTATTTTAAATGGTAGTTAACGCCTAGCCGTTTTAATGGTGGGAATGAACAGAACTAACTTCCAAATGATTATATATGTTTGTCAAATATTTTTACTTTTTACAATAAATGTTAGAGGATTAAAAATGAGAATGAATCCAATTTTCAGCGTAAACATTCTAATATTCTTTAAAAGGTCGATTAACCGCCTTTTGATGGCAAAACTCTTTTAAATCCACTTTTTGAAAATTTTATGTGTTATATTTGACAAAATATAATTTTTCTTTAGAATCGGGACATCACAATTTACTTTGTGTATTTTTTTTGTATTTTTCCGAAAAAGTTCAATTTTTAATGAATAGTGAAAAATGTTGTATTTTAATTCAAAACCAATTTTTAATCTAATTTATTTATATTATTATATTATCTTTTGAATTGGTTTTAAAGTGAAATTAAAATATATTTTTACCATTTAATCCAATAGTGGTCGATGGAATTAATTTCACTTTGATATCGGACTTAAACTAGTGTCAATATTTTGATATATTTTGTTTCATAAAAACACGCTATTTGTTTTGACAGCGGGAATTAATTATTAAATTAATTAATGCAACTTATATGTTTTGAATTTTTTAAAATAGACATCATTTTTGAGTTCAGAATATCATATATTGATTAGGGTGAATTTTTGGGATTTTTCTGAAAAACTTCAATTTTTGATGAATAGTGAAACCACTATGTGGTACTTATAAAAACTAATTTTTCCGTTTAAATGAAACTTTTCCATCATTGTGTTTTTAATTTCAAAAATCTGACATACATGGTTGTAATTAAGAAGTAAAATGTGGTTCAATGGGATAAAAATAAGTTTTTGGTGAATAGTAACTTATTAAGTTTTTAATCACGATTAGAGGTAATTAGTGTAGTTTATGGTAAGAATAATGTTTTAATAAAATGAAATGACCTATACACATGTCCTAACATCATTTTATGTGTCATGGACGACCAAGAAAATCCATGGGTCAACTTTGCGACACCATGGAGCCACTTTGGTTGGAAAATGACATAAATACCTTTTTATTTAATGATAAAGTAAAAATGACACAAACCTGAGATGTTTTACAAAAACTATTTTTAGATGGAGTTATACAAGTCATAATTTTGACTATAAATAGTCATTGGAAATATACAAATATTTCCTACATCATAGTATATTTTATTATAATTTTTAGACATTAAATAAATTAAATTATTTATGACATCATGATGATGCAGCGATGACCTCATTATTTAACGATTTAAATAAAATGTAAAGATAATGTAATATCTAAGACCTAAACATGTCCAAACCCTATTGGATGAGTGGATTTAGAACCCTTATCACCTTATCCTTTAAATACAACAATGTTTGACCTATAAAATCCTAATCTCTTTTGAATGTAAAGTAACATTTTGCTTACTTTCCAAGAGTGCCCCTCCTCTCCTCTTATAAAAGGCCCACAACTCTACCTCCATACCCACACTCCCAAAGCCTTTGGCTCGGCCAAAACCTCCCCATTTTGTCTCTAAACTTCCCTCTCTTACTCCTTGAAGCCTCACATTGGGCATAAGTCTTCTCAAGGAAGCCTTTGAGCTCAAATCTAAGAGAGTTACCCGATTTTAAGGTAATGTCTTTACATGAGTCCTTTTGTATTATTTTGCTTCTCCAACCCCCTAAAGTCTTTTTATTCATTTCTTTTGTAAAAAATCCAGTATCTTAAATATACTAGGATTTTTTTACAATAAGGATTCTATCTACACTTACACACACCTACAACTAATGGTTAAAGAACATACTGTTTCCGTGGATGGCGAATTTCTGCCTCCCGAAACGATGATTGTTCAACATTTTTTTAACAGCTTCAAAGGTTGCCATTAAGATGACACTATTCTTATATATTATATATAATATTTTTATGTTTTACTTAATCTTATGAATTTTTCATTTATGGCATACCTTTATGGTTTCCATTATGGGTAAACGCGATATCATCATTTGAGGAAGTGTGGACTACCGCCCCCTCAAAGTGATGTGATTCGTTAATTCCATATGTGGGACATATAAAGGATGGATTTACTGTTATTATATATGATGTTATACTATAATTATAATATACCTTTATATAATTATTATTTTCTTTCCAATAATGTATGAGATAGAAATGAAAGTAGCGTTCATGTGTACGTACGGCTTACCGTCTCCATTAACGGTGCATTTCATTTCTTATCCCCAAATTGAATGTATTATTATGAGTAGATATATATAATGGATATATATGATTTATGTTACATCTAAATGATTAATATAATTCTGGAATTAAAATATACATACCTATCATATTGTTTTAATTCCATTAATATGACATAGAAATGAAAGTAGCGTTCATGCGTACGTACGGCTTACCATCTCCATGAATGGTGCATTTCATTTCCTTACTCTAAATGATTATGTGATATTATAAATACATTTATATGCTGGATATATATGATATATATGATATCCAAATCAGGAATTTCATTCTGGATATAAAGAACCTTTGACCACACGAACAACATGCAATTGTAAGAACTCCACTTTCAACTTAAGAACCAAATATCGACAAAAAAACATTAATAACTTAATGATTACATAATGTTTATAACATGGAAATAAGTGATATAAAAGGAATAATAATCTTTAAAAAGGTTCTTAATCAAGTAGAAATTAACTCATGTTTATTATTCAGGACATTAAAGAACGATCGAGTCATGTCAGACCTGAGGTAAGGGATCCTACTTCTCTCTTTGTTTTTAAGTACGCTCTTTTATGTCATTCCTTCAAAGCTCGTCTTTATTGTGATTGGGATTTTCTTTTATATTACTCTTACTGTAATTTTTATGTTCATATTATTAGTGACCCTATTTTCTCTCATCAATCCATTTTGGACGTTTTGAGTGGCGCCGTTAGGCTGCCGAATTTTCGTAAGAGATCCAACCTCTCTCTTTCTTTTTAAGTACTCTCTTTTATGTCACTTATTTTAAGCTCCTCTTTGTTATGTTGGGGGATGTTCTTTTGTATTCCTATTTCTGTAAACATTATGTTGATATGATGAGAGACCCTATTTCCTCTCATCAATCCATTTTGGAAGTTTTAAGTGGCGTCGTTAGGCTGCCGAGTTTTCACAAGGTATTTTTCATCTCACTTTTCTTCCTGTGAGATTTATGCTACATTTGCCACAATTTACATTGAGTGGTGTATGTACTTCATATTATTATACACTTTTTGTAGTATAATTTCATTTATTGGTATTCACATCTTCATTGTATGACCCTTCTTCCATGGGGTGTATGTTTCGAAAGTTACCCAACTCGGTAAGGGGACCTTTCACCCTCCTCTTTTTAAAAGACTTATTTTGTTATGTATTTTAATTTACATAATATTATTTTGGGATATGTTATTATATATCCTTGTTGATGTAAATTTTATGTCCAAGTGATGAGATACCCTGTTTATCTCTCATCAACTCTTTTTCTGAATTTTGAAGTGACGTCGTTAGGCTGTCTAATTTTTACAAGGGAACTTCTTAACCCAATTTCGATTTTTTGGGATAAACTTTTACACCTTGAATATGTCGTTATATGATTATGTGTGAATGTCCTCTGATTGTTTTACACTTAATACCCACTTATATTTCGTGTATTCATTTGTCACACATAGTTATGTAACTGATTTATGCTTAATCCAAGGATACCGTCTTTGTATGAGACTTCGTCTCAATCTCCTTTCATTGAGGCATATTGTGTTTTATACCCAACCTTCTTTTATACTGTGTATAAAACCCTTTGACTTTTACGTTTATCCAAAAGGAATATTTTTTATATGATGCATTTTACTAAATGACAAAAGGGAATGTTTTTGTCGCACGTATGCGGCGAAAACGACTTCTCTGCCGCCGTGACCATTATTTGAGTTTCGGCTTCCTCTACAAGCTATACCTTTTTTTAAAAGAAAATTAAATACCATGTTTTACTTTTCTTTTATTTTGTTATTGAAAATGGTTTTTATAATGTTTTTATATCAATGTTATGTATTGATATCTTGTTATTGAAAGGTGGAAATGTTAGGTTTCCTTTATGCATGTTTTATGTGATACGATTATGTTGAGGTTCTTGGGAATTATTATGATGATGGGTGGTTCCAGGATAAACTAAGGGCGGGTGAACCCGATATAGCTCTCCAATTCATTGGGTAACGCGAAGGAGTTAAACGTTAAGGTTTCTCTGAAGAGATTTAGGGAATATACTGTGATGGGTATTCCAAAACGTAACCAAGAGGGTTACTCCCTACGCAAGAATGTTATGAATGCCTCAAGTTACCTTTTATGTCTTGTGATTTCTATGATTTATTCATGATTTGATGAGGAATGTTAATGTGACTATGTTTTATGGGTAACGTATGATTTCATTCTTATGTATATATGAACTCATGTTTTGTTTCAATATTTTTATAACCCTTACTGTGCTTTTTATTCCCATCCCATGTTTTTGAAATGTTTTTCACAGTTCAAGAGAAAGGTACATGATGTGTTGATAGTGTCAAGGATATCTCAAGAAAAAATCCATGTTTTATTTTAAATAAGTTTATGTTGATGGGATGAATGAACACTGTCTTTTATTTTACCACTTTGTTTAAATGTGCAATGTAATGCAAGTTTCATGATCTAATTCTCTAAAACACTAAACCTGAAAAGATCCTCAATGTGTAATGTTGTAATAACTCAAGATTAATTAAGGTTTAAAGCTGGGGACATATAGTTTTCTAGGATCATTCTTCATGTTATAATATTATGATTCCAAGTTCCCAATGACATTAACCTATTAGGGTCCTCGGGTATGTATTTATATAATGTGTTAAAATTTCTCTAAAAGGATGTAGTTTCCATATATGTTTATTCTGGGTCACTATTGATGTTATCAAAGGAACAGTTTAGTCAACCTTTTTAAACTAGGATGAGAAAACATTTGTGATATTCTAAGGGATATTGCTAAGGATATGTATAGTAATTTCTCTAATGATAAGTCTAAGGATGACTTAAAGTATAGAAAAATGTCCTAGAATATTGGAAATTTATATGGAAAGAGGTTTCTAAGTAACACATCCATCTATGGATACTAAAAGTGGATGTGACACTAGAATAATTTTACAGTAGGGAGACAACCTCAAAAACATTATATTGAGCTATAATCGATCGAGAACTGATGGGTGAAAATGAGTAGTAGTGCACACTTGGTATGATACTCATAGGGGATATAATTTTGAAATTAAAAACCACTTTATGAACCATAAAAAGGGATTTAAATAAAATATTATTATTATAAACTTGTGATAAAACTATGTTTTCATAGATTAAAGAATTATGTGTCACGATTTAAGAAATCCTAAATGATATTTTTTCATGATTTTGATGTTCTATACTATGATAATGTTTATCACACTACTATTTACAGATATAGTTAATGGATGGAACCAAAAGAAACCTTGTTAATGTGGAATTATATGGAAAATACAATGACTTTCCTCATGAAAAAATGGATGTTATGGAATATGGAGTGAAAAACCATGTTGAAATGACTACACAACCTGATCAATACAATAATTAAGCTATGATTAGAAATTAAAAAAGGAGGGGGTACAATTTTCTTGAACGATTCTTAAGAATATTCCCACCATATTTTTCTGTAATTATCAATCCACTAGTTGTTTTAAAATAGGTATGTAATATTGAAATGATATTTTTCAATATCTGTTGTTTATAATGTGAAAAATTTATTTTGGTAACTTATCTTTTGTTAGGTGAAACGAATTAGAAGTGTAAATTTATCAAAAAAATGAGGAAACAAGATAATATTGTCTATATAGATTAGGAAGTGTTCATATACTTCTTTTTCAATAATAAACATCCTTATATTCCTCTTATTAAAATAGAGACTTATGTATTCCATCAATATAATGGTTATTACATAAAAATATGGATATTATTAAATGGGAAAAATAAAAAATATTGATAGAAAAAGATTATATATGACTAGTGAATAATGTATTGAAGGGAACATAGAAGAAATTTTCTTTAAGGAAATAATAATGTTTTGAAGTATAGAATGAAACTTCTTTAAATAGTTGAATACTGAGGTAATGTGGATAATGATAATTCTATAAATAATTTACCTCTAACAATTCAGTGTTTCAAATATAAGGAGTATTGGATTTATGATATAAAGTTATTAAAACTAATGGTTAATGATGATGATCTACATAAAAATATCTAATGTCATCGGATAATGGTAAATATTATTCAATAACAATTGATGATGTGATTCATGATAATTAAGCTACATGTATCACACATTCTATATTCGTTATTTCTTGTCTGATTTTGTATGAATAAGAACCATGAGAATATTATTGTTCATAATTTAGTAGAGTTTCATGTGATTACATTGCTATAAATAGATTTTTGAATAATAAAATCCCATTTAATAATTATTGTTGCAATGATGAACCCATGAATCCAATAAAAAATTAGGTATAAGATAAGAGGAAATTTATGGAAGAAATGATGATCTATGTATTATAAGGGTTATATGGTTAGCCATCTAAAAAATGGATTGAGATAAAAATAAGTTGATGTTTTAGAGATTAATGCTTTATCTCTACATATGGGGATTTATGCATTTTGGATAACATGTGATATACAATTTTTTCTGATAAAGACAGATGTAATGACCTAAAATTCTATTTATGGATCTCATGATCTAAAAATTCTTCTAGAATTACAAATTCAGCTTCATTTCTCAGAGTAAGAGATGGAATTGAAATTGATCAAGGACCAACTAATTGCTGATATTGACCAAATTAAATAGAATGAAATAAAGTATGTATATTTCCTAGTGAAAATCCTTTAACTTTAGGAAAATGGGCTAAAAAGAAAATATTTCCCCATTTTCATCATTTTTTACTATACCAATGACATTTTTCACGCCTTGTTGTGTTATATATTTCGGATCGTTGATGTTATCTTGAAAATTTTCTCTTCCACTCTCCATGAAAACATGATATCTATATTTTTATTATATCTATATGTTAACACTTTCAACCTATGTTCTCACATGAGGAAACCTAGTAATTATTTACATTGGGAAACAGTAACGGTCCCATATTTTGATCTTTAAAGGAAATGTTTATATTCATTTTTATGACTTGGGTTCTTATGAAACGAACTTTAAAGTATTAATCCATTGATAAAATATAATTTTAACGTAAAATTCATTTTATGTTTTCTATATTATTACATCTCAAGATTTTTTGAAATATTTTTTGTCAAATTAATTTATTCTTCTTAATATTCTTTATTTCCTGAAACAATGAATTTGGGTTTTTAATACAAAATCATTATGTTTCGTTAATGTATTACACATAAAAAGTTAATAATTCACCACACACAACAAATAGACCATATTTTAGAACATACAACTTTATTTTTTTCCTTTTTTAAACAAATAACACAGTCCCTTTGAAAACGTGTGTTACCCATAAGACAATGGATTACCAAACTAAAACATACAATTAATAATAATATTAAAATAAATATCACCTAGTAATTAGAATGGAATATATGAATTAAGTTGAATAAATTATAATAATATAGTTTTAAAAAGATTATAATGTAAATATTTTTATTATCAATTTGTTATAAGTTAAGGTCATAACTGTTTGAGAATAAATAAATTACATTTCAAATAAATCTATTCATTATTTACAATAAAAAATTTATAAAAATAATTTTAAAAAAATCTTTTAATGAATGTTTTAATAAAATTTATATATTATATATAAAATATAAATTTTGGACATTAATCTAATTGATTTCATAGGCTTTTGATAAGAATATATCAAAATTGGTTAATAAAAAGATGTATTTTTTATAAGGTAATTTTATCACCTTTTAATGGATAATATATTTTTAATATAATTACTGAATCATTTATAAATATTATCTTACATAAAAAACATAATTATTTAAATAGGTTAATAAAAATTTACTTTTGGTGACTTTTTGGGTTTTTTCTTGAGAGGTTTCATTTATTGATGAATAGTGAAAAGACTGTACTTTAATTCAAAAATATTTTTCATCTAATTTATTAATATAGAGAAATTATATTATCGGATTGTTTTAAGGTATAATTATCTCTATTATACATAAATAAATCGAATTTAGGTCATTTTAAACAATTTTACATTAAAATTGTAAATAAAATCATTATAATATTTTGTACTTTTTCGATTTAACAACATGTCATCTTGTCCTATCTACGAGATTAATTTTTATTATATTTTTTCAAATAATTTGATTCACATTTAGAAAAATCGGTTAAATATTTGGATCAGAATAATTTATAAGAACTAATTTGTTAATATTATTTTTTTTTCAAAAAATAATAGTAAATGTAATTAAAATTAATTCCCGTCATTAAGGTAATAACATATTTACTTAGTGGTTAAAAGTTAACATAATGGGATAAATACCCTATAAAAATGTTCTAAATCCATTTTATGGTCATATTTCGACCATATTATCACTTTTATAGAAAAAGGAAATTTGGTTGAGGCACTTCTTGTTCGAGAGTCCTATTAATAGCATTAACCTATTAAATTTTCCAGAATGGCACTCATCATCCACTTGAAAAGATAACTCACACCCACACATACTCACACATCTAATCACTCTTAATTCATAAAAAAATACCTAAATTATATAAATAATTCCAACCTTTATACTTATTGGCATTCATTTTGGAATAAATACAACCAATGATTCAATTTTATGAATACCAAAAAGATTTACCCAATGAAAAGGTAACATCTTTTAACAAGAATTTTTTTTATTTCTTTCACAATCGATTATTTTATTATTATTACATGATTATATAATTAAATTAGTATCCATAACATAGTGATATGTTTTTATTCAATGGGTTCCACCTACATCTATACACACTTCCATAAAATGGGTGATGAATATACCGTTCATATATACAGTAGATAACATCCTCAATAAATGATGTTGTTCACTTTACATTTACCACCTTTCATTGTTGGGAATTAGGATGGATATAAAATTTTTATATGATATATAATATATATGTTATTACTTTATAATTATTTAACTATTATATAAAAAATACCTTCATTCATTCAATTTTATATAAATATGATAGCTTTGTTTGTGGGCATGTGGATCACCGCCTCTGCAATGTGATGTGATTTGGTAACACATTACATGGAATGTATTAAATATTATCATTGTAAAAGTATATGATATTTACAAAAGTATTTTTATAATGTAATTATAATATATATATATATATATATTTAATTTACATTAATTCATTAAATATGACAGTAAAAGAGAAACCACATTCACGCGCACGTACGACCTACCGTCTCCATGAATTGTGCATAACATTTCATATTACTATATTTTTTATATTATTGTAAATATTTAAATATTGAAAATGTATAATATTTATATCATGTTTTTCATTATTTAAATAAGTAAATAATTATCTATGTTATAGGACAAAGAATAAAAATTTAAAATAGATAAAAAAATCAAATCTATTATTTCCCTAAACATATCATTAAGATGGAATTGTAAATAAAATATTTATATAAATTAATAATAAAATAATATATGGTATTAGATATAATGATATGTTACTTTAATAGTTTAATAACTAATTTTATTCATTATAATGGAGGATTTAATGAGTATGAAGAGATTTAAGACAAAAGGTAAGGGTTTTTTCATCTCACTTTTATGTCTATGTTACATATACCTTATTCACCACTAATTTATTTTTTAGTATATATACTTCCTAGGAATGTATTATATAAATATTATAAAAAACATTATGTTCATTTTTATATCCATTTTATTACCATTCATTTATCAGTTTTATGTTTCAAATGTTATCAAATCGGTAAAGTAATTTTTGTCTAAATTTTCCTTATTTAAGATACATGTCATGTTATCTATCTATATTTTTTATGGAGAGTATATAACGCCCTTTGACATGTTATATCATGAATATAAATTTTTTGGGATATTTTTTGCTCCATGTAATGTTATTATTTAATGGGGATTATGATTCAATGTTACATAAGTGGTAACAGTTTAATACTATAATCACATCATTTATATGGATAGTTTATGATTATGTGTGAGCGTGGTTGAATGTAATTTTTTCTCATAGCGCATAATATATATAGGGTTTGTTTATGATTATACATCCATTGATGAAATACTATGATCTATATCTTGAGAACCCTCATGAATTTTCATCCACTCGGGTTATCCATGATAACTCCATGTATTAGTACCATTTTTAACACTCTATGGTAATTTGGATAATTAATAAAATAGTTGTATGAAAATTAAACTTGATTTACAACTTTATTTGTAAATTCAGTTTTATTCAAAAGCCATTTTTAAAAAATGTTTTCAATTTTTTTACAATGATGTTTAAAAAAATATTTTACACATATTTTTTACTTTTTCAATAAAAAAGTTTTTAAATGGAATCTCCTTATCATTTCCTATTGAATGAAACTTTATATACTTTTTACACACACAAAAAATGTGCAAAATGTGCGGATTTATCCACTGTCATGATTGTAATTTCCATGATGATTACATTGAATGTTTTAATGGTTATTTTAAGGAAATTATATTCCCTAATATTTTTTATATCCATTATTTTAATGTTGTTTTCAATGAAAACGTTTTTTAGAAAATTTTATGTTCTAAAAAGTGTATTAAATGATTTTCAAATCATCAATAATATTTTTTGAGGTTATTTTCTATGTGGACGGTTTTCAAAAAAAATTATTGTTTAAAAAGTTATGTTTTAAATAATAATGGATATTCTACCTAGAAATGTATTAATTTAATTTTAAAAATTACTTTATATGTTTTCAAATGGGTTTTTAGAGAAAGGTATTTCAAAAATGATTTTTCATTTAAAAATTGATTTACAGGGAAACGTTATTTTCCTTAGGAATGTATTCATGTGATCTTTCAAAATAATTTCCAATATAATATTAAATACCTTGATATAGTTTATTATTTTCTATATATGTGATCCCAGGGAACCATTCATATTATTTCATTGAATGGTTAATTTTAATATGACATGTTTTTAATGAAACCCATATCTCTTGTATGTGTTATACCATGATAAAATGAATATGAAACATTCTTTCTTTCATAGTTTATTCCATGTTGGCAT
Source organism: Viscum album (assembly GCA_963277665.1). Taxonomy (NCBI): domain Eukaryota; kingdom Viridiplantae; phylum Streptophyta; class Magnoliopsida; order Santalales; family Viscaceae; genus Viscum; species Viscum album. The sequence goes on from OY728127.1 coordinate 2,018,624,780, forward strand.
GATTATGAAAACTATTTTTTAACATGTTATTATATGGTTATATTTTTATAATACCAATTTTATTTCATGGGTTATGATATTATGTTTATAAAACCCAAATCATTTTATGGGTCTTGATATGATTATAATTTTTTTATCTTTTTGCACATGCTTGTAAGATAACATTAATTGATTGCTCGGACTAATATATCCCTCTAATTAATTGGGTAAAAATTAATTTTTTATGAGATCAAATGGTACATGATAGGTCATCGAAAGACCAAAACAAGTGGGTGAAAAAGAGGGAATACTCATCACAAAAGAAGATGGTACAATAGAGGGAATCCTATCCCCGAAACAAGAGGGTATATGGGTGGGAATCCCATGAATGAAAAAAGAGGGTACAACGGAGGGATTCCCAAGATTGAAAAAATAGGGTACATAAGAGGGTATCCCATGACCGAAATAAGAGGGTACATGGGAAGAAATCCCAAGCCTGAAACAAGAGGCTACACAAGAGGGCATCTGATGCCCAATACAAGAGGTTATATTAGAGGGCATCCCAAGTATGTAATAAGGGGGTATATAGGATGGAGTAAAATCCTGAAACAAGAAGGTACATTAGTGGGAATACCTAGCCTAAAATAAGAGGGTATAAGGGAGGGAAACCCATTCTTGAAGCATGTACATAGGTGATTAGCCTGATCCTGACATATTATGAAAGTAATGGTTGGTACCTTTGACATATAATTTTATATGATTAGGTGTATTACACAATTTCATGTCTTATTACGTTGTTTTTATCTAATTAATTATTCTCACAATTCCATTAGGATCTAGATTTTATGAACTACCTATCTTTATTCCATGAATCTTGATTATGATATTATATATGTATGGTATTATATTCAAATGATATTATCATTTTATAATACTCTTATTCCCCTGTAATATATCCAACTTGTTTACCCATATTGCTAATATGATATCACACCTTTTTTATGTTTCTTTTCCCTAGGTCATGAATAAATATTCTATGTTGGGGTATTAAAATGAGAATACCGTGGAGGGAGATTATTAAGATATTTCACAAAGGTATGAGATTATTTTTCACTGTTTATAAAGAAACTAATCTATTATGGTCCTCAGGCATGAATTTTTGTAATGTTCTGAATATTCATATAAAATGATGTTATTTAATTTTTTGTAAAGCATAGGATTATATATAACCCATATACAAGAAAATAATAAATATGATATCATTTATTTCAAGAGTTTTGGATATAAGAAAATATCTAAGAAAAACATGACAAAAAAATGTTGTTCTTATGATTAATCTTATTATGATACATCTTTTGATTCATAAGATGAAATTCTAAATAAAATACTAATTTTTGATTTATGGAATACTCAGATGAGATGCATTCATTTTAATATTCTATTCATGAATCTGGTTTATTCTATGAAAATTACTCATTTAAATAATTTAATGATTATTTAATTATTCTTGGAGTAATGTATGGAAGAAAAAAAATGAAAAAAGTTCCTTTAAAAAATTTATTGATGTTGTTGCAAATGAAAATAAGGATTCAAATAGAAAAATTTCAGATTTAAAAATCTTGAGTGAAAATTTTACATCCTCCTATATAGTACATGGAATCAAGATTAAGAGAATATAAAAATAAGATTAATATGCTTATGATACATCAAAGGTATCCCAAATACGTTAAAATTTATTAATATAATTTTTTTTAAGAGGAGGATAAGTGTAAAAAAATGTCATTATTAAAATATTTTGTTCCTAATTCCAGGAATTAGAAACTATTTAATGAATTTTTTTCACAACAGTGTATAAAGGCACTACAGAAATAATTATAGTCAAAGATAAAAATTGATTTAAATATTCATTTCATTCAAATTCATTTTAAAAATATTGTTATTGATTTATCGTATTGAAAAAATATATTTTTGTACATAAATCCATATTTAATAACATTGTTAGACCGATGAAAATTTGGGTACCAAAAAAACATCTTTTTTTATTTTTCTAATAGGGTGAATGGTCTTAAAACATCAATGATAAGTGGAATAATCATAGGTAATGATCATGTAATATGAGTGGGTACTACACTAATTTATAATTATTATCAATATTTGATGGAGGTTATGTCACATTTGGTGAAATTACAAAGCAATTATCATGGGAGTTAAATTATTGTGTAATCTAAGTTTAGTCATCCTCAAAAAAGTTATTTATTTATATCGATTACTGAAAAATATAATAATTATTTCACAACATTGTGATGAAGGTTATTTAAATGATTTCATAAATAATGGCTTTTTTTTCAAAGATAGAATCATATTGTTTTAGAAACCCATAATAGAGAATGTCTATGGTCTAGATCGTTAATATTTAAGTATAAAAAAATGAACTATTTAAATTATTAATCAAATGAATCATGGATTTGGTATAGAATAATAGGAAATAGAAATGTCCATTCATTGAGAAAATATTCAAAAAAAATTGTTTTCCTAATTACCTCAACATAAATTGAATAAAAATGATCTATTTGATGACTTAAAAATGGGAAAGAAACAAATGGAATATTTTAAACAAATTAAAGAAGTGTCTAATTCTATGTTTAACGCCTCACAATTTCTAGGTATTGTTTTAATTATATGGATTTTTTATAAGACCACACACTCAGATGACAAATAATTCTGAGGCCCACTGAGCCCGGAACGGAATTTTGAACTATTTTAAGGTACATTCAGTAAACGTGAGAGCAGTTTTTTATAACATTTGAACTGGTGCTCAGATCAAATATCTGAGAGCACCGTAGAACTCATTGTGTTAGTATTCACCGAGAGATTACTTATTATTGGTCGGAAATTGCTAAGAGGAGAAGTTATTTTTTTGGAATTTTGGAGAAAAATAATAAAATAATTTAAAGGAATTATTTTATTTATTTTCCCGTCATTGAGTGGTGGAAGGAAACACTGCGGTGCAGCAACGAGGAGGCGACAAGATGCATTAATGGAGGTTCATTAATGGATCATTTGAAACAACTATTTGTTATCATAATGACCGATTAAATGTGGCTCATATAATGAGTATCATTAATGGGCGCAATGTTGATGCAATTTATATTTCTTTTAATAATTCCAAGATGTTGGAGTTTAGTGGATTAAAAAACATAGGGAATCCATGAAGAACCGCTGGCAGAATAATTCTCCAAAGAAGAATAAAGAATGATGCGCTAACAAAACATGACTAGCTTCGACATGCCTCGAAGAATGGAGCTAGAAGAGACATCAACATCCTGAAACCTCGAGGACCAAAGCATAGAATTGAACATCAATGAGGTTGGGGTTTATGAATTCTAAGTATTTGATGATTTATTCCTCATTAAAAAAAATTAATGATGAATGTGGATCAACTGACTGATGGGTTGATCCGTGAAACACTTGTTCTTGCAGGTGGATATTTTTCAGTGTTTGATTTAGGTGTTTTTTGGATGTGCGATTATCCTCATGTTATCCCAATCATTAAAGTCTAAGGCGGAGGGTGCAGACCAACCTAAAAAATTCCTGGTCCCTCCTCCATAATTTTTCTATGTGTATTATTTGATGTCGACTGATCCACTTGAAGGTAATATAGATTTGAGACCTTCATAGTGGAGAGGGAGATCTCTGGGGTCCAAAGAAACATGCGACGTGGGGAACAGATCACCAAAGTGCGTCTCATGGTCCAATGAAGGTTCTTCTATAGTGACCGTAGTGGCGGAACTCGGCGACGTATACCACACACTGGATGGAGGGTCTGAGGGCTATCGGTGATGCCAGAGACCGTGTGGAGAGGCACACAGATGTGGCAGTAAGCTGCGGATGCTAGGACGTGACGGAAATAGGAGATGTGGTGTCGGGGCGCCCCATGGTGGGACGAACCATGACTAGGCCATCAAGTGGCTGGAGAGCCATGGTCCATCATCCAAAACAGGAGGAGGCCCCTTGTCGTTAGGGCCAATAGTGGCCAGACACGGTTCGAATGTCGTATCTAGGCTGGACGGTTCCCCACTAGACGCACTGGGTGGCCTGTCTTCGGCTGGTGGGCCACACCCCAGCTAGGAGGGTGGGTCAGACCCATGCTGGTATTCCGGATCCACACCCCATGGGATAGACATGCACTAATAGGTAAGACCCACACCCTCCGGGCCAGGCCAGATGAGGATGGGTAACAGGGCAACCTTGCGGGATGGACCCTCAGCCAACCCAGGCTGTGTCGAGCAAGGCCCATTGGGTGTGGGCCACTGTCTAGGCTGGACCAGAATTAACCAGACATGAACTTGGTCAGTTCGATTCCATCTAATAAAAATGTGTTATGTGAGACCCTCATGTCGAGTTGGTTGGGTCGGTCTGACCGGGTAGGACTGGGCCCCGACACATGTATCCCATGTTTACTAAAACACATGTATCTCTTGGAATGGGTGTCTTATTGATGTGTCATCAATGGATTTAGGACACTTTTAATAAGGAAATACTTCTGATATACTCCAATTTTGTTTTAGAAAAAGTTGGTGTATATCTCAGTTTGATCATACTCGAATCCAACCAAACCCTTTTTACTAAGAAGACAATAACTTATAGACCAGACACCTATTAAACGTTCAATATGTTGCATTGGGACCCTTATGAAGAGATGATCCTTTTGTGTTACATTAAATAGGGATTTATGGAAGTTGACGTACTATTGATGGCTTGAGGATAGGATTATCAGGAAATCAAGCATGCTAAGTGTGGGAATATAGTAGTTGGATGTGACATGAAGAAATAATTGTGATCCTATGTGGGTCAGTACCTAGAGATCATTATTGGGTCATCACCTAGAGATTTTGTGTTCGACAACACCAAGAAATCCTCAACGGTTCAGCACATAGTGATCCTATGTTGGTCAGTACCTAGTAATCATCTATGGGTCAGCACCTAGCATCCCTGTGCGGGTTAGTAAAAGATCCTCATGATAGAATAAGATGATCTAGTTTTATGACTAATCATATTTATTTTTGCACATAAGTTATACCTAGTGTGAACTGAGTATTTTAATCTCTACTATTTGTTTGATATCATTCTTTGTTTTATTACCCATGTGGTATTTCTGTTGTGTTGTTTTAATTTATGGGTTACTAAAAGGCATTTGGGGGTCTTGGGGTCCTGGATGAATATTGTTATACTCACCCCTACATGGGATTATACCTATCTTGTTCTCTCTTATGAAAATGAGAGATAGATTTGACTCGGACATTGGGGCGCTAGGACTGGATGGTGCTTAGAGGTGGAACGATAGATGTGGTGTATTGTTGTGGCATCCGACAGGGGTCTCTACATACCCTTCAGGTAAATTCCATTTAAGACGACCTACAGTTATTGTACTTCTTTTGTTGAACATTACATTCAGATAGGTTTGTATTTTGGCCACTTTACATTCAGTTTACACAAATTAATCTTTGTGGTGGTAAATATTGGTGATGTATTTATATTGTTTCAATCAGGGTTAGCTTTGTTTAGTTTTCCCTATCTCTATGTATACATGTTTAAAATAAAATTCCTTACCTTTTCAAGATATTCCTTTCTTGTTCAATTCACTAGCCCCTGGCCTATAGAAGTAGTGCTTAGAGAAGTCACAACACTGTCCTTGGGGGGATGGGTTGTGACGCTATGTATTGATCACATATTCCATTTTTATCCATTGAAAAATAATAAATAATATCTTCCACTTTTGAATCATAAACTTGGAATGAACATCGGTTTGAGGATGAACAATTATGATTAAATTTAATTTATTTCCTAGTGAATTCTAATTTCATTTAGGAAAAAAGAATTAAATTTGTGTCATAGACCAAGAAACAAACTCCATGTAAACTCAATATCTCCCTTAGATATAGTAATGAAATGATCTAAAGAAATTATACCTCTAATGGTAAGGACATACAAACATATATATATATATATATATAACTATTCAGTAATAAACGAAAAAAAATCTTCACATTAATAAATATTCAATAATATCACCATGATATCCATGAATATATTTTCATATTTTTAAATTTACACTATAAAATATTGAAGCGTTATATTTGGTAGTAATTATTATTATTTAATTTCTATATAATTCCAATAAATCATGGTAGATTCAAAAATATATCTCTTCAATGCATCTAATTAGTAATACCCCCAATGGTGTCTATAAATATTAATGCTGCTCGGATGAACTAAAAAAAGAACTATGATTTTCACTCAACAAATCCTTAAACTAGAAATAAAAATAAAAATAAAATATTTTTCCTTATCATAAAACACATTCAACAAAAATATTTAAATTTGGAAACATAACCTTCATCATAAATTATAAATTTTATTAAAAATATGTATACTCTTTTTGAGTATGTTAAGTTGTTTTTTGAAAAATTTGAATTCACTGAAACTAGAAAATAAATAGAAAATTACCCTATATCAAAAAAATACAAACCAAATTAATCACATATTTAAAAAAGGGGTTATGTTACAAAATTAAGATGATTAATTTCACATTATATTTTCAAATCAAAGCACTTCTGAAATCGTTTATTTTTCTATGATGGTAAGGAATCATGCAATAATAATCTATAATTAGATCTGGTCATTATATTTATCCCGTGATTAATTATTTATGAGTGAATATATAATTAAAACATTTTAGATCAGTATTTATTTAAAACATAAATTCACAAAAATGATTCCACTATACTTTAAAAGAACAAACCACAACAGTTAATTACAAATCATGTTTAGGGTAATTTGAGTCATGAGGATTCAAATAATGTGGAGAATAAAAAATTAGATGATCATTATCCATTGGAAAAAAACCATGTCATTTCAATAAAGAATCACTATTGTTTAAATTTATCTATTTCTAGAATTCAGTGCTAGAACATTTGCATTATCCAACCATCCTTTTATTTCTTGAGTTAAATCACCTCATTATTTTTCCAAGAAATATTTAATTCCATTTTGAGTTAAATTATTTGGCAGTTTAGACCACTATAAAATGTTTTCAAAAAACCTTTATTAGTAACCCCCTAATACAATAAAAACATAAATCTATGTAATATTTTTGGTTATTTTCAATTCCAAAAAAATATTTTTTTAATATGGTCGAAAATTATACCATTATTAGAAATAATGAGTCCAAGGAAAGATATTTTGTGTAACCAAAATTCATAGTTACTAAATTTACTATATAGGTTCATTTATTTAATGGAATAGAAAAAATCCTTAGTTTTATTTAAAGTTCCTACTGAATTTTGAAATATAAAAATATTATAATCAATAAACAAACCACATGTCCCAAAATTCATGAAAAATAAATTATTCATAAGGTTCATAAATATATTAGTTACAGTATACAACTAAAATTCCCTAAATACAGACTCATAACGCACATATCGTGTGCGAATTGAAACTTTCGAAATGTCTTCCTCCATCACCTTTAGTTGATGGAACCAAAACCACAGGTAAACCGTCATAAAATACATGGCTCCCTAGTCTAATCAAATAAATCATTGATATGAGGCAATGAATTTTTTTTCATAGTGGTGTTGTTATTCAAGGATCTATAATATATAAAAATGAATTATTGAACCATATTTATTATTAACAAAAATAGGAGTAACCCAGGGAAAAGTTCTATGACTAATGAAATCATTATTTTAAAACTCCTTAAATTTATTTAAATTTCTAAAAGATACACTTTATCCATTTGACATGACAACTTAAAATAATATTAGAATCAAGATCTAATTCAACAACATACTCAAACTCTCGATCATGAATAAAAATAGGAAAATCCTTAGTAAATACATCCTTGTATTTATTTACTATTATAAAATAACTAACTTGAAAATTTTCATTATTTTCAATAATATGAGATAAGTAGCATCTACTATCTTCTCAACTAAAATTTTCAGCTTATTGGTAAGTTAGTAAAGTCATTAAATCATTTAATATAACATTATTAGCTCTAAAATATATCTCACCATGATAATATAAAATCTATTCCATTATAAGAATGATATCAAACTCTATTATTGAAATTTTAACATTTTTTTGGAATGATCGTTCCAATAATAAAAATAAGAATATTCCTATAAATGATGGTTTAATTAATATTTCCACTTAATTCTTCATAAAATGTTATATATTCTTTTCATGTTGTGGTTTTCCAATTACAAATTAATATTTATCATAAATTAACGAATGTGAAGATCAAGTTGCAAATGGGGTACTATAATATTTTGAATAAACTAGTATCATTCCTATCCCCACTTTATTTGATGGAGACAAGAATTATAGAATTGTTAGAAGTCATTAAAACTAAAAAAATCTCATCATCAACATTACACCACTTTTATAATCATATTCCTTTTAGTCATGAGACATACAACCAAACATACTATATCTGAATCACTTACAAGACGTAATAATACATTCAATGGGATGATTTTACTACACTTTTCCCAAGATGGGAACATGGTTTTCTTACCACTAGATATCATTGATTAATTATTCCCCATATCCTTCCAAAAAGACTTCTTGTTGTTGTTGTTTTAATGGAATACATGATAATTGAAAACTCAATTTCTATATTCATAAGACATAAAACAATTCCCACAATTTCAAAATCATAAGAATATAATTCCCTTTGATTTATTACCATCAATACAGAGTAAAATTTATTATTGATTCTATGAAGATATAATAAGAAGGTTGGGTTGTACCTTGCCAATAATTTCTATTTTTCATCATATACTTCTACCAAATAATCCACATTTTTTAACAATTAAAAGAATTGTTTTTCTATCCTTTGTTTATTTTTCCTAGGAAAAATTATCAATGAAAATATTCATAAATTAATCCAATTCTAGTGCATTAATATATTCACATTATCTAGCATTCTTAATCATAGAACATCACTAGTCAAATTCACTTTCAAAATGATAAATATAAAGACTTACCTTTTTATGGTCTAAACATCCCCTAACATTGAATAAGTTTTTTAGTGATTTTATCAATCCTTCAGGTATTACGGGGTCACATGATTCACTGATTGATGGGAGATGGTTTGTCATAAAATCATCCATAATTGAAAATTTCCTTCATGGTAGATTTGTATCCTTCATTGAATGTATTCCACGACCATTAATATCTTACATAAAATGAGTCTTCTTTTTGAAAAAAAAATCTATTGTAATTAAAACTATATCATTATTTTGATTTGGAAGGATTTTTTCTTCTTGATTCCTTACCACTATAGCTTCCATGTTTTCTCTTTGGAAACCCATTGTAAATAGATAATGTATAGATGATGCCACATGGTATTATTAAAATTAAAAATTAGTTCAAAGTAAGAATACAGTTAGATATTTCAAGGGTATGTTATTTTTATTGAACTAATCACGAATTTTCTCTAAATATCCCTATGATACTAACTATAAAGACCCATCCATATTGTAGAGACCCGAATCCTGACGTACATGGACATTACATTACATTTGCGGAATACTTAGTACATAACAAAAACACACACACAAGGACCGTAATAGTTTAGTGTCTTTGGAAACTCGGAATATAATCTTCTAATCGTGGTGAAAGATCTTCAACATCTCCCATAAGGATCTTCTTTTTTTTATACCTAAAACCTTTCTTTATATACTGGGGAAAAGAAAACATAAAAGGGTGATCTCAAATGCTCAGTAAGGGTAAACAAAAGAAATATCAATCACATCATATACATAAGCACATAACTTTTGGAAATCTTAACCTGCAAAAGAGATCATAATTTCATAACATGGGGTAAATCATGGCAGTGAAATGTAATCACAATAATCATAACATAAAACATGAAACTTTGTGGCATTCACACATAATCATAGAGAATCATTTCTTGTTAGTCAAGACTCATTTCCAAGACTATCTTAGTGGACAAAGTCCCTTTCTGAATCGAGTAACCCTCGTTTCAGTCCTATTTCACTGAACCGGTATAACCTACCATTCCATCCATGTCTATCTCATGATATATAAAATCATTACCCAATTCATTGGAGGGAGATATAGGTCCCACCCATCTTATAATGAATCCTTTCTTATGTGTGTCACATAATCATAAATCATATATCATCACATAACCCATGTAATAAAAATGGGATTCTTAAACAACATGACATCATAAAACAATTCATATAAGATAAAGTAATTCATAAAAATATTTCCATCACAACATAATAAAATCCATGTAATAATAGGGATAAAAACAGAACCCTTTTATTATCTTAGATGGAAAATAATTTTGATAAAATACTTGAACTCCATTCTTGAGGAAAATATCCTTTCTAGTTTAAAAACATTTTTCCTTTCATAACATGTCATACGACTTTAAAATAAAAGAAGATTATTAAAAATAAACTTGAAAAATAGTAAAGAAAGCTTCTTGGAAATAATGTTTTAAAAATCCATTCATGCCGTATAAGTTAAAAAAACATTCTTCGTACTTTTGTCGGAAAAGTCAAAAAGTACCTCGTACAACAAAAGATTCCTTTCATACATATTACTAAAAACTCACCGAAGGGTAAAAATGGATTTAAACAATTGTAGGTGGATGGAAATAATATTACATATTGATGAAACATGGATGTGGATGATAAAATACAACCCAGTAAATACTTACGAATAAACAATCTCGGATAAAAATGAGATTGTGATATTTCCCTTACCTTAGGTCCGATTTGCTTCGTATGTGTCCGAACCTCCTGTATAATGATTTAAATAATGTCATTGACTTATTATAGAATCACATTCATTGTTATGATATCATATATGGTTCACTTATTACATTATATTACCCGTGCTTTTGTAAATTCCATGTTAAAGAAGCGTTTTGGGTAAAATTGTTTCATTTATCGTAGGTGTTTTGACTTGTTGTTCTTGACATTATTATTACTTATATCATTATTTACTTACTTCCAGAATATAAAATTTGATTTATATATCATATATATTCAGTATATATATATATAATAGATAGATAAATAAAATGAAAAACACCGTTCATGGAGACGGTAGTCCGTACGTACGCATGAACGCTGTTTTCCATTCCTTATTGTCTTGAAATGGAAGTAAGTAGATGACATACATATATTTATATATACATAATCCAGTAGCTTTATAATGTCATATATTTCATTATTATTTCTTATATATACTTTATAATCATTCTTAAATGGTTAACATGGAGAATGAATCTCATCGCGTCGTGGAGACGGTAGTCCGTACGTACGCATGAGCGATGATATCATTTTCATAAATATTGAATTGAATCGGAGTGGATTATACAATATATCAGAATCAATATGATTTTTTAATAACTATGTATAGTTATTCTTTACACCATTATACCCATCCATGTAAGGTGGTGGTGGAAAATAGATTACACCACGGCGTGGAGACGGTATTCCGTATGTACGCACGCGCAGTGATTTCCTTTTCCGTAGGATGGATAGATGGTGAAATAGGGTTGTTTCATAATTATAATAACATATCAGTATATGAGTGATACTGATGTTATTTCTTCATAATGAAACAACCTAAGAAGAAGAAGTGGAAGAAGAAATAAAGATGAAAGAATTGGTAACGGTAATTACCTCTTCTTTGAAGCGCCTCTTTGAGACCTCCTCTTAGGGCACTAAAATTGGTCTTTGAGGAAGACCAGAACCTCTAGGATGTTTCTAGGGAAGTGGAGAAGAGATTTTGGCAGGGTTTGGCCGATCTTGAGTGCTCAAATTGGTGTGAGGAGGAGGGGGAGGAGGTGTCCTTTTATAAGGGAGGAGAGGGGCACCTTAGGAATAGCTCAAAATATTATTTTATATTAAAGTAAAAATCGGTTTATAATGGTTCCAAAGGGTCTTATTTCGAAGCTAAAGTGGGTATGGGTCGAAATCCTATCAACCAATAGGATTTAGACAAGTTTAGGTTATTATTTTAACCTTATCAATTAGATTTAACTCTAAGTTAAATAATTTAACTTTTACCGTGTCTTTTTGTTTTCTTTCACTATATGGTTAATACACTTACTATAACATGCCAAACGAACCCCAAATTGTATATTATTAATAAATATATCCTTATCTAAGTCATTTGGCCGAACCGTAGATTTTTAGGAATAAAATAACAATTAATAATATAATATTTGATTTAAAAACTATTTTGTGTCAATTTTGACACTATTTGATATATGATTTTTTTGAAAGTCATAACAGAATTATATGTTCGAAAAAAGTTGATTAAATCAACACTAATATATCATAGTAACCTAGAAAATTAGTTTAAGTCATAAAAAGTCTCAAATTACATTCATTTGAGCATTTATAACATCAATTATGTTAATATTTCATTAAAAGGGTAATTACTGCATCATCGTTGTGTCATAAATTAATTAATTTATTTAAAGTCTAAAAATTATAAATAAAATATCATTCTGTAGGAAATATTTTTAGCTTTCTAATGAATATTTATAGTCGAATTTATCTTATGTATAACCCCATATTAAAAATGTTTTAGTTATTAAACTTTGATTTTAACTATTTTAACTATTCATTAAATAATATAATATTAAATGTCATAATCTAATCCAAGTGGACCTAAATGGTCATATTATATTCATAAGGTTGTTTTTGGTCGAATTACACTTATCCAATAGAATTAGGACATGTGTTAGGGTAATAGTAATATCATATTTACCCTTAGTTACCCTATTTACTATTAACCGTGGTAAAAAAAGTAAAAAGTTACTATTCACCAAAAATTATGTTCATCTCATTGAACCACATTTTACATACTGACATCAACCGTGTCTCTTGGATTTTTGAAATTCCATTCACAAAAGCGGTAAAATTAAGATTTATGATGAAATTAATTTTTTTAACTACCACTTAGTAGTTTCACTATTCATCAAAAATTGATGTTTTTCAGAACAATGCCAAAATTTCATCCTAAGCTATATTTCATATTCCGAATTCAAAAATGAAGTCTATTTTACCAAATTCATATCATAGAATTTTCATTAATTAATTTTATAATTAAATCCCGCTGTTAAAACAAATAGCGTGTTTTTAAGAAACAATATCTATCAAAAGATTGACACTTGTTTATGTCTGGTTTAAATGTGCAATTACATCCAATGACCAACATTGTATTAAATTGTAAAAATATATTCTAAATATACTTTAAAACTACTCCAATTAATAATTTATCACTATTAATTATTTCGATTAAAAAAGTTTTTTTTAATTATAATTTAGTAATTTTCACTATTCATCAGAATAAGAAAGTTATCCGAAATGTACCAAAATTTCACCTTAGGCTAAATTCGATACTCCGAATCCAAAAATGAAGTTCATTTTGAAAAATAAGATTTACATAATTTTAAAAAGTGGTTATTACTATTCATACCGGCTAGTTTTAATAATATTTTAATAGCATATCGTTGTTTAGTGAAACTCGGTATTGCGTATTACACACGCTATCGAGGATGGTCGCGATTGCGTGTAATGCAAGGAAAGTCAAGGATGCATGTTGTGAAAGCTCGTTTTGGTGTAGCGTACAACACAAGACATTAATAAAATTAAAAAGAAAATTTTTTATAAAATCTTGGGCTGTTACATTCTACCCCCCTTAAAATGAATTTCGCCCTCGAAATTCGTCGGGGTTATAAATGGTTTACTATTCGAAAGTTTCTTTAATAGAAACCGACATCGTAAAAAGGAATATCAAAACCAATCTTTAAAAACAAAAGTATGAAACGTAACGGTTACCCAAATAAACTAATCATTGGGTTTCCACATAGGTGAAAATATGGATATGGAAAAGAAATCTAACCATCATGTTCTGATGGAGAGTGGTAGAGAACATGGCTATGGAAAAGCCAGTAATCACAAATCCATAGATTTGTGATGATATAAGGTACCATCTGATTCATCAGGTATAAGATCACTAGGACAACATTTTTGGGTTTCAAGATCATTTCCCTAAAGTTGAAAATTTGAATTAGAATAAATACTTACGTTATTTTGGTACAATCTCACTATTGTTTGTTCCTTGAACAATTTCCACTTCATCTCCTAAATAAAAGAAGTTGAATTTGTTATTCATGAAGTGTTAGCAGATCATGTGATAGAATGACGGGTCATTCCATCTGTCTCAAACAAATGGTTAGCAAAAATTATATGCATAAGTCGATCTATAGTGAGATTAATCATATATGGTTCCTAAAATGGACTTATACTTCATATATCATACTGCTTAATATAATAAAACTAGTTTCTACTAAATAGGGACTTCCTGTAGGCCAGTGGTAGGCGATAAAGGCCAGTCGCACTTCGGTTGTTGGTTCGATTCCCACAGCCTTGTCTGAAGCGATGGGATGTCGCCCGTCCTGCAGGTTGTCCTTTTTCCAAAACTATATAACATCCCATCAATAATATCGAAAAAACAAACAATACTAACTTATGTCCAACATAATCCATTCCAATCTTTTAGGCTTATCCATAATACTGCAGTCGACTCTCATAATATAGTGAAAATGATTACCAGAGATTTAACACCATCATCGATCCCCATATATCATAAGATATGTTTTGTTGGTCACATTCCAAACATTCAAGGTCCTTAATCGTGTATTCTCTTGAATACCTTAGTGAAAACATGAATCACTTTTCACATACCAAAATCCTCAAAATTCTATATACTCAAACATAGTCCTTATATCAATCATGAGCTCATGAATACTGTTAAACATTTCATTTTCTCATTTTCCCTTCATTATGCGCATAATATCTCAATCACTTTGAATACCACATTAGACCAATACATAAATATTCCAATATTCCAAGATACAACATTATTTTGGAATCCCATTACATAAACACTTAATCATTCCCCCACATCGTTGTCATATTCAACATTGCCAATAGTGATCGCATGTGACTTCCCTTTGTCCTTTGCCTTAAGCGGTTGCTCATGTCGATCATCACTAACCCTTGGATTAGGGCATTTATTAGCATAATGCCCCATTTCCTTGCACTTGAAGCATTGAAGTGTTGGTTGTACGTTCTCTGCAGTGTTTGCTTTATTCACTTCATTAGAATCCCATTTTCCATTACTTCGACACTCAGCTGCTCGATGACCTTCTTTTCCACACTTAAAACATTTTCTAGTCCCTTTAAGACAATCTCCACCATGCTTCTTTCCACACTTTGTGCATAAGGAAACATTCATCTTCTTTTCACCATTATTCTGAGTTTTCTCCTTGAACTCCATCTTTCGTTTCTTGTCAAACCCATGAGATGGATATGTAACACCAACTTCCATTTCTACCTTGATAGCACAACACACAATTTCTTCATAGCTACTGAAGACTCTTATAGCTAATTCCCTTCGAAGACTTGGTTTTCAGCCACTGAAAAATCGATCAACTTTACTTTCAGGTTGGATGATAATACCAGAAGCATACCTTGCAAGTCTTGTAAAACTCGCTTCATAGGTACCAACAGATTCATCATCCCTTTGCTTCAGTTCAAGAAACTCTTTCTCCATCTTTGTTCGGAGAATACGAGGGAATTACTTATTGAAAAATAAGTTCTTGAACTCATCCCATTCCATAGACTCAATTTCATGCCTTTGCCTCGTATTCTTAATAAGATTCCACCATTGATCAGCATCTCTTTCCAAACGATACACTGCTAGGATGACTTTATCATGATCAGAACATTGAAGAACTGAAAATATCTTTTCAGCAGTACTAATCCATTGTTCAGCAACTAATGGATCAGTAGACCCACTGAAAGAAGGTGGACGCTGTCTCATGAAGGATTCAACAGAATGTTGCTCCTTCCTTTGCTCGTTTGGAAGTCCTGCATGATTCATAGCTTGAGAATGTTGTGTGAGCATGGCTACAAGATTTTTCATTCCGGCTCCCATATCATTTGGTTGCTCAGGGGGACAATCATTGCATTGCCCATCACATTCCGCATTAACACGGTTCCTTCGGGTTCCATCCATCGTCTAAAACCCCAAAAGAATAGTATGAGAGGCAAAAATCATGCTAGGGAAAACAACATAATAATGGGGTAGTACCCTCAATATCTAACATCTTAGGTTAAATTCGAAGATCGTTAGTGCAATTCTAGGACTATAACCTATACGTATACTTAGCCTTAGAGACATCCCTAGACATACCTTAGAAATATCTCTAGGGATCTCACTAACGTTTTCGCATCCTAGTTTCCAAAGGTTGACTAAACCTTTCCTCTGATACCAACTGTAGAGACCCGAAGCCTGACGTACATGGACATTACATTACATTTGCGGAATACTTAGTACATAACAAAAACAAACACACAAGGACCGTAGTAGTTTAGTGTCTTTGGAAACTCGGAATATAATCTTCTAATCGTGGTGAAAGATCTTCAACATCTCCCATAAAGATCTTATTTTTTTTATACCTAAAACCTTTCTTTATATCCTGGGGAAAAGAAAACATAAAAGGGTGAGCTCAAATGCTCAGTAAGGGTAAACAAAAGAAATATCAATCACATCATATACATAAGCACATAACTTTTGGAAATCATAACCTGCAAAAGAGATCATAATTTCATAACATGGGGTAAATCATGGCAGTGAAATGTAATCACAATAATCATAACATAAAACATGAAACTTTGTGGCATTCACACATAATCATAGAGAATCATTTCTTGTTAGTCAAGACTCATTTCCAAGACTATCTTAGTGGACAAAGTCCCTTTCTGAATCGAGTAACCCTCGTTTCAGTCCTATTTCACTGAACCGGTATAACCTACCATTCCAGCCATGTCTATCTCATGAGATATAAAATCATTACCCAATGCATTGGAGGGAGATATAGGTCCCACCCATCTTATAATGAATCCTTTCTTAGGTGTGCCACATAATCATAGATCATATATCATCACATAACCCATGTAATAAAAATGGGATTCTTAAACAACATGACATCATAAAACAATTCATATAAGATAAAGGAATTCATAAAAATATTTCCATCACAACATAATAAAATCCATGTAATAATAGGGATAAAAACAGAACCCTTTTATTATCTTAGATGGAAAATAATTTTGATAAAATACTTGAACTCCATTCTTGAGGAAAATATCCTTTCTACTTCAAAAACATTTTTCCTTTCATAACATGTCATACGACATTAAAATAAAAGAAGATTATTAAAAATAAACTTGAAAACTAGTAAAGAAAGATTCTTGGAAATAATGTTTTAAAAATCCATTCATGCAGTATAAGTTAAAAAAAACATTCTTCGTACTTTTGTCGGAAAAGTCAAAAAGTACCTCGTACAACAAAAGATTCCTTTCATACATATTACTAAAAACTCACCGAAGGGTAAAAATGGATTTAAACAATTGTAGGTGGATGGAAATAATATTACATATTGATGAAACATGGATGTGGATGATAAAATACACCCCAGTAAATACTTACGAATAAACAATCTCGGATAAAAATGATATTGTGATATTTCCCTTACCTTAGGTCCGATTTGCTTCATATGTGTCCGAAACTCCTGTATAATTATTTAAATAATGTCATTGACTTATTATAGAATCATATTCATTGTTATGATATCATATATGGTTCACTTATGACATTATATTACCCGTTCTTTTGTAAATTCCATGTTAAAGAAGCATTTTGGGTAAAATCGTTTCATTTATCGTAGGTGTTTTGACTTGTTGTTCTTGACATTATTATTACTTATATCATTATTTACTTACTTCCAGAATATAAAATTTGATTTATATATCATATATATTCAGTATATATATATATATATATAATAGATAGATAAATAAAATGAAAAACACCGTTCATGGAGACGGTAGTCCGTACGTACGCATGAACGCTGTTTTCCATTCCTTATTGTCTTGAAATGGAAGTAAGTAGATGACATACATATATTTATATATAAATAATCCAGTAGCTTTATAATGTCATATATTTCATTATTATTTCTTATATATACTTTATAATCATTCTTAAATGGTTAACATGGAGAATGAATCTCATCGCGTCGTGGAGACGGTAGTCCGTACGTACGCACGAGCGATGATATCATTTTCATAAATATTGAATTGAATCGGAGTGTATTATACAATATATCAGAATCAATATGATGTTGTAATAACTATGTATAGTTATTCTTTACACCATTATACCCATCCATGTAAGGTGGTGGTGGAAAAAAGATTACACCACGGCGTGGAGACGGTATTCCGTACGTACGCACGCGCAATGATTTCTTTTTCCGTAGGATGGATAGATGGTGAAATAGGGTTGTTTCATACTTATAATAACATATCAGTATATGAGTGATACTGATGTTATTACTTCATAATGAAACAACCTAATAAGAAGAAGTGGAAGAAGAAATAAAGATGAAAGAATTGGTAACGGTAATTACCTCTTCTTTGAAGCGCCTCTTTGAGACCTCCTCTTAGGGCACTAAAATTGGTCTTTGAGGAAGACCAGAACCTCTAGGATGTTTCTAGGGAAGTGGAGAAGAGATTTTGGCAGGGGTTGGCCGAGCTTGAGTGCTCAAATTGGTGTGAGGAGGAGGGGGAGGAGGTGTCCTTTTATAAGGGAGGAGAGGGGCACCTTAGGAATATCTCAAAATATTATTTTATATTAAAGTCAAAATCGGTTTATAATGGTTCCAAAGGGTCTTATTTCGAAGATAAAGTGGGGATGGGTCGAAATCCTATCAACCAATAGGATTTAGACAAGTTTAGGTTATTATTTTAACCTTATCAATTAGATTTAACTCTAAGTTAAATAATTTAACTTTTACCGTGTCTTTTTGTTTTCTTTCACTATATGGTTAATACACTTATTATAACATGCCAAAAGAACCCCAAATTGTATATTATTAATAAATATATCTTTATCTAAGTCATTTGGCCGAACCTTATATTTTTAGGAATAAAATAACAATTAATAATATAATATTTGATTTAAAAACTATTTTGTTTCAATTTTGACACTATTTGATATATGATATTTGTGAAAGTCATAACAGAATTATATGTTCGAACAAAGTTGACTAAATCAACACTAATATATCATAGTAACCTAGAAAATTAGTTTAAGTCATAAAAAGTCTCAAATTACATTCATTTGAGCATTTATAACATCAATTATGTTAATATTTCCTTAAAAGGGTAATTACTGCATCATCGTTGTGTCATAAATAAATTAATTTATTTAAAGTCTAGAAATTATAAATAAAATATCATTATGTAGGAAATCTTTTTAGATTTCTAATGAATATTTATAGTCGAATTTATCTTATGTATAACCCCATATTAAAAATGTTTTAGTTATTAAACTTTGATTTTAACTATTTTAACTATTCATTAAATAATATAATATTAAATGTCATAATCTAATCCAAGTGGAGCTAAATGGTCATATTATATTCATATGGTTGTTTTTGGTCGAATTAAACTTATACAATAGAATTAGTACATGTGTTAGGGTAATAGTAATATCATATTTACCATTAGTTACCCAATTTACTATTAACCGTGGTAAAAAAAGTAAAAAGTTACTATTCACCAAAAATTATTTTCATCTCATTGAACCACATTTTACTTACTGACATAAACCGTGTCTCTCGGATTTTTGAAATTCCATTCACAGAAGCGGTAAAATTAAGATTTATGAAGAAATTAATTTTTTTAACTACCACTTAGTAGTTTCACTATTCATAAAAAATTGATGTTTTTCAGAACAATGCCAAAATTTCATCCTAAGCTATATTTCATATTCCGAATTCAAAAATGAAGTCTATTTTACCAAATTCATATCATAGAATTTGCATTAATTAATTTTATAATTAAATCCCGCTGTTAAAACAAATAGCGTGTTTTTAAGAAACAATATCTATCAAAAGATTGACACTTGTTTATGTCTGGTTTAAATGTGCAATTACATCCAATGACCAACATTGTATTAAATTGTAAAAATATATTCTGAATATACTTTAAAACTACTCCAATTAATAATTTATCACTATTAATTATTTCGATTAAAAATGTTGTTTTTTATTTATAATTTAGTAATTTTCACTATTCATCAGAATATGAAAGTTATCCGAAATGTACCAAAATTTCACCTTAGGATAAATTCGATACTCCGAATCCAAAAATGAAGTTCATTTTGAAAAATAATATTTACAGAATTTTAAAAAGTGGTTATTACTATTCATACCGGCTAGTTTTAATAATATTTTAATAGTATATCGTTGTTTAGTGAAACTCGGTATTGCGTATTACACACGCTATCGAGGATGGTCGCGATTGGGTGTAATGCAAGGCAAGTCAAGGATGCATGTTGTGCAAGCTCCTTTTGGTGTAGCGTACAACACAAGACATTAATAAAATTAAAAAGAATATTTTTTATAAAATCTTGGGCTGTTACACATATACATTATAAAATCTCTAGATTTTAGTAATGAATTCATTCTTTTACATTTTAGGATCTTTTATGGAATAGATTTTTAGATAATTAGTCCATAATAAACACATAACATAACAATACAATACAATGTGTATGCTTCTGATCATTACCTATTTTACCCAAAATATGAATCATTTAAGAATAAAGATAATTTATTTTCAGGAAATATATTCATGACTATCAAAATTACCTAATTATCACTCATACCCAAACTGTAAACCTGTGAAAAACATTATAAAATCATAAAATTGGAACATAAGGATTAGTTAGGGAAATAAAATGAATAAAACAGATTATTCCAATGAAAAATTGAAAATACATGACATTTTTCCATTATATCAATGTTCTTTGAAAGAAAGAGATAATTCATTTTCAATGGAAAATTACACAACCATTTTAATCAATGAAAATACATGAAAACATTATCCAACATAGGTAAATCATATTGGTATCTTGGCACTTAATTATCCTTATTACTTTTACATGTGGAATAGATATTTTTTCGACTTCTATACCCAATGCATTGGAGGGCTATCATAGACCCACTTGTCCACAGTTTATAAAGTAACAACCCATCCTTGGATTATAACATAATAACCCATACATTATTTTTTATGTAACCACCTCCCATAATAAAAAAAATTCCCAAAAATGGCAGAACAAAAACTTATAAAAGAATTCAATTTTCAATGCCACACTCATAAAATAATATCATATAAAAAAAGAAAACATTTTCAAATATTCAGATATCCATACCTTTTAAAAAACATTTTAATAAAAAAATACCCATAAAAGGGAATTATAGTTTTTATTTGAATAAATAAATAAATCCAATAACTCAATAAAAACATTAAATAATGGTTTTGTTAGTGGAAAAATCTATTTTACCATGTACATTAAAATTGAATGAAATTTTTTTAATTGATAATAAATCATCAAAATATGTAAAAAGATAAATTTTTAAAAAAAATGTGAGAAAGGAAAAAATTACCTGTTTAAAAAAATCATTTCTATAATAAAATAGTATTCAAGACAAGTGAATGGATAAAAAAATAGTTATAAGGAAAACATAAAAAAATTATGTTTAGGATGAAATGTCTCATATCACCCAAGAAATATTTGAATCATAATAACCATGAACGAATAACATTAAAAAACATTAAATACCATGATAGTAGATAATTTCATGATATAACATTTTAATGGGTTTGAATATACAAATCATAAAATAAAATAGGTTGATAACATGGAAATACTCCTCAATTAAAGGATATTGAGATGAAGTCCTTTACATTTAGTCATACTTGTCACATACATTCGTTACCATATTAAATAAATAAACTATTTTAATATTTAAAATCTGAAGAAAATTCTAAATATTTAATATTCCTTTTATTTCAATTATTAACATCTCATATATAATTACATAATCAATTATGTGTGTGTCATATTTCTTGACAATTTTAAGATTATATGTTAAAATAGAATTTGGAAGGTTGACTATGTTAGAAAAGGTGATTATTTAAACATATTAATGATACTAATCATGAAATAATTATCATATTTTTTATAAATTAAAATTTTATGAACAATCATGAAATATAGCTTTGAGAGAAAATATTTGTTATGATCATGGTTGTTCAAGGTCATATGTACGCATGAGTAACATTTTAAATTTTCAGTGATCATTATGGATAGCATGTAGGTAAAATTGTATACACAAAAAATTAGCATAATATCATCTATAATATATTATTTCTTTAATTAAACTTATATATATCATTTATGTCTTGTGGTGAAGAAAATATTGTCCCATCGCTTTGTGAATGAGGTAGTCCAAATGTACACGAATGATGTTGTCATTTTTCAGTGAGATATATCATATGAATGAAAACGATATATTATATATTAATAATGATACATATGTTTATTATATCAAAATTATTTCATGATATATTACATATATTCTTTAAATTTATTTTTTATTACCTTCCTTGTGATGCATGAGTTAAAAAAATCACAACTCTTCAGGAGGCGATAGTCTTCTGTACAAATGTGCGACATTATCATATCCCCAATGAAAAGAATTGTAAAAAGTATATAATATAGAATTACTCAAACACTATAATTATGTTAATATTATCATATATATATTTTATATCCATCATCATACTGAACCATGAGAGGTTTTGATGGTAGATGTGTCACATCAGTTTGCAAGGTGGTAGTTTGATGTACACATAAGTGACATTATCATTCCCATTTGAGGGAAGAGGAGATGGATATTAATCACGAAATTAAATTAATAAAATCTCATTATACTTAAGATACTATTATAATTATTTAATAAAAAATTACTAATATTTTAAGGTGGTCAAAGAAGAAATAAATAATGCATAGTTAATAATTTTTTCCCTTCTCAGAAAATCATTTAGGATTATATCTAAAGTTATTATAGAATGTATTTATAAAAAAATAAGGCTTCTAGGATGATTTTTTATAAATTTTTAAGTCACATCGTAGGTATTGAGCAATCCAAATAGGTTTGATGGTGTGAATAAGTGGGGAGTGGGGTGGCCTTTTATAAGTGAGTTGAGTGGAACACATGTAATTTTTTAAAATAAAATGTCATACAAATGATTTTCAAATGGAAAAGGGTAAAAAATGATTATTATAAATAATTGGAAATTATAAGTATAAAATATATCAATAAAATATATTTTATAGATGTTTTTAGGTCATTTTAACACTTATCATTTTTTAACCACCTGATGACCCCATTTTTACGCTCATTGTGGTAATTAATTTTTAATGTTTTCATAATTCAATTTGATATAAACTTTTTTCTCCTAATTATATAATATAATTTTTTATTATTACAAAAATTAAATCTATTTTTCCAAATTCCTCTTAGATTATTTGTCACAAACCATCCTGGATACATAGGAACCCTAATACATGAGTAGACTCGGACATAGCCATATGTGTGATCCTGATTCCCTTAGGATGGAAACCAGCACTAGACATAAAAAACAATCACGATGGAATATATTTTAATCAATTAAAATTGAATATAAAAGATATAATCTAGTATTAAATACAATCAAAAAGGATAAAATTATAGAAAGCAACAAGGTAATATAATAATCCTATACAGTATATCATCAATGAACTCATCATTTAACAAGATAAAAATTCTAACATCTCTTGATGAGATTGGATGAAATTTACACCTTTCACATCCAATACACTATGTACAAATGATCAAAATAATCTACCACATCCATGTTTTTTCATACGTTTTCACAGACATGGAAAACGGTAATCTACAAATGCCCAACGGAAAATATAGGGTGTGAGATATATATACATATAGGGTCCCACCATGTGTTCCATAATCAATACCAAATCAATGGAATGATTTTTATATCAATTAAAATCAAATATGGAATGGAATAGAATTTACATATTTTAAAAAAAAGTACGTTTTTCAATAACAATATGGGAAATATATTAAAATAACTTTAAATAAGGATAAATTGAACATTTTATAAAAAATAAATTATATAAATCAATTGATTTTAATGAAATAGTTAAATGTATCAATTCCATATATAGTCTGATCGAGTAAATCAATGACAATGAAAAATATCAATATAGTAAGTTAGTTTCGTTGGTAATATTATTCTCACACATCTCATTTATATACATGGCTCTAGATATGTATGAACACTTAAATGAACACCCCATTCAGGGAGACACTATAGGAAATCAATCTACACCCTATTCGAGGAGACACTATAAGTATTGAATCTGATTTTTTTATTTAGTATGGTCATTATAAATCTAGTTCTTGGGGATAAATATTTAACCATTCAAGTTCAAGTTACACACTAAAAAATATAGGTGTATATGTTCTTTAATAAAAAATCAATCAATAAATAAAATTGAAAATAAATTCTTTCATTCCATTTGAAAATATAAATTACTAATATAAATTTTAAAAAATATTTCATCTTTTTTTAAAAAAACATAATCATTGCATGTCATTCCAAATTACCATTAAATTTAAAAAATTATTTCAAGATCATCATCAAATCAACTAATCAAAACAATTTATAAATCCGACCATCCTTTTTCATAAATTCACAATACAATTTCAATTCCATTAAAATGGGGGTTTTTCAAAAATAACATAACAATTTCAAATAAAAGATAAAATCCTCAGAAATCCATGTTTTTAATAAAATTAAAGAATCACAAAAATTTAATCAAAAAATAATGTTTTCAACAATAGGGAAAATATTTTTGGAACCACCTCCAATTTAACTAGGTGATAACAATAGGAAAAACATACAATGGGGAACACCAATAAAGAACAAGGCTGAAAATGATCTCGTAACAAATACTTGAATTATGATACCATGAAATGGGTTTTAGATAAATTAATTAAATTATGTTTTATGAAAATATATGGTGGAGATCAATAGATATTGTATGAAAATACAAGATAGGGGATCCAATTACTTGGAGAAGATCAAACGAGATCAACATCCCTTCTACCCACCAAGAAAAATATTTTGAGTAACTAAAATCAGCTCTTGTGATCCTATAAGGATAGGAAAGAAAATTATGGTTTGTTAGGGGGGAGATTAAAAACATAAATCTTGGGATAAATATTTATTAAATAATTTTCAATTAGATAAAATACAAATGATTGGTATTCTCGATTAGTATGCATAGGTAGAAAAACTATGTTCCTTAAGAGTTGTCCCAAGATTGTCTTCTATTTAGGGATAAAATTTTGAAATCATGGTTAATCAAACATTTCATTTCCCACAATCCATGAGTTGAATGGTTTTTAGGGGAGCCTTAATTGTTTGGATAAATCGTACACCCCTTTATAGTGGATCATAGCAGGGTGTATTGTATTTTGGACCAAACTACATGTATTCCCATAACTATATACAAAAAATGAAAAACCCCATGGGATTCCCAAAAATTCCCAAATTATATTGGAATGGTCCCAAAAAATAACTAAATCATAGGATATTTAAATAAATTATAAGGAGTTCTTGAAATGGGTAACATGTTATCATAACATCCACACTATAAAAAATTTTGATCGCCATAAATCCAATTAGGAAAGATAAATATCATAAATATGTTTCAACTACTCTCCCATAGGATTCTCACAATCACAAGTATCATGAGAATCATAACCATGAAACCATATCACATAGACTAAATGTAGCATCCTCCCACGAAGAACTAATTTTTCAGAAACCACTGTATTTACTGGATTCTCTCCTATGGAATAAATAAGTCTCGACATCACGACCACCCCTTTTCAAAAAATGATATTGATTAGAATGATTGTTTCAATGTGAAGAATCATGAAACACATTTTATATACTTATAAATTTTATTGTGAGTAATAAATGGTAATACACTTCCTCCTACTCAACAATATCAATACCACCAACAATTAGAGGAGAAATATTCCCTCACCAGCCAATGTGTCGGTAAACTAGTAGAGGTGAAACAATAAAACATTCCTAGTCTCCCATAGAAAATGGCAATGGCCATTGTATAAGATCAGTATATGATTTTTACTGACTATATTCCGTCATCATTTTCTAATGAATCTGTAAAATATTTTCCATCATCAATTAAACCAAACTCAGCCCAATCATGAATATTTTAACAACCGCTAACCAACATATTGATTTTTTAAATATCCTTCCATACATTTCCTCTAATGGGATCATCCAAATTAAAAGCACATATCTTTTATTATAATAAAATTAAACTAGTCCCAAATAGACGTCCAAGTCACTACCAAATTCAAAAATACATTCCCATAACATATCCTCATTATCATTTATATCTCATTCAACATACAAATCCATTTTTTGATGGCATGTCGTACTCAAATAAACCTTACATACCATCATCCCATGAATTCTTTAAGAACATTTGTGGTAAAAAAGGATATTTATTAGATACTATATCATATAGAAATTCGTGAAAACAAATAATATATTTCACATAGAGATTTCCCCAATCCTGAAATTTTATTGTCTCATGAATTGGTATAATGTGGGACAATTTGGTAATTAAATAGGACAAAACCCTTATCAAATTCAGTCCTTAAGGTGTACATGGAATCCCAACCAAAAAATTCCATAGAAATCTCATCCCACTTCAAAGTCACTATTTAAATTGGATGATGTAAACTGAAATGTCTCTAGTTCTCGACGATGACATGCTCGCCTGTATAATAACCTGAAAACAAATCACACATGTTCCATCATAGATTTACCACCAGAATTGATGCCAAATGTAATAAAATAGTCATTGTACTAGTGTGAAATTTCCATTAGGAATTATGGTGATCCACCATCATTGAATTTCTTGTAGAAAAAGGGATAATGACCTAGTTACAAAGTAATAATATACCATTAGAAAAGAAAACCGATTCAACAATGTTTTCCCAACCATAAAAAAAGTCTTTAATGAAAGAAAATTCATTAACATGTTTCTGATCCTAAAGAATCATCTTGAAAATTGTAGAGGTCAATAGAAAACCTACCATAAAAAACTCACACCATTCTTCTAGGACTCCTAAATCCAACTATAAAAAAATTACTATCATATCTCACTCTTCGGGTGATTATTTTATAGAATGTGTCATATATTTCCTATAGAAATATTTTGAAATGAAATTTTCCTTCCTTAAATCATAGGAAATTTTGATTTTGCTATTCTATAGGTACTAGACCAAAAACACTCTGGTGAATGTTCAAATCATTTTTATAGTGGATAAGGGATAAAATATTATTGAATGAAAACAAGATAACCCTTTCTCAAAAATATAAATACCCCTAATTGTTAATAGTTTTCATAATGGATATGAGGACTAGGTGAGGGGTTGGATAATTATTTCCATGTGACATAAGATATCAAGAACCATATGCCACGACATGGTCACCCTACATAATAATTATACCCAAACCAAAACATTATAGGTCATAAATGACCTAATAGCCTTGCCTGGCCCCAAGGAGACTCAAAAGCAGAACAAAAGACAAAATACATTTAAACTAAACAAAAGAACTCGGAAATTTATCATACAAAGTTAACATAACATACTTTTGGGTGTGTGGGGTCATCAGAGAAGTCAACATTGAGTAATACTTTAGAAAAATGTGATAATACCCCCAAAACCCATGAATCACTGACTTTAAAAATCATTTAGAAGCTATTACCATGCCAAAATATCT
This sequence comes from Viscum album, assembly GCA_963277665.1. Lineage (NCBI taxonomy): Eukaryota > Viridiplantae > Streptophyta > Magnoliopsida > Santalales > Viscaceae > Viscum > Viscum album. The sequence goes on from OY728127.1 coordinate 2,018,652,706, forward strand.
TCAAACATAAATTGATCAATTAAAATACCATGTTTATAGAACACATGTCCCATGAACATCACATTATGAATCAATAATCATATTTTTATATCATGGCACAAATACATTTATTTCGTTCCATTTTTATAACTAGACTCTGATGATGAACATGTTCTTATTATGATTAAGAGTAATCAATAATTTCATCCAAAAATATCACCATGAACATATCAGGATAATCATGGATGGTGTTTTTCATTAATGACATAAATACTAAATGATAAATTTTTAGACCAAATGACATATCAAGAAACATATAATGGCCATAACTACTCCGAAAGTCAGTATTCTAAATTCTATATTATTTTTTCCCAACTGGTGATATCCAAATCAAATATCATAATTTGATAACCACCACACCACATAAAACTATTCAAATAGATAATAAAATAATTTTAATGGATTCTTTTTCTTAATTATAACTCAATTCTATTTCAGATAATCATCACATATGAAAATTATTCCATAAAATTTATCCCTAATGTGAATAGGAAAACCAAAGGTGACACAATCATGCATATGATGTCTTCCCCCAAGAGGTCATCAAACTATTACCTTAAATCTTTTAGTTCATTTTGTTCTATATGGTATTTTGGAATAGAACACTGATGAATTCAGGACACTAAATCAATATAAAATACAACCTATTATACTGATTTGAAATTTCAGAAATAAGTAAGGAACACATTGGGAAATATGATGAAAACTAAAGGGAGATTATCAGTCATAGACTCCCAATCTTGATAAAAATCATGAATTGATATTAATTACCTAAAAATAATAATAACTTCCAACTCCACTCAACATCATGTCCCATTCTCCATTAAAAACATGACACACCCCATTGGGAATTGTAAAGGAGACTGATCAAAGATAATAATTTATTCATGCCTTTTAATAAATTATCCAATCCATAACAAGAATGAAATCATGAGGCTTTATGTTAAGAAATATAAAATTCCTAGAAATCTAAATCATTTACAAAAAGAAGATACAAGAATGAAAACTGAGACCCAATACTATCTTCGTTCTGAAGGGCATAGTATTATCTATCACATAAGATAAAAAACCATAGGAATATTTTTTAGATTCATTATATGATTCGATATAAACCTGTGAGACACACAAGTTTCAAATAAATTGGTCACAAAAGATAAATCTATATTGGTGGTACCTCTAACATTCATTGATCATAAATCATATTCATCTAGAGACTCTTTCTACTACATGAAGAAACATTGTTCAAAATTCTTATGGCCATAAACCATTTTTTTATAAAGAACATTATTTCACCATATTATTTTTAGGATCATTTTAAACCATGTCACTATTTAGAGTGGAAACAATGTGGAATTACTTATTTATGTGGACTAAGAGACCCCACAAACTAATGATATTTGGTGCCTCTCAAAAAAACCCTTCTAAAATGAAAAACCTTTCCATAGTAGATGTATATAGAAATCTCTATTCTACGTACTGAAGGAGGTATTGAAGAAACTTATTATATAGACCAATATAATGGCTCATGACACATTCTCATTCCTTTAAATAATCTCATTGAACTATCAAAAGTGAAAAAAATGAAGTCCCCAAAACCCTAATAAACCAACGAGATCATATTCAACCATCAATGGAATATCCTGTACGTCAACATATGAAGATATCTTAACTAAAAAAATGCATATAAATTATATCAGAGACCAATATTGAATGCATCTACCTTCATTTTATCATTTGATACAATCTCAGGTGAATATTCATCAAACAATACAAGTGGATCACATAATGGATCATGGTCATGTCATCCTATTTGTGGATGAATAATACATTTGTTTAGCCTAAATATTATATTATAGATAGAAATAATCATTGAATATAACTCTAATTCCTTCCATGTATAACCATAAATCTTTCTTTCCATTATCATTGAATCCCACCAACTTCTGTTAGTCCCTACCATCTAGAAGGTAGCACATTTCTTGTTAATCAGATCAAGCATCTCCAATAAATAAAAAGGAACTATATCTTACTCAACAAATTATAATACTCTTTATAATTGTTAAATATATTGAAAGAATTTGGTTTCATGAGATGAAAATATTTATGAATATTCCCTGAATTATCACTTTGAGGTATAGTGACTAGATCCATAAAGGTAATAGGTGCTGGTGTATGTACTAACGCATTAACAACACATACAACATCCACTACAAGACTCTAGTCCATTGAAGGATTTACATTGAATGGATAAACATTTTCTTCCTCTTGAGACCTATTCAAAGATATTCTTGGAGGAATACTATTTCAAAAATGTATCTAACAATACTGAAATATATGAAGATGTCATAGATTAACATGTCAATCAAAATAAATGGGAATATCAATTCCATCAAGACAAATCATAATATTTGGATGTAAAAAACCAAATAAAAATCATGTAATTTCTAGATTTATATCAAAAAAATTTTCAATGAATCATTTACCAAAACCCATGGTAAATGAAGGCTCATTACAATGAGAGCTATCAAGGAACTCCATCAGTAATACCTCTCAAATCCCATAACGACATCCCAAACAACAATTTGACCTCAATGGAAAGATAATTGACCTCCCTTTGATAACATTTTTCCCAAAAATTCCAAGACACCTAGGTACCAAGATACACAGCAAATCTTTGAAATATTCCAAAGGGCATTCTGAATCCCCATGGGATGAAGACTAACACCAGGAATCATATAACATCGTGAGGGAACAAATTTACTCTGAGTAAAAAATAAGATAAAAGATAAAAGTCAACATGATCAACATTACAAAAGGATAAAATACAAAAAAACAACCAGGTATTTGAACCCATATCATTACATCATCAATGTATATGGAATATAACATTATAAAACTCAATAATCCCTTGAAATGGGTGGATGAAATCTCCTTTGCTCACCTAAATTTCATTGGGTCTAAAGTACAATGAAAATCCACCACCTCCTTGTAGAACATTCTTTTTCTGGGACCTAGAAAAATATTGAATAAAAATTCTTTATGGAAATGGTAGGGTGTGAGATATAAATAATGTTATGGTATCATCAATTTTTCCGTAATCAATACCAAATCAATAACCCGTTTATGCAATCAACATAAATCAATATTTCATGGAATGAAATTTATTTATTTTCGATAAAACACGATTTTAAATAAAGATATGTAATATATATAAATAAACGTTTCAAATACTCTTAAATGAATATTATATATAAAATAGTATATATAAATCATTTGAAATTAATAAAATTTAAATATATCAATGAAATGTATATTCAATGGATGTAAATAATGTACCATGAAAAATTTCCCAATAGTATGCTATTTTATTTGGTAATAGGATCCTCAAAATTCAAATTTATCTCCAAAACAATAGATAGGTGTGCACAATCAAATAACAAACCCATTTGGGGTGCCACAATGGGAAATCAATCCACACCACATTCGGGGATCCACTATAGGCATTGAAGATGATATTGGTTTAGTTAGTTTTTTCATTATAAATATTGTACTATGACATCATGTTTCGTGCATTATTGTATTATATACCTACTAACTTCCTAGATATATATGTTATTTAATCAATCAAAAAATTTTAAATCAGTCATTTCAAATCATTTGAAAATATATATTACTAATTTTAGTTTTAAAGATGTCATCCTCAATTCAAAACCAATTCATAGGTTTTGGTATTTCATGCCAATTCAAATCATCATTAATTTTTTTAAAAAAATAAACATCGGTATTATATAATTTCTTCAATATTATTTCTATATCAATACATCATTTTTCATAAATTAACCCATAATTTTTAGCTTTATTGAAATTGGGTTTATTTTAAAATTTGTTTCCAATTTCAAATAAAAGATCAAATAATGACAAATATATGTTTTAAATCGATTGAAAACTCATTTGAAATGTATCCTGAAATTCAGGGTTTAAAATTTAGGGAAAATTGTTATGGAACAACCTTTTTTAATCCATTTTATCCCAATTTATAAAAGGAGCATTGGAGAATGCCAATGAAGAATGAGAGGATATAAGATCTTTGTACAAACCCTAGAATTTAAATCCAATGAAAATGAGTGTATATCCATCAATCAAATGATAATATATAAAAATATAATTAGGATAGAAAGTAAAAATACTAGAAAACAGATGTATGGAGATAATTTTTATTAGATGAGACCGAACAAAAATAAATACACATAGATATGCTATGAAAATGATTTGTATGGGAACATTAAACTAGTTGGTGCCTCAAAGGATTTACAAAATTAGGTAGGGTATAAAGAGGGTGATCGAAAGCTTAGACCAATTGTTTGTGAATTTTAAAATAATTTTTGGGGAAATTTAAACCCATATGCAAGTTTTTATAGGTAGGTATTACTAGTTTGTTAAACTGTGTGCCCAAATAGTTTACACATATTCGTCATCTGTTTGGGGTGCATGGTTTTGGAGAAAAGATAAAATAAACTTACATAGACCATACATTTACCCATTTCCATGGGTTGTAATGTTTTGATGGGTGACCGCAAGGTTTTATCAAAACATATGGCCCCTTCTAGTGGCTCATTGAAGTGTGCATTTTTTTCTTAGATGAACCACAGGATTTTTGATAACTTAGTACCAATCATGAACAACCCCATTGGGATCCCATAAATTTCAGAATTCTCCCAGAACGACCCCAAAACATGACCCAACCCAAAGTATATAAAAAAAAGGTTTTATGAGTACCTATAAATGAGTAATATGATTTAATAGAAGTTAAAATACTAAATTTAAAAAAAATCTCATAGACACGATGAAAAAGAGGGGTTTTTCATTAAATTTATTTTTTAAGAAAAAATGACATTATATCAACTCAATTATTAATATTAATCATTGATTGAAACTAAATTAATATTTATTGTTTTATAATAATCATATTTAATTAAAATAATTTCTCATTAGGGATTTTCCTAATGAAATATATTGTAGTTATATTATGCATTTTAAAACAATTTTAGAAAATATTTTTTAAAATAAAAAAAAATATTAACATTCAAAAATAATGTTAATTAAAAATTAATTAATGGGAAAAAATATAAATAATAACACATATATAATCCAATTTCATATTAATTTTTTTTTTGACTTTTTATGTATATGAACTTTCGAAATGAAATGACTTGTTTACAAAAATGGTTATATCCACTATTCACTAAAAAATCAATATTTTTTCAAAAATAAAAATATTCCACCCTAAGTAAATTTTGATATTAAAATTTCTAGAATGATATTAAATTTTTAAAATTGTAATTCAACAATTTATGTGTCAAAAATTAATAAAAATTAAAGGTAAATGTTTTACTTAAAATAATTTTCTTTTTTGATGTAAAAAGTACATAATTTTTTTTGATAAATAAAAAATTGAATGTGATTTAATAAATAATAAAACTTGTTGTTTTATATACATAATTTAATTGAAATTATAATAAAATAATTCTATCATCTACCTTTTTGAATTGGTTTATGTGAAAAGAGTAATGTTGAAAATCATAATGTTTTTAACCATTATATAAATGAAATTATAGTGTAAAAATAAAAAAACATTCTTTCATATTCTTAAAAATATGAACATTGAAATAAATGAATGATATTATTGAAAATATAATTAATTTAATGATTTTAATAGTTTTTAGTAATTATTATTTGATGAATATGATGAAATATTTCTATTATCATTATGCAAGTTAATGATATTATTTTTTCAAGTGACAATGAGAATTCATTATTAGACTTTGTTGCGTAATAATAATTTTTTATGTTTCTATGATCTGAGAGAAGAAACTTATATTCGGATTAAACATTAATAATGATTTGAATTACATTATTATATTAAAATAAAAGTATTTAAATAAATTATTATAAAAAATTTCATTGATAAACAAAAAAAATATCCATACTTATCACCACTAGAGTGAATATGAGTAAATATGAGTTAACTATTTCTATAAATCCAAATGAGATTATAAATATCATTTTTAGTATATTTAATCATATAATATCCATACCATATATTTTTTATTCAATGTACCTATATTAATTATTTTAGACTGATTCAAAAGGAATATATATTATTTCGAATAAAAAATTCTCAATTATATGAATGATATATATAACATTAGTTTTTCATATAAAAGGGAAAAAAATTAATTCTTTTGTATTTGTAAAATGATTAGGACTCAAATATTGATAATTAAATTTATTATTTTTAGAGGAATTTTGACATAAAAGGAACTATGTGAGTTTATATTGTGAGAAATAGAAATTAGTTACCCTAATCAAAATTGATATAGAATAAGACAAGACACTTAGTCTTCTGGTAAAATAATGATCATGTATAAGAATTTTTAATATTTAACTGACAATGTGATTTCGATATGGACTATGTGGTGTCTCTAAATTTCAGTGTATTATTTTTAAATATTATATGGAATTATTATGAGACCAGGCACAAAGACGACGCATCATTATGAGGCCATGTTATCCCCAAATGGTGGTTTGAAATTTTTTTATGTTATGTTAGTCGTCACTTGTGCACGGTTGTTGTAGTTTTCAAAAAGATGCATGGATTAAAAATATGAGGTTATCGTTAGGTCCAGGTCGACTACTTTAACTATGTTCGGGTCTAAACCCGACCAGCGTGGGTTGAGAGAAAAAAATAATTTTCGGACGATTTTACTAAAATAAAATAAAATAAATTCTCAAATATTATTTTATTTTTTAAAAAAACGTTCGATGTAGCGCAACAATTGGGAAACATTTTAATAATTAATTCCTTGTCATAATGACTCAAAAATGACAACTTAACTCATTAATACCACTACATAATGGAATACTGAAACATGTTCCCCTTTTTATGGGTTAATTAAATGTTGGTCCTTGATTGAAAATTTAGAGAAAAAACTCTAGAGAATCTATGGAGCCTTGGAGAAAAATTGCGGTGACGATCGACGACAAATCAAAGATAAGAATTGTTGCACCTACAAAGTTGAAGGATCTCAACGACGAAGGCAGCATGACCCCTTCATCAGCACTCGATCCATTCATTAAGTAGGGGTTGTTATATTTATTCTTGTATCCCCATTTTTTTATTTAAACAACTAACACAGATCAAAAATGAACATGTTGATCCGTGGATTTGTACATTCTTGTGGGAGTATTTTATTGGGATGATTTCTGGGATATGATCCATGTTAAATTGATGTTGATTTCTGCTTCGTTTAAGCCTTTTAACGGGAGCAGATCAATGTCGTTATGAATGACAAAGAAAGATCATTCCTCAACATTGCATATTGGATTTATTCCCCTTTTCTCTTCTTCATTCATTCGTCGCGTTCGTCGTGGGGAGAAGAACAACAGATAGTTGTGCATTCGTTTTTCAACGCAATGATCATAACTTGAAGATCTGACATCATGACGACCTAGTGTGTAACAACCCAAAGTTTCATTAATGGTAATCCCTCTTGATCTAATTAAATGTATCTTTATATAAAATTTTATATAAAATGTCAACTTATTTGGTTTTATGATAAGAATTTTGACCATTTCTAATATAGTTGTAGAACAGTGATCACATGATTAGTATAAATATAGAGCGTTATCAAATCCAATTTACTCAGAAAAAAGAAGTGATGGCCTCATCCAGTAGAATTCCTCCATACGAAGCCCATTTGTCAGAGCTCGAAAAATAGGTGGCGTCCATGGCTTTTTCTCTTGACCAAGCCCAAGCTGAGCTTCATCATGTCAAGCTCGAATATGACCATCTACGGGAAAATTGTAAGTTTATATAGATTACCACTCGAGCGATGTTATCCGAGCCACCCCAAAGGTTTGTCACCATCACACACCGTACCCTTAGGTCTTATGTGGCTGTTTTAAGGATGTAAAAAATATCTAGTACTATTTTCATGTATATTATTTTTTTATATAATAATGAATATACCATCTTGTCATTATTGACACTTTGTAAATTGTTTCTTTAAGCACAAAGAGTACATTTTTAGTTAATACTCTTCTACAAAATATATTTTGATGAATTAATGGATTTTTGAATTAAATAATATTTTAATAAAATATTATTATTATTATTAAATTAATTTTTATTAAATCTAAATGTTATTATAATTTTATGAATAAAATTGTAATTTTTATTAGGATTAAAAGCCATTTTTTGTCAAAACTCGTGAATTTTCAATAAATGTCAGTTTTTATTTTAAAAGTGAAAATTAACATATATATAAATTTATTTAGATAAAAAATGTTATTTTGGAATCAGGATGTCAAAATTATTCAACAGTGAATTTTTCATAATTTTCTGAGATAGTCAAATGTTTGGGTAAAAATTAAATACCGTTTAAATATATATTGTGTTTTATGACATCATAATGACCCAATAGTGATGTAATAAAATACTATAAGCTTTATGTTTGGCAAATATACGTTTTACCATTAATATAATGTGATTTTGGGTTTGTTCGACTTATTTTACAATGAATTAATGGACCCCTCAAGACTTACTAAACATCTTGTCTTTTTAAATTATTTTCCATGGGAGTGTGACTCACCTCCACATAAGCAACCCCATTATTTTAATAATTTCTGACTTTGCCATTATAAAATATTATTTTCCTCTTCCCTTTTCCATAAACCATGGGCAAAAACCCTGAGCTGTTTGTGGTTTGTATTAGTATAATGTAAGGTGTCCCAAACCTAAATAATAAATAATTCACTCACCTTTCTTATATAAATCCACCAGATCTCCCAATTCCACCGAACTCAAAGCCTTTGGAGTTTGTCCAAAATCGTCCCTAATCTCTCTAGAATCCCCCCATGGTTCCCTAAGCTCCCTAGAAGCCTCCCTCAAGCCTCTCTCAAGCCTTTGAAAACACATTTCCAAGTAAGGGTTTTTTCTTCCCTTCTCATTTTTTGTCTAATTTTCGTTAAGTTGATTGCTATTTTAATTTCAACTATGAATGTTGGGGTATGGTTTTTCACCTCCTTAATACTGCCCTATTTATGTTTTAATGATGGGAGACCCCTTTCTCTCTAATTAAATGCCTGCCATGTACACTCCTTACAATGCCGAAATTCTGAAAGGAACTTCTCTATCCTCATTTACATTCAAGCAATACTTTTGTATGATGAATCTAAATTCTATTAAAATTATTGGGACATGTATCTATATGACCTACTTACTATCCATTACATTTAAATATAATGAGTAACCCCTTTCTCTCTCATCATCCATTTTTATGAATTCTTATGTCATGTCGTTACGCTGCCGAAATCACACCGATTTTCTAAGCCAATGGCATTGTGTAGGGAATACCATGCCCATTTCTCCATCAATGGTATTCACCTTTATGGACATTTTCTTATTTATTATAATGATTCATGTATTAATTCCACATTCCTTTATCGTGTAATAAATTATTATGTTTAATGAATCCATGTTTTATGATCCATGTGGCACACTTATGCATGAAATGAAATGTTTAAGAAGGGTGCGCCATTATAGCACTCCAATGCATTGGGTAAAGTATAGTATCATGTTACATCATGTGAAATGAGTGTTGACATAGGATAATTTCATTCCATGAAGGGTTTACTCATGCTTCATGTGCAATGAGAATTTACTCATGCTCCATGTGCAATGATCCATGGCTCATGATAATTACATGTTATGTGTTGTTGCCACATATCCATGTTATGATTATCATGAATTATCATGCCTTTATGTTCATGTTTCATTTATACTCTATTGATATGCCTATTGTCTAACATGTATTGTACTCCTCATTTATTCCGTGTTTATTCCCTTACGGGACTATATATCTCACCCCTTTTCATAAGCATGTACTCAGGTTATCCCATGGAATGCTAAGTATGAGGGAATGTAGTGTTCCTGTAAAGGAAGTTTTCAGTAAAGATGTTGTATTTCATGTTTTAAGTTGTTAGTTAATGATCCTAAGCCCCAAAGACACTGGACCTCTCGATCAACCATGTTGTATCAAGTGAATAGATTATGGAATAAATCATGTTTAAGTTTGTAATAAAAGAAGGGTTGTCATAGTTGATATCAGAGGATAGGTTTAGTTATTTTTGGGATTAGGATTAGAAAACCCAAGTAAATATTTAGATACAAGACTAAGTACAATAAATATTTCCCAATGTTTTTGTGAGTATTGAGTAAGTGGGTTATCAATAAAATACATCCCTGTCTGGATACGTGCTAGTAGAGGCAGCTCTGGCAAAAATATATCATAGGGGTAAAACCTGAAAACACCACTTTGAGCTAGACTTGAACGAGAACTGGTGCACGACAACGGGTCTTTCTGCACTCTTGGTTACGACACTTATGGGGGATATGCATTGGTAAATTCACAATCTTAGTATGAACCCTTATTAAGGGAATTAAAAAAATTACCCCTAAGAATATATGTTAGAAAGTAGATCATGAAAATCCTAGATTGAAGCATATAGACTCATGAGTTAAGGAAATAAAAGTTTATTTATAAGTCATCAATTTTTGTCTTTGGATTTCCCTTTATGTGTTAACCTTAACTTTCCTTTTATTCCAGCCAACAGCCGGTAATATGAGGACTGGGTTTAACAACTGATGTGAAGATCAGTGTGATAATTGTACTAATGAGATGCCCAATCCAATGGGAGCGTGAATCGCGAACATTGGCATGCTTCTCTCTCAGCTAACTTAAGATTTGAATAGAAACACGGTTCAAGAGGAATGTTCAACCCCCCCCCTAAGAAAGAACAAGTCTCTATTGAAAGCTTCATGAGAGAAAGGCCTCCTACCTTTAGTGGATCATCTGATCCCACGATGGCTGAACAATGGACCATCTCCATTTAAAAGATCCTCTCCATCCTTCAATGATCTCAACAAGATAAGTTTCTCCTGGAGGATTATCGTATAGAAGGTGAAGATGATCATTGGTGGACGTTGATCAAAAATACGAAGCCTGAGGAGGGGATTGAGGCGTTGGAATGGATGGATTTCCGGAAGATGTATTTTGATAAATATTTTCTGATCACCCTCCGGCTTATTAGGGAAATGGACTTCCTTTCCATCATGAAAAAAGATGAAGAATATATTGGAGAATATAAGGAAAACATCACAAGGCTTACATAATATGCTTTTGGCTTTTTTGTTACCCCGGAATGAAATATTTACTACTTTTTTGGTGGGCTAATGCCTAGCCCATAGAACACATTAGCAATCTGTGAATTCGACAGCTAGGAGGAAATTGTCTGATGTTCCCTCAATGTAAAACTGGATATCAGGGAATCATAGGGGTATCATGGGCACAAGATGTGTAAGGTGGACTTAAATTCTAGTGGCCCGATGGATAAATCCATCTGTGCTAAGAAGATCTGGCACCACACTTTCCAACAGTGCGGAAATAAGCACCATGGAAATTGCCTCAGGGGGACGAGGAAATGCTTCAGGTGTGGAAGAGAAGGGCACCTAGCTATTAAATGTTGTCAATAATGACCTGCAGCAGCGATAGAGAAGAGGAATTCTCCATTTGAACCTGAACGTGTTCTTAATTTCTACAACTGCAAAGAACCAGGGAATCTTTCAAATCAGTTCCCTAATCCAAAGGTTTTTAGAGGCAACCAAAAACCTCCAAGGCATCAAGGAAAGGATTTTTCCATCACTTCTTCCGAAGTGAATCCTGACAACGATGTGGTGACAATTACACTAGTTATTCATTCAAGAATAGTAGACATAGTTTTTTATTCAGGTTCTACGCATTCTTTTATATCTCGTAAGTTTAGTAGAACAATCCTAGTACCACCACAAATCATTGAAGTGAAGATGTCAGTGAGTACGGAAAATGGGGAAATCATTCCATCACATGAATATAATTCCTCCCCTGTTATAATCTGTGGATTGAATTTCCTAGTGAACCTCATCATACTACATCTAGTAGAATTTGATGCAATTCTTGGCGTGGATTGGATTTCCTTATATAGAGCCAACATAAATTGTCGGGAGAGGGAAATCACACTCCATATGGACAATCGGCCCCCGATTCTTTACATGTGTAACGAGGAAGATGAATCTCCTTTAGCTTCCTCATCTCAATCATGGATATTAATTCATTATGAGCACGCGTATCTGGCCTATATGATTGAGTCCTTGTAAGAAACCATCCTTTAATAAATTCCAATTGTGAAGGAATTAGAAGAAGTGTTTCCCGAGGAACTACTTAGTCTTCCTCCTAGAAGAGATGTTGAATTCTCAATTGAACTTATACGAGGGGCGCTACCAATATCCAAAACTCCATATAGAAGGGATTTCATGGAGATTTAAGAGATGAAGAAACAACTACAAGAGAATCTGGATAATGGGATTATACGCCCAAGTGCTTCACCATGGTGTGCACCCGTCCTCTTCGTCAAGAAGAAGGATTAGTCAATGCGGCTTTGCATCGATTATCATGAACTTAATAAAATCATGATAAAGAACAAGTATCCTCTTCCATGGATCGATAACTTATTCGATCAGCTTCATGGAGCAAAATACTTCTCCAAGGTAGATTTGAGGTCGGGATATTATCAAGTAAGGGTGAAGAAAAAATATATCCCCAAGACTACTTTTCGCACAAGATACGGGCACTATGAATTCATAGTAATGCCTTTCGGAATCATTAATGCTCCAGAAATATTTATGGACATTATGAATAGTGTGTTTAGAGATTACCTCCGAAAATTTGTTGTAGTCTTTATAGATGATATAATAATATACTCCAAAACCAAGGAGGACCTTGAGGTGCATTTAAGAATTGTACTAGAGACTTTGTGCAAGGATAATCTCTATGCAATATACATCATGTGTGTGTTCTGGTTGATGGAAGTATCATTCGTGGGCCATATCATCACAAGAAATGGAATATATTTGGCTCCCTCCAAAATATATGCAATTGAGTGATGGTCGAGGCCAACATCGGAAATGGATATCCATAGCTTCTTGGGGTTAGCTAGATTTTATCGAAGATTTGTGAGAAATTTCTCACGATTTTCCAACCCTCTTACCAAGATAACATGAAAGGGAGTAAAGATTTCTTGGAGTGATGAATGTGAAGAAAGCTTTAAGGAGTTGAATAGGAGGCATATCATTGCTCCCGTGCTCACCTTACCCACAAGTGGGGAACCGTTTGTGATATTCAGTGATGCTTCGAACAAGGGCTTAGGATGTGTGCTGATGCAGAATGATAAAGTGAAATCATATGCCTCAATGCAGTTGAAATTCCATGAGAGAAACTATCCAATGCAAGATCATGATTTAGAGGCGGTGATATTTTCCTTTAAAATATGGCGGTATTATCCCTCTAGGTAGAAATGTGAGATATACACTGACCACAAGAGTCTAAAATATATATTCACGCTGAAAGAGATTATTATGCTCCAGAGAAGACGGATAGATCCCATCAAGGATTATGCATGTTCAATACATTACCACCCTAGTAATGAAAACAAGGTGGTAGATGCCCAAATTATAAAGGACCCACTGATTCTACCAATGATTAAATTGTGAAGAATACAATCGTCTTAGACTTGATAAAGATGGACATGGGAATCATAATGAATGGAACATTATCAATCCTTTCACAAATTATTGCTCAACTATCTCTTTTCGAAAGGTTAATGGATGATCAAATGGATAATGTGTTAATTCAAGAAAAAGTGGAAGCTATCAAAAAAGGGAAATCCTCGGAGTTTAATGTTAATGAAGAAGGAATTGTGCGATTTAGGAAAAGACTATGTCTTCCATCTAGTCTGGTGCTGAAGAATGAACTTTTGGATGATGCACATAGTTCAAATTTCTCTATTCACCCAGGGAGCACAAATATGTATTGATATCTCCTAGAAAACTTTTGGGAGGATAATATGAAGAATGAGATCATTGTTTAAACATCAAAGTGCATTGTGTTCCGTCATGTGAAGGTAGAGAGGTAGTAGTCTAAGTGGATGATGCACCCATTTCCCATACCGGAATGAAAATGGGAGAACATCACCATGGACTTTGTCACTGGACTTCCGAGGACATCCAAAGGAAACAACGCAATCTGGGTTGTGGTGGATCGTCATACAAATACTGCACACTTCAATACTATTCATGATGATTTCTCATTGGAAAAACTAGCACAGATATATATTAGGGAAGTGGTAAGGCTGCATGGAGTGCCACTATCTATTGTGTCTGACTAAGATCCAAGATTATCCTATATGTTTTGGAAGAGTCTTTAACATACTTTGAACACTAAACTAAACTTCAGTATGGCCTATCATCTTCAAACAGATGGCTAATCCGAGCAGACTATCAAAACACATGAGGACATGTTGAGAGGGTGCCCAATGGACCTTAAAAGAGGATGAGATCAACATCTTCCCCTGTTTGAGTTCTCTTATAATAATAGTTTCTACTTGAGCATGCAAATGGAACCATATGAAGCACTTTATGGTAAAAGGTGAAGAACACCGCAGTGTTGGGATGAGGTCGGTGAATTTAAGCTGCTTGGACCAGAAATGGTCGACGAAATGGTGGAGAAGGTGAAAACCATACAGTAGCATATCAAGGAGGCCCAATGTCAATAGAAAAGTTATGGAGATAATCGTTGACGAGACCTTGTGATTAAGTTAGAGACATGGTTTTTCTACGCATATCATCATGGAAGAAGGTCATGAGGATTGTAAACAACGGTAAGTTAAGTCCAAGGTACATAGGCCATTTCGAGATTCTTGATCATGTCGGGGCTGTGGCCTATAGACTTGCACAACCACCTACCATGGCCAAAGTACATGATGTATTTCATGTATCCCTCTTAAGGAAGTACATACCAGACCCTTCACATATACTCTCTTCTGAGGTGGTACAGTTGGAGGATGATCATTCTTATGAGAAGAAACCCGTGAAGATCATAGATCGTAGAGAAAAAGGTTCTACAAAATAAGACAATTCCCCTCATCATGGTGTTGTGGAGAAACCACATGTTTGAAGAAGTGACTTGGGA
The DNA here is from genome assembly GCA_963277665.1 of Viscum album. NCBI lineage: Eukaryota > Viridiplantae > Streptophyta > Magnoliopsida > Santalales > Viscaceae > Viscum > Viscum album. Next base: position 2,018,667,867 of record OY728127.1, read on the forward strand.
ATCAATGGAAATGATGAAGCTGAGTTACCCACATCTGTTTTAGTGTGGAAAAAGGAAATTTTGAGGGTGAAATTTTCTTAAAGGGGGAATATTGTAAATACCCAAAGTTTCATTAATTGGAATCCCTCTCGATCTACTTAAATGTCACTTTGTGTAAAATGTTTATAAAAAATGTCAACTTTGTTGGTTTTATGTTATGAATTTTGATTGTTGCTAATATAGATGTTGAACAGTGATCACATGATTAGTATAAATATAGGTCTTTAACAAATCAAATTTACTCAGACAAAAGAAGTGATGGCCTCATCCAGTAGAATTTCTCTACACGACACCCATTCATCGGAAGTCAGAAAAGAGGTGGTGTCCTTGGGTTTTTCTCTTGTTAAATCCCAATATGAGCTTCATCATGTCAAGATCGAATGGGACATTCTACAGGAAAAGTGGACATTGATAGAGATTAACACTCGAGCGATGTTATCCGAGCCTCCCCAAGAGTCTGTCACCATCGCACACCTTACCGTTAGGTCTTATGTGACTGTTTTTAGGGGATATGTAACAAATCTCTACGACTATGTTCATATATATTTATTTTCTATATAATAATTAATATACCTTCTTTTCATTAATGACACTTTGTAAATAGTTTTTTTAAAGCACAAATAGTATTTTTTTAATTTAATATTCAGATAAGAAATCTATTTTGATGAATTAATGGATTTTTGAATTAAATAACATTTTAATAAAATATTATTATTTTTATTAAATTATTATTTTTTAAATATAAATGATCTAATAATTTTATGAATACAATTGTATTTTTTATTAAGGATTGAAAGCTATTTTTCTCAAAACACGTGACTTTTCGATAAATGTCGGTTTTTATTTTAAAATAGAAAATTTTCATATTTAGAAAATTATTTAGATAAAATAAATGTTATTTCAAGAATCAGGACGTTAAAATTATCCCATGGTGAATTTTTCATAATTTTCTGAGACAATCAACTTTTTGGGTAAAAATTAAATACTGTTTAAATATATAATGTATTTTATGACATCATAATGACCCAATAGTGATGAAATAAAATACTATAAGATTTATGTTCGTCCAATATAAATTTTACCATTAAAATAATGTGATTTTGGGTTTGTTTTACTTATTTTACAAAGCATTAATGGACCCCTGAAGACTTATTAAACATCGTGTCTTTTTAAATTATTATCCATGGGAGTGTGAGTCATATCTACATAAGAGACTCCATTATTTTAAGAAGTTTGGACATTTTCCATATAAAATATTTTCTTCTTCTCCCCTTTTCCAAACCCCATGGGAAAAACCCATGAGAATATTTATGTTTTGGATTAGTTTAATGTAAGGGGTCCCAAACCTAAATAATAAAGAATTCACTCACCTTTCCCATATAAACCCACCCAAGATCCCACTTCCTCATCACTCAAATCCTTATGGAGTTCTTCCAACCGCTGCCGTACTCTCTCTAGAATCCTCCAAAGGTTCCCCAAGCTCCCAAGAATCCTCTCACAAGCCTCTCTCCAGCCTTTGGAAGCACACTTCCAAGTAAGGGTTTTTTCTTTCTCATTTTTTGTCCAATATTTTTTAAGTTGTTTTTCCATTTTAATGTCAATTATGAAAGTTGGGGTATGTTTTAACACCTCCCTAATACTACCCTCATTATGTTTCAATGATGGGATACCCCTTTATCACTCATTAAATGCCTCCCATGTACACCCGTTACAATGTGGATATTCTGAAAGGAACTTCTATCTCCTCATTTAAATTCAAGCAATAATTTTCTGTCATGAATGTAAATTCCATTAAAATTGTTGGGACATGTATCTATATGATTTTATTACTATAAATTACATGTAAATATGATGAGGAACCCCTTTTTCCTTCTTTAACCATTTTTATGAATTCTTATGTCACATCGTTACGCTGCTGAAATCACACTGATTTTCTAAGCCAATGCCATTCTGTAGTGAATACAATGCCCATTTCTCCATCAAAGGTATTCAGATTTATGAAAATTTAATTATTTATTATAACGTTTCTTGTATGAATTCCACATTCCTTTATCTTGGAATAAATTACTATGTTTTATGAATCCTTATTTTATGATCCCTGTGGCACACTTATGCGTGAAATGAAATGTATAAGAAGGGTGCACCCTTATAGAGCTCCAATGCATTGGGTAAAGTATAGTATCATGATACGTCGGGTGCAATGAGTGTTGAATCATACTAATTCAAGTGCAACGAGGGGTTTCTCATGCTTCATGTGAAATGAGGATTTACTCATGCTCCATGTGCAATGAGCCTTGGCTCCTGCTAATTCATGTTAAGTGTTGTTGCCACATTTCCATGTTATGTTTATCATGCTTAATCATGACTTCATGATCATGTTCCCATTATTCTATATTGATATACCTATTTCCTAACATGTATTTTAATCCTCATGTATTCCTTTTTTATTCCCTTACTGGGCTTTGTGGATCACCCATTTTCTTATGCATGTACTCAGGTTATCCCATAAAATGCTAAGTACGAGGGAATGTAGTGGTCATGTAAAGGATGTTTTCAATAAAGATATTGTATTTCATGTTTTAAGTTGTTATGTAATGTTCCTAAGACCCAAAGACACTATACCTCTTGATCATCCATGTTGTATCACATTAATATTTTATGTAATAAATAATTTTTATGTTTGTAATAAAAGCAGGGTTGTCATATAGCGGAGGTGCAACGATGATAGAGGATGCCAAATCGAACCGGATTCGGAAAGACTGTTCATCGAGAGTTCTTCATATGGGTGGATCTCTATGGGTTTTCGGGACAGATTGGAGGCCCGGAAACATAAAAATCAGCTTCAAGATGTTAGAGATACCTAGATTCTGTAGTTTCGTGGCAATCAGACGGCATGATCAACAAACGGGGAAGCATGTGAGGCATGCCAGTGAAGACCATACTTTCTAGAAAATTTCGGCATACAATGCGTGTACATCCGACGAACATTCCATGTAGTACTAGAAGTGGAAGCTAGGGTTTAAAGGGTCAAATAGGAATCACACAGCGTGTGACCCTAGTCACAAGACATGTTAGTCTTTCCCCGATGCTCGGCGTGTATCTAGGGGATACACGCACACGGGGTGTATTACATGGCCGTGTACTAAACCACACCACCAGGTAAGTCCAGCAACACATGTCACCCCGTATACCGATTACAGGGGTAGGCATACATGGTTTGAGGTAATCTACGAGCACATGTCCAACGTACATGGAGCTTACCCCAGTTACTCCGACATGGCGTGTAATCCGTACCACACACCGTGTACTGACATTCATTACACTACCAGCCATACGACACAGGTTGTTGTACACGAGTAATACTTGTGGTCTTACTACACAGTGTGTTACACTTCTACACATCATTTAAATTTTGGAAAATGGTTTGGTCATATATTCCTCCTTGTATTTGACATTTTTCGTTTGGGTTAGTGCCCCTTATTCTCATTCCCCTAAAGGTCATGCATCATTTTCTTTAACATGAGTATGATACCTTCAGTAGGAATTTCAATGATAGAGTTCGGTATCCCTCCAAGAGGCTGGGAGTGAGATCCTCTATCCATTCTTGACCCTAGGTAGAGTCAGGCCTCGATGTGGCCAACTCTATCGTGCATTGTTCCTCTACCTAGCTAGTGAATCTGGATGAGTCGCAATATCCCACCATGTCCCTAGTAGTGACCATCATCTGTTTATCATGATATTTCCCACATAAGAGTGTGTCTCTCATATTGAGTGTATCTATCTATCGTTATCTTTTCCACTCAAAAGTGTGTATCATGTAATGTGTGTGACTACCTATCGTGACATTTCCTAACAAACAGTACTTCTCAGATAGATGTCATCAGAGCTACTAGACTTGTGGGGTGTGTTCTCCCAGAATGAGTCCCCAGTGGAATCATCGATCTAAATCCTTAGATGGGGGTATGAGTTTGTGTGACAAATCTCTAGATAATGGGTATGGGTTTTGAGTACATTTGTTTTGTGATTCTCCACTATATGTTATGTACACTTATAATATGTAGAGCTAAATGTACCATTATTTCATGTATTTATTTGGGGGTTTTTGGGGTCCTCTACTGAGTATTGTTATACTCTCCCCTGCATGGTAATTTCCTGAACGTGTCATGTCTGGTGTAGATGAGACGCCTTTTGATAGGGCCCATAGCAGACTAGGACAGGATTGAGCTTTTTGAGTTCCCTACAGGCCGAGGTGTTCTTAAGGCTACGAGAAGAAGTCCCAATACCTCTTTGTGTTACAGGTTGGACTTTGTAGTTTTCAGACTCTTATTTTGGTGGGCCTGTATACATGCCTAGTTTACTTTCAACACTTTTCTTTCTGTCGTACTCTGTTGGATTGGTTTAGTTGTATGCATGCATTTTTTTCCTTAGTGGTTTTTTTTACATTTAATCATTTTTGGGCTTGGAGATGTGTGTGTCTGTACGGGTTCTTAGGAAATTCCTCCCATGTTAGTGATATGCCTACTCAATTCTGGTCATAGGACCCTAGTTTATTTGAGGTGGGATTGGGGAGTCATGGCACATGCCCCACAAGGAAAGGTTATAACAGAGTGGTACCAGAGGTGGTCGGTTCTAACTTTGGAGCTAGATTCTATGAGATTGGATTTGGGGAAAAATGTTATGTGTTTTGAGCTCAGCTTTCAGGATGGTGACTCTAGTATTGGCATGGGCGGACGATGTATCTGTACAACAGGACTCTGATAACCTGATTTTCATCTCGGTACATGAAAACACAAGTTGTAGGGAAATAAAAGAAATGTATATGAATCATATAGGAATGTGTTGTGCTATTCCATGTCCATTGAGTCATCTATCCAGATAATCTCATGGTACATCTTCTTTCATTATAGAATGCCCCCATGATGCATACCCAATAGGATTAAGCAACACGATCACGAGGCTGACCCCCTCTGTGACGGGGCTTCGATAGAGGGATCAGTTCCACAAGCGTTTCCAACTGGTGGTGCACCTGTATTTCCACCACCCGTGGAGAAGCCTGTAGTACCTACAGTAACAACCGATGTGGTGCACTGAATGAGTGTTCACTATGAGTTCCCGAGACAGAGACCACTCAGGTTATGAGTTGAGCTTGACCTTCAGGCGGGTGAGGACTGGTTTGAGGTAGTGACCATTGTTTTTCATCTAGTGAAGACACCAACGGACCAGATGGTTATCATAGGAGAGAGCCTTTTTCAGGGATCGTCTCGATGATGGTGGAATCCATCCACAAAAACACATGACGAGGAGACTCTTTCAGGGATAGAGTTTGAGAGATTCTTCAAGAAGGATTTATCTCCAGTTATGCTTAGAGCGGTACACATCTAGGACCTTTTTCACCTCTAGTAGGGCATTATGACGGTACCTAAATATTCATAGAGGTTCACAAACCTCGTCGGGTACTCGATGGATATGGTAAGAGATCATTACATTAGAGCTCCAAGCATCGAGCGAGGACTATGACAAGAAATCTGAGCTAGTGTCGTGCCTCTATGCATTTCGACATATGCAGGAGTGCACAAGTGGGCCAGGGTGATCGAGAGGTTCTTGTCGGAGAAGTGACCGGTGATGATAGTCAGCAACAGGAAATCATGTCTAGGGACCTCGATAGCAGGGAGCCCAAATCGAAAGCAGGGATCAGGATGTGAGAGACTTCATATGGGGATCCATGATAGCTGATTGACAGTTTTGGGATCTCAGGATGGATACATTCATCCTAGGGATAATTGGTTCTATGCGTGCGACGGTAGGTGACGTCTCTCTAGATATTGTCCGACCCGTCGAGCAACTGACTGGTAAGAGTTTTATGGACCACCAATGCAGAGTTAGATAGTTGAGAAAATATACCCTCCAGGTAGTGAACATGGAAAAGGAGCAGGTGGAGTTGCATGTTGTGGCCGACACTTTGCCTTTCTTCCACCACCACAGCCAGGAGGTCCGCACCAGGCTAAGAGAGAAGTGGGACAATGGCGGGGACAGCTGCATGCAGTTGAGGTGTACGACCCAGGGGCTCCATGGATGATATGAGATATGATCTTTGTCTTCTCTACCATAGCATCCATACTTATAGATACTTGTGCCAGTCATTCCTTCATATCCATATGTCTTGTGTGAAACCTTCAAATTCTGGTAGAACCGTTGATTCGATCCTTACACTTGGAGAAACCTACAGGAGGGGACTCGATGATCACACAACATTGTATGAAATGCAGTCTTTCACTTGGAGGTGAGTGTTTCGGTTCAAAACTCTTGCTATTTGCGTCGTGGCCTTATGACGTCATTCTCGTTATGGATTGGATATCTTCTGTCCAATCCCCAGAATGACTGTTTTAGGCGAAGAGTAAGGTGTGTCTGTAGTGATGGGATGTGATTTTCCATTGTGGGAGAAAAAGAGACCCAAGAAACATAAAATGGGCTCATGTGTTGGAGGGAGCATCCAGTCACATGTGAGTTGGACAGAATTTCGCTTGGAGCTGTAGATGTGTTGAGCTTCGAGTTCCCAGCAGTAGTGGCGGAGTATGAGGACGTCTTTTCTGAAGATGTTCCAGGACTACCTCCCTGTCATGAAATTGACTTCTGCATAGACTTATACCCCAGGATGGCACCAATTTCTAAATCAGCATAACAGATAGCTCCTACAGAGCTTCACGCGCTGAGGAGGCAGTTGGAGGATTTGTAGAGAAAGGGTTTTGTTAGACCTAGCGTTTCACCCTGGGCGTCCACAATATTTCTTTCCAAGAAGGAAGACAGATGCTTGAGGTTGTGCGTGGATAACCGACGCATGAACCGGGAGATAGTGAAGAACATGTATCAACTTCCAAGAATCGACAACCTCTTCAATTAGCTGACCAGGGCATAGTGGATCTCGAATGATGACATGTGATTAGGTTATCACCATTTATGAGTATGGGATGATGATATACCGACGACGGATTTCATATGCCGCTATGGTCACTATGATTACTTGGTAATGCCCTTCGGAATGACAAACACCCATGTAGTGTTCATGGGACTGATGAACTAGATCTCCCAGCCGTACATGGACTGGTTCATAGTGGTATTCATCGACGACATCTTTTTGTACTTAGCATAAAAGGAGGAGAATGCGAGACACCCGTGGATAGTTCTAGATGTACTCTGAGAGCATCAACTTTATGGTAATCTCTCGAAGTGCCAGTTCTTGATTTAGGAGGACCACTTTTTTTGTTATGTCATCTCTGAAGATGGCGTATCTGTGGACCCAGCCAAGGTGTAGGAAGTGTTATCATGGGAGTCTCCTCCGAGAGTGATGAAGGTGTGGAGTTTCCTTAGGTTGGAAAGATATTACCAGAGATTTATTCAGGATTTCTCCAGAATATCAGCATAGATGACAGCCTTGACTAGGAAGGGGAAACCATTTATATGTGGGGAGAAGTTCCAGTAGGATTTTGCGTAGTTGAGATAGAGTTTGACGAGAACCCCAATCTTGAGTTTGCCGGAGGAGGGTGTCGAGTCCATAGTTTTTTTGTGGCATATCTGGGACCACGCTTGGTTGTGCCCAAATGCAAAGGCAGGATGTGATTTGTTATGGTTCATGCAAGTTTAGGCCACATGGGTAAAACGATGTGACCCATGATCGCGGGTTGTCTATTATAGTCTTCGCATTGAATATGTGACGACACTACCTTAGGGGCGGGCGGTTCATTGTCTACCCTATCCAGAAGAGACTAAAGTACGTATTCTCATAGAAGGATCTGAATCTGAGGTAGAGCCATAGGCTATAGTTACTCCAGGAATATGGTTTTGATATCATCTATAATACAGAGAAGGGGAACAAGGTGGATGATGCTCTTAGTAGAAGGTCGAGCTCGCAGCTATTGAGTGAGGTGATAGAGCTATTATCCATGATGCAGTGATCCTTCATCGATTAATAGGATGTGGCATACCTGTAGTTGATCGTTGTCACCCATACACTATTACAATGAGTGAGGGAATCACAACTTGGGGATGCCGACTGTAAGGCTTTACGTGCTTAGTTATCCACATGACATTCTCCTGATGTATATTCCCAAGGTGGGGAACACTCCCTTGTTTTTAGAGGACACACTATTGAACCAGTATCATTGCAAGAAGTGGTCCTGAGGGATTTTCAAAGATCCCCTTGGAGGTACATCCTGGAGTGGAATAGATTTACCAGGGTATCCAAAGACAGTTTTTGTGGTCCAGAAAGAAGAAGGTAGTAGCAATGTTCATTTCCTGATGCCTCACATGCCAACATGTGAAGGCTATGCACCAGGTTTAGTGGGATTAGCTCTCCCCTTTGAAGTTACAGAGAGGAAGTGGGATGTGATATCGATGGACTTTGTGATAATCTTACCACAGATGTCCAAGGGGAATGATTCCATCTGGGTGGTCATTGACAGACTCACCATGTCATCCCACTTCCTAGTATTCAGGGAGAAGAGTTCCTTAATGTGCATTGGATGCCTCTATGTGCAGGAGATAGTTTAGCTTCATGGTGTCCCTTCGACATTAGTCTCGGACCGAGATGCCCCATTTACATCCTGGTTTTGGAAGGGATTGCAGGATGCCTTTGGGACTCAGCTAAGCTTGAGCACAAAGTTCAATCCCCAGACCGATGGTCAGACATAGAAGACCATTTTGGTTTTGGAGGATATGTTGCGGTCCAATGTCATAGAATTTGGTCCTAGTTGGGAGGACCACCTACCACTGGTGGAGTTTGAATACAATAACATCTATCACTCCACCATTTGTATTTCACCTTTTGTGGTTTTAAATACGAGACCCTGTCGGTCACCGCTTTGCTGGACCGACCCCGGAGAGTCAGCACATAGGGGTCTAGAGTTGGTGTAAGCTACCCCTAAGAAGGTGAAAATCATCCGGGAGTAGATGAAAAATGCGCAGTACTGGTAGAATTTTTTTGCTGAAAGATGACGAATATTCCTATAGTTTGATGAGGGAGACAACGTCTTCCATCGAGACTCATCTCAATGAGGGTTACAGAGATTTGGCGGAGGTGACAAGCTATATCCGAGGATCATCAGACCTTTATTGATAATTTGTAGAGTAGGTGAGTTGGTGGACCACTTGGCTTTACCACCACAGTTTCATCGAATACATGATTTCTTCTGCGTGTCACATCTATTTAGTTACGTGCTTGAACCATCACACGTCATCGACTACGGAGAGCTGGACATCGAGGATGGAGTGAAATTTTTTGAGTACCTGTCAGAGATCGAGGATCGACACAATTGGATCATTCATGGGTGATCAATTCCCTTCCTGTGCGCTCAGTGGAAACATGAGAATCTTCAAGAGAGCATGTGGGAGCTGGAGGCTCAAATTCGTGCCTAGTACCCACATATTTTTGTGTAGTCCTATGTTGTCTTTTCATGGACGCAAAGCCCCGTGGTTGGGAGAATTTTATGTCTTGGATTTACCGTGTATTATTTTTAAATATTATAAGGAATTATTATGAGACCAGGCGCAGAGACGGCACATCATTCTGATGTTTGGGGATCCCAGAATGGTGGTTTGTACTTTTTTATGTTATGTTTGTAGAAACTTGTGCATGGTAGTTGTAGTTTCCAAAAGGATGCATGGATTAAAAATATAAGGGCACCGTTGCATTCGGGATGATGACTTTACCTAAGTACCAGACTAACCTCGAAAGGCAAGGGTCAAGGGTAAAACATAATTTTTGGATGTCTTTAGTAAAATAAAAATAAATTAATTCTCAAATTAATTCTATTTTATTTGGAATCATTCGCTGGGGAACCACGATGGGGCAGCTTTTTAATAATTAATTCCTTGTCATAATGACTCAGAAATGAAAACATGACTAATTAATACTAAAGCATAATGGAATTATGAAACATGTTCCCCTTTTTATGGGTTAATCCAATGTTGGTCATTGGTGGAAAATTGAGAGAAAAACATTGCAGAATCCATGGAGCATTGGAGAAAACTCTCATGGACGAATGACGATGAATAAAAGCTGAGAATCGATGTGGAAACAAAGTTGAAGGATCAAGAAAACAATGGAAGTGTGACCCCTTCAACAACGATCAATCCCTTCATGGATAATGGGTTGTTATATTGATTCTTCTTTCCCCATTTTTGAATTTAAACGAAGAACGCAGATCAAACCCGAGAATGATGATCTGTGGGTTCATACGTTCATGCAGGAGGGTTTTATTGGGTTGATTTTGAGGATTTGATCCACGATACATTGTTGTTTATTTATACTCCATTTAGGCCTACTAACAAGAGCGGATAAACACTATGATGAACGATAGTGGAAATCCATTCATTGACTTTGCATATTGGATTTCTTCCCCTTATCTATTCTTCGTGCGTTCTTTCAGTTCTTCACAGTGTGGAGAAAAAATGATCTTTTTTCATTCTTTTTGTGACAAAAAGATCCCAAATTAAAGATTTGACATCACAATGACCTAGCGGAGGTGCGAAGATGACAGCGGATGAAGAATCGAACCACATCAAGAAAGACCCTTCTTCAAGCGTTCTTCACATGGGTGGATCGCTTCATGTTTTCAAGAATGATCGGAGGACAAGAACCCAAGAAATCATCTTTGGGACGTAGGGGTGACCTAGATTCTAGTGTTTTGTGGAGATCAGATGGAAAGATCAATGAACGGGGTAGCACGGGAGGCGCACTAGTGAAGTGTGTCATTGCTGGAAAAATTTAGAATACACGGTGTGTACATCAGACGAACATGTCGTGTAGTACAGGTGGTGGAGGCTATGGTTTCATTGGCCATAGTGGAATCACCTGGCATGTTGGACTTTCCCCAATGGTCTGTATGTAACCATAGGATACACAGACACAAGGTGTAGTACAAGGCCATGTACTACACCACATGGCCATGTGAGGCCAGTAACACGGGTCACCCCGTGTACCGATTACACGGGTTGGCGTACATGGGTTGTGGTTGTGCACATGAACATTGCCAGTATACATGGAGTCAAACACAGGAACTCGGACATGACTTGTAATCCATGGTTCATGTTGTGTAATAACATTCTCTACATGACCAGACTTACGACACAAGGTATTTGTAGATGGGCAGTACCCCGGGCCAGAGGAAACATCGTGTTACATTTCTACATGTCCTGTACTTTTTGGAAAATGACTTGGTCCTCTTCTCCACCAATTGTTGGACATGTTTTGTTAAGGCCAGCTCCCCTTCTTATCATTCCCCGGACGATCAGGCAACATTTCCTTCTATAGGAGTATGATCCCTTCCACATAACATTCCTTGATAGAGTAAGGCATCCCTCCGAAAGGCCTAGAGTGAGATCATCTTTCCAATCCTGAGTCTAGGTAGTGCCAGTAATCGACTTGGCCAACTCTATCAGGCATTGATCCTCTACCTAGATTTTGAATCTGGATGAGTTTAGGTATCCTCCATGGCCCTAGCAGTGATCCACATCTGTGTATTGTGAACATTCCCACTCAAGACTTTTTCTCCCATAATGAGTGTATCTATCTATCGTGATCTTTTCCACGGAAATGTGTGTATCCTGTAATGAGTGTGACTCCCTCTCATGACATTTCCCTACAAATAGTACTTCTCGGGCAGACGTTATCAGATCTAATAGACTCATGGAGTGTGTTATCCTGGAATAAGTCATTTTTGGAATCTTTAAACTGAATCCCTAGATGGGGGTACGCATTTGTGTGACTTGTCTCTAGACTACAGGTTTGGGTTTAGATTATATCTGGTTTTTGTTTCTATGTTATATGTTCTGGATGACATATACTATGTAGAGATGACTGTACCTTTATTTCGTGTATTTCTTTTTGTTTTTCAGGGTCCTCTATTTAGTATTTTTATAGTCATAACTACATAGGCTTTTCCTGCACATGTCGTGTCTTGTGCAAAAGAGATGCCTTTTGACAGGGTCCAGGGCATACCATGACATGACCGAGAATTCCGAGTTACCTACATGTCGAGGTGTTCTTATAGATTGGAGCAGCATTCCTAGTACCTCTTTGTATTATAGGTTGAACATTGTAGTTTTCAGACTCTTGTTTTTCTAGGCTTGTATTCTGGCCTAGTTCACGTTTAGCACTGTACTTTCTGTGGTACTCATTTGGTTTGGTTTAGTTTTATGAATGCATTTTTGTTCCTTAATTGTTTTATTACATTTCTGCATTTTTGGGATTGAGATGTGTGTGTGTGTGTGTGTACAGGTTCATAGGGAATGCCTCCCATGTTAGTGATATGCAAACTCGAGCCTAGTCACCATCCACTAGCCTATTAGAGGCGGTTTTGGGGAGACACGGAGCGGGACCCACTAGGACAGGTCATTACAGTGTAGTTATGTAGAAAATAAATTTATAATCCATTTTTCAAATAAACCAAATCCACAATCAATTCAACAACCAATTGATATTAAATATAATTTTCATAAAGATAAAAGTCAATCTATAGATGTGATACATGATTATATTTATACAATAAATAAAACTTTAGATATTTTTCTGCACAGAATTTTTTATAGAAAATTTTGTTTCATTTTGAATGATGGTGATGAATTTATATCCTTATATTATTTGTGGTGAAGTTATATATTAACTGCTAGTTCCATATATTTTTCATTGATTAATGGTTAGTGATTTATGTATTTAATTTAGATAGAATAAATATATATTACTCTTAATAAATTCTATGTTTTATATTTTTTAGGGACTAGTAAAATATTGAATAATTTACATAGAAAATTTAGGAAAAATATTGATTATTGTTTAATTTTCCTTTACCTATATATCTAGTATTAGAATGTGTCTCATTGTAAATTGTTCAATATAAAATTATTATTATGTCATGTTTATATTCGATATTAAATCTAATGTTTTATTAGTTACTTCAAATATAATGTTAGTATTTAATTGGTATAAATTTTATTCAATTTATAGAAGATATGATGAGATGAGACTCAACTTCCCACCTTTTATTTTGATCCATGGATTTTTTATCGAAGGTGGAGTAATAAATTAATCCCATAAACATGGGGAAATAATCATCCAAAAGGGGGTGTGATGACTCAAACCACTAATTAGAGTGTTTAAATTAATGAGGAGTCTATTAAGATTAAGTATGCTTATTTATAAAATTCTATTGAGATATATTTATCATTTTGTTTAGTTTTTACAACAAATTTAATGGTTAATATTCAAGTTCCTAAATATTTTCAAGGGGGAAACGAATGTATTCATTTACTTATAATTTATTTATTTTTTGTATATATTAACCATAAAAAGAGTTTTTTATTTTAAAATACCTTATTTATTTCATTATCAGTATTTGCATTACTTAAAAAGGTTCTATAGAAATTTATGAGGCAACTTCATTGAAAATATAATTTCACTAAGGTATGTATGTATTAATTGATCGTTCTAAAGTCTATAAAATAATTGAATGACTCATTCTTGGAAACATAATGTCAGTTTTATATTTTTAGACCCCTTTTTATATTGAAATGTAATTTAAACTATCGACATATCACTTAAATACAGTTTTATGGTGTTATCAAAGTGCATCATAATAGTGATTATAAAATTAAACTTCACATATAAGGATAAATTAATGTCACATATAATATTAAAAGTAATGTAAAATGTACCCAGATGTTGTGTTATAATAGTGTCAATGATCCATGATATTGAACCATACTGAGTAGAAGCAATGTGAGAGTGAAATGAAAATTATAAAGGCGATGTACTGATAGATATGAGGATATATATGTGTGAAAGAAATATTCAAAATGATTTATTGGTATTTAAATTACATAATTACCATTTTATGATTCTAATAATACATAATATACCATAAAATTACTTTATGTTTTTGTAAATGTTTATTTTATGTTTTTTTATAAAAATCTAAAATTAAATAATGTGGATATTGTAGTGATTTATAAACATCGAAAAAAGATGAATGAGTTGAATTTATGGATATTGATTTTCTAATTTCATGGGATATATGTTAAAATTAATTATATAAATTATATAATATATTACGTGTAAAAGAACATACTATTAATAAGGTAGAATGTTTTAAATTATATATCATATTTGATTTATAAAATATATGAGTTAAAAGGGTTTTATTTTTTATAATAAAATTAAATTTAATGAGATAGAGGATATTGATAGAATTTTTAGAGAGGGTCATGACCCATCCCCAGGGGCTAGTGCCGTGAATACCAAAAATCCCAGTTTCCATAGGTATGGGGTGGGTGACTAGCAATGGAAAGGTATATCCCAAAAAGGGAAGGCATTTCCTCTATACCTCTACACACAGAGACTAGGCACAGAAGAAAAGGAAACCTATATTAGAACTGTTTTTATGAAAAGTGTGAACCGAATGTAAAAAGGACTAGTATTCAAACCTAACTAAAAATAAGTACAATAAATAAGAAAAAATGTACTCTGATGTTCATTTACCCAGGATCCTACCGGTTGGGTAGGTATAGCTTGTCTTATGTTATCATTACTACTCAGCACACATACCAGTAAACCCCATTCACCATTTATTCATTATTCCCCATGTATTAGTCAAGCTGTTTGTCATATGCATAAGCCCCAACAATGTGCAAGAAAATCCCATGCAGGGGTGACTATAACAATACCCAGTATGGACTCATAGATCTCAAAAGGTCTCCCAGAATTCCCCACGGAAAAACCACAAAGCACGATCTAAGTCACAAAGAATAAAGTTAGAGGCATATCAAACCAAGTATACAAAATAGAGAGTAAAAAAAAGATAATTTGTCTTTAGAGAGATCATTTTATTCTATTGAGAGTTTCTAATGCTGATCCATGAAGGGTCGTTATACTGCTAATCAACAAAGGGTCGCTCTGCTGTTGATCCACATAGAGATTCACTACTACTGACCCATAGAGGGTCTAACTACCTTCATTACATATAGGGTCACACTAATGTTGATTCACATAGGGTTTCTCTATTTTTAATTCATCGAGGGTCTCATTGCTATTGATCCATAGAGGGAGTCCCTCATGCTGATCCAGGGATGATATCTCTGCACATAACAGCCAGCTATAAGATTTCCTCACATGGTGCGCTTGAGTTCCGTAGATTATTCTAATCATGATATCATTCATACCTCAACCTACACGAATTCCCATTTAGAAGTATCCCATAGTACCATCATTCTTAAGGCTTACAATGTGATAGACTATACATCAATCAGACACCTTGTCTGTATATTATAAGAAAAAAGATAAATAGGTCTTAGTTGGATATGAGTCTGATCCTACCCAGCTATACTCCAACATCTGCCAAAATCCAAGTGGGGTATCTCAAAAAGACAGTCTCATCCCTAGGGTCACATCTCCGTAGAAGGTGAATCAGCCGGATGCACAGTTTGTGAGATATATCAGTTTTAGTGAAATTGGACCGGTCGAGTCCGCGTTCAGTAGGGTTGTGAACCGACCATCCCATTGGGCCCACTGTTCCGATCCACTGGGAAACTTGTCCCACATGAAGACCTGATCTCCCAACTGGTGGCTCTAACTAGGCGCCACCCTTCCTTCCGAATAGGCTGGTTGAAGTTGGCCATTGCTGTCCAGCTGAACAGCCCAAGTAGTCGCCCTGTCTCGCCCGTGCGACATGTCAGCGCAGTGCCATTCCAGGAGATGTGGTCATCCGGTCGTGGATCCAGCCACCATGGTTCATTCTAGTGTAATTTCTCCACACTGACGGAATGGTCCGGCTGCCGGCGCCTCTACACAGGCGGTACCGCGCCGACGACTACTTCTGCAGGCCAAAAGAGATGCTTTGGTCATATGATTTCATTCCCAACTATGCCTACGGGAATCCCGAGTTACCTCCATGCCATTGAAGCCGGTATAATCACCATGACGCCTAGTTTCTCGGTCGACAATGAAGAACACAAAAAACCCATGAGAGACAGAGGGGTATGGCCGTGTTCGGAATGGCCAACACCCTCTACATTACCGTGTTATCACAGGGGTGGAATAATTATATATGAATTTTTAAAATTACAACCATTTTGAAACCCTAAAACAACCACCCACACAAACACAATAGTCACAACTCAACCTGTTAGTCAGTTTATACATGTTCGTTGTATTTTCCAAGAATGGTTGAGAGGAATCATAAAAATACATTGAAACCCAATTAATTCAAATAAATGGAATCGGCGTAGCATATGAACGAGAAGATCCACGTTTGTAGGAATTCCATCTTTGTTAGCACTCACCATCACCCATTGATCACTGGCTCGAATCCTCCAATAATTATTGATAGATCACCATTCTTTGTTAAAGGGTGACACCACTGGTGTTTCATTACATAATTTTCCCACGATTTCCAATTCATTCGCCAATGGTGTAATAAAATAACTAGACATCTCTACGGTGATGTCATTAATGTGATTCATTAATGAACAGTAATTAATGTGCCAATTAATAATACTAACGATGAGGTTAAACAAACAAGGTAAGATGTCATTAAATTATTCACATTTAATGACCGTAATTTCACTGCAGTCCCACCATCTATTTCTCAAGTGTTGGAAAAAGATAAAACTACTCAAAGAGTTATTTTATTCTTTTTCCTAAAATTCCAAAATTTATCATTTTCATCCAACCCTTGTCGGCCGATGTAAATCATTTCCTAAGAGAATCTTGGTTCTAAGAATTATATGGTTCCCTTGGATTTTCAATTTGAGAACAAGTTCATATGAGAGAAAATCCCACTCACACGTTTACTAAACATACCTTTAAAAAGTTCAAAATTCCGTTCTGGGATCTCCGGGCCTCAGAATCACATGTCTTCAATTTTCAAAGGGTTTTAATAATTCCATATAATTAAAAAAATATATAGGCAATTTCAGGGTTTTCACATTCTCCCACCATTATGAAATTATGTCCCCAAAACCCACAAAAAATGCTAAATAAACAATTGGGGGAACTGAGTACGAATATGAACCTCCTGCTACCATGTTATCTTTGGGAGGTTACCATGCTGAAACCAAGCTTGCAACAAAGGAATAAACCATCCCTATAGGACATGTAGCTTTCGATCCTCTATCTCTACTAGGAACTCCATGCATGTTTCCCCAATATCAATGTCCAACTCACCCCAATCGATGACGTGCAACAGTTCATGCATGTATCACCTCAACTACGACACGTGGGAAACATTTTGAACTCGATTCATCTATAGGGGAAAAGCAAGTTGGTGTGCCACCTCGCTGACATTTGTTTGGATATGGAAAGGAATGATGAACCGTAGAGATTGCTTGTTTCCCTAGAAAAATCTTTTAGTCCCCATCGGGAGGTGAGCCATAGGAATATGGGGTCCCCCTCCTAAAACTCTAGGGGTCTCTGATGCCTATCAGAATAATAATTCCACCTAATCTATGTAGTTTCTATCCGCTCCGGGATAATATTCACATTCTCAGTGGTAACTCATACCAACTATGGACCCATAAGTACTGACTCCCCTAGGTATGTCGAACAAAGATATGATCTGCATGGTCTCCTGTAGAAGGCCTCAAATGGTTCCATTCCAATTTTGGAGTGATAAGTATTGTTGAATGCGAACTCCACCAAGGGTAGGTGGTCCTCTAAAATATGGCCAAAATAATGGATATATGCACAAAGTATGTTCTAAAGGGTCTATATGGTCAGCTCCATCTGAACATCTGTATATGGGTGAAAATTAGTTCTCAAGCGTAGATGTGTCCTGAAAGCCTCATGTAATCCCATCCACAACTGTGATTCAAAATGAACGTCACAATTTGAAATGGTCATTGGTGGTACTGCATGAAGTTGTATATCACTTAGAAATAGAGGTTTCCAAATCCCTTTCCTGGTTTTTAATTTAGGAAGGGTAGAAAATGGTCCAACATGGTGAGGTGGTCAACAATCACCCAGATAGGTTCGTGGACCCAAGTCATACATGGTAACACCATTATGAAGTCCTTCAAGATACCATCCCATTTCCAGTATAGTACCTCGAGTGGCTGAGATAAGCCTTATAGAACCCGGTGCTCAACCTTCACTTGATGACAAGCGAGGCATTGTGAAACGAACTCTACCACTCCTTTATTCATCCATGACCCCCAGTACTGACATCAACTGCCTTGTTACATCTTAACCAATATTGGATGTACTCCCAAAAGGAGTGTATGCAACTCCCCCCAAAACACTTCTCGAAATGTCACGGGTACCATAGTGCGTCCTTTGAAAAGCGTGACGTGCACCCCAACTATCAAATATTCATCAAGAACATGTCCTAAGAATATTTGAGCACCTCGGGCCCTACAGTCAATATCCTCAATTTGTGCCTCCCAAACATAGTGAAGGAGTGGGAAGGTGAAAATCACATACTAGAGGTAAAATTCTCCATCACTATCCACTAAGGATATCCACAATTCAATTAAAAACTCTGTCACCACTCTGAACAGCTGCAAACCCATCATCTAGATGAGTGCCTCTGCTACTATATTTCCCTTCCCAATGGTGTATAATATCATAAATTCATAGTCCATAAAGAACTCTAGCCATTCCCACTATCTCAGTTTCAGGTCATTCTATGAGAAGATATACTTAATACTTTTGTGATCTTAGTAGACAGTAAATCATTCACCCATCAATTAGTGCCACCACATTTTCAATGCAAATACCACTAATGGTAACTCCAGGTCATGGGTCGCGTAGTTATACTCATATAGCCTCAGTTATCATGAGACATAGGTGATCAATACTCGCTCCTACATCAGGACACATCCCAGTACGATCCCTGATGTGTTGCAGTATACAACATACCGAATACCCACATCTGGTAGCCTCAGGATGGGGGAACTTTTTAGTCCTTGGCTTAGCTCCTTGAAACTCGGATGAAATCTCTCTATACATACGAAGGGTTTCCTATTCATTTTTAATGATGAAAAGGGTTCTTCAACTCTATATATTTCAGGTAAAAAGAACACGTAGTTCCCAGAAGACCCTAGGAAACTATGCACGTCGGTCATGCTCCTGGGTGGATCCCATGAAAGCTCTGCCTCTATCTTTGCTGGATCCACCACAACTCTAGCCTCTGAGACGACGTGTCCTAGGAAATGGGCATCTTATATTTAGAACGGGAACTTCAAGAGCTTACAAAAAATCTGATACTCTATAATTTTACGAAGTACTATTCAAAATTTTCTATCATTCTCTTCCTATGATGCCGTGTACACAAAAATCTCTTCAATGAAAATGACCACATAGTGATCAAGGTAAGGCTGGAAGATCATGTTCACATGTCCCATTAACTATGATGAGTAATTTTTCCCACAGAAAGGCATCACCATGAACACATAGTGGCCATACTAGTATCTGAATGATATCTTCTATACATCTTGATCCCACAACTAAAGCTTATGTTATCCTGATATGAGATCTATCTTCAATAACCATCGATCTCCCATCAGCAGATTGAAGAGATAATCATTCCTCAATAGAGGATACTTTTTCTTCACGGTCACTAGGATTACATGTCCATAGTCCATGCAATGCCTCAATATCTCATCTACATTGTTAGGGAACAAAATTTGTGTTTCCCATGAGGGAAACACTTGGTCATACGAAGACCTTCCTCTACAAGTCCTCCAATAATAACCTTAACTCACGAAGCTCCACAGGATACATCTGAAATGATTCTATAGATATCTGTGTAGTACTATTGTACATGTGGATGTATAATTCTACCTCTATATAAGGAGGTAGTCCTAGAAAATGCTCAGGAATGACAACCATATAATTTTC
The DNA here is from genome assembly GCA_963277665.1 of Viscum album. Lineage (NCBI taxonomy): Eukaryota > Viridiplantae > Streptophyta > Magnoliopsida > Santalales > Viscaceae > Viscum > Viscum album. The sequence continues at coordinate 2,018,687,788 of OY728127.1, forward strand.
CACTAATACAGTATAGTTCGGACTCCCCTCATCAACTGCACAGAGGGAAAGGCTTGCCATATGATGAGTGATCAGTTGCAAACTCCTCCATGAAATTCCATCATGTACTGCAATTTTTCCCTTCTCGATGGTGAAGGAAAATATAATCCCATCCCCATGAACACACTTCACATTTCACCTAATATATTTGATATGATCATGGGACATGGATAACCAGTCCAAAACCAATATGAAGTTGTAAAGTCTCGACGCGGCTACTATAAGATCGCAGTTGAAGATCTCACCTTCTAGTGTAAGCTCACAAATTCGGCACCCTGGTATAATCATCGAATCCTCTCCGGTAGGGTTCTCTAATCACTAGGATCGAGCAAAAGTCACCACCAGAACCACTGAACTCAGAACGTGAGTTGTGGAAATAAAAGAGTGACTGACACCTCAGGTTATAATAACATCAAATACGGTGGAGTAGAGAAATATCATACCTCAAAAAACCTCCATAGAACCAGTGTTATATGAATCTACCACCTGAAGCTGAGCTCAACCTGATCCACCAGCTCCCTATGGTCGGGGTGAACCACCTCGGGGTAGTGGTTGTTGTACCTCAAACAATCTCCCACCACCTATTGTACAACCTTCACCTCTGCCACGTCTACCTCCATATAGATCTCCTCACTTGATCCTATGCCTCTACCATGGTGGTACATCAACTGTTAGATGATCATCATTACATTGGTTCAAAAAATTGTGAGCCATGTGACCCTTCTCATTATACGTTTAGTATTGTCTACTATTATGATGAACTCCTCTACCTTTTGAGATCTATACCTCCGAACCAAGATCCTAGGTCCATCCTTGAGAAGTTATGGCCTAAATGGGCCCATGAATCATTTTTCTACTGGGTGCTATAGATTACTCGGATGCCTGTTGTCCAATGATGGCTATCACTGTCAGTGTCTGCGCAACTAGGAAGCACTCTTCTAATAATGCTCACTCTATCACACCATCTTGCATTGGGATATTCAGTGACATTATCGATGTTATGATCTCACATAGGAGTCCCTGGTCAATGGTCTGAAGCCATAAGAGAGGGTTTCATACCATTTTGGTGGAGTATAAAGATAGGTATATGAATCTCGCAGAGTACAGGGCCACTGTTAGGCTGCCCGGATGTATGTGCAGTATCTCCTAATATGCACTGAGCGTAATGTCACTGAAAGGAACTCTTACCTGAAGAGACTCTTGATTTCCAAATAGGAAATGGCCATCTCTACATCCTTCTAGGGAGTCAGGCCACACCATCTCCCAATTGTACCTGGAAATAGACTAGTATCTAGGATCATCATCTGGTCTACCGGTGACTCAACCAAGAGGAAAAATCATGGCACATTCCCCAGATAGTCCTCAACTACCTACGGGTCTATCTCACCCCAAAACCTTAGTGGCCTATGTCTCTGAAAGTCATGAAATGTTCTCATTCAGTGTGCATATCCCGCTAATGGGGCTGGTGGAATATACTTCCCTACGGGTGGTGGTGTTGATGGTACACCACCAGAAGGTGCTATCACTGTAATATGTCCCTCCACCATTTCCTAATCCCTCAGTAGGCCTTCATCATGCTCTATAACTAGAATCCTGGATGGTTGTCGACACGATGACATCTGTTAAAAAAACAGATGCACCATAGACAATATGTAATACTTGGTGAGATGACTCAAAATTGATCAAAAGAAGTAAATTTTGAAAACAAACGCAAACTTTGTTTTCATCTATTCAGTCAGAAATCTGAACTCATGGTCTGTGTGTATTGATATGTCAGCCACTTCACCAACACTGGACTACCACAACTGTAATCCTAAATCAAGAGACACAACACAATTGATCCATTGGAAACACATACTCTTTCTTCTTCTAGTAGAACCAACATCCCTTTTATACCAATTTGTGACGACCTGTCCCATGGGGCCATGTCATTACTAACCCAAGTCTTCCATACATATTACAATTGATGGAGACTATAACTGGAAATGAATATCCCAAATAGGGAAGGAATTCCCCTTAATTGTGTAGACACACAGTCTAGGAACACAAGAAAAGAAAATTACTAGTAGAACAACCAATAGATAAAGTGTGAACTATAAGTAAAAATGGATAGTATAAAAACCCAGCTGAAAATAAATTACAACAAATAGGAAAAACATCCTCTGAAGGTCATCCCCCATGGGTCCTACATGAAGGTTAGGTACAGATTGTCATCTATAGTCAGTACCACTCACAACTTCTTCTAATCACCTCTGAGCACCGTCTAGTCCGAGCATTCCATGTCTTATTCAAGATTTTCTTTGTCTGCACAATACAAAACAAGGTTCGGGCGAAGAAAATTTCGGGGTGAGTATAAAAATACCTTGTAGATTCCTAGAGACCCCAAAAGGTATCCCATAGTTCCACATAGAAAAACAAAAAATAATGATCTCAATCACATTGAATAAAGAAAAATAAAACTAACACATGTTAGAAAACGTCGAGTACAAGAATACAGATGAATAGTCTTGAGATATATTATTTTATTCAATTGAGAGGTTCTATTGAAAATCCACAAAGTTCCCCTATAATGCTAATCCACAAAGGGTCACTATACTGCCAATTTATAGAGGGTCTCACAACTGTTGATCCAGAAAGGGTTGAACATCTACCGATCCATGGAGGGTCACTCGCTGGATGATCCATAGAGGGTTTCTCATTTACTGAACCATGGAGGGTCACACAGATGTTTATCCATGGAGGGTCTCTCTTAGGCCGATCCACGAAGGGTCTCTTTTCACCTGACAGCCAGCCTCTGGATTCCCACACTTGGTTCACTTGAGTTCTTGAGATTCTTCACCTCACGATATCGGTTTTACCTAAACAATCATGAAGTTCCACGAAGAATTAACCCATATGATCTTCATGACATAATGGTTCCAACACAAGAGACGACACATCATTCAGACTCCTGATATGTATGTTAGAAGAAAAAAGAAAAATAGGGCCTGGTATGATTTGAGTCTGATCCTACCTATCCATACTCAATATTTTTTTTTAAAACCCATGAGGAGTATCTCAATAAGACTACATTGTCTCAAGGGTCCTAAGAGAAAAAATGGAGTGTCAATTAGGCACCCGATTTGTGAGATATATCATTTTTAGTGAAACGAGATAGGTCGGGTCTGGGTCCAGTACGGTTTCGGCCAAGCTCACGGGTCTACCCCATTCAGAAGGTTCATCATGGCTGGTGGGTCCGACCTAGCGTGTGGGTCCGTCCCGGAAGACGGGTCCGGGATGCTTGGAATCTCGGCCCGCATGCGGGGTGGTTCTCCAAGATGGAGGCACCATCCGGGTGCCGCCCCTCCTTCTGAAATGGTTGGATGGAGCCTTTCGATGGTGTCCATCCAAGTGGCTTGAGCGGCCACTTCCCCTCCACCATGTGGGGCATTTCATTACGCCATTCCATCAACCACGACTGACTACATGCAGCTCCATCCACCGCGGTTCCAGCTGTTGCTGCATCGCCATGGCGTCGGCACGGGCTGACCGCCACTGTCGTGCCAGTAGTTTCGTGCCAACGGCTACATCTGTGGGCCACCAGAGAAGATATGATGATTTATTTTCTTTCTCGTCCACACCTACAGGCCTCCTAGGTTACTGCCTGCACTACAAAGCCCACAAATTTCCCTTGCAGCAACGATGATCATCCATGATGAACTCACAAAACCAAAGAGCGGTGGTGGGTCCGGGCCTTGATCGAATAGAACAGTGCCCTCATTATTATAGTTTTATCGATGTCGTGGATCTATAATCTACAAAAGAATAAATTATACAAAAATTAAAACCCCGAAACAATGAACCAGATGAACAAATGAGACACAGATCAACCCATTAATCAGTTGATCCGTATTCGTTGTATTTTCCATGATTGGATGAGAAGAATCATAAAATTACATAGAAATCCAATTAAATGACATACTTGTAATTGATGTTGTTGAAGAATGTAAAGATCCTCATTCATAGACATTCCACGTTCGTTGGCGCTCGTCGTTTCTCATCAATCTCTTGATCGGATCCTCCATAGATCATTGAGTGATCACCATTCATCCTTGGAGGGTGACATCACCGGTGTTTTTCAGAGCTTCCTCCCACAGATACTAATTCATTCTCAAAAGGATTGATTAAATAAAAAAAATTCATTGTGTTGAATTCAATAATGGGGTTTATTAATGAACTGTAATTAATCTTCCATTTAATCACATGGATGATGAGTTTACACAAACAAGGTAACATGTCATTAAGTGATTCTCAATTAATTTTTGTAATTACACTGTGGTCCCACCAACTATTTCTTAATGGTTTGAAAATGTTAAAAAAAATCCAAGAGTTGTTTTATTATTTTTTTGAAAATTCCAAAAATTTTCTGTTTTCGTCCAACCATTTCTGGTCAAAGTTAATATTCCCATATGAGTATACCTGCGCTGTGAATACATCGGTGACCTCATATTTGTAATCGTAACACTGATTCTAAAGATAGATAATCTCGCTCGCACATTTATTGAATGTACCATAAAAATGATCAAAATTCAGATTCGGGCTCTCTGGTATTGGAATAATGTTTCGTTGATTTTCGAACTCCTGTAATAATTCAATATAATTAAAAAACATTATTCCAAATTTTGGGGCCTTTAGAGAGAGCATGGGAGGTCATATTCGAAATTAACTGATATTAGGGATTATGAGTGATTTAAATAATTAATTCATTGACCAATCATTATTTCTTCTTGAATTCAAAAACCATGGGAAAAAAGTTAACATAATTTATTCTGTTTCCAACTGATAAAAAAGTTGATTATTATCAAATTTAAGAATATATTTATTAGTATACATTATCAAAATATTTTTTGTGGCATAAAAAAATCTAGGAAAATTCCATTAGATTTTGTAATCATTTTATTATATAATACAATAAAATTGGTAATTAACAATGTAAAAATTTTGTATTATATTTTGATTTCATTTCATTTTTTATACTGTATGAGTTTTAAATATATAATAATGACATAATATAAATTTATTAAGATAATATGAAATTCAAATTTAGATAATTTAAATATTAATACACAAATTAAATCCTTTTTTTCATTGATACCTCCAATATATCCCTTGACACCTGAGATGAGGATATAAATTTTACTCAAGTTCAATAGACTTTTTTTCTTTTGTTCATTGTATCATTGAAGTGATTATTTTTATGGTATATTATAATCATAACAGGGCTTTTGCAAAACATAATTTGAGATAAACCATGTATAATTTTTTTATTCTTAAAATTTCTGGGATTTATCTGTGTATGGATATTTTTCTGAACCAAAAGAATTCAAAGTGAAGAATATAAATCACTCAATAATAAAACTATTGGTAGTTGATAAATATTTAATGATATTTTATATTATAATAATTAAATAACTAATTCCGACCCCCTCATTGTGAAGTATAGCGATTAATATATGATTTATTATTTCTATTATTCATTTCCTATAGATTTGTTAATGTTGTAAAGGAATACAACGTGTTTTAAAATTAATATTATTTGTTTCTTATTGTTATATATTTTGATATTTTATTGAATAGTCATAATTATTATTTATTATTTTTAATTAGAGTAAAACATTGAAAATATAATTTTAGAAGTTAAAATTATAACAATTTTAACTATAATATGATATAATATATTTTCCCAATTAGGATGAATTCATTAGATATTATTGCATCATGTTTAATCTGGTGGTATAAGGAGTAATGATTAAGATGATTGAAAAACAGATTATTGAATAAGATGGACATTCATTGATGGTAATATATTATTACATTTCATCAAATTAATTTTTATAATAGTTATTGGTTTGAATAAAGAATAATAATTTTTAAAAAATATTAAAAATAAATAAAAATGTGATAAAAAGGATACGCTAAAAAAATACTATATTTGTCTCACGAATTCATGGATTGTTTTCTGAAATAATATGAACAAGATGATTAATTATTCACATAGTTTAATTTCATGGTTTTAAATATAAAAATTTTGGTGCGACATTGGAATATTCAATTATCATAGAAATGTCTCGTAAAATTATTATTCATTGATTTGATTCTAATGTATTAACACAATAATATCATTACATAGATCATATTACACGTGTAATAAAAAATTACAAAATGATAGGATGCAACCTAAATAATTTTTAAAGATATATACAATAGAAGAAGTTTATTTAATTCTATAAAGAGTCTCCGTATTAATGAGAATAAAAACATTTCCCCATCAATTTTCCAATGTAATCATATGAATTCCTAATATAATGATTCTACATACATTTTTCACAATAAACATTAGAAATTTCCAAGAAAAATAAATAAATTTTACCTTTATATTTTTATAATTATGGTGGCATAAGAAACCACATAGTGGATTACCCATGGAGACATGATAATGATATTGAAAAATAATAGTTATATATAATATTTTATTTAGGAAAATCCAAAATTTAAAAAGTTTTATAATGTTCAATAATATTCCTAAAATTAATGAAAAAATATCATAATATAAAAATATATAGTTTACTTAAAAAGGGAAATTATTAATATCATTAAAAGATAAAAATAGTTATGATAATTCCTAATATAATGAGAATGAAAGAAATATTATGGGAAATATAGAACGAAAATATTTATTTTAAAGTGAAAAATATGGAAGTGGTTATGATGATGAATAACATTATATATAGAATACAATGATATAAGGGTAAAAAATATTCAATAGTAAACTTTTGAAATTTATATAAAGAAATCATTTGATTAAAGATAGTCACACACATGAAATATTATAGTGAGACGAACATTGAAAAGAAAAATGTTTCATTCAGAAATCATGGAAAATATTTAGATATTTTATTATATTATAACAACAATATGATTTAATATCCTACCTGAAAATTACTTTTTTCATTTTCTCATGGCCGGTTTGAGGGTTTCCAGTACCCAATACAAAACATCACTGGTTCCAAAGACCACTCGCAACATCCAGTCAAATTCACATTTCAAATTTCACACTCAAGTGAACCAGACAGTTGTCCTCAATCTGCACGCCATCAATCCACACACCTTTACATGCATCCTCGAGCCGCTCATGCCCTCGAGCTTCGAACACATCAACGTCGCCACCATCGTTCGACGTTGGCGAGAAATCCTCCGGCAACACCGTGAAACCAACAGATCCGACGATCGAGGATGCCAGAAAGTGTTCCGACCCCGCCACAGTCATCACAAACCATCATTGTGGCCAGAAAACAGCCACATTCACGACCCAAAACCCCATACCATTCCATCTGTGAAATCCAAAAATCACTCGCATCGAAGATTGCGAGAGGAAGAACATCACCAGAAACCCAGAAATCACCCAAAAAAGAAAATCAAAATGAACAAACAGCACAGAACATCACCAGATTCAAGAAAATACCAGCATCAAATGCTCACACACCGAACTCCAATAAAAAAAGTTTGTTCGACAAACCCTCCCAACGTCATCTTCATCAGCTCGAAACAAACCAAGATCCCAACGCCACCATCCGAGAAAACCAGAGAAGCAACGCTTGACCTCCAAACACCCAAACCGATGGCCAAAGTGCGGATCTCAAACCGTCGGACCAAGGACTCAAACACAGAATCAACACCGAGTCTCGAATTTATTTAAAATTTTATTCTAATAAATGATTTTAAATTTTAAAATCATTAAATAATGTTTTCTAATTAGAGAATCAAATGATAATATCTATATATAATTTTGATAAATGATGAGAATATATTAAATAAATTATATATAATTGTTTGGTAAGGTATTTTTGAATAAAAGAGACATTTTGACTTTGTCCAAAAAATAAATTCATAGTTATGTTTATTAAAGTACTAATTTTTATGCAATATGGAAATGAATGTATTTCTTGTAAAAAATCCCAATCATCGAGACAAATAATTTATCTATTATAATAGATATTAAATCTAAATCTAATAAACTATATAATTAATTTTTGTTGTAAAAATTTTCATACAAAAAATTTATAAATTATATCATGATACATAGTGATTAATAAATAAATGATAAGAAAAACTTCACATAAGAAAAAAATTGAAAAACTAATGGAATAGTAAAAAACATTTTTTATCATGAGGACGTTGAATTTATATGAATATTAAAAAAAATTACAGTAAAAGAACACATGAAAAATTTTTATAATTAAACAATTCTTACATTTACTCATATTAATTTTAATTAAAGTAGTTAATATGAGGGGTGTATCTAGAAGAAATAAATATGTATATATCAATACCGATAGTGAATTTTTTTATTTTGAAGAAATTATTTGGTTAAATGAGTGAATCTTATACTTCGTGCGAAACATATGGTTTTATTTCATATCAATTTACAATAGTAATTCTATATAATATTAGCTTTAATAAAGATTACAATAATTATTAGAAATAAATCGTAAAAGTAAATAAATAAAAAACTAGAATGTTCAATGTATAGATAATGATATTTATTTGAGTTATAAAAAGATTTGAATTAACTATTGTATCAAAAATTAGTATTGGAGCGTTGATGGATAAAATTAAAAAAATATATATTAAATTTATAATTAAAGATATGTAAACAATGAAAGGTGTTTTGAGAACATACTGAAGATAATGGTTAATGTCTAGGAAAATATGTTATTATTTTAAATTTTATTTAAAATTAAATTATTGATTGTGAATATAAATTTCATTCATTACTGTAATGTGGTATATAATGAAAATTATACATTTTAATTTTTATGTGTATTACTGTTTATTTATTCCAATTTTTTTAATATGAGAATTATAATAGATGTTGGATATATTTTAGATTAATGTGTTCAATTGGTGAATTAATTTTTATTCGTATTATAAATATTATGAAAAAAATGTAATACGATCATTTTTTTAATATTAATCATTTAATAGGTATGGTATATATTCAATATATAGAGGTGATTATAAATAATTGATCAAAATTAGAAAATATTTAATGAAAATATATATAATTTATTTTATTCTCTCAATTTGAGTGAGTTCGATTAGATCTGAAATAATACATTAATGATTCATTTTTCTGAATGATATTAATATTATAATATTTCAAAATATCATTCTTAAGAAATTTATCATTATTTTTTGATCACATATAGAAAATTCATATTGGAAATGGTGGTTTATGAAAGGATTATGATTCTAATTATCTAATGTATGATAAAAGTTATTATCATACTATCACCTCTATATCATTAATTTATTTTATTAGAGGGTAATGTAGAAGAGATAAATTTAATGAAAATTTAATTAAATTATAGGTGTTTGATTGCTAAATATATGGAAAAATATTTAAGTTAAATAAGATTAATTTTAAGAAAAATAATGAGATTTTAATATTATACTTTTTCAAGATGAAAATTAAATTTTCAATTGAATATACTTGTTTTATAAATAATTTATTATGTTTATCTTGAATGACATATGACTAGATGTAATAATAATCCAATTTTCTTATTGTTTTACATTTTTTATAGAATATGTATAGGGATATATAAATATCATTGTTATCATTTTTTATAAATATTTTCAATTATTATCTTATGCAATAATACATGAATTCTATAATGGTGTAATAAAAAAAATAAATAGGTTAAAATGATTGGATTTAGATAAATAATAATAATTTGTGACAATAATAAAATAAACCCATTGGATTGTTTAATTTTTGCAATATTTTTTCCACATTTATTTATCAATTTTTTAGAAATAAGTATCATATGAAGAATAATAAATTCATATTATGGATAAACTAGATTTATAGTGATATATTTCCTTAATAACTATAAAGTGAGATTATAGAGTTCATTGATATATTAAATATTTTATGAAGAAAGTGAAATTAATTATCCTTTGGTTATAATAAAGAGATCATTTTGGGGTATATATTTTAGAAAAATTTAACAAACATTAATGAATTTATCAAGTATGTCATATTCTTAGGATTGTTTTTTTATTATGTTGGATTTATTATCCAAGAGTTATAATAGTTGATTCCTATGGTTATCATCTATTAAGAGAACTATTTTTATATTTCAATAATTCATTAATGAATTTATATCTCATATAAATAAGGTATAAGAAATTTGGAGATGCTATTCATGGTTTACACAAACCTAATTTATGGTGTTTGTGCACTGTATATATTGAGTTGATGAAATAATTAATTGATATATATAAAAGGACCACCAATAATTTTTTTTCTATAATTTTTATTCCAATTGTACTAATAATGTAATAATTTTAAAAATAATCATCTCAATAGACCATTCTCATTTGTTATTGTAATTTTTTTGTTCATTATCAAGAAACCATGAATAGATATTATGTATTTATATTATTAATAGTGTATATATTATATAAATAAGTGAATTATATGGTTCATAAAAAAGTGAATTTATGTATTATTTATGAATAATATTCCTGAATTAAAATAGGGTATAATCAAAATTTAATATTAGGGAATTATATAAGAAATAAAGGTAAATGTAATTAATGTGATTAGAAAAAAATTATATAAAAGTTTTAATTACTATCATTTTAAATTGATAATATTGTAGGATAAGCCTATTTTATATTATTATAGTATATTAAAAGGTTATGATTCATTAATATTAATGATATTTTATGGGAAGTAGAATTTATAGAAAAATAATATTTTATTTCATTATCATAAAACTTATATTGAATAATAAATGTTTTATTAACATTTTAAGGTTTTTTTATTAAGAATAATATTTATTTTTAAGGTTTATTAGTTATATATTATTGATAAATTTTATATAAAATATATGGGTATAAAGGAGTTCACAAACACACTCTATCAAATTTGAATAATAATAATGAGTATCCATGAGAATATATATTATATTTTAATAAGAAAATGTATTTTCCCTTTTGGTAGAATATGAGTATTCATTTGAACCATTGATGGTAACACATTTTTATTTCAATTGTGTATTAAATTATATGAGTATATTTATAATTTTTTTATCTTAAATAGTATTTATAATATATTAAATCACTTGTATCTTTGAGGATTCAAAATTTTATAAAAATATATTTTCATGTTTAAATCTATTAATCCTTAAAGTTAATGATGAATTTTTGTTAATTATTTTCACTAGACTACCACATACAATATATATATTCACTACCTTAAAAATGTAAATTTATGACCATGACAGAATCAGATCATATTACGAATTATGTCACCTATAATTAGGGTAAAACATTTAAAAAAATATTGATTTTATTTCTTATATAAAATATATTAAGATATATTTTTATTTAATGAATATATAAAAAAATAGGACATATCACAATATATTATCATTTATAAATATATATACAGATATTGAATTCTAATAATTTTAATTTCATTATGTCATTATTAATTCACCCCACATAATAACATATAAGGGAATTTAAATTTTGGTTTTATCTTTTATCCACTATAGAGGAAATATTTCTCGATAAGTGTAATATTTTAATTTTTAAAAATTAAAATCACCATTTAAATAATGGGAAATGAAAATTTTGGTTAATTTTTTTTTCTAGGGACCTTTATACTACTCAATGTTTCCATGTTATGTGATATTTAATTGATTTTGTAATGAATTTTTTTATAGTTAAGATATTGTAACAAATGAATATATTATTATTCATTTTAATAATATTAAAAAAATATGGTTTTTAGATAAATCTAACCATAATGAAAAAAAATTATTTCTTCCTAATGTGATACAAATAAAATGTATACATTAATATTAATGACTAAACATAGAAGATGAATAAAAAACATGGTCAAACGATAGAAATCACAAGGCTCAAAGTATCATAAAAATATCCTTATTATGATATTAATAATAAAAAATATATATATAATTATTAGAAATTATATGAAATTTTTATAATATATATTACATTTAATGAATAAAGTAGGCAATTAAATATATTACTAGGGAAGGATTTAGTGGAATATTTCCAAAGGAAAGTGGAAAAATTATTTTTTTATTAGGTTTATCCGATTATATGATCATTATATTATTTTTACATGTAAAAATTATACAAAAGATAGATATATATTTTAGTGATTAAAATTAATATACTTGTTTTCTATTATAATTGATAACCTATAACTTATAATTGATTTTTAATAAATAGTAATTATTTTACTGAAATATCTTTTACCATATAAACATTAATTTTTAATATATATTGAGTTGGGTTTAATAGTTTAATATAAATTTTTATATTATTATTTAATCATATGTGATTAATTTTTAGATCACATACATAAAAACTAACAAAAATCCAAATATTCTGTTTTCATTTAATATTGGAATATTATTATAAATAGTAAAAAATGATTTAATATATTATATGTAAAAAATAGTCTATAAATTAATAAATAATATAATTATACATAACCTAAAATAATTACTTGTGAGTAGTGTCTTGTAAACCTGGGGTTTTTACGAAATCAAGGTCACTAGCCAATAAATATTATATTCATTATTAAGTATGTAATCGTTATTTTATAATATAGAACCCATTTAAATACACACAGACACATTATTTTTAATCATCAACCCATTAAATTCCCTTACTAAAATATTATTCCTAGTCAAATTATACTGAAATTTATTTTTTAAAAATATTATTCTTCCAAAGGATGTTGTAGGCAAAAAAACTCAAGATGAATAATTCTAAAAAAATTTAAAGTGAAGGATATATATAAATAAATCAAAAATTACATCATATTAAACTGTTTTTATTTCCTTTCTAATTATTAATATTTTTTAAAATAAACAATCAATATAATATAATGATTTTTTGTAATAATATTCAAAAATATCAATACAAACATGAAATGATAGTTTATATTCGACTCTTCCTTATTCATACATAGTAATCATATATTTCATTTAACCACAAAAATATGGGATACGTGGGTACGACTATTTAAAACATAATTTATAGTTAATTTTACATAATATATGGATAAATATAATATTAATTATTCATTTAATTTATGATCAAACCTATGAATTGATAAAAGTCTTTTGGATAATAATTATATTAAAAGAAAATCATTATGGTTGTAAAATCCAACTTTTTAAACAAGTATTTAACCATAGATTCGTGATATTTAAATAATTGTAAGATATAATGACATTTAAACAATAAATAATATGTATAATTTATTGAGTCATTGATTTTTCAATTATATATTTTAATAAATCATGGACTTATAGAATGGAGAAATATATTATATTGAGTCAACCATAGATCTTCTGGGGTAATCATCTATAAATAGAATATAATGTATATAAATCTGTAATAAATTAGTAATAATAAAAATTAATAAGTAAAATTAATTTAAATAAAAATAAATATATATAATAAATAATTATTTAATAAATATGATATGGCTTCACGTTGATTTAAATTGATCCCAAAATATGTATTGATAAGAGGTAAGAGGAATCCCCCCATGTCTCTTTCAATTCTTTAACTACACATTACCTTTCCTAATATATTTGATATATTTAAATATAATATCCTTTAAAATATATATTAATTTTTTATGAAATCATGTGTATTTATGTATCATTTGTTATATAATATCATAGGCTGTCAATACATCATAATTTATTAAATAATAATGAGAATATATTGTTAAATTTATTTTATTTTTGCCTCTTACCCTTTATGAAAGTTTATCAATGACAATATTCAAAAATTATTTATATTATTTAATTAATTAGAATATATTATTCCTAATTGTTTTCTTATGTATTCATATATAATTATATAAACTCATGAAATAATTCTTATATCACTATTTTACATGTTTTCATGAAGCTTCAGGTATTAATTTTTTATGTTATCAATGTTGTAATTTATTATTTATTAATGAACAATTTGTCCCATTATTTATATGATGTTTATATACACGGATGTATTATTATATAAATGTGGGATCATAATTATATGACACTATAATATGTTTTCTTTTATTTATATATAATGTGTTTTGTTGTATCAGGTATGAGAAGTGATGCCAACAAAACAATGTTTTGATTTCCTGGTGGGGATCCATGAATTATTCAAATGATATGACATTATTATACTATGATACATAGTGTAATATTATTATTATTTTCCACATATTTAAAATATATAATTCTTGATTTCTGTATACCTATAATGATTTATTTTAATTTTTTAGGTATTTATCCATTATTGTCTAAATATATTGTAATATTATTTAATTCATGTTTCCATGTAATTTTAGCAACTCTATATTGTTTTTTGGTACTATTTTACAAATGTTTTTATTTTCTCTTTCCATTTGTCATTTCATTCTTATTCCTAATGTTTTAGTTTGAAATTAGGGCTAGGTTTAAGGTATTGATTCGTTCCCAAGAGTTTGAGAGCTATTCTAGGTGGTTGGTCTGAGAGTGTACTTGGGTGTATACCTCTAAGATCTATATGATGTACAATGGCTGAATGATGATTGAAACATTCAAGATATTGGAATTATTGTAGTTGGGTCTTCCTATAGGAAATTCACTAAATAGTTAGTGGTATAGTTAGAGAATAGAGTTCCTATTAGAACTCCCCCAGCTGGTAAGTGGAATCCCACCAACAAATATTTGGGGTAGCCAAGAGTGCAGGAAATCTTTTTTGAACCAGCAACTAGTTGGTCGAAGCCAATGCTGATCTAGTGGAATCAATATGGTTCCGTAAGTGATGGAATTTATCTTTTTTTTGTATACCCAAACAACTATATAACTCTTTTATCCTCCTCCTTAAACCACATTTAAAATCATTCTAACTTATAGGCTTTCTTGGGATATCATAGACTCTCTCAACCTAATTCAATGGTGGATCCAAGAGATGATCAAATATATTGTCCTTTTTTGGTAGTCTAATATCAATTAGTGTCTTATATCTCTATCATATTTCAATTCTGGTTTTTTATTTGAATCAATATTCTTAGTAATTGATTGTAATTGTTGGACCTAACATCTTAATATTAAATTTGTTGATCCATTTTATAATTGAGGTAGTTTATTAGATCTTCAATCATTAGGGTGTGTTGATCGTGAATTGGGGTTTAAATTTTTTTATTTGTATATAATTTTTCTAAAACATTTTACATGAAAGATTCAGTATTTGATAATTTTTAATCTTGTATGACTTCTCAATTACTATATCCCTAAGATCATCTTGCAATATTGTTTTACCTTTAATAATTTATATTCCATGTGTTTCAAGGTAGGTGGTTTCATAATTCAACTCTATCTTAAAAGAATAATTTTTTTTTCATTATATCTGGATTCTAATATGGTTGGGATGAATGATTTATGGATTTTTCAGAAAAATGGATTTGAAATGGATTTAAAAGTCCATGATCAATTTTTAATAATTTTTTTTCTTTTGTTATGGTTTTGAAAATCGATTTCCCCTTTGTGTCGTTAACAAAAATGTGTTCAGAAAATATTTTAGTGGTTTCAATGATGAAATTACCTTTTTCATAAACTATTGTTGTAAACAATAATATAGTAGACTATGACGCAATATCTATCATTTGGGATGAAATATTCCCCCTAGCCTATTATTTTAGGGTAATGTGTGCAATAGAATGCAGAAGTTATTGAAAGGAGTCACTCTAAAGAGTGAAATATTATCCCTAAACTAGTTCTTCTAGGGCAATGTGTACACCATGTTTCCTATTTATCATTATATTTTATTGGTATCATAGTTTAACTATGTTAATTGATTCCACAAAATATTTTTCTTTAATTATTATAAAATAAATTATCTATTGGGATGTTTATCAAAATGATTTAGAAACCAGTGAATTGGTATTTTTTATTTAATTATGTAAATGGGAGATTTAACCATTATTTTTCTTAAAATGTATTTCATAAATTGTTTTAATTTATTTCTAAATTAGTTGTTTATTTTATAATGTATTCTTATGAAACACTTTATGAGATTTTACTTTGATGTTTTTCTCACTCCCCACATAATTCATTAGGTGTATTTTGATCTTCTTTTATATTATATTTGTAATAGAAATGAAATATAGAGTGGAAGAGGATTTTAATTATTATATTATAGTATTTTGATGGTGAAATCATGTAACATTGAATAGGGAGTCATCATATCATGAGAAATTTAGATTTTATTTTTTAGGTAGTTTTTTTCCTTACAATTTAATATTTTATACTTCATTATATTTTTTCTTACTAATATTATTCTTCATATTTACACCAAATTATAATAATTTTATCATTCCCAATATTAGTTACTGATTCCAATATTCTAGTTTCAAGGACATGGTTATCGGGAACACCCTTCAAAATAAGTCAGGACTGGTTTGGGTTATAGATTGTTTGGTAATATGGGTTGGTTCAGGAATAATTAATATCAAATGGCGGATTTTCGATTTTGTTTACATTGTGTATTTTGAGATGTCTTGTTATACTGATGATAGAAATTTGGGGTCTTAATTGGTTGGTTGTGAATGAGTTCTTATTCTCATTTCATTTAGATAAGACTTAATTACCAGGGGTTTCTGGGAAATGTACCTTTGGGATTAGGGACCTGTAACCCCATTCATTATTTTCCCTTGTCTATTTATAATTCAATTTATAATTTTTTATTTTAAATAAAAAATACTACTTTGAACTATTTTTTCATATCTTTTGTCTATATATGTGTAGTAACATGCCCATAATAAGAAAAAAAAATTATTACCTAAGAGGGTTTTTCGGATGAACAACGGATTTGAAACCCTCAAATTGATCGATATTTTATTAATGAAATGTTTAACACTATTCAGGGTATGGTTCATGGCATGAAACATTCACTTCATTACTCTAGGGATGAAGGATCGTGAATGGATTTGTAAAATAATTTCGTCCATGATTTTTTTGAATGAAAAATATATTTCCAAGGGATGAACATTCCATAAGAGGTGGAGGATTTGTTGTAAAATATCGATAAAAATATCTAAATTCCTAGAGACTCCCTATTTAATAAATGTGAACAGTTCCATCATCAATCTAGATGGTCCAACTAGAAGGTTGTGGGAATTAGCCTTCTTAGATAAGAAGCATAAATTCATGGAGTGGAAGGACTTCTAAGAAATATTCAATGATTTTATCTACCAAAAATCATTGAATTTAGTGAAATCAATATAATTTCTCAAACATGATGAAGGGAATCAGTTAGTGATATAATATGTTAATCTATTCATCAATATCTCTATATTTTCTTATAAGGTTATTTATAATGAGATAATAAACGATCATATTATTTAGGTGGGTAATGTACGTAATATATTAAAATGGCTAATCATTTTAAATTTTACAACTAATGCTAATATTGATGATATGGAATTAATGGTCGGGATTGATAAGATGGGAATGCCAGGATTGAGCAAAGTTACTTTTTTCCTATGGTGGTAGATCCATTGAATATTATATGGTAAAGAGTAGTATAATTTAGTTTTTTAGGGATATAAATGTTTGTTCTTCATAAAGGACTCTCCCTTCACAATAATCTACATCTTCTGGCTTAACAAGTTTCCTATTAGGGAACGCATGACAAAGAAGAGGATTTTCCATGTTTCACCAATGGTTTTCACCTTGGGTGGGAATAATGTTCCCTTATAGAATTTTTCTATGAAAATATTAATCAATTAATTTTGATAAAACTCTTCAGAACCTAGTGTTTTCAAATGTAGTTATATTCATCATGTACTACTGGTATCCTACCACATTCCCCTAGGAAAGAGGAGTAAAACACAGTGGAAGAGTCTCCAATGAAATCTGATGAGAGTCTTGGAAATATGATAGGTACCATTTACATTTCTCCATTAATACTAACCAATTTTATTTCATATAAGTTTTTATCAATAATTTTATTCTACTGTTGGGTTATATCACTCTAAACATTCAACAGAGATCATGTCATTCATCCTGGAATTTGGAATGCCTCTATGAATGATTGAGCAGTGATTTTGTTGTTCCACACATTATCTTAATGTATGATGTATAATTGGATGGGGATTTCTTTGTTCATGATTTATACCTCATTTATGTTATTATTAGGATATTTTGGGTGATTCCTCATAATGTTCAGATCTATTATTATCATCATCATGTGTTCATTATGACTTCAAATTGAAATAATCATGTGTTATTGGGAGAATGGAATCTAGGGTCGAGTTGGATAGCACCATATATTCTATAGTTTAGTAAGTTGTTTTTGGAAAGTAACAAACATAAAATAGGAATCTAGTTATTTTATCATTCCTTTTATATTCAACAATTTTCGTGATTTTTTTCTTATAGGCATCTTTGGTTTGGATCTAGAGATGGAATGCGCAAAACTCCACTAGGATCATTATCATTTTACCCCATGGATCGTGATAAATTATGTAATATAAAAATTAAATTGTATATATTGAGATCTAAGGTATTTATATAAACTTTTGTTTCACCTTAGGAATCCAACATTTTTTTTACAATAAGTCTTCTAGATCAATTTTATTATGTATTGATTAACTAAAAGTTAATTGAGAATAGATAAAAAAACACTGGAATAACATTAGATATTTATTTCGACCATTTAAAATTTAAAAATTGGTTTTATAAAATTGATATTTGTATTGTATTTTAATAACATATAATCTAGGGGTAGGATATTTATGTTATAACCATTATGAAAAGGTATGGAAATTATTAGTACCATGTGATTCTATTTTTCCTAACAATCACTGTAGATATCATCAAAAAAAATTCATCGTTTTAATGGATCCCATTCTTGTATGCTCTTTATTTGAATCAGATCTTATGTGCCACTTGATGCAAGTTTTAGGAATTCTGAGGGATCACCATGTCTATGATTAAATTTATTAACTTCTAATTTTTTATTTGAGAAGATAATTTTTTGGGGCACACAATATAAAAAACTTTTTATCTCAGTATTCCCCTATAAAGTGACAAATATCTTGTTTTGTGAGGGAAAAACAAAATTTATATTTAAATAATCCTAGGTTTGGCGGTATAATATTGGTGATTCATATGTTATTTCTCAATGAATTAATAACCATTAATTATATGAAAGGGGTGGGAGGGATGTTCCTCTTGGATTTTAAGAGTTTGGAATCCGTTGATGACTTATATTTATTTATATGTAATAAAAATTAATGACATTACTACAGGAAAGTGTGGGGTATTTTTTTACTATGATTCATCAGGTTTAGGTATTGGGTAAAGAGATCCTATAGCATCTTATGCATAAAATTAGCTTGAATCATCTAATAATAATTACCCTACTCATGATTTGTAACTTTTAGTAATTGTGAATGAAATAAAAATATTGTGTGGCTATTATTTTGAGAAATGTTTTACCATTTAATCTGACCATCAAAGAATTTTTCACATATTTTCTAAAAAATATTTGAACCTCCTCCCAATATGTTAGTCTAAATACATAACGTCATTCAACAAAAACAATTTATATACATTGGGAAAATGTAAAATATTTGATGAAACTATTAACATGATTTTTTCATTCCAAATCTTTAATAGAAAATAATATTGAATGAAACTTGTTGGGAACTTTTTATATAACACATTTGGGTGTCATGAAAGAGGTGTCTTGTAATGTTCTAGACACATTTTATGTCACATAACACTCATTGAGATGACTTGTTAGGAGAAACAAGAAGATAGTGATTTCCAAAGTACAAGATATTATTATGTATAGGAGATAACATCAAGGTGTTCTCTCTCTCCTTATAGAGTACTCATTTCATTATGATCTGATTGGTTTTCACTTCAATTGTGATAAATTCCATGTTGGTATATTGTTATCATTCATTGTGGGAAGTTTTTCCCAAACCCATGATGATTTGGTATGTACCAAAGAACTATTTACTATGTATTGGTATGAAACAATACATAGACGACATTTTACCTTGATTATATATATTCAAAAAGATTAAATATGATAACTCAATGTCTTCTAGTTTTATTCGTTATCTCCCCATGACAACATTAAAGTTTAATGGAATATTTATACATTTTCTATTTGGTTATCTTGAAATCCCTGAGTTAAGAAATATATTTGGGTACATAATGATTATTTTACTCAATAATCTCATTTTATACTAATATGTGACACAACTATAGTGGGGGACCTGGAAAAATATTCACGTAAAAAATATTATTAAGCTATATAAGATCCATATGCCCATTGTTTTATTTAGGAAACCATGTTCTTCCTCACTATTTTGGAAGGGCCTCCAAAAAATGGGCATCATGGTTAAGTAATAAATAATATATCATACTCATATGGATGAGTAGAAATAAAGGGATAATAAAATTATGTTAGATATTCCTCTTGAATATGTCTTGGATGTTTTAGGCTTTTTGACTATCCACAAATATATATATGAATTTTCATGTAATAAAATATACCTATATTTTATCATAATGATACGTTCAAAGATTCATATGGAAAACATTATTAAAATCCTCTCTATTGGTGGTTGGTTGGAGAAGCTTCATTTGTATGATTTTTTTGGTTCCCAAGATGATAATGATCTAGTTAGTTCATTAATATTATTTTTCAACTCACAGTTGATTCATGATTTATATGGAACAACATCATCATCCATTAGATTTTTTATATTGTGATCTTGTGCTCTAGAAATTTCCTCCCAAGTTGGGTCATCTATGTCTCCTAAATCTATGAAAGTACAACTGTTTATATGTGGGACTGTTAGAGATCATTGAATGGCTTGGAAATTTGGTATATTTCATTGATTTAAAACACTAGTTAAATTAAGTCCATAATGTTTTCCATGTGGCTCATCTAAAAAATAATTAGCTGGACCTGCCCCATTTTTCTAATTGGGAGACCTCAATATAGAGCCTGATATGTCTAGTAAAAGGAAACTATTTCAACTTATTGATTCTTATGTGAAGGATCTATGAGTTATCTAAATCAATTTGTCCATGTTTTATGACAACATGGTTAGGATTCTCATGAGACATAGGATCAAGAGTATTTGATGTGGGAGTTGTGGCCTCAACTGTTTAGAGACTATCCTTATTTGTGATTTCATTGTATTGGTAGAGTTAAAATTGTGGTGACAATTATAAAATCAACATATTTTTTCAGGTACAATTTTTCTCATGTTCATATATCCTCTTTCAATTAGTCATTTCTGCCATATTTATAATGGTTGGTCAGAAATATACTATGGGGCTATGGTTTTGATTATTGTATGAATGGTCAAGTTGTTTTATAGGTGTTTTTTCTATGAGTGGAGATTAAACTATAGATTTAATATATATAGGTAGAACTATGGATTTACAATGATATCCACATTCTATATAACGACATTATGGTAGTATGGTCTTCCCATAATAATCCAGTCGTCATGCTGGTGGAATTCCACCACGTAGTCCATGGTAGGCAGCAAGAATTGTAATACCCCAAACTTCCATGGAATACTTCTCTTTTAATAATACAGTAGCGTGTGTTGTACACAACTTCAAGTTCTAACGCACCACAACCAATCAAACAAGATGTTATGAATAGTAATACACACTTTTTGAAATTTTATAAATTTTAACTTTCAAAATGGACTATATTTTTGGATTTGTAAAACCGAAATTACCTTAGGGTGAATTTTTGTTATTTTTTTGAATACTTTCAATTTTTTAGTAATAGTGAAAAACACTGTGATATAGATTAAAGCAAAAATTTTTATTTAAATTGTTATTTATTTTATTTAAATTTATTTTAGTTCAAAATAGAACAATAATAACTATACATGTTCAATGTAATTCATTGGAGTCAATTTATAATAATTTTAGATATATGAAAATTTTATATAACTTTTCATCATCTTTTACCCACCTAATAGGAGAGTTTTTAACAAATTCACATAAAACCTAATTTTACCGCTTCTGTGACTGGAATTTCAAAAATACAAGAGACACAGTTGATATCAGTAAGTAAAATGAGGTTTAATAATATGATTTTTTTTTGTGAATACTAAATTTTTACTTTTATTTACCACAGTTAAAATTAAATAAGGTAATTAAGGGTAAAAATGATATTATTATTACCCTAACATATATCCTAATTCTATTGGAAAGGTATAGTTCGACCAAAAAAAACATTATGAATAAAATATGATCCTCTTTGATCCAATTGGATTAGATTTGGAAATTTATTATTATTTAATTCAAAGAAAAGTTAAAAGAGTTAAAATCAATGTTTAATTACTAAAACATTATTAATATTGGGTTATACATAAGAAAAATTCTATTATAAATATTTATTAGAAAGATAAAAAGTTTCCTACATAATGGTATTTTATTTATAATTTTTACACATCAAATAATTTAATTTATTTATGACACAATGGTGATGCAGTAATTACATAATTAACAAAATATTAAAATAATTGACAATATAAATATCCAAATAAATTTAATTTTAGAAATTTTATGAATTACAATATTTTTCTAGGTTAATATTAAATATATAGGACTAGTTATATGAATTTTTATCTATGTAATATTGCAGTTATGATATTATCAAAAACAAAAAACCCAATATTGTCAAAATTGACATAAAAGTGTTTTTAAAACAAAGAGTATATTATAAATTGATATTATATTCCTAAAAATCTAATGTTCTTCATAATGACATATATAATGATTTTTGTATCATTAATGGACCACTTGAGGGTCTCTTGGATGTATATAGTATGTTTATTAACTATATAATTTAAAAATACAAAGAGACATGGTAAATGTCAAACTATTTAACTAAGAGTTAAATAAAATATATAAAGTTAATATAGTGACCCAAACATTTCTAAAACCTATTTGTTGAGTTGTTTTAGAACTAACCCAACCTTATGCTCTAAATAATCCATTTTGGAGCCATTAGAAACCGAAAATTAATTTATTATAAAATAATTTTTCTATCTTCTACTAAGGTGACCCTCACCCCTCTTATAAAAGGGCACTCCCACTTCTCACTAATTCACACCATCAATGCCATTTGGCTCGGCAAAACTCTGCCAAAATACCCTATCAACTTCCCACACATAATCCTAGAGTAATTCATTCTGTCATAAACGCAACCTATGGAACCCTTTTGATCAAATCAAAAGGAAGAACCTGAAGAAGAGGTAATGTTTCCACCACCCTCTTTCAAGTTCCTTTCTTCTTCCACTTCTTCTTTCTTCGTTATTTTCTTTATAAAATAATTACTATTGTGTCTTATATATACCATGATTTAATTATAAATATGGTACAACCATATTCAGTATTATATCCATCCATTGAATGACATGTCAACATACGTCTGTACGTACGACTTACCATCTCCACGTCGTGGTGTAATTGTTATTCAAAACCTTATTTTTTTGGATGGGTATGATAATGATGTGTAATTGAAGTAAATAATAAATATTAAATTATAATGTTTCTGTATTTAGGATATACCATCAAATTATATATGATTTTAATATCAATAGAATTATATTTTCACTTGTGCATACGTACGGACTACCGTCTCAACGAACGCGATGAGATTCATTCCCCATCGTATAAATTCAAGAATACTATTCATTTGATGCTTAAAAATAATTTATAAATACTTATTATCATTATGGATATGAATAATTTACATCCTATACATAAAAATCATGTCTTATGTAACAAAACATATAAAAGAAAACAAGTAAGTTAACATCCAAAATGATGATAATACTTTGATATTATTAACAAAGCAATGTTAAAAAGTCATGTATGATATCATATTAATGTATACGATTCTTTTATATTTCAATAACCATTATATCACCATTATAAATTAGGTTAAACTTCCCACAACCATGGAAAAGTACAAGGTAAGGGTTTATTTTGCAATCTCTTCATTATTCGAGGTTTCTAATACATAATTATCTATTGGTACGTCTTTATCATCCACATCCATGTTTCATAAAAATTTATTTCAAATCATTCTCACTATTTTAAAGAATATGGTTTATTGTTATTTATACCATTTTTTTAATTTTTATAAGAAGTTTATAATGTAATCTTTCTGTCATCTTCCAAACAAGGTCATTTTTAACCTTTTCGACAAAATTAAGGTAAGAATGTCTTTTTTAACTTATACGAAATGTGCAGCTATTTTCCACCATTATAAAATCGTCAAATCTTCCCTTACAAACATATAAGAAAATTTTCAAAGTAAATTTTTTCTTTTATAATTATGTGACTTTTAAATTATTTAAGAAAAATTATATTTCTCTCAAATTGATTTGATTTCATCTATGTCAACATCCTTTGATAAGATTTTAAGCTTATTTGAAGTTTAATTATTATGATACAAAACTTCCATATTGTATTGAAGGTTTTGTGATAAGTTTCACTATGGATGTGTTATTTTTATACCATTCATGGATTATGAAGAATGTATTGACACTTCGTATGCGAGTTTTAAATACGAATGTTTATGTTATGTTTAAACATGTTCATATGAGAAATGCATTGGACTTAATAAGTGACAGGTGGAGCCTGCTAGAGCTCCTTGATGCATTAGTAGGTCTCATGATACAAAATAGTTTTTGGCACATGGCCTTGATAAAATATTATTTGTAGTCTTGGCACAAGTCCATGACTATGTGGTTATGATAGTCTGGAATTATTTATTCCATCATAATGAAAGTGGTTATTGATATTGCATGTGGTTATTCGACTTGTAGAATATACATGTGAATAAGTAAATGGTGTTATTTAATTTTACCTTTTCCATATTATAATGATGTTTATGTTTATAAGGATTTTTTTTAGTTATAAACTGCCTTAAATGATTATTCTTATTTATGAACATTTTTTCTATATTGTTATCCTTACTGAGCATCTGAGCTCACCCCTTTATATGTTTTATTTTTCCTAGGATGTGAAGATGGTTTTTATGAATGAACTACATGGATAGTATGAGAGGATATGAGTGTGGTCAATGGAGACAAGATGTTGTTGTATTTTTTTCACTTTATGATGTAATGTAAACATTATGAATGTATCTAGTGATTTCAAGGCTACTAAACTAATAGTTCTTTCAAGATTTAATCTTTTTTGATCTTTCCAATGTTATGTAATAATGCACCGACTATGGGTAACTGGGGTCGGGGTGTTATAGTTGGTATTAGTGGATGTTTAGTACAAACCATGGAATCTATATTTAGATATACTATGATCTGAGCACATAGACCTAAGATGGACTTTTAGGATTATTATAGAATAACTTCCTTGAATTTTGGTATTGTAGAGATTTTGGGAGTTTTCTTAGAAATACATCCATGTCTGGATATGAGAAGGAATAGGTGGATCGGGCATAGATGTAACTAAGGGTAAAACACGAAAACACCGCTTTGAGCTAGACTCGAAAGGGAACTGGTGCACGAAAATGGGCCTTGCTGCACTCTTCGTAACGACAATCCTAGGGGAAATGCTTAGGATAATTCTAATTTTCATTACAAACCATTATTAAGGGTTTATGAGTATATAATTCCTCAAATAAATTTTATTATTTATGTTCAATTTATGTTATGTGTTTTAGAAGTTCTAAATTATGTATTTTGATACATAAACTACTCTATTTTACGCCATTGTTTAGAAATAGTGCCTAGTGGTAGAAATGGAAATTGTATCAATGGACACACTCAGTGTAGGGATTTCCCTCCTGCTCAAGATAATTATAGTGGACCTGATGATACAACTGGTGCAGATCAGCTAATCACCATACTGGGAAAGCTCACTCAGGTTATGAATAACAAACTTACCCGTATGGGGCACCCTGAACCGCAGCATGGACGATCAATGTTAGATCGCTTAATGAGGAAAAAACCTCCAACATTCAATGGGAGTAAAAATACATTAGATGCTAAGCAATGGATTAATTCTTAAGAGATAATATTCCCTGCCTTTGGTAGTAGTGAAAGGGAAAAATTTATCATGGTAGTTTACTGCCTCACTGATGATGCTGACCAATGGTGGTCATTGATTCAAAACATAAAAGAAAATGATGAAGTATAAAATATGGAATGGGGGAGTTTAGAGAGCTTTTCAAAGAAAAATATTTTCCTTGTGACCATTGAGCAGATATGGAAACATGATTTGTAAGTCTAACACAAAAGGAGGTTGAGAATGTCGCAAAGTATGAGGATAACATTACAAGGTTAGCGAGGTATGAGGCAGATTATATATGTAACCCAATAAGTAAGATCGATCATTTCTTTTATGGGCTAAAACCAGTTCACCATCAAGAATTAGTCACACAATACTTCTTGTCATACCAAGATATTCTCTCATGTTCTATAAAGAGAGAAAAATAATTCTTTAAGTCTTATGAATTTAAAAAGAAAGAGAAGAAGGGATCTGTTGATAACTATTGAAATGGAAATAAGGGGAATAAGGGAAAAGTTGATTATCCATCATGCTGTAAATGTAGAAAGAAACACCCTGGTACTTGTTTGAAAGGAATGGGAGTTTGTTACAAGTGGGGGTAAAAAGGCCACCAAGCTCATGATTGCAAGGGGAAGAAAGAAGCTACCGATGTTCAATGATACAATTGTCAGGAGATGGGACATTATACAAATGAATGTCCTAAGCATCAATAGAACATACCTCAAAAAAGGCCAATGGATCAAGGAAAATCATATGTTATCACTACTGTTGATGTAGAAGCGCAGAAAGACATGTTGGCAGGTAATTTAATGTTTTCATCAAGTTTAGAAAATGAATTATTTTACTTTGGATCATCGCATTGTTTCTTATCTTTCAAGTTTTCTATGAAAATTAGTTATTTCCAATTTGATTTAACAAAGGAGTTTTCAGTTAAAACTCCTAAGGTAAGTATCATCGAAACAATGTTTTTTGAATCTGTTCCCATTAGGGAATATAAATTTTTTTTATCTGCTGATCTCATCATCATACCAATGATTGAAGTTGATATAATCATCGGTATAGAGTTTCTTTTAGACCATGATGTGAAGATTTATTGTAAGAAAAAGGAGTTTATGATTTTTGATAATGATGATAAAGAACACCTTATCTTTAGAGAAAACTCATCACCACCTAATTGTTATCTAGATCCTCCCCAAGATGCTCAACAAAATACCATTATTATGGAGGTAGGGAATGAAATAAATGTGGTTGAGTAATGAAATGTTCAAATAGAGGATGTATCTATTGTGAGATAATATGTTTATGTGTTTCTAGAGGATTTACCAGGTCATCCTACAGAATGAGATATCGAGTTTTCCATTGATTTAATTCTTGGTGCAAGGCCCATATCAAAGACTCTTTATAGAATGCCCACTTTTGAATTAGTTGAAAGAAAGAAAAAACTGTAGGAATTGAGTAATAAGGGATTTATTCGCCATAGTGTTTCTCCATGGGGAGCCCATATCCTTTTTGTTATGCAGAATGATGGATCTATGAGGTTAGGTATCAACTACAGGGAAATCAATGCTATAACAATAATGAAAATGTATCCTCTACATCGCATTGATGATTTATTTGACCAACTTCATGGAGCTCAAAACATTTCAAATATTGACCTTCGATCTGGATACCAGCAGTTGTGTGTGATTAAGGAAGACATTCCGAAGATATCATTTTGAACCAGGTACGTGCATTACGATTTTACAGTAATGCCTTTTGGATTGACTGATGCACCCTCAGTATTCATGGATCTAATGAATAGTGTTTTCAAGAAATATCTCTCTAATTTTTTGGTTGTATTTATTTATAGTTTCTTGGTATACTCCAAAATCTACGAAGATCATGTAAATCACTTGTGCATTATCAAGAAGAATGTTAGAAGATATGAATTATATGGGATTTTTAGCATTTGTGAATTATAGCTTCTAGAGTTTTCTTTTCATGGCCATATTTTCTCTTAGGATGGAACTCCCATTGATCCTTCTAAGAAGAAGGAAATACATGAATGGCCAGCACCTATGAGTATAAATTAGGTACACAATTTTATTTATCTAGCAGGTTATTATCGACTTTTCATCCATAATTTTTCCCGGTTGGATAACCCATTAATGAATCCTACACGTAAAGGGGTTAAATTTTTTTAGACGATTGAGTGTGAATAATTTTTTGAAGAACTGAAGAGAAGATTAGTCAATGCTCCCATATTGACTCTACCATCAGGGAAATATGGGTTCATTATTTATAGTGAGGCATCGAAGAAAGTACTTGTTTGTGTCTTTATGAAGAATGATAGTGTTATTGCCTATGCATCCCAAAAACTGAAACATTATGAGAAAAAACTATCATACTCATGTTCTTATGTTATTAGCTGGAATCATTTCTTTGACGATTTGGAGGCACTACCTATATGGTGAAAAATGTGAGACTTACACTGATCAAAAGCATTTGAAGTATATTTTCTAACATATAGAACTCAACATAGGGAAAAGGAGATGGCTTGAATTACTCATGGATTATGATTGCACGATACACTACCACCCAGGGAATGAAAATAAGGCAATAGATGATTTGAGTAGAAATGATCATGGAATTTTGAAAAAGTTGAGAGTTAAAAGGGATCCTATTTTTAGGGATCTAGTAAAGATGGATATGGGAATCACCATGGAAGGTGAAACATCAATACTTTTTAAAATGGTTGCTAAACTATCTTTACTAGAAAGGATAAAGAGTTCTCAGACCAATGATGAAGAGTTTAAAAAGAATATTAAAGCTGTTAATGATGGGATATTGAGTGAATTTGTGTATGAAGATGGAATTCATAAATTTGGGAAGAGACTTTGGGTTCCCAATATACATGATCTAAAAAGAAAATTGTTGGATGATTCTCATTGATAAAATTTCTATATACACCATAGGAGCATAGAATGTATAGATATTTGAAGGAACATTTTTGGTGGGACAACATGAAGAGGGAGATTTCTAATTTTGTGTCAAGATGTATGGTTTGTCAACAAGTGAATGTTGGAAGGAAACAACCTGGAGGAGTCATGAAACCACTTCCCATACCTGAGTGGAAATGGGATAATACCATGATGGAGTTTGTCATTGGACTACCAAATAATCCTAGAAGGAACGATGTAATTTGGGTCATTTTTGATCGTCTTACCAAGTCAGCACATTTTTTAGCTATATGGGAGGATTTACCACTTGAACGTCTAGCAATACTATATATTAATGATGTTTTAAGAATTCATGGAGTACTCATATCGATTGTTTCTTATCGTGATCCTCGTTTTACATCACGATTCTGGAAAAGTTTTTAGAAAGCCCTGGATACAGAACTTTATTTGCGAATTCCATACCACCACCAAAGTGATGTACAATCAGAATGGACTATTCAAACCATAGAAGACATGTTGAGATCATGCTCACATGACATTCAAGGTATGTGGGATCAATATTTACCTCTTGTAGAATATTATTATAACATTATCTTCCATTCAAGTATTCGGATGGCACCATATGAAGTGTTATACGGAAAGTGATGTCGCACACCAACCTGTTGGGATGATGTTTGTGAAAAAAAACTCATAGGACCATAACTTGTGGAGGAATTAATAGAAAAGGTGAAGGTAATCCAAACCCACATCAAAGCATCTCAAAGTAGGAAAAAGAGTTATGTAGATAACCGATGGAAGGATTCGGAATTTCAAGTAGAAGATCATGTTTTCGTGAAGGTATCTCCATGGAAGGGTGTTATATGTTTCGGTAAGAAGGGTAAATTGAGACCAAGATACATCGGACCATTTGAATTTCTTGAACGAATTGGGGCTGTAGCTTACTATTTGGAAATTCAACCAAGTCTCTCCAATGTTCACGATGTGTTCCACATATCACTATAAAGAAAATACATGCTTGACCTAATGCATGTAACCACTTATGAGGATGTAGAACTAGAACTGATCTATCTTATTGTGAGGAGCCCATCAGGATTGATGATACCAGAGAAAAAGTGCTGCGAAACCGGACGAATCGTATGGTAAAATTTCTATGGAGAAACCATAATATGGAAGACGCAACGTGGGAACCCGATGAACTTATGATGAAGAACAACGCAAGTATTTTTATGTAGTAATATTCAAGAAATTTTGAGGAAAAAATTATTTGAAGGAGGAGAGAATGTAACACCCCAAGCTTCCACAGTACGCCTCTCATTTAATAATATAGTAGCATGTGTTGTACGAAACTTTGAGTTCAAACACACCACATCCAATAAAACTAGAGGTTATGAATAGTAATACCCACTTTTTGAAATATTATATATTTTTACATTTACAATGGACTTCATTTATGGATTCAGAATATCTAAATTTTCTTAAGGTGAATTTTTGATATTTTTCTGAAAACATACAATTTTTTATGAAGAGTGAAAAACACTGAGTTATAGTTTAAAACTGAATTTTTATTTAAAATATTATTTATATTATTTAAATTTATTTTATTTCAAAATAGAAACATAATAACTATATATGTTCAATGTAATTCATTGGATTCAATTTATTATAATTTTAGATGTATAAAAATTTTATATAAATTTTCACCGTCTTTTACCCACCTCCTAGGAGAAATTTCAAATTCACATAAAACATAATTATACTGCTTCTGTGAATGAAATTTCAAAAATCCGAGAGACACGGTTGATATTAGTAAGTAAAATGTGGTTCAATAAGATGAAATTTTTTTTGGTTAATAGAAACGGTTTACTTTTATTTACCACGGTTTAAAGTAAATAGGGTAATTAAGCGTAAAATGATATTATTATTACCCTAACACATGTCCTAATTCTATTGGATAAGTATAGTTCGACCAAAAACATCCTTATGAATATAATATGATCCTCTTTGGTCCACTATGATTAGATTTGGACATTTATTATTATTTAATTCAAAGAAGAGTTAAAAGAGTTAAAATCAATGTTTAATTACAAAAACATTTTTAATATTGGGTTATACATAACATAAACTACATTATAAATATATATTAAAAATATAAAGAGATTTCCTACATTATGGAATTTTGTTTATAGTTTCTATTCATTAAATAATTTAATTTATTTATGACACAAAGGTGATGCAGTAATTACCTAATTAATGAAATATTAAAATAATTGATATTATAAATATTCAAATAAATGTAATTTGAGACTTTTTATGAATTCCACTAATTTTTTTGGTTAATATGACATATTAGGATTGGTTATATGAAATTTTTTCGAATTAACAATTATGTTATAAAATTATAAAAAAACACAAAATAGTGTCGAAATTGACATAGAAGAGTTTTTAAAACAAATATTATATTATTAATTGATATTTTATTTCTAAAAATATTAGGTTCGGCCAAAGGACTTACATAATGATAGGTGTATAATTAATGGACCCCTTGGTGGTCTCTTGGAGTTATATAGTATGTTGATTAACAATATAATATAAAAATACAAAGAGACATGGTAAATGTCAAACTATTTAACAAAGAGTTTAATCAAAATGATAAAGTTAATATAGTGACCCAAACCTATCTAAAACCTATTGGTTTAGTGTTTTTCGTCCTATACTCACATTATCCTTTAGATAATCAATTTTTGATCCTTTATAAACCTAAAATAAGTTTATTATAAGATAATAATTCTACCTTTTTCTAAGGTGCCCCTCACCCCTCTTATAAAAGGGCACTCTCCCTTCTCACTAATTTGCACCTTCAAAGACATTTGGATTAGCCAAAAACTTCCCAAATGCACTCTAAACATCCATCACTTCATCCAAGAGGCCTTCCGTTAGTTAGAAATCCATCTTATGGTTCTCTTTTTTATCAAATCAAATGAAAGAACCCGAAGAAGAGTTAATGTTCTCACCACCCTCTTTCAAGGTACCTTATTCTTCCACTTCTTCTTTCTCTGTTATTTACATTATAGAATAATAACTCCAGTATCTTCTATATACAATGATATTATTATAAATATGGTACAACCATATTCAGTATTATATCCATCCATTTAATGACATGTCACCATACATGTGTACGTACGGCTTACCGTCTCCATATCGTGGTGTAATTGTCATTCAAAACATTATTATTGGAATGGGAATGATAATGATGTGTAATTTAAGGAAATAATAAACATAAAATTATATTGATTCTGTATATATTATATACCAACCAATTATATATGATTTTAATATCAAAATAATGATATTCTCACTCGTGCGTATGTACGGACTACCGTCTCCACGAACGCGATTAGATTCATTCCACATCATATCAATTAAAAAATAACATTTATTTGATAGTTAAAAATAATGCCTAAATACTTAATATAATTTTTTATATGAATAATATATAACCTATCAATAACAAACACAACTTATGTAACAATACATATAAAATAAAATGAGTAAGTTAACACCCGAAACGACGATAATACTATGATATTATTAACAAAGAAAAGTTAAAAGATAATATATGATAGAATATTAATGTTTATGCTTCTTTTATAATTTAATAACAATTATTTCACCATTATACAGGAGTTTACCCTACCCTAGACCAAAGAAACGTACAAGGTAAGGTTTTATTTCACAATCACATCATTATCGGAGGTTGTTTATACGTAATCATCTACTGGGCCCTCTTTATTATCCAAATCCATGTTTCTTAAAAATGTATTTCAAACCATTCTTACTATTTCATAGACTATGGGTTAAATTCATTTATACCATTGTTGAATTTTTATAAGATGTTTATAAAGTAATCTTTCTGTCGTTTTCCAAACAAGGTCCGTTTTAACCATGTCGACAGAATTAAGGTTAGAATGGATGTTTTAAATTATACGGCGTGTGAGACTATTTTCCACCGTTATAAAATCATCATATCATCCATTACAAGATTATAAGAATATTTTAAAAGTAATTTTTTTCTTTTATAATTATGTGACTTTTAAGAAAATTCAAAAAATGATATATTTCTCTCAAATAGTTTTGATCTAATCTATGTCAACTAACATTGATGAATTTTATACTTATTTGAAGTTGATTTATTATGATACAAAACATACATATTGTATTTATGTTTTTTGATATTTTTGACTATAGATGTTTTATTTTTATACCATTCATGGTTTATAGAGAATTTATTGACATTTTTTTTTGCTAGTTTTAAAAATGAATGTTTATGTTATGTTTAAACCTGTTCATATGAGGAATGCATTGGACATAATAAGGGACATTTTGAGCCCTATATAGCTCCCCGATGCATCAGTAGGTCTCATGACACAATCTAGTAACTTGGCACAAGGCCTTGGAAAAATCTTATTTGTAGTCTTCGCACAAGTCCCTGACTATGTGGTTATGATAGTCTACCATTATACATTCCGACATTATGAATGTTGTTATTGATATTGCATGTTGTTATTCGACTAGTAGAATATCCATGTGAATAAGTAAATGGAATTATTTCATTTTATATTTTCCATATTATGTTGATGTTCAAGTTTAAAAAGATTTTTTACTTATACACGGCCTTAAATGTTTATGCTTATTTAAGAATGTTTCCACTATATTGTTATCCTTACTTTGCATCTGAGCTCACCCATTTATTTGTTTTATTTCTCCGAATCTGTGAAGAAGTATTTTATGAATGCCCTGCAGGGATTGTATGAGGGGATATTAGTGTAGTCTATGGATACAAGATGTTGTTGTTTTTCACATTATGATGTTATGTAATATTTATGCACGTATCTAGAGATTTCAAGGCTACGAAACTAATCGTTCTTTCGAGATTTTATCTTTTTTGATCATGCCAATGTAATGTAAAAATGCACCGACTAGGGATAAATGGGGTCGGGGCGTTAAATAATGATACACTTATGAGAACTCCACCTGCTTGCAAATGGAATCACAGTAGAACATTGATGGGGATACTTATGGTAAATGTATTCTCCCTAGAAAAACCAACTTGTCAAAATAATCTAGTGGATAATCAATATTACCAATTTTTTCTTATAAGTAATGGAAAATTTTATTTTTCCTATAAAACCCATATTTAATACTTCAATCCACCCCTCTTATCCTTTATTTCACCCATCTGAACATTGAGGCTATCTCGAAACATAGTTTCCTCTCTTATATAAGAATCATGGTGGATTGATGTTCTTATAGAATTCATACCTCTCTCTTGGTAAGTGGATTTTCATTCTGGTCACGGACATATTTCTTCTACATATTATTCTTGTTTTTATGAATGGAACATATTTACCCATGATTTTATTATTAAGATTGATGATTTTTTTTTCATTATAGATCTATTGCAAAATTTAGGGGTCTTGATTAGATCATTATTCCTAGAAGTATGTTGATCAATAATTCACATGGCATGTGTTTAATTTTAATTTTTTAATACATATGAATTTAAAGATTTATGATATGTAATTAAGGTTCTTGGATGACTTCTTGATCCCTATAGAACTATATTTTTTTATATTGTTGTTGAACTAACAGAATTGTTTTTCTAGGTGTTTTGTGGTTGACGGTTTCTTGATTTATCTTTATCTAACACACATTTAATTATTTATTTTAGCTTTTTTGTTTCTAAAATGGGTGGATATAATTATATATAAAAATATCATTGAAATGGTTTTTAAATGGTTGAAAAAGGTCATGAATAGTGTTTCAATAAAATTTTATGATTTTGGTTATTGTTTGGAAAATTGATTTTACCCTTGATGTTATTAGTAAAAATCAATTTTTTTTGTGATTTCTAATATGGAATTACATTTATGTGATATTAATATGTAATACATGAATGTGATCGATGATGGGGTAGGGATCCATTCACGAGCATGAACTATTTCCCCCTAGAACTATTCTTCTTGGGTAATGTATGCACTATGATGCCGATGTTTTGATAATGATCCACTCTTAGTTGTGATTTATTACACTATATAACAATTCTTCTTGGGTAACATTTTCACCTGTTTCCTTCATGCCCATGATTTTATATTAAGGATCTTTGTTGATATGTAACTATTAATCCATGGTTTTGTTTTCTCGAGTGATTATATATGTAATTTTTATTTTGGATGTTTATTAAAATGCATTAGAAAAATATTTATTGTTATGTTTATATACATTTTATAATAGTTTGATCTATCTATGATATGTTTTAAACAATATCTAATGACTTTATAACATTATTCTTCAGAACATGTTTATTTTATAACGTTTTCTTATGAAACACTTGTGGGGGTCATACTAAGACATTTTTCTTACTCCCTTAATAGACTGTTGGGTTCATATAATTTTTTTTTCTGATGTAAGTGTGAGAAAAACATTATATGGAAAGGATATGTTTTTTCGCGAGCGGGGTTTGGGAGTTTGTAGGTTACATCTTGTCATATGGAGTTGAGACACAACTATTTTTTAGTATTTTATTGTTCATTGAATCTTCGAACTTGTTTGATAAATTCTTTTTTCTTTTCTACTGATGTATTTAAATATTCATATAAACATTATTATATATTTATACCACATTATGGTAGGTTTTTTATAGATAAAAAATTCCCAAATTTCATTCCTGATTCTAGGGAACTAGTAACCATCCCATGGGGATCTAATATTCCCTTAGAGTGATGTTATGACCAGTTAAGGTTTAAAATAGTGGGTAATCTGGGTCGGTTCATGATATGTCACATGTAGTAAAACATTTATGATGGGTATGTAGGGAAAAATATGAATAATTAAATAAATTATCATTTTTTATGTTTAAAATAATGTATTATATATTTATCATCTAAATATAATAAATTATAATTTAATAAATTCTACGAGATTATATTAATAATTTTGAAAATTTATGAAAAAAATGTGTAAAAACGATGTCTGAGATATAAAAGTAATTATCATTTGATTCAATGACTGTATTAAAAAAAATTTGGATTATTTTTTGGATTATATATGGAAATGAAACGAAAATAAACTTTATTTGATCTAAGGTTTCATAGGATTGAGTATAATAATGATCTATGTTTTTTGGATCCAATTATATATTTTTTATTATATATTTTTTATTTAATATTATTATATATATTATATAATATTATAATAATTCTTTTATTATTTATTAAATTTTTGGAAACTTTAAAAATTGGAAAAACTATAACATTCGAGATATAATTATGAAACATATCTTTTAAAAATATTTCTTTGAATAGAAACATATGTGGAAAATAAATCACAGGAGATATGAAGCAAATTATCAACACATTATTCAAATAAAATATAATAATACCAAAAAGGAAAAAAACACATGTATTACAAACCATTTTGACGATAATCATAAAATTTGAAAAATGGGTTTATAAATTTCATAAAAAATTATAATTGTAAATTCACTTAATTTTTTTCAACCATGTGTAGCACTTTTATTATAAATAAATGAAAAATTAGAAAAAATGTCATGGATTGAGAAACAATTATATAAAAGCATTAAATAATTCAATGTAAATGAGATATATGATTTGCGATGATAGAATGGAATTAATATACAGTATTTAAGAGGGATAATATATCAATTATCTAACCATTATAGAATGAACTAATTCATTAATTACAATACAATTAAACATGCTTTAAATTTGGAATTGAAGGTAAATAGTTAATATAAAAAGCGTTTATAATGTAAAAATAACTATATTTTCACCATAAATATATCAACTAATATGAAAAAAATAAAATGTAAATAATATAAAATAATAAAAATTATATATGAAAATATCATTGTATATAATGACTTTTTTGTTATATGTTATTATAAGAATTATTTAATTTTAGGAAAGAATTTAACTAAATTTACTAATAAAAACGATTTTTATAATTAAAAAAGACTGATAAAATTAAATTAATTTTTTTAGATTGATAATTAACTATAAATATAGAGTCATAATATTATTTAATGTCAAAATTTAATATTTTTTTAAATAATATTTTTTTATGAATTTTGTATTTTATCTTAATAAATTAAGAATATAACCATTAAAAAATATTTTAATGGAATATTATATATAGATATATATAAATTAAATAATATTAATCCAATAACCATTAATTTCTATGAAAATTTAATAATGAAATAAAATGTTTAAAAATATATTTTTAATTTTTATTATGTGTTATGCATTTTTATTTTAATATTATCCCAAATCACTTATATAAATTGAAATTAATAAAATTGATTTCATACATTTAATTATAATTTTAATATCTGGTTATAAGATCACTTTTATTAATTGGTAATATAATAACTTACTAAGGTAAAAGTGAGTTACCTTGATTAATGGTAAAGTATGGTAGAATTGTTTAAATAAGAAATATGTTAAAAAATATTACATAAAATTATAACTACATTTTTTAGATAAGGTAATTTTTGACTTATACTCCACTTATTTGTAACTGTCTCACCACAATAGCCCAGATCGAGTGCATTATTTTAATACACTGGCATGATTACAAGGAATGAATTCCCTGAAGGGTCGATGGGTTTAGTAGTGTTGAAAAATAGATTACATACATGAAAGTTTCATTACACATTCAAACATAAAACAAACCATAAACAATCTGTTGAGAGCGCCATTATTCGTCTAGATTAACCATGTATATAAAACATAATACACTACTTGGAATACTAGAAAAACAAAACAAAAGAAATTGGTGAGGTTAGTTTCTCAGTAAGGGTAAATAATTTAGCGGAAGCAATAAACATTTAAGGAATGATGTTTAATAAAAAATATCCTTTTAAACATAAACTTGAACATAATTTGGGGGTAAATAAATCAAAAATTACTATATAAAAATTCACATGTGTATTATTATTATCAAATAATCACTTGTAATAAATATTTTCATAATGGGGGAATGCCTAAATCCAAACATTATTACCACAAAGTCAAGGCCTCATACCAAGAATACAAATAAATATTTTGTCAAGGAATTGTTCCAAGACCCTAGTTTATCTCGTGATAGAAATCGATGCATTGAGGGGATATAGCGGGCCCCACCCATCTCTTACAAAGTCCAATGCATTCCTCATATAAAAATGTTGAAATATTACAAAGACATTCATATTAAAACTAGGATACAAAATGTCAATACATAAATTATAAACATGAAATGGATATAAACAGAGTAAATCTACAGTCAAACATATCATAACTCATTCGATACAACATTCAATATTGTATTATAATAAATCAACCTTAATCAAGAATAATATAATGTCGATAATGTTTATATAGTTGAAAATGATCAATTAAACTTTTTGAGAGAAGTATTCCTTTTTTTGTGAAAAAATTTAAAAGTCAAAAATTTATAAACGAAATCAAATAAAAGAGATTTTTTAATCCAAATGTCCCATAACACTTGTAAACTTTTTAATGTAAATATATTTTCAAACAATCATGTCCATATAAATAAATCCTTAAAACTATTTTCAAAACATGGACATTAATGAAAAAGATATAGAAGAATAAATATTTAAAAATATTAAAATGATGTTTTATATAAACAGAACCTTAAAAAAATAATTTGGAATTGTCTTTTATGAAACATGGACATAGATAATAAATATTCCCCTGAAAATACATACACATAAACAATCTCAGATAATAATGAGATTGATTAATTAACCCTTACTTTGCATATTCCTTTGGTCGAGGTTACGTTTTTCTCCTATATAATGACCAATGTATGTTATTAAATTATACCAGAACCATATTAATATTTAATAGATCATACATGATTCATTTATGACATTATAATACCCATTTAATAATTATTTCCATGATTAATTATCATTTCGGGTAATAATCGCTTTCTTCATCGTACGTGTTTTAACTTGTTTATATCATTTAGATCATGATTTAAATAGTTTATGAATATAAAAAACTATATATATATAATATATATTTAGAATATAAATATGAATAATTTATAGTAATTTGAAATGTAAAACACCATTTATGGAGATGGTAGGCCATACATATGCATAAATGATGTTTTCATTTTCATATCGTACTGAACGGAAGAGAGTAAATTTCATACATGTAAATACATACATACATATATATATATATTTCAATTAGAATTATTATGTCATCTATTACATAATTATTAATAATATATATTTTTATAATAATCGATCAATGTTGAACATTGAAATGAATCTCATTGGATCGTGGAGACGGTATGCCGCACACACACACATGAGCGAATATATCATTTCTTTAATGATTAAAATGTGTGGAATAGAATATTATATTATTTTTAAATAGAAATTAGAATGTAATTTTCATTATTTATATACATATTACTCATCAGAATATCCATCCAAATAACATATTATTGAATAACAAATTACACCATAGTGTGGAGACGGTAATCTGTACGTAGGCACGCATGGTGACATAGTCATTTATAGGATGTGTAGAATAATTAATTTTGTTGTAACATATTTATAATGACATCAATGTATCTTGAAGGTATTGGAGTTATTATTTTGGAATGTAAATAATAATGAAATAGAAAGTGGAAGAAGAAAAGAACATTGAACGAGTTGATAAAATAATTACCTCTTCTTTGGGTGTTTCCTTTGGATTTGAGAAAAATGGAACCATATGATGTCATTATTCATATGGTAATTCCTCTTACATGAGGTTAGGGAATATTTGAGGAGATTTTTATAGGGTTTTTTAGAGGCAAAAGGATTTGGGGGTTTGACTTTGAGAGATGGGGAATTACCTTTTTATACGAGAGGTGAGGGTACCTTGAGAAAAATTTTGAAATATTATTTTATTATGAAATCATTTTCGGTTTCCAATGGATACAAATTGATTTATTTAGAATATAATGTGGTAATGGGTAAAAATACTCTCATCCAATAGATTTTAGTCAAGTATAGTTCTCCATATAAAACCTAGCTTTTAGATTTTACTCTTAGTTAAATAGTTTAACTTTTACCATGTCCTCTTGTATTATTATAATAAATGGTTAATAAACATACTATAAAAGGACGAGCGATCCCCAAGTGGTTTATCATTGATATATATAAACTTATATATGTCCTTTTTTGAACCGTAGATTTTTAGAAATATTATATCAATTAATAAAATAGTTTTTTTTTTAAAACTCATTAATGTCAATTTTTACTATATTTGGTATTTTGGTTTTGTTAAAGTCATAAAAATATTATCACATAAAGAAAATTATTTAATCAAGCCTAACATGTCATATTATCATAAAAAGTTCATATATGGAATACAATGCCTCAATTTACATTTATTTTTATTTTTATAATATCAATTATTTTAATCAATCATTTATAAAATAATTAATGCATCATCATTTTGTCATAAATAAATTCAATTATATAATCAATATAAAATATAAATAAAATACCATTATATAGGAAATATTTTTAGATTTATAATTATTATTTATACACTAATTTATCTTATGTATATCCTTATATTAATTTTTTTTTGTTAAACATTGAATTTAACACATTAATCTATTCTTTAAATAAAATAGCAATTAATGTCTTAATCTAATCCAAGTGGACCAAAAGGATCATATTTTATTACCATGGATATTTTTGGTTGAAATATCTTTATCAAATAGAATTATTAC
The DNA here is from genome assembly GCA_963277665.1 of Viscum album. Lineage (NCBI taxonomy): Eukaryota > Viridiplantae > Streptophyta > Magnoliopsida > Santalales > Viscaceae > Viscum > Viscum album. Next base: position 2,018,728,781 of record OY728127.1, read on the forward strand.
ATGTGTTATGGTAATTATAATATCATTTTTACCTTTAATTATCATATTTACTTTTAACCGTGGGAAATAAAAGTAAAAAGTTACTATTCACTAAAAATTATTTCCATCTTATTGTACAAAATTTTACTTAATTATTTCAAGAATATATCTTGGATTTCAGAAATTCAATTCACAGAAGTGGTAAAATTAATTTTAATGAAAATTTGTAATGGTGCCTAGAAGGTGGGTAATAGACGTTAAAAAGTTCAATAAAATGTTTTACATCTAATTTTATTATAAAATGAATCCAAAGAATTAAATAGAAAATATATAGGTATTAGATATATATTTTTTTATTAAAATAAATTTTAATAAAATAAGTAATTAATTATATAAAATTTCTGTTTTAAACAATAACATGGTGTTTTTCAGTATTCAAAAAAAATCAATGTTCTCAGAAAAACACCAAAAATTCACCTAAAGGAAATTTTTATATTATTAATTAAACTAAATAATTCTCTTTAAAAAATTCAAAACAATGATTTTTAATTAACTAACGTAAAATTAATTCTCATTTTCAAAACCAATAAGTGGCTTTTTTGAAAAGTAAAACAATCAAAAGATTGATATGTGTTTATGTCATATTTAAATGTGAAATTAATTATAATGACACAAATTGTAATAAATGATAATAATATAATCTAATTATAAATCAAAACCAATTAATTTCATAATTTAAATATACAAATTATTTCGATTAAAAATGATTTTTTCAATTAAAATTTATTATTTCTCACTATTCATCAAAATATGAATGTTATCAGAAAAAACCAAAAATTTATCCAAACAATTTATTTACATCCCAATTATAAAGAGGAATTTAATTTAATTAAATTGTATTTATAATACTGCCAAATATTGGTTTTAATAAAAGTATTCTCCATTAAAAGATTGTAACATAGAATTTTTTTTAATAACACTTCTTTTATCTGGGAAAAATAAATTCGTACTTATATTATGTATAAGAAACACATAATATGGTTTATAAAAGTATATGGAGTATATGAAATTCATAATTTAGTTAAAAATATACATAACCACTTTTTGAACGGATAGATTGGTAATTTGTGGTGCACTTGAACTTGGTGTTTGGTGTAACAGAAGTTATTTTATTACTTTGAAGAGATGATGTACAATGAAATGTTGGGGGTGTTAAATTCTCCCCTCCTATAAATTATGTCTTAGAAATATATAATTTTTTTTCAAAATAAGGGTTTCAAAAGAGAAAAATAACATCATGGAAATCCAACATTGGAAATTGGGTAAATAAAATTTAGTCTTAATAAGAGGGAAAGAAATATGATAAAGTCACTACCAAATTATGATATCGATTAAGAGAAAATTGGTGGAAATTGGTGGAATAACCAAAATATTTATATGGATTGATTGAGGAAATCAATCCCAAAAAATGTGAAATATTGTGGGCCTCAAAACTATCAATCTATGATGATTTAAAATAGCATCAGTTCAACAATCCATAAGGTATTAGGATAACACATTTTTAGTTTTACGATTCCTTAGCTATAGTTTTAGAATTATTTTATTTATATAATAAGAGTAGAAATATATACTTGACAAGTAGAGTTTTATCCTTCAACTAATTACTACCACAAACTCATCTATCACTCCAACTGATAATAGAAATAAAAAATATTCAGTTTATCCTAATCGAATAGGGTTTCAAAAATAATTAATTTATAATTCATCATACAGACTATATAAAAAACTACATTATAAAAATGATAACATCATGTAGGCCAGTGGTTGGCGATTACCCCTTGTCACCCTTCTGGTGCGGGGTCATGTCTCAAGGCCTTTCCGGACGCGATGAGTTATCGCCCGACCTCCATGTTGTACTTTTTAAATTAATCCAAAAATAATCTTAATAATTGATTTAACGATAACGATTATATCAAATGAAAATCATAATCCATTCTATCTTTTAGACTTATCCAAAATACTTCCTTCCAAACTCACAGTCCAATATATATAAGGAAGGTAAACATAATGAAGATCTTTTTTTCCACGTAATAACATGTTAATACCTTCATCACATATTCATTTAAAACATGGTAACACAATGAATAACCATAAATCCTTATTGATTACAATCGTCCTCTTTTATTCCTTATAGAATACTAGATAAACTCATTATATCGAAAAATGTTGTAAACTCCAACACTAATGGAATAAACAAACAATTAATTACTTTCAATGTAGTTAAGAATATCGAATATAATTTATCCTAATCAATCAAATATAATTCAAAAAATCACAACCTTTGTATTAGAACAATATTAATGTTTATCTACCCTTCTACTGTGTATTTTTAAAAAAATTTAAACTTCTTGTTGAGTCACATTTCATAGAACCATATAATCTCAATTCCTCAATGAAATAGTACTGGAGTAAAATCATTATTTATTTCCATAATTCATTTAACCAGTACATCATTGATACTACACTAAAATGAAATAATACATTAAAAACAAAATAAGAACACTAGTCATTCTACTTCATCTGTGGTAGTATCGTAAATTAATTATTATCAAATAGAATCATTTGGGGAATATAATTACAATTTGGACATTGATTTGTGTAGTGTCCCAACTCCATGTAGATAAAGAAGTGTATATTTGAAACATTTTTCATACCCTTTCAATCACGTACTTGGTGTCCTTTTTCTCCACACATATAACTAACTACCATTTCCATCCCGAATTTACCAAGGTGATTATTTCCATTGTTATCACATATGGGTAAATCAATCTTTCCCCCTCTTCCCTCTATCCATCTTTCTCTCTACTGTCCATTACTTCTCTTACATCCATTCAAATCTATAGGACTCAGAAAATTATTTACTTATATTATTAACATATAATATTTTTCCTTCATATGATTAGAATATGTGGGAGACTATTTCCCTTATAAATGATGGGTTATTTCCCTTAAATATGTTATTGTTATTACTATATGAACCATCCATATTTCTCGAGTTCTCATTCCTTCTACTGGGTGTAATTTCTAAACAATGGAATACACTAGGATAGTTTATGAATTGCAATGAATAATTTTAAACATGTAAAATACCAATCATAAATTGAAAATATTATTCATATAATATATAATCAAAAAAAAATTAATTGAGAAAACATTACTCTTAAATTTTTCATAATGGCATATAAAGAAAATGTCAATTATCCTAAGCGTATCCCCCAAGTGTGTTGTAACCATGAGTGTAGTAAAGCCCATTATTGTATACTAAAATACCTTAGGTCATGCCCGAAACTCCATGTTGGAGTTTTCACTCCTACATACATCTAAGACAAGGCCACCTCTATGAGATCGTATCCAGAAAGAGATGTATTGCTTGGAAAATACAAAAAATATCTACATTACCAAAATTCTTGGTAGTTCTTCTCTATTAATCCTCAATTTCTATCATAGGGTAATTTTATCTAATCATAGTTTTTTTAATCTATATTCCAATGTTTGTACTAAACTTTCTTTGATACCAACTATAATTCATTGACCCTAGAGGCCTAGATCTAGTGCATTATTTTAATATATTGTCATGATTACAAGGAATCAAGTCCAGATGGACTGATCATTTTAGTTGTCATGGAAAATAGATTACATACATGAACTATACATTACACTTTAAAATATTAAACACAGCCTAAATAATCTTTTGATAACTCTATTATTCCCCTATCTTAACCCTGAAAATCATACATAATACACTTCTGGAAATATTGGGAAAACAAAACATGTGAAAGGGGTGATCTCCGATGCTCAGTAAGGGTATATAATTTAGCAGATGCTATAAACATATAAGGCAAGATGTGTAATAAAAACATCAGCCTTTTAAACATAAAAATAAACATAATATGGAGTAATAAATCAAACATTACCATATAAACATTCACAATAATATTCTTCTAGTTTAATAATCACATATAATAATTAATTTCATAATGATGGAATGCCAAATGTTGGACATCATTACCCCATAGTCAAGGCCTCGTTCCAAGAATACAATTAAATTTTTTTTCATGGCTTTATGGAAACACACTATTTTGTCTCATGAGACGTACAGATGCATCGAGGGGCTATATCGGTAACCACCTGTCACTTACTTAGTCCACTTTATTCCACATACGAAAATGTTGAAACATAATGTAGATATCCGTATTAAAACTAACAAAGGAAATTTCAATACTTCACCCATAAACCATAAAGGGTATAAAAATAGAACATCCATAGTCACAAATATCATAAATAATTTGATAAAATATGAAATAATGTATTATAATAAATAAACCTTAATAAATAATAATATAAAATAAAGAATGTTGACATAGTTGAAAATTATCAGTAATACTTTTTGAGTGAAATATCTCTTTTTTGTAAAATCATTTAAAATTCAAAAATCTATAAAGGATGAATTTTAAAAGGTATTTTTGATTCAAAGTGTGGCATACCAATTTGAAACATTTTAATAGAATTTACATTTGAAAACAATCATGTCTATATATATAAATCCTTAAAACTATTTTAAAAACATGTTCCTTAATGAGAATTATTTAGAAGAATAAATTTTTAAAATATGAAAATTTTTGATTTAGTAAAAGAGTAGATTAAAAGAATCAATTGAAATATCTTTTATGAAACATGAAAATTGATAAAAGTATATTTCCCTGAAAATAATTATACATAAACAATCTCTAATAATAATGTGATTGAGGAATTAACCCTTACCGTGCACTTTCCTTTGGTCAAGGGTACGTTTAACCTCCTTTATAACAACCATATTATGTAATTAAATTATTCCAATACCACATTATTATTTATTAAATCACATATGATTCATTTATGACTTTATACTGCCAATTTAATAATGATTCCATGTTACATTAACATTTCGGGTAATAATCATTTTCATTATCGTACATGTTTTAACTTGTTATTCTTGATCATATCATATAGATCATGATTTAAATAATTATCAAATATAAAATAAGATATATATATATATATATATAATATACAAAGAATATAAATATGTATTATAGATAGTTATATGAAATGGAATACACTGTTTTTGGAGACGGTAGGACGTATGTATGCATAAACATTGTTTCTGATTTCATATCCTACTGAATAGAGGTAAATGAATAAGATATATGAATGTATATATATATATATATCCAATAGAATTATTATGTCATGTGTTACATTATTATTAATAATATATATTTTTATAATCATCGTTGAATGGTGAACCTAGAAATGAATCTCATCGCGTCGTGGAGAAGGAAAGTTGTACGTATACACGAGCGACAATATCATTTCCATAATGATTAAAAGATGTGGAATTTAATGGTAGATTAATTATGTACAGAAATTATCATGTTATTTTATTATTTAAATACATATTACTCATCATTATATCCATCCAAATAATGTATTGTTGAACAACAAATTACAACAGGGACTAGAGACGGTAAACTGTACGTACGAACGCATGTTGACATTGTAATTCATAAGATGGATTGAGTAATGAGTATGGATGTACCATGTTTATAATAATGTTATAGTATATATAAGGTACTAGATATATTTTTTCTGTATGGACATAATAAATAATGAGAATGTTGATGATGAAATGAACATTGAAATATATGATAAAATCATTACCTTTTCTTTGGGTGTTTTCTATTGGTTTTAACAAAAGGGCTCCATAGGATGGCTTTCTGATCGAGGGAAGTCATGTAGAATGAAGTGAGGAAAGTTGGGAGGATATTTGGGCACGGTTTGGCCTATCTATATGGCTTTGGAGGTGTGATATTGAGAGAATGTGATGTACCCTTTTATAAGAGAGGTGATAGTCACTTTAGGAAAAGTTTGAAATATTATTATATTATAAAATCATTTTATGTTGTTAATGAATCCAAATTAATTTATTTCAAATCCAATGGTGTGGATGGATTGATATAATCTCAACCAACATGTTTTAGACACGGTTAGTTCACCATATAAAACCTATCTTTTAGTTTTAACTCAAATGATAAATAGTTTATCTTTTACTATGTCCTCTTGAATTATTATATTAAATGGTTATTAAACGTACAATAATAAGAAAAGATAACCGAAAGTGGTTAATTATTTATATATCTAACCTTATATATGTCATTTTTTTGAACCATAGATTTTAATAAAAACTATATCAATTAATAATGTAGTATTTGTTTTAAAAACCAATTTATGTCAATATTGACACTATTTGGTATTTTATTTTTCTAAGACAAAACAACATTATCACTTCAAGAAAATTATTTATTCTACACTAACATGTCATATTAACCTTGGAAATTCTATAATGGAATCAAAATTCTCAATTTACATTTGTTTATATTTTTAATATCAATTATTCGAATCTTTCATAATAAAGTAATTATTACATCACCATTGTGACATAACTATATTTAATTATTTAATCCCTAAAAATTATTAAAAAATTAACATTATGTAGGAAATCATTATATATTTATAATAAATATATAGTGTCTAATTTATCCTATGTATAACCCTAAATTAAATTTTTTTAGTTATTAAACATTGAATTTAACACTTTTAACTATTCTTTAAATAAAATAATAATAACTGTCATAATCTCTTACAAGTGGACCAAAAGGATCATATACTATTAATATGTTTTTATGGTCGAAATACACTTATCCAATAGAATTAGGGCATGTGGTGGGGAAATTAAAATATCGTTTGTCCCTTTAATCACCATATTTACCTTTAAATGTTGTAAATAAAATGAAAAAGTTATTATTCACCAAAAATTAATTTCATCATATTGAACAACATTTTAATTATTGATGTCAACCTTGTGGCTTGGAATTTTGAAATTCAATTCACATAAGTGGTAAAGTTTCATTTAATGCAAATTTGCTATTGTGCATAGAAGTTTGGTAAAAGGCGTTAAATAGTTAAATAAAATTTTATACATCTAATTTTATTATAAAATGATGCAAATTTATAACATTTAACATATATAAGTATTATATATCATTTTTACTTAAAATTAATTTTAAAAAATTAAATTATTATTTAAATAGAATGTTAGTTTTAAACAATAACGCATTATTTTACACTATTTATCCAAAATTGAATATTTTTAGAAAAATACCAATAATTCACCATAAGATAATTTTAAATAAAGAATTCAGAAATTAATTTTATTTTACCATTATCAATACTTAAATGTTCAATTAATTAATTTAAAATAAATTCTCATTGTAAAAACCAAAAGTTCAGTTTCTCAAAAAGAAAAACTATCAAAATATTGACATGTGGTTATCTCAAATTAAATTATGAAATTAATTATAATGACCTAAATTTAATTAAATGATAAGCATATAATCTAAATATGCTTCCTAACCATTCAAATGAAATAAGTAACACTATAAATTATTTCGAATAAAATGTTTTTTTCAATTAAAATTTTGAATATTTAATTATTCATCAAAACATGAATGTTTTCAGAATAGTACCAAATATTTATACAAACTAAATTTATATGTCCCAATTATAACTTAGAATTTGATTTCATTAAATTTAATATATAAAAGTGTCAAATTTATGTTTAAAAAAGTGTTCTCCCTTAAATGGCGATAAAATTGCAGTTGTTTAAAAATGTGTTTTCTATCTGAAAAAAATAAATTTTTTATTATATTATTTCTAAAAAACACAAAAAATGGATTCTGAAATTATATTAATTATATAAAAATAAAAATTAATTTTATAATTTTCATAAATTCTTTTTCAATGGATAATTTGGTATCTCTTGGTGCGCTCAGACTCGGTGTTGCGTGTAGCGCAATTTATTGAATTTTGTTGAAGAGATAACACACTATGAAATATTCAGTTGTTAAATTATTCCATTGTAAATCCATTTTCTAGGTAACATTAGAATCATTGTAGATTATGGGAAGTTCATTTTCTTCAATACCACTCAATGTCAAATATAAAAGTACTCCTCGTCATTCTCATCCAATACAAAACAAGAGAACATTCCTAATGAATCAGTACACCAAAATTCCTTATCCTACAATCTTCACACATGTTTTCTTTCCACTGTTATTAATAATAAGTCTTTTTTACACCAATACTATGATGAAACTTGTGTGACGATTTGACAATGCATTCTAAGTATCGTCATATTTCTATCATATTTCCCAACATGTATTCTTATTACTATTAAAAATAATTTTTTTCAATCTAAATATATATAAATTAAATGTTTATACTTCTATAATAATTATTTTATTATAAAATTACATAATATAAATATAAATTCATTGATTAAAACATGTTCATGAAATGGATGGTTAAATAGCATATATGCATGATTCTATAAAATTTTATTATGGAGGGTTAATGAAAATTAATTACTAGGTATATATGATATCAATAAAAATAATTCTTTTATAACTATAAAATCGTAATAGAAATTTTTTACTCAAAATTAAAATAACACATTTTTTTGTAAAATTTACTAAAACAAGTGTATTATTGATTTCATCATTGAAAACAATACCTAAAATATATCAGGATTAATAATGGAACATAAAATGAACATTATGAAATTTTTTTATAATAAAATAAATATTTTGTATATAAGTAATTTATTTTCTATATGGTCCCGACCTGTCATACACTTTGTACGGTACACCATGAAAATTGTCCACTAGGACTCAAGAATACCTCCCCATGAGCCAGAGGCTATATATTAGCAATGATGGTCTAATGGTGAGAGTAGGGATAATATACCCTTTAAATCAGAAATAAATAATGTTGAATCCATGTTAAATAAATTGCAGGGGAAATAAAAAAAACTAACAATCATAAAATAATATTAATAATGAATTAATATTGTAAAATGTGTAGTAACAAACACCTAGTATGTAAAACTAAAAAATATACCAATAAAAAACCAAAATACCAATGTTGATCTCCATGAGATTCATGAGATTTAATCAATATTTTTATTTAAAGCTCCCATGAAATAGAAAAAAAATAGAAGAGTAAATTGTAAGCCTGAACTTACAACCATGAGGCCATTTTGGGTACCCAAGAGAAATAACAGATCAAACAGGGTGTGAGTTATACCCAGTAGGCCATCACTAGTAGTGCCTATGGATATCTAGTCCCCAAATATAATATAATATGTGTGATGGAATAATATAAATTAATAAATAATAAATATTAACATATTGGTATTAGGTTCCTCAGAGAGACAATATTAACCATACCCACTTTATCCTAAGCAAGAATTTCTCTCCACGCCTGCCACCATGTATACACATGATTATGTAACACAATCATTTTAACAGATATACATGAATAGGCATGGACCTACTATTTATTACTAATGCATCCACAAGAGAGGATCACATATTAGATAAGGGATTTCATGCCCAAGGATCCATAACTTAATGGAAAACCTATTGGACCGTATGTTATAGAGATAATAATAGTGAGCATTCCAACTTGTGAATTTGGCATCCTTGAGCACAATTGGTCATTCTAACCTATATTGTTAACTTATATTGTTTGGATCTTGGGGCCTGAGTGTAATACACAAGATATATCCTTAAAATTCCATCGTTAAAAGTTCTATACTTGTTTCGGGATTCATGTCCCATGTAAACTCTAGCTAACCATGATTTGGAGCTCTAGGAGGTAACCCTTAACATCCTAGGCCAGAGGAAATCAATCTGAATTGATGATATATATCCATGGAACTCTAATATCCAGACTAGATGTAGAACTAGTGAATCATCAAGAAAACATCATTAAATCCAAATATAACACATTGATCAAGTTCCAAGGGGGGTATCTCCCTTAGAAACTGACCATGTGAATCAGGGTCACATCCTCTGAATGCTCAAGGAATTCCCTCATGAATCTAAGGAAGGATGATGTATAAAAAATCATAAAATTAAAAAGATACATATAATAGAGAACCATCCATAAAATATATTATTATTTTCCATGAAAAAAACAATTCCATTTATTCGTTCAATAATATCATTACATTTAGCATTTTATTTATTTAAACTTATTCTTCCTTTAATTAGTTTCATGAATGTATCTAAAAAATCACACAGTGGAAGTAAACAATTTTCATTGAAATTAAATATTAAGGCCATGAGAAAACAATTCCATCTTACCACATATATTCAATTTTGGTGATTTTCATTCCATTTTAATTTCGAAATGTTTCAACGGTAGTTTTATACCCATAATCATTATATTACAATCACATATGAAATTAAATGAAAAGTCCATGAGAAGTACTCTTGTCATAATAGTTTTAAAAATCATTTTAGAAATATTGTTATTTTTAATTACAAGGAAGTGTACATCAAAGGATATTTTATTAGAATTTTTTTTGTTCTCATTGAATTAAATTCAATCTTGATTAGTCATATACATCATGTGTAATGACTCATCACACCTCAAGTATGATTTAAACAGAAAAACTAATGGGGAAATAATTAACATGAAAGGGAAATATAAAATAAAACAAAACAAACCAAAAAATGAAGTTGTTTTGGGTTAAGGTTGTTGAATCCCAACCATATAATGATTTTGAACCATTTCTAAATATGATCTATATAATTTAATTTGAGGGATTTCATCCATTAGGAGAAACATGCCAAATGTTTAGCTTGCGACATAATTAAAATAATTTTCTAAATGAGTGAAACATTAGGAAAAAGAACCGGACCACATACATCATACATAGGATGATATAATCATTAAATATAATTATTTTGATCAATTTGGTTCAGGATAAATATAAAAAAATACAAACACCCTATAAATTTTATATATTTAGCTCACATGGAGATATCACTGAAGATAGTGGGAAAAAAAATTAAAAAATGAAGGTTGATTCATAAACATATCAATGTACATAAAATGAATAAAAATTTGCTTTATTTAGACATTTTATGATGTAGATACATATATTAATAGAGGATTGGAATGAGGAACCCATGATAGGGGAGACTTCATTTAGATAGGAGGAGAAATATGGGAGAACGAAAAAAAATAGGTTGGAGGGAAAGACTATATTTCTAGCGAAATATTGATCCTCATGGATTGGCCTCATGGTTTGGATATTCATGTGAAAATTTTGTGGTTCCACAATATATTTTTCAATATGGGTGTGGGATATTCTAATGGTTTTCCAAACCATGCAAAACCCATACTCTCCGAAAAGTAGTTTTTGGTTGAGGAACACACATAGATGTGCGCCTCTTCTAGATCGGTTTGAACAAACTATGTTCCACACTCAAATCCCATGTATTATGAAAACTAATATACCTAATGGGAGTAATGTCTTAAAAACCATATAATTATGAAAAATGGGATTCATGGTGGTCCCACTAAGTTATATCAATCCATGTGTTAACTGTGCATCCTCATTTATTTCTAATGAAACTAATTTTTCTAGAAATGTTGCTCCTTAAAATCATCTGAACAAACAAGATACCTCACGATACGTAAAATTCATGGAAAAATGTTATGTTTTACAATTATCATAATTACATTCCTAATAGTATTTTTAGTTTCATTAAATCCACCAATTTTTTTCTAATTCCAACGTAAAATAACAACTATTCGAATACACGAGACATTAAAACATCCCCACCATAGAAATTCTCATCCCCAAGAATCTTGGTGGAAAAAATAAATATAATCTGGCATATTTGGTTCATGAATTTGTTGTTAAAAAGGATATTTTTTTCTCTAAATGACCAACACACTTCAAATAGTCGCTTTGAGAATAAGGAATTTAATCATCCAAAACCCGAGTCAATGATCATATTCAAAACTGAATCACTGAGTAAGTTTTTACATGATTCCACCTAACTGGAGACACAATTACATCATCACCTTATTAATCGATCATCCCATGATTCTTTCTTCCATGAGTTCCAACTTGAATGGAAAATTATTATCCAAAGTAGTCCATCACTACAATTTCCTATGTAGTCAAACCCTTTTCATTATAATGAATCTACCAGAACAACTTTCAACTAATCAAATATTCAATTTCCAATCGAACCCATTTAGTATGGTCACTATGGATGTCCCATGAAAGGCCCTAACATGCCTTTTTTCTAGTCTCGTCTCATCTCAATATTATGCCTAAAATATGTTCTTCAGTGACCACAAATAATGAAACCAATGGAATAGTTTTGGGATAATAATAGTTGACAATTTATTAAAATGTACCTCTTCAATATATAACATGTGGAAAAACATTATCCAGATTCCAATAAACTAGTTACCTCATAATCACGTCAATAAAATTCATTGAAGCCCATAATTTTCTTCCGGTGACATCTATCGAGAAACTAAAAATTCCTTCGATTCTACAACATGACCATAGGTTCATTATCAATCCAAAACTGTTGGATCACAAAACATAAAACATATCACATATGCCTAACCATATTCCTCCATAACCTAGGAATCAACCAATGGAGTCTAGAGATCTTATCCAAGGTGGACAATTCTTATAAGTTTTCTAGTGACACAGTAGTACATAGACAAGGATTCCATGTATGAAGAACATTGATTGGGACCAATAGTGTTAGTTCTCATACATATCATGTCAATTGAAATAGATAGTGTTTTTATGTTCAAATATCGAATCCCTAACTAGGAATCCAAGAATGAATCTGGATTGACCACACCTCTAATATTTTCCATTCTCCTAGAGTGAAACTCAAAAGATGAATATTTGTAATGAAATAAAGGAATTTAATTTATTTTTCAACTCAATATCTAAATGATTCCCTCTTAGTGTACACGAGATGATGTCAAGATAGGGTACATGATCATCATTTATCTATGATTAAACTAAAAGGATAAAAATGATTACCAATAAATCATAATACATACATATCATAAAATAAGATGAAGTACCCAGTAGGGTTTCCAACCAAACATATCCACCTTCAGGAAAGAGGGATACTGAAACTACTACTCATCAAATTCTTTTAAAATAGCTCGATTGCACCAACTGATGCATCATCATAAACAGAACACAATTTCCTCACTACTATGGCCATCATGATTTTTTCAAATACCGCCAACATAATACAACAAAACTTCATTTTTCCCCAATGGATGTATTCACTACCAACCATTTCATTGTAATTATACTGTGAAATAACTGACATACATCAAAAATCATTACATATATTGAGTCACTCAGCACCATAAGACTAAATCCAGCATCAATACAACATCAAAACCCAAATTCGAGTATTATCTCGATTACCATTTCAAGGGATAAATTAAAAAATAATATCCCAACTGATTTTAAAAACAATGTTCACAAAAAAATTTCTTTTATAGTAGTTATCCCACTACATTAAATTACATTATGAATCTTGTCCTATGCAGTGATCCCCACCTTAATATCATCGAATCCATAATTTAATAAGAATATATACATTTTGTTATACCCCGCCCCTACCTCATTGGCTTGAGGAGGTGGTGAGGGTTACCTGGCCTTATGATATGTTCCCAAGGCACCGAACACTGGGAATAAATGCCGAGGACTTTAAAGAATAGTCAGGACCAATTTTCCCTTAAGACAAAACCAACCAATCCAACATCTAATGATTCATGCACTTTCAAACCCAAGTATGTATTCCAAAAAGACAACCATGTTGTTCCAAAATAAAACCCAAAACCAAACCAACCAACCCTATCAGAGTACATGCGGAAACTAAACAACAAACACTACAAGACATGACACACCACAGCTTCACACAGTGCTACATGTTCCATGATCCACCCAGGGATCACAAAGCACCACTAAAGGAGGGAGATGCCTTACCTTTTCCCACGTCACGATACACAACATCTATAAAGAAACAATCGTTCCAAAGCAGGGGGTTAGTACTAAAACTCAGTAGGATTTCCCCAAATGAATTCCCTACACATGCCACTAGGATTAAACTGTTTGCACATTAATATAAAATGGTTTATATAAAATAATCACAAGTGCAACGATTTCCGTAAGACCAACATGCCCTTACCAAGCTATCACGCCCAAACCGAGAAACCAAGGGAAAGCCAACAGAAAAGTTACAACCCATTCCAACATTTACACATTAGCACAACAATTCCATCTTGCCATGCAATACACAAAAAAACAAATGTAACAACGATAATGGTGGAGCTTGCGTCCAACCCATTTCACTCATTCACAACTAGCAGTACTTCCTGACCAGTACCCATATGGTTGTTCTTCTGTCCTCTATCCATCACATTTTATAGTTAGACATCCTGCCCACTTCCACACGTCATTTCAACCAATGGATAATCAAGCATATAACCCACCAAGGCCACAAAAACATGTAATAAACTAATTCCATTGAATATCAATCCACTTCAATAAATGATCAATATATTGAAAACCATTTTCCATTCCAAAACAACCATTCAATAAAACGATGTCTTTATTGAAACCATTTTCATCAACCATTTTCACAAATCAAAAATAGCATCTTATTTTAAAATCGTCATTTTAAAATCCACAACAACAATAGTTTACCATTAAACCCCATTTTCCCCCAAAAATCCCTAAAACATCACCCAAGGGATTTCCAACCAATTTCCCATAACTATGGAAAATTAATTTTCCGCACAATAATTAATTGTAACAAATAATGAGTAGTTCTAACCAAGTGGAGTCAAGAGAGAATCCACATACCTTTAGGGTTCTCATGATGTCGACCCACGAACAACCGCACCTCAAATACGGCGAAATCACCACCAAAACCACTCTAGATCCCCTTCCCTAACACTCACAAGCCTTCAAATCATCATCCAAGGCAACCAAAAACCATGATCTACACATAACAAGTGTATATCTAGAAATCCAAGAAAGAGGGAAGAGAAGATCTTGAGGAAAACACAAAGAAACCATGAGAGAAAAATTACTCGGAAGCAATCACCATCAAAACACCAAGAAACCTCTTCCAAAAGCATCCAAAATGAGTGGGAAAGCTCCTCCACCCTCTGAGAACAGAAGAAACCGAGTGAGCCACGAGTAGGAGGATGTTTGGAATGAAATAGGTTAAGCCTGAGGGAGCCCGAAACATATAACCTGATTTATATATGGCCGCACAGTTAGCCCATATAGTTTCACAAACCGTGCTCTAACCGTGCGCACTCTACTACCTCGAGTGAAAGGTTCTTCACGGTCTCCTTGAACGGTTTGGAAAACCATGTGCAGGCCCTGCAAATCCAACTATCTCCCCTGCACAATTTACTGGAGGACCCGCACGGTTTCCACTAACTGTGTTGAATCTTTTCACCCCTTTAAAATCCTCCAAAATAATCCAAAACCATTGAAAACTCTTCCAAACACTTCCATACTCATCCCATGAACTTTAAACACATAAAAATTCATAATCAAAGGACACATACCTCATATAGGGGGTACTACATTCTCCCCACCATTGGACATTCCATCCTCGGAAAGTTGTGAACCGGCCCCTTCCCAAAAGGGCTCGGGCCACTTCTTGACCATTTATTTCTCCCACTCACAAGTCTTCTCTTGAATCTGACCATGTTGCCAAATAACAAGAACTAAACATATTCTTTTACCACTCAAGACTTTCCCTAGCCAGTACACAACCTGCACTATCATGTGCACCAATGAAGCATCTGGTTCTATCTCAACATGATCCCTTCAATTTACATGGTCACGATCCAGCGGATACTTTCTCAATTACGACACATGAAACACATTGTGCACTACACTGAACCTAGGTGGAAAATCCAACCGATAAGCCACCTCACCAACCCGCTCAAGAATTTCAAAAGTTCTAACATACCTCGGAGATAACATTCCATGCTTCCCAAACCGACTATATCACAACCTAGAAGTGATCCTCAAGAACACATGATCACTCACATTAAATTACAATGGCTATCAACAATGATCCTCAAAAGATTTCTAACATCTTTGAGTCATCTCCATTCTCTTTTTTATCAACTTGATCTTATCTGTAGTCTCATGGACAAGGCTCGGTCCAACCATCAAGGACATTCCCGTTTCCACCCAACATAGTGGAGAACGACATGGATGCCCATAAAACGCATCAAACAGATCCATCTGTTTGGATGCCTGATAATTGTTATTGTATGATAACTCAACCAATGAAAATTGCTCCTCCCATGAGCCACCAAAATCCGTGACACAAGCTAGAAACATATTCTCAAGAGTTTGTATCGTCCTCTTGGATTGACCATCCGTCTGAGTGTGATACATCGTTCTCATAGTAAATTGTGTCCCAAGGGATAGCTACAAGGAATTATAGAAACAAGATGTAATTCATAGATCTCTATCAGATACGATCGAAACTGGAAGATCATTCTCCTTTACCACCTCCCAGATATAGATTTTGGATAGATCTTCAACCGTATGAGATTCACGAATCAGGATGAAATTGGTGACATCGTTTGTCGATCCACTATCAACCAGATGGAATCGTTCATTCTAACCGTTCATGGGAGACATATGAGAAAATCCATCGCTATTAGATCCCACTTCCAAACTAGGATTGGTAAAGACTGCAACATTCCTACTGGCCTATAATGCTCTTCCTTGACTTGCTAACAAGTCAAGAATATCAAAACAAAATCAGCCACTCTTCTTTTCATACCATCCCACCAGAAATGCGCTTTCCACACGTTATACATTTTATGAATTCTAGAATGAATATCCCACCTAGAAAGAAGATATGCCCTGGGAAGATCCTCCTCACAAGCAACTGGTATAACCCTCTGATTCTGAAAACACAAAATTGAATCTCTATTTAGTTTCCAACCCTCATCGATCTCCCCACCATTGAGTCTCGAAACCATGGTCACACACTCCGAATAAAATATATGTGCCTCATTAACTAGGACAACCAAGTTAGGACTCAACAAAACTGGAAAGAACACTGCTCTATCACCGTGGTCCACACATTCCAACCACATATCAGCTATAACTTACATCAACATCCATTGGTCTGATGCCTGTTTTACCACATGAGCATGTGATTTTCTACTTAATGCATCCACCACCGAATTTCCCTTACCCCTTGTTTAAATCTAGTCAAAGGCAAACATATATAGATATTCCATCCATCTCCTTTACCTCATGTTCAAATCCCGTTGTGAGAAAATGTGATTCAATCTATTATTATATGTATATACCGTGATTTTCTCACTGAAGAGATATTGACTCCATAATTTCAAAGCCTGGACCACTGTTCCCAAATCCTAATCATAATCTGGGTAGTTCTTCTCATGCACTCTCAACTTCCTTGAGCCATACACAACCACATGATTAGATTTCATGACAACGCACCCCAACCCTGATCCCAATGCATCATAATACACGACACACCCTTTTCCTAGTTCTGGAAAAAACAAGATTGATGCTGATGTAAGACAACCATTTAGCTCTTCAAAGCACTACTGAAAATGTTCATTCCACTGGAATGGAACATTATTTCTTGTCAAAGCTATTATTGGAAATGCCAGATGTGAAAAATCATGAACAAAATTCCGATAATACCCAGCTAGACAAAGGAAACTCCACATCTCAAACACATTCTTTGGAAGTTCCCATGATATAAGAGCCCATATCTTTTCTGGATCAACTGAAACACCCCTTTTAGAAATCACATGGCCAAGAAAACGAACTTATTTTATCCAAACGTCACACTTTGAAAATTTGGAAAACAACTGGCGATCCCTTAAGATCCCTATCACTGTCTCCATTTGATGCTATGCTCCACATTTTTCTTTTAATACACGAGAATATCATCTACAAACACCACCACAAATGAATCCATGTATCTTTGAAATATCTGATTATTTAATTCCATGACCACCACTGGTGCATACATTAGAGAAAAGGGCATAACAACATATTCATAATGGCCATATCTACTTCTGAAAGCTGTTTTAGGAATATTCTATTTCTTCACCCACAATTGATGATATCCTGACCTTAGGTCGATCTTGGAGAACCACTGGGATCCCCTCAACTGGTCGAACAAATCATCTATTCGTGGAAGTTGATATATATTCATTATCGAAACCTGGTTAAGCCTACGATAATCAATACTGGGCCTTAATGTTCTATCTACCTTTTTCAAAGACAACACCGGCGCTTCCCACAGCGATGTGCAAGGCTAGAAAAACCATTTGTTTTCTAACTCTTCAAACACGACTTTCAATTCCCGCAATTTAGTAGGTGACATCCGGTAATATGTAAGTGAGATAAGACTTGTCCCCAAAATGAGATCAATCGTACACTCCACTTCTTGTACGAGAGGTAACCTAGAGAATTATTTAGGAAAAACATCCACAAACTAATCCACCACTACCGGAAGAACCCTCTGTTCAACACCCTCTACTTATTCCAATGACAACACCACCAATGGATATAATAACGTACCCACTACTAGTGCCTACAAATGCCTTTCGCCCTAACTTCCATGCGTCACTCCTTTAATGATATGTCTAACTCCATCTTGTGTCGTAAAATCCACATTTCGCTCATCACAATTGATGTGGGCCTTAAACGCCACCATCCAATCCATTCCCAAGATTAGATCATAACCATCAATCTCAAGCATTGAGAAATTTCACATTATCTCAACCTCGCCAACAATGATACAACATTCTCTACATAAGAAGGCTTGACACTCTATTCGACCCGAAGGTGTTTGATGTTTCAAAACTAAGAGAATCATTTCTACCCTAAACCTAGAAAATCAGCCACACATGGAACAATAAAAGAGTGTGAATCCCCTTTATCAAACAACACTTGCATCATGGTATAATTAAAAGGAATAGTACCTCACACTGTGATGGTCATGACTGATCATCCACCTCAATCTGCTCGACTCCGAACATTGTCTTGGTTTCCACACACTTCACATTATTTCCCTGCTGAGGCATCATGATATTCTTAGAATCACCATGTCCAACATTACGTTGCTGATGAGGGGTATGCTGTTGTCCCCATACCATCGAAGCATATGACGTATGCGATCCCTGATGAGTGTCATGCACACCTGACCTTGGAGCATTCTGAAAATTACAATGCATATGCCCCATGTACTTACAATTATGACATGCTCGAGGTCAGGCCGTACAATCCCACTTGATGAGGCTCATAGAACCATAGTGAAAACATCGCGGCTGGCTCTGGGGCTTCGGAAGAAGATTTACTGATCCTGCCATCGAATTATATGCCATATTCCTGCCCTGGGAATTAGTGTCCCTCTTCCGCTTGAACCCAGCGTTAGAGTTCCCACTATTCCCCATGGGTACCACCATACTTCCCCCGCCCGGATCTCCCAACATTTCCCGCTCTGCCACATAGGCTCTATTCAAAATCTCAGTGTAATAATCTATACAGAAATCCACTATCATTAAACGAATTTCTTGCCTTAAGCCAGCCTCAAAGATCATTTCCTTAAATGAAATGGTACCCGCCACCTCAGGTGAAAACCACACTATGTTCATAAACATAGCTGCGTACTCCGACATAGACATACGCTCTTGATTTAGACTGATGAAATCATTCGGGCGTTGAATTCTAAATTTATGTGTGTAGAATGGTTTGTTAAAAAATTCTTCAAAGCCTTCGCACATCTTACCGTGGTCTGTCCCTGCTCGGACTACCAACTCCAATAACTGAATGGCAAGATCTTCCAACATATACATGGATAACTTCACTTTTAACTCTACCAGTGTTCCCATGAACTGGAAGATCATGTTCATTCTGTTTAACCATGCTTCTCCCTCTCTGGCTCTAAATCACCCCTAAAGATGGGTGGATTCTGCTTTTGAATCTAAACAACATGATCCACATGCCTTGGTTCATCCACTTTATTCCCACTTTCCATAGCTTAGAAAGCTTGCACGATACTTTTTACTAACTATTGGTTCACCTGAGGCTCAGGTGCAACCACATTCTCAGTAGCCTCCCCTGGTTGGTCTCTACGACACTTACCCGATGCCATTTCTATAAATAGAAAAACAATAACCATGAGTATCACTTCCGTATTCGTCAAGAATGCCCATTTCAAATCACATTACACAACACTAACACAAAAAGTCTTTCCACAAGTTCACATTTCCCATGTTTCACCATTTTTGATAATCATACCATTTTAAATATACCAAATTAATTCACATTAGAGTTTCACACAAAAACCATTTCTCAATTCATCCCATAGATCAGTATACCCCAAGGAAATATGAATCCTAGTGGGAATTCATTTCTACCATGAATTCCATTCTCATCTCATTGGCTAAACCAACGACAATGAGATATCCAATGCCTATAAGTGTCTCCAAAACACTTACTTACCCAACTTCTTTGTTACATGAATTTTAGCATAAGAGGGTTAACTACATCCTTTTATGCTATACATTCCTAGTTCTGACATTCCTACAACTTGATACCATCCCGACCCAAGGAATGTAAACAAAAAAATGTTAACACCAAATCTGAGAATAAACTCCAAAGGACCGATCAAACTGATACAACTTGTAACACCCCTCCCCATACTCATTGGTTCGAGGAGGCGATGATGATTAATTGTTCTTAATTGATGTTCCCAAGGCACCTAAGGCTGGCAATAAATGCCAAGGGATTCATGGAACGGTGGGGAACAATTTTCCCTTAAGGCAAAACCAACCAAAACGGCAACTAAAGATGCATGCACTTTAAAACCCAAGCATGTATTCCCAAAAGACATCCAAGTTGTTCCAAAATACAACCCAAAACCAAACCAACAAGCCATATCAGAGTACAAGGAGAAACTAAACAACGATCACTATGAGCCATGGCACACCCACATCTCCACACCAAGATCCATGCTCCATGCTCCACCAAGGGATCACAAATCTCCACTAAAGGATGGAGATGGCTTACCATTGCCCACGTCACAGTACACAACATCTACAAAGACACCAACATTCCAATGTAGGGAGTGAGTACATAAACTCAGTAGGATTTCCCCAAATTCATTCCCTACTCATGACAATAAGATAAAACTATTAGCACTTTTATATAAAAAGATTTATATAAAATAATCACAAGTGCAACCATTTCCATAAGCCAATCATTAACTTACCAAGATATCAGACCCAATCCAGGAAACCAAGGGAATGCCAACAAACAAGTCACAAACCATTCCATCATTTACACATTAGACAATCAATTCCATCTTGAATATAAATTCCCAACAAAACAACCATAGCAACCATAATGGCAGAGCTTCCGTCCAACCTGTTTCACCCATTCACAACTAGAGGTACTTCCCGACCACTACCCATATGGTGGTTCATCCGACCAATATCCATCACCTTTTATAGTGAGACTTCCTTCCCACTTCCACACATCATTTCCACCAATGCATAGTCAATCATATAACCCACCAAGGCCACAACAACATGCAATCAACCAATTCCATTGCATATCGATCCAAATCAATAAATCATCCATTTATAGAAAACTATATTCCATTACAAACAAAATTTCAATAAAACAACATATTTATTGAAACCATTTTCATCAACCAATTTCCCAAATCAACCATAGCATCTTATTTTAAAATCTCTATGTTAAAATCCACAACAATAGCCTTTTACCATAAAACCCCCATTTTCCCAAAAAATCCCCAAAATATCACCCAAGGGATTTTCAACCAATATTCTCATAAAAATTCACAATTAATTTCAGAAAAAAAAATTAATTTTAACAAATAACCACTAGTTCTAAAGAAGCCGAGTCAAGAGAGAAGACACCTACCTTTAGGGTTCCTGAGAAATAGACCCATGAACAACCGCGCCTCAAATCTGGCGAACACACCACCAAAAACTCTCTAGATCCCCTTTCCTAATGTTCAAAAGCCATAAAATCATCATACAAGGAAACCACAACACTATATCAACACACAAAAAGTATAGATCAAGAAAACCTAGAAATGGGGAAGAAAAGATCTAGAGGAAAACACTATGAATCCACGAGACAAGACTTACCTGAAAGCAATCACCTTCAAAACACAAAGAACCCTCTTCAAAAAGATTCCAAAATGAGTAGGAAGGCTCCTATAACCCTTGAGAACCGAATAACCCAAGTGAACCAGGAGTGGGAGGATGTTTGAAGTGAAATAGGTTAAGCCCAAGGGAGCCCAAAACTTATAACCCTATTTTTATGTGGCCACATGGTTAGTCAGCAGGGTTTGACAAACTGTGCGATAACCGTGCACACTCTACTACCTAGAGTGCAAGGATCCACATAGTTGACTCACATGGTTTGGAAAACCGTGTGCAGGCTGTGTGAAGCCTACTATCTCCCCTGCACAGTTTCTTGGAGAACCCTCACAGTTTCCACTAACAATGCACCCCTTTAAAAGCCTCCAAACTCATACAAAAACATTCCAATATCTCCCAAAATATTCCCAACTCTTCTCATGGACTTTAAACACATAAAAATTCAAAAACCAAGTAAACATACCTAAAACCGAGGGTACTACACATTTCCATAGAACAAGCTGCATCATTCAAAAACATTGGTTATAAATGATGTCAAAATACTCATTCAAAGTGATATCATGAAAGGAGAAGGTAAGAAAAAAACATAAAATATCCCCATATAATATTTACCCTAGATGTACGTATGAAAATATCTTGTTCCATGATCACACATTTCATTCAAATCATAGATATTTGCATAATCCAAATTGATCAGTACTGTTACCACACCTGCACATTTTGCAAAATTTTCCAGAGAACTGAAAAAAATC
The DNA here is from genome assembly GCA_963277665.1 of Viscum album. Taxonomy (NCBI): domain Eukaryota; kingdom Viridiplantae; phylum Streptophyta; class Magnoliopsida; order Santalales; family Viscaceae; genus Viscum; species Viscum album. The sequence continues at coordinate 2,018,751,760 of OY728127.1, forward strand.
ATGTTTCTTTTTTTGCCCCTATCAATATAAATCAATGATGACCTATGATTCAAGAATAAAAACTCATGGATTGAATTATTTTTACTGAACTCATATGGTGTGTTGTACCATTTAACCATCCTGATGGGTTCTGTATGTATCAATGGATTCTACCCTAAGATATCATCATTACTATGACATATAATGTTATACAGCACATAGGACAACCACCACAAGCTTCCTAGTCACCAATGGATCATTAAATTGATTTAATTATAAATTAATATTATCCTATATTATTGTTAACCTGGTTGATGACATACCTTGTCATCCATCAAAGAAGAAGAAGAATGACCACACAACATACTAAGTGACTGACCATTCCTTAAGAATCCCTAACCTTTTAAACAAGAGAATCACATGATTCTATCATCCTTTAAATGGATAAATTTACGACATGAATACATATTACACATGGGCCGCATTCTAGAATCCACTTGTCCTATATGGGAAAATGAAACACATATTAAACATCCCATTGAAATTCAATAAAAGCATTTTTAAAATATTTTTATTGAATAGATAGGATATACATTATAACTAAGTCACAATATGAAGAGGACTATTCCCTAAAACCTATAGATTAGAATTAGTTCAACCTAAAATAAGTCACATAAGCCTACATGAAACACTCAAATTTTCATTCAAAGTCAAAATGATTGAAATATTCAAACTACACTTACACAAGGGATAATCTATGAACACACATAACATTTATTTAATATATTATAAATATTAAAATTTTATTATTATTCTTTCAAAAGGCTTTTTTAGTAACATCATGTACCATTCTGGAGGAAATATTTCATGGTATTTCATTTAGCGAACACCACAAGGTAGACGGAAACATTATATCCAGCGTATTTTTAACCATAATTTCATCCACATGTACCCTATAATTATAAGGAAATTTATCTTATAATTTATATTTTTTAAATTTATTTGATTATAAGGTTATAAAAAATAGGTTTAGTTAACAAAAATATAAATTCTATTATATAGAGGAAAACACCATTAATGTTATAATAGGAATTTTCATTAACCGAATCCTCATATAAATGCAGATAAAAAGAATATAATCGTATTTTTATAAATAAAGGAGGATTGGTCGAGTATGATTCCACCATATGCTTATATTTAACAGCATATAAGTGGATTTAGAGGCTTTAAATAACCATCCCATTTCTCAAAATAATACACCAATGGGGCTAAATACCAAGGTATAAATGAAAAGGGAGACCTACAAGGGTCCTATAAATCCAATCACGGGTCAATTAAGGGAAAACCACAATATTCCAATTATTAAAATTTCAAATCATTCTTAATGATATTTTCTCATAAGAAACATGCCCCAATAAGAATACCCGGTTCATATTGTGCAAATATAAAATTAATCATTTTGTTCGTCATCCACAATTGATTGTAGAAAAAGACATTATAAAATTAATCATTTCCAATAAGGATCTCAATTTATCGCATCTTATTGTTTAGTTAGATACATAACCACTCCCAATTTATAAAGTTACATGACTTTATAAATTAAAATTTCAATTCATGTATCTACAACCATGTTTTTACCTTTGATTTTTGCGTACAATATGTTTTGATTTAAACTTTTTATTATATGGGTTACCCTTTCCAATTTAAAATGGACCGTAATCCATATAGACTATTATTAGAACCAATTTAATCACAACCATAAATGTTTCAGACCATGTGACCAATGGAACATGGGTCAAAAATTTAGTGATTAGTTAGTTAATGATCCACCATCATGATATATGGGAAAATTCCATTTATATTGTTTCTAAAACATTAATAACCAATATTATATTATAACTATAAATTGATATTTTATCACATTAAAGTAAATAAAATAATACAAGTAAGAAATAAAAAAAGGAATATTATACTATAATTCATGATAAAAAATCACGAAACATTTATATAATCATAGTAGACACATCCATCATGTATCTTGGAATCATGAAATGAAATCTAGATTGCATGAATTTTGCATGGTGCATTAATCTCTATGTGCCTATAATAATTCATGTAATAATAAATACCTTAAATAAAATTGGAAGGAGAAAAAAATATAAATATAATAAATCAGTAACCATTAGAAGTTATGTGAATCAAAAAATTATAAATAATAATCAACTGTAATAATGAATAAAAAAACAACATTCGCATTCCTGACCATTTAGAATTTTCCCCTTGCATTAGGTGATCACTCCCACACACAAATATTTACGATTTTTTGATTTTGTCTTAGTTTCTTATCTTCCAACCCAAAATATTAGGTAAATGGAAAAGTAAACACCCATATAATTTTTAGCAGCCTGAATTGAAATCCTATTTGAATGGTACACTGATATTGTTGGCCATTAGGTCTCAAGGGAATCTCACTATACACCAGAGGATGCCGACTATCAGTAAGGGTATAAAGGTGGGAGTGGGGAGACTATAATATCTAGATAAAAATATAATATAAGTAAATATATATTATATAAAGAGAATTTGATAATAAAAACAACTAATTATAGTTAAAAAATAATCAAGCGTGAGTATGATATAATGTGAAGCGATTAGAAACTAGTAGGAACATATAAAAAATATAAAATGAAATAAAAAATCTATGAGTCCCATATTCAAGAACTACCAGTGCTTTGGATTAGGTTTTTCAATTTTTCTCCCAAATACAAGCATGACATCATAAGTGTAAAATGTAAACATGAACCAGAAACCATGAGGTATGATTCGGTACTCGAGAGAAATGGCTGTCGAAACAGGGTGGGTGATATACTTAGTATACCAACACTAATTTTTTCTAACTATATCATTTTCATGAATATATTATAAAAATGTGTTGATATATAAAATAAAGTAGTAAACAATTAATAAAAACATTTTAGGCTTATGTTCCACAATGAAACCATGCTGGCTAAAAATGTTTCGGCCAAATCATTAATTTCCATACACACATATCATTATATATATATATATATAATTCATTTTCACAGATATACGTACACCTATGTGGATCCAAGGATAAATAGAATGGAATCCACATGAGATGATCACAAATGCTATAATGGGAATAATTTCAATGGTTCCATACCTATAATTACAACCTAAGGGATAATATGATATAAATATATTAATTGAGAGGGATTTTAGGAGTAACCACGGTATCCTGATACAATGTGGGTTAATAAAAATCCATGTATTTTCTTATTATTTCTGAATATAGGAATATATGTATAAACCATAGGATAAATCCTTTGAATAGAAACATAAAAAAAGTTCAAACTGAGCCGGGGATGTCATGTCCCATATTATCTTAGGAAAAACATAATTTGGAACCCATGAAGGTAGTACATGGAATCTCATGTCTTAAGACATCAAGAGGAATCCAAGGACTATATCTAAGGAATTATAATATCTTGAGTTGATAGAGAAGAAATGAATCATCATGGAAAAACTGAAGTATTCAAACAAAAAAAACATTGACCATGATTTAATATTTGTTTCTCCCTAGGAAACTAGTCCAATTAATAAGGGTGGTTTCTTCTTAGTTATCATATAATTACTGTAGGAAGACAAGGTTAGACAAATTTCTGATCACTCTGGAATGGAAAAAGTTCTAAATAATAGGTAATCATACATATAATTGATCTTAACTATCTATTGAAAACATCCATGCCATTTCACCCTTTGATTACATTCATTCCTTTTACTGTTTCATTTATTTAAATTTCTAATACCATTGACCAATGTCACGAATATGTCGAAGCATTCAATATAGAAATTGGTCCATTTAATTGGTATTCCAATGTGAAGGCCATGTGACGAAATTCAAATGTACCACTTCTATTTAACTTAAATAGATTAATTTATATTTTTAATTGGTGAATATAAATGGTGGTGTAAAAACCATAATCATTATAAAATAATATCATTTAAAATATAATGTAAATTTCATGATAAATACACATGACTAAATAACATTCAAAGGCATTATATACATATAATTCATTTAATTTATAAGTAATTTCACCTCAAAGGCAGTTTAGTAGGAAATTGAAGTCTAGTGGTCCCACCAATTTATTCATTCCTGATTAGTCATATCATTTACGTTAAATGAATCATCCCACCTAATGTGGGGATTTAGTAGAAGAACTGAAGGTGAAATAATCACAAGGAAAGGGAAATATACTCAACTATGTAATGAACCCACCTTTGGAGTTGGTTTCGGATGAGTTCTTTGACTCACAACAACATAAATATTTTATACCATGCCAAAATATAATCTAGGTAATTTAATTTGAATAATTTTTTCATTTAGAATAAATAAAGGGAAGGTTTATCATGAGACATTATTTGAATAATTTATAAAATATGGATTCATTCAGGAAAATGAAATAGGCCACCTACCTTATACAAAGTATTTCCCAATAATCCAATATCAGGGTTTGATTCAAGGTAGTTTGAGATAAATCAATGAATTAGACAGACACCCAAAAAATATGGTGAATTATCTCACAAAATAATACCACTAAGAATCACGTGGTAAATGAATAATATTGGAATTAGTATTAACCATAAATATAAATATTTTAAACTCTAAATAGTTCGTGATTCATACAATGGATAAGGGAGATCCATGTATTCCTATAGGGGAGGAAGGGGGAACCAATGAGAGGGGATGTAGTATGACAATGGGAGTAGAAAGAAGGGATAATAATGAAATATACAGGAGGGAAACATAATTTATAACCAATTAATGATCCACACATTTTGGCCACATGGTATGGATAACCATAAAAACACCATGTGGTGACACTGGCTAACTGGAACTAAGGGTGTAAGTTAGGTGCATAGTTTGCAAAACTATGCACTGCCTATGTGAAAACCTCTATAGTTTTTACAAGATATCCATGAACAGTTGTGTGCTACCTCTGGAACAGTTAGAGGAAACTATGTGAAACCTCATATCCCATGAATGATGCCAAAATGTTTTCCTGAAAGACAGAAAAGTATAAAAAACCATGTTCATACACAAAAAAGTCCCCACGGTTGTTCCTTATAGTTAGATAAAATCATATACCAACCATTTACCCTTTTTATTTCCCCTGAAATTGGGTATTTGGGGACTCCAACTCCTGAAACTCATCTGGACACCTGAGACACATCTCATCCCATAACCACTATCAATAAACAATAATTTTAAGTGTCAACTGATGATACATTATCTTGGAAATATGAACAATATCACTTTACTAAAACATGTACTAAAAAGGTAAAGCTATTAATAATATATAATTAATAGAAACAAATAATAAGAAAGAATTATGTAATATGTGAATAATAATAATAAAATAAAATATTTAATATATGAAGATAATATTTTTCAAAATTTTGTGAATAAGTATAAGTATATTATAAAAAGTGTTACAATGTGATTATGGAAGTTGGGGAAAGAAAATATGGGTTCCATCGAATCCCTCATTTTATATCATATGTTTTTTAATTATTATTGTAACCACCTTTATCCTTCATTTACGCATCCTTCAGTGTATTTCATACTATATTTCGATAATTTTTGGGGATATTTGTCCTTAGTACCAAACAATTTTATTCTTTTTTATATATTACATATATTATAAATTTTTTATATTGAACTATCATGTTATTTTAGATTCAGTATATTAAATATTATATTTAATGATTCATATATATATTTTATCTAAAATAGTTTAAAATTTATTATTTCTTTCTTTTATTATATTTTTATTGAAATATGGTTTTCAATTAACTAACTTTTTCTTTATTAATATAATATTATTTTGGTTAAGATTTTTTTCTCAATTTCCATTCATTAAGAAAACATTCATATTATGTGCCAATTTTGTATTATTTAGTATTTATTCTACCCCATATAAATATATTATAATTATTAAAATTTTATTAATGATATATTAAATTGTTTTACTCTTTTCCCATATATTTGTAACTCATATATTTCCAATTTCACTGGGGTTTTCCTTGACTTGGCCTCTTCTCTTTTAGTTATACTATTTATTCTTTCAATAATTTCTTTTAGGATTGATACATTATTCCTCATTTCTACATCATGTTATAATTTATCTTTAAATATTAATTAGTTATATTTTATTTAGTAAATATTAATTATAATTTATTTCATACATTATAGAAATATAATATTATGTAGCAGAATTTCCATTATCAATATTGAGTATATATCATCCATGGTTATATTATTTCTTACTAGAAATTTTTTACTTATTAATTTGAAAGTTAATTATGTATAATCTTCAATAAAATTAATATTTATCCATAAATATGTTTAAATATAAATTTTATATCCCTCTAATACCAATGTTTTGGATTTCATAAATTTCAAAAATGCATAAAATGTAAATATTTATGCTTCCACAATAATTTGTATCACTATGATAATATTTATTTTAATATATATATATATTTATATATATTCACGTAATCATTTTTCAAATATTTTATTATTTTCAAAATATTTTCTATATTTTCTATAAATTTAAAAATGATTTTAAAATAAATTTATGATTTTTTTGACGAACGTTACAATGATATTTAGAAAATCATTTTCAGGATTTCTACTATGTTTTATGCTCTTTAATTTAAATGATAATTCACAATTAAATTATTTATAATATTTTTTTGAAATTTTTTAAATTATATAATATTAAAATATTCTAATATTTAGACTAAATCATGGAAATAATATATAACCCTATTTATTATTTCAGAATATTTCCACATTATGTTAAAGTTATAGAAAGAGTTTATTAAATATTCTTGAGTTTATTGAATTTATATGAAGTATTTATCATATATTTTAATAGTATTCTATATTATATCCATTAATAATTACATATGGTATATTTCACATCATTATAGAATTCCATCAATCGTATATTACTATGAAAAAATATTTGATTCGATATAAAAATTTCTATGTATCTATGGTGATAAATAAATTAAATCACATTGCAAACACTGAACCACAATTGACCTTATCCTACCATATTAATGCATATTAATAAATATAATCCTTCTACCAATGCATTCACATTTTGAGAATCATATTCTTCCTCATCCTGGATGAATAGAATTAACCTAGATAATGATACCTTTGGATTAACTAGGGTGAAAATTGATATAACCACATATTAATTTATTCTATAAACTCAACCTTCTCATCCAATCACTGATTAATAATACATGTATTGATTTATCAATTTATATTTTAGGTATTATCTGCATCATTAAAATGTTTTATTTTTATACCATATAAAATTTTATGTATAACCCACAAGACTTTTCCATGATAATAATTATATGAATTTTGAAATATTTCATGTGTTGCATATATATGGATATATCGTTATTTAATTGTTGGACTATAATTATATATCACTCCAATGCATTGGTTATTATTTTAGATCTCATGATATCATATGTGATGTATGGATATGATAAGGATTATAAGGTTCACAATGTTATCCTCAAACATGAAGTAATAAGTCAAGTTCATAATGGTATACATAGAAATGATACAGTATGTTGTGTTCGTAATGTTGTAGTGGTCATGGAAGAGATCCGTGGAATATGTTATTATTTAATTTTCTTATACATTCATGAAATTCCTAAGATATGTATCTTTTATTTTATAGTTGTTATCTGGTGATTTCACCTTTATATAACCAAATATAATACAAGGAAAAATTCATATATTATTTCATCATAATTATTAATTTATTATTATTTATTCCTCATTTTAATGCCATGGTATATGTTATACTTTATAAATAATCCATGTTAAGATTACACAACATGATATGTCATTATATAATAATACCCATGATCATTTCATATAATTATATGATCTTATTTTAAAAATCATACTATTTTTCTCCAGTTAATGATCATTATTTTTTAATATAATGATAAATTAATTATGAATATTGATATTTTTTCCATCATACTAGGTGTTTGACCTCACTCATTTTCATTCATTTTCACATTTCCCAATGAAAATTTAGACACAGTTATGTTTAAGTGGTATTTGAGTGAGGGGAATTTTTTGGGAATAAATTGGAGTATTTTTGTGTAATAAAATGGTTATATAACTAATATCCAAATAAATTAAACATTTATCTCCATTGAGTATGTTTAGGTTTCTGGTAATATTTTTTACCATGTAAAATAAGGTATAAATATTTGACTCATCTCATAAAGTATTTGAGTATGTGTTCAATGTATGTGTTTATAGTATTGGATCTAGGAGTGTGTGTGTGTGACAGGTCATGTATGTTTTTTTCAAAGAATGTCTTAGTTATTTTCGGGGATTAGGATACAATAAACAAGTGAATTAAACATAAAGTTATAGAATCCATGACTTGATGCCCTAATATTATTTAATCTAGTTCTCCAAAATACCTAATGTGATCCTCCATGTTTTTAATAGTTCATATTAATGTCAAGTGGGGAGATATATATATTTTCATGTTATTTTTCCACTTTATAATTTCATTAAATAAAAAATATGCACACGTATATTTTTGGCATAAAAAATCATGATGTATGAAAACTGAAGACCTCAAAAATCCTTCTCACATAGGTACCGACTACCGAGAATACTTGGATATAATGATAATGGTGTCACAATGTGGAGGAATAATGATGACACTTTTAATTCTATATCGAGGGAAAAACGTGGTTATAAATATGAATTTAGTCTATGGGAGTCACAAACCGAATGGTCCTAAATTTAGAATTTGGGAGCCAGAACCTAAATATTGAAAATTATTTTTTGTGAAAGTATAAACAAATAAATGGAGTGTCCATAAAATATTTTAAGAATTTTTATAAAACCACTAATTATTGATAAAATAGTAGGAAAAATAATAAAATATAGGTACTAGTTCTTTAGACTTTTGTCACATTTATCATCTCTTTAATGTAGTAAAAGTATATGATGTTTTTGTTTAGACCCCAAGAGATCATCCAACAATAGTAAACATAGAATATTGAATCACTATAAGTTCCACTATGTATGAAAACATTTTACCTTTTTAATTCATATGCAATAATTAAGAGGTAGTAATATAGGTGTTTGTGTTTGTTATAGGAATCCAAGATTCATGACCACCTCCACACAAGGTATACCCCTCGTGGGTGGGGAAATGAGATAAGTGTGATAGTGAGACCCGAGTCTCACCTCAAATGGGCCATGGGGTAGTGACAAGCATCAGGGGTATAATAAATCCCAATATGGGAGGAATTATGCCCTATTATAAACCATGTTCAAGAGAGGGATATGAAATACCTAAAGAATCTACTCAGACAAAAATATAAAATAAAACCCAACTACACATATGCAATGTCATGGAATAACTAGTATAACTGAAAGGAAATGTGTATATACCAATAAAAAGTAAAGACGTAAGAGACAATAAATTCCAAAAAAAACTCATGCTAAACCAGAATATATTTGTAACCGGTTTGATCTCCAAACTACTCCAAATAAATAGAAAATATGTTTATATATACTAAGGGTGAGTAAAAAAGTATACGTTGTAGGATCCTTCTTGGATGATCTAGTGAAAAATGTAAAAAATTAATGTTAAAGTACATTAAACAACAAGTGAATCTAAATAGTCACCTAAATATGTATTTTATGTTCCCATCCTTACAATTGATACTTACAATAAGTATCAAAAATAGTATAATATGATATAATTACAAACATCCAGGGTACCCCTCTATCGCCTCCCAACTGGGTTGCATCTCTTCCCCAATGTCTCACATCCTGAGCATCTATCTCCATAAAGGTTTCCCACACACACCTAGGATATTCACTACACGAAGCGCCCCATGCATCCCATGAACACATCCACATAACCTATACAATCGATGTAGTTCTTGAGGGCCACCACCACCCACATAATGTTTATCCCATATCAGGCATTTTACCTCAATCCATCGCAGGTCATACCCGAGTAAGGATCCATAAACACTCAAAACCTAAACATGTTATACCTATAGTACTCATTTGAAAACAATATCCATAATACATTTAAGTAAAATAACCACGATAAATTATAGACCTCCAAACATATATATGGGAAAATAAAACTATGAGTGTACTAGTATATGTAAATACCATGAGAAGATAGTGGGGCCAAAGGTGGTAGTCAACCATCCATCCTCCCACTTGGATGTTATTAAAAACTCCACTAGGGATCAAAAACCCCAAGGTGTTAGTTTTCACAACCAAAAGTCTAGAGTATTATATAAAAACACATAATGTACATAAAATAATATTACTTGCAAAAATTCTATGGGAATTACCTACTCCCAGACTCAACTGCAGCTAACGTCTCTCGGAATCCTATATTCCACTACTAATACCAGATATCCTATACACACTAAACCATTTAAGGAGATACATTAACTTATCATATTCCATTTAATCATTTTCACGTTATCTTAATTAATTCGTTATCCATTATCTAACCATAATGATATCCACACTACGTTACATTAGTAGTAAAAAAAATATTTCCTTTCCTTTAGGAATAAGCAAACTGAGTCCACAACATATCAAAATTATAACATAAAAATTGAATCCCATCAAGATAAAACCACATGGGTTATTCATTTATTTATTTATTAACAACGTTACTTTCTATTTTACTAGTTAGTCACGTAAAACCACCTAATCTACCATTCAAGGAATGAATACATCTACATCCATTTCTCTCAAGTAATGGGGGGGGGAGGCATATAAACAAACACCATATCTGTTATCCAAAAAATAGATGTAAACAAGAAGAGAACTTTTATAGCTATAGCTAAGACCAGTTTCAACCCATTTTTTCATTCTGTCCTCCCTGACACCCAATGCATATCCAGTGTTTCTCGTCACCCCAATCATCAACTACTGCCAAATAAACTTGGGCCTCCCTGCCCCACATGCCACAATATCCCTCTAGGCTCCACCATTCTAGGCTCACATCACATTCGGGACTCACCTTCCCAAATACCACAATATCCTTACATGCACATTCATCCCCAAATATTATGACATCATATGTTAATGGAACGAAAACACAGTGTCTAGGCTCTTGGGCCTAAAGTAAGGCATACAACCTTCACACACAATGAGATCAAACAACACCAAATAATAAGGAAATTTTAAATCACATGAAATATGGAAAATATGGACCTACAATGACATTATCTTTTATTACAAAAACTATTAATATTAAATATTGAAACAACTGATTCGTTGTCACTGGTTCCAACTATAGGAAACCTGTGAAACATGCTACCTCAATATATCACAAATTAATTAAAAAATAACCTTAACATGACATTAATTATTTTATCAATAAGATTCATATAGATTAAGGTTCATTAAACAATTAAAATTATGATACATACTTGTATCAATATTATTATCATCAAAGTAAATCATCAACAACAACCAGATTCATAAAACATGCCTATTTAATTCCTTGTCCAATTAATTTTCAATTAAATAATATTTTATATTTTTCCAATTTCTGTCAAGAAAACATCATAATATAATAATCGAGATAAATAATGTAATCTCTTCAAATGCATGTAAATAAAAAGATATGCAACAAATCCCCTTACACAAAAAATTATTCGATGTTCTTCACACTAGAAGAGACCATGAAATAGATCAATAATCTCATCTCCTATAAGAACTATATCCACCTGAGAACATATTAGAATATCCCCACCACCAAAAAACAAAAAAAAACACACAATTAGTGAAATGGGAGATAATCTTCATGGTATGATGAGAAGGAGGAAAATGATACCAAATTGGGGCAAACCACTAAAAATGAAGGAATAACACACCTTCGATCAAACCGGTTCACCAAAAATGTAATATAAAAGATAGGAATCAATAATTGATGATGGAATCCCCAAACAATTTATGTGGTTTTCACCAGGATGCCTGGAGCCAAGAGAGACCTACTGAAACCATAGGGTTAAAAAACCCGAATGGCTGGGATTTTTTTAAAACACACTAAATTGGGAAATTACATGACATGTAACCCCCATTCAGGGCTTGTAAAAATTATAATTTGGTACATGATGAAAAAAAATCCACCTCTTCAATTTATTTATTTTTGAAATTCTAATATATTAGACATTGTGAAACCCACTTTCACATCATATAACTTTTCATGATGTGAAATCCTTCCCAACTCCCAGCATCAAATAGCTGAACTCTTCTATTATCCTTCCAAGCCTCCCCTAAGAACCCCATCCTTTGGAAACACATAGAGGTTCAATCTAGATTGATCTGATCTCGGACATAATATTCCTCTAAAAAAATTATCAGCCATGAGAATCAGAAAACAACCCTGAGTGGAAACAAAAAAATGGGTCATCTGAACAACCACCCCATGAGATAACTCTCATAGTTATTACCACCTCTGGACTTTAACCACCACCATCCATGTAAAATGGGATCTACACATTGTGAATAGGTACTATGTGTCACATACTTCAAACTAATAATCGGAGAGTATACCTATATAACCTCACGAAGATAAACACATAACGCATGTGGATTACCACGTGTGCCTTTGAATCCCATGAAAATAGACTAATTAACAAGAAGAAACATGATATATATATATCTCATAGACTAAAAAAAGGTATAAAAACACCAAACAAACAATGTCACAAGAGAAGATAAAATCATCAAACATCTCGGGGTATTGAGTGCTTATCTACGAATCATTTTCCTAGGTACTCTCCACCATGCCACTGCATAATAAATGACACAAGGGGTATCATTCCTACACAACATGTTCTCCTTGTGGTCATATATCTTTACAAGATTCTCCTAAAAGGTATCATCATCGTCAACATTGATATCAACCCAATCGATGATGTGCGAGTCATCATGAAGGTAATGATGGAGCTACGACATGTGAAAAAAATTATGTATCCAGCTCATATATGGGGTTGAACATTATGATATTCCTTGACAATAATAGGATCTAACACCTCATAATGATCAGAAAACCTGGGAGAAATCATAGTCCCCTGTCTAAACCTTTAATTCCCATGATAGTGAGTCACCTTTATAAACACATGATCCTCAATGTCAAACTACAATGGTCTCCTACTATGATTGGAATAGGAATTATGATTATCCAACACTACCTTCATCCTCTCACAAATCATAGGAGCTATCTCTATCATATTCTATAATAGTTCCAGCCCACAAATTTCTAACTATCCAAACCCAGTGTAACACTAATGAGAAAAGAATGTTCAGCCATACAAGGCTTCAAATGGAACCATACCAATATTGTATTGAAATTTATTTTTATGAAAACTATTATAGGGGAGAGTTCCTCATCCATGAATAACTAAAATATAGGACATAAGGGAGAAACATACCTTTAAGTGTTTGGATGCTCATCTCTGTCTAATTATCCCTTTGCGGATGAAAAGGAGGGTTAATGAATAAATGAAATCCAAAATCATGTTTCATACATCTCCACACCCAATAGGTAAAACATGGTTCTTCATTAGAAATGGTCATCCTTAGGACCATGTGAATTATCACCACCTCCTCTATATATTTCCTCGACCAAACCTCCACTGAAATAAATTCCTTGATTGATATATAGAATAATGATTTTGTAAAATGATCCACAATGACCCACACAGTGTCATAGACTCCCTGATTTTTAGGAGATATAGTTATAAATACAATATATATGTCCTCCCACAACCATTTAGGAACATATAACATCTAGTGAAAACCACTAGGAACACGGTGCTCGACCATCACTATCAGGTAGACCAAACATAAAGACACATACTTTTAAATTATATTCTTCAACCTAGGACACCAATATGGACCTAGAAAAGCATGGACCATCTTTGTCCTTCTATGTTGTACTTCCTAAGGAATACCATATAACCCTCTTATAAATATATCACTCATTACTAATGTAACATAAATCATTACCTAAAACAACACGAAGTGTTTTTCATCTTCTAAACAACCATCTATAGCCTTTCTACAAACAACCTAGTCTCTCTAGAAATACACCTAAATATCCCCCAAATAGGATTGAAACACATATCAAACTAGATAAGAAAAAACAATATACTAAAAAATATATCATATGTCCCTGACTTCTCCTATATCTATGTGCAGTGGTGAATGTTCATCCATCACTCTCCTGGAATCACCTGATTCACACACTACATAACTGCACGACATCCTTCTTCGCACATCAGCTAAAACACTACCAATTAAAGGTGTGTGTAAAATCATGATGTTTTAATCGCATAATTACTCCATCCACCAATGTTGATGTATGTTCTCATCATGTTTGGTGAAAACATACCTCATGACCATATGATCGGTGAAGACCAAAAAAATCACCTAAAAGTTAATGTCACCAAAACATCATGGAAAACACCGACTCCACCCACTCGAGATCATTGGTAGTGTAGTTATGCCCGTTGGGATGTAACTCAGGATACCCATAGGAATCAAATGATCTTTTCTACAAAAAACACTTCCCAACCCAAGATGTGACGTATCATTGAAATATTAAAAGTGAAATCCTTCTATAGGAAAAAATGAACTAGTCCACTAAAAAAATTCATCTTTTGATACTAAAAGTATATATGGAACTGATAAATCCATAAGAACACATGATCTTTCATGGTCAAAATTGTTAGAGGAGTCACAACTTGTGAAAATTCATCTATGATCTTTATGGACTATATTACTAGATGACAAAAACCTCTCTCCATTATAATGATATTAGGGACTGGCCAAGACACAAATGAATCTAACTTTTATGGATCCAAAACTACTCCCTTTAGGGATAAAATAATTACCATGAAATGAGTTCTGATCCCAAAACTCACATATCAAGAAATTCCCAAACAACTTATCATGTAGAAGAACACACAAAATAGAACACACATACTCTGAATGATCCTCCTTAGACACATTTTACGCAATGATGTCATCAATAAAAACCACAATAAAATTAACTAGGAACCCATGAAACCCAATTTTCATGAACCACATGAAAAAATTTGGAGTATTCATTACACCAAACGACATTACAACGAACTCGTAAAACCAATGAAGAAAATAAAAATAAGTCTTTGGGATTTCCTCGTTTTTAAAACACATTTTTTGGGTATTCTTACCACAAATTGATCTTCAAGAACCAACTTTCATACTTTAGTTGATCGAATAAATCATCTATATTTGGTATATGATAGCGGCTATTCACTATCGATTGGTACAGGAAACACTAATTGATACACAAAAATAAACTATTGTCAGCCACATCCATAATAAAATGGGGTTCCCAATGGTAAAACACATGGTAAAAAAACTAAAATACAATATACCATCAATATTATTACACAAATATCAGAACTCATAATTAACCATCCTATAAGAATATATCGGGATAGGAGGCACGCTTAGGTATAGTTAAATCTGGAACACAATCTATCATTGAGAAGGTATTCCTACAACCTCCTTTGGAATTACATAATGGTAATATTATATGTCCATAGGAAACACCAAATGATGAACTTAATGGACATATAATAAACTCAACCATAATGGATTTAAATGATTTAACCCACCTTTGACCCATCAGTGGGACTTTCTTGCCTACAAACACTACCACCTCTCTATTAGCATCGAAGAACACAACCTACATCTTAAGCCAACAAAGGATATCATGTACCAAATACATCCAATACATTCTGAGGATGTTGTCATACGGTTGTATCTATAATCATAGGAAATCTCCCCAAGATCGGTGTTACCCCATCACTATCTCACAACCTCTACATAATTCAAACATATGAGCTCGACCTCCAATATTTATAGTCAATGACAATGGAATTGTATTTATCTCAATATCATGTCCCAAATCATGGAAAATGTCTAGTGATATGAAGGATTGTGTCACTCCTATAGTAAAAAAGGCCTTCCCGAAATTAGAAGAGAATAAAACTGTTCCTCACATGTCATCTGGATTACCTGGATATGGTAATGCTAACACATGAAGCTGACCACGACCAACTCTACATCGTTTTTGACGCTTCTGATGACTACCTCCAAGGAAAAAAATCAACTCCTAGTGTATGGTGAGAATTATTGTTCTATCATCTTCCTTCCCCCACCTTTTCCCTGCAAATCGAAAACTCGAGAAACCCCCTACTGCTACCTCATGTGGAACTATCATAATGGAGGAACCGGAAGTGGAAAAACTATTGCATGATTTCCAATAAAAAAGGATAGGAACTCTAAATGTTGATAACCTCATCATCCATAATAAAACACATGAATAATAACTCTTAACATAGACATGAGAGATGCCACCCTTGAGGAAATGAGACATAGGGTGTTAGGAGCTACCCCCATTTTCTCAGAAACCCTTCTGTTTAGACAACTATGAACCCCAAACCACAACTCTGCATCATGAGGAATCATAAATAATCCCCTCTCATGATTATCTGGTTCTTGATATCATCCTCTTAATAGTATATTCTCTTTCCAACACATCTAGATAAATCATTAACATTAATTTGGGGACAAAAAATGGTGTGTATTGATACAAATACTCCTCCATTTGCCTCACCTTGTCCATCTCATGTGGAAATAGGTCTGAAGCATATTTCAAAATGTTCCTAATAGGAATCTGAAACACTCAACCATAGGAACTCCCCTATGGAAGTGTAAGTAGCTCTTGGTGACTTACAACCTTCACGGTGGAAGAAATAATGTTATCTCTAAATAGGTATCAAGAATACTCCCTTGAGAATAATGACTCAAGACAATCTTCGAGGAATAAGAACCCCCTTTTCCTCTCTATCCCACACAATATAATCATATCCAAAATTGACCAGTACTCTATTTTAGCATGGATCTAACTGTAGGACATCATAACCTACTCTAAATACTCTTCTAGTGTTGTATTTGAAATAGATCACTCATACATATATAAAATATATCCCTGAAACTCTTGGTGTTTCTAGTTCCATGTCTCATTATCATCAATCTACACTCAATGGTGATCTTCTAGCATAACCTGCTGAACATTTTGTGTGCAAAACTAATGTGGACATCGACCTGGATCCATACGTGTAAAACAAAAAATAGTTAATGATCTAAAACCTAGATCATGGAAAAATTATAATTATTTATTTTTTTTCCTTTATTCATTCTAGGTTAAAGTATCCCAACACCTATGCATTCAAACACAGACATAAAGAAGAATGATGTATGCTCTATTCCTAGGTCTCTACCCTACAACCAGGATGAAATTTTTTAGTAGCCACTGTATGATTAATGGTTTGTTTATCAGATCAAAGGGCCCTAAATACACATATAATAGCTTATATCTCATGCTTAAAATGATTTTTAAACATAACAGATATCATTTCCCTACAAGAACATGCGACCTTGCTTATGCATAACTCAAAACTCCATCTTATCCCGTATCCAGAAATTTGATACGACTTTCTCATTACACCTCCCCATAAGGTTTATTACTCTTAGGTCAAAATTGGAGAATATAGATAGTGACACCTGGGTATCGACTCTAGTAGGACTTGGGTTGGTTACTAGCACCATTGGTACAATAAAAACATTGATGGGAGGCATTACCCTCTCAGTGAACACATGTAGAACAGAGTGTTAAGATGGAAACCAATTAACTCCAATTTAGAAATGAATATATAAGAAACCCCATGTAGACATATGTACTATTATTAAATAACAACTAAAACTAAAGGGAATACTACGAGTACCAAAAGAAAGGTAAAGACAACAGCGGGCAAGAATCACAAACATCTCCTGATAAACCCCAAGCTAGTAGCAAATAGCCTGATCTCAAACATAATCTAACTTCCCTAAAAAGAGTTTACATATCATTAGATTGTGTATAATATTATAATATTTGGATCCACCAAGGATCGTCTCATTAAAAAATTTAATGTAATCATGTTAAAGAATAGAGGAAAACATGTTAAACAAACTCATCACCTAAACATGTAAATTATGATACCATACTCACAATGGCTACTCTCCCCATATATCACATAATAAAACATATGATAAAATAAATAACATCAAGGGTTACCCAATACCACTTCACCACTGGATTTCCTTTCTTCGCTAACATCGCACATCCTGATCATATCTGTCCCAAAAATGATATCCCACATACATCTCGGTGAAGAACTACAACATGAACCACGTTAAACCCACATCCACATACATGTAACCAAAATTTACCAAGTAGTTTATAGGATCCACCACATCCCACATAATTAGGATCATAAATGTATAATTATAACTCAAACCATTTAAACACATACACTGTGTAATGATCTGCAAGCCATCACAAACTATACATATTTTACCTATAGTATTACTTAGGAAACTATATACATGATAGATGGGTGCGAAATAACCAATGGCCATTACAACTATCCATACACATATATGAGGAAAAAGTAACCACTATGCATAAAATCACATGTAACTACCAAGGGAATATTGTGGGGTCAACGGGGTTAGTCATCCATACATCCTCCCACATGGATATTGGGGGAAACACCCACAAGGGATCATAATATTTGGCAGTCCACTTCACTAACCGATATGGTGGAGTAACATATGAAAAAAAATACATGATATGATATAGATCAAAACCACAATATGAGCATCGCCTAGTCTCAAACTCAACTGTATTAAACATCCCTTAGACTTTTGTATGCCACTACTATGACCTGATATTCGTTAAGAACACAACCATTTAATGAGCTACTTTAAGTTATCTTATTTTTTTTCATCATTCTATCTTTATATTAGTTAATTTTTTAACCATTAATTAAACATTAACCTCTCCTTAGTATATTAAATTAGAATTAAAACAATGATCAATTCCCTATAGTCATAAGAAAAATGAATCGATGACTTCCCCGAATTATATCGTTAGCATTGCATCCTAGAAATATCCAACATGAAGCGTAAAAAAATTATTCTTTTATTAACGAAATTACTCTCCAGTTTTCAGGTTACACTAGTAAAACCTCATAAGCTACCCAGAAAATAAAGAAACCAAGAACATCCATCTTCCTCAAGCAGTGCGATAAGGAAATCATGTAAACAAAAAACCTAGACATCATTCAATAATTATATTTTAATGAGAATCCAACCTTAATATAAATAGGAAAGTCTGAATTAAACTTCTTCCTTCAATTATGGTGTCCTCCCCAACACCCACAAGAATATGTGATGAATCTTTCCAATCGGGGCATCAACTACTACAATAAAACCAGGAATCCCCAACCAACCAACAACAACATATATCCATAACCATTCATCCTAGGATCATTTCAAATCCTGACCTATCCACCCCACATAGCAAAATATACCTCTAGGATCATACATCCAATCCTCTCATCACATCACAAGATGTAGGTAAAAAAACTAGAAACTAATATCTTGTCCCAATGATAATGAAATCACCTTTCACAAACAATGAGATCTCATGACTTGAAAGCATAATGAACTTGTCCTTCTATAGAATGTAGGAAACATAGGCCCTAAATATGAGTTATAATTACTCACACAACCGATTCTTATTCTATATTTAATTGAATGATTCGTTATCACATCATCCAACTACTAAAAACCTATGTAAAAAATCTATCTCAATCAATGAAATATTGATTGAACAATTAATTTAATGTTATATCAATTATATTATCAACCAAAATCATCAAGATTCAAGTTAATTATTCAATTTAATTAATCATGCATACATGAACCAATTTGATTATCCTAAAATTACAACAACAAAATAAACATAATTAATTAAACATGCCTACTTAATTATTTATCGAATTAATTATCAATTAATTATGGATTTATGTTATGTACCAATTTTTATCAATAACAACATTATAAACCCATATGGTCTAGATAACACACTATCTAGAAAATCAAGTAGAAAATTGTTATCATGGTACAGAGAAACAACATATTTATACTATCACTATCAATTCCTTAATCTGGTTCAAGTAATTATTAAGTCAATTTAAATTTTATTGAAGAAAAACATCATTATAGCTTTAAGATTTCATGTAAATAAATAGAGGAGAATTAATTTTACTGCCTCAAAAAGGATGTCGATGTTCATTGCATGTGAACAGACCACACATGGGACCTATGATCATCCCACCTGAAAAAAACTATATCCACCAAAGGACACCATGACACATCCACACCAACAAATTACCAATAAACCCCCCCATTAAATACATTAGATGTCATCCAAAATCACATGTTTAGAAGAGACGATGGAAAAAGAGATCCAAACATGAGAATCTCTAGAAAATGAAGGAAAACAAACCTTGGATCATGCCAGGTCACGAAGAATCTAAGATGAATGATAGAAATTGATACATGATTGAGGAATAACCAAATTGTTGAATAAGTTGTTTTTGAGTCTCCTTGAGTTGAGATAGAGATATTACAGCTATAGGGTGTGACAATATGAGTGGTTGGAAATGTTTTAAAACATTTAACATCATGGAATTACCCGACCTGTAATCGCTTTTCAAGTCAAGTAATCCCTAGAATTCAATTTTTTCAAAAACATTTTTCTTCAGTTCACTATATTTATTTTCCAAATACCTATATTTTATATGGTATGAAACACTAGTTCATTTCATGAAACATTTCATCACATGAAATCATCCCCTACATCCAACATCAGGTAGCTTAAATTCTACAAACATCATATGAGCTTCCTCTGAGCACCTCTATCCTCGAAAACAAAAAAAATTTCAATCCATGGGGAATCAGTACCTTACACCTATATTTTATTAAATACTAATATATATGGACTATATACTCATGAAAGCTGTTAGAACATTTAAAAATAATATAATGGATAAAATCGGATTTTGGGGGGGGAGAATGTTATTTTAAATTCATAATATTTTCTCAACTAATAAATTAACAGTAAAAAAAATAATGTCTAATTCAAAAAAAATACTAATAATATAATATATAATTTAAATATTCACCATAATAATAGGTCGAAGATTAATCAAATGAAAATAGGATTTCTAAATAAGAATAAATGAAATTCTAAACAATCTGTTTTAAGATGCACACCAAATAAGTGAATTAATTAAAAACATAATTTTATAACCTTAAATTTATTAGAATAGTTTTTAATGTTGTTAATATCATCCAAAATTGATTTCAATTCAATAAAATAAATGAAAATAATAAGACATAGTAAAAATAAATATTCAGGTTTCAAGATTTATGTTTCATGTGTGAATATATAATGTTATATAATCATAATTTTTTAGGAAATATCAAATATATTATCATAAGATTTATATAATTAATATTAATTTTTAATGTGATTAATATAAATTAAACAAATAACATGAACATATAGAAAAGTGGAATATGAAATAAAACTAAAAAAGTGAAAAAATAATCTGTAGGATTTAGAAATGATATTTTTAATGTAATGGGACAAACCTCTCTGGTCTATTCCATTGTTGAAATATGGAAATTTAAGAGTTCAAGAAGGGAAATGTGACTTATTCCCTAAAAGTTTCCAATTTTCTAGTTCTATGAACAATTTTTCTTATTTTGTTACCACATTTTTCCCTAAGTCATTTTTGAACAGTGTATCCAATTCGTTACTTGTGAATAGTACTTTTTGTGATTCATTTGTGAATAGTTTTTTTGGTGATTCCATAGTGAATAGAAATTTTAGTTTTAATTTTTTGAACAGTGTTGTTGCTTATTCATTTTGGAACAGTGTTGCGAGTGAGTCAATTTCGACCTATGTTGATGGTTATTCATTTGTGAAAACTGCTATTAGTGATTCATTTTTGAATTGTGTTGTTAGTGATTCATTTTTGAATAGTGTTGTTAGTGAGTATTTTGTGAGCAGTGTTGTCAGTGAGACCTTAGTGAACTATGATTCCAACTTCCTAGAGTTTGAGCCCCTTATTGTTATCATTGACATAAAATGCATTCAAATACATTATATGTTATTTAAGGCTTATTCAATGCCCATAATGCCTATCTTATTATATTAATGGGTACCAATTCCTTTACTTGTTAAAAACACATAATCATGACCACATTTTCCATTATTGGAAAATATAAAATTGTATCTAAAATTATGCACAATTTAGAAGAGTTATCATGTGATATACCATATGAACAAAATGGAATTAACATAATAAATATTCAAACTACATTAAAAGAATTGGTATCGATCATATATTTTTGCATATTATTTTGATATATAGTTTGACATCTATGCCTTAAAATTTAATATGTTTTTGTAAGTGGTAGTTGGTAAAGAACATAAATTTTTGATTAATTGTATATTAAATGGGAAAATATAAAGAGTCATATTTAATGAATTTTGTTGTTTTTTGTATGCATCAATGATAATCAAATGAATGATGTAATGCATTTTTATATGAATTAGTTAATTCAATATGGAATAATGACTCTATTGTTCGATAGATATAATTCCTTTTTTAGGGTTCTAATTTATCCCCTTACTATTGATCTCTATGTTCCTTGTCCGTTAGAGTCGTGAGATCTTACTATCTTGGAAGGATGGATTCCGTGTTTTGGGCCAAGATCCTAGTATATATGTTTTTTTTCCTGCTACCTGTGATGTGATCCTGGATGACGATTACTATTAGTGGGGCAAGTAGGGACAGTTATTTTGGTATAAGTTGACACCATTAGTGGAAAGATGCATTCATTCATGCATGTGTGTATTGGGGAGGATGGAAGATATGATGAAAATTGTTGAAGTTGGGTATAACTGATGATTTTAATGTGGTATCTATTGAATCAATTGTTTTTTATCTTTAGTACATTCTCAACTGATTAAAAAATATCGTCATACATACCCTTCTTCTGAAATATCCAATGATGCGTGTGGTATACCACATTTTTTCTTTCTTTATCTCCATAATTATGGATTGGTGTATGCACAAGCTCTAGGTGGAAAAGACTCAGCGGGTAGTTTATCGACTCACCATGTTGATCCACTTGTGTTTGGTAGCTTAGAATGTTTAGCTAGAATACCTATAATTATAGAAATTTATAATTATGGAAATAAATTTTTGAATAAATGGTGTTAACCCTTGGGGTTGGATATTATAGATATGAAATGCTAAGCATATAATTTAATAGAACTGTGGACTTGGTCAGGTTATTCTCAGAGGGCATGGGTCATGGTTGTAAGGGAAATAAAATGTAATGAGGTAAATGATAACGGTTCATTAATGGTTAAATAATTAATCAATATAATTTTAAATTAATTAAAAGGGATAATATGATTTAATAAATCCCCTTAAAAGATTGTTTCCTTATATGATATATTGTCTTTGCAGGGGAATTTGGGATTCTAATATATGTTAGCTACAATTGACTCTAAGACTAGGTTATTCCAATTGTGTGGTTGTGAGCTATATAATATCATGTACTTTTTTGTTTCTATATGATACCCCACCGCTTCAGAAAGGTCCACTGAAAACCCGGGTATTATGAGACAAGGGGGTGTTTTCCCCAACATCCCAGTTGGTGGATGGATAACAGGCTTTTCACTTTGGTCCACTCTCTTCTCTTGGTTGTTACTTGTGCTAGTATGAACAAAATTTATTTTTCCCTATATATGAGTGTAGAGTGATGTAATGTCTTGGGTATATTTATCACACATATATTTTGGATATAGTTTTCTATTGACTAAAATAGGTATAACATGTATAGGTTGTGATGGTTGTGATGGATTGAGGATCCTTACTCGACATATGGGATGTAATTGACTGAGGCCTAACAACTGATGTATGATACAAGTTATAAGGGCTACGGTGGCTCCCAAAAACTTCCTATTTACATTTAGTTGTGTGTCATGTGTCGTACCTTTCCCATGAGTTGGCGGGAAATCATTTTTGTTGGAAAAGGTGCAAGTGTTGGTGCTCGCTTAAGTGTCTTTGGGCCTGCCTTTTCGAGTGAGATGCTCAGGACATATGACACTGGAGAAAAACATCTAACCACTAGGGAATTGGTAGTGGGGTACCCTTGATATTAATGAATATATTATATACTATTTTATGTGATACTTGTGAGAGTAGACATGGTGAGGCTAGGAACATATTATATATATTTTTGTGACGAGTAAAATTCAGTTATTGTTCACTACAATTTAGCATGATTTCCAAAACTTTTAATGAGCGGATCAGATGAGGATCCTACTATGTAGAATGGTTATACATACCCAATGTTATATAAACTATTTTTCATGTCACATGTATTAGGTTGGAGATCATGCTGGTTACTACAATCATAGGGTTTTTAATGGTGGTATTCAGGAATTGTGGTCGCATCCATTTTACATTCATTTGGTACATGAATTCTTCTTTTTCATTTGTAGTATATTTTTAAGACATCGGATATCTGTTCATGGGTTTATCTTTTATTGTAAATTTTTTGTTTTAGTTGGTTGGTACCAAAAATATCTCTCTATTTCGGATGTTTTCTATTAGAGGGTAACGCCTCCCATCTTCATGTTGTTATACCCTTTGTGCTAGTCTCCAACTCAAGGCCTACTAGAGGCCGGACTCTGGGATTATTATATTTGTTCTCACATTACTATCCAAAGAGGGTTCACATTTTAGAGATGGGTTAATGAAAGAGAGGTATCAGAGCCATGATGATGGGTAAGCTGGAGTTTCAAGTTAGGCTTAAG
The DNA here is from genome assembly GCA_963277665.1 of Viscum album. Taxonomy (NCBI): domain Eukaryota; kingdom Viridiplantae; phylum Streptophyta; class Magnoliopsida; order Santalales; family Viscaceae; genus Viscum; species Viscum album. The sequence continues at coordinate 2,018,776,746 of OY728127.1, forward strand.
TGAGGGTGGATGGGTTTGTAGATAAAAAATGTCTTCTAAGTACATCAAAATATGTAAACACTAGAGACTATATAAGACAAATGTATATAAGGCCCCCTATGATCTGATGAATGTATCATTATGTTTATAGTATCTACTAAACAGGGTGATACTTTTTGCAAGGTAGTGATAAGGGAAATGATCATGCATCATTCTTGTTTTCACATGTGTTTCAATGGGACGATTATGTGATAGTTTAACATAAAATGAATAAAAGATAATAATTAATTAATGGTATAGTCTTCCATATTCCATATCTAGGATAAGTAACTATTTTTTATTTTAAATGTATGGATCCTACTTGATATCCTCTTCATGTTCACATAGAATAAGTTCAACAAGCTATGCCAGCCAATCACCGCGAAGTATAAGATTTTTGTGACGACACTTGGAGGCGGAAAATTCGAGAGTTATAGTGCCAGAGTCTGCAAAAGTATGAGGGTTACATTTTCGATGAAGTCACAAATGGTTGGTTGGAGGATGATGAGACAACATTTAGTTCGATCCATGCATGAAAGGAATAACAGGTTTCGTTGTTTGTGAATATGTTGATTCGGGCAGTGTGGTAGTGGGGATTGTTGTTCCTCAGGGATCATGGGGAGTTGATCGTCATATGGGAGGATTTCTGAGAAACGATCATAGTTGAGTTTATTTCATTGACCACAATGGTGACCCGCCTCTTTGAGATACATACCCTTTGACATGGGATCTCTATTGTCATAGAGATTGGAATCCCTTTCCAACAACATTTACGATATGCTTCAGACTAATTTCTTGATGAGGGGGGTATGTCAAGGAATTTAGATATGGCTTTGCATCTAGAGATCCTTCCCTAGGTCACCCCATTTATGCTGATGACATATCATGTGGTGCTAAAACAGATAGTGGTATTTAAGAGGATGTTATCCAAAACATGATCATTAGGAGAGGAGAGTCATTATTTTTACTCATAATGTAGTGTATTGGTCTATGGTTCTTGGTTTTCAGGGAACCAGAGTTTCCATTATGCAAAGGGTAGGTCCCAACCCATAGTAACTCCTTTCTTCACGGGTAGTGGCTCTCAAACATATACTGATGGATCAGGTGCTTGTTTTTCATGCAGAGGCCAAGGTAATCCTAAATATGAGGGCCCAACCATTTTGAGTAGTGAACATGTGTCACATGATCCACTTTATATTCCTATGTTGATGAAGTTGAATCCAATGTAGTAGCTGTAGGTTGCACCATCTTTGACTAGTAGTGAGAATATGGGGAAGGTATAGTACAACCCTGAGATTATTCTCATCCTGAAAGAGAAGAGAAAGACATTGGTGGTGGTGATTAGTTGGGTCATAGAGACCATAGATCGGTTTCTGGCCAGCTTCATGATTTAGAATTACCATCATCGGGCGATCCATACATTGTTCAAGGTACCCATTGCCTATTTTTTACTATGGTGTATTCCTTGTTTGATTCAGGAGTGACCCACTCTTTCAAATCACTTCCATTTTACATGCCTGCTGACTTGATAGAGAGAAATATTGTGGAATTGGTGTAAACTATGATAGCTGGTGGTCGAGCTGCCTTGATTGAAGTATGTAGAGACTGTGATAAAGTGATGAAGCAATACATATTATTGTGATATTTCATATTTTCAAAAATTCAACCATGTGACGTCATCCTCGACATAGACTAATATTATAGTCTCTAGGCTATCATGGTTACATCAAGAGGTTGTTGGATTTTTCGATGCTAATGAGGATCTAGAAGTGTTTTTTGGTGAGATGGACCCTCTATGGGTTAGAGGCGTATTCCTTATTTATCATCCTTGATGGATGAACTTATGTTGAGTTTTTCGAAGGTTTAGCAGTCAGTGTTTCCCAGTCTAATTGATGAGTACCCTAATATCTTTATAGATGAAGGTGATACATTAACCACTCTACAAGAGATTGATTTTGTGATTGAACAATAGCTGGGTATGCATCCTATATCGATGTCTCCATATAAGAATAAACCATTAGAGTTTCGAGATCTATATTTATTGATCAATACTCTGATCGAGAGCCGTTTTTTTGGCCGAGTGTGTCACTGTGTGTTTCTATAATTCTTTTTGGAGAAGGATGTTGACAGTTTGTGGTTGTTCGTCTATTATCGTTGCCTGGAAAAAATGGCAGTGAATAATTTTATCACCTTCCATGGATGGATGAAAAATTCAATCAACTGAAGTGTGAAAGATGCTTCTTTAAGATCGAAATGTGGTTAGGATATCATCAAATGTGTGTGAAGGATGAGGATATCTCGAAGACTACATTCTGTTGTTGTCCTGGGAATTATGACTTCATTTTAATTTCATTCGGTGTGATGAATGTCCCCACTATGTTTATGGGGTAGAGATATCGTTGTTACTCGAGTTCCTATATATGTTTTTGGTGGTCTTCATTGATAAAATCTTTGTATACTATGTTTATGAGAGGGATCAAACGGAGCATCTACAAACCGTTTTGGGAGTCCATATTCAACAAAAACTATTTGGAATGTTTTAGAAGATTGAGTTTTGGTCTAGAGAAATCCATTTCATGTTGTATATTATATCCCAATAAAGAGTAGATGTGGATTGGTTGAAGATAGAAGAAGTTGTTTCTTAGGAATCCCATAAGAAAATGGCAGAGTAGCGATGTTTCCTTGGTCTTCTAGGCTATTACAGGATGGTCACAGACGATTTATCTTGGGTTGAGACTCCTATAAGAGTGTTGACCAAAAAATATTTGGAATTTATATGGAATTATTAGTTTTAGGAATATTTTGAGTATCAAAAAGATAAGTTGGTCAGGGCTCCAGTTCTTTCTCTTCGAGCAGAAGAAGTTCAGTTTGATATTTTCAAAGACGCTTCATGTTTGGGGTTAAGAAGTTTTCTGATACAGCAGAGACCATTCATTTATTTTGGGTCTTGATTGTTACATCCCCATGAGAAAAAATATTCAACTCGTAATCTTGAGTTGGAAACAGTGGTGTTTTCTCTGTAGTTTAGGAGACATTAACTCAATATGGAGAACTTTGTGGTCATTACCGATCATAAAAGTTGGAGGTATGCTTTCTCCCAGTGTGACATGAACATACTACAGTGTCAATGGATGGAGATATTACAGGATAAAAACATTGAATATCCTATACACACGGTAAGGGGAATTTTCGAGTTCATGCGCTGAGTAGGAAGCCGCATAGCTGTGCGGTCAAATAATCAAGTGATTCATTGAGAGTAATTTAATAAATTCAATCATTACATCTCAATATGTTAAAATTTGGGGGAAGAGGATGTCCTTTTCATATTTAAATTGTATCATCATTGGTGAAGTAGATGGAATATTACATTTTGGGGGATCATGAAGTGGATGTCTAGGGAGATCGATTTGTTGGAGTGAGGCCATGATGGTTGGTCTAAGGATGAAAAAAATTGTGTGGTGCTTTGGTGGAAGAATTTAATTTCATTAGAGAATAATGAGATTGTTATTAAGAGTTGAAATATTTCACCCTTATCAGTATATCCTAGTTTGAAAACAATTTATCATAACTTGTGGATTTAGTTATAATGGAATGGGTTGAGGAATGTAGTTGTAGAGTTTCTGTCTCGATGTTTGGTTTTATAGAATGAGAAGGATGAGCATCGTTTTCCCAGGGGGTTACTCCAACCATTAGATATTCCTCAGTGGACGTGAGTGGAAATATAAATGGTCTTTCTTACCGATATACGTTGAGCTCATGGAGGAAATGATGTAATGTGGGTGGTAGTGGATTTTTGGACTAAATCGAAACACTTTTTAGTGATCAAGGAGTTGACCTGAGTGGAGGTTTTATCAAGGAAGTATCAAGAGGAGGTGGTGAGACTCCACAGAGTCCCTAAGATGACCTTTTCCAATCAAAAACATCATTTTACCTCTAGGGTTTGGAGAGTTCTCCATCTTTCTTTCAGTTCTCAGCTATGTGTTAGCACTACATTTTGTTCCCAGATGGATGGTCAGACAGAGCAGACCATCTAGACTCTTCAATAAATATAGCGCTCTTGTGTCCTAGATTTTGGAGGTTCATGTATGAGTCAATTTCAATCATTAGAGTTCATCTACGATAGTAGTTTCCACTCAACCATCAGTATGGAACCATTTGAAGCATAGTTTTTCTGATCATTTTGTTCTCTATTGTGTTGGATTGGGGTCGAAGAGTCAGTAATTCTCGAACAAGAACTATTACAGAACATTATAATGTTGGTTCAGGTGATTCGTGAGATGATGAAGTCTTTTTAGGGTTGTCAAAATTCCTATTTTGATCATAGGATGATACCATTAGTGTTTTTTTGGGGATCACGAATTTGTGAGGGTGACTCCCTATCATGGTCAGCAAAGGATTGGATATGGGAGTAATCATTGTACCCATTTCATGGGCCTTTTGAGGTGTTGGATCATTTGTGAGAGATGGAATTTCAGGTAGGAATTCCCCTCAGAGATGATCAGGATACATGGTTTTTTTCACATGTCACAGCTTCTTCATTATATTATGATGAATCTCTCATCATTTAATGTGGATAGATCAATTTTGATAATGTTGTGTCCTTCGAGGAGTGGCCATTCAATATACATGACTACAAGGAGAAATAATTTCATGGGCATGTTATCCACTTTGTTCGTGTCTTGTGGAAGCATGATGGTATAAAGGAGATTACATGGGAATGTGATTCAAAGATATGTGCTACGTACCCTAAGTTGTTTCAGGTTTAGCTATTTTCTTGTAGTGATGTTCATCTTTTGGTTATAAACCATTTCTATCTATGAGATGGCCTCACTTGTTGCTTGTTGTGGATTTCTCTCTTTTGAGAGGTATCACCCCTGAGGGAGTAGTTAGGATATGGTTGATGTTTTCTCATGGTTTCACATTATTCCTTTGAGGAAGTGGTTGAGCTCATTTGGGGGTGAGATCCATGAGAATTATCTCAAAGGGTTGTTGATTAGACACATTTTCTATTCCTATATGGTTTAGTTTTGGATTCCCAATGATGATAATTTTTTGATAAGTATCTTATATAATGGCCCATACCTCTCCAATCCATTCATTTGCGGAAACATGGTGTTTGAGTTGTTCTGAGAGGTTAAAGTGACTTATTCCCAACACATTGTCAAATTTCTAATTATGCGAACAATATTTTCAGTTTTGTGAATAGTGTTGTCGGTGAGTCATTTGTGAACATGTTTTTCGGTGAGTCATTTTTTAATATTCCTTTTAGTGATCCATTTCTGAACTGCATTGTCAATGAGTCAATTTTTAATAGTTCTTTCAATGAGTCACTTTTTAATAGTGCTATCACTGATTCATTTGTGAATAATGTTATCGATGAATCATTTGGGAACATTGCTATCGGTGAGTCATTTGTGAATAATGTTGTTGGTGAGTCATTTGTCAATAATTTTTTTAGTGATTCATTTGTGAACAATGGTGTCAGTGAGTTATTTGTCAATTTCCAAAAATATTATTCTTTTTTTTATTATGAATTTTTATTTTAAAAAAATTCACACATAGAAACTTACAGTATTAGTTTTTCTCAATTATGAAGTATAATGTTGAAATTTTATAATAATTTTATTTTCATTTAAAAAAATAAACATCTTAATTTAAATTGAGTTACCATGGTTACAAGTAATGTGAGGTAAAATTATTTAATGAATGATTAATTTTATTTAAATCAATATAACATTTAACTAAATTTTATATTATATTATAATTAATATATCCTCACAATTTATTCATTTTTAATGCAGTTTCCTATTAAAATTAAATTTATTACACATTAAATAATGAATATTTGTTGAAATCTCATTCGAACATAACTATAAAAGTATCCATTTTGGATATCATCAAAAAAACACATAATGTTTCAACTTAGATAATTAATATAAAATAATCATACACTTAGAAACCTATCTAATATGTTCTATCACATGGTCACATGAATAACATTACAATACATCACAATTTTTTTGTTTCTTAACGGATAAATAGACAGTTCATTTTATATATCATAAGATTTATTGTTTTCATTCAATATCATGTATATATATATATGTGTGTCTATGTATTAATAATTCTTATTTACCATTATAAAAACATATAAATAAAATAATTGTAATTCTTAAATCATAATTTTATAAAAATAGTTCATATACAGGATCATCTATTAATAATAACATATTATTCATTGGGATAAATTAACCACCTACATATATGATGGCATAAATTTTCCTCAAGGGTAGTCATGAAAAAATAATTTATATTCATAAATTAATTTAGTAATTATATAGTTTTTATTTTTATATAATTATAATAAACAATTTTTTTCATTATTAATATAACACTTTATTTTTTAAAAAATTAATGAAACCAGCATGTTATGGATACCATCTTTTTGTAAGATACCCAAAATTTTGATGGAATGAACATATAATAAAAAAATCATGGAGTTATTATTCTAATATTTTTAATATTTTATAGATGGCTAAATCATAACCATTGAGTGATTATTGATTTCACCATATCAAAATATGTAAGTAATAGTTAAAACTGCGAAGAATCCATGATCAATATAAACACAGAATTGATTAAATATATTTAAAATATGAATATAATTGAATATTAAAAAAATCATATGTGAATATAATTTAACTGTAATAAAATAATCAAATGTAAACTATTTCATAAATATGTGTTTAATGAGATTAGGTTTATTAGACAGGTGTTTAAATCATGTTTAAGGAAGTCTGGATAAAATTTAATGTGTTCCCTTCCAATTACTAATTCTTTTTTCCATATATTTTTTCTTTATTGAATATCATAATTCTGATACCACCATTTAAAATTTAATTAATGTATTATATACTATATTTCATTATTTTTGGAGGTATTGAATCTAAAATTGTATTTTATTGATCATTAGTTTATATCTTTCATTGTTTTGGGGGTTTTTACATTATATATCTCATCATATATGAAATAACCTATTTTAAATATTAATATTAATTTTTTTTATATAATATTCTTAAAAAATATTTTACACCGTGATTTTTATTTCATTTTAATTAAACCATATTCTCTATAAAATATGTTACACTAAATTTATATCACACGACATTAGTAAGTGTTTTTTATCTCAAACTCTTTTCCATGGAAACATGTCTAATAGTATTCTTATATATTACTTTATATGATATATATACTACATCATATTCATCTATTATCATGATTGAAATTTAATTCAAGATTTTTGAAAGTCAATTAACAATTATATTTTATATGATTCATGTATTTGCAATGTCATAATGGTTTTGTTTCTCTCAATATCCTTTCATTAAGTCAAATTATTTCTTCTTTTAATATATATTATATGATATATATATATATATATATATTTATCACACAACATTTCTACATTATATTATAATTTTTACTTTATTTTTGGGTAAATGATTCTTTCTTGATAGAATATATTAATGATTTATTTTGTATTAAAAAAAATGATTCCTAAAATGTGAATTTCTCTTTATATTAAGTATTTATCATACATTTCAATATTATTTTTTCCCAAAAAAATATTCTTTAATTTTTTGAATGAAAAATACGTATTTTCTTATATACCTTAAATAAATGTATTTACAATTATTTTAGTGGAAATTTTATATCCAATTTATTGATGCCAGTTATTTAAAAACTATAATAAAAAATTAAAAATTAATTCTTTTATCATTCATAAAAATATATATATATTACACAATGTTACTTTATATATTTATTTATATCTACTCATAGATTTATTATTATAATGTTTTATTATTTTCATAAATCTTTTAATCAATTTCTATTTCTTTCAAAATGTATTTAAAATTGACATATGGATTTCTTTTTCAAATAACTTCATTAAAATAAAAAAAAATCATTTTCATGATTTCTCATCAATTTTTATATAATTATTATCACGATTTTATTTCAATAATTTTTTCTATCATGGTTTAATAGAATATTTAAAACATTTTTTTTTTAAATATTCTTATCATTATATGATTTAATGAAAATTATTTTCAAGTTATTTTTTCCATATTTCTGATTATTTCAATGTGGTTTAGAAGTTAATGAATTTATTTCCAATATCTTTTACAATTTCATATCTTCATATGAATAATTTTTCTTTTATTTAATTAATATTTTTATATTTTATCCTTTGAACATACCTTAAGGTATGTTTCTTCTTATTATAAATTTTTTCATGCATATTTCATCAAAGAATAATCAATTCATTCATTATGAAAATCCATATGTATCAATGGAGATAAAGAAATGAAATTTCAATGAGAGGATTGAACCAGCACTACCATTATAAAATTCTATCTATATCGATGGATAATGATAATCATTCCTCTAATTCCTCTCCATTACGAGTAACTGATACATCAATATACTGATGGAATAGTATTCCACAAAATTGTCATACAATTCATCTAACTAGGGGGGATATTTAAGTTACCATATATTACTTTATTCTATACATTTATTCTTATAATACATTCATAGATTTATAATATATAATATATTTTTTTAAACCCATTATATCATCCAAATTAATTTTTTGGAATATTTTTATATCTCATAAATGATTATATAAAACCCAATATATTTTCATGAGAAAACAATGTTATGAATTTCAATTGATTTCATATGGAACATATATGTATGGATTTATCACTATATAAAAGGTTAGAGAATAATTTTATACCACTCTAATGAATCGGGTAGTGTTATATATCTCTTGAGATCACACTTTATGTGTTGACTTTAGGTGAATCACCAACATCATAATGTTATGTTTTTAAATTATATGGTTATCTATGATAAAATTATTATATATGTACATGATATGGTTTACCAATTTTACTATGTTAGGATGATCCTGGTCGAGTGTCTGGATATTTATTATGATTTTCATTTATTATAGTTGTTCAAAATTCATATGATATTTCTTCGTGTCTCTTAATAATTCTCTTAAGAGTTATCCTTCATATAAAACATTACTATATAATATCACATTCCTATTTTATATCACCAGGGTTCTTTATTTAGGTATTTTTGTTCTAATTTTTATTCTACATAATATGATATGATTTCAAGATCGCCTGTGTATATATTTTTACATTATGTCTTATGATTTAGTTATAATTGATCATGATTAATTCTTATTATAAAATAATATTATTCCATTTATCAATCCATTTATCTTATGTTAATGTTTTAAAATATTTATGATCACCTAAGAAATTCATTATGTGTCATTTTAAATTTTTTGTCCCATACTAAGTGTTTGAGATAACTCTTTTCTTATTATTCCCCATTCCCCCCTATGTTTATATATAATAATAATTGTATTAGATAAAAAATTATTGGAATAATTTAGGATATGTTGATGAATTATTATGTAATAAAATGGTTATACAGTTATTCTCTATGTAAATTAATCCTACTAGGTTGTTTGAGTTTATTTTAATATTCAAATTATATGCCTAACCATGTAAAATTATATATGTTTTTTGGTCATATCAATTTGTATCAATGTTTGTATATAATTTATGTTTTGGAAGAATCAAATTTGGTATTGTTGGTTGAGAGTCACATCTTTGACCAAATATGTGATGTTAAATGAAATATACGGTTGGTAGAAGGGGTTAAAACGTAAACACTGGCACAAAAAATTACACACACCCAATGGGATAACATAAAATAAACCTCACTCCTACTATAATAGTTGTTCTATTCCCTAACTTGACTATAATTATCCAAAATTAAATAGCCATAATTGGACTAATTCAAAATTTTCACTAAAATCCTATTAGTTAAACATTATATTCATGATGCCCACAAAAAATAATCAACCATGTATTCACATTTTCATCTTTCTCAAGCCACCAAATTCTCTATGTGGTTATCAATATTCTTCACCATCCTAGAGTATCATTACACCCATCTCTGTCAACTTCCTTGACTAACCATAATAAGATCTATCATGAGAATGTTACCATATCTTCCAACTCAATTCTATGGTCCATGAATTTTCATACATCTTAATTCCATGAAGAAATTTTTAATTACACTCACCACACAACCATATCACTATAATGAATTGTGACATCCTGAACCTAGGACCCACTAAAAGGTACCTCTAGCCCATTTGGACACATGGCCTCATGCACATGTCGCAGAAAATCATAGGAATACTAATAGAATAATCTGACTAGGGTGTATCAATGGGGATACTATGAAATCATAACTATAGTGTAACCCAATGTAAAAACATAATAACATGTAAATATATAATATTGTATAACATATGACAAAATATAAGCATAAGGAATGTTAAATAACATGAACAAATCATAATAATATTCAATAGATAATGATACATATTAATTATCTATTCAATTGGGAAGCACGATAATAAGGTAGCTCATAAAACATACCATATAAAAGAAGAAAAAACACAAAAATCTATCCACTAAATCCCATGATCTTTCCTGTTCATATTCTACAAATATCCATCATAACACAAGAAATCATCATCACGTGTCCAATGTAAGACACTTTCCCTTTTTCAACACATGTGGACATGTGATTTTCCTGGGTGCCAATGATTGTCTAGATTGAGTGTGAGATAAATCTCAGTTGTCCACCAGAAACAATGTTTATGAATTCCAATCTATGTAATATAATCTGAAATAGTGTGCAACAATAAATATATAAAAGTAAATAATTAAAAAAATATAAATAACCAAGTACCTGCTTTATCCTCCGGTGGTGTCCAACATGTAAATAATTAATTAATTTATTATGTTCTAGTTTATATATGTCACATGAGATATAACCTTAACTGACATCCTAAAATGATAATAAAAATGATAATGGATCCATGATATATTAAGGAATCCATGATGATGATATAGTTTATGAGGATTCAAGGTAATAAACAAGGATCCTTGAACTAAGGGTTTGAACCAAATCATTAATAATCTGTAGATTTCCTATGTGGTGTGTGTGAAATCCAACAGGAAACACCCAAGGCATTCCACAATAATGTAATACTAACAGATTCTAAGGAATTCATCAATTGAAAATTGGATAAAAAATGAATAATCCGAAGGGAATAACTAAGGAACCATATTTATAGTGATTCACCACTACTTCCAAGGATTTTATCTTAGGAATTATAAAACAATAATGTATTTAACCAATAGTGTCATACCAAAAATCCACATCTAGTCAAGGATCAGGTGTTAATGAGGGTATCGACATTGGAATCTGGCATCCCTGAATTAGAATAGACTCCACGAGTGATCAAGGTATTACCTTAAGAATCCAAGGCTAAATCATGTATGAAAGGTCATAAAAATATTGTATGGTCTATATATAATATGAACAATATTTATGATTCATTTTATAAAATTATTCTACATAATTCTCATTACATTTAATAAATCATTTTGTTCAAGCAATTTATTTTAATTTTTGTGAGAATAAAGAAAGAGCGTGATGTAATTTTTTAATCAATATATTTCATAGTCATTTTTTAACATTCACGTAGTTTCCATCCACTAATCATGGAATGATGGGATAAATATTTGGGAACCAAGTAATTTAATTACATTCAATGAAAAAATCCAAGTGATATGTATTAATATACTTTCCAATTAATAATTTCTAAATTTCTAAATTAATTTAAATACTAAAAATATAAGGTTCATGTTAAATATATATATATTAAAAACATTAATGATTCATTCATTTAATTAAAATACTACACATTATTGAGGTCAAGACACATCTCACCAAAACAGTGGCACACAAAGTCTTAACATGATTCTAAAATCATAACGATGGAATCACTACATTTGGTGTAGTTAACATTAATTTCATAACATACAATGATGGATAATATATATGAAAAGGGTTTTATAATAGGGTTATAATGAATATAATAAAGATAAATGAATTCATTAGCACACTCCCAACTAAATCTTTGCACACAGACTACATGTTATAAAATGATGAAACATGAGGGATGAGTAATAGGCCACATACCATCAGATTGTATGAATCTCCTCATCTAGTATCAGCCATTAGTTTGGAATGGATTATAAGATATTTTAGGAATGGTTCAACTCCTTTAAAATAGGTATTATGATAATGAATCTCGATTACATTATCAAGGAGAAGAAAAGTGATTAAAAATGTAAAAGATATTAATAAATTATTGAGAGTAATCCAATGAGATGAATAGTTATAGTATCAAACCACAGTAATATGAATGGGATAAAAGTCAATATAAGATATTAAAAGGAACTAAAAAATGGATAAGAGAAGGATCTATCCTCCAGAATGAACAAAGAGAATGATATGATGATTAAACATTTTATTATGTGATAAATGTTCATTTCCCTGAAAATTTATAGGTAGCATGGTTTAGACACATGGTTGGAAAAACTATGATCCAACCATATTCCACACAATATTTAAATTGGGAACCTGCACAGTTAGGCTTCATAGTAAGGGATACCATGTGTCAATTGTTCGAATCACCTCTACTAAAAACTATAGAAATTTTAATGAGCATGAAACCCTTATTACAAGGCTAAGGAAAATTGTGCTTCGAAGTTCGTCATACTGTTTGGAATCACACAGTTAGTAGTAACCAGGAGGCTTAGACCACACTGTTTCTACTAACCATATAGAGAATAAATGTTTTCCACCAGTCTGTGTTCCAACTCTAAAAAATAGCCATACAACCCTATAACCATTATAACCTAAAATTTTATCTAAATAATGTGGAAAATATTTGATTAGACGAAATTTAAAAAGTTTCATTAATAATATAAAAAAATGTTTATATAGTATTCCCCCCTAAAGGAAATCAACATAGATTTTAGCTTCTAATTTCCTAAAAACATAACCTGAGAATAACTCTAGCCACTAGGTATATATATTGTCCACCTGCTCCCATGTATCATCATATACATGGATGTAATTACATAACAACCATGTTAATGGAAATGACTATCCATAGAGAGAATTATTTCCCCAGTTAATAAAACATATCAGATACTACTCAAATAAAGAATCAAAATTTAACAAAAATTCCACAATATCAAAAGTATGAGACGATATGATATTGAAAATAAATAAGTTGTGATATAGGGAAGCTGTTGTGTATGTGCTGGTAGATCTGATGTAATAAAAACTGATAAGATATTATACTGAATCTATCTAGAATCTCAAAGATCCCAAAATATTGAAGAGATATATTCCCCTACCTCAGTATCTGCCTATTCCCAAGCCTTGTTGATACCCATATAAAAACATGATCCCCAAACTCAAACTCTATAGGACATTGATGATGATAGGCATTAGATTTCTATATAAAGTGATTAGTATTCATACACATCCAAATCAACTAAACATGTACCACTATCTCCTGCAGGTGGTGATGACCATGTACCACCACCTAACCATACTTTATCTAGAATAGGGGTGAACGACATGACCTACCATACAAGGCCTCAAAAAGGAGCAATAAAAATTTGCCACTAAAATATAATGTTACAGGTGAAGTCATCCAAAGGGATATGATTCTTTTTATGATCTAATGAAGTCAAGGACACATTCTTAGAGAATTTCCTCTAGAACATCAAATGTCTATTTCTACTAGACATTTGACTGAGGGGGATTGGATTTTATCAGAATCCCATGATTACCCATAAAAATTTGGAACCCGTTCTATAAAAGTGACATGAAATAATAATCCCTATCTAATATTTCTGTATGAGGTTATTCATATAGTCAGATGATATAACAGATATAGAATCATTATAGACCATCTATTGAGAAAGACTCTCATATATAAATTAAGTGGGAAAATTTATTCATTTCTTCAATGAATACACATACATTATCGCAACCTCTAAGTGACCATGTTATGCTAACTACAAAATCCTCAGAAACTTCTACCAAATTGTAGTTCAAACCAGAATATTTTGTAATAAGACTGTAGTAATCTGGTGCTCCTCCTTCCCCTGCTAATAGGTGGAATACATAGTAATAAATCATTTTATCTAATGTTTCATCCCCAGAAACATATATTGTTTTCACATATCTTGATAAATCATGGGTATTCCTAGATGAACTATCAACTATGAAACATGGGACTCCTTCATGAGTTCTTATCTCATTTATGTATGAACACATACATGTTCATGTATATGTAGGATGTCATATCTCTCCACAATCCAATCCATTGGTGAGTTAAATCTGAAAATACTCTAATAGATAACCTTGCATTCAGTATCAAATGTTTCATGGTCATTACCTTCTCAATGAGGGAAGAGTTAACTGTAATGGTGGATTGGCTAGACATCTCATGGTTATCATGAAATTCCATATGCAACTCAAAATGAGGGACACCAATTTCAATTCGTCACTATCATCATGTATGACCAATTACTAGGTTTTCCAACTCAGTGCATCCACAACTGTGTCACATATTATGGAACTACTTGAATTCAAGGTATTTGCTACGAGTTGTTTGTTAGGGGATCCCGTCACAAATAAGATTTAGCGAGGGGGCCCCATCGCAAATAGCCCATTGTAGAAAATATTGTCGAAAAAAATATTATTTGCAATGGGCCCATCACAAATAATTTTGTTTGTGATGGGAAACTTCCTTATCACAAATAAGTATCTGATTATATACTTTATATATATAAGATCATTTGTGAGGGGCCCGTCGCAAATACTTTTTTGCGACGGGCCCGTAATCCCGTCGTAAATACCATTTTTAAGAATAAATTATTACCTTTTTTGTGGTGGGATCTTGTCGTAACAGATCCCATTGCAAATAATAATTAAATTTCAAAAAAATAAATTTAATAAATTTTGGGTTATTGAGAAATAATTTTAAATATTATTAAAATAATAAAAAATATTAAAAATATTAAAATTCTCAATATTCACAAAAAAATAAAGAAAAAAATCATAAATTATTTTTATGATTATTGTAAAATTAATTGTAATATTATTAAAATATTAAAAAATGAAAAATATTAAATTTCTCAATATTCACAAAAATTATAAAAAAATCATAATATTATTATTATTATTATTGAAAAATTAATTTTAATATTAATAAAATAATAAAATAATAAAATATATTTAAATTATCAATATTCACATAAAAGTATAAAAAATTAATAAAATATTATTATAGTTATTATTATTATTATTATAAGTAAAATAAACAAATATTAAAAAATATAATACAAAAAAAATATTGTTAATAAAATTATGATTAATGAATCAATAATATTAATATTATTAAAATAATAAATCAAATTGTTTTCTTTAAAATTCTCAATATTCACCAAAACAAATCATAAAATATTTAAAATTTAATTATATAATAATCGCACCGATATAAAAGACAGAAACATTAAATAGTTCATATTATAACTAATTTAAATGAAAATGTTTTTTACATAAATTATCACTAGTGGGACGTCTTCTGTAGGAGGTGTAGGAGATGAAGGGGTTGGAGGAGGAAACTCTATCCCTAACTATGAGTTAGACGTTGCATGTAATCTGTCTGCTTGTGTTGTTTTTACTGCCATCGATGCAACTCTTATTTGGAATGTCGGTGCTAATGCTTCCATTGATGCATCTCCTCCTCGTGTTGTTGCTGCTGCTGCTGGTAACACATCTCTTCTTGCTGCTTCTGCAAACTCTCTATAAGGTCATTCTGAAAACAGAACTGCTCTTGATACTGTGATCCAGAGAATGATGCCTCTCCACGAGATCCTCTTGAGATGGATACTGACATCGCAACGGTAACATAATAAGTACAAGGTGTCACATGAGAGCTGAGACGCACAACTCGGCCCTTCATAATGCCATACTGAGTTTCTTGCATCCACGCCGCATTGTAGAAAGGTGGGCATTGGTCTGATTAGTCGCCTTGTCCTGACCCTATGCCTGTGTCTGAGAAGTCGGAGCCTTATATGAATCCTTAAATTCCTATTTTAAATTAATATTGTGAATATATTATATGCAGTTAATTATCAAACTGAAAAAAATAAGACTAACCAAAATCTGATGTTGGCGATCACCACTAATATCTCTTGTGGCTGGATCATAGTACATCCTCCGATAAACATCATTCTCTATAATATCGGGATTCTTGACTGACTATATGAATATAAAATAACCTGTTTATATTTGAATTTATATAAAATATTTACAAAAAAATTTTACCAGATTCTCTCTATGCGTACTGAATGTACGACTAGCATCTCAATGTGTCACCTCCTATATCCCCTGATTTTGCCAGCCCAATAAAGACCTCCTCTGAAATCCACCACCCAAACAGTGTGCACATAATCTATCCCAAACCTGAAATGAAATGTACTCTGGTCATTGGGCTATACGAAAACCATCAATTACTATCGCTCATGCTTTCTTAATAGTCTTATTTCTCAATTTGTGCAAAAACATCCGCAAACGCTCACGCATAGCCACCTCCCATGCTGCATGGATATCTCCATGCATGATATCATTGATGGGATACCATAAAACCTACAAATAATTTATAATAACAATTTATTAATAAAATAAATTTCAAAATAAATTTATTTATTTACATACCATCCAATGATTGTACATGTCGATATACACATCAACGGAAATCTGTTCCCATGTGGTCCATGGCTATGTAAAATAATTACACAAGATAGCGCTTCCCTATCCAATAGCTACATGCAAAAAAATGTGAAAAAAGAATAAATAATTAAACAATTAGTATATATATATAAATAAATTAATGGAATCAAACTTAAATATTCAGTTTACCATACAACTGTGTGCATGTATAGAATCCAAGACGTGGACATCGCTTAAGGATAGGGTTAGGAATCCTCATTCGGGTAAGATTGTGCCCCCTCCACGTACCTCCTAATCCACCAGTAGGTTGAGGGTCAGATGATCCTACATCCCCTTCATCTATAGGTACCTTAGCCTCCCCTAACTCACGACATAGATTAGAGTCCATCTGAAACACAAAATGATTGTTGTTAGAAGATAGTTGAAAATAACTATTATATATATATATATTAGAAATGATCATAACCAGCATTTAACTATTCCAATGTTCACCTTCATAATCATCTTCCTATCTAACGATTTCAATGTCTTCATATTCCCTCTCGACATCATCAATATCCATATGAGTTTCACTATCATCATCCCTTTTCATTTCAATTTCATTTTGTAACATTGTTAACATCTTCGTCACCATGGACCATTAATTATGGGGGGTCCTCATCGATATTCACGTTTCATTGTGAAAAAGATGAATTTTGAGTAGTCTCTTGAAAATTTCAATTTCATCCACTTTAGATGAACCACATTCAGTTCGAGTAAATTGATTTTACCGAGATTTCATTTTTTATGCTCCACCAATCACCTAGGTCTCTTGAAGTAGAACCGTACATTGCGTAATAAATTTTATGTGCATGTTGAGCTAGTAAAAAGGTTTCATTTACTATGAGATAACATTTCAATTTAATATCGACGACTCCATGAGTCAGATGAACACAGAAGCCTCTCTTAGTATCCATCCACCGACATTATATCTTTGTTATGTAATTTTTTCTAGTATAACATAGCTCAATAATTTTATCCAGAATTTCGTAGAATCAAATTTAGTTTCTCTATGATGTGATCTTCTCAAACAAACTCCACTTTTCATTGTTTTTTTGATTCCCCATATGCACTGGTTTGAAATTGAAAACTATTCACCACATATGCATTATAAGATTTAACCATTTTGGATGGTGGGTTACTCAATATACACAGTCTCTTATCAATTTTTTAGGAATGTTGAAACACCTAAAATTTTTTATAACAATTATCAATATAATAAATTGTATACTGAATTGTTATTAAATCGTCATTAATTTATGTTACCATCGTTTGAAACCATTAAGATTTTTTTCTGTGTTCCTCAAGAGCAGCTTCTGTAATTTGTGGAACTTGTTTCATGATTTGATTATAATATAACCTACAAATAAAATATGTTTACATACTATAACATAAATTATATAATTAGTGATATAATCACTTGTAGTATAAATGCTGTCATTTTTTCACAGTTGAGCAAAACATATGTATGAGCTGTGTGAAGTTCATCGTCTAAAAGACATCATTCTTTAACTCCACCGATGCCAAGATTTGGATTATTAGAAACAAATAAATGAATGTAAATTTCATAATTAGAATATCCCTCATTCCTCCCCATGTGGTTTTGTTTTGAAGGATATTCAGATTCAAAATAGTGACAACAGAAAAAAAAAAGCAATTTCCTCTTGCAAATAAGCTTCAACAATTGAGCCTTCAACTAATACTTTGTTAGGTACTTTTTTAGTCAATTTCTACATGGATCTCTCGAATGGGTACATCCATCAAAATGGTACTGGTCCTCCACATTTAGCTTTATGTGGAAAATGTAATACCACATATTCCATTGTGTCATAGAATACTGGTGGAAAGAATTTTTCCAGTTTACATCAGTTTTCCTTGAACATTGTAGTCAATTGTCACTGCACAAATGTCACGAAAAAAATATGATATGTCAGTTATTGAATCCAAAATCATAGAATTCATCAAACCTCTAGATCCAATCAACGTTAATCATTCCATTATGACATGAAAATCCTGACTTGTTAATCCTGTAATATGACCATTCTTAACACATCTTCACATATTGGAAGCATATCCATCTGGATATCTCAAATCTGCAATACACTGATAAAAAAATAAACGATTCCCTTTGCACATTGTATATGCTACATTGGGTTTCATTAACCTCTATGATCGGACATTTTGAAATAGTTCAATTTCTGGTCACCTACAAATTTGGGCAAGATCTAATCATGATTTTACAGTATCTTTGGTCTTACCTGGTGTATCCAAAACGGTATGAAATAAATTATCAAGGTAGTTCTTCTCAATGTGCATGACATCAAACATGTTGCGGACCAACAAATCAGACAAATATGGGAGATCCCAAAAAATGCTTCATTTTATCCAATTATGTTCTTTCCCAAAGACATGAATTTTCTATCGGTTTATTGTTGGCCCAAATGTGATGGGAGGTAATGAAAATACATCTGATTTTTACTCTGTACCTAAGACCATTTTTGGAGGTTCATCCCATTTGATTGTGGCTTTTCTGAAATGAGATTTGTTCCTTCGAAAAGGATGATCGGTTGGAAGAAATCCGCAATAACAGTCAAAATACAAAGGTTTTTTCCATGAATGAGCATAAAAGATTTTTTGACATTCATACATTAAGGATATGATTTATGACCATGTGTACTCCAACCAGATAACATGCCATATGCCCGAAAGTCACTAATCATCCACATCAATGCATATTTTAATGTGAAATTCGTATTCACAACAACATCATATGTATTATGACCATTACTCCACAAATAATTTATCTAATCAATAAATGGTTTCAAATACACATCAATATTCTTTTTCTGATGTCCTAATATTAATAAGGTATTAAAGATATAGAGATCCTTCATCAAAATCCATGGAGGTAGATTTTATGGAGTTCTAAAGACAAGCCAACATTAATACTGACTACCATAACATCCAAACGGACAGAAAACATCAGTAAAAAGACCCAATCGCACGTTTTGGGATTCTAAAGCAAAACACAGAAGCAGACAATCAAAATTATTCCTTGAATCACCATCAAATGGATGATTCAAGCATTTACCGGTTGAAATATTGTTTTTGTGCGATGACATCCTTGATGCTATGTTATGAGACATAAATAAACATTGCATCATGGGAGTAAGGGGGAAATATCTCTACTATTTTTCAGGAATCGATCCAGACTTCCCTAGTAGAGAATCTTTATACCTCGATTGTCCACATGTTGGACAACAATCTAATGAATCATTTTCAGCAGAATATAATATGAAATCATAGGAAGAAGCATGAATCTTCCAATAACTAAGGCCTAGATTAAAAACCAACCACTTTCTCTCATAGTAAATTCCTAGCAACAAATTTCGTTCAGGTACTAGTGTTTTATCCAAAGAAAATATCTAATCAAAACAGTTGTTTGTCATTTCATTATCTGATTTAATAGCCATTAATTTTGAAAATGATTCTAATTTTGTTATATTGAAACAAGAATATAATTCATCCTCATCAGACCTCAATAACTCATAAAATTCATATGGTGCCAACTCAGGGGTTAAATCAATATCATCGTGAGTTTCAGTTTGTTTAACAGATGGACCTGCAACATCATGTACTAAATTTTGGAACAATGATGGATCCGGAATCCAGTTTTTAGTATATTCTCTGGAATTGCGTTCACCATATTGATACCAAAAACAAAATCGGGTCGAAAACCAAACTGAAAGAGATGTCCCCCAACCTTATCACGTGTGTCAAATGTTCTCCGAGAACATTTTTTCCAAGGAAACTTAATTGTGCCTTCTAAAACATATTTTGGTTTTGATGATGCAAATTCTAATAATACTTCAACACCATCAATATATACAATATTTAATCCAGAACCATTTGGATTTCTGTGCTGATTTATCCAAGAACGATCATCTAATAATGACTGATGTCGACTTCCTTGTTCCATTATTTCTACAAAATATAAAATCATAACTGTTTTTGAATAATTTGAAATTATAAAAATATTATCTGAAAAAAAGATAAGTTATTACTACTACTTATTTATAATTTCCATTAATTAAAGGCGACACAATTTCTAGTGGTTGATGATAAACAGGTGTGAAAACATGTAAAATCATATCCCAAGACATAGGGGTCCCCCTAGATCATCCCATCTAAAATAGTCTATGTTTATCACTAAAATATATTGAAAAATGGTTCGCAAAGTCCTAAAACCATCCTTCACCCATGATTATTGAGATATGTATAGCTGAGAGGGACTCTCAAGATGAAATCATGAGATTGGGAATCCTTGAAAATCCTATTTTGTTCTCTTTTAATGAAATTACCTTAATTTGGATAAAGTACATGATAAAGATCATTTTTTGATTATGACTGAACAACCACTTGCAAAAGTGAAATATTATATAATAATGGTGGAACATGCACAAAAAATAGACTACAATCTATGATGGCCTATTGAACTGACCTAAAAACCAATAGACAACTTGGGGACATGAATTGAATTATTGTTACACTATAATATAGGAAAGACGCATTAGGTGAATTCTAATGCATTAAGTTGTGATGGTTCCCTATGAATATTAAGAATCCATTACAAACTAGTTAAACACTATGGATTAAATTCAATAATCATAACATCAAGAGATGAATCCATATTCAAGAGTGTGTGATTTTCTACTACCATTGAATAACATCAAAAACACTTGTACTTAATAATTCAATGTCGTTGATGATACAAAAATGTACCCCGCTCATATTGATTCCAAATGTTGTAATATAATATGAACTGTAAACAGTATGATATAGCATAACATAGGTTCCTTTTTAAACCCATAGATGGATTATCATCCCATGTTTAAAAATACATGGAATATAGATAATTATCAACAATAGAAGACATCCATTTAATATATATGTCATTTAAACTCAACATTAGAGAGAAAAGATGTCAATTACCAATCTATCTATTAAATAATGTATAATAAGAGGGTTTTGGCATAACTTCCTACTAAATGATCCTGACTTCCACCTTGTAAATGAAAATAATCGAGGAGAAGATTATCAAAATATCTATGGATAATTATCATGACTAACTGCACAGTAAAAACATCTGATAAAATTAATATATTTTTTAAGGAGGATTAATTTATGAAATAAATGTTTTGGTATATAAAAAATACAACAGCAAGTCCAAATATGGGTAATCATCCCCCTGAAAAATAAAATGGGTTGGAATGGTAAAAATGTTCATTTATTCCTTCATAAAATTATTAATTCCATATAAGAAATAATAGTATTAACCCCACATTCCAAGGGTACAATGATCCTATAAAGATAAAATATAATACTCATTCATGTATATAAAGTGAATGTGTATTAATTTGGATTTTTGAAGGTTCCCACATTACATATATCATCCATGGACAATGAATAAATCATATTATTGTATACACATAAAACCTCACAAGATAGATTATGTAAATCATCCTAACTACATCCCCAATCATAGAATATTGTAGAAACCCACCCAATGATTATTTATTATAAAAAAAATCATCTATAAATTTTTTAGTGACAAAAATATATAGATTTTCATTTTCCATGGGAAAATATCACCCACATAGCTAACATCCAGTCCCAAGAAAAAATAATGTGACCAAAAAAACCATGAAAAAATTAACATATGTATGACAATATAATAAATCAATAAATGATTAACCTCCCTAAATAAATTTCCAAGTAATTGATGAGCCATCCAATCATGACCATCAATCCTTATGCATCAAAATTGGATAATTATTTAGTAATATAAATTCCCCAACGTCGACGACCCTACAACCAATATAATATGAATAATGGAGAAGTAACCCCAAGGATTCTCAAAATAATTCAAACCATATGTCATTTTATTCCCAGAGAGTTGATAGGATTGGAACCACCTCAATAAATTGAACAATATACCTCAGATAAAAAGAAATACAAATTTTTCAAATTCATTTATATGATAAAATTATATCACGATGAAAAAGGATTATATGAGATTGATTATCATCAATTTTGGGAAGGGATTCTAAGGTTGAGCTATGGAAGGTGTAATTGAGTATAGACTTGTATTAAATATGTATCCCTAGATTATATCATTCATATATTTTAGATTGAATTAATTGAGGTGTATCATGATTATCCAAGATAATGGAAGCATGAGGTTGGGCCTTCCAGATCCATTCAAGCTCCCATAAAGGAGGAAAACCACATAGCTTTTGTATTATTACATGGAAAATCTCAAAACACCAATATATAAAAATATTTTAGACAAGGATCCATATATATTAAAACTACATTGAATTCAAGAGTACCATCCAATAAATCCATAAATCCTTGCCTGGCTCATGAAAAAAAAGGTTTAAAGATAGATTAAGGAGCCCTTATCCTAGAAATTAAATCTAATGAAATTATTTTACATGTTATAAGAATAAATTTAGATATTTTATGGAAATAAACATTCAAAATAGCCCAAATAGACCATAGTAAATGAACATATAATCCTAATGGAATTTTGAAACATTGTGTATACTTTTTAGGGTAATCATAATGTTATTCATTTTATCAACTACTACTTAATAATTTACTTTATATTTAAATATCATGATACTTTGAATTTTGGTCACATTTGGACCCTCTATTCATATAGTGGAATGAATAATTTATAGGATCACTATGATTTAGTCAATGATGGTATCAAGAATAATCTAAACTCATCCAAAAATAATTCATGTATTTGGATAAATAAAGATTACAGAAAATAATTTCATATAATGATTTGGCGATATAATAACAATGTGTAGAAACAAAAAGGAAATATTATAAAAGTACATAATTTATTTAATGTTATTTTGATATGAAATTATAATCCATTACCTAGAAACAACATTCAATGCTCTGATTGGTCGACCTAGATCCTATTTTTCCAAGGAAGTTTAATTATAATATCATCAATGTCGGAAGTATTCAATCAATAAACAAATATGAAATCTTTATGGTGATATATCCCCATTTTATTGACTAAAAAATAACTATATAGATATTATATATTATAAAATCGATGGAAACAACCTCAAAATGAGAATGTACTACATTCATTAGCTCTAAATGGATTATAAGTCTCCTATAAAATTCCATGGAATGACATCAAATATATCATATTATCTTAGTTTCTCTAAATTTTGGAAATAAAACATGATATTTGAGGGGACCATGTACTTTTAAAAAATAAAAATGTTTCTATATCATATTATATTATTAATTGCTTCCAGATGTTATTATTGATCAATAATTTTTACAATAATTTGAAATAAACCCATTCACCACATATAGATGATTCCACATTTCATAATTACTTATCAAAATTTATTGATGATATGGGTCCAATATTCAAAGTATAAATATTTTATTGGAATAAAAAATCCTTTCAAAAAGAATATTTAGGGTATGGGAAGCCTCACATCTATCAAGAAGGTATCTATAGAAGAATAAAACCCATCATATCCTGATGTTAATTCCCATGAAGAAAAAATTGTAGATGAAAAACCATCATAAAAAGACCATGGAAAATATAAATACTATACATGACCCAACCTATAGTTGGTGGAAATTTAATATTATCCACATATTATTGATTTAGGAGTCACCAAAACCCTAATATTGGTTACTATCTGGGATCCACAACCCAATTTTATAAGTTTGACCTTCACTCTCTAGGTGTATGAGAAGTATTATACATTTATAAAAAATACGTATTTATACACATGGAATTATGGGAAGATATATATATTATCTAAAAATCATGTAATGTTATATTACATAGACCTTATAAAAAATATGGTGTCTAAAAATTTGCCGCAATAAAGATGCATCCATCCCATAGTTATCTAGTTGATGTAGAAGTTGATAAATTAATCACGGATCGTTTCATTACAGAAGGTAAATATGTCAAATGTTTGGACAAAATCCACTATGTTTAGAGTAAAAATTGAATAATTAGGGAATGTATCATATTCTGGGATCATAATTGACTCAACCAAATGGTTGAATTTTCAATCATAATCACAAAATTATTAACTAACTAAATTTTAGTTTTTCACACTCTATTCATCAGAGATAGGTATTCTATGTTCAAAAAAATATATAAATATATTATATATAAATCATTCATCAGTATATAATAATCCCAAAGAGTATATAGACATTATGGGATTCCATTGGGCTAAATAATATTAAGGAAACTTATTAGAAGGTCCTATAAATAATATTCATGATCATTTTTTAAAATTTAGTAGAGATCAATTTAAATGATCTGTCAGTGAATTTAATATATATTCATGACCAATTTTTATCATTTATAAATATCTATCATGAAAATAAAAATGAAAAAATTTAAAATAATTTCATTGAGTTGAAATTTAAGAGTCACTTGTAGTAATTTCTTCTGGTTCATCTCCCTTTATTAATGAATCTAGTTATATCCTAGAAAAGAATAATTGCACTCCTGTCATAACTACTTGTATAAAAACACTGAATGTTATGTGGCCTTCAATTGTTCCATACCGATAATTTTAAATTCCTCATGATCGTCCTAGAAAATTTATCTCATTCCCCATAGTAATGAAAAATTATAATACTACCAAATTGGGTGATTGATTCTGGTAAAATTTCGAAAGCATAGAGTAGTATCTCTCTGATATTCTGATATTATTGTCAAATATATATGTAAATACCCATACCCCCAATATATAATCACCTACGAGACTTCTTCGTAAAACATTAAAAAAAATTCTTTAGGAAAATATAATATCAATTATTACCTTAATCATACACTGCTAAAAACTGAGAGAAGATATAGGAGAGTTAGAAAAATATTCCTAGATATAATATTCTCAATATAGATGTTACAAAACTTTTTGTAGTATAATGAGGTTTATCTTCAATCCAAAATTTACTATATAACAATTATCCTCTCAAGATCAATGATGACTTACCATATGGAATTATAGGTAGTAAATTTATAGTAATTCGACAATATATATGCCTCTAATAAAGAAATCAAAGGTTGTACACATCCAAATCTCCTCGAAACTGAAATTTTATAAGTGGAATTTCCTCAATATATTTATTTCCTTGATAATGTGTTCTTCAATATCAATGATGTTTAAAAAACATTGGAGCTATACTTTACTAACACCTCCCACATCCAAACTATTAGCATAATGGAGGACCCTAAATTCGATAAGGGTTTCTTGGGAATATAATTACTTCTACATGAAATTCATTAATAATATATTATCTATATAACATTAAGGTATCAGATATTAGAGATTTGTAATATTAGGTCTTGATAACAAGTTCATATATAACGTTATCTACCACGATATCCTTCCCTAACAATAAATTTAACTAAATCATGGTTATCAAACAAGTTAAAAGAGAATATTCTATTAAGATAAATGAGTTAATTAATATTAATGTTAATTATCAAGGAATAAATGGTGTAGTATCCAAAAAACTATGTTATCATGTAATATTCATTTATAAAATTCTTATATGGAATCATTAGCTAACATATCGACCACTTTTCCTAACCTAATGTGTAGTTAAATAGTCATCCAAGTGGCGCATTGATGTGTAATGGTTCACTTATCCAATGATATAGGGTGAAAGTGTGTATTAATTAAATTCTAATGTATGACAAATATAAACTTTGGATCACATTCATGACACTCATTCATTTTTTCAGATGTCCCTAATTGCATACATTTTCAAACTAGAGGAACACTTCAAAGATGATGATAGAAAATTTATAATCCATAGATAAACGGTGATCTTTATCCTCAATGATATATCAGACATATCAAAAGTGATTTTCATGTAATGGTTTTAACGAATCCTTATCAAGTGAAACCATGGATTTGAGATTCATAAAATTATAGAATATGTCCTTGTAGGAAAATATTGGGCTTCACTGAAAACATACATACTCATTCACTATATTGGAAGAATTTGGAATATTTTCCAATATATGAAAACAGTGAATGTCAAATTCATAATTAAGTTTCATTTGTTCTAGATACATGAAAATTTCATAAATCGACCTCAAGATGTATAATATATCCCCATGTACACCTAAATGGTATCCACATGGGGATTCAATGTTATGGACTTATTCCCTATAGTTATTCCATAAAATATATGTTTATTCTTACAATAAACTATTTCTTCCTCAAAAGGGATTAAGGAATACACCTATTGAATATTGGTACCATATCCATTTTCACATTCATGTGATCATATATTATCACCCAATTTAGTGTTCATCATGTAAACCTTATGGATAATGGTAAAAATTATATCCACAAGAGTTATTGATATTATATAAAATGTAAAAACAGTAGACCAATAATTATTCCCAATATCATGAAGATACTAATATATAGATATAAATAATTTTACACGATCCAATGAAATATCATATAGAAGATTGTGGAAAAGGTGAAAAAACTTATTTTTATAAAAAATAATGATATATTTGTACTGAACTAACCACAATGAATAACACTACCTATGAGAAATATAACAAACTTTAATTCTAAGGGTTATTTAAAATCATGCAAAATTTTAAAATTTATTCCCAAATCCAATGATGTTTTGTGCACTGGGTTTCAGATAAATATTTAGATAGTTGAAAAAACACGAGATGGTTTTTTGAATGTATTATGAGGCCTAAGAGGGGTTTTGGTTTCTCGGGTGTGAGTTAACGAATGGAAGGGATAGGATTTCTGTGAAATTGTTCTATAGGGGTCATGTCATATAATGTGATGTTATAGGTTCTTCTTAGAATCACATGAAAAACTTTAATATTTCAAATTCAGTCCAGTGGAATGACTAGAGATGTTGTCAAGGATTCATGGATTCTTTTATCAGTAGTATCATCCCTTATTGTCTATTTTATTTTTTATACATTTTTAGTGTTTTTATAAATAGGTATTGATTTTTCTATTTTTTTTGATTGGATGAATAATAAAATTAAGGTAGAAAAAATTAAAAAAATGTTATTTTGTGGGGAAAGCTATTTGACCAAAACTAGGAAATCCTAGGTCCTTCAATGACTAATTTAATTACTAAAAATAAACATAATATTAGGCATGAATCACCATTCTCAAATTAGATTTTTTAGGCTTAGTAAATTTTTGAAATCACATTTCCACACTAATTCCAAATTCCTCCACTACATCAATGTATGAGAACACCACGATTGCATACTTTCAATTGAAATACACTAGATCTCAATCATACAATGTCATAAATTTTTAAAAAAACAATAATCTTATGTAATATAAATGATCAATAGACAAGAGAATTTATTTTTTTAATATTGGAATAGGATGGTAGAAAACACTAAGGTAAATAGAGAACTATTTTCCCTATTCCCAAGTAATTACACCTTTATATCAAAATAATATCAAAAAACTAAACAAAAGATGCAAATAAATGAATTCAGTGGACCATAATATCTTCAATGGAGACAAAAATGTGGTATATATCAATTTTCATAGAGTTTTGAGATCATAATAATGAAACAAAAACATATTAAAAAAATAAATAAAGAAGAGAAGAATTAGGGGATGACATAACCCATGAACAAAATAGAATATAATTAAAAATAATAAACTTTCATGACTATACATAATAGAAATATGGTTGAAGGAAAATGTTATGATCCATTACATTGGTTGAGGGTAAATGTAATTAAAATAATTATCACTAATTCTTCCTCATTTAATAATTTTAATATGAAAAAACAATCAACTTTATTAGCTAGATGATTGTCATGTCGCAGCTTCAAGGGTTGTTATTTGAATATATATAATATTCCAAATTTATACCATATAGAAAATCAGGATACACCTCTAATGATTTATTTTCAAACTAATTCATGATAAATCAAAATATATTTCACTCTATTACATCTCGGATCCACTAGATGTCGAATTATTTTGGCCATGATAATGTGATAAAGATGATGAACAAGATAAGAATTGGTATTGATGAATTGTACCACATCATCATTGAATTTTTGTTATAATTTATAATTCCGCACAAATATCACCCATTTCATTGACCCACATTTTCATATCAATTCTAGTACCTGGTGTGTGATTTTTATTATAAATAATAGTGGCCTTGAAAATGGGATTTCAGTTACTGGCCTGAAAAAATGTGAGTTACTTCTCCTGTTCAACATTATCAACCATAAATTAATGGATTAAATTTTTTTATAGAATTTTAATATTATAATTATTTTGGAACTTATTTTATGGATTTCATGTTTTGGTGGTCCTGTGATCTTAACCTCAATCACATCAAAATGGTTATGGTTGTGCAACTGTTGAGTGGAGATCAGTTTTGAGGTAGAATAAATATTGTGGTGATTGAATTGACATGTTAAAATTCATTCACTATAAATTGTCAACATGCACCATGTTTGTATCTTCTAACATAACTAAAACCAATTTTTTTGGGGGGGGGGATTAGGTACACCCCATCTTCATATCTACAAAAGTAAAAAAATGAGCAATAATAATATCATTAATTTAGTATCCCTTATGATCAAAAATCCATTTTGTCACCTATTTCGAATTAACCTCATAATCTATAATTGAATATATATTATGGTTTTAAATTCCAATGTTTTAAATTTGTTAGAACCGTGACTTGAAATGGAGAATTCAACTCCATCATAATTGGTTGATTATTCTACCCCCAAATAATCAAATATAAATATCTCTCAGATCAGGGTCACTATCACCAATTGGTTTAGAGCATAAAATTTCTTTAGTTCAGTGAGCTATATCTCCATAATGTATTATGAAGATAGAATCTATTTTGATTATAGTAGTGGTGAGATTTATAGTAAATGGTAAGGATTATGGTGTGGTTGGTTCATAGAGGAGCTCATAGTTAGTACATCAACCACTTGGATATGATGATCTTGTGATATGTTGATGCTAGATGCATACTATATGTTTAATAACAATGAGGATACAATGAAATAATTTTAATGTGAAATTCTGGTCATGTTGGCCTTGAACATGCATGGTAGGTCATTTAAATCTCATGTGAGAATCCATAAATTGTGAATAATTTTGAGGAAATTTTTAATGGAGTATTTGATTAGTCACATGAGATGATTTCTAATGGTAGGATTTTACTTAATGTGGTTCTCTAGCATGGTATTTTAATTCTTCTCTAATAGTCATTATACAAATTGTTGAAATGAATTATTGACATGTGGATTTAAAAATGAATTTGGTTACAGATTATTCATCCGGTAGGTTACCATTCCACATTGCTCATTTTCAGGATTTATTTCTTCTTGCAGCTAGTACACTGAATTTGAGAGTCTCATAATGGACAGCTCATTCATTTACCAAAATTTTGTGCACATTCTATTTAAATTAACCATGGTGACTATTTACTATTCATAGTGTGTTCAAATTATTCTACTTAAAAATATGCAACTGATAAAATTATAAAACAAATTTAGTAAATTATATAACCCAATGGATTTAAACAATTAAAATTGAGCATCGATAATGAAATAAATTAAAATTTAAAACTAAAATCATTTCTAAAGAATATTAATTATATTTTTTCACAAACATAATTAATTTTATTTAATATTATTAATAAAATAATTTACAATTCTAAAATTATAAATTCTTCCTGGAAAAATAAGATTTAAAATAATATTAAATTTTAATCTTTTATGACATTATCATTTATATAATTTTTAAAAAAATTAAAAACTATTATATAGACTTTCCAATAAATTAATTATTGAATAATAGAACAAAAATATCTGTAAAATACAATTTTAAAATAATCACAAATAAAAAAAAGTATCTGAAAGCACTAATTTTCCAAATATTAAATTCTAGTAATGATATTTATTCAATGAAAATCAACAAAAATTATTGAAAATGATTTCTCACTTCACGCCTCCACATTTAAAATGTTAAACTCTTACGAAATAAATTGAATTAAAATATTAAAAAATATCTAAATCATATATTACATCCTACTTTCAAATTCACATGAACTAATTAATAGAAAATAATACTCCATTGTTAATTGAATTTCCATACATCCTCTATGATTTCAATTTATTGGCTCACATTAATTAATTCAATGTTTTAATTCATGAAGTGAAAAAATTAGATTTAAGTTGGAGAATAATTTCAATAAGAAGCAGTTGCATTTATCCCACATATGACAACCCTATATCATAATATATGATAACTATTAAATAATTTTATATGTTCAATATCTTACTCCATATGCAACATCAAACCAAAATCAAACAATAATATATTTTTAAAATATATAAATATTTGGTACAACTAATACAACATATATATTAAAAGAGAAGTAATGATGTGGTGTAAATAATTAATTAAAGGAAATAATAGCTAATTTTAACATGGATGGAACTCAATTAGTTTAACTAAAGTGAATTATAAGATCCTTTTTTTAAAAAGTTGTTTTTGAATAAATTTAGTTTGTATATAATTTTCATTTCCATTTCAGGAAACATGAGACTGATGATAAATTATTTTTGATATTTATAATTGTATTATAAAAATGTAATTGTAAAATGATATGATATATGAATTATAAGACTAAATATATAATAATAAAATTTAGAAATATATAAAATTTGATTTTCATTATATTTTATGATTTTATTTATTAATTATAATCGTAGATTTTTTAATTTCAAATAAATAAAATTTACATATTTTTAATTCCTTAAAAATGAATATAATTTTCAAAATTTTGCTTCATTTCCCAAAATAGATGATTTTTTCAATAGAAAGGTCGGTATTCACAAAAAATATAATTTCCATGAAATATTCACATTGTTAGAAATACCTAAAATATTGAAAAAAAATTAATATAATGATATATAAAATTATGCAATATCATTATCAATTATTAAATATTATTTTTACAAATTACACCCTTGTTGAATATTTATATAACTAATGTAATGTGTAACTATAATATAAAAACTTTTTTCCTTCAAACTAAATAAATTATTTTCATGGTGTGGTATAATTTTATTTACACAGAGAAGCCTACAATATCTAATTCAATTCATTATAAATTAAATTATGCCTTTAATATAAATATCAATGAGACTTTTATCCTATATATTAAATCATTATACAAATAAAATTATATTTTTAAACGACCATTTTACAAGATTTTGAGTTTTCATTTAAATCTATATTTCAAAAATGTATATTTTTTTGCTAAAAGTGTTTTTGTAATTGATATAATAAGAATAAAATTAGTTAACAAGTTATATTTAAATTAATGTTCATAAAATTAATTACTGTTTTTTGAAAATTAATTATCAGAGTAAATGTTAAAGGGGTAAATTGAGTATATCATAGTGTAAAAATAACAAAAATTTAAAAATGTGAATTTACTGGAATTTTTTGATTTTTTATTTATAAATACAGGGTTTTCACACAATATATTTTTTTGATTATTGGGACTATGATAAATACATTTACATATTGAAAAATGGAATGGTTCATTGAAAAGTGAACTTACATTCACTTATAAAAATAAAACACTTCTACCCGTAAAAATAAAATCATTATTTACATTCCGAATATATACTCTTAATTTTAATCTCCCAATAAACACTCCTATTAAAATATAACCATGTTCAGTCATATTTATCATATTTCATAAATTTCAAGGATTATTCTAGGGAAAGATCATGTCCATAATGTAACTATTATTTTTTTCATATGTTTTTCTTCTTAGGAACACTGAGCCAAATATATCATCACTATAAAAATATGACGAATTCAGTATAATTTTTATAATTATATGTTTTTATATTAATGATAAAAAACATTTTTATTCATTTCCATCCATATATAAAAACAATGTAATGTCAATCGTGTGTCTGCGCGTACTATTTCTTCGATGAAGATTCATTTTTTGAATTTTATATTATTTTTATTTATTTATTGAAAAAAAGTCAAAAATCATGGAAAATAAAAATAATATCAGTATGGTACTTATATAATTATGTTATATTAAAAGATACATTGTCTTAACTATACTACACCATCATGTTAAAGCGTACTGATGTTTTTCTTAGTTTACAACCTATAAAAAAAATGATTTAAATATGATAATGGGTAAATATAATAAAAATAAAAATTATTATTATTATTGGTTGTGAGAGTTTAAATATCATTTTATGTGTTTCTAAAAGTTAGATAAGGTATATAATTTATTATTAATAAATTAACCTCGACCACAAAATTTGCTAAAATAACTCGTTATCATTTATGTGATCACATAAAATAACCAAACATCACATGGAATGAAATAAAATTATTTTAAAAAATTATATTTATAATTTAAATAATCTCAAATGATATATGATTAATGAACATGGTATATAATGATGTGAAATGATATAAAAATTATTATTAATATACAAAACAGGTATGATTTTTAAAACTCGATGGTCATTATATAATATATTAATTAAATTACTCATGATAAATATTTTTAATAAGTATTTCTAAATTCTAATATTATGGATTAAGATTTGGAAATAGAATATTATGCTAAGAATATTTGTTTTTCACAAGGTTATAGTCTAATAAAATCTGTAAGGATATAAAGTAAGGGTTTTCATCTCAATTTCTTATCATTGAGACAAGAACTGTAATTATGAAACTATGTTAATTTTGAAGGTGTTAAAACAACCAATTTGATATATTGTATCATGAAACACATTTATTTAATTATAAATAAATAAAATTTAATTTTTAGACAATAAAATGGGTTTGATCATAATATTACCAAATAAACAAATGATTTTATTATAAATGCATCACTTTTAGTCTTTGTAACATCCTAAAATTTTAAAAGATCATAATACAAAATAGTGTATATAATATGCTACACCGATTATAGAAACCCCATGAAATAAAATTATTTAAATGTTATTGTTATAAAAATATTGTTAAATTGGTGGAAATAAATAAGAACAAACTAATTATGATATATATATATTTCTCCTAGTCATTAAAAATATATTTATTAACACTTAATAAATAAATAATAATTTTTTTATTAAAGTTATAATAAGATAAAAATATGTTTTCTTAAATAATATATTATAATAATTTTTTGACTGAATATGATAATTACTTTTTAAAACTATTAGAAATTTTATGTTACAGAAATTATATACTTTTATAATTAATAATATTAAAAAAAAAATTATTTTAATTATTTATTTACTTCTGAAAATATTTATTTTTAAATGAATATTGAATAACTATAATTTTCATTGAAAATTTTCTTTTATTTTCTTATACTTTTAATGTCTCATTATATTTTGTGTTAGTTTCAAAAAATAATTAATTTATTCATATAATAATTATCTATTGAATGTTTTCTAATAAAAATCATACATTATTTTTCTATATACACATTTTAATAAAAAAATTCACTTTTCTTGAATATCATTTTTTGGCCATGTTTTATAGGATACATTTTAATTTAAATATTTATAATTACATAAATTGAATTTTATAATATTGATTCAATATTTTTAATAATAATAATAAATACCCGTAAATATTTTCAACAAAACATTTGGTCAATATGAATAGTAACCATTATAAATTTTCATTTCCACGGTAAAGAAAAAAATTGGTTAATCAGGGTTAAAAATAATTTGATAAGGATTAAAATCCATTAAAAACTAGCCATAATTTTATTTTATGCATATATTCCATCCATATCACTTTAAACATATCAATATGAAAATCTAATTCCATTTATCTCTAATTTAGAAAATTATAATATTTTATATAATGGATAATGTAAAAAATATCCCTTTAATGATTTCATTTTTTAAAAATCTATAAAAAATAAATATAGTTATAAATAGTTGTTTAAAATTATATATTATTATTATAATGATTATTTTTTAAATTTTTTTTTAAAAGGTTGTGGCTGAAGCCTTTTTTTATTTCATGAAAAGACCTCTTTAGACTGGGTATAGGGAGACCCATTACATATCCCGAAGGCCCAAGGCCAAGTTTCATGAATACAAGGCATGAAATCCCATATTTTTTCTCAAGGAGCCCCTCGGTGAATAGTACTTCTACAGTACCCGAGCTGCTGTAGAACCTGCTACAATACCACCATCGCAACAGTCCTTTTATAGTTCCCCTGCCGCCACAGTGTTGATGCCTCTACAATTCCACCACTGCTAAATTACTGCTACAATGCCCTACTAAAGTACATATAAAACACCCGAAAATTAGTCCCTGCCCAGATTTGATCCTGGACTTTTGGATGCCAAACAGGAGCCTGTATGTGATTATATTTACTCTTAAACATTGTTTTTTTGGGTGGAGTTATAGAGTTTGATTAATTTTATAGAACAATATAACAATTTAGGGAATTTTAAATGAATTTCTTCTAATTTTTTACTATCATGATGAATATAGTGTCAATTTAAATGAATAGAGTAAAAAATGACATTACTGATATAATATGTTAAATAATATTTTATTAATTGTTTTAAAAATCACAAAAATATCACAAGAGGAAAATAAGATAGATAAATTTTATAATGTTTCATCGCATGGCTATTTATTATCCAATTTTCATTGTATATGGAAAATTATAACTGTTTAATATTGAAAAATTAATTATCATAATTAATGTTAATATTGATTAAATAAGGGGTTAAAGGGAATGATAATGTTTTAAATGATATCTAATCCTATCTAAAGATGTACAGATGAATTTATTTATACGGAGTATTCTATATCATATAATAAAAGTAATATTTTCGGAGTTTGACATGATTCCGTCACATATTCTATTATAATATATCATAAATTACCAAAAATTCACATTCCCTCCATTATAAAAGGACACCCCTTATTTCATTTAATCACACCACATTGTTCCATATATCTCTACCAAAAAATTTTAATTTATATTTTAAAAATTCATATAAATAAATTATATATTATGTTCTTCTCAAAATTCCATTCAAAGAGTCCTAAAGAAGAGATGTAAATAATGTATATAGAAGAAGTGGTAATCCTATAACGTGCACACTTTTAATTTATTTCCTCTATTACCAATATGAAATATTCTTCAACCATGAATAGATAATAAAATTGTTTTCTATAAAATAATTAGACATTATAACGATAACTCCATAACCTCTATCTATATGCACTTCAATCAAATGAGAAATAAGACTATCATATTTGTGTTTGGGGGATAACTGCCATCAAAACCGACATAATATGTTTTTCATTAGTTCTTATAATGGGTCATTAAAATGATGGGTTAAATGTATATATATGACATTCATGAAATAATTAAAATTATTTAATGATAATATAACATATATCACAACAACTTTCAATCAACAGATAAATTATATTTTTTGTGTGTGTGTGTGGATTACCACTTCCCTGAAATGATGTGATTTTTTAACTCATCAGATATCTAATATATAAAATTTATAAATGATATAATATTATAATTATTATATTATTATAATTATATATTAAAATAATAGTATATTCTTGCATTCTTAATATATTTTTTGAAAAATAGAAATGTTACTCATGCATACTTATGCCATACCATTGCTACGACTATAATGCAAATAATTTTTCAATATAATATTTCATGAATGGTTTTTAAATTAATATATATATATATATATATATATATTAATATTTCAATTTTTAATATTCTATATATTATGGAATAAATACATATTTATTCACAATCTATATACAAATCACATTTTTATACTATGAACTGAAAATCGTCAAAATATACGATGAGGGCTTAACCGATTTAGTAATTATATATGTAGTTGAAATAATTGAAAACTGGATTAATGATAAATAAATTAACCTAGTAAAATATATTATAAAATTATAAAATTTATATGAATTTATTTTAATGTATATAAAGGTCATACGTTGAATGTCTAGACTAACAGTACGATATTTCATCTCAATTTACCTTTATTGAGGCATATTTTAATGTATTACAACTATTTTTTTATATTGTGTATATACATCCTTTTTATAGGATATATATTGAACCATTTATAAATCGTGGGTAATAACGTTACAATTCATGATACTTCCTTTAATGAGTTTGATTATAAGGTCACTGAATTAGAATGGCGATTTTATCTCAATTTCCATTTATTGGGATACACTTCCTATTAATTTAATTTTTATGGAATATCATGAATGGCCCGAAGGCCTTCATTTTAATTGATTTCTGAAAACACCCATTTC
Organism: Viscum album; assembly: GCA_963277665.1. NCBI lineage: Eukaryota > Viridiplantae > Streptophyta > Magnoliopsida > Santalales > Viscaceae > Viscum > Viscum album. The sequence continues at coordinate 2,018,814,068 of OY728127.1, forward strand.
AAGGGATGAGGGGGAACCCTTATAAGGCCCATATGTCTAGATATTACATGGCTCGTGGGCTTAGGAGATTACATGACCCAAAGAAATTAGGGAATTCAACTAGACTATGAAAGAAGAACCTCCCCTCCCCAGCATCGGCATCATGATAGTATCTATCCACCATCACAAGGCTGTCTGGCTCGGATTCTTATTCAAGTATAGGCTGGTCCCGATGTCATATCCATACCCTCTCATTCTAAAAAATCCATTTGGCTCTGCTCAGGTGAGTCCACCTGCTCTAAATCCTCTTCTAGGGATACTCATTTTTTGTAATGTATTTGGGGAAATGGCATGTGGCCTAAAGTCCTTGAGGTGGCCTGAAGGCCTTAAAGGTGGCCTGAAATCCCTACTGACCTAAAGGCATGGGTTGACCAAAAGCATTAAAGGCTCCAATGCCAAACTGGTGGCCCAAGGTTAATTGTTCCAGCTACACAGTACCAAATAGTACCTGCTACAGTAACTGCTACATTACCTACTATAGTACCCACATAGTGTACAGTTCTTTTATAGTACCTATACACTATATAGTTCCGCTGTAGTACCCACACAATGTACAGTACGACTACAGTAATGCTACAGTCCCAGATACAATAATGGTAGAGTAACTCAGAAATATGCCTCTACCTTGTTTTGAACCAGGGTCTTGTGGATGCATTTAAGGATAGCTCACCAACTGGGCTGAGTATCATGTTATTTTATGGAATAATTATGTGTGAATTTACATCAAATATTATTATTTTGTATTTACATTAATTATTGTGGTTCTAAAATTATTACACATGATCACTTCTTTGATTATTTTATTACTCAATAATATGATTTAGTATGTATTAATGATCTGATTATTATTTTTTGGGGCCATGAAATTAAATTGAACCAAATTCTTTTTATATGGGGTAAATTTTAACAAATGAGATATTATAAATAGGATAAGTATTTTATCATGATATTTAACATTCGTTTTATTTTCATCATTTCATGATATAATGATTTAAATATTATAAAAGTTATAAGGGTTTTCCTGGTCTCAATTTTAAATCTCTATGACATAATTCATGTTTTACATTATGATTTATATCATATAGTGTAATTATCACCCCATTAATTTCTTCTAAATTTTTCTCTCATAACAAGTATAGGTTTCCCATATATAATTTATATTCCATTATTCAATATCTATTTGATTCAAGCATTTCCCGCATTGAAACTATTTCTAATCTCAAACTACCTATATTGAAACATGTTCTGATTAATTCTCCTATATTCATTTATATTTTGAATATTTTAACTCTTTATATGTAATATCACAAATCTATTTATTCTCATGTTATTTTATGTTCACTCTGTAAATTTTTTTTGTTTTTAATTCTTCATAAAATATATTTTCTTTCAATACATTATATTAAATACATTTAAAAAACACTTTATATTTGTTCTTTATATTATTTTAATAATTTTTTTCATAAACCTATATAATATTTTAATATATTATCTATGATATTGGACATTAATTTAAAATTATTTTTATGGAAAATTCTCATCATTTTTATCCTGAGTCACTTTGGAATCTCTATATAATATTTTTACAAGCATATATAATTTTATCATAAGTAGAAAAATATATTTTCCTTATTTTATTACCATTATTTGTATTGAGGCCACATTTATATGTTTCAATAATAATTTTCAATGAAATTATTATTCATAATATTTTATGAAATTCTATAAAATATTACCAAAATAAAATGGTATTTTTTATTTACAATGAAATGCTGTAAATGTACTATTAAATTTATTTTCATTCATATCAACATCGTCAAATGATTCCTCTACTCAAATAAGATTATGATTTTATGATACCATCCATCTTATTTCTCTGGAAAAAGTTTTGATGATTTTTTTAAATATATTATCATTAATACAATTATTTCCCTAGGTTAAACAAGATATAAACAATGGATAATTGTTTCAAGTGAGTTATATCAAAAAAGTCAAATCTTATTAATTTTTTTCATGAACAGTACATAGAAATTTTAAATGATGACAAGTGAGGTATATATAAATAAAGTTTATTGGGGATCTCAAAACATATTATACAATCTATAATCCCAATATAGCATATAAGACATATGACCCTGAACTAATATATATGATGGGTGAGCATGATATAGATATCCAAAACATTGGTTAATATTCATCCTCATTAATGTCAAGATAGAGGGAGTAAACTAGGGTGGTTTCTCCTATAATTATAACTTGTATTTTTTATCTCTAACATAGGGTATGAAAATAATTATTCCATGTCACATGTTTGATATCACATGGATTGTGATTTTTGATTCATATGACTCTTGCCTTTGATTAATCATTATTCCATGTCACATGTTTAATGTTCTATATTTTATGTCAATGAATTATATAATATTATTCTCATTCACACTGACTATGTCATCATAACCCCATTGTCATCATATGATCAGTTGTGGAACTAAATTATTAATTCATATGTTTTCCATTATTTATCATTTTAATTGAACCTTATTATTTTTCATTTTCCAAATTTATGATTTTTTTGTTGAAATACCTATGTTTTCAAAGGTTTTATACATGGAAAATAATATAGGATATGTTTTATAATTTATATTGAATATGAATAGCTATGTATTATTGAAAAAATATTCATTTTTAGACATGGGTGTTGTTGTGTAAGAGTTTTTATAAATTCTATAAAATTATAAACACCAAATATTGTTGGGTATATACGTGATCCATTATTTCACTTTGATGTTTTATGATTGTGATGGATAAAATAGGGCCACTACTATCATAATCTATTTTAGAAAAGTAAAAATAATGTTTTCAGAACAATATCTAAGAAATCAGATTTGTTGTTTGTATTATTTGTATAATAGGAATGTATTAGATAAATTTGGATATTATCATGTTTTTATGTGAGGGTAACATATTATCCATGAATTACATCATGATTTTATGGGTTTAAATATGATAAAGTACTAAACCAGTATTATCATAAATAGATATTACATATTATTAAATCAATATTCAATAAATTATAAAAAACATGTCTAAAAACCATAATGGTAAAAAGGGAGATACATAAGAATAACATAAGAATAACATGAACATGAGTGTATGTGAAAATGATAATAATATTTGGAAACCACACCCAACATATCATAGGTCATATTATTGGAACATGGAGTAAATATTGAAATATAATAATACATGAATAAAAATGAAATCTATAAACAAGAGATATATGATCATGACATTTGTATAAGATTGAGAATTGTTGAATATACATAATAATAGAAAATATTATTCTGGGGACACCAACTATAACATTAATACCTTTTTATGATTTGGATAACCACCCTTGTTCCACATCAATATGGGTATAACCTCCCGTATATCGTCTTTTGGGATTGGGATAAACATATAGGTTCCCCCTTTGGGGCTTGGGATAACCTCCGTGTACCCTCATCAGTCCATGGCATAAACTCCCATGTACCATTTAAGATAAAATAAACCTAATAAATACCCATGTAAATTGAGTTATATATATTTACCACTCATCAAAAAAAGGAAAAATTAATTATATGTTCTCTAATATCATAAAACATTCAACATATCATAAAATCATAACCCTTGTAATGAAAATGGGTTAAATAAAACATTTCATCGATTCACCATAGAATAAACCATGTAAAAAATTTATTTTCATAAATATTTCATCGACATAAACATTGGCCATTGAGAGAAATATTAATGATGATATAATTCAATTATATCCTCATTAATCAATATGCAACATGAATGAATTTCAGTTTATATGGAAAATTATATTGAATGATCACATGGAATATATGTAGAGGAAAATATCATATCGACATTAAATGATAATTTTTATAATTTTTTAACAAAATATATTTTTAACAATTCTAGAAGCATAATAAGGATGATTAAAAAATTATTACAAAACTTATTGAGGAAAATTTAATTACCATTTTAAACCACAATTTTTTATACTAAGAATTCATGAAAATTTTGGAAATAATTTTCACTACAATTAAACATTCAGATTTATAACGAAATCAAAAAAATTCATTTAAAACATTTCCTAAAGAATATAAACATTCCTTTTAAAATAATTTTTTAAAATATAATAAATTTGGAAAATAATTTTAATTGAAAATAACCTTTAATCATATATAGGGAACATCATTGAAAATAATATTCATGAGGGTGGGAAATTCCATTCAGGTTGTACACATTAAAACAAATATTCTTTCACATTTTTATCAAAATCTAGATTGTCATTATTTTAGAAGAAGACATATATATTCATTTAAAATTATTTATAAAAATTTATCCGTGGGTAAAAATATATTAATCAATTATCATGTGGTTTTTAAAACATTTTTAGAAAAATTTTATTGGAAGAAACATGGTTTTCGACATAAGAGAGAAATGAAGACAATTTTCTTAAATAGATTATTTTGAAATATTGGGTACAAAAATAGAGGAATTTTAGGGGAATTTTTATAATCTTGATATTAAAAAATTAATGAAAATAATAATTTTCTTATGATATGTATCATAATAATTTGTCATCATAATCATTATTATAAAAATACTGTTAAATGATGAGATTGTAACAAAATTTTTGTAATATTATAATAAAATTGATTCATTAGAACCAATAAATAATAAAATTAAATGAAACCTATAATATTATGATAAAAAATAAATTCATGATTTTAAATTTAAATGTTTCTGTTTATAGACCTCATAAAATAATATAGTTTCAAAATATATCATATATCTCAAAGAAAGAAAATTGAGAAAACAATCCCTTAAAAATTTGGTAACATTTCATTCATAAACCCCCAGAAGAGATATCCTAAAATGGATGTATAAATAAAAATAATTTTGAGTACAATAATAATAAAATACAATCATTATGTATATAAACCAAATAAATGACATAGGTGGGGAATGTGGCATGTGACACACTTATGTAAAAAGTGAGACAAAAAAACAATTCCATAAGTCTCAAAATCAATAATACATGTTCAAACATCATGAATAAAAAAATTATTATATTCATATTTGGGAACTATATCTATATACATCATACCATATATGATTTATATATGACGTTTTCTTACCCTTCGATTAACAATTCTATGTCAAAGTCATTTTTGATGGATTAAGTACATTTATCTTTTATTCATTGATTTATTATTTTTGTTCATCAATAGATTATCATAATTCTATAATATACTCAATTTTAACAATGTTATAAATATTTTATCAAATTATAGTTTCAATTTATTATTTTTATTAACTAATTAGGAAAATTCCGAGACAAGGCACTGAGCTGGCGTGTGAATCTACAACCCGGTTTGCATAAAATATTTTGATTAAAAGTGATCAGTTTTTAAAAAAGGGATCAAGATGTTTTCATAATATATTAGAATAAATTAAAAAATGGTTCCTAGATCAGAAATCTACGGGAATTGGTGTGCTCATAGTCGTGATTTTACCATAGGTGGGGGCTAAACTCGACTCACACGGGTCAGTAGTGAAAGTTAGTTGCTGGACATGTCAGTAATAAAATATTTAATGAAAATATTCTTTTTGAATATATTGAATAGTATTATTTATATTACAGTATTTTAGGAATTCAGGGTCATAACCAAAACCCTGTAATTCCCATGATAAAAGTAGAACAATGTTTTATCAATGGTGGAAATAGATCCAAGATCCGAATAAGGATCAATGAATGATGGTTCGATGAAAAACAAAGATGCGGGCTCACCCTTATTCAATGACCACTATAAACACTAGATAGGCTGTAGTTTACTTTGTGATCTTTCCCCATTTCTTAATTTGATGATGAACGTAGAACGACCCATTAAAAGGTTGATATGCGGTTCAATCGCTTGTGGGATTGGATTGATTTGTGTGGATTTATAGGGAGATAATCTTTCTGATTTCTTAAATATTTTTTCATAGTAAATAATTTTAAAAAATAATAATTGTCTCCAACATGATCAAATATCATGATTCATCCTTTTTTCTACGTTTTGTTTTCCTTACCCCAGTTCCTGGAGTTCGTTGTCATGAAACCCTCGAGGTCACGGATCAACATGTAGGTAGGCTTTGATAGTGATCGAACCCCCGAAGTAATGGAAAGATGGATCAAGGACTATGGATGTTATGATCATGACCCAATGACTGTGGATGTGTATACATTACTAAAAAAGCATTAGAGGGTGAATGACATCCGTGGGAGGGGTGGTGTTGCTGGAAACAGTTAGTACAAGCCACCTCCGCGACCACGGGAGCAGGCGACAACATCAACCGGGTACTCCAAGTGGGGACACAGTGAGGAAACTATGTATATGGTTGGGAGGCTTCTTGGATCCCATGGTGGTAGGGAGGATAAGGGAATGGTAGAAGCATTGGGCTGACCCTATGGAATATGACACAACACTGTACTGATATGGGAGAAATGTTGTCTGGGTAGACCACTTGTGGTGTAGAAATCTGGCCCTCCGCACATACCATACCACGAAAGTCTGGCAACACCATGTGGCCCAGAAGGCTACAATCAAGCATGCTAAGTGGGCCATGCCTGGTAGGTCAGGCCAGGACTGGTGGGTTGGATTGGACCCACGCCCGACCTGGGTCATATATTTTTACGAAAACAACCTAAACATCCAAATCAAGTTTATGTTTGATGAGATTTTTACAACTTTAGGATCATTGTGACGAGTCAATCAATTTGAAATAATCTAAGTGAATTTTTTAAGAAGTTCACATATTACCTAATTACTAGAGGTGCAGGTTCTACCAGAAAGAGAGAGCAATGCAAATTTTCATTTGAATGGATGTGACCATGTGATTATGTGACTTAGAGACTACATGTATTACTAAGACTATGTGTCTTATTGAGAATATGGTATTATCGAGACTACATTTCATACCAAGACTATATGTCTTCTCAAGATTGAGTGTCTCCTCGAGGTTACCTATCTTATCGACAATATGTGTTTTTTGGATTACATATAATAATATTTCATTGCATACATTAAACTTATACCAATATAAGATGACTATGTTTCTTCAAAGTGGTATACTCCACATATTAATTTTTGGTATAAATCATGTATTTAATAGTGGTAAACTCCATTTGTTTCCTTTAGGTATTCTTCATGCATTTCTTAGTGTATTCTTTCATGCATTTGGTGTCTCATAGTGTGTATTGTTCTACTCACCCCCGCACAGGATTTTCCTACACTTTTCATGTCTGCTACTGACGATCGAAACATTGACGGAGTCGTAGGTGGAACCGGACTAAATGGTTTATAGAGAGAATATATTGTTGAGGTGTGCTCTTATGACTATAGACAATTGTCCTTGTCCATACCGTTTACGTAGGGTTTTCAACATATGTGTTTTAAGAACATTAACTTTCACTTTTCTGGACTCCCTTTTTGGGTGGTCTTGTATTATTACCCATTTTAAATTCATTTTTTCTATTATCATAGTCTTTTTCCATTTCCTAGTGGTATAAATGGATGTTTACTTAGTTTTTTTTAAATTATAGAATTTTGGCCTTAAAGATATGTGTGTGTGTGTGTGTAAGGGTACATAAGGAAATGACTCCCATTTATGAGATATGCCTACTCAGTACTAGTAGTCTTACCCTTTCATATTCGAGGTGGACTTTAGTTAGTTAGGGTATGAGACCCTCATGGATGGGTTGTGATAGAGTGGTGTCATGGGTGGCCAGTTCTACATAAGGACCAAGTGACTATGTGATTGGTTTAGGGAAACAATGTTTAGTGTTTTGAGTTCAACTTTCATGCATGGAAATCCAGTGTTTCTTCGACATCTAACATATATATACACATAGACACTGAATAATAATTTTCAACTCAGTACATAAAAAAATGGTTCAAGGGAAAACAATTTTAAATGCCTCATATAATATTTTAGTGTGTTATAATGTCTTTCTTGAGTCATCTCACCTGATATAATGTATTTATTTTGGTACATTTTATTCTATTTTAGGATGTATCCATGTAGAAATACATCTAAGATTCCATTGCGTGATCATGAGGACAATACGCCTATTGAAAAGGCATTAGTTCATGAGTATGTAATGGAGGTAACTCCTCTCGGTGGTTTACTAGCGATACCACCACCCATCGACCAACAGTAATGACCAACATAACCATTTATTGATCCCTACAGGATGAGTGCATTAAATGAGTTATAAAGTATGTGACCCTTCCTGATTCTTTGTGAGACAGACCCCTAGGTAGTTGAGGATTGACTGTATGTAGATACACGTGTCTTCCGTATTGTGAAGACGCCTTTTGGCCAAGTGCCAGTAAAAGTAGTGAGTCTTCCTCTGGAACCATTGGGGTGATTGTAGATATTAGTGTCCCAGGAACATGATGAGATGACCAAATATTCAATTGAATTCATGTGTCTTTTCAGAGATGATTTCATTTCAGTAATGTTATTCTTGGTGCATATACAAGAGCTTATGCATCTGCTGGAGGGCATTTAGATAGAGGTAGAGTACTCAAGAATTCTTAATGATTTTTCTCACTACTCCACAGTTATGGAATGAGAACCACTCTATAGAGTGCAGTCCATTGAGTGGATATTATACAGGGAGATTAGGTAAACCATGATATCCATTAGAATTCCTACATATGCTGGGGTACTTGAGTGTGCTCTACAAATAGAGAGATTTCGTGTTCTTGTGGACACTGGTAATTTGATCTTTCCAAAGGCACTAGGTAGTTGAGGCTTTGGAGGTAGCTAGATAATATCCGTCCTAGGGAACCATGTGGGGAAAGAATTCTTGGGGAAAACCCCATAATGCGGGATCAGTGGTTTGAGGCTTCCAGGGCAGTGTGAGTCAGCTGAATGATAGGTTTTTTTAATCTTGTAGTGGTCTGGGACATCTCGTATGAGATTACTTGACCCATTGTACGAGTGATCAGGAGATAATCAGGGTGTGATCTTCCAGATAAAAACAAATTTCCTTATACCTACCCATCAGGTAGGGTTGTCTCTAGATGTGTTTTAGGAACTTGTACTTTAACTCTTCCAGACTTCCTTTTTGGGTGGGCTTGTATTGTAGCCCTGTTTACATTCCACTTTTCTAATATTGTACTATTTTGTTGGTATCATAGTGTTATGTATTCCTGTATACATAGTGTTTTTTGATTTCATAGTTTTTGGCCTGGATGTGTGTTCATGGGAACAGGTACTTAGGCAAATCCTACTCATTTAGAGATATAACTACTCTGTGCTATTCGCCATCCCCTGGCCTATTGGAGGTGTCTTAGATTAATAATGACATGGTCCCATATAGAATGGGTCATGGAAAATATCATTAATTTTTTTAATATATGTATTTTGATTGATCCATAAAAGTTAGCGATATAAAATTAAATACATCGTTAAAAGAGACAGCAGGTTGTACGTGCTCATGAATGATGATTCCATTTTTTATGAATGAAAAAAATAATTAAATGTAAGTAAAATAAAACCATTAATGAATAATTTTTATTTCATATAAATGAAATATTTTAATTTCACTCATCCTTATACATTCCATGAAATGTGTGAAAAAATCACATCGCTCCACGAGATGATAGTATATCGTACACATGAACAATGTTATCATATTCCAATGGAATAGAAGAAAAGAATAGAAATGTGGTGTACTGATTATATAAGTTTAATAATATCACAAATATCATATAATAAAATATTATATCATTATATACAACCGTTATAGGAGAATTTGGAAAACAAATAACATTGGTTTTTGGGGTGGCAGTACTCTATGCACATGAATGATTATTCTATAACCCATTTGATGGAATATAAGAATGATTTAAGATATTAAAATAACATAATAATATATATTCACATTTAAGATAAATAATATATTATTTAATAATATTTTAATAGTAATTAAATTATTTGGAGTATGAAATTAAATAAAACACTCGATTAGGGACATTACCTCTTCTTTTGGAAGCTTCTTTTGTTTTCCATCAAAATTATTAAATGGCTTGAATTTGTGAAAAAAATAGGACTTCAAATATATGATTATGTAATTAAAGGGAAATTTTTGGGTATTTTTATGCCCAAAAAGTGGGATTGGATGCCTGGAGATGAGAGGAGAGGAGATGGCCTTTTATATTTGAGGTGAGGGGCACACATGTATGTTTTGAAAATAATAATGTGTACCTACTTGTTTCACATGAAAAAAAGATAAAAAAATTTAAATTATATAAAATATAAAATATATGGTCAATTATATCATACTTTTGTGTTTTGGATATGTAATTTGATAGCCTTAACACTAATTATTTTCTTATTTACCCCGTGTAATTCAATTTTTACCTTAACCATTATAATTTTTTAACTGTTTTTACGACTAATTGCTGTGAAAAATTAATTTAACCTTATTATATGTTTTATATTAATATTATTCTAAATATGATGTCAAGTTATTAAAATCCAAATAAAATAATTAGAAACATTTAACTAAAAATTAATCCCTCACATGGGATGAGAAAGTGGTCTTTAAAGGGATTTAATTGAATGTATAAATGGTTTTATAAGAAAATTAATCATTATAATAATTGGGATGAAACAAATAAAAATAATTGATTTATAATTAAACTATGTCTTCTTTTAAAAACAACATGAAACAAATTTTATGTTTTTAAATGCTTTAAATGATATGCCAATTAATAATAAAAACTACTATTCTTCATTCTTCAACAAAAAATTTATATTTTATATAAATTCTAAAATATTCCACATAAGATAACATTGAAATTATGATTTCAAAAATAAACATTATGTTTTCATAAAAATTTCCAAACGAATAAAAAATTAACTTTAAAATAAATTCACAAGCAGCAACAAAACTACTTTTTAGATAAAACTTGTCCGAAAAAATTGAATTTATTTATATCTATTTTCTGAGAAACCCATAAAATCAATATTATATTTTTTATTAAATATATAATATAAAATATTCATTAAAATTATTCACCAATAGTTTTTTAACATTTATATATGGGAAACATGTTTTTGTACATAAAAATTGTTTATGAGAAAATGATTTCCATTATATCCAAATAGGTTTTTTATCCATTTATATTTGATTTTACAAATAATAATTCATTTTATATAATTTTATATACCATATAATTTCATAATTTACCAAATCCTTTTCATACATCAAATTCCAATAGCTTGGTGATAACATTCATATTTAATAAAAACTTCTTAATAGTACGTCATGTTTATTTTAAAATCAGAATTATTTGTAACAAAACATAATCATAGTTTTTCTATAACTCAAGATAAACTTGGTATTTTTGGTAATAAAAAATATGAAAAACATTAAATTTATTTTCTGAAAAAAATCATAAAAAATATCCTGGGGTAACATTATAACTCCTGTAAAAACGAATGTATCCCATTAAATTCTTTACATTGGTAATAAAAATGAGGATAATTATACCTACTTACATCCTCAGGTTCCCACAAATATTATTCATGATAATGGTTTCAACACAAATCATTTACTAGGTGAGTGGTATTGTTTTGCTGCATTTTACTTACTTGATCCAGAATCTCAACCATTTTTTCATTACATGGAAGACCGTACACCAGTGATACGACCTATGAGTTCTGTACATTTGAAGGATCATATATTAAATTTTTTAGTAGAGGAACATTGATGACATCATGATATTAAGAAAGGTTTTGTGGAATTTTGAACCAATTAGATACCCTCTAGATATGATCAATTATTTCAAAAGGGCTGATATACAAAGGTCAGGATTTACAATCCTTTTTTCCATAAGGAAATTTATTTAAAATGTTTCTCACCAAATTATAATTCTCGACCACATCAAAAATAATGAGAATAGCATTTTTTGAACTTTTTTCTATCCTTACCTGTTGATAAATGGATGCAACTTCTCTTCTATCTCATCATCTTTACTAGATCCCAATAGCATTCTTTCCACATCATTATGGTAGTACATCAATGTTATTCACATATTTCTATAAAGGGATTCATAAGGGGTCATATGAATCCTCTGGTGAATGATATAGTTTCACAGAAACTCATCTTTAGGATTGTGTTGATCCCAACCACCATTTAAATCCATATAAAAATATCTGATCATAAACTATAAGGTTTGAAATAATATCTTATACTAACCATCTATCTGAGGATGATACGCAGTGTTAAAACTCAACACTATATCAAAATCATACTGTTGAATTTTCCCAAACATTGTGGTTAAATTCATTTCCTTATCACATAAAATTTAATTTGTAACCCAATGAATCCTTTCAACTTACTTAATGTTTATCTAGAATGTGGATCCATAGAAAACCCATCTCTAATAGCAACCAAGTGTGATGAATTTTGTAGAATATCAACCATAAACCATAACTATCTCATTATAAATGTTATGGTAAACTATAAAGAATATAATTACCTATAATAATATGTCTACAATGTGTAATGGAATTCCTCCTTAAATAACATTATCACTAAAACAAATAAAAAACCAAAGGGATTTATGTTCATAAATTTCTCTTAAAACATCCATACACCTAATAAAATTTGATCATATAAAACGTCAAAAATTGTGTTAGTGACTTTGAACATATGATAATACATAAAATAGTAACTAGATTATGGAATCCATAACTATTATGTCAATATAATATTGATTCATATAAAATTCATGGTTTAATTCTCCATTTATTCATTATATAAAATATTACCTTGTATAGAAACATTTTCATTGGAAGCTTTAATTTGTCCTTGTACCAATAGAATATCAAATTTAATTTCACTACTCAAAATTATGAGTAAAGGTTGATAATAGATTGTCGATATCCAAATACATATTATTAAATGATAAACTCAATGATTTTCATAGTTCTCATTCAAACCAAATCTGAAACAAAAATCACAACTAAGAAGGGGAGGATAATGTGCCATCATCATAATGATTCACATAATCCATTATGATAACATAATATTTCACATTATCATTCTAGTTTATATGTTTTTGATGATTATAAAAGACAAATTCCCTAGGATTGAGACATTTATTCACAAAATTTCCAAAATCCTTGCATCTAAAGAACAATACTGTGACTGGAACATTCTATAGACCATGATCTATATTATCATAATTTTCTATCTTAAACCCATCATTTCAGTATTTGATTACCGGATGACCATCCCATCCACACTTTAAAAAATTTCTCAAATTTCTTGTACCCTTATGTAGATTTCCATCTTGTTTCAACCCACACATTGAGTATAAAGGAATATTATCTTATTCTGTCCATGGTTTTTAGATTTTACATTGAATTCCATTTTAATCTTCTTATAAAAATAATGATATTGATATGTAACTCCAACATCTATTTCAAATGTGAAAAATCATAAAAAACATCATCATAGATACTAATCTATCTTATGGATAACACCCTTCAGTGACATAGTTTTAAGAAATTAATTAATTGATCAACATTATATTCAAGATGGATGATAACACCGTAATCTTACATTTCTTTTCCTATAAACTTTTCATAGGAAGTACCTATGGATTCATCATAATTTTTCATTATCTCACACGGTTACTTGTTCATAAAAAATAAACATGAGTAATTTTATTATTTTAAAATGTGTTCTAAAACACATCCCACTATCGGGAGTTAATATCATTAGGTTGCCAGGTGTTAATGATGAGATTCCACATTATATCCCCCTTTCCATCATATTTATAGAAATAGAAAATTTATTTGTCAGGGTTTAATCAAATGAGAATGGAAAATAACTTTTTAGTGGAATTAATCCGGTGACTTGTAGATCAATTGATCAACTATAGGTATGTTGAAATTTCTTAATGATGGACCTTGTAGAATTTTGTTCCTTTTTTACCATTTTCATGATCAACATGATTCATGTCCTGAGAAAGTTGAATTAAAATAACAATGTTATTTTACATTAAAACTCATATAACGTTGTTCTACCCATCACTCTAATCATTATATTTTATATAAAAATCAGCATTAATATAGTTACTTCAAGATCCATATATTGACCAAAAAATACATTATAGTGTATGAATTAATAATCATAATGGCGAACCCCATAATCATTATAGGACACTTATATTATATCTAAATCAGGACACCATCTTTTTAATGTATGACCCCATAGGTTTTCCATGGTATTTCATAGAAATCATTATTTTTAATATTTTTTGATGCTTCATAAATTGTATAAGAATTTTCAAATCATATAACATTGGTGTTTTAAACAAGTTGTGTAGTAAGGCGTGCTTTCATGCACTGGGTGTGAATTGAGAACAAAAAAATTACCATTTTTTAGATTGATTACAACTAGTTATCTCTGTTATGGAGACACGTTCACCGGTAGTATCCAAACAGGGATATAATTTATTAAAATCCACTCTCTCTATCCATTACAATAAATCACTGAAATTTATCTATAGACTAAAATTTTCTTCGACATATTTTTAAATACATCCTTCTATATCCCATTAGATATATACCTTGGTATTTCTATAATGATTTCTCATTATTATTTCAAAAGGATAACTACGAATTTCTACTGATACCATAAATTAATAACCTAATAATTTCATACATTGATATTACATTTTTTATATAAATTTTAAATAAATTACACAAACACATCCCTGATTTCAATAATATCAATGTTTCATTGGAGACCATGAACATAATCTTCTAACTTGGTGAATGATCTTAAACATCTCCTGTAATCTTCTTCCCCTTTTGTTTATTGAAAAAAATACCAAATTTAGAAGATTATTTTCACAAAATAAGGATTAGAAATAGAATAATAGGTGTACTAATTTAATTTTTAATGGAAATAAAGGGTGATATATAGGAATAATATGAACAAAATGTTATGAGAACATGGAAATATGATTTATAAACCATTCCCTAGATATCAAAAATACTTATCTTGAGTCATGGAATGACGGTTGGTAGATCATATGAAATGTATGATAAGGGAATCTAAGAAAATTATCCATGAGATCATAACATTAATGTAATACCATGAATTGTGTATTATACATAATTATAGAAAATATTATGTCATGGATACCAACTAATAATTTTATAAAATGTTAGTCTTTGACTCTAAATATAGGTACATACATTGGTATTTGGATAATATCCTATATATCCTCTTTCAAAAGTCAAATAATCCCATGTGTACACTCTTTTATGCATTGGATAACCTCCCTTTTACCATCTTTCGATATTGTTATTTCCTCTAATGTTCCATTTGATCAAATATAACATTATTCATTACCCAATTCACTAGAGTTGGATAGAGGTATCACTCTCACATGATGAAAACCAAAATTATGTGTGAAAAAATATCATAAAACATTCATCATTTCATTATAACATAATCTGTGTAAAAAAGTTGGTTTGGAAACATAATTCCTTATTTCACCATAGCATAGCCCATGAAAAATAATGGGTTTTCAAAAATATTTCATCAACAAAACATTTATTGAACAATGAAAGAATATGGATGAATTCATTCCAAATTATATCTAGTAAAATATAATTAACATTAAAATATTTCATCTTTTATGGAAAATGATTTTGAAATATAAATAAGAACATTTATTAAAGATTATATCTTTATGATTCAAAAAACACTTTTAAAAAATAAATCAATTACAAAATCATTTTCATTTGATTTTTTTTGAAGGAATACTATGTGTGCTTTAAAGATATATAAAAACATCTTGAGAGGAAAAAAGATATCTATTTTGTAAGTAAAATTTTTAGACTATAAATTTAAAAAATTTCTTATGTTCTTTTCTTTGAAAATGTATATTGAAAATTATAAAGGAAGATTTAAAAGTAATTTAAAATATTTGTTGACAAAAATATCATTTCCACATTGAATAAAAATTTATTGAACATAAAAATTGTTAATTTTTTTAGAAAACATTGAAAATATATAATGGAAGATTCAGTGGAAATAATTTTCATGATAGTAGGAAATTGTTTCAATCCTGTACACATTAATATAACAATTCCTTTCAAATTTTTTCTAAAATCATAATGGTTAGTTTTGGGAAATAGTAATGAAGACTATGTTGAAAAAAAAATTAAAAATTAAAAAATCGGTAAATTTATCTTTTATAAATAATTTTATGAATTCTTACAACATTTTTGAAAATATTTTTAAAAGACAAGGTTTTGTAAGAAAAATGGTATTTAACCGAAGATATAAGTAATGAAAATTTTTCTTAATAAAATTATCTATAAATATTTTATAATTAATGAGAGTAAAATGATGGTACAACAATATCATCTTGGAATAAAAATATTATAAGAAAAGTCTTGAATTTATTGAGAGATGGATGAAAATATTTTTTCTTTAAAAACATTATCTTAAACAATTATGATCAACGATATAATTCAACCATAAAATATTTTCCACTCTGGTATCGTTGAATTAGAACAACCATAAAGTAATAAATTTTATTAAAACCTACAATATAGTTATAATAAATAAATTCATGATATAAAATGTCAACGATCCAGTGTATACAACTTATAATTGATGTTAGGTTTATATCATGAGATATGTCTCGAGGAAGGAGAATTGAATGAAAAATAGCTTAATGATTTAGTTACATTAGAACCATGAATCCCATGAAATATAAAAACTAAAATGGATATGTAAATACCAATAATTTTCAGGATAATAATTATAAAATATATTCATTATAATTGAATACACTACATAAAATAAATAAGTGTTGAATATGACATTTGTCTCATATAAGAAAAAAGTTAGGTGAAAATCCATTAAAATGTGTCACATGATCCTTAATTGACATTAAATACTCATATATAATTAATATAAATATATTATAAAACTATTAATGAACCATATATATATATATATCATAATACATATTATTTACATATGTCCTCTAATTTCAAATTTATTAATAATTATATGAAAAAGCCATATTTTGGGAAATAAATGTTTTTCCACTCATGTAAGATTAAATCAATATATATATAATGTAAAATATTATATAAATATAATATATATTTAATATAATTTATTTATCGTAATCCATAAAAGATAGAGTTAAAAAATGAAATACATTGATCATGGAGACAGAAGGTCATACATAAACATGAATGTTGTCACCATTTTCTAAAATGAAATAAATAAATAAAAGTAAATAATATATTAAAATAAAAAAATATTTCTTATATATAATATATTTTCATTAAATCCATATTTATTACCATCAATGTCTTATTTGAACAAATCACATCGCTTCGCGATGTGGTAGTCCTCTACACAGGAATGATATTATTGTATTCCCAATGAATAGATGTTAAAAAGGAACATTTTATAACGTGATTATAAAGTATAAAAATATCATAAATATAATATATCAATAATAAATCGTTAATTATAAGAATTCATGATAGGTTGTTAGGGAATACGAATAACATCAGTTTGTGAGGTGGTAATCCTCCGTCGACATGAATGATTATTTGAAAAACCATTTAATAGAAGATGAGAAGTATTTAGGTTATGAAATTAAAATAATAATATATAATTAAATTTTGGATAATTTTGTTATTATATAATTATTTTTTAAAAAAATGAAGTCGGTGGAGGAAGACATAATATCAATAACTCAATTAGAGATGTTACCTCTTATTCCAACAAATTATTTCGGTTTTCACCAGAAGGCTTATTAGGTTGGATTTACGACCGAAATGAATTATAATGTGATAATATGGATTTTATTAAGATATTTGGGTATATCATTTCTTAAATTAATGGTTTTTGAGGTGTGAAGTGGAGATTATATGGGGTGGCCTTTTATAAGTGAGGTGAATGGAACAATTATAATTTGTGAAAATAAAATGGCGAACCATAATGTTTCACATGTGAAAAGGATAATGAAATTTCCATTATATAAAATAGAATATATATGGTTGAAATATTTCGATATAATGGGTTTTGGAAAATATTTGGGTCATTTTTAAACATTATAATTTTAGTTTAACATCATAGTAAACCAATTTTAACCTTTACCATAGTCAATAATTTTTTCTCTTTATACTATTTATTGTGGTAAAAAATATGTTCAACATATTATATTATATTATTTATTCTGATTCGATATTTGGAATAAATTTTTCAAAATTCTATTAAAAAAATTTCCAAAATTAAATTTAAAATTAATCACATAGACATGATGAGAAATTGGAGTTTCAAAGATAAAATGTTTGAATGGTCAAAACGTTTTTATATAATAATTCAATGTGAAAACGATTCCAAATACATAAATTGGTTTAATATATATATTTTAATTAATTTTACTTTTAAAACAATCATAATTTATTTTTATTTTTTTAAATACTTTAAGGTAAATGAAAACTAGAATTAAAAACATTTATTTTTACTATAATTCCAAAAATAAATATTCCCCAAAATATCGTAAAAATTATCACTAAGATAAATTTAATATTATTACATGGAATAGTAACATTATATTTCTAAAAAATTCTAAAATGGTAAAAAAAATTAGTTTTGAAATATGTTCTCAAAAGGAGAAAAAACATTTTTAGAAAAATATAATTTTAAGTATAAAATTAGATTTATTATTAGTTCATGGCTAGGAACCCCATAAGATGGATGATATAAATTATATTGAATATATAATAAAGAAATTTCATTATAATCATTAAAAAATGTTATTTTTTTAAATTTTTTGTGGTAATACATGTTTGTATGCATCAAAATAGTTTCTCAGAAAAATATATAATTTATTTAAAAATAGTTTATTTTATAATGTATAATTAATTATTCATTAATGAATTCATTTTATATACATGTTCTTTACATATATTTTAATAGTTCAGTGAATCTTATTTAAACACATCATTACCAAAACTAGGTGATAATAAAAATATTAAATAATAATTTCTTAATAGCACGTCATGTTTCAATAAAAATCGGCAATGCATGTAATTGAAGTTAAACGTAGTGTTTCATGTAACGTAATTTAAAAATGTTGTTCTTTATTAATTAAAATATTAAATTTATTAAATTTATTTGAAAAATTATATTTCACATAAAATATATTCCTGTAATACATCATAAGTTCAATGTCCTACACACCCTATATGTGAATTTATATAGTTGTATTTTGATATGATTAATGATATTTTGGATTAAGATTTATTAGGATAAGTTATATATAATTCATATGTTTATCATAAAGGATTATTATAATATAAATACACTTTTTGGGATGAACAATCAAATGTATGAGACAAACTTTGTTATCAAATCACTCATTAATTTTAAGGTAGTTTTTTTTATTTGTAACATATATTTATTTATTTATGAAATGATTTATGTCGAAACATTATTGTTATTAATGAATTTTTGAGATTAATATATCATTTATTCATATGATATTTTATTCAATTTGGATATTATATTACCTTGCGTTAATATATTTTGTTTTTTTAATATAAAAATATAGGAGTAGATTATTATAAGTTTTAGGATTATTTGATCTATTAGATATTTATTTTCATCCCTTTTGTATAAAAAATATTTTTTAATTCAAATACATTGAAGAAAAATATGGGATTTCCTCAACACGTTGATTTATATTTATCATGTCATTGAAATTATATTGATTATTCACAATCTTGATATTAATATTCTTATCCACACTACTTCAATTTTTGGTGATTAATTATTTTTTCCTTGTAAATATTTCTAATCCCCAATAATGTTCTCATATTTAGAAACATAATATGTTTTATTCATGGTGACCTTCATATTTTGTTTTACATCTTTTCAAGAGGATGTTTTATTAACTGTTTTATGATGTGGGATTTCAGAAATGTATTTAGAAATATCAAACCATTTATTGTTGGGATCAAGAGCAATATGTGGGGAATAATGTTTTTAGGGGGGATATAATATAACTATATTCTAAAATATCACTATATTATGTAGTGTATACTGCATGAAACACCGAGCCAAAAAAAACCACAAAATGTTATTATTTGAAAGATATTGTAATAACCATTCTAATTAATGAAATGGTATCTATAGTATTAACTAAATTATAAAATATAAATAATGTTAATACTCAATAAAATATAACTTATTCCTTATTCTGAAATAAGAATTATGTTATTCATTAATGTTTTTTTCTTCATAAATATATTTTATTCAAAAATTGTGTTTATTACTTTTTTATGAGTTAATATTATAACTTATTTATTGAAATATTTCAATTTAATTATATGAAAAGGTAATATCTGTTTTATTTTTCATGTAAAAATAAACATTGGATGAATTTTTGATATTTATTTGAAAATATTGATTTTTCATTGAATAATGAAAAATTCCATTTTTATTGAAAATTATCATTTATTTATATGTAATTAAATAGTCACATTTTATTTTACATTAATCTTAAAATATAATTATAATAATTATATTTTATATTTTTCAAAAATTATTTTTTGAATAAAAATTAAACATGGCTTGTTTATAAATACATTTATATTTATAAATGGATTTTTTATGGAAATCAATTATTTTCTCAATTATATGTTTTAATTTAAAATTAAATTATTCCAATTATTTTAATTTTATTTGATAAAATAGATTTTATATTTTTAATCATGATTTTTAACAAGATTAATTAATTTTAGGCTAATTTTTTGTCAATTTGAATAGTAACCATATAAAATTATTGTTACTGTAGTAAAGGTAAAATTGGTTATTTATGGTTAAAATAAATTTGATAAGGAATCAAACAATTTTAAAAAATTATAAAATTTCATTAAATGAATCTATTTCATCCAAAACAATTCTAGCCTTATGAATGTTACTTTTTCTAGTTATATTTTATTTCTACCTTTATAATATTTTATATAAAGGATGTTGTAAACAATCTAACTTTCTTACTTTTAATTATTTTTTTGAAGCTTAGAAAAAACATATGTTTAGTTTGAAATTGATATTTTAAAAATAAAATATTATTATTTATCATGTAAAATAATTATTAATTTTATTTTTGAAATAATTACATTAAATGCTTCGACAACGCCATTTCAAAGAGTGTGAAAGAAGTTAAAAAATTTAGTAAATTATTTTAAAAACACTAATAGAAATATATTATTCTGTTATATATTCAGTAATATGAATTTTATGGATAAATATAAAAAGAATTTGTATTTAAATGTTTACTTTCTAATTATATTACTATCCAGATGACTATAAGGTCAAATGAAATGAATAGTATCCAAATATATATTAATAATATTTTAGGTTAAATAATATTTTATTAAATTATTTAAAAATCATATAAAAATTTAAAAAGGATAATTATGATTTCAAATTTATTAAAATTACATCCCTTATGAATTTTTAAAGCAATTTGTGCATTAAATATTGAATTACCACCCTCTAATATTGAAAAACTATTTACGAGAGTCAAGGTTGAAATTGGTTAACAGAGGGGTTAAACCAAAATATAAATATTATAATGACATATAAACCTATATAAATTTTATTATATAAATATATTAAGACCATATTAACTATAAATTCAAATACATTCTATTTTTTACATTTTTACAAGAGTGAGACGTGTCATATTATAATATTTCAAGAATTACTCATAACATTTCCCTTCCTCTCAAATAAATGGAATCCCATTCTCTATTTTATTTACACCACATTAATCCATATAAATAAATTAAAACAAATTATAATCTCTTTATACTTCCTAATATTTTATTTATATGTTATCTTAAACTCAAAATACCAGGACACTGGTAAATAATAAGGGACTAAAAAAAGGTCTACCAGAGAAGAGTTAATCGTCCAACACAACATCATTTGATTTATTTCTTATTTTAGACCAATAAAATATTATTCAAACATGATTAAATAATAATATCAATATATTAAATATATTGAGAAGTTGATATCTTAATTTAATAACCTATATCCCTCTACTAATCCACTAAATGGGAAATGAAACCATCGGTCATGTGTATAGTAGACTACCACCTCACGAAGTTATAAAATTAATTTTCTATAAAAAATTATTAAGGATGTTTATAATGATTTATTTAATATATATATATAATATTTATATCATAAATATAATTATATAAATTTATTATACGATACATTTTCTTACAATACAATCCATAGAAAAATGATAACAATTTTCATGCATAAGTGTCGATTATCACCTCCATGAAGCGATGTGATTAGTTTTTCACCACATCATATAGTAGGTATATATATAGATTATTTAAATAGTTATTATTATATTTATTCTATAAAAATTATTTTTAATGGGAAAATAATACTTTTATTCTTTCCTTTATGATCATGGGAAAATTGGAACAGTACTCATGCGTATGTTTAAACAACCATCTATTTTCTTATGAAATCATTCATTTTTCATAAACAAAAATCATTTATATTTGTAATATTATATTTAATGTAAAAAACTATAATTATATAATTATTATAATAATATTTATGAGGGAACAAATTCAACGTTCACTACATTCAACATACAAACTTCTCATTTAAATTAAGGACCAAACAACCCAAAATACTAGTTGTTATCTTAATCGATTAATTAAATAAATATTTCATCAAAAAATTGAAAGAAATTTATTAAATAAAAATTAATAAACCAATTAATTGAATAAAAAAAATTAAATATGTTATACATGTTTATTATAAGGTAGTTAAATGACATACATCTCACGTCTGGACTCGATGTATGATATTTCATCATAATTTATCTTCATTATGTCATAAAATAATTTTATAAAACTAATTTATTTTATATAGTGTATATAAATGCATCTTTAATTTTATAACATGAATACTTAATATTTCAAGTTATTTTATTTTATAATTCATGGAACATCATCTGATGGGGATTATTTGGAAGTTACTAAAGAAGTAAGCAGTGTCTTATTTAAATTTCCATTAATTTGATTATTATTATCCTTAATTAACATTATTATGTTATGATTATTTGTAAAATGAAATTTTATTGTATTAAGTTTCATTTAAAAATATGTTTTATTTAAAATTATATAATATATTTACTTAATCAATTAAATTGTAACACCAGAGATACAATATTTGTAAGGATTATTCATCACATTATGGTTTCCTTCACACATGTGTTTAATATACACCCACATCATATTATATGTTTTATATTAATAATATTTTTTTATTATACCTTTATTGAATATTTTATGAATTTATTTAATGTTTATTTTTTTCTCTATTTCATTAGAAATTGATTCATATGTTGTAATTGTTTTTGGGTTGTCTTGGTTTCAATTTACATTATTTGAGATCTAATTCATGTTATGTACCATGACTTATATTAGGTGGTATTTTATATCCCCATGAATTTATTTCAACATTCTACTTCATTGAATATGTGTTTTTAACATAATCATGTTTTGATATTTTATTAAATAAGTTGTTGACAAAAGAATTAATGCAATTACATAGATTTTTGTTCTAAAGATAAATATTTGAGACATATTTTGATTGGGGAACAAACATTCAATTATATGATTCATATGTTGACTATTGAAATATATTATAATTAATATTTTTTATATTCATTGTATTTTATGTTATTTTTTATCTATTTTTATTTAAATTGATTTCTGTTTTGATTGGAAGAAATGGGGTTTTCATTAAAAAAATTATTTTAGTATTTTGAAATAATTTTAACGGAACTATTCTATGGTTTTTTTTAATTTCGAAAATAATTTTATTTTTTAAAAATAAATTAATTACAAAATATAACATCAATTATCTCTGACATTCATTTAAAATTTTTTAAAATTGAATTTCTTAATAGCTTCTACACGGTCCACTTTTGACTCGACTTATATTTGTTTCAAAACAACATTGATTTATAACATGCACGAAATGGATAGATTTTCTCCATCGTGAAAATTATTCATTTTTATGAATCCATTATATATTTTCATGATTATTATAAAATAATTTATTTCTTTAAATATTTCATAGTTTCTTATAAAATATTACCAAGAAAATTTACTTTTTTCCAGTTTTTAATGAAATGTTTTAAATGAAATTTTAAAGGTATTTTAATCTAAGTCATCATCCTAAAATGATTCCTCTAATTCAAATATATTATCATATTATCAAAGAATCCATTTCCATTATTATTATGGATTATTATTATTATTGTAATGATATGTTCATGAATATTATGACATTTCCAAATGTTAAAGAGGAAGAAACAAAATGACAAATGCATTCAATTGTATTATATAGAAAAGTAAAAAAATATGAATATTTTATTCACGATGGATTGTAAAAAATAATTTATTATTGAATTTGATCTTGATATATCTAATTATGATTGGTTAAATGAACATAAATTATACTATAGGAGAGCTCGATATAGTTTACTTGCCATCTGAGACTACTTAAACTTATACGATGAGTGAGTATGATATATCTCACTAATTTTTTTTAATGATGTTCCTTATCTTTAAGGGAAATAAGGTTTTAATTAACTGAGGAGTTTTTTATTATGGATTTTATAAGGATATAGTTATCTCTAAAATGGTTTAGGAAAATAGTGTTCCGAGATACCAGCAAATTTTATTTATGATTTCTATGAGGATTTAATGTTTCCATTGATCATGAACGAAATCAATGGGATCATGATTATTTATTTCTATGATGATTTAATTTGTAAAATCTTTTTGACATGAAACATGATTAATGGTCCATATTATTATGAATGTGAATTATACTATGGTATGCCCAAACACTTTTAAAATCACCTCAAACCCTTATGTTCATATTATGCTCACTAATGATATTCAGTTGTTAATGCTAATGTTTACCCTAAATGAGAGTTTGAGATAACCCTTATTATTTTTAGTTTTGCTTGGTTATGAATAATGAAATTATATTATTTTTTTCCAAAATGTATAAATATGTTAATAATTTTACATGAGGTGTTGTAGTCTTGATGTGGAATAATAAAGAGTGGTAACAGTTAATACAATTCACATTTGAATATATGGGTGTTGTTAGGAAATATAATCCCATAATTATATAAAACATCAAATCTTAAATATAAGTTTCTATTTTAGTGATACAATAGTTTACTTTTATTTTTATGTTTTTGATTGTTTAAATTTAGTCATGTTTATCATTATAAAAGATATATATATAATGATTATGTTTTTACACTAAATTCATGAGTGTAGATACAAGGTTGTAAAAGAAAAGTTTTGTATTATAATCCTAATATAATTTTTGAATTGTATAAACTTCCTATATGAGATATCAGTCATGAATTATCTTTTAATAATTATAGTTTATGTTCAATGATTACATTACTCATTTAATGGTTGTTTATTAATGTGTCACCCTTATTGTAAAATCTTTCATGGTCTCAATTATGAATCATTATGATAATAATAAATTTTATACATCATGATAATTCAGTATAGTTTATTTCAAAACCATGGATGTTTTTCATCATTATAATTCTGTTTCAGGGGAATTACTATCCAAAACATTATCCCTTATTCAAGTGGATATTGATTTAATTTTCCCAAGTATGGAGGATTATTGGTAAGTAAATTTCATTAAACTGAGTTATTATCATTCATTGAACATATTACGTATAATTTGGGAACATTATTATCCTTTTTCATATTATGTAGTACTGGATCATTCTTTTTTGGGGATACAAATTCATACTATATAATCTCTTTGATGAATATTTCTCACTTCTTCGGTTTTGTTTCTTCATCTATCCACATTTTTCATCCGGATGTCTTGTGATCGTGTTAATTATGTTATTTAATTAGTCACATACCCATTTATCTATAATGTGGGAATATCTCATTTCACATAATTCAGAAATGATTATGTTCACCTAGAAAAAATGTCATTCTATTGATCTATGGAAAAATATTGGCATTTCGTATATGGTAATTTCAATAAATTTGATTATTATAAATTGTATTAGGAATTGCTCATCCGTCCAACCTATACCTCTATATGGGTTTAGATCTTGTTATCCATTTTATTTTAATATATAAAAGTGTTCTCATTGTTGATTTCAATATATTAGTAATGTAATTTGATTATTTATTAGATTCATTTACATCAAATAATAAGGTTATCCTTGTTTTATTGATTAAGGGGTTCCCTAAGGAATTCTTTAAATAGCCATGATGACTCAATTTTAAATTTTAGTGAACATGATATTGTGATTGGTGGGGACTAGAATTATGTATCCCAATTATTAATTGATAGGTCATGTGAGAATATAGGTTTGGGTATCTCATGCATTCATGGACAATCAATCAAGATGTCTTATCTATGGTTTCAATGACAAGTAATGATTCTTGGAATAAGGACATGACTATATGTTTATGATTTACAACATTATTTGTTCCATAATTATATGATATGTATTATTTATGTCAAAATTTTTATTAATTTTCAAGGATTTATCCTGATCCCAGTTTTATATTGATTTTTTCATCTAGTTTTTTACCTATTTTTTCCATAATAATTATTCTATGTTTATACCATGATTAATATAGTCATATATATCCATTACTAATGGTTTTATCTCACCCTTTATTATGTTTCAAATTTTAAAGGATATATATAAAATTAGTATAAGTTAATGTTTAAGAAGGGTATCATGTGTAAGAGAAATTGTGGGAAACATTAGAGAATTGTCATGAATTACGTTTTTTTGTGTATAATGGGAACATTTTATATTTTATACTAAGAACATTTTAATTACAATATTATGTTTACCATAATTATCTAATGTTCTAAACCTGAACAGGGAATTTTAATATGATAAATTCAATATTTTTTATTGATATTTAATTATGGATGGATTTCTTTAGGATATTAATGTATGTATCAAATAATTTATTTAAATTATGAGTTTTTGATCACATAATCATGAAGTGTGGGTTCAAGGGGTACCTATTGGTATCAATGAAATGGTTTAGATAATATGGTGATTATGATGATTTTTTTGGAAAATTTTATAGTTGATAAGTTATTGTTTATCATAAGTCAAGATTTAATGATAAAAATTTTAGAAAAGTATTGACATAATAATAAATGAATAATGATCATTTTATTTATGTAATATGATATGAAAAATTCAGTGAAATACCAAGTAATAAATCTATAAGGCCCCAGCCTTAAACCTTACGTAATCATGAGTTATTACAAGATTACACATTGAGGATCTTTTCAGGTTTAGAGTTTTAGAGAATTAGATCATAAAACTTGAATTACATTCTACATATAAACAAAGTGGTTACAGAAAGATAGTATTCTTCATTCCCATCAATGTAAACATGTTTAAAATAAACATGGATTCTTTCTTGACACTTCCTTGACACTATAATCAAATCATGTACCTTTCCCTTGACCTGTGAAAAACATTTCAAAAAAACTTGGGATGAGCATAAAAAGCTCAGTAAGGGATATAAAAATATGGAAAGGAAACATGGGTATATATATACATAAGGATGAGATCACACATTGACCATAAAACATAAGCACTTTAACATACCTCATCAAATCATGAATAAATCATAGAAATCATAAGACATAAAGGTAACTTGAGGCATTCATAACATTCTTACATAGGGAGTAACCCTCTTGGTTACGTTTGGAATACCCATCACAGTATATTCCCTAAATCACTTCGGAGAAACCTTAATGTTTCACTCCTTCGCGTTACCCAATGCATTGGAGAGCTATATCGGGCTCACCCGTCCTTAGTTTATCATGGAACCACCCGTCTTCATAATAATGCCCAAGAACCTCAACATAATCGTATCACATAAAACATGCATAAAGGAAACATAACATTTCCACCTTTTAATCACAAGATATCAATACAACAAATTTATATAAAGACATTATGAAAACCATTTTCAATACAAAAATAAAAGAAAAGTAAAACATGGTATTTATTTTTCTTTTAAAAAGAAGGTATGGCTTGTAGAGGATGCTGAAACTCAAATAACGGTCACGACGGCGGAGAAGTCGTTGTCAACGCATACGTACGAAAAAACATTCCCTTTTTTCGTTTAGTAAAACAATTCGTATAAAAAATATTCCTTTTGGTTAAACATAAAAGTCAAAGGGTTTTATACACCGTATAAAAGAAAGTTGTGTATAAAATAAAATATGCCTCAATGAAAGGAGATTGAGACGAAGTCCCATACCTCGTATCTGACTTGACGCGACCGTTCTTTAATCTCCTGAATAATAAACTTGAGTTAATCTATACTTGATTAAGAAACTTTTTCAAGTTCATTATTCCTTTTATACCATGTTATGAACATCATGTAATCATTTAAGTTAATAATGATCAATTTGTCGGTATTTGGTTCATATGTCAAAAATAGACTTCTTACACTTACATGTTGTTAATTTGGTCAAAGGTTCGTTATTTCCAGAATGCTATTAATGATTTAGATAACATATATATCATATATATTCAGTATATACATGTATTTACAGTATTACATCACATTTAGAGGTAAGAAATGAAATGCACCGTTCATGGAGACGGTAAGCCGTACATACGCATGAACGCTACTTACATTTATATTTCATATTTTCTGGAATGGAATATTAATGATATAAGAGTATATTATAATTCCAGTATAATAAAATATATAATATCATTAACTTTATCCTTTACATATCCCACATATGGTATTAACGAATCAAATCACTTTTAGGGGGCGGTAGTCCGCACTTCCTAAAATGAAGATATCGTGTTTACCCATAATGGAAAAAATAGTGGTATGCCATAAATGAAAAATACAGAAGCTTAAGGAAAGAATAAACATATTATATATCATATAAAAAAATAGTGACATCATAATCTCCATCTTTGAAGGTGTTAAATGAGTATTGAACAATCATCGTTTCGGGAGGCATAATTTCACCATCCACGGAAACCGTATGTTCATTAACCATTTGATGTAGTTGTGTGAGAGTGTAGCTCAAATAAATCTTATAACAACATCCTAGTATATTTAAGATACCGGTGTTGTTACAAAAGAAGTAAATAAAAAGACTTTAAGGGGTTGGAGAGGCAAAATAAAACAAATGAACATGAGAGAATGAATTACCTTTTAAAGTGTAACTCCTTTTGATTTGAGCTTAAAGGCTTCCTTTGAAAGGATTCTGCCCAAAGTGAATCCTCTAGGATGAGGAGAGGGGTTTTGAGAGAGTAAATGGGCAGGGAATGGCCGAGCCAAAGGCTTGAGGAGTGTGTGAAATGAGGTAGAGGTCGGGGCCTTTTATAAGAGGAGAGGAGGGGCACTTTTGGAAATCATGAAACTATTATTTTATTTTCAAAAGTTTTTCGAATTTATAAGGTCCCACATTGATATATTTTGAAGATAAGATGATAATGCTTCGAAATATTCACATCCAATAGTTTTTGGACAAGTGTAGGTCTTAGATTGTATATTATCTTTTCATTTTATTTAAACTATTCATTAATGAGGTCATCGTTGCATCATCATGATGTCATAATTAAAATAATTTATTTAATGTCTAAAAATTATAACAAAAATATCCTGATTTATGAAATATTCTTATATTTCCAAAGAGTATTTATAGGAAAAAATATGATTAGTATAACCCCTTCAAAATTTTTTTTAGTAAAACAATTTATGTTAGTGTCATTTTCACCTTTATTTAAAAAAAGGAATTAAAGTCATTATCTCACCCAAGAGGCTCCATAGGGTCCCCTAAATCGACCCATGTGTTGTATTGGTCGGCCATGACTCATCCAATAGGGGTAGGACAAGTGTCATGGTGTTTTCATATTTTTATAATGTCATTTTTACCTTAAATTAAACTAATTACCTCTAATCGCGAGTAATGAAAAAAAGTAACTATTCACCAAAAAATTATTTTCATCCCATTGAACCACATTATACATATTAATGACAACCATGTATGTCGGATTTTCAAAAATCAATACACATTAGTGGTAAACTTTCATTTAACTGAAAAAACGGTTTGCTTGATTACCACTTAGTGGTTTAACTATTCATCAAAAAATGGATTTTTTTTCAGAAAATTACCAAAAATTCACTCTAAGCTATATTCGATATTCCGAATTCAAAAATGATGTTTATATTACCTAATTCAAATAATATAAGTAGAATTAATTAATTTAATAATTAACTCCCGCTGTCAAAACAAATAGCGTGTTTTTATAAAACAATAAGTATCAAAAGATTGACACCAGTATAAGTATAATTTCAAAGTGAAATTGATTCCAATGACCGCCATTGGATTAAATGGTAAAAATATATTCAGATTACACATTAAGAGCAATTCAAAAGATAATCTAATCATATAAATAAATTAGATTAATAAGCAGTTTTGATGTAAAATGAACATTGTCAGAAAAATACCAAAAATTCACAAAAAGTAAATTTTGATGTCCCAATCATAAAGAATAAGTTTATTTTGAAAAAAATAGCTTATAATATTGTCAAAAGATAGATTTAAAAATGGTTTTATATCAAAATGAAGTAAAACAATCTTTTAAGAATATTAGTGTATTCCATGCTTAAGATTGGATTTATTTTCATTTTAATCCTCTAAAACACTATCTAATTCATCAATAGACATAGATAAAAAATATCTATTATTAATTACTTACATGGGATGTTACATCCTTCCCCGCTTTAGAAAATTGCATCCCCAATTTATTTACTTATGAAATAAATGGGGGTACTTATCCCTCATTGCATTTTCATATTCCCATGTTGCCTCTTCCATCATGTGGTTTTTCCACAAAACCTTTACCTGATTAATCACCTTATTCCGTAACACTTTCTCCCTATGGTCAAGAATCTGGACGGGTTGTTCCTCATAAGATAGGTTCTCATCCAGCTGAACTACCTCTGGACTCAAAACATGATATGGATCTGGAATATACTTTCTCAACATCGAAACGTGAAAAACATTGTGTACCTGAGATAAACTCAGAGGTAAAGCCACTCGGTATGCAACTGATCCAACTCTCTCCAGAATTTCATATGGTCCAATAAACCTTGGACACAGCTTTCCTTTCGTACCAAATCTCATCACACTTTTCCAAGGAGAAATCTTGAGAAAAACATGATCACTTACCTCAAAAGAGAGATCCTTCCTCCTGTTGTCCGCATAACTCTTTTGCCTGCTCTAAGCTGTTCTCATGTGTTTCTGAATCAGTTGAACTTGTTTTTCCATCTCTTCTACCAATTCTGGTCTCATCAACTTCCTTTCACCCACTTCATCACAGAAAGATGGAGTTCGACACCGCTTCCCATATAATGCGTGAAATGGTTCCATCTATATACTTGAATGAAAACTGTTATTATATGAAAATTCCACCAAAGATAGATGTTGGTCCCAACATCCCTGATAATCCATCGAACAAGCTTGTAGCATATCCTCCAAGGTCTGAATTGTTCATTCTGACTGCCCATCTGATTGAGGATGAAAAGCTGTACTAAAATTTAATTTAGTACCCAAGGACTTCTGAAGGCCTTTCCAAAAGTTAGAAGTGAACCTGGGATCACGATCAGATACAATGGAGAGAGGAACTCCATGTAACCTGACTATCTCTTTAAGATACAAACGGAAAAGTTGATCAAGGGAAAACGTATCTCGTATAGCAAGGAAATGTGCAGACTTGGTCAAGCGATCAACAATAACCCAG
Source organism: Viscum album (assembly GCA_963277665.1). Classification (NCBI taxonomy): domain Eukaryota; kingdom Viridiplantae; phylum Streptophyta; class Magnoliopsida; order Santalales; family Viscaceae; genus Viscum; species Viscum album. Next base: position 2,018,846,164 of record OY728127.1, read on the forward strand.
ATTGCATTATTACCTCGAGATGTCTTCGGTAATCCCACAACAAAGTCCATGGATATATTCTACCATTTCCACTATGGCATTGGTAAAGGCTGAAGCATCCCTTTCGATAACTGCCGCTCTTCTTTAACCTGCTGACAAGTCAAACACTTCACGGTAAAATCAGCAATATCTCTTTTCATTCCATCCCACTAGTAATACTCCCGCAGATCTATGTACATCTTAGTACTGCCAGGATGAACTGAAAACGGAGAACTATGAGATTCACATAACAACTCTCGCTTCAACTGTGAATCACAGGGAACACACAATCTCTTCCCAAATCTCAAAACACAATCACTATCAATGTTGAATTCAGGAAACTTACCTTTCTGAACCAGCTCTACCTTTTTCTGCAACTCACTGTCTTGCTTCTGTGCTTGCTTGATTCTATCTGATAGAGATGATCTCACTGATACCTGAAACAAAACAGAATAACTTTCTGCACCAACAACTTCTATGACAATGTTCATCAAATCCTTAACCAAAGGATCACGTTCCAAACACATCATTTCTAATGAAGCATTACTTTTTCGACTCAAAGCATCATCCACTTTATTTGATTTTCCCAGATGGTAATGAATTGTACAATAATAATCCTTGATTAATTCTAGCCATCTCCTTTGTCTCATGTTCAATTCATTCTGAGTGAATATATAGATTAAACTTTTGTGATCGGTATATATTTCACACTTTACTCCATACAAATGATGCCTCCAAATTTTTAAAGTGAACACAACAGCAGCTAATTCCAGATAATGTGTATCGTAATTTACCTCATGAGTTTTCAACAGTCATTAAGCATACAAAATTACCTGATCATTCTGCATTAGGACACAACCAAGTCCTTTAAATGAAGCATCACTGTATATAATAAACTCACCATTCCTGGAAGGTAGTGCCAAAACTGGAGCATTCACGGATCTTCTTATCAGTTCCTGAAAATAACCATCACATTCTTTTGTCCAGATAAACTTAACACCCTTCCGAGTTAGCTTAGTAATTGGACTAGATAACCGTGAAAAATTTCTAACAAACCTTCGGTAATAGCCTGCCAAACCAAGGAAACTATGAATCTCTGTTACATTTGTGGGTCTTGTCCATTCTTCAACAACCTTTGTTTTTTCAGGATCAACGGTTATCCAATATTTAGAAACAATGTGACCAAGGAAATAAATTTGTTGCAACCAATACTCACACTTGCTGAATTTCCCATACAATTTCTTTTCTTTTAAGGTTTGCAAAACAAACCTTAAATGACTTTCATGCTCCTCTTTACTTTTAGAAAACACCAAAATATCATCAATGAAAACCACCACAAACTTATCCAAGAACTCATGGAAAATTATATTCATTATGTCCATGAATATAGCAGGTGCATTGGTTAGCCCAAAAGGCATTACTACAAATTCATAATGGCCATATCTCGTACGGAACGCGGTCTTCGGAATATCTGCCTCCTTTACCTTCAGCTGATGGTACCCCGATCTCAGGTCAATATTTGAAAAAAACTGAGCTCCCTGGAGCTGATCAAACAAATCATCAATATAAGGCAAAGGATATTTGTTCTTAACATTGATGTTATTCAAGGCTCTATAATCAATGAAATGTCTCATAGAACCATATTTCTTTTTAAGAAATAAAACAGGAGCACCCCATGGTGATGTGCTAGGTCGAATGAAACCTTTCTCTAATAAATCTTGCAATTGCTCCTCCAACTCTAAAAGTTCAATTTGAGCCATTCGATAAGGGGGTTTTGAAATTTTCTTAGCATCAGGAACTAAGTCAACAGTAAACTCAACTTCCCGATCTGGTATTATTCCAGGCAACTCATCAGGAAAAACATCAGGATACTCATTTACCACTGGCACATCATTAATCTTAACAGTTCCTTTATTTTCAATGATGTTTTCAAGGTAACATTCATTTCCATCTTTTAGAAGTTTCTCAGCCTCTTGATAAGTTATCAACAATAAGGGTTCATTCTTGTACACAAACTGAAAGTCCTTCTGAAAGGAAACTTCATTAGCTCTACAATCAATCTTAGCATGGTAAATTGAGAGACAATCCATACCCATGATAACATCAAACTCTACTAGAGGTAAAACAATAAGGTTTGCAAGTAGGTTTATTCCACAGATAAGGATAGAAAGAATCTTATAAATCCTTTTTGCCTCAACATTCCCCCAAGGTGTTTTTATCAAAAGTTCAGGAGTCATTTCTTGATATGGTTTTCCCATTTTACTTGAAAAGGTTTCAGAGATGAATGAATGTCTAGACCCTGAATCAAACAACACACTGGCATAATCTGAAAAAACAAACAATATACCTGATACAACTTCATTTGACGGCCCGACATCTGCTGAAGTAGTTGCAAAGGATTTCACCACCCCTTTCTGCTTGTATTCTAACTGTTTCCCATCACTCAAGCTCTTTTTCGGACACTCATTTTCATAGTGACACATCTCATTTCACTTAAAAAATTTCAGTAACTGTAAATCAAATTTGGTCTTACCTTCACCTTGATCTTTTTCAGTGCAATCACGAGCCTTATGTCCCATCTTACCACATCGGTAGCACTTTCAAGAATTCAGATGACATTCCCCAGCATGCCTTTTTCCACATTTATTACAAACTGGAAACTTAGTTTTCTTACCATCAGACTTTTTTGAATAATTCTTACCTTTCTCCTGCCACCTCGGTCTCTTCATCTGTTGGTTGTTATAGAACACCTGATCATCGGCAAACTCCATTTCCACCTTCTCAGCATATCGAACAAGATTTTCACAACTTTTAAACTCACGATAAGCTAATTCCCTTCGATATTTTGGCTTTAATCCTGAGTAAAAATGATTGAATTTACTATCAAGGTCTCCGATAAAATTTGGAGCATACCTTGCCAATCGAGTGAACCTTTCTTCATAGGTAGCCACTGAGTCTTCCTCTTGCCTCAATTCCAATAATTGATTTTCCATCCTAATTCGAACAGACTTAGGGAAATACTTCTCAAGAAACATACCTCTGAATTCATCCCAGTCGAGAGCATCAATCTCATCAGCGTCCCTGATATTTTTAACCATCAACCACCACTGATCTGCCTCACCCTCCAAACGGTAAATAACAAGACTAACCTTTTGATTGTCTAAACACCCCATGACATAAAAAATCTTCTCCAGTTCTTTAATCCACCCTTCAGCTAGCACAGGGTCAGATGATCCTCTGAATGATGGGGGATGTTGCCTCATGAAATGTTCCACCACTAACATGTTCCTCTGCGGTTGATCTGGCTGATCTCGTTCATGGATACTACCACTATTTATCACTTGAGTCAACTTCACCATTACTGCAACAAACTGTTCAGTTCCAATTCCGACCATCTCAGGATGCTGATTCAGAAGGTTATTTCCTTCTGTATGCCTTCCTAGCACTGCTTCCCTGTTTCCTCTGCGGAAAACCATTCTGAACAAACATGTCTTAGAGGACGAAACACGGTAATCTTTAAATGCTATATCATTTCAAAAAAAAATTATTTTTGTATAATAATTTAATAGAATTCTAACTCCTAATGATATCTAAACCGACCTTTGATACCAAATATAAGGCCCTGGCCTTAAACCTTACTTAATCATGAGTTATTACAAGATTACACATTGAGGATCTTTTCGGGTTTAGAGTTTTAGAGAATTAGATCATAAAACATGCATTACATTCCACATATAAACAAAGTGGTTACATAAAGATATTATTATTCATTCCCATTAATGGAAAAATATTTAAAATAAACATGGATTCTTTCTTGACACTTCCTTGACACTATCATCATATCATGTACCTTTCCCTTGACCTGTGAAAAAAAATTCAAAAAAACTTGGGATGAGAATAAAAAGCTCAGTAATGTATATAAAAATATGGAAAGGAAACATGGGTATATATATACATAAGGATGAGATCATACTTTACCTATAAAACATAATAACTTTAACATACCTCATAAAACCATGAATAAATCATAGAAATCATAAGACATAAAGGTAACTTGAGGCATTCATAACATTCTTACATAGGGAGTAACCCTCTTGGTTACGTTTAGAATACCCATCACAGTATATTCCCTAAATATCTTCGGAGAAACCTTAACATTTCACTCCTTCGTGTTACCCAATGCATTGGAGAGCTATATCGGGCTCACCCGCCCTTAGTTTATCACGGAACCACCCGTCTTCATAATAATGCCCAAGAACCTCAACATAATCGTATCACATAAAACATGTATAAAGGAAACATAACATTTACACCATTTAATCACAAGATATCAATACAACACATTGATATAAAGACATTATGAAAACCATTTTCAATACCAAAAAAATAGAAAAGTAAAACATGGTATTTATTTTTCTTTTAAAAAGAAGGTATGGCTTGTAGAGGAAGCCGAAACTCAAATAACGGTCACGAAGGCGGAGAAGTCATTGTCGCCGTATACGTATGAAAAAACATTCCCTTTTGTCGTTTAGTAAAACTCTTCGTATAAAAAAGATTTCTTTTGGATAAACATAAAATTAAAAGGGGTTTATACACCGTATAAAAGAAAGTTCAGTATAAAATAAAATATGCATCAATGAAAGGAGATTGAGACGAAATCCCATACCTCGTATCCGACTTGACCCGACCGTTCTTTAATCTCTGGAATAATAAACTTGAGTTAATCTCTAATTGCTTAAGAACCTTCTTCATGTTCATTATTCATTTTATACCATGTTATGAACATCATGTAATCATTTAAGTTAATAATGCTCATTTTGTTGGTATTTGGTTCTTAAGTCAAAAATGGACTACTTACACTTACATGTTGTTAATTTGGTCAAAGGTTCGTTATATCCAGAATGATATTAATGATTTGGATAACATATATATCATATATATTCAGCATATACATGTATTTACAATATTACATCACATTTAGAGGTAAGAAATGAAATGCACCGTTCATGGAGACGGTAAGCCATACGTACGCATGAACGCTACTTCCATTTCTATTTCGTATTTTCTGGAATGGAATTATAATGATAAAGGAGTATATTATAATTACAGTATAATAACATATATAATATCATTAACTTTATCCTTTACACATCCCACATATGGTATTAACGAATCAAATCACTTTCAGGGGGCGGTAGTCCGCACTTCCTAAAATGAAGATATCGTGTTTACCCATAATGGAAACAATAGTGGTATGCCATAAATGAAAAATACAGAACCTTAAGGAAAGAATAAACATATTATATATCATATATAAAAATAGTTACATCATAATGGCCACCTTTTAAGGTGTTAAATGAGTATTGAACAATCATCGTTTCGGGAGGCAGAATTTCGCCATCCACAGAAACCGTATGTTCTTTAACCATTTTATGTAGTTGTGTGAGAGTGTAGCTAGATTAAATCTTATAAAAACATCCTAGTATATTGAAGATACTGGTGGTGTTACAAAAGAAGTAAATAAAAAGAGTTTAGGGGGTTGGAGAAGCAAAATAAAACAAATGAACATGAGAGAATGAATTACCTTTAAAAGTGTAACCCCTTTTGATTTGAGCATAAAGGCTTCCTTTGAACGGATTATTCCCAAAGGTAATCCCCTAGGATGAGGAGAGGGATGTGGAGAGAGTAAATGGGCAGGGGATGGCTGAGCCAAAGGATTGAGGAGTGTGTGAAATGAGGTAGAGGTGGGGGCCTTTTATAAGAGGAGAGGAGGGGCACTTTTGGAAATCATGAAACTATTATTTTATTTTCAAAAGTGTTTCGAATTTCTAAGGTCCCACATTGATATATTTCGAAGATAAGATGATAAGGCTTCGAAATATTCCAATACAATAGTTTTTGGACAAGTGTAGGTCTTAGATTTTATATTATCTTGTCATTTTATTTAAACTGTTCATTAATGAGGTCATCGTTGCATCATCATGATGTTATTATTAAATTAATTTTTTTAATGTTTAAAATTATAACAAAAATATCCTGATGTAGGAAATCTTCTTATCTTTACAAAGAGTATTTATAGACAAAAATAGGATTATTATAACCCCTTATAATAATTGTTTTAGTAAAACAATTTATGTTAGTGTCATTTTCACCTTTATTTAAAAAAGGCATTAAAGTCATTATCTCACCCAAGAGGCTCCATAGGGTCCTCTAAATCGACCCATGGGTTGGCTTGGTCGGCCATGACTCATCCAATAGGGGTAGAACAAGTTTCATGGTGTTTTCATATTTTTATAATATCATTTTTACCTTAAATTACACTAATTACCTCTAATCGCGATTAATGAAAAAAGTTACTATTCACCAAAAAATTATTTTCATCCCATTGAACCACATTTTACATATTAATGACAACCATGTATGTCGGATTTTCAAAATTCCATACACATTAGTGGTAAGCTTTCATTTAACTGAAAAATCAGTTTACTTGATTACCACTTAGTGGTTTCACAATTCATCAAAAATTGGAGTTTTTCAGAAAATTACCAAAAAATTCACTCTAAGCTATATTTGATATTCCGAATTCAAAAATGATTTTTATATTACCTAATTAAAATAATATAAGTATAATTAATTAATTTAATAATTAACTCCCACTGTCAAAACAAATAGCGTGTTTTTATAAAACAATAAGTATCAAAAGTTTGACACCAGTTTAAGTATAATTTCAAAGTGAAATTGATTCCAATTACCAACATTGAATTAAATGGTAAAAATATATTCAGATTACACATTAAGACCAATTTTAAAGATAATCTAATCATATAAATAAATTAGATTAACAAGCAGTTTTGATGTAAAATGCATTATTTTTCACTATTCATTAAAAAAATGAACATTGTCAGAAAAATACCAAATATTCACACAAAGTAAATTTTGATGTCCCAATCATAAAGAATAAGTTTATTTTGAAAAAAACAGCTTATAAAATTTTCAAAACATAGATTTAAAAATGGTTTACCATCAAAAGGCAGTAAAACAATCTTTTAAGAATATTAGTGTATTCCATGCTTAAGATTGGATTTATTTTCATTTTAAGCCTCTAAAACACTATCTAATTCATCAATAGACATAGATAAAAAATATCTATTATTCATTACGTACTTGGGATGTTACAAAATCAATGTATCAAATAACATCCAAATATTTTGGTTAAAATATTCATTATGTGGGTTATCTTGGAAATGAATAACCATATGTATATAGAAATGTGTCTCTAATTGTGGAATAGATTAAAATTGATGTAATTATTAAAAAAATGTTCGGTGGAGCATTACCTCAATCATCACTCTAATGCTTCAAGAGTGGGGAAATAGATGAACACCTATAGAGACAATCCCAATGATTTTCCATGGTTAATAAAATTATTTTTAAGAACCATTCTTAATTATTTATTAATGTTTTTACAAATTATATTCTATAACATAACAGAAAAATAACCTCGAATACCAAAACAATTAAAAAGGGCGTTATAGGATGATCCAAATGTTTAATATATTAATAAAAGTTGTTTTAAGAGAATAAATATTTGATTTGATGTTTTTATATTTATATTTTGAGATATTATCATAATAATTATGGATTTATTAATTTTTTTGTAAAAAAATCATTATAATTGAGTTTACAAATGTAGGTATCTAAAAATAACTATTTTTAATACTAGATGATAGGAGAATTCATAAATGGATTGGAATTTTCATATATACATATTATGATTGAAAATGATTGTTTCTTTGTGTTATCTATAGTAGTGAGGTTGATATCATAATAGAAATGAATTATTCATACTCTTAGATATTCGAATTAGTGTTGTGAATTTTATCGATGACATTGTGTTATATTTTAAATGTATTATACTAATATTTGAAGCATATAAGGATTATTCTAAAGTAGTTATAGTTAAATGGTTTTAAATAAAATATTTAATGGTATAAATAACCTTGATAAATGATTATATAGACATATGTATTTTAGATATAACCATTGAATAACCCATATTTCAGGGATGTTTATATTTTAGGTTTCGTATATGATTGATAATGACATAGTAAAGGGTTTGGTGATGTTGAAAATCTATATTATGTAGCTTCAATATATTTGGAAACTATTGTTATTAATTTTTAATGTTTATCTAATTATTTAGATTATGTTATATAGAGAATATTGTGTTATTTTATTAAATAGTTTTTAATGCTATTTTAGGGTTAATTATAGAGTTGTTGTTTAATGTATTTGACATTTAAAATGGTTTCTGGGAAGATTTATTTTTGAGTGTATCATATCAGGTTATATACATTCTGGGGTATATGATTTTTGGAATTATTAATTTTATTTGAATATGGAATAATATTATTTTGAAAACATAGGATTAAATTATTAATAATATTATAATATTTTATGAATGTTTATATTAATTTGGGATCAATGTTTTAAGCATTATGTTAAGAATTATGAGAGAGGAAAACTCAATGTAACCCAGACTGAAACATGAATGATATACCTTATACAATGATTGGTTGTAGGTTTAACTAATGAATATATATGCTAACGTAATGATTAGGGTAAAAGGATTTATTGTTGAATCATGTTTATGTTACTAATTTTGATAATTCCTTCTCTATTGATAATTATTCACCACTCATGTAAAACATTTTGGTTTTGTTAATGAATTAAACTATATGTATCCATGGTTGTGAGTGAAAATTCAGAGATTACATCCACATAAAACCTGATGCTTAGGGAGATATGGTGAGATATATTATGATTATACCAAACTAGCATTCATGAAATTGATAAAAAAGTGAACATTTTCAAAATCCTTAAAAACAAAAAAGAATATAAAGATTTAGTATCATGAAATATAATGTGATAATGGTCAATCGAGTCACAAGTATAAGTTAAAAGGAGAAGATATAAGAATCCATTAACTTAACTACACTATAAGTAGAAATTATTATAGTTAATACCCCAATCGATGGGATGAAATGAAAGATAGTAACAAACAACCATGTGATCATGGAAGAGCCTATGAAACTAATACTAATGTATCAAATATTTTTTTCACTCGATATTTTCTAGTGTCCTACATAATTTTATAATTCACCAAATACATGATATTGATTTGTATAATTTTCATATAAATAACAATTATTGTTTCTGTGATGTTATTTTTTATGGATCTATATCATCCTTGCTTAGTATAAATTTATAAAAAACTATGAACGAGTTAACTATATTTATAATTAATTTATAATAATTTTTCATATACATAAATCTCATTCCATATCCTAAATTAAAACACAGTCATCTAAGGGTTTATGGTTAAATTTTTTATCCAAAGAAAAATTACTATCAGTCAAATTTCATTGATGAAATTTTGAAGGAGTAATAATCTAAAAATACGAGATCATAAAATATGATTAACATTAAATAAGTAAATTTTGTTGACAGCTCAATCCACATGTGACACCGAACAATAACCAATGTATGATATATATTAACAACAATATAAATATTATTTCTTAATAATAAAATATACAAATTTAAGTAGTGGGAATGAATAGGGATGACCAATACCTGAAATGAAATATTTGTGAATTTTAATATGAAATAAATATAATTAATTTACCTAAAATTACATCTAATATTATTTATTGTTGAGAGAATTATTTTTATAAAAAAACTATTAAAATATTTTAAATTATAATTAAATAAAAAGAAAAGTAATGATTAATTATGATTGATATTGACAATTATTTAATACCACTTTAGTTTTTAAGTGATATGAGATAATTATAATAACTATTAACATTTTAAAAAATTCATTTCTAAATAAAATTTTTTCTTCACTATATTTTACTATTATGTTAAATAATTGAGAAAATATATATTTAAAATTAAAATTAATAAAATTAAGTCAATTTTACTATTCCTCATATAAAAATTCACATTGTATTAATTTTTGAGGATTTTCTCAAAAGGCTCATTTTTAGTTGAAAATGAGAGATTTATGAATATTAAAATATACTTGATTTTTTCAATAACTCAGAAAAAACATTTATATATAAAATAATATATATATATATATATAATATAAGAAATTAAGCTACATAAATGTTCATATTAATATATTAATTATATTTAGAAAATCTATTCCAAACTATGTTAAAAATATAGTAAAATATCTCTTGAATATAAAAATTGAATTTGGACCTCTATTTATATAATGTATATTAAATGTGTGTTCTAGTTTTAGATTTACATGTAATCCTATGAAATTTTATTAAATTCATTATAAATCAATTTATACCTTTTAAATGATTAACCATGAAAATATTATCATATATTAAAAATTTAGAAGCCATATAATGTTATTTTTCAAAAAAAAATATTTTAAATATTTATGTGTTTCTATAAATATTTTATTTGATTAAATAAAATAATATATTACGACAAAGTGGATTTAAATATTGTTGTTATAATATTAAAATTAGGTTATAAGATCAATTTTAATTATTTTTTAAAATTAAATACTATGTATCGAAATTAATTATCGTGGTTAATATAAATGGATTAAATTGAGTTCAACCTAGAGTAAAATTCCTAAAACAGATAAAAACATGTATTGAATTGATTTTTTTTGAATTTTATAGTACAATAATTATGATCACATTAGTTTTTACATTTTTTTATGCTTGTTAACAATAAAAGGATGTTACATTATTGAATAATATTATGGTGTTTCCCAAAGTGACCATTCAGTCACTTATAAAAACATACCACTTCAACCATTAAAAGATTAAATTACATTCTACATCCATCCTAAAACTCCAAAATTTTAGTCATCCTAGTGCCCCTCACCGTCACATAAACCCAAATTCATCAATGTTAAATAATGACCTATAATCTAAATAATAATTCCATGAAAAGATCAATTCTAAAATATAAATATTATCTCATACAAAAACTATTCATCATATTCATAATCTCCCGAAAAACATATCACCATAATAATATGTGGAGGTTCATATCATTATTATAATTTTATGTTGTTATATTAGTAATATAACCCTTAATTATTCATTTCAATTCACTTATAAAAACAAATGATCTTCAATCAAGCGTGTATGTGGACTAGCTCCACTATGAATAAAAATTGGATTGTTTTATTATTTAAAATTATTTTCCCAATCATATTAAATATATTTTCAACCATCATAAAATAATCAAACTAATATAATTTTTATTCTGTAATAATGATATTATGTCAATAAGGATTCCCCTTTATATAAAATCGCATATCGAGTAAAAGGTTGTTAAATTTTTGGTTGGTTTTACAAACTATACGAATGAAGATTAAAATTTAGATAATTGGTGAATAAGTGAAAATATATATTTAAATTATTGAATGATAATAAGGTAAAAATGATCATTTTTTATTTTTAAAGTGTTATATGATATATATAATTTATTTTTAATCAATCATCTTTGACCACCAAAATTACCCAAATAAATATTTATCAATTTGGTTTTTACATAACATAAATAACTATAAAATGGAATGAAATAATAAAATTTTAACTCAATAAAAGTAATATATTAAATATTATAATATAAATTATCCATAATTTACTAGGTAAAAATGATAAGTAATGATATCAAAATTGATAAACATGCACAAAATAGTTAATGTTTTTAACACATGATGGCCATAATATGATATAAATAATTAATTTACTAATGATAAAAAATATAAAATATAACATATATTAGTACGGTTTTGAAACAGTGTAACATCCATGCCTGATTAAATATGGAACCAATAGCCAGATTGTTCACCATAAGGCCACAAGTTCACCTCCTTGTATTCCATAGGATGCCGACTAGCAATGAGGGTAAAATGGTGGTACGGTGGGGAGACAATACCCTCGATATTAGAGATGCCTAATGATATAATCATAATGAAATCAAAATACAATAGTGGAAATAGAATACAGAAACTAGAAAGTAGTGGAATTAAAATAAAATAACTACATGTAATTGGACAAGGAAATCTATACAATGATGCTTGTATTACAAAGCATTCTTCAAGTACAAGAAGAATGAAATAACAAAAAATTGTATGATTAAATGAAAGGATAACTGGACAAAAAAGAATCACCATATGAATCCCATGTATCAGCTTGGTCCTTTTCCCTAAATCCATCATATAAATTTAAAATAATCCTTTGAAGTTGGTTTCTTCCCCCATATAAATAATTGTAGATGTAATGTCCATTAAAGTCCCAATTTTTCTTCAGAAGGGTGTGAGATAAAATATTAGTAAGCTGACACCCGTGATTTCAAAACCATTCTAGTTCAAGCATTACGAAAAAATTTTCCATATTAAGAAAAATTCCAGACATAAATAAATAAATTACAATTTCATTGAAATGGGTTCCACCTGGAAACAAATCCAATTACATAAATAGGCCTAACAAGGTATGCCTAAACCACGATATCCTACAATTGTATGTCAGGTTAGATAATTTGTAAGAATATGGACTATCCCTATTCTTGTGATTGGCCATGGAGGACACATCCCTAAACTTTGTAAACCGAGGGATCAATTATATATCTTTGAAACATTATTTATTTATTTTATTTATTTAGTTAAAAACCAAATTTATAAGATATATAATACACCCTAACCAATTAAATGAAAATACACAAGGAAATGACATATATTTATCAACAGTCTCGATTAACAACCACTTCTTGGGAGTCTATCTATGGTCACCCAAGGATGAAGTCCCAACGGGAACTCTAAGCATGGCGAGTGATGTAAAATTCTAGCCTCTGATTCCATACCTGGTATTTGACATAGGGGACCATGTCTCACTCGTGTCATGGTAGAACATTCATGCCTTCAATCCCATCCAAGGGTTCTACCCTAGGGAATCAGTGTCCCTCATATAAAGGTAAAGATATATAATTCCCAGTCATCCCATCCCAATGATAGTTTATGTCACCGCAATGAGTTTACTAATCAATATAATTTCTAATATGAAGTCAAGTGAATTCATCAAAGGTGTCCTCATGTAGAAAATCTTCATATCACTATAACACTAAGATAAATCCACTACACAAGAAATAAATTTTTAATAATCCAAGTAAGATGGACAAGTTCATTAGTTCAAGAATTTAGAAAATAAATGTCATTTTAGTGATGAGATTTCCATTTTAACGGCTCATTAATGTAATGATAAATAATCATTACGCAATTGGACCATTGGTTTCATTCAACAATTTTATATAAGGCATTATTTGAAGGTTTTACACATGGATCCAAACCCAATTCAAATAAATTAATCAATTGAGGCATTTTATTAGGAAGTGATATCCATCAAGGGAAATAACTAAATCAAAATGAAAGGTCATTTTTTCTTATAAGATGTAAAACCAAAAAAATGAAATTCAATTATATGTTTTGAGTCACAAATTCAATGGACTTCCCACATGGCCAATACACTTTATATTGATTCAAATATAAATTTAATGTATTTAGTCAAAAAGAAACAAATCACATATGGTAATTAACAATTTGAGTCAAGGGAAAATGGCCAATAATGATGGAATAACATATGTGTCCAATGACTAAGAGAATGACCCAAGGATGGGTTTATCCATATGGAAATGTCACATAAGACATGTGAACCCATTTTAATTCATTTATTATTAATTAATGATGCCTCCCTATAAGGTTAAATTTACTAAAATGCTGAAAAAAACTTTTAAAATATGAGTAAATTATGGGAATGGGTGTATTCTACCTACCTTGATGTAATATAACTCCAATAATCTGTTAACGATACTCAATTCAAACTATAAGGGGTGAAATCAATGTATTCTTCCAACTTCATAAATATAAGGAAAAATACATTGCACCAAAATAGTATAATGGATAGAAGGATAGATTTAAAAAAGATTATAATGGATTTATGAGATTACTGTTACATATATATTTCTTCAAATGGTTTCTGATTCAGTTTCCAGATGAAGGAGGAGGCATGATCCCTAATTGAGATGGAAATGGATTTTTATGAATGGAGGGAGGATGAGCTCCCTAGAAATGAATGGAAATCAATGTAAGAGTTTTAATTCGAAGGTTATTTATGGAAATTTGATAATTTCACCGTAAAAAATCTGCTACACAGTTTGGCATTTGGGTTTGGACAAAACATGTTCCATCCATGTGACACAAATTTCCTAGGACACCAACATCGCATAATTTACCCATTGGTATTTTCTAACCATGCACCAACTATGCAGTGAATAGTTCTAGTTTACTGTCCATGTATCACTAACCATGCAAGATAGGTGCATGGATTGGGTAAACTACCCACAACAAATGTGCTTCACACCTAGTCATGAGTTATATCAACATGGTTTATTAATGGGGGTCGTACGGTTTTTGAAAAACTGTGGTCCCCAATCATCCCTCCCAAACAAGTGTTTCTAGGCCCTTATATGTTAAAAACTCACGGAAATTCCTTGGTTACCCCTTGAGAATTTATCCATGTCTAAAAAATCAATTTGATGTGTTCCAACACCTATAATTCAAATCCAAAACCCAGTTTACAAAATACCTCATCCACCAAACAAAATAAATTCAAAATATATTGGAATTTCTTCCATTCTAAATAATAACGGATGATAAAATCACCCCACAATAGAACATCTCATCCCCAAAAAAATCATGGGAAAATGAATAGAAAATAACTAAATCTAATCGGGTCATGAAGTATCATTCAGATGACCATGGTTCATTTCCATAAATCGAACACACCTTCATGGATCACTTTAACACTGGACACATAAACTATAGAAACTCAAGAAAATGACTGTTTCATAGTTTCACCATTGAGATTGATAATAACTGATACTATCCATATTGAGATATGATCACATTAACATCCCCTAAAATATCCTTCTTATAGTGATACCATCATAGGATTAGTAATTTATGTCCCAAATCTGAATCATGATATCTGTATCATCAGATTTTCCTTCCAAAACATTCAGGTAGAATTTCAAAGACCCTTTAAACAAGATAAATGATTCTATCAAATGGTAGATTCAATCCCAAACTTATTTAATAAAATAGTGGAAGAATTTTCAAACCACTACTGGAAAACCAATTTTGAAATGCAAGGAATAGATGTATTATTCTCTCAATGGCTAGCCCAACTAATTTTAAACAATGGAAACTTGATATTTTATAAGATCACATTTAGAATAATTTGTAACAGGCATAAAATGATAACTTTAGAGAAAATCCTACTTAATCTATCATACACTGGCATGATCATAATAACGTTTCTAGATCAGGAACATTAAAATCATCTTGGTAAAAAAACATGTTATCTACCCAAGTATTGTTCGATAAACATAAGAGTTATGAACAAGATTCCATAGTCAAAATTCAAGGGAAACCGTCAAGTGTGTTTAAAAGTGAGGCTTTAGTACAATGTTGAATGTCAAAATATCATGAATCCTGGATGGTAAAAAAATAACTTACTGATCATGTCATTGAAAAACAGATGGGGTCCTGGAGCGCATCCATGGTACTCTTACTCGGGAACCCAGGTATCACTCCTAACTAAACATATCTCTAACAACACCCAATATTTTGGAGAAAGCTCTGATAGAGTAATTTCACCAAGATGAATGACGTTTTAAAACATAGCATGGTGTATAATCGAAACTCGATCAATGCACCTGGACGGTGCCAAGATAGGGAACATGGTCATCACCGAGGAAGAGTACACAAAGAGGTTTCAAATGATCATTAAAAAAAGATAGAACCCTATGATACACCATGATAATGGGATCGATATGGTTCTAGAAAATCCACAATCGAATTATAGAGAGGCCAATAAGTCTAAAACTAATCAGGTGGCATATTTTTTTGAAAGCTCATCTTCCACTACTAATTCAACACCATTAACCGTTCACAGTGCCTCTACCACCAGAGGGTTCCCACAATCTATCATGCACAACCCCCATGGCCCTTATCTACTAATGGTGTCTTCAACGGGGTTGTACACATAGCCAATCATTCACTATTATGCTTCCTTGCTATAGTAATATTTATCAAAACCAAAAAGTTCATTCCAGGGGCTTTTCCTTCCTCTTATAAGAAATGTTAAACTTGGATTAAGGTCATTCAACCCACATTAAGAGTTTCCTTATCATAAGTGTTTCAGATAATGGTATTCATCCAATGATACTCCCTCTATCGGCCAAGGAATACAGCCCTAGAAGTGGCCACCACTAATTAACAATAATTTAATTGAGAAGACAGAGTTAACCAGTGACTCAATGAACTATTATAGATTTCACATATAGACATACATGTAACTCCCAACCTGATTTAGGTCTTAGTGCACTATAAAATTTGGCATATATTCCAAAATGACTAACCATTGGGTCAAACATGTTATTTTCCTTAAAACATCATCCTAAACATTGGGACAATCAAAGACCATTATCAATGCACATGTCACTCTACTCCATAGATGACCATCATTCAATGTATAACATCTCAAGGTGAGTGAGTCCCACTAAATTTAAATTTTTCATTGCGTGATTAAAAATATTATGGGTACCCAATATTTCAATGAATACCACTATTAAGTCCCATGATCCAATGCCAAAAATTTAATATTATCCATAGGATTTATAATTCTATGCATTACAATATATGGTATCCCATAGGAAGTACCAAATATGATCCACATTACTCTTTACGATCGTAAAACATGATGATGAACTCCCAATATATCCGACACCGAAAAGAAAATAATGAAGGTTCACATGACCGACTAAGCAGCTGAATATTATAATGGAATGTCTATCCCACATCAAAAGATCATTTTAGATTGGTCACACTCAAATCAAGGGTAAAAAAACACAATAACACCCATTACAACCAGGATTTCATTTTAAAAAGTAAGATTCCTAGATTAGACTATGACACCCAAATAGTAGAAATTATGAGAAACTAATTGAATAAAATAAAAAAGGATTCTAAAGATATGAGGGTGCTACATAAAATGGGATAGCCCCATACAAAAGTTGAAATTTTTAACCCAAAAGAGGTCATTCCTACGAAAGGTCTCATGTTTTAATAGCCTATCATTATGGTTTAAACATCGGAAGGAAAAATCCTATGGAAACAATCATGTTTAGTTTCAATTATATATTCAAGAATGATTAAAACTTCACCTATATAGGGGTTAAGTCTATGAGTGCCATGTAAGGCTCCTTCTTTATGTAATTAAACTGAATACCAATTAATTCTTAATCCATTTCAATGATTAATTTTAAATAAAGACCAATACCAGTCATATGGAATAAAAATATAATAATGTATTCAAGGAAAAATATGTATGTTGTGTTAAACATCCTTATTCTTAATTTTTTAATAATTATTATTTAGTTACATTAAATTATAATTGGACATTTTTATCATATAAACTTCACTTGACACACCATTTATTTAATTATACAACTTCATAAAAAATATATCAACGAAGATTAAAAGGTATTGTACTAATTAAATAGTACTATTAAAAAATAAAACCTCATCCATTTACATGTGAATCCATATAGATGTGCACTTTTAGAGGCCTCTCAACAAATATCATAAAAATACCACCATGGGTTAATAACTAAGTAATAATAAAAGGAATGGAGAACTGTATGGGTCCCATTAAACCATTTAGAGTTAAATTTAAATAAATATAATCAATTTTAAACAATTATAAACTAACAACCCGTTATGGTTCTTTTCATATGTAAAATTCCCTATCTATCCTTCTTGGGTTTAGTTTTCCATTTAAAAATTTGGCCATACGGGTCAGAAATCCCATGAAATAGAGGCACAAGACCTAATAAATCACTGGAAGCATTTAAGGTTAAAACAAGGAAAAATTTATATTTACAAATGTTATGAATATATTATTCTCCTACATATAGTTTTGTTTTATGGGTGACCATCCTTCAAATTATAATACACCCAAACTCTTTAAATTTTTTAGGTAACCTCAATCGTTCCCTGACCATTTTCATCAACAAAAAAATTCAATATCCTTAATATTGTTTTAATAGTCCCCGCCTATGCAAATAAAAAAACAATGTATTTGTTATATGGGTTGTTATATTAAAACTTATAAGGAGCTCATATTCTTTATAAATTTTATGTTGGATTCTGTTTAATAGAAACTAGTTTATTTATCCTATTCCAAACAAGTATTGATGCATGAAAAATAAAAAATAAACACACTAATAAGATACCTAAAATGGTATTAAATAATACATTCTAAAATAGTCACATGTAAAAACAATAAAGCATTACAATAAAATAAATAATCAAGTATATACAATAACATCATAATAAAACAAGCATGGAATATTATAATCTTTCAATCAACCTAAAAATGAAAACAACGTAGCATAGAATAAGAATAGATTATGAATTTCTTTTCTCCAATAATGATGAATGTAATGGAACTTCATTTTTGTACTAGAAAAATGTTAATTTCTATGTCCCATAAGTTAACAAGTGAAAGAATGTACTCCAATTGCTTAAGGTGACATAATAATCAACTAAAATATAAGTTGTTAAAGATAAATCTTTCCCTAGCCACATGGAATTTTTCCCATAAGTCACTTTATTACTCCCATTAATGAATATTTCCAATGCACATACAAATTTTTAGACTCATATGAACCATACAAATATAGTAAGACAAATAATAAATAATGGTATTGATAAAAATTTGTAATTTCCCGACCTAACCGACAATTACCAATATCCATAGCAGTCTCCAAAAGGCCTCAAGTTATCTTAAACACATACATATGGATTATTCCTATCAGTGAGAGTCAAATGGATGTACAGTGGTATGACTATATCCTCACGATCACATAGTCACAATGGTATAATCATAATGAAATAAACAGAGAACAGTAAAATAAGTACAAAGAAATTACAAAGCAACATGGGATAAATATAAAAACTAAATGAAAACATCCATGGAATACTATAAAATCAATAATTTATGACAAATGTTGCTAAAATTATAAGAGTAATGAAATAAAATAAACATTATGAATAATGATAGGGTAAAAACCCATATACAATATCAATGATAATCCTGAGTACGATCTTGATCCTTTTCCCCAACTCCATCCTAGAAATGTAAAAGGAGATTTGGAATATTTCTTCTTATCATATACCAATACAGACATATATATTCTACATAGGTTCATATGATTTCTAGGTATGGTGTGACATATAATCTCACTATTCCAACACCAATTCTGTCTACTCCACTCAATTATAAGAAAAAAACAATTCACCATATTAAGAAAAATGATAGATAGAAATAAATAAATAATAAATAAAATGCACTAGTTTCCACTTGGTGGCCGGTCCAACTACCTACATTTACCTAAACCAGGGATTATGAACTATAAATCCAATATTTATATCCTTGGTGAGATAATATGTAATAATGTTGAATGACCCCATGTATGTGATAAGAATTCTATGATACTTCAATAGGTTTTATATATCAAGGGATCAATTCTCATTCTTGAAAAAAATAAATAAACATTTATTTAATAATTTTGAAAACCACTTTATAAGATATACTGGAAAACATAATATAGTAAAAGACAATCCCTAATGATTTTACATGAATCACTCAAGAATCTTGGTTCATAACCGCATACATGGAGTCGTTCCATGGAGAACCATGGATGAAGTCCCACGTGTCACTCCAATAATGGTGATTAAAGTCATATACAACCCATAATGTCCATACATGGTATCTCATATTGGCTCCTGAGTCTAACTCGAGGAATGTAAATCCATCGTTCCTCTATTCTCATCCAAGAGGTTTGCCTTGAGAACTATTATCACTAGTCTGGAGGTAAAAAAAAGAAAATTCTTAGAAATACCTTCCTAGGAATAGTTGTTGTCACCCCTGATATGTTTACTAGTAATTTTAAATTCTAATTGGAAGGCACTGAAGCCCATCTAAGGGTTTGTTAAGTTATACTTTATAGTATGACCTCGATAATAAGATAAATCCATTACACAAGTAATGAATTGGTAATAATTTAAATAAGAGGGAACAATTCATATGTTCAATCATTTGAAAATGAATGTAATTTTACTCATGATATTTCTATTTTAATGTCTCATTCATGGAATGATGCATATGTATTATGATATTTTCCCAATGGTTTTATTCATCCAATTCATCTTGGGAATGGGATAAGGGTTTAACAGATGGCTCAACATCAAATTCAAATCAATTAATCTCCTGAGGTATATTATTATAAGGTTAAACGAATAAAATTAAATTAAGAAATCTAAATGAATGGGCATTTGGATTGTAATGTGAAACACCATGTAAAAGAAATTAAATTATAAATTCTAGGGAATAATGACCAAGTAAATATCTCATGGTTAAAACCCATTATCTTAATTAAAATAATAATTAATGGTATTTATTCAAAAATAAATTCTTGTATTGTAATTAACCATTTATGGTAAGGGACAATAACCATAAAATGATGGTACATCATACAGGGTGGAAAACCATCAAGAGAACAACCCCAAGATGGATGTTTTCATAAGGTAATGTAACATAGGATATGAAATCCCATTTTAATTAATTTATTAAGTAATAAGGATTAATATATAGAATTGTCTAGATATCATCACGATATTAAATCTTTTAAAATTTGATGAAATTATGGTTAAGATCCTATACAACCTAAATTGATGTAGTGGTTCTCCACTCATCTATTAGAGAGGCTTTATTGGACATAGAATGGAATAAATAGAAGGATTTGTCAGACTCCCTAAAATAGTTCTAGAGCCATCATAAAAAATAGAACAACATGTAGAAGAGGATCTTTGAAATAAATTATTGTGGATTGAAAATATTAATTTTGTTGATCCATTGTTTTTTATGATGATGATTCAATTTCAAAATGAATGAGGAGGATTTATCACTATTTGAGAGGGAAATGAAGCTTCACACATTGAGTGAGGAGGATCCCAATGTTAAATAATAGAATGGGAAGTAAGGGTTTAAAATTAAGGATAATTATGGGAAAATTTGTAATTTCACCCTAAAACTGGGACACGGGGTTATACCAAACCATGCGCCAGCCATGGGTCACCCACATCCTATAAAACCGAATCTGCATGGTTTAATTGAATGATCTACCTAACCATGCATCAACTATGTGATGAATAATAAAAGGTTACTACCTATGTTGAACTAACCATGTAGAAAGACACAAATTTTGGGTAAAACATGTGTTCTTTATGTGATTCACACCTACTCACCTTTTGCATCAACACAATTTTCGATTGGGGGACACATGGTTTCAGAAAAACCATGTCACCATGTCAACTTCATCCAAACATGTGTATCTAGGCCATAGTGATCCTGATACTCCGTAAAACTCCTAAGGAACCCTCAAGACTATACCCATGTCTAAAAACACATTTTGGCACTCCAATATACCGAATACAAATACAAATATTTATTTGCGAAATGCTTTATCCACCAAACGACCCAATACAAAAACCATTGGAATTTAATATGATCCAAAAAAACATGTTATTATAAATTGAATATTATGATTGTTATGTTTGTTTTACTGGAGGTCATAGTGGTATTGTATATGCATGGAAATATGTTATAGGACATCATATCAATTTCCCTACATTGGGACAAGTATTTCTCTTATGCCCTTATTTTCATATTCCGGGTGTGATACATCTAATTGGATATATTATACCACAAATTAATTTTATTTAATTACATATAAATATACATATCATATTTATCTCTCAATTTTTCATGATCCAAAAGATATCAAAATGTTAAGTGTTTTTATCTCAAATACCCCTCTTTGAGTCATGTCTGGTATTATGCCCTAATTTCAATATTTTGTTTTATTGAATACCAATATTATAATTCTTATAACAAATGATATTTTAATCATGGTATTTTATGATTAATTATAGTACCTCTATTTCAATATGTTTTTATTACTTTTTTAATCAATACACAAGTGATATCTTAGTCTCAATTCTGACACTTGGAGTCACAAGGCAAATTATGAACCACTTTTTCATTGAATGGTGAATTTACTACCCATGGTTACATATTTTTTCATAATACATTCGTTTTAATGGATTTTATAGCTTAAAAATGTTCCCCTATTCAAGTTGTTATTTTTTCAGTTGTTTAACCAGTATAGTGTATTTTTGTAACTAGATTTTCTTCATTGATTTATGATCATTTATTGAAATTATTTCATATAATTTGAGTAAAATCATTCCATTGATTTTATTATATTTTATTAACTCATTTATTGGGGATATCCATTCCTAAATCATATTCCCTTTGATGTATAGTATGAACCTATTATTTTATGTACTATTATAGCCATGAACCATATTTCTATGTATTTCTTGGGATCATATTAACTCTAGTATTGACAGATCCATGCTCCCATTTCTCAATAAGGGGTGAAATTGAAAATTGTTATATCTCAAATTGAATTATGATAACCTAAATAGAATGTTCTTCTATAGTCATGGGTTAAATTATTGGCTTTACATATATATTTATTTCAATGTTGATGGTTATTAGAATGATGAATATGCATTGGTTATACATCCACCTTATCCCAAAAGAAAAATTATGATAATGTTATCCATTTTATTTAATGGGTTAAATTATTGGATATCGGGTTGATTAGAAACTACCACGATATGTTTATTATATAATTTATTTATTTATTTCTCTTTATATTAATAACCATGTGTTATTGAGTATGATTTAATTTATGGAATGACATAAATAATAATAATGACTATTATTTTTAATACATTCATCATAATTTGGTAATTGGTAGGGCCCATAATTATATATCACCTTGACGCATCAACATGTCTCATGAGTCAAAACTAGATTGAATTTTTTATGCATACCTATCCAATTAAGAAATATTTTTTAGTTGTGATCTTGATGATCTATAATGTGTCCTTGAAAATAGTATTGAATGCATGTTTTTTTATCTCTAAAAATAAATTCAATCAGTATGATATCATTAATGTTGATATACAATTTTTTTATTTATCTCCATTTATATTTCATGCACCAATATCTTATTGATTATGGATTCATGTTTTTTACTAATTCTATTTAGTAATATTTATACCATGATTTGTGTAATTACATCATTCCAATAAAAACCATTTCGACTCACATCAAATTATGTTTTAATTTACTTATGATATAGATAAATTTATGACATGTGACATGTTTAGAAGAATAAAATGTGTGTATGAATATTTATGAGAAGATATTGAATTATCAAGAATAAATTCATTTTCTATATATTGTGAAAATTATCCCTTTAATACAAAGGTCATGTAATTTATCAATTTGTGTTTCTTTTTTAATTACTTAAATATTTAAAACTAAAAATTCCATTCAGATGTAATGTATCCATTAATCACTATCAATTTTTTAATTATGGATCATTGTATTTAGGTATTTAAAACTTGTATCAAAGAAAGTATGTATTGTATAAGTTTATGATAACTAAATCTGGGAGTGTGGGTCTGGTGTGTCACATGTCTCCCATGTGTTACTTAAATTAGATTTTTATTTTCAACATCTTTCATGCAACTCATCAAAAATTATAATAAGTGAATTTTAACTTCTTCATCTTAGTTAAATATTCAACGCACTTGAATAATTTCATTTATAACTACTAGGTACATTATTATTAAATTTTCAATTTTTATGAACCATCTATGTGAAAGGGAACATTTTAATATTAATAAAAATTATTACTCATGCACCCAGATAATGATATCTCAGAGATTTATTATGAGATGCCAATTTTTGAATTTACTCAAATTTCAAAGGTTTTATATCAAATTTCATATGTTTTGGCTCCCATATGTGTTATATTTCATTTATCTAAAGTTATATTTTATAAAAATTAATAATACAGTGAAATCATGTTAGAATTTTATTTTTATAAACATATTCCTACTAGCACTCATTTTCATAGTTTTAAGACAAAATGTTTATTAATGCTATGAAAGATTAACACTAAAGTTATTTAACTCTGAAAGTATTAAAAATAATTAATTATCATCATTCATAAAATGGTATTCAACTTGTTATGGTATTTATTAAACACCATAAATTTTTTAATATTTTTATTTAGAATCCCCAAATTATAATTTACAACATTTACAAAGAGAACACATAATAAACAAATCACTACAAAATATAATGATTGGAAGCCTAATTTATTTATACAAACTTAAATAGTTATTCAGAAATATATTAAAAACAATTTACTTATATTTTTTTACCATGACCATAGAATTATTCAAGAATCAATCCTCACTAATTTCACTACGGGAAAAATGGGTATTTGCGACGGGTTATTTGCGACGGGATTTATTCCCGTCGCAAATAGTCTCGTTAAAAATTTATTTGCGACGGGGGTATTTACCCGTCGCAAATAAATAGGCTTTTGCGACGGGATTGCTTTCCCCGTCGCAAATAGTTTTCCCGCGATGTGTGCCAAATCGCGGGAAAACTATTAGCGACGGGAAAATTTTCCCGTCGCAAATAACCGGCGGCGGTAAAAGGTATTTGCGACGGGAAAGTATTCCCGTCGCTAATAGTATGTTATTTGCGACGGGACCCGTCGCAAATAACTATATACTCGTTGACCGTAATTAATGCGGGCTAATGTATTTGCGACGATACCCGTCGCAAATAATACTATTTGCGACGGGAATCCCGTCGCAAATGGACCCGTCGCAAATAATCTAACCTATAAATACCCCCATCCGTTTTTTTCAAATCATTCTCATTCTCTACCTTCTCCTGCTCTCAAACTTCTGTTTCTAAAGTTGAGTTTTTTTTTCAGTTTAATTTTTTTCTTCGCAGCTGATATTAAAGTTTTGAAGAACGATCAGAGTAGATCAATTTTCAAGGTATTTATTTTCATTTTAATTTAATATTTATTTTTAATTTTTTATTAGTTTCAATTATTCTTAATTAGTTGTAATTTAATTATGTTTACATTGTTTTCTTACTTAATAAATTTAAATTATTAGTATTGATCATAGTTAATGGTAATTAGGAATAATTAGTAATAATATTTAATAATTAAGAATAAATATTAATAATTAGTAATAAATACCAATAATTAGGAATAATAACATTATTACATTATTAGTATATTTTATTATTAATATTAAAATAATATAATTTTTTATATATATACAATTCTCTTTTGATCTGTGTGTTTACTGTCTTCACATGTATTATTTGTATGTGGAGATAGAAAACGCACAGATGAAAGGAGAATTGTATATAAATCAGAAAATTATATTATTTTAATATTAAAAATAAAATATACTAATAATGTTATTATTTGTAATTATTGGTAATTATTCCTAATTATTGGTAATTATTCATTTAATTACTTATAATTAGGACCAATTATAAATAATTACCAATAATTAAGAATATTTAGTAATAATTAGTAATAATTACCAATAATTAGTAATAATTAGTAATAATTATCAATAATTAGTAATAATTAGTAATAATTAGTAATAATTACCAATAAGTAGTAATAATTATCTATAATTTGGAATAATTAACAATAATTAACAATAATTAGTAATAATTACCAATAATTACCAATAATTAGTAATAATTAGTAATAATTACAAATAATTGCCAATAATTACCAATAATTACAAATAATTTGGAATAATTAGGAATAATTAGAAATAATTAGGAATAATTAGGAATAATTAAAAATAATTAGGAATAATGAGGAATAATTACCAATAATTAGGAATAATTATGAATAATTACCAATAATTAGGAATAATTAGGAATAATTAGGAATAATTAGGAATAATTAGGAATAATTAGGAATAATTAGGAATAATTAGGAATAATTAGGAATAATTACCAATAATTACCAATAATTACCAATAATTACCAATAATTACCAATAATTACCAATAATTACCAATAATTACCAATAATTACCAATAATTACCAATAATTACCAATAATTACCAATAATTACCAATAATTACCAATAATTACCAATAATTTGCAATAATTACCAATAATTACTAATAATTTGCAATAATTAGTAATAAATACCTAAAATTAGGAAAAATTAGGAAAAATTAGGAAAAATTAGGAAAAAATCTCAATAACTAGTAATAATTACCAATAATTAGTATTAATTACCAATAATTAGTAATAATTACCAATAATTAGTATTAATTACCAATAATTAGTATTAATTACCTATAATTAGTATTAATTACCAATAATTAGTATTAATTACCAATCATTAGTATTAATTACCAATAATTAGTATTAATTACCAATAATTAGTATTAATTACCAATAATTAGTAATAATTAGGAATAATTACCAATAATTAGTATTAATTACCAATAATTAGTATTAATTAGGAATAATTACCAATAATTAGGAATAATTACCAATAATTAGTAATAATTGCCAATAATTGCCAATAATTGCCAATAATTGCCAATAATTGCCAATAATTGCCAATAATTGCCAATAATTACTAATAATTAATAATAATTACCAATAATTAGTAATAATTACGAATAATTAGTAATAATTACGAATAATTACGAATAATTAGTAATAATTACAAATAATTAGTAATAATTACCAATAATTAGTAATAATTACCAATAATTATCAATAATTACTAATAATTATCAATAATTACTAATAATTAGTAATAATTAATAATAAATAGCAATAATTAGTAATAATTAGCAATAATTCGTAATAATTAGCAATAATTACTCATAATTAGCAATAATTACTCATAATTCGCAATAATTACTAATAATTAGTAATAATTAGGAATAATTAGTAATAATTAGGAATAATTAGTAATAATTAGGAATAATTAGTAGTAATTAGGAATAATTAACAATAATTAACAATAATTAGTAATAATTAGTAATAATTAGTATTAATTAGTAATAATTAGGAATAATTAGTAATAATTATTATTAATTACCAATAATTAGTATTAATTACCAATAATTAGTAATAATTACCAATAATTAGTAATAATTATCAATAATTAGTAATAATTACCAATAATTAGTAATAATTACCAATAATTAGTAATAATTACCAATAATTAGTATTAAGTACCAATAATTAGTATTAATTACCAATAATTAGTATTAATTACCAATAATTAGTAATAATTACCTATAATTACCAATAATTACCCATATTTACCAATAATTACTAATAATTAGTAATAATTACTAATAATTAGCAATAATTACTAATAATTAGCAATAATTACTAATAATTAGCAATAATTAGTAATAATTAGGAATAATTAGTAATAATTAGGAATAATTAGTAATAATTAAGAATAATTAACAATAATCACCAATATTCACCAATATTCACCAATATTCACCAATATTTTCCAATATTTTTCAATATTTACCAATAATTACCAATATTTTCCAATAATTACCAATATTTACCAATAATTACCAATATTTACCAATAATTACCAATATTTACCAATAATTAGGAATAATTACCTATAATTTGGTATAATTACCAATAATTTGAAATAATTACCAATAATTAGGAATAATTACCTTATTACATTATTTGCATATTTTATTATTAATATTAAAATAATATAATTTTCTATATTATATACAATTCTCTTTTCTTCTGTGTTTTTTCTGTCTCCACATGTAATATTGGCATTCTTTTTCAAAATTATCAACCTACTTGCCAATGGAGAGGTGAAAGTGAATGCCAATATTACATGTGGAGACAGAATGTGAATCACACAGATGAAAAGAGAATTGTATATAATATAGAAAATTATATTATTTTAATATTAATAATAAAATATACTAATAATGTAATGATGTTATTATTATATAATTAATATTTATGAAAAAAATTATATTAGTATTATTAAAAAAAAAATCAATATAATATTAAAATTATCAATATTTGTAACAGATTTTGCTTTATTCTCAATATATTCAATCCTTGCTTGTGTTTTTTCTAACAAATTATTCAAAACTAGTAATGATTTTATATTTTATAGAAAAATATGGAACAATGAGGTCATCAACAGTCATTAATAGATGACCGCATATGGATAAATCAACGTAGAAATCCAAATGGTTCTGGTTTAAATCCAGTATATATAGAGGGTGTGGAGATTTCTTTATCATTTGCGGCATCAAATCCAGAATTTGTTTCAGAAGGAAAGATAAAATGCCCTTGTAGAAAATGTGCATTGAGAACCTTTGACACGTTTGACAAAGTGGGGGAATATCTTTTGCGTTTTGGTTTTCAAGCAGATTATGTTTTTTGGTATCAACACGGTGAACGCAGTTCCAGAGCAGGTGATACCAACTTGATTCTGGATCCATCACAGTTTCAAGATTTAGTACATGATGTTGCAGGTTCATCTGTTCAACATACAGAAACTCTGGCTGATATAGCTTCAAATCCTGAGTTGGGACCGTCTGAATTTTATGAGTTGTTGAAGTCTGCTGAGTATGCATTATATCCTGGCTGCAAGATGAGCAAATTAGAAGCAGTTGCAAAATTTATGGCTATCAAATCAGATAACGGAATGTCAAACACCTGTTTTGACCAGATATTTTCTTTGCAGAAAACACTGTTACCCGAAGGAAATGTTTTACCAGCAAATTACTATGAAAGTAAGAGGTTGGTTCGAAATTTGGGACTTACTTGTCAGAAGATTCATGCATGTTCAAATGACTGCATTTTATATTCTGGGGAAAATGAGTCGTTGGATAGTTGTCCCACATGTGGGCAATTGAGATATAAAGAAGGACAACACGGGAAGTCTGGTTTGATTCTTGTAAAACTGTTGAGATATTTTCCGCTTACATCCAGACTTCAGTGTTTATTCATGTCTAAGAATATAGCGACAATGATGTAATGGCATAAAGAGAATATTTCAACCGATAAAAGCTTGAATCATATAGCCGATGGTGATTCATGGAAACATTTTGATAGAGTGCATCCATCCTTTGCTTTAGAAGCTAGAAATGTTCGACGGGGCCTTTCCACTGATGGTTTCTGTCCGTTTGGATCTTATGGTAGTCAATATTCATGTTGGCCTGTTTTTTTAACTCCGTACAATTTACCTCCATGGATGTTGATGAAGGAGCCATATATCTTTTTGACTTTACAAATTCCAGGACATCCGAAGAAAAATATTGACGTTTATTTGAAGCCATTGATTGATGAATTAAATTTATTGTGGAGTACTGGTGTCAGTAAATATGATGTTGCAACGAAATAGAATTTCATACTTAGAGCAGCATTGATGTGGGAAATAAGTGACTTCTCGGCTTATGGGATGTTATCTGGCTGGAGTACACATGGTCAGAAATCATGTCCTTACTGTATGGGAGAGAACAAAGCATTTATGCTCATTCATGGAAAGAAACCTTGTTATTTTGACTGTCATCGCAGATTTCTTCCAGCTGGTCATACTTTTCGCAGAAACATATCTCATTTCAGAAAAGGAACAGCTGAAAGGGATGGACCTCCAAAAATGCTATCAGGTTCGGAGTTAAAATCGGTTGTATTTTCATTACCTCCCATCACTTTTGGTCCCACAATAAACCAATAGAAAATTTCTGGTTTTGGGAAAGAACACAATTGGAATAAACGTAGCATATTTTGGGATTTTCCATGTTGGTCTGATTTGTTGGTCCGACACATGTTAGATGTCATGCATATTGAGAAGAACTGTTTTGATAATTTGTTTCATACAGTTTTGGATACGCCAGGAAAGAGCAAAGACAATGTAAATGCACGTTTAGATCTTACCCAAATTTGCAGGCGTCCAGAATTGGAACTCTTTGAGAATGTCAGAACAGAAAGGTTACTGAAACCAAAAGCAGCTTATACACTGTCTAAAGAAAACCGTTTATTATTTTGTCAGTGGATTGCAGATTTGAGACTTCCAGATGGCTGTGCTTCCAATTTGGGTAGATGTGTAAAGAATGGTCATATTACTGGATTAAAAAGTCATGATTGTCATGTTATAATGGAGAGACTTCTACCCATTGGATTAAGAGGTCTGTTGAATTCTGTGATTTGGGATTCCATAACAGACATGTCTCATTTTTTTCGGGAAATTTGTGTGGCTACGGCAGATTATGATGCTCTAGGCAAACTTGAAAAATATGTTGTTGTAATTATATGTAAACTGGAAAAAATATTTCTGCCGTATTTCTTCGACTCAATGGAACATTTGATGTTACATTTTCCATATGAAGACAAATGTGGAGGTCCGGTACAGTTTCGATGGATGTACCCATTTGAAAGATGCATGCAAAAATTGAAAAGAAAAGTACGCAACAAAGCATCTGTTGAAGGATCTATTGCAGAAGCTTATTTGAAATAGGAAATATCTTTTTTCTGCTCCCATTATTTTGAATCTGAGTATCCTTCAAAACACAACCGAATGGGACGGAATGAGAGGAATATTGATGAAATCGACAATCAATTATCTGTTTTCAACCAGTCAGAGCTTGGTTTTGGTGGAGTTTCTGAACGCTGGCATTCAGATGATGAACATCATAGAGCTCATACGTATGTTCTGCTCAACTGTGAAGAGATGACATCAGTTGTACTGTAAGTGTTTATATCACTTATTCTATCATTTATGTTACAATAAATAACATTGTTTTTTATAGGTTGTATGATAATCATATCAAGAAACAAATTCCACAAATTACAGCAGCTGCTCTCGAAGAACGTCGACTGAAAAATTTCTCTCAGTGGTTTCAAAAACTGGTAACATAAATTCTTTATCTTTTAGCAACTCATTCAATGTATAGTTTACTATATTGATAATTATTTCGCAAATTTTTAGGTGTCTCGACATGCTGATAAAATTGACAAACGGCTGTGTGTATTGAGTAACCCACCTTCCAAACTAGTTAAAACTTATAATGCATATGTGGTGAATGGATTTCGATTCCACACACATGCATATGGGGAATCGAAAAAAACAATGAACAGTGGAGTTAGCTTAAGAGGATCTCATCATCGAGAAAATGAAGTTGACTTTTATGGCATACTTGATGAAATCCTTGAACTCTGTTATCTTGGACAACATTACATAACCATGTTCAAATGTCGGTGGTTGGATATAGAGAGAGGCGTCCGTGTTCATCCGACTCATGGAATCATCGATATTAAATGTAAAAGTGTTCTCGCAGTAAATGAACCATTCTTATTGGCTCAACAGGAATATCAAGTTTATTATGCAAAGTATTGTCCAACATCAAGAGACTTGACTGATTGGTGGAGTGTAATAAAAATCAAAATTCGAGACAATCAGTTTAGTCAAAGTGAATGTGCTTTCACTGATGTGCAAAGAATTGAAGTTTTTCAAGAGAGTACTCAAAATCAATCTTTTTTACAAAGAGACATGAGTATCGATGACGAAACCCCACATTTAAGAGTCGGTGATGACGATGATGTTAATGATGTCACACATGAATTTGAAATGGTAAGAGATGAAGCAACTGCAACTCGAATGGATATCGATGATGTTGAGGAGGAATATGAAGATGACATTGACATATATGAAGATGATGATGAAGATGAACACTTATAGAATTCCATGGTATTTATATACAATCATAATATGTATATATGTATATATAATAATAATTATCAATTATTTGCTAACATTAACATTTTCTGTTTTAGATGGACGAGGCCACATTTCGTGAGTTGGCGGAGGCTGACCTGCCTTTCGATGCGGATGAGTTGCTGGCAGATGACCCTCAGCCTGCAGGCGCTCCAGGGAGTACGCGGAGGGGGCGCGGTCTTGCACGATTGATGATTCCTAACCCCGTCCCCGAGCGACGTCCACGTCTTGGGTTTGATCCGCGCACCCGGAGGTGTGATAACCTGTGTGATAACCTGTGGATTTGACTAAGATTTCATTAATCTATTAACATAATAAATGTTTATTATTTTTTTCGGTTTTCCGCATATAGCAGTCAGACAGGGCAGCGCTATTTTACGCAACTATTTCTCTCAGCCGTGGACCACATGGGAGCAGATTCCCATTGATGTGCAGCAGGCCATGTTCGGCCATTGGTTGGTACGTACGTAAATAAATAATTTTTATTTTGAAAATTATTTCATTTCTAACTTGATATTTTGATTTATTTGTAGGGTTTATGGTATCCGATCGAGGATACCATGCGTGACGCCATCCACGAGGCATGGGAGGTGGCCATGCGTGATCGCCTTCGTCAGTTTTTTCACAATTTAAGAAAAGCTGCGATGAAGAAAGAAGGAGTGTCAGATTTTGAGGAGTCATGTAGAGCACACCGACCGGAGTACATTTCATCCCATGTATGGGATGGATTATGTGCGCACTGGTTGAGTGGTGACATTCAGAGGAGATCATTGGTGGGGAGGCAGAATCGGGGGAGACAGGAGGTGACTCATCGAACTGGGAGTCGTTCTTTCAGTACTCATAGACAGCATCTGGTACGTACAATATTTATAAATATTTTATATAACTATAAATATTAACAGTTTATTTTTTATTCTTATAGGCTGTCGAGCACCCCGATATTACAGAGTACGACGTATATCGGAGGATGTACAGTGATCCTGCTACTGGGGAGCTCAGAGGTGATCGTCAGCATCACATCGTGGTCAGTATTATTTGTTTTCAAGTTTAAAAATTAACTGCATATAATATATTCAAAATTTTAATTTTAAATTGCAACTATAGGAGTCATATGAGGCCGCAGCGTCACAGGCCCGGCCTGAGAGTCAGGCCGAGTCATCAGATCAGACCACTGCCCGTCAGTTTGATGAGGCGGCATGGATGCAGGCCACCCAGTATGCCTTCGAGAAGGGCCGGGTAGTTGGTATTGGCTCTCGACTGACTCCCGGAGATTATTATGGCAGTGCTGCGATGTCGGCGTCCAGCTCGAGAGGAGCTCGTGCATCTTCTTCTACACAGTATGAGGATCAGTTGCGATCTCAGACTGCACAGATAGAGAGTCTCCGACAGGAGCAGGAGCAGATGCGTCAGCAGCATGAGGAGGAGCGTCGACGCCAGCAGCAGCTGTACGAGGAGCAGACGAGTCGGTGGCAGCAGCAGCATCAGGAGCAGATAGAGTACATGCGTCAACTCACTCATGCTTTAGGGATTGAGTTTCCTCCACCACCATCTGCAGATCCCCCACCTCCCCCCCTCCTTCAGATTAGAGTTTGTATTTCTGTTATAAAATTTGTGAAATCAAAATATTTTTTTTTCTATTCGTAGATTCTGTCTCATTATAAAATATTAATAATATTATTTTTTTAAAAAAAAATATTAATATGAATAATAATATTATTTATATTTTATAATATTAAATTTTATATATATATTAAAATTTTATATATATATTAAAAATTTATAATATTATAATTTAATTATATTTTTTGTAATACTTGAATTATTTTAATATTTGAATGTAAAATAATTCTATTATTTTTATATTAATTTAAATAACTTATTAATATTTTTTTTATTTATGAATTATAATTGTAATATTATTATATTAATTAAATCATTTATTAATATTCTATTATTTTTTATTTTTGAATTATAATTCTACTATTATTATAGTAATTAAAATAATTTATTATTTTCATTTGTAAATTATAATTCTATTATTATATTAATTAAAATAATTTATTAGTAATTTATTATTATATTTTTTTTATAGTATTTGCGACGGGATACTATTCCCGTCGCAAATGCTTGTATTATTAATAGTTTTTTATTTTTTTTAAAAAATATTATTTGCGACGGGTCCCGTCGCAAATAGTATCAACAGTATTTGCGACGGGATATGATGCCCGTCGCAAATACTAGTATTATTAATAGTTTTTTATTTTTTTTAAAAATTGTTTTTGCGACGGTACCGTCGCAAAAGGTATTTGCGACGGGACCCGTCGCAAACACTATTTTAAATGTTTTTTACAAAAATACGGAATACTATTTGCGACGGGAAGAATGCCCGTCGCAAAAAATGACTTTAGCGACGGGCCCGTCGCAAATAAGTGTAGTTGCGACGGCGTTTTCAGCAACGGGCTATTTGCGACGGGCCCCCGTCGGAAAAAGCCAGTTGCGACGGGATCCCGTCGCAAATAGCCCATCGCTAAAGCCTGTTTTTCTAGTAGTGTTTCAAGTCATGAAATTTTTCAATAAAAATAAAAACAAATAAAATATAGTATAAAATAATTTAAATGAAAGAAATACATTTTTCTATTTTATAATGGGTTGAGAATATATTTACCCTACTTTGATAGTGATAGATTTTGAGAGTCTCTTGAATTATTCCACTTTGTAAAATATTGATAAATCATAATTAATACGTATGAAATTTTCTAAAAAAGAAAAAAACAAGAGAAGAGAGTATTGGTTATTTTATTACCAAGAAGGGTGGTATTTAGGATATCCATAGCAAGAATGTCATTTTATATTCCCTATTAAGATGAAGGATGTGGTTTGTGATACATAAGAAAACACATCCTCTTTCATCCGAAACTTATCAGTGTTAATTCTTCCTTGAGGAACCCTTTGAAAAAATTTGAGTTTTACACCACCATTTCAATATAAAAATTCTTTTACAGGGTTTTAAGGATATCGTATGGGGACTATATTCCATCTAACCATCTTCAATTTATTTGATTTTATTGGTATTTTCAATGGATATATTCTAAATCAATTTATAATATCATTTTTTAGGAAATCTGGAATCCTCTTTTAATATAAATTTGTGAATAACCATATTCTCTTCTAAATATTGTATTTTATCCACAATACATTCCCATTATAACATGGATAAATTATTTTCAACTGCTAGAAATAGTAGGGACACAACTACTTCTGAATTATTAAGACACAAAGGCTCATGGAAAAGTTCATCATGAAAAAGTTATAAATTAGAAGTGACAAAAATAATAGTTAGTTCCCCACAATATATGAATGAGTTTATATCCATATAAATGTAATGCTAAAATGAATTCATGTGTGGGGGGAGGTAGTAAATCATCATGTTTATCCTAATCCTATTAGATTTTCTCTTCAAATCATGGAGGGTTGGGCTCTTCCCTTGAATCTCATGTTACTTATCTGTATCTCATTTATTTAATCCTTGGGAAAATGATAAAACCCACAATAGCCCAAAAATATTACGTCCATAAAGTTTTTTTTTATTTTTCACCTAATTTCTTCATGGTTTTCCTCAAATATTAGTTGTTAAGAGTCCTGTACAACTCCCTATTTGTTCTATCAAAACATAAAACAACATTTTATAAGGATGAATCAATATCCATTTTTTAAATTAAATATTGTATGGAAAAAATTATTTACATGGATATAAAGGATTGACATTTCATTGACCTAAATTCTAGGAAATTGTGTCTGTGATGAGAGAGGGTGTCATGAGACTCAAATACAAAATATTATATCATATATTGTTTCTACGTGGGATGACTACATTCATTTTCAAGGAGTCGTAGGTTGACTTTTTTACTATGTCATTTTTTATTTATGTTTTTAATTTTATTTTATGTTTTTTTTAAACACCTATAAATTAGGATTATTATTTTTGGTTTTTTCAAAGGTGATTGTTTTGGGTTTTTTTGTGTGTGCTTGCTGGAAAAAATGGATGAAAAAATAATCATACACAAGTATTATATGATAAAGGTCTTAGTTAGAAATATTTCAATCACAAGACCTTTACTATTTAATTTTACTATAGTTATTTCACCTAATATTATTCACCAATTACCATTATCAACTAGATATTTAAGGATTATTTCACTTTTAAAAATCTATTAGGTAAGAAAAGATTCAGATCTTCCACAATTTCAAGGGATGTGCACACCATGATTACAGAATAACAATAATTATCCACCTATTTTCAATCATAAAAATTTCATCCGTGAATATAAATAAATCAATTATTAGAAAATTTATCAGAGAGAATGGAGGTTAAATGATTCGGTTGATATTGGAATTGGATAATTGGAATTAAAAAGAGAGAAAGATAGACCATTCCACCATTTTTAGAATATTCTTTTTCTCTATCAAACCATTAAAAAATATTTATTAAATCTAGATTTTAATTAATTCATAGAATTATATTAAAATCCCAGGACATATCCTCTGGAAAATTCTCTATTATAATTGATTTAAATGATCATATATATGATATAAATTAATATAAAAAAATAAAATTAATGAGTGTGATAGGGTAATGACACGACATGTGAACAAAATATAATAGATTTTATAATTATAGAATTGATATGAATAGTACTTATCTAATTGATGCCAAATAATATGGTTTCAATCCATTACAATGAAATGGGTATCTTACATTTATAATCATTGGTTAGTATTTATCCTTCTCCTTTATGAATTTTACTAACAAGAATAGAGATAATTATTCAGATGGATAAGTTATACCTTCCATTCGTCAAGGGTCAAAATTGGAATAAATCAAATCTTCATACTTCCCTCATTTTAATATAATTATGGTACACCTTCCATGATCAGTTTCTATACTCCTTTAAGTGAAATCAAAGGATGATGTGACCATTATATTTTTGTATCCATGATGAATTGAAATATTATTTTCATTATATTTTGTTGAATATTATGCACTTGATTTAAATTTATTCGTATAAATTTATTCTTATCATCATTGAATATCGGCCAACATTGGTATTTGTACACAAATTTTACCCATTTCATAAATAAAAAATATTCTTGTGGAAGCATTGACAAAGGGTTTGGTCCTGGACAAAATGAATAGTATGGGTGAAAATGGAATTTCACTGGTGATTCAGAATAATTATTTTTGTTTCTTATGACCATCATCCTCAACTAACAGTGATAATGGTAATAATCATTGGTGTTTATAAAAATTAATATTATTTCAACAAATTAGAATTTTTATCCCTCTTCCAATATTCTGTGGAGCTCAAAATTATTCATATAAATTTGGTTTTGGTTTAAAAATAGTTTAGTTTATCATGTTATATTAGAAGTAATGGTGCTAATGAGATTGTCCTAACATGGATAAACACATTCACGATCGATAAAAATCAAGAAGTAGGTGTCTTTCCTTACAATAAATAAAATTAAATTAATGGGAGAAAACATTTCCACACCATTATCATCTCTGTGTAAGAAAAAATAATAATAATAATTTTATTCATATTGGTCTTATATATGATTGATATTAGTAAAATTTTTATCATCCTCCGTATACTCCTTAGCTTCTATAGAATGTAGATTGTGGTTTAACATTCATTATTTTAGATTTGGAAGATTCATATAATTTAGTGGTGAATTCATTTTCTTTAAAAAAAATTAAGAAATAATCCTAAATTGATTGTACACATATTTATATTTGATAAATGTAACTATCAATGAGGGATTTCACGTTCTGTGTCCCTGTATTTTGGTAAGATTACTCTCTTTTGAGTCTTCCCCAGCTTTTGATGACTCGGTATATTGTAGTGGTGAGGTTTATGGATTCATGATAGGATAAGGGCATAATGTATTAATGGAAGATCTCATTGTTAGTAAACTATGTTTTTTAATAGGATGAGCATTTGTTATGTTGAAGATGAATTCATGTTGTCCATTTATTAACTATATAGATGCAATGAAATTAGTGGGATGAGGAGGATTTGTTATTTTAGTCTTACAGAGGAATGATTCGTTGTGGTAATTTCTGGAAAATTAAATAAATTATGAATTTATTTATTGTCCTTATGGATTGGGTCCTAGAACAGTTAGTTTAGAAAATTAATTATATTTTTCTTTCACTTCATGCAGCTACAAGGCCTATCTGTTGAATACTTTTCTTATGTTCAATATAATGAATGTCACAGTTACTTGTGGAAACTTGAATTTAAACATGTGGTCAATTGAATATTATTCATTAGGAACATTAAATTCTTTATTACTCATTGTATGTTTCAATTCTTTTTATAGGGTTAATACACTTAAGTGGAGATTTTTCTTGTGGTTGGTTTGACCCTTTAATAATATTTTGATCATATTCAGTTAAAATTGAAATTGTAGTTAGTGGAATATTCAATGCATGACAACATTATTCCTTTTATAAATTTTGAAATAGTAAAATTGGAGATATAATATAGGGAAGGATATATAATGAATGAATGATACATTTAAAATTTAAATTCATTAATCTATTAAAATCACAAAAAAAATCATGATTTGTTTTAAATGAATTTTCATATAATTTTACAACACACAAAAATTTTCAAGTCATAATTTTCTATAAGTATTTTAAAATTATGGAATTGAAATTTATATATTTTGGAATAAATGAAAAATTGAATAGTCCAATAAAAACAAAATTTAATCCATTGTACAAATAAGAACCTATTTATCAAATTTCACTTAAACAAAAACT
Organism: Viscum album; assembly: GCA_963277665.1. Classification (NCBI taxonomy): domain Eukaryota; kingdom Viridiplantae; phylum Streptophyta; class Magnoliopsida; order Santalales; family Viscaceae; genus Viscum; species Viscum album. Next base: position 2,018,884,970 of record OY728127.1, read on the forward strand.
TAACCCTAGATTTATAAGAAATGTGGTGTTAGTTAATGTTAATAGTCTAGAAAAATCATTGAAATTTAGGATCACATCACTATGATAGGTTATTGTAATGAGTGGTGGATCGATGTCATTCTATAACTGAGGAGGGTATCCATGGAACTAATGATGGGAAGTAAGAATGTCACACCATAATTAAGGGTTTTTATTGAATATTTTACTTTGTTGTGGGGGTTGTCACTGAAAATAATACACATATATATTATGTCACATTTTATCTAGGGCTTCACAACATAAGGATGACCCTCACATAATAGAATGTGTAAAAGGAAATTAATCTTACATATGGACTTTGGAAAGCCATATTTTTCTATTGTGGATTTATTTGTGAATACCTATCATGTCTTGAAGCATAGAATCATAAAAAAAGAGGTCCATAATGAGGTTTTAAATTTTGAGTTTATGGGACACATCATGTGGACCTAGCCATAGTATTTTTAGTTTTTCGTAGAGGTAGGTGTCCCGTAATTGAGTGAGAGACCATCCCATGAAGGCCAGAGGATTGATATTTTTGGTTTTCCCCAGTGAGTAGTGTAATGTTGTGTCCAATGTTTCCAAATAAAATGTAATAGATTTATGATTTCTGTTTCTCCCTAGAATCTTTTCACCACTCATTTTCTAATAGGCCATTATGTGGTGGTGCTATTTTATATTACTATTAGGTTAAAGGAATTAAAATCTTTTTGAGATTATATATTTGATAATCCATTCATATTTATTCACTCTATAATAATGCGAGAAAAGGCAGGAGAATCCATCAACACATTCCATCCCATCATTAAACCTTCTTGAATAATTGTGATTGAATGTGGGGTTTTTCATCATTTAATGGTTTTATTTTATCCTTTTTTCTATGTTCTACATTTTTAAGAGTTACGACAAATTTTTTAGGTCTATGATAACGTTTGATACTAATTCAAATAGGTATGGTGGAATCAAGAATACATAATGTTAATTTTCATTAATAAAAAAGGGGTTTATAATGGATGAATTAACCTTATTTCATGTGATTTAGTAGATTCATTAGTAAATATAATGGTGTATGTGCCCCTTGAACAATTATTTGTACAAATAAATATCATCTAAAATGTTATTAATGGATTATTCCCTATATATTAATTATAAAATTAAATGTGATTCAATGGGTAAATAAAATGTACTTGTTTTATAATATAATTGAATTGCCCATAATGGTGTTTAGTCCCTATGAAGCATAGAATGGAAAATTTGGTTTTGGATATTCTTAGCTAAGAGGGGTTATTTTTTCCTCAAAATTAATAACTTTGATTCAGGAAGATGGACACTAATCACCTTGCAACTGATTTTCATTTAGATATATTCATTTGATACACAACTTTTATAATTGTGTGTGGTTGAATTTTATTTATAAATTAATTATTACCTTTTAAACTCACATGGAAGGAGTGAAATTGTCATTGTCCGTGATGGGTATTGGGCATTAGTTTGATTCCATTAACATAATTATTGTAGGTATTGACTAAAAATATGTTCTATGTGATAATCAGACACTAGAGAGGTGTGAATTCAATGAGTGAATATAGTTGATCCTAGGTTATTTCCCATTATTTATTTATTATTAGGAGAGTTTAATGGTTTCGAAATGGTAATTATAGGGTTATAAAATGGAAAATATTAATGTATAGGATATGTGTGATAGGAATGACCATGTTATACATTGGTGGTGAGTTAGGAATTATTCCATCACTCTTGTATGATTATGGTATTGTATTTACATTATGGGTGATTAGACCAAAATGTGAGCATGATATTGTTATGAGATGTTATTCTGTACATAACGAGCTTTGTTCTTGTAGTTTATAATGTGAGATGAACACATTCGGGAGATTGAATGACATTGAGGACCATGATGGGGTCCCCATTTTTATGTTTAATATAGAGAGGACAAGATAATTAGGTACTACACAGTATTATCCAACATTGAGTTTAGTGATGAGAATAAGTATTTCACTCAATATGTCAATCTAAAAATTCTATATGTTGTTAAGGTGAGTATCCCAACCCTTGATCCAAATATATGTTATATGATTCTATAGTGAGAGATGAATCCCTTAGGTGATTGATATATTATATTACATGAGGAGACAATTCCTCTGGGTGATGTGATATATGATTTCATGGAGCGCTTCCACCACCCGGATGAGTTATGTAACTCCAGAAAGGGATTTTTCTACCCATAATGTGATATTTTATTCGAGGAAGGGTATCCATTCCTAGCTCAACTTATATGGGATTCTTGGGATGGGATCCATTCCTCCTATATGAGATATTCATGTATAAGAAGAGTCGTAATTACAACTAATGTGATATGTTATTCCAATGATGTGCATCATTCAACTTAGTCTGATATTGTGTCGAGGTGGTGTTTCACCCCAAGGTGTATGATATTAATAAATAAGTGTTATGGGGTGGGATTGGTATCCTTGAATATATATAATGACAAATAAAAAATGGTTTCCATTCCATATGAATATGTAAGATAATATGGTTTCCTAGAGGGGATTAATCATCCCCTAGTATTTATGTATTATTCTTGGAGGCATCTGAAACAAGTCAAAGAATGTATTTCGATCACATGTGTCACCTTAGAAATCAAGGAATGAAAATGTTGGTTTTATTTAATTTCCAAACATAATTTTATTATTATGAAGATAACAATAGATCTATATAATATTTATATTTTTTATTTTTGGGAAATCTGTGGTGGTATTCTACTTAGATATATTCACACCATAATTGGGTGTCCCTCAAACATCAATACCTCAGAAGACCTCATGGCCATTATTACTATGATGGTAGGTTCCTGATAATGGATGGATGAGAATGATGGAATGAGTGTAGTAAAATTATGAGACCAGCTGTGGGGATAATGACTAGGTGGAGATTATCTTTATCTCTGTTAAATTGATCTACGTTTTTTATGATATGCCGATGGGAGATCTTGTTAAAGACTATGTGACCCATGTTTCAATCTAGATAATTATTATTTTATATAAGGGACATGATATATGTTTCTAATGTCTTCGAAGAATTTTGTATTAACTATTTTTTGATATTGTGATGATATTTAATGTGATATTTATATAGTCTATGTAACACTAATATGAGAGTATTATATTCCCATGAAATCAACTCAGACCCTCTCTATATGTCAAAAACCTCAAGTATATGTGAAGGTATGCCTGGTGCCTTATATAACTCTTATATTCTTAGTATAGAAAAATATGGTTTGGGAAATCACAAAGTACAATTAGAGAATCTGTTTATATTACTGTTTGGGATATAGTAGATCATTGTTAGGAATAGTTCAAATTTATATGAATGTTATATTCTGTGTCTGGTCAGTACCTGCATGTCCTAATGTCCATGTATCCATAGTGTTTTGTTTTTTTTTATTGGTGAATTTATGAAAGAGTTGAGTTTATTATTTATTATTATATTTCATTATGTTGTTTATTTTTTTATTCTTGTTTTCATTCTCTTGTCCCAAGATGGAAATATGTTGGGTGTTAAAACATCATATTAGGCATGTATTATTCCCTGTAATGTTCAAGATTTTGTTTGAAATTCACATTTTTTATGTGAAATAAACAAATAATTTTTCTTTGACTTTAACAATATTTAATTTTTAAAAAATAAATGATTTTTTATTTTCGAAAACCACTTGTCAGTGGCACTCTACTAAGACAAACAGTATGGGTACAACTGGCTCTAAATATACATGATTTGGTTATTTAAAATATTAATAATAAGTTATTTTATTTTTTTAAAAATAACATGGTTTTGTATCTCAATTTAACCATGAAAAATGAATATTATTTTACTCAATACATATTTCTGCAATGTGATGAAATTTTAAGAATGCCTAAATAATATTTATCCTATAAGTGTGGTTGGTTCATGGATTCCTGCTAGGAATTTGTACCGTATTGTGGGTAGTTATATTTTTTATGAGATTTCGGGTATATATATATGTATATATTTTTCTATAGAGAGAGGGTTATTGGGGTTATATTATCTTAGAATTTACCTTGTGAAATATATCAATTCAGCGTGGAAAATGTAATATGATTTGTGACCGTTGTTACTTGGTGATTATTTTCAAGGTGGGAGATCCGAGTGATTTTGAAATTTGAATCAAGATAATGATGATTTGGTGTAATTATTTAATATTAGTATTACATCCTATAATTCTTTGATAGGAGTTTTGATGTATATGGATAACCTGAAATAGATGTTAGCCCATGATTTTGGGATCCTTCTGAGATGGAAAGTATAAATAAATGTTATTTGTTTGATATTGATGAAAATTGTTTATTAATAAAGGATGTGGTTTATTTATAAATATTTATTTGATATTATGGTTATGAAATCATCAGTAGTTATATTTTTGTGATAATTCAACCATGAACATGAAGAATAGGCAGATGATTAGACATTCTATAAATCCTATAATTGATGATATAAATGCATCATGTGATACATGGTAATCTTTGGGAGTAGCCAACTGATCCTAGCATATAAGAAATATGACTCAAGATGGAATTAGTCAGATGGTATGAAAGGATAGTACAATGCTGATATCCTTCTTGGATGAGATTTGTTTTGGTGATGGGCATTACTAAGCATCATTGTGAGATATGGTTCAATGGATACACTATTTCCATGGATTAAGAAATTATAATTTAATTTATCCTAAATAACTATTGGATTATTCTGCCATAAGATTATTCTAACATAGGTAATCATCGTGATTGATGAGGAGTGTTATTCCATTGATGAAATTTGACACATATTTTTGGTACGACATGGGAAATCAATAGGATATGGAGAAATATTTATTTATTCAACATGAATCATAGGGTGAGGTAAATATAGTGGTTGATAATAAAATGTGGTTTGATTTTATTCCTTCATGGAGTGTGGATAATAATTTTGTGGAATACATATTTTGGGAACCTGAAGATCTGTTTTAGGATTAGGACCATGAGGTGTGGATATGTGTTATGGCAGGGTCTAGTAATCCTTAATTTTTTTATATATGAAATGTTTTTATTGGATTTTTTTGGGATTGATAGATGATCGGGCCTAAATGGTGACCAAATAAGATATAAAAATTTAATGGTGGAAGAATTCAAGTCATATTCAAGGAACAGAAGAAATGTTGACTCATATTGATGTAATGATGTTGGTTAGTAAGAGTGAGTTTTTCTTTGAGGTATGGTCAACTGTGATTTGAACTATAAAGGGAGGTGCATTAGGGTTAGACAACTATGTTAGTTGATTTCTCTATAGAGTGATGATGTAATTAACAATTGGAAAAAATCATTTTGAATATTTTGAGACAATCCACTCATACAAATATGAGTAGTGACCTTTTATATGATGCATGATAAAGTGGAAAGAGTAATGAGACTTGTGAAATGCCTAGGTTTAATGTGTCTCACTATGAAGGATAAGTAATTGAGAGGTTGTGTACCTTATGGAGAGTAGGGTACCATATTGAATGTGAGGTTGTAGTGGGACTAGGTAGATCACATAAAAGATGTAATGTGAGAGTTTCTCCATGGTGAGAATGTTTATGTACCTTTATTTTGACTTTTCAGGATTGATTATATGACAAAAACTATCTTTTGTGCAGGTAATAGTATTGAGAGGAAATATGGTATCGTTGGACTCAATATATAGTCATTAGATGTGGAATTATTTGAGGAATAAAAGTGGAAATCATGATAATTATTTTATGATTAAAAATGGATATTGGAAAGTTTTATTCATGTGTAGTGATTATAGTGGAATTGACATGGTGTGGATAACACCATGATTGGTATTAGAATATGGTTTTTAATGGTTTTTTATTTATGTCAGAAGTGACATGTTAATGGAACCATGAAAAAAGAATGTTATAATTTTTATATTGTTCTTGAATGTATGAAAATTGTTATGTGTGTTAAAAGAATAATCCCATATATTGATATTGATTATAGGTAATTGGGAAAAGTTTAACAATCAATATCTAATAGATAATATATGAATGATGATGGAATGTATGTATGACCAAGGGTTTATTTATATATGAAAATAAGTAAGGTGACATGGTCTATAATAATTCAATTCTTAAGGGTAGTACATTGACATGAAAATGAGGTTTGGTCGTGTATTATAGATATTTCATCGAGAATTAGACCAAACATTATTATGAGTATTGTTCAGTGATGCATAAAGATGAAATTATAAAAATGGGTGTCTATTATTGATAAGTGAAATCAACCAATTGAATATTATATATATATATTTTAAAAGGTTGGTCCTGAAGACTTAATTTATTATTAATGCAAATACATGTTTACAATGTGTTGAGGGAGACCCATTATATAGACCGAAGTCCCAAGGCCAAGTGCCATGAATTCAACGATTGGAAGCCCATTTTTTGGCCCAAAAGACCCCTCAGTGGACAGTACATCTACAGTACCTGGCGTAGTTACTATCCTAGATATAGTTCTTCCACCACTACAGTCCCTCCGCCGCTACAGTGCCTCCACCAATTGTAATTGGTTTTTCTACAGGGTCGACCTAACCATGAGTGGTGGGAGAAGTAGAATTTGGGATCTAAAATGGGGATCAGATATTGATATACTATATAGAGGATGGAATAAGAGACTTTTCATTGCTGATATGTGTTATATTCAGTAGTTTTCAAGGACTCATTTGTTATAGGTTGGTGAAGATAATTTGTAATTGGAATTCATTGTCTTTTATTAGGGTGGATATTCATAATTTTTTTCATATCTAAAATTTTAGAGTTATATTTACTCAAGGATCAATTTATGGATATTATATGTGGCATGAAATATGTTTTAGGTTCTCAAGTGAATATTGGAAAATGGTAAGGGTGTACTAGCTATGAAATTTTATGGTATGTTCCTCATCACGTAGTGATTGGTGAGGGTCATATCAGGATGTGGGTAAATCAAGCTGACACTCTACCATAGGAAATATAAAATTACATGAATTAAGAGAAGTAATAAGTTCACCATATAACCTGTAGACATCGTGGTGTGGTGTATTTGTTATGAGTTTTTTCATAAAGTAAATGTCCCACATATAATGACTTACTCTATGTTTAGTGAACAAAATTGTTGGGAAGTGCCATATTTATTTGAATGTGGAAAAGGATTACACTATTTCATAAGGGTTTTTGAAATGATTTAGTTATCCAATATGGATATCATAGGTTTGGTATGTCATGTCATGATCCTTATGGTCACATTGTGATGAGGGACTTGGGATGATGTTAGGCAATGAGGTTACAGGTTGTTCAATTAGGGAGCAATAATTTGAATTTTTTGTTCTACCTTTATATAGGTGTTTTGTTTTTAAGTGAGGGGCCATCACATGATTATTTTAGAAAATTTATTTTCGGAATTTTTGAACAATATGTGACACTCCATGATCAAAGGGATCCATCAATGTGGGGAAGTCATGGGTTTTTTGGATCTACTAGGGGAAGTTACACTACAATATTACAATGGTTTCATGTCAGGGTGAGGCCACATCAAATTTTATGCTAATATATTATATGGATAGAATTTTGTGGATTTTATATTGGAATCCCCATTTTGATTTCCTCACTTATTAGTCACATTATTTGAGAGTGTTTGAGACCTCTCCCAATACATTATCTATTTTTTCCTGGTTAATCAATGGTGATTAATGGTTGATTTATTTATAATTTTGATGTTCGTTTTTTCATTTATAAGGTTTTATTAATCTTATATAGCTAACACTAATTTAATTTAGGTTTTTTAGGGTTGGATGTTGAGATCAGAACATCATGTAGTAATCGAGAAGATATAGTGGGGAATTTTAAATTAGATAAAGGTGAAAATGATAGGATGATAAAAGTAAATTTTATATAATTTAATAGAGGATTGATTGGAAACTGATGGTGGTTAATTCCACTTTCTTGAGTATTTGGACCTTAATAAAAATTTAAGTTTGTAGTTATTTTATTAATCTATATGAATTATTATTAATATTAATATTGATTAAATGTGTAAATATTCTATAATTATTTTTTAATTTAGTTGAATTAACCTCTATGCAGTTTTTTCCTCATGTTGTTTTGTGAAAGAGAAATGATGTTGATGGAGAATCTAATCGAGTGGTTGATCTTTTATTAAAGGGAATAACTCTTATTATGGTAAGTATAACATAAATATATCTTTCATGATTGTTGTTTTTGATCTATTCTTGTAACACACAATCATTCCACTTGTTAATGGTGAATGTAGATTTATAAATTAATTGGTGCATTCAAACTCTTATAAAATTAAATGAAGTCTGTACGAATATCATAGACACTTGAACACTAATTTCATTCCTTGGTTTTAGGTACCTAACTATAAATGTGTATTATGTGATATAAGGGCCCAATATGGGTATAAAATCCTTGTGAGAATAGAGTGGCAAATATGATAGGCTCCCATATCTCCATCCGTTAAGGGGAGTGTGATGGTTTGGAAATGATTATATTTGTTCTATAACATGGAAATGATTTATCTATAAGTTATGTGTGAGAGGATAAACCTATATATAAATTGGATGTGAGGTTTGATATATTCCATATTTTGTTTGATACACGTGCTATATTTATAGTATAGATGATTATAACATGATGCAATCTCGGTAATGATGAGAGAATTTATTCTTTATAATACTATAATTGACCCTATATTATGGAATTGGATGGTGTAAATCATGTGGGATGTCTGAAGCATGGTGATTCTTAGCATACCATGACAGATTATTTGTGTTGACTCTAAAATACATTAGTGAATGAGGTCTAGTATAGTATTAACCTTATATGAATACAGTGATGACAATGTAATATGCACTAATGAGGACAAATTAGAATATGTATGTGGTGTTTGGGTGTGTATCTGGCTCCATTATTATGATAAATATTGTTTTAGGTTCTTGTGATAAATGATTGCTTGGGATTTATTTTATATGTGGTTTTGAGGAGAGATGATTCCCCTGTTTGATGTGATGTCTGTTTATATGGATGTGTTCCATTCCCCCTATTGTGATATGGGATTTCATGGTGGGATTACATCCTCCCTATGTGTTATATAATTCTAGATAGTGGATGCATTCACCCATAATATGATATTTGATTCTGGAGAGGGGAGGACTTCCCCCGTGATGTAATATGTGATTTTGGGATGGGGGTGTAATTTTCCATAATTTTTTATGTGATTCTTTGGAGATGTAAAATTCCCCAATATGATATGGATTATTCAAGGGACTTTTACCATTACACATAATGTGAGGTGTGATTTTAGGGAGGGGATTCATTCCCCCAGAAATGAAATGTTACTATAGGAATAGGCTTCATTCACCAAAATGGGATATGGTTTTGTTGTAGGGAACCATTCCCTCTTGGTGTGAGATGTTATCTAATGGTCATTTCAAAGTGGTTATAATCCCAAAAAAATATATATTATATATATTATTTTTTGGTATTCATTACCTTAGTTGTATGTGATTAGTTGATTGTTGAGGGGGATCTATTACCCTCGGGGTTTATATATCAGGCTCAAATACATCCTACCATAGACAAAAAAGAGTGTCTTGATCTCTAGTTTAACCTTTTATTTCAATGGATGATGGTGTTTTTATGTTATGATTTTAAACATTATTTGATTATTGTGGGTACATTAAAAAATTCATATAATGATTAGATATCATATATTAGAGACAATGTTTGTATTATCCTATCGGATTATACTCACATCCTGCAACAGAATCTTCAAAAAATTGGTCCCTGAGTAGACCACATTGCAACCTATATTGGTTGGGGAGGGTACTAATATTATATTTTAGAGCTATATGGATTGGGTAGAGTCAGGATTTGGGAAAATGTGTGGGACTTGTGACCTAGTGGTTAGTATTTTGATTAGTTTTTTTAGATTCAGTTATATATGATATAAACATAGTAGATATTTTCAGTAATTATTTACCTGTGATCTTTTTTTGTATAGTTTATTTTTTATTTTATTGATATTTTACATGTTTATGGAATTTTCGATTCATTTTACACTTATTCATTTAGTATTTTTTTAGTAACATTTTATATTTTTTGTTATTATGATATGCGGGTATAATATCCCAGTTTTATCACCTTAGACACTTGTTTCAAGTTAGAATCCTCTTGTGTACTAGGAGGAATTCCATAGGATATGTGGAAATATAATCAAATTTTATTAGAGTGAACCAATAATGAACATTACATGACTGTATATTCACATGTTTAAAGGATAAAGGAATTTATGCCAATTGAGGTGAAAATACCCATAATGAAAATATTGATCATTATATAGTTAACTGATGAAAAACAATAAAAAAATATTATTAAATGAGTTTGAAGGTCTTGATGAGAAGTTGAAATAATTACTTTATTATTTTGATATTTTTAAAATAATTTTTTAGATATATTAACAAAAGAGTTCTCACTTAGTCATTCATTAAAGGGGAATTCGTTTTTGGTCTACGGACTCTAATGAACCCTTGATGGAAAGCTCTAAAATTATAGCCCAATGGTATGAACCAAATAATAGAATACAATATTTACCCCAAAAATAAATATAACTTGATCACCATGGATATAGATTGTATCATTTACCCAATCAATGCATGGTTTCCAATGAAATATTTCACAAAATCGCAATATACTAATAATTTATTAACCCCAAACTATAAACTAAATGAAATATAGTTCCAATCATATGAATATAAATAGTTAGATATATATGGTCCCCATCGAAATATTATAAACCAAAATAAATGTACTATTCTAATTTCTCATGTACATGTTCTGGATTTATGAAATAATTTCCACATTATGAGAAACCAATATATCATGATTCCTATATCAAAATTTTTTGGAAATTCTTAGATCATCTATCATTGGGAAAAAAATTGTTAATTTTATAACCCCACTTAATCTATAATCACTCCCCAATTTTCATTAGTTTCCCTATAATATCATGGAATTATGATTGGATCATAAAAATTCCCCCTCTGTTTGATCTATATTTGTTTATAGTCACACCTTATAGAGAAATATATAATTCATTCAATTTTTCATAGGATGAATAGTGATTCATGGATCCCGTATCTAATACCTACAATAAATTTAAAATAATTTAAATACCATTAATAGTGTATGGTCACACAATTCATATAGGAACATTCCAATATTACACCCCATGGGTATGAAAATATATACTCTTATATAGAACAAAGTCTATAATTATTCATTTCATCAGGAATACGAAATGATTTTGTATCCTTCTATCATGGTCTTAGATATGAATATATATATATCTAATACCCTTCCATAATGAGATGCATTTTATAGTTATCTAGGACAATCTTAATTAACATCATCAATAAAAATATTTAATAGTAAATCTTCATAACAATCCCAGTCAGAGATATTCTACCATAAACATCCAACAACTTTTCGGTTACATGTTTTTACCATAATCTATCATTCTGGAATCAGAAATATTTTTCTGAACACAAAAAGTAAAAAATTTATTAGGAAAATCTATATGGCCATAATTGTATAGCATCAACATCCACGGTTTTAATGAACCGACATCCAACTCTTTGTTAACATCAGTTTAATACCTAATACATTAGTCAAGGATGAAATAATTTTATAGTCTAAAATTAATGGAAAAAATATAATTCATTCGCACTTAATGTAGAATGATGAAAAACATAATCACCTCATAGTAAAAAATTGAAGAACCCAAATTGTGAAATATAAAAATAAAGAGATTGAAATATAAATATGTTAACACCCCATAAATGGAATACTTAGAAAAGGTCAAGTCAAAAAAATCTAAGACATTAAATTAGTAGGACAACACAAAATTTAATTAAAAATTTAAAATTTTTTATAAAAACCCTCAGACTAAAATTTATACCTATTAAAAGTTAATCCTTTTCTTGCCCTGTCTAGTCAACCAATAAAACAATTTATCAACTGTAACATTCCATGTAATTATAGAATAAAAAACATTCATATCAATTAATATTTAAGTCATATATATTAATTTATACTTAAAACTTGATTCTTTTTTCGATTGCATATCATACACACAACAATGGGTTTGTCCGAAATCTTATGTTGCACACATGAGTGAGGTATACCAAAAAATAAAACATTATTAATATTAATATTTTATTGGTAGTAACTCCTAGAAATTATATTTTCATTAATGTAATGAGATACCAAAATTTTTTTAAGCATGTTTTTTAATATGTTTTTTAATTCTACTAGATGATAGAGGCAGAATATGAGATTAAATCCATTTTTACCATAAAAATGTAATATTTTTAAAAGCTAGTTTTACTGCATTTTGATGGAGATCCATTTTAAAATCTATCTTTTTAACATTTATGTGTTATATATGTAAAAATAAACTTCTTATTTAGAAGAGGTACATAAAAATTTATTTTGGTTGAATTTTTAGTATTATTATGATATTATTTAATTTTTAATGAATAATGAAATATACTACATTTTAATTCAAAACAACATTTTCGTCTAATTAAATTATACTATTATATAATCCCTATACAAGGGTTTAAGGAATAATTAGATTTAATTGTTATCATTTAATCCCATTTTGTGAATTGGAAGTAATTTTACATTTAAAATGGATCTAAACATAGGTCAATCTTTTAATGGTTTTTACATTTTAAAAACATGTTTCGCCAATCGGTCAACGAGATTATGTTTAAATTAATTTTAGTCAATATTGTGGATTTAATTTTATAAAATTTAATTACATGCTTTTATTAAAAATTATAAATGCAATCCAATAGGATGAAAATAATGATTTGGTGAAAAATAACATTAGTATTTTATTTACAATGGATAACAATAAATTTTGTAATTAAAGGTAAAAAATATTATAAAAATATAAAACTACAATAACACTTATATTAATCATATTTTTTGGGTTATGTATGACTCATAAAATCCATGGGTCTATATGGTGGAATTTGGAAGCTATAATGATGAGATTATGACATTTGTAACATTTAATTTAATGTAAATGAAAAATTGTCGTAATCATGTATCTTTTTACTGAAACAATTGTTATATGTGGTTATAAAAGTGATCATTTAGACTATAAATAGTAATTATAAATAATAATTATTGACTACATCTGGGTAATTTATATAAAATTTTTAGGAACTAAATAATTAAATTTAATTATGACAAAATGATGATGCAATAATGTATTTAATAATTAAAGACAAAAATGGATGATATTATGAATAATTAAATAAGTATTATGTTACATATTATATGTCATCTAAAAATTTTATAGGAGAATATGGCATGTTATAAGTCTGTTAAATGATTTTTTTCAATGTTATATTTCTATTTGGATTTTTATATATATTCAATGGAACGAATAGTGTAATAATTATCAAAATTAATATTTTATAAAAATAGTAATTTATTAAGTAATGAAGAAATCAAAAAAATATTTTAAAAACCCAAAGGGAGTATTATAATGCATAAATGTTTGTTATGTATCCAATTATGGTAGATTGACTCCATATAAGTAAAATTTAGAGCCTGTTTATATTAAAAATGTTCTCACTACAATAATAATTAAAAGAGATTAATTATGGGTAAATATAAAATATGTGGTTTAAAAAATATGAATAAATGTCTACAATTTATTATATGATATAAATTAGAAAAATAATCATATAACATTGACAGATCTCATGTTTGAGTTATTTAGTTTAAAAAATTGATTTATATTAATTTATTAATTAAATATTTTCCAAGAGAGCTCCACCGCTCTCCTATAAAAATTTAAATACTATTCTCTAATACTCACACATAAATAATCATTTAGTTCAGAAATGATCATCACAAAACCCATACTAGAATAAATATCCAAAATCATGAGGCCTTATTTTAGGTACAAAACCTATATTAAAGGTGTTAAGATTTTCTTCAAAGGTGATCAACCAAACAAGATGTATAATTTTTTAAGTTTTTATGTTATAAATATTCATCAACATCTATTAAATATAATTATTTAAATATTAAATAATTATTATATTATCCTAAATATAATTATAGGTTATTATGTTAATATCATCACCAAAATCAATCTCCACGTCGATTAAATGGGAAAGGAATTAATCGTTCTTATGTACATGTAATCTATCACATCCCTTAACTGATATAATTCTTTTTTGCATAGTCGTCTCTCGTGTATGGTTATAATAATGGAATTAATTTTCATATTTAATATTCATAACATATTTTTCATTGTAAAAAATTATATTTTAGATATATTTTTTTTGATTACATTCACATAAAAATGATAATGTCATTCATGCATACATGTGAACTATAACCTCCACGAAGCGATGTGAATAGTTTTAATTTACCACACAACTCATATGATATATATATATTTATATTTAAATCCTTATTATTATGATGGTAATATTATTATCATTCTGGAATTATAAAATAATAATTACTTTATTTCCTAAATTATTAATGGAAAATGAAAAATGTTACTCATGCGTACATACGACCTATCATCTCCCTGATTATAATGTTATTCATTTTTCTTAAACACAATTAATGGGTTGATTTAAAAATTAAAATTAATGAATAAAATTGATAATTATTTAATGAAATCTATTCTAAAAATTATGGGAAAATGACAAAATGGACAATTTACATCATAACAAGTTCATTTTTACTAATGTACCTAATATCTACGAAACATCTTTCACGAACATAAATAATATTTTATATTTTGTAAAATGGTAATAAGCGATAAAAAGGGAGATTAAACCAGAAATATGTTCTCATGAATGTGTAAATTAACCAAAGATTATTATTTAGGAATATAACAATTTTACGTGATGACTCAGACTCAAGGTAAGGGACTTTATCCCATCCTCCTTATATTGAGGAATATTTTGATATTTTACACCACCATCATATATATGATGTATAATAATACCCATTGAATATTAATTTCATTCAATTTTTATCAAGAGGAATATTTTTTTTCAAATTGTTTAATAAAACATAAAAGGATTTTTTATTTCAATGTATACTACGAGAATGTTTTTTTCTCCACTGTGACTATTATATGATATTTTTCTTCCTCTCTAAGTCATTAGGTTTTTAAAAGAAAAATAAATAACATATTACATTTTCATATATTTTGGTAGGGCTAGTAGTTTTGAAAATGGATTAATTGGGTCAATATCGTGAAATGATATCTTGTGATTATAATGTGGAAATGTTATTTTTTTCATTCATGCTTGCTTTATGTGTTATTATTATGTTAAGGTTATTGGGAATTTTTTATGTATACAGGAGGTTCCTAAAGAAATTATTGGTGGGTGAGCTCTTGATATACCCCTAATGCATTGGGAAATGAGATAAATTTAACAATAAGGATTTTCTTTAGAGATTTAGCTAATATACTATTATTGGTATTCCAAATGTAACTATTATGCTCACTCCTAGTATATCATTGAAAGAAACAATGTATGTATGATATGGATGCAACAAGTTACCTTTATGATTTATGATTTATATGATGTTTTTCAATTATCTTATGAATTCACGAGTCATGTAAAATATATTATGTATTATTAGTGAGAATTATGATTTCATGGGTTTATAAGTATTAAGGAACTAACATTTTATTCTGTATCTAGTTTCCCTTATTGATCATTTTGTGCTAATCCAAAATTTAAATTGTTTTCATAAGGTGTAAGGTTGCACAAGAGAAGGTTGTATGTGAAGATGGATGATAAAAATATTATTATCGAGAAAAATAGATCTTGTTTAAATTTATGAGAATTTTATTTTGTAAAAAATAGATAATAAGTAAATGTTTATATATTGTAATATTTTAGTTGTATTGTTACAGTTATTTCCTAATTATCTAAAACTCTAAACATTAAAAGATCCTCAGAGTGAATGAATTTAAATTCTTAACAAAACTCATGATTTTGTAATATTTAAGGCTGTGACCTTATAGTCGGTATCATTGGTCAATTTAGATAACTATTTTAGAAATTTTATTGTTAATAGAATATCCATAAATTATTTTTACTTTATATTCAATCTAAAATTTTATTTAATTTTATGATTACCATGTTTCTTCGTCTAAGATATTTTTGTTCAAAATGATTTTCCACAGAGGAAATAGGGAAACTATACTGGAAAGACATCAAAAGGAAAAAAACTTCCAAATAAAAATCCTAAGATGATCAGAATCAAGGCATAAAAGTTTCGTTCAGTGATGAGATAGTTTAATTAAGATATAAATGGCAGTGGTATCCATACTTGATATTAGGAAGATCAACCATAATGAAAAATGTCGGTAGTGAAGAATTTCATGATCCAACAACCCCCATCATTCTAAGGATCATCTGATCTCATGATAACTAAAATAACGATTAAATCACTATAAATGTTTTCTGATTTAATTGGGTGTTCATAAAATCAAATGGTTACCCAGGGTTTTTACCATTTTTAGGGTGATGTCGTTCAATGGTGGTTGTTGGTTTTGAATATCAGGGATCATAAAGATATTTAAAATATAGGATGAGAGGAATTTAACAATATATTTCATGAGAAATATATTTCTAAGGAAATTAGACATAAGATAGTTAAACAATTCTTGGAATTGGGGAAGGTGGATAAATAATTGGATGGTTATGTAGAATGATTCAGTCAAATAGAAAGGTATGTCCCAAATTACATTAGGGGTGTTCATAGTGAAATTAATATTTTATTTTTTTTGATTAAATCCAATGTATTGAAGGGCATTGGAATCTTGGTGTTCAATAGTTATAAAAAACTTCTTTTATGTGAGAAGAATATGGAAATGGATTTTTTTGATGATCATATTTACTTTGAAAAACATTTGGATAAGAGGTCGATGTGAAAGGAAAAAGGGATGAATTATTCAGAAAAATTGATGGTATGAAAATAATTTTAAGACTTTGTGAAAATTGTTTTAAAAATAACACTACGAAATTCCTTTTCAACTATAGTAAGTGATCTGATTTGGAAAGATGGGATATAAGGCTCTAAATTGTAATGAGAAAGGGCACAGAGGTTTTTTGATAAAATCTGATTTACAGTTAGTGAAATGTTATATGTTCAATAAGATGAGTCATTACATGGATGAGTGTCTGATGAACAGCTAAAAAGTTAGGAAGAAGCTAGAATATAAGCATAAATGTGTTGATAAATCCTTTGAAACTACATCAGTATATTTTTTCCATTAAATGAATTTTTATCAAGTACATTTAATATTCAGATTACTCCAATGTATTGATTGACTCAGGGTGTGCACATTCATTTATTTTTGAATTTTTTTTGGTAAAATAGGAATTCAACCTCATCAAAAGAATCTATAACATAAGCTAAATACTCATGGGGGAAATGATTAGGAAAAAATAAATTATAATAATCTTCCAACCCTTATCAATGTAATGAATTTACCGACAACCCTTGTTTTTTTCCCTCTAGTATAGTTCGATGTTATTTTTTGAATGGATTGGATTTCTGTTTACCATGCTAATATTGACTAGAGAGAAAAAAAGGGATCTATTAAAAAATAGTATTAGTATGTGTACAAAAAGTAACTCTCACCTTAAATAACATATTCTAAATCTAGGAAACTGTTAAAATATAGAAAATAATGTTATCTTCCACATATTTTTGAAATCAAATGAACTTTTTAGATTAATGATGTGCCTATGGTAAATGAGTATCTTGATATTTTTCATGATGAGTTTCTTGATATAATTCCTGATAAAAATTTAAATATACAATTGGCGTAGTTCCAGATGCTAATATAATTTTCAAATAACGTTTTCTATTGGCTCAGATTAATATTTTATATTTAATTTTTAAATTGAATGAGTTATTAAATAGATGTTTCATTTGACTTAGCATAACCCTATGAGGTTCTCATGTTTAATTTTTTTAAAAGGATGATATTTCTATGAGGCTTTTTATTGATTATAGACCCTTGATTAACATTATTTTTATGAATATGTATTAGGTGCTCATATAGATGTTTTTTTATCAGAACCGGGGAGCATAATATTTTTTCAAAGGATGACATGGGTTTGGGGTACCATCAGTTTAATGTATAAGAATAATACATTCCAAAGAACTCATTTCATACTAGATATGGCCATTATGAATTTATAGTTATGCCTTTTGGGTTAACTAATAAACTAGCTATATTAATGGAAGTTTTTAAATTAATTTTCCATGAGTACATTGATCTGTTTGTGTTAGTGTTTATTGAGGAAACTTTTTGAATTCTGAAATTAAATAGTAGAATGAAATTCATTAAATGGTTGTTTTTAGAACCATAAAAGAAAATAAAATTTGTGTGAAACTCATCATATGTTATTTTTTTAACAACCAATTTCATTCCATGGACAAATCCACTATATATACTAAAGTTGGGATCCTCCACCATGACTTGTCGTCTCCACATGCAGCCACGTCACCTGAAAAAACAATTCCCGCAAATACCCCCAAGCCATCGGTCTCTTTTCCCAACACGATTTCTCTAACCTCCAGGACATTCATTCGCGTTGCTCTATTTACATGATCTTCTGTCTGCACCTAGGGTTTCGACAGAACTCCGTTCAATCGCGCACTTCACCCGAAATCATTTCCACGATCTCAACTTTGACTCTACGTGATCCTCCTTCATCACCTTCTCCTTCGGCTCCCCTGCCCTCAACTCCTCCATCGTCGGCTCATCCGTCTTCGACTCATCCTTTTTTGGATCCTTTGTCTTCTACTCCAACATCTATGGCCCATCTGCTTCATGATTTCACTCAATTATTTCTAAGGTACCAACTAAATTTTTACTGTCATATCCTCTATTACTTACTTCGTAATCTCCGACTCACGATTTCAGTCGACTAATAATAGGTTCGGTTTTCAAATTCATGATATGTACTTCCTTCCGCTTCATATGTTCTTCATTTCTCAGCACCCTTCCCCATACGAACCCTTTCTCTTGGTCTCGGGTTTAATCAGAAACCCACTTCCCATAAAAACTCTTGATTTCATTCTTAGTTCTGCAGATCTAGAAGGGACACGAGATTTCATCAATGAGACACCATTTAAAAGCCATCCGAGATCAGTTACATAGGAAGTGCCTTCTATGGTTGGGAGAACCCAGTAAAATCGAATTATGGATCTGATTCAAATCTCGGAACCAGTTCAGATCGAACGACTATGAGTAAATTATTTCTCAAGGATCAGATTCGATTGAATCTCATCCTGTTGCTGCCGCATCTCGCATATGGTGAATTTTTTTTCATATATTATGTGTGCAATTTCCTCAGGTTTACGTTTTTCATTTCTCTGAACACAAACGATATTTCTATATTATAATATAATACATCTAGCTTTATGAGGTTCACTTCACTTGGTCTACCACCATTTCTATAAGTATAATGTTACTTTATTACAATGAATACATTGGTGCATATAATATGAATTGTGTGTAGAAATTGAATGCTTATTTATTACTCATGCAAACTTCAAGGAATGATGTAGATATTATGATGGAATCAACACTTGTCTCATGGGTAAGACTGATTCTATTTCAATTATTTTATGACAAGAAATCCATTTTCAATTGATATTGTCTCTTATCTAATTAGTTATTTATCATATTTCCACTATTGATCTCCTTTATGTTTCAGTGCTGCTAATCATCACTAGGATAAATACAACTTTACCACATCTACTACTCAACTGGATATTTTGGATCACAATAGGTTTGATCTGGACTCTATTATTATTTCACTGGGGGTGGTATTAGCGATGGTGTCTTTTGTTAATATTATATTGAATATTTTTTTAGTCCTATAAAATTCTTCTTCTTGATTTTAAATTTAAAAATCTCAATATGATTTTCATAATTTTTTTCTGAGCCAGTGCATAAATTTGAATTGGGACAAGACACTCTCCAGTTTGATCGTCAAAATCATAATGACTCAGAAACATTAGGAAGGTAGGCTCATGATTTGATAGGAAAAAAGGTCAAAAATTTTGTTTGGTTTTCAATGGAATGTATTTTAAAAAAGATATTACTGATTATAATCTGGTTATCATAGAAAATCAATTGTTCTTTCCCCAAGATAACATTTCACTTTAAAATTATTGGTTTATTTATTCTTTTCCATGACTTTTTGGCTTATAATTTCACCATAATTTGATAAGAGTATATAATGTTAAGTCAACAACTACAAACAGGTTTTCAGATTTGTACTGATCATTATGTGATTTTTTTTAATTATCATTCATTCACTACCATCCATATGTGTTATAAATAAATGAATAAATCTTTGACGTCAGTCAGAAAACTCAATTCATCCTTTCCCAGTGTATAAACATCAATTTTTAACAGTCATGGGGTGCTACAGAAGATATAAGGTATGGTTATCGTAATGATAGTTTTTTTCTCAGTGATTTATTCTTCTTTTATTTTTATATTTCATTGATTTACATGGACATTCAAAAAAGGTATTGTTTTCATAACACTGGCTTTATTACATAGTGATTTAATCGTCTTTCATTTTTATGTATTATGTAGTGGATGTTGAATATCTATCTATATGCAGTGACTGGAGACCTTCACTGAAGATAATGTTGTGGCTACACCTACAACCATTAATGTAGCATGGAACCTCCACATTCATGGCTTCACCTTCTTTGATCATGAAAAACCATTGAATCTTACATCAAATAGGATTAGTTTCTCTCGTACTTTACAACAATATAGGATATTTCATATATATTATTAGTTCCAAATTATTTCAATTAGTTTCCCTTTTAAATATTGTTATGCGCCTCCTATTTTTTCATGAAAAAAATGATCATGAAATGATTGAATATTCATTAGATAATCAAGGATTATAGAGTTACTATATGATGATATTTTCTACTAACCTTGAATTCAATATTTGTGTTGGTGTTTTAGTTATCCTATAATTATAAATGATTTGGTTAGCATTAATATTTGGCCGGTTATGTTCGGAACTATCCTGATTAAAATTAATGTAACATTAAAATGGATGAATGGTTTGGTTTTTATAATTGTCATGAACATTTTGGTTTTCTCTGTTTTCATGGTGGTGAGATTTTTAATGAATAACAAGGGATGAAACTGGTGTTATGGTGTATGTTTTATATCTAAAAACGTTCGATGTATTTCTAACCTACTGTGACTGGATCCATTCAATGAACATGATGTTTGATACATCTACAACCATCAATGTAGCATGGTGCCTCCACATCCATGGATTCGCCTACATTGATCATGAAAAACCATTGAATCTTACAAAAAAATATGATTAGTTTCCTCTCATACAGTACAATAATATAAGAGATTTCAAATATATTATTAGTTCCAAAATATTTCAATTAGTTTCCCTTTTTTATATTGTTATGTGCCACCTGTTTATTCTTGGGAAATATGATCATGAAATGGTTGAAAATTCAATAGATAATCAAGTTTTCTAGAGTTACTATATGATGATATTTTCTACTAACCATGCATTCAATATTTGTCTTGGTTCGGTTTTTTTAATATTCAGAATCATTTTGGTTGTCGCTGTTTGCATGGTGGTGACATTTTTCAAGAATAACAGAGTCTAAAATTGGTGCTATTGTGTATTTTTTATATCTAAAAATGTTTTCTGTATTTTTTACTTGCTATATATTATTCTTTAACATTATTTTTATTACTATGAATATTCTATTGCAGAAGAAGAAGTATCATTCACCTAGATATCTTCAAAACTACTTCATTCTTGACACAACTGCAGTATGTTACCAAAAGGGTATTCAAGTTGGTGGAGGGACAATATATATATCATGATACATTTTATGAAATTGTAGTCATTTTTTAAATTAATTAAATAAATAATTCTAAAATTTTAATTGTTTATTTATGATTTTCATTTCCTTTTTTTATTTGAAAACGTTATTTAGGGGAACACTTCAGTCTATATTGTTCTTCAAAGCATGATTTGAATATCAGGCACTGAAGGAGTAAGTTCCCAACTTATGTATATAATAACTCCTTCCCATCATGGTTCGTATGTTTTCAAATTTAGTTCTCATGATGCACTACCAATTTCAAATTCACATGATGAACTACTTTGTTTTCATGTAAATAACCATGCACTATATTCTCATCGAAACATTCATTGCTTTCTCAATTAGGAAAACAAGCACTACTTAGTCAAGTGGGAAAACATGTACTACTTTTTCAAACATGTAATACTATCTCATTCAAAAAAATGGTTAACATCCACGTTAATATATTTTCAAATGTTTTGTATCAGGTTTTTAAAAACATTTTCCACTGTTGTCAATGTTTTTTATGTTTTCCACTTTTTTATGGCCAGATGGTCTCCCTGTCATTTAATTCACATGATGCAGTACTATTTTTGAATATGTTCTCCAGGTCGATTACTTCTCATTATATAGTACTGTTTTTTTTTTCATTGACAAATGATGTCGATCCTATTGGTGGAATAAATGGGCTATGTAAAATCAACCTGCCTTCAATATTACTAGCCATTATAGGTAGTGGATTACCTATATTTTCACATTATTATCGTATCAATTGAAAAAATGAGATACATTGAAAATGTTGATTTCTCATATATTTTCCATCATTCGTTACACAGGATGTGCTGAACGAAACATGGAAATTTTTTTGAGAAGATATATTATACGTACAATGAAGAAGGTAACAAATAGAAGGTATATGTATGTTTACCCCTTATACATGCATGAATAATAACAAAATATGCCCTTTTTTAGTAAACTTTTTTAAATGTTGTTGATTTTTCTGAATATATGCCGTCTGTTTACATCCCTAAAAACATCACCTATTCCAAATTATTTTTTATGGTATTATTGAAATATATCATTTTGTATAATATATAACTCCTTGAAAAACTTCTAAATCATGAATTACTTTCTCTTTGGTTGTATATTTATTTCAATAACAACCATTACCCATCCATGAAATATGAAAGAGGTCCAATTAGACTATTAGATGTAGAAACTGGGAAAGGAGTTATATAATTTTCCAATTCATAATAACATGGAACAACCAATGAAGTCGAACATGGGGAAGCAGTGGTAGGGTTTCATAGGTCCACATAACTAAGAACAATCATTACTGTAGCAATAAATAATCCAAAATCAAAACACACAGAATAAAAAACATTAGAAATTAGAAAACATGGTACTGCCTAGGAACCTAAAATATAACATTATCCACTTTTACTGACTTGAATACATCTAAAGAGGGTGTTAAAGAGGAATCCGTGGTGTTGATTATATCCATGCATCATATCATTCAATTTTTTCTATTGTGTTCTTTAAAAAATTCATATCACATTACAGACATTCTTTTTTAAGATTCCATGATAGGTCCATCAATGTGTTAGTTCTTCTCCTGAGCTATTAAATATTGGCACAATATTTCATATGTCAAAATCGATCAAGTCTTCTACTGGGGTATATGACTCCTCTTTTCTATGTTCCTAATTATTTCCATTATTATAATAAAATTTACTATAAACTATTTTTTATTTTTATTTTTAATTTTTTTTAAAAACATTTTCCTTTCTATCTTGACCTATATACTATTAAATAATAGTTAACAGTTAAATCACTAATATGTGTTTCACTATTTTGAATTTCTGCAGATTCTATCATCAAATCATCTTACAAAATTATCTATGTATAAAATTCTATCACATGATTTTGATAATGAGGATGAACTTCAAGAATGTCCACATTTTTCGAGACGACATGGCTACACCGATACATTCTATTGAATTACACACCTGAATGAATGCAAATGTAAACTGGAGAACATAAAAAACACTAAAATGTGATTCTGGAAACTAATGGGAAATATACATGTTTACTCTTTAATTTGTTTTCTTTGATGTTTTTTAAATTCCTATTTTATGGGTGATTTTCACTTGATTTAGGATAATACACCATCATGAAAGACTACATAAAGGGTATATTTTAAAGAATTGGTTCATTTTTTTTCAATTAATAGTTTATCTTACATGTATTAAATGTGAGTTGTCATTAATTTGTTTCACTGCATGTAATCTCATTCATGTAGTGGATGTTGTGGACCATAGACCTAGGGTTGAACCTACTACTTTTTATTCTTCACTTCCGATACTATTCCTTTATTTATCAATCATTTGCTTAAATATTTAGAATAATCGAAATTATATATGGGTCTCTTGTGGCAGGGGGAACTAGTAGTGGCCATATAAGTCTTGCTGCAAAGATCATTCATTAGGAGTTAGGTCAGGTATGTCAAAATGGGGATTTTTCATAAATGGAATGTGCACATTTCAGTGTTGAAGTTAAACAAGGACTGTTATGGCTTAGTTGTGCAGATGCATGGTGGAAAACTGTTGAAATAATGCCACACTTTCGTTATGATGGTGTTCAATGCATATTTGGTGATGGGTCTTCTCTTGAAGAAAAGGAGAGGTCTCTTCTGCTGTGATTAATGATATGAAGGCATCACAAAATTGTTATTGCTGAAGTGGAATCTGATTTGGGAAAACTGGTGAGTTTTGAACACAGTGTAAAAAATTATCCTTGGTGGGAAACTCATACAGTGTTTTAATGATTTCTTATGCATAACTATTTCCATATTGTTTATGAAAAAAATTTCCATATTGATTATGGTCACCATTGTAAGTTAATATGAATATATACATATCTGAAATTTTAATTTACTAAATTATTTCGTGTATGATGGTTCTGGTGGAGTAAGATAGGGATAAAAAATTTCCTAGGTTTGGATTTTTGTAAACATGATAAAAAATATAGTTTTAGATTCTATAACATCTTATTACAATTGATATTTCACATTATGTAAATTTTATTCCTAAAATTCCTATCATTTTTCCCACGTAGGCAGTCAATCTAAATCATGTATTCCTTTTAATTTTCTACTAACTATGTAACTTTTGTTCCTCATTATCTGTAATGTTTATTCCTCCATTATTTTTTTGTCATTTTTTTCAAATTTTTTCAATATTAATATGAATTATTATGTTTGATAAATGATATTTTATTATTAATAATAAGAATTAATATATAGAGCTGTGAAAATGCACGGACAGAGTACTAGTATTTTATAAATATGGAATAACTATCGATCTTACTAAAATAAACGATATTGACTAATGACCAAGACCCAAAAATATAACAACGATTTTAGATTTCCTGGTTTTTCAGGCTATTACTAGAGGATTTTGGAAATGTTTTCATGGTCATCTAGCCAACTATCTACGTTAACTCCAAAAGTTGTTAAGTTTATATTGACAAAAGAATGTGATGGTTGTTTTCAGGAATTGAATATAAGAATAGTGAATGTTATTGTATTTGAATTACCATCAAGAAAGGGTGTATTTATTATTACAGTGATGCTTTGTTTAATGGAATAAATTGTTTCTTAATGAAGAATTATTAGGTAATATCTTATGCATCACCTTAGTTGAAAACTCATGAGTGAAATTACTCTACACATAATTTCAAATTAGCATCTATAGTTTCTAATTTAAAAAATTCCATCATCATTTGTATATTGTAAAGTGTAAAATATATACTAATCACAAATGATTGAAGCATATATTCACACAGAAAAAATGTAGAATGAGGAAAATAAGATAGAAATATTTTATCAAGGATAATTATTGAACAATTGATTATAATCCATGAAAATAAATAAAATGGTTGAATCATTGATTCTGAAAACTGATGATTTATTTATCATGTTCGATGTGGAACATGGCACTATAAATAATGATTTCATGAAAATTGTCATAAAATTTTTTGGTGTAAGAAATTCCTTTGTCTTGTTTCGGAATTCAGTGAAATCATCACAATCTCACATAATTACGCAAGCACATATTGAAGATAGTGAATTGCAGAAAAAGGTAGAGTTGGTTCAAAAGGGTATGTTTTTTAACTTTATCATTGATATTGATTTGGGTTTGAGTATTTGTAAGTGTTTATGTTTTTCCATTGATTCTTATTTGATGATATAATTTTTATGTGAAGCTCAATGTTCTCTATTTTCTGTTCGTCCTACATGTATAAAAATTTACTAGAACTATACGAGTATTTCTAGTGGTATGGAATGAAAATAGATATTGTTAACATTACTGTGAAGTGTTTGATTTGAAAATAGCTTAATGTAGAGTGGTAGTTACCAAATTTTATGCTTCATCCTTTTCAATTACAATATTCGAAATACGAAAATAAATAAATGGATTTCGTAGAGGAGTTGCCAAAAAATTGTTGTGGAAATAATGTGATTTGGGTTATTATTGATAGATTGACAAAATATTCTCATTTTATTCCAATTCAACATATACTATCTCAAGATCAACATTCTCAGTTTTATCTTACAGAGATACTCATGTTACATGGGGTTTTCCTCTACATTCTATATGATCGTGATCCCTTGTTTACATATAACTTTATTAAAGGCCTTCTAATGTTGTTCGGTGCTAAATTTAATTTTAATATAGATTTTTATCCCCAATATGATAGACAAATAGAACAAACAATTCATATATTGCAGGATATGATATGTGCTTGTTCAATGGATTACTAGGGTTGTTGGGACCAACATCATTCTTTGGATGTGTTTTCTATTAATAAATTTTTTTATTCAAGTATACATGTGGCGCCATTTTGTGTATTATATTTAATGTGGTGTCGAAATCCATATTTTTTTGATGATGTAATTGAAAAGAACATGATCAGACTAGAAATTTTAGAAGGGATGTAAGATTTTGTTCTTCTGATTCTGAAGAACATGAGGACAACATAGAGTAGGTATAAAAGATATGCAGTTAACCATAAGAAGGATCTTTGTTTCGAGGTTGTTGTTCATGTCTTTCTCCAATTTTCACCATGGAAAAGTGTGATGTGTTTTGGTATAAAGGGGAAGCTAAGTCCTATTTTACATTTGACTATATGAAATCCAAGAGAATGTTGGATCAATTTCTTACTGAGCGTCTTTAACTCCATGTTTATCCCAGTTACACAATGTTTTTCTTGCTTCAATATTATGAAATTATAAGCATTATCAATCTCATATTTTGAGTCCTAATTTAGTTTAGATGGAATAAAATCATCCTTAGGTAGAACAAACCATCCAGATTTTAGACTAATAAGAGAAAGTTTTGTTTAATAAGATGATTCATCAGGTTGAGGTTTTGTGGTATAACCATATGGTTGAAGAGGTAACATGGGAATCTAAAAATTATATGAGGGAGAAATACCCCCACTTATTTTATAGGTGAATAAAATTCAGAGGAATCAGTTTCCAAAATGGAGGAAGGATATTACATCATGTGTAATTAGAGAATAAATAATTATCATATATATTAGTTTTTATTAATTAGATACATATTTTTACATTAAAAGGGATGTTGGGTCTGATAGCTTACCTAGGACGCAATAATGGGTTCTTCTTAAATCTTATATAGCACACAAGACAGAGATATAACAAAAAATATTACATTATTAATATTATTCATTTATGTGGTAGTTAACTCTTATCCATTGTAATAGAGTGAATTAAAATAAGTACCAATATAATATTTACAAATGTTTATTAACTTTTTTTACTTTATTCATATAAATTTTAGAAGCTAAAAATGAGAGTAAATCCAATTTGAGAGACATGGTTTTACCATTACTATGAGTTGAATTTCAAAAATTCAAGAGACATGGTTTATATCATTAAGTAAAATTTAGTTGAATAAGATGAAAATAATATTTTGGGAATAGTTACTATTTACTTTTATTTACCACGGTTAAAAGTAAATAGGGTAATTAAGGGTAAAAATTATATTATTTTTACCCTAACAAATGTCCTAATTCTTTTTAATAAGTTTAGTTCGACCAAAATCAACCATAGGAATAAAATATGATCCTTTAATTCCACATGGATTTGATCAGGACATTTATTATTACTTAATTCAAAGAAGAGTTAAAAGTGTTATATTCAATGTTTAATATCTAAACTATTTTTAATATAGTGATAATCAGAAGATAAATTAGATCTTAAATATTTATTAGAAATATAAAAAGAATTCATACATAATGATATTTTATTTCTATTTTTTTAGAATTAAATAATTTAATTTATTTTTGTCATAATGATGATACAGTAATTACATAATTAATTAAATATTAACAAAATTGATATTATAAATATAAAAATAAATGTAATTTGAAACTTTTTATGAATTAAACTAATTTTAAAAGTTAATATGAAATGTTAGGGGTGGTTAGAGAAATTTTTTCCAAAGTAATAATGCTGTTATGAATTTAGAAAAAGCCAAATAACAAATAGTGTAAAAATTGACATAAAAGTTTTTTTAAAAACAAATATTATATTACTAATTGATAATCTATTCATAAAAAAGAAACGACCAGCCAAAAGACTTATATAATAATATTTTTACCATTAATGGACCACTTTGGGTTCTATTAGATGTATTTAGTATGTTTATTAACCATATAATATAAAAATACAAGGAGACATGGTAAATGTAAAACTATTTAACTAAGAGTTAAATCTAAAAGTTAAATTTAATATAGTGACCCAAACCAATCGAAAACCAATTGGTTGAGAGGTTTTCGACCCATCCCCACCTTAGAATTTAAAAAAATTATTTAGGATACATTATAAATTGCAACTGATTTTACAATAATATAATATTTCTATCTTTTCCTAATGTGCCCCTCACCCCTCTTATAAAATGGAACTCCCCCTTCTCTATAATTCACACCGTCAAAGCGATTTTTCTCAGAAAACCCCTGCCCAAAAAACCTCTATACTATCCTCCCTTCATCCTAGAGGAAATAAATTTGTCAAATATCCCACCTACGGAGAAATTTGGATCAAATCAAATGGAAGAACATGATGAAGCGGTAAATATTTCATCACCTCTTTCAAGTTCCTTTCTTCTTTCACATCCTCCTTCATTGATGTATTCATTCTAAAATAATAACAATAGTATCTTATATATACTGCGATGTTATTATAAATATGGTACAACCATATTCATTATTCTATCCATCCTTTGAATTACATGTCACCCTACATGCGTACATACAGCTTACAGTCTCCACGTCGTGGTGTAATTGTTATTCAAAACATTATTATTTGGATGGGAATAAAAATGATGTGTAATAGATGTAAATAATAAATATAAAATGATAATTATTATTTTTATATGATATACCATCCAATTATATATTATTTTTAATATATAAAGAAAGATATTGTCACTCGTGCATACATACGGATTACCGTCTCCATGAACGCCGTGAGATTCATTCCCCATCATATCCATTAAAGATTAATTTTAATTAGTTGATTAAAAATAATGTTTAAAGTCTTAATATCACACTGAATATTAAAAAGCTACATCCTATCCATAATAATCATTTCATACGTATCATGGCATATAAAGGAAAATGAATCAGTTAACGCCCAAAACGATGATAATACTAAGGTATTATTAACAAATAATTGTTAATTGATCATATATGCTATCATATAAATGTATATTATTTTTGAATAATTAAATAAAAATTATTTCACCATTATAAAGGATGTTAAACTAAACTCGAACAAGTAAAATTACATGTTAAGGGATAATTTCCCAATCTCTTCATTTTCCGAGGTTGTTTATTAGTTAATATCTACCGGGATCTCATTATCATCCACATACATGTTTCTTAAAAATTTATTTCAAAACATTTTTACTATTTACTAGACAATGGGTTGAAGTCATTTATACACTTATTTGACCATATATGTTCTGAAAAGAATATTTTTGTCGTTTTCCAAACAATGAACTTTTGACCTTTTTGAGAAATTTAAGGAAAGAATTTTTGTTAACCTATATGGCGGGTTATTCTATTTTTCACCACTATGACATCATATATGCTTCCCTAACAAGATTATAAGAATATATTCAAAATAAATTTTTTCTTAAATTTTTTTAAAATAGAAATGGATATTTATCTAAAAAAGGTTTTTATTTCATCTATGTCAACATCCTTTGATGGATTTTATGCTTATTTGATGTTATTTTATTATGATACCAAACATCCATATTATATTAAAATGTTTTGTGATATATTTGACTGTGGATGTGTTATTTTTACACCATTAATGGTTTATGGATAAAGTAATGACATTTCGTATTCTATTTTTAATACGATTTTTTTGTTATATTTAATCATTTTCATATGAGGTATGCATTGGACTTAGTAAGTGACCGGTGGATCCCACTATAGCTCCTCGACGCATGCGTAGGTCTCATGAGACAAACTAGTGTCTTGGAACAAGGCATTGCCAAAAACTTATTTTTAGTCTTGGCACAAGGCCATGACTATGTGGTTATGATGTCCGGCATTATGCATTACATCATTATGAAAGTTTCTATTGATATTTCATGTGATTATTAGACTAGTTGAATATTCATTTGAGTGTGTAAATGGAATTATTTTGATTTATATTTTCCATAT
This sequence comes from Viscum album, assembly GCA_963277665.1. Lineage (NCBI taxonomy): Eukaryota > Viridiplantae > Streptophyta > Magnoliopsida > Santalales > Viscaceae > Viscum > Viscum album. The sequence continues at coordinate 2,018,915,826 of OY728127.1, forward strand.
TATGATGTATTTAATGTTAAAAGGCTTTTGTTTTAGTTTTATACATTGAATTAAATGTTTATGCTTATTTATGAAAGATTCAGCTATATTGTTATCCTTACTGAGCATCTTGGCAGAACCCCTTTCTATGCTTTATTTTCCCTAGGATTCGAAGAATTATATTATGACTGACTTGCAGGGATAGTCTATGGGATATGAGTTTTGTCTATGTAGACAATGTTTTTGTAGTTTCTCATTTTATAATGTAATGTATAACTTTTGAATGTATCTAGTATTTCCAAGGAAACTAAACTGATCGATCTTTCGGGACATGATTTTATTGTATCAAGACAATGATATATAATAATACACTAGCTCTAGGAATTTGGGGTCAGGGTGTTACATTTGGTATCAGAGGATGTTTAGTACAAACCAAGGAAACTAGATTTCGATAAACTCAGATTAGAGCACATTGTCCTAAGATAGAAATTGAGGATTAGTATAGTATAAATTCCTTGAAATTTCGTATTATTGAGATTTTGTGAGTTTTCCGAACAATACATCGAGGTCTAGATATGATTAGGTAGAGGCGACTCTGGAATAGATGTACCTAGGGGTAAAACCCGATAACATGTCTTTAAGATGAACTCGAACAGGAACTGGTGCACGACAATGGGCCTTGCTGAACTCATGGTTATGACACTCCCATGGGATATGCTTAGGATAATTCTCATTTTCATTTCAAATAATTATAAAGGATTTACGAGTATATACCTCCTGAATGTAAATATTTTAATGATTATGGATTATATCCATAAACTGTTCGATTTATGTTAGGTATTTTACAAGTTTGGAATTATTAATTATAATTCATAAAATAAACTAGTTTATTCCATTGTATAGAAATGGCGCCAATTGAATGAATGTGAACTCCAGCAATATGTATGATCCAAAGAGTAAAAAGGGTCATATATTTCATGGTATTAAGCCAAAATTTAGAAGGGAAATAGTATCCCATGTCTTCTCAACATATGAATATATAGTATCATGTGTTAATAAGATAAGTAAAGAATTCTATGAGTCCTATTTGTTTGAAGGGAAGTAAGATAAGAAAAATATGTAAGAGATAAATATGGATAAAGGGAAGTGGGAAAAGAAAGATGTTCCCATATGTGATAAACGTGTAAAAATCATCTTGGTAAATTCATAAAGGTATTTCGAGTTTGTAATAAGTGTGCAGAAAAAGACACCAAGTATGTGATTGAAATGTTATGAAAAACGTTTCAAATGTATAATGTTTCATCTGCATGGAGTTGGGACACTACGCGAATCAATGTCCAAAACATCAGAGTATACCCCAAATGCTGCTATCGGATAATAATTAAGTAATGATACTGCCAATGATGAAGCAGAATGATTATATTTCTTAGGTTTTTTTTAATGTATGGTTTCATTTGAGTATTGTATTAATGATGTACATGTTACACAAATTATAGAGAATATAAGGATTGTACTGCAGTACAATTTCATTAAGGAATTGAGATTGTGAGGAACCAAGAAAAGTGACACAATAGAAGTTTATATTTTGGGAAAATTTATGATTGGGAGAAAGATAAAACATAATATGGTTCTGATACCGAGGTAGTGATTTTGGAATAATACCAGATTGATTTGGATAAATCATATTGGATATTATTAAATACCTTGAAACTAATTAATGAATTGTATATTCCATCATTTTTGGATATTACATCATTTTTGGGTAGAATGATTGTATCCCATTTTCTATAAGGAATAAGGGTTCATGAATGTAATCAACATGGTTTTATTGTAATTTAGGATGTTGAAGTGTTTTAAAAGAATACATGATGAAGGTGTCTGCATTTTATTACGTGGGAAAAAGGATCTTCATTGTTTTTACCTTTCACATAGATTTTGGACTGTGAGTTTAGAAAGAAGTATTTTGGATAATTCTAGTTTGATATTTTTTTTATTTCCATAAAAGGACATCCTAGAGGTCAGGCGGCAACCCGTCGCGTCTGCCAAGGATATGAGACTTGAACCCACAACCAAAGGGAGAAAAGGGTATATCACCTACCACTGGCCCACATGATGTCCTAGATTTAATAATGTAATTTTTTAAAAGGTTTGGTAGATGAATTATTATTTTTAACCCTATACAAGTAGGATAAATATAATTTTTTTAATATTCTATTATCTTTTAGACTGAAAGATGAGTTTTTGGTATAAATTAGTTAAAAGAAGGAACTCTACTTGTGACGTATATATATTTTTTTTCTTCTCTTACTTTATAAATAAATTAAATATTAATCATTAGGTAGGGGATCTTAAAAATAAATTTTTTTATCCTAATTCCTTCTGTTGTGTTGAACCAGTGATATTTTAAATCATCATATATTGATGTCTTGGAGGAACTAAATTCTACGATTTTTTGTGACCGATGACCTTAATCACTCCATATAAATATTTATGTTTTTCATACAATTATGTGTCACTAATTTACTCCAATGTTCTCCTAATAGATATCATAATTTTTTGATGACTTTTTCATTCCCATTTTACTCTTATTAAGACTAAATTTTATTAACCCAATTTCCGATGTGGGTTTTCCCACTAAGGTATTTTCTAGTTTTGAATTTTTATTTTCTAAGAAAAATATCAAAATGAAAGGAAGAAATTTTTTCATGTATGGAAGAATGTAACACCCCAAGATTTCATAGTATACTATTTCTTCAACGTAATGCAAAAACATGCATTACACGAAACACTGAGTTCAAGCAAACCACGATTTACCAAACTAGCTGTTAAAAAGTGGTCATGGATATTATTAACTGAATTTTGAACATTATATAATCCTTATAGTTCTATAATCCATATTATGAGTTTAATAGACATAATGTAAGAACAAATTAATTTTTTTCAGATAAATGAATTATTTTTTAAAAATACAATTTTAATGCCTTTTAATGGTGAACCCTTTTTTAAATCCAATATTATAAACTTTTATATATTCAATATGACAAAATAAACATCTTCTTTATAATCAGGACACAATATGTTAGTTTCCATAATGTTTTTAATGTTTGTCGGATAACTTTCATATTTGGGTGAATAGTGAAAATACTATATTTTAATTGAAAACAACTTATTTAATCAAAATAAATTAAATTGTTGAATTATAAATTTTAATGGTTTAGAATTATAATTAGATTAAATTTATACAATTTAATCTAATGGTGGTAATTGAATGTAATGTCACTTGGAAATTGGAAATAATCAATTGCCAATCTTTTGATAATAATTATTTCTTAAAAATAAGCTTTTTGGTATTGACAACGAGAATAAATTTTAAATTAATTAATTCAACATATATGATTTTAAATTCTTATAATATAATTCATTTTTTAATTTGTATTATCAAAATTAGCTTAGGGTGAATTTTTGGTATTTTTCTAAAAACATTGAATTTTATATTAATATTGAAAAACAGTAAGTTATAGTTTAAAACAGAATTTTTATTTAAATAATTATTTATTTTATTTAAATTTTTTTAGGAAAAAATAGATACATAATTCCTATATAAGTTAAATTTAATTCATTGGAGTTATATTATAATAATTTTAGATATATAAAAATTTTATTGAACTTTTTACCGTCTTTTACCCACCTCCTTAGAGAATTTGCAAATTTACATAAAACATAATTTTACCCCATCTGTGAGTTGAATTTCAAAAATCCGAGAGATGGGATAGATATTAATAAATAAAATTTGGTTCAATAAGATGAAAATATTATTTTTTTTAATGGTATCTTTTTCACTTTTATTTACCATGCTTAAAAGTCAATACTGTAATTAAGGGTAATAATGAATTTATTATTACCAAAACACATGTCATAATTCTATTTGATAAGTGTAATTCGAACAAAATCAAACTTAGGAATAAAATATGATCCTTGAGGTCCACTTGGATTAGATTAGGAAATTTATTATTATTTAATTCAAAGAAGAGTTAAAACTGTTAAATTCAATATTTAATAATTAACCCATTTTTAATATATGGATAGAAAAAAAGATAAATTCGACTATAAATATTCATTAGAAATATAAAAATATTTCCTTAATAATATTATATTATTTATATTTTTTAGACCTTAAATAATTTAATTTATTCATGATACAATGATGATGCAAAAAATTACCTAAATAATGAAATATAAACATAATTGCTATTATAAATATCCAAATAAATGTAATTTGAGACTTTTTATGATTTAAAAGAATTTTATAGGTTAATATGACATGTTAGGGTTGGTTATATATATTTATTTCTAGTTAATACTACTTTTAGTAATTTAGACAAAACAAAATACCAAATAGTGTCAAAATTGACATAAAAGTGTTTTTAAAACAAATAAAATATTATTAAATATATTATTTTCCTAAAATTTTTATGATCATCCAAAAGACTTATATAATAATATTGGTTCCAAAAAATAACCACTTGTGGTTCTCTTGGATGTATATAGTATATTTATTAACCAAATAATATAAAAATACAAAAAGACATGATAAATGTCAAACTATTTAACTAAGAGTTAAATCTAAAAGACAAAGTTAATATAGTGACCCAAACCTATCTAAAACAAATTGGTCGAGTGGATTTCGAAACAAACTCACCTTATAATCTAAATAATTTAATTTTGAGACATTATAAACTGATAATGATTTTATTACAAAATAATATTTCTAACTTTTCCTAAGGTGCCCATCACCCCTCTTATAAAAGGGCACTCCCCCGTCTCCCTAATTCACAACGTGAATGCTATTTTTCTCGGCCAAACCATGACCAAATACCCTCTAAACTGTCCTCCCTTCATCCTAGAGGCCTTCTATTAGTCATAAATCCAACCAAAAGGGCCCTTTTGAACACATAAAAAGGAAGAACCCGAAGAATAGGTAAATATTTAATCACCTCTTTCAAGTTCCTTTCTTCTTCCACTTCCTCTATATTTTCTGTTTCCATTATAAAAAAATAACTCCAATATATAATATATACTTTGATTTTATTATAAATATAGTACAACCATATACATTATTCTATCCATCCTTAGAATGACATGTCACCATACGTGCCTACGTACGGATTACAGTCTCCATGTTGTGGTGAAATTGTTATTCAATACATTATAATTTTGATGGGTATAATAATGATGTGTAATTGATGTAAATAATAAATATAAAATGATAAGGATTATTTATATATGATATACCATCCAATTATATATTATTTTAAAATCAAAGAAATGATATTGTTGCTTGTGCATACGTATAGATTACAGTCTCCACGAAAGCGATGAGATTCATTCCTCATCGTATCCATTCAAGAATATTTTTCATTCGGTGATTAAAAATAATATTTTATTACTTAATATAATTATGAATATGAATAAGATACATCCTATCCATAACACACATTACATACATTACATGGCTTATAAAGGAAAACTAATCAGTTAATACATGAAACGATGATAATACGAATATATTATTAACAATGAAATATTAAAAGATCATACATGATATCATATTAAAGTAAATGATTCTTTTATAATTTAATAAAAATTATTTCACCATTATAAAAGAGTATAACCTACCCTCGAATAAGGAAAAGTTCATGGTAAGGTTTAATTTCACAATCTCTTCATTATCTGAGGTTGTTTATATGTAATTATCTACTAGGATCTCTTTATCATCCACATACATGTTTCATAAAAATGTATTTCGAAACATTTTTAATATTTTCTAGACAATGGGTTATATCTTATATACCCCTATTTGACATTATATGTTTTGAAAGAAATCTTTTCGCCATTTTCAAATCAAGGTACTTTTGACATTTTTGACAAATTTAATGTAAGAATGTTATTTTTAACTTATACGGAAAGGATGGAATTTTCTGCCATTATAACATCATCAAATCATCCCTTACAATATTATAATTATATTTTCTAAATAAATTTTTCTTATTTTATTTTAATATAAATATATATTTCTCTAAAAAAGGTTTGGATTTTATTTCTCTTAACATCCCTTGATGGATTAAAAGTTTATTTGATGATGATTTATTTTGATACAAAACGTCCATATTGTATTGAAGTTTTTCTGATATGATTGAATGTGTATGTGATATTTCTACACCATTCATGGTTTATGTATAATGTATCGATATTTCATATTCTAGTTTTAATATGAATGTTTATGTTATGTTTAAACCTTTTCATATGAGGAATGCATGTAACTTAGTAAGTGATGGTTGGAGCTCACTATAGCTCTTAGATGCATCAGTAGGTCTCATGAGACAATCTAGTGTCTTGGCACAAGGCCATGAAAAAAATCTTATTTGTAGTCTTGGATCAAGGCCTTGACTATGTGGTTATGAAGTCTGGCATTATGCATTCCATCATCATGAAAGTGGCTATTGATATTGAATGTGATTCTTCATCATGTATAATATCCATTTTAGTAAGTAAATGGAATTATATTGATTTATATTTTCCATAATATGATGAATTTTATGTTGAAAAGGGTTTTCTTAGTTTTATGCATTTTCTTAAATGTTTGTGCTTAATTATTAATGTTATCACTATATTCTTATCCTTACTGAGAAGTTGTGCTCACCCCTTTCTATGTTTTATTTTCCCTGAGGATGTTAAGAAGTATATTATGACTATACTATAGGGATAGTATATGGGATCTCAGTGTTGTCTATGGAAACAATGTTGTTGTGGTTTTTCATTTTATAATGTAATGTAAAACATATGAAGGTATCTAGTATTTCTAAGGCTACTAAACTGATCGGTCATTCGGGACATGATCTCCCTGTATCATGGAAATTTTATATAATAATGAACCTAATATGGGCTTCGAGGCTAGGGGCATGAAAAAAATACTTAATGTTTTCCAAAGGAAAATAAATACCATATTTTCTTTTCATTTATTTTGGTATTGAAAATGGTTTTGATAAGGTATTTATTATTTCAATATCATGAAAATATATATGGTGATTACAATGTGGAAATTCTATTTTTCCTTTATTCTTATTTTATGTTTTATTATTATGTTATAGTTATTTGGAATCGTTTATGTATATGTGTGGTTTGGTGACAAACTGTGGCAGGTTTATCCCATGCTATCTCTTCAATTCAATGGGTAATGAGACAGACTTATACAAAAATGTTTCCCAATGATATTTAGGGAACATAATGTGATTGGTATTCAAAATGAAATCATGTAGGCTGATCTCTATGTAGCTGTGAAATCTACAACATAAGTATGATTTGGATTCTACATGTTTCCTTTATAATTTATGATTGATAAGATGTTTATCAATAATCTTATGACTTCATGAGGTATGTAAAAGATATTGGGATGTAGAGGTGAAAATTATTATTTGTTGGGTTTATAAGAATAAATTGACTCATTTTTTTATCTTCGTTACCATAAAAAGCATTTTTTACTCCTCCCATGTTTTTAAAATGTTTTCACAGGGTGTAAGAATTGGTATTGAAAGGTGGACTCCAATATGAATGATAATAATTTTTTGTATCTTGAAAAGAAATAATGTTTCATTTTAATGTGTTTTATTTTATGAAAAAATTTATATCATGTAAGAGCATTATGAAGGCTATCTGTACCTACCCTTCAGGTAGGATCTGTGGTGTACAATCCAGGAGCTGCGCCATCTATACCTACCCTTCAGGTAGGATCTGAGGAGGACGACCCAGGAGCTGCTTCCGTTCTTCTAGTTGTCGTCTTTTTCTGTTGTACATTGTTCAGTTGTAGTTTTACTTTCATTTGGGTTTGTATTCTGGCCCATTTACCTTTCAGCGCATCTCTTTGTACTTAGTGTTTTACTTCCTCTTGTACTCTGTGGTGTTTTGTTTAAATTTATAATGTCAATACCTTCCCAGTTATCGGGATTTTCGCCTTTGGTTCTAGTCTCCAGCACCTAGCCTTTGGAAGGCGGGCTTGGGGTAGTCACGGCATGGGGCCCAAGGATGGGTCATGGCAAATTGGTATTAGAGGATTCGGTTCTACCGCAGAACTTATAACTCTGATATTTTCATTCTGTGAATCAATAGTGTTAAGGCTACCGAGTGTGGTCTTCAGTTCAGGGAGTCCAGTGTTGGTGCGGGCGGCCGACGTATCCATACACCAGGACCTTGAAAAATGAATTCCGACTTTGTGCACGAATACACTGAATGCATGTGTGTTTTCCAAAAGTTTTATTGAAATATCAGCTCAAACCATGCCAGCTCACTAGGTATAATCGTTTGACCGTGTCACATTGTTTCTTTTAGGATGCCTTTCTCGGACGACCAGCTAGAGGCCAGAGGGGTGTGCGTGCTGACGGCCTGTCGAGCGACGAGGCTTCGGTACAGGGCCCTCTTGCAGTTGAGGCAGCAGCGGAGGCACCCACGGTACTACCATACGTTGGGCCACCGATGCCACCAGCCCTAGCTGTAGGCGATGCACGCCACTTGAGTGCGCTGCACGAGTTCCAGAGCCAGAGGCCACCCAGGTTCCAGGGAGAGACGGACCCGCAGGTGGCTGAGGTATGGCTGGAGGCTGTGGTGAGAGTATTTAGTCTAGTGGGGACGCCGGTAGACTTCATGGTGATCTTTGCTGCCAGCCTTCTTCAGGCAGCAGCAGGAAGGTGGTGGAGCCACTTGTTTCAGTTTTTCGATGGGATGACCTTCGCATGGGAAGACTTCCAGACCTTCTTCAGGGTGGAGTTTGTGCCAGTAGCTCTACACCCCAAGCGTGTACAAGAGATTTTCCATTGCAGCGTGTTTTTCGATCAGTAGCCGAGTCATCTGTGGGTAGTAGACAAATGATGCAGAGGTCCAGGAGGACCAGAACAGTAGTTGGACGATCTCGGGTTTTAGGACCGGTGGTGCGGGGCACCCAGGGTGGGGTCAGAGCCAGGCGTTCCAGAAACAGACAATGTTACTCATGCGATGGGAAGGGTCACCTGTCACATGACTGTCTGACTCCTCATACAGTTGATCTGTAGGATTTGGAGGAGCCACCGAGGCAGAAGCAGCGGCGAGTGCTTCAGAAACAGCCGAGCAGTGGACAAGGCAGTAGATCTCCGGGAGTAGGTGGAAAAGTGCGGAACTAGTGGATAAGTACCTTTTACTTCTAGTTCCATGTTGTTGTTGTATTCGTGTCTTTGTACTATGAGATGCAATAATAAAAAGAAACTTATCTTTGTTTTCTTTCATGTTCTTTTGTTTGGTTGATACTTAGTGGTCAGGTTAAAACTGTTGACTTGACCCTCACTTTCGAGATTTATACTGGAGAAGACCCAGTGACCTCACACCGATGCCGACAGTGTGACTCGACCCTTGGAGGCGAGAGTGACAGTTGGATCTCTTAGTAGTTACATCGAGGCCTTACGACGTCATCAATGGCATAAATGAGTCATTCATGTCAGGATTGACTGTATTAGGCAATGGGCGTGGTTCATCCAGGGGATGAGACCGAGTTTCTCTTTTCGGGAAAGGAGAAATTTTAGCAGCTCTTTCAGATCATAGGCAAAGCAGGTGCAGATCATCCAGGAGCGGATGAAGACTGCATAGTGCAGTAAGAAACAGGAAACCGGCGCTAGTCTTAGAGACTCGGGTGTGTTAAATGTTTCAATAAGAGGAATCTTTAAGGAGAGCAGTGTGAGGTGGTGTACATCTTAACATGCTACAACCACCCGCCTTAGTTATCCCCGCCAGGCTCAGCGAGCTGGAGAGCGGAGGAAGAGTGCAGCTTCATGCGGTCAAGGAGTGTGACACGATGGCTCTAAAAATGATTCAAGGGTCAGTCTGTGTCCACTACTATCTACTGTAGTAACAGACGTCGATATGAATCATTCCACGCTTTCACAAATCTTGTCCCAGACCTCGTGTTTCCGGTAAGCCGTGTACTTGACCCTCACGTCTGGAGATACCTTGGGAGGAGACTTGATAATCACACTTATGCCGACGGTGTGGTCAGACCCTCTAGGCGAGAGTTTCGGTTGGAATATCTTGGTGTCAGCGTCGAGGCCTTACGACGTTAGTTTGAGTATGGAATGGGCTATAACTGTTCATACTCAAATTGACGGTTTTAGGAAAATGTTGGGAACGGTTTCCTTGGTCAGCGAAAAGGAAACCCCAGGTAGCACATGATAAAATCTTTCACTGGAGGGTGTGACCGATCACTCTTGAGTCGGTCAACCTTACCCTCATGGCAGTAGTCATTTTGAGTTCCAGTTCGAATAGGAATTGGAGACCTCTATAATTCGATGATGATGATCACGTCCTTATACGGGTCTCACCTCAACGAGGTTTACGGAGATGTGGCCAAGGCGGCAAGTTAACTCTGAGGTTCAACGGACCATTCTAGGACCACATATGGGTAGGAGAAGTGGTTTAGCGCTTGACCCATCCACCTCGGTTGCACCAGGTGCACAACTACCTACCCATATCTCAACTGAAGAGATACATGCTCGACCCTTCGCATATCATCGACCATGAGGAGCTGGACGATGGAGATGAGGTGTTTTTCACGGAAGTTCCAGTGGGGATCGAGGATCGACAGGAGCGGATCCTATGTGGATGATCAATTCCTCGAGTGCTCTTTCTTTGGCAGTACGGATCCTCCCGGTAAGCACATAGGAGCGGAAGGATCAGGTGCGTGTTCAGTAATGCTTTTGTGACCCTAGTTTGTGTTGAAGCTTTACGGGGATGTAAAGCCCTGAGGTGGGATTAATGTAAAGACCCGGAAATTTCGAGGAAATTTTTTTCTTAATTTTCTTTGGAATTTTACAAGAACACAGTTTCTGACGGCACCTAATTCCGAGGCCCGGTGTGCCCGGATTTAATTTACGAAGTTTAGCTCGGGTAAGTTCAGTGAACGAACGAGCGGTAATTTCTAACTTTTGAACCGGTGCTCGGAATCGAATTCTGAGGGCACTGATGAAATCGTAGCGGCAATAATTGCTTAGAAACACATGTTCCGGAGTTTTTTTTTCACGAGACTTGATGATAAAAATTGTGTAAATTTATTTTATAATTATTCTACAATTTTTATTTTACTCTAAGTGTTTTATCCTTTGGATGGATGTTGGGTAACTACCCAACCTCCCTTGGGAGGCTATGAGGGTGGTGGGGACCACATGAACCCCACCCCTTCATATCCTATAAACCCCCTCAACTCCCATTTAAATGTTGATAATTAAAGTTAATAAAACATATGGTTTTAATGTTGAGTGTTTAATGAAAGTTATTGAAATTCAAACCTTTGAATTTCAAAAGGCTTGTTGTGTTAACAAATTAATAAAGGAGCTTATTTCATTTTGTTGTTAGAGTTTTGTTGTTGAGAGGTTTTGGGAAGAACATCTTCTCCTTCGACGAAGAACGTTAAGAACACCTCGGACTCCGACGAAGAACACCGTTCTTCAACGAAGAACATCTCCGCCAAAGAACGCGGAGAACATCTTCCATGACGAAATTCTTCCACGATGAACTTCTTCCACGATGTTCTTCTTCCACGATGTTTCCTCTTCAGACGCAGCTCGACGACAACGGAATCGACGTTCGTTTTCCGAGACGCCCGACCTTCGCGATGTTCGTCTTCCACGGCTCGTTGACGTGCACCGTTCATGAAACCGTGGTAGGGATATTATTTGTAAACCCTCATTTACTCCCTTCTAATTCTAAGAACGTGGATCAAGAAAATATTAAGTTGATCCGCGAAGATTATGTTACGGGTTGGGAAATCGTGATTACGGGGAGAACTGCAGGGGTTTATTTTGTTTCATTCGTGATTAGTACCGTCACCGTTCTCCGTTTAAAAATTTATACCGCTTGCTATCGATTAACGGGAGGGGGCCGGACCGCACAAACACGACCGACCCTCCTCCCTTATCTTGTTGTTGTTCATGATGTTTTTTGGAACGGAGATGGCGCGGAACCATCGCACCGCGCAAGACCGTGTGGGAATTTAGAAAATCACGACGAAGGAGCGCGGCGCCGTTGCGCCGCACCTTTGGGGCCGAACGAATCCGCGGTCAGAGTCGGGCCGCAGCGAAGGGGTGCGATGCCGCCGCGCCGCGCCGGGAAAACCACGAAGATGGTACAATTTGTTTTTGACGTGCAGATTGATGGGCGACGACAAACGAGGACGCAAGGTAATTTTGAGGCCTCCGCAGTGAAGGTCGGGTCTCGGGAGAACCGTTGGAGAAGACGGAAAGAGAAACGAACCACCGGAGCACATCCGGTGGTCCGCGGGAGGCGGTGGCGGCACGCCGTCGGAGGGCTGGCAGCGGCAATCGCCGCCGGCCTCAATTAGCTGCGAGGGTGGGGGAGCTGCGCACCCCGCCCGCGGCTTCCGCTCGGCCGCGCTGGCCGAGCCACGGCTGGCCGGTCGAGCCAGACCCAGCCGGCTGGGCCGAGCCGCACCAGCCGGGCCGGGCCGGGCGCAGCCTGGTCGGACCCGAGTCGGGTCGACCCGGTTCGGGCCGACCCAGGTGGGTCGGGACGGGTCGGTCCGGGCCCAGACCCCCCGTTTTCATACCCTCTTTGGTATTTTCCCCATATCATGGGCTACATACCTCCGATCGACGCACCGTCAGTTCCGTAGCGATCCTTTGAAGGATACGGTCGTTTCGGTATATCTCACTTAAGGTTTCGGAATACTTTGGGTTCGGCCGGGTTGGATCGGATACGAAACCAACCGGGCCCTCGGAGCAGAAATGCTTATATCTTGAGCTCCTGACGTCCGATTGATGTGCCGTCAACATTGTTGGATTCCTCTAAGTGAGACAGAACATTTGGCATACTTTTCCCGAGTTTTGGTTGCAGTTGGATAGTGGTCGGGTTGGATTGCACCTGAAATCCAACCGGGCCCTTGGAACGGAAAAGCTGTTATCTTTCAGACTGGACGTCCGTTTGACGAACCGTCAGTGGCGTTGGTGATCACGTTGATAAACGGTCCCTATGAGTATACCCTATGAGATTTCGGGGTACATTTGAGATATGTCTGGGTTGGTTCTCTCACGAAACCAACCGGGCCCCTGGGACGAAAAGACTAATAACTCACAGACCGGGCGTCCGATTGACGCGCCGTCTGTTGCGTTGAGACCCCTATGAAAAGGCAGTCCTTTGAGATAATTTTTCGTGGGACTTTGAGATACATGGAGTATCGACCTGTAACTCGTGGAGCGGACCCTCCAGAGATGAGCGTGCGGAGTACGGAGACCGTGTAGCCGAATGAGACCTGACGACTACTTGACCAACTCGACTTGGAGTGAGTCAACTAGCCCAGTGGACGGAGAACTACTTTGTAAGGTGCAGACCCAAGGAGGACGGAGCACTACCGGTGTGATAGTACGGACCCGCGATACTCGTCCGGAGAGTACCTCAGCATGCTACGAGGGGGTGTGCACTGCTGTGTTTGGGTGACATACCCCGGCGGGAAGCACTACTGTGTTTGGGTGGCTGACCCACGGTACTCGACAGGAGGAGTACCTCAGCAGTCTTAGGTTAGTGAGCAGTACCTCGGAGTCGTGACAAGACCACTGTACACTCCAGATACGGGGCTCTTCAGCAGTTATGGTTTCAATATTGAAAATCATGGTTTGAGCTGAGACTTTTGACCTTTGTTTATACCTCATGATTGAGATGGGTCACTTGATAACTTAGGTATATGTATAGGAATATACCTGGGTAGTGGTTATCTGTTGATTTCATGATCTTGGTGGTTTCCTCATGATTGAGATGGGTTACTTGATAACTTAGGTATATGCATGGTCATATACCTAAGTAGATGTTATCTGTTGAGATCTTCTTTTTTGTTGTCCATGTTCGTTTTACTGAGACCTTGAGGGTCTCTGGGTCCCTACTGAGTATCGTTATACTCACCCCTGCACGGGCTATGCCCGCACCGCGTTGTGTTGGTTGCAGACGACGGGCAGTTCTGACGAAGGCCGAGTGTTCGAGGACTGGACGGTACCCGGAGGTGGACTACATGACAAGTCAGTATCCAGAGGTGTACTTCACGGCGAGACGACACTCGGAGGAGGTTGACGGGCGAGTGAATTATGGAGGATATATGTACCTACCCTTCAGGTAGGATCCGTGGTGGACAATCCAAGAGCTGTGCCATCTGTACCTACCCTTCAGGTAGGATCCAAGGAGGATGACCCAGGAGCCGCTTCCGTTCTTCCAGCTGTTGTCTTTTTCTGTTGTACTTTGTTCAGTTGTAGTTTTACTTTCATTTGGGTTTGTATTCTGGCCCATTTACCTTTCAACACTTCTCTTTGTACTTAGTGTTTTACTTCCTCTTGTACTCTATGATTTTTTGTTTACATTTATAAAGGCAATGCCATCCTAGTTATCGAGATTTTCGTTTTTGGTGCTAGTCGCCCGCCCCTGGCCTATGGAAGGCGGGCTTGGGGTAGTCACGGCACAGGCCCCAAGGACGGGTCGTGACAATTTCAAAAATAATGTGATAATTTTTAAATAGAGGATCAAAATAGTTAATCTAGGATCACTATTAAATCTGGTATATAGGTTTTACCCGAGGAACTACATAACTTTTTTGTGTGTCAAGTGTTTTCATTAAGAGTGGTTTTCGGTAGATTTGTAAAATAATAAGTTAATTTATTTATTAATTTATATGCTAATTTATTTTTTATATCACTACTCAAAATACTTCTCTACATAATACCAATTATATAATTCCACAAGGTTTTTAATCATTAACCATGGTATTGGAGAGGATCCATAGAGGAAAAAACATTATGATTTGCAATGTATCATGTATTGATGATCAGTGTGTGAATGAGTTGATATTCAACATTGAGATTTTTTATATCACCTAGTAATATAATGTAGAAATTTTCTATCTCAAAAATATATCCCAACTAAATGTATGATATATATTTATTTTGGTTTAATCCCCATTTTTTATTTCATGATGAATGTGAATCAATTCTTCAAAAAAATTGATTCTCGGGTTGATCATTTATTTACAGGTGTTGTTTTAGTCTTCATAGAATTAAGAATTGATTTTTAAGGATATTTTATTATCCATATCATTCAACTCCTTCATAATAATATATTAAGGAAATCACAAATAACGAACATAGCTTATTCCTCTTGTTTTTGATTTGTGTCTTTCTCCTCTCAATCATTGAATCGTCATCATTGGTACTACATTTGGCTGGTGATTGGAAAAATACATAGGGAATAATCATTGAGAAATCACACTTTATCAAAATGGATCATTACCATTAGCTATGATTAATCATAAATGTAATGAATATTGTATGTTATGATGATGAATGATTTCGTATCAGATCAGTAGTTCCCATTTCAATGGATTGGGAATTTTGAAGATATAGTGTAATATGGATGATTTATAAGCTGTTTAATGGCAGGGATCTAGCCATTGGTGATGATAAGTGATCATAAAACATAGATACATGTTCAGCATATGATTACTATTTATAGAATGATAGAGAAGGAATCATGAGTCGAACTGCATGGAGAGAAGTAGGTTCTACAAAATCTAATGTAATAAGGAATGTATTTTTGTTAAACTCTTGTCATGTAATACCACTTTAGAAAGATATGGATATGGAAGAAAATAATTTTTTAAAATACATTTTTACCCAATAAAAGTTTTGTGAATTAATTATATAGACTCGATGTGTACCTTTTAGGTACATATACACTGTCACATCAAGGTAAACAGGCATGACCATATTATAGGGGCATGGATATAGTACATGGGGATTACCAGGTTTACGACCACAACCAGAGTACACAGAAATAACCACATTATGAAGACATGACTAGAGTGCATTATTATAGACTAGAGGACATAGAACAACAACATCCCACCAAGCATGTTGCGTACTTATTGTTTGTAATATTGATTTCCTTTCGATCTTCTATCTTGATGAATCATATTATGGTAGTATCCATTAGGACATTATTAGGAGGGTATTTTCAGTTATCACATCCTAATAAGAGGATGTGTGATCCTCTCAATGGATTAGTCTAAGATATATTTTTTTATCTCTCTATGTATCTAGGGATGTGATCCTATATCATTATTCCTTATGTTGGTCTTGGAATCTTATTACAGACTATTCAAGTGAGTGATCCCCATCCCAGTGGTATAATTAATGTATAATTATGTATCCCCCATAAGTCCAATGTGTGATCTCGTATTTTTTATTAATAAATCCTTTTATTTATTATATTTATATTTTCTTTGAGTACTTCTTTAGGGAATGACCCGATTAGTATGACATCTCGGATGAGCTACATTAGTTATAACAAGACTCAAGGAGCGAGTTATCTTGGAAAAGTGTTACCTTGTATCCTTGAAAATATTAATTGGTTTAAAGTATCATTGTGAAATTAATTGATTATGGGAGTGTATCTTGAGTATATTTGGGATCATATTTTTTATGGTTCAGGTCCTGTTTTGACATATAATCTTGATGATGAGATGACCTCTCTCTTGATTCTATCTGTTTGGTGATCATGGGGTGTACTATTGGGTTTTGTTGTAGTCACCCATCCATGATCTCTATCCTCACATGTAATTTCCTATACAAAAGGAAAGTATTTTTTTGAATTTATACGGATATTTGACCAGGTGGATCATTGACAATCTAGATAGTATGGTTACATGGAGGATTTTTATTTGACATTATTTCCATCCTTATTTCTCTGGTTCGAATAGTTTCCAATTTTGGTGGGATTTTATTTCTCCCATTTGGATTTCACTGATGTATGACATATAGTGTTGATCGATATTTTATTACACATGAATCTTTGAGTCACTTTAATAATTACTTAATTCATTCTTTTAATTCTAGGGGATGTGTGTGTGTGTACAAGTACCATCAGCTAAGGCCTCCCATGTGGGTGATATTCCCACATGGTGATAGTTTTTTTCCCCTAACATATAGATGGCGGGATTAGGGTGTCAATATTCATTCATAGCCGACCAAGGGATACCCAATTGTTTGGATCATGATTGAGTTATATCAAAGGACATGTTCATCTAAGGTAATTTGTTTTTATATTTTGTAGTCATTATTCATGGATTTTGAACATGGTAAGAGTTTTGATTTTGGATCTCAGCATAGGTAATCCAGTAAAGCTGTGGAAACTACCCCACTAATTCACCAATACTTTGATAGCCTTCTTGTTGACTCGGTACATGTTGACACTAATTCCAAGGAAACTAAATTGTACATGTACCATATAAGAAGGGGTTGTGGTTTCTATATCCTTCTATAGTTATATTCCTGTATATACTCTTTGACCATGGTACATCATGTCCATTTAATGATTCATCATTATCAATAGATTTCTATAATTCCATAGTATGACTATGATGAGTCTTAGATATATAGACCTTTACATGAGGTGGTTCTTCTAGGTACATTGTGAGTCATTCCACCGCCCCTTGAATAGTGTGATTCACCCACGATACTGATGGATTATTTGGGAAATATAATTGTGCATCATGATTTTTATATACATAGACCCCTAGAGTTTTGGGGTGATCCAAACACCCGGCAGCTAAGGACTAGTTTGCAGGATTGAGACCCATTTTCATCATTGTTAATTAATCATCTAATAAGATAGTGGTATTTTACATATGTATTATACATTTATTTATATAGAAATTAACAATTATATTTAATAAAACAAATTATGAGGTAGAACCATATCTGAAAGGGTTATATAATCTCTTCAAATAAGAGCTATACCCAGTTGGGTTGACAATTGTATGTATCTAAAAGATTAGGGATATTTTGGATGGAAACATATAATTAAAAAAGAATGTTTCTAGAATCATTAATATATCAAAATAATCCATGGCTATGTTTTGATATGGGTATCTACAAAGATGAACCTTTAAGTAATTAATTCCCTAAGATATAAGGGTTTTACTGATATATATTTTCATCCATACTTATTCCAGGGTTACTGAATGAGCATTGGTAGGGAATAGATTCATTGATTAGTTATTCCCAACATTTGGTACTGGTAGAGGGAATCATAGAGATGATAGTATGGTAGGTGGTTTCCTAGGACAGACATAGGGATAACGGTGAGATAGGTATTTCTGGAGATAGTCTCAATATAGTTGGTATATAGTTATGGGATCTTTTTATGGATCCAGTTAGCTGAAGAAGAGGTGATGCTTCACTAGTTTTGGGTGCTGATTTGATGTGTGGGACTGTCTGATGTTCCATATAGATGATATGGATATGGTCAAGTGAATAGTCATACAGTGGTATCATATAGGTCACATAGTTTAGTATGGTAGATGAAATGTAAGAGGATCTTAGAGTCTAGTAAAAGGTAGATGAAAATTTAATAACTTTACACCACCTCCCTTGTAGTTCTTTTCAACATTCTTAAGGAGATAGTGGTTAGGGATGATGATAGATATTGGTAGTGGAGAAAAATGATACCGAGGATTAAGGATGATTATCATCACATTTTCTGTATTCTTTACGTTAGCTAATGTATTTATAGTCATCTGAAAGATACAATAGTTTCTTACATAATCCCTTGTTCATGATATGAATATCTCAGTAGATCCTTCAAATTGATCCATTCATTTGGTGATTCTTAGTGAAGGAGATTTAGCAACCACACATTTCTTATAATATAGAGACATAACTCCAATAGAAGATATAATCATATAGATTATTATCATATCCATGATTTGTAATTATTTCTTTATCTCATGTATTAATTAAATATCCTAGGTTCATATACATATTTACATTTTCAGGTGCAGGATGTTGTGTAATCAAAATGATGAGATGAGTCTTTTTACTATCTATGAGAAGGATGTTCCAATAGATCAGGATGAGATCATGTGGGTGAGGGTACATTATATTAGACATTAGCTGGCTAGTATTACCGAAAAAAACTAGTAGATGTTAAGATCTACCAGTTTCCTACTATTGTATTGGCGTATGAAAACATCCTCCATGAGGATACATCATACTTACCTCCTTAATGAGAGATTCATTTCTATGTATTACTCTTTATTATTGATCAAGGAATCAGATTATTTTTCTTCGATGTAGTTTTCTATAGTGGATGAGTATTTTTCATCTTACCTCTAGTTGATGGATGTTACCTATCCACATTTTCATTGTGTTGCGAATGACTAGTGTATTTATAATAACATGGAATCCTTATGTGTTTAGAAATATAGTGTATGTTCCACTCACTGATTTTCTATAGGTGGGGAGCACCCCATTTTTTGATGGATAATGGTATCCGTGATATTTAAATATATGAAGATGATAGAGATTTATAAATACCCCTTATTGGTACATACAAGGGTTTTAAATATTTACCAGTACTTTCACTTGATGTTCAATTGGCTAGGGATGAAGAATTTCATAACATACATTTTATATTGATTCACCACTAATTTTTTAGTGAAGGTTTATCTCGAGGTTTTAGTGGGATTGATTAAAAACGATGAAGTGAAAGAGTGGAAGTGGGATGGTATATCCATTGGAAAAATGATAGAATATCAGTTATTAGTTAGTTTTCATGATGATATAATGGTGATTGTAGACCGAAAACCACGATCATTCCAAATCTAATCCATAAGATAGCAGAGTTTAATAGAGGTCTTGAACCACATCTAAATGAGTGAGAAAATATATCTTCACAGAGTTCCCATGATGATCATTTAAAACTGTGATGATAAAATTATGTCATGATTATGTAGATTTTTTATAGAGGACTTGGTGACTTAGATGTGTTTTATAATATTATTCCACATGTTGAAGGACATCCTGAATGAGAATTCTATTCCCGATATGGTAGACATAATTTGGCCTTGAATGATAAACATATCCATAGGTTGGAGGGTAAACTACCCTTGGTAATGTTTTTGTATAAGAGCGCTTTTGGATCCACCATAACTATGGATAAATTTGATGCATTATATTGGAGACCATGTATGTTCCAATTATTCTATACTAATCTAGGAGATTCATGGCTTATGGGCCTAGTGTTGGATTATGTTAAAATAAAAATGTTGAAGATCTTATAGGAGCATATGTGGACTTCCTAGATCCATCATATGTCTTGTAAGGACGAGTGAGTGTGGTTATTATATTTCTAATAGGGGGACCGTGTTTTCCAAAAGGTCATTCCCCATAAATAATTTGTATGATTTATCTGGGGATGAAATTGATCGCTTAGATTCATTGGCCCATACCAAATATAAAAAGGGTTTGTGAGGGGATGTAACACTTATCCCAACAATCAAAATTTGAATGGGTTTATGATTTCTCCCCCATAACACAAATAAATAGGTATTTTCATCTCCCATAACATGTTTTATACATGGGAGAGTTCTAAATGTATTCTCAATGATAAAGCATTTTATTTTGAAATAATAATTTATTATAAGTTCAAATCTCTTTTTTTAAACTAAAATTGTAAAAAATTAATAAAACTATCATTGAATTAAAAAATATTTTTACAAATGTGTATTAAAATATAAAATATAGTAAAATATTAGGTCAGGATAACGCAATAATGAAAAAAAATGTCCAGATAAAAGATTACAAATATAAAAATAGATATTTGTGCTATAAACATTCCTTATGGGAGGCCCAAGATGTAATGTGAGAGATATTCATAGGGATTTATGTGTAAGTGATCTAAATATAAAAAAATAGTTATCAAATAGCACATTATAAAATCATGGTTATATATTACCCATATTTTTTAAAATAAGATCAAGAGATGGTCAATACTCAATGAATGAAAGTAGTGTTACCAAATATCCTTACCACATGATTAAAAATTGAATCAATATCAATTTAAAGGAGGTAATAATATTTGGATTATTATATACCATGAAATGATCATAATTATGTTAAATATAAATCCATTAAATTTAAATATAATATATGTGGAAAACATGGTACATAAAATGTATTTTATCTTATGGAATCTGAATTGGGACAATGTAAACCATGGATTCTTGTTAATTTTTGAGTATAAACCCCATATTAGAATGAAAATGAAAAAAACCTTGACCATTACAAAAAATAATAATATAATTATGTAAATATATAATGATTTAGTATTTTTACTATTAAAAAATAATAGAGTATGACATAAACTTGTCTTAAGGAATTTAAATTTGAGACAATAATCACATGCTTTGCTATTTATTTGTTCTGCACAAGCACATAACCTCCTGAGTAATAAAATAATTATTATTTTCTACATTCTATGTAACCTTATTCTACTATATTTAAATAATATGGACCAATTATTATTATATTATATTTATGTTTTATATTTTTTTCTCTATTTTTATTTGAAAATTTATTCAATATCATATTATTTTGATGATTTTTGTAATTGAAGATGATATTTAGATAATGTGTTAAATACATAATATAACAATTTCATAACCAAATTTATGTATGTATTTTTCTAATAAATTATAAAAATAGTATAATTAAGGTTACACATTATTCAATGATTGACTTTTATAGCATTGTTGAATTATGTGGTAAAACTAACCAAAACATTAACATGATATATCATTACGGGGGATTATGGTTAGGAAAGTACGAAATATCACTATATTAGAACAATTTAGATATTATTTATTTTTATTTTTATTTTTTGAATCATAATTTAGGATTCTTGGGGAAATAATTAAAAAATGCACATAGAAAAATATTACATCAATGAGGTGGTATTTCACACATAGCAGAGTTATCTCTCCATTTTATATATGGATTGAATGGATTAAATAAGTTTTTTTATATTAATATAATAAGACGTATGTATATTAATGATATCGATATCATTATAATGCCATAGGTATGGTTTCATTGGAATATAATGAATATAATGAAATTTTAAAGAGTAATAAATACTCAAACTTCTACCTTGAACATTTTCAAGAATGTGTACTTCTAAGTAGAGGGATAGGATAAATAATTAACATTGAAGAAATAATAACATTAGTGATTCTTATACTAGAAATAATTTATGAGTTCTGGGATGGAATTTGAAGAAATGATTTTGTAATGAAGTGGTGCAAGTGTCCCCTTTTATATGTTTAGAAAAGAAAAATTTAGAGAATACCCTTCAAATTTCAATTATATCATTTCACTATTAAAGGATCAATTACTCAATAATTTAAAAATAATAGTGTTTGGGTTGTTCTTGGGTTGATCATTCCTCAACCAATAAATCATATACATTTTTTGAACATGTTTGATTTTATGTGTTATTTTATATAATCTTACATTTTATATTTTTTTAGTTGAGTAGCTAGTTTTATTAATAATTAACTTATGTTTTCCATGTTACCCCACCTAGAATTTTAAAATTTTCTATCTTTCAGTAGTGTGTTTTATATCATGTACTATATGAAACACTTATCTCACAAAACTATAATATATTATAGTTTATATATAACATTTATGAACAAGATTTTTATTTAGAGGGAATGCATGAGAATAACCATACTATGAAATATATGAATAAATATATTCTTTTCATAACATTTAATTTAAATAATACATAATATATTAAAAGAATTTAAATGATGATAAAATCATTTAAATGTAAAACATATGCTTTTCATAAGAACAGTTTTTATGTGTTTGATGTGTTTTTATCTTAATAGAATAATTTTATCTTTTTATATAAATTATTATAATTAAATAAGTATATAATATAACCAATTTAATGAACTAAAATTCATTTTAATATTTATATTGGGAAATAAATAATATAAATGTCATTTTATGTTTCCAAAACATATTTTATTAAAAAATTGGTATGTTTTTTTTGAATATTATAATAAATTTATATATAATAAAAAATGGTTTGACAATATGCATATAATTTTTTATATGATCATTTCATAATAAGATAATGATAAATAATTGAAACTTTTTTATATGATGGATTTTGGATTGAATAGTAAAAAAATATAGTTTTTTATAAAGTATTATTCATTTTAATTAAATAAAAGTTCATAAAAGACCAATTTTTTTTTAAATTTGATATTAAATTAATATTATAATCATTTTGTAATAAATAATATATTTAATTTCATTTTAATCAAATGTGTGCTTTATTTTGGTAGAAAATCATTTTATGTTGACAAATTTTATTTTTCTAAAAAATGCATTCTATTGTGTTTTATAAATTTAAGTTAATTTTGATTTATTTCACATTTACAAATTGAAAATAGAAAAATTTATTCTCAATTTCGAAACATTAGGTTCAAATTTATAAAATAATTCATTTTCATTATTTTCTTAATAAATAGTAACTATGGTAAATATTTTTCATGTTGGAATGGGTATATCCAGAAACAAAGGTGAAAAATAATGGGATCAGGTGTTAAAAAGAAATATAACACCTAGTATATTTTAATTGGAAGAGTTAAAATCAACTAAACCATTAATTTGTTCTAAAATATAGAATTTTGGTTCCATTTATCTTTAATAAACACCATTATATTATTTCATGTAATGGAAAATTCCAAATTCTGTTATCTTAATTTAATTAATTTTTATATGTTAAAATTAGGTCATGAAGAAGTTTTTAAAGAATATAAATGTTTATTAAAAAATAATTTTTTAAAAATTATTATGGAAATTTTTTTGACTAAAAACATATTTAAATTAAATTCTTATAAAACTCTAATATAATGATTTCCCAGGAAGTAGAAAAATGAAAGTCTATGATTTTAAAAATACCTTATATTATATATATTTTCAAGAAATATGGTCTCATAAAATATTTTTAGTAATAATTAATTTATAATTTATGGGGGAATGTTAATATTTTATTTCCAAAGCAATCATGATGTATTTAATGTCTAAATATTTTAATTGTTTAAAAGAAATTAACAGTATTCTATAATAAATAATATATTTTTGAATGATTTTGATATAATAAAAATAATTTTATTTGGCAAGGTTATGGGATATGGTATACGATGTAATCCTTTAAACATTTTAAAACAACTGTTAAATTATATGTAAATTTATAACCCTTTATTATGAAAAAATTCATTACTATGTTTATCGTTTATATTGGCTAATATAGGCTTTAAACCCAAGGTAAAATTTAAAATTCTACATTAAGATTCTGTAATTATTTATTGGAAATTTCAAGAACTAAACCTATATTTTATTCTAATTGTTGACACTTTTTTCCAATTCTGAGTGTTGAATAATTTTTTATATTGACATATTTAAAATAATTATAAATGTGTCTCTTCTTTTAGTTTAAAATGACACTGCATCTTCTTTATTATTCACTTCACAATGAGCCACATTGCTCAAAAAACCCTACAAAATATTCTAATAATATTTATCAAATTTATTGGAAGTAATGTCTCTTAAAAATACCATCCCTTATGTATTTTAAAAGAGGTTCAATTGATGTTCTTTAATGATGAGATAACAGTATTAACTGAGCATTTCATTTTCTGTATTCATCTACATCCTTCAAAAATATCATGATAATTAAAATATAATATCATTAATATAACCCACAGAATGATATTTTATATTGTTAATTTCATAATCTTGATATTCTTTCATTCTATTATATGTTGAATGAATTCAACATTCATCGGCATGTGGGGACAACCACATCCACGAACTCGTGTGTTTTGTTTATCATCACCACCCCACTAGGATAGATATTATGAATGATTTAATTAATTTATTTGTAATAATGGAATATTTATCATTATATAAACGTATGATATAATCTATTAACATACCTTTCCATCAAGTAAAAAGTCATAATGGTTTTCATGAATATGTGTGGACTTTCACCTACATGGTGGGATGTCATTTTTTTGGAACACCCATCATATATTACTCTAGAAATTTATTTAATTTAATAAAATGAAAATTATATTAAGATTATGATTTTTTATATCATTTAACAATGACACCACTTAAAATATTTATCTAACCCAATCCATTTCTGAGTTATATGCTGAATGTTCTCATAACATTTGATATGAACATAATCAATTTTGTAATTTAGTATTGTATTGATATAATAAAATAAAATTAATGATAAACATTATAATGTTTATTAATCATGTAGATATTTAAAATATTTTTATTTTTAAGGATGAAATGTTATTTACATGAAATGTGGTACTCAAGGAAAGATAAAATATCATTAAAACCTCATTTTCAATATTTTAAATATTTATTTTTAATCTATTTCCTAGATCTGAATATTATAAAAAATTATTTTAATTGATATATTTATACTAAACTAAATTATATACCGAGGTAAATTTATGTGTATTTTGAATTTCATTCATAGTACTTCGAAATGAATATTTGAGTTTCATTTATAACGAAAATTTAGAATAGTTTCACAAAGATGGGAAGAAAATATTCTATTTAAGTTTATTAGATATAAAAAACCATTCTAGAACCAAAAATTTCATTTTTTGATTAGAATATTTTATAGAAATCCATTATTTCATTATATAATAACACTTATTTCCTTAATTTGGGGTAATATAATTTTTAAAATTGGTGTTTAAATGAACGGGAAATATTAATATCCAAAAATGTATTACATATTGGTTGAAAAACGTATTATTATGAGTTTGATAATGGAAATGAAATATTTTATATTTTATATCTCGGTTATCATCAATTTATTTTTTTAATGATATGTGATTCTAATATAGCTTTCCAATGCATTGGTTAATGTTTATGTTCTCTATATAATTATGTTTGAAATAACAAAACATGTAATTCCATTTGTAAGTGTTATTTTAATGATTATATACAGATGACGTCAAAAGAAAAAAATTTATCTTTTAAATTACTTCTAGTGATGTCTCATGTAAATATTTCTTTCATTACTTATATTAATGATCTTGTGTTTATATGGACAGTTATTCCCTTGGTGGGAAAAATTTACGCTATTTAGAAAATGTTTTCATGGAATATTTTATGTTCAAGGAGTTGTCAGGATTTTTTAATCATTCATATTTTCTTGTAAATTCATTTCATAGAAATCATTGGGATGTAAAGATTATTTCATAGTCATATAAATTATTATTTGAGATCAACGTTTATTATGTTAATTCAAACCATCTTACATGACCTCATCGTTTTGAAATGGTCTAATGGGTTTCTATTCATCATTTTATTTTTCTAGTATTAACTATTTTTTTCTCATCCAATATCTTAAAAAATCACATGATATATGGATGAGTAGTAATTTTGATAAATTAAAGTTCAAAATAAGTAATATTCATCACGAAAAAGAAAACATGATTAATTTTCAAAGTACAATTTTAAGGAAAAATAGAAACTAAATTTATGTGTCAACATTTAATGTATGGGTTTATCATATAAGAGTAATGAACTAATTTTATAAAACAATAAATAATAAAATTCCTCAAAGTGTAATAAAAATAATTTTTCACTTAAAACTCATCGTTATAAAATTATTATGTTTGGGTCCTTATAGATAGCATTAAAATAAAGCTGTAGATATCATTATAGGATTGGATAAATCATGGGAAGGAATTTTTTGACTTTAAGACACCAGTATGTATTAATAGATCTTTGGTTGGTCATATGATTAAAGGAGTAGACAATATATTTGAGGTTTTCTCTAATAATCATTATTTATGAGACATTATTTTTATTAATAAATTCTAAGTTATATATAACACTTAAGTTCAACTTTTTCTATTAGGAAAATGTTATTTAAGTTTTAATTCTTATATTACTATAGAAATAAGATTAATGGTATTGATAATATTTAGGGTTAATATGATCTTAGATGTGGAGGTTATTATAGTTAATTGTGATAAAATGGTTATTATATTTTGGAAAAAATTTGATTCATTTTACAAAATACCATTGGATTGAAACTCGATTGGGTGGCTATGTTTTTAGTGTTTTTTAGATAAGTTCCATATTCTGGTAACATTATATTATTATGGTAAATTGTTACAATTTATATAAATATGGAATTTTATTTACATTATTGTATTTTGGATGTATATATGATGTTTTTTTCATTTATGGTGACTCGGATTATTTAATAAAAATATTAGAATATTATGGTGATTATTTGATTGGGACATATACTTCTTTTGTGTATATGAAATTATAAGTGAATAATATAGTTTGGAGATAAATGTTAACATGAAATCAGATGAATATAAGATCACTGTTTTTTATTTATGCATAATAAACACGGTAACGATCATTTTAAAGACTCATACGATCAGTTATTTATGTAATGATTTATGTTGAGCTTTGGGTATTATTGTTGAATAATTAGAGACTAAATTATTATTTATTTATATGAAGGTTTATTGATAATATATATTATCGATCCTTGTGAATAAAAATTTGATTTTAATTAATTTCAAAAGGTAGAAAGAATAATTAGTTATCCATTTTTGAATATTTTCATCAATTAAAAGTTAATTTTAGATTTTCATGGTTGAAAAAAATTCATATTGAAAATTAATTTATAGAAATAAGTGATGAGATATAATTGAAAACACCTATGAAATCACAACTAATAGGTGATATTGTTCTTTTCTAATGGAAATAAATAATGTAAGTATTTTTTTCGCATGTTCATTATCATGATAGTAATAGATTCCATCAACACATAAAAAACTATATTAAATTAAATTTTTATTATATTATCTTCATTTATGAAATATTTATATATATCTTTATCCACTAATAATTTTTAGTTTTTTGTCATGAAGTTTACCATTCCCACATTCTCAATAACTCTATATGATTAATTGGACATTATTTTTCTCCGCCATTTCCATATTTTCACATCCCATAATTATTCTCTTTATCTTGGAACATGATTATGTGTACTTATCGATGGCTTTCATGTTTCTCCATTCCTCATATACAAAAGATGATTTATTATACATGTTTACTCTATGGGATTTCAATAACGATATATTTAAATATTTTTTATATTTATATTCATTATAATTACATTAAGTGGTTTATAAAAAAAATGTAGTAGTTTTATTCTTATAAAACACGTTTTCATATAAAGAATTCTTTAACAGTTTAATTTTAAAATTTTAAAAATTTACTGTGAAAAAATGAAATTATTTTTTAAATAATCATATAAAAATTATCTTATGGAAATATTTTTTGTACATTTGGGAAAGGATTTATTTTTTAGTGAATAATGAAAAATAATATTTTTTTGGGTAAAATTATCAATTTTTCAATAAAGAAAATAATTTAAATCGACCATTGTGATTTTTATTTGCTTTAAAATCAAAATAAGTATTATTTATTTAGAAATAATATACCTTATTATATTTTAATAATATTGTTTTCCAAATTTTGGTAGAAATACATATTTTGGCATATAATTTTTTTTTTAAAATGATGTTTATTGTGTTTTTCATTTTAATTTTAAATTTATATTCAATCACTTTTATAAAATCATTTTCAAATAATTGATTCTATATTTTGAATTAGGAGATATACATTTTTAAAATTTCCCTTTTTATATTTTTTTCATTATGAATTGTAACTATTATAGTTATTTTTCACACGTGTAAGTGTAAAATGTGTAAAACATGGTTAAAATCCTGAGATAAGGTATTAAATAAACCCAATCGATGGATTTATTTAACCCGATGAGATATATACAACCATTAAAACCCCATGATCATTTTTATGTAGTATATTGTTTTATTTTAACTTGATAATGACATTACAATATTTTTATTTAATAAAATTTATAAAACGTTAACTTATAGATTTTAATATATGTTATATATTCATATAGGGGTAATAATAAAATATATATGAATATAATAGTCTATAATAAAAAATATAAATTAATTTTTATCCTGAATATATAATTTCAATTTTTAGTAAAATATTAATTTCCATAAACACGTATGCAACAGTAACCAGGAACTTGTGTAAGTAGTAGAAAACTCACTTTAAATAATTTTATAAAAAATAAAAATATTTTAATTGGGAAGATCATTGGATATAATAGAATTTTAAAGTTACTAATTATATATCAATTATGGTGAACTCGAATAAATTTAAAATATATTGTCGCCTTTTTTTGAAGTCAAATTAAATTAATTATGTCAAAAAAGTTATTAAAAATAATTTATATTACATATTTTGTTCATTAAATTATAAAAAACAATAAAAGTAATAAAATAATACAATTATGATAAAATTGACAAAAACATGTTATAAATAGGTTATTTATGAACCGATTATCACCTTATGAGTTAAATTATTTCTCTTTAATAATTTAAAATTCATTACATGAGATAAGTTTATATTGGTTAACCAAGTGTATAAAAAATATAATGTTTAATAAGTCTCCAAATTTTATATATATTTCATTGGATGATTATATTTCAACCATATCATATTTTAATTCAAATTATCAACTATTGTTAATCGTTATACATGAAAAATATATTATTTATATTTTAATCTTTCATGTAATTCCAAGGCTTTAATTTACATCCCATATATTATGATACCGATTTCTCTTTTCATTACATGCACCTTGATCCATATTATTCATCCAGACCTACTGAAATGACTTATAAAAATTATTATCCCTAAATCAGTGGTTTATAGCTTCTCGAAACCAAAAAATTGTTTCCCTTTTGTTCTGGGTATTTTGTTTTTGAAAACTATGGTCCAAAAGGGATGGGTATTTTTATATCCCAATGTTTTTTTCTTATGGGTTTAAATTATATTTTCTAGTGGGTTATATTGAAATGGTGAAATCATGAAAATTTTAATTTTGGGTAGATTCTTGAGAATTATATATGATAAATGATAATTCCTGACACATCATATACATGTGGATGATACTGACACAACTTTTATGAGTGGGTGAGCTGATACAAATTAAAAAAATGGGTGACCATGATTTAGCTCTCTAATTCCATGGTTAATGTTCCTTATCTTAATAGGAAAGGATATATAGGAATATGTTGGTTCTATTTTTTATTTAACTTAGATGTGTTTCTTTCTTGTACGAGTTCTGAATATAATTCTCAATATTTCATAAAATGAAATCATATTTCATGCTATTTTCTAGATTCTTTCTTTGATAAAAAATAGTATGATTATCAAGTGTATATGATTTATTTCCAATTATAATGGAATATTGTGATAAAGTAATATAATTAGTTTGTTTTCATGTTTTAACAAGAAAAATATATTTCATAACTTTATGTATTATACTAATATTTTTGTTCTCATTCAACATTTCAAAATGTTTTTTTCAAATGTATTTTGGATTGGTATGAAAAAAATTAAGTCCAGTTGAATGTCGTGGTTATTTATCATGAAATTAATATGTGTTTCATTTTGAATTTTCTATACAGTTGGAAAAATATAAACTTAATAAATGTGTTTAAATTTTAACATATATGTTTTTTATATTATGTTTGTGAACTAATTCTTTAAAACTATACACCTTAAATATCCATCCGATTCTAATAATGTCATTATTGACTAAAAACTCATGATTTAGTCATATGTTATGGTTTCCTCCTTATAATTGGATCATATGATTATTTTTAATTTATATGTTGGGATAATGTTAATATGATACACTTAAGAGATTATAATCTTATGTTATGTTTATATAATATAGAATTTAAATGTTACCATGTTGCTTTATATAATATACTTCAATTTTGGATGTTATTACGTATATAAAACTTGGATGATAAAGCTTGAATGTATCATGAAGAAAATATATTTCTAAATCAGCCTACAAATGTTTTTAAAATTGGAACAGAGTAATTTTTTGTAGTGACGTATTAGTTTGTGCATGGAAAAAATGGATGTGGAATGCATGTTATATAGAAACCATATTTACTATATAAAAACATATTGATAGTTTAGAATTTCTTGAAACCCCACCCTCATTATTTCAATGTTGCTTCAGACCATGTGTTGCATAATGTAATGATCAATGAAATTTAATATATATTCAATTGCATCATCTATTCATCATGTCAAATGGAAAAAATATCCATTTATCATTTTGAAGGTGAAATTGATTGATGGCGGTCAATGGTAAAGAATAATATATAGATAGAGAAGAGGCTTATACGATGGTATATTATTTTTTTAAGATTAATATTCAAGTGAAATTGTCACCAATGTTTTCTAACACATAATAGAGAAAACATCCTAGAATTGTGGAAAAAATGTGAAGATTTAGTAGCTATGCATGAAATTATTTTTATAATAATTTCCAATTATGCATCATATTTCAGTGGAGACCATGATAGTAAAATTAAATTATTATTCTCAGAATATAAAACATGTTTACAAAAATAATTTTCCATATTATGATTAAACAATTATGAGAATGATGTTTATTGACATTAGAAATATGATTTTTAGTTTTCTCAAACACATGTTCCTCACAATTACTATAGTAAGAATCAGTCAAGGTGAAATCAAATGGAGAAAATGTAAACTAATAAATATTTATGAAATCCTAATATTATTCCTTGGGTGGTAATAAAAATCATATGGGATTTTTTACAGTATTTTTAATGTGTTACCAGGGTGGTCTGTTTTTTCATATGGCTCGTGACTTCAATGGAACAAGTCCTGAACAAACTAGGAATGAGGTAATAGATATTTATCCAATGGTATGATGTTTTAATTTAAATGATCTAGGTATTTATTATAATTTGTGTCTATATTTATTTAATTTGTGTGTAAATACTATATATAAAAAGTTAAAATTGTGAAAAATTTTATTTGTGACTTCTATGGATAGTGTTTGGAATTTTAGTCAAATTGTGAAAACTATGTTACAATTTTATTTTTATTTTATCGATTCCTTATTTGAATGTGGATTTTTTCATCCCATAATTCTAAATGTAGTCCTATAAATTTGGAATATTATATCTATAAAAGATTGTATCAATTTTGAAGAAAACAAAGGGCATAAATATTAATGAAATCATTATTAAAAAGAATTTTTTTATTTATATAAGTAGAATAGTAATTCTTGAAAATATTGATGAACATCCTATAGTAGTGTTTTATATTATTTTTAATATGTATTGGATTATTATTTTACATTATATGATTTATTTATAGTTAATAATGTTATATTCAATGATATCATAACTTTTGATGACATATCTTGAAGATTTGAAATTGTATAGTGATGAATGTGAAATTTTACAAGATCATATTATTGAAAAGAAATAAAATTTTTAAACTAGTGATGTGACAGTAGTGAATTAATATATTTATGTATTTATTTATGATTTCCCAATCATTTTTCCAGATTAGTAGGTTGTCTTTAATGTCTAATTAGTGCCTAATTATAAGATTATTTTAAAAACACTTATTAAATAGATCATTTAGATCTTTTGGAAATGAAATGATTGGTATGGGGATTCTATATAATGGTTTTATTGATCCTAGAACATGAAATTTTGGTAGTCCTTTTTTAATATTTAAAAAATATTTTTTTGTTCAATCAGACATTCCATTGATTATATAGACTTGAATAACATCACTATTATGAAAATGTATCTAATGTATACTGTTGATGATCTATATGATTAGTTTAAGGGAGAAATATATTTTTGTAATATTGTCTTCAGGATAGGGTATTATTAGTTAACGATTACAATGGATGGTAATCAAAACAGCTTATTTAGCATAGATATAGGCATTATGAGTTTTTAGTTATGCCCTTTGGATTATTTAATGCAGAAGCTATACTCGTTGATCTTATGATTTCAGTCTCACATTTCTTTCTATATACTTTTGTGGTTGTGTTTATTGATGATATGTTGTTATATAAAATAATTCATGATTGTAAATAAAAAAACCAACGGTTTTTTTAGAAACCTTGACTAAAAATATGTTATATAGTAAATTTATTTAGTGTAAATTTTGGTTCTAATTGATTTCCATCACCATGAATATTTTTTCTTAAGATGGTGTAACTATATAACATACTATAATATAATTTATTAAATAATAGAGAATAATGGAATATCACATATATATATTCATAGTTTTCATGGATTACTGGGATACTAATGGTTGTTTTTTGAATCTTTTCTCTGTTGACTATCCCACTAAGCATGTTATCTCGATGAACAGTTAAATTCATATAGAAACAAAAATCAATAATGATAATTTAATATATATATATATATAGGATAATTAAATTCTCTATTTTTAAACCAGCCACATAGAAAATGTGATTTTTGATATATAGTCCTAATTCATTGATGAGACGAGGTTGTGTTATGATGAATAATGATCAGGTAATTTCATATACATTATGTCAATAGGAACCATGTAGGTTAAATTATCTTACACATTATCTAAAATTAGATGATGTTGTTTTTTATTTAAAAATATAGAATCATAATTAATATGGAGTGAATATTGAAATATATAATGATAAAAAATTTGAAGTATATATTCGCTCATAAAATGTTGATCATTTGTTATAGAAAAATGTTGGAACTAATTATGTATGATTAATACATGGTTCATTCCCATTGTATAAAAGAAAAAAAATAAGATTATCCATTCATCGAAAATATAATATTACATTAACCATGTTTCTTTTACAGCCTTTCCCATTAGTTAATAAGGTAATGAATTTTTTCATTGTAATTTTTCATATAGGAACATATTTTGGATTGTTTCAAGTGCATGTACAGTATTCTTTATCAGAAATAATTATGTAAGATCAGAAGGAGGAACAAGTTTTACAAGAAAAGGTATAATCTCTTAAGAAGTGTATGTTTCATGAGTTTAATTTTGATGAAATGTGTATATTTAGAATTGTGAAGATATTATGTATGCCATGTGATTACAATTTGAAGAGATAATTTTTGATTGAGGCTTATAGTTTCTCATTTTCTATTTTTCCCTTATGAACTATTACATAAGTAGAACATCAGAAGTATTTCGAGTGGGATTGATTGAAAAGAGAAATTATTGAATATATGATGAAATGTTTTCCTTTGTAATTGGTTAATATAGAATGATAATTACTGAAGGGGATTTTTCAACATTTTCCAGTATCATATTTTAAATGGAAAAATATGACCTTTGATTTCATGGATGGATTTACTAAGTCATCTCGAGGTAATAAATCAATTTGGGATATTATTGATTGACCATCCCAATTTACACAATTCATTCCAATCAATATATTTTGCCTTTATATCTACATTCATGATTATTCCTTAAGGAGATAGTCATGTTATATGGTGTTACACACTCCATTTTATCTCACTGTAGTCTCATATTTATTTATTAATATTAGAAATTTAATGATTAGATTATGTGTATTGAATTAAATTTCGATATAGCTATTCATCATCAATCCGATTGACAGTCGATGTGTATAATTAAAACCATAGAATATATTATTTGGGATTATTCAAAAGATTACTAAGGATAATCGGATCAGCATATTTCAATATTTTAATTATACTATAATTATATTTTTCATTTCATTATAACAATGGAACACTTTGAGACGTCACATGGAGAGCGGTGCCTAACAATAGCTTGTTGGGATGAACTAGGTGAGTGATATTTGTTAACACATAAATTAAAATATTAAATAGATAAAATGTTGAATATGATGAAACTAAATATTAGTATATATTAAAATAGGTAGAAAAGTTATATTGGTAATCAAAGGAAATATTTTTCATTCAAGGTAGGATAACTACTTTTTATTATTGTATCTCTATGGAAATGTGATATGAGTTTATATAAAAAGGAAGATAATTCCATGATTCATTTGAAAAAAATAACAAAGAATGTTGTATCATTTTCTTATTTAGTTTGATTTCTAGTGAGTTAATCTCTTGTACATAGCACATTTCATGTTTTGTCCTTAAGAAAATACATGTTCGATGTATCTCATGTTTTGAGCCCACATGTAGTTTAGATGGAAGAAAACCTATATTATAAATAAAGGAGAGTATAAATTATCGATTTTAGAAAACTTTTTTTTAATAGATAATTTTATCATGTTACGGTTTATGGAGAAACTATATGGTTAATAAGAATCATGGGAATCTAAAAAATCTACGAGGTATAAACATCCAAACATGTTTAATAAATGAATAAAATTGTGAGGATGAAATTTCCAAAATAGGGAAGAAATTTATAAAACAATATAAAGGTATTAATAAATTTTATTACTTATTATTATTCTATGTTTACATTTTACATTCTTAAATTCATTATAATAGTATTATTTAATTTTTAAATAAAAAATGATGTTGTTTTAATCTTATTAAACTCTTTTTATTATAAGGATTTATATAAATATAAAATTTCTATCTTTTTTTAATTTGTATCGTTAAAATTAAATTTACTTTTTAAAAATCCTAATATTAAAATTATATTAAGTTGAAACGTTAGTGTGTTTATGCAATGATATATTTTTCTGTTAAAATTTAATTTTTTTTTAAAAATTAAAACCAAATTTTCCTAAAATTAAAAAAATTAATATAAAATTCACATCACAGATTAGATTTTATTATGAATCAAAATAAATATTTTTATTGTTATACAAAATATTATTATTTAAAATTGAATCATCTTTATATAAAATTGTTGTAAATGTACATTAATGGGATGAAAACTACAATTTTTTGATACTATTATTCATTATATTTTACGATTTAATATTAAACATATCATATACAACATATATAAATTGAATATTTAAAAATTTATTTCCTTACTTTAATTATTTTTTATAAATTTTCTCAATATTTCTTTTTATGTTAGGACATTATGAATAGTAACTTGGGTAAATATTTTCTACATTAGTAAGGGTAAAATGGGTAAAAAAAAATATAAAATCTTGACATTTTCTAAAAACTAATCAAATTATTTTGTTTTTTATAATTTTTGCAATAAATTATACAATATTTATCCACACTTTTTATCTATGGAATTTTGGCCCCATATTACATTGATAATGATATTAAAATTATTTTATGTGAAAAAATATTATAAATTTCACTCTCTAATTATAAATTTTATTGGAATGATTAAAAAGGGATAAAATTATCATTAAAATAAATATAAATATTTAATTCTAATAATGTTAATTTATTTTTATACATTTAATTTATTTATAATTTTTAGTATTGATATATATACCTTAGTCACGTACAAAAAACTAACGAAATTCTTGTGTAAGCAATAGAATTAAATTTGTAGTTAATAAAAATTTAATAATTATGGGTACAAGTATTATAACAAAAATCCATTAATATCATATGGTAATTAATTTAAAGCTAAATGAACAATGTGAAAATGAAATTAATGTTATTTTATATTAAATATGTTTTTACATAAAAAACACGAAAGTGGACAATTAAAATTAAAAATTATCTAAACAATTATCAATTTCTCATTTGTTGAAAAAAATGACCTTCTAGGTAAAATTATTACAATTAAATATTTGAAAAGAAATTACCATCGTTAATCATTAAATTGGATACCCAAGGGGTTAAAACAAAAGAAGGGTTTAAAATTAAACAAAAACATATATAAATTTCATGGGATGATGGTATTTAAACCATAACCAAAATCTATTTAAATTCACAACCATTTTGATGAATTATATTTAAGAATATATTGTTAGTATTTGAATAATTTACATAGTTCCAATGGTGTCCTTTCCCTACCTTATAAAAGAAAACCCGATATCTCTTTTTCATTACACCACATTGATCAAGATATATTGAAAACACCATAACTAAATCCCCTATAAGAATACATAGTAACTATTAATAATTTATTTTCTTATAAAATTAATATTCCTTTGGTCTTTCGTAAGGTATCCAATGAGGTATACTAAAGAAGAGGTAATAATCCAACCCAGAATCTTTAGATTTATTCATTCTTTGACCATATAAACATATATTTAAATCATGATTACCATATTAAATAATTTCACCCAATATACTAAAATGATATTATTATTACTATATAACACTTTTTCATCTATCATTCAATCCTATGGGGAATGAAAACATCGATTGTGTGGATTTCCACCACCACGAAGTGATATAATTTAGTATTCAAGGCCACATCTCATAGATGATATACATGACTATATTAAATGAAATAATATAATTTTTTTATGATAGTAATTATTTAAATATAATATATCAATTCCCTATTTAGATAATGTTTATTTAAAATTGGAAAAATTATTCATTCGTACTTATGACATATTTTCTCTATAATTGTAACATAGTTCATTTTCTATAACCACAATTAATGGTTATTTATAAAATCATAACACATTCATAAAAATGATAACTATTTATGTTTTTATTTTTTAGATTATATAATAATTAAATATTTGACTGTAGTAAATTAAAAAATTCATTTTGGATATATAATCCAAATATCATCAAAACAACCAATGGGAACTTAATTTATTATGTAGTTAAATTTAACCTTGTATTGAAAAAAATATTTGGAATAATGATCTTCAATATTTTTAAATAAAATTTAATTAATAATATATTTTTATTATTTTTGAAGATATTTAATGAATGTAATGAGTGAAACACAACGCATGAGACACTTTACATTAAAAATTAACTTTATAATATTTGAAAGATTTTTTTTCCAAATATTTTTAATCCATGTTATATTGAAAAAAATATTTTTTGTGGTAATTAATATTGAAAAAACAGAATTAAAAAAAAATTATTTTTATTTTGTTAATTTTTAAAATTGTTTTTTAAAAGGAACTATTTTTTTATTTTATTTGATTTTTTTCAAAAAAAATTAAAGGATTTTTTTTATTTTAATGTATATGGTTTCAAAAACATTCTACCACAAACATAATTTTATATATATATTTTTTCCTGTATATTCTTCCAATATTTATTCAAATAAAATCCATTTTCTCTATATTCTGGGTTGATTTCTTTTTAAAAATGCATTTCTAATGAATGTGAATTTCAATTTTTGAATGTTTTTTTTCATATTGATTGAATTTTTTTTTCCTATTTTTGAAAAAAAAATCTATTTTTTATGATAAAATAGTGTATGAATAAATAATTCATTCATAATATAAAATATTATAAATATTGATGATTAATGGGTGATCATGGTATATCAAATATGATTATGTGAGTATGATACATATAATAATAGTATGTGAGCTTGATACAACTTGTATGAATGGTTGAGACTATTATAACTCTCCAATTAAATGGGTTTTGGAAATGTCCCGGCCAAGATGTCACTAAACAAGTGCCCCAATACAATTGGTTACTTAGACTCAAAAATTCCTCCCTATATTCCAGTGGATATCTACTATTATTGAGGGCCTAAGTGGTGATAGTGGAGAAACTATACCCTCATATGGGAGTGAGAAAGTAATATAATATTGATAAGATTCATAATCATCATTATGAAAAATAGTACAGAAGAATAAATAAAATTAAATAGAAAATGTTGTAATAATAAATGAATATAATATACAATTTAGAATATCTATCCATAAAATATAAAATTGGTCACCCACTAGGTCGAACATACAAATTTAAGAGTATAAAATAAACATAATGTAAAATCCTAGGGCTCTACTACTAACTCTTATCCAGACCATGTACCCAGTCTCTAGGAGCATTTTAATAGTAGTAGATACATTTGAAGAACCACAGAAGAAGAACTTATTGAATAGGAAACACTGTGCCTCATCAATATCAACCATGAAACTAGTTCTCAACTAGAAAAGAAGACATAAGGTGTACATGTAAATTGAGGTGCACATACAGGGGTGCGAAACAATCTCCATAAAACACCTCAGAAGGAAACGTTTAAATGTGCACAAAAAAGTGTATACAAAAGTAAACTTCACAACTTATATGTTGTACAACTAAAAATTAAGTAAACCAAAAAAGAAACAATAGTTCAACCATGTGTCCATAATCCAGATCAGATGGGAATGTGACACCATGGATGATCATATCTATATACATATACATGTATAGTCCTATACCTATACATATATAGGTAAAAATGAATATTCATGTGTTTTTGAATAAAATAACATGAAACCACATCATCAGTCGATCCAGGGGTATGTAATCCTGATCTCCTCGATATCCGGTTTAGGTTAATTGAGATAGAAATTCTACCACTCAAGAATTGTACCATTAATAAAATATTTGGGTCTGTAATCGCAATTTAAATATACATGCCCCAGACACAACTAGAATTATATCTTTGGGAAATATATTTCTCTATATGGTGATTCATGTCCTACACATGGGTTCACCCATACTCACCTCCAATTACCAAAACAAGGATACCATATCCTGATGATAAATACAATATGGATCACTACATTCAACTTAGGCCAACACCTGTCAGGCTCAAAGGGGCTGCTTCAAGGTATAACGACCAAGGAATCTACATCATCCAATGTCATGAAATCACAAAAATAACATCCATCTAGAAGGCTTCGTATAACCAACTCTCATACATGAAGACAAATATCCAAGGAACTTGTCCCTAGAATCCTCATAGAGTCCTAGGAGCATCTCATTAGATACTCGATAAGGGAAGTAGTTTGATTCCTAAGAGCATGCCAATATTACATGTCCTACATGAGTCCAAGAAGGAAGGTCCAATGGGTAGAAATTCAAAAGGAATCCCACAGAATAAATAAACAATGAGCATAATAAATCAAAGGTGTCTGCAACTAATTTCATTGTCCCTGGAGATCCATCTATTGAATCTATAAAACCAACTAGAATATTAGTCCTTCCATCGAATTCATACAATATATAATACACATATAACTCAAGGAGTAAATTTTTTCATCCTATTGATTCCATCCATGGAATTCATACAATAGGAATCCAAGTATCACTTAGATAATAAAATTCATCAGTCGAGGAGAGCGTAATAATCATATATAGGCCACTATTCATGGAGTGCGTAATCGACCTAATTAAAAATCACAGGCCGAGGAGAGAATAATTTTCCCCACCATATATCTATAAAAATATACATCAAGGCTCAACATCCCATTCATATGTAGTACCTTTGGGTATACCAATAAATATCCTAAATAACATGGTTTAAAATATAGATCCTAGAAAAACACATTAGAGAATCCCAATAAGAAACAAGGATCCTATGAATAACATCTAGAAATCCAAAAATAAAGAAAGATTCCTCGAATCCTAATCAGTAACCACTAACTAGGAAGTACCTCTGTTAAACATCTCTTCATCTGTAATAACCAAGTAAATTATATAATAAAATAACTAATGGTGGCCTGAATTCCCATCCTAACACTCCAACCACAACCCCATGGGATTACCAAATGGGCACGCATTCTAAGGTGACATCTATACAACATCTCCACCCAAAACCAATGTACATATTATTTTGGTAAAATATTAGCCCATATTGGGTCTCTCAAATCAAACATTGAGAGACATCCTACATGGGATCCACGAAGTTAAAAATGAGAAAAGGCATCCTAATTTGGATAGATATCTAAAAGTTATCATAGAAATCTTACATGGGATCCATGAATTTCATGTCAATAAAGTAATCCTATTTGGGATCCAAAAAATAGTACACAAGTATATTGATCATACAAGGGACTCAGTAGATTAGTATAAAATCATATTAATCCATTTGAGTATCCTTGGTAAAAAGATAGATTATAGAGGCCTCCAAAATGAGATCCTTGATGACAGCTCATCTCATCAACTCTTAGGCTAGATGGGCACATCACACAAGGCTGACATCTTGAAATGAATTTGGTCCTGGGAGATATCCCATACCTCATCTCAAATAAAATTTCTCTATGAGGATGATGTAAACACAGAATCTACCATTCAAATTTAATTCTCCCTCTTTAGAAATGTATGAATTCATTTACTAGAGGAAAACACTCTCTATTTAGATAGATTCCCCAAAACACCCATAATGATTACTTATATCGCTCAATAGAATTCACCATTGTGATCTGTGAGGAAAACAACTAATAATTGACTATATTCAGCTTCAATCATGACTCGAGGTAGGTATTCATGAAAAACCCTCGAATGGTAGAAAAGGAGGTCGTAAACTGCATGTTCCCATGGGTACATACTTTGCACTCCCACAACCCCACCTAAGAGTGCACCTCCACAAGCATGGGAATGGAAATGATCCTGGTACACTATTTATAAGGTGGGGAAATTTAATATACCTAACATCAGGTACATTTCCATGTCCCTTAACTAGGATGGACATATACTTTTCCAGGATGTTTACATTTACAGAAAATTTTACCCACACAGGGTCTGGTTGTGTACTCTACATGACCATGACTCACCTACATGGGTTTTCATGACTAGGTACATGACTACCCATTGGAGTACGAATACATGTCATGTATATACTTGTAGATGGTATGTTTTACTTAAAATTAATCTTCAATAAATAGTTATAACTCTCAACATGTTCCCCTGAACCACATGTCTTGGTATTTGGTTTTCCAAAAGGAAAACCCTCAGGATCACCCAAAACCATTATTTAAACACCCCCCCAATCACTAGATCTGGCATCAAGAGTCCAAATGAAATAATAATGTGGATTTAAATTTATAAAATGTTGAATCTAAAAATGTTTTGAGTTAAATCATAAAAAAGACTAACTTCTGGTAGAAATTGTCAAAGCTTCATTCGATTCTAGGATTTGTGGCTACCATAGGTCGATCCCACATGTTGGTAGAATCATGATGGTACCCCTCCTCTATTACCAATATCTCTCTTTCTCCATATCCCACTTTCAATCTTCGGTCATTCAAAGGAAGAACCAAAGGAGGGAAATGCAATAGAATTAGGAGTAAAGAAGATAAATTAAAAAATAAATAAATGGAAGAAA
This sequence comes from Viscum album, assembly GCA_963277665.1. NCBI lineage: Eukaryota > Viridiplantae > Streptophyta > Magnoliopsida > Santalales > Viscaceae > Viscum > Viscum album. Next base: position 2,018,957,939 of record OY728127.1, read on the forward strand.
AGAAAAATAAATTAAAAGGGGGCTATGGATGAACCATATTAACATCATGATTTTATGCCTCTCTTAAGATAAATTCCATGTTCTAACTAAATGGATATGATGAAGTATCAATTAGAAACTCCATTCAAATGTAACAACCGAATGAACTTTCATGAAAAAATTAACATTTATTTTACTACATATTAAATATTATTTATTCCACCAAATTTTAAATGCCTCATATTTCCACCATTCTCATGTAATAGGTTAAACACCCAATTTCGGGACCAATAGAGTGGTTAAAAAAATTATCTGAGGTCCTATGAAATGGGAAAAATGATCATTTTACCCTCATACGAGAATCATAATAAAAATAAAATTTCTTCTCGCAAAAATAGTTTGGAAAACCAGAAGATCATACAAACTCACCGCCATAAAAATTCTCACGCTCGAGAATCCTAGTAAAAATACTAGAATCCATACTATCAACCTGAGCATTTATTAAACCAAGTAATCTATACTATCCAATTACCAAACTCATAGAATTAACAATTTAGTTCTAAACTATATACATTTAACTATGACTGAACAATTACACCCCACCCTAGGAATACCATTATCGTTGTATCAAAACAAAAATATGTGTTCAACACCCAATGAAAAAATTAATTTTTTAAACTAAAATCGTAGGTCCCCCAAAAATCTTTCAATGTTGAACTCCCCGTCATATTACATACCTTATAACACTCTTTGAGAACTAAATCAATAGTTTCCTTTCAGAAATATGGAAGAACATATAGAAATAAAAGGAGCATACTGTAGGGATGATTCCCTCTCAGCATACGCTAGATGAATCATGATGGATCATGATTGTATTTAACATGAGTACACCATGATTCCAATAAGGTTGTTTAAATCTCCCTCCAAGCCACAATAATATCCTATCAATAACTAACCATGATTTAGCCATGGTTCAACCATCTCACGGAACATGATTCATTTCAAGATGTCACCTCTACAAAAAAGGGGCATTATAACCCAACTTTTGGGTTCCATTCCCATGAAATTCTCGAAGCATTATTCATCCTGTCACACATGGCTACTCACCAGTTTAAATTCATGAAAAAACACACACTACCATCATGTATCCTTATCACCTGACTCGTACTCTAGTGATTCATCCCACACAAGGCTAAGCTGACCATGGTACATGTCATATCAGTTTCATTAATCTAGATGATCTCTTGGATCTCCTCTTCAAGATCTAGCACCTCAACTATGCCATGATTTATTCCATAACCGTCCCTCACCCATTGTTGTTTAATTCTTGATCATCTTCCAAGCTCTTACTAAATAAGCAATAACAAAATCACTGGTTTATTAGGCCAGGCACCCAAATAGTCATACCCTCTGATGCTAGTATAATAAAAATATTCCCATATTGGTTATCAAAATATGAATGAATTTACATTCCTATAACATAATACTCTATCACCTATTGTGAATACTTCTCAAAATGGGGTAAAAGCAATGTCAAATCCTAAAACGAATTAGAATACAGGGTCCAAAATATCTTACATAGGATTCCAATGATCATTATGGATCCTGACCTACAAGGGTTCGAGTCAAACTAAAGGCATCTAGGTATCCCACCTAGACCTATAGGACACGCCCAAAAAAATTCACGTGGTCTAACCACCTCACCCATAATATCTAAACATCTCAAAAGTAGTTAAATATAACAATGAATGATGAGGGTCAATGCTGAAATCATAGCCTATAAGGTATTAATCCTCACTGAGCCTCACCATAAAAACATCCCCCCATAGTTCAAAAAATAAATGCAGAAGAGAAATTGAACTGACTGAAATTAGACATCTAAATAAATCAATACCCCATTTAGGTCTGTTACAATATAAATATTATTGTATACATCAACAACATACTTAGTGATTCAACTATATAACCATGTTCTTCCAAACAACACCCTAGATGGGGTTCAACAGAATGGTGTCATATTCTATAATGACCTACAAGGTCACTGCGCCTCATATACGTGAGGACTGAGTCATTAACATCATTAAAGTTCCTTGATGTAGAACAACATAAAAAAATAAAAAGGAAATATATATGGTTATGCAGGCCAAAAGGCCTCAGTCGCCTATAAAATTGTACAATATCCAGCCTATATGATATGAATAATATTTGAAAAATATGATGCCACATGCAGGAGGTGGAAAGCCAAAGAGAAGGCTTCAAATGAGTCCCAGGATGATGAAGCTGTCAATCCAAGGGTGTTGGTAGGGACGACCTCACTTATACACTCGGACCTGATTGTGAAGGATGGGGCTACTGGTGGTCAACCTTCTGAACCTCCTGCAGGACAGGAATCAGTGGTTATACAGGTAACAGGTGTGGTGGAAGGGAATGCATTGGGAGATGAGGTGCCCAGTGATGCTACACCTGGTGATAATGTTGCACGAGATGCTACTATTGTGCAAGTCACACATCAGTCAGTAGAGGTAGTGGTTAATTCCAATATGGAATTCCCTACACTATAGGTTGGGGCACTTGGTGTTGCAGCGATTGCACATGATGTCTCTGAGGTGCATGATACATCTCAATTTGTTGAGGCTGTCACAATTCTGTCACCTATTTTCAACAAGGGTGGTGGGAATGATGAGGTCTATACTGCCTCTAATCCGAGGGGGATTTTTACAGAGTCATTGCCTTCCAAAGATCCCTGGAGGAAATCACAACATCATAGTGACCCTTATAACCTGAAAGATGACAAAAAATTCGCATCCTTGAAAAGGATTTTCTAGTCTGATGACGTGGATGAACCTCAATCATCTGACACAGGTGTTATTACTCCTAGTATTGCAGCTGATTATCTTGTGGCTAGCTCAAATGTGCAAGTAGTGCCCCCTAGAACAGAGGCAACCACTGGTCAAGGGCCGCAGTAAGTTGGGGACACTGTTGCTGGAGCACATGGGCCAGCTGATACTTCCAGTACAAGGGTTACGACATCTGTTCAGGCATCTCACCATTTTGGAGACACTGGGGATGTTGGAACTATTGTTGTGCAGGATGCTGGGGATTTGACAAGTAAGCCTAGAGCTGATTCTAATATCAGGTCTGAGGAAAAAAGGGGAATGGGAGGAAACAGAAAGGTATCACTCCTTTAGTGATATAGGGTGGCCCCCAGACAAGGGGCAAGACCCACCCTTAATGAATATCGTTTTCAGGAATTGTCAAGGGATGGGGAATTCCCAAACGGCCAGAGCCCTTAGACACTACATCATGGCCCACAAGTCTATGTTGTTTGGAATTGCTGAACCAATGTTAATATTTAAAAAATGGAATGGTTTTAAATGGAATTCCATGGGCTACATGTTTTTGGAACATGACATGCATGAAATTGGGATGGATCATTTATGGGTGTTTCGGAACGAATCCATTTGTATTAATTATTTATTATAAAGGTCCCAAAGCATTTTTCTTTCATGCATTGTCGATGATTGTGGTTTTTCAGTTTCATTTGGCTATGCATCTAATTTATCTATCAAGAGAAGGGAATTATGGGAGGAACTGACGGAGACTTCTGGGCGAATGGTTCATTCGTGGTTTTCTGTGGGAGACTTTAACACGGTTTTGAGGCTTGAGGAAAAAACTGGTGGGAATTTCAATAGGATTGATGGTACTAGTTTTTCTATTTGCATTGACTAGTGTAATCTTGTTGACGTCCTGATTGCTATAGATGACTTTACATGGTGTGGATTGGGAGACATGCTAGCAAGATTGATAGATGATTTATTTAGATGTGTGATCATGATTATTCTAATGGGATTTATGGATTTACACTACCTAAACATCACTCAGATCACAACCAGATTGTGGTTGACATTAACAGACAGGTTTAAAGGTCAGGTCCTTTGCCTTTTCAGTTTAACAATGGGTGGATCATGGATCCTGGATGCAGGGAAAGGGTTTTGGAAGCTTGGAGGACTGAACCGATTGGAATTCCTCTTTATAGGTTTGCTAAACAACTGAAATATCTTAATTATAGTCTTAAGGAATTGAGTAGAAAATCCTTCTCTAAGGTTTATCATGATATTATGGCTACTTTGGAGGAGCTTTTTTGTGTTCAGAATCCCAACCCGTATCAGGCTAGTCCTGCCCGAGAGGATGTTCTGGCACATATCCGATTGGATGATCTTCTAACAATCGAGGAGATACTTATTATAAATCAATTGAATGTTAGATGGTTATGGGATAGAGATAGGAACTCTATGTTCTTCAACAGGCTGCATCCGGAGATAAGAGTATGAACTAGGGATAAAGTAATAGGAATTAATGGTTATTTATATACTTCTGAAAATGAGATTGCTTTAGCAGTTGTGGAGCATGTCAATGGTCTGTATTCTGATGATGGATAGGTGAATACACACAGCATAGTGGGGAAACTCAACTCGTGCATTGTAGATTATAAAAATCACTCACTTGTCACCCCCCCCCCTCTCAAGGAGAAAATTCGAGTAGATCTCTTATCATTAAATGTTGAGAGTGTGCCTGGACCAGATGGGTTTACTAATAAATTTTTTGTTTCTTACTGGGATGTATTGCAGGATGATCTTACCCTAGCCATCAATGATTTTTTCTCTCATTACTACTTTCCATATGGGATGAATTTATGATTTATTTCCCTTTTACCTTGGAAAAGTAATTATCTTGACATAAAGGATTTTAGGTCAGTGGCACTGGGCAATACTATCCCTAAACTGATCAGTAAGATCCTTATGAACAGGCTGGGTCGGGTGGTCGGTGAGTTGATTTCTGCAAATCAATTTTGTTTTATTCCTGAAAGGAATATTCAGGACTGTATTTTCACTCACTCGGAATGTGTCAATCTCATGAGAAAGAAGGTGAAAGAAGGGAATTTTTCATTAAAAATTGATATCTCAAAGGCCTTTGATACAAATAAATGGAGATTTCATTTGGAGGTCCTCAATAGATATGGTTTCTCCAACGAGTTTATCAAATTGATCATCACCATCCTTTTCCCATCAAGGATATCCATTCTGATTAATGGTACTCCTAGGGGATTTTTTCCGAGTACCAGAGTTCTGTGACAAGGAGACCCACTCTCTGGTCATTTATTTGCTACTGCTGAATATTATCTTAGCAGATGCATTAATGACCTTTCATACATGGGCATGTACAAGAGAATTTAGGCCAATATGAAAGTCTTTTCACCATCTCAATTGTTGTATGATGATGACATTATATTGTTTGGGCATGCCTCTAGAAAAATTATTTCATCCATTAAGGCCCTTTTTCAACACACTGAGGAAGTGGTTGGTCATGCGATAAGCTAGGATAAATCATTCATTGTGTTTGGCAATGGTGTAACGACTGGGAAGTAGAACATGATATCTAGAGTCCTTGGGGGTAAAAGGGGTCCATTCCATTTAAATACCTTGGTGTTCTATTATTTTGGGGAAAGGTGAAGAGGTAATACTTGGAGGGAATTTATTGTGGTATCCTCAGTCAACTTTATGGTTGGAAAGGAAAGGCGATGTCCATGGATGGTAGTGTATTCCTTCTAAATTCAGTGATAACATCTAAATTTGTTTACTCCTTCTCTCTCTATCGGTGGACCAGTGGACTTATCAAGGAGCTACAAAGCCTAGTCCAAAACATTATCTTGACAGGGTCAATCCATGAGCACAAACTCATTACTGTTTCCTGGAAGGAATGTATCAAGCCTATAGAATTTGGTGGTCCATCCATGAGCACAAACTTAATCTGTATGGGATTCCCTCAAATGTTCGTTCAAGAAGATCATGAATGATTCCAAGGGGTTGGATTGTTGTGACTCTAACCTGAATTGTTGGACCACAACTTGGCTTGATCGGTAGCGTCAAAACAGTATGGACATTCCCTCTGGTGTTGAGCAGCTCTCAATTTCTGAGTTTGTAACACATAAACTTCAATTTGATAGCGTGATACCCCCTCAGGTGGAGCTGGAATTTCATTCCTATGTTTTTATAGATCATGACACTCTGATATGGAAGAATAATAGGAATGATCAATTTACTAGTAGGGATCACTATCAGTTGTCTTGTGGGGGTTATTGTATCTCACCTGTATGGCTCAATAAATAAATGTCCTTGTTCATTTGGCCCTCTCTATATTATATGATCTGCTGAATATGGAAGAACCGGGTTCCCACCCATGAGAAGATCAAGAAATCTGGTTTTATGTTGGCATCATCATGCCATCTTTTTATGCGAGCTGAGGAGGATAGCAGGCCTCTATTTGTGGAGTGCACATATGCTTGGAAATTGTGGATATATTTTGGTCATTTGTTCGAACTGCAGGTGAACCAGATCCCGTTTCTGGAGCTGCTCGCAAGGCTGTACAGGTACTGCTGCAGCAAATAGGTGCAGAACTTCTTCCGGGTGGCTGCTGCGACTGTGATTGCAGCCATCTGGATGACTCGGAATGCTGCATCTTTTGAGGAAAGGATGGTGCCCATTCGGGCTGGAATGCTGGCAATTCACCATGAGATTTAAAATGCTTCCATGTTACAATCTGGTGCGATGAATAACAATGGTTTGTTCTAGTAGATTTTGCGGGTACATGGTTTTTCTGGGAAGCCTCAGAAGCTGAAGATGATTAGGTACATTTTCTTGAATCCCCCGATCAATCCATTGCATAAAATTAATGTGTATGGATATAATTCCGGTGCACCTGGACCATTTGGGTGTAGTGGTGTTTTTAGTACATATCATGGCTTAGTGAAAGAATGTTTTTATAAATTCATTGGTGTTGGTGTTGTGTTTGAAGCAGAGCTCTGGGCGATGATTCATGCAATCAGGTATGCTGTTTTGTATAATTGGAACATGCCATGGATTGAATCAGATTCTCAACATGCGGTCCAAGACCTGCAAACAAGAATGCAGAATGTGTCGTGGAGGATACATTCAAAGTGCGTTGAGTGCCTCAATCAGGTTCGCCACCTAAACATGACTGTCTCACATGTTTTTTGAGAGGTCAATCATGTGGCGTATGATTTGTCTAAGAAGGCAATCATGGTGAAGGATATGTCATGGTAGTTTGCGGTCCCTGATTACTGCTATTCACTGGTGGAGGAAGACATGAGTTTGGTTTTGTACTCTTAGCCTTGTAATACTCCTTTTGTTGACTGACTTTGAATTTTTTTTCTTTTTCTTAATAAAATTTTCATGGGGCCGGTTTTCGCCGGATCCTGGACTTTCTGGGTATGATGCATCCGATTAATGATTCCTTTTCCATAAAAGAGTTAAAATTCATCTATATCTTATTACCAAGGGGAAAGAGCCAGAGATCCATAGTAATTCACTGCATCAAAAAAATTTGTGTCACTTAAAGAGAAAATCATATTCCACTGTAACATTGCAGTTCCAAACAACATTCCCATTACAAGGAAACTCGGACATCCTACCCATATAAGTGTTATTGATTCTTCAGTCTGCTATCAATCACAGGATCCAAAACATTCATAACACACCAATCTAACATATACTAAATTGTAAATAACATTAAATGAAAATATATGAAACAATGTTTTAATGTCATGTCCTAGAATCCAATAAACATATTCCCCAGGGTGTTTAGTTAAATGTACTCAAGAATACCTCCACGTATGGAATTGGATGGAAACTAGAAGTGATGAGCTAGGAGGTGATAGTGTGGATACTATTCCACCATATCATAGTGAGAAAACATACTAAAATATATACATATCATACGTAGAAATATGAAAATAGAGTGAGAAGATAAAATAATCTAAAATAGAACATGTTGTACTAATAAAAGGAACTAGATTTAAATGTAATGGGATCTACTACAAACTCTGATCCTGACATTGTACATTGTATCCAAACACTATTAAACTACAACAACCCTATCCAAATAACCACATCAGCAGCTATAATAAAAAATGTTGCATCACCCCTATCCACCATTGAACTCATTATCTACCTGAAAGGATGACATATAGTCAATAGGTACACCGGGGTTCAATTTTGGGGGTGATAAAAAATCTTAGTAGGACAAATTGATAAGTATCTTATAAACATGTTGTTATATTTCTCTGAAAAACTACTCTACTTATCCCTGCTAAGGAACAAATAAAAAGGAAATAAGCTAAATGAGAAACCATAGCGAAACCATGGGTCCATAATCTCGTTCAGCATAGAATGTGTCACCATGGATGTCCATATATATATATAAAAATTTATTGTACCATAACTATACATTTATTAATAAAATGAATATTATTTGGTTTTTGAATCAAATAAAAATAAAATAAATCAGCAATCAATCAATTTGTCCATAATCCATATTTCTTGAATTTCCTAGGTAAGGGAATTGAGATGGGTGTTTCTCCACTAATGACATGTATTATTAATTTGATCAATGGGTCTATAATTCCAATCAACATACACATTCTTTGGAGAAGACTAGAATTTTATATCTGAGAAAGATATTCCACCACATGTGTATTCAAATCACAGACATGGGTTCTCCCTTAATTTCCAGAAAAAATTGCAACAAGTGTACCGTATAACAATAGGAAATCTTGTAAATATCAGTAAAACATTGTCCAACATACACAAAGTAATCACATGTCAGAACCCATGTTCTGAATCCAAGGTATGCTGACTAATGAATTTGAAGCAACTGATTCCCTGAAATATCATGAATAACGACCTTCATGATAATTCTATATAATAAAGTGTTAGACCATGAAGGGATGGATCCAATAATTATTCCAAGGCATCCTCATCATTTCATAGGATCATCTAACTAGAATCTTAGTAATGGACCCAGTTGGAGTCTTAGGGAACGAAAAAAAAACATATCTTGCTCGAGTCCAAGAATGATAGATCCATGGGGTAGCAATGTCCAAGGAATCCCACATAATCAAGAACCGTGGATAATACTCAATCCATGGCAACAACTATCTCTTATATGGTCCATAAAAATCTATCCATGGAATCTATAATACTGACCATCCTATGATTCCATCCAAGGAATTATTACTATAGGAAACCGAAGTACCACATAAGGAGTACATGTCATCCACCAACTATGTTCATCCAAGGAATTCCTATAATGGTAATCCATGTACCACTCAAGGGATACAAGTCATCATTCGAGGACAACATAATCATCCCCTATAGTCCAAATTTTGGGGACATCGTAACCATCGTCATCACATATCATAGGCTGAGGAGAGCATAATCATCCCCACCACATATCACAAAATATATACATCCAGGCTCAACATCCAACTCTCAAGTATTACCTTGGGTATAGGAGTAAATATCGAAAATAATGTACCTTAGAAGTATGATCCCAAAAAAACACATCTACACAACCTAATAAACAATATAGATCCCCAGATAAAAATCCAGGAATACCAACAGAATGAAAGATGCCTCATATATTGATCAACAACCACCAACTATGAATCACCTCTAGAGACAATCGATGCATAAAAAATAATCATTTAAATGATATAAACTAATGAGTGAGGGTGGCCTAAACTCCCAACCCAACACTCCAGCCCAAGACACATGAGCTTACATGATTGGAAAAGGTTCTACGGTGATTCACAAACACCATCCTTACCCAATACCAACATAGATATCATGGTTAGTAAAATAAAGGTCACCCGCTAGGTCCTATAACTCTATCACTAAGAGGAATCCTACAAGGGATCTAAAAATGTATGATGGAAAAAATACATACTAAATGGGATCCCTAACTAAAAGACAATGGATAAATCCTACATGTTACCCACATATTTCAAGTACATAGAGACATCCTAAATCAGATCCTCAGAATAGAACACAAGTACATCGATCTTATATGGTACTCCCAAGATTGCATAAAAGGAAATGAATGCCTTAGAAGGCCATTATAACCTGATACAATATAGGGGAATCCAAAATTTGACCCTCGAAAAAAACTATAATCCAGGCCTCTTTGTATAGAAGGGAACATCATTCAAGGGAGATGTCCCCAAAATCATTACATCACTGAAAAAATTACATAGCTCATATAAAATCTATGGTCTAAAACTGGTTTGTCTGAACACCCAACCTAATATTCAGGTTCAATTATCTCTCTTATGAGATTATATTATTTAATTCTTGGAGAATGAAACTATAGAATCCCCAAAACCCACTAGGAGCCCTCATATCGCTCAATGGGTTTCACTATCATGATATATGAGGAAATTTTTTAGAATGTATTACTATCTGATCCAATTCTAACTTCATGGAAATAAAACATGAAAACTTATAAAAGTGTTGATTAGGAGGCCATTCATGATGTTTCCCCAGGGGTCTAAGGTGTGTACTCTCACAACACCACATAGGCATGATCATCCACCAGAATGGGCGAGTAATTTCTCTAGGTACATGACTTGAAAGGTAGGTTACACAACATGTACCCAACACAGGGTAAATTCCCATGTACCTTAACTAACATGGTCATATAAATGGCTATACTAGGTACATTTACATGATGTGCTACACACAAGGGGTCTAGCTATGTACTCTTCATGATCATACACCCCTACATGGGTTTCAATTCATAGGTACTCATCTACATGGATGAGTACTCAGACACATTGTGTACACCCATATAAAAAATGTGTACACCTTAGAGTTAAAATTCCCCAACTGAGAAGAACATGTGACATGTTCCCTTAAACCACACAGGGTGTAATCATGTTTTCCTGAATGGAAAACCCTCTCAATCATCGGAAACCCCAATATAAACCCTCAAATCAACATATCCAACACAACGAGGCCATGACCAAGCCTAATAGGGATTTAAATATATATAATGATAAATATAAAAGGGTACTCTGGTACATATAAAAAATTTACTATTATTAGGAAGAAAAATATGAATTTTCATTCAATTATGCGGTAATGGACTGCCACATGTCGATCCAACACATCCAGGGCTTTGCGATGATACCCCTCTTCCCTTACCTATATCTCTCATTATACATTTCCTTCTTTCTCACTAAGGACTTATGAAGGAAGATCTGTAGGAGAGTTGTTATTGAGAAGGATGTGAAAATAAGATAACATAAAAAGAAACCATAAAAGAAATGATAAAGGAAATATAATGGGGGTCGGGACGACCCCAACAGCTATCGCGTGATTATGACTCACTTAGGATAAATTACCCATTCCGAAATCAACTTAGGAGAATGAATATAAATCCAATGAACCATTAAAATGTTATGAAATAGTAAAACTACATGAAAATTATAATATTTAATTTATAAAATATTATTTATTATTTATTTCACTATATTTAAAAGGGCTCGGATTTCCACCAAACTCGTATCCTTGTGTAAAAACCATATTCTAAGACCCAAAATTTGTTTTGAAAAATTATTTGAGATCATATACTTTGGTAATGAAAACCATTTTACTTCCATACATGTATCTGAAAGAAAAAAAATACGATTATCGCTCAAAATCACAGTGCAAAAAAATAGAAGTTCTTACAGTATTGTTTAATTTGTTCAGAATAATGAATGAAGGAGGTTAGCATATAATTGTATATAATTAATTTAATTGGTAACTAATTTTTCAACATGTTTTTTGAAAATAATTTTATATGTTTCATAAATGGGTTTCTATTTCCTTTCTATAGTTTTTAAAATTTTCGTTGAGAAAATATATTTTTTTCATTATGATATTTCTTATTTCATACTTTCAATGGGTATTTTGTTAAATGAAATAATTTATAAATTTTATTCATTTTTAATGGACTATGATATCAGTTACATTTACATACCTTATTTATCATTTATCGATTATCCATTGTTTTAAAATGTTTTTCACAAGGTTTATGGATGATTAAGAATAAACAGGAAGTCTAGTAGATATTATTGATGACTTTTAATGAAAATATAAATTGTTTCATTTTAAATGTTCTATATTGTAGGATATATGGATTCTATATATAAGTTTCATATTTTTTATATATGGGTATGGGTTGTAATTTATTTGACTAAGTTTCCAAAACTCTAAATCGAAGTGATCGACGAGATGATAAGAATGTGAATTCATGAATAAAAACTCATAATCACGTAATGTATCAAGGCTGGGTCATTACTATTGATATCACAAGTATGAATAAGAATAAAGTTATTCTGAAATATATATATATATATAGTTTTTAAATAATTAAATTAATATTTAACAGTACATTAATTATTAATTGGATGGAAATAAAGAAAAATATTTTAATTGTAAATGGTATTGTTTTCATATAATGTATATTTATATGGTCATTGTATTTTTATCATAATAGAATAAATCTATAATTTTAGATAAATGATTGTAATTAAATAATTAAAATATATAAATAATTAAATTAATTAACATTCATTTCACTTTGGATGATTGGCTAATATTGGGAATTAATTTATTTATTTTTCAAATATACATTTTTTTAAAAGTTTTTTTTATTTTATTTTTTTGTACAGATATTATAGGTAATTCCTCTAAAATGTAGAAAAATTATTGGAATAAAATTTAATTTTTTTAATTAATCACTTTTAAATAATATTAGGATGAATTTTTGGGATTCTTATGAATAGATTTATTTTTGAGAGAATAGTGAAAAAGTAAATAATTTTGTAAAACCTTCTTTTATTGTTTTAAACTAGGTAATCTAAAAGTAAAATTATTTTTTAAAAAGATATTAAATAATATTTACTTATAATTTAATTTTAAATAATATTAATAATTTCATTTGATTCATATTTATAAATAATTTTTGTGTAAGTTAATTTTTCCGCATGAATAACTTTTTAATTTGAATGTTTTTTATTATATTTTGTCCATTTATTTTAAAATTTGTTCGTAAAACATATGTAATTTAAATATTTAAAATTGTATTATATTTAGAATAAATATTATAAAATTAGTAAATATATAAACTATAATTTTGGTCATAATGAATAATAACTATGCTAATTACTTGCTACCGTGGTAATGGTAAATCTGGTATTCAAGGAAAAACAATAATTTGACAAGGATTTATAATTTTTATATGACACAAAAAATGTTATATAAGTGGATTTTATGTTTTCAAATTCTTTTATATAGTATAAAATATGGAATTTGAATTTATGTTTCTATGATAAATTCTTATATATTATTTTATGTATGAGAAAATTCATAATAATACACTCTTTTAATTTTATAACAATTGTTCACATGTGGATAATAATATGTATGGAAGGTATAATAATGTAAATTAATAACTTAACTAATTTATTTTTATGATTAAATTTAATTTCAATTTTTTTTTGAAATTATAATAAATTTAAATGCTTAAACAATACAGATTCATTTTATTAACATGTCAAAGAAAAAATAGAGAAAACGAATTTAAAAATATGAAAAATAAATTTTTTTGGATTGCTTATCCTGGAAAACATTTATAGTTAAAAATAATTTATAATTGATATTGAGGGTTCTTATTTTGGATTTTGAGACATGTACTTTTTTCATTAATGTCAAATTAATTGAATAGTTATTAAAAGGACTATAATGATCTTTTATGTTAATTAATATACTATTAAATGCATTAAAATTAATTAAACTATAGAAAAGATATGAATGTAGATGGGAGGTGGTTCAAAATTTTATACCACATCCATTTATATCCATTTTTTATCTTTTTAGTAAATTTATAACACATTATTATTAAAAGAATTATTTCCATGGTTATGGATAAAATTGGTCCATGATGGGGGTAATCCAAACTATATGGTTTATAATGGAACATAAACCTATCTAAATTTTATTTTTTCAAAACAATGACCTCAAAATATCAAATTTTTTAATTTTTTAACATTTTTACAAACATACATATAAAAAATAGTTTCTTTTTTCTTAATCACTTAAGTAATTCCAAGTGTTTTCATTCCTTATCAAAAAATAGACCCAACAATTCCAAAATTCATCAATGAATTTAGAGCTACTTATGTCACAAAATCCCTTACAAAACATATTCGTAACATACTGATACATGTTTTAGATTATTATTTCTCTTAATACAATCATCCTTGTGGTTATTAAGGAAGGATCAAAAGGAGGTTCTTAACTGATGAGGTAATCATATTAACCGGCCATATTCATTTATGTCTTCTTATTCTATATCCTTCAATTATATATATACCCTTTCAATATAATAACATTGTTTTTCCCCACATACTAATATGATATTTTGTTAATTAAATTACATTATTAATATTATTTTCCATCCTATAGGGAATGAAAATATCATCAGTGTGTATGTGGGGACTACTACCTCCATGTAGCGATGTATTTCATTTTTCATCACCACCTTACAAGGATTGTCATTATGAAGGACTTAATTAATATATATGATATAATGGTAATTTTTATCATTATATAAGGATAATATAAAATATATTACATTACCATTCCATCCATTTAAAAATGAAAATTCTATTCCTTCGTGTGTGTAGAATACAACCCCATAAAGTGAAGTAATTCATTTTTCATGTAAGAATTTCCTAGATGGTTATATATTATCAATTATTGTATAAATATTATAATGATATTATTATAAATATTTTATATATGATTAATTATTACCCTATTTACTATAGTGAACCCACCATATCTGTTTCTGACTTATTAGTCAAATTTTCTATAAATAAATTGACTATAAATTAATCAGTTATGTAATTTAACGTATATAAGATAAATAAAATGACTAATAAAATAGAAAAAAATATATTTGGAATTTATATATTTAACATATGTTTATTATTCCGAATGATAAATAATGTAATTGATAATTATGACTCTTGGTAAGGGACAGTTTACCGTAAAATATCATTTTAAAAGTTTGTAATAATTATATTCAAAATAAATTTCATTCATGTTTATATTCTAAATAAATATTTTATTAATGTAATTATAATGATATAAATAAAATATATAAAAATATTTTTTTCACATTTGAATTATTTTGATGGATTTTAATAGGAATCTTTTCTCATATTTTATATGGAATGTTTTCACATTCATTACAAAAATCCAAAGGAATGACCATTTTAAAGTATACGAAATTGATGGTTTTTAACCAAAAAATAAATCATATTATTATTGTATTACATTACAATATTTCATTGTTTCTTCAAATAAAAAACCATTAATAAATTTTTTGGGTTATTTTTTTGAATATCAGTATTTAATGGGGAAAGACACAAGATCCATACAAAGAAGCTCTCCATCAACCCAGACAGAGCTATAACCCTCCGGAATGACACTGTGTTACAATTAACAGAGTCGTTTCCAATAGATCTAGACCCACCTTATCAGCATCTAAAGCCAAAGAAACTATGCATCGATCTACTTCATCCTGACCCTAACCCAGACATGGACACGCCAGAAATCTTTCTGTAACGTCCCGGTTCCGGGTGCCACTCAACGGGTTCCCCGATCCCGGTTGGCTACATGACCTCAAGCGCGTTTCCCCAAACGCCAGAGGCTGCTGACTAGCAGTGAGGGCACATGTCTGATAGTCGAGAAACTATTCCCTCATTTTTCAAAGTGTAGCGCAGCGGAATACAACATAAAACATACAAAAAACAGCAGAAGCAGTAATCCATACACAAATGAAACAAAAAACAGCAGTGGATATAACCAACAGTATATAAACAATGATTCTACATGTCTCAAGTTATAAGAAAATAGCCATAACATGTTATACATCAATACAGTACAACAAAAGGCGAGTACAACAAATAAAGAAAAACAGCTGGCAGCGACATCGCGAGCCTTGGATCGGTCCCATGCCCTCCTACTCCACAGAAACTGTTAAGTACCTGTATAGGGACTCTTTCCCCTATCTACACCTGCAGAAACATATTCTGTTTGTGCTGAAAAGCATGACCCAAACAGGGTGTGAGATATAAATTCCCATTAGGCTCCCACAAAAGCCATGTTCCCATCTGCGTGTAAGCATGAAATAACATTGTGCAATAGTAAAATTCAATAATGTAATCAATACTAAAAAGTAACTAATTACCAGTTATATTTCCATCTTATTATCCATTTAATCCATTAAATTTAAAATGTCACCACAGAGAATATCCTAAAACCAGCTAATGTCCTCGAACATGTAAACCCCTACCCTTAGGTAAAGAGTATCCAACACAAGAATATTCCCTAGGGCATAGTAGAGTTTTCCCTCAGGCGTAGGTAGTGTCACCCACAAGCACAGAATCATCTTCCCACAGGCACAGAAGAAGTTTCCTCCATGCCGAAATAACTACAGCCCTCAGGCTAAACAGTGCAGAGCCCACAGGCTAATCACAACAACGCCCTCAAGCTAAATAAGTAACAGGGCCATGTCCAAAATATCAAAAAGCAGTAAAAAAGCAATTCCTCTCAAGGAAATTCTACAATTACTACATTTAAGGCATACCCTCGCATACCCTGACCAAACAGCTAAACAGTGGAACACACCCACGGGGTGGTTCCATATCCAAGCAACGATCCGAATCAGCATTTTAATATCATCATTAAATACCTAATCAATTCTAGGTGTTTAATATAGCAACGGCCTCAGCCACATGACACCCCAACATGGGTTCGTGGAACAAAAACACACAAAACACATGACGGTTGGAAAAACTAACACAATGACACCTACCTTATATGCCATCAAACGTTATACCCGAATGCCGACTCCAGAAACGCCCAAGAACGGCACAGATCTGACGAAGAACATAACCCATTCAAACATAAATAACATCCCCTCAGAAAAGAATTGGTAAGAATGGTACCAAGAGAGGAGAGGTCTTACCCATGCGGTTCTAGTGAGATCGTCCGAAGCCGAAATGGATTCCAGGCAAACACCTGGAGGATATTCAAAGGTCCGGCCTCCACCTTTGGCTCCAAATCAGCTCAAGTGTCTCCTCTGCCAAATAAGGAGGCTACTGCCTATTTTATACCGAAAAAACAAAGTACCCGACGTGTACTTCGGAGTATACGGTAAGTACTTCTTTCATTTAACTATTCATTTGGCAGCGCTGCCACACTGTTCACCTCCCAACAAGTGTAGACAACATGTACTATTGAGTACACGGTGTGTACTACTGCCCGGCTGGAGGCTGCTCCACCGCCTTAATTTTTGACATGTCGACTGACTACATGGCGTGTAAAGGACCACTACATTGCGTGTAGTCAGGTCTTACACCCTTTGTCGCCGGCAAGGCTATACGCCCTGTGTACTCATCCCAACACGGCTAGAAGTACACAGTGTGTGGAAAATTACATGGTGTGTAGTTCCAAAATTTAGGATTATTCCCCATTTTCCTTATTTTCTCAAAAACACTTATGGAAAAGAAAAAAGAAGAAACCCATACTTCAAAACTAAGAACCAAGTTCTTACAAACTTCCCCCCTTATAGAAATTTGTCCCCGAATTGCCCTTCCAAGGGTGGAGAAGATAAATCTCAGAATAGCACTGGCCACTAAGAACATATGTCGGCCTCCCGCTCCTAGGTCTCGTCCTTCACTAGGCCACACTGCCATAACACCCTTACGATAGGAACTGACCGGCCTCAGAGAACCTTCGAGCTCCTATCAACGATACAGATCAGATTCTCCTAAAAGGATGCATCATGCTAAATCTCATCCTCATCTGGCTGAAAGGTGTGAGAAGGGTCTGAATGGTAGCGATGCATCTGAGACATGTGGAAGACGTCGTGCATGGATCAGTACCACTACGGTAACTACAACCGATATGCAATCGTCTCAGCTCTCTCCAGAATCTCATATGGTCCCACATTCCTCGGTGATCGCTTACCGTGTCTCCGGATGATTGTGTCCCAGCCTTGGCGAAACACACTAGAAAATCTGATCCCCAACCACGAACTCCAAAGGTCGTCTGCAGCGATCAGCATAAGACTTCTGACGAGACTGCGCGGTAGCCATCTGATTCCGAATCAACTGGACCTTCTCAGATGTCTCATGTACGAGATGTGGTCCCAGTAAAGCTGCCTCACCTGCCTCTAACCAGCACCAAGGTGATTGGCATGGTCTATCATATAAAGCTTCGTATGGTTCCATCTCAATAGTTTCATGAAAACTATTGTTATAGGAAAACTCGAATAAGGGTATATTCTTCTCCCAAGATCCCCCAAAGTCTAGGACGCATGCGTGAAGCATGTCCTATAGCACCTATATCGTCCACTCTGACTGGCCATCTGTCTGAGTGTGGTATGCAGTGCTCAGAAGCACCTGTGCACCCAGCGCCCTCAGAAAACTCTGCCATAAATGAGATGAAAAGTGGGCATCCCTATCTGAAATGATAGAATGACGGACCCCATGAAGACGTATGATCTCTCGGATATACAGTCGTCCGAGCTTGTCCACACCAATGGTCTCCTTGATCGGTAAGAAGTGTGACACCTTTGTGAGTCTTTCTAAAATGACCCATACGGCATCATTGCCACGAGGTGACCATGACAAACCTGTCACGAGATCCGTCACGACATCATCCCATTTCCACTCCAGAATTGGAAACTGTTGTAACATCATAGCTGGTCTCTGATGCTCCACCTTCACCTTCTGACAGGTAGAACACCTCGTAACTAAACTAGCTACATCTTTCTTCATACCCGGCCACCAGTACTGACGTCTCAAGTCGCGGTACATCTTTGTAACCCCGTGATGAACTGACCAAGCAGAATCATGAAACTCCCACATCAGCTCCTTGCATATATCCCCTAGAACCCATACTTGTCGATGGAAATGAAAAACCTCATCATCACCTATCGTCAAACCGGGAGGAGTTTCCTCACTTTCCACCGACTCCTGTAGAACTAGGCCTTCTGAATCAGATAGGTGTCTCATACTCACTCTGTCCAGGAGGTTAGATGTCACAACTAAAGAGGAAAGATATGTCTGTCCCTGACTAACATGCTCCTCCAAATGCATCTCAGAGAACAGGGCCATGAGCTCCCACTCACCACTGGCCTCCTGCACTGCCTGTATCTGAGTCTTCCTGCTTAGTGCATCAGCTACTGCATTACCTTTGCCAGGTGTATAGGGAAGATCAAAATCGAAGGACTGTTGGTACTCAACCCACATTCTCTGCCTCAGATTCATGTCACTCTGTGTAATGATATACTTGAGTCTTTTATGGTTAGTGAAAACCACAAAATTCTCCCCCAATTGATAATGTCTCCAACAGTGCAACGCATGAACAATTGCTTCCAAATCGAGATCATGTGTCGGGTAATTCCTCTCATGTGACCTCAACTGCTGAGACCTGTACACAACAACTCGGTCACCCTGCCTCAAAATTTCTCCCATCCCAATCCCTAATGCATCACAGTAAACTGTATAGCTCTTCCCCTTCTCTGGGAGTATCAAGATTAGTGCTGATGTCAACCTTCCCTTCAGTTCCTGAAACGATTCCTCGCAAGCTTCTGACCATTCTAATTTCACACCGTTCTTAGTCAAGACATTCAATAGTGCTGCTAAGCGAGAGAAGTCTTGTGTGAAGCATCTGTAGTAACCATCCAGCCCCAAGAATTTTTGTATCTCAAACACGTTCTTAGGCTTCTCCCAGGAAACTACAACTCTCACCTTCTCTGGGTCTACTAAAACTCCTACCTTAGAGATGATATGACCCAGAAAGTGAATGTGGTCCATCCAAAAGTGGCACATTGAGAGCTTAACATTCATATGATGCTCTCTCAGTTTACTCAATACGATCACAAGATGGGTGGCATTGTCGTGTCGAGTACGAGAGTACACCCAGATGTCTTCCATGAATACTACCAAAAAAAATCAAGATACGGATGGATCAAACGATTCATCGGAGGTATGAAAACCATTGGCTTGTTCGTGAGTCCGAACGGCATAACCGTATACTCGTATAGACCATACGTACTCCTGAATGTTGTGCGAGGTATATCAGATGGTCTAACGCGCAACTGATGATATCATGATCTCAGGTCAATCTTTGATAACACTCGTGCTCCACGAAGCCGATCAAAAATATCATCAATCCTCGGTAAGGGATATCGGTTCTTAGCCGTCAATGGGTTCATCTTCCGATAATCCAAGCAAAGTCTAAGGGTACCATTCCACTTCTTTTCAAAAAGGACCGGAGAACCCCATGGAGAAGTATTGGGTCAGATAAAGCTTTTCGACTGAAACTCCTCTAACTGCCTCTTGAGCTCCGGCAACTCAGCCGTGGCCATCATTTAAGGGGGAATGGACACCAGTGCTGCTCCTAGAACTATATCTATAGAGAAATCCACCTCTCTTTCCAGAGGTAGACCTGAAAAGACGTCTGGGAAGACATCCCCGAAATGATCAACAACAGGAGGGAAATCTGCCTGACAGGTACCTTGGTCCTCCAGATATAAGCACGCAATCTGGGCTGTGACTCCACATCACCCACGATGCTCTGGTGAAACTCGACACTCCTGAACATCCCATTCTCCCTTGTATAGAAACTCTCCTCCCACTGGTGACGTGAAACACACCCTGCGACGATAGCAGTCTACAAAGGCTCGAAAGGGAACCAACCAGTCCATTCCGAGAATGACGTCATAGCTCGTCATCTCTAAGAAATATAGGTCCCAAAGGATGTGACACCCACCAACCTCAAGGGGGCACTCCTTACACTGACGCACACCAGCCGTCCTAGTCCCCAACAGAGTGTCTAGCGTCACGATATCCAAAGAAGTAGAAACACAGAGCCCAAGGCTCTCCACAATGGGTACAGATATGAAACTATGCATAACACCCATATCAAAAAGTACAGAAGACAAGACAGAAGCTACTATAATAGTACCTCTGACCGTAGAAGGTCCGGGATCATGCTCCTGCTGGGTCTGTTGCACTGCATATGCCTGCCCAGTGTCGCGGCCCTGCGACACAACCTGACCACCCTTAGATGTCCCGCCATGTTTCCTCTGAGATCCTGGCATCTGGCTACCACGTCCACGACCACCATCTCTTCCTGCATGCCCTAATGTGTTCCAGTTCCCTGACTGGTAAGGAGCCACTGGTCCCGCTCCCGCATGCGAAGTCTGCACAGAACCCCACTCTCTAGCCACTGGTGGAAACTCCCAATAAACGCACTACAGATGACCCATCTTGTTGCAAGCTCGACACTCCACTGGGTCTCATGGACATTGAGGCCTCTTGTGCCCCTATCTACCACACTAGTAGTACATAACCCGGCCACCTGAAGCATTCTTCTGACTGGTACTACCACCCTGAGAGAAGTCCATCTGTCTCTTCCTCTTGCCAGCAGAAATAATAACAGTCATTGGTGATGAACCGCCCTGGCCCACACCACTAGATTCTCGTAGGTTCCTCTTTGTAATCAGCCCCTGATTCACAATCACGTGTACAATATCCAACCTGAAAACAGTTACCAGCACTTAGATGTCATACCGAATTCCATCTTCAAAACGTTTTATTCTCAACGTCTCATCACCCACTAGCACGAGTGAAAACCGATGAAGCTCCATAAAACGAGCAGAATAGTCTATCACGGACATAGCTCCCTAATGAATATTCATGATCTCTTGAGCTCTATCCGCACTCAGCGTATTCGGGAAGAAAAATTCATATAAGACTGCATGATTGTCTTCCCCCGCCATATCCGTTTGATACTCTGACTGGGTGCTAACATCCCACTACCTCTTGGAGGAATCACACAGCATGTAAGTCGCGAGCATGACACTCCGCCCTGGAGGCGTCTCAAGATGCTCAAAAATAGTGTGCATCAATCCTATACAAGACTCCATAGCCTGCGGTCTGACATCCCCTGAAAACGTAGGCGGGTGATAATGTTGGAAGATACAAGTCAGCTCAGCCATAGATGTAGCAGCATGCGGTGCTCCCTGAAAGGTCTGCATGAACCGCATAAAGCCTTCATGGAACTATGCCTCCGTGCCAATGTCTGGTATAGCAGCTGGCGCCGCATCTGGATTTGCAAAAGGATCTACTGGTAGCCCATGGTCCACCATCTCCGGAGTATAATCGTCGCCGCTCTCCTGGTGAACAACTCGCAGTCGTCTAGGCAGCATGACACTATATGTTCAAAAGGATGCCTCAGATTCAAGATTATTAAGATAGAAAAGCGAAGGAACCACAAAGGAAACAAGACGAAGAAGGCATTTAAAATTGTAAAAACAAGACTACATGGCGTGTCTAATGACTACAAGGCGTGTACATGAATTCCCTTCCCTTTCTCGGGTCCTTCTGCACGGCTAGGCCACACGGCTCCCATTTGCACAAAAACTACACGACATGTATAATATCTAAACGGAATGTATGATGTTATTTTCCAACTGCCCGTTTCGTCTGTGGCATGGCCAACTACTCGGATTGACACTACACGGCGTGTTACACCTGCACACGGCATGTCAACAACCCCGTTTCCTAGCCACACGGCTAACTCCACATGGTCTGTCATTGGATAATACTACACGGCGTGTCCCAATGGTACACAGAGTGTTCAGGGAGAGGTGACACTGGCCCGTGTTGTTAGTTACATGACCGAGTCCCCAGGTCGCACTACACGGCGTGTCGATAATTAACACTTTGTGTTCTGTCAAGGAGTTAACCGACCCGTGTTTGTTAGTTACATGGCCGGACACTAGGTCACACTACACGTCATGTACAAAAGCTACACGGTGTGTTTTACCCAAGCCTTTCCCTACCCTGTGTCGCCGCCCACATGGTTTGTGACACAGGAGGAGACTACACGGCATGTACTTAGGGTACACGGCATGTACTCAAAAAGATCATTTTTCTCCCCGAACATAAGAGCATACACAGCGTGTATAAAAGTACTACACGGTTTGTATACTGTGTTTTCAGACAGTATGCCTCAGAAACTTCCCTGGAACCCATAAAATACTGAAAAACAACACCTAAGTGTCAAATTCCAACCCGTAGGGGCCCATTCTCCCCACGAATCAAAGTATGACATCTCATATGTGTTATAACCAATAAACAGTCAATGATCCACCAAATTTCTGTCAATGGTGGCCCATACTCCCCAAAAACCAAATTTTGACGTCCATTCTATGAAAATCTCACACATAAATTACCCTATCAAATAGAAGGTATTTTTTCAATGCAGCTATCACAACATCATGAAAATTCTAATGCACCTACATGGCATGGAACTATGCCTGGCATGTGATATCTATTATTTTCCTAAATGATTCATGAGATGGAATACCCTCATCTCCTTGGGTTGCAAATAAATAGAACCCACAAATAAATTATAACAGCACAATCTCAAGTGTGTCACCCAACGATGAAAACATATCAATTGTAAAATTTGCAAAATCAGAAAAATTGCAAAATATGAGGTAGACTATCTTTTCCCTGTACACGGGTTAGCTATGCCCGGGCACAGCTTATTACCAATGACCCTTCGTCCTATCCTTGAATAAGGCTCCAAATAGTATGTCAAAGAAAATAATTCTTCTGATACCACTTTATAACGTCCCGGTTTCGGGTGCCACTCAACGGGTGCCCCGAACCCGGTTCGCCACTTGACCTACAGTGTGTTTCCCCAAACGCTAGAGGCTGCCGACTAGCAGCGAGGGCCCATGTCTGATAGTGGGGAAACTATGCCCTTATTTGTCAAAGTGTAGCACAGCAGAATACAAAATAAAACATACAACAAACAGCGGAAGCAGTAAACCATACACAACTGAAACAAACAACAGCAGTGAATATAACCAACAGTATATAAACGATTATACTACCTATCTCGTGTTCATTGAAAATAGCCAGAACATGTTATACAACAATACAGTACAACAAAAGCAGAGTACAGAAAACAATGAAAAATTGCTGCAGCGGCATCGCTAGCCTAGGCTTGGTCCCATGCCCTCCGACTTCACAGCAACAGTCAAGTACCTGTATAGGGATTCTTTCCCCTATCTGCACCTGCAGAAACGTAATCTATTTGGTCCGAAAATCAGGAACCAAACATGGTGTGAGAAATAAATTCCCAGAAGGCACCCACCAAAGGCTCGTGCCCAACTGTATGTAAGAATTCAACAACAAGGTGCAGTAGTAAATTTCAATAAAGTAAGCATTTCTCAAAAGTAACTAATTACCAATTATATTGCCATCTTATTATCCATTTAGTCCATTTAATTTAAAATATCACCATACTGAATATCCTAAAACCAGCTAATGTCCTCGGACATGTAAACCCCTACCCTAAGGAAAGAGTATCCAGCATAAGAATCTACCCTCAGGCATAGCAGTGTTTTCCCTCACGCATAGGTAGTGTCACCCACAGGCACAGATTTAGCTACCCACTGGCACGGAAAAAGTTTCCCTCAGGCCGAAATAACCACATCCCTCATTCTAAACAGTGTAGAGACCACATGCTAATCACAAAAACGCCCTCAAGCTAAACAGGTAATCGGGCCATGCCCAACATGTCAAAAAGCAGTAAACAATCAATTCCTCTCAAGGAAATTCTACACTACTACATTTAAGGCATACACTCGGGTTCCCTGGCCAAATGGCTAAACAGTGGAACACAACCACAGGGTGGTTCCGGATCCAAGCAATGATCCCAATCAGAATTTTAACATCATAATTAAATACCTAATCAATTCTAGGTGTTTAATATAGCAACGACCTAAGCCACACGACACCCCAACATGGGTTCGTGGCAAAAAAACGCACAAAATGCATGACGGTTGGAAAAACTAACACAAAGCCACCTACCTTATACGCCAACGAACGTTACACCCAAACACCGACTCCAGAAACGCCCAAGAACGGTGTAGATCTGATGATGAAAAAAACCCATTCAAACTTAAATAACTTCCTCTCGGGAAAGAATTGGTAATAACGGTACAGGGAGAGGAGAGGGCTTACCCGTGCGGTTCCAACGAGATCATCCAATGCCGAATCGGATTCCAGACGAACACACGGTAGATATTCAAAGGATCAGCCTCCTCCTTTGGCTCCAAATCGGCTCAATTGTCTCCTCTGTCAAATGAGGAGGCTACTATCTATTTTAAGCAGAAAAAACAAAGTACACGGCGTGCACTTCTGAGTACACGGTGTGTACTTATTTCATTAAATTGTTCATTTGGAAGAAACGCCACACTGTTCACCTACCGAAAAGTGTACATGGCATGTACTCCTGAGTACACGGCGTGTACTGCTGCCATGCTTGCAGTTGCTCCACACCTTACTTTTTGACCTTCCGACTGACTACACGGCGTGTAGTCGGTTCCTACATCCTTTGTCGCCGGCAAGGCTACACGCCCTATGTACTCATCCCAACACGGCCAGAAGTACATAGTGTGTGGAAAAGTACACGGCGTGTAGTTCCAAAATTTAGGATTATTCCCCATTTTTTTTATTTTCTCAAAAACACTTAAGGAAAAGAGAAAAGTAGAAACCCGTACCTCAAAACTATGAACCGGGTTCTTACACTTTCCACAAGGTGACTCGGGGATGACAAGAACAACATCATCAGGCCAAATTACTTTTCAAACATGGAAAAGGATGAACTGTGCAAACATACACAGGAAAATAGCTAACCCAAAACCTTGGGAACATAAATGAGTAATTGAATCAAGTAATTCAGCTGAAAAATATCCAAAAAAATGGAAAGTGGCGGGAGACACAATGATCCCAGAGGACTCCAAGGTGGTTGAACCTGTGTCCCAGCCCCACCAAGAGCAATGATTATCTTATGCTAGAACTGTCGTGGGTTTAGAAACCCATGAATGGTTAACATGTTCTAGCGCCATTGCACTCAAAGTCGCCCTGGTATGATTTTTTTCCGAAACCATATTGGAAAATAATGACTCTACTGTTGTAGCTCGGAAATGGGGCTTGCAGGGTTGCCTCCTAGTGTCCCGACAAGGCCACTCGAGGGGGATTTGTCTCCTTTGGAAGGACACTAGCGATGTCAGGATCTTATCCTTCTCTCCGCACCATGTGGTGGCGCCAATCCATGAGGCCCAAGCCCCGCCATGGACGTTTGTGGGTTTCTATGGTTGGTCATCCCATAATGAGAAGTGGAAATCATGGGATATTCTTTGAAATATAAGGAGCAATATTCCAAGACCCATTCTCTTTGGACTGGACATTAACAAGATACTATATCAGAAGGAAAAAAGAGGTGGTTCTCTTCGACCCTCTATGTCGATGTCAGACTTCAAGGAGGAAATTTCTTGTGCGGATTTGGTCGATCTGGGTTATGCGCGTAACCCATTCACATGGTTTTGGGGGAATACAGATGGTACCCATACTGTTGAGCACCTTGATAGATTTTTGGTCTCAACTAATTGGATGAATCTTTTCAGAATGTTTTACATCGAACACCTGACACACAATTGCTCGGACCACTGCCCGATTGACATCGAATGCACCAAAGGCAACCGCATCACTAA
Organism: Viscum album; assembly: GCA_963277665.1. NCBI lineage: Eukaryota > Viridiplantae > Streptophyta > Magnoliopsida > Santalales > Viscaceae > Viscum > Viscum album. The sequence goes on from OY728127.1 coordinate 2,018,984,480, forward strand.
AGTCAGGAAACCATTCAGATTTGAAAGCTTCTAGTCAAATGACTGTGAATGAGAAGATGTTATCTAATCAGGCTAGAAGTGTTGACAAACTAACATTGGGTCTAACCTCCAATAGGTGGCCACCAATCTGAGGTCTTTGAGAAATAAAAAATTTCGTCTACTTGACAGCCCCTGCGATTTCCTAGAAAGTAAGTTGGCCAACCTTTTCAACCAACCCCCATCCAATTTCTTTCTTTCCAAAATTAGAGCCTCCCAAAGATACTTGGATTCTGCCCTGAGTATCAAGGATGTATTCAAGGCTATGCGGGTGCATGACATCCAAATTTCAGAAGGGGATGCAGACACCCGATATTTTCATCATAAAGCTTTAGCTAGGCGGTGGAAATTTTTTTTCTCTTGCATCTCGCACCCAAGTGGAAGTGAGGTATACGACACTAATGGATTCCAAAATGTTATATCAATTTAATTCTAGGATATATTTACTGCAGGAATCCATAACATCTCTACTGAGGTAGAGGATTTCATTTTACCCGTGATCACCGAGGAGATGAACAAACAACTTAACAAGGATGTTACGTTTGACAAGATTCTTCTAGATATGATTCATATTCACCATACCAAAGCCCTGGGGCCAGACGGCTTCCATACCCTATTCTTTAAACAATACTAGCACATTATTGGTCCCGACATCTGCATTCTAATGAAGAACATTTGGGCGGGGAGAAAAAACCGTTCCTATATAAACAAAATTGTCCTCATTCTCATCCCCAAGATCAAGAAACCTCTCACGGCCTCTAACATCAGATCAATTTGCCTCTACAATGTCTCTTAAAATATCTTATGAAAGATTCTTGTTAATCGGTTGCATACATGGTTACCTAAAATCATCTCATAAAATCAAAGTGCTTTTGTGGCCAAGAGACTGATCACTGAAAATTCTATTGTGGCCCATGGAGTGTTCTAATCTATGAAAACATGTTACACCATGAAAAGGGGAACCATGTCATGGAAACTGGATATGACCAAGGCCTACGATAAAGTGGAAAGGCATTTTCTCAGATTCGTGATGCTGAAAATGGGATTCTGTTCAAAATGGACAGATATGATCATGCATTGTGTCTCTTCGGTATCCTTCCATATTAATGTCATTGGGGTGCTTACTAGAGGCTTATCCCTTTCCTGAGGCCTTTTACATGGAGACCCCCTTTCCTTGTTTCCTTTCATCTTGGTGGCAGATGTTTTTTCTAACCTAATGTCTAGGGAAATATCCTAAAATTCAATTCATGGGGAAAAGGTTTGTCATGTAAGCCCACCGGTGTCCCATCTCATTTTTGCCGATGATTGCCTTCTTTTTTCCAGATCCACCCATAATGATTGCCTTGCCATTGGCCTTGCGATTCACCAATATGAGAGGGCCTCATGGAAATAAACTTAATCATGGAATGTCAGAAGGATCTTTCAACTCGGGGGTACCACCATCCAAAAGGGAAGACCTATGTGTCGTTGCAGGCAGTCATATAGTCGAAAAGCATCAGAAGTACATCAGACTACCCATGGTGATCGGACAATCCAAAAAAAATCTTCGCATATTTTCTGGGCATTATCAAGAAAAAAAATACTTTTGTTGGACCCCAAACAGAATTTCCAGAGCCGACAAGGAAACCCTCATAAATGCTACTCTTTAGTCTATCCCCAACTACTCCATGTCCCTATTCAAACTTCCCTCTACTGTTGTTAACCAGATCTACTAATGAACTGCCAACTTCTGGTGGGGAAGAAACAATGGAAGGAACAAAACCCACTGGATCCCCTGGAATAAACTCTGCAAACACAAATCAGAGGGAGGTATGGGATTTCGGGACCTCTCTAATTTCAACGATGCACTGCTGGCTAAACAAGGATGATGCCTTATTAACCACCCATCATCCCTCTACGTGTGGGTACTCCAAGAAAAATACATTCCCCACTATGATTTCCATGATTCATCTCTGGGCCCCCGACCCAGCTTCTTCTAGAGATGTTTATGTTGATCCCGAATTCTTCTGAATAAAGGGTTGGGTTAGAGGATTGAGAATGGCTCAACTATTAATATCTAGATAGATCCCTAGTTGATTGAAAAGGATGGTGTTCTGGCATCATCCCCTGCTTAATCGGTCTTTGAAGAGGCCACTTTTCAAGGGCTTTTGCTGGTAATTGGAATGGGTGGTGCATGGAAAAACATAACTCGTGGTTCAACGAAAGGGAAAAAAAGATTATCCTGAGTATCCCCTGTGTTCCAGATGCGGGCCCTGACCATATCTACTGGATCAACGACATCTCGGTCACCTATACGGTGAAATATTCCTATTGTCTCACCCTCTGTACTCAGATAGACGGAGGTGATGGGGGCCCTGGGAACAACTGTGGAAGCTTAAGGTCCCTCCGAAAATCTGCCACTTCTTGTTGTAGGTGTGCACTGGAACCCTCCCGACCAAGGACCGCCTCATCCGTCGACATATTTACAGCGTCATGTTGTGCCCCTTATTCCCGAACACCCCGGAATATCCCTACCATGCTATCATCCAATTCCCAGGGGAAAATGAGGTCTGGTACAAATGGGGCACTCATATGAATCTTGCACTGGACGCGGTCTCGAACCTCCCCACTATTTTGATGCGATGGTGCTCTTCTTTTTCTCCAGCTAATGCGAGCTCAATTTCCATTTTGACCTGGATCATTTGATTGTGTCCCAAAGATTCCATTTTAAACCACATCATTAAGCCCCCTAGTTTCTGGATTGAATGGGAATTATCATGGATTGAGGGATGGAAACATAAAACTGGACAAAAAAATACTTTTGAAACCCCATCCCCTTCTTCCCATTGGAAACCTCCATAGGAAGGGAGTCTCAAGATTAACGTGGATACATCTCTTCCAAAGGATAAACCAGTCGGTCTTGGTCACTAGGCCCATGATCATTTTGAACATACCATCAAAACCAAACATAAATCACACAACGTTCTTTGGGAACCCGTGGTTATTGAAGCTGCCACCATCCTTGCTGGGATGATGTTCGCTAAAGATCACAGATGGGACACAATCCAACTAGAATTGGACTGTTTCACCATTATCAAGGCTGCCAAACTCAACGACGGTGGCTTTCAACCTTTTGGCTCACTCATCAGGAAAATCCATTCTCTATGTCAAAGCAACACAATTTGAACCTTCTATTTTATCCAAAGGGAAGAAAAAAGGCGGCCCATCTGGTGGCGGCCACTGGCCCTCCTGAAAATGACCAGCTCTAACTGGACCACATTATTTCATTTTTAAGTGATTGTACTTCCGCTGATCTTCGTTTTTAATGATTACGCCTTTTTTCAAAAAAAATTTGTTTTATATGTTTTTTGACATCAATGTGATATTTTCTATTTTAATTTATGATTTTGTCCATGTAATTTTTTTTAATAAAGATGGATTATCTTGATGTATCCCACCAATTTTTTTGGTATATTCCATGTTGTCAGGGGAATTAGGTTTGAATTAACTGAGTAGGATATTACAATTTTATTAATTCTTATAATGATTATTCTAAGGGTTATATATATATGATTCTCTAAAATATATAAATGTATTTTCATTTATTACTAATTATTTTACATATAAAATTTATGATATCGTTAGATAAGATAATTAACATTTTTTAATTGAATAATTAAGATATTTAATGATAAAAAGGGATGTAATTATGAAAACGTTTTAATTAAATATAACTTTTCTTATGAAACCCTAATGGTTTTGATATTTAATTTTTGTTGAATTAGAATGGTTTTTATAAAAAAATTGGTTAGTAAACCATATTTCATCTGTAGGTAAATGATTACTTGATATCGAAGATTATTTTATTAAGTAGAAATCTCTTATATGATCTACTAATTTTGAAATAGAAAAATAAGTTTCATTTCATCATTTTATATTTAATTAATATTTTATTTATTCTCAACTAGAATTTTCAAATTGTTTCAATGTTATTAAAAATGATTAGGAACAAAAAAGATTTTAGTTTTAAAATCAGGAATATAATTCATTAAAACACAAGATATTTCAATTCAGAAAGACTATTTCATAAAAAATAGATACCTATTTATATTTTCAACATTATAACTAATTCGATAATTATTTATTAATTATGTGATGACTCTACAAATATATAATCCATATTGATCCATTGAATTTATGATAAAAATTTCTAAACATAAAATGCATGGCTATATAATGTTTATGGTTGGTTACTTTTAGTTGGTATCAATGATAAGGTTACGATAACATTAGAGTTTATGATGATTCATATGAGGACATTTTAAGAGTTTTACATACAATTATTGATATAAATTTTATATAAATAGATACAAATGTTGATATTTTGAGTGATGAAATTAAATTAGGATTCATTATTTATTGTTATAATTTATTTTGGGTATATGTACCCCTAATGATTAACTTATGTTATATCTAAAAGGATTTGGAAGAATAATTAATTTATATTTATTATATATATTTTAAAATGTTTTGTTATAATTTCGTTTTACTATTATTTTATAGGAAATAAGAGTTAAATCAATTTTTATTATATTTTGGAAGCATATGTAAAATAGTATGTATAACTATGGGATAAAAAAGTTATTTTTTGACTATTTGTTTAATTTAAATTTTTATGATTTCCACTATTTTGAAACATTAAATGATAATGTAAAATGGTACTATATTTGTATATGATGGTATTTTATCTATTGAATTATGTTTTAGATTTGTAAATGATTTTATTTTGGCATTGAAGTGATTTGGGATATTTTTGGAGAATATAAGAAAATTTTATTGATTATATGATTATAACATATAGGGTTTTGTTAAATGAATTTATGAGTGAATAATCAGATTTGGAAATAAATTTTACTTTTATTATAAATATATAAGTGAAAAAATACTTTATATTTTTCTTTTTCAAACTTGTTCATGAATATTTCTATGAGTTTTAACATTAGTAATTTATGAAATAATCTAAATAGAACATTGGTCATTACTGTTAATGAATTATAAATTAATGTAGTGTTTATTTATATGAATGTATATTCATATTAGATATTATCATAAATTAATAAAACTGAAAGGATCCACCATGATATTTTTTTCACTCATAGGGGGAGGGGTGGGTTAGGGATGTATTCTTTTTTATGTATTACTACTTAAAAACAAATAATACCTCCTGTTAGAGAGTAAGGACTCCACTTTAAAATAAGAAAACAAGAACAACTAATGAAATGAATAAAATTTAAAGGATATTAGATAAATAGAAGTATGTTTTCCTTGGAATGGTTTTGATACATTTAAATACCACACAAAACTAGGAAAAACCCCCTTAATATGCATTCAATAATTGGAAAATAACCTATCAATTTCATTTAACAATATTAAAAAAATACTTATTTTTTCATTACATAGATAAATGATAAAATAATATCATTATAATAAATTTAAAAAATTTCACCAAATAGGATTTATTATGTATTAAATGTTATTCTTCAATTTTATCAACACTTTATTTCCTGAATATAATTTATTTTCTTCACAATATTGCACCACAAAGGTAATGAACCATCCAAAATATGATTGATGTTCTTATGATGGGTAAATATAGTATAATCATTCTTATTTTCATCCAGTATAATCATTCTAGTTGATTATTTTATGCTATAAACACTGCTTATGTTTTCTTCTTCTGATCACCTCAATATACTACTTTTTTAATACCACATGATTGGAAACTATGTCTAGTGTCTTTAAAAATAGTACCATTTTAACCTAATCATCATACGGACTTTCCAAATATTTTGTGTTTCATCTAAATTAAATTTTTTACTAATAACCACAATTTTCAACCCATATTATATAGGTATAACACGTATGATAATTTATAAAAACAGGTAAAGGTCATTTTTAACTTATTGCTTAAAAAATTGAACATCCCATACAAAACATTTGATCGTCCCGTTGAAAACATTATAACTTTGAAGGTATTCAATTATCCTAAAATATAGGAGATATCCAAACGAATTCATAATAATCTCAATCTTCTTCAATGATTTTAGGTACATTGAACAACCTGAACAACAATAATACATTTGGTTCCTTAATAAAATCATTATAATGGTTTCTGTACGGGTATATAATTATACCACACAACTATCTAGTAAAACATTATAACACTAATTTTTGATAATTAAACTCTTTATAGGGTTACATTATGAATTTATATCAATATATTATATATCTTACAGAATACACATCCACTAATTGATGAATTTCACCAGAGATCATTGGATGATGGCTTCATACACTTATGTTTGACTAATGAAATTCACACATAATCTTCTATTTTATGAATTTAAATTGAAATTTATTCTTGATTACACATATAAATTTTTATAATAATATTGTAATCAAATCACTGCAAAATATTATATATATACATCAACTAAATATTATAAAAATGTAAACATCGTTCATAAATATAATTTTTATTTCCAGATAGACATATAATAATAATAATTTGAGAGATCATCTAATGATATTCCTTAGTGAATTCCCATTAAATAATATAAAATAATATTCTTATCGATGTACTCCATAAAATCATGAAAACTCATACTTGGTACTGTCATGACTACAAATCATAATAGCATTCAAATAAAAACATCATACATGCAATCCAATATATCGTCAGATACCTCATACCATAACTCCTCCATTGTACATAGGTTTGGATCATTAAAAATTTCAATAGAAATTTTGTTAAGAATATTATGAAGAAATAATCACCTCAATAAATCATTTCATAGAACAATTTCTCTGATTAACCTTCTATAAGAGATAAGATAAATATTTTGAATAGATAAATAACTAATATCATCATTCTGATAGTGACTGTTTTATAGAATTGAAGATATAAACATAATCCAATAAAATATTTTAAGAATGTTCAAGAAAATAGTGATATATTTTTAACAATAAAATATAACATTTTTAGTAAAAATTCATCAAGATAAAGAAACATCATCTTAAATATTGCATCTTTTTCAAAACGCTTCCAAACTTCTTGGTTCAAATAATTTCCACCAATTGGTTTTTTTTAAAGGTCGATAGGTCAATAAAAAGTTTCAAATGATGAAATAAATTAGATATCAACCATTCTAACCCCACATAAGAAAACAAAATATAGAAAACAATAGCCATTGATAAATAGTACCATGTTGTCCAGAACCCATGGTTTTAGAATCATTAAGTATAATTCTTAAGAAACTATTATTATAATCATTTCAAATTTATTATTTTATATTTAACATATCCAGAAAATAGAAAACATTTATCTATAATAGAATTTTATATATCAACTTCAAAAAATAGTTATAATATTTCATAGATTATAACATCACTACGTACAACTTCTAATTAACACCCCCTAAATACATGATCTTTCCTAATCAAGGTTAAGGAAATATAATTGGATATATTTATGTTACATCATTTTTATAAACCATTTAAAATACATTCTAAACAAAAGAGTGAGATGGTAAAGATTCAAAAAACATATACATGATGAGACGGAGGTTGAAACCCCATTATTAACCACATATTAACAAATATTTCATTCCAATATTGTTTCATAACGATATCATCAACTTTCTCCTTTGTATGAACAAAATCTAGTATTAGATTATTTCATTCCACATACACATTTTCACACCCAGGTTTTATTTTATACATTCTTCTGACTCAGAATGGGTTCAGTGGGTCCATATTTAAATTTTGAGTCTTATTGAATAAAAATGCATGTTTTGGGTTTGGCGGTATCTCGCGCAAGGGCATAACACGGTTGGGAGGGCGTGTCACTTCACCCTGTTCACGAGGTCCCCTTCCCACTATATAGGGTAAATTAAAATGATAAATTAATGATAAAATAAAATTTAATTAATGTTAAAATTAAATAAGAATAATTATAATAAAAATAAATTTTTTATATATAATAATAATAATGCTAATTTTATTTATGTTATGGATAATAATATTATTATTTTTTGAGAAATTATTATTAAAACTAAAATGATAATTTTTATTGTGATTATTAAAAATGTTATTAATATTAATATTATTATTATGAATTAAAAATATATTTTAAATATTTTTAACATTTTTTTATAATTATTAATATCATTTATATTATTATTCATTGGCTATTAGTATTAATTTAATTTTATTTATTTTTTGATTATTTTTTTATAGAGTTTTTTTTATTTTGTTTCTCTCATATACTCTCCCCCCCCCATGTTTATATTGAGTAACCCCCACCCTCTCCCTATCGGAGGCCCTAACTCTGGCCAGCTCCCCCTTTCTAGCTTAACCCCCCCCCAGCATGACCTCACCATAATGTCGGCCACAGTTCCTAGGCGATGAACCCCTAACCGGTTATGCCACCACTATGCTGACCTATTATGGGATGTGAACTACTGGATCCCTGACCCTGAGCTGGTACAATCCACACATAGTGGCCCGAGCACCCTTGTGCAATCCGTCTAAGGAACCGACTCTCATGCCCATCATAGACGACACTGGCGACCATCACAACATCAGGTTGCACCTAGTCGGCTTTCCCATGCACGGTGACTACTCCAATTATTCACTTCCACCATCTCCCTATTAGTCTTAAACACACCAATTTCTTATTATCCCCATGCCTAGTTTTTTTGAGTGACCAACCACACACCACCTCCTCAATTGGGCATTTGATGACTTTCTAGGTCAATTTGTCATTTCATTCACCCCAGCTAGTGAAGGAATGTTTTTTCTATTAATTATGATCTGAATGTCTCTAGTTGAGGTGAAATTTATGCATTTTATTTTTTTAGGTTTTTTAAATCATCATTTCTATGGTTTTATATTTTTCTTTACGTTTTTTCATTGAATAGGTAAGGTAAATATATTATGTTGCAATCATCACCATAAGAGTAATTATTTGAATGTGCAAGGATTGTTATGTCAACATGATCATGCTACTAGTTGAGGTAGGATCCCTTTCCACATTTTTTTTAAAATTTTTTATTTCATTTAATTTTTTTCACTAACCGTAGTTGTTAATTGTTTGGTGAAATGAGGTCATTCTATGTCATTTCTCCCAATTTGATTCCATGTTGTTCTTGAGTTTTTTTATTTAATTCCTAAAAATTTATCTAACCAATATTTCATTCATGGTTAATAATTTTATGGTTATTTAAAATTTTATTTTTGGATATTGGGGGGGGGGGTTTGATAAATTATTTATAGAAATTTTTTGTTTTGAATCAGGTGGAATTATTAAACATGGAACATGATGAAATGTTTTATTGTGTTAGTGGATGTTGTGTTCCAGTAGATCATTCGATATTATTTGGAAAGGGTCACATTTTATTCCATTAGGTCTGGCTTGTCCAATGGATTCATGGAGTGAACCCATGGATGGGCCTTCAAATTACAATGACATTGGCCGAGGTCCTTTCCTCAATCGTTGGTTTTCAACAAAGAATTTATTTATCAACATTTCCTTTCATCTATGGATAAATGGTTCCATGGTTTTTGAAATGACCAAATCGGTTTTTAAATGTGTGGATTGTTTTTCCATTCTTGGTATCGATTAAATGGTTTCGTTAAATTGTTTATGGTCTATTTTCCACCTTTTGTATATTGTTCAGGATTTAAAATTTGTTTGGTATTGAGGATTTGAGAAAAAGTCCATTTGGAAACTGTGACATATTATGTTCTGTCTGTAAACCATAAATTTCCAATGGGAAAGGGTAGAGTGAAAATGGAATTCTTATCAATGGAAAATATTTTAAGGTATTGTTATCACTTTGATAAATGTACAACTTATGGGTAGAACATAAAAACCATTTGGAAATTTTTGATTCATTTTGTATTTGTACTTTTCTTTAAAAATTTTCTTGAGAACTTCATGGTGACATATTTTTCTAAAATCCCATTTTGAATTTTGAATTTAGAAATATCTTTTTGTAAAACCCCTCCTAATTTGGGTCTCCGACACAGATGGTTGATTTTGAATTGTGAGGGTCCTCAGTATGGGAATTACCTTATATGGAAATTATTTTATGGTAGGAGACTACACCTGAGGTGTCTAGGGTGGTGTTAGATTGTGTGATGTGTTTTTTTATACATATATATATAAGTGTATTTTTGTTTGAATTTCATGTAACAACCCCTTGTTAAACATATCATGGGAACCTAGTATAGAGAATAGATTTAATGAGAATGATTGGGGAACTAATTAGATTTTCCACTACTAGATTCCTGTTAAGAGGGAATATTTTTTATATTATGGTAATTTGATTGGGCCCCTTGGTTAGCCCAGGTAGGTCGGTGATCTTGGATTTTGGAATTATGATGTTATCGGGTGGGGAATGCATTCATGATTATTCACATGTATTAGTATGTTCTAGTTCTCCTCTGTGTTATTAGGTATTCTCGTGCTTCTGCATTAATAGTACCATTTTTTAATTTCCCTTGTAATGTAGAGTGTGGCCCCTTGCTAATAGATTTTATTTTTTCTTTTCAAATTGTATATATTTTTTTGCTAATAATATTTTCAAAAGGAATGTTTTGAATGAAAAATCACACTTTCTTTTGGAACATTTATGAAAAATTTAAAATATTATTTTTTTGTCCCCCTTTGTCTTACCACTACATGAGTCTTATTTTTACATTAATGTAAATTGTTTATGATTGTGATTTCTCTCTGAAATAAAATGAAATTTTAGAAAATTCTATATTATATAATGTATTTAAATCCTGAATTTTTTTATCTTTATTTAAAGGATGTTCTTTGAGAATAGAATTATCTAGGCCTGCCTACTAAATTTTAATACCCATAACAATAGTTTTTTCTTTTTTTTAGTTCCTTTTTCATGTTTTATCTTGGTTCAAATAGCCTTGGGAGAATTTTTGTCTGGTTATCAAAGAGTAACCCCCATGGTTACGTGGAGTCTTATGTGTGGAATGGTTAGTCATATTGTTGTAAATCCATTATTTTTCATATTTTTTATTTAGTTTTCATTATTTTATTTACTTTTATTGCTATTTTTTCATTAGGTGAAATCACTCCCATTTTTACTCAATTGGTTCCATGGATCATGTCTCAATCATGAGAGGATCTAGAATGCCTCTTAGGCCATGCCACAGATCGGCTCGGGTGACCGGTTCAGTGTCGAATCTGGTTGGTTACTAACAAAATGGTATCATTTTAGGTTGATTTTTTAGTGAACCTTACTTTATAGGGCTCCCATCATTATTTGGAAATGTCAAGGTTGATTGAGTAGGAATTTCAGATTCAGGGTTTAGGTATGAGAAGGGCTTCATGAAACCTTGTTCGCATTGAAGCATGGGTTACCTGAGGATATATGTGTTTATTAGTGTCTTTTTGTTCATGTGGGTTGATTCATGTTGAGAAATTAAAAGGGTATTTGAAATGTGGTCTCCATAAGATCCTAGGGCATGGAAAGCCTTATGTTGTTGGGGAAATTACCCTAGAATTTTCCTCCTACCAATGGGGTGATTGGAAATTAGATACCATCAATCTTCCTGTGTCACCCATTGAAACTAGTTTCCCTCTATTGATCAATTGGGTTATTACAAAATTCTAAATGTAGTTGTGAAAATCATTGTTTGGGCCAATGGACCAATTTTCGTGGGTTCTTGGTATCTCCTTAGTGGATAGAGTGTGACCCCATAAAGATTCAATGTATGTTCTGAATGGGATCGTGAGTGACCTCCCTAGTGGAAAACACTACAATTGATCAATAAAAGGAGTTCTATCATGGATTTTGGAACACGAATCGAACTCCTTATGTGGGTTCTAGGTTTATCCTCTTTGGCTATAGTGCACCCCCAAGAGGAATCAATTCATGTTCACAATTGTCTTGTGTCGTTAAGGGTAGAATTTGATAATTTTGTGTCCAATGGTTCGACCTAGAATCAATTAAGGGAATGATTTAGTTTTGAAATGAAGGAACATTGTTTAAAGCTATTAGCGATAGCCACTTTCCAATAAAGGACCGTTCTATCATTCATTACTGTATCCAAAAATATGGAAATTCTAGAACACCAATGTGGTGGGTTTGGTCATAAGAGGCTGTTAAATCAACTAAAAAGAATAAATTTATTGTTGTGACCTTGGATAATATCTCTCTCCCTATAATGTATTCCTCAGTTTCAGGGGTCATGTTTAGCAGAATCTGATAGGGTTTCATTTTTTTGTAAATGTGAATGTTGTGGAGCGTTTTTGGGACATCTATTTTGACGATAACATATCTCTTATTTGGGAATTTCGAGCCTCTCAGTTCGAGATGAATGTTTCTATCACTATATCATTTCTATCGTTTTTTCCTATTCGATCACTATAAAAATATAATTTACCTATATATATATGAAATGATTTGGGGTCTCCACGACATTGCTTGAGTGTTGGGAGTTCCAATACATTTAGGGGTAATTTGTAGTTCCTTGAAAAACATTAATGGATATTTCAACATTGTAATGTTGTGCATAATCCATTAAAGGGATAAATGAAAGATGAAGTTGAGCGAACCTATTATAATTTTCCTAATAAATATGTGGTTAATTGGTATTCATCAATTGGACGAATGTGGAATGAAATGATTCAATAATTTAGTTATAAAACATATTTATTGAAGTTATCAAAGATTAATTATCTAAAGGAGTAGTGATAAAAATTTATTTTGGAGAGAATAGAGCATTCAAATTGTAATTTGCTGTTTTTGGATGGAGTGGATACTCAAGAGGGGGGTGAATTGAGTTCCAATTAAATTTTATGTTTAAAAACATTATTGTTTAAGAAAACCCCCAATTTTAAAAGAGGTCACATTAATTTAGGCAGTAGAAATGTAATTGTTCAATTTTTCAATAGATTTCTCAAAGGATGATTACTCCTCATAAAAATTTGTGTGGAACAATAATTCAACTTTTGAAATGATTTTAATGAATTTAAAAAATACACACATGTGCCAAAAACAACTATCAAAGTGTTAGAAAAAAATAGTTTTATGTTTAAAAAAATATAATCAGTGGATAAAACAAAGTAGAGTAATTGAATATTTTCACAACAACGTCAAAAAGAGGTTCAGTCTCCAGCAAAGACACAATCCTCTCCACTTGGTGATAACCCGCCAATATGTTATTTCTATACATGATATGTTGAACCACACCAAGGATGGGGGTTTACAATAGAAAACCTGGTTGTACAAGTCACACTTGACCTCTACAACAGTGATTAATGGGGAAAAAAAGAAATAATAGATTTAGTCCGAGGATAGTTTGATATCCTCCAGTTATGCTCTAGAGATAGTGTGTGTAATACAAATAAATATTCACACATATCAAATATAAAATATAAAACACAACAGATTTAAGGATGAGAATAGAGTTAAGAATTCTCTGTTTGTTGTGAACAAATTCTCTAGACTCAATGAATGTTGAGAATATTGTATTTTAGTTTTCTTCTCGAAGTTGTATTCAAAACAGAGTATTGAAGTTTATGTAATCCAGCTTCAGGGAGTGAAAAGGTTCATCTCGTTGATGTCTCAATCCATATTGAGACTTTGAGTTAAAGATAGCTTGTCATAGTCTTCATGTAATCTCATGGGCTTATATTTCCTCTTTTCGTATTGGCACAGTCTATGTATCAATGTGTAATGCTACTGTCATCATCGTCTCTTTAACATAAATGATGATGTAATTTTATACTCTACTATTTTCTATGCATTAGGATCTTCGCACATACATGTACCTTTTTCATGTCTAAGAATTTTCATACAAACAATATTAAATAATTTCAGAAACATTAATTTGTCTACGTATGACAGTTTGAAATAAAATTTAATTAATAAAATTAAAATGAAAACAATTATTTATATCAATCGGCGAGTAATATCTTTTCTTTTGTCTTCGGTTTGATAACTTAGGTCTATCATCTTCGTTGTGTCATCTTCAGTTTGTTGACTTCGATCTATCATACTTCAGTGTGTCATCTTCGGTGTGTCAACTTAGGTCTGTCAAACATCGGACTATCATAGTTCAGTCATTCTTAAATCAGTTTCGGTGTGTCATCTTCTGTGTGTCGACATTGGTCTGTCGAACATAGGCATGTCATACTTTGGTATTATGAAATACAAGAAATATTTTGAAGAGTCTTCCTTGCATATACCATTACAATAAGAATCGATAATCAAAGTATATGTAAAAGTACACTTGTAAACATATTGATTCATGACTTATATTCAATTGACTTATTAATGTATATGTTGTTGTATGACAAAATTAATTCACATAGAAATATTAAAATTTTCATTAAAGATATGAATCTATATATTGATTGTATTTGTGATTATGAAAAATACTTTATCATGAAGTCTCCAACAATCTCCCCATTTTTGATAGTCCCAAATTTTGGCAAATATGAATATATATAAAATAAACATGACTGAATATACATGTCCAATATTACTAAAATTTATCATTGCTAGAATTTTTTTTTAAAAAAATATTCCCCTCACTAGATAGATTAAGGACAGTGTAAGCCACCCTTTTTTTCGCATCATCCTTACTTTATCCCCCTTTCTCATATTCAATCCTGACTTTATCCCCCTTTTGGGATTAAAAAAAGATAAAAAGAGAAATGAAAAAAATTTGAAACAAGAAAGATATCACCAGAATTATCATTCAAATCATATGAGTACATGACAAACAAAAAGTGAAAATCATTATAAAAAAACAATCCATCACGAAGTATTTAGATGTAGAGGATCTTTGCCTTTTTCTGAAGCATCCAATGGAGAATAAGATGGTTTGGTAGTGGAAGAGGGTGGTGGTGAGTGGAGTACAAAACCAAGCATAGTAACACCGGTAGGAACAATTGATGTAAGAGTAGTCCTCTCTGAAAACACACGACCGAGAGACCTCTTAGTAATGATTGGTCGAATCTATGTTAGAGCATGAAGGACATTCATTGGAGCAGGAGGCCGAGAGGCAAGAACAATTGAAGTAGATGGAGGGACAAAAATATCCTCTTCCTGAACATGCAAATAGGGTTTGAGCAGTTTGATGAAGTCATTGATGTTTTCTCTTCAATATTTCATGGACTTCCCAATGTCTCCCTTATTCTACATATACTTAATCAGTAGAGGTGTAAACTCTTTCAACTAGAGAACTTGATTTTTTTAAAGCTTCTATGATTGGGTGAATTTGATGATTTTCTCCCATGAACAAGAAATAGTTGAGAAGTTTTTGGTTGGTATATATCATAGTGAAATACTTATCCACATTTTCCTGAATTCCCTTCTAAGCTGCAGAGGCTTCATTGGTACATTGTATGACCATATTGTATACCATATCTATATTCTTATGTATCTTCTCAAGTGTTTCTTCATCTGAAGCAATCTAGAGTTTCTTAATCTACTCTCTCATCCCAGTATTGAGCGACTCTAAATCAACAACAACACTTCTTCCAATCCTAGTACTAGATGAGACAATCAACATTTTTCCACGTTCTACTTTCAACTTTTTCAAATCAACATTGAGTAGATGTGTTAACAAGTTCCTAAGAACATCCAAAACACCACTAAAGGTTGTATGGAAGTCAGAGGATAAGGAATGAAGCTCATTGCTCATCATTCATACTTTTCTCACAAAAAAGAGTTGTTTCTAACAATAGATTCAGCCATAGTAATATGATTTGGTTGAATATCTTGAATCTCAATTATTGAAATTTTTTCTACATTATCATCTGGGATATTTGTTGTTGTGGAGGTGTCATTTTTGGATCCCACTAAAGATAGAATAGACTCACATATCCCATTCTTAATCTTTTCCATATCAGCCTTGCTGACATATTCTATAGGCACTGACTGACAAAATGGGTCTAGTGTAGGAAATGTAACTATTGTAATTGGATAAGTAGGCTATAGGCCAGCTTGGACATGAGGAATAGAAGAAGGAGGTACCATTTCTTCATCTGAGTCATATTCTAAATAGAAAAGTATATATCCTGGATTACTAATTGACTCTCTAGCACAGGTCAAATCTCTTGGCTGAATGGTATCAATTATTACACTTATTCCTTTTGGCATAGGAATAAAATTAATTTCACCAATTTCTTCATCCTATTCTCTGGCCATAAAACTTTTCCTGGGGATTAGAACCAACCGAACATCAGGTTCATCCAGAGCTCCAGCTTCTTCATCTTCACCAGCTACTTCCTCAATTTGAGGCATTGGAACTACATCATCTTCTTCCTAGCCAGCATCCATAATATCATTCAATCCCTGAATGATATCTTCATTTTCAGAAATGGGATAGAGTGGTCTCTCCACATATCCATCATCTCTATGATCATCAGCCTGTTGATCAGCAGGCACTATTCCATCACCAGCTTCATGAACGGATTCCTTAGTGGATCTGTCAACCACTAGTTTTCCCACTTTTAGAGAGTCACTCACATATTTCAACACTTCCTCCATCATCAACCTTATAAATATATTCTTTATAATAATAATAATAATCATCATCAGATTCCTCATCTGATTTTATAACATAACCTTCAACTCCAGTAACACTATTTTCTTCCTCTTCTTCATCACCAGGAATAGTTTCTCTTGAAGGAGATTCCATAGGTGGACTAGCATGTCTATAAGTTATATTCTTGTGACTTTCATCTATATCAGGATCACTCCTATCATCAAAAAGAGATCCTTCTTCCCTAGGTACTTCATCCTCATCTTCTTCATCAGAATAGACATGAACTTCTCCATGTTTGAGACCAGGATCTACGTGGTTATTTGGTATAAAAGGATGGTCAACTAAATTGAACTCCTCAAAAACCCTTTCTTAATCTCTTACCCAACATATCTTCCATGGGATATAGAAGATTTTCATCTTTTACAAATGTATTTCTGAAGAAAAAAACCACTATAGGCAGTTATCATTTTATCTCCATCTTCTACACAGTGTAATTTCTTCAGCATGGCAGAAATCATTCTCAGATAGTATTAACAGTTTGCCTTCAAAGATGGCTTAATCAACTTAGAAATATGTACCATATCATATCTGCACAAATTCACCTTTATTCCATCTTAGAACAAAAATATCCTGAACACAAGTTTATATTTCACCGCAGAGAAATCTCCCTACCTAGGGAAGATTTGATGATATATGAACTCAAAAAGAAATCTTACTTCTCCTTCAAATTTATTGTCTACAATTCTAATGGATTATTCATTTCAAGTAAGCTCATTCGAAGCATATTTATATGAAATTTTTTTTATGAAGGTGGAATATTACAAGGATATTTATCATAGATACCTTTATGAGGTACCTCTATTAATTTATCTCATTCCTTCGATGAGAAAACCAATTCCTTTCCCTTAACTATAGGCTTCAACTTTGTAGCCTCAGCTTCATCAATTTATATATTTAAATGCTGATATAATTAATGCACAAGGTGGGGATAATAGGGTCTTTCATTGTTGATAAACCAACAGATCCACCCTTGAGTTTCTATTACCTTTATTAGAAAATATTTTCTTCAAAGAAGCCACTCAGGAGACATTTCCTTCTCAGCTGTAACAACCGGATATTTTAAGCATGTTTTCTCTGTCCTTCTGGTTTCACCCTTCTGTCACTTAGCAGGAGGATATTTTCGAGGCTCTTCCATTTTAGGCTTAGTACTTTACATGGGGAACACTATAGATTCAAACTGTGTCGAGAGGTAAAGAGTCGAGAGAGAGAGAGAGTGACTAATTATAGGAGGCTTTACGACAATAGAGAAAGTGAATTTTCAAGATGGATTGGACTTAATATATCATTTAGGGATTGTAAATTGAAAAATATAAAATTTAAATGTGAAAAGTTGAAATAAATAAAACTACGATGTTTCACGTAATGTAGATGAAATTTACAAATCATCCCTTAAGTGTATCAGTTTCAAAGAAACAGTTTTAAGAAGATCAGTTTCACAAAAATTGGTTTCACAGAAACTAGTTTAATAAAAATCTGTTTTATTAATATCGGTTTCATAAAAATCGGTTTCACAAAGATCGATTTTACAAAGATCGGTTTTAAAAAGAACGGTTCTACAATGATCTGTTTTACAAGGAACTTTTTTTCAAATATTGGTTATAAAAATATCAGTTTTAGAAAGATCAGTTTTACAAAGATCAGTTTTACAAAGATCAGTTTTAAGATGATTTTTTTTACAATGATCGATTTTACAAATATCGGCTTTACAGTGATCGATTTTACAATGATCGGTTTTACAAATTTATCATTCATAGTTCATGTCTGATGTAATTCATTCTCTCAGAATTTATGGGTTTAGTGAATATATCAGCAATATGATGTTCAGTTCAGATAAAATCTAGAGTTATTTAACCTTTTTGATTATGATCTCTATAAAAGTGATGTCTTACATCAATATGATTTGTTCTAGAATGAGATATTGGATTTTTATAAATTTTAATAGCACTTGTGTTGTCACAGATAACGGAGAAATTTCTTAATTGATATCCATAGTCTATTAAAGTGGGTTTCATCCAAAAAAAGTTGTCCACAACAACTACCAGCAGCAATGTATTCTTTCATGGCAGTAGATAATGCAAAAGAATTATTCTGTTTATTGAACCATGACACTAGTGACTTTCTTAACATGTGGAATGTCTCAGAGGTGAGTTTCAATATAGCTTACAACCAGCAAAGACAGCATCTGAATAGCTTATTAAATCAAATGATTGTCATATTGGATAAAATAATCCTATGTTGGGAGTATATTTAAGATATTTGATAATATTTTTAACATCATTTAAATGATATTTTTTTGGTATTATCTTGAAAGAAAGCACACATGAATACACTAACATAATATCAGGTCTACTAGTACAAAGGTTGAGCAGACACCCTATCATGCCTCTATAGTTGGTTTGATCCCCTAATTCTCCAGCTTCATCATCATCCAATATACATGTTTTAATCACAGGTGTATCACTACCTTTACTACCATCCAAACGAAATATTTTTAAATGATATTTAGTATATTTAATTGGATTAAAAATAATACCATTTTTATTTTGAATGATTTGAAATCAAAGGAAAAATTTATGTTCTCCCATTAAACCCATTTCAAATTCATTTTTTCATTATTCTTGAAAAATCAGTATATAAATAATTTCTAGAAGATCCAAAAATTATGTCATCCATATAAATTTTCACTATAAAAACATCTTTTGAAATACTTTTAATAAACAAGGTAGGATATGATATTCCATTAGTAAAACCGTTTGAATTATGAAATGAGGAAAGTCTATCATACCAAGCTCTAGGAGCATGCTTTAGACCATATAAAGATTTAGAATGTTTAAAAAATTATTTGAAAAGTGGGGATTTTTAAATCTAGGGGGTTGTTCAAAAAATACATCCTCAACTATTTACCCATTTGGAAATCACATTTGACATCCATTTAATAATGTTTTAAATTCAGATGAGCTGCATAATCAAGTAGTATCCTAAAGTCCTCTAACCTAGATACAGGTGAAAAGGTCTCCTAAAAGTATATTCCTTCCTCATGACTATATCTTTTTGCAACAAACCTAGAATTGTTTCTAACTATATTTCTAGACTCATAAACGTTTTTTCAAAAACCAACATAGTTCCTATGATCAATGTGTCTTTAAGACATTCAACTAGTTCCCATACATTATTTATTCTGAATTGAATTAATTTTCCTTTCATAGACATCACCAAAAATTAATCATTGATAAAATCATTAATATTTGTGGGTTCAAGATATAAAATAAAATCATGATGTTCAACCTGGTTTCTTAGAGAAGCTCTAGTTTGTATCCTTCGGTTTAAATCACCTACTACAGCATCAAAAGGATGATTCTAGAGAGTTCGAATACATCTAGAAATAGTTGAACTAGACTCCCTAAGAATGTTTATTGGTCCATACTCAACAGGTGTAGATTCTTGAAGATTCCAAAAATTGGTAACTTTTATAGGGGATTTACCGTCATTATCATTATGGTTCATAATTGACATATCATCCTCAATATTTTCAATAGAGGTTTTGGGGTCATGCGGATCATTATCATCATAATTGACATGAATTGACTCTTCCACACATTTGGTCTTCTTATTCAATACTCTACAGGCTTTATTGGTGGTAGAGTAACATAGGAAAAGTCATTCATTAATCTTGGAGGCAAATTTTTCAATATTATCTTTAGTATTAAGGATAATGACATTGCAACAAAAAACTCTGAAGTATTTAACCTTAGGATTACTATTGTTCAAAAGTTCATAAGATGTATTATTAACAACAGGTCTAATCAATACTCTATTAATGGTACAAAAAGTTGTATTTATAGCTTCAGCCCAAAAAAATAGGTAAATTATACTCAATAAGATTAGTCATTGTTATTTCTTGAAGGGTCCTATATCTTCTTTCCATGAATCCATTTTGTGAAGGTGTTCTAGGAGGAGAGAAATTGTTACTATAGCCATTGTGTGAGAAATAGGAATCAAACTCTAGATTTTCAAACTTATGGCCTTGATCACATTTCATGGTCTTAATTCTAAGTCCACTAGGCTTTTCTACATACTTGGAATATTTGATAAAATAATAACAAGATTCACTTTTGTGATCTGGAATGTATACCCAAGTTTACCTAGAAAAATAATCTACAAGAACATAAACATAGTGCATACCATTTAAACATGAAACTCTTGATGGCCCAAAAAAATCTATGTGAACCAACTCAAGCGGTTGAAAAGTTGAAACTTCTATCTTTGGTTTGAAATAAACATTGTGTTTCTTTACTTTTTGACAAGGATGGCACACATTGTTCTGTGGGAATTCTAGTTTAGGTAAGTCTATAAATAAACCTATCCTTGTATGTTTCCGATGAGAGTGCACATTGCAGTTTCCTAATCTTCTATGCCAAGACAAGGATTCCTTATGAAAATCCTTTAAGCAAAAAACATTTTTCATAGCTAAAGAATTTATGTAAACAACATACACAATATCATTTCTAAGAGCAGTCAATATTAAATCATTTTTGGAATTAAAAATATTACATGGATTATTTTTATATTTGTCATTGAATCCATAATCACAAAATTGAGAGATGCTATGTAAATTGTACTTTAATCAATAAAAAACTACTTTTGAAATTAATATTGTATCAGGGTTACTGATCTGGTCTAAGCCACCGATTTTTCTATTTGCATTTTCACCAAATGTTACGTGACCATCATCAAAATTGATTTGGATTTTGAATCATGAGTAGTATCAGGTCATATTTTTTGAACATCCACTGTCCAAATACCAAAGAGTCTTATAGAAACTCTTGAGGAAACATCCATGCCAAAACGATTAGACATTGGATAACTTTGGTACCCATATTTTCTTGGGTTATGAGAGGTTAGGAAGTAACATTTTGGAAACCCATACTTGTCTCAATGATTTCCTATAATCAACAGATATATTTGGAGACATAAACACTTTGTTTGGTCCTTTAAAGATTTTTTTATGAAATGTCCTAGTACATGAACTAGTAGAGAATTGTCCAGATTTTTGAATAAATTTTTTTAATGACCCTTCTCTTTCAAGGCTGATATCCTAGACCAATTGTATATTTTGGGGCAATCTGTTGTACTAGAAACAGAGTCAGGGTCTCTCTAATGGAAATAAATTTTTCAAGATAATTATTTAATTGTTCATTTGATAATTGGATTGCGTTGTTTTCTTTTAACTGTTGAGCACATTTTTCTTTCTCAGCATCCAGGCTTGACATAAAATTTTCATTTAAAGCATGTTGTCTCTTTAATGTTTAATATATTTCCTTGAGCACATTAAAGGTATCCTCAATAATTTAACAATATTCAAATGGATCATCATAAACCATATATTTAGTATTATGTAACTCACTCTTATTATCCGAATAATAGGAATTATGTATAGGATAGATAAGTGTTACCTCAGATGTCTCTATCATGAAACATATGTTGGCATGATTATTATGTT
The DNA here is from genome assembly GCA_963277665.1 of Viscum album. Taxonomy (NCBI): domain Eukaryota; kingdom Viridiplantae; phylum Streptophyta; class Magnoliopsida; order Santalales; family Viscaceae; genus Viscum; species Viscum album. The sequence goes on from OY728127.1 coordinate 2,019,006,645, forward strand.
CCCTATCAGAAGCATTAGATCCACTAGAGTTTTCTTCTGAAGCACTCTAGGTAGCTTTCATAGCCATTTTATATCATTTTCCCTTGTCTTCATATTTCTTCTTGAATTTCAGTTTGGGACAGTCTGACTTCACATGACCTTTTCATTTTCACTCATAGAAGAATATCTCATTTGTGTTGTCATTCCATTTTCTATCTTTCCTCCATTTTCATTTACTACCATACATTCCCTTGTAGGTTGACATAATAATGATTTTTTTCAGTTAATCTTTTTGAACCATCTATCAAGATGGGCCATCTCGTCATCACTGTCTGAATCTGACTCATCGCTAGTGGAGATGTCTATAGGAACTTGAACTTTTTCATTGTTTTTTCTCATAGAGGTTGTAGAGTTGAATGCTACTAACTTCATCCTTGGTTCCTCATCTACTTCTTGATTCACCTTATGTTCATTCTTGTACATCATAAGTTTTCCAATTATCTCTTTCACTAGTAGAATTATTATGTCACAAGATTCTCGGATGGAAATATAATTTCCCCTCCAATTGCGAGGTAGGCATCGAAGTAGTCTCATAATCTAGTCCTTTTTGTCCACTGGTTTTCCTGGTAGACTCATAGTGTTCACTATTTTGTTGAACATGATATTCATTTCAGAGATAAGTTCATCAGGCTTCATTTTAAAATTATAATATTTATTAGTGTATGTATTCAGTTTCATTTCATTAACATTATTTGTTCCCTGATGATAAATAGATTAGTATCCCAAATTTCATATGAAGTTTTACCAGAAGATATTCTATTGAATTCATTATCTCCTAGATAACAGTAAAAGGCATTAATTTCTTTACAGTTATTATTATACGTAGCTTTAGTCCACTAAGACCATGTATCACTAGAAGTATCAGGTAATGTATGGTGTTCTTCATTTGTGTCCCATATTTAAGGTCCTATACTCTCTAGAAAAATTTTAATTTTTAATTTCCACTTTGCATAGTTATTACCATTAAAGAATGGTGACTGGTTAGTAGAAGAACCCTCAACCCTTGTTTCAATAGTTACATAGAATTTAAAGAACTGAAAATTTAGATATGAAATAAATTTTTATATATTTAGGATACAAATAAAATCACAGTTGAAAATAAATTGAAAATATTGAAAATTAATAAATCCTATGATACCAAATGTAGGTCGAACTGATACTCAATTGGTGGTGAATTGAGTTCCAATTAAAATTTCTATTAAAAAACATTATGGTTTATGAAAAACCCAAATTTTAAAAACGTCCCAGTTAATATTGGCAGTAGAAATGTAAATTTTCAATTGGTCAACATGTTTCTCAAAGGGTGATCCGATCTCAGATAAATCAGTGTAGAACACTAATACAACTATTGAAATAGAGTTTAATGAAGTGAACAAATACAAACACTAGCCAAAACAAACTATCAAAGTGTAAGAAAAAATAGTTTTATGTTTTAGAAAATATAAGCAGTGGATAAAACAAAGTAGAGTAATTAAATATTTTCCCAAAAATATAAAAAAGAGGTTCAGTCTCAAGCAGAGACTTCATCCTCTCCAATTGGTGATCACCTTCCACCAAGATGTTTATATACATAAACATTTGATACAAAACCTAGATTGGGGTTTAAAACCGCACACCCAGTTTTCTAGGTCACACTTGACCTATACCACTGTTATTCGTGGGAAACAAAACAAATAAGAGATTGAGTATGAGGATAGTTTGACATCCTCCAGTTATTCTCAAGAGACAGTGTATATTATACCAATACATATTCACACTGATCAAATAGAAAATATAAAACACAACAGAGTTAAGGATAAAATAGAGTTAATAATTCTCTATGTATTTTGAACTAAAGCTATAGACTCAATGACTGTTGAAAATATGGTATTTGAGTATTCTTCTCGAAGTTGTCTTGAAAACCGAATCTCACTGTTTCTCTAATCCAACTTTAGAGAGTGAAAAGGCTCAGCTCATTGATGTCTCGATGTATATTGAAACTTTTAGGTAAAGATAGCTTGTCACAGACTTCTTGTAATCTCAAGCACTTAGTTCTCCTCTTTTCATATTGGCACAGTCTGTGTAGCAGAGTGTACTACAACTATCATCATCTCAAATTAACATAAAATATGAGGTCCTATTATACACTATGAATCACTACTCATAAGGATATTCACACATGCTTGTACCTCATACTTGTCTATGAATTTTCCTACAGACAACATTAAATAATGTCAGAAACATTAATTTGTCTATATATGACCGTTAGAAATAAATTTTAATTAATAAAATGGAAAAAATTATTTATATCAATCGGTAAGTAATCTTCGGTCTGTTGTCTTCGGTTTGATAACTTTGGTCTATCATTTTCGGTGTGTTATCTTCGGCGTGTCGTCATGGTATGCCATACCCGGTGTTTCATCTTTGGTGTGTTGACTTCGGTTTGTCATACTTTGATCTTTCGTACTTTGGTCTGCCATACATCGGTTTCGGTGTGTCATCATCGGTATGAGGAATTTTTTCTGTTGAACATCGGCATGTCATACTTCGATCTCAGGGAATACATGAATGATTTTGAAGAGTCTGTCTTTCATGTACCATTACAAGATTAATTTTTCATAGATGTATATGTTAAAATACACTTGTAAACAAATAAATTTATGACTTATAAGCAATTTACTTATTAATGAATATTTTTTTTGTATGAAAAAAATTATTGACATAGAAATATTAAAATTGGCATGAATTATATGAATATGTATATTGAAATTATTTATGATTATGAAAAATATGTTATCATGAAGGGTCCGATAGTTGTATTCAAGAAGGGACAATGAGTCCACCCAGAAACATATTACAATTATCCACTATAGTGGAATTGGTACATTGAAACATGTCATTTTTTATCCTTGTATATAGCCTAGTGTGGATGATCTATGTAAAATATTTGTTCCCCATGCATGATTCCATTTTTGGTCATAAAATTCTATGGGAAATTGAGAGAAATGTGTTTTGTTTTATGAAGAATGGTGATCTAAAGGGGATGTATTGTAAATCTATCATATCTATCTTCACTACCCCTCTCATGTTATTTAATCTAGTTATGATCCCTATTCTAATAGTTAAATGTGTGGGACTAAAACACATTGAAATTTCTAGAAGGGTAATGAAAAATTATTTAGGGGTGATAAGAAAAGGAACCTTTCTAGAAAATTCATAAATAAAAATCCCAAAAAATTATTTTAATGAAATGAATGATCTTATAAACCCTCATCCTATTTTTAAAATATATCAAATTTTGGAATAGTGACATTATATGAATAAATGAACACTTTCATGGGATATTGATGTTAACCAAATTTAATAACCTCCAATTCCTGGAGGGAACTGGAATGTTTATTTCAACCCAAATGAAGAGGAATATAATAAAAATGACATGATGAATGGTTCACCAGTTATTGTGTAACATTTATATATGATCTCCCCAAAACATATTTGTCAGAATTAATATCCCATTGATCTTTTTGATAGCCTCTTTAATTAAATTTAATGTTATTATTGGTACAAATTGAATTTCATGTTATATAGATAAAATAAATTATTAAGAGAAGGAAATAACCCTCCATATCACGAATCAAAATATGATTATATACAAGTGAAAGGAGGTAGATTAATCTCATTTGTAATAATCATCACAAGAGTGGATATTATTTCCATATGAGAAAACATATCTAGCTCGAATGATCAATAATATGGAAAAGATCCTCATTTATGACTTTCCCATTTTAAAGGAATATACATAATATATTTGATATGGAATTTTATAGTTTTCCCCTTGTATGAGAAGTTTTTTTTCAATAAAACTCATAATAAAACACTTCTAATATCTAAAACACCATAATCAATGGCCACTATTGACCTTGTAGATCTAGAGAAGTAATAATAGAAGCTATTAGATAATGGTTTTATACACAAAAGTGGATCACCAAGGGTTTTACTTTCCTTTTTAATGATGATGAAGAATGGGTCAATGTGCCTCCGCAATAATTATTGAGGGTGTAAAAAAGATCACAGAAAAAATCATGTTTAATCTAACATAGGTTGATGACTTGTTTGATTATATTTATTTGGGCAATTATAAAGTGAATATGGAGAAGGATATCCCCAAGACTGATTTTTATACAAGATACAGATATTACATGTTCATTGTGAATCCATTTGGACACAATAATGGTCCATCTAAATCCTTGAACATGATGAATAGTGTGTTTAGTAATTACCTTGAATGTTTTCATAAGTATTTATAGATGATATTATTATGTACTCCATAATAATGGGGGAATAAATTGGGCTTAAAATTCATGATTTTTCATATCTTTTTATTAATTGTTTGATTATTTAATAAATTTTTCCCTATTTTAAATTAATTTTATTTTTTAATTTTATAATTTAATTTTATAATTAAAAATATTATAGTTTCTGTATTTTTATTTTTAATATTACTAATATTAACTTTATTATTTTAGTTTTATTTATACTTATTAAATATTAATTCGACTAAATTGGTTATGATTTTAGATTATTATTTAATGATTTTATTTAATTAAGAGATACATTAATATGATAATACATATTTTAATATTTTTTTAATTTTATTATATATCTTCAAAAAAAAATTATTGTTTTAATCAAAAATAACTGTTTTTTTAATTAAATTTAATTAATCATTTTTATATCCCGTATCAGATAAGTTATTTGATATGCCCCTTAATTGTAGAGTTTAGTTTAGTTTTAATTTATCATAGAATAATTTTTTTTTGAAGTAATTAATTATTCAATATTAAATTTTATGAATATATAATTTGTTGACTAATTAATAAGATTCTGGTTTTGCCATTTTATTTTTTCACATTTTAGTCTCATTAATCATTATTTTCATCTACAGTTTACAAAGCGGAAAAAATACCTAGTAATACCTTATTTTCATGCCACCAACAAAATATGGCAGTGTATTATTTACACATCGCCACAAATATATTTACATTGCTGCAGCTTCACATCACCACATCAGTGGTCTTGTCTCACCTTTCACTCCAAATCTTCCATAAAAATCATTACACTACCATTCGATTCACCATTTGAAAATTACTAATGAAGAAAAATCCCCATAGACGGTCACTTGTGGAGGAGTGCCAAGACTGAGCCACTATGGTTCAATCTTCCTCCAAGATTGGATATTTAAGGACGTGTCGACACCATAGATTGATCATGCCCCAATACCTATGGATCCATGTAGAATAACATCAGTGGAATCAATATCTAGCTAAGGAAGAACACATCCTATGGCCCCCAGATGGATAAAGGGGGAGGCAAATTTTTTAAAATAATATATAAAACCAAAATAAATAAAAAACAAATAAAAAATTATTAAATAAATGTTAATTAATATTAATAATAATAATAATAATAATAATAATTAAAAATTAATACATAGAATTAACTAAATAAAATTATATAATCTTATAAATATTAAATAAGAATCATTTATTTAAAAATATTTATTTATATTACCATATAAAATTTACTTTGATTAAATTTTACATATTCATAATAGTTTGATTTAGATATAGGTTCAACATAAACTCTATGTTGGAGATTTATCAAGGGTTTGACTAGAGTAACATCCCAATCACTGACACCACATGGTTAGTTCCACACATTCGGAGACTTGGAGGAAAATAGGGAACAGGACGTTGCTATCATCGATGATCAACATGAAAATTGTAGATGTATTTAAAAATTCAGAAAATGAAAGCATCAGAATGGTGGGGGGCTTTCACAACTTCTCATTCGTCAAATATTATCTAGAAGAAATCAAGGATACTTCTCGGAGACAATGACTCAGGGTCCTAGGTGAGACGATACATTGCATTAGTCCGGGATTAAACTGGTGAATTTTTCTCCCTCCCCAAATTCAATTTCTATACTCATTAATTGAATATTTTCAATTATTTTCATCAACATGATTCTAAGATTAATTTATTAGATCCGGAATTATAACTTATTGGTTTATTTCTCAAACTTCTTCAATAAACTCTTCTATGAAATCATAATTAATTTCTGTGATTGAATCTGATTTTATTTTAAATTGTTCTCACCTCTAATTTTTCAAATTCAAACCACCATGATCAATTAGTGTGATAGATCATGAATCTGTATTTCTAGGCTTTAATTTAGAAAAAAAGGAAGTTAAGAGTGAATTTTATTTCAATGGTATATTCATTAATTTTTATACTAGTTGATGAATCATTTTGTAGCGAACTCCTAGATTCAATATTATGTTGGATCTATCTCCTGGTGATGTAGATTTCTTAATAATTTTTTGATGTATTTTTACATTAATTTTTAGTGAAGAATTAAATTTTTTAACCAACAGTTTCAGGATTCCCAAGTGTCTTCCTTCATCACTTTTTCTTAGTACATGTTCTAGTTTTAATAAAATTCATTCCCTATTAGTTCATTTTAGCTATAGTTTCAAACATTGTTCTTTAAAATATATTGTTTCTCATAACTTATTTATCAAATTAAAAAAAAGTACATAGAAAACTCACCCACTGTTAACAAAAATGGGGTTATTTGAAAAACATTTGTCACTCTACATTCTATATGGGTTCGATCCAAGTTATCAAAATGAAATATTTAGTATAAAAGGAAAATTTATTAAAAATTTAAAAAATTTAACGTATATAAGGTCCGGTTTTTGGAACCCTTTCCAGGAATGTATTTATGTGACCACTTTTAAAATCACTAAAATATAAAAAGATTTTAAAATATAAAATTTTTCATAAATGAATTTTGAAAAATGAAAACCATGTTTTTTTGTAATGTACTGCCTCTAACTGTTGATTTTTTAATTTTTCGTTCAATATAAATTTTCATTCATTTCAATATTAAAAATTTATTGTTAAAACTATTTCTTATAATTTTTACATTATATCACATTTTTTATGAGGAAAAAACTTCATCTAATAAACTAGAGTCGATATACCCTGAAATTGATAAACATTTAACTGCTCTAACAAACTAAAATGGAAAACATAAGAGAGAGGATTCCTTCAACTATAAATCAACCAAACTATCACCCAAACATGTAGAAGAATATGAGAGGACTAGGATGAAGCAGTTTCAACTCCATCAAGTATTTAGAAACCCGTCATCCTTTAGAAATTATCTTAATGAATGGAATCAAGAGTTAAAATAGACCTATGATTCAATTATTCCTTCATTCAACGAGCTCTCTAAAGAGGACTCTATTTCCATAATTATTGATTTCTAAAAAACTAGGTGACAACATACACTCATATGAGTAAAAAAAAGGAACGTATGATGAGAGTATTTCCATCCTTTTTCTGTAATGGAAATGTTAGAAAATGGTTTCTAAGTCTAGATGAAAATATTTTTGAGAATTGGTACCATGTAGATAATTCATTTATAAGTAAATTTTATCTCCAAATAGATAAAGGAAAACGTAGTACTAAAATAATATGTTCTTACTACAATAATGGAGAATCAATTCATGAGGGTTCAGACATATTTAAAGACCTTCTTAGGCAGTGTCACCATCATTCACTCCCATCCCATGTTCTCTTGGAAACATTATATAATGGACTCTCTTACACTATTCAAAATATTGTTGATTACTCTAATGGGGGTAAAAATAATGATAAAACAGATGATATTTAATAAATTTTTAATTACCCTTCCATGAACTATCAACATAAAAAAATCATTAAGAAAATGAGTAAATAGAAATGATAATTACAATAGTCCTAGAACAAAAATGAATTCTCAACTTGATGAAGTCAAAAAACAATTTCAAACATTTAAGAAAAAAAATTTCCCAAAAAAAATAATTAATGAAGTGTACAATCAAATAAAAAAATAATCTATTAGGGAAAAATTATATCAATGTATTATGTATGGTCACACTGAATTTTTTTCCCCAAACATTTACATGATATCCCAATAACATGAATATTAAAATTTTGTTAACTATGATCTGAGGATGCATTCCAAGGATGAGAGATTTTAAAACCACTAAACCAAGGCTATAGAAACCATCTCATCCTCTCATAGAAATAATAAGGAATGGTAAATAATTCTAGTGCCCATGGATACCAATTCCAACCAAAACAATAATTTCAAAATAAACAATAGTCTGAGTCATCAAATTTAAAAAAAATATTGATGGTCAAATGTTTTCAAAAATTGATCCAAATTTTAATACAATGGACTCCAAAAATGAAAATTTCAAAAATGAACTGAAAAATACAAAGGTCCAATATGGATATATTAAATTTAAATTGATGCTATAATGAAAAATCATGGAACTCAATTGGGAAAGCTAGATAGATATATGAAATCTAGGGATGATGAAAGGCTATCTAGAATAACTGAAATAAACCCTAAGGATAGTTTCATAGATATTGTAACAGGTTGTGGTATTAACTATGAATCTAAACTCTTAAAATACTATAAATATTCCCAAACTATAAAATTAAATGATTTTGTAAATAAAAATCTATCATGTAAAAAATATGGAAATTAAGAAAAGCATGTTGAAAATGAAACAAATCTAAATTTTTCACATAAAATTCTATCGGAATTTTTTTTCGAATATAGGTATAAATTCTGTAAGGAGAAAAATATTGATGGATTAATTGGAATTAAATATGTTATTAAGAATTTTCACCACCAATCCATTTCCTGGAAAAGATAAAACTAAAATGTTACAACAATGCTGAACATCATTAGTTCCATTGGATTTTAACTAAGCTCCATGTTTATATTAATTTTATGTATCCCTTGATCCAAATTCCATTATACCATAAATATCTTAAAAATTGTTTCCTAATAAATAAACATGAATAATTTTCTACATACATCCTTACTGAAGAGTTTTGTGTTGTACTAAAAAAGAATTTCCCTCCTAACCTCAAGTGCCCAGGTAGTTTTTTTTTCATAATGTGCACCATAGAAAATTCATGCCAACTCAACTGCCACTATGACATAGGTGCATGTGTCAACATGTTCTCGTACTCACTATTTAGTTGTTGAGATCAGATGATATTACATCCACCAATTTCATCCTACAGTTAGCGGAATTATTATTTAAACCTCATATAATAATGGTATATGACCTTCTCATTACAAATAGGAATTTATTTTTACTATTTGAATTCTTAGTCTTTGAAATGGAGTGTGGCCAGGAGGTTCCCATCATTCTAGGAAGGACATTCTTGTAATATTTTTAATTTTTCATTGATTTTTATTTGTTTCATTTGATTATAAAAATTAGAGAATAACACGAAGAATTCATTGTATTTAAAAATGTCAAAGAACCAAATTTTTGAATAATTGATCCATGATAGTGTCTATAGATGCTGATGATACACTAGAAATTTTTAAAGAATCTAAAAATCTATCCTTTAATGATGAAATTAATCTGGATGTTGAAAATGGGTTTCTCAAACAAACGAATCAGTTCCAATTCAGATTCTGTAAAATTTTCCACAACTGGATAACTTCCTAGTTTCATCTTCTTTTGCATATACATCTTCTTCTTCTAAACATAAAGAATTTCTGAGTGAACATTAGGTAATTGAATTGTCACCATCACTATTGAAAAACATGATAATGTATAAATACATTTTATTAAACAACATGATGAGTTTAATTTGATTAATATACTAAATTCTTCACTAGAATGTTATGATAGTGAGTGGTCCACTTTATATAGTAGTGATGGAAACATTAAATGTTATCTATAAATTAAAAATATTTCATCTTTTCCAACTCCCTTTTTTTTCAAATACCATATACCTCACATGCCCAATAGTTATCCGATATGTTAAAATGGTCCCACATTTGAGCTTAAACCACTTCCTGCACATCAAAAATATTCATTTTTTTTTGCAAATAGTACATTTCATTTTATTAATTCAAATGAATGAATGTAAAGTGAAGAGGTAAAATTGTTGGGAATTATTTTTTAATTTATATCATCAATATGTCAGTCCATATATTTTATCATGGATATTATCCCTTAATTATGAATGCATAATATCTTTGTAGAACTAGACAAAAAACCTAGATTAATGTGTCAAAAAAGATTGAATCCTAATATGAAAGAAGTTTTATGGGTGGAAGTTATCAATCATCTAGTCACTAGAATTATCTATCCTATTAATGATTGTACTTGGGTAATTCTAGATAATGTTGTCCTAAGAAATGATGGTTTCACTTTTTATAACCAATAGGAATAATGAAGAATTTAAAGTGCGAAAATATACCATGTGGAGAGTATGTATAGATTATAGGAAGAATAATTCATCCACTATGAAGGACCATTTTCCAATTAGCATGAACAAATGATAGAGACGATTGTTTGAATTGTTTTATTATATTTTTTGGATGGGTTTTGTAGTTATAAAAAGTTCCCAATAGCTCCTACGTATAAGGATAAATCTAGCTTCACATTCCCCTGTTGGCACTGAATTCTAGATATGACCTTAAATTGGAAAATTTGAGATACCTAATGATAGATTCTGACTCGAGGGATGATCACAAGGATCTTGAGAATGTTCCACACAATTTTTGGAGCCTGGACAAGAAAATTTTTATATGTGCGCAAAACTCTTGTGCACCTGATACAACGTCAACTTGGTTCTTTTTCTCCAAGCCCCTGAAAGTGGCTATGCCAGGTTTTCACATGCCTCCTAGCATTCCACAACCAATATTCTCACCTATAAAAATAAATATACACCCTTACCTGAGGAAAATGATCCCAAACTAGAACAGTCTCCCCAGCATGCATAAGATTACCACTACCCTGACAATGTAGAACTCATCATGTAAAATTAAATGATCTATCACGATAGGTATCACATGGGTCTCTCTTAGGGTGGGCCCACTAGGGCTTGTGCCTCACAAATATCCAATTTTATCAAGTCAAAGTGCACACAAAATAACCCTCTTGAGGAAAAGGGTAACCCTAGTGCATAGACATACTATGCTCGGATCCCTTCCCATTGAGAACGAGGCTCCAAATATGTGTCAAACCATTGACGTTGCATGAATGCCTTCAATATTGCATGACCCCATACATTGTGCTCCATGTGTTATATTCATTCTATGACTCCATTTTTTTAGAACCCCATTCGTGCAACATCCCTATATTTCATGCACATCTTCCATGCAGTCCCCCAGGATTGTGGACAATGATTTCAAGGTTCACTGAGCGGTGTTCCATGGTTTGTTTCAATACCTCATGATTCTTCGCATAGGTATGCTTTCATATATTCCTTATTCACATAGTTGTTCATAAATGGATGCCTCTATCGACCACTCCTCCACCGCATTAAAAACAAGAATTTCTTGTGCATTTCCCTCCCTATGTACAATTTAGTAAACGTTATGTATGTCCAAGGGGTGATAGAAAAGTATCTATAATCTGAGCTAGAGTATGTTAATCTACCAAAAACCCCTCATCCTTAACACATATAATTAAATTGTGATCACTACATATGTGATAGGACATGGAGGATTCAAAGGATATTGAGAAACTGAGGTCACCTGCCTTCTCTTTCCCTTTCTGATTTTTCACAATGTGTGCCTCAGACAGTCTTTATATAAGCCATGATACACCTCAACATGGTTTTCTCGATACGATGGTCATATCCTACTCATTCATCAAGTCACCCTCTTTAGGCTTCCCTCCTAGAGTATGTTCATTTCTTCACCATTCCTCGCGGTTGCATCTTTGATGACACGATCGTCAAGTCCACAGCTACATCTTGTTTCTCACATTGTGCATGACTCAAGTTGAAATAGATAAAGAATAAATGATGAAATATTCATTGGTATGATAATAATGTGTAATATACAACATATAATTAGGATAATATACTTTTTTATTCTCTAGAATATCTTTTGTATGCTAAGCATGTGTATGCCCTAGCACATCCTTGGGCTGCTAACCATTTGTAAGACCTATCATATCCTTAGGCTTCTAACCATTTGTAAGACCAAAACATATTTTTAGCCTATAAACCATGAATAATCCCAAACATATCCTTAGTATTATAAACTCATGTAATACCCATTCCCTATTTCTTTCCTAGAATAATGTGGGTTTTGATACCTGTCTTTTATTGGGTATGTAGGAAGCCTCGCCGAGGATCACACCTAGTATCCATCTTTCCCAACCACTGAATGTCTATTCACTTTTGTCCAAAATGATGTTAAACTATGGGATCATTCTTTATTTCCTCTTAATTTCATAAAACCACATGGTTTTTGATCCATGTATTCTAAAAATGTTACATAGGACACATCCTTAAGGTTCAACCCTAATCAATGGTTTACTCTGGTGATCCCTTCTTGGGATGTAACATATATATCACGACCCCCACCCCAGAAGGTGTACCATTCCTTGTTTTGAAATGTGAGAATAGAGATAATGATCCCCAAAGTCCCACCTATATTAGGCCCCGGGTTGGTGACTAGCACCGATGGTATAACAAACAAACAGATGAGATGCATTATCCTCTAACAGAACACATGCGAAAGAGATAGATAAGGTAAAAACCAAAAAACTCAAACTTAAACAAAATATATGAAATCCCAAGTACACACATATGTAATTTCATGAAAAACTACTACAACTAAAAGGGAAAAACTGCAAGTCCCCAAAAGAACAAAAAAAACTATAGCATCCATAAATCCCAAAAAGCTCCTACAACACCAAGATAGTAGAAACCAGCCTGATCTCCAACCTACTACAAGTGACCTAAAAAAATTTATATATTCATAGGGAGAGTATAAAATTATACTCACTAAGTTCCTCACCACATACTCTCGTGCAATAGAAATGAAAAAATATTAATGAATAGGTAACAACAAGTGAAACTAACTCATCACATAAATTGTTATAATAAGTTCACAGCCTCACCATGGCTACTAGCACCAAGTAAAGCTTAAAAGTTTTTATAAGATAATAAATAATATCAAGGGAACCCTACTAATACTTCTACACTAGTTTTCCACTATACCGCAATGTCGAACACCCTAAAAATCATTCTCCAAAAAGGATTCCCCAAAGACACCTGGGTGAAGAACAACAACATGCACCCCAGGCATCAAAACCACCACGTGCACACAAGAAAGTATGTAGGTAGTTTTTGAGATCCACCATAGCTTTCATAACATGTATTATACATTTTTCATTATAGCTCATTCCATTTAATCCCACATACTATGTAAGAATCCTCATGTCATCACATCCTATACACGTTACTCCTATAACAATCCATAGAAAAAAATATTCAGAATATATGTGTGTGATTAACCATAATCCATTACAGGCCTCTACACAAATATATGGGGAATACTAACTGATGTTACTATTGGTAAAAATAACTACCAAGAGAATATAGTGTGGCCAAAGGGGGTATTCATCCATCCATCATGCCACTGGAATGTTGGGAAAACACCAACATGACACAAAATCCCTGGTGTTTCAGTTTCCCTAACTGATGGGGTGTAGTATCATATAGAAAAAAATGTAAAAAATATACTACGGATAACATCCACTCTATGGGCATAAACTTGTGTTAGACTCAAGTGAATCTAACACCTCTCAGACTACCTACTACCACTTTTAAGACTAGGTATCTTATAAGAACAAAACCATTTAAAAAGATTCATTACATAACTTCATTCCCTTTTTATCAGTTTCAAATTATATTAATTAAATATTTAAATATTAATTAACCAACAATAATTTCCACATTATATTTAATTATAATTACACCCAATATACATTGTTCCTTGAAATTAAAGCCTCAACATTGCGCCCCAGTATCCTCCAAACCCATGGGTTAACATCTTTTATTGAATTATATATTTGTAGCATAACATTACCATATTCCCAGACATTCTAGAATAACATTATATTCTACTGAACATAAGGGGGATCAACACGGTTAGTAGATGAATTTCCTGTCGAGTCTTTTCCATCTATAGCATGAGCACAGACCCATCCTCCCTTGAGATTCTAAAAGATGAAAGAATGTGGAAACCCATGTGTGTCTTCGCCACTTCAAGATGAAGGGTATGTATGAACAACTTCTTTGAGAAGTGGGGAATGTAAAGTAGATAAAAAACAAATAAGAAACAGTAAGAATCCAAACATTCACATCTAACCCACTTAATTAACCCTGATGTCCTTCCCAACAACCACATGCATAAACTGTTGCATCTAGCCACACATGGCATCAACTACTGCAAAACAAAGTAGGCCTCCATGCCCCCACATATCACAAAATCCATCTAGGCACACATCACAATGAAAGAAGGGGGAAATAAAAAAATATATCAATTAGGATCTTATCCCTTAAACAATAAAAAGGGTTATTCAGAATCCTACAAGGAATTATCTTTTATCAAACAAACATTTCTTTAATCCATCATGGATTTACTGATTTATCATTTGTAGGTTCCAAATCCGGGAATCCTAACGAGTAAAAAATCACAAATAACTAATCATCATTACTGCATCAATTTGATTAACATCAAATTACAATACGAGGAACCAGATTCATTTAAAGGCCACATTAGCTTTAGCCAACAATTATATGTTAATTCATGCTTTACATTCGTTACCAATTTCCATCAAGAATGAAAAGGGAATAAATCAAGAATAAATATTCCACTATCTAACAGAACACGAGGCAATAAAAAAATATCAATATATATTTATTAATCTAATTCAAATATTTATTATGTCAGTTACATTGTGATCCATTGGGAAAAAGCATACTAACAATATAGTTTCACAAAAATGAAAAGAGAATCAATGAATCCCCAACCTCTATCATTTCATGAGATTCTTTATACAAGATTGAGCCACTTAGCAGGTTACAATCACCACCCCCCGTGACAACTGTAATCAACCGCGGATGTAGAGACATAACCACACTGGTCAAGACCTAAGAAATGTCTATTCAGAACATGTAAATATCATTCCATAAAAGGTAAAGGGTACTAATAAGGAGATAAACTCAAATTAATGATGATAGATCATAACTTATATCGAATATTGATTGATACTGCTTGTTTGCATCAAAATATAGTTGAATCGAGAAATATTTGATTGTGCAACTCCTATGGGATTAAATGAAAGGTTCAAGAGTATCACATTCGTGAACAAGGAAGAAGAACTAGGGACAAAGATATATTTTCCATTTAAAAGATTTAAAAGAATAGTGGTTTAAGATAAGATTGATTTTCCCTTAAAATCAGATCGCATTAAACCACACGGTATGGATAAGTAAAATCATCCTGAGCATTAGGGGAAATAATATAGTAGTTAAGGCCTTTGAATCGGCCTTAGAGTCCTTAATATGGGCTTTAAATGGATTTTACGTCAATGGAAACATCAAAGAGGCGAAACCGTTGATAGCTAGAAACAATGTTCACTAACCAAAAATTTGGAAAAGGAAAGAGGTCACAGTTGGATGCTCACTATTCTAGAAACACTGTTCATGAAATCAAAACATGGAAATGAAAAGAGGTCACCATGGGAACCTAACCAGTTTAGAATCCCTATTCATGAACTCAAAATTTGGTCATGGAAAGAGGTCACTATTGGAACCTCACCATTCTACAAAAACTATTCATAAACTCAAAATTGGTCCAAAGAAAGAGGTCATCGCAAGAACCTCAAAATTATGGAAATATTGTTCATGAGCTCAAAATTTGTCAAAGGAAATAGGTTACCATTGGAACCTCACCGTTCTGGAAGCACTATTAATGAAATAAAAATTTGTCAAAGGTAAGAGGTCACTGTTAGAACCTCGCTGTTTTGGAAACATTGTTCATTAACTCAAAATTTAGAAAAGGAAAGTGGTCACCTTTGGATCCTCACCATTTGGGAAACACTGTTCCTGCACTCAAAATTTGAAAAATGAATGATGTCACCGTTAGAACCTTACTGTTATGAAAAACTATTCATGATCTCAAAATTTTGAAAAGGAAAGAGGTCACCATTGGAACCACAACATTATAGGAACACTATTCATGAACTCAAAATTTTTCATATGAAAGAGGTCACAGTTTGAACATCAACATTCTAGAAACAATGTTCATGAGCTCAAAATTTCGGAAAATGAAAGAGGTCGCCATGGGAACCTCATCATTCTAGAAACACTGTTCATGAACTCAATTTTTGGAAAAGTAAATAGGTCAATGTTGGACCATCACCATTCTGGAAACACGGTTCATAAATACAAAATTTGGAAAAGGAGTCTACCATTGGACCTCACCATTCAACTATTAACATAAGCCTACCGATGACACTATTCATATAAGGTTATTTTTGACACTAATCACGAAAGGTTACCATTGCACTATTCACCTAAGACTACCATTGCACTATTCACCTAAGGCTATCGATGACACTATTCACATAAGGTTACCGTTGAAACAGTTCACATAAGGTTACCATTGCACTGTTCACCTTAGGCTACCGTTGCACTTTTCACATAACGCTACCATGGGAACTGTTCACAAGGCTACCAATGGGACTATTCACCAAATTGGAAATTCAGAATAGTGTTGGGCATATGTCACCTTGACCAGTCAGAACACCTCAAACACCATATTTTAGCAATGTAATTGACCAGAGAGGTCTGTTCCATTACATCAAATACCTATCAATACATTCTCATCCATTATAATTCCAAAAAAAATAAAAGGGAACCAAAATGATGTCTAAACAATCACCCATTGAGATACCTCTCAAAAGAAAACATGAAACATGAAGAAAGTAATTAAATCCATATAAAAACATAAATGGTTTATATGAAAAAAGTGTAAATCGTTACATGAAAAGAGTTAAACATAAAAAAACTCTCGGTAATGAGAACGAATCTATGACTCACATTCCCAGGTACTCTCCTCCATTCCATGGTGTTGCCACATGACAGGAACCAATGGGATATAACACAAGAGAAACACCATCTATTTTCGGTCTTGGATCTCCACAAGTCGCTCCTCAAAGGTTGCATCATCATCAACATTTATTTCTCCCCCATCAATGATGTGAGAGTCATCATGATAATAATGAAATAGTTGTGATACATGAAAAACATAATGAATTTGTCACTTTTGTAGGGAAGTGCTACTCAATACGCCACAGATATAACATGAACTAACACCTAGAAAGGCCTAATGAACTAGGGAGAAAGAAATCTCCCATGACCGATCCTTCACAGCCCAAGATGGGGAGACACCTTCAGAAACATATGATCCCCATCATGAAAGTATAAGGGTATCTTACTTTGATTGTGATATAGTTTCTTATGATCATGACTTGTCTATAGCCTCTTATGAATAACCTGGACCATCTCTGTTGTATTCATCACTTGTTCTGGTCCATGAATTGATGACTCTCTGACCCTAGTCTAGCACAACAGAGAATGACAAGGATGGCCATACAAGGATTTAAATGGAGCCATGCCGATGGTGGAGTGAAAACTGTTGTTGTCAGTGAACTCCACCAAGGGTAAATGCCTCATCCTTGAACCTCCAAAATCTAGGAAACATGAGTATAACATATCATCAAGAGTCTAGATGGTTTGTTCTCTTTGACTATCCATTTGTGGATGAAAAGTAGTGCTAAGGCATAGGTGTGAACCGAAAGCATGTTGGAGACCTGTCCAAACCCAATAGTTAAAATGAGGAACTCAATAAGAAATTATCTTCCTTAGGACCCCATGAAGTCTCACTACATCCTTCAGATACTTTCCTGACAAAACATCCAGTGAGCTCAACTCCTTGATTTCTATAAAGTTGGCAGACTGGTTAAGTGATACACTAACACCCAAATAGCATCATGTCACCCCTAAGCTCAAGGTAAACATGTAACAAAGTACATTGATATGTCCTCTCACTTCCACTGAGGAAAATATAAAGGTTGGAAAAGACCACATGGAACATGGTGTTCAACCATCACCTTTTGGAATACCAAACATCGTGACAAAAACTCTGAAACTGTACACTTCATCCCAAGCCACCAAAACTAGAACCAGAAGGCTTGATACATCATTTTAATTCTCTTGAGACTGGGTAGAGGGAGACCCATTATATATCCAGAAGGACCAAGGCCATGTGGACTGAAATGAAGGATTGAAAGCCCATTTTTTGGCCCAAAGGACCCCTCGGTGATCAATACGGTTATAGTACCCACGCTGCTACAGTACAACTGCCACTATAGTACCTATAACAGTCCCTCCACCACTACAGTGCCACCGCCGCTATAGTTATGCCACTGCTATAGTACTGTTATAGTACTGTGCCACAGTACTGCTACAGTACACTGGATATTCTCCCCTTCCTAGATTTGATCCTAGGACTTTTGGATGCCAAGAAGGAACCTATACCACTAGGGTACATGGTCCTTGTCAAGGCTTGATACATCATTGTCAGCTAGAATGCACCAATAAAAGAGAACTATGAAACCCTCTGAGAAATTTCTCACACATCACCAAAAGAAATAATATCCTTCCATGATACAATAATCTTTGTTGTTCATCATTAGACCAACATTTAGGGGACTCACAAAAAACAACTCGGTCTCTCTAGGCCTCCACCTCAAGATCCCCGAACTGCGACTCTTCCACTGGATTTACTAGAGATGACAGCACTGTCATCCAAAAAAGGCAACCTCTCCCCCCATCTTCTCCAATATCATGATATAAGTATAAAAGTTATTACATTACTCTCCAAGAGTCAAAAAAATTCATGCAATGCATCACTACATGACTTCCAACTCAGTGAATCAGCTTCAATATCCACATTTCTAGATGTATACGATATTTTATTGTCATATTCTTTTCATAACTTCATCCAACAATGTTGTCATAAGTGTAAGTCACGTTGGGAGAAAACATACCTCTGGATATTATGATTGGTGAAAACCAAAAAGTGCACTCCAATAAGGTAATGTCTCCAAAAATTTAGAGAAAACACCACGACTTCCAACTCAAGATTATGGGTGGAATTGTTACATTCAAGGGGATGCAAATGCTGAGACCCGTAAGAAACAATTGATCCTTACTGCATCATAAAATACACTGAAACCATATGCGATGCATTGAAAAAAACCTCAAACTGAACACCCTTCGAATGAATACAATGAACATGAGAACTTCCTAACATCTCCTTTAGACACTCAAATTATGTCTAAAATGAATTATTCTCAATTAAAGCCTAATCCTTCTTGTTTAAAGATGTGAAAAGAGTTTCTACTTGAGAGTAATCGACTACGAACCACCTGTAGTAGCCAGTGATACCAAGAAAAATTCTCACCACTGACACTTTGTTAGGGGATTCTCAAGACATAACTACTTATATCATTGTTTGATCCAATATTACTCCCTTATAGGACACAACATGTCCCAAGAAACAAACTTCTAGAGCCAAAAAATCACACTTTGGCACCTTCCCAAATAGTTGATCTGGACGAAAAACTCCCAAAACGGTGTGTAAATTCTCTTCATAATCCTCCTCCAACGTGGAGTACAAAAATATGTCTTTGATGAAAACCAAAATGAACTTGTCAAGGATCTCATGGGGCACAGTGATCATCAATCCCATGAATACAGCTGGAAATTTTTTCATGCCGAACGACACTACAATGAACTCATAATTCCCATGACGACAAGAGAATGCATACTTTGGGATATCCTCATTCTTCACTCTCATATGATGATAACTTGACCACATGTTGATCATTGAGAACCTACTTTCACCCTTCAGTTGAACAAATAAATCATCAATATGTTGAAGTGGATTGTGATTCTTCACTGTCACTTTTTTATGTGACTATAACTAGCACACAACCACAAACTTTCATCATCCTTCTACGCGAAAAAAATTGGTGCACCACAAATTGACACACTCAGCAGAACAAAAAACACTATACAAGACTATCAAGCGGTAAATGTATCCCTTGTAACTCATAACGGGATATCCAAAATGGATACATAGACATAGGAGACACTCATGGTTGTAGATTGATCTCAAGACCTATCTCCCATTGAGGGGTAATTCTATAACCTCTTCTAAAAAGACTTCAGGGTACTATTTTACGATCCTAGGAAACACCAAATACTGATCCTATAAATAAATCAGCATTAGCTCTTCAGTCCTGGATGATAATTATAGAACACAACTCTGACCCACTCGAGGGTCTCACTCAACAACGAACACTATTGGCTCTGCATCCAGATTGAAGCACACAACCTACCTCCTGATGTAATCCACAATATCCTGCACTGATTAGATCCAATCCATGCTTAGGATGACATCATATGGTAGTATTTGTAAACATAGGAAATCTCCCCAAGAGTTGTGCTAACCCAAAACTCGCTCACAGTCTCTACATACTTTATACAAGTCAGCTCGACCTCCAACTGGCATAGTCAATGCCAAGGGAACTAGAAGCCTCTCTAACTCGTGTCCCAAAGCACAGACAATGGTAGTAGATATTAAGGAGTGTCTCTCCTAAATCAAATAAGGAAAACACCAAGGTAGAAAACTTGAAAATGGTACCTTGAATGATGTCTGGATCACCAAACGCTGGCACTGCTAAAGCGTGATGCTGACCACCACCTCCTGCATGGCCCCTATGACTCTATGATGAACACCACCACATCTGTACTCTTCTCTCTGAGGATGGGGATTGTCATGGGGAAGTCCTCTACCTTCCCTATCTACCCTATGCAGATCTAATACTTGTGTGACCTACTGCTACTGCCTCGGCATGAACTACCTCAATAGAGGAACCCGAAGTAGAACATGAGGTTCACTCTGACTGCTCTGAATGGTCGGGAATTATCACTACTGATGAACTCGACCTCCATAAGAAATTAAAAATTGTCTAATCACTTAGAATATGCCTGAGAGATATTTCCACTAGATAAATGATATGCTAAGGGATTGGACCTACCCCTAGGTGAATGGAAACTATTTTTACCTAAAAACATTGATCCCCAAACAACATCTCTTCTTCATGGGGAATCATAACGAATCCCCTCTTGTGATGATCTGGTTTTGGCCAATGTCCTCTCGACGACCTCATCCATAACCAGCACATCACGATATGTCTTTTGCATAAATGGGGTGACCTGGTGCTGGATCTCTAGACGCAAGGCTTCCTCAAAATTCCTCCCATGGACTCCACATCTGGAAACATATATAAAGAATAACATAAAAGGGTCGTTAAATTTATTCCAAACTCTCGCACTCTGGAGATCACATTTGGAAGGGTAAAATGCTCCTGGTGATTGGATCCCTTCACGGTCGAAGAATAAAACTCCACTCTAAACTTGTATCGAAACTCCTCCCATGAGATCAATGAATCCTTGCGATCCACAAGAAATAAGAACTACCACTGTCTCACTGTTCCAAAAAGCATCGTCACATCTAAGGACACCCTAGGCTCCATCTAAGCATAGATCGAACTAAAGCCTATCTAGAACTTCTCCAACCAGCCTTCTGTGACTGCGTCTAAAACAGAGCCCTCGTACTTCTGCAGACTCTTATGCTGAAACTCTCGATCTTTCCTCCTCCAAGTGTCATTATTGTCAACCTCTACCCTACAACCATCTACTGTAACAGCTTGCTGGACATCTTCTATGCAATCCTAACCAGGACGTCGACCCGGATCCATACCCTTAAAATAAATAATAGTTAGAGCTCCTAGACGTAGAATATTAAAGACTCAATATTAACTAATTTATTGTTTTATTTTATTCATTTTAAGTTAACCTATCCCATGGTCTACCCATTCAAACAATAACATAGAATAATGATGCAGGATCCTTTCCTAGGTCTCTACCCTTCAACTAGTATCAACTTGTTAAGTATCCATTGTAAACCTAAAGGTTCTTACCTAAGATCATAGGGGGCCCTATATGCCTATGTCTAAGATGGTCCCTAGTGTTTATATAGCCTGATAAACTTGAATAACATTATTTCCCTACCAACCCATGCATCCTCACTTGTGCCTAACACCAAATTACATCTTATCTCTCAAATAGTTCTATTATACCTAAATATCATGACCCCCTCCCTACAAGGTGTACCCATCATAGGAAATAAATGTGAAAAGTGAGATAATGAATCTCGAGCCCTGCCTCCAGTAGGCCCCGAGATGGAAACTAGCGCAATTTGTATAAATAACACATAGATGGGAGGCATTACCCTCTAAGAGAACACATGTGAAATAGAGAGATAAGATATACACCAACCAAATCCAACTCAAATGAAAAAATAAATTATATTCAAAGTACACACATATGTAATGTCATGAAAAATTACTACAACTAAAAGTAGAAAACATGCATGAACCTAAATAAATAAAAACTATAGCAATCACGGAGTCCAGACATCTCCGACAACCCCAAGCTAGTACAAAACAGCCTGATCTCCAACCTGATCCAAGTGTCCTAAAAACAATTTATATATACATACGGTGAGTATAACAGTATACCTAGTAGGATCCTCCACATAGCCTCTCATGAAAAAGTAAGGAAAGAATGTTAAAGCACATTTAACAACAAGGGAAACTAACTCATCACATAAATAGGTATAATAAGTTCCCAGCCTCACCATGGTTACTCTCACCAAGTAACACATAAAATAGTATATAATATAATAATGAAT
Source organism: Viscum album (assembly GCA_963277665.1). NCBI lineage: Eukaryota > Viridiplantae > Streptophyta > Magnoliopsida > Santalales > Viscaceae > Viscum > Viscum album. Next base: position 2,019,029,454 of record OY728127.1, read on the forward strand.
ATCAAGGGTACCCTACTTCTACATCCCCTATGGTTTGCCGCTTTTACCCATAATCACACATCCAAATCTTCTCTTTCCAAAAAGGCTTTCCCACAAACACCTGGGTGAAGCACCATAAGATTCACCTCGTGCAAAAAAACTACAACGTCCACAAAAGAATGTATCCAGGTAGTTTTGGGGATCCACCATAGGTCGCATAATGTGTATCATACATCGGTCATTGAACCTCAAACCATTACAACCCACACACCGAGTAATAATCCTCAGGTCATCATAGCCTATACATGTCACAACTATTGAATTCCATAGAACACTACATCTAGAATATACGTGTGTGAATAAACACAATCCATGAAAACCCTCTACACACACATATGTGGTAAACAAACCATTATTCCAACCAGCACATGTATCTATCAAGATATTAGAGTGTGGACAAAGGGGGTAGTCTTCCATCCATCCTCCCACCAGAATGTTGGGGAAAACACCGCCAAAGAACAGAATCCTTCGGGTGTCAGTTTCCATAACTGACTGGGTTGTGTAGCATATTGAAACACCAAAAGATAAAAATATAATATAGCTCAAAACAAAACTATGGGAATAAACATGTCTTAGACTCTAATGCAGCTAACGCCTCTCAGAATCCCAGCTTCCACTTCTTAGACTCGATATCCTATAAGAAAACATCATATTTAATCAGAATTATTACATTATTCCATTCCCTTTTTATCAGTTCTATGTTATGTTAATTATTAATTTAAACACTAATTAACCATAAATAATTTCCATATTATATTTCATTACCATGACAAACAATGTACAATATTCTTTCAAATTACAACCTCAACATTACGCCCCAACAATCTCCATCCCCATGGGTTAACATTGTTTATTCAATTATTAATTTACAGAAATACTTTCCTATATTCTGAGGAATTCTATAAAAACATTCTATGATAATAAATACAAGGGGTCTCAACATGGTGAGTAGATAAACTACCCATCGAGTCTTTGGTTCCTATAGAACGAGTGTAGACCCATCATCCCTTGAGAATCTAAATACAGAAAGCACGTGGCATACCCCTTGTGTCTTATCCCCTTTCATAAGAAGGGAATGAATGACCAGATTCTTTGAGTAGTTGAGAATGTTAAGCGGATAAACAACAAATAAGAATCAGTAAGAATACAAACATTCACATCCAACACATTTCATCATCCCTAGTGTCCTCCCCAAAAACCACATGCGTAAATAGATACATTTTCCACTATATGTGTCAGCTGCTTCCACAACTAGTAGGCATACATGCCCCCACATATCACAACAGCCATCCATGCTCACATCCCTACACAAGAAGCATGAAAAGATACATAATATCAATTTGGTTCTTGTCCCTTAAACAGGAGATATGGAAACTCAAAACCCTATATAGAGTTATCTTTTATCAAACAACAAGTTCATTAATCCAACTTGGATTAATTGATTTATTTTTCATAGTTTCCAAATTTAGGAAAACTAACCAGTAAGATATCAAATATAATTAAACATGGTTACTGAACCAATTTGATTAACCCCAAATTATCACAAGTAGAACCCGATTCATTTACACGCCTATTTATCTTTAGACAAAAAATTATTGATTAATTCAAGAATTATTTTCTTTTCCAATTACAATAAATAAAGAAAAGGTTAAAAAAGAAATCATATATATCCCACTATCTAGGAAAACAAAAGGCTATAATATATGATTGATTTCAATTTATTTATCCAGTTGAAATATTTATTATGTCAATTCCAATGTGATCTAGTGGGATTAAACATACTAACTATACAGTTGAACATAAAAAATAGATACAAAAAGAATCCCCTACATCAAACGGTTCTTTACATTCTTTATACGATAATGAGCCACACATCAGGTTACGATATCCTCCCCTCGTGACAATTGTATTCAACTGGGGATGCAGAGACACCACCACACATGGAAACTACCAAGAAGTGTCTATTAGGAACATGGAGAGACTATTACATGAATGGGAATAGAGATACAAAAGAAGATGAACCAAAAATAATGTTGATAGATCATACCATATATCGAAGAGAGATTGATACTACTTGTTTGCATCAAAACAGAGTAGAACCTTGGAATGTTTGATTATGAAACTCATATGGGATGGAATAAAAGGATAGAGCTTCATACTGCCAAGAGCATGAGAAAAAAACTATGGAGGAATATATATCGTCCCGATAGATGATTTAATGGATCATTGGTTTAAGATACGTTGGATTTTCCATTAAAAGAAGATCTCATTAAACCACGATGTTTGAGCATGTAAAATAATCCTGAGAATTAGGGAATTTAATAAAGGAGTTATAGACTTTGAATCAGCCTTAGAGTTCTTAAAACATGGCTTTATAGGAATTTTACATCATAGGAATCCTAAATGGGACGAAACTGTTGGAAGCTGGAAATACTGTCCATTTGCCTGAAATTTGGAAAAGGAAAGTGGTCACTGTTAGAACCTCATAGTTCTGGAAACATTTTTCATGAAATCATGATTTGGAAAAAGAAAGTGGTCACCGTTGATTCCTCATAGTTCTAGAAACATTGTTCATTAATGCAAAATTTTGAAAAGTAAAGTTGTCACTATTGGAACCTCACTATTCTGGTAGCAATGTTCAAGAACTCAAAATTTGGAAAAGGAAAGAGGTAACCATTGGAACCTCATCGTTCTGAAAACACTATTCATGAAATCCTAATTTGGAAAAGGAAAGAGGTCATCGTTGGAACCTCTACTTTTTGGAAAAACTCTTCATGAACTCAAAATTTGTCAAAGGAAAGAGGAAACCCTTGGATCCTCACCGTTATGGACACACTATTGATGAAATCAAAATTTGGAAAAGGAAAGAGGTCACCATTGGAACCTCAACATTCCAAAAACACTAATCATGAACTCAAAATTGGGAAAAGAAATGAGGTCACTGTTGGAACGTCACCATTCTGGAAACATTGTTCATGTAATGAAAATTTGGTAAAGGAAAAAGGTCACCATTAGAACCTCACCATTTTGAAAACACTATTGAAGAACTTGAAATTGGGAAATGGAAAGAGGTCACCGTAGGAACCTCACCGTTATGGAATAACTGTTCATAAACTCAAAATTTGGCAAAGGAATATGGTCTCTATTAGAATCTCACAGTTCTAGAAACACTGTTCAATAACTCAAAATTTGGAAAAGGAAAGAGGTCACCATTGGAACCTCACCATTCTTGAAACACTTTTCATGAACTCAAAATTTGGAAAAGGAAACAGGATACTATTGGACCTCACCATTACACTATTCACAAAAGCATACCGGTGACACTATTCACATATGGTTACGGTTGAAACTGTTCACAAAAGGTTAAGGTTTCACTGTACACCTATGGTTACAGTTGCATTGTTCACCTAAGGCTACCGATAACACTATTCACATAAGGTTACCATTAACACTATTTTCATAAGGTTACTATTTCACTATTCATCTAAGGCTACCATTGCACTGTTCACCTAGGATACTGTTCAAACTGTTAATAAGGCTCCCATTGGGACTATTCACTAAATTGGAAATTTGTAAAAGTGATAGTGATATGTCACCTTGACCTCCCAGAACACCTCAAACACGGATTTCAAAAATTGAATGGATTATTGAGGTCAGGTCCATTTCAATCTAGAAGTGGAATATTACCTTTTTGGTAAACATCTCTTGGATCCTCCCCACTAGGGTGTCCGGATCCATCCATTTGGTATGATAACCATGCGTAATCCCCACCATACATAGGGTTTTTGTCCTTTGTGTACATCCCAACCCCATGTCTCATTATTTTTAGGATTCTAAGCATTCATATGCCAATCACATCACCATACTCCTCCAAGAATGAGTGACCCTCTTGTGATGGGATTCTAACCATATATAATCCAAAACATGTCTTCCGACCACCTTCCTTTGGGTTAACCATGATTCTATGCCCCATCCTGAACAACGTTGTCTTTGATTCCATACCATGGGGATACATATGAAGCCTCCCTGAAGATCAATCCCATCACCCATGTCCCATCTCGACCTTTACATTGAGAATTTATGTTTTAGGATGATCATTCCCTAGCCTATAGTTTCTACTTCCTTTAGTTCCCAATCTATACACTCTATTCTCACGACCCTCCTCCTTATGTTTCTCATTGCCTCCCCAAACTATTTGGAAATTGAATCCCCCATCTGGGATATGTAGGAATTCTCTTGGAGGTTAATGCCAAAGACCACCGTTATATTAACATATGTTCCCTCCCATTAACCATCTTCATCAATCCACCCACCATCATCCATCCTAATTCTTATTTTGTAACCACATCATGGTGGGGTGACTCCATTCAATACGTGCCGCTAACCTTGTGTAATCCCCAAATAACCCACTTGAACTATATGTTTTTTTACCCCTATCATCTAAAATATGGTACATAGAAAGCCTCTCTATGGTTCAATCAATGCCAATGGTAACCATGGTGTTCCCTTTTTTGCTTTCCTCTCCCTATGACCCACCCTTTGTGGTGTCCATAACAGCCTTCATGGTGTGACGTCATCACTTTCTGGGACATGCCATCAAATATCAAATATCATTAGGTGTTCTTATCCATCCATCTAGTAATCCTTCTAGTCTGTCCATATTAGGGATTTACCCACCAAATCTTCTCTCATTAGTGTTTGGATCATTATGATCTGTCTCTATGAGACATTAAACTCACATCACACCCCATGTTGAACACTAGAAGATGAGGAAATCCTTAGGGACATGCCATTAAAATAAGACACATCATGGCCTCAATGGGATTCCATGGGATTATATAATCTAGAAAATCCCTCTAATGAGGAATAATATAGGTGTTTCTTTGTTCTAGTGTTAAGACATGACAAATATGTCATTTCATGAAAACTCCCATGACTGAAGGATGCGTCCCTAACATGACCCCTTGAAATGTTATGGAAGAAGATTCATAACATACCAGTATCCACATTGAGATGACACTGATAATGAGTTTCACAAAAAATGTCTCAATATGTGAGGAATATTTGGACTATGCAATGAGCTCTAAGGAGGAATCCACTGAAGAAGGAAATGACATCCCATAATCCCATTTCAATCAAGGATAATACATCCTCAAAATGATGGTCGATGCCACCAGCCATTGGGTAGGGGGATTGCAGGGAACAATGCGGTCTTGGAAGAATGTCAGTATGATCATGTTGCATTCTCTGGTGGAAAGCATTAGAAACAACAGATTTGGGACATTTTCGTACCAGCTTATTTCCATTGGACTACATGGTTCTCTAGAAACAATTCAGAGATATATGGTATCTATATTTTCTGATATGATGAAGAGGATCATAGATTATTTCAGGGATTATTTCTGTATTGTTGGTGAAAAATTTTATAATTTTCTAAAAAATTGGGAATTGGTGTTAGAGAGATGCATAGATACAAACCTTGTTATTAATTGGAAACAATTATAGTTAATGGTCAATGAAGGGATACTTCATGGAAATAAGGTGTCTAAGAGAGTTAGGGATGTTGAAACATCCAAAATTGATGATATTTAATGACTTCCACACCTAGAATTGTAATGGGTGTTAAAATTTTTGTAGGGAATTATTGTTTTTAATGTATTTTTTAGGGTTTCTTGAAAATAACAATTCATATGCGTTATTTACTGTTTACGGATGCACCCACTGTGTTTTATCAAAACTATGTTTAATATTTTAATCTTTTAAAGTAAAAAATCACTTCATCTCCTGTCATAACTACTCATTATAGGGAAATTCTCTTTGAATTATTGTATGAGGATAGGGACATGGCTATTGGAGTTATATTAGTATAGATGAGGGATAAGAAGTTTCATGTGGTCTATAATTATTGAAGTCTATTAGATGCGGCCAAAAGGAATTACACAAATACAGAAAACTAATTGTTAATTTTTTTTTCATAAATAAATTTAAGCAGTATATTCTAGTTTTATAAGTAATTATCTTTACCGATCATTATAGCATAATGTTTATTACTTCTTTAAAGGATGAAAACCCTAGACTTATTATATGGATGCTTTTGTTACAAGAGTTTTATATTGAAATTAATGATTTGTATGGAGATGGAAACATAGTTGAAGTCTAACATTCAAGGATTCATTACAACCATAATGATTATCACAAGAAGTTAAACTCCTCCATTTCTTATGAGAATCTTCTCACTATCTCAATTAAGAAATATTCCTAGTCTATAGACATTTACAACATTTTAGCTTCTAGTGTCATTACAAAATATCTATTAAATAACCAAATGAATGAATTCACATTAAAACCTTAGTATTATCTTTGGGAGTATCCTTTTCTATTTAGGAGATATGATGGTTTGATTGTAATATGTCATGTACCAAAAGAGAAAATTCAGTCTATACTAGTGTGTTTTAACTCCTCACATTTTGGAGGGCATCACGGTAGAGAGTGTAAAGCTCAAAAGGTTCTTCAATATAGATTATATTGGCCTAAATTAGTCAAGGGCTGAATGGGATATGTTTTAGGATGTGAAATATATTATATCTTGGTAATTGTTTATTGGAATTAGGATTTACCCTAGAACGGTATTTGGGATGTTGACATTTTTGATGATTGGAGTATAGACATTATGGGACAATTTCCACAATCTAATGAGAATGAGTAAATTTTTATTGTTGATGATTATGTGTCAATGTGAGTTGATGTAATAGAATTTCCAAACAACCTATCTATAATTGTTATAAAAATGTTCAAAAAGAAAATATTTTCAAGATTTAGGAGTGCCGAAATCCATAATAACAGATTATGGAACAGAATAGTAAAAATTAAAAATTTAAGGCTTCAATGAAATAATATGTATGGACACATAATACTAGAACTTACTACTATCCACAATTTAGTGGAGAGTTATAAATTTTTAATAGGGATATCAAATTGGTCTTAGAGAAAACTATCTCAAAACCAAGGAATGATTGGTCTTTGAAGTTAGATGAGGCTCTGTGGACTTATTGAAAAGCTTTGAAAACCCTAATAGGTATGAATCCACACATTCTATTATTTAGGAAATACTGTCATTTTCTTACGTAATTTCAGCACAAGTCAAACAGGGATGTTAAGTCATGGAATTTTGATTATATGAGGGTTGGAGAAAGGGGAGATCTTGAGATGAGTGAGTCATATAAGATAACGAGAGGTAATTATGATAATTCTATGAAATATAATTTCAATTTTAAAATATTTCATGATTTTTTCGTTCAATAATGTGTGATTATATCCTAGAATAAGGGCCTTCTCTTTAATTAAATACATACGATCATTCTTAGTAAATTGAAATCATCGTGGTTTGGACCTTTTACAATTTTCAGAGTCTTGAAGAATGGATATATTGAGATTGTATGAATGGAAAACAATCTAATGCTAGTTTATTGTAAAAAGATAACACTTTATTATGAAGGCTTCCCAAAGGGATTGGATACCATAATTTATCCTGAATATCGATTATAAAAAAAATTATAACTAATGATGTAAAATTTAAAACTATATGGGAGTTAACCCATTATTTTTCTAAGTTTTTTGGTGTTATTTTCTAAATATTCTGTCTGCTTTCTCTTTTTGTTTTTCATTATAGAATAGATATGTTTTTTTGTCTTGATGGTTCTTTTTCTAAGATAAATAAGTCTACTACAACTGTCACTAGAGAAGTATAATTTTTTTCAAATACCAATGATTTGTTTTTTGGAGAATAATTGGATAAAATTAAATCTAGGAAGAAACTTCATATAATTTATGCATTCTTTTTTCTGAACTTGTATTACTTTCATATTAAATTTTTTTTATATTATTATTTCACTTTAAATTAGTTATTCCGTGACTAAATACAAGTAAAATAGTATGTTAGTGATGTTCTTATACATGGGACTATGTTTTGGAAATTTTTACTATATGTATTGTATTTTTGAAATTTTCATAAAATTCAATATTGACCATTTTAAATTCACTCACAGATATAAATTATGTGTTGGGGGAAATACCCCTATCTAGTAGATCTTCAAGTAGGTTGTTTAAAAAATATTTCATTACTATTTTGTTTTTCTGTTTGAAATATAATTTTGAAATTGGTTTCAACCTATTCACTTTATGTTCAGATTTTAAATACTTCTTTTTAAGCTTAATTTGAAAAAATTATTCACTATATTTAATGAATGTTAAATGAACGATTTTTAATATTAATTTTTTTGTGGAAAATATATTTTTTTAGTTTCAATGTCACACATAACATTTCATTAATCAACAAATTTTAAAATATTTTTGGAGACTTCATATTCAAATTGTTTTTCTTACACATATTTATTCACATTTTGGGGAAAAGTTTAGTTTTATGTGTGGGGGATGAAATCAAAATATGTTGATATAATAGGTATTGAAATCCCATAAAATATTTATGATTATATTAATTTAATGGTTAAAAAATTTCAAATATTATTTCACACATTTAGTTTCATTATGGTTTATTTTTCATTTCAATTATGTCTTTCTTAAGAACAAATATTTTCTGATTTTTAAGTGTTTCTACGAATATGAAATTTTTTATGATGAATGAATGTTGAGATAATTTTCATAGGAATTTTATGAATGTTCTATATAGGAACTGAGATTTAGAGTGGGATACAATACTTATTTTGGGAGTTATGATTTTATCCATTGGAAATTGGAATCTTTAACATCACCCTTTTGGGACTCCCTTTTATAATTATAAAAAAATAATCACTTTAGTGATCTGATTTAAATGTTATACCTATAAATCCTTTTTAACTAATGTAAAATAGAACCTTGGGAACCCACAATTAAATTCTTAGGCACTAGGCACAAAATTTGGGAGTAATCCCTCTCTACAATTCATATAATTGAAAATGAAGATTGTTAGAACTAGTTACAATGATCAGAAAAATTTATAAAAAAAATAAGTCATTAGTGTTCAAAAATGATTTCATTAATTTAAGAAGAATTATGAATGTCAAATGATAAATGATAAATTTTATTTATATGAACCCATTTAAATAAAATCAACTAAGTGATTCAAAAAAATTGATTTAATTTATTCATTTTGGATCCTAGTAGAAAGTAAATGTATAAAGTACCTTTTTTATGTTCTTAATTCCACTCATATTTAACCCTTCATAACTCTTAGATTAATAATATAGGCTTGAATTTATGTACATTAGTTGGTACTTTCGTAAAAGAGGCATAAAATCCATAGAAGTAAATGAATCATTATATGATTGATCACCGAACTAGTATGATATTTAAGTAATATTTCTTTTGAAAATTTTAATTTCAATGGAATATTTGACAGTTTTGTCCATTTCGGTTTAAAGTTATATACATGATTAATTTTAATATATTTAATAAAAAAATTATTCTCTTCATCAAAATAGTCATTTAAGAATAAAATTGATTGAGGGAAATCAGTTCTTAAGTGTGGGTGAATTTGATGTGGCCTTGAAATACATGATTTTTTCACTTTCATCTATTATACTTTTAAGGATTTATTTATATAATTTTTCACTTTTTGTTAACCAATTTAATTTTTTTATTTTATAATTGAATTCATTTATTAAAAAATTTATATATATATTTTTAATTTTAGTTTAAAAATTATTAATTTCATCTATTGTTGTTTTCATTTATTTTTCCTTATAACATTTAAATTGTAATTCTACTTAAAAGTTTTATGATTGTATCTTATTATTTAATATTTTTATTTAATTAACTGATAATTTAATTTATTGCTTCATCTTTTATTATTTTTTTATTTTTATAATTTACCTTTATTTATTTTATTTATTTTATTTAATCTCTAATAAATAGTTTTTATCATTTTAATTTAAATAATAATTTTTAAAATCCAGTATCAAATACCTTATTTGATCCCCTATTTAATTTTAGAGTTTATTTTAATTTTTATTAGAAATTTTTTTTGAAGTAACTAATTATTGAATCTTTAATTATATATCTATGTTATTAATTAGTTAATTATTTAGATTCTAAATTTTTTAACATATTTGTTATTTATTATTATTATTTTCATTTGCAGTTTACAAAATGCATGTAAAAGATGGCGGTGTGTTATTTTCATACTGACAACCAAAGCTGGTGGTGTATTATATACAATCTACTTAAATTAAATTCACATTGTTGTAGTTTCACACCACTAGTTCTCTTGTGGACTCTCACATTTCAAACTGATTCTGCCTCAAAAAATATTCACACCACTAGTTGAGTCGCTATTGGGAAATTTACAATGGTGGCTCATACATAGTTATTTTCTTTCCCCATACCATCGGCAACTCCTCCCTTATCCTGCCAGACATTCCTAAGCCACTATCACCGCTAAAAACCATCACACCATGAGAGACCCAATGGCTTCTCACGAGACACCTCCACAACCAGAGTCCTCTTTCCATTTATATTATTCTACCATAGATATATATTATCTTATCTCAACATTTTCTACAAATAGATACCGCTAACACAATACATCTACAATACACCTATTAACCAATTTAACACTACTGATTTTCACTTCCAAAGACAATAAAAAACAATCACCACACGTGAAAATAAAAATGGTGTCCCATTCAACGATAGGGAAACAAAAATGATGTTCAAAATAAACAAATTTACCCAAATTTGAAGAAAAATGAATGTTAGAACCCCACCCAAGACAAAATAGGATTGAATCCAAACACATTCCATGAATGATTATATCTGTGAAAACCAATGAAACACCACGGATTGAGGGTCCCCACATAAAATAATGCGACATTGGAGAACCCACCGAAGCTAAATCCACACTGTTGTCAACATGTGGAGGAGTACCAAGATTGAGCCACTACAGTTTTTTCTTCCTCCAACCTTTGATGTTCAATGAGGTGTCGACGACGAATATGGAACTTTTCCTTATAATTTTACATCTATAGTAATCTGTTACTAAGGAAGCCACATCATACTGAGGAAAAACCCCACTATGAGTAATGATAGGATAAGGGTAGGGCAGGAAATTTTAAAAACAATAAACAAAACAAAAAAACAAAAAAATAATTAAAGAAATTATGTAAATAAATTAAATAATAACAATAAAAAATAAAATTTAATAATAATCAATAATTACTATAATAAATTATTTAATTAAAATAAAATATTCTAATATATATTAAATAATAATATTTTATTTATAATTGTTGTATATAATAATATAATATTAAATTTATTTACATTTTATAGATTCACAACATCAGGTGATTTAATTAAATTTAAATGAAAAACTCTATAGAAAATGATCTTATATTGGTTTCACTGGAGTTACATTTTAATCACTCATGCCAGATAGTTAGTTCCACACGTTATGTGACATGAAGTAAACTAGGAAAAAATCTGTGTTACCATCAATGATAAACTTGAAAAAACTGAAGGGATAAAAAAATTTGAGAAAGAAATAAGCAGATTGGGGGGGGGGGGTATATTCATGGAATTTTGTTAGATAATGATCATCGGAAGTAGATCTAGGAAGACTATTGGAGTTAGTGACATGGGTACCATGGAGAGATGATATATAGAAGTACTTTATGATTATGTGGGGGATTTATTCTCCATTATTTTATTCCAATTTAAATACTCTCAAATTCAATAATTTAAATTCTTATAAACTACATGATTATAGGGTAAATTTATTATCTCAGATATTTTAAAATTCTACTGGTTTATTTATCAACCATCTTTACTCAACTATTCTATGAAATCAGAATTGATCAATGAGATTGATACATATTTTCAAATAAATTGATCACACCTCTAATTTTTCAAATTCAAAAATTTAGGATCAATATTGATATTGATCTTTAATGAATTTTTCAATGATTTAATTTCACAAATAAAAGAATTTAACATCAAGTATTATTCCAATTGACTTTTAATTAAATTTATTAGTATTTGAAGAATCTAGGAGTGGGGAACTACATGATTCAATAATATATTAGATCTATCTCCTACAGAGGGATGTTTTTGAATAACATTTAGAGTTGTTATTACAGTAATATTTAGTGAATAATTCGGCCATTTAAATAGTGGTAATATAATTCCCATGTGTCCTACCAGATTATTTATTCTTATTTCATGATCATGTTTTCAATAAATACATTACCTATTATATCATTATATATATTTTCAATCATAGTTCTTTTAAAAAAATCATTCATAATTTTAATCATGAAAATATTAAAAAATAATAAATAATTAAAAATAAAACCCACACACATTTAAAAAAGGTGGGATTTTTTAGATAAGTCATCACTCTACCATACCTGTGGGTTTAAACCAACATATCAGTATATAGTAGTTTATAGGAAATATTAATTTTTAAACATTTAGATGATTTAATGATGACCAGATCATGGAACTTGCGTATAATTTTAATGTTGTAATGAAGACATATTGAAATTAAAATTTATATAAAAAATTTGATAATGCAATTTTTAGATAGAGAATATAAATTATTATGGAATTATATAACCTGAATATATATATATGGATCCTTAATGAATAGAGTATACTAAAATATGCCCCAAAGAAATATTTGTGATGAAGATCCACAATTTCCATGGATTACATAGCTAATGTCTTGGATTTGTGATTAAATTATCATTAGTTTCATGTCAACTATCCAATCTAACATCTAAGGGAGTAAATTATTTCTAGACTAATGAGTGTTAAGAAATATTGAAATGGATAAATAAGAACATAATCCATTCCTATTTAATCTCATTATCCACAATAGAGGAAATAATTGATGATCATTGGTGATGAATCTAAATAGTGATTTTATTGTTTACTCATACAAGGTGAAAAAGTGATAGCCTACGCCACTAAGACATTTAAATATTGATGAGAATAATTCTTCATTTCATGATTAGTTATTGAATGTAATAAATTTTATTTTAATATTTGGTTAAATTATATCTTTAATGTGAATGTGTGAAATTTATTTGAATGGTAAAACCTAAAGTATATATTCACAAAAATGGATCTCAATATTCACCAATGAAGGTGGTTATAGGTGATCACGGACAATAATTGATCAATCTACTACCTTCCTTGGAGGGTGAACAAAGTGGATGATGATTTTATTAGATAGGATCCAATAATAATATCTATACTAGGGATTGAAAGGTGTATAATAATATTTGACATAAAAATGATAAACATGCGATTAAAAATGTGCTTCATCTGACATTTTTAAAATAACTAGACAAACATGAATTCTTGAGAGGATCAATGAGGCCTTAAAAGGTGATGGGGCTCTAAAAATATTTTTAGATAATATTATTCTGGTTAGAATTTATTTACATATATTTAAAAGGTTTTTATCCTAATTATGTGTCCCATAAAAACATGAAAAAATGATAGAACCTTTGGATGATGTGGATAGATCACCCATCTTTATTAAATCTAGGAATAACTATTATGTATAAATATTTGACAGAAAACATTTAGTGGGAGAACATGAAGAGGGAGATTGAAAATTTTATATTTTAATGCTTAGAATGCTAATAAGTCAAGGAAATATGAATAGAGTATAAGGGTGTGATGACAACACTCCTTATACTAATATGGAAATGGGAAAACATAACCATGGATTTCCGAAATACTTTTTTTTTCAAACACTTTTAGGAAAATTGAGAAACCCAAAGTCACAAACAAGCCCGCAAAACACATCCAAAATAGACCATGAAAACAAACACCCTGAGAAACCGAAAAAACCAAAACCCCAAGTATATATACCCGACATCGCAACCTACACATGAGTCCTCCGCGGTGGTCGTTCCCCATTCAGAAGACGGGTTAAAACACCTAATGAAATCTCCATTATTGTCCTACCTCACATCATCCAAAGTGATTCGCCCAAGTCCATCTTTCTTGTCCAGTGTGCCTTTTTTAAATGCCAGTGTCACCCCATGGTTGCGCATAAAGTAGGATCTGGTTCACAACGATCAAGGTAAATAGGAATAATCCTTCCTTCCTCTTTTTTTGGAGTAGCAGATGCCACTCCTCCATCATTAGTCCTTCTTCTATCCCCACCTTGCAATAAATCCCTGTCGCCACACCCATTATTGAAAGGTTCCTCTGCAGTGGCCGATTTCCATTCCATGTTTTCATGATGTTTCAGGACATTGTCATACTTCCTCTTATGATTCAACCCCTCCAAAGAATTAAATTCATTTGGGCCTTGGATACCTGTATTAAGACCTGCCCAGCCCTAGACAATGTTGCTATACGAGAGCCTTGACAATCCACCACTATTTTCTTTATCACATTCCGAAATCGCCCCCGCTTTTCCATGGAAAACCTCCATTGGATAAGTTTCTGACCGATTGTTCTACAATGGAGCATTATTATCAATTAAATCTAAGCATTGAGGTTTCTCAACCAGATCAAGATCATCACACATCACTATCCTCCTTTCTTCATTTTCAGCAGAAGCCTCCTAAGGACCGTACTCCGCATTGGAATCAATATTAACTGAGTTAATCACCTCCACATCCTCTTGTTTCAGGCCTGGAAAATAGTTTCTTGTAGGATCTATAATCAGTGTCCCTCCAGCAGCATTATTCTGACCAGATTTCGCATCCTTATGTCCTTCCAGAGTCTCCACAGTAGGACCATCATACACTGCATGCCCTATTTTCTCCACTGCCACAGGTTGCACCCCCTTGACCCTGCTGTTGAAAGCCCACTCACCTCATACACATGAGCCACACTCATCCTCAAGCTACATCCCACCATCCCCAACATGAATATCACTCTTCAACTACATAGAAACTGCAGAAACCACCGGATTTAAGGAGGCGTTATCGTCCTAGCCCACTACCAGTGCATCCATATTCAACGGGCCAGAAACCTTTATAGGATCAGTTCCACACACCCTCCTCTTTCCTACATCGGGCCTCCTTCTTTGCCCTTCCTCAAGACTCCTCCTCGGATCAATGTTCCTCTCCTTGAAACCATCCGCATGACATTCCGAAACCAAATGCCCCAAACGGGAGCAGTTCGAACAGTAATTAACCCAAGATTCAAACACAACTTCTTGTTTCGATCTAAACTCCAAACCTACTATAGTCCAAAACCACTCCACCAGGGTCTTTGACACATTTACCTCAACACAAATGTGAGGGTTAATCAGATGACTTATAGTGGATGTGCGAATGTCAAAACAAAGGTAACGACCCACCATATTTCCAATCATATGAAGAAATTAAGGATTCTAAAATGGTAGAGGATGTTGAGGAATGCTTACCCATATTGTTATTAAGGTTGGATCCCGATTCATGCAATGGTTGAATGACCATCTTAGGAGAGAGAACTTGAAGTGGTTACATCAACGAGGGGCACTAGACCAGGCCTGAATCAGATTAGCTTCCGAGGTGATGCGAACCATGAAGTGTCTTCTATCCATAATACTAACAACCTCCCGATCTTGCAAATCCCATTTACTTAAGACGAAACGATCAAAGTCGTCAACTGAGGGTCTTCAAAGATTGAAACGCATGACCAACGTTCAATCCTGATGACTCAAAGCTTCCAGAAACTCTGACATCGAAATCGGGAACTGCGGACCACCAAGATGTAAATCCAGAACCTTCGAACTTAGAGAAATCATCAAGAAATATGAGATAAAATTAGGGTTGGAAAAGGGAATAAACGGTTTACGTGATCTCAGAGGTGACCGAACCAAGTGCCCCCCCTCCCCCTCCCACCTCTAGGAAGTGGGGGAACTCCATCGTCAAGAATTCATGGATAATATTTATACTAGGGATTATATTATATCTCCAAGACATACATTGGGGATGTGGTATGAAAATATGGATTTCCACTGTCCTTTTTATTTAATAATTATATAACTTTTACCATCAGGTTTTGGTTAATCCTTCTACAAGTGTTGGAGATACAGTTGTCTTCAGTACAACTTATCACTGTAAAATGGATGGACACTATGACCTAACCATTAAAACTCCAAAGGATATACAAATATAATTTTCAATAGACTTAGATGGTTTTTTGGAAAAAATATCCCCCTGTTAGAGTTATATTATATAAATAAATTCGATTATATCTTTAAAATGAATGTTTATGAGTCTGTTTATTGAATAGAGTGTTGGGCCCTGAAGTTCTAGGATAATGTTTTGTAGAGAATGTTGGTGGGACCTCATATTATCTGAGGGATAATTGAAAAGGTTTAATCCATTTCAAATCATATTAAATTGTAAATTGATTATAAAAAATAAATGTATATAATCATTGGCATGACCTGAAGTTTGAGTTTACAGATAAAGTGTTCCATTATATACTAACATGGAATAATTTCATGAGTTTTGTGAAAAATAGGAATATTAGTCCTAGATTCATCATCACCAATGAAAACATTGAATATATTTTCAATATTACCTATTCAATAGCTCTACTGCATTACCTATATCAATTTCATGATGTTTTTAATGTATTCTTCTGAAGGATGTTCACCATGTAACCTCATTTGTGTTGATCCCTAATGTGGGACCTTTAGAGAGTGATCATTCATATGATAAGTAATTAATAATGATCCTAGATCATAATGAAAATAATCAATAAAATAAAACAACTCACCATGTCAAGGTGTTTTGGAAACCCACGGTATTGGGGAGTCAACATGGGAAAAAGAAAAGGATATGAAGAAAAAGTTCCCTCACATGTTCTATTGTTGAAACTGAAATTTCAACGATGAAATTTTTTATGTGGGAAGAATGTAATGAGATGGAAATTTATAAATAATATCACCATATTTTTAATAAATAAATGAGTCATTAGTTAATTTAATTATAAAAACACATGAATGAATTTATTTATTTTGTACCATTATAAAATAAATCATATTAGATTTAAAAATACCGGTAAGAATCATAACTATTGAAATAATATAAATTTAACAATGATCAATTAAATTATTATATTATTTTTTATTTTATATCCCGATTTACATATATATAAGATGTGTTGGCCTCAACTAGTAGGATAATACCTTATGGAGTCCATTTTTTGGAGAATTGTTGAGAGATGGAGTTGATGGGATTTTACCATGACTAAGCATAGTCCATGATTCAATACTTATATAATAAACAAAACTATTAAAAGGTGAAGTTAATGCTTATCAACAACACATCCAAAACCATATTCCCAAAATCACCCCAGGAAATCTCCACCATAAAAAAATTAAAACTCATGTAGTATATACCTATAATAACAGTTTGTGTATCTAGAACATAATAGTGTGTATTTTAAATTGTACTTGATAATAATATAAAGATTATATTTATCCATTTTTTTATTAAATTATATATAAAATTATATTACTTGATAAATATTAAATTATGAAATTGATGAGCCAAAATAGTATATTTGGAAGACATATGGCTATATATAAAAAATTATTTTTGATAAATTTATATATTTTAAAATAAATTATATTTTTGTATTATATTAATATTGTATAATTTTTATTTACATATTGATGAAAATTTAATATAATTAATTCAAATATACTTTTTATAAGAGAAATAAAATTGTTATCGTCAGAAAAAAATTCTCAATAAAATTTGTTTTTATTTTAAAGAGTAAATTGTTATATTTAAAGGGATATTTTGATAAAATAAATATTACTTTGGGTATCATACTATTGAAATTAGATAATGGAATATTATTCAAAATAATATGAGATAATCAAATTATCTGGTAAAAACTAAATATGGTAATAATATATGTTATATTTTATGAAATCATAATTTTAAAAAAGTGAGGTAATAAATATATTAAAGGGGTATCGTGATGAAATATAAGTTTACCATATAAAATAATAGTCATTTGAAGTTATTAAATGGATTTTATTAATCCTTGAAAAATCTTACAAACCTATATTATATTTTATGGTTTTAAATTTAATTATTTATAAACATGACTCATTTCATCCTAAAAGGGAATTATTTATTGATATCATTTCCTACCCATATAAAATACTTAAATACATTCTCAATTTTTTATATGATATGTAATAAAACCATGTGAATGATTAATTTTTATGATTTTATCATATAGAAATAAAAAACTATGTTTAGATTTTAATAAAAACATTCCCCTATATTTTTCTGTAAATAACCATTCATACTCATACTCATCTTCACTAATAAACTGTTGATCAAGAAGTTAATACTACCCTCACTCTCTAAATATATCCCATAAATTTCCCATTTTCTTAATAATATCATGCCACATTTTTAGTAGCACAATCCCAATTCATGAGATCCTCTCCTCTACCTCTTTATTCAAGAACCATTCATGTTTTATGCCTAATTATTTCAAATTGACCAGGATAAAATATATTATCATTCATCCATACTACGATACATATAATTTAAATGTAAGGAGAGACCACCTTTCACTATAATTAAACACTTCCCTAAATAATTATACACATCTTTCATGATATAGAAGTTATCATGTGATTTTTTATGCCAAATATTTGGGTAACAAATACAATTCATTATTTATAATACATTGTTTTTTTCTAGATAGCCATATATTTGATAAACGTGGTAATTACATTTATTTAATCTATACACCTTAATCATGGGATTAAAAATTATGAAATTCATTCTTATACTGTATGATATACATGGGACACATATTCAAATACATGATATGAATGTGATAGGTGTGCATGGAATTAAATATAACTCTAATGAATTGGGTTATGTTTTTATCTCGTGATATTCCATGTTTAGTGAATGGAAGGTCATACAATGAACATAATTTTCTGATTTCTTTATATGCCTCTTGAATAAAATGTGTTATATTCGTCATTTTATAAATTGATTATTCCCTTACTAGACCTTATATCCCACCATTTTTATGTATATATCATAGTTATCATGCATGGAATTAGTAGATCAGTGGAATTTAGAATAATATTTTTGACAAATTTAATAATATTTTTAACCCATGATTAATGTTATTGGGTGATATACCGTATTTCCCAAATACACCATACCTCACAATATTATAGGATTTTATTATGTGTATATTTATGTAATAAATCATGTTATAATGACTATAAAATATATAGTTTATCATAATATTTTTGATGAACCTTGTATGAAAGATATGATATACGTTCAATAACAAAATTTTCCAATCACATCAGTCTATTAACTATAACCCAATATACATTTGAAAATAAGCATTATATGATCATACTCATAGGAAAGATAAAAAATATAATGTTATTTATATTAGAAAAAAGTAAACAATTTCATCAATCATTCTTCTATAAATCTAAATTCATCGTAAAATCTTCTTACTTCTACAAAACACATATAGACTTTGTTGTCTCAACACTATCCATTTTGGTTATGATTAATTATTAATGATAAGAGGAATATAACATCATCGTTTTTTGGATCTTATTATTTGTTAAATTATAATGATATTTATTTAGTATGTAAAAAATAATCTTGAATATTTTTTTTCTTATAGTAAGAAATGAGATAGACATGGAAATACTTCTAAAATCAATATAAAATGATTAATTTCTTGCTTTTGTGATTGAAACAAATCATGTTATTGTATTTTATAATGTTCATTATCCTGATAGTAAATGAATCCCGAAAATAAATAAAAGTTATTTGTAAATAAAAAAAAGTTATCATATTTCCTAAATATATGATGATTTTATAGAAATCATTATCACTTATTGATTTATGGATTTGTGTTCATTGATTTTTTCTTAAATGTGTTCTCTTTCACTCATTATTATTCCTTAAACATGATTTTTTCCCTCCATGATTGTATTTTAATTCACTACATATGTTATTCTTATATGGGATCCTAATTTTGTGTTATTCTAGTTGTCCTTCATAGTTTATACTACCTCTTTCTAAAATGATAATTTGGATAACCTTTCTACAATGTTTGATATCAACAATATTTTTTGTAAATATATAAATTTTTATCCATTCATGATTATATGTATTATCATTTATTCAATGTTATTTAATTTGAAAAATAAGAAATAAAATTAACCATATTTCTCAAGAAGAAGATAATATTTTTAGAATGATATTTTATTATTGGCTAAAATTGTAACACCAATATATTATGGAAATTATTTTTAGAAGTTATATATTTTAATGTGTGTGGAAGAATCAGAATTGATTTCAAATAAACTGTTATATATTATATTTAAATGTGACCATTATGAATTAGTCATTAATTTTACATGTATAAATAAAAATAACCGTATTTTGATATATTTATTGAATTATTTCCCTAATAAAATAAATACTAAATCCTACAATTATTATTTATTCACTGAAAATATTTATAGAATCCTTTAAAGGTAAAATTTATGTTTTTGATAAAAATTATTTTTATATGTGTAATGTATTTTTATCCTAATATATTAATGATTATGTAATTAGGAAATGGTTCTAATGAAATAAGTATATTTTATATATCATTTAAGGAATTAACATTCAATTGACTATGTTTATTTTGAATGTAATTTGAGTAAATCCATTTTGTTCATCAAAAATACAATTTCATCAAAATTGATTTTTATTTCATTTTTTATTGTGGAAATTATAATTAATTTACGAAAATTTATTTCATATTATTTGAGAACAGAGAAAATAATTTTAGATAAAAAATTTATAATAATATGAGGGTGACTTTATTTGGTTTTTTTGAAATGTCATATTTTGGAGAGAATAATGAAAAAAATAAAAATTGTTATAAAAATTGGCATTTCATGTTATTAAATAAGTTTATATAAAAGTATTATTTTGTTTTTATATTGAAATAAATTTTATATAATTCTCTTTTAGATATAATAAATCTATTTAATTACATTTTAGTCGTTTTTTATACTTTATTTTGGGATCAGTTTATTATTTATATGAAAAACAAATTTATGTAAAAAAATTATCCCTTAAATTACATGAATTTATTTAAAAATTAATTTATTCCACTTTTAGAAAAGTAATATTTAAAAATAATATCATCTTAGGAATATTAAATTTCATATTTGGCACATATTTAAAAAATATAATTCATTATAATGAGTAGAATCTCTGGAAAATATTTTTGACCTCAATAATGGTAAATCATTTAATTCTAGAAAAAAATAATGTGACAAGGCTTTAAAAATATAAATAATACCAAATTTATTTATATTATGTCATTTTTGATTGAACGAAAACATAATATATTCTACAATATTTCATGTTATCATTTTTTTAATAAATATAATTATAATATTTTAAATGAATGAATATTCTAAAATGTCATTCTATTGCTTTTAATTTCTCTTATGTGTTAACATAGGAGTAATAAATATTTTGAATGAAAATAAATGTTTATTTTGAACATAATGTATTTATTTTAATTATCATAATTTAGTTATTTTTAGTGATGATGTAATTAAATTATAGGCTTACACATTATTGATATAGTGCGTGTGAAAATAATAGAAAAATCAAAGTAAATGATTTTATATATAGAAAAAGTATTATTTAATTTTTAATTAATTATAGTTTAAAACTTAATTTATGGTTATTGATCCTATATAATTTATGGGGAAATAGTTTATATTTAAAATACATACAAATCATGATGTTCACAAAGTCAAAAATTTTTATGACTTTTTATAAAGACTAATGGTATTTTTTATTAAATAATTCAATATAAAATGAATTAAAAACATATATATATAGAAATTGGGCAAGGGCATGTGATATTTGACCGAAATTTCACCCATTTCCATTTTGATCCAATTTTTACCATAGATTTATATTTATATAACATTAGAATGAAAAAATTGTCCCCATGATTAATGATAAAATTGGATTATTAAGGGGTTAAACCCATTTATATGGTTTAAAATTCCATATAAACCAATCCAAATTTTATTGTTAAAAACATTTGAATCATAAAATATCTCATATTAGAAAAATCCCATGTTTTTCACTTACTCATAAAAATAAATTTTTTATATTTACATAGTTTAAGTAATTACATGTGTGACTTTTCTATCACTATAAAAAGAAAACACCTCTCATCTATTATTCATCAAACCATGAGAAATTTATCTCAATGAAAACCTACTCAAATATCATATTAACATAATAAAAAAGATCTAATTTTTTTCAAAATACCATCCAAATGGTATTTTGGAGAGATCCAAATAAGGTTATTCAATGTGGAGGTAATCATATTAACTGAGTGTTTTCAATATTTTTCTTCTCCTACCTACTTAAATAATGACCAAAAAATTACAATATAAAAAAATACATATCAAATATTAAATAATATTTTATTATGTTAACATAATAAAATTATTAATCTCATATTCCTTCCCATAGGGAATGAAAACAACATTTCTGTGTATTTGTAGACTACCATCTATACAAAGTGATGTGATTCAGTTTAATTACCCCATTACAATGTTTTTTATTATGATGGATTTAATTAATATATATGATATTAATGACATTATAATCATTATATAAGGTTAACATATCATCTATTATCAATACTTTACATCTATTAAATTTTTTAACTTTGTTCATGCTTATATGTTTACTATCACCACCATTAAGAGATTTGATACTTTTTTCATGTACAATTTTCTTCGTTGACTCTATAATTTTAATATATATATAACACTGAAAATTATTTCAACATTAAAATTATATATATAATGGAATAATTAATCGGTTGAAAATTGTCAACCTACCAAATCAATTTTTTACAAACAATGTGAATGTTCTCAAAACATCATACTGAACCAAATTCTTAGGTTAATTATGTTTAAAATGAATATAATTAAAATAAAATAAATAATGAAATGAAATATGTTATTTAGATATTTTTTAATCCATAATTTTTTTTAATATATTGAATGTACATGGAATGTAGTTCTTGAGGTAATGGAAACATTACCTTAAAACAACATTTTAATTTCTTTTTAAATGAGTTCTTATATATTTTTTAACCTCATTAATATTAAAAAAAATAATTTATTTATTTATTTATATTTACAAAATGGAAACATTAGTAAACATTTAAAATTATTTAATTTGTTTAAATAATGTATTTAAAAATTTTATACAGAACTTTTAAAATTTAATTACAAAAATAGAAATGTTCAATTTTAACGTACATGGTGTCTTTGGATTTTTTAGCCATTGAAATAAAATTTTGATATATAGATTATTTTATATGATGTCAGGTTTTCGTAACAAAAAATTCCTCCCCTTTTTTAGTTATTATATTTTTTAAATGCAATTATAATTTAATGGGATATATCAATATCCAAAAATAATTTTTTATGGAGTAAAATGATTTTTTGTATTTAATTATGTTAGTAAAATATTTTATGTCTTTCAGCTATGAAATGGTCCATCAAAATTTATTATCATGATAGGTTAGCATTATATATCTCTAAAATTCATTAGGATGTTATTATATTCTCAGGAGAATTATGATTGAAAAAACATCCTACGATATTCAATTTATAAGGGTTCTTAAATGGGGTCTATGAAGATTATTTCCCAAGTCACCTATATGAAATTTATAGGATTTATAATTATTTTTCATCTAAATAGTTTGATTTCTAATTGTATGTTATTAATTAATTTTAATGAAATGATTATTCTCTTTTACGTTAAAATGAATATTTTGACAAAAATATTTTCTTGGGATATCATGCTTTCCTAGGATACCCTCATGATTAATTTTTTTCCATTATTTATTATTTTTTAATGTTCTAGGGAAACCATTGGGTAGTAATGAGGATTTCTTGTGTGAGTAAAATATTATTTGAGCCCAATGTTTAATATGTTATAGAAAACACTCTTATATAATATCATTTTTTTTAAAATAAAAATGGGTTAATTTGAAGATTTTTATATGACCCATTCTTCAATTTTGGAGATAATAACGAATTTACAAATTTTTTAATATTTTTTATGGAATATAACGAACAACAATATTGTAAATTTAATAATAGTGTTCTTTTTTCGTGAAAAGAAAACATGCTTTCTTTTAAATGAACTATTTTCCATAAAATGGATGTTGAGGAGGATGTACTACATTCTAATATATGGTTTTATAATCTAAAATTTTGGACCTATTTATATAAAACATTAATCTATAAATATATTTCAAATTTTAGAAACTTAATTCTTAACATAACAATAATGATTATGTGATCCTTAAAGATATATCCTTATATTATAAAAAATATAATATAAAACCTCTTACCATATTTGGGGGTAATGAGACAATATTTAAAAACCATATAATATTATTTAGTATCATATTTATAGAAAACATTATTTTTTATAAATCATTATATATATAAGAACTAATTTTTAAAAACATGTTGTTTTCACCATTAATTATTATATATCATATTTAGTTTTGATTTATAATTCAATTATTAAAAATTTATTATATATTGATTTAAATTTTATATTATATTAAAATTTTATAATATATTGATTTATTTTATTAAATAAATATTACCCAATAATAATAAATAATTTTTTACAAATAATTTTTTTACCATTATCAAGTTCACTATCATTAATATTACTATTTATAATTGTATGCCCAAATTGAAATTGGATATATAAAATAATATGGTAATTTTGATGTAAAATATTAAATATATTTTTTGAATGTAAATTTTACACATTATGAAAAATAATTTATTTATTACATGGGAATAAAATAGTTTTTAGAGTAAAATATTACATATGTTTCCAGAAATGATACAAACAAATTTTTGAAATACAAGATAATAATTTTAAATTATTATTATATATATATCTTATATAAAAAGGATTCAAACTAATTTATGTAATTCATACATTATGATAGTTTCCTAAATGTGATTGTTTTAGCAAGATTGATATTTTTCATTATTACCCAAAAACAATCATTTACGTAAAATCGAAAAAATACACTATCTGATAATATTTATATTAAAAATCCAT
The DNA here is from genome assembly GCA_963277665.1 of Viscum album. Classification (NCBI taxonomy): domain Eukaryota; kingdom Viridiplantae; phylum Streptophyta; class Magnoliopsida; order Santalales; family Viscaceae; genus Viscum; species Viscum album. Next base: position 2,019,054,674 of record OY728127.1, read on the forward strand.
AAAAGAAGTGAATTTGGTAAAATTGAAATTCTTAAATGTGAGAATTTAAATTTAAAATAAAAACATAAAAATTTAATGAAAATTTCATTACATAGTAAAATATCTATTATAAAATATATTAACAAATTATAATCTTAAAACTATTAATATTTAAGTTGGTGTTAAAATACTATTAAATATAATAATATATTTCATCTAAAATATATTATTGAAAAAAATCATAAAAAGTCACATTTCATAAATTATAAATTTTAAATCAAAAATTAGTCTTTTTAATTACCCAGCTACACTAATTGAATTTTTATCAATACCTAATTTTTAATAATAATTTTTTTACTTCTACATATATATTAAAAAATTCTATTACATCAAATTTGATTCACTATTTATATAGATATATTTTAATGGTTATTAAATGTATTGTGGTTTATTTTTTTTGGGGGTCATGTATCACACATTATCAATCATTTTGGTACTTACATGAATATTAAATTTAATATATACTAGTGTTAGATTTTACCCCAATTAAAAAATTATACCATTGGAATATTAATTATATATAAGTGGAAACCATTTTTAGGGTATTATAAACATATTTATCATTTAGGATATAACATCTAATATGTCCTCTAGATTTCTATATTAGGATATAGAATTTTAATTATCATTCCTAAAACTACATTAATATTTCATACATTAATATACTCTCATATGTATATAAGTTTTTCATACATTTTATGAAATATACCATTCCTCAAACCATCTGAATATCTATAAAATTAATCCCCAATGAAAATATATATTCATCCAAAAATTAACCCATATATTGTCCTTCAAATGGTATTAATCGCAATGTAATATGATATAAAACTAGCCAGTATATACCATAATTCAAAAAATGTGATGAATATAACCAAAATTATCATTAATGAATTATCAATCCCATATTTATTAATACTTTCAAATGTAACATTTCAAAATAAAATGTCCATATATCTTCTGAACATCAAGAGAGTGTAAAAACTATGATTATCAATCCCCATGAATATGTTCATAAAAAATTATTCCAAAAATATATATCCATATAATAAAATATCTTTTCATTGTTATTCATACCATTTAATATATATTTTAATTCTATTTTTAAAAAATTATGGATAAAAAACCGTAGTTTCTAAATTGAATTCCCATAAAATTTATGAAGTTCAATTATATTATTGATAGATATAAACTATGATTTAAAAACTAAGATTGTCGAGATTTATTTTTGTTCAAGATAAAAAAATCAATACCCTGACCCTAATAGTCTAGATATATTCGTTACATTATTATATTTCTATATGATACAATAGATCACATCTCAAATGAACAAATAGGTTAGTTGTCTTGGTAAAAATATTATATACATTAGGGTTACATTACATTATTAAACAGAACATACAACATAGTTATGAGAAATGTTATTTATCATTGAAGTCATTCCCTGATTCCTTATTAATATCATAAGTAACATATAGAAAATAAGGTTCAGCTGAAATCCTCATCTAGGCTTACACACATCAGAAGATTTTATGAATTAATAAATAATAATAAATATGGAAAGGAAAATAAATAAAAAAATATTTCTTTTAATTGGTAAATTAAATATGATTATTTGATTAGGAATAATCAATATATCAAAGTAAATAAATGAAAAATAAATTATTTAATAATTAATATGAGCAAAAAATTAATATGTGGATAATATTAATGAAATATTATAATGAATAATAATAACATAACACTACATTAAGAAAATTATATAAATTGGATTTCATGATCTCCTATGTCTTGTTATCCATAACGACATGACCTTTCACTAAAAAATTATTAAACTATGGGAATTTAATGATTTATTATATGATAAATAATTTTTTTTAGGAGTCTTGTTGAATAAATGAGGGGATATATAATTCCAAGCCCCACCCATAACTTTATGTTCAATATATTTTGTATATTTTTAATGATCTTTTTAATTCCTGAATAATATTCCTTGTCATCCAATGCATATTTTGGGTAGTGAATAATAACTTCAACAGAACACTAATTCAATGAAATAAAATTCAAGATAAATCAACATATTAAAAAATGTATATGTCTTATGAAATAATAATATAAATTATATAAATATTACATATATTTTATATAAATTTTATATCCAATGATTATAAGAAAATCAATGTTTTATAATATAGTTAACGATTATAGAATTAATCTAGATAGTGAATTTTAGTAATTTCATTGATCAAACTAATCATAATCCATCTTAAAAATGAATAATTTTGGTATCATCACAACATATACCTAATAAATTATAAGTAAAATAATGTGTTTTTTTCATTAAGGAATATAAATACCATAATTAAAACATTTATTGTGGAAATACACATTTCACTTTGAAAATATTATTTAAAAATTATAAATTTCCAGAATATTTGGAAATTTGTTTTCAAAGAAATGGTCTATAAAAATTTAAATAATTAATCTAAAATAACATGTGGTCTTGATTTAAGTAATATTCTATTCATTTCAAGTGCATATAACAACGATTACATTACACATTTTTTTAAAAAAATATAAAAAGTTCCTTATTTGGAAAACGAAACAAATATTCATTTGAATCCTTTTTTTAATAATAAACTTCGATAAAAGTGACATTAGATAATTGTTGAATAATTTTAAAATATTATTTTTTTAGAAAATAGAGATATGGAAGACAAATTAATTTTCGATCAAAAAAGGGAAATAAAGTTGGAATTTTTTAAAAAAAATTTCATAGTAGTTTTAGTTAATACAGAGTGGAAAATGACACTATTTATTGAAAATTTCATTAATTACTAGAGGAGAAAAAGTATAAGGAGTATTATTGTATTGTAAATAAATAATTTATTTTAATGTAAATTCATGCATATTAAATCCCAAATAATATGAAATTGATGTAAAAACACTTATTGTTGGGGTAAATCATTAATAAAAAGTCACCTGAATGTATTAACATTAAATAAAATATTAAAAATCATGAATATTAATATAATCTAGATACAAAATCATAGGGGTATTATATAAACATCCTAAAAAGAATATAGCTTTATATTAACAAATATATCTCAATGTTGTTGAAATTAATGTGAAATAACATACAATGATCATACTATTGAAGTTATAATTAATCAATTATTTGATTATTTGTATAAAATTTAAATAAAAAATATTTAAAAATAAAAAAAATTAATTTCACACAATATTGTAATAACAAAGTAATTGAATATATAGTATTATCCAATAAAAAGAAATTGTATATTAAAATTTATTACCACTTGGTCACATTAATGTAAAATCCACTTGGTTGAAAAAGTCAAAATTAAAACAAATATATATATATAATATGATATATTTATGACATTAAATCTAATTTCATTATTGTATACACCATATAAAAGAAAATATGTTCCTAACATTAAAATTAAACTCAATAAAAGAAAATTTAGATAACATCCCTTACCTTAGGTTTCACTTTAGTTTAATGTGATTTTATATGAATTATAATACATTAAAAATTGTTATAAATATATTAAAAATCTATATTAATATCAATATTCATTAATATTATCTTCTTATAATATCTTATTATCCATTAATTAGTAATATTTCTTTATTATAGTTATTTCATGAGTTAGGTGCTTCCTTTTCTGATGTATATTTTATCACTTATGTCATAGTTATTGTTCATATGTTATAGTTCCATAATATATATAATTATATTAGTTTTAAAATATGATATATATTCTTTATATATAGTTTTAGAATAAATTATTATTTTTTCACCTGGAAAATGAACTGCACAACTTCGTATAAATGATTGGTCGTATGTATGCGTGAGTAAAGATATCATTCCCTCATTGGGTGAAATGGTAAGGAAAGTGGTTGATATAATAATTTTATAATATTAATTTCATATTATATGTATCATAGTTATTGATTATTTCCATCATTATGATGTTTTATGTGAGTTGGTGATGGAAAAAAATTTATATTGAATTGTGAAGTGGTAGTTCATCATACACATGAGTGATGTATTTTTTTCCCACATCATGCAGAAGGATATGGATGAATATTATTCTATCAACCAAATATCATCTCAATATATGGGAATTATTGGTGTTATTATAGTTAATTTTATAATTATTTATTTCATGGGGTAATAAAATATGTAAAAATAATTATCTTATAGAAGACAAGTTAAGTCACTAATAAGAAACTCATTTGTATCTCTTATTAAGAACACTAGATACGGTATTTTGGGAAGAAAAAACCTATAAAACGTGTATATAGATATTTTGGATATATTTTTTAATAATTTTTTAAGATAAATTATTTTATAGGTGTGAATAAATGATGTTAGATGTGATCATTTATATGTAGTGGTGGGACCCTCTTGGAAACCAAATGTAATTTTCTAAAAAGAAAACTAAAATAAATATTAATTCTAAAGAAAAATGATTCCAAAAAACATTATATTATATTTTAATATATGGTATGGTTTAAATGTCTTTATAAAAAAGTTATTTGAAATGTTTAATTTGAAAACATACCCATTTCTTTTAGTTTAGCATCAATGGTAAGCTAGTTTTAACAATAACCACAATTATTAAGGTTTATTGTTTTAATGATTCATCATGAAATAAATTTATTTGATACTATAACATAATATTAAATATTTTTATTTAGAATATGGAATCCATTTTAAGAAATTGTAGTGAAAAGTTTGGAAAGTATAATTTAATTATGAACCCTCAAATCATGTTGAAAAATGATTTTCCATGTAACACATTTTTCATGAATAATATGATATCATAATACCTGTTTTTCTAGAAATCATCATTATAGGGATTTAAATTTTTATATTTAGATATATAATATATAAATTTCATTTTAACTATTCATCAATAATGATTATTTTTATTAACCAAAATGGAGAAATATCGTGCACATAAAAAATGTTATTTTTGGAAATTGTGTTTCCATGACATTTAAGCCACGTGTTGCTTATATTATATGATTTAGAACATATTTTTCATTATTTAAAATATTGGGGGGATAATGTTTCCTATTATTTAATAAATTTTTTCCGCAGAATTAGAACATCCACATAGAAATCAAGGGATTACTATTTTAAAATTTTGTTTCAATGAACCTATATAAAAACGGGTTAAGACATCATATTAAAATATGGTATGGAAAATAAAGAGGTCTTTTGTAATAAAATATAACATGGTTTCCAGGTTAGAGAAGAATGGTGGTAACTAAAAAATAGGTAGGTATGAAATGAATAAATAACTTCAGGTATTGATAGATATTATTTATAAAAAGTAGTTGAATGATCAATAGAATGTTAAAAAAGACAATAAAATAAATATATGGTGAGTTAAAATACCAATTATTCATAATATATTATTAGAATGAGATACCATTTTAAAAAAATATACTTCCTAAAGTTGTGAAACTCTTTTACTATATAAGAATATAATAACATATATATACATGAAATCATTCAAATTCATAAGAACAATTTCATCCTTTGGTATATTTTTGGTCGATTGCTGCAATACCTTTAATTCCATGAAATGATTATCTAATTAGATTTTATTATTCATAATGAAAAAATTAGCATTTAAGGGATCATAAGACTCATAAAAGAGTAACAATTCCTTTTATAAATCTATAAATATTTACCAAAACCAAAATGGTTATCATGAGTTATCCCAAAAAAATACATTAATCTATAGAAAAATATAGTAACACCTCATGATCAACTAAATATTTATCAATCAAATTTTCTATATAAATAAATTTTCACATTCAAATGAACACAATGTAGGCTTTTGGTAGTCATTTCCCCTTTATTATTCTTTGGTTATATGTTGAAGACTCGCAACCTCAATAGATGTGATGGGTACTCTCCCAGTGTGTGGGTTGTAAATTTTATATAACATTATAAATATAATTCTTATAATGATCAGAAAAATGTGTTGAACATTTTGAAAAATAAAATTAGTCATCAAATAAGTTTTTATAATAAAGGGACTCAATTTTGAATTAATTTTCCAAAAATAATAAATAATCATAATTTATAATTATTACCTTAACATTAATGATCTTATAAACTATAATGGTGATTGATAACATTATCATTATGAAGAGATCATTCTTTCTCAAATAATAATTCATGTTGAACCTATGATTTACATATACCTCACTTCATTGATAACTCTCCTGAAATGTCATTAATCACATGAAAATTCCATGACATGAAACCTAAAAAGTGGGGTATGATTAATTTGACATAGATTATCCTTAAAATCATAAAAACCTGATGATATCAAATATTTATATTGTAATCTATGTGGAAGTAATAATTAATTTGAAAAATCCACCAAATCCCTTAGGCGAATCAATATTCTAAATCCCGTATTTCTATTGACCAAAGTACATATACTATATATTTATTGAATTCCAATAAATAAATATTTCAACCCTATTGCATAAATATAGTAATTTAAATGTTATAGTAGTAATCATTTATAGAGTTCATTGAATCATATAATTACCTTCTTCCCAATATTCAAGAAAAAAAAACTATAAATGGATTTTAATGTGAAATTTATTTCTCTCTATTGAGCTCATCAATATTCATCAGGAATTCACTACTCTGTGACCATATTTTACACATTGAATACATTTTAATATTCCATTGAGACATTCTCGTGGGTGTATCATTCAATATTTAGAAAATGATATAAATCATAAAATCATTCTTCCATATTCTCCATGAATCTAGATTTTGAAAGACATTGTCTTTGCCTTAATTAATGAGTATGAGACTATATTAAGGTATAGTTTTTTAATAATATATCATGATTAATAATTAAGAATAATCATAATATTTTTTACTACATTCATTATCCCATTTTTTTCTCTTAATCACCACATTCTCAATCGTATTCTATGTTATCATGATTCCTTTTTGTACATTGATAGACAAAAAAATTATTGTGTTCCTAATGATAATAATGGTGGAAAAAAGTAATAAATTATAGGATTTATAAATCACTAAACCTTATTCTCAGTATAATATAGATTATTTTTAACCTAATTCATTAATTCCTATCATTTATATGAATCCTTAAAAAGGTTTTTATAGAAAATGAGAATTATCCATAGAATATTCACAATGAGTGTCAAAATAAGTGTCTTGTAAGACCCATTTTTTGTGAACATGTTGATGATCTATTAAAATAAAAATGCATCCCTTTTGGAGTTATTTCCCCTCATATAACTATTATAAAAATAAAACCACTTTCAGGATCATCTTATGGGTTTCTCTAGAAAAAATCCTAAAATCACATCCTTACGAAAACATTAGTATGTTCTCTTATACATATATTTAACATATATAAAAGGTTTAAGTTCCCTAATAAATATTTTACTAAATATAGATCCAATGATTTATACTAAAATTTTTCTAATACCAAATGTAAAGACCCAAAACCAATAAGACAATATCTGATGGTTACTTTTTTCATTAGAACATGACACAAGAAATAACTACAAAATTATTGGATAGTTTACTACTCATGGTAAACTATATATTTTTTTCCTCTAAATACAATTTAAAACATAAATTACTATATAATAATAGTATATATTATATACCCTTGAACTTATTCAAAGATTTATTTTTAATATCTTACTGACTGGATACAAAATATTGGTGATCCAGAATTCATAGTATAGATTATGTACCAAGGAAACTATCGTAAATCAATATAACATATAAATTATGGAATATTAAATAGATTAAAAAAATCTATTTAATTAATAATGTGAGAAAAAATATATCTTGGGATAATATAAATTCAAAATTTTCATGGATATTAATTATTAATTTATCAATGAAATAAATTTTTAATATATTACATCCTTATCAAAAACATCATGATACTTATTTAGTCAACACCATTTTAAAAGTTGGTATAATGTATTGGAAAATACATATTTAATTTCATAATAAGGATTTGACTCCTTATGCTTTTAGATTTATTTAGGGGTTATATAATCCAAATTCACATCCTTCACTATATTTAAAAATATTTCATCATTTATTAGATTATATATTTAATTCAATATTAATTTTCATTTTTCAAAATTATTTGTTTGGAGTAAATAATATAGATTTTAAAATATTTATTAGGTCAATGAAATTAGTTTCATATTAAATCACTAAATGTAAAAATATTTTATATTTGAGGAAATAATAATATCAATGATACAACAAATATGGAAATATGATATAAATTTAATATCCAATGATCAAAAGAAAGTGAAAATTTCATGATAAATATAATGATTACAAATGTAATAAAGAAATTCAATGTCAATACATAATTTTGTAAAAATGATCGTAAACTATATAGAGAAATATTAAGGATGGTATCATTATAAAATATCCCCTGTGAATTATAATTTAAATAAATGGGTTAATATATTTATCTAAAAAAATACAATAATAAGATCATTAAAATAATCTTCAGTTAAATAACCTTTTCAAATAGAAAATTAAACTTAAAAATAGAAATTTACAAAACATTTGACAAATATTGTATTATGAAATGTATTTAAATTTATAGTGGATATATTAAACAAATTAGTGGTCATTATGTTTGTAATATTCCATTCGTGATGGGTACATTGAAAAAAACATTCTTTTCCTGTTTTAAGTAAAAATTCAAAAATTACCTTACTCGGAATAAGAAATGAATATTATTTTTAATCAATTTTTAAAGTAAATTATGGTTAAAATTAAATGAAAAAAATTATAGAATAACATTATGGCATTATTTAATTTTTTAGTAAACCATAATATGGAAGAAAAAACATTTACCATAAATAATAAGAAATAATTATATATTTTTTTAAAACATTCTGTATAATTGTTAGTACCAAATACTAGAAATGGTTACTATTGAGTGAAAATTTAATGAATTATAATGGGTGAATAAATTAGAATGTTTTTTTGGGCATTGATAATATAATTTCCAACAATGTAAATTTATGCATAAATAATCCCGATTAAAATGAGATTCATGTATAAACCCTTTCCCCTTTGGATAATATTGAATCATAACTCCCATGAATTAAATAAATTCAAATAAAATATTAAATAACAATAATATACTTAGATGAATGATATAACATATCATGGATTTAGTATACACATATGATTAATATAAATAGTAAAATTAAAAAAAATTCCCAATCGAGTTAAAACTGAGACAATATCTCTAATAAAGATCGCACGATTTATGTGATAACAAAACAATTATTTTATTTGGTATATCAAATTTAAACCCACCACAAATAAGATTAAATACTAAATAATTTAATCAAAATAAATTACACACATAATCTTATAACATCAGAGACAATGAAAGGTAATATAACCCAATGAAAAGAAATTGATTTTGGAAATTCATTACAACTTGGTAAGATTATGTTCAAAAAAAATTGGGAGAATTAATTAATTATTAAACTCAAATAACATTGAAATATTTTTTATTCATGATATTAAATGAGATATTTGTAGAAAATACATCATATAGTAGTAATTTGATTTGTAACCTTATGATATTCCTTAATGAATGTAAATTTGGGAAAATCTAATACCTTGTGAGTCCCTTTAGTTGAAAATTACTTGATCTAATATATAATGGATTTAAAAATGTTTGTAAACAATATATTAACCATATTAAATTTTATATTATAACATTTGAAAATATTTTTCATCCTTTTAATTTTTTATTTTTACCATTGATTCATTTTTAACAACATTTTTTTCTCATCCATGTTCCTTCAAAGAAGATCCATTTATTTCCCAATGATATAATAATATCATATATATAATGATATTACTATTATAAATATATTATTTAATTATTAAATACACTTTTATAATTATTATTTAATATTTTAAACTAAAAATGAGTCTCATCACTTCAAGGAGAGTGTTGGACGGATGTACGCACAAGGGATGAAATAATGTTTGTAATAGTTGAATGGGTAATAAAGTTGATTGTATATTAAATTAATATAAATTATATCATTTCATATATATCTTATATAGTCATTAATTCCATAATTATAACAATCTAGTTATCTTGATTTTTAGAAAAATATATATCAGTTTTTGTGGTTGTAGTCCATCGTATAAAAAAGTGATAACTTTCTTTCTTATTTGATTGAGAATGATATGGATAAAATTTATTCCAACATAAAAATAACATCTCAGTTAATGGGAGTTATATTTTTGATATATCTTATTCCTTAAGGAATAATTCATTGTGGTACAAAATTAATTCAATTGAATTATCATAGTAATGAAAATTACCTTTTCTTTGAAGAACATCCTCTAGATCTGTTATTAAGATCATTATTATTGATACTTTAGGAAAAAAAACCACTATAATATGTTTCAATAATTTTGGGAATTTTTTCTTAGATTTTTTAGAGTTAATTTTTTGAGAGGTTTTAATAAATAATTGGAGGAGGAGTCCATTTATATGTGGGGAATGGGGACTTTCATGAAATATTCTAGAATATTTCTCAAAAAAATGATAATTTATTTCCCAAAAAAGGATTCCAAATGAATTTTGATTCATCTTTTTGATAGTATATATTTTAAATATTTCAATAAAAAAATTTCTAAATTTAATTATAAAGTTTAACTTTATAATTCAGTTGGACCACCTTAAAAACTGTTTTAAACTAAACTATGCTAATTAATTATTTTTACTGATCTAAATATTCATTATGTTGAAAAAGTAATATGGAATTATTAAATAATATTAATTTTTATAATTCCAAAGATTTAATAAAATTTTTTTAAATTCAATCCACATAAGTTGGAAAATTAAATTTAATAATGACACTAATGTAATGAAAAATAATTACATTTCAGGAGATGCATATTTCAAGAATAAAATGATATCTTATTTACTAATATCTAGTAGTCCTAATTTTATATATTAAAATAAATATATGAATATATATATTATATATAAATCACATTTTAATAACTCCTAAATAAATATATTATTTATTAAAATAGAGAAATTTTATGCACATGAAAAGAGGTCATAGGAAAATGCATTTTAAGCCTAAAAAATAAAAAGATTCAAAAATCCATTATGAGGAATATTATAATGTAATTATTTATATTAAATATAGGTAAATAATAAATGGTTATATTTATAAATAAATTCAAACAAAAATTTTAGTTTTAAATTAAATAATTCATTGAAAAAAATGATAATTTTAAAAAATCTTCATTTTCACTATTCACTAAAAAATAATTCTTTATAGAAAAATAAAGAAATTTATCCATAAAATAATTTTTATATAACATGATAAATAATTACTTTATTTTACTAAATATTTTTTTTTACTTGGACTAATTTTTTTATTCTGTTTCTCCACAAAGAGTAGTGTAAAATCAAATTTAATAGAAACTAATTTTATGAAAAATAAATTGAATTTATTTGAAATTGATTGATTATTATAAAAATATTTAAATTTATTATAATCTTTGTATATATCTCTTAATTCAATTAATCTTATTCATACCCTCCAATTTAAAACTCTTTTATAAGGAACATATTTATATAATATATTCAATAGGTCTTTTCTGACCGATGTTGTCTTTCATGTACACCATAAAACATAATGTTATTATTATAAAATAACAGTGTGTTTCATTCTCCCCACCTTAAATAATTTGAATCCTCATAACATGAACATTGACTAGGAAATTAGTGGTTTTCTATTTGAAAATTCATTTATTAAAAACCCGCACCATAAATTTGTTTAAAAAAATATTCTTAATATAAGGAATGTGTCTTTAAATGGCCATTTAGGAAAATACATAGATAGATTTACAAGTAAGCGAACATTTGTGGGAAGTGAAAATGTTTTCTTTGAAGAATAGTGTAATGGTGATTGATATAGAACCTTGATGGGATGAAATTTAATTATCAAGATAATGTTAATGATATGATATCTATAATTATATTATGAGATAAAAGTAAATTGATTCATAAAATATGATGGTAATAAGAAAATAATTTTGTTTAAAGAGCCTTTTCCTAAGGTTGAGAAATTCATTAACTGTCTATGAACAGAATGAAATTTACTTACTTGATATCTTTATATTTCATAATCACAATTTAATCCTATTGGTGTGATTCAATCAATTTATAAATAACCTCTTCTTTTATTTAATAAACAAAAAATAATAAATTTTTATTCATGATGTACTGAATTTTTCATTTACAAGATCAAGATATCCATAAAACAGTGAAAATTCCATCATTATGTCTCTAAATATTTCTCAAAGACAAAATGGTTATCATTTATTATCAAAAAGTATACATTAATATTAAATCCTTAATAACAACACCAATTATTCAACTTATTATTTATTTCTCAAATTGTTTCATTGAAAATATTTCCACATTAACTTGAGTTTCATGTATGCCTATGCTAGGCATTTCACCCTTGTTATCCTTCAGATAAGTGTTCAAGCCCACTATATGTGATGGTTTCCCCTAACATGTGTGAAATTATTTTTATAAATCTATATTAATATAATTATTATATCCTCAAATTAAATATTATGATTGTATTAAAAAAAATATAGTATTTATATAATAATGTTTTACTACCAGGGTAATCTATACGAATTATTTTTTTCTATGAAATAAAATAATATAAATTGACTATAACTAAATTATCATCAATAAAAGTTTTAACAATAAAGGATATCAATATAATTAATCTTATTAAGTGAGCATTATTCCTCAAAAAATACTTCAAGTTGAACCAAAGTGTTACATACACCTCATTCTAATTAAACATGTTGTAAATGTTCATTAATCATATGGAAATAACATCACATAAAAACTAAAATGGTTGTATAATAATATTAACATATTATTAACCATGGAATCTTAAACCAATGATAGAAACTATTATTCTTGAGATAATATTATATGAATACGTATATTCTTCAAAAAAGAAAATCCTTGCATGTTTTTGTATTCCTATAACAAAAATACTAATAATTAAAATAAATTTTCAATTAAACTAAATAAATAATACATTAATTTTTCAAAAAAATACTTCCATCCCAATTCTAGGAGTTAACCATTAATAAATTTCATTTGTAACATCTTGACTGAACATCCACTAAAATAGTTCCCTGAGCTGGTCAGTCACATGGCCTCAATCATGCCTCCATATACACTTGAGGCTACCAATTGGCAATGAGGGTCCAATGATAGTATAGTGGGGAGTCTGTACCCTCTTTAATAGAGTATTACAGTGGTATATAATATATATATATATACTGGATTATATATAAAGGAATGGTAGGGGAAATAAATCATCTTAATAATACTAAAATACCAAATAAAAAAATTGTATCATATTCACAATGATGAATTTAAAATTCCAAAAGTAATATATGTGTACATGTATATTGGTATAAAATACGTGAATAATGAAATTATGTAAAAAAAATATATTTATAAATTTGAATCATCAGAGGCATCTCATTTATAGTTTCCTAAGATCCCATATCCATGTGTACAACAGACAACATAGTCCAAAATAATGATCGTTCCAGCATGAGGTTTGTCTGGGTACCAAATGGTGACCAAAACAGTTTGTGAAATAAACGTAGTAGGACATCACAATTGATGTCTAATTTAATACATTATATGATTATAAAAACATCAATGTTAATATTCAAAAAATAATGTTTTATATAAATAAATATAACCTAGTATAACTCAGGTTTCTCGAAGGTCACCTGGTAGACTATACCATCATCCCCATAAGATAAATTGTCTTTGAACAAATCCAATCATGTATATATATATATATATATGTTAATATATTTAAGACTATATCTATGAATAGATATACATTAATACCTGAAAATATAACGGCTAAGACCATGAAATCCATATATAATACTAAATTTGATGGTGATGAAGTGATATTGGGACCTGTGGTTAAAACCCTAGAGATCCAAGAGTAAGTATATCATAAACCAATAAATGATTCTGAGTAATCACCAGCATCTTAGTAATACACCATTAGTTATTATAGGTCTAATATAATCTAACGTTATCAATTTAAAAATAATAATCACATGTTTCAGGATGGTTAAAAATATAATAATTTTTTTCTATTATACAAGTATGTGAATAGAATTCTCACACGAGAGTCTATTTATCAATTAAAGTGTAATGTAAATAATAAGGTACATGATACTATCCAAGGAATTACAACATTAGAATCTATGGTTCACTAGTGGAATAATATTGTAGTTCACCAATGAGACTTTCTAAGGCGTTTCATGTAAGTGACCGTAATATTTCTTAAAGCTCAAATATAATTAACTTAACTAATGAACCCATCCACGAAGTTACATATAAGGATTCCAAGTATATCTCTATAGTCTATTATATTTTATTTAACTGATTAGATCATCCAAATGCATTCTATATGAGTAATCTAGGTATTTATTATTGTGTGATATAATGGAATAACCATATTTCTTTTAGTATGAAATACATTGGATATGAGATTATCCATGACACTAATCCATTTAAATACAAGTAATAAGAAATTAATTGATAGTAATCATGTATTAGTATAGTTCAGTTATGAATATATAAAATGACATGTCCAAAATAATTCCATTTCTCAACTCAAGTATACAATTTGGTCCATTCCATGCGTAACAAGTTAAGAAGGACAGGGGGAAATCTATGCCCATTATCATTCCTAATAAAACAATTTCATTTCTATTTTTTATAAAATAATTTAGTCAACCTCATAGGTATTTTTATTAAATAATGGTTTATAGAGATCATAGAAACTCATTGAATTCAATTTAACCATTTCATATATTAGAGATAATTCCACACACCCCATAATCAATTAAAACATATTATATTCATTATATTCATAGTCATTAACAATAACACACCTCAATGGTATTATAGTTTCCTATTAAAGGGTTAAAAGTCATGAAATATAAGTTACAAACCCCAATTTGTGGTTCAGGTTGAGGTGAAAAATGTCCAATGGTTTGATCATGTAATCGATTGATATCAAATTTAATGTAATATGTTATATATATGTTGTAACACCCCAGGTAAATATTGAGTATGAAATTTTCACATTTATCCATATTTTTGAATAAAATATTAATATTACTTTAAACGGAATTCTATGCTCGATGGCATACCCAATATGCAACAACAAGTTTCTTTGAAATCATACGTTGCACTCTAATAATAAAATAATATTATTTTAAATGGTAGTTAACGCCTAACTGTTGTAATGGCGGGAATGAACAGAACTAACTAAAAAATGATTATATATGTTTGTCAAATATTTTTTTCAATAAATGTTATAGGATTAAAAATGCAAATGAATCCAGTTTTTAAGCTAAACATTCTAATATTCCTTAAAAGGTCGATTTACTGCCTTTTGATAGCGAACCCCTTTTTAAATCCACTTTTTGCAAATTTTATAAGCTATATTTTTCAAAATAAAAATATTATTTATTATTGGGACATTTAAATTTACCTTGGGTTGATTTTTGGTATTTTTCTAACAATGTTCATTTTTCAATGAATAGTGAAAAATACTGCATTTTACATCAAAAATTCTTTTTCATATAATTTAATTATATGGTTATATTATCTTTTTAATTTGTTTTAAAGTGTATTTAGAATATAGTTTTTCCCTTTAATTCAATTATGGTCATTGGGATTAATTTCACTTTGGAATTAGGCATAAACAAGTGCCAAACTTTTCATAAATATTTTTTCTAAAAAACCCGCAATTTTTTTGACAACGAGAAGTTTTTTAAATTATGTTTTTCAATTTATGTGTTTGGAATTTGGTAAAATAGATTAAATATTTGGAATAATAAGGTCCAAATTATGTAATTAAAACTCTTTTATTTTTGGACATTATGAATAGTAACGATGGTAATTATCTTTAATTATCTTGATTAATGAGTAATTGGGTAGTTAAAGATAATAAGATAATATCATAATAATACAAAATGACCACAAAATGTGTCCTAAGGCTACGGGTTGTCTCATGGCCGACCATGTAATGCCTTTTTCCAAACATGGGGGCCCCAATGAATCACTTTTGTTAGAAAGTGACTTTTTATCTTTTTATTTTTAAAGAATGTTAAATGTAACAAAGAATGTATCACCTAAGTATAATATTTTTAATTTTGTCTAAATAAATGATATTTTGGACTATAAATATTCAATGGAAAGCTAAAAATATTTCCTACATCATAGTATTTTTTTATAATTTTTATACATTAAATAAATTAAATTATTTATGACATCATGATGATGCAGCGATGACCTCATTATTTAATGATTTAAATAAAATGGAAATATAATGTAAAATCTAAGACCTAAACATGTCCAAAACCAATTGGATGGGTGGATTGCGAACCCTTATCACCTTATCCTCGAATCACATCAATGTGGGACCATTAAAATCGGAAACTCATTTGAATATAATGTTACATTTTATACCTTTCCAAGAGTTCCCCTCCTCTCCTCTTATAAAAGGCCCCCAACCCTACCTCCTTACCCACACTTCCAAAGCCTTTGACTCGGCCAAACCCTGCCCATTTGGTCCCTCCACATCCCTATATAACTCCTTGAAGCCTCACTTTGGTCAGAAGTCTTGCCAAGGAAGACTTTTAGCTCAAACCAAAGGGTGTTAACTGATTTTAAGGTAATGTCTTCACTTGAGTCCTTTTGTTTTATTTTGCTTCTCCAACCCCCTAAACTCTTTTTATTCATTTATTTTGTAAAAAATACAGTATCTTCAATATACTAGGAATTTTTTATAAGAATTATTTGAGATAAAATTACACACACCTTTGTCTAATGGTTAAAGATCATACTGTTTCTGTGTTTGGCGATTTTCTGCCTCACGAAACCATGATTGTTCAATATTCTTTTAACACCTTTAAAGGTGGCCATTATGATGTCAATGTATTTTATATATGATATATATGGTATTTATGTTTAATATATGCTTCTGTATTTTATATTTAAAACACAACTTTAATCTTTTGATGTTGTGTAAATGCGATAATTTCATATGAGGAAGTGCGGACTACCGCCCCCTCAAATGATGTGACTCGTACATGCAATACATGGAATGTATACAGAATTAAATTAATGAACATATGTTACCTATATAACATATATATTATTATGGAATTATATATATATATCATTAATTTTTAATTCCATTAATATGAAAAAGAAAAAAATGAAAGTAGCGTCCATGCGAACGTACGGCCAACCGTCTCCATGAACGGTGCTTTTCATTTTTTATCTCCAAATGATATGGAATAGTATAAAATGAATATTTACTGCATATATATGATATATATGATATATACATCATTGATTATAACTATGGATATAATGGATACATGAACAACATGTAATTATAAAGAGCCTATTTTGACTCAAGTACCGATGATCGTTTAAACGACCGTTATTAACTAAAATAATTACATAGTGTTCATGACATGGTAATAAGTGATATAAAAGGAATAATGAAATGGAAAAAGGTTCTTAAGGAAGTATAAATTAACTCAAGTTTATTATTCAGGAGATTAAAGAACGATCGGGTCAAGTTGGACCCGAGGTAAGGGATCCTACTCCTCTCTTTCTTTTTAAGTACACTCTTTTATGTCATTCCTTTTAACGCTCATCTTTCTTGTTATTGGGGTTTTATTTTATATTAAGTTTACTGTAATTTTTATGTTCACAAGATTAGAGACCCTATTCTCTCTCATCAAACCATTTCAGAAGTTTTAAGTGGCGTCGTTAGGCTGCCGAGTTTTCGTAAGGGATTTTTCATCTCACTTTTATTCCCGTGAGATTTATGCTACATTTTCCAAAATTTCCTTTGAGTGGAGTATGTAATGCCCATTATTATACACTTTGTGTAGTATAATTTCATTTATGGGTATTCACATCTTCATTTTATGACCCTTATTCTATGGGGAGTACGTTTCTAAAGAT
Source organism: Viscum album (assembly GCA_963277665.1). Classification (NCBI taxonomy): domain Eukaryota; kingdom Viridiplantae; phylum Streptophyta; class Magnoliopsida; order Santalales; family Viscaceae; genus Viscum; species Viscum album. The sequence continues at coordinate 2,019,072,925 of OY728127.1, forward strand.
ACCCAACTCGGTAAGGGGACCTTTCACACTCCTCTCTTAAAAAGACATCTCTTGTTATGCCTTTTAATTTACATCTTTTTATTTTGGGATATGTTATTTTATATCCTTATTGATTTAAATTTTATTTCCAAGTTATGAGATTCCCTTTTTATCTCTCATCTACTCATTTTCTGAATTTTGAAGTGATACGGTTAGGCTGTGGAATTTTACCAAGGGAACTTTTTAACCCAATTTAGATTTCTTTGGGTTCAACATGTATTTATTGAATATGTCATCCTTTGAATATGTTTGAATGAACTTTTATTGTTTTACACTTAATATCCACTTATATTGGGTGTATTTATATTTGTCACACATAATATTGAGATTGATTTATCCTTAATTAAAGGATACTTTCTTTATAAGGGATTTCATCACATTTGACATTTCTAATGAGACTTCATTGTTGTTATGCACCAATTCACTCTTATATGGTGTATATACTGTCCTTTGGAATATTATATCATGAATACATTTATTCTCATGATATTATAATGTTCTGACCAAATGTTATTCCTCAATTATTGTATTCAAGTGTCTCTAATTTTGGTAAAACCCTTTTAACCAAACTATCGCTTTAAATGTTTTAAGTATGTGTTCCTATTAATATCCATGTTTTCAAAATGGTTTTAAGAATTTATTTATATGGATATTAATGGTTTAAATTTTTAAAAGCTTCAAGGTGGTATGGGACACTTTGATTCAAAAATATCTTTATTAAATGTTTTAAATGGTTTTGGAAATGGTTTCTTTTTGAATGGATTCATTATTTCAGTATACTAAAATGTTATATTGTGATTGAAATGTGGAAATGTTATGTTTCCTTTATTCATGTTTTATGTGATACGTTTATGTTATGGTTCTTGGGCGTTGTTATGAAAATGGGTGGTTCCGTGATAAACTAATCGTGGGTGAGCCTGATATAGCTCTCCAATGCATTGGGTAACGCGAAGGAGTGAAACATTAAGGTTTCCCCGAAGAGATTTAGGGAATATACTGTGGTGGGTATTCCAAACGTAACCAAGAGGGTTACTCCCTACATTAGAATATAATGAATTCCTCAAGTTACCTTTTATGTCTTATGATTTCTATGATTTATTCATGATTTGGTAAGGTATGTTAAAGTGCCTATGTTTTATGGGTAAAGTTTGATTTCATTCTTATGTATATATGAACTCATGTTTCCGTTCCATTTTATTTATATAACCATTAATTTTCTTTTTTATGCTCATCCCACGTTTTTTTGAAATGTTTTTCACAGGTCAAGGGAAAGGTACATAAAATGATGATAGTGTCAAGGAAGTGTCAAGAAAGAATCCATGTTTTATTTTAAATATGTTTCCGTTGAATGGAAAAATGAATACTATCTTTTATGTAACCACTTTGTTTAAATTTGGAATGCAATGCAAGTTTTATGATATAATTCTCTAAAACTCGAATCCTGAAAAGATCATCAATGTGTAATCTTGTAATAACTCAAGATTAAGTATGGATTAAGGCTGGGGCCTTATAGTTGGTATCAAAGGTCGGTTTAGATAACATTAGAGGTTAGGGTATTCTTTATGCATAAGTGAAATTACCATAATGGTTAGGATATCAGAAAGAGTCCTAGTTTTAGATAAAATGAATGAGTAAGTTTATCTTAGTGTTTATCTTCCTCATTAGTACATGATGGTTTTGTTGATATACTCACACTGACCGTTTTGGTTTTAGTAAATGGCTGGATCTAGCAGGCACCAATGTAACAGTGGATGTGAAGGAAACTGTGACAGTTGTTTGAGCAAGCAACTGAAAGATACGGGAGTTGCAATGAGAACTCTTGTGATTATCCTCAACCAACTATCTGGAGTCATGATTGACCACCTAAACCTTGGTGATTTCTCTAAGTCATCATATATGCGATAAACAAATCCCTACGGAACTACATGAAATAATAATAAAGGTAAGTGTGTTCAAAAACATATGTGTCAAAAATGTGGAAAGAAACACATAGGAAAATGTTTCAAAGGGACAGAAATATGCTTTAGATGTGGAAATTAAGGTCATAAAGCAAGAACCTCCCATGGAAAAAGGAAGCATCCATTTGACTCGAGGAAAGGGAACGAAGTTCTTTCTGAGGGATCAATTGAATGTTTTAAATGTGGTGTGCATGGTCATTATGAAAACACATGTCCTATGAAGAAGTTTCGTGAATGGGATCACCAAGATCATACAAATGTTCATTTACCAATACCTAATTCCATTCCGATTGAGGATGAAGAAACTGAAAATGATCAATCAAAGGTATGGATTATTTCATGACTATTGTTTTCCTATTTTGGAATCATAGGATATGATTCATGATTTTGTTTGTAGGAAAGAAGTATTTCAGAATAAGTTGGAAAGTAATGGTTAATGGATCATGAAAGATGATGAATGAGTAAGATGTCAACATATAAGGGCTTCAAGAGCTATGGTGAAATTCTTAAGAGTATTAAGTCTCTTTTGATGATGGGTGTTACATAGAAGACTTTTTATATTATGTGTAACCCTGATGTTTTATATATGAAAAATTTATTCAAGGAATAGTTATCTGTTACTTTTTGGACATAGTTATAAAGAACCATTTGGGTTTATATGATCCTTACTTTTGAGGTAATTATGGGTTACTATATGGTATAATGGAAGTGAAAGGCATGAGATAAAATTGAGGTTAAATTATGTTATAGTTATTTTTAATGATTTTACCTCTGTTTGGGGAATGATTTGAGAATTATATAGTTTTGGAAAAAGGACAACACGCATACCGTGTGACAACCCGTCGCGTCGGACAAAGCTGCGGGAATCGAACCCACAACCAATGTGCAACTGGTATTTATCGCCTACCACTGGACTACGTGAAGTCCCTAGTATGTTTGACTGATTCTTTTTAGTTAGATGATTTTATGAATTAAGAGTAAGTTGATTTTGGGTTATCTATGAAAATTTATTAACCTATCAGGAAGGATATGTGATTAGGTTAATTACTTTTCAATACGAGACTTTAAGAGCAACTGATGTTGTTTGGAGATAAATGTTACGATTTAACAAGGAAGACTATGTGACTAAATTCATCAAATATTTGGGTTTCAATCTTATTTTGGTTTACATTGAAGAATTTTATGGAAATTTTTTTTATCAAATGGTCCTCGTTGAACTTTGGGTTTTGTTGGAAAAATTTTGGATATCAAGAATAGATTTTCTTTTTTATAATGGGTTATCCTTTTCTGGATTATCTGATCTTATACTAGCCTTTTTGGTTTTTGTTTTGGTTAAAGTCTAAAGACATGGGAAGTATATAGTTCTCTTTTATGGATTAGGTGATTCTCAGGAAGTTGATTATAGTGAACATGTCTTCCTAAATACCTGTCTTTAGGAGAAAATATGAATTTGTGTAATAAATATAATAAAAGTTGAAAGTCAACATGATAAGTAATTATGTTTCATTATTAATAAATTCCTCAATTAAAAAAACAAAAAAATGTTTTCTATTAACATTTCCTAAGGAGGAATCGAATGTCGTTTAACCCATCACAAGTTTGTGATTTTCTTGTGGTTAACTTTCTCCAAGACATGTTTACTATCACTCTCCATCAGAACATGACCCTTTGTTTTTTCCTCCATGTCCATATTTTCATACATGGAATCTTAGTATGGGTTAACTTGGGTTAACTTTGTACTTATCTTCCTTTATTTTAATGTGATTGTTTTACCGACTCTTGTTCTGATGTGGGATGTTCAAGGATGTTTCCAAGCTCAATTTTAAAATTGTGAGGACGCAATTCCCAAAAGGGGGGAAGGATGTAACACCCAAGGTAAATAAAGAGTATGACATTTTCACATTTATCCAAATTTGTGAATAAAATATTAATATTACTTTAATGGTAATGCTATGCTCGATTTCGTACCCAATATGTAACAACAAGTTTCATTGAAATCTTACGTTGCACTCTAATAATAAAATAATATTATTTTAAATTGTAGTTAATGCCTAGCAGTTGTAATGGCGGGAATGAACAGAAATAACTACAAAATTATTATATATGTTTGTCAAATATTTTTTTCAATAAATGTTAGAAGATTAAAAATGCAAATGAATCCAGTTTTTAAGCGTAAACATTCTAATATTCCTTAAAAGGTTGATTAACCGCCTTTTGATGGCGAAACCATTTTTAAATCCACTTTTTATAAATTTTATAAGCTCTATTTTTCAAAATAAACATTTTATTTATGATTGGTACATTGAAATTTACCTTGGGTTATTTTTTTGGTATTTTTCTGACAATGTTCATTTTTCCATGAATAGTGAAAAATACTACATTTTACATCAAAACTGTTTTTTCATATAATTTAATTATATGGTTATATTATCTTTTTAATTTTTTTTAAATTGTATTTAAAATATTTGTTTACCATTTAATTCAATTATGGTCATTGGGAGTAATTTCACTTTGGAATTAGGAATAAAGAAGTGCCAAACGTTTCATAAATATTGTTTCTAAAAAACCCGCTATTTTTTGACAACGGGAAGTTTTTTTAAATTATTTATTGAACTTAATGTGTTTGGAATTTGGTAAAATGGATTACATATTTGGAATCAGAAGTTCCAAATTATTCAATTAAGACTCTTTTGTTTTTGGACATTATGAATAGTAACGACGGTAATTATCTTTAATTATCTTGATTAATGAGTAATCGAGTAGTTAAAGATAATAAGATAATATCATAATAATACAAAATGACCACAAAATGTGTCCTAAGGCTGATGGTTGTCTAATGGCTGACCATGTAATTCCTTGTGCCAAACTTGGGGGATCCATGGAATCACTTTTGTGAAAAGTGACTTTTTATCTTTTTATTTTTAAAGAATGTTAAATGTAAAAAAGAATGTATCACCTAAGTATAATATTTTTAATTTTGTCTACATAAATTATCTTTTGGACTGTAAATATTCATTGGAATGCTAAAATGATTTACTAAATCATATTATTTTTTTATAATTTTTAGACATTACATAAATTAAATTATTTATGACATCATGGTGATGCAGCGATGACCACATTATTTAAAAATTTAAATAAAATGGAACGATAATGTAAACTCTAAGACCTAAACATGACCAAAACCATTGGATGGGTGTATTTCTAACCCTTATCACCTTATACTCGAATCACATCAATGTGGGACCATTAAAATCCAAAACTCATTTGAAAATAAAGTTACATTTTATACCTTTCCAAGAGTGCCCCTCCTCTCCTCTTATAAAAGGCCCCTAACCCTATCTCCTTACCCACACTTTCAAAGCCTTTGGCTTGGAAAAAACCTGCCCATTTGGTCTCTCCACATCCCTATATAACTCCTTGAAGCCTCACTTTTTTCAGATTTCTTCCCAAGGAAGAATTTTAGCTCAAACCAAAGGGAGTTAACCGATTTTAAGGTAATGTCTTCACTTGAGTCCTTTTGTTTTATTTTGCTTCTCCAACCCCCTAAACTCTTTTTATTCATTTTTTTGTAAAAACTATAGTGTATTAAATATACTAGGAATTTTTTATAAGAAGTATTCGAGCTACACTTACACACACCTTCGTCTAATGGTTAAAGAACATACTGTTTCTGTGGTTGGCGATTTTCTGCCTCACGAAACGATGATTGTTCAATATTCTTTTAACACCTTTAAAGGTGGCCATTATGATGTCAATGTATTTTATATATGATATATATTGTATTTATGTTTACTATATGCTTTTTTATTTTATATTTAAACAATAACTTTATTCTTTTCATGTTGTGTAAATGCGATAATTTCATATGAGGAAGTGCGGACTACCGCCCCCTCAAGTGATGTGACTCGTACATGCAATACATGGAATGTATACAGAATGAAATTAATGAACATATGTTACCTATATAACATATATACTATACTGGAATTGTAAAATATATATATATATATATATCATTTATTTTTAATTCAATTAATTTGAAAAAGAAAAAAATGAAAGTAGCATTCATGCGTACGTACGGCCTACCGTCTCCATGAAGAGTTCTTTTCATATTTTATCTCCAAATGATATGGAATAGTATAAAATGAATATGTACTGGATATATATGATATATATGATATATACATAATTATTATAACTCTGGATATAATGGATACATGAACAACTTGTAATTATAAAGAGCATATTTTGATGCAAGTACCAATGATCGTTCAAACGACCGTTATTAACTAAAATAATTACATAGTGTTCATGACATGGTAATAAGTGATATAAAAGGAATAATGAACTGGAAAAATTTTCTTAAGTAAGTAGGAATTAACTAAAGTTTATTATTCAGGAGATTAAAGAATGACCGGGTCAAGTCGGACTCGAGGTAAGGGATCATACTCCTCTCTTTCTTTTTAAGTACACTCTTTTATGTCATTCCTTTTAAAGCGCATCTGTATTGTTATTGGGATATTATTTTATATTAATAATTCTGTAATTTTTATGTTCATATGATTAGAGACCCTATTCTCTCTCATCAATCCATTTTGGAAGTTTTAAGTGGCGTTGTTAGGCTGCCGAGTTTTCATAAGGGATTTTTCATCTCACTTTTATTCCTGTGAGATTTATGCTACATTTGCCACAATTTCAATTGAGTGGAGTATGTACTTCCCATTATTATACACTTTGTGTAGTATAAATTTCATTTATGGGTATTCACATCTTCATTGTATGACCCTTCTTCCATGGGGTGTACGTTTCGAAAGATACCCAACTCAGTAAGGGGACCTTTCACCGTCCTATTGTTAAAAGACATCTCTTGTAATGCCTTTTAATTTACATCTTTTTATGTTGGGATATGTTCTTTTATATACTTATTTATGTAAATTTTATTTCCAAGTGATGATATTCCCTTTTTAACTCTCATTAAATGATTTTCTGAATTTTGAAGTGATGCTGTTTGGATGTCGAATTTTACCAAGGGAACTTTTTAACCCAATTTCGATTTCTTTGGGTTCAACATGTAGTTATTGAATATGTCATCATTTGAATATATTTGAATGAACTTGTATTTTTTTACACTTAATATCCACTTATATTGGGTGTATTTATATTTGTCACACATAATTTTGAGATTGATTTATCCTTAATTTAATGATACCCTTTTTATAAGGGATTTCATCACATTTGACATTTCTATTGAGACTTATTTGTTGTTATGAACCAATTCACTCTTATATGGTGTATATACTGTCCTTTGGAATATTATATCATGAAAAAATTTATTCTCATGATATTATATAGTTCTGACTAAATGTTATTCCTCAATTATTGTATTCAACTGCCTCTAATTTTGGTAATACCCCTTTAACCAAAATATCTCTTTAAATGTTTTAAATATTTGTTCTTATTAATATCCATGTTTTCAAAATGGTTTTAAGGATTTATTTATATGGATATTAATGGTTTAAAATTTTAAAATCTTCAAGGTGGTATGGGACACATTGATTCAAATATCTCTTTATTAAATGTTTTAAATGGTTTTGGAAATGGTTTCTTTTTGAATGGATTCATTATTTCAATATACTAAAAGGTTATATTGTGATTGAAATGTGGAAATGTTATGTTTCCTTTATGCATGTTTTATGTGATACGTTTATGTTATGGTTTTTCGGCATTGTTATGAAAATTGGTTGTTCTGTGATAAACTAAGGGCGGGTGAGCCCGATATAGCTCTCCAATGCATTGGGTAACGCAAAAGAGTGAAACATTAAGGTTTCTCCGAAGAGATTTAGGGAATATACTGTGGTGGGTATTCCAAATGTAACCAAGAGGGTTACTCCCTACGTAAGAATGTCATGAATGCCTCAAGTTACCTTTTATGTCTTATGATTTCTATTATTTATTCATGATTTGGTGACGAATGTGAAATTTCCTATGTTTTATGGGTAATGTTTGATTTCATTCTTATGTATATATGAACTCATGTTTCCGTTCCATATTTTTTTTATATAACCCTTACTGAGATTTTTATGCTCATCCGAAGTTTTTTTGAAAAGTTTTTCACAGGTCAAGGGAAAGGTACATGAAATGATGATAGTGTCAAGGAAGTCTCAATAAAGAATCCATGTTTTATTTTAAATATGTTTCCGTTGAGGGGAAAAATGAATACTATCTTTTATGTAACCACTTTGTTTAAATGTGGAATGTAATGCATGTTTTATGATCTAATTCTCTAAAACTCTAAACCTGAAAAGATCATCAATGTGTAATCTTGTAATAACTCAAGATTATGTATGGTTTAAGGCTGGGGCCTTATAGTTGGTATCAAAGGTCGGTTTAGATAACATTAGAGGTTAGGGTATTCTTTAAGCATAAGTGACATTACCATAATGGTAAGGATTTCAGAAAGAGTCCTAGTTTTAGATAAAATTAATGAGTAAGTATATCTTAGTGTTTATCTTCCTCATTAGTACATGATTGTTTTGTTGATATACTCACACTGACCTTTTTGGTTTTAGTAAATGGTTGGATCTAGCAGGCACCAAAGTAACAGTGGATGTGAAGGAAACTGTGACAGTTTTTTGAGTAAGAAACTGAATGATATGGGAGCTGCAAAGAGAACTCTTGTGATTATCCTCAACCAATTATCTGGAGTCATGATTGACCACATAAACCTCGGTGATTTTTCTAAGGCATCATATATGCGAGAAACAAATCCCTACGGAAGTACATGTAATAATCATAAAGGTAAGTGTATTCAAAAACTTATGTGTCAAAAATGTGGAAAGAAACACCTAGGAAAATGTTTCAAAGGGACAAAAATATTATTTAGATGTGGAAATTATGTTCATAAAGAAAGAACCTACCATTGAAAAAGGAAGCATCACGTTGACTCGAGGAAAGGGGAAGAAGTTCATTCTGAGAGATCAATTGAATTTTTTAAATGTGGTGTGCATGGTCATTATGCAAAAACATGTCCTATGAAGAAGTTTCATGAATGGGATCACCAAGATTGTACAAATGTTCGTTTTCCAATACCTAATTCCATTCCGATTGAGGATGAAGAAACTAAAAATGACCAATCAATGTTATGGATTATTTCATGACAATTGTTTTCCTATTTTTGAATCTTAGGATATGATTCATGATTTTGTTTGTTGGAAAGAAGTATTTCAGAATAAGTTGGAAAGTAATGTTTAATGGATCATGAAAAATGTTGAATGAGTAAGATGTCAACATATAAGGGCTTCAAGAGTTATGGTGAAATTCTTAAGAGTATTAAGTCACTTTTGATGATGGGGTTACATTAGAAGACTTTTTATATTATGTGTAACCCTGATGTTTAATATATGAAAATTTTATTCAAGGAATTTTTATCTATTCTTTTGTGGACATATTTATAAAGAACCATTTGGGTTTATATGATCCTTACTTTTGAGGTAATTATGGATTACTATATGTTATGATGGAAGTGAAATGCATGAGATAAAATTGAGGTAAAATTATGTTATGGTTATTTTTTATGTTTTTATCTCTTTTTAGGGAATTATTTGAGAATTATATATTTTTTGAAAAAGGACAACACACTGACCGTGTGACAACCCGTCGCGTCGGACAAAGCTGCGAGAATCGAACCCACAACCAAAGTGCAACTGGTATTTATCGCCTACCACTGGACTACGTGAAGTCCCTGGTTAGTTTGACTGATTCTTTTTAGTTAGATGTTTTTATGAATTAATAGAAATTTGATTTTGGGTTATCTATGGAAATTTATTAACCTATCATGGAGGATATGTTATTAAATTAATTACTTTTCAATACGAGATGTTAAGAGAAACTGATGTTGTTTGGAGATAAATGTTACGATTTAAATTGGAAGACTATGTGACTAAATCCTTCAAATATTTGGGTTTCAATATTAGTTTGGTTTACTATGATGAATTTTGTGGACAAATTGTTTATCAAATGGTCCTCGTTGAACTTTGGGTTTTGTTGGACAAATTTTGGAGATTAAGAATAGATTTTCTTTTTATAAAGGGTTATCCTTTTCTAGATTATCTGATCTTATACTAACATTTTTGGTTTTGGTTTTGGTTAATGTCTAAAGACATGGGAAGTATATAGTTCTCTTTTGTGGATTAGGTGATTCTCTAGAAGTTGATTATAGTGAAAAAGTCTTCCAAAATACTCGTCTTTAGGAGAAAATATCAGTTTGTGTAATAAATCTAATAAAAGTTGAAAGTCTACATGATAAGTAATTATGTTTAAATATGAATAAATTCCTCAATAAAAAAACAAAAAATGTTGTCTATTAACTTTTCCTACGGAGGAATCGAATATCGTTTAGCCTATCATAAGTTTGTGATTTTTATATGGTTAACTTTATCCAAGACATGTTTACTATCACTCTCCTTCAGAATATGACCCTTTATTTATTACTCCATGTCCATATTTTCATACTTGGAATCCTAGTATGGGTTAACTCGGGTTACCTTTGTACGTATCTTTCTTAATTTTAAAGTGATTGTTTTACTGACTCTTGTTCTGATGTGGGATGTTCAAGGATGTTTCTATGCTCAATTTTAAAATTGCGAGGACGCAATTCCCAAAAGGGGGGAAGGATGTAACACCCAAGGTAAATAAAGAGTATGAAATTTTCACATTTATCCATATTTTTGAATAAAATATTAATATTACTTTAAAGGTAATTCTATCCTCGATGGCGTACCCAATATGCAACAACAAGTTTCTTCGAAATCTTACGTTGCACTCTAATAATAAAATAATATTATTTTAAATTGTAGTTAACGCCTAGCCGTTGTAATGGTGGGAATGAACAGAAATAACTACATAATTATTATATATGTTTGTCAAATATTTTTTTCAATAAATTTTAGCGGATTAAAAATTCAAATGAATATAGTTTTTAAGCGTAATCATTCTAATATTCCTTAAAAGGTCGATTAACCGCCTTTTGATGGCAAACCCCTTTTTAAATCCACTTTTTGGCAATTTTATAAGCTCTATTTCTGAAAATAAACATATTATTTATGATTGGGACATTGAAATTTATCTTGGGTTAATTTCTGGTATTTTTCTGACAATGTTCATTTTTCAATGAATAGTGAAAAATACTGCATTTTACATCAAAACTGCTTTTTCATATAATTTAATTATATGGTTATATTATCATTTTAATTTGTTTTAATGTTTAATTAGAATATATTTTTACCATGTAATTCAATGATGGTCATTGGGATTAATTTCACTTTGGAATTAGGAATAAACAAGTGCCAAAATTTTCATAAATATTGTTTCTAAAAAAGCTGCTATTTGTTTTGACAACGAGAAGTTTTTTTAAATTATTTATTTCAATTTATGTGTTTGGTATTTGGTAAAATGGGTTAAATATTTGGAATCATAAGGTCCAAATTATGCAATTAAGACTCTTTTGTTTTTGGACACTATGAATAGTTACGACGGTAATTATCTTTAATTATCTTGATTAATGAGTACTCGGGTAGTTAAAGATAATAAGATAATATCATAATAGTAAAAAATGACCACAAAATGTGTCCTAAGGATACTGGTTGTCTCATGGCCGACCATGGAATGCCTTTTTCCACACATGGTGGCCCCATGGAATCACTTTTGTGAGAAAGTGACTTTTATATTTTTATTTTTAATGAATGCTAAATTTAACAAAGAATGTATCACCTAAGTAAAATATTTTTAATTTTCTCTACATAAATGATATTTGTACAATAAATATTCATTTCAAAATCTAAAAATATTTCCTACATCATAGTATTTTTTTATAATTTTTAGACATTAAATAAATTAAATTATTTATGACATCAAGATGATGCAGTGATGACCTCATTATTTAACGATTTAAATAAAATGGAATGATAATGTAAAATCTAAGACCTAAAAATGTACAAAACCTATTGTATGGGTGGATTTAGAACCCTTATCACCTTATCCTCGAAACAAATCAATGTGGGACCATTAAAATCCGAAACTCATTTGAAAATAAAGTTACATTTTATACCTTTCCAAGAGTGCCCCTCCTCTCCTCTTATAAAAGGCCCCCACCCATACCTCCTTATCCACACATCCAAAGCCTTTGGATCGGCCAACCCTATCCATTTGGTCTCTCCACATCCCTCTCTAACTCCTTGAAGCCTCACTTTGGGCAGAAGTCTTCCCAAGGAAGCCTTTTAGCTCAAACCAAAGGGAGTTACCCGATTTTATGGTAATGTCTTCACGTGAGTCCTTCTGTTTTATTTTGCTTCTCCAATCCCCTAACCTCTTTTTATTAATTTATTTTGTAACAACTCCAGTATCTTAAATATACTAGGATTTTTTTATTAGAATTATTCGAGCTACACTTACACACACCTTCATCTAATGGTTAAAGAACATACTGTTTCTGTGGTTGGCGATTTTCTGCCTCACGAAACGATGATTTTTCAATATTCTTTTAACACCATTAATGGAGGCCATTATGATGTCACTATATTTTATATATGATATATATGGTATTTAGTTTTACTATATGCTTCTGCATTTTATATTTAATCCATAACTTTATTCTTTTTATGTTGTGTAAATGCGATAATTTCATATGAGGAAGTGCGGACAACCACCCCTCAAGTGATGTGACTCGTACATGCAATACATGGAATGTATAAAGAATGAAATTAATGAACATATGTGACCTATATAACATATATATTATACTGGAATTATAATATATATATATCATTTATTTTTAATTCCATTAATATGAAAAAGAAAAAAATGAAAGTAGTGTTCATGCGTACGTACGGCCTACCATCTCTATGAACGGTGATTTTCGTTTTTTTATCTCCAAATGATATGGAATAGTATAAAATGAATACGTAATAGATATATATGATATATATGATATAAACATCATGATTATAACTCTAGATATATTTGATACATGAACAAATTGTAATTATAAAGAGCATATTTTGACTCAAGTACCAATGATCGTTGAAACGACCGTTATTAACTAAAATAATTACATAGTGTTCATGACATAGTAATAAGTGATATAAAAGGAATAATGAAATTGAAAAAGGTTCTTAAGGAAGAATAAATTAACTCATGTTTAATATTCAGTAGATTAAAGAACGATCGAGTCAAGTCGGACCCGAGGTAAGGGATCCTACTCCTCTTTTTCTTTTTAAGTACACTCTTTCATGTAATTCCTTTTAAAGCTCTTCTTTCTTGTTATTGGGATATTATTTTATATTACTCTTACATTAATTTTTATGGTCATATTATGAGAGACCCTATTCTCTCTCATCAATCCATTTTGGACGTTTTAATTGGCGTCGTTAGGCTGCCGAGTTTTCGTAAGGGATTTTTCATCTCACTTTTATTCCCGTGAGATCTATGCTAAATTTGACACAATTTCCTTTGAGTGGAGTATGTACTGCCCATTATTATACACTTTGTGTAGTATAATTTCATTTATGGGTATTCACATCTTCATTTATTTATATGGATATTAATAGATTAAAATTTTAAAAGCTTCAAGGTGGTATGTGACACTTTGATTCAAAAGTCTCTTTATTAAATGTTTTAAATGGTTTTGGAAATGGTTTCTTTTTGAATGGATTCACTATTTCAATATACTAAAATGTTATTTTGTGATTGAAATGTGGAAATGTTATGTTTCCTTTATGAATTTTTTATGTGATATGTTTATATTATGGTTCTTGGGCATTGTTATGAAAACGGGTGGTTCCGTGATAAACTAAGGGTGGGTGAGCCTGATATAGCTCTCCAATGCATTTGGTAACATGAAGGAGTGAAACATTAAGGTTTATCCGAAGATATTTAGAGAATATACTGTGGTGGGTATTCCAAACGTAACCAAGAGGCTTACTCCCTACGTAAGAATTTTATGAATGCCTCAAGTTACCTTTTATGTCTTATGATTTCTATGATTTATTCATGATTTTGCGAGGTATGTTAAAGTGTCTATGTTTTATGGTTAATGTTTGATTTCATTCTTAGGTATATATGAACTCATTTTTCTGTTCCATATATTTTTTATATAACCCTTTTTGATCTTTTTATGCTCATCCCATGTTTTTTTGAAAAGTTTTTCACAGGTCAAGGGAAAGGTACATGAAATGATGATATTGTCAAGGAAGTGTCAAGAAATAATCCATGTTTTATTTTAAATATGTTTCCGCTGAGGGGGAAAATGAATACTATCTTTTATGTAACCACTTTGTTAAAATGTGGAAAGTAATGCAAGTTTTATGATCTAATTCTCTAAAACTCTAAACCTGAAAATATCATCAATGTGTAATCTTGTAATAACTCAAGATTAAGTAAGGCTTAAGGCTAGGGCCTTATTAGTGAGAATCATGGTTTTACAACATGGTTCACAGAATAATTCACTAACTATCTAGGAACATTTCCTCAAGGTGGAAAACCTAACATGAATAGGAACATGGTTTTGTAAATTGTGTATATCCTTTGTGGACCCCCTCTACATTGTTTTTGTAGACACCTCACGTTGAAGAATGACCTCAATTTCATAGTTTGAAAAACCATGTGACACCCTATGTGACCTACATGGTCGAAGTACATGGATTGTAATAACTATGGTGGAACTACCCAAATATTTAATAAATGAATTGGAAAATAACCTAAATTTTTTCTACTTATGTGAAAATGAAAATTAAATTTCAATTATTCCAATTACAAGATTCCTCCAAAACCAATAACCTATATAAAAGAAATTAAAATGACTTATATTATGATATTTATATTCTAAATAATTGGTTTAATATTCATAATATGTAAAAAATAATAAAGTTAATATTGTTTATAAAATTACATATACTTCAAATCATGTGAACTTACAATATTTATATGTACAATTCCTAGGTTCTACACAATCAAGACAATGAATTGTAAATGCATATCTATAATGAATTTTATTTCCCCCAATTTAACTCATCAGTTTTCATAGGAAAATATTTTCTTTATTACTGTCTTATACACCCATTAAATTTTTTACTCTTCAATTGAAATGTTATATTAGCTGCCTCTTTCCTCATTTATTAAATAAATGAGTTCGATACTTCCTTCTTCCGTAGTCTTCATTACTAATGATATTAATAGACTCTATATTTATCTTCTTTTTTGAGTCTGAGAATTTTTATGTTATTGGTTCATAATCATATATCTTGATAAGTGATAAGGAGTAACCATATATTTTTTTCACTCCAGTCATAATCCCAATTTATTTCTCATAATCATCACATTTTTCATAAAATTCAGTAAAAACATGAATCCTTATCGTACCATCTATTGAGATAAACTAAAAACATTATACCAGTAATAAATATAATAGTGGAAATCAATGTAATCATTTATATGATGTCTAAATCATAATAAATTCATAAAATATATTAAACCATAGTTATAACCATGGTTATACAATTTATTTTTTATTCAAATAAATCATAATGGGTTGTAAATAAAATTTTAATTAAGAAAATCATATCATCCGGGAGTTCTCAAATAGGATTATAGTATGGCCTGTTGCAATAAACCTGGTGTTGAATGAGTCAAATTCCAAGACATTATTTTCTTATTTATTACTCCTAGGTACAAATCTTCATGAACCTCATCTACTTGTATGATCGTGATATATATTTATTTCTAAAAATACTCACAAAATAATTTCTTCACCAAAAAATTACGATGTTCTTAAATTGTTATCCCCCAATTCAATAATATATTTATTTTCCCTAATAAATGTTTTTATAAATTAAGTTCCCAAGGTTTCTACTTAACATCATCAGATATATATAATAAATACCTTAATCATAGTATCCTATAATGAGTGGTTATATTATTTAATTTCCATAGAATACAATATATTACATCCCAGTGTAACAAATTTATTACTAATAATGGTAAAATAAATTTATATATGAGTCTATTATTTCATTTTAAAATATAAATTACAATATATTGAAAGTAAATATGGCTTGTAATTGAACTTATTCAATTATTACTTTTCAATATCCTATTCAAGGTAAAAAAAATATGGGTGATATCAAATAATCATCAAGGTTAATGTACTATGGAAGCAATAACGAATCATTAAATAATGGATAATATTTTAAGGTAAATAACTAAACAAATACCATTTGATCAATAAATTGAGTAGAAAATTAATCCCTTGGTAACATCAATGCAATAAATTCACAGATAATTGTAACTAATTTCTCATATAAGGATATTATAAATATTGTAAATTTTTCTATCATACATCATGATAATTAAACAATCAAAAAACATTACTAATACATTTAAAAAATACCAGGAAACATTAATTAAAATATAATGTTCTAATTTGTGTCATTGGATCTATTAATACATCGAGGGGTTATATAATTTTAGGCCCCACCCATCACTATATGTCCAAATAATTCCTCATATATCTAATGATCCATTTTATTCATGAATAATATTTAATATAAATAAATATCTATTTTGGGAAAAGAATAAAAATTAAAAAATATATCCTTATTTAATCAAATGACACTCAAAATTAACCACAAAAATTAATCATGGTATTCATTTTATATAATAATCGTATCTACGATAAAAATAATATTGATATTTAAGAGTAATATAATGTCCTATGATGACATGAAAGTGATTGTTTAAAGTGAATGTAAATGATTATAAAATTAAGCTAGAATGGGAATTTTAGTACTTTCTCTGGTCAATCAAGTCATAAACCAACCAGATAATGAATAAATGTGGTTTTATTACAATTTATCCCAAATGGATTATTAATAAAATAATGGGATATTTTCATTGATGAATATAAATTCACAAAGAATATAAAATTATCTAGGAAAGTTCAAATTAAACATTGAAAATAAAATTAAAAAATATAATCTTATAGAATATTATGAAGAAGTTTTTCTTTTAAAAGAACCCTTTAGACACGTAAATTAAGCTTCATAAAATAATGGTAATAATAGTCATAATATTTTAACAACCCAGTTAATTATAGAATAAAACATTTCCATATCAATTATTGTTTATGAATAAGATACAAATTTTATTTTAAAAGGGATTCATTTTCTGGTAGCATACTAGACACACAACAACTAGTTTCTTTGAAATCTTACATTGCACACAACACTGAGGTATACAGAATAATAATACAAAAATATTATTATGATCTAAAATGGTACTTAAAAACAAACCATTGTATTTCTATTAATGAAAATAAATTACTAAAACATGATTAAAAATGGTTTTAAATGATTTTACATTTATCCAATAAATTTTAGTGGCCTAAATGAGAAGGAACTCAATTTTTAGCATAAAATTCCTTCATTTTATTAAATATCTTTTTACCTCATTTTAATGGAGAAATTTTTTAAAATATAGTTTTTTCAATTTTATATGTTCTATCTTAAAAAATTAAGTTCATATTTATAAGTGGGAAATTAAAATTTACATTACATTAATTTTTATATTTCCATGAAAAAATTCCATTTTTAATCAATAGTGAAAAATACAACATTTTAATTCAAAACTGCCATTTCAAGTCATTTATTTATATAGTTAACTTATATTATTAATTGGTTATAATGTTTATTTTGATTATGTTTTTATCATTTAATCCATTTTTCAATCGATGTAATTTTAAATTTAAATTGGACATTAATTGACGTCAATTCTTTGATAGATTTTACTTCTTAATAACCCACTTTCTTGTTTTGACAATAGGATTAAATTTTAATATAATTACTACAGTTTAAATGGTTTAAATTTCGAGAAATAGATTCCATTTTTGAAATAATACGGTCCAATTTGTGTAAATAGTTACCTTTTATTTTTGGATATTATGAATAGTAACTTCAGTAATTATTTTTAATTACCATAGTTAAAGGATAAATTAGGTAAATACTGGTAAAAATATAATTATTATAATATAAAAATTCTCTAACACATGTACTAATATTATTGCGTGATTCATTGGAAACCAACTCAATCCATAGGCCAAACGTTTTTCATTTGGGATCCACTTGAGTTTGATAATGAATTGTTATGATTTTTAATTTAAAGTAATGTGAAATATAACATAAACATGTATCCTTTTACTAAAACAATTTCAAGGTGGAGTTATATATTCGATATCACTAAATAAATAATTTCATTATAAAGATAGGTTTTTTTATTATATCAAGGTATTTTATTTGTAATTTTTAGACATTAAATAATAAATGTTTTTTGTTTGACAAAATGATGATGTATTGATTACCTTATTAATGAATAATTCAAAAAAATGAAATTATAAATATTATAATTACAGTAGTTTTAATGTTTTATTTCATAAATAATTAATGGATGATTATGAAATTTTATATATTATTTTATCTTGATTTTTCAAATGAGTCATGTTTTTATGACTTTAACAAAAATCAATTACCAAATTGGGTCAAAATTGATATAAATGAGTTTTTAAATAAAATACTTTTTTATTAAAATATATAATTGTTATAAAAATATAATATTAATCCAAACTAATTATATAGTGTTAGAAACGTCATTAATGTTCCACACGATGTTCTATTGGAATTTTACAGTATATTTGTTAACCATATAATGTAAAACTACAAGGAGACATGGTAAGAGTTAATTTATTTAATGGTTAATGCCAACAGATAATGTTAAATTTGTGCCCTAAACTTTTCTAAAACATTTTGGATGAGTGTATTTAGATCCATACACATTTAATCCTTGAAATATATCACTTTGGAGCTTTTATAATCTGAAAATAAATTTATAATAAAATAATATTTCAAGACGTTCTTAAAGTGCTCCTCCCCCTCTTATAAAAGGACACCACCTCTACGCTCTTAATCACCCCACTCAAGTACCTTAGCATGACCAAATTATATTCAAATAATATCTAAATATCTCTCAATTCATGTTATAAGAAGTACCATGGGATGAAAGAAACTCATGAAAGTAGTTCGTCTGAAATAAAAAGGAGCTACCAGATTTAGAGGTAACATTTACTCTTTGGCTCTTTTCATTTATTTTCCTTCTCCAACCCCTATATTATTTTTATTCTATTATTTTTTCATAACCCTTGTATCCAAAACATTATATGTTGTTTTTATGATATGTTTTCTACAAAAACTAACATACAACACCATCCAATGCATATAGAACCTACTATTTATCTTGTACAGTGGACTACTACCTCACAAAACGATGATTATTTAATTTTCTCAGACCACCTCTCATTGTGGCCAGTATGATTGAACATTATTTAAAAATGATATTTGTCATAATTAATATTGTCTATATTCTTTTTTAATTTTTATTTAAATCATACCATTATACTTTTCATAATGTGTTAAAATGAAAATTTCATTTGACGACATGTTGACTACAACCCCTCAATGTGATACGACTCATTCATGCCATACATGGAACATAAAAATGACGACATCAATGAAATTATGTAACATATATAACATATATTTTATAAATTATTTATAATATACCTATGTATCATTTAGTTTTCATTAAATTAATATAATAATGAAATAAAAGTAGTGTTCATGTATATGTATGACTTACATTCTCCATGAAAAACGTATTTCCTTACTTATCACCAAATTTAATTGATT
Organism: Viscum album; assembly: GCA_963277665.1. NCBI lineage: Eukaryota > Viridiplantae > Streptophyta > Magnoliopsida > Santalales > Viscaceae > Viscum > Viscum album. The sequence continues at coordinate 2,019,092,711 of OY728127.1, forward strand.
ATTATAAATACTTATATACTAGATATATATTATTTTTAAATCATGAATAATATTTTTTAGATAAATTAATTTTTACTACATGTTCAATTTTTAATAATGACATGTTCATTTTTGACTCCTGTAACGAACATCGAAAAAACCTCTGATTGGAACTCAAATAATTAACTAATTTTTATAACAGGTAATATGTAATATAAATAAATAATAAAATTTAAAAATTTTCCTAATAAAGTATAATTTAAACTAACATAATTATTCAATATAAATAATAAACATGATTAGTCGGACTCAGGGTAAGGGAAATCCTAACTCAATCTTATTTCATTGAGTTAAATTTCCATGTCATTGGTTTTGTGTTAAAAAAATATGTGTCAATTCATGTGATTTTTTTAAACTTAATATCCCTAAATATTAAGGGTAAATATATTTTTACCCATAATTATTTAATTTATAAATCATTAAGTAAGGATATGATCTTTGTAAATCATTTCGTCTCAATTTACATCCCTTTGAGACTTTATGTTTTTATTCACCAATTCACATTTATATAATGTATAAACATCACTTTGACATAATATATAATGAATCATGATTTTCTCATGAATTTTTTTGTTTTTTTTAATGTTATTATTTAATTATTTTTATTCATCTATTTCTGAAGTGTCAGACTCTTTTACTAAAATGTAATTATTAATGTTTAAATGGTTTATTCTTTTAAATCATTAACATTAATAACCCTGTTTTCACAATCATTTTAAGGATTTAATTATAAGGAAATTATTTTTTTCAAATTTTAATTCCATTTAATGTTTCAATATAGTATGGGAATCATTGATTTAAAAATATTCTTTTTAAAAATTTTAATTGTGTTATTTTAAATAGGATAGATTAAGTCAAAATATTGAAATGATATCTTGTGAATGAAAATTTGTAAATGTTTCCATTTTGCTCTGTTTCTATTTTATAAATCTGTTATTTTTCATGGGAATTGATTATGTATATCGGTGGTTCCATCATAAACTGAGAGCAGTTGATCCCATGATATCTCTCTAATGAATTGGGTAACGTGAAATAGGTTACTATTAATGTTTCTCCAAAGAGATTTTGGGATTATAATATTGTTGTTTTTCCATAAGCAAACAAAATGGATAAACCCTATACAGTCGTGAAAGCTATAATATAAGGTTGGTAAAGATTCCAAAAGTTACATTTATGTTTTATGGTTTCAAGGATGTATTTTTGGAATATTATGATTGCATGATTTCTGATAAATAGTATATGTTTTAATCCTAAAAATTATGATTTAGTGAAAATGTGATCATTGGTTTTAAATATTCATTGGTTAATGGGTTTATTCTTTATTTTATATTCTTTAATGGGATTTTTATTTTCAAAACCCATTTTATAATTTTTTTTCATAGGTTTTAAGGATGTGTAACAGAATGAAAGAATTACAGAATATTTTTATTAATAAAAATAAATCATTTTTTGTTTAAAGGGATTCCATTGGTTGAAGAAGTTGATACTAAGTGTAACTACCCATATGTAATTTATGGGTCTATTATGTGATAAATATGTTCCAATGCACATAAAATATAAACCTAAAAATATCATCAATATTAATTCTCTACTTAACTCAGAATTATGTTATGATTAAGGTAGGGGACTTATTGTTGGTATCACATGTCGGTTTAGAAAACATTACAGACTAAGAATTTTGGTTTAACATAGGGTAGATTTATTTGTCTATTATTTTGGTTAAATCCTTATTATATAACTATTCAGATCAGGGAATTTCTGTTAAAAATTGATGGAGGAGGATGTCATTCAACAAATTTATCTCTTCATAATTATATCCTAGTAATAATTATTGTATTGTATTGTGTATATATTTTAATTAATTTTAAATCACACACTACTAAATTGAAAGAAATTGTTTGAGAAATAAAACACCTATACTAGCCTCCATACCATCGTGGATCATGGGTCTTTTTAAACAAAATATTACTTTCACAATATTCTCAAATTTTCAAAAAAAGGTAAATACTATAATGGAATGTTTTAGATATTTTACCTTATCGTAAGATTAGGAAGATTATTATGATTTTTGGAATGGAATCTAAATAAGAAGACCTGTGAACACCCTTTTTATATTTACTTATAAAATATAGTACATAAGAAAATACCTATTGTATTTTAAAAGGACCATTGATTGAATGTTTCAAATCTTAATGGGTCTAACTGTTTTATAAAAATCATATCTTATGAGATGTTTTGAAATAGTATGTCATATAAGATTATCTTCCAAAACAATTTCACTATGAGGCCCCATATGACCCAAGTTGAACTAGGTATATTTGGATAATGGAAGAGAGTTAATTTAATAAATCTCCAAATAATTGTTCTAATGCATGGAACTTATATATATGTGAACAAATGGATGAAGAAACTGGGTGGAAACTATGATCAAGGTTTAGTGTTCTCTCTTCTGGGAATAGTTTTATTTATTCCTTTATTGAAGAAAAAATATCAATATATATAATAATTACTGAATTAATATATTGAGTTCAATCTATGTTTGGATTAAAATGACAGGTATAGTAAAAACTATAAGTTTAAAACATGTTATGATCATTTTAGAGTTTTATAAAAAGGGACAACTCAAAAGATTGGTGGAAACCCATTGCTTCTAGCAAGGCTGCAGGAATAAAACTCACAATTGAAGGGTGACAAGGTTGTATCTCCTAACACAATCCTAAATGATGTATATTGTTAGTGTGACCTTATATTTTTATTTAAATAAGTTGTTGAAATAAGAATAAAATTATTTTTGGAAATAATATTTTATACAATTTATATACTTATTATAGGAAAATGATTTAGGGATTAAGTGATTGATGTTTATTGGGAATATGATCTATTTTTTTGGGAACCTATATTCGTATGGAAAATAGAATACTATGGGATTTTATTTGAAGAGTAAGAATTAAATTTTATTATGTAAGAATATATGTTTTATTGTGGATTTATCGAGATTCTGGTTATTTATGGAAATGCTTAACCTAGCATAGTGAAAATCTGATTAAGGTAATTACTTTTTTTTATGATAATTTAAGAGAGTTCAATTTCTTTTATATATACATGTTAATATTTATCTTGTAAGACTATGTGATAAAATCCTAATCAATTTTTTGTTTTAGTATTAGTTTTGATTATTTTGATTAATTTAGAGGAAATTTGATTGTTGAATATTCTTTGTAGAACATGGGTATTATTTTTGACTTCAAGATATTAAAATTAGTCATGTTATATATGATTTTCATTTTGGGGGGGTTTATATGATATTATACAAAACATTTTGGTTATGGTTAATGTGTTAAGATAGGATGGATAGATAGTTAATATTTTATGGATTATGTGAGTATCTAGTGGTTGATTCTAGTTCTTCAGGTGTGTCCAAGTCATCTAGGATACTCATTTTTTTGATAAATGATGAGTGTGTGGTATATATTTATTAAAGGATGAAACATTACATCAGATGTAAGTATGTTTCATTATGTTCGTTATCACGCTCATTAATAAATTCATTAAATTTATGAAAAGGAACATAAAAATATTTTCCATTTTTTATATTGGGAAATCAAATACCATTTAACCCATCAATTTTTTTTGTTTTCTAATTGTTAACATCAACCTGATCTAGTTTTCTATCACTCTACATAAAAACAATATGGTTAGTTTTATTTCCATATAATTATTTACCTACATCATATCATAATATGTGCTATCTTAGTTGACCTTTGAACGTATATTTATTTCTTTTAGTGTGATAGGTTTATTAACACTTTTTTGAATGTGGGACATTCAATGAACATACCAAGACCAATTTTAAAAATGTGAGGACATAATTTTCAAAATGGGGAGGATGTAACATCCTAGTTATTTATAGAATAATAAATTTTCAATGAAATTAATTTTAATGAATAAGATATTATTTTTATGAATAAGGGGATTCCTTTTCTGATCAAATTATTGACATGAAAAAATGGTTATGTCAAATTTCTATTATTTCCCTCACCACTATGTTATACAGAAATATAATACAATATTATTATTATTATTTTAGATGATAGTAAACACCTAGACTTTGTAATTGCAATAATAAAAATAAAGAACTTAAATATGATTAAAAATGTTTTGTAAAATTATTTACATTTATCTAATAAAATTTAGAGGCATAAAATGTGCATGAATCAAATTTGGTGCATAAAATATGCTTATATTTTTTAAAGGTCGTTTTACCACCATTGGATGGAGAACCATTTTTAAATTTATTTTTTTAACCATTATATGTTCTATTTGAAAAAATAATCCTCTTATTTAGAATATAGATATAAAAATTTAATTTGGATTAATTTTGGTGTTTTTGTTATAAAATTCCTATATTAATGAATAGAGAAATTTTTTGATTTTTATTTCAAAAAATGTATTTTAATATCATTTATTTATATAATTATATTATTTTTTTAGTGGAAAATAAAGTTAAATTAGATTATATTATTATTAATTAATCCAATTTTGGTCATTATATGTAATTTCACATTTAAAATGTATATAATCACATGTGAACCATTTAGTAGTTTTAACTTCTCAAAAACATGCTTTCTGGTTTTGACAATCAGAATGAATTTAAAGTTAATTACTACAATTTCTCTTTTTTCTATTTGGAAAAATGGATACCACATTTGAAATAATAATTTACAAATTATGGATATATGTATATTTTATTTTTGTACATTATGAATAGTCACTTTAGTGATTATTATACATTACCATGGTTAAAGGTTAACTTAGGGATATAAGGGTAAAAATATTATTATACTAATATAATAAAAACCATGAGACATGTACAAATCATATTTTATGATTCATGGTAGCCCAAAATATCCTTGACCCTAACTTTTGGCATTTGGGAACAACTTTGTTCTGATAATGAAATGTTATAATAATTAATTTAAAGTATAGATAAATATAACATAAACATATATCTCATTAGTAAAACAATTTTCAGGTGGTGTTGTATATTTGATATCATTGACTATAAATAGTTATCAGAAGGTAATAATATTTCCTATATCAGGGTATTTTATTTATAATTTTTTGACACTAAATATGTATATGTTATTATGACATAATAATGATGAACTGATTACCTTATTAATCAATGATTCCAATAATTGTTATTATAAATATTAAATTAAACGTAATTTGAATATTTTGATTCAATTTGGAAATTATTGATTATTATGAGATTTTATATTTGAGTTAATGTATTTTTTTAAATGATTCATATTTTTATGACTTTAATAAAAATCAATTACTAAATACTGTCAAAATTGATATAAATGTGTTCTTAAAACAAAAAAAAATGATATAATAGTCATAAAAATCAAAAAATTGGTAAAATTAAATATATAGTGTTACCAATGTCATTAATGATCCACATGAAGATATCTTGTCATTTTATAGTAACTATATTAACCGAATTTTATAAAAATACAAGAAGAAATGAAAAAAAGTTAATTTATATAACTAAGGGTTAAATCCAAAAGATAAGGTCCATGATGGGGATAAACATTCCTAAAACCTATTGGTTGAGAGGATTAAAACCCATCGTCAACTTATCCTAGAAATATATAAATTTTGTGATTTTATAATTCTATAATTAATTTATTAAAAAAGTATATTTATAGACTTCACTAATGTTCTCTTTATCCCTCTTATAAAAGGTCAATGCCTCTAAGAGCATACTCACACCACTCAAGCCCCTTGCCTCATAACAATTCCTCTCAAATATGCTGTCAAAATCCCTCAGTTCCTCTTATAAGCCTTACCTTGGGCTTAATTAATATCAATGAAGCCTTTTGGGTCAAATCGAATTGAGTTAGCCAATTTAGACGCAACATCTTCTCTTAATCTCCATTCATTTATTTTCATTATCCAACCCACTAATGTCTCTTTATCCCATTTTTTAATAATATAACTAGTATAATAAATATACTCAGATACGTTTATGAAAATATTTTTACCTAACCTTACACAAACTTATATCTAATTGATATTGAACATACTATTTCTGTGCACGGTGAACTACTGTGTCACGAAACAGTGATTGTTAAATTTTCTCATACCACCTCTCATGGTGGTCATTTTCAAGGAATTGTATTTATATATGATATATATTAGGATTCTATTGAATATAATATTTTCAAATTTTTATTTACAACAAACCACTATTAATTCCATAATGTGTAAATATGATAATTTCATCTGAGGAAGTGTGGAGTACTGCCACATAAAATTGATATGACTCATTCATACCATACATGGAACGTATAACGGATGGTGTTGATGAACATATGTAACATATATACATATATATTATAATTGAATTATAATATACATATGTATAATTTATTTTTCAATCCATTAATACGTAAATGAAATGAATGTAGCGTTCATGCGTACGTTTGACCTACTGTCTCCATGAAATTTGCATTTCATTTTTTATCTCAAAATATTATGGATTATTATAAATACATAAATACTGGTTATATATAATATTTAAAGCATTAAAAATATTTTCTATATAAATGGATTTTTAGAATATGGAAAAATGGTAATTATAACAACTTCATTTTTGACTCATGTATCGAACATCGAAAAAATGACCAATATAAACTCAAATAATTAATTTTTTTCATTAACTTGGTAATAAGTTATATAAGATGAATAATTCACTTGAAAAAAGATCTTAATAAATTATTATTTAATAAATGTTCATTTTTTATTAATATAAAGATTGAATGAGATAATTCAGACTTATGGTAAGGGAAATCATAATTCAATCTCATTTCATTGAGATAAATATCCCTATTATTGTTTTTATTTTTTATGGAATATGTTTTAATGGAATATTAATTTTCACACTAAACATCCACTTATATTATGTGTATATATATTTTTCACACATAATTAGTTCATTAATGTATCCATAATCTAAGGACATGATCATTATAAGGGATTTCGTCTCAATTTACAATCCATTAAGACTTATTTGTTATTATGCACCGATTTACATTTATATAGTGGATATATTACCCTATGACATATTATATCTTGAATCCATTAATTTTCATGATAGTAAATGTTTTTTTTTAAAAAAAATCCTAATTTATTTTTATTCAGGTATTTATAAAGTGGTATGGTACTCGTTAACTAAAACATCATTGTAAGTGATCAAAATATTTCATCTTATAAACTATTATCATCAATTTCCATGTATTCAAAATGGTATTAAGGGTTTATTTATATATATATACATTAATGTTTTAAATTTATTGTTTATATAAAAGGTTCAATGTGGTATGTGACACATTGATTTAAAAAAAACATTTATTTATATGTTTTAAATGTTTTCTATAAATTGGATTTATTATGTCAATATCATGAGATGAGATGTTGTGAATGAAAATGTGGAAATTTTATTTTTGATTTAATATGGTTTTATGTTTTATGATTATGTTAATGTTCATGGGAATTGATTATGTATACAGGTTATTCCGTGGTACACCATGGGTGGGTGAGGCTGTGATAGATCTTCAATGAGTTGGATGAAAAGAGAAATGTAAACATTAAGGATTATCCTATTAGATTTAGGAAATATGTTGTGATTGGTAATCCAAATGTAACTATGAAGGGTTCTCCCAATGATTTTGTGAAAGCTACAATGTAAGAACTACAACAAAAATGTGTTTCCACAGTGCCACCCATTATCAGCGCTAAAAAATGTGATCATATAGGGAACTTTTAACACCACTAAAAAAGATGTGTTAAAAGTCAACCTTTATTATTTCTTTTTTTGGCACTGATAATGGCCCCCCTTTAACATCAGTTTTTTTAGCACTCCTAAAGGGGACCCCTTTATCAGCGGGTTTTTTAGTAGCGCTAATAATGGTTGGGATTTATCAGTGATTTTTCCTATCAGTGAAGAAGTTTATATTTCAAAAACAATCATGATAAATAATATATTTTTATATAAGTATATTTATATAGATATAAATATAATATATATATTTTAAATATTTTTTAGATAAGTATATGTAGACTAATACATTTAATATATATCAAATTTAGTAAAAATGGCACTAAAATATTTAAAAAATATTAATAATTAATAATTTTATAATTATCATCGATCAATAATCATTTATTGACAATATAATGGTAGAAAAAATCAAAACAATTAATAAAAGATCTAAAATAAGATGAAAATGTAACTCAAACTTCAAAAAACCATAAAATTTTATCTGGGTATCTGTTTGACCTATACAACAAAGAAAATCGAATATTGCAATAAGATCTACGTGCTCCTAACCAGATGGAACCTTATTTAACATATTTTCAACGCCCAAAAATTCTTAGAAGGACTCAAAAACTGAGTTTTTAGTCGGGATACCGCAATTTTTTAACATTCAAACTGGTATAACTTCTTATTTGTGTGTCTTCTAGTCCTGTAACACATATCCTATCCATGATTGTTTTATTTTTTTCCATTTTAATAGTTTTGGAGTGGAAATTAACTTTTTTATTAGATGCTATGGTCGTTCTAACATTTTATGGATTTTTAGATACACATATATATGTATTTCTTCATAAATATATATATATGTCTGTGTGTGTTGTATATATTAATGTATATATTTATTTATTTATTTATAAACACAAATAAAAAAATTTATATATGTATTAAAAACTAATCTTGAAAATATATATTAATATATAAATAAATATATGAATAAATAATTATAACTAAAATTATATAAATAAATAAATATAAATATAAATTAACGTTATAATAAATATATATATACTAATATATTAATAAATATATATGTATTCATATAACTAAATATATTTATATTATTATGAATATATATGAATATACCATTAAATAAAACTATATATATATAATAACATAAAAATAAATATTTATATATATTAATATATGAATAAATATATATGTGTTAATATAACTCAACATATTTATATTAATATGAATCTATATTAATATATGAATAAAAATAACTAAATATAAATAGATATATAATTTAATAGAGAAAATATTAATATCGTAGAGGAAAAGGTGCTGGAGCACAAGGGGGGAGGTCTCAGGTTCGAGTTGGGGTTGAAGCAGGGAGGGGAGCACGGCCAAGTGCGGGATGTGCGGGAAAGTGTAGTACAAAAGAGAGTGGGAGGGGGTCCTCCTAGTGCAAATAAATGGGGGGGGGGGGGGTCATGCATTGTTAAAAACACTATGATCAATTTTTTTTTGTAATTTTTTTAAATTTTATCAGTGCTAAATAAATGGTTATTAAACGTCCTTTTTATATTTTTATTTTTTAGCACTGATAAATAACCGCATTTATCAACGCATTTCAAAGAGATAATAAAAGGGACACCCATTATCATTTCCTATATTTACAGTGATTTTCTAGTGCTGTTAATGACCTTTTTCTAGCACTGATAATGGCCATATTTGCAGTAGTGAAGTATGATATGAAAGCTACCAGTTACCATTACGTTTTATGTTTTATATTATTTTTTGGAAACTTATTGTTACATGATGTAAGCTAAATTGTTTATCTTTTATGAGTGACATTTTTTTTGTGAACATGTGTTCATGGTTTTAATATATTCATGGAATAACATTTCTATTCTTTATATTATATTGCTTACTGAGATATTTATGCTCCTCCCATGTTTTTGAAATGTTTTTCACATGGTATAAGTATGGGTAATAGAAATGAAGAAGTCAAGATGATTTTAATCAAGAAAAAAAATACTTTTTAAAGGGTTTTCATTAGTGGAAATGTGGATACTAAGTGTAACTGTCCACATGTAATGTCTGGGTCTATTATGTAATATTTATGGCCTATTTATATAAAAATATAATTTTGAAAAGATCGTTAATTTGAAATAATGAATTAAATAAATATTATTTAATGTTTAAATCTGAGGGAATATAAATATTCTGTTATTGTTGAGTTTTCCCCCATCCAATATTTATTTCATATTTTCGAATAAAAGTCATAAATTTTCTTTTATAGAAAATTAATAGAAAATTAATTTTAAAATATTATAATAAAAAAACATTTAAAATTAATTTAAATAAATGTAGGATATGATTAATTCATTCATTAAAACAATTTCGTAAATCATGGACATTGATGTTACTGTATTTTTGATCAAAAATAAGAAATAATGTTCCCTTCTCATAAAAACATTTTCTCAATAATTTTAGGTACCAATGAGAGGAAAATAGTAATATTCCAAAAAATATATATGAATATATATACGATATTAAATTCAAATGGTTTTACAATACCATTAACAAATAATTTCTTTTAATGGATATTTATGAATAGTCAATTCTAATTAAAATTAGTTTGAAGAATAAACCCTTACCACATTGGTCAATTTGGAATAAATAAACCAAATAGATAAATAAAATCAAATGAAATATTAATTTCTATAAACAAAAAGACATTCATATTTAACATATTTTAGTGTAATTATTTTCAACTCATAAAAATAAATATGTTTATATTAGCCAATATTTCCCAATGGTGGTGGAAATTGAGTTGAAATCACTTATATAGATCATACCATTGAAATGATAATTAATAAATGTATTGCCTATGTGTAAAAAAATAGATAAAATTACAATTAAATTAATAATAAAATATTCACAATTATTTAAAATTATAATATTATAATATGAAATTCCATGAAAATGTAATATAAACTATTAAAATGAAATAGAGTTATGAAATTCATTACCACTTGGAAACATTCATGTTAAATGCCTTTTGTTGAAATAATTCAAATTGAAAAATATATAACCATGAAATATGTGGTATTCATAATATTAAATGTGAAATATGTATAATATATGCTATATAAATGATATTAGGTGAATAAAATTTCAATATTACTAAAGGAAATGGAAGATGAAAGAATTTCATACCTCACAGAACCATTTAGTTTAACATAATTTAACATCAATAAATTTTTTTAAAATTTTTATTAATTTATAAATGAATCATGATCATATTTATTATATCATGTATAAAATTCATAACCCATATTTTTACCCATTCATTTATAATATTTAATTATTACTACTGTTTTGGGTGTTATCTTCTTATTTTCCCTTGAATATTTTATTAGGTTAGCTTTGATTCAAGTGCATATTATATAGATCCATAATATATATTATTATATTTATGTCATAAATATATTAATAACTAAATATATAAAATTTTAGAATTATTATTTTATGTTGGATAAATAATATAAATCACATTTCTTCATGGAAATGATACGTCACTTGTATACACAAGTGATGATAAAATTCACATAATGGGTGAAACCGTAAAGAATTTGATGGTATGATAATTTTAATAAATTAATATCATTTAATATGTATCATATATATATATTCATTAATTAAATCATTATTTCAATCCATTTTAATCAGTGACAAAAAATAAATTACATATTTTCGTGATGCGAGATATTGTTGTATGCATGAGTGATGGCTTGGTTTCCAATTTTATGTAGAAGTCGATGGTAAAAAATTATGGTATCAACATAAAAAATTGTAATATATGGTAAATATTTGTTGTTAATAAATTGAACGGTTTTAGATATAATTGAAGGTGGTAAAATAAAATGTAAACAAAAAACCCTTATTTAAGATAATTACCTTACCATAGAAGATCCTCATTCAGATATGTTATTTTGCACGATAATGTTGGTCTTTTTGGAATACTATCACGTTTAGAATATTAATAAAGATTGTGGGAATATTTATTTTTAGAGTTTGGTATATATAAATCATTTTATAGGTGTGAATATGTTATATAATGATATTATATTTGATAAGTGAGAGAGGTGACCTTCTAAGAAACCACATTGAAATGATCCAAAAGAATAAAAAATAATAAATTCATTCCCAAGAAAGATTCAAAAAAATGAATTTATATTCATAGTTTGGATAATATAACGATTAAATATGGCTAAAAATATTATTTTTACATGTTTAATAGGGGAAAATACCCTTATCTTTTTGTTCAATCCTGATAATACTCTTTTTACCCATAACCATGAGAATTAATTATTTAATATTTTCACAGTTAATTATGGCTTCAATTAATATAAGAAACCATCCTAGGATGACTACAAAATCCACCCAAGGTGTTCCAACACATGTTAAGGTACAAAACATTGGAATATTCCTTTCTCATTTAAAACATGATCAAGGAAGAAAAACAAGCTATATAAAAGAAGAAAACTAATAAAATTAAGAGACATAAAAAACCAGGAAAAATAGGATAAAATATAAAATGAACCTATATGAGACTAGAAACGTCTCCATATATTCATCCATCACCACAAAACAATCACAATATGAATAGAATAATAATAATTGAAATAGTCGTTCTATATAATTACCTTCGACTTTCAGTAGTCCTATAAAATAACATTTACAATCATCCATGGAAAAAACTAGGGTGTGATAAAAAAGCACAATAAGCTACAACCGATGAATCATTAGAATATATGATATAAAAATGTAATAGTTTTAGCTTTATAAAAATCATTTAAAAATCTTTTTTATAAAATAAATACAATTATGAAATGATATGTTTTTTTTCATAAAAGCATATCATATTAACTAAATATAGGAATATGTGAGGTGAAAAAGAAAAATAGGAAAGCATAGTCAAAAAAACATGGGGAAAACATAATATAGGATTGAATGAAAATTACCATGAAAATAAAATAATTTTATAAACTAATCATAGATGAAAAATAATACCTTGTGGTCTCTAACCTATGGGTATACATGCTATACATCTTATTAAAGCTCCATTACTGACCATAGGTGTATCATGCCAAAATAACCCCTAGTGGAATTACACACACTAAAGTGAAAATAAAAATATTGTGGTATTAATCATAATATGTTGTATATGTCTTTTCCAAAAATACCAAATGATACCCAATGGGAGGATTTTTTCAAAAACTATTTCAAAACCATTATCCCATTTAATAAATCATTTTTTACCTAATGTACGTTTTTTTAGAGTTTAAATCCATTTTAATAACTAAAACCACCTGTCAATGAAATTAATAAAACACATGGTGTACAAAAATTTGTTTTAATGAAAACCCAATTATTAAAATATATCAATAAAAAATATTCTGTTATAATACCAAATTATTAATTTTCATTGATTAACCGAATGGAATTGACAAGATCATATTGAAATTCAATAATTAACCCCTGTTATAAAGACAGATTTATCAAATGTAGAGGAATCTTAGTGGCATTTGATAATGAACATTTTAAATAAGACAACTGGCCTCCAAAAGATAAGGCATGAGAAAAAAATGAACATGATAAATAGAAAACAAAAAATAATGTCAATACATTCCCCAAATAAAGCCTACCTAAATATCCTGATAAATGAAAATTATGAATACCAATGATCACATAAAAAAGTGAAGTGGGATTACAGTCTTGGGGAACAAAATTTGAAAGAGGCTATCAACATGAACTAAAATCACCCCAATGAACATGAAAGAAACTTATTGTTTTAGAGGGAGGATTGAACATTGAATGAAGAGGGAATCAAAAATGTATCACATTAAATTATAATAGTATGAAGGATTTATGGAATAATCACCATATTTACGCTTTAAATACACAATGACTCATATATGCCAAAAAATAACTTATCCATAAGTGAAATAATCCACAACGATCATATTACTACATAAAATAGGATATTATGTTGTAAGTAAAATTTATGACATAAAATGAAATTTTATGGCATGATCTATTTTTATGATGTAAATTATTTCATTTCTTGTTCCTGGTTATAAATATATATATTGTATACTCCATATTTATTATTAAAAATGGTCATGCTGATAGTTTCAAAAACATTTTCTACGAAAAAAGCTATATAATGTCTAATAACAATAAATAATATATTAACATTTAAATTGATGATCCATTTTATTCAAGATGTTACAATTCTCCCCAACCATATGACAATTTTGTCTGCATAAAGTCTTCAAGATCCTAGACTCAAAAAAATAGAAGCACACTACTACCTCATCATTAATTCCCACTCCAACATATCATGGATACCCCTTCATCGCATCCACAAAAAAAATAAAACAAGGGAATTGTTTTAACATACATTACCTTATCCTGGGGATCAAAAATCATAACTGGATGCTGATCCACAATGGTTTCGGGATCAAGATAAACATCATCCAATTCAATAATATTTGATGGATATATTTAAAACATCCTCATCTAGGAAACATGAAACACATTTGGGATTAAAAGAACAAGACAATAAATCCAGCAGATTCTCCACCTTTCCAAGATGATTCACAATCTCAAAGGGGGACAAAAACACCGAATTCAACATAACCTTCTTATAAACACAATGGTGCCCAAAATGATATGAAACAATTATAAAAACATGATATAAAACATTAAACTCCATTTATTTATGATAATGGTCCACATTGGTTTTAGATAACTTTGTTCCATGATCATCCTCTTTTAGATCAACTTCACCCATTCCTTCATTTCAGGAACGAGACTCGGTCCTACCAGTGACCTCTTTCACAACACTACCTATAATAAGTGATATGTAAATATCCTCCCATGTAATTATTTAATGTGAACCATATTAATAAAGGAATGATAACTATTTATCTTGGATAACTTGACAGTAGGAAGGTTTTTTTCCCAAGAGCCACCAAAATCAAGCACATACATAAGAAGAATATCCTTATGAACATATATATATCTCTGTTCTTGTCCAACCATTTGTGGACGACATGAATTGATCAATTTTAATTTGAAATACATCAACTCATGGAAACCATTCTAGAATGTAAATTTTAATATAATTTCATTATTATATAAAAGTATAGAGGGAACCTCATAAAATTTCACAATCTCCTGGACATCCAATTCCAAGTGATGCTCCACCTTTTTCATC
This sequence comes from Viscum album, assembly GCA_963277665.1. NCBI lineage: Eukaryota > Viridiplantae > Streptophyta > Magnoliopsida > Santalales > Viscaceae > Viscum > Viscum album. The sequence goes on from OY728127.1 coordinate 2,019,107,869, forward strand.
TCCAAAAAAGGTGGGAAATAAGATGATTTCAAAAATATATTAATGATCACCAAAATAACATCCTTACCATAACTATTCCATGGGAAACCATTGATGTATTACATGGATACTACATAAGATTTCATAACAACATGAGTAAAGGTTGTAACAATGTTGTAAGTGTGTGATGATCCACAATAATTATTTAACAAGTAAAGCACCATTAAACACAGCTTTCAATCAACCAAATCATCCTTAACCAAAATTAACAGTGTTTAAGATGATGATAAATGTTGGATTTCAAAGGATGTACATGACATAAATATATTTTTCCTTTCTCTATAAACTCATTATTTGAGAAGTCTAAAGGACTAACCTATTAAGGAAACACATGGTGCACTAGTAGAAAGAGAAATCTCACTACATTTCTCCCAAAAAATATTAGTTTACTGAATATTTTTCACTCTTTTTTTGGAACATGATTGAGAATAGACCACTCATCAAATAATTAGAGATATTTTATCAAATACTTGTACACATTTCAACAAGTTTCATCCACTAAAAAGATCATATAATGCAACATCCCAGGTAAATAAAGAATTTAAAATTTTAATATTTATTAGTATTTTAGAATTAAATATTAATTTTACTTTAATGGGGTTGTTTTTTTTGATGTTATACCTGATACACAAAAACAGGTTCTTTGAAATCTTACACTACACACTACATTGAGTTATACTGAAAAAAAAATACATTGTTATTTTAAATAGTAGTTAACGCCTAGCCATTTTAATGGAAGCAATGAACAAAACTAACTACAATATGATTATATGGGTTAGTTAAATATTTTTACATTTATCCAATAATTGTTAGAGGATTAAAATATGAATGAATCTTATTTAATGTAAGAATACTGTAATGTTCATTAAAAGTTTGATTTACTACCTTTTGATGGTGAACCCTTATTAAATCTAGTTTTTGATACTTTTATATGTTCTATTTGATGTAATTAAAGTTTTCATTATTATCAGAACATCAAAGTTTACTTTGGGAGAGTTTTTGGTATTTCTCAGCTAAAATTCATTTTTAATGAATAATGAAAAATAAAGTATTTTAATTCAAAAATGCCTTTTAACATAATTTATTTATAAGGATATATTATCTTCTTAATTGTCTTTAATGTTTAATTAGATTATATCATTTCTATTTAACCCAATATTGGCCATTGGATGAAATTCTACTTTGAAATTGGTTATAAAAAGTGTTAATCTTTTGAAAGTTATTATTTCTTAAAAACACGATTTTTGTCTTGAAAAAGGGTATTAATTTTAAATTAATTAATCCTAATTTTATGTTTTGAAATTTAGAAAATAGATATATTTTCTATTTATTTTTGTAAAATATATCACAGGCTGAATGATTTCTATTTTTCTGAAAAACAACAATTTTTTGTGAATGGTGAAACCACTAAGTATTTGTTAAAAATCTAACTTTTTTTATACTAAATTTTACCATTTCTGTGAATTGAATTTAAAAATTCTGACATAAATTATTGTTATTATTATGTAAAATGTGGTTTAATAATTTGAAAATTGTTTTGGTGGAAAGTTACATAGGAATTTTATTTATCGCGATTAAATGTAAATAGGGCAATTAATGGTTAAAAGAATAATATAATATTTCAAAATTACCCTAACACTTATTAAAACCATATTTTATGAGTCATGGCCGACCATAGGAATCTTTGGGTCTATTTTGGGACCCCATGGAGCCACTTAAGAGTTATAATGACACTTTATTTAAATTAAAATAATGTAAATGAAAAAATGACATAAACAAATATGTTTTAGTAAGTTAATTATTACATTGGATTATATGAATTATCCATTTGACTATAAATATTATTATTAAATATAAAATGAATTCATACATCATGGAATTTTTTTATAATTTTTAGACATAAACTAAATAAATTCATTAATGACACAATAATGATGCAGTTTTTACCTCATTAATAAATGATTTAAATAAAAAATATCATAATTATTAAAATAATATAAAAACTTATACAATTCTTATTGAATGATTTTATTTATACCATTAGTCATCTTATCTTAGTCTTTAATAAGTTTTGGACCTTTAGAATCTAAAAATAATTATATAATAAAATAATAGTTTCAAACTTTCCTAAAGAGACACTCCTCTACCTTATAAAAATCCCTAAACTCTAACCCATTAATCACACCACTCAAGCCCTTTGGATCATCCAAAATATATACAAATAATATTTATCGATCACTCTATTTCACATATAATCCTTACATTTTGCAGAAGGAACATCAAGATAGATTTTTGGTTTAATCCAATTAGAGTTACTTTATTTAAAGGTAACATCATCTCTTAAGTTCTTTTGTTTTATTTTACATATCCAACCCCATAAACTCTTTTTATTTCATTATTTTATAACGTAAACAGTATCCTAATTATACTAGGTTATTTTATGATCAGGATTTTAACTACACATACACACACCTCCATCTAATGGGTAAAGAACATAGTTTCTATGGACGGAAAACTAAAGCCTCACGAAATGATGATTATTCAATCATCTCCTACCACCTCTTATGGTGGCCATTAAAATTTCACTATATTTATATATGATATATATTATGTTTATTATTTCTTTATTGTTCTGAAATTTTTATTTACAGACATACCATTATGCATTCCATTATGTGTATATACGATAATTTCACTTGAGGAAGTGAGGACTTCCGCCCCCTCAAGGTGATATGATTCATTCATGACATATATGGAATGTATAAAGGATGTTATTAATGAAATTATGTAACATATATATAATATTAAATTATAGTGGAATTATAATATACCTATTTATAAATATTTTTACATTACATTAAATATGAAGAACAGATGAAAGTAGCGTTCATGTGTACGTACTGCTTACCATCTCCATGAAGGGTGTGTTTCAGCTCTTATCACCAAATGTTATTTAATATTATAAATACATAAATATACAGGCTATATATGATATGTGTGATATCTAAATCATTAATATCATTCTAGAGATAATGGACTTGCGACCACATGAACAACATGTAATTATAATAAGTTCATTTTTGACTCAATTACCAAATATCGACAAAACAACCATTATTAACCTAAATGATTGAATAATGTTTATATCAATGTAATAAGTGATATAAAAGGAATAATAAACTTGAAAATGATATTAATCAAATATAAATTAACTTTAGATTATTATTCATGAGATTAAAGAACGAACGGGTCAAGTCGGACATGTGGTAAGGGATTTCTCATCTCATATTTAATTCAATGAGATTTCCATTGTTCGCCAACTATTAATTTCATTTGTTGTATTTTTGTACATACAATAGATATATATTATCAAGGTTCACTTTATATTCATAGTATTATTTCATTAATTTTGAGGTTATTAACATTTTTTCATACGACTAGATTGATTACAAAGTGGTAAGAGGTTTTCATCTCACTTTTTATTCTTGTGAGATTAATGTTATATTTGGGACCATTTCCATTTGTGTGGTGTATTTACTACCCATTATTATTTTAATTTTGTAATATAATTTAATTTATTGGCATTTAGAACTTTATTTTATTATTCTTATTTCATGTGGTGTTTCATTCGTATGTTACCAAATCGGTCAGGGAACCTTTCACAATCCTATTTTTAAGTCTTCATTTTTGTTATGTATCTTAATTTACACCATATTATGTTGGGATATGTTATTTTATATCCTTATTACTATAAATTTTAGGGCCATGTAATGAGAAAACCTTATCTATCCCATCAACCTATTTTTAGAATTTTAAAGTGACATTGTAATGCTGATAAGTTTCTATAAGAGTACTATTTAACAACATTTCAATTTATCGGGTTAATCTTATACTTCTTGATTATGTCATGCTATGAATATATGTGAATGTCCTCTGATTATTTTACACATAATATAAACATATATTGGGTGTATTATTATTTTTCACGAATAATTTATGTCATTGATTTGTCCTCAATCAATGGATATGATCATTGAATGGAACTTTTCACAATTAACATGCCACTGAAGATTATTTATTATTATAAAAAATTCACTTTAATATTGTGTATATACTACCCCTAGACGTATACTATCATGAATAACATTATTCTAATGATATTATAATGTTTTTATTAAATGTTATTCTTCAATTTGTTTTATTGAAGTGTCTCTATTTTTGTTAAAAATTCTTTAACTAAAATATCACATTAAATGTTATAATGAATTTTTCATCAAAATATTTCTCATTAATGTCTATGTTTTAAAATGTTTTTTATGTTTTATTTAGGCAGTAATTAATTTTATTTCCTTTAAAAGCTTCAAAGTGGTATGAGGTACTTTGATTAAAAAATATCATTATTAAATATTTTAAATGGTTTTGAAAATGGTTTGATAAATCATTGATTATGTCAATATCATGAAAAGGTGTATTGAAATTGAAATATGGAAATGTTATATTTCCATTATGGTTGTTTTATGTGTTATGAGTACGTTATGGTTCTTTGACATGGTTTATGAATACAGATGGTTTTGTGATAAACCTATGGCATGTGATCCCAAGATATCTCGCCAATGCATTGGGTTATGTGATAGAGGTAAATGTTAATATTTCCGCTAAGAGATTTAGGGAATATACTATGATGGGTATTGAAATGTAACTACCTACGTGAATTTGATAGCTAAAATGTAATTATTTTGTGTATGAAATTATTTACCTTTATGATTTATGATTTTTTGTATGTTATTCATAAATCATATGATTTCATAAGGTATGTTATGATTGAAATGTATGGTTTCATTGTTTTTTAATTTTTTTGGAATAATTTTTTCAATCCTTATTTAATATCCCTTTCTGGGATTTTTATTCTCTTCCCATATTTTGGAAATGTTTTCCATCGGAATTAAAGATGAATAAAGGTCAAGGATGAGATCAAAGAAAATTTATGTTGTCTAAAACATGGAACTAGACAAGTTTATTTTTTATTTTATGAAACAACTGATACTGAGTAGTAGGGTCTAAATGTTATATTCATGTTGATATGTAATAGTTGTGGCCTAATTATCTAAAAATGTAAACCTAAAAAGATCCTCAATTTTATTTAACCAATTATTTCATTATTATGAAATTTTTTAAGGTCAGGTCCACATATTTGGTATCAAAGGTCTGTTTAGATAACATTAGACGTTAGGGTGTTCTTTAAGAAAAAGTGAAATTACCATAATGGTTATGATTTTAGAAAGATTCCTATTTATTTTAGATAAATTGAATGAGTTTAAGATTACATGAATTAGTATATCATAGTATTTACCTTACTCATAAGATATTATATGATGATTTCATTATATAATCACAATGACCTTTTGGTTTTAGTAAATTGTTATATCTAGAAGGCACCGATGTAATAGTAGATGTGAAGAAAACTATAACGATTTTCGGAATTAGAAATAAATGAAATGGGAGCCGTAATGAGAACTCTTGTTGTCAATCTCAACCAACTATAGGAAGTCATTATTGACCAAATTATCCTTGGCGATTTTTATGAGGCATCGTATATGCAAGGAAAAAATCCCTACGAATGTTCAGGTAACAATTATAATGGTATGTATGGTAAAAAACCTATGTGTCATGTATTTGGAAAGAAACAACTAGGAAACTGCTTCAAAGGGACGAGAAGATTCTATATATGTGAAAGTGAAGGTCATATATCAAGATGTTTCCATGGAAAAAGGATGTATCCAGTTGAATCTATGAAAGAGAAAGAAGTTTTTTCTGAGGGATCAATTGAATGTTATTAATGTGGTGTGGATGATCATTTTACAATCCAATATCCTATGAAGATGATTTGGGAATGGGATCACCAAGATCATACAAATATTTTTTTCCCAATACCTAATTATATTCCAAGTGGGGGTGATGAAACTGAAAATTACCAATGAATGGGGCGGATAATTTCATATCTCATGTTTAGATATTATTGAATATTATGATATGAATCATGATTTTATTTTAAAGAAACATGTATTTCAGAAAAAGTTAGAACAGAATTGGCAATGGATCATGAAGAATGTGAATGAGTAAGAAGTCAACATATAAGATATTCAAGTGTTATGTTATATTTTATGATAGTTAAAGGCTTAAAAGTATTAAGGATCTGTAGATTATGCGATTACATTAGAATACTTTTTATAGCATGTGTAACTCTGATGTGTGATATATGAAAATTTTATTGAAGTAATAATTATATTTTCTTTTGTGGATATAGTAATCATGAATGATTTGGTTTTATATGATCTTTGAATTTGAGGAAAATACATATTAATACATTTTGGGATGAAAAATAAATTTTGTTAGATATCCTTTGTGGTTAAAATATGTTATTGTCATTTTTTATGAATTTTTCTCTTTTTTGGGAATTTTTTAAATTATATAGTTTTTGAAAAAGGACAACTTGCAGATCACATGACAACATGTTTCATGGGACAATGCTGTTGGAATAGAACACACAACCAAAGTGAGAATTGAATTTATCACCTACCAATGGACTACGTGAAGTCCTTAGTTAGTATGACCAATTAATTTTAGTTAGATGAGATTATAAATCAAGAATAAGTTTATTTTGGGTTATATATGGAAATGATTAACCTATCAAGGAGAATATGTGATTAGGTTAATTACTTTTAAATATGACACTTTTAGAGTAATTGATGTTATTTGGATATAAATGGTAAGATTTATCTTGAAAGAATATGTGATTAAATTATTCTAATATTTTGGTTTCAATAACAGTTTTCATTACTTTGATGAATTTTATGGACTTTTATTATTTAATGGTCTTTTTTGATCTTTGGGTATTGTTTGATATATTTTGGAGATTAAGAGTAGTTTTTCATTTTGTAAAAGATTATCCTTTTTGGGGAATATCTGATCTTCTACTAACCATTTTTCTTTTGGATAATGTCTATAGACATGGGAAAAATATAGTTCATTTTTTTGGATTATATCATTATATATCAGTTGATTCAAGCACTTTTTATATGACCAAAGTCATTTTGAATACTCATCATTTGGAGAAAAGAAGAGTTTGTTGTATAAATGTTATAAATTATGAATGTCTACATGTCAAGTAAGTAATATTAATTAAGATCTTATTCAAATCTCATAAATAAATTATCCATCATTATGAAATGGAACATAACAAAATGTTGTTCGTTCACCTTTCCTACTGGGAAAACAATGACCATTTAACCCATCACAAATATGATGATTTTTTGTTGTTAACTTTCTCATAATCATGTTTTCTATCACCCTAAATCAGAACATGACACTTAGTTTCTCATCCATACCCATGGTTTCATGGAATCCAAGTATTGGTTACCTTGGGTGGTCATTGTTGTTATCTTTATTTATTTTAAAGCGATATTTTTATTGACTCTTATTTAGATGTGGGACTTTCAATGAAGTTTCCTATCCCATTTTTAAAATTGTGAGGACAAAATTCCCAAAATGTGGGAAGGATGTATCATTGAAGGTAAATAAAGAATATACCATTTTCATATTAATTAATATTTATGAATAAAATATTAATTTTACTTTAATGAGGATGTTATGTTCGATGTCATACCAGATATGCAACAACATGTTTCTTTGAAATCTTACATTGCTCACTACATTGAGTTATACTGAAAAATAATAATATATTATTATTTTAAAGAGTAGTTAATGCCTAGACATTATAATAAATTAAATGAAATGAACTATCTTCAAAGTGATTATACATGTTAGTTAATTTTTTTACATTTATCCAATAAATTTTATAGGCATAAAATTTGAATGAATCTAATTTATATCATAATTACTCTAATATTCATTAAAAGGTAAATTTACCCCCTTTTGATGGTGATCCCTCATTAAATCATGTCCTGGTCACTTTTACATGTTTTATTTGACAAAATCAAATTTTTCTTTAGAATCGGGACATCAAAATTTATGTGGGGTAAATTTTTTGAATTTTTATACTAAAATTCATTTTTTAATGAATAGTGAATAATACTCTATTTAATTTCCAAAATTCCTTTTAATCTAATATATTTGTTTGGATAGATTTTCTTTACAATTGGTTTAATAGATTAATTAGAATATATTTTCACCAATTATTCCAATTTTTGTCATTGGAAGAAATTTCACTTTGAAATTGGTCATATAAAAGTGTCAATCTTTTGATAGTTATTATTTCTTAAAAACACTCTTTTTTGTTTTGATAACGGGAATTTATTTTAAATTAATTAATCCAACTTCAATTATATGAATTTGTAAAAATAGACATCAGTTTTGAATTTGGAATATCAAATATATCTTAGGCTGAATGTTTTGTATTTTTTTATAAAACATTAATTTTTTTATGAATAGTGAAACCACTATGTAGTAGTTAGAAATCTGAATTTTTCATTTAAATGAAATTTTTCCAATTCTTTGAATTGAATTTCAAATATCCTACTTACATGTTTGTTATCAGTATGCAATATTTGGTTCAATAATAAGAAAATACTTTTTGGTGAATAATAACTTTTGACTTTTATTTACCATAGTTATATGTAAATAGAGTAATTCAATGTAAAAAAATATTATAATAATAAAAAATTAGCATAACATTTTTTCTAACCTTATTGGATGAGTAATGGACGACCATGGGCATCCTTTGGTCTATTTTGGGACCCCATGGATCCACTTAAGAGTGAGCATGAGACTTTATTTTAATTAACATAAGGTAAAGGAAAAAATGAAACAAACAAATATCATTTAGTAAATTAATTTTTACATAGGGTTATATAAGTTATCTCTTAGAATATAAATATTATTTTTAAATATAAAGATATTTACTAGGTCATGGTATTTTTTTGTAATTTTTATACATCAATAAATGAAATTTTATATGACACAATAATGATGCAGTGTTTACCTCATTTATAAATGATTTAAATAAATAAGATTATATAGATTAAAATAATATCCAAAACCTGTCCAATTCCTATAGGATGATTATATTTCGACCATGATTCATTGTTTCTTCATCATTAATATGTTTTGGAACTTTATAAATTTAAATTAATTATATAATAAAACAATATTTTCACACTTTCCTAAGGAGCCCCTCATCCCCCTTTTAAAATCCCTCACCTCTATCCCAATACTCACACATCTCAAGCCCCTTGGGTTGTCCATCCTCTGCCCAAATATGCTATCAAATCTCTCTATTCCTCCTAGAAGCCTTACCATAGTCTGAAGTCACATCAAAAAACCCTTTTGGTTCAAACCAAAGGGAGTTACCTGATTTAAAGCTAACATCTTCTCTTAATTTCTTTTGTTTTATTTTACTTGTCCAACCCCTAAACTCTTTTTAGCCCTTTATTTTCTAAAATAACAAATATCCTAAATATACTAGGTTGTTTATATATGATTTATTCTAAATACACTTAAACATACATATATCTAATGGGTATAGAACATATTGTTTCTATGGATGACAAACTAATGCCTCACGAAATGATGATTGTTCAATATTCTCTTACCACCTCTTATGGTGGCCATTGTGATAGAACAATAATTATATATGATATAGTTTTTTTATGTATTCTATTTTCTTTGGTAATATTTAATTTCAAACATTCCTTTATGCCTTCCAATATGTGTATATATGATAATTTCATTAGAGGATGTGTGTACTACCAACCCCTCAATGTGATATGATTCATTCATGACATATATGCAACGTATAAAGGATGAAATTATTGAAATTATTTATCATATATATCATATAAAATTATAATTTAATTATAATATATCTTTGTATAATTAATTTTTCATTCCATTAAATATGAAATTGAAATGAAGGTAGCGTTCATGCATACGTACAGTTTACCATCTCCAGGAACGGTGCATTTGATTTCTTATCTCCAAATGTTATGTAATATTATAAATACAACGATATATAGGATATATATATATATATATGATATTTATGTTATCTAACTAATTAATATCATTATATATATAGTGTAATTTTGACCACATGAACAACTTGTAATTATAAGATGATCATTTTGGACACAAGTACCAAATATTGACAAAATGACCATTATTAACATAAATGTTTGAATCATGTTTATAACATGGTAATAATTGATATAAAAGGAATTATAAACTTGATATAGGTTTTTAATCCGATATAAATTATGTTTACCCTATTATTTGTGAGATTAAAGAACGAACGGGTCAAGTCGGGCATGAGGTAAGTGGTTTCTCATCTCAATTTTAATTATGTGAGACTTCCATTATTCGCCACTTATATATTGCATATTTTGTATAGTGTAATGTAATTTGATATATATTATCATCATTCCCTTTATAGTTATGGTCTTATTTGTTTCATTTTATGGCTTTTAACTTTTGTTCATACAACTTTATTGATTACATTGTAGATAGAAGTTTTCATCATTATTTTTTTTCTAATGAGATTAATGCTATATTTTCCACCATATAATTTTTTGTTTATTATGTAAAACCCATGATTATATTAATAGTGTAATATTAATTAATATTTGGTTATTTACATATTCATTTTCTGATCCTTCTTTCATGTGGTGTATCTTTTGTATGTTACCTAATCGTTAAGGGAACCTTTCACCCACTTCTTTTAAAAAGAATTCATTTTTGATAGGTCTATTAATTTACATACTATTATGTTGCGATATGTTTTTATATATCCTTAGAGTTGAAAATTTTATGTCAAAGTGACAAGATAACCTTTTCACTATAATCAGCTCATTTTCTAAATTTGAATTTGACACCTTTAGGCTGTCGAGTTTCTGTAAGGGAACTTCATAACACCATTTCAATTCTATGGGTTAATATTATACTTCTTGATTATGTCATTAAATGAATATGTGTGAATGTACTTTGATTTATTTGAACTTATTATCCAAATATATTGGGTCTATTCTTATTTGACACACATAATTTATGTTATTGGTTTGTCCCTATTCTAAGGATATGATCTTTGCAAGGGACCATGTCTCAATTTACATTCCAATAAAACATATTTATTTTTATATGCTAATTAACTGTTATGTAGTGTATATACTACCATTGGGTATATTATATCATTAATAACATTATTTTCATGATATTATAATTTTTTCATTAAATTTTATTCCTAAATTATTTGAATTTAAGCTTCTATCATTTTGTTAAAAACTCTTTAACTAAAATATAATTTTGAATGATTTAATGATTTTTTTATAAATATTTATCATTAATGTCCAGGTTTTTAAAAGGTATTTATTGATTTATTTATATGGACATTAATTTTAATTCCTCTAAAATCAACAAAGTGGTATTTAACACATTGATTCATTAATATCTTTATTAAATTTTTTAAATGGTTTTGAAAATGGTTTGATAAATAATCGATAATGTCAATATCATGAAATGATATATTTTGATTAAAATGTTGTTATGTTATCATTCATTTGTTCTTGTTTTATGTGTTATGAATATTTTATGGTTCTTCGGCATTGTTTAAGATTACGCGTGGCTCATTGATAAACCTTGGGTAGGTGATCCTGAGATAAATCTCCAATGAATTAGGTAATAGGACGGAGGTAAACATTAATGTTTCACCTAATAGATTTAGGGAATATACAATGATGGTTATTCCAGTGTAACTCTCTATATAGATGTGATTGTTATAATGTATGTATTTTATGTATGCCATAATTTACAATTATGATTTATTATTTCTATGTGTTATTCATAAATCATATGATTTCATAAGGTATGTTATGATTGAAAAGTACGGTTTCATTGTTATCTATTTATTTATGGGCTAATGTTTAATTCCTTATTTATTATCCATTAGTGAGCTTTTTATACTAATCCAATGTTTTTGAAATGTTTTCCACATGATTTAAAGATGAATAAGGGTCAATGATGAGATTATGGAAATGTCATTATATCTAAAATAAGGCACTAGACATGTTTCATTTTAATTTTATGTAAAATTAAATACTGAGTAGTAGTGTCTACTTGTAATATTCAAGTTAATATATAATATTTATCACCTAATTCTCTAAAAATATAATCCTAAAAAGATCCTGAATTTGTATAATCCATTTATTTCAAGATTATGTATTGTTTTATGTTAATGTTGTTATATATAACCAAATAAACAAATCCGAGACCACTCATCCATTGATTACATCACATCTCATGTCAATAATTTCTTTATCAATGAATTAGAATAATAATTCCCCTTATCATGAGAATTAGAAAAATAAAAAATCAATATTTTTTTATATAATCAACCATGCATCTCTATCATAAGTTTTGATCCCCTTGAGTGAAAATATAAATAATCCTTTTATGATTAGAATATATGATAAATGTATCCCAATAGAGATAGTGATTCACCATTTGGAGTGCATTGGTAACCATATTAAAATCATGATTTTGGGAATGGTTTTTCTTCTAATTTGTACATTACCAGTGACAGACATATCCCTCCACATTTCTCCAATACTTTGAGACACAAAACAAAAATGTAAAAGAATTATTGTATAAAACATTATATCCCAAACCTAATTCCAATAAAACCAATACGATGTATGAAGTAAATATCACTTTTATTTTCACAAAATATCACAAATACATTTCATTCAAAACGAAATTTACGTCTGTATTGGTTAAATATTTCATTACTGATGTATTCCTGGAGAATTCGTGAATTAAGAACCTATAATAACCCAGAAACCCAATAAAGCTTTAGATATTAAATAATGTTTTAGAATTACTCCATTACATAACAACCTATAAATTTTTATCATCCATATAGATTCACCAATTATATAAATGATTCCATAGAAATTTCACTTCTTGAATCAAAAACTCACAATGGGAAATCTTATTATACATATGGAGTTCCTTAAAAGATATTATAATGATATATAAATAATACATGTGATCCTATTATGATATGGAGTATACCAAAATAACATCATTTAACACAAAAACCAAAGATTCCATAAATTGATGAATTATATCTTTAAACAATTCCATAGAAACTGTAGGGAATCAATGAGGCATAATGTCATAACTAGAAACTAAAAAATCCCATATTAGCTTCTATGTGATGAATTTGGATTGTCCTAAAATCGAACACTCAACTGGTTATACATTTGCCGAATTTCATCTTTTGAAATCCAATAAGACTATATATGTTTATTAATAAGATCATAAACACTTGGAATTGAATAATTGATCTTAATAAGAATCTAGATGTACTTTTTATTATCAATATAAAAGACTAAGGGTCTCATTATAATTATTATAAAAGTGGATAGGCGAAGCCCAAGGTGGAACAATATAAAAAATAAATCTTTTTTCTTCAATGTATATAATCTTAATCATATATTCCTCTACATTAAAAGGTTCCATATGATATGATGACATAGAAATCGTAATTGTAAAAGGTTGTGGGTCAGGGGTAAAATTGACCTCTATTTATGGTGGTAATATTGAATAATCATCTTGTAAGACATATAGGTACTATCACACCACCAAATTAAGTGGAAAATTCAATCATGGATTTATGTAATCAAGGAAAATTTCCATAAAATAACCTTACATAACCCAATATTAAGAAAAAAAAATGTTCCTTCTATCCCCAGACACGAATCCCACTCACCTTGATGGACATGAGTTAATACATCAGGAGATAAAAACATAACTTGATAGTGAAAATACTTGATTTGGGACTTAATATTTATCATCAAATACATACTAATAACCAATAAATAAATATAAGGATCAAGAACGACGAATTTTTTCTTCACCTCACCAATGACTATTGTCACACAAAATTCATGTCACCTAAAACCTTATTCTTTACTCGTTAAAATTGTGTGGAATGGTTCAACATGAATTTTTTATGCTCTGAACAGAGGCCCAACATGTCAACTAAAATTGATGATATAAATGAACATCTAGAACTTATTTAAAAAATCCATTACTATAGAATATGAATGAAAAAATGTACATATAACAATAGTTGTCCTTGATTTAGATTAGTCTTGTGCATACTCCACCACATAAATCCATCAAGCTATAGCTCCTCCCTCACCATTTCTAGCCACATGAAAATACTACATGGATTAATGATATGACCCTCTAACAATAGTGAAATAAGTGTGATCATACAATAGTTTGTGATAATGGATCTAGTATTACTTCCTATGGACATACATTTACAAAAAAACATAGGTTACAAGATATTTCACAATGATGAAATGTCATAGGAGCCTTAGTTTGGTTAGTCTTTGTATGTGTAGGCCTTCCATATTCATAGAAGAAAACTTTTTACTATCCTGAAGAAGCACCTAAAATAGGTCCTAATGATATTGGCTATATTTGGGATCCTTTCTGTCCATAAGATACACCATGGATTAAAAGAACACCAATCGAAGTTCCACCCCAACCGGTGTTCCCAGAAATGACTTCCTCTTCCAAATATTCCATATAGAATACCACTATAATGGTTTAAAAGAACATGAGAATCGCTACTGATTGGATATCATCCCTCAATCCCATGTCAAAACTCCAAGACATATGACAAATATTGGTGACTAGATTTGTGGCCAAATCCACCAACATCTAAAAATACGTGGAACAATCTTGAATATTATGCTCGATATGCTTTGTGGTTTGGAACACCTTGATCTTTTCCACATATATTTTATTAGGATAAAACTATTAGTTAAATATTTTCTTAATTTAATCCCGGGTATGATCCCAATGAACCTTATCTTTCATAAAAGAGTCCCACCATCTTTTTCTCATCCAATAAAGTATATTAATGTAAAAAACCTCCTTAATGTCATAAGGTTTTTCATGAAAATGAATATTATCTCCATACACTGAATATATTCTTAATATTCTTGGGGTAATTTGATTACCCAAATTATTAGTGGATCTGGGATAGTAATTTTAGAGTCATTTCCTAATGAATGTTTTGTGTTTCCAACATCTTCTTGACCCACACTCTAAATAATGGAGATTAAAACATCCTCTAAAGAAGAGTTAAGTGTAGGATCATAATGTAGAAATTATCATGGATATTCCAATATAAAATATTATTGAACTCATTTAGAATGAATATTATATTAAACACAGGGTCACTAATAATAATATTATGAGAATATTCCCAAATCATAAGGCCAAATTCCAAAAATCAATATCAATTATTTTAAAAAATATGAATTAAATGAAATTATGAATTCCATTAACCAAAGGAAAATAATTATTAATGGAACTACTCCATTTAAATAACACTCTTTTCCATTTCTCTTGAATAAACTTAGCGACCAAGAATTATTATTGGATAAAATACTGAACCACCCATGGTATCTAAGTGTCATAAATGGATGTGAGCTTCCATAGAACCCTCCCACACTTACAATCACAATTATGATGGTCTTAAATATAGTATAACTATGACACTACACCATACCGAGATAGGGTAACAACAATTTAGGATAGGTTTTTCATTTGGAACCTATTTTTATTAACACATCTATAAAACCACATGATTTTTTAATATGTATACTTTTAAATAAGGAAATTTAATCTCTTCGATATCATTCCTTGTAAACAACACATAGTTTAGATGAACCATGATATGTTAATATAATTCTTTTGTAACCAAGAAAATAAAAATTGAGGAAATTAATATTATTGGCTATATTATAATAAATATTTATTTTTCAAATTTATATAAAATAATTGGTTATAAAAAAACATAAACCATTTGTTTTTAAAATAAATTCTTTTTTGAAAAAAAATACTATTATACATGCAATATATTTGATGGATGGGTATAATTATGTGTTTTATGTAAATATATAATAATTATTACATTATTATACATACATAATGATAATATCATTTGTACATTCTTTCTATCCAATCTGCTGGGAAATTATAACCTCGGTTGTGTGGATGTGTTAACTACCAGCTGCATAAAGTGACATTATATTTTTATTTATATTTAACATTTATGTTTATTATTATTTATTTTATTAATTTATATAATTAATATTATATAATTAAGATTACTTAATTCTTAATTATTATTTACTTTTCATTCGTTTAAAATAGAAAACAATGTTTTGCATATATACGACTTACTATCTTTTTGAACGGTTTAATTCATTTTAGATCGCAAACATTTATGGTTTAATATAAATAAATATACTATTATTAGATAAGATTTTTACACCATAATTGTAATTCCATATATGATGGGAAAACAAAAACAATGTATGAAAAAAATCTAATAAACCAAAAAGTACCTAAAAATTTATGATGTGATTACCCGAAATAGATATTTATCATATAATTGATAATAATTGTTTGATATAATATTATATGTCAGTAAAAATGTTATAATATATATGATTTTAATTATTTAATATATTTATATGATGAATATATTTATTACACTATAGGGTATAGTACTCACAAATAAAATTATACGTTATGTAAGGGTTTACTTCACAATCTCATCACTATTAAGGATTATTTATATTTAAGTCCAAATATGTAGAATACTTTTCTTTCATATATATATTTCAATTAATACGGTTTAATTAAAATTTCTATTACTCTATGATGATATGTAAATTACACTTTTATAAATTTTTTAATTTTAAAAAATGGTTTGGAATGTATCATCTTGTCGTTTTTTGAATTATGTTCTTTTTCTATTTGTTGGTTTTTATGTTTATTAAAAAAAATGTATTATAGTTTGGATATATTTTTTATTTTTTGGTTATGTTTCACCTTTTCTATATGATGAATTCCAATGTATATTTATGTAATGGACATGGCCCACTATATACCCTTGATGTATAATTAGGTCTCACAATACAAACTAGTTTTGGTATTGCATGAGCCCTTATATATTTGTGAAAGATGTATTAGAAAAGGGATTCAATGGTATGCTTATTATTACCATCTCTATGAATGGAAATTGTATTGTTTGTTTTAGAAGAATTTTTTAAAATGAAATTTGGAAACCTCAAAAAATCCGACCAAAGACATCTGACATTACATGAAATTACAAAATAATAGATAGAAAAAATGAAAATATTAGAATAAGACACCCCATATAACTTATAGTGAGGATCAATTGCATTTTTATCCAAGTCATCAATGATGAGTTATTCAAAATGAAAATTCATCTGGTGTAGTATTCTTCATTTCCTCATTCTTAGATTATTTATTTGATATGTTATGATATCCTTGGATATGTTTCAAGATCCTATGATTATTTATATGGCAATATTTTATGAGCATTTATTCATGTAATATTGTTCTTAATTATAATGTTAACAATTAAATAGTATATGTTGTAATATATGTACTTTCCCATATAGTTTATTTCTTATTTATTCATGTTTTCTTATATTATAAATATACCAATTCTGAGCATCATTGGTCGAACCTTTTTTATTTTATTTCCCCCAACATTATTAGAAGGGAATTATAATTGATATAAAGGAATATGAATATGGATATAATGGTGAACTCAAAGAAAATACTATTTTTTTAATGTTTTCAATTATATTGTGATATTCAATTATGAATCTATTTTTACAAGGACACTAAATTATTGAGTCCTATGAGATACAATTTCTTGTATCTATTGCCATTTTAATAATGTAACCATTTAATAGAAGTTATTGGGTTCACAGTATTTATAGTTGGTGTCATATGAATTTTTGTAGAAATAATGGGACCATGATTTGGTAAAACATAGATTAAGTGACAAAACCCTCTAATAAAGATTGATAATATTTCCCAAGAAACAAAGAAAATGATTCATATATTATTTTTTGCTAAATATTAATGTTAGGTTATGTATTTCAGTAGTTCCGTGATTATAAATTATGATTCATAATATAATCTATTAGATTTATTTATTTAGAAATGTACTCAATTCAATGGAATGGAAATCATATCATGCATGTAATCCATTTAGGGAATTCCCTACTAAGAATGATAATGAATATAGATATGATCTACAACTGGATGTGAAACAATTATACATATATTAGGATAGTTGAATTTGGTTATGACAAAAAAAATTCTCATATGTGCAATACTACTGATCTATAATGTTGTGTAACAAGGTTTGAAATTTTTCAACATTAGTAGCATCTATTATTTAATGGAACTAAAAATATAGAAGGGGTTGAATAATGTATAAGATCATTGTAGAAGATATTTTTCTATTAGGGATGAAATTAAAGGGAGGGGGTTTCCTTTTCTATTTATCGTATATCTGGGGATGTAGATAAATAAAGGTCATTGATTAAACCCACTATGGATTAGGAGTAAATAATGAGCATGGAAAGGAATTGATGCAAGGAACATTTATTAGAAAAACATTTTGCTTATATAAAATGGTTAGATAAGGAGAGACTATTACAGAATCATTGATTAAAGGATGATAAATATTTTTTAATGTTAAAATCCAACTTTTTAAGCTTAGTGTATCATTCACTAGACTACATAAATAATAATAAAAGAATGATTGACCATTTAATTTTTGAGATTAATACTATCGTTTGAAGGGTACCCACCTCCGTAAAATTCTCATTATATGAAGACATAATATAATGTGATATAAACATATAAAAATTAATATTCCATTCTTATGGATTTAAAGGAAATAATGGTAAGAAGTGGGGTGCTAATCACATTAGAAATTGAAATAAGACAATGTGGAAGAATGGAAGGGTGTAATTTCCAACATGAGATGAATTTGTAAAAAAATACCACGGAACATGCTTAGTAGAAATGTGAGTTTATAAAAATTACGGATAGAAATGCCATGACAGATGTGATTGCAAGGGATATAAGGAATCTAACAATGATCAATGCTTTAATTGATAGAAGATGAGACACTATGAAAATAATAGTCCACAGTGTTAGGGAAACTTTTCCTAAAAAATATAAGTGGAAAATAAAAATATGATGAGGTAATAATAGCTGAGGTTTATATTTATAAGGATGTGGAAATACTTACATTAATCATATCCTCAAATTAATCCAATGAATTATTTTATCCTATAACAACACATTCTTTTATATATTCTAATTTCACAATGAATATTTTATATTTTCCTAGAATTTTAAGAATGGTGTATTCAGTTAATAAACATAGTGGGAATATTACCTCCATAAGTATGTGTCGATCAATTCAAATTATGACACATAAACATTCCCTCTATGATGAATTTAATATTACAACTATGGAGGGTTTTTATATAATCCATGTTAGGGACTAGCATCCAAAATATAATGAAATCTTATATTGAAAAGGGATGGAAATTAGGACTCTTCAGGAAGATTTGGAATTCCTTATCTCTAATGTGGAGTCATTATAAGAGTCTTATCTAGATCCAACACCAAAAAACAATTTGGAATGAGATTATTTGTGAATAATGGAATAAACAATCTAAATATATAGGAGGTAATATTCAAATTAAGGTTATACATTTCATGTAAGAATACATTGATGTATTCCATGTCGAAATATCTAGATATAAACAAGAGTATGATATTGAATTTTTTATTATTTTAATACTTAATGAAATACCTATGTATATGATTCCCTACAGAATGACCATTGTGGAATTGGTGGAACTGAGTAAAAATATTTAAACATTTCATTGACGAATTATAGATTTATCTATATTATTAATGATGTGTTATATATAAAAGTCCTAATATTTTATAATATTTCTTCAGATATAAAAACTCATCATGAGGAAGAGGTTATGGATTGAGTAACTCATGGATTATTATTTCGTCATAAAATACTACCATGTGATGGAAAATAACGTAGAATATGTCTGGAGATTGAAGGATAATTTTTTCCAGACCAAAATGTGGATCAATGATGATCCTATTCTCCATGATTTAATAAGGATATATTGGGGAATTAAAAAGGAAGGGTAGTCATCACTTTTTTTTAAAATTATTTCCAAACTACGTTTGTTAGAAAATATATAATGTTCTTTGTATTTTGAAGAGAATTTTCAAAACAATTTTAATGAGATAAATAATTGGAAATTGGTTAAATTTATATATGAAGATGTTTGTTTGAAATTTTGAAAGTGACAGTGTGTTCCATCTGTATGTGAGGTGATTATTGAATTATTTGATAATGCTCAACGATTTAATTTCTCTATACACCCTAGAATCACCAAGATGTATATATATTTAAAGGATCATTTTTGGTTGGATATTATTAAGTGGGGTATTTATAATTATTAATAGAGAGGTTTTTTGTCATCATGTGATGTCTTAGAGAGAGAATCCTTGAGGAGTCATGAAACTGTTTCCAATTCTTACAAGGAAATGTAATGACATTACATTGGAATTGTTCACTTAATTACATGAGACACCCAAAAATAGATGTTTTATGAGATATTTTTGATCGACATACCAAAGAAATACATTTCCAAATAATAATAAAATATTTATCTAAATAATGACTTAAAAGTATTTATATTATTTACGTTGTAAGAGTTTATGGTGCACCTATTATAGTTATGTCTTATTATAATCCACATATTATATAAAAATTCCAGAAAATTCATCAGATGGATATTGATATATATATACATATAAGCACCACATATCATCCTACGCCTAAGGGAAGCTAAAATGGACTATCCAAAATTAAAAAGACATGTTGTGTCCCTTCTAACATAACATTAAAGAAATGTGAAATATGTATTTACCTTCGGTAGAGTATTATTATAACAATAATTTCCATTTCTGTATTCAAATGGTTTAATATGAATCATTCAATGTAATGATAGGTCAAGCACTAACATTATGGTATGAAGAAAGTGAATGTAAGATTGTATAGAAATAACTTTTGGTGGAGACAAGTTCCAAGGTAAATACTATTCAAACTCATATCAAAATAGTTTAAAGGAGGGAAAAGTGTCATCCTGTTATCTGGAAGGAAAATATTAAATTACATGTGGGGGATCATGTTTTCAGGAAGGTACTCCAATTGAAGTGTGTTATAAGAACCATTATGATTGAAAAAATGAGCCCTATGTACATTGGTCCTTTTGAAACCATATAATGAATTCATGTCATGAATTATCATTTTGAACGATCAAATGACATTTCAAAAGTATATGATGAGATTCATATCTCATTGTTAATTAAGTATATCTTTGAACCAATTAATGTGATAAAATATAAATTAAGATAATTGTAACATGATTTATCTTAATATAAAGATCCCAACTATATTATAAACACTAGAGAATAAGTTATTAGGAATCAGATAACTCAGCTAGTAAAGGTACTTTGAAAAAAATATAAGCAAGAAGAGGTGATGTGGGAACCTGTGGAAATTATGATGAAGAACTAAAAAATTATATTCATGATTCAAAATTATTGAAATATCAATCGAAAATGTCTTTTATATAGGGAAGAATGTAACATCCCAATAAATTATAATATATAGCTTTTTATATAAATAAATTTATTATGATCAACAACATCAATTGCACGCAACACTATGTTCAATTGAACTATGATCTATTATTATATGAATGTTATATCCGATACAATTAAAATGGTATGTTTTAATAGTACTATTTATATTATTAATGTTATATGGTTTACATATTTACAGAAAATATTCTTTGGTTATCAATAAATATAAAAAATCATTTGAATGTAAAATAAATGATTTTCTAAACTACTATTTTTGTGGACGCAATAAATTTATATCATAATAAATTAAATTATTCATGATTATTGAATGATTTTAATGAAATCTACATATTATATATTTAATCAAATCTTTTAAAATTATTCTATAATTTTTATTAGGTATTAGATATCAGTAAATATATTCTTTCATAAATTTATATTTTTATAAAAACTTATTTTCATAAAATTCTGTGAAAGTATTTTAAAATTAATATTTAAAAAATTATAAAATTTCAATATTGAAAAATATATATTCTATATTTGGAATGTGGTGTCTCTTAATTGGTTAATATGTGCCTTTTATTTTTAGTCATTTTGAATAATAACTGTGGTAAAATTTATCACCTCCGTAAAAGGTAAATTATTGTAATGTTGTGTAAATCTAAGGGATAAGGTCATAATATCTCATATTACTTATTATTATATTATGTTAAATTAAAAATATCATGTTATTCTATAAATTGATATTTTTAATAGCCATTTCTCCCTGAAAACGAGAAATATAACATTTAAATTAACGAATGTTACAAAATCTAACTCTCTTGGTTTTAAATACACTATAACATTCTACCTGATGAAAAAATTATGTTATAAATTTATATAGATATAAATATTGGGAAAAATAAAATTATATTAGTTATTATAATATATATATATATATTATAATTTATGTATTTACATAAAATTATTGTAAAACTGTATTATAGTACCTATTTAATTGATTTTAAAATAAAATAAATGGTTTGATAAATAGTAATATTGATATAATTTGACAAACATAATGTTCCAAGAAAATATTGATTGGTATTTCATATTAGAGGAGTTTTGAAGAATTATAGTATAATTAATATATTTTCTAAACCTATTTGATGTCAAATTCATTGAATATTTTCTAAATTGACATTAATGATAATTTATCAAAATATTTTTTTATTAAATTATTTTAAGATCACTAAAATTTTGAATTTGGAAAAAGTGGGTATGATATGGTCAAAAATGTTATCTATTTTCCATATATGAGTCAATAATTACAATATATATAAAATTATAATCATATATGTGTGAAAAATACATTACAATTGTTAGTGTTAAAATTGGTTAACATAAGGATTAAACTACCATAAAATATTGTAAAAATTGTATTTGGTTTATTATATTTCAACCATTACTACCCTATCTTTGAATACTAAGAAATTTATAATATTTTCATATAGAGGTTGAATTTATTATAATTTTGTATTTCAATAAATCCGAAATTTTCTCCTTAGCTCAATTATAGAAGGGCATCCATTCATTCACGACTGTACACCATATTGAGACTCATATCTCATCCAAACCTAAACTGTAACTCTTCTATGTATCCTTATCCCTGATATGGATGTTCTGATCTCCCAATAATTAAATTTTTGTGTTCATTACTAATGGATCTAAAGGAGGCCTCTCGATGAATAAGTATTTATCTTATCATGCATCTTTCAATTTATTTAGTCATTTATATATTATAAATCTCTTGAATTTATCACAATATAATAAATTATGTATATTAAATATACAATAATATTATCAGGATTAGGTAACCAACATTTCCCAACCCCTTTCTCCTCAAATGGGTAGTGAGAGTATAACCTACATGTACGTAGGACTTATTATCTCCACATAGTGATAAATTTATTTTTTGCTCAGTATATTTTATAAATGTGTATTATAAATTCGTTCAATGATTATATATATAATAATTAATTTATAATTACTCTAAACTTAAATATCAAATCTTCCTTCTAAATTTCCCATTAAGTGTATACATTTTAAGTCACATTATTAAGAGAAAACTGTTTTTCACAGGATACAATATATTTAATGGATCACTAAATTATTTAGATGTTCACATGGATATTTGAGTAGTTTATTATTGAATTATAACATCATAATTGACCATAGAAGTATATTAAATAACACGATGTGTACTGAGTAGACACACAACATGTGCTATTATAAGGTGCATGGCTCGACTTTCCCAAGTAGACACCCATGTTATGGATAAAAGACCACACAACATGTATTAATGATAGACACCATTGAATAAATTATAGATGTAGTTTGTTGTTGATGTCTATGTTACACACATTGTACGATGGATCTACACACCATGTACACACACCCATTGCCCACTAACACATGAAATCTAATGGGAAGCACATCCTGCCACCTACCAGTGGAGAAGACCAAGAAATGGATGGATGAAAAAAGAAAATGATGTTAAATTTTTTGAACATTTTTTTCAATATATTATTATTATATGTATATAGTGGCATACCTCTAGATTCTACATTGTATATTCATGGGGGGGTTCTGTTTCTCTACCGATATGATATTTCCCCGAAGCAAAACGATTCTCTCTTTTGTTTTCATTCTATTTTAGTTAGTTTTTCTTATTCCCCGATAATATATATCATACTCATGGTATGTATTGTGATTCCAATCAATCATCACACCCAACCCATGGTAATTAGAGGTAGAGTTTCTTGTTTTGGGCTTGTAATAAGATTATTGGTGATATTTTATAAAAATTATTGCTGAGTCAATAAGGTTTCTTTATGAGTTTTTCATTCCTTTATGTTTTTTATAATAAAAAACAATCTATATCGAGGAAAATTTTATTTTTCTGAGGAATTATCTAAATAAGAAAATTTTTCTTCCCAATGAAATTTTATCCTTATCTTTTTCTTCGTAGTTCAGGATTGAGTTTCTCGTATTCTATCTAATTTTATTAAAAAAAATTGTAAAAAGAAGTTTCAATTCTAAAACATTGGAATCCTATAAATACATAGATATAGAGTATTATGTTTTCAGGATCTAAATTTTGGTTCTGAATTATCGGAAATTCAGATTCGGAATTCTCTGAATTCAGAATATGAATTCTCTGAATTTAGGCTCTAAATTCCTTTGTTTGTTGACTTTTAATCCTCTGAAATTGAGATTCTGAATTCCAAAGAATTCAGACTCTGAATTCCTCACAATTTAGACTCTGAATTTCTCAAAATTCAGACTCTGAATTCAATACATTTCAGACTTCAAATACCTTAGAATTCAGATTCTAAATTTCACTGAATTTAGGTTCCGACTTCAATAGAATTCAGACTCTGAAGTCTGTATAATTCTGATTCCTAATTCCATGAAAACAGAATCTAAATTTTTGTGTAATATAGTCTCTTATTGTTTTTCCCTTATACTCTGAACATTATTTTTTCCCTTATACTCCAAGAAATATATTTGGTTGAGAACCCATATTTTACATATCCTAGTTATAGTTTTGAAAGGATGTTGTGCATTCTTTTTCTAACTAACAATTTTCTGAATTACATGTGTACACTTCCCTCTATGATTCAAGGAAATATATGACTATTGGAGGGGGGAACTGACCATTGTAGAAATTACTATAAATAATAGCTCATTTGAATTATCTCAAAACATGTTGATCGCTCTAGATATTTCATGCTGCTGAAATAATTTCCATAGATAGAGACACACATTCCTTGTGCGTACTGAACATCTTGTTCTACATGCTTCATACCACTCCATATGTTTTTTTGTATTGTCGAGGGATTCCATGGACTGGTAGATAATGGTTCCGACTACATAAAAGTTCAAGGAGTTCCATGATAAGAAATACATAGGTGTTGACTACATTAATGTTCAAGGGCTTGCAGGGATAACAAGAGAGATTTTGATATTCCTATCGAGGTTTAACCCTAGTTTGGGTATGACAGACCTTCATGAATGTATAAATCAAGGGATAATTATCCAAGGTTGTTGGATACCATTCACTTTGGGTTAAAAGATTTCATGCTTCATACATGTATTGTTTTAATATTATTTTCCACTGCATTTTTATTATTAATTAATTTATAACTATCTTATACATTATATTACTTATATACTCTTATTAGTTAGATTTTGTATGCTCTAACGTAGAATATTTTTCCTTGTAATATTTTCTAAATTTTCATTTCTGGTATCATATTTTCGGAACCTAGAATGTTTGATGAACTAAGAGGTCTTGAGAATTTACGTTTTTTACCTTTGTTAAACATATTTTCCCTCAGGGATAAAAGAAAATGTTTTATACCAATATTAAAGGTTCCAGAGGTATTTTTTAAATTATAAAATTCACCCCCTCTTATATTTTGAGCATCTACATTCATTATGATTGCAAGAATAAATTTTGGTTAAATTGACAATATTAATCCAACATGGACACATATATTTGATGGGAATGATTATCAATATTATATATGTCGTATGAAGAATTTTTTTGTTAATATTGGAGTGGAAAACATTGTTTTGGTTTCTGTAGATTACAATATTCCTGACAAGGAAGTCAGAAAATTTACTAATCATGAAAAGTCAGAATATCAACTAAATTACATGGTATGAAATACTTTACATTGTTCCATGAACAGGAATATTTATTGATATATTTCTTGTTATGATGATGGAAATTTTATTTGGATGAAATTGGATGTTACTCATTTTGGTACATCCAATGTTATAGAAACTAGAAAATCAAATCTTAGAGTAGAATATTATGGTTTTTTATTTCCATATGGAGAGCCAATGAAAAAGGTACACCAATGGTTTATGACTTTTTTAAACAGTTTGCAATCCATTTGGGAAAAAGGTTTAGATGATGAGGCACTTATGGACACGATTATTGATATCATGCCTAATGAGTGGGAATCTAAGATAACATCTGTTGATGAGAGTAGGAAAGTATCTCAGATTACCCTTGATAAGATTTTTGGAACACTTCTTAAAAATGAGACATGAATGAAAATAGATGATGATTTGAATAAAAAGAAGAATGAAACTGGAAGATTAGCATTTACAACTACTAATTTCAACACTCCTGAAAGGGTTACAAGATCCATGTTGAATAAGGTCACTGTTTTATCTGAATCATGTTATAGTGAACATTCTGAGAATGAACTACCTAATCTTGCTTGATGGATGAATAAGATAGTTGGGAAGAAGGAATTTCAGTATTGATTAAAGAATAATGAAATGAAAGAAAAGAAATATTATGAAGTCAGTTGTTATGAATGAAAAAGAGCAGGGCATATAATGCAATATTGTCATATGATTTTGGGAAATCATTGAAACAAAAATCATTATGAGATAAATAGAACAAAGTACATAAAGATAAATATATGAATGTTTTGAAAGCTAATGACACATGGAGTGCTAGTGGTGGAGACTCTTCTAATGAATCCTCAGAGTATGAATATTCTCGTCAGAAGAATCTTGGTTTATTTTCCATGTAACCTTTTGAAAATCCATGATTAATGGAAAAGGTACATAATGCTGAATCTATAACCAATGTATCCATGAATACTAATTATGGGGATAATAAAGATTATTAATATTCAGTAGAATAACCTTCTTCTGATGAAGATAATACTTTACCTACTTGTGAAGAAGTTTATTGGTTTTCTACGCTTCTTCATAATGAAAATTCTAATGTCCAAAAAATTCTTGATAAGCCAATTTCAAGAATTTATATTCTTTATAAAGAAGTATCGTATCATTTCAAATTTCATGATAAGAAAATTTATGATTTTGATAGTATATCAAAAATCCTTTATAAAATTAATTCTGAGAAGGATAAAAAATTTAACGATTTAGAAAAATTAATTTCTAAGAAAAACATGTCAGAGACTAACACTATTTCTAAAACTAGTGTTTTTGATGATAAAAACTTATTTATTTTACTAAAGTTAGAAATATTTTCCTTGGGGAAGTGTTTTTCAAACATTACCTTAGGTAAGGAACTATTTGATAAGATTTATTCTCAAATTCTACCTCTATAGAATATTTCTGGATTTGGTTATACTCATTAAAAACCGTTTTTTAGTAATAATTATGTTTTTCCTCAATGTTTTCCATTTTACACTAACTTTCATTGTGGCCAGCATTGAGAAAAAATTATCCCTTAAACGAAACATAGTTTTTAGGTCTTCATAATATTTATTTTTCTTAGAATAAGTGGATTCCTAAAATATTTCTTTCTGATGTTTCCACATCCAATAAGATTGGGTTCTGAATGTCTAATACTAATATTTGCAGGAAAGTAAAGAATTTACCCATAGCCATACATGGTACATGGATAGTGGAGGGTCTTGGAACATGAATAGAAACAAAAACTTCTTTGATAGGATTATCAAGATGAATCGAGGAAAAGTAACTTTGCAGAGATAGTGCTAAGAGAGAAAATATTGCTATAGGTATCATTGTTCTTCTTGAAAATTTATTATTTCAAATATTTAATTTGTTATGTGTATTAAGCAAATCCTTATTAGTATATGTAAATTATGTAATTAAGGTTACCTTGTGAAATTTAGGAATGAAAACTCCATATTACAGAATTCCCAGGAAGTGTTTATTTTTTCTTCCAATATGCAAGAGAATTTAAACACACTAAACATTAAAGACCTTAGGTTCCAAGATCTACCAAGTCATAGTGCAATGGAGGATCATTCTTGGTTATGGAATAGAAGTTCAGGACATTGTAACCTTAGGATACTATCAAAAATCATTATGAAAATATTTTAAAACGATATACCAGATATTATATTTGGTTCATAAAATGTTTTCCATCCTTGTAAATATGTCAAGCAACAAAATTCAAGTTCTAAATCTGTTGGTGAAGTCTCAACTACTGATTCATTATAGTCGGTGCATACGGATCTTTTTGGTCCAACATAGACTAGAAGCATTGGAGGAAAATATTATGTATTTTTCTTAGTTGATGATTATACTAGATTTAAATGGGTCAATTTTCTAGCAATGAAATTTGATGATTTTTCAAAATTCAAAATTTTTAAAGCCCAGTTAAAAATAAGACAAATCATCCTTTGATAACTATTCATAGGATGATGGAGGAGAATTCCAAAATTCTATTTTTGAAACATTTTTTAGTAGAAATGAAATTAGTCATAACTTCTCAGCACCAAGAGCCCCTCAATAGAATAATGTTATTGAAAGCAGAAATCAAATTCTTCTAGAGCTAACCAGAACAATGTTGAGTGAATATTCAATAGCCATTCATTTTTAGGCCAAATCTATATGTATTTCTTATTATACTTCATATTGAGTTTTGTTTATACATTTTTTTAAAGAACACCCTTATGAGTTATGGAATGGCAGAAAACCTAGACATTCTTAATTCAAGGTATTTGGTTGCAATGTATTCATTCTAAATACTAATGATAATATATATAAATTCACACCAAAATATGATGAAGGAATTTTTTAGGCTACTCCACAACTTCTAAGGATTATCGTGTTTTCAATAATAATACTTATTCTATTGAAGATACAATACATGTTAAATTTGATGAATTGGATCCCATTGTTTTCAAACAAACTCAACCTACATCTTCCAATGTGTTTTCAGAAACTGAATATCAATCCTTGATAGAAGATCCTTCTGCTAAGGAAAATATAAAAGAAAGTATTTTTGAAACATTTAACCTAGAAGACTACCTTCCACATATTGATGAACGGGTTTTACAAAACCCAAAACAATTGATTCTTAAGAATCATCCAAGTGATTACATCATTGGTGATGTAATCAACCTATAATGACTAGATGTTCTTTAAGAAATGAAGTAGAACATCAGGCCTTAAATTCCCAATTATATCCTTAATGAACTGATGAAGCTTTTGGTGATGATGATTGCATAAAATCTATGCAAGATGAGCTAAATGAATTAGAAAGGAATAAATTCTGGACAAATGTTGAAAGACCAAAGGAATCATCTATTATTATAGTAAAATGGGTCTTCAAAAATAAGTGTGATGAAAATGGAATCATTGTATGAAATAAATCTAGATTTTTTGGTAAAGGCTATAATCAACAAGAAAGAATATACTATAAAGAAACCTTTGTTCCAGTCTTTATACTGAAATCTATTTGTATTCTTCTTGCCTTTTCTTCATTCTTTAATTTCATTCCTTTTCAAATGGATTAATAGTGTACATTCCCCAATGGATATGTTCAAAGGTATGTTTTTTGAACAAAATCTTCGTTTTGAATATAAAAAAACATCCTAAACATGTTTTCAAACCTTCCAAATCTTTTTAGGGACAAAAAAAATCCCCTAGTGCTTGGTATGAAAGACATACATGGGTTATGATTCAAAACAATTATGTTAAGGGAAATAATGATCCGTCCCTTTTTATAAAGAATGAAATGGAAATTTTTTTTATTGTTCAAAATTATGTTGATTACATTATATTTGGTTCAAATCATAAATCATTAACTGATTCCTTTGCAGATCAAAGTAAATATTTATTTTAAATGATTATGATGGGTGAGTTAACATTATTCCTAGTTTTTCTAATTTCTCAAAAACAGGAAGGAATTTATATAACTATACATAAGTATACTAAATATCTCCTTTAAAATTATAGATATAACAACAATATGTGTTTGTGTACTCTCATTGGTACCTCAAACTCACTTCATCATAATGATGATAGGAAACCAGTAGATCAATCATCTATTAGAGGCATGATAGGATCTCTACTTTAAATGATAGCTAGTCTTCCAGAAATACTGTTTTCAGTATGAATATGGTCCAGATATTAATCCAATCCTAAGGAATCTCATTTAAAAGAAGTGAAAAAGACTTTTGCTACTTAAAGAGAAGCATGGATTTAGTATATTTTATACTTTTAGAAATGATTTGATTTTAAAATGATTTTCATATGGTGACTTTAGTGGATATAGAATGGGTAGATAAAGTAAATACAGAACTAGTCATTTCTTATGAGATTCATTAGTTTGTTGTTCATGTAAAAAAGAAACACTCTATAGAACATTCCATAGCTGAAGCTAGATAAGTAGTTGTTGTAAGTTGTTGTGCTCAAGTTTTGTGGATGCAACATACACTCATAGAGTGGAGTATGAGTTTTACCAAAATGGAAATAATGAGTCATAATACTATTGCCATCGGCTTATGTAAAAACCCTCAAAATCACTCTCATGCAAAAAACCTAGATATAAGTTATATCTTTTTTAGGGATCACACACAAAAAGGAGATAGCATTCTTCAATTTATCGAAATGCCAGATCAACTTGCTGACATTTTCACAAAATCATTACCCATCGATAGATTTGAATATATTAATCATAAGTTAGGAATGATAATAGTAAGGTAATTTCCCATATTATCTACTTGTAGAAACCTATCACCTTACAGTAAGAATCTCCTTTTCATAGGGGGTGTACATTTCACTAATAATCAAAAATTTTCATAGTCAAAATTTTTCATAGTCAAAATTTTTCTTTAATCAATATTTTTCATAGTCAAAATTTTTCTTAGATAAACGTTTTCCTTAGTAAAAAGATTTTCATTGTCAATATTTTTCATAACCAAGATTAATTTTCCACATTAAGAATAATTTTCCTAGAAATCATCAATGTAAATTTTAATTCATAAATTTTTGTAATCATATTCTACTATGTTGGTATTTTTATCTTGTTGGAGAATAATTTTTGGATTATCTTTCTCTTATATCTGAATGTTTATCTTAAAAATATCAATAGATCAGAACCTATCAAAATCCTTCTTCGGTTATTATCTCAACTGTCAGATTGGATTAGATTTTTTTTTCAACCGATGGATAAACCATCAATGTTGAACTGGTGCTTCAATCACCTATATAATGCCCCCTCATGGTTTTCCTACATCGGTTTTTTCAGGATTTCATGTGATGAAGCTATATCTCGGTATTTAAGGCCATTCAATATCTTCAAATGTTTCCCTGGTTCCAAATGTTTGTTGAAGCCACTCCTCAGAAAGAAATGTTGATTGTAAAGAAATATCCAAGTGGTAGATATATAGTGAATGGTCTGTCAATCCAAAGTTTTATTATAAGTATGACAATATCATATCTAAGAATGTCAACATCAATGGTTGGGAGATTGTATTTGTATCAAAAACCAGATCACGAGATCTAGTTTATCTAGACATGTTGATTGTGTTCTTTGAAATAATATGTTTCTTCAAGGAAGAAGGCAGAGACGTGTTATCTTTACGTTTCATAGAATGACCTACTCTATTTCGTACAACATGGCAGTAGGTATGATTGGAATTCCTTATAATGGAGAAGCAGAATTCTATACTCACAAATTACTCGACGTATCAGGATCTTTTGATATGGAAAAGGATATAGATTGTCTTAACATGAATGTAGTGAAGACTCTGAAGATTGTTGATCTGTCTACAAACATACAGATTCTGGAATTGTGGTTTCATGGTTTTTTAATTACAAATAAGGGGATAAAGATACTCTAAAGAAGAGTGATATCAATATATTTTATTTTATTTTTTACATTAGGTAGGTAAACTTGGTTATGTATATCATGGTTACAATTGAAAATATCACGAATGGAATTCTAATGTCTCAGATTATCATGTATCCGGCAATTTTTTCAAAGATAATTTTTATTTGCATTAAGTCATTCAAAATTCCTTTCAGTTCCATGATAATAAATTTCAAGGTGATGTTGTTGAGTGATGATACTCTAAGAAGAATGAAAATTGGGTTTTCTATTGAAACCATAGAATTTTATGATCTATCTGAAATAGAAGTAGAATCATTCTCAAATGAGTTTTATGTGGCTAAAACCTCAACGAAATGAAAAAGGAAGAATAATGCTAAGGAACCAGAAGAGAAAAGAAATACCCCTATGGATAAAGAAACTCTGTCAGCACCACTGAAACCAAAAAAACCAAAAGTGTATCCTGATGATGTAGTTTCTAAGTGGTGAGAGGATAAGAATAACTGGAAGGAAGGGGAGCCTAAGTTTTTCATGGATCATCATGAAGAAATATACTTAAAAATAAAGGCACATGAAGAGATTGTGAAGAAATAGAAAGAGAAGACGCAAATGAAGATGTTATCTCAAGTTGAGATAGTAAAATCTCTTTCAAGGATATGGATAAAGCATCTAAACAAATCCCAGTGCTAGAATATTTTTTGATAGAATCACTTCCGGATACTTCAGGAAAAAAGGCGGTGATTCAAGATCCAGAACATGAAGAAGATTTTTCTCATCAAGAGGAATAGGAAATAGATGAAGAAGAAGATGACGAAGACTAAGGGAATGAAACTGATGATATCATAAAGAATTTTGAATATTACCATGATATGGAAATCCCCTCTATAAAATTATTGATCCGAACATCCCAAGTTGAATACTCAAAACATGATATACGAGGGAATGAATAGAAGGTTCTGAAAAAGATAATAATCCAAAAGATGATGAAAGTAGTAATCATGACTTCTTTCATTTGGATTATCAAGAGGCTAATGCAGAAAAAGGGGATGTTGAGGAAGATAAAATTGTTCAGTTGTCAGATAGTGAACATGAATCTCCCAATGAACAAGACATCATTCCGAGAGCTGATAAAGAAAATTAGGTGGTAGTAGATACACCTAGTAAATATGTGGTGATGAAGAATGATTTTGGTGCTTCATTAAAGAGGACATCTGAAGACATAGAAAAGGAATCCTCTCCATCCAAACACTCGGATTCAGAAACATCTTCCCTTGGACATGATTTTGTTTTGCAGTCATTGAAACCCCTTATTGGTACTATTCATTTATTTCCAAGAA
Source organism: Viscum album (assembly GCA_963277665.1). Lineage (NCBI taxonomy): Eukaryota > Viridiplantae > Streptophyta > Magnoliopsida > Santalales > Viscaceae > Viscum > Viscum album. The sequence continues at coordinate 2,019,141,496 of OY728127.1, forward strand.
TATAATCAAGATTACAGATGCTTCAATATACAATAAATCAGAAATCAGATTATGTTTCCATGGTTATGGACAAATGTGTCGGACTAGAGGCTGATTTCAAAACCATCCTCATCGGTAATGAGGCACGTAAAAGATCCTGCTAGAAGATTACAACTGGTTGAAGAATACAATCTATGGAATGAGATTCATTGATGAATTTCATGATAATATTCAGGATTAATTTGACACCAAATATGGGATGATCAAGGATCTTACAAATAGTTTTGGAGAAAGTCTATCCATCGAACATACAACTCAGAAGCAAGAAGTTATGAATCAAAATGGAAAGCTTAATTATGTGGCACTGAATTGGAAGAGGGAATGAGATCATAGAATTGAGATTGAAGAGAATATTGTTAATCAAGAAGAAATGTAGAAATCTAAAGAATAATGTCTTAAGGATCCGGATGAAAAGATTAGATCCTTGGAGAAGAAAAGTAATGATTATGATCTACTTCTCAAGCATATGGATGACGATTATAAGTATCTCATGATGCTACTAACCATTGTGAAGAATATGATGCTAAATAATAAAGTAGTATAATTTATTTCCCTTCCAATATTCTATTGTACATTTCATTTTACAAATTCTTTCATCACTAATGAAATTTTGGTTGTTCTTTATTTATTTTGTTTATTGTTTTTTAGTACTAATGATTTAGGTACCAATTTTTCCATTCCCTTTTGTATTTTTTGAAAATAATAAAGGGGGATAATGGAATGATAAAAACAATACAATGTAAAGAAAATATTTCCCTATGTAAGTGGGAGATCATCTAGAGGAAAGTTCTTTTCAATGATGTTTTTTCTAATGGAAGAAAATGAAAAATATTATTCCAGAAATCAAGAATAAGATCCATAGTGATTTCAAAGCCTAGGAGGGAGATAGTTGTATTCAATATGATCCCTACGTAAAGGAAGATATGTTTTTATTTTCAGGACCATAAAATTTCTATGTCCATAGATTTGTTTTAGTATCGTTGTTTGTTCTTACCAAAAAGGGGTAGATTGTTGAGTCGGTAAGGTTTCCTTGTGACTTTTACATTCCATTATGATTTCAAAATCACAAACACTATATATCAAGGAAAATATTACTTCCCTTAAGATTTATCTTAATAAAGAAATTTTCCTTCCCAAGGAAATTTTCTCCTTATCATTGTTTTCATTATTCCTGATATTGTTTCTCTTATTCTAACTAATTTTATTTAAAAAAGTGTAAAAATCGGTTTCAAATCTAAAACCTTAGAATCCTATAAATACATAGATATAGAGTATTCTATTTTCATATTCTGAATTCAGGATTCGAATTCTCTGAAATTCAGATTCAAAATTCTCTGACTTCAAATTCAAAATTCATGGAAATCAAACTCCAAATTCCTCTGAATTAAGACTCCAATTTCTTTGAAATTAAGATTCTAAATTCTCTGAAATTAATAATGTGAATTCTATAAAATCTATATTTTTAATTCCATATAATTTGGACTCTAAATTACTTATAATTCAGACTCTAAATTCCTCATAATTCTGACTCTGTATTTTTCAGAATTCTGATTCTGAATTCGTCAGAATTCATACTCCGAATTACTCATGATTGAGGTTCAAAATTCCATAGAAGTCATAATTTTAATTCTATTAAATTATGATTCTGAATTCCTTGAAAAACAGAATCTGAAATTTCATGTAATATAGACTCCGAATGGTTTTCCGTTAGACTCCAAACATTATTTTTTTCCTCAGACTCTAAAAAATATATTTTGTTGAAGATCAATATTTTTTTATCCTTGTTATAGTTTTGAAATGATGTCGTACATTCTGTTTCAAACTAAATGTTGTATGAGTGACATAGGTACAGGTCTCTCTGAGATTCATGGAAGATTATGATCATTGGTGCAGGGAGCCGACCATTAGAAAAGTGCATATAAATAGGTTCTAATTTGAATGAGTTCAACACTTGTTGAGCACTCTAGAGATTACATGCGGCTAAAGTGATTTTTAGAGAGATATTATCATACCTTGTGTGTACTCAGAAGCTAGTCCATCATACTTTGTGCGACATCATATTTTTCTATGTAAAATCGAGTAAATATAGGGATAGGAAGACAGAGGTGCTGACCACATTAAATATCAAGGTATTTTATGGATAGGAAGACATAGGTGCCAACTACCTTAACGTTCGAGGACTTCCTTGATAAGAAGACCAGAGGTGATGAATATGTTAATGTTCGAGGGCTTACGAGGACATCAAGACAGATTCCAATATTTCTATCGAGGGGTTACCCTAGTGTGGGTAAGATATACTTTCTTAAATGATTAAATCAAGGCACCTTTATCCAAGGTTGTTAGATACTATCTTCTTTGGGTTAAATAAATTCATACATGTTACATGTATTGATTGATGTTTATTTTCCACTATATTTCGATTAATAAAGAAAGTATAACTATATTATACTTTCTTCTACATGTATAATCTGATTAGTAAGGTTCTATAAGCTTTAAGTTATAATATTTTTCCTTGATAACTTTTCATAAGTTTCAATTTTGGAAACATATTTCTAGAACATATCATGTTTGTAGAACTAAGAGGACTTGTGAATTTACCTAGTTTAACATTGCTAAACATAGTTTTCCTCATTATTAAAAATGAATGCTTTATACCAACTTTAATGTTTCCTATTGAATTTTTTAATTTATACAATTCACCCCGTATTGTATTTTGAGCATCCAATTTCATTATTTCGATCCTAAAATTCTAGTGTGTTACTTATATTACATTTTTTATAATCCCCTTAATGATTAAATACATAATTCTAAAAGTGGTTTAATATAAGATGAAGAATTTAAAAACAATTGAAAAATAAAGGGGATCGAACATGAATGTTCATTACCATTGAGTGATATTATTTACACATTTATGGGGTATTTTTAGATGGTGATTTTTAGAAATAAATCACCAGATCAATGGACTGATGTTTAAAATACACTATAATATGTTTATATATTATAACATAACAATATATCTAAATCCACAAGGTAATAAAATTTCATTATATATATTAATAATGATGATTTGTCCAAATAAAATTCCATAATTCTATTGAAACCTAGAAACATCTGTTTCCCTATTTTCATTTCTCTTATATTGTTTTTAATTGTTTTTTTCATATAGTTTCACATTTTTCATTAATTTCCCTTAATTTATTTTTAATGATAATCAGCTAATTCTCACTAACTTATGTTTTATATTCATGTTTTTATATTTCCAAATATGATAAACTCTAAATTGCACTAGCTACCATGTTTGTTAGTTTCGAGAGGAATTAAATTTTATGCGCCTCACTATAGGTATGGTCGAATTATGGAATCCTTTATAGGAATCAAAAAGAAAGTAGTAGCCTGAGTTCTGAGTTATGGTTGTTTACTGTATATTTTATTTATTTTGTTAAGTCTTTTTTTATAACTTTACCATCATATCCACATGAATATTTATTCAATATAAGGTTAGTATATTTAATCTGTAGAGTAATTATATTTTTGTTATAGACCTATTCAATACTCTTATCTAGAATAATAAATCTTAAACATGGATAATGGGTTTCATTTTGATGGATATGAATTTATATCCGTCACCTCAGTAATTTTTTTTCTATTATGGAATCAATATCATGTTACACTATTAACTAATTATCAATGATGGAAACCGTTACCATAGAATAGTTGTTAAAACCCAAATGGTTGAGACTACATGGAAGTAAGGTAAATAAATGATATAATATAATTTATAATATGAATAATTTAATTGAGTAGAAAGCTAGGTGTTCTTATTCGGTGTCAACTGAGGAAGCATTTATGACACGTTCACTTATTATTTTCCACTAAAAAATCAAGAAATTGATTTTATAAACAAATAATTTGAATATAGAAACACATTACACCATACCAAAAGTGAATTGCTCCAGTTATATGTTTTACATCATTCATTTTCCTTCTCACCTGATAAAAATGATTGTCATGTTTTTTGTTGGGTTTTTAGTATTTCGACTTAAGGATAAATAATGGTGGAGGACAAAAAAGATGAAATAAAGGAACTAGTAAACCATTTTCATTAATTATAATAATAGAATTTTTATTTTAATCTTAAAAAAATACTACCTAAATGTCATGAAATATTCTAATAGTGGTTGGATCCAGAAATATTTGTTGGTTATCATAGTAGAAGACACGTCCACAGTAAAATTATAGGTTTTAACACTAACCTTGGTAGATCAAATGACCTAAAAATTGTTCTTTCTTGGAGGAAACTCATAATTTCATTCCCCTAACCTTTCCACTTTTAATTTATAATTTTTACACAACAAGTAATTCTTCTTTAAACACTATGTAACATGTTTATCTTCAATTTGATAAAATACTATTTAAACATAAAACAAATTTTGGTTTCAATAATTATGTACCCATATATATATATATATAGAATAGAACATTCTATTTAGTATATATTTGTTTTCAACACATTCACTGTGCCACGCGCATCCCTCTGTTTTGGTGGACACGCAGACTGTTACCCCTCAATCGCTTTTTTTAAAGGCAATTGACATTCATGACTTATTCCAGGATGTTTACTCCATGACAAAAACATGATAATGGGATGTCAGTTTCATATTCAATGGATTCCTCCTCGGAACTCATTACCTAGCCCGAGTCTCCCTCATAGATAAAGACATTGTTTGTGAAACTCTTCCCAGTGCCATATCTCAATGGACTCCAGTTAACGACACTACTTCCAACATGACACTCCATGGGGTCATGACATGGTAGAAACCGTGGATCAGAGTAGATTACCACATCAGGAATATCAGGGAATCTATGGTTTTGTGGACATTAGGGAACCTGTATTCTTCCTCATAAGTGGGAATCTCAAGGGTGAAAAACTAGATTCATTCCATGTCAATCACAGGGTATCAAATTCCTAGAGCATATCTTTGATGTTTTCCTTAGATTCTCATGTTTAACAAGGGGTATACTACGATTTTAACATCTTGCAATGACGGTTACACCAATGTTGTGTCTTCCGAGTTATTACTCAGGCATCTCGTGTTTAAAACGAGGTTGGACATGAGTTTAATGTCTTGTGATGACATAGTGAGATTGATCAAAACATCCCATAGAGATGGATCATATTAGTACATACCTAGGGTGATCACCTGCATGGTTTACCATTTGGATTGATCAAAATGCCCAAGGAGGATGGATCTGAGGTGGTGTGTCCCATAAAAGGATGATGTAAAACCGTGAAGGTAGATTGTGACACCACTATGTAATAATCAGAAAGAGTGCACCCTCGAATAGAAAACATAATGGTTTACCATTGGGTAGGATTGATCCTCATTGAGGTTTCTAACATACTCTATGAATATGAAATATATCATAACCCATATAGTTCGAATGGGTGTTGAATTGGGGAGTACACATGGGACAATGACCCAAATAAATTCTTGGGCTTACTCCTGGTTAGCTACACAATTGCTAGTTGGAGTAGTGGGGATGTGGGTGACATGATCTCACCAGGATGTGGTGGCCAATGTTAGAATAAAGATGAATGACAGAGAGTTGAATGGTGTTTAGGGGGAATGATATATGACTGACTTGAGTATGATAGTGATGTAAGTATTGAACCTCAATGTGACTTCTTACGTATCCCCATGGGAGTGAATCAAAGTCTGCAGAGTTCGGTGGGGGTGATGGGTCTCTTGAGGATGTGAACCTTGAGAATGGGTGTATTCATTGGACCTGATGGGAGAGGAACCTCCAGGTTGTGGCAGGATGTCCCCAAAACATATAGGCTCGAGGGAGAGAGAACATGTTGAGACATGTGTGATGGACTTGAATCTCAGGGAGGCTTCCTACATACCTTACCTTGGTAATGATCAAAGTCCTCGTACTTCAGGATGGTGGGAATAGAATCTAGGTTTATGTTGAGGATAGTGACTTGATAACATGTTTGGGATTATGTGTTGTTAGTAGCCTGAGTTCGGTCTAACACCACTCGGATGGAGCAGAGATGTGGGTCCCAATGAATGGGATAACAACGACATACCACTAGATGTGGATCACTACATCTTATCTTCAATTGGTTAATTCGACATATTACCATCGATTGGGGTGTCACATCAGCTTACTGCTTGATGGGGATCCAACTACATACCACTCAATAGGGTTCGAATGTATTACCGCTGAATGGGGTTAATGATTTCTCACCACTGGATGAGGAATACAACGGTGTACCATCAGTTGGAGGAAAAAATGGCTTACTGTCGGCAGTGGTTGGACCCTTGGGAGGATTTGAACAAACCATGTATAGGAGACAAGGATAAAATCCAATGTATTTTGACTGGGTATACTTTAATGTCTTGTGGGATGAAAGGGGGATTACAATTTACCTTCATATGGGAAAAAGGTGAATTGTCATTACTGATGGGTGTTGGGCATGAACCTCAATGTGGCTTCCATCATAGCTTGCCTTGGTAAGGATCAATGTACCTATAGTTCGGGAGATTTTGGTGAACTGACATGAAGTGGGTTGGGACCAATAATTATTGGTATTGAACCTCTTGGAGGATTCCTATGTACCAGGCCTTGGCAAGGATCATTGTCCATATAGTTCAGGATGTCTTGGTGAACCGACATGAAGTTGGTTGGAACCAAAAGGTGTAGGTCTAGAACCTCACAGATTCTTCTTACGTACCGTTCTTTGGAAATGATCAATGTTCATGTAGTTTAGGAGTATTTTGTTAACTAATATGATGTGGGTTGGGACCATTAGCTGTTGGGCATGAACTTTAGGGAGGCTTCTTATTTACCATGCCCTAGAAAGGATCCATGTCGACGTAGTTTACGAGTTTTTGGTGAACCAACATGAAGGGTTTCAAGACCGATAAGTGTTGTTCTTTTACCTCAAGTAGGATTCTTACGTACCTTTCCTTGTAAGGGATCAAAGTCCATGTAATTCAGTTGGGGGATTTGGGATTATATACTAAGGAGGACTAGGGAGGATTCCATGGTTGATTCTTAATATTAGACCATGTGAGTAATTCTCAATGATAGAAACACATGGAAGCAAACGTACTTGACAATCGTTGTGTAGAGGTGCACCCATGAAGGGTGGTGAATGAGGCATACGCATGGCCGCTACTCAGGTGATGATGTGGAGCGGTAATGGAGGATAAGGCATATGCATGTAAGCTCCCTGGGTGCTGTTAAATAGAGAAAATGGTGGGTGGGGCTTAGGCCTGGAAGATGCCTAGGCACCGCTATAGAGTGGAAATGGTGGGTGAGTATTACACAAGGATGATGACTAGGCGCCACTATAGAGCGGAAATAGTAAATTTGGGTTACGTTAAGAGGAATCTCATGTGCTGCTATGGAGTGGCAATGGTGGATGGGGCTTACACATGGAAGCTGCTCGGGCCCCACTATAGAGCGACAGAGGTGAATGGAGCTTACACAAGGATGTTACATGGGTTCTTATATGGAGGGGCCCTTGTGAATGGGGTTAGGTAAGGAACCTGCCCGGGTACCGCTATGAAACGGAAATGGTGAATGGGGATTAAGCATAGAAGCTGCCTGGGTGCCACTAAGGTGTGTCAATTGTGAATGGGGATTATGCAAGGTAGATGCCTAGGTGCTTTTATGGGTCAGGAATGGGGATTGGGGCTTACACAAGGAAGTTCCCTAGATGAGGCTATGGAGCAGTAATGGTGAATGGGTCTTACATAGAGATGTTGGCCTTATGCCGCTAGGGAGCGGAAGTGGAGGGTGGGACTTATGGATTGATGCTTCTGGGGAGCCATTAAGGTGCAGATATGGTGGGGGGATCTTATGCAAGGAATCTTCATGGGCGCCGCTATAGAGCGGTAGTGGTGAATGGGGCTTACACAAGGAAGCTTCATGGGTTTTGTTATGAAGCAGCACTGGTTATTGGGGCTTAGGAAAGGTAGCTACTCGGGTGACGCTATAGAGCGACACTAGTCAATAGGGCTTACACAGGGAAGTTTCTCAGGTGCCGCTAAGGTGAGGCTACGATTATTGGGATTATGAATGGAATATTCCATGGTTCCTTTATGGGGTGGCGTTGGTAAATGGGGATTACGCTAGGAGGATCCCTGAGTGCCGCTATGGAGTTCTAATGGTGAATGGGGCTTATACAAGGAAACTTCCTGGGGCCACTAAGTGTGGAAATTGTGTGTTGGGCTTACACATGGAAATTTTCGGGGTGCCGCTAAAGAGGAAAAATGGTGTGTGGAGCTTACACATGGAAGCTACTCGGGGGCCGCTAAAGAGCGACAATGGTGGATAGGGATTATGCAGGGATTCCACCTTAGTTCCACTAAATGGAAACAATGATGGTGGGGGATTATGCATGGATGCTTCTCAGGTGCCACTAAGGAGAGGAAATGATGGTCGGGTCATATGCATGGATGCTTCCCATGAGCAGCTAAGGAGAAACAATGATGTTTGGGGATTATGCATGGATGCTGCATGGGGGACGCTATGGAGTGGAAATTGTGAATGGGGATTATGCATAGAAGAAACCCATAATGTCTTCCTCATGTCTAACCATGATGGAATTCCAACACTATGATCGATTGAGTTATATAATTGAGGACCACACATATCTGCAAGTGCACAAGTAGGATAATTCCAAGGGTGTTTGAATTAGTCTGATCAAAGGGATATGAAAATTTGAATCACATGATCGATATTCGGAACGCGGTGAGGGTGGCGTGATGATGGAGGATAACCACTTAACATTTCTGAAACACAAAATCCATATTGTGATAGCCAGAAATAGGGAAAAACAAAAGAGGTTCGACTATTGATCGTGTTCGAAACACACAACCTGACTCGAAGTGTTGTCCAATATCTTCCGGGGGCATTGGCCCAGGATGGTAGGTGAGCTCATGCGTCAGGGGACGAGGCCGTTAGGGGGTCCCATAAGACATTATATAGGGTAGAGATCTTAATGAGGGACACACAATGCGTGAGGTGGAGCGATGTAATGTTTGAATGGATTCCAATGCTCTTGAAGTCGTGCCGTTGTAATCATGGAATGCTGGATCTTATGTTGGGAGTATAAGGCATATCTTGTTTGGAACAAGAGGAATCATATTATTGAATGATCGAGAATTCTACAGTTTAAATTCATATAGTAAGGACTATTAGAATCATGTTCATGGAGCATAAGGTATATCTTGTTTGAAGCAAGTGGTATCATATTATTGATTTATTGGACATACTTTAGTTTATAGTCATGTAGAGAAAACAGTTCACATCTCTTGCTTTGGTGCATAATAAATCTCGTGATTGAAGAAAGAGGTGTCCTATATTTTTCATATAGGGTGGACTAATGTTTATAGTCATGTACCGAGGACAGGTAGTCATAAGGCACCAAGTATTGGTTGGTGTTAAGACATACGCAAGACCGACCCTTTATGGAGAATCATGTCATAAGCATCAGGTGATGGGGGTATGGAGGAGTTTCTTGAGTAATGGATTGTCTTAAGTTAATCACGGAAGTGATGATGAGAATCGAAACTCTTGACATGTGAAAGGGATTAAGAGGATCATGTCAACTCAAGGAGTTTCATATAGTGTGGTAGAGTATCTCAAATCATGGTATTCCATAGGTGGAAGGTGGGTATGCATAAGGGAGAAATGGAAAATGTTGACATCCCAACCTGAAATGATTGTGGTGCGACTATCCAATTTTATGTGGGTTTGTAATGGAAACGAATGGACTCGCCCAAATCATGGCACTAAACCCGAGCATGGGTGCAGGGGTGCAACCCCTGGATTATGGAATGGGGGACATGAAGGGAGGTATTTTGTAGAGTATATGGATTCATGATGTATCATCATAGAGGAAAGAATCTCACTGATCATAGGGTCTCAAGAAGTAGCAACATGAAGAAAAGTTGCTCGCAGAGCACAGACTCATGGAACATTGGGGCTCGTGGAGAAAAGGGGCTCATAGAGTAAATAGGGTCGTGGGGTAATGTGGATCATATATAAAAGTATCTCACATAGAAAAGAAAATCATATAGGAAATCCACTCACAGATCCTCAAGCAACTCTAAAGAGTACCCTCCTTCAAAATGGGTGGATCCCTTTGTGAAGGACATCACATCATTGTTCTCCAGAGCTCTTCAAAATGAGAGATCGGTTGCCCAAGGGGAGGCCTGAAAATCCTTATGAATGGTGGTGAGGCGGGTATTTATATGTGATGGAGGTCGGAGAAGCATTCCATGGAGCTCATGTGTGTGCTGCGAAGAGAAAATGATGATGCTAAGGAAATCAGGCTCCACAACCTGACAAAGATCCCACATGTTTCTTGTAATCGTGGAGTCGATCGTCATTGACCACCGCAGTTCTCGGAAAGGCTCCATTCATGTTCACTCAAGTTCATTGTAATAATGGAGATGACCATCATAAAACTTTGTGTCAGTCGCAGATGCTCTAGAAATGTTCCCTTAGCTCTGCGATCGTGGAGGGAGCTTCACAAATGGTCTACGTGAACCGGTTTTTATTCCCCACATCGAATGTCCATAACTCCAAAACCATAAACTTGTTCAGGATCAACGACCTATCAAATCGAATCTTGAGAAACTTTGTACGATCTTGGATCATGTATGGAAGTGGTTGGAATATCATAGGGACGTTTTTTCCAGTGCCAACAATATTATAATATTACCTTGTGTATAAATAAAATTATATTTACTCAATAGACATGAATGAAACTTGTGCTAATGGAAAGGTTATCAAAAGGTATCCAAGCAGTTGTCATTTAAAATCCATCTGAATCTAACTTTAGCATATGACTAATTATTTTTGAAATATTGTTTTATTAAATATTGTTTTTGAATTTTCATAATTGATTAAAATCAATTAAAAATAAATGATAACAGATTGAGGAGTTGAATCGGGTGGTAGGGTCATTCACACAATTTAATGACATAGTTTCAAGTCCTTATAGATGACACTATTCATTCCTTTATCATTGAATTAAAACCATATATCATGTATTAATGTTTACATTGGGATTTGTGCATATATTATTTTCCTAAATTATTTACACTCTTTTAAAAAATATTAAAAAACATAAGGGTGATGTTGGTTGATTAGAAGAATTCTCACCAATAGTCCAAAAGACCAAGTTTCTAATTTTTCTAGTCCCCATAAAACATCTCAATCTTCATGTAATTAATACCACGAATTTTTCCATCATCATATCACTATGTAGTGATCAATATAGTTAAAAAATTCATAGATAATAAGACAACCCATACAAAAAATTCACTCAAGTGGTTGAGAGTGCACACTCAGATCGAACCCGTCACAAGAATGAATCATTCCCCGAGCACTTGAACAATGTTTGATGTTGTGTTTTTCAATTTTTAAAATACATGATGTATATTTTTTGATATAATACCTTTATATAAATATATATGTATAATATAAGACTATATAATAATAAATATTTGATACTTACAATGAATTTAAAAAAATAAAAAAAAATAAAAAAAGGAAATCCCTCAGAATGTTCCCATAAAGTATGCACCACATGTAAAGGATTTAAAATCTGAGAGGCTAAACTATAGAATTACCCATGTCTACCCCGTACTCCTTGTGATATCTTGTGTATTCCAACTCTAGATGACATCCAATCCATCTATTCAGGGTGTTTTAAGAGTATATCTCATCATAATTTCCATACATGATCATATTATGTTCATTTATGCCTTTCATTTCATTGATTTACAAGATTTTAAGGTGATTTAGGTTCCCATGATACATTAATATAAAAACTCAAAGGTGCACAAGTACACACAAAGAACCAACGTTGTGTACAACTTGTTCATTACATGGTTTCCTTTTTCTCTAAATTTTAAATAACACAACTTGGGTCTTCTACACATGTCGTTTATCCATGCCTCATCTTATATGAGTCATTTCACATTGATCCCACATTGTTATATTACACATGTAAAATCATATGGCCTTTTTGTTCGGAAAATTTCATGTACTACAACTGTTTGCAAGAGGCCTTGTCTTAGGGATCACATGGACAGGCTTCCCATGCACTGACAAACATGACTAGTTTTCCCCGTATATAATAACATGGTCATGATCTCCATGTCTCACCACACATAGTGTGTGTATTATACCTTCCATGTATCATTAACAATTTTAACATCCCATGTCAGCGAACACTAATGGACCAAATATCCATATTTCAACAAATATAATGATTTTTTGGTACATGTTGTGTACTCTGATATCTGAAAATCAAGATTGAGGTTATGTCATTTATGATCCCAAATGACTAGTATTTCCATGTTTGAAGACAAAAAATGTTTGATAATTATGCTATGAGAAAACATTTCTATCCAAAAATTTGATTTACAAGATGTTTATTCTATGGTATACTTGTTTACACATGATCACCTTACACACCATGTTCTTTTAAAATACATGGTGTGTAATTTTTGGAATATAATTCTCTTTATTTTCCTAATATTTTCTTTTTTTTCAAATAACTTATTTTTATAGATAATGGATGAAACAAATGAAAAATGTTGGTATTTGGCCAATATTTATACTTATGTGGGGATTTCCACAACATGCCGATTCTGGTTCAATACCCAATGATGTAACACCATGAAAAATCTTCTAATTTTCAATTATGGATCCTTGGTAATCCTACCTCCACTTTTCCCACTACAGAATCCACTATAGTATCACTCAATGTTTCAATGTTAAGAAACCATCTAAAATAGCTGCAAAAACATCTGAGCATTCAAATATAATAGTTTATGTACCACCATATCCATTGCTGGAAGTTTCACAGCCACAACCCAACCAGACCTTGTTGTTGATGACTGTGATCCTAGTAGTGAATAGAAATGACGACTCTCATATTAGTTGAAAACACTGATTATCCAGTTCTAGACCAAAAATAAACATGGAAGGATGGTACTTTTAGGGAAGCATTGTGCATTGTTGGTCCACACCCATATGATCATTATTATAATGGTCATCCCTATCACATTAATATATTTATTTTTTAATATCACAAACACATTTTTATTTGATGTAATTTCATACTAGGATAATACGAGTGGAATTATGCTACCAAAGAACTTTTTTGGGCAGACATGTACTTCTCACTGACCTTGGAAGAGTTCAGTTGAGGGTGTATCTTATAGACTTATCCATCCATCCCCCTATTTCATCCCTAACCTTCCAAAACATCATTGATCTGCATGTGGTTTGGTTAGAGATCTCTAGACCTAATGTCTGGTAATCATCTACCAAATAGAATATTAAATTGATCATCTCTTCACCCCTCCAATTCATCCACTATTATTTAAGTTTAATTATCTTCCCACATGGCTTTAATGGGGGTGTTTTCTTTGGATGTTTTGTGGGGTTTATGTCATATGTCATCTGACAAGACTATCCTAACCTCCCATATTTTTCAACCTCCTACTTCCACTCCATGATCACTAGCCATCAGGTTATCTTGACAATATGATTATATGCTTCTATTTTTGACCAATACTATGGGATTTATCATTTTATCTTTTAAGATCATTTATATCCTCCTACGTTGATGGAAAAATTCATGAATATTCTCAAAGGTATTTTCCAAAAGTAGGGGAGAACCTATATTCTCATCGAGGATCTCCTGACACCTGGTGCACTAAGAGAGGACCCACATTCCCTTGGTGGAATTGATCATCTAATATTATCACCTCTACATCCAATAGTGAATAGTTTCCCTCCATTTCTTCCTACTACTACCATGGGTCCAACCCCTTCTGGAATTCCATATTCTAAATAGTCCACCACACCACCACCACTCATACCCTCGGTGGACCCCTATGGCATTATCTACCTTGAGCTTGTAAATATATTTTAGGATCATATTAAGGGAGTGTTGTCCTTCTATTTCAGCACATTGTACTTTCATTCCCATCAACACTTTTTTACCAACCCGATATTCAGTCATCATCCCCGACTGTAGATTGTATATTTATTTATATCGATGGCTTGGTAACAACCACTACTACTATGTTCAGAGGTTTAGCAACCTCTCTAGTAAAATAATATTAGGTAGACACACCACCAACTCCATTATATCTACCCCTTGCACATAGGGCCACCCATACTCTTAAACAAATTCTCATTGAGACACCTAGTGAAGTTTCTTCCAACCTATATTTCCAATATAAATTTCTCTTTTGGTTTTTATGTGATGATTTTCATTCTTGAAAAATAGGTTTTTCATTTTATCGATAGTCATAGATCCTCCAGATCATCAGGGGATTCTACTTTCGACGTATTCCCCCTTTTTGAAAACTCCATAAGGGGAGTATTATTTTTAAATTTATTCACACCACTTTTGTTAGAAAGAATCTTAAAATACTCCCCATCGACATTGTATAATTGTGTCATTAAAATAGTCTTTTCATACATGTTGTTTCACATGTAGGACAACTTGCTGTATTTAGTGTGTGGAAGATTCACTCTGCTACAAGAGAATTTTCCCTTTGAAAAATATAGGATGCATCAGTAATTATATAATTTATTTTAAAAAGGGGATTTTTTTATTAAATATTATTATGAATAGTAAACATGTAGGAGTTCAATTTAATAAAGACATGATTATTTTAGTTTTAATTAATTGAATAATGACTTCCCATATCATTGGATTTTTAAATTAATTCCTATCCATTTTATTCGATAAGTGCAATCATTTTCAATTTTTTAATTACATGATTGAGCCATTTTTAATCATCATTTACAGAGATGTATTCTAAAACCTTTCTCATATTCATCCTTATACCTACTTTCGAGAGATATTATTGAGATATGTATAACTACTAGAACATGAATGTTTTTCCCGTTCAAAATAAGAATATTTTTAGTCACATTAAAATGACTTAGGCATTTTTGGGAAATTTTATTCACTTTTTGACTTTGAGAACCACCCTACTTATTATCTATATAAAACAAAAATACACATTTAATTGACTTGATAGGAAGACACATTAAAATCCTAATTATCATTAGTTTAATCATTATTTGATGATACACAAGGATTATTTATTTGATATTTAAAAAGGAATTTTAGAAATTTATTATATATTTTGGTGAGAAACTATGAGATTAATAGTGAGGGGATGTATTTCTTTATGATATGGGGAATAGGATTCCATAACCACCGTTAATTTTATTTCGAAGCGTAATATCTCATAAAAAATATAAATTAAAAATAGGGCCAAATTCATTTAATAGTGAGTGTCTCAAACGACCAGAAACATAGTTTCAAGTCTTTATGGTTATTTTTCAGATGTTTCTGGTGTAAATAAGACATCGTGAAAATACAAGGGAAAATATGAAAATAGACAGTGTGTACATTATAAACACTGCAATTTAATGTTTAATAGTGAGCGGCTCAAACGACCAGATAACACACCCAATTTGCAGAAAAAAATCAAATATAGTTTATTAATGATAAAAATGGTGTAATCCCTTTAATAAGTGTTCAGTGGATGAAATTGAGTTTATACACCATGTTTAGTAGTGCCACGTGCCATGTACTTCCACCAACCAACCGTTAGCCCATGAAATTAAATTTGTGACATGGCTAGTCACCTACCCATAGGGAATGAAAATGAATTTTAGTTCACCAAAGTATACACTATTTAATATTCACTACATTACATGTAATAAATAATTCATAAATAGTGATTTTCCATTTAGATTTATGGTGGTATATTAGAGGGGGATATTTTGAAGCTCTCCAGACATGATTTCCCCTGAATCCAAAAAGTTTTTTTTTCAATTTTATTTATGTCATAGTGTGTTTCCATTCTACCACTCACTTCTCTCTCATATATATTATATTGGATTACATTAATTGGTGTGTTGTAATAGAAATTATATTGGATTAAATTTATTATAATATTTTTTTATAAAATAATCAACCATTAAATCACAACTTTTACCCATTCTGTCATATTTGAACAAGAATCACATAAATGGAGAGAATTAAAGGGGATCAATAAAGAAAACCAATGGCCATTGGGTGAGTCTATTAATACCGCTTCTAGAGTATTAATATTATGAGATGTTGTGAATTCAATCATCGGACTAAGGTATTGATTTTTAAAATAAAAAATTTTCTATTATTGAAACAATGATAAATAATAAAATATAATCCTCATGATAAAGCACGGTAATTAATGATTTTAAAACTCAAAAAAATCAAATATTCTTAAAAATATGAAACCTCAAAAAATTTGTTTCCTATTTGGTTTTTTTCACTTCAATACTTTTAATCAATTTTTTACTAATTATTTAATATTATTCATCGATTCTACTTTATTTATTTGTCTATATTATTATCTAATTATCACATATTTATGTCTCCTATTAATATTTCACTCATATCCTATGGGATCGATCATAAATTCCAATAGCTAACTAGTTAGTTGCTTTAGATGGTAATAAATATTTCAGGCCTTACAAAGAGAGTGGTCACATTATCCCCTTCCAATCTATTCAGAAATGATAATGTCACTCATACACACATGTGGATTACCTCTTCCACTAAGTGAAGTGATTTTTTTATCATTTAGATTTTACAAGGATGGTAATGATGATGTATTCTATTAATATATATAATTTATATTATATAATAATTTATATGTAATGGTGAATTATTATTTAATATTATTTCTATTTGAATCAGAAATAATGTTTATGCATATATACGACCAACGGTCTCCATGATTGGTGTAATTCCTTTTTTATATGTAAATATAATTTTTTAATATAAATACATATA
Source organism: Viscum album (assembly GCA_963277665.1). Lineage (NCBI taxonomy): Eukaryota > Viridiplantae > Streptophyta > Magnoliopsida > Santalales > Viscaceae > Viscum > Viscum album. Next base: position 2,019,158,447 of record OY728127.1, read on the forward strand.
TAAATACATATATAATGAATTATTATGATAATTATATCATTAATATCATTATTTATATGATGGACACATAGAAAAGCACACAGTCTAAAACCCTTAAAGAAAAACAAACATAAAAATTGGAAAAGTTATTACCTGAAACTATTATTTAGCAATGAAATGATAGAAAATGGGTAGAAATATAATATAAATCATAAATTGTATGATATATATTATTATGTTTCTTGAATAAATATATAAAAAATATATATTTATTTAACAAGATGTTTGAACATGTATAATGAAAACCAGACCCAATGTAAGTGTTTATTTCAAAATCTCATCACTATTTAGGATTGATTATGTTTCAGTACCCATTTGGGGAATATTATTTTTAAATATACAAATTTTGTTTAATTTTTTTTAAATATTATTATGATTACTATCTAAAAAATTAATTAATGACATTTTACCGATGTTTTACACTTTATAAAATTGTTTGAAAGCAATATTCTTTTCATTTTATAAAGAAGGGGTTTTTAACGTTTTTATAATAGTTGGAAATGAAATATGTTTTATCTTAGATAGAGAGAAAATATCTTCACACCATCATTAATAATATTTTAATTGAGTATTATTTTATAATTTTATATGTCTCTCTTCACAGAATGTGTTTTCTTCATAATTGTAATGTTTTTTTAATATAATAATTGACTTCATCATGAAAATTGTATTTTAATCATGATTTTTACAATTATATTTTCATGTATCAAATATGTAAAAATTATGTTTTTAATATTATTCATTAATGGGGTTATTCAGTTATGAAACAGTCTACCATATTTTATTATATTTTTTATGATCAGTTTGATTAGGGATATACTATTTTGGTACAATTATGCATATTAATATTTATGGTGATTTAGAATATTGATTTTGGTAATTATTTACATTTTCTATGCTTGTTTTACTATTAATATTTATTTTGATCATGTTTCACCTATTCCATATGAGAAATGAATTGGACTTGGTAAGTGATGGGAGACGTTCAGTATAGCCCCTCAATGCATCAGTAGGCCCCATGAGACCTTCAAGACTGTGTAGATGAAGGGACCTAACAATTTACGTAATATGTATTTCTGTGAAGCCCCAATGTATGATTATTAAGGAGGAAAATATTAATTTAGTCAATATTATATTGTTTATTTTATTAGTTATAATGTCCATGTATAATATTCAATATATGTTTTTATTAATATAGAATTATTTTTTCATCATTTATTCCTAAAATATTATTAATCATGATTATGTTGTTAATTAAATATAATTATTGTGTGATATTTAAGTTTCCATATTTTTATGCCATATTTAATCATGTTGTATTCTGATGTACTCAAACACTTAATTATCATTAGTGATCAACCATTTTTATGATTATTTTTCCCAGGATTCCAAGATTTTTATTATGATAGTAATGAAGGGATATGCAATTGGAAGTAATGGTGTTGCGGACCTGTGAAATTTCACTCTGGTGGCTCGTTTTCGTCCCCAGCGCCCGTTGGTGGAAGCGTTTTCTTAGTTCATCTCAGATTCCTGGGAGCTACATGAGTGGCCAGTTGTTGGGTTATTTGATCGAAGGCATATTATGGTTTGGTTCGGATCATAGGATGACTTGATTATTCCTTGGTCCAGGGCTTTTAGAAGGTGCATCGATTCGTCCTTCTATTTTTTCCGATGGGGCTTTGAATTCCATATGCGACGTGACCCCTCGACGATTTCCACCTGGGTAAGTCTTCCGGGTCTCCCCTTTATTTTCAAAACCATTCAATTCTTTGTGCAATTGGCAACATGATTGGACGTTTTCTATATTATGATCAACGGACTGAGTCAGTATCTCGCCCCATTTGTCCACGCATATGCATTGAGGTTGATGTTGCGAGACCTCCTATGCATTGTGTCTAGATTAATAATGAGAAGGAATTTAGGTGGATGCAAGAGGTTTTTTATGAGTCGTAGATGAAGTTCTATGCGAGGTGTAGATGGATTGGGCATTTAGGGGATGTTTTCCAAAGGGGAGGTTTGGATGGTAAACTACAAGGGATGGATGGACAGAATGGGAATGGCTGTGGGGGGAATGATGATGCGAGGTTGATTCAGCAGGGTGTGAAGGATGGCCTTATGGATTTTGTTGCATGTACCAGTCCTGGTGCGTCTGGGGAAAGTGGTCTAATGAATTATTCTTGCACTGATGGTGATTTGGTTGGGATGCCACCTATTGGCCACGCAGGGAGGGAGATAAGGTAGGTTCCTCCTCATATGGTGTCAGGCGTTGTAGGAGGGATGAAGATGGTGCAGTCCTTGAACCCATCAGTAATGAAAGTATTTGAATGACTGATGAGTGGCCATGGAATTGAGTCCAGGTCTATGGTTGAGTGAAGTTCTTGTCAGTTGCACCTGACTATGTCTGAGGCACATTTGGTCATTGCAGTGGGTGATCAGGAGACATGATGTCCTCCTAATGCTGGTCGAATGTTGAGCTGCAAGCATGCTGAAGATATGGTGCATGAGGCCATGCTAGCAGAGCTGGAGGGTGATATATTGCAGAATGTCGTTGTTGGCACTACAGGTGTTGTGGAGGAAGGGGCAGAGAAAGTTCCATCTACTGGGAAGCAGAATGTTGTTGGGAGTGGTGTGCAGGTACAGAACTCTCTTGGGCTATAGTCTTTGAATCATGTGGCTGGATTGGAGCTGAGTAACTGGTTTTCAGGCATGGATAGAGATGCCATGGAGTTGAACCGAGATGGAGTTTTGTTTTTGGATGGGAAATCTCTAGAGTGACCAGATGATGCAGACAAATGAGGTGTTCAGGAGGCGATGATCAGAAGTTCTCCTACTGCATTTCAAATGATGAGCTGCAACTATGCTGAAAATATGGCTCATCAGACCATGCCAAAGGAGATGGAGGGTGTTGTCCTGCAGGGTGTGGTCAATGGAAATGCAGGTGCGGTAGAGAAGGGGCGGAGAAGGTGTTCTGTACTGGGAAGAAGGATCCTGGTGGGAGTGTTGTGCAGGTGCAGACCTCAACCGCGCTACAGCCTTTGAAGCCGATGGCCGGTCTGGAGCTAGGTAACATGAGTGTCGGATTGGATATTTCTGTCTTGGACCGAAATAGAGTGGAGTTTGTGGATGGGAATGTCCCATAGGGCCCCGGTTCTGTAGACTCATGATTTTTTGGGGTATCATTACAAGGGCCGGATAATGTCAATGAACATGGAACTATTGCTCTGGAGGCTGTTCCTGAGGATGGTGCTGTGAAAACAGGGATGAAAGCTTGCTGTGAGCCTGTGGTTCATTCATAGTTTCTCAGCATGCTTGACCAGAACAGTCAATCCCAGCCAAAATGTGGTGTGGAGGAAGGTTACTGTGAAGTGTGCATTTCTGGGAAATGGGGAGATTGTCTTGATAGTGACTAGGAAAATGGATTTGGCATGGTCTGGATATCATACAGTGATGTTGTCCATGGCGGGGAAAGAAAAGGTGAAAGGGATTGTAGAAGATATGAATACCCCACCATGAAGAAGGCCGAGGAGGGATTATTCTCATCTGCCAAAGGCAATGACCACCAGGTCTTCAGTTGGGAGGGAAGGGTTGGCTATGCAGTCTTCTAAGAAATTGCTCTCTTTAGAAAATTTAAATCTCAGAAGGAAGTACACCAAGATTTTGAGGCACCACGATAGCTCAGAGTGGGAATCAGTTTCCGCGAAGGATGCACTCTATCATGGGTCTGGTGATGGGTCTGACTACTATGATCTATAACTGTCATTCTTTTGTTGTAATTGCTTGCTGGATTTTTACTTTCTTTAATAAATGGTCAGAGGCTTGCCTCTGACAAAGCTGTCTGGGTATAGTCATAATATAATAATGTAGCCCCCAAATATGGCCTACTGTAGTTAAGGTATTTAGTGTAGGTATCGGAGGAGTTTTTATAGAAAATATAGCAACACGATTTTATAAAACATAGATTAGTTGATATAACCCTATGATATACATTGAGAATATTGCTAAAGAGACCAATCTTATTATTCTAAGATTTATTATAAATAAATTTTGAATTTCAATTAAGTGTTTTGGTACTTTCATAATTATAAATTATATTTCATAATCTAATATATTGTATGCCATTTGTTATAAATGGTTCACATTCAAAATATTAGAAACCATATTAATGAAAAAATACCATATCATAATTTCCATCATTGGAAATATTGTATTGTTAGATTTTGAGCTATAGTTGGAGGTGAAAACATTCAAACTATATAGGCATAGAAAACCTAATTTATGATCAATATAATTTCTTGAATGGAGCATCCCACTAATCCACAATGTGGTGTAACAGTGTTAAAATTTTTAATGCATTATAAACCTCCATAATTCAATGTAATGAAAAATCCATTTGTAGATGAATAATGGATAAGTCCCTTAGATAAGTCATTTTGTTCATTGGGACGTAATGAAAGAGAGAAGGTATTTATTATATTATATCATATCTCATGTGTTATTATATCAAATCACACCACATTTGATACAGATCATTGAAAATCATAGATTCAAAATACTAAGGAATAAGAGTTAGTAATTAACATATAATATAAGGATTTCAAGGAACATATCTTATAAAAATATTATCTTTATTAAAAATGAGATGATATCGAGATATAGTTATTGAATTTAAGAAAAATGGAAGATGAAAATGTTTTTATGTATAAATCCATCTTTAAAAGGTTATTAGGGAATTCTACAAACTACATATATAATCAAAATAGAAATGTATACTATTTATTTAATGGGATCAAAACAATCCTTCAAAGTGTACTACTCTCCCACACATTACCATCATATAAAGATATAGTATCATGTTCTATAAATATAGATAAATAATTCCATATGTATTATGTATTTTATAGAAATAAATATATGTTGTGGGATAAGGAGAACTATGGAAAATGAAATTGGATAGTGGGAATAAGGTATTGGTGGATTTTTTAACTTGTAAAAAATGTTTAATTAAACAACAAAGAACATGATGACTTGGAATGGGGGTTTTATACATTATTAGAGAGATAGGATGCCATGTTTATGATTTTGGGGACCTGAAGGACGATTTCAATGTTGAATTATTCAACTATAACGATATGGGACCCTATGAAAATGATTTTTCAAGGTATCAAGGGTTCCTTCCACTAAAAAATAAAGGGAATAAATTTTATTCTTTTGTGATAATAGTATCTTATGATTATATTTATAATGATGTAGTGGTGGGTACATTAATATTATACTAAAATTTTGAATTGCATTAATTTGTTTAGGATCAACACATTATTTTATATTTTCCAAATTTTCCATGGAATATATATACATTGTACCTTAACAAGGGAGTTATTTTTCAGGACTCCTATTAAATGTCTCACAATAAGTATGTTCCCTAAATTTTCCATTATAACACATAAAAATGGATAATTAGTTGAATTTATTATTATACCTATAGTGGATTTATATATAATCCTTGATATGTAATGTATTTAAAAATTAAATTAATTTTTTTTACATAGAGAAATAAATTTGGATTTTTAGTGATGTTGTGGAATTATTTATCTTCAATGGGGGGCATCATCAGAAGCATTTCAAGTTCCACCATAACATCTCTTCTGAATGAGATTTTTAGGGGAGAGGGGAAGAAAAAATCTACTTATTGAAAAGGTAATCTACCAGTTGAGGGTGCACCAATCATGATGGAATATATTGATGTATTACCTAAGTAATTAACTGGACACCCACAAGAGCATGATATTGAGTATTCCAATGATTTATTACCTAATGAATGAACTATATCCAATACTACAAATTGATAAGACGTAGTGGAATTGGTGGAATTGAATAAACAACTAGATGAAATTTTTAATATGGAATTTATACAACCTAGTATTTCACGTTAGGGACCCCCTATTCTTTTCATAAATAATTAAGAAGGATCTATGAAACAATATATTGATTATAGGGTATTAAATACTATTAATATAAAGAATACTTATAATCTACATTGTATTGATGAGTTATTCAATATAAGTTAGGGTTGTCAATATTTTCCATATATTTACATAAATTCTTGATATCAAAAATTTATAAAAATTGATGATATTTATAGTGACCCTCAATGTTCATACATTAAAATTACATCATTTTTTCTGAATGCCTAAAACATAACACAAACAGACAAGGAAAGAACATATTAGATTATTTCATTTGAAAAAATGGATACATGAACAGTACTACATAATAGAGGTACAATTTTTTACACTATTTTCATCATTACTAGAACCATTATATATATTACATATCTTAATATCCTATGAATGGAATAATAAAAAGGGTGAGATCAGATTCAATGTAAGGGTAAAAATGGAAGATATGTAATCATAATCATGTGTATAAGGGTATGAGAATGTTATCATGATAATTAGAATATCATACCATGAATATCAATGATCATAATCAAGAATCACGTTATAATTATTGGGAGTTCATAAGATAGGAATCTTAAGGGAAGAATAAGAATAGTTTATTAGTGCATTATATAAAAATAGGATGATGAATATGTGGAATACATGTTAGAATCTAAAAACGCATTTTCATGGATTCCTACCAAGTCATTCATAACTATTTATGGTGGGGATAATCACATATTTAAGATCTTCTTCCTTTTTATTCCCTCCCGTGTACCATCTTGTTTCGTGATTAATATTCCCACCCCTAAACCCATCTGTTTCAGTATTGGGATGTCATCCCACGTACCCTTTTGGATAATTTTTTCCAACGCATTCATCAGGGTGTGCATTCTTCTGTTGATTATATTCAAATCTTTACTTATAATCCCACTTTCAATGTAGAGCAAAATTCATCACTTATTCATGGATGTTTTCCCCTTGATCAAAATAGGATAATGGGGTGTCATTCTCTTCATTCGTGGATTCATCCTCATAATTCCTCTCAAAGTCAGGATCTATAATAAGGATTAAGTTGTTTTATCGTGAAGCACTACCCCAGTTACATATCATCAGGGGTGGTGGTATATTATTCTTATTCTGTTAAGACATTCCAAGGGGTGAGGTCAAATAAGTGACCTTTTATTGTTAGAGAAGTCATGTTGGACATCACTAGTGTGTCTGGACACTAAAACACTGATGCGAATAGGTTTCTTCACATTATGATAGGGCTTATCAAGGGTGCATAAGCCCAATAAATCCCATGTATTGTGCGAGGAATTATAATCCATATGTATTTCACAAAGGTTTTCCTCAGCTTTCCATGTTAACATAGGCTATACCGCTAGTTTAAAGTCTAGTGGAGATGGATTAGACTGATCCAAACACTAATAGGAGTCAATGATATCGGTACATCTCCATGAATAATAATCTAAGGTGTTTATTAGGAGATTGGATCAAAATTTACAATAATGATAGATCCTAGTCTGTATGGGTCCCTATAAAGGGGAAACACAATATTACCATTGTCTATGATCGATCATTAGGGAGGTTTCCAACATACCCATTGTAGATGAAAAGGATAAAAAACCCATGTAGTTAGAAGTTTCAAATCATGGAATTAGGCTGTAAAACAATAGACAACGACATGAAGAATTATTTGGGCTTATGCATTGTTAGTGGCCCATCATAATAGGTACACTCTTGGTTGGTTGGTTATGGATTTTGTGGGGTAATATTCATTTGTTTCTGCCCATGGAAATAGCGTGATCTCACCGGTATGTGGAGTATTGAGTAATAATCATGATGAATGATGGATGGTTGAATGGGGTGGATGAGAAGAATGGGATAGAACCGACATGATGATGATGGTGATGTAGGGATTGATCATCATGAATTATTTCTAAATATTCATGTTGTGGGGAATCAAATTCCATGTAGATAGGAGGGTGATGGGACACCTAAGGAGGCGGCCTGTGAGAATGGACACATTGATGGGCCCCGACGAAAGTGGAGCCCCCGCGTTATGGTACGATCATTCTGAAACACAAAAGGGTCAAAGGATATACTAGGATAAGACATGGATGATGGATTTGAACCTCAGTGAGGCCTCCTACGTATCCTCATGACAGTGAATCAATGTCCATGTCATTCAGGATGGGGCACGGAACCAGGGTGTACACAAATGACAGTGACCCAACAACATGCTGACGAATACGCATGGTTAGCGGCCCATGGGTTGGTTTGATGCCTCTAAGGCGTGGAAAATGTATATGGGTCTCTAAAAAGGGGAAACTGATGTATACCAGTGATTGGCGTTGGACCTCGGGGAGGCTTCCAAGATACCCGGTCTATGAGACAAGAATCAAAAACAATTTAGTTCGAATAGGATAACCAGTGCTTGTGGATGAACCTCTGAGAGGTGACCTGTATACCCAGTCTAGGAGACAATGATCAAAACCCATATAGTTTCAATAGTTTTACCTGTGTATGGGGTAAAACTTCATAGAATCATCCTACGTACCATGTCTCAGAGACACGGATCAAAACCCACATAGTTTTAATAGGTTCACCAGTGTTTGGTGTTAATCCTCCAGGAGGCTACCAACATACCCTATCTAGGAGATATGGTTAAACCCTTGCGTAGTTTGAATATTGATAGTTTGGAATCATGCATATTGATAATGGGCGATACTATTTAATTTCAGTTGGGAAAAGGGTGAACTTTTGTGAAATGGTCGGGACTGTTGGTTAATGGGATTGAACCTCAGGGAGGAATCCTACATACCTTTCTCAAAATTAGAAGGATAAAATACCATATAGTACGGTGGTATGGGATGGGGATCACCCACTAATGCAGCCAAAAAATTTTGTCATAGTTGATGTTTACTCTAATACCACATGATTCATGTTTGGTGTGAGAAACATTAGGCAACAAATACCTGACAATCATTTCACAAAAGGTGCATCATTGAGGAATGAAGCAGGGAATATGCATTGCTAGAGGACCAAAGTGGAAGATGGGTCTTACAATTAGCTAGCGGCCCAGAGATATGGATATTGGGACTCACACCAGTATGAAGGCCCAATAGAAATAAATGGCACTAAAAGAAGGAAAATATATTGAGACACATTTTCCCATCTCATCACTGGTCCTTATGCACGAAAGAAGAGAGGAGGATCATGGGTGGTACCACCTCCAAGAAAGGCTAGGTGATTACACCAGGATGGTTTCCCTACCCCACAAAAAGATTTCATTCCATTAAAGGAGGACATAATTCCATTTGTAGAAAAGCTCACTCCTGTGGAGATGAGTGGCCGTGGAAAATTACCGAGGTGGGTAACCATATGTATATTCACACAGGTCGAGGATACAATTAAATGTAATGTGTTGAGGATGATGATTCTTTGCATTTTAATGTTCGGCAGCGTGGATGATGAGGATTCTCTCCCCACCCCTAAGATATACATAATTGATTCACTTTAACCCATGGTGAAGGGAAGACAACAACAATTTCATATAGATACGGGGTTGTGGAGGGATCCATTTAGGGCCTCTTGTAAGCATGGTCATGGGAATAAGAAATATCCAATAGAATGCCTATGAGATGAAGCATGAAGAAAAGAAACACAACATGAAGGACCACCCCAGTTTCCTTGAAATCCCTTTGTACAAACCTATTGGGCCGTATGAGAGAAAGGTTTGTAAAGAAAAGGCATCATAGGAATGGACATTGTGATGCTCTGGTTCTCCACAAAGTGGAAATAATTTTTAATGGGGTATTCTTTGTTATGATATGTGGTCTAGACTTGTAATGGAGTATACATGCAAATAAAAAGTGATTCCTGATGTGCATGGACTTTCACAATGTAGGAATTCATATAGCAAGGGTACATTGCAAGGTGTGGCATTTTCTAAGAGATGCACTTCATGAACCAAAATGATCCTACCTTATCATGGTGTTCCACTTGTATAGAAGGTACTTCACGAAGCATGTGTGTTATGTGTAGACATAATTTCCCATAGGGATCACCTTCAATTGCGATGACCCATGGGCTACGTGAAGGGCATCCTGGCTTGATGAGGGATTTCAAATGAGATAGGGGAAAAGTATTTCGCAACGATAAAATACCTCAAAACGCACATTTTTGTCAATTATTAAAATAGTAGAGGGTGATTTATGATTTGATAGATGAGAAAGCGAAAGTTCAGGGTAACTATCATATGTGTTTGGTAGAAGACAGGGATTTATCAGAGAGAGGTGGCCAAAAGCTCCGATAGTTTTCTATGATTATGCACAAGCTTCGCCCTTAGAGGTGGATTACGCCAAGTTCATTGTGACCACGATGTAGACCGTCATCCCCGCTAAAATGTAGATTCTTACTTTATTTCCTCTTTATCACATGAAGATTCTTCCATCAATTTCAATGTAATCACAGAGGCAATCAACTTCTCTCTATGGTGCTAAACCTTAAATAAATTTCATCATAATCGCACAGCCATTCATCTATTTTTTCTAAAGTGAACGCAGAGCAGGCCTTGGATTGGTGACTACCATTGAGATGAGGGGATTCACAAAGGTTCTTCGTGAATCATACCCTATTTGAGTTGGTGTTCTCTTTAAATATTTTTTTCATCCCCATATTTTGGTTTCAACAAATTCCCCCATCAAACATGCTTCCAAGGACAAAACGAGAGTCAAATTCTGATTGAAAATCTAAAAAATTTATGAGAAATCATGAAATGAGATCATGAAGAAGGGTTGCAATGAATATTGGTAATACGCGAGTTTAGAAAGCCAGAAATATCAACGTAGCTAGGGGTGCCGTGAATCTTGAATGTCCTCACCTATAAATAGGGGGTATGATCCCTCCTCTTCCATTACCTACATCTTCTTATTTGGTATTGTTCTAAAAATTTGTATATATCTCCATACATGGTGACTTTTATTTACAAATTGGGCTCTCTTTTTCTATACGGTTCACAACTATTCTTCAGAATCAGTTATTTTTCACTCTACAGCTGGTGCCTGTGAGGTATAGGGTAGAGCTCTACTTCCTATCATTGAGATCAAGCTCTATGATCCAGAAAATTTTTTTATAGTATTGGAATGGAATGGATCCCCAAAAAGCTACCATAGGGGCCCTTTAAAATTCTTCCTGGAGGGAAGAGATGGAGGATAACATTGGAGTTGGGGAATGTGGGATGATCCGTTCAAACCATGAATCATCTGTGTAGATCTTTTCATAAAACCATAAGAACTAAACTCTATGAAAAATATTGTCTCTATATGTATTTTGAAAAAGGGTTAATGTTCTCATTCTTGAGGCAAGAAAGGATGTGCCAGCCTATTGGTTTAGGAGTACATCGTGCCCCTTTCGGTGGTTTAAGGATACCGACAGTCATACATGGGATAATCACACACCTGTCAATTATGACTGCTTTTATAATCATGTTAACAATTTTGATGTGAAATAATTACAGACAAATGTATCCCCACAACAATACCATACCATTCCTAAGGATGGATTGGGGATCCTGGAAAAGGGGTTGACTATTTATTGGAACTTTCACTAGGGCGTTAATTTTATGGAAGATTGGTAATGAGATTATTAGTACTATGCCTCCTGTGAGGATTTTGGGGTGATTCTAAGGCGTGTGATCATGTATGATGTTTTCATGGGCCTACAAATTCCATATTTTCCATCAAAACCACCTTTTGCTAGAGCTGTTGAGCTGGTGGTCATCAAGGACCAATACATTTCACCTTCACCATGGGGAGGTCGGTATCAGCCTCTGGGAGATTCAAAGGATCTCCGGGATTTCTTTATTTATTTTTAATGTATGATTAGTTCTTCCCCACCAAGAATACATTGTAGGACCTATAGAAGATGCTGCCGCTGGAAAAGGAATTGATGGATATGGTGTCGGGTGAGGACAAGATGTTAGTGAGGGATGCCAACTTCATTTTTTTGTTTAGGCAGTTTCTAAATTTCCCTTTAGATAGAATGATTCCAATGAGGTCTCGAACATTCCCATAGGGGGCCCAATACATCATAGGGGACACATAATAGTGACTCGTGGAGGAAAACTTGTGGAAGACAAGGGGGTTCAGTGTCAGCACCAAGATGAAACCAATTTTTGGGTTAGTTGGGTTCCTCTCATCGCTCATTTGTGTTTGGATGCTGGTAGATAGAGATACGAACATGGGTGTATGACCAACTCAATTAAACATGGAATCCATGTTTGTGATGGGGAACAAATCAATATGGGGATCTCAGTGTTGGACAAGTAATACAATTTATTTTGGCATGTCAATGCGGGAAAGAATCCTAATAGGGTGTAAGGATAGATTCATATTCCGTATGGATGATAATGGTGCATATGGGATCTTATGAATAACTTAATCCAATTTCCCCTCTAGTGTGAGACTTTCGACTGTCCATTGTGAATATGGTGGGGAGTTTCCTGACCAAGATGACCCATCCACTGCTTCTAAACAGAGTCTGGAGGAAAGATAAATTCAACTTCTATCCATTATTATTTCCAATAGGTGTATTCACCAATGATGGATACAGAACTAAGGGGAATTAGTCATATCTCCTGGAATTTCAGGATGGAGTTCTTCTAGTACAGATTGACCGCGAGCATATCTTAGAGCCTTACACACTACACTACTTCATGAGGATTTTTTCAGTGCATGCAGTGGATGACCGTATAGTTCTACATGGGAGTTTACCATAAGAATCATCCATGTGCTATGATCTAGATGTGGCTTATATTCACACGAGACGATGGGAATATGTATAATATGCTGGTATCTCCCACACCTCTCTATAGGCTGGTGGAAGTGTATGCCCAGATATTGGAGGCATCCTACATAGGGGAGATGTTGAAGCGGCGGACCATCTGTGCTAGTGATAGGGTTCCTACCCAACCTCGAGGTCGGGGCCAGAATGTATCCAGAATGCGTTATGGTTGCATGGCTACAGTAGTAGTGAGACTTGCACCGATCGAGAGGCCAGTAGCAGAAGCAGACCCAATTGTCTTGAAGGAGAAAAGTTATCATGGAGGGAGGCCAACAAGGGGGTTTTGAAGGATACCCATTCAAGATTCATGGAAGATGCTACGCCTAAGGATACAATTTTCCAAAAGACTTGGGACACCTGAGATGTTAAGAGAAAATTACTCATTCCCTCCAAGATGTGGCACCATTTGAATTATCTCCAGATGGATATGTCGGATATTGGCCATGCCATGCCCATATTTTCTGTATCTGAAGTGGATGTGGAGTTGTACATTGCCGAGCTAGAGGACTTTGTGCACTCATGGGGAACTCTGCGTCCGATGAATGACTGGGTGAAAGTGTTGATCAATCAAACAGTCCCTATGCAGTTTTCTGCCATGGAATTAAGAGATCCATACCGCCAATTGGAAGAATTAGAAGAGTCCTCATGGGGGGAAGAGGCTGGAAGAGGGATCCCTTCAGAATAAGTTGAGGTCACAATCATGGAGCTGGAAGAGCTTTCATAAGCTCTTGAAGTAAAGCCTAAAAAATTTTCATATGATCCTCATTTAGATCACATAATCCTTCTCAACTGACATTTTACCTATGCTGGAGAGCCTCATATGTAAAACTCACTCCCACACAATAGTAGACGTACCTTCGGGATCTGTACATGTGACAATGGGGATTACCACATCTAGTAGGGTTGCATATCCTAGAGTGTTTCTCCTAGTTTCTTGGATTTCCCATCCATATATGGGGGGACATACCTCTATGTTCCAGCGATAATAGCACAATTTCAAGACCAACTATTTGATATCAATATGTCTTCCTCATATGATTCGTAATTGTTGTCCACTTAACCCAGGCAACTGATGTCTGAGTATTTTTATATCCACTATTCTTTAAATGGTGTGTGTTGTTTTGTTGAGGGTCGATGGGGCCCTAGAGTTTCCATTCCTTTGAGAACACTAATGGTTGTGTAAGAGGATTCCCATACTGAACAAAACACGTCACTCCCAATTATATTTGTGACCGTCCTCAGGTTGAAACTTTAAATCATCAAGGTGGAATCTAATGATTGGGATCAATTTCATGTCATGAGACCTGACCTACCTGACCAGACACTTGAGGACGATCATAATGATGAATTCCTAGATTTGTTCCCCAGTTATGAACCCACATACCCCAAGGATAGGAATGGGAATACTTTAAATGATGAGGATAGTAGGTCCGTCCCCCAACGGTCATAGAAGCTGACGAAGCTCTTTAATTGGAGGATCCCACAAGAATAATGGATAAAAAATGGTGTGTCTTAGTTCAAAGCTACGAGAACAATGAACAGGAGGAGTGGATGCCCAGCATCCTCATATTCTCATTGGATATTATATAGAATAGAAAATATGAGGACATGATTGCGGCCTCGGTGTTGGCGAACAACGGGTGATGTCTCTTAACATCAAAAAACTCTAGGAGGCAGAACATGAGATCATACGCTTGAGGTCTTCGGTAAACAAGAATTCATTTTCCCTTAAGGAATAATCGTGAATCATATCGCTACTAAATACCCGTATAGTAGAGTCTTATGAACATATGAGGTGATGTTCTCAAGAGATAGATATCATCTCATCCGAAGAGGATCAGGCCTGGAGCAAGTCCGATCAACTATGTCCCTTTATGCTCAAGGAAGAGAGGGTGCTTAACATGTGGCAATGGGTCTTTATTGATATTATCCAGAGAGTAGTGGAGCAGGAATACTCCATTGAAGAGGTAAACCATTATATGGGAAGGTAAAAACCCTAGGTGTTGTAATCTGTGCGAACTCATAAACATGCATTCATTCATTTCTTTTTTATTTTGGTTGCATGCCTATTTTCCGCTATCTGTTTTGGTTTGATGCATTTCTATCACATCTGTGAAATATCTAGTGACCAATCCCTAAGCTTAGGTTGGTCGTGCCTAATGTGAGAAACAAGAGATGATCAAATCATTATTCCGATTGAATATGACAGTGTCAACCCATATATAGGTATTCGAGGTATGAATGACCACTACATGATTCTGAGAAGAAAATGGGACACCTGAATTGAGAATGATGTTCTAAAAATAGTTGAATTTCCAATTTCCCCTCATGCTTCAGTGCATGAGCAGAGTAACACCAGGGGCATTGGAATCAATCTGAATAGAGTGTAATGAAATATGTGAATCACGATAGCCAAACATTAGAACACTATAATGATGGCATGATAATGAAGTATAACTATTGACCGTTTTTGAAACACAATATCCAAATATTGTTTGCTTTAAATGGAGGAAATAAACGGGGGCCGACCATTTACCATGTCCGAAACATGGGGCCTAATTCAATTTGTGATCCATAGTCTTTTGGAAAATTTCCCCATGATAGTAGTTGTGCCATAGGCCTAGAATCCATACTATTAGGGGCTTCATATAGATGTGTAATAGGATGAGGTCCTAATAAATGGAATGAAAATCAAGGAGGGTTGAGTGATGGGTTGTTCAGATGGAGTCTAAAACTCTTCGAATTACTCCATCGCAAAGAAAACAAATTAGGTGAGTACATCTGACTGTTTAGGGATTGTACTCATTTCCAAAAAGGATCTATTTCATGAGAACCTAGATTGGCTTGCAGTTTTATGTCATGCCAAAAATGGAGACACACATGTAGTTTAACATCATACGGGGAGAAGGAGGTTACCATGAAATGTGATTTGTGGTCCACTGCATATCCTGACATGAATGAGGGCCAAAGATTCCACACCACATCACGTGTTCCCCAGGTATATCTTATGTAGAGTGACCAAAGATGGAAAAATATGGGTTGGGCTCGAGAAAAAACTGTTCAGGGATTCATACATACCCCATTAGGATGTGTTTCAAGAAATACATTATTCTGAGAGTCTAGTTTAATGTCATGCATGAAAAATTCATGTGTGGTTTAGCCACACAAGTACACATCCTATAATAACCATTAGTACAACATGAATAATGGACTTTGTGGGAATCATGGATTACTGATGGTATTTTCCTAGTTTATGAAGCTACACACTAGGTGAAATGAGGAACTAGGTTAATTACATCAAAATAATATAGATCTTCTTACCTAAAACAGATAGATTCATAAAGGGGTAAATTATAGTGTGCTTGAATATCCCATAAACATATGGAAATGGAAAGATGCAGGTCATGGTGCCCATGATCTTGATCACAACGATGGTGGCGTATTGATGGGGGATAAATGTTGACCATGTTTAAAACATATAATTTGTTTTGAATTATCCTAGAGTTGGGATAGAAAAATGAGGGTCGCTCGCTGGCCATGTTTGAAACATAGGACATGTATCAAAATTTCATCTAATGTCTTCCAATGTGTTGGCCAAAGATGGTAGGTGAGCCAATGTGGCATGAGACCTAGATGTAAAGGGGTATATTTAAATATGGAATCAGATGGAGATCGAAATAAAGGGCTCATGATGCATGGACATTAAATGACGTAATTTACATATAGAATCCAACACTTTTGGTTCTATGACACGACACATTTTTGTATTCCAATGAGACGTGTCAGATAGAGGGGGAGAGCCTCCTAGAGTTCAGACTAAATGAATTCAGAATATTCCAAATAGGTATAAATCTTTACTAAACCCCAAATCCCATTTGAGTCGTGCTAGATGTGGGAATCATGGTTGGAGAAGATATTTGCATCATGCTAAATATAGAGATAGGGGAAATAGTGAAGAGCCTCAAATGACAGCACACAGTGGAATCTTCCTCTTAACATGCAAACACTCACTAAGGGATATCACAAGGATTGTCATAATTACAATTGGACACGATGTAATGGAATGAGATGTAAATCATGATACCATTATTCAAGGCATAATGGTTGTCGCATAATGATGGAGGATAACTTTTGACCATATACTAAACATAGCATCCATATCGTGTGAATTGAAATGGGTATTAACAAATGAGTGTTGACCATTGACCATATTCACAACATTGGACTTGTGTCAAATTTTCATTTGAGATCCTTCGGGATATTGGCCCGAGAAGGTTAAAGAGAACTGAGAACTAGAATCCATTCCATTTTGGGGGACTTTTTGGATTAAAAAGATTATGAAATCCCAAATAATGGGAATCAAGAAACATGGAAATGGATGAAACATGTCCATGTAGTATCCCACACTCTTGGTCCTAAACAGGGGTTCACTTGGGTATGTTAGGGAATTTCCAAAGAGGGTCGAGGGGCCCTATTTGAGAGTGGACTACATGAGAAGATAGGTGGAGTAAAATGGTATGGAGATCTCTCAAGAGAGAGGTACGTGGAAGGCTTTTGTGAACCCTAAGTTAATGTGGACCTAAGCTCACACCACACCACATTCCCCCACTCAGTGGACTTAAGCCAAATGTCTATAACGAAGAGATGTATTCTATGAAATAGAGATGGAATTAAGAAAAAATGACAATGGGTTCCTACATATCACAAGAGGATGGTAATCAATCCATTTGTAGTTCTAGAAATGTTATATAGTTTATCATCATACGATAAGAACATAGGGAATGACCATATAAGAGAGGAATGTGTATATCATTGTGAATAAAAATATGTGAATGAGGACATAATCCCACATACACAACACCATTCATATTTCCAAGAGATTACACATGCATGGTGGCCCAGAGAAATAATGGATGAACTCGAGTTGTGCCCAAAAATGAATTGTTTCGGTGTTCCTACGTATCCCATGAGGATGGGAATCAAGGCTCTATTTTTTCTTATGATTCCATTTAGTTTAATTTCATGAGAAAATGACATGATAGATCATAGTATATGGTCATTGAGCTCAGATTGTAGATTACCAATTTAATGTCATGTGTGTCGGATAGATGGGTAGAAAAGGTGAATCATTGTTCCTGTCAATCGGGATACCATGGAATGGAAACAATGATTGAGGATATCTTATGACCATGTTCGCAATAGGATATTCATATTTTGTGACCTGTAATTGGAACTAACAGTTGAGCATCGACTACTGAACATAGTCATAATGTATGATATGTTTCAAATTGATGTTCGGGATTCTCCCAGGCACTGGCCTAAAATGGTAGGTGAACCAATGTGACATGAGACTAATTTATTGTAGGGGGTCCATTTAGATGTAAATGAATGATTGACACCCAAATGGTGGGGAGTCTTAAGCATGGTGTTACCCATTCAATATAATATCCTATGTTAAGGGCGATGGATAATGGAGGGGTGTCTTATAGAGTTGTGTGTGGTTTCAAAAAAACGATCCTGACATGTACGAGGGTATAAATTCCATACCACACCACTCAATCCGTAGTAAGAGCTTGGGCCTAGAGGATAGAAATGTTGGGGGACCTACAGTTGGGCCACATTTGAATGGTACTGACCATTGGGCAATTTATAATCATGCAGGATGAGTTGTGGGTAGTTTTACATCCTTCATCCCAGATAGAACATGCAATTTTACATCGTTCGGTGAAGATGGGACACATTTAAGTCATGTGGTGCTAATAAGAGAAATGATTCTTGAGAAATTTATCATTTCATGGGACATTAATACGCTCACCATCTATGGTGAATATATAGTACACAAAATTTGGGTTAACCTTCTGAATGATATGAGGTCCCTCCCATTTGGGATCTCGCTATAGTGGATTATTTATGTATATCATTAGCTTTCTCAGGGTGAACACCATGTCACATTATATAAAATAGTGGAGGCCAACATTCTTGTGGAAATCTATATCTATCTAGTTATGATGCCTCTCTATATTTTTCATGGCACAAACATGTTCCTGTCATGCACTTGCAATTCAACTATATGGATTTCAGTTAATTGTTTTGGTGTCTGTTGATCATGGATAGTTATTCATAATGTTTGAAATTGAATCACTGTGGGAAGGACTGCCTCGGTTCCTTACACCTAGGAATGTGGGGTCACCTTAGTGGAATTATTAGTCATATACTAATAATACCATAGATCATTGAGGTGTTTTTAAGCCAATAGTACTTGTAATGACCAACCATTCTCTGTTGAATGTTAGAGAGGGTTTTATTGAATTCTTTGATCTGCCCATTTTTTTGCACATGAGATTTTGCTGCCCAGATGTTGGTGTCGTTGTTGGTGAGGATCGTGTGAGGGACACCAAATTAGTAGATTATTTTGGATCTAACAAACTAAATGATAGAATGGGATTGAATTCCATGAGTAGAATTTCCTCTTCCGACTTGGAAAATAAATATATTGTAGTCCGAATGAACTTGCAGTGGCGATATTTCAATGGCGTATATTGTCTCATGACATCGAGCTCCAGACCACAATGGTCCAAGAGTAAATGTTAGTGTAAAGGGGTTCTGGAGGTCAATGCATGAAATTAGAAAGTATTTTTTATGCATGGAACCTCATGAAGAACCTAATATAGTCACGAATCAAAGGGGGCAAAAAATACCCCAATCACTAGATCTGATGAGAGAGTTTCGGCCCTATATAATTTCTCCTATTGGAATCAGCATGAATCTTTTGCATGACCTATGAAATATAATCCCCATGAATAGAACAAAGGATAATCCCATAAAATCCACTTATTTAGAAAATACACTCGAGATTGGGACCATTATGGATGGTGAACTGCAATGCGCGCAATCAGATTCACTCATGCTCAGATCGATCGTCCGGGAGATTACCATGATTGAGATAGCTAATAAATGGGGTCCTCCAGTATGGAGTCACTACTAACACTGTATAAGGGGGGCCTGGGCGTCTTGGCATAGAGTCACCAGCAGTAATGTTTCATACCTTCTAGCTATAATCATCATCTAGTTGTATGGGAGTGATGACTTTCCGATGTGCCCCATGGATAATCAACTCGTCCGGATCAGGTTCTACAATAGATTCGTCCAGGCTGTCCAAGGCATCGACTGACTATTTTTTGAACAGGGTACACGAGTAACTTCTATACAAGAAGGGAACTAAGCCATCAACTATGGAGAACGAACTAAAAGTGGTACGATCTATGGCTTCCTGATGATGTAGTAACCATTGATATACTAGATGGCTAGTTCGGAGTCCCCATTCACCTGAAAGTGGGAAACGTCAATCTCGAGGGCTAGATCGAGACTAGTAATGTGAGCCTGGTACACTGCCTTGTTGTTGGTACAACCTTAAAATATCATTAATGAATATTATATGACCACTTTTTCAGGCATGAGGAAGACCATACCCAAGAACACTCTATTGAATCTAGTGGCATTCATTCTTCTGTAAGTAGGGCTTTGGGAAGTTCCATAAATGTGGATTTTCAAACACTGAATAGATTGATCTACTGAGAGGATTGCCTCATCTAGAAAATAAAATCAAGATACCACTCTCTGGGTGTTGGAGGGATGGCGAGGATTTCTACCAATTCCTTCCCCTTGATAGCTTTCTTAGGAAAAATAGGATTTCTAAATGTTGAAGGATCACTAACAACCAAGCTACACTACTTGTCAATATGAGCTAGTTCAGAATTTAGTTGTGTGGGTCCACTCAGGACACCAAATATAACGTATGGTTTTGTAACTAATGTATCATTTTCTACAATGAAAATAATAGTGCAAGACATCTCTTCTCAATAGAATAATATCTAGTCTCTATATCAAGTAGAATGAAGCTTTGATATTATGAATTGTTCTTTTTTAACCCAATTGTTTTTCGGGGTGAGAAGGGAACAAAATTATTTTCCCACAGAGGTCACATAAAGGAGTAGTGGCGTTCTAAATATTGCAGGCATCAAAACCAAAGGATGTATCATGGACAACTTGATCTCCTCAAATGTAGTCAAACACTCGACAATCCATTGAATATCGACACCTTTCATCATTATCTAGGAAAAGGGCATACACTTTCCAGCCAGATTTTTGATGAATTGGCTTATATAGGTTATGTGTGTAAGGACCCAAACTTTTTGAATAGTATATTAATTTACTCTTAGAAATTTAATAGAGATGTTAATTGTTAATGTAGAAAGAAGATTTGATGGCTCCATCAAGTAGACTCGAACCATATGAAGCCCACTAATCAGATCTTGGGAAGGAGGTGGAATCTATGAGCTTCTCTTTGGACCAAGCCGAAGCTGAACTCTAGTGTGTCAGGCTTGAACGGAACCGCATATGGGAGAAGTTCAAGTTAGTGGAGATTACTACTAGGGCAATGTTATCCGAGCCTCCATCAGATTCTCTCTCCTTAGCACACCTTACACATAGGTCATATGCTGGTGTTATAAGGGGCTATGTAATGAGACCGTAGCTAATTTGTGTAGTCCTTTTAGATAAATAAAATTGTGATTTCTTCCTATGGTGAAGTTTGTGAATTTTCCAATGTCAGGATAAAATAGGAGGTAACTTATGGATGAATTTTGAAAAAAATGATATTTTAATATATTTATGTAAACCTTAAATAATTAATTTTGTGTAAGGATTTTCAAAAAATGGTATTCTAAAAATGTGTTCAGTATGAAATTTAGAGTCTAATAAAATCAAAAAAAATATTGGTGAATAGTAAATTATGAATAGTGATTTTATGCTTAGGATTAGTAATATGACCAAATGGATAAGTAATCTCATTTAAATAAATTATTAATATAATTTAGGCACCTTGAGTAAGTAATTGATTCAATAAAGTAGATAAATAGCTATTTAAAAAATTATTAGTTAAGTATTAGTTTTTTCGGGTGAATAGTGTTTTTTATTTATGAATTAAAATTAGAATATTAATAAAATTATTTTTATAAAATGGATTTCATTTTTGAATTCAGAGCATCGGTATTATGTTAAAATAATTTTTTGGGATTTTTCTGAAAAAGATGAATTTTCGGTGAATAGTGAATTTTCAGTTTAGAGTTTCGGTTGTTTAATGACATCATTAGGGAAGTAATAATTATATACTAATTCTGGTCGACTTATTAACAGTATTATAAGGTATGAGGTGTCCCAAATGGCCACCCTTGTGAAAATACCTTGGGCAAGCCCATTGTTTTTTCCAATACATCCAATGAGGTGTCCCTTGGCCATTAATGCCTTGTCCCTTAGCTTCCCCTATAAATACCAATCCATTTTTTCATCCTTTCCATTCTAAAATCCTCCTCAATTATTTTCTATCCTCCTTATCTCCCAAGGTTCCCCCGATACCTCAAGGTCCCGACCATCGAGTTTTAAGAGTTACGTATTAAGATAATGGATCCTACCTCTCACATTCTTTTCAAGTACTATCATTTGCCTCATTTATTTTAATCCCCATGTTATTATGTTGGGGGTGTTCTTTTATATTCATATTACTTTCCTTTTTATGTTTATATCATGTGAGACCCCCTCTTTCTCTCATCAATTCAGTTTAACAATGTTAAAGCGGCGTCGTTAGGCTGCCGAATTTTTGTAAGGAATTATTCCTCCCTTCTCATTATCAAGTTCTATTTTCATGTCATGTCTTTCAAGTTCCTTTTTATTATGTTGGGGTATGATCTATATATACATCTTACATTTCATGTATTTTCATATTCTGAGAGACCTTATTTGATCTCATCAAATAATTTTTTTTTGATGTTTTAAGTGACGTCGTTAGGCTGCATAATTTTCATCAGGGAATTCTTATTTTTTCTTCTTTCCATCTATTTCATTTCCTATGGGTTGTCTTTAAAATTTCATAAACATGTTCTTATATCATTTATATTCTGTCCCTATACTGTTCTATGGATCATTTTTTAGTGCGTGACCCATGTCCCCTCTCTTTTCAATGTTTTCTAAAACTCTGTAACATAGACGTTATTCTGCAGAATTTTCGTCTCAAAATGTCTCTCCCTTTTTCTCAAAATATTTTATATTATTAGGTGAATACTCAACGATCATTATTTTTTAGGTTTATTAACATATATAACAAAATGATCTATTTTAATTATGGGATTTACATACATGAAACCCTCTTTCCTTTTCCATGGGTTTAAAATGACATAAAGATCTTGTCTTAAAAGCAGTCTTTAAAACATTATGATTATGAAATGAAACCCATTTATTTTATGCTAATGGGTTATTTATGAAATGATTGATGATGAAATTTTTGTATCACATGATAATAAAGACAAATTAAGGGTGTGTCCTGAGAGCGCTCCAATGCATTGGGTAATGATGTAATCTCTAGGGATTACAATTTTAACGATACCTTGGTGAATAACCTGGATAATTTTTATTAAAGGAAACCATAGGGATGGAACTTGGTGACATGTTCATGATTGTATAAGTTAAATGTTGTACCCACATCTTCATGTTATGATTCATGTTCTTTTCATTATAATATACCTCATGATCTCTTTTTCATGCCTTAAAAATATTTATCATGACTTTATTGATGTATATCAAGTTCAAATGTAAAATGATTCTCATTTTTCCCTTACTGGGCCTTCTACTCAACCTATCCTTTGATGTATGATCCCAGTTTATGAGATGTTGTAATGAACTTAGGATGAACAATGAATAGGCCTTCAAAGTGTTTAAAATGAATTTTATATGTTTTTTTCATGTATTATGTTCCTAATTTCCACGACACAAGACTTTAAAGATCATCTGTCTTGTAAGATGTAATGAAAAGTTATGTTATAAAAAGGTAGGATGCCACAGTTGGTACCAAAGTACGGTTTAGTTATTTATGGGAATTATGCTATGAAAACATTTGGAAGAACCCTATTGAAAAGTTTAAATATAGGGATAACTTCTTGGTATTTTGGGGAGTATTGAGTAAGTGGTTTATCAAACAAATACATCCTTTTATGGATACAAACATGTAGTTCTGGATCTAGAATAGATATACATAGGGGTAAAAACAGAAAACACTTCTTTGATCTAGACTCAAACGGGAACTGGTGCACGAAAACGGGCCTTGCTGCACTCTTGGTTACGACACTCCCGGGCGATATGTTTGGTTAATCACAAGCTTTTTATGAATCATTATGAAGGAATTATAGAGAAATATAATTGTTCAAGCGTGACGTTTTATGATGTATAATCCATTATAGTTAAACTATTCGTAAATGAAACAATTTTCTCACTAAGATTTTATTCTTTTAGAAAATGGAAGGTAGTAGGAGGAACCGTGAAAATGGTTACCGCAATGGACCATGCGTTGACGGCCCTCCGATGGAAATCATAATGGAAACATTCATGAGAATGATGAACCAATTGACTCCAGTTATGAGAAATAACATGAATCAAGCTGAGAGGCCGATCTCACCACGAAGGGAATGACATTATGTTGAGCCATTCATGCATCAACAACCACCAAAATTCAGTGGATATACTGTACCATTGGTTGTGGAACAATGGATAACGTCCATTGAAATGATATTTTCTATACTTCATTGGTCGGAAGAGGAAAAAGTCACCCTTGTTGTCTACCGCCTAGAAGGGGTAGCTGATCAGTGGTGGTAACTGATAAAAAAACTAATCCAAGGGATGAAATGGATGCTGTGGAGTGGGAAGAGTTCAGGGAATATTCTTCAATAAGTATTTCCCTCGTTTGATGAGAACGAGAAAGGAGAGAGAATTTCTCGAGCTGAAGCAGAAGGATAATGAATCTATTGAAATCTACAAGATGAGCATGAAAATGCTATCCCATTATACCTCAAGAATTGGCATGGACCCTAATGGGAAGGTTGGTAGATTATTTGGTGGACTACGACCTCATCTGCGGAAGAATGTATCCAACAGGGACTATGATAGCTTTGAAGACATAGTTCGAAGTGCTATTAAAGTCAAACTGGAGTTTGGGGAGACACATTGGTCTCACAAATCTAATGAGAATAAGAGAGCTCTAGAACAAATCATGGGAAAAATCATTGATTAGTAAAGAGTTGGAAAGCAAATACAACATGACACATGCAATAAATGTGGGAAGATGCATTCGGGGAACTGCTTGATCGGAAGTGTTATGTGCTACATGTGTGGAAGGGAAGGCCATATTTTCTGAATTGTCATAATGATGTGAAGCCTCAACTCCCCAAAACTAATTATAGAGGAAAGATGGTTCTGACCCCACCCTAAGTCCAATGATTTAAGTGTGGACAAATGGGCACTTTGCTAATCACTGTCCAAATCTGAGGGCAGTGGAGGGGAATCACCATCAATATCAGCAAAGGCCAAGGGAGCAAGGATGTGAGTTTTCTATGACAAAAAATGAAGTTGATGATCCGAATGATGTGGTTGCATGTACTATTATTGTCCTCTCGAAAACTAGCAATTATTTTGTTTGATTCTGGTTCTATGCATTACTTTATTTCCTCCATGTTTTCATAGAATATAGAATCAATCCCTGAACTGATAGAGGTAGAGTTGTCATTCAAAACTCTAAGTTGGATTATCGATGCATCAACAGTTTTTAGAGACTCTAGTGTTTTTTTAGTGAGGAAAATCTTATCACAAATCTAGTAGTCATTCCCATGATAGAATTCGACATTATACTAGGAATGGAATGGCTCTCAAAGTATAATGAAAGGATCAAATGCAGATGTAAAGAAATCTCAGTAGTATTGAATGAACGACCTATAATTATCTTCCACGGAGAGATATCCCGACCTGATCTTTGTCTACAGGCACCTTCTATAGCATTCATTATAGAGTTAATCGGTGAGGATGAAAAAGGAAAAGGGAGTATACAAATAGAATATTTTCTGGTTGTTCAATAATACATGGATGTATTTCCATAGGAGTTACCTAGACCTCCCCAGAACGAGAGGTAGAGTTCTCCATTGAACAAGCACCTGGATCTCATCCAATATCAATGACCCCATATAGAATGGAAAATGTGGAGCTAGAGAAGTTAATGAAACAACTACAAGACTTGATGGAGGAGGGGTTTATCCAACTGAGTGTGTCTCCATGGGGAGCACCAGTTCTCTTTGTAAAGAAGAATAATTGATCAATGCATTTATGAATTTATTATAGATAACTGAATGGAATCACAGTGAAGAACAATTACCCTCTTCCAAGAATTGATAACTTATTTGACCAACTTTGTGGGACTCAATTAATCTCCAAGACTGATCTTTGATCTGGTTATCATCAACTAAGGGTAAAGAAAGAAGATATTCCAAAGACTTCTTTACAATCAAGATATGGGAATTATGAGTTTACTGTTATGCACATCGTCTTGACTAATTCTCCGACTATTTTCATGGATTTGATGAATAGAGTCTTTAGGGACTACCTTGATAAATTTGTGGTGGTTTTTACTGAGGATATTTTGATATATTAAAAAAGTCGTGAGGAGCATGAAGATCATCTGAGGGTTATTTTGAAAACTCTGCAGAAGGAGAGGCTCTTTGGAATGTTCAAAAATTGTGTGTTTTTCTTTCAATAAGTGGATTTCTTGGGGAACATTGTAACCAATGAAAGAATCTCGGTTGACCCTGCAAATAGAATGGTTGTGGAGGAGTGGCCTCAACCAATAATAACAACTATGATTCTAATTTTCCTTGGATTAGCAGGATATTATTGGTGGTTTGTGAAAAACATTTCACAGCGTTCAAATCCACTAACCAAGTTGACTCGAAAAGGGGTGAAGTTCATCTAGAAAATGGAATGCATGGAACGTTTCCAAGAGATGAAGAAGAGATTCGTAACTTCCCCAATGCTAACACTACCCTCTATCGGAGAAGGGTTCATTAATTTTAGCGATACATCTCTAAAAGGGCTCAGGTGCGTCCTCATCCAAAATTACAAGGTCATTGCTTATGCATCTGGATAGTTGAAGATTAGTGATTAGAATTATCCTAATCATGATATAGAGCTAGTGGCAGTTGTTTTTTTCTCTAAAGATATTGAGTCACTATCTTTATGGGGGGAAATGTGATATATTCACTGACCACCAGTTTTTAAAGTTTATTTTCACGCAGATAGAATTGAACATGAGACAAAGTAAATGGTTGGATCTTAATAAAGACTATGAATTTTCAATTAATTATCACCCTGGAAGAGCAAACAATGTCGCAGATACATTAAGCATGAATGACCCTGTTGTTTTGGCAACAATGAGGATCCTAGGAGATCCCTTGATTAACGATATAGTAAAATTGGTCATGGTAATTGTAAGGGAGCATACAACATCAACCCTTTCCCAAATTATTTCTCAACCTTCATTACTAGAGAAGATCAAGAAGGCTCAAAAAGAAGATCTTTTGTTTCAGGAGAAGTTTGAGGCTGTGAAGGATGGGATGTTTCCTGATTTCAATATTGATCAAGAAGATGTATTGAAATTTCGTACAAGACTATGTGTTCTATCTATTCTGGAGATAATGAATGAACTGATGGATGAAACTCATAGCTCTACATTATCTATACATCTGGGAAACACTAAAATGTATAGATTCCTTCATGATCATTATAGGTGGGATAACATGAAGAGGGAGATTTCTGATTACACTACAAGGTGCCAAGTGTGTCATCAAGTAAGGAAAAATGACAACTTCTTAAGGGGGTATTACAACCGCTACCCATACCAGCATGGAAGTGGGATAATATCACTATGAACTTTGTCACTGGTCTCTTGAAAACCACCAAATGGAACAATAAGATATGGGTTATAGTAGACAGTCTCACCATGACTTCCCAATTTATCTCTATTCGTGAAGATTTATCTCTGGATCAGCCTTCCATGATATATATAAAGGAAGTGGTATGGCTGCATGGGGTACCACTATCCATCGTATCTGATCGTGATCTAAGACTCAAATCAAAATTCTGGAGAAGTCTTCAACATGCTCTGAATACTAAATTGAATTTTAGTACGACCTATCATCCTCCAACTGATTTCCAATCTAAATGGACTATTCAAACACTTGAGGACATACTGAGATTAATTTCAATGGAATTTAATAGTGGATGGGATCAACACCTCCCATTAGTTGAGTTCTCATAGAAAAATAGCTTCCATTCGAGTATTCAAATGGCACCCTATGAAGTTTAGTATGGAATGTGATGTAGAACTCCTACCTGTTGGGATGAATTTGGTGAGAGAAAGTATCTTGGGCCTGATCTTGTGCAAGAGATGATAGAAAAGGTTCGTTCCATCCAACTATACATAGAGGCTGCTCAGATTCGGTAGAAGAGCTATGCTGACAACCGTTGAACAGACATGGATTTTGGTGTTGGCGTCAAAGTATTCCTTCAAATTTCTCCATGGAAGTGAGTCATGCTATTTGGGAATAAAGGGAAGCTCATCCCTAGGTACATTGGATCCTATGAAATCCTTGATTTCATAGGGGCAGTGGCCTATCATCTAGAACTTCCACCAAACCAAGCTCATGTTCACGATGTCTTCCATGTATCTCTCTTGAGGAAGCACATACTCGACCCTTCGCATGTACAGAACCCAGAGGTGGTACAACTGGAACATGACCTCTCTTATGAGGAGCAGCTAGTGGAAATCTTAGACCATAGAGAAAAGGTTCAACGCAAAAAGACTACTGACCTTGTGAAATTGTTGTTGAGGAATCAAATGTTTGAAGAAGCGACGTGGGAGCTTGAGGAAACAATGAAGCAAAAGTACCCTCACCTTTTTGACTAGGCCTTTGATTTATGATTTCGGGGAAGAAATTTCATAAGGGGGGAAGAATGTGACGGCCCTAACATTTTGAATAGTATATTAATTTACTCATAGAGATTTAATAGAGATGTTAATGGTTTATGCCGAAAGAAGAGTTGATGACTTCATCCAGTAGACTCGAACCATATGAATCCCACTTATCAGAGCTTGGGAAGGAGGTGGCATCTTTGGTATTCTCTTTGGACCAAGCCCGCGATGAACTCCAGTGTGTCAAGCTTGAATGGAACCGCCTATGGGAGAAGTTCATGTTAGTGGAGATTACTACTATGGGAATGTTATCCGAGCCTCCATCAGATTCTCCCACCTTAGCACACCTTACACTTAGGTCATATGATGGTGTTATAAGGGGCTCTGTAATGAGACCATATCTACTTTTTGTAATACTTTGGGATAAATAAAATTTTGATTTCTTCCTATGGTGAAGTTTGTGAATTTTCATATGTCCAGATAAAATAGGATGAATCTTATGGATGAATTTTGAAAAAAGGGTTATTTTAAAATATTTATGTAATCCTTAAATAATTAAGGACGTGTAAGGATTTTTAAAAAAAGGTATTTTGAAAAGGTGTCAGCAAGAAATTTATATTTTAATAAGATCCACATAACTTTTGGTGAATATTAAATTATCAATAGTGATTTTATGCTTAGGATTAGTAATATGACCAAAAGGATTAGTAATCTCACTTAAAAAAAGTATTAATATAATTTAGGCACGTTGATTAATTAATGTTATTCAATAAAATAGGTAAATAGATATTTCAAAAATTATTAGTTATGTATTAGTTTGTTTGGGTGAATAGTTTTTTTTTTGGTTTAAAAATTTAATTTAAAATATTGATAAAAATATTTTTATAAAATGGATTTCATTTTTGATTTGATATCATTGATATTATGTTAAAATAATTTTTTGGGATTTTTCTGAAAAAGGTGATTTTTCGGTGAATAATGAATTTTATGTTTAGTTTTTTCGGTTTTTAATGACATCATTAGGGATGTAATTATTATGTAATAATTCTGGTAGACTTATGAATATTATTTCAAGTTATGTGGTGTCCCAAGTGGCCAATACCATGGGCAAATACCATGGGAATGCCCATAGTTTTTCCAATACCACCAATGGGGTGTCCCTTGGCCATTAATGCCTTGTCCCCTCACTTCCCCTATAAATACCAGGCCATTCCCTCATCCTTTCAATTCTAAAATACTCCTCAACAATTTTATGGCCTCCATACCTACCAAGGATCCCCCAGGCCCTCAATTTCCCAACCTTCTATTTTTAAGAGTTATGTTTTAAGGTAAGGGATCATACCTCTCACTTTCTTTTCAAGTACTATCGTTTATGTCATTTTTTTAGGCCCCATGATCTTATGTTGGGGGTGTTATTTTATATTCATATTACTTTCCATTATATGTTCATATGATGAGATACCCCCTCTTTCTCTCATCAATTCATTTTAAGAATTTTTATGTGGTGCCGTTAGGCTGCCAAATTTTTGTAAGTGATTGTTTCTCCCTTATCATTTTCATGTTCTATTTTCATGTCAAGTATTTAATGTTCCTTTTTATAATTTTGGGGTATGATATATATATTCATCATACTATTCCTTTATTTTCATATGATGAGATACCCTATTTTATCTAGTCAAATCATTTTTTTGAAAATTTAAGTGACGCCGTTAGGCTGCCGAATTTTTATCATGGAAATATTATTTTTGTCTTCCTTCAATGTTTTTAATTTCATATTGTGTGTCTTTAAAATTTCATTACCATGTTTTTATATCCTTTATATTCTGTCCCTATAATGTTCTATGGATCATTAATGAGTGGTTGACCCATGTCCCCTCTATTTTCAATGTTTTCTAAAACCCTTTAACATACCCGTTATGCTACTGAATTTTCGTCTTAAAATGTCTCTATCTTTTTCTAAAATTATTTTATTTTATTAAGTCAATACTCAAAGCTATTTTTTCTACAGGTTTATTCACATATATATCAAAATGTTCTATTTTAATTCTGGGATTTACATACATGAAACCCTCTTTCCTTTGTTGTTGGTTTAAAATGACATAAAGATCATGTCTTAAAAGCAGTCATTAAAACGTTATGATTATTAAATGAAACCCATTTCATTTTTTCTATATGGGTTATTTATGAAATGTTTGATGATGATATAGGTGGGTAACAAGATAATAAATACAAATTAAGGGTGCGCCCTGATAGCGCTCCAACGCGTTGGGTAATGATGTAATCTCTAGGGACTACAATTTTAACGACACCTTGGTGAATAACCTTGGTAATTTTTTTTCAATGAATCCTTGGGGATGGACCATGGTTATATGATCATGATTGTCTATGTTAAATGTGGTACCCACATCACAATGTTATTAATCATGTTCTTTTCATTATGATATTACTCATGATCTCTTTCTCATGACTTAAATCTATTTATCATTACTTTATTGATGTATATCAAGTTCACATGTAAAATGTTTATCATGTTTCCCTTACTAGGCCTTCTCCTCACCCTTTTCTTTGATGTAATCTCATAGGTTATTAGATTCTTTAATGAAATTAGGATGAAAAATGAAGTGTCATTTCAAATGTTTTACAAAAATTTTATATATTGTTTTCATGTATTATGTTCCTAATTTCAAATACCCAAGACTTTAAAGATCCGCTATCTTGTAAGATGTGATGAAAAGTTATGTTATAAAAAGGTGGGATGCCACAATGTGACCTGGAATTCCTCGGATCTCCCAAATGTTTCTCATATGAGACATCTTACTGATGGCATAGATCTTATTCAGTTGATCTCAATGCCTCTATATCTGATAATGAAGATGAGAAACTTTACAGAGGTTACCCCGGAGGAACACATTAAGGGGTACATCTTTAGGTGGCAGGATTGTAGGAAGCCCAACACATTCGTGAGATCCTTTAGATGGTATTGGTTTTGGATATAATTGACCACCATATCATCTACATAGCATTCCACCAATTTCATGAGGATCACCTTCAATAAAGAAATGCATGGCACACTGATAGGTGCAAGGTGCATTCTTTAGATCAATGTGAATTACCTACGAGCATAATGTACCTTTTGTTTCCCAAAATATCATTGAATCATCATCCATGGGGGGCATTAGAATTTGGTTATACCCATAATACCAATCTATGAAAGAGATATCGTGGATCCCAACGGTGTAATCAATAAATGACTCTATCATAGGAAGGGGAAAGTCACATTTCATACATTTATGGTTGATAACATGTAAGTATATATAGACAATGATTAAAACATTATTCTTCCTAATTATAAATAAGTTAGCTAACCATCAGGTGTACAGGACCACCTTGACGATTTTGGCTTTGATGAGCATATAAACCATGGCCATGACCATGACACCATGAGAAGGGTGAATCAGTCAAGTAAGCTGTTTTAACCTGTGATGATTTTTTGGAAGGCCGAGATGGTGTATGTAGACATGAGGATATAGGATTGACATAGATTAATAACTACAAGAGAATAAATAATGATGATGCTTTAGGAAATCCATATATCATTGTTGATCTCCAATAAGAATTGAAGCACTGATCATGGTTGGATACA
Organism: Viscum album; assembly: GCA_963277665.1. NCBI lineage: Eukaryota > Viridiplantae > Streptophyta > Magnoliopsida > Santalales > Viscaceae > Viscum > Viscum album. The sequence continues at coordinate 2,019,190,752 of OY728127.1, forward strand.
GATATGCCTCGTTATAGAGGTTCAACAATAATAATTCATTGAACATGGCAGAGATACCCTCATTTATTGCAGGAGGAGAATCCTCCTAATACACTTATTTATCCATAGAGGATGTATCATTGGTTGGAGGTGTCTCTTCCAAGTGTAAAGATCTTGATGGGAAACTGGTGTCAGCCTGAGTGGTGGTGGAAACATCATTGGGGAGCTCCTATACTGGCTATGGAAGGGAGAAAAAAATATGATGACCCAATCCCATCTATCCAATAAACCAAGAGGCCACATTTGACGGTATCAAAGAAATTGTAGCACGTCCTCTTGATAAAATTTTTCACAACCTGAAAAAACAATAAATTTTGACGTATTGTCATTTCCATGGGGAAGGCATCTAGATAACTTATGGGAGTACGGGATAAGAGATCCTCAAATACTGATTTTAATAGAAATAGGAGGTTATCATCGGATGCTCCTTGGAATTGGGATGGTGCTTCTACCTCATTCCATAGAAAACAATGGATTTCCCAAAATCTGGGGTCATGGCCTCCAATTGGTTGATCGGAAAAATGAAGGCATCATTCCTGTCATTCTATGGGTTTTTCACAGATGTAACATGTTCAACCTCATTAGTGTGATTATGCTTGTCCTTTATTTAGTAATAATTGAAATCCATGTAGTGAGATTCACATGAGGAAAAGGGAGATACATCACCTTGGAGTATTCTTAATCAATAATTAAAGGAGTACTTAAGGTATTGGTGATATGAAGAATCGACCACCATGTGCTTGTGGAGCCATGGCCTACCCATAAATACATTCCAAGAGGTGTCTTGTGAGATGACCATGAACTATATGGTATAAAATAGGCATCAAAAAATTAGTCTTCAGGAGGTTCATTCCAATTGGTGTCTATTCCATCATGTCATAAACTTGAATTAATAGGTCAGAGGGAATTAGATTAGCCTAGGATGGTCCAATAATTTAGAGTGTCCGAGTTAGGATAAGGATGATCCAAGAACCTGTTTCGACTTGACAATGTAGAAACATCATGCCATCTAAATGGTCAGTGATGTACAATTGTAGGATTTTCCATTGTATAAGTTAGCCTCCATCTTTTACAGTGAAAGAGAAAATGGCATATCATTCTGTATACTCGACTGCCTCCGCATGGAAGGCCTCTATAGCCACTAAATTCATCTCAAACAATATGGGGATTATTAATGCCTCGGGAAGGGAATTACACATATCATATGATAGGAAATGATACTAGAGGATAGATATCTTCACTGGAATTTTGGCATGATGGTTGATAATATCTTACACTTGAGCCAGGTGTGAACTGCAAATGACGGGAGGTTGATCAGTGATTGGATGTGTGATGGGGCCTTCTGGTTGAATCGGTGACCGACAAGTGATGGGAATGTCCTGCTACTCACTAGTCAAAATGAATATAGTTACTATCGTATGATGGATGGAACATGTAATATTGTAGCTTGATCATGGTTGTTCTTCTTGATAGAGTATTAAAAATGACAATTGAGTCTAATCTGATGAAATATGATGAGAATGATACACATGTTGAGATCTATATATGTCCTACTTTCTAGTCTCAGAAGCATGTACGACTAGGATGGAAGAACTGAACAATGCATTTTGGAAACTCACATAACCATGGCTCCATCGACCAAGGCATCTTCCATGGATGTTGGGTGGATCTGTTAGACACTCTTCATCATTGGGAACCATGTTGGTGTTTTTTAGTTCCATGGTATTTACCGAAGCATACCCATGATTATCACATGAAGAATCCTCCATAATTGGACATATTCTGGGGGGAAACACAATCTTCAGTTGCTTGAGGTTGTTGATAGCACATGATGATGATGGAATCAGTGGGGGACTGTTCATTCCCTTTAATCGTTTATTCTTGCTCTTCTATGATGAGGAAGACTGAAATTCATACGAAGATGTAGAAGCTGTAGGTACTGTGGCATTCTATGAAGGATCATGTTGGCTCAACCATGAATGGATAACACCATTGGAAAAGCAACATCATTGTGGGCCATCCAGTCAATTTATTTTAGTAACCCACATTTAGAAACCTACGTCCATTAACCTTTGCTGTCATTATCACTATCAAGCTTTATGAACTCACATGCCACTTGTGTCGGGGCTAGACCTAACCTGACTATGTTGTTATCGACCTAGTCTTAGAGACTGTATTTAAACATGTAGCACTTCTTGAGGGTATTCCCAAGGTTTCAGTGATAGGGGAAAAAATTGTGGAGATCCGTGAGGTCCACCTCTTTGGGCCCCCTACATTCTGAAACTGTAAAAGTCCCTGGTCCAAGCCGCTTTAGAAATAATTCAGGAACTATTCCTTAATAAATGAGTAGGTCTAGTTCCTTCAGTCTGAAAATGGATCTCTAGGAGCCTAGATTGTAAAATATGTTGTACGATCCTTTCATAGAGTTGGAACCTGATTTTCTAGCCATATGTGGTGGAAATGCGTTACGATGGGGTGTATTTTGATTCTAAGGTGTGTGCTAATGGGTCAGAGGCTATGCCTGAGATTGAAGGCCTCAATTAGTATATGGAGGTGGATCCACTAGTAATAACTCCAACTGCCTGGGGCCCTCTATTTTGGCTACTCTAGTTGGCTCGGCCTTAACATATCTTCTTGGGGATCCACATGGGAAAAATCATATACCTTCGTGGCCTTCTACAAGGCTTCCTTTAGAGGCCGTGAATTGTCAGAGAAATCTAGAAATACACTTGGGTTGCTGTGAGTGATTAAAGAGGGGACCTATTTAATTTTTTCATTCCCATAGACATTTTATGTATCTATTCTATAGTCCACGAAAAATAAATGGAATGTGTTAGGCCATTCCACCTAGTGAAAATGTTTGAAACACAATCGTCATGCCACTACATGAACCTAATGAGTTTAGCATTACTTGTTTTCTAGGTGCTGAAAATGAACTTGTAGAGATACTATCAACGGATGTCCTACCAACCAGTTACTGACCTAATGGGTAGATGGATGCACCAAAAAAATGTGGTCCCTTCTAATGTTTGTATGAAACCCCAGAGCATGGAGGCCTCATGTCGCACTCGAGTTCACAACATGTGTTAACACATTGAGATGAAGTGGGATAGATGCTGAAAAATATTTCACATCCCATTAATGGGAGAAAAGGTAGGATTTTCAAGGCCAGGAGGTGATGGCATATCACCCACCAATGTCGTAAATGGCTTTCCATCTGGGGGATTTCCACCTATTGAGTTTCTAGATCCTAGAATTGGGAAATGAGTGATTCCATTGGATCATCACAGAGGTGATTCCTATATTAACATGGATTTATGACCACTAGTGAGTTGGAATGTTATACAATATGATAAGAAATCCTTGAAGATCATGGAGAAGCCCATGGGATGACCTGTAGGACTATCATTGAATAACCTTTGGAGATTTTCAGGGAACCGTAGATGGGTCCCAAAGAGGGTTATCTCACATCTTGGGTGGATTTTGTGGCACATATCATTCCCACATGACATAATCTTTTCCTTCAACCCTTTATATATGTATATGATGGTGAAGGTAACCTAGGAGAAACATGTCGGGGGGGAGTTGTACAATCCCCTGTTGCCCCACCAATTATTACAATAATCTAGCCTTCATTCCACATTACATTCAGCGAGTAGGTCAGATATCATCATTTTATATGTCTAGAGCTATTGATGGAACACATTTTTAGGGCCATCATTTGTTTTAGGAACTGAACCAGATAAATCAAATTTTTTTATGGTCTGGGAATACTTATTTCCCTTTGATGGGTTCTAATCGAGGGATAATGACCCAGATGGTGGAGGAAGGCCAACTAAATTTTTATGTTGGTGAGTAACTATTCACAAAGGATCCAATAGCTTTTACACTACCTAAGGGGTTTGTTCACTTCAAATCGATCTATATCGGCCACTTTCTGTGAATGGTAATCCATGTTTACTACGACTATACGTGGAAGAATATCCTCAATATCACCTAGCAAGTTGGGCTAGCCCCAGAAGGATATAAAATGGAGGGAAACATACTTCCCCCAACAATATATCAGAACATGAATTGGTAATCTTGAGGAGCACTATAAAGCTATGGATACATCATTCATAGAGTTTCTAATGGTGACTGGGTGACTCTGGGCAGTGAGCTATGGGGAGAACAACCAATTTGACCATGTGGCATTGTTTGTCGAGGTCATAAAAGTGTTCCTCGCACTTATGGTAAGATTCATATTGATGATGGAGAAAGAATTGTGTTTCCCATAGAGTTCTGTAGAATCAAATGATCTCATCCTTGGTAAGAGTTTTCAAAGTGCATAAATCTGCAACTAAAATGGGCCAGAACGTTTTTGGGAACTGGTCCACTGCAATGATGTCCTACCGGCTCCTCTGTACAAACATAGGATTTGGTCCTTGGTTTCCCCACTAATCAACTGGGGTAGGATGAGGGACTTATAATGACATTGATGTAGACCCTTGCAATGTAAGACTGGCCAGTGGAGAATATAGTGCAAGAGCTGAAAATTCACCACATCTTGGGATATCGTCTGAATAATGAAACGACTATGTCGCCAAATCTCGATAAGACAGACTAATAACCACAGCTTCCCGTGTAGGGGTTTTGGGTACTGATGTTGTGTTATGCTATTTATCATCCTCTATGGGTCCCCAGAACAACTATCTCTGATCTCTAGATTCGGTAGAGAGGGATCATGTTGAGGATAGGTAGGATTTCATAGCTAGACCTTGGAAAGAGAACAAATAATTATCCTCTAGGATTTATCTTTGGAGGGATGTAGGGATCTAGTAGACCTCACATTATTGAAGGATGAGGTTTATATGACTTGTTCCCACCCCAATATCTGACATAGAAGACATGAGAGATATTTCTATCACTGAATGCCACTCCACCTCTGTATTTGAGCAGGAGACGTGATTAATCGAGGTCTAAAACATCCCAGTATTATTCCTTTGGTGGAGGAGACCTGCCCTACTGCCCCGACACTATTCTTTATGATGGGGTATATTTTCAACATGAAGAGGGACTTCAAATGATCTGGTACTAGTGTGGAGAATACAACCTCCTAGGGTGTGATGGGGTGTGAGTAGCTCTCGGAAAAAATTTAAATGTGAAATGGTGATGTCCATCATGTCGCTAGATAGCCTATGCGGGGGGGGGGGGGGTATATGTGGGATCTGTTAGTGTGTGTAGTACCTCCTATGGATATTTTGGGAGCATGGGTTGTGCATACTTGTTTTTTAGGCTTAGAGGTGATAGTATGAGAGGGCCTTCACACCAGTCAAAAAAACATGGTGAATACATCCATGTTGGATGTCAATGAATAGGGGAAGTCCTTTTTTAGATGTGGTAAGAACATAGGGAAGACCCCCATGCTGATGCCTAACCGAGCAAGGAGGATCTTCACATCACCAAATTGCGACAGGAGGAATGAATCTATACCTAGGATCAAGGGTGAAAAAGAAACATATGTGCTCGATGTTAGTGCAACTGGGAGGTCTTTCTACCAGACTAATTGTTGCATGTTGAGGACCTAAATGATGGGATTGGGAGTGGGGTGGGCCTTATCTATCATTGATGGGGGCACGGGGAGGACCTACACACTAGATTTCATCACCGCTAGTCGGCATGCGATGTGTACTACCTATGCCGTCGACCAAGAGAGTCGTCCCAACCTATCTATGGGGAAGTTGGGGCCTTGATCCAGGTTGGGAATATAATTTCCCCTTATTCAGAATAAATAGGTTATTGAAAATATGCATCGGTGGTGGAATTGTCCATTGTAGCCATTGATGATGATCCCCTTAGCAGGCATCTTACTCACCTTGCACCCGACATTGGCACCAGGTTAACCAAATTGGGTTCGGAGGTGCATGTATGTAACTCACATGCTCCTCTACCTTTAAGAAAATGTGGTGGAACTAACTCAGTGTGGTGGGATCCCTCCTTGGCAGCCCTTGGGATGGGATCACATCCGGGCAGGCCCAGAAATCCCTCACCTCATTTTTCACATGGGAGTGAGTTGTTAAAAAATTAGTGGGAGAGACTCACCGAAATGGTTATAGGATGGAGTGGGGAGTATTGGCTCCCTATGTGGGCCTTTTTGGTAGGACGACGAGGTGTAGAAGCCTCTAATTCCTATCTGGCCATATCATGGGTTGGGATAATCTATTCTTCCTCATACCATATAATGAGGTCGTTGGTCACCTTCCAAAGAATGAGTTCAGATTGTTAGATAGGGTATGGGCACCAAATTGTTGTGGATGAGGAGTTTACTGATGAAGAAATGGAGCTACAAAGGATTTTTGTGTTGATGTTTCCCCTACCCCTGCGTCGGAGGGTGGGTGGTGATCTGTTTCCTGACATAACATCTTGGATCCTGCAATTCTTGAAGATTCAACCATTATCACTAAAATGTGGAAATTTACCTCTAGTGTCCCTACAACGTTCCATCTTCCAGGATGGGTTAGAATGATCTTCATAGACAATATCATAGACAGGGACTTACAAAATTTATCTTCCCCCATATCTGTAGAGTTTCACGCTAGACGCACTATTTTGATGGTAGGACCTAGAAGTATATTTCCAGATATTGTGACATGCATATCATATGACTTTTTTAATGATACTAATCTCCACATTGAGTGGATGATTCTAGTCAGGTTTACCATTTAATTTTTCGAAGCTTTTGCTGGGGTGTGCATCTGTCTGTCAAGAACGCACAACTATGTCTCTGTATTCCATCATTCCAAAAGAGGGAGGAATTTTTTTCATATTTAGGTATGTTTAATACATGATTGAAAATTGATGATAGGATGTCAGTCTCCCCTTCCCTAGATTCCTCCTCAGAATTATCATCTACTCCAAGTCTCCCTTAATGAATTTGACATTGTTCGTGAAACTCTTCCCTGAGGCCCAATATTCATGGCCATAGTTTGATTAAAACTCTTCTGTTTGAATATTCAAAGGTGTCCAGTCAGTGGAGCATCCTTCGATCGGGGGATTAGTCACGTAGGACATCACTGACTTTTCTGGATGTTAAAACATGAATTCACCTAGGATTTTTCCCCATATGATAAGAATTCTCAAGGTCGGAGAAGCTTGAGGAATCCCACATCAAGAGAAGCGAATTATATTCCATTGGAAAGTCCCTGAGGTTTTTATCAGCTTCCCATGTTAATAAGGGGTATTCATCTAGTTTAATGTCCAACAGAGATGTGCTGGATAGATCAAAACCATTGGAGGAGTAAATGAGATGGGTATATCCCCAAGATGAATAACATGAAGGGTTTACTAGATGAGTGTATTAAAACATCCAATGATGACAGATCCAATGATTCTTGGGTTCCTATAAAGGGGATTCCATGATTTATCATTAAATAGGATTTAATATCAGTGACGATTCCTACATACCCTATGTAGAGGATAGCGATGAAAACCCACATTGATGGAAGGTGTGAATCATGGGATCAGGGTGTAAAAAATGGACAGTGACCTGAAGACATGTTGGGGAATACACATGGATAATGTCCCATCACAAGATCATCACAATTGGTTGTGTTTTTGTGGAATATGTTTTTCATATTCATGGGTAGCTATCCAAGGGAATGGTGTGATCTCACTAGGATGTGGTGGCTTGGGTATGAATCATGATTAATGATGGGAGGTTGAATGGGGTGGATGAGAGGAATTGGATGAACTAATGTGAAGATGTTGGTGGTGTTGGGATTGAATTTCATTAATGCTTCCTATATAACCCTGTGGTAGGGAATCAATGTCAACATTGTTCTATTGGTGATGGGACACCTATGGCAGTGGCCTGTGAGAATTGACACATAGATGGGACCCAACAGATATAGAACCCCCCATGCTAAGGCATAATCTTCCCGAAGCATAGAAGGGTCAATGGATAGACCAGTATGACACATGGATGATGGATTTGAACCTCCAGGGGGGTTTCTATGCATCCTCGTGTAAGTGAATCTATTTCTATATAGATCAGGATGGGGCACGGAACTGGTGTGTACACAAAGGAAAACGACCTCATGAAATGCTGGGGGTTATGCGTGGTTAGTGGACCAAGAGTTTGTCTGTATCTGATAAGGGGTGGAAAAATTATGTGGGTCCCAGAAAAGGGGACACTTATGTTTACTAGTGTTTGAGGTTAAACCATAGAGAGGCTTCCTACGTACCCTATCTTGGAGACAAGGATCAAAACCCATGTAGATTGAATAATTTTAACATTGATTGGGGTTGAACCTGAGGGAGTCTTCCTACGTACCCAGTCTAGAAGATAAGGATAAAACCCACGTAGTTTTAATAGGTTTACCAGTGTTTTGGGTGAACCTCACGGAGAGTTCCCACATACCATGTATAAGAGAAATGTATCAAAACATACGTAGTTAAAAAATGATTTCTATTGTTTGGGGTAGAACCTCAAGGAGGATTCCTATTCACCCAATATAGGAGTCAAGAATCCAAACCCACATAGTTTGATTAAGGAAATATTATAATCACACTAGATTAAAAGGGGGGATACGATTTAACGTTAAGCAGGATGAGGCTAAACCGAAATGAAATGGTTAGGACTGATGGGTGTTGGGATTGAGCCTCAGGCAGGATTCCTACATACCTTTATCATAAAAGGAAAATATCAAATTCCACATATTTCGGTGCTATGGTATGGGGATCACTCAATAAGGAGGCATCAAAGGGTGTCATGGTTGACACATAATCTAAGCCTATGTGAGTCATGTTTGGGGTGAGAAATGAGAGGAAAAAATACATGATGATCACGTCACAAAAGGTGTGATGACGAGGAATATAGCCGGGTTTACATGTGGCTGGAGGCCGAAAGAGGAAATAAGAGCTTACGCATAGCTAGCGGCCCAAGGAGTTGGATATTGGGACTCACATTATGAAGGGGGGCCTAATGGTGATAAATCCCAAAGAGAGAGGGATACGATATCATGTTACTTGTGCCCATCACTCCTATAATCCTTGCACATAGAAGAATAGAGGAGGAGAAAGGGTGATACCTCCTAAAAGAAAAGCAAGGGGCTTACACTAGGATCCCCCCATAATAGATTTTGTTCCATGCAAGGAGGATCTCATTCCATGTGATGAAGATCTCACTCCCATGTAGAAAAGTTTGCATGGAAAATGTATGAGGTGGGGCACTTCGTGTATATTACATGGGGTGAGGCTACAGTTTAATTTCATGTGTTTAGAATAATGATTTTAGGAAGTTTAATGACCTAGAGCTCAGACAATGAGGATTCAATCCCCACCCCTCGTACGTACATAACATGCACTCTTTAACCCATGGTGGAGGGAATGCACCCGTAATGATTTGTGGAGATGTGGTTGTGGGGTCATCCATTGAGGGGTTCACGTTATCATGGATATGAAAAAAATGAAATATCCATTTTCATGCCTGTCTAGAGAAGAATATGTCAATTAAAAGAAACATGAAGCAACACCTATCTTACATTGAAATCACATCGTGAAAACCTGGAGGGTCATATGGGAGAATTTTTTCTTAAGGAATGGGGTTCACTTGAAGGGACCTTATGAGGATCTCGTTCTCCACAATGTGGAGAGACTTCATGAAGGATTTTTTTTCATGATGTAGAGTGGTCTATCTTTGGAAGGAAGTATAAATTCTTATAATGAGTGCTTAGTGAAATTTATGATATTTCATGAAGTAGTACATCATAGAGAAAGGGTTCATTGAAAAGTATTGCATCGCGAAGTGATGTACTTTGTGAAGCACGGAGATCCTTCTTTAGAACAAGCTTCACATGTGTATGGATGGTACTTTGAGAATCATGTGTGCATTTTCAAGACATGAGTTCCCATAGGGATCTCCATCCTATGAGATGGCCCATGTGCTTCATAAAGGTAATCCCTAGGTGGAGTGAGGTTGCATACTAGCTTAGGGAAATTTATTTAACTTCTCTCAAATTCAATTAATATTTCATTTTTATAAATTCATCATATATTAGAGGGTGCTTCGTGATTTGAGAGTTGAGAAGGTGAATGGTTAGGGTATTCTTCCAATGGGATTGGGGGAAGCCTTGTATTTATAGGTGAGAGGATGTGAAAAGTTCTGAAAATGCATTTTGATCCCGCTTTCAATTCTCCATTGGAGGTGGATTTCGTCAGGTTAGTCATAACTGCAATGCAAACCATCATCCCCTCCCCAACATAAAGTCTTCCTCCATTCCCTCTGTAGTGAACATAGAGGATTCCATCAATTTCTTAGGAATCATAGTGGTGATCGCCTTTCCACTAGGGCATGAAGACTTCATTTAATTTCATCGTAATCGTAGAGTGTGCCGTCTTATTATTCTACAATGATCGCAGATGGGGCCTTAGCATTTCATCAGCCACGATGTTAAGGGGATTCACGAAGCTACTTTACGAAGCTACCACTTTGGAATTTGGTGTGATCTTTGCATATTTTTTTGAAACACACATTTTGGCTCCAACAATAATAAAACACTAGTCATTACTCATTACATTGCAGGAATATATAATTCCCATTGGTTACATGATAAACACATATATATCTTTTCATAAAGATAAAATCATTCATCATATCATGCCCAAAAAAGATATGGGTCTCATAACCATCCTATCATAATCCACTGAATGAAATGAGTATCATAATTACTTAATCATATCATAGTCTATGAAAAATATTTAGACTGTAAAATAATTTCATCAAAGAATAAAACATGAATGGAAACAGGTTTCATAAAAATTTATCATTGTATAACTCGTTGAAGTGGAACATGCTTCATAAAAATATTTCCATTGAATGAAAAATGGGTTTTTATAAACATCATGCCATCAAAAAATAAACGTTTTTGAGAAATAATATGAATTTAATAATTTGAAAATTTCTTATAATGGAATAAGTAATACAAACGGATGTCATCATAGATGGAAATAAAATTAGAAATATCTTTCTATATATATTATTATTGAAAATATAATTTCATAATTATTAAATTATTTTTCAAAATTAAAAATATTTTGAAAAAAAAATTCATGAAAATAAGCTAGAAAACTTTTAAATGAGGCTTTTATAACATTTTGAAATTTTATTAAACTGAAAAATTTATTGAAAATTTGTAAATAAAACATGAAAATGAATTGAAACCGTTTTTTTAAAAACTATGAAAAACTTATAAAATAATGTTTCAAAATAATTGAAAAAAATATTTATGCAGAAATCATTTTAAAATAAAATTTTCATTGTAAAAACATTAATGTAACGAAATTCCATATTTTTAAGAAATCATATTATTTTAAAAAATATATTTTTAAACATGTAAATTATGTTTCATAGGAATTTTTATCATGAAAGTTGGTAAGTGAAAACATGAATATCATTCATTTTGTATCACAAAATGTTTGGAAATGTTCTTCGTTTGGAAAATATCAAGAAAATCACATTTTAAAAACCCATTTTATTAAAAATAGATAAAACATGGGTATTATTTTCTTGCAAATATCATATGATTATATTATAATATTTCAATAAAATATTTTTAGAAATAATTGTTTTGAACGAACACAAATTTCCAACCAAAGAGATAGGTAATGTTATATTTTCTTTAAAAACTATTATTGAAAATATTGTCTACTAAAGAGTGGAAAAATTATACCATTACGTGTTTATAACTTGAATAACTAGTGGGTAATAATCCTTATGAGATTTTTGAGATAGTGATCAATATTTCATAATTGGTACCATAATCATAAAAAATCTCGATAAATGTTGAGATTATAGCTATAAAGCATAACCTATTTGCTAACATTGAATCATAATTTCATAGAAATAGAAACATCACATGATGCTTAACATATCATGAAAGTAAGGATACTCATTATATACCATGTCAATGGATGTATGTACACCTCATGGAAATATATTGGTGCATGACATGGAATGTGTCCCAAAGAAGGAAAAATGAGAAAAAAAATAATTTACAAATTTGGTAACTCATGAAACATAAACCACATGTTATAATGATCATAAAATGTATTTTTAAATTAAAATAAATTTAATTATAATAATAATTGAATTCATAAATGGTTAGTATAAAAACCACAAAAAATTAATTAGTGGTGATATAGATGTGTATCTCACAGAAATAAAATGTGAGATTAAAATTCCCTTACCTTATGTCTTGACTCTCGTTGTACTTGTACAAACATCCTTAATAATAAATATATAGTTATTATAAATATTTTAAAGAACCATACTCTCATATATAATGACATATATGATTTTATGAAGGATTTATATTTGTATTTTATTATCAGTTCTATGGTAAGGATTCTCTTTGGGTAATTTCTTCTTTTCTCTTCGTACATATTTTGACTTATTATTATTTATAGTATTAATTAGATAAGGAAATGCGTACATATAGAGTAAAAAAATAATATAAATAACATATATATTTCTTAAATATGTCTTTGATAATAATATATAAAATATATTAATACGAAAAGGACTAAATAATCCATGTATACAGTTGCCCATATGTACATGTGACCACCATTTCCATTTACTTATCATATTAAAAAAATGAAAAAGAAATATATATATTTGCATAAATAATATAATTAATGTAGAATTATCATTACATATATATCATTTTTGTTGATTAAAGCAATCCATAATATATTCCATGTAAATTGTGAATGAATCACGTCTCTTTGAGGATGTGGTAGTCCAATTGTCCACAAACAAAGTTATCAAATATTCTTCATATAGAAACATTAAATGTATGTTTAATATAAAAATTTAACAAATAATTTATACCTAATAAATATGTCATATAACTTATAAAAGTATAGTTTTCTTTATCATTATCACACATGAAAGGTTTTAAATGATGAATGAACAACATCATTTTGTGATGCAGTATTTCCCTGTACATAAGAATATTATTATTGTTACCCATTAGATAGATGTTTGTGATAGTGTTTCTACAACCTTTAATATAAAAAAAATATAATTATAATTATTACAAATGAGGTTATTATATAATAATATAATAATATGAATTGTGGTGGTGGAAAAATAAAATAAAATAAATAATCTTGAGTTATGATGTTTCCTCTTCTACTAGTAACTCCTTTTGGTTTTAACCAAAGGCCTTCCTTGCTTGGATTTCTAACCAACGGGAGGATTGAAGGAATAAGGGAGGGATTTCGGGAGATTATATTATTATATTTTGGGATATTAAATGGGATTTTTATGTGTGATTTGGTGGTAAGGATGAGTTTCATTTTATAGTGGAGGGTGAGTGAAATTCTTTTAATTTTTTTAAAAGTGAATTCCACCCATGTTTTTCCCATCGAATGTGGCTCTAATAATGGGACTAATTAATTAAAATGGATGATAGCATAAAAATACGATCATCAGAAGTCTTTTTTTAATGTTTCTAGGTCATATGAAGTCATATATTTAGGTTTTATCCCTTTGATAAGCTAATTTTTCTTTTAATCATTATAATTAATTTTAATCAAGTTCACCAATTTATCATCAAAAAATAAGTCGAAAATCTGATAAATTATTAAATAATTTAATTCAATAAATTTAATTCATTTTTTAAATTCCAAACACATAAGTGATAGAAATTAATTTAGAAAGAATCACGCATAAGGGATGACACTGCGAGTCTTTAATATAAATATGATCAAAATATTGCTATGTTTTTACACCCATTCTGAATGTGAAATTGGTTGAAATGTACTAAATCAAATTAATTGATTTATATTTTATCTAATTATAAATTAATACCATGTTAAAATATAATTTTACAATATAAATAAATTAGATTAAAAATATGTTTTGAATTAGAATATAGTATTTTTAACAATTAATCCAAATAAGAAGTTTCTCAAAAGAACTAAAAAAATAAAAAAAATAAAGTGTAGAAATCATGAAATCCAAAATTATGTTAATTCATTGTAATTGAATTTCCAAAAGATTCTAAAATTATTTTTTTGTTCATAGATGGATATAAAATATAGATCACTTGATAAAAAAATATTTTTAAAAATATAAATACTTTAACAAAATTTATAATTTTCATTATCAATATGTTATATTTTTATATAACTACCATAAATAATATTTTTAAATTGTATATTATATTTATTGGTACTATGTGTAAGGGATATGTTATAAATGTCATGTTTAAATAATTATTAAATGATGTAATGTAGAAACATAGTGGTGTGTAATGTATACCAAGTCGATGTTGCATATAGTGCAATAAATATAGGTGTTTCATATAGCGCAAGATTAACATGGTGTTACATTTTACACAATACAAGCATAGTAATTCAATATAAAATAATCTATTTTTAGTTTTTTATGTAATGAAAAATATGAAAAATATGAAATTTCTTTGAAAAAAAATTACCTCCAAAAATCTCTGGGGGTTACATTCTACCCCCCTAAAAATAAATTTCCCACAATAAATTGAACTAGGGTTTTAATAGTTTAATAAATGAAATTTCATTTAATATAAATCCATATCATAAAAATATATACTAAAATTTCCTTTTAATAATGGATACATGTAACTGTAATAGTAACCCAATGTAACACATAACTAGCCTCCAACATAGGATATTATATTAGGGTACTGAAAACATAAATATGGAAGGGAATTCAACCAACTATGTTATGAAGGGGAGTGACAGAGAACATGGTTAGGATAAAGATAAAAATCAGAGATACATAACCCAAAAAGTGTTAAAAAGGGTAATTAATATCATCAAAAATGATTATAATAGACAACACGTTTATTTCAATTCCCTTTCCAAAATATTAATACTTTTCACTTTGAGATATACTTATATGATTTCATCACAATATCACTATAGTTTAGCCTTTATCTTTTTTTACATCATCTTTTATTCCTTGAAATAAAGGATAATTATTCATTCATAAAGATATAATAGATCATGAGATCTATAATTAGACTATTAAGTCATGACATATGTCTTTATCACAAAAAAAATTTATCACAAGTTATTCAATATTAAGTAATCTACATATTGAAATATAATGAATTAATATCTCAAATTTCATGTGATGTCTACCCTACGATTTCCCTGAATGATTAACATTTTAACCCATACCAAATATAATTTCCATATAATTCCATAAATAAACTCCTATCTTTTACCAAAAAATATTTTCCTTGGAATCATGTCTTTATCAATGTACTAATAGAATACCAAATGTGATTTCATTATTGAATAATCTATTAAGGGAATATAATCTCATGAAATCTCACCAATGGAATAATAATATATCTTTTATATGGATATTAAATACAAAATTAGACATGAAATTTAGAACTATGAAGATGAGGATAATAATTTCTTAATTATCTTCTGTCACATCATTCATTTTGATAGAATAATATTTACCCTTTTCCTTTATCATTATATGTTTTTTCCATATCATTCAGATTATTCCTTATATTTTATAACATGTTATCATAATGTAAAAACTACATGTAATTGAAACACAGATGTGTGGGAGGTGCATACGGTGGTGCTATCACACTATTCAAATCAATAGCAAATTTTATCTCATCACTTTGACATTCAGCCAGTCAATGACCTTCCCTTACACACTGAAACCATTAATATTCACCCTTAAGACATTTAATTTTATATTTCATCACACACATTGTCTATAATAGAAGTATCCTTTTCATTTCTCATTTGTTATAAGACATTCCATTGAACTCCATCATCCTTTTCTTTTCAAAATAATGAGATTGATATAGAACTTCATCCTCCAATTCCACCATTACAGAACATATGAAAACATCTTCATTACTTCTAATTTATCATATTTACAAGGCCTATATATGACTAATATGTAATCCACCAATGAATCAATAAAATTTTCATTCAGGTTAGAAGATAATCCATGAATAGTACCTCACAATCCTTGTAAAAAACATTTTCATAGGCATGAATAGATTCATCATCCTTCTTCTGAAGCTATAGGAATTAATTTTCAATTATCATACAACATATATGAGAAAAGAATTTACTGAAATTTAATATCCTGAACTCATCCCATCCAAATATTCAATTTTTTCTTTCTTTCTTTTATTATTGATTGGATTCCACCACTAAACTACTTCACATTCTATGTGATGAACACCCATAATTAATTTCACATATTCCTAAAAATTTAGAATAATTAATATATTTTGAGTGGTATTTATCTATTTTTATGAAATAAATGGATCATAAGGCCTACTGAAAGAAGGAGGATGTTTCCTAATGAAGGACTCAATATAATTTTTTTCTGTCCTTTTCTTATTTGGGTGTCTAGAAAGGTTCATATATTTATAAATTTTATTGATCATTGAAATGAGACATTTCATTATAAGTACCATATAATTTGGTTTCTCAGGAAGGAGATTCTTTCATTGTCCATTTTTTCACCATTATCACGGATCCTTCATGTTCCAATCATTGTCAAAAACCAAAATCATGGTGAAATAAATATTTATCATAGTGATGAAACACATATTCGTGAAAAACACTTATGGGATGGAAAAATTATAAAACCTTATTAAATATGAGATACATTAGGATTATTTTATCTTATTCATAGAAAATTTTTATTTATATTCATCATGATGGTTCATGAAGAGTTTTTGATTTCCCAAAGTATATCGCTTGGGAGTGACAAACTAGCTGTGTAGTAAGGCTCATTGTTCTGCACATGATTACACTGAGTTAGGCCCAAAACACCTTTTTGTAGTTGTTACCTGTAGGTACATCAATACCAGATCAACATCTAATTTTAGTATCATTATAGGGATGCATTTCATGGAAACAGGTCACCCTACCCATTACCAAAATTAAAATTCATTTTCCTATACTTTTCTACATCATTAAAATTATCCTTAGATACCTTCATAGTCATCCTTGGGAATCCAAAATTTTTTATCATCTTAGTTTACAAAGGTTTACTAAACCATATATCTGATACCCACAATAGATTACCTATAATTTCATAAATTAATATTACATTATTTTTGTATAATACTCAATACACAACAGAAATAGACACCCGAAGAAAGTGTTAGTTTAGTTTCATTGGGAATATGGAATCAGAAAGAGTAATTTATATGTTATCTAAATTGTCTCCCACTAGGTTCATAATTACTAGAACAATTATATATACATCATAGCTTCATATCATGTAAAAGGAAAAATATAAATTGGATAGGTCATATACTCATAAAGGGTAAAAAAAGGATGATATAAAACAATAATCCTAAAACTAAGTGCATGAGAATGTGACATTATAATTAGAATATTACACCCTAACAATCGAAGATAACAATCGTGAATCTATCCATAATGATAGGAAGTTCATAATAAATTAATCATAAGGAATGAATGGTCATAATCCATGAGAGAATAACATAGAAATAATGAAATATAATTTTTTGTAGACATGTAAGAACATAAAAACACTATGACAAGGATACCACCCAAGACCGTTGTAACATTTTAGGAATAGGATAATCAACCATATACCTACTTATGGATAGCGATGAATTCCCATGTACCCTATTATTTTAGTCTCATGATTCAATCTGATGTACCAACTTTTTCGGTATTAGGTATAACCTCTCATGTACCCTCTTCTTTTGGGATTGGGATTCCCTATTATATACATTCTTATTAAGGGTTGTGGATTCCCTATCATATTCAGTTTTAAATCATAATAAATTAATAATTATCAAATTCATTGGAGGGAGAAATATTTCCCCCCTATCACATAATATAGTCATACATACATCTTCCACATAAAAACAATTGGCATCATATCATGTCCCATAAAAATATATTGGTCTCATAAATATCATATCATAACCCATGAAATGAAATGGGTATCATAAATAGTAAATCATTTCATAACCTATGGAAAAATATATATTTCTTAATAATTTCATAATAGAATATCTAGCTAATGGATGTGGGTTTCATAATAATTTATCATGGTATAAGCTATTGAAGAGAAATGGTTTTTATAAACATATTACCCCTGAAATAAAAACTGGTTTTCATAATAATAATTCAATCCAAACATAAAACTTTCAATAAGAGATTATTAATCGATCATTGGGATAATTTCCTAGAAAGGAATGAGTAACAAAAAAATATTTCATCAAATATGCAAAATAGTTTAAAAATATACATTAAAAACATTTATTGAGGAAAATGCCAATTCATATTTGGAAAATATTTTTTAAAAAACTAAAATATTTTTGAAAAAATATTGCTGAAAATAAAAATGAAAAATATTAATCAATGATTTAAAAATATTTTAAACACATTTTCCTTGAAAAATTTCATGAAAAATTTAATGAAATCTTGAAAAAATATTGAAATCCATTTCATTGAAAATACATTGAAAACTTATAAAGGATTATTTGAAAATAATTTAACACAATTTTTAAATACAAAATAATTTTGAAAAACTATTTCATTGAATACATTTTTTCAAAAAAATTTGATAATATTAGTAAAAAATATATTTTAAAAAAAATATATTTTTAATCATTTAAAGGATTCATTAAGGGAATGACAATCATGACGGTGTGTAAATTTGTACATATTGAACATTACTTTCGCATAGTAAAATATTTTGAAAGGTACCTCAAACGGAAAATGATAAGAATATTATTTTTTTAACCATTTCATAAAGGTAAAAAATGGGAAACATTTTTCATTAAATATCATTGTATAATATTGGACTATTTTGGGAGACATATTTTAGAAAGCCACGTTTTAAAGGAAGACATATTTTTAACTAAATAAAGAGGTAAAGACGGACATTATTAAAAAAAATTCTTAATCATATTGGGTAAATAAGAGTGAGAGAATTTAATCATTACATGGATAAAACTTGATAAACCAAATGTTTAGATATATCATGAGAGTTATTGAGGTATATATTATAATATATCATCTTTGGGAGCATAACCATATATAGACTCGATAAACAATGAGATTTTAGTTATAAACAATTACAAATTGGGTAAATATTAATCGTAATAAAATGGAGAGAATAACATTACATGATACATAAAATATCATAAAAATAATAATATTCATTATATAAAATATCAATGGAAGTATATATGCCCCTTGGAATAATATAGATTCATAATATGACATGTGTCTTATCGAAAGCATATTGATGCAAAATTAGTTTACTGATTTGGTGAATTTTAAAATATAGACCCCCTAAAATAAGGATAATAAAATGGATATGTAAATACCATTAAATTTGAGTATAATAATAATATAATACATCTTTGGGTATTATTTTCACTACACAATAGATATGAGTGGTGAGTAAGTCCTGTATCTCACAGAAAAAAAAAGTGAGATGAGATTCCCTTACCATATGTATTCAATCTTGTTGTACTCATACAAACTTATTGTATAATAAATATTAGTGTATTTTAAATAATTAAAATTACCATGTTATTATATATAATTAAATATATTATTTAATTATGACATTACATTAATTTCTTATCAGAAATTCTATGTCAAGTTTTCCATTCAGATATTATCTGTTACCCTCTTCATACATGTTTTGACTTATTATTATTCATATTATTAAATATATCATGGTTATATTAAATAAAGAATATTAAAAATTATATAAATATAACATATATTCATAATATATTTATTTATTATATTCCACAAAATATATAAAGATAATATGGAATACACCATTCCTGGAGACGGCAGGTCGTACATACTCATGAACATTATTTCAGCATACATATCCAATTGAAAGTATGAAACTAAATGAAATTTATATATAAAAATTATAATATAATTATTATTTCATATATATCATAGTTTTTAATAAAATAATTCATTATTAATTCTGTGTAATGTGTGAATGAATCACATATCCTTTAGGAGGCAGTAGTCCACACGTTCACAAATAAAGCTATCAAATATCTACAATATAGCAATAACAATGTTATATTTAATCTAAAATTTTTAATAATAATAAATATATCATATATATAATATATATTTTATAAAATAATATTTTAAATCATAATTAAAACACATGATTAGTGGTAATGGAAGAACGGACAACATCATTTTGTCAGGCGGTAATTCATTTTACACAAGAATAGTATGTTTGTTACCAATTATATAGAAGTGTGTGTCAATGTAGGTAGAAAACCTAATACAAATACATATCAATATATATTAGGGAGAATGAGGTTATTATGTTATAATTTAATAATAATAATTGATGCGGTAATGAAGGATAAACAAAGAAACGATCTTCAGGTTGGATGCTACCTCTTATATTGGAAACTCTTTTTAGATTGCACCAAAGGGCTTCTATGGTAGTATTTATACCCAAAGGGTGCACAAATGGAATAATGGAGGGAGTTTTGGATGTTATTTTAAAATAAATTGTGTTAGCCAAATAGCATGATAGGTGTTACGGTGCTGGAAGTGTAAGTGCCTTTTTATAGTGGAGGAGAAGTGGAATTCTTGTAAATTCTCGTAAAGAGAATCAATCAATCATTTACCCCATAAAAGGAGGCCCGAATAAAAGAAAACCTCAAATGAAATGGATTTTAAGTTATATTTATTCATTGAAAATGGTTTTTCTACAATTTTACATGTGATTTTTGGACATATTTTTATGGTTTATATCTTTATTAAGCTAATTTTCCTCCTAATCGTTGTAAATAATTTTATTCAAATTAACTAACATTTTTTTGTCAAAAACCATGTGTTCCTTATTATAAATAAGAAATTATAATTATTTCAAATGTTTAATGAAAATTTTCCAATTCAATACATATATTTGGTATGAATTATTTAAAAATTCTTCTCGTAGATGGGAAGACATTGTGTGTCTTTAATGAAAAAATGTTTAGAAGTTTTCTAAATTTTGTATTTGACATTTCCATGTGAAATTTGTTTAAATGAACAAAATTAAAATAATATATTTATATTTGATCTATTTATACATTAACAAATACTTATAATATAATTTAAATATATATATAATGTAGATGAAAATGATGTTTTGAATTAAAATTCAGTAATAATCACTTTTAATCAAAAAAATGTTGTTTCTAAAAAATAATCTGAAAAATTCAACAAAAGGTACATTCCAAATTATCAATTCAAAAATTAAATTAAATTTATTAAATTTAATTTATAAATATTTCTAAAATTAATATTATTGTTTCTTCGAATGAAAACATAAAAAATTATACATTTTTGAATATTGAATTTTAAAAAATGAAAAGACTATACCAGAAGATATAATATTAATTAAAAATATGTATTATTTATATAAAAACATTATAATGATTATTTTTTAATTAATTTATTAATATTACTATTTTAACACCCCATGATTTCATAGTACATTATTTCTTCAAAGTAATTCAATAACTTACCCTACACGCAACACCGAGCTCAAGCACACTGGGACTTAAGAAACTAGCCGTTCAAAAGAAATTATGAATCGTATTAAATGAATTTCGAACTTTATATAACCCTTATAATTTTAGAATCCATATTATGAGTTTATAAGACATAATTTTAGAACAAATACAATTTTTCATATAAAAGAAGTATTTTTCATAAAATGCACTTTTACAGACATTTAATGGTGAACACTTTTTAAATCAAATATTTGAAACTTTTATACGTTAAATTTGAAAATATAAAAATCTTTTTTTTGAATCAGGACATATTAATTTAGTTTTAATAAATTTTTGGAGTTTTTCAGATAACTTTAATATGTGGGTGAAAATTAAAAAATAATACAATTTAACTGAAAACAACTTTTTTAATAAAAATAATTTATAGTGTTTAATTATATATTTTAATGGTTTGGATGTATAAATAGATTACATTTTTACCATTTAATCTGATTCTGGTCATTGTATATAATTTCTCTTTGAAATTGGACAGAAACAAGTGTCAATCTGTTGATAGTTAATATTTATTAAAAATACGCCTTTTGGTTTTGATAATGGGATTTTATTTTAAATTAAAAAATGCAACTTTTAGGTTTTGAATTTGGTAAAATAGACTTCATTTTTTGAATTTGAAATATCCAAATTCACTTAGGGTGAATTTTGGGTTTTTCTTCTGAAAATATTCAATTTTTGATGAATAATGAAAAAACACTATGTTATAGTTAAAAACCAAATTTTTATTTAAATAACTTTTTATTTTATTTAAATTTATTTTAGGGAAAAAAGATAAATAATACCTATATATGTATAATGTAATTCATTGGAGAGAGTTTATAATAACATTAGATATATAATAAATTTATTGAAGTTTTCACCGTCTTTTACCCACCTCCTAGGTGATTTTTTAATTCACATAAAACATAATTATACCACTTTTGTTAGTGGAATATCATAGGTACAAGAGAAATGGTTGATATCAGTTTTTAGGATGATGTTCAATAAGAAGAAAATAATTTTTGGTGAATAGTAACTTTTTTCTTTTATTTTCCACGGTCAAAAGTAAATACGGTAATTAGGGGTAAAAATGATATTATTATTACCCTAAAACATGTCCCAATCATATTGGATAAGTATAATTTGACCAAAAAACCCTTAAGAATAAAATGTGAACCCTTTTGGTCCACATGGATTAGATTAGGACAGTTATTATTATTTAATTCAAAGAAGAGTTAAAAGAGTTAAAATCAATGTTTAATAACTAAAACATTTTTAATATAGGGTTACACATAAGATAAATTCGACTATATATATTAATTAGAAATATAAAATTATTTCCTATAGAATGGTATATTATTTATATTTTTTAGACATTAAATAATTTAATTTATTTTTGACACAATGATGATGTAGTAATTACCTAAATTAGAAAATATTAAAATAATAGATATTATAAATATATGAACAAATGTAATTTGAGACTTTTTATGAATTATACTAATTTTATTGGTTAATATGACATATCAGGGTTGGTTAGATGAATTGTTTATGAAGTAATAATGTTATTATTAATTTAGCAAAAACAAATAACCAAATAGTATCAAAATTGACATAAAATATTTTTTAAAACAAATATTATATTATTAATTGATATTATATTCATAAAAATATATGTTTCGGCCAAAAAACATATATAATGATATTTTTATCATTAATTAACCACTTGATATTCTCTTGGAAGTAAATTGTAAGTCTATTAACCATATATTTTAAAAATATAAATAGTGATGGTAAATGTCAAACTATTTAACAAAGTGTTAAATATAAAAGAAAATGTTAATATAGTGACGAAACACTGTCAAAAACCAATTTATGGAGTTCTTATCGTCCCATCCCTACCTTATCCTTTAAATAATAAATTTTGGAGCCATTAGAATCCGATAATGTCTTTATTATAAAATAATATATCTAGCTTTTTCTAAGGTGCCCCTCACCTCCCTTATAAAAGGGCACTCCAACTTCTCTTTAATTAACACCTTCAAATCCATTTGGATTGGCCAATCCCTACCAAAACACCCTATAAACTATCATCCCTTAATCCTAGTGACCTTTATTTTTTCAGAAATCGAACCTATGGATCCCTTTTTATCAAATCAAAAAGAAGAACCCAAAGAAGAGGTAAATATTTCATCACCTCTTTCAAGTTCCTTTCTTTATCCACTTCCTTTTTCATTGTTGCTTCTATTCTAAAATTTTAACTCCAGTATCTTCTATATATTGTGATGTTATTATAAATATAGTACAACCAAATTAATTATTATATCCATCCTTTGAATGACATGTCACCATACGTGCGTACGTACGACTTACCGTCTCCACGTCGTGGGGTAATTGTTATTCAATACATTATTATTTGGATTGGTATAATAATGATATATAATTGATGTAAATAATATAAATAACATGATAATGATTCTTTATATATTATGTACCATCCAACTCTATATTATTGTAATATCTAATGAATGATATTGTCGCTCGTGCATACGTATGTATTACAGTCTCCACGAACGCGATGAGATTCATTCTTCATCGTATCCATTCAAGACTAACATTAATTAGATGATTAAAAATAATTTTTAAAGACTTGATATAATTTTGTAATTGAATATGATAAATCCCATACATAACAAATATGACCCACATAATAATGAATATAAAGGAAAACAAATCCGCAAACAACCGAAACAATGATAATACTAAGATATTATTAACAAAGAAATGGTGAAAGATCATATATGATATCATATTAATATATATTATTCTTGTATAATTTAAAAGAATTATTTCACCAATGTACATAAGGTTAACGTACCCTCATCCACGTAAATGTTCAAGGTAAGTTTTATTTTCACAATCTCTTTATTATCTGAGGTTGTTTTTACGAAATTATCTACTGGGACCTCATTATCGTCCACATCCATGTTTCTTAAAAATTAATTTCAAAACATTATTACTATTTTATAGACTATAGTTTAACTCATTTTTACCCTTTTTTGACTTTTTATAATATGTTCATAAAGGAATATTTCTATCATTTTCAAAACAAGGACTTATATAACCTTTTTAGCAAAATTAAGGTAAGAATGTCTTTTTTTACCTTATAAAGCGGGTGCAGCTATTTTATGTCGTTATAAAGTCTTCAAATCAACCCTTAAAATCTTATACGAATATTTCAAAAATAAATGTTTTCTTTTATAATTATATGAATTTTAAATGATTTCAAAATAGAATGATATACATCTCTAAATAAAGGGTTTTTATTTCACCTATGTCAACATCCTTTGATGGAATTTAGGTTTATTTGAAGTTGATTTATTATGATACAAAACATTCATATTGAATTGAAGGTTTTGTGATACGTTTTAATGTGGATGTGTTATTTTTATACCATTCCTGGTTTCGGGATAATGTACTGACATTTCATATGAATGTTTTAATACGTATGTTTTTGTTATGTTTAACCCTTTCAATATAAGGAATGCATTGGTCATTGTATGTGACGGGTGGACCCCGTTATAGCTCCTCGATGCATCGGTAGGTCTCATGAGAGAAAATATTGTTTTTCACAAGGCCTTGACAAAATCTCATTTGTAGTCTTGGCAAAAGACCTTGACTGTATGGTTATGAGATTCTGGCATTATGCATTACATCATTAATAATGTGGCTATTGCTATTGCATGTGCTTATTTGACTCGTAAAATATCTATTTGAGTATGTAGATGGAATTATTTTGATTTTATCATTGTCATATTATGATTAATTTCAAGTTTAAAATGATTTTGTTTTAGTTTTATACATTGCGTTATTTTTTATGCTTATTTATGAAAGTTTCAGCTATTTCTAACCTTACTGAGCATCTAATATCAACCATTTCTATGTTTTATTTCTCCCAAGATGTGAGAATTATATTATGACTGGCCTATAGGGATAGTCTAAGGGATCTCAGTGTTGTCTATGGAAATAATTTTGGTCTAGTTTTCCATTTATTAGGTAATGTAAACCTTATAAATGTATCTAGTATTTCCATGGCTACTAAACTAATCAGTACTTCGAGACATGATCTTTTTTTACAATTCCGGTGTTATGTAATAATGCGCTAATCCTTGGTAACTAGGGTCGGGGCATTATAGTTGGTATCAGAGTAGGTTTAGTTCAAACCATGGAAACTAGATTTATATAAACTCTGATTAGAGCACATATCCCTAAGATAGGCATTAAGTATTACTATAGAAAAACATAATCGGATTTTGTTATTTTAGATATTTTGTGATTTTTCCATGAAATACATCCATTTCTGGATATGAGACGGTAGTGGCAGTTCTGGCACCAATGTACCTAGGTGAAAACCCCCAATATACGGCTTTGAGCTAGACTTGAATGTGAACTGGTGCACGATAACGGGCCTCGCAGCACTCTTGGTAACGACACTCCCAGGGGATATGCTTAGGAGAATTCTCATTTTCATTACAAAACATTATGAAGGGTTTATGAGTACATACTTCCTCAAAGATAGCATTTTTTATGATTATAGAATATATCCATAAACTATTCAATTTATGTTTGGTATTTTACATGTATGTAATTATTCAATGCAATTCATAAATTGACCTACTGTATGCCATTTTATAGAAATGGCACCTAGTAGAAGGACTGTGAACTCCAGAAATACGTATGATCTAATGAGTAAGAAGGATCATATCTTTCATGGTATTAAGACAACATTTATGAGGCAAACAGTATTCTATGTATTCATAACATATGAAGAAATAATATCCCGTGTTAATAAGATAGGTAAAGAATTATCTGAGTCCTATGGCTTTGAAGGGAAGAAACAAAAGAAAAGGATGGAAGAGAGAAAGATGGATAAAGGGAAGAGGGAAAAGAATGATTTTCCCATATGTGATAACTGTGGAAAGAATCACCCTGGTAAATTCATGAAGGGAATGTGAGTTTGTTATAATTGTGTAGAAAAAGGACACCAAGTACGTGATTGAAAGGGTTAGAAAAATGTATCAAATGTACAATGCTTAATAAGCAAGAAGTTGGAAGACTATGTGAATCTATGTCCTAATCATTAGAGTATACCCCAAATGATACTATTGGATAATAATAATGTTATGATACTATCGAAGATGAAGACGAATGATTATATTTCTTAAATTTTTATTAAATTATTGTGTCATTTGAGTATTGTATTAATGATGTACTTGTTATAAGAATTATAGAGTATATAAGGATTGTAATGAAGTACTATTTTACTGTGGATATGAGATTATATGGTTATAAGAAAAGTTACTTAATAGTTAGCTACACTTTTTGGACAGTACATGGTTGAATGAAATATTATCCTTAATATGGTCCTGATAATGAGGTAGTGATTTTGGAATAAGAGATGGTTGATTTGGGTAAATTATATTGGATATTCTTGAATTCCTTGAAACTGGTTAATGATTTGTATATTCCATCATTTTTGGTGTTTACAACATTTTTGGATAGAAGGAGTATATCCAGTATTCTATAAGGAATAAGGGAGAATGAATTTAGTAAAAATGGTTTTATGGTAATTTAGGATGTTGCAGTGTTTTAAAAGAATACATTATGAAGGTGTTCACATGTTATTATGTGGAAAAAAGGATCTTCATTGTGTTTAACATCCTTACAAATTTTAGACTGTGATTTTGGAAAAATGTATTTTGGATAAGTCTAGTTTGATATTATTATTGGATTTCCATAAAAAGGACAACAAAAAGGTCTGGTAGCAACCCATCACGTCCGGAAAGGTCGCAAGACTTGAACCCACAACCGAAGGGAAACAAGTGTGTATCACCAACCACAGGCTGATGTGATGTCTAGGATTGAGTAATGTATTTTATTTAAAAGGTCTGGTAGATGAATTATAAATTCATTTTTTGGAACCCTATATGAATATGATAAATTGAATAGTTTTTTATGTTCTATTATCTTTTAGAGTAAAAGATGAGTCTATGGTAGAAATTATTTAAAGGATGGGACTCTACTATTCATGTATATATTATTTGCCTCACTTATTCTATGAATAAATTAATCCTTAATCTTTAGGTAAGTAATAATAAAACTAAAAATGTGTTGTCCTAATAACTTATGTTTTGTTGAACCGATGATATTTTAAATCATCGTAGATTAGTGGATTTGATGCCCTCAATTCTACAAATGGTTGTGACTGATGACCGCAATCACTCTCTATAAATATTTATGATTTTTCTCCAATTATCTGTCTCTAATTTCCACCAATGTTCTCCTAATTGAGATCATTATTTTGTGATGACCTTTTCATTCCCCTTTTCCTCTTATAAAGACATAATTTTATTAACCCAATTTCTGATGTGGGTTTTCCCACAAAGGTATTTTCTATTTTCATCCTTTTATTCTCGAAGAACATTTTCAAATTTTAAGGTTTCAATTTATTTAAGGAGGGAAGAATGTAACACCCCATGATTTCATAGTATGTAATTTCGTCAATGTAATTTAATAACTTGCAATACACACAACACCGAGTTTAAGCACACCACAACTTACCAAACTAGCCATTCAAAAGTGGTTTTGAATAGTATTAACTGAATTTTGGACATTATATAATCCTTATAATTTTAGAATCCATATTATGTGTTTCAAAGACATAATGTAAGAACAAATTCATTTTTTCAGATAAAAGAAGTGTTTTTAAAAAAATACACTTTTACCGACTGTTAATGGTGAACCCTTTTTGAATCCAATATATTAAACATTTATATATTCAATTTGACAAAATAAAAATCTTCTTTATAATTGGGATATATGAATTTAGTTTCAATAAATTTTATTTGTTTTCTGTTAACTTTCATATTTGGGTGAATTGTGATAAATACTAAAATTTTATTGAAAACATCTTATTTAATCAAAATAATTTATAGTATTAAATTATACATTTTAATGGTTTGTAAGTATAAATAGATTATATTTTTTCCATTTAATCCAATTTTGGTCATTGTATGTAATTTCTCTTTGAAATTGGACATAATAAAGTTTCAATCTTTTTTAAAGTTATTATTTTTAAAAATATGCCTTTTGGTTTCGACAACGGGAATTAATTTTAAATTAATATATGAAAATTCTATGTTTTGAAGTTTTCAAAATAGAATTAATTTTTGAATTCCTATTATCAAAATTATAATAATGTGAATATTTGTTATTTTTATGAAAATGTTCAATTTGTGATGAATAGTGAAAAACAATAAGTTATAGATTAAAAGTGAATTTTTATTTAAATAATTATTTATTTTATTTAAATTTATTTTTGGTCAAAATAGATACCTAATACATATATAGTTAAATGTTATTAACTGGTGTCAATTTATTATAATTTTAGATATATATATATTTTATTGTATAATTCACTGTCTTTTACCCACCACCTAGGAAAATTTGCAAATTCACTTAAAACATAATTTTACCACTTATCTGAGTGTAATTTGAAAAATCTGAGTAACACGATTGATATTAGTAAGTAAAATGTGGATCAATAAGATGAAAATAATTTTTGATGAATAGTAACCTTTTTTTTTATTTACCACGGTTAAAAGTAAATAGGGTAATTAAGGTTAAAAATGATATTATTATTATCCTAACACATGTCCTAATCTTACAGGATAAGTATAATTCAACCAAAAACACTATAGAAATAAAATACGATCCTCTTTTTTTCACTTGGATTAGATTAGAACATTTATTATTATTTAATTCAATAAAGAGTTAAAAGAGGTAAAATCAATGTTTAATAACTAATTTTTTTTAATATAGGGTTAAACATGAGATAAATTCGACTATAAATATTAATTATAAATCTAAAATTATTTATTACATAATGGTATTTTATTTATATTTTTTAGACATTATATAATTTAATTTATTTTTGACACAGTGATGATGCAGTAATTACATAATTAATGAATTATTAAAATAATTGATATTATAAATATCCAAATAATTGTAATTTTATACTTCATATGAATTCCAATAATTTTATAGGTTATTTTGACATGTTACGGTTATATATATGAATTCTTTTCGAAGTAAATATTCTGTTATAAATATAGCAAAAAAACCAAATAGTGTCTAAAGTGACAGAAAAGTGTTTCTAAAACAAATATTGTATTATTAATTGATATTCAATTAATAAATATATAAGGATTAGACAAAGGACATTTATAATGAAATTTGTATCATTAATGAACCACTTGTGATTCACATAGAAGTATATAGTATGTTTATGAACCATATAATATAAAAATACAAAGAGACATGGTAATTGTCAAACTATTTAACTAAGAGTTAAATCTAAAAGATAAAATTAATATAGTGACCCAAAACCATCTAAAACCTATTGGGTGAGTGGTTTTCGACCCATACCTACCTTATACAATAAATAATTACTTTTGGAGCCAATAGATATTGAATATTATTTTATTATACAATAATATTTCTAGTTTTCTCAAAGGTTCCACTCACCCCTCTTATAAAAGGGAACTCCCCCTTCTCTCTAATTTACTCCTTAAAAGCCATTTGTCTCAGCCATACCCTACCCAAATACCCTCCCAACTGTCCCCATCTCATCCTAGAGGCCATCTTTACCCAGAATGCAAACCTAATGAGCCCTTTTGATCAAATCAAAAGGAAGAAGTCAAAGTAGAGGTAAATATTTCATCACCTCTTTCAAGTTACTTTCTTCTTCCACTTCATTTTTTGTTATTTTTTCCATTCTAAAATAATAACTCTAGTATTTCTATACAAAATGATGTTATTATAAATATGGTAAAACAAAATTCATTATTCTATCCATCCTTTAAATGACATGTCACCATAGGTGGGTACATACGGCTTAGGGTCTCCAGGTCATGGTGTAATTGCTATTCAATAAATTATTTCTTGGATAGGTATAATAATAATGTGTAATTAATTTAAATAATAAATATAACATGATAATTATTCTGTATATATCATATACCACCCAAATATATATTATTTTAATATCAAAATATTGATATTGTCTCTTGTGCGTACGTACGGATTACGGTCTCCACGAACGTGATGCGATTCATTCCCCATTGTATCCATTCAAGACTAACTTTCATAAGATGATTAAATATAATGTTTAAGGATTTTATATAATTCTAGATAATAATAAGATATATCCCATCCTTAACAAATATGACTCACTTAACAATGAATATAACGGAAAATGAATCTGTTAACACACGAAAAAATGATAATACTATGATATCATTAACAAAGAAATGTTGAAAGATCATATATGATATCATATTAATGTATATGATTTCTGTTTTATTTACTAACAACTATTTCACCATTTTACAGGAGGTTAACCTACCCTCAACCAAGGTAATGTACAAGGTACGGGTTAATTTCACAATCTCTTTATTATCCAAGGTTGTTTTTATATAAGTATGTACTAGGACCAATTTATCATCCGCATTCATGTTTCTTAAAAATGTATTTCATAACATTCATACAATATTATTGACTATGGGTTAAAGTCTTTTATACTCTTGTTTTACTTTTAATAAGATGTTTATAAATGAATCTTTCCGTCATTTTCCAAACGAGGAATTTTATAACCTTTTCGACAAAATTAAGGATAGAATGTACTTTTCAAACAAATACAATGGTTGCAGCTATTTTCCGCCATTATGACATCATTAATGCATCCCTTACAATATTATAGGAATATTTCCAAAATAATTGTTTTCTTTTATAATTATATTTATTTTAAATGATTTCAAAAAAGAAGTAGTTATTTATCTATATAAAAGGTTTTGTTTTCATCTATGTCAACATCCTTTGATGGATTTAAGGTTTATATGATTTATATTTATTATGATACAAAATTTCCATGTTGTATTGATGGTTTTGTTATAGGTTTGACTATGGATGTGTTATTTTTATACCATTCACGATTTATTGATAATGTATTTACATTTCATATGCTAGTTTTAATACGAATGTTTATGTTATGTTTAATCCTTTTCTTATGAGGAATGAATTAAACTTAGTACATGACGGGTGGATCCCGTTATAGCTCCTCGATGCATCGGTAGGTATCATTTGAAAAACAAGTGTCTTTTCACAAGGCCTTGAGAAAAAAACGCATTTGTAGTCTTGGCACAAGGCCTTGAATATGTGGTTATGAATGTCTAGCATTATGCATTCCATCTTTATGAAAGTGGCTATTGATATTTCACATGATTATTCGAATAGTAGAATATCCATGTGAGAAAGTGAATGGAATTTTTTTTAATTTATCTTTTCTATATTATGTTTAAGTTCATGTTTAAAAGGATTTTGTTTTAGTTTTATACATTGCCTTAAATTTCTATTCTTATTTATGAATGTTTCTACTATTGTTATCTTTAATGAGAATCTATGCTCACCCATTTCTCTATTTTATTTTACCCAGGATGAGAAGTAGTATATTATGACTGCACTGTAGGGATAGTATATAGGATCTCAGTGTTTTATATGGAACTAATTTCATTGTAGTTTTCCATTTATGATGTACTGTAAACCTTATGAATGTATCTAGTATTTCCAAGGCTACTAAACTAATCGGTAATTCGAGACATGATCTTTTTTTATCATTCCAATGTTATGTAACAATGAACCAAATCTGGGTAACTGGGGTCGGGGTGTTACACCTATTACTATGTTTAAGGTATAGGTTACAACTATCTTTTTTAAATAATAATAAAATGATGTTTCATTGAAACTTAGTGTCGTGTTAAACGTAAGCCAAGTTGGTGTTACTTATTTTTAAAACTAAGTAAGCATTATGTATAGTATACAATTTACTTGATTTTTCATTTAACATAGAAAATATTGATCTTTAGAATAAAATAAACTATTTTTATTGTTATCTGAAAATCAAATCAAAAATATTAAATTAATTTGAAAAAATATTCCCCAAAATCATGGGGTGTTATAATATATAAAAGACTATATTAAAAATTTGGTATAACCATTTTTAATTTATAATAATTCCATTTAAATTAAATAATTCACACTCTATTTTCAATGGTATAATGAACATTTTATTCAAGGAATATCATGAATAATTTTTTCGTATTTATAGATGATATAATTGATTACTCTAAGTTATATGAGGACTATGGGAATAACATAATGATCATTTTTGGGAATCATAGAAATTAGAGATATATTATAAATTATGAATGTATAAAATATGGTTTCAAAAATTTCCTTTTCATAATAATTTTTTCTCAAAATATGGAGTTTTAGTATATCTAGTGAAGAAAAAGGCAGACTAGGAAATGAATACACTAATAAACACATCATACGTATGTAATTTCATTGGTTTTGTATGTTATTATTCGTGATTCATTCAATATGTTTCCTGTTTTCCAAACCCAATTAAAATCATTATTTTTTATGATGTTTAGTTAATATAAAAAAGGAATGTGAAGAAGTTTAGTGATGAATTGTATATGATATTCTTGAATTCTTCTATATTGGTACAGTAACCACGAAATGATGAAGTTGGGATATATAGTTATTCATCGAAAAAGTTAAATTATTGTGTTTGTATATAGAATGATAAATTTATTTCATATGAATCATGAAAATTAATGGATAATGAAAGAAACTATCTCACTCTTGATCACGAGTCAGTATCCATAATAATTCCTTGGATGATATGGATACATTATATCTATGGTGAAAATGTTATATAGTGGATATTGTACCACCTTGTTATGGAAAATAATGTAGTCGATCCATTAAGAATTAAGGATCTTGGATTTATGACAAAAATGAGCATCTAAATGGATAGAATGATCATAGATTTAATATGTATGGAGTTCGGAATGGATGTGGGAAGGAAAAATCAAACGTTTTTTAAAATATTAAAAAACAATAATTATTAGAAGATATTAAAATTTCATTGTTTGATGATTGAACATTGTATAAAGGGAATTAATGTCATAAATGATGTGGAATTATAAGAATTTGTATAAGAATATGGTGTTCCAAAATTAGGAATGAGTATATATGTTCAATTTATGCCTAATATGAATGAATTTATAGATTATTGTCAAATACCATATTTCTATACAAATCCTAAAATCACTATGATGTATATAGATTTTGTGGAACATTTATTGTGGGATAATATGAAATAGGAAATTAAATATTATGTGCAAATATATTTTGTTTCCAAATAGGTGAAGGATGAGAGAAAACATCCTAGAGGAGTTAAGAAACTTATATATATTACATTATTGAAATGGGATGAAATTAAAAATTCATTTATCATTTGATTACCAATGAAACCAGGAAGATATGATGTGCTATGAATTATTATTTATCGATATACCAAATAAGTACATTTAATCTCTATAAGAAAATATTTCCCTTTGGATTTCAATGAATGGATATATATTAATGACATTTTAGGACTTCATTGTGAAAATATTTTTAATTTTTTTTTATTTTGATGACGAATTTACATCAAAATTATTGAAAACACTTCAATGGGATTTTAATAATGATCTTTATCTGAGCACAAATTCCATCCTAAAACTGTAGGGAATTCCAAAAAATAATATGAAAACATTATAAGTCTTGTTGAAGATTTTAGGAGTTTAAATTCAAGGTTTGTGGGATCAATATTTCTATTTGGTAGAATTATCCTTTAATAATAGCTTCCATTTGGGTATTCCAATGGTGTTGTATTGAGATTTATATGAAAACCATTTAGTACCCCAACTTGTTGTGATGAAAATGGTGAAAGGAGTGTTTTAGGACTATAAAATTTTTTGGAGACAATGACTATTTAAGAGACTATTCAACACCAAGTCAAAGAAGTTGAATTCCAGAAAAAGATATATACCAATGAACTAATTTACCATATATGTATGATTATAACAATTTAATTGTGAAAAATACATTATCATAGCTAATTATAAAATTGGTTAACTAAGAGGGTAATCAAAAAAAAAATGTTTACACTGCAAAAAAAACTATACAAATTTTATTTTTTGGTTATATATAACTCATTATATTAACTATTTTATAAAAAATTATATTTGGAATAATTTTATCTAGTTGTTTACTTAATTTTAATTGATTCATTTTAGAAATTTGAAATTTTCTTGTCAATTCAATTATAAATGGACACACATAAATTCGATAATTTTTACCACTTTGAGCATCCAATCATGAGAAAAACCAAATAATACCTCTTAAAAATCATTATACAAGATATTTTGGTTAGGGTATCTCTAAAAACCATACTTAGGATCCATAAGAAAATATCTATCAATGGTCCCTTGAATATGGCATAATTTTCATACACGACATATTTTAAATTATATCATCCTATATCACTAATAAATCTCATAGATTTACCATAAATTAATAAATTAATATTTATAGTTATACATATATTTATTTATTATTATATCACTATTATCCAGCCTCTTTGCCATTAAATGGGTAGTGAAGGTTTCTCACTTGCATAAATATGACTTACAGTCTCCATATAGCGATACTATTCATTTTACATTACCATATGTTGTGGATAGGTTTCATAATGCATTTAATTTATATATAAGATAACTATTGAATAATTATACCTAATTAATGATAATATAATATCTAACCTCTTACATCCCAATCTATTGGGAAAGGATAACAATGCTCGTGTGTACATTTGGACTAACAAAACCATGAAAAGATGAATTTCTTTTAATTTATATTTTCTATGGATAGAAATAAGGAAGGATTATATTAATATGTATAATTTATATTATATAGTACTTATTCTTGAATGGTGACATATTAATTACTTTTATTTTCTTTGAAAACTGAAAGCAACTTTCCTGCATTGAAAAGACATACCATATCCATCAATAGTCTAATTCATTTTCTATCATTAAATTTTATGGATTACTATACATAAATATATAATTAATATATATTATATTAATATCATTATTCACAATATTGAGATTATTTAACTATATACATAAAATTACTAAAACTATAAAACCAAAAAATATATAAAAATTGAAACAGTTATTACACAAAATACTGATGCAATAATGAATTATTAATAACTTGTTGATAAAAGATTATAACAATGTAGTAAATGGTATGAAATATATATCCATGGTCATTTATATTTATTTATAACAAATATATATTTATTATAATTTATTTTTGAACATGTAAATGGGAAATCAAACATATGGTAATGGCCTATTTCACAATCTCATCGTTATACGGGTTTTTAATCATTATATCCCCATTAGTGGAATTTTTTCTAGTAAAACATATTTTGATTGATATATATAATATAGTATTTCAAATACCTTCCAATTATTTAAAATTTATTTTTAAACGTGTGTTTTAATTATAAAAAAATGAGTTGAATGGAAAAATTTTATCATTTAATGGTTGGTGTAGTTTTTCACCTTTTTACATCAATGTTAAAAAAAATTAACATAAATTGAAAAAAATAATTTCGCAACATGATTAATAATATTTTCATGAAACATATTTTATTGGTTTTCAATATTCTTTCCAAATACATTTTTCCTTAAAATATTTTCATTTTTTTAAAACATAAGTTATTTCAAAGAGAAAACAATATTTTATTGAAGAATTTTCCAATGATATTTTACAGTTATATTCAACATTGTCAATATAAATTTGTTGAATATTATTATTTCAAAAAATTTATTGTATAATTATAACATTTTATAATTTTTATTGGATAGATTATGATTATTTATATGGGGGGTGTACAATTTTTATACTATTCTCCATAATTGTGTTCAAGATTTATGTTAAATTAATGATTGTGGTAATTATTTAAAAACATTTCTCTCAAATAATTATGAATGTTTATGTTTTTAATGTTTTAATCCATTACTATGAATAATTATTTAGAAATATTATCTGAATGCGGGGGCTGCTATATCCCCTCAATTCATCAGTCGGACTCCTGAAATAATGTTGTTTTGGTAATGGATGAGGCTTTACTAATTATATATGATATTTTAGAAAACAAGAGTGATGAATTGTTTATGATGTCTAAAATTAATAATTTACGCATTATGAGTTTAGTTATTTTATTATTTATGACATCCATGTATATATTTCAATAACTTTTGACTATTTATGGAATTATTTTATAATCATTTATTCTTTCAATATTATTTTTCTTCGTGATTTTGTGAATGATTAAATGTAATTTGTTTTAAGATGTTTAAAATTCCATATTGTTAGGATTTATTTATTCATGTTATATTCCATTGTATAGATACCCTTATTGAGTATAAGAGCCCATATTTTTTTTATGATTATTTTTCCCTAGGATTTTATGAATTGTATTATGATTGATATGCATAATGTTTCTAAAGGGGATAATGGGTAATTAAATAAAATAATTCTTTTTCAAATTTAATATAATAATAAACTTTGTATTTGGTTTTAGAATAATACTAATCTATTCCTTCTTTAAGGATAATATATCCCATATCTTGTTCCAAGTAATACAATAACCACTAAATTTGGTATACTAGGGTTATAGTCTTTACAAAAACCCTAGTCAACTAGAAAATCCACCCAAAGTGATCCCCCACGTAGATATGTACAGAAAAATTGAATTTATATTCCCCATATATTACCTAACGAAATAAAACACAATAAGGTATATAGTGGAAGGAAGAGTTGGAAACCCCGAGACATAGAAAACCACGATAAACAAGATTAACCTAAAAATAAAACCGGACGAGACTAGAAATGTCTCCATTTGATCATCCATACCCACCAAACCAACCCGCTATGAAGACAATGACTACAATAGAAACTTTAATACTACATAAGGACCTTAACATTTAATATGTTCTAAAAAAATACATCCACCCAAATGAAAAAGTATGGTTTTTTTGACAATTCCTATTAAGATAACACCAAAGATTCTATAAAGTTATAATATCAATAATGAATTATTTTTAGTTAAAAAAAGTGTTTAAAAATAATTTTCATAAATTAAAACTATATTGGAAGATATTAATTTTTTTCTAAAAATGCATACCATATTAAATAAATATAGGAATATGTTAGCTGAGAATGAGAAAACAAATGCATTGACAAAACAAACACGAAAATATCATATTATTTGAATGTATATAAATAACCATTTCAATAAGATCATGTGATAATCCAATCTTGAATGAAAGACAAAACTATTTTGGCTTTTACATATGGTTATATATGAAATACATGGAAGGAGGGCTCCATTGTAGGATTAAGTTGTATCCAGTCAATATAACTTCTATTGAAATTATACACACTTATGTGTTAATAATCCTCTTGTCATATTACACATACAATGAGTACAAATTATATTCTTAATGCACCCAAGGTTACCGAATATTATTTGTCTATAAAACTACATTTAAATATTATCCTCATATTTTAGAAAACATTTCCAGATAAAATTATTTAAACATATGTTATTGAACACCTAATTTTAATCCAAAAAAAATCCATTCAAATAATTCAATAAAACACTTGGTGTGAAAATATCTATATTAGAAATGAATATTTGAAAACATGTATCTCTTATAAAAAAAATATTATAATCCAAAATAAAACATTCACATTTAATAATACAATGTAATTGGATGTAAATATATAAATTTAAAAAATTACCAAATATATATACACACATACAACATGGGTGAAGAAAAACTAGTAACCTCTAATTAGAGAGACTGGAAAGTAGTAGTTTATCCTATTAAATACATGGCACAAGGGACAACTACAAAATATATATTAAAAAATGATCACAATCCAGTCCAAATACTTACCCCACATCTGGATGTAAACCAATTTAAATGATATTGAATAATGAAGGCCTACTAGAGTAATGAAACACAATCATTATGGTGAATGAAAATTGATAGAGTCATTCGGAAATAAGTAAAATCCCCATAAATGTACCCAATATAAACCAAGGGTTTAAGAGGGAGGCCTTCACATTGAATAAATAAGCAATTAGGTGTGTGAAATGTTAAGAACAAATGGGATAATGAATTTATAATGTAAAAATATTTTTAACGGTGTTAAAATGACATTAATAAAATACTCCAAAAGGCCCATCACCTCATGTTAAATTTAAACAATCAATTATTTTATAGTGTAAAAGATGATTTTATGATGCGGACAAAATTTTTAATCTAAGATAATATTTTAAGGGTTTCAAGATTATTTTTTTTTAAATGTTTCACTAATTTTTACAATTTATTTATTTATTAAATTAACTACATATATATAATTGAAAATTTTCATAGAATCATTATCCATTTATAGTTCTATAGAAACATCCAAAACAACTCTGAAAGCAAGAAACATGATAGTGACATTAAAAGACACGTTCATTTGTTTATTATAGAGTTTAAAAATTTAGTTGATGTTATTGTATAATATTAGTTATTCATATTACAAATATAAAATCCATTTTAAAAAATTCAATCCACAATATTGAACGTTTTTTATTTAAGGGTGAACATAAAAATAATGATGAAAAACAGTTTTTTAATGAATGATTTTCCCATGAATAAAATGTTATTTTATTAAAAATATGACAAGTTATAATTATTGTATTGACTTATATTCATATATAATGATATAAAATCTATAAATTATTATTTAATAATGTATACTTTTCGATTATTTTAATTATGAAAAATTGTGACATATTATGCCCTTAAGAATCATTTTCTGAAAAATGTGTTTTAAAGCCTTAATATAAATTTTTCCCAAATAAGATATAAAGATGATTAAAATATAATATTTTACATTAAATATAACTACATAATAATTATTTTACATTAAAATTAAATTCAAATCATAATCGTACATTAAAATTATATAATTTATTTAAAATAAATGACCGAGTGACAAAATGTTTTATTCTTTACTTTTCACTAAAAAATAACTCATGTAACAAAAATACCAAAACATCACCTTAATTTTAAATTGATATAATAATTTTAAAATTCGTTTAATTTTTATCAAATATATTTTCTAAAATTAAAAAAATATATTATATTATTTTCTCAAAAAGAGTAGTAAAAAATTGTTTTCGGTTATAACATAACAAATTTAAGAATAAATTAAATTTAATAAATATTTAATGATTAATTTCAATAAATATTCATTGATTAAAACCACGATATATTTTTATGAATATATTTTATCCTATTTATTCCCATAAATTCAATGGTTGGGTTATATTAGTCATATTTAAATAATATATTTAATGTGTCGTTTAGCCCAATTGTTCATGTCGTATACGCTGTCAAAAATTTCATTGTGAAAATTAAATTGTGAAATTGTGAAATAGTAAAAAATGATAAAAAACAATTATTTAAGGGAAAATTGAATAAAAATTTCATGAAGAATAACACTGATCTAGGATTCAATATAGAATAACTTTGGTGGATGTATGAAAATGGGCAGAGAAGAAAAGAACAAATAATTATGGGGAGTGATGGGTATCACTTATCAAAAAATGGAATTATCA
The DNA here is from genome assembly GCA_963277665.1 of Viscum album. Lineage (NCBI taxonomy): Eukaryota > Viridiplantae > Streptophyta > Magnoliopsida > Santalales > Viscaceae > Viscum > Viscum album. Next base: position 2,019,231,102 of record OY728127.1, read on the forward strand.
ATATAATATTAAATATCACAATATAATTTATATATTCATAGATAAATGACCATTTATTCCATATATATCAGGGTAACATGATAACATTTTTTTCAGATCCTTTTTCTAAAATTGGAAAAATATAATTATCTTAAATAACATAAGGAAATATAGTTGTGAAATACATTTTTATATCCTATGAAAAATTTCAACCAATTATATTAATTTGTTCCCATTCTAATTAACCTATTCTGGTAATTATGGAATAGATCAGATGCAATTTTTTGGGCACTAAAATTATCTTTTAATATATATTATGATACATAAATGAGTGAAAATTCCTTCATTTTATCTATGAATATTTACCAAAACCTAAATTGTTCTCAATAGATATAAAAAAAAATACATCAATGTCAAAAATAAACAGTGAAACAAAAATTTCAAATTAATATTTATTTATCAAATATTTTACGTAAAATCAATCTCATCTTAATTGGAAAGTATTTAGGCTTGTGGAATGTGGTGAATCCTTATTATCATCCGACTTTGGGATCAAGTACCGCGACCTCTTTAGATGATATGGGTTTTCACCAAACATAGGGATTGTATCTTTTTGTAAAACAATAATAATATAATCCGAATTAAATTTTAAAACAAATAATAAATATATTATTATATAACATTAGTCATCAAATGACATTATAACATAAAGAGTTTTCTAAATGATAACATTATTTTAACTAAAAAACTAATTTTGATTTAGTAATACCACATTATAATAAATGATCACATTAACCATAATAGTCATAAATTAAATAAAACATATGAAAGTATTACCTTTATAGTAATTATAATTCATGTTAAACATGAGGGTTACATATACGTCAGCCCAATAAAACATATCCCAAAATGTCATTCATCAGATGAAAATATAATCTCATCAAAATACAAAGGATATTTCCAATAATTTATAAATTTAAGTAACAATATTCTAATAAAAACTTGATTTTATGAATAATTATTGAGTAAATTTTATATGACGAAAATTATTCTTCAAAAAAACACAATCCCTATATGTTTCCTGATACAAATAAAAAAATACCATTGATAAAAATAATTTTGATAAATATTTCAATAATCCCAATACATTAATTATTCAACCACTATAATGTCACATATTTTCTTCCTTGGTTTATGGGTTAACATTTAAAATAGATATTTGAATTGGATAATTCCCAGGTTCTCCATATTCCAAAATGTGATATATAAATAGATATCTAGGATGAAATTTATTAATCTCTATTGAACTCCTTATATTTCAACGAGAATTCATTTGTTGATGACCTTATATTCAACACATATAACATTTTCATATTCCATTGATACATTATCATTAATTTATATTTCACTATTATTGACATGAAGTAAATCTGGCATTATTTCCTCTACAGTCTTAAACACTCATGCTCTTAATTTACTCCTTCTTCTCTTCTTTATTTAGACTGATATTTGGTTATGTAATAGTTTTTTATTGATATATATAGATAAATAATTATGTCTAATCACAATACTTTTCACTCTAATAATCATCCCATTTTATTTCTCATAATCACCGAAATGTATAACAAATTAAATATTAACATTATTTATTTTCATATCATCAATTGAATGAAACAAATATTCATAGTGTGAAACACAATAATCACAGTGATAAACCATATAATCATTTATAAAATATCTAAATCATTAATGGTTATTTTAAATAATGAAAACCTAATGATTTAGCTACATTATTCATTATCATAATCTATTAAATTCCATTGTAATAGGTTTCAAATAAAATTATAATTATCAGTAGAATATCCATATGGGGTTTGAAACTAGGTTCAATGTATGAGTCATATTAAATAAGCAGGTGAAGATCATGTCAAATATCAATGTGCCATTTTTTTAGTTATTACCATAAGTAGTAGATTCCTAGAACCATGACCACATTTAGTATCCAAAAATGGATTTATTTATAAGTAAAACACTAAATCTCTTCATCTTCAAAAAATAGAATTCCATTCTATGTAACTCCCTGACCACAGTTACCCAGAGTCGGTGCATTATTACATAACATTCGCATGATAAAAAAAATATCACATCTCGATAGACCGATTAGTTTAGTATCCTTGGAAACACTAGATATATTCATAAGTCTTACATTACATCATAATGTGAGAAAAACTACGACAACATATTGTCTTCATATCCCCTCATACTATCCCAACAGGTCATTCATAAAATACTTCTTCACATCTTGGAAAAAATAAAACATTGAAATGGGTGAGCTCAGATGCTCAGTAAGGATAAAAATATAGTGGAAACATTAATAAATAAACATAAACATTTAAGGCAATGTATATCTATAACAAAAACCATTTAAACTTAAAATTAAGCATAATATGTCCAAGATAAAATGAAATAATTCCATTTATTTATTCACATGGATATTCTACTAGTTGAATAATAAAATTCAATATCAATAACCATTTTCATAATGATGGAATGCATAATGTTAGACTATTATAACCACATAGCCAAGGCCTTGTGCCAAGACTACAAATATGATTTTGTCAAGGCCTTGTGCCAAGACACTATTTTGTCTCATTAGACCTACCTATGCATCTAGGGGCTATAGTGGGATCCACCCATAACTTATAAAGTCCAATGCATTCCTCATATGAACAGGTTTAAAGATAACATTAACATTCATATTCAAACTAGCATACGAAATGTCAATACATTCTCCATAGACCATGAATGGTATAAAAATAATACATCCACAGTCAAACATATCACAAAACCTTCAATATAATATGGATTTTTTGTATCATAATATATCAACTTCAAATAATCATAAAATCAATCAAATGATGTTGACATAGATGAAATCAAAACTATTTGAGACAAATATATCTTTTTTTGAAATCATTTAAAAGTAACATAATTATAAAAGAAAAAATTTACATTGAAAATATTCTTAGAAGCATGTAATGTAATCTTCGATGATTTTATAATGGCGTAAAATAGGTGCACCCGCCGTATAAGTTAAAAAAACATTCTTACCTTAATTATGTCGAAAAGGATAAAAAGGACCTTGTTTGGAAAACGACGGAAATATTCCTTTATAAACTTCTTATAAAAAGTCAAAAAGGGTATAAATGACTTTAAACCATATTCAATAAAATAGTAAGAATGTTTTGAAATACATTTTTAAGAAACATGGATGTGGATGATAAAGAGGACCCAGTAGATTTACATATAAACAACCTCAAATGACGATGAGATTGGGAAATAAACCCATAACTTTTAGTTTTCCTTAGTCAATGGTATGTTCACTTACTGTATAATAGCTAAAACATTTTAATTAAATTATACAAGAATCATATACATAAATATTATATCATATATGATCTTTTAATATTGTTTTGATAATAATATCTTAGCATTATCGTTGATTCGGGTGTTCACTTACTCATTTTATTTTATATGTTTTGTTACATAAGCCACATTTTTTATGGATAGGTTGTATATTATATATATACAGAAATATATCAAGTCATTAAACATTATTTTTAATCATCAAATGAGAATTATTTTTGAATGGATTTTATGGATAATGAATCTCATCGCGTTCGTGGAGATGGTAGTACGTACATATGCACTTGCGACAATATCATTCATTTGACATCAAAATAATTTATAATTGGATGTTATATCATATATAGAGAATCATTATCATGTAATATTTATTATTTACATTAATTACATATCATTATTATACCCATCAAAATAATAATATTTTGAATAACAATTACACCACGACGTGGAGACGGTAAGCCATACGTACTCACGTATTGTGACATGACATTCAAAGGATGGATAGAATACTTAATGTGGTTGTACCATATTTATAATAACATCACCATATATATAAGATACTAGATTTATTATTTTAGAATGTAAATAACAAAGAATGAAGAAGTGGAAGAAGAAAGGATCTTGAAATAAGGTGGTGAAAACGTTACATCTTCTTCGGGTTCTTCCTTTTGATTTGATGAAAAGGGATCCATAGGTTGGATTTTTGATCAACCTAAGTCATCTAGGTTGAAGTGAGGGTAGTTGGGTGGATATGTGGGCAGAGTTTGGCCCTTCAAAATGGATTTGAAGGTGTGAATTAGTGAGAATGGAGAGTTCCCTTTTATAAGAGGGGTGAGGGGCTCCTTTGGAAAAGATAGAAATATTATTTTATAATAAATACATATTCTGTTTATAATGGATCCAAAGTGGATTATTTAAATTTTAAGGTGGGGATAGGGCGAAAACAACAAACCAATAGGTTTTATATTGGTTTGGGTCACATTATTAACCTTATCTTTTAGTTTTGACTCTTAATTAATTAGTTTGACATTTACCTTGTCTCTTTGTATTTTAATATTATATGGTTAATAAACATACTATAAACTTACAAGAGACCCCCCAAGTGGTCCATTAATGATAAAAATATCATGAAAGTCCTTTGGCAAAAACATTGATTTTTTTAGGAATATAATATCAATTAATAATATAATATTTATTTTAAAAACTCTTTTTTGTCAATTTTGACACTATTTGGAATTTGATTTTTTGTGAAAATCATTGCAGCATTATTACTTCGAAAAAATATAATTAAATCAATATTAAAATGTCATATTATCATAGAAATTTATTGGAATTCATGAAAGGTCTCAAATTACATTTATTTGGATATTTATAATATCAATTATTTTAATATTTCATTAATTCATTAACTGATGCATCACCATTGTGTCGTAAATAAATTAAATTATATAATGTATAAAAATTACAAAAAAAATACCATAATGTAGGAAATCTTTTTATATTTCTAATTAATATTTAAAATCGAATTTATCTTATGTATAAACTTGTATTAAAATTTTTTAGAAATTAATCTTTGATTTTTACTCTTTCAACTCTTCTTCGAATTAAATAATAGTAAACGTCCTAATCTAATCCATCTGAACCAAAATGATAATATTTTATTCCTAAGGTTGTTTTTGGTCGACATACACATGTCCAATAGAATTATGAAGTTTTTTAGGGTAATATTAATATCATTTTTACCCTTAATTACCGTATTTACTTTTAATTGTGGTAAATAAAAGTTTAAAGATACTATTCACCAAAAATATTGTTATCTTATTGAACCACATTTTACTCCTTGATATTAATCGTGTCTCTCTGATTTTAGAAATTCCCCTCACAGAAGTGGTCAAATTATGTTTTATGTGAATTTCCAAATTCTTCTAGGAGGTGGGTAAAAGACGGTGAAAAGTTCAAACAAAATTTTATATATCCAAAATATTCTTAACTAACTCCAATGAATTACATTGAACTAATATAGGTATTATGTATCGATTTTAAATTTAATTAAATTTAAATAAAACAAATAATTATTTAAATAAAAATTCGGTTTTAAACTATAACTTAGTATTTTTCACTATTCATCAAAAATTGAATGTTTTCAGAAAAATGCCAAAAATACACACTAAGATAATTTCTATATTTCTAATCCAAAAATAAAGTCCATTTGGATAGATAAAATTTATAAAATTTCAAAACGTAGGTATTACTATTAATAATGGCTAGTTTGATTGGTTGTGGTGTGTGTTAGAACTCGAAGTTGCGTACACCACACACTACTATATTATTCAAAGAGAACCGTACCCTTGAAGCTTGGGGTGTTACATTCTCAGCTCCTTCAATTAATTTCATCCTTGATATTTCTAGAATATTGCTGCATAAAAAGACTCAGGTGGTTCTTCATCATATGTTCCTCAAGATTCCCATGTTGCATCTTCCTTCTTAGGGTTTCTCCATAGATCTCTTACTAGACGAGTCGTCAGGTTTCTCAGCACTTTGTCTCTTTTATCAAGAATCCTGATGGGCTCTTCTCAATAGACAGATCGGGTTCCAGTTCAAATTCCTCATAGGTGAGAACATGCATTAGGTCAGGCATGTATTTTCTCAAAAATGAAATGTGGAACACATCATAAACTTTGAAGAGACTTGGCATAATTTCTAGATGGTATGATATAACCCCAATTTTTTCTAGATTTTCAAAAGGTCCGATGTACCTGGGACTCAATTTACCCTTCTTACCAAGACATAAAACTACCTTCCATGGAGATACCTTCAAGAAAACTTGATCTCCCACCTGAAATTCCAAATCCTTCCTTCGGTTATATACATAGATCTTCTTCCTACTTTGAGCTGCTTTGATGGGGGTTTGGATTACGATCACCTTTTCCATCATTTCCTCCACTAGTTCTAAGCCTACAAATTTTTTCCACCAATGTCATCCCAACAGGTTGGTGTGCGGCATCTCTTTCTGTATAACGCTTTATATGGTGCCATCTGAATTCATTAAAGGATGCTATTTTTATAGGAAAATTCTACCAGAGGTAAATATTGATCCCAGATACCCTGAAAGTCAAGTGATCATGATCTCAACATGTCTTCTAAGGTTTGAATAGTTCATTTTTATTGTCCATCTGTTTGAGTGTCGTAGGCAGTGCTCAAACGAAGATTAGTATCCAAGGCCTTCTGAGGACTCTTCCAGAATCATAAAGTAAAATGGGTATCATGATCCTAAAAAATTGATAGGGGAACTCCAAGAAGTCTCACAAATTCATTAATATATAGGCTTTCTACATGTTCATGTGGTAAATCCTTCCTTATAGAAAAAACATTTGCTGACAAGGTAAGACGAACAACAATGACCCATATTTCATCGTTCCTTATAGGAGTCTTTGGTAGTCCCATGAAAAATTCCATCTTGATATTATCCCATTTCCACTCAGGTATGGGAAGATGTTGCAATACTCTCCAGGATGTTTCCTTCCAACATTCACTTATTGAAAAACCATACATCTTGACATAAAATCAGAAATCTCCCTCTTCATGTTGTCCCACCAAAAATGTTCCTTCAAATCTCTATACATTTTGGTGCTCTGAGAGTATATAGAGAAATTGGAACTATGAGCATCATCCAAAAATTATATTTTTAGATCAGGTATATTTGGAACCCAAAGTCTCTTCCCAAACATCAAAATTCCATCTTCATACACAAAATCAATCAATATCCCATCATTCACAGCATTACTCTTCTTTTGAAACTCATCATCACCGGTCTGATAACTCATTATCCTTTCTAATAACGATGGTTTAGAAACCATTTGAAAAAGTATTGATTTTTCACCTTCCATGGTTATTCCTATATCCATCATTACAAGATCCATGTATATAGGATCCTTTTCAACTCTCATATTATTCAAAACTCCATGATCCTTTCTACTCAAAGCATCAACTACCTTATTTTCCTTCCCCAGTTGGTAGTGTATCATGCAATCATAATCCTTGATTATTTCAATCCATTTCCATTGCCTCATGTTGAGTTCTTTCTATGAAAAAATATTCTTCAAACTCTTGTGATCAGTATAAATCTCACAATTTTCACCATAGAGATAATGTCTCCATATCTTCAAAGCAATGATTATAGCAGCTAACTCAAGTTCATGAGTAGGATAGTTATGTTCATGAATTTTCAGCTATCGTGACGCATAGGAAATAACTATATCATTCTGCATAGGGACACAACCATGTCCTTTCTTCGATGCATCAATATAAATAACGAACCCATCATTCCCCGATGGTAGATTCAATATAGGAGCATTGAATAATCTTCTCTTAAATTCTTCGAAACATTCTTCACACTCTTTTGACCAAAAAAATTTAACCCCTTTACGTGCGAGATTCATTAATGGGTTATCTAATCGGGCATAATTCTGGACTAAACGTTGATAATAACTTTCAAAACCAATAAAAATGCATACCTCAGTTACACTAGTAGGCACTGGCCATTCATGGATTTCTCTTTTCTAAGATGGATCAATAGAGATTCCATCTTTGGTGACAATATGGACAATAAAATATATCTCCAAAAGTCAGAATTCACACTTGCTAAACTTCCCATATAATTTATGTCTTCTAAGAGTCTTCATGATAATGTGAAAGTGATTTTCATGATCTTCCTAGATTTTTGAGTATACCAAGATATCATCAATAAATACCACCAAAAAACATCGAGATATTCCTTGAAAACTATATTAATTGGATCGATGAATATAGAGGGTGCATTAGTCAATCCAAAAGGAATTACTATAAACTCGTAATGCACGTACCTTGTTCAAAATGTTGTCTTCGAAATGTCTTCTGTCATCACACACAACTGATGGTATCCAGATCGAAGATCAATATTTAAAAATTATTGAGTTCCATGATGTTGGTCGAATAAATCATCAATGCGAGGTAGAAGATACTAGTTCTATATTGTTATATCATTGATTTCCCTATAGTTGATACATAACCTCATAGATCCATCTTTTTTCTTAACAAAATTGACAGAGGCTCCCCATAGAGAAACAGTAGGGAGAATAAATCCTTTATTACTCAATTCCACTAGATGTTTCTTTATTTCCACTAATTCCACAGCGGACATTCTATAAGGGTTCTTTGATATGGTCCTTGAACCCATAATTAAATATATGGAAAACTCAGTTTCTCATTCTGGAGGATGTCCAGGTAAATCTTCCGGAAACACATCAAAATATTCTTTCACAATAGGTACATCCTCTATTTGAAAATTTTTTCCCTCACCAATAGTTATTTCATTTTCTTCCTCCCCGATAATTGTATTTAGTTGAGCTACTGGGGGTATCTAGATAGGAATTAGTTGGTGGTGATTCTGCTCTAAAGATAAGGTGTTCCTTATCATCATCATCAGAAATTGTAACCTCCTTCTTCTTACAATAAATCATTGCATCGTGGTCCAAAAGACAATCCATACCGAGGATTATATCAAATTCAATCATGGGTATGACGATGAGATCAACATATAATAAACATTTATATGCCTTAATGGGGACAGATTGGCAAAACATTGTAGCAATGATAATTCCCTTAGGAATTTTGACTGACAACTCCCTCGTTCAAAAAATTGGAAATATCTAATTTTCATAGAAAACTGGGAAGATATGAAACAATGCGATGATCCAGAATCAAATAAGGATTTTTTAAACTTAAGAAAACTATTAAATAACCTTTCATCATGTCTTTCGGAGCTTGTACCTCAGTAGTGGTGATAACAAAATCATGGACTAGATCCCTAGGCCTTTTCTGAGGTAAATTCCCCTGATGATTCAGATATTCATTTTCATAATATCCCATATCCCTACAATTGTATCATTGAACATTAGTAGCTTCCTTCTTCCCCTTGTAATCATGAGCTTGGTGGCCTTTTTCACCACACATGTAACAGACTCCCATTCCATTCAAGCAAGTACCGGGGTGTTTCATCCAACATTTACTGTAGAATAGATATTCAACTTTTCCTTTCATTCCCTTATTTCCATTTCTAGAGTGATAAATAGATCTATTCTTCTCTTGCTTTGCATTAAAGTAGTAAGACTTAGATAATTCCTTTCCCATCATGATAGCACACAAGACAATATCCTTATATGATGAGAAGGTTTGTGTGACCAATGCTCGACAGAGAAATGATTTTATCCCATCAAATAAACGATCAATATTACTTCTTGCGTTTCGTATATAATCTACAACATACCTCTCTAACCTTGTAAAGTTATCCTCATATTTTGTGACATTCTCATCCTCATATTGTCTCAGACTCAGAAATTTCCTTTCCATATATTCTAAATGGTCACAAGGAATGTATTTTTCTAAGAAAATATCTTTGAACTCCCTCCATTCCATATTTTATACTTCATCATATTCCTTCATGTTTTGAATCAATGACCACCATTGGTCAATATCTCCAGTGTGGCGGTAAACTGCCATGATAATGTTTTCCCTTTCACTACTCCCCAAGGCATTAAATATGTTCTCTAAGGAATTTATCCATTGCTGAGATACTAAGGGATTTTTACTCCAATTGAATGTTGTTGGTTGTTGCCTCATGAAGAGATACAACATCGATCATCCATGTTGCGGATCAGGGTGCTCCATATGGGTAGGGTTATTATTCATAACCTGAGTGATTTTTCCCAGTATAGTGATTAGCTGATCAGCACCAGTTGCATCACCAGCTCCACTATAATTATTTTGAGAAAGAGGGAAATCCCTAAAAGGATTGTGTGCATTGATAAAATTTTCATTCCTTCCACTAGGCTCCATTTTTAAACAATGCCATAAACTAGATCAGTTTACGAATAAAAATACATAATTTCATACTGGTAAAACACTTAACATAAATTGAACTATTTATGGATATAATCCACAATCAAAATATAGTTTTCTTTGAGGAAGTATATAGTCATAAACCATTTAAAATAGTTCATAGAGAAAATGATAATTATTCTAAGCATATCCCCCGAGAGTTTCGTATCCAAGAGTGCAGCAAGGCCAGTTGTAATGCACCAGTTCTCATTCAAGTCTAGCTCAAAGCGGTGTTTTCAGGTTTTACCCCTAGGTATATCTGTGCCAGAGCCACCTCTACCTTCTCATATCGAGAAAAGGATTTATTTTTTGGAAAACTCACAAAATCTTTACAATACCAAAATTTTATGAAGTTATTCTACACTAATACTCACATTTCATCTTAGGTCTATGTGCTCTAATAATAGTTTATCTAAATCTAGATTCCAAGTTTTGTACTAAACTTTCTGTGATACCAACTATAACGCCCCGACCCCAGTTACCTAGAGTCGGTGAATTATTACATAACATTGGCCTGATCACAAAAGATCAAGTCTCAAAATACCGATTAGTTTAGTAGCATTGGAAACACTAGGTATATACATATGTATTACATTACATCATAAAGTGAAAAAAAACTACAACAACATATTGTCTTCATATCCCCTTATACTATCCCTGCAGGTCATTCATAAAATACTTCTTCACATCCTAGAAAAAATAAAACATTTATAGGGGTGAGCTCAGATACTCAGTAAGGATAAAAATATAATGGAAACATTCATAAATAAGCATAAACATTTAATGAAATGTATAACTAAAACAAAAGCCTTTTAAACATAAATTTCAGAATAATATGGAAAAGATAAAATGAAATAATTCTATTTACTTATTCACATGGATATTCTACTAGTCGAATAATCACATGAAATATCAATAACCACTTTGATAATGATGGAATGCATAATTCTAGACTGTCATTACCACATAGCCAAGACCTTGTGCCAAGACTACAAATAATATTTTTTCACGGCCTTGTTCCAAGATACTAGTTTGTCTCATGAGACCTACCGATTCATCGAGGGGCTATAGAGGGCTCTACCCGTCACTTATTATGTCCAATGCATTCCTCATATAAACAGGTTTAAATATAACATAAACATTTGTATTAAAACTGGCATATGAAATGTCAATACTTTCTCCATAAACCATGAATGGTATAAAAACAATACATCCAAAGTCAAACATATCAAAAAACCTTCAATACAATATGGAAGTTTTGTATCATAATAAATCAACTTCAAATAAGCTTAAAATCTAATAAAGGATGTTGACATAGATGAAATCATAACTATTTGAGTGAAATATCTCATTTTTTGAAATCATTTAAAAGTAAAATATATATAAAAGAAAAAATTTACTTATAAAATGTTCTTATAATATTTTAATGGAAGCTTTTATGATTTTATAACGTTGGAAAATAGCTGCACCCACTGTATAAGTTAAAAAACAATCTTACCTTAATTTTTTCGAAAATGTTAAAAACGACCTTATTTGGAAAACAGCAGAAAGATTACATTATAAAATTTTTATAAAAAAGTCAAAAAGCGTATAAATGACATTAAACAATATTCTTTAAATTAATAAGAATGATTTTAAATACATTTTTAAGAAACATTGATGTGGATGATAAAGAGGTCCCTGTAGATAATTATGTATAAACAAACTCAGATAATGAAGAGATTGTGAAATCACTACTAGAAAAGGGGGCATTGAAGCCCCCCAGAGTCGGGAGACCGCCATTGGCAGTCGCTATAGCTAACCAATAGCGACCGCCAATGGCGGTCGCTAACCTACATTAAAAAAACGGGGGGCTTCTGCGCCCCCCCTCCCCCCGCGCCCCCTCGACCCTGATCCCCCCCGATCGCTGCCCTAACCCCCTCCCTCCCTCGCCGCCCTCCCTCGCCGCCCTCCCCTCCCCCGCCGCCCGGCCTCCCCCACCGCCCACCCTCCCCCGCCGCCTGCCCTCCGGCCGCCGCCCTCCGCCCTCGGGCCTCCGGCCGCCGCCCTCCGGCCTCCGACCGCCGCCCTCCGGCCTCTCGGCCCTCCCCCCCCCCACCCCGGACGACACCCGCACCCCGGACAGCCCCCGCCGTGCACTCCAGACCGCCCCCCGCACCTCGGACGACTCCCCTCACCCCGGACAGCCCCCCCCCCCTCGCGCACTCTGGACCGCCCCCCGTACCCCAGACGCCTCCCCGCACCCCGAGCAGCCCCCCCCCCCCCCCCCCGCGCACTCCGGAACGCCCCCCGCACCCTAGACGCCTCCCCGCACCCCAGACAGCCCCCCTGCACTCGGACACCCCCCTCCGAACCCGGACAGCACCCCCGCACCCCGGACAGCCCCCCCCCCCCCCCCCCCCCGCACTCGGACACCCCCCCTCCGAACCCGGACAGCTCCCCCGCACCCCGGACAGGCCCCCCGCACCCTGGACACCCCACCCCGCACCCCTGACAGCCCCCTGCACCCCCGACAGCCCCCCCCCCCCCGCACCCCGGACAACCCCGCACCCCGAACACCCCTGCCCGTACCCCTGACAGGCCCCCGACACCCCGGACACCCCTCCCCGCACATCGGACACCCCCCCGACCCCGGACACCCCCCCCCCCCCCCCCCGCTGCTCGTCCCCCGTCCCCTCACCGCCTCCTCTCCTCCAGCTCCCCGCCGCCGCCGCCGCCCGTCCCCTCCCTTGCCGCACCGCCTTTCGCTCCGGCTCCCCTTCGCTGCCTCCTCTCCCTCGCAGCACCGCCTTCGGCTCCCCTCCCTTTCAGGTTTGTAGCTTAATCAGGTAACATGAGCTTTCAGTTACATTATTATTTTATCAATGGTTCATAAACAAATGGTTAATATTTATTTTGAATATAGTTGATTTGAAAAATGTAAATGTAATAAGTATTGTGTAAATGTTTGTTATACAGATATTATTATGGATAAGAGTTGGATTGATCTTCCAAATCGAACATCTAGAGAATATTTCAATGGAATTATGCAGTTTATTGACTTCACGAGAGGATTTTAAAGTGACTATATTAGTTGTCCATGTAGAAAATGTGCTAACAGATATCAATTCACACGATATACTGTGAGGGAGCACCTTTTCTTTAATGGATTTCTGAAAAATTATAAGAGTTGGACTCGTCATGGAGAATAATATGTTCTTTGTCAAAATACAGATGCAGCTCAGATGGATGTTGATGCAAGGATGACTGATCCAATTCATGAAATGCCTACTGAAATGGTACGTGGGTTTGATCCTGAAGGCAATGTCATCCAGAATCTTGAGACCGGTGAGATAAATCTTCGCTCTGGTGCAGATCGTGATTCGAGGAGGTTTTATGAAGTACTTGATGATGCGAAAACAGAATTATATCCTGGATGTACTTCTTACAATAAACTGTCATTTATCATGGAGTTGTTGCATTTGAAGACTTTGAATAATTGGTCAGACACATCATTCGACATGCTTTTGGTTTTATTGAAAAAAGTTCTTCCTGTCGACGCTAAGATTCCCGAGTCTTATTACTATGCTCGTAAGTTGACAGAGAACTTAGGTTTTACATATGAGACTATAGATGCATGTGCAAACAACTGTATGTTGTTTAGAAATGAAACTGCTCATTTGGATATTTGTACGGTTTGTGGCGCTTCCAGGTGGAACGAGAACAGGGGAAATAAGACTCATCAAATTCAGATTGCGATACAGGGGAAACCGATTGCCGTAAAGCAAATGCGTTACTTTCCCCTTAAACCGAGGTTGAAACAATTTTTTATGTCATCTAAAGTTTCTAATTTAATTAGATGGCATGCAGAAAGTGTTCATGAAAGTGACATGTTAACCCACCCGGCAGACTCTCATGCATGGAAGGATTTTGATAAGAGACATCCCGACATTGCTAAAGATGTTCGTAATGTCCGATTGGGATTGGCAGAAGATGGTTTCAATCCATTCAAGTCTATGGTTGGTGCAACTCATATCACATGGCCCGTGGTGTTGGTTCCATATAATCTTCCTCTGTGGCTTTGTATGAAGCAACAATTTATATTACTTTCCACTCTTATTGATGGACCTAAAAGTCCGAGGGATAAGATTGATGTTTACCTTCAGCCATTGATTGATGAGTTGAATGAATTTTGGGGCGATGGTGTGATGACTTATGACTGCGAAATGAATGAAATGTTCAAACTGCATGCTGCTTTATTGTGGACAATCAATGACATCCCAGCTTATGCAAATTTATCAGGCTGGAGTACGAAAGGGGAATTTTCTTGCCCTTGTTGCAATAAAAGTAAAAAATCTGTATGGCTTAAACATTCCAAAAAATGGGCATACATGGGTCACATGCATTTTCTCCCTCCCCAGCACAGGATCAGAAAGGACATAGTGGCATTTGATGGTTCTAGAGAGTTCAGCCCAGCTCCAAAGATCATGATAGGAGTCGAAATGTTATCGCAGATTGAGGAAGAAAATATCTGCACGGTATATGAAATTCAGGATTTGGTGGCTCCTGCAGTTCGTAATATTCGTGCTGCGGGTAGGCAGCGCAGTCACAATTGGAAAAAGAAAAGTATTTTTTATAGTCTTCCGTATTGGAAAACTAACATGTTGAGAAATAATTTGGATGTCATGTACATTGAAAAAAATGTTTGTGATAACATATTGTGGACCATTTTAGTTGTTAGTGGAATGTCAAAGGACCATGTTAATGCACGTCGTGATTTGGAAGAAATCGGTTTAAGGAAACAGTTTCATTTACAGTTAGCTGAGGGAAACAAGGCATATATGCTTGCTGCACAGTATTCGATGACTACAGAGGAGAAAGAGACATTACTTTCCATTTCGAAGATGGTCAAGGTGCCTGATGGTTACTCTTCTAATATTTCAAAGTGTGTGAATCTGACGTGCAAGACATTGCAAGGGTTGAAAAGTCATGACAATAACATATTACTTCAGCAGTTGATTCCAATCGCAATTTGTGATTGTTTATCCCCCAATGTTGTTCAGCCCTTGATTGAGATGAGTAATTTTTTTAGACAACTTTGTTTAAGAAATCAACGAATGAGTGATTTAAAAAGTTTGCAGGACCAAATTGTACTTACGCTTTGTCACTTTGAGAAACTCCCCCCCCCCCTCATTTTCGATGTTATGGTCCACTTGATAGTGAACCTAACTGATGAAGTAATGGCTGATGGTCCAGTGCAATTCAGGTGGATGTATCCTATTGAACGGTATTTGAGTACATTGAAAAGATTTGTACGCAACAGAGCTCGTCCAGAGGCATCAATAGCCAATGGTTATTTGATGGATGAGTGTACTACCTTTTGTGCAGAATATCATACAGATGTTGAAACAAAATTAGATAAGCCCTCTCGGATTCATGATGGTCCAGTTGGAGAAGGAACCACATTTGATATGGACAACATCGAGTGGATACAAGCACATCGATATATCTTGTTCAATACTCCATCAGTTGCACCATTAATGCAGTAAGTATCTTATCAATGTGCTTTTATAACTTTTACATGTTTTGTTTGCATAAGTTGATCTTTTAAACATCGCATAATCATTTGCAGGAAACACATTAATGAGATAAAAGAAGAGATGCATCGTGCGACTGAGTTGCAAATTCAACAATCTCATTATGCGGCATTTCATGATTGGTTCAAGGATTATGTGTGTATAAATTGATTTTCATTATGAGTGAAGTATTAAACTAATTCTTTCTGCATATATCAATATTGATTTTTATAAATTATGTAGGTTCGTAAGCTGAGGGAGTTAGTGGACCCCACGCTACCTGAAGTATTTATCCAACTGGCTGAGGGTCCATCTATAAAGGCTCATCGTTATAAAGCTATTGATGCTAATGGTTTTCAATTTCTCATTAAAGATGTTGACGACAAACGAGCAACACAAAACAGTGGCATCGGTTGTCCCTTTGTCGATTCTGGTTATTACTATGGTCAATTGATAGACATCATTGAAGTTGTATACACACACGGTTTGAAGTACATATTGTTAAAGTGTAATTGGGTTGATCCAGTGCGTGGATGTAAAGTCGATCAATATCAGTTTTCATTGGTGAATTTTAACTATATGTTATACAGAAATAATGAACGAGTTGAGAATGAACCTTTCATTTTGACATCACATGCGGAACAAGTATTCTTCGTTACTTTGCCTTTGGATCCAAGTTGGCAAGTTGTTGTCAAAATGTCTCGGCGAGGAGTGTTTTTATTTGAAGAAGATGAACCCGAGACTGTTCCGTTTGTTTACCAACAACTTGATCAAAATACCGTAGTTCAACATGAAGAAGATATTTATTGGGTCAGAGCGGCTGTTGAAGGAGAAACGGTCGATTTGCATGCTTAATGAATGGTATAATTGTTTTCTCGCTATTCAGTAGAATGTCCTAGGATATAATAAATTATCTAATCATTTTATAAATCCTTATAATTTTTAATCCTCACTTTTGTAAGTTAATTCAATCATAAATATTTAGGTTTATTAACTTTATGATTTTTTAAAATTCATTCACAACTAATTATTAAATCCATTTTTTGTTTGATTAACAGTTGTACAGGTTTGATTTATTAAGAACAATCCAATTTATCTTTTAAACACTTTGGACTCATTACTGATATTTTCTATGACTGCAGACATGTCAGTGGAAGAGGCAGAAGATCCACATCATCCATCTGAGGCATCTACGTCTCAGGGTCGAGGTATGTTTGAATGTAATTGTCTATATTTTTTATGTAATTGACATATATATATATATATATAACATTTGTCAATTTATATATAAAATTGTTTTCAACAGGATCAGACTCGGCTGCTTCTTCCTCTCGCAGGAGAGGCCCTGGTCGTGGCATATTATCATGGAATTCCGACACGACGATAGATGTTTCATTTGATGAGGTATTTCATCCCGTGGGACCGAATGCCCCGGCATTTATTCGTCAGCTGGGTCATATCATACGTGACCCACATCGATTTCCATTGACCACATGTGATTGGGCTTCTATCCCTCAGGACACATTAGATCGTCTACGGAGGGAGGTTCAGGTAAGAAAATAAATTTACTTTATTTTCTATTTATAAAGAATACTAATATGTTTGATTATTTTCCTTATAGGAAAATTTGAAAGTATGCCCTGAAGAGTTTCGGCCCGTGTGTATGAGAAAATGCCGTAAGATGTGGAAAGATTATAAAGGATAAGTGAAGAGGGACCACTGGGTACCAAATGTGGGTGCCCTTGACATTTTGGAAAATGTCCTGAGAGGTGTCCTCCCGGCTCAGTGGCGTGACTTGGTTGCAAATTGGTCTACTGAGGGTGTTGTGGTTTGTATATTAATTATTTTTCTGTATATATATTTTCAAGAATATGTGATTTGTTTGAAATTTGAATGAATTGAATGTAGGAGGTGTCAACACGCCATTCGGAGAATCGAGCGTTGCAGGGACCAGCTCACAGGCTCGGGACTCGTCACGTGTCTCAGATCCGACATGAGGTATATATTATTCATTTTTTAATTTATTAATTAATATGGTTTTGTGTTTTTATTCTTTTAATATACAGTTGCGAGGGCAAGGAGCAGCAACTGATAAAATGTCGGTGTGGATAAGGACTCGTGATCGCAATGATCCAGAGGTTGCAGCATTGATAGTAAGTGTCTGTAATTACCAATAATTACATAAATCTATATATTAACATATATATATTTATATATATTTAAATATTTCACAGGCTCAATTTGAAGCTGAGTTAGAGCATCTGCCAGAGGACCAGCGACAGCTTCCCATGCGACGGGATGAGATCTTTCATCGCATTATTGGTCGGGATGGGCATGGATATAGTTTGACCTATGGAGCAGGGATTCCTCGTTCTGTAGTGTCACGCGCTGCGGTTGTCGGTCCTGCTGTTGCTCATATGACACAGCAGATGTCAGATTTTGAGGCACGGCTGCGCGCTTCCGAGGAGACAAATGCGCAATTGACAGCTGAGGTTAGAGCACTGCGGGAATATATGCGTCGAGCTGATGGTACAGGGGATCATACGACGTAGGTATATACTGTATTTATTTATTTAATTTAAATTATTTATGTTATTAAAATATTTATAATGTTTATTTGTTGTAGGCACCTGGCCCACCCCGAAGGAGGTAGCAGTGATGACAACGTGTGACGCACCATATATTCACGAGATATGTTTCTTGTTTTTACTGGTAGGGTTGACATCGATGTACTATATTTATTCATTTAAGTAATGCATTATTACCATCCATGGTGGTCTTTTAAATATTTTATACACATATTGAGTTTTTGATCAGATAATCTTGAATGATTCTACATTTGAAAAAGTCGAACTAATTCCAACAGCCCCCCCACCCCCGCACCCCCGTACAGCCCCCCGCACCCTCGAACAGCCCCTACCCCCCCCCCCCCCACACCCCCATACAACCCCCCACACCCCCGTACAGCCCCCCGCACCCCCGTACAGCCCCCCGCACCCCCGCACCCCCGTACTGCCCCCCCGCACCCCCGCACCCCCGTACTGCCCCCCCGCACCCCCGTACAGCCCCCCCCCCCCCCCGCACCCCCGTACTGCCCCCCCCCCCCCGCACCCTCGCACCCTGTACTGCCCCCCGCACCCCCGTACAGTCCCCCCGCACCCCCGTACAACCCCCCGCACCCCCGTACTGCCCCCCGCACCCCCGTACTGCCCCCCGCACCCCCGTACAGCCCCCCGCACCCCCGTACAGCCCCCCGCACCCACGTACAGCCCCCGACACCCCCGTACACCCCCCAGCACCCCCGTACAGCCCCCCCCCCCCCCCCCGTACAGCCGTACAGCCCCCCCCCCCCCCCCCCGCACCCCCGTACAGCCCCCCCCCCCCCGAACGACCTCCGAATGCCACAAAACCGTACGAAAACATCCGGGGCGTGAATTTTGAAATGGTCGTCCAGACGGCACCTCATTCGGAGGTTCCGTTTGAACGCGGCGGCCGGAAACGCGTTTCCGGCGCCATTAAACACCAAAACGGCGTGCGGAGGTCCAATTTGGAACAAACGTGCTCCGAACGACCTGAAACCGCACAGGAACGACAGAAATATTATTCCTGAGATGCAGGAGGAGACGGCACGTCCATCGGACGTGCGGTGCGCGCGGCACGTCCGATTGTGTCCTTTTCAGCAGCGCTGCGCGCGCTGAAATGGCGCGTTGGGGGGGTCAAAACCACCCGAACGACTTCTGAATGCCACGCAACCGTACGACAACATCCGGGGGGTGAATTGTGAAATGGTCGGCCAGACGGCACCTCATTCGGAGGTGCCGTTTGACCGCGGCGGCCGGAAACGCGTTTCCGGCGCCATTAAACACCAAAACGGCGTGCGGCGGTCCAATTCAGAACAAACGAGCTCCGAACGACCTGAAACCGCACGGGAACGACAGAAATATTATTCCTGAGATGCAGGAGGAGGCTGCACGTCCATTGGACGTGCGGTGCGCGCGGCACGTCCGATTGTGTCCTTTTCAACAGCGCAGCGCGCGCTGAAATGGCGCGTTGGGGGGTCAAAACCATCCAAACGACCTCTGAATTCCACGAAACCGTACAACAACATCTGGGGCGTGAATTGTGAAATGTCGGCCAGATGGAACCTCATTCATAGGTGCCGTGTGATCGCGGCGGCCGGAAACGCGTTTCCGGCGCCATTAAACACCAAAACGGTGTGCGGCGGTCCAATTCAGAGCAAACGTGCTCCGAACGACCTGAAACCACACGGGAACGACAGAAATATTATTCCTGAGATGCAGGAGGAGGCCGCATGTCCATCGGACGTGCGGTGCGCACGACACGTCCGATTGTGTCGTTTTCAGCAGCGTGGTGCGCGCTGAAATGGCGCGTTGGGGGGTCAAAACCACCCGAACGACCTCCGAATGCCACACAACCGTACGACAACATCCGGAGCGTGAATTGTGAAATGGTCGGCTAGACGGCACCTCATTCATAGGTTCTATTTGACCGCGGCGGCCGGAAACGCGTTTCCGGCGCCACTAAACACTAAAACGGCGTGCGGCGCTCCAATTTGGAGCAAACGTGCTCCGAACGACCTGAAACCGCACGAGAACGACAGAAATATTATTCCTGAGATGCAGGAGGAGGCCGCACATCCATCGGACGTGCGGTGCGCACGGCACGTCCGATTGTGTCCTTTTCAGCAGTGCGGCGCGCGCTGAAATGGCGCGTTGGGGGGTCAAAACCACCCGAACGACCTCCGAATGCCACGAAACCGTACGACAACATCCGGGGCGTGAATTGTGATATGGTTAGCCAGACGGAACCTCATTCGGAGGTGCCGTGTGACCGCGGCGGCCGGAAACGCGTTTCCCGCGCCATTAAACACCAAAACGGCGTGCGACGGTCCCATTCGGAGAAAATGTGCTCCGAAGGACCTGAAACCGCACGGGAACGATAGAAATATTATTCCTGAGATGCAGGAGGAGGCCGCACGTCCGTCGGACGTGCGGTGCGCGCGACACGTCCGATTGTGTCCTTTTCAGCAGCGCGGCGTGCGCTGAAATGGCACGTTGGGGGGTCAAAACCACCCGAAAGACTTCCGAATGACACGAAACCGTACGACAACATCCGGGGAGTGAATTTTGAAATGGTCGGCTAGACGGCACCTCATTCGGATGTGCCGTTTGACCGCAGCGGCCAGAAACGCGTTTCTGGCGCCATTAAACACCAAAACGGCGTGCAGCTGTCCAATTCGGAGAAAACGTGCTCCGAACAACCTGAAACCGCACAGGAATGACAGAAATATTATTCCTGAGATGCAGGAGGATGTCGCACGTCCATCGGACGTGCGGTGCGCGCGACACGTCTGATTGTGTCCTTTTCAGCAGCGCGGCGCGCGCTGAAATGGCGCGTTGGGGGGTCAAAACCACACGAACGACCTCCGAATACCACGAAACCGTACGACAACATCCGGGGCGTCAATTGTGAAATGGTCGGCCAGACGGAACCTCATTCGGAGGTGCCGATTGACCGCGGCGGCCGGAAACGCGTTTCCGGCGCCATTAAACACCAAAACGGCGTGCGGCGGTCCAATTCGGAGCAAACGTGCTCCGAACGACCTGAAACCACACGGGAACGATAGAAATATTATTCTTGAGATGCAAGAGGAGGCCGCACGTCCATCGGACGTGCGGTGCGCGCGACACATCTGATTGTGTCCTTTTAAGCAGAGCGGCGCGCGCTGAAATGGCGCGTTGGGGGGTCAAAACCACCCGAACGACCTCCGAATGCCACGAAACCGTACGACAACATCCGGGGCGTGAATGTTGATATGGTCGGCCAGACGGCACCTCATTCGGAGGTGCCGTGTGACCGCGGCGGCCAGAAACGCGTTTTCGGCGCCATTAAACACCAAAACGGCGTGCGGCGGTCCCATTCGGAGAAAACGTGCTCCGAAGGACCTGAAACCGCACGGGAACGATAGAAATATTATTCCAGAGATGCAGGAGGAGGCCGCACGTCCATCGGACGTGCGGTGCGCAGGGCACGTCCGATTGTGTCCTTTTCAGCAACGCGGCGCGCGCTGAAATGGCGTGTTGGGGGGTCAAAACCACACGAACGACCTCCGAATGCCACGAAACCATACGAAAACATTCAGGGCGTGAATTGTGAAATGTTCGCCTAGACGGAACCTCATTCGGAGGTTCCGTTTGACCGCGGCGACCGGAAACGCGTTTCTGGCGCCATTAAACACCAAAACGGCATGCGGCGGTCCAATTCGGTGCAAACGTGCTCCAACGACCTGAAACCGCACGGGAACGACAGAAATATTATTCCTGAGATGCAGGAGGAGACGGCACGTCCATCGGACGTGCTGTGCGCGCGGTACATTCGATTGTGTCCTTTTCAGCAGTGCGGCGCGCGCTGAAATGGCGCGTTGCGGGGTCAAAACCACCTGAACGACCTCCGAATGCCACGAAACCGTACGACAACATCCAGAGCATGAATTGTGAAATGGTCGGCCAGACGGCACCTCATTCGTAGGTTCCGTGTGACCGCGGCGGCCGGAAACGTGTTTCCGGCGCCATTAAACACCAAAACGGCATGCAGCGGTCCAATTCGGAGCAAACGTGCTCCGAACGACCTAAAACCGCACGGGAACGACAGAAATATTATTCCTGAGATGCAGGAGGAGGCCGCACGTCCATCGGACGTGCGGTGCGCGCGACACGTCCGATTGTGTCCTTTTCAGCAGCGCTGCGCGCGCTGAAATGGCGCGTTGGGGGGGTCAAAACCACCCGAACGACTTCTGAATGCCACGCAACCGTACGACAACATCTGGGGCGTGAATTGTGAAATGGTCGGCCAGACGGGACCTCATTCGGAGGTGCCGTTTGACAGCAGCGGCCGGAAACGCGTTTCCGGCGCCATTAAACACCAAAACGGCGTGCGGCGCTCCAATTCGGAGCAAACGAGCTCCGAACGACCTGAAACCGCACGGGAACGATAGAAATATTATTCCTGAGATGCAGGAGGAGGCCGCACGTCCATCGGACGTGCGGTGGGCGCGGCACGTTCGATTGTGTCCTTTACAGCAGCGCGACGCGCGCTGAAATGGCGCGTTGGGGGGTCAAAACCACCCGAACGACCTCCGAATGCCACGAAACCGTACGACAACATCCGGGGCGTGAATTGTGATATGGTCGGCCAGACAGCACCTCATTCGGAGGTACCGTGTGACCGCGGCGTCCAGAAACGCGTTTCCGGCGCCATTAAACACCAAAACGGCGTGCAGCGGTCCCATTCGGAGAAAACGTGCTCCGAAGGACCTGAAACCGCACGGGAAAGAAAGAAATATTATTCCTGAGATGCAGGAGGAGGCCGCACGTCCATCGGACGTGCGGTGCGCGCGGCACGTCCGATTGTGTCCTTTTTAGCAGCGCGGCGCGCGCTGAAATGGCGCGTTGGGTGGTCAAAACCACCCGAACGACCTCTGAATGCCACGAAACCGTACGACAACATCCGGGGTGTGAATTGTGAAATGGTCGGCCAGACGGCACCTCATTTGGAGGTTCCGTTTGACCGCGGCGGCCGGAAACGCGTTTCCGGCGCCATTAAACACCAAAACGGCGTGCGGCGGTCCAATTCGGAGAAAACGTGCTCCGAACGACCTGAAACCGCACGGGAACGACAGAAATATTATTCCTGAGATGTAGGAGGAGGCCGCACGTCCATCGGACGTGCGGTGCGCGCGACACGTCCGATTGTGTCCTTTTAAGCAGCGCGGCGCGCGCTGAAATGACGCGTTGGGGGGTCAAAACCACCCGAACGACCTCTGAATGCAACGAAACCGTACGAAAACATCCGGGGCGTGAATTGTGAAATGGTCGGCTAGACGGAATCTCATTCGGAGGTGCCGTTTGACCGTGGCGGCCGGAAACGCGTTTCCGGCGCCATTAAACACCAAAACGGTCTGCGGCGGTCCAATTTGGAGCAAACGTGCTCTGAACGACCTGAAACCGCACGTGAACGATAGAAATATTATTCCTGAGATGCAGAAGGAGGTCGCACGTCCATCGGACGTGCGGTGCGCGCGGCACGTCCGATTGTGTCCTTTTCAGCAGCGCGGCGCGCGCCGAAATGGCGCGTTGGGGGGTCAAAACCACACGAACGACCTCCGAATGCCACGAAACCATACGACAACATCCGGGACGTGAATTGTGATATGGTCGGCCAGAAGGCACCTCATTCGGAGGTGCCGTGTGACCGCGGTGGCTGGAAACGCGTTTCCGGCGCCCTTAAACACCAAAACGGCGTGCGGCGGTCCCATTCGGAGAAAACATGCTCCGAAAGACCTGAAACGACACGGGAACGATAGAAATATTATTCCTGAGATTCAGGAGGAGGCCGCACGTCCATCGGACGTGCGGTGCGCGCGACACGTCCGATTGTGTCCTTGTCAGCAGCGCGGCGTGCGCTGAAATGGCGCGTTGGGGGGTCAAAACCACCCGAACGACCTCCGAATGCCACGAAACCGTACGACAACATCCGGGGCGTGAATTGTGAAATGTTCGGCCAGAAGGCACCTCATTCGGAGGTTTCGTTTGACCACGGTGGCCGGAAACGTGTTTCCGGCGCCATTAAATACCAAAACGGCGTGCGGGGGTCCAATTTGGAGCAAACGTGCTCCGAAAGACCTGAAATGAGATTATTTCTTGAATCGAAGTTTTTAAATTATTATATCACAATGATTCGATATTATATATATATTAAAACATTTAAAATATAATATATATATATATATATATAAAATATTGTATTTAATAGTATATATATGAATATTTTTATTTATATATATATATATATATTTATATATTCAATTCAATAAAAAAAATTTAATTTTTTTTTTATACTAGAGACCGCCATAGGCGGTCACTATAGGGTGCCCGGCAGAGGGCCTTCAGTGACCCCCATTGGCGGTTGCTAAAAGCCTCTAGCGACGAGGCAACAGGGATCGCCAATGGCGGTCGCTAATGGCCCGATTTTCAGTAGTGAATATACCCTTACGTTGTACTTTTCCTTAGTCGATGGTATTTTCAATTAAGTTATAATATTTAAAAAATTGTTATTAAATAATAAAAGAATAATATAAATAAATATGATATCATATATGATGTTTTAATATTGCTTCGTTAATAATATCTTAGTATTATCGTTGTTTCGGGTATTCACTTACTCGTTTTCTTTTATATATTTTGTTACATAAGCCGTGTTTGTTATGGATAGGTTGTATTTTATTCATATACATAATTATATCAACTCCATAAATATTATTTTTAATCATCAAATGAGAAGTAGACTCGAATGGATACGATGGAGAGTGAGTCTCATCGTGTTCGTGGAGACAGTAGTCCGTACGTTCGCATGACTGACAATATCAATTTTTTTATATTAAAATATTATATAATTGGATATTATATTGTATATACAGAATAATTATCCTGTTATATTTATTATTTACATTAATTACACATCCTTATTATATCCTTCTAAATAATAATGTTTTGAATAACAATTACACCATGACGTGGAGAGGGTAAGTCGTACGTACGCACGTATGGTGACATGTCATTTAAAGGATGATAGAATACTGAATATGGTTGTACCATATTTATAATAACATCACAGTATATAGAATATACTGGAGTTATTATTTTATAATGTAAATAACAAAGAACGAAGAAGTTTAAGAAGAAAAGAACTTGAAAGAGGGTGGTGAAAACGTTACATCTTCTTCAGGTTCTTCCTTTTTATTTGATTAAATGGGATACATTGGTTGGATTTCTGATCAAACTAAGGACTCTAGACTGAAGTGAGGGAAGTTGGGAGGATATTTGGGCAGAGTTTGGCTAACCAAAATGGCTATGAAGGTGTGAATTAGTGAGAAGGTGGAGTGCCATTTTATAAGATGGGTGGGGGGCTCCTTTGGGAAATCTAGAAATATTAATTTATAATAAATCCATATTCGGTTTCAAATGGCTCCTAAGTGAGTTATTTAAAGGTTACAGTGTGTATAGGACTAAATAAACGAAAAAATAGGTTTTAGACAGGTCTGGGTCACTTTCTTAACCTTATATTTTTGTTTTAACTCTTATTTAATTAGTTTGACATTTATCATGTCTCTTTGTATTTGTATATTATATGGTTAATAAACACACTATAAACTTCGAAGCGACCCCCAAGTGGTCCATTAATGATAAACCAATCATGAAACAAGTTATTTGTCCGAACCATATATTTTTAGGAATAGAATATCAATTAATTATATATTATTCGTTTTAAAAACACTTTTTTTTCAATTTTGACACTATTTAGAATTTGATTTTTAAAAAATCAAATCTGAATTATTTTTTTGAAACAAAATATTTAAATCAATCCTAACATGTCATATTATCTTATAAAATTAGTTTAATTCATTAAAAGTCTCAAATTACATTTATTTGGATATTTATAATATCAATTATCTTAACATTTCATTAATTCGGTAATTACTCCATCACTCTTCGTCATAAATAAATTAAATTATTTAATATCTGAAATTTATAAATAAAATATAATTAGGTACTAAATCTCTTTATCTTTATAATGAATATTTACAACCAAATTTATCTTATTTATAATCCAATATTATATTTTTTTTAGTAATTAAACATTGATTTTAACTCTTTTAACTATTCTTTGAATTAAAAAATAATAAATGTCCTAATCTAATCCAAATGGACCTAAATGATAATATTTTATTCCTAAGGATGATTTTGGTCGATATAAACATGTCCAATATAATTCCGAAATGTTTTAGGTTAATATTAATATCATTTTTACCCTTAATTACCTTGTTAACTTTTAACTGTGGTAAATAAAAGTAAAAAGTTACTATTCACCAAAAATTATTTTTATCTTATTGAACCAAATATTACACCTTGATATTAACCGTGTCTCTTGGATTTTCGAAATTCCACTCATAGAAGCGGTAAAATTATGTTTTATGTAAATTTCCAAATTCTTCTAGGAGGTGGGTAATAGACGGTGAAATGTTTCATAAAATTTTTATATAAATAAAATGATTCCAAAATAACTCCAATTAATTACATTGAACTTATATTTGATTATTTATCTATTTTGAACTTAATTAAAATTAAATAAAATAAATAAATATTTAAAAAAAAAATCAGTTTTAGACTATTACTCAATGTTTTTCAATATTCATCAAAATTGAATGTTTTCTGAAAAATCCCAAAAATTTACCCTAAACTAATTTTGATATTCTGAATCCAAAAATGAAGTCCATTTTGAAATATAAAATTTATAAAATTTCAAAAAGTAAGTATTAATATTCATAACGGCTAGTTGGATTAGTTGTGGGGTGTATTAGAACTCGAAGTTTCATACAACACACGCTACTGTATTATTCAAAGAGAATCGTACTGTTGAAGATTGGGGAGTAAAATTCTATACTTATCCTCAACATATATCAAAGGGTTATTTAATATAGTCTATGTTTTCCTCAATCTATTTAATATGGATTCTAGACAAATTACACTAATACAAATTTTGAATACCCTTTCCCATGTCGTCCTGAGCTAGTGGTTCCATTATAATTATTTTAGTAGATGTAAGTGATCACATCCTCTAGAACTGAATAGTTTAGCATTAAGGTGAACTGTATATATATTTGAGTCTCCCATTAAATTTTAAAACATAAACTATAATATAGTTATATTAAATATTATGTATTGTTTGACTAATTCAAATATTCATTCCTCATATCATGGGGAAGTTAAAACTAAGGGTGATAAAAAATGGTCAGTAATTTTTCAGTATAAAGAATTATATGAAGAATAAATAATGCATAAACAATATAGAAAGACAATTTTTAGAAAAACATTACATATAGTAGATAACATGAGTAAAAATTCATCCATGGATAATATCAATGCAATAACCTCAGGGATTATAAAAATATAATAATTAATGAAATAAATAATTAATAATGGAAATCATGTTATAATTCCTCAGGATATCTATACAATTAAGAAATATCTCTAATATAGTTTGAATTTTCATGTAAAGAATATTTAATTACAGTTTAAAGATGTCACTCAAGAGAACATTTGATGTATCTAGGGGAAATATAATTTTGGGCCCACTCTTATCTATATGTCCAAGGAATTCCACATATATCAAATTATGGATTTAATTAATTAATAATATTCCTTATCAATAAATATTTCTATTTAGTAATGAATATGGATTTACCAAGATTTTTCAAGTCAATATAATAATATTAAAAATAAATGACCATTTGTAAAAGTTTTATATGGATTAAGAAATAATGATAACCATGAATCAATTATATATATATTTAATAGAAATTATATATCCAATGATCAGAATATAGAGATTGTTTCAAGTGAAAAATAATGATTAAAAAATTAATTGAGAAAGTGAATGTCATTGTTTTCTATAGTCAACGGATCATAAACCAATGAGATAAAGAATAAGGATGATATAATCAAAAAATATCTTCAGTGTATTATATTTGAAATAAAGTGTTTATTAATCCTTGACTAGAAATACACTCAAAAGACCATTAAAAAATTATTGATGAAAATACCCTTATTAGTTTTAAAATAACATATAAAAGAAGAAAAATTATATAATATTCTTTAATAAATATTCATTGAAAAAACAATTGAAAAATATTAAAGGATTATTTTAAACAAAGAGTGTTGATAATTAAGGGAATATTCTGTTCAGGTTTGGTATGTTAAAATATTGATTTTTTCACATTTTCAGATAAAATTAAAAATGATACTTCTTTAGAAAATAAAAAGAAGATTCCTTTTAAAATTTTCTAAATTTTAAAATTTGTTAAAATTAATTTAAATACTCAAATTATATTATTAAATTTATATTCAAAACTACTTTTAGAAGACATGTATATGGACAGAAAAATATTTTGGATCGAAAAAGAGAAATAAGGTAGACTTTTTAAAAAAAATATTCTCAATAGTTTTATTTACCAAAGTGGGGAAAATAGTACCAATACTGGGTGATTTGATGTCTAATCATATGAGAATGAATTGAAATGGGTTTATTAGAAAATTTTCAAATAATTATCTTTTAAAATGAATTAAACCATAAATAATCCTGATTAAATTGATATTCAAGCATAAACCCTTATTGTTATGGAACTATTTTAATTTTAAATCCGATGAAATTAATAACATAAAATGAAATTATAAATACTATAAATATAATGAAATTTATGATATGGAATATCAAATTGGAAGTATATAGACCACATATAAATAAATAGTTGTACATTTCCAAATATGCATCAATAGAGTGGGAATTAAGACAACATCTATTACAAAGGTCATACCCATTGAAGTGAGAGTAAATCAATGAATTTATTATATGTAATGAATCTTAATCCTCATTAACAAATTTGAAATATAATATAAAATAATTTAAATACATTACACATTTAATCTTAAAAAAATCAAAGAAAATGAAGAACTAATATAGCCTAACTAAATAAAATTGTGTAATGAAATTCCTTACCACTCGGTAACAATCATTTCAAATCCACATGGATGAAATAATTTAAATTTAATATTAAATTACCATAAAATAGGAAGGATTAATGATATAAAATCTAAAATGTGAAGTAAAAAAACAATATATAATAAATTTGGTGCATAAAATTACAATACGCCTCAATGAATGGAAATTGAGACAAAATACATTACCTCACATTTTCCTTTAGTGGAAAATGATTTAAATTCTGGTATAATAGATTTAAACAACATTTTAATTCAAATGAGATCTATAATAATATTTATAATCTCATATATTATTCAATTTAAACAACTTATTACCCATTTGTTAATTATATTTCATTATTAACATTGGTTTGGGTGTTAACTACTTCTTTTTATAGGTGATATTCGGTTGATAATGTTCTATTTTTTATTTATATGATATAGTTACATGATATAAATAGTAATATTATTTTAAGTATAATATTTTTTCATTTGATTAAAATTTATAATAATTCATTAAAAATAGTAAAGGAAAATGAATGGCATCACATTGGTGAGATGGTAGTTCGAACATACTCATGCATGACGATATCATTTCCTCATTGGGAGAAATGGTAATGAAGTATTTGGTATATTATTTTTCATGAATTAATATCATGTAATAAATATAATATATATTAATTATTTTCAATATTATAACTACACATGTGATTCAATTATGGAAAAAATTGCATCGGTTCAGGATACTCTATTCCACCATATGCATGAGTGATTACAATGATATCAATTTTATGGATAGTTAATGGATGAATATTAGAACATATACATAATAACATCTATTTATATGTTATATATTAGTGTAATTATATTTTATGTGTTAATTCGTAATTTAGGGTGTTAAAATAAGTACAAAAGAAAGAGTGTAGTGAAGATAATTATCATTCCTTAGATGAACCTTCTTTTGATCACATACTAAGAGTCTGAGGGTGGGTATTTTGGGAAGATAAGAACATATAGAATGTGTATACATTAATTTAGTAGATATTTTTGAAGTGTATTATTTAGAAATATATTTATACATTTTTGAGGGAGTAAATGGAGGAGGTTCAATTTCATAAGTGGGGTTGGGGACCTTCTTGGAAACCATGAGGAAATTTCTGAAAATATTACAAAATGAAAAATTTCTTCACTATAAAAATGATTATAAATGACATTAGATTAAATTATTATATAGTATAAGGTTTAAATATAAATTGAAATTGTATTTTTATCAGTTTAATTGTAAAAAATAGTCTTATTTGTTAGTCAACCCATAACAAACCACTTTGTTAACATCCTCCACAAAATTTAAATTTTTACTATGTTTACTATTAATTGTGGAAAATATTTAATTTGAAAATATTTACTCATATAAAATATTTTAATCACACAAAATAGAAATTTTTCCCAAATAAAAATAAAATAATTTTCAAAATTTAATTTAAAGATGGACCTACAAAGGGTTTCGACAATTAGTTTTTCAAGAAATGCATTTTTCTAGCAAAAGATGATCTTATATTATGTTTATGTAGACTAATAATAATATGAACGAATTAAATTAATATATTATTAAATATAATATATACTTTCCATTTTATTCATTCTTCATTAAAAATTATTTTAGATAATTTAAATGGAGAATCATTATTCACTTAAAAATTGATTCAAAGAAATGTGTTTGATGCGTAAAATTAAACTTATTCCCAAAAATGATAGAAAGAGTATTGTAATTAATTAGTTATATTAAATATTACTAAAAATTACTAATTTAATTTTAATGTTAAATTCAATCAATAATGGTACTTTTATTATTAAAAAATATATTGAAAAAATTATAGTTTTCAAAAAACAGGTATTTTTCAAATTTCATTAAAAAATTTAGAAAAATAAAAAAATTCAAGGAATGTATATTTTAATATAATGGAATTAAAAAATTATTTTAACTTTATCAAAACAAATTTTATTAAAAAAATTTTTTTTTTTCTCATAAGGGGTAGTAAAAATTATTTTCCACAAAACAAATTAAGAATAAATTGAATTTTGTTTTAGAAATGATAGATTATTATCAATCCATTGGTATTGATTAAAATATTCATATATATTTCATTATTTGGTTCATCCTATTCATACTATTAATTCAATGTATATGTAATAATAATAATAATTAAATAATACATATCATGGGTTTTTTAAATCCCGATGATAAATGCATTATATGATATCCCTCAAATTTGAGTATCATTTAAAATATAATGGTGTTAAATTACCCCCAAAATAATTAATTCCCATCATTAATATTTACACATGTACTCAAAAATCAATGTTTTTATTTTTGAAAATTCACATTTGGGAATCTCACATCCTAAAAAGGGTTAAAAAAACATCATCTTAAATGATAGAAAGAGATATATATGGGTCATAAAAAATTCATAAAAAGGTTTCCATATAGGAAAAATTTTGTGGGAAGTGATATTATTATCATGGAAGGATAGAAAAAATAATTATTGAGCATGATAGAGACCTTTGAACACATTATAGTGAATTGCCGATTGGAATTTAATAATCATATGACCACAAATAATTTATGAGTTAGAAGTCCATTTCTTCATTAGATACATAGGTAATATGAAGAAATTTTTATTTTAATATCCATTTTCTAATGTTAAGTAATTATTTTACTATATAAGAACATCATGAAATATATTTATGTGGTATATTTTTATTTCATAATAAATTGTTCATTCTTTAGTTATTGGTCAATAAATTTATAATTCAACTCTACTCCATGGAATGAATATAAAATTTGACTTTTCTATGCCAGGAGCCCAAAAATTATCAATTAATGGATTACAAGATCCAAAGTCCTTGTGTATGTGTTTAAATATTTACAAAAACAAAAATGGATAGAATGAGTTATTAAATTAAATAAATTAATATGTAATCCTCAATAGTTAAACCTAAAGTGAAAAATCATATTTTTCCATCAAATGATTAATGAAAAAATAATTTTCATATTAATTAGAACATTTTGATTGCTCGTGCGATGTGTCAGAACCATGTTATCCTAAGGTTGTGGGTTCATTCCCTACGGACTCATCAGATGTAATAGGTTATCACCTAGCATATAGGATTTCATTTATCTAAAACTATATTAATACAATTATTATTAAATTCAAAATAAAATGGGGAACATCATCAAAAATTACATTAGTCATCAAATCACTTTTGACCTCTAGGTTTTTCTATACGTCTTATGTTTTCCACAAAATAAAATAATTGTAGATGACTATTATTACCAAACTATCCATTGAAATATCCATCAAAATGTTTATCAATTCAATTAATATTATAAGGAAATAAATTATTCACAAATTATATTCTATGTCAAACTTAATGGCTACTTATACAATAAAATATTGAAACGTCTACCAAAATTCCCTTAATCACATGAAAATATTATCACATAAAACCTAAAAGATGATTCTAAGGATTTGGACATATGATTAACCTTAAAATCATTGAAACATGATGGTATCTGTTATTCTAGAGTTAATAATATATGAACACATATATTCTTATGAAAAAACAACCTATATAAGTTTATAGATTCTTATTACCTAAATAACATAGATAAAAATGCATCTATAATATAATTATTAACTCCCAATACCTAAATACTTAAACCCTTTTACATAATAATATGTCTTACCCTTGTGTAAGAGTTTATCATTAAATTATTATACCAACTCAGATAATATCATGTTCCACCACATCCTAGACAAGGAAGTATAAATAGATCGGTGTGTTAATATTTATTTCACTCCATTAGACACCTCAATTTTAATTAGAAATTATTTTCTTTTCCCCCTTATTTTCCACAAATAGAGTAATTTACTATTACATTGATACATTCTATATGGTATCATTATATATATTTCATAAATGAATGAAATTTATCCTTCCTTCCTCTATGGTCTCCCCCATTCTATCCATCTGTGGACACCATCCTTCTCTTTTTTTAGTGAGTCTGATTGGTGGTTATGGTATATGTCTTCAATCATATATGAGGATTAATGATTTGTAAAAATTATGATATTTTTCATTAGATCCATCATCTGATTTTATTTCACATAATATCCACATTTGACATCTTATTTAATGATAACATGATTTATTTCGGTTCCATCCATTCATTAAAAACATAAATCACAATGTGATAAACAATAATCATTGAGTAAAATCATGAAATAATTTATTGTATCCAAAAATCTTGATTCTTTATTTTCAATATAATACACATCGGGTTTTACATGTTTCATTCATTATCATCATCAATTTAAATAGTTTACAACATTTTTAATGAAAGTATGAATAATCAAAGTCATATTTTATGAGTGTTTCATACTAGGGACATAGTAATGCCTACTATCATGCAACATGTGATTATGTTTTTAGAGACTAACGAACACTTTTAGATTGGTTACCTTGAGGAAAAACTGCACCAAAACCACATACAATTGTAGTATCTATACATGGATTTATTATTGGGGAAAAATATCTCTCCCACACAAAAACATTAGGATTTTATTCTGTACATATCCTCGATGTCTATCATAGGTCTTTTTTCTCTAATACGTGTTTTCATAAGTATAGTTCTCATGGATTTTACTAAAAATCATCTAATACATAATTTAAAATCACCAACCTCAATATCCTTTAACTATTGGAATCTTTGTTAATCTTTCATATCATATAATAAATGAAATTCCAAGGGATGATTAGTTTTGTATTCATGATAAAATAGATACATATTTGAGTCACATATTATATTTGGAAACATAGATTGGATCATAGTGAATGTAAATGTTATGAATCATTGAACACATTCAAATATTCCTTATTCATGGCCTAGGGAAGGGTATCAAATTAACAGTGAGACCAAATTCTTAGAAAGGGTTAGGTAAAAAGTATGTTATCATGAATAAATAATGATTAAATATTACAAAAAGTTAAAAACCTAAAACTCATTTCATTTAATTAATAACATGAAAAAAAAATTCATCTCCATATCATATCAATGAAATAATCTAATGGAAAATATTAATTTAATTCTAAATGAAAAAAAATTAATATCAGTTATCAATTTAAAGTCATCGTGATATCTACAACATCAAGACCATTCACCATGAAAATTTAAAACGTTGTGTGAAGAACCATTTATTCATCTTATCGATTTGTATCATGTGACCTATCTATACATCGAGGGGATATATAATCATGGGACCCACACATCACAATACGTTGAAATAATTATTGAAACTTCAAATGATTTATTTAATTCAGGCACAATATTTTTTAACATGAAATATCTATGTACAAAAAAAATATAGATTTAATAATTTTACCTTAAATAATCAAATATGCTTCAAAATAAACCCCCATATATAGTCATGGTCATTATTTTAGGAATTAATAATATACATGATACAATGAATAGAAATATTTAATAGAAATATAATATCCAATGATTGAAAAAATTGAATTTTTAAATAGAAATCTAATGATTTCGATATTAACAAAAAGATAATGTTACTAATTTCTATTGCAGAAAAATTCAAAAATCAGCCCAAAAATGAATAAGGATGAAATCATGACATCATATCCCTAATGGTTTATAATTAAAACTAAGGGATTTTTCCCTTGATGAATAAAAATTCCATAAAAATATAATTAAACCATTATTGTGGAAAAACCATTTTCATATTTAAGGTAAAATTAAAAAAATACTACATATTTTAAAAAACATGTTGTTTATAAATAAACATATAAACTAGTAATGGAAGAATAAAAATGTGTGGTCCTGATGGTGGAAATATTCCTCCCATGTCGAGTACATTACATAAATTATTTCATTCACATTTTATATAAAAATTCAAAAATTCTTTCATAGCATCCCCATACTGAAAGACACTAAACTAGTGCCCCAAGATGAATCATCACAAAACAATAGGCATGTCTCATCTTATTCAAAATAATGTTGAATATATTTTAATGTAAATGGAGAAATTTTGGGGAGAATATACCCACATATCATAGTTTTCTAATAGATAAAATAATGATGAAAAATATAATGATTATCAAGAATAAATAAATGGATAGTAAAAGTCAAAATCCAAAAAATTACCAAAAAACATAGTCTATAGTAATATGGTGAATAAATTACATGTAAGGAAATTTTAAAATAAATTCCAAAACATAAATGTACAAAATTCCCTAAACATGGACCTTGGTAATATCGCTTCTGAAAATCCCAAGATCTAACCAATTAACCAACGTATGAAAACATACACGAGGTCCCCATCCCAAACCTATTCCTGGAAAAATTATGTCTTTGTTGGTGAACATGTTACATAGAGGCTAGATTAGGTAAATAAATTAGATCATTCTAATTTTATTTATAGAATTTATTTGGGAATATTATGAGACATAGAAGTAAGACGGCGTGCGATTCTGTGGCCCGGGGTGCCCGAAATGTTTGCTTGAAAAATTATAGGTTTCTAAAATCACAGGAACTAATATTCAATAAAAATGAAATAATTCTTACAAAAGAGGCCATATCATAAATTTTAGGGCACCGTCTAGCTCAGTGTAGTGTCTATACCCTTGGCGACCCCTAACAATTTTTAGCACATATCATCTATTGAAAAATTCAAAAAGGGTGTAACAATATGTAAAATAAAAAAAATTATTTTGAAATCCTAATGATTCATATTCAGTATCTCATATTAGAGATCTAAGACCACTTTTGAGTTTATAAGGGGGTTTTTTCCTTAGTTGGGGACTAACCTCAACTGACATCGGTCTAGGGTTAAAGATAGTTTTTGGATATAGATGTCATAAAAATATATGACCGAAATAATTTATTTAATGTTATGTGTTGATTTAGTGGAAATTATCCTTTTTATTAAATTTTTCAGATGAATTTAGGGTTATCCACATAATCCTATAATTCACCTATGGAATGGACAAGGATTCTAGCTCCCAAAAAAGGATATCAGCGATTCTATGATCAACAACAACATAGACCTCAGTTCATTATCAGCGAGCAACCAAAATTGAGGTATGTTTTTTATCAAATTGTTATGTATTTTCCCCTTAATATAGTCAAATGAAAATTGCAGACCAACCCATATATCAGTTTATCCGTAGTTTGGACATTTTTGTGGGATAGTTAATTTATTGCGGTTTTAAAAAAGCAGAATAATTCATTGTGATTTATCTGTTGTTTTTTCATCATGGTCCTACTAAAATGAACTAGTCATGACAACACGAATAGGGAAATTATCCATTCTATGTGTGTAAATGTGAATTATCTCTCCCCCTAAATCTGCCAAGTTATTTATGCATTCTTCACCATTTGAAAACCTATATGAATTATTGATTGTTACACCAGAAATCCATAGTGCACATATGCAAGATTTAATGTCATGGTCTGAAATGAAATTTCAGGGGTGTTATATGAGAACAGTAGGCATGTGGTAGCTTATAGTAGAGGGTGTGATGGATAGTGGGCCCCTGGAAGGGATGCTATTTTAAAGGGAAACACACGACTCGGGGAAAAGTTACTGTTTTGGCCTAGCTAACAGCATCAGTCCAGTAGGACCGCGTAAGAGGATGAGCTCATGGTGACATAGACCGAAGGTGAGGGAAAAGAGTTGTGGTAGGAGGTTGTGCATGTGGCGGAGGCAGGATGCAGCTCGGAGGCCATGTCGGCACGATCCAGTGGTGGATGGGAGACCAAATGAAATGTTATCTGACTATGTTGACTAGAGAAACATGTTAGCAATGTGGTCGGGCATCCACAAGGACTATGTGGGATGCCTCCAGGGTGGGCCATGTCCGATGGAGCATAACTAGCCCATGAAATGTAGGCCGGGCTGAAGAACCATGCCACTCGAGTGGCATAATGGGCCCAACGCATCAGTTCGGTCTAGCCTTGACTGACCGGTTTAGGTCAGGTTATATGAACCGTGTCAGGTCAGGTATGTTAGACTGGGTTGGGTTAGCCCAAAATTGAACAACACCCTTTTTACAAAATTTTCCATATTATTCAAACAGTTTGTCCATTGGATGAGCATCTTGTGGTGTTGGTACCGTTGAGATGAGATGGTCCTTTTAGGAAAATCAATGTGAGTTTTTTAGGATGTTGGTTGACTACCTGATGGATCGATGAGTTGGTGCTCCCAGAACGAGCATTTTACAAGAAGAATATCGTATTTGGTTGTGATTATGTGACCTTGGTGACTATTTTAATTGGGGGAATTTTTGACACATTGACACATTGTGCACAAATTATGATCCATATAACATCAATTCTCAATGCACCATCAACACTCTGTAAATCATAGACTCTTTATGCACCATCAGCATCTTTAATTCCATCATCACTATAGGATCCATCAACATACATGAGACACTGATAAACTGTTAACTATAAATGCTCTTTGTGCCACCTATTATCCATACCCCATCGATTCTCCGTATGAAATCGATGCTCCATTCACAGTCAACACATATAGTGTCGTAGAGATTGGGAGATCTGTGGACTATAAATATAAATCCTTATCATCATGATTAGAAAAATACATGTATGAGATGACCATATTGATTATACTTTGTGTGTTTTCCTTTTGATTTAATTCATTTGTTTCTTTTTGAGGTGTACTTATTTTGTTTTCTTTTTTTTTGTGTAATTCAGGTATTTTCTTTGTGATGTACTTCATGTATATCTTAGAAGTGTACCTTCGTTGTCTCAGGGTCCCTTCTGAGTATTGCATTACTCACCCCAGAATGGGCTATGTCAGTACATGTCATGTTTTTTGTAGATGATCGATGTAAGGATAGAGTCTTTGGTGGAATGGGAATAGGTGGTTCCTAGAGTGAGGGTCGATAGACATGGGGTGATTTAATGACATTATACAATGATTTCAGTAACTACCTTTCAATAAGGGTTTTTCAGATAATATTTTGGAGCATGTAATTTCCCTTTTGGTCTGTCTTGTCTTCTATCCCAATATAAATTTATGTTTTTATACTATCGTACTCAGTTATTGGGATCGTAGTGCTTCACATTCTTTTTTACATAGTGTTTTCAGTGTTTTTTATTTTGGTCTAGGAGATGGGTTGGTGCGTACATGTACATATGAAAATGCCTTTAATTTTATGGATATTCCAACTCGTTGATTGTCGCTAGCCCTGGACTGTTGGAGGAGGTCTTGGAGTAGTCATTGACTGGACCTTGCGGATAGGTCACGACAGAGTGGTATCAGAGCAGGTCAGTTCTTCATAACTAACAAATACTCTATAATATTGGTCAGGGGAATCAATTTCGAGTTTTTAGATTTGGGATTTCTTGCTATGGAATCCTATGTTTGTGTGGCAGCCGATGTATCCATACACCAGGACTGTGAATTATTCTTCTAATATTGGTACATTAAAATAGTATTTCCATGTGAAAAATTGTATATACATCATATAGTATTGATTGTGTTCTCATGTACTTCTTGATTAATTGTCAAATCACCCAGTATTCTCTATTTATTTTGGCACATCTTGATCTGTTTCAGGATCCCTCCACCTAGACCGCTAGCTTGGAATCTGATGTGTGATCACAAGGATGCTCCACCTTGCTAAAAGGAATTATTACATGGACTAGTACAACAGATATCAACCTTAGGTGGTGTACAAGTGATACCACCACATGAAGAATATAAATTACGACAAGTGTTACCACCATAGGATGCACGTAGGCTATCTATGTTGCATGTGTTCTAGAGGTAGGGAACTCCCAGATTTCAGGGTGAGCTAGACACATTAGAAGCTAAAGATTGGTTGTAGGCAGTTCGGTGTGTCTTTTTTCTAGTGAGGATACCTATCTACTAGATGGTTGCACTAGTCATGTGTTTACTATATAGATCATTAGGGAGATTGTGGAGCATAGCGATTCAGACGCATGACGAGACAACTCTCTCTTGGGTATAATTTGATTGTCTCTCCAGGGAGGAGTTATTTCCAACGATGTTTTTCTTCATGAATTAACTAGAGCTACTGTTTCAATAGAAGGGAATCTAGATAGTAGTGGAGTACTAAATGAGATTTATGGATCATTCTAACTACTCCACGGATATGGTGTGGGACACTTTCATTAGGGCCTAGACATTTGAGCAGGGGCCTACACTGGGAGATCATGGAATCCAAGATGTCCCTTAGCATTTTGACATCTGATGGGGTACTAGATAAATATCTTCTAGTAGAGAGCTTTATAGTGTATAAAACATAGGTAGTAGGATCTACCATCAAAATTAATGTAAATGAATCACTGCTATTAGGTATCAAAAAATAGATGTAGTGATCCAATCAGATTATATAGTTTACGGGATGACCCCATGACACATGTTCAATAGTGTGAGGTTTCCAGGGTAGAGCGAGTCAGTTAAAGGACATGATATGTTACTCGTGTAATGGTTGAGGACACATGTCTTTAGATTGACCGAATCACCTTATTTATGATCATAATATGGTTGAGGGACCTCTAAGAATGATATTAAAGAATGAATAGGGTGGTCTAAAAGGTGGAAGATGTAGTAGAGGATCGAGATGGGAAGTAGAAGGTTCGCAGAGGATCGAGGTACTACCACCACCACCCCTAAGCAGTCCACCAATGGATTATGGATCTAGTGGAGAAGGACTTGCTAGCTTTAGGTGATGGAGTCATACGACCCTAGTGCTCTAGATATTATTAAGGGTATGATCTATGTATTATCCACCCTAGAATTTTTTTTGATAGACATAGGATTCAGGCACTCTTTTCATCCTATGTCCCTTGTTTATGTCAGGGAGATTCTTGTGGAACTATTGACTCAATTCATTAACATTTAGTCTCTTATAAGGAATAACTATATGATTAAAAAATTGTGCTGATAGTGCACACATAAACTTGGGGGTGAGATTTTCAGTTGGGATCTCTTAGTGAAATCACCGAGGCCTTATGATGTCATCTTTGGTGTAGACTAGTTATCCACAGTACATGCCCATATTGATAGTTTTAGGCTCATAGTGTGGTTTAACCATGACGACGGGAACAGTTTATCCATTTTTTTTGAAAAAGAAACCCATACAACACTAGATGGACTCACATGTAGTAGGGTATAGTTGATCACTCACCAGTTGACTAAAATGACCCTCAGTGTAGTGGATGAGATGAGTCCCTAGTTTCCTGTAGTTGTGGATGAGGATGAATATGTCATTCAAGAAGATGTTACAAGATTATCTCTTCAAAGGGAGGTGTATTTACACATTTATTTTTCCCCTGATATGGAACTGATATATACACCTACATATGAGATGGCTACTGAAGAGCTTCATGGGTAAAGGGTGCAACTGGCGGACTTGTAGGAGAAAGGATTTTCAAAACCCAGTGTTTCACCCTAGGATTCCCTAGTT
Source organism: Viscum album (assembly GCA_963277665.1). Lineage (NCBI taxonomy): Eukaryota > Viridiplantae > Streptophyta > Magnoliopsida > Santalales > Viscaceae > Viscum > Viscum album. Next base: position 2,019,272,131 of record OY728127.1, read on the forward strand.
TTGATTTCCAATAAGTTAAACAAGTGCTTGAGGTTATGTGAAGACTTATGGAACCTGAATAATATGACCGTGAAGAATAAGTATCCACTATTTAGGATTGATGACCACTTCGATCAGCTGATGTGAGAGAGGTGGTTCTTCAAGATAGACATCAGATTTGGCTATAACCAGCTTCGACTATAGGATGAGGACATCCTAAAGTCAAACATCAGATGTCGATATGACCACTATGAGTACCTTTTTATTCCATTGGGATTGTAAATATACCTAGAAGTGTTCATGGGACTCATGTAATGGATATTCCAACCTTAATTATACCATTTCATCATGGCCAACATATATGAAATCCTTGTGTACTAAGAATCCATGTTGGAGTATGTGATAAACATGGGGATGGTCTTGGATATACTCTGAGATCACCCGATTTATGGGAATCTCTCGAAGTGTCAGTTCTGGATTGAAGAGGTCAACTTTATGGGACACATCAAATCAGATACTGGAGTTTCTGTAGATTTAGTGAATATTAACGTCGAGATTTCTTGGGAGCCGCCCAAGGGTGTTACCGATGTATAGAGTTTCCTATGTTTGGATGGGTACTATCAGAGGTGTGTACCCCACTTTTCAAGGGTATCATTATCCTTTATTACCTTTACATAGAGGGGGTAACCTTTTGTGTCCATTGAGAAGTGACTGTAGTTGTTTCAGCTGATGAGTAGAGATTGATGAGTTCCCCAACAGTGACATTACCAGAGTAGGGTGTCTAGTATATAGTGTTTTATAACACATCAGGGACCTGGAATAGTTTTTTCCTAACGCATGTGATTGAGATGGCTACCTATGGTTTCTTATAGTTGATGTAGCATGAAAAAAACTACACCACCCATGATATTGAGCTACCAACGGTAGCCTTCACATTGAATATGTGGATACACAACATGATGGGTGAGAAATTCACCATATACACAAACCATAACCGTCTCAAGTATATTTTCTTTTAGGACGATCTAAACATGAGACTAATATTATGGATATATTTCTTCCCAGAATATTAATTTAAAAATGTTTATACTCTTGGGAAAATGAAGGATGTGTGATATTCTATTAGCCAGATATCCATCTTCATGTTACCGAGTGATGTGTTAGAGCATTTGGTTGTGTTATAGATACCCATTGTGTGTAGATATGGTGACGATTATCTCCAATTGATGGAAGTCATCCCTCCAGTCGTACAACAAGTCAGGTAGGAATACCTCATAGATCATGATTGGGAGACTTTACATGATCACAAATCCATATTGAATGCCCTAGATGGATATTCAAAAGGTAGAGAGAACCACATTCTCTTAAAAGGATGAAAAATAGTATTAGTGATGATGTGGGAGGAGGTATTGAGATAATTTCAAACACCCACTTAGGAGATTCATCAAGGAGTGGAAAATATGTATTTGGATCTTCAACATCATTTATGGTGTCCCGAGATAAAGGAGGCAGTGGTATAGTTTTTTTCTAGATGCCTCACATTCCTGCAATTGATGGCTAAGCACTAGGTTCCAGGGTAATTGACCCAACCACTTTACATTGTAAAGTGTATGTGGGATGTGATATTTATAGACATTGTGATAATTTTACCATGAACATCCAAGGGAAATGATACCATTTGGGTGATCATTCACTGACTCACCATGTCGGCCCACTTCTTATAAATCCATGGGAAGAGCATAGTAGAGAGCAGAGGATGCCTCTACATGAATGAGGTAGTTTGGATTCACAGAGTTCCATCAATGACAATCTCATATCATGATTATCATTTTACAACCTGATTTTGGAAGGGATTACATGAGGAATCTCAGAGTGAGTTTCACTTGAGCATGGTATTTCATCCACAAAATGATGTCTAGACTGAGAGGACCATCTAGGTTCTAGAAGACATGCTACATGCTTGCATCCTAGAATTTTTTTCATAGTTGGTAGGACCAACTACATCTGGGGGAGATTTCATAAAACAGTAGCTACCACTCCGTCATTGGTCTGAAACCATTTGAGGCCCAGTACGTGTGACTATTCATGTCACCGATATTCAGGGTAGACCCAGAGGATTCTACACTCATGGGTCAAGATTTGGTATGGTCTACCAAAGAGAAGGTTCATATCATACATGGGAGGATTACGACTACAAATAACTAGTAGAAGTCAAATACTGATAGGACATGGATGGATCTGAAGTTCAAGGAGGGGTCCCATGTGTTCCTTCAGGTCTCACCTCAACAGGGATTATGGAGATTTGGAAGGGGTATCCTGTTATCATTGATATATAATTATCCATTTTTATATTCTAGGAATATTTGGTGAGGTGGTGTACCACCTTTCTCTACCCACGCAGTTTCATTTGGGTGCATGATCCTCCACATGTCACAAATGAGGGGCAACGTGCATGTTCCATCATAATTCATCAAATAGGGTGTGATAGACATTGATGTTGGGATGACCACTGTAGAGTACTCTTTGGATACTGTGGATCGATATGAGAAGATCTTTCTAGGATGATCAATTCTACTAGTGCACATTTAATGGAAGTATAGGAATCTCCAAGAGAGAACATCAGAGAGAGAGTTTAATATTCGTGCTATGTACCCTCAAATTTTGGTTTAGTGGCCCTTATTTTATCTTTCGGGTATATAAATACCTAAGTTGGGGGGAATTTACTCTCTCATATTTTCTTGATTTTATTTTATGAAATTATTTGTGAATGTTCAGAGACCAGGCACTAAGACAACATATGATTATGAGGCCAGGGGTTCCCAAAATGTTTTTTAAAATGTTATGTTTTTAATATCACACACAAAAGAATTTTATAAAAAGTGATATAACTCTTAAACATGTTCCAGGGTTAACAATATGATTGTACCATTGAGCTCAGAGAAATTTCTTTACACGAAGGATGACCTAACATTAGTCAGCACTGGTCATCAATAGAAGAATTCACCATGGGAATAACTATCAAATAAATAATTAAATAAATTTTATTTTATTTTTAAATCAAAATATCTCATAAAAATTAACTCATTTGGGAAATAACATACCATTGTTGAGTTTTTAAATGGTTGTTTCCTTTGGAGGGACCTTAAAACGTATGACTTGGCTTGAGGGTGAAATTTTGATTTTTGGAAAATACATCATTAAAATATCTAATAAAAATAATTCATTGATTGTTATGTGTTGATGTAGCAGAAGCTTTCTATTTTGATTAGCTAAGTCAGAGGAATTCAGGGTTATCTCTATAACTCTGGAATTCCCATGAAACAAGGTGAAGGAAGCTAGCTCTCAATATAGAATTCTGAAAAACCGAGGATTGGTGATGACACATAACTCTGTTATTCATTATCGTGCCATCCAAATTGAGGTAGGTAGTAAATACCTTAGTGATTTCTTTTCCCCTTATTAGAATCTAATGATGAACGTGGACCAACCCATGAATAGGTAGATCCACGGTTTGGTTATTATGGAATGATGGACCATTGATCATAGGTCTAAAAAAGGGATTAAATCTTTGTTATTTATTTATTATTGTATATTCATGATCCGGATAACATGAATTGGTCAAGGACAACCTGAATAATTAAATATTTGTTCTATGGGTGTTTGTGTTCTTAATCACACCCCTAAATCTAATGAGTTCTGTGTGCATTCTTTCCCCTTTCAAACCCTACAGTAATGATTGATAATTACACACACAGTCTATGGTGCAATGATCAGAGACCAAAGTTCAGTATCCACAATAGAATTGTAGAGGTGCGACAAGACCACAATATATAGGCGTCAACATATATAAGAGGGTGAGATAAATGCAGGGATGCTGTAGAGGGAAGAGTGAGGGCCTGGGGACGGATATGATCTAGTGGGGGGTAGAAATGTGGTCCCGTACGACTAGTATGGAGGAGGATCCCATGACGGCGTATTCCGTGGGAAGTAGACAAGATCAAAGATAGGGGACCACAAAAGGATACATCTTTGAGGATGTGTTACATGATCCATGGTAGCGGGGGTACCACATGACTAGGTGGGGAATAGGGACAGACCTTGTTGACTGTGGGAGCCGGCTGGCCATGTGGTTGGGCGACTGCATGGACCAGGGGGATATGGATAGGGCAGGTGAAATCAGGCAGAGAAGAACAATCCTAGGCAATGCATGCCAGTGTAGAGATCTAGGCCACTCTGGCAGACCAAAAGGCAGGCCTAGACCAACTGGGTTGGGTTGGGTCAACCTTGGGATAGCCCAACGTCATTTTACTAAATGTTTTATATATTTTATACTATTTATCAATTTGATGAGCTAGTTTTGGCATTAAAACCATTTCAATGAGAAGTTTATTTTTGAGTTACTCTATATTACCTTCTATGGAATTTTATTGATCACCTAATGGATTGACGAGTAAGTGATCCTAGAACGTGTGTTTTATGAGTTGAATCATTCAACTTGATATGACTCTGTGTTCTTGGAGACTACATGGCATGGGGGACTGGATGGCCCAATGATGCTCCGTGTGACACTGAATCTCCATACACCATTGATGCTTCATGTACCATCGATGCTCTGTGTTCCATCAATGCTTTGTGTTCCATCAACGTCTCAGATTCCATCACCGCTCCATGCACCATTGAAAATTTATGTTCCACATATGCTCCTAGTTCCAATGATGCTCCATGCACCATCATCTCTCTACTCACCATTGAGACCATGTGATACATCGAGTCTCCATGTGTAGTAGAAATTTATAAGGTCATAAAGACTGGGAGATCTGTGAAAAATACTAGAAATCCTTCACATTGTGCTTATACTTATAACTGTGTGAGCTGACATTATTGGATGTACTTTTTGTATTTCCCTTATGGAGTACTTTTTTTGTTTCATTTTTGGTAGACTTCATGTGTTACGTTTGTGGTTCACTTCATATGATTCATTTTTGTTGTAATTCTTGTATTTATTTTTGGTCCACCATGATGGTTTCTTAGTCCTTATTGAGTATTATTTTACTCACCGCTGCATAGGATATTCTCACAAGTGTCATGTATTGTGCATACGATTAGTGATATGATAGTCTTTGATGGACTGTTACGAGGTGGTTCCTAAAGCAAGGCCCGACAGATGAGATTTGATTCAATGACTTCATATAACAGTTTCTGTACCTAGAATTCAGGTAGTGTTTTTTGGGGATATGATTTAGGTACTTTTACATTCCCTTTTGGTGGGTCTTTTATTTTGGCCTCGTTTACTTTTTAGTTCTGGTATTTTCGTACTCTGTTGCGGGTATCTTACTAGTATGCATTCATCCTCAATTAGTATTTTCAGTTTCAGAATTTTGGACTTGGAGATGGGTGTGTGTGTAGATGTAAATCATAAAATGCCTCCCATTTTTATTATATTCCTAATATATTCCTGCCACTATCCCATGGTCAATTGGAGGTGGGATTGGGGTAGTTACAGAAATGGAACATGGAGATGAGTCATAAAAATATGGGTGTGAGTAAAACTCAGTAGGCCATAAATTTTTTTTATAAAGAAATAAATAGAATGTAAAAAAGTTGGTGTATCCAGGTACATAATTAATAACAAGATAAACCAAAAATAAAAATACTTTCATTTATTCATGGGGGTTCATTAGACACTGTGACCATTAGTTCCAAGGGATATCCACATTCTTCAAATTAACTATGGACTATTGTTGGTCATATAAATTATAAATAATGGGTCATGATCCCTAACTCAAAAGGACAATAAATCCCCAAACAATATTCATTGGCTTACCTTGGTTCCTTAGTATAAGTGAAATACCTCACATTGTAGACTATGTCTAGAAGAATTACCTCATCATAATGAATATGTTTAGGAGAATTACAAATTACATTTTGTAGGAACATAGAGACTTAGTTTGACTCTACAACCCCTTAAATACACCGATGGATCCAGAGAATTAATCTGGTTGACCTAGGTGAGGTTTCTTTCTCCAATACACCACACCAATGTTAATCCATGTTCACATGCTTCAAAAACATGAGATGTTCTACCAAAAATAGCCATGAAACTTAAAGAAATATATCACTTACAAACATAATTCATTATGTATACAAACATACATGGCATGACTATTTAGCATAGGTACCACTATTAAAAACCCTGCTTATGACATATATTCAACAAATAACATTCATTATTTTGTTCATTCGATATCATTTTAACACATCCAAATAATTATCATGGGTCATTATCACTAACCCGTATATCAATTAATTTACAATGGTCAAAATTTACCTTAAAATAGAAATCACGGTATAAAACACAATTCTAATATACTCTCTTCAAATCATATTTAATCCACCAATTAAACATGAGTCTTCCTATTTGAAAAATAAAGCACACCATAGAGATTTCATTTCCAATTCCACCATTCAAAATAATAACTATGCATATTTCACATGAATGTGGCCACACCCCAATTTCGAATATTAATTTTCCTTCATTTTGATACCATAACTAGGATAAAATCCAAAACTTATTACTCAAAACAATCCAAACCCCCTATAGAAATATCAAAAAAATTATCACATAATTAGTTCAAATAAGCTTTTAAACAAAGCCCATATACCTAGATAGAATTTACCACTATTTTCCTGTCATATATCCCAAATTCCCTTATTCACCAATTTACATAAGCATTTCTAAGGATTCCACATACCCCATGGGTGATCCTAGGTTTGTTCTCACGTCATTAACGAACCTAACAATGTCTTTGGATGGTCTCATACCTCAAAATAATGGAAAAATAACATTCCAAAACAAAATAAATTAAATCTACACAAGGATATAATTTTTCAAAACCTCAAATATATATATATATATATATATATCAATGATATAATGTGGAAAATCATTAAGACCACCTAACTCATTCCCACAGATGAACACTTTCCAAAACTCTGACCTTCACTCAAACTCAAGTACCCATTAACGACCATCATAGAATCTTATATAAAGGGTAGTGTTTTAAGAAATTAATAAGATGGGGGATCAAATATATGGACTAAACTATATATAATGAAAAATTTATATGAGTGATAGACTCACTCAGAGATTTGGTTTCGCACTAAATAGAATACCAACAACCTATGAATCAATGGAGAATCATCCATGGGAATTGTTGTATGGTTTGGTTCATCACCCATGATATTGTTGGAAGAATATAAGGGAAATACATGTTATAACCCTTAATGTATAAGAGTGAAAAACTAGAATTTTTAAATTTTTAATGGACACAAGGTTGGCCAAAACGTGCGCCAACCCTGTCGCTCCCTCTATCCAAGAGGGTCAATGTTGCATAGTTTCTTTGGAGTATTTTATGGTTTTGAAAAACCATGTGTTAAAGATGAAAAACTAATAAACAAAGGGATGTTTTTCGACATTTCTTAAATTGGAGAATCGCACTATTTATACTAACCATGAACCAACCATGTGTTATACACATGTTGGCTGTAATAACCCAGATAATCTCAATCCCTTATTTTCTGGAAATCGAGTGATTATGGATGTTCTGGAAGGAAAAAGTGGAACATTTCAAGATTTTTCCAAATTTCTAGCTTCCCATCGGCATGTCAGTACATTGGTAGGGATCTACATCAGTGAGTTAGGGGAATCAACATCAGTGATTCAGGGGTAACACCATCGATGATTCAGGGGAGAAGACATTAGTTTTTCATGGGTGTCGGCATCATTGAGTTATGGGCATCAGTTTTGGTAGGCCAAGGCATTATTAGCACAATTTTGATGGCTAAATATCAGTAGGTCATAACGTCGATAGGTCAAGGCATCAATATGTCATTGGGTCGGTAGGTTGTGGAATCAATATCACAACGTCAGTGGCTCAGTGTTAGTAGGTCATGTTAGTATCTCCATCATCGGTGTCTCAACATCGGCGACTCACCCATCAGAGATTCCTTTTTGGTTTTCCTAGTTTTTCCATTTTTTCACTAATTACTTGTTTTTCACCAATTAAAGTTAAATTTACCAACTCACATCTATCCAATGGCCAATCTCAACTATTTACAATGTGAATTATTAAATCTATATTATTTCCAATGTTTGTAGCTGCCCAACTGCATGGTCAAACTATGATCCAACATTTATGTACTTTAAAATAATCTCCCTAATTTTAGGATCTGGACTCTTCATATGACAATGTCCTCTCTTCATTCATACTTTTAATTTTTCATTATGTGCCTAGAGTCTTTCTACTGAGAAGAGTTGTGTGCCGGTGCTAGAGCCCTCTACTCTTAGCCTTGGAGTAATTCCTATGAGTCGTGTCATCCCCTATTCTTGGATCAAGATAGAACTTTGATCCTTGATCATTCGTGTAAGGATTTTCTATTAATTAAATTTATTTGGTAATCATTTTGGTGGTTATGTTTGCTGTTTCTTATAAGGAATTACTAGATAAACTTCCATAAAATTGATTTAAATAATGATTTAGTTTGATAAAAAGATAACTCACAAAAAAAAATTGGTCAGGGTGCGGTTTGATGTTGGTCACCTATATTATAATCTTATCATTGATTATTAACGATTGTTTTGGATGTATGCCTTATGTTAATCATGTTCATTGGTGGAGTTTTCTTATTAATTGGAATTTTCCGGTTTCTTTATTATGTTTTTATGTACAGATATAACATGAAATCTCATTAATCACATACACTAAATTAAATAAAAAGTTTCCATAAGATCAAACCTGTTTTATGATCACCCCTATTATATTAGAGTTGAAATTAAAGAACCTCAGTCAGTGAAATTTGAATACGCTTGGTATTATGGTTGTGTTTATGTGTTGTGTGTTTTGGTATGGGTTCTGTGGGTTTGGTATGTTGGTTGGTACAAGGGGTGTGTTGGTGTCTCAGTCTGAGAGACAGATTGACTATGAAATTGATAAACTTATAGTCAACTGAACTGACATTATATTGTGTTGTGGTCATTAATAAACATTGAATGGTGGGACTATGGTGTGGTTATGGACTCATTTTTTCGTGGGAAAACATTAGGGATTTTTTGGGTAGTTGGGATGCAGGGCTGGGTTTTGAGATAGTGTATTGGTAGCATCACCTTGAAGATTGAATGTTCGCTGTAACTAAACAGGAATGTGCCGTGTGGCTGCAAGTCTAGTTTTGTTGTTGTTAAGTATTTCTACAGCTGTTAGTTTCCTAACAGTGTTGGAATAATGTAATATGAATCCCCTTAAATAAAAAAATTGAAACTCAACAATAAAGGGTGTTGGGTGTACTATTGGCAATGGTTATTGTATGTTTGTGCCTGTAGGAGTTGGAGTAGCAGTAAATGAGGTGGTGGTGTGAGATTATTGTTTGTTCGTGTGAAACTAGTAGGTTAGGGATTGGTGTTTTTTACATATATATATATATATATTAGTTCCTTATTAAATCTATATGATCCCCGCCTTTATTGAGTACCATGTTCCAAACATCTCTATTTCAGGGGTACGGTGTCTTTCCCAACATCTCAGTGGATGGATGGATGGCTGGTAACTGATTTTATTCCTCACACCATCATCTGAATCATTCCCCTCGGACATATTCGAGCGGTATATAATGTCTAGAGGCTTACCATAGTTCAATATTCATTCGTAAAGGGTTTGTTTTGGACCAAGGGCACAAGTGTTTGAGGTATAAGTATGTTTTACCAATTATATTCAGGATGAGAACTGTGTTTTTTCAGTTGTGGAAGTGGTAGTTCTGGACCAGGTGTCTTCATTTGTGGTTATGTTTGGTTTGTGGCTGAGGTGTTTTTAGGTGGATTGCGGCTATAGGATTCCGTGTGGGAAGATTTTTAGTTTCACGAAGTCAGATTAATAGGAATGGGTTGTTAACCCATTGGAATGTGGTGCTTGGTAACCAAATGTGGATGTGATTATATTATTACATTACATGAATTGGGTTTCTTTGATGTGTGTGTCTTAGATAGGTTGGGCTGGTTAGTAATCCTTTTTAGATGCTTGAGGTTCTACTATTTTCGCATGGTGTAATTAGTATGTCCTCTCACATGTTCACAAGTAGCATTATTTTCCCTACTGAGTATACTTGTATTATCTCCCTATGTATGAAAAACAGTTTTTAGGTTTCCTGTATGACATTAAGAATCATTATGGGATTTACTAGCTCGGGTGTTTGGATAATTATTGTTTCTAATTTTTTTGTATCATTATTTGTTATTTTTTCATACTTTTTATTAGTTTGAATTTTGAACATGCATATGTGAAGAGATTATTGGATTTAATTTTTCATTTAGTCTTTAGTGTTGCTATGATTTACCATCTTATCTCTCGATTTTGTTCAATAAAAAGGTTATTGCCTTCCATTTATGTGATATCTTATACCCTTTGTGCTAGTCTCTACTTTTGGCCCTACTTAAGGCAGGACTCGAAGGTCATTATCCCATATCAATATTGAAGAAGGAAGGGCATGACATGTTTCCATCCCTTCCCTCATCATGGGGAAGGCGGTTCATGAGAGAATGAAATCATGGATTATTGTTGAGAGATATGATGATTCTTGGGGTTATATAATGTGTGGATTTCATGGGATGGTAGGGAAACAATGATAGAAAATATTTTTTTTTGTGAATTATGTTGGGGAAAACTGGCTTGGACAATAAATTTTATCCCCCCTGTGATCCGAGGAAAGGAATATGGACAAATTGATCAATCAAGTGAGGCTACGCTGATTGCATGTTAGATACCCTAGGAAAGGTACATGCATCATAATGACAATAATTTTTGTGTTTCTTATGTTTTTTTTATATTTAAAATAAATATTGATTTTGAACAAAATTTAATAGTAATTGCTCCTCACTACATGGGCTTAGGAGTTCGTTGTTCCTCTTTTATGCTATGGAACAAGGATGTCATCCCCATGTTGTACGAGCAGTCGAGGACCAACAAGTTTATCTTGTTGATAAGAAGATGGCCAATCGAGAGGGGGAGGATGACCAGTGGTAGATGATGCTTTGTGCCTTCTAGGGGAAGACTCTAGGAATGAATGACGGTTGTGTATCAAACGTGGAGATATAGGTTGTCTCAAGGAGATGGTGATCTCTTTTTTCTTGATATGAGATCTAACAGAGTACTCGGTTTTTATGGTAGTGAGCTAGATACAAGGAGAAACGTGTCAGTGGTGGATGATTTACCTTGAGGAGAGTATGTAGATTTATTTCTCATGGGATGAATTTGAGAAGGAGTTATGAGTGGAATTTCATTCCTGCACAATTAAGGTCTTGAAGATGTAGGAGATACTCTCCCTCATGTATGGGAGTATTTTGGTGTGGTAACTCAGGATCATGTTCAATGATCTCCTTTATTTTTCTCCAGATCCCTTTTTGGATGAAGACTTAAATGAGAGACACTTGGTGGAGGCACTTCTTAGTTCTCTTCAGTATGCTGTTACTACCTTTACTCTTCCAACGTACCTGGAGGTTTAGTACAAGGATAAAGTATAAGAAATGATTCACTTGCTAGGAGGTGTGCAGTGATAGTGGATCCAACTGAATTTAAAAAGTTAATGGCCCTTTACAGCAAGGCTTCTACTTTGGGGCTATCCAGGTTTCGACCAGCAGGGAGTAGGCCATAGTAGTCCCAGTTCCAGTCTCCTGGTCCTCATCACTTTCTCCACAGGCCTATGACCGATGTAATTTTTCTCCGAAAGCCATGGGAATATTCAAAATCCATAACCTGTTCGAGTGACGTACAATGGGGGTTTGAATGTTCAGTTCCCACCTCTGTAGCTACAGTTCCTTGCGATGCCTATCTACCAGCAGGTCCGGCGATCTCATGTTCCATCGTGAGAAGATGTTTCTGTCGGGTGCGACCATTAGGGGGATATTTAGAAACTGAAAATGAGGTGTGGTTGGGGAGGTGGTCGACCGCTGAGGGATAGAGGGGTTGGGCGTGGGCAGTTGCACACCTTAGAGATAGAGGTTCCAACGGGTACCGTTGTTGTTCGAGGTACGATCAGTCTGTTTAGTACTCTTGTATGTCCCTTGTTTGATTCAGAAGCTTCACCCTCATTTGTTGCACCCAATCTTGCCCATGCCATGGGTATAGTTATAGAGACAAATTATATTACCCTTGTTTTAAGTATACCATTTGAAGTTCAGACCATCCTGTTTGAGGTTTGTCAAAGATGTAGACTAATTTTCGGGATACATCAGTCCAGTGGGGATCTTCTTCTAGAAAAAAAGCAGCAATACGATGATATCTGAGGAATTCATTGGTTGTTTTCTACGCACAATTTTATCAACTTCTTCTAGAGAAGGTTCGTGTTCTATGATATGGGTGGCTAGTGTGTAGGTTTCTTTGGATTGTGGAGTTTTTTGGAGGGTAGTCGGCAGGGTAGCCCCTTATTTCTTTAATATCCATGAATTCAATGGAATCAGTAGATTCAGAAATGGTGGATTCTCTAGGGATTGTGAGTGAATTCCTATAAGTATTCTCTGAAGAATATGTGACTCTGCCCCCTCAATGTGATGTTGAGTTCGAGGTAGGATTACAACCTGATGTATGTATTATCTCGATGGCTCCCTATCGAATGGTTCCTTACGAGTTGTGAGAGTTGAAAATCCAGGTACACTATCTGACACCGAATGGTTTCTTCTAACCAATTGATTCACTATTTGGTGATCTATTATTTTTTATCAATGATGGTAGATGATGGTCCAAGGCTATGTGTAGACTTCAAAAAACTGAATTAGGTAATTGTCAATAATCATTTCCCGCTCCCAAGGATCAACGACCTTTTGGAATAGTCGAAAGGAGAAGGTTGGTTATCTAAGATCGAACTGGAGTCTGGATATCACCAGTTGAGGGTGATGGTGGATGAAATCACTAAGATTTCATTCAGGTATAGGCATGGGAACATTGATTTCATGGTCTTGTCGTTAGGTGTTACGAACTCACCAACTATGTTTAGAGGACCCATGAACTCTGTTTTCTGTGAGTATCTAGACAATTTCATGGTCATATTCATAGATCATATCCTAATATACTCAAGAATAGATATGGCTTGCACTGGGCATCTAAGGACAGTTTTGGAGGTCCTCCAACACAACCTACTCTATGGGATGTTATCTACGTGAATTTTATAGACATGATAGGTTCACTTCCCTCGACACGTGATGTCCTAGTAGGGAATAATAGTGGACCCATTGATGTTATAAGTGGTTGTTCCATATGAAACACCCAATAATGTGATATAGGTTCATTGTTTCTAGTGTATGTCAGGTTACTACTGGAGGTTTGAACCCAACTTCTCTCGTGTTTTGGATCCGTTGAAAATATTGACCAGAAAGGATAAGGATTTTGTACGGAGTGAGAAATGTCAAGAATCATTCAGTTTTCTGAAAAGGAAGCTGTTCAGTGCCCCAATACTAAGGTTTCATGAAGAAGGGGTGATGTTTGAGGTCTTTAATAATGCTTCTGGGTTAGGCTCAGGATGTGTTCTCATGTAGTAGTGAGGTGTAATCTCTTATGTCTCAAGGAATATACATCCTCACGAATGTAAATATGCCACCCAAAACATGGATCTTAGAGCTTTCATGTTCGAACTGGTATTTTGGTGGAATTATTTAATAGGGGAATGCTTCGTGGTCTTAATAAAACATAAGAGCTTGAGGTATATCTTATCCCAGTGAGACAAGAACATGTAGCAGCAAAGGTTGATGGAGATTCTTTAGGAATAAGATTTAAAGATATCATACCCCTAAGGAAAGGGGAATGTGGTGGCGGAATCCTTGATTAGGAAGTCACAAAAGAATGTAGTTTAGGAGTCTACAAATTCATGGAATAAAATTGAGGAGTTGGAGGATTTTCATCTCGTCTTGAGACTAGAGGTTGATAGAGGTTGTTTGTGTCAGATGGCAGTGCATCATTCCATTGTATTGTGGGTGGAGGAGTCTCAGTGGGGAGACATAGAGTCTAAATTGAAGCACGATTGCATTAGATAGGTTGATGCTTCAGAGTAATGGACAAAGGATAATCATAATCGTCATATGTTTTTCTAAGTTAAGTAGTTCGTCCTGGTGACGATGCTCAAGGGAGTTCTCGGTGAGACCCATTAATCAACCAAAGAGGTACATATATGAGTGTCCAAGATGTACCAGAGCTTGAGATGTCAGTTTTGATGGCCTAGAGTGAAGCGGCCAGTGGCAGAGTTCGTGGTAAGATGCCTCATGTGTCAGTAGGTGAAGACTGAGAACTATGTTCCTGGAGGACTGCATGAACCCTTAGAAATTCTTGAGTATATGTTGGATGTTCACTACATGAAAACGTCTGTTAAGAGGTGGTTTTAATAACCGCTACTAAACATGTTTCGGGCTGCCATATCGCAGTGGTTTTTAAACCGCCATGAAAAAACCGCCGCGAAATGCCTTAATTTTTTTAAAATTTATTTAATTTTTTTTATTTCTTTAAGGATTAGCAGCGGTTTTTTAAAAAACCACCATGAAATAGCAGCGTTTTGGGTAAAACCGCCGCGAAATGAAAGGAAAAATATAAAAACACACGAGAAACCCCGAAATCACTAAAATGACCATAACGTTTGATCAGGGCGTCCGTTGGAGCACCACAACTAGTCAAATCGAAGCTCATGATGAGATCTAGAGGCACGTATAATAAAATCCATGAGACGGTATAAGGTTCGGACGATATGAGAGTTATAAGAAAGATGGAAAATGTTCTTCAAGAGATCTAGAGGCATGTATAATCAAATCTGTTTGGGATCTACCACATATAAAATCAATGCCAGCGGAGAGAGATATGCACTAAGATGATAGAAACAACCTTCCATCATGTTTTCCGATCCCAAAACCCCTCTAAAGGCCTCCGAAACCACATTTCCTTCACCAGAGGCCCGTTAAACTTGTCTTCAAACAGACCTAACATTCGATCCGTGTGTCAGTTCGGACTCCTCCACCTGCCAGATTGTAGTTCATTCCATGAGCTTCGGTTTGACTGGACGTGGTGCCCACATGCACTCTTGGATCATACATATGACCTTTTTAGTGTGTATCGCGTTTGTTGTATTTTTTGATGCCTCATTTCTAGCACCTGTTGCCCATATACTTTTTTTTAAATGGTCGTAACATCTGATCACCCTGTCCATTCAGACCCTTTCACCTATCAATTCGAAGACTGTTTCAGGATCTTTGATTTGACAGGTCACAGATCTGTAATGGACTCTCGGATCATAAGTTATCTCTGTTAATGTGAGTCTAATGTTTTTGTCACTTTATGACCATTTTGACGGGTTTTAACAGTTGCTCCATTTATTAATTTTTATTTGGGTTTCCATAACTTGTTATCTTTATCAATGGTTTTTTGTGGGTTATTATAATGATTATGTTGAATTCTTAAGGGGTATTCCAGAGTTGTCATGAGTTTTCATGCGTTCTCATTGTTTCTAATGCCTCATTCTTCATACTTCTCCATCCGTTTTCATTCGTTTTCATGATTTTTCATCCCTTATCACGTTTGTTCATACTTTTTCATGTGTTTCAATTATTATTTATTTTTTATTATTTATAATATGCTTTAATTTATTTATTATCTATTATTTGTTACTGTTTATTTATTATTTATTATTTATATTTAATTATTATTTATTATTTATATTTATTTATTATTTATTATTTATATTTATTTATTATTTATTATTTATTATTTATTATTTATTATTTATTATTTATTATTTATTATTACTAATAATAAAATATTAGTATTAATACAAATATTTGTTAATGGTTATTTAATATTTAACATTTAATTATTAATTATTATTTATTAATTATTATTTATTATTTAATATTTAATATTTAATATTTATTATTTATTTTTTACTATTTATATTTATTTGTTATTTATTATTTATTATTTATTATTTGTTATTTTTTAATAAAAATATTTTAATTATTATGTGTTATTTATTATTTAATATTTTTTATTGAATATTTTTTATTTCGTATTTATTATTTATTGTTATTTATTATTACATATTATATATTATATATTATATATTATTTATTATTTATTATTTATTACTTTTTATTTATTGTTTAATGTTTATTATTTATTATCTAGTATTTGTTATTTAGTATTTAGTATTTAGTATTTGGTATTTATAATTTATAATTTATAATTTATAATTTATTAATTATTAATTATTAATTATTAATTATTATTTGTTTATTATTATTTATTATTTAATATTAGTTATTGTATATTATTATTATTAATTAATATTTAATATTATTTATTAGTTATTATTTATTAATATTATTTACTATTATTTATCCTTTATTATTAATTATTATTTATTATTTATTATTTATTATTTATTATTTATTATTTATTATTATTCATTATTTATTATTTATTATTTATTATTTATTCATTATTATTTTATTATTATTATTATTTATTATTATTTATTATTTATTGTTTATTGTTTATTGTCTACTGTTCATTGTAATTTATTTATTATTTATTATTTATTATTTATTATTTATTATTTATTATTAATTATTAATTATTAATTATTAATTATTAATTATTTAATTTATAATATTTAATATTTAATATTTATTCTTTATTGTTTATTGCTAGGGGTTCAAATCTCACCAAACACAGTATTTCTTTATATTGCATTGGCATGTGCATGGACATGTTCATGGGATGTGCATGCATGGATAAATAATGTAAATAAAGTAATACAAAATAAATTAATAAAATACTAAATAAAAAAATAAAATAAATAAAATAATTTAACAAATAAAATAAATTAATAAATAAATAAAACAAAAAAATAAAATAAACAAAATAAACAAATAAGAAAAATAAACAAAATAAATAAAATAATAAAATAAATAAAATAATATAAAATAAAATAAAATAAACAAAATAAAATAAATAAAATAAATAAATAAAATAAAATAATTATGAAATAAATAAAATAAATACCAAATAAATAAATATATAAATAAAATAAATAAATAAATAAAATAAATTCAAAATTAATAAATAAATAAATAAATAACTAACTAACTAACTAACTAAAATAAGTATGATAAATAAATAAATAAGATAAGTAAAATAAATAAATACATAAATAAATACATAAAATAAATAAATACAATAAATACAGTAAATAAATAAATAAATAAATAAATATAATAAATAAAATAAATAAAATCAATAAAATCAATAAAAAGAATAAAACGAATAAAATGAATAAAACGAATAAAACAAATAAAAGAATAAAATGAATAAAACAAATAAAACGAATACAAAGAATAAAAAGAATAAAAAGAATAAAACGAATAAAACGAATGAAACGAATAAAAGGAATAAAGTGAATAAAACGATTAAAACGAATAAAACGAACAAAAATAATAAAAGAAATAACTTTATATTGAATGGGCATGTGCATGGGCAAGTTCATGGGATGTGAACGCATGGATAAATAATGTATATAGAGTAATACGAAATAAATTAATAAAATACGAAATAAATAAATAAAATACGAAATAAATAAATAAAATACGAAATAAATAAATAAAATAAATAAAATAAATAAAACAAACTAATAAAACAAATAAAACAAATAAATAAAAATAACAAAAAAAATAAAAAAAATAAAATAAATAAAATTAATAAAATAAATAAAACAAATAAAATAAATAAAATAATTACTTTATATTGCATGGGCTTGTTCATGGGATGTGCACGCATGGATAAATAATGTTAATAAAGAAATACAGAATAAATTAATATAGTAAGAAATAACTAAATAAAATACGAAATCAATAATAAAATAAATAAAATAAATAAAATAAATTAATAAAAAAATAAAACAAATAAATAAAATAAATAAAATAAAATAAAATAAATAAAATAAATTAAAATAAATTAAATAAAAAAACTAAAATAAATAAAATATATATGAAAGAAATACGAAATTAAAAAAATAAATAGAAATAAATAAATAAATAAAAAAATAAATAAATAAAATAAATAAAATAAATAAAATAATTAAATGTAAAAATAAAATAAATAAATAAAATAAATAGATAAAATTAATAAATAAAATAAATAAATATATATATATATATAATAAATAGATAAATAAATAAATAAATAAATTATAAATAATAAATAAATTATAAATAATAAATAAATAAGTAAATAAATAAATAAATAATAATTAATAATTAATAATTAATAAATAAATCAATCAAAAATTAAATATGTAAATAAATAAATAATTTACAAAAATTCAAAAAACCGCCGTTAAATCATTTAGAGGTTGTTTAAACCGCCGCGAAGCGTTCTGCGACGATTTTAAAAACTGCCGTGAATAGTTTCTCGACGCACGATTTCACGGCAGTTTTTCAAAGATGCCGCCAATCTTTTTAGTTGCGGTTTAAACCACAGAGAGATGTAAAACCAAACAGCCACTAAATGCCTTTTTTTCCGTAGTGGTTGTCTCGATGGATTTTATTACAGGAAATTGTAGGGATGGGGGAGGTTGTGATTCTATCTAGTTATTGGTGTGTCAATTAATGAAATTGGTTCACTTCTTAGTGGTTAAGAAGTTGAGCACCATAGATGCCTTAGCACAATGGTATGTGGGCGAAATGGTATGACTACATGGATTTCCAAGATCCATCATTTTAGAATCAGGATACATGCTTTACATCACAAGTTTGGAAGGGATTAAAACATGATTTTGGCACCCAGTTATGATTCGTCACTTCAATCCACCTTAAACCGGATGGGCAGCCAAAGAGGACCATCTAGTAGTTGGAGGATATGTTTGTGAGTGTGTGTTCTTGACTATAGAGGATCATGGGTATGACATGTTCCACTAGTATATTTTGGTTACAATAATAGGTATCACTCTACCATTATCATGGAACCATTCTAATACTTTTAAGGAAGATCATTCCGTTCACTTGTTTGATGAAATGTGGTTGGGAAGGAAGGTCTTCATTTCCCAGTGGTGGTGCAGACCATGATATTGAAGGTTCAACTTCTGCGTGAAAGTATTATGGCATCTCAGGAATAGAAGAAGTCATATGATGATCATAGGAGGATACCTTTGGAGTTTGTGGTTGGGGAATATGTATTCTTAATGGTCTCCCCTCACAGTGGACAATGGAGGTTTGGTAGGCGAAGAATGTTTCTCCCATGTTCATCGGACCATTGAAAGTGTTGGGACGAGGTGGTGAGGTGGAATATCTGTTGGAATTACCACCATGGTTGGGGAGGATTCAAAACACCATTCTTGTCTCTAATCTCCGTAATATCTACATGATGACTCCCATGTTTTTTATTTGTGAGAGTAGGATGTTGAGGATGACGCGATGTTTGTGAAGCAGCTAGTAGGAATCGAGCATCCTAAGGAGAAGGTTCTTCATGGATGAACCATTACATTGGTTCATGTCTTATGGAGGAATGGTGGAATCAATGAGAGTACAAGTGGATGGGTGACAGAGATACATGCCCTGTACCCAGAGCTGTGCATATTTTTTCTCTTGTTTTTTCTTTGCGCATTTCTTGTGATGAAATGTTTCACCTTGCTTATTTTATGATATGTTGTGTCCATATACTATGATTTTCTGTTTAAAAATACCTGAATATGGTTAGGGGAGAACCTCATCCCTATTAAAAATGCATTAATGTGGAAAAATTAAAATTTTGTGCGTGAGTCAGTTCCACACAATGCAGATAGTATCATAACATTGAGGAAGGATATCCCTACTCCATTTGTCTGGATAGTGAGACATTTGGTATTTGTGTGGATACATGAGGGAGTGGAGAAGAGGTGTTTCAACAGTTTATTAGAGATATATGTCAAGGAGGTATCCTTGGATGTCAATGTTTTTTCACTAGCTTCAGATCTACATAAAGTGGTTTACTACTGAGAGGTATCTTATGTGATTGTTGTTCGGATCAATTTTCATATGGGATTGTTTTGAAATTTTTATGGATGTGAATAATTTGAGAGGAGTCTAATGTAATAAATTGGATTTACCTAGGTCATTACTTTTTGGAAATTTCTTGTTTAAGGGTGTTGTTGGAGGCAAAATGGATCATTTCAAGAGTTTCTCAAATTTCATGATTCCCATAGGCATGATAGTGTGTTGGCGTGTCACTGCATCAACATGTCAGTGTGTCGGCATGTCAGTTTTTGGGCATGTTAGTGCATCAGTGAGTTAGGGGTGTTGAAATAACTGAGTTAGGGGCGTCACAATCTATGACTTAGGGGTGTCGGCAATGGTGAGTCACGATAGTCATCATTGGTGAGTCAAGAGAATTAGTGTCGGTAGGTCGAGGCATAAGCAGCTCAATGTCAGCGGGTCAATGTCGAAGTTTAGGACTTTGATAGGTCGAGGCATAATTAGGTCATTGGTTCCTTATGCCAAGGCATCAGTTTCTCAATGTTTTTGCATTAACATCAGCGGATCCGTATTGGTAGGGCGCGTTAGTAGCTCACCCATCGATGGCTCATCATTGGTGACTCACCAATTGGTCTCTCATTTCTTGTTTTCCCTTTCTTCTAGTTTCACCTCTATTATGTGTTTTCTCCATTTAAAGAAAAATATATATACTAATATCATCTCCTACACTATCTCCACCATTTACAATGGGAATTATTAAATCTCAATTAATTCCATTGTGTGAAACCACCATACTACGTGGTCAAACCATGATCCAACATTTAAGTACATATAAATGGTCTCCCTAATTTAATTATCTAGCCTCTTCTTAAGCCTATATCTTATCTTCCATCTTCCTTTTCATTTCTCTTCATGTTCCTAGAGATTTCCTCTCATGATGATTCGTGGACCCAAACTAGATCCCTTCCCCTCAGCCTTGGAGATCAATATGTGAGTTGTGCCATCCCCTGTTCAGGGTGCAAGAAGGATCTTTAACCATTGATCATTCAAGTAGGGATTTTAATTTTCTTCTCTTCAACTGTGCATCATGTAGGGTGGGTATATTAATGGTTCCTTAAAGTAATTACTAGATAATCTTCATGAAAACATAATTAAGCTAGTATTTATTATGATCAAAATATTACACATGAAAATAAAATAATGGTTAGGGTGTGGAATGATGCTAGTTTCCAATTTTTTTTTCTTGGATTATTTCACGGATGTTGTGGTCGTACGACTTCTAAAATCAAGGCAGTCAGTAGTCTTTTCCTGTGCACTGGTGGTGTTCTATTTCATTGTAGTGTTTTGATGTACAAATGTAACATGAAATTAAATTAATTACATTCACTCTATTAAATAAATAGATACCCCATGGTCAACCATATTAAGTAATCACCCCAGTTATATTCAATTGGAAATTAAATAAGCACTGTGAGTTAAATTTGAATACAATGGGTTTGATGGTTGTGGTTCTGTGTTGAGTGTTCTGGTATGGGTTTTGTGGGATTGGTATGTGTGGTGGTACATGGGGTGTGTGGGTGTCTCAGTCTGAGAGATTGATTGATTATGGAATGGATTAAATTTTAGGCAGGTGAACTGCGTTTATGTTGTTCTAAGGTCACGAAGTGACATCGATCAGTGGAACTGCGTTGTTTTTATTGACACTTTATGTAGTGGGACTACCTTACGTATTTATTTTGGCAGTGGGGGTACAGGGTTGGGATGTGAGAGAAGGAAAGGGTGTTATCATCTTGAAGAACGATAGTGGCTATAACAGAATTGGGATGTGCAGTGGGACTCCCAGTCTTATTTTGTTTGTTGTTAGTTATAGATACAATTTTTAGTTTCTAGGTAGTGTTGGATTAATTTTATGTGAATCCCTTTAGTTAAATATACAGAAACTGAATGAAAATGGGGATGGGCTTATGATTGGTGGTGGCTGTTGTATGTATGTTTATATAGTAGTACTAGTAAAAGTGGTGCGGGAGTGGGCTTGTTTTTTGTTCTTGTGAAACCACTAGGTTGGGGCTGGTAGTTTGTTTTCAAATATATATATATATATATATATTCCTGTTCCTTGTGATATCTATACACACCCCATCCATGTTGATCACCATGTGTCAAACACCTGCATTTCATGGGGGAGGGTGTCTTTCCCAACATCATAGTGGGAGGATGGATGGCTTGTTACTAATTTTCATCGACACACCCTTTTCTAGATCATTCTACTCAGGTGTATCTTGAAAATTTGTAATTTCACGAGGATTTACATAGTCCATGATTCTTTGGAAAATGGTTTTATTTGGATGGGGGGATCACATGTTTGCAGGAAAGGTATATTTTCCCTATTATCATAGGGATGTGGATGAGGTGTCTTCAGGAATGGTGGTTGTTGTTCTAGCCTAGGTGTTTGTGGGAATGGTTGTATGTGGTTTGAGACCCAGGTGTGTGGGGGAAGGTTGCGGCTGTGGGAATGCATGTTGGAAGAGTGGAAGCATCAAGATGTCATATTTTTAGGAATGAGAAGTTAACCAGTGGGAAAGTGGTGTGGTGTACCTAAATATTGATGTTTATATATTATTAAATTACATGACTGGAGTTACATTGGTGAGTGTGCCTTGGAGAGGTTGGGCTGGTTAGTACTCATTGGATGGTGCTTGAGGTTGTTCTGTTTTCTCATATGAGAATTAGTATGTCCCCTTAGTCTTGCATGTGTAGATATAGTTACCCTACTAATTATAATTTTATGATCATTGTATGTATAAAAAATGATTTTCAGGTTTCTAGGAGGACATTGAGGACCATGCTGGACTTTACTAGCTAGGGGTATTGGTTAGTTGTTGTTGTTGATTAGTTTCTATTATATGGTACATTATTTTGGAATAATGTCTTTATTTTCATTAGTTTTACTTTTAGACATGCATGTGGGAATGTATTTTTTGATTTACTTTTACCTTTAGTGTTTTGTGGTACTGGGATTTACAACGTTATCTTTCGATCATGTTATATAAAAGGGTAATGCCTTCCATTTGTATGTGATCCTATAACCTTAGTTCTATTTTCCACTACGAGACCTAATGAAGGCATGACTCAGGCGTCGTTATTTGTACTTCATCTGGAGGAAGGAAGGGAAATGCACTTTTTCATCACATCCATCATCTTAGAGAAGGTGAGTCATGAGATTGGCCCCTTGTTTCCATCCTTCAGTGTTCCACACCACCAAGACACCCCCAAAACATCATATACCCCAAAGAACCACATAATTTTCCATAGGAATGGAAGGTTGAAGAAAATATAAATAAGTTCACCCCTTCATGAATGTTCTAGATTTTATAACCTCCCAATATTATAATATATCTTCCCCATGACAAACATACAAAATAAAAATAGGCCTCCATGTCATAGGGATAGGCCAAGGACCCACCAATCAATTTTCAACTTCCTTCTTTCTCCTTAAACTCCTCATTGCGACCACAATCCTCAATCCATGTAAATTTTCATATGTTGAAATAGCTTCCCCTAACATGATCTATAATTCACAACCTAATTCTCCTAGAGGACACATCCATGAAGACTGGTCATCACCAACATTGAAAATATAGAATGTTGTGGGTAACACCCCTTAAAAACAGTATAAAAGGGTACAAACAAGGCACTATATTACCGTAGATAGAAAATCATAACTCCATTGATCCTATCTTATCCACAATTCATTAACCCAATGTTTTGGATAATCTCACCCAAATCTTTTAAATCTCTATCCATGACCCAGGATCGAAATCACTAGAGGAAACAACTAGATTACAACAAAAAATCAAGACCTATACCAATCCATATCTCATGGTCCAACAACATCCACCCATTTCCAGGCATAAAAAAGGAACGACCCAATCATAACCTCCATCTCAATTTACTAAATTATTCAATACGCAACCCATTGATTATTACCAAATGAAAACCCCCAAGATAATGGTCAACCAAGACCATCTGAATCATTGTACCACCTAATCCATCAACTGAACACCTTCACAAAATGGTAGTTGCAACCATACACATTAGCTCTCCACCAGCAGTTTTTAGTGTTGATCACTTCCACAATTAAAAAATCGGCTAATAGAACCTCAACTGAACCTTTACAACTACCCTGGCATGATTTCCATCTCACTCCACCAAACCATCCATGAAAAATATACCCAACACTAACTTACATACATTCTATCAATACCTTCAAGAAATAGTCCCACTTCCATCATCCATATCCAAACTATGGACAACTTGGTTCTTATTATAAATAAATCACTATTAACAGAGAGGTTTTAACATCTCAACATTACCCAGTGATGGATTACATCCCCATACATAGTTTTCATTCTTACCCAACTGTGTAAATAAATCATGGTCGACTCATCCCATTGGAGTCCAACATCCAATATTGGAATGTTGTCCCTCTACATGAACATAAAACTTTCTCAATCGAGTCATATCCAATCATCTTCATGCACCTACCAGATTCCATTCTCAATCTCCAGTAATACTTCCCAATCATAGCATCGACTTCTTGTGAAACCTCTTTTGGTATCTAAAACATCCACCAACAGGACTATGATGAAAACACTCATATTATATATAAAATATGCTCATTCCTAGAGTCAACTCTTAGCTTGATCTACCACCTTATCTGAGGCCCACCTGGATATACCTAAGGTACCAAAACATTTTCCCTATAATTATCTCATTGTCCTCCTAATGCCACCACATCCAGTCTACAGTCTAGTCATTTAAAATTGCCCTTACATTCCACTCCCTACCTTAGGAGTATCGTTCTCACTAATTTTTCAAGAAATTTTAACCACTGAGGATAAAAATCATGTCATGATATAAACCCCTAAACGACTATGGGACCATCTATACTTCCAATAAAAAAAATTCAACTACTAACCATTATTGGATTCTGATAATGACACCCATGAAATTTTTCGGCATCAATCCTATATCGAGGTCCACTCTCATAACCGGTCGATGGTTTAATATCAACCATAAGACTCCAAATATTCCATTTCATGAGAGTATCCTCTAGATTATCCATATCCAACCAATACCCTTTTAGGTATCTATGAGTAATTCCACAGCTCTCTCAACATAAGTGTGAAAATTTTATGATATTCTACAAGATTTTCACTAGCTAATGTATTCTAATAATTCATTAAAAAATTATACTAATAAATATATATCACCCATTTCAACTCCCAAAATTTGGATACATTAACCTACTAATATTATTATAATTCTATTATAGCCAACATCTCATTAACACCCAATCAACACCACTTAAACCTGCCCTCTAAACTCATATGAGGAATCACACAATTCATGCAACTTCCAAAGTCGAAAGGAACCACCCATGCCAAAACACCGAATGTACCAAAAAACCCTACAATATTTTCTCACAACCCTAAACTGTATTCACATAAATTCAAGGCTAATGTATCACTCTATTATCCATATATGTAAACTTTTAAATAACCCATATCCCATAGGTGGCACTCCTTCCCGATTCAATAAATGACTTCATTAAACACACCAAACCCACTATATAATTCATGGTTTCACAACAAGAATACCCAGACCCATTTAATATCACTATGAGCCACACACACACACACACTAGTGTCCAAAAATCAACTCTCATGATCACAACCCATATGGTATTCGTCCCTCACATTACTAGACAATATCTCATGACCTAATGGCCATATACCTACCAAATTTACATAAGAAAATATTTTTTATAATACATCAAAACCCACAAGGTCTCTCAATCCATATCCAAGGTCACAAATAAGGAATTTTCACTACACAAACCACCCATAATAAGGGTCATATCAAAATACTTGGGTAACAATTCCCAATATATCTACTTGTTCCGTCAATTTTATCCCCCTTAATAATTTAACAATACTTATTAAAACCAAATGATTCAGATTAAATATTTTACATTTTAAAACCAATCATTTACACTTTCAAAAACCCCCATTTTTTATTTTCCCATCATTTAAAAAATATAAGGTTTCTTCAGATTCACACTTCAGAATGTTCCCTTTAATAAATATTTCTAGGGAATATTAATTGCCAAAATTATCAAGACAAAAAGTACACTAATATAATATGAATCTCATGGAACCATTAATAAATGGAATAATATTGATGAATTATCAATCCTAAGTGAAACAAATTGATGCAGGAACTGAAAAACCATCTCTTTCTATACTAGGAAAAGAACTAAAACCCCATAAATCAATAACATCACATCCACGTGCCCCAATCAAGGTGGGAAAAATCATCCATAAATGAAAAAAAATCAAATATCAATTACCACACCTAGAAAAATGATTATTACATTATATGTGCTGTTTTAGGAACTAATTCACATGCTCATTACCAGGCCCCGATAAGATCCTAGTCTTGTAAATACCATGCTTCAAGGGAAAGACAAAAGATAGGCTCTGATACAACTTTGTAATGCCTCTGGCCCAAAATCCACTAATATGATGCCTCGAGCTAGATCGTCACATTATCTTAGGCACGCATCCTCGTACACTAGAGGATACTGAATACCATTTCTTATATATAGAGAAATTTTGTGTGGAAATACAAACACATCATAGATATTCTATCGCATAAATAATTCCAAGAGATATAACGGTCACCATTATAAAATAAATTGATACCACATAACAAAATCCAAAAATAAATGTAAAAGCACCTGATCTAGTTATTAGATTTACACTATACACATCAGGGTGTTATACTGTAACATATATAACTAAAACTTCCAAAAATACCCCAATCATGAACATGGGTCCCAAACCTTCCCTGACATCCCATTATATAACCAAATAGCCCTTACAAGAAATCATACCTTGGATCCCTGTGCCAAACCTATACTTGAAAACAAATTACTTGTTCTAAGGTTCCCAAGTACCATGTAAGCACATGAAGGGTGCGATAATAACTCCATAGGCCACCATCAATATTTTCTAAAATAATAACAGGGTTTTCAAAAAGACAGTGTACAGAGATACATAATGAATAGATTGAAAAATAGAAATTAAATCGTGTTCGATTTATTCACAGGGTTCACGTTAATCACATTCATTATCAGTTACAATGGTTAGTGAAAGTTATAAAATTTACTTTAGCTAATTTCAGCAATATAAGTTATGTATAAGTGGTCATGATCACTAACTTTGAGGATTAATTTTTGAAAAAACAATATTCATTAAAATTACATGGAATCTCAGTCAAGGTAAACTACCCAAGATTGGATCCTCATTCCATGTGTGTTACAAATCCTTGGATCCCCTATCTATGAGCATTACCTAACCATAGAGTCTTATTTCTATTTCATTATCACATTAATTTGTTAGGGGAATGGAACCTCAGTCCTACTCCCTAAAACATGATATAAACTAGTATGCCTAATGTATCATTTTGGTCTTCTCGCGGGAGGATCTTTATTCTAATTCCCCACAGTACCATTAAGACAATTTAACAAGATCCATTAACTATAAAAAATTTACTAAATCCAACCCATTAACATGATTTTTTTATCATTTACAATGACAATTAAATAGGAATATCAAACTTACAATGCATGACCCATTAACACAAGTACTATTATTACAAACACCCATTTATGATACATCATCAATTAAGATCATTCATTATTTAATTAATTTCATTATATATTAAAACAAAAAAAATAATCATCATGGGTCCTTTATCACTAATCTATATATCAATTTAATGATTATGGTTCCAATGGACCTTTAAAATGAAAAAATAGTATAAAACAAAATTCAAATTACTCATTTGAAGTCATCACGAAGCTACCATTTAAACACATATTTTCCTATATAAAAACAAAAAACAAAACCCAATGATTTCATTTATATTTAAACCATTAAAACTAACTATTAATAACTTGTCACATGAAAGGGGACACACCCCCATATCAAATCATTATTTTACTTCATTAAATGACCATAACTAGAATAAATCCCAAAACATATTACGTAGACCATTTGAAAGGCCCCTTATGAATTTTATAAATTAAATAATTAATCAATTAAAGTTACCCTTTAAATAAAACCTAATACACAATTACAATTTTCAACCCATTCATTTTCATATTTCACCTATTTTGAGGTTGACCAATTTACTTAACCATTAGCAATTGTTTGACATACCCCATGGGTAACCCCCATTATGGCCT
Source organism: Viscum album (assembly GCA_963277665.1). Classification (NCBI taxonomy): domain Eukaryota; kingdom Viridiplantae; phylum Streptophyta; class Magnoliopsida; order Santalales; family Viscaceae; genus Viscum; species Viscum album. The sequence goes on from OY728127.1 coordinate 2,019,300,444, forward strand.
CACATCATAGATGAACCCAATGGGGTCTTTGAAGGGTCTCCCACCACAAAAAAATCACAACTCACTTTATATACTCAAATACATTATAACACAATTTGGGTGTACATTAGAACATCCAAATACATGTATACAACAATGAGACTATGTGAAAAATCATTATGACCACCTACCTCATGACCATATACGAACACATTATTAAAATCTACCTGTGATCAAAAATCAAACCACAAGTAAATCACTAACATGTAATCTATTGGAAAAGTGTTGGTTTTAGTTCATTGGAAAAAGTGGAAAGATTATACATTCCCTAATAATGAAAATGAATAGAAGATGAGTGACTGAATCACATGGAGCATCTATTCTCACTAAATAAATTTACCAATACCATATACTAAATGTATAATAATCCCTTTGATGACTTGTAGGGTTTTTTTCACTTTTGTTGTTTGAGGAGGAATATGGAGGAAAATAGGGTTAGGACCCTTAAAGGCCAAGGGGATAAATTTGAATTTCCCATTTTTTAAGAAGCACACAGTTTGGCTGCATAGATCACAAAAATTTTCACCAACCATGTGACACATTGTATCAATAAGAGTCCATAAAACTAGATTTCAGGGGAGCACCCAAATAGTTTGAAAACAATTGTGGTGCCTATACTGCAGCATTTTTCTAAAGGGAGGCTTGGCCGCATTGTTTTCCTCACTAGGTGAACGATGTATAATAACAGTGCGATAACCATGGAAAACACACCAGTTAGCTATCTTAACAACCCTTCCAAATCCCACACTCCTGATAAAACCTTTAAACTTCCATATATCCATGAAATTCTTCATTATGCATGAAAAATTAATTTTAACTTTAACTGAAAGAAGGATGCCCCTTCCGGAATGGTCGGGATTTGAAATCCTTGGGTTGGAAAATTAGAAGAAGAATATATTCATTACTATTGAAGAATTAAAGGACATAAAAAATTATTTTAAACAAAAAATGAATAGATCTAATCTATCTTGAATTTTTTTTCGAATACTATGATATGGAAGAATAATCATTTTTGTAAAAAATGACAAATATTGTTGGACTTCCAAAAAAACATTTTTCAATCATTTTCTATGTTATTGTGTGTAAAATGGTAAAATTACTTGAAAATTTCCTGAATAATAATTGTAGAATAAAAATAAAATTATTTATTAGAAAATTATTAGAATATATCTTTTAATGGACACATCAGCATAAACTATATTTGGTAACATTTTCATCATAAGTCCAATAAAATAAATAAATTCATAAGAAGATTCAAATACTATGAATATAAATATATTTATGATATAATTTATAAATAGGGAGGTTTATGAATCTCTTAAAAATAAACTGGTTCATGTTACAAAATATGTCTCAATGGATTGGAAATTGACATGAAATATCTTACTAAGATCATAATGTTGATGTGATGAATAATCAATGAATTGAATGTTTGTATCAAATATAAATCCGCAGAATATTGTCTATAATAAAACAAAAAACTATCAAAATTCATTAAACTAATATCTTAATAATATAATATACAATGAAAAATAATTATAACCAAATGAGAAGATATCAAGTTATAAAATTCCATACTAATTGGTCACATTCAAGTCAAACCCAAGGGAAGAAATGATTAAAAATTAAACATAAATAATTATTAATTATTAATTAGTCATAATATTATAAGTAATTTTTTTACATACACCATTTAAAATATATTAGGATCATATTATTAAAATATTTCTCAATTAAATGATATTGAGAAAAAATCATATACCACAAATTTACCTATTGGTATTCAATCTTTAACCTATTGTATAGTAGTTTTAAACAAGTAATTATCAAATAAAAATAAAAATTTGATATTTATAATTTCATATATGATATTATTATAAAATATTATTAATCATTAATTAGTAATATTTCATTATTTCAATAGTTTCATGTGTTAATGAGATCATTTTCTTAAGAATGTTTTCAATGAATATTCGGTTCTTGTGCATATGATATAGTGAAAAAATATATTAATTATATTAATATTATAAATAAAATATCTATACCTTATATATTATATTTGAAAAATCTATTAACAATGGACATGTAGATTTAATTAAATCTCATTACAGAGATGATATATTTCACATACTCAAGAACGACGATATCGTCCCCTTAGTGGGTGAATGGTTTAGGAAGTGGATGCTATGTAAATTTTAAAGATTTAATATAATGTGATATATATCATATATTTTAATTATTTAAATCATTTTTACAAATATATTTGTATATTATGGAAAAAAAATTACATCAGTTCGTGAGGCGTTAGTCGTTCACCCAAATGAGTAGGATTTGTATCAAATTTTATAGGGATGTGAATGGATAAATATTATTACATTAGCATCACTAAACATAGGTATATTTCATATAAATATTTAATTATAATTTTATTTTTGAGAAAAAATTTACTGTGGTTATGTAAGAAGTAAAAAATAACTTTCTCATTGAAGAAATTTACAATCTCCTTGAAGAAGCTCCTTTGGGTATTTTATTTAGGAGACTAGGGATGGGCCTTGGGGAGGACCAATACCTCTAGAATGTGGATAGGATTTTTTGAGAGATATTTTTAGTTAATTAGGTTTATATAAATTACTTTATATGTTTAAAGATGTGAAAATATGAGGTTGCCTCTTATAAGATAGGGTATAGACCATTATGGAAACAACATAGAAATTTCCCAAAGGAATAAAAAATGATGTAGTCAAGCCAAAAAAAATTCATCAAAATGTCATTAGATTATAATTTTGGATGGTAAGAAGATTAAAAATATCCTTAAAATAGTATTTTTACAATGTAAACTAGAGAACATAACATTGTATTTTGATTTAACCCAAGGTAAACATATTTAAGATTCACCTCTGTAATTTTTTTAATGTTATCACAATTAATTATAAAAATATACTCTTATTAAATTATTAAATTATATGATTTATTAAAAATAAAAATATTAATCTTTTTTACTAAATTAAATTTACATTATTTGAAAAAAAAATATATAATGAAACCAAAATTCGTGTCAAAAAAACATTTTTCAAGAAACACATTTTTCCTGTATAAGATGAAAAGATGTTTACATTATTACAAGTAATGATCCATATATGGATAAGAATTAATATATTTATACATATAATCAATAAATTCCATTTTTATCATTCATTGTTAAATATTGTTCTAAATAATAAAAATATAGAAACATTATGCTCATAAAAATTGTTTTAGAGAAATGTTAATTAAATCATAAAAATAAATGTCTACCAAAATATTGTATAAATATGAATAAAATTTATTTAATAAGATTAATTAAAATTAAATATTAATTATGTATATATAAAATAAAATACAATTCATAATGGCACTTTTAAAATCAGTTATTAATTAAAATGAAAAAGATCTTTTACGGGAAGTAGTAGTTTTCACTATTCACTAAAAATCAGTCTTTAAAGAAGAATATCAAAATTTTAACATTAATGTATTTGAAAATATATATTCCAAAAATAAATTTATTTTATGTTATTTTACAAAAAAATGGGGAAAATTAGTTATTATATTTCTCGATAAAAAATAAAAAAATCAATTTTGATGAAAATTCATTTTTTTGGTGAACAAATTGAAGTTAAAAAATATTAAATGATTATTGTCAATAAATTTTAATTTACTAGAACCTTTATATATATTTGATAATTTGGATTATATTTTACATACAAACCAATTCAATGTCTAGTTTATAACATTCATATATAATAATATATTCAACATGTCTTTTTGGCCTGATGTTGTGTGTTGGATAAGAAAGCAAGCATTGTGTTATTATTTTAAAATATAAAGGTGGTACATAAAATTCAATATCAAGGGAAATAAAATAAAACTCATTTTTTCATAAATGTCATATAAAATGATTATCTAGCATTTAAGGGTGATCCATTATATGCTTATAATATATATATGTTTTTTGATTCATAACATTTTAACCATGATTTTTATGATCACGCTTCTATAAAATTATAAAACCAAAATAGTTATGATAATATCAAAATGAATCAGAGTATATGAATATGAAATCTGAATCCAAATATGTCTTCCCCAATTAAACCACAATTATAAACTATGATACTATTCCATACTTCCTTAATCCAATAACTCTACTTGTTTAACATAGGATTTATTATGTTTCATTTTAATAATATATAACCTAATCTACTAATGTGATTAAAAATTTAAAACATGACAATGGTTCATGAAAATATTGTTATTAACCACATAATATCCCCTATTATTTTCAGTCATGGAGTGATTTTTTAGATTCTTTATCATTTATTAGGTGATAATTAAATTTATAACCAACACCCAAATTTTAATTTTATTACCCCTATGTACATTAATGTTAAAGCCTGAATTAACTTATAGTAACTAGATAAGGTGTCTTTTCTATAAAACCCCACAATGGAAACATTCAAAACAATTTAAAATGTTATCCAATAAATATAATCATGCCTTATATTCAACCTACGGTGTTTAAATGAATATCCCTAATTTATATCCCAAAAATAATCAATATTATATAAGCTAAACTATCATGCTTTCTATATCATTTAAATTAAATCCTAACCTATCACACATTAATTAAATGTTAATCCAGAACTAGTAACATCATATAATAAAATTTATCTAAAATCTAATCAAATACCAAATACATTACGTCAGAACAGTGCTACTAGATCCAGTTCCACAAACACATAGATTACATACTATATTTGATACCGAATATTGATTCTAATATATAATTATCACATAATTTCCAATCATAAAATAAATATTTCACTACAAAATTTCTCATGTAATTTTTGATTGAGATCTTTAAGGAAATAGGAAAAATCATAAACTAATAAATCCCATGTCTTTCTAAAATAGGGGATATTGTTTTACACTATAAAAAACTACATAATACAAAATAATTCTGCAACATATACCAAAAAAATAACTAAATAATCTATTATATATGAAATATCATGTGTAATAAATTTATTCAATAACATGTAAAAGAGAATCATAAGAAGCAGTGAGATACAAATTTGGGTAATGGAAAACATTAAACTATAAAAATCATTAAATATACATGGAATAAATATTATGGAATGAATATGAAATCTTCATAATTCCATAATTAACAATATTTAAAAGAATAATATATCCATGGATAGAAGTTAAAATAAATAGATCACAAGGATATTGATCAATTAATTCATAGTAGTGGAATACATAATGTAAGATATTGTAACCATATTATAAAGGCCTCGACCATCAAATCATTCATTCCTCCAAGGTAGTATCCAATAAAACATTATTTCCACCAATATTGTTTTCAATACATATTTATAAATACATAAAAGATACACCAAATACCCAAACATGTTTCTCTCATGAGATATATCTATGAATTTTGGTGATATATAATTTTGAGCTCCATATGTAAATTTTTTAATTAAAAATAATTTATTTTAACACACCATGTGTTTTTAAATGAATTTAATCATTTATATATTTTTCAATACACGAAACACATAGTTTAAATAAAACCTGACATACTACTGAAATAATAATATTTAATTTGGTAGTTTTTACATAATCATTGGAATGTAGGGTATATATATGATTAGCCAAAATGAGAAAATATATTTTTTACAAATGTATTAAAAATGAATTATTTTGTGAACAATTCATTAGAATATAAAATATAAATTATATGAAAATAAAGAAATTATTTTTCATAATTTTTTTTATACAAACAAATGCATCTACCCTCATTAAAATAAAAAACTATTGAACTTAATATAGATATTTTTCATTAAATAATATTTTTAATAATCATATTATTTATTTTATAGTAAAGAAAAAATTATAAATCCAATTTTACCAATAGAAACTATAATTTATGATAACAAAATGTTATCATTCTATGAAGTTATTTTAAAATTCTTTTTTCCATTTTTCAAAAGTATTTTTGAATAAAAAAAAATTATCTTATTATTTCAAATTTATATTGGAATTTTTTTTAATTCTATAAAAAGATAAATTCTTCTATGAATTAGATAAATAAATACAAGTTTTTTTAGAATTTTAATTTCTTTAAAATGAATAAAATCCCTCATAATTATATTTATATTATTTTAATTGAAAAATTATTTAAAATAAATTTCTATTCTTCCAATTTATGTCATTATAATCATTCTAATATGTAATTTCTACAGTATACCATTTTTAAACATTTGACCATTTTCCCTTTGGGTACCTCCCTTTTCACCGCATATATGGGATTATTATTTAAGTAAATTTTCCACTAATGTTAATGGAATATAGAAAAATAGATTAAATATTTTAAATAAGAATAATATATATTATTTAATATGGTAATTTTTTTAACCATAATTAATTGTAGAAACAATACTAATTATTTACTCTGGTTAGGGTAAAAATTTGATTACCTTGGGGTTAATCAAAAATGGTAAGTGTATAAAATGACCAAAATAAGTAAAACAACCTGTTTATGGACATATATACTCTTTGTCTCTTATATTTTCAATAATTTACCATTCTCAATCTTTTTTTCCAATGAAAAATCCTAGTACCACATTTTATTTTTGGGAATTACATGTGTGCATATCACCTCACATATAAATGTATGCCACTTCTCCTCTCCTCATCACAATAAAAAATCAATTAAAAATATAAATAAAGAAATAAATTCATTAATTATATATTCTCATCCTATATGACTTATTTTTGTCAAAATCCAACCTAAAAAGATTTTTTTTAGACCAAATGTAGTTGTCTGAAGAAGAGGAAACATACAAAATCAAGCATTTTATTTTATTTCATTATCATATTCCATAAATATTTATTAAAACTTTTGGATAAAATAACCTCATTATATTACATATTATAATATTATATCATTTAAACGGAATATAATAAATCATTCTCCTCTTCCATTAACTTGATTATGATATCGTCATTCATTCGCATGGTGAAATACTGCTTTGCGAACGGAAGTTATTTATTTTCAATCCCCACATCTCAGGTCAAGATATAATGATTTAATAATTTTTTACATTTGATATTTTAGTTATTATTGTTATTATAGATACATGAAATCACATGTTACTTCCCACATTCCATTTTGTGGTAATTTGATTACATAACTCGTATGTTTGGTGAATTCTAGTATCATGAAGATATTTGACTCATTCATTATTTAAATTATAGCTAATAAGGATGTTTTAAAAGAAAATATGTGACATTTATGAAAAAAAATTATTATTTAATGGTGATATATTATTTAACATTACTATTTTCAACCCTTCAAAATAATGGAAACAAAATTTATGCCTGTATATAGCCTACTATTTCAGTTAACTGTGTATTTCATTTTCTCTCTCCATATTTAATATGTAATTTTAAATAAATATATACTAAATATATATGATATTTATATAATATATATAATTCATGAATGTATGAAACCATAATAAATGTAATATAACCAAAAAAATAAAAAATCAAAACATACAAAACAAGAAATTATTTCACGAAACATGACTTTAACATGTAGTTGTTAATAAACGAGTAACAAAATCCATAAGTATATTGAGTAAATTATGGTATATATATTTATGGACATTTAATATATTTATAATAAAAATATATTTCTTATATAGGTATTTATAATTTGGATGAAGATGTCCTGACAAAAGGTAAATAATTTATAGTCACTATTTTCTTTAGGGGAGACTTATGTAAATTAAACAATTTTTTATTATTTGTGGTGAATATAATACCCCTTTTAAAAGATAAATCCATAATATAAATTTTTTAATGGTATTTAATTTTTAATTTTATTTTATTTTTATTTTAGCTTTTTATCCATGATATTACTATAAAGGTAATTTATTTTTATATCTCTTTTTTTGATAAGGCATAAACATTTTTTCCAAGTGTTTATTTTATGTGGTGTATATAATGACCATGAAATTATTTTTTGATAAATATAATTAAAATTATGCATATTAAAATATACATTTTTTCTCTCCCATGGGGTTTACGGTTCGAAAGATACAAAATCGATACGGGGTTTTTGTCTCTAATATCCATCTGGTTGACCTAAAATATGATATGCACCAAACTTCTTCTATGATGTCTATATATTACACCATTCAAATTTATAACATGAATATAAATAATTTCATGATATTATTTCATTCATTTTATTTTATTTTCACATATGTATTATTATAAAATTTTTACAATGTGGTAACTGTTTTATATTGCAATATCATCGTTTATCATGATTGTATATGATTATGATTCAAATGATTAAATATTATGATCTATCTTGGAAGAACCTAAATAATTTTCATCCGTTCTTGTTATTAATATAAATTCTGTATTTTTCCATTAATGTACGTAAAATTATTTTATTAGGAGTTCAAAATGATTATTATATTAAAAATAATCATTATTTATCTCATTATTTGAATGTAATCTTTATTTTAAAATAAGATTTATAAAAATGTAATTAAAAATTATTTTAAACTTATAAAAATGATTTTTTAAAAACATGATTACCCATGACTGAATTTATAAACTTTTTACGAGAGTCTTCATTCTAGTTTACAACTATTTCAAATTTTTATTTTAGTGAAAATATGAATGATATCATTTTTTTGACATGTACATAATTTTCTATCATCATTACCACTTATTATTTTAAATATTCATTTATAAATATGAAAGGAAAATTTCAAGTAAATTTTTTTATTTTTTTATATTATTATTTCCTACATATTAAAAATACATTTTCCTCAATAAATGTTTTTAATGACTTTTTTACCCATCCATTATATGTTTTAGTGATCATTTTCCGTGAAAAATATTTTATAAATGAATTATTCTTATAAAAAATATATTCAAATTAGAAATGATATTTTCCTTCTGAAATTTTTTAAATTATTTTTAAATAATAATTTATAATTTTTAAATGTTATTTTAAAGAAATATTATTTGGAAAATATTATATGAAATTTTTGTTTTTATAAAATATTTTAAAAGAAAAATTATCTTACATAATAAAGGTTAAAATTATGATTTAAAATTCATTTTCCATCTAAGAATACATTCTTTGATGTTACATTTTTTTTACCTAGGGTATGATCACATAATAGTATTCTTATTATTTATCTGAATTATTTTTTTTGTGTTGATGAAAAGATGTTTATGAAACCAATTTATTCTACATAGGTTATACTATGATAAAATTCTTATGAAACCCACTAAAATTTAATTGGGTTATAACATGATAAAACTATTATGAAATCATATCTTTTCAAATGGTTATGTTATGATAAAATGAAGAAACTTATTTGAATCCAATTTATTTTCTATGGGTTATGTGTGATGTAATTCTTCTGGAACCTATTTATTTTTAATGGATCTTGTATGATGGATGGTTTATTTTCTTTTATAAAACAAATATATTATTTTAATTGGTTGAAAATTATTATATTATAAACAAGGGTATCGATTAAAATAGAACTAATCAGGTTGGGACTTATATCTCTATCCAGTGCACTTGGAAATGATTGATGTTATATGATTTCAAAGTGTATCTGAGAGGCTATCCCAAGAATAAAAGGGGGTACACAATAGGTTATCCAAAACCCAAAAAAAGGTACACATGAGGTTATCCCAACCCTGAATCAGGCACATTTGTGGTTATCCCAATCCTAAAAATTAATAAATTACATGGTTGGTATCGTTGACATATGATTTTATAATATTATATGTTTCACACAAATACATTTCCAATGTCAATTTTATTCTCTTATATTTCATGTTATTCTATTTACTTCTGATTCATGTATTTTTAACTACCAATATGTATTCTAGGACTCATCATTTTTATATTTGATATTCAGGGTATGGTTTTCAAAAGTTATTCTCATATCCTATTAAACTTAAGCTCATGTTAATATTTTGTATCTATATTATTCACCGTTACAGATCATCTAAGCTCAATTATTCTTTTTATTCCTTTCCAAAGTTTTTTAATAATGTTTTTATATAGAGAATTAATAATAAGAGTACTATATGGGAATTATTTACCCAACGAGGACCAAGAACCCCACCACCAGGGGCGGGGAGGGTCGGGCCTAACTACCGGGCATCAAAACCACGGACGGAGACAAACGAGCATCCCCAAATACAATGATGAGTATCTTTCAAAATTGAGAATTATTTACCCAACAGACTCCCATAAGGACCACTAATGTGATTGCATCCAGTGGGATGCATCCCCCAAGACTTTTAAGGCATCTAGGAGGATATGCCTCTTCATAGGCACGAAAACCATACGCAACCAGACGGCTCATTCGGAGCGGAACAACCATAGAAACCATTTAAACCGCCTATACTTTTAACACTGATGACAGAAATAAAGATGGGGTCCCATACACTCTCGGGTTCCTGACCACGCGCCAGCTTCACTCCGAGGCCTATGGATGGAGCCCTGATGTTTGAAGCATCTCCTGCCTTGCAGTCAGGTATTGAGGACTCCCGAGCGGAGCTTCCCCTTCTAGTGTCACACACAATCATACTGCACCCGAGGCAACACCAACAGGCACAACACACCATGACATCTAATTACTCTCACACTGAACATTCACCAGAACGAGAGCATAGATAGTACACGCGCATCACCCATTGTTACACTGAATGAGAACATGAAACCATAAATCGTCACCAGGCACGATCATTGTTGTCGAGAGAAACATTGCGCTGAGAAGGACTTTAAACCGCACCTTGAACAACACGTGATTCCTGCAAACGACCATAGTGGCCTCATACAACTGGGTCTGCCAAACTAGAAGCCTAACACGACCCTTTTCTTAAAAAAAACCATCGAAGGACCAAAGGTCATTTAAAACAATAGCCCTCACCGACAACCCCAGGTTGCTCCCACCTTTGCACTTCGAAAAGAACTCACAATGCAAGTGGTCACCAAACATGACCCTTACAGCCAATGAAAACACCGCAACCCATTCAAGACGTTGGTAAGCACTGATAACTCTGAATCGCCTTCACCATTCCCCGCTAGAATGTCTTTCACTGCTTCCAGGGGATCCTTTAGACACAACGATGTTAAAATTCATACCTGAAAACTAAGATAAAACAATGAGACCAAAGTCCCCTTCAACTCCTCTCACGTCTGCCATCCCGCTACAAGAGGATCCGCTTAACTGGAAATGACAACAGACAACTTATCATTGTCTCTCAAAAGGGAGAGTCCTTATTTTAATCAACTGGAGGGTCGGCCAACGGTGAACTTCCTATGGCCGCACTTCAATTACATGTTAACGCTTTATGGGGGGCATGCACCTGTCATGAAAGGAAACCACAGACCCAATCAAACTGGTCTAATGACCAAGAAATATCATAAGAAAACACCAAACGTGCAGGGGAGACCACTTCAAGGGCTCCTCGATGTACGCTTCAAAAGAATTTATTAACCACATGCTTGCATTCCAACTTACAAATAAGAATTTAAAATCAATACCCAAATCAGTCAAAAGGATTCTCGGCTCAAAACACCTCACATCCAACCTTTAAAAAATGCAGGGACACACTACAGAATCACCGGTTATTTAAAAACACCAAATATTCCTTTAACAGAACAATTTGAAAATAATCAAAGTCAGTGGGTCCCACAAACACCAATGGTGTCCCATGGGCCTCACACATGCATGTTCATGTGCCACACCAGCACCCACATCATGTCCATCCAGGGACTCATCAACTTATGCCATTAACCATTTCTTTTTCCCATATACACTCATGTGTGTGGTTTCCCCCGAGAACACCAATGATCAAAATCAAACCATTTCATTTTTCAGAACCAAAACATCCAACTGTCACTTTTCAAACCTCACAGACCATTTCATTTTTAAAGCACTTCACTTGAGAACATTTTCCAAGACCAAAACATTCTTACTTAAAAACCAAATATCCACGAATCCAAAACAAAGAGACGAGAAACGACGCAAGAGAAAACTTGTGTCAGCGGGAGGCTGGAACATATGGTTGGAGGCCATACGCCAGTCACGCCACCGCCACTGAGGGTATTTTTGTACAGCGTCCCCGGCACCACATGGCTTGCCAGACCCTGCGAGCTCACTGGGACCACTGACCTTACCCCTTTTCATTTCCCTTAGAAAATAATTTCTGCAAGTACCAAAAACTCTGACAAACCTCAACATACTTTGGTAACTCGAGTCCCGCCACGAGGTGTGCTGGCTAGACACCTTACTCGTAGCCAAGACGTCGAGTCCCGAAAACTTCAAATCAAGTCTACCGTGACTCTATCCCAAAAGGAAACTACCCATGAGAGAAAACCTGGCCTCTGATATCATTTTGTCACGAACCAGGATGGGTCGCCATCCGACTGGGCGCCCGACCCGGTCCACAGCAAGGCCCGAAGGGTGTTCCCGATCCCCACGGGCTGGTACAAGTCCTGGGTATCAAGATTAACATGTGGGAATTATTTTACCCAAAATAAAAGACATAAAAACAACTAACCAGATGAATAAACTGAAACTAGATATAGACAACCAAATACACCTTTAAACTATGAACAAGTTTAACGTCTACAACTCCAACCAAATACTAAAAAGAAAATATGACAACGGAAACTAAAAATCTTACTCAAACCTCAAAGAAACAGGAGAGGTGCGACATCCACACGTCACAAATGTTAACCTTCACGAGAAGACCACCAACAAACAACCACCATCACTGAACACGGTGATTCAACCTAGAATACACAGAGAACAAGGCCTACATACACCCAATGGTGTATGTTGGGTGTGAGGAAAGATCCCAGTAGGACGTCACCCAATACAAGGTTCAATGTATAATTATTAAAGGAAAAATAAATTTGCAATATTAACTAAATAAAAGAAATAAAATCTTGAACAGTTTCAAAGAAAACAGAATTAAAGAAAACAGTTTTAAATGGAACAACTTAAATTAAAACACACTCACCCTTATTTTTTTTAAAATAACCAATATGCCACACCAACGAGCGAAAAGTAGCCAATGATCACTAATATGGGAGAGGCCGCATGGGTATCAGCTAGCTTGGGTCCCTATATCTCCATGTCTCGGTGAAACGTGGCTTAGAAGGCCACGACCCTCAGAAAACGTGGCTTAGAAGGCCACAACCCTCAGAAGACCTGGCTTAGAAGACCACGACCCTAAGAAATGCATATGTTTAGTTAGTGTTGGAATCGTCAGTCCTACCAGTGAAACCGGGTCGAGTCACTTCCGGAACACTCGCTCACTAGTCTAGTCTACGCTCCTAGCTACACGGGCTTCCCAGTTTGTGTTCAAACAAGTTTCAAGTTAATGTCACATGTCACACTAATACATAAAAGCAAAACAGGGTACTCACACATGAAAAATCATAGTTTGAACACTCAAACCCACTTTTAAAACGATACGCACATCAAAATCATTCCAAAACACAATCTGCATAGGTTACATACAAAATTAGACCAATTTCCGCAATAAAAAAAATTCTTATCATTAAAAAAACCACCACTTACACATCTAAATACCATTTTGAAATAAGACGCACAATAAAACATTTTTTTTTCAAAAAGTTTAACACCATGGTCATGATTGAATAAACCATTTCAAAATCTCATAAAATAATAGCAACAGTGTCACATGGATTTACACACACTCATGTAACCATTTCCACATTCAAAACACATTCTAAAATCACACGCACTCAAATACCATTTTAAAGTGTGACCTGCACCACACCAACAGTTTGATGGAAGACCTTACACCATATATAAAACACCTTTTCACAGATCACCTAATTAAATAAGCCAAAAAAAGTATACAAAATAGTTTAAAAGAAATCACTTGGCGTTACCGACTAAACCCGCTCCAAAACTTCTTTGTCAACTAGACACAAACTACGCCATGAAAAAGATATATTTCGCACCAGTTGAACAGATCAATAATCTAACCGCACAATAAAAAACACCAACAACTAGATAGATATGAGTTTTTAAGCAGAAATAACACACATAAAATAGACATGTTATTAAATAGTTCAAATACATCCCAAACATCAAAGAAAAACAACTTCTAAATGCACAAATAAACTAAATGATATACTAAACAAACTAACCGTGCAAATTAATTTATCAACTAATAACTTAGGCGTGGAACCACTTACCTCGTGTAGCAACTCCGAAAAAATTGGCGCGCAAAGGCCAATGCAAGTCAAGAGCCGCTCAAACAGCATGGGTATGTCCTAAAAATAAAATACTGTACCCTTTTCATCAAAATTAAACCAACTACAACCTAAAAATCTAACCCAACAATCCCCAGAACATTGACGGTGAACCGAAATCCATCGACGCCTTACTAAAACAAAATCTTCAACCCTTGCATGATATAATAAATCAAGTGCACAAGTTACAAAATACAACCGTGGAATATTAATGGATTTATATCCAAAACACACCCTGTTTCACACAATAATACCATATAAAAATTAAACACAAGTTATGAAATTGTCAAAACATATTTCGCACCCAAAATAAGTTAATGTCAACTCAAAATCATAAAAACCCCTAAATCAATACATTAAACCAACTACACCCAAATTGAACCAAAAACATTTAAGGCCAAACACTAAATCATGAATTGGACAGAAAATGACATCAAATCCAGACCAAAAACCACATAAACCCTAACCCAAAAATTTATCAAATGAAAGAATCAACAAAATGAGGTGAAACGCACCTGCGCCGTGGGTGCAAAAGGCCGGTCAGGGGTCGTCTGCGGGTGTTGAGGGTTGGAAAATGTCGGAAAAATGAGAAGGGATGCTACTGGAAACACGTTAAAGCAAGGGAGGGTACGTGGGTCTCGGCTGAAGGTCGACGAAGGCTGCTGTAGAGCTGGGGGAGGCTGCGGTTAGGGATTCGGTAACAAAGAAGTTGGTCGGGACAAGAGGGGGGGTGTTCGCCGGAGGGGGAGGCCGGCAAGGGTGGTGCCGGCTATTAAGGAGGCTGGCGGAGGGGGGCAACGCCAAGAGGAGCAGGGGCAGTGGTTTGGATGGCATGTTGCCAAAGGAAAAGGTGCGCTGGTCAGGGAGGAACACGGGAGGGGAAAGCACCGGCCAAAGGGGAGGGTGCACCGGCGGGTCATAGCGCCGGAAGAGGGAGGTGGTGATGAGAGGCCGGGACAGGGGGGAGGCTTGGCGCGATGGCGCGATGGGGGAAGCAGGGGTGCGGTCCAAGGGATAAGGCGGGGTGGTAAAGCAGTAGGAAGATAAGGGCGGAGGGCTAGGTCGCGACGACTGGAGGCGAGTTCCGCAGTGAGGCAAAGCTGGACGGGGGAGAGGCAGTGGAGAAAGGGGCAGTGGAAGGGCGCCGAAGTGTGAGGGTCGCGCTGGATTGGGGAAGGTATGTGTTCTAGGGAGGCACGCTTCGAGTTTTCCGAGAGGGAGGGTGAGGATGGAGGTGGCACGAGCTGGGCAAGGCAGTGCACAACGGGAAAATGGGGTGCGGCAAAAAGAGAAGGGGGGAGGGGGAGATCTGCAACCCTAAAGGGATGAAAAAAAACAATAACTAAAGAATAACAAACAAAACAAAATAAAAGATAAGATAATAAATAAAATGGTAATAATATAAATAATAAACTCAAACAAAAATAAGAATTGTAATAGATAAAATGACTAAAAAATCACTACTACTAATAATAATAACAATAATAATAAGGTAATAAAAAAACATTAATGAATTAAATAATAAACTTTATAATTATAAACTTAATAAAATGAAAATAATGAAAATATTACTCTCAATTAAATTATTATCGAAGATAATAATGATAATAATAATAATAATAATTATTATAATAGTAATAATAATTCCAAGAGATATTTTTATTATTACTGTTTATAAAAAAACTTTTAATTCATTTATCTAGTTAATTATACATTGGAAAGGTGTGCGGTGAACCGAGCGGGGTCGCGCGATGACCCAGGCGAGGCCGTGCAGCTCTGACCACGTTGCGCTGGAAGTAAACAAGACCAAACCCAAGGAACTCAATATCTTAAGTCAGGTTCGGACCTGAACTACCCGATGCAAAGAAAATTAATAAAATAAATAAATTAGAAAAGACGGGTGAGACACAGTATGTGTTATTCGATATTACCTTCTCATAGTCATTCCTCATATTTCCACTGGATGTTTGATTATCTTGATTAATGTTTTGGGATTCCCACAATGTTATTTTCAAAATTTTAACCATTCCTCAATAACTATAATTTCAATTTGAGATGAATAATTTTTTTTCAAGTGGTTACAATGTAACACCCTAATATTTTTCGTTTTTCTTCCAAAAGAATTCAATCATTTCGATATTTTTCATTACATGAAACACCAAGTTAAGCAGAACCAGACATACTATTAAATTGTTATTATTTAATAGGAATGGGAACTCCTATATGTTGGAATGTGGGGTATGTGTAGTATTAATGGAATTATGAAAATATATGTTTAATAATATTATATTAAAATAAGTTATTTGTGACCAATTAAATAGAAATGAATATAAAAACTACTTAAAAATAATGGTAATCATTTTGTGAAATATTTTATTCAATGAGAAATATTTTTAAACAATAAATTAAACAAAAAACTTTCATTTAAATTATTTTATATATTATATATTTAGTATAATTTTTATAATTCATATTATGAGTTTTTATGACAAGATAAATGAATAAATCCATTTTTATTGTCAAAAACTGTATTTTTCTAAAAATATTTTTTTAAAATTTTGTACACATTTTTGAAAAGGAAATTTTTTCATTCGGATAAAATATATTTAAAAAATAACTTCATTTTTGAGAAAAAATTCAATTTTTCCATCCATTTATTTGTTTTATAATTTTTTTAAATGAAAAAAATTTCAATGAATTATAAAAATTAATTATTCTATTTAGTTGTTTTTAATTAATTTAAGACATTTAAAAATAAAAAAAATCATTTATAATGTTTACAAGGTAAAAGTAGTTCAATTATATATCTATTAATCCAATTTAGTTCATTATATTCATTTTCATATTGAATATTAATATAATATTTCCTGCACCTCTTAAATTTTCCCATCGTAAACATATGTTCTCGTCGAAAATATGAGATTAGTTATAATTTTTTTTCCAAATATATGAATGGAATTTGAAAACATTTATATATTATTTGGAAATATAAAAATTCAAATCATTTTATATGGTCAAAATTATATTTTACCATAATGAATTGTAAATATAGTAAAAATAATTTATCACAGTTAAGGTATAATGGGTTTACTATGGGGTCTTAATAAAATGATTGTGGTTGAAAATACCACAATACATTTATCAAATCCATTGGATTGGAATATATTGGCCATTTGTCTACTAGAATTCTTGAAGGGATATTTTTCATCATATTGGATTGTTGGAAACAATGGCATACCATTTTCTTTTTAAAAATTTATCATGTTCTAGTAACATTAATAATAAAAGTCCCATAATCTCATATTCTTTGCAACATAAAAAACAATTTGGTTCAAAAAATACAAGAAAAAATAAATTCATCATTTTCCTCATATTATCCAATAATACTTATTATTTAGAATTCCGTAATAATAATTTTTTTGGGGAAAACCCAAAGGAGTTTTTCGAAGAAGTGGTATCATCCATAACCAAGAATTTCATTTTATTTATTCTTCTACATAATTCAATTCATATTAAAAAATGTGAAAAAAATAAAAATAAAATATTAAATAAACATATATTTTATTATATAAATTAAAAAATCTAAATCATTCTCCTCTTCCATCATATGGGTTACAGAATCATAATGTCATTAATTGACAGACTACCCCCTCCTGAATCGATGTTATTTTATCCCATCACCACATATCAAGGATGTATATAATTATTATTTTTATATTCTCCTTTTGAAATTATTAAAATTATTTAACCATGATAACACATGTTCTATTTTACTTTCCATTTTGGTGGAATATTATAATGTCGCTCGAGTGTATAGTAGACTACCACCTCACGAATCGATGTGATCCATTCATGATTAACATTGATGGTAAGGAGGACATGTTTAATGATAAAATGTGATATATATGAATTAAAAATAAAAAATTATTTTTTTATTATCTAAAATTCTTTCATTTAACCCATAGTGAAAATGGATGAAATGTTCTTCCGTACGTATGACATATTGTATCTATGAACAGTGCATTTAATTTTCTATTTATAAATTATATAGAAGAATTAAAATACTATTATAATGAAAATATATGAGATTTAAATCGTGTTTATTTGTATATATCTAATGGAACTGGGATTGAATAATTATAATGAAAAATATCAAATCAAAATTACATGAAAACAAAGTTGTTATAGACAGAAACATGAATTGATCATCAAATATTCAATAAATGGATCATAAAAGGTCATAAGTAAATAATATATCTTATGATATATATATATATATATTGGTATTATTGAAAAGGAATATTTATAATAATCTTATATTTATTAAACCATGCGTTCAAATGTGTTTGAAGGATGTTGTGATGGAAGGTATGCGATTCCTAGTCTATCTTTTATTTATGCGAGGCATTAGAAAATTCATCTCATTTACTTTTTTTGGATTATATACTACTCTCTTGACATGTTATTTAACCACTATCAATATTTTAATGATATTTAAGGCTTCATTTTATTGTAATCATTATTGTGTATTGTGATCTAAAATATTACTAATGATACCATGCAATTTTATCATATTTTATTTAAGATTATACATAATCCATACTCACAAAATATTTATTATATGGGCTCTATATAATTTCGATTTTTTATGTTTTGTATCCATAAACTTATGAGGATTTACATATCCATTTTATTGTCTCTATTTAATAGGGATTATGATTCAGAAAGGTTCATAATTTGTTTGATTTTTTCCTCTCAAATTTCCTTTTTGGTGTCCAAATTTATGTTATGAACATATCATTTTCTATGACTTGTATATAATTATCCATTTGACATTTTGTATAATTAATAAAATGATTTTCATGATACTCATAGTTTCATTTATTTTTATTCTTTTCGAGTGATTATGATTTAATGATACCAATGTGGAATGAGTTTTATGTTATATTCTCATAGTTTACTGAGATGTTTTATGACTAAGATTCTAATGATGAAATGTTATAATATATATATACTGAAATAATTGAATTTTATTTTAATATGATTATTTTTATAGAAGACAGTTCACCCTTATTTTTTTATCTATTTATGTACTGAAGAGTTAAAAATGATTTTTTTGGAAAAAAAGTAACACCCCGTCCCTACCTCATTGGATTGAGGTGGCGGTGAGGGTTACATGGCCTTAAGTATTGTTCCCAAGGTGCCAAGGGATGGAAATAAATGTAGAGGGCTTCGAGAACAAATCAGGTAAAAAATTTCCGTTAAGAAAAACCCAACCAAACCATACACTAACAACCACTATATGATACATGAAAATAAAATATTCAAGCATGTATTCCCAAAAATAACCAAGTTATTCCATTATACAATGAAAAACCAATAAAATCCAACACAATATAAGAGTACTATGTGGAAGACTAAACAAGAGACCCAAAGTATACCAAGACACACTCCAGGAATCCACCCCAAGATCTACGCTCCAAGAACCACCAAATCTCCCAAGAATCACCACGAACCACTAGCAATGTGTAGCATTACCTTTACCTGGGTCTCAGAATACGACATCGGAAAAAAGTACCAAAGTGCCAAAGCAGGGTTGAGTACTCATAGTGAGTAGGTTTTCCCCAAATGACATCCCTAGACATGCCACTAGGATATATCCTGTTTGCAAAATTTAAATAAAACATTTCATATAAAGTCCATAAACTAATGCAACAATGAACATCAATCCAAACAAACCATTACCCAACTCAATTTTCAGAATTTAGTGAATACCCAAGGAAAACAAACAAACAAGTCATTACCCATTCACTTTGGCATGACCACATACATATCACAATCATACACCCATTATGTCACATAAAAAATACCATTCACTCAATAATGGTGTTAATTTAATGGTGGTACATTCATGGCCAACTAATCTCCTTCATTGTGTGGCACATCATGCCCATCCCTGGTGTGGCACTTCACTCCAATCACCCTCTCATTTTTATGATGGTACATTAACGACCATCCCCTTGATGGTGATACATTCCCGACCACCATCCATCCAACTCATGACAATCGATTCTAACCCAAATCCTCAAAACATTTCAATCCACAATTACAAACATCATACCACCCGAAAATTTCCAATAAAAAATTTAACAGTTATTCTGAACAACATTCCAACAATAACATGTAACGTTACCTCAATAAATCACGCATTTATTGAATACACCATCAAACCATTTTCCATGTCAACCCACATTTCATTAAAACACAAATTTTATTGAAAACCATATGTCATAACATATTTCCCATAAATTAATCAAGCTACTGATTTTAAAATTATATTTCAAAATCCGACAATAAAACCCATTTTCTCAATATTAACCCATTTCCCCCAAAATCCCCAAATCATCACCAAATTGGTTTCCGATAAGCATCGCACATCATATTCACAATTAATTTCAAGAAAAAAATTTAATTAAAACAAAAGTCAGTAGTTCTAACCATGCAGAGTTGAGAGAGAAGCCACATACCTTTACGGTTCTGGAGAAATCGCCCAACAATCATCCATACCCCAATATGGGAAAACGCTTCATGAAAACTGTTCCAGATATCCTTCCATTTCATCCATAAGCCATACAATCAACCCACAAGTAAAACGAAACACTAGATCTACATGAAACAGATATAGATTTAGAATACAGAGAGAGAGAGAGAGAGAGACAGATGAAGATTTATAGGAATCCACAAAGAAACCAAGATGAGAGACATACCTGAGAGAAACCACCTTCAAAACACCCAGAAATCCCTTTGAATCGCTTCCAAAATGAGTGGGAGAGCACCTTAAACCCTTGAGAACCCAAAATCACGAGTGAGGATCGAGTGGGAGAAGATTGGCAGTGAAACAGGTCAATATCGAAGGAGCCTGAATTTAATAACCCTTCCTTTAAGTGGTCGTACGGTTTGACAAACCATGCAGTAACCTTCCACACGCCACTGGCTCGAGAGGTGGGGTCCGCCCAGTTTACACATACGGTATGGAAAACCATGTGATGGCCATGCGAAGCCTATCGCATCCCCCTGTACGGTTTCCCATAACGTTGCTCAAACAATGCTCATTGAGAAAAGCCTCCAAACATATTCAAAACCATTCCAAACTCCCCCAACCACTTCCCAAATCATTCCATGAACATTAAACACATAAAGAGACATAAAAAATGTTTCATTACTCAAACTGATGATGTTACATTCTCCCCACCATTGGACATTCTGTCCTCAAAATGTAGTGATCCAACCCTTTATCGAAAGATCTTGGGCCATTGTTTGACCATATCATTCTACTGCTCCCATGTCTCTAATTTGATCTAGCCAAGACACCAAAAAACCTAAACCAGTCTGATGATTTTACCACTCTAGACATTCTCTTTCTTATCCACAACCCGCGCTGGCATGTTCACAAATGTTGCATTCGACTCTAGCTCAACATGATCCCATCGAATAACATGGCCCAGATTTGGGTGATAATTTTTCAACTGAGACACATGAATCTCATTGTGCACCGCACTGAACCTATGTGGATATTCTGAATGATAATCCACCTTACCAACCCACTCACGAATCTCAAAAGGTCCAATATACCTCAGAGATAACTTTTCAAAATTCCCAAAACAATGATGTCCCAAACTCGGAGATATCCTCAAGAAAACATGATCACCCACCTAGAACGAAAACAACCATTGACTATGATTTGAATACGATTTCTGATGAATCTGATTCGTCTCTATTCTCTCCCTGATTAACTTCAACTTCTCTATAGACTCATGGGAATGGAATGGTCTAACAATCAAAGTCTCACCTGTTTCCACCCTGTATAGTGGAGAACAACACAACCGCCCATACAACGCTTCAAACAGAGCCAGATGTATAGATACCTAATAACTATTAATTTATGGGAACTCAACCAATGACAAGTGCTCCTCCCACGAGCCACCATAGTCCATGGCACAATCCCACAACATATCCACCATTGTTTTCATCTTCCTCTCAGATTGACCATCTGTCCGAGGGTGATACGACGTGCTCATAGTCAACTATGTCCTATAGGCTTGCTTCAAGGATTTATATAAACGAGATGTAAACCACAGATCTCTATCGGATACTGTCAAAATTGGAACACCATGTCTCTTTAGCACTTCCCAGATATAGATTTTGGATAAATCCTCCACTATATGAGATTCACGAATTGTAATGAAATGGGACAACTTAGTTAGCCAATCCACTATCACCCAAATGGAACAGTGATTTTTGACCGATCTTGGGAGACTTGTGACAAAATCCATCACTATTTCCCCGACTTCCAAATTGGGATTGGTAAAGACATCAACATTCCGGATGGACTCTGATGCTCTTCCTTGACCTGCTGGAAAGTCAAGCACCTCGAAACAAACTCACCCACTGTTCTTTTCATAACATCCCTCTATAATTGCACTTTCAATGCATTAATCATTTTTTGAATTACAAATATGAATATCCCACCTTAAACGATAATACGCCTTGAGAATATCCTCTTAGCTAGAAACTGGTACCACCATCCGCTTCCTAAAAAAAACTAAATCTCCATTTAGTTTCCAACTCTCAATGGTCTCCCCACAATTGGGTTTTGACCTCATGGTCACACACTCAGAATCAGATATCAATTCATCTTTAACCAGGCCAATCGAGTCAAGAATCAAAAAAACTAGAAATAAGACTTCTCTATTTCCCTATTCCTCACATTCCAAATGCATTTCATCTTTAACCAACATCAATTTAAAATGGTCTGATGCCTATTTCACCAGCTGAGAATATGATTTTCTACTTAATGAATCCAACACTGAATTTCCCATACCCGGTGTGTATATCAAGTCAAAATAAAACATATGGAGATATTCCATCAATCTCTTTTTCCTCATGTTCAAATATCATTGTGAGAAAATGTTCTTCAAGTTCTTATGATTTGTATATACCATGAATTTATCAAGGATGAGATAATGACGCCACATTTTCAAAGCATGGACCATTACTACCAATTCAAAATCATGAGTTGGGTACTTCTTCTCATTCACCCTCAACTTCCATGATCCATAACCAACCACATGATTCCCTTAAATGAGAACACATCCCAACCATGATCCTGATGCATGGAAATACCCCACATACCCTTTAACTGGTTCTGGAAAAACCATTATTGGTGATGATGTAAGGCGACAATTTAGATCTTCAAAACACTACCGACACTATTCATTCACTTGGAATGGAACATTCTTTCTTATCGAAGCTATCATCAGTAAAGACAAAAATAAAAAATCACGAACAAAATTCAAATAATATCCAACTAGACAGAGGAAAATACATAACTCAAAAACATTATTTGGCGGTTTCCATGAGATAATTTCCTCTATATTTTTCAGATCCACTAAAACCCCTTTTTCAGAAATCACATGGCATATAAAACAGAATTACTTTATCCAAAAGCCACACTTTGACAATTTGGCGTTCAAATGATGATCCCGCAAGATACCCAACACTTTCTCCATGTGCTTGTCATGCTCCACCCTTGTCTTTGAATACAACAAAATATCTTCTACAAACAACACCACAAATGAATCATGATATCTCAGAAATATCTGATTCATCAATTCCAGGAACATCGCTGGAACATTCGTTAGAACAAAGGAAATAACCACATATTCATAAGGGCCATATCTACTTCTGAAAGTTATTTTAGGAATATTTTCCTTCCTCATAGCAATTGATGATATCCAGACGTTAGGTTGATCATGGAGAAGTATTGTGCTCCCCTCAAATGGTCAAACAAATCATCAATTCATGGAAGTGGATAACTGTACTTTATTGTAACATTGTTATGTCTATGATAATCCACATAGAGCCTCAAGGTTCCATATGCATTTTTCACAAACAACATCGGCGTTGCCCACAGAGACATGCTAAGATAGATAAAACCTTTTTTTTCTAACTATTCACACTAGACTTTAAATTCACATAATTCAGTAAGTTCCATTCACAAAGATGAATGTGATATAGGAGTAGTCCCCAGGAATAGATCAATCATAACCTCCACCTCTCTTACATGAGGTAACCTAGAGAATTCTCCGTGAAAAACATCCACGAAATGATCCACCACTGCTGATAGAACACTCTACTCAACACCCTCTACAAATTCTAATGACAACACCTCCAACTAATATGATAGCGTTCCCACTACCGGTGCCAACAAACCCATTTCACCTTGGCTTTCATGCCTCACTCCTCTAAAGAGATGTCTAATGCCATCATGTGTTGTAAAAGCCAATGTTCACATATTACAGTCGATGTGGGCCTTAAACACCACAGGTCAATCCATTCCTAGGATTTCATCATTCCCACCAATCTAAAGCACTACGAAATTCCACTATAGCTCAACCTCACCCACAACGATACAACAAGTTCTTCACAAGAATTATCAGCACTCTCTTCGACTTAGAGGAATTTGAAATTTCAAAACTGAAGACATCATTTCTACCCTTAATCCCAGGAATTAGACTACACGTGAAGCAATAAAAGAGTGTGAATCACCCCTATAAAATATCACTTTCATCAAGGAAGAATTTTAAAAAATATTACCTCGCACCATGGATGGTGTTGACTGATCATCCACCATAAACATCTCGGCTATGAACAACGCCTCTGTTGCCACAATATGATCTTTATTTCCATACTAAGGAGTTGTGGTGTTCCGAGAATCACCATTAAGGACATAGCTCTTCTTACATGGGGTATGTTTCCATCCATGTCCTATCGAAGCATACGTCCTCTACCATCCCCGAGGAGTTTCACACACACTCGGCCTTAGAGAATTCCTAAAATATAACTGATGATTCCCAATATTCTTGAAATTGTGACATGCTCTAGGTTGTTCTGTACAGTCCTGCTTGATGTGCGTCGTATAGACACACTGAAACCATCCTGGTTTTCTCTTCCGATTCAGAGGAAGATTTACCGATTCTGTCATTGGATTATTTTCCATACATCCACCCTAGTAATAAGTGTACCTCCTCCGCTTGAACCCAACGTTAGAGTTCCTACTATTCCTCATCGGTACCCCCATGATTCCTCCTCCCGGAGATCCCACAAGATCCCGGTTAGCCACCGATGCTAGAGTCACTATATATGTGTAATCACCAATACATAGAACTACTATTTTTAATGGGTCTCTTTCCATAACCCCAATTAGATGATACTTTCCTTCAACGATGTGTTACTCGCCACCTCGGATGAAAACCGCATTATTCTCACAAACATAGATACATACTCTGTCACAAACATATTATCTTCCTTCAGACTGAAGAAATCAGTTTTGTACTGAATTCTGAACATATGTGGGTAGAATTGTTTATTAAACAATTCCTCAAAGACTTCCCATGTCACACCCTGGTCTGTATACTCTTGTATTACCAACTCCCACCACTAAAGAGCAAGATACTCTAGATTATACGTTGTTTTCTTTACATTCAACTCTACCAGCGTCCCCAAGAATTCGTAAATTCTGATCATTCTGGATAGCCACCCCTCTTCCCTTTCTTGGTCCAAACCACCCATAATGACAGGTGGATTGTGCTTTTCAATACTAAGTAGCATAATCATCTTGCTTTGGATCTTCCACCCTATTCACACATCCCGCTACTTGGAAAGCTTTCACTATACTCTGGACTAACTGCTGGTTTACTTAGGGATTAGGTGAAACCACATTCTCATCGGCCACATCTGGTTGGTCTCTACAGTGCCTACCTAGTTTTATTTCTATAAAAAGAAAACAAAAAACATGATACTCACTTCCTTAAACATCATTAATTACCATTTCAAATCACATTACACGACACTATCACAACATGGATTTCCACCTTTCCACATTTTCCTTATTTCACCGTTTTTGAAAACCAAACCATTTTAAAAATACCAAATTTATTCGCATTACAATTTCACACATTTGAAAAACCATTTCTTAATTCATATCATAAATCATTATGCCCAATGAAATATCCATCCTAGATGGAATTCATTTCTACCATATATGCCATGCACATCTCATTGGCTTCACCCATGACAATGAGATTTCCAATGCCTATAAGTGTCTCCAAAACACTTATATACCCAACTCCTTGGTAACTTGATGTTCAACATAAAAGGGTTAGCTAAATCCTTTTATGCTATAAATTCCATGTTATGAAAACCCTACACCATGCTACCATCCCAAATCAAAAAATTTACACAACGAATGTCAACTCCAAATACGAGAATCAAATCCAAAGGATCGAACAAGCTGAAACCACTTGTAACACCCCGCCCCTACCTCATTCTCTAGAGGAGGCGGTGAGGCTTACTTGGCCTTAAGCAACATTCCCAAGGTTCAAATGGCTGGAAATAAATGCCAAGGGCTTCGAGAACTAATTGGGGGACAATTTTCCTATAAGAAAAACCAAACCAAACAATAAACTAATAACCACTATATGATGTATTTTAATAAAATATTCAAGCATGTATTCCCAAAAGGCAGCCATGTTGTTCCACAATACAACCCAAAACCAATAAAATTCAACATGATATTAGAGTACTATGTGGAAGACTAAAAAAGAGACCCAATGTAAACCAAGACACACTCTATGACTCCACCCCACACACCATGCTCTAAGAACCACCACATCTCCCATGCATCACAACGAACCGCTAGCAAAGAGATGCCTTACTTTTAGCCAAGTCTCAGAATACGATATTTACAAAAGCACCAAAGTACCAAAATAGGGGGTGAGTACTAATACTCAAGAGGTTTTCCCCAAATGAATTCCCTACACATTCCACTAGGATAGAACACATTAGAAAAATTTATATTAATCAGTTTATATAAAGTCTATATACTAATGAATAAATGAACATAAATCCCAAAAAACATTTACCCAAATCGATATTCCCAATTTAGTGAATACCCAAGGAAAAAAACAAACAATTCATTACCCATTAACTTTGGCAAGACCCCATACATATAATAATCACCCAACCAATTGTCACACAACCAATACCATTCCCTCGATCATGGTGTTACTTTAATGGTGGTACATTCATGATAAACATGTCTCCTTCATGGTGTGGGACTTCACACCCATCACTAGAGTGTGACATCACACCCATCACCCTACCTTTTTAATAACGATACATTCACGACCATCACCTTGATCGTGATACTTTTCCAACCACCATCCATCCAACTCATGAAAATAAATTCTTACAAAAATCCCCACAAAATTTCAATCCACAATTACTATCATCATACCATGCAACAATTGCCAATAACAATTTAACCAATTATTCCGAACAACATTCCAACAGTAACATGTCAAGTTACCTCAATAAATCACACATTTATTGAATACACCCTCAAACCATTTTACATGTCAACCCAATTTCAATAAAACAACACTTTTATTGAAAATAATCTTTTGAAACCAATTTCCCATAAATCAA
This sequence comes from Viscum album, assembly GCA_963277665.1. Taxonomy (NCBI): domain Eukaryota; kingdom Viridiplantae; phylum Streptophyta; class Magnoliopsida; order Santalales; family Viscaceae; genus Viscum; species Viscum album. The sequence goes on from OY728127.1 coordinate 2,019,328,426, forward strand.
TAAACCCAACGATTTTAATTTTAATATTTTAAAATCGGACAATAAACGAAATTTTCACAATATTAACCCATCCCCCCCAAAATCTCCAAATCATCACAAAAGGGATTTCCGCTAAGCATCACACATCATATTCAAAATTAATTTCAAGAAAACAAATTTAATGGGACCCAATTTCACTATTTCTAGCCAAGGGGAGTCAAGAGATAAGACACCTACCTTTAGGCTTTCAGTGAAATCAACACATAAGAATATACACCCCAATCTAGGAAAACGCTTCATGAAAACTGCTCTACATCTCCTTCCCTATAATACAAAAGCCTTATAATCAACACCCAAAGCCACCCCGACATTAGATCTTAATGAAACATATGTATATCTAGAAAACAAAGAGAGAGAGAGAGAGAGATGATGATCTAGAGGAAACCACAATGAAACCAAGAGGAGAGACTTACCCATGAGAAACCACCTTCAAAACACCAATAAACCATTTTGAATTACTTCCGAAATGAGTTGGAGAGCACCTTAAACATCTGAGAACCCAAAATCCTAATTGTGGCTCAAGTGGTAAAAGATCAGGAGTGTAATAGGTGAAGCCCAAAGGATTCTAAATTTAAAAACCCTTCTTTTATGTGGTTGCACGGTTAGTCTGCACAGTTTGACAAATCGTGCGCTAACCGGGCACACACCACTATCCCGAGAAGAGGGGTTTTCACTTTTTCCTCGCATGGTTTGGAAAACTCTGAGCAGGACATGGGAAGCACACTGTCTCCCCCTTCACAGTGTCATAGAGAAGCCTCATGGTTTTTTATAATTGTGCTCCCTATGAAAAGCCTCTAAAATTATTCAAAACCAATACAAACTCTCCCAACCTATTCCCATCTCATTCTCTGCACTTTAAACACATAAAAAGGCATAAATAAAGGGTGAAAACCTCAAACAGAGGGTGCTACAAAACATCATCATTATTTAAATATCTGATAAAAATAATTTTTTTTCAAACCATGTTTTGTAAAAATGATTTCAAAAATGATTCTAAAAATAAAAAATAAGCTATTAAATTCATTTTTACACAAGTATTATTATTTAATTTTTTCTGAATGGAATATTCATGTCATTTTCCAAGAAAGGCCAATTTTGATATTACTGAAACTGTGAATTGAATATTTGTATTAACATATTTATAATTTTCTAGTATCATTACTACTTCATTTTGTAATGATTAAATTATAATTTTCAAAGGATAATTTAATGGAAAATTATTTTGAAAATGTTTTATTTTAAATTAAATCAAATTGGAAAATATATTTTACTCAATACATTTTATAAATGAATTTAAATATTTCAATTTTCAAAGGATATTTTCATAGAAATGTATTTTAAAAATACTTTCTTTTCTAATTTGTTTTCAAAGTAGATGGTAAATGTTCCTCAAGATATTTTAATTTTAATTCCATTTTTATTAGTTTTTATGGTTATTTTAAAATAAATGTTTTTATTTAATATTTTTTTATTTTTTTATTTTAAAAAGCTAAATTTAAATAAAGTTATTTTCCTATCATAATATTCGATGTTTCTTTTAAAAAAAATCCATCTAATTTTACCTATTTTTATGTTACATATTCATTATTGGAGATATTAACCAAGGATACCATTCAAATTATTTCTCTAAATTTTTTATTTTTCTAAAGAAAATATAATTATTATATCAATTTTTTCCCATGGGTTAAAGCATGATAAATTTATTTTGAAAACCACTTATTTTTAACATGTGTTAACCCATGATAAAATTATTATAAAGACATCATATTTTTCAATGGGATATTGTGTGATGAAATATTTAATTTTATATAAAATCATGTGCATTTCCATTGGTCATGTTGGATGTAATTCTTATGAAACACATTTATTTTCATGGGTTCTGATAGGTTAAATTCATTATGATCCTGTGATTCACACATGTATGATTTTCATTGTGTGATATTGGTTATGTTATAATCATGTATAGTGGATGTTTTATAACCACGATAGTTTTCCACATATCTCTCTCACATTAATTAGGTTAATATTAATATTATATATGCTTAAAATGGTAAATTAGTGTTTATCCCCAACCCAAATGGGGGTACATGAGAGGTTATCAAAATCCGAAAAGAGGGTACATGGGAGGATATCCAAATTATGAATCAGGTACACAGGTTCTTAGCCCAATACAAACATGTAATTATGTTCTTTTTGGCTTTTAATGGAATAATATAATTAATAATTATGCATATTACACTTTTTTATGCATTATGGTAATTTTATTTTCTCATAGTTCATGTTATTATATTTCAAATTTATTAAAATATCAAAAAGTATCAATACTTATTCCATGACTTGAGATTATGATCTTTAAAATCGAGGGATTGTTTTTAAAATATTATTCTCATGTTATCATACCTTTATGCTCATTTTAGGCTTACGTATCTGCCTGGTTTTCCATTAGTGACCATATAAAATAACAGTTTATAATGATTCCTTTCACCTGGTTATGAACAATGGTTCCACATAGGGTATTTACAATAAGAGTAATATATGAAATTATATTTCTAGAATATGTAGATGATCTTCCATGAAATTAAATGACTTTGTGTATAATTTACAAAGGAAGTATACCATTAAAATCGCCATTCCTATCTATGGTTAATATATTAAATTGTTATACTAAAATATAGTATATCTATATATGAAAATAATATTTCAATATATTTAACCTATAAGGTAATGAATTAAAAAAAAGTCATTGTAGCCAGTTTCCATGAAAAATAGAATTACAAAAAAGGAAGTTCCCTTACATTTATGAATGTCAATAAAAGGGATAACATGATCATAACCCATCCATAAAAATTATTTGGGTTGTTAAATAAAAAATCAACATCACCCTTAGTTTTTATAAGCTATACTATGAAAATAAAAAATATATAGGTTCTAAATAGTTTCCTAATTAACAAACTGAATATATATCTATATAAGCATTCCAAAATCTAAAACAATTTAATGTAATGATATATAATTACATTAATAATTTCACAAATCAATCGACATATGGAGTATAAGAGAAATCCCATTAATTAAATGAATTTGAAAGAGGGGTTTCACAATGAAATGGCATTAGTATGAATGTGATGCCTATTCAAAGTGGATAGTCAGGAATGAAAATATTGGTTATGGATTGTTTCTTTGATAGAAAGAAAAATTGCATTATTCATGTAGAGAAATATAGTCGATTGTTGAAATATAAAATTTACCTACTGCAATAAAGGAAAATAATTAAGGGGATGACATAGTTGTTTATGTATATTGAGATATTTACCAAAAGGTCATGAATTATTTATATAATAAATGTAAATATTATAAAATCCATAATATTTTTTCATAATATCATGATACCAAAATGTAAAAAACACTTCAGTTAGATAATTTCACCATTTAAAATCATTCACAATAAAATGTTTATTAGAAATCCCATCATCATTAATTTTATTCCTTGAAGGTAAGTGTAATGATATAGTTCGTAGATGAAAGATCATCTATGAAATTACTCCATCCAGCTATCATCTTCTTTGATAGATAAATAATAAAACTTTTTGTAGCTTGAACTACTATGGTGGAGTCACGTTACTGAAAAAATTTGGTATTCATGTTGTTTGAAAAATAAACCTCTTAAATAATCACAATATTTTTAGTGTTGGAAGGATTGGAAAATACATAATGTCAACAAAGAATTCTAAAGTTTCACCATAATGATTTTGGACAACTGAAACATAACCATAAGAGCATATATTTCCAATTAAAATGTTATCCATATTGACTTTGATCCATAATAGAAATCAATGTATCCACACACCATCAATGGTTTTGGAAGGTGTAAATTACATACATGAAATTTCATTAAGATTAATCACACTAATATCATGACACGTGTTGTCACAAAATAATTTATGAATATCATTTTCATATTTTCATGTACAGAAAATAATCCAAATCAAACTATTCAATGGAGGTAAATCATTCATGAACACATTTATTATGAATGGTCCATAATATATAGATAACCTCAAAATTAATTATACTGAGGATGTTATGAAGAATCTTTGGAAGAGTGAAATTCAAATAGATGAGTAGATTACAATAAATGAATTCTTATTTTTGAATTGAAATTAAAAAACACAATAGTATTCCACACTTTTGAAGATGTAACACAAAATTGGAAAACATAGTCAATTTTATTAATATATTAGAAATATATGCCACATTTAGAACATCGGATAATCCCATATACATGGAAAAAAATAAATTTGGGTTGTTTGGAAAACATGAAACCCCCTGAAGAAGAGAATATGGATTGAAGAAAAAAGTTTCATCTCAAGGACCTAGTCGAGTTTTTTGTATGCCCTTACATAGTCTCATTATAAAAAACCTTTGTATATATCCTCCCTTTTAGAGTATCATCCAAAACAAGAAAATCATCTTCATTGATATGATTATAATAAAAACCATGTCTTTGGTACCATTAAGAATAAATTAAAAATAAATATCCAATTTTACATTGTAAAAAAAATTGTGTCAAAGAGGTATTAGGGGAGTTAAGAGTGTTCAATAAATGCATACCTGTGGGGTTTCACAACCAAAAATTTAAGGTGGAACATGTATTGGATAGCTTTTGAGAATTTATATAAGTTGAGGGGAAATAATTCTTTATTGTATTCAAATTAAATGAATACACATAATTGAGAACCCCTCCCATTTAGACTTCTTATGAATATTGATATCAGAAATGAGAGACACCCTAATTTCCCAATAATAGGTCTTTATAAGAAATTAGCCTACAAATACTCACTGATTTTTTAATGATTTTTAATACACAACCCATCTTGATAAATTTTCTCACAACAATTCATCCAAGTAATAGTAAAATGTGTTCTATAGACAGTTATTAAACACTTGGAATTTTTTTAATATATGTGAGAATACTCATAATGAGGGGATGTGGACACATATAAACCATAAAAGAGTTCAAAATTTTTGAGACAATAAATTATTTGAAAATTATTACCATACCATACATAAATAGATTCTATCAAATCAATAAATCCAACGGATTACTAACTTGGATAACAATTTTAAAAAATTACCGACACATGGTTTACCCCAAAACATAGTGACGACATGATATTTAAAAAGAGACTTACATTTCCTAATACCTATCCCTATAATGATAACCATTATAGTAGATATTATAATATTTTTTTCAAAATAAACTATAGACTTGTTCCATGTTATCACCATCCCCAAGAACACTTAATATCAACAAATAGAATATTTATGTTTCTTAATATTATCATTGAATAAATAGGTGAATATAATAATTTCATCAGCATTTAATAAATAAGTGGGGTAACCGATCCCTCATGTGTCATTGATGTGATTAATATTTTTTATTCTTTTTTCAAGGAAAGCATTAGTCATGTTTTGGAAACATTATTATCATAAAAAATAATGTTTGATGGAGGGTAATTTTGACAAAAACCTCGAAAAAAGTAGAATAACACTTAGAGGAGGCACTTTTATGAAATTAAATATTATTCAAAATTAAAATATTTCTTACAATATTTAAAATGATGTTGTCAAATAAAAAATAATTTAAAACCTTAAATAAAAAGAAAATTTCCATGGTGTGAAATGATTTTTTTGAAATCTATATGGAGAGAAATATTACCCCATATAGTGGATTTTTAGAGAAGATTATGGAATTAAAAGGAAGTGATAAGACCATCCTAAATAGTTCTACCTTTAATGAAAGAAAACTGATATGAGGAAATAATTTTATTTTAAATTATGGAGATACTAGTTGAAATTATTTTACCAATAATTATTTGAATAAGCTTCAAATGTCCATCCAATATAAAATGATAGACCTCATTGGAATTCTCCACAATCAGAATAAGTGTAATAAACTTAGTGTTGTTGAACTATGGAAACTGAAAACCCAAAAAAAGGAATAACAATAATATAGATATCACCATTAAGGATATCACAATATGTCTGAAAGATAAAATTAATAAACCCACAAAGAGATGTAAAGATTCCCGAAAAAATAAAAAACAACATCCTTAATTTCAAAATATGGTGGAAAGGTAGTGATATTTTAATTTCCAGTATCTTTAATAAGTCTAGGAAAGATTCCTCCCCTTTGATAAATTTTAATAGTGGGTATATTATAAATTTTATTGTAAAAATACACAACATGGGCTTCCTAAGCATCGCTTTTGTAAAAATATCCATCATTATTGTTGAGAATTTCTAATGGTATATTAAGAATCCAGATGTTATGTGAAGAGTTCATTTTTTTTCAATCATCTTTTTTGATCTATTTGAAATTAAAATACAATAATTTCATAAAACACATATAAGTTTCATATATTATAACGATCATAGAAAATCTTATTTTCCTTCTCAATACATGATGAAAAATCACCATTGGAATCTCTTTATTGAATAATGTTAAGCATGTATTCTAGATGAATAATGTAAACATACTTCTGGTAACGTACTAATGGATCCAAATTTTTGAAAATTTCTTATGAATTTTCTGTATAATAACAATATAAAAAGAATATTCCCTTAAAAATATGGATTTACAAGATTCAGTAACAACATTTTAACATTTAGGATATAATACCATATAACAATTAAATCCTAATAGAGAAGGTGGTTTTTTCTCTGTAGTGTATAGTTAGGCAAAATGAGATCATGATCTCAATTTAATATAGAAAGGATGAAGCACGAAATGGAGGTTAAAATTCCCATGGTCAAAACATTAATTAAGGACCTATATAATCTACTGGAATACACTTTATTATGATTCTTCTTTTACAAAGTGTATTTATCACCAACTAGGCTTCCACCATGCATACTAATATTCCCAATACAAAAATGGATCGAGAATAAATTTTTTTGATAAAAAGAGTTCCATAAAAATAGTATTAAATATATATAATTATTAGGGAATAAATTATAAAACTAAAATCCCATTATTTTAATTCCATTTTTACTATTATAAGTCAAATGTCAAAATATAGATATATTTCTGAAGGAATTTTTGACACAGAGATAAAATAAAAAATTATAAATCAGATTGATAAATAAATTTTTAAATAATGATGTGAATAATTTTTAAAAATTCACATTTAAAAATAATCTCTAAAAATGTATTTTAAAATATTACATAATATTCTATATTGTAATAGATGGTTCAAATATAAAACATTTGATTATGAAAGAAAACTTTTAAATAACTTGTAATTACCATTGTTGAAAACCCACATAAAAAAATAAAAAAGAAAGTAATTATATTAAACAATAATTTTCCAATATAGGATTATAAGATACCATTTATTAAATAATTAGTGTGGGTGAACAAAATCATTGAAGAACAATCTTCTAGAAAAAAAATAGAACTCAATAAAAATTGTTTTGAGATATCAATATAACTTATGGAAGACATACTTCGTAAGGGATGATATATTAAATGAGTATTTATGTGGTATGGATAAAAATATGTATATATTAATGATATAATATATCATAATCCACTCAATTATAGAATTTAACCATCTTATATGAAATAATTCTGAGAAATGATAATAGCTTAATTAATGAATGATATGTTAAGAAGAAATCATACTATTACAGTAACAATTGAACAAAAAAATATTAGGGGGGATATGTATTTTCAAATTATGTCATAATATGTAAAAAAAATTCAGGAAAAATATATATAATTTTAATAATTACACCATACAAGAAAAAACGGTATCCAAAATGTAGTATGTCTCAATGTATCAGAATCATGACAAAGAAAACCTTTAAATAATTGTTAATTTCTCTATAAAAAATGAAAAAATTAAATTAGAATAGAAAATAGAAAATCATTAAATATAATTTAATAATGACAAAAATATATAATGGGGATGTATTTGTGCGCTGAAAAAGAAAACATGGTGTATTTCATAAACATGTCTCGACGAATTCAAATTTGAGACAACGTACACTGACCTTCTTCCAAATTCATTTTTTGCATGCACAAAAATAACATAAATAATAAAACTAATATAATTTGTTAACTTATAAAGAAACTTTTTCATCATTATTTAATTAATATTTATCATTTATTATCATATTAAATTTAATTATAGATAGTTTTTTCTTATGTATTTATGAAAATTGAATCGATGTCCTCATATATCCATTAATTTAGAGATCAAAAATGAAAATTTTAGAAGGAGATAAAAAAATTATAGAACCATAATAGAAAAATAACTATTAACTTTTTTCTTATAATATTTTAATAACATTAGTATTGATGTGGGAATATTCATCCATGAGAGTTTTTTATATCATTGTTCATGTATGCTGTCAAACCAACCCAAACACAAACATTTTAAATCTCGATGTGGGAGTATTGATAAAGTGAATTATAAAATCATAATAAATTAGTGATAAGGATTATATTTTTTAATTATTATACATAATAAGGTTAGTGGTTTGGATAAAAAATAAAAATCAATAATAAAATAATAAAATGTTACATCGTGGATGTGGGAGTCCTCACAATCCAAAGTCAACTTCCATTGATTATTCTATGTGAATAGAGAGGATTAAATATGGTTTTTACATAAATATAATAACACTTAAATATAGAAATGATAAATATTTAATTATATTATAATGTTTAATATACTTTTTCTTGATTAAAATTAAAAATAAATGAAAAGGATGATGTAATTATCACATTTTTTCCCTGAACGTTCTCATAAAATATGACTTTGAAATAATATAATTAGGATAAATAATTTATACTAGGGGGATATAAAATTGAGAGATTATTACTTGAGGAGAAACATGGAATTTTCAAATGATGTAATATGGTGGAATTGGTGCAGTGTGAATGGGTGGAAGTGTCCCCATTTAATAGAGATAAAAATCACACATTTGTGAATTCCCATTAAATTTTAATGATATAATTTCTCTGTTCAAGTGTAAATAACTTTAAAATTTTAAAATAATTGAGTATTTTATAGTAAATTCCTCAACCAAAAATTCTGTTAAATTATGTATTCTTTTTTCAAGTCAATATCTCTTAAATAATTACTTTTAACTATTTTTCTTTCACTTGAGTAACTGGATTTTACCCAAGTAACGTTTGATTTACACAAAATATTAAACAAACCATACAACAACATATCTTTTTCATAAACCTAAATTTAAAATCCATTTAATCTAATTTGACATTTAATTGATATAATATAAATTTATAAATTAACACATTTTATATATTTACAAACTGTTTTGAAGAGAGAAATTTTTTTCACTATAATATATTCTTAAGATCATTTAGAATTTCTACCAAGTTATATTAGTGGTAAATTAATTAAATATATCATTTACATTTACATTAAATTTAATTTTTAGAATACGTTAATTTGTTTTATTTTATTAAAATTTCAATATATTAATAAAAAATAATTGGTGATAGCAGTTTTACCATTATCATTGTAGTTAACTTTAGTCTTGAAAATAATAATTGTATACCCATAAATTAAAATAATATTAGTATATAACGCAATAATTTTGATATAATATATTAAATACATTTTTTTAATTTAATTTTTACAGAGGAAAAAGACTATATTTTTAATATAAGTGAAAGAATTATATTATAGAATAAAATATTAGATAAATTTACAAAAAGATATGAATTGATTTTATAAATATATAATTATAATATTAAATGAAAAATAAAACTTATTAATATATAAAGTTTATATAAAAATAGATTAAAATATTTATTTATTTATTTTATTATCGTAGTGTCATAAAAGTGATTGCTTTAGTAATATCAATAATTTTTCATAATCAACTAAAAATAAATTATTTTAGAAAAAACTTAAAACCTAAACTAATAATTTAATTCTATATGAAAAATGATATCATTTATGTGAAATTAAAATTCTAAAATTTTATATTTCATCTTTAAAATAAAAAATATAATAGTATACTCACATCAATTTCATAGAAATTTTTTTAAAAGGTATTTATTATTCTTTTTCATATTTTCAATTAATTAAAAACCAAATTTTCATTGATATTCTATTCATAAAAATAATATAATTTATCCAAAATATAATTATATTCTTAAAATCTCAAATTTTTTAAATTTTACATTTTAAATAATAAATCATTTTTATTATATAGTAATCTAAAATAATTTTAATATCATCGGTGACATGGTATTAATTGTGAAAATTATTTTTTATTTCAATATATATTTTATATTTATGAAGCAAAAATTTTAGCCATATATTTCTATAGTTACATTTTAATGGTTATATAATGTTTTAAAATTCATTATGGTTTAGTTTTTTGTGTATCAAATTATAAAAAATACATGTGTTCATAAATTAAAAAAGAAATTAAAATATTTGTGTCTTTCATTATTATAACCCATAAATATATTTCATACTCACAACTTAAATTTTTATAAACTGCTGAATGTATGGGAAGGAATTGTTAAAAAATTGACACATAAAATATAACTTCAAATATGACCTCAACCTTACTCCCTTAATCTATATTAAGTAAAAAACTTATTGTAAATTCCATTAATATTTAATATAATCAAATACTATGTTATTTATATCAATAATAATATATTATCTATAATATAACTCTACCAATACCATCTAGCTATATATTAATGTAATCCATATTTACACCATATTTTTAAAAAAATTATTTAAACAGAATCTTAATCCCTTAAATTTTATTCATATCGTGGTCACAAGATCCCACACGAGTAAATATATAGAAATATCCAAAAAATATGTGGAATTTGACTATATTTATCAAATAAATCATCAATAAAAACATTAGTAATATTGTTTAACATGTTTTTTTAAAATTACATAGCCATATATTATATCAACATCAAGCATATATTAAACCTATGAGTTATCCAGACCTTAATCAAGTGTTATTAATATATTAACCCAAAAAAATATAACATTGTCACAATGTATCTTTTTAATCATATTGATAATATTTAATATTCGTTTCAATACCATTAAAGTAAAATTGTTAGAGAAAAAAACCAAGATGATTCATATAATCCTCTTAACATTTAAAGTATACATGAAAATCATTGATAAATATCAATAACTAATAAAAATATATAAGATTACCAATATTAAATTTCATTAATGATATCATCCGCACTACCTTATGTTAGATAACAAAACTTTCATGTTCTATCATAAAATGAATATAACGAAATTCTTAGCCATTTATGTATGCTCCCTTATATGGTTATAAGAAATTTATTTCTAGATACATAAATTTCTCATATTCATTTTCATGGCTTGATTTTAACAAAATGCTGTAAAAATGCATATGATAATAACAAAAAGATATAAATTAAATGATTACGAAATATCATTTATATGATTTCATATCCAATTGATCCTAAATTTCAAATGAGGATACTATTTCACACACATATCATATAATAAATCACTTGGTTCAACATATGTTACAATGACAATTATTATCTCAAAAATTTTATCCAAATCCAATAATGTAATATGGAAATAACATTTTTTAGAATGGTTAATCAAGAGAATAATATTAATAAAATAATGTTACTATAATATATCATGATGGGTGTAAAGTTAGGCCTCTTTGTCATGCACTAGGTGATTGTTGTGTTAATAAACAACATACCATATTCAGTTTTATTACACCTAGCTAATTTATCTCTAAATCATAGGTCTATATGTAGTATAAAAAAATAAATTTATTAGTATTAAAACAACAGAATATCTACATTACTAAAATATTTGTATGTTATCCATTATTTAAAAATTCTCATATATTTATCCAAAGGCTTTTCAATAAATTTACATTTTATCAATCCCTAAAATATTCAATATTGCTTCAAATAATGATATGTGTTTTCTATACATTTTAAATTTTGATAATCTTTGAATCATCACTCTGTAATGACACTTCCATCCTTAAATGATAATATAATGATTTTCAATGGTATCTAAACCTTACTCATGTATAAAATGAATGTTCCCAAACATAACATCCCCTGTATAGTTCCATAATAACATAATTTACTTATTGCTTTTGATACAATAAAATATTCCCATATATAACTTCACCAAAATTTCCGGAATTATTTAAAATATTTCATTACATGCCTTACTAATAACATTTACATATAGTAATTTTGAGAGTTAGGATATATCAACAACAATTAAATCCCAGGTATTTCTCATCTATTAGAAAACAAATTCTACTATAAGTGACTACTTAATACATAAAAAATCATCAATATTTATATGAATTTGTCTAAAAAAATTGTATTCAGAAATATAATATGTTCTAATTTTCATCTTAACCTATGAAAATGGATATCTAAGGAGTGAGAAAAAAACATTGGTAAGGGGAAACACACAACTGGAACACTATTGGCATAAAAATGTAATTAATATTATATCAGGAATAAGTAATCATTATGATTACATATTCAATTGAAACTAAAAGAATAGTACAATTGTGGTTGTCAATGAAAATAAATTTATCACAAGGATTACAATATCTAAATTCAGAGTGACGGAATGACAAATATCCATCATAATTATCTTTCCATTAATGACTCATCAAAGATATAATTAATTACATTAGGGACATATTAAAGACGTCATTATTATCTCCATGACTATAGTCAATAAATCATTATTAATTATAATGTTATACAACAAATAACTAGATAGGTATGTCTCATGAGGCCATCAAATTCATCAAGGGGGTATATAATTATATGCTCTACCAATCACATATTCATGGCCAATGTATTCATCATATGAGATAATTAGTAAACTATATATAATTTTATTTTCCTATTACCATCTATATTAGAATAACAATATACAAAAAATAATAATTTTACCAATATCAATATAATGTATAAAATTATTATAATCCATTTATAAAAAGTTGTTTTAATGATAAACAGTACATACTCAACTTTCCAGAGTATCCAATAAGCTTACATATCATAATAAAAAAATATTGAATTTTAAATGTTAACTAAAAAAATAAATTTTAAATAATTTTATGTAAGAATACATCTATATAAAACTTAATGGAGTAATGATATTTGGTAATGTTAAATATCTCTTAAACAAATAAAAATATGTTATCTTGGTGAATATGATTTCATAAATGGAATGGAAAACATTATATTTACAATGAAAATGAATTTAAATTAACAATATTAATAATAAAAGTGGATGGTTTGGAAAAAAATGTTAGTGATGGATAATATATTTTATAGAAATATATATTTCATAAACCATCTACTGGATGATGTTAGATGGTTACAAAATACCAAAGACCTAGTAGTACTATGAAAACCCATAAAATTATATACATTGAAGAAAATCATCATTGAAAATGAAATATTCAACATGTTTTTGAAAATATGGGATAAATAATCAAATAATTTTATATCATGAGTTAAAGCCCATAAATTAAATAAATATATATATATGTTCATTAGAGAAGAAACCATGTAACGTAAATCCCATGAGTCTAAATATTTTTTAATGTGAAAATGAATCTTGAGGGGAAAACATAAAGGCGATTCTAGAAAACATTTTAACTATGATTTAAAATAATAACATGCATTTTATATTAAATATAACTTTTGAAAAGGGTAAGTGAATTTTTTAAGAAACATAACCACTTTAAATTAATCACAATTAATGGTTCCTAAAAAGGATAAAATTTTTCCTATATGAATTAATTATCGAAAAATGTAATTTATTAGAAAGGAACCTTTTTAATACTTTGAAATTTTATTTGTTGAAATCCCACATTTAAAAAATAGTTTTAAAAATTATTTTTATAAAACATAATTTTCATCAATATTCATAAAAAGTTAAAAATAATAAAATTTTATTGTTAAAGAACCCATGAGTTGAAGAAAAATGTTAATGTCAAGATATTTTATCTCTGAGAAAGTTGAATTGAGCTATCAATATTCCTTATGGTAATTTTACTCCATAATATAAGATATGGTTAGAAATTATTTATTTGGTTGGTATTTATATACATATAAAATAAAAGAGAAATCACTAAACAATAAAATCATTGGTAGAGTATAACAAACATATATGGAAAAATTTTGAGCAATTATTGTGACTAGATGAATGAATGTAGAGTTATAATAAATTATTACTAATGGGGTATATATTGAAACAAACTACATTTTAAGAAAGAAATTTTATTATTATTATTATATCAAATGAAATTCAAAAACTCTGGAAAAATACTATATATGGAAAACAGGATGTGAAAAATTTATTACGGATCAATGAATCATAATTATGATTGTGAAAAAGCTATATAGATTTTTTAATTTTTGAGTCAAACCCAATTAAATAATATACATTGAAGAGACAATTTAAAATCATGAAATATTATGGAATCATTATATATAAATATAATTGATTAGTATTTGGAAAATTTAAAATACAATTTTTTTATAACATAAACATGTATAAAGGAATTCAAATTTTGGAAAAATAACACTTACATTGTTCTTGAATCATTCTACACATTTACCATTGTACCTAAACGACCAAACTAATTTTATTTTAAGCCATATTAGGAATATTATTCATCATTATTAAATTAATATAGGAAATTTATTAATATATTTTTTATATTTTTTATATGGTTTTCTTATATTTGTGTTTAAATTGAATTTATGTTGACTTATTTTGTGGATTTTAGAAATTAAAGAATATATTTAAATAATAAGTAAAATATATATCATATACAACCTATATGTCAATTAATGATATTATGTTCTTAATAATGTATAATAAACTTCATAATTTTAAACCCATTTTTACACATTTTCTATTTTAATAACATTTTTATAGTTTGTATTTAAACCATCCAAAACATGACCACACTATATCTTGTTGGGTGGCATAGATTAAAATTGAATAAAATAATTACAATTGAAATCTAATGATATTAAAAATATTATTTTTATGATTTTAATTAATATTTTATGTGGTTTGGATATATGATTAAAATAAATATGGAAATAGAAAAATGTTACATTGTGGAGATAGCGGTCCGCCCAATGAAAAATTAATGTCCTTTTTTATAAATGGATGAAAAATAAATAATAATTTTTTTAGTTAATATAAAAAAAATTGTAGAATAAATATAAATTTTTAATTAGGGTAGAATAATTAGAATAGGATTGGATGTTAGAAATTTATAAGAAATGTAAATTAGTAATTAATACTAGGGTTCATTAAAACTTCTATTCTCAATTTAAATTTAAGTATTATGATAAAAAAAATTGATGTCGAGGTTTACGAAATTAGGAAACGATTTTAGTAGAATAAAACTATAAAGTTTTTATGATTTTTTTTAAATGGAATGGTGTTTGGATGAATGAGTGGATGTTTCATATTTTATAAATGATGAATAGTTATCTTTTCTAAATACCCTTTACTTTTAATTGATATGATAACACTAATGAATGTAAATGAATATAATGGTGAAAAATAATTTAGTGTTTATTTTCCTAGATTTGATAAATCCTCAACGAAGAATTAAAATAACATTTTTAAACATGTTAGAAGTAATTTTTGTTTTCATATACCATAACTTTTACATGTTTTTTATTTTTTACCATGGTAATTAGTTTTACATGAATAAATTAGGTTTTAATAAAAATTTAAAGTAAAAAATCATACAAAATTTTATTGTGATAAACCAAAATTTAATAATAAATTAATCTAAATCCATTTATAATGTAACAAAATGAACCTTTAAATTAAAACATTATATATATATATATATTGTAGATAAAATTTATTTTCAACATTAAATGTTTTTAATATTATTTATTATTTATTGATAATTTAATGATTTATAATTTAATTAATTATATTTTAAATTAAAATATACTTAAATATTTATAAGTGATTAACATATTTTATTATAAAAAATGGCAAAATAATAAAAAAGTAATTCTTTAGTTTTTTTCCATTATCATGTTCTTTAAGATTAAACTTAGTAATCATTATTTTCTTCTAAAAATAATATTGGGATTATTAATTAAAATAAATAGTGTTTTATAACGTATTAAATAGGTCATTTTAATACATTTTCAAGATATTTTTTAATATAAACAATTAAATTAGTTTCTAGTGTAAAATATTATTTTGGTTTCCAAAATGATAAACAAGCATTTTAGAAATAAATGAATTTATGTAAAATTTTTAATTTAAATATTGTCGTATACATTGTTTATTTTAAAGGTAAATTTCATTTATTTCCATTCATGATTTGTTTTTGGGGGTTTCCCAAGCTTTTATAGAGGAATTGGTGAGTTTTCATGAAATGGGCCAAACTGTGAGTCCAATTCCAAATTTAAAAATAAATTTTGATTCTTTTATATCATAGTCATTTTCAACATTATTCATCCATTCTAATTTCTACATGGAATCCGATCACCAATTAACACCATCATATTAATTTGGAAAATTTAGAAATCTATAATTATGATGGATTTTAGATTTTATTTAAGGGATTGGGCCTGCCCTAGGGCCCATTTCCATCATTAAAAATATATTTTTTATTTTTTTAGAACTCTATATATTTGTATGATTTTTCAGTGATTCCAACTCTCCCCCGAGACCACATACCTGAGGAACGCCCCCATTCTCTTCTAACCCAATTTGGTGATCAATAGAATCACGAAATTGGGAGAAACTTCTATGGATTTCACAAACCGCCCAGATATGAATACATAAATTGATCCTTTTATAACTCCATATATTTTTACTCTTTTCCCCCATCCCAGCTCCTTAATGATATTCGTATCCTTTTTCGAACCTCCATTAAATATTTATCTGTTTTAAAATTTATATAGTAGTTGATATTAGGTAGTTTTCTTCGAGATTGTTTTGGATTACTATTTCTATCTTCAATTCCTTCCTTCTCCTTAGGGTTTCCTATCTCATTCATGAATTTATAGAATGTAAAGAAGTTAGGGTTCAAAAATATGGTTTTATTTGGTGTCTTTTTGATCATATATTGTGGTCTAGGTCTGGATTTATCTTCCTTGTGGTACGGTGGTGATGCGGTTGATGTTTCACACAAATTTTTGTGTGATTCGACACTTTCAGTAGGTTGTTCCATGTGTAAAAAATTATTGATGAGTTAGATTTATGTATTTACTACTTTTTTTGTTCCTCATATATTGGGTGTGGTGTGAAAACTATTTTTGATTGATTTGGTTAAGTGTTTAATTTTATTTTTTCTTTTTAACTTGAAATTTGGTGTTTTCATGTGTAACTCATGGGGTATTATTTTGGTGTATTTTATAACTTATGGAATTGGATTAATAAATCTTTTTTGTCATTACAATTATAAATTGGTAATGTATTAGTGTCATGTAGGCCTAAAATGATGGTTTTTAATAGGTTTGATGTGTAAATCATTGTTATACTTCATGAGAGCATTTTATGAAAATGTGTGTTTTCATTTTTAGATTTTGTGGTATTATTCAAAGTGATTTTATAAAACATTAAAATGGTTTTATAAATGTCCATAGGGATACCAATTCTATTTTGGATAGGAATTGGAATGGTTTTGGTCTTGAATGAGGGTTTTGAAATGGGTTTTGATTGAATGACATAGTTACACCACTTGGGTTCTTTTTATGAAAATTGTAAATGTTTTAGTTGGTTAAACAAAGTGGGAAATTGGTGTATATGTATTTTTTGGTGTGTTTGTTAACCTAGTATGGTTTTTGAATTCTGAAGTAATGTTTTAATGTGTCAAAACATTTTATAATGTTTTGTAGATTTATGAAATGTTTTATTAAATTGTGATGTTGTGGTCAAACTTATTTGAGGGTTGTATCATGTATGTTTGGTGATAAAATGATTTTTCAGGTAAAAGGGTTTTATGGGGAATGTGTTTTTAGGGTGTAATATGATGTTTATGACCTTTTAAATTTTTTATAAATTTGTTTAATGGATTATTGGAAGTGTTAAAGAAATGTGAATGTGTTGTGGGAAATTTTGGTGTGAGTTGGATTTCAAAATAAATTTGAATGAAAAGTGGATTTTTGTGACTTGTGTGGTATACATGTGGTCTTTTTGGTGAATTTGTGATGTTGATATGATATTTTCTTGTTAAAAGTATATTTCTGGACTTGTTGAACTTGTTTGGGCACAAAGGGAAATCTCAGGTATATAGATCGTTGGACGTTTACAAGTATGCTAGTGAATCCGCGGGGTTTGGCCTTCGTTTAACATAGCATGATTTCCGCTTTCATCACTAATTAAACTATGATGATGATGAATGGGGACCACTAGGTTATGGGTATGTTCCCTACTAGTTGCTAATGCACAAGAATGAGTACTTTTTATTGTTACTCTCTCCGAGATACGAGGTACATGAGACCCACAATGAGCTAGCTCCTGGAGGTTAATTCCTATTTCTTATGATCATTAGTTACCTTGTGCTTACTGTCAGCATATGGTATGGTTGGATGAAAAATTCTGTTCTATTTACATTATTTTTAAAATGGTTGATTATTAATGATATCCCACTTGAAAACTATTATATTTTTTAAGTTGCATCTTTTAGAAATTGTAACTAGCATTTCCTATTTATGAAAACTTGCAAGATTTTTTCCTTTGAATGTTTATCTCATGGAATCTATTTGTGGTGGTATCCTACTAGGAATTGGATCAAAACCAACATACACACTTGCGTGTATGTAGAATTGGTAATTTTTTCTCTCACAAGTTGGGTAATGTTTTTAGTGCCAGTGGTTTGGGTTTCTAGCAGGTCCTTAGGGTTGAAGTCTTATGGGGATGGCTGGAGGGAGGTACCTATTTATATGTGGAGGTTAATGGGATGTCCTTATTTGGTTTTGTACATTTTTAATGGTCTTTAAAAATAGTTTTAACTTATGTAATTCAGTTATGAAATTCTGTAAAAGATAATTTTAGTTTAAAAATCCAGATTTGTTTTGTTGAGTATGTTTGTTGATTAATGTTTTTAAAATCAGGTAAATCATTTTCAATTCTCATTATATGATACCTAGAAACATGTTCCAGCCCATTGGGATCCAGAATTCCCTTCAGGTCTAGTCACGGTCTGGTTTTGGGGATGAGTTCAGTGGAAACCAAAATTGGTTCGTGATAAAATGGTAGCAAAGAAGGTTCAGGTTAACTCTTTGGGTCATTTTATTTGGGGAACAATTGGGATAGTTTTGATTTATGATTGTTGGGACTTTGAATTCTGGTTATGGGTAGTCTGTCTGATCACCACACCTCATGATGGGATTCATGTCACCGGATGAATTTGGGACTTATCTAATTCATTTGGTTTTCTTCATTTGATGATGATTAGGAAAAATGAAATGAGAGTTAGGTTAATGCTATTAGTGAGCTCACAGGGCCGAGAAAGCCATGTGGAGCCAGGGATATTCCAAAGAACACTCTCTTTGATAGTTAAATTATTGGAATATGGCCACCAACCATATTTACATGTCACCCAATGAAACTAGTTTCCTCTTGCATTGTCTTGTGTTCTTTAGTTTGGAAATATTGGAACTTTGGTTTTAATGTGAATTGGTTTTATAGAAGTGTAAAGTTTTTGTGAAAATATTTTCAAATAAAGAAGGAATGGTTTGATTTATGAAATGGTGGAACTGAATTTTCAGAATTATTTTGAAATGGAAATTGATGTGATAATACCTTTTTTGAAAGTATAATGTATACTGATGTTGGTTTTGAAAAAGTGCTTCCAATAGTGATTTATAAACAATCAAAGAGTGTTTTAATGTAATGATATGATATAAAATTTATGTGAATAACATGAAATATAGTTCATGTATAAATTTTTGTGTCTTTCTAAAAAGGTTAGTAAGACTTAAATTGGTATTCTGATCTCCTGGTTAGCATTTTTGATAACAAGGATGTGTTGGTTGACCATTTCAGTTTTGAAAAGTGGAAAGAATATTTGTATTAACCTTTTGTATTTCCATGAGTGTCCACATGAATGGGGTTATATGGGATTATAGATGGTTTATGGCATGACTAGATGAGTGATGGGACAGATATGATGAGGGTTCCCGGTGTGGCACAAAAACATGCACGTGTGAGGCCCATGGGGTACCATTGGTGGATATGCTTACCAAAGAACCGTTTGTTTTCCAAGAAATGGTTTTAAAGAAAAACATTATTTATTGATGAATAGTTTGGGATGGTGTTTATTATGTGTTTTATAATATGTTGATGTTGTGGGATGTTTAGAGTCTATGAAGTTCTCTAGTTTGAACTGCGTTTTGGGTTTGTGTTTCTTCAGTAAGCTGTGTTATAGTGATGGTTTGTGGTCTCTTATGAATAATGTTTTGGGATACCTTTATAGTGGTTCCCTTCATGTTTTTTATCCGGTTTGTGGTATATATTGACCAATGGACCATCATGGTTGGGTCCCTGGGTTCAATCGTTGGATATGGTACACCCCATTAAGGATTGGTTCAAAACTGAAGTGCAACCCAGATTGTTTCTCTGTTTGAAGACCCTCTTGTTGATCAATATAATGAATATTTTTATTGAGATTTTTAGATTGTGTCTACACCCTTTCCATTAATTGTTTTGTGTATCCACTTGTAGCATGAGATTTATCATGAATGGTTTAAATAGACCTTAGCTTTTTATGTTTCTTGATTTTCTTGAGGTGGAAGTGGTATGAGGTTGGTAGCATGGATGAGAATATGGATTGTGTCTAAGATGTCCTCACATTCCTTAATGGTCTATTATAAGAAGGAGTTCAAATTAAACTAGTAGTTTGGGAAACGTGGTAACAAGAGGATATTGTGGACTCTTTTTAGAATTGTGTGTTGTTTGGGTATGTTGCATATGTTCTCCCTACATGTTTTGTTTATATTAGTCACAATGGTCATGTTCGGTGACCCCTTGTGATGTCATGTTCTCGATTGACCGTAATGTTGAAATTCATGAAATACTCTAAGAGTATAAATTATGTTGATAGAATTTATCCCTTGGAAAAACCTCAAAATCACCCATTTTTTGAGGAAGGTGACTATAGGTGTTATTTACTTCTATTGATTCTCACTCGAAGAAACAAGGTGTGATTTATGTGCATCTTCTATGCCCTTTTTCAGTAAAATATTGGGTCAGGGTAAAGTGAGTTTAGAATGGGTTATGTCGTGGAAATCTTATCAGGGATTGCAGTGTAGTTTTTAGTGGCATCGAATAAATAATTCTCATTCAGGGGGATTCCAAGGACTAACTGCGAGGCTGAAGTTTCTTGGATCATTTGAGATCCAGCCATAGGTCTCGGAGAGAAGTTGGCTCAAACATAGAGGAAATCCCTGGGTCATTTATACCCTTCTAAAATGTCATATCCTATGTGTGAAAGATAAAAAGTGTTTAAACCTATTGTTTCATTATCATTCTTCTATTGTTCTCTTTCGATGGAAATAGGTGGAGGGCCTTGTACCCATGTCATCACCTAATGTCATTCCCTCACCCTTGGGTTTCCATTGAGTCATTAAAGAATGGTGGGAAATTTTTATTGATAGTTTGAGCACACAATTTGTGCACTATTAGTAGTGATAGGGTGCCAGGAAGCCATAAGGAAAGAGTGATCTGCAAAGTTAGTGCACGGTTTCACAAAAAATGTGGACTAACCATGAGCCTTTCCAAAATATTTTAATTTTTTTGGGTCCTTCTGTGTCGACCCATGCTAGTCAGATAAGATGGTTGGTTCTCATAGTGGGGAGACACACTATGATTCTCACGTATGTTTCTTCATAAATTTTGAGTGGAAGTCTACCCTTTGTACTAGGGAGTCCGTTCAGGCCTCCCCTTTTAGTTTCTTAATTATGTCTCCAAAAAATATAGGTTGTCTCTTCTAGAGGGGATCCTTTTTTTTGTCCCCCCACACCAATAACTCAGATTTATACTTGGTCTTGAATTGTTGGTATGTAATATCATTCGTAACTATCTAGATGCCATCATTTCCTAGAGTAAACGTTGGTATTGAAGAGCACCCAGTGGTTTTATTATATTAAGGTAAGTGTAACCTTGTTTGAAGTTGTTTTTCATTTAGGTGAATTGGTTGAGTCTTGTTCAGATAAGTGTTTTAGGAGTTTTCTTTTGGGATAAATTATTAATGTAATTTATCTTCTCAGGAAAGTGTTGTATGTTTTTTTGTGAGAGTAATCCTTCTTTAATTGATCACTGGAGGTGTTATGGCCTTTGGGGGAGAAACATGACAGAGAAGTACATCCTGGTTTAACGGTTGAGTTTAGTTTTTGTATTTGGACTTACTGTGGATTTCCAGGGACAAAAATATTTCATGATGTGTAAAATTATCACATAAATGAGTTATTTTAAAGTTAAATTTCATTTAGTTTCCATTAATGATATATTTTTGTGGTTTTCCATACTTTTATGGAGGAATGGGTGATTTTTCATGAATTGGGCCAAACTGTGAGCCCAATTCAATATTTAAAAATAAATTTCTATTCCTTTATAACTAATTAATTTTTCAACATTTTTATCCATTAAAATTCCTACATTTAATTCTCTATCCTTTGAACAACATAAAATTATTTGGACCATTTATAAATCTATAATCATGGTGGATTAGTGTTTTTATTTAAGTGATTAGGCCTACCAGAAAGCCCATTTCAAACATTAAAAATATTTTTTAATTTTTTGTAAATCATTAAAATTTTAAGTTTTTTTGGTTATTATAACTCTCCACTAAGACCACATACCTAAGGCGTTCCTCCATTCTCTCCTCCACCAATTTGGAGCTCAATAGAATCGTGAAATTGGGCGAAACTTCTCTGGATTTCACAAATCACCCAGATTTGAAGAGGTAAATTGATCCTTTCATAAATCCCTCAATTTTACTCTTTTCCCCCATTCTAGTACTTAAATGATCTTCTTATCCTTTATCTAACCTCCCTTAAATGTTTATCTATTTTAAAAATGAGATACAAGTGGATTTTGGGCCGTTATTTTCACGATTGTTTTGGGTAAGTGTTTATCTCTTCAATTCATTCATTATCCTTATGGTTTCCTCCATCTTTCATGAATTTATATAATGTCCATGAGTTAGTATTCAAACCTAGGGTTTGATTTTGTGTTTTTTTGTCAAATATTTTGATCTAGGGATGGATTTATGTTCCTTGTGGAGCGGTGGTGGTGCGGTTGATGTTTCACACCATGTTTTGAGGGATTGGACACTTTCGGTAGGTGGTTCCATGTGTAAAACATTATTGATGAGTTAGCTTTCTGTATTTAAATATTTTTTTATTCCTAAAATTTTGGGTGTGGTGTGAAAAAATTTTATGATTTATTTAGTAAAGTGTTTCATTTTATAGTTTCTTTTTAACATGAAATTGAGTGTTTTCATGTGTAACTCATGGGGTATTATTTGGGTGTATTTTATAAATTATAGAATTGGTTTAATAAATCTTGTTTGTATTGAAAATTATGGTTTTATAATGTGTTAGTGTCATTTGGGAATAAAAATATGGTTATTGAATAGGTTTTATGTTTAAAAATTGTTATACTTCATGAGATATTTTTATGAAAATGTGTGTTTTCATTTGTATATTTTTAATTATTATTGATGGTGATTTTATAAAATGTTAATGTGGTTTTCTAAATGTCCCTAGGGCTTCCGTTATTGTTTTGGATAGGAATTGGAATGTTTTTGGTCTTAAACAAGGGTTTTGAAATGGGTTCTGTGTGCCAGACATAGTTACACCACTTGGGTTGTTTTAATGAAAATTGTAAATGTTTTAGTTGGTTAAACAATGTGGGAAAATGGTGCATATGCATTTTTTGGTGTCTGTGTTCACCTAATATGGATTTCTGAAAGGTGAAGTGGTGATTTAAGATATAAAATATTATTATTATGTTTTGTAAATTTCTTAAATGTTTTATGAAATTGTGATGTTGGGTCAAATGTTGTTTGTGGGATGTTTAGTGTATATTTGGTGATAAAATGATTTTGAAGGTAAAACAGTATTATGTGGAATTTGTGTGTGGGATGTTATGTGATGTGTATGACCTTATAGTTGTTTAATAAATTTTTTTAATGGATTTTTGGAATTGTTAATGAAATGTGAATGTGTTGTGGGCAATTTTTAAGTGAGTTGGATTTAAAAATCAATTTGAATGAAAAGTCCACTTTTGTGACTTGTGTGGTATACATGTGGGATGTTAGGTGAATTTATGATGTGGAAATGATATTTGGATGATAAAATTATATTTATTGACTGGTTGAACTTGTTTAATCACAAAGAGAAAACTTAGGTATCTAGGTCTGTGGACGTGTACTAGTATGCTAGTGAATCCGTGGAGTTTGGCCTTAGTTTCACATTTCAATATTGACTCTTAAAACTCTAACTAAACTATGAATATGATGATTGGGGACCACTATGTTATTGTTATGTCCCCTAATAGTGGCTTGTGCATGAGAGATGATTTTTTTGATGTTTACTCTCACCAAGATACAAGGTACCTAGGACCCACAAAGAGCTAGTGCCTTGGTGTTATTTCTTATTTCTTGTGCTCATTAGTTAATTTGTGCTTAACGCTAGAATACAATATTTTTGGATGGAAAATTCAGTAGTGTTTAAATTGTTTTTAAAATTGTTGATTCTTAATGAGAACCCACTTGAAAACTGATTTAAAATTTTAGTGCTTATTTTAGAAATTGTAACTAGTATTTCCTGTTTATGAAAGCATTCATGGTTTTCTTCTTTGAATGTTTATCACATGGAATATCTCTATGGTGTTATCCTACATATAATTGGCTCAAAACCTACATACACACTTGGGTGTATATAGAGTTGGTTTTTTTTTCTGTCGTATGTTGGGTACAGTTTTTAGTGCCAATGGTTCTGGTTTCTAGCAGGTCCTTGAGGGTGAATTATTGTGGTGATGGCTTGAGGGAGGTACCTCTTTCCATGTGGAGGTTCTTGGGATGTCCTTATTTGGTTTCGTACCATTGTTATAGTCTTTGAACGTAGTTTTAACTTATGTAATTCAGTCCAGAAATTTTGTAAAAGGCGGTTTTATTTGAGAAATCCATATTCGTTTTATTGAGTTTGATTATTGTTTAATGTTTATAAATTCGAGTAAATTTGTTCCCAATTATCATTATATAATACCCGAGCACTTGTGACAACCTGTGGGGATCGGGAACGCCCTTCGGGCCTTGTCATAGGCCAAGTATAGGGCTACGTTCACTGGCTATCATATTTGGTTCGTGACAAATATTTATACATATTTTAAAGAGATATGATTCTATGACATTTTTTTCATTATAGAAATTTGTTAGTTATAAAAAATTTAAAATTTTATAAATAATGATATTTTATTACTATTCAACATAAAATATACAATTTTATAAAAATACCAATAATTCCAACAACGATATGATTGTAACTATAAATATAAAATGAATTAAATTTTTTAATATTATAATCTTTATATTTTGTTATTTATCTTTTAGATTAAAACATAAAAATATAATGAAATATAATTTCATAGGAATATCAAATTCACAAAACATATTATTAGATTCATATAATTACAAATAGAATCTGTGTCATTATTTCATTTATATCAACAATTTACATTTTCCAAAATATATTAATATTATTTAAAAAAACATAAAAATTAATTCTTACAAATACTTTATTTTGAAGCATAAATAATATATATTAACTATTTATTTACAAAAATTTATTTTTAACAATTCATCAATATTAATAATGATAGATTTTCTTATTTCTACATATATTACCAAATTTGATTACATAAATTCGTAAAAGGAATTTCTACGACTATATTTTAATGGTTATATAATAATTACTGGTTCATTGTGGTTCAATTTTGTTTGTATCATTAGTAATTAAACATATTTGTACAAAATGGAATATAGAAACTAAAATTTATTGGTGTATCATTTTTTACTATTTTTATAATGATTGATGTGTGAGTAAGTATCTATAGTAAAATGTGTGCATACAAACTCATTTATAGGTGTAACAATATTTGATATGATTGAGCATGCCTATATGAATTTATTAAACCAATATATATATAAATTCTAATTTGAATGACAATTCCGGCCCACCGGTATCGACCAAATAAGAAAATATCAATCATCTGGATATCTTATCAGGTATAAGATAACGTTATTTGTTTTTTAGATATTAATTAATTTGTCATTCATAGTGTATTTTATTTCAAATATATATATAAATGTGTGTGTGCATGTCATTATTATTAAGGGATTATTAGTGGAGTCCTAGTATGTTTTAATCAATCACCTAACCTGTGTATATTAGAGGATGTACATATTATATGACTTATAACACTGATACAGATAATGCCATAGTGAGAGAGGTGTAAGCTAGATAATATTTACTATGTTATCTATCATCTTATTAAATATAAAATACAATAGTTGGATATATTATAAAACATAAATAATCATAGTTAATTAAATTATAATATGGAAATCTATGGAATATGATGATCTATAATTCGAATAAATATAAGAGAATAGTGGAAGTATGAAGAGTAAGAGCATTAAAATAAATTAATGAATTCAAATGGATTACTTTAGTTCAAATACAAATGATCATACATATACACATTACACTCTAAAAACCATGTGTGTTGAATTCAACTATAGTAAATCCGTTGAGAATATAAACAAATCAAACCTTTTATAAAAGTATAGTAAATAATGAATTGTTTTTTACAATATTGTGGATAAAATCTCAGAATTATATGTATCATCAGTAACCCTATTAATTTTATTAGGTTCGTTTAAAACTTTTTATTCATATTTTTTTCACTTAATACAAACCAAGGTAGACCATGTAATAATTATAATACATTGTGTGAATGATGTTTATGTTAAAAGTACTCTTTAAGAAATTAACTATAAATTTGAACCTGATTAGACATTGTTGAAGCTGAAATTATGGAGTAGTATAGTGATCATATCCACCAAAAGATGTAGTTAAATAATGTATCTTGGGACAAGAAGTACTGCATCATAAAAAACTAATAGTTGGTAAAAAATTCCTCTGGCTGATTAGGTACTCTTGTTTTTTATGTTTCTTTTAGCTCTACCACTATATTAATACATTATCATTATTTTATAAATTAAACTAAAAAATCTAATTTGATTTCCCTGTGAAAAATTTTCAACTACAATATTCGTATATAATTACCCATAATCCTAAAAATAGACATGAAAATTTGTTAGAATAAACCAAATAAAAATAATAATTTTTATTATTACTAAAATTTACAAAATATCCAATCGAAATAATTGTCCACTAAATATTTTTATACTATTGTCCATGAAAATAGGTTTTGAATACATTTTAAACATTCCAAAATCATCTCTTAGAACTAATTAATAAATAACAAAAACATACATCTAAAATTAAAATGTACTAATTAGAAATAATGTGAAACTAAATATAATTTTCTATAATGATATTGATTGATAATTATATATCTTTCATTTAATTTAAAAATTTATATATTCATGTAATTTTACATTATCTAATTCATATCAATGGATTCTTATGAACTGATATACTTTCCACAAAATATTTCACAGGCACCAATGTTATTTTCTCAGTGCATGTTTGTTATATTTCAACAAACATGATAAACTTTTTCAAGTATCATATCATTTGAAACAGTTATCTAATAAACATATATGTAATGAAGATCAATACTAGTATTCATCTCCTTAATTTTATAAGAGTAAAGTATTTCATTTCATATGAGTCAATATTAGATCACAAGAGTAAAACATTTAGAATCTAAGAGACATTTCAATAGTCATTTATAGAGACTAGTCGAATTCTAAAATTTCTAAAACAATAACTAAGATATGTTCAACATAAGTAATTTATTATTCATACTCCATCGATGATGTATAATATATTTTCCTTCATAAAAAATATAAACAAAAAAATATAATTCTTATCCTTCAATTGGTATGTAACATATATTATTACATTACTATCACTCCTAAGATATTACCTATTGATAAAATCTAAATTCTCCAAAATACTTAATATAATTTTAAAATAAATTTCAATATGGATTATTTTGATCAATATATAATATTTTTTATGTATAACTTATTTTATTATAAAAAAATATGGGTTCTTATTTAAAAAAATTATGATATTTGGTATGGAACCATTTTCAAAATATTCATACATAATATCATCGAAATTAAACATAAGTTCATTAATAATGAATAATACCAGTTTACAAATGTATTTCATAATTTATCTATAATTATTTCACAAATATATAGAATAAATAATATAATTAATGTTTCTAGAAAAATTACTTCAACACAGAATGTGAAAAATTTCTAAACTATAATGGAAAACAATAATGAGTAAAAAGTAATTGTGGGACTGTAACGATCCAAACACAAAAAAATTTGAAGTAAAAAAAGAACATCTTATTCTTATCCAAATATTTTATAATTAAAAACTAAATCATATGATCATGAATAGTTCAAACCATTTTTGTAAGAATATAAAAGATTAAATCATCGAAATATAAGAACATAAATAGAAAAATAAAATTCATCTTTAAAACATATTTAAAAATATCTTCTTATTATTGAAAGAATTAAAAATGAAGAAAAAATCATAATTCTTCAACAAAATATTAATGATAATTAATATATATGATTATAAAATAATTACAAATTTTAACTTCTTAATGGAATTATCATCCAATGAGAATTTTATATATAACAGCATATAATAAAATAACTAAATTATAAAAACAGTAAGGATCACCACCTCAATTCATATTTTCTTTGTATTAAATAGATTATATAGTTAATTCCTTTTTCATAATCAAATCTTATAGATATATATTTTAAATAACAAGTATCCATGGAAAAATGATTCTAATATTCAATATCTTAATACATATATATGCAATTATTTGAAAAGTAACCACTTGTATTGTTAAATGTTACACCCAAGCCTAAAATATGGTAAGAAAACATTATATTAAAACACTATTAAAATTAAAATATTTATATTATATTTCTTAAAAATTCGAATTTTATATGATTAAAATCATATCAAAATATGATTAGAATGAATATATTAAAATTTCTAATAGAAATAATCTTTTATGAAAAATTGAAAAAGTTATGTTTAATAATTACTAATATTATTTATAATAATATATTATAATATATATATTTTTAAATTTATTAATTATATCTTTTTTATAAATAACGATATGGTCATCAGGATGTAAAGGGGTATTTTTTATAAAACTATTTTTAGGACGTAATGTTTATTGATTTTATTTAATAAGAATTATCTATAATGTTTAATTAATTAAATGAAAATATATATATATATATATATATATAATTTAAATATATTAATATATATTCATATAATAATGATTTCATGTCTTTTTATTTAGTTAAGATCATCTTATGCTTGAAAAATGCATTTCCTTAAAAATTATTTTTTACTAGATTTGCAGGTTTCTATTTAAACTAAATTATTAATTTTTTTATTTATATTTTATAAAACAGATTCCATATTTTAAATCAGAATAATAAATACTATTGAATAATTTAAATATAATTTTTTTATAACATAAAATTTAAAAACAATAAAAATCAATTACCAAAGAAAATGTTAAAACGTGGGTTTTCACATTACAAGAGCATGTATTAAAATTAATTTTACCCATAGTCAAATGTTTTTTCAAAAATTTGATTTAGAACATATATTCATTGTCTATAAATTATCTAATATGTTTAATATTATTACAAGATTAATATACAAATTATAAAGGGTAAAATACTAGTTAAATTAGTGAAAACTAAAATGGTAAATGTATGTAACCTAGTCTATTAATGAAATAATATTTTACTTTTTTCGTTTTATATTTTTAAGTTTTAATCCACCTTATTATCCATACCCACCATTATATATCATTTTTTAGGTAGTAGGGTGGACAATGTCTTCCCATAATAGAATAGTTTTGGGTATTCATAAAAATATATTTACTCAACAATTGTAAATGTGAACAAATCCACTCACTTATTCACACAAATAAATAAATTTAGGTTGACAAACCCATACAAAAATATCTCTTTAACATCATTAAAAGTATTTTTGAGGTTATTCTCTTCCCAAAAAACAATCCCAGGGTCATTAACTAGAGATGAAAAAGATTTCCCTAAGTAAATGTTATCGTCTTCACTGAGATCTATCTTGTTTACTTTGTCCTTTATCAATCTAAATCATATATTTACAATTAAGATATTAAAAACAAATTTTATACTATATTAAATGATTATATTATTTAAATGGAATAATTTTTATCTCTTTTCTTATACATCAAATGGCAATCAATTCCATTTCTTTCGTGTATAGTGGACTACCACCTTAAAACTGATATAATTGGTTTTCTATCTCTACCTCACATGGATCATCATATTGATAAGAATAATGAATAAATATGATACATATGCGATGATATAAATAATTTAAAAGTGATATATAAAAAATTCCTTATTTTTTTAACCATTTAATGAATGATATATCCAATCGTGTGTATATTCAACCTACCATCTCCACAAAGTAATGAAATTCATTTCCCATCTTCAATATTATATAATTAAGAAAAAAATTTATATAATAAAAAAATATTCAAAAATTATTATAATTACAGAAATTATAGAACTATATCTGATATAAAAGAACATTAACTTCCATTGAAAAACATGTATGGGAAACAAAGTCGTTAAACACAAAACAATAGAAATAATGAAATATTTTAAAGGAATAAGTTTTATGCTTTTATAATAGGATGACAAATGTTACATAAAATATTAATATTATTTTTTATATATTGATAACATACTTAAAACCATTATAATGGAGCTTAAACCTGCTCAACTAAATGTATGTTTGAGGTAAGGGATTTTATTAAATTTTATACTCTATGGGGATATATTTTCTATTGTAAACCTACTAAGTATTATTTGGTGAACATAATTTCTATTTAAGGTACATAAAATTAATGTATACTTATTTATAGATATGAATTTTAATTTTTTTCCAAAAAGGTAGAAATTTGGTATTCAATCTCAAATTAATATGGGATTTATATTATTTACATTGAAAGAATAATATCTTTTATCCTATATAATATAAATTAATTTTATTATAATTTTAATTTTTAAAGACTTTCTATATTTTCATCCACACAATACTCTCCATGGTATAACATCAAGGAAAAAAATGATTTAAATAAAAATAAATTTTAAATCTCTTAAAATCATATATATTTTTTCCCATGTCCAAGATTTCCAAAATTGTTTTAAAAAAGATTTTCTTATTTAAAAAATTCATTTATTTAGGAATAATTATTTTATCCTTGAAATTTAAAAATTGTATTAAAGGAATATTTCTCTTTATTTTTCTGAAAGGGTAGTTATAGAAAACTGTAATAAAATGTGAGAAGGATTGTTTTTCTTAATATATTTGGGGATACCAGACATACCCTCTATAGAAACCATTTTAGGAAATTTAGTTTCTTCTACAAATTTGTTTTTTATTTTATAGAGAAAAATATTATATCAAGGATTATTTTAATATTTTATTTATATTTCATTTATTCTCTCAAGGTATTTTATTTAAAACAACATATTCTTGATAATGCGATTTCCACCTATCATATCATGATTAATTTTTTGAATATTAACTATCTCTATAGAAAATAAATTTCTTGTGATCATTTGTCATTAGAAGTTATATTTATCTTAAACATAAATATTATTAATATCATATATATGAATATTTCATAAACTATATGACATCTTTTCATATTATCATTAATTTGAATTTTATTTGATCCACTAAGGAAAAATTTATATATTTGTATTGTTTAATCAATATATATATATATATGTTGGTAAATAATATTTTTCCAAAATTAAACTGATCATTAAATATATTTGCAATGATTTGGACATGTATTGATGGGTGGGACCCAAAATTATATCTCTACAAAATGCATCCAAAGGATTCATGAGTCAAATTAGTCAATAAATTAAATGTATTTTTACCCGTTATTTTATATTGTCTTAGCATAAGGCCTTGGTAGTTTATATTTAATATTTTCTAATATTAATCATTTACCTTAATGAAATTTCAGTGACTAATATCTATGTGACTACTATATTTATCATATAAAATAATTAGAATCAAGATCATGTTAATATTTACATTGAATTATTTAATCATCATTTACTCACACTATATTACTATACATTATCACATTTTTTATTGGGTTGAACATTTCTTAGTTATGTTCCCTTATATATTAATTATTTATAATTTATTTATAATCTTTTTTATAAAACCCTTATTGAGAATTTTATCTCACCCTTATTTTGATTCTTTTCCTCAATATATGAAGATAAATTCCTAGAATGGGTTCAAGGATATTAGATATCTTCCAGTATATTTCCTAACATCTTATTCACAATGTAAAATGTGTTTCCTATTTTATCTAGTTTTCCAATAATAATAATATGAAGTATAATTCAAGATGCGATTGATAGTATCTATGGAAATTAAATAATGTGATCATTGTCTTTAGGTTAGTAGAGTTTGGGTTTTTATAGTTTGAAACATCGAATGTTTAATACAATCCTTAGGAACTACATTTTGGAAATAATATATTAGAAAACATATCCATATGATAAAAATGTGGGTTATGTAAAATTGTGAAATAATATCAAAAATTATTTATAAGGTATATATTATGTTATTATACAATGAAATGAATCTTTACCAAGATAATAATAGCATACATTGTTCCAAAATATTTGTACATTGGGTTAATAACATCCAAAAGGGTGAAATGGGAATTGACTAGCTCCTGACCTAGGAAAACTATTGGGCCTTACTGTGAACATGGTTTGACCCTCCAATAATACACTCTTTATTTAATTGATATTTAATTTATTAACAATTTCAAAGGATTTGAAAATATTTTTATGATTTAATGATATTCGCAAAGAGACCATGTTTATCATTTTGAGATTGACAATGCCTAAATCCACAACTTATGTTTATTGTTACTCTGTATTCCAAATTATATGTTATGATTTAATATTTAAAATTTCATGAAATGGTCCTTTATAATCCAATTTTTATAAATGGATCATAGAATATTGAACATTATCGACACTCAGGGTCAATATAGGATGTTCCCAACTGATAATGGCAATAAAGAAAGCATTGGGTATAATAAAGTCATGCCTATATCCACTAAAATCACTTAGTTTATAAAACACAAACTTGAATGAGTGGAGAAACATATTTTTTCTATATCACATTTCTCTTATTTTGGATCACTTGATACGATAGAGGCATGCATCATTTAGTATAACAATTTTTCCCATGGTCGATAAGCATTGGATTAAATATAACCAAATAATATTTATGGCCTTATGATGAAATGAATTGGAAAATATTGTATTGATCATATGAAATATCAGGGTAGATTTAGATCAATGGTGTTCATTTATCTGGAATACTAGGGGGAGGGAGTGACAAAGCACATTTAAAAAAGAGCATTTAAAGAAACATTCATTATCAAAATATTTCCCTTATGGGAAATGAAATGAATTGTAGAGAAGGTTAATTAACATAAATAAAAGGGGGAAGATTTTTTTTGAATTATATGTATATCGTTAATATAATATATTGGTATACTATTGGTTTTTTACACAATAGAACATGAAATATTGACCATTTCTTTGAAGTACATAAGATAAGTCTCTGAAGGGTGGTGGTTTCTCAAACATTTTCACCATTTGATGAAAAATCATTACTTTTTATTAAAACATGTATGTAATTATCTAGATCATATATAATTAATTGAAATCAATAGAATATGTTGTTTTATGAAAATAAGAGAAAAGGTAAAGCATAATATAATTAAATGAAAATAAATCAATTTACATCATTTGAAAATTGTTTGAAGAAACACTATGGGAACTGTTTTAATTACAAATATTTATGTTACATGTGTAGCGATGAAGTTCATCTAGATAATGAATTCCTAAATAGAATAAAATCAGTGAAGTATAGTGATTCAACTATATATTAACCGGTATTTTTTCACACTATTTCCAAAATATATTATTGGAATATTCCGCAGATGATGACGAGGGGCATGGGATAATAATATACAATCACCAAAATAGAGGGGGATGTTCCCAATGATGTGGTGTTCGATTATTTAAGTATAACCTCAAATTAATCTATTTATTTATTGTATTTTAGTCATTGACACTCTTTTATATCTTCTTTGTGTTCAAATAAAAATAGATATTTCCCTATAACATTAAAAGGGTATTTTAAGTAAAAGTACCTAGTGAAGGATTCACAATAACAAGGATGATTCAAGAGTTTACAATTTTCACATAAAAATAAGATCTATTTTTGATCATTGTAATTATATATATGGTTTATTTTTATATAATCATTGGTGTGGACTTGATTTCAAAAAATAATGAAAATAATAATAATTAGATAATGATATTATGATTCATTATATTGATATGGAATTCTATATCGTTATATTAGATACTTCATCACTGATTCCAAATTATATCCACTCCAATTAAATATTATGAACTAAATTCATATGAATGAAGAGAATACATAATATATGGATGGAAAATAAAATCATAAAACTGAGGATGTACATATTTTAGAGGAATACATTAATGTATTTCCTGATAAATTACCTGGACATCCCCTAGAGAGTGAATATTAGTTTTTTATTCATTTAATCCATGTTGAAGGACCATTATGAACAAATCCATGTGTAATATATACTTTGTAATAATGGTATTCCATGTAACAAATAGAGCAATTATTTTATAAGGGATTTATTATCCATATTATTTCCCCATGGGAGCCTCTATTATGTAATATATAAGAAATTTGGATCCATGAGGTTGTGCACTAATTGTAGTGAATCTAATGCAAATAAAATAAAAAACAACAACTCCTGCCACTATTTGAAGAAATATTGGATCATATTCATTTTGATAAATACTTCTCAATGATTTATGTTTTTTCTAGGTATCATTAATTGTGAGTAATCGATTAAAAAATTATAACAACCCTATTTTTTTACACAGATAAACATAAATTTTTAGATAAAAATCACTTGATACAACATAGAAGATCAAGTGGTATAGTGTCATTGGGGATTAAGATCATTACATAACAACATAAAAAATTAAATACAACATCTTTATAGAAAACATCCTTTACATGACCACTACATTCTCTCGTACATTGCATTGCATTGGATATCCCGAGGACATTCATAAGAAAAGGGTGACCTATAAATCCCAGCAATGGAATTAACATGGATTAAACTGAGGAATACAATACATGTTAGAAAATAGTAATATCAATAGAGCACAAGATAAGAACTAACATAAAGGCATGATAAAGCATGATAATCATAACATTGAAATGTGGCAAGAGCACATAACATTAAATTAGCCTGAGCCAAGGATCATTGCACATGAATCATGGGAAAAACCTCATTGGAAATGAAGCATGAGATAAACCTTATTTCACATGAATTATCATGAGTAAACACAAAATTCACATGACTTATCATTATACTATAATTTACCCAATGTATTGGAGCGCTATCAGGGTGCACCCTTCTTAAACGTTTCACTTCATGATTAAGTTTCCACATGGACCATAAAGCATTGAATAATTCCACATAATAATTTATTATAAAATAAACTAATTTGGAATACATACATTTGACACTATAAAAAAATATTTAAATTTTCATAAGGGTGAATACCCTTGATAGTGAAATGGTCACGGTATTCACTACACTACGACTTTGGCTTGGAAAAATGCAGTGCAATTTCAGAAGCATAACGGCGCGGCAGAAGAGCTCATAAAATTGGTTTATGATAGATAACGGGGTGTCTCATTATATTTACATTACATGGAATGTAATGGGGTTATTTAGATACATGTCCCAATAAATGTAATGGAATTCAGATTCATGATACAAAATAATAGCTTGAATGTAAATGAGGTGAGAGGAATTACATTCGTAATTTCGGCATAGTAACAGGTATACATGGGAGGAATTTAATGAGAGAGAAAGGGGTTTCCCATCATTCAAGAATATATATAGAATTACGGGGGAGGTGTGAAACCATACCACAACATTTATAATTGAAATTAAAAAAGGATAACAACTTAATGAATATTGGAAAAAAATGAGAAAGGAAGAAAAACCCTTACATGAATGTGTGCTCCCAAAGGATTGAGAGAGGCTTGAGAGAGGCTTATTGGGATCTTAGGGGGAATTTAAAGGAGAGGGAATTGTTTATTATTTAGGATTGGGACAATACATATTAAACTAATCATAACCAAAAACCATCCAATTGTTATTGCCCATGGTTTTTACCAAAGGGGAGTATAAATAAATATTTTATATTTCCAAATTCTTAACTTCTTAAAATAATAGGGTTGCTTATGTGGAGGTGAGTCACACTTCCAAGGAAAACAATTTAAAAAGACAAAATGATTAATAAGTCTGTAAGTGTCCACTAAAGCTTTGTAAAATAAATCAAAATAACCCAAAATCACATTATTTTTATTCAAAAACATATATTGGCCGATTATAGAGTTCATATAATATTATAACATCACTATTGGGTCATTATGATGTTATAAAAGACATTATATATTTAAACGGTATTTAATATTTACCCAAAAATTTGACTATCTCAGAAAATTATGAAAAATTCACCATTAGATAATTTTGACGTCATAATTCCAGAAATAATATTCATTTTATATAAATAATTATCTAAATATGTTAATTATTACTATTAAAATAAAAACTGATATTTATAGAAAATTAATTTCTTTTTTACAGAAACAGTTTTCAAACCATAATAAAAATTACAATTGAAGTCAGAAAATTATATGATCATTTATATTTAATAAAAATTAATTTAATAAGAATATTTTAATAAAATAGTATTTAATTAAAAAAATACATTAATTCATTAAAATATATTTCTTAGTATAATATTAACAAAAATATAATATGTGCTATAAAAATTATTTTCAAATTAACAATAATAAAATGAATTTATATTCATTATTATATACAAATATATTGTACACAATCATAGTTCTAGGGTCTTGTTACATAACTTCTTGAAATACTCTCATATTACCAAAGGGAGAGATGTGTGATGGTGACAGACTCCTATCGTGGCTCGGATAACATCGCTCGGGTGATAATATATTTCAACATCCACTACTACCGTAGGTGGTTCCTCTCAAGATTAACGTTTTCAAGCTTGGAATGAGATTGGTCAAGAGTGAAGCCCAATGATTCCACCTCCTTTCTGAACTCCGACAAATGGGCTTCATATGGTGAAAGTCTACTAGATGAGGCCATCGCTTCCTTTGTTTGAGTAAATTGGAATTGTTAAAGCCCATATTTATATTAATCATGTTATCACAGTTCAATGACTACAATAGAAATAGTCACAATTCTAAATGGTATTTTAAAATCCAAAAACACAAAACAAGAGAAATGAATATATTTTATAACCATTTCACATATTAAAACAATAAATTAGATCAAGAGGGATTTCCATTAACAAATCTTTTGGTCATTAGAATCGTCCCCCCTTAAGAAATTTTTCATTCAGAAATTCATTTTCCCACCATAAAACATATGTGGGTAACATTTCATCATCACTTCCACTGATTCCTAGATATATTCTTCAATCATGTGGTTTCGTCCCAACACCTTGATGTGGGGCATTTTCATATTTCGTAGAACTTTTTCTCTACAATATACGATCGTAACTTGTTTCACATTGTAATAAAGACCATCCTCTAGATTTAGTACTTTTGAAGATAGTTCATGTGAAGGGTATAGTATATACTTCCTTAAGAGGGATAAATGAAAGAAAACATTTACATTGGCCAGGTTAGGTGGAAGTGCTAGTCGATAGGCCACAACCCCAATACAATCATGAATCTAGAAAGGGCCAATGTACCTAGGAATTATCATCCCTTTGTATAAAAACATCATGACCTTATTCTATGGATATATGCCTAGAAATACCATTTCTGAAACATTAAACTCAATGTATCATTGACAGTTATGTGCGAAATCTTCTGTCGACTTTGGGATGCCTTGATATGCTCCTGAATTGTTTTCACCTTCTCCATCACTACTTAGACCATTTCTTTTCCTAGTATATTACATTCACTGACATCATCCCAACATGATGGTGTTCTACACCTATTCCCATACGGGGCATTATATGGTTCCATTCACATGCTTGAGTGGAAACGGTTATTGTAGGATAATTCAACTAGTGAATGATATTGGTCTCACCCTCCTTTGAAGTCCATATAACATTCTTTCAACATGTCCTCGTGTGTTTGGATATTACACTTGGATTAGTCATCAGTTTGAGGATGATAAGCCGTACATAAGTTCAGCTTAGTATCTAGAGAATGTTGAAGACACTTCCAAAACATAAAAATTAATATTGGATCTTGATCGGATAGAATAGATAATGGTACTTGATGTAGCCTTAACACATCCCTGATATATATCCATGACAACTGATCCAATATGAAATCCTCCTTAATTTTAATTAAGTGAGCAGACATTTTAAGACGATCCACAACAACCCAGATACCATTTTTTCCTTTGGATGTCTTCGGGAGTCTAGTGATGAAGTCCATGGTGATGTTCTCTTATTTCCATGTTTCTGTGCGCCATGGTTGCATCATCCCCTTAGACTTATGCCTCTTTTCCTTCACATGAAGACTAACCAGGCACTTTGATGTGTACTCAGCAATATCCTTCTTCATATTTTTCCACCAATAATTCTCTCGAAGATCATGATATATCTTTTTGTTTCTTGGGTGTTTAACGAAATTTGAACTATGTGCATCATCCAAATGTTCCTTCTTCAGCTCCAGACATGATTGAAGACATATTATTTTCCCAAATATCATTATTCATTCTTCAATAACATTGAAATCCAAGGATTTCCCTTTTTATGATAGCTTCCACTATCTTCATAATTCCCACATCATCCTTTTTGGGAATCCTCTAAACATTTCTAAATAGACGGTTGAGAAATTTTTTGTGAAAGGATTGATGATGTTCCCTTTTTTATGATTCTCATTTCCATCTTCATAAAATCTTTGAAAAATGGATTGTTCTCAATTCTCATCAATTATAGAATTTCTGGGTCCTTTATACTTGGAGCATCATCCACCTTGTTTGCATATCTATGGTTGTAATGGATTGAGTAATCATAGTCTTTGATCACCTCTAACCATCATCATTGGCGCATGTTCAACTCTTTCTGTGTGAATGTATACATGAGGCTTTTGTGGTCCATATATATTTCACACCTCTCCCCAAAGAGATAATGGCACCAAATTTTTAATGTGAAGATCAATGCAGCCAACTCCAAATAATGTGTTGGATAATTCTTCTCATAAACTATCAATTTCCTTGAAGCAATGAAATTGACATTGTCATTTTTCATCAACACACAGCCCATGAGCTTCTTCAAAGCATCACTGAATACCACAAAAAGATCTCCACTTGTGTGTAAAGTGAGCATGGGTGCAGTGATAAGCCTCCTTTATAATTTCTTAATGATTTCTTCACATGAATCACTCCAAGGCATCTTTACTCCCTTTCGAGTTATCTTGTTAAGATGGCTAGAAAATCATGAGAAATTTCACACAAATCGCCGATAATATTAAGCTAACCCCAACAAGATACGGATATCTGTTACCGATGTTGGCCTCGACCATCCCTCAATTGCATCTTTTATGGAGGGATCAATAGATATCCCATTTCTTGTGATGATATGGACAATGAATGAGACCTCCTTCAACTAGTACTCACACTTTCTATTCTTTTCGTATAGATTGTTTTTCTACAATTTCTCTAGTACAGTTCCTAGATGCTCCTCATGATCATCATTGGTTTTGGAGTATATCAGAATATCATTTATAAAGAATACAAAAAATTAGTAGAGGAAATCCCTTAAGAGTATATTAATCATGTCCACGAATATTTCTAGAGAATTAGTGAGATCGAAAGCCATTACTATGAATTTCTAGTATTCGTATCTTGTAGGAAAAGTAGTATTAGAGATATCTTCCTTCTTCACCCTTACATGATAATATCCTGACTACAAATACTCCTTTGAGAAGAATTGGGCTCCATGTAGTTGATTGAGAAATTCATAAATTTGTGGGAGATGATACATGTTCTTTATTGTGATTTTTTATGATCATGATAATCGATGAAAAGGATCATTGACCCATATTTCTTCTTGATGAAGTGGACTGGAGCTCCCCATGGTGAATCACTTGGGCATATAAACCCTTTATCTAGATTCTCATGTAGTTGTTTCTTCAGCTCCTCAATCTCCACAACAACCATTCTATAGAGAGTCTTGGATATTGGAAATTCCCCAAGTATAATATCAATTGAGAATTCAACATCTCTTCTAAGAGGAAGACAAGGAAATTACTCAGGAAACACTTCAGTGAATTACCACACAATAGGAATGTCTTAAAGGATGGTTTCCACCTCTGACTCAATCATCTGAGCCAGATACACATGCTGATAGGGATGTAATATATACGCTTCAGATGATCGAGCTAAAGATTACTCATCTTCCTCCTTGGAATTATATTGAATTGAGGTTCGATTCTCCACATGGAGAGTGATTTCCCTCACACGTAATTTTCTATTGGATCTATATATAGAAATTCAATAAATGCCAAGAATTTCATCAAATTCCACCATTGGGAGTATGATGAGGATCGCTGGGAAATTCAATCCACAAATTATGACAGTGGAGGAGTTATATTCAGGGGAAGCAATGATTGCCCCATTTTCTGTACTTACTTACATCTATACTTCGATGTTCTGTGATGATGTTGGGATTGTTCTCCCAAACTTTTGGAAAATTAAAGAATTCATAGAACCACAATCAAAGATTACATTTTCAATTCATTGATGAATATCTAGCATACCAATCACCACATCATTGTCGGGGTTCACTTGTGTAGTAGTGACAGAAACATCTCACCCTTCCTTCCTTGGAAGTTGTTGGTTGCCTCCAAAAACCCTTAGCATAGGGTACAAATTTTCATGATGCCTTGGGTGTTTCCAATTGTAGCAATAAACAATGCGTTATGGTTTGAACGGAGCATTCCTCTCCTCTATTGCAGCTACGAGTTTTTCTTATTAGCAGCTAACATCTAGGTTCCCTTCTCTTCCACACCTAATGCATTTCCTCGTCCCCTTCAGGAAATTTCCACGGTGCTTATTTTGGCACCTTTGGGAAGTGGGGTGCTGGATCTTCTTAGCACCGTTGGATTCATCCATCGGAACGCTTGCATTGACTTCCACCTTATGATTCTTATCCCCATGATAACCCTAGGATTCTTCGATATCTATTTCAACCTTGAGGGCACACCGGACAATTTCTTCATATCTGTCGAATTCACGGATCTCCAGCGCATTCTTTTGGTTATGTTTCAGCCCACCAAAGAAACAGTCAACCTTGCATTTTGGATTGATGAAAAATCTGAAGGCATATCATGCAAGACTTGTGAAGTTTTCCTCACACGCTCTAATGGATTCGTTGCCTTTTTTCTCAAGGAAAAGAATTCCCTTTCCATATTGATTCGGATGGTGTGCAAAAAATATTTATCTAAAAACATATTCCTGAAATCCTTCTATTCTAACGCCTTGATCTCCTCCTCAGGCTTCGTATTTTTGATCAACCTCCACTATTGATTGGATTCACCTTCCATACGATAATCATCCATAATGACCTTCTCATTTTTGTAATATTGATGGATGGAGAAGATCTTTTCAATGTATTTGTTCTATTATTCGGTGATTGAGGGATCAGACGATCCATTAAATGTATGAGACCTTTGTATCTTGAAGCTCTCGATAGAGAATTGATCTTTCTTGTGGGGTGAATGTTCCTCATGACCCATGTTTCTATTCAAATATTTTGTTATCTATGAGATAATCATGACAAAGTTCGCAATTCCACCACCCATTATATTGGGAATCTCATTAGCATAGTCATCACATTGATCTCCACATCAGTTGTTTTCCCGAGTCCTCCTATTACCAGAAATTGGCTGGAATAAAAGGAATGTTAGGGGTAACACATAATGGGTACTCCAAGGAAAAAATTTATGACTTATAAATAACTTTTATTTCCTTAAATTGTGAATCCATATAATTCAATCTATGTTTTTCATGATCTACATTCTATCATATATTCTTAGGGGAATTTTTTTAATTCACATAATAATGGTTCATACTAAGCATCAGAATTAACAGAGCATATCTCCAAGGAGTTTCGTAACCAAGAGTGCATCAAGGCACATGGTCGTGCAACAGTTCCCTTTCAATTCTTGCTCAAAGCTTTGTTTTCGGGTTTTACCCCTAGGTTACATTTGTTCCAGATCCACCTATGCCTGATCTTATCCAAACAGGGATGTATTTTCATGCTAAACAACTTACTCAATAATTACAAAAACATAATTATGTTCTTATCAGTCCTGTCTCTAAGGATTCCCTATGGTTTTCTTATCCTAATCCCAAAAATAACTAAACCTATCCTCTGATACCAAATATAACAACCCTGATTTTTTACACAATTAATCAAAATTTATTACATAAAAATCACTTGATACAACATAGAATATTGAGAGGTATAATGTCTTTAGGGCTTAGGATTTTTACATAACATCTTATAACATGAAATAGAACATCTTTATTGCAAAAAACCTTTAAATGACCACTACATTCCCTCGTATTTAGCATTGCATGGGATAACCTGAGGACATACATATGAAAAGGGTGATCTATAAAGCCCAATAAGTAAATAAAAAATAAGTAACATGAGGAATACAATAGATGTTAGACAATAGTAATATCAATAGAGCAGAAGAGAAGCATGAACATAAAGGCATAATAATGGATGATAATCATAACATGGAAATGTGGCAACAACACTTAACATGGAATTAGCATGAGCCAAGTCTCATTACACTTGGAGCATGAGTTATCCCTAATTGCACTTGAAGCACAATAAAACCCTCATTTCACATGAATTATCATGAGTAAACAACCATTTCCCATGAAGTATGATGATAC
Source organism: Viscum album (assembly GCA_963277665.1). Classification (NCBI taxonomy): domain Eukaryota; kingdom Viridiplantae; phylum Streptophyta; class Magnoliopsida; order Santalales; family Viscaceae; genus Viscum; species Viscum album. Next base: position 2,019,372,024 of record OY728127.1, read on the forward strand.
TATACTTTACCCAATGCATTGGAGCACTATCAGGATGCACCCTTCTTAAACATTTCACTTCATGCATAAGTGTTCCACATGTATTATAAAACATTGAATCATTCAACATAATCATTTATTCCATGATAAATGAATGTGGAATAAGTAATTGAGATACTTTAAACAATATGTAAAAATTCATATGGGTTAATTCCTTTTAGAGAGAAATGGGCACGGTATTCAATACACAATGTCTTTTGCTTGGAAGAATGTAGTGCAATTTCGGTAGCATAACGTCATGACATAAGAGCTCATAAAAATGGTTGATGAAATAAAAAGGGGTTCCACATCATATTAAAATTACATGGACAGTAAGGGGGTCATTTAGATACATATCCCAAAAAATGTAATGGAATTTAGATTCATGGTTCAAAAAATTGCATGAATGTAAATGAAGAGAGAGAAATTAGTTTCGTAATTTCGGCATTGTAAAAGGTGTACATGAGAGGAATTTATTGAGTGAAAAAGGGGTATCCCATCATTAAAACATAAATAGAGTTGTATGGGGGAGGTGGGAATCCATACCCCAACATTTATAATTGAAATTAAATGGGGATAACTACTTAATGAATATTCGACCAAAATGAGAAAGGAAGAAAACCCCTTACTTGGAAGTGTGCTTCCAAAGTCTTGAGAGAGGCATGATAGAGGCTTCTTGGGGGCTTGGTGAACAATGGGATAATTCTAGAGAAAGAATGGAAGAGGTTGGACGAATTAAAAAGGCTTTGAGTTTGTAGGATGTAGGATATTTGGTGGTCTTATATACGAAATAAAAGGGAATTGTTTATAATTTTTGTTTGGGAAACCTCACATTAAACTAATCAAAACCACAAACCAGCCCATGGTTTTTGCCCATATATTTTTCCAAATGGAAGTGGAGTAATATAATTTAATAGGCCAAATTCCAAACTTCTTAAAATAATAGTGTTGCTTTTGTGGAGGTGAGTCACACACATAAGGAAAACAATTTCAAAAAACAAAATGTTTAATAAGCTTTTAAGGGTCCACTAAATCATTGTAAAATAAATCAAAAAAACTAGAACTCAAATTATTTTAATGGTAAAACATTAATTTGTTGAAAATAATTTTTTTATAATTTTATTACATCACTATTGGGTCAATATGATGTCATAAAACACATTATATATTTAAACGGTATTTAATTATTACCCAAAAATTTGACTGCCTCAGAAAATTGTGAAAAATTCATCATTGGATAATTTATATGTCCTAACTCCAGAAATAATATTAATTTTATCTAAATAATATTCTAATTATGTTAATTTCCACTTTTAAAATAAAAAGCGACATTTATCTAAAATTACTGGGTTTTGACAAAAACAGTTTTTAATGATTAATAAAATTATAGTTGCATTCATAAAATTATATGATCATTTATATATAATAAAAATTAATTTAATAATAATAATTTATTAAAATATTATTTAATAAAAAAAACCCTTAATTTATCAACATGGATACATAGTTCAATATTAACAAAAAAACAATTTGTGGTTTAAAAACTATTTACAAAGTAACAATATTAAAATAAAAGTATATTAATTATTATATAAAAAACAATGTACATAAACATAGTACTAGGGTATTGTTACATAAAACCTTAAAACAACCACATAAGATAGAAGGGTGAGGTGTGCGTTGGTGATCGTCTCTTGGGGTGGCTCGGATAACATCGCTCTGGTGGTAATCTCTATCAACTCCAACTTCTCCCGTATGCAGTACCGCTAAAGCTTAATGTGTTCAAGTTCGGCTGGAGCTTGGTTATGAGAAAAGCCCAATTATGGAACCTCTTTTATGAGCTCCAAAAAATGGGATTTTTATGGGGAAGGTCAACAGGATGAGGCCATCTCTTTCTTTTTTAGAGTAAATTGGATTTGTTAATGCCCTTATTTATACTAATAATGTGATCACTATTCAATGACTACAATAGCAACGATCATAATTCCAAATGGTATTTTAAAATCCAAAAACATAAAAACAAATGAATTTCATATATTGTATAACTATTTCACATATTAAGAAATTTAATTAGAACAATATGTATTTTCATTAACAAAAGTTTGGGTCATTAGAAAAAATCTTATGAATTTTTTTTTTGATGAGGTATGGGCATTGAAAGTTTATAGTATTACTATTTGGATTGATGAATTTACTATAAGTTTTTTGTGGATCCAATTAACAAATTATTCATGTAATATTTTGATAATTTATTCATGGTATTCATTGATTATATATTTGTGTATTATAATATCCATCCAGAATATTTAAATAATATAAATATCATTCATGAGACTCATAGAAGAAAATATTATATGGGAAATATATGAAGTGGGAAATATATAATTAATATTTGTCTTTTGTTGGTCTTATTTCATCCAAGTATGTTATCATTGTAGATATAATGATGAAACTGGATTTTATCGAATGTTCTACAAAAACAATCATAACTAAGGTGTGAAGTTTCATTGGTTTGGAATGAAAATTTTGGCAATTTATTCAGAATTTTTCCATGTTCGTTAACCATTTACGGAGCCTACACAAAAAGGGGTTAAGATAATATATAAAAATGAATTCAAAGAACATTTCTAGGAATACATTATGATATTGGTCAATGCATTATTTTTTACTCTACCTTCAGGAGATGGAAGACTTACGATATATCATGATGAATTTAAAAATTGAATCGGTTGTGTCCATATAGAACAAGATAATTTTATATAATAGACATAAAGGATGTTAACAAATCATAAAAATTACTATATATCAAATGAACATCGGTTGGTTTAAAAAATATTTTTATTTAGGATATGATTACATTATATTTGTTGTGAAATATTTGAAGTGTACAAAGTATATAAGTGTTTAAAATATACATATTAAGAAAAACACAATATGAATAATAGATTGCCACATGATATACTTAAAGATTATGATTTGTAAATTAAATACCACATATTGAAGAACAACATGGTAGTGGATTCATTGAGTGGTAATGATCATTGTGTTATGACCCAAATGGGGATTAAAAGAGATCATATGTTCATAGATTATATGATGATGAATATGGGAATTATTAAAGAATGTGATATATAAATCATTTTTTAAATTATTTCCAAAAAATAACTGTTGGTGAAGATAAAAATTTTATAATCTGATCACTTTTATTTTCAATGATAAATTCGTGTATTGAGTACTGTGAGATTGGAAGACATAACTTCTGAAGATGTTGTTCGGTAATTTGGAATGATATTGTGTGTTGCATTTATACCATAGTTAAAAATTGCATTATTGGATTATTATAATAGAAATTTTATTGATATAAATGATTATATTGAAATTATGTATAGTGATTTGAGGTAACAATTTTTATGGGATAAAATGATGTGTGGAATTTCAAATTATGTTTCAATATGGTTGGTTTTCCAACCGATGGAGGCTGAGAGACAACATCAAAGAGGATTCAAGCCGCCACTTCTAATTCATATATGGTAATAGGATGACATAAAAATGTAATTATTCACTAGACTACCAAAGGATCATAAAAGGAATGATAAAATATAGGTTACTATTGATTGCATCCACAAATATACACATCTAATCATAATAAGATAAGCTTCACCTCTGTAGTTCCTAACAAGAATCCATGATAATTAAGTTGTAAGTCTTCATGTCGCACCACATTTAGTTGTGTATGAACTTGTTACCCAATTCATATCAAACTCTAGAAGAATCTTTAGAAGGTTATTGATTTTTATCCTCATTTGTACATAGTACACAATCATTATATTGATGGATAGTTTAAAAGGACAATTTAAATACGGGAGGACAATATGTGTTCACACTCTATTGAAATTCATTGAATGAAGGTTAAATATTTTCTATTGATAAAGTTCTTTATAAAAATATATTCCATTAATGTATTCATATAGTGTCAAATGTGTCAATATATGGTAATAGAAGTTTTACACCATCTTGTAAGGATGAAGTTGGAGAAAGTAAACTTATAGCTATAGAACTGGTTGAGGGAAAAAATGTATAGACTATTCATACTCATATTCAATTAGATCAATATAGGAAAAAATAAATATTCCAATAACTAGGGGAAAAAATTGTCATTTAATTTGTGAGATCATATTTTCTTGGAATTATCTCTATGGAATGGTGTTATAAGGATAATGAAGAACAAGAAATTGTGGAATAGGTCCATCATATCATCTGGAATTATAGAATTAATTGGAGATGTTTCTTATTGATTATAAATTCATCAAATCCTATATAACTTAAATAATTAGTCCCATATATAATTTTTATAGAAGTAGTTGTCAGATTCCACACATGTTCGTTTCCTCTAAATAAATTGAATATAAACTTCTTCTATCATACTATGACTTTCCCATCATGAATTTTGATTCTAGAGGGAGACTATTGAAGATTTTTATGTTTCAAAATGCAATGTTACACTATAGAAATCATTAAATAGATGAATTAATGTTTGAACTATGGGATTTTTTGAAGAACAAAAACCATCATTTAAAAAAAATATCCATGAGAATTTCGTCGATAAAAATTTTATAGGAGGAAAGAATGTTACACCAGATCCTAAAATATGGAAAGTGAAATTATTTTTAAATAATAACAAATTAATATTAAAATTTTTATATTTCATGTAAAATAGTTTTAATATGTTTATATGAATATCAATTATGGACTTACACAGATATAAGATACCTTGAATTCTTTTTTTAAAATTTTAACTTACAAATAAATTTTAAAATAAATTTAAATTTGATATTAAATATTCAGCCTTTTATTTATAATAATATGTTATAATATTTATATTTACAATTTTATTGATTCTGAATTTTATATAAATATTTATAAGATCATTTTGAGTTAATAAATATATTTTAAGATAAATGTATTTCTATGAAAAAGCTTTTTTACATAAAAGGAATAATGTAAATACATTTTAAAAAATGAAATATTAATTAAAGATGAAATATTTAAATAAAATTTATAGATTATATATCTACCTATATGGATTACAATCCATATAAAAATTATTTTTTGTAATATTGTTTAAAAATGATATTCTTATTCTTGAAAAATGTATTACTGGAAAAAGAATTTTGTGACATGATTGGCAGGTATGTTCTTAATATAAATTAAAAATAATTATTTTAACTTCATAAAATTTATTTATGACATAAATTTAAATAATGAATATGTATTAATATTTTATATTTATTTTTTGTTCATAATAAATTGTAAAAAAATAAAAATTAATTACCACACTTGGGGATAAAATAGTGATTTAAGTGTTACATTATATTGTATCAAAATTATATTTCCAAACAAATATAACTTGTAAATGATTATTTTTTTACTATTTATAACGATGTGTTCAAAACTGCCTTATATTTATCATTTCATTATAATGTTATTGGATAATTACCTAGGTTAGTGAACTAATTACAGTGTTGCAAACCAAAATGGTAAAAGTATGTAACCTGGAACTAAATGAAAATACCAAGTTTATAAAATGTGTATTATTAGTGGTGGGGGTGAAATTCATCCATTTAATCCATAAATTTTTTTATCAATTATATAGAATCTTTTGATGATACATACTTCCCATTATTGAATATTTTTGGGTATTACAAAAATTCCAGGCCCCCCATTTATAAAATCCCACACCCTTCACTCACTTCTTCACACATATCATGGAATTTAAGCTCCAAAATCTAATAAAAATCAATCCCCCAAAATGGATCCATATTATTGAGGTTATTTTCTTCCCAAAATACTAATCAATGGGTTCTTAATAATAATTCTAATTGAGGTTTCTTTATACGATCATAATCGTCTTCAGTGAGATCATTCTTTTCTACTTATAATTTTATCTCCTTAAATTATTTAAAAAATTAAAATATAATAAAAACAACATATAACATGTAATAATATATTATCATGTTTATTGAACAATATTTTTTCATCTCAACCTACTTCAAATGTGAAATAAATCCATCGCTCCTCTATACCATAGACTACCACCCAATAAATCACTATAATTTATTTTCAATCACTAACTCACATGGATTGTCACAATGATAATAATAATGAATATATATTATAAATATGAGATGAAATTATTTCTTGAAAATTAATTTATGATACATTTCATAACAATTTGTCCTATTATGTGAATTATATCATCGCTCATGTGTTTATACGACCTTCCATCCCCACGAATAGATGTGATTCATTTCCATATCCAAAATTTAAATAATGAATCAGAAAATGTATCTAATGAAATAAATATTATATTTATAAAATTAATATATTTTTCAGATGACGGATTTATAACCTATTCATAATAAATGAATCATCCATTTATAAAAAGTAATGAAAAAATTAAGTAGTTAACACATGAAGTAATCATAATAATGAAATATTATTAAATAAAAAGTTGTAAATGTCACAAATTCATACCTCCAAAGACTACACTCCTGATATGGAAATGAAGGATGGGTGATAATGAACCCTGATTCTCATCTCTAGTAGGACCTAGGGTGGTGACCACCACCAAGGGTATGTAATCCCATGAAATGGAAGTCATTGCCCTTTTTATAAGAAACCCAAATTAGGTGATAAAATGGTCTATCCAAAAACAACTTCATGAGCTATATGAAAGAAAAACTAAAAATAAATCCCACATGCATGTTAAATGTAAAATTGAAAAACAAAGGAAAATACCCAATGCGAATATCCAAATGTAAAACAAATAATTGATGCAATAACTATCCTTATGTACAAATCAGTAATAACCAACTTGGTCCCCATAATCCGCCTGGAAACCTGAATGTATTTTTGTAATGCAGGGTTATCATATAAGTGTACATACTAGGAAACCTAAAGTCTCTTGTTTACAAGTGGGATAAGAATACTAATTCTCCCATGATAAAATATACGAACCAATTGGAAAAAAGGTATCCTAGCCATCACCACCTCACTAAGGAACTATCATCATGTAGTGAAAGTAAAGTAATATATTAAGGACATCGATGATATAGTACCACGAAAATATTTACCAATGAATAACCACTATCACACCACAATGGAAAATGACCGAGAAATACCACCTATTCGGAGTGTACCACATCAAAACCCTCCAACAAACATCTAGGCCCCCCATCTAGTCCTGCAACATTGAAAAACAAATCTTATCACTTATCACCCGTACACACCTGGGTCTCACAACAAAATCCCTCCCACATACACTTGGGCCACATACAATGTCACATACCAAAAACACATAGGAGAGAACAAGAAATCTCATCCCAAAGACACATGGGAAACCAATACTCGTCTTATCCTGAAAAAACATCGGAAAATACAACTCACCCACACTCACATGGGACTCAAAAATCACAACATGAACAACGAATCAGGGGAAATAACCACCTAGAAGAGGTAGTAGGAAACATAAAGGGGGTAATCCATCCATCCTTCCACAATGATTTATGGTAAAAACATCCTTCACTATGACTGTGGGGGGGGGGGGTGTTCAGCACCTAGTGCACAACTAGGGTGGAGAGTGTATAGACGAAAAAGAGGAAAATATAGGTATGTATACATAGTATCAAACACACCAGACCGAATTATAGGTTCTCAAGAAAACAATAAACCACCCTATGATATTTCCATCTCTACTCATACCACTGAATGAATTTATTGACACATGAAATAGTCACATCATAAGTTCAAAAATGAAATCCAACCACAACATGCACCAACTCATACTTACCACCATCCATATCATTTAACTAATTATAATTATCTATTAATGAAACAATTTATTCATTCCATCCCTACCTGAGTAACTTTCAACTAGAACAAGACATAAGATACAATTCATAATGATTATATATGAAAAAGAACCATGTTAAAGCAACGAACATCATATTTATACCCAGTTTGACACACATACCAACCTCTATCATCATCTTTCATGAAATTCATTCCTAACAATCCATCCTCTCTAGAAGAGAAGTCCCGACACTTATCCAATCCAAACTAAACATATAATCAAAAACAAACATGAAATCTCTAGTATATAAAAACAACACACCCATCACACCCAACAACATAAACATAGCACAACCCAACCTACAATCCCACTGCTCTGAAACTACCCATACATTCCACAATTTTATAATATGTCACCATGAGATTCCATTACACAACCTGTACCACCACACCCTACATATATGACCTCAATCACATCATCATAGAACTACACAAAGCGCATTACAGAATAAAAACACACACTATGTCCATCCAAACCTAACAAGGATGTGTGTATTAAAATTTAGTGAAAACATGTTCTTTAAATCCACAGAGATAATTCAGCGGTTATCACATAACATGTTCGATTCTGGGGCATAAATTTATCTAACTGAATACACATAGTTAATCAATTTCATATATATAGGCTTTTAATTGATGATTTAAAAAAGTTATCTCACGTCATCCAGAGTGGAAAAACAACGACCACCAATGACCATGATTTTCAGTAGTCATATGTCCCATATTGATCATAAAAGTAATAAAAAATGAATCAAAATGATGTGTCACTTACTCCTAACCCCACTTTATTATATAAATGATGATTCAAATATATTTATTAAATTTGGATTCAACTACCTTCACATAGGAAACATTCTCACACCCTCCCCACATGATACAAAAATAAGAGGGATGAAGTGATCCCTACCTCAAGAAAAAGATGATCAACACCACCTACTTACTCCAACCAGGGTGTGCATAAGGCTCCAGGGATACAAGATCCTTGGGGGAAACATAGATGTATGGATCCTCAGGTAAATAAGGTTCCGGGATGCCTAGGTATCATGGTAAAAGGGAATGAAAAAATTAATGAAATTTGTCCTTCATTGAAGGTATAGATCTGGGACTCAAGGAATATGAATCCATTTGGAACTGAATATTAAAATTAGATCTTGACATCAAATTTTCACTATCATAAATACTCCTGAGGATTTTTTAATTAATTATTTAACTTATATCATTTGAAACAAAATAAAAAAACATAAATATGGTTTTAAACCCAATTTATGTAAAATTAGTGGTTAATGGGGAGAATTTTTAAACTCTAGAAGAACACTGAAAATTAGAACAACTGTTGGAAGTGACTCACAAATGGGAGAGTCACCATCATGAGTCACCATTTGGTGAGTCAAAAGTGGATGACTCACCACTAAATGTTTCACTAATGTATGCTACTGATGATTAGCTACCAACATAGAGTCACCCTTCAGTGAGTCACCATTCGGTGAGTCATAGATTGGGGATTCAACGTTTGGTGAGTCACTATTTGGAGAATCTCTATTTGGTGAGCTACCATCGTTTCCCTATTGTGACCCACTATCGGGGATTCACTATTGGGAGTCACGAATAAAAATAATCATCAGTGAGTCACTGATGCGACTTATTGTCAGAGTGTCACCTGGGAAACTCACCATCAGTGAACCATGGATGCGACTCGTCATTAATGAGTCCCCAACGTGAATCACCATTGGGATTACCTAACGTACCTACCTATCGTCAGTGACACATCATTTTAAGTCTCTAGAGTGAGTCCCTAATATGGATCACTAGTCTTGACTCACCATTGCAAACAACCAGCAGATGACCCATTGCCTAACGATGTACCGTTAGTGACTCACCTACCCAACTCACCATCGTAAAACATGAATTTTGGAATACTCTTGAAAGGAGTAACCATTACCTCCCATAACTCCTCAAGATCTATATTTTTATAATGTAATAGATCGATGAGGTCCGAGACATTATATTATATACCTCCAAATCTATTCTCATCTTTTAAAATTCAATCCCAACCCTGATAAAAAAGAAGGGGATAAATAACCACCTTGTGAGATATATATCATGTTTAATGTTATGCATGTAACACTGCTACTGACTAAGCACAACAATATTCAATGATAAACCAACCTATTCTGTTCAAAAGATGGATTAAAACATCAACATCCTTGATCCCCTTCTAAAACACATACTACTCTAACTGAACACAAGACACACCACACATAGACTAAAATCCACACGGACCAGACCTATGAATCATGGAACTCCTTCCTTCACATCGTGATACTACATGGTGTGTGGGCATTGAATCACACACATGGGTTTAATAAAATCTCAATTTATGCATCTCAATTAATAATATGGTATCCCCCTTTCAAATAGTAGGACTTTATTACACATCAAATAACAAGGAAACACCTCATCTCATAAGAAAAAATTTTCAAAAATAGCATTGCAAAGGAAAAAAAATCAAAAATATGAAAAACTCTAGGTACTAGGAGCACCTATGTGTATCCCTTTCCCATGTACACTCCTCCAAGAAACTCTACCAACAAAACACATGAACCAATGTAATGGTCTATTCATGTAGCACCTTATCCCAAAAAGCCTATATCTCTACATTCTGATCCATGAACATCGTTTCATCTTTGAAATCCAACTCTCAACAGTAAATGAAATGTGTGTCATCACGAAGATACCAAAGAAGCTGAGAGATATGAAATATATCATGGTTCCACTCCAATGGTAGTGTACATGACAACTAGTACACAACTTCAATAACTCTTCCCAACACATCGAAGGGTCTGATAGACCTCAGAGAATGATTTCTCTCTATGCCAATCCTCCGCATACAACATCTAGGGGAGGCATTAAGGAACACATGTTCACCATCCTCTAACTACACATGCCTCCTCATATGATTGGAATATGAATTCTACTGGTCCATTGCTGATTTTATCCTCTCACGGACAATGTGAACCTTTTCTGTTGTGTTGTGCACTACCTTGGGACCTTGAATAGTTTCCTCCCCAAACACTGTCAACCATAAAGTCAAACAACACAACTTTCCATAAAATTAATAAAACTGAACAATACCAATGGAAGTGTGAAAGATATTATTTTAAGAAAAATCATCAGAGGTAATGTGTCAAAACCATATTCCCCCAACATCCAAGAAGCATACTTGCATCATTCCCCCTAATTTATGGAGTATCAGTTCTATCCAACCATCTTTTTAAAGGTGGAATGTATGGGTGAGGTGAAACTAGGTTTGAAAATTATTTTTCTATACCCTATTTACATTAGAGGTATAACATTTATCCTGATTTGAGATAATGGATCTCAAAAGTCCATGCAGCCACACAACCTGATCCACATACCTATTTGCGAAAGCATCCACTGTACCCGACTCCTTGATTGCTAAGAGGTGAAAAGATTTTGACAGCCAATCCACCACTACTGAGATTATGTCATAGTCTCCTAGAGTGAGGGGTAATAATGTTATGGAATCCATATATATTTCATCCTACTTCCAGTCAGATAAATCTAAGGGTTGAAACAAACCACTAGAAACACGGTGCCCACACATCACTTATTGGCACACAAGGCACCCTCCCACAATCTCTGCAACTTCCCACATCATCCTAGGAAACTAATACTGTTCCACAAACCTTGATACATCGTGGGAAATCTTGGGAGCACAACTAAAGGTGATCAATGAAACTCACGAAGAACTCTCTATCACACCTCCACTCGAAGAAACAACATTCCACAGAACAACATCCAGTTATGAATATCCACTCACCATCATTCTAGAGTGTCAATATGATCAATGTGATATTGCATCACCTATTCCTCTGAGTCTCCCCATTGCGACTCCCCCACATGTTGTATTAGAGAAGACTATAGCATCATCTGAAACAAGAAGCATCTTCTACCATCCTCCAATGCATCTTATTGGATGGATGCCAACTCCTCCAACACCTTATAATAATCCAAAAATTCCAGAACTACATCCATATGTGACATCCTACTAAAATTTACAGCCACGACATTTCCCTTTTTGAATGTGTAAGGTATTTTGAAGTCGTAGTCTTGGAAAAAATCTATCCACCTCCACTCTCACAAGATCATATATAATTGAGAAAATATATTCCTAAAAATCGTATGATATGTGAATATCACAAAGTAGACCCAATGAAGCAATTTATACAAAAATTCAGTGCGAACATTTCCTCTACTAACTATAGATCATGGGTTACATTGTTACATTTGTTGGGAAGTAACTACCTAGACCCATAAATGATAACTCCCTACTATTTCATTACAATGCATCCCAAAAAAATATGGGAAGCATCACCAAAAACCATGAACATCAGATTTTCCTCAGGAAATCAAAGCACTAAAGAACTGCCGAACATCCCCTTCAGCTAACCAAACATGGAAGAGAACCACTAACTATAAAAAAATTACTGATCTTTTCTTGTCAGAGCTGCCAATGGGGAAACGACACAAGATAAATCATGAAAAAACCTATAGTAATATCCTTCTAGATTGAGATAATTGTTAACCTATACAACATTCTTGAGTTAACACCAAGAAAATACATCCTAGACCTTTGATGGGTCTAATTGATTACCCTAAAATGAAACTACATGTCCCAGCAAGTGTACCATTATTTTCTAGAGCATAAAGTTCGAAAACATACCATAGATATGGTGGAATTTATGAACCTCCAACATATTCATGAGATGCTCGATATTCACCTCAACAAACATTGAGTAGATTTGGATGTCATTAATGAATATGAAAATTAACTAGTCTAGGAAGTCACAGAAAATGGAGTTCATGTGACCCCAAGAACATGATGTGTGTGTTCGTAACACTGACCATCATAACCATAAACCATAGTGTCTATACATAGACATGAATGTATTATTCAGGGATAATGTCCTTCACCCTGAATTGGTGACCAAGATTGAAGATCAATCTTATATAACCAACTTTATCCCATTGGCTGGTCAAAATGATCATCTATCATCGGCATAGGGTAATATTTCTTGTTGTTACCAGATTTAACATTTGGTAGTCTATGCACAACCCTAGACCCCAATTCAAAAGTTTCAAAAACTAGACTGGAGCACCCCACGATGATACAATGGGCATTATAAAGGCCTTTTATATCGGATCATCTATCTGAATCCACAACGCTCCTATAACTAAAGGTGCTATCTAATTAGAAACGATTGAGATTGGAAAAGCACATGGCAGTAATTATATTCTGAAATCCACCTCACATCATGGGGGTAGAGTCAAAACCTACCAATGAAAATAATCATGTTACTCTAGAAAAACTCAAGGTACCTCATCTTCTACTACTTGTAGTGACATGTTGACTAATATGGAATGAAGAGGCTCTACATGTCGACTGCTCACCTGTAATCTCCACTCACCGAAAGATGCCGCATGTAGAGCATCTATATATGAAAACATGACTCTCCTCAACATGTATTAAATAATATCACACACATTGTACAACCATAAAATGAAAAGGATGACATCATATGGTTGAATATCTAATAGGAAAAGATCACAATGAGTCTAAGGCAATCCCATAATCATCCAACAACCCCGTTTCACATAAACAACGATGGTCTGATCTCCAACTAGAATACTCAACACATGGGTATTATGAAACCTCACTAAACCTATTTCTAGAGCATGGGCTCTACCAAGTGAAACATCTAAGTGTGAATCTCATCAATCAAACAATGTACAAGAACGAGTACTAAAAAAACTTGATTGTACCTCGAACGATCTCATGTGCTGATGAAATAGCTGCATCTACTACGTGTAACTATCCAGAACTAGTTCCTATTCCTCTATGCTGATGACCTCTTCATCGACCACACCTATGAAGAGGGCCCTAAGTAGCATCCTAATTGAAGTCACTCCCTAGTCTATCTCCCCTTGGTGGTGTGTGATGCTACTGTCCCTACAACTGGAACTACGCTGCCTGCAACTACTATTGAGGTGGGCACTGTACCTTCCAACATTCATCATACTGATCTAGGAATACCATTGGTAACAAACTCTAGAGATTACCATATACTTTGTATAATAAACGCCATCAAAAGACATGATGATTGGCATCTGTACTAGAAGGTCGAAATGAAAATTGCTGAGGTCGCCTCCCTACTAGTCGTATCCTCAAAGGCCTCAAAAATTGAGACCTTCTATTGATAAAAATTCCCTTTGATGAACTTGGATAACTCCCCTCTCATATTATAACTCCTCACAAGTGCATACTCAAAACTAACTCTTCCTTATTATAATCCTCCATGTATGTCATTATGTTAAAGAGAGTAACCCCGTACTAGTGAGAAGAATGAATTTCTTTCACTATGAATCTCGCATGCATACCCTCCTCTAGAAAGATATCTAGATAAAAATGAATGAGATCCTTGAATTTGATCCATAGATCTTGTTTTGAAGTACACCCCAAATAGAGGGAGAGTTAATTCTTCCCCTCTATAAACTTCATGGTCAAAGAATGGAATTATGATCAAAAATCCTTCTCAAAAGCGACCCATAGAACATTCGCCTCCTTCCTATTCCCCAGGTTAACTATCCACCACTGACTTGCAGATCCCTGCATCTAGATAACTGCCAAAGGATCCTAATACTATATTGGTGCACAGATCATGTTGAAGGTGATCTAAAGATCCTTGAGTCAACTCCTTTTCTCATTGTAATAAATGCTTCCCTTCTAGTTCCCTAGATCCTATGGCTTGAAATCACATAATGTTTTCTGCCACAAGTCTTACCCATCCACTGGCTCAACCATCTGTCGATCAACTGGGTCGGACTATTTAGTCTCCACTGCATGTAATAATCATGGATGATGACCATATTCCATTACTGGATGGTAAAAATGAATTATCAAGCTTGAGTAGTATGGAATTTTATTTAAAATTAATATTAAATAATTTTTTATTCACCAAAACACACAATTCAAACAAAACACAAGTAATTATGATGCACACACAATTCCTAGGGACTCGACCAAAAAAAGAGTATAGACTTATTTGTCTGTTCATTAGACTTAGATTATTTTAAACATATCATAAGGGCCCTAAAATCTCATGTCCTAACTGGTCAACTCTTTCTTATTTCATGCACCAAGATCACCAGACATTGATTCCCTATCAACCCTTGTAATCCTCACTATGCCTAACTCCAAATTCCATCATATCTCTCAAACATCATCTTTGATACAATTCTTTCATGACCCCCTACCACCAATTATTTTCCTCCTGAGCTGGAAATGAAGGAAGATAGATAATGACCCCCCCGAGTCTCGCCTCTAGTAAGCCTTGGGGTGGCCACCAACACTAAGGGAATATAATATCACGAAATGGGAGGCATTGCACTTTTTATAAGAAAATATGATCGGGGGATAATGTGGTCCATCCCAATAAAACTCCAAGAACTATATAATATAAATACTAGTAATCCACACCAACTTTATGTTTAATGTAAAACTACTAAAACTACAAGGAAAATATCGAAACTAAATTCCCAACATGGTTTCCATAATCCTCATGGAATCCTAAATGATGTTTTATAATGTAGGGTTACAATACAAGAATACATAATAGTAAATCCAATGACTCTCATCCAGAAGTGGGAGAATCATAATAATTCTCTCATGATAAAACAATAGAACAAATAATATATAACAATGTATCCTAGACATCATCCCCCTCAACAAGGCACACTCACCGGGTAACACAAGACATATAAAGTACTATACTAATATCATCGATGATATGTTACCTCAAACCACATTCCCACTAATTAGATACACTCAAAACCTAATGGAGACTGTATTGGAACTCCTACCACTACCGAATGTACCATGTCACAATGCCATAGCACACACCTTGCCCTCATAGCTAGTCCTACAACCTGGGAAAATGATGCACATCTCATTGCGTCCACACAAACATGGTCCTCACAACCATGTCCTACCAGTAGAAACTTGGCCTACATACCACATAACATCCCCAAAACCCCTGGTAAAAAATACCACATCACATCATAAACACACATGGGAAACCAAAACTCATATCATCTCTAATACATTGGGGAATGTACCGCTCTCCCGCACATAAATGGCCCTAAAAAAAATTAATTTCCGGAAGAATCATTGGATATCACTGCATATATGATAGAGAAGTGAAGTGAAGGTGCCCAACCATCTATCCTCTCACATGGATTTTTTGGAAGACACCCTCCCCATTAAAATATTGAAATTCAGCACATCGTTATCAATTAGGGTGGGATGCATATACGAAAAATAAAGAATTTACATGTAGGTGTATATAGTATCACACACCCAATCCTAACATATGTTTTCTAAATCAATCAATAAATCACCCTATGATAATCACAACTATAATACAAGTGATAAATTTATTTGTTAACACTAGAAATAATCACATTAAAATTTGATAAATAAAATCCATCCACGAGTAGACACAACAAAAAAATATCCCCAACCAACTAATTTAATAATTATCAATATTTATTAAGGAATCCATTTACTCATTACATCCCAACATGAGAAACTACCAAACACATCATGCAATGAGTCAAAAAACATAAACCATAAAGATGAAATTGAACCACATTAAAGAATCTCACTTCATATTGATGCTCAGTTTACCACCCAAACCAACCATTTCCATCATCATTCCTAAAATAAATTCCACCCTATTGATATTCAAAATGAGAATAATGCCCACACATATCCAAAACCTAGAAACATATGTCATCAAAACCTTACCCAAAATACCTACATTATTTGAACAACACACCCATCACAACCAAAATCATCAAAGTTGCACAACCTAAACCTATAGACCTGCTAATAAATTACTTCCCATCCATTCCACAATCATTATATCTATCATCCAGAGATTCCATTATACCCCCTATACCACCGCACCTTACAAAGTTTCTCTCAATCCCAACACCACACAACCACACAAGGCACAAGATATAACAAAACCACACAAAAAACACAACCACATCAAACTAGGTTGGGGGTATTCAAATTACCAACAACTCATTTTATACTTCCACTATGATAATTCTTGGTTAATCATAGAGAAATAATGATCCTAGGGAATCCATTTATTTATCTAAATATACATTACTAATTAATTTCATATATAAAACCATTCCACACATTATCAACAGTAATCCATCACAAGTCATCCCATGTGCGCAAACAAAGACCTTTGATGATAATGATTTTCGGTAGGCATATAGCCCATATTGATCTCAATATTAATAAACAATGAAGTGGAATAGTGTATAAATTTAACCCATCCCATATTTATTGGTTTAAATATTATAAAACAATATTTATTAAATTTTGATTAAATTTCATTAACTTTTGAATCAATCGTACACCCACTACCTCGAGAATCAGACGATCAACACCTCTTAGTTGTGCTATGTTGGGTGTGCGCAAGGCACTAGTCAAATGTGATCCAATGGTGAATCCTAGACATCCAGATCCTCATGGATGAAATGTTATGGGAAAACATGGTATTAATAGAGAATATAATGAATTAATGAAGGAAATCTATAGATATTTGAAGGACTATATCTAAGACTGAAGGGATATAAAACCGTTATAAAGACCTCACTAAAAGAGGATCTTGACCATTAATTTTAATTATCACAAAGCCTCTTGATCATTAGGAAATTATTGATATAATTTATATCCTTTTAAACAAATTAAATGAACATAATCATGGTTTTAGTGGTAATTTACTTTAAATAACTTGTTAAAGTGGCTAATCTGAAAAAATTAATTGAACAAAAAAAATTCCATAGTTGAAGTGACTCACTATTGGGTGGTTCAACATCATGAGTCACTAATGGGTGAGTCACTGGTGGATGAATCACCAATAGGCTAGTCACCACTGGGAGCCATTGGTGACGATATACCGAAGGAATGTCACCTTTCATTGAGTCACCATTTGGTGAGCTACTGTCGTGACTCACCATCACAACCCACTATCATCGAGTGGCCATTGCGAGCCACCGACGTGACTCACCCAAAGTGAATCACCGACAGAACTCACAATTAGAGAGTCACATAAATGAGTCACCATCTATCAGTCACTTATGCGACTCACCATGAATGAGTAACCTAAATGACTCACTATTTGGATGTCCTACCATCGCCACCTACGGTCAGTGACTCATCGTTACGAGCCTCCGGTGCAAGTCCCTATTCTAACTCACTGGTCTTAGCTCACTGTTGTGACATACTAGTGAATGAACCCTATATGATGATCCACTATTAGCAATTCAAATTCCCTTCTCACTATTGGGGAAACAGAATATCCAGACAACCATTGAGATGAGTTACCATTGCCTCACAGAACAACTCAAACACAATATTTTTTCAAAGTAAGGGACTTTGGAAGTCCAACCTATTATAGATGATGTTATTAAAGAGATCAGATATGATATAATAAATTATAACATTGTTCCAACATAAATATATTTTTATAAATCCATTATACTAGTGTTTAAATTACATTCAACTATTGGGATGTTTGAGGTATGATATTGTGTCACTAATTCCAATTTTTTGAGGCTTATTTGTTATTATGAACCTATTAACATCTATGTCGTGTTTGTACTAACACATTATGTATTTAAAATGAATTCATATTATTCATTATTATTAATTTTTAAATTATATTTATTAATTTATGGATTTACAATTTAAATGATTCTTATGTGTCTAAATATTATTTTACTATATAATATTATTTTGTGATTTATTTTAATTTTTTTCAAGATGATTTTCTTTTAACCTTCATAATGTTGATCAATTATATAATCCTCTAGTTATGTAAGGTGTTTTATATATTTTTTCTATATTTTCCCCTCATTGTAACATCATTTATGAATATAAATAATCTAAAAAAATTGATTTTATTTCTTTTTAAATATGATATATATTAATTCTATGACAATGTTTTCAAAAATTGTATCCAGAACATTAGTTTATTTACATAAATTATTTGATTAGGACATTTTATGTAATCATTTTCATTAAAAATTTTGTTAAATAGAATATTTATAATACTTAATGAAAGGGGTATTTTTTAATTTCATTAAAAAATTTCAAAATAAGATTTTTTAACATATACAGTGATAACAAAATTCCTTACCCCTATGACTATTCCATGAAATTAAGCTTAATCTAAATGTAATCATTTGTTTTATAGAAAAAATAATTATTTGACAACTTATTTAAAAATTCCACTTCTAACCCCATTATTCATAAAAGGTACATGATTTTATTAGATAAACTATTATTATCAATAATTTAATGGTAACCACTCATCTATTTACTAATTTTTCGATTGTTCACTCCCTATTGAGATAATAATTTTTATGTGACAATTTTTTATCTGACATTATAATGCCCTTATATCTCAATTTTCTTTTTTAATCTTGCATATGATTTTTTATTAATTTGTATACCATTTATACATATATTGTTTATATTTAATTTTATTTGATTTACTGGGGAAATATTGATAAATCTAAAATTATTTCTCAATATTTATATTTTATGATACAGAATATTTTTCATTAATAACAATTTTTTTACTAATAATGAATACTTTGGAAATTTTTTGACTGGAGGGACCCAAAATTATATATCCCCTTATTGTATATAAATGTATGATTATAAAAATTAGTTGCCATAAATAAATGTTATTTTACCAATATTTTTAAAATTTCTAGGACTAAGGGAATGAAAATAAAGATATCATGATGTATGGGATCATGATAAACAATATAACAAACTTACTTTATTTAGAATTCATTAATTATAATCATTGAGATTAATTTATTTGTATTAACCATTGATTAACATAAATATCATGTGATTTTTTATTTGGAATTATTCAATAATTATTTATTTAAACTATATTATTCTTCATTATCTTGATATTTATTAAATAAAATGTCTGTTCAGTTTTTTACCATTCAATATTGATCATGATGTATTTAATCATGATTTCTTAAACTCTACATAACCCTTACTATATATTTTATTTTAGCATTATCTATTACATTTCCCATTTATATGATTAAGAATTCAATTAATGAGTTGAATGATGCCATATTTTCCCCATTATAATGTCTTTTATTATATAACCAATTTATAATTTGTAACACATATGTATATGGTTCTCCAAAACTACTAATATGATCTATCTTTGGGGATTCGATCCCCTATGTATATGCCCATGTTGTAAAGTAAGAACTGAAACTTGGTAACTGCATTCAGGGTTCTTACATTTTATACCAATAAACTCAAGTTATTTTATAATATTCATACTCAAAATATATATTAAATAAACAAATTTCATCATTATTTTATTCCAAATAATAAAACTATTATGATTATGCATGTTTTACTATCCGAAAATAAATCATAATCTTATTAATATTAAATAAACATTTGTATTCACATAATAACCATTATTAAAAAATGTTGTATTGGGGTGGGACCTTTTACATTTGTAGGAATATTTAAATAGAACAAAATTTATGAATTAGAGATTTCACAAATTATGATGAATATAACTATACATAATGAAAAAATATCATCATTTAAAATAAATAAAAGATTAAATAAATTTAATTTTCTATTTTAGGAAACTTATTTTTGTATATATGATGTAGTTATTCATTAATTATAGGTCTACACATATTATTCTTGGCTAAAGATTATTTGAAAATATTATAATTTCATCTATAATTTTATTTTAATTTTTAATTTAGACATTACATTATTCAATATTTTTTAATTTATCATTATTGTTAATGTTCATTATTTTTATAGCATCATTATGATTATATATATTTTATTTTTTTTCTGGAAGTTATATTCTTATTTTTATTATTTTCCACCTTTATCATTTATTATCAAAAATTAGATTCTTGTTTTCATGAACATGTTTATATTTATATTTATATATATATTTATACATGGTAGTCATCTTCTAAAATTCATCCTGATAGATGTTCCAAATATCATTTAATGTTAAATAATTTTCTAATATATTACCAAAAATGTATTGTTATCGTAATCGAAAGAAATATTATTAACCAAACTTATGTAGGAGATTAAAAAATTATGTGTGGATTACCCTCATCTTTAGATTATTAAGAGTAATTGGAATCTTTTATGAAAATACATGTAACATGTAATTTTTTTCCATTCCCACAGATTTGTCTTTTTTCATCCTAAAAAATATATTTTTCGGATTTTCGAAAAATATGATATTCATAATATTTCTAATTAGAATAAGGATAACCATTATTTATTGTTCTTAAAAAATAAATCATCTTCTTTTTCACTTTTTATTGAATCCTTTTATATTCATTGTATTCCCATCTATAATTAAAAAAATCATACATTAATTATAACATTTATCACTACAAAAAGATATTTTATCATCATTAGAGGAATCAAAAGAAACATTTTATGTTTATTTAAAATGAATAAATTTATTTCTATCATTTTCTTCATTATATATATTTTTCAACTCAATAAAATGTAATGAATGGAACCAATAATCATGTACATACAATATTCATTAAAGAACATTCTCTATTCTATGGATATCATCATGGAATTTAAATTCATTTTTTATGGTCAAAAAATCACTTCAGCGAACACTTTATTATTTATAATGTTCCCAAGAGAAGTCACACTATTTATATTTTTAGTAGACATGTTATACATATCATTAAAAATTTCATGTTTATACATAATTAATTAATGAAAATCATAACTATGTATACCAATATTGGTGCTATATTATTTTTTATTTTTTTGATGAATATCTATAAATGTCCAAAAATTGTCAGATGTAGTTTTATATGAAACATAAATACAATAAATGAGTCTACTGACAAAATAATAATGTTAATTCATAAATTTATAAATCATAAAATATTTAGATGTATCACTATAAATGAATTTAAAAATATAATTTATTTTTGTATTTTTATGTTCTTTCAATGATGTTCTATAACTCAATTCCTATAATAAAAAAACACATCAGTTTTATCCATTATGTAACCATAGTAATTGGCATTGTAATATGATGGTATTAGATGACATGAATTAGAAAACAATTTACTTGTCAAAATGTAAATGTGTCATTCCCATATATTTTTATATCTAAAATATATTATAGATTTATAAATACACTAAAAATATTAAATTCTATAAAACCAATTTTTATATCCCAACTAGGTGGATAAAAAATAAAAGTTATATTGAATTGTAAAACATAAATAATATCTGTAAAATAAATTATATAGAATTATTTTGTATAATATTTAGATCAATAATTCATATATTTAAAATAAAAATGTATGTGTGAAATGTTAAAATGTATGTAAATATATGAATATATAAAATTTAAAGTAGTTTAGATCAAAGTTATAAAACATATAATCTTCACAAAATCAACACTGAGAGAAAGAATATCTAAAATGGAAAATAATTTCATGAACAACGACAATGAAAAACCATTTCGAATTTAGTCCAGACATAAAACATGATTTTATCTTTATGTAGAAGGAAATAAAGATTTTTTATTAATATACTTCGCATAGAAGATTGTAGTAGTTTCAAGAAAAACCTATAAGTCATTATTTTTGTTCTAGTAACAGAATTTTGGAACACATTTTAATTGTGGTATAACATTTTGAGAAATACAGGTGTAGTAATGTGATTATAAACCATTGGCTGATGTAATGGATCCAATCATGTTGGGTGAGCCAACAATGATTTTTAAAATATGAAGTATAATATTTAATAATTTTTTTAATAATATTTTAGAACATGTGTGCCATGTTTTTATCATATCACTCTTCCACAACCTATATGTTTTTAATTCATTTTATATCATAAAATAAAATTTTAATTAAATAAAATTATTTAAAATAGTAATATTTATTCTCTGATGATATGTAAAAATATTCCCAAAAAACTTTCACAATAATTAGTTAGAATAAATTAAATAATAATAAAATAAACACTTACCTTAATTATATCAATTTATCATAATCATAACCGTCCTTTAACAACATATGTATGATTCTCATTTAGAATAATTCATCAAAACATATTTATAATTCCAAAATCATATTATTTATTAATCACTAAAATATTAGTAATATATTTTAAAAATTAGAAAAAATGAATTTGAAATAATTATAAATTCATAATATTATTCTATAGAGACATATGTATATAATTATCAAATTTTTATGTCTTCATAATATTAACATATTGATTACAGTTGTGATTCTTCATTTCAACAAGAACATGTGTTCATAATTCATAATGTTCAAAAAAAAATTGATGAAAAAAATAATTTTCCATATACATATATGTAATGTTTTTTAGAGTCTTATAATTCATTTCTAAATATCATAACTTTTAAAACACATCTATGTAAAATGTATATGTAATATTTATTTACCACAAGTGCCACTTAATTTTCTTCATAAGAGTCACTTCATTTATTTCACAAGATTCAATCACAATTCATATGAGTAAAATATTTATAATATTATAGAAATTTCATTAAAAACACGTTAATTACCTAATATAATTATATATAATTTTATGTCTTAGGTATGACATATTTAAAATGGGAGATAAAATATCAATATGGTATTAAAGACTAAAAATGATACTTTGATTAAAATATTAACATATAATATATTTATTAATCTTTAATGATATTTAATTTTCTAGAAATTCACTATTCACTTACACCCTTAAGTTGCTGTATTTATATGGTTTTGTATTAATATATACATATATATAACAAATTTAACTTCATATTTCATTCATCAATTTAATTTTTTCAATGATAAAAAGGGTAATTTCACTTATTTCGAATATTTTGTTTTATGTGGAGGAAATTTTGAGATTCGACAATCAAATTGAAGTAAAATGGGAGAAACTATACAAGATTCCAAGTACATAAGTGGAATTAATTATTTTATAATGTTAATTTGTGCATCCAATTTTACTGAAAATGATTAGATATATTAAAAATTGTGTGGGCTACATTATTCAAGAATACCATGCAGCGAAATTCTTTTATTTGGAGGGCCATAAGTGGCCCAAAATGTGAATAATTTCTATAACAGATTGATTGGATCCACGTTGTATATTTGATCCATATATCAGACTTTGTAGCTCTAATTGGGATTTGCATCCTTCGTTGGATTTCAAACACATATAGACACATTTATACGTAATGTCGATACAATCAAATAGAAATATGTCAATAAAACTAATAAATCAACTTTGTAGAAAAATATTTCATGAAAAACTCACCAAAACCTATATGCCATTGACATTTCATCGATTAATCTTTCCAAATATCTATCTAAAATCACTCCATGGCTCATTAGAATTATAGGAACTTACTTGGGTTAGTGTGTGTCGAATTTGAGAGTTTTTGTTTTTCCATTTTAATATTATTCTACATTGTTTTATTATAGACAACTTAATGATCATTATGGGGTGTTCTTTTTTGTATTCTTTTACTATTTGTTTATAATATTTGAAATTTATTTGACATTTTAGGAATTTTTATTATTTTTCATTATTTATAACTTTTTTTATGTTTATATTACAGTATAATCAAATAAAAATCAATCTAACAATAATCATCACAATTCCATGCATAAACCAGATCTCATGATGACTTGATTTCGCTCTCCCCTTTTCTCACCTTTTCACTTTCATGATTATTCTTTTGGGTTATATTATTTATTAAAATCCAAAAGGTATATCCTATGAATACACATTATTATGTGAATTTTTATATAAAACCACAATTGGGCATTTCATCCCATTGTTGACATGAATCCTAGAAATTGATCTGTTCACAAGGATACACAATTTTGAAAATTTTTATTAGTAACAAGTATAAATGATCAATGATAAATTAAATATTATGTGAGAAACATGTATGTACTCACATAACATACATGTTTTGGTCCTTATAAATCAGGGAATAAATGATCCTTCCCACTTCCCATTCAGCGGTGATGTATGAGCATCAAGGCATAGTCAACTGGGTTAATCATGATTTCTAAAACTTATTTAAAACAATAAGTAATATAGTTCTAATTTCTGTTTTATAACATTAAAACCATAAAAAAAGAAAAAATTATAAATGTCAAAAAATGATAATCCATTTGAATAAATGATCTAAGGAAACATTGGTAGGTGACATAGGGTTCCAGATATATTTCATAAATTCTAGTAAAAAATTTTATAATTTGACATGCTCGAAAAGGTGATCTAATTTGGGTTTTGTTATAGGGGTCCCATAATAATTTTAGTATTTTTATTTCATTTTTTCTTTTCTTCCATTCACACTCTATTCAATATTTCCCCATTCTCATCAATGTATTGTCATTTTTTATGTTTTTTTTGTTTCTTATCTATCTATTGAATCTTCCACTTGTCTCTCAATATATATTTTTATAATATATAATTCAATTTAATTTTCCCTTTTTCCTCTACTTAATTATTTATATTTAATTCTTCATCATTTATAAAATATATAAAAAAATTACAACTTCTTCAAACTACCCGATCAGGGAAATAAAAACTATTAGTAAGAGACAAAGAAATTAAAAAAAAACTATTAAATAATATATCAGGTCATATAGAGTGGGACAGTTAAGTAACACTATCAAACTAATTTTAGAACTTCGAGACCCCCCTAAACATATCTATGGGTGAAATAAATGAAACAATATAAAACATGGTTGGATATAATAATATTTTAACAGAATAGGCCACAAAATATGCAGAGGACTAGCATGAGCACATTCAATAACCTAAAGAAGCATCCACTATTGATATGAGATCATTCCATGTCCCCTAACCTGAAAAATTACATGGTATTTCTGGTGCTGAACCTAAAAAACATCTAATGGAGTTGAACGTTTTTTCTCCACTATGATAGCCCACAATCTGATTGAGGAACTAGTTATGTTTAAAGAATTTATTTTCACCATTAATGCTATGGAAAATGACTGGATAAACTATCTAGATACAAATTTTTGGGGTTGTAATGAAAATTATTTCCTCTTTATATGGAACATATTCCCTTACTCCTAAACTGTGTCAATTTTAAATAAATTATGATGCATTAGGAAATCACAAGTATAAACCCTTCACAAATATTTGGAATGATTCAAAAGAATTTTTTCAAGTTTCTCCCACTACCAAATTGGTGAAAAAATGAAAATCTATTACTTCTATGAGGTAAATGTTCCCAAGGATTAGAGAATGATATATTCTATAGATTGAATTTCCCTTTTTGATAAAACATCTTCCAACACTCTTGACATAATAGATAACATGGCTCAAACTAAAGAAAAATTTGGTACACTCAAAATTTCACCCACTCGTGGAGTTCTTGAGGTACGTCATTCATCCATAGAATAAAAGGTAGAAAATAAAATTTATAATATGCATACCTTAATAAGACAATTATAAATTGATCATGGAAATTCACACTCTAATCCCATTCCATTTCATTATGAAATTTATTCAGATAATAGATATATTCATGAGCAGATCCCCAATATTAGGATTAATCTGAGACCTGCACAATACCATTTCATTGGTGTCCATTTCAAAAATAACCTCCCTTAAAACATGAACAGTCATACCAAATACAAACCCTGGATGGAATGCACTATCATAGTAATTATAGGGAGGAAATTGAATCCACCATAAATAGAATTGTAACACACAAGGCTAAGTTGTAAAACTTTCTAATCATTCACCATCATGAAGTAATAATCCACATCCCAAATCAAGTCCAAGCCTCGAGGACATTTATAATAAAATAAAATCCTATAACATCATGTTCTAGAAAACCATGAAATCATATTTTCAAGGCATACGAACTCAAGTGGGAAAATTTAAAAACATCACCAGTAATATAATGATGTGATGTTATGGAGAAGTACCTTCCTAGCATATTTATAATAAAATAGAGAAAATCTAATATAGGTGAAATGACACTTCATAGTGGTAAATAAGTTTCATCGTCTAATTTTTCTACACAAAGGGACTTTCCCCTTATTTAAAACTCTCTTTCATTACTCACATAATGTTTTTGGTAATGAAAAAAACCACAATGGTAATCAATTTCTCATCAAGAATTCCCCTGAACAATCCATTCCTATTCATTTTCCCTGATTACTCTATAAATAAGAAAAATGATATTGACATTGATAATGAAATCCTGGTAACATTTTAAAAGGAACCAGTTAATATTCATCTTTCTGATGAAGTGAAAAAAAATTCATTTATATTTATATTTTGATATGGAAATTATCACCCATAAATGATTACTAAAGTGGAATTATTGACTTATACATGGAAATAATAACATCTTCATGATACAACCCAAAATTATAGCAAGATAAAAGGATCTGGTAACACAAATGATACCCTTCAATATAGGGTATACAATGGTTTCTGATGAGATGTTGGATTTAGGATCATTAATTATTTAGACACCACTCCCCATTTAAAATGTTCTACTACTTTGAGATCTTCAATCAATGAGAATCATCTAGAAACATTCTAACCAGAGCTCAACATTATTATTAAGAGTGATCAAGGATTTCCTAGAAAGAGTGAAGAATGGAATATTCCCTAAAAAAACTAAATTCCTAAGATTAAAGATACAAAATCCTGAGGAAATGATCCTTTAATAAATGGAAGGAAATTATTTAAAAGTAAAAATATGATCATCAGTTTTCAAAATGGTATTCTGTCCATGGAGTTAATTAGAGATAAAGTCAGCATTAATATCCTTGTTTTTATGAACCAAAATGTTGAATATAACTCCAGTCATCATTTCCATTCAATGGAACTGATATCAAATGGCACACACAAAAAATAATCTCTCCTATACCCATAATATGATTCATTTTCCTCTACATCTATTACAGATTATTTTAGTTCTGATTCAGTTTTAGATAGTTGTGGGGAATTGGAAAAGTGTAATTTTTTTTCATTAAGTAATGAGCATAGTCATTATAAAGTACCCATGACCGTCAATGATTTTTTAAAAATCATTTACATTGATCATATTTCAATAGATAATAATCATGAGTATATTGATAGTTTCATGGACATATCTCCCCATAAATCCCCTACCTCAATAAAAATATTTATAGTTACGGAATTAAAATCAATTCCAACTAATTTAAAATACAATTTTATTGAGGGTATTTTCCAGTTAGAAATTATTATTTATGAAAACCTCTCTCCACTATAATAATAAAAACATTTATACATTTTTAGAGTGTCATAAGGTGATAGGTTGTAATTTTTTTTTGATATTTCTAGGATTCACCAATCTATTTTCATGCACCATATAATTTTAGATGATGATGACAAAACAATAATGTAATCTCAATGCTGGTCGACTCCCACTCTCCTTGAAGTTGGAAAATGAGAATGCAAAAATATTAATTCTTAAGGGGCCATGTTTCCCATATCTGAGAGTAAATTGGTTTTCCTAGTGAAAATTGTGCCTATTTTTTTTTAAATAAATCTTTTTTCAAATGAAATGAATGAATTGGTTAAAACCCATTAGAAATAGTTGGTGAGTCCATATATACTTTTAATGAGTAAATCATGAAACCAAAAAAGTACACCTTACTAATCCTTTCATTGAAAAAATTCTAGAAATATTTATTGTTATGTTCCATTATTGTTTCCTTCATGTATATTTATGTAATTTCTAAATCCATATATCCCATCCTGATTAATGAAATCCATCATATCCCTATCAATATGGCACACTTTCATAAAAAACAATTCATTTTGGTCTATATAATTTTTCTTTACTTTTATGAAATGCATGTGGAGCATATTTTATCAATAACTTAATAATTGTATAGATTTTTCTATCGATGATTTCATGGTTTTTGACTCTTACTTTGAAGACTCTTTGTAACCACTAGGTTATTTCCTTCATAGATAAATTGAATAACATATCATTTTAAATTATGATAAATTGAATTTCATGGTTGAGAGGGAGATTTTATTTTGTCTTGCAATTTCAAATGAGGGAATTCCAGTGGATAAATAAAAAAGTGATTTAATTTTATCCATTCCATATCTAGAATTTATTATTTTGTTGTAATATTTCCTATTTAATGTTTTTTACCATTGGATTGATAAATAAATCAGTATGATCACAATTACTTCATTTTTATTTTTAACAATGGATTTTGATTTTTATGTTGGCATTGTAAGGGTAAATTTAATTTACAAAAAAGGAGTCGCACTTCACCTCTCATCATCCAACCAGCTAGGGGGGAACATCATTTCTAAATCATTTACGATGCCTATAACAATATAGTTGGGGATGTATTAATTGAATGTGTTTATAGGGACCCACATGACATTTCTATGAGTCACATACCCTTGACCAAGCATAGGAAAACACAATGTTCATTGATACAAATATCATTCTATGGATTTTCACATGATAATATTTTTGTCATATATTCATTTTTCAAAATTAAATACGATTTCTAATCATTCTTACATTCCTTTGCACCTTAATAATTCTGAGATTAATCACCGACTCATTCAGTGGATGCTCCTCCTCTATGATATTGACCATGATATTATAGATAAGAGAGGAGTGGAAAATGATGTAACTACCCATATTAGTATAATTTTCACAAAATTGGACCACTATGATGGCCCATCACTCCCTATTAGAGAATTATTTCCTCATTAAAACCATTATGATGTAGTTGACCATCTTCCTTTGTTTGTGCACATTGTGAATTTTCTAACAGTGCCTATAATCAACATTGATTTTAGAAATTCAAAATCTAAAATAATTATGCATAATTTATGATGGTTAATTTGGGATAATACAAACTTATAGTGAATTTTCAGTGACTAGAGTTTCTATTGGTGTTTCTTTGACCTTGATTTCAATTTTATTTTGAGCTTCTTCCAGACATTTTCTTATAGCGACAATTTTTCCCTAAATATATCACATGAACGGTAATTTAAATTCAGACATTATCGGAATGAATTATATGTAAATGCACATATATTTTGTAATTCATGCGAACAATTGAAATTCATAGGGAATATCTCAAAGGGGAATTAAATTCCTCGACAACCGACATTATATTGATGGAACTTCGATGCATAGGGTACTCAATTCATGGGGACATTGAAAAATTCAATTATATTTTTGTACATATTACATTATATTGACTAAGTAACTAAATGGGTGAATTAAAATTATTCTAGGTCTAATGACTATCATGTTGTTGTCAAAATTACGATATCTCATATTTTTAGCATGTTTGGTCCACAAAGATTCAACATTACTGATTTATGATTTTGTGTTTTCAACCAAAACAAGAAAAAAATAATTTGTAAGGATTTTTCATAAAGTCACCACTTCATATCCACCCAAACTGGTGAATGTGAAGAAATATTAAATCATTTATTGAAGTTATTATTGGAAAATGGTAAAGACCAATAAGAAAGACATGAGTTTTCATTTGAATGATTCTATTTGGGTATATCATTCAACTTCTAAAAATGTGCTCCAAATATAAATAGTTATGATTATGTTTGGAAAGGCCTTTCGACTCTTGTGAGTGGGGGTAGAGAACTGTTGATATTGGGATGTTAAAAGATATAAAATTGTTATTTAATATGTACCTAGGAAAAGGTTGTTGCAAATTTAATTGTAAAAAAAATTAGGAAGTTTGAATATGAGAACTCCCAAATTAAATGTGATTGGATATCCATGGTGAGACGATTCACTATTAGTATATTTGTTCTAATTTTATGGTCTAAATGTATAATTATTGGAAAAATATATATCCATAATATCTTTTTTTCAATGGTGTGTTCGTTAAATTGTTAATAAATAATAATATTTTTGTATAATACTGGGTTTTCATGTACATAGTGGAAGACGTATTACCATCAATGGAAAGAGACCTAAATAAATTGCATAAGGATTTTCCAATGCATTTGGGGGAGGAAATACAACTTCCAGAATAAAAATACAAGTAAAAACTATCAAGATTTATCCTTCATTCCCACATTCTCATTTATTATAGTGAGGAAACCACACAAGGACATTGGGAGGGAGTGTGGGATAATATTTGGGTACATTAAATTTTAAAATAATTTATTCATTCTTATCTACTTTATCTTTCTACATAGTATTTTTACTTTTCCCCAACTTGATTAGTTCACTAGAATTTTCATCATATTTATTCTTAATTCCCCTTTTTTATTACTACGTTGTGTTTTTACCACCCCCATCGCTTATTCTCACCATAAAAGTGGAATTAATAAAAAATCATGTCAAAATTTGGGATTCCATGTTTTTTTAACATTTAGTGAAATTTTTATCAATTTTGGATGCATATATTTAGGATTAAATTTACATTGGTGTTTTTTTAGTAAATTATTTATTTTTTGTTGATGTAAATTGTTTTATCCCTATGAATCAATTGATATGATTAATACCCTTTTTGTATATTTATAATTAATAGATGGTAAATATAATATTTAATATTCTCCCCGAAAAAGAAGGTAAATTTCCGTTACATTAATATTAATCCTTACACTAAAATAATTTTCCAATATATTAATTTCTTATTTGATTAGTTTCATTATTGTATTGTATTAACCAACACATGTGTACCCATAATTCGACTATTATAGTCCCTATGGAAAAAATCAAATAAAAAAATAAATTATAAGGGGAGTGATAACATGTAAAACATGTGAGGTTATCTAGTTCAATGGATTCTGTTCTGTATACAAAAAATTCATAACTCATTTGTACATCAGATTTAACTGTAAAGGATATATGACATGTTCAGTTGATAGAATCATGTATGTAGAAATGTTTTAAAATAACCTATATTTACTAGATATAATTTGGTAATTATAGCATGAAATGGATTTCACACACACACAAAATGGATAGTTAGTGTCATAGTTTACATTTAAATTCCTTTCAAAGATTCCTATTACCAAACTGTTCAAATATCATTTTGAGACAATTCATGTGGCATATTTTCCCATGATCACTAATAATAACTCGTTTTTGTGGTTTTTTCATTTATCAAATATAAATAATTAAAATTTCATTGAATGTTAAATATTAAATAAATTTAGACTATCTCTATGCATACTTTATTCAAATTGTGAATTTCTGCAGAAGTGAAACTGTTCAGGTGTGGGTGTGTGATCCAATAGTAAATAAAAAATCATTCCCACATAAACATTGCTGTATTAAAGTGGTTTTTATTGAAAATTACAAATTAAATAACACATTTCAATACATTTTTATTCATTAATTTAATTTTAATCACTTTTAAATTAGTTAACATCACTTTTTTTATGATTTCATTGTAGGTGGTGGTGGTTTGGTGAGCCATTGACGTAATTCCAGAAAAACATTCCAAAATTCACAAGATCACAAGCACACATTTGGATTTAAATACACACAATTGATAATATATGTACACATTTTAAATAATTTTTTTTGTAATGACTCAAAAATGTTGGGTATAAATTTATCTGGAAGACTATAGAACCCAATTATTCTATTTTGAGGAACATCAAAGGCTTATAATGTGATGGAATTTTCTGTGTGAGATATTGGACCACCCTTATGTATATTAGACATAATTCGGGTCTCAGACCTCTAAATGTAATGACTATACTATCAGTGGATAAATAACTTAAAGAACCATGTATCAACTAAATATCATGAAAATTTATTGCATTTTGTTCAGCCAACAGGCAGAATCCACTTGGTTGAAAATATATTATGAATAGATCACCAACACTAAAAGACCATTATATTTTCATGGATAAAACATTCCAAATTTCAAATTATTATAAATCCATGGATCATTATAATGATTGGAATGAACAAGGGTAACGACGAGTCTAATTGGAGAGCATTATTCATTCATTTTAATTGTATTCCCTATTATGTACTTCTAAACCTCTTTGTTATCATCTTTGGGTATGCATCATTTTAATCCGGAGATAAATGTTAATAATTATTAGAAGGCTATTGAAATTATATGTTTTTTGTATATTATTATTTATTCATTTTTTTTATATTGTGTTTTTTCTTCTGTGATGAAATAAAAATAAATAGTCATGAATCCTCCTGATTTCATGCATTAATCAGATCATGTTGTGATATGAACACGTTCACCTATTTTCTCACGTGGTATATTTATTTTTTATGCTTATGGATTACATTGTTTAATGAAATTTAGAATTTATAAACCATGAATAAATTTTTTTATGATTTTTTTTGATATACACACAAATCTTGCCATCTCATTATGTAGTTGATGTGACTCCTAGATTATGTTTAGTTCATAAATTGATGACTTGTTTTTGATTTTGAGTGGTTAATGGTAATCAATATTGTTGGTTTTCAAAATCCAAGATGATATCATAGTAATAACATACATACTAGACTAGTTTCTATATTTATAAAATATAGATTCAATTATCCTTCGCACATCCCATGAGGGAGATGAAAGATGAGCATCAGGGAACACTCACCGAGGTAGATCATGATTTCCTTATATTATGTCGATCACTTAGTAATAAAGTTGAAATTTATATTTTAAAAGCATAAAACTCCCAAACCCATCATTCAATAATTAATTTTATAAAATCATTATCAATCAAATTTTATAATCTGTGTATCAATCGATAGACGACCTAGGGCTCCAACTATATTTTAGATATTCTAGTAAAAAAATTATAAATTGATGTGTTCGACAACACAATCAATATGTAACAAATTATTTTACATCAAAATAATTCATCATATATACACCATTTAAAAAATTAATAATCTATAAATTATATATTATATTATTATTAGAATCTTCAATAAATAATATTCTTATGAATAGGTTATGTAAATGACTTTAGAAAAAATTATTATTATTACAAAATGTAATATCTTCATCCTTATACATAAGATATTAGACATGGTAATTTTTTTCAATATAAAAAAATGTAATATCCTCTACTTAAAACATTATTCTTTTATAAATACGTAATATCTATTATCAATGATTTCTATAATTCACGAGGACTTGTTCTCATATCTATGGAATATTTAGGATATTTCATTTAAATAGAAAATCATTCAAAAAAAGTAGGAAATTATATGATAATAATGACAAAAAATGATTGAAAACATATAAGGTACTTATTATTGAAATTTAAATAGTGAGAAGTATAATGGATCCACATAATATAAATGGATCAAGTTATGGAACTAGGAAAGGTTTGGGATATTCTTCAATGAGTTTCTATTATTAATTTATTATTGAAAATATACCATGTATATTATCATGTAATCAAAAAATCTTACATTTAGTAAATGAATTGTATGAACATTCATGGGATCCATTTTATTATACCAAGATGATATAATATTATAATTTTTTCTCTTTATTGTAAACATATATTATACTCTGATGTTTTATATTATGGTTGTACATTATTTATTAATATTAATTGTTATTTTATTGAGGGTATAGTCATCCCATGATATCCATCAGACTCTCACCGCTCGTCAACAACCCTTTCTTGATGTGGAGGCACTCTTGAGGTTACATAACTATCTAGTATGGTCACATTGATAGTTCCTAGCATGGTATGATTCAAAACAGTATCAATTACTAGTTTTGTTGTCTTTTTTTCCTTATTTTATCTTATTAAATATTTTTTTAATAAAAATATGGAACAAATATTTTTTATTACATTTGTAACCAATATAGTTGAAATAAAAGGTCAAAATTATATTTGATATGTTATTATTGGTTGAAATGTTATTATTGGGTTGTTGTTAACAATTAATGAATTTATTGATTATCGATTTACTCGGTGTATGGAATGGAAAATTGGTGTGTGTAAAAACATCATAAATGGATAATAAGTTCTCATGACATGTGGATGAATGTATGTGATTAGAAAATGTGTTTAAAAAATGGGGTTTCAATTAAATCATCAATAATGAATTATTATTCAATTATCCAAATAAAAAACTGTAATTTCATTAATTAAGTATACCTGAAAAGCTTGACTTCATCCTAGAGTAATGATTAATATGATAATAATATTAATGCACATATATATTGTAATAGACACATATTGTGTTATGAATGTGATTTTACAATATTTGATAGAGATTATCTTCCTAGAATATTCTTATAGAAACTAATTCCCGGATTTTATGAATGTAATAATAACAACTTCAGTGTGATAATTATTTTGAGATAAAATTTATAAAGTGGATTATTGGTGATGTTTCCAAACCTATTGATGAATATATGATCTATATAAAAATTGTTATAAGTTTTCATAGAGTGTTATAATGTTTTTGGATATTAATTAGTTAAAAATATTTTGTTATATTAATAATTATAATGAAATTTATAAAAATATAAATTTTAATATTGTACTGAAATTCCAACATAATTTCTTCTTATAGGGTTTGAGGAATGTGGGGTTTTGAATTCTCCTCTAATAGAGGATCAAATTCATTCAAATAAAGTGATTCTAACATCATTTTTTTTCAATAATTCCTAAATATAGTAGGATATATCGATTTATATCAGGTTATAAAAGGGGATATATGAGAAGGATTATCGATAAATTTTCATGGAGAAATTCATCCAATATACATAGAAAATATTCCAAGAAAAATATTTTATAGTTTTCAATCTGAGATATCGTTATTTTATGGGTTATTCTTCACATTTCATGATGTTTCTCTGATTGACAATGACACTAAGAGGAGATAAATCCAAGAGGGATTAATTTCATAAGATGAAGATGATGTGATCGATCAATGTTTATGTTATTTTATTCATATTAACAATATTTTACATGTTAGTAATCCTGACAATCATTTTTTAGAGTTACATGATGAATAGTACTGGAATATGATAATAAACACCCATTAATGGAATAATGGTTGAATCATATTTAAATAGATACATTGGACCAGATAATGAGAAAATGAATACTATATGAGGTATACTAATTTTAAATTTGAATTTGGATTTGGGTCTACATAGTGTAAGGGTGAAACTCTTTCATTTCATAAATAATGGTCTCTAACGTGGGATTTGTATTTGATTATGTTATGGTGGTTTTAGACTTTAACAAACCACTATGGGAGAGATAATATAGAATATATAGGGATGCAAGATAAGTCATGACTGTTAAGGGATATACGAATATATATTATTTACATATTCTTACATGTGAGACTTTTAAGTGATTTTAAAAATGTGTTTGTTGAAAATATTCTAAGAACATGTATACCACTATAAAATATGGTTTTATTAATTTATAAAAAGGTAAATTCTTATAAATTTTACAAAAAATGGAAAAATCAGGGATATTCACATTGGACATGAGTAATAGTAACCCAATAAGATTATATACAAGGTTTATTGTATCATCCTTGGAGATAAGGAATATTTATAGAATCATATTTTCTTTATATTTTTTTAAATTTATAGAATTTATTTCATATGTATTTGTTTTATTTCCACAAATATAGTGGTATATTTTATGAATTAATAGGTACAATGTGTAGTGATTATATTGATACATTCTACTCATAAAACACTTGTTGCGATGATTTGGTCTAATTTCTATCCTGATGAAATTGAGTTGATTAGATTAATTTCATAATGAAATCCCCATTGGGATTCAAAAATATTTATCAATACTAATGGAATTGGTTAATTTAGTCTATATGTGGGTTAATCAGGGATATTTTATGAAAATGAACTGATATAATCATCTAGGGATGTATGAAATTTTTAACTAGCTGATGGGATACTAGTTTTTCTCAATGATTTATTATGATTATGATTCCACTATTTTTTGAGGGATGCAGATATTCTGAAAACAAATTTTTCAAAGCATGTTTGTTAAATTCCCTATCTTTTTCATTCCATTAAATATAACTAATGTGGTGAAAATGATTTTTTCTCTGATGATAATTGTTTTAGCTCATACGTGAACCCCATGTTAATGGTATTCATGGGTGATATCATAGTATATTCCAAGACGTAAAATGAATAGAGTAATATCATAAAGATTTTTTTTGGGTATGCTATAAGAGAATCAGCTTTGTTTTTAGATCATGAAATACTACTTCTTGATATAATAGGTCTGATTTTTAGGGAGTGTAACATTATATAAAAGAGTATTAGTAAATCCAAAAAAGGTAGATGTTATAAATTCTTGGGAGATACCAATGGATTTATTACATATTTGTTGCTTAAATGTACTATCTTGTTATGTATGTAGATTAATTCAAGATATTTTATAATTTTTATTATCAATGATGGCCATTATAAACATCAAAATTTATAAATAAAAATATTGTAATGAATAGCATATATGAAATGCAACACCCAGACTAGATGAAAGTATAACACCACAAGACTATATGATATATTTTTTTTAAAATAATTCAACCTATCCAATAGCATTCATTAAATTCCACACTAACATAGATTTTGTTACATGATAAAATGAGGTTCTATGATATCTAATGTTACACACAATATGGAGTTTAACCAAATGATAATATACTATAAATATTATTATTTAATATTTCACCAAGCCATTTGAATAGAGGGAGTGTATATTATTAACTAACTTATGATAATATATATATCTTAAAAAAATTTATTAGTTATATATTTTATATAAATAAAATAATAATTATTTAATACAAAATGAAATGGTTTCTAACAATTGTATTTTTTTCTGAAATAATACAATTCAGGTAATTTAAATCATTTTCATATTGATATTTGTTATAAACACATTATAATATTATATTTATTTTTTTGTTGTAAACACTCTTTCTAATTGAATCAATGAGACTTATTTTAAATTAAATTCAACAAATTATATGACTTAATTTGGATAAATGTAACTAAATATTTTTAACAATAATGATTATTTTTTAAGGATAATATTTTTTTACATTAATTAATAGTGAGAAAAGTTTAAATTAATTAACATAGTTAAGATGACAAAAAAAATTGTGAATTACATATTGTTCAATTAAAAATTATTTTTCACACACATAGGATCATCTTTTAGTAAATTGAATTTCATATTTAGAATAATTAGTAATAATTTAACTGATAAATCTAATTTTAATTTTATAATTATGCAATTGATTACCCTGGTAAACAAAAAGATACAAGTTACATTGGTGGAAAAAATAGATGGGTAAAATTGTGTAAACATAATTATTGGTGAATAACATGAACCTTTTTTGGAAGAGGTATTTTTGCACTTTATAATCCCTCCACATAATTATTGACCATTTTTTTGGAACATGGGGTAATAATGGCATCCCATTATTGAGTTCATTTAGGTATTTACATGAATATCTATCCTCTTCAGTTATAATAACGTTGCTCAATTTCCCCACATGTTCACAACTATAAAGTCATTTTTAATAACCATATCCTACCCAGATATCATTTTAACATCACTCATCTCATCCTATAATACATATTTTGGGAATAAATCCATCAAAGTATGTATATGGTGAAAACTTGTGGAGGATATCGAAAGTTGTGATGGTCTTCTTGACTGGGTATTATAATTTTATTACTTCCTTTACCTCTATAAATTATAATTAAACAATTAGTATATAAAAACATGTATATTAAAAATATTGGGATGTTTATCTGCTAATTTAATTACCTAAAAACCTCTACTTCCATAAAATGAGTAATGAAATCTTCGTCCATGTGTACGACAGAGTACAACATTGAGAATTTACTCCATTCAGTTCTCTGTTACCACAATTCATGGTTGGGTATGATGATGGATCAAATTTATAAAAATAATATTCAGAATTTAATTCTACATATTTTTTAATTATATTCTATGAAACTTTTTATATTACATTAAATTTGGAATACGATAACACCACTCTCTTATACGGCAGACTATTACGTCATGAAGAGATATGATTTATTTTTCACTAACAATTTATATGATATGTGATATATATATTTTTAATTAATATAAATTATATAAATAACATTAATTATATATTTATTATATATTTATCATTCTATAGAGATAATATATAATTTTATTTCTTAACTTTTCACTCAATTAATGATGATAACATCACTCACGTACATGTGAATTAAAGTCGAAACAATGTAATGTGAGAATATTTTAATCACCAAACTACATGGATGATATTATAGGAATATTTAATGAATAAATATAATATTATGATAATTATGTAATGATAAAATATTACTTACCTTATTTTTAGAATGATCATTGAAAAAATGAAATGTTACTCATTCGTAAATAGGAATTATCGTCTCCAGGATCATAAAATAATCTATTTCACAGAACCATTTTTATTAAATTTTCATAAAATTATAATTGATGTATAAATATAATAAATATATCATTAATATTATTCTATATATGATAAGTGTATTTAATATGTGTAGTAATATGATCATTCAACATGAAACAGGCATTGGGAAACAATGAAATTAACCCCCTGAATGATAATAATAATGATATATCATTAATGAGTGAGAAATAAGATGGTATTAATGGATCATATATGATATTATAATAATCCAATGTTTATTCATAATGTTATTAACATGTTTTAAAAAAATATAAAAAAATTTAAATAATGTACAACCATAAATTATTTCGAGGTACTAGATTTTCGGTCTCACTTTTACTTCTTTGAGACATACACCATAGTAACAACATATTTATTTTTTTAGTGTATATACATTCCCTATTATATATTATATAGTTATTTAATTTATAATAATGTTATTTAATGATTTATTAGAAGTTATTTCATTCATGGGGATTACTATAAAAAACTTACCAATGTAGGTAATGATTAATTCACAATATCTTCATTATTTATGGTTTTTTTAATCCCCCTAAGGGAATTGTTTGATATTTATATCATAAAGTCAATAAATTTTATTACACTATAATTATTAATGTAAATATTCATGTAATATTATCACTTTTCATTTTTTTATTACTTTACATTAATAGGAAAATATTTTTAAGTATATCTAACTTTATGTTCCACTTCATTCAAAAATCCATTTTCATTAAAACCCATGTTTTAATAATATGTTCTCAAAATTATTTTTTAACTATTAACAATTATTTTTGAAGACATTTGTTCCATTTTTTATTTTTAAAATGTTTTCAAATGACACATATTTTCTATTTCCAAACAGGAAACTTTTCAAATCATTTTACAGTATAAAAAGAAATGTTCCATTTTTAACTGGGACGAAACTTTTATAATTACCCACTGACATAAGAATAATTACATTATAGTTTACATTTAATGGATTTATGGAAATTTTTAATAAAAATTCTATTCGAAATATTCCTGAAATTTTGTTTTTAAAATGTAGTTTTAATATATAATTGTTGTCAAAATGTTATTTTAATTATAATTTTCTTTAAATTTCATAATGAAAATGATATATTTCTCAATAATGATTTAAAAGAATTTTTATAGTATTTATATTATCAAATTACATCAAAAAACTAATATAATTATGATACATTGAGGATATTTTTTATTTATGTCATCATTATTCTATAATTGTATTTTTTATAATCATTTTGATTGTGGATGTGCTATTTTGATACTATTCACCATATTACTCTAGATGGTTTTTGATTTTATATTTTTTATTGGGGTATGTAATAACATTTCTTATTATAATTTTTAATAATATTTTTTTGATATGATAATTTTTTACACCATTAACATGATGAATGAATTAGACATAATATGTGATGCATTATGCCTATTATAGATAGCCCCTCTATGCATTAGTAGGTCTAATGAGACAAACTAGATATTGTTTTGGTCATGGACATACCAATTTATATTGATTTATTTTCATGATCACATGATGATATATGAGTCCATTATATAAATAGAATATGGTATTAGATGAATTGTCATAATGCCTTGATGGTAATTTTTGTGTGTCCATCATTATGCAATTCAACATTATGAATTCAATTTTTTTCCATGTTATTATTAAATTTGTTATAATACCAATGATTATGTTTCATGATTATGTTATTATATATATGTGATTATTTTATCATCATTTATTCATATTATATTATTTTCAAGTTATTAATTTTATTGTATATGATTCATTTATTTATATTGAAATATTGATCATAACTTACTTTTCCATAGATTTTATTGTACATTTACCCTAACTGAGTATTTAAGCTCTCCTATTTCTGATCTTTTATTTTCCACAGTATTCTAGGAACTATTTTTTAATTGATGTTTAGGGATATTCTATAGATAATAATTCAATTTTCATGAATATAATTTGTTGTATATTATGATTTCCAATTTAAATGCGATTCAAGTCGGAATCTAGTTTACCAAGACTACTAATCATTTCAGTCCTTTTTGATATGGTTCCTTGTGTTTTATATCAATTTAAAAAAGAAGGTACTCACTCTAGGGTATTTGGGGTTGGGTTTTTATAATTGGTATCAGAGGATGTCTAGTAGAATCCTTAGAAACTAGTCAATGGAAAATATAGATTAGGGAACATAACCCTATTACATTCATTGATGATAAGTGTATAACAACATTATAATGTTTAGTTTATATATAAATTTTTTTTATACATGAAATACATTCCATATGGATACTACATTTTCTCATGGTCTAGGAATAGAGTGTAACATCTCATATTTCTCCGTATTTTATTTTAATATTATGTGGAAATTCTCTCGAGACCAGGTGATGTGACGGCGTATAGTTCTGAGGCCCGTTGAGCCTGGAACCAATGATTGAATTTAATTAAATAATTAAATTACGTGCCCATGTGGTTTTCTTGAAAAAGTGGAATAACATTTGAATGGATGCTCGGATCAGAAATATGAGGGCACTGTTGCGTTCATAGTAGTGATTTTACCATAGGCGAGGACTAACATCGGACGACATAGGTAAGTGGTGAAATCATGATTTTGGAAGTAACTGTAATAATATATTTAATAAAAATATTTTATTAAATCTTATTGTAGAAAATATCTTTTATCTATTTAAATAGAGATTTTCGTAGGGGTCCAGGGTTACATACCTCATAACCCTGATACCATTGGAGGCACTAGAGACTCTGGAGGAAACCCCAATGAGGATACAATGTTCTTGATGGGTTTCGGTGGAAACGACGACGTCACAACCAGATCTTCTCCAATGAATTCCGCAGATCCATGTTGGGAATTTGATCTATTTGTGATTTCATTCCCTTTCTAGATTCTTGTGACAAACGTGGACTAATCAACGAACAGATTTGTCCGCAGATCGATCCTATTTACGGGATGGGCTTTGGATGGGATTTTGGGGAAGAACATCATCCTTGCGATTTTATATGTTGATTATTTTGGATTTGATCTAACAACGATGAACCCGGATCATCACAAACAATGATCGAGGTTCGTCCCTCTTGTTCGTTTTGCGATTAATTTCCCCGTTCTTCGTGGAGACTCCTCGTTCGTCCCTGCGCTTGACGTTCTTGGAAGAAATCGATCGTTTCACATTCCTTTGTTGGCGCAATGATTTGAGATTGCAGATCCAACCCCGGAACGATTCAACGGAGGTGAGACTGAGGTTGCGATGAAAAATTCGGAGCTGATCGAGAGATATGGGGTTTTTGGCGTTTTCTTTCGGTTGAATCAATGCTTGTTTTCCGAGATGATTGAAGCTCTGAAACACCCGGATTTAGTGTTAGGATGATGAAACCAACCAGAATATTGAGTTTCGTGGAAAACGAAAGACATATTCGAGATCTAGATGATTGGACGAGGAGTGAGGAGGAAGATGATGGTTCTAGAAAAATCCAAAGCACACGATGTTTAGTATGGGCTACATGGCATGAGTTCGTCGGCGGACCACCTGGCATGTACTCCGGAAGTGCACATACACGAGTTAGGTATACATCCAAGGACACAGTGTGTATACCCTTCCATGGAAAGACCTGGCTAAATACACGGGATAACCCGTGTACTGGTACACGGGCATGGTAACACGGACATAGACCATGTACGGGCACATGGCCGGCGTACACGGAGCGAACCCCAGGTGCTCGAACACACCATGTAGTCCTATTACATGCCATGTAGTTACTTTTTTACGACAAGACTAGAGACACGGGCCGTTTTCACAGGTAGTACCCAGAATCAAGGAACACGGCCTGTGATCCCGCTACATGTCGTGTAGTCAATTCTTACACACCTGGACTGGAGACATGGGCCATTTACACGGGCAGTACCCGGAGTCAAGGAACACGACAAGTAACCATACTACACACCGTGAAACTTGTTTTATTTGGCTTAAGAAAGTTTTCTTCTATGACATGGACTTGTTTTCTTATGGTTCTTACCCTTGGTCTTTCCCCTGATGTTTACTGATATCATTTCTTATGTATAAGAATATGATCTCTTCAGCCAGACTTCCTGAATAGAGTTGTTGGAATCCACTCTATGAGACTTGGATCTGGATACTCCATTCCTTTCTGGTACACTAGGTAGAGTCCTTGGTATCAACGTGGCCAACATTACTTGGGCGCCGATCCTCTACTTAGAAGATTAGTTACGACTAAGTTGTTGGAATCACCCCATGGCTATTGGTCGTGATCCTCATCTGAACATCGTATTCTCAAGTACATGTGTAGTGTGTTCTCCCGGAACAAGTATTGTGTATCTCTCTCATTAGACCTAGAATTGTGTTCTCCTTGTTACGTGCTAAGTGGATTCTTTGAGCTGGATCATAGTTGTGGTTTTGTAGTAGTCGATTTTGTATGAGTGTGTCTGGATATTCATGTTATGTGTTTTGTAAACATATACTGTGTAGAGCTGACTATATCATTCCTTTTTGGTATTTTACCTTGTTGTATTCCTTTGTTGTTTCAGGGTGTCCAACAAGGTATTTCATACTCACCCTTGCACAGGCTTTACCCACATGTGTCGTATTATGTGCAGACGAGTGAGCCTTTGACAGGATTCTAGGTGGATGAGCACCAGACAGTGCTCAGTGAGATCATGCAGGCTGAGGTGTGTTCTTATAACTACGGATTGTAGTCCTAGTACCATTCATTACAGGATGTACTTTTTTGCAGACTCTTTTTTGGTGGTCTTGTACTTTTGGCCCAGGGTTTCACATTATTGAACATTACTTTCCTGTCGTGCTCTATTGGTTGGGATTTTAGTGTATGAATGCATTTCCAATTTTAGAAGTTTTTACTTTTTCTTCTAGTGGCCTTGGAGATATTACGTGCGTGTGTATTGGTTTATAGGAAATGCCTCCCATGTTATTAACATGCCCACTCAGTGCTATTCACCAGCCGCTGGCCTATTGGAGGCAGTCTTGGGATGTTGCGGCACTAGCCCCACTAGGAAGTGTCGTGACAGAGTGGTATTAGAGGTCGTCGGTTCTACTATAGGAACGAGAGTCTGTTAGTTTG
This sequence comes from Viscum album, assembly GCA_963277665.1. Classification (NCBI taxonomy): domain Eukaryota; kingdom Viridiplantae; phylum Streptophyta; class Magnoliopsida; order Santalales; family Viscaceae; genus Viscum; species Viscum album. The sequence goes on from OY728127.1 coordinate 2,019,416,817, forward strand.
TTTGGGGTAACATTGTTAAGTGTTTCGAGTGCGGATTTCAGGGTAGAGACCCCAGTATTGGTGCAGGAGGCTGACATATCCATACACCAGGACTCCGATAACATTCTTTTCGACTCGGAACATGATAACACTAGTTAAAGGTGAAAATAATGGTACATGCATCATATAAGAATGGGTTGTAGTTTCCATTTCCTTTTTGATTCAGCTCTCCAGATATACTCAGAGACTATGATACATCTTGTTTCATTACAGGATGCATCCACGACGCGCACCCTCTAGGATCCAGCAGCTCGATCACAAGGATGACCCCCTTAGTGATGATGCATTGGAACATGGACCAGATCTCGTAGTTTTACCTTTGGGTGGTGTGCCAGCTATTCCACCACTTATGGAGCATTGTTTAGTGCCTGTTGTACCAGTAGAGGAGGAGTGGATGTAGAACGCACTCCACGAGTTTCAGAGACAGAGACCCTAAATTTTTCAAGGTGAGCCTGAACCTCAGGTAGCAGAGGATAGACTTAAGGAAGTTTCCAGAGTCTTCCATTTGGTCAGGACACCAGCAGACCAGATGGCGATCCTGGCAGCGAGCCTTCTGGAGGGCTCGATAGGGCGATGGTAGAGTTTCGAAATCCAGACTCAAGACGAGGCCACTCTTGTGTGGTCAGCGTTTGAGCATCTCTTCATATAAGATTTTTCACCGGTTACCCTGAGAGTAGTACTTATAAAATAGATTCTTCGACTCTATCAGGGAACCATGACGGTGGATGACTATTCATCGAGGTTTACCAACCTTTCACGGTACTCGATGGATATGGTCAGGGATCAATACATCAGAGCTCAGACTTTTGAGTGTGGCTTGCATAGAGACATCCGAGCTAGCATCATCCCTATGAGCATTCCTACTTATGTTGGGGTACTCGAGGGGGCATTGGTGGTCGAGAGCTTCTTGGCATAGTAGAGACAGCCGAGCGTTTTCAGTAGTGAGTGAGCGAGTGTAGAGTCCTGGGCTGTAGGAAGCCGACATTAGGGACCCATGCATTGGAGGTGTTTTCAGAGGGGATCCAAGGATAGAGGATCTTCCATATAGGGTTCACTGGGTGCATCCAGCCAGCCTCGAGTGAGGCGATGCTACTCATGTGAATGAACATGACATATCACTCAATATTTTCCGACCCTCCATTCTAATCACATGGGAGCAGTGGATGGTCCACTGAGGCAGAGGCAATGTGTGGAGAAGATAGACCCGCGGGGTGGTGGAAGTGGTAGAGGAGCTGGGAGAGCAGTTGGATTTGGTCGGCATTTTGACCTTTTACCACCACCACCCCCTGGAGGTCCACCCCTGGCTTAGAGATCTTGTTGACATAGGCAAGGATAACTACAGGAAGCACAGGCTTATACCTAGGTACTCCTGGAATGATTAAAGTTACAATCTATGTGTTTTTATACTTTGTATTCCATACTGATAGACATAGGTTATAGTCATTATTTTCTAAACAGTTATCTTGTTCAAGACCTTGAGATTCCAGTTGAGTCGTTGACTCAACCACTAAACTTAGAAACACCAACTGGAGAATATTCAAAGATCACACACCTCTGTATACATTGTGACCTGACCCTTGGAGGCGAGAGTTTCGGTTCAAACCTCTTGGTGGTAGCGTCGAGGCCTAACGATGTCATTCTCAGTATGGATTGGATATCCACAGTTCATTCCTAGATTTCTTGTTTTAGGTGAAGGGTGCGGTGTTTCCACAGTTATGGAATGAGGTTCTCCATCATCGTTGAAAAGGAGACCCACACAGCGTATGATGGAGTCGTGCATAGGAAGATACATCCGATTTCACTTCAGTTGGCTAGCCTAGCCCTTGCACAACAAATGTTTTGAGTTTCTAGTTTCCAGAACTAGTGGCTGATTATGAGGACTTCTTCCTGGAGGTTTTCCCCAGATTACCTCCCTGTCGAGAGATAGATTTTTTCATTGATTTGAAACCCAGTACGACACTGATATCACCATCCACATATCAGATGGCTCCTGCAGAGTGTCGCGAGCTAAGAGTGCAGCTGGAAGACTTATAGAGGAAGGGCTTCATGAGACCCAGTGTTTCACCCTGGGCGGCCCAAGTGTTGTTTTCCAAGAAGGAACACGGGTGATTTAGGCTATGTTTGGATTACCAGCGCTTGAATCATGTGATCGTGATGAACCGGTATCCACTACCGAGGATCGATGACATCTTCGACTAGTTAAGAGGGGTATGATGGTTATCGATGGTTGATCTATGATCCGGCTATCACCAGTTGTGAGTAAGTTATGGGGATTTACTGAAGACTTATATCAGATTTTTCTACGGTCACTATGAGTACTTCTTCATGCCCTTCGGCATGAAGAACGCCCGACAGTGTTTATGGGACTCATGAACCAGATCATTCAGCCCTCTCTTGATCAATTCGTAGTGGTCATCATCGATGATATCCTTGTGTACTCAGTTTACGATGAGGATCATGCGAGGCACCTATGGATGGTTTTGGACACACTCAAAGAGAACCAGTTGTACGAGAAACTCTCGAAGTGTCAATTTTGGATAAAAGAGGTCCACTTTCTAGGACACATTATCACAGCAGATGGTGTAGTAGTGGACCCAGCCAAGGTAGAGGTAGTGCTGGCATGGGATCCACCCCAGAGTGTAATGGATGAGGGGAGTTTCCTTGTGTTGGAAGGCTAATATAATAGATTTATAATTTATTTCTCCAGGATTTCATCACACATGACAGTTATGACCCGAATGGGGCCACCTTTCGTGTGGACTGAGAGATACCAGCGGGCTTTTCCCCAGTTGAGACAGAGTCTGACGAGTTCCCCGATCAGGGGACTACTAGAAGAGGGCATCGAATATGTGGTGTTCTATGACGCATCTTGAACCATGCTTGGTTTTGTATTAATGTAGATGAAAGTTGTTATTGCCTATGTCTCACGTCAGTTGAGGCCACATGAGTAGAACTACGCGGCCCATGGTCTTGAGCTGGTAGTGGTAATTTTCGTGTTGAATATGTTGAAGCACTACATGAAGGGTGAGAGGTTTATCATCTACTCTGATCACAAGAGTCTCAGATATATATTTTCTCAGAAGTATTTCAATATGAGACAGAGGTGGTGGCTTGAGTTCATCCCGGAGTACTAATTTGAGATTTTTTATACTCATGGGAAGGGGAACATTGTGGCGGATTCTCTTAGGATGAAATCCGGTTCATAGTTGCTGGATGAGGTGACGAGGAAGTTGTCCTTTTTACAGTTATCCTTAGTGGATATAGGTGAGGGATATTACCTTCAGTTGATGGTTGTTACCCCTACACTCTTACAATGATTCAGGGGAACACAGCACGAGGATGCTAGCTGTGAGAATCTATGTGCTCATATATCTGCAGGGGATGCTGCTGATGGATATTCAAAAGTTGAGGAGAACGCTATCCTTTTTAGAGCGTGCACAGTAGTTCCACTGATGTTACTGGAGGAGGTTCTGTGGGATTTCCATACATCTACTTTGGCGAAGCATCTAGGCGTGGAGATGATGTAGCAGGTTCTACAATGTCAGTCTTGGTGGCCAGGAATGAAGAAGAGTGTGGAAGAGTTTGTTTCTCGGTGCCTTACATGTCAACAATTAATGGCTGAGATCCATGTTCCAGCATGTTTGACTTAGCCCCATGAGGTGCTAGAGTGGAAGTGGGATGAGATATCCATGGACCTAGTGATGGTTTTACCATGTACGTCCATGAGACACGATGCCATCTGTGTGATATTTGACCGTCACAACATGTTGGCCCACTTCCTAGCCATACAATAGAAGAGTTCAGTAGAGAGCTTGGGAGGCCTCTACATGCATGAGATATTTCAGATTCATAGAGTAACATCCACGATCATCTCAGATCGTGATGATTGTTTCACATCCCAGTTGTGGAAGGGATTGCAGGAGGATTTTGGGACTCAGTGACGCCGGTGCACATCGTTTAATCCTTAGACTGATGGTCAGACAGAGCGGACCATCCAGGTTCTGGAGGATATGATACGAGCTTGCATACATGTCTTTGGTCATAGTTGGGAGGATCGCCTACAATTTGTGTAATTTTATTATAACAACAGTTATCATTCCACAATTTGTATGGCGCCATTCAGGGCTTTGTATAGGAGACCTTGTAGGTCACCACTTTGCTAGGATGACCTAGGAGTTCTAGCACTCATGGGCCTAGTGATGGAGCATGCTACTACAAATAAGGTGTAGGTCATCTAGGAGTGCATGAAGCCTGCAATGATTCAGTAGAAGTCTTATTCCAATAGGAGACAGAGGCCCTTGGAGTTTGAGGACGGAGACCATGTGTTCATTCAGGTCTCACCTCGATGGGGATTGCAGAGATTTGGCCATGGAGGAAATCTATCTCTGAGGTTCATTGGCCCATTTCAGATTCTGAGTAGAGTTAGCGAGGTGGAATACTGATTAGATCTACCTCCTTAGATGGACCGGGTACACAATGTTTTCCATGTGTCGCGTCTGCGGAGATACGCGCATGACCCATCACACGTTATCGACTAGGGAGAGCTGGAAATCAATGATGGATCAACCATTGCTGAGTACTCAGTGGAGATCAATGATCAAAATGTGAAGATTATTCATGGTTGAGCTATTCCCTTGGTGCGTGTTTGGTGGAAGCATGGGAATCTCCCGGAGAGCACGTGGAAGCGGGTGTCTCAGATTCGTGTGCAGTACCAACATCTTTTTTAGTAGCATATTTTTCAGATTTTAGGGGATGTAGAGCCCTAAGGTGGGTGTGATTTAATGTATCATATTTCGCCATATTTTATTTTAATATTATGTGGGTATTCTATCGAGACCAGTTGATGTGAATCCGAGGCCCGGTGAGCCTGAAACAAATGATTGAATTTAATTAAATACATAAAATACGTGCACATGTGGTTTTCCTTAAAAAGTGGAATAACTCTGGAACGGGTAATCAGATCTGAATTCTGGGGGAACTGTTGCATTCAGAGCAGCAATTTTACCTTAGATGAGGCCTAAAATCAGATGACACTGGATGGTGGTGAAATCTAGTTTTTGGACATAAATGTAATAAAATATTTAATAAAAATATTTTATTAAATCATGTTGCAGCAAATATATTTTATATTTTTAAATAGATATGTGCCCAGGGGTTCAGGGTTATAAACCTTATAACCCTAAAACCATTGGAGGCTCTGGAGTCTCTAGAGGAAACCCCAACTTGGAGATGACATTCGTGAAAGGTTTCGCCGGCAACGATGATGAGGCAAACAGATCTTCGCTAATGAATTATGCGGATCCATGTAGGGTGTATGATCTCTTTGTGATTTCTTTCTTCTTCTTCATTCCAACGATGAACTCGGATTAATCCATGAATAGATTAGCCTGCGGATTTATCGTATTTGTGGGATGTGATTTTGTGGGGATTTTGGGGATGATCTTTATCCTTTCTATTTAATCTGTTGATTATTTTGGTTCTGATCTAATGGTGATGAACGCCGATCATCCCAAACAATGATCGAGGTTCGTCCCTCTTGTTCGTTTTGTGATTAATTTCCCCGTTCTTCAAGGAGACTCCTCGTTCTTCCTCGCGATTGACGTTCTTGGAGGAAATTAATTGTTTCATGTTCGTTTGTTGGTACAATGATCTGAGATTGTATATCTAACCCCGGAACGATTATATGGAGGTGAGACTATGATGGTAATGAACAATTTAGAGCAGATCGAGAGATATGGGTTTTTTGGGCGTTTTATTTCGTATGAATCAATGCCTATTTTCCGAGCCGATTGAAGGTGCAAAAGACCTGGATTCTGTGTTAGGATGATGAAATGAACCAGTGTCTTGATTTTCGCAGCAAACGAACGACCAAATCAGGATCTGAAAGATCAACCGAGGTGCGAGTAGGAAGACGACGATTCTGGAAATATCCCGACTACATGGCATGTAGTATGGGCTATATGGAGTGTGTTCGTTGGTGGACTTCCTGGCGTGTACTCTGGGAGTACATGGACACGGGATGGATACACGACCAAGGACACAGCGTGTATAACCATTCCCAGCCATACCTAGCCAAATACACTGGATACCCCGTGTATTGGTACACAATCATGGAAACACGGACATAGACCATGTATGGGCACATGGCCAGCGTACATGGAGCGAACCCCAGGTGCTCAGACATGGTGTGTAGTCCAATTACACGTCGTGTAATTACTTTTATACAACAAGACTAGCAACACGGTCTGTTTTCACAGGCAGTATGCGGTTTCAAGGAACACAACATGTGATCCTACTACATGCCATGCTGTATAGTCTTACACACATGGACTGGAGGCATGGGCCGTTTACACGAGAAGTACCTGGAGTCAAGGAAAACAGCATGTAACCATACTACACACTGTTTAACTTGTTTTACATGGATTGATCCAGTTTTCATCTCTGACATGGACTAGTTTTCTTAGGGTTTGTCCCCTTGGTCATTACCTTGATGGTTTCTGGTATCATTTCCTATGTCTAGGAGTATGATCCCTTCAGTAGGACTTCCTGAATAGAGTTGTTGGAATACCCTATGTGAGAATTGGAGCTGGATCTTCTATTCCATCCTGGTAAACTAGGGAGAGTTCTTGGTATCGACATGACCAACATTACCCTGGCGTTGATCCTCTCCTTAGAAAATTAGTTTAGATTGACTTGTTGGAATCACTCCATGGCTATTGGTTGTGATCCTTATCTGAACATCGTATTCTCAAGTTAATGTTGTGTGTGATCTCCCAGAACAAGTACTTCGTATATCTCTCATCAGACCTAGGAGTGTGTTATCCTTGTTACATTCTTAGTGGATTCATTGAGTCGGATTTTAGTGGTGGTTTCGCGGTAGTCGATTTAGTATGAGTATATCTGGATATTCTTGTTATATGTTCCGTAAACATATACGGTGTAGAGATGACTATATCTTTTTTTTGGTATTTTTCCCTTGTTTTATTCCATTGTGGTTTCGGGGTGTCCTACTGGGTATTTTTATACTCACCCCTGCACGGGATTTTCCCGCATGTGTCGTGTCTTGTGAAAATGAGCGGGCCTTTGACAGGATTCTAGGTGGACTGGGACCAGATGAGGCTCAGTGAGATTAGGCAGGCCAAGGTGTGATCCTATGACTACGGATTGCAGTACCAGTACGTTTCTTTACAGGTTGGACATTGTTTCAGAATCCTTTTTGGTGGGAATGTACTTTTGGACTAGGGTTTTACATTATTTTACTTTACTTTCCTATTGTACTATGTTGGATGGGATTTTAGTGTATGCATGCATTTCCATTTTTATTAGATTTTACTTTTTTAACTAGTGGGCTTGGAGATGTTGTGTGTGTGCGAACATGTTTATATGAAATGCATCCCATGTTAGTAACATGCCTACTCGGTGTTAGTCATCATCCCCTGGCCTATTTAAGGCGGGCTTGGGGAGTTGTGGCTCGGGCCCCACTGGGACTGGTCATTAAAAAGAAGAACTGTGGTGTAATAAAAATGGGAAGGGAATATTGTGCATGTCCCAATCATCACACGCTGGATGAAAACGTGCTTTAGTACACACTTGGTATGACACTCTTGGGGGATGTAATGTCGATAATTCATATTTTCATTATAGGATACTATGAAGGATTTCAAAAAATTGATATCCCAAATGAAACAATGTTTATGATAATGATATTACCAATGAATATTGTTTTAATTTATATTTTGTGTCACACTAATTTGTTTATTATACATTATGTTTTATAATTTTATGATATAAACATGTGTTTTACATTATGTTGAAATGCTGATTCATGGAGGAAATAAGAACTATATCAATCATCATTCATCATGTATAGATTTCACTCCTATGAGAGGTAATTAATCTTTAGCATGTATTGGATATGGAACCGATCATGTAATAACAATGTTGGGGAAGATGAATCAGTAATAATTAATTACATTTCACACATGGTTTAGCCTACTAATATATCATTAGTGGTAACAATGTTTTACTACATCATATGTCAACATCCTTCAACTTTATATGGGTCCAATCATCATTTTGATCTGAGAAATGGAAAAGTTCCTTGGAGAATATATTTATGGCTTTTTGAAGTACTGAAAGGTGGAATGTTGACATGATATATTATCAAATCCTATGAGATGTGGATCAATATTTGTCATTGATTCAATATACTAAAGATATGGAATTAATATCAAGCGTGAAGTGGATTAATTTCAATGTAACAATGTTGGAAAAATACATTCCTTAAAACCAATAAATGGATATGGAAAGACAATACATTAGACTAAAACATAATAAAGAAGAAATATTTCTTATGTTTCCAGGCAACATTATATAGTTTAAAGGTATTCTTTAGGCTATGTATGTAATTCAAATAGAATTAATGACCATTTATTTAATGGTCTTAACAAAAAACATTATAGGTATATAGTCTCCCAAACATTCTCATCATACAAGGAAATGGTATTATATGCTATCAAGATAGAGAATGAATTATCCAACACTTATGACATCGAAGGGAATTATGATAAGTTGTGGAAGGTAGAATAAATATTTATAATGTTAAATATGGGAAGAATTATTTTATAACAAGTAATACATTAGGAAGGAAACACCTTGGAACCTGAATAAATGGAAAATGAGTTTTCATTATGTGTGGGGAAAAGGGACACCATTATCATGATTTTAAGGAAAATAATGAATTTTCAAATGTTTGAATCTTAAACAATAAGTCTATGGGAATCAATGAAATTGAATTCATACATATTCAATAGATTATACCTAATAAAAATCTAATATATCTGAGTCACGATTATGTTATTACCACATATGACGTTGAATGATTTATATTCTATTGTTTGGATACAATAAATATGTCACATGCATGTTTAATCAGTGAAATCGTAGTTATAAAAATTATGAAATGTATATGGATTGTCATACCATTTTTATCATTAATTATTTGAAATTGTATGTTTTATTGTACTAATGAGAAAGAAAAATTATTCAATTGAATGTTGATATTCTTGTAAATAAAATTATCGAAGAATATATAAAACTTAATATGTTCCTAAGGATCATATAAAGATGTTGGATAAAATAGATGGTTGTTATTGATAATTTAAATTGGATTTCAATAATTCCTTTGTTACTGATTAATGATAAGTTTATTTTTGATATTTTTTAATCATTTTTCAATATTCATGGTTCTCATTCATTAGGAAGGGTTGAACGATTAAAAATGTATGAAATAGAATTGGTTTAACATTTCATTATCATTTTGAGAATAATGTATTATATCACTATATAATGATTTATTCCTATTGGATAACTTCAGAAAGTTTTTTTTATAATAATAAATACAGATAAAAGGGGGAAATTATCATCATAATATGGATCTTATGATCCATTATATGTTAATTCTAATGTTTCATTCAAGATGAAATAATTTTTTGATATCTTTTTCATAGATTATGTGATGAATTTAAAATTTATTGATGAAAAACCGAAGGATAAAATTGTTCTTATGACGTAGAATAATATCATGTAACTAAATTTCCATATATTATAATACATTAATATAATTAAACAACATTAGGCTAATTATATTGAAAATAACGTTATTCTATAATATTTATATCTGTCAAATCATACGGTCTTTTAAATAATCACTAATTTATGGTTTTGGGGAAATTGCATTCAATTTATCAATAAATTTATTATTATAAAGGACCAAAATAATTCATTATAATTATTTAGGAAAATATATTGGTCTATATATTTACGTTACACTAATGTTATCCTACAAATTAAATTATTTATGTGTAATTCCATATGACATTTTTCATATCCCATTTACTCTTATTATGAGGTTGTTTTGTTAATGATTATATGATGTTGGTTATTTAATAAATGTATCCTCAATTGAAAACCCGTGATTACTATGATCAATTATAAATTATGAGGAAAAAATTTCATTAAGAAAGGTATAATGTAGTACCCCAAAATAATAAAATAAGAACCTTTTATTCAATATCTTATATGACACAAAACAAAAATATTAGAATAAAATATTTCTCCAAATGAATTTGTGATAATTTGATTATAAAATAAATTCAATATGTTAATAATATTTCATTATAGGAAACACTTAGTTAACTAGTGTTACAAAAAACAACGTGTTTCCTCAATAAACTACAATAAATGCAGGACCATGTTTAAATGAATAACAATATACTGTTAACATTGCGATTTAATATGTTTCCTATACATTATAGGGAAATGTAGGAATAATATTAAATTACATATACAAATAAATATTCTTCAGAATATATTTATTATAAATAAAATAAAAATCATTTAATATAAAAATACATTTTATATGGAAAAATCATACTTTTTATGAATACAGGCTTTATCGTCCATTGCACACATAATTTAAAATTAATTTTAACAAATTTAACATTTTTTCTAATATTCATTTTTTTAAATTAGAATATAAAATTATAATTAGGGAGATATATTTTGGATTTTTCAACAAGGTTTCATTTTTTTATAATTAGAGAAAATTTCAAAATTTTAATTAAAACGTCTCTTTCATTTAAATAAGAAATAGTTTTGAATTAAATTTTGAATTGTATTAAAAGTAAAATTATTTAAATTATATATTAATAAATCTAATTTAGGTCATGGGGCACATTTAATTGTATCATTTTTATATAATGTGATTATAATAGTTTGATCAATTTCTCATTAAAAATACATTATCTTATCATTTTTACATGGCTAATTTTAAATTAAATTATATCACATAAAGGAAATTTAATTTTAAAAATGGGATTTTATAATAATAATAATAATAATAACTAAATTTAATATATTAAACATAATTTTTTATCCTAATTATTATAGAATATAGATAAAAATATTTACATCTTTTCGATTAAAACTGGATTTTGGGCATTAAATGCAATTGTGTTAAAATTAATTTCCACACATATAGGATTTTTATTTCATAAATAGTATTTAATATTTTCAATCAATAAGTTTGTATTATAGAATAAGAATTATTATAATTTTATTCTTACTAGATGAATTATCTAGGTAAATAAATTCATATGAGTTATCATGTTAAAAAATCTAAAAGGTTAAAATTAAGTTAACCTAAATACTAATGAATATCATGATAAAAATTATGTTTAATTGTTTTATTGGATGTATTTACCCACCATATAATCCTTCTTATAAATTATTTATCAATTTTGGAGGCACATGGGCTTATAGGTACAACCCATTATTTATTATATTTTGTTATTAAAATAATGCATCTCTTACCAAATTAAAAAATACAACTCAGCCCTCTAACATGTTAACAACTATAAATAAATTTTTATAGACCAAACACATACAAAAAAATTTCAAAAAATAACACCTATAATCATAGAATACATATTTTTGGAATTATACCATCCGATGATGGTTATGGTACAAACTTCATGAGGATACCCAAATATGAAGAAATGTTTTCAATGAGTTTTTTAATTTTATTACAACCTCCAACTAATTAAATTATTATTAAAAAATGATGATATAATAAACATATTATATTATATATTATAATTTTTTATTTTTTTCATGGGAAAAATCTCCTCTTTCATCAAATGTGTTACGAAACTTTTGTTCATTTGATCAGAAGACTACTACCACACGAATAATAGAAATTCAATTTTCCATTATAACCTTTCAATTTTTCATATGATGATGAATATAATTTATATTTTTGATACTTATAATTTAATTTTACATGTTTATTTATTATATTATATATGAATTCTTACATCCCATTAAATAGTGGATATAATAAAAATGTTTGTGAGTTTGGTGGAATACAGCCTCGCGAAGTGATGTCATTCCTTTGTCATTAACGCTTTACATTGACGAAGGGAAGAATAAATTTAATTAAAATATGTTTTATAAAAGAAATAATTATTATATTTATTATATATTTATTATTATGTAATGCTAATATTTCTTTATATTTCTTACAATTTTTTCTCACTTAATGATGATAACATTATTCAGGTTTGTTTGGAATACCTCCTTTACAAAGCGTTGTGACAATATTTTCATCAACACACCACATGTATGATATTTATATTTAAATTTAAATAAATAAAGCTAAATTATAATCATTATGGAATGAAAAAATATTACTTAACACTTGTCCTAAATGGTCATGTGAAAGTGGAAACGTTACCTGTTCATATGTACAACCTACCATCTCTATGATTATAACATACATGATTTTTCAAACCCATTTGTAATGATTCTTATTATATGTTTAATTGATTTATAAATGTTATAATAATTTTATATTTATCATTAATGATTTTATATTTTTATATAATCTGTCATGAACTATTTCTTTCATAATGGAACACTCACATGAAATCGAGGAAATTAACACCCAGAACAATGAAAATAATGAATGAATATTAATTAATGGGTGATAATATGTTATAAAATTATTATATTAGAAATTATAAATATTAATATAGTAAGATAATAAGTTAATGAAATGTATAAAACTAATATATTGGAGAATAAATTACATTCAACCAAAAGGAAGAAATAGGTATAGGATTTCCCATCTCACTTTTACATTAAGGAGACATATGTCATATTCACCATCGTTATGTTTTCATTAGTTTATATACGACACATAATTTCTATCGTATAATGAATTAGATTATGATCATGATATTTAAATTTTCATTTTATTTTATTTCATGTCTGGTGTTTATCATACTCAATTTACCAATGTTTTAAGGAATTATTTCACAATCTCATCATTAATCAAGATTGTTTTTATCTAAGTCTCCCTTGGGGCTATTTTTTTGATATTCCTATCATAAAATAAATATCTTTTATTATAATTTTATAATTCAATAAATGTAATGTTTAATATAACTTTTATGACTATTTAGTACATAAAATTATTGAGGAATTTTTTTCCTAATAATCCAACTCTATTTCTATCTTTCGTTGAAAATATATTTTCTTAAAGAACCATGTTTTATAAAAATAATTTCAATAATATTCATCAAAATATAAAAAATGTTTATTAAAGACATTTATAAACTATTTTTAAAAATAATATTTGAATTTTAATTTAATAATCATTTTCCAAATAATGAACTTTTCTATCTATTTTACAGTGAAAAAGAAATGATATTTTTTAACTTCTAGGGAATGTATTAAAATAACCACCATTATAAAAAGCATTTATTTGATGATTATTTTTCTGTTTTACAATGTTATTTTTAATGAATTTTTTTCCAAATCTATTGAAGATATTAGTTTTTAAAAGTGACTTTCTACGATATTTTATTTCTATATATATTTTTATTTTGGAAAATAAATAAAACTTTTACTAAATAATATTTTAATAGTTATTTTTGGGGATTTATATTCATAAATGAAATAAACCATTTAATTTAAATATTATCAAATGAAAATATGTATTATTAATATTAATGGTATTCATTCAATGGATGGTTTTTGATAAACATTATTCTGGATGTGCTATTTTTATACGAATCACTAAATTAATCTAGATGGGTCATGATTATGTTTATTTTATTAGTGTAAGAATTAACATTAAATATATTACATCTAAATATGATAAATTATTTTGATTATGTTTCACCACTTTTATATGAGGAATGAATTGGACCTTACGAGTGACTCGTGGATCCCGATATAGATTTCCCCTTGATGAATCATTAAGTACCATCAGATAAATGTGATATGGTTTTTTCCACAGCCATACACATTCATATAGATGCATTGAAAAACTCCCATGATGATTTTAGAAGTATTTTCACAAGGCGTAGATGGAATGTTTTAGATGTCCATAATTATGAATTCTGTCATTATGAATTCTGTTATTCATATTCCATGTGATTATACAATTGTTTGAATAATGCATGGATAAGTTTACTTATCATGTGAATATGTACATGTAAATATTTATTCATCATATATTCCAAACATATTATACTCAATTTATCAATTATAGGGATTTTGATTCACTTATATAGATTTACATATTTATTATCAATTATTTATTCATATATTATATTGTACATTAACCCTTACAGAGCACTTGACGAAACCAATTTGTTATATTTTATTTTATACTGGATAAAATAAAATATTAAATGATTGATTTAAAGGGATATAATAAGGGTAATAATTTTTCTCTAAAAAAACATCATTTTATTTAATGTTTTCAAAAGTATTTATCTAGTTTTTCCAGAATAATAAACTATATGGTCCATTAGGATGTGATTCATTGTATCTTATTTCAATGAAATTTAGAAGACACCGGATCTGAGCTATAAGTTATGTATTTTTTTAGGCCATGACTAATAAGGGAGTAGTTATTAGGAAAAATTATTTTTGTGAGATGACCTCTCAGAATTTCAATTACAGTCCTAATTCTCCAATAAAACTAATCTTACCCATGTTGGATAAGAAATATATATTGTATTGTTATTAACATATAATTACATCGAGTCGATTAATGATCAAAGTTGATTGGAACTTTTCATATGGTTTTGGGTAGCTGAAGCCTCATGAATCGTGTTTCTAGATTCATGATTTGATGATGGAGAAAATGATTTAGAAACAATAATATTTGTGCCATTATGTTATTGGAATGATATATTTTGTATATATTCCATAAGAGACACAAATATATTTTCTCTTTGCGAAACGTAAATATTAGATAGAGGAAATAGGCTGATTACTGAGATTATATTGGATGTGGAAAACATTATACCCCTAGGAAGTATAATAGAGTGTCTCAGTAACTCATTAGTAAGACAAATCTATAGATATTGTGTATGTAACACCTTGATTTTTTATGAAATTTTTTTCTTCAAATTGAATTTCTCTAATAGCATACTAAACACACAACCCCGAATATATAATAATTATAATAGCTTATCCATTAAATTGGTGGGTATGATTATTACTAAATAAATTATGAAAATGTTTTGTTTTACACATTTATAAAATAAATTTATTGTTTGCCAGTTATTTAGAGACAAAAATATAAAAAAAATTAAAAGTGGTGTCTTTTAAAAAACTGTTTTCAAAGATGAAACATAAATTTATTTTATCATATTAAATTAATAACTAATATTTAATGATTTTAATTAAATTCATATATTATTTATTTAATCAAATCATTTATCATTCATCATATATTTTTTCTCAACATGTGATAATAATAATTATAATTTTATGATTAATAATATTATTTTACTGAATTTTTGTTTCACCACACATTATTTAATTATTTTGTGATTAATTTATTCTATATTTAGAAATTAAATCCTGGAAAATGAATTCTATATTTTAAATTGTTAGTTTCAAATTATTTAAATAGGACCCCATTATTTTTTGTCAATACGAATTGTAACAATGAAAAAATGCATGACATCAGTAATGTTTAAATATAGTAAATTTTAGCTACAATTTCATTGTAAGGTCATTATATTTTATAATATTTTAATTTTAATAAATTTAATTTAACCATTTTCACCTCAGGCTCTTAATTGAGTTATTTAATGGAAAATATTTCATGAAAATAACCAATATATTATTTAAATAGAAGAAAGTTATAAGATGTCCTCGTATTATTTTTAAATATCTCTTCTGTTATCTTATTTGGAAAGATAATTTTTTCATAATAATATATTTAAATCATAATATTAATAAAATTATTATCATCAAGGAAATTAATTTTTAGTTTTTAGTAATTTAATATTTACACTAAGAGATAACAAAATTCCCCCACAATATTTATTCGACTAATAAAAAACAAATGATATTAAAAAACAAAATGTGATATAAATTGATTAAAATATTGTGTTTTTTGAATTTTTTTAAGAGTAATATTATATATTATCGATGTGTAAATGGATGAGATTCAAATTCACCTATTGTACTGTTCTCCCTAAATTCAAATAAATTGTGCAGTGTCAATGGGGACGTCAACGTTAATTTATCAACATTATATTCTATTAAATTATATAAAACACATGATAAATAATGAAATTAGAAAATTAGGGAAATCTGTGGACAAATATTTTATATCTATCTTATTTATACTCCAATTTTTACCTTATATCTAAAATTATAACATTTTAAGAGTAAAAATATTTTTACTAGGCTTAATTTTTAAATAGGATAATTAAGGGGTCAAATAATAATATGATGTTTAAAATAACTCATATACCTATAAATGTATTATTGATATATGAAATTTCAGTCATAAAATACCATATCATTGAATATTTTGACATATGTATCCTTTTTAGATTCAGAATGGCTTAGTTATAATTTTTTTAAAACAAATTGTAGTGTGTCCTTCCCCTCCCCTATAAACTGAAACCCCTTTATATCAATTCTTCACACCATCTTGGGTAATCTATATTAAAGAAACAATAGACATTAATCTTTTAAATATGATTATTAAATTTATATTTTTTCTATACATCTTATGATAGCACTCATGGGTTCCTTAAGAATGGATCTAAAGGAGGACTCCAAAAGAAGATGTAATCTTCTTACTATAAAATATTCCTTTTATTTCTTATTTTACCCGATATAGATATATTTTTTTAAAATAAATAAATTATTTATTTGAATAAATAAATTATAATTTTAAAATTACAAGGGAAGAACACATTTCCACAGTATTTTCTATCAAATAAAATGTGAATATAGGGCATGGGGTAATTTATGACTTACCATCGTCACGTAGAGTCATAAATAATTTTTCATCACTATATAATATGGATTATGTTGAGGATGAAATTAGTTTTTATATATGAAAACAATGAAATAAAAATTATTATTTATTTATAATATCAATTCTACCTTCTTACATTCCCATCCATTGGAAAATAATAATGTTCCATGTGCATATGTGTGGGCTACCACAACAAAAAATTTATGTTATCAATTATTAATTTTCAATATATATATAGAAATAAGAATTTGATTAATGTATATATATAATTTATAAGTTATAATAATGATTATATATATTATTATATTAATTTACTTTTTTTTGATATTTCAATTCAATATTGAAAACATCGTTCATGTGTACATACAAACTATTGTAACTATAAACAATGTAATTATGTTTTATATATATAAATTTTAGGTATTACTATAAATAAATATAATATTAATATATAATTGATATTTATTACATCAATAACATTATTTAGATGATGGAACCATGATCAAGTTATAAGTGCTAATATTACTGAACAAATAAATACATGAAAAACAGAGAAGTTCATACTTAGAATAATGATCTTAATATATAATTAGAGGTGACAAAAATATTATAAGTAAATAATATATGCTACGATATATACAGTTATGGTGTTATAATAAATTTATAATAAAATTATATTTATTATATAGTATGTTAAGACACAATATAAAGATGCCAAAAATGATGTAGCATTTTATTACACAGTCTCATCATTATTTGGGATTGTTTATGTTTACTTATCTATTTGGGAAAATATTTAATCTTCCTATATTAATACATAAATATATATTACCCTATATTTATTTTTGTAAATTAGATGACTTCCATTAATTCTATACTATTTACGTATTCATGATACTAAGATCATGTTTTAGGGGAAAATCAATATTTTGCATATAGTCAAGATGCTTTATCTATGATATCATAAATTTCCATAATATATAATACATAATATTTTTAGAATTACCCAATGATTTATGAATTATTTATTTAATTATTTAGCAATGTTTTATATTTTTACATTTTATTTATATAAATAATCTTATTGTTTTCCAAACCTGTCACTTTCATACCTTTTAAAAAACGGTGAGTGAAATGTATTTTTTAAATTATATAACATGGGTGGAATTAACCAACATCATGAAATCTAGTTAATTTGAAACATACATTATAATATTCTAAGGTTATTTTTTTAGATAATGTTTTCCTAGATATTTTTAACAAAATTTAATATGTATTTTCAACAGGAAAAATTTATCTTCTTCCATATATTTTTAAGTGAGAATTTGAAATTACATTCATATATGTCAAAATCCTTGTTGAATATAATAATTTACTATAGATATACTATTAAGAAACCATTATTATATATTTACATTTATGATTTGTAATACTAATTATTGGGAAATGTGTTGATATTTATTTTTTAGTTCTTCCAATAAAAAAATTTATCCATATTATTAAGTCATGTTGATTTTGTAATGTTATTAATTAATTTGATGTATACAATGGAATTTTAATGTGATGTGTGGGACCAAAATTACAGAACCCATCAATACATTTTTAGTTATCATGAGACAAACTATGTTTGGTATTTATATGGGGCCTTAGCTTGTTATGTATGATATATTTTCATTAGGCCTCGACCCTGTGTTTTTGTTTACATAAAATAAGGCCTGAATGGTATGTTTTATATGTTCAATTTTATGAATTACATAATAATATTATTATTGATTAATGTACATGTGATTATTTGAATAATTTAAATATACATGGATATTTTTTATCACATTAGATTATTTATGTTGAATTGTTTGATTAAAATTTACTTATTGTCATATTATTCATACATTATTTATATTTTGTTGTACAAATACCATTAATGAGAATCTGAGCACACTAATTTGTTGTATTTATTTTCTCTAGGATACCAAAAACTATTTTATGCTTTATATGCAGGGATATACGAATTATGAACTTGGTTTTATCCAAGAAAATATTGTGTTATATTTTATCTTTTCCAATGTAATGTGATATTTGTCTATGTATCCAGTTTTCTACGACTAAAAAACTATTTTCCCCTTATAGTTGTGTTCACATGAATTATATTCTAATATACATATGTATCCATAGAAACTGGGTTACTGGATTTGGGTTCCTAATTATATGTAATAGAGGAATTTTAGGAGGAAGAAAAAGAATTAGATTAGGTGAAACATAGATAATGGGTCATAAATTTATGACAGAAATTGCGCATATTCCCAATGAGACCAATTTTATAGTTATGAGATTAGATATTTATTAATCTTTTAATATATTTTATTTTTAAAGAGTTTTGAAATTATACATTTTGATTCATAATGTTACGAGCTAATCAAAATGTATGAAATTTTTAAAAAATATATCCCTGATGAAAGTATATAAACTATATCAATGCACATAAACTATGTAGGGATTTTCCACATGAGAATTATAATAAATATGGGGATGGAGATGGATAGATTATAACCATATTACGATATATGAAATAGGTTATAACTAATAACTATGCCGTTATGAAGTAACCTCTTAATCCATAATGTGGTTTAATAATGGAAGACCACTTATGATGTCAGAAACCTATATCATTAAACAAGACTACAAATCCCATTGTTGTTGAGAAATGTATATCTTCCATAGAGAATATATTTCACACATTGATATTTAATGAAATAGATAAGGTTATCATGACAATTTTTCATCCTTATAGGGATACAAAATAATGGTGATATTGATTCAAAATACTATGGATGAGGAGGAAATTTAAATCTTTAAATGGAAGGACTGTAATTATCTTTTCATGGAAAACTGTTTCCCTCACGTAAAATGTGATAACACGGAGAGGCAATTCTAGAGTCTAAGACTAATGGAAGTTAAAAATGTTGTTATTTTTGAATAACAAATTACATGCTTTTCATGAAATAATGAATACTAAATATGTAGTCCAACGATTAATAATATTCATTTCATTGGTGGGATAGATCTAATCATTTAAAGTGAACTCTTATCCAAGATATTATCATCAAAAGTAGATATAATTTAATATTATATCAATATAGATAATTTTTTATTTATTACTTATGGATTCCAAAGAAATAATTTAAAGTAGACTAAATTTGATATAAAATTGGAAATGGGATATAAGGGAATAAATTTTTTAAAAAGTTTTGATAGTTGTGGAATGTAAAACAATGGTAGATACTATAATGTAAATGGAGTTTTCTTTATGTGGGGTGAATAATGTCATCATTATTATAAATTAAATGGTATGATATAATGCTTTAATGTATAATGATTTATCTAAAATAAAATTTATAAATACTCCATCCAATTTCTCCAACATAATGTGAAAATTTCATAATAGAACCAAAGAGAAAATGAAAAAACTCATGCAATTACAAAAACATTAGTGGTAGTTCCATGTGATCCAGTGAATGAAAAATTTATCATCCACACAAAGACTGAAAATGATTCATTTTATTCCATTTCTACCCACTATTTTATTTATAATAAATTTTAAATATGTATCTTATCAACAATTTTATAATTATATATTTATTTGGTGATGAAAACTTCCAATGGTAGGATAACTACATTTAATATATTTAACCCTAACGTCGTAGATATTTTTGGGATGGTTCCTCATTTAAATATTAATATTATTTCTCAAGTGTAATGTTTTTGTAATTTTCGGTATAGATTGGGTCTCTCTACATAGATCTGTTATCAATTGTTATAGAAGTGAAGTTTCATTTTATATTCTAATGAATCCTTGAATCATCTATTAGTGAAACTATGAAATTGGAATCCTAATATAAATTAATTCAACAATATGGGTTTTCCCTCTTATTCTCGAGGGATATATATCATAAATAGTTATGGAGTGATCTAATATTGACAATTTTCATATATGACAAGGAATATGATGATGTATTGATTGAGTGAAATCCTAGTCCTCCCACTAATTGTGATTTTGTTAATTTAATAAGAATCATACATGGTGTTGTTTATATATGGTCTAGATTGTGTTTGATGGATTGAAGAAGAAATTCCATGAAAATATTGATATGGGATTCATTTGACCAACGACTTCTACAATGGGTGAACCAATTCTTTTAATTATGATTTTTTTTTCAAAGCATCATTTTAATTATTATCACGAATGAAACAAAATCTCTAATAAATATTTTTTATATACTTCATATTGGTTATGTATTTGATCAATTATGATGATCTCTTTATTTTTCCATGAATGGTCTTTGATCTGGATATCATCAAATAATGACTAATAAGGATGGTATATCCAAGAAATCATTTTGTTTGAGGAATTATCAATATAAATTTAGAGTAATTCTATTTGGTTTTTTTATTTCACTTGTTATCCTGATGTATTTAATGAATAGTGTCTTTAGAAATTTTCTTGATCAGTTGGTTGTATTAATTACAAACCATATTCTTATTTATTAAACATTTAAGATGGATCCTGAAGACAAATTTCTAACTATGAGGAATATACTGAGTAAAGATATGTTATATTAAAAATTAACCATGTCTAAAATTGGTTATCATATTTTTTAATTTATGGGTTTCATATTCTCTTGATAGGGAATATTAGTGGATCCATATAAGGTGAATGTTATTTACTTATGTGTCAAACCATCCACAATTACTGGGATCCGTTAATTTATTTTTATGGCTATATATCATTTAAACATTATATGATATTTACCATTAATAAAAAATCTACTCACAATGTTAACTCTAAAGGGAGAATGGTAGTTTTGGATAGATGATTGTGAACAAAAATTAAAATAATTAAAGATATGGTTAGTCAGTTCTCTTGTTTCTTACACAACCCAATAGTGGGAAATGGATATTAATTTATAGTGATTCATCAATGATGGGGGTTTGATTGATTTTCATTAAAAATGGCATGGTTATAGATTATGTATCATGAAAATAGAATTATTAATTGAAAAATTACTAAACTTGTGATTTGTAGTTGGTAGTAGATTCTTATTTAAGGAAGATAAGGATGCATTATCTATATTTTCAAAAGTCTGATATATATATATTAATATGAAAATATTGAATTATGTATTTACATTGAATGAGTTGAATATGTTCCATGGAATACAGTAGGAGATGATCAATGATTTTGATTTCTCAATACATTTCCTCTTTCAGAAGAGTTACAAGGTGGAAGATGATTAGATTTAAAAGGATAATTCAAGTATGCCTATGATGATGACTAAAATATATAAAATATTTCTATATTTTTAAATTATTTATAATGAAATATTAAATTAAATGGGAAATCATATAATCTCTAGAATAATTATCAATATTCGATCAAAATAAATATTAATGTGGTGGAAATGAAGATGTAGATATATAAAATAATGCATGATACATTCATTTATTAAGCATTATTTTGATGGATTAATAAAGTGTAGAAATAGTGTATTTGTTCTTTCAATACAAGATTTATAGAATGATTTATTATATTGGGCTCATATTTCATTATTCTCTATTAATCCTATAATTTCAATGATTTATAGAGATAAAAGAGATTATTTATAGTGGGACAAAATGAATAGAGATATTACAGAATATGTATCTTGCTGATTAGTATGTCTGTAAGTTAAGGCTATGAAACATAATTCTAACATGATGTTTTAACAATTACATATACAAAATTTGAAATAGTAAAGCATCACCACATATTTCACAATTGGACTCTGCAAAAAATATAATTTTCACAATGATAAATGGGTTATATTTGATATTTATATGAAGATAGAACAATTTATTTATATCATATAATATTAACCACTTTATCAATTATCTGGAATTTAAATATATAGGTTGTAATGTTTCATGGAGTACCATATCTATTGTATCTAATTGGGACCTATGGATTACTGTGAAGATTTTTTAAAATCATCCACTGAATCTAGATACAATGTAGACTTTCAGTGTGACGCATAATGATTATATAGATAGGATTTTTTATAGAAACATTAAAACCCTAGAGGATCTATTTTTGATATAGCTCTATGGATTTCAATAGTCGATGGGAACAACATCTTAATTTGGTGGTGTTTTGGTAAAACAATAACTTTACCTCCTGAAATAAGGATTTTCCTTATGAATCCCTATATGGAAATAAGTATAAAATATTTTTTTGTTCATTATAATGGATAAAGAAGGATACTAGTAACTGAGGTATCATAATAAATGGTAGATAAAGTTAGATTTAATCAGTAGCACATCATAGTATCTAAAATTTGAAAAAAAATGTAGTTTTTCAATCAACAAAGTGATATACAGTTTGATGTTATTGAAAATTAAATTCTAAAAATATATTCCTAGAACAGGTTAATGAGTGTTTGAATTTAGTAAAAAAAGGAGATCTAGGTATATTATCCACTTTGATATTCATGACTTTGTAAGGAAAGTATCTTATCAGTTAATACTTCCTCCAAAAATCTCTAAAATACATGATTTCATACACGTATATATCTCGAAGAAGTAAATACTAAATACAAACTATATATTAATCTCATAGGGCATACCAATGGATCCTGCTATCTCATATGCGAAATAACATGTAGAAATATCAGATCGTAGAGATAATATTCTACGATATAAGACTACTCACATGGTTAATGTTCTATAGAGATATAAAGAATTTGTTGAATTTTTATTGGATCATTTTGATGTAATGAAATATATATATCCTTAGTTTTTTATATCTAATTTTAAATTTTGATGGTGATAATCTGCTTAAGGATGATAGAATTTAAATCCCCGATATTTTTTGAAACATTTATCTTCAAATAATTTTTTATGATAACTTAAGTTACAAGAAAACCCACACCAAAATAAATGATAATAAAATAGTTTTCATATTAGTAGGTATGAATTGTATAATATAAATTTTCAAAAAATTATGGTTTAAAATTTTATAAAATAAATTCATTTGATGTTAATTAATTATTGATAAAAAATAATTTAAAATTTAGAGGGGTAATTTTTCTAAAGATTTGTTCTTTTATTCATAATGTATTTTTATATAAAAAATTTAAATTAATCACTATTAGTGAGTAACATTAAATAAAATTACATATTATATATTGAATAAAACATTTTTTCTTTCATTTAATTTAATTATAGACATAAGATATGAATAAATACAGTTCTATATTTAAAACATTATTTTTCTAAATAATTGTGTGTGGAAGTTTTTGGAACATATATTAAATGTAATTTCACAAACATATATAAATTCAATATTTTAAAATGGATTTCATATTTTTATGTTTGTGGATAATGTTTTTTTAATACTTAGCTTTGAATTATTTGTAAATGCGAATAGTATCATTACTAAAATTTACAACCTCAGAAAAGGGTAAATCAATGTTATACCTAAGGGAGAATGTCATAATTTTTAATATGGCTCTTATTGGATGAGTAAAATCAAGGAATTATCATATTATTCATATAATTGAATTATATAATAGACATATTTCCACGAATATAGAATATATAATATTTAAATTAATGAATGTTATAAAATAACAATCCCTTAGTTTTAAATACCCCTTATGTGTTAATATATGGACAAAATTTAGTTATAAAAAAATTTAAATTTATATAATTACACTAATGAAATTATTTTCATGGGAGAAACTTGTTTCTAATTGTTAGTAATTAAATATTTACCCTAATTGATAACATGATGACAAATAAATATTCATTCAATTAGTAGAAAAATTAATTAAATGACATTGAAAATATTGGAAGTTAAATAATTTGATTCATTTATTATGTGCCCCAAATATTATTGATGAATATGAAAAATTAATGATTTATAAATGGTTGATGGTATAATTATACATTTTTATTTTTCAATTTAATGTAAAAATCAATTTAAAAGATTAAACATTTACAATAATGATAATTTAGCAAAATAATTTTTTTTGAATTTTTTTTAAAAATCAGAAAATAATTTAATGTGGGAATTCATTATAATTTATGATCTAAAATGTTACCCATTGACCATTTTTAATACTAGTATCACCCTATATAATAGTAGGGATACATATTCAACTATAATTGTTTAATGTACCCTTCTTAGAATTGAAATATTATTTTCATGTATTTGTTTGTTATAAAAAATGAAATTTATATTTCTTGATTAAAATATTTTCATTCCTTTCTCATAGAAAATATTTTCTTTCCTTTGTTAATTTTTAATTTACCTTGTCAAAATATTAATATATATAATTACAGTGGAAAAAATGGAAACATCACCAAAATAAATGAAACCACATTTTTACCATTCTTTTTTAAAATTCATTAAATATATTTATTGATTTCATTATAACTATTACCACTATGAAAACAACCATAATATTTATTATACCTCAATAATAGTATCACGTAATTTTGACAATTATTAATGAATTACCCATTATTTTATAATCAATAATCCATCTATTTGTTATTGATTCTACTTTCTTACCAATAAAAATAAAGGTTTTTGATGTATCAATGCATTAATATGTATTGTGGGAAATTTTAGACTTTTGATTTTGATCATAAAAATTATACTAAAGTTCAATCTTTTTATTGAGAAAATATCCCATATAATATACTGAATTTTCTTTATTTATATTTTATAATTAATTTTTGTTATATCTTAAGATAAATTATATCATCATCAGGTTCCTTTTATTTTTTCCATTTTTTCTCTTATTAATTAGGTGGTTCTCCGAGTAAATCAATTTAATAAACCATATTCATATTTATAATTGAAAATGATTCCTGTGAGGCTATATTTTCTTGAAATGAACCTCTAGGGTCCTACTGAAAAATGATAAGATGAATGTCACTACCCCAAACCAACATTCAATTGTCCAAGGTCTAGAAACAAAAATATACTATGCATATCACCCACATTGGGGGGTTTTATCTTTTGGTAACTAAATAAAAAACCACTTCTCAATGTATATAAAATATTTAAATTTGAAATAAATATGACATCAAATTCATGTACACATATAAGTCCTATAATTATTGTATGATAGTACTACTGGTAGCAATAAAAGAAAAAATACATGATCACAATAAACTGTAAAATAAGTCCAACATTATATTAAGGTGGTAGTGCATTCAAATTTTACTCCTATAATGTACTATGGATTTTATAGAAAAAATCAAATCTCAATATACTCCTGGCCCATTGTGAACAATGTCAATTTGTTGTTCATTTTCATAAGACACAAAATATAAATGCATATCCCATGTTGGGGTCAGTATAAAATGAACCTTACAGGATACCTCTAAATAAATATACATAATGAATAATGGTTATTAATCTCATTAAAGGACATTTCAATCATAATTGGATTGATAAATAATAGTGAAAAAATCATCTTAGACACTGACTCTAAAGGTATTATCACAACTGTATTTTCCACCTATGATTTTGCTCGAGTGTTTGAAACCACACTCACCTGGGGGAACTCAGTCCAAATTTCTGATAGAACTAATGAAGTCCATCCTTGATATCATTGACATAGGGTATCAATAGAATTATGTCAACACATGAAGAATAAAGTGACTGATACACATATGGTGATCACACCCAAGGCCATTGGGTATACCAATAACCCAATCTCGGTTAAAATGCTATGTCAAAGAGAAACACCTTTTTAAAATTTTCACACCGATTTCGAAAATCCCAACTAATGTAGAAGATGATAGATGATCCCATCCTGGTTTCTATAAAGGGTTCCTAACATATACCTTAAACAATTTTAATAGAGATGATCTCAATCCTATGATCATGATGTAATTAAAATTTATACCAACAATCAGATACATCAACAGAATTCACCCCAAAAGAAACTAATGAAAACTATGGGGAACAAGGTCACTATGTATTCTTAAATTAATTACTAGTCATTTATGTATGGAACACTACATGTACCACTAATCTCAAATATTTATATGTCTGTTCCCATGAACCTATGCATTTTCTCATGTACATATTAGTGTGCCCACATATAGAGGACATGTAAGAGTACCAGATTGTGACCATGTACTCCACCCATTTTAGTGTACCGATAATTTTTTTAGCCATGTCTCCCCCTAGGATATATTTTGGTCCACCCCGTATAGTTTATATGATGTATTTAATGAGTCGCAAAAAATGGGATTCTTTTATTGTAGATGGAAACCATAGAAAAGAAATCTGGGAGTGACATTGTGTGTATCTCTATATTACATTCCATGTTCCATGGGTTTTTTAGTAAATACACGTTCACATTAATGTGTCTATAAATTATAATAGGCCTCCAATACCTCTTCGAATTAAGAGGGTAAATGGGGATTCGGTCCATTATAGCCTTTTTATCATTTCTTGAAATAATATTGAAACCTGATTTGATTAAGAAACACCAACATCACACATGAATTCATCATTTTCCAAATAAAGTAATTATGTACATTTGATCTATTCATAATAAATCACCACATTCATCATTACTCGATCCGACAAATACCACGAACCATGATCTACTGTATCTATGTGCTGAACCACAAAACCATTACACAATGATTGATTACCAAGTATTATTTCAAACCCCCCAAACAAGACTAATGCTAGAGATGAATGAAAGAAAAACATGGGATGAAATACACCATATAAAAAAAGTTTTAATCCAACTCATCTAATGTTTTTTTCCTTGATTCATTGATTTTAAAAAGAATAATGATTATATATTAATTAAACAATAAGGGAAATATCCAGGTTTCTAGAAAAATAATATGATACATGTTATAAAGTCGATTTATGAATCATTATATTAGTTTTTTATAAACAATATTCTTAGTATAAAATGGGATAAATCCACATAAAAAATATCATTCCTTATATTTTTATTATCTTATGCTAAAAATTGACCATGTATTGTAGTCATTGGTGAGATCCACAAACTCTGATATCATTGTTGATCCATGCGATAATGGATGGATCCTATGATAGGTTATCGTTCTCCATTCCTCTCAAATCACTCCTGCCTATGAATCCAGGGTAACATGGTTAAATCATATACTCAGCCATAATAGATTATTTATAATGGAATCTTTGGTGATTCAATAAATATAAACAATGAACATCATTCAATTAATTTACATTAATATTTTCACATGATGATTTTTTCCACATATTTTTAATGTTGAGAAAAGTTTATTTTGTTCCCAAGATAAAACCCAAGTTAAGGAATCAGTGAAGGGATCATAAATCAATTAAATGAATTTGATGAAATTTATTCCACCTTTTTAGTGAATCTTTATATTCATGTTATTAATATACATTATATATTTTAAATATTAATTTTAGAATAAATATGCTCAAAAATTTCATATCGTTGTAGCACCTTGCTCATAATATACTAATATATATATTTTAATGTTTACTTGTAGAAAATAGAGATATTAAATTATCCACACAATAGATCTTTTAAACCCCAAAAGAAAAACTGACTACTCTAAAAGATGTGGGTATTGAGATCACATTTAACACATGCACTCCAAGGTGTATTCCTGATGATTCCCATACTACCACTAGATATGAAAAAATTGAATTTTACCTCATAGATGATATTATCCATCTGATACTTAATCTCTATAGGGTAATCTAAAACTCTAGATCCATCCTTAATTTCTATATTGCCTGACATGAGATATGTGATGGGTCGTGAATATATCTCCTTAGATATAATGCATTAAAGATGTTATGTACATGGTCTAACTATTGTAGAACAGCTGAGTGGGATACCCTCTCACCGACTATGCACTATATCTTAAAATTTACATTGAATATTGGAGATATCATTCTACCTCGATCGAATCTCACAAATCCTTCTTGATGAGAGACATTAAAGAATACATGGCCTCAATCCTCAAACAATGAAGACCTCTATCACTAGTCCTCATAGGACATATGATGGGTCCGTGTAGTCCTCTTATACTGCTATATGATCCACAAATTATCTATCATATCTCACTCAATTTCAGGTCACATTACTATTTACTCAAATAAATAAGTCCATCAAAGTGTTTAATTAGAGGTTCACCCATACACGACCTCAAATGGTGTCATACCAATTGTTGAATGGTATTTTATTTCAATTAAACTCTACTAAATGTATATGATCCTAACATCCATGGTCAAAGTCCATCACGAAAGCCTATAACATATCCTCCATAACCTGAATGGACTTCTCAATATAACCATCATTCTGTGGGATAAAATCGATGCTCAAATGAATATATTTCCAAAATGAATCTAGTAATCCCCTCCATAAACAGGAATTGAAATTGGAATCATGGAATAATATGATAATTTAATTGGATCCCTAGAGATAATCTATAATTAGCATATAGTAGAATTTCAATGTCTCTAATGAACTATATATCCAATAAAAGTTAAGTTGGATTAATATTGTGTCAATATATAATCCCCTAAATGGAATCATGTCTCTTATTAATACATGGTAAAAATTCCATGATGTCCATATATATATTCCATCCCACTTCAACTCTGGAAACAGAAGGGGTTGAGCTAAACCAACTATAATTGTGTGCATAACCTTCACCTATAGACAAGTGAGGAATTCAGAGAAAATATCCACTACACCCTTCTTCATACTTGGCCACAAGAACTAACATAGGATGTCCTAGTACATATTTTCCACACCATTAGATTCAAAATGTGATTTATGATACTTCATAGCCACCTCCTCCTACAACATCACATGAACGTTCTTCCATCCTCTGAAATGTATACTGTGATCCCCACCTTCAAAAAATCAATTTGAATCACAATAATTGTATATTTGATCATGTAAGGTATCACATTCATTATCTCCCTACTAATCATTAATTAAAAACATGAAATAATATTTTTAAACAACAATTAACCAAATATATGAAGAAATGTCTTGGTCTACTCAAGGAAAATGCTATGAGGATATCTGCTCTGTATCAATAACTAAAAAAAAAGAACAATATCTCCAACTAAGATCCTCTTCTACCATGTTCCCCTTACTAGGAAATAAGTCTATATTGATGTCATAGCCCTTGAAAAACTCTATCCATCATATTTATCTCGATTTAATATCCTTTATGGAATATATATACATGAGATATTTTTGGTCAATGTAGATGATAATCCACATAGCCAAAAGGTTGTGTCTCCACATCATCTGTGAGAAGACTACTACTTCCATCACAATATTGTGTTTCACATAGTTATTATTGTCTAGTCTCAACTACATATGACCATATGTTATCAATTCATTCCACTTAATTATCACACAACCATTTCCAATTCATAAATAATCAAAGAGAACTACATAATTGAAACCCTCATATGAAAATATCATGATGGGGTTTCTCATCATCCATTATTGAATGTCTTGAAATGCCTATTGGAACCCTTCTTTAAATAATATAGGCTTACCCTTTTGGTCCAAATTATTAAAAGGTGATGAAAACCTAGAGAAACAAGGAAATGTTATCTTTTAGTATCTTCCCAACCTAAGGATGATATGTAGCACCATCACACACATTGGGGTTTACCATGATAACACTCCCTCATCCTTTTTCAGGTCCACTAAATCTCCATAAATTGAGATAACATGTCCGAGAATGTGAACATCCTAAATATTGAACTGGAATATAGATATCTTCCCATATATTTGGTTCTCTTGATGTGTGTCTACAACCATCCTCATGTCTCTCATGTTATCCTACAATAGAAATAAAGTATATTATGATATCATAGATGAAAAATACCATCAATTTTTCTAAGAAAGGATGAAATATCTTCTTCATGAGTCCCATGGTATATTCATGGAATTTATTCATGCCAAAGTGAATAATCATGTTCTGATTATGATTTTAGTGATATCTGATTGTCTTCATTGGTATATACTCATCTCGTACTCACAACTATGGATAACATGGTATGAGGTCAATCTTTGAGAACTATATGTCCACTCTCAATTGATTTATGATGTCAAAAATCAGTATTGGGGGATACTAATTCATTATTAAAATCTAATTTAAGTTTCTATAATCCACATTAACCTCAAGATCCCCCATGTGTTCTTCATGAATAACACTTGTGATAACTATGGGGAATCTCATTTGTACGAACATGGATCATCTTTTCATATGTGTTTTTATTTTTCAGTTGTTTTTTAGGAAGAGAGGTTTTTCTGGATATTTTTTCTTTACATGACATGCACTTTGTGATTACACATCGTGTACTCAGTTACCGCTGGTATCCGTGTGTTTGTCATGTAACGGTTTTGCACATGGCCGTATGTGGTAACTTGCAGGCCGCCTAAAGCGGGTCTTAGTAAAGGCAAGTACACCACATATACATCAAAAGTACTTACCATATACATTTATTTTCATTAAACGTACTGGTGTCACGTCTGACGGATATAAACATCACTTTCTCAACCTAGTTCATCTAAGAGTGTCTATATGACACATATCTTCGATGAGCCCTCGATCGAGCTTCCATTCTCCGAATCGCACTATGTCTGTTGTGTTGGAATCGCATCGGTGAGTCATATCTTCTTCTTGGGCACATTTTTCTGATTCCTTCCCTCTCGTGATGTATCATGATATAAACCTTTTAGATGTTTTGTGGATATACGATGTTCTAGGGTGATTCAAGTCCTAAGACTCATGTATATTGATCTCTCGATGTTGTGGTAGGTGGTTTGTGCCTTTCTATATAATGTATTTGAGTTATATGTGGAAAATTTCCCAACACCATTGAACAGGGTGTGGTGTGTTTCCTATTTTATCCCTATTTGTGGCATGTTATGAATGAATGCTTGAATAGAGGTTAATTGAATGTGAATAGGGTTAATTAATATTATTTGTAAGTGTTGGCCCATGCATGCTTTCATGTTTTGACCATTTGGTCTAGTTATGCCTGTTAGGCTTCTATTTACCTTCCATGGCTAGTATTTTAGGCTGGAATGATTCTTATCGGTCTTGTTGTTATGTTGTATACTAGATAGCCAAGTATTTATTGAATTTTACTTTGGAATTTTATCATTTTTGTGCTTGTTTGACTTACAGAGGGCCATGAGATAATGGTGTAGTATACCATAGGGAGAATGAATGTAAAGGTTTTTCCATAGTGTATGTTTTTATTGTTATTATGTGAGACTATAGGGAGAAATGATGTAAGTGACTTCTCAGAGTGTCTATCATTCAATGATACATGTCATAAGTGTAATGAGGCATAAGTGCTTCCCCATAGCCCCTTTTAGTTACCGATACAAGACTATTGGGGGAATTGAAGGAAAGTGATTCACCAAAGAGTCTATACTAAAGCTGAGCCATAGTGGTTAGACTGTTGGTACATTCTAGTGAGTTTCTCATGTTTCCTAAGTAGGTCTAGAGGGGATTAGGCTTTTAGTACATCCCATATGGTTACCTTCTTGTGATTATCTATTTACATGCTATGTGGAACTAAGAACTTTGAAACTGTGGAATTGTTTACATTGGAGTACTTCCTTATTTATTACATTCCTTCATGTTAATTGCCTATCATATGTATTAACTAACTATTGGGCACAAATCTCGTGGTGGTTTCTTACTGGTATTTTGTCTCAAACCATGTTTCGTTAATGATTTTAGGCTGAAACAGATTATATTGTTGTTTGTAGAGATAAGGGAAAGTGGCCTTCTACATTAGGTGCTTGAATGATTTGGAGCTGGAGAGCGTGGGACCATGCTTCTGCTTGTGATTCTGTGGAGCTTCTTACTGTTTTTCTTGTAAATTGGTTTAGTACTGTATATCAGTATTGTTACATGTTTGGCTACATTCTTAGACATATGTGTCATGCATTATTATATATGTTCTCCAACTGTTTATTACTTTCAGTCTTCTGCTATTTACTACTGGATGGTGTTATTACTTCTTCTAGTATTGTATATCTATATTATTGTTGTTGTGTTACTCTACCATTGATGACATAGTTTCCCCACTGTCACACCCAATTCCCTCACTTCTAGTAGGAATCCTCAGCCATTAAGGGAAATGAACTTAAGGATATGGGACCAACAGGGTACGTGGCACCTTTGGGAGGCTTCCAGAATCGAGAAGTTACGAAGTGGTATCAGAGGGTTTATTTATTCCTAACTTATTATTGGGATCATATAGCTAGGGATAGGAAGGAATATTAACTTGGTAATAATTTGTGCTCCAGAGTAGCTAACTAGTGTGCAGGGAAAATCCAATCTACCTCGTTTATTGCAATTTTTCTATTTTTTCAATTTTACAGTTGATTTTATTTTCACCGTTGTGTGATTCACATGTTTTGTGATTTTATTTCTGATGTTATTGAGGTTCTATTTATGTTTCAAGACAGTTAGATGAGGGTATTCCATCTCATGCATCATATAGGCACTTGCTAGAAATCACATGTCATTCATTCATTACATGCTATTTTGGGTGTATTAGAAATTACATGATGTTGTGATAGATGTTGTGATAGATATGCATGAAATTGTGATAGATTCCTTGATAAAGTACCAGATATTTGATAGGGTATTGATTAGTGAATGGTTTTTTGAATGGACACAAAACATTGGTTTTTGAGGTTTTATGGGTCCTCATGGATCAGAATTTGGTGGATCATTGCCTTCTTTATTATCTTTTATATGAAATGTAATAGATTCCAAGCATTGATTTTCGGGGAGTATGGGCCCTCAAGGATCATAATTTGGCACTTTAATGTTCGTTTCAGGGTTTTTATAGGTTCTGTAGATGTTTCTGAGGATTATTACCTTGAAAAATCCACAATACATGCTGTGTAATGATGAATACACGCATTGTGTTCTTATGTTTGGGAAGAAATTTTATTTCTTAAGTACAAAGTGTATACTGTATGTACACACAATGTAGTCGCTAAACGTGTCTTTGACTGAGTGGGAGGGGACAAGATGTTGGGAATCACTGGTAGGACACACTGTGCACCTGACGTATTTTCCACGTTCGTCTAGACCATGTAACTGGCCATGTCACTAACAAAAAAGGTCAGATTGGTCTTTTCTAATACATTCTAAGTTCATCTAGAACACACTGCATAGTTTGAGCCATGTATCCATCCATGTCACTAGAAACACGGGTCGATGAATCTCATCTAGTACATGACGTATCATGAATGAACACAATGTGTATTATTGATCTAGGAGGATTGTGTGGCTTAGCCATGATGAAAAACTCAGGCAGGGAAGATAAGTCACGTACACACCGTTTGTTTGGAAAACGCACCGTGTTTTGGGAAAACACATCGTGTGTTTGGATGACACACAATTTTTTGGGACAACAGCCTGAGTGTTTGGATTGTTACACAAACAGTTATGGTAGGAGTACATGCACATGTGATAGGCTTAAGGGAACACGTCGTGTAGGAATTATACACGCCATGTACTCATTTTTTGAAAAAAAAATGAATTATTTATTTATCATGTTTTGTTCTTATAATTCTATGTTCCATACCCTATTAATATTGGTCCAAGGTGTGCACTTGATCGGGAAGATTCATGCGACCGAGACACCCTACGATTGTATGCAAGTTACTGGGAAATGAGCAGTCTCTCGATTTGGCTGATCAAGGACATCCAGAAGAGCCTCCTATTGTACCAGTAGTGGAACCGTCCATCATTCCAGAACAAGGTGTAGATGCACAGTTCTGAGATGGCTTTATAAGGTTCATGCAAACCTTCTATGGGGTACCGCATCCTTCCCCTTATATGGGAGAGTTGAAGATGGTTTTCTGGCACCAACACCCTCCCACATTCACAGGGGAATGATGACCTCAGGCTCTAGAGTCAAGGATACAATCCATGATTTCTATCATCGAGCATCTATAGAATCCTCCATAGAGAATGGTCAAGCCTGCTATGTATATGCTTCGAGACTCCATCAAAATATGGTGGGATGTGATCTCACATGCAGGATGCCAGCATGTTATGTCATGTGATGAGATCCAACGTACCTTATATGACTACTTCTACCAAAAGGCCTTGAGGGACGATTGATCCTAAGAGTTCATGAGTCTAGAGAAGACTACTTTTTCTATTATAGAGTATTCTTATCGTTTCAAAAAGCAGCAGTTCTTCAAGCCTATTTTAGGAGGTGTTTAGTTATTCTAGGCGACAAAGTTTGAGGATGGTCTCAGGCACGACACCTGATCGCTGGTGAACATCTTCAGGTTGACTTCCATCACTCTATTGTCAACCAAAAGTATATCATAGAGCGTAATTTGAGGGATTATGGAGTTTTGAGATAGGGCGGTTTGACATCCAGTGTTAGTATCCCTCCTACTTATAGTTGGAAGCACCACATGGGGTCTTCACGTGGTGATCCTAGGAGGTGAGGCACATCTTCTGGTAGCGAGGTGGTGTGATACCAGTGCGGGAAGAGAGGGCATACAAGGACACATTTCCCAAGAGACCTAGTGGGGTGCAGATCTTGCATCAAGATGGGTCATCTTCAACAATTCTGTTAATTTTTCTCAACAGAAGATAGTGATAGGAGTTTTTCTATGACTCCTCGTATAGGAGTAGCAACACTAGTTTCTGACAAGTCTCAGGACATGATTTCTTCCATCCGTTCAAGTCGAGGTGGAGGTCATGGCCATGGTATTCAGTCTCCATGATTTCCAAGACAATGGGGTGGATCCGCTTATATTTGTCAGGAAAGGTCATAGGGACGTGGTATAGGCTATACTTTTGTAGTGGAGCAGACCCAACAGTTGCAGGATTTTGGACCCTATATAGTTCGAGGAACAGTCTTAGTTTCCTCAGTTTTATCTTCTTCTCGTTTCGATACAGGGGATTCCCATACCATTATATTTTTTACTATTATGGATATACTAGGGCTCTATGTCTTTTCGTAAACTGATATGTTTATGCTAGACACAACGTTGTGGACAAGAACGACTAGTGTGTAACAGAGTAAGGAGTGACATGTAGAGGTTGGTGAGTGTCCCTTCTTATGGGACTTTTATGTCCTAGAGATTTCAAAATATGATGTCATTCATAGAATGGACAGGTTAGTTCCCTTCCAGGAATTTTTTGATTTATATCGTTGTAGGGTGATTTACACATAACCAGTCGGCAGATAGTTTTATCATAAGGGAAAATGGGATGTCCAGGCCAACAGATCGAGACCCAAGAATCATGGGATGGGAGGAGTTACAACCCATATTTCTAGTCTTTATCTAGATGACCAGGGGACTTCACAGATGGGCTTTCCTCTAGTGGTGGATTGTTTCAGGGATGTCTATCAAGAGGACATTTCAGGTTTTCCTTCAGAGTGTAAGGTAGACCATCCTATTGGGCTTGTGCTAGGAGCGGCACTGCTGTCCATTCCTCTTTTTAGGATGGGTAAACCAGAGTTGCAAGAGCTAAAAAATACATTGGAAGAGTTGTAGGAAAAGGGTTTCATCAGACACTGTACTTCTCCTTGGGGTTCTCCTGTCCTGTTTGTGAAGAAGGAAGATAGTACCCTCATGAATTTTGTGAATTATCAGAAGTTGAACTAGTTGACAGTTAAGAACCGAAATCCCTTCCCAAGGATTGTTGATCTATTTGATTAACATCGAGGAGTTTGGATGTTCTCGAAGATTGAATTGAGGTCGGAATACCATCATTTGAGTGTTAGACCATCTATTATACCTCTTATAGCCTTTCAGAGCATGTATGGTCTATACAAGTATCTGTTTATTCCCATCGGCCTCACGAACGCGCCAGTAGTTTTCATGGTACTGAGGAACCGGGTTTTCCCTCTATACATGGATTCTGTTATGGTAGTGTTCATGGATAATATCATGGTGTACACTCACACTCCACACGACCATGATACACATCTTGATATCATTTTGAGAACACTGATATAGAATAAGTAATATGATATTCTCTCAAAATGCCACTTCTAGATGATCCCAATTCAATTCATGGTTCATGTTATCTCATAGACAGTAGTTTCAGTAGACCCAGACAAAGTGAGATCTCTCGTATCCTGGGAGAATCCAAAGAAAGACATTGATGTATGATGTTTTCTAAGGCTGGATGGATACTTCAGGCGTTTCATACCTGACTATTCATGCTTAGTAGTGCCACAAACGCACTTGACATAGAAGGGTTCAAAATTATCGTGGTCTGTTTCTTATGAGTCAGCCTTTTAGGATTTGAAAGGGATGATGACATCAGAACTAATACTAGTATTTATATAGCCGGGAAAAAGATATATTGTTTACTGTGATGCTTCAGGTATCATGCATGGATCATTTCTTATGCCGGTAGAAGGAGTCGTTGCGTATGCTTATCAGCAGTTGAGGCCACATGATAGAATCTACCAGACACAACATCATGAGTTGGAAGCAGTTGTTCATGCCTTACACTGTTGGAGACATTATCTTCTGGGATAACATTTTGTGGTTTTCACTGACCTCAAAAGTATCAAATATATCTTAACTCAACATGACCTGAATTTGAGACAGTGAAGCTGGGTTGAGTTCCTTCTATCTTTTGACATCGAGTTTGCCTACCCACATAGGATAGGCAACGTTGTGGATGATGCTCTAAGAAGGAGGACTCAGATACATATAGTTCAGGAGGCTAGAAGTTATTGATACTTTATGGAAAAATTATCTGAGATGCATGTGGAGGTTCACGATAGACATGGGAAGATGATTCATTCTTTTATAGTCGTTACCACTACTCTTCATGACCGAGTGAGAATTAGGAAGCTATCAGATTTTTAAGGCTTTGACCGACCGAAAAGTGTGTCAGGAGAAGGCCTTATTCCTAGATAGACCATAGGCAAGGATGAGATCTTGCATTTCTAGGGGCATGAATGGGTTCTAGAAGACATAAGCGAGGAGCTTATGTGAGATATTCATTCCTCAGTTTGGGAAGTTCATCCTGGTTTCACGAAGATGTATCAAGATCTACACTATCAGTATTGGTTTCCAGGTATGAAGAGTTATGTTTTTGGTTTTGTCATGATGTGTTCCACCTGTCAGCAGGTGAAGGTGAAGCATCAGCGACCAGTATGTCTTTTTCTGTAGTTACAAATTCCTGAGTGGTAAATGAAAGATGTCATGATAGACATCGTGAGGTTTTACTAAAGTCTCCTCAATGGAATGACTTAGTTTTGGATGTCATTGATAAACTCATGAAGGTTTATCACTTCATACAAACCAAATGGTCCTTCAGTGTGGATGAGTGAGGAAGAATGTTAATCTGAGAGATTATGCATTTACATGGAGTTACATACTCCATTATTTCAGACATTAATGAATTTTTTACTTCATGAGTCTTGCAGGGACTTATGAAGGCCTTGCATACTTAGGTAATTTTGTGTACAACTTACCACCCTTAGAAAGATGGCAAGTCCGATTCAACATTTCAGGTTCTTGAGGACATTCTTCGATGATGTATCTAGGATTATTAGGTTCTTTGGAAATCACATTATTCTTGTTGAGTTTTCCTATAATAATATTTTTCAAGCAACGATTCAGATGGAACATTATGTGGCATTTTATGGTAGGCCAATCTGATCAACCTTATGTTGGTTGGAGGTAGGAGAGGCAGCTATACTGGTACCTCATCTTGTCTAGGAGACCATATAATAGATAGGTGTGATTCGGAAGAGGATGGCTACTACACAATCTCGAAAGAAGTCTTATGTGGATCGACAGAGATGACCTCTGGAGTTTGATGATGGAGATTATTTTTTCTTGCGTGTCACACCGAATATGGGACATAGTATGACTAAGAGTCGGCATAATCTTTCGCCGAGGTACGTAGGACCATTTGATGTGTTAGAGAGTGTTGGTCTGGTTTCCCATCGGTTGCAATAACCTCAGAGGTACCACGATATTGATGAGGCCTTTCACGTTTCTCAGCTTCGATGTTACTTCTCTGATGTGCCGCATGTTCTTCAAGTAGAAGAGGATGATTTAGAGGTGGACGCCTCATTTGACGAGCATTCTATCCAGATTATGGATTGAAGTGCGGTGGTTCTCCGTGGACGGTTTGTTCCACTAGTATGAGTGCTATGGAAGCCCTGGTGAGTACAAGATGAGACATGGGAGAGGGGGATTATGTAAGATCATAGTAGCTGGAGCTTTTCGGGGATTCTTCTTCTACGCCGACATGTAAGGGAAATTCAGGGAAAAATTTATTTAAGGGGGGAAGATTTTACGAATCATGATCTTCTTTTCATGGGTGTTTTTATTTTGTGGTTGTTTTTTATGAAAATAGGTTTTTCATTGAAATTTATTAAGTACATGCTGTGTACTTTGTGAGTACACATCGTGTACTATGTTACCGCTGATATTCATGTGTTGTCTGTGTAATGGATTTGAACATGGTCATGTGTGGTGACTTGGAAGTAGCCTAAACTAGGACTCGATAAAAACAAGTTCACGTCGTGTGTCTTAGAAGTATACACCATGTACTTTCTTTTATTCATTAAATGTATCGGGGTTGCGTCTGATGGACATAATCATCTCTTTCATTACCTAGTTCGTCTGAGAGATTCACTATGACGTTGATCTTCATTGAGCCCTCGATCATGCATCTGTTCTCCAAATTGGACTTCGTCGGTTGCATTAGAGTCTCATCGGTGAATTTTATTTTCATCTTGAACACATTCTTCTGAATCCTTCCCTCATGTGAGATATCGTGGGTTGAACATTTTAAATTTTTTTCATAGATCTACAATGTTCTAAGGTGACTAATGTTCTGAGACTCATGTGTATTGTACTCCTGACACTGAGGTAGGTGGTTTGTGCCTTTCGGTAGAATTTTGTGGAGTTATATGTGAAAACAGGAAAAATACCCTTGAATGGGGAATTGTGTGTTTATTGTTTTAGCACTATTAGTTTTCTTATATACATGTACTATTTAATAGAGGTTAATTGAATGTGAATTGGGATAATTGATATGATTTGGAAGTGTTTTCCCAATCATGTTTGCATGTTTTGACCATTTGGTCTAGCTTTTCTACTTATGATAGAATTTACCTACCATGATTAGTATTGTAGGATGGAGTGATTCTTATATAGCTTGTTGTTATGTTTTAGAATGGTTAGCCATGTATTTCATGAGGTTTACTTCGGCTTCATTGCATTTCTATCCACATTTGACTTGCATAGAGTCGTGAGAACCTGGGGTAGTAGACCATAGATAAAATGGACTTAAGGGCTTCTCCAGAGTGTCTATTTTTACTGTTACTATGAGAGACCCTAGGGGGATTTAACATAAGTGTGTCTTCAGAGTGTTTTTAGTTCCTCAACATGGGCCACAAGGGGAATGGGACATAAGTGATTCCCCAAAGCACCTTTTAGTAGACGATACGAGACTATTATAGGAATTGATGGTGAGTGCTTCCCCAGAGAGTCTATACTAAAGATTATCTAGAGGGGTTAGACTGTGTATACTTCCCATAGGGTTTCTTGTGTTTTTTAGGTAGAAACATAGGATATTAGGATATGTGTACTTCCCATATGGTTACTTGTTTGTGATTATATTTTTACATGCTATGTAGAACTGAATTCTTTGAAACTGTAGAATTGATTACTTGTGATTACTTACTTGTTTACTACTTCCTTTCTTGCTTATTGGCTTCCATATGTATTAACTAACTATTAGGAACATATCTCATGGGGGTTTCCTACTAGGATTTAGTCTCACATTCTGTTTGGGTCATGCTTTAGGGCTTAAAAATATAATATTTCTATAGGTATAGATAAGGGTATGTTCCCTTCTACTTCAGGAACATGACTTCTTTGGAGTTGGAGAGAATGTGACCAAGCTTTGGCTAGCGATGCTATGGAAATTATTACTATTTTTCTAGTACATTGGTTTAGAACTGTATTTCAGCAGTGTGATATGTTTGGATTCTTTCCTAGATAGATTTATCATGCATCAATATATATGTGCTCTAGCTGCTTATTACATTTAGTATTCCGCTATTTACTACTGTATGGTCTTATTTCTACCTATGATGTTGTATATATGTTTTACATATATTGTGTTACATTCCCAAAGGGGGCATAGCTTCCCCCAATATCACATTGAAGGTCCTCACTACTAGTCTGTAGCCTCTAGCATTTGGGGAAGTTTCCTTGAGGCCATGCGACCAACTAGGTATGGGGTGCCTCTGGGCGGCTTCTGGAACCAGGACGTTACAACACTGTCACATTAATCACTTCCCTTATAAATCATCAATCTACACCCTCACCTAATAATACTGTAATAGACCCCTATAATATAATTTTGGAATAAACTAGTCCATCAATTGGTTTAATTCAATTTAAAATTCAATCTATTGATGGAGAGGAAATCTAGGGACATCATAATTAATGGTGTCCCCATACTCAACAACCATAGAAGAAAACTAATAACTCATAAAATAATATTCTCCCAGAGTCATGTTATCCATATAGTGACTAATCTGCTACATCATCCTATGTATAAGTCTATCCTGATCTTACTGGGTTTCCTTCCAACCTATTAAGTAAAACCATAACCCTACAATGTGAGAACAATGATTCCTCTACATAAAATAGTCGCTTTGTGAATGGGGAGTGTATATCCAATCCACGACTAAGAATTCATTGTAACGAAACATCAATTTTATAGGTCAAAACATTAAAAATTTTCTACAAAAAGTGTCATATCAAATTTTTGGATGTTGTGTGGGAGTGCCCAGTCATCTCTGGTGAGATTCTTCAATCATAAGGGCAGATCTAGGGGCTCCACCAGAAAAAATAAGATTCAAACTAAGGATGTACATAGAAAATTCTAGCGCATTTTGTTGACTATAAAAAAAAATATAAGTTAGAAGAAAAATATTTCATAATTATAATCATTCCTAAAGCCAATGGATCATTGGACTCTATAACCATCTTCTACCCACGCCCCCATCTACGGGCTCCCTAACCCGGGAAGGGTCCTCATAGGGGTGGTGGTGGGAGCATGTCAAACTCTCTTCCACCTCCCGTTTCACTACCCGATCCACTTCAATGTCTTAATTCATATGGATATCTCTACTTATTCCACAACCTATTCTTGGGAAACCCATTCACTATCTCTATATTAGCTATATATAGGGTTAAAAAATCATGGACGAGTTTTCCTCGATCATCATAAGAGTAACACTACTTCTCTCTTTTCTATCTAGACCAATCATGAGATACTTGAACTATATAACCATCGAGTAAATATAGAATTCAAAAAAAATATCACGTGTCTATATCCATGGGTATATAATCATATACCTAAATATAATGTATCATCACATATATTCCCACTACTACCACCCACTATCTCTGTGTACTCAGCCTAAAGGTTCCCAATCACCATATAACACTCTATAAACCCATTAAATGGGGTAATGAATATATGAATGACACTAAAAAATATTTCTCTACATATCTCAATCTTGATGTTCCATTCATGAAAAATAAAATCTCAAACCATATTAATT
This sequence comes from Viscum album, assembly GCA_963277665.1. NCBI lineage: Eukaryota > Viridiplantae > Streptophyta > Magnoliopsida > Santalales > Viscaceae > Viscum > Viscum album. Next base: position 2,019,459,416 of record OY728127.1, read on the forward strand.
GAGTATCATTATAGTTTGGTAAACCACAACAACTACTCATCCAATGACTTTTATCCCTGTTATAGCAATAAATCATCATAGATGCACACTATTTTCATTGTCTGTTGAGATTAATCCCCCGAAGATACACTATAACTATTACTATGAATGAGTATTTTCAGCATTTGACATAACTACTATGCTTCACCATCACCCTATGGATCCATGTAGAAGGCTCACCACTAGGACCAATACCTAGTATTTAGGTGTCTTGATGAGTTGAAAGACTCACATATCCTAACCGAAGCAATAGAAATATTAATGTGGGAATTTATAACCCCTAAAAATAAGGGTTAACATACTCTGAAACTTATGAAACATGATCAAACTCCACACGTCATATTCTATCACTACTGAAACAATCGGTTTCTCTACGAGTGGTGGTATGGATGGAAAAAACTAATAAAAAAATACCTCGTTAATAGTTCCCATATAAGATCCTAATCACTAATGGAATCATCTTCATGATATTGATTCTAAATAGTAGTTAGAAATCATCATGGATCCATCCATAAATAGAAATGATATACCATGGTCAATGAGTATATATAGGTTGTTGAGGAATGAAGTACATAAAAACATAAGACATTCATAAATGATGCATGTGCTAATGTTTTTCCAAAAATCAATGAATACATGTTCCATGATGGAAGGTAGTTGATTAGATCCATTGATTTTGTATAATTTGGAGACCAAACAAACACTAGTTTCCTTTTCCATGAAGCCTTTATCGAATCACATATCACTCTTTCCGCAAATCACAATACAATCTCACATCTTGAAAAAACTCCAAAATATGGCCCTAAAAAAGAACACTACATTTGATTCCACCCTATCATCTCCCGACCCATTTAGTCACTTCTATCTATTAATAGGCTATGTGTGACTACCCTAATCACACTCCCAAACAGACCTGGGTAGGGAACTAGTTTCGAGTTGGAATCATAGTCACATGGGTGGATTTTACCAATGATACTAGTATGCACACACACATTTCCACGACCATAATATTTGGAAATATTAAATATAACTGACAAAAAAGGAACATAAACATATAAACCCCACAATCAAGCAACAATATTAATATTTTTAGGAAAAATAGCGTGAATACAAGCCCATCGAAAAATGTAATGATTTACTACTAAATATTAATTTGGTACTGTGGATATAAATGACAACTCGAATGAAACTTATTATTTATTTCACAAATATATGATCCTTATACTCTGGGTCAACCTAGAACACTATCAAATGGTTCATCATAAATAAAATATGACGTGTGTTGGTTGATACCTGTAGGGGAGAGCATAAAAATACCTAATAGGACACCCTAAAAACACATAGAATAAAGAATCGAGAATATTCTTTTCATTGAATGATATGTTTATCATATCTGAGGCATACAATAATACATCATTAAATTCACATGTTAGACACTATGACTTAAGGTATTGAAACAACCACATCTCCCAACAATTATTCTTCTTAGGAGGCTCAAAACTCATTAACTCGGGAAAACACACTTTGTGATTCTAATTGAACTTATGAAATCAATATTATATTTAATTCTCATTGCGTATCTCCATAAATAAGTACATACTATATGTTTGAATGGATCGACACAAATATATGGTTCATAAATATGGTCATGGGGTAAACTAGGAATGAAATAATGATTATCCCGCTATGTAGGGGTTTAACATTCATGTATAATTGGTCATGCCTCTTATGAGAGGCCACCAATAGAATAAGATGATTAATGATCCCATATCATCCTCTATTAGATATTACTATAAATCTATCTAAAATTAATCCCTTATACAGGATAAAAATCCTAGGATCAATATAAAATTATAAACTATACCAGTAAATGGATGGATCTAGGGAACATAACCATAATGAAACTAGTCCATACTGAGTGGAACTAGGTAACCAATTTATCAATGGAGAAGTATATGGTGTGTACCACAAATACAATAACAACATGCTTCCATTCTCGTGCATCAGTTCCCTTTTCTGTTTACTTCTGCTTGTTCCCGTGTATAGTGGTCTTGTCATGTACATGGTCATTTCTGAGAACCAGGTCGTGCCCATGTATGCTGCCTGTGTAAATGTAATTGGTTGTGTCTATAGCGATGTGTCCTCCATGATTCCTTCCAAACCACATCATTGAGGAAACATGGAAATTTACATGAGTCATATGGTGTTAGATAGTTTCCATATTTGTAGAAACCCTAGAGCCACAATCAGGGCCCAATATGGTATGTGTCATTAGATTACATTCCATATAGTTCTGGGATGTTATAACAAATGATGATATCCTTAATGTGTCATTTTATACTACTTAGGGCATTGATTCCAATATGAATCCTGTTAATAAATTTTGATTAGTTCTAAATAATGAATTTCCTCCCTCCACACAAGTATCTATTTATTTTATTGGACTCAGAAATCCCACCATCACCCCTGATTTCTTCATGCACTGAACTAGGGAATGATGGACCATTGATCTAATCCAAATCCATTTTGAATGTTGTTTCATCTCCATCCCACATCCATAGTGAACTCAATTCTGTGGTATCCTTTTATTGTACAATGACATGGATGGAGAAAGATTGATTGTAATGTATTTATCAATCCAACAACTAGAATTAATGTTGGTGATGAATGAATGAAGAATGTTGGATGACGTTATAAAAAAATAATCCTGAGGAATGGACATAATTGAATCTTCATGTTCGCCTCAATTCATAATTATTAGTATGAAGAGTTTTTTGAAATTTATTTAATATCAACATAAATATACATGTTCAAATAAAAATAATCACATTTGTTCAATATGATAAATCCATGAATATATAATATCATTGGTCAAGTCACATTCCACATATGATGAAAAATATATTAAATTCAATATAAAACAATATCCTACATCGAGTTTAGATCATTTTTTGAGGAAGAATAATTCAATGTCATAGTTGTTGAGAAGATTCACAAACACTGATGCCATACATAATCCTAGAAATAAATGATCGATCCACCAATCTGATTTCATTCCCCAATTAATCTCTAACATACACTATCATGGTCTCTTTGTTAATGAATCTAACCATGGGACTGACGCATAATAGGTTATTTATAGTGTTTCCTTTTTTGCTGAGTAAAATTTTATAATGAAATTAATACCATTATTTTATTTTACTATTTTCACATGTGATGAATTTTTAATAATCACCTGATGCAGATAGTGTTTATTTTTTCCCATGTAAATAATATTTTCTAGACACATTTGAGGTCTACATTTTTTTATTCGAGATTCTATTTAAGAGTTATTCAAATTATTCATGAAAACAACATGCATGTGATATTAATATACTTAATATATTTCAAATACTTATTTCAGGCACACTAGACCTCAAAATTTCATATCCTCTCAATAATTTCAAATGAAATTATTAACAAATTTATTTAAAATATACAGATGGAAAAAACACGAACATGAATCTTTTCCTCATACAATATTCTTTTATTTTTTGGAATTATTAATTTTATAAATAAATAATCCCTTATTTGTTAGATTTCCAATACATCAATCATTTATTATAATGTTTTTATTCTGAAATACATTTCATAAATCAATTTAATGTAAATAAATTTTATATATTTATAACATTTATTTATCAATTTTGAAATAATGGACTCCTGATCTTTCTCAATCATTGAGTGAGAATCTAAAATTCCCATGCCACAAGGAACTTCTTTGAGTGATAAAACATCAAATATATAAACAAAATAAAAACCTCTCACCTATATGGGTATTATCATATTCATTGATACCTTATTATACTTTATATACTACTACATATTCTGCTTATTCTCTATTTATATGATGATCTTCTCTCTTTCTTAATTTATATATGAATCAATGTTATAATTTTTTAATTTGAAAATAATTAAGGAGTCATAATGTATTTATTTGATATGAGTTCTATATTAAATATTATGTAATACTCCAAGGTGTCAAATGAAGTGTCACAATATTGATAATTTAAAAATACCATTTCTATATACTATTGTATAAGAATATTAATCAACTTTCCATAATGAAAACTTTTCATAGTAATTGTCTACATAGAATTTGGATTAATGTGATCCGTAGTTGTTTTTCACTATACAATATATAATCATACATATCGACCTACTAATATTTATATTTTTAACAAGAAACACATTCCAAAAATAACATTATGTAAAATAAACCTCAAATTATATTTGGTAGATTAATTCTATGTTTAATTAATTTTTTCATAACTACATGTTTAGACAAGATTCCATAAGTGTATGCCCAAGTATATATCAATTCAATGAGTGTGTGGGTAGATAATGAGTTTCAATAATTTAAATGTAATAATTCAATAATATCAAGTTTCAATCGTTCCATTATATTATGGTGGAATACATTTCAATCTATTCCTTGTCATAAATAATAATGTTGAATGGGTTATGGCCATTAATAGAAATATTTTTCTTAGTCAACCCTCAGTTAGTATTATCTAAACTGAATATAAAGGCAATGCGATGAAGTTAAATAAATCTATTATTACTGAATATTATTGTGGATAGAAATGTTATTCAAGGCTAAAACTCACCATGATTCACAACATATACTAGATAGTTTAGGGATGGGGAACCTAGTCCCAAGGAATACATACTCATACACATTCTCTATTGAATTGTTCAAAGTGATTGTTCATGTATTTAATTAATTATGGGTCTGATTGTGATGATATCTAATGATTTATAAATATATATCATGAATTTAGATATATCATATGTATAATATGTTTATTTTGTTTGATATTAAATAAGTAAAACATAATAATAAAGATTGGGGTAGAATGTTTAGATTGATAAGAATATATCGTACCATTGTATCAATGATATCGTAAGGTATTATATTTTCATTTCCATGAAAAATAATATGTATCAATAATATGTTGTGATCTGTCACAGAAAATTAACATTAAGTTTTATTGTTTATGTATTATTCATATAAGTATCATTAATCATTATTGTTTTATGTGATGAAATGTTACACCATATGTTTATATTGAATTGAAATATTAAATCCATATCAATGGTTCAATGATAGAAACAATTTCATAATAATGGAATTAATCAAACATTTCATAGCATTTTAGTAATGTTCATGGAGGCTCAAGTAACATCATCGTGACCTATATAATGAAGACAAATTTCATGAGAATAACATTTTAGATTCATTATTTGTGACATTAATTATTCGTATGATGAATTACTGATTCAATTTTTTAATTTAAACATATGATATTACCCTACCACAATCATATGGAAATACCAAACCAAAAAACCTTCGACTCTATTCCATTGAAAACATTAGGGGATAATGACAATTATATATTTCAATGTGATATTTATTGGATATGTGATTGAAGGAAAGAAGGATCCTGCATCTTAAAGTATATGTTTTCATCATTTTATATTACACATCATTTTAATATAAATCATTGTAAATCTGGTCTATTCTTTATTAATTCATTCTATAACATGAATAACAGTTATTAATTCCAATAAAATCCACTTTTGGTCTTACATCCATGATATTCTAGAATTGATTCTGAAATCATGTTTAAAATAATTAATAATGGATATCATATTTAATATCATAAAATATGATATATATATTTCCCTTTTAAAATGGATATCAAATTTTGTATCAATAAATATGAAAAAAAATTAACTATGCATTATAATGTGACTTGTGATATTATAAGATATAATATGATCATAAGGTATGATATAGTATTTCACGACTTATGGGATATGATTATTCCATTAAATTACACTATATCAGAATATATGATATTTTCTTTTAGAGGTTGTGGTATGGGATTTTCTCTATATCATAACATAACAATGAAAATAAGAATAACATATAACACCAGTATATATATTAAAAACCCAAGATACAAATGATCCAAAGGTAGTCAAAAATCAAGATTTAAATGAAAAATATGATTTTTATTTTTTTTCAATTACGAATTGATATAGATAATTGATAATTTCATTATAAATTTTTATAAGTTTTATTTTCAAATTGTTATATAATTTATAAATTGTTTATTGATTAATTAATTAAAAAATTATAATAAATAATAAATAAATGTTTTTGAAAATTAGGTCTATAGATATCATTATTATTAATTATTAATATTTAGTAGTTATAATTTCAAAGGAATGAATTACAATTTTTATATAATGTGTTTATATAGAAAATCAAGGGAAATTTAAATATGATTATAAATTATAAAATAAAATAAATTTTAAAATAGATCATATCAAAAAATTATTCATAATTATTAATTTAAAATATTCAAATTTAATTCTTTATTTAAAATTATCTGAACTATATCAAAATATTATTTGACAAGAAATATGATCAAAATTTATTTATTATTAAATATATTATATTTTAATAATGCAAAATTATTACATATTATATTAATTGTTTAAATGAAATATAATGTTTTTATATTTTAATTAAATATCACAAATATAGATAAATTTGCAGTATTATTATAATATAAATGATTATGTATTATAAATCAATATTAATTATTATTATTTGTTTATTTATATAATTTCTATTATTTTAATTCAATTATAAATTATAAATAACAGTTTTATTTATGAATTTTTCTTAAATGTTTATATCATAGATAATTTTTTAAAATTAATATTGATTTATTGGTATAAACTATTTTATGTGTATATTAAAATTGATTATAATAAGAATTTAAGTATAAATTATTTTATATTTGGTTAAAATACTTCTTTAAGTTATCATATAATATTTTATTGAGTTACATTCTCTATATACCAACTGATTTAGTTATCCTAAAACATGAGAATCTACTATCATGAGTTATGATATAGAATGTAATGTTTGGTTATAGTACATATAATATATATTATGTGTCATAATAATTATGGAATTGATTATTCTCTTGATTATAGATCCATGGGTAGATGAAATTTCGGTCGTACTGCTCATTGTACTACGAGAATAGGCTATATCTATAAATATGGAGGTTGGATACATATGACACTATATATGATTTTATTTTTTTATTTTTTTTCTTATAATTAAAATCCTTTATATGAAATGGTTTCCTGTATCTTATTAATATTATTAATTTTGTTATGTTTAGATATTTATAGACTATAATAATTATATATATCAAAATCTATATGTTGTGTAAATATTTATACATGAATATGATATAAAAATATTTATTTGGGGAATGAAATATATATATAAAAATAAATCAATATAATCAGGAAAACATGTTAATAAAATAAGTAAGATAAAATATTTAGATAATAATTATCCTTGATAATTCTTTATTTTATATCCCTCCACAAGTGAATGCAGACTAATAACTAAATCATCTATCCTGGTAAGTGAATACTAACGATTAATGTCTATATATTTTCTTACACATGTAATGATAGAAATTAATAAACCTTATTGATAGGTAACAAAATACCGTTATGATCATTGGGTAACATTTATTTTTAAAATCCTATGATTTAGGTTAAAAAAATAAATATAGTTTGGATAATATATATATATTTATAATTTGGGTAAGGAATAGTACACTCAACTATCTAAGAGTTATATAAGAACATATTAGAATGTCAAATTACCTGAATAGTCATGTGATAAGGGGAACAATATAGTGTAATCCAACCACTTTTAAATTTAAAAATTATCCCAAAGATTGGTATGCCGAAATTTAATGGGGTTAGAATTTTATGGATACTTCATCTGAACAAATTCCATGTTAAATGAATTTAAACCATTATACTCTCCTATTTTAAATACATTTTGTTGATAAAATGGAATAATCATCATAAAAATGAGTTTCATATCAATCATTAAACCATAAAACTATAATTGAAGTTATTCCCATGAATAATTTAAACGCATATAAATAATTATTACAAAAAAATGAATGTATTATTTGATTAAGTAAACGTTTATTTGGTAGCCTACTAATGTAATTTTATTTTTCAAAATGTGGACATATAGATAGTAATCAGAATCGTATATGGGTTCATTTTTTGGGTTGGAATGGTGTTTTTTATATACAAGATAACCCAAAAACTCTAGTTTATTCAAATGTACTCTATTTTATAAGGTATTTTAATGAATTAAAATACTAGAGGTATCCGTTAAGTCATAATATTAATATGGAATTATGTTTTTAAAAACTATTGGAATTGTTCAAAAAAATATAATCAATTTCAAGAAAATTTAACAACAACAGATTATGTTTTCAAGAAAACCTGAAATGGGAATTACATTTAAAATATATAGTACTATATTTGATTTACATATGGTTTATCTTTTATCACAAAAAAAACTTAAAAGGATAATAGTTAGTCCAGGTCATTGAATAAAAAATATTTTTCAAGAATGAGAGTATGTGTTTCCATTAGATAAAATTTTCTATATTAATTTATGGGGTTCAAAAAATAAAACTTTTAGAAAATGATAAGTATTAATGTCATATATATCAATCCATATATTTTAAGGGGTATTTTATACAAACTATACTTCAAACATTTTTTTAATGTGTATATTTGATCGAAATTAATGAATAATTAATTCAAAGGCCTTTAAAATATGGAGTCAAATACATCCTTTACATCAATTGTATTAATAATGAAAATACACATTATAATGAGTCTTATTTGAATTTATTTTTTATTTGAGTTTTCAATTCATTGATTATAACATTTTATTATTTGGTCTAATGAATTTAGGTAAACCAATTAACAGATACAACATAGTAATTATATGAAGAAAATTGTGTATATTACCAGATCCTTAAGCATTATGATATATTGTTGAATTGAAATCATAGAGACATGGTGATTTTATTTCATTGATATTTAAATATCACCTTATTTTATTAGAGGATACTATTGGAATTTGTTAATAAAATTTACATTAATAAGATCATAACATTCGAATAATTGAAGATATTGAATCACTTGTAATTGAGTCTTGAATAATCTCACATCCATGAGTTTTCTCAGTTTTACTTATTTTTAAAATTTGGAATGAATACATATGATATTTTTAATTGTGAATATTTATGTTCTATTATAATAATTCACCAATTGATTCTCATTATGGATAAAATTACAATGTGGTATCTATTTCATTATATCATTTAGATCTAACATATTATAAAGATATGATATTGGTACATCCAAAATGTGATTTTCCATGAAGGCATAGGTTAATTCTTGATTAAAATCATGTTGATCAAAAATGATCTAGAGGATAGAGCTATTTATATATTTGAAATTTTATCAAATTATTTTTTTGGGGATAAACATGATACCTTCTAATTAGTTAATTCAATAAAGCTCTATGTGATGAAACTGGATACCTTGATTTAGGATATTGATTCTCCAATAACTTTTGAGTTATGGAAAATAGTTATGTTTTTGGAATTATTTGGAAATAAATATCCTATTATAGGTTTCTATATTATTATCCAAAAAATCCCACACTATTTCTATATTCCAAATTTATTATATGATTTTTTGAATTGTTTTTAATATTGGATTTTTTAACTCATATATTAATTTATCAATTGTATATATCACATTTTATCTTTTCTTTATTACATTATATTACTAAAATTGAATATAAATTATGAAATTTTACCAACATACACTTTATGAGTGATGAATAAACCTAAATTCATTTATCATAAATTCACTCCCCCCTTTTTAAATATTTCGTAGCCTTTCCTACTATAAAAATGATTTTTTCTTAGCATAATATATTCTAAATCTATGATAAATTTAATATCATATTTTATTTCACTATCATTTATAAATACTCCTCATATTTTATTTTTAAATAGTGTGAATATTAATAGTGAGATGTTTGGAATGAGTTAATCCATATTCTCCAACTACTCTCGATTGGGTGGATTATGTGTTTGGTGATATTATATGGAAACATGAAGAATTTATATAGGAGTGAAAACATTATCATGTTTAGTTATAGATAAAAGATTCCTAACAAATAATTTATCCCATTACTCATGATAATAAATCATTAATTCCACATATTTCTTAGTGTGGGATACTATATTAATTATGATTTAATAAAATACCTACAATCAATTATCTTCTTTCACTAAAATTTATGTGTGTTATAAAAATATATATGTTAGAAAATTTGGTACATAATAAGATTCAATTATAAGAAGAGAAATTATTGAAGAAAATTGTCATTTATACAATTTCATTTATACTGTTTATATTTCATAGATGTGCTAATTATTCATGATGATAATAAAAAGTATACAATCCTAGGATAAATAGAATTTTTAGATGATCAAATTGGATCGAATATTATCAATATTATAATAAAAGAAGTGTTAATATATGAAAACAATCAGTATAGACACAACTTATTTCCAAACTCTTATTTAGGATTATTTTATTGGAAAACTCATACAGTCTGTAGATTAATTAAAATGGGACACATAGATGTAGACAAGAAATTATACAGTAGATTATTCATGTAATCCCTGATCATAATATTTTATTTCAATAAACTATAGAGACAAATCATTACATACAAGTAAATTAAAGAGTAATTCTAGGAAATTTTCATAAAATAACTACATAGAACACACTAAACGTTTCTAGACCCAAATAGATAAAATAATTCCAGGAAAATAGATCTTATAAGTAGACATTCATAATGAATGAAATGAAAAGAGTGAAATAAATTAAAAAAATTATTTTGATAATGTTTTTTCAAATTAATTAAAGAATACTTTCCACATTATACTGAATTACCCAATCTTTATGAGAATAATTAAGGAGTCGAATAATGATTCAATGGGGAACAGTAAAAAAGTGTTAAAATCTAAAAATGACTTATAGGGGAAAATCAAATACCAAATTAATTATCATAGTTCATTAGATAATATATGTGATCTTTATAGAATGTATTTCATACATGTAAGGGTTCCATAAAATAAATTGAGTTTCATGAGAAATATTATTGTAAGATCCTATTAAAATGATAATTATTAATGGTAATTAAATATAATAATCAGATGATGATTTTGGAGAGTATTGTGTTTTTATAACATATATTGAGATTAGAGTGTATATAATTGATGATGATAATAATTATAAAAATATTTTTTAGTGGTACACTTAGACAAAAGATAATATATATAATGAAAATGTTGATTTAGCCCAAATTAATAACAATGATGGTAGACATACATCATACATAGATGAGTTTTAAAAAATGTTTTCAGGAAATGTTTTAAGAAATATTAATTGAGTATTTATATTTATACATTGGACGATAATAGTAAGTTCATTAAACTGACGTCAAAATTAGAGATTGTCAAAATATTACATTAAATAATTATTACTAGAAGAATTTTTTTTTCATGTTTGTGAAGGAAAAAGAGAAATATTTATAATCTTATAATTTAATTCATTGGAGGATCCCTTTATTAATTGGAATAAATTATCCTTATTTGAGTTCATTTTTGGTTGGAATTAATTAGTGTAGGGAATTGTAAATGATGTTCCAAGAGATCGAATAAAAATTGAGAGGGGGGGGGGGGTGAATCAAAATTTAAACATTCTATATGTATTAAAAATCATAGGAACCTATAACCTAATAGTTATTAATTTTTATTAACTTATCATATTTTAGTAATAAAATATTCTAGAAATAGTTTTAATGAATGTAAAGAAAATGAAATATGTATGTTAAACCGTAGTGTGAAATCCTACATAATTTATATAGCAACTTTATAGGTTCTATGGAAGGTAATTATAATATGGAAATTAATAAAAATTATTTCAGAAACTGTTAAAAAAATTATATCTTTATAATAATTTTATATGAGCTCTAGTTTATTTAAAGAGTTTTCATACAACAAAATTTATCCACAAAAGAATTTGAACAAAAAATTTTTTCTCCACCAAACTATATCTAGAGACTCAATCCAATTAAATTATGTTTTATTGTCTCAAGATGATGAAATTTGTCTGATATACTTAGTATTATGAACCTAGTATCAATATTAAATTCTCAAACTCTTCATATATTCTCAATCTAATATTCCTTATCCTGATATATCCATAGTTTTATAATCATTATTTTCATTAGATTGATATTCTAAGGGATCAATTTTCTAAAATCATATATGACACAAACTCTATAGTGATCCCTTATTTCGACATGTGAATTTTTTAAAATTTTGAATTTAATTCTCATATATATATATGTCTCTGAGAATAGAAAAGGAATGAAACATAAAATGTTGTCTAGTTCACTCAAATTACTGAAACCCTAATATCTTGTCCATTGGATTATCATTTTTGATTACTTAAATCATTGAAAAATATAATGGGGTATTATCAAAACAACTTCAATTATATAGATAATATTTATGAATACACAAAAAAAATAAAAACCAAAATTTTGGAAATCATGTTTGGTTAGAATGATTCATTCTTACATGAAATTCTAACAGTAACCCATTCAAATAGAAATTTCTAACTAAAACATAGTCTAATTGAACATGAAAATAGAAAATAAATATGATTTGACTTTCTTAAAGTTCATTAATCCTATTTGAATGTCTAACCCAAATATTTTATGATTTTAATTTTTACGTACAATTCAATCTATTTGGACTTTTTAACTAAAACTCATTTTTATTAGAATTTCTAACTAAAAACTTGTAATAATATCTTTATCCAATGATGACACCAATTATAAAATTTAAAATTATTTCAACATAATAAGCTATATGTCATTCCGACTTCTGTAAACTTCAATGTTCAGTAATTCATGATTTGATAGAACATTTCCATTTTTCTGGTACTGAATAAACCCTTACAAATATTTTTAACATCCTCTATTACATTAAATTTTTTTATAATGACAATTTGTGGATTAATGTGATCTATATGATTGTTAATTCATTATTTGAGTTAATGTTAAAATGTTTAAGAAAATTCAAACTCCTAATAAAACTATCATTATTCTACATATTCATTATTCTTGGGACATACTCATTTAGTAACATCTTCCATTGAAACAATCAAGGTGTGTCATGAATCTTGAACTTCATCATTACTTATATAAGATCGATTGTGAATCCGATAAAACAATCCATATTTATTTAAAATGATATGTCTAATTTTTCTTAGTTTGATAATATATAGCGAGAGAGATACATTCTCATAAGTAAAAATTGTATCCCCTATGTTTTTGGCTTCAAACATTAAACATTATTCACCTATTTTATAATAAAAAATCATTAAACATAGGATGACTTTCAACAAATAAAAAAATTGTGATGAAAATGTCAACGATGTTATATTTAAATAATTTTTGTTCCTTAAAAAATATATTTAATCCTCTGGAATAGACAAATATTTTATATCAAAGTAGATTAAAGAAATTAATCTTTGGGAAAAATAATTGTTACATGTACATTTACATTCAATAGAAGAGTAGAAACAGATTTTGAGATCTCGTTTTGGAACCATACTAGTGATAATAATATCACTCATGCATCGAAAACTAAATTTTAGAAAGCATAATTTAATTCTTTTTATATTTTATGAAACATAAAATAGTTGTTGTTTAATTTTTATTGAAATTATTTTACATTCTACTATATTTTTATTTTTAATAAATTACATTATTGAAATGCAACTAACATTAATTTTATGAAATTATAAATTTAATATTTTAATTATATTTGATATTTAAATTTTTGAAGGGTATTATCTAAAAAATATTATGAAATATGACTAAAAGGTAATAGGGTGGGATATATAAATCTCAAGGACCACATTGTGTGTTGTCGACATTCACAATGAAACTCTACCAGGTTCTGATATCAATTTTTGATGCACTGTTAATAATATTTATTTCATATATACATTGTGGGGTGATTTGGTTTTGACTGGGTTCATTCATGAGGTAATGATTCAAACTAAGTGTTATTCAAAGAATCTATTACTTCTGAAAATGGATTTTTAGATTGAAGGATATTGGGGTATTAATTTACTTTCGGGGTATTATTAAATATTTTATCCTTATATTATTCATGAATTCTATTTTTTTTATACTTTTTGACCATGGTGATGGTGTAAAGAATTGATGATAAATATTCAAGAGAATCTATTTATTCCTATATTTATGGTTTTGTATAATTTTATTAGACTATTTCATTGAGTTGAATATATGTTCATTTCACATGAACTAATAAATGATTTTAGAAGATTCATTAATGAAATATAAGAGGAAAGTTATTCCATTTGAAATAGAAAGGTAAAAAGATTGATCATCATGATCATGTAGTTGGAAACATGATCTAGGGGAACCTAATATTATTTCTATATTGTAAATGGGTCAATGAATCCATTAATATTTTGGATGTGTATATCCTATATTTTCATTAGGACTAGGGAAATTTCAATACAGGGAATTTTTTAGGAATTATATTAATGTAGTTTGAACATGTATTTTTAATTATATTAATCATCAACTATTAATGGTATTTTATTCATATTTCTGTAATACTATCATAAGATAAATATGTGGAGGATCATCTTTCCCTATAAATACTAAATAAGACCTATTTGAATATTTATACCATTCCCAAAATGAATATGATCATTGATTCTGATAAAAGAAAACATTTTGAAATATTACAAATAGAATTCCAAAAAAATATGAATAAATCCTAATGGATGTTGATGTGATCTGAATATTATATAATAATTATTGAATCACACATATAAAAGATGCATAAAGTTCCTAAAAAACATGATGACAAATCATAGAGGATAATGAAAAAAATTGATTTCCTATAACCAAAAGAACATGACATACATGTACATTAAATTAATTTAATGTAGTACTTAATAGATGAAAAATAAAAATTCCCAGAGACCATATTAGATTGGTGTATTTGGATACATGGGACACATTCATCTAATATTATAAAAGATCTTCCACATATCCCATAAATATCTTCCACTTTATTTTCCCTAAATTAAACCATTCATTATATCATGGGTGAAAGAAACAAAAGAAAATGTAATCTAAAATCCCCAGTAAGGGTAAAAATGATAGATATAAATCATATCACAATAATAAGAAATAAGACCATAACATTTTAAAATCTTATCTTGCATACAAAAAAATCATGATTCCATGTTATGGGATAAATCATAAAAGTTCATAATGAATTAATGAATATATTACAAAAAGTCATAACATACGACATTAAATTTGTGTAATACACATAATAATAGAAAATCATTTCATATTATCCAAGGATCATTTAAAATACCACCATAGTGGAGAAATTAAATTAATAAACTTATCTCACTCCTCGTTCCTACCATATATTACTGATTTGTCTTTACTTCATATTCCGTCCATGTATTACTGAATAGAGAAAATTTACCATTCCATCCCTATCTATATCACGAGATAAAAAAATTAATCCAATGAATTTGAGGGAGATATATGTCCCACCTATCTCATAATGAAATCAATATTACATTTCCCACAAATAAATAAATCATTTAACATATTATAACCTAATAAATAAAATGGATTTCTTAAACATAATTCCATCATAACATAATCTATGTAAAACAAATGGATTATAGATATAGCATTATGTTGTAAATAAAATAAATACCTAGGAAAAATAAGGATTTTATGGATGAAATGAAAACAATTTAACTAATTCCATCTTAGATGGAAAAAAATTATGATAAAACATTTGAAATAAATTCTTGGGGAAAACATTTTTATTTATTGGAAATCATTTTTATTTCTAAAAATGCCTCTAAAATTTAAAATATTTTTTTTAAAATAACCATGAAATATAATAAATTATGTTTCATGGAAATTAGTAATTTTGAATACATGAAAAAAATTTCTTGTTGTATAAGTTCAATGAAATCATTTTTGTTATTCTATTGTGGGATAAGTCAGAAAGTACCTAAAATCCAAAATAATTATTCCAGTCATAAAATTTAATAAAAATTCAAAAATTTCTCTGATTAACTATAAACAATTGTATAATATTTTAAATAATATTTTGGAATATATATTTCAAAAAAATAGACATGGATGAAAAATATAACCTAGGAAATACTTATATCTATACAATATTATATAATAACGAGATGCAAAATTGGCCCTTAACATAGGACTAAGATCCGTAGAACCTATAAAAATGCATGTAAAATGGATTTATAATTTTTATAAAATGGATCTAGAACCATATTTAGTTTTATAATATCATATGTAATCATATTATCACCCTTTTAATAATATTTCATTACAAATTACCATTCGAGCATTATTTTGTGCATGTTTCTCCATATAAATCCTAGTTATTTTTCAGGGGTTCCATATTTATGTTTTATATAATGATAATAAATTAATATATATGTTATTTAATCATTCTATAAATTTATGTAATCATTATTAAAATGAGATCATGGAGAATGAATCGTATCATGTTGTGGAGATGGTAGGTCATACATACACAAAAGTAGTCTTATCATTCCATTAATTATGAAATGGAATGGAATTGGATGATGTATACATTGTTACAGAATATATATATTTTTATAATAAGCATATAAAGTTATTAACTCCTTAATTATACCCATCTGTTTAATGTGTTGGTGAATAAATATATTACACCATAGTGTTGAGAGATTAATCTGTACATATGCATGTGTGGCGATTTCAT
Source organism: Viscum album (assembly GCA_963277665.1). Taxonomy (NCBI): domain Eukaryota; kingdom Viridiplantae; phylum Streptophyta; class Magnoliopsida; order Santalales; family Viscaceae; genus Viscum; species Viscum album. The sequence goes on from OY728127.1 coordinate 2,019,476,368, forward strand.
TTTATGCAGGATGGATTGATGGGGGAATAAGGTTGTTTCATAACCATATTAATATATTAATATACATTTCATACTAAATTTATTACTTTATAGTAGAAACAATAGTGGAATGTGATATATTAGATGAAATGATCTTGATAGAGTCTGGAAAGTAGATAAACTCTTCTTCTGTGTACTACCTCTAGATATCTTATTAAAGTCACTATTGGTGGTATTTTGATAAGAAAAAAATCGTGGTAATGTTAATTTTTATGTAGATAAGGGAAATGGGTAGGGTATGTACAATATTTAAGGATCAATGTGTTTATGAAGAAATGAGGGAGTTGGTTCCCTTTTATAATTGAGTTTTGGAGGACCTTAGGAATTTCCAAACATAATAATTTATATTTAAATCAAAAACCATAAAAACATATTATATTGATTATTTTATGATAAATGGTAATTATATAATGAAAACACATATTTTGGAAAATTTTTAATATCAATTTAAACAATATCATTTTAATTAACACTTAATTATTCTATTTAATTTTTAACTAAGGAAACAAATATTTCAATTTTAAATGAGTGTAATATTTACATATTTGATTTCAATTAAACCATACATGAACATATTAGAATATTTTATACCATATAATAATTATAATATAATATTTTTTAAAATTATAAATTTTAATTATTTAATAATACATTATATTGATCAATAGTCAATATTATTAATACTTATATTACTAAATTCATTGATTATTAAAAATATAAAGATAATAATTTAACATTGAAAAATTATATAATTATGATCCTAATAGATCATGTTCATATATTAAATTAATTTTATATATGAATTATCTTAAATTTTATTTATTTTAATATTTTTAATAACTTTTATTTGTAATCCACAAAAATAATATTATTACATCATCAGTTTCATCAAATTATTTAATATTCATATTTATTGAATAAAATTAAAATAAAATAATACAATGAAGATAGATCTTATATATTTCATAATAAAAATAATATTTTAATATATACTCTCTAAATTTGGACATTAAAATGTTATATATATTAAAAAATGAATGTGAGAACTTAAACACCACTATAAATAAAATATTACATGTGTCATCATATTTTCCTTATGGCTAGAAATTTTTAATAACTCCACCCTTGGAAGATTATGGATTATATATATCTGGATAATTTTATTTGATTAATTATTCATATCCCTTTATTGTTATTATATTTTTAATAAAAATTATTTTACTGATTTTTCATCAAAAAAATAATTTCTCCATCCTCAATGTATAAGACTTCAAGGTAATTAATTATTTCCAAAACATTATAAATAAATTACCATGGAAAAAAAATTATATATTTAAAATTATTATTTATAGATGAATTTATATTCTGTATATACTTATATTAAAAATGAAAATACCATTACAAATTTTGAATGAAATATAAAACATTTTATTAAATAAAATATACAAATTTCTTAATCTCCTTAATGTGTCTCCAAATCAATAACATTTATACCCCATGATTGTTATGGATAAATCACTCTCTCAAAATGGTATTTGGATACATATTATGTTAATTTTATTATATTATTTTTATTAGTAATTACTAAATTTACTATTTTATAGTATTAATAAAAATTACCGAATATATAATTCATAATTTAATAAAATAAATGGCTGGTATTTACATAATTTAGACCTAAATTTTCAAATATGGAATCTATTTTTCATAATTAAAATCATAGAAGTTGTGGTAATTAATTTAAAATAAATATTGTTGTCAGAATGAGAAAATGGGGTTTAAATGTTAAAACATTGTAAATGATTGATATGTTTTTACATCTAATATTTCTCTCAAATTAAATCAAAATACCTACAAGATATTAACTAAAAAATAGATAATTTATTTATATTATAAAACCATTAAATAATATAGCTTACCAACAAAAATTATTATGATTAAAAAAAATCAATAAAAATTTGGTATATTTTAACTATTCTCGAAAATGTGAATGTTATTAGAAAAATATCTCAAAATCATACAGAGTAAATATTTATGTCCATATATAAAATAAGAAGTTTATTTTTTATATAGAATATATTAAATGGTAATAAAAATATTTAAAATGGGTGCACTAGAAAATGACTGTAACAATAAATATTTTTGAAAATAAAAATACTTTTTTTAGAAAAATTGTAATTGTTCTCATATAGTGGAAAATGATCATATTAGATTAAATATAAAAATTAAATTAAATATATATTACATATATATATTTCATTAATAAAATCCATCACGAGTGAATAATATTTTTAAAATTCATTTTCATTTAATTAATTTTTTAATGAATGTTAATATTCTGAATACCCACCATTATAATGATTAGGTCATATGGTAACAAAATAATATTTTCTTCACATAAAAATGTTATTGAATGAAATTTATTATATCAAAATAACTCTAAATTGTGGGAAACACAAACAAAACCTAGAGTGGTGTATATCATAGGCTAATTCGGTGTTGTGTGTAGCATAATCGTATCTTTGAGTAGTGTACAACACGAGAAATACATGGAAATTAAAAAAAGATCTATCACATAGAAATATATTTCTATTACATTCTACCCCAATAAAAATAATTTTGACCATATAAATTCATATGGGTTGTAAAATAATTAATACAAGGATGTTTCATTTATGGAAACCAACATAATAAAATGAATACTAAAAAATGATTTTTAAATAAAATGTTGGAAACAAAATAGTTATCCCATGTTCTCATCCTTGGGATTACACTTTGGATGAAACAAGTGGAAATTGAAAACAATGAAATTAAATATAAATGAAACTATCAAGCTCTGATGGGGACTAATAGTGAACATCCTTAAATTATAGTTAACAATCAAAATCCATAAATCCTCAATGACCTATGGGATCATATGATTAATCAGTAATGAAGGTACTTGGATAAAATTTTGGGATTCCTGATCACTTCCATATAATTTATAAATGAGAATAAATAAATACTTGATTAAGGATAATATCATCTTTTCATTAATCATTGATCAATTTCCCCATCATCTATTATTCCTAGAAGTTAAGGTTAATTTTTCATTCTTTTAAAATTACCAGATCATGAGATCCATAAATAGAATGATAGTTCATTCCATCACCATTTTTCAAAACAAATGTTAGCACTAGTTAGTAAATATTCATAATTCTACCTAATATGAGATAATTATTTAATCTAAAAAACATCATCAAATTATTAACATATAATTTCCATAAATTGATTACATTATAATCCATCTAAATTCCAAAAATAAAAAACATCAAAAAGAGGGCCAATAACTCTAATTAAAATTTATCCCCCATATATCATATGGTATCACATTAATTTCCCATTCAAAACATATAAATTCCTTCATCATTTATTTTTTATGAAACATGGTAATAACATGAATAACTTTAGAACATTAGTGAAAAAATGAATTCATACTATAATAAATAATTTCCAAAAACCATAAATACCTAAAATTTGATACACTCATTCATTGATATCATAAATGAACTTTTCATCATATCAGTCATGAGGTCATTAATACTATCAGAAATCTCTTTATTTACTTATCCAAACATTATTGAAATTTTAAAGGTTATAATTTCCTATTTTATGAATTTATCTGAATCACTTTTCTTAGTTACTAGTAACAGTCATCGTATACTCATAAAAACAAATGGAAAACATAAGTGGTCCAATACATAGATATTTCGTAATTCTATAATACCATATATGTGATTCTATAACTTGTGTATGTTTTAGGGGTGTATATTATATATTTTGAATAATTATAGATAATTTACTAAATTATAGAATATTATTATGATGCATAAATTATTTTGTATATAAATTGGACCGTGGGTATAAGGCCTCGACCTTAAACCTTACTTAATCTTGAGTTATTACAATATTACACATTGAGGATCTTTTCAGGTTTAGAGTTTTAGTGAATTAGAACATAAAACTTGCATTACATTCCACATATAAACAAAGTGGTTACATAAAGATAGTATTAATTTTTTCCATCAATGGAAACATATTTAAAATAAGACATGGATTCATTCTTGACACTTCTCTGGCACTATCATCATATCGTGTACCTTTCCGTTGACCTGTGAAAAACATTTCAAAAAAACATGGGATGAGCATAAAAAGCTCAGTATGGGTTATAAAAATATGGAAAGGAAACATAAGTTCATATATATATAAGAATGAAATCATACTTTACCCATAAAACATAAGAACATTAACATACCTCATCAAATCATGAATAAATTATAGAAATCATAAGACATAAAGGTAACTTGAGGCATTCATTACATTCTTACTTATGGAGTAACCCTCTTGGTTACATTTGGAATACCCATCACAGAATATATCATAAATCTCTTTGGAGAAACCTTAATTTTTCACTCCTTCGCGTTACCCAATGCATTGGAGAGCTATATCGGGATCACCCTCCCTTAGATTATCACGGAACCACCCGTCTTTATAATAATACCCAAGAACCTCAACATAATCATATCACATAAAACATGCATAAAAGAAACCATAACATTTCCACCATTCAAACTCAAGATATAAATACAAAACATTGATATAAAAACATTATGAAAACCATTTTAAATACCAATATAAAAGAAAAGTATAACATGGTATTTATTTTTCTTTTTTAAAAATAAAGTATGGCTTGTTGACGAAGCCGAAACTCAAATAATGGTCACGGCGGTAGAGAAGTCATTGTTGCAGCATATGTACGACAAAAACATTCCCTTTTGTCGTTTAGTAAAACGCTTCGTATAAAAAATATTCCTTTTGGGAAAACATAAAAGTCAAAGGGGTTTATTCGCCGTATAAAAGAAGGTTGTGTATAAAACAAAATATGCCTCAATGAAAGGAGATTGAGACGAAGTCCCATACCTCGGGTCCGACTTGACTCGGTCGTTCTTTAATATCCTGAATTATAAACATTATTAAATTTCTACTTGTTTACGAACTTTTTTAGAGTTCATTATTCCTTTAATATCACTAATTTCCATGTCATGAACACTATGTAATTATTTAAGTTAATAGCGGTCGTTTTAACGATCATTGGTACTTGACTCAAAAATAAACCCATTATAATTACAAGTTGTTCATGTATCCATTATTTCCAGAATGTTATTCATTATGTAGATATCATATATGTCATATATATCCAGTAAATGCAAGCATTTATAATATTACATAATCATTTAGAGGTAAGAAATGAAATGCACCGTTCATGGAGACGGTAAGCCGTACTTACGCATTAACGCTACTTTCATTTCTATTTCGTATTTTATAGAATGGAATCATAATTATATAAAGGTATATTATAATTCCAGTGTAATATCATATATAATATCATAACTCCATCCTTTATACGTCCCACATATGGTATTTAACGAATCAAATCACTTTGAGGGGGCGGTAGTCCGCACTTCCTTAAATGAAGATATCACGTTTACCCGTAATGGAAACCATAAAGGTATACCCAAAATAAAAAATACAGAAGCTTAAGTAAAACATAAACATATTATATATCATATATAAATATATTTTCATCTTAACGGCCTCCTTTGAAGGTGTTAAAAGAATGTTGAACAATCAACGTTTCGGGAGGCCGAAATTCCCCATCCACGAAAATAGTATGTTCTTTAACCATTAGATGTGGGTGTGTCTAAGAGTAGCTCGAATAATTCTTATAAAAACATCCAAGTATATTGAATATACTGTAGTTTTTACAAAATATGTGAATAAAAAGAGTTTAGGGGGTTGGAGATGTAAAATAAAACAAAAGGACTCAAGTGAAGACCTTACCTTAAAATCGGGTAACTCCCTTTGGTTTGAGCTCAAATGCTTCCTTGTGAAGACTTCTTCCCAATGTGAGGCTTCAAGGAGTAAGAGAAGGTTGTGGAGAGACAAAATGGGCAGGATTTGGCAGAGCCAATGGCTTTGGAAGTGTGGGTAAGTAGGTAGAGGTGGGGGCCTTTTATAAGAGGAGAGGAGGGGAACTCTTGGAAAGTAAAGAAATGTTACTTTATTTTAAAATGGGTTTCGGATTCAAAAGGTCCCACATTGATATAATTCGAGGGTAAGGTGATAAGGGTTCTAAATAAACCCATCCAATAGGTTTTGTACATGTTTAGGTCATAGATTTTACATTATCATTTCATTTTATTTAAATCCTTTATTAATGAGGTAATCACTGCATCATCATGATGTCATAAATAATTTAATTTATTTAAAGTATAAAAATTTTAAAAAAACTACAATGATGTAGGAACTAATTTTAGCTTTACAATGAATATTTATAATCAAAAATATGACTTTTATAACCCCATGTAAAAATTGTTTTACTAAAATAACTCATGTTTGTGTCATTTTTACTTTAACATTAAATAAAAAGTTATTTATGTCATTTCCCAACAAAAGTGGCTCCATTGGGTCCCCAAGTTGACCCATGGATTGTCTTGGTCGGAAATGAAACATCCAATAAGGGTAGGACATGTTTCATGCTAATCTCTTATTATTAAAACATTATTTTTAACCATAAACTACACTAATTACCTCTAGCCGCGATTAAGAACTTAAATGTTACTATTCACCAAAAAATTATTTTAGTCTCATTGAACCACATTTTACATCTTAATGACAACCATGTATGTCGGATTTTTTAAAATAATATCACAGAAGTGGCAAAGTTTCATTTAAAAGAAAAATCAGTTTCTTTAACTACCACTTAGTGGTTTCACTATTCATCAAAAATTGAAGTTCATCAGAAAAATACCAAAACATCACCCTAAGCTATATTTGATATTCTGAATTAAAAAATGAAGTCCATTTTACAAAATTCAAAACATATAATATGAATTAATTAATTTAATAATTAATTCCCGCTGTCATGACAAATAGCGTGTTTTTATGAAACAATAAGTATCAAAAGATTGACACTAGTTTAAGTCCAATTTCAAAGTGAAATTGATTCCAATGACCACCATTGGATTAAATGGTAAAAATATATTCTAATTTCACATTAAAACCAATTCAAAAGATTATATAATCACATAAATAAATTAGATTAAAAAGAGGTTTTGAATTAAAATATAACATTTTTCACTATTCATTAAAAATTGAACTTTATCAAAAAAATACCAAAAATTTACACAAAGTAAATTTTGATGACACAATCTTAAAGAATAATTTTATTTTGACAAAAATAGCTTATAAAATTGTCAAAAGATAGATTTAAAAAAGGGTTTCCATTAAAAGGAAGTAAAACAATCTTTTAAAAATATTAGTGTATTCCATGTTTAAGATTGGATTTATTATCATTTTAAGCCTCTAAAACACTATCTAATTAATTAATAGCCATAGATAAAAATATCTATTATTCATTACTTACTTGGGATGTTACATCCTTCCCCCCTTTAGAAAATTGCGTCACCGCAATTTATTTACTTATCTAATAAATTGGGGTACTTATCCCTCATTTCATTTTCAGATTCCCATGTTGCCTCTTCCATCATGTGGTTTTTCCACAAAACCTTTACCTGATTAATCACCTTATTCTGTAACAATTGCTCCCTGTGGTCAAGAATCCGGACCGGTTGTTCCTCATAAGATAGGTTCTCTTCCAACTGAACTACCTCTGGACTAAAAACATGAGATAGATCTAGCATGTACTTTCTCAGCATCGAAACATGAAAAAAATTGTGTACCTGAGATTAACTCGGAGGTAAAGCCACCTGGTATGCAACTGATCCAACTCTTTTAGAATTTCATATGGTCCAATGAACCTTGGACTCAAATTTCCTTTCATACCAAATCGCATCACATTTTTCCATGGTGAGACTTTGAGAAAAACATGATCACCTACCTTGAAAGATAGATCATTCCTCCAGTTATCCGCATAACTCTTCTGCCTTCTCTGAGCTGTTCTCATGTGTTTCTGTATCAGCTGAACTTTTTTTGCTAACTCGTCTACCAATTCTGGTCCCATCAACTTCCTTTCACCCACTTCATCCTAGAAAGGTGGATTTTGACACTGCTTCCCATATAATGCCTGAAATGGTGTCATCTGTATTCTGGAATGAAAACTGTTATTATTTGAAAACTCAACCAAAGAATGATGTTAGTCCCAACTTCCCCGATAATACATCGAACAAGCTAGTAGCATATCCTCCAAGGTCTGAATTGTTCATTATGACTGCCCATCTGATTGAGGATGAAAAGATGTACTAAAATTTAATTCAATACCCAACGACTTCTAAAGGACTTTCCAAAAGTAAGAAGTGAACCTGGGATCATAGTCAGAAACAATGGTGAGAGGAACTCCATGTAACCTGACTATCTCTTTAAGATACAAACGGGAAAGTTGATCTAGGAAATAAGTATCTCGTATAGCAAGGAAATGAGAAGATTTAGTCAAGCGATCAACAATAACCCAGATTGCATTATTACCTCGAGATGCCTTCGGTAATCCCACAACAAAGTCAATGGATATATTCTCCCACTTCCACTCTGGCACTGGTAAAGGCCAAAGCATCCCTTTCGGTAACTACTGCTCTGCTTTAACCTGTTGAAAATTCAAACACTTCACAGTAAAATCAGCAATATCTCTTTTCATTCCATCCCTCCAGTAATACTCCTGCAGATCTCTATACATCTTAGTACTGCCCGGATGAACTGAAAATGGAGAACTATGAGCTTCACATTACAACTCTCTCTTCAACTGTGAATCACAAGGCACACACAATCTCTTCCCAAATCACAAAACACAATCATTATCAGTATTGAATTCTGGCAACTTACCTCTCTGAACCAGCTCTAATTTTTTCTGAAACTCACTTTCTTGCTTCTGTGTTTTCTTGATTCTGTCTAATAGAGAAGATTTCCCTGATACCTAAAACAAAACAGAAGAACATCCTGCACCCACAACTTCTATTCCAAAGTTCATCAAATCCTTAACCAAAGAATCACGTTCCTACAACAACATTGCTAATGAAGCATTACTTTTTCAACTCAAAGCATCATCTACTTTATTTACTTTTCCCGTATGGTAATGAATTGTACAATCATAATCCATGATTAATTATAGCCATCTCCTTTTTCTCATGTTCAATTCTTTCTGAGTGAATATATACTTTAATCTTTTTTTATCGGTATATATTTCACACTTTACTCCATTCAAATGATGCCTCCAAATTTTTAAAGCGAAAACAACAGCAGCTAATTCCAAATCATGTGTAGGGTAATTTAACTCATGAGTTTTCAACTGTCATGAAGAATTAGCAATTACCTGATCATTCTGCATTAGGACACAACCAAGTCCATTCAATGATGCATCACTGTAGATAACAAACTCACCATTCCTGGAAGGTAGTGCCAAAACTTGAGAATTCACCAATCTTTTTTTCAACTCCTGAAAACAATCATCACAGTCTTTTATCCAGATAAACTTAACACCCTTCTGAGTTAGCTTAGTCATTGGACTAGATAACCATGAAAAATTTCTAACAAACCGTCAGTAATAGCCTGCCAAACCAAGGAAGCTACGAATCTCAGTTACATTTGTGGGTCTTGGCCATTCCTTCACAACCTTTGTTTTTGAAGGATCAACAGTTATCCCATATTTAGAGACAATATGACCAATGAACGAAATTTGTTGCAACCAAAACTCACACTTTCTGAATTTCCCATACAATTTATTTTATTTCTAGGTATGAAAAATTACCCTTAAATGTATTTCATGCTCTTATTTACTTTTAGAAAACTCCAAAATATCATCAATGAAAACAACCACAAACTTATACAAGAACTCATGGAAAATTCTATTCATTAATTCCATGAATACAGCAAGTGAATTGGTTATCCCAAAAGGCATTACTTCAAATTCATAATGGCCATATCTTGTACGAAACACGGTCTTCGAAACATCTACTTCCTTTACCTTTAGCTGATTGTACCTCGATCTCAGGTCAATCATTGAAAAAAATTGAGCTCCCTGGAGCTGATCAAACAAATCATCGATATGAGGCAAAGGATATTTGTTCTTAATAGTGATGTTATTCAAGGCTCTATAATCAATGCAAAGTCTCATAGAACCATCGTTATTTTTAACAAATAAAACAGGAGCACCCCATGGTGACGTGGTAGGTCGAATGAAAACTTTCTCTAATAAATCTTGCAATTGCTCCTTCAACTCTAAAAGTTCAATTTGATCCATTCGATAATGGGGTTTTGAAATTGGCTTAGCATCAGGAACTAAGTCAACAGTAAACTCAACTTTCCGATCTGGTATTATTCCAGGAAACTCATCAGGAAAAACATCAGGATACTCATTTACCACTGGCACATCATTCATCTGAACAGTTATTTTATTTTCAACAATGTGTGCAAGGTAACATTAATTTCCATCTTTTACAAGTTTCTCGGCCTCTTGATATGTTATCAACAGTAAGGGTTCATTCATGTACACAAACTGAAAGCCTTTCTGAAAAGAAACTTCTTTAGCTCTACATTCAATCTTAGCATGGTAAATAGAGAGCCAATCCATACCTAGGATAATATCAAACTCTACTAGAGGTAGAACAATAAGGTTTTCAAGTATGTTTTTTCCATAGATAATGATATGAAGATTATTATAAATTATTTTTGCCTCAACATTTCCCCTCGGTGTTTTTACCAAAAGTTCAGGAGTCATTTCGTGAGATGGTATTCCCATTTTTATAAAGAAGGTTTCAGAGATGAAAGAATGTGTAGACCCCAAATCAAACAACACACTGGCATAATCTGAAAAAACAAAGTACCTGATACAACTTTATTTGATGGCCGGACATCTGCTGAAGTAGTTGCAAAGGATTTCACCACCCCTTTCTGCTTGTAGTCTAACTTCTTCCCATCACTCTAGCTCTTTGTCGGACACTCGTTTGCATAGTGACCCATCTCATTGCACTTAAAACATTTCACTAACTGTAAATCAAATTTCAACTTACCATCACCTCGATCTTTTTCAGTGCAATCACGAGCCTTATGTCCCATCTTACCACATCGGTAGCACTTTCTAGAATTCAGAAGACATTCCCCAGCATTCCTTTTTCCACATTTATCACAAACCGGAAACTTAGATTTCTTACCATCAGACTTTTTTGAAGAATTATTCCCTTTCTCCATCCACCTCGGTCTCTTATTCTACTGGTTGTTATAGAACACTTGGTCATCGGCAAACTCCATTTCCACCTTCTCAGCTCATCGACCAAGCTTTTCATAACTTTTAAACTCACGAGAAGCTAATTCCCTTTGATATTTTGGATTTAATCCTGAGTAAAAACGATTGATTTTACTATCAAGGTCTCGGATAAAATTTGGAGCATACCTTGCCAATCGAGTGAACCTTTCTTCATAGGTAGCCACTGAGTCTTCCTCTTGCCTCAATTCCAAGAATTTTTTTTCAATATTATGTCGAACAGCCTAAGGAAAATACTTTTCAAGAAACATACTTTTAAATTCATCCCAGTCAAGAGAATCAATCTCATCGGCGTCCCTGATATTTTTATCCATCGACCACCACTGATCTGCTTCACCCTCCAAACGGTAAATATCAAGACTAACCTTTTGATTGTCCGATCACCCCATGACATCGAAAATCTTCTCTAGTACTTTAATCCACACTTCATCTAGCACAGGGTCAGATGATCCTTTGAATGATGGGGGATGTTGCCTCATGAAATGTTTCACCATTGACATGTTCCTCTACAGTTGATCTGGCTGATCTCGTGCATGGATACCACCACCATTTATCGCTTGAGTCAACTGCGCCATTACTGTAACAAACTGTTCAGTTCCAATTCCGACCAACTTAGGATGTTGATTCGGAAGGTTATTTCCTTCTGTATTCCTTCCTTGCACTGCTTCCCTGTTTCCTCTACGGAAAACCATTCTGAACAAACATGTCTTAGATGAAGCAACATGGTAATCTTCAAATGCTATATCATTTAAATTTGACCATAAAAAAAATATTTTTGGATAATCATTTAATAGAATTATAACTCCTAACGTTATCTTAACCGACATTTGATACCAACTATAAGGCCCCGACCTTAAACCTTACTTAATCTTGAATTATTACAAGATTACACATTGAGGATCTTTTCAGGTTTAGAGTTTTAGAGAATTAGAACATAAAACTTGCATTACATTCCACATATAAATAAAGTGGTTACATAAAGATAGTATTAATTTTTCCCATTAATGGAAACATATTTAAAATAAGACATGGATTCATTCTTGAAACTTCCTTGACACTATCATCATATCATGTACCTTTCCCTTGAACTGTGAAAAAAATTTCAAAAAAACATGGGATGAGCATAAAAATCTCAGTATGGGTTTTAAAAATATGGAAAGGAAACATAAGTTCATATATACATAAGAATGAAATCATAATTTACCCATAAAACATAATCAAATTAACATAACTCATCAAATCATGAATAAATCATAGAAATCATAAGACATAAAGGTAACTTGAAGCATTCATAACATTCTTACGTAGGGAGTAACCCTCTTGGTTATGTTTGGATACCCATCACAGTATATTCCCTAAATCATTTCGGAGAAACCTTAATGTTTCACTCCTTCGCAATACCCAATGCATTGGAGAGATATATCGGGCTCACCCGCCCTTAGTTTATCACGGAACCACCCGTCTTTATAATAATGCCCAATAACCTCAACATAATCGTATCACATAAAACATGCATAAAGGAAACATAACATTTCCACCATTCAATAACAAGTTATCAATACAACACATTGATATAAAAACATTATGAAAACAATTTTATATACCAAAATAAAAGAAAAGTAAAACACGGTAATTATTTTTCTTTTTTTAAAAAAGTTTGGCTTGTAGAGGAAGCCGAAAATCCAATAATGGTCACGGCGGCGGAGAAGTCGTTGTCGCCGCATACGTATAACAAAAACATTCCATTTTGTCATTTAGTAAAACGCTTCGTATAAAAAATATCCCTTTTGGATAAACGTAAATGTCAATTGGGTTTATACACCGTATAAAAGAAGGTTGTGTATAAAACAAAATATGCCTCAATGAAAGGAGATTGAGATGAAGTCCCATACCTCGGGTCTGACTTGACTCGGTCGTTTTTTAATCTCCGGAATAATAAAAATGAGTTAATTTCTACTTGTTTAAGAACCTTTTTAAAGTTCATTATTCCTTTTATATCACTAATTTCCATTTCATGAACACTATGTATTTACTTAAGTTAATAGCGGTCGTTTTAACGATCATTGGTACTTGAGTAAAAAATAAACCCTTTATAATTACAAGTTGTTCATGTAATCATTATATCCAGAATGGTATTCATGATTTAGATATCATATATTTCATATATATCCAGTACATGCATGCATTTATAATATTACATAATCATTTAGAGGTAAGAAATGAAATTCACTGTTCATGGAGACCGTAAGCCGTACGTACGCAAGAACACTACTTTCATTTCTATTTCGTATTTTATAGATTTGAATCATAATGATATAAAGGTATATTATAATTCCAGTGTAATTTCATATATAATATCATAACTCCATCCTTTATACGTCCCACATATGGTATTTAACGAATCAAATCACTTTGAGGGGGCGGTAGTCCGCACTTCCTTAAATGAAGATATCATGTTTACCTATTATGGAAACCATAAAGGTATGCCCAAAATGAAAAATACAGAAGCTTACGGAAAATATAAACATATTATATATCATATATAAATATATTGTCATCTTAATGTCCATCATTGAAGGTGTTAATATAATGTTGAACAATCATCGTTTCGGGAGGCCGAAATTCACCATCCACGGAAACAGTATGTTCTTTAACCAATAGATGTAGGTGTGTGTAAGTGTAGATCTAATACTTATTATAAAAAAATCATAGTATATTGATGATACTGTAGTTTTTACCAAATAAATGAATAAAAAGAGTTTAGGGGGTTGGAGAAGTACAATAAAACAAAAGGACTGAAGTGAAGAAATTACCTTAAAATCGGGTAACTCCATTTGGTTTGAGATCAAAGGCTTCCTTGGTAAGACTTCTGCACAATGTGAGGCTTCAAGTAGTAATAGAGGGATTTGGAGAGACAAAATGGGTAGGGGTTGGCCGAGCCAAAGTCTTTGGATGTGTGGGTAAGGAGGTAGGGGTGGGGGCCTTTTATAAGAGGAGTGGAGGGGAACTCTTGGAATGTAACGAAATGTTACGTTATTTTAAGATGCGTTTCAGATTAAAAAGGTCCAACATTGATATAATTCTATGGTATGGTGATAAAGGTTAGAAATCCACCCATACAATAGGTTTTGTACATGTTCAGGACATAGATTTTACATTATCATTTCATTTTATTTAAATCTTTTATTAATAAGGTAATCGTTGCATCATCATGATGTCATAACAAATTTAATTTATTTGAAGTCTAAAAATTATAAAAAAACTACTATTATGTATTAAATCTTTTTAGATTTCTAATGACTATTTATAATCAAAAATATGACTTGTATAACCCCATGTATAAATTGTTTTAGTAAAATAACTCATGTTTGTGTCATTTTTAGTTTAACATTAAATAAAAAGTTATTTATGTCATTTTCCAACCAAAGTGGCTCCATGGGGTCCCCAAGTCGACCCATGGATTTTTATGGTCGGCCATGACACATACAATGAGGGTAGGACATGTGTCAAACTCATCTCATATTATTAAAACATTATTTTTTCCTTAAACTACACTAATTACCTCTAATCGCGATTAAGAACATAAAAGTTACTATTCACCAAAAAATTATTTTAATCCCATTGAACCGCATTTTACTTCTTAATGACAACCATGTATGTCGGATTTTGGAAAATCAAATAACAGAAATGGAAAAGTTTCATTTAAACGAAAAATCAATTTCTTTAACTACCACTGAGTGGTTTCACTATTCATAAAAAATTCAAGTTTTTCAGAAAAATACCAAAACATCACCCTAAGATATATTTGATATTATGAATTCAAAAAATAAATTCCATTTTATAAAATTCAAAACATATAAGATGCCTTAATTAATTTAATAATTAATCCCCGCTGTCATGTCAAATAGTGTGTTTTTATGAAACAATAATTATCAAAAGATTGACACTAGTTTAAGCCCAATTTCAAAGTGAAATTGATTCCAATGACCACCATTGGATTAAATAGTAAAAATATATTCTAATTTAACTTTAAAACCAATTCAAAAGATAATCTAATCATATAAATAAATTATATTAAAAAGAGGTTTTGAATTAAAATACAACATTTTTCACTATTCATTAAAAAATGAACTTTATCGGAAAAATACAAAAAATTCACACAAAGTAAATTTTGATGTCCCAATAATAAAGAATAAGTTTATTTTGACAAAAATAGCTTATAAAATTGTCAAAAGATAGATTTAAAAATGGTTTTCCATTAAAAGGCAGTAAAACAATCTTTTAAAAACATTATTGTATTCCATGCTTATGATTGGATTTATTTTCATTTTAAGCCTCTCAAATACTATCTAATTCATTAATAGTCATAGATAAAAAATATCTATTATTCATTACTTACTTGGGATGTTACAATGGGATTATAATAGAATGCTTAATTTCATCAATCAGACAAATATAATCTGATTCTGATTCAATTATAATAAGAAAGTAATTGTAATGTTGTTTTTATCATGTTATTTCCACAAATGACTATAATTTGGACTTAATATTTCATTAAATATAAGTTAATTATTTACATAATAATGTCATGAATCATCTATTTTTATTGAGTTCCCATGATTATATTTTTTGTATACTTTTCAAAAATCTACCATTATAGGTTTTTTCATTCTAAAGATCTTAAATTCATATTTAATCATTTAAATTCTCATCTAAATGATCTATGTGATTCATATGTTAAATATATTTTATCTAATCATTTTGATCAATGAGATATCAGGGATATGAGTATTCTTCCTATAAAAACACATTTTTCTCTAATGTATAGGGATATTATCTGATGTCGATCAATGTGATCAATGAAGTGCATAAAGATACAAATTCCCGATTATGAAATTCTATTAAATTTGTTCCTAGATTAAAACATTATACATTCTAATAGTTTAGTTTTATGATATTTATTAGTGTTAATTTAAACCTTCATTTGTTATATCGAATATTATTCCACATTCTAGTAAAAGAAAATAATTATGTGATTGGATTTATTGGGGAAAAATATCATTTTTTTATTTTTTGATTGTTATGCAGAAGTACAATTTTTTTCTTCTAATTATCTATTGTTAAATCCATTTGGATTGTTTTTTATCATTATTAATCCTAAACTCGTATATTTTTTTTATTCCATATATTTCTTGTTTATCATCATTTTTTTATTTCATTACTCTGAATGAATATAAATTTTAACATCCAAGAAACACATTCACTATGAGTGGGTAAAATTGTGAATTTTTTACCTTGAAATCATACTTTATGTTGAACTAATCAGACATATACCTATTGGAACAAAAAAACATTATATCATGTAATGTATTAAGGGTTTCTAGATTAATTAATTGTGATATGATATATTCATTTAAACTTTTTTTCCACATGAATTAATATTTTTTTATTTTTTTCTTATTTCACTCTTCAAAAATAAGAGGAGGTCATGTAAATTTTTTTTATTGTAAATAAATAATATTTTCTCTTGGATAAACATGGTTATGACCATAACCAATTCTATAATACATTTTAAGAAAAATAAATCGATAAAAATTACATAGTATCTAATTTTTTTCCAATATATTTGTTAAAATTTGAGGGTAAGTGTTTATAGAATAATCAAGTTTAATAATTTAATGGATAAATAAATTTTTGAGTATTTGTATCAAAAAAATAAAATACATATGAGATATTTAAATTAACTATTTAGGTTTTAAATTTAAAAATAATATTAATAAGTTTTATTTCCTAATAAAAATGATTTTGAGTAACTTAACATGATATTTGACAGAAAATATATTATCTATGTGTCTAGTGAGATTATGTTTGGACTTGGAAAGTACATAATTATAAAAAATAAAAGATAACATCTATACAAATACTGTTTAAAGTTACCTTATCTCAATTTGTTTGGTAATGAATGATGACAAAAATGTGTTTCATTTATTAATAAATTAATCTCAAATAAATTTGCAATGGATAACCTCCTGGAAATATGATAATGAAGAATATATAAATATTTATATGAAGTCAATAGATGTTATTTTCATAATTAGATTAAATTTTATCATGTATAGTATATTTTATTATTCTTCAAATTGATAATTATTAGGAATATGATTCCTAGTCGTCCCATTATTCAAAAAATCATTCATTATAAATGGTACCCATTAAATTATGTAAGTGGGTGGTTCTATCACATGTCTATATAGAGATATCAAGATAATTATATATATATGTAATGAGTTATAAAAACATTTAAATCAATGTACACCTATTTGTTGTCTGGTTTTCTATCATATAAGAAACAAGTAGACTTATTCTTATATGTATTTTTATTATTCTTAAAGGGGTTTATAAATATTAAATGTATCATTTTATAATATATAAAATCATTACATTATCATTATTTATTGTTTCATATACATAATAAATATTAGAAATCATAAGATGCTTATTAATTTCTGGCTTTTGATTTATCCCAAACAAATATCCCTCATAATGTATCAGAGGTTGTGAAAAAATATCAAGGATAGAATTGGTAGGATTTCAAGTAGATATATAGAATATATTAACGAGAGTTGAATCAATTTTTTTATACTAGGTGATATATTAAGTATACTACATGAAGTTTAATACATAATGTATTTATTATACATAAGGAAAATGTATCATTTTTAATCATTGTACAAGATTTTAGAAAAAATTCCCAAAATGTGAACCATTACACATTGATACCAAACTTACACCAAAATTGGGATTGACCTAATAAAAGGCTGGATTGGTTTGTTTTTAATTAAGTTTTCTTTTTAGGTTTATATAAAAAGGGATTATTTCTATCATTTTATGAATATAAAATTCGATCCTAAAATGGGATAGACTATAAAATCATGCATTCATAACTTCCTAAAGAAAAATTAGATATAAGGAAATATAATATGATATTTTCATTTGGATGATGGATATTTGATGTGTTCATAAGTAGAGGTGAAGAAATTATGATGTTTCATTCCATCAACATAATCTAAAAATTCCAAATTCACAATAAATATATATCTATATAGGATTGGAATTCATTATATGTCGTTGTTACTATATAACTAAGATAATGGGATTTTATAAATTTTAATACTTATATATGATTCCACTAGATGGAATTGGTATAAAAATATATGTTTTTGATATACATCACATCAAATCCCTTTATATATTGAGTAGAACAAACCCATCACTAGTGACTTAACTAGGATTAAATTAATAGATTATAGAATTTATGAGTATTCTTAACTCTAAAATAGCCTTTGGGGTCACACTTAATGGTTTACTAATTCGGTATTATGTTTTATGAAACCCATAATTCTTCATTAAAAGTTTATATAAGTTTATCTAGAAGTGTATTTTGAAATTTACTTAAAATCTACTCTATACGATATGATACATGTTGAAATCTAAAATAGTTTTCCAAAATACACTAATGATTCATTAATTTTGATATTTCATGTTGTTATATATGATACAATATATGATTATATATGGAAAATAAAAAAAGGAATTATTGAAACTGGAAAATTTTTGGAGACATACCATAAGGCAATATAAACGTATGATTTTTTTTAATATATCATATGGAATGATATGTGTATGTCATTGTATTTGAAAAAGTGATACCCCGGAATGTCATTTTCCATGTTGGGGGATATAATTTGGTTAAAAAATTGAGACATTTCACCACTTCCATTACTATATAATACATTGTAATATGGGTATATCATGGTATGGAGATATGTATTAATCAAATACTATGATAGATAAATGTAACAGAACATTAAATATTAAAGTTCAGGTATTCCTCCCCAAAATATCAAATCGATAATTAAAATTTCTTATGAAGAAACATATTCGATTATTGGATGAATGAGTTTAATTGTTATGTCAACGCATATGGTTTATGGTTAAAAATAACTTTTAATTGAATACATTAACAATTTATTTTATAACTTTTTATTACATAACATGACGACTCACATAGTGTCCCCAAATCCAATTTAATGGAGATTAAATCCATGAAAATTGAATCTAATATTCTTTCTTATGATGCTAATAATATCACTTTTATATCTCTATTCTCCTTCTTCCCATCCCCATAGGTACTAGGATATGATTTATGTACAAATAATTTTTCCAAAACATTTAGTAATTCAAAAATATGTGGATTACATAGTAGGAACAAGTTACATGTATTATTTTATGTGATATTCATAATCATTATAATATTAGAAAATATGGATCATCCATATTTATTGTATGATTTATTTATAATTTTATTTCAAAAATAATTTTATTTTTAAATCATGGAAGATCATAATTTTTTCTTAAATAAAATATTCCTCTAAATGAATCGGAGTTATGAAATCTGAAGAAATATATTATGCTATTCTCTAAATTAGAATATAATGTTGATGTATCTTAAACTGACTATACCTAGTGTGATAAATTGTAATCATATTCACATTTCCCCAATTATTAATAGTCCATATATGCGCGACTCTATGTATTGCGAGTTCATGTAGTTTACTTTAATAATCCATTATAAATGTTTCAGCATCCTTTGAAACATATCTATATTAAATAATCTTATGTTAAAAAAATTATCTACTCTATGACCGTACATTATCACCACCATTCACTTTACCGTTATGTCAATGATCATTAATGGAAGAACCTATAAGACCTCCATATTATAATATTTATAAATTATGTTCAATAACGTGCGCAAAATTAAACACTGAGATTAAACGAACCAAAACGTATTATTATTTAAATATGACATCAATAACTTATATAGTTAATTGGTTGGAATTAGTATGATTAATAAAATTATGTAATATATATAATGTATCTAGTCAATAAAAATTTATTGATTAATTATTTGTAAATATGATCTAAATTTATATAAAAGGCATTACATTATTCAAAAATATGTTTTCTTCATACAAATATATACTTTTTAATTCCATTAACAATTACCATAACTAATTTTAAAAATACACAAAAAAGTATATGATAAGAAATATATAATTTTTTAAATCATCCTATCCAAATTAGCTTATAGTGGAATTATGATATTTTTCTAAAAAAAATTATTTTCCAATCAATATTGAAAATAATATATTTTTATTGATAAAAGTATTTCCATTAAAAGAATTTATAAAGTAATATTCTATTTTGGATAAGTCATGAATTTTCATTACGTTAATTTTATTATTAATAATAAAATTGTAGCCTTGGAAATTAATGTAAAACATTAATTTAGTATAAGATCATATTTATTCGATAAAATCCTTTAAAAAACTATATTTCATCATGTTTTTTGGGATTGAAATTAAATTAAATTATTCATATTATATGGTTTCAATATAAAAAATGGAATATATATTTTCAATGGGGATTTACATAATTAATAATTATGTTCCATTATTTGTAAATATGAATAATAATAATTTTAAATTTTATTACCATGTCAAATAAAAAATAGGTTAATTAATGGAAAATGTAATGTGATAAAGATAATAATATATGTATGTAATGACTTGTAATTTAGCAGGCTGAACAATTTCATGAAAATATGAACTTTTTTACTTACTCGATTATATGTTCATTGAAACGAGTCTCAAATAAAATTGTTAGTTGGAACACCTCAAAGTGTTTTTTTAGACATGGGTGAAGGTTTGATGGGTATATTGGGTGTCTCATTGTGTTTGAATAGTGATGGGATAAGAAAATACGATGTTTAGATGATCTTACAAGGGTAAATTGTTTTTTTAAACTCTGTAGCCCCTAGTAGTGAATAATATTACCTAAACCTGTGGAGTTATAGGTGTCACGTGGTCTAGGAATAGTATTCCCAAACCGTGCAACAATCACACATAGTTAGTGCCACTTATATTGTACAAACACACTATTCATCACAATCTTATTGAATGACTAGGCTAACCATGCTCGAACAACCTTGAGTGGATACTTCCTAGGAACCAAGAGTTACACAGTTTTCATAGGGATTGGACAAACAATGTGACCAAACCATGGGACCCATTTTATGGTGAAATTTACCTTTTTTAATTAATGAAATTATTTAACCCTCTTTCTTTCCTTCCTCAACCATCTACAGTGTGATTTCCCCCTTTTCAATGCATGGAGAATCCTCTACCCTCTTCAATGGGGTTTTGAGCTATCTCATTCATGCATCTTCCAAATCATTTTGCATCAGAAGAAAAATTAATCCCTAGGTATAATCTAAATACCACACTCATACTTTTCAAATTATATCACCCATATGTAACTCTATTTTTTTATGGTGGAGTTTTCCAAATTTTAAATTCATTTGAAAAATCCATCAATTTAATTCATTTTTTATTGATTAAATGAATGATAACTGATGAGTGGAGTTTTTCTATATCACGGTATAGAGACTATGATCTTTTCCACACATTTAATTGCATTATAGTTGATGCAAAGCTGTGAAGTGCATCGGATCCTTACACTAAGGCTTTTTTCTTACATAATAAAATATTCAATAAATTTTGTTATTCCTTATGTGACACCTCAAAATAGAGAAACCCATCTAGGGTATTTTCACCTTGTCTTTGGACACCCCTTTGTGTGTGCCATCCGAAATGGCCTAAATTTCCCATATTCATTAAGTGTTCATTCACGTTTGGTGTGTTTGTTTCACCATTATTAAATTTTCTATATTTATAAATTGAATTAGATAACTTATGAACATTGACTTAGATCACATTAGAATGACTTATGCCTAATTCTCATTCTTTTTCCAATGTATGATGCCTTATTATATTGATCACACTTATTAACATATTTTGATGCATGGTAGCCTTGTGAAAAATGATTGTCCATATTTTTTATGATATTCCTTGTTCCTTATTTCATTTGATGGAATTAATGCCTTATTTTAATGATTTTATCCTATTTCCCATGTTTCATATTATTCACATGGCATGTTCTTTAGACCATTATATTGATTTATGGTTGATTGTTCTTATTGTTTGGACCGTGATATATTGACTTTAGTTGAAGATATGTTTGGTTTATCATGATAGCTTAGGATTTGAAATTTTCATTGATAATGTTGTGTTTATATATTAAATTATTTTTGTTACCCATATAAATTATGCCATTTATTTTTTTCATTAAATTGAATAGAGAGACTCAATAATGAGAGTGTGTTATTAAAATGAATGATTGGTGGAAAGAATGTAAATATAGATATTTCATTCATTGTGTTTGATTGTAATGGATCACATTATATGGTTTGTGAGTGAAAATGGATTCAAATTTAATAATCACATGGATGGACTCACCAAACATGGTTGGATATTCTAGTCATGCTGGGGGTGATACTTTGGATTTATACGTACAGGCTCGCCGGGTGGATTTACTTATACTTGTGAGTGAGGATAGTTCCCTAGGGGAGAAACCAAGGATGTGCCCATTTGGAATGATGATTATTCAATTCCCCGAATGATAATAAGTCCCCTTTTTAGGTACATGGTATGAACTTAAAGTCACTGTCTCGTGACTAATACAAGGTATGTCGTATGTGTTGCCTTGGAAGGACTCTATGATAATGGTTATATTATATGTTATATAGAGATCCCATGGATACTATTTATTTCAAAATGGACTATCTCAGACACCACAAATATAAATGATATATTGATTAGTTTTCCTATTTCATAGGGGATGCATCATTTTATATTATCATTATTATGAACTCTTGTAGGATGAAATTTAAATTAGACCCAAAGCTAAATAGAAATCTTCGGGTATGGATTCTTGGGATTCCTTTTTTACTTTATCACTTTAATATATATTATGCCTTTAAAATGTACTTATTATCCAAAATATGAATGTGGCCAATGTAGGTGTAATGGGACTTGTTTCATTTTAAGAAATAATACAAAGGTGGTTATTTTTATTTAGGTCTTTCTATGGATTTATTTATATTTGTACCAATACATTATTTATTTCATGAAATGGATTGTCCTACACACTGTGGGTGCTGGACTACTGAGATTTATTTCTAACACCCATATTTTTCACTATTTGTAACTATAGTATTAATTATAATTACAATTATGGAAAATTTCATGCTTTATTTATCCAGTTCTTGATTTGATTACATCATAGGATAGAGCATGGTGGTAGATTGATTATCCTATTCTTAAGATGATTTATAGAAATTTTATTCATTTTTTTGTTTTTCATATCATTTAGTATATATTTTTACCCATATTCTCATACACACTAAATTTATAACAATATATTATGTATTACCCCTGACTAGATGTATGTAACACTTTTCTATGTATTTTTTTTATGGATTGCGGTTGGTAGTGTTTTCAGGAGTGTGGGGGAGTTTTTAAGGGTTTTGGGAATATTTTGGAGGATTTTTAATGGAGCATGGTTTGAGCATGGTTAGTGGAAATTGTGAAGAATACCTTAATAACATTATGGAAAAAAGACAGAGGGACATCACACTATTTGAAAAAGGTTTTTCTAACCATGTGAGGAGACCTTGTGTAATTCCAATCATTGTAGTAGCATGAGCATGATTAGTGCACGATTTTCCTAACTATGAGAGGTAACCATGGGCGATGATAAAAATTGTTTTTACAAGACCACCCATGATTTACCCAAAACCTATCCTTTTTTACCTGAATATGAACCCTACTTGGTATTTCACATTTTCAAGGTTTTGAGGGGATATCCCACCCATTTAGCACGAAAATTCAAGGGGTTTCATTGTGAGATTGATGCGATTCCTCTCTATAATGTCTCCCCTCAAAGGGTTTTGGGGTTTTCTCTATATCCGCTATTACCTCTTTCCCAGTTTTCTAGATCTACATCATTTTAATCTATATATACCATTTTTTATTCCAAAAAAAGATGATATTAATGTTTTTTGTTGATATGGAAGGCGATATAGAGTTGTTTTTGTGGAGAGTTTGTCCAGATTTCTCATGCGGTTGGGTGTTGGTCAATTTCACCGGAACCCTAAGGATGGTGGCTTCCCACTCAACTTCACATGGATAGAACGTGAGGCCTTGTAATCAATTAGTTTTTTCCTTCAAATAAATTTTTATTATGATGTGATAATCTCATAGGAAACCCATTTGTTGATGATTTGGTGATTTTGGGGAAGATGGATTATCATTGTAAAAAAGGGGTTTTATTATGGTATTTTAAAATAATGATTTTATAATCTATAGTAGTTTCTTTATGGAAAAAAGTTTTGAAAATTATGGTTTTCAATAAATATGTGTTTTATTGAAATGTGTTTGGGCATGGAAAAAAGGATTTATGTTTTTTTAAACAAGTGAATGAGTTATTGAATTGATTTTACATGTAGTTGAGTGTTAGATGTCAGCATAATTTTGTGGAATTGGTGTGATTAATGATTTCTCATTGGATATGTAATATTCATTTGTGACACATATGTGGAGTGTTCCTGGATATTACTATAAAAAGGGGATGGATTATTGATGGAATATCCACCATCAAAATATATGTTGGCAAGAAGTACCTCTAGATTGGAAACGATGTAGATGGGCTTGGACGAGAAGTTCTAATATGATTTTTTATTGGTTTCGGTATGTGAATCAATAGGATATGAATTTTTTGAGTGTCTGTATGCAAGTTTTAAAGTATTTTACTATTAAAAAATGGTAAAACATGTTATTGACTTCTTATTTTTTTTCACTTGTGTTTTATGTTTTTGGGGTGAAACTGGTTTGGATAGGGATTATTTAATTGTTTGTTAATTATTGCTCTATAATATGTTTTATATAATTTTTTTTATATAAATATGATAATGGATCTATCTTAGCAACATTGATTGGGAATTCATGTTCGAAAAAAACCAAGAATTTATTCTCACGCACTTCTCTGGTAGTTTTGTGATTTTTCATATGTTATTTTCCTAAACACATGTAATAGTATGGCATCTCATTTTGTTAGAGGTTTGTCATTATTCATGGATGGAATTGTGATTCTTGGAATATCTATATTTGTATGGATCCATGGAGCATTTCATTGGTTCACATCGGTTTCATTATTGAGTAATCATCTTGGTAATCACATATTTGTTTTTGTGGTTTTTTGTACTGGTGCATGGTGATTTTTCATTTAATGGTTTGTTGTTTTTGGTATTGAGTAATCATGGATTACATCTTGAATTGAATCATGTTGTTATGGAAAGTTATTCCTTGTTTTGTTTTTTTATTCTATGGGAAAATTGTTCACCTCTTGTTCCCGAATCACATGAAAACAATTTCCAACCATTGGTGCATTTGGAACGTCGATTAATTCAATGTTTCATCTAATTGCCTTGTCATGACAATAAGGAAGGGGAAGGACATTACAAGTGGTATCAGTTTATTTGGTCCTTTAATTTCAAGTGAAAATGATTTATTTTTCATTGGGCATGGTTTTTTTATCTTGGTGTTGGAATTCATTCTTGGTATATTCTTCTAGTTGGGAGAGTAATAAGGCATAGGATTGTTGGAAAATAAAATGTATAAAATTAATGGATGTAGCTAACCATTTTATTCTGAACGTCTAGTTACAAGGGAGTTGGTAGCTAAAGTTTTTTTGATAAACATATATGTATTGGAAATCTATTTGTCATTTGTGTGGTAATTTAGATGAGAATGGCATGCATAGTTGAAATGAATTCCCACTAGGATTCATATTTCATTGAGCATACTGATTCACATTCTCTTATTATTATTCTGATTCTTAAGAAATATGGATATTATTTGAAAATGTGTTTATTTGAAAAGTGGATTGTTGTGGTATTTTGAAAATGGTTTGGTAATAAAAAACATGGTGGATTTTTCAAAAATGGTGCAACATCAGAAATGTAAAATTGTTGAAAGATTGGTCATGATAGTAGAAATGTAATTAAATATGAAATGTTAAACCATTTCTTTCTATGTGATAGAGTATTAAGGTTATTTTAAATTTCAAAGAAATGATACTGGGTAGTTATCGTAATGTCCAACAGTTGGAGGTTGCTGGAATTGTGGTTTCTATTGATCCCAAGGTAACAAGAAGCTAGTACATACTATATAACATGTTTTCCATGATTTGGATAATGGGGATAAAGTACATGATACAAAGCATGTGGATCGTGCGATTCAATTACAAAATAAGACTCCTCAATCCATTTGGGGTGATTCAGAGTTGGAAAGGGATGAATTGTGGTTATACAAAATGAATATGATCTTTGAATTCAGGGAAACATTGATAGAGTTGAATGTGACGTTCACCACATACTTGTTGTCAGATCATACAATTCAGTGGTAAGAGTTGGTATTTTGAGCTGGAATGGGACAAGGGATATCATGGAAGGGTTTTGGAAGAATATTTTAATAAAAAATTCTTCTCTCATGCATTCTGAATTCACCGCATAAAATATTTCCTAACACTGAAGCAGTATAACCTCTCGATAATGGAATATAGAGAAAAGATTAAGAACATAGTATGATTTTCACTGGAGGTGGTGGGTAGTACATCATTGAAGGAACATATTTTCAAACCTAGTTTGAGGTGGGAAATTATATCTCAAATAGTTAATTTATTTATTAGTGATTACATGGAAATAGTGAATAGAGAACAGTGGATGAAAATGATATTTTCGGGGCTACAGATGGGGGAAGAATATTGGTACCCACAGGGAATTGTGGTAACACTAACACTAAGTCCAACAGGAATCATGAACTTATTTAAATTGTAGGAGTATTACTCAGAATCTGATTGTTGTTATGGTGAATCTGCATATTATTCCTCAAAGTAAGCCATGATGTTTTTAGTGAGTTTCAATAGGGAAAATAATGTGGGATTGTATGACACAAAGTCAAGCATGTCACAACTATAATTATATAGGGAATATTGTATGTTATTATTTTAATTCATTGAGGTAGAGTGTTTGTGACACTCACTAAGGGTAGTTTGTGTCATATGACTTGACATACTGGGGGTAACAAAATAGCCCTATCTAATAGAGTAAATTTAGTAATGGTTATTCAAGGAATACCAAGACTCCCCCGTAGCGCAATTAAGAGCAGAGTGTCGCAAGCATGCATCTTTTTTGAGCTGAGGATGGTGTGATGGATGATCCTTAGATTCCATCCATTATGTGAGGTACAATATTTTAAATTATACATTGATGAAAGTTATTTTTTATATGGGTTCATTAAATTCTTTCATTAGTTCTTGTATCATTATTTTGTAGGGTTTAACTGTGGAAATGATTCCTTCTGTTTTAGAACATCAAACTCATCTATTTTAACGAGTTGGTTGAGCCTTCTTTTTTAGAACACGTGTAATAGTTTTCAATGAAGTTGATATGATGATGTATTTCATGGTGCATGAGATTTATTTTATTGATATAATCATTTCAATTTATTGGTTTTCAATCATTATGGCCCACATCAATAGTTTTTTTTCCAATGTTATGTTTCATAATAGATGATTGTGTTGAAAATATCTTTAGTGGATAAATGAATGAAATTTTGAGTGAAAAAAGTTTGATGTCCCTATCCTTTGGCAAAATCTCACATAATTTAGTGGTGTTTCCATTGGCATCAATTGAAGGAGTTTATTAATGAATATTTTTAGCATTTGTTGACATGTTTTGGGATGTCTTTCTTGATGAATTATCATGATTTCTCCCCTTGAGATAAGTGGAGTTTTTAATTCCCTTTGGCGTATAGAATTCAATAGTGGAGCCCCTGTAGTTAATGAATACGATATTTCAGAGATATATTGATTCTTTCATGGTTGTATTTCTTGATGATATATTTGTGTATTCCAGGTTAAGGGTGGAGCATGAGAAAGACTTGGTGATAGTTTTGGGGTACTTTAGTGATCATATATTTTATTCGAAATTTTCAAAGTGTTATTTTTGAATACAATAAGTTAATTTTCTTTGGTGTATGATTTCTAAGGAGGGTTTATCAGTTGATTTATCAAATATAGAGGGTGTTATTTAAAGGAAATTTCCAAATAACGGGTTTAAGATATCGAGTTTCCTTGGTCTAGCAAGGCAATGTCATCATTTTATTTTTGATTTCCAATGATTGTACTCACCAATGATAGCTTTTACAATGAATGATTCTCCTTTTGAATGGAATGATTTGGGTTATAAATATTTTTGAAAAACATAAATATTACCTTAAATCAGAAACAATCTTGGTTTTTCACTAACCATAAAGAGGGAACATGGTGTATTGTGAGAGATCATTATCTGGGTGGGGTGTGTTCTTATGCATGGGGATTATTTGGTTGTATATGGCTCATGGAAGTTGAGTATGCATTATAAGAACTACCAACACATGATTTGTAGTCGGTGGTAGGGGTTTAAGCTATGTAATTGTGGCATAATTTTCTATTTGATGAGAAATTCACAATGTTTACAAATCATATGAGTATAAATATTATTTTCTCAAAAAGATATTTGAATATGAAACAAAAGATAAGGATGAAGTATCTTCATGTGATTGACATGAAATTCATGCTTACGTTAGGAAAGATAAATTTGTGGTAGTTTCATTATGTAGGATGTTGTATGACTAGGTGGTGAAACTAGTATATGATCAGTGGTAGTTGATTTCAGTCATAAGAGACATGTGGAAAGATTGTGAGGACCTGGGTGATATATTGGTTTTCCTTCATGTATCATTGATTCCAAATTTGAATGGGTTGGATAATGTGGCACATGAGTTTGATTATGAGTGTATGACGATGAGGTCCAGACTAAAAGGTAGAGAGACTATTGAAGTCTGGGAACTGAATAGGAATTTATTTTGGTGTTTTCAGAATCAGATGATTGTACCAGAGGCTTATATAGAAGGAAATCTAAGGTCTTACCCTGATTATAGATGAATTTTCCATATTGAAATTTGAAAAAAAATTATACAAAATTGAAAGACCAATTTTGGGGTATGGTATGAAAATGGATGTGGCCAGTTTTTCTAGAGATTCGTGACTTATCATAATGTGAATTTAAGTAATTATCAGCTGGAAGGTATGTTGTAATAATTACCTATCTCTATTTGGAAGTGGGAATAGATTGAGAATGATTTTAGTACTGGTCCCCCAAGAATGGTTAGGATGCATAATTCCATATGGGTGATACTGGATCAGCTCACAAAGTAATCCCCTTTCATCCCTATTTGCAAATATCATACGATTGAGGATTGGACAAAAATAATTATCCATGAAGTGGTAAATAGGAATGGGGTTCCAATATTTATTTTTTCAGATAGATATCGGAGGTTCCCATCATGATTTTGGAAATCCTTGAAATAATCCATGGGAACACAATTGAAAATTTTAATGAATTATCGTCGTTATATGGATAAGAAATTTGAGAGAATGATAAAAATATTCAAAGATAAATTATGGGCATGTGCGATGGATCATTATGGCTCGAGATAGGATCACATTCCATTTGTGGAATTCCCATATAATAAATTTCATCAAGCGTATATATAGATGGATCTATTTGAGGCAGTGTCTGGGAATCCATGTCATTCTCCACATTGTTGGGTGGAAATGGGAGTGACCTTGATTGTTGTAAAATTCCTTGTCTAAGAGGAAACTGATTATATCATGTTGATTAGGAAGAGAATGAGATATCTCAGAGTCATAAGATATCATATGCATACCTTCATCACAACCATTGTCGTTTGATGTGTGTGATCAAGTGTTTTTTATCATCTCTCCTAGGCATGTGAATTGTTAATTCAAAAAGCATGGAATGCTATCCCTAATGTATATTTGGAATTCTGAGATACTTTAGTAGATTTGAGAGGTGGATTATCAGTTAGGTTTTCCACCATGTTTTAGTTTGGGGAATAATTTATTATATGTTTCTTAGTTGAAGAAGTATTAACCAGATCGTTACCATGTGATTCAATTGGATCATGATGATCTAGATCGGGATGATCCCTTATTGTATGTTCCAGTGCAAATTGTGGACAAGAAAGAGAAATTATTTAGTGGTAAAATTATTATCCAATTTCGGGTTTCATGGAAGAATGGATAGATTCAGGAGGAGACATGAGAGTAAGAGAAAGATATGGCCAAACAATTATTGTAACTATTTTGGAAAAGAAATGGTTCCCTACTTTTTGAGCACATAATGTCCAATTGTGGAGAGAATATAGTGCCTCTGGTTTGAGTTTTTTTATAAATATTATTTTCCTTTTACATTTGGATTCTGTTGGGGTAGATTCAGCTAGAGTTTGGGGGAGATTGGAAGGTTTTGTAGAATGTTTTTCAGGATTTTTAAAGCAGCACAATTTGAGATTGGTTTGTGGAAACCATGTAGAATCCCTAGGTAACCATAAAACCTGAGACAATGGGACATCACAAAATTTTCACATGGTTTCTCTAACAATGCGAGGAGGCCTGGTGAAATTCCCTTCGAGCTAGTTTCATGTTCACAGTTAGCGTACGGTTCTCATAACAGTGTGCGGCCATACAAATCATTTTTTAAATAGGACCACTCAGGATATAAAAAAATATCCTTTTATTTTCTATAAGAACCATATTATGTATTTATTTTCATCTGAGGTTATATAGGATCTCCGAACCAATTTGGTATTAAATCACAAGGTTTTCATTGTGAATTTGATATGATTCATCTCTGATAAGTCTAACCTTTTAGTGTTTTCTGGATTTCCCAATATCTACTCTTCCCACTATATTATTATTCCAGATATACATTTATTGAATGTACAAATTGGATTATTTTTACTTAAATTATGCATCATAATGCTTTTCAATGATATGTAAGGGAATCTAGAGTGGTTTTGGGGGGGTGTTCATCCAGATTTGTGGTGCGGTTGGGTGCTAGTCGATTTCGTCGTAACCCTAATGTAGTTGGATTCCCTATCAACTCTACTTTGATAGAATGTGTGTCCTTTTTTGTAATTAGTTTTTTTTTCTGGATATTAATTTTGAATATGATCTGCAAATCTCGATGGAAACCCATTTTTGATGAATTGGATATTTTGGGGGGAAATGGGTTATCATTGAAAAAAGGGGTTTTATTGAGTGATTTTAAAATAGTGATTTTAAATCGATAGTCGTTGATTTATTGAAAATTGTTTTATGAAATATATATTTAAACAACTATGTGTTTTATTAAAATATGGTCATGAATGGAAAAAGGGTTTATGGGGTTTTTAAAAAATGAATAATTTATTGAAGTGATTTCCCTGGTAGATTCATAATGATTATTTGTATAATTTTGTGTCATGGGTGTGATATATTCTTATTCTTTGGATGTGTAATTTTAATTTATTACATTGATGTGTATTAGGGATGGAGAAACATTATGAATGTGGATGGATAGAGGATAGAAGATCCACCATAAAAATATATTTCGTTGGGAAGTACTACTGTAGTTGAAAGGAAGTCGATGGGCATGGGTGAGATATTCCACCGTGATTCATTATTATAATGTGTATATGAAAATAAGGAGTTATTTTTTGTTTTTATTTGGTATTCAAGGTGGAAATTATTTTTCTTTAATGTGATGGTAAAATGGGTTACATATTTCTTGTTTTCATTCCCTTGTGGTGTATGGTTTTGGGGTGAAAATGACATGGTAATCGTGTGTTTGGTATGACTGTAATCGTTTCACTATTTGATGTTATATTTATATATATAATATTATATAAATCAGATAATGGTTATATCCTAGTTGCATGGGTAGGGAATTCATTTAGGGAAAACGTATTGAGTATTTGAACTCACCCCCTGCTCTGGGACATTGTTGCTTTTGTATATGTCCTTTTTTAGGCTCATATAAGGTTAAATAAATTCAATTTACCAACATTTTTTTGTTATTCTTTGATGGGTTTATGGTTTATGGAGCATGGAGCTTGGTGTGGATCCATGAATTATTCAATGGTTTCCCATGTGTTTTGTTATTGTGTCTCTTTCTTGGTACTCTGATATTTGGTTTTCTGTTTTGTTGTATTGGTTTATGGGGATTTTTCATTGAATGGTTGGTTGTCTTTTGGTATTGAGTTTTCTTGTTTTACTTGTTGACATGCTTCATATAGTTATGGTTTGTTAGGAATTGTTTGGTTTGTTGGTTTATTCTAAGAAAAAATCATTCCCCAAATGTTTTTGAAACAATATGCATTAATTTCTAGCCATTAGTTCCTTCGGAACATCGCCTAAGTCAACGAAGCATCTCATCACTTAATCAAGACAACAAGGAATGGGAAGAACGTTGCATATGACATCATGATCAAATTTTTTTACCCATTATTATTATAGAGTTTCATCATGGTTAATCATTGTTCTTGGTTTATTTCATTATTTCCACTCCTATATATTATCTCTCATGCTTCCACCTTTTATTATTTCTAGTCTAGAGTATAGCATACTCATATATATAGGGGAATAGTCTAACCATGGAATCACAATAGGACCATTGTTTCAGTCAACAACCTTTAGCATTCTAGGAGATGTGGATGAGGCTATGTGGCCCACCGTCTCAGGGAACTATTGAGTGAAACTCATGGACTGACGTTACAATGTTGTATTACAGAGTTATTTTACTTTTGTATTATGGTTTTAGTTTATATTGGACATAAGGAAATTGGAATTTTGAACCTACCATATGCTTGGATGTACCTAAACTATGTATAGGGTAATCAAAAATTTCATGTGATAATAAATTGTAATAATTATTTATGTAATTTATGATTGATATGACTTCACTATTGGGAAACATACATGTTTTATGGTTTTATTAATTTTATTATACTAAAAGGATAATTTATATTACTTCTTCCTAAGGAAATGAGGGAATATTAAAAATTTATCATAACACACACTAAAATAATTAAAATTTAATTCATTATGCCTTCCATGTAGATATCACTGTTAGGATATTTGGGATTTATGATTTTCCATAACTGTTTTATTAATATGTCTTTTAATTCAATGATTTATGTTTGAAAAATATGTATACGTAGGACCATCATAGTTATTTCATGTGAATTATTTTTTAACATAATTTATCATTCCATGCTTATATTACTTTTGTGGGTCTTCCTTGCTCACATAGCAGTATTCTATTCTAAGTTTGCCCATTTTGTGATTCTTTTCAGGCTTTGGGATTATTTTACCTTGACTTATTGCTTACCATGTTAGTGAATAATTAGTGTACTTGTCTTCCAATTTCTACGCTTCTATTCTTATTCATCATGAACTGTGACATTCTGGTTGCGATTGAATGGGATTCAACATTAAATTTTTAATGTTTCTGAATTCTTTATGAATTAGAATGTGGCAAACCATATAACTAAACCATTTTGTATGTTCTTATAACTGTATAGATTATTGAATATATGTTCAACATGAAAAATATTCCCTTTTATACCTAAAATTTTATGTGGTTAAATGGTATCTAGTTTTGAATTAGTAGTGTGTATGGGTTCATTATGAAAGGTAATTGGGAAACCCATATAATCGAACCATTGTAGAAACACCTAATATGTATGGTATTTTTTTCATAAATTTAATGATAATTTAATTTACTTTGTATCCTAGATAAAATGATTGTGTCTACATGGGAGCCACCATAAACTTGTAAAGTGTATTGGAACATGATGAGTTGAGGGTGGTAATCCCTAGATCCGAACCATCTATTAAAAGAAATCTATTTATAAAATGATGTAAATATAAATATTGATAAATCAGGACATTATAGGTTTTTACTACCTTAATAAATCATGTTCCTCTTTTACTTGAGAATAATGACCCATGTCTCTAAATTCTCAATGCGCAACCATGCATGAATGTTGAGACCTTTTTTTAATAAAATGGATCTTCTAACAGTGTCCACAAAATAAAAATTCTTAAAATGATCAATTTATTTTGAAGAACTTTAAATGGGATAGTGGGAACCTAGTAGGTTACCCTTAATTTGATGTGACATAATGATTAACCCCATGGCGGTATGTTATGCTATAGAATATGTGTTCATTAAATAGTTTTATTTTATAAGAATGTTTAGATGGCAAGTACCCCATTTCATAACAAGATACATTCAATATTATGGATCTATGTTGTGGGAAAAATTATAAATCATTAGATGGTGTTTAAAATGGGTTATGTGATAGAATGGAATAACTATAATAGGATGATTCAGAATGATAATGAGTATATGGACCATTCAAAATGAATTTATTATTTTCCATTATGGTTAGAGATTTTTAATTTAAAACTGACCATCAAATGTTTATATAATTAAATGACGTTTGGTTTAATGAATTAATATGTAACATTATGTAATTTTTTAGCATAACCAATGTGTAAGGGTAGTTTAAATACATCGTTCCATCCTTTATCAATGTGACTTGTGTACGAGTGTTACTCATAGGCCTCATTCCTCTTCTATTTCTATAATTTTTGTTTCCACTTAGGCATGATGAAATTATCTTATAAGGACCCTTTATTGGGTTGACTAATTCTATTTTGGTTATAGGATAGCAATTTTAGGTAGCTCCCACATTATCATTAATTATCTTGTTTATTTATTCAAAACAATTCCTCTTGTGTGGAATTGTTCAGGTGCCAGAGTCCCATGTAGGATTATTAGTTTCTAAAATAAAGACCATATTTTTATGGTTGTTCATGTGTTGTTTGATAATTTCTTTGATTATGAGAATTTTGAAATTCTCAGTTCTATTTGGAGAAGTGTGAAAAGAAAATTGTCTACCATTTATTAGGTCGTGTGACCATTCATATCCATTCACATTAGTTCTGGACGAATTGAGAGGTCACCATTTTGTTCAACAGTCATATGAGTAATAAATCTCTTGGGTTAAAATGTATTCTGGACCATCAGATACACGAATGAATAGTGATGATAATCATATGGATGGTATAAATATTCTTTATTTTTCTTATGTAATATTAGGTTTATTTTCATCGATACTAATGGTACCTATCATCTTGTTAAATGGTTCATTGAACTATTTGAGTTCGCTGTTAAATTCTTAATCTAGAGTTATTACACATTAAACACTAGTTAAAGCTGGAATGGAGTTACCCGTGTGTCTCATGGAATCAGTCTCATCCCAATGGTCGAGATTATTTTCTATGAAAATCTTCTGTTTGACACACTAGTTAGCCTTTTGGTTTTTTAGGCCTAATGTTATCACACGTGTAGATATAATATAGGACATGAATTATGTTTCAGTATAAAAGTGAATATAACATAGTGAATTTTAGTGGCTTGAAAACAATATATTCACTGTTAGATGATTCTAAATCATTATAGACACCTCTAGTACCATGTTCAATGGTAGATGGAGCATGTTCTATTGAATGATAAACCATTCTTTGCTCAATAAATCATTGAGAAAACTAATAATACATGGTTCTTCATTTCAATTATGGTTAAATTTTTTCCTTTTATGTAGAAGGATCACAAACATGGTAAGACCGGTTGAAAATTGTTTTTGCTGATTAGAATTCCATGTGGCCTGAAATCTCTCTCGTTTAAGTTAGTGCTTGATAAATACAATGATAATGTTGTTCATAGATATATGTGTTTCTTTTTAAGAAGTAATTGGTTGGGTATGGGCCACAATGGTTGTTCATGGGTGACCACTTCATAGCTCAGGTGATGAAGGTATCATGGTGTGGTATTTGTTGTGTCTGTAGGTGAAGGTCTCCATTTATTCAAATGAATTCAACAA
Source organism: Viscum album (assembly GCA_963277665.1). Lineage (NCBI taxonomy): Eukaryota > Viridiplantae > Streptophyta > Magnoliopsida > Santalales > Viscaceae > Viscum > Viscum album. The sequence goes on from OY728127.1 coordinate 2,019,512,575, forward strand.
CTAGTTGTTTGACTATTTGTCAATTTAATGTTTGTGTATGGTTGGGTGGAAACCATTCATAGCACATCACCGTATTTGTAGCATGATTTTCTTAGGTCCTCTTAATAAATTGTGGAAATCATCTTTGTGTACTATCTGTGTATAGACGAAAATTAACCTAATTTTGGAATCATCTGTGTACACAAAGAGAGCATTGGTATCACACCACACTAATGTTTTTAAATTCGTTTTTCTCAATTATTGGTTACTATTATATAAAATAGTATGTGTTTTGTTGTCCTTAGAATCAATTTTAGTCTTTAGTGACACCTGGTTTGCTATGTAGAACCGTTATGGATGAACCAATGGACAATATCTATTTCTCCTTTGACTATATTTCATGTCATATTCCAGTTATGGACTCATTAAATGTAGTTTATGGTGATTTTTGGGGCTTATAACAACATCTCATTTATAAATGTGTAGTATAAACTACCTTGAGTTTGTTCCTTGAACTCCATATTATCTAATACAACGATGCCCCCGACTTATAGTTAGATATTTAGGTGATGGTTTAAAGGGTAATTATTTTAGTGGGATGAAACATTAATACATATTAAACCATGGTGATCCACGACCATTTAAATTACAAGGTTTTGGCTTTGATATTTTTGTGTCCCCAAAAGTCAACTATGTGATCCAGTGAACTCACACATTTTAATTGAGAGATATCTCAGAAGAAGGAATAATGTTTATGTAGAAGAAATATCAGTAATCTAAGTAGAGATCTTTTAGGAAGGTCATCAATAGGTGGCATGACTTGTTCTCAATTCTTAATGTGCACGAGCATAAGGAGCCTATTTTTTTCACACCAACGAGTAACAATATGCGTGATTTATTAGTTCAGATGTATCATTAAATTTGTGTGTGTGTGTGACCAGATCGTATTTGGATGGTCCGGATTCAATCATTTAATTTCTATGAAGTCCCTGATATATTCTCAGATGTAATCAGCATTTTCAAACTATAGAATTCAGGAATGGAGTATTTATAGAACAATTATGGATTTATATGAAGGAATGTCAAATGTTAGAGGTACCCCGCCTTGGAGTTTGCCCCGTTATAATGATATAACCTATAGGGGGAAGCACCATTGGCCAGATGATTAAAGAGACTACGATGTGATTATATATCTGGATAAATGTGATCAGTTAAGCTTTATTTTAGTGCTTTATTTTGAAATTGAGTTTTGACTTATGTTTTAATGACTTAGGCACTTTATGCATAAGAAATTCCTTCAGGTGTGTTGGGTTTCTAGGAATGAATAATGAAGGTTTGATCAAGATATATCAAACCTTAAAGGTTGGGTGTAATTTACAATGTTCCACAAGGATTCTTGGAAATGATAATTTCTATGGTGGGGGGATGTAATGACATTTGTTTTTTGAAAAGGTAAATTTTCATGATAATTAGAACATTTGGTGTTTGCTGGAATGTATATTCATTTAATAGAGCTTCAAAACATAATTTCATGAGTTGTAACACCTTAATGATTTGTTTCTACTGTTGGGTAAAGGATTCTGGACTCCCTATGGTGGATCGTTGAGTTTCAAGAGCATCAGGCTATGAAAATCCCATGTTTGGGTGCTCTATACAGGGCACACATTTGTTATGAAACTGTGCAGCCCAGAACAAAAAACTGTGCGACCTGAACTATAGTAGAATAAAGTGTCTCATTTTCTATACATTGTTTTCCCAAACCTTGCACCTATCCCTCATGATTGTTGCCCCTTATGAAATACCCTAGAATAATTCATTACATGATTGAAGAATGATTAGTCTGACTCTGGGGTACAAACTATGAGAGTTGGATTCATAGGTAGTAGGAACCACACAATTCGGCAAAAAATGCAGCAAAACCATGTGACCTTTTTTTGGATGAAATTGCGCTTTTTAATTTAATGATTTTTAGCACTCTTTATTTATTTCCCCCTCCATTTCTATTGGTATTTTCCTCCTTCTGTTAGCATAGAGATTCCTCTTCCATATTCCATGGGGGTTTGAGTTATCTCATTTTTTCGTGGTCTAAATAATTCCCTGTTGTTGGAAATAGAAATCCCACGATATGATCTCTCTTCAGAACAAAACATTATTTAGTAATCAATTCCATCTATTTCTCTATTTTGGTGAGGCAGACGTTTCGTTATATTTTAGGAATTGATAAAATTATTCAATTTCATCCATTTTAGGTTGAATTAAGTCCTAATAATGGAGAAGTAGAGCATTGAACATCAATATTAGGAATCAATTCTCTTTTCATCTCATTTATAGCGCATTTTAGTTAACACTACATTGTGTATCTATTTATAGAATTATTTAATGGAATTTTTATTATTTATTAAATTATTTAAAATAGATTGATAATCCCTATGTGACACCTCATAAGGTAGAAAACCATCTATGGGGATTTTCCATTAACTTTGGAATCCAATTTTTGTGATTCATCCTAAAAGTCATAAATATCCTATATGCTTTGAGATGTGTTTCACCGTGTGTGTGTTTGTCTTTCAACTTGGTATATTGTTTTCAATAGATAAATTCTGTTAAATTATTGTTGAATGATGAATTGGATCCCATTGGTATGTCATATGATTAATTCACATTGCGTGTCCCATGTAAAATTCTTTTTACCTTTGATGGCACTTATTGATATATATTAATTGTTATTACACATGAGACAAATTCTTATGCATAATTTATATGATGTTCCTTGTGAATTATTTAAGTTGTTGGGCTTGGTTTCATATGTGAATTCGTTTATCATTTTTATCATTTTTTACTTTTTCTATGCATTGTTCATTACATGTTTAGCGTGCTTCTTAGTTCATTGTGTTTATTTCTTGGACAATAATTGGGTGTCTTGAATTGAATATATTAATGGTTAAGATTGATAGATTGAACTTCTAAATTGATATTGAGGTTTTTATGTAGATATATTTTATCCCTGATGTATCCCATGTAAACATTCCCATATATGTTTAGACATAAATTGAATAGATTGAAAAATTAGAGAGAATGTGTTATTGAAATGTTACATTGGTTCCAAAAAATTAAATTTACAGATTTATATCCTTGTGTTTAATTTTCATTGATCACTTTCTTTAGGTAGAGTGTGAACATGAGTCCTATGTTAAGTATTCCTTGTATAGATTTACTATTCTTGTTTAGATACTCTTGAAACGTCGAGGGTGATACTATGGCTTTCCAGGTGAGGTCCCACTAGGTGGATTTACTTATACCTATGAGTGAGATGGGTTCCTTTGGGTAGAAATATAGGACGAAATTATTCTGTGTGATAAATATTCCATTCCATCGGTGATACATGGTCATCTATGTGGCATACATTATATAGAATCAGGGTCATCGTGCCTTGAGTGACATAAGGGATGTTGTATGGGTTGCCTTGGATGGACTTGGTGATACTATTTAAATTTGATGTTCTGTAGTGATCCTAGGGATCCGTTTTCGATTGCATGAATGGGTTCAAAATCCCTAATGAGAATCAATGGATTGCTTAGTGTTCTTATTTCATATGTGATGAAACTTTTTTAATTAGCATTATTTTGCACACTTGTATATTGACATGTATATTAGAACCCACAAAAAAACAAACATGGGGTATGAATTATTTTTTTCCTAATTATCTTTGACCATTGAATAATAATTATTCCATACATTGGTACTTATTTTCAAAATATGGCTATGGTTAAAGCATGTGATATTTGTCAGGTATCATTTTAGGATGTCAGACAGAGATGGTTACTTTTATTTTATTATTTCAATACATTTATTTATATGTGGAACACCATTTGTTTATTGTAAAAAATGGATATTCAAAGACACTATATATATTGAGCTATTGTTATTTTTATTTCACACCTTTTTAAGCCTCTATTTGGTAGAAAACTAGGCTTTTGACTATAGTTATAGGTAAAGGGTAGTGTTTTATATTGTATTCTTTATTGGATTTCTACTGAGGATGGAGTTTGAGGAAGAGGACCATGACAATGCTCAAGATTCTATTTAGTAGTTTTCTCTTTATTAGGTTTTGATAGAATGTTGTATATTCGTTTACCCTTATCCCTTAGAAAACTCATTTTTTATAGGAATATGACATCATGATAATCATTTCTACCTATTATTATCATTCAGTTCCCACTTCGTTATTCGTTCTTCTTGTATTATTTCATTAGTTATACTAATATCAGATATCTCTCATGCTTATGTATCTCACTATTTCATTTGCACCACATTGCATACTTGCATATATGCGGAAATATCTTTCCATGTATACAACCTATCCTCTTATTTCTAGTCAACAACATTTGGTATTCGCAAAGATACTCATGAGGTTATGTGGCCCAACGTCTTATGGAAGTTTTTAGTGGAACAAAGGGTGGGGAATTAAACCCTAAAACATAAAAACATTTGTACGATAATATTTTATCAATAAGCTTCCAAAAATAAAATATAAGAATATCATGTCCATATTACATTTACTATGACATTATTATATTTAAGGTAAATAAATTACTAAATTGTAATTTTCTTTTAATTAATAATATTTACGTGTATTATCAATGGATTAAATGAAGGTATTTTTAGTTATAAATGTTAATTTTAAATTTAAATTAATTTAATTGTCATTATAATTTCATTATATTTTTTAGTTGTTACATAATTACCACAATATCCTAAAAAACAATATTACATATTTTATTTAATTAATTAGAATATAAAATAACTGATTTTAGAAATGTAAAAATTAATATGAATTGATTTAGTTTTTTTGGATAAATGATTTTTATATGATGCAAATGTCTTATTAAATATGTTTTTACAAATTATATTTTAATTCCTTTATTTTCTTGTAGTTTTATGAGTCAAAATTAATTAACATATTCATAATTTTTGGTAATTTAATTTCTTAATAAATAAAATTTCACAAAATAATTTAAAAAAATGAGAAATACAATTTAAAAAAAATTGAATATTCTTTAAAATATAATCCATGATCCAATTTTTTTCAAAATATCCTTTTATAGTATTTTTCTGGACCCATAAAAATACAATTTAATATCTGTAAAAAATGGATAACAAGAGTTAAAAAAATTAAAAGGATTAAAATTTCAGTATAATATTTGAGGTTTTTATAAGATTTAATTATTTAAGATCATAATCTAATTATATTTTAATAATTTCAATTTGGATCCATTTTATAATGAAAATTAATTTCTGTTATTTTAATATATTTTGATATTTAATGTGTACACCTCACCTCTATCAGACAAAAGAACCCATTCTACCCTTTCATTCACACCTAAAAAACATTTTGTTCATGATATCCCTATTAAAAATCCATTGCGTACATCCATAATAATTTTAAATAGGTATTATTTAATCATAAAACCAATATATTAAAACATATTAAGTTATACCTTCCGTGGTTTTCCGAATTAGAGGTGTAATTCTTAGTCAATCAATTTGGTTTTATTTCTTCTTAAACCTTTTCCGTATTGTCTTCCAAAATTATGAAATATTACCACCAACATAATCTATATGATTAGATGTTATATGTAAATGTAATAACTTATATCCATCTAAAATTCTATCAATTGGGAAATGAAACCATAGACTGTAAAAATGATTAATTATCACCTTGGGAACTGAATTAGTTGGTTTTCATCGAATACTCATACTCGTGGTTATATAGATGTAATTAATTATTATATATGATATAATTTAAATATTATTATTTATTAAAATATAATATATCATCTACTTTCAAACCATTTCATTCACTAAAAATGATATCATATTTTGTGAATATGTGTGGACTACCACCACCGTGAAGCAATGTGAATCATTTTTCAACACCAAATAACAAAAATCATATCTATAACTGTAATTAAGGAAATAATATTGTATTAATGATATAATATTGATTTTATAAAAATTATATAGTACTTAGATTTAAAATAATGATCATTGAAAAAATGAAATGTTAATCATGTTTAAATAAGAACTACTATTTCAATGAGTATATTGTAATTCATATTTCATAACAATGATTCATGTATGGTATTAAAATTGAAATTTAATTAAGTTTTTTTTAATTATTTCATGATTATTAGTAAATGTATTACGTAACAATTACAACTTTAACCATAATAAAACAATTGATGTCAATTTTGATATATGAGTCAAATATCAACAAACCCTTGATATGAGCCTAATTGATAAATTAATTGTATATAACTTTTTATTAAAATAATAAAAAAATTAACAATAAAATGGTTCTTATTATTTCACATAGTTAACATATTTTTTATTTTAGTATAATTAATATCATATGTGATGAGTATGACTCATGGAAATGTACTTTCTTTTAAAAACCCCATATTACTGTTTTTATTCTGACTCCATTTCTTTCATGGCCATATATTTTAAAAATTTCAAATTAATGAATTTCTTTCGAAATAAAATATTTTTAATGAAAATTTTATATCTCTTTTTACATTCAATAAAATTTCTTCAAAAGGAATTTTGTTTTGTGTTTTGTTGACTTTATTTATAAAAAAAAGGAAATATCTATTATAACATATACAATGACAATGATGTTTTCCTCTATAGTGAAAATTAGTTGATATTTGATTTCAATGAAAATATTTCCTGTTTGATTTGATGAAAAATAATATTTCCCATTATACTTTGTAATTTGTTAATGAAATTTTTTTCTAAAAAATAATGGGTTTTTAAAAATTTTGATGTCCATTGTATATGGGTTCATAAGATATTTTCTATAACGCCCCACCCCAGTGACCCAGAGTCAGTGCATTATTATATAACATTGGAATGATCACAAAAGATAAAGTATCGAAAGACCGATTAGTTTAGTATCTTTGGAAACACAAGATACATTCATAATGTTTACATTACATTATAAAGTGAAAAACTAAAACAAAATACAGTCTTCATATCCCCTCATATAATCCCTACAGGTTATTCATAAAATACTTGTTCATATCCTGGAAAAAATAAAACATTGAATGAAGTGAGCTGAGATGCTCAATAAGGATAACAATATAGCGGAAATTTTCATAAAAAAACATAAACATTTAAAGAAATGTATAAGAAAAACAAAATCTCTTTAAACTTGAACTTAAACATAATATTGAAAATATAAAATGAAATAATTCCATTTACTTATTTAAATGGATATTCTACTAGTCGAATAATAACATGCAATATCAATAACCACATTCAAAATGATGGAATTCATAATGTTAGACTATCAAAACCACATAGCCAAGGCCTTGTGCCCTGACTACAAATATGATTTTTTCAAGGCCTTGTACCAATACACTAGTTTGTCTCATGAGACCTACCGATGCATCGAGGAGATATAGCGGGCTCCACCCCTCAATTATTATGTCCAATTCATTCCTCATATGAATAGGTTTAAACATAACATAAACATTTGTATTAAAACTGGCATAAGAAATGTCATTACTTTCTCCATAAACCATGAATGGTATAAAAATAATACATCCATATTGAAACATATCACAAAACCTTAAATACAATATGGATGTTTTGTATCATAATAAATCACCTTCAAATAATCATAAAATCCATCAAAGGATGTAGACGTAGATGAAATCAAAACTATTTGAGAGAAATATCTCTCTTTTTGAAATAATTTAAAAGTCACATAATTATAAAAGAAAACATTTACATTGAAAATTCACTTATAATCTTGTAATGTAAGATTCAAAGACATTATAATGGAGGAAAAAAGTCGCACCCGCCGTATAAGTTAAAAAAGGCATTCTTACCTTAATTCTGTCGAAAAGGATAAAAAGGACCATGTTTGGAAAATGACGAAAATATTCCTTTATAAACATCTTATAAAAAGTAAAAAAGGGTATAAATAACTTTAACCCAGATTCTGTAAAATAGTATGAATGTTTGGAAATACATTTTTAAAAAACATGGATGTGGATGATAAAGAGGTCCCAGTATATAATTACGTATAAACAACCTCAGATAATGAAGAGATTGTGAAATAAACCCTTCCCTTGTACTTTTACTTAGTAGATAGTATGTTCAATTCCTGTATAATATTTAAAACATTGTTATTAAATTATACATGAATTATATACATTAATATGATATCATATATTATTTTTTAATATTGCTTCGTTAATAATATCTTAGCATTATCTTTGTTTCGGGTGTTCACTTACTCGTTTTCTTTTATATTTTTTTGTATCATAAGTCTTGTTTATAATGGATAGGTTTTATCATATTCATATATAGAATGATATAAAGTCATTAAACAATATTATTAATCTTAAAATGAGAATTATACATGAATTTATAAGATGGGGAATGAATCTCATCGTGTTCGTGGAGACGGTAGTCTGTACGTACGCAAGAGCGACAATATCATTATTTTGATATTAATATAATATATAATTGGATGTAATATTATATATACAGAATTATTATAATTTTATATTTATTATTTACATGAATTACACATCATTATTATAACAATCCAAATAATAATATATTGAATAACAATTACACCACGACATGGAGACGGTATGCCGTAAGTACACACGTATAGTGACATGTCATTAAATGGATGGATAGAATACTGAATATGGTTGTACCATATTTATAATAACATCATTTTATATAGAAGATATAGGAAATATTATTTTAGAATGGAAACAACAAAGAAAGGAGAAGTTGAAGAAGAAAGGAACTTGAATGAGGGTGGTGAAAATGTTACCTCTTCTTCGGGCTTGTCTTTTTTATTTGATCAAAAGGGCCTTATAGGTTGGATTTCTGATCAAACTATGGCCTCTAAGTTGAAGTAAAGGAAGTTGAGAGAATATTTAGGCATGGTCTGGCCGTGCCAAAAGTCTTCGAATGTGTGAATTAGTGAGAAGGGGGAGTTCACTTTTATAAGTGGGTTGAGGGGCTTCTTTGGAAAATCTAGAAATATTATTTCATAATAAATCCATATTCGGGTTATAATGGCTCCAAAGTGTATTATTTAAAGGATAAGGTGGGGATAGGTTGAAAAAACTCAACCAATAGAGTTTAGACAGGTTTGCGTCACATTATTTACCTTATATTTTAGTTTTAACTCTTAGTTAATTCGTTTTACATTTAACATGTCTCTTTGTAATTTTATGTTATATAGTTCATAAACAAACAATAAACATCCAATGTACCCCCAAGTGGTCCATTAATGATAAACCTATCATGATACAAGTTGTTTTTCTGAACCTTAGATTTTTAGGAATAGAATATCAATTAATAATATAATATTTGTTTTAAAAACTCTTTATGTCAATTTCGACACTATTAGGAATTTGATTTTTGTGAAAAACATAACAGAATGATTACTTAGAAAACATTAATTAAATCAATCCTAATATGTAATATTATCCTATTAAATTTGTTGAATTCATTTGAAGTTGAAAATTGCATTTATTTTTATATTTTTAATATCAATTATTAAAATATTTCATCAATTCGGTAATTACTGCATCAACATTGTATCATAATTAAATTACATTATTTAATGTCTAAAAATAATAAATAAAATACCATTATTCAGGAAATAGATTTATATTTCTATTGAACATTTAAAATCGAATTTATCATATGTATAACCCTATATTAAAAATGTTTTAGTAATTAAACATTGATTTTAACTCTTTTAACTCTTCTTTGAATTAAATAATAATAAATGTCTTAATCTAATCCAAGTGGGCCTAAACGATAATATATTATTCCTAAGGTTATTTTTGGTCGAGATACACTTGTACAATAGAATTAGGACAAGTGTTAGGGTAATATTAATATCAATTTTACCCTTAATTACCCTATTTACTTTTAACCATGGTAAAAAAAAGTAAAAAGTTATTATTTGCCAAAAAAATTATTTTTATCTTGCTGAACTACATTTTACACCTTGATATTAACCCTGTATCTCAGATTTTAGAAATTCCACTCATAGAAGCGGTAACATTAAAATTTATGTGAATTTCCAAATTCTTCTTGGAGGTGGGTAAAAGATAGTGAAAGGTTCCATAAAATTTTTATATATCTAAATTTATTATAAACTAACTCCAATGAATTACATTGAACTTATATAGGTATTATGTATCTATTTTGACCTTAATTAAATTTAAATAAAATAAATAATTATTTAAATAAAAATTCGCTTTTAAACTATAACTCAGTGTTTTTATATTCATAAAAAATTCAATGTTTTCAAAAAAATACAAAAAATTCATCCTAAGCTAATTTTGATATTCCGAATCCAAAAATAAAGTCCATTTTGAATGATAAAATTTATAAAATTTCAAAAATTTGGTATTAATATTCATAACTGCTAGATTGATTGGTTGTGGTGTGTTTTAGAACTCGAAGTAGCGTACAACACACGCTAATATATTATTCAAAGGGAAGCATACCATGGAAGCTTGGGGTGTTACATTCTCCCCTCCTTCAAATAATTTAGTCCTCGAAATTTATAGACTATTACTGCATAAAATGACTCGGGTGGTTCTTCATCATAAGTTCCTTGGGTTTCCATGTTTCCTCTTCTATCTTATGGTTTCTCTATAGAAATTTTACCAGACGAGTCGTCTAGTTTTTCAGCACTTGTTCTCTTGTATCAAGAATCCTGATGGGCTCTTCGCAATAGGATAGATCGGGTTCTAGTTCTAATTCCTCATAGGTGAGTACATGTGTTGGGCCAGGCATTTATTTTCTCAATAGTGATACATGAAACACATCGTAATGATTGGAGAGACTTGGAGGCATTTCCAAATGGTATGCTACAACCCCAATTCATTCTAGAATTTCAAAAGGTCTGATGTACCTGGGACTCAATTTACCCTTCTTACCAAAACGTATAACTCCCTTCCATGGAGACACCTTCAAGAAAACATGAAATCCCAATGGAAATTACAAATCCTTCCTTCGGTTATCGACATACCTCTTCTGCCTACTGTGAGCTCCATTGATGTGTGTTTGCATTACCTTTACCTTTTCCATCGTTTCCTCCACCAGTTCCAGGCCTACATGTTTTCATTCACCAACGTCATCCCAACTGGTTGGTGTACGACATCTCTTTCGGTATAACGCTTTATATGGTACCATCCGAATACATGAATGGAAGCTATTGTTATAGGATAATTCTACCAGTGGTAAATATTGATCCCACATACCCTGAAAGTCAAGTGAGCATGATCTCAACATGTCTTCTAAGGATTGAATAGTGCATTCTGATTTTCCATCTGTTTGAGGGTGGTATGCAGTGCTCAAATGAAGTTCAGTATCTCAGGCCTTCTAAAGACTCTTCCAGAATCTTGAAGTAAAACGGGGATCATGATCCGAAACTATCGATAAGGGTGCTCCATGAAGTCACAAAACATCATTAATATATAGTCATGCTAGACATTCAAGTGGTAAATCCTCCCTTAGAGAAAGAAAATGTGCTAACTTAGTAATATGATCAACAATGACCCATATTGCATTGTTCCTTCTAGGTGTCTTTGGTAGTCCCATGACAGAGGCCATCATGATATTATCTCATTTCCACTCAGGTATGGGAAGAGGATTCAATACTCCTCCAGGCTATTTCCTTCCAGCTTTCACATGTTGAAAAAACATACATCTTTTAACAAAATATGAAATCTCCCTCTTCATGATTCCCACCAAATATCTTCCTTCAAATCTCTATACATTTTGGTGCTCCCAGAATGTATAGAAAATTGGAACAATGAGAATCATCCAACAATTATATTTTTAGATCAGGTATATTCGGAACACAAAGTATCTTCCCAAACGTCAAAATTCCATCTTCATACACAAATTCACTCAATCTCCAATCATTCACAGCATTAAAATTCTTTTGAAACTCTTCATCATCGGTTTGAGAACTCTTTATCCTTTCTGGTAAATATGGTTTGGCGACCATTTGAAAATTTATTGATGTTTCACATTCCATGGTTATTCCAACATACATCATTACTAGATCCATATATATAGGATCTTTTTCAACTCTCATAGAATTCAAAACTCCATGATCCTTTCTACTCAAAGCATCTGACACCTTAGTTTCCTTCCCTGGGTGGTAGTGTATTGATCAATCATAATCCTTAAGTAGTTCAAGCCATCGCGTTTTCATCATGTTGAGTTTTTTCTGTGTGAAAATATACTTCAAACAATTGTTATCAATATAAATCTCACATTTTTCACCATATAGATAATGTCTCCATATCGTCAAAGAAATGATTACAGCAGCTAACTCAAGATCATGAGTAGGATAGTTTTTCTCATGAATTCTCAGCTGTTTTGATGCATAGTAAATAAATCTATCATTCTACATAAGGACACAACCATGTCCTTTCCCTGATTCATCACTATAACTAACCAACCCATCATTCCCCGATGGTAGAGTCTATATTTGATCATTGACTAATCTTCTCTTCAGTTCTTCAAAACATTTTTCACACTCTTTGGTCCAAACAAATTTAACCCCTTTACGTGTGAGCTATGTTAATGGGTTAGCTAATCAGGCAATATTCTGGGCGAAACGTCGATAATAACCTGCAAAACCAATAAAACTTTTGCCCTCAGTTATACTCGTAGGTAATGACCATTCATGGATTGTTATTGTATTAGAAGGACCAATATAGATTCCATATTTGGAGACAATATGGAGAAGAAAAGAAATATCCTAAAGCTATAATTCACACTTGCTAAACTACCCATATAATTCATGTCTTCTAAGAGTCTTCAGGATAATGCGTAAGTTATTTTCATGATCTTCAGAGATTTTGGAGTATACCAATATATCATCAATAAATACCACCACAAAATCCTCGAGATATTCCTTGAAAACTCTATTCATTAGATCTATGAATATCGAGTGTGCATTAGTCAATCCAAAAGGCATTACTATAAACTCGTAATGCCCGTACAATGTTCGAAATACTGTCTTTGGAATGTCTTCCTTCATCACACACAAATGATGGTATCTAGATCGAAGGTAAAACTTTGAAAAGTATAGAGCTCCATGAAATTGGTCAAATAAATCATCAAAGAGAGGTAGGGGATACATTTTCATTATTATTATAGCATTGATCTCCCTGTAGTCAATGAAAAACCTCATAGATCCGTCTTTCTTCCTAACAAAAAGGGTATGGGCTCACCATGGAGAAACAATAGGTTGAATAAATCCCTTATTATTCAATTCCTCTAGTTTTTTCTTTAGTTCAACTAATTCCACAGTGGACATTCTATAAGGGGTCTTCGATATAAGCCTTGAACCATGAATTAAATCAATGGAAAACTCAATTTCTCTTTCTAGAGGATGTCCATGTAAATCTTCCAGAATCACATATACATATTCATTCACAATCGGTACAACCTATATTTGAAGATTCCTTAACATACCCATAGTTATTTCATTCTCATCCTCCCCAATAATTGAATTTAGTTGAGCTACTGGAGTGGATCTAGATACATATTAGGTGGTGATGATTCTGCTATTAATAGAAGGGGTTCATTATCATCATCATCAAAAATCATAACCTCCTTATTCATACAATAAATCATTGCATCATGGTCTGAAATCCAATCCATACTGATGATTATATCTAATTCAATCATAGGTATGACGATGAGAACAATAGATAAAGAACATTTATGTGCTCTAATAGGGACTGATCCCCAGAACAGTGTAGCAATGATACTTGTCATAGGGGTTTTAACTGACAACTCCCATGTTAAATCAAATTGGAATTATCTAATTTTCATAGAAAACTAGTAGGATATGAATCAATGTGATGATCCAGAATAAAATAAATCATTTTCTAAACTTGAGGAAACCATTAAATTACCAGCCACCATTACTTTCGAACCTTCTACCTCTACAATAGTGATAGCATAATCTCGGCCTTTATCCCTTGTACTTTTCTAAGGTAAGGTCTCCTAATGGTTATTACATTCATTTTCATAATGTCACATCTCCCTGCAGTTGTAGCATTGAACATCGGTAGCTTTTTTCTTCCCCTTCCAATCAGGACCTTGGTGGCCTTTTTCACCACACTTGTAACAGACTCACATTCCCTTCAAGAAAGTAACGGGGTGTTTCTTCCCACATTTACTATAGGATTTATATTCAACTTCTCCCTTATTCCCCTTATTTCCATTTCCAGAGTGATCAATATATCTCTTCTTCTCTTGATTTCCTTTAAAGTCATCAGACTTAGAGAATTATTTTTCTGTCTAGATAGCACATGAGACAATATCTTCGTACAATGAGAAGGTTTGTGAGACTAATTCTCAATGGAGAAATGGTTTTAACCCATAAAAGAAATGATCAATATTACTTCATGGGTTATGTATATAATCTACAGCATAACTTGCTAACCATGTAATGTTAGCCTCATACATTGCGACATTCTCATCCTCCTTTTGTCTCGGACTCAGAGATTTCCTTTCCATATTTTCTCGATGGTCATGAGGAAAGTATTTTTCTATGAAAATCTCTTTGAAATCCCTCCATTCCGTATTTGATACTCTGTCATCTTCCTTCGTGTTTTGAATCAATGACCTCCATTGGTTAGCATATCTATTGAGGCGGTAAACTACTTTGATAACTTTTTACCTTTCTCTAGTCCCCAAGGCATGGAATATTTTCTCTAAAGATTTTATCCATTGCTCAGATACTAAGGGATTTGTACTCCCATTGAATGTTGGTGGGTTTTTTCTCATGAAGTGATCTAACATTGATCCTCCATGATATGGATCAGGGTTCTCCATACGGGTAATGTTATTATTCATAACCTAAGTGAGTTGTCCTAGTATGATGATTAGCTGATCAACACCAGTTGCATCACTAGCTCCACTATAATTAACTTGAGTAGGATAAAAATCCCTACATAGAGTCCGTGCATTGATACAGTTTCCATTCCTTCCATTAGGCACCATTTCTAAACAATGGAATAAACTAGATCAGTTTATGAATCAAAACACATAATTCCATACTTGTAAAACACTTAACATAAATAGAAATAATAATGGATATAATCAATAATCATAAAAAAAATGTTTTCTTTGTGAATTATATAATCTTAAACCCTTCAAAATGGGTTGTAATGAATATGAGAATTATCATAAGCATATCCCATTGGAGTGTCATAACCAGGAGTGCAGTAAGGCCCATTGTTGTGCACCCGTTCCCATTTGAGTCTAGCTCAGAGCAGTGTTTTCAGGTTTTACCCCTAGGTACATCTATGCAAGAGTTACCTCTACCAACTCATATCCAAACATGGATGTATTACTCAGAAAACTCACAAAAACTCTAGAATACCAAAATTCTAGGATGTTCTTCTATACTAATACTCAAAGTCCATCTCAGGGATATGTTCTCTAATCAGAGTTTATCTAAATCTAGCTTCCACGTTTTGTACTAAACTTCCTCTGAAACCAACTATAACACCCCAACCCTAGTTACCCAGAGTCAGTGCATTATTACATAACATTGGCATGATCACAAAAGATCAAGTCTCGAAAGACCGATTAGTTTAGTAGCCTTGGAAACACTACGTACATTCATAAGGATTACATTACATCATAAAGTGAAAAAATAAAACAAAATATTGTCTTCATATCCCATCATAATATCCCTACAGGTCATTCATACAATATTTCTTCACATCCTGGGATAAATAAAACATTGAAATGGGTGAGCTCAGATGCTCAGTAAGGATAACAATATAGTAAAAACATTTGTAAATAAACATAAACATTTAACTCAATGTATAACTAAAACAAAAGACTTTTAAACATGAACTTAGTCATAATATAGAAAAGACAAAATGAAATAATGGAATTTACTTATTCACATGAATATTATACTAGTCGAATAATTAAATGCAATATCAATAACCACTTTCATAATGATTGAATGCATAATGCCAGACTATCATAACAACATAGCCAAGGCCTTGTGGCAAGACTACAAACAAGATTTTTTCAAGGCCTTGTTCCATGAAATTAGTTTGTCTCATGAGAACTACCGATGCATCGATGAGCTATAGAGGGCTCCACCCGTCACTTATTAAGTCCAATGCATTCCTCATATGAACATGTTTAAACATAACATAAACATTCGTATTAAAACTAGTATACGAAATGTCAATACTTTCTCCGTAAACCATGAATGGTATAAAAATAAAGCATCCACAGTCAAACATATCACCAAACCTTTAATACTATATAGAAGTTTTGTATCATAATAAATCAACACCAAATAAGCTTAAAATCAATCAAAAGATGTTGACATATATGAAATCAAAACTATTTGAGAGAAATATCTATTTTTTTGAAATCATTTAAAAGTCACATAATTATAAAATAAAACATTTACGTTGAATATATTCTTATAATCATGTAAGGAAGGCTTCGAAGATTTTATAATGGAGGAAAATAGCTACTCCCACCGTATAAGTTATAAAAAAAATACATTCTTACCTTAATTATGTCGAAAAATTTAAAAAGGACCTTGTTTGGAAAATGATAGAAGGATTCCTTTATAAACTTCTTATAAAGAGTCAAATAGGGGTATAAATGAATTTAACCCATATTTTGTAAAATAGTAATAATTTTTTGAAAAACATTTCTATGAAACAAGGAAGTGGATGATAATCAGGTCCCAATAGATAATTACGTATAAACAACCTCAGATAATGAAGAGATTGTGAAATAAATCCTTACCTTGTACTTTTCCTTAGTAGATGGTATGTTTACTTCCTATATAATAGTTAAAACATTGTAAATAAATTTTTTTAGAATCAAATACATAATTATGATATCATATAAGATATTTTAATATTTCTTTGTTAATAATTTCTTATTATTATCGTTGTTTTAGGTGTTCGCTTACTCGTTTTCTTTTATATGTTTCGTTACATAAGCTGTGTTTGTTATGTATAGGTTGTAACTTATTCATAACCAGAATGATATCAAGTCCTTAAACATTATTTTTAATCTTCAAATGATAATTACACTAGAACAAATACGATGGGGAATGAATGTCATCGCATTTGGGGAGACGGTAGTCTGTATGTACGCACGAGAAACAATATCATTATTTTGATATTAAAATAATATATAATTGGATTGTAGATCAAATATAAAGAATAATTATGATGTAATATTTATTATTTTCATGAATTTAACTTCATTATTATACCCATACAAAAAATAATGTATTGAATAACAATTAAACCACGATGTGGAGACTGTAGGACGTACGTACGCACGTATGGTGACATGTCATTCAAAGGATGGATAGAATACTGAATATGGTTGTAAAATATTTATAATAAAATCATAGTATATATAATATAATGGAGTTATTATTTTATAATTGAAACAACTATGAAAAAAAAAGTTGAAGAAGAAAGGAACTTGAAAGAGGCTGGTGAAAACGTCACCTCTTCTTTGGGTTCTTCCTTTTGATTTGATCAAATGGACTCCATAGGTTGGATTTCTGATCAAACTAAGGACTCTAGGTTGAAGTGAGGGATGTTGGGATAATATTTTGGTAGGTTTTGGCCAAGCCAAAAGGCTTATAATGTTTGAATTAGTGAGAAGGGGGAGTTCCCATTTATAATAGGGGTGAGGGGCTCCCTTGGAAAATATAGCAGTATTATTTTATAATAAATCCATATTCGTCTAATAATGGATATAATGTGGGTTATTTAATTTTAAAGGTGGTTATATGTCGAAAAAAACTCAACCAATAGGTTTTAGATAGTTTTGGGTCACATTATTAACTGTATATTTTAGTTTTAACACTTAGTTAATTAGATTGACATTTACCAAGTCTCTTGGTATTTTATATTATATGGTTAATAAACATACAATAAACTTCCAAGAGACTCCCAAGTGCTTCATTAATGATTCAAATATCATGAAACATGTCCTTTGGTCGATCCTTAGATTTTTAGGAATATAATAATGATTAATAATATAAAATTCGTTTTAGAAACCTTTTTATTTCAATTTTGATACTATTTGGAATTTTATTTTTGTGAAAATAATAACAGCATGATTACTTGCAAAAAAGTTAATTAAATCAATCCTAACATGTCATATTTTCCTATAAAATTAGTGTAATTCATAAAAAGTCCCAAATTACATTTATTTGGATATTTATAATATAAATTATTTTAATATTTCATTAATTTGGTAATTAATGCATCACCATTGTGTCATAAATAAATTAAATTATTTAATGACTAAAAATTATAAATATAATACCATTATGTAGGAAATATTTTTATATTCCTAATGAATATTTAAAATCGAATTTATCTTATGTATAACCCTATATTAAAAATGTTGTAGTAAATTAACATTGATTTTAACTCGATTAACTCTTCATTGAATTATATAATAATAAATGTCCTAATCTATTTCTAGTGGACCTAAATGATAATATTTTTTCATGAGGTTGTTTTTGGTCGATATACAAATGTATAATAGAATTAGGACATGTGTTAGGGTAATATTGATATCATATTTACACTTAATTACCCTATTTACTTTTAATCGTGGTAAATAAAAGTAAAAAGATACTATTCACCAAAAAATATTTTTATCTTATTTAACAACATTTTACACCTTGAATTAACCGTGTCTCACAGATTCTCAAAATTACAGTCATAGAAGTGGTAAAATTATGTTTTATGTGAATTTCCAAATTCTTCTAGGAGGTGAGGAAAAGACGGTTAAATGTTCCATAAAATTTTTATATATCTAAAATTATTCTAAAATAACTCCAATGAATTACATTGAACTTATATAGGTATTATATTTATGTTTTTACCTTAATTAAATTTACATAAAATACAAATTTTTTAAAAAAAATCCAGTTTTAAAGTATAACTCAGTGTTTTTCACTATTAATCAAAAATTTAATGTTTTCAGAAAAATACCAAAAATTCACCCGAAGCTAATTTTGATATTCTGAATCCAATAATGAAGTCCATTTTGAAAGATAAAATTTATAAAATTTCAAAATGTAGGTATTACTATTCATGACGACCAGTTTTATTGGTTGTGGTGTGTGTTAGAACTCGATGTTGCATACAACACAAGCTACTGTATTATTCAAAGAGAAGCGTACCGTAGAAGCTTGGGGTGTTACATTTTCAAGGGTTATATAATGAAATGTGGAAATATAATAATGTTATTTTGATGATATGATACATTTAAAAATATAATTTAGATGGGTTATCCAATATAGATCACAATGATGGGTGATCCTGATATAGGTTATACGACACATGCACCTATATAACAATCCAATTATATTGGTAACTAATAGATGTTAAAAAGGGTTTTTTTATAATTTGTAAGAGTTATGTAAGGTTTATATGAAGTTGATGTTGCATTGAAAATATATTAATTTTTCAACGCATTTATTTGAGTTTTCATGAAAATAATATTTTTTCTAAAAGGTAATCTATTTATCATTTCATTATTGTAATTATTATTCCCATTTGGGGTAGAAATATATGTTTTAAATATATTTTTTCGTTGATTATATTTTTTTTGAAACAATTATTATTATTATTTTGTCTCTATGATTTTTTATATGGTGCATTCTGAAATAAATTAGGTGGCACTAATGAATCCCTTGGTAACTAAATTATTTTTTTAGATAAATGGAATATACAATTAAGAAATCTCTTGTTAATGATTTCATGGTAATAATATTCAACAACTGGTCTCTATCATTCTTTTTATGCCCCTTGATGAGATTTTTGTTATAATTCAATGATTTAAATTGTCTTTAGTGGGGTATATTAATGGTTAATAATAAATAAGAGGTCATGTTGATTTTCATGAAGATTTTTAATATAACAAAAACATGTTATTTTTCTAAATTTTCTTTTGTGGAAAAAATTGATACTGAATAGAAGTTCCCAGATTGTAATATATGCATATTTTATATATCTATTATGAACAATATTTCTCAAAAATAAAATAGTAACGATATTTTTTAGTGCAATAATGTTAGTTATAGACATAATTTACTATAATATGTAATTAATATTGGTGGGACCCTACTCTTGGTATCAAATTAAGGTTTTGAAATAATTTTTGGATATGATGTATTCACGTGTAATTATCTTAAGCTATTGGATTATATAATGGGTCTATGATTTTTTTATCATTACTTAAAATTCTTACACACCCATTTTTTAATCTTATGTGATGGGACTTTAAAATAATTAGTGTTATTTTTTATATATTTTTTTGGGTTTTGGTAAATGTGACCCTTAGGATTAATGTGAATGATTATATCATAAGAATGGTATTTCTTTTTTTGGGATATAAGATTATATATATGAGGTAATCCTTATGTATAAAATGTTATTAAATTTTTATGTTTATATGGTTATTTTATAAGATTATATATCTATGTATTATGGAATTTATGTGGGTAATACCTTTATAATGATAATTCTCATTTTGACAGGAAATGATTTATTTAATGTTTTAATGATGTTATTTTATAAAAAATTAAAGATCATTTCATAACATAAAATCAAAAGGATATCACACAATATTCATAACCCTTACTGATGATTTAATCATCAAAATAATGGTAAAAGAATCTTTATTTGATTTTGAAAACATTAAGAACATCTATATTAGTTGAAAATAAATATTTGATATATCCAAAAACTATTTTTTTCACTAATATTGTTATGGATCATGGAAACTATTTTATTTTATTTCAAAATCCCAACTCATACATATTATTGGAAATTGGAATTAACAAAAATTACATCACTATTTTTTTATGGAGACACGACCATCATACTAAAAGATAAATGGGATATCAACAACATAATAAAAGACACATATTTACTTATGTATGGTATAAATTATTTTATATTATTATATTTATTAAACATGATTGAGTTTAAATTTATGGATCATAATAGAATAATTTAAATCATTTATTTTTTAGAAATAATTTTTCATGAAAAAAGATGATAATTATTGGTTAATGGTTAAAAAAATGAAGTTGAATGTATTCAGTTTTGATAAATGATATTATGATATAATAAAAATATTATGATAATTTTGAAACAATAGTAATTTTATATAATATAATATGATTTCAAAATTGGGAATCATATAATCGATTGAATTGATACCATTGTATAGTGTTATGGTAATATGGTGAAAGACCATGGAGACACTCACCAGTGGACATATGATAACGAGATACATAATCCATTGGGATAAAAAATAAATGATTTTAATGATATTTAAATCAATAATGATTTTTTGAATATTTGGATAAATGAGATATATATAAAACTATACTGTTGGCGCCAAAAATATGGCCCAAAAGAAAGGAACGAAAAAGAAGGCTGGCGCGCTGCCTCGCGAAGCACAGCCGCGAAGCACCGCCGCGAAGCACCCACACGAAGCGCCCCGACCACCGCGGCCTCGCGATGCTCCGGAGGCGGTAATGCTCCGCGAACGCATTTGATGTTCGCGAGCCACTGTGAAGCTCCTGAGGCGGTAATACTCCGCGACCGCATTTGACGTTCGCGAGCCGCCGCGAAGCTCCAGAGGCGGTAATCCTCCGCGAGCGCATGTGACGTTCGCGAGCCGCCGCGAAGCTCCAGAGGCGGTCCCCTCCGCGGCTGGCGTTGAAGTTCGCGAGCGCGCCGCGAAGCACCGGAGGCGGCGCACGAGCCCTGCTTCGCGGAACCCCTTCCCTATAAATACTGGACTCCCCCTGAGTCCCGAGGATGGACAATCCGACCTTTTGGCTTCTCCTCTCCCGAATCGCGAAGAACACTTTGCCCCGGGAATCATGAGCTCCGCGAGGTACTTCTACTTCGTGAGACTCCTCTGCATTGTCTCGTTTTGAGCCCCTCTTCCTAGAGGGATGCCCTTCGCGAAGCACAAGGGCATTCACGAAGTAAG
Organism: Viscum album; assembly: GCA_963277665.1. Classification (NCBI taxonomy): domain Eukaryota; kingdom Viridiplantae; phylum Streptophyta; class Magnoliopsida; order Santalales; family Viscaceae; genus Viscum; species Viscum album. The sequence goes on from OY728127.1 coordinate 2,019,534,685, forward strand.
GGAATTCCCAAGGGAACCCGGGCAGCCGCGGAGCATTTATGCTTCGCGAAACACCCAACCCATGCTAGTGATCCCTATGCTAAGGCAGGATCGCTACACATCGCGAAGCACACTGCATCGCAGGACCCTGCATCATGAGGCACCACTTCTTCACGAGGCAGTGCTCCTCGAACACTGTTCCACTTCGCGAAGCACCTTCCACTCACACCTATGCCCCACGCTAAGGCCAAGGCACCCCACTTCGCGAAGCACACTCCTTTGCTTAGCGATTCCTCTTCCCGTGCGACCCTCCAGGTTTGCACGATGTGATTTCAAAGTCCCATGGACAATACCACCCGTAGCGTTGCTTCGCCTAATGCTTCTTCGCATAGGCATGCTAACAGCTATTTCTTCTTTGCATTGCCACGCTAACGTGGACCCCTCGATGGTTCATTCCACGACCCCCCTTAACCATGGCCTTACTGGTACCTTCCCTTCCCCAAGGACCAGAGGGTACCAGTTACGTAAGTCCTAGGGGTGTGGAGTGAACCCACCTCGTCCGAGCTGCAGGACGTTAAACTGCCAAGCACCACGTCCTCAACACATGATGTTAAACTGTGATCTGACCTCGTCCCCCTCACGAAGGGTCCCCCCATCTCGAACATTTTTTACACCACTCGTCTCCACGGGAATGGAACTCTTCCTCACATGGAATGAGATTCTCGTTGTCGGAGTGGCGTATGTTCGTAGGAGAAGGGGGACCCTAGTTCCCCAACGGATGGCTGCACCTCTGCATCTCCATACTTCCCCACTACCAAGTTTAGTGGAGGGCGTGATAGGGAACGAGGCACCTCCCATCGTCGGACCAAGGTCCATCTTTCTCGCGCTTTGTCGCGCCGTGGGCCTCCATCCTGGAGTAAGTCCCAATACCGTGGGCCGCCTAACGCATAAGCCCCTCTTCGCTTCTCACGGACGCTTCCTTCGCGAAGTGATCGTCAGGTCCTTGCACCCTCTTGTTTCTCACACCGAGCATGACTCACATGTGCTTAGAGTGACCACCGACCCTGACCCACCCGTCATTTCACGTCGGGTCTCACCCCCGTCCAGCACGACGTTAAACTGCATTCTGGTCCCGTGGTAAGCCATTGCGACCCATCTTATGAACTACGAGGTCTTTGATCCATGTCAAGGCATGGTACGTAGGAAGCCTCTAAGAGTTTCAAGCCCACCCGGCATCCATTCATGTAGGGTCCCATTCCAGTCATGTGGAAAGCCACTGCGACTCATCCCATTTGAACTATGAGGACTTTGATCCATGTCAAGGCATGGTACGTAGGAAGCCTCTATGAGGTTCAATCCACATTTCTCGGTCGTTCATTAACGTCGAGTCTCACCCTCGTCCAGCATGACGTTAAACCGCATGCCTCCTTTTGTCCCCCATGACATTAAACTGTACACCCAATTCCAGTCCGACGGCAAGCCGATGTGACTAACTCAAACTACGAGGTCTTTGATCCATGTCAAGGCATGGTACGTAGGAAGCCTTCCCATGGTTCAAGCCCACTACCCATCGGACCAAGGTCCACTTTCACGTCGGTTCACTGACAAAGCCCCATATGAACTACGAGGTCTTTGATCCATGTCAAGGCGTTGTACGTAGGAAGCCTCCACGAGGTTCAAGCCCACCCGGCATCCATTCACATCGGGTCCCATTCCAGTCCAGTGGCAAGCTGTTGCGACTCGTCCCATTTGAACTATGAGGACTTTGATCCATGTCAAGGCATGGTACGTAGGAAGCCTCTATGAGGTTCAATCCACATTTCTAGGTCGTTCATTCACGTCGAGTCTCACCCTCGTCCAGCATGACGTTAAACTGCATGCCTCCTTTTGTCCCGCATGACATTAAACTGTACACCCAATTCCAGTCCGATGGCAAGCCGCTGTGACTAACTCGAACTACGAGGTCTTTGATCCATGTCAAGGCCTGGTACGTAGGATGCCTTCCCAAGGTTCAAGCCCACCACCCATCGGACCAAGGTCCACGTTCACGTCGGTTCACCGACAAAGCCCCATATTAACTACGAGGTCTTTGATCCATGTCAAGGTGTGGTACGTAGGAAGCCTCTACGAGGTTCAAGCCCACCCATCATCCAATTCACGTCGTGTTCTACCTACGTCCAGCACGACGTTAAACTGCAATTCCAGTTCGACGGCAAGCCGCTGTGACTAACCCGAACTACGAGGTCTTTGATCCATGTCAAGGCATGGTATGTAGGAAACCTCTACGAGGTTCAAAGCCACCATCTGGTTGTTCCAACCTCATTCACGTTGGTTCACCCTCGTCCCGCATGACGTTAAACTGCATTACCCAATCCGAACTACGAGGACTTTGATTCATGTCAAGGCATGGTACATAGGAAGCCTCACCGAGGTTCAAGCCCAACCCCCATCGGACTAAGGTCCCTCATTTACGTCGATTTGCTGACACCCACCGCCCGTCGTTTATTCACGTCAGGGTTCACTATAGTTCCTCATGATGTAAAACTGTGTTCCATCAATCCCCTGAACTACGAGGACTTTGATCCATGTCAAGGCATGGTACGTATGAAACCTTCCCAAGGTTCAAGACCACCATTAGTGGACCCACGGGTCTAATTTCACGTCGGTACACTGACGATTCCCATCGGACCAAGGTCCACCTTCACGTTGGTACGCTGACGATGCCCATCGAACCAATTTCCAACTTCACGTCGGTACGTTGACGATGCCCATCAGACCAATGTCCACTTTCACGTTGGTATGATGAAAATGCCCATCGGACAAAGGTCCACCTTCACGTTGGTTCGCTGACGACATTCATCGGGCCAAGGTCCAGCTTCACGTCGGTTTACCAGCACCATCCTGAACTATGCGGACTTTGATTCCCTGCCACGGGGATACGTAGGAAGCCCCGTCAAGGCTCAAGCACAACTTCACTGTCGCCCCCTGCGATGGTCCCGTTTCACTCTCCCTCACTCCATTCATCAACCTACCACCCGTTCCGATTGTCGACCGGACCGTCTTATCCTGGTGAGACCATGTCAGTACGCTCTTCTTCACAGCTGCTCATGTGCTGGCCCCGGTGACGATATCCCTTCAAGGAGGATCCCTCAATCCGATCTATCCTAGCTAATGCTCTGGTTGGGTGGATCTGTCTCCGCTGGACGTTAAACCTGCGGCATACCCTGTGTTGAGCACGGGATGCTGAGGAAAACCTCAGATATGTGTCTATGACATATAATTCCCCGCGCTCGATGTGGGATGCCTCAAGCTTCTACGCCCTCGAGAAGCCTTGTGGCCAAGGATAACAGAAAGACATGATAGGTACCCCAGCATCCAGACACGCTACTAATGCCTCAACGTGACTACTCCCCTGACTGAAGGTTGCTGCCCTGACTGGACCCCTTGGAATGTCCCGACATAAGCAGTGTAATTAACCGGCGTCCATGGAAACATGGCACTGGGAAGAATTTCACGAACTACGTATTAAATCTATGAGGGAGACCCGGACTAGGTGACGAGTTCTGAGGAGGAATCCACAGGAGAAAGAACCGAAATCCCATCATCCTGTTTTGATCAAGGAGCCGACGTCCCTGAATAAGGAGTGAATACCGCCCACCTTTGGAAAGCAGGAATGCGGGGCAACAAAAGCGCCGCGCGTCCTCCCCCACGGACGGACGGGCGTGCGCACCGGCGAAAGCGTCAGAAACATATACATAGTAAAAATTTATATGATGATTAATGTTATTTTTGGGGATTCTCATATTATATTTGGTAGTGATGTAGTAATTATATTAATATAGTTTTGGTAAATGGATAACCCACAAGTGAGGTGATATCATGTCTCATCTAGTATTTAAACATGAGCATGAACCCACATGCAAAAGAATAAAAGGGGGAAACTCTTAACATTACTGTACAATATTTCCTAGTAAGTATAATATTTATGTTAATCACTGGAAAAATAATGATAATGATTATATTGGGATCATATTTTTTATCATATAGATAATCATGGGACTGAAAAAAAATTTTGTCGTTGATTTTTTTATTTATTTCAAAATAATATTATTAATTTGGGACCATTATATGATTTATGAAAATGTAAATATATTTTGATAATTTGGGAATATATTGGATGAATAAATAATAAATTCTCTTCTTGATGTACTATTATGATTATGTTTTTTTATGGAAATTCTTATCATATCTTGTAGATTATATTAATGTGTCATATATATTTTTGGAATGATAATGTATTTTTGATTAACTTGATTTGGAAATATATGTAGGAAGAATATGTGATAAAATCATTCTAATATTTTGGATTCAATAATATCAATGAATATTATAAAGAAATTTAATGATGGTTATTTTTTTAAAATGATATACACTGAACTATTAATGATATTATTTAATTTTAGTGAAAAATATATTATTCATTTATATGTACATTTATTCGTTTTGTAAATTGTTGTACATTATTCTATACATTTTGATATTTGGGTAACTTATAATGAAATTATAACTATATTTTTATCCTTTAGTGTAAGTATATGATAATATGGGTATAGATTTTAGTTATTCTAGAATAAAGAATTATCTTTAATAATCATCACATACAAAAAATGCGAGATTGTGTTGGAAATTGTTGAATGGATGGAATTATACTTTTCATGTAATATTATTTCGATGTGTTCTTATTCTATATGGTAATATAATTCCTTAAATCATAGAAAGGCATTTAATTTTTTTTCCTCTTACCTTTATATATGATGAAACAATAGTATTTTTCATACATCTTGGGTTTATGGTTTTATGTCATTTACATTCTTATAATCATTCATTTTCGTATGATAATTTATATCTATAACCCCTGTCATTATTTTTACATTATAATTTTCATTTATTTCAATAATTTCACTTCGTAATAATTCCATCCTATTTTGGAATCATTTTTATTTCAGATAACATTTGTATTTTCCTTTCTCTATATTCCAGATGATGTTTAATTATCACTTTTTATGATTTGGGATCTAATGATTATATTTTTAGATTTAAGACCATGGATTAACATGGTCAGGTTCAAATTAAGAAGTATTTTTTAAAAAAACTTTGAAAATATACACCCCATATATATTAATAGAGAAAAATTATTTTCTACAACATCTATGATAGAAAACACTAAGCTTAATAGGAAAACAAATTATATTTTTTTAATATCAACATTTAAATGTAGTAATTGAATTAGTGGGAATTAATAGTATTGAAAAAAATATAAAATATAAATATAATTTTTATAAAAAATTAAAATTTATTTATTATTTAATAAGAAATAATTAATTTATTTTTCAAAAAATGTATTTCACAATTCCAATGAATGTTTTCTTTGAAAATTATATTTATTGCTTTTTGTGAGTAAATATTATAATATGATTATCAAAATTATTGATGTTTTATATGTTAAAATGGATATAATTTTTAAAATAATCTTATCTCAAATATATAATGGAAATTTTTGTAGATTTTTCTCAAAAGGATTATTTTTCAATGGATAGTGAAAAATTGGGATTTCTACTTAAAAAGTTATTTTCATTTAAAGTACTTATAGTAAAGAATTGAATATTGATTTAGTTTTCAAAAAATTAAATGATTTATTTTATTTTAAAATAATTTAATTATTTTATTTGGAATGATTTTTACACTTGAATTTTGTATGAAATCATTTTTATACAATAAATGTAATTTTTTCATAATTTTGTTTTCATCACAATTTGCGATCTCATATTAAATTAATTATGTCACTTATTTTTTGTGAATATTTTAATATGTATTCTATATTATTAATAAGTAGGTCTATGTTAGGTAAATATTTCTTTTTAATTTTTTTGTCATTTTTAATTGTAATCATAATAAATATTGTTTCCATGGTAAAAGTAAAATTATTTGATTTAGGTTAAAAATGGCATGACAAATAATATAAAGTGAAAATTATTATTGAATTAATATTATGGAATGCGTATATTTTATTCCAATTCATATAAAACTATAATATATAAATTTTTGTTTTCACATGGTCATGATTTTGATCATTACAATATTTAAAGTAAAGAAAAGTGAAAAATGACATTATCATTATTTTATTGTCATTTTTTTAATTTGGATAAAAATAAGGTGTATTTAGTTATAAATATGACATTTAATGATAAATATATTTATCATGGTAAATTACTTATAATTTTAAGATATTAAAATAAAATCATTAAATATATATGGAAAGCATGTATAATATTTATTCAATTAATAGGAAAATAAATTAAATGATATTATAATTTCTAAACGTATTAATATTATTATGAATTTTGCTGTTAAAATATTAGTATTCATAAAAATGAAAAATTATGTGCGTTTAAATTATTTATATTATAATTCCAATGTTGTCTACTAGTTTTGAAATTCAAATTAATTGCATTGATCCATAGTTGACATATATTTAATTTTATAATAACTAATAATTCATTAAATTATATAAAACACCAAAAAATAATTTTATTCAAATTAAATTTGATATGGTTAAAAATATCAACCATTGACTATTTATGGTCCAATATCCATTTAATATTGTCTTTTATGACCCCTAGATAATAAATTTTATAATACCTCTTCCATTATCAAAAATGGTTAACATGGATTAAAAACAATATAAGGGTGGAAACATAAAATTATACTTTCAAATTTTTATTTTATGAGTTTATTTAGACTCATAATTATATTTTATTATAATATAATCTATATTTATACCTCTTAGCATGAAATTTAATTTATATTAATTAAAATCATTATGAAATTCAATAATGTCACTACACAATATTATAGAAGGGAACCACCTATACACTTTTCTTCACAATTAGAAACAAAATTTGTTCACAAAATCCCTTCCATAATAACTCAAATTAATTTATCATTATATCTTATAATTTTATTTTAGATGAAAACAATATAAAATCTTTTCATGTTAATAAGAATGGGCTGTGAGAAAATCTTGTATTGTTATTAATCCAAAATTTTCATTTTATTTCATCTTCGACCTCCTTGAAAAATTCATAAATGATGATGAAATAATAATACCCATATCATAGATATACATAGATATTGTTATGTTAATTGAATATCCTCTATATATCTCTTTTTCAATTAAATGGGAAGTGAAACCAATGTTTGGGTTTATGATGAACTACCACAACATGAACAAATATAATTATTTTTATATCAAAGCCTCTCACTGATGGATATAATGATTGAATTTGTATGTATATTTTATATTCATGATGTATTAGTATTTTATAAAATATAATATAAAATATAATATCTTACCTTCCAATTTTAATTAAAATTGATATCGTTATTTGTGTGTATGGGTGGACTACAACTTCCACAAACCGGTGAGTCATATTTTTCATTACCAAATCATGAAAATGATATATATATTGTTATTCAAATAATAATATGGTATTAAGTAATAAAATTATATTTCATTAATGATAAAATCAGTCTTACATTCCTTATATAATGATCATTGAAAAATGGAAATGTTACACATGTGTATGTACAACATACCATCTCACTAAATTTAGTGTAGTTCAGTATTCTTAACCATATTTTATGGATTGTTTTAATATAATAATTTAGTTATTAAAATAGAAATTAATCAGTGATTTTTATTTCTATGATGATGGAATAAATTACTCTTAGTCAATTCTTAATACACTGAAAATAATTTTTTCATATGAGCCGAATATCGTCAAAACATATGATGGGAATATTATTAATTAGATAATTTTATATAAGACTATGTTAAATATTAAATTAGTAATGAAATTAAATATAATCAATTACAAAAAAAATTATTTACATACATTTTTATTTATGAAGATAAAGAACATATGTGACCATTCAAGCTCTAGGTAACATACAATCTTCTAAAAATCCTCCCCTAATGTTTCTATCCAAACTCTATAACTTCCATGATTATATTTTAAAAAATATCTTACTAATTTTTTTATATCAAACTAATATAATTATAAAATCATATTTATATCTCTTTTTGATATCTTCCCTGGTATTTTGAATAGAATCATTATTTATATATATTTTATCATTCTTTACCAATGAGAAAAGAAATAATATTTTTTAATATATTTTTTGAAGATGAATTATCCTACAACCACAACCATTATTTGTTTTTTTATTCATTTATAAAAATTCAAATTTTTAAAAATTAAAAATACCTCAATCCATTTTTTATATTTTATTCAGGTATTGAAAATTTTTCATTAAAACGAAAGGATTTTTCGATATCCTAAAGTGATTTTCATATGGGTTGAAATGTGTTTTTTCATTGGTTTTATAATGAAATTGGGAAAGATTATAACTATTTCGTTCATGACATGGTACATGGAAATTGTTTATTGTGATGAATGATATCAATTTATTTCCATAAAATGGGTGATCCTGATATATATTATATGATGGATGTCACCAAATAACACTCCAATGCATTGATTAATTATTGAAAGTCATCTGTATGGTTTTGTAAATTTGCAATGGTTCAATAAGGATTCTATAATGATTTTTTCCCAGAGGAATGTTCATTAATTTGATATCCATTCCTTTGAGTTCTTAGGGAAATAATTTTATTTCTAATGGTAAGAAAAATATCCTTTGGGTTATTGAAATTGTTATTCTCATTTTGGGTAAGAAGTTATGTTTTTAAGTATGTGTATTCATGGGTACTCATGAATGCTAATAATCCATTATGTTTATGATTTTTCATCATTGATTACACAATATTTGTTCTATGAAAGACACAGGGATGGAATATTGATATCATATGAATATTAATGATTTTTATCTCAATGTTTATTGTGTAAATAGAAAACTCCTTTTATTATTCCATGGTGTAAAAATGGACTAACGAATTTTTCTCTTTATTTTTATATCTTTTATTAAATTTTTTATCATCACATGTTTTAAAATGTTATTGATAGGGGTAAGGGATGGTTATGAACAATTATGGACTGATGTTTTATTTCAAAAAAAATTGTACTAATACTAAAATAAGTTTATTTTTAAAATTATCCTTATGGGAATTAGATACTAGATAAATGTATCCAATTTTTGATATATATGTATATTATGTATGGTTTGTGACATAGATATCTAAAACAATAAAATATAAAGTTTCTTCAGAAATCAAGATGGTGAATTCTAGTCTGAATACACTTTAAATTTGAATATTTAATGTCATGCCATTAGAAACCATCATTCTTAATGAATTAGATATTTCAATATTATTATTTTCAATATCTCTTAAATGATATTTTGATTTGGTGTATGGATCACATGATTGTATTTTCTATTTCATTAAAGCAAAAAAAATGATTCCTCTCTATGATATCTGATCAATGGTTGTGATGTGACACTCATGTTATAAATATTTGTATTTATCTGTATATTAATTATCTAATTACTATTCAAGAAGTTTAAAAGAAAAATTCCATAACATATGAGTAATTTAAATGTTATCTAATTTGGGAATACAACATCCCTAACTATGAAGAATGAATTTTTATAGAATTTTTTTCAAATTCAATGAATTAATATATTCATAGTTTATCTGACTATATATATTACTCATTAATATACATAAAAAATAATATATATTAAAATTTTTGATCTATTTTAATGGATCCCAACCGACATTTTCTCCCCAAAATTTTGGGATATTTATAAGAGTCTAATATAATTCAACCACCTGCATTCCCTTCACTATCTTTTTTATTTTTTATCACATTAAAATTATTGTTCTAGGTATATGTCTCTAAATCCTCACATAAATTCTACTATCTCTTTATTATTCATTATTAATAAACTATTGTGGCCTAGTGTTTCAAATTGCATGGAAATTTAGTGAGTTTTTGTTAATATTTTATGGGTTAAAATATTAGTTTAACGACTCTATTTCATATCAAATTTTAGATTTACATCACCTAAAATTGATTACATCAATTATCCAAAAGTATATTTATACGATTCCCAGAATTGACATAGTGATGTGATCATAATCACTTCGTATTTTATTTTATTTAATGGTAATTCAATATAAAATTCACTAGATATTTTTGTTACGAGATTTCACTAGTTCTCTTTAAATTCCATTTGATATATAATTGATGATTTGAAATAAATTTATATAGTCCACTTTCATGAAATTATGGAATGAAAAGGGATTTATAAAATGAAAATTTTATTTTTAGTGTGAAATAAATGAATATATTTTAATGGTATAATTTATTAAGAATTATAATGGATTGATTACGCAATTTTATCAAAATTTTCCATATTAAATGGTTTAAATGAATTAATAAAAACAGATTTTGTTATTCCAATATTTACACCCGTCATCTAATACCCCTATGATAATTTTTTAAAAAACAAGTAATTATATTATGAAGAATATTAATGTTATTTTTAATTGGGTTATTTAATTCAATTTTGTTTTTCGGGAAAAAGTGAGTTTATAAAATTTTATTATTATATGGATTAAACATCAATTTGGAAAACATTATAGGATTACATTGGGCATTAAACATGAATTTTTTATTGAAAATTAAATTTGATGGATAATATTACATTGTTCCTCGTATCACCCAATATTGATATTTTTAATCATTATATAATTCCATGTACCCACAAATCCATGTCTGCTGACAAAAATATCTTCTGTAAACGTTTGAATTTATATAATGTGAGTTGAACCTATTTTTATGATACATAATTTTAAAAATAAATAAAATTACATCTCACAAATAAACATAGTATCATAAAAATGAATGGTTTAGTACCATTGAGGATGAGATAGAAAATAAATTTATTTCAACAAGTGTGTCAAAATTTCTCCATAATTGGGCCACAGCAGACTCACTTATAGAGTTCACATATGTTATACTCATATTAATATTATTGTGAATAGAAAAAATTGAATGAGGTGATCTCAAAAACTCAGTAACGGTGTAACAACCCAAGCTTCCATGGAATTTTTCCCTTTGAATAATGCAATAGAATGCATTGTACGCAATTTCATGTTCTATCATACCACAACCATTCAAACTAGTCGTTCTGAATAGTAATATGCACTTTTCGAAATTTTATATATTTTATATTTCAAAATAGACTTAATTTTAGGATTTAGAATATCGAAATTAGCTTTCGGTGAATTTTTTGTTTCTTTCTGAAAACATTCAATTTATGATGAATAGTGAAAATTACTAAATTTTAATTAAAAACAACCTTTTTAATTGAAATAATTAATAGTTATAAATTATGAATTTGATTGATTGTAAAGTATAATTATATTCTATTTTTACCATTTAATCTAATTTTGGTCACTGTACATAATTTCACATTTAATCTAGACATAAGCAAGTGTCATTATTTTGATAGTTATTACTTCATAAAAACGTGCATTTTGATTTGACAACGAGAATTAATTTTATATTAATTTCTGCCGCTTGTTTGTTTTTAATTTAGGAAAATGGATTCCATATTTATAATCAGGAGCACCAAATTGTGTAAATAGGTAACTTTTATTTTTATACATTTTGAATAATTACCTCGACAAATATTTTATTTACTATGATTAAATGGTAAATCTAGCAAATAAGGATAAAAAATAATATTATAATGGTATTAAGTTACCCTAAAACGTGTCCTAACCCTATTTATCGATACATTTCCAACAATGGGAATCTTTGGGTCGATTTTTGGACCCAATGGTGCCACTTTTAAGTGATAATGACACTTTATATTAATTATGTTAAAGTAAATACAAAAATGACTTAAACATATATATTATAGAAAAAAATATTTTACATGGGGTTATATATGTTATATTTAAAAAATAAATATTCATTATAAATATAAAATTATTTCCTACATAATGGGATTTTATTTATAATTTTTAAACATTTAATAATTAATGTTATTTATGACACAATAAGGATGATGTATTTTCTTTATTAATGAAAGAATCAAATAATTGGAATTATAAATGTTAAAATAAATATAATTTTAACCTTTTGATGCTATCCACGATTTTTTTGGTTAATATGACATGTTAGTATTGATTAAATTAATTTTTTAAAATTAATAAAGTTTTTATGACTTTAAAAATAATCATTTATTAAATAGTGTCGAAAATTGACATAAAGGAGTTTTTAAAACATATATTTTATTATTAATTGATAATATATTCTTAAAAATCAAAGTATTTGAAAACAGGCTTATATAATGAATGTTGTATCATTAATGGACAAATACGGGGTCTTTTATAAGTATATAGTATGTTTTTTACTATATAATATAAAAATACAAAGAGACAAGGTAAATGTAAAACTATTTAACTAAGAGTTAAATCAAAAAGATAAAATTAATATATTGACCCAAACATGTCTAATACCTATTAGTTGAGTGGTTTTCGACCAATCCCCAACTTATCTTTTAAATAATACACTTTGGATCCATTGGAAACAAAATATGAATTTATTATAAAAAATATTTGTAGCTTTTCCCAAGGTGCCCCTCAACCATCTTATAAAAGGGAAATCAACCTTCTCACTAATTCACACCTTCAAAGAAAATTGGATCGGCCAAACTCTTAGCAAATACCCTCTCAAATATCCTCCATTCATCCTAGAGGCCTTAGTTTAGTCATAAATCCATCCTAACGAGCCATTTTGATAAAATCCAAATGAAGAACACGAAGAAGAGGTAATGTTTTGACCACCCTCAATCTAGTTCCTTTCTTCTTCCACTTTTTATTTATTTTTTATTTCTATAATAAAATAATAACTCCAGAATATTCTAAATACATTGATGTTATTATAAATATGGTATAACCATATTCATTATTCTATCCATTCTTTGAATGACATGTCACCATACGTGCGTACGTACGGCTTACCATCCCCACGTCGTGGTGTAATTGTTATTCAAAACATTATTATATGTATGGGTATGATAATTATTTTTAATTGTATAGAATAATAAATATAACATTATAATGATTCTTTATATATTATATAACATCCAATTATATATGATTTTAATATCAGAAAAACTATATTGTCGCTAATGCGTACGTACGGACTACCGTCTCCACGAACGCGATTTGATTCATTCCCCATCGTATCCATTCAAGACTAATTCTCATATGACTATTAAAAAAATGTCTAAGGATTGATGTCATTCTTGATAAGAATATGATACATCCTATCCATTACAAACACATCTTATTTTACAAAACATAAAACATAAAACGAGTATGTTAACACCCGAAACGATGATAATACTAAGATATTATTATCAAAGCAATGTTAAAAGATCATATATGATATCATGTTAATTTATATTATTCTTGTAGAATAAAATAAAAATTATTTAACAATTATATAAGAGGTTAACCAACCCTTGACCACGAAAAATGTACAATGTAAGGGGTTTCTCATATCACTTTTAATTCCATGAGATTACCATTGTTCACCACTTATTTATTGTATGTGGTGTGTGTACTGCCCGTGACGGTATTCATGGGGTAATATACTTTAATTTAGGGATATTTACATAATCATTGTATGATCCTTATTTCATTGGTGTACTTTTCATAAGTTACCAAATCGATAAGGGAATTTGAAATTTCAATTTCCTCTCATTCGGCATTACGCATACTTCAATGATTATTTTACTCCACGATTATGTGTGGAATCAATATTAATTTGCATATTTCATAATTTCCAATCACTTTTCTGTGGATATATTTTTGATACACATAATCACTCTATTGATAAATACACAAGTCCTTAATATGAACTGGATAAGAGTAATTTTAACGCAATCTCCATTTGTTGAGTTAAATGTCCAATTCATTGGTGTTGTTTTTATAAGAATATGTGTAAATGTCCTATGATTGATTTACACATGAACATACAATCATATTGAGTGTATTTATATATGTCACACATAATTATGTTATTGATTTATCCTTAACCTATGGATACCGTCTTTATATGATATTTCATCTCAATTTACATCCATTGAGACATCTTTGTTGTTATACGCCAAATCAAATTTATATAGTGTATATAATGTAATTTGACATAGTATATCATGAATCCCTTTATTGTGTTGATATTAAAATGTTTTGATTACCTCAATTATTTATATTCAAGTGTCTCTCTTTTGGTTAGGAACACTAACTAAAATATCATTTTAAAATGTTTTATCGAATTATTATTCTAAATAATTATCATCATTGTCCATGTTTTAAAAATTAATTTATGGATTTATTTATATGGACATTTATGTTTTATAATTATAATTCATTTTCAATGTTTCAATGTGGTACGGGACACTTTTGTTCAAAAATCTATTTTAAATGGTTTCTTGATAAATAGTGAGACTTTGAAATGTTTTCAATAAAAAGAGAGATATTTCTCTCAAATAGTATTGATGTTTATTTTTATATATGTCAATATCCATCATTATTCTCGATTGAGGATAATCTACTACAATAGAATCTTCGATATTGTATTGAATGAGTTATGCTTGGCAGTGGATGTGCTATTTTTATACCATTCATGGTTTGTGGGTAAAGTATTGACATTTAGTATGCTAGTTTTCATACGAATGATTATGTTATGTGTCAACATTTTATATGATGAATGCATTGGACTTAGTAAGTGACAGGTGGAGACTGCTATAGCTCCAAGATGCATTGGTAGGACTCCTTAGACAGACTAGTGTATTGGAATAGGGGCTTGACTAAATCATATTTGTAGACTTATCACAAGGCCTTGACTATGTGGTTATGACAGTCTGGCATTATGCATTCCATCATTATGAAAGTTTTTATTGATACTTCATGTGATTATTAGGCTGGTAGAATATACATGGGTATAATTAAATGAAATTATTTGATTTTATCATTTCCATATTATGCTTAAGTTCATGTTTAAAAGGCTTCTGTTCTAGTCTTAAGAACCACCTTAAATGGTTAGGCTTATTTATGAAAGCTTCCACTATAATGTTATCCTTATTGAGCATCTGATCTCACCCCTTTCTATGTTTTATTTTTTCCAGGATGCAATTAAGTATATTATGACTATCCTCCAGGGATAGTCTATGGGATCTTAGTGTTTTCTATGGATATAATGTTGTTTTAGTTTTCCATTTTATGATGTAATGTAAATGATATGAATTTATCTAGTAATTAAAAGCTACTAAACTAATTGGTCAATGAAGACTTAATATTTAATGATCATGCCAATGATATGTAATAATTCATCGAATCTTGACTTTTGGGGTCGAGGCGTTATAGATGGTATCAAAGGAATTTTGGTCCAAACCTTGGAAATTAGATTTAGATAAATTCTGATTAGAGCACATTGCCCTAATATAGTCTTTGATGATTAGTATAGAAGAACTTCCTAGAATTTTGGTGTTGTATAGATTTTGTGATTTTCTAAAGCAATGCATCCATGTCTGGTTTAGAGCCGGTAGAGGCGGCTCTGGAACAAATGTACCTAGGGGTAAAACCTGAAAACACCTCTTTGAGATAGACTCGAATGGGAACTGGTGCACGACAATGGGACTTACTGCACTCTTATTTACGAAACTCCCGGGGGATATGCTTAGGATAATTTACATTTTCATTACAACCCGATTTGAAGTATTTTAATATAAGATCAGAATAAATAACCTTGTTTAATCCTAAGGTTTTTCAAATTAAGAATATGGTTTCCTGATATTTTCTAAATGATTTATGACTATTGTTACTCACATAATGCTTTCTGGTTTTAGTCAATGGCTGGATACCAAGGAATTCATATTAACTTCGAGATTGATGTACAAGGTGGGAACGGTGGTGGAAATGAGCAACGAAATGGAATGTTGATAGGCTTAAAAGATATCGTGTTCATGCCAAACTAGTTTCCCAAAAATATGATCAAAAAAATATATGTTAACCAACTCACGGACTCAACAAATAAGGAAAAAGTGATGAATGATAAGAGATCCAGCAGTAGAGACCATGGAGAAAAGAATCCTCAATTTTCATCATGCAGGAAATATGGAAGGAGACGCCCAAGAAGGTGTTTCAATGAAACAAAGATATGATTTACGTTCAGGAAATAAGGACATAAAGTGATGAATTGCCAAGGAAAAATGAAGAGTAATATGGATGAAAAAAATGGTCGCAAGAATCAATTTACTATCATTTTTTGTAAATGTATGGGACCTGGCCATTACCCGAGTGAATGCCCAATTCTATAGGATATTTTATTGGTCAAAGAAGAATCTATGTGGAAATAAATGGTTTGAGAAATTTTTATAAGTATCAGTTCCCCTTGTAGATGGGATTACTTTGGAATAACTTTCTCTTATATTTTTAACCCGACTATTTTCCATGTGAGAATTATATTTGAGGAAGACTTATCTTTTATATTGTTTATATAGTTATAAATAACCATTGGGTTTTATATGATCATTGTGTTTGAGGTAATTAGAATTTGTTGTATTTTGGGATGAAAATGAAAGGTATGAGATAACATTTGGGGTTAAATTATGTTATGGTTATTTTGAGGAATTTCTATCATTTTGGTAATGTTATAAAATATAGTTTTTGAAAAAGGACAACAGGCAGACCGTGTGACAACCCATCGCATTAGACAAAGCTGTGGGAATCGAACCCATAACCAATGTGGTATTGAGATTTATCGCCTATCACTGGACTATGTGAAGTCCCTAGTTAGTTAGACTATTTTTTTAGTTAAATTATTTTATTGATCTATAATAAGTTTATTTGGGATTTTTTTCTTTATCCAATGTATACCATTAGTATAGAAAAATGATTTGGCGATTAAGTGATAAATGTTATTTTTGATTATGTTCTCTCAGTTGGGAAGACTATATGCCAATGGAAAATAGAATACTATGAGATTTCATTTGAGGAGTAATGGTGGATTTAATCTATGTTTTTATTGTTGATTTATAGTGATTTGAGTTATTTATGGAAATGATTGAGCTATAATAGATAATATGTGATTAGGTTAATTACTTTTAAGTATGTGGCTTTAAGAGTATTCAATTTCATTTGGAGATACAATTTAACGTGGAAGGCTACATAACCAAATTATTCTAAGTTTTGTGTTTCGATATTAGTTTGGATTATATTGAATGATTTTAAGGGAAATTTTTTTATTAAATGTTATTTATTTATCTTTGGGGTATTGTTGGTTTAATTTTTGAAATTACGATTAGTGTTTCTTTCTCTAAAGGAATATCCTTTTTGGGGATCATCTGATATTGTACAAACAATTTTGTTTTAGACTAATCTCTAAAGACAAGTTAAATATATAGTTTATCCTCTTTAAATCATGTGATTCTCTAGAAGTTTATTCTAGCTCTTCTGGTGTGACCATGTCATCTAGAATACCAATTGTTTTAAAAAAATGAGTTATTAGTACAAATATATTAATGAATGAAACTATACTTAAAAATTAATTATATATTTTTATGTTCTTGGTCAATCTCATAAATCAATTCCTCATCTTTATGAAATGTAACTTATAAAAAACATTGTTTGTTTACTTTTCCCACTAGGAAAATAATGACCATTTGTCCCATCAAAAGGTAGTGGTTTTTTTTGTTTTTAAATTTCTCCTGATCATGTTTTCCATCAATCTCTATCAAAACTTGACATTTAGTTTATCGTTTACATCCATGTTTTTTACAAGCAATCCTAGTATAGGTTATCTCGGGTAACCTTTGTTCTTCTCTTTCTTTCTTTTAAACTGATAGTTTTATTGACACTTTTTCAGATATTTGAATTTTCATTATATTCCCAAGCCTAATTTTATATACATTGAGGACACTATTTATTGAAATTGGGGATAATGTAACACCACATGCTTCCATGGTGCGTTTCCGTTTGTATAATGCAATAGCTTGCATTGTACGCAACTTCGAGTTCTAACATACCACAACCAATCAAACTAGCCGTTATGAATATTAGTACCCAATTTTTGAAATTTTATACATTTTATCATTAAAAATGGACTTAATTTTTGTATTCAGAATAGAGAAATTAGTTTAGGGTGAATTTATTTTTTCTGAAAACAATCAATTTTTTATGAATAGTGAAAATTACTAAATTTTAATTAAAAAAATTGTTTAATTGAAATAATTAGTAGGGATAAATTATGAATTTGAGTGATTTTAAAGTATAATTATGTTATATTTTTACCATTTAATCCAATTTTGGTCACTGTACATAATTTCACTTTTAATTTGGATAGAATAATGTGTCAATCTTTTGATAGTTATTATTTTTAAAAAACACGACTTTTGTTTTGACAATGGGAAATAATTTTAAATTAATTTCTGATACTTATGAGTTTTAAATTTAGAAAAATGAAATAAATATATATAATTGGGAGGTATAAATTGTGTAAATAGGTAACTTTTATTTTTAGACATTTTGATTAATTACTTCGGTAAATATTTTATTTACCATGGTTAAAGGGTAAATCCAGTAAATAAGGGTAAAAATAATAAATATATAATAATATTAAATTAACCTATAACGTTTAATAAACCTATTGGATGATACATGTCCAACCATGGACATCATTTGGTCGATTTTAGGACCCCATAGTGCCACTTGTAAGTGATAATGACAGTTTATATTAATTAAGTTATAGTAAATACAAAAATTTCATAAGCATATTTGTTTTTGGAAAACAATTTTAAATAGTGTTATATATGTTTTATTTTAGACTATAAATATTAATTAGAAATATAAAGAGTCTTTATACATAATGGGATTTTATTTATAATTTTTAGACAATGACTAATTAAATATATTTATGACAGAATAATGATGCAGTATTTTCCTTATTAATGAAAGAATAAAATAATTGGTATTAAAAATGTTAAAATAAATATAATTTTAATGTTTTTATGCCATACAAGAATTTTATTGGTAAATATGACATGTTAGTATTGATTAAATAATTTTTTTTAGAATTAATAATGTTTTAGGACTTTAACAATAATCAATTATTAAATAGTGTCAAAATTGTCATAAAAGTGTTTTTAAAAAAGATATTTTATTATTAATTGATATTCTATTCATAAAAATATAAGGATCAGACAAAGGACTTATATAGTGATATTTGTATCATTAATGGACACTTGGAGGACTCTTGAAAATATATAATAATTTTATTAACTATAAAATATAAAAATACAAAGAGACATGGTAAATGTCAAACTATTTAACTAAGAGTTAATAAAAATGATAAAGTTAAAATACTGACCCAAACCCGTATAAAACATGTTGGTTGAGTGTTTTTCGACCTATAACCACCATAGAAATTAGATAATCCACTCTGGAACCATTATAAACAGAATATTAATTTATTATAATATAATATTTCTATCTTTTCCTAAGGTGCCCCTCACCCCTCTTAAAAAAGAGAACTCTCCCTTATCAAAAATTCACACCTTCAAAGACATTTGGATCAGCCAACCTCTACCCAAATACTCTATAAACTATCCTACCTTCATCCTAGAGGCCTTAATTTATTGAGAAAGCCAACCTAAGGAGCCCTTTTGATCAGATCAAAAGGAAGAACCCGAAGAAGAGGTAACGTTTTCCCCACCCTTTTTCAAGTCCCTTTCTTCTTCCACTTCTTCTTTCATTGTTATTTCCATTATAAAATTATAAATCCAGTTTATTATATATATTTATATGATTTTATAAATATGGTACAACCATATTCAGTATTCTATCCAACCTTTGAATGACATGTAACCATACATGCGTACGTACGGCTTACCGTCTCCACGTCGGGGTGTAATTGTTATTCAAAACATTATTATTTTTATGGGTATGATAATGATGTGTAATTGAATTAAATATTAAATATAACATTATAATTATTCTGTATATATTATATACCATCCAATTATATATTACTTTAATATAAAAATAATTATATTGTTTCTCGTGCGTACGTACGGACTACCGTCTCCACGAACGCGATGAGATTCATTTTCCATCGAATCCATTCATGAATAATTATCATTTGATGATTAAAAATAATTTTTAAAGAATTTATTTCATTCTTGATTTGAAGAATATACAACCTATCCGTAACAAACACGACTTATGTAACGTAATATATAATGGAAAATGAGTATGTTAACATCCGAAATAACGAAAATACTAAGATATTATTAACAATGCAATGTTAAAAGATCATATATGATATCATATTATTGTATATGATTCTTGTATAATTCAATAAATATTATCTGAACATTATACATAAGGTTAACCTACCCTCGACCAAGTAAAAAGTACAAACTAAGGGGTTTCTTCTCTCACTTTTAATAACGTGAGATTTCCATTGTTCACCACTTATTTATTGCATGTGGTGTGGGTACTTCCCAAGATTATATTTATTGAGTAATATAATTTAATTTATGGATATTTAAATCATCATTGTTTGATCCTTCTTTAATGGGTGTATATTTCGTATGTTACCAAATCGATAAGTGAATTTGAATGTTCAATTTCCACTCATTCGTCATTATGGAAAAATCATTGATTATTTTTCTCTAGGATTATGTGTCGAATCAATATTCATTTTTTATGTCATCATTTCCACTCCCCTTTTTTTGGATATAACATTGATACACATAATCACTCCATAGATAAATTATCAATTCATCGATATTAACTTGATAGGAGTAATTTTAACTTAATATACATTTGTTGAGTTTAATATCCAAATCAATGGTGTTGTTTTTAAAAAAATATATATGTGAATGTCATCTGATTGATTTAAACTGAATATCCAATCATATTGAGTGTATATATATTTTACACACATAATTATGTTTTTGATTTATCATTTACCTAAGGATACTGTCTGTAAAAGATATTTCATCTCAATTTACATTTCATTGAGACTTCTCTGTTGTTATAAACCAAATCACATTCATATGGTGTATATAATTTAATTCGACATAATATATCATGAACCCCTTTATTATCATGATATTAAAAAGTTTTGGTTACCTCAATTATTTATATTCAAGTGTATTTATTTTGGTTAGGAACTCCAACTAAAATATCATTTTAAAAAGTTTTAATGATTTATTATTCTAAATATTTCTCATAAATGTCCATGTTTTAAAAATGATTTTAAGGATTTATTTATATAGAAATTAATGTTTTAAAATTTAAATTCGTTTTCAACGTTTCAAAGTGGTATAGGACACGTTGATTCAAAAATCTAGTTTAAATGGTTTCTTGATAAATAGTTAGACTTTTAAATGTTTTGATGAAAAAGGGTGACATTTCTCAGAAATAGTTTTGTTGATTATTTTCATCTATGTATGTATAGTTCATTAATATCGATTGAGGTTAATATGTTTCAATACAATCATCCATATTGTATTTAATGAGTTATGTTTGACTGGGGATGTGCTGTTTTTATTCCATTCAGAGATTGTGGGTAATGTATTGACATTTTATATGCTAGTTTTAATACAAATGTTTATGTTATGTTTCAACTTTTCATATGTGGAATGCATTGGACTTATTAAGTAACGGGTGGAGCCCTCTATAGATCCTCGATGCATCAGAAGGTCTCATGAGACAAACTAGTGTCTTGGAACAATTCCTTGACAAAATCATATCTGTAGTCTTGGCACAATGCCCTGACTATGTGGTTGTGATAGTCTGGAATTATGAATTCCATCATTATGAAAGTGGTTATTGATATTGAATGTGATTATTAGACTAGTAGAATATCCATTTGAATAAGTAAATGGAATTATTTGATTTTATCTTTTCCATATTATGATGATGTTCAAGTTTAAAATGATTTTGTTCTTATCTTATACACTGCCTTAAATGTTTATGCTTATTTATGAATGTTCCCGCTATAATTTCATCCTTACTGAGCATTTATGCTCACCCCATTCCATGTTTTATTTTTCTGAGGATTCAATGACATATATTATAACTAACCTCCAGGGATAGTCTATGGGATCTCATTTTTTGCTTATGGGGACAATGTTTTTTTTTGTTTTCCATTTTATGATGTAATGTAAACCTTATGAATGTATCTAGTAATTCCAAGGCTACTAAACAAATCGGTATTTCGAGACTTGATCTTTTGTGATCATTCCAATGATATGTAATAATGCACCGACTCTGGGCTTTTGGGGTTGGGGTGTTACAAAGGGAAACATTATCAATGTTTCATCACGGTTTATATCCTAATTATTTTAGAAAACATGACCACTACTGAAATAAATTTTTAAAAGAACATAAACCTGTATGAATTGTTAATAAATCATGGTAGAAGGACACATTATTGGAAATTATAGAAAAATATACCATTTAAAATGTTTTTTGAGTCATGAGATATTATACACGGGTCGAGGATAATAAAAATAAGCATATAACATATTAATATGGATGAAGAATTAGAATATCTGATAATAACATTTTTAACATAGCTAACCACATTGAGTCCATTTCAATATGGAGAACCTAACAAACCTTAAAACGTTTCATTCATAATATTGCGAAACATTCAAATTCTTATAAGATTATAAATCAATAATGTTAAAGAATAAAATATAAATCATGTCTTTTATTTATGCTGAGAACATAGATAAGTTATATCATGTTCATAATCAATATTGTATGCTTGATAACTAACATTTTTTTCATGATCAACATAATAATATAATGTTATTTAAAACTCTAACAAATGATTCACTTGGTAGTATTTGATTCATCTATAATTTGTTTCTCTACTTCAATTTAACCATTCCATACATAATAAATAACCCACAGATAGTAAACCAGGTTTCATATATTTTCAAGATAGTATTACCAAAATATATCTCAATAATGTAAAAGATCGATACCCAATATTAAATATCCCAAAAGGAGTATTTTTAATTAAATAATTGAGGTTTATTCATGAAAAATTTTTATATTGAAATAAATCCTATAGATATAAATATAATAATGGAAGTGAAATCATACAATATTTTTTATATAATCATATTGTATTTAGTATAAATGTTAAAATTTCAATCAATTTAAAATCTATATTTAAACAATGAGGTGAAGGAATTTGAAACCAAACAAATTTAAAAATAGTATTAAATAATGTATCAATGAATTATTTTTTCAAAAATGGTGAATTGAAAAAAATTATATCTTTTACTTTTAAAAAAATTAGTTGATAATAGATCACTAAAGAACACCTAATTGTTTCAATAATGTGACGTAACATTTTTTTTCAAACAAGGAATAATTTTAAAAAATATATTTTATCGATATTTGAATAAATATATATAAATATTATATAATTGTAATTCTTAGTGGATGGAGAAATTTGTTATTTGAAAATATGAAAACCATTTTTAATAATTTTAAATACATTGGTAGAAAAAGCACATCATAATATGAAGTGGTAAAATAATACACCAAAAACTAGTGATGGATAATATTATGTTCCGATGATTAAAAAAATAAATGGATTTCCAAATAATAATGGTTAATTTTTTTTCATAATAATGAACTTGGAAATCACTGATTTTTTTTAATTGAGATGATATTTTTTCATTTTTTTCACACATTAAAATACTGAAATTAATCGAGAAAACCGCATTTTAGTGAATAAAAATCATTTTCCACAGCGAGAAAATTGGATGTATATTATTAAATAATATATAGAATAATTTATCAAATATATAATAACGATTCTAATGGAATAATATTCTAACAATGAAAAATGAAATAATAGTTATCCAAATATAATATTGATATCATAATTCATAATGAAATAGTCATTTCAAAATGGGATTGATATGTTATAAATATAAGTCCAAATATATAATAAATAACACAAACTATAATAAATTATTATAATCTAGTTATCTTATAGGAAATCAACTCAAGATGAACAGTAATAACTCAATGAATTTGAAGTGAGCTATCAATATCCTTACATCATCATTATTTTTGAATTGAAAATCTATAAATGTTGGAAAATTAAATGTATATTAAAATTTATTAGATTGAATGAACAAGTGTATTAATAAAATCCATGGCCAATATACACTCTATAAAAATAAAATTAGTTGTGATACACATCATATCTTAAAAATGGGAAACTGAAATGAAAGAAAACTTTTTGGTAATGTTAACTAAATAATTAAAAGAATATAAGAGGGTAACCATAAATGGAAATTAATATTTAATTAAATGAATTATGTTAATTATAATTTAATTAAGTTTTTAATTTAACTATTATTATAAATTAAATGATGGTGATCAGTGTAAAACTAGTCTCATGGAATTGAAAATATATAAAAATAACCCTTACTTTGGGACAAGATCGATTCACATTGTTCTCTAATTGTGCTAAATAAAAAAAAATTATTAAAAAAATTATTAAAAACCTTTATCATCAATATTACATTTTATATGATATATTTATAATCATATATTATTTATTTGTTAAATAATTTACACAATTTTTGGTTAAATAAGGTGGTATGGTCTATTACTATGAAATTAATCGGTATGTTAAAAATGATAAAATATGTTGTAAAATGGAATCATAATATATATAATTATATATAATTATGGATGTTAATATTTAAATATTTCAATATCTATTGTGTTGTATAAGTCATCCAATAAGGGAATCAAATTATGAAAGTTTAATCGGTATATTCATTTAAGGCGATCAACATTACTACAACAATTTATTGTTGATACTATTTATAGAATTAACAATATTATGATTCCAAAATATTAAAATTTTCTAAAATATCACTATTATATATTATATATATTTTTAAATTCATTAATATTCATAGAATATAGAAAATTAAACCAATCATTCATAGAGGTGGTAGTCTACAGGTACTCATGACGATGTCATCAGTTTTTGATTGGTTTTAGAGGAATGTAGAATAGTGATATTCCATTATTATAATGAAATTAAGGAATAATAATAACACTTATGTTGTCATAAGATTATGTTTTATAATATATATGATGATTTAGAACAATATTGGGACGAAAAGACAATCGAATAAGAAATAATAAAGATGAGAACATTATATTTCCCTCTGAAATATCCTTTCAAATAGTGGAGATAATATATTTTATTGAGACCATTGGATTATGAAGGTGGGAGGTACATCTCATAGGAGGAAATTTTCATAGTTTAAGGAGGGAATTCGATGTCATAGGTGTATCATGATGGGGTGAAATTTTTCCCCATTTATAAGAGAATAGAAGGGAAATTTTAGATGTACCCATTACATTTCAATATTTATATGTAAATATTGGAGGAAAAAAGAATCAACTGATTAAAAATAATTAATTTTTGGGTTTAATTGGGTTTATAAATCATCATTGATTAATTTTAATATATGTTCTTAACATTTTAGTATAATTTATCAATAATTTTTTTACAAATTACGGTTTCTTTTTCTCCACATTGTAAATAGTTTTTCACTATGTAATTTATGATTGAATAAATATATGTGATGAAAAATGATAAAAAAAAATTGGTGTTATGAAGTAATACTTATTATATATATAATATAATTCAATTTAATTATAATATTAATTTACCTTTCAAATTAAATCATTTAACACATTGAAAAATTGTTTTGTAGAAAATGTTGTTTTCACATTATCTGTTCATAATATTTACATAATTAATCACCTTTAAAAATAAAAACAATACATCTATATATATCTTAAAATCACATTAATGTTACAATATAAAATATATATATCCTAACTAGATCCATCGTGGCCCACATGATTGTCGATCATCCATGTGAGACACCCCATGCTTTCCTCTGATAGGGTAGGGGTAGGTGAGAAGCAGTGATAAAGAAATACAAAAAGGGGAGTCCTTAGACAAAGATCCAATAAAAATTAACACATGTATCTAGATGAAATATAATAGTTATATAATAAAATAATGAACATCTATAATGTAAACCAAGTATCTAAGAACCTCTAGTAATTATTATGGTTTTAGCAGCAAAGTAAAAAATTATAATGGATAACCTACATAACCAACAATAAATGCAGTCACAACCTTACAGAAATTGAAAAAATGATCATGAAGAGAGATCTTCTCAAAATATCTAATCATGAACACTAAATATTTTAATCCAAACTAGTTATAACTATAATCCATTGAATCATGGCCCATCGACATCACCGCTGATCTTTCTATCACCTTCATTTGAAATATATATTTTTCGATGAATCCCATTCATATGAAAGTATATAAATACCAATTAAGATTCCCATTAATAATATAGGGGATAAACAGGGAGATAAAATAGTAATGTGAACCCATAACTGATAGGTAAATGAATCCCTAAATATACATTTAGGGATCACCTAAACCTTCTTTTTCATCACATTAACCATATCATGCCTAATAGAAGATGCCTCTCGGATCATAGTCTAGAAAATGGGAGACTTGGATGGTCTTCTATACATGGTGTAGAATGGTTCCAAAATTATAGAAGAGTGATATATATTATTATAATAAATCTCTTCCTATGTAATGTTATCTTACAAGCTCAAAAAAAGTATAACACCAAATATATTATCACATCATCCAACACCTGGTTAGTGGTATCGGTCTAGCCATCATTGTTTAGAGTGATAGGTTGTAGTCATCATAATCTGGGTCCCCAAAAACACTTGAAGACTTATCCACAACCATGATGTGAACCACAAAATAACTTAATATAGAATCATACATGTCAAAATATGAAGACCGATGGTATCCCACACATACAATCAACCATAACTCTCCATCCAACCTTATTCCTTAATATAAATGAAGTGTTATGACTTCTTAATGTATTTAAACTATCATCTATACACATTCATGATCTGTCTCTGTCTTTATAAGACCTCTAAAAAATCAGTTTATTTTCCATCCCATTTCTACTATTATATTTTAGAGGCTGAAAAAAACCTTCATGATCATAGGGTTCATCATTTACATTTTTTCATGTGAGGCGCTCAGAGATAGAGTCATCCATACTCATCCTCCTTCTAGTAAATGAATTCTATGACTAATGTTCTCTGTACATTTCTCCCACAACAGGATGTACAAATGAAGATGAAATACGAAACACCATAATCAACTCCTCCTGCATCTTGGCTAGGACCATTGTATTTCCCCAGAAAACGATTAAGTGATTCCCTCTTTTAGAAAATTCTTATGGTGATTCCCCGAAGGATATTTTCTCATTTATAACTTCCATGAATATTTTTACCAATTGGGAATATATCACATGATATAGAAGAAGAGGATTAAACTTACATTATTGAAAATATTTCTCCCTCATCCACAACCAGAGTCATCGTCAAGGAATCCAACTGCTCAGACTCCACCTTCACTAAACGATCCGAAAACATACTGATAAAGGATTCTATTAACATGTTTCCCTTTCCTAGATTATATAATATATGAATGTAAAATTATTGTTAGATATCAAACCACTAACTATATCTTAGTTTTAGGTCTCTCTAGTGATTAAAAAAGAAAGGATCTGATGGTTGGCGTTATAAAAATCACACCCATATGTTAGTTCCTCCAAATTCAAAGATCAAAGACTATAACATCCAACTAAAGGTCACGAGTCTCATTGATATTCTCATGGGGTCTCAACTACATAAACCCATTTGAGATCACTTCCTACTTCTATGTTATCATCAATCCATACCCAGCTCCAGGGGCATCTCTATATATTATGTAATCCACGCTATCCTTTAATTTTCATAGAATAGTATCAATAATCACCCATGGTCTCAAATGATTTAAGGATATTTGAAACATATAATTCCAAGTAAAAAATACCATTTCATTTTCAAGGATTTTAACAGAGTTGAAATCCATGATAATTCTTCCCCAAAAATATTGTAATACCCTATTATGCCTGGGAAACACTTCACCTCTATCACGCCTTTGGGTGGATCCCAATCATGGACAATATTTATCTTCATTAAGTCAATTTTTAATCCATGATTAGAAATGATATTCCATTGATAGTGAACATCCTGGATCTAGAACTGGAACTTCTAGAGATTACCATAAATCCGGTTCTCTTGAAGCATGTCAATGACCATCCTTAATTATATAGAATTTATATCCTCTAATGTAGTTTATATGATTATTCCATCAATGATGAAAACAAAAAATACATTAATGTTTGGATGAATGATCTGGTTCATCAATTTCATAATCACAATAGGCGTATTCAACACCCCTAAAGTGATTACCAAGAACACATACTATCTATAATGACATGTATTTTTCAGATTATCAATATTTTCCATAATAACATTCATCTAGTGGTACCCATGCCTATGTTTGATTTATGAGTTGAATATAATTCTCACAACTAATCAATTTCGTATTCAATCCAATCAAAGGGGTACATTTTATTTATAAATTTATAGTTTGGGAAAAAGTATTCATTATAAAGGCTCAATATCCCATCATTATTTTTTAATAAACAACAGTAGAGCCTCATAGGGGACACACTGGGTCTAATAAAACACTTAACTTGAAGGTACTACAACTACAATGGATACTCCTGGAGCTCGATAGGGGCCATGAGATATGAAAAATAATATATGAGATCATTCTAGATGTGATAAATAATAAAAAAATTATATCTCACAGCAGACTAAATCCCATAATTTACACTATAAATTCTTCCTTAAAATCCTCCATGAGTTAAGGAATCCATATGGATGAAGATCCTAATGAACTGATTGCTACACCTGAAAACTGATGAGTAATGTTTTTCTACTTCTTGATTACAATACCCATTCCCTTTAATATGATATATCTCTCACTGAAAAAGTAAAATATCATCCCATCAGTTTAATTGAATCTGACTCTTATGTGGTGATAGTTAATCGTGAATCGGACTGTGGAAAGCCATTTCATACCAAAGAAAATTTCATATGGTCTAATCGAGATGATTAGTTGGTACCATGAGAACCAATATGTATCAAAAAATAACACACTATACATGAGAATAAATGATATAAAAGATGCATTTTTTATAGAAGCATTAGGTAAAATATATTCACCTAAATAATTAATTGGGATCCTTATATCTAGTACATTGATTAAGGAGATGAATGAATGACGGGAACCTATTTCTACTAATATTAATGAAATATTATAATAAACTCATATCATAACATTAATTATATTGTGATCTACTAGGTCATATGCCTCCAATGATTACAACATCCCATGGCCTATATCGATAGCTCCTTGATAATGGCATGGGCCGCCTGATGCTGACGGTGGAAGTAGCTCATAATTTTATCAACTAGCTACATATCCTCCTTCAATATCCCTACTTTCACCACATATAGCTCCACCTTCTATGGGGCCTTCCTATCATTCCCTGAGTAAACCATAATCATTGTACTACCGCTATACTGGTGGTCAATCACATGTCTACCTTCCCTCAAAAGAACATCTGGTCGGGATGCCTTGTTCTATGTGACATTTCCCATCACATTCAATAAATCATTCAAATTTATGATGTGTAGGTCTTCTACATGGTCTCTATACTGCAAAACAACAGTTCATAGTTGGTTATGGGGGGGGGGGTATCCTATAGTAAGACCATACCAACTGACACAAGATAGATGTTATAGACAAATAATCCATAAAAACCCACTACGAGATCCAAATGATTGGTGTTCCACTAACAAGAATATCTCTATCATCATTTCCATCTCAAAATCTCTAACATAAGTCGGAATGAATTGGGCATCATACATGCATGTGTGTCTCGGCCGATACCATTCTCCAACACACATTATTGGATGTAGCATTCGTGAATAATGTCAATGGAGTAATTCATGAGGTCAATAAACCTCAATCATTACTCATAAACATTAATCCCACCATACCAAAACAGAAATAACCTTTTGAATATGAATTGAGTGCAACCATTAGCAGAAATTCTCTTTTTGAAAAAGATATTGAATGTTTTCCCATAAATTTTTTGACTCATAATGGTTAAGTGTGACTAGAATACACCAACTCCTAGCTACCATGTGAAAAATGACAACTACTTGTACAACCACATAATCAGTTTGTGTATGAATAATCCGAAAAACATAGAACACTAACTCTATCCAATCATCTGCCTCTTTGGGATCTTTCTCACCAGGGACGTTCAGTGGTCTATGGAACTGGAATTTAGGGTGTGTGGCAGGATTTCACACATTCTTATCCTACATTAAATTTAATATTATCTTATTTATTGGTGGGGTGCAACCACCTATCCATATGTAAGTAATATCTCACACAAAGGCCCCAAAAATGAATCCCCCTAACTAATCGGATAGTCGTCATATTCCTGAATCGGTAACCTGGTTGGATCTCTTCATGGAGGCATCCTATAATTTTAATTAAGATATACCATGGTCATATGAGCATATATGTATTCTGATCTGACAAAATATGGAATGTAAATGATTTCAATTTATAGGAAACATTTGTGAATGTTCCCTACAACTAATGACTATGTATGACAAAGTCAATATTAAGGTGTTCTGAGTCCCGATGTATTTATGTGTTTCTAGAAACAACAAAAATGGTTCCCTGGGCTGATGCTACAATCGGGACACAATGAAAATGATTCCCTAGGTAACATAAAACCCTCAAAAGAGGAAATGACCCAACACCATCCTATGGAACATATGCGTATTCATAAAAAAACTTATTTACCATACCCATTAGGTATTGACATGAAACAACCCCAATACCAAAACCAAATGGTATGGGATGGTGAAAGGAATCTAATTGAGTAACTAATAGTGGATTATATTTCCTATGTACCTATATGCGCAAGAAAAATCATCTCCAGGAAAAAGTGATGATGAATAAATGGGAAGAAAGTGACATCTAGTGTAACAATCTGGCATGTAACAACGAATAGGAAAAAACGAGTATGATAGAGTGATGTTAAAAAGTAAATGAGAGAGATACACACACAAATAGAATGAATTCATAACATAAAAATCGTGTAATAAATATTATGATAGATTGTGTCATTAGATATTCAATACCAATCTCCCATATGTGGTCTCCAACACTAGAGTATCCAAAAGCTCCTCTGTAATGGTCATCAACCTATTTGTCATCTAAATAAGACAAGAAACACGCTAAAAATCCCATGGAAGGGTGAGCATATACATGGTGAATAATTTGATTAGAATGAGTTTGGGGGAGAAGTGGGAAACATGACTGAAGTAACAAACAAAATCCATAGCAAGAGAGAAATGGAATCCAACAAAACTGATACATATATTATCATAAAAGTAACACAAAAGTGATAGAAAGGGATTCATCATATCATAGTAATGAAATCAAAATGAGTATTCCAATAGTTCAAATTGGCCAATAAAGGATTCCCAACATCGTAGATGTATTTGAAGGATGTATCTGTGTAGGGCCACACCACACCACAATGTTCACTATCGAGGGTGCGCAAACACTATGTAGAGGATCATGGCCCTAGTGCATTAGGGGGTTCCAATCAGTGTGTGGAGGACCTACTATGTAGTATGATAAAAGGGTTACACCACATAAATATAGGATCATGAACATATTATATCAAGGGGTACCATTCATTAGATAGAGTACGAATTCCCATGTCCATGATGGGGGTACCACTCAGTAGATAGGGTACCCACACCCATGTACATCAGGGTGGTACCACTCAGTTGATTGAGGCCTCAAACCTTAGTTTATCACGGGGGTACAACATAGTATATAAAGGAACTTACACTTATTCAATAAGTGGGGTACCACTCCGTTTATATATGACACACGTCCTAGTTAATCCATGGGTACTAATATGTAGATAGAGGACATGAAATGTAGTCAATTATCGGTTACCACCATAATTATATGTCTGATTACTACCATCATCGTGAAAATCCTAAAGAATCATAACACTCAGAATATCAAAAATAATATCTAAAGATACTAAATTAATTTAACCATCATGTTATATATGTAATAACCCTCTCGATACTATACTCCTATGACATCATCAGAGAACAAACGAATGCGATATGAGAAAAGGAAAATTC
This sequence comes from Viscum album, assembly GCA_963277665.1. Classification (NCBI taxonomy): domain Eukaryota; kingdom Viridiplantae; phylum Streptophyta; class Magnoliopsida; order Santalales; family Viscaceae; genus Viscum; species Viscum album. The sequence goes on from OY728127.1 coordinate 2,019,567,050, forward strand.
AATCAAGAAGTAAACTACATGTGAGGGGGTCCACATGACAGGTGACCTAATTTTTCACCTATTTGTGTCTACATAGAATAATTAACTCTATCCATGCAGTGTTTCATGACATCTAATAGTACCACACATCCTTCCTCATCCTTTTATGTCCCTGCTCGTGCTCCTGGCCATGCCAATATTTTTTACCAAGTTCATTTGTAGTGTACTCCCCCATGTACTCTTAGAATACACATAAAACATGCTAGATTCAGGGCCCACACCATGTGTGGGTCCCAAAAGGCATGTGATACAGTATCCCTTGAAAACCCAAGCTCCGTCAATTTCCAATGAACAACCCATGTGTTATTCGAAACTACATGAAATGTAGTTGGGATTCTCGCAAAAACCACAAAATCATCAAGTGGTTCTAGATCTAGATACTCCAAAAAATTCTATGATTTCTTACCTAAAACTATGTAACCATCCCCTATCCATGAATTTCATCCATATGGTGTCCATAAATAAAATATTTGACAATTCAATATGAATCCATCCCTACCATGATTGCATCCCGTAATTTCTCTATTGGATTTGAATCCCAGATTCCATAATCCATCGTTGATACCCACAACCCTTGCCAACCTATATTAAAATAGTCATCATGATTTCAAAACATGGTTCTTCTATGAATATGGGGGACCAATTAGGCACAATACTTCTAGGTAATGTCGAATCATGTCCCTATAGTGTGATAGTGATGATTTCTATGAACAATAGGGAGAACAAATAAATAATGTTGAAACAAAAATTATCCAATAATGTGTGTCCAATAAATATATTTTTGGGAAAATATTGGTGTGAAACATGGAACAATTCAGATAAATCAATTTAGAAATCAAAATAAGATACACAAGCTCATGTAAAGACTTAATTTTAATGTATATCAAAGTACCAAGGATTGATCTTGGTCAATGTTTAAACCATATGGGAAAAATGCCCAAATAATGTTTTAATCCTATATATGAGGTCATTTTATGAGGATGAACATAAATTCCAATGATGGGGAGAATTATTTTGTTCATCATGCCTCGATCTAGTTGTCGATTTGATCGATTGATCTTCATTCACCGACGAAGGGATGAAATCACCTCTCAAAATTCCCATGGTTTTGTGGATAACCTTAGTGGTTCTCTATAATAAGATATTTAAAGAGGTAATTATATTTTTATACATTAACTGAGTGTTATACCAGGAAAAAAAGATATCTATAATTGTTTTATTGAAAATGTTTTTAGGATCATGAGCATCATTTAAGGATTTATTTTGTAATTATTTATAATCACCATATTTTTAAATCATTGTTAAATTTCCCTTTCCATATCAATGAAGTGAAGTTCAAAGGTCTTGATCCTTAAATAATTGAATACCAATGGAGGAGGAGGTGAATATGGGGGTATCTAATTTTCAATTTTTCCTCACCAATTATTTTCCTCAGTGATCATTAGGAACAATTTTCCTTAATCAAAACTGTAACACCCCGAGATTTTATGAAAAATATTCTTTTTAATTTCATTAATGTCTTGTGTTGTACGCTGCACCAAAAGGAGCTTTCTCAACATGCATCCTTGACTTTCCTTGCATTACACGCAATCGCGACCTTCCTCAATGACATGTTTAGTACGCAATACCAAGTTTCACTAAACAACGATATGCTATTAAAATATTATTAAAACTAGCCATTATGAATAGTAATAACCACCTTTTAAATTTTTAGAAATTTTAGCTCTCAAAATGGACTTCATTTTTGGATTCGGAGTATTGAATTTACCCTAAGGTGAAATTTTGGTAATTTTCGGATAACTTTCATATTATGATGAATAGTGAAAATTACTAAATTATAATTAAAAACACAATTTTTAATCGAATTAATTAATAGTGATAAATTATTAATTTTAGTGGTTTTAAAGTATATTTAGAATATATTTTTACAATTTAATACAATGTTGGTCATTGGATGTAATTTCACATTTAAACCAGTCATAAACAACTGTCAATCTTTTGATAGTTATTATCTCTTAAGAACACACTATTTGTTTTGACGAAGGAAATTAATTTTTAAATTAATTAATGAAACTGATATGTTATGAATTTGTTAAAATAGACATCATTTTTGAATTCATAATATCAAATATAGCTTAGATCTAATTTTTGGTATTTTTCTGGAAACATTCATTTTTTTGATGAATAGTGAAACCACTAAGTGGTAGTTAAAAAACTGAATTTTTCATAAAACTTAATTTTACCGCTTTTGTGAGTGGAATTTCAAAAATCCGAGAGACACGGTTGATGTCAGTAAGTAAAATGTGGTTCAATGAGATGAAAATAATTTTTTGGTGAATAGTAACTTTTTACTTTTTTTTACCACGGTTAAAAGTAAATAGGGTAATTAAGGGTAAAAATGATATTATTATTACCCTAACAGATGTCCTAATTCTATTGGACAAGTGTAATTCAACCAAAAACAACCTTAGGAATAAAATATGGCCATTTAGTCCCACTTGGATTAGATTAGGACATTTATTATTAATTTATTTAAAGAAGGGTTAAAATAGTTAAAATCAAAGTTTAATAAGTAAATCATTTTTAATATGGGGTTATACATATGATAAATTCGACAATAAATATTCATTAGAAATCTAAAAAGATTTCATACATAATGGTATTTTTTTTGTATTTTTTAGACATTAAATAATTTAATTTATTTATGACACAACGATGATGCAGTAATTATCTAATTAATGAAATATAGACATAATTGATGTTATAAATACCCAAATAAATATAATTTGAGACTTTATATGAATTCCACTAATTTTATAGGTTAATATGACATGTCAGTATGGATTTAATTATATTTGTTCGAACTTATCATTCTGTTAGGATTTTCTCAAAAATAAATTACTAAATAGTGTCAAAATTGAAATAAAATTGGTTTTAAAACAAATATTATATTATTAATTGTTATTTTATTCCTAAAAATCTAAGGTTCGGACAAATGACCCAGATATGGTTATATATATTAATAATAAACAACGTGGGGTTCGTTTGGCCTGATATAGTAATTTTATTAACCTTATATTATAAGAACACAAGAAGACACGATAAAAGTAAAATTAATTAACTTAATGTTAAATCTAAATGATATGGTTAAAATAGGAACCTAAACATGTATAAATTCTATTGGAAGAGAGGATTTCGACCCATCCCCACCTTAGCCTCTAAATGAATCAATTTGGAGCTATTTAAAACCAAACATGACTTTATAATAAAATAATATTTTTAGTTATTCCAAAGGTGCCCCTCTACTCCCTTATAAAAGGGCACCTCCTCCCTCTCTTCCTCACCCAACATTGAGCCTTAAAGCTCGGCCAAACCCTTCCAAATTCTCATATCCACTTCCCTAGAAACATCCAATAGGTTCTGGTCTTCCTCAAAGACCAATTTTAGTGCCCTAAGAGGAGGTCTCAAAGAGGCGCTTCAAAGAAGAGGTAATTTCCGTTACCGATTCTTTCACCTTTATTTCTTCTTCCACTTCTTCTTCTTAGGTTGTTTCATTATGAAGTAATAACATCAGTATCACTCATATACTGATATGTTATTATATGTATGAAACAACCCTATTTCACCATCTATCAGTCCTATGGAAAACGAAATCACCGCGCGTGCGTACGTACAGAATACCGTCTCCACGCCGTGGTGAAATCTATTTTCCACCACCACCTTACATGGATTGGTATAATGGTGTAATTATTAACTATATATTATTATTTTAAAGTGATATTGATTCAGAAATAGTATACATACACTCCAATACAGTCCCACGATCATGAGAACGATATCATCGCTCGTGCGTACGTACGGACTACCGTCTCCACGATGCGATGAGATTCATTCTCCACTTTAACCATTCATGAATGATTATAAAGTATATATAATAAGTAATCATGAAATGTATGAAATAATAATGATACTGGATTTATGTGTATATATATGTATTTCATCTACTTAATTCTGTTCAACTCAATAAGGAAACGAAAACAACGTTCATGCGTACGTACGGCCTACCGTCTCCATGAACGGTGTATTTCATTACATTTACTGATTTATTATATTCTGAATATGTATATATAAATCATGTTTTATATTCTGGAATTATGTAATCATGATCTAAGTAATCATATGAATAATTACAAGTCAAAACATGGAGGACAAATGAAACAATTTTACCCAAAACGCTCTTTAACATGGAATTTACAAAAGAACGGGTAATATAAAGTCATAAGTGAACCATATATGATATCATAACAATGAATATGATTCTGTAATAAGTTAATGACATTATTTAAATCATTATACAGGAGGTTCGGACACTTACGAAGCAAATCATACCTAAGGTAAGGGAAATATCACAATCTCATTTTTTTCCAAGATTGTTTATACTTTGGCATTTAGTAGGGTGTATTTTATCATCCACAACCATGTTTCCTCAATATGTAATATTATTTCCATCCACCTACAATTGTTTAAATCCAATTTTACCCTACGGTGAGTTTTTAGTAAAAGATATGAAAGGAATCTTTTGTCGTTTTTTGTACGAGGTACTTTTTTGACTTTTCCGACAAAAGTACGAAGAATGTTTTTTTAACTTATACTGCATGAATGGATTTTTAAAAAATTATTTCAAAGAATATTACTTTACAAGTTTTCAAGTTTATTTTTAATCAACTTATTTTAGTTTATAATTGTACGACATGTTACGAAAGGAAAAGTGCTTTTGAAGGATAAAGGATATTTTCCTCAAGAATGTAGTTCAAGTGTTTTATCAAAATTATTTTTCCATCTAAGATAATAAAGGTTTCGGTTTCTATCCCTATTATTACATGGATTTTATTATGTTGTGATGGAAATATTTTTTTATGAATTCCTTTATCTTATATGAATTGTTTTAGGATGTCACGATATTTAAGATTCCCATTTTTATTACATTGGTTATGCAATGATGTATGTTTTAAGATTTTGTGGCAAACAGATGAATGGTATCATTATGAGATGGGTGGGACCTATATCTCCCTCCATTGTATTGGGTAATTATTTTATATCTCATTAGATAGACATGGCTGGAATGGTAGGTTATACCGGTTCAGTGAAACAGGACTGAAACGAGGGTGACTCGGTTCAGAAAGGGAGTTTGTCCACTAAGATAGTCTTGGCAATGAGTCTTGACTAATAAGATATGATTCTCTATGATTATGTGTGTATGCCACAAACTTTCATGTTTTATGTTATGATTATTGGGATTTCATTTCACTACTATGATTTATCCCATGTTATGAAATTATGCTCTCTTTTGCAGGTTAAGATTTCCAAAATGTTATGTTCTTATGAATATGATGTGATTGATATTTATTTTGTTTACCCTTACTGAGAATTTGAGCTCACCATTTTATGTTTTCTTTTCCTCAGGATATAAAGAAAGGTTTTAGGTATAAAAAAATGAAGATCTTTATGGGAGATGTTGAAGATCTTTCACCACGATTAGAAGATTATATTCTGAGTTTCCAAAGACACTAAACTATTACGATCCTTGTGTGTGTGTTTTTGTTATGTACTAAGTATTCTGCAAAAGTAATGTAATGTCCATGTACGTCTAGCTTCGGGTCTCTATAGTTGGTATCAGACGAAAGGTTTAGTCAACCTTTGGAAACTAGGATGCGAAAACATTAGTGAGATCCCTAGAGATATTTCTAAGGTATGTCTAGTGATGTCCCTAAGGTTAAGTATACGTATAGGTTATAGTACTAGAATTATGCTAACGATCATAGAATTAAACCTAAGATGTTAGATATTGAAGGTACTCCCCCTTTATTATGTTGTTTTCCCTAGCATGTTTTTTGCCTCTCACACTATTCTTTTTAGGGTTTTAGAAAATGGCTGGAAACAAGATGATTCACGATAATGGAGGATATGATGGACATTGGAATGATATTATTCATGAGAAACCATATGAAATAGGATTTGGAAGTCCAAACATCATTATTATGCTGAATCAGCAATCTCATAATATGATCAATAAAGTAAAATTTGGTAAGTTTCCTGACTCAGCTAATAAGAGAAAGATGGTGTTTCATGATGATCATAGTGGAAAGAAAGTTCAATATCACCTATGTAAATCATGTGGGAAGAGGCATCAAGGAGAATGTTTCAAAGGAACTGAAAGATGCTTTGGGTGTGGAAAAGAAGGAAACAAAGCCAGTAAATGCAAAGGAAAAGGTTCAGTTAACACCAGGGATGAGGATAATGGTATTGCTACGACATCAATAATGGTTAAATGTTTTAAATGTGGAATGTACGGGCATTATGCAAACCAATGCCCTAAGGGAAAGTCTCATGAAGAGAATCAGTATTGTCGTATGGGTAGTATTTATGTGGATGATGATGAAGAGACTACAAATGATATGTGAGATGAAAGAATTGTTGAAGCTCGGTCAATGGTTTAAGAATGTAGTGGAATGATTACATGTTTATCATGTGTAATGTTTTATAAGTAATCTCATGGTACTATGGAATAAAGAGACATCTAAGGATTGTTACACTGTTTCCTTTCCTTGAGTTTTGAAAGTGTATGATTAATGTTACCAGTATCCATGATAGGTTATTCAGATATTTTTGGAATGTAGATGATAAGCGCATAATGAAGGGATAATGAGAAAATTAAATGTTTGACAGTATTCATGAGCTCATGACTTATATAAGGAGAAGGTTATATCATGGTTTGAGTATATATAATTTTTGGATTTTGGTATGTGGAAAGAGTTAACTTTTGACAGCATTCATGTTTTCACTAAGGTTTAATGGGTATTCATTTTTCAAGAGATTACATCATTAAGGTATTCACATGATTTGAATTTGACCAACAAGATATATGGGGGATAAATGATGGTATTCACATGCTTGGATGACGACATTTCAAGTTATTGTTTTCTTTATACTATGAGCTTGGACCGAAGTATTTTAGATAAGCCTATAGATTGGAATGGATTATGTTAACCATAAGTTAGTATTGTTTAAGGATAGATTTTTTTTTTTGATATTATTTATGTGATGTTATAGTAATGTAGTTTTAGAAAAAGGACAACCTGCAGGATGGGCGACAACCCATCGTGTCGGACAAGGCTATGGGAATCGAACCCACAACCGAAGTGCGACTGGCCTTTATCACCTACCATTGACCTACAGGAAGTCCCTATTTAGTAGAAACTAGTTTTATTATATTAAGAAGTATTATATATGAAGTATAAGTCCATTTTAGGAACTATATATGATTAATCTCACTATACATGGACTTATGTATTTTTTGATAACTTTTCTAACCTTTTGTTTGAGACAGATGGAATGAACCATCATTCTATCACATGATTTGCTAACACATCATGAATGAAAAATTCAACTTCATTTCTTTAAGATATGAAGTGGAAATTTTCCAAAGAATGAAAAACGGTGAGACTATACCAAAATCACGAAAGTATTTCTTCTAATTTCATCAACATTAGGGAAATGATCTTAAAAACCAAAAATGTTGTCCTATTCCTCTTATATCTGATGAATCAGATGGTACCTTAGATCATCACAAATTTATGGATTTGTGATTGCTGGCTTTTCCATATCCATGTTCTCTACCACTCTCCATCAGAACATGATGGATATATTTCTCTTCCATATCCATATTTTAACCTATGTGGAAACCCAGTGAGTAGTTTATTTGGGTAACCGTTATGTTTCATACTTTTGTTTTTAAAGATTGGTTTTGGTATTCTTTTTTACGATATGGGTTTCTATTAAAGAATCTTTCGAATAGTAAACCATTTATAACCCCGACGAATTTCGAGGGAGAAATTCATTTTAATGGGGGTAGAATGTAACACCCAGAGATTTTATGAAAAATATTATTTTTAATTTCATTAATGTCTTGTGTTTTACGCTACACCAAAAGGATCTTGCTCAACATGCATCCTTGAATTGCCTTTCATTACACGCAATCGCGACCTTCCTCGATAGCGTGTGTAGTACGCAATACCGAGTTTCACTAAACAACGATATGCTATTAAAATATTATTAAAACTAGCCGTTATGAATATTAATAACCACCTTTTAAAATTGTAGAAATTTTAGCTTTCAAAATGGACTTCATTTTTGGATTTGGAGTATCGAATTTAGCCGAAGGTGAAATTTTGGTACTTTTCGGATAACTTTCATATTCTGATGAATAGTGAAAATTAATAAATTATAATTAAAAACAACTTTTTTAATCGAAATAATTAATAGTGATAAATTATTAATTTAAGTGGTTTTAAAGTATATTTAGAATATATTTTTACAATTTAATACAATGTTGGTCATTGGATGTAATTTCACATTTAATCCAGTCATAAACAAGTGTTAATCTTTTGATAGTTATTATCTCTTAAGAACACGCTATTTGTTTTGACGACGGGAATTAATTTATAAATTAATTAATGCAACTGATATTTTTTGAATTTGATAAAATAGACATCATTTTTGAATTCATAATATCAAATATAGCTTAGATCTAATTTTTGGTATTTTTCTGGAAACTTTCATTTTTTTGATGAATAGTGAAACCACTAAGTGGTACTTAAAAAACTGAATTTTTCATAAAACATAATCTTACCGCTTCTGTGAGTGGAATTCCGAAAAGCTGAGAGACAAGGTTGATTTCAGTATTTAAAATGTGGTTCAATGAGATGAAAATAATTTTTTTGTGAATAGTAACTTTTTACTTTTTTTTACAACGGTTAAAAGTAAATAGGGTAATTAAGGGTAAAAATGATATTATTATTACCCTAACACATGTCCTAATTCTATTGGGAAAGTGTAATTCTACCAAAAACAACCTTAGTAATAATATATTACCATTTAGGCCCACTTGGATTAGATTAGGACATTTATTATTAATTTATTTTAAGAAGGGTTAAAATAGTTAAAATCAAAGTTTAATAAGTAAATAATTTTTAATATGGGGTTATACATAAGATAAATTCGACAATTAATATTAATTAGAAATATAAAAATATTTCCTACATAATGGTATTTTATTTTTAATTTTTAGACATTAAATATTTTAATTTATTTATTACACAACGATGATGCAGTAATTATCTTATTAATGAAATATTGACATAATTTATGTTATAAATACCCAAATAAATATAATTTGAGACTTTTTTTGAATTCAACTAATTTTATAGGTTATTATGACATGTTAGTGTGGATTTAATTAACGTTTTTCGAACTTATCATTCTGTTAGGATTTTCACAAAAATCAATTAATAAATAGTGTCAAAATTGACATAAAATAGTATTTAAAACAAATATTATTTTATTAATTGTTATTTTATTCCTAAAAAACTAAGGTTCGGCCAAATGACTTAGATAGGGTTATATATATTAATAATAAACAACTTGGGGTTCGTTTGTCTTGATATAATTAGTTTATTAACCTTATAGTATAAGAACACAAGAAGACACAGTAAAAGTAAAATTATTTAACTTAATGTTAAATCTAAATGATAAGATTAAAATAGGAATCTAAACTTGTATAAATTCTATTGGATGAGAGTATTTCGACCCATCCCTACCATAGCCTATAAATAAATTAATTTGGAGATATTTAAAACCGAACTTGACTGTATAATAAAATAATATTTTTAGTTATTTCAAAGGTGCCACTCTCCTCCTTTATAAAAGGGCACCTCCTCCCTCTCTTCCTCACACAACGTTGAGCCTTCAAACATGGCCAAAACCTGCCAAATTCTCTTCTACAATTCCCTAGAAACATCCTAGAGGTTTGTTTCTTCCTCAAAGACCAATTTTAGTGCCCTAAGAGGAGGTCTCAAAGAGGCGCTTCAAAGAAGAGGTAATTTCCGTTACCGATTCTTTCACCTTTATTTCTTCTTCCACTTCTTCTTATTAGGTTGTTTCATTATGAAGTAATAACATCAGTATCAATCATATACTGATATGTTATTATAAGTATGAAACAACCCTATTTCACCATCTATCCATCCTACGGAAAATGAAATCACTGCGCGTGCGTACGTACGGAATACCGTCTCCACGCTGTGGTGAAATATATTTTCCACCACCACCTTACTTGGATGGGTATAATGGTGTAAATAATAAATATATATTATTATTTTAAAGTGATATTGATTCTGAAATAGTACACATACACTCCAATACAGTCCCATGATCATGAGAATGATATCATCGCTCGTGCGTACGTAAGGACTACCGTCTCCACGACGCGATGAGATTCATTATCCACTTTAACCATTCATGAATGATTATAAAGTATATATAATAAGTAATAATGAAATATATGAAATAATAATGATACTGTATTTATGTGTATATATATGTTTGTCATATACTTAATTCCGTTCAACTCAATAAGGAAATGAAAACAGCGTTCATGCGTACGTACGACCTACCGTCTCCACGAACGGTGTATTTCTTTACATTTACTGATTTATTATATTCTGAATATATATATATATCATGTTTTATATTCTGGAATTAAGTAATCATGATCTAAGTAATCATATGAATAATTACATGTCAAAACACAGACGACAAATGAAACAATTTTACCCAAAACGCTCTTTAACATGGAATTTACAAAAGAACGGGTAATATAAAGTCATAAGTGAACCATATATGATATCATAACAATGAATATGATTCTGTAATAAGTCAATTACATTATATAAATCATTATACAGGAGGTTTGGACACTTACGAATCAAATCGGACCTAAGGTAAGGAAAATATCACAATCTCATTTTTTTCCGAGATTGTTTATACTTTGGCATTTACTAGGGTGTATTTTATCATCCACATCCATGTTTCCTAAATATTTAATATTATTTCCATAGACCAACAATTGTTTAAATCCAATTTTACCCTTCAGTGAGTTTTTAGTAAAATATATGAAATGAATCTTTTGTCGTTTTTCGTACAGGGTACTTTTTTTACTTTTCCGAAAAAAATACGAAGAATGTTTTTTTAACTTATACGGCATGAATGGATTTTTAAAACATTATTTCAAAGAATATTCCTTTACAAGTTTTCAAGTTTATTTTTAATCAACTTCTTTTAGTTTATAATTGTACGACATGTTAAAAAGGAAAAGTATTTTTGAAGCAGAAAGGATATTTTCCTCAAGAATGGAGTTCAAGTGTTTTATCAAAATTATTTTTCCATCTAAGATAATAAAGGGTTCTGTTTCTATCCCTATTATTACATGGATTTGATTATGTTGTGATGGAAATATATTTTTATTAATTCCTATATCTTATATGAATGGTTTTAGGATGTCACGATGTTTAAGATTCCCATTTTTATTACATGGGTTATGCAATGATGTATGTTTTAAGATTTTGTTGAAAACATATGAATGGTATCATTATGAGATGGGTGGGACCTATATCTCCCTCCATTTTATTGGGTAAATATTTTATATCTCATGATATAGACATGGGTGGAATGGTAGGTTATACCGGTTCAGTGAAATAGGACTGAAACGAGGGTGACTCGGTTCAAAAAGGGACTTTGTCCACTAAGATAGTCTTGGCAATGAGTCTTGACTAATAAGATATGATTCTCTATGATTATGTGTGTATGCCACAAAGTTTAATGTTTTATGTTATGATTATTGGGATTTCATTTCACTTCTATGATTTATCCCATGTTATGAAATTATGCTCTCTTTTGCAGGTTAAGATTTCCAAAATGTTATGTTCTTATGAATATGATGTGATTGATATTTCTTTTGTTTACCCTTACTGAGCATTTGAGCTCACCATTTTATGTTTTCTTTTCCTCAGGATATAAAGAAAGGTTTTATGTATTAAAAAAGGAAGATCTTTATGGGAGATGTTGAAGATCTTTCACCACGATTAGAAGATTATATTCCAAGTTTCCAAAGACACTAAACTATTACGATCCTTGTGTGTGTGTTTTTGTTATGTACTAAGTATTCCGCAAAAGTAATGTAATGTCCATGTACGTCTAGCTTCGGGTATCTACAAAAACCATTATGAATCGATGAAGTATTGAAATTGGGATAAGGGATATTTTTTTTGGTTCACATAAACAATGATAGTTCATTGTGTAGGAAATTATGGGGTGTTGATCCATCTAAAATACTCTATGAATTGGTGTTATTACATTTCAATGTGGTCACCCTTACCATTCATGTATACAACTCACCCAAAATTAATTAATATCTCACTTATTTCTTATAATATTTATCTAACTAATCCTATGTTAAACTCTATTTCAAGGAATATTAAATATAAATTACACTAGGGAAGGTGTAAAAATTATATCAGATTCAAAAAATATCTAGCGAGATAGCATCATAGTTCAATTCCTTCATCTTATAATTTTTTTTGTGTGTGGGTTGTAATTTAGGTAATACGTTAATCTCAAAACTGGAATACAGTTGGTGCCTTTTTTTTAATTACCCAAGATTCATTATCTATAAATATTTTTCATCAATTCATTCACAAAAACCCACATTAAAATATTTCTTTTTTTAAATATGTAATCTTTAATAAAATAACTTAATGATTTTTACTAATATTAATTTTTCAATTATTTTTGTGTTATTAGAAACCTCTTTATTTAATAATATCACATATTTGGTTTTATTATGAATCACAATTTACCTTTTTCAATATATGAAGTTCTCCACTATCGTGTCATGCATAGTTAAATATTAGATCCTGAAATCATATATTATTAATTATTTTAATTCACTAATGTAACAATGCTTTATTCCCTCTTAACCATATGAAAACCACTAATTGGAAAATCATTATCCGCAAATATAAATATTATATCCTTGGGATCTAAAAAATAACCATGAGTAGAATCATCTGTGTCTCAAGGAGGTTATGAAAACACATTTTTATCATAGAATTTTTCATGAAAATAATGTTTCCTTTAAATATATTCTATAACTGTAATATGTACATTCAGAGCTATAAAAATTTGAGTCATGAAAATTGTTATAGAAGAAAATATATAGTTATTATTATAATAAAAAATATTATGTAAGGGGAAAAAGTATTTTTAAACCCATGAAAGATAAAATGGTTTCTGTATTTTCTATATTATAGGCCACTCATTGAAGGAATGCCGATTTCTCCAAAAAATATTACCCAACATAATGATATAGTATTGGGAACCACCAATTGCGAGTAGGTCATGTATTTTATCCATTGTTGATGAAAATGATATAAAATCCCTAAAATTCATTTGTTTACATTATTAGACACATTTTATAATCTAATAACCCTAAAATGTGGGTAAACCCCTAGTTTAGGTTTTACATTATTTTTCGATCTTGAATATGACATCTTGTGAAGCTGAATTGTTTTTAAAAATCATAATTTATATATTTGTTATGATGGGATACAATTTAAACTTATGTAAATTTAGAAAGAAGATATCATTACAAAGAGATCAGTTATGAAAAAAAATATTTTTATTCTCTTATTTGGTACACAGATGGAGTTCATTTGTGGGAGAATGATGTGATCACTTCACTCCCACAATAGAATAAACACGTGTGGAATATATGTCATTTTTGAAATATAAATGCATTCCTTCAAAAAACCTATGTTTCCTTCACTACCATGTAATTCTGTCATGGATTGGTAGTTCCTTAACATCCAACAAAAACTTGTAGCATATTCATATAAGTGATTTGTGGTGACATTCTCTTTTCATGATTGGATTTCATTCATGATTACATGATGGAATATATTTGTTGTATCATATTATTTTTGGTTGAATAACTATCATTTGAACATATATTCTATAACATATATATCCATAAATACAAGCATGAACTTGAAGAAGTGGTTATAATATATTGGTTTTGGGGAATTTGTCAAGAATAATTATATTATTTTAAAAAAACTCCATTAATGTAATAATATAATGAAATACGAGGTAATAGACCATGAGTAATCTAGAGAATAAATATTATTTTGTTTTCTATATTAATCCTTAGTGATGGAATCTAATGGGAAAGTTTTCATAGTGGATATCCATGAGTAACCTTTCATAACAAACTCCCAATAATACCCATTCCTCAAGGACTCTTATCTGCATGATTTGTAGAGGGTTATTGAAAATATCCATTCATGATCATAATTTAAATATATAACTTTATATAAAAACGTTTTTCATGTGGGTACATAATGCAATGAAAATTAGGAGTCTCTTAAGGGTAATTTTTTCTTTTCACAATGACCCTTTGACATGGAGGATTTTATAATGTCATAAACACTTCATGAATCACCCAAATTATGTTTAACCAGGCCTCTCCCAGGTGTTATCATCTACCTAGTTAATCAACCATGTTGGAATTGATCCAAATGACCATCTTGGATTCCTTTCACCTTGGTAAACCCCTAAAGATTCCTATATAATTCCCCCACCACATCCCCCAGATGAACATGATGGGTAAAATTATGCTAGATTAAAACATAACGATTATTTATTGCCTTGATAACAGGGTTACCGAAAAATGTATTTCCTATCCCGTAGGAATATGAAGTTGTATTAAATCACATAATATACTGATAATAATGGTAATTATTATTAGGTAAATAGTGATACATCCTTTGGATCATACTGCCTATATTCACTTTACTATATCCATCATCAAATTATCAATGGAATCCAATGGATCCCATTGGTCAACTAAAAAATCCCGAAATATAATTAGAGCCCCCTACCATGTCTTATCCTTATATGAAACTATCAAACGAGTCATTAACTATGTATTTCCCCAATTATAAGTATACATGAAAGCCCTAAATGTATCCATTATGATTCTATGATGGAAATGGGCCTCCTAATTATTTTAGTCCCCAAAATATTTCAATGGTCCTCCTTCGATGTGTTACCCAAAATCATCATCAAAGGGTCCCCAATAAGGTGTAAGCCCCAAAAATTGTAATATTTATTCCTCATATGTTTAATAATAGGTATAACGGTATATAACTGTATATGGGAATCGTAAAAGTTGTAATCCCCAATATTTATAGACTTAATTAATTATCTTGTTATTAAAAGACATGGGGTACTCATCCACACATGGGACACCATATCTGTGTGAGAACCAATCATTATCTTCTACCATACTCATGTAGTTACCAATAAATAAGTGGTGGATAAAATTATGTGGTACTAGGATTGATCCCCAAAAAAATATTCACCATTATAGTTTTCAATACATATGATGAACTAGATATTAACATTCATTTATAACATCCACAATAACCATTCATTAAACCCCTTCTCCTTGTAGTCCACTTATCTAGATATTAAACCTCTTAGATATGTTCAAGGATTAGTAAATATTAAATAAACTATTATAGTACTTTAAATTTTATGTTAAATGTTAAAACATTTCCCATTTATGATTTACTAATCCACACGGGTTATAACTACCTTCCTAGTGAATAATTTGAATCCTATTTAATGGGTTTGATCTTATATATACATAACATTTTAAATAGATTCAATATCGCTCAATAAAACTATAGGGAGTGATAAAATCTTGATTTCTTATCTATGTGTCTCCAAAAAAATTTCATACCCCAAAATTGGATTAAATGTGGGACTATATATTCATAATGTGTAATGTCATATTTAATACAAGTTGTTAGTAAATCTCTTTCTGAAGGGTTTCTAGTTCAATTAATAATATGGATCCAAGAATTTGAAATAATACAATCAGGGATCGATTAATTATAAAATGATTCCTCCCTAGGGTTTGTGGAAATCCTAAAATCCCATACTCTAAATCAACATGAAAAAAATCAACCCTTGTAATGTTCTAGTGACAACATGTTTTTTTAGAAAACATGTATGTACTAACTCAAAATAAATGGGAATAGATGTTGTTTTAGGAAAACATTTGTATGAGATCTAAACATCATGCATCACTATTAGTTCTTCAATTTTCATTATTCCTTCAATTAGAAGGATAATTAATCAAAATTTAATATATTATGTATCCTTAGATGTCTATCTCCTATCAATTTTTTATCAAATTAGAAGTTATTATATAACATTAAAATATAATCATTTATGAAAGTAATTTTTTAATATGTAGTTGATGTCATTGAACTCCAAATATTATCTTACATATAACTTATGATATATTCCTTTGTTTATTTTTAGTGTTATCTGAATGATATTTTTTATGTATGAAATATAACTATCACATCCCTGGTCTATTCCTTATTTAGTGTAACGCTCCGACCCTAGTTACCCAGAGTCGGTGCATTATTACATAACATTGACATGATCACAAGAAAGATCAAATCTTGAAAGACCGATTGGTTTAGTATCCTTGGAAACACTAGATAGATTCATAAAGTTTTACACTACATCAAAAAGTGAAAAACTACTACAACAACATAGTCTCCATATTCCACACTAATATCCCCACATACTATCCCTGCAGGTCATTCATAACTTACCTCTTCACATCCTGGGTAAAATAAAACATAGAAAAGGGGTGAGCTCAAATTCCCTGTAAGGATAACAATATAGCGGAAACATTCAAAAATAAGCATAAACATTTAAGGCAATGCATTTATAAAACAAAAGACTTTTAGTCTTGAACTTCAACATAGTATGGAAAAAGTAAAATGAAATAATTCCATTTACTTATTCACACGGATATTCTACTAATCGAATAATCACCTGAAATATCAATAACCACTTTCATAATGATGGAATGCATAATGCCAGACTATCATAACCACATAGCCAATGCCTAGTGACAAGACTACAAATAAGATTTTGTCAAGGCCTTGTGCCAAGACACTAGTTTGTCTCATGAGACCTACCAATGCATCGAGGAGCTATAGCGGGCTCCACCCGTCACATATTAAGTGCAATGCATTCCCACATGAAAAGGTGTAAACATAACATAAACATTCATATTAAAAATAGCATACGAAATGTAAATACTTCATCCATAATCTATGAATGGTATAAAAATAACACATCCACAGTCAAACACATCACAAAACCTTCAGTACAATATAGAAGTTTTGTATCATAATAAATCAACATCAAATAAGCGTAAAATTTATGAAAGGATGTTGACATAGATGAAATCAAAACTCTTTTTAGAAAAATATCTCTTTCTATTTTGAAATCATTAAAGAGTCATATATTTATAAAATGAAACATTTTCTTTGAAATATTCTTATATGCTTGTAAGGGAAGCTTCAACGATTTTATAACGGCGGAAAATAACTGCACCTGCCCTATATGTTAAAAAAACATTCTTACCTTAATTCTGTCGAAAATGTTAAAAAGCACCTTGTTTGGAAAACGATAGAAAAATTCCTTTATAAAACTCTTATAAAAATTCAAACAAGGGTATAAATGACTTTAACCCATATTCTTTTAAATAGTAAATTTTTTTGAAATACATTTTAAAGAACATGGATGTGGATGATAAAGAGATCCCAGTAGATTATTACGTATAAACAACCTCGGATAATGAAGAGATTGTGAAATATCTCTTACCTTGTACTTTTAATTGGTTGGGGTAGGTTAACCTCCTGTATAATGGTGAAATAATTGTTATTAAATTATACACGAATCATTAATATGATATCATATATGATCTTTTAACATTGATTTGTTAATAATATCTTAGAATTATCGTCGTTTTGGGTGTTAACTTACTCGTTTTCTTTTATATGTTTTGTTACAAAAGATGTGTTTGTTATGGATATGTTGTATCTTATTCATATCCAGAATGATATCAAGCCCTAAAAAAACATTTTTAAATCATCAAATGATAATTATACTTTAATGGATACGATGGAGAATGAATCTCATCGCGTTTGTGGAGACGGTAGTCCGTACGTACGCACGAGCGACAATATCATTCTTTTGATATTAAAATAATATATAAATGGATGGTATATTATATATAAAGAATCATTAACATGTTATATTTCTTATTTACATGATTTACACATCATTATTATACCCATCCAAATAATAATATATTGAATAACAATTACACCACGACGTGGAGACGGTAAGCCGTACGTACGCACGTATGGTGAAATGTTATTCAAAGGGTGGATAGAATACTGAATATGGTTGTACCATATTTATAATATCATCACAGTATATATAAGATACTGGATTTATTATTTTAGAATGGTAATAACAAAGAAAGAAGAAGTGGAAGAAGAAAGGAACTTGAAAAGGGGTGGTGAAAACATTACCTCTTCTTCGGGTTCTTCCTTTTTATTTGATCAAAAGGGCTCCATAGTTTGGCTTTCTGATCAAAATAAGGCCTCTAGGTTGTAGTGAGGGAAGTTGGAAGGGTATTTGGGCAGATTTTGGCCGATTCAAAAGGCTTTTAAGGTGTGAAGAAATGAGAAGGAGGAGTGCCCTTTTATAAGAGGGGTGAGGGGCACCTTTGGAAAAGCTAGAAATATTAATTTATAATAAATTCATATGCGGTTTCTAATGGCTCCAAAGTTGATTATTCAAATTTTAAGGTGGGGATAGGTCGAAAACCACTCAACCAATAGAATTTAGACAGGTTTGGGTACTTATATTTACCTTATCTTTAAGTATTAACTATAAGTTAATTATTTTCACTTTTACAATGTCTCTTTGTATTTTTATATTATATGGTTAATAAACATACTATATACATCCAAGCGACCCCCAAGTGGTCCATTAATGATGATCCTATCATGATATAAGTCCCTTGGCCGAACTTTAGTTTTTTAGGAATTTAATATCAATAACTAATATAATATTTGTTTTAAAAACTCTTTTATGTCAATTTTGACACTATTCAATAATTGATTTTTGTGAAACTCATAACAGAATGATTACTTAGAAAAAAGTTAATTAAAACAATCCTAACATGTCATATTAACTTATAAAATTAGTGTAATTCATAAAATTCTCAAATTATATTTATTTTCGTATTTATAATATCAATTATTTTAAATTTTCACTATTATGGGAATTACTGCGTCATCATTGTGTCATAAATATATTAAATTATTTAATCTCTAAAAATTATAAATAAAATATAATTATATATAAAATAGTTTTATCTTTCTAATGAATATTTATAGTTGAAAATCCAACATATATAACCCTATGTAAAAATTGTTTTCCTAAAAGATATATGCTTGTGTCATTTTTGTATTCATTTTAACTTAATTAAAATAAAGTGTCCCTATCACCTACAAGTGGCTCCATGGGGTCCCAAAATCGACCCAAAGATGTCTATGGTAGAAAATGTATCAACCAATAATGTTAGGACACGTTTTAGGGTAATTTATTATTATTATAATATTATTTTGTTAACCCTTATTTACCGGATTTACCCTTAACCATGGTAAATAAAATATTTACTGCAGTAATTATTCAAAATGTCTAAAAATAAATGTTACCTATTTACACAATTTGAACATCTTGATTCCAAATATGGAATCCATTTTTCCAAATTCAAAACACATAAGTGGAAGAAATTAATTTAAAATTAATTCCTGTTGTTAAAACAAAAAGCGTGTTTTTAAGAGATAATAACTATCAAAATATTAACACTTGTTTATGTCTGGTTTAATTGTAAAAGTATGTCCAATTACCAACATTGTATTAAATGGTAAAAATATATTCTAAATATAATTTGAAACCTCTCAAATTCATAATTTATCACTATTAATTATTTTTATTAAAAAAGTTGTTTTTAATTAAAATTTAGTAATTTTCACTATTCATCAAAATATTAAAGTTATTCGAAAAGTACCAAAATTTCACCTCAGGCTAAATTCGATATTCAGAATCCAAAAATGAAGTCCATTATGAAATATAAAATATATATAATTTAAAAAAGTAGGTATTACTATTTATAACGGCTAGTTTGATTGGTTATGGTGTGTTAGAACTCAGTGTTGCATATAACACACGCTATTACATTATTCAAAGAGAAGCGTACCATAGAAGCTTGGGGTGTTACATTCTCCCCTCCTTCAAATAATTTCGTCCTCAAAATTTCTAGAATAGTTATCACATGAAAAGACTCGGGTGGTTCTTCATCATACGTTCCTCGGGTTCCCATGTCGCCTCTTCCATCTTATGGTTTCTCCACAAAACTGTTACCAGACACGTCGTCCGGTTTCTTAGTACTTGTTCTCTCGTATCATGAATCCTGACGAGCTCTTCACAATAGGACAGATCGGGTTCTAGTTCTAATTCCTCATAGGTGAGTACATGCGTTGGGTCAGGCATGTATTTCCTCAACAGAGATACGTGGAACACATCGTGAACTTTGGAGAGACTTGGCGGCATTGCCAATCGGTAAGCTACAACCCCAATTCGTTCTAGAATTTCGAAAGGTTCGATGTACCTGGGACTCAATTTACCTTTCTTAACAAAACTTATGACTCCATTCCATGGAGATACCTTCAGGAAAACATGATCACCGACTTGAAATTCCAAATCCTTCCTTCGATTATCGGCATAGCTCTTCTGTCTACTTTGAACTGGTTTGATGTGATAATTGATTACCTTCACCTTTTCCATTGTTTCCTCCACCAGTTCTGGGCCTATAAGTTTTATTTCACCAACGTCATCCCAACAGGTTGGTTTACGACATCTCTTTCCGTATAACGCTTCATATGGTGCCATCTGAATACTCGAATGGAAGCTATTGTTATAGGAAAATTCTACCAGAGGTAAATATTGATCCCACGTACCATGAAAGTCATGTGATCAAGATCTCAACATGTCTTCTAAGGTTTGAATAGTCTGTTCTGATTGTCCGTCTGTCTGAGGGTGGTATGCAGTGCTCAAATGAAGTTCAGTATCAGGGATTTATGAAGACTTTTCCAGAATCTTGAAGTAAAAAAGGGGATCACGATCAGAAACAATCGATAGGGGTACTCCATGAAGTCTCACAACTTCATTAATATATAGTCTTGTTAGATGTTCCAGGGGTAGAACATCTCTTATAGCAAGATAATGTTATGACTTGGTAAGACGATCAACAATAACCCATATTGCATCGTTCCTTCTAGGAGTCTTTGGTAGCCCCATGACAAATTCCATCGTAATATTGTCCCATTTCCACTCCGGTATGAGAAGAGGTTGCATGACTCCTCCAGGATGTTGCCTTCCAGCTTTCAATTGTTGATAAACCATACATGTTGACACAAAATCTGCAATATCCCTCTTCATGTTGTCCCACCAAACATGTTCTTTCAAATATCAATACATTATTGTGCTCCCCGGGTGTATAGAGAAATTGGAACTATGAGAATCATCCAGCAATTCAATTTTCAGATCAGGTATATCGGGACCACAAAGTCTCTTCCCAAATTTCAAAATTCCATCTTCGTACACAAAGTCTCTCAGTCTCCCATCATTCATAGATTTAATATTCTTTTGAAATTCTTCATCATCGGTCTGAGAACTCTTAATCCTTTCTAGTAAAGATGGTTTGGCAACCATTTGAAAAAGCATTGATGTTTCACCTTCCCTAGTTATTCCCATGTCCATCTTCACTAGATCCATAAAAATTGGATCCCTTTCAATTCTCATCACGTTCAAAACTCCATGGTCTTTTCTGCTCAAAGCATCTGCCACCTTGTTTGCTTTCCCCGAGTGGTAGTGTATCGTACAATCATAATCCTTGAGTAATTCAAGCCATATCCTTTGCGTCATGTTGAGTTCTTTTTGTGAGAAAATATACTTCAAACTCTTACGATCAGTATAAATCTCACGTTTTTCACCATAGAGGTAGTGCCTCCATATCTTCAAAGAAAATATCACAGCTTCTAACTCGAGATCATGAGTAGGATAATTTTGTTCATGAATTTTCAACTGTCGTAATGCATAGGCAATAACTCTATCATTCTTCATAAAGACACAACCAAGTCCTTTCTTCGATGTATCACTATAAATAACGAACCGATCATTCCCCGATGGTAGAGTCAATATTGGAGCATTGACTAATCTCCTCTTCAGTTCTTCGAAAAATTCTTCACACTCTTTTGTCCAAAAAAAAATTAACCCCTTTACGTGTGAGCTTCGTTAACGGGTTAGCCAATCGGGCAAAATTTTGGACGAATCATCGATAATAACCTACCAAACCAATAAAACTACGTACCTCAGTTATACTCGTAGGTGCTGGCCATTCTTGGATCACCTTGGTCTTAGAAGGATCAACATAGAATCCATCTTTAGAGACAATATGGCCAAGAAAAAAATCTCATGAATCCAGAATTCACACTTGCTAAACTTCCCATATAATTCATATCCTCTCAGAGTCTTCAAGATAATGCGCAAGTGATTTTCATGATCTTCGTAGCTTTTAGATTATACTAAAAAATCATCAATAAATACCACCACAAATTCATCGAGATACTCCTTGAAAACTCTATTGATCAGATCCATGAATAAAGAGTGTGCATTAGTCAATCCAAAAGGCATTAGAGTAAACTCGTAATGCCTATACGTGGTTCGAAATGTTTTCTTTGGAATGTCTTCCTTCTTCAGACACAACTGATGGTATCCAGATCGAAGGTCAATCTTTGAAAAGTATTGAGCTCCATGCAGTTGGTCAAATAAATCATTAATGCAAGGTAGGGGATACTTTTTCTTTATCGTTATAGCATTGATCTCCCTGTAGTCGATACATAACCTCATAGATCCATCTTTCTTTTTAACAATAAGAACAGGTGCTCCCCATGGAGAAACACTAGGGCGAATATATCCCTTATTACTGAATTCCTCTAGTTGTTTCTTTAGTTCAACTAATTCTACAGTGGCCATTCTATAAGGGGTCTTTGATATAGGCCTTGATCTAGGAATTAAATCAATGGAAAACTCAACTTCTCGTTCTGGAGGATGTCCAGGTAAATCTTCCGGAAATACATCTAAAAATTCTTTCACAATAGGTATATCCTCTATTTGAACATTCCTTTCCTCACCGACAGTTATTTCATTCCCTTCCTCCCCAATAATTTAATTTAGTTGAGCTACTGGGGGTGGACCTAAATAAGAATTAGGTGGTGACGATTCTGCTCTAAAGATAAGGTGTTCCTTATCATTATCATCATGAATCGTAACCTCTTTCTTCTTACAATAAATCTTCGCATCATATTCTGAAATCCAGTCCATACTGAGGATTATATCAAACTCAATCATATGTATGACGACGAGATCAGCAGATAAAAAAAATTATGTGCTCTAATGGGGACTGATTCACAAACTTTGTTACAATGATACTTCCATTGGGAGTTTTAACTGAAAACTCCCTTGTTAAATCAAATTGGAAATATCTAATTTTCTTAGCAAACTGGGAAGATAAGAAACAATGCGATGATCCAGAATCAAATAATGCATTTGCTAAACTTGAGTAAACCATTAAATTACCTGCCACTACGTCTTTCTGAGCTTCTTCCTCAGTAGTAGTGACAGCATAAGCCTGGCCTTGATCCCTTGGCCTTTTCTGAAGTAAGTTCTCTTGACGCTTAGGACATTTATTTGGATAATTCCCCATCTCCCTGAAATTGTATCACTGAACATTGGTAGCTTCCTTCTTCCATTTTCAATCACGAGCTTGGTGACCTTTTTTCACCACACTTGTAACAGACTCCCATTCCCTTCAAGCAAGTACCGGGGTGTTTCTTCCCACATTTAACACAGGATAGATATTCAACCTTTCCTTTCTTCCCCTTATTTTCATTCCCAGATTGATCATCAGGCCTCTTCTTCTCTTGCATTGCTTTGAAGTCATAAGACATAGAGAATTCCTTTTCGGTCTTGATAGCACATGAGACAATGTCTTCATATGACGAGAAGGATTGTGAGACTAATGCTCGATTGAGAAATGGCTTTAACCCATCAAAGAAACGATCAATTGTACTTCTTGGGATACATATATAATCCCCAGCATACCTTTCTAACCTTGAAAAGTTAGCCTCATACTTTTTGACATTCTCATCCTCCATCTGTCTCAGACTTAGAAATTGCCTTTACATATATGCTCGATGGTCGCGAGGAAAGTATTTTTCTAAAAACATATCTTTGAACTCCCTCCATTCCATATTTGATACTTCATCATCTTCCTTCGTATTTTGAATCAATGACCACCATTGATCAGCATCTCCAGTGAGGCGGTCAACTGCCATGATAACTTTTTCCCTTTCACTACTCCCCAAAGCCTGAAATATTTTTTCTAGGGAAAATATCCATTGCTCAGTTACTAAGGGATTTGTACTCCCATTGAACGTTGGTGGTTTTTGCCTCATGAATCGATCTAACATTGATCATCCATACTGCGGATCAGGGTGCTCCATACGGGTAAGGTTATTATTCATAACCTGAGTGAGTTGTCCCAGTATGGTGATTAGCTGATCGGCACCAGTTGCATCACCAGCTCCACTATAATTATCTTGAGAAGGAGGGAAATCCCTACATGGAGTGCATGCATTGATATGGTTTCCATTTCTTCCACCAGGCGCCATTTCTAAACAATGACATAAACTAGATCAGTTTATGAATCAAAATACATAATCCCATACTTATAAAACACTTAACATAAATTGAACTATTTATAGATATAATCCATAATCATAAAAATATTTTCTTTGAGGAAGTATATACTCATAAACCCTTCATAATTATTTTTAAATAAAATGAGAGTTATCCTAAGCATATCCCCCGGGATTGTCGTAACCAAGAGTGCAGCAAGGCCCGTTGTGGTGCACCAGTTCCCGTTCGAGTCTAGCTCAAAGTGGTGTTTTCGGGTTTTACCCCTAGGTACATCTGTGCTAGATCCACCTCTACCTTCTCGTATCCAGACAATGATGTATTTCTCGGAAAACTCACAAAATCTCTACAATACCAAAATTCTAGGAAGTTCTTCTATACTAATCCTCAAAATTCATATTAGGTCTACCTGCTCTAATCATATTTTATCTAAATCTATATTACAAGGTTTGTACTAAACTTCCTCTGATACCAACTGTAACGCCCCGACCCTAGTTACCCAGAGTCGGTGCATTATTACATAACATTGTAATGATCACAAGAAAGATCAAATATCTAAAGACCGATTGGTTTTGTAGCCTTGGAAACACTAGATATATTTATAAAGTTTTCCATTACATCACAAAGTGAAAAACTACAACAACAACATAGTCTACAAATTCCACACTCATATCCCCACATACTATCCCTGCAGGTCATTCATAAGATACTTCTTCACATCCTGGGAAAAATAAACCATGGAAAAGGGGTGAGCTCAGATGCCCAGTAAGGATAACAATATAGCGGAAACTTCCAAAAATAAGCATAAACATTTAAGGCAATGTATTTCTAAAACAAAAGCCTTTTAAACTTGAACTTCAACATAGTATGGAAAAAGTAAAATGAAATAATTCCATTTACTTATTCACATGGATATTCTACTAATCGAATAATCACATGCAATATCAATAACCACTTTCATATTGATGGAATGCATAATGCCAGACTATCATAACCACATAGCCAAGACCTCGTGCCAAGACTACAAATAAGATTTTGTCAAGGCCTTGTGCCAAGACACTAGTTTGTCTCATGAGACCTACTAATGCATCGAGGAGCTATAGCGGGCTCCACCCGTCACATATTAAGTCCAATGCATTCCCATATGAAAAGGTGTAAACATAAAATAAACATTCGTATTAAAACTAGCATATGAAATGTAAATACTTCATCCATAAACTATGAATGGTATAAAAATAACACATCCATAGTCAAACACATCAAAAAACTTTCAATACAATATATAAGATTTGTATCATAATAAATCAACTTCAAATAAGCATAAAATCCATCAAAGGATGTTGACATAGATGAAATCAAAACTTTTTTTAGAGAAATATCTCTTTCTGTTTTGAAATCATTTAAGAGTCATATATTTATAAAATAAAACAACATATTTGAAAATATTCTTATAATCTTGTAAGGGAAGCTTCGACGATTTTATAAAGGCGGAAAATATCTGCACCCGCCATATAAGTTAAAAAAATATTCTTACCTTAATTCTATCGAAAATGTTAAAAAGCACCATGTTTGGAAAACGACGGAAATATTCCTGTATAAAACTCTTATAAAAAGTAAAACAAGGGTATAAATGAATTTAACCCATATTCTTTTAAATAGTAAAAATGTTTTGAAATACATTTTTAAGAACATGGATGTGGATGATAAAGAGATCCCAGTAGATTATTACGTATAAACAACTCGTATAATGACGAGATTGTGAAATAACCCTTACCTTGTACTTTTCCTTGGTTGGGGTAGGATATCTTCCTGTATAATGGTGAAATAATTGTTATTAAATTATACAATAATCATTAATATGATATCATATATGATCTTTTAACATTGATTTGTTAATAATATCTTATAATTATCGTCGTTTCGGGTGTTAACTTACTCGTTTTTATTTTATATGTTTTGTTACCTAAGCCATTTTTGTTATGGATAGGTTGTATCTTATTCATATCCTGAATGATATCAATTCCTTAGACATCATTTTTAAATCATCAAATGATAATTATACTTTAATGGATACGATGGAGAATGAATCTCATCACGTTCGTGGAGACGGTAGTCCGTACGTACGCACGAGCGACAATATCATTATTTTGATAATAAAATAATATATAAATGGATGGTATATTATATATAAAGATTCATTAACATGTTATATTTATTATTTACATGAGTTACACATCATTATTATACCCATCAAAATAATAATATATTTAATAACAATTACACCACGACGTAGAGACGGTAAGCCGTACGTACGCATGTATGGTGACATGTTATTCAAAGGGTGGATAGAATAATGAATATGGTTGTAAAATATTTATAATAAAATCAAAATATATATAAGATACTGGATTTATTATTTTAGAATGGTAACAACAAAGAAAGAAGAAGTGGAAGAAGAAAGGAACTTGAAAAGGGGTGGTGAAAACATTACCTCTTCTTCGGGTTCTTCCTTTTGATTTGATCAAAAGGGCTCCTTATGTTGGCTTTCGGATCAAAATAAGGCCTCTAGGTTGTAGTGAGGGAAGTTGGGAGATTATTTGGGAAGAGTGTGGCTGATCCAAAAGGCTTTTCAGGTGTGATGAAATGATAAGGAGGAGTTCCCTTTTATAAGAGGGGTGAGGGGCACCTTTGGAAAAGCTAGAAATATTAATTTATAATAAATTCATATTCGGTTTCTAAGGGCTCCAAAGTTGATTATTCAAATTTTAAGGTGGTGATATGTCGAAAAACACTCATCCAATATAATTTAGACTTGTTTGGGTACTTATATTAACTTTATCTTTAAGTATTAACTCTAAGTTAATTAGTTTCACTTTTAGAATGTCTCTTTGTATTTTTATATTATATGGTTAATAAACTTACTATATACATCCAAGAGACCCCCAAGTGGTCCATTAATGATGATCCTATCATTATATAAGTCTCTTGGACGAACCGTAGATTTTTTGGAATTTAATATCAATTAATAATATAATATTTTTTTTAAAAACTCTTTTATGTCAATTTTGACACTATTCAATAATTGATTTTTGTGAAACTCATAACAGAATGATTACTTTGACAAAAGTTAATTAAATAAATCCCAACATGTCATATTAACTTAGAAAATTAGTTTAATTCATAAAAGTCTCAAATTATATTTATTTTGTTATTTATAATATCAATTATTTTAAATTTTCACTATTATGGGAATTACTGCATCATCATTGTGTCATAAATAAATTAAATTATTTAATCTCTAAAAATTATAAATAAAATATCATTATGTAGGAAATATTTTTGTATTTATAATGAATATTTATAGTTGAAAATACAACATATATAACCCTATGTAAATTTTGTTTCTAAAATTTATATGCTTGTGTCATTTTTGAATTCATTTTAACTTAATTAAAATAAATTGTCCCTATCACCTACCAGTGGCCCCATGGGGACCCAAAATAGACCCAAAGATGCCTATGGTCTAAAATGTATCAACCAATAAGGCTAGTACATGTTTTAGGGTAATTTAGTATTAATATAATATTATTTTTTAACCCTTATTTACCGGATTTATCCTTAACCATGGTAAATAAAATATTTACAACAGTTATTATTCAAAATGTCTAAAAATAAATGTTACCTATTTACAAAATTTGAACATCCTTATTCCAAATATGGAATCCATTTTTCCAAATTCAAAACACAGAAGTGGCTGAAATTAATTTAAAATTAATTCCCGTTGTTATAACAAAAAGCTTGTTTTTAAGAGATAATAACTATCAAAAGATTGACACTTGTTTATGTCCGGTTTAATTGTAAAAGTATGTCCAATGAAAAACATTGTATTAAATGGTAAAACTATATTCTAAATATACTTTAAAACCTCTCAAATTAATAATTTATCATTATTAATTATTTTGATTAAAAAAATTGTTTTTAATTAAAATTTAGTAATTTTCACTATTCATCAAAATATTAAAGTTATCCGAAAAGTAACAAAATTTCACCTTAGGCTAAATTCGATATTACGAATCCAAAAATGAAGTCCATTTTGAAATATAAAATATATATAATTTCAAAAAGTTGGTATTACTATTCATAACGGCTAGTTTGATTGGTTATGGTGTGTTAGAACTCGGTGTTGCATAAAACACACGCTATCAAATTATTCAAAGAGAAGCGTACCGTAGAAGCTTGGGGTGTTACATTTAGAGTGAAACCAATGAAAATATAATTCACAATTAATAAAATAAATTATGTCTCACATGTATGTTTCATTAAATTTCCAAATCACCTCACTAAATAAATAATAATTTCCCTAGATACTTTTCCAAAATTTTGAAAACATCATCAAGAAATAAATTAAATACATATGAATCAAAATCTTATGTTTACAATGACATAACCAAAATCATTAAACCACAACCAAACAATTATTTTCATAATTTATCAATGACACCCAAGAAAATATTCTATACATCATGATACATAATCATCCTTATATTACAATCCTCCAAAAATGTTCCTTTATTATCCATTTGATGAAAAAACCTAAAAAGATTTCTGAGATGGATTTTAATAACTATATATTCCATTGGATTTATTGAAAAACTAAAAATAATATTCTAACATTGAATTAACAAAACATTATATAAAAATGTTAGAAGTGACCATTACTATAGATTAGAAATTGTTTCCTTTAATTAGTTCCCTGATGATTTAATAATTAATAATTCTAATCCTATATGATTCATGCTAGGTATGAGAATGATAGGTTACTGAAAATATCATCAGTTAAAAACTTTCTCTATTTTTTCTTTAGTCATTTAAAACTATGAAACTCCAATGAAATAAGAATTCAAGAACCATCCCCCTTTTAATAAAAATTATTATGAGATAGATCATGATTTTTTAATAGAAAATAAGACTCCCATAACATTTCACTAAACATTTTACACTTCCTTAACATATGGATAACATCAACCACTTTTTCAATAATTCCAAATATAACTTGTCTAAATGTTCAAAATTTGGTGTTATAAGCGCAAAAATTTAGTTTAACATTTATTCCTTACCATTAAATTGATATTAAATCCATATGGTTGGGTGGGGTTTATAATACAATCCATTTATTTGTATGATGATGGATCAAATCCAAGATCCAGCTAGGGCCTTTCAAAATAAATATTTTTTAGTTTATATATCATGATATTTAAAACATCATTTTTAGAAACATATAATCCAACATTACTATCCCTAAATCTACCTTGTGCTTCATAATATGATAGGTTATATCAATTTTATTTTCTCTTGAATTATGAACATGTATTTTCAAATATTTATAACTCTAATGTTGGCATAAATTATTAAAACTAGAGATTCCACATCAAATATTATATCCTAAATTTATTACATTTCCCATATTAATATATTACATTATTAAGGAACCTAAATATTTTCATCTTATACAGGGCAAAGGTGATTACATTATTCCATTTTAATTAGCCATGAAATGCATGTCACTCCAAGAATGAATGAAAACCTAAATGCTAACCTATGATTATTTATTGAAAATTCACAAAATGTATTTATATATCACAATAACATTTAATAATATATTCTCAGGTAATAAATCCCAAAATCAGTCATGAAAATGAAGAAAAATAGAATTATTTTCACTTATATCTTATAGAATTTTGTTGGATTGGTGAGGTTTTTTAGACATGTGGAAAAAGGAATATCCTATTTTGTTGAAGTAATGATAATGAGTCTCAAAAAAAATCCACATGTACTATGTGATATTGAAAACAATTAAACTATAATACCATGAAAATTTCATCCGGGTAGCTACTAGAGTTTTAATTTGATTGGAATATTCCATTACAAATCTATGGTGCATTTACTTTGAATAATTTTGAATCCTACATGAATTATCTATCCCTTCCTTCAGTCACCTATAAACCATTGATAAAGAAAAACAATCCAATCATTGAATTCTCTATTTAACAACACATATATTAAAAAAATAGTTTGTTTTTGAATCTTCTAATTATCAAAAAATTATTCCTACAAATTAAATAGTCTCTAAGATTAATTTTTCATTTTCATTCTTAATGTAGATGGTTTGATCAACTTAATCTCGTTGGAACCCATTCATTCTCAAATATTGATCAGTCCTCGAATATAAGGCCCTCAATTCATTGTTTAGTCAACATAAATTCTTCTTCAATTGGTACACCATGATATCATTTTAAAATGAGGGGAATATATCAGGATGATCTATTTATACATCATCTTTAAAGAATCAATTATGAAATTATAATTTTATATTATTATGTATATATCCTCATTCAATCCTTAAAAAATATTTTAATAAATAATTCACTTTCTTAATTTCATGAGGATATTTATGCTTTTTAGTTTTATTGAAATAGTTAATAACACTAATATAATGAACTAATATATTAAAATATGGATTATTCTAGTCAGTATCAGTTTTTTAACAATATAAAACCTGTAAAATAACATTTCTTCCTTCCATTAAAAATTTTTTTTACATTATGATTCAATTCCTCTCCATTCATAATCATTCTTAAAAAATGTGAAATAATTTTAAAACATCTGATGGGGAATTAATATACTTAGGATAAATAAATTTATGGAAGAAACATATTGATCCCATTAATAACAATAATTTCATAAAAAATAGTTTTCCTTTTACATAAAGAAATTTCATATGAAAAAATCATTTATGTATAGAATAAATCTTATTTATTGCATAGAATTTTAAAAAAACAATTTATTAGAAAACATAAAGGAAAATTAATAATCCTGATTTTCTTTTGGAAATAAATATAACCCATGAAAATAACATTATTAAGAACATACATTTTTTCCCTAAAAGGTTATAATATTATCATTTAAAAACATTATTATAAAACCTTATTAAATCATCCAATTTCTATGAAAACTAATAATAAATAAAAAATGTCATATTGGTTCCCAAGGTCATCATCATCATAGTTCGTATACATGAACCCATAAAATTATATTAACTATTATAGTTGAATTCTAACATATTTATATAGAGATCAGAATCATTACCCACTGCATTGGAGTGATATATATGGCCCACCCTTCATCAAGAGCTACATCGGGCTCACCTATCGCCATGAGCTATATCAATATTACCCATCGCCACAAACAATGTTCAAGGATCACATCACGAATAAATTTTCTTCGTATAGAACATATTAATCCAAAAAACATTGGGAATCAATTTTTAAGACATATTAAATACATTTTTAGATATCAAAATTTTATTTCTTTTGGAAACAACTAATTCATAAAAAAATTACCCAAAAAACCGAATATGTGATTTTGTTGAAGAAAACATGGATTCTAGGAAATTAATAAAAAAATACAATAATATTGTTAGTGGTAGGTATTTTTATAAACATTCTATAATTTAAAATTTAATATTCATTTTTACATTTTTTTATGTATATCGGAACATTCCAAATAAAATTTGTAAAATGATTCCTTTTAAAATCCTTTGAAAGAGTGTCACAATTGTTCATTACATTTCATTCATATCCATATTGATAATTCAATTTAATAGTGTCATGAATATAATAATGGATGAAAAAAATTTCAAAATATATATTAATAATAAATAGAAATGTAGATTTTACAGCAATTTTTCCATTACCTCATGATGTACATGCCACGTAAAATCATTATCTTTATCTTCTTTGGACAACCACTTAATTTTTATACCAAAATAATTCCTATGTTTTCATATAATAAAATATGTATTATTATATGTGGGGTGGTGTACAAGGATTGTTTTTGGAAATATAATGGCTGAGATAGGGTGATAAAAATGATTGAGGAAGACTGGGGAAGAGGTTCCCTTCATTAAGGAAGGGGAGTGGAACTCATGGAATTACATAAAAGATTATGTTATTAAAATAATAATTTAAATTGATTCAATGGAACACCAAATTAGAAGATAATATGTTATGTGGTTAAAATAAATTCAACCAATCACCTTTATAAATGTTTTGATCTCATTTTAATTTGAATCTCCTAGTTAAACTATTTTAACATAATTTTAACATTAAATATGATAATTTTAGTATTTACCAAAATAATAAAACTAGAGAACAAAAATTAAAAACATAATTATATCTAATATTGAACAAATTTATTCCATATTTTAAATCAATTATATTTGGGTAAAGATTTAATGGTGGAATAAATAATTAATGACAAAAATTCATAATGCCTGAAAATCTATTTATAGAAAAATACCTAGTTGATGTTTAAAAACCACTTTATCATTAAAACAAGTAAGAAATTGGTTTCCATGAATTGTTTTGGTTAATTTATAATTATAATAATGTTTTAATACCTAAAGAGGAACCAAAGCATATAATCACCTTTCCAAAATTCCATTAATTATAATGACTAAAAAATATTTTTTAATTTTAATAAAATATAAAAAATCATTAAAAAGTTAATTTTCGGATCCTAATTTCAAAACAATATCTTTAAAAACATTATTTAATTCATTAATAATTCCATTGGACAAAAAATACTCCTTCAATATTTTAAATTCATGTGTTGTAGATATTTTAATGTTTTACCCTATGGTTTTAACCTAGTTTAACACATTTTAATCATTTCCAAGGTAATGAATATTAATATGGTTCTTATACCTGATGCCAAAAAATAAAAAGTCCATATTTAAAAAAATAAAAGATCCTAGTCCAATAAAATCTAATAAACAATGAAATATTTAATTAATAGAAGTGGAAAAAAATAATTTCATTATTATAATTAAAAATTCAATGAGAATAGTTTTTTTACAAACAATAATTTTTATTCCCAAAAATGCAATCATAAAAAAATTAGTTATAAAGATGATTACATAGTAATTAAATAGAATATATTTATTTAAATTACTCTCATATATCTTTTATATCTTATGAAAATTTTAAATTACTTTATCTAATGACAATATGTGATTTTACATATATATATATATATATATATTCATTTGAAAATCAATGCATTTAAAAATAAAAAAATATGATACTATGAAAATACTGATATGGTGATATATAAACAAAATTTTATATTTTAAATTTTGTTTCTATAATTTTTAAATCCTTCTTTTGATTAAAACTTTATAATGAATAAAATAACAATTTAGATAAAAATAAATTATTTTTCGTTTTAATAAAATGCTACCGAATATAATTCATATAACAATAACTCTTTAAAATATAATTAATTAATATCATAATGAAAAAAAAATTCTTATTCCTTACATTACCAGGATTCTTTCATTTTTATCCCTTTAAATTTTTTCCCGTAATTTTATTTAGTTCCAAAAAAGAGTGGGCAGATCATTCCACCATAACTTCATCAGATCCCCATATTAATTATTCAACCTTATGTTTTTTCTAGAATAATATAAATTGATAAATTAAATTCATTTATAACAAATTATATCTACATTAAATATTTTTACTAGTACTTCCACATAATAATTTTTTTTCCCAACACAACCACTTCATGGATCAAAACATTTGATTCATCTTACATGTTTTATCATAAAAAATTAAAATACAATATCTAGATAATATAATCCCTGATTCAAG
Source organism: Viscum album (assembly GCA_963277665.1). Classification (NCBI taxonomy): domain Eukaryota; kingdom Viridiplantae; phylum Streptophyta; class Magnoliopsida; order Santalales; family Viscaceae; genus Viscum; species Viscum album. Next base: position 2,019,601,468 of record OY728127.1, read on the forward strand.
GCTTCTATGTATGAAACAAAACAAAAATAATATAATTTTTATGAATACCTTTGATTTATTGAACTAAAAGTTATTTCTCTAGTTATAAACAAATTTTCTAATAATACTATGATTATTTATTATTTGTAGTTGATTCATCATCACCCTCTCAACCATTTAATTGACCGGTTATGTTCCCCAAAATTTTCTTCTCTCTATATTATCTCTAGAATCATTTGATCGACACTAATTTCATTATATTTTATCAAAAGAAGTCATATTTTTTAGTGAAATGAGATCAAAATTATAAGATAATTCTATTATTGAAGGATGATGATATTAAAATCACTAGTAGTATTTAAAATATGATTGAAAAATTCCTTCCATGGTCTAAATAATTTCATAACGATGTCTATCATATTGATGTTGAAAATTTATATTGAAATTTAGTTCAGTTCTGAATTGATTCTGAAGAAGTTTTCTATGATTATATGTCATTTTTATATCATGTTAATTTACAATAGAGAGAGTAAATCCAGGAAACTAGACTATATGTTTTAGTTATAGTTGAAAAATATGTTCAAAATGCATAGTATTTTTAATTGGATGAAAATTTTTAGATGTTTCTATTTCATTAAATGTAACCCAAATTGTATTATTACCTCGAATTGTATTTGGAATTATTACTATGAAATACTTGTATTCATTATCCTGTTTCCTTTAAATAAATGTAAATTTTTGAGTCATACTCTTCATTAATTTTCAATTTTAATTATCCTTCTTTCAATACAATTATTTATGTGTACCATCAACAAAACATCCTTTCAGTCCATCCCATCAATAATATTCTCGGTGGTTATTATTCATCCTAGTGATTTTGGGATGAAAAAATAATAGGGAACTATGAGGTCATCTAAAGAATTATCTTCAACATGGAATCATAAGGACCAAGTATTATTTTTCCAATTATTATAAAATATTATTTTTCATATCTAAAACAAGGAAACATACATTAATTTATTGATTCAAAAATTTTATTTAATAATGATCTTCCTTCAAATATTGACTACTTATTTTTCATATAGATGATTTTACCGACACCTAAAATAAAATAGAGGACGTTTCTACAAGTTAAATTGTTAGGTGAAAATTTATATTATTATTTTATAGAGGATTATGTTCTATACATAAAATAATTAATGGACCATCATTATTCCAAATAAAATAATCATCTAATTTTGTTTTTATTTTTAGGATGATAATGACTTATGGAGACATAACACTTAATCTAATCTAGACACATTCTCTAACTATTGATAAACACTTTTTGAGAAAATTTATAAATCAAAAATATATATTGGAATATATCTCACACATTAAAACACATAAATGCAGTATCGTTATTTTTTTAAAACTATATGATCGAGCTTCAGTTCATCAATAGGATAATTTAACTCATGATATTTCAGTTAATGAAATTAATAACTATTTTTTATTTTTATTTTTTTCATTATAATAGTACCCAGTACCCTCAATGAAGCATTTTTTTAGGTAAAAAATCACTAATTTAGGATGGTTGGGAAAAGAATATCATTTATTGATATTATATATTATTCATATAAAAATTCATCACATTCCATTTTCTATTTGAATCAAATTAATTTTCAAGTATAAATAGTTAACAAGATCGATTAACATGCAATGTTTTCAACAACCCACTACTAATATTCAACTAATCTAGGAAACCTATGAATTTGTTTTTCATTTCTAGGAATTTTAATTTCCAAAAAATCTATTGTTTTAGTAGGTTAATCAGTTATTCCATATTTAGAAGAAATATTCATGAGGAATGAAATCTAATACAATATCATTAGATTTTCTGACAATGTTCAAAGTAGTAACAAAGGAAACAACCATACCTTTCTATTTATGATATTCAGTATTGTCTTCCATTATTCATTTATTTTGATATGTAGTCACATAATATAATTTCTATTAAATAATATTATCATCAAATATTCATTATTTTATTGATCAACATTTTTGAGGTTAGAAACCACATATCTAAAGTATCCACATCAAATATTCTTCAAAAATTTTATAATATATTCACCATGGTTAATATTTACCCCATATTTCTCAAAATATAAAAATAATTTTCCTCCCATTGGATTTATTTTAATGATTCATCCACATTTCATTCAAATATGACATCTTTTCTACCAGATTCATTTGAATACATGATCGCTGTAAATCTAAATTTATACCTTCTATTAATATGAAACAAGTTTATCATAAAATTTTAATTAATAGGAAGAAAATTAACATAAATATCATTCCTTCAATCCGGAGTAAAATTGATTAATTTTACTATCAATATTTCCATTATGATTTGGTTCAAACCTTTCCAATATGGTGAAGTCAGCTTCATATGTGGCCATTGAATCGTTCAATATCAGCATAATTTCTATGAATTGTTTATATATTCCATGATAGATAGCCTTAGGAAAATATTTATTAAATAAAATATTTTAAAATTTATCTTATTGAAAAGTAACAATCTATTGTCATTCTATAATATTCATAACCACTTACCAACACTTGTTACATTCATATTCAAACTGGTAAATGAAAATAGTTACCATTTAATAACCCGAACAACACATGATATCCAATATATTATCTAAGTCAATAATTGAACCTTTTACTATCACATGGTAAGATGACCCACTAAATGTTGGATGGTTTTCTTTCATTAAATACATCACTATAGATATGTACCCCTATATAAAATTTGGTTTCTACCATACATGGATACCACCACCATTTATAAATTGTGTCAACTGATCCATCACAATAACAAACTCATCTATTCCAATTGTATCCATTCTTGGATTATGATTTGTGAGGATATTTTTCCCTTATATACTTCCCAATTCATCTTTTTTAGTTCCTCTATAGAAATCCATTCTAAACAAAGATATTTTCAATGATGAAAAATGGTAATATTAAAATGGTATATCCTTTCATCATAGTCATAAAATAAATATCTCTCAAGGTTATTTTTTAACATTACCCTAATATTAAAATTTCACTAAACTATTCAAAATATAATTACTATAATGAGATGATCTTTATTAAATCCGTGATTTAGTTTTTCAAAAATAATTCAATTTCATATATATTCCCAATGATCATTAAGGAATAGTTTTATTGATAAAAATAACATAAATCCTAAATAAAATACCTATTTATTACAATGTTGATTCTTCTACTCATTATCAATTTTACAGAAATACGAATCATTCAAATTGAATCATATTTTCTGTCACGACCCGACCCTACTCGGGCTCGAGCCACAACTACCCGAAGCCCGCCTCCATAGGCCAGGGGTTGGCGACCAGTGCCGAATGAACAACAACTCGGGGAGGCCTTTTCCAAATTACCTGTACACACACACACACAACACACTCAATGAAAAAGTGCAGTTTAGAATGAAAAGTCAAGCAGAGTAAAGTGAAACTTCTATATATAAACCACCAAAAGTGAATCGACCTCTAAAAGTACAAAGCAAGTGTTGAAAGAAAACTGAAATGAAAAGGGAAAAAACACGCGCCCTATGAGAAAAAGTGCCACAACCCGGCAACAGGTGAACAAAATGAATCAAAATAGCTGGAAGGGTCCCGCACCTGGATTCCGACTTCGACCACTGCACACTGTCCAAGCTCCAAAACTCTTAAGCTCTACTACAGTCATGACCAACCTGTCTGTCGTCTACAAGGGTACACCAAGTGAGGGAAAAGCCCTAACAGGGGGAGTATAAAAATAACCAGTAGGATACCCCGAAGGCTCGAGGGAGAAACAAAGGAGGTACCTAAGGGTGAGTAGTAGATTGAATAGAGGAAAGTAAAGGAGTACAACCAAGAGTGTAGTCAAGAGTACATGAGATAGTCTAGCTCAACCCAAAAAGAGAAAGGAAATAGACTCATCCAAACACAAGGAGATGAAAACGGTGAGAAGAAGAACTTATTTTTGAGTATTTTTCCCAATAGTAGGAGAGTAGACTCTTCCAACAACGAGAATCTAGAAAAATAAATCATGTGGCATACCCTGCACGTCTTCACCTCTCTTGGAGGGAGATTAACCAATCCCAAGAAGTTGGTACTGGAACAAGTTTTATAAATAGTCATATTCTCAATCAAGAAGCCCGAACAATATCATAATAGGATCTCCATCCCGTAGCTCAGCCCATGAAATGTGAGTAGCCAACAGTCCCAGATGTAAACACCATCGATACCCAACATTCCTCATGTATGCCCCGAACCGCAAGTTAAAGGGCTCAAATCACCGCACCACGAAACTATCTTCTATGGGCGGCACTGACTCGCCCTCACGGTTTTATGTCGTGTCGCAAGGAAGCGTCTCAGTGGGGAAAGTACCCCTTATACTTGAGAGTTCTGGGGGAACATCAAGACACACCTCATCACTTCCCCGCAGTCGGGAGGTCTCCTCAATGTCAATAGGCGACCCCCTGCCCATCCCCGCTGGAGGGTCCCTGGAAGTCGATGGATTCCCACTATAGGGAGACCCGAAAATAGTCGACAGGTGCCACACTGACCAGTCCCATAACAGGGTAAACCACTAGAGGGTGACCTGGCTACAGTCTTCGAAATGACCACTTGCCAACTCATCAGAAGGTAAACTGACATCAGGGACCACTACCCAGCCCAGCTGAAGGTAACCCGACATCGGGGACCACTGCCCAGCCCAGTTGGAGGTAAGAATGGAATTGGGGACCACTACCCAGCCCCACTGGAGGTAAACCCAGAATGGCTCTAGCCATCCCTACTGTATGGTACTGTTCGGTGAACACCGCTATAATGGCCAGCCCTACTAGATAGTACAACTGGAGAGCCCGGCTCGAAATAATCTCACCCCTACAGGTAACAACCTCAACCCTACTGGAAAAAAACCTCAAGGGTAGATGATCGGTGCCCGCGTAATGTGTTGGCCACACCAAATCCACGAGAACTCTACCAGGGAACATAGAGTTACGGGAGAATCTCCGCAGGCCTCACAAGGCAATCATGCTCCAATCCGCTGAGTCACTGTCGAAGCGAACTGAGACAACACATCCTAGAATGTGGGGAAACACCCATGCTATACGAGCACACGTAGTTTCAAATGGTGCCACAATCCGATGATAGCGGCACGGTATTGGAACCCCTCATAGTTGAAGAAATGGAGGAACCAACCATCTCTATCGGCCAAACCATCAAGAACGAAACTAGGGGGAGACCACTCAACCCTACTGGTCGAACAAAACAGCACGGGACCAGGGGAAACTCCACCCTGCTAGTCAAACCAACGAACATAGAGCCATGGGAAAACTCTACCCTACTGGTGAAACAAATGATCACAGAGGGCCCTCTATGTCGCGAGAGGTCGAAGTATGCAAACCAGAACACAACACACACTTGGGGACCATAAAACATGTGGCCCCATCTCAATCCCATCCAAGTGCACAAAAATTCTCAGGTACCAACATCCAGATGTACCTCTCAGTGTTCCCGTATACTCCCGGAGTATACCACGTCTCCAGCCCAAAGGCTAACGTGCACATGGCACCCAACGTCAACGCGAAGGCGTAACATAACAACTCCAACCTGCCACCTAAACGACTGAGGAACAGCCAACCACATCTCTTAAAACATCAACATCACTCTCCCATGAGTGAACGCGATCACACGAAAAGTGTCCACTACAAAAACTGTAGAAAACCTCCACCAGTACACCTTTCATGTTTCCACATTTTATGAGATCTCAAAGGAGACTCGGCACATCCCAACGGATTGCACCATTGTAATCCTCATGAAAAAACATAAGAGAAAGGCTATTTACTTGCCTCAAACGGATATCAGATGGAAAAGTCACCAACACCGCCTTATGCCCGAACGACATCACCTGATCCTGAGCCTAAACCCCGAAAATAGTCGGGCGCATCACACCATTGTGATCTCTTCGGGAAGACATGTCAAAAAGACTGCTCACTTGAGCACAATGGATATCCAGAGAAAAAGATGCATTCTGGCACACCGCACACGAGTGGTGCTTCGTGGGACCCGTATCCCGGTCCTGAAACACAAGGAACGGATCACACCATTGCTATCCTCTCGAAAAATCACAAAAGTAGGACTATTCATTTAAACAAAATGGACACCCCATGATAATGCTGGAAATCACCGTCATCTCCGGATACGGCCCCCGCGGGGCCCGCACCAACGTGCAGAATTAAAGCAGGCAGACTATGCCAATGAAATTCCCTGAGTAAAACACCCAAAATCGACTGCTTGCACGCCCTGAACAGATGTCCTTTGAAAAAGTTACAAAACGTTGCACGCAGATTAAAAGACGGGCCGTGGGGCCCATGCCTCAAATCCGGTTTCAATGCCCAAAATCACACTGGAAAACACTGGCTCAACGCCAGGGTCACAACTCCGCTGACGGCGCTCAAAACGGACGTCAGATGCGTCTGTGCCGCTCAAAACACGAACCCCCGGAAAAACGTCAAACCGCTTAACGGCGTGTTGCACCACCTGTAACATCCCAGGTAATTAAAGAATAAATAATTTTCATATTTATTAATATTTAAGAATTAAATATTAATTTTAATTAAAAGGGGTTTCTACGTTCGATAGCGTACTCGATACGCAACGATGAGTTTCTTTGAAAACTTACGTTGCACACAAGTAATAAAATAATATTATTTTAAATGTTAGTTAAAAAGTAGTCGTTGTACTAGCGTGAATGGATAGAAAAAACTAAAATATTATTATATATGTTTTAAAATGTTTTTACATTTACCCAATAAAGGATAAAGGATTAAAATACGGAAAGAATTCAATTTTAGGCATTTATACCCTAATTTTCATTAAGGGTTCACTTATCACCGTTTCACAGCGAACCGTCATTAAATATAGTTTTGATCAATCTTATAAATTCTATTGGACCAAAAATAACTCTTCTTTATAATCGGGACATCAAAATTTACTTTATGTAAATTTTTTGTATCTTTCCGATAAAGTTCATTTTTTTAATGAATAGTTTAAAATGTTGTATTTTAATTCAAAACCTCTTTTTAAATCTAATTTATTTATATGATTAGATTATAATTTGAATTGGTTTTAAAGTGAAAGTAGAAAATATTTTTACCATTAAATCCAATAGTGTTCATTGGAATCAATTTCACTTTGAAATTGGACTTAAACTGGTGTCAATCTTTTGATACTTATTGTTTCATAAAAACACGCTATTTGTTATGACACCGGGAATTAATAATTAAATTAATTAATGTGACTTATATATTTTGAATTTTTTAAAATAGACTTCATTTTTGAAATCGGAATATCAAATATAGCTTAGGGTTGAATTTTTGGTAATTTTCTGAAAAACTCCAATTTTTGATGAATAGTGAAACCACTAAGTGGTACTTATAAAAACTGATTTTCCGTTTAAATGAAATTTTTCCACCTTTGTGTTTTGAATTTCAAAAATCCTACATACATGGTTGTCATTAAGAAGTAAAATTTGGTTCAATGGGATTAAAATAATTTTTTGGTGAATAGTAACTTATTAAGTTTTTAATCGCGATTAGAGGTAATTAGTGCAATTTAAGGCAAAAATGATATTATAATAAAATTAAAATACCTTGACACATGTCCTACATTTATTGGATGTGTCATGGCCGACCAATACAAGCCATGGGTCAACTTGGGGACCCCATGGAGCCACTTTGGTTGGGAAATGACATAAATAACTTTTTATTTAATGTTAAAGTAAAAATGACACACACATGAAATGTTTTACTAAAAATTTTTTTACATGGGGTTATAAAGATCATATTTTTTATTATAAATATTCGTTGGAAAGATAAAAAGATTTCCTACATCATATTTTTTTTTATAATTTTATGACATCAAAAAAATTAAATTATTTATGACATCATGATGATGTAGCGATGACCTAATTATTTAACGATTTAAATAAAATGGAATGATAATGTAATATATAATACCTACACGTGTCCAAAATCTATTGGATGAGTGGATTTCGAACCCTTATCACCTTATCCTCGAATTATATCTATGTGGGACCTTTTTAATCCGAAACTCTTTTTAAAATAAAGTAACTTATCTTTACTTTCCAAGAGTGCCCCTCCTCTCCCCTTATAAAAGGCCCCCACCTCTAACTCTTTTCCCATACTACCAAAGCATTTGGCTCGGCCAAACCCTACTCATTTTGGCTCTCCACATCCCTCTATTACTCCTTGAAGCCTCACTTTGGGATTAAGTCTTCCCAAGTAAGCCTTTGATCTCAAACTAAGGGGAGTTACCCGATTTTAAGGTAATGTCTTCATTTGAGTCCTTATGTTTTATTTTGCTTCTCCAACCCCCTAAACTCTTTTTATTATTCTCTTTTGTAACAAGTCCAGTATCCTCAATATACTAGGATGTTTTTATAAGAAGGATTCGAGCTTCACTTACACACACCTACATCTAATGGTTAACGAACATACTGTTTCCGTGGATGGTGAGTTTATGCCTCCCGAAACGATGATTGTTCAACATTCTTTTAACACCTTAAAAGGTGGCCATTAAGATGTCACAATATTTATATATGATATATAATATGTTTATTTTTTCCTTAAGCTTGTGTATTTTTCTTTTTGGTCATACCTTTATGGTTTCCATTATGGGTAAACACGATATCTTCATTTAAGGAAGTGCAGACTACCGCCCACTTAAAGTGAGATGATTCGTTAAATACCATATGTGGGACATATAAAGGATGGAACTATGATATTATATATGATATTATACTGAAATTATAATATACCTTTATATCATTATGATTCCATTCTATAAAATACGAAATAGAAATGAAAGTAGCGTCCATGCGTACGTACGGCTTACCGTCTCCATGAACGGTGTGTTTCATTTCTTACCTCTAAATGATTATGTAATATTATGAATACATGTATATGCTGGATATATATGATATATATGTTATCCAAATCAGGAATGGAATTCTGGATATAAAGAACCTTTGACCACACGAACAACATTTAATTGTAAGAAGACCACTTTTGACTTAAGAACCAAATATCGACAAAACAAACAATATTAAATTAAATGGTTACATAATGTTTATAACATGGAAATAAGTGATATAAGAGGAATAATGAACTTGGAATAGGATCTTAAGCAAGTAGAAATTAACTCATGTTTATTATTCATGACATTAAAGAACGATCGAGTCAATTCGGACCCGAGGTAAGGGACTTCATCTCAATCTCCTTCCATTGAGGAATATTTCGTTTTATACACAAATTTCTTTTATACGGTGTATAAAACCCTTTTAATTTTACTTTTATACAATAGGAATTTTTTTTTATGAAGAATTTTACAAAACGAAAAAATGGAATGTTTCTTTTAACGTATGCGGCGACAATGACCTTTTCCACCACCGTGAGTATTATTTGGTCTTTGGCTTCCTCAACAAGCCGTAATGTTTTTAGAATAAAATAAATACCATATACTCTTTTATGTATTTTGGTATTGAAAATGGTTTTGATAAAGGATTCTATTATGTCAATATATTTATGATATATTGTGATTGAAATGTGGAAATGTTATCATTTCATTATATTGGTTTTATGTTTTAAGATTTTATATTGGTACTTGGACATTTTAACGGGTGGCTACATTATAAACCATATGACGGGTGGTGCCGTGAATACCCGGACGGGTGGTTACGTTATAACCTCCAATGGATTGGGTATGGAAGTCGGCCGTATGGCTATTCCATTAAGTATGTATGGAAATTGGCCGTATGGCTATTCCATTAAGTGATATGTGTGGAAGTCGACCGTATGGTTATTCCACTTAAGTATGTTTATGTCCCAAGTTACCTTTATATATGTTATGTGTTCTTTTTATGGGTTTTATGGTAATCCTTTGGTTACAAAAAGGTAAGTAATGATACTTTATTCTGTGAAGAGTTTTTACTACTTCATGAAGGTGAAGGTATTACTTTGATAGAGTATACATGGTTTACATGATGTTGGAAAAACTAAAAGTTTTCATTCTTTGTGTATCCCTTACTGAGCTTTTTATGCTCACCCCATGTTTTTTGAAATGTTTTGCACAAGACTTAATGTGGAATAAGGTCAAGGATTGGATCAAGGGAATGTCATGATATATAAAACATGGGACTAGACACATTTAATTTTAAGAGTTTTTTTATTATGGAAACTTAGTAGAAGTGTCTACTTTGTAATATTTTGAGATGTAATAGTTATGTTCTAATTCTCTAAAACTCTAAACCTGAAAATATCCTCAATGTGAATTATTCATTTGATTCAATATTAAGTAAGGTTTAAGGCCGGGGCCTTATAGTTGGTATCAGTGATCAGTTTAGACAACTTTAGGAGTTATAAAAGTGTTAAATTATAATATGATTGAAATGATATAGCATTTATGGATTACCATGTTTCTTCGCCTAAGATATTTCTGTGTTCAGAATGGTTTTCCACAGAGGAAAAAAATCAGCTATGTTGGGACGACATCAGGAGGAAGACAACCTTCCAAATCAGCAACCTGAGATGGTCGGAATCGGAACTGAACAGTTTGTTGCAGTGATGGCACAGTTGACTCAGGCTATAAATGGTGGTGGTATCCATGCACGAGATCAGCCTGATCAACCGCAGAGGAACATGTCAGTGGTGGAACATTTCATGATGTAACATCCCCCATCATTCAGAGGATCATCTGACCATGTGCCAGCTGAAGGGTGGATTAAAGCACTGGAGAAGATTTTTGATGTCATGGGGTGTTCAGAACATCAAAAGGTTAGTCTTGCTATTTACCATTTTGAAGGGGAAGCTGATCAGTGGTGGTCGATGGTGAAAAATATCAGGGATAGTGATGAGATTGAGGATCTTCACTGGGATGAATTCAAAGGTATGTTTCTTGAGAAATATTTTCCTAAGGTGGTTCGTCTTAGGATGGAAAAACAGTTCCTAGAATTGAGGCAGGAGGATGATTCAGTGGCTGCTTATGAAGCAAAGTTCACTGGATTGGCAAGGTATGCTCCAAAATTCATACGAGATCTTGATAGTAAAATAAACCGTTTTTACTCAGGGTTAAAGCCAAAGTATCGAAGGTCTTTAGCTTCTCATGAGTTCAAAAGTTATGAAAAACTTGTTCGATGTGTGGAGAAGGTGGAAATGGAGTTTGCCGATGATCAAGTTTTCTATGACAAATAACAGAATAAGAGGTCTATTTGGCAGGAAAAAGGGAAGAATTCATCAAAGAAGCAAGGAGGTAAGAAAACCAAATATCCATCCTGTGAGAAGTGTGGTAAAATGCATCCTGGAGAATGTTTATCCAAGTCTGGTAAGTGCTTTCGGTGTGGTAAGTCTGGTCATATTGCTCGTAACTGTAAGGAAGATGATCATGCAGGCAATGAAAAGCCAACGGTAAGATGTTTTAAGTGTAATGAAATGGGTCATTATGCAAATGAGTGTCCAACGAAGAACTCAACTGGGGGAATGCAGCCAGACTACAAGCAGAAATGGGTGGTGAAATCCTTTGCAACAACTTCAGCAGATGTTGGGCCATCGAATGAAGTGGTATCAGGTACACTGTTTGTTTTTTCAGATTATGCCAATGTGTTGTTTGATTCAGGGTCTACACACTCTTTCATTTCAGAGAAGTTTTCTAGTAAATTGGAAATTCCATATCAAGATATGAATCCTGAACTTATCGTAAAACACCCAGAGGGAACGTTGAGACAAAAAGGAATTATAAGAACCTTCCTATCCTTGTGTGTGGAAAGAATCTACCAGCAAACCTTATTGTTTTTCCTCTAGTAGAGTTTGATGTTATTTTGGGCATGGATTGGATTTCTGTTTTACATGCTAATATTGACTGCAGAGCTAAAATGGTTTCTTTTCAGAAAGATTTTCAGTTTGTGTACAAGAATGAACCCTTGATTTTGATAACATATCAGGAAGTTGAGAAACTAGTAAAAGATGGAAATGAATGTTACCTTGCACATATTGTTGAAAATAAAGGAACTGTTCAGATTAATGATCTGCAAGTGGTAAATGAGTATCTTGATGTTTTTCCTGATGAGTTTCCTTTTATTATTCAGGATCAGGAAGTTGAATTTACTATTGAATTAGTTCCTGATTCTAAGCAAATTTCTTAACCCCCTTATCGAATGGCTCAAGTTTACCTTTTAGAGTTAAAGAAACAATTGCAGGAGTTATTAGATAAAGGTTTCATTCGACCAAGCACATTACCATGGGGTGCTCCTGTCTTGTTTGTTAAAAAGAAAGATGGATAAATGAGACTTTGCATCGATTATAGAGCCTTGAATAATATTACTGTAAAGAACAAGTATCCTTTGCCTCATATCGATGATTTATTTGATCAGCTCCAGGGAGATCAGTATTTTTCGAAGATTGACTTGAGGTCGGGGTACCATCAGTTGAAAGTAAAAGAAGCAGACGTTCCGAAGACTATGTTCCGTACTAGATATGGCCAGTATGAATTTTTAGTTATGCCTTTTGGGTTAACCAATGCACCTGTTGTATTCATGGACCTTATGAATAGAATTTTCCATGAGTTCTTGGATATGTTTGTGCTTGTTTTCATCGATGATATTTTGCTGTTTTCTAAAAGTAAAGAGGAACATAAAAGTCATTTAAGGGTTATCTTGCAAACCTTAAAAGAAAAGAAACTATATGGAAAATTCAGCATGTGAGAGTTTTGGTTACAACAAATTTCTTTCCTGGGTCACATTGTTTCAAAAGATGGCACAACTGTTGATCCTACTAAAACAAAAGTTGTTGAAGAATGGCCAAGACCCAAAAATGTAACGGATATCCGTAGTTTTTATTGTTTGGAAGGTTATTACCGAAGGTTTGTTAGAAATTTTTCATGGTTATCTATTCCAATGACTAAGCTAACTCGGAAAGGTGTTAAGTTCATCTGGACAAAAGAATGTGATGATTGTTTTCAGGAGTTGAAAAGAATATTGGTGAATGCTCCGGTTTTGGCACTTCCTTCCAGGAATGGTGAGTTTGTTATATACAGTGATGCTTCGTTGAAGGGACTTGGTTGTTTCCTTATGCAAAATGATCAGGTAATTGCTTATGCTTCACGACAGTTGAAAACTCATGAGGTAAATTAACCTACAAATGATTTGGAATTAGCTGCTGTTGTCTTTGCTTTAAAAAATTGGAGGCATCATTTGTATGGAGTAAAGTGTGAAATATATACTAATCACAAAAGGTTAAAGTATATATTCACTCAGAAAGAATTGAACATGAGACAAAGGAGATGGCTAGAATTAATTAAGGATTATGATTATGCAATTCATTACCATCCGGGAAAAGAAAAAAAAGTGGCTGATGCTTTGAGTCGAAAAAGTAATGCTTCATTAGCAATGTTTCGTTTGGAACGAGATCCTTTGGTTAAAGATTTGGTGAACTTTGGAATAGAAGTTTTTGGTGAAGGAAGTTCTTCTGTTTTGTATCAGGTATCAGTGAAATCTTCTCCATCAGACAGAATCAAGCAAGCACAGAAGCAAGATAGTGAGTTGCAGAAAAAGGTAGAGCTAGTTCAGAAAGGTAAGTTGCATGAATTCAACATTGATAATGATTGTGTTTTGAAGTTTGGGAAGAGATTATGTGTGCCTTGTGATTCACAGTTGAAGAATGAGTTGTTATGTGAGGCTCATAGTTCCCCGTTTTCAGTTCATCCTAGCAGTACTAAGATGTACAAAGATCTGCGAGAGTATTACTGGTGGGATGGAATGAAAAGAGATATTGCTGATTTTACTGTGAAGTGTCTGACTTGTCAGCAGGTTAAAGCAGAGCGGCAGTTACCGAAAGGGATGCTTCAGCCTTTACCAGTGCCAGAGTAGAAATGGGAAAACATATCAATGGACTTTGTTGTGGGATTACCGAGGACATATCGAGGTAATAATGCAATCTGGGTTATTGTTGATCGCTTGACTAAATCTGCTCATTTCCTTGCTATACGAGAAACTTTCCCCTAGATCAACTTTCCCATTTGTATCTTAAAGAGATAGTCAGGTTACATGGAGTTCCCTCTCCATTGTATCTGATCGTGATCCCAGGTTCACATCTAACTTTTGGAAAAGCCTTTAGAAGTCATTGGGTACTGAATTAAATTTTAGTACACCTTTTCATCCTCAATCAGATGGGCATTCAGAACGAACAATTCAGACCTTGGAGGATATGCTACGAGCTTGTTCGATGGATTATCAGGGATGTTGGGACCAACATCTTTCTTTGGTTGAGTTTTCTTATAATAATAGTTTTCATTCTCAGTATACAGATGGCATCATTTGAGGCATTATATGGGAAGTAGCATCGAACTCCAGCATTTTGGGATGAAGTGGGTGAAAGGAAGCTGATGGGACCAGAATTGGTAGAAGAGATGGCAGAAAAAGTTCAATTGATTTAGAAGCACATGAGAACAACTCAGAGCAGGTAGAAGAGTTATGCAGATAACCGGAGGAAGGATCTATCTTTCGAGGTAGGTGATTATGTTTTTCTCAAGGTTTCTCCTTGGAAAAGTGTGATGATATTTTGTAAGAAAGGAAAGCTAAGTCCAAGGTTTATTGGACCATATGAAATTCTGGAGAAAGTTGGATCAGTTTCTTACCGAGTGGCTTTACCTCCGAGTTTATCTCAGGTACACAATGTTTTTCATGTTTCGATGTTGAGGAAGTATATGCCAGATCCATTTCATGTTTTGAGTCCAGATGTAGTTCAGTTGGAGGAGAACCTATCTTATGAAGAACAACCAGTCCAGATTATTGACCACAGGGAGCAGGTGTTACGGAATAAGGTGATTTATCTGGTAATGGTTTTGTGGAAAAACCATGTGATTGAAGAGGCAACATGGGAATCTGAAAATGCTATGAGGGATAAATACCCCCACTTATTTTGATTAGTGAATAAAATTACGAGGATGCAATTCCCAAAAGGGGGGAAGGATGTAACATCCCAGGTAACTAAAGAATAAATAATTTTCATATTTATTAATATTGACGAATTAAATATTAATTTTAATTAAAAGGGGTTTCTACGTTCGATAGCGTACTCGATACGCAACGACGAGTTTCTTTGAAAACTTACATTGCACACAAGTAATAAAATAATATTATTTTAAATGTTAGTTAACAAGTAGCTGTTGTACTAGCGGGAATGGATAGAAATATCTAAAATATTATTATATATGTTTTTAAATGTTTTTACACTTACCCAATAAAGTATAAAGGCTTAAAATACGGAAAGAATTCAATTTTAGGCATTTATACCCTAATTTTCACTAAGGGTTCACTTATCACCTTTTGACGGCAAACCGTCATTAAATATAGTTTTGATCAATCTTATAAAATCTATCAGACCAAAAATAACCCTTCTTTAGAATCGGGACATCAAAATTTACTTTGTGTAAATTTTTGGTATCTTTCCGATAAAGTTCATTTTTTTAATGAATAGTGTAAAATGTTGTATTTTAATTCAAAACCTCTTTTTAAATCTAATTTATTTATATGATAAGATTATAATTTTAATTGTTTTTAAAGTGAAATTAGAAAATATTTTTACCATTAAATCCAATAGTGGTCGTTGGAATCAATTTCACTTTGAAATTGGACTTAAACTGGTGTCAATCTTTTGATACTTTTTGTTTCATAAAAACACACTATTTGTTATGACAGCGGGAATTAATTATTAAATTAATTAATGTGACTTATATGTTTTGAATTTTTTAAAATAGAATTCATTTTTTAATTCGGAATATCAAATATAGATTAGGGTGAATTTTTGGTAATTTTCTGAAAAACTCCAATTTTTGATGAATAGTGAAACCACTAAGTGGTACTTATAAAAACTGATTTTCCGTTTAAATGAAATTTTGCCACCGTTTTCTTTTGAATTTCAAAAATACGACATACATGGTTGTCATTAAGATGTAAAATGTGGTTCAGTGGGATTAAAATAATTTTTTGGTGATTAGTAACTTATTAAGTTTTTAATCGCGATTACAGGTAATTAGTGCAATTTAAGGCAAAAATGATATTATAATAAAATGAAAATACCTTGACACATGTCCTGCCCTAATTGGACGTGTCATGGATGACCAAGACAAGACATGGGTCAACTTGGGGACCCCATGGAGCCACTTTGGTTTGGAAATGACATAAATATCTTTTTATTTAATGTTAAAGTAAAAATGACACACACATGAAATGTTTTACTAAAAAAAATTTTACATGGGGTTATAATGATCAGATTTTTTATTATAAATATTCATTGGAAAGATAAAAATATTTCCTACATCATAGTATTTTTTTTATAATTTTTTGACATCAAATAAATTAAATTATTTATGACATCATGATGATGCAGTGATGACCTCATTATTTAACGATTTAAATAAAATCGAATGATAATGTAATATCTAAGATCTAAACGTCTCCAAAATCTATTGGATGAGTGGATTTAGAACCATTATCACCTTATCCTCTAATTATATCAATGTGGGACCTTTTGAATCCGAAACTCTTTTTAAAATAAAGGAACTTATCTTTACTTTCCAAGAGTGCCCCTCCTCTCCCCTTATAAAAGGCCCCCACCTCTACCTATTTTCCCACACTACCAAAGCATTTGGCTCGTCCAAACCCTGCCCATTTTGGCTCTCCACATCCCTCTCGTACTCCTTGAAGCCTCACTTTGGGAGAAGTCTTCCCAAGGAAGCCTTTGAGCTCAAACTAAGGGGAGTTACCCGATTTTAAGGTAATGTCTTCTTTTGAGTCCTTTTGTTTTATTTTGCTTCTCTAACCCCTAAAATCTTTTTATTCATTTATTTTGTAACAACTAAAGTATCCTCAATATACTAGGATGTTGTTATAAGAATTATTCTAGCTACACTTACACACACCTACATCTAATGGTTAACGAACATACTGTTTCTGTGGATGGTGAATTTATGCCTCCCGAAACGATGATTGTTCAACATTATTTTAACACCTTCAAAGGTGGCCATTAAGATGTCACTATATTTATATATGATATATAATATTTTTATGTTTTCCTTAAGCTTCTGTATTTTTTTTGGTCATACCTTTATGGTTTCCATTATGGGTAAACACGATATCTTCATTTAAGGAAGTGCGGACTACCGCCCCCTTAAAGTGAGTTGATTCGTTAAATACCATATGTGGGACATATAAAGGATGGAACTATGATATTATATATGATATTATACCGGAATTATAATATACCTTTATATTATTATGATTCCATTCTATAAAATAAGAAATATAAATGAAAGTAGCGTTAATGCGTACGTATGGCTTACCGTCTCCATGAACGGTGCATTTCATTCTTACCTCTAAATGATTATGTAATATTATGAATACATGTATATGCTGGATATATATGATATATATGTTATCCAAATCAGGAATGGAATTCTGGATATAAAGAACCTTTGACCACACGAACAACATGTAATTGTAAGAAGTCCACTTTCGACTTAAGAACCAAATATCGACAAAACAAACATTATTAACTTAAATGGTTACATAATGATTATAACATGGAAATAAGTGATATAAAAGGAATAATGAACTTGAAAAATGTTCTTATGCAATTAGAAATTAACTCATGTTTATTATTCAGGACATTAAAGAACGATCGAGTCAAGTCGGACCCGAGGTAAGGGACTTCGTCTCAATCTCCTTCCATTGAGGCATATTTCGTTTTATACACATCATTCTTTTATACAGTGTATAAACCCCTTTGAAATTTACTTTTATACAAAAGGAATCTTTTTCTATGAAGCGTTTTACAAAACGTCAAAAGGGATTGTTTCTTTTAATTTACGCGGCGACAACGACCTTTTCCGCCACCGCGAGTATTATTTGGTCTTTGGCTTCCTCAACAAGCCGTAATGTTTTTAGAATAAAATAAATACCATATACTCTTTTATGTATTTTGGGATTGAAAATGGTTTTGATAAAGGATTATATTATGTAAATATATTTATGATATATTGTTATTGAAATGTGGAAATCTTATCATTCCATTATATTGGTTTTATGTTTTATGATTTTATATTGGTACTTGGACATTTTAACGGGTGGTTTCATTATAAACCATATGACAGGTGGTTCCGTGAATAACAGGACGGGTGGTTACATTATAACCTCCAATGCATTGGGTATGGAAGTCGTCCGTATGGCTATTCCATTAAGTATGTATGGAAATTGTTTGTATGGCTATTCCATTAAGTTATATGTGTGGAAGTCGACCGTATGGTTATTCCACTTAAGTATGTTTATGTCCCAAGTTACCTTTATATATGTTATGTGTTATTTTTATGGGTTTTATGGTAATCCTTTGGTTACAAAAAGGTATGTAATAATACTTTATTCTGTGAAGAGTTTTTACTACTTCATGAAGGTGAAGGTATTACTTTGATAGAGTATACATGGTTTACTTGATGTTTGAAAAACTAATAGTTTTCATTTTTTGTGTATCCCTTACTGAGCTTTTTATGCTCACCCCATGTTTTTTGAAATGTTTTTCACAGGACTTAATGTGGAATAAGGTCAAGGATGGGATCAAGGGAATGTCATGCTGTATAAAACATGGGACTAGACACGTTTATTTTTAAGAGTTTTTTTATTATGGAAACTTAGTAGAAGTGTCTACTTTGTAATATTTTGAGATGTAATAGTTATGTTCTAATTCCTTATAACTCTAAACCTGAAAATATTCTCAATGTTAATTATTAATTTGATTCAATATTAATTAAGGTTTAAGGTCGAGGCCTTATACCACCGATTCCCCCATTTCGGGAGTTAAAAAAACCCCGAAACCATCTCAAGAAGTTTGTATCCATTTATGGGATGCACCACCGCATACGGTGCCCAAATCGGACACCTTGCGGATGATTTATCTAATATAAATTATTTTCCATAATAATAATATTATTTTTATTATATTTTTATTATAACCATTTTTTTCGTTATACAATTTTTTTAAAACCAGACAGGCCATTCTGCCTGTCTCCTTCTCCCAACAGGACCCACAGCATGCGGGTCCTTGTCGGCCAGCTGGGGTCTGTAGACCCCGGTCCTTCCCCGCATCCCGCATCGCCGCCCCGCTGGAGCCCTCTACCGAAGAACCCGTGACCACGCGCTCCACCGGCCTCCACTCGGCCTCCACCGCGGCGTCCCCTGCTGACCCAGTTCTGGCCTCCGCTGAACCCCACTCGCCCATCCACCGAAGCTGAACACCCCGCCGCCGCCTGCTTCTCACATGGCCACCACGCTAAAGCCCTAGACCCCCACCGTCCTCCTGAATCCAGAGCCCGCGCCGCTGTCCAAAAGCCCCCAAACCGGACGGAAGAACTCAAAAACCTGCAAAATTCACCGAACAACCGCAGACTCCTCCGAACTCCGATTTAAAATCCAAAAACTGCATTTGGGAAGAAAAAAATGTATACTACCCGATCATGGGCTTTGATTGAAAAATCAATGACAATTTGGCGATATAATTGATTTGAAATAATGGTTCAGAAACGAAAACGCAAACCAAAACCTCCTAACTCAATGGGTTTCACCTGATGCTTCCCGCGTGATCTACTGCCGCCGCAACACACTACCTTTATCGGAGGAAGAGGAGGAGAGGTATGCCTTGGGGGAGATTCCACCAGGGGAGAACAAGGGGGGAGGGGAGAAGGAAGATTTAAATAAAAATAGAATTAATTAAATTTTTTAATTAATTTAACCCCATAATTAAACCCGCATCTGAGACCTTCGATAGAGTTGAGTTTAAGCCTCCCCTAGGCGAAACACCACCTCCTAAGCATGTCGTCGGTCTCAGAATTTAAATCTGAGGCCCCGTTCAAATGTTATCATATTAAACGTCTGAAGCCGCTAAATTATGAAAACGCCCCCGTGGCCATTTTTCACAGACGGGCCACGCCCGCGAAAGTTACACACCTCCTAGAGAAAACAGAACTCTCTGGACTCAACGGTTCCCTTGTTTTTCCAATCCGAGACACCATTTAGGAGATACAGAGTTTAATCATTAAACGAATAAATAAATTAATTTATTTACCCGTTTAACATTCCGGAAGTGAGCGAGGGGTCCAAACGTCCCACACCGACATCTTTTATGTCCTTCCTAGGGTAAAAACCCCATTTCAGACCCATCTATATACTCAGATCTCTGATCCTGATCACCGTCATGGAGTTATCCCATTTATTTGGCGTTCCTAGTGTGAACGCACTGAAAATTTAATTCCGTCCACTCTGGGGCTCGGAATCGCACGCCGTCTGAGGGAATTTCTTGGAATAATATCAAGAATATTCCAAAGTACTTTATAGCCAAAAATAGGGTTCTTAAATCATTCCATCATTCATGCTTTTCATCCCTGAAAAGAAAAACTAGGGAACCACTCAGGGTACTAAGCCTGCACCTGGCTCTCCCGTACCGAGAAGATCTCTTGCACAACTTCGTGTCAGTGCACACAGACCGAAGTATTTGATCTTTTCTCATGAGGTCTGCCATTTCCGATGACGTACATAGGATCACACACACATCTCTTCTGGTAAACTATGCGGGGAGACATCGTGTACCCACTCCATACATTGGGGTTAGGGAAAGGTGGTGGGGAACCTCTCCATCCCTTTGCATAGTCTCAAACGGCCCGAAGGCTCTCGGGTGTTGCTCACCTCCCCGACTAAAACCCTACGTTGCACATCGCGACTGGAATCACCGCCCGCACCAGGAACAAGGCCCAGTGATTCCTTCCTTCAGAACATCCATATGGTGAAACCCCAAAGGATATCTGTTCGTGCAAGGTTTCACAGTCAATGTCTCACAACCAAGACTCTCTTACATGCTCAGAGAGAGAAGGAGTCAACACCATCGACTAAAGAAAAATGTCTCATGCCTTTCTACCTTACCGACACAGGGTTACACCCGACACCCTGCGTCACCCTGGAAACAACTCAAGCAAGGATACCAGAGAAAAGTCATTTCACAGACAGAGTCTAACAATATTAATGAAAAATGTAGAAGTGTTGTAGAGTGTACCTCTTATCACCTCATGCTCTGCAGGATCGTAGACATCCAAAGCTCGCAGCTTTCAGCGGTCCCAACCATTAGCTCCCGGAGCCTGACGTAGACCACCTAGTGGTGATGGGAAGACCTCATAAATCCATCCCCCACTTCCAGCTCCTCCTACTCCTCTGCTATCACCACATCTCTGGGTGATACTCCAATCACGACACTGCCGCCGTCGTGGGGGTACACTTGCTGCATGCCTGAAACTCTATGCATGCCTGGTCTGGCAGTCTCGTTCCAGGTGACCTCGCCCATCGCAATAATATCACTGACTCTCTCTAGGCTACACTGGTGCCCTCCGGCACCACTTTGGTGTACGACTACGCCCCAGAGTCCGGTTATCAGAAAGCCACTTGCGTCGAGGTTCTGTCAACCGATGCCCGCTAGGAGCGGCAGACGTCTACGCTCTGTCGAGTCTACTCCCACAACCAAATGTAGAATGCGACAAGAAGCTCTCGGTCACCATCACTTGCTTTAGCACCCTTTTATATGTGGAAATGCACAAGGGTACTTTGACAACATGAATCTCTCTGTGGAGACAATGCTCAAACTTCCACGCTTGGAAGTTGTGTCATGGACCAAGTCCGGGATATAACGTGCACGGTCTGCGAAACTAGTCGCGTACTCGGCCACCGTCATCCCTCCATGCTAAAACACTGGGAGCTCCTAAATCTGAATGGAGCGCAAGCAGGAGGGAAAAAACACCTCACAAAACAACAACTAAAAGTCACCCCATGGAAGCGACGACTCGTCAAGAAACCGAGTCACCAGACTCCACCAACGCCAAGATGCTCCCCGAAAAAGGTTGGCTGCCAAGGACACTCTCTGATCAATCAGCGTCTGCAGAAGCCTGGAAAGGCGAACCACTATTCTATCCAATCCTCTACTACCTGAGGGTCTGGATCACCACTAAACCTCAGCGGTCTCTGCCGCTGGAACTCTCAGAGCTTTCTCAACCTGTGCTCAAGCTCATCCTACTCTATTGAATCTGTCTACTGCTCTGTTGAATCTGTCTACTGCTCAACATTTGGGGGTGCTGCTACCATCCCACCTAGAGAAAGGGGCTCGCATGATGGGTCTTGGATAGTGGCCTCGTAGCTCACATGGTCTTCGTCACGAACCAAAGCTGGTATCTTGGATAGCTATCTTCTCGGAGACATCCTGAATATTATCAAGGAGTGTCGTAGTCAGATGAGGATATATGTATATATCAGTATCAACAATGGGGAGCTGACTCAAGAAGGACAATCAAAGAATCAATCCTATGTGGTGCAGAAACCAATTTTCCCTGCAACAAGTGTCTCAGCATGCAGAGTCGACAAGGGGTTATCAGGGTCCTAGTGAATGGATACGTCGGCCGCCGCACCATCACTGGACTCCCTGTCATGAGAGCCTCTCTCGAGATATGTTAATACTGTTTCCCTAAATCCCAACCAATTCATTTTTAGGGACGTCCAAACAATGTCCCAATGAGCGGACCGACTCTGATACCACTTCGTCATGACCCGACCCTACCTGGGCTCGAGCCATATCTACCCCAAGCCCGACTCCATAGGCCAGGGGTTGGCGACCAGCGTCGAAGGCACAACAACTTATGGAGGCCTTTTCCTAAATACCTATACACACACACACACACACACACAACACACTCAATGAAAAATTGCAGTGTAGAAAGAAACATCAAGTAGAGTAAAGTTCAACTGCTATATATAAACCACCAAAAGTGCGTCGACCTATAAAACTAAAAAGAAAGTGCTGAAAGTAAACTGAAACGAAAAGGGAAAAAACACGGGCCCAACCAGAAAAGTTCCACAACCAGGAAACAGGTGAAAAAAAACGAAACAAAACACATGGATGGGTCCCCCACCTGGAATCTGACTCCGACCACCACACGCGGTCCAAGCTCCCAAACTCCTAAGCTCCGCTATAGTCATGACCATGTTGTATGTCGTCTGCAAGGGAACATCAAGTGCGGGCAAAGCCAAAGCACGTGTGAGTATAAACATACTATGTAGGATACCCTAAAAGCTCGAGGGAGAAACAAAGGAGGTGTCGAAGGGTGAGCAGTAGATCGAATAGGGGAAAGTAAATGAGTAAAACCATGAGTGCAGTCAAGACTACAGTAGAGAGTCCAGCTCAACCCAACAAGAGAAAGGAAGTAGACTCGTCCAATCACAAGGAGATGGAAACCAGGAGAAGATGAAATTCCCGTCGAGTCTTCGCTACCTATAGCAGGAGAGTAGACTCTTCCAACCACGAGAAGCTAGACACGGAAAGCACGTGGCATACCCCACGCGGCATCGTCTCTCCTAGAAGGAGTGTAACCAATCCCAAGAAGTGGGTAACAGAACAAGGTATATACATAGTCATAGTATCAATCAAGAAGCCTGAACAAGATCATAAGGGGATCTGCATCCCGTAGCTCAGTCCAAAAAAGTGAGTAGACAACTGTCCCAGATGTAAACACCATCGATGCTCAGCATCCCTCATGTCTGCCCCGAACTGCAAGTGAATGGGATCAAATCACCGCACCTCTAAACTATCCGCTTTGGGCGGCACTGACTCACGCACAAGGTTTTAGGTCATGTCACAAGGATGCTTCATGGTGGGGAAATCTCCCGTCTTACTTGAGAGTTCAGGGGGAACGTCAAGCCACACCTCGTCACTGCCCCGCAGTCGAGAGGTCTCCTAAAATTCGATAGGCGACTCCCAGCCCAGCCCCGCTGGAGGGTCCCTGATAGTTGACGGGTTCCCAATATAGGGAGAGCTTACAAGAGTTAACGGGTTCCACACTACCAAGTCCCATAACAGGGTAATCCACATGAGGGCGACCCGGCTAAAGACGTCGACGGGACCACTACCCAACCAGGATGGAGGTAACCCGGCATAGGGGACCACTGCCCAGCCCACCTGAAGGTAACCCATCATCGAGGACCACTACCCCGCCCAGTTGGAGGTAAGCATGACATCGGGGACCACTGCCCAGCCCAGATAGAGGTAAGCCCGGCATCAGGAACCATTGCCCAGCCCCACTGGAGATAAACCCGGAACTGCTTTGGCCATCCCTGCTGGATGATACTGCTCAGTGAACACCGTTGTACTGGCCATCCCTACTGGATGGTACATCTGGCGATCCCTGCTCAAAACAACCTCATCCCTACAAGTAACAACCTCAGCCCTACTTGGAACAACCTCCTGGGTAGAGGATCGGTGCCCGCATAACGTTTTGGTCACATCGAATCCACAAGAACTCTACCAGGGAACATAGAGTGAAAGGAGAATCTCCCCAGGCCTCACAAGGAGATCACGCTCCAATCCGCTGACTCACTGTCGACGCAGACAGAGACAACTCATCCCATAATGTGGTGAAACACCCATGTTGTATGAGCACACGTAGTCACAAATGGTGTCGTTGTTTGATGAAAGGGGCACGACACTGAAACCCCTCACAAATGAAGAACCAGAGGAAACAACTATCTCTGTCGGCCAAACCATCGAGAACGAAACCTGGGGGAGACCACTTAACCCAGTTGGTCAAACAAAAGAGCACCGGGCCAGGTGAAACACCACCCTACTAGTCAAACCAATGAGCACAGAGCCATGGGAAAATTATACCCTACTGGTCAAACAAATGAGCAGAATGGGACCCTCTATGTCTCGAGAGGTCAAAGTACGCAAAGAAAAACACATCACGCACATGGAGACCACATGACGTGTGGCCCCATCTAAATCCCAACCAAACACACAAACATTCTCAGGTACCAACATCCACATGTACCTCCCAGCGTTCCCGTATACTCCCGGAGTATACCACGTCTCCATCCCAAAGTCTAATGTGAACACGGCACCCCACGTCAAAACAAAGGTGTAACATAACAACTCCAACCTACCACCTCAACGGCTGAGTTGTAGACAACCACATCTCTTTAAACACAAACATCACTCTCCTAGGAGTGAACGCGATCACATGCCAAGTGTTCTCTACAAACATGGTAGAAGAACAGCCACCGGTACACCATTCAGGTTTCCACATTTGATGAGATATCAATGGAGACTCCGAATATCCCAACGGATTTCACCGTTGTAATCCTCGCGGAAAAAACATGCGAGATAGGCTATTTACATGCCTCAAAAGGATATCTAACAGAAACGTCACCAACACCACCTTACGCCCGAACGGTGTTCCGTGATCCTGAGCCTCAACCATAAAAACATTCGGGGGAATCACACCACTGAGATCTCCTTGGGAAGACACGTCAAAAAAGACTGCTCACTTGAGCACAACAGATATATGGAGAAAAAGATGCATTCTGGCACACCGCACACGAGCGGTGCTTCGTGGGACCCACATCCCTGTCCCGAAACACAAAGAGTGATTTTAACCATTGCCATTCTCTCGAAAAATCACACAAGTTGGACAATTCACTTGTCCAAAACGGGCACCCGATGATAATGCTGGAAATCACTGTCATCTCCCGAAACGGCCCTCGCGGGGCCCGCACCAGCGTGTGGAATTAAAGCAGGCAGACTGTACCAATGAAATTCCCTTAGGAAAACAGCCAAAAATGACTCCTCACACGCCCCGAACGGACGTCCGGTGAAAATGTTACAAAATGTTGCACGTAGCTGAAAAGATGGGCCGTGGGGCCCACACCTCAACTCCGGTTTCAATGTCCGAAATCACACCGGAAAAATTCGTCTCAACGCCAGGGTCACAACGCCGCTAACGGTGCCCTAAACAGACGTCAGATGCATCTGCGCCGCTCAGAACACGAACCCTTGGAAAAATGTCAAACCACATAATAGTGTGTCGTGCCACTGAGGCCCCCGCTTCGAGAGTTAAAAAACCCTAAAACCATCTCAAAACGATCATCTCTATATATGGGACGCGCCGCCGTAGACGGTGCCCAAATCGGACACCCTGCGGATGATTTATCTAATATAAATCATTTTTCATAATAATAATAATTATAATAATAATATTATTATAACCATTTTTTTGTTATACATTTTTTTTAAAACCAGACCGGCCATTTAGCCGGTCTCCTTCTCCTTTTTAAAACTAGACCGGCCATTCGGCAAGTCTCCTTCTCCTAACAGGACCCACAACGTCCGGGTCCTTGTCGGCCAGCCGGGGTCCGTAGACCTCAGTCCTCCCCCGCATCCCGCGTCGTTGCCCCGCTGGCGCCCACTACCGACGACCCCGCGACTATGTACTCCTCCGGCCTCTACTCGGCCTCCGCCGCGACATCCCTTGCTGACCCAGCATCAGCCTCCACTGAAGCCTGCTCACCTAGGCACCGATGCTGAATGCCCCACCGCCGCCTGCTTCTCACCCGGCCACTGCGCCGAAGCCCTCGACCCCCGCCGTCCGCCAGAAGCCAGAGCCCGCGCCGCCGTCCGAAATCCCCTAATCCGGCCGAAAGAACTAAAAAACACGCAAACTTCACCGAACAACCGCGACCTCCTTCAAACTCTGATTTACAAACCAAACATTGATTTGGGATGAATAAAATGTATACTACACGATCATGGTATTTTATTTCAAATTCAACGGCAATTCGACGCATTAATTGAATTGAAAGAATGGTTCAGAAACAGAATCAAAAACACAAACCAAAACCTCCTACCTCGATGGTCTTCACCCGATGCTTCCCGCGCGATCCCCCGTCGCCGCAATGCACTACCTCGACTGGAGGAAGAGGGGGAGAGGCCTGCCTTGGGAGAGATTCCGCCAGGGGAGAACAAGGGGAGGGGAGGGGAGAAGGAGGGTTTAAATAAAAAAAGAATAAATTAAAATTTTTAATTAATTTAAACCCATAATTAAACTCGCATCTGAGACCTTCGACATAGTCGATTTTAAGAATCCCTAGGCCAAACAGAACATCCCGAGCATGACAGCCATCTCGGAATTTTAATCTGAGGCCGTGTTAAAATGTTATCATATTTAACGTCTCCAGCCGCTAAATTATGAAAATGCCCCCGTGGTCATTTTTCACAGACGGGCCACGCCCGCGAAAGTTACACCTCTCCTAGGGTAAAAGACATGATCTGGACTCAACAGTGCCCCCATTTTTCCCATCCGAGCCACCATTTAGGAGATACTGAGTTTAATCATTAAACGAATAAATAAATAAATAAATAAATTTGCCTCTTTAACGTTCCGGAAGCGAGTTAGGGGTCCAAACGTCCCTCACCGGCTTTTTTTATGTAGTTCCTAGAGTAAACTCCCCATTCTGAGCCCATCCGTACACTCAGATCTCTAATTCGGATCACCGTCTAGGAGTTATCACATTTATTTGGCATTCCCAGTGTGAACGCACTGAAAATTTAATTCCGGCCAATCCGGGGCTTGGAATCGCATGCCGTCTGAGGGCATTGCTCTGGAATAATATCAAGAATATTAAAAAGTCCTTTATAGCAAAAAAAGGTTCTTAATTTTTTTTTAATTGAAAATATTTATTACTTTCAACTACACTACTTTTCTGTTTTCACTCATCCTAATATCCTATAACAAATATAAAAATTGATTTTATTAAAAAAATATACGGTAAATATATAAAGCAACCTAACTATAAATTTAAAAAACATGATATCATAAAATAGTATTTTTTAAAATAATAATACTTTAGAACATATAATATTTTGATTATATATGAAATCATTATTATAACATTTTTATAATTTTTTTAAGAAAACAAAATTTAAAAATACAAAACATGAGTTTTTCTTAGAAAACATGAAAACCCATCAAAAATAATTTATTAAGGACAAAATATTTTCACCTAAAATTAAAATTGTCATTGTTTTTAAAAATTAATTATCTTACCCTTTTAAATCAAACAATTTCCATGACTACTCGATATAAATAATATAAAATCATATAACTTCCTCTGGATAGTATCTTCGTGGAACTCCTATAAATGGATTAAACATAAATATTGACTTCCAAATCAATCCTTTAGAGAAAATAACCATTTCACAATGCATTATAATCATCAAGAGATTTATTAGACTCACTCAATATTATTAGATTTATTAGGCTCCTATGTAATCATAAATAATATTGAAGGACCATGTCATGAATAAAACAATTTAATATTGCATTTTTTTTGTCATAACACATTTGAAAACATATTTTGAAATGGTATATAGTAAATTTTTGGATATCAAAATAACATTTCCATGATACCATAAAATTTCAAAAATAGAATTCCCTAAAATAAAATAAATAGAGTTTTTATTCTATGAAAACATACATGTTGGTAATTAAATATAATCAGAAAACAACTGTTATAGTGGAAGGAATATTTATTGATGACATATACATTGAAATTGAACATTCATTTGACCTATTTGTTAAAAAATTTAAAATATTATTCATAAAATATGTCAAATGAATTATTTTCAAATCATATGAATAAAAAAAATTATAATTCATAAATTTACATATATTAAAATTTATATAATAGTATTAAGCTGTCTTACATTAAATAAAATTGTTAACCAAATAAATTGATTAAATAACTAAAAATAATATTTTTAAGGTAAATAAAACTTACCTTGATCCCAGTTTGTTACAATCATTTATTATGTTCATACTTATTGAAAAACATCCGAAATTATACACTAAAAAATCATTTGTTAATTTTCTAATCAATCACTAAAATATATGAGTTTGAGAATCATGTAAGGAAGGGATTTGATTAGGGATTGGTAGATTAAGATGTCTAAAATTTTTATAGGGATAGATGATTTGAAATTCATTTTTAAAAGTGAGGGGAGTGTAAATATAGGAATTACATAAACAATAAATTATATTTATGCCATCGTAACATCATTTATAACCAAGGAAACCCAAATTAAATTATAATATTTCATAGGGTTTAAATAAAATCAAATGATCATGTTTAGACAAGTTTTGTTCACAATATAAACCTTTTCTTTGTTTTAAACTATATTAAACTCATTTTACCCTTAATTGTGAAAATTTAATATTTTATGATGTTAAATTAAATATTTGAAAAAAATAAAAGGGAAATTATTACAAGAATTTAACATAATGACTCAAAATTAAGATTAAAACTTTTCAGGTCCAAATTTTCTTAGTGGAACAAAATAAATATTATGATATTTATACAAAACTAATGAAACATTTTTTTCTGAAATTATCTAATTTATGTGTAAAAAATTACTTTTAAAATTGTAATAAATTCATTTCAATATTTATATATTAAATAATTAACGAATTATGTTTTCTTTAAATTTTGAGATATACAAAACTGAATTTCATATTCCGACCAATTCATTTTTTAGAATCCAAAATAGTTTTTAATATGAATAAAATATAACTTATCATTAAAAAATCACTTATTGGGATCCCAAATTATAAATATTGTTTTAAAATTCATTATTTAATTCCATTTTAAAAACTTTGATAAAACAAAAATAATCCAAAAGGATAAACTAATTATCTTAGGTTTATTTTAATTTTTTACCAGAAAGTTTTAACATTGTTTAAGTTATTTAAAAAATTACCAATTGGATAAATTTTACCATAGTTATTATTAATAATTCCTTAAAAAATTGCAATTATTACAAAAAGTGTAAATTTTTATTCCAATTGGGGGATAAATTTTTTCTGAAAATTATATTAATATAATTTGTAGAAATTAATTTACCATTAGTACTTAAAACCTAATTAATATTTTTTTTGGAAAAATGTTCTTTATTCCCCAAAAGGACCCCATTCCTAAATAAGGTATAAACACCATTCCTATTTCATTCATTATATTATATATCATTATTATATTATGTTACATTATGATAAAATGGGACTTTAAAAATACTTTACATAATGAGATTAGATGATGGTTTTCTTTAAATCTATATTTTTCACTGTTCTCTTCAAACAAATCTACTCTGAAAAATATTAAAATTTTTCCCCATGATTTATGTGATAATGTGATTTCAAAAATTAAATTCCTTTTATATATTAAAATTCCCTAATTTGGAAATATATATTTATAATAAAACCATATAAGAAAATAAGCACAATTTGATTAGAAATAAATCTTTTCATTTTGATTGAAAATTTACTTAATATTCTTATAATAAATTTTTCTCCATAGAATATATTTATTAAATAATAATCATAAATTAAAATTATTTATCACTAATTAATATGGTTTTTTAAATTCTTCCCTATTTTAGAAATTTCATCACCACAATTTAATTCACTTATTTAAAAATGAGGATATTATTCCCTCAAAGCATTTTAAGATCGCATCTTCCTTTGTCAACACAAAAAAAAATTTCAAAAAATAATACCTTAATGAATTACATTATTTTTCATCAATATCTCACTGTAGTCTATAATTTTTACAAGGTATTCCCCAAAAATATGGTTCTCTTCCAAAAAAAAAACAACTTTAGGGATCAAAACAGGAGATGCATCTAGGACATATTTTCTTATAAATAAATCGTGAAATATTTTATATTCCTAAGATAAAATAAGAGTCAAGGAAACATGGGATGAAATTAATAAAATACTCTATATGATCTCATATGTTTCAATGAAATGGATACATATCTTAACTTTATATCCATAATATATAACACATTTTCCACATATATTATTTAAGAAAATCACAATCACCTTTCTTAAAAGAAAAATCTTCCCTTTGGTTATCTAAATTATTTTTTTCCTTACTCTAGACCATGCTCATAATTTTTTGAATCATATTTATCTTAACAAGAATTTAGTCTAAAAATTATTTGTATAATATATTCCTTTATTTTACTTCATAAAAAAATATTGTTTTTACACTATTTTATGTATAATTTTTCAAATATTTTCATCTATATACTAGAATGAAAACTAAAATTATCCGAAAACTAAAATAATTAAAAATTATAATATTGAATTAAAAATAAATACATAAAATTAGATAAAATTATTTATTCCATTCTGTTAATAGTTCACTTGTACTTTCAATCATATTAGTGATTAAAAGGAATATTGAAATTTAATTGAGTACCCAATGACATCTAAAGGCCATTTTAGAAATTCTATGTAAATATGGGATCATGGTTATATAATGTGGAGAGAGGAACACTATGTAACATGTCTCTAACATTGATTTATATTCAGGAAAAATGATGAAAAGATATATTTTATTGGATCAATAGAAAATGTGTATATTTTTCTACTCAATCAACAATATTGAGAAAACATATCATTACCTCACTATTACATTGGAAATCCCATAACAAAAGATATAGTTATATACACTCACATCCATTTTTTCAATCATAATATAAATAATATTATTTAGTAAATTTTATAAATTTAACATTTTGACAAGGCAAACACATTTTGATAATGTCAACAAAATCACATTAAAATCCAACAAAGAAGAAATACACCAAATGGTCTTTATATTTCATAATACATCCAATATGAATGGAAAATGAGTAACTATGAGATTATCTTGAAAATTATCTACCTAAATATCCCAAAGAAGATATATTTAATTTTAAATAAAATGATAACACATTATTCATTATTATTAATATTGACAAACATACCCTTTTTAAAAGATTCTATTTTTTCCAATAAAAAATGGTTCACACTATGAACGTGCCAAATTATTTATCAATGATACGATTATACTAACATCTAATATAAATATGTGGTTGATTTGGGATGAAAAATATCTTGTAAAAAATTCATAAAATAAATAACAAATGGTCCATGTACCAAAATTAACATGGTTAATGTAACAATATTCTTCTAATTTAATTAATCATCTACATTGGTTATTTTAAACATGGCAATGAATTATGATATAATAATCCGTAACCAATTTTATCCAAATTCACAACCTCATAAGAAAATATTTCTATCTAAATATATACTTTAGACAATGGTGATTAGTATATATTTCTCACATTATGTAAAGTTTGTCTCATTAATTTTAAATAAAAAATCAACAATATGTAGTTTATGGTTTGGTGTTGGATTATTTAGATTATAAGGATAAATTTAACTTGATTAATAATAAGTTACATAGTCATTCTATATCAAAATTCATCATACTCCCTTTAATGAATCATAATTATAACAAAAATCATATTTTCATAATTTTAGGTATAAAATTGGTGGACTCACTAATATTCCACTCAATTACATGAACAATTCAACATATTCCTCTTTCTAGATGAACATAACTCATGTTCATGAAAACATATTATGTGGGATAGATAACCAATAAAATTTTTAACATAATATTCATAATAAATGTCTAATGCATGTAAATACGAATATTTGTGAAATTTATATGTCTTGGCCATTCTTCAAAAAAATTAGTTTTAGCATGGTCAACCATTATTCCATATTTTAAAACAATACTCCCATGAAAATAAATATGATACCACATCATTTGATATTATAATATCTTCCAAATATGTCACAAAGTATTTAAACACACATATCTATTTGGGTCTGGAAAATTTAAATCCTTTATTCCAATCTTTGGAAAATTACATGGATGTTGACCCATCTCATTGGAATTAAATAATATTACCATTATCTTTTCATTCATTTTTGGTCATTTTATTTATATTAATAAAAAACATTACTAAAAGGTCTACATTGTAAAGTCATTATTGGTTTTACAATATATTTTCAATAGTGGTTTTGGACATCGTTATCTAATGATAGAAACATGATTTTCTTGATTCAAAATTTTTGATTTATTTTTCCACATATCAATATAATTTTACATTTTATTATTACATTTTTAATAAAATAAATGATCAATAAAAACTCTATTTCTAACAGGTCGACACATAGAACATGTTACTCCAGGTTTTTAGGTCATGGGATGTCAATTCAATTTAATATCTTCAAGTAAATCCTACGTAATACTGATTATTTTTACAAGCAATGTCCCAGATAAAATATTTTCCATACTATGACAAATGAGAAATGTTTTATTCACATGTGGCCCTTGAAACATCCAACTTATTCCAAAATTCAATGAATTCTTTATATATCCTATGTAGAAAATAAATATACTAATTTTCTTAAATTCATCCCATTATAAATAATACATCTCTTATCATTAAATAATATTTATAACCATTGACCACCAATAGTTATATTATCCTTTAGTACATTATATGGAATGGTTTTCTTTATATCAGTTTAGCAAACCATGACTTTGAATAAGATCTTTATGAATGTAACACGTGATTCTACTATCATAGTGTACAATGATTCATTGGATGTTGTAGATTGTTGTTTCATGAAATGATAATCTAAATAAATGTTCCTATTTGGTGAACGTGGTTTCCCTAGATCATGTATATCACCACCACCCATATATTATGTAAAATGGTCAATCAAAATAAAAAACCAAATCACTTATAATTATAACTATTCATGAATTATGCATTGGAAGAATATTGTCATCTTGATTTGTTCCTAAGTATGGATTCGTATTTCTTCTATGTTAACACTTTATGAATATAAATAGTTTAGATGAAGAAAATGGAAATATTTATATTTATATTTTATATCATATTAAAAATAAGGTAAACTTTTATCAAGGGTATTCTTTTAAAATTATCATCTTCTATATTGTTATCTAAACATTTACTATGATAAAAAAATAAAGGCTCATTCCTTATTCATTTGATAAATTTAATTTTAAACTAAAATTCACATTATTCATTTCTATATGATATTTATGGTTTGCTATTTTATTAAATTAGTTCATTACACATACATTGGAATCACATATATTGAAAAGTTGAATCATCTAGTAAGAACCTATTTTCTATAATTAGAACCTTTTAAAAAGAAACCTATTTTATTTTTATGAAAAATCCTTGTAACATTCATATTTACATCTTATGTGTTACCTCTCCTCCTTAAAACTAGGGATATAAATTATAACAACAGGTGATAAAAAATATTATCAAGGAAAATAAATGTAAGAATGAAATTTTTTATCTGATTTTAAATCTATGAGATCATAAAATATATTTTACCATTAACATAACAATAATTGAGTTCAAATAATCATTTACATTCATAAGAAATCAATATTACTTCCCAATTTTATAATAACTCAGTATATAATAAACATAATGGAAAAATAATAAACATTAGGGTTTCATGGAAAATATGATAACCCTTGAAAAAAAATTCACAAAAACATTAATTTTTACACAAAAAGTGAATTATAATTAGTTTAAATTATATAATATTTTTAACATTTATAATAATATTATTTATTTTAAATAACATAATATTGCAGAGAAATTCATGTAGTTCCCCTGAGAAATAGTCTCCATAACACCCTTTAAATCACCCTTAGGATTTGAATAAAAATTAAGGAACACTCCAAACATAAATCTCAAGAGAACATCATTGTTACATAATTCATTTGAGATATATATTTTGATCACCCATCATCAATAGCTATATAGGGCACACCCATCATCATAAAAAATGTTCAAGGAAAATATCATCAACGTAACATTTTCATTTTCCATGTTTTCATTATAAATCTTGGAAAAATTAATTTTGAACCCATACATAGTAAACATTAAAATATTAAAATAGCCTAACCATTTAAAAACACATTTTTAAAATGAAAATACTTAGAACACAAGGAAGGTTTGTTTTCCATGAATAAAACTTGTAATACTATAAAGGAATACAAATATAAAATAATACTAGTTATGGTGGGAAACTCTACTAAAATTATATGTGTTAAAATTGAACATCACATTGGAATATTTATAATCAAAGTCAAAATCATTAATATAGAATATGTAAAATGATATCTTTTTGAAACCATTGAATGAATATCAAAAGTGTCCTTAATAATTGATTCAAGAACATAAAAATATAACTACATATTAATTTTATGATTAATTTTATCAAAGAAATATATTTAAAAAATAAATATTTAATGTAATTCGGAATATATTTCTATGTTAATGTGACCTTACCTCAACTCTTACTTGTTACATACATCTTTTACCTTCCTATTTTGTAGAAAAATCCAATATGATTACATATAAATGATTCTATATATGGTTTTATGATCTAAATATGTTTTATATGACATGAGGAGATATTAATGGAAGGTATTTGGGTGTTTATTGATAGATCTAGAGTGCTCAAAACATGGGAGGAAGAGAGGATATGAGGTTCCTTTATAAGCGGTGGTAGGGGATCTCAAAGAATTAATTATAAAGTTAATATATATATATATACCCTAGTAATTCAATGTGGCACTTATGAAATAAAAAATAGAATATAATATCTGATAGGGTTGAAAAAAACTAAACTAATAACATTTAGATGTCTTTTGAATACATTTTATGCCTTGTCTCCCACTTAAATGATTTTAAACTCATTATAACCATATCTCCGATAATTTTGATTTTACAGTGGTAACATAATCACAACATAAAAAGGGGGCTCTATAATGAAATTTAACAATATTATTAACAATATTAAATGAATTTAATAT
This sequence comes from Viscum album, assembly GCA_963277665.1. NCBI lineage: Eukaryota > Viridiplantae > Streptophyta > Magnoliopsida > Santalales > Viscaceae > Viscum > Viscum album. The sequence continues at coordinate 2,019,637,252 of OY728127.1, forward strand.
GTTTCAAATTATATATTGGGATAATATAAATTTCATGATAATAACACAAAACACATATACATAATTTTAGGAAAATACAAGATTTATTTATAAATTTATTTTACCTTGAAAACAATTAATATACTAATTTATAGATTTTTTTAAAACAAAATTAATACAGATATATTTTGAATATTTTGTATCAATAGATAACTTAATTTAATCTTCCAACAAAGTCCATAATTTCTATGACTCAAAATAATTTTTTATTCAAAATATATATATAATCATTAAAAAAATGTAAGATTGGGATGCCAATTTCAAAACAATAATTAAATATACATAAATTAATTCTTTATTTAAAAATTTGGTTGAACACAAATCATAAAATATGATAAATTCATTTCATAGTGTTTTACTAAATTATTACCCTATAGTTTTAACACTTTTTACCGTAATTTACCATTGGCTAATGCGATAAATTTTACCATTGTTACTATTATAAATTACATCAATTAAAATGGAATTATTTACCAACATTATACCTCATGAATTAAATTATAGAATGTATTTTTCTTAAATTAATTAATATAAGGGTTAAAATTAATTTATTATTACAAAAAAAATTAAAATAAAATCATTTCTTTAGAAAATACTCATTTTTAAGCCCAAAAATAAACTCATACAAAAATACAGTGTAAGCATGATTATAATGTTAATAATTATATAATATTTTAATAAATGATAATTATGTAACATTTATTTCAAATTAAACTTTGAAATTATATTATTTAAAATAATTAAATTCCTATTTAAAAAATATATATTTTAGTATTCAGGGAAATATAAATCTTTTTAGAAAACTACAAATATTTCACGTTAAAAATTTTGATACACTCATTCAAAAAATATAATATATTTTGAAAAATTATATATATATATAATTTAAATATATGTCTTTTAAAAAAGCATATAAGGCATTAAATATTAAATTGATTTGAAATTATGTTTTTCAAAATAACTGAATGATAACCTAATATTCATAAGATAATAATAAAACTATAAAATATAATTAAAGAATATTAATATGATATGTTATTTTGTTTAATCTAAATCAACTATGTTCTTAAATTATTCCCCCTTTTTTAAATTCAATCCTTGTAAATGTATTCACATATTAAATAAGAGAGGATATCTTTATCTTATAGATTTTTTTATTCACATGTTTTATCATGGACGAAATAGTTATCCCAAAGACCATAACATAATAAGTTATGTTATTTATCCACACATTCCATATTAATTCAATAATATTTATTATTTACCTTATATAAATGATCTTCTTCCAAATTAACTGCTTTAGGAATAAATACATGAAATGTATCTACCACATATTTTATAAACAATAAAAAATGAAATATATCATGTTACTTAGAAAAACTGAGAGGTATGGAATCATATTGAGAATATAGTAAACATTTCTATATAATTACCTATTATTTATTGAAATTTATACTTTTCTATACATTCTAAAAACATATTAAAATAGTTCTATAATGTTACTCTAAAAACATAATCTACTACATCAAAAGAATGATATTTTCTCGAGTAATTGGCATAACCTTTTTACCTATAATACGTCATCATAGGTTATTGAATCATATTCACCGTCTATTCCATTTTTTGTAATAATTATAGTCCCAAAATACTCTTTCTTCTACTTCATCCAAAAAAATTATAGACTAACATTGTTTTTGATTTATTGACTCAAAAGGTTCCATTAATAAACTTGAAAGAAACCTATTATTCTATAAAAATTAAATAATGAATGATTTTTATCCAAAAATACATGGTAAAAAATATAATAGGATCAAATTTTATCTTCCATGGTCTGAATAGTTTACTTCTATTGTCTATCATATTGGTGTTGGAATTCTATATTCCAATTATGTTCAGAACCAGAAAACTTTTCAAAGCCTTATTAGGATTTGTTGTGAATATGGGACCATGTTCAAATAAAAATTATATAAGAACTTAATTTAAGATGGATATATCATTGAGGTATACTCAAGAAACATAATATATTTATATAGTTTATTTAATTGGATAAAAATATAGAGTTTAATATTGGTGACCAAAAATATCGAAAACCGTATTATTACGTTAAGATGTTCTAGGAAATGACATCATGTAATATATATATATATATATATTATAAAATAAAAATTTAAGAACTAGAAAAAGTTAAGACATACCCATTGTTAATTTAAATTATTATTTAACCTATTTAAAAGCAAAAAATATTGGTAAAATTCAACAATGTCCCAGTTTATTGTATCCCAAAAGTAACAATCATAATGCTCTCTACACATCATAGTTTTTAGGGGATGAATGAAAAATTAATAACTATGAGATTCACCCAAAAATTCTCACTTCAACATAAAATTAAATTGAATATATAATATTATTACATATCTCATAAAACCTTCTACTTCAAAAATATTCTCAAACAACATTTACATCTTAATTATTTCTACTAATTCCTATAAATTGTGATCCTCCTTCTCATTTATCTTAGTTATTTCACACTAAGATGATTAGAGTTTCAAAAGGAATAATAAATAGGTATATAATGAATAAAAAATCTCTAGTAAATAATTCATCATCTAATTAACCAATGTTTAATATATTAAATGTATCATGGTTAGTGTTGTATTAATCTTATAAAACATAACATCGATTACATTTAGTTAATTCCTATACTAGAAATAAATCATATAGTCATAATATTTAATTAGTTATAACCAAATTCTTAACATAATATATATAAATTTATGGTAAAATATAAATTACAAAATTTTGTGATAATATATATTTCTAACATTACTCCATATAAATTATTTCTATATATTAATAAATAAAAAACCATTGTTGAAAATAAAATTTAAGTGTATATTAAACTATTCTATGTGGTTATAGTAGATGTGATATATAAGAAATTACAAGATCATTTTACATTACAATATAACCCAATAACTTTAATACAACATCTTTTTTGATAACAATGTCATCATTTCGTGAAGAAAATCCAAAAAAATATTATTTAATAATATTATTTTCTATTCCTAGATTCATTTTGAATATTCTTTTATTAAGAGAAAACTAACTCCTTTTAACATTTACAAGGATAATGTCTTGATAATAGAATAGTGTTTATACTAAAATTTCGGTAATAACCTACTAATACAAGATAAATATTCCTTTTGGTGATCTTTTTATATGTTTTCCACTCTTCAGAAACTATAATTTTAACAGGTTCAAAATTTATGAAATTTTTAATGGAAGTGTGAGAAAGGAAATAAATCATAAACCACATAATTTGATATTACAGCAACCACTATAGTTGTATCAAATGATTTAGAAACATTATTTTTTTTTCATCCTCAATGATTGATATCATTGCATCCAATATTTTGGAAAATAATTGAATAATATCCCATCCAATCAGAAACAATTAATCTTAGAATAATTGTCTCATTATTTTTTTTATCCTTATATTTATAGACTTAATCAACATGTATACAAATTCCCCATCAGAACCACTTACTATATTATATAAGACATAATCGATGGTGTTTTTTCATTATTAATCAAAATATGATTCATTAATTATCTTACATTCATATTTATAGAATTTATGTTTTCTGATTTCCATCCATATAGTACATCTCTTCGCCTACTAGACAAGGAATTCAAGATCATCATGATACTCCATTTTTTTCCTTCTTAAAACATAAAAATATTTTATCATAAGGAATAATTAATGGTAATTAATACCATTCAATATATAGAAATCAATCCTTTGTAATATTTATTAATTAGACTAAAAATGAGTTGAAAAATGTTGGACTTATCTTTTGAATTTTGTGACTTTTTATTTATACCATGCCACCAAATCATTCTCATTACTCCACATTTGCAAGAAAACATTCTCAATACAATGGTGAACAACCTTATGAAAATATAACCCACGTAAAATATTTTTAAAAAAATCTTATTTCATAGAATCAATATATTAACATTATTTGATTTTCATAACCGTTCATCATCCGTAGTCATCTTTATATAAAAATGCTACATTTTATGTGTTAATGATTGATTATCTAAACAACACATGTCTTTGAATAACATATCCATTGATTGAACCCATCCATCATTTATCACAGGGTTAAATGATTTTTATAATTATACATGGTTATATTCCATAAAATGATTTACTATTGTCATTCTATTACACATTGAATGTGGTTACCCTCTTTCAATAAATCCACCACCATTTATATCCTATATCAACTTTTCCATTAAATAAACAAATTAATCATTTAAAATAAAAATTATTATAAGATGCAGATTTAGAACAATATTTTATTGCAATAGACTATCTACTTCATCTTCAATTATAACTTTATGGAAAAACATTCATTGTAGATATAGTTTTAAATAATTATCTATGTAATATTCAAATAAATTTTCTTTTAATCATATCCCTAATATATAAATATCTAAATGATATTTTATTAAAATTATATTATCTTCTAATGTTATCTAAACAATTCCACATATTCCTACTATATATAAGTTATCCTTATTTAATCAATAATTTAAGTTTTTAATAAGAGTTCCCATTCTTTCATTCCTTAAGAATTTTAAGGTTCATGTTTTTTAAAACTAGGTCATAAGTGTTATATTTTAAAAATTGTTACAAATTGGGAACTACTAATCAATATCCATTATTCCATAATATGAAATTTAAAAAGAAAAAAAGGATTACTATTTTTTAAAAATCTATATGACTTTCATATACATTTATTCATTATTCAGGCCCATCCTAAATCCCTATATAAAACATTTTAAAAATTCATATTACAATGAAAAAATAAAAATTATACATAAATAATGATATAAACATGATACAATGTTTCAAAACCATGATATCATAAAAGATAATTTTCCTTCAACATAAAAAAACATTGAGATAAATTATCGTTAACATACACATTAAATCATCATTACAACACAATATTTTTGATAAAACACATTATAAGATAACATAATGGTAATATCATAATCATGAGGGTATCATAAAAAATAATGGAATCCAAGAAAAATAATAATTAAAAACATTAATTTTAGACATAGATGTGAAAAATAATTTCCGTAAAGTATCATTATATTTTGTATAAAAAATTTTTTTTTCCAAGAAAACAGATATGAATGAATAGATAATTGATATAAGTTTCTTGCGAAATAATATATATTGCTTCGAAAAATATTTATTACATGGAAACTTGTAATAGGAATTAGAATAAGGTTAAATTTCAATATTATTCTCTAGAGAACATAACTGTTATATAACAAATTGAACAGTCATATTAGGCTCACCTATCATCTTGAGCTATATTGATCTCACCACACATCATAAAAAAATTGTACAAACCATATCATGACGAAAATATATCAATAATTAACTATATCATTACAAAACCATTAAAAATCCGTATAAACCTATATGAAAGACATTTTCAGATATGAAAATACCATTTCCTTCCAAATTTTTTTCCCAAAAATAAAATACGGATAACAAAAAATAATGTGGTTTTTATATTAAATAAAACATTTATACTGGTAATTAAATACAAATATAGAATAATATTTTTGGAGGGGGAAAATGGAATAAATACTGTATACGTTTAAATGAAACTGTTATTTTTTAAAAATAATGTCAATAAAATATGTATAAATATCATAAATTGATTACTTCTAAAAATCCCTTAAAATAAATAAAAACGTGTAATATATTATTCCACCATGTTCGTATAAATACGAGAATATAATAATATATAAAATATTAAATTGTAAGAGACAAATTTTAATAAAAAATTAAATAAAAATAATTTTAAGGTATTGTGTACATTTCTCTGTGTTTGACTTTCCATATATTTTACTAATCTTCTTCTTCTTCTTCTTCTTCAGATAACATCATTAGGATTAGACCAAAAAAATATCCCATGATTTTTTTCTGATTAAAATAACACCTCAAGGAAGTGGGGAGGGATATAAAGACAGATTTGGGTAGGGCATGGCATATATAGAGTAATATACGAGGGATATAAGATAAAATATTCCATTTTATATATTCTATGAGATGAATTCTATGAATTACTTAAAATATTAAATAATATATCATGATCATGTAATGTGGTACCATAAAACCCAAAATTTAATGATAATATGTGATAGGGTTGAAATAAGCACAAAGAATAAAATTTAGACATGTTTTAGTAATAATCCATTCCTTATGTCCTAGTTAAACTACATTAAATTTTTTACATTAACTATGAAAATAAATCATTATAGGATAAAATATTTATATGTCCATAAAGAATTATTATATTATGTGAATAATTTAACCTTATAATATAAAATGTCTCATTAATTTTGTGTGGGTTAAATTATATAGGTGGAATAAATTACATTTTAGATGAGCAGACAAAACACATGAGAAACTATTTTTAGAAAAATAACATAATTATGGGTAAAACTAATTCTTCATTAAAAATAAGTAATAAATTATTTTCCATAAATTATTACCAAAAATAATATCTAAATGAGGGTTTCTATATTTTGATATAAATAAATAATTTTGTTTAATCTTATAACCTATAAATTGATTATAAAGACTCTAAAATAACTTCAAATTAGAAAAAACAGAACATATCCTTAAAAAAGGAAATACTGGGATAAAAGTTTTAAATAATATTTTAAAATATATAATTAAAATCCTTATTAATTAACTTTGTTCTAAAACTAAAATTACAATTTTATAATTTGAATGTTTAGGGTTATTTTAACATTATACCCATTAGTTTTATCCTTATTTGGAACATTTACTCTCTATTGAGTTCCTAAATTTTACAATAGTTACTATTCATAATGCGTAAAATAAAATTAAATTATTTAATAATTTTAGACATAGTAATTAAAAATATTGAAATTTTTTACATATTCAATTTATAAAACGGGATGAAATTAAATTTATAATAAAAAGAAATATTAAATGTGAAATGTTTTTTTTCTGAAAAATAATATTCTTTAAGAAAAAAATTGAACTCATACCATATTCAAGAATAAAACTGATTGATTTTATATTAATCATATTATTTCTAATTAGATGAGAAATTTTTAATATAAAATATTATGGGAAATTTAAAAATAATATATTTTAGGAAAATAAATGAGACTTTAAAATATATATTTTTTCAATATTCACTAAAAAATCATTTCAAAAAAACAATGAATTTTATCAAAAAAATTAAATCAATATTATTATTTAAAATATTAATTTAAAATTTTATAAATAAAATTATATAATTTTTAAATAAATCTCTTAAATAAATCATATAATACTTGAAATCTCAGTTTGGTTAGAAGTGATGCATTTTTATTTTAACTCTTAAATTAAATGATATTATTATAATTATTATTACTATAAAAAATTTAATTAATGAACCTTTATAGTAAATGAATATATATATATTCAAATTTCATAGGTGGTTATATATATATCCATTTTCTATAACATGAATCATTTTTACACTGATTTTTATATGAAATGTCAAATGGTCTCCAATTTGAAAATGGGAGAAATATCTCCTCAACATCAAACAATTTTATTTTGGTAAATCCATTGAAAACCAAACATGATTGTTTTTCAAGTAAAATTTCAATGTTAATTAATTTTTTTTATTAAACCCCAACATTATTCCAATTATTTTTTGATCTTTTTGAATTTTTATTTTCCCCCATGTTTGATTCATTATGTTTAAGTCATGAATTCTATGCATATATTTCTCTCAATTGAAGTATTTGGATACTGATTCAAAACTATTTTTATATTATTTATAATAAATTGATATTTTCCATAAATCCTTAATCTAGTGGATTACATTAGAATTGTTTGGTCAGAAACAAATATTTGTTTAGTGATTTAATTAGAGCTTTTAAAATCATTATATCTTCTAATAAAACTGAATTTTCATCACCATCATAGCCTTATTTTAATTATTCTATATCCCAATATGAACCCCATGGAATAACACATTTATATCACAATAATCTAATATTTCTGACTATTTCACTAAACCAATTTCTCACCAGGGTGCAGAAAGATCACATTTTCCCAAACCATAAGTGAATAAGTTTAATTTCATTTCCAAATCCATTTTACACGAATAATTTTGTTTTATATGGCAGAGTATCAGAGTAAAATAACATCACCCCGATGAGATTCGAATTTTCAGTTCTACTCTTATTTAGAATTAATAATTTTATTTCAAAAAATAAAATGTAATTTGGATTTAGCTACTTCCAAATACAATATCTATTAGGAAATATTTTCTTAATTTTGACTTAAAAAAACTATTTTAGACATTAACTAATGCTTTCACAACAACATTAAAATATACCACTATAATATAATTCTTAATGATTAATTTTTGAGGTGTATTATGGATTATATGGTTCCTCCACTTAGCAAATACATTTTAATTTAGAGCTCCGATTGATGAAAAAAGATATCTTATTAAATATTTCATGAGAAATTATTCAACCTATTTATTAATATATATTATATTACTAGTCCTGAAAATTAAAATTGTAATAGTATTAATATTCCCCAAAAATATTTAATAACATATAACGAATATGGAAACTTCGAATATGTGGATGATTACTATCAGCCACATAATCTTGTTTAAATCATTGATAACCAAAATATATTTCTCTTTTTATATGGTTTTTGGGGAATATTCACCCTCCAACATAATCATTCACTAACTCAATCAATCTCATTAACTTTTATTATTTATCCCATATGTGTTTTAAATTATTTTTAATACATGTTAGTGAGGTCTCATCACAGCTTAAGGATATCATATAATACAATATTTTTTAACAAATCTCAAAACCATGTTTAAATCATGTGGCCAATCATTATCTACCAAAACTCACTATCTTTTTCTATGATTAGAAAACATGTATTCTCTCCCCAATCAATGAGGTAGTTATTCCCCTAAGTATTATTTAATTAAATCAATATTTAACCACCTATTTCATTAATGATTCTGTCTACTTGGATGAATTTGATAAAATTCCCCATGCGACATAAGTTCATTAGAATAACTAAATTTTGACCAAGGTCCCTAACTTTCAAAACATATATCTAGAATAATACATTGCCTGCATTTTTTTTCTTTTTCAAATATTGTTATTTTTATCCCCTTATCATTTCAAATGTGTGTGAAACCTTATTGGATGTATTTTATCATTGTGAAATGAATTTTTTTTCTATTAACTATAAATTTAATCCAATATAAAGGATATACATTTCATCAAAATCTATATCAATTAATGAAATTTATAAAACTTTTTCATTATCATTTTTTCCTTTCTCTATGCACATTTTTTTCCGTCATTTATTGATGAATGAAATTGTTCCTCTTCATGATTTAGTTGAACATCCTTGATTTTTATGGATACTTATTTATTAATAGTTTTCAGCCTTCTAAAAAATACATCTTCATTTATTATCATTATTCAGGCCTCATTTAGTATATTCCGTTGTACTGTTGATCGGAAATAATTTTTTTTGTACATAAACATTACACAAAAAATTTAAAAATTTAAAAAAATTCGAGTGTAGGAAATTTTTCTTGCTTATTTTTTATATTGATCATTAAAATTAAATTTTTATATAAAGAATATATATTTGGTGTTCTCTATCCTATAAATGAAATAAATCCAAATTTATATTATATTATATGTTGTATTTTCATCGCAATCATTATCTTACTATGTATTTTGTGAGTCACACAAAAAAACCATCCTTCGTAGATAGTGTGCATATGGTTTATCATCAACCACCATTATTTTCATGTTTTGATCGAGCCGATCAATATTTATTCCCTTATATTTGAAACAATGTTATTGTGAGTTATTAAATAATTTTTCAATTGTCTCCTCTACTATGTCGTTGAATATATTGATGTCCCTGGAACTCAAACTTCTTGATGTCATAATATGAGTATGATTGTTTTCTTTATCATTTATCATTATTCACATCATCGTGAATAATTATTATTTAGTTCCTCTTATTTATGACAATATTTCTCACTTTATTAGAAAAGAAATAAATAATTTTGTCTTTTACATAAATTTTGAGAATGATAACATTATCTATTTCCACTTTTTATTTATCTATTGATGTAATAGGCTCAATATCTGATTCCAAATCGAATTTCTACTCTTAACATTCTTATATATTATTTTTTCCACATCAAAACCTCTTATATTTTTTCATTTTGGACCTATAAACGCTAAATTTTTCAATCAAATATTCAAGTCCATCCTAGAGTATGTCACCTTCCATAACAACGACATATTCTCTATCACTTTCCTATAATTTTGGCTTATTTATGATAATAAAAATAAAATCTTCACAACATATTTAAAAGCATCAATTTCATCAACATCTATTTCTTCAAATCATGAATACTTAATTAAATGAAATATTGTATTTGATTTTTTAGGTTTTCCTATTTTATTTCTCACCCATGACCAATTTCATCAAATGTTTTTCTTATTCATCATTATACATGGATTTATTGAGAAATATTATATCTATGTTCCCAACTTTTCTATACCAAAATAACATGAATAATTTTCTTTTAATTATTATCATCCATTTTAATACTTGGGGAAATAATAAAATCTTCTCCTTACATTATATATCCTTATAATCATCAACCATTATATTCTTTTTCATCCCCACTAACTACACCTATAAAGAATCATCCTTTTCTGAGTACTAGTTTTCATTATTCATTGTTTTGTATACAATAAGGTTGTTATGAAGACTATATAGTGTCACCTCCACTTGATCATTGTATTGGATCACTAAAAATTTCTTGTTGAAATATTATTGTAATATTATCATGATGCACTTCATGATTTTATTATTATCTATATATTGATAAAAAAATTCATTTCATATATTTTGATGTTCACCTAATAAAATAATTCATCAACACCCTCATTTATTTTCAATCACAAATCCTTATAATTATTTTATATTAAATGTTACTAAGCTTAACATTAATTTAAATTTCAATCCTAAATATTGAGAAGTTTTTCAACATGATTTGGGAGGATTAAAACAACATCATCTTTTTATATATCATTATATAATAACCACCTAGGTATTTGTTCTTTATATAGGAATCAAGGTACCTTAAACAAATTTTTGAAAAAGGAATAATCTCAATCATGGTGAAAATAACATGAATGGTAGTCATGAATACATACATTCCAAAAAAGTGTAATTTTATTCCGGAAATTTTTAATTGTTTTTCCCTTTTAGTAGAAAATTTCATATCCCTTTTGTCTGATTTTTGTTTCCTTTACATTAGAGATAAAAAATATCGAAATAAATAGTTTTTATTCTAATTTTTGGATTCCATATAATGTTAATACCTTGAAAGTGGTAAGTTAGTGTAATTAAATTTTTTAATCAAACCCCACTTCTAATATAATTCCTTGATTATTACGAACACTATCTTTTCCTCACGACCAGTATGATATGAAAATGTACAAAAATGTGGATATATAAAATATTCTTATTTTAACAAAATAGTACTAATATATGGATCATGCAATGATGATGTATTGATGAACATTAAAATATATGTGAAAATCTTTTATTAAACAATAATATGACATCAATAACCCTCTAGGATTAAAATATTCCAATAATAAAATATTATGTAATTTCCCCCTACATGTTAGAACATAATGCCTCTCCTATAATATCTTCATATTCCATAAACAAAAAAAATTAAAATGTATATTGCGTGGAAATAATATCTGTATCTACGAACATCCAATGTGATTATCTCCTATAAAAACATATTATTCATCTAATATTTTAAAATATATGAAGTAATGTATATTATAATATCTTTTATTTTATCAAATGGGTTTTATGATATCATCATTTTTCATTTTGATTAACCATTCACCATAGTTCCTCAATATTTTCTATTATTTTTTTTATAAAAATAAAGTGAATATATATTCCATTTTAAAAAAAGAAAAATCATTGAAAATAATTGGGTAGTTTTATCTGATATTAATTTCTAAATACATTAAAATTAATCAAACCCAAATTAATAATTCAAATCCCATACTTCAAATTCCATTGAATCTCATTATATATTTTTTATTTTATGATTCATAGAATAAAATAATTACACATGTTCAAACATCACATCTAAAAAATCCATTTAAATAGTGACTTCAAATCATTGGAATATTGAAAATTGAATCACATATTAGCACAATGATTCCCTAATTAAAAATATCATAATATAATACTAAAAAAAATATGTTAAAGATTTATAAAAAAATAATATATTGTACGAAAAATAATGCTCCAGACCGTGGTTTTGAAAAAAACCATTCATATATCAAGATGATTTGAAAAAAATATACATTACAACAAAATGGATGTATCTCGGAAAAATAAAAATATGAGACCCAATATATTATGCATTAATATGGGTTTCTCACTTTTCCACATTCTATCAAATTAAATGATATTAAATATTAATTTAATATATTACATATCTAAATAAGTGTTTTCACTTTTATAATTTTTCTAATGTTGTGTGATAGTATATAAGAGATCATGTTCATATGTTATATATTGAGTGAAAAACAGGTATTTAATAATTTTTTAACTCTAGATAATATGTTATAAATCTATTAAGATTTATTCCTTTGAATATATTTTTGAGTGATATTTAATATATTTCATATGTTTGAAAAATATAGTAATCACCCAAAAGCATTGTAATATTTACATATAACATTGCGTAAAATATATTATGTAACCAATCCATGATATTATATATGATATGTATTCATGTATTTCTTACAAATATAATCTTCCAATTAAAATATTACATTTACACAGACTTTACTATGTATAACCACACGTTTATAATAATTGAATTTCACATGGATAAATAAAAAACACTGCATACATGGACATAACAAAAAAAATCTAATCATATCAATCATTTGAAAAATTCATCGAGACCACTCTTAAAACAGATGCATTCACCAAGATATAAATTTATCCTAACTTTTGTTGCATCATTAAAGGTTTCATCAATAAAATAATCAAGATACAGAACTAAATGGAACACCCAAGGGATGTTTTCATGTATTATGACATATGGTTCTTCAAAAAGGAATCTCAATTTACACCAAAAAGGATCATGTTATCATGTCTTGTAATGATCAAATTAATGTATATTATATGCGATGTTTCATTAAAATAGTATGCAAATATCAATGTTTGGTAAATGATTTCATCAAACTATCATCTACATTGATATATTACACATGAAAATTTGTCAAATTTTAATTTTTTTTCTAATGGTAAATAATATTTATATTATAATAAAATAATATTGAAATTATATCAAATTATTACTTTTCTAAAACATAAATAATGTCATTTTTTCTATCAAAATATATTACGTATATTTTTTCTACACTGAATTGTGAATAACATACATGTTGTAGTATATGTTTATTTTCAATTATGATAACATGAGAAAACATATCATACCCATCATTTTTAATTATATGTTTTTATGAATAGTCTAAAATATTATTAAAACTACATATATAGTTAGAATCTAATGGTCTGTACAATAAATTTATATTAGTGTTATATTTATCAACAGAATGATCAGAATACTAGAAAGAGGTAAAAAGTGGAATATATTTAATAACATGTTTTCTACCTAACATTGAAATCATAAAAATTTAATATTATTACTGACACATTTGATAAAGATTTTATATCCTGGGTGTTAATTTTTTTCATAACATAAATGGATAAATTGGATTATAGACTGAAATATTAATGCGATGGAAGAGAAGGAGATTTTTTTAACAAATGTATACATTACCACTTTTCTAATGAATTTGATTCAGCATATGTTTCCATTAGATTGTGAATATAATAATATAATGAGAATTATAAATATAAGGATGTATAACAATGAATTATATATTCCTCTTGATAACATTGTTATCATTATAATGAAATTTGTATTCCATATTTCTTTATTAATGGTAGTGTTGAAATATTTTAATCATTCTTATATGGGTGATGATATATGAGAAACCAAGATGTATTATTATAGGATTAATCAATATTTATATCCCCTAATGAATATGGATGTTGTTAATTATGTTCCTCATTAACTAAAATGATTTAAATTTAAGTGTGATCATTAGAAGCCAAAAATAATGATTCAATTTTTATTCACTCCATCCTAAAAGGTAGAGGCATTATCAATTGATTTTAACATTTTATAACATTATAATAATTGAGGGAATATTTAAATTTCAATGATAATTGATATTTTGACTAATTTAGAACATTTACATAAAATTAAATAGTGTTTAAAAGTTAATGATAGTATGAAATTTTATGTTCTAGAAATTATTAAATAGCACGATGTTCCTTGGAACATAATTTCCCATGGGGTTGCAAATTTTTCTTATATATTTTTAAAATTTCATAAATATTATATGGGTAAAAAAATTAAATATTATCATGTGACATCTCCATAATATCTATAGAGGTGGATTTGTATATTTCAAGATATGATTTATGTTTTGTTCCATTATTTTTGGTATTCTTGGGATAGTTATATACGATTTTTTGAATTATTATATAATAATGGTTAACAATTTATTAAGAAAAATGAATGTATTTTTATAATATTTTTCAATTAAAATAACAACATTATTCATTATTTATAATATAAAATATCATAATTCCATTATATTATAATTTTTAGAGATTTTATTCAGAATAGACAAAAATGTGAATTTTCATAACTTACATGTGGTAAAAGATTATGTAATTATCCACGTAATAATTAACTAGTTATTCATCCATTTTTTTAA
Source organism: Viscum album (assembly GCA_963277665.1). NCBI lineage: Eukaryota > Viridiplantae > Streptophyta > Magnoliopsida > Santalales > Viscaceae > Viscum > Viscum album. Next base: position 2,019,652,339 of record OY728127.1, read on the forward strand.
AATTATATTAGATTTATTAAAATTACATTTGAATAAACACATTTTCACATTTCGTGAAGAGATTCTTAGATATATTACTATAAAAGTTGAGTTCTACTACTAAAACCTATAAATATTAATGGGATAATTAAATACACCTCACAAGTACATAATTAGGTGAAAGAGAAACATTTATAATTATAATTAGATAAGTTAAATATAAGTAATTTTTTGGTGTAACACCCCATGTTTTTATTTAGTGTCTCATTAAATTTAATCTCTTTGAAAAATTATGTTGCACCCAACACCCAACATAAAAGAATAATGAAAAAATGTTATAAACATGCTGATAAATAAAAGGGAGTTAATTATATAGATGGAATTATAATATTTATATATTATATGTTCCATATAATGTTTAAAATACATCGTATTTGTTTTATAGTCATGATATAAAAATAAATATAATTTTACGCTTCAAAATAGTATTATTCGAAAAACAAGTTTTCCACATTTAATGTATTTCTTATTTTAAAAATAAATTTTCTCCAATTTATATATTATATTGAAAAAAATAAATTTCATTTTAGAAGTTGTAATACTAAAATTTAAATTGGATGAATTTTTTTTATTATTATGAAAACATTCAATTTTTGTTGACTAGTGAAAAAATGTTCTATTTTAATTGGAAATCATATTTTCTCTAATTTATTTATATTGATATATGGTATTTTAGACAATAATAAATTTTTAACTAATTAATTCAAATATAAATAAATATAATGTGGTTCATTATAATAGTTTTTATATTGAAATTAGATAGAAATTATTTGTGAACTTAAAAAAATTAAATTAAAATCTCGTTAATTCATCTAATATGAAGGATTAATTTATAAATAGCTTATTAAAAATTTGTTAATTTAATTTTTAAAATATTATTCCACATATTGAAATATAGGGTCCAAAATTAGTAAAGGGAATGATATTATTTTATGGATATATAAATAGTAAAATTGAAATTTTCATTAATTCTTGTTAAGAGTAAATAAGGTAGTTAAATGTAAAATTAATATTATAAGAATTATAAATTTACCATAACACTTGTAATAATTTTATTTCTTGTCATATTTTCCGGAAAATCATCATTGGTTAGATCATATGACCTCATATATCCACTTGGATGTCTTTATGCCATTTATAGTATATCATATTAAAGAAATGTCAATGATATCAAAAATATTTTTTTTAACTATATCAGTTTTTATATGATGTTATATTAAATTTATATTCTACTATATATATAATTTTTAATTATATAATTTTTATCTTAATAATGGTAATTTATTTTGAGTTTTTTTGAAATAAATAATTAACATGAAGTTTTTCACAATGGTGATGTTGTATTTATTTAATCAATTGAAATATTCAATAAATTATATTATAGATATTAAAATAAATATAATGTTACAAGATTAATATCATGTAAGAATAATATTGAAATCTTTGACATTTTATTGATGAATCAAATCTTTTTTTAATACATCCTATTTTATTGATTTTTGTAAATTTCAATGTAATGAATAGTGTCAAAATTGACATTATTGTTTTATTAAAATAAATAAAATTTTATTAAAATATTAAAAATTTATAAAAATATAAAATTTTAAAAAACTATTTTTATAAGGTTTAAAATATCATAAATTATTCAATTAAAATCATTTTTGATTTTTTGGTAAAAATATTAACCCTCATATCGTAAAAATCAATATTATCATGGTAAGAGTTAATGGGATTTAATAAGGGATCAAAACCAAAAGATATTGGTATTAATGTTAACTAAAATTGTGTTAAAAAATATGTATTATGTTTATTATATCATTATATTCAAAATATCTAATTTTTCTATTTTACTGTGAATATGCCCATGATATTGGATATAAATTATTTAAATCATAGAAGGAGACAAAATATATACCTCTTTTTATTTAGTATCTTTTATGGGTCCATATAGGAAAAAAAATCAATACATGAATGAAAAAAATCTATTTTTTTCATAATGAAAAAAATTCAATTATATAAAATTATTACTTCTTCAAAAACGTATAATTACCTTAAATTATTATTCCATTCTAAAAGTGTATTTATTTAATTAATATTAGAATAATACAATTAATTTTAAAAGAATTAATTTTATATATTTCGGATGATTTAATATTTCTACTGAGTTTACTCGATATATAAGATATATTAGAGAAATTTAAAAGTATTATATTAGAATTACCACTTTTAGTGATGTATTTGAAGTCAAATTAATTCCATTTTATCAAAATTTTTAAAAAGTATATTTTATTGAATTAATATATTATTAAATTATTTAAATATAACAATAAAAAAATAAATTTTCACAAATAGGATAATATATGGTCAAAAATAACTTCCCATATTCATTTATTTTCTATTTGGAAGACTTTGGATCCAGAATTTCCTTATAATATATTAATATTTTTAGGATTTCCAAATGTTACAGTCACGTTAATTATAAAAGGGAACATACTTCCCCACATCCTCACACTAGTTTGAGACATCTAGTTAAAAAACCCATTACCATATATATTATGAGCAACCTTATTTATGATCTATTGGGTATGTTAATTCAAAAATATATACTATATATTCATTTAGAAGAAAATAAAATATGTCGACCAAAGAAGAGGTAATCGTCTATATGTACTCATTAATGATTGCTCTAATTTTATATCCACATAATGTTAAATTTACATTATAAATTAATAACTATAGTGAAATATATAATTCTTATATGTCATTAGGTCTATGGAACAATCCTATGACAAATTTTATTAAACCTATAAAAAATGATTCCACCACACGTCTGTATATACGACTTACCATACCAATAACACGGTAAATTATTATATTCATCATCACATTAATTGGTTGTGTATAATGATGGAATTAATGGACATATAAAATATATATGGAATGAGAAATATTAATTTTAAATTAATATACCATCTAATTTGTTACACTTTCACTATTAATGGAATGAAATTGTTGCACAAGTGTATATATGATCCACCTTCTCCAAAATCTATTGTGATTCATTTCTGATGTTAAACATTCAATAACAATTATAAAAATTTATATAATGAAAAATTTTATAGATATGACCGTAGTATTATTCTGGATATGATGTATCTATATCCAATGAAAAATAATTTGGGTATAAATGAAAAATAATGCGTTGGAAAATGAAGCAGCTAAAAGAAAAAACATGTATAATAGTAAAATATTATTAAAAAATGAGTAATAATGATATATAATAATATATTATATGTTTTCAGAAATATTAATATGGATATTTTAAATATTATAAACTAGTTTTAAACTATTTTAAATTAAGTTATAGTACATTATATTAATGTTAATTAAAAGGTAATGGGTTTTCTCATATCACATTTATTTTATTGAGATATTTCTATTCAAAACTTATCTATTTTGTGTGGTTTGATTCCCATCTGATATATCATATAATGAATCTATTTTTACTCATGGTATTAAGTACTTTATTTTTAAAGTATTTAATTTTAGGGGTTTTATGAATGAAATATTCCGAAGTGGTATTGAACAATTTGATTTAAGAATATATTTTGAAATCGATTATTCCATATATTAACAATGATTTGGACATGAAATGAATGGGTTAGAGACCATTTAATTAAATTAAATCAATGAATTAGTAGATCCCACGAGACAAAGCAGTTGGATATAGGGCCTTCCCATTTGTTTCTAAGAAGAATCAGATGTGTTTCTCTGTTTATTTTTTATAGTTACTAATATATAAACTTACTGAGAATCTAAGATAACCCCTTTCATTTATTCTCTTTTCCCCCATTATTAAATAAATATTATTATGATTGATATATAAGGATATTCTTGGATAATAGTTTTTTTCTCGAAGAATATACTTTTTTTATTTTTTTCATAATGTAATTTTAATTAAAAATATTTATCTAGTACATCATGGCCACAAAAATATTTGGTCCGTTAGGATGAATTTCATATATATTATCCCAATGAAAGAATGTAAGGCCCTAGATCATAGAATAAGAGTTCTAAATTGTTATTGTTTTTATCTGATCATGTTAAGATGAAACCTTGGATACTATATTTGTGAAAAAATATCTAAGAGAACATCACCCTATCAATGAATTATAGGATATTCCTCAATATAGAGTATCATCATAATAATTTGTTAATGATAATGTATAATATATCTTAAACCTTTACATTGATAAATTTATAATGGTTCATGATTTAGATACCACCTTAATGATACTTCATTACCATATCATAAGGATTCGTGTTTTTAAAATTTTTCATTCGGTTTTGGTCAATGCTTTGAATAATCCAGGTTATAAATTTAATAGTTCTACTTCTAATCAGGATGATACTAAAAAATAAAAATGAAATGATTGAGGTATTATGAAATAATATGGTAACATCTCTAGTAACTAAAGAATAATATATTTTCATATTTTTTTAAAAAATATAATTTAATATTAATTTAACATTAAAGGGGATGATATGTTGGTTGTCGTACCTGACATGCAACAATGGGTTTCTCCAAAGGTTAATATTAGACACAATTCTGTGTTATACTGAATAATAATCTTATAATTTTAAATGGTATTTAACATCTAGAAGTTTTATTTGAGAGAATGAACATAAATGACTACAATATGAATATTCTTGTTTGTTAAATGTTTTTACATTTATCCAATAAATGTTAGAAGAATAAAATGTGAATGAATCAAATTTTAATCATAAATAAACTAATATTCATTAAAAGGTAGATTTACTGCCTTTTCATGGATAACATTCATTAAATATAGGTATTATCACATTTATATGTTCCATTTGACAAATTAAAATTCTTATTTAGAATCATAAAATAAAAACATACTTTGGTTAATTTTTTTGATTTTTTTTTATAAAATTAATTTTTAATTAATAGTGAAAAATACTGTATTTTAATTCAAAACTTCATTTTATTCCCATTTATTTATATGGTTATATTATATTTTTAATTTTTTTAATGTTTAATTAGTTTATATTTTTATATCGTTTATTCCAATTTTTATCAATTGTAATTATTTTCACATTGAAATTGGACATAAACAAGTGTTAATCTTTTGACAGTTGATATTTATTTAAAAAATCTTTTTGATTTGTTAACAAGAAATAATTTTAAATTAGTTAATCCAACTTCAATGTTTTCATTTTTCAAAAATAGACATTTTTTTAATTCAGTATATAAGCTATAGATTATGCTGAATTTTTAGTATTTTTTGAAATATATATATTTTTTATGAATAGTGAAAACACTTAGTAGTAGTAAAAACCCGACGTATTCATTTAAATGAAGATTTACAACTTCTTAGAATTGAATTTAAAAAATCCCAATATACATGGTTGTTATTAGTATGTATAATGGGGTTCAATAAGATGAACATATTATTTGGAGACAAGTAACATTTGATTTTTATTTATCACGGTTAAAAGTAAATAGGGTAATTCATTGTAAAAATAATATTATAATAATACTTTATTATCTGAACACGTGTCCTAATCATATTGGATGATAAATTTATGACTATGGGAATCCTTGGATTGATTTTGGGACCCTATACATCCACATAAGTGTGATAATTACACTTTATATTAATTAATTTAAAGCAGTGAGAAAAATTACATAAACATATATCTTTTAGTAAATTAATTTATACATGTGGTTATAAAATTTATCTCTTAGACTTAAATATTTATTTGAATGATAAAATTATTTCCTACCTAATAGGTATTAGCTTTATAATTTTTATTCATTCATAAATAAAATTATTTATGACACATTAATGATGTACTGTTTTCCTCATTAAGAATGGATTTAAATAAATTATATTATAATTATTAAAACAATATTCAAAACATATCCCATTTTTATTGGATGATTTTTTTTCTAACAAGATTCTTCATATCTTCTATTTTAATGAATTATTATCCTATGTTATCATCAATGTAATATGATGTTATTATGTGATGTATTCGAAATACACATACTCACACCTTCGTCAAATTGGTAAAGAACGTGTTGTTTCTGTGGAAGGCCAACTACTGCCTCACAAAACGATGACTAATCAATTTTCTCCTACCACATATTATGGTGTCCATTAAGATGGAAAATTATTTATATGTGATATATATTATATATATATATTGTCTCTATACTTCTATATTTCATATTTATATCAAACCTTTATGGTTTCCATAATCCTTAAATATTATAATTTAATTTGAGGAAGTGCAGACTATCGCCCCCTCAATGTGGTATGACTCATTCATACCATGTGTGGGACGTATAATGGATGGATTTAATGAAATTATATATTATATTTTACTGCAATTATAACATACCTATGTATCATTATGGTTTCATTTCAGTAAAATATGAAATAGAAATGAATGTAGTGTTCATGCGTACGAAGGACTTACCATCCCAATCAATGGTTTATTTCATTTCATATATCCAAATATTATGTAATATTATATATAAATTTATATGATGGATATATATGATATATATGATATCTAAATAATTAATATCATTCTGGAGATTTTTGACATTTGACCACATTAACAACTTTTAATAATAAAAATTCAGTTTTGACTCAAGTACCAAATATCAAAAAATGACCATTATTAACATAACTTATTGAATAATATTTATAAAATGGTAATAAGTGATATAAAATGAATAATTATATAGAAAACGGTTTTTATGAAAGTAAAAAATTGTCATTTGTTTATTATTATGGTGATTAAAGAATGAAATGGTCATGTTGGAAACGTGGTAAGGGAACTTCTAAACCAAATGTCCATTATTTGGGTTAATCATAAACTTATTGTTTATGTTGTACTATGATTATGTGTGAAATGAATTTCTATATCTTATCTTTTATTTATATATGAATTATGTGTACTTATATCAAATACACATATCTGATCTATTTTATTTACAAAATGATCATTATAAGTGACTTAATCTTAATCTCCTTTCATTGAAGAATATTATGATTTCTACATGAATTTATTTTATATTTTGTGTAAATACCTTTGAATTTTATTTTATTCAAAGGTATCCTTTTCTCTATGAATCATTTTACCAAATAACAAGAAAATAATGTTTCTTTTAATAAACGTTGTGACAATTACCTTATCGCTGATATGAGAATTATTTGTTCTTTGGCTTCCTTAACAAGCCTTAGTGTTTTTTAATAGGAAAATATATACCATATATCCTTTAAAGGTATTTTGGTATTGAAAATTGTTCTAATAATGGATATGTTATGTCAATACGTTTTAATTATATATTTTGATTGAAAAGTGTAAATGTTATATTTCAATTAAATTTGATTTATGTTTTATGAATATGTTATTGGTCATGGGAATTGTTTACGTTTATGTGTGGATCCGTGAAAACCTAGGGTGGGTGAGCCCGATATAGCTCTCCAATGCATTGGGCAACATAATGGAGTTAAATGATAATATTTTTCCTATGAGGTTTCTGAAATATACTACGATGGGTAATCCAAATGTAACTACCTTGTGGTTGTGAAAGCAACAATTTAAGTATGTTAGTGAGGCCACAAGTAACCATTATGATTTTTGATTACTAACTTTTATTCATAAATATTATGATTTCATGAGTAATTTTAAAAGACATATGTTTGATGGACTATTGTTTTCATTCTTAATTTTATAAACCTTACTGAGCTTTTTATGCACAACTCATGTTTTGAAATGTTTTTCACAGGACTTAAAGATAAATAGGGTCAAGGGAGATATCATGGAAAATTCAAGCTTTCTAAAACATGAAACTAGACATGACAATATTTTTCAAGAGTTATTATTATATAAAAAAATGGAAACTAAGTAGAAGTGTCTACTTTTTAATTTTGAATATGTAATGTAATACTTATGGACTAATTATAAAAAAAACCTAAAAACATGCTAAATGTGAATTATCCATTTAATTCAACATTATGCATTGTTTTAATGCTGAGCCCTTATAGTTTTTATCAGATATTGGTTTAGAAAACCTTAGGAGTTATGAAATCGTTAAATTTATATTCATATATTAATATTTGTTCAAATTTAAATGATATATAATTTATAGATTACCTTGTTGCATTTCCTAATATTTTTTTAGGTTTAGAATGGTTTTTTCATAGAGGAAGAGGGAATCTATGTTGGGAAGGCATAAAATGGGAAATGAACTTCCCAATCAGTATCCTGAGATGGTCAGATTCAAAAATAAAATAATTACTGTATTGATGGCTATGTTGACTTTGGTGATAATTGGTGGTGTTGTTTGTTGATTATATTTTGGTTTATTATAAATTTAAAGATGACCATGAAAGTGATTTAATAGTTTTGTTGAAAACCATAAATGAAATGAAACTGTATGATAAAATGCATCATGTGTGAGTATTGGTTACAAAAAACATCTTTTCTTGGTCACATTATTTTAAAAAATGGTATAACTATTGATAATGCTAAAACAAAAGTTGTTGAAGAATGGAAAGGACCAACAAATATAACCAAAATTTGTAGTTTACATTATTTTTCTGGTTATTAGTATAGGTTTGTTGAATCTTTTTCATCGTTATCCAGCCTACTAACAATAATAACTCAAAAAGGTACTATGTTAAATTGGAAACAATATTTTGATGATTGTTTTCAGGAATTGAATAGAAGATTGGTGAATGATCATGTTTTGTAATTTCATTCCAGAAATGGTGACTTTGTCATCAATAGTGATTCTTCGTTGAAAGGAAATGGCTATTTCCTTATGTAGAATGATTAGGTATTTGTTTATGCTTCACGTTAGTTGAAACCTCATGAGTTAAATCACCCTACAAAGGATTTGGAATTATCTGTTGTTGTTTTGAATTTAGTAATTTCTATGCATCATCTATATGGATTAAAATGTGAAATATATACTACCACAAAAGATTAACATATATATTCAGTCAGAAATAATTAAACATGAGACATATGAGATGACTATAATTAATCAAGGATTATGATGGCACAATCCATTGCGATTTGATAAAGGAAAAAAAGTTGATGATTATTTGAGTTGAAAATAAATGTAACATTAACTTAGTCATGTTTGGAACAAGATCCTTTGAATAAAGATTTCATGAAATTTGGAATAGATGTGGCTGGTGCACAGAATTCCTCTGTTTTGTTTCAGGTGTTAGTGAAATCATCTCTTTCAGCCAGAATTAAGAAAGCACTGAAGGAAGACAATGAGTAGTGGATAAATGTAGAGTCAATTTAGAAGGTCATGTTTCCTCTTTTTAACATTGATAATGATTGTATTTTGATATTTGGAAAATGATTATTTCTCCTTGGGATTCAACATTTAAGAATGAATTGTTATGTGAAAATCATAATTCTCTGTTTTTAATTCATCCTAGTAGTACTAAGACGTATAAAGAGCATTTTGAGTATTAATGGTGGGATGAAATGAAAAGAGATATTTTTGTCATTACTCCGATGTTTTTTACATGTTAGTATATTAAATAAATGCCACATTTACAAAAAAAATATGCTTCAACCTTTACCATTTCCATAGTGAAAATGGGAAAAAATATCCATGGAAATCATTGTGGGATTAATGAAGAAATCTCATTGTAATAATTAAATCTAGGTTATTTTTGATCGATTGACTAAATATTCTCATCTTCTTCATATTCTAGATACATTGTTTCTAGATTAACATTCTCAGTTGTATGTTAAAATGATAGTCAGGTTTCTTTGAGTACCCCTCTCAATTGTATCTAATCATGTTCTCAGGTTTACTTCAAATTTTTGGAAAGGTCTTCAGAAGTCTTAGGGTACTGAATTAAATTTTAGTATATGTTTTCATCCTAAATTCGATGGGTAGTCATAATGAACAATTCAGACCATGGAGGTTATGCAAAGTGATTGTTCACTGGATTTCCAAGGAATTTGGGACCAATATCATTATCTGGTTAAATTTTCTTATAATAACAGTTTTCATTCCAGTATACAGATATCTCCATTTGAGGAATTATATTGGAAATAGTGTCGAACACCAACATTTGGGATTAATTAGGTGAATGGATGTTGATGGGACCAGAATTGTTAGAAGGGATGGAAAAAATGTTCAGTTGATTCAGATGTACATGTGAATAGCTCAGAGCATCTAGAAATGATATGTGGATAACCTGAGGAATTGTCCCTCTTTTGAGGTAGGTTATCATGTCTTTCTCATTGTATCTCCATAGAAAATAGTGACGCGTTTTGGGAAGAAGGGAAAGCTGAGTCTGAGATTCATTAGACCTTATTAAGTCCTGGATAAAGTTGGATTAGTTTCGTATATAGTGGATTTAACTCCTAATTTATCCCAGGTACACCGTTTTTTTATTTCACTGATGAGAATGAATATTTCGAATCCATCTCATTTTTTGAGCCCAGAGGTAGTATAGCTAGAAGAGAATATCTCTTATGAGGAATAACCTCTCTAGATTCTTGAAAATGGGGAGAAAGTGTTGTGGATTAACATAATTCTCGAGTTAATGGTTTTGTGAAAAAACAATATGATTAAAGAGGAAATATGGGAATATCAAAAGGCTATGAGAGATAAATACCCTCATTTATTTGATAAGTGAATAAAAATTGTGATGTCGCAATTCTCAAAAGGGGGGAACAATGTAAAATTCTTTGGTAAATGAATAATAAGACATTTTATATTTATTAATATTTGAATAATATATATCAATTTTACATTAAATGGGATTCTATGCTTTATGGCATACCTGACACACAACAATGGGTTTCTCCAATGTCTAATATTGCACAAATTGTTGAGTGATATTGAAAAATAAAAATATAATTTTAAAATGTAGTTAACGTCTAACTGTTGTCTTGGATTGAATGAAATGAAGTAACTACAATATAAATATACATGTTAGTTATTTTTTTAGATTTATATAATAAGAGTTAGAAATATAAAATGTGAATGAATCCAATTTTATGCATAAATACTCTAATATTCATTAAATGGTCGATTTAACGTTATTTGATGGGGAACACTCATTAAATCTAGTTTTGGTAACATTTATATTATTTATTTGAAAAAATAATATTATTCTTTATAATTAAGAAATAAAAACTTAATTTGGGTAAATTTTTGATATTTTCTGATAAAACTCATTTTTTCATGAATAGTGAAAATATAGTATTTTAATTCTGAACTACCTTTTAATACAATTTATTTATATGGTTATATTATCTTTTGAATTGGTTTTAAAGTTTAAGAATATTATATATTTATCATTTCTTCAAATTTTGGTCATCTAAAGTAATTTCACTTTGAAATTTTACATAAACATGTGTCAATCTATTGATAGTTATTATTTCATAAAAAGAAACATTTTGTTTTGACAATAGAAAATAATTTTAAATTAATTAATCAAACATCTATGTTTTGAATTTTGTAAAATAGACATCATTTTTGAAGTCATAATATCAAATATATCATAGGATTATGTTTTTTTATTTTTCAAAAAATTGTTAATTTTATATGAATAGTGAAAATTCTAAGTAATTGTTAAAAATCAATTTTTTACATTTATATGAAATTTTACCACTTATTTGAATTGAATTTATATAATCCTACATAGAGGGTTGTTATTAGTATATAAAATGTGGTTCAATATGATGAAAATATTTTTTGGTGACTAGTAACTTTTGACTTTTATTTTCCAAGGTTAAAGGTAAATATGGTAATTCAAGGGAAAAATAATATTATAATAATAATTAATTACCATAACATGTGTCCTAGTTATTATTTTTTGATACATTTCATACCATTTGAATCCTTGGGTTGATTTTTTGACCCCATGGAGCCACTTAAGAGTGATAATTACACTTTATATTAATTAATTTGAAGTAATGAAAAAAATGTCATATACATATATCTTTTAGTAAATAAATATTTAAATGATTATATATAGGTTATCTCAAGGACATAAAATATTAATATTAAATTTATAAATATTTCCTACATCATAGTTTTTTATAATAAATTTTAGACATCATATAAATAAAATTATTTATGACATAATAATGATGTAGTGTTTACCTCATTAATGAATGATTTAAGTAAATTAGCTTATAATGATAAAAAATAAAAAACCTATCCAGTTATTATGGGATGATTTTATTTCGACCAATAGAGATTGTATCTTACAATTTAATGAGTTTTATTCCTTTCAAAAATGAGAATCATTATATAATAAAATAATATTTTCTAGCATTCCATAATAGCCCATCCTCCCTCGTATAAAAAGCCCTCACTTCTAATCCATTACAAACTCCACTCAATCCCCTTGGATAGTCAAAAATATGATCGAATAATTTCTCAATATCCCTCTATCATACCTATAAGCCTTACCTTAGGGAAAAATCACTTCATGAAATCATTTTGGTTTAAAAAAAACGGAGTTACCCAATTTAAAGGTAACCTCTTCTCTTAAGTTATTTTTTTATTTAACTTCTCCAACCCTCTGAACTCTGTTTATTTACTTAATTTATAAATACACAATTATATTTGATATACTAGGATGTTTTTATATTAAGGATTAGAACTACATTTACAAACACATCTGTCTAATATGTAATGAACAAATTGTTTCTGTGGATGGAGAACTACTGCCTCACGAAACGATGATTGTTAAATTATATACTACCACCACATATGGTGTCAATTAAGATGACACTATATTTATATGAGATATATGTTATATTTATATTGTCTCTATTCTTATGTATATTTCATTTTTATCATAACTTTATGGTTTCCATAATAGGTATATACGATAATTTCATTGGAGGATGTGCGGACTACCACCCCCTCATAGTGAAACGACGCGTTGATGCCATATTTGGAATGTATAAAAGACTGAGTTAATGAATTATATATTATATTATAGTGGATTTATTATTTAACTATTTATAATTATGGTTTCATTTCATTAAAATATTAAATACTATTGAAAGTAGCATTCATGCATACGTACGGCTGACAATCTCCATGAATGGTGCATTTTATTTCTTATCTTCAAATGTTATTTACTATTATAAATGAATATATTTACTGGATATATATGATATTTATGATATCTTAATCATGAATATCATTCTGGATATAATTGTATTTTGACCACAAGATCAACTTGTAATTATAAAAATTATATTTTCGACTCAAGTAACAAATATCGACAAAACAACCATTGTTATCTTAAATGATTACATAATGTTTATAAAATGGTAATAATTTATATAAAATGAAAAATAAACATGAAAAATATTCTTAATCATGTATAAATTATCTTTAGTTTTTTATTAATGATATTAAAGAATGAACAGGTCAAGTTGGACACGATGTATGGGAAATTCTTAACCCAGATTACATTATTTGGGATGATCTTAAACTTTATGTTTATGTATTTCTTTGATTATGTAAGAAAGGAATTTTGATATCTTATATTTTAATTTTCCATTATTTATGTGTTATTATAGTGAATACACATATTTGATCGATTCTATTTACAAAATGTTTTTAATAAGGGGCTTCATCCCAATATCCATTCATTCAGGCATATTTTCATTTCTAAATGACATTCTTTTATACGGTGAATAATTCCCTTTAACGTATCATTTCATTAAAAGGGAATAATTTCTCTATGAAGCATTTTACTAAATGAAAAAAATGATCCTTTTAACATACGTAGTGACAACGACCATTCGGTCACCACGAGTATTATTTGATATTTGGCTTCCTTAACAAGATGTAGTGTTTTTTTAAAATGGGAAATATACACCATATACACTTTTGACAAATTTTGGTTTTAAAAATAGTTGTGATAATGTTTTTTTTATTTATATATATTTAAAAGATATATTTTGATAGAAATATGAAAATTTAATCATTCTTTTATATCTCTCGCTGTTCTTTTTATTCTTATCCCCTGTTTTAAAATTCATTTGACATGACATAAAGATGAAGAAGGTCAAGGATATGATCAAGGAAAAGCCATGATGTCTAAAACATGGAACTATATATGACTCTATTTTTTCATGAGTTGATATTTTATGAAATAAATGGAAATTGATTAGAAGTATCTACTTTTTAATTTTTGATATTTAATGTAATAGTTATGTCCTAATTCTCTTCCCCTCTTCACCTAAAATTATCCTCAATGTTAATTATCCATTAAATTCACGATTATGAATTTTTTTAAGGCTGTGTCTATATAAATATGATTATTTTTATTCATTTTTTTACAAATTATCTATAATTATTAATGTTCTTTTGTATTTAGATTCATGAATTATTTCATCAATGGTGATATGTTTATAATGATCATGAGATATATAATTATTTTATAGTATTACATCTTCTTTTTGGATTTTTAAGAATGAATGATTTAATTATGGTTTTTATGGTGATAAAATATTTTGTATCTAATAATAGAGATATATTATGTTTTTTGGGTCACAAATGTAATGTTTATTTTTGAAATTTGGTGACATTCATATTAAATTCTTTATATTTCAATTTGGAATGAATTATTTTAAATTAGGCTGATGGTAAAAACATATAGAATGGATTTAGAAGATCATTATATATTATTTATTTTGGATAAATTATTATTTATCATATTAGATTACATATTCTAACCAATCTGGTTTCGATAAAAAATTTAGTTGAAGGTACATCATAAGGATCTTTTTTCAAAGGTTCTACATAACAAAAAAAAACACATCATGAATATCCATATATTGGTTTAAGAAATGAAAAGGAAATAGATCAATGAAAACCATATAATGAAATAATGACATAGAAATAAATAATATATGTTTTATGAGTGATTAATTTAGATAATAAAATAATATCTATACTCTATGAAAATATATTTTGAAGGAAAAACATTTCATTTACATTTTTTTGTGAGAAAGCATCAATCTTTTAATTTATTACAAATTTATGGTTTTGAGATATTTAAATTTCAAATTATAATATTCTATATCACCCTCAATTAGAATATGATTTATATATTTCTCAACCAAATACAAGTTTTCACTTCCAACTAATTTTTTCTAATTTTATTACCTATTTTTGGGGTAAAATCAACTTTTTCATTTCCCTCTTAATAAAATGATATTTGATTAACCCTATTTCTAATTTGGGTTTCCAAAAAAAATTTAAATTATCCATATCTATTAATTTAATAACAAATTTAAAATTAGTGGAAAAAATTTACTAAATTAGTGGAGAATGTAAAATCCTATGATTTTATGTAATGTCACTTATTATATATAATCTATTAGAAAACACACTTTGGATGCAATGACCTGCATAAATGAATAATAAAAGATAATTATAACCTAATAGATAAAATATTGGGTAAAAATATTGTTAAAAAAATTAAAAAATTTAAATATTATTGTAACACCCCAAGATTTCATAGTGTGTTATTTTCTCAAAATAATTCAATAACTTGCACTACACGCAACACCGAGTTCAAGCGCACCATGACATACCAAACAAGCTGTTCAAAAGAGGTTTTGAATAGTATTAAATATATTTCAAAAATTATATAATCCTTATAATTTTAGAATCCAAATTATTAGTTTCTTAGACATAATGTAAGAACAAATTCAATTTTTTCAGATAAAAGAAGTATTTTTAAAAAAATGCACTTTTACAAAATTTTAATAGTGAAACCCTTTTTTTAAATCCAATATTTTAAACTTTTATATATTAAATTTGACTAAATAAATTTATTCTATAGAATGGGTACATCAAAAATTTACAAGGTAACACCCAAAGCTTCCACGGTACGCTTCTCATTTAATAATACAGTAGTGTGGGTTGTTCGCAACTTGGAGTTCAAACACACACTACAACCAATCAAACTAGCTTTTATGAATAGTAATACATAATTTATGAAATTTTATAAATATTATCTCTGAAAATGGACATCATTTTTGGATTAGGAATATATAATTTAGCATAGGGTGAAATTTTGGAACTTTTCAGATAACATTTATTTTTTGATGAATACTGAAAATTACTAAATTTAATTTAAAAACATCTTTTTTAATCGAAATAATTTATACTGATAATCAATGAATTTGAGTGGATTTAAATTATATTTGGAATATATTTTTACCATTTAATACAATATTGGTCATTTTACATAATTTCACAATTAAACCGGACATAAACAAGTGTCAATATTTTGATAGTTATTATCTCTTAAAAACACGCTTTTTTATTTAACAACGGGAATTAAATTTAAATAAATTTCTGCCACTTTTGATTTTTGAATCTCGAAAAATGGATTCCATATTTGGAATCAGGATGTCAAAATTTTATAAATAGGTATCTTTTATTTTTAGACATTTTGAATAATTACTTCAGTAAATAGTTTATTTACCGTGCTTAAAGGGTAAATCCGGTAAATAAGGGTTAAAAAATAATATTATAAAAATAATAAATTACCCTAAAACGTGTCCTAACCTTTTTGGTGGATACAAGTCTGACCATAGGCATCTCTGGGTCGATTTTTGGGACCCAATAGAGCCACTTGTAGGTGATAGGGACACTTTATTTTAGTTAAGTTAAAATAAATACAAAAATGACATAAACATTATATCTTTAAGAAAAACAATTTTTACATATGGTTATATATGTTGGATTTTATACTATAAATATTATTTATAAATCTAATCATATTTCCTACATAATTGTATTTTATTTATTATTTTTAGACATTAAATTATTTAATTTATTTATGACACAATGGTGATGTAGTAATTACCCGATTAATGAAAAATTAGAAAAATTAATATTATAAATACTCAAATAAATGTAATATGAGACTTTTTATAAATAAAAATAATTTCTTAGGTTAATATGACATGTTAGGATTTATGTAATTAACATTTTACGAAGTAATAATTTTTTTATGATTTTTATAAAACTCAATTATTGAATAGTGTCAAAATTGACATAAAAGTGTTTTTAAAACCAATATTATATTATTAACTGATATTAAATTCATAAAAATATAAGAGTCTGCCAATAAACTTATATCATGATATGGGTATCATTAAGGGACCACTTTAGGGTCTTTTTGATGCATAGAGTAAGTTTATTAACCATATAATATAAAAATACAAAGAGACAATGTAAAAGTGAAACTAATTAACTATGAGTTAATACTTAAAGATAAGGTTAATATAATAACCCAAACCTGTCTAAATTCTATTGGATGAGTGGTTTTCTACCCATACCCACCTTAAATTTTAAATAATCCACTTTGGAGGGATTATAAACCGAATATGAATTTATTATAAAATAATATTTCAAGCTTTTCTAAAGGTGCCCCTTACCCCTCTTATAAAAGGGCACACCCCCTTCTCATTAATTCACACCTTCAAAGCCTTTTGGTTGGGCCAACCCCTACCCCAATACTCTCTATGCTTCACCCACTACAACCTAGTGGCCATAGGTTTATCATAAAGCCAACCTATAGAGCCCTTTTGATCAAATCAAAAGGAAGAACCCGAAAAAGATGTAATGTTTTCACCACCCTTTTTCAAATTCATTTCTTTTCAACTTATTCTTTATTCGTTATTTCCATTCAAAAATAATGAATCCAGTATCTCCTATATAATGTAATATTATTATAAATATCGTACAACCATATTCAGTATTCTATCCATCTTTTGAATGGAATGTCATCATACATGCGTACGTACGACTTACCGTCTCCACGTCGTGGTGTAATTGTTATTAAATAAATTATTATTTGGATGGGTATAATAATGATGTGTAATTCATGTAAATAAGAAATATTACATGATAATGATTGTTTATATATTATATACCATCCAATTATATAATATTTTAATATCAAAAGAATGATATTGTCACTCGTGCGTATGTACGGACTAACGTCTCCACGAACGCGATGTGATTCATTCTCCATCGTATCCATTCAAGTATAATTCTCATTTGATGATTAATAATAGTATCTAAGGACTTGATATCATTCTGTATATGATTATGATACAACCTATCCATGAAAAACATGGCTAACGTAACAAAACATAGAAAATAAAACGAGTATGTTAACACCTAAAACAACGATAATGCAATGATATTATTAACAAATCAATGTTAAAAGATCATATAGGATATCATATTAATGTATATGATTTTTGTATAATTTAATAAAAATTATTTCACCATTTTACAAGAGGATAAAATACCTTCATCCAAGGAAAAGTACAAGGTGAGGGTTAATCTTAGAATATCTTTATTATCCGAGGTTGTTTATATGTAATTATCTATTGGGATCTCTTTATCAACCGCATCTATGTTCCTCAAAAATGTATTTAATTTTTTTTTACTATTTACTAGATAATGGGTTAAATTTATTTATACCCTTATGTGTTTGGAAAGTAATCTATCCATTGATTTCCAAACAAGGTACTTTTTATCCTTTTCTACAAATTTAAGGTAAGAATGTATTTTTAAACTTATACGGCGGGTGTGGTTATTTTCTGCCGTTATAAAATCTCTGAAGCTTCCCTTAAAAGCATATAAGAATATTTTCAATGTAAATGTTTTATTTTATAATTATGTGACTTTTAAATGATTTCAAAATGAATATTTTAATAATTTTTGAATGGTACTCTTTATCACGATCATAATTTTAAATGTTTAAAAGATTTATCTTACTAAATATTTTTAATTAGAGTCCATGTTTTAAAAATGATTATAAGGATTTATTTATATATACATCAATGTTTTGAAATGATATTTATATTCAAAATATTCTAATTGGTATGGGACACTTTGATTCAAAAATCTCCCTTAAATTACTTCCTTTATAAATGTGTGACATTTCAATGATTTTGAGAAAAGAGATATTTCTCTCAAATAGTTTTGATTTCATCTATGTCAACATACATTGATGGATTTTAATCATATTTGAAGTTGATTTATTATGATAAAAAACTTTTGTATTTTATTGAAGGTTTTGTGATATGTATTACTATGGATGTGTTATTTTTATACCATTCATGGTTTATGGAGAAAGTATTGACATTTCTTATGCTAGTTTTAATACGAATGTTTATGTTATGTTTAATCCTTTTCAAATGCGAATGCATTGGACTTAGTATGTAATGGGTGGAGCCCGCTATAGCTCCTCGATGTATCGGTAGGTCTCATGAGACAAACTAGTGTCTTGGCACAAGGCCTTGAAAAAATCTTATTTGTATACTTGGCATGAGGCCTTGGCTATGTGGTTATGATAGTCTGGAATTATGCATTCCATCATTATGAAAGTGGTTATTGATATTTCATATGATTATTCGATTAGTATAATATCCATGTGAATAAGTAAATGGTATTATTTCATTTTTTTCATACTATGTTGAAGTTCAAGTTTAAAAGGCATGTTTTTAGGTATACATTGCCTTAAATGTTTATTCTTATTTATGAAAGCTTATGCTATATTGTTATCCTTACTGGGCATTTGAGCTCACCCCTTTTCTATGTTTTATTTTTCCCAGGTTGTGAAGAAGTAATTTATGAATGACCTACATAGATAGTATGAGGGAATAAGAGTGTGGACTACAGAGACTATATTGTTATAGTTTTCATTTTATGATGTAATGTAAACTTTATTAATGTATTTAGTTATTCCTATGCTACTATAGTAATCGTTCTTTCAAGACATGATCTTTCTTGTGATAATTCCAATGTTATGTAATAATGCACCGACTCTGGGTATCTAGGGTCGGGGTGTTACAGTTTGGAATCAGAGAAAGTTAGGTACCAACCTTGGAAGCTAGATTTAGGTAAACTCTAATTATAGCACATAGATTTACGATGGAATTTGAGGATTAGTATAGAAGAACTTCCTAGAATTTTGGTATTGTAGAGATTTTGTGAGTTTTCAAGCAATACATCCCTGTCTAGATATGAGAAGGTAGAGGAGGCTCTGGCACAGATGTACCTAGTGGTAAAACCCGAAAACATTGCTTTGAGCTAGACTCAAATGGGAACTGGTGCACGACAACGGGCCTTGTTGCACTCTTGGTTATGACACTCCCGGGGGATATTCTTAGATTAATTCTCATTTTCATTACAAACCATTATGAAGGGTTTATGAGTATATATTTCCTCAAAGAAAACATTTTTATGATTATAGATTATATCCATAAATTGTTCAATTTATGTTAAGTGTTTTACAAGTATGGAATTATGTATTTTGATTTATAAACTAATCTAGTTTATGACATTGTTTAGAAATGGAGCCCAATATAAGGAATGAGAACTCCAACAATACGCATGATCCAAAGAGTAAGGAGGATCATATCTTTCATGGTCTTAATCCATAATTTAGAAGGGAAATAGACTCCCACATATTATCATCATATGAAGAAATAGTATCATGTGTTGATAATAAAAGTAAATAATTCTCGGAGTCCTATGGATTTGAAGGGATGCTAGAGAAGGAAAGGATGGTTGAGATAAGGAAAGATAAATGCAAGAAGGTAAAGAAGGATTTTCCCATATGTGAAAACTGTGGAAAGAATCACCTTAGAAAATGCATTAAGGGAATGGGAATATGTTATATGTGTGGAAAAAAGGACACAAAGTACATGATTGCAAGGGTAAGAAAATGGTTTCAAATGTATAATGCTTCATTTACAAGGAGTTTGGACACTACACGAACCTATTTTCCAGTCATCAGACTATGCTGCAGATGATGCTTTTGTATAATAATCAAGTTATGATACTACCACATATAAAGAGGAATGATTAGTGTTCTCTAGTTGATTATGTCATGTGAATGTTGTATCAACAATTTACTTTTTATAATAATTATGGAGTATATAAGGATTGTACTGCTGTAATACTTCATTAAGAAATTGAGATTGTGTGGAAAAATGAAAAGTGACTCAATAGCAGGTTACATTTTTGGAAAATATATGGTTGAGAGAATGATAAACCATAATATGGTTCTGATACCGAGGTAGTGATTTTAGAATAATATATGATTGAATTGGATAAATTATATTGGATATTCTTGAATACCTGGAAACTGATTAATGATTTTTTTATTCCATCATTGTTGGGGTTTACAACATTTTTGGATTGAAGGAGCATATCCATTATTCTTTAAGGAATTAGGGATCATGAATGTAATCAATAAGGTTTTATGGTAATTTAGGATGTTGTGGTGTTTTAAAAGAATACATGATGAAGTTGTTCACATGTTATTACGTGGAAAAAAGGATCTTCATTGTGTTTAACTTCCGTATAAATTTTGGCCTGATGTATTTTGGATAGTTCTAGTTTGGATTATGTGGGATTTCCATACAAGGACATCCCGGAGGTCGGGCGGCAACCAGTCGCGTCCGGCAAGGCTATGAGACTTGAACCCACAACCGATGGGCGACAAGGGTGTATCACCTATCACTAAACCACGTGATGTCCTGGATTGAAAAATGTCATTTTTTAATAGTTCTTCTATATGAATTATAAATTCATTTTTTTAACCCTATACGAATAGGAAAAATAGAATATTATTTTTAAGTTCTATTATCTTTTAGAGTGAAAGATGAGTTTTTGGTAGAACTTAGTTAAAGGATGAGACTCTATTGTCAAGTATATATTTTTCTCCTTCTATAATTAAATGAAGAAATTAATTCTTATACTTTAGTGAAGGGATATTAAAACAACAAAATGTGTTATCCTAATACAATATGTTTTGCTGAACCTGTGGTATTTTAAATAATCATAGATTGATGAATTTAAGGCCCTCAATTTTACACTTGTTTGTGATTGATTACCTCAATAACTACCAATAAATATTTACGTTTTCCTCCAATTATATATCTCTAATTTCCACAAATGTTCTCTTAATGTAGATAATAATTTGTTGGTGACCCTTTCATTTCCATTTTCCTCATATTAAGACTAAATTATAGTAACCCAATTTCTGATGTGGGTTTTCCCACAAATATATTTTCTATTATCAACCTTTTATTTTCAAAGAACAATTTAAAAATGTGAGGATGCAATTTATTGATGGAGGGGAGAATGTAACACCCCATGTTTTCATAGTGTGTTATTTTTTCAAAATAATTCAATAACTTGCACTACACGCAACAATGAGTTCAAGCGCACCATGACTTACTAAACAAGCCGTTCAAAAGAGGTTATGAATAGTATTAAATAAAATTTAAAATTTATATAATCCTAATAATTTTATAATCCATATTATGTGTTTCTTAGACATAATGTAGGAACAAGTTCATTTTTTCCGATAAAAGAAGTATTTTTCAAAAAACGCACTTTTACCAACTTTTAATAGTGAAACCATTTTTTATCCAATATTTTAAACTTTTATATATTAAATTTGACTAAATAAATTTATTCTTTAGAATGAGGAAATAAAAAATATACAATGTAACAAACCAATATTCCATGGTACGCTTCCCTTTGAATAATACAGTAGCGTGTGTTGTACGCAACTTCGAGTTCTAACACACACTACAACCAATCAAACTAGCTGTTATGAATAGTAATACCTAATTTTTGAACTTTTATAAATATTATATCTCAAAATGGAATTCATTTTTGGATTTGGAATATTGAACTTAGCCTAGGGTGAAATTTTGTAACTTTTTGGATAACATTAATATTTTGATGAATAGTGAAAATTACTAAATTTTAATTAAAAACAACTTTTTCAATCGAAATAATTTATATTGATAAATTCTGAATTTGAGTGGT
The DNA here is from genome assembly GCA_963277665.1 of Viscum album. Taxonomy (NCBI): domain Eukaryota; kingdom Viridiplantae; phylum Streptophyta; class Magnoliopsida; order Santalales; family Viscaceae; genus Viscum; species Viscum album. The sequence continues at coordinate 2,019,675,323 of OY728127.1, forward strand.
TTTAAAGTATATTTGGAATATATTTTTACCATTTAATACAATTTAGGTCATTGTACATAATTTCACAATTAAACCGGACATAAACAAGTGTCAATCTTTTGATAGTTATTATCTCTTAAAAACACGCTTTTTGTATTAATAAAGGAAATTAATTTTAAATTAATTCCATCCACTTCTGTGTTTTAAATTTGGAAAAATGGATTCCATATTTGGAATCAGGATGTCCAAATTGTGAAAATAGGTAACTTTTATTTTTATACTTTTTGAATAATTATTTCGGTAAATATTTTATTTACAGTTGTTAAAGGGTAAATCCAGTAAATAAGGGTTAAAAAATAATATTATAATAATAATAATAAATTACCATAAAACGTGTCTTAAACTTATTTGTGGATACATGTCCGACCATAGGCGTCTTTGGGTCGATTTTGGGGTCCTCATGGAGCCACTTGTAGGTGATAGGGACACTTTATTTTAATTAAGTAAAAATAAATACAAAAATGATATAAGCATATATATCTCTTAGAAAAACACATCTTACATTGGGTTTTATATGTTGTATTTTCAACTATAAATATTCTTTAGAAATATAAAAATATTTCCTACATAATTGTATTTTATTTATAATTTTTAGACATTAAATAGTTTAATTTATTTATTACACAATGGTGATGCAGTAATTACCTGAATAATGAACAATTAGAAAAAATAATACTATAAATACCCAAATAAATTAAATTTGAGACTTATTAAAAATACCATTACTTCTATAGGTTAATATGACATGTTAGAATTTATCTAATTAACTTTTTTATAAGTAATCAGTTTGTTATGAGTTTTACAAAAATCAATTATTGAATAGTGTCAAAATTGATGTAAAAGAGTTTTTAAAACAAATATTATATTATTAATTGATATTAAATTCGTAAAAATCTAAGGGTCGGCCAAGAGACTTATATCATGATATTTGTATCATTAATGAACCTCTTGGGGGTCTCTTGGATATATATAGTATGTTTATTAACCATATAATAGAAAAATACAAAGAGACATTGTAAAAGTGAAACTAATTAACTAAGACTTAATACTTAAATATAAGGTTAATATAATGACCCAAACCTGTCTAAATTCAATTGGTTGAGTGGTCTTCTACCCATACCTACCTTAAAATTTAAATAATCCACTTTGGATCCATTAAAAACCGAATATGAATTTATTATATAATAATATTTCTAGCTTTTCCAAAGGTGCCCCTCACCCCTCTTATAAAAGGGAACTCCCACTTCTCATTAATTCACACATTCAAAGCCTTTTGGTTCGGCCAAACCCAGCCCAACTACTCTATAAACTTCCCCCACTACAACCTAGAGGCCTTATTTTGATCATAAATCCAACTTATGGAGCCCTTTTGATCATATCAAAAGGAAGAACCTGAAGAAGAGGTAATATTTTCACCACCCTTTTTCAAATTCATTTCTTCTTCATATTCTTCTTTCATTGTTATTTCCATTCCAAAATAATGAATCCATTATATCCTATATACTTTAATATTATTATAAATATGGTACAACTATATTGATTATTCCATCCATCTTTTGAATGACATGTCATCATACGTGCGTACGTACGGCTTACCATCTCCACGTCGTGGTGTAATTGTTATTCAATAAATTATTATTTGGATGGGTATAATAATGATATGTAATTCATTTAATAACAAATATAAAATTATAATGATTCTCTATATACAATATAACATCCAATTATATATTATTTTAATATCAAAATAATGATATTGTCCTCGTGCGTACGTACGGACTACCGTCTCCACGAACACGATGAGATTCATTCTCCATCGTATCCATTCAAGTTTAATTCTAATTTGATGATTAATAATATTATCTAAGGACATGATATCATTCTGGATATGATTAAGATTCAACCTATCCATGAAAAACACACCTTACGTAGCAAAACATATAAAATAAAATGAGTAAGTTAACACCCGAACCAACGATAATACTAAGAAATTATTAACAAATCAATGTTAAAAGATCATATATGATATCATATTAATGTATCTGATTCTTGTATAATTTAGTAACAATTATTTCACCATTATATAAGAGGTTAACCTACCCTAAACCAAGTAAGTGTACAATGTAAGGGTTAATTTTAAAATCTCATTATTATCTGAGGTTGTTTATACGTAATTATCTACTGGGATATCATTATCATCCACATCCATGTTCCTTAAAAATGTATTTAAAAACATTTTTACTATTTACTCGACAATGGGATAAAGTCATTTAAACCCTTATGTGTTTTTAAAGGAACCTTTCTGTTGTTTTCAATACAAGGTACTTTTTAACCTTTTTGAGAAATTTATGGTAAGAATGTCTTTTTAATCTTATACGGCGGGTGCGGTTATTTTCCGCCGTTATAAAATCTATGAAGCTTCTCATACAAGCTTATAAGAATATTATCAAAGTAAATGTTTTATTTTATAATTATGTGACTTTTAAATGATTTCAAAATAAATATTTTAAGAATCTGTGAAAGGTACTCTTTATCAAGATCATAATTTTAAATGTTTTAAAGGTTTATCTTTCAAAATATTTTTAATTAATGTCCATGTTTTCAAAATTATTTTAAGGATTTATTTATATGGACATGAATTTTTTGAAATGATATTTCTTTTCAAAAGTTTCAATGTGGTATGGGATAGTTTTATTCAAAAATCCCTCTTAAATTACTTCCTTTATAAATGTGTGACATTTAAATGATTTCGAGAAAAGAGATATTTCTCTCCAATAGTTTTGATTTCATCTATGTCAACATATTTTGATGGATTTTAAGATTATTTGAAGTTGATTTGTTATGATACAAAACGTTTGTATTGTATTGAAGGTTTTGTGATATGTTTTACTGTGTATGTGTTATTTTTATACCATTCATGGTATATGGAGAAAGTATTGACATTTTGTATGCTAGTTTTAAAATGAATGTTTATGTTATGTTTAAACCATTTCATATGGGAAATCATTGGACTTAGTAAGTGATGGGTGGAGCCCACTATAGCTCCTCGATTCATCGGTAGGTCTCATTTGACAAAATAGTGTCTTGGCACAAGTCCTTGACAAATTCTTATTTGTTGTCTTGGCACGAGGCCTTGGCTATGTAATTATGATAGTCTGGAATTATGCATTCCATCATAATGAAATTGATTATTGATATTCCCTGTGATTGTTCGATTAGTAGAATATCCCTTTGAATAAGTAAATGGAATTATTTCATTTTATTTTTACCATACTATGTTGAAGTTCTAGTTTAAAAGGCTTTGGTTTTAGTTATACATTGCCTTAAATGTTTATTATTATTTATGAATGTTCCCTCTATATTGTTATCTTTACTGGGAATTTGAGCTCACCCCTTTTCTGTGTTATATTTTTACCCGAATGTGAAAAGTAATTTATGAATGAACTACAGGGATAGTATGAGAGGATAAGAGTGTGAGCTATGGAGACTATATTGTTGTAGTTTTCACTTTATGATTTAATGTAAATTTTATTAATGTATCTAGTTATTCCAAGGCTACTAAACTAATCTGTCTTTCGAGACATGATTTTTCTTGTGATCATGCCAATGTTATGTAATAATGCACCGACTCTGGGTATCTAGGGTCATGGCGTTACAGTTGATATCAGAGGAAGTTTATTACAAATCATGGAAGCTAGAATTAGATAAAATCTTGTTAGAGCTCATAGATTTATGATGGAATTTGATGATTAATATAGAAGAACTTCCTAGAATTTTGGTATTGTAGTGATTTTTTGAGTTTTCCGAGCAACACATCCCTGTCTGGATACGAGCAGGTAGAGGCGGCTCACGCACAGATGTACCTAGGGGTAAAAATCAAAAACACCGCTTTGAGCTAGACTCGAACAGGAACTGGTGCACGACAACGGGCCTTGCTGCACTCTTGGTTTCGACACTCCCGAGGGATATGCTTAGGATAATTCTAATTTTCATTATAATCCATTATTAAGGGTTTATGAGTATATACTTCCTCAATGAAAACATTTTTATGATTATATATTATATCCATAAATAGTTCAATTTATGTTAAGTGTTTTACAAGTATGGAATTATGTATTTTGATTCATAAATTGATCTATTTTATGACATTGTTTAGAAATGGCACCCAATAGAAGGAATGAGAACTGCAACAATATGCATGATCCAAAGAGTAAGGATGTTCATATCTTTCATTGAATTAATCCATAAATTACAAGGGAAATAAACTCCCATTTATTATCATCATATGAATAAATAGTATCATGTGTTGATAAGATAAGTAAAGAATTCTCTAAGTCTAATGGCTTTGAAGGGAAGCTAGAGAAGGAAAGGATGGTAAAGAGAAGGACAGATAAAAGGAAGAAGGTAAATAAGGATTTTCCCATATGTGATAACTATGGAAAGAATCACCTTGGAAAATTCTTGAAGGGAATGGGAGTATGTTATAAGTGTTGAAAAAAAAGGACACAAATTACGTGACTGCAAGGGTAATAAAATGGTTTCAAATGTACAATGCTTCATTTGCAAGGAGTTTGGACACTACGCGAACCTATGTCCCAGTCATAAAACTATGCCGAAAATGATGCTATTGTATAATAATCAAGTTTTGATACTACCACATATGAAGAGGAATGATTAGAGTTCTTATGTTGATTATGTCATTTGAGTGTTGTATCAATAATGTACATGTTATAATAATTATGGAGTATATAAGGATTGTACTGCAGTACTATTTCATTAAGGACTTGAGATTGTGTGGAACAAAGAAAAGTGACTCAATAGCATGTTAAATTTTTGGAAAATATATGGTTGAGATAATGATAAACCATAATATGGTTCTGATACCAAGGTAGTGATTTTAGAATAATACGTGATTGATTTGGATAAATTATATTGGATATTCTTGACATCCTTGAAACTGATTATTGATTTTTATATTCCACCATTGTTGGGGTTTAAAACATTTTTGGATTGAAGGAGTATATCCATTATTATTTATGGAATAAGGGATCATGAATTAAATCAATAAGGTTTTATGGTAATTTAGGATGTTGCAGTGTTTTAAAAGAATACATGATGAAGGTTTTCACATGTTATTACGCAGCAAAAAGGTTCTTCATTGTGTATAACTTTCTTATAAATTTTGGACTGAATTATTTTTGATGTTTCTAGTTTGGATTATTTTGTATTGCCATAAAAGGAAAACCCAGAGGTCGGGCAGCAACCTTTCGCATCTGGCAAGGCCGCGAGACTTGAACCCACAACCGAAGGGCGACAAAGGTGTATCACCTACCACTGACCCAAGTGATGTCCTGGATTGAATAATGTCATTTTTTAATGGTTCTTTTAGTTGAATTATAAATTCATTTTTTAACCTATACTAATAGTATAAATATAATATTATTTTTAATTTCTATTATCTTTTAGAGTGAAAGATGAGTTTGTGGTAGAACTTAGTTAAAGGATGAGACTCTACATGTCAAGTTTATATTTTTCTTCTTCTCTTATTCGATGAAGAACTTTATTATTATACTTTAGTAAAGGGATCTTAAAAAAATGTGTTTTCCTAATACTATATGTTTTGCTGAACTGATTTATTTTAAATCATCATAGATTGATGAATTTAAGGCCCTCAATTTCACACTTTTTTGTGATTGATGACCTCAATCACTCCCTATAATGATTTTCATTTTTCCTCCAATTATATGTCTCTAATTTCCACCAATTCTCTCCTAATTGAGATCATAATTTGGTGGTGACCCTTTAATTTCCCTTTTCCTCATATTAAGACTAAATTTTTTTAACCCAATTTCCGATGTGGGTTTTCCCACAAATATATTTTCTATTTTCAGCCTTTTATTTTCAAAGAACAATTTCAAATTGTGAGGATGTAATTTATTGAAGGTGGGGAGAATGTAACATCCCAATATTTCATAGTGTGTTATTTCTTAAAAATAATTCAATAACTTGCACTACACGCATCTCCGAGATCAAGCGCACCATGACTTACCAAACAAGTCGTTCAAAAGAGGTTGTGAATAGTATTAACTAAATTTTAAACATTATATAATTTTTATATTTTTAGAATCCATATTATGAGTTTCTTAGAAATAATGTAAAAACAAATTCATTTTTTTCAGATAAAATAAGTATTTTTCAAAAAATGCACTTTTACCAACTTTTAATAGTGAAACCCTTTTTTTAATCCAATATTTTAAACATTTATATATTGAATTTTACTAAATAAATTTATTCTTTAGAATGGGGACATCAAAAATTTACAATTTAACAACCCAAGCTTCCATGGTACACTTCTCTTTGAATGATACCGTAGCATGTGTTGTACGCAACTTCGAGTTCTAACAGACACTACAACCAATCAAACTAGCCATTATGAAAAGTAGTACAAATTTTTTGAAATTTTATAAAATTTATCACTCAAAATGGACTTCATTTTTGAATTTAGAATATCGAAGTTATCCTATGGGGAAATTTTGGAACTTTTCGGATAACATTTATATTTTGATAAATAGTGAAAATTACTAAATTTTAATTAAAAACAACTTTTTTAATCGAAATAATTTATATTGATAAATTATGAATTTGAGTGGTTTTAAAGTATATTTGGAATATATTTTTACCATTTAATAAAATTTTGGTCATTTTACATTATTTCACAATTAAACTGGACATAAACCAGTGTCAATCCTTTGATAGTTATTATCTCTTAAAAACACGCTTTTTGTTTTAATAAAAGGAATTAAAATTAAATTTATTCCAGCCACTTTTGTGTTTTGAATTTTGAAAAATGTATTCCATATTTTGAATCAGGATGTCCAAATTGTGCAAATAGGTAACTTTTATTTTTAGACATTTTGAATAATTACTTCGGTAAATATTTTATTTACGGTGGTTAAAGGGTAAATCCGGTAAATAAGGGTTAAAATAAAATAATAATAATAATAAATTCCCCTAAAACGTGTACTATCCTTATTGTTTGATACATTTCCGACCATGGTCATCTTTGAGTCGATTCTTGGGAACCCATGGAGCCACTTGTAGGTGATAGGGACACCTTATTTTAATTATGTTAAAATAAATACAAAAATGACATAAGGATATATCTTTTAGAAAAACAATTTTTACAGAGGATTATGTATGTTGTATTTTCAATAATAAATAGTAATTAGAACTATAAAAAGCTTTACTACATAATTTTATTTTATTTATAATTTTTAGACATTAAATAATTTAATTTATTTATGACACAATGGTGATGCAGTAATTACCTGAGTAATGAAAAATTAGAAAACGTTATATTATAAATACCCAAATAAATGTAATTTGAGACTTTTTATAAATACCAATAATTTTATAGGTTAATATGACATGTTAGTATTGATTTAATTAAAAATTTCGAAGTAATCATTTTTTTATGATTTTTACAAAAATCAATTATTGAATAGTGTCAAAATTGACATAAAATATTTTTTTAAAACAAAAATGATATTATTAATTGATAATAAATTCATAAAAATATAATGTTCGGCCAAGAGACTTATATCATGATTGGTGTATCATTAATGGACCACTATGGGGTCTCTTGGATGTATATAGTACGTTTATTAACCATATAATATAAAAATACAAAGTGACATTGTAAAAGTGAAACTAATTAACTAAGAGTTAATAGTTAAAGATATGGTTAATATAATGACCCAAACCTATCTAAATTCTATTGGATGAGTGGTGTTCGACCCATACCCACATTAACGTTTAAATAAACCACTGTTGAGCCATTATAATCCGAATAGGAATTTATTATAAAATAATTTTTCTATCTTTTCCAAAGGTGCTCCTCACCCCTCTTATAAAAGGGAACTCCCCCTTCTAATTAATTCACACCTTCAAAGCATTTGGGTTTGGCCAACCCATTCCCACGTACTCTCTCAACAGGACCCACTACATCCTAAAGGCCTTAGTTTGATCATAAATCCAACCTATGGAGCCATTTTTATAAAATCAAAAGGAAGAACCCAAAGAAGAGGTAATGTTTTCACCACCCTTTTTCAAATTCATTTCTTCTTCAACTTATTATTTATTTGTTATTTCCATTATAAAATAATTAATCCAGTATCTCCTATATAATGTAATATTATTATAAATATGGTACAATAATATTCAGTATTCCATCCATCTTTTTTTTGACATGTCACCATACGTGCGTACGTACGGCTTACCGTCTCCACGTCGTGGTGTAATTGTTATTCAATAAATTAGTATTTGGATAGGTATAATAATGATGTTTAATTCAGGAAAATAATAAATATAAAATGATAATTATTCTTTATATATGATATACCATCCAATTATATATTATTTTAATATCAAAATAATGATATTGTCGCTCATGCATACGTACGGACTACCGTCTCCACGAACGCGATGAGATTCATTCTTCATCGTATCCATTCAAGTATAATTCTCATTTGATGATTAATAATATTATCTAAGGACTTGATATCATTCTGGATATTAGTAATATAAAACTTATCCATGAAAAACATGGCTTACATTAAAAAAACATATAAAATAAAACGAGTAAGTTAACACCCAAAACAACGATAATACTAAGATATTATTAAAAAATCAATGTTAAAAGATCATATATGATATCATATTAATGTATATGATTCTTGTATAATTTAATGACAATTATTTCACCATTATACAAGAGGTTAACCTACCCTCAACCCAGTAAAATTACAAGGTAAGGGTTAATTTTACAATCTCTTTATTATCCGAGGTTGTTTATACGTAACTATCTAATGGGATCTCTTTATCATCCACATCCATGTTCCTTAAAAATGTATTTAAAAACATTTTTACTATTTAATAGACAATGGATTAAAGTCATTTATACCCTTAGGTGTTTTGAAAGGAATCATTCCATCCTTTTCCAAACTTGGTACTTTTTATCATTTTTGACAAATTTAAGGTAAGAATGTCTTTTTAAACTTATACGGGGGGTGCGGTTATTTTCCGCTGTTATAAAATATCTGAAGCTTCTCTTACAAGCTTATAAAAATATTTTCAATGTAAATGTTTTATTTTATAATTATGTGACCTTTAAATGATTACAAAATAAATATTTTAAGAATTTGTGAAAGGTACTATTTATCAAGAATATAATTTTAAACATTTTAAAGATTTATCTTTGTAAAACATTTTAATTAATGTCCATGTATTCAAAATGATATTAAAGATTTATCTATATGGACATGAATATTTTGAATTGATATTTCTTTTCTAATGTTTCAACGTGGTATGGGACACTTTGATTCAAAAATATCTCTTAAATTACTTCCTTTATATATGTGTGACTTTTCAATGATTTCGAGAAAAGAGATATTTCTCTCAGATAGTTTTGATTTCTTCAATTTCAAAATCATTTGATGGATTTTAAGCTTATTTAAATTTGATTTATTATTATACAAAACTTTTGTATTGTATTTAAGGTTTTTTGATATGTTTTAATGTGGATGTGTTATTTTTATACCTTTCATGGTTTATGGAGAAAGTATTGACATTTCGTATGCTAGTTTTAATACGAATGTTTATCTTATGTTTAAACCTTTTAATATGGGAATGCATTGGACTTAGTAAGTGATGGGTGGAGCCCACTATAGCTCCTCGATGCATCGGTAGGTCTCATGATACAAACTAGTGTCCTGGCACAAGGCCTTGAAAAAATCATATTTGTTGTCTTGTCATGAGGCCTTGGATTTGTGGTTATGATAGTCTGACATTATGCATTTCATCATTATGAAAGTGGTTATTGATATTTGTTGTGATTATTCGATTAGTAGAATATCCATGTGAATAAGTAAATGGAATTCTTTAATTTTATTTTTCTCATACTATGTTGAAGTTCACATTTAAAAGGCTTTTGTTTTAGTTATACATTTTCTTAAATTTTTATTCTTATTTATGAAATTTTCCGCTCTATTGTTATCCTTACTAGGCATTTGAACTCACCCCTTTCCTATGTTTTTCTTTCCAGGATGTGAAGAAGTAATTTATGAATGTCCTGCAGGGATAGTATGAGGGGATAAGAGTGTGGACTATGGAGACTATATTTTTTTAATTTTCATTTTATGATGTAATGTAAAATATATTAATGTATCTAGTTATTCGAAGGCTACTAAACTAATCGGTCATTCGAGACTTGATCATTCTTCTGATCATGCCAAGGTTATGTAATAATGCACCCAATCTGGGTATCTAGGGTCAGGGCGTTACAATTATATTTTAAATATAAATGTTAAATTCATCCTTTTATTTTTATAGACATGATATAAGAATGAATCCTATTTTACCCTTTAAAACAGTAGTTTTCTAGAAAAGATGTTTTACCCCCATTATATAGTGATCTTGTAATAATAATAAATTTTAAAATATTAATATATATTATATTTGAAAAAATATTCTAAATTTTGAGATGTGGATTTTAAAAATTAAATTTGGTTTATTAATTTTTAATTTTTCTGCTAAGTTACATGTTTTAATGAATAGTGAAAAAATATTATATTTTCATTGAAAATGGATTTTCCATATAATTTATTTATATTGATATATTTAATATTAGAGTGGTTTTAATGTATATATATTTCAATTATTTGTCAGTAAATAAAATTTGGGTCATTAAAGTCAATTTCATATTGGATTTGGTTATAAAAACATTCTGAACCCTTGAACCTTTTTTCATTCAAACCTTGTCGTCTCATCCAATCTGCTAGATAAAATTTTAATTTATTTCATCATGTTTTGTGAATTTATTTTTTAAAAATGGATTTTATATTTTGAACTATAAGATTATAATTTTGTAAATAGTTAGCTTTTATTTTTGCAAAATATGAATAATAACTTCCGTAATTTTCATTGCAACAATTAAGGGTAAATTGGGTAATTAAGGGTAAAATAATGTTATAAAATTTTAAAAGTAACCATAGTACTTATATAAATTTTAAAGGATTATTTATTTTTTTAAAAATAATCCGATGTTAGATTATATGACCTCTTAGAGCCAATTGGATGACACTGATCCCATTATTGTACAATATTTTAATGAAATGTCGATGATGTCATAATTAAATTTTATTAAATATAAAATTTTTTACTTTCTATCAACATTAAGGTATATTACACTCTAAATAGTAGTTATAAATATTAAATTGATATATTCATTATGTTAATTTATTATGAATTTTTTAGAAATATATAATTTACTTAAAACCTATCACAGAAATGATGATGAAATAGTTTAACTAATGTAAATTTCATGTAAATGATTTTAAAAATATTAAAATAATTATAATTTCACCTGATTAATTTCATAAATGAATATAATATAAAAAATTTTCATTTTAGTGATGTTTAAAAAAAATATGATGATATATTTTTTATCGATTTTTATAGAAGTAAAATAATGAATAATGTCTAAAATGACATTAATTCTATATTAAAATAATTAATATTTAATAATATGATATAAAATTTATATAAATATAAAATTAGAACATAATATTTTGATAATGTTTAAATTATAGTTTAAGATTTGTTTATGGTATGTTTTTTATTTTATAGTAACAATATTAACACTTAATGACTAAAAATCATTGGTGTCATGGTATATGTTAAAGGGATTAAATAAGGGATTAAACCAAAAGTGAAGGAAATGATTGTAAAATAAACATATATATAAATTATTTGATGAGTAATATTCGACCATTATCGACTTAATATCAATTTTTCTTATAATTGACACTATTTCCATAAAATAACTTATATATTATTCAAATAAAAGGTAGTAATAAAATATCACCATCTTTTTATTTAATATCATTTTTGTTTCTAAATAAGAATTATATCAATATATGAACAAAAATAAATGTATATTCTTGTAATAATTATAGTTTTTATTAATATAATTTATTTATAATTTCTAGAAATAATATAATTTCCTTTACATCTTCATCAATGCTAAAACAATATTTATTTCATTAACAAAAATTTAAAAAAAAATTTATTTAAAAAATTTTAATTTAGATAAATTTTGGATGATTTCATATCTAAAATAAATTTTATAGATCTAGAAGATATATTAGTATCTTTTTATAAGGTTACATTATAATTCTCAGTTTTTAGTTATTTTTTTATATCAAATTAATTGAATAGTATCTAAATTGAAAATAATCATATTTTATCAATTGAATATATTAATAAATTATCTAAAAATAAAAAAAACTTCAATAATCTAAAATAATATAATATTTGATCAAAAATATAATCACATATTCATTTATTGTCAATTTGTTAGACTCTAGCTCTAGAAATGCCATACAATATTTTAAAATTTTGAGGATGTCCAAAAGTAGCCCTCACATCAATTATTAAAGAAAACCTCATTTGTCAATCAGTCAAACATATTGTAGAAATTAATCTTGAACAATCTCGTTAAATTTATATTATAAACATACATAGTTATGATATACAAGTTCTGTTAATTCCAAAATACCAACCAATGACACATAAGAATATATTAAAAGAAGCATGCGGCAGAAGAGGCAATCGTGTTTTCCAAATCATTCAAATTTGTTTCTTATTCTATATCATATTCATGTGTTGTTTAAATTTAAAAAATGATAAATCCAGTATCATATATAATTTTTTATGTTATAATGTTTATGTAAAACCATATTTAATCTTTTTTCCATTCTAAAAAAATGAAAGTGTCGTGCATGCGTACGTATGGATTTCCATCACAATATTGTGGTGTAATATGTTCTTCACCACCATATTACATGGATTGGAATAAATATGTAAATAATGGATATATATATATATATTAAATTGGAAGTGATAATGATTTTTTAAATTTTAATATAACTTCCACTTTTTTACCCTTTCACTATTAAGGAAATGATATCATAACTCGTGCATACGTATGACCTATCATCCCTATGATGTGATGTGATCTGTTTCCCATATTCATCAATAAATAATGATTATAAAACATTGTGTAAGGAATAGATATGATATATATGTCCATAATAATATTATGTAGATTATGGAACTATAACATATTAAAATACATAGAAAATACATGAAAAATCATGCGTCGGAAAATTAAACATTTTACACCCAAAACATGGATTTTGGTAAATATAATGGAAAAATAAATAATAAAATGATATAATTAGAAAAAATATTGTATCATAATTATAAATATGGATCTTTATTAAATAATTTACATGCATTGATCTTTTATACCTAATGTTAAATACTTTTCAATTAATAGAAAGTGTAAGGTAAGGTTTTTTCAAATCACAATTTTATTTGTGTGAGATATACCTTATTAACCACTAATTTATTTTGTTTGGTGTACTTACCTGTTTATATATGATATCAAGAATCACATTATCTTAATGGTCTAAAATGTTTCTTTTGAAAATAAAATAATTCTACTGGGATTGTAATTGAAATATTTCAATTTAGTATGGGGTACATTTATTTAAAAATATCTTTTGAAATATATATTTCAATATATATATAATTGTTTGTGTAAGAGAGACATAGTTTGGGGATTGGTAAATGAATTCACTGATATGAATTAACCGGTCTAATTAGTCAAATATATGATGAAAACCACTTAAAATGTGTTTCCAAGAAGAATCAGATATGTTTTTCCAAAGATTTAAACTAGTAAGAGGAATGCCCATAAAATTAATTATCTTGGGGATATATCCTAGTAGTCCAGACATCAGATCTTATACGTTCCAAAATTATTTACATCACATCTGATCATTTGACTCATTGTAATACATATAATTAACCTCATCTTATTAATTATAATGAATTATATAGAAAATATCCTATTCTTGCCATATAATTATTAATTTATAGATTAATTGGGATGGGTTTTATTTTATTACAATTCCATAATAGTTTATTCATGTTTTTGATAGACTATAATTTATATCCTTGCAAGGAATTACAGATCATCCCATTATTCTGTTTTTTTCCATTATGAAAAGATGATTATTTTGACTCATATACAGTGTCGAAATTGGAAATTAATGTTGTTCTAAAAGAAAATATTTTGTATATATTTTTATATAAAATTTATTTTAATTAAATATTCTTCTTTTTTTCCAAAAATATTCATCTTTATGTCCAACTGTGATGTGATTTATTGAATCTTATTCTAATGTAATAATGTAAGGCATAAACACCGAGCTACTAGAATCTTGATCGTTACAATTGGAACTAGATAAATTTTAGAAGAATCCTTGAAACCAATATTCATTAGAGAATATATTATATATAGTAATCCTATATATTTATTATAATGATAAAACAAAGTAAAGGATATCATTATATTTATTTGTTATTGACGCCAGATGACCAAGGTTAAACCTAAGGATTTTCCTACTGAAAATGTTTAATTATCTAGACATTATATCTATTATTATTCATGACCATATCACTTTGATTTGTGTTTCATACATTGTGATTTGGGTTTTGGTGAATCGTTAGAATCAAAATGTTTATAAATGTAATAAATGTTTTGCTAATGATGAAGATACTACAATATATAGATGAATGAAATGAGGTATTATTGATGTGGTGATGTAGTGTAGTTAATGTATTAATAATGAAGTATAATGATTAATGATCTTGTGAATTTTTATTCCACAATTATTTCTTTAATGTAGGATTGGTTATTAGAATCTTGAAATATAAAAGGAATTTTTTGCATTTTTTCTTCTTTATGGATTTTTCGGCATGAATGTTTTTATTATGGTTTTGATGGAGATAAAATATATCGTACGTTAATATAAGAACATCATTATGTTGTTTAGAGAATATATTGTTCTGTTTAATTTGAATTTTTATTGACCTTCCTTCTACATTTATGGACATTGATTTTAGAAAAAGTATTTTTAAAGTTTCCAAAGATAACTACTTATGGATTGTATTATGTTAAAATTTGGATATTAGTTAATTTAGTTAATGTATCATTTATAATATTGGATAACATATTCTAAAAATTTATTTTTGATAATATTTAAATGTCTAATAAATTAATTGTGGATCTTTTGATAAAGGCTCTTCTGGTATTAAATTCATCTTGAATATCAATCTATTTGATTAATAAATGAATTAGAAATAGGTTAAAGAAGTATGAAAATATTATATAGTGACACGTAATGAAATTATTTATGTTTTATTGATTGATTTATCTATAATGGAAAAAGAATACTCACCTCTATGAAATATACTTTTTAACAAAAAAAAATTCCATTTACTTTTCTTAATAAGAAATCAATTGTATTTTAAAAGATAAAAAATTTATGGTCTTATGATTGATAAATTTTCCATAACCATATTATCTCTCACTAACAATAATAACATGACAATTATATTTATCATCCAACTAATTGTTTTCACTAAACACTATTTTTTTTTCTAATTTGAAATCTAAATTTTCTAGTGAAATTCACATTTCCCATTACATTTTACGTAGAGGATATTTTATTAAACATATTTCCAAAATGGGTTTCCACAAATGAATTTCATGTATCACCATTAATGTTTGAAGTGAAAATTAAAACTGTGATGATAAAATTTATTTATGTTGGGGATAATGTGACTCCAAAATATTTTATGGTATAAATCTTTTTAAATTTAATTTCTTTGAAAACTTATGTGGCAAAAAACACCTAGATATAATGAACAAAAAAAATATTTTTATAACCTAGAAAATAAATATGAGAGAAGGAATTATATTAACCAAATTCTTAAATTTAAATCTTATATGTTAAATATAATTTATAAAATTTATAAAATTTGTTTTAAGGAAATTATAAATGAATAAATTCTATTTTACACTAAAGAAATTTATTTTTCTAAAAAGAAATTTTACTAAATTTTGATGGAACACTTGTTTTGAAAAAAAAATTTAAACAGATATGAATTTTATTTGAAAAATATTCATAATTTTATAATTTCAATCATAAAATTTTACATTGGTAGATTTTTGGATATTTTTATGAAATGTTTCATTTTTTGATTAATATTGAAACAATAATATATTTAAATTGAAAAAAAATTATTTAATATATTAATATTATTAGAAAATATTTTACAGTGGTTTCAATGTTTAAAGAGATAAATTATACATCATTATATATAATTATTTTCATTGGATCAATTTCATACTGTGACTTTGTATAAGAAACTGTGTAAACATTTGACTATTTTTACTTTAAAAACATATTGTTTCATCCCATCAATAGAAGTAATTTTTAATTAATTTCATAAAATTATAGGAATTTAATTTTGAAACTTTTATTCTATATTTTTAAACATATTTTATATAATTTTTAATTATACACTTTTAGTTTATGAAAATATGAATAAAAACCTTTTTAATTGTTTTTCTACACTTAAGGTTAAATCAGTTAATTAAGGGAAAAAATAATAATAAAACCATTATAAAATTTTCCTAACATGTTAAATAAATTTATTGGATGAGTTATTTTAAACTAAAATTATCCTTGAGATGATTTTATGACAACTTATAAAATCATTTATGAATTTTATCCATTTAAAATATTTTATTTTATGGAAAAGTCAAAGATGACACTCTTATGTTTAAATAATCATATCATTTTTATATGATGATATCCTGCATTTATATTAAACTATTAATATTATTGAGAAATATAAAATTATATTATAAATTATATAAATTTATTTATAATTTTTTGGAAAAAATAATTAACTTAACAGATTTCATAATGACGATGTATTAGTTTTTAAATTAATGGAAATATCAAATAAATGACATTAAATATATTAAATATAAATAATTTTACATGATTAATAAAATAATAAAATTTAGGGTAAAATTATATATGTAATTTATTTACTAAAATAGTTGGTTAAAAGATATCATGTTTTATTTTATTTTTTAATTTTTAACGGATTGAATAGTGTCGACATTGACATTAATGTTATATTAAAATAAATAATATTTTTTTAATGATTTAAATTTTTAATAAATAAATTCGTTTTTCAAATTAATTATGTATGGTATCACATATCATTGATGATTCTTTAATGGATATATTTTCATTTAATAGTAACTATATTGACCTTCAATGTGTAAAAATCCAAGTTGTCATGGAAAGAGTTAAAGTGATTAAATAAGGGTTAAAACCAAAATATATGGGTATGTATGTGACATATAATTCTTTAGAAATTATTGGATGAATATTATTCAACCATTATCACCTTATTATAGATTTTTATTTTTTGATGGTATGTTTTCCATTAAAATAAAAAGAATATTATTTAAATCGTTGTTGTTACAAAATACAACTCTCTTTGTATTTAATATCTTATATGTGCCTACATATAGAAAAATAAATATTTGGATGAACCTAAATATATATGATGATTATAATGAAATTATTTTAATTTTATAAAATTCTTTTAATTTTTAAAAATATTAATATTTTTTATAAAAAATAATAATTATCTTATGTGCTTCATCAATGTTGAAACAGAATTTATTTAATTAACATTAAATTATAATGAATAATTTTAAAAGTATTAATTTTGATATATTTAGGATGATTTAATTTTTATAATGAAATTTATAGATCTATAAGATATAATATAAATATTATAATACATTATATATATATTCCAATAATTTTGTGGTGTATTTGAAGTAAAAATAATTTAATAGATTCATATTTGAAATAATGATATTTTATTGAATTAATATTTTCTAAATTATTAAAATATTAAAATGTTTTAAATAATAATAAATAGTGATAATAAATGATCTAAAATATCTTCCATATTACATATATATTAAATTTTCTTGCCTTTTTCTATATAATAACCTTATTATGTTTTAATACTTTAATGAATTACAAAATTACCTCTCCACTCAATTATAAAATTGGATCCTCTTCAGTCATTTTATCACTAAATTTAATCCATCTTAATCCACCAAACCCTTCAAATTGCATTCCTCAAAATCATTATTTTTGTTATAGTAGTTCTGTTCATTCAAAAATACCTACCCTATAACACTTCAGAAGGGATTAAAGTAATTCCTCTAAAAAATAGGTAATCATCATTGTCGCCAATTTCATGTTTTCCTCTTATACTAATTTCTATAAATGTATTGTTTGCATTAAAAAGTTATGCCCCAATTATAATATATATTATGAGATAAAATTATGATTATGGTTAAATCATATTCCACAATTTATATATCCTACAAAAAAATGAAATTACATTGTGTGCTCATGTAGGATATACGGTCTCCACAATGTGGTGTAATATATTTTTCATAACCACATTACATGGAAGGATTTAATGATGTAAATAAAAGATATATAAAAGAAAAATTACATGATATTTATTCTGTATTAATTAATATACCATACACTTCGTTACCCAGTCTCCATTAATGGAATGATATCTTAATAATGGATAAGTACAACCAACTATCTCTATGATGTGATGAAATTAATTTCCCAAGATTAACATTCAATAATGGTTATTAAACCATATATAACTAAAAGAATATGATATATATGACCATTATATTGTAGTTATGATGATGGAATTATATCCTGTGCAAAAAATAGAGTATTGAAGAGAAATCATGAATAGGGAAATGAAGTATTTAACACCCAAAACATGGATAATAATGATATATTATTAATAAAATTATTAAAAACTAATACAATATAATCATATATGATACTATATGTAACGTCTCGGTTCTGGGAGCCACCTACAGGCACCCCGTACCCGGTTGGTCACATGGCCTCAAGCGCATTTACCCAAATGCCAGAGGTTGCTGACTAGAAGTGAAGGCCTTGGGTGTGATTGTGGGGAAACTATGCCCTCATTGGCAGAGTACACAACAGAAATAAATAACATGCAGTTACAGAAGCAGTAATAACCCACAATATAAATAATGGAAGACTAAATCATCCAACTGGAGGACATATGTATATATATGAAATGATGAATCATATATAACTAAGAAAACAGCCAAACAAGTCACAATGATGGAAAACACTACAGTACCAAAACAAGTACAAAAGAAAAGTAATCATCTCCTCAGAATTGCAAGCCAATGCATGGTGCCATGCTATCCTACTCCAAGAAATCATGTTCCTGAAGTCGAAGGGCTCTTTCCCTTGTCTATACCTACAGCAACATAGTCTGCTTGGGCCCAAAAGCATGGCCCAAACAGGGTGTGAGATAAAATAACAGTAGGCATTCACCCAAAGATCTATGCCTAACAGTCAGTGAGTATATGGCAGGTAAAATTACAATAAGCAGTACACAGAAACAACAAGCATTGGGCAGTAACAGTAAGCACTAAGGCAGGATGATACAACAACAATCAAACCACAACCAACAACAGCTATGAAGCACAAAGATAAGAAACAAGAACCCTATGGGAAGTACTCACAACCATCCCTTCTGTTCCTATCCCAGAAGTACCACAACCCTCTAGGCAGTTCACTCAGCCTAACCCCATTGGCTTGGTCATTCTCATTTATAAGAACCTCTGGGGAAGCTCACTCGGTCAATTCACCTTATAGTCTAGGGTAGTCAGGGACACTATTGAGGAAGATCATGCGGTCTAACCCTCTTATCCCCAAGGTCTAGAGACTCTCTGAGGAAGCTATCTCGGTCAATTCTTCCTATAGCCTCAGGTATACCACATACTCTCTGAGGAAGATCACTCGGTCAATTCCCCCTCTAGCCTGGGAAGGCTTTTAAAGAGATTCAAACAAGGTAAGACTCTCTGAGGAAGCGCACTCAGTCTACCCTCCTGTAGTCTATAAAAACCATTACTCTCTAGGACCTCACTCGGTCCATCCCCTCTGTAGTTTATAATGTCTACGACTCTCTGGGAAGCTCACTCAATCTATCCCTTATATTCAATAGCACCAAGTTCTCTCAGCCCCATACGGGTCAGTGCATAATAATGATATGAGTGAAAAGTACACATATAGAGATACTTGGCTAACCGAAGTACACCTATATAGCTACATGGCTAGATAATCTACAAGGGAAAAAGCATAACAAAAGTTTCACAACAACCTATAACTGCAAGGCATGGAAACAGGTGAGACAGCCAAAGGCAAACAAGAACCAAAGGTCGTAAACAGAACACAGAAAGGGAAAATACATCCAAGCACAAAAAATATCCTCTCACATGGTCAAATTACCTATAAACAAGAATACAATAAAGGCAGGAAAACAAGAATACAAGAAAGGCAGGAAAACAACAAGGGAAAAAAGGTAAACATTCGATACCCCGTTCACGGGGTATCAGTGGAAACTCGCACATAAAATCAAAGACTTTGAACGGTAAGGAACAAACCACCTACATTGATCCAAGAAGATCGATATAATTGAACCAGGATGGATGATTCTCTCTAGAACATCGTATATCTGAGAAAACACACAAAACATTCAACCTTAGATAACATTAGAAGGAGGAAGAATTAGAAAACAAGGTTCAAGTAGAAGGAAGAACTCACCGCTGCGCTTCCAACGCAATCCACTGTGATCGAATCCGAGATCGTATAGAGAGGTGGGAGATCGGGGAAGATTCGGTCATACATGTATCTTTCGGACGAACCAGAACTAGAAGAAGGAAAATAACGTGATGAGGCACGACCCCAGTCTGTTTAGTGATAAAAAAAATTGAAAATTACACGGAGTTTATTTTTTAAGTACACAACGTGTAGTGGGTTTTTCTGTACTCCGCCAAAATCAGCCTCCACATCACCCCTACACACCGTGTGTGTGACCCCGCACGACCAACACATAGCTTCAAGCCAGAGAAGAGTACACGTCATGTACTCAGAAAGTACACGGCGTGTACTTAGAAATTTTCTAGAAACTCCCAAAAAAATCTCAAAACTCCATAAAGGAAAGACATACCTAAAATGAAGATCCAGACTCTTACAAGCATCCCCCCCTAAATAAAATTCGTCCTAAATTTTCCTAGATGGGCACAGAAGAAGGATCCTCAAACAGCTCTGGCCACTGCGATCGAACCTCAGCTTCCCTCTCCCATGTATCATCCTGCACTTGCCTATGCTGCCATAGCAACCGTACCAGAAAAACAGACTGGCCTCTGAGAATCGAAACCTCCCTCTGATACCAATTTGTAACATCTTGGTTCCGGAAGCCACTTAGAGGCGCCCCGTACCCGGTTGGTCACATGGACTCAATCACATTTCCCAAATGCCAGAGGCTGCTGACTAGTAATGAGGGTGTTGTGTGTGATAGTGGGGAAACTATGCACCCATTGGCAGAGTACACAGTGGAAATAAATAACATGCAATATCAGAAGCAGTAATAAAACACAATATAAACAATGGAAGACTAAATCATCAAATTGGAGCAAAAATGTATATATATGAAATGATGCATCATACATAACTAGGAAAGCATCCATACAAGTCACAATGCTGGAAAACACTACAGTACCAAAACAAGTACAAAACAAAAGTAATCAGCTCCTTAGCATCACAAGCCAATGCGTGGTCCCATGATCTCCCACTCCAAGCAATCATGTTCCAGAAGTTGAAGGGTTCTTTCCCTTGTCTATACTTGCAGCAACTTAATCTGCTTGGGCCCAAAAGCATGGCCCAAATAGGGTGTGAGATAAAATCACTGTAGGAATTCACTCAATGATCTGTGCCTAATAGTCAATGAGTATATGGCAGGTAAAATTAAAATATGCAGTAAACAGCAACAACAAGCAATGGGAAGTAACAGTAATCAGAAAGGCAGGATGATACAACAACAATAAAACCATAACCAAGAACAGTTGTGAAGCACAAAGCTAAAAAATAATAACCCTATGGGAAGTACTCGCAGCTATCCCTATGGTCCTATCCAAGAAGTACCACAACACTCTGGGTGGTGTAATAATTCTAACCCCTCTGGCTTGGTCATACGCATTTATGAGACTCTCTGGGGAAGCACACTCAGTCAATTCTTCTTATAGTTAATGGTAGTCATGGACTCTCTTGAGGAAGATCATGTGGTCTAACCCTCTTAGCCCCAAGGTCTAGAGACTCTTGGGGGAAGATATCTCGTTCAATTACTCCTATAGCCTCAGGCATACCACAGACTCTCTAAGATGCTCACTCAGCCAATTCCCCCTCTAGCCTGGGAAGGATCTTAAAGAGATTCAAACAAGGTAAGACTCTCTGAGGAAGTGCACTCGGTCTACCCTCATGTAGTCTATAAAAACCAAGACTCTCTGAGAGCTCAGTCGGTCCATCCCCTCTGTACTCTGTAATGTCTAAGAATCTCTGGGAAGGTCACTCGGTCTATCCCTTATAGTCTATAGCACCAGGTTCTCTCAGCTACGTTTCAGTCAGTGCATAATATTGCTATAAGGAAAAACTAAACCTATAGAGCTACTTGGATATCTGAAGTACACCAATATATCTACATGGCCAGACAGTCTATGAGGAAACAAGCATAACAAAAGTTCCACTACAACCTATAACCGCAAGGCATGGAAACAGGTGAGATAGCCAAAGGAAAACGAGACCTAATGGTCGTAAACAAAACAAGGAAAGGGAAAATAAAACAAAGCACAACAAATATCTTCAAACAAGGTGAAATTAACTCTACACAAGAATACATGCAAGGAATGAAAACAACAAGGAAAAAATGTAAACACCTGATACCTCGTTCATGGGTATCGGTGGAAATTCGAACATAAACTCAAAGCATTTGAATGGTAAGGCACAAACCACCTACCTAAATCCCAGGAGATCGATATACTTGAACCATGATGGATGATTCTCCCTAGAACCTCATAGATCTGAGAAAACTCACAAAAAATTCAACCATAGATAACTTGAGAAGAAGGAATAATTGGAAAAAAATATTCAAGAAGAAGGAAGAAATCACCGTTGCGCTCCCAACTCAATCGACAGTGCTCGAATCAGAGATCAGACGGAGAGGTAGGATCTCGGGGAAGTTTCAGCCGTACGGGTCACTCTCGGATGAACCAGACCTTGAATAAGGCAAATAACATGATGAGGCATGACCCCATTCCGTTTATTGAAAAAAAGAGAAAAGTACTCGGTGGGTATTTTTAAAGTACACGGCGTGTAGTGGGTTTTTCCGTACTCCGCCAAAATCGGCCTCCACGTCACCCCTACACACTGTGTGTGTGGTCCGGCATGGCCAGCACATGGCTTCGAGCCGGAGGAGAGTACACAGTGTGTACTCAAAAAATACACGGCGTGTACTTCTAAATTTTCCAGAAACTCCAAAAAAAATCTCAAAACTCCATAAAAGGAATGACATACCTGAAACGATGATCCGGGTTCTTCCAAACTTCCCCCCTTAATAAAATTTATCCCCGAATTTCCCTAGATGGGCGTAGAATATGGATCCTCGAATAGCTCCAGCCACTGCGATCGAACATCGGCCTCCCTCTTCCATGTCTCTTCATGTACTCGCTCATGCTTCCATAGCACCCGCACCATAGGAATATACCAGCCTCCGAGAACCTTCATGATGCGATCGACAAGCCGGATAGGATGCTCCTCAAACGACGCTTCCGCTTATAGCTCAACCTCCTCTGGGTGGAAGACATGAGATTGGTTTGTGAAGTAACATCGTAGCTGAGAGACATGGCAGACGTCATGCATATCCTGGTACCTCTGAGGTATTTGCAACCTATAGGCAACTGACCCAACTCTCTCCACTACCTCAAAAGAATGACATACCACGGAGAAAGCTTACCCTGTCTCTGAATCCTCTTGTGTCCCAACCTCGGTACGACACGCAGGGAAACCTAATCTCTGACCTCGAACTCCAGAGGTCATCTCTGCTGATCAGCATAAGACTTCTGTCGAGACTGTGCTGTAGCCATCCTCTTCTGAATTAACTGTATCTGCTCCAAAGTCTCCTGAACAAGACGAGGTCCCTGCAAAGCAGCCTCTCCTGCCTCCAGCCAGCCTAAGGGTGATCAGAATGGCCTACCGTACAAAGCCTCATATGGTGCCATCTGAATGGTCACCTGAAAACTATTTTTGTAGGCGAACTCCACAACAGATATATGCTTCTCCCAAGAACCGCCGATGTCTAGAATGCAAGCTCGGAGCATATCATCATGCACTTGGATCGTGCGCTCGGACTTGCCATCAGTCTGAGGATGGTATGTTGTAATCAAAATTATGTATGTACCCAAAGCCTTCTGAAGTCCATTCCATAACTGAGAGGTAAAGCGCACATCCCTGTGTAAAACAATGGAGTGTGGAACTGCATGTAGAAGTACAGTCTCTCAGATGTACAGTCGTCCCAGATCATCAACACTGACATTTTCCTTGATCCAAAGGAAGTTTGCTACCTTCATAAGTATATCAACAAAAACCCAAACAACATCACTTCCTCGTGGTGACCTCGGCAACCCGTTCACGAAATCCATCGTGACAGCATTCCACTTCCACTCCGGAATGGGTAACTGCTGTAAGATCCCTGCTGGTCGCTGATGCTCTACTTTAACCTACTGACAAGTAGAACACCTCATGATAAAACCATCAACATCTCTCATAATACGTGGACAACAGTATTGGCGATGAAGATGCTGATACATCTTGGTGACGCTAGGATGAACTGCCCAAACAGAGGAATGAAAATCCTACATCAGCTCCTCGCGTATGTCTGCTGGTACCCATACACGTCCCTAGAAACGCAAGATCTTATCCTCACCCACTGTACATCTAGGAAGAGGGTCCCCTCCTGACACACTCTCCCGCAGGACCAAGGCCTTTGAGTCTGATAGCTGCCTCATTCATACCCGATCAAGAAGTGTAGAGGTAACAACCACAACAGATAGGACAGTCTGTCCCGTCCTGTCGTGCACTTCCAGATGCATCTCAGAGAACAGATCCATAAGCTGCCACTCACTGCTGGCCTCCTAAACTGCTGAATCTAAGTTCGTCTGCTCAATGCATCCGCCACTACATTTCCCTTTCCCAGTGTATAGGTGAGCTCGATGTCAAAGGACTGAAGATACTGGATCCACCTGTGTTGTCTATGATTTTGATCACGCTGAGTAAAGATATACTTGAGACACTTGTGGTCAGTGAAAACCAAAAAGTGCTCTCCAAGAAGATAGTGTCTCCAATAGCGTAGGTCATGAACAACTACTGCCAACTCCAGATCGTGCATCAGGTAGTTCCTCTCGTGTGGCATCAACTGCTGAGACCCATACAGAATGACTCTATCTCCCTGCATAAGCACGACTCCTAGCCCGGAACCCGAAGCATCACATTAAACAGTGTAGGTCTTTCCCGACTATGGAATGTCTAGTATCGGTGCTGACGTCAACCTCCCCTTCAGCTCCTGAAAGGCTGACTCACAAGAATCTGACCATAAAAAATTCATCCCCTTCTTGGTCATACCTGTCAACGTTGCTAATAGGCGTGAAAAGTCTTGAATAATGCATCTGTTGTACCCGGACAACCCTAGAAAACTTCGTACCTCAGAGATGGTCTTCGGATTCTCCCAGGAAACTACGACTCTCACTTTTTCTGGGTCCAAAGATACTCCTGTCTCCGAGATAACATGACCTAGGAAGTGTATCTGATCCATCCAAAAGTGTCAGTTTGAGAGTTTATCATACAGCCAATGCTCTCTAAGTGTACTCAGAACGATCTCGAGATGTGTGGCATTGTCGTGTCGAGTGTGAGAGCTCACTATGATATCGTCCACGAAGACCAAGACGAAGGAGTCCAAGTACAGATGGAACACTCAGTTCATCAGTGTCATGAAGATTGCAGGAACGTTCGTAAGACCGAACGACATGACTGCATATTTTTAAAGACCATACCTACTCTTCAAAGATTTCAGAGGTATATATGATGGTCTAACGTGTAACTGATTATAATCGGACCTCAAGTCGATCTTCGAGAACACCTGGGCTCCTCGAAGATGATCAAAGTGGTCATCAATCCTCGACAAGGGATATCAGTTCTTGACCGTCAACTGGTTCAGCTTCCAATAATCCACACAAAGCTGAAGGGTACCGTATTTCTTCTTTCCAAACAGGACATGTGAACCCCAAGGAGAAGTACTGGGTCAGATGAAACCCTTCTCCAGCAACTCCTCCAACTATTTCTTGAGCTGCTGCAACTCAGGTGTTGCCATCCTATAAGGAGGACTGGACATCGGTGCCACTCCTGGAATAAGATCAATCGAGAAGTCTACCTCACGCTCCAGAGGTAAACCAGAAAATTCTTCTGGAATGGTATCCAGGAAACATTCCACCACTGGAGGAATGTCTAACTGTGAAGTCCTCTGGACATCCAAATATAGACTGGAAATCTGGGCTGTAACTTCCCCTAGCCCACGATGCTCTAGTCCAGCTCTACCTTCCTGGACATTCCACTCGCCTCTATGAAGGAAAGATCTGCCCTCTGGTGATGTGAAACTCATCCTGCGGCGATAGCAATCAACGACTTCCTGGAAGGGAACAAACTAGTCCATCCCGATAATGAAATCATAGCCCATCATCTCTAGGACATAGAGGCCCCATAAAAATGACACCCCTAAACCTCAAGAGGGAACTCTCTGCACTATCGTATGCTAGATGTCCTCGTTCCCAACAATGTGGCAAGAGTCAACAAATCGAAAGAAGAAAAGAAATAGAGCCCAAGGCTCTCCGCAACTGCAACTGAGATAAAGCTATGGGAAGCACCAGTATTGAAAAGAGCTAAAGATAAAACTAAGGCTACTAAGATCGTACCTAGAACCGTAGAAGGGTCGGGATCCTGCTCTTGATAGGTCTTCTCCACTGTGAAATTTTGGCCTTCACCACGGCCCTACACCCCTGGTTGATCGCTCTGAGTTGATCCACTCTGATGTTGCTGAGGACTTGGTGACTAACCACCACGGCTGCGACCTCCACCTCATCCTGAACGGCCATAATAACTCAAGTTCCCTGACTGGTGGGAAACTGGAGAAGCATCTCCAGAACGTGGGGTCATAGAAGAACCCCTACCTACAGCTGATGGTGAGAAGATGTGACAGAAATGCTGAAGATGGCCCATATTTCCGCAAGACCAGCACTCCATCTGATCCCTCTGGCACTAAGTCCATGTATGCACACTCTTACCACACTGGTAGCATACAACCTGACTTACAAACTTCCTACTATCCATAGAAGGAACTCCAGCTCTAGATATAGAACCACCCTGGCTCACTGCTCCAGAATCTCTCAGATTGTGGTCAGTGATCTGTGCCTGGTTGACGATGGAGGATATTGAAGTCAACTGGAAGATATTCTCCTGTGAACGGATCTCCTGCCTAAGACCATCATCAAACTTCCTATAAAGGAACAACTCATCACCTACTAGGATCGGTGTGAAACACTGAATCTCAGTGAAACGATATGAGTACTCCATAACAGAGAGATTACCCTGCTACAGACTCATAAACCCTCAGGCTCGATCGGCTCTCAGGGTCTCGGGATAGAAGTAGTCATAGAAGGTGCGGCAGAACTCTTACCAAGACATATCCTGTTGATGCCCTGCCCATGAGATCACCTCCAACCACCTCTTGGCGGTGTCTTGGAGAATATAAGTAGCCAGCTTTACCCTGTTCTCCAGACGGATCTCTAGGTGCTCAAATATGGTCAGTGTGGCCTCTATCCACGACTCTGCAGCCTGAGTTCCTCCATCCCTTGAAAAAGTAAGAGGATGATGCTGCTGGAAAACCCGCGTCACCTCAACCATTGACGGGGCAAGAGGCGGAGCCCCCTCGAAGATCGGAATCATCATCAGGAAGTCCTCCTTGAACTGTGTATCGGCACCTACGAAGGGTATGACAACCGGTGCCACGGTTGGCTCGACTGGAGGATCGGTAGGAAGTCCCTGATCAGCCATATCTGGTGTCTGATCACTACTTGATGCTAGACGTACAACCGAGTGACGTCTCTAAGGCATAACTCTGAATGATCAAAAGTACACCTTAGATCAGAAAAACAAGGAAATATAACACAAGAGTACAAAACGAGAATAGTGAAAAGAAACTATCAGGTTTTACAAAACCTGACTACATGGCGTGTATAAAAACTACAGAGCGTGTCTACCTAAGCCACTGACATGGGCGTGTACGCCTGCCCGACAGGTTGTGTAACACCCCAAACTACATGTCATGTTTACCCAACACACGGAGTGTACTTGAAGATTATTCCCCTAACCAATTCTCTTACACAGCTAACTCATACGGTCAAACAAACCTCATACTACACAGTGTGTTCCCTAGGGACACGGCGTGTACTAGACACTGACTCGGTGGCCTGTGTTGTTAGTTACAAGGCCGTATACATGGTTGGAATTTACACGGCTTGTTCTGAACAAATATGTTGTGTTAGGTGAAGGTGACACCGTCCCGTGTTATTCGTGACACAGCTGGGTGCCTAGGCAAGACTACACAGCATGTTCCGAAAGCAACATTGCATGTCTACTCAAGCTTCCTCGACCCATGTTGTTGGTGACACGACCATGTACACGACTCTAACTACACGGCGTGTACCTACCGAACACGGTGTGTTCTTGAAGTTATTTCTACAACACCGTGTTCCTGCACACACAGTCAGTAACACGGCCTGAAAACTATATGGCGTGTAACCAGAAAGTACACGCTGCGTATTCTGGGTTTTTTGGGGCAGTAACTCAAAAACCGCATAGAATACCCAGAAACACAGAAAACCAAGAAAAGAGGTGCCAAATTCCGATCCATGAGGGCCCAAACTCCCCGTGAATCATAGCTTGGAATCCCCAACAGTCTTGTATTAGAGAAAACATGATCATGATCCACCAAATTCCGATCCAAGAGGGCCCATAACCCCTCAAGAATAAAAATTTGGTGTTCATTTGACCAAAGTACAGTACAAACAATTCTCTAACAAAATAGAAGTGATTCTATCAAGAATCTATCACAACAACATGCATAATCTACACAAAGTCTATCACAACAGCATGCAATCGCTAATGCACCCTAGATGGCATGGCCAGAATGCATGGAATGTGGTTTCTACAAGTTCCTATAAGATGCATGATATGGCATACCCTCATCTCATCGGGTTTTGATAGAAATAGAACCATAAAATCAAAACCATAACAACACAAGCATGTGAATCACTCTAGGTGAAATCATATCAATCATAAAATCTCAAAACTAGAAAATTAAAATAAACGAGGTAGTATGGATTTTCCCAATACACGGGATAGCTAATCCTGGGAACAACTTATTACCAAGTATTGAATGCATCCTATCCCTGGCTATTGTCTCTAAACAAAAAATCAAGAGAAAATAATTCCTCTGATACCACTTTGTAACGTCCTGGTTCCGGAAGCCACCCAGAGGTGCCCCGTACCCGGTTTCTCACATGGCCTCAATCGCATTTCCCCAAATGCCAGAGGCTACCGACTAGCAGTGAGGGACTTGGGTGTGATAGTGGGGAAACTATGCCCTCATTAGCATAGTGCACAATAGAAATAAAAACATGAAATAGTTGAAGCAGTAATAACGCACAATATAAAAAACAGAAGACTAAATCATCAAACTGGAGCACATATGTATCTATATGAAATGATGCATCATATATAACTAGGAAAGCAGAAAAACACGTCACAATGATGGAAAACACTACAGTACCAAAACAATTACAATAAAAAAGTAATCAACTCCTCAGCATCGCAATCCAATGCTTGGTCACATGCTCTCCATCTCCAAGAAATCATGTTCCAGAAGTCGAAGGGTGCTTGTCCTTGTCTATACATGCAGCAACATATTCCTCTTGGGTCGAAAAGCATGGCCCAAACAGGGTGTAAAATAAAATCCTAGTAGGCATTCACCCAAATATCTGTGCCTAACTGTCAGTGATTATATAGCATGTAAAAGTACAATAAGCAGTAAACAGCAACAAAAAGCAATGGGCAGTAACAGTAAGCAGTATGGCAGGAGGATACAACAACAATCAAACCACAAACAACAACAGTTGTGAAGCACAAAGATAAAAAATAGGAACCCTATGGGAAGTACTCATAACCATCCCCTCTAGTTCTATCCAAGATGTACCAGAACCCTCTGGGCAGTTCACTCAGTCTAACCCCTCTGGCTTGGTCATAAGAATTTATGAGACTGTCTCGGGAAGCTCACTCGTTCAATTCCCCTTATAGTCTAGGGTAGTCAGGGAATTTATTGAGTAAGATCATGTGGTCTAACACTCTTATCCCCAAGTTCTAGAGACTATCTGAGGAAGCTATCTCAGTCAATTCCTCCTATAGCCTCAGGTATACCACAGACTTTTTGAGGAAGCTCACTCGGTCAATTCCCCCTCTAGCCACGGAAGGTTTTTAAAGAGATTCAAACAAGATAAGACTCTCTTAGAAAGCATACTTGGTCTACCCTCCTGTAGTCTATAAAGACCAAGACTCTCTGGGAGCTCACTCGGTCCATCCCCTGTGTAGTCTGTAATGTCTAAGACTCTCTAGGAAGCTCACTCGGTCTATCCCTTAATGTCTATAGAACCAGGTTCTCTCAGCCTCGTGCCGGTCAGTGCATAATAATGTTATAAAGAAAAGCTACACCTATAGAGCTACATGGAAAACCGAAGTACACATATAGAGATACATGGCTTGATATTCTATGAGGAAACAAGCATAACAAAAGTTTCACAACAACCTATAACATTAATGCATGGAAACAGGTGAGACAGCCAAAGGCAAACGAGACTCAAAGGTCATAAACAGAACAAGGAAAGGAAAATACATCCAACCAAAAAAACTATCTTCTAACAAGGTCAAATTACCTCAACACAAAAAAATATTCAAGAAAAGAAAACAACAAGGGAAAAAAGTTAAACACGTGATACCCTGTTCACGAGTATCGGTGGAAATTCACACATAAAATCAACGACATTGAATGGTAAGTCACAAACCACCTACCTCGATTCTAGGAGATTGATATACTTGAACCACGATGGCTATTTCTCCCTATAAAATCATAAATCTGAGAAAATGATCAAAATTTTCAACCTTAGATTACATGATAAGGAGGAAGAATTGGAAAAAAGTGTTCAAGAAGAAGTAAAAACTCACCGATGTGCTTCCAACGCAATCGACCGTGCTCGAATCAGAGATCGGATAGAGAGGTGGGATCTCGGGGAAGATTCGGTTGTATGGGTCGCTCTCGGACGAACCAGACCTAGAAGAAGGAAAATAACATGATGATGTGCGACCCTGGTTCATCTAGTAAAAAAGGATAAAATACAAGACCTGTATTTTTAAAGTACACGGTGTGTAGTGGGTTTCTCCGTACTCCACCAAACTCAGCATCCACGTCACCCCTACACACCGTGTGTGTGGCCCGGCACAGCCAGCACACGGCTTTGAGCCGAAGAAGAGTACATGGTGTGTACTCATAAAGTACATGGTGTGTACTTTGAAATTTTCCAGAAACTCCAAAAAAATCTCAAATCTCCAGAAAAGGAATGTCATACCTGAAACAATGATCTGGGTTCTTACACTAGAAATATGAATATTGTTATGTAATAAATTAGAAACATAAATTAAACTTGTATATAGGGGTCTAATGCATTTTCAATTAATTTAATGCTCTCGGTAAGAGTTCATCTCATAATAAATTTATTTCTATGAGATTTGAGTTATTCAACACATATTCATTTTTTATAGTGTAGTTATTGTATGATATACAATATCATGAATCTTTTTGTATTTCTGGTTTTAAATACATCACATTATACTTATTTAAATTAATGTGTCTTACTATTGAAATATTTGAATGTGGTATGAGACACTTTGATTAATTTTTTTTAATTCTATAATTTGATATACGAGGACTAATTTTGATATTAATGACCCAGGTTGGGTAGTTGTTAATGAATTCCCCACGATGTATCGATATGTATCATGATATAAACATTTTTGTTTCAAAAATTCATTTTTATTTCTATTTGGAATCATATGAGCTTCGTCATAGATACTTGAACAAAAAAAAGTATGGATCATTAATGTAATTATCTAGAAGAGATATCATGACAGTTAATACATATGATATTATAAAATCTATCAATATTGATATCTAATGTGATCAATCGATTAGATTTGTTATCTATGGTCTAGATCAACTAATTATTTGTATTTAATTATTTTAATAATCATATATTCCAACCATATAATTCTCAAGTTATTGATTATATTTATTTTTTATCTTAATTACCTTTCTGTAACATTTTATGTATATTTATGACGTCATCTACTGTACAACCTTACTGAGAATCTCAGATCACCCATTAATGTGTTTTATTTTTTCCCAGGATGTGAAGAAGTTTATTATGACTGAAATTTAGGGTTATTTTATGAGAATAATTGCGTTTTGATTGATTACATTTGGTATTTTATGTTTTAAATTTACTTTTAATTACAAATATGTATCTTGTTTACCAATACTACTAAACAATTCTATTTTTTGCAATGAAGTTTCTTTTATATTACTCCAATTTAATGATGTTAGGCACCGGATCCAAGCTAGTGGAGTCTGTGTCATTATAGTTAATGTATAACCCCTTGAAGTCACATTTAAAATTCTTAACTTATCTAATAACCTATATATGTAAACACTCATTGAAAATTCATGAAATTAAATTAACCTAATATAACCCATTAATACCTCTATTGACCCGTTGGAAAACATAGATGTATCAATTAATATAGTTCCTGGAATATTTTTTTCAGTAATGACGATTTAATATATTTATGAAGTCTTTATATATGTTAATTAAATTAAAACATAACAATAAATTATAAATAAAAAAATTTGGTGAAATAACACTTACCACATATGTCAAATGGTGATCATAGAAGGTAGGATATAGTAAAAAATACATACTCAACCAATTATGAGCTCCACATTATTAAAAAACATATTTAGAGCTAGGGGATAAGAAATATCAAGTACAATTAATTTTACATGATCCATCACACCCAATCCCAATCATTGAAAATCTGTTTTTTTTAATTAATTTTATTTTCACCTCACATTCTATTTTCAATACCATATATTTTAAAACATGGAGTCTTAAATGTTTTTCCAACTTCATGGTTAGTCTAGAAGATTTTACTATCTCTATGTTGAGTATGTCGATGAGTTAGGAACATTATCAAAAATCCTTCACATGGTTGGTGCATATTTTATCCAATCGTATTGCACATAATCTGGTAAAATACGTGGAGACCTTGTGATGTACCCTTATTTTTAAAATTAATATTTTCCAATTATTTCAAAAATTAAAAAATATCCTATGTTGGGACTCCTCATCTCACTATGATACACCTGATACTGAACAATAGGTTCCATTCGATTTTTGAAACCTTGTGGTTTCAATATTTATGTTGTGAAATCCCTTCTCAGGTTCCTATATGAGTCCTCCATGGGGATATGGTTTATTATAATCGTTGATTAATATCAATAACATTTCTATTCATCATTTTTATGTGATATAAATCATTGTTCAAGGATATTCCTTAATAAGTATGCACTTGGAAAATCATGGGTGAGTATTTAAGGAAACAATAATAGGAACTATCATATATGTATTTAGTAATTTTAACTAAGGGTTTCTATTTTGAGAATGAGGTTATAGGGTATCCCAAACACAACCCATGTCAAGGGTCTTTGTTTTTCTTGTTCATTAAGGTTATTACCTGAGTAATTCCTGGTGGTGTCTATATTTTTTGTATGTGTTGTCTTAATATGAGGGAGATATGATTTTGAAATTAGAGGATCTGATAATGTTTTTTGGATATTTTTTCGAGTGTATTATACAACGCGATATGTTTATGTCGTTGATGATTATCTTTTTATGTTTTTTAGTGATGGTAATCTACTATGGTATCCCATGCTCCCAATTTTCCCCTCAATGTTTCATTTGATCCCTTCTGGATTCATGATTATTGATTAACCATTGTATTGTTGACACCATTTTATTATATAAAGAATGGGATATTGTTTCTTGTACGAATGAATTTTTTGTTTGTAAAATCAGTTGGTATGATCCATTTTGATTGAAAATTTGGGTTGTAATTATTGTCCATCTATTTAAAGTGTCATTTTGTACCAAAAAACTTATAAAGGAAAATATAAATAATGGGGTCACCTATTGTTGGCCATTATCCATTTCTGTTATCAATAATCAATCTCTAATATGATTTTCACTTTGAAATAGATAAATTCATATTTGTTTAAAATTTATTTCTAGTGTGGTTTGCATATCATGTTATTTTTGATTCATTATCTCTAGTTAAATCAATTGGTGCAATCTACTCTATGTGTGGTGAAATTGTAGTGGATGGAAGGGTTTTGTGGGGAGAATTGTAACACCATGAAATCCAATTTTGTTATTATTATTTTTATATATTTTATTTTTACCACCCCATTTAGTTTTAGACATTGATATTTCAAATTTCGGATAAATTATAACCATTTATTACAATGAATGATTATTCCAAACTATTCAAGAAATTTATTTGAGGTACATGGATACAGGTATATGATTTTATCCAATTAGTTATTCATGGTTGGAACATGGTCTATATAACTACATGGAAACCCATTTGGGTTCACTATGGTTCCTTGTGAATTGTACAAGATTGGGGATTGAATTATAAGCCACCATGAAAAGGTCCACCAGGTAATGTTTTATTTGATAAATGACTTCCTACTTATTGAGAAGAAGAATTAAAATGGGTATTATATTGATCATAAAATATAAAAACACTCAATTTCTTCAGAATGACATTTATGGAGTCCACCATATAGATTATTCTCAAATTAAAGATGAGAGAGTGTGTGGATTGTTGGTTATATATAGTATAATAATTCATTAAATGGATGAACATAGAATAGAATAATATTATGTCATCAAGACAATGATCCTATATGAGGTTAATTAGGAATAGTTATGTTTTGGGGAAGTAATGATGATTGGTTTAATTGTCATCAGATATATGGTTCTGTGTTGTCTGACTAGGTCATGTTTTTTTAAACCATGTATAATGTTTGAGATTAGGAAATATATATAGTATGGAAAATATTCATCACATTATATTGTAATGACCTATAAATTAAGTGGAATTTTATTTAATTACATGAGAATTTAATGAGTATGTGAAAATTTACGGGACATGATTCTTAGGCCCAGCGTGCGCAGAATTAATTTTTGAAGATTTGTTCTGGTATGATCAGTAAATGTACGAGCGTGTTTTTATAAACATTGAACTGGTGCATAGAACTGAAATATGAGGTCACCTTTGTACTCATAGAGCCTGTATTTTTTAAAGAACACTTTCATCTCAACGGCAGTTGGTCAAGAATAAAAGATAGTTTTTGGGTTTTCATAAAAAAATTGTAAAATAAAGAGAGCAACACATTATTTTATTTGAGCCTCCATGTGGGTGACTGGTAGTTGAAAACATCCTCTTGGAAGTTGGAGCTGGGACCGCCACACATTAACCTCCCATGAGAGGTTATGGTGGTGGGGCCCACCTAAAGATAACCTCCCACAAGTGGTATGACATGTGGACCTCCGGAACATAACATCCCATTAGAGGTTTGTCATGGGGACCACACTGGAAATAACCCCCTATTGATGGAGTAGTGTAAAACCTCTCAACTCTCCATCATTAATGAGGGAGAGCCTCTCCACCATTCCTTTAATTAAATGAATCCAACTCCCTTTTTATTAATTCGTTTTAGTGGACGTGAATTAATTAAGGGGAGCCATGTAATTATTTCTCCTTTTTTTGAATTCTATGCCAACACCTAAAATAATAGAACTATTTTTATTTTTTGGTTGGAATTGTTCATTTCAATGGAAACAATGGGTGAATTGAGGATATGATATTGTGATAAGGCCTCAATGAAGAACTCTCTCCAATGAAGAATGTCTGCGACGATGCTTCTTCGACTTCTTTCACGGATGCCGACCAACGTGGAGCATCTTCCCTGACCTGACACAACTCATATTTGGAAGCACATGGCAGATGCAATGAACGACAATTCTCTTCATCTACGTTCTGTGAATCAGTCATCAAACAACTCCAGACATTAAAAGGGAGGGGATTTACTTTTGTGTTATATCCCTTTTCTCTTTCTCATCTTCGGATAGAAATAATTCCTTACGGAGTTGGTAAAATAATTGTAGTTCATTGTACTACTTGATTAACCAATTGATACTGGCCTAAACGCGGAGGGTGTGGGACAATCCAACATGGATCAACCCCTCAACTGACTTTTTTTATGTTGAACCTTTGGCGAAGAAGCAGTAACGAGGCGACGAGGGCGACACCGACAAATATCGTGCGACCCATGACCTCTGTGAATTGCGCCACTCCTGAGGTGTTACGGTGCTCCCGGCCGAACACTATCGGCCCGCACCGGCCCGATGCATGTCGAACCTACCTGCCTGGCCGCCCCCAATTGCCGGCCTGCCTACCCACGACCTCTCGTGCACCCTGCCTGCGGCTAAACCGCGCCCCATGCACCCTACCAGTAGCCTACCTGGTGCCCTGCTGGTCTGCCAAGGACACCACCCAGCATGCCCGGCTGACTGCCTTCTAGCCCGGCGCCCTTTCGGACGACATGCCGGCCTACCCAGCCCACTGCCTAGCCGACCCATGCCGGCCTACCGAGCTGGCAAGCAGCATCCCACGCGGCGTCACTGGCCGAACTGGCTCGGCCTCCCAGGCCGAGCCACTCAAGCCATGCACCAGGTAGTGCTTGTCGAACCGGCCCCAGCCTCTGAACTGAGCCACCTGCACTGCGATCTCCAGGCCGATCCGCCCTCGTAGTCCGCTGGTCCGGGATCAGCAGACCGAGACAAACCTAACAGGATATCCCGTCCAATGGGCTGGGCCAGACCAAACAAGTCTGACCGGGTTGACCCTGACTGGGTCGGCCCAAACTAAGACGAGGTGAGTCGGTCCGATCGGGATTGACCAGACCAGGGCCCACTACC
Source organism: Viscum album (assembly GCA_963277665.1). NCBI lineage: Eukaryota > Viridiplantae > Streptophyta > Magnoliopsida > Santalales > Viscaceae > Viscum > Viscum album. Next base: position 2,019,712,605 of record OY728127.1, read on the forward strand.
GGCCATTAGTTTCTTTTGGTCATATCATTAGCACCGGTCGACAATTTGACAAACCGTCATCGGTGCTGGTTTTCTAGTAGCAAAACTGTCCCTTTGAGTAATCCCTACTAGAGTTTGGGTAAATGTATAGACATGGTCAGGTTGGATCCTACACGAATAAAACAGGGACCACAGGACTAAAAAGCTTATAACTCACGGACCGAGCATCTGATTAGCATGCCATCTGTTGCATTGAGACCCCTGGGACGAGGCAGACCATTGAGATTCTTCTAAGAGGTACTTAGTGACAGTTAGAGTATCAACCAGTATCTTGTGAAGAGGATCTTCCAAATATGAGCTAGCATTTGTGCGGGAACCTAGTAGCTGGCTAAGACTTGACGAATAACGATCAAGCGACTTGGAGTGACTTATACGGCCCAGTGGGGAGCGCATGTTTGTGGAGGCAGACCCATGGTGGAGGAGAGCCTAGATGTGGTGGCAGACCCACAATACTCGATAGGAGGAGTCCCTATGGAGGCTATGAGGGGGAGAAGATGGTTGTGGTGGCCGAACTATGGTGGGGAGTGCCTCTGTGTGACGCAGCAAACCCACAATACTCGACTGGAGGAGTACCTCAGTAGTCCAAGGTTAGTGGGAAGCACCTATTTGTGAGCACAGTAGCCCCACTGTACTCGATAGAGGAGGAGTTCTCCAGTAGCCAAGTGTCCATATGGACAATATCCCTAGAATATAATCCTGGTTGAGCTCAGTCGGTGACTTTTGTGTTTACCTCATGATTGTGATGGATTACATAATAACATAGGTATTTTTATGGGCATATAACTATGTGGGGTTATCTGTTGATTTCATATATTTTGGGTTATCTTTGTTGGATATTGTGAGACCTGGAGGGTCTTTGGGTCCCTACTGAGTATCATTATACTCACCCCTGCACGAGTTATGCCCACACATTATTGTGTTGGTTACAGACAACAAACAACGTTAATCGATGTTGAGTGTATAAGGACAAGATGGTACCCAGAGGTGGACCTCACGAGGAGTTGGTAACCGGATGAACTAATGGATGAGGATTTCTAAGGAGGCTATCTGTACTTACCCTTCATGTTAGATCCATGGTGGACTATCCAAAAGGTACTTTCCCCGTACATCTGTTTTGTACCTTTTTAGTTGTACTTGTACTTTACAGTTGGGCTTTTATTTCCGTCCCCTTTACTTTTTAGCACTCCCTTGTTATACAGTTTTTCATAGTGTTTTTTATTCAACTGTGTGCTCTGTTGTGTGTGTTTACAATTTATAAAGGAAATTCATTCCGAGCTTAGTGATTTACGCATATGATTCTAGTCGCCTGCTCGTGGCCTTTTGAATGTGGGCTGGGGGAAGTCACGGCCTGGGCCATAGGGGACTGGTCGTGACATAGATAGATCATTTCATGTGAACATATTTTAATGCATCTAATATAGAATTAAAATTTGCAATAATCAGCAATGGAAAAACATAACCCCATTTGTAGGTGATGTACAAAGACATTAGAGATGAAAATCCATTTGAAGGGGATCTATAAAAAAATATTTTGGGTGATTTTCCTTGTATATTTACATAAAATATTTTATATACCCTTAGTAAATATGATGTTATTTTATTCATTGTAAACTATCATAAATGGTGTGGCCAGTTTAACGGTGTTAGAAGAAATATTAAATGAATAATTTTTTGAAAAAATGTCACGAATATTCTAAAAAAGTTGACAATAATACATTGAAATTGAGTTGATTGTGTGTTCCATAATTTATTTTTATATTGTTTTGGAAATTGAATTTAATTTCCCAAAATTTTCAATATTAACACATCTATAAAAAGTGCTTCATGTAGATTATGGGTGTGAGAAATATACATTGTTATATGTGGGAAAAGTGGTAATGTATAGATTGTTTATAACTTGAAAGAGTTTCTAATTAGATTTATATATGTTTGAAGAATTACACTCGGAAACGATGGATTGATAAGTGGTACCAAAGAGTGTTGATGTTCAGAGACATTAGATAGAGTCACATGTAAGAGTTACCAAACAAGGTTGTACCAAAAAGAGTTTCTAAATTAGTTATGAGGTATAGTTGTATTTTTTCTTTAGAAATATCATATATCATTGGTAATGTATCTTAAGACACATCAGACAGAGTTTCTCTAGATGCAGGAAGAGTGAAATAGGTGTAATCTTTCTAATTGGAGTAATATCATATGCATAATTTATATATCATATTATTTTGTGCTATTTTCCAAATATTCACATAATTTTTTGTCCCTTGAGTATCATAAAACATTGTAACTGATGGATGTCAGTATATTTTCTTATCATGATATAGAAGGATCTTAATAATAGACAGTTTAGTTGTATTCACTTTCTATCATATGGGATTTCAATGGATTGTATAGAGTGTCCATGGTAGAGTTTTAGTAATCCATTATTAGGGATAATCATATATGTCATTTGTTCCATACATTAACTTATTATCATTACATCCAAGAGAGGTTATTATATAAATTTGATAAGGATATAAAATAGAATGTTGGATGGGTTAATTCAAAGATAATTTAAAATGTAAACGAACTAATCTGATTCTACCATGCCATAGTGGTTCTCACAATCCAATATAATTTTTGTTCGACATATTAATATTACTAAAAAATATAATTTTTAAAAATAAATAAATTAAAAAATTAATTGAATAATTCATGGAATAATATGAATATTATATGAGGGTAATGCAAACCACTTTCGGTGAAAGGTGAATGAGGTTGGAAGAAAGGGCTTAGGGAATTATTTGGAGGAAGATGAAAGAGTATGTTGGGAGAAGTTGATTGAAAAGAGGATTTATCATATTAATCTTATGGTAGTGACTCAAAATATTTGGGGTATCAATTATTCTAGTGTAAAAAATATAAAATGAGGTCACGTCCAAGTGTACGTTTTTTTAATGTGTATAAAAATTAGTCTGTAAAAAACCATTATAAAAATAATACTACTAACATTGGTGATAAAAAATGACCTTAAATTATTTATTTTATTAATGTTTTTCTAATTCCATTGTTAAAATCATTCCCCTTTGGTATTTTAATGTTAGGTATTAGATATTAAAGGCATAAATCCCTATCAATCATGTTATATATTAAACTAGTTGATGTATATATACATATCATTTATTTAAACATCCATATATATTATCATGATTTTTCATAATGATAGTATGTAATATTTAACTATGGGGGAGGTGAATGTAATTTTTTAAAGATTTTTTTCTTTTTCATTTTAATTTGTATAGTTTTTGAAAAAAATCTAAAATCAAAAATATTGATCTTAATGTATTAATATATATTTTTTCATTTTTATGTGACGTTTATAAACTGATATAATTTAATTAACTACACCTTATATGATTTTTAATAGAAATTTTCTCTCCCTGATGTAATTTTTGAGCATAAATGTGTATTCATGAACAATGGAAACACATTACCTGAAGTATTGTGATTTTTTTTACTTTTATAAGCGGTGTCTAAAATATTTTAAGATAATATTATATCCTCTTATTTCCCATGATATCTTAAGACATATCACGACAAAAAAATCTTTTTTCCCTATTATAATGGATTTAATAAATTTTAAGAACTGTGAAAAAATTATGGACTCTTCATTTGAAAATCAATTTTCAAATATCACTCTCATTGATAAAACCCTTATATTTAATCATATCAAAATTCCCATAGAAGATATTAAATTCATGTTAGGATTTAAAATTATTATAAATATATCCTTAACTAATATAGAAACTGAGGATTCTTATATATTTATATTACATCTTTTTAGGTAAGTGTTCATTACATTTCATAAACACATTCCATATAACCATATTAATTTATATTCATTGGAATTAAAGAATAAAATCATCTATACTAGTTAGTAATCATAAACTTTTCCCATGAATATCTTCTAATTTATTACTCTTCATATACATTACCCACATTAAACCATGATTCATTTCATCGAGTAATGAAACATAAAAAATTCTGAACTCAAATTATTATTAATGGAATATAAAAAGAAATATAAATATTTGATCATATTAACAAATAAGATAAGAGTTATGGTATTTGATAATGTAAATAATAATATAAGTTCATACCAACCCCATTATAGATCCTAAATCTGATTCATGGAATGAATATTTGAATATAATAAGATATGAGTCATAATGTATTCAATGAACATGATCCTTGATATAAATAAATTTTATAATAACATAGATATATTGAATACATGTATACTTATAACATCGAGAAGAGGTATGAATAGAAATATGTTCACTAAATTAGTTGAATACATGAAATTTGGCACTCACATAAACATATGGACATAAAACTAGGCCCATGAATACATTATAGACTTGAAAATATGACCACACAATACATCATGGACATGTAATTTGGTTCACACATAACATTGGGAATATGTAATTAGTTTCACATATAACATTAAGAACATGAAATATAGGTCCATTTATAACATCATAATAGTCAAGGATCACTCTAAAGACCATCTTTGTAGGAAAATTCCCCTACCGAACTATGTTTATTATTAATTAAATTCCTATCTATATCAGGAGACATAATTATTTACCTAATTAATTTGAGGGAGATAAATTTCCCACCCATATTTGGTAATAACATAACCACCATCCTTTAATATAATGTAACCAACATCACATAATTGAAATAATACATATTTTTTCCACGAGATCGTAAAACATTAATCTTATCAGATCCCATGAAATGAATGGGTTTCATAAACATTTCATCATAATGATTTATTTGGAATAAAAATAGTCTTCATCGTCATTTCATCAATTTATTCAATGAATAACTCCTGGTAAAAAGTGGGTTTGATAATCATTCTCTCAAACCCTTGGAATAAAAATGGGTTTCATAAAAATAATTTCATCATAAAAATGTACTATTATTTGAATGATAATAATTGTATCCTTGGATTATATCCCCAGTAAAGCAGAAGTTGCCTCATTGAATTTCAAATTTGGTATAAATTTTATTGAATGAATACATGGGAATTTTATCAAGTAAAATATATTTTAATTGAAAATCAATTTATAAAACATAATATATAATGACAATCCATTAAATTAGTTAAAATCATTATGTCTTTTAGTGGAATATTTCTAAAAATCATTTAATATATTTCTTAAATAAAAAAACCATTAATAATTGAAAGCACTTATGAAAACATATAAAATATCGAAAACCATTTTAATTGAAAGAAGACGTGAAATATTATAAATGAATCTTTTAAGAAATAATTGGTTATAATGTTCTAAAATGGAATTCTTTAATGACATGGGAAAAGGAATAATCCATTCACGTTTTTAGTAAAAGGAAAAAAGACATTGCAAGGAAAATTAAATGGATATTACATTGAATTTTATTTAAAAAGGTAAAAATTGAGTGAATTGTTTTTATAAATAATCATATAGTAATAAAACATTTCTAGAAATAGTTTTATGAAATAGTTTTTTTGAAAGAAAAAACATATCGATAGAAGAGATAAATAATGATGAATATTATCAGAAACATTTTCTTAATAATTTTAACTACCAAAGGGATAATAAATACTACCACAACATAAATATACCATGAATAACTGTTGTATAATAGAATTAAAATACATTATTTTATATAATATCATTTTATTTCAATATTATAAACATAATCATAAAAAATCTAGATAAATGATGACATTATAACATAAAATTATTACCACTTTGTTGACATTGATTCATAAGAACCATGTGGTAATAAAAAAAATGTAAGAATAAGATATCATTAGGTGGAATAAATTTAAAATATTTCACATATAATGGGTTTTATATAATCCTCATTAAATAATAATGGTGAATAAGATATCATTCATCTAAATGATGAGAAATTGAGACAAAAATCCAATACTGTTTTGGTAATGTTTTGACAATAATCCGAGGAAATAAACATCCACAAGTGAATTTGTGAATAAAAAAAATCTTAAGTATAATAATCCTAAAATTAATTCATGTATTTTATAAATGACAGGAGAATGAAATATGTACTGAATATGGTCTTTTTCTCAAACAAGTTAAAATGTGACAAGAAGATCCCTTATATTAGATCATTAATTATGTAATACTCATTCAACACAACTATTTATTAAAAATAAGATTATTATAAATATTTTAAAAAACATTATTCATATATATCATAAAATATTTGATTTTATGATGACCTTTTATTACTATTTTATCAATAATCCCATGTTAATGTCATGTTTTGGGTAATAATCATATCTAATAAATATATGTTTTGATTTGAAATATTTTTTTGTAATTTTACATTTATCAAAATAACCTAAAATCTATAATGATAATAATTATATTAATTTAATATATATTCAGTACATACTCTTTTAGAGGTATCCATTATATTTTGAGATAGTAAATGAAATTCTCCTTTCATGGAGAAGGGAGATCGAATATAAGCCTGCACATTATTTTAGTTTTTTTGAGCTAGAATGAAATAAATATTACTGATAAAATTTCATTAAATAATATTTTATATTTCATATATACCATATATTTTCCTCAAAACCAATACATAATACATTCAATTCAATATGATAATGAATCACATCGCTTTGCTAGACTGTAGTCCACCGTAAAAGACTGACATTATCATTTACCCCAAAAAGTAAAATCTTGAATGTATGTGTGATAAAAATTATACAATCATAATAAGATCATAAATATAATATAAAATATAAATAAACAATATAACCATCACTATGAACAACTTTTATATGTGGTAATTGAAAAACGAAGGACATTGGTTCACAAGGCGGTAGTCTACTAAACACACGATTAATGATTTCGCAACCCATTTCATTGAAGTGGATATGGCAGTAGATCACGAGCTGAACATAAAAATATATAATTATATTTAAGAATCATTCATTATTATATATGAATTCAATTATAATAATTGAATTGTGTGGAGGAAGAAATAAATCATAATTTCTCATTGATGAATGTTACATCTTCCTTGTGTATCGTCCAAAATATTGCAAGAAAATCCTTACTTGGAAGGATTTATTTCCAAAATAATTCTTGCATAATTAGTTGAGAGAATATTTAATGTGTTTTTTGATGGTTTTATTGAGGTAAATGGATTTAGTGGTGTGAAGAATAAACGACATGGTGTCTCTATTTATAGTTAAGGAGGAGTGACATTTTGGTAAATAAAAAAAGTATTCACTATAGGGTGTTAAATATAACATCATGTTGGTTAAACAAATAATAATAAATAGATTTTTGGGATTATATGGTAGATTACAACCTCTAAAAAATAATAAAATTCATTTTTTAAAAATGTAGTTCATTAAAATATATGAATCCATATTCTTACCATTCTGGTTTTCCACTATGGTAACAGGTTTTTTAAGCTATGTAATTTATCCATTAAAAATAAATTATAATTACAATTAATATATAATAATTACATTATTTTTATAAATACTAACTAATATCAGTCAAAGAAAAATAATATTTGTGTTGAAAATTAATTTTAACAGTAGCTCATGTAACATGAAAAAACATAGATTTAACATTAACCTCACAAATAATTATTTTTACTAATTAGGGGTCAATATATTCATAATAAAAGAATAATCAGTTCATGAATTGATTATATTTGATATTTACTTTAATTTAAAAATAATTTTTAACAATATATGAATTTAGTAATTTTAAGTCATTCAAAAATATATATTATATAATAAAATAACATTAATGTCAATTTTGATGTCATTTATTTAAATTGAATTTAAAATATATAAATACAATAATGTAATTATAATATACAATTATCAAACCTCTTTAAAATGATATATTCATCAAATAAATTAATTTATCACTGAAATTAATTTATTTTATATCTATTTGAATATTTTTATTATCTTTTTATTTATTTATTGATTAACTAAATCTTTAATATGATGGTTTTTACTGTTAATTAAAATTTATTATTTAATCTTAAAAAATTAAAAATAAATTCATTAAAAAATAATTTATATTTATAAATATTATTAATAATTTAACATATGGTTTTTTTCCTATCCAAAATCATTATATATATTTAAAACAGGAAGGTTTATTTTTTGTCTTTTTCATTACTTAACATATTAAATTTTTCACTTTTATGAAAAAGTATAAAAAAAACTAATAAAGATAATCCAATGGTAATATGTGTATACAAATGTATATCCTATAGGTATTTGAGTATATAAACCTTATATTCATAATTTAGGCCCCGGTAAAACAATTTGAACTTTAACCGCGATAAATAATTTTCTCTTCATTCACCAATCATTTTGGGAAAATATTGAGTTCACATTGTTACATAATAAAATTTATTCTAATTCTAAATATTTAATCCATTTTAACAAATTTAAATAACAGAATTGGAAATAAATTATTAAATATTCATCTGAAAGACGTGATGAGAAATCATGTTTTTAATGAAAAAATGATCAAATGTTTTCAAATTGATTTATATCCAATTTTAATAGGAAATTGATTCCAATGACATAAATTAGATTTAATGGTTCATAATTGAAAATAATAAAGTTTAAATAAAAATAAAAATAAGATTTTCTTTTTACATAACATAGTTATAAAGACAGTTTTCAATTGAAATTTAATAATTTTCACTATTCATCCAAAATTGAAACTTTTCAAAAACAAATCACCACATGATAATTATGAAATTGAAAATAAAAAACTAAATTTTATGTTTTAAAATTAATTTTATAATTTTTTTAAAAAAAATCTTATTAATATTCACAAGAAGTAAGTTAAAAGAATATTTTTTGAGAGAATGGTATTTTCAAAACATATAATGACATTATTGAAACAATGTGTATTTTTATGTCACCTTATTTTATTTATATATAAAAATATCCATTATATTTAACAATTAGTTATTACAAATCATACATCATGGTTTAATAGAGAGGGTATAATGGAAATTAATAAATAATATCATATTATATTGTGGTTTTGTGAAAACTCAACATCACATGTATCACAGACAAACTCAATATTGTGTGTAACAAAAAATATTTGAAAAAATATATTTCAAAAACTATTAATGTGGTACACCAACCATTCACTTTGTTATTCTATATGGTTCTCATTGATAATAATAGTGATGGTAATGGCTATTTCATTTGATTCAAGATATTAATGATTATTGTGTTATCTCAGATGAATAGTGATATAGAAACTGTAAATGTGGGGTGAATTTTTGTTAAAAACTGACATACAATTTTTCTCCCACTAGATTATGAGGTTGATCAGAATATAATATTTGGAATCATATCACACTAAAAAACTAAATTTACTGAAAAATAAAATTATTTATGAGAAAACATAACTAAAAGATAAATAAATGTAGTAATTAGTGAAAAGAAACAATTAGAAGATACACGCAGTCTAATAAAAACAATAAAGTGGTTGAAAGTGTAAGATAAATAAAAAAATTAGAGTTTAAAATATATATTTTAATATCCCAAAAAAGATATTATTACAAAAATTATTTCATCCGTGTAAATACATCTCTATTAAACAAGTAGTTCCTTAGGCGAGATTGGCCATTGGGAGGGGAGAGGTGAATCTGTTAATTTTTATGAATTATATTTATCTTAAATTATAGATATTAGACATGTTATGTTTCTTGATCAACTCAATATTATAACAAAAACTCACCTCATGCGTAGTAATACAAATATAAATTGGGAAAAAAATATTTATAAGGTTCATCATAAAGACATACTCCTTTATGTGTTTGTTATTCCCCCAAAAATGGAATATCCATTATAATTGACTATTAATTAAGGGATTATAATGGATTTCAAGTTATGATAAAATAAATTTGCTACATATAAACCTAGGAGACTCCATTCTATTTTAGTTCCAAACAAAACACTTCTAACTCTATCTTCAACAAACATACAATATTTTCTCCCGGCTTCTTCCAAAATTCATTACTTATATAAAGCATAATCATGAAGTCTTTACCTCTTTTCAATGAACTGATCTACGACATAATGATATATAATATTATTCCATTATTTTATGGGACCTGAATTCATCAAGTAAACTTCAGGTATCTTAGAAAAATAATTCAATATTCATATAATCCTTGCTCAATGATTTTTAATCACCCATAATGACTAGTTTCATCAATAAAAAATGATCAGTCTATTCAACCATATAATGATGAATTCTCAACCTCAATAAATTTTTTTCAAGAGATAAAATAAATGTATTAAATACTATTTATTTTTAAGAAGTATATTGAAAAATTTTAGCTCGTTGTTTCTTCTTGAATTATCAAATATTGTAAACTTAGATATAATATCTTCTATATTCTGTCTAGAATCAGTCTGAAATTAATCAAACCTCATGAAAAATTTTCATATCATTTGTAACCTTAACACATTTTTTAATATGTTTTATTACTTTATGTGTTAATTAATGTCTTTTATCAGGTATCTCAATTATGATTTCATGGATTTTGTTAGTAGAATATATTTCATGAAAACATTTCCCTTCCTCTCATCTCCACTGAATCATCTAATGGTCATGATATATAACGGTTTTTTTGATCTCAACACTTTGCCTACAACCCTCCCATGTAGAAAAACAATTATTTTCACATAAGCACTAAATTAGATCAAAAAATACCAATACACCCCTCTATGTATTAAATTTCAATCACTTTTCTAGAACAAGATATCTCACTGGTGTATCCTCAAGTGCATTGTGAGACAAAGGTCATCTCTTTTAACCCTTCATGATAAAAAAGTACGTACATGTATATATCCCCATCTCCATCACGATATCTAGATTGATGGAGGGTTGTCTTTCCCATGACACTAGTTGTGAACATGGATGTATTCATAAGATCATTCTCAAGATCATATGTTATCACATATATGTGATTCCCTTAGTATAGGGATTTCCCACAAGTTCTTATTAGCCAATTTGAATACCTTGTGGCTGTCGGGTTTCTCCTCCCTTCACAAAACACAAGTGGGGTCCACTTTTCGATCTCAAAATCATTGAAATATAAGAAATGTTTCCTATGGGTACTCTTCATACATCCCCACAAGATAGAAGGTGATATCTATAACTATCTTCTTAATAGAATTATATAGATCTTGTCCCTCATGGGATTATCCTTTAAATGAATATATCATTTTGGATTATTGTCCTTCTAAATAATGAGTCTTATGACTGCTCTATTTTCATGAGAGAACTCTCCCTCTTCCTCTAAATATTTTAGTGGAAAAATACATGGAACTTCATAGGTGTATATAGGCTATGTAGCTCTGATATTAATTGCATGTTAATGTATCATTATATATCTCCCATGTAACTTGGGATCTCATCCATTTCCCATTGATAAAAACCTCTGCTTCTCCATGCATATATAAAGAGATCATGTGAACCACATGAATTATTCTTCTTCTTCACAAAATCACAACACAACACATGACATTCCTTGATAGAAATCCTCTGAATAATATAGAATTGTTTAGATGATAATACCATAAATAGTTGAAGAATATCATGACTTTTTATCTTTATGTGATGGCTTTAGTGATTTTTGTGTTATGTAACATGTCCTCAACTAATTATCTTCATTTGAGAATGTGATCAAAATATCATCATTCCATGGCTTCATGCAATGTACACTTGCAATGATTCTCATTCTTATGACATCTTCATGCACTTTCATGGATCATAGAATCTATAGAAGTGAATTATCATGTGAAATGATTTGGTTATTCCTATATTTCTTGATCCTTATACTTTTCAAGAGTGGAGGATCAGTTCCCTCGAGCTCGGAGATACCAAATGTCTATGTTCTTTGGGAAAAACATCATCGATATGTGGAAGATGACGAACACATAAAAACACGTTCTTAAAATGTGATATGGTGGATAGAATAAATATGATTGGATTAAAATCCATATTTCAATCATTTTAATCATGTGGGGAAAATATATGAAATCCCACATCCCACATAAAATTCTTCAATGTTAGAATCAAATTTATATAAATCATCATGGGTTGAAACCTAGTAGAGCTATATAATGGGGATCAACCAAGGTCATGAACACACCGTATCCTATATGGTCTTAGGACCACCATCAAACATGGTGTTCACCATAAACCCATAGAATTATTTGGTCCAATAAATATCCCATGAAAACATATAAATGGGAATGAGCTTTGGGAATTATAGATGTACCCTCACATCCTAATAGTTTCTTTTGTTGAACTTCCCCACAGAGGTTGAGCATCAGTCCACCAAAGTGTTGTTAAGGTCTCGACAATAGTGGCTAGATGGTTTTGGACAATTTTAAATGTAATCAATAATTAAATACATTGAAAGATTCTCTGAAATATTGACATTAAAATAAATTATAAAAAATTCAACCAATACAAACAATCGTCTCTTCATCTAATATTCATTATGAACAATATAGATTTACATTTTTTTTCAAAACCATAAATTTAATCATCATCGGCCAACATAATTCTTAAAACATTGTGATAAACAATGTGTTCCTTCTTAATACATGTCTTGGATATTAGAGATCAACACAATCAATCATTGGATTTTTCTTTGGAGAATTTTACTAGTCTGACATAAAATGTATGTTGTTGAATCCATAACCATTCTATAGGGATCACCACGTCATGAAAACCTCACTAAACACATATTGACATATCATGGTCCAAAAATACATCACTAGCCCCAAAAATATCCCTATTGTATTTTATTTTGAATACAATTTATCATATTAAAATTTCATTAGGTCTGATCAAAACATAATCTCCCATTTTCTATCAAATGAAATAAAAATATTTAAATTTACCTCTTCTCATTTCTCACCGAAAATATGATCATCTACATTATATGAAAATTTCATAATCAATTATAAGAGAGATATAATATGACATGGTTCGCATTGTAAAGAGCCTATATTTAATAAACTATATGATTAATACTCTAACTTGATATAAAAAGGGAGGGATTCAATCGTGGATATATATGTAAATTCAAAACATCCTGAATGCGAAATAATACATAAAATATAACTATTCTAATTTAGGGGGCTATAAATAGATAAAAGTTTCAATGAAATGAAAAAATCCATCACATACATAAATAAAAATATAAATTTTTTCATGTGAAATTGATAAATTCACCCCTTTGTCTTCAACCAAAAACTACCCCTTAATTGAAAAGATAATACTATTATAAAAACTGATGATACTTTGATTTTAATTATAATGAAATTCAGTTCCACATTCAAATGGTAGTGAGGATTTAGAAGATTCATCTCATCATGTCTACCCATATATTGATGAACACATCTACATTAATTAACTACAAGTTTGTATATAATAATTCTTAAATTATGAAATAATGTGGGCCCTTCTTGTTTAGTTGGAGTAACATTCATTCTTATTGTTTTTTCTAAACCACTACAACTATTTTTTCACAATAATCTTATTTACTTTATGAGAATAATAATTTTCAATTGTAGTATGTCAAGAACGTGAGGCATCTGATTCTATAACTTTTATTTTTTAAAATCTACAAATGATTAGGATTAATTATCATACAATTGTGTTTAGAATGTAAATATTTATCATTCCTTACACAGAATTCAATAACATTTTTGTGAAATTGTTCATTCAATATCAATTTTTTTAGAAAAATTCATTCCATTATATTCAACAATTTTTCCAGCTTCCTTAAAATTTTTATTATATTTATGTTGATTATGCCAGACTACTAGGTAATCATTCATCACATTCTCTTCCTTATCACAATAATAACCTGACTCATCACTGTTTTTATAATTTAGAATATTCCCTTATTTCATAAAAAGTAAAATCTCTTTGGAGTATTTACTAGAATTTCTCATTATATATTCTGCTGTTAAATATATTTTATTCATAATATAGAATGAATTTTATTTCACATTATTCTTTCACTAAGAGTACTTTCTCATTTTTTTACAATTTATCCTCCATTATTCATGCCAATTGTTCATAAATGAAATTTTATATATGCAACAATAGGAATTGATTCCATAGGTTTCATAGTAGAAGAATACACCACTGAACAAATATCTTCTTCCATGATTTATATTTTTTACATATAGTTGTTAATATTTTACATATTAAAATGTGTTACTCATTTTCATTGGGGGTAGATATTTTCATGATTTATTTTCCCCTTTTATATACGATAGGATCTATCATTTTTATTCTTAAGGATACCTGTTTTGATATTCTTCTTTTTATATTCACATCCCAAGACAAATTTTTCATGCCGTTTTATTTCCATTCTTCCCATTTGTTGTTGTCTTATATTTACATCATAAAATTAATTTTGACGGACATGTGCATACCATCACTCATCATAACAATGTGAAATTATGATTTATTACACATATAATTAATTAAATATTCAAATATTTTAATTTAAAAAAATTAATTTTCAAGCTTATTTTATTTTCTAGTGTTTGTATTCTATTATTTTTTGAATTTTCATTTTACGAAGTAAATCCATAGTTTTATTTCAAGAAATTTGGAAACAAAATAAAATATCCAATTAAAATTATTACTTTATTTTATGGTGGAATCAATTTAGTTTCAAAATTTTTTATACTTAATGCTTTTGAGTGACATCACCATTCGTTGAAATGGTTATAGGGGAATAGGTCACCATGCTTATTTTCACATCATCCCTTTATTTGGTAGGTTTGGAAACATTTTTCATCATCCATACATTATTTTTTTTTTGGTTTTAATCCTTTTATAATACATGAAAATCACTAGTGCATAAAAAAGATTCTAGGTTACGGTGTATCTTCTTACAGGAGGATGATTCTAATTGGTTATAAGATGATATCATATTCATTATACTGTCATAATACGACAAAAAAATTAGTGATAGTATATATTATTTTATTTATTTGGGAAGTACAATATTGTGGAGAGTCCTGATTTTTTAGTATCACAACAAGCTCTAAACACATCAGGTTGTCACAAAAAAGCCTGGGTTGACCCTAAACCGGGAACCTAACCAGATTTGTTACAGGGCCCGAAGGGCGTTCCCAATCCACACGGGCTGAAAACTAGTGCATGGCATCATTAGAGTATTCTGGGGAATGTTTTCTCCCATATATAAACAATAAAAAATATCAAAAATAAACTAATAGACCAATATATTTCTAAATAAAATAGAACTAAACATTATTTATACAATAACTACATGATTCAACTAGAGAACCAATCAGACCAGAAGACTAATCCCCTTCCATTTGAGTCCACCGTAGCCCTCTAAAATAAGACCAAAATTTACCTAGGTGATCAAACTCAGGAGGAACCTACATGTGGTCTAAAACTATAAAAATAACAATATGAGTGAGTATTAAAACATAGTAGGATAGACCGATAATCTATTCTTAATACAGTCCCTTTAAAAAAATAAACATCCATTTTAGGGTTTTAACTATGATATATAAATGTATGCTTATATAAAAAATTTACTTAAAAACAAATTATGATCTGTTGCCCATATTCTTTTCAAAAACTAGTTTCATTTCATTAGTAAGTCATTACAATTTTCACAGGAAGACATATGTCTATATTTTTCAGCATGCACAACGAGGGTAAAATAAAATAGATGAAATTCATTTACTTGAAAGCAGTTTTAGAAATCCATAATAAAATCATCACATTACATTCCATGAAAAACAATACACATGATGGAGTAATAATAATCACACTATAAGGGAAATGTAGATATACATTCAAGAATCACATTCATCACTATAAGAAATTTAAAGCCAATAGACTTGGGTGAACCTAAGAGATCAAGAAAAATCATGAAGACACAAAAACATGAGAACTCATACCCATTGAAATGTCACAAAATATTAAATAAGAATTCTCAATATTCTCGACAATACATTAACATGGTGGGATGATGGAATTAAAATATCAATAAACCCTATATATCCACATACTTTTGGACACTAGTGAGTACCATAACCTACCGGTCGTGAAAAAATTCAAATACCAATCTCTCACTATTATACATTACCATGTATATTGTATTTAATGTAGTTTAGAAAATAGATAATAGATGAGCATCCAATAATAACATATATAGAAATAATAATCCATGACAGGCCTTACCCCGAGTATCCATAAAGACTACTCTAATGCATTTTGATTAATAGATCACAATGGATCCCATTTGATGGATCCATATAATGTAACCAACAGATTCCACTATATGTAAATACTAACAATTCCAAATTTAAAAATCATGATAAATATCTAATGGGTGTTTTCATAATAAACATTTTTCACATTTACACCATGATTCCCAACAGGCCTCTAAGCATTATACCAAACCAAATGTGTATCAAAGATAGAAATACAATTTCTCATAAATAAGTGTGAAAAACCACATTAATAATGAAAATATTAGTATTATATTTTAAAATATTCATATTACATGTTCACGAGTTAACGATTTTTTATAAAAAGTCCAAACGGTCCTTCTTTTGGAAACACATGCCAAAATATATTAAAAACCAGCACACATTTTTTTATAAAACTAAAACCACACTCTACATCCAAAAAGGACGCAAAAATATCATTTAACATGATACAAATTTATTTATAAAATCATAAAAATCATTTTAAATCACACATATAAATAAAAATCAACCGCTCACCTAAATACACAACTAGCATGCACAATTTAGTAAAACAATTCACATTTTTTACTCAGCATGGTATAAACCAAAATTAGCATCCATAAAATATTTTTAGTTTATAATACAAGTTTTACACACCATAAAACATTTTTTAAAACTAAAAAACATTTAATTAAAAATTTTGTGTGCACAATTATAACAAAACAACCCCATTTTTTTACAAAACAAGGCTTACACTATTAATTTTCACACTACATAAATTATCAAATGTTTGAACCACAAAAAGTGTCTTATATATTAGTTGATAACAACATGAAAATTGTTTAAATATAATTATAATGGGAGGATCAATGAAAAAACTACCTCAAATACATGGAGGAATGGAAACACACACCTGGATTCCCCCATGATGGGTTCCAAAACCCATGATCTACGAATACAATCCATAAAAGAAAACAACCCACAAGAGAAAAAATTAGGAAAAATACCCCTAGGTTGAGAATTACTAGGGATAAGATAAAACAATGAAATAATGGAGGAATAAGGATGAAGGAAGAGAGGAGAAGGGTAAATGGAAGGAATTGAAGAAGAATCATTATCCTTGGGTGACAAATAACTGAATCACTGACCAAAAAAGATGGAGAACTAAGGGTGTGGAAACTCTAATAAATATCCAACAAGTTTGGATCAATTTTTTAGGGGGACTCACATTTATTGTAAATTTAGGTTAAAAAATTTTAATCCCAGAATTGTCTGCGTTGTTTTTTGGTGTAGTTTGGTAATCCATGTGAAAACCGTGTGAGGGATACTGGAAAAATTCTGAAACATTCTGGTTTAATGTTTTGTGGTTTGGGAAAACCATTCTCAAACCATGTTACCCAAAAAATTGGACACCCCCCCCAAATAACAACCCAAACCCAATATAAAACCCAACCAATGATATTATAATGATTTAATGTCAATCAAGTGACATTATAGGTGTCACAAACTCTCCCCATGCTAGATTCTCCAAAAAAAATGAACAATGGTCATAACATCAAAATTATGATTTGACAAAGAAGTTAATTCATAAACTAACACTCGTAAAACCCAAAATAAGATAAAATAATTAGATTCCCATCGAACTAGAACAGAAACCAAAACATGAAGAATCAGGTGTAATAATTCTCCCCACTATTAATTCTTTCCTCCCCCTAGAAAGCAATAACACATTCCAGATGATTGATCAAGGCCAAGGGATTCCATATCAACACAATCCATCATATTAACCTTGAACACTTCACTCATAAAAAACTTATATTAATCATCTTACCTATAATGAATCAGTAATTCGAAACTATATCCCATTGATCGACATAAAATATCATGCCATTATGCCCACAACCAATCCAAGTACCAGATTGTTGGGCCATCTCCCAATGAACCAAATGATCATAGAAACTGAAGAGCACATGAGAAATCCAATGATTTTAAGGGAGGCCAAAATTGACTCCCCTCTATTATAACAAAGCTCACAATTGAATAATCATCAAGATAATTCTCTATGATACACATAGTGTGTCACGACCCGTCCTAGTGGGGTCCGAACCGAAACTCCCCAAGCCCGCCTCTAATAGGCCAGGGGCTGGTGACTAGCACCGAGTAGGCATGCTAATAAAATTGGAGGCATTTCCTATAAACCTGTACACAAACACACACATTTACAAGTACACAAAACTGAATTTTAAAAACTACTAAAAATGGAAATATATGCATACACTAAAAATCCCAACCAACAGAGTACGACATGATTTAAAGTACAGCAAGTGTAAAACCCTGGGCCAAAAGTACAAGCCCACCAAAAGAAAGTCTGTAAAGAAGTCCAACCTATAGGAAATGTGTTGGGACTACAGTCTGTAGCCATTGGAACATACCTCGGCCTGTCTGATCTCACTGAGTACCATCCAGTCCTAGTCCGCCTAGAATCCTGTCAAAGGCTCGCTCGTCTGCACAAGACAAGACACGTGAGGGCAAAGCCCGTGTAGGGAAGAGAATAACAATACCCAGTAGGACACCCCGAAACCACAATGGAAAATACAACATGGGAAAATACCACAAATGAAAGATACAGTAATCTCTACACAGTATTTGCCTACCGAACATATAACAAGAACACCCAAATATAATCATACACAAATGACTATCACGATACTGTCACTATGATCCAGCTCGAAGATTCCACTAATCATTTAACAAGGAGAACACACGCCTAGGTCTGAGTAGAGAGAGCTATGAAGTACTCGTTCTGGGAAAACACACTCCACATGTACCTTGAGAACATGATGCACATATGTGGACCACAACCAAGTTGCGAAGTGATTCTGACAACTCGGTCTGAGAAAATCCACTAAGTCGAGGATCGGCGCCCGAGTAAAGTTGGTCACGTCGACACCAAGAACTCTACATAGGGTGTGAGGGATGAATAGAGTATCTAGCTCTAAGTTTCATAGAGGGGATTCCAACAGCTCTATTCAGGGTGTTCTACTGAAGGGATCATACTCCAGTGTAAAGGAAATGATACCAGAACCATTATGGAAAGGACCAAGGGTACGAACCCTAAAAAAAACTAGCCCAAGTCACAGAAGGAAACTGGATAAATCCTTGAAGAATTTATCACACAACGTGTAGTATTGTTTCACACTGTGTTCCATGACACCAGGTAATGCCGGTGTAAATGGCCCATGTCATCCATTCAATCTAT
Source organism: Viscum album (assembly GCA_963277665.1). Taxonomy (NCBI): domain Eukaryota; kingdom Viridiplantae; phylum Streptophyta; class Magnoliopsida; order Santalales; family Viscaceae; genus Viscum; species Viscum album. The sequence continues at coordinate 2,019,732,254 of OY728127.1, forward strand.
GTAAACTTAACTACACGGCGTGTAGAAAAAAAATTACACGCCTTGTTCCTTGACCCCGGATCCTGCCCGTGTAAATGACCTGTGTCATTCGTCATGTTGGATATAATGAAACTAAATGGAAGTTAGAAGAATCACACGCCTTTTCCGAGCACTTAGGGCTCGCTCCGTGTACACTGGCCATGTGCGCGTACACGGTCTCTGCTCGTGTCCGTATCGTCTGCACATGTACCAGTACATGGGGTATCCCGTGTATCTCGCCGGGGAGGGGTATACACGGTGTGTCCTTGTCCGTGTACCCTTCCCGTGTTCATGTACTCTCGGAGTACACGTTATGCTATCCACCGACGAACACACGCCGTGTAGCCCATACTACACGGCGTGTAGTCGGGAAATTTCCAGAACCGTCGTCTTCCTCCGCACACCTCGTCTAATCCTCCAGATCATGATTCAACTGTCTGATCATCATGAAACTCTGAATTTTGGGTCGTCCTGCCCCTACGAAACCAATTCGATCAGTTTAGGGCTTCTGATCGGCCCAAAAAATGCATCTTGATCAATTCGCATGAAAACGCTCGAAGAACGAGAACGTCCGAACCACGTCGATTTGTCCGCCACCATCACTGTCGCACCTCCGTTAGGTCATATCGATGTTGGATCTTCAATTTCAGATCGTTTGACCAACAAACGAGTGTGAAAAGATCGATTTTCCACAAGAACATGAAGAACGTGAATGAGGAATGCGTTAGAATCAGGAGAGAAAACACAGAAATCGAGAGGGATTAACCTCGATCGAGGTTCGTGTCGATCTTGGTTCGTCGCCGTTAGAAGGATGAGAAAAAACCATATCAATCTCATGAATAAATACCCACGATTACTGCACATATCCCATCCAACAAGAACGACTGATTCACGGGCTAATCTGTTCGTGAATTAGTCTGCATTCTTTGGGGAAATCAAAAACAGGGAAGAAAAACCACAACAAACATCCTACATGGATTTCGGTGGCATTCGTTAGCGAAGATCCGGTCGCCGCGTCATCGTCGCCACGTCAAGAGGTTTTCTCCAGATCCACCAAGGGTTTCAGGGTTATTATGTTTGTAACCTTGGACCATGCGCAAGCCCTTTATTGAAAAGGGAAGATATCAGCTGCAAAAGATTTAATAGAATCTTGCTGCAGAAAAAAATATTTTCATTAAATATTTTATTACTCTTATGTCCAAAAGCTAGATTTCACCACCTACCCACTCCGGCCAATGTTAGGCCTTGCCTAAGGTATAAATGTTGTTTTTAATGCAATGGTGACCTCGAATTTATGATCTGAGCACTCGTTTAGGAGTTATTACACTTTTTCAGGAAAGTCGCATGTGCGAGTTTTTTTAATTATTAAATTAAATTCAACATTTGTTCCGGGATCACAAGGCCTTGGAACTGCACGCCACCTTTGAGCCTGGTCTCAAATTAATTCCCATTTAATATTAAAATAATACATGGGAAAAAAATCCGGGACATTACATCATACCCACCTTAGGGCTTTTACGTCTTCGAAAATCCAAAACAAAGGATACTAAAAAAGATGTGGGTACTGCACGCAAATCTGAGCCTCCCGCTCCCACGTGATCTCCTGGAGATTCTTGTGCTGCCACCAAACACTCACCAAGGGAATAGCTCTCCCACAAAGGGTATTCTCTTATCGATCCTCGATCTCCGTCGGGTACTCAGCAAAGGTTGCTCCATCATTGATGTCCATCTCTCCCCAGTCGATGACGTGCGATGGATCATGCACGTACCTCCGTAGTTGCGACACATGGAAGACGTTCTTTACTCTGTCCATATGAGGAGTTAGAGCCAAGAGATACGCCACCTCGCCATCTATACTCAGAATCTGAAAAGGACCAACGATCCTTGGAGATAGCTTGTCGCCTCGGCCAAATCTCTGCTATCCTCGTTGAGGTGAGAACTGAAAGAACACATGGTCTCCCTCCTAGAACTCCAAGGGCCTCTGCCTCCTTTCAGCGTATGACTTATGCCGACTCCGTGTAGTCCTCATAAACTCCTGGATGACCTGCACCTTCTCTGTAGTAGCTCTCACCATCTATGGGTCCATGACTGCTGACTCTCCCGGGTCAGTCCAGCAATGTGGCGACCTGCAGGGTCACCCGTACAGAGCCTCGAATGGTTCCATACCAATAGTGTAATGATAACTCTTGTAATAAAAAATTTCCAATAGTGGTAGGTGATCCTCATAGCTACGATCGAATTCAAGTATGCAAGCTCGAAGCATATCCTCCTGGACCTGGATGGTCCACTCTGTCTGACCATCAGTCTGGGGAGGAAAGGATGTGCTCAAGCGTAACTGAGTCCCAAAAGCTTCCTGCAATCCCTTACACAACCGGGATGTGAACCGAGAATCATGATCTGAGACAATCGTGGATGGAACTCCATGAAGTTGGACTATCTCATTCACATAGAGGAGTCCCAATCTCTCCACTTAACTCTGATCCCATATGGCTAGAATGTGGGCCGACTTGGTGAGTCGATCAACGATCACCCATATGGAATTGTGTCCCATGGACGTACGTGGTATACCCATCATGAAGAACATGGATATCCCATCCCACTTCCAATCTGGCACCTCAAGGGGCAGAGTCAAACCTGATGGCACCTGGTGCTCAGCCTTTACTTGCTGACAAGTAAGGCACCGAGAGACAAACTCCGCCACACTCTTCATCATTCCTGGCCACCAAAACTGATGTCAGAGGTCCTGGTACATCTTTGCCATGCCTGGATGCACTGACAAAGGATATGTATGGAACTCCCTTAGAAACTCCTCTCACAATGTCACTAGTTCCACTGTGCGCCCTCTGAAAAGAACAATGTGCTCCCCATCTTCTGAGTATCAATCCGCAGCATCACTTGTGGATATCCGAGCATGTAGAGTCTCACAACTAGAATCCTCGCATTGTGCTTCCCTGACTCATTGTAAGAGTAGTTGGGTAAAAACCATAAACTGAAGGTAAGCTCCCTCATCTCCATCCAATAAGGATAAATGTAAGGAGGCCAACTTCCTCGTCGCCTCATCCAGTAACTGCGAACTGGATTTCCTACTGAGAGCATCTGCCACTATGTTACCCTTCCCAACAGTATAATTGATCTCAAAATAATAATACCGGAGGAACTCAAGCCATATCATCAATCTAAAAATAAGATCCTTATGAGAAAAGTAATACTCGAGACTCTTGTGATCAGATTAGACGGTAAACAAAATTTCCATCAGGTAGTGCCGCCACATCTTCAATGCGAAGACTACTGCTTCCAACTCAAGATCATAGGTCACGTAGTTCATATCGTGTGGCCTCAACTGACGTGATCCACAGGCAATCACCGCTTGCCTCTACATCAGGACACAGCCAAGCCCGATTCTTGATGCATTGCAGAGCACTATGTACTCAACACCCTCCTCTGGTAATCTCTAGATCAGGGTTCTTTTCAAACTCTATCTCAACTGTTGGAATGCCTGCTGGAATCTCTCAGTCCACATTAAAGGCTGCCCCTTTCGGGTCAAAGCTGTCATGGGTGCTGCAATCCTGGAGAAATCAAGAATGAATCTCCGATAATAGCCTGCCAACCCAAGGAAACTTCGCACCTACGTCACACTCCAGGGTGGCTCCCATGCTAGCACTACCTCCACCTTGGCTGGGTCCACTGCTACAACATCTTCCGAGATAACATGTCCCAGAAAGTGGACATCCTGTAACAAGAACCGACACTTTGAGTGTTTCCCATACAACTGGTGCTCTCCAAGTGTGTCCATAACCATCCTAAGGTGTCTCGCGCGCTCCTCCTCAGATGTAGAGTACACAAGGATATCGTTGATGAAGTCCTCTAAAACATTGTCTAGGTAGGGTTGAATGATCTGGTTCATGAGTCCCATGAACACTGCCAGGGCGTTCGTCATGCCGAAGGCCATCACTAAGTACTCATAGTGACCGTAGCAACATCAAAAAGCCGTCTTCGGTATATCCTCATCTCGTACTCACAACTGGTGATAGCAAGATCGTAGATCAACCTTCGAGAACCATCGTTCCCCTCTCAACTGGTCGAAGAGGTCATCGATCCTTGGTAGTAGATACCGGTTCATTACGGTAACCTGATTCAAGCGCCGGTAATCCAAAAATAGCCTCACATTCCCATCTGCCTTCTTTGCAAACAGAACTAGGGCCACCCATGGTGAAATGTTGGGTCTCACAAAGCCCTTATTCTACAAGTCGTCTAGCTACACCCTCATCTCACAAAGCCCTGTAGGAGCCATCCGATATGATGATGCTGATATCGGTGTCATCTCGGGTTTCAACTCAATGAAGAAATCTATCTCTTGATGGGGAGGTTGCCCAGGGACATCCACCAAAAAGACGTTCTTGTACTTAGCCACTACTACTGGAAACTGGAAACTCGTAGCATCTGCTATGCCAAGGGTTAGGCTATCCAACTGATGTGAAATCGGTTGTGCCATCCTATGAACGAGTCCATCCTGCGATGCATGGGTCTCTCTCTCACGGACAAAATAGAACCTCATTCCATCACTGTGGACACACTACACTCTTCTCCTAAAACATTCGATCTAAGAATGAACTGTAGATATGTAATCCATACCCAAAATGACATCGTAAGGCCTCGACGATTCCACCATGAGGATCCAACCGAAACTCTCACCTCCAAGGGTCAGGTCACACTGCCTACAGAGGTGTGAGATCCTTGAATCTTCTCCAGTCAGTGTTTCTAAGAGTAAGGGTCGAGTCAATAGCTCAAATGGAAGCTCATGGTCTCAAACAAGATAAGCAGCCCGAACGGAATGACTAGCACATGAGTCTATCAAAACGGAAACCAAAGTAGAAAAGAAATAGATAGTACCTCTAATCATTCCGGGAGTACCTGGGTCATAAGCCTCAGCCACCTGTAGCTGTCCCTGCTTCTGTCCACCAGCTCCCTAGGCCTAGGGTGGATCTCCTGGGGGTGGTGGTGGCAAAGGATCAACATGCTGACCACCTCCAACTGCTCTCCCAGCTCTTATACAACGTCCGCCACCCCATGGATCTACCTGCTCCACATGTTGCCTTTGCCTCGGTGGTCTATCCACTCCTCATGTGTCAGTAGTACGGCAGGTCAGACAATCTCGAGCGACATGTCCCTAGCCATCACATAAGTAGCATCGCCTCACTCAAGGCTGAATAGATGCTCCCTGCGAACCATTTACGGCTGATCCCCTGTCCTGGGATCTCCTCTGAAAACGTATCATATTCCTGGGTCCCTGACGTCGGCTCCCTGCTATCGAGGTCTCTACTCCAGCTTGCCCACTACTGACATCTGACGGCTGTCTCTACTCTACCAAGAATCTCTTGACCACCAGAGCCCGCTCGAGCACCCCAACATAAGTATGAATGCTCATAGGGATGATGCTAGCTCAGATATCTCTACGCAAACCACGCTCAAAAGTACAATTTTTGAATTAATGGTCTTTGACCATATCCATTGAGTACTGTGAGTGGTCAGTAATCATCGATGAATAGTCAGCCACCGTCATGGTTCCCTGCTGAAGCTGAAGAATCTCCTGTATTCATACTACACTTAGGGTAGCCAGTGAAAACTCCTCTCTGAAGAGACGCTCAAACTCCGACCAAGTGAGTGTCACCTCATCGTGAGTCTGGAAAACCAAACTCCATCATCCTCCTACCGAGCCCTCCAGAAGTCTCGCTGCTAGGATCATCATCTGGGCTTACGGTGTTGTGACTAAATGGAAGACTCTGGTCACTGCCTCAAGCCAGTCCTCTGCTGCCCGAGGGTCAGGCTCGCCTCGAAACCTGAGGGGTCTCTGTCTCTAAAACTCGTGGAGTGCGCTCAGCCTACGCTCCTCATCCACTGGTAAAGAAGGCACTAAACACTGCTCCCCTGGTGGCAGGATAACTGGCACTCCACCTGGTGGTAAAACTGGGGGATCCGGTCCCTATATCAAAGATTCATCACTAAGGGGGTCATCCTCATGATCGAGCTGCTGGATCCCAGTGGGTACGCGCCGTGGAAGCATCCTGTCAAGAAACAAGATGTATCTCAGTCCGGGAGTATATCTGGAGAGCTGATAGAAAAAAGACATGGAAACCACAACCCATTCCTTTATGATGCATCTACCATTATTTTCCCTGCAACATGTGTTCTCATGTTCCGAGTCGAAAAGCAAGTTATCAGAGTCCGAGTGTATGGATACGTCGGCCTCCCACACCAACACTAGGGTCCCTGGCCTGAAATCAGAACTCTAAACATTTAACACTGTTTCCCCAATCCAACTTATAGACTCTCGGTCCTAAGGTAGAACTGACCACCTCTGATACCACTTAATCACGACCCGTCCCAGTGGGGCCCGAGCTGCAACTCCACAAGCACGCCTCCAATAGGCCACGGTCTGGTGACTAGCACCGAGTAGCCATGCTACTAACATTGGCGGAAGTTCCTATAAACCTGTACACACGCACACACATTTCCAAGCCCACAAAACTGAAAAGTAAATACTACTAAAAATGGAAATGCATGCATAAACTAAAAAACCCAACCAGCAGAGTATGATTGGATGTAAAGTACAACAAGTGTATAAACCGTTCCCAAAAGTACAATCCCACCTAATGAAAGTCTGTAACAAAGTCCAACCTATATGAAAGGTGCTGTAACTGTAGTCTGTAGCCGTAGAAACACACCTCGGCCTGTCTGATCTCACTGAGTACCGTCCGGTCCTGGTCCTCCTAGAATCCTATCAAAGGATAAATATTCTACACAAGACACAACACATGCGGGGAAAGCCCGTGCAGGGGTGAGTATAACAATACCTAGTAAGACACCCTGAATCCAAAAAGAAAGAAACAACAAGGGAAAATACCACAATGGAAAGATACAGTCATCTCTACACAATATTTTTCTACCAAACATATAACAAGAACATCCAGATATACTCATACACAAATGACTATCGTGATACTGTCACTATGATCCAGCTCTAAGATTCCACTAATCATGTAACAAGGAGAACACACTCCTACGTCTGAGTAGGGAGAGCTATGAAGTACTCGTTCTAGGAGAACACACTCCACATGTAACTTGAGAACATGATGCTCATAAGAGGATCACAACCAAGTCACGGAGTGATTCCTACAACTCAGTCTGAGCTAATCCACTAAGTAGAGGATCAGTGCCCGGGTAAAGTTGGTCATGTCGATACCAATAACTCTACCTAGGGTTCGAAGGATTAATAGAGGATCTGGCTCTAAGTATTAAATAGGGGATTCCAACAACTCTATTCAGGGAGTTCTACTGAAGGGATCATACTACTGTGTAAATGAAATTATATCAGAACCTTCATGGAAAGGACCAAGGGTACGAACCCTAAGACAAACTATCCCAAGTCACAGAAGGAAACTGGCTCAAGCCTTGAATATTTTATTACACAGCTTGTAGTATTTTTACACGCCGTGTTCCTTGACCTAGGGTACTTCCCATGTAAACGGCCCGTGACATCCATTCAAGCTGTGTAAACTCAACTACACATCGTGTAGTAAAAAAAGTACACGTCATGTTCCTTGACCCCTGGTCTTGCCCGTGTAAACGACCCGTGTCATTCGGCTTGTCTGATAGAAAGAAACTACACAGTGTGTAGAAGAATCACACACTGTGTCCGAGCACCTTGGGCTCCCTCCATGTACGTTGGCCATGTGCACATACACGTTCTCTCTATGTGTCCATGTCGCTTGCCCGTGTACCAGTACATGGCGTATCCCGTGTATCTGGCCGGGTCTGGCCAGGGAGGGGTATACACGGCGTGTCTTTGGCTGTGTACCCTACCCGTGTCCATGTACTCCCGGAGTACACATTATGTAGTCCGCCAACGAAAACACGATGTGTAGTCCATAGTACACGACATGTAGTCGGGAAATTTCCAGAATTGTCATCTTCCCCCGCACGCCTCGGCTAATCCTCGAGATCTTTATTAAACCACCCGATCATCACAAAACTCTAGACTTGGAGTATTCCCGCCCCTATGAATTTTATTCAGTCGGTTTTGGGCTTCCAATTGGCCCTGAAAATGCATCCCTATCAATCCGAACAAAAACGCTCGAAAAACGGGAACTTCTGAACCACGTCGATTTGTCCGCCGCCATCGTCGTTGCACCTCCATTAGGTCGTCTCAATGTTGGATCTTCGATTTCAGATCATTGCGCTAACAAACGAGCGCAAAAAGTTCTATTTTCCCCAATAACAGGAAGAACGCGCTTGAAGAACACGTCATAATCGGGAGAGAAAAACACAAAAATCGAGAGGGATGAACCTCGACCGATGATCGTGTCGGTCTTGGTTCGTCACCGTTAGAAGGTTGATAAAAAACCATAACAATATCAAGAATAAAAACCCGCGATTCCCAAAAATATCCCATCCCGCATGAATGACCAATTCTCGGGCTAATCTGTTCGTGGATTAGTCCGCGTTCGTCGTCGAAATCAAAAACGAGGAAGAAAAATAACAACAAACATCGTACCTGGATTTCAGTGGCATTTGTTGGCGAAGATCCGGTTTCCGCGTCATCGTTGACGCATCGAGAGGTTTTCTCAAGAGCCTCCAGAGCCACCAAGGGTTTTAGGGTTATTAAGTTTGTAGCCTTGGACCCTGCGCAAGCCCTTTATTAAAAAGGGAAGATATCCACTGCAAAAGATTTAATAGAGTCTCACCGCAGAAAGAATATTTTCTTTAAATATTTTTTTACTCTTATTTCCAAAAGCTAGATTTTACCACCGACCCGCGCCGGCCGATGTTAGGCCTTTCCTAAGGTAAAAACATTGTTCTGAACGCAATGGTGCCCTCAGATTTCTGATCAGAGCACCTGTCTATGAGTTATTAAACTTTTTTTGGAAAACTGTCCGCACGCATTTATTTAATTATTAAATTAAATTCAACATTTGTTCTAGTCTCACCGGGCCTTGGAACTACACGCCGCCTCTGATCCTGGTCTTGAATTAATTCCCATATAAGATTAAAATAATACATGGAAAAAATCTGGGATATTACAGAGTGGATCAACCCACCATTTGAAAACACGCACAATAACTATGCATGAATTCACTACAATCTAACATCCGGAAAATTCCAAACAGTCCAACCCATACTCACCCACAAAAAACATCCTACCAAATTGATGAGGATCCCAAAATTTAAATTCAAACTGCCCACTCCTGAATGTAGGGGGATAAGAACTGGTCCAACAGATTCCATACATACTCAGGATCTCCCTCCACTCTGGGTGGTTAGGGAAAGGGCCCCAATCATTAGACAACTGAAACTAAAAACTACCACTACCTAACACTCTCAACTAATGAATATGTAAAACCAAGACCGCACCCAATTCACATAGGCGGTCCACACAGGGTCATTGGTTGGAATCCCTCATCTAAGAAGGCATATCCATAGTCACAACCTGATGGTTTAGTCCATCACACTTTTTCAACAAGTGGAAATTCATTGTGATGATAACACACTATAAAACATACAAAAAACCAACCAAATTGGTGGAGGAGGGAGCATTTTTAAGCTCCATATAGCACTAGAGATTTCAGTATAGTGTGAAGAGATTCACTCCAAGGCCTATGGGTGAAGCCCTAATGTTTGAAGCATTCGGTGCACCACAGTAAAGATATAAGGATCACAAAAACCCATGATACATACTATCTCTACAATACACCTTCATCTAAAGACGAACTCAAAAATTCATGTAATCATACTTGGCTGCTCTGAATGTGGAGTAGAATGGACAAAGAATGTGGAAAAAATTATCCACATCTCTGAACAAGAATAGTATATCCAAAATAATTGTCATGATCGAGAATCACTTTAAACCAATAGAAAACATCTATTCTATTCCATCTAATGAGTTGAGGAATCATCTGAGGAGGGGTATTTAACATTTCAATGGAATCATAAGGCTTATCAATGTGAAATATTTCTAACAGAGAACCATCAATGGCGACATCACAACATCCATCAAAATGTTTGATTCCTACTAAACATTGCTGAAAAACTGATCCAAAAACATGATCCCAACTCAAGAAACAACAAGAGTATAAATTCATAATCACAAGGAACCATACTGAATACAAAAAAATCTATGACAAAGGAAAAAAATTCCACATTACCATCAGTATATAAACAAATGACGTAATTTTTAATCTCAAAAAACATTTAAAAAACATAGAAAATTGGTGGTTTTTTACATTCACAATTTTTTTTTCCTCAAATCTCACTCACATTCAATTTACATTCCAATACAGGCACCCAAACTGTATTCCATACCTACCATATATCCATGTATCCATAAAACCGTGAATGTGTGCGCCCATGAAAATGCCAATGGCTAAAAAAAACATTAATAAAATCACATACCTTCCAAAGGCACCCTAAACACCATGTAAAAAGCAATTTCCCTTTTTTCACGAAAAAACACACACTTCATCAAGAACCATTTTATTATAAAACCATTAAATTTTATTTAATAAAAATTACAAAAAGAAATTCTATTACCAATATATATTTCCAATTTTAAAAAATTATTCAAAGAAACTTTTCATAATCTAATAGACATAGAGACCAAGAAACATAATAAGAAAACATTAATTTGTCAAAATCAATTTTGAATACCAACTCATCATATCCAAACCCTTTTCAACATCACAAAACATAATATATGAAACAATGTTTCATATTCACCTTAAAATAATACCAAATTTCATAACATATTATTTCAACAAACCACACATCTAGATTTGGGAAACTCAATCCCATATAATAATTTTCTATTTATCATAATGATTTGTTTCAAAAACCCCCAACTATACCAAAAAATTGTCATATTTGATTTTGAAAAACCATTTTTAACTCCTCAATATCAAACCATTCCTTTGAAACCCCTTTACCCAATTCTCACACAAGGATGTCAATAATAATTTCTAGAATTCAAGAAAGATCCAAGAGACCCACAAAAGGGAACTACTGTTGGTGGGTGACATGACTATTTGGTTGGAAACCACATGTCAAGAACACCACCTACATGAAGAGCCCTATTAGGTCAATTACTTAGTCTACATGGATTGGCCGACTCTACGAAGTCATGGATACCATTAAAAAAACTCCCCTTGTAGTATCCAAATCACCAAACAACACCTAAGGACAATGAAGCTAAGAAAACTGGATTTCCCATGGAAACTCATAGATCAGGACAAGAAAGAGTTCAAAATTTTATTCTTCCACCTACTCATCTCATATATTGAAAATAATTATCCACCTATATTGACATCTTAAAATAAAAAATTGATCTCTGAAAAAACACGGTCTACTACAATCCAACCTCTATTGATAACATTTTTTCACAAACAATCCTGGGTCGACCCCGAACTGGGTTCTTGATCCAATATGGGTCTTACCCCTAATGGATGTATTGATCCCCATGAGATGGAAACTAATTCTGAAAATCATAAAAATATACAAGGGAACCTTTTATCCCATATATAAACATTAAAAAAATCAAAATAAAACATAAAACGTAATATACATCTATATAAAATTGAACTGAACATCAATTATACAACAACTTAATGATACAATTAATCAGCCAATAAGACAAGAATAATACACCATCACCATGTGACCTCATGTTTAGCCTCTATAACATATTTGAACATTGCTATAGGTGATCAAATTCATAAAAAATATTCACATGGTCATAAAGAATAAAAAATAATTATATATGTGAGTATTAAAACTCAGTAGGATAGCTTCATAATCTATTCCCAATGAACTTACTTTAAAATAAAAGAATCATTTATTTTTAGGTTAGGACTAAAATATTTAATAGTATGCATTCATGAATGTTTTACTTAAAAACAATGTATGAACCATTTCCCTTATTCATTTCAAAAATTAGATTCATTTCATTAGTGTGACATTAGAATTTTTATTGGGAATTTGATGTCTATATTTATCAGCGTGCACGATATTTGTAAAACACTTTACTTGAAGACAGATTTCTTTAAAAATACTAAAACCATCCAATCACTTTCCAAAAAATACAATACACTTAATTGAAACATAGTGATAAACTAATAAGGGAAATATAGATATTCATACAACCATCACATTCGTCACTACATCAAATTTAAATCAAATAGACTTGGGTGAACATAGGAGATCAAGAATAAAATAAAAGACACTAATACATGAGTCTTCATCCCTATTTACATGCCTCACATGATGAAATAAAAACACTTGATACACTTATCCATCCTTTATCGAGGAAGACCTAGGGAAAATCTCTTAGCAATAAACCCAATACATCCACCTACTATGGGCCACTAGTATGTACAATAACCAACCTGTGAAACAATAATTCATAAAAAATTATCTCAATATTACAGGTTCCCATGTCTCAATAAATCAAAGAGGGTGATCTAACTGGTTTCATCAAAGAATCCAATTAGACCATATAGAGAAATAATATTACACAACATGGATCATCCTGAGTCTCCACAAGGACTACTCTCAAGCCTCATGATTAATAGATCACAAAAGTCCCAACCAAGGGACTCATATAATGAATCCCAAGGTTACAATAATAAAGACATCCCAACTAGTCCACATTAACATAGAATGAGATACACTCAACATTGGTTTTAATGACTAGAACTTTTGAAATTTACACAATGATTTCATACGGGCCTTTAAGCATTTTCCCATGTTTCTGTGCTCTAGTTATAACACCTTCATATTCTATAAATTTCAGGGATCATGTATATATTTCCTCAATATAGATTTGTATAACACATAATAAACATGATCCATGCTTGGTGGATGTAAAATCTGATTTTCTACATATCCCAAAGAATCAAGGTTGTAAATAGGGAAATCATCCTAGGGATAAGATTTCCATTCATTCCAAATCTAATGATTCTCTTTCAAGGAAATATTGAATGAAAAACATTTTTTCCAACATGTAACTCAATTTCCCTATAATGGTTAGCATCATATCTATTATGCTGACTATGAGTAGAATTATATGATATTGGATAGCTTTAATATATTTTTCATCTCTTTAATGAAATTGAATACAAGTATCTCTTTTTATGAAAAAATATCCAAACAATTTGAATTTCTACTTTGCTATCCATATAGAGAGTCATTTTGGAAAATTTGAATACTTGAGTGGATTTTTTTCTTGAATAAGAACTCTAATAATGGGATATACTAGCCCCTTACACATTTATATTTCCTTGATTTTTAAATAATCCTATCCTAGAGAATGAAAATTTTCCTTAAAACTATCCATTTTTTGGGGGTGATAGTTCGTAGTTAGATTAAATTAAATATTCATATATCATAGGATATGTCTCCAGAATTCCAATGTTAACCATTGAGAATGATTAGTTATGGTCGAAAATGGTTCACCATGAATCCTCACCTCATCAGTTAAATTTATATTTCACTATTTTCAAGTGATAATTCATCTCCAACGGATCATATGTGCGAATTCATGGTTACTTATCCTATCATAAGAGATATCACAATGGATACCTTTGATGTATTTGACGGACCAGTGAAAAATTACATGGTGACAATATCTGATTTCCATGTGGGAATGGGTAATTTATTCTTCTTCGATTTAGTCTTCTATCACTTTAGTAGAACATATTTATATAATTAGATATCTAGGATGCACTAAGTGATTTATTTTGTCACATTATACCAACAAAATATCTCCCAAAGATCACAATAAATCGTGGTACTTCCAGAATGGACGGAGAAATATGAGTAATGCTCATTGTAAAATAGAACATTATTTTCCAAATGTAATATTACAACAGAATTATTACATCAAAACTAAATATCACCATCTCATTTGATATTAAATTCTAAATGTTTCCCATTATTTTCTACATCAACCTTATTTTGAAGATCAAGATTGTCCATGTGTAAATCCTTTATATTAACATGGATAGATAGTTATAAAATCAATTCAAAAATTTAGGATTTATTCCATGTAATTAAGATTTCCAAATCATTGTTTTTCATATCCATGAATATAGGGACATTATCAATATGAATCATTCATAGAGTAGTGGGTTCTTTTCTGGTAAGAGAAGAAGATTCATTGTTTACCTTTCAAGGATTCTAATGAATAGAAGAAAGCAAGACCTTGATCATCTCTAACACTATACTAAATACAATGTTGATCTCTTTATGTGAATATAAATACATTAAGCTATTTTGATCAATATACATGCTACCCATATCACCATAGAGGTAGTGCTACAAAATATTGATGGAAAATTTCATAACTAACAACTCCAGATCATTATTTGATTAGATATTTTCCTGTATTATCAACTATCATGTGGCATATCTTGCCACATTATGATTCTATATATGTACACAAAACAATAATTATCTAAATCAACATTTAATATCCCAAATCCTTTTACAGACTATGGTATTATGAGTATTCACATAGTGATTATGAATGTCTTGAAATACATTAATAAATCCTCATATTTTTTAATAAATATATACATTACCCCACTTTGATAGCATAGTTATAAGTAATCATTATCATGAGAAATTTATCACAAAAATGTTATCCGTACTCAGTAGATCCATGAAAACAATAGATTTCAATAAAATTGGGCTGTGTAGGTCATTATTCAATTTCATTTTTCTTTTATGTCTATATTGAAATTACTTCACTTGTAATTTTGTTCCTAGGAATATGTCTTGTTTAATCCAAATGTAACAGTTTTTATAAATAGTTTACATTTTATAATTTCTTAATGTCACCAATACAATCCATAAAAACTCTATATATTCCTCTCTTTTCAAATATTTTATAGAAATTTCATCAGTATATTCTACCTATAACATTTCAATGTAGTCTATAAGTACTCTAATAATAAAATCCATAAATAATATAGAATAATTTGTATACTTACACGAAATCACATTGAACTCACAATGTTTAGAACATGTTCAAAATGACATCTTATGAATATATTCTCTAATTAACATCAGTTGATGATATCCAGAATGAAGGTTCATCATTGAGAAGTACTAATATACTCAAAGTTGATCAATCATGTCATCCATCTTTGGTAGGGAAAACATTTTCTTTCTGTTGGTCTTATTAAGATGAAGGAAATGAATTAGTAGTCTCATTTATCCATCAATTTTCTTGACAAGGAGCATTATTGAACCCCAAGGTGATACATCGGAAAAAATGAATGTTTAGACCAATTATCTAAAAAATAATTATTTAACTCATCTAGTTTGATTAATTCAATCCTATAATTGTATTTAGAGATATTAGGGGATATACATATAATCTATATTGGGAACTCTAACTACTGGTCTATGTGTATTATGTATAATTAATCAAAAAAATATTATTATATTCCACATTAAATTGAATTTCATCAGGGTTGTTATATTCATTTAACTCAAGCCTTTTAGAATGCTATTATTCTTTACCATGTATAGACACCCACATTGTTAAGGTATTCTCCAAGTGGAATTCATTATATTAAATACATTTGAACAGGAGGATGGGATAGTTTAGAATATTTTAATAGATTCAATTTTTCAAAAGAATTAAGTGAGCATAATATAAAAATATCTAGTACATGCCTAGTATAGAATCACATTCCACCAAGGGATGTATTAATAGAATCAATGAAAAAATTTCCCATGGACTCTAACTAGATAATATTTTAAAACATTAGTTTCATTGATCACACTAAATTTTGTTTTTTTGGATGACTTTACATGGATGTATTAGGTTTTTTATTCATATAGTTTATGAAAACATGTATAAAATAATGGTATTCATAGAACCAAAATAAAATAATATTTTACCATTCTTGTGTGGATTTGAATTGATTTTTGTATGAATGGATTTTAATATTACACCTCGTTATTTTTGATTCAGTTAGATCTCCCTTACTCATTCATACATGGGGTTATTGAAAATTATTTTTCATGCTGACCGATCGTTTTGAAAACAAGCATTCATAATTTACAATCTCTTTATAGTATATATATTTAACAATTTATGGTGCATTGAGTTGTTCTATCAATTCATCCATAATTTTAACCAAACCCATTATGCCTCTTAGTGATTCATGAGATTCAGGACCTTCTCCCCCACACTTAAATCATTTCCTTTACCCTTTTCAGAAATTCTCTTGACACATAATCTAAATGATTTTTAATTATGGGTGGGAGGATATGTTCTAGTCGTTCATAATTTTATCATCAAAATTAAAATTCCATTATTATGTTTTTATAACCATTTATATATTGGTCGATTATTTAATTTCTATCTATATATTGGGAGAAGAAATAATAATTATTCATAACACTTTGTTTCGGGGAGTGTTTGAATCATTAAGTTATGAATTTTTATAACTACATAATCTATCAATTTTCATACATTTTTTTATAAGAAACATTAATGATGTATCTTTTCATAGTTAGAAATGTTTCCACATAATCCATGATAAATTTTCCCCCATTTTACTTAAGATTTATAATTTATAACATCATATTTTTTAATAGACATATAGGGAAATACATGAAATGAAATAAATAATTTACATCATCCAACTCCATTTCATACATTTCTCCATTCAAATTTATATTATTTATCAACACCCACAATTGTTTAACCTCTTAATATAAAGGATATACATTCACTGTATCATTCTACTTCCCAAAATAATAAATCACAAAAAATAAATTATCTAATGTGATAACCCACTATTATATGACTAGTGTGTTAGAAGATACATTGAAAATTTCTGGTTGTTTCCAAATAAAGGACTAAATTGATATTATCTCCTTCTTCGGTGGAGATGGATGGTACACTTTATTTAGGTAATTGTTCATATCTTGAGATATATAGGTAATAATCTATTTAACTTTTTTAATTCCATTATATATTTCATTTGTAATGATGTCATGACAATCATACCATTCTCCATCACACACATTTTTCACTTCTTTTTTCAGGATACACACAATTTTGTACAATATAAATGGTTTAAGAAAGAAAATCAAAAAAAAAATCACTAATATTAAATTAATTCTTATTCAAAAATCATTTTCCATTAATTTCACATGTGATACATTTTTTATAGTTTTTAATAAATGATTCATATAGGATCATGTAATTCAATACTTTTATAACATTAAAATAAATATTTACATTAGAAATATTTCCTTAATAAAATTTTGTATAGAGTTTTTAATTAAATGAAGAGTATCACCTAGTATTTTCAAACCATATATCTAGAAAGGCCTCTTAATCATGTACTTGGTGATGATTGAGTTACTACCCATCTTGAATTTTTTGAGTTCTTTACCCCTTGGGGACTATGTGTTAGAGCCATATACACTATAGTGTCAATCTATGGATTTTATTTCTCATATGATGCACACTATTATACTTTTCCAGAAATTAACAGGTTTACCTATATAGACACTTATCATTATAGACATCACTAACAATTTCTAATCCTAATCCCACTTTAACTAAATCATCATTTATTACCAAATATAGTGACAAAACTTTTTCTTTTGTGATTTTCGAATAATATTAGGACTTATAACATAATAGTAATTTAATAAATTATTGAAAGGTTTAATATCATGGGAAAATTAGGCTCATACATCAATTGTACCTAATAAATCATAAATATTGTTTGAATAATTTTTTTAGAATCCTAAAATATTTCACATTATAATTATTAAACTTAATCACCTGATGATATATATAGAATTAAAGAGTGAGATATAGACCCTGTAAGGGGAGGGATAATCAAGAATGAATAAGATGCATGTATTAACAGTAAATAGATGAGAATAATCATTCTCATGAAATCATAAATATGTTACAATCACTATAATCATGAGGTATCCATTTGATATTGGCATTTAATTTTTCATATTCCTATTAATAGAAATTCATAACAGCATTTTAAAATACAACCCTTAATTAAAAACAATTGCACCACTATGTTGATTCACAAAACATTTTCACAAATCACAACATCAGATGTGTGAAAAAATATATCATTAAGTCCACAAGTAATATAAATAATATCTAGAGATATATCTCATAAAACAATGAATTATAAAGTCATATAATTCATGGAACACCCATCATAACATTCAATTCTAATAATCATGTATTCCATATGGGAAGAATACAAATAAAAATCGTAGTAATAAAATTATCCCACAGAATGGAAGGAGTTTCACAAACTATTTCAAATATCATACATCATTGAATAAACATTTTGGTTTTTAAATTAATAATTTATATCATACTTGGTAATAAAATATAATATATCATTGAAAAAAATGAAGAATAAGTAATGCATGCAAAGTCAAATATTTTTTTTAAATATAGTTTTTATATATATATTGGTATTTGTATTAGAAATCATATTGGAAATGTAGACACATTTAAATACCAAGAGTGATAGGGTAATTTATATTTAAATTAAAATTTAATGACTTTACAGAAATATTAATATTGAATCGAATTTGAAATGGATGATACACCCAAATAAAGATTTGGTTTTGAGAATCCCCTTAATGTTAATCCTGATTTATTTTAAAAAAATTCTACCTCTTGAATAATAAAATATATATTTATAAAAAAATTAACCATAATTGAAATATTTTTATTAATTGACTCATGATCAATTATAAAAATTGGATCATATTCTTTAATTTCCTTTTTCAAAGGTGAAACATTATGATAGCATATTTCCATCAAAATAGATCACCTTTCATTGATTTAATGATCATGTATAATATATAATTAGTAATTATTGAGATTTTATTCAGAATAATAATAATTTATTTATATATTTTTAGTAATTAATTAAAATATATATAGGGTTTTTTATTTGAAATGAATTAATAATGTCCTCAGTAGTGGAAAACTAATATTAAAGATAAAATTGTCTAAATAGAAGGTGGACGATATATATTATGTGTTTATTATAAAAAATAAATTTTTATTGGACATTAAATTTATAATGATTATGTTATAATATTCATTATTTGTTTTAAGACGGTATTTATTAGAAAACAAAAAAATAGATTCTGATTTTTTTAGAAGGATAAAAAAATAAAAGACGAGTGGAAGTTACCCTTTTATGGTATTTTTTACTCTTCTAGGAGCCCTAACATCATAATAGATTATATATTGGTTAATTGAGAACATATTTAAGGAAAATAAGGGGACACTATAGTTGTTTATTTTATATAATTTAATTTCTAAATTTGGGGAGGTGTAGTTTTTCAAAGGAGGGTGATGGGTTATTTATACTTTAGCTGAGGGGTGTTTTACGGTTAAATATTGAAAATATTAGTATATATATTCTTACACTTTAAATAGTGATATTAATAAAAATATTAATAATATATTAATGAAATGAAATGTTTTTTACGTAACACCCCTTTATAATCTTAATTAAGTAGTTTGATAAAGAGGAATGTGGATAAAATTAAAAATGTGTTATTTTAATCTAACAATTTGAACATTGGACATTAAAAAATATTTTTTACCTTAAAAAGAAACATTACATTAGTAAATTTATATTTTATATTTTTTAATATTTTTTTAAAATAAATTCGATAATTTATTTTTAAATTATTACATCATGAATTATGTAATTTAAAATACCTTGATTATGAAAAAAAACTTACTTTTCTTATTTACCGAGAAAATGATTTATTAAAAATATTACTAAGAAAAAACTATTAAATAGTAATTAAATGATAATAATAATAAAACTAATTTTATCAAAATAATATTATAATAGAGGTAATATAAATTTTTAGTATAAAAAATATATTTTAATAAATTACATTAAAATAATATTTTAAAAAAATTAGATTGAAATTTCAATGAGATATTATCATGATAATTTTTTAATGGAAATATAATATTTATATTTTCTTAAATTTATATTATAAAATAGTTTTTATATTCCATTTTATTATATCGAGGTCAAATTATTTTTCGAATGGTCAGATTATTATTCATAATGTTTTGGTTTTTATTCATAACAATTAGGATTCTATTACAATGGTCATATTAACTCCTATAAATAACACCTAATTTATTAATTTATCAGTCACCTCAATTAAACATAATGATATACAATTTATTTTTTTAAAATATTTATTGGTTTACGACAATACTATTTAATTTCCATAATGTTGTTCAGAGAATTTATGATTATAGAATTTTAAAATGATCCAAATTTTCACATTTTAATATTATTATTATCTATTTTATATCAAATTGAAAATTTTGGAATAATAAAATGTTTAGTTGTAGGATTTTTCAATCATTTACATTAATTAACTAATGTGTTATAAGATTCCTTATTTGTGGAATATATATTATATATAAAATAGAACACATATTTTACCAATAAAAAAATGTGTCTAATTAATTCAAGTTCAATACAATAATAAATCATCATTATTAACATATTTCAAGAAGAATATAGTAAAATATGTTACATGTTTCCCCTATAGTAATGTATGATGAACTTATCTACCTTATAATGATATTTTTTCAGGTTACCAATAAACGATTTACCACAGCATTCAGAGTATATGGTATAATGTAAAGTAGATATCATGAATAGTAATGTTCCTGTTTTAATGAAACACATCTAGTAGTTTAAGTAGAATGTGGTTTTGGACAATTTTATTTGATGTTACTTCCATAATATCGTAGAGGGTAATGTCTAATTATATATGTGAAAAAATGATGGATCTGGAACTATTTTAGAAGAATCATTTTGTAACCATAAAATGATGAGCTTGAAAAAACAATGCATCATTAAGAATCATCCATAATTATTACACAATAACATGGTGTATGGAATTTTGATCAATAATAGTTCCCTTTTTTGAAATCATAGGTACATCTCAACCAAAATAAATAAAAGGGAATGATGTGGATGGAAACAATTATGTATATTATAGTTGACCCTAATAGAAAAGGATGAATCCATTGTAGTTTGGAATTTATCTTCAAAATAGAATAGATAGTATGGTTCAATGTCAGTGTGATGAAAATAAAGAGAAACCTTTGAATAGAGTAGAACCATAGAACCACCATGATTTGGAGGTACCAAGGAGACTCATGCATGCAGTGTAAAACATATTCTACTAGATATATGATTTTTTAATAAGGGGATGTTCATTATGGAACAACATTGAATAGTAATTTTTCATTATATAACATGATTTATGATGTGTTGGAAGAGTGATGATGTAATATGGATAGATTATATGTACTAGAACATGGATATGGAAATTTCTATTTAGTGATTTCCCTATTTAATATGGTTGGTGGAAACATTGGAACATTGTATTCCATGGTTGAGGTAGGAGGGATATGAGGTATTATAGTCCTAAAAAAGTGAAATATTATGATTATGTTGGAAACACTTAAATTTAATTTATATTATGAAAAAATATTTATCTAGATATGACTACACCACAATGATGATCATGGTTTATTTAAAGAATCCCTATAATCATTGGGGGCCTATTTGAGAATGTTTGTCACCTTTGGGGACTCTTGTAAGGTGATGTGTATAAAAATTCCATACACTCATTAAGGGATAGTAGAATAATTGTTTTGTTTATAAAACATCACATGGAATGAGTATTTGGATGGACTAAGAAAAATAACAAGGTGACCGTGATTATGGGAATTGTTTTAGGCATTTCACATTTAAAGTAAAAATCGATGGTTCCATTTATCATTTTTCATTTCACTAATGTTGTAATTAACTGTAAAATTTTTGGCTATTTTCAAACATGTTTAAGGTACCCATTAACTAGGAATATTTTATATTTGAATTAGATAAATGTAAAATAGAATAACATATAATTTAAAACAGAATATAAATTAATGAATATAAAAATAGGTTAATGTTTTTCGGGTATTTCCAAACACTAATTGGAAAATGAAAAAGGAGAACGATGAGATCTTCTATTGATATTTTTTTTAAATTATCCAGTCTGACGATGATGGTGATATGTGAAACACCATATCAAGTGTAAATTCTAAAAAATATTTTTTTGAATAATATATTCCCCTTATATATAGAAATTTGATCCTTATTATGAATAATATAATTTATCTTTTTAAAGTGAATTGAGACAATTAATTTTGAGGGTTAGTATGGACATTCTATTGTGTAAGAACAACTGAAATTGGTTTACATTTTTTTCTACGGTGATAAGTTAAATTGAAATGCATGCTTCTTAAAATTTATAGATTGGTTAAACCCTTTAAATCCAATTATTCATTTTTTATTACTTTACATTCATAAGAGTGATTGTATGGGAGATAAATAAATGTGTTATGATAACTATAGGAAATTCAAACACTGATAGTTTTGAAAAATCAGTGTGGGATGACATTTATAATATTTTTCATTTTATCGCTTACCAAAAACATCAAATTTTTTGTGATTGGATCTCTATAACTTTATCGTGGTTTGTAATGTAGATATAAAATATGAAATAAATATAAGAGAACACTTATACCTTTTAATAATGAATATATACCCAAGTATGATTAAATACCTATTGAAACATGGATATTATCCCATAATGATGAATTTATTTTTATTAGAAATAAAATAAAATATATGTTTATGGCAATAATCCTTTTACCGTAGTACATCAATTTCATAAAGAACATTATGGAAGGTTTTAGATTTTTACAAGAGAATGAATCTGAGTCTCTTAGAAGAAGTATCATTGGGGTATGGATTTAGTCCCTAATTAACAATACGGATGTTCTATTTTCCCCACTCACAAGAATTAGATGGTTCGCTCTATGTTCTACATAACTATATAGTTGGATTTGGTATTTAGTCCTTTATAAATACTTTAACCTTGAAGTGATCAGAAGCATGTGCAGTTAGATAATATATTCTTCCTTTATCTTTTTCATTCCACTGAAGTTACCCTAAGGTTTTGATTCAAATATACACATTGTTTTTTTCATTTCAATAGTTTTTTAAATCAATAATGATTTTATTATATATTATTTTAGTAACATAATAAATCGTCTGTGTTTTAATTTTTTATAGAAACCTTCATTTTTTACAAAATAATGATGGATTATAATATAAGTTAATATAAGACTTATTCTTTTATTCGATATGTTAGAATGACCTAGACATTTTTCCATCAGACTGAAAAAGGTTATGTTCGTTGAATAGTCATGTTTGAGATCTATCAGATAGACTGATGTCATATCCATCATAAAGATATTAGTTCAGATCCATATGAATAGAAATATTTCACATTATTGAATTTATAAATAGTACAGTCCCTCCAATTTTGTAATGTTTATAATTTGAGAAATTGAAATTATTCATATATGATGGAATTTATTATTGAATTGTAACAGTTTTTATCTAAACAACCTCATATTGAATCATTTTTCTATGTTGTAAAGTGAAGATCATATGAGGTTGTTTGATCAAACTCCATGATTCATGAAAAATATAACCATTGGAGGAGGGATATAAATAGGATTGAATTCAATGATATGGAAGCTAAAGAATTTGATACCCAATATGTATAACGTTTTCAATTCCTAAACATTTCATTCAAATACTTTTTAATCTTTCAGAGTTGTAGTTCTACGGATTGAAAGTGAGGAATTGTAAAATACATAGAATTTTTTTTATTAAATTTTTTTATTTATATTTATGTTAAGGGATTCTCGAGAGAGGAATGTATGTTTTTGAAATACATCCGATTTTGGGCTATCATGGATAGAAATAAAGCTAACACTAATCATAATATTGAGGAGTTCAAGGGTTTTGGTATAGATAGTCATTATGATACTCATATCGAGTGTTTTCCTTGTAAGGAATGAGATACAATTACATTTAGGTTGAAAACTATGGTTATAGTAATTCATGATTTTTACCATCATTAAATATTAAGGGTATAGAGTAGAATTACTTTTATAAAATATTTACATAATTATTTCCTAGTTATAGTTTTTCTAATTTCATGTTTCACAATGTTTTATTTTACTCTATGTATTTACATTAGAATGTTTATTTTATTATTCAATCATGTAACTATTTTATTGGTCATTCTATGATGTCAATTATAATTTTTATTTTATTGAACATATTTTTAATCTGATAAAAATACGCTAATCATTATATTATTTCAATGTATTATTTTCAAACAAATGAATTTTTTGGCATTGTGTTAGTTTAAACTTTTAAAGAACAATTATCCACTCCACCCATATTGTATACATCATTTATTCTTACGATCCATAAAATGGAATCAATGGTAGTTATACTTATATATTTTTTGTGTTATGAATTTTTAATCTTATGTTTGTTTTTATATTTTTTATAATCATTATTTTGTAAACAATTGTTACCCTAACATGTTTTATAGAAAGAGTTTCTATTTTTTGATAATTTGGTCAGATTAAATTTTGGAACCACTGATTATTTTAATCCAAGTTGAAAAATAATTTTTTTGGAAAATGAATATGTATATTAGAGATACATGATTGAAACTTTTTATATAAATTATGAGGATAAGATCTAATTGAAGTTTATAGGTATATATTAAATTAAACATAAAAAGTTATAATTTTATTAATTTATATAAGTGAGAATATCAGTTGAATTATAGAGTAAGGAATTATTTTTCATGATAACTGAATGAAATATATATGGTCATATATCATCTTCGAAAGCTGAAAATGGTATTTAGATGATGTTAGAGGCAAATCATTTCGGGTGTTCGAATATTTTTTAAACAACAAAATATAACATTAGTGATGATTGTCAAGATATTCTTTATATTCCTCGAGAGTTCATATCAAGAATAAATCCATGATTTATGAATATAGTAAATTGTTTACAATATCCTAGATATAATGATCATGATTATGAAAATATAGTTGACAAGAATACAGAATTAATACTCGTTGAATTGGAATCCCAATAGACTATTTGGTTGGACAGAAGTATGATTACTAATATTTCCCTTGATGATATTTTTGGAACTATTATGAAATATTAGGAATGAATAATAATGGAAATAGTGAAAATAAAAATTAAAAAGTGGTGTATTTTCTTTTGAGGCTACAACAAATGTTCCAATTAAATTTCAATATGATAAGATATTTTTGATGTCATTCAAGAAGATGACCGTTATGGTTGATTAAGATTATAATTCATTGTATTGGTTAGGAAATAAAGTATCTAATCCAAGAAAATTCTTTAATAAACTCATTGTGAAATCTTTTTTTTAGTATAGATACAAAAAAGAGCCAATGAAAATGTTGATAAAAATGAATAACTAGAAATGATATATTGTGGGGGTAAGATGGATAGACATATAAAACATGATTATAATAAGATGAAAAGGGTGTTTAATATGGAAATGAATTATAAAAAAATTAAAATGTGTTATAATTACATGAAAAGAAAAATTCTGTAAAATTTTGATACATTACATGAAAGGGAAATATTTTTTTCTTCTGGTAATTCTTCCTAAAATGGATGTTCAGTATAGAGGAATATTATATTCTATAAAAAAATAAAAAAATAAAAAAATTCATCATTGATAAGGTAACTAAAAAATTTCTTACCAATATTACATTAAATTAAAATTATATGTAGTATGATGAAAATAATAGTTTCACATATTTAGATGAACCACATTCATAATCTAAAAAAATAATTCATTACCATGTTTTAAGGATGTCTAAAAATTATCAAATATACATGTAATGAAAAATTAAAATATTTCTAATAAAATGATATTGTTCAAGAAAAAAATTAAAATAAATATTCATGTATTTATACAATCACTGATGATATATAATATCATTCTAATGATTTATATTTATTTAACATTAGTTAAGAAAATTTACAAATGATCCTTAAAAATATTATTTTTGGAAAACTAGTTTATGAGATTTTATTTTAAAAAAAAGTTTTAGTAAAAGACATATAGTGGATAAAATTTTTGTTGTAAAAATGAATTTGAATGCTCTTATTAGAAGAAATATTTTTTAAAGTATACTATGGGTAAGAAAAATTTTAATATAATTTTTAATCAAATTTGGCCTCACAGATATATTTTTGAAATGGTTTTCGCAAATTGAAAATCTTTTTTTAGTAGTGAAAAAAGTGTTCTAGAAAGTGCCATGTTTTTTCTCTAAGTGTCAATTTGGTGGGAACATTGAGAAAATATTTTATTTAAAAATATATATGTATATAGAATTTCAAAAAACATGTTTTATAAACTGAATAAAATTTATTCATCAAACAAAATTTGGACTAATGTGGTTACCTATTATCTTACTTCCTTATAACACCAGACCCAATAAGGTTAGGGTTCTAAAGTAATAATGTTTTTGTTTCTTTACAAAAACAATAATCTTTCAACCAAAATACCACACATGATTTGAAAAAAATGCTTCTTTGAGACGATTATAAATATGAACAGTGGTGAAGTCTCTTTTAGAAAAATGTTTAATGAGAAATAATCAGTATTAGTACATTATTTTTCATGAAAATTAATTAATTTCAAATGTTTTATTTATTACAGGACTCATGAACAACCTTATTAGTCTATGTCATTTATAGGATGAGGGTTATCATTTGAGCATGAGGAATAGTAAATTTATTGTTTATAGTTCTAAATTGTGTTTTTAATTTCTTCTAATCAGCATGAGAATGTCTATACACTAAACTTATAAGACCATAAGTGACAAGATATTCCATACCATGGTGAAATGGAAAACCAATCATGGTGATTGCATAAAAGATTAAGAAACATTATTATTAGAACAATAACTATGTTTTATAATCAAGGATTAGTTAACGATATACCGTAACATAGGTTTTATTTTTCTAATGTTTTTGATACATGTATGTTTTTTAAAAAACATAAGTTATGTTTTAAATAATTTAGTAATGTCTCAACATTTGAGGCTTTAATATTTTTACACATCAACTTATTTGTTCTAAAACACTAGAATTACTGTTTGAAATTTATATTCATATGTTTTAGAGGATGATTACACTGGTTATACATAGAGATATTTTATAAATATGTATTGAAAAGCATTTTTTTATTAATATTGTTTCCCATTTTTAAAAATGATTAAAAAATATTCATGATTACCATTCATCTATATCATTGTAGAGAATTTGTAAATTATTATTATTGAATAATTTTGTAGTAAAAAGTGAATTATATATAAATTTAATCACATACAACTCTAAAAAATGGTATAGTCAATTGATGAAATAAGTTTTATCAAGCGATTACTATAACCAAGATGGGTGAACGCTCATTATATTAATATTTTTTTATAAATTAGTTAGTACTTCATGTTATATTATGAATAAAGTTGTAATAATACCCACTATAAATAAAAACCCATGTGATTTTTTTGGATAAAAAGGGAAAAATCGTAATTTAGTGTAATCAGATAAAACATATTCATCTCAAATGATAAAGATAACATACATATATTTTCTCCAAATTCTGATAAAGGAATATTTTTAGGTTTTTTACATGTAGTAGGGAATACTGAAATTTTTTTAAACATAAAAGTACATTAGATGAAATAATACGTGTCATGTTTAATGAATATGATCCTTATGTTTCCAAAAAACCTTAGTATACAAATTATGATGTTATTTCAAATACTAATTTTCAACATATATCAGAAAGAACATCTTGTGATATAACAAAAATGGAATATATTTTTTAACTCATGCCTGAAAAAAAATTTCCACATGTTGTTGAAGAATATAGTTGAGTAAATTCATGAAATTTGTTGTTTCATTGGAATAATCCTAGGTATATTATCATTGGTGATGCATATCCAATAGAAAGAACGTGAATTTCATTGAAAAATTGAATTGAAAATTTTTTCTATATCAATTTAAAAAAAGTCTCATGATGCGAATTTCGGTTGTTATGACTAGATCAAGTCTATGAAAAATGATATTATTGAATTTGAGATGATCCAAAGTTGGAATTTATTTTAATGACCTAATGATATTTCTATAATTGGATAAAAATGGGGTCTTCAAAACAAATGTGAAAAAAATGGGATAATAGTTAGAAATCAATCTATATTTTTTACAATGGATATAATCAATAAGAGTGTATAGACGTTGTATAATAATTTTCACTACTAGTAGGACTTTAATTTATTTGTATACAAGTAGCACACAAATCATTATTAATTATCAAACTAATTAAAACTAATGTAATTTGATCATTTAGTAATGGATATAATCCGAATGAACTTTTTGGACAACAACCCCCAACTATTGAAAATTTAAAACATCAAGATCAAATTTTACAATTAACAAGGAACATTAAAAATGTTAACAAGTATCTATATCTTATTATGATATATTATGTGGATATTTTTACAAAACTATTTTTATGGAGCTATAAATCCAACAACTTTTATAATAGATGTATTAAACAATATTTTTATAATATAAATTTTGGTTTTTAACTTTATAATAGTTTTAACACATAAACAATTAACATATTCCTTTTTAGATCGTATGATGTATGGTTTTGAAATGTGTCTGATGTGTGACTTAATGTATTTTCACAGTTTATAAATTTACTAAAACAAACAGAAGGAACTTTGATATCTCAAAATAAGTATATATAATATATTGATAATAAATTTTGATATGAAAATACTAAATTTATGTGTACTCCTATAGGATCCCCAAATACATTAGATATTTATTAAGTCGTGAAACCAATTTATCAAAGGATTTAATCCTATATTGATTGTTTCTTTACAATACATAAAATATAGTTATCTGGATTTATTGTTTCACATATTCTTATGGGATATATATTAATAAAATACAACATATTCCCACCTTAAATAAAACAAATGAATTTTTTTGTTACTATATGGGAACCTTGGATTAGGTTTATTTTACTCAATCAAAAAATTTATTATTAAAAAAAATTAGATGATGAATTTAGTGGATTTAGAATATATATGAAAATTAAACCATGAAAATTTCATTTCGTAGGAGGATAACTTGTTTATTTGTCTTGTAAGAAGAAATAATCAACAACACCTTTATCTTCCAAGAAAAAATATTTGGCATGTGAATGTTTTTATTCTGTAGTGTTCTAGATAAAACTGAAACTCACTAACTATGTAATGAGTCCTATTAGATAAAAAATTTTTTTCTGACAACACAAGGGAAAATTAATTAAGTTAATACCCATCACATAATTGATGTGGAAATCATATAATTCAATGACAAAACTTTATTCATGATCATATAATAAATGGAGATATCATTTTACAATTCATTAGAAGTCATTAAAAAATTTCCGATATTTTTTCTAATCCCATTAGTTATGATGGATTTCAATATATTAAAAAGAATATTTTAATGATAAATATCATATGTTAATTGGAAAATAATTCGTCTATATCAATATAATTACAATAACTAAAACGTTTTCAAGGGGTACATATGTTTTGGTTTTAATAAAAGATTTATTTAAAAAAAAATTATTTTATAAAAAATTTCTAAATTTTTTAGATTCTATAAATGTTTTTGTTTTTATATCCAAAACATTTCTGGAGGTAAATAATTTTTCAAATTTTCATAATCAATTATTTTTCTCCAGAATATATTATTTTGATTAAAATATTTATGGACACAAAAAATAAGAAAAAATATTTTGGAAAATATTTATGTAAAACTATTTATCAAAATGATTTTCTATTATAAAACCAATAACATATTTCTTATACAAAAATTAAATTTTTTTCAAAAACGATTTCTTCTAATATTATAAAATTTCTAATTATCCATTACCATTTTATTTTATATAGTTTTATAAATTCATTACATTTTAAGAACATTATTTTTTAGCATATATAGATGATTATATAATTGGATTTCACGTTATTCATTTGTGTAACTTTTTTATTATGAAAATTTTAAGTGTGAAAAATAATTTCAACAAAAACTAGGGAATTAATCACATATATCTTATCATATTACATTTTAAAATCCCAATTGTTGGATTCATTACTGATAAAGGATTTCCTCAGTTCCAACATATAAGTGGTGGGTCACCCTTGTCCCGTATTTTTTTTTAAATTTTCATCAACCCTTAAGAACCATTTTATTGATTAGTCCAAAATATTTTCTTAGTATAGAAATCCTAATCGGTCTAAATTTTGGTATAGTATCTAGTCAAATGGATTTAGTTAAAGCTATTTTGAAGACATAAGGTGTAATAAAAAATATTATTGAGAAGTCTTTGCTTGAAAATTAGGATGCTTATTTCAATAGAGTTAATAAATATAAATGTTTAGAGATGATATATGCTCAGAATTATTATTTCGACATATACTAGTTGGATATCATAAGGGAATTATATTCTTCAGTAGAATAAATTAAAGAAGTTGAAAAGGAAGTGATTCTTTTACTCAATTTATTGAATTTTTTAAACAAATATATCAATGAAATTCTTGGTAACATGATGTGACATTAGAAAGCCATATTTATCATCCATCATACAAGGCACTAGATAATTTTTATTTTTCAAAATGTAGAATGCAGAAATTTTTTTGTTTACTTATTGTGAAAATGATAGAAAATAGTTTCACATCACTCCAGATGTGAGAGTGCTAACAATATAGATGCAAGGTTATTTGACCCAAAGGAAAGGTGACTTGGATTATATGAAAGTTGTTTGAGTCCTCATTTTGGTTATTCTTGTTAATATTAGGAATATAAATCTTGTGATGACTCTTATTATTTCGATTGATACAACAATGAAGACATCCATGTTTTCTGATGTTTTCATTTTTTTATTTTATTAACAAGCTGTTTGTCTATATTATGGAGGGTTTTCAGATAAAAATTCATTCATATGTTATTATATAAATTATTTCTCTTATTTTTGTGGTAATAATGTCGATAATGATGTATGTTTTTAATAAATTGATTAAAATATTGTCAATAAATTAAATAAAGGTGTGTATAATGCCGATGTTTTGAAACAAAATGAATCCACACAATTAAAGAAGAAAGGATGAATTGATATGAAATTACATAGATACCCTATTATTATTGGAACATGACAAGATCATCACCATATATAACCATAATTCCCTATCACCTTGAGATAGTAACTAGAACCCGATAATTAAACAACAACTAATGGAAATGATTTCTCCAAACATGAAGTGGTAAAAAATGGAATATATAAAAATAAAAGAATGAAATTGTTGATATATAAATAATACTTTCAATAACAGATAAGGAGTGAGGGAATAAAAAATATCTTAAAGTAATGTATAACTATAAAAGACTAGAAAAAATATCTACTCTAATTGAACAATGTAATACTATAGAAAACACACCCATCATCTCACCATCATCTTCCCAAAACTCAACTAAAAGAAACAATTTCCACTAGATTTTGATTCATTTCGATTCCAAATATCATAAAAAATAAAAATGCCTCCACACTGCCATAGTGTTATGGAATGCGTGAGTTAGTAAGATCAATATAATATCACATAGGTTTCCCATAACAAGTTTCTATATTATAATATCATTATGCTCAAACTTAATGAAAAAAAAGAATGAAAATAGTTTAATTGTTTTTTTTATCAAAATAATTGAAAAAAATTCAGTTTCCCATTTTTCCATATGTCCAAAAAAGAACATTAATTAGTTTCAATGAATTTTATTTAAATATTTTAAAATAGATATATTAAATAAAAAATCACATACATCATATCTCCGATGAAATCCATGGAAGTAAAATCACAATAGTACATACCAAAAAGCCAAAATTACCTAAATTAATGGGTAAAATGATGCCTAGGGTCACACAAGGTTAGGATTTCTAGTAAAAATATACCAACCTTAAAAATTTTGTACACATAATGCCTCTAGAAATACGCATCTATTCTAGAGAGTTGAGGAACACCCCAGAAAGTGAACCCTCAAATAGGTCTGTCATGTACCAAGAACAATAGGAATATGCCATAGTGGACATGCCCATGAGAAAATGCCTTAAAAACACATTTAGTTTTCCAAAACAAGGGAAAACATATTTTACAAAAACCCATTTCCACACACACAAATCAACTAGTAAATAAATACATATAATTTAAAAAAAATTCACAACAATATATATGATGTTCACCCAAATACGGAAGTGATGAACCACTTAACTCAATACTCAGGTCACACATATCATCTAAGAGATCCACCAATAATGAAAAAGAATAAATATCCAATGTAGGCCATATAAAAATCTACACATTTGAACATTTATTCTATTTAATAAAATTTTTATAAGAAAATAGGAGACAACTAATACCTTCAAAACACAAACTCTCTACACCAAAACCAAAAAATGAAAATACCCTTAGAATAAGAATTCTCGACATATCAAGATGGAAAAAACAATCATCAAAATGGTTCAATGGATATGATAAAGAGACAGAATGACACTACTGTGATCAATGAAATGAATATTCAGAAAGGACTATTAATCTAGTGAGACACAATGTTATCGCAATGGTTATCAATCTTTGAATGTAGTGTCTAGGAATGAAAGGGGGATCCCAAATCATTATAAAAGAGGTTGTAGGTCGAGATGGGTAATATCTATAGAAGAATGAATAAACATATTAGATGTGTTATCTATCTAAATGAATTATCTCAAAAAATTAAACATAGTGTAATCTCTTTACACATCGTGTAATTGTTGGTTAACACATACAAATAATAAACCTATCTTCTTTTTAGACAACCAATTTTTAATATTACATAGCGTGTAATGTATACATGATGTATACTCCCATCATGTTGTATAACAGAATCATGGGATCATATATGTATAATTTTTATGTTTTTTACTCCAATTACATAGAATATATTTCTGTATAATAATGTGAAAATATAGATTCTTATAAGAAAACCAAAAAACCTTTTTTATTTCTTCAAACACATGGAAAATTCCACAAATTCATTATACATTTGTACCTAGAATCCATTAATTAAATCAAACAAACATCCATAAAATCACTTATATTATTTTTATCAATTGTTCTCTATCATTGGGATTTCTAAGATCTAACCAATTAATGTAGAATATGGTATATGAATAGAAAATTTCCAATAATTTGGTTATCGGGTTTTAGAAACTCCCCACAATAAGACATTACCTCATTGAGATGTTATGTGGAGGAATGAAGTCTACTAAAAAGGTGTGGCCACTGATCACATATCAATGAATCAAATCACAATGTTTCATGATAATCTTATCTATGTTCATATAAAACACCAATGAATAGAATAAAATTCTTCTGAATGATATCCACATTAGTGTAAATGTTCTCAAATGACTATTTAATAAGAGAAACATTTGGCTCTAACTCAATCTCTTACAATCGTAGAATGTGAGAGGGATCATGATGGAATTTCATGAATTAAGATACAAAGAAAAGTTCATCAATTAACATAAAATATATTGTAAATTAAAAAATCCCAAGAAACCTTACAAAGTTGATCAGGGACCTGAAATAGTCATATATATCTCAAACCAAACTTTTAATGTTTTACATGCCAATGATGACCCATCTGAGGGGAAACATTTTGGGAAAATTTGTCCCCTATAGATAATACAAAAGGACAACCCCGTTGATAAAAAAATATACTATGGTATATATCCAATTTTTTAGGTGTATCAAAAATCAACATGTATGTATCACGAAAGACCCTCAGTCCCAGAAAAGAAGTTTCACCCATGTGTTTTAAAAAAATACGTTTTCTGTATGGGTGGATTTAGAAAAACCACAAAATGAGATATTCAAATTGATAACTGATAATGGTTTGTATAATAAAACCAAACCAATCATTGTTAGATATCTCAAGATAAAAAAACATAGAAATAAGATTGTAGAACACCACATAAAATCTGAATAGCATGCTCAATCTTGACATCTTTCTTAAGATGATAATTTTTACCCAACCTGATAGGAGTCCCCATCAACTCGTGGTGAGTCATGTAGATGATTGAAATAATCATATTATCCATATCTAAAAAATTAAGTAGTGAATAAAATGTAATCTTTAAGACTCTTTCACATATAACATACCCAGATCTTTAACATCAGTTGTGTACATGATCATAATGAAGTGATCTGACATTCTCAACAAATAAATCACTAAACCGACAGAATTTATCCCTTAGGGAGTCCATGATAATACTAATACAATGGTTTATGAACACCATTTTCCATTTAGAAATTGGAAGAAGAATATGTGTTAATAAACTAGAACGTTTCAGATGCTCTGTGTTGATCTATGGACTCGTGTAACATCGAGAAACATTATTAGCAATGACAAACCTCAAAATAGGCCACCAGAACTGTCATCTCACGTAACAATTCATCATTATATTTCTTAGATGAATAGACAATGCATAACTATGATAATAAAAACAAATTCAACCCCTTACATTTGTTGGACCAAAAACCTATCCCTAAAACAGAGAATACCATCTAATGAGAGAGACCAACTAGAAACGGTCTTCCTGACATATAGGGAATCTCAAAATCCTCTGATCAAATCATTCTTCAACTAATTGTTCTGAATAGACTAAATAATATATTTTTTAAATTCAGAAATGTTCAAAACAATACATGATACATCCACTTGAGATTCCAGATGAACTTGTGAAGAAACCCTCAAAAGTTTTCACTCTTCCATTGATTCCAAAACATCCAGTGATAGAACATTAAAGTTAAGAACATATATGATGAAATTCCCATTCATCATCGTGTATGAGATATCAAAGTCAAACATATGAAGTTCTTTTACCCACCACCTCAATCTATGATTAAATTATTATTTAGAAATGTTATATCTCAAACTTTTATGGTCAGAAAAATTGTGAACCATACTAAAAAAATATAACTATCACCAACACATAATAGAATTTGTAATTATCATAATATATAAATAATGATTGGGGTGATTATTTGGTCGTTTTCTAATATGATGTTATTTGTAAAATACCACATGAATATATTTTGGGGTAACAAAACTCAAATCAAAACAAGAAGATTCAATTAAAATAACTTACATCATAACATAATCTTGTATGATTAGAATAGAAGCTGATTCCAGAAGTATTTTTATCCCCTCCAAAAAATACGGACACTGTTCATATCATGTGAATTTCACCAATTTCCTAGTATGTTCTGTTAGACATGATTCCATATTTTTAAAATCCTTGAAAAACTATTCGTTATAGCCAACAAGGAAATGGATTCACTAAATGTCAAACACATTTCACGGTTCTTCCTGTGACAAGACAACCTTTACCTTATAATGGTAAAATGATAATCCATGAATCAAAATAATTATCACTGTTATTGTCACATCATGAATGAAGATTTTTTATTTAAAATTATATCCATAACAATGGTGACTCCTCAGAATTTCCAAAATAAAACCCAAATGGTTCTAAACCTCTACCTCATATCACAAATATCCTTAAATATTATCCATGAACACTACCAAAAGTGTTTATAGACACATAATGAATATCTGATTCATCAAATAAGAGACAT
Source organism: Viscum album (assembly GCA_963277665.1). Taxonomy (NCBI): domain Eukaryota; kingdom Viridiplantae; phylum Streptophyta; class Magnoliopsida; order Santalales; family Viscaceae; genus Viscum; species Viscum album. The sequence continues at coordinate 2,019,768,111 of OY728127.1, forward strand.
TTATGAGATTTCATCAAACCGAACAACATCAAAATATATTAATAATGGACATACAAGCTCATATAATTTATCAATGGTATAACAAACTCTTAAACCTTGAACTGAATAAAAATGAGATCAAGATAAATCATATAAAAACCATTCTCATTTAAGTAATAAAAAACATCAACTTGAGGAAAATTATACATATTAATAAAAATAACATTGTTGAACTTCATATAGTCCATGCCCAATCAGAGTGAACTATCTGCCTTCTTGGAAAAGATTATTAGGACTTCCCAAGGAAAAAATTAAGACTGAACACGATTTTTTCCACCATATCAACAAACATAATCATGATTTAATTAATATTTATTGAACCCATATTAAAGTGATACCTTGAAGTCCGTTGTGTTCCTAGAACAATGACTATTGAAAACTATACCTAACCTTTTGGGGTAAGTCCAATGCAATAAATAGAAAAAATATATGGAAAATATCAAAAAACATCTGGATGATAAAAAATCGTAAATTTTATCATGATTGATTGCTACAGCAGAAAAAAATAGTATAGATCTTGGTGGGGTGGTCATACATGGCCAAACCATGGATCTCACACTCCCTAAAATTCATATGAGCTCCGATTATCCACAATAAACAAGACACAATAATAATAAAAATAATCCACAACACAGTGAAAAAAATTCCAATCCATCCAAATGTGGACAATGAAAATGTATCATCCTGACCATGCTGGAAATTAAATATGCTTCCAGAATAGTCTCCATATTTTATCATTGGTTCCTCACCATACACCAGATTATACAAACCAATACTGAGGTTTTATGGAGGTGATGATGGGGAGACTATACCATATTTACCAGAGTAGCACAATAGTATATCAGATAATGAATAAAAGATAATAGTAGAATATTTAACAAATGAATGACAGAAAAGTGATAGAATAGCGTGATTTACATGTAAATGGGAAATTCTAATATATAAAAATGATTCCATATCCAAATGATTATATATTAGCAGAAATACTATAAATATACCAATCCACATAGTATATTGAATTTTAAAAATAAAATAAAAATTAAAAGAAAATCTATGTTGGTGAACCCCATGAGAATCATAAGCTCATGCTTAGTCCCTTCCTCCTATTCACAAGTACAATCAGTACACTATAGGAAATAATCCATGGTCTTGAGAACATGAAATATTCTTGGATACCCTAGAGAAATGGTGTCCTGAGTAGGGTGTGAGAGAATATCCAAACAGGCCACCACCTGTGGTGTCTATAGCTAAATCTAGTCTGTGAATAAATTCTAAACCAATGTGTTGGTATAAGAATAGTACTCAAATAGAAACCAATAACAACTATCCAACACAAATTTCAATAGGACACCTGCTGACATGAGCTTATTTAGCACATGTCCGAAATAAGTGTCTGACTAGTAACTATATTTATTGTAATAATATATATAAATATATATTTTAGTAATATATTCCATCCATCTATGTGATAAATATTTATTACGATGTTTGTATCCATATACATTGAATAATAGGCACTGGATGGACCTGTTTGTAGCTCAGTAAACTAAAACATGTCTAGACAAGCCTATAATATCCAATTGAGGGTGTATTCCCTACATCTCATAATGAGTGGGAAAAATCATGATCATCACTAGAGATGGTGAGTTTTTCATCTTTTAAAAACTCAAAACAAGGTATGTGGTGCATCATTACCTCCAACCAAATAATTTCAATAGTTTGAGACACCATTCTCAACACCAGATTTAGGGGAGCATGACATCATCATTATCAATAGAAAAGATACCATCATTCCACATCCTATATCAAGGAATGATAAAGTTTATAATAATATCCATTGTTACGACCCAATATTTATTTGGGTAAATTTTTTTCCCAAATTTTTTTGGTTTATTTTATTTTGAATTTACTAAAATGAGTATAATTAAAATGATACCAATGGGATTCAACTGTTATATGATCGTTGGTAAATATGACCCTTTGAAACTAAATGTTACAATTATATTCTAAAAATACAGGTGATCTTGATTAATTAATCTTGAAAGAAGATTCGATGGCCCCATCCATTATTCTCAGGCTGATCGAATCCCATCTGACGGAACTTGATAAGGAGGTTGCACTTTTGGGCTTTTCTCTGGACCAAACCTGAGTGGAACTTCATCGTGTGAATATGGAACCGAATCAACTTCACCAGAAATTCAACCTAATAGAAATCACTACTCGGAAAATGTTGGTCAAGCCACTCCAAGATTCTATAACCCTATAACACCTTACTCTTAGGTCTTGTAATGGTGTTATAAGGGGCTACATAACGAGATCGTAACTACCGTGTGTAATCCTTTGATTTAAATAAAAATTGTGATTTCTTCATATGGTGATGTTCGATAATTTTAAAATGTCCAGATAAATATATTATGCATATTATTGATGAATTCTAGAAAAAGGATATTTTAAAATATTTATGTAAACCATAAATAATTAATAATGGGTAATGATTTTATACAAATTGTCTTATACAGTTGTGTTCGCTACGAAATTTAGAGTCTAATAAGATCATCTTAATTTTTGATGAATACTAAATTATGAATAGTGATCTATTGCTTAAGAATAGTAATGTGACAAAATGGATTACTAATCTCACTTAAAGGAAGTATTAATATAATTTAGGCACCTTTATTAAGTAATGTGATTCATTAAAATAAGTAAATAACTATTTCAGAAACTATTTGTCAAGTATTAGTTTTTTCAAGTGAATAGTGTTTTATAAATAAATTTTTTAAGAAATTTTCCTTATAAAATGGAGTTCATTTTTGAATTTAGAGCATAGATATTAGGTTATGGTGATTTTTATGGGTTTTTCTGAAAGAAATGAATTATCGATGAATAGTGAAAGTATAGTTTTTAGTTTCGAGTGTTTAATTACATCATTAAGTATAAAATAATTATGTAATAATTCTGGTCAACTTATGAATAGTATGATAAGGTATAAGGTGTCCCAAGGGGTCAATACCATGTGAAAATACCATGGTCAAGACCATGGTTTTTCCAATACCACTGATGAGGTGTCCCTTGGCCATTTATGACTTGTTCCCTCACTTCCCATATAAATACCAAGTCTTTCCCTCATTATTTTCATTTAAAAATACACCTCAATGAATTTTAGGTCTCCTAACCTCCCATGGATTCCTCCCAGGGTTCCCTCAGGCCTCCCTAGGTCCCAACCTTCATGCATTCGATGTTTCTCTTCAAGGTAAGGGATCATATCTCTCTCATTCATTTCAAGTGCTCTTATTTTTGTAATTTCATTTATGCTCCATGTTCTTGTGTTTGAGGATGTTCTTTTATATTAAATTTACATTAATTTCTATTTTAATATGATGAGATACCCCCTCTTACACTCGTCAATTCATTTTAGGAAATTTTAAGTGGCGTCGTTAGGCTGCTGAATTTTTATAATGGATTCTTTCACCCTTCTCGTTTTCAAAGTTCTATTTTAATGTAAAGTATTTCAAGTTCTTTTTTCTTATGTTGTGGTATGATATTTTAATCCATAATATAGTACTTTTATGTTTATATGATGACAAACCCTATTTTATCTCATCAATTCATTTTTTATGAATTTTTAAGTGGCGTCGTTAGGCTACCGAATATTTATAAGAGATTCTTTCACACTTCTCATTTTAAAAGTTCTATTTTCATGTGAAGTCCTTCAAGTTATATTTTCATAAGTTGGGGTATGATATCTTTATCCATAATACCTTATTTTTATGTTAATATAATTAGAGACCCTATTTGATCTCATATATTCATTTTTTATATGTTTTATGTGACGCCGTTAGGCTGCAGCATTTTAATAAGAGAAATCCAATTTTTTCCTTCTTTTTAGGTTTTTTTTCATTTCATATGGTATGTCTTTAAAATTTCATTACCATTTTCTTATATCCTTTATATAATGTACCCTACTATTTTATGGATCATATATGAGTGGGTAACACATGTCCCCTCTCTTTTCAATGTTTTCTAAAACCCTGTAACATAGTCGTTATGCTGTAGAATTTTGGTCTCCAAATGTCTCTCTCTTTTTCTCAAATTATTTTATTTTATTAATTGAATACAAAAAGGTGTTTCTTATATAGGGGTATTCACTTATATATCAAAATTTACTATTTTTAATTATGGGATTTACATACATGAAACTCGTTTTCATTTTAATGTGGGTTTAAAATGACATAAAGATCATGTCCTAAAAGTAGTTTTTATAATGTTATGATTATGAAATGAAACCCATTTATTCTATGATATATTGGTTATTTATGAAATATTAGATGATGATATATGTTTCTCACGTTATAGTAAAGAAAAATTTAATGGTTCACCCTGATAGCTCTTCAATGTATTGGGTAATGATGAAATCTCTAGGGAATACAATTTTAACGATACCATGTTGAATAACTTTGGTAATTTTTTTAATGACACCTTGATGATAGACCTTGGTAATATGTGCATGATTGCCTATGTTAAATTTTTTACTACAACTTCATGTTATGAATAATGTTCTTTTATTTTTTATAAGCCTCAGGTTCTCCTTCTCATGCCTTAATTTTATTTCTCATGACTTTATTGATGTATCTCATGATCACATGTAAAATGTTTCCCTTTATACCTTACTGGGCCTTCTTCTAACACTTTCCTTTGATGTATGTTCCCAAGTTATGAGATGCAGTAATGAACATAGGATAAACATATAAATAAGACTTTCAAATGTTTAAGAATAATGTTTTTGTGTTTTCATGTTTTAATTTCTAAGTATCCCAGACTGAACCTTAATGACACTCGGTTTTGTATAATGTAATGATAGTTTATGTGATAAAAAGGCAGGATGATATAATTGGTATCAAAGGATCGTTTAGTTATTTATGGAAATTAGGATATGAAAACATTAGGCAGAACCCTATAGAAAAGTTTAAATATATGAAATCTTCCTTGTATTTTGGTGAGTATTGAGTAAGTAGTTTATCAAGAAAATACATCAATGTCTAGATACGAGCTGGTAGAGGATGTTCTGGCATAGATGTACATAGGGGTAAAACTGAAAAACACTGCTTTGAGCTAGACTCTAATGGGAACTAGTACATGAAAATGGGCCTTGCTGCACTCTTGGTTATGACAATCCCTTGGGATATGTTTGGTTAATCACAAGCTTTTTATGAATCATTATGATGGAATTATAGAAAAATATAATACTCTAAGCATGAAGTTTTAAGACATAAAATCATTTTAGTTAAAAGTTTAATATATGAAATAGTTCTCTCACGAAGGATTTATTATTTTAGAAAGTGTCCCCATCTTCCAGGAATATGTTGATGTATTTCCTAAGGAGTTTCTTGGACCTCCCCCTGAAAGAGAGGTAGAGTTCTCCATTTAACTCTTACATGGATCTAATCAAATTTCAAAGACACCCTATAGGATAGAAAATGTGGAGCTAGAGGAATTAAAGAAACAATGCCATGATCTTTTGGAGAATGGGTTTATCTGATCTAGTGTGTCTCCTTGTGGAGCACCAGTTCTCTTTATGAAGAAGAAGGATGGATCGATGTAGCTGTGCATTGACTATAGAGAACTGAATGGGATCATAGTGAAGAAAAAATACACTCTTCAAATAATTGATGACTTATTTGATCAAATTTGTGGGGCTCAATTATTCTCTAAGATTGATCTTCGTTCTGGTTTCGTCAATTGACGGTGAAGAACGATGATATTCCAAAAACTATCTTCCAATAAAGATATGGGCTTTATGAGTTTGTTGTTATGCCCTTCGGACTGAATAATGCACCAACTATTTTTATGGATCAATAATAAGTTGATTTTGGAAACATATGTTTTATCAAATGGATATCATTTGTATAGGAAAATTATTTTGTGATATAATAATAAAGGTTATTTTGGAAGATGTTTTCTCTTTTGGAGTACTATATTTCTAAGTGAAATAAAACAATATAGGATTTAAATTGAGGAGTAATGGTTGATTTTTTTTTATGAATTTATGTATTTATTGTGGACATATGGTGATTTGGGTAATTTCATGAAAATGATGAACCATGTATTGAGAATATGTGAATAGGTTAATTACACTTTTGTATGAGACTTTAATAGTAGTAATTTTTATTATGAGATAAATGTTACGATTTATTGGGGAAGACTATGTGATTAAATTCTTCTGTGTTTTGGGTTCCAATCTTAGTTTGGATTATTCAGAAAAATATTAAGGATGATTGTGTATTGAATGGTCTTTCTGGAACTTTGGGTACTTTTTTTTTGAATTTTGCAGATTAATATACATATTTCATTTTATAAAGGATTATCTTTTTTGGGGATTATATGATCTCATACCAACCAGTTTAGTTTTAGTTGATGAATCATGTCAAGGGAAAAATATAGTTATTATTTTGTGGATTATGTGATTCTCTAGAAGATGATTCTTGTTCTTTTGATGACTCCAAGTCCTTTTGAATGCTCATTATTTGGAGAAAAGATTAGTCTTTATGGAAAAATATTATAGGATGAAACTCTACTTGAAGGTAAGTATATTTCATTATCATTTATTCTATTAAGTAAATGATTTCATCAAAAGTATAGAAAGTAACATAAAACAAAAAGGTTGTTGGTTTATATTTCCTACTAGTTAATTAAAGAACGTTTAACACATAATAAGTTTGTGATCTTCTTATGGTTAATTTTCTCCTAATCATGTTTTCTATCACTCTCCATCAGAACATGTCCCTTTGTTTTCCCTTCCATATCCATGTTTTCATACATGGAATCCTAGTATGGGTTAACTCGGGTGAACTTTGTACTTCCCATTCATTATTTTAAATTAATAGTTTTACATACTCTTTTACCGATGTGGGATATTCAAAAAAATTTACATTCACAATTTTAAAATTGAGAGGACGCAATTTCTTAAGGGGGAAGATTGTAACGACCCGAAATTTATTTGAGTAAATTTTGTTCCATAAATTTTTTGTGTTATTTTATTTTTCATTTAATAAAATGAGTATAATTTAAATGAGACCATTGGGTATCAACTGTTGTATGATTGTTGGTCAATATTACCATTGGAAACTAAATGATAAAATCATTTTCTATAAAAAAAAAGTGATCGTGATTAATTAATATAGAAAGATGTTTTGATGGCCCCATCAAGTATTCTCGGGCCTATCGAAGCCCATCTTATGGAACTCGGGACGGAGGTAGCACCTTTCGGCATTGCTCTGGACAAAACCCAAGCCGAACTTCATCGTGTGAAGTAGGAACGGAATCGACTTCGCGAGAAGTTCAAGATGATAAAAATCACTACACGAGCAATGTTTTCCAAGCCACCCCATGATTCAATAACCCTATAACACCTTACTCTTCGGTTCTATGATGTTGTTATAAGGGGCTATGTAATGATACCAAAACTACCTTGTGTAATCCTTTGATTTAAATAAAAATTGTTATTTATTCTTATGGTGATGTTTGTGAATTTTCAAATGTCTTGATAAATATAGTATGCATTTTGTTGATGAATTCTAGAAAAATTATATTTTAAAATATTTATGTAAACCTTAAATAATTAATAATGTGTAATTATTTTTAAAAATGGTCTTCTACAGTTGTGTTAAGTATGAAAATCAGAGTCTAATAAGATCAACATAATTTTTGATGAATAGTAAATTATGAATATTGATTTTACGATTAGGATTAGTAATGTGACCAAATGGATTATTAATCTCACTTAAAAAAATTATTAATACAATTTATTCACCTTGATTAAGTAATGTGATTCAATAAAATAGGTAAATAACCGTTTCAGAAATTATTAGTCAAGTATTAGTTTTTTCGGGGGAATAGTTTTTTAATTAAAAATTAAATTTAAGATATTTATAAAATTATTTTAATAAAATGGAGTTCATTTTTGAATTCAGATTATCGATATTATGTTATGGTGAATTTTGGGGATTTTTCTGAAAAAAAAAATGAATTTTCTGTGAATAATGAAAATATAGTTTTTAGTTTCGAGTGATTAATTACACCATTAATGGTGTAATAATTATGTAATCATTCAAGTCGACTTATTAATTGTAATATAAGGTGTACTGTGTCCAAATTTTACAATACAATGGGAAAATACCATTCTCAAGACCATGGTTTTTCCAATACCACCGATGAGCTGTCCCTTGGCCATTAATGACTTGTCCCCTCACATCCCTTATAAATACCAAGACTTCCCTAATTATTATCATTTAAAAATCGTCCTAAATGGAATTATGGTATCCTTAACTCCCAAGGAGTCCTTACAAGGTTCCCTCAAGCCTCCCAATGTCCCGACCATCATGCTTTCGAAGTTACTCTTCAAGATAAAGGATTATACCTCTCTCTTTCATTTCAAGTGCTCTCTTTTATGTCATTTATTTTACGCTCCATGTTATTATGTTGGATGATGTTATTTTATATTAAATTTACTGTAATTTTTATTTTCATATGATTAGGGAACCCCTCTTACTCTCGTAAATTCATTTTATGAATTTTTTAGTGGTGTCGTTACGCTGTCGAATTTTTATAAGGGATTCTTTCACCCTTCTCATTTTCAAAGTTATATTTTCATGTAAAGACTTTAAAGATCATTTTTCATATGTTTTGGTATGATATATTTATCCATAATACTGTCCCTTTATGTTCATATTATTATAGACCCTATTTTATGTCATAAATTCATTTTTTATGAATTTTTTAGTGGCGCTGATAGGATGCCGAATTTTTATAAGGTATTATTTCACACTTGTGATTGTCAAAGTTCTATTTTCATGTCAAGTAATTCAAGTTACTTTTTCTTATGTTGGGGTATGATATCATTATCCTTAATACTGTTCGTTTATTTTCATATGATGAGAGAGCCTATTTGATCTCCTCAATTCATTTTTAGATGTTTTAAGTGACACCGTTAGGCTGCTGAATTTTTATAAGAGAAATCTTATTTTGTATTCCTTTCATGTTTATTTAATTTAATATGGTATGTCTTTAAAATTTCATTACCATGGTCTTAGATCCATTATATTATGTCTATATACTATTTTATGTATCATTTATCTGTGGTTTACCTATGTCCCCTGTATTTTCAATATTTTCTAAAACCCTGTAATATAGTCGTTAGGCTATAGAATATTCATCTCAAATTGTCTCTCTCTTTTTCTCAAATTCATTTCTTTTATTAAGTGAATACACAATGATCATTTTTGTACATGGGTATTCACATATATATCAAAATGTTCAATTTTTAATTCTAGGATTTACAAACAAGAAACCCGTTTTCCTTTTTCTGTGGGATTAAAATGACATAAGGATCATGTCTTAAAAGAAGTTTTTAAAACGTTATGATATGAAATGAAACCCATTTATTTTATTCTATATGGGTTATTTATGAAATTTTTTATAATGATATATGTGGCTCGCATGATAATAAAAAAAATTAAAGGTGCACCCTGATAGGGCTCCAATGCATTGGGTAATGATATATTCTCTACGGATTAAAATTTTAATTATACCTTGGTGAATAACCTTGGTAATTATTTTTATTGACACCTTGGGGATAGACCTTGGTGATAAGTTCATGATTTTCTACGTTAAATGTTGTAGCCACATCGTCATTTTCTGAATCATGTTCTTTTCATTATGATATCCCTCATGATCTATTTATCAAGCCTTACATTTATTTATCAAGTCCTTATTGATGTATCTCAAGTTCACATGTAAAATGTTTCCCTTGTTTCCTTTACTGGGCCTTCTGCTCCCCATTTCCTTTGATTTATATTCCTAGGTTATGATATGTAGTAATGAACATAGGATGAAAAAAATGAATAAACCTTTAAATTGTTTATGAATATTTTTTTTGTGTTGTCTTGTTTTATGTTCCCGGTTTCCTATAAACTAAACCTTAAAGATACTTGGTTTTGTATAATTTAATGAATATTTCAGTGATAAAATGGCGAGATGTTATATCCATGAGGTATTACTCCTATAGTATCATATTCATCATTAACCAAAAAATAAAGAAGATGTTTTCAAATCACGTATATTAAAATAAATCCATATAGGTGGTATGGACTTTTCAGCAATTTCATTTCATAAAATCCACATAAACCATCATTAATTCTATATATAAAGTGGTGTGTACTTTAAAAGAAATAATTTTTTATAAAATTAATCCATTCATTTTGAATGGGTAATTTCATTTATCAGGTCATCTAAATTTCTAATAAATTCATGAAAACCTATATAGAAGGTGATGGGTCTTTACACCATTTATAAAAAATAAAGGTCAATCCATTTATTCAATATATTTTTGTTTATAAGTTGAGTCCATGATTAGTAATTTTAAATATCAATCACTAACATGAAGGAATAGGAAAACACCAACGCAATAATCCAAACCATTATTTTTATCACTAATGAAAAAAAATTAGTTCCGAAAATAGAACACCTCATTCTAGAGGTTTTCTTATAAACAGAATATAGTTTAATAAATAATTCATTTTGCACAACCATGTCTCACATTAAAAATCTTTACACTATTTATCAAATGAATCATTTTATAATGCTACCAATCCCGAAAAACAATAATAAGGTTATACATAGAACATAAGAGGTGTAATAATATAATTAGTAATTAAATACATAGAGAAATCAATTTTTTAATCTAGGATTGAATGCTTATAATGAATTATAGGATTCAAATTAATTTATTATAAATATAAAATTAAGATGATATACCCACGGTGTGTCTATGATAAAGTTTTAAATCCTAAAATTACATAACAATTATCAAAATAATTTTATAAAGGTGAGTAAATCATTTTTGATTGAAGAACCAAATTTTATGGTGACGTGTAGCAACGGACAATGTGTTGCATGACAAAAATATTTTTAAATCAATGAAAACATTGAGAAATATGTATATACCAACTAAATTTTTTTATGATTCTATATGTGTCCAATACCAAGGTTCAATTTGGTCTATCTTGGATGAAATAAATGAAATAGACCTCCACCTTGATAATATGGAATACGGCCTCACACAATGATTACATGGTGAAGATGGTATGAAAAAAATAATGGATCGTGTTGAACATTGATCCTACTGAGAGGAATCCAAAAATAATGACATATCCCAAATCTGATTATGTAGTGGGGAAACATATCAAAACCTATGATATCTATCCGAGAAACCCATGTGATAGTTTATTGTGAATAATAAAGTAGAAGAATGAAAGAATAAATGAAAATAGAGATTAAAATATTCAATAAGGTAAACGGGTATTTTCACCATAAAAATTGGGTGACATTGTTTTCTACACCATTGGAAAATCATGCCCCAATCAGGAAATTGGCAATTCGTAGGAACCATTTCCCCACATGGATTTCCCTTAGCATATTCTAACATAGCATTGAGCAGTGCATAGACACTGCCTACATGGAACTTAGAATATGTACTGAATGAACGGTTTGGGAAACCATGTGTGTATTAAATGTATCAATTCTTCTTATCTATTGAAGTTGCATAGTTTGTATTTGTTGGCCTCATGGTTTTAATAAAATTTTTCACCCTTACCAGTCTATCGAAACATTAATTTTAGGGGGCATAGTTCACCCAACACATAACATATCGTATAAGGCATCACTCAAGCTTTAAAAAAAATATAAAATAAACATTTTAAGAACACATACTCTAAGAATAATGCTTATGGGATCAATTAAAATAATCTACCATCATGAATATTCCAAAAATTCCATTTCCCTGTAATTGTACATTGGCTCAAAACACAGGTCATTACAACCTTCCCACATTATAACTTCTCATCCCTATGAACCCTTGTGCGAAAAATAAAAACATCATCCAAAATAAAATTGATTTGATTTATCCATTAAATGTTAACATTTCATTCCTAAAAAACCAATGAACCTCCTATTAGTACTTATGAATACGACACTTAAGAATTGAAGACACAAGCAAAGCTCTTCTTCCAAATAAAACAACAAAATGGTGCCTACTTGTCCCAGTTAGGATAGTTATATTATCACATCATTGTCTCTATAAATATATTTCCTATGGTACTATGTATCATAGGTTTCCTGCATTTAATGAAAAAAATTGATACATTGTACCTCCACCATTTTAATATCTTACAAGGAACACTCATAAGCATTCTGAAAAATCATTAGGTGTTATTTTAAAATGGGCAAGCGGTTGACTCCCCCCAGAAATTATCTACTAACGTCAATCTAAATATTCATGAAAATACATAAATAACTCACACCAAACATTGATAAATAAGAATAATCCATCAAAATGGTCATTTTCGTCGACAAAAAAACACAAGGATACAATTCAATCCACTCCGGTTACTTACCTTGAAAATGATTATCCTTTATGATCGACGTATTATATACTAAACTGTAATGCCTTCTTCTTTGTAATCACTCATTGACAATAAGCATGTTCCCCAAATACCATATATTAATTTTGGTGTTATTACCTAATCAAACACTCACTTTTCCATTCAGTCTATCTATAATGATCATTAACAATGATTTATTCTTGACCCATCCCACATGAATCATCACCATTTAAGTATTTAACTCTAAGCCTAATAAAATGTTTGTGATCACCTAAAATTCATTAAATTAATTTCCATGGAGAATTTTTAATGTAGTATATAATTTTTGTTTATATGTCAGAAAATTATAAAAGGATATGTTTTACACATGAGATCATTGACTAATCCTAGAAAAGCATCTTCCTGGTGGTCATTTCAGGAGAAAATGATTGTTGTTGGTGAGTCTGTCAAAGGCATTCCAATATATGAACCCATCATCAGTCATTACAAACAATTCATCGATAAAAAAATTACATTTCTACAATTCTTCTCTGATAGAGATCACTTATCAAAATAAGAATCTCATATAATTTATCACAGCCCAAAATCGGTTCTCTCTAAGTGTATTTAGATAATGTTATGATAGGTGAAATGCTTATTGATAAGAATGATTACCCGAATAGGGTATAAATAATTTAAAAGAGACCAAATATAACTCCATAAATACCATGACAAATTTATCAATATTTTTTTCAATCGAAAATACCCATCTTATTGAAAATGTGTAGTCTAACCACTATAGGTCGACATCTTGGATGATTCCCGACATTGCTGGCTAACGTGGCATCATTAACCAATCACAAATCCTTCACCATTTGGGGCATCCCATGAACGATCAAGCATAAAAACAAATGTCCCTACATAACCTAATATGAATCTCACGCATAGAGTATGCAAGAAAATAAATCGAAATCATCCATCCAAGTAAGCACATACATGTTATGAGGATCACAAGCCTAACATGAACTCAAAAAACACATAGTCCATTTTGAAATCATCTTTTATGTTAGGTCCCATCATTCTCGGTTCTAAATCATACCAGGATTGAAATTATTCTCCCCACCATATGAGTGACCTTTCATGGAATGAATATATATAATAAATGTTCATTACCATGCTAGTTTATACTCCCATTAACAAAAAAGTGATACATAATCAAGTCATGAATTTTTTTTACACATTTGTCATTAAAACCAAAACTAGCATGATGGGACTATCAAAATATTTGATCCTCTTGAAAAATCATCATGAACATTAGGTTGATTTCTATTCCTCTAATGCTAAAGTCTCTCTACTCTAATTACAACATGAGAAATTACTCAATAGATCAAGACCTAAAAATTCCACCAAGCTCAACCAATCCATTAGCTCATTTATCAACTCAATGAGAACAATTTATATCAACTAATAATACCCCCATATAATAAGGGATAATCGAACATATTGTTGAATATCCATAGGCTATTGAACCCTATATTGTGATGAATCAGGTTATATGTACCTGAGGTTTATTCTAGAGTTATATTGTCCCTTATGACAATTAACTTAGATGACAAAAATCAAATTAATTTCTAATTAAAGAATAAGATAAGTTCAAATGATCTACTAAGTGGTTGATCATTCCCCAGGCATGTTAGTAATAAGGAAACTAAGCATGAAATGATGATCACCCTATAATAGGGCCCAAGGATACAATAAACACCCATAATAAAGGGTGTCATGTAGAAAATAAAAATTATACTCTACGAAATAAAACATGAAAAACACCATATATTGTAGAGTTCACAAAATTTAGCTAGTCATTTAATCACTAACGGTGATACATACCTCAGGCTCGCCCCTTACAAAAGAATAATCATTCACCATATCACTATGTCTTGCCAAACTGACATCACTAGGCCCTTCACCTATAATTACATCCATTTCTAAAAAGGAAAAATTCTATTCAATATTACAACATTTCTATAACAATTATATATAAATAGAAACAAAAACATCCCATATACGAGGAGTTAAAATGATCATACCACCGCTATTTCTATATTGAGTAATTACATTGATTCAAAGTTCAATCATAAATAATTTAAATTGACTCTAAAAATGAAGTAGAAATTGAAATGGAAACAAACATTGTAATAGATAAGGAGTCCAACGAGTGTTTAGTTTTAGCAAAATGGTTTCATCGGAAAGAAACCCAATAGATTTTTAAAAATTATCATGGATTCAAAACACCTATATAGGGTTATATCATAAGAAACATGCCAAAAATTTCTTACTTATGTTAAGTTTTTTTTTTTGAATTTAACCATAATGAAATCCATGATCAAGTGATAGTGTCTCAAGAATTCTTATAGGAAACTATCAGTATTATAAATTCTCCGATTACGCTTAATGATTTTTATCTTATAATATTAATATTATAACTGACCAACTATGATAGATTCATGTAAGAGTTCCACAAGAAACCATTTCATTTTAGATAAAATTTAAATAGATTATATATATATATCCATTCCAATGATGTATTATGGTTAAATATAATGGCTTGATTAAATGGGTTTCCTTATCCCAATATATAAAGTTTGCATAGAAATTATATACTAGAGACTAACACCCCATTAAATGATACCAATACAGAAGGAAAATTTAATAGTAAAAACAATTATATTTTTAAAGGGGTCTCTAGAAATATTTACAAATCTAAAATGATATTTTGAATTTATGGGTTATCATTCCCTAGTTATAAGGCAATTGTACACCATATATATGAATAATAGATCTTATTTAATTGAAACACTTATGTTTACCCCATGAAACCAATTATATATCTTAAAAATATATGTACATTTTATCAAAAGAAATAAAAATAGAGGAATATTAAAATAATCAAAGAAGATTGGTACATATGAAATATTTTCTACATAATTAATAATCCTGGCACATGATCACCTAATAATAGAAGTAGATTAACATGATCATGAAATATTTAAAAAAGATTAAAAAATAAACATATAACAAGAATACCTTAAATTTTATATAAAATATAGTTTAATAATCACATAAGTCACATCACTAGATTCATCATGTGGTATACAAATGCAAGTGCATGGCATAGAAAATGCCTAAAATGTGAATTTTTATGTTCCCATATTTATTAATATAATTATACATCCTTATCATACTAGGCCAAGAGAAAAATAAAAAAATTACAAATCCATAAGGAGTGGAATGTACGTCAATCACCCAAGGTGAAATCGTTACAAACTATATAAATCAACATTATAAACAATTAGCCCCATCCCAGGACACAAGGAAATGTCCCCTTACGTGGGGTGATCACTATGTGGAATGAAGATTTATCATGTGACATAACATTGCATGTATAATTAATTCTATACCTAAATAGTAATTCAATTTAAAAAGAGGTTCTAATACCAATTTGAAACATCCCAACATGACTGACTATTAAACTTGTAGCTGGACTATTTGCTACATGGCCTCAACCACACCTCCCCATATTCCATAGGTAACCAAATAGAATATATGGTATATATATGTGATTATGAAGAGACTATTCCCTCATTATTAGAGTAAAAATGTTTTTCATCAAATAATAAATAAAATAAAATTGTGGAAGCAATAATAAATGACAGATAGAGTAGTGGAAGAATAATATAAACTGTATCTAAATCTCCAATGCCAGTATAATAAATTACATGCATGCCCCAATAATGATACATAAAGAAAAATAGTTTCAGTATGGCAGGAATAATGATATATTTAAATAATAGAATTAAGAAAAAAAATAAAAAACTACATGGGAGAACTCAATGTCCATCATGATCTCTTTCCCATTCCCCTTTTCATACACCTTGGTAGAAGCATAAAGCACATGAAATAATCAATTGTCCAATGTACTTGAGATCAACTTGGTTATCCTAGTAAAGTGGTGGCCTTAGAACTGTGTGATATAAAATCCTAGTACACCACTATACACAATGTCTACATATCAATGTAGTCTATGAATATAAGGTAAATCAGTGTGTAGGTATATGAATAATAAAAATTCTAGATTAATAACAATCAAACAACTCACATACCAGAATGACTCCTGAGGGTTCTACCTGCTTCATATCATTTCACAAATAAGTACTTTATCAGTAACTATATATATGTTAATAATATATATGTACATATATATATATATATTTTAGTCATAATTTTCATCAACCTATTTTTTTCTAAGTACATGTGGACATAAATATCCTTATACTTAGAATAATATGTGATGGATTGACCAGTTTGTAACTTACTCATCCATAACTAGTATAAATGATCATATAAACACCAACATAGGGTATATGAACAAAATCACATAATGAGGGGGTGACTTCATGATCCCCACTCTAGATGGTGATAATTTCATCATCTCAACACATGAAACAAAGTACGTTGTGCATCGTTCCCACTATTCAAATAGTGTTAACAATGTTAGATGTAATTCTAAACACCCGATGTGTCAGATCCTGCTATAATCATGATCAATATAACTCATACCATAATTATAAAGCCTATATTATAGAGTAATAATTTTTTAATAATATCTCTGGGTTAGTACCTCTCATGCTTTATATTCATCATGCCCCATTTAAAATAACAAATGGAATTTCAATTCACATTAAATAGAAAACATACATGAGGCATGTACATTCCTCCCATTCCACTTCATACAATCCATATAATCCATTCTTAAATTAATATATCAAGTATTGTAATAATTCCACCCAATTACATTTCATTAAATTCAAACCATACAACTAAAATTTGATACATCATTTATCAAAGAACGAATATTTAAAATCACGTAATGCCAACCAACATATAAAGTGAATGGTCATTAAAGAAAGTGTTAACTAATAATGTCACTCCATTTATTAAATCCAGTCAATTTTGTCATTTGATTCCATGAACTATTATTCCATGTATCAATAAAAAACTTGAAGGTATAATAAAACATGAATCCAATAATTCAAAGCATGATTCAAATCACTTATCACATCTTTTTAGTTCAGAAGAATTTTTACCTCATCTGTGGGGTATTGTTATAAAACGTGACAACGATATCTAAAAAATTATTTTGAAAACCCATGATTGACATTAAAAACCCATAACAAAATTTATCCAATGAATCATTTTCGAATGATACCAAACATGGAAAAATAAATACATGATTAACCCTGGAACATATGAGGTGCTTTAAATAATCGTCCAATTACCTATAATTGTAAATTCAATTTTTAATCCAATTTCAACTATTAAAAGGGAATAAAAACATTAATTTAATTATTTATAAATCATAAAATTATGTCTGAACACCCAAGGGGTGTCTATGATCAAGGTTGTCATCCTAAAATCAAGAATCCATGATCATTAGAAGCATATCAGGGTGTGTAAATCATTTTATATCGAAATAACCAATTTTATGGAGAATCACGATAGAAGAGGGCATGAAACACAATTAAAATACTAATAAATATACAAAAACATAGAGGAATATCTATACACCTGCTACCGTAGGCTTACGATGCTCTAATAAAGAATTATGGAGGTTTTTTCTCTCTAGTTTTGATGAAATTGAAGAATGATACATATTCTCTAAAAATATTAATCAGGGGAATTCCCAATAGTAAAATGATTTAAAGGAAATTCAATAGACAAAGGCTCAAGATAAATGAATGTAATATCAATACAAATCCATAGAGACCTATAGAGCTCAAATCCAACATTAGGTGGATGATATTTATCAAATCATTGTATATGAGTTGGATAAACACATGGGAGAGGGAGATGTGAATGTTGATTGAGAAGAAATTAATATGAAAGGAAAATTGATATTTATTAATTAATTAAGGGAAAAATTCTTTTCCCCCCTAAAAATTAGGTCGTCTGGTTTGGCTCCAATGTTGGGAAAACTGTGGGCCAACTGTGTGGATCCAGATAGTAATAAACCTTAATGCCACACATTTCTTCCAAATGGATTTCCCAAACATTGTGCCAAATATATGATTAAAAATTCATAAACACTTCTTGTATAAAATAATCATATGGGTTGGGAGAAGTATTTAGGAAATCATGCATGACCCATGAAGATCACATCTTCTTGCATGTAGAAGTTACATGGTATTAGCTAATTGGATTCACGATTTTAGAAAATCCATGTCCACATGCCAATCCAATTAAACACATGTATTCTAGTTCCCCACACTCCCAAAATTCAACAAATCACCTGATACACCTCTAGGACCTTTAAAAAAATCGAAAAAAACTTTTAAGCATTCTAACTCATCAAAAAATATTATGATGCTTAGTTCAAGGAATAGACTATCCCTGAAATTACAAATATTATAATTCCCATGGAATTTCAAATTAGCTCAAATAGTGGGTCATGACAAAAAATATCTAGATTGAGAGTAAGAAAATATGAGTATAACTTTACATCAACAATCTATGGGGTACAAGAATGACACTAAAACCCCTTCTATTTCATCTAATGAAGTGGTGTCAAAAACTCTATAAAAAAGAAATAAGCACCATTTGAATGTATATATTCAATAAAAAATGGCCTAATATAAATTTGTGGGATTCACCAGTATCAAATAATGAAGCCACTGCTGTTGATTCAATAAATATGGTGCATATCATATTCAATGGACATGAATCTTTCTTCACTTGAAAATCATCTATTTAATTAGGGTGATTGACTAATAATTATTGAGGCTGGGGAACTATAGTAATTGAAGAATATTACATCCCATTGTGTTCTCTAGAGCTGATGATCCCCAAACATATCATGGAGCAGATGTAACCTGATAGAAACATTGAATATTCCCATAATGACCAAAACTGTTATATATCATTACAGATAAAGGACATTAATATCATCTGTTTACTACCTCACAAAACTGAGGAAATTATTGAGTCAAATTGCTATTTCTAACTAGAGGTGATAAATAGTTCCATTACAGAGAATCACCCCCACCAATTCTATGATGATCTTTCAACATCCTTTTCTAACCATGTGTACCATTAAATCAATAACTAGGTGGAAGAGAATAGGAATAATATTTATCCATTCCTACAATAATTTTTTACACCATCATGGACATGTACAATATCTGTGAATAGTGTTAAATATTTTTCTTAAATACCTATAATCTAATATCCCGTCACAAACCCTATAGGTACTTGTGAGATTTAAGCTTTCAATTATTTACAACACATGTGTAAAACAAACTAGATCACAAAACGGATTGTTGTATATCAACACTGATCATTGTCCCTACTACAAATAGTGGAACTCCATAGACATCACCATCATAAGTGATTCTAGAAGAAAATATTATAATAAGATATTTTTTAAACACTTTCATCCCTATCCCCCATGTGTATTGTCACGACCCATCCTCGGGGCCCGGGCCGTGACTACCCCAAGCCCGTCTTCCCTAGGCCAGGGGTTGGCGACTAGTACCAAAGGCATAAATCCTGATACATGGGAAGGCATTGCCTTTATATAAGGAAAAAAACACCATAGAGTACACATGTTGAAGTAAACACTAAGTAAACGGAGTACAAAAGTAAGTGTTGTTATGTAAATGGGCCAGTAAACATATCCAACTGAAAGTATAGTACAACTGAGATAAGGAAGTACAACAGCGGAATAGTAAAGCAGCAACCACCATGACTTCCTCCGGAACTCCCACCTGAAGGGTGAGTACAGATAGTCTCGTTGGCTCCTCAGGTCCGGCCGTCCACTCCATATACTTCACACCTGATAGTCCACCTCCGTATACCATCCCACTCCTCAGGCCTCAACCACGATCATCGTTGTCCATCATCTGCAACCAACACAACGTAATGCTGGAATAGCCCGTGCAGGGGTGAGTATGCGATAGTTAGTATAGCCCCCCAGACCCCAGAAGGCCTCCCAGAATCCACAAAGTATAAACCACAATGGAAAGATACAAATACAAAGTATTAACCAAAACTACTTAGGTATTTTCCCATACATATATCTAAGTCATCAATTCCACTACGACTCCAACTTTCGAGCACAAGTTCAACCCAGTCCACACAGGAATGTACAACCCAATCAACATAGGAAAGCACAACCCAATCCACACAGGAAAGAAAGTCAATCATATCGAATATAATGATTGAATGTCAAGACTCAGCTCAAATAAGTATACTACTCATGAAGAGGACTGGATATGATTGATGTAGCCTCGGAATCATCTCCTCTGCCGAACCCAAGTAGGATCCATGTACATATGTTGTCACTGCCGGACCCACGTAGGATCCAAGTATAGTAACCATCACTGTCAAACCCACGTAGGATCCTAGTACAGTCATCATTAATGCTGAACCCATGGAGGATCCATGTACAGTCGTCCTCGCTGCCGAACCCACGTAGGATCCAATTACAGTCGCCATCGTCGTCGCAGTCGCAACCAGCTCTAGGGTTCTCGCACACAGCATGCTCGATTCTGTGAGGGTCTAGTCCAAGATCCAAGGGTTTGATAAATAAAATGTCATGAAGACTATAGTTGATGTATCGTAATGTTTCGTCTCGTCAATAAGAACTCAACGCGACATACGTCGCGTCAATCAGATGCCCAGTCTGAGAGTTATTGTCTTTTTCGTCCCAGGGGCCCGGTTGGTTTCTGAGCTGAAACCAACGTGAAAATACTCCACCTGTGTCCAATCCTCAAGTGGATTAAGTCAAAAAAACCGCCTCACTAAGATTAATTCTATGTAACTGACAGCACGTCATTCCGAAATTTGGTCGCTATGTTATAAGAATTTTCGCACCAAGGGACTAGTTGGTTTCAGGTTCGAACCAACCTGGCCATATCCAAACATTACCAAAAGCTTGAGTGTAATATACCGAAATGACCGTCTCAGTCTAGGGATCCCAACAAAACTAACGGTGCATCGATCGGAGGACCTTAGCCAATGATATGGGTGTTTGAACGAATATGTCCGAAAATAGGGGGTTTGGGACCAGTCCGACCCGGCCCAATACCCCCTGGGTCGGCCGAACCGGGTCGACCCGACTCAGGTCCTGGTCTGGCCCATTTGGGAGTGGCCCGATCCGCAGCGGGGCACGGACTTCGGCACGGCTCAAAAGCCGGTAGTGGCTCGGCTCATAGCCAAGTGGGGAGTATAGGGGGCGTCGCCCCCTTGATTCCCAAACGGCGACCCCTGGTGGGGTCCGCCCTATGCGTTGGCTAAGGGTTTCAACCCCCGGGATTCCAGGAAAATGGCCGGCAATAAATGCCGGCCGGTTGAGCTGCCGTGGGACCCTTCGGGGTCCTGCCACCTGGAGCGCTGGCGGCCGGCCGAGCCCATCCGTCCCTGCTGAAGACCACTGCGGCCTTAGGTCGTGGCTCCCATCCGAACGGCGCGGCGCCATCGGGCCGCACCCCTCCACCGGGGCCCACACCGGCCGCGGCCTCCCTTGGTTCCTCCAGCGCGGCGCGCCGGCGCCACGCATCACAGTCGTGGCCTGCTCCGGACGCGGTCTTCTTCTTTCCCGCGCGGTGCAACGGCACCACGCCACCATCGCCTCAAACTCTATTGCTGAAAAAAATGAGGAAACAACGAGGATAATCGTCCATGATTGTACGGTATGATATCCTCCTATTAAGTCATTAAAATTTGGCCAAATTAAAAAAGATACATCAACAATATAACAAATCCCATTATAAATTCACCAATATTGAATTTAACCCCCACCTCAACAAAATTTGTAGAACGACAGGTATCGCTAAAAATAGTGCCGCAGGGTGAGGTTCTGTTGACGTCGACAGAGAGCATCTGAGGAGGAAGCGGCATCTCCCCTTTTAGTCACAGAGAAAATAAATGGACACGTGTCATCATCCTTCGTGGATTTGGAATTCTTCGACAAAGAGGATGAAGTTCTTCGCTGAAGGAACTAGAGCTGTCTCTCCCCAATATATTCACACAACAACTAACCCCCCAAAATAATATTAGACTTATCTTATTTTATTACTTCAATCCATGAATATCAATTTTAAAATTCAAGCACATAACTTAGTCAATTGATTAAGTGCGTTGGTATGATTAAAGAGGAGAGAGGGGAGAGTTACGCAGTTAAAGAATACCAATATTTAATGGGGAGTTTCAATGTATTTATCGTGGGAGTTTAAAGGGGTTAATGGTTATGGAATGTGAAAAGATGGGTACGAGTGTGGGCCCCTCCTCCCTCATAACCACACATTGGAAGTTGGGTTCTTGTGGGCCCCACTAACAACTTCGCATGATAGAGTTTAGCTTCCATGGATAATAAAATAAAATTGTACACAATTTTATTTACTTCTCACTTATACACCAAAATTTATCTTCTTCTCTGTAGCAAAGGCATCAACGATTAAAGTCATCTTATGAAAATATCGGCGCTGCGAGTTCATCGGTACCCTCAGAATTCAATTCCAAGCACCGGTTCAAAAGATAGAAAACCCCGCTCATTCGTTCCCTGAACGTACCCGAGCGAATCTTCGGAAATAGATTCCGGACACTCTGGGCCTCAGAATCAGGTGTCGTCAGAAAATACTTACTTGTAAAATCCCAATGAATTTAAGAAAACATTTTCCTTGAAATTTACGGGTCTTTACATTACTCCCACCTTAGGAAATTACATCCCCGTAACGATATATCACAAACTGGGGGAACAAATGAGGGTACTGAGCACACATCTGTGCCTCTCGCTCCCATGTGCTCTCCTGGAGTTTCCCATTCGGCCACTTGATGCGCACTAGAGGAATCAACCATCCATGTAGGACCGGATCTTTTTGATCCTGGATCTCCACCGGGACCTCCGCAAAAGGCTCCCCACTATCGATGTCAAGCTCCCTGTGATGAATGTTATGTGTCGGGTCGTGCACACATCTCCTCAGCTGAGATACGTGGAAAACTTCGTGCACCCGGTGCAACTGAGGTGGAAGAGCTAGGCGATAAGCCACCTCGCCTATCCTTCTGAGAACCTGGAATGGTCCGATGAAGCATGGAGATAACTTTCCACCCTGGCCAAATCTCTGTAATCAATGTCGATGTGAGACCCATAAGAAAATGTTGTCGTGATCCTCGAACTCTAGTGGTCTCCGCCTCCTATCAGCATTGGACTTCTGTCTGCTCGGAGTAGTCCTCATCCACTCCTGGATGATCTGTATCTTCTCTGTCGTGGCTTGGACCATCTCTGATTCTACAAGTGCTAACCCCCCATGGTCTGTCTAGCATAGAGGTGATCTTCAATGTCGGCCGTACAATGCCTCGTATGGTGCCATCACAATGGTGGAGTGGTAGCTGTAGTTGTACACAAACTCTGCCAAGGGTAGGTGATCCTCCCAGCTACGACCAAAGTCAAGGACACATGCACAGAGCATGTCCTCGAGTGTATGAATGGTCCTCTCTTTCTGGCCATCTGTATGAGGGTGAAAGGCAGTGCTCAGGCATAGCTGCATCCCAAATTCCTCCTACAACCCCTTCTAAAGACGTGAAGTAATGCGAGCATCTCGATCGGAGATGATAGTTGATGGCACACCAAGAAGATGTACGATCTCCTGAATGTAGAGGCGTCCCAAGATCTCCACTGAGCCCTGCTCTCTCATAGGTAGGATGTGGGCCGACTTGGTGAGTCGGTTGACAATATCCAAAATGGGGTTGTGACCTCTGAAAGTATGTGGAAGCCCAGTCACGAAATCCATAGATATCTTGTCCCACATCCACTCCGGGACCTCCAAGGGCTGTACCAAGCCTACTGGTACGTGATGCTCTGCCTTCACCTACTGGTAGGTGAGGCATCATGAAAAAAACTCTATCATAGCCTTCTTCATTCCAATCCACCAGTGATGTCGTCAAAGATCTAGGTACATCTTTGCCACTCCTGGATGTACCGCCAATGGGGATGTGTGAAACTCTCTCAGAACCTACTCCTGTAATGCAACTGGTACCATAGTACGTTCTCTGAAAAGGATGACATGCTCTCCTCCTAAAGAAATTCCATTAGGAGACTGTCATGTAGATATCCATGCACATCATGTCCCACAGTCAATGTCCCCACGTTGTGCCCCTCTAACCCGGTGAAGTAATGGTCGAGTGACATTGAGCGACTGTAGAAAGGTTTCCCCATCTCTATCCATGAAGGATATCTGCAATACGGCTAGCTGCTCCGTCGCCCCTCCAAGTAGCTGGATACCCTACCTCTTACTGAGAGAATCAGCTACTACGTTCCCCTTCCCAGATGTATAGACTATCTCAAAGTCATAGTCCTGGAGGAACTCGAGCTATCACCACTATCTCAGGTTCAGTTCCTTCTGCGAAAATATATACCTGAGACTCTGGTTGTCAGAGTAGACTGTAAAGCGCTCTCCCATTAGATAGTGAGGCCACATATTCAAGGTGAAGACCACTTCTACTAACACTAGGTCCTGGGTAGCGTAGTTCTGCTCATGTTACCTCAACTGTTGTGATCCATAGGCAATCACTGCCCACTCCTGCATTAGGACACACCCGAGTCTAGTCCCTAATGCATCGCAGTAAACCACGTACCCTAATCCCTCCTCCGGTAGCCTCAAGATGGTTGGAATGGTCAATATCTGTCTCAGTTCCTAGAATCTCTTCTAACATCTATTTGACCATAGGAAGGGTTTCCCCTTCTTCATCAAAGCATAATGTGGTTCTACAACTCTGGAGAAGTCTGGCACAAATCTCCGGTAGCACCCATCTAAACCTAGGAAACTTCGCACCTCCATCACGCTCCTAGGTGGCTCCCAAGATAGCACTACCTCAATCTTCGTAGGGTCCACCACAACTTTCACCTCTGAGATGACGTTCCCCATGAATTGGACCACTCGAATTGAGAACTAAAACTTCGAGAGCATACCATAAATTTGGGGATCTTGGAGTGTGTCCAGTACAACTCGCAAGTGGTTGGCGTGCTCCTCCTCAGTAGTCGAGTAAATCAATATGTCATTGATGAAGACTAAGACAAATCGATCGAGATAAGGTGATAATATCCTAGTCATGAGACTCATGAACACTAGTGGAGTGTTGGTTATGCTGAAAGGCATAACCAAGAACTCATTGTGGCCATACCGACACATGAAGGTCATCTTCTGCACATCCTCATCTCAAACTCTGAGATGATGATAGACACACCTGAGGTCTATCTTTGAGAACCATCATTCTCCCTTGAGCTGATCGAAGAGATCTTCAATCCTCGGAAGTGGATACTTGTTCTTCACAGTCACCTGATTTAGGTGACGGTAGTCAAAACATAGTCGCAAGCTCCCATTCGCCTTCTTGGAAAACAAAATCAGGGAGGCCTAGGGTGAAACATTGGTTCCGATAATCCCCTTTCCCTGCAAGTCCTCCAGATGTACCCATAGCTCTCGTAGCTCAACCGGAGCGATCTGATATGCTAGAGTAGATATCGGGGCTGTCCCGGGGTACATGTCAATATAGAAGTATACCTCTCTGCGAGGAGGTAGTCCTGGAACGTCTTTAGGGAAAACATCCGCATACTGATCCACCACTACAAGAAAAATCAGAATCTGCACATCAAATGCTCCTAGGATGAGTCTATCCAACTGATGAGTGATTGGCTATCCTATCATCTGCGTAAGTCCATCCTGCACTACAAAGTCTCCCTTCTCACTGGTGAAGGTGAACCTACTCCCATCTATGTGGACAAACCACACATTGCGCCTAATACAGTTGATCTGAGCATGGACTGTAGATATCCAATCCATGACAAAGATGACTTCGTAAGGCCTCGATGCCGCTACAAGAAGATCATAGCCGAATCTCTCACCTCCTTGAGTAAGATCACACTACCAAAACCAGTTTGTAATCATTGAGTCTGCTTCAGTATGAGTCTCTAGCCGTAAGGATCGAGCCAACGGCTCTGTCGGAATCACCGAGCTCTGAACAAGGGAAGCAACAATGAAAGAATGACTTGCTCTTGTTTCTATAAGAATTGCAGAAAGGGGGGAGTAGACACATATTGTATCTCGAATCATCTCATGTGCACCGTGGTTGTAGGCCTCCACTGCCTGAAGCTGAGCCTGCCTCTGCCCGGCAGCTCCCTGTGGTCGGGGTGGACCTCCTGGTGGTGGTGGTGGTAGAGCCCCGAAGCATCGTCCACCACCTGCTGCTCGGCCAGCTCCTCTACCTCATCCACCTGTTCTCTGCGGACCACCACGGTCGAACCTCTTCCTCTACCTGGGTGGTCCCTTAACCGTCTGCTTCTCCTCTACATGGCGGTTCGTGCAGTCACGAGCCATGTGGCCCTTCCCGCCACATGCATAACACTATCTGCCTCTCATATGACTGGCTCTGCTGTGTGTTCCCTGCACCTCCGAACCGGTAACATGAGGTCTCCCACCTGATGGTCTGGTCTATTTTGACCCATGTGACATCTATCGATTTCCAGCTGCAGAAGACTTTTCTACGTGCCCCCATGTGGTAGGTCTCACTGCTGGTGTTGGCTCACCAAGAAAGCTCTCTACAAGAAGGGCTCGCTCTAGTAATCTAGCATTCGTCGAAATACTATGGGAGTTCATCGATGCCCTGATATCATGCCTCAGTACCTGCTCAATGGTCCGGGCCCGAAAGAATGGTTCTCGTACCATGTCGGTGGAATAACGCGAGGGGTTGGTAAATCTCACCGAGTACTTGGCTATAGTCATGCTTCCCTGTCGCATATGTAGAAACTCCTTAATGCACACCCCATGGAGTGTGGCTGGAATGAACTCCTAGAAGATAAGGCTCTAGAAATCCATCCAAAGAAGTGATGCCTCATCGTGCAGCTGGAGCATTAGGCTCCACCATCTACAAACTGCCTCGTATAGGAGACTCATCGCAAGGATCACCATAAGATCTGCTAGTGTCCCTAAAAATTTGAAAACTAGAACAATAGCCTCCAGCCAATCCTCGGCAGCCTGAGGGTCCGTCTCCTCACGGAACCTGGGCGGTGCGGCCCGCGGCTGGGCGCGGCCAGCGGCCCGGCTCGGAAGCCGGTCGCGGCTTGGCTCGCGGCCGAGCGGGGCGCAAAGGGGGGCACCTCCACCTTGATTCTGAAAGGGCGGCCCCTGGTGGGGTCTGCCCTATGGACTGGGCGGGGGTTTCAACCCCCAATTTTTCTGGAAAATGGCGTGCCATTATGGCCGGCAGGCCGAGCTGCCGCGGGACCCTTCAGGGTCCCGCCTCCCGGAGCGCTTGCAGCTGGCCGAGCCCGGCCGCCCCTGTTGAAGACTATCTTGACCTTAGGCAGCGGCTCCTATCCGACCGGCGCGACGTGATGGCGATGCGCCCCTCCGCCGCAGCCCGCACCATCTGAGGCCTCCCGTGGTTCTTCCAGTGGGGTATGATGGCGTCGCGAATCACCCAGGCGGCCCGCTCCGGTCGTGGTCTTCTTCCTTCCCGCGTGGTGCAACGACACTGCACTGCCTTTTCCTCAAACACCATTATTGAAAAAAACTAGTAAACGGGGAGGAGAGTCAGTCGTGTTTGTGCGGTCTGATCTCTTACCATTACTTCTGTAACATTTGGAAAAATTAAACGAGATACATCAACAATATAACCAATCACATTCTTAATTAACCAATATTAAATTTAACCACAACAACAACAAATGATTTCAAACGACGGGCGTTGCGAAAAACGGCGTCGCGGGGTGAGGTTCCGTAGACGTCGACAGGGAGCGTCCATGGAGGAAGGGGATTCCCCACTTTTTGTCACAGAGAAAAGAAAAGGAGGCATGTCGTCGTCCTTTGTGGATTTGGCATTCTTCGACAAAGAGGATGAATTTCTTCGCGGAAGGAACTCGAGCTCTCTCTCCCCAAAATCTTCACACAACAGATAACCCCCCAAAATAAAATAAGACTTATCTTATTTTATTAATTCAATTCATGCATTTCAATTTTAAAATTCAAACACATAACTCAATTAATTTATTATGTGTGTTGGCATGATTAAAGAGGAGTGAGAGGAGAGTTACACAATTAAATGATACCAATATTAATGGGGTCCTTCCATGTATTTATCATGGGAGTTCAAAGGGGTTAAGTGTTATGGAATGTGAAAATGTTGGTGCTCATGTGGGCCCACCCTCCCTCATAATCACCCATGGGAAGTTGGGTGGTTGTGGGCCCCCCAACAACATCCCATGAGAGATTTTAACATCCCAGGATAATAAAATAAAATATTACAAAATTTTATTAACTTTTCACTTAAACCCCAAAATTTAACTTCTTCTCCTGAGCAAACACATCAATGGTAAAAGTCCTCTTAAGAAAATATCGGTGATGCGAGTTCATCAGTGCCCTATGATTTCAATTCTGAGCACCAGTTGAAAAAATAGAAAAACCCACTCGTTAGTTCATAGAACGTACCCGAGCTAATATTTGGAAATTGATTCTGGGCACTCCGGGGCTTGGAATGAGGTTTTTTCAGAAACTTCTTACTCGTAAAATCCAAAAGAATTTAAGAAAAAATTCTCTCCTTGAAATTTACAGGTTTTTACTTGTTTTTTCGTGTACCATGGAATCCAAAAAAAATATTGTTGGACCCCATTTGGATTAATGGTCTATACTTCAACATGATACTCTTGAGTATCCACGATCTCAAATATCAAATAGATCTTTTCATGATATTTGTTTACCTATATAGGTTAATTTTTACCATTACAGAACTGTGGTTTGACACTCATGAATTCTCAAGATGGATCTCCTTCTACAATATCTCTAGGTTGTACCTCCATAGCTAGATTTTAGAATGTGTGGAACATTCTATACAATATCATGATTTTATCACACAATATCCACACAAAAATATGATTTATTTGTGGATTAACATTAGTAGTATCAACTACACCCTCCTCTGAAACTGGCAGAACACCACTCAGAGGCTTACTACTACACGCTGAAGAAAATTAATGATCCGAAAATAGAAAAAC
Organism: Viscum album; assembly: GCA_963277665.1. Taxonomy (NCBI): domain Eukaryota; kingdom Viridiplantae; phylum Streptophyta; class Magnoliopsida; order Santalales; family Viscaceae; genus Viscum; species Viscum album. The sequence goes on from OY728127.1 coordinate 2,019,797,658, forward strand.
AATTGTGCATACCCCAAAAACCATTATTATAAACTGATATTATCATCAAGTATAATACCCCAAGCTTCCACGGTATGCTTCTCTTGGAATAATGCAGTAGCGTGCGTTGTATGCAACTTCATGATTCTAACACGCCGCGACCAATTAAAGTAGTCGTTATGGATAGTAATGCCCACTTTTTGAAATTATATACATTTTATATTTCAAAATGGATTTCATTTTTGGATTAGTAATATATAAATTACCCTAGGATGAAATTTTGGTACTTTTTGGATAACTTTTATATTTTGATGAATAGTGAAACTTACTAAATTTTTAATAAAAAACATTTTTAATAAAAATAATTACTAGTGATAAATTATGAATTTGAGTGGTTTTAAAGTATATTTATTATATATTTTTACCATTTATTACAATTTTGGTCATTGGAAAAAATTTCACATTTAAACTGGACATAAACAAGTGTCAATCTTTTGATAGTTATTATCTCTTAAAAACACACTTTTTGTTTTGATAGCGGGAATTAATTTTAAATTAATTACTGACATTTCTGTGTTTTGAATTTGGAAGAATGGACTCCATATTTTGAATCAGGATGTCCAAATTTTGTAAACAGTTAATTTATATTTTTGGACATTTTGAATAATTATTTCGGTAATATTTTATTTACCATGTTTTTAGGGTAAATCCAATAAATATGGGTAAAAATATAATATTATAATATTTATAAATTACCCTAAAACGTGTCTTAACCATATTGTTTAATACATTTACGACCATGGTCATCTTTGGGTCTTTTTTGGGACCCCATGGATCCACTTGTACGTGATAATGACACTTTATATTAATTAAGTTAAAGTAAATACAAAAATGACATAAGCCTATATCTTTTAGTAAGACAATTCATACATGTGGTTATATATGTTAAATTTTCAACTATAAAAAATTCCTTAGAAATACAATACGATTTTCTACATAATGGTATTTTATTTATAATTTTTAGACATTTTATAATTTAGTTTATTTATGACACAATGATGATGCAGTAATTACCTTATTAGTGAAATATTAAAATAATTTATATTATAAATACCCAAATAAATATAATTTGAATCATTTAATGAATTCAACAAATTTCATATTTTAATATTACATGTTAGTATTTATTTAAGTAAATTTTTTTGAGGTAATCATGCTGGTATGATTTTCATAAAAATCAATTACCAAATAGTGTCAAAAATGACATAAAAGAGATTTAAAAAACATATTATATTATTGATTGATATTAAATTCCTAAAAATCTATGGATCGACCAAAGAACTTTTATCATGATATTTTTATCATTAATGGCCCACTTGGGGTTCTCTTGGAGGTATATAGTAAGTTTATTAACTATATAATATAAAAATACAAATTGACAGGGTAAATGTCAAACTAATTAACCAACAGTTAAAACTAAAAGATATGGTTAATATAATGACACAAACCTATATAAAATATATTGGTTGAAATGAGTTTGACCCATACCAACCTTATTATTTTAATAATTCACTTTTGAGTCATTATAAACCGAATATGAATTTATTATAAAATAATACTTTAGATTTTTCCTAAAGAGTCGCTCCCCCCCTTATAAAAGGACACCACTTATAACCAATTATTAACACCTTAAATTCCATTTGGATCGGCCAAACCCTGCCCATATATTCTCTCAACTTCCCTCCCTTCAACCTAGAGGACTTAGTTTAATCAGAAAACCAACATATGGAGCCCTTTTGATCAAATCAAAAGGAAGATCCCGAAGAAGAGGTAATGTTTTCACCACCCCTTTTTCAAATTCCTTTCTTCTTCAACATCTTCTTTCTTTGTTATTTCCTTTCTAAAATAATAAATCCAGTATGTTCTATACACTATTATGTTATTATAAATATGGTACAACCATATTTATTATTCTATCCATCCTTTGAATGACATGTCACCATACGTGCGTACGTACGGCTTACCGTCTCCACGTTGTGGTGTAATTGTTATTCAAAACATTATTATTTGGATGGGTATAATAATGATGTGTAATTCATGTAAATAATAAATATAACATGATAATGATTCTGTATATATGATATAATTTCCATTTATAGATTATTTTAATATCAAAAGAGTGATATTTTCGCTCGTGCGTACTTACGGACTACCGTCTCCATGAACGCGATGAGATTCATTCCCCATCGTATCCATGCAATTATAATTCTCAATTGATGATTAAAAATAATTTTTAAGGACTTCATATCAGTCTGGATATGAATAGTGTTCAACCTATCCATAAAAAACACGGCTTATGTAACAAAATATATAAAAGAAAATGAGTATGTTATCACCCAAAACGATGATAATACTAAGAAATTATTATAAAATAAATGTTAAAAGATCATATATAATATCATATTAATTTATATGATTCATGAATAATTTAATAACAATTATTTCGCCATTATACAGGAGGCTAACCTACCCTCAACCAATGAAAATTACAAGGTAATGGGTTTTCATCTCACTCTTTATTCTCATGAGATTCATGCCATATTGCCACTATTACATTTTATGGGGTGTATGTACTGCCCATAATTGTAGTCTTTGTGTAATACACTTTGATTTATGTGTATTTACATATTCACTGTATGATATCTCTTTCATGGGTTGTATGTTTCGTATGTTACCAAATTGGTAAGGGTTTATTTCATAATCTCTTCATTATTCAAGGTTGTTTATACGTAATTATCTATTGGGACCTCTTTATCATCCACATACATGTTTCATAAAAAGGTATTTCAAAACAGTCATATTATTTTACAGAATATGGGTTAAAGTCATTTATACCCTTGTTTGACTTTTTATAAGACGTTTATAAAGGAATATTTCTGTCATTTTACAAACAAGGTCCTTTTTAACCTTTTCGACAGAAATAAGGTAAGAATGTCTTTTTTTTACTTATACGGTGGGTGCAGTTATTTTCGGCCATTATAAAATATTTGAAGCTTCCCTTACAAGCTTATAAAAATATTTTCAAAGTAAATGTTTTATTTTATAATTATGTGACATTTAAATGATTTAAAAAAAGGGATACATCTCTCAAATAGTTTTTATTTCATCTATGTCAACATCCTTTGATAAATTTTACACTTATTTGAAGTTGATTTATTATGATACAAATCATCCATATTGTATTTAATGTTTTGTGATATGTTTGACTATGGATGAGTTATTTTTTATGCCATTAATGGTTAATGATTAATGTTTTCTAATTTCTTATTCTATTTTTAATACAAATATTTATGTTATACTTCATCCTCTTCTTACGATGAATGTGTTGGACTAGTATATTCTGGGTTTGGGACCGGTAAAAGTTTGCCCTCCAGGTTGGGGTCTAGTTACAACAGACCCTCCGGATTGGTGTCCGGTTATTAGAGGCACTCCGGGTTGGTGTCCAGTTATTAGAGGAACTCCAGGTTGGAGTCCGGTTACAGAGGCTCTCCGGGATGGAGTCCAGTTACAGAGGCTCTTCGGGTTGGGTTTCTGATTATAGTTATCACATTGGTCTTGGCACGAGGCCTTGACACATAAATTAAAGTTCATCATTATGCATTCCCTAGTTATGAAAGTTTTTATTGATATTGCATGTTATTATTCTATTAGTATAATATACATGTGAATAATTAAATGGAATTATTTCATTTTATCTTTTCCATATTTTGATCAAAATCAAGTTTAAAAGGCTTTTGTTTTAGTTATACATTTCCTTAAATGTTGATGTTTATTTATGCAAGTTTCTGCTATATTGTTACCCTTACTGAGTATCTGATCTCACCCCTTTCAATGTTTTTTTCCCAGGATGTGAAGATGTATTTTATGAATGACTTGTAAGGATAGTATATGGGGATATGAAGAAAAGAAATTTTTGTAGTTTTTTTATTTATGATGTAATGTATGACTTATGAATATATCTAGTGTTTCCATGGCTACTAAACTGATCGGTATTTTGGGATTTGATCCCCTGTGATCATGCCAATGTAATATAATAATGCACCAACTCTGGGGAACTGTGGTCGAGGCGTTACAGTTGGTATCAGAGGAATTTTAGTACAATCCATAGAAGATATATTTAGATAAACTCTGATTAGATCCCATAGACCGATGACAGACTTTGAGGATTAGAATAGAAGAACTTCCTATAATTTTGGTATTGTAGGAATTTTGTGAGTTTTCCTAGAAATACATCCCTGTCTAGATATGAGCAGGTAGAGGCAGCTCTGTCATAGACGTACGTAGGGGTAAAACCCAAAAACACCACTTTGAGCTAGACTCGAATGGGAACTGGTGCACGACAACGGACCTTTTTTCACTTTTGTTTACGACACTCCCGGGGGATAGGCTTATAATAATTCTCATTTTATTTACAGACCATTATGAAGGGTTTATAAGTATATATTTCCTCAAAGAAAACATTTTTATGATTATGGATTATATACATAAATAATTCAATTTATTTTAAGTGTTTTAAAAGTATGGAATTATGAATTTTCATTTATAAACTGATCTAGATTATGCCATTGTTTAGAAATAGTGCATAATATTATAAATGGAAACTGTATCCATGTACACACTCCATGTTGGGATTTCCTACCTGCTCTGGATAATTATAGTGGAGTTGGTGATGCAACTGGTGCTAATCAGCTTATTACCATACTTGGACAACTCACTTAGGTTATGAATAATAACCTTACCCATATAGAGCACCCTGATCCACAACGTCGAGGATCAATGTTAGATCACTTCATGAGGAAATAACCACCAATATTCAATATGAGTACAAATACATTGGTAGGTGGGAAATGGATAAGTTCCCTAGAGAAAATATTTCAGGCTTTGGGGAGTAGTGAAAGTGAAAAAAGTTATAATGGTAGTTTACCGCCTCACTAGAGATGATAATCAATGGTGGCCATTGATTAAAAACACTAAGGAAGATGATTAAGTATCAAATATGGAATGGAGGGAGTTCAAATATCTGTTTTTAGAATAATACTTTCCTCGGGACCATCGAGAAGATATGGAAATACAATTTCGGAGTCTGAGACAAAAGGAGGATGAGATTGTCACAAAGTATGAGGCTAACTTTACAAGGTTAGTAAGGTCTGCTGGAGATTATATACGTAACCCAAGAAGAAAGACTGATCATTTCATTGATGTGTTAAAACCATTTCTTCATCGATAATTTGTCTCACAATATTTCTCAATGTACAAAGATATAGTCTCATGTGCTCTCAAGACAAAAAAATAATTCTCTGAATCTTATGACAATAAAAAAAAGTAAGTGAAGAAGAGAACGATGGAGAAATAGACAGATAAAGGGAAAAGGGAAAGAAGGATTTTCCATTATGTGAAAATTTTGGGAAGAAACACCCATGTACATGCCTAAAAGGAATGAGAGTTTGTTACAAATGTGGCGAAAAAGGTCCCCAGACTCATGATTGCAAGGGAAAGAAGGAGGCTGTCAATGTTGAATGCTACAATTGTAGGGAAATGGGGCATTATGAAAATGAATATCCTAAGTGTCAAGGAAACTTACCACATAAAATTCCAAGGGATCAAGGCCATGCTTATGCTGTTACTACAGTTAAAGAGGAATAATTAATGTATTTGAGTTTTTGGACACGGGGATTTAATTCTGTTTATGAGAATAAATTGATATATATAAGTATTGTGCTATTGTAGTTGTTGTTTTAAATTAGGGATTAATATGACTAAGGTAATCATATTTACAGTATGTGACAATAAGAGAATCTTTACTCTATTTGGGGAATCTGACGTTGCGATTGATTTTGGAATATAGAAACCTTTTACAGAATGTCTGGACAGAGGTACTTTTGATAACTATAATGTTTTGGAATTGATTAAGATTAACTTTGGACAGTATTATTCAAGGTTAAAACATTTCTTATGATTATTTTTTGAATATTATTATACTATAGTTTTAGGAAATGAACAACCTGTAGGTCGGGCGATAACACATCGTGTCGGACAAAGATGCAAGAATCAAACCGACAACCAAAGTGCAACATCCCTTTATTACCGACCACCAGCCTATAGGAAGTTGCTGGTTATTACGAAATATTTTTTTCCATTATAGTGGTATATTTTAATGATTGGAACTTTATAATATTAGGATAAAAATAATATTTGTGAGTTCTATTGTATTTTGAGGTGGAAGATGAGTTTCTGGTAGTAATTAGTTGAAGTATGAAATCTCTACTTGTCAGGATGTATATATATATAATTATCTTATTCTATGAATAAATTAATTATTTATCTTTAGGGAAAGGAAATTAAGATAAAAAATGTGTTATCCTAATACCTTATGTTTTGTTGAACTGATTATATTTTAAATCATCATAGATTGATCGCTTTGAGGCCCTCAATTCTATACATGTTTATGATTGATGGCCTCAATCACTCCCTATAAAAATTTACATTTTCCTCTAATTACGTGTCTATAATTTCCAACAATGTTCTCCTATTTGAAACCCTAATTTGGTGGTTACATTCTCATTTCCCTTTCCCTCTTATTAAAACTAAATTGTATTAACCCTTTTTCTGATATGGGTTTTCCACAAAGGTATACTTTATTTTCAAACTTTTATTTTCAAAGAACAATTTTAAATTGAGAGGACGCAATTATTTGAAGGTGCGGAGAATGTAACACCCCATGCATCCACGATATTCTTCACTTTGAATAATACAGTAGTGTGTGTTGTACGCTACTTCGAGATTCTAACACGTCACGACCAATCAAAGTAGCCATTATGGATAGTAATACCCACTTATTGAATTTTTTAAAATTTTATCATTCAAAATGGAACTCATTTTTTGAATCAGAATATCGAAATTACCCTAGGATGAAATTTTGGTACTTTTCAGATAAATTTTATATTTTGATGAATAGTGAAAATTACTATATTTTTATTAAAAACAACTTTTTCAATCAAAATAATTAACAATGAAAAATTTTGAATTTGAGTTGTTTTAAAGTATATTATGAATACATTTTTACCATTTAATAAAATTTTTGTCATTGTACATAATTTCACATTTAAACCCGACATAAACAAGTGTCAATATTTTGATAGTTATTATCTCTTAAAAACAAGATTTTTGTTTTGACAACTGAAATTAATTTAAAATTAATTTATGCCACTTCTGTGTTTTGAATTTGGAAATATGGAATCCATATTTGGAATCAGGATGTACAAATTGTGTAAATAGTTAACTTTTATTTTTAGTAATTTTGAATAATTACTTTGGTAAATATTTTATATACAGTGATTAAAGGGTAAATTTGGTTGATAAGGGTAATCAAATAATTTTATAATAATAATAAATTACTTTAAAACGTGTCTTAACCCTATTGTTTGATACATATCCAACCATGGGTAACTTTGGGTCGATTTTGGGACCCCATGGATCCACTTGTAAGTGATAATGACACATTATATTAATTAAGTTAAAGTAATACAAAAATGACATAAGCCTATATCTTTTAGAAAAACAATTTTTACATAGGGTTATATATGTTATATTTTCGACTATAAATATTCACTATAAATCTAATAAGATTTCTTACAAAATGGTATTTTATGTATAATTTTCAGACATTATATTGTTTAATTTATTAATGACACAATGATGATGTAGTAATTACCTTATTAGTGAAATATTAAAATAATTGATTTTATAAATACCAAAATATATATAATTTGAGACATTTAATGAATTCCACAAATTTTATAGGTTAATATGAAATTTTATTATTGATTTAATTAACTTTTTATGAATTAATCATGTTGTTATCAGTTTCAAAAAAATAAAATACCAAATAGGGTCAAAATAGACATAAAATAGTTTTAAAAACAAATATTATATTATTATTTGATATTAAAATTTTAAAAATATATGGATAGGCCAAAGGACTTTTGTCATGATAGGTGTATCATTAATGGACCACTTGTGGGTATATTGGAGGTATATAGTATGTTTATTACATATATAATATAAAAATAAAATGTGACATGGTAAGTGTCAAACAAATAAACCAAGAGTTAAAACTAAATGATAAGGTTAATATAATGACCCAAACCTATCTAAAATCTATTGGTAGAACGGATTTCGACACATAACCACATTAGGATTTTAATAATATAATTTGGAGAAATTATAAACTGATTATGAATTTTATTATAAAATAATACTTTATGTTTTTTCTAAAGATCCCATCCCCCCCTTATAAAAGGACCCCACTTCTAACCAATTCTTCACACCATAAAATCCATTTGGATCGGCCAAACCCTGCCCAAATACTCTCCCAACATCAATATTTTCAACATAGAGGCCTTATTTTGATCATAAAGCCAACCTATGGAGCCCTTTTGATCAAATCAAAAGGAAGAACCCGAAGAAGATGTAATGTTTTCACCACCCCTTTTTCAAGTTCCTTTCTTCTTCAACTTCTTCTTCCTTTGTTATTTCCATTATAAAATAAAAACTCTAGTATATTATATATACGGTGATGTTATTATTAATTTGGTACAACCATATTAAGTATTCTATCCATCCTTTGAATGACATGTCACCATACGTAGATACGTACAGCTTACCGTCTCCACGTCGTGGTGTAATTGTTATTCAAAACAGTATTATTTGAATGGGTTTAATAATGATGTTTAATTTATATAAATAATAAATATAACATGATAATTATTCTGTATATATGATATAATTTATAATTATAGATTATTTTATTATCAAAAGAGTGATATTGTCGCTCGTGCGTACGTACAGACTACCGTCTCCACAAACGTGATGAGATTCATTCCCCGTCGTATCCATGCAATTATAATTCCCTTTTGATGATTAAAAATAATGTTTAAAGACGTTATATCATTATTTATATGAATAAGATACCACCTATCCATAACAAACATGGCTTATGTAACAAAATATATAAAATAAAATGAGTAAGTTAAAACCTGAAACGATGATAATACTAATATATTATTAAAAAATCAATGTTATAAGATCATATATAATATTATATTAATGTATATGATTCTTGTAAAATTTAATAAAAATTATTTCACCATTATACATTAGGTGAAACTACCCTCAACCATGGAAAATTACAAGGTAAAGGGATTTCATCTCACTCTTTATTCCTGTGAGATTCATGCCATATTGCAACTATTAACTTTTGTGTGGTGTATGTACTGCCCATAATTGTATTCTTTGTGTAATACACATTTATTTTTGTGTATTTACATATTCATTGTATGATACCTCTTTCATGGGTTGTATGTTTCGTAAGTTACCAAATTGGTAAGGGTTTATTTCATAATCTCTTTATTATCTGAGGTTTTTTATACGTAATTATCTATTGGGACCTCTTTATCATCCACATCCTTGTTTCTTAAAAATGTATTTCAAAACATTCTTAATATTTTACCAAATATTGGTTAACATCCTTTATACCCTTTTTTAGTTTTTATAAGAAGTTTATAAAGGAATCTTTCCATCGTTTTCCAAACAAAGTCCTTTTTAACCTTTTCGACAGAATTAAGGCTAGAATCTCTTTTTTTACTTATACAATGGGTGCGGCTATTTTTGGTTGTTATAAAATCTTTGAAGATTCCCTAATAAGATTATAAGAATATTTTCAAATTAAATGTTTTATTTTATAATAATATGACTTTTAAATGATTTCAAAAAAGAGGTATTTCTCTCAAATAGTTTTGATTTCATCTATGTCAACATTCTTTGATAAATTTGACACTTTTTTGAAGTTGATTTATTATGATACAAATATTCCATATTGTATTTAAGTTTTTTTGATATGTTTGACTATGGATGAGTTATTTTTATTCCATTAATGTTTTATGATTATTGTTTTGTCATTTCGTATGCTAGTTTTAATACGAATGTTTATGTTATATTTCATCGTCTTCTTAAGATGAATGTGTTTGACTAGTATGCTCCGGGTAGGGGACCAGTAAAAGTAAGCCATCTGGGTTGGGGTTCAGTTACAGAAGACCCTCCGAGTTGGTGTTCGGTTATTAGAGGAACTCTGGGTTGGTGTCCGGTTATTAGAGGCACTCCGGGATGGAGTTCGGTTACAGCGGATCTTCGGGATGGAGTCTGGTTACAGAGGCTTTCTGGGATGGGTTTCCAGTTACAATTATCCCTTAGGTATTGTCACGAGGCCTTCACACATAAATTAAAGTTCGACATTATGCATTCCCTTGTTATAAACATGGTAATTGATATTTCATGTGATTATTCTATTAGTAGAATATCGATGTGAATAATTAAATTGCATTATTTACTTTTATCTTTTCCATATTATGATGAAGTTCAAGTTTAAAAGGATTTTGTTTTAGTTATACATTGCCTTAAATATTTATGTTTATTTATTAAAGTTTCTGCTATATTGTTATCCTTACGGAGCATCTAAGCTCACCCCTTTCAATGTTTCATTTTTCCTAGGATGTGAAGAACTATTTTATGAATGGCCTTCAAGGATAGTAAGGGGGGATATGATGAAAAGATGTTGTTGTAGTTTTTTTATTTATGATGTAATGTATGACTTATGAATATATCTAGTGTTTCCAATGCTACTAAACTGATCGGTCTTTCAGGATTTGATCCCTTGTGATCATTCCAATGTTATGTAATAATGCACCGAATCTGGGTAACTTGGGTCGGGGCACTACATCAAGACTCATATAATGAGACAAACATTCCTACATACCATTGTAAATTCATACTTTTCAATGTATGGGTTGGTCAAGAACTCACATCAACCTCCCTGTCAATTCGTAGTAATTCTATATCTAGTCTACCAAATGTCCCAAGACAATGAAGCATAAAGAAAACCCATAGTTGAACCGATAATACCATATATTAATGTTATAACTTGGATACCCTCTCAATACAGTCCCCCGAAGCAATCCACTATATACCCGGAGGGTGTTCCTGACCCCACGATCTGGTGACACGCACCACGACAACAAATAACAACATGATGGGATGATATCTCCCAACCTAAAGCAATAACAACATGATATATATACATACAAAAGAAATAAAAGATATATTAAAATATATTTCATAAAATATATGAAAAAATGGGTGAGAAACAATTTCCATGAGACAATTAAAACTAAAAAGGACTATAAAACCAAACAACTACTCCAATTCCTCCATGTGATAGAGTGGGAAAACTCCCACACTCTAACAACTATCAATAAAAATACCCAGCTCACAGAAAACCTGACCGCCATATTTTGGCTACTTGATGTTCCCTACACTGAATGATATAACATGGTCCATGCAACACCAAAAGTTTTCACAGGTTGTGGAAAAAATCTCTAAAATATCTCAATGAGATGTTCCATAAAAATATTCTATATAATAATCTTTAAATTCTCACCTTTATGAAAAAATATGGAATGATTACTGTTTAACTATTTTTATATCAAAGTCTTCTAAAAATTAAATAATTGCCTTATATTCCAAATTAAAAATAATTTTGCAAATAAAATTGAAATAATATCACAAAAATATATCAAAACATATATATATATATATATAATAAAATAATATCATGTATCATGTGTTATATAAAATCATTGTTATTAAAATCAGAATGGTAAAAACCAAAATTTCCCAAATTAGAAAAAACAACAAGAAAAATCAAGGCAAGGATCAAACTTTGTAAGGATATCTAGGACAATCATAACATACATGGAAAATATCTAATTAATCTAGAACTATAGAAATTAATTTTTTCTACAGTGGATATGAATACCCTAGAAGCTGAAACTTGAAACAGGTATAACAAGTCCCTATAATAATAGGCATATGGATTAGATGAATGCACAATGAGAAAACCCCTGAAATAATGATGAAACCTATTTCTACACCTTCAACCAATGTGCCCATGGAATTACATGTGCACTATCTTTCAAATAAATTCACAAAAACATTTTCATTAAACCATGATTTGAAAACCATTTCAGAAGACCATTTCATAAATCATTGAAAACCATTTTCATTAAAATATACTAGGTGAATCCCAAAATTTATAAAAATTCATTTCCAGACATAAAAAACTATATAAATCAATCATTATATTTTATTTAATAAGAAAATTTAACAAAAATAGTGGAAAAGCATTTCACTAACCTAGGAAAGTGATGGATCCACCTAACTCAAAATATGGGTCGAATACAGCCGAAACTGGAGAAACCAACATAGAAGAACACACAACAACAATAAAGTACCTATTTATATTCTACACATCATTAAATTTATTCAATTTCACATAAGGGTTAGTAGAGAAGTGTAAATAATACATAACTCAACAACTCACACCACCTCATCATAATCAAAAACTGAAATAGCCCTTAGAGAAATATTGCATTAATGATCTAGAAGGAAACAAGAAGAAACATCACTATTGGTCATGGGATATGATAAATAATGAAAAGGTGATATCACAATAAAGGAAATGAAGAATAATAAATTGTTACTCAACCAGATATATGAAATCAATTTACAAAAGATATCAGTCACTAAATGAAGTGTTCAAAAATGAAAAAATTCTCCCAAACTCACCAGAGAAGAGCCTACGAAAGAGAGTGGAGAGAGATCTGGAAGAACAAATAAACATATTATCTAATTAAGTGACCTAAAATAACTATCATTTATGACTACAGTGCATGAAAACCCTTTACTCATTGTTAAATACATAAGGATCACATATACTGAAAAACTTATCCGATCATTTCTGAATTTGACTTTTAACATTACCTGATATGTAACTTATTAATTGTGTGCGTCATTTCATGTTATGTACCAGATTCATGGGGTCTTACCTATATAATTTAAACACCATATTCTCCCATTACTTGGATCATTATACTCTAGAAGACGTAAAAATGTCAACATTATTTGATGAAAACCCAACACACCTTGTGTGTTCTCCAAACACATGGACACCCCTGCAAATATGTATCATGTATATACCTAGAATATATTAATTAAAAAAACATAAATCTCTCAGCATTATGTCATGATTGTATGTAAATTATTTCCCCATTTATGAGTCCCAATACACACCCAATTAAAGAGTAAAAACCTAATGAGAAAAAAATTACATAAATGCATGTAACAAAAAGTTATAAGAATCAACTCCACTAAAAGATTAGAATAAAAATATTAATATTTCTGATAATTGATTCAAAAAATAAATTGATTTTAAATATAAAATTAATATTTGGTTTTCATCCTTTATACATGATAAGGATTAATTGTTTAATATTATATAACCAAATAGATGAAAAAATGAGAGATATAGAGAGAAAAATAATTTAAGTAAATGTATTTCTGAAATAAATACAATGGATAAATTTCATAAAGTTGTTTAAATATAATCTTTTAATATTCCTATTTCTAATTCACCCATACCATTATTTTGACTAGATATAGCTTTGAAAACTATTTGTTATTCAAAAAAACACTTCTAGATCCATCAGAACCAAATGATTTAGAATCTTTTGAAACATCAATTTTTCCAACAGCTGTGGACAATGAAAAAAGGTAAAGATATTTTTATTGAAGCTAAAACATAAAATCAAGCAGATAATTCAACGTAAATATTGGTTCCAATATAATTTGATAATCCAATAAAGATTTCTGTATAGAAAAATATTAAAAAGTTTATAAATGTAGTTTTAATGATATTCTGACTTCAATATAAAAAATAGAACAATAAAATGAAAACGAAAGGGGGAATAAGAATAATAAGAATAAGAATAAGGAAAGGAAGATGAAGGTTCATCATATGTAAGAGAATAAAGACCACATGTTTTAGTGGATTCATTGAAGACTTCAGATTCATAATCCATTGAAGCACATAAATATATAGATCATTTTTGTCATATTCTAAACTAAATTACTCATTCAATTATATACAATCCAAATATTTATGAAATGTGTTAAAAAATTAAAAAATATTATTACAAAATCCTAATTGTTGATGTTTCTTCCAAAATCATTGAGTTATATTGGGATGTACTGAAAAAAATTCATTGAATGTCAAAGGCACACAAAATAAGATTCAATAAAATTAGAAAGAGGATGAGGCAAGTATATGTAGAGATAAAACCAAATGATTATCAAATTGAGAAGGTCATAATGGTTTGTTTTGAAGATGTTTATTTGTTTCAAATGTTATCCCCATATTTCTTGAATAGATAATAGTTTGTGGAGAAGTGCAATGATATTTCAAAATCATTTTATTTTGAGATATTTGAATTAAAAGAATAAATTTTGAATCTAAAATAATATAATTTCATGTTACAATCATTTGAAGAATAATTCCGAATGATGATGAAAAAAAATTGTTTTATTAAATATGGGGTTAAATGATTGAAATAATAGGATTATATGATCTTATTCATGGATGATAGGATAATAATGATTGATTCCCCAACAAGAAATTATTAGATGGGAACATATGATTTTATGAACAGATAATTAATTGTTAATTTTTTTATAATAAACAATGAACATATTTTGTATTAACTCTTAATTTATTTTAAATTTATGGAATTATATTTAGATTATATGACTTTTTCCAAAAATATGTTTTTTTTAGTGTTTTCCAGTTTTACTTGTATGAATCTTATTTCTTTTATCACATATGAGTATTAATATAAAACAATAGTTTTGTATTTTGTTTTACATCATTTTAATAAAATATATTATTTTCCTTGTTCATTTTTTCAAATCACCAATGGGGATAATTTTTTTATGTGCGAAAAATTTTATAAAGGGTGTAAATTTATCTATTGGGGATAATTGATTAATGTGTAAAATGGTATTAAATAGTTTTTATTGGATTGATTATGATGAACAAAAATAATTCATCATCACAGGGGTGGTTAAGATATGATAAAAGAAGTTATGTTTTATGATGATTTCCATTGAAAATAATTAACACACAAATGGTTTTATGTTTTTCAATGTTAATTTTTTTAATTTTAGGTGATTTGTTATTTGATTTTTGAAAAGTTATTTATAAATGAGTTGATTGTAAAATTTATTCTTTTCCTTTCGGTAGTATTTAAAATCACACAACATTCCATAAAAAATAATTTTATCAAATTTACATATCCCAACATTATTAAATTTATTATATAGAAACCATCTATTTCTAATGAACATACAAATAGTTCAAATATAAGCAAATAAATAAATTATTCATTAATTTGATCTATTGGAATGTTATAGAGTCTATTCGATCATACAGAGTATTGTTCGATCCATTGGATAAACATTTTTTTATTGCTCATACTAACTGATGTCATATCCAATAGACTGATAGTAGTTTAGATATATCACAGTAGCCTTTGTTTAGTTCATAAGATATATGAATTGTACTTCCCATCTATAACATCTCGCCTTCTTATAACATAAACTTTCATTACATTCCACATAACTGAGGATCTTTAAGGTCTAGTATAAGGCCCCATCCTTAAAACTTACTTAATCTTGAGTTATTACAAGATTACACATTGAGGATCTTTTCAGGTTTAGAGTTTTAGAGAATTAGATCATGAAACATTCATTACATTCCACATTTAAACAAATTGGTTACATAAAAGATAGTATCCATTCTTCCCATCAACGGAAACATATTGAAAATAAAACATGGATTCTTTCTTAACACATCCTTGACTCTATCATCTTATCATGTACCTTTCCCTTGACCTGAAAAAAAACATTTCAAAAACTTGGGATGAGCATAAAAATCTCAGTAAGGGATATAAAAATATGGAAAGGAAACATGAGTTCATATATACATAATACTGAAATCATAATTTACCCATAAAACATAGGCACTTTAACCTACCTCATCAAATCATGAATAAATCATAGAAATCATAAGACATAAAGGTATCTTGAGGCATTCATAACATTCTTACGTAGGGAGTAACCCTCTTGGTTACGTTTGGAATACCCATCACAGTATATTCCCTAAAATCTCTTCGGAGAAACCTTAACATTTCACTCCTTCGCGTTACCCAATGCATTGGAGAGCTATATCGGGCTCACCCGCCCTTAGTTTATCACAGAACCACCCGTTCTTCATAACAATGCCCAAGATCCATAACATAATCGTATCACATAAACATGAAAAAAGGAAACATAACATTTCCACATTTCAATCACAATATCACATTTTAGGATATTGAAATAATGAAACCATTCAAAAAGAAACAATTTCCAAAACCATTTAAAACATTTAATAAAGTGATTTTTGAATCAAAGTGTCCCATACCACCTTGACGCTTTTAACATTTAAAACCATTAATATCCATATAAATAAATCCTTAAAACCATTTTGAAAACATGGATATTAATAAGAACAAATAATTAAAACATTTAAAATGATATTTTTGTTAAAGGGGTTTTACAAAAATTAGAGACACTTGAATACAATAATCGAGGAATAACATTTAGTCAGAACTTTATAATATCATGAGAATAAAAGGATTCATGATATAATACTCCAAAGGACAGTATATACACCATATAAGAGTGAATTAGTGCATAACAACAATGAACCCTCAATAGAAATGTCAAATGTGATGAAATCCCTTATAAAGAATGTATCCTTAAATTAAGGACAAATAAATCTCAAAAATATGTGTGACAAATATATATACACCCAATATAAGTGGATATTAAGTGTAAAAAAGGTCATTCACACATATTCAATGGATGACGTATTCAATGACTACAAGTTGAACCCAAGGAAATTGAAATTGGGTTAAAATGTTCCCTTGACAGCCTAACGACATCACATCAAAATGAGTTGATGAGAGATAAAAAGTGTATCTAATCACTTGGACATAAAATTTATATCAATAAGGATGTATGTGAACATATCCCAACATAAAAATATGTAAATTAAAAGACCAAATAAAAGAAGTCTTTTAAAAAAGAGGAGGGTGAAAGGTTCCCTTACCGACTTGGGTATCATTCAAAACATACACCCCACGAAAGAAAGACAATAGATAATTCATGTAAATACTCATAAAAGAAAGTATATTACACAAAGAGTATAATAATGGGCAGTAAATACACCACTCAATGGAATTTGTGGCAAATGTAGCATAAATCTCACGGGAATAAAAGTGAGATGAAAAATCCCTTACGAACTCTCGGCAGCCTAACGGCGCCACATAAAACTTCAGAATATGGATTGCTGAGATCAAATAGGGTATCTCATCACATTACAATAAAATGTACAGAAAGAGGAATATAAAAGAACATCCCCCAACATTACAAAGAAGATCTTAAAAGAAGTGACATAAAGGAGAGTACTTAAAAATAAAGAGAGGTTAGATCTCTTACGAAAGATCGGCAGCCTAACGGCGCCACTCAAAACTTCCAAAATGGATTGATGAGAGGGAATAGGTTCTCTCATCACATGAACATAAGGATTATAGTAGGAGTAATATAAAATATCATCCCAATCGTAGGAAATATGAGCTTAAAAGAAATGACATAAAAGAGTGTACTTAAAAAGAAAGAGAGTTGTAGGATCCCTTACCTCGGGTCCGACTTGACTCGATCGTTCTTTAATCTCCTGAATAATAAACTTGAGTTAATTTATAATTCCTTAAGAACCTTTTTTCAAGTTCATTATTACTTTTATACCACTTATTACCATGTCACAAACATTATGTAATCATTTAAGTTAATAATATTTGTTTTGCCGATATTTGGTTCTTAAGTCGAAAGTGGTCTTCTTACAATTACATGTTGTTCATGTGGTCAAATGTTTATTATATCCAGAATTGTATACATTATTTAGATATCATATATGTAATATATATCCAGTACATGAATGCATTTATAACATTACATAATCATTTAGAGGTAAGAAATGAAATGCACCGTTCATGGAGACGGTAAGTCGTACGTACGCATGAACGCTACTTTCATTTCTATTTCGTATTTTATAGAATAGAATAATAATGATATAAAGGTATATTATAATTCCAGTATAATATCATTTATAATATCATATCTCCATCCTTTATACATCCCACATATGGTATTTAACGAATCAAATCACTTTGAGGGGGCGGTAGTCCGCACTTCCTTAAATGAAGATATCGCGTATACCCATAATGGAAGCCACAAATGTAAGACAAAAATGAAAAATACAGAAGAATAAATAAAAAATAAACATATTATATATCATATATAAAAATATTGACATCATAATGGCCACCCTTGAAGGTGTTAAATGAGTATTGAACAATCATCGTTTCGGGAGGCAGAATTTCACCATCCATGGAAACCGTATGTTCTTTAACAATTTGATGTAGTTGTGTGATAGTGTAGCATGAATAAATCTTATAACAACATCTTGTATATTTAAGATACTGGTTTTGTTACAAAAGAAGTAAATAAAAAGAGTTTAGGGTGTTGGAGAAGCAAAATAAAACAAATGAACATGAGAGAATGAATTACCTTTAAAAGTGTAACTCCTTTTGATTTAAGCCTAAAGGCTTACTTTGAAAGGATTCTGCCCAAAGGGAGTCCTCTAGGATGAGGAGAGGGGTTTGGAGAGATTAAATGGGCAGGGGTTTTCCGAGCCAAAGGCTTGAGAAGTGTGTGAAATGAGGTAGTGTTGGGGGCCTTTTATAAGAGGAGAGGAGGGGTACTTTTGGAATGTAAGAAATATTACTTTATTTGAAAATGTGTTTCGGTTTTAAAAGGTCCCACATTGATATAATTAGTGGATAAGGTGATAAGGCTTCTAAATACACTCATCCAATTGGTTTTGACCATGTGTAGTTTGTAGATATTTCATTATCTTTCCATTTTAATTAAATCGTCAAATAATGATGTCATCGCTGCATCATTATTATGTCATAAATAATTTAATTTCATTAATGTCTAAAAATTATAAAAAAATACTATGATATAGGAAATATTTTTAGCTTTCCAATGAATATTTATAATCAAAATTTTGACTTGTATAACCCCACTTAACAATTGTTTTCGTAAAACATATTATGTTTGTGTCATTTTCACTTCAACATTAAATAAAAAGTAATTTATGTCATTTCCCAACAAAAGTGGATCCATGGGGTCCCCAAGTTGGCCCATGGCTTGTCTTGGTCGTCCATGACTCACCCAATAGGTGTAGGACAAGTGTCATGGTGTTTTCACATTATTATAATATCATTTTTACCTTAAACTACACTAATTACCACTAATCGCGATTAAAAACTTAATAAGTTACTATTCACCAAAAAATTATTTTAATCTCATTGAACCACATTTTACTTCTTAATGACAACCATATATGTCGGATTTTTGCAAATCAAAACACAATTATGGCAAAATTTCATTTAGATGAAAAATCAGTTTTTATAAGTACCACTTAGTGGTTTCACTATTCATCAAAAATTGAAGTTTTTCAGAAAATTACCAAAAATTCACCCTAAGCTATATTTGATATTCTGAATTCAAAAATTAAGTCTATTTTAAAAAATTCAAAACATATTAGTCACATTAATTAATTTAATAATTAATTCCCACTGTCAGAGCAAATAGCGTGTTTTTATAAAACAATGAGTATCAAAAGATTGACACTAGTTTAAGTCTGATTTCAAAGTGAAATTAATTCCAATGACCACTATTTGATTTAATGGTAAAAATATTTTCTAATTTAACTTTAAAACCAATTCAAAATGTTATCTAATCATATAAATAAATTAGATTAAAAAGAGGTTTTGAATTAAAACACAACATTCTACACTATTCATTAGAAAAATGAACTTTATCAGAAAGATACCAAAAATTTACACAAAGTAGATTTTGATGTCCCGGTTCTTAATAAGAGTTTTATTTGGTCCAAAAGAATGTTTAAGAGTGAAAAAAACTATTTTTAATGACGGTTCTCCATCAAATGGTGATAAGTGAACCTTTAGTGAAAACTAGGGCATATACGCCAAAAATTGAATTCTTTCCGTATTTTAAGCCTTTATCTTTTATTGTATAAATGTAAAAATATTTAAGAACATATATAATCATATTTTAGTTATTTCTATCCATTCCCGCCAATACAACGTCTACATGTTAACTACCATTTAAAATAATATTATTTTATTATTAGAGTGCAACGTAAGATTCCCAAGAAACTCGTTGTTGCGTGTTGGGTACGCCATCGAGCATAGCGTCCCCTTTAAAGTCATATTAATATTTTATTCACAAATATGGATAAATATGAAAATTTCATATTCATTATTTACCTGGGGTGTTACATCCTTCCCCCCTTTTGGGAATTGCGTCCTCGCAATTTTAAAATTGCGCTTGGAAACATCCTTGAAAGTCCCACATCGGAACAAAAGTCGGTAAAACAGACACTTTAAAATAAAGAAAGATAAGTACAAAGGTCACCCGAGTTAACCCATACTAGGATTCCAAGTATGAAAATATGGACATGGAGGAAAAAACAAAGGGTCATGTTCTGATGGAGAGTGATAGAAAACATGTTTAGGAGAAAGTTAACCACGAGAAAATCACAAACCTGTGATGGGTTAAACGGTCTTCGATTCCCCAGTAGGAAAACTTAATAGACAACATTTTTTTATGTTACTTTTTATTGAAGAATTTATTCATAAGGAAACATAATCACTTATCATATTGACTTTCAACCTTTATTAGATTCCTTACACAAACTCATATTTTCTCCAACAGATGAGTATTTAGGAAGACTTGTTCACATTAAGAGTACTATAAACAACTTCTAGAGGAGCACCTAAAAAAAGAACTATACATTTCCCATGTCTTCAAACATTAACCAAAACTAAAACCAAAAAGGTTACTACAAGATCAGATAATCCAGAAAAGGATAACCAATTAAAAATAAAATCTATGCTTAATCTCCAAAATTTGTCCAACAAAACCCAAAGTTCAACGAGGACCATCCGATAAACAATTTGTCCATAAAATTCATCAAAGTAAACCAATATAAGATTGAAACCCAAATATTTGAAGGATTTAGTCACATAGTCTTCCAAGTTAAATCGTAACATTTATCTCCAAATAACATCAGTTGCTCCTAAAGTCTCGTATTGAAAAGTAATTATCCTAATCACATATCCTCCATGATAGGTTAATCATTTTCATAAATAACCCAAAATCAACTTACTCTTAATTCATAAAATCATATAACCAAAAAGAATCAGTCAAACTAACCAGGGACTTCACGTAGTCCAGTGGTAGGTGATAAATACCAGTCGCACTTTGGTTGTGGGTTCGATTCCCGCAGCTTTGTCCGACGCGACGGGTTGTCACACGGTCTGCGTGTTGTCCTTTTTCCAAAACTATATAATTCTCAAAACATTCCCCAAAATGAGATAAAATCTTCAAAAATATTCATAACATATTTTAACCTCAAGTTTATCTCATTCCTTTCCTTTTCCATCATATCATAGAGTAACCCATAATTACCTAAAAAGTAAGGATCATATAAACCCTAATGGTTACCTTAATAATTATTACCTTAATTTCCACATCGAGTTGGCCATCTCGTAAATGATGCATTAGAGAACTCACCAAGGTTGAAGTGATTGATCATGACTCCTTGATAGTTGGTTTAGAACAACTATGAGATTCCTCATTGAATCCCCCATCTCATCTAGTATCTTAATCAGAGAACCACCACAGTTTCCTTCAAACCCATTGTCACTTTGGTGCCTGCTAGATCCATCCATTCAATAAAAACATAAATGTCAGTGTGAGTATATCAACAAAAGCATCATGTACTAATGAGGAAGGCAGACTCCAATATATACTTACTCATTCACTTTATCTAAAATTATGACTCTTTTTGAAATTCTAACCATTATGGTAATGTCACTTATGCTTAAAGAATACCCTAACCTCTAAAGTTATCTAAACCGACCATTGATACCAACTATAAGGCCCCAGCCTTAAAACTTACTTAATCTTGAGTTATTACAAGATTACACATTGAGGATCTTTTCAGGTTTAGAGTTTTAGAGAATTAGATCATGAAACTTGCATTACATTCCACATTTAAAAAAAGTGGTTACATAAAAGATAGTATCCATTCTTCCCATCAACAGAAACATATTGAAAATAAAACATGGATTCTTTCTCAACACATCCTTGACTCTATCATCTTATCATGTACCTTTCCCTTGACCTGAAAAAACATTTCAAAAACTTGGGATGAGCATAAAAAGCTCAGTAAGGGATATAAAAATATGGAAAGAAAACATGAGTTCATATATACATAATACTGAAATCATAATTTACCCATAAAACATAGGCACTTTAACCTACCTCATCAAATCATGAATAAATCATAGAAATCATAAGACATAAAGGTAACTTGAGGCATTCATAACATTCTTACGTAGGGAGTAACCCTCTTGGTTACGTTTGGAATACCCATCACAGCATATTCCCTAAAATCTCTTCGGAGAAACCTTAACGTTTCACTCCTTCGCATTACCCAATGCATTGGAGAGCTATATCGGGCTCACCCGCCCTTAGTTTATCACGGAACCACCCGTTCTTCATAACAATGCCCAAGAACCATAACATAATCGTATCACATAAACATGAAAAAAGGAAACATAACATTTCCACATTTCAATCACAATATCACATTTTAGGATATTGAAATAATGAAACCATTCAAAAAGAAACAATTTCCCAAACCATTTAAAACATTTAATAAAGTGATTTTTGAATCAAAGTGTCCCATACCACCTTGACGCTTTTAACATTTAAAACCATTAATATCCATATAAATAAATCCTTTAAACCATTTTGAAAACATGGATATTAATAAGAACAAATAATTAAAACATTTAAAACGATATTTTTGTTAAAGGGGTTTTACCAAAATTAGAGACCCTTGAATACAATAATCGAGGAATAACATATCGTCAAAACTTTATAATATCATGAGAATAAAAGGATTCATGATATAATACTCCAAAAGACAGTATATACACCATATAAGAGTGAATTGGTGCATAACAACAATGAACCCTCAATAGAAATGTCAAATGTGATGAAATCCCTTATAAATAAGGTATCCTTAAATTAAGGACAAATAAATCCCAAAAATATGTGTGACAAATATATATACACCCAATATAAGTGGATATTAAGTGTAAAAAAGGACATTCACACATATTCAATGGATGACGTATTCAATTACTACAAGTTGAACCCAAGGAAATTGAAATTGGGTTAAAAAGTTCCCTTGACAGCCTAACGACATCACATCAAAATGAGTTGATGAGAGATAAAAAGTGTATCAAATCACTTGGACATAAACTTTATATCAATAAGGATGTATGTGAACATATCCCAACATAGAAATATGTAAATTAAAATACCCAATAAAAGAAGTCTTTTAAAAAAGAGGAGGGTGAAAGGTTCCCTTACCGACTTGGGTATCATTCAAAACATACACCCAATGAAAGAAAGACAATAGATCATTGATGTAAATACTCATAAACTAAAGTATATTACTCAAAGAGTATAATAATGGTCAGTAAATACACCACTCAATGGAATTTGTGGCAAATGTAGCATAAATCTCACGGGAATAAAAGTGAGATGAAAAATCCCTTACGAACTCTCGGCAGCCTAACGGCGCCACATAAAACTTCCGAATATGGATTGATGAGATCAAATAGGGTATCTCATCACATTAAAATAAAATGTACAGAAAGAGGAATATAAAATAACATCCCCCAACATTACAAAGAAGAGCTTAAAAGAAGTGACATAAAGGAGAGTACTTAAAAATAAAGAGAGGTTAGATCTCTTACGAAAGTTCGGCAGCCTAACGGCGCCACTCAAAACTTCCAAAATGGATTGATGAGAGGGAATAAGGTCTCTCATAACATGAAAATAAGGATTATAGTAGGAGTAATATAAAATAACATCCCAATCATAAGAAATATGAGCTTAAAATAAATGACATAAAAGAGTGTGCTTAAAAAGAAAGAGAGTTGTAGGATCCCTTACCTCGGGTCGGACTTGACTCGATCGTTCTTTAATCTCCTGAATAATAAACTTCAGTTAATTTATAATTCCTTAAGAACCTTTTTTCAAGTTCATTATTACTTTTATATCACTTATTACCATGTCACAAACATTATGTAATCATTTAAGTTAATAATATTTGTTTTGCCGATATTTGGTTCTTAAGTCGAAAGTGGTCTTCTTACAATTACATGTTGTTCATGTGGCCAAATGTTTATTATATCCAGAATTGTATTCATTATGTAGATATCATATATGTAATATATATCCAGTACATGAATGCATTTATAACATTACATAATCATTTAGAGGTAAGAAATGAAATGCACCGTTCATGGAGACGGTAAGCCGTACGTACGCATGAATGCTACTTTCATTTCTATTTCGTATTTTATAGAATGGAATAATAATGATATAAAGGTATATTATAATTCCAGTATAATATCATATATAATATCATATCTCCATCCTTTATACATCCCACATATGGTATTTAACGAATCAAATCACTTTGAGGGGGCGGTAGTCCGCACTTACTTAAATGAAGATATCGCGTATACCCATAATGGAAGCCACAAAGGTAAGACAAAAATGAAAAATACAGAAGCATAAATAAAACATAAACATATTATATATCATATATAAAAATAGTGACAGCATAATGCCCACCTTTGAAGGTGTTAAATGAGTATTGAACAATCATCGTTTCGGGAGGCAGAATTTCACCATCCACGGAAACCGTATGTTCTCTAACCATTTGATGTAGTTGTGTGATAGTGTAGCATGAATAAATCTTATAACAACATCCTAGTATATTGAAGATACTTTTGTTGTTACAAAAGAAGTAAATAAAAAGAGTTTAGGGGGTTGGAGAAGCAAAATAAAACAAATGAACATGAGAGAATGAATTACCTTTAAAAGTGTAACTCCTTTTGATTTAAGCCTAAAGGCTTACTTTGAAAGGATTCTGCCCAAAGGGAGTCCTCTAGGATGAGGAGAGGGATTTGGAGAGAGTAAATGGGCAGGGGTTGTCCGAGCCAAAGGCTTGAGAAGTGTGTGATATGAGGTAGAGGTGGGGGCCTTTTATAAGAGGAGAGGAGGGGTACTTTTGGAAAGTAAGAAATATTCGTTTATTTGAAAATGTGTTTCGGTTTTAAAAGGTCCCACATTGATAGAATTCGTGTATAAGGTGATAAGGCTTCGAAATCCACTCATCCAATTGGTTTTGGCCATGTGTAGTTTGTAGATGTTTCATTATCTTTCCATTTTAATTAAATCGTCAAATAATGATGTCATCGCTGCATCATTATTATGTCATAAATAATTAAATTTCTATAATGTCTAAAAATTATAAAAAAAATACTATGATATGTGAAATCTTTTTAGCTTTCCAATGACTATTTATAATCAAAATGTGGACTTGTATAACCCCACTTAAAAATTGTTTTCGTAAAACATATTATGTTTGTGTCATTTTCACTTCAACATTAAATAAAAAGTAATTTATGTCATTTCCCAACAAAAGTGGATCCATGGGGTCCCCAAGTTGGCCCATGGCTTGTCTTGGTCGTCCATGACTCACCCAATAGGTGTAGGACAAGTGTCATGGTGTT
This sequence comes from Viscum album, assembly GCA_963277665.1. NCBI lineage: Eukaryota > Viridiplantae > Streptophyta > Magnoliopsida > Santalales > Viscaceae > Viscum > Viscum album. Next base: position 2,019,823,502 of record OY728127.1, read on the forward strand.
TTCACATTCTTATAATATCATTTTTACCTTAAACTACACTAATTACCACTAATCGCAATTAAAAACCTAATAAGTTACTATTCACCAAAAAATTATGTTAATCTCATTGAACCACATTTTACTTCTTAATGACAACCATGTATGTCGGTTTTTTAAAATCAAAAAACAATTATGGCAAAATTTCATTTAGTTGAAAAATCAGTTTTTATAAGTACCACTTAGTGGTTTCACTATTCATCAAAAATTGAAGTTTTTCAGAAAATTACCAAAAATTCCCCCTAAGAAATATTTGATATTCTGAATTCAAAAATGAAGTCTATTTTACAAAATTCAAAACATATTAGTCACATTAATTAATTTAATAATTAATTCCCGCTGTCAGAGCAAATAGCGTGTTTTTATAAAACAATAAGTATGAAAAGATTGACACTAGTTTAAGTCTGATTTCAAAGTGAAATTAATTCCAATGACCACTATTGGATTTAATGGTAAAAATATTTTCTAATTTAACTTTAAAACCAATTCAAAATATTATCTAATCATATAAATAAATTAGATTAAAAAGAGGTTTTGAATTAAAACACAACATTCTACACTATTCATTAAAAAAATGAACTTTATCAGAAAGATACCAAAAATTTACACAAAGTAAATTTTGATGTCCCGGTTCTTAATAAGAGTTTTATTTGGTCGAAAAGAATGTTTAAGAGTGAAAAAAACTATTTTTAATGACAGTTCTCCATCAAAAGGTGATAAGTGAACCTTTAGTGAAAACTAGGGCATATACGCCAAAAATTGAATTCTTTCCGTATTTTAAGCCTTTATCTTTTATTGTATAAATGTAAAAATATTTAAGAACATATATAATCATATTTTAGTTATTTCTATCCATTCCCGCCAATACAACGTCTACATGTTAACTACCATTTAAAATAATATTATTTTATTATTAGAGTGCAACGTAAGATTCCCAGGAAACTCATTGTTGCGTGTTGGGTACGCCATCGAGCATAGCGTCCCCTTTAAAGTCATATTAATATTTTATTCACAAATATGGATAAATATGAAAATTTCATATTCATTATTTACCTGGGGTGTTACATCTAGTGTCTTAGAAACCAGGAACATAATACATGAAAACAACATAAAACATTCTTCTTAAACACTTGAAAGGCATCTCCTTAAGTTCATTCTAGGTTCATTACTGCATCTCATAACCTGGGGACATACATCAAAAGAAAAGGTGAGCAGAAGGTCCAGTAAGGGAAACAAGAGGAACATTTTACATGGGAACTTGAGATACTTCAATAAGGACATGAAAAGAAATTTAAGGCATGAGAAAGAAATCATGAGGAATTTCATAATAAAAATAACATTTTCCATAACTTGAAGATGTGGCTACATCATTTAACATAGAAAATGATGAACATATCACCAAGGTCCATCCCCAAGGTGTCATTTGAAAATTACCAAGGTTATTCACCAAGGTATCGTGAAAATTGTAATCTCTAGTGGTTACATCATTACCCAATGCATTGGAGCGCTATCAGGGCGCACCCTTAAATTTGCCTTTATTATCATTTGAGCCACATATATCATCATCAAACATTTCATAAATAACCCACATAGCATAAAATAAATGGGTTTCATTTCATAATCATAACGTTTTAAAAACAGCTTTAAAGACATGATCCTTACGTCACTTTAAACCCCCGGAAAGGGAAAGTGGGTCTCATGTATGTAAATCCCAGAATTTAAAATGGAACATTTTGATATATATGTGAATACCCTTGTAGAAATAATAGCATTGTGTATTCACTTTATAACATAAAATAATTTTTGAGAAAAGAGAGAGGCGTTTTGAGAAGAAAATTCTGCAGCATAACGGCTATGTTACAAGGTTTTAGAAAACATTGAAAAGAGAGGGGACATGGGTCACCTACTCATAAATGATCCATAAAACAGTAGGGGGAGAGAATAAGATGGATATATGGACATGGTAATGAAATTTTAAGGACATACCATTTGAAATGAAAAACATGGAAGGAAGACAAAAATTAGATTTCTCTTATGAAAATTCGGCAGCCTAATGGCGTCACTTAAACTTCAATAAAAATGAATTGACAAGATCAAATAGGGTCTATCATCATATGATCATAAGAGATCAGTATTATAGATATAGAGATCATACCCCAACATAATAAAAAGGAACTTGAAATACTTGACATGAAAATCGAACTTGAAAAATGAGAAGGGTGAAAGAATCCCTTAAAAATTCGGCAGCCTAACGGCATCACTTAAACATTCATAAAATGAAATGATGAGAGTAAGAGGGGATCTCTCATCATATAAGAATGAAAAGGGCAGTAAGAATAATATAAAAGAACATACTCTCACATAAGAACATGGAGCATAAAAGGAATGACATAAAAGAGATTACATGAAAAGAAAGAGATGGGTCGGATCCCTTACCTTAAAACGTGACTCTTGAAACTCAAAGTTTTGGACCATGAGGGCTTGGGGGAACCTTGGGAGGACTCCTTGGAAGGTAAGAAGACCAGAACTTCGTTGGGGGAGAGTTGGGAGTGAAAACTAATGGAGTAAAGGGTAGTTATTTATAGGGAAAGTGAAGAGACAAGGCATTAATGGGCAAGGGACACCTCACATGTGCTTTTCTCAAACCCATGTGCTCTCCCTTGGCATTTATCATGGAGTTAGGCCACATGGGGCCCCCAAAACAATAATTCATCACCCTTGGCCGTCCAACCCTTGAAAACAACTCATGACATCATCATAACACAATTATGATGTCATTAAACATATCGAAACCCAAAAACTGTATTTTTACTATTCACTGAAAATTCAACTTTCTCAGAAAAATACCAAAATTTCACCTTAAACAATTATCGATGCTCTAAGTACATTTATGAACTCCATTTAATAAAAATATTTTTCTAAATATTTTTTATTTAATTTTTAAATAAAAGCACTATTCATCGAAAATTCATTTTTTCAGAAAAATCCCCAAAAATTACCATACCACAATATCGATGCTCTGAGTTCAAAAATAAAGTCATTTTTATAAAAATAATTTTCTAATCATTTTTAATTAAATTTTTAATTAAAAAACACTATTCACTTGAAAAAACTAATACTTGATTAATCATTTATGAAACCGTTATTTACCCATTTTATTGAATCACATTACTTAATCTAGGTGTCTAAATTATATTAAAACTTTCTTTGAGTGAAATTACTAATCCATTTGGTCACATTACTAATCCTAAGCGTAAAATCACTATTCATAATTTACTATTCATCAAAAATTAAGTTGATCTTATTAGACTCCAAATTCCTTGCTGAACACTTTTGTAGATGACCATTTTTTGAAAATCATTACACATCATTAGTTATTTAGGGTTTTCTTAAATATTTTAAAATATCCTTTTTTCCAAAATTCATCAATAAAATACATCATAAAATTATCCGGACAAAAGAAATTCCACAAACATCACTAAATGAAGATATCACAAATTATTCACCCCAAAGGATTACACAAGGAAGCTAGGGTCTTGTCACATATCCCCTATAACACTGGCATAAGACCTAAGTGTAAGGTGTGCTATGGTGAGAGAATCTGAGGGAGGCTCAGATAACATTGACCTAGTAGTAATCTCTACTAACTTGAACTTCTCCCGTAGGAGTTTCCATTCAAGCTTGACATGCTGGAGTTCGGCTAGGGCTTGGTCCAAAGCGAAGCCCACAGATGCTACCTCCTTCCCAAGCTCTGATAAGTGGACTTCATAAGGGTCGAGTCTACTGGATGAAGCCATCGACTCCTCTTTCTGCATTAACCATTAACATGTTATTAAATCATTAAGAGTAAGTTAATATACTACTCAAAAATATTGGGTCGTTACATTCTTCCCCCCTTAAGAAATTTCATCCCTGAAATTTATTCTTGAGGCCTAGTTGAAAAGGTAAGGGTACTTTTGCTTCAGCTCGAGAAATTATTTCTCCATTCTCATTCTCATCGAATGAGGGAAATACTTATTAAAGAATATTCCCCGGAACTCTTGCCACTCCATAGCTTCCATATCTCCTCGTGGCTTCGTGTTCTTGATCAGTGACCACCACTGATCAGCTTCTCCCTCTAGGCGGTAAATAACAAGGGTGACTTTTTCTTGTTCCGAACAATGAAGTATAGAAAAGATCTTTTCAATGGAGCTTATCTATTGTTCCTCAACCAATGGGTCAGTAGATCCACTGAATGTTGGCGGTCGTTGACGCATAAAGGACTCAACAGAAAGTTGTTCCCTTCGTGGCGAGATCAGCCTCTCAGCTTGATTCATGTTATTACTCATAACTTGAGTCAGTTGGTTCATCATTCGCATGAATGTTTCCATTCCGGCTTCCATCGGAGGGCCGTCAGCACATGGTGCATTGCGGTCACCATCGGCACGGTTCCTCCTATTGCCCTCCATTTTCTAAAAGAATAAAACCTTAGTGAGAAAATTATTTCATCTATGAATCTTTTAACTAAGACTTCATGCATAGACAATTACACTTTTCTATAATTCCTTCATAATGATTCATAAAAAGCTTGTGATTAACCAAATATATCCCCTGGGAGTGTCGAACCAAGAGTGCAGCAAGGCCCGTTATCGTGCACCAGTTCCCGTTAGAGCCTAGCTCAAAGCGGTGTTTTCGGGTTTTACCCCTATGTACATCTGTGCCAGAGCCGCCTCTACCTGCTCGTATCCAGACAGGGATGCATTTTTTTGATAAACCACTTACTCAATACTTACCAAAATACCAGGAAGTTTTCCTATATTTAAACTTTTCTATAGGGTTCTTCCTAAATTTTTTATATCCTAATTTCCACAAATAACTAAACCATCCTTTGATACCATCTATAACATCCCGCCTTTTTATAAAATAAACTTTCATTACATTACACATAACTGAGGATCTTTAAGGTCTTGTGTCTTGGAAACCAGGAACATAATACATGAAAACAACATAAAACATTCTTCTTAAACAATTGAAAGGCGTCTCCCTAAGTTCATTCTAGGTTCATTACTACATCTCATAACCTGGGGACATACATCAAAAGAAAGGGTGAGCAGAAGTCCCAGTAAGGGAAACAGGAGGAACATTTTACATGTGAACTTGAGATACTTCAATAAGGACATGAAAAGAAATTTAAGGCATGAGAAAGAAATCATGAGGAATTTCATAATAAAAATAACATTTTCCATAACATGAAGATGTGGCTACATAATTTAACATAGACAATCATGAACCTATCACCAAGGTCCATCCCCAAGGTGTCATTTGAAAATTATCAAGGTTATTCGCCAAGGTATCGTGAAAATTGAAATCTCTAGTGGTTACATCATTACCCAATGCATTGAAGCGCTATCAGGGCGCACCCTTAAATTTGCCTTTATTATCATGTGAGCCACATATATCATCATCAAAAATTTCATAAATAACCCACCTATCATAAAATAAATTGGTTTCCTTTCATAATCATATCGTTTTAAAAACTTCTATAAAGACATGATCTTTACGTCACTTTAAACCCACGGAAAGGGAAAGTGGGTCTCATGTATGTAAATCCCAGAATTTAAAATGGAACATTTTGATATATATGTGAATACCCTTGTAGAAATAATAGATTTGTGTATTCACTTTATAACATAAAATAATTTTTGAGAAAAGAGAGAGGCATTTTGAGACGAAAATTCTGCAGCATAACGGCTATGTTACAAGGTTTTAGAAATCATTGAAAAGAGAGGGGACATGGGTCACCTACTCATAAATGATCCATAAAACAGTAGGGGGAGAGAATAATATGGATATATGGACATGGTAATGAAATTTTAAGGAAATAAAATTTGAAATGAAAAACATGGAAGGAAGACAAAAATTAGATTTCTCTTATGAAAATTCGGCAGCCTAACGGCGTCACTTAAACTTCAATAAAAATGAATTGACAAGATCAAATAGGGTCTCTCATCATATGATCATAAGAGATCAGTATGATAGATATAGAGATCATACCCCAACATAATAAAAAGGAACTTGAAATACTTGACATGAAAATCGAACTTGAAAAATGAGAAGGGTGAAAGAATCCCTTAAAAATTCGGCAGCCTAACGGCATCACTTAAACCTTCATAAAATGAAATGATGAGAGTAAGAGGGGATCTCTCAACATATAAGAATGAAAAGGGAAGTAAGAATAATATAAAAGAACATCCTTTCACATAAGAACATAGAGCATAAAAGGAATGACATAAAAGAGATTACATGAAAAGAAAGAGAGGGGTCAGATCCCTTACCTTAAAACGTGACTCTTGAAACTCAATGTTTTGGACCTTGAGGGCTTGGGGTCACCTTGGGAGGACTCCTTGGAAGGTAATAAGACCATAACATCGTTGGGGGAGAGTTGGGAGTGAAAACTAAAGGAGTAAAGGGTGGGTATTTATAGGGAAAGTGAGGAGACAAGGCATTAATGGCCAAGGGACACCTCACATGTGCTTTTCTCAAACCCATGTGCTCTCCCTTGGCATTTATCATGGAGTTAGGCCACATGGGGCCCACAAAACAATAATTCATCACCCTTGGCCGGCCAACCCTTGAAAAAAACTCATGACATCATCATGACACAGTTATGATGTCATTAAACATACCGAAACCCTAAAACTGTATTTTTACTATTCACTGAAAATTCAACTTTCTCAGAAAAATACCAAAATTTCACCTTAACCAATTATCGATTCTCTAAGTACATTTATGAACTCCATTTTATAAAAATAATTTTCTAAATATTTTTAATTTAATTTTTTAATAAAAGCACTATTCATCGAAAATTAATTTTTTCAGAAAAATCCCCAAAAATTTCCATACCACAATATCAATGCTCTGAGTTCAAAAATAAAGTCATTTTTATAAAAATAATTTTCTAATCATTTTTAATTAAATTTTTAATTAAAAAACACTATTCACCTGAAAAAACTAATACTTGATTAATGATTTATGAAACCGTTATTTACCCATTTTATTGAATCACATTACTTAATCTAGGTGTCTAAATTATATTAAAACTTTCTTTGAATGAAATTACTAATCCATTTGGTCACATTACTAATCCTAAGCGTAAAATCACTATTCATAATTTACTATTCATCAAAAATTAAGTTGATCTTATTAGACTCCAAATTCCTTACTGAACACTTTTGTAGAGGACCATTTTTTTTAAATCATTACACATCATTAGTTATTTAGGGTTTTCATAAATATTTTAAAATATCCTTTTTTCCAAAATTCATCAATAAAATACATCCTAAAATTATCCAGACAAAAGAAATTCCACAAACATCACTAAAGGAAGATATCTCAAATTATTCACCCGAAAGGATTACACAAGGAAGCTAGGGTCTTGTCACATAGCCCCTTATAACACCGGCATAAGACCTAAGTGTAAGGTGTGCTATGGTGAGAGAATCTGAGGGAGGCTCAGATAACATTGACCTAGTAGTAATCTCTACTAACTTGAACTTCTCCCGTAGGCGTTTCCATTCAAGCTTGACATGCTGGAGTTCGGCTTGGGCTTGGTCCAAAGCGAAGCCCACAGATGCTACCTCCTTCCCAAGCTCTGATAAGTGGGTTTCATAAGGGTCGAGTCTACTGGATGAAGCCATCGACTCCTCTTTCTGCATTAACCATTAACATGTTATTAAATCATTAAGAGTAAGTTAATATAATACTCAAAAATATTGGGTCGTTTCATTCTTCCCCCATTAAGAAATTTCGTCCCCGAAATTTATTCTTGAGGCCTAGTCGAAAAGGTAAGGGTACTTTTGCTTCAGCTCGAGAAATTCTTTCTCCATTCTCGTTCTCATCGAACGAGGGAATTACTTATTAAAGAATATTCCCCGGAACTCTTCCCACTCCATAGCTTCCATCTCTCCTCGTGGCTTCGTGTTCTTGATCAGTGACCACCACTGATCAACTTCTCCCTCTAGGCGGTAAACAGCAAGGGTGACTTTTTCTTGTTCCGAACAATGAAGTATAGAAAAGATCTTTTCAATGGAGCTTATCTATTGTTCCGCAACCAATGGGTCAGTAGATCCACTGAATGATGGCGGTCGTTGACGCATAAAGGACTCAACAGAAAGTTGTTCCCTTCGTTGTGAGATCGACCTCTCAGCTTGATTCATGTTATTACTCATAACTTGAGTCAGTTGGTTCATCATTCGCATGAATGCTTCCATTCTGGCTTCCATCGGAGGGCCGTAACCACATGGTGCATTGCGGTCACCATCGGCACGGTTCCTCCTATTTCCCTCCACTTTCTAAAAGAATAAAACCTTATTGAGAAACTTATTTCATCTATGAATCTTTTAACTAAGACTTCATGCTTAGACAATTACACTTTTCTATAATTCCATCATAATGATTCATAAAAAGCTTGTGATTAACCAAACATATCCCCCGGGAGTGTCGTAACCAAGAGTGCAGCAAGGCCCGTTATCGTGCACCAGTTCCCGTTCGAGCATAGCTCAAAGCGGTATTTTCGGGTTTTACCCCTATGTAGATTTGTGCCAGAGCCGCCTCTACCTGCTCGTATCCAGACAGGGATGTATTTGTTTGATAAACCACTTACTCAATACTTACCAAAATACCAGGAAGTTTTCCTATATTTAAACTTTTCTATAGGGTTCTTCCTAATGTTTTTATATCCTAATTTCCACAAATAACTAAACCATCCTTTGATACCAACTATAACATCCCGCCTTTTTATAACATAAACTTTCATTACATTACACATAACTGAGGATCTTTAAGGTCTAGTGTCTTGGAAACCAGGAACATAATACATGAAAACAACATAAAACATTCTTCTTAAACACTTGAAAGGCATCTCCTTAAGTTCATTCTAGGTTCATTACTGCATCTCATAACCTCGGGACATACATCAAAAGAAAGGGTGAGCAGAAGGCCCAGTACGGGAAACAAGATAACATTTTACATGTGAACTTGAGATACTTCAATAAGGACTTGAAAAGAAATTTAACGCATGAGAAAGAAATCATGAGGAATTTCATAATAAAAATAACATTTTCCATAACTTGAATATGTGGCTACATCATTTAACATAGACAATCATGAACATATCCCCAAGGACCATCCCCAAGGTGTCATTTGAAAATTACCAAGGTTATTCACCAAGGTATCGTGAAAATTGTAATCTCTAGTGGTTACATAATTACCCAATGCATTGGAGCGCTATCAGGGCACACCCTTAAATTTGCCTTTATTATCATGTGAGCCACATATATCATCATCAAACATTTCAAAAATAACCCACATAGCATAAAGTAAATGGGTTTCATTTCATAATCATAACATTTTAAAAACTGTTTTAAAGACAAGATCTTTACGTCACTTTAAACCCACGGAAAGGGAAACTGGGTCTCATGTATGTAAATCCCAGAATGTAAAATGGAACATTTTGATATATATGTGAATACCCTTGTAGAAATAATAGCTTTTTGTATTTACTTTATAACATAAAATAATTTTTGAGAAAAGAGAGAGGCATTTTGAGATGAAAATTCTGCAGCATAACAGCTATGTTACAAGGTTTTAGAAAACATTGAAAAGAGAGGGGACATGGGTCACCTTCTCATAAATGATCTATAAAACAGTAGGGGGAGAGAATAAGATGGATATATGGACATCGTAATGAAATTTTAAGTACATACCATTTGAAATGAAAAACATGGAAGGAAGAAAAAAAATTAGATTTCTCTTATGAAAATTCGGCAGCCTAACGGTGTCACTTAAACTTCAATAAAAATGAATTGACAAGATAAAATAGGGTATCTCATCATATTATCATAAGATATCAGTATGATAGATATAGAGATCATAGGCCAACATAATAAAAAGGAACTTGAAATACTTGACATGAAAATCGAACTTGAAAAATGAGAAGGGTGAAAGAATCCCTTAAAAATTCGGCAGCCTAACGGCATCACTTAAACATTCATAAAATGAAATGATGAGAGTAAGAGGGGATATATCATCATATAAGAATGAAAAGGGCAGTAAGAAGAATATAAAACAACATCCTCTCACATAAGAACATGGAGCATAAAAGGAATGACATAAAAGAGATTACATGAAAAGAAAGAGAGGGGTCGGATCCCTTACCTTAAAACGTGACTCTTGAAACTCAATGTTTTGGACCTTGAGGGCTTGGGGGAACCTTGGGAGGACTCCTTGGAAGGTAAGAAGACCATAAATTCGTTGGGGGAGATTTGGGAGTGAAAACTAAAGGAGTAAAGGGTGGGTATTTATAGGGAAAGTGATGAGACAAGGCATTAATGGCCAAGGGACACCTCACATGTGCTTTTCTCAAACCCATGTGCTCTCCCTTGGCATTTATCATGGAGTTAGGCCACATGGGGCCCCCAAAACAATAATTCATCACCCATGGCCGGCCAAGCCTTGAAAAAAACTCATGACATCATCATGACACAGTTATGATGTCATTAAACATACCGAAACCCTAAAACTGTATTTTTACTATTCACTGAAAATTCAACTTTCTCAGAAAAATACCAAAATTTCACCTTAACCAATTATCGATGCTCTAAGTACATTTATGTACTCCAATTTATAAAAATAATTTTCTAAATATTTTTAATTTAATTTTTAAATAAAAGCACTATTCATCGAAAATTCATTTTTTCAGAAAAATCCCCAAAAATTACCATACCACAATATCGATGCTCTGAGTTCAAAAATAAAGGCATTTTTATAAAAATAATTTTCTAATCATTTTTAATTAAATTTTTAATTAAAAAACACTATACACCTGAAAAAACTAATACTTGATTAATCATTTATGAAACCGTTATTTACCCATTTTATTGAATCACATTACTTAATCTAGGTGTCTAAATTATATTAAAACTTTCTTTGAGTGAAATTACTAATCCATTTGGTCACATTACTAATCCTAAACGTAAAATCACTATTCATAATTTACTATTCATCAAAAATTATGTTGATCTTATTAGACTCCAAATTCCTTACTGAACACTTTTGTAGAGGACCATTTTTTGAAAATCATTACACATCATTAGTTATTTAGGGTTTTCATAAATATTTTAAAATATCATTTTTTCCAAAATTCATCAATAAAATACATCCTAAAATTATCCGGCCAAAAGAAATTCCACAAACATCACTAAAGGAAGATATCTCAAATTATTCACCCGAAAGGATTACACAAGGAAGCTAGGGTCCTGTCACATATCCCCTTATAACACCGGCATAAGACCTAAGTGTAAGGTGTGCTATGGTGAGAGAATCTGAGGGAGGCTCAGATAACATTGACCTAGTAGTAATCTCTACTAACTTGAACTTTACCCGTAGGCGTTTCCATTCAAGCTTGACATGCTGGAGTTCGGCTTGGGCTTGGTCCAAAGCGAAGCCCACAGATGCTACCTCCTTCCCAAGCTCTGATAAGTGGGCTTCATAAGGGTCGAGTCTACTGGATGAAGCCATCGACTCCTCTTTATGCATTAACCATTAACATGTTATTAAATCATTAAGAGTAAGTTAATATACTACTCAAAAATATTGGGTTGTTACACCATCAGATATTGTAAAGTTTAGATTTAGAGTAATTGGAATTATATATAGGAAATGAATTCGTTATAACATAATAATTGTACTAAATAAAAAACACCAAATGGAGATATTTTTCTAAATAATTAGGTAAATATAATATGTCGTCATTTCAACCAACTATGATATTCGTAGAAAATATTATCATTGGTTGAAGAGAATCAATTTGAGTGTTTTCTAGGAACTATGAGATATTGCATTTTCAACTCAAAACATTTGGGATTTTTCTCTTCCAGAACACCATATTCATACACATTGCTATTTATCATAAATTTGTATTTACATGGATTCATAGTTTTGAATTATAAAATCCATAGAATGTTTTTCATTCGAATCCATCACTTTGATTGAAGTTTAGATCAAGGAATTCTAGGAACAGGGAAAAAGGTGATACCAATCTGTCATATCAAAGCCTTCCAAGGATAGTAAAGACAACTAGCATTAATCACCCTATCAAGGGATTCCAATTTTTTAGAATACATTGTCATTTTGATATTCATATCAATGTATTTAATAGTATTTAATGTCAAAAATTTACAATTCGGTTCAATACAATGTATATTAGAATATAGGATTTTATAATTCACTAACACTTATGTTTAAAGAGTAAATTTTTTTTTATAAATCTTCTACATTATTCTTACTTTTTACAAAATTACATATTACATGTTTGAATCAAAATTAATATTCCTATGTGAATTTACATTAGTAGTTTGATAACCTATTAATTATAATATCCATTTTATTTTACTCTCTACTACCTCAATAAATAAATTTGATTTATTGGAAAGCATTTATATAGACACACAAAATATAATCATCATAAAATTTATTAGTGTAATATTATTAACCAAATATGTTTAGGGATTTTTTTAGAGTATATTTTTTAAATACAATTCAATCCCCCTTATAGCCATCATTTACTCTCATGATCTGACATATGGTACCTTCTTCATTTCATTGATACACATGAGTATCACTAGGTTTTTTAACATTATATTATCATTATTTAATTACATAGAATTATAAAATATGTTATATTTTCACTCAATCGATAGACTAATCACTATCATTATCCTTCACACCCACAGACATATATACACACACACACACACACACACAGATATATATATATATACAGCAGTTATAGGAGGATCAGTTATTTCCCTTAATTGAACTCCCTCAAAATTATTGCCTTCAATTCACAGAATCCATTATAGAATGTTTCAATCAAATTCATCTAATAAATATCATTGAATACTCATTTCCATAATAGGGTAGAATTTGAATTTTCAAATACATTCTATAAACTCATATTCTCTAAAAAATCATTGAATTTAAGTTCACAAAATATTCTTATGTAGACATGATGATGTTAGATCTCATTATGTATCATGAATGACATACTAGCACCCCAAAAATCTCCTAGAGCTATAAATACATTGATTTAATTAAAAATCATGATCATATGTATGATTATTGTGTTTGATCCATAATGAAAAAAAAAATTACTTAATTATTTATTTCTAATTTCAATACAATATCTATATTATGATGAAACAAAATGTATGTAAGATAAGTTATCTTATATAGATAAATTTCTTATAATTTGAAGATAAATTATCTTATAGGGTACTAAAATACTCCATGACTAAGATAAATTAATTTTTTTACTAAGCCTCAACCATATAGATGAATTAAATTAAGAGAATTCAACACATTTTAATTGTAACTGAAATTACTTACATGAACACTTTTTTCTACCCATACATATAATATATTATGATATAAATTGTGTGTAAGAAAATTATCTTTTGAGAATTTAAAATATCATACATATGTTAGTGAATTTTTATATGTAGATTAGTATATGGAAAATTACATTTTAATTTTTCACAGGGGTATAAAATTTATTATATGCAGCTCCAAATAACATATGTGAACCTCAATATACGGAAAATTTTAATTGTAGTCTTCTTCTTTGGAACTTGAATTCCATAATTATATCAAATAAACTATAATATTATTGAATTAAATTTAGAGATTTCTAAAATAATCTTTTAGAATTTATTGATCTCCAATAATCAACATCCATTGAATATTTATAATGATGGTCCTCTTTATCCTCATAACCACCTATTCCTTGAAACTCATATGTATTGAACCATCATGCCATGGATTTCTTCCAGAAACTATGATACAGTGTAGATAATACTTCCACATCATTAGTTACTATCATTAATGTGATTAATAGTTCATTTTTAATCATAAACAAATGATACTACCATGAATATTTTATTATAGATATTCAACAACTTCCTAAAATCACTCATTCTATATAATGTTATTAGAAACATAACAGTATAATGGTAGCACCACCACCATCAATTTTTATTCACGAACTGAATCTATAAATTATCTACCAATTCATATTACATTTATATATATATAATGATATTTTCCCATGGATTGGATCATCATGAAATATCCAATGACAGTATCGAGTTCGGATTATTATCTCTCCTATTATAAAATTTTCCATATATACACATTAATAATTATCAGCACCCTTATAATTATATATAATAGAGGAACATCCAGATTTTTTTCATATAGGATAAAATAAACAATCATATTTATAAGAAAATATATCATAATTCAGTCGAGCTATGTATCACCAATTCACACTCATCATTTACAGTCCAACAAAAATAGGCATCTTGACATGGAAAATATTTAACATTACCTTGTAAATGATTGAAGAGAATAACTAATACAACCAATAATCCTTCAATGGGAAAACCATGAATCATATTAATTGGTTAGGGTTCTATAATTTTTTTCTATGTCATCCAAATTCATATTATATTGAAATCATACATGTTTTATCATTCATTGACATCTAATATTACCCGAACATAATGTGGGATCATCAAAATATTCCTAGGTATTTGTTGTCAACATAAATTATATAAAATTAAATCCCTATATGTGAAATAATTTTTTATCTCTCTCCACCATATTGAAAATGAATTTAATAAATAAATGGGGATGTTTTCATTTTATCTTTAAAAAAAATTTTGTCAATAATTTTCCTATAAGAATACTTGATCAATTCTTGTTATAGAAAACAATAGGGTTTGATTTGGGAAAATTGATTTTGATTGTCATTAAAATATGATAAAATCATTTAGAGTATTCAATTCACATCCTATAGGGCTATTCACAAGTCACCTAGATGATACAACTTATTAACAAAAATTTATTTTCCTACTTTCATAAATAATTCACCCTGAAATACAATCACCAAATCAACACATAGATTAAAAGAATCCATATAAAACCATTAATTTTTTATAGAAATCATACTTGGATTACATTTGTTGTCATTAAATTATTTTCATTAACAAAAATAAATTTATAATCCATAATAATAAAAAAATACTTTGAAATATAATGATGAGACAATAGGAATTCATTAATTTTCAAGGATAAATTTTCTATAACCTCCAAGAAATTTCATATATTTATAAATTGAATAAACCTATAATATTATAAAGAAAATAAATATTAATTGATGCACATCATATTCAAATAAAAATAAATTATTTCATTATAAAGTAATATTAATAATTCTAATTGTTAAGATAACACCAAGGTGATAGAATTCATAGTTTCTACATCAAGGAAGATTCACTTATTTAAATACACATCTAGATATCATGTATTTAATTACAATCATAATCAGGACTACAATCACTAATCTATTATATTATTTATTGTCTCTTTAATTTCAGAATGTTTTTACTTTACTCGAGGTATTATATATATTATAATTTGAAAAATCATTCCAATATGTTGTTTTCTTTTGTTCCAGAATAGAATTTGAGCAATAATTTATTTCATTAGTTATATATTTTATTAATATAAGAACCAAATAATTATTATAGGATCATTAAAAAATATAAAATAAATAATAAGAAAATATGTGGATCCCCCATGTTCATCAATGTGATGTTTTTAATTGGAATCTAATTTTTACACAACATCCCTTTTCATTTTTACCTATCTCTTGGTGGAATCATTGTGGTTACACAAACATTTTTTTGTATCATATTTTTCTTTTGGAATAATTTTTTCTCAATATTTCTCCATATGTGTGATTTTATTTTAACCATTTTCTGAAAACCAATATGCATCACTTAGTGAAAAATTCAGGCCCATGATGATTTTTTCTCTTCTGAAGTAAGTCATATATAATAATTTGAATTGGGTCCATACCAATTGATTCTTTAATATATACCCTCAAGAGATATAGTGTTCTTCCTTTTTTATAACCTCTCCTGAAATTTCATTTCTTCGTTAAGAAAGATATTCATTTTCACTTTAGTTTTATACTTGTTATGGGATTCTAATTGTATTGAGTTTTAGAAATTATATCGCCAAAATTATACATATAAATTTTAAATATAGTCATCATTTTTGGGTTTCAATAATAAATTTTTATATACTCACTTTACCAACTATGTCCTTTCATTTATCTCTTATAATTTTCATCAATTCTATTCCATAATTTATCCACTAAAATACCAAATTAATGGGTTGGTCGCCAGTGTTCATCATGTGTCGTATTTTTTCCACAAAAGAAAAAAAATAACTATTTTAGCACAATATAATTATTTAGTTTATACGTATTTAAAAAAAATTATTACATTATATCCTTCTACATAAAAATATTTGGAATATTATTTTCAGAATTTTTCTGAGGATTTTTCCCAGTGTTTTTTTCTCCATTCTTAATATTTTTTGGTAATCTCTTGTTATTTTTATGGTTTTATTATTAAATTATTTACACATACATTCTTATTTCATATGAACACTTCCATTGAAAATACAATAAATATTTTTATGTATATATTTTTTATTTTTAAATATTATTTTGTTCCCTTCTATGGAAATTGATAATTGTAGGACATTATTCCCCTTGAAATGGGATTTCATTGGAATTTGCGAATTGGTGGATTATAACAAATCTATAATATCCTATTACAAACATATTAATGAACACATTTCCACCAAAAACCCATCGTCTATTTCACTAAACTTCATATTGGACAAATTTTTTTATAACTTGTTTCTTTATATTTTTTAATTTACATAATTTATTTTAGATAATTTTTTGTCAACATAACTTATAATAAATTCTTTATATGTCAGTATCATGATGGTAAAAATATCATCACATTTCATGACACGTATTTGTATATATCTATAAATTAATGTTTCAATGTTAATACAATCAAAATTAGCACATTTAATGTGTTATGATTTGAATGGTACCTTTCCATTTGTGGCTATGTTTGACAAATAATTAGATGATATCATAATATTAATTACACCAAATATGGGTCTTTTAGTTTAAGATTACTCCTTAAATGTATTTCATGAGTAATATTTATTTTTTTCTTCATGGGATGAAAATTCTTTCCCTAATTATATATTCTTCAATATAATAAAAATTTCAATTTCTTTCCTCTGGACAATGATTTTATCATCTTTAATTATTATAGACTGTTTTTGGATTCTATATATATCTAATTAATTGGATACATATAAATTATGATATTTTTACTACAATTTATGGTCATATTATTTAATTCTCCTACCCATATACTCATGTGGAGAATTTTTAATAGTAGTCACTTATTGATATGAATGAATTCATTGTTATAAATTTTTATTAGGTCTATTTATCTCTTGATTATGTTTATTCACTCATATTCAAATATAAAACATCCTTTCTCATGATTCCGGTCCATTTAAGTAATGACTCTTACTTTTTCATAGATCAAAACAATAATTTTTATGATTTCTATCAAATCATTCTCCAATATTTCCTTCCCATCTACATAGTGGGTTATCTCTTCCTTCATAACATAAAATTTTAAAAAATATATTCTATAATTTATTTAGGTCCATAATATATGATTTATTTTTTAAAACACTTAATTTGTCTTTCAAATACATATGATTAAAATCATCTCGAAAATATATTTCCCATTATAAGTACAATTTTGAAAGAATGTTTGTTACCCCTTCTTCATGTAGGGTTGAAAAACAATGTGAGAATAGACTATATTCCTACTCCTAAGTTGTTTTATTCAATCACTATATATTCATCTTCTATGAACAATCAATCTTTGTTGCGATTTTTTCATGAGGAAATTAATTATTCATTCACCATTGATAAGAGAGTTTTTATATTTTCACCATTATTATGAAGTGATACCATATTAATAATTGTAATATGAATACCCTCACATTTATTTCCATTAAATACTCTAGAGTTTACTTTAATTAGTGAGTAATTGTTTTACATCATTCATTCAATTTTCTTATTATTTGAAAATGACATGGGGGATATATCTTCCATGATTGATTTGATTTGTAAATGATAGGAATATTAAATTATTAATTACATATAGAATATAAAAATAGATATCTAGTCTATAAAAATAGTAAATAAGCGAATTAAAACATATGTTTGACCTACATAAATAGTAATTAAATGGAGGGTTTTGGGATTTTACCACAATGAGAGGTGAAAGAATCAGAATGGGGTCAATTTTAATCAAATTTTATTTTTTTCAGTTAATTAATTGTTCATTAATTTATTGGTGGGATTTATCTCTCTCTAGATATCCATTATTCAGTATTCAATATAGAATATGAAAAAAACACAAAAAATATTTGGATTTTTTAATTCAGTTTATCACCCTATGGATAACTACATTCATGATGAAATGTTCTTATTATTCCACAAACATGAATTTCATATTATTAAAAATGAATTCCATGAAAAATTCATGTACATTGACCTTTTATCATTACACTAACCATGTAAAATGAATGTAACATCTTGTTGCCCCTTTTTATAAGTGAATGGAATTTTACCTAGTAGATAAATTATATCTATTTATTTCTTGAGCCACTCATATAATGTATAATTTAACATCATACCTCAAAAAGGTTAGTCAAACTATTGCCTAAATGTTATTTATACATCAAGAGTATAATGTTATAGGTTATCCTTGTTAATTACATTAGCTTGGATTTTATCTGAAAGAGGTTTAATTGGAATATATCTTCTTCATTCTTCATATTAAGTGAATCAAAATAAAAATTGGACACCTTTATTTTCAATAATCTATACATGAGATAGGTTACTATATAATCTCTTCTCTCTCAATCCTTTTTTTTACATTGAAAATATTTCTATTTCTCACTCAATT
The DNA here is from genome assembly GCA_963277665.1 of Viscum album. Lineage (NCBI taxonomy): Eukaryota > Viridiplantae > Streptophyta > Magnoliopsida > Santalales > Viscaceae > Viscum > Viscum album. The sequence goes on from OY728127.1 coordinate 2,019,842,509, forward strand.
GACATACTGATATCTATATTTGATCAGTATGCATAGTTATATATATATATATAATAGATGTAGTAACATCTTATATTTATCTTATGAAAACACCAGGAAATCCTAGAATTTGATTCATTGAATCGACATGATGTTGTGTAACTCAAAATATTCATATATATATTCAGATAAAAAAATAGTTCAACCTTGGATGTGATATTTTTCAATGTTAGAACATTTCAATGAATTCAAATTCTTAATGAAATATATGATGTCAAGTATTCATAATATTTCAATGTATATAGGATTACATGTATTCTAAATCAACATTGTAAAACTAATCTCAAAACCCCAACATTATCTTCCAGATGAAACTCCATTTATTTCTACAAGAATCATGTTCAATAGTTTTATGATGATGTTTTATCCATGGATAACACCACAAATAAATTTTCATATTTATTTACCATCTAAGTAAATAAATAAAATATGATAACACAAAATTCATGTAAAATAAATTATCTTTCACAAATAAATTTTTATCAGTTTTTGTAAAATAATCTTATGGGATAAAAAAACAAATAAAATATTATAATTTACTTTGTAAATTATTTTCTCTATGCCTTTTCTATGTAGAAGAATTTTCTTAAAAGAAATAAAAATATATTATATATAACCTGAATTACATACATAAATCAATAATACTATAAATAATTTTATTATTTTACAATATCACATATTCAATATTGAATTATCATATAAGAATTCAAAAATTATTAAGGGTGTGACTAAATATTCTTACACAACTCAACATAAGGTAAATTTTGTTATCATTTTCCACTAATGATGATAAATAATCATATGAAATCCTAAAATATTCTATGTGTTTCTTACTATAAGATAATTTTTTATTTTATTTTTTAATCATTTACACAATACATTTAGGTTTCCTTAAATCCACACAATTATTCATTATAAAATTTATAGATTTATAAAAATATATCTTAGCCATTAGTGATCTCTACAAATAATAATCCAATGAATGATTAAAAGGTTGGAAATATTAATCCACATCACTAAAAATTTATAAAATTTGCACTATGATACTCAAATGGGTTAAAATATCTTTCCTAGTCCGCATTCCAATATTTATGATATACATTAGATAGTACTTACACTTTATTATTATATGTCATTAACATAATTAATAGTTCCACAATCATAATACTCAATGTTTATCCTATTGGAACCATGACTGTTCTATGCAGAAATTGGAGTTTGGTTTGTGTTTGTTGCCAATCCACAGTGGAAGTTCAGAATATGTGCCAGCAAAGTGATCATAATGTTGAAGCATACAATAGTATTGAGGTGAACATGAAAAGGAAGTGGTGCTCGAAAAAAGGAGGGTTTTGTGCGAAATATTTGAGTTTGGAAAAAAAATCAGCGAGATGCGTGAAATAGAGGATCAAGGATTTTCGCACTAACAGTGTTTCAGAATCAGAACGTCCAAAAATGAAAAGGCATGGGTTGCACGATATATCTGATGATGTGTGCGAAAAAATGATTCTGGCATGAATGATTATGCGCCAAATGAGATGTTGTTCACGCCAAAGGGGTTTTTTCGCACGGGGGTCTCAGACGCCTATAAATAAGAGGTGGACGGACTCATTCTGTACGGTTGAAGACATAGAGAAGGTTTGTGGTCTGATGCGCGAAAAAGGATCATGTAAAGGGGATTGCATGAAATAGTCTAGTTTGTGTGAAATTTTCTGGGATGTGCGAAAAATTCCGGGTTGCGCGAAAAAGGGTGTTGTTGTGTGAAATATTTTTACGCGTGAATAAGGAAATTTTGGGCACAATAGTAAGGTGGTGCGCGCAAAGGGTAGGTGTTGCACACAATTGTTAGAGAAACGTCTTTATGCATTTTTTATTATCCGGATCAGCGGTTCAGTGTGTTCAAGAGCATCAATTCAGGACGTTGATTCGGGCATAGTCTCGTGCTGAGTAGATACAAAGACTTAAATGAAAATCATCTAAATATATCTTGATGTCTATAAACTGAGTGGGACTTCATCAATGGTTGTGAGCCAGGGGGAGTAAACAGGAGTGACCCGAGAGACGCAGTGAGCTATCCATGAACTATTGTAAAGGCAGTGACCCTGGGACAAAGTGATTGTTCCCGAACCTTTGTAATCCACATCTAGTAAAGATTAGTGGCATTTGGTATGACCGAAAACCTATCGGCATATGCTCCATGGACGTAGCCATTAGTGGTGAACCATGTAAAAATAGTTGTTTCATTTCTCTACATGTGAATGCTTTATTTCTGATCATATGCATCATACATGTTTAACAAGTTCCTACCAATATGGGAACATGATCCGTAACTTTAAAAGAAAAAGTTGACACCCTGATTCACCCCTCCTCTCTCAGGGTGTCCCGGGGTCTTACATATCCCTATAATTTACCTATCTATATATTCAAGGATAACAATATATATTTTAATTTCCATCAAGTGATTTGAACACTAGAAATTATTATTTAAGAACCATCATCATCATTATTTCTTCTTTAATGAAATCTAAAAATGAATCTATTATAAATATCACATTAGGATATAAAAAAATCATATGCGAATAGATATTCAAGAAACATCCAGTGGAAGTATCTAGTTCATATTATTATCTCATCTATGTCAAATATTCTTCATAATATCACCAAGAATCATCATCACCCTATTCTATATGTATAATTGTGTAACATTCAATACTTTTTCTGTTTCTATAAGGAAGAATATAATTTATAATATTAATATAAATTTTTTAATAATTCCTCTAAAGTGAATATCAATAATCAACACCCATTTTTCAAAGATTAATCAATAAAGACATCTATAATTGAAAGAACATTGTCTATTACATGTGAACAATTTATGAAACTTACTAATACTTCCAAGCATCATTTCCGAGGAACCTAATAAATAATAATAATAGTATTGGTTTATATTGATTACTCATATATATTACTACTTCTTATGATATTGGTTTCATATATGTTTCCTCATTATTTTGAATAAATTTAAAATATAAACACAATGTGCGTTCATCAAAATATTTGCCAAGAGAGAAAATAATTTCATGATCAAAGTTAAATAATTGATCAATAATACCCTGATTTATCTTTCCCCCATCCCCAATCAGGGTATATTCCATAATTAAGTAACAAAAAAATGTATAAAAGTTATTATTTTTGTGTGATTTTTTTCTTTTGGTTTTAGAATAGTGATAGTGGAAATTTTCAGTCATAAAGTTATACCCATCATTCATGTAAAGATATTCTAGTTGTGGTAAAAAAGAATGAAATATTTTTTTCTTTGTAAATCATTTTTTTCACCATGTCTATACATGGAATCATGACTATTATGGATATTTGAGGTCTATCAGAAATAGATATTTGGGATTTGGATATCTATTATAATGAAATTAATTAATTATTATGAGATTTCTTCAAACTATCAATACTAATTAAATGTCATTAAAATCCTCAAACAAAATGTGTAAAATAGATAAAAATATTTATTAATTTGATTAATTATATAATTAGGTAATGTTTAATGTAATGAAAAATAAATATTAATATTTAATTATGGTCCTAATTAAAATAGTTAACAGATTATTTCATTTAGTAAATATAATCCTTAGATACATGCACATGTTCTAAGAGAATATTAATACCATCAAAATCAATAAAAGGATACTGAGAAGGTTGACACTATGTTTTAATATTATAGTCTTACTAATTTATGAATATGACACAAATTCATAATATTTTAAATAATCCATAACACTTTCTTTACATATGATTTCAGAAACAACAAAAATCAATCTGTTCTAAATAATAACACTATTGAGGTATCCACCAAAGAGTTAATATAAAATTTGGTGAAATATAATCCTAAATATGAATAAGTTAATGAGATGATGTATTTACTTAACTACTATATAATAATGGGATATTTTAATTTTAAAGGAAATATTCTACTCACATTCTTCTAATATGAAAATGTATGTCCTATTAGTATAAAAATTTATAATATATTTTTGGATTAGGATGTGGAGGATAAACCTATAGATAATGAATTAGAATGTTAAAAAATAAATATAAAACCATGGATGATATTCACTAAGAGGAAAAACTGGTTAACATAACCAGATAAATGGTTCGAGGAAATTGAAGTGGACGAATGTGGAAGCAAGAAAGTCCTCAGTGAAGATGATTCTCTTTCTATTCTAGATTCTCAACATGATGGTTTAAGTGATGAAGAAAATGGTTGTGTATAAGGAACAGTTTGTCTTAATAAATATCAAGAGTCATCCTTAGTATAAATTGATTCTTAGAGAGCTAAAATAATGATGGATAATAGAGTACATTATGAATCTTAAATATATATGAGATTGAAAGATGATGAGAAGTTAGAAAATGTAATAGAAATTAATAACTCATGACTAAATATTATTTTAGTATAGATTAAGAATTCATATTGAATTATTAAATGAATATATGTCTTAGATCATAGATAATCATACTATATATATAAAGGATATAATTAGTAGAGTTAAATTAATTAAAGGATCCAATATGTTTTGGTGATAAATGTGTGAGTATCTTGAATGATTACAAACTCATAAAATATTATTGTGTAGTATAAAGTTACCAAAACTCCTTTTAGATAAATAAGTCATTGGGATGTCTACTAATATATGGATTCAAAACCCACAATTTCTAAAACAAAAAAATGGAAAAACTACTGTGGTGCAAGATCAAAAGAAGAAGATAGTGATGATTGTTTCTAACCCACATGCATGAACACCTTGTATTAATGCGACTATAACAATATCGAAATTGACCACTCATGATGTTACATGAGTTGAGATGAAAAAAATAAATATTATATGTTACATATTTTGAAGGTTGGTATAAACTAAATATGTTTTTTCTATAATGTATCCATTTTTATAAGAGAAAGATCACCAAAAATAGTCATGAGGAATCTTTAATAGTTAATTATATAATAGATTTTTATTTTTTTGTGACGGGTTTTGGTGTATATAAAATTATATTACCGAAAAACTGATAATTTAGTTTCCAAAGGTGAATAAAAATGTTAGTGGATGATGGCTGGAAGCATCCTCAAATATGTATAAAACACCAAACACATTTTTTGATCTTCAATAATAAAACGCATCCATAGATTTTCACATGGAAAAATAATATTAAATACCCATGGAAGTAAATCAGGATGCATTGTTCAATAAGAAGTTAATTTTGGCTTAAATATAAATAAATGACACTAAAAATTACAGATATTGGAGTGAAGAATATGGGATCATATAACATATAACCAAAACAATGAACAAATTATGGGAATAAAAAATGATAATGGTATAATTGATAACATGGGTAATTATTAATGTCACAATATATTTATCTATTTTAATGATTAGTTGTGTAGATAATATCTTGTAAAAATAATTTTTTTTATTTAATGGATTCGATAACAATTTACTATGTTTGTGTTTGTTGTGGGACCCTTGACATGAAATGTAATTCAACAAGATGATGGTCATTATTATAGAACATCATTTTTAATTTCATTTTCAATATAATATGTATTAGGGGAATATATAACTAGATTGTAAATATGTTTTCTGTATACTATCAAAGGTGGAAAAAACAGATTATTTAATAAGATAAATAGTAATTTGATCCGATGATCATTATAGAACACTATAAAAAATGATGTTGTTCATGATATAAATAATCACATATTTATTCACAATAACATTTGTGATTATTTTAAAATGGAAAATATTTTAAAGAATACCTCAAAACTATAAAAGGAAATATCGTCATGTTTGATGAATCTGGTTACCGTGGAAATTAATGGTTTGGTGACACCAAATGACTAAAATTAAAAGTGTTACTTTTTCATACATATTAATGACTATAGTAAGATGGCATGGATTGTAGGTAACACATTAAAATAATAGGTATTTAATTTTATCAAAAAATATTTTAGACAACTGGATGAATTATTAGAGAAAAATTCAAAATCTCAAAATTTGAAATGGTTCGCAATTTATAAATAACAATGTTGAATAATATTTAAAGAAGCATTGTATTTAGAGTTATTTTTCTGGGGTGAGTACTCCTCAACAATATAATGTTTTTTATAGGGGGGATCAAATAATAAATAATAAGAATTTGAATATTATTACTAATATGTCCTTTTTGAATAATTATTCCAAATAATCATTTCATAAAATGATATATATCTCCAATAATTATCTATTTTATCTAAACAAATAAATAACTCCATATGAAATCTTGTATGAAAATAATCACACACTGAAATACATGCAGTGTTTGAATGTATGAGTCCTTAATATTAACAAAGAGATAATAAACGTTTTTATGATAATGATGAATTTTTTCCTTTGATGTTCTACAATGGTAATATTTTATAGGTTATTAATAAAATGTCTTAAAAAAATCATTAAAATCACTAAAACATATGTTTTTAAAAAATGTGGAATACGAAATCATTTATGTATATTTTTTATTTTGAAAATTTAATTGGTTATTGAAAAATATTATTAATGAATATGTAATTATAATGGGTATGTTTGGGTTAAGGGAAGTTTAATGAGACATTGACTACAAAGATTCTAGATATAACGAAGAGAGATGTTTAGTAAGAATGAAAACTGAAAATATAAATTATAGAAGAAAAAAATTCCGTAAATTTAATAATATTGGTGATTAGATTTTCCTATTTCAAACTAGAATACTGAATTATTAGTATAACATGCATTTAATATCTATGTTGGAGTAAAAATATTTTTTATTCTATTCTATTTTTAGACATTTGGTCAATATAATGAATGAAGAGCATGATCATGTAGATAAAATGTTGCATAAAAACATACTCTATATCCTAATAATATACATTTTTTTTACCAAATGGGGGTTTTAGAGAAAACATAATGAGGATTTCCATGAGATAAATAAAAATATATCAATTACATTGAAAATCTACTTACAAAATCGAATGCATTAATGTTAATGAGAAGATTGCACTGGGGGCTCAACATAAGACTAATATGATTATTTTTATTGTTGAAATTTTTTTTAATGTGTATGAAATGAATATAAAGAAAAAAACAAATTAAAAGAGTCTTAATTTAAAAGGATTATATTGAAGAATCATACTTCATAATGTATTTGGTTAAATATAAGAATTTTTTTATCATTTCCAAAAAAAATAATTAACATTAAAAATTTAAGTCTTATTATTGAAAACACAACAAATAAATATATCTTTTCTTTTTGTGTTGGCTCCAAAAGTCAGTCATCCATGACACACTTTATGTGAGATTAAAAAAAACGAATTGTTTCCATACATGTGTTGATAATAGTCAATACATATATACTAATTTTTTTGACATATTTATACTCATCCAATATTTATTTAATATATACTATCTAATTTTTTATTACCAAAACATATATGGTTATGGAAATTTTAGAAAAAAAAACATTATAAATCCCCATTTATCTAACCATACAGTCTTTAATAGAAACTAGTTATATATATGTAGTATAATTGTGAGGTATATGGGACTGATATGTATTCAATTTAAAAAATTTTCTATAATTACCTCTATGATAATTAGAATAGTAAATATCATTTTTTGATTTTTTTAATATTGACTTTTTTGAAGTAAAAATTATCCCATATTATGTTCAATTTGGTTGCAAAATCCTAACGATATTATATAAGATCATTATGTGGGAGGTTAAATTAGATATAAACATATTTATAATTTGGAAATTATGGTTTCTCTTGAATAATAATTTGGAAACATCATTGGTTGAAACAGGTTAAATTTAGAATCAAAATAAAAATTCACCTTATATATTTCAAGGCTATGTTTATAAATCCAAAATAAAATATAGAAAAATAATATGTTCATGATGCATAGTCTTTCTTCACCATTTTATTCAACTTCTATAGAAAATTAATATATCTTAAAATTAGTTAATTTTTTTGAATATTATCCAAATATCGTGATGAATATGAACTATTGTAATTATATAATGTAAAGGAAAAATTATTAGATATGTATAACTATAAAAGTGAATCAGTTGTTATATTCCATACAATGAATAGATCAATATGAGTATAATTTTTATATAAATTTAAAATCATTAATATATCATCAAATTTTGAATCCATATGATTTCATAATATAGATGCTCATTGGAAATCCATGAATCTGTATTTTCTCTATATTATTTTATCTCTTTATTCATTAATGATTTTACATCCATACTTTTATTCTTCATTATATGATAATCATGTATGAAATACCTTATTATTTTACATTCATTAAAAATGGGGCAAAAAGATTCATTATCATCATATATATCTTTAGTTTTCTCATAATATTCCTATAGTTTATTATTCTTTATGATAATATTAGTCATACATATTAAAAGGGTAGAAATATATCCTTCAATAGTTTTTGAATAAAAATCATTAGAAAAGTGTTTTTATTTCTTCTTTATAGTTCTATGTTTTCTTGTATAATCACTAAAATATAAAGAATATGAAGTTGATGAAAATATAATACCATTATATCTATTATCCTACTCAAAAATTCCCTTAAACTATTCTAATAATGAATTACAGTATAAAACAGATAAAAAAGTCTATAAATTTTTAGATTTTTGTATCATATATCATTATAGTATTGTAATATAATTTGTTCATAAGAATATCTACAATTCCTCTATGATAATTTCCCTATCACCGAAATATTTTATACCATAAAAAACCTTCATAAAACATTTATGAATATATTCCATTTATTTACCATGTATGTAATCAAATTCATGAAAAGCACCCCAGGACATTACCCCTCTGTTCTTAAGAATATTCAATGTTCCATTGTGAAAATTTTCAATATTTTTTGAAATTATGTTTTATTTTTTACATGAATATATATATGTACATATTTCATATAATAACCCAATATTGCATATGTATTTATATTGAAATAATCATGTGGAATTTGATAGCTTTCTTTGCACGAAACATTGATTTTTAATGATCCGCGATATAGTATTCCTTTTTAGTCTATATGTTAGACATGATGTTATTAATTTTAATAAAAAATTAATAGGAACTTCTATAATTTTATCAGCTGACTAAAATATATTGATTAATATATAATAAATCAGTAATCAATTTTCAATAAAGACATTTTACGCTTCAAAAATATGATTTCATCAAAAATGGGGTTCATTTTATTTTGAGATAAGATGTTATAATTACGTTAAAACATTTATATAAATAATATTTTACTAAATTAAAATAATTTTTAAAATATTTATTTCAATATTATCTTAGAGTCTGATTTAAGGGTTTTTTCTAAAAATATTTTTTAGTGAATAGTTAAAATAATTTGTTTTCTAAAATAGTAATTTATCTTTAAAAAATCATGAAATTTAAAAATTACCAATTTTTTTTTAATTTAACCCTTAAATAGCATTGGTATTTTTAATAAAAAAATAATTCAAATAAAAAAATATTCATTTTTACTATAATTTATTTTGGTAAAATATATTTTTTGAGTTTACAAAAATATTTTCTCATAAAAACTGAATACCAAAGATGTGACATTACATTAATAAATTAAACTAATATATAATACTATTGATTTAATAAATAAATAGAAATATATATTATATTATATTCAATAATATAACATAAAATCCATTTTATTTTTTTTATAATGAAAAGAATTGAATTAAATCCATTTTTTCTTAAATATATGTTCTTCCAATGTTATGTTGTCATTGGGTTTTGTGAACTAATTTAAAATTATATTATAACACATATATAAAAAATTAATATATTAAAAATGATTTCTTATTTTGTATTACCATGATTAGTATAATTTATTTGGTTCACCTTAATTTTATAAATATTATGGATAATAAGAACAAGTAAATTATGTTATCACCATTATGGTTAAAATAGGTTTACTGGGGTAAAAGTAAGAGGTAAGGGTAGGAAAGATTCATAAACTTATATAAATATTATTTTAAAATTTAATTTAAATTATAATAAACAAACAACTACTTCTTTCCCAATTCATTCCACTTTTTAATGAAAGTGACATTATATTATAGAAATCATTTATAAAATTTCATATGTGTTTCTCCTTTAACAAATATCAGTATACTATTATCATATATTATTAAAAAAACATCATTCTAGATAGAAAATTTATAAAACAGCAACCATCCAATATTCCTTCCCTTGAAACAATCTCTTTTGGTGTTATTCATAGTAAAATATTTCAATGAGTAAAGTTTATGTCTATCCTAGTCTTTCAATGAGGAGGTATAAATTTCAACTAAGGGATATAATTTTTATTTCTTATTCTAATTCCACAATATTGATTATATATTTTATAAAATGATGAATCTATTATCATTAATAAACAATGATGTTTGTGTCGTGATGTAAGAACTATTTACCTCCTCTTTACAGTCAGATGGGTAATGAATGTATCCCTCGTGTGTATTTATGTACTACCACATCCACATTGAAATATTAATTATTTTCCATTAACATGTTTCATGAATGGTTATTGTTATATAATTTAATTTATATATATTATATTTATGATATACAAATAATTTTAAAAATTAGAATTATTATTTACCACTTTTTCAGTAAGATACTAACAATTTTGGTGAGGCCTCAGACTTGTTTACAAGTGAATTATATCATTGATTTGATCATATTTGGGTTTTATCTTAATTCAAGTGATTTTAAGAGAGTTTTTGAATCTTTTGGTGTGTGTTTAGTTAGTAAACGATTGGGGAACCATTTTCCAAAACTATGTGACTACCCCCAAAAAATTGTGCATCCTAGATGGAATGTTATTACATGTTTAACCCCTAATTTTATTAACCATGTGCCACATAGGACAAACCATGCTCCCCAGATAGTAGTATATCACAATTACGGTGCACTGTGTTACAGAATTTGTGGCCCCACACAAGAAACCCTACTCAAAATAAATTAAATCCATAAAATTATAATTTAATACTCTAGAACCCCCAGTTTTTATAAAAACTCATTCCAGAATGACCTAACATATTTTCGATCGAACATGGATACTCGGAATAGGATTTAAATAATCCAAAAAATCTATTTTTTCAAAAATTAGATCTAGTGGATGAAATATGCACCAATTCGTTAGGTAATTTCCACAATAATTTTTATTCCTCTATGTCATGTAGTTCACTCCCATCTGAGTGGAATGGTTTTTCTTTTTATTTCATTGTTTTAGAGTTGGTTTTAGAATATTTATTTTCATTGTGCCTCATTCTTTGTTTTTGGTCGTCGGTCTCATCCAGTATTGTGAATTAAACTATTACACATCAAATTTATGTTTTTGGTTTGGTATGAATTCTTCAATGATCATCATGTTGGTGGTGTAGTTGCTAATTTCAATAATCATGATTGTGGTTGTGTGTGTGTAATTGTGAAATTGAATTTCAAATTGTTATGTTTCATTTTAAATTTTATTTGGTATTAGAATCTCTGGAAATTTTTAAACCCTCTATAGATCATATTGGACCAATTAGATATTTGAGTCTGTACATGGTGGAAGTCCATGTGGTGACAATATATTTAAAATGATGATTTTGGGTTGTGAAATGGTGTTCTATTTTTTTATAATCGAATTAAATACTTGTTTCACATTGATAATGTGAATTAAAAGGTCTTGGTATCGTAACTTTTAATGTTCTATTGAATCTCTGAATAATTGATTATAAATTGATTCATGCTTAATTTAATATATTAGTCTAGGTGATTAAAGTAAGGAAACATGGTTGGGACTGAAAATTTAGATGATGCGTTGTGATGGGAATGATTGACCAAACATTTAATGATATCAAACCACAAGTTAAATTTGATATATGTGATAATTCTGATTTATTAATACATGGGGTGTGGGTTAAGGGATAATGCTCTAAAAACCCATGTGGTTTCAAGCTGACACTACAAGACCCCAGTACAAGTATGTTCTCAGTTATCCGTGGATAAGGTTTGATGTTCTAAATATCCTTGAGGTGTGGCATAGGTATTGTTGTTGGAAATACCCATGTGGAGGAAAATTGATGCTCTCTGACCCCAAGATATTAGTATATGGATTATTTTTCCATGATAAAAGAATGAAATTTGGAATAAATAAATAATTTAATACCGATATAAGGTGATTTATTATAACCCTATGATTTATGAATCAAACTCTAACATGGGATAAAGAGGTATGATATGGTTGGTTAAAGAATAATTAAATGTGAAACCTATAAATTTTATAAATTTTCAATTTATTCTTTACACAACTACATAATAGTTATAGAAATTTTATCTCATTAGAAAATATTGGTGGTGGTCTATTGGTTTACACTCACACCTTACTTTGTCAACCACATCTTTACCCGAATATACTTTATATTATTTAGAAAGGATACGGGAATTATCTTGAAGATAGATGGATGAGTATGGATGTGGGATGTAGAATGGAAGAGGGAACAAGAAATGATTTCTTAAACCACTATGTTTTTTTCCAATGTATCATTATTTTGAGTTTGAATTAGAGACATGATACTCTCTATCTAATATAATATCTACTTATTTGGTTTATGATCACTTTTTCATGTCTTAGGATTATCTATTGATATTATTATTATTAATTTTTTTATTATTAGGTTTATTGTTATTTTCATTTTGATATTGTTTATTTATCCCCATTATTTCGATTCAAAGATAAAGACTGTATATTATCCATACATTACATATTATACCATCATTAATAGGTGGAATCCTATAGTTTATGTAGATGAATACATGATTTCATGTCGAGAACATACTTGGGGGACCAACATGGGCCAGCTGGGTCACGATTTTAGAAAATGTTATGAGAGGGTAGCTTTCATTTCCATTTAGATTTCATTCTATTTGGGAAATTTAGAAAAGTTATTATGATGAGTTTTGAATTTTTGTGATCTCTTTCATGGGAGTAGTTAACCCTTATAGAAGGGAATACCCAAGTATCAAGGTGGGGATTGATTCATTTGTAGTTTTCTATAATAGTTGAAAGTTATTTCAACATGAGAGATGCACTTTCTATTTTATGTTACTATTTTTATAATATTATTCTAATGGAAAAATTTGGAAGGAGTTTGTATACATGTATCGTTTTAAGCATTCCAAATTTATTGTTACATTCATCTTTTTAGGCATGCAAGTAAATTTAGGTTTTGGTTTAGTTGTTGTACTAATTTTTTTATATAAGTTAAAAGACATAATTACAAATGATTAATTAATAATATACATAATATGTAAATTGTAGTGGTTGAAATTTTTTTAATTCAATCTTTAATGAAAAACCATGGAATATGGAGGTTTTTTTAACTTGTTTTAGCTAGGGCTGAGGGGATGGGGGATGACAGTAGCTATAATGACTTTGTTTTTAGCATGTGGTGGTGTACAAGAATGAATTGTTATGAATATTTATGAGTAAATATTATATAAATGTGTTAAAATTGGGATATGTGTCCAAATATGTTTGTTTTTAATTGATATACATGCCTCCAAAATGACTTTTTTCGATCAGATGATAAGTGGAAATGACATGAAATGATCATACAATAGTGGAACTAGATGTTATGATTGTTGGAAAAGGAGTGGGAGATTATTCCATTAATGAAAATTTATCTTTATGGATTTTATGGATGGATTTCTACGGTTGTATTTCCAGAATATGTATGAATTGATATAGAAATTTCACTTTAAAAACCCTCATACATTCCTTGGATAGGTTAGACATAAGAATCTGGAGTTCCAGATTGAGTCCATTATGAAAATTCATGACTATTTAGAGACTCTACCAGTGAATAGTGTCTTGTTGGATTCTTATGTGTTGCCTGGATTAGTGAATTTTCGGTGGTATATTCCATCATTATATGAAAATATGGAGGACATGTAATGAAAATTAATTTTTGAAATAATCCTTAACAAATTTACCCCAAGGCGTTGATGTGGGACATGAAAGAAGAGTTTATGAAGTTAACCATGTGGAGTATGTCTTTGATAGACTATGATGGTCACTTTACCAACATGATGTTATTTACTTCATATTGTGTAGGAGATGAGGAAACTATAGGAAAAATAATTTCAATATGGATTTATTTGTTATTTTATGACCCAATCTAAATTCTTTTTTGAGGAATAATTTTGATAATGTAGTGAAACAAGCTCTCATTTCTCTAGGGAACCTAAGAAGGCTTCAGGTGGAGTAAAAAAAGTATTCTAATATAAGACCAATAGGTAAATTTATTGTGTTATGGAATCATCTCTATGAGAACATCACATAGAATTTTGGATAACTGTGTGGCTATGTTGAAGGAGCAGTTACTCAGGGAAGTCCTTGAGTGGATTTTGATTATTGTGGTTTTCTAGGTAATTTTCCTAATGACTGTCCCTAAACAATGGTTTGGTTACTATCTTATGTTACGTTGAGAAATAAATAGTGGTTCTATTTGATACCATGATAGATAGGTAGTGATGGAGGATCTAGGTGTAACTAGAGTACTGGATGTGAATATTCCATACAATACCAGTATTTTAGATTGAGTAATAATTGTCATAGTGGTTGAGGTGGTGGACATTATACTTTAGGGAAAGAGTTCCCAAATCAGAAATTTATATTCACACATGGGGCACAGATGAGATAATATGGTAGAGGGGTAGGATAGTTTCATGTAGCTTGTCCTTTATTTATGGATAACAATTCTATGACATCGATATTCAATGATATTATTAATTTAGATTATATGACTTGTAGTTATTTATTTTACATAGGTGACTCATATTATTACATATCTATAGAACTTTTGAATGGTTTGAGTTTGAGGGTGATGTTTTTGAGTGTGGTTAGGATGATCGACACACTTTTGGGAGTGTGGTCAAGATACACATATTTAAACAGGGCATGTTCTCACAAGTTTGGGGAGTATCATTTCCTTTGGTATCTCCACATACTTTAGATGTCATGTTTTGACTTCATTTTTTGTTCTGATAGGTTCATATAATACCATTTCCACGCTGATTGTTAGCAGAAGAGAGTGACCTTTACATATGTTAATGGTGAAATTTATGTTAACTATAAAGAATGAGATATCTAGGTAGGTTTTGTAGGTCCACTTCAATAAAAATTATCAGATCTCACTCATATTTTGAAATTATTTTATTTGATGATAGTAGTGTAAAAATTTATTTGTTTTCACCTCCAGTGGACAACATTAGATACGTGTTTCTTGATGAATTCTAATGTATTCCACACTAGAGAGATGTTTTGTTCACAGTTTAGGTCATACCAAGAGTTGAAACTGTATTTATTACACCATAAAATATGGATCCAATATAAGATTGAGAGATTTAGAAACATCATTAATAGTTGATTGATAAGGGGTTTATCCATTTGAGTACAAAGTTTTATGGGTTCTCTAGATTTTTTTTCTATGAATGATGAAGAGATGTTGTATTTTTTCTGTTGTTTATTGTATGTAACACTAGATGAAATTGAAGAGACTCTATCGTATTACACATATCTACAATGTATTTGCTATGTTTATAGAAACATGTTAATTCTATCAGATTGAATTGCGATCAAGATACCATCTGTTGATATATAATCACTTCGATATATAATTGACTACACCCTGAATTTGGTATTTACTATAAAAGTGCATCATAATTCTGTTCAGGGTTATAAATTCTCCAACTATGTTTGGGGATATCATGGATTGAATATTACACAAACACCTAGATCAATTTGTGTTTATTTTTTTTGATAAAATATTGTTTTACTCTCACATCCATGATGATTATTACCAACATCATGAACTTGTAAATAGTACCCTGAGATATCATCATCTTTATTAAAAGGTATAAAACATTTATCTTTGGATAAACATGGTAAATTTAATTGGTCCCATCATCTATTAGGAAGGTGTGATTGTGGAAAAAAGGAAATTTTATGCAGTTTTTTGTTTTGAGTATACCAATAATGTTTTTCATATCCATGTTTTTCTATTTGAAATTATATTATCATAGACTCATCCATAAATATTCCCACTTTTTTGCACCACTTTTCTAGTTTAAAAATAAGAGGATAATGTTTGAAGGGCCATGATCATGTGAAAATGCCTTCTAGGAGTTGAATATGTTTTTTAAAAGAATAGTAATTTCGATCCAAACTGAGCCGGGTGAAGGGAATATGGTGTCTTGGAATGAATCCAGGATCTTATTGAGGGCATTGTTTTTTTATAGTGATCAATATTTATCATATGGATTATGGTTGTTGATGAATAATTATTGGTATTACCATATGAATGATAATGATTTGGATGTGTTTTTTTCCCTTAATGTGTTGCCATCATTAACCGGGGGGATAAACGATTACTATGTATAGTAATCACAATAGATTAATGCATATCATTTCTCTATGAGACATGATCCTTCGACAAAGGATACTATTTTAGTATATGATTCCATATTATTTTGAGCACGAATATATGAACAATAAATGAAATAATGTTTCTATAACTTTGAGTATGAGGACAAAAACTCAAGATGTTCTAGAGTCTAGTTTTGAGTGTAAGATGATGACCTTGATAGTTGAGATGCATGTTTGTTTTCTGGAGGGCCTGGGGAATATTACCCTAATATCATTATCAATTAATTACATACATCCATACTAGATCATTTTTGGGATATTTTTGTATATAGAGAGGATGTACTTTTGGGAAATCCATTATGGTGAGGAGACACATTCTAAAAAGACTATGGATGTGGTTGAGATAATCTACGTGTTGGATCATGTTGTTATGAATTCATTTATTAAAGGGGATGTGATTTTTTAGTCTCATGAATTGAAGTGGTTGGTGAATCCAATTTTGAAAACAATTACCCAGACCTATGTCGGTATTATTGGTTATCGGTAATTATAATGGAGATGGTTGGTTTTTTAAAATGATGTTTCACCTGTCAATAGTTGATGTCTAATAATTAATTAACTGGTGAATTTTATTTCCATTTACCATTATAAAATAGGCATCAGATGAGTTTGACCAGGAATTCATGGTTGATAATCTATGGAATCATAGTAAGAATGACTATATATGTGTTATTTTAGATTAATTGAGAAAAGTAGCACATTTCATACACATCTGTGAGGCTGTTGTAGTTGATCAGTTTGAGGAAATATACATTCAAGACATAATTTGTTTTCATGGGGTTCTAGGGTGTATAGATTCATATCATGAATATCATTTTAAATTCTTCTTATAGAATGGATTGTTGAATTAATTACTTATCCAGGAACATTTGAGTACAACATTCCACGAAAAAAATGGATGGGAAATTAGATCATACAATAATGGTGTTAGAGGACATGCATTGAAAATTGATTTCTGATTTTAGTGGAATATGGGAGAAGCTCCCAGAACACATTTTGTTCCCCTTTAAAAATAGATATCATGAGGCTATTTAGATGGTTCAGTATGATGTTCTTTTTGGGAGGCCTTTCAAATCCCATATCCATTGGTTGGATGTAGGAGAGTCTGAGTACCTGGGACCAAGTCTCATGAAGGAGAATTTGGATTTGGATCAGATGGTTTTTAAAAATATGGCTATGAATCATAGTAGGAAAGATTCAAATTATAGTCAACATTGTGTCCCTATTGAGTTTATAGTTGGATTTTTTTCATTCCATTAGGTTTCACCGTGATTTAAGAATCATAGTATTTAGGGGGAGGGTAATATAATTTGAAGGTTTATTGGACCGATTGAGTTTAAAGATAGGATAATATCATTTTCAAACTAATTTTTATTCCACATAGTTATTTTACTATGCATGATGTATTCCATGAGTCACATATTCAGCAAGATCACCCTGACCCTTCTCATGTAAAAAATGTTGATGATGTGGAGTTAAAGGAACATTTTTAAATTAAGGAACATCTGATTCATATGGTGGATCATAGTGAGAAAGAGTTTTGATGATATTTTCTATTGATATTATGAGTAATATTAAAGTATGGATGTTTTCAGGAGGAACTATGGTGGAGAGTAGAATATATGAAGGATTAGTGTCCCAGGATTTCTCCCTTGTAATCTTAAAGATTAATTTGAGTACATCTTGATGAGGAGTTATTACAAGGTTGGGAGACAATATGATTAGTACCATTCTGGTGAACCTCATACATTATTTTATGTTTCTTTTATCCTTTCCTGGTGGTATTTTTGTTAGATCATATGTTAGGTATGTCTTGGAATCCTTTGTAGGGGTTTTGGGAAGTTCATTATGGGCACACAATTTATCGAAATTGTAAGCCTACTCCCAAAAAACATGTGAATCCTCGAATTCGGGAATTTAATAGTTGAAAATTTCATTGAAAATAATATAATATATTTGGGGAAGCAATGCACCCCATAAATTAGGGGAACAAAATTAGTGTGCATGGATTATAAAATTGGGTGGCCCTCTATAGAGGATTGTGTGCATTGAAAATTAAAGCCTTGATAATTTATTTAAAAATTAATAAACCCATTTTTATATACCAAATCCAACTTTCAAAACAATATATTATTTATTTCTACCATGGAGTATACAAAAAGGATTCCATGATTCTCTGAACCCACTTCCTTTATAATTGATGATCTGGTGGAGGATGTATGCACATAACATCTATCTAGTTTCATACTAATTTTTATTCATATCCCTATCATATTTTCACCCTTTTAGAGAGGACATGTTTTCCTGCATTAGTTAAATGTAAACTAAAACCCCCCAACTTTGGAATTAAATTTTATGTACTCCAAATACATGCATGATAACAAAAAAAATTTGGACCATGACTCAGGCCCCAAATAAACATGTGGTGTGAGATAGGGGATAAAGATCTAAATACCCTTGTGGATATAGAGTAAAACTAAATCCCCAGAAGATATTAGTACATGGATTGATTTTATATGATGCATGAATGAAATTGAAATTAATTATTTCCCATTATATAGTGACTTAGTATTACCCAATGATTTCATGTTCTAAATCTAACATGGGAAAAATCAATTACGATGTGATTGGATATGGAAAAATAAAATATGTAATATTTTTTTTAAAATATTCTTATATATAATAAATATGAATACACTAGTATATAATGGAAATTTTTTAGGCACAGTTGGTGGTGGCTAACCTATTCCTACTCACACCATGCTTAGGTAGAATAATCAGAATCTTAATAGAATTCATGTTTATAGGATAGGAAAAGATATAGACCTCTATGTTAGATGGACATGTTGTGATATATGATAAATCTTGAATGAGGGAACCAAAATTACTATCAAGTCCTGCATGGTGGTTTTTAATGTGACTTTATTTTTCATTATCATCTAACACATGACCCTCAATATGGAAAGGAAAATATAATAGTCTGTTTTCTGATCACTTATTCATGTATTGGGATAATCATGTGTTATTGGTATTTGTTATTTAGGGTAATATTTCAGATATTTTTATTATCATTTGGGTAATGATTATTTATATCTATTTTTGTGTCACATAGATAAAGAGGGTACAATCTCTCCACATCACATATAAGACCCTCACTATGACTTGGTATCCTATAACAAACAAGGAGGTGTGCCTAACGTCAAGTGGTGAATCATCTTAGGGAAATATCATATGGGACCTGAGTTGGTATGTTACACATTCTATCTATCAAAAAATGGACACATCACTCGTGCGAATGTACAGACTACCATACCCACACACAAATTTAATAAAAATATAATCATCATGTTATAATAATTTTTTAAAATATATATATAATAATAAAATATTATATTTATATAATTACTTATTTTTTGGATATAGAAGATCAAGGATCTCATTGTTAAGACTATGACATCCAAACCAAAACATTCAGGAAAAATGAACAAGTTAACACTCAAAATGATGATGATAATGAAATTCTATAAATGAATTACAGATAAGTTATTATATGTAAAACACTAAAAAATTATTATGTATTAATATTTATCTATTATATATTTTTTAAAAAAATTATATTTATTATATATTAGTTAATAATTCTTATGAAGAAAGATGGACAACATGAAAGGGTTTTATGTTAAATTATTTTCTTTTATCAAGATTATTAATGTTCCAATTTATTATGATAAAATTATTTGTTCAATAACTATTAAATAATATGTATTTTCATTTCCCTGGTTATTTTGGGATATTTCATGTTTACTATCATTTCCCACTTTTTTTATTCCAGATTCTGAATAAATATTTTTTCAAAAAATTTATGTTATTTCTCTATTTGGTTGGGAATATTTTTCATACATGATTCTATTTTAGAAAAAAAAATTATCTATTATTTTGTTCTATTATCAAAATAATTATTAAATTAATAATTTCCCATATTTTTACTCTTATAAAGAATTTAATTCAATTATTTTATCATTTTTGGAATAATATACTTTTAAATATTTACAAATAATGTGAATAGATTTTTGTTTAATATAAACCACATGAATAGATTTCACCCCATCATAAATTATATTTATTTGGAATCATAATTATAATGATTCCATGGTAATTTTCAAAAAAAATAACTCCATAATTTTTTAGAAATTTTTAAACATTAACAACTTATCATTAAACTGAATAATATATTTCCCTCGTAAAATACAGCATTTATTTATAATGGTACGATATTGAATAAAAAACCATTTGTTATTTATTATAACAGAATATATTTATGATAAAATTGTAATATATTTGTTTTCTCCTTAGATTTTTTATGGCCATAATGAGGAAATATTAATGATAATTGTTTTTCTTCCATAGGATCAAACTTTTATTTAATGATAGATGTTTCTCGAATATTTTGTATAAGTAAAAATGGATTATGATTATATAGTGGGTAGTTATATTATATCCCTCCAAACATTTGGGAATGTATTACTTCTTTATGAGATCAAATGGTACCGGATATGATATATCAATCCCAAAATGCGGTATACTAGAGGATATCTGAAGCCCAAAAAATCCTCAAATGAGAGGTTGTCCCATGTCCAAGAAAAGTTACATTGTTTTTTATCCCAAATCGGATGTAGTTATATGGTTGGATACTCTATTCCTATCTTGAGATGATTTATATAGTGGGTATACATGATAAAATATTTTGGTGATTATATTTATGGATCAGTTTGTTCCACTCTTTTATAACATGATCTTATGTCAAATTTATGCACTCATTGAATATTTTATTTGATTCATTAATTTTTATTTTACAATAAAAATTTGATATTTATTCCATTAATCATGATTATATGAATTTTTGGAATAATATTGAAATTTTCATTTAATGTTATTGAAACCATATACTCAACATATTCTTTTGTATGATTATTGATTAATATCTCCCTTGATTACCCTTACTATGCATATAAGGCCATCATTTCTTATGATTCCATTCAACCAGGATATGATGAATGATTTTATGTTTTATATGCCAAATAAGGGATATTTTTTAAGATCTAAGAGGTAGATATTATAGATAATTTAAAAAATAATAACTTATGTATACAAGTTTCATAAAAGGAAAAATCAGTACATTTATAGAATGGATCTTAATGATTTATAATGAATATTCACCTAAAAATGTAATATTTATGTATATAAATTTTAATTCAATATATTTCGTTTCATTGAGAAATTTAGAGTATTAAAAAATTGTAATTATAAAAATTATCTTACTTTTCCTCTAGTTTAAAATATTAATATTTTACTCATTATTTTTTTAAGTCATCAAAAGATATTTTCCACCACTAGTGATAATCAAATAAAAATTCACCATATCATGAAAATATACATAATCTAACAAATCATTTTTTATAAATTGACTAGTATTAATTTTATAAATGGTTCCAATTGGATGACATACTAGATAAAAATAAATGACCTATCCTTTATAGAACATTTATTGTTAGTGGAAATATAGATTATAATAAAATAACAAAATATATAACCGAATGTTCTGCTAAAGTGTACATAAAAAACATGTATGGAAAGGAAATACTAAAAAATATAGAAGTAGGAAACTAGATCTATTAGCACTTATATCAAGTACATACTTGAACTAATGAGATTTTTTGAAAAATAAATAGTGATATAGAAACTAATATGGATGATGAAATGTTGTCAAAAACAAACTTGTACATTTCCCTCAATCAAGTAATCAATTGATTAAATATTTATAATTCTGATCATATCAAATTATAAATAACTATGATTGTTAAAAAATAATTTTTTAATGATTATCTAATAGTTTATATAATAAATAATGATGCTTATAATTGAATATAAACATATTGTAATAAATCCACAGTACAATAAAAACATTAATGTTACAAAATTTAAAATGATAATGTTAAATAATTTGATGTGCATCGAATAACAATTAAAATATCCCTCAAAGGTAAATATTATCATATTATTTCTTATCAATGAATGAATTAACTATTAATCCAATGTTGTAGGTGGATTAGTAGACCTGATTAAGGGAATCGAAATTAAAACAATGAGATTAAATTATTATATATGAGTCAAAATTTATCAATCTCAAGACATGGATATTCGAATATAAAATAACAATAGAAAGATACTCAATACAAGAGAACATCTATGATCACCTCGATTGAATTAATATCCAATACCCTATATTTCATTGATGAAACTATTTTGAAGATAATGATTCCAATCATAAAAATATCCTTGATCACATTTATTAGTAGAATCATATCCCTCATTATAATTTTATTAATTATGAATGATATGATAATAGAAATTAATAATAGAATATAATATCATTACAAAAATACCTCACAAAATAGTTTCCAAATTTGAAAAACCACGAAATAGAAAAATAAAATTAAAATTTCTCACAACAATGAGATGATTAAAACACTGAACTAACTTTATGAATGATCAATGTAGTTCAGTATATAATTTTATCAATTCCGTGAAATCCATGATACAATTTATATCATTTTTTTGTAACGAAAAAAAATAGTCATGTTATAATATCTTCAATCATGGTTGCAACTACAATGGATGCTTTATCATGTACTGACTAACATGACATTATCTTATAATGAACTAGTTTACTGTGTCTTCATAACAATAATAATCACACCACTATAGAAATACAATTTTTAATGGTAATATAATGGTTTATAATTGTCTATTGACACATTATATTAGAATATACAAATTTTAAAAATAAAAATTTAACAAAAAACTATCATTTTAATTCTAATCAAGTAAAATGTATTGTAATTTTTAATGAAAAATTTAGGTGTATACATTTATCTAAATACATTAATAAAAATATTTTAGTGATTCACAACAATTTATGGGTCGGTGAGTCCACTACGTTCATTGTATTCAACATTTCCTTTCATAATCCAATAAAAATAACACAAATAGTTGTATAAAAATTCAAAAAAATAAGAAAATTTTGAATATAAAAGTATGTATTATTAATTGTATTCATTGTTTTATGAATATCCATGATAAAAAAGGTTTTATCATATCTTGGTGATATATTTTAATTGAATTTATTGATATAGATTCATTTAATTAAACACCTCTAAAATCATGCATTGTGATTTTAACAAAAAACTTCATGTTACTTTCATTCTTTTAATACATCAACATCCACATTATGATTCATATAAAATTATCCTATAAAGAAAATAGTATTTTTTTAGAGAATTTGTAACATAATATAAAAACCAAAATATAAATAATTATTTAGTGATTTATTAATGGGATTATGATTGATAATTTTATTGAAAATAAATATATGAGAGTTGAGGGAAATATTTCAAGGAAGGTATATATAATAATTCAGAGGTGGGAATTAAAGGTCAAAATTAACATTAAAGGAATGAAATTGAAATCATCGAGAATGACCACAAAGTAATTTTGATAAGTGTGATGTTTCTTTGGATTTAATAGTTATATAATACAAAATTGGGAAAATTAAATTTGACATTGAAATGTCATTAAAAAAATGTCATTTTGTCAAATATTTCCACAAAGTGTAATATTTTAATTCTAAAGAGAGTGATTAATGAAAAATAAAAACATTTTAAAACTACTTTCAATGTAATACCCTCTTTGTCCTTAATTCTATGAATAATAATCAATTTAAAATAATTCTAGTATTTTAAATCATTATTTAAATATCATACTAAAATGTCTATTTTGATAATTATTATTTTAATTTTTATATTAATGATGATGTTTAGTCATTTAAATGGGTTATTATGGTGATTTTTATGTATAAAATAATACTTTGGAATCCATGTTATGATAAATTTGTTTTAACCAACTATATAATATTAAATAAGATGTTGGTCAATCCATGTATGAGTAGACACTTGGTCACATTTGAGGAAAATATTCCATGATATATAAGAATAAACATAGAGTTGCAAGGGTTTTGTTTAACTAAATAGAACTCTAGTATGGTTAAATATGATTAAATCATCCTTATAGAAGAATAAATGGGACACATGTATATGTAAGACATTCCCTACATTTTCTATTTATGTTTTTCAGCTTTTTAATGGGACTAAATGATCTGTATGACTATGTAAGAGTAAACCCAATTTATTAAATCTTATGTAAAAAATAATATGAGTCATAACATGTTATTTATTATTAAACAAATTCTATTTAAAATTAATCTCAGTCAAAAACAGTCCATATAGGCTTAACCCCCATCATTTTGGGGTTTCTCTTAAAAAATATTGGACAACTTATGAAAATGAGTTTGGGGGTCATGTACATTGATATGCATGAATCACTTTGTGGAAACCTAGAAATATGAGATGTCTATTATGTATTCCTTGTATTTACCTCATTATTTGATAATATTATTGAAATAGGTATTTTTAAATCTATTGGTTGGCTATGTATAGTGGAAGAATAAATATAGTAGTGTTGTAACACTCACATTCTTATGGCTTATTGAAGAATAAATACCATGATTATCCACTATCCATGTAGATAATTTATCTTAATGTAAAAAACCTATTTCACTGTTCTCTCAAAACCTAAAATATGTGGTTTTCTATTTATAATGTTATTTATTGATAAAAATATGAATTCCCATCTATGTGAATTGATGTTAATGTATTATAGGATTTACTCAATTTTTTTTCATTTTTATCTTATATATCAAGTTCTCTCAATTTTTATTCTCAATAACATATCTATAAATGGATAACCTGCTATGGTATGAATTAATGATGTCACATATGTAATTTTATGTTATTATAATATTTATTGTTTATTTTAATTATTTCTCATTGTGTTAAAAATAGTTTTGGATGATTATCACAAACCAACCCAAGTCATCCCTCCATTATATACCATATTCAGAATGAAATAAGGCTTTATGGGAATTCATTATCCCTAAGGTAAAGTACATGTGCATTAGAATCTTAGATGCACCAATTGTGAATGATTTTACTTAAAACACTAATTATATAATTAGTATAAATTCCAGTATAAATTTTGCATGATTAGTGTATAATTTATATTCCCTTTATCAGAATAGATAATTATAAATAAAATACAAACATGAACAAAATATTTGTACATAACAAAAATTTAAAAACACTTCTCACCAAAAATTTCTCCCTATAATGGATGGATGAAAAAATTCCTCCACTAGTGGCCTTTTCATCAGGAACTTGGAGTTATGTCTACCCTTATTCCATATAATGAAATAAAAATAATGACATGGATGATATGTGAAATGAATCTTAAAATAAAAAATTTATAATACCTAATTATACGAACCTTTATGACCCAAGGTAACAATCCATCCAAACTGTAACATCAATAACTCTCATAAAAATTATGATTTCATCCTACAACTGAGATGATATATATAGGCATGTGCATAAAAATTATATGGGGGTCAATACTCATCATCCCAAATGCATAACTATTTCTTAATGGTATATTATCATAATATATTTAGAATACTCTAATTTAAAATAATGTTTTTTCCATTTTATAAAACAATGACTATTTACCATTGGTTTCTAAAAAAGATTACAATTCAATTAAATTAATGAATGGTGAGATAACCAGGGGTAACCAATATTATGTGAATGGCATAATAATATATTTGAAATAGTGTAAACTAAATCAACCAACATATGAGAGACAATATCATATAACATCTTGTTTCAATATAATAATATTTTTATAATTTTATATATGAAAAATGAAACAAATTAAAAAAACATTGACATATAATATTAAAAATGAGAGTAAATAATGGTAAGAAGGATGTGAAATCATTTAGTTTCTAGGGTAATTGGGTAACTACTATAGCTATAATATCAGTGGTTAAACCATGTATATGAATATTTTCACCCATTCTCAAGCCATAAAGAATTAAAACTATCGTTATGTAATTTAGTTAGTATTGTATTGTAATCGTATGAGGGAGGATCGTACAAAGATCTACTGACTCATCTATCATACTTATGATAATACTCCCTCCTAGTTTCCCAGGTTTCCCGTGATCCATTACTATAATTTAAATACATAAGATATATGTATTATCATAAAAAAACATAATAAAACAACAATTAAAATAAAACTTTCAACATCACCTCACCTCCCCACACAAAAAATTAGATTCTTTTATCCTAGAGTCATACCAACAATAAAATCATATAATTTTTTTTCCCACAATAACATTAATGTTTGTGCCTCTATTGGATTTCACATCACTTTTCTGAATGATTTAAAAAGTTTCTACCATGGCTATAAAAATCAATATTAAATTAATTTACAAACTTATTTGAAAATATTTTTGAAAATGTCTCCCTCCTTGTTATGCACATAAAAAATTTCATATATATATATTTCTCTTATTTCAAAAATTAAAATTATAATATTTGAATATATATATATATATATATTATTGTGTGTGTACTCTTGTATATGAGAAAAACCATCATAAAATTGTATAGAATGTGAAAAATATCACATTTATTTTATATCATACCACTCTTGACTCACATAATGATTACGTCGATAAATATATATATTTGGATGCATGTTTGTGTGTGTATAATTATTGTGTAAGAATAACATATAAGTGACTTCAAATTAGTTTCAATTACTCTGGAATTGAATAATGTTTATGAGTCTGTTTAATTTTAATTAATGATACATATAAAAACAAAAAATAACTTATGATATATAAAAATAAATAAAGTTTCTAAAAATCAGCATAACTATTTTTTATAATAGTAATTATATGTTTTTCAATACTACATGAAACTAAGGGAAAATCCTATGGAACCCCATTTTGAAACATGATTTCATCCATACGGATTTTACAATTATTAATAACAAATTTATTAGTTATCATGAATACTAATTTAAAATCCAACAAATAAAGTCTTTTAAAACAGAATGGTAAATCATGGAGAAACCCTATCCGAATAAAATATAGAGGTTATAAACTATGAGTTCGGGGAGATCCAAGATTCATATCACACACACTAGAAACCCACAATCATGAGAATTTTGTAACTGAACTCACTTATGATTTAGCATAGATTGTGATGAAAAGATAGGAAGAGAATAATAGGGGATGTGAATTTTAAAAGAATGAATATATGTTTTGGGACTCAAACAATAGAATATCAATACAAAAATGAATGGAAAAATTGTGGATATAGGCATTAGAAATAGGGGGTTGCATGGAAGAGGGTTGGCAAGATGGGAAAGGTTTTATTTATAAAAACACAGGCATCTCATACATATATATTACATCCTTTTAGCTGAATATATATTAAATTATAAAAAAAATTATAGGGGACTATAATAATATTGTGATTTTAGAGTCTTTTCACACAATCTTCTTACCATTATGATTATATTCAATGTATCCCATAAAAAACTCCCCCATTACTAATTCTACTTAAAATGATTCTTCATAACCTATGGAAAGGAATCATATGAAAGGGAGAGATCACATGATTAGTTTTGGTAAATAAATGTTATATTATTCATTGATCATATGTATGTATAATATATGAATTTTAGTATTATAACATGAAGGGAACATAAGAGGTTCATTACCAACCGATGATAGATTTTAAACATCATGCATGGAATTGTAATTGGTGGTTCATAAAAAATTTATCATAAGATAATGATTTTAAATGATCCCAATGAGGAAAAAATTGGTATAGAACATAGATTTGTGGAATACACACTATCATTGAAAATGTTATGTTAATACTTCCCGTAAATACATTTAAAACATGAGAGGCATGGGCTTACCACCCATGTACGTACTTCAAGATTGGGTTGACCACCCATTTACCCTCTTTTATGGTCATGTGCTAATAACCAATGTATAATATTTTATATAATTCATATAACACCCATGTACCCTCTGATCTAATGGTTCATTTGTATTTATCCAATGAATTGGAGGAAGATTAAGGTACCCACTGTCACACGAGGAAAAAAATATTTATATATGGTAAAAGTTCATAAACAGTCATCAGATCATAACCCATGGAATGAAATGTGAATAATAAAATTTACAACCAACCATAACCTGTGGATAAGAGATTGGTTTCTTAATAATTTAATCATATCATAACCCATGAAAATAAGTGTGTTTCATAATTATTTTATTATGCTATTTCCCAAGGAAGAGAAATGGGTTTCGTAAATGTCATGCTTTAAAAACATAAACCATTCAATGAAAAAAATATGAATGGAATTCTTGGATCATATACCATGTAATGTCAAAATTATATCAAATTATTTCATCTTAGATGGAGATTGATTTTAAAGGATTTTTTTGAACAATTTATAAAGAAAATAACATTTAATTGAAAATCACTATTTTAAAACATTATAAAAACAAATTACAAGGAAAATATCTTTTCAAAAATATAAAAAAATTTAAACATTAATTTAAATCATTTATTAGGTAAGATAAAATTTATACATTGAATAAAATGATAGTAAAAATTATAAATTTTTTGAAACATATATATTTTCAAATAACCTCAGAAAATTATAAATGATGCATTAAAATAATGATTGTCCCGGATGTCTAAAAATTTCATCATGTATTACATATTAAAATGATAATTCCTTTTACATTTTTTGTGATGGTAAAATGTGAAGTATTTTAGAAAGTGACATGAAAAATCCTTTCAATATAATTTTTGTGAAATATAAAAATTTTTGTTAAAAATTAAATTTTCAAAATAATTAAAGCGTAACAAAATATTTGGGAATTATTTTCCTAAAACATGGTTTAAAGGAAAATAAAATATATAGAAAAATGGTGAAATGGGGATACTTTTCATAAAAAACATAAAATTTTTAATTATATGCGAGTTGATAAATGACACCATTACATGAAGATATCTTGAAAACCCATATTATAAAAAAATTCATGATAATTTTTCGGAGATGTATTATAATATTTTATCATTTGAATCATAATCATTAGCCATCCTGATAAATTTTGAGATTGAATCACAAAATATTTACCACTTCGGTAACATAGAATTGTAATACATCTGGAGGAATAACATAATTTGGAATCAATTAGTATATATAAATAAATTATACTATATATAAAATGGTGTTTATATACACTATTTGAATTAATATTAATGAATAACACAACATTCTTATCAAATATGGATGATTTAGAAATAAATACAACACTTTTATGGTAATATTTAACTAGAAACCACTTAAAATAAAGATCTTCAAATGGATATGAAAATAAAAATTATATTATGTATAATTAATATAATATAAATTCATGGAAATTATATACACCACATTAAAGAAATAAGTGATGAATATAACATGTGTCTCCCAAAAGTAAAAAGTGTGATGAAAATATGTTACTGCTTGAGTAACATTCGAATAGTAATCCACATTAAATAATAACCTCAATGGAAAAATTAATTAAAATTAAATTAGCTATAATCATGATAAATCATATCCTAGTGTAGTATATATTCCACAAAAAGGAAATGATTGTTGAATATGGTATTACTCGCTCCAAAATAAATGTGTGACTATAAATCCCCTTAGCTGGAGACTTGACATCAAACATACTAAATAAATAGTCTTATATAAATAATATATGATTATTATAAATCTCTTACAGAAGCCTTATTATATATATTATACCATATTTTCATTGTTATGAAATTAAATTACACATTTATTAGCAATTCCTTATTAATGGTACATTTCAGGTAATAATCACATTGTTTTTCATAAATGTTTTAACTTTTTATTTTTTTCCATTATTACATAAATAATGGTTTGATAATATCAAGATTATAAAACATGATATGAAAATAATATAGATTTATTATATATATATTTATAGTAATGAATTATATTTAGTGATTTGAAATGAAATACATCGTTCGATGAGAAGGTAGGCTATACATATGTATGAACATTGATTCCATTTACTTATCGTAATGAGAGAAAGAAAAGTATGTAATATATATATATATATATAATTCAAGTGGAGTTCTATATTTTATATATTTCAAATATTTATATTAAACCCATCCTTAATACATTTTTGTTAATGAGTGAACGAATCACGTCGCTTTGTGAGGCTGTTGTTTTTCATACACACGAATGATGTTATCATATTCTCAAAAATCAGAATTCATCAAGGTATGTGTGATATAATATTTCCAAATGAATTATAAAATGATAAATTATATATATATATAATATAAATAATAAATAAATCATTATCCCCATCCTTGAAGGTGTTAATGTAAAAATGATTGACATCAGTTTGTGAGATGGAATTATGATGTATACAGGAATGGTGATTTCATAAAAAATTTGATAGAAGTTTATTAGGTTCTATGTCATACCTGTAACATATAAACATCTCATTATACGGAAAATACCTAGGTTCTTATGTCATAATTGTAAAATAATAATTTATTGGGGTGGGTGAGGATATAAAATAATGACAATCATCAAATAATATTATCACTTATTGGTGTATCCTTTTTATGTTTGCACTTATCCAATAAAAGGATTGATTTGGGCCCAATATAAGGATTCTAAAATGTGTATAGTTATTTTGGAATTTGATTTTGTTAGGTTTGGGTCAATCTGATGAGGTCATAATCTTTCAATACGATATGATAGCGGGTTCCAATTTATAATTTAGATGAGTGAAAAAATTGTTAAATATTAATTTATAGAATTACACCAATGTTTTTTCCATTTAAAGTGGATAAAAATTATGATATTAAAAATATTAGATGTTTAATTTTCTTAATATATAACTAAATAGGGTTTTGGACATGTTGGTAGGGTAATTATATCCTTGTCTTTTTAGTTTAATCGTCTCGTAAACTCTATTTTACATTAATCGTGATAATTAATTTTTACTACATTCACAATTCATTTTAGTGAAAAATTACGTTAAAAGTATTAGATAATATAAATTATTATTATTAAATATATGGAAATCATTTTCATAAAATCTACTTATAGAAGTGGACAAAATTAATTTAAAATTAATCCCAGTAGACATGTCGAGAATGTAGCACTCCAAAGCAATAAATGACCAAAACATTACAAAGATTATATATCAAATTTAAAATTTTCAATTTTTATAATTACCTAAATTTGATTAATAGATTTATATTTGATCTATATATAAATTAAAATTTATATAAAATATAATTTAATATTATATATAAATTAAATATGAGGGAATTTTCTTTTAAAAATATGTTTTTAAGAATTTATCACAAAATGTTAATTTTCAAAAGAATATAAAATTCAACCTAATTTAAATTTGAAAATAATAATTCAAAAATTATGATTATTTTTTCCAATTAAATTTGTAAATGTATCAAATAAATAAATTAATTATTGTTCACAAAAATACATAAAAATATATATTTTTTAAATTGTATTTTCAAAACATTTAAATACACTATAAAACATTATGTATCTTATTATCAATAATTTTTTAACATAAACCCAATATAATTACTATTTTATAATTATTTACTATTAATCTTATCAAAAAATATAATGGCTAGGTTATAATGATAGAATTAAAATAATATAAAAAATATATTATTTTTTTGTCCAAACAAATCATTTAACGATACGAAATTTAAGATAATATTTTTTATAGTTAAATATTTAATATGTGTCATGTATAATGAAATATTAATTTTTTTTGTAACATTAGTCATAAAATAAATTTAATAAAATCGAAAATAATTATTTCCAGAAAACATGGGTTGTTATATTATAACCCCTCTAAAATAAATTTCACCCTTGAAATTCGTCACTCTAATACAGAAAATGAGTACACTTCTACCACATCACATACTCATGATCCCACATTGAATCTTTAATTTGGTTGGTTTTTTTGAAAAAAAATTCATTGATAGTGGTATCATTATGAATAACATTATATGTTTTATATAGAATCTCAACCATTCATTCTTTATTGGAAGTCTCATTCTCCAACTGCAGATCCTTTTACTTTAGTACATGTGATAGATAATTTATGTAGTTACATAGTAATTATACATGGAACACTTTGTGGACATGATATAAGTTCTATAATGTAAATAATGATAAAACTATATTCTAAAACGATTAATAATTTTAATCAGGCCGATATACCCAGTGTTTATTTTTTCCTTCTTCACTCCCCATATAAATTCATAGAAATAACTTCTTTCCAACATTAAATTCATGATAATGTTGAAAATTATTAGCGTAACATTTTTTCAACTTTATAGAATTCGCATATCATTCATAATAGATCTTAAGTTTATATCATATCAAATTATATTTTATTGGTCCCAATAGCATTCTTTTTTAATCTCTATTATAGTACACTGGTTTATACACTTCAATAAAAAAGGGTCTTCATAAATAACTATTTGAATGCACAAGTTAAATATATTTTTTTATGAAAACTCAAAATGAGGATGGTTTTGAACCTAAAAACCCTTTTAATCAATATGAAATGATCTTATTTTGTCCTATAATTATATGAACATAATATGTAAAGGATATATTCCTCAAATCAATTTTCACTATATATGATATACGAGTGTTTTATTGTCACGACCCATCCTCAAGGCCCGTGCCGTGACTACCCCAAGCCCGCCTTCCATAGGCCAGGGGCTGGCGACTAGCACCAAAGGTGTAAAATTCCGATAACTGGGAAGGAATTGCCTTTATAAAAGAAAACAAGCACCACAGAGTACAAGAGGAAGAAAAACACTAAGTAAAAAAAGAAATGTTGAAAAGTAAATGGGCCAGAATACAAACCCAAAAGAAAGTACGACTACAAATGAACAAGGTACAACAGCAAAAAGACAACCAGCTGGAAGAAGGAAGCAACTCCTGGGTCGTCCTCCTTGGATCCTACCTGAAGGGTAGGTATAGATAGCACAACTCCTGGTCGTCCACCACGGATCCTACATTAAGGGTAGGTACAGATAGCCTCCTCCACGCTCTCGTTCTTCAACCTCCTCTGTGAGTCGTCACGTTGTGTAGTCCACCTCAGGGTACTGACTTGTCGTGTAGTCCACCTCCAGGTACCGTCCAGTCCTCGAACACTCGGCCTCCGTCAGCACTGCCCGTCATCTCAAACCAACACAACGAGGTGCGGGCATAGCCCGTGCAGGGGTGAGTATAACGATAGTCAGTAGGGACCTCGAGACCCTCAAGGTCTAAATAAACCAACAAGGATAACCACAAAAGCATATCTCAACAGATAACCTCTAATAAGGTATATGCCCATACATATACCTAAGTTATCAAGTAACCCATCTCAATCATGAGGAAATGCAAGGATTGTGAAATCAACGGATAACCACTACCCAGGTATATGCCCATACATATACCTAAGTTAGCAAGTGACCATCTCAATCATGAGGTAAACACAAGTTCAAAAGTCTCAGCTCAACCAGGATTTTCATTATCGAAACTGTAACTGCTGAAGAGCTCCGTCTCTGGAGTGTACAGTGGTCCTGTCACGACTCCGAGGTACTTCTCACTAACCTAAGACTGCTGAGGTACTCCTCCTGTCGAGTATCACGGGCCTACCACCTCATACAGTAGTGCTTCTCGCCGGGGTCTGCCACTCAAACAAAGTAGTGCTCCCCCCTCATAGCCTACAGAGGTACTCCTCCTGTCAAGTACCGCGGGTCTGCCACCTCACATAGTAGTGCTCCTCCGCTGTGGGTCTGCCACCTCACAAAGTAGTGCTCCCCAACGGGCTACGTAAGTCACTCCGAATCGAATCAGACAAGCAGTCTTCAGGTCTATGCCGGCTACACGGACTCCGTACTCCGTATGATCGTCTCTGGGAGGGTCTGCTCCACGAGCTACAAGTCGATACTCCAAGTATCTCAAAGTCCCATGAAGAAGTATCTCAAAGGACCGCCTCGTCATAGGGGTCTCAACGCAACAGACGACGCGTCAATCGGACGCTCGGTCTGTGAGTTACTAGCCTTTTCGTCCCCGGGGCCCGGTTGGTTTCGTGTACGAACCAAACCGGCCGTATCTCAACTGTATCCAAAACTCGGGAGAAGCATGCCAAATGTTCTGTCTCAACAAGAGTAAAACAATGAGACAGACGGTGCGTCAATTGGACGCCCGGTCTGTGAGTTATTGGCTTTTTCGTTCCATGGGCCCGGTTGGTTTCGTGAGCGAACCAACCCTACCGCACTCTGACATCATCCAATCCTCAAGCAGAGTAAAACAAAAGATCCGTCTCACTTAGAGGAAATCTACAAAGTCGACGACACATCATTCGGATGTCCGGAACTCATGTTACGAGCGTTTCTGCTCCGAGGGCCCGGTTGGTTTCGTGTACGAACCCACCCGGCCGAACCCAAAGTTCTTCGAAACCTTGAGTGCGATATACCGAAACGACCGTCTTGATCCAAGGATCAGTTTTCCACTGACGGGGAGTCGTTTGGAGGTCTGTAGCCCTAGTTATGGGCATTTGAACCTAAAAAGTTCGGTATCGGGGGTTTCGGGCCCGGGCCGACCCGGCCTGAGACCCCCCGGTGGGCCCGAACCGGGTCGACCCACCCCGGACAGGGTCGGCCCGGCCCGACCTGGCAGACCGGCCAGGCGCCGGTCCAGCTGGGGGTAGTGCGCTGCCAGCTTGGCTTCGGTTGAGCTGATTGAAAAAGAGGGGGGCGCCTGCCCCCCACCCCTCGTGAACCCCCCCACCCTCATAATGGGGGGTCGTTCATCTGGTCGGGGGAATTTATTTCCCCCGGTTTTCTTCATTCCGGCCGGCTGGACCTGGCCGGCAGGCTCCCTCTCAACGGGACCGGCGGTGGCCGGTCCCCTTTCCGACTCCGACACTGGCGGCCTGGCTGGCCGCCGGTCACCAAGCTCCGCCGCGGCCCGGAACCAGCCGTGGCCCTTGTCGTCTGACGCGGTGTGACGGCACCGCGCCCCTCCGCCGTGGCCCCGCTCCGGCCGCGGCGCCGTCGATTTCCTTCGACGCGGCGCGACGGCGTCGCGTTCTTGAATTCCTTTCCATGGCGCGGCGTGACGGCGCCGCGCAATACTTTCCGTGTGATTTCCGCGTGGTGCGACGGCACCACGCCATCCCGTTCCATTCCATCCGCAAGGAAACAAACATGAACATAGGAGGGGGGGGGGGGGGGGGTTCGACCGTGTTTGTGCGGTCCGACCCCCCTCTCTTTAAACGATAACATTCAGTCGTTTATCCTCAAAGTTCGACATTCTAGAATCATGAACGGAAATAATTAAATAAAATATCAATAATCCCCTACCTCGGCATCAAGAGCGTTGTTCGTCAACGACCCGCGGAAGACGAGCGTCGCAGAGGTCGGGCGTTGCGGGGAAAGAACGTCGACGTCGCGAAGCGGGATTCGAAGTCGTTGACGGTGATTCCGTCGCGGAAAACCGTCGCGGAAGAGACGACGTGGATGAAGAATGTCACGTCGCGGATACGGCGTCATGGAAGAACCGTGTTCTTAGGCGGAGAAGTTCTTCGTCGAAGAACGGTGTTCTTCGCATTCTTCGTCGAGGTTTAAGAAGATGAAGAAGACTTCCCAACTCTCTCAAGGAGACAAAACTCTAACAAAAATAAAATAAGACTTGTTCTTATTTTATTAACACAATAACACATTTGAATTTCAGGAGTTTGAAATTCAAAAACCACACAACTCACCTCATTAAACTCATAAATTTTAAGGCATAGGTTATAACATAAGTTAACATAATTTAAGTGGAATTTGAGGGGAGTTTTAGAGGATATGAAGAGGTGGGGTTCGTGTGGGACCCACCACCCTCATAACCTATCAAAGTAGGTTGGGTGGTTACCCAACTTCCATCAAGAGCTAACACTTAGAGTGAAATAATAAAAATTGTAGTGTAATTATAAAATAATCTACCACAATTTTTATTATCAACAATCATGTAAACGCAACTCCGGAACATGAGTTCCTAAGCAATTACCGGCGTTGCAGTTCCATCGGTGCCCTTGGAATTCGATTCTGGGCACCGGTTCAAAAGTTAGAAAAACCCGCTTGTTCGTTCACTGAACGTACCCGAGCCAAACTTCGAAAATAAATTCTGGGCACACCGGGCCTCCGAATCAGGCGCCGTCAGAAACTGCGTTATTGTAAAATTCCAAAAAAAAAAAGAAAAAATTTTCCATAAAATTTCTGTGTGTTTACATTACTCCCACCTCAGGGATTTACGTCCCCGTAAAAATTCAACACAACTAGGGTCACAAAAGCGGTACAGAGTATGCATCTGAGCCTTTCGCTCCCATGTGCTTACCTGGAGGTTCTCGTACTGCCAAAGAAAGCTCACCCAAGGAATCGATCGTCCTCGTAGGATACACTCCTATCGATCCTCGATCCCCAATGGAACCTCCGTGAAAGACACCCCATCCCCATCGTCCAGCTCCTCATGGTCGATGATATGTGGAGGGTTGTGCACATATCTCCTTAGTTGAGATACGTGGAAAACGTCGTGCACCTAGTGCAACTGAAGTGGATGGGTCAAGCGGTAAACCACCTCGCCTACCCAGCTGAGTACCTAGAAAGGTCGGTTGATCTTCGGAGATAACTTGCCTCCCTGGCCACATCTCCGTAAACCTCATCGAGGTGAGGCTCGTATAAGGACGTGATGGTCATCCTCGAACACTAGAGGCCTCCAAGTCCTGCCAGCAAAAGGCTTCGGTCGGCCCTATGTCGTCCTCATCCGCTCTTGTATGACCTGTACCTTCTCTAGTCTCACAAGAGCTGCTATGATTTCTTCTTTGCCTATAAGAGAAATCCGGTCTAATCCCCTAGATGAACCACATTCGTTGCCTAATACGGTCAATCCTGACATGAATGATGCATTCATCCCATGGATGACGTCGTAAGGCCTCGACGTAACTACCAAGAGATCCAACTGTCACTATCGCCTCCAAGGGTCGAGTCACACTGTCGGCATCAGTGTGTGGTCACTAGGTCTCCTTTAGTAGAAAACTCGAAAGTGAGGGTCAAGCCAACAGTCTTAACCGGGACCACTCAGTATCAACCAAACAAAAAGGGTAGGAAAGAAAACATTACAAAGATAAGTGTCTTTTCATTATTGCAGCTCCTAGTACAAAGACACAAAGAAACTACAGACCACAACAACAAAACTAGAAGCAACAGGATTAATAGCCTCCAGGTCGGAAGCTAGTCCCGCTCCTGTCCATCTGCTTCTGGAGCTCCCTGACCATAGGCCTCAGCTGCCTAAAGCTGAGCTCTCCCATGTCCTCATGTCCCCTGCGGTCGGGGTGGGCCTCCTGGTGGTGGTGGTGGAAACATCCCGAAGTGTCGTCCACCTCCAGCTGCACGGCCAGCTCCTCTGCCATGGCCGCCTGCTCCTTGCGGTACGCCCTGATCAAACCTCTGCCTCTGCCTCGGAGGTTCTTCATTTAACTATTGGTCATATACATGGCTGGTCGGACAGTCACATGCTATGTGACCAATTCCGCCGCAGGAGTAACACTTCATGGCAGGTCTGGCTCTATCACTTCCCTTGGTGCCTTGAACTATCGACCCTGAGTCACGCGGTCGACCACCTGTAGGTCTGGTCCTCTTGGACCCCTACGTCATCTGTCTCCTGTCTGCTACAAAAGACTCTGCCGCATGCCAGCTAGTGGTGGGTCCTGCTGCTGGAGACTGCTCAAAAAGGAAACTCTCCACTAAGAGGGATCTCTCCAACACTCCTGTCTGCGTCGGAATGTTGTGCGATACAACCGAAGCTCTGATCTCCCGCCTGAGCCCCTGCTCGAGGGTTCGGGCCCTGAAGAATGGGTCTCGTACCATATCTGTGGAGTAGCGCGAGAGGTCTGTGAATCTCGCTAAGTACTGCGCCACTAACATGCTGTCATGCCGCAGCTGAAGTAGCTCCTGTATATGCACCGATCGAAGGGTGGCTGGTACGAACTCTGCCCGGAACAGGCTCTCGAAGTCTGCCCATAGAAGTTTCACATCGTCTTGCATCTGAAGCATCAGGGTCCACCATCTGCCTACTGCTGCCTGAAGAAGGCTGGCAGCAAGGATCACCATGAAATCTATCGGCGTCCCCACTAGGCTAAAGACTCTCACCAAAGCCTCTAGCCAATCCTCAGCCGTCTGCGGGTCCTTCCCTCCCTGGAACCTGGGTGGCCTATGGCGCTGGAACTCATGCAGTGCGCTCAAGAGACGTGCATCCTATGCTGCTGGGGCTGGTGGCATCGGTGTCCCAACGGGTAGTAGTACCGCTGGTGCCTCCGCTGGTGCCTCAACTGGGATATGGCCCTGTACTGAGGCCTCGTCGCTCGGCGGGATGTTAGTACGTACCACTCTCGGGGATCTAGCTGGTCTTCCACGGGGAGGAATCCTGAAAGAAACAACGTGACACGGTCAAAAGATTATACCTGGTGAGATGACCTGGTTTGAGTTGACATTTAAATAAAACATCTGGAAAACACACACGCAATCAGTGTTTTCGTGCAAAATGTCAGAAATCAGTTGTCAGGGTCCTGGTGTATGGATACGTCGGCCGCCCGCACCGACACTGGACTCCCTGAACTGAAAACCACACTCGGTACTCTTAAAACTATTTCATCACAGAAGAAACATCATAGTTATAAGTTCTGTGGTAGAACCGAACTCCTCGGATACCAATTTGTCACGACCCGTCCTCGGGGCACGTGCCGTGACTACCCCAATCCCGCCTTCCATAGGCCAGGGGCTGGAGACTAGCACCAAAGGCGTAAAATTCCGATAACTGGGAAGGAATTGCCTATATAAAAGAAAACAAGCACCACAGAGTACAAGCGGAATAAGAACACTAAGTACAAAAGAAATGCTGAAAATTAAATGGGCCAAAATACAAACCCAAAAGAAAGTACGACTACAACTGAACAAGGTTCAACAGCAAAAAGACAAACATCTAGAAGAAGGAAGCAGCTCCTGGGTCGTCCTCCTCGGATCCTACCTGAAGGGTAGGTACAGATAGCGCAGCTCCTGGTCTTCCACCACGGATCCTACCTGAAGGGTAGGTACAGATAGCCTCCTCCACACTCTCGTCCGTCAACCTCCTCTGTGAGTCGTCACGTCGTATAGTCCACCTCCGGGTACTGACTTGTCGTGTAGTCCACCTCCGGGTACCGTCTAGTCCTCGAACACTCGGCCTCCGTCCGCACTGCCCGTCGTCTCCAACCAACACAACGAGGTGCGGGCATAGCCCGTGCATGGGGTGAGTATAACGATACTCAGTAGGGACCTCGAGACCCTCAAGGTCTCACTAAACCAACAAGGATAACCACAAAGAAGATCTCAACAGATAACCTCTACTTAGGTATATGCCCATACATATACCTAAGTTATCAAGTAACCCATCTCAATCATGAGGAAACACAAGGATTGTGAAATCAACGGATAACCACTACCCAGGTATATGACCATACATATACCTAAGTAAGCAAGTGACCCATCTCAATCATGAGGTAAACACAAGGTCAAAAGTCTCATCTCAACCAGGATTTTCATTATCGAAACCGTAACTACTGAAGAGCTCCGTCTCTGAAGTGTACAGTGGTCCTGTCACGACTCCGAGGTACTGCTCACTAACCTAAGACTGCTGAGGTACTTCTCCTATTGAGTACCGCGGGCCTGCCACCTCACACAGTAGTGCTTCCTGCTTGGGTCTGCCACTCAAACACAGTAGTGCACCCCCCTCATAGCCTACAGAGGTACTCCTACTGTCAAGTACCGCGGGTCTGCCACCTCACATAGTAGTGCTTCTCTGCTGTGGGTTTGCCACCTCACAAAGTAGTGCTCCCCACCGGGCTACGTAAGTCATTCCGAATCGAATCAGACAAGCAGTCTTCAGGTCTATACCGGCTACATGGTCTCCGTACTCCGTATGCTCATCTCTGGGAGGGTCCACTCCACAAGCTAAAAGTCGATACTCCATGTATCTCAAATTCCCACTAAGAAGTATCTCAAAGGACCGCCTCGTCATAGGGGTCTCAACAAAACAGACGACGTGTCAATCGGACGCTCGGTCTGTGAGTTACTAGCCTTTTCGTCCCCGGGGCCCAGTTGGTTTCGTGTACGAACCAAACCGGCCATATCTCAACTGTATCCAAAGCTCGTGCGAAGCATGTCAAAAGTTCCATATCAACAAGAGTAAAACAACGAGATAGATGGTGCGTCAATCAGACGCCCGGTCTGTGAGTTATTGGCTTTTTCGTTCTAGGGGCCCGGTTGGTTTCGTGAGCGAACCAACCCAACCGCACTCCGACGACATCCAAACGTCTATCGAGGTAAGCCAAAAGATCTATCTCACTTAGAGGAAATCAACAAAGTCGACGGCACGTCATTCGGACGTCCGGAACTCAAGTTACGAGCGTTTCCACTCCGAGGGCCCGGTTGGTTTCGTGTACGAACCAACCCTGCCGAACCGAAAGTTCTATTAAACCTTGAGTGAAATATAAAGAAACGACCATATCGATCCAAGGATCGCGTCTCCGCTGACTGCGAGTCGTTTGGAGGTCTGTAGCCTGAGTTAT
The DNA here is from genome assembly GCA_963277665.1 of Viscum album. Taxonomy (NCBI): domain Eukaryota; kingdom Viridiplantae; phylum Streptophyta; class Magnoliopsida; order Santalales; family Viscaceae; genus Viscum; species Viscum album. The sequence goes on from OY728127.1 coordinate 2,019,883,939, forward strand.
GGGCATTTGAACCTAAACAGTTCGGTATCGGGGGTTTCGGGCCCGGGTCGACCCGCCCCGGACAGGGTCGGCCCAGCCCGGCACGGCCCGGCCCGGCGTGGCCCGGCATGGCGGACCGTCCAGGCACCGGTCCGGCTGGGGGCAGCGCGCCCAGCGCGCTGCCAGCTCGGCTTCGGCCGAGCTGATTGAAAAAGAGGGGGGCGCCTGCCCCCCCCCCCTCATAATGGGGGGCCGTTATCTGGCCGTGGGAATTTATTTCCCCCAGTTTTCTTCATTCCGGCCGGCCCAACCTGGCCGGCCAGCTCCCTCTCAATGGGACCGGCGGTGGCCGGTCCCCTTTCCGGCTCCGACACCGGCGGCCCGGCTGGCCGCCGGTCACCAAGCTCCGCCGCGGCCCGGAACCGGCTGCGGCCCTTGTCGTCCGACGCGGTGCGACGACACTGCGCCCCTCCGCCGTGGCCCCGCTCCGGTCGCGGCGCCTCCGATTTCCTTCGACATGGCGCGATGGCGTCGCGTTCTTGAATTCCTTTCCACGGCACGGCGTGACGGCGCCGCGCAATAATTGCCGTGTGATTTCTTCGTGGTGCGACGACACCACACCATCCCGTTCCATCCACAAGGAAACAAACATGAACATAGGATGGGGGGTTCGGCCGTGTTTGTGCGGTCCGACCCCCCTCTCGTTAAACGATAACATTCAGTCGTTTATCCTCGATGTTCGACATTCTAGAATCAATAACGGAAATCATTAAATAAAATATCAATAATCCCCTACCTCGGCTTCAAGAGCGGTGTTCGTCAACGACCCGCGGAAGACGAGCGTCGTGGTGGTCGGGCGTCGCGGGGAAAGAACATCGACGTCGCGAAGCAGGATTCGAAGTCGTTGACGGCGACTCCGTCGCGGAAAACCATCACGGAAGAGATGACGTGGAAGAATAATGTCGCGTCGCGGATACGACGTCGCGGAAGAACAATGTTCTTCGGCGGAGAAGTTCTTCGTCGAAGAACGGTGTTCGTCGCGTTCTTCGTCAAGGTTGAAGAAGATGAAGAAGACTTCCCAACTCTCTCAAGGAGACAAAACTCTAACAAAAAAATAACTCTTTCTTATTTTATTAACACAACAACACATTTGAATTTCAAGAGTTTGAAATTCAAAAACCACACAACTCACCTCATTATACTCATAACATTTAAGTCATAGGTTATAACTTAAGTTAACATAATTTAAGTGTGAGTTGAGGCGAGTTTTAGAGGATATGAAGAGGTGGGGATCGTGTGGGCCCCACCACCCTCATAACCTCTCAAAGGAGGTTGGGTGGTTACCCAACTTCCATCAATAGCTAACACATAGAGTGAAATAATAAAAATTGTACTGTAATTATAAAATAAACTTCCACAATTTTTATTATCAATACTCGTTTAAACGCAACCCCGGAACATGAGTTACTAAGCAATTACCGGTGTTGCGGTTCCATCGGTGCCCTCAGAATTCGATTTCGGGACCCGGTTCAAAAGTTAGAAAAACTCGCTCGTTCATTCACTGAACGTACCTGAGCCAAATTTCGGAAATTAATTCCGGGCACACCGGGCCTCGGAATCAGGCGCCGTCAGAAACTGTGTTCTTGTAAAATTCCAAAAAAAATTAAGAAAAAATTTTCCTTGAAATTTCTGGGTCTTTACATTTATTACCATAAATTTATCTTAATGTATCCATAGTGTTGATAAAATCCCATCATCGAAATCCTCAAAAGGGGGTATTAATACTTTTTGTAAATGATTATCCTTACACTCATATACCCATCATGGTATACTTATCTCTTAAGAAAATTATACCTCGAGACATATATTCATCAAAAATATAATTCAAAATTTATTACATAAATATGATGTTATATTATAAAAAACATATTCATTAGATGATTGGTTTTATCTTTGTACCAATAGAATATGAAATGTGATTTATTTTTCCAAAATACCTATAAAGGGACATAATTTCATGAAATTTCAATACATGATAAAAAATATAATTTCAAAAGGATTCATTTGTAAAAATTAAAACATGAAATTCAAAACCATGGAGGATATGTGTACCCAAATCATCATGAATAACATCATCCAAATAGATTGTATAATAATTCCATTTTCCCATGTCCTTTATAATTATTGTGAATTTATCGTCATTGTTAACCTTGTATTTGAGTGGTTTTTTTAAAAACGTCCAAACAAATTGAAATGGAAAAAAATAATTGATGGATTTGAATTATTCTGAGATTTCATATTATTCACATAATTTTCTAACTTATTCCCATCACATCTGCATTTATTCACTCGGTATCCTTTCTTTCCACTTGTAAAATATTTAGTAGTCCCGTTAAGATAATTTCTTCCACAATTCATCCAAAATTTGTCTCATAAAAGAAATATAATATTCATATCTACATGGTTCTTATATTTTCCTTAAAATACCAATTTTACCTTCTTACAAAAACACTCAGATTGATTCGGTACTACAACATAAAATTATCCATGATAGTACACCCAATATTCCCTTTATAACTACTAAATTTTCTTATTGCTAACACACATTAGAGATAATTTTTTTAAAAAAATCTTGAATCTAACAATCATACATTTAGGTTGTATGAAAATATTAAAAAAATAATCACAATTCTTTTAAAATTTTCCACATAGGTTCCAACAGATTCATCATCAATTTTCATTGTCTTAATGAACTTCTTCTACATATTATTATGAAGAATATGAGAAAATTACTAATTGAAAATTAATTTCTTGAACTTCTCCCAAACCATGGAGTCAATTTTATCCCATTACGGCATATTCTTGATAATAGTCTACAATTGATCTATTTCACCTTCTATATGGTTGAAAACCAAATTAGCATGTTCATGATCCAAACAGTAGAGAACAAAGAAAACATTCATTGTGGGGTTTATCCAATGTTCAATAACTAGTGGATCAGAAGACCCCCTTAGTAAATATAGTGTTTCCTCATTAAGGACACATCCGAATTGTGTTCCATATATTTTTTATTAGAATGTGTATAATGATTCATATATTAAGAATTTTCTGTAATAATTCTATGGGAATTTTTCATTACATATCCATTTAAGTTATGATTCTTATGCAGTAACTCATTACATTATCTTCCCCACTCTTTATCAATATGGTTCCATGAAGAACTATATATTTACAAAATCCAAAATCATTATGTGAGAAAAACCACTCATAGTGGGGAACCACATAATCATAAAAAATAACTTATTGGATGTGTAAATCATGAAGCCTTATATTTCATAGTAGGTTTATCCTAGGTCATTCAAAGTCATCATATATTTAAATACTTCACGATGGTTCATAAATCGTTTTCTAATTTATATGTCATATCCCCCAATACTATAATATTAGGTGTAAAATAACACACATTATTGTTCATCTGTCCCTGATCGACTCTATTATAATACAATGTTTTTTGTTTTATTACACAAAAAAAAATCCATGTTATAGCTACATTGACATGTATTATCCAGAAGGTTACTTAATTATTTGTAGACCACGGTCTCTCTCACTTTACATAATTCATTGAAATTTTTTTAAACTTTGAATCATCCTTAGAGTCATCCGATGTCAAATCCTTAAAAATATTCCTAGGGATATCCTAAATGATTTCTCATCAATGTTTCTAATTTTACCTAATCATTTCCTTTTATACCAACTATAATAACACATGATTATCATAAGTGGATTAAATATCATTTTAGATGAATATTCATTACAATATACAAACAAACAACTAAGGACAATAATAATTCATTTCCTTTGGTCACATTGAACTCAATATTTTTTATTCATGGAATATCTTCAATGTACCCCTTAACAGTCTTAAAATATTGTGAACCTACATAAAATATTTCATCATAGCTAAGGGAATGGAAACATATGAAAGCATGATATTTTATTATTGGTAAATATAAATATAATATAAATCATTCTAGTATTATTTGTAGGAATAATATCTGCATAAGTTAATGTTATCATGAAAAGAACCTCTGTTTTTTATACCCAAACTTTCATTGATTGTACACACACATAAGGGCATTAGGATAGGTAGATCATAAACATGAATCATATGAAAATTATGGAACATTATTCTAATAATATATCACTTGAATAATACATATATTTTAGTCATGTAACCATGAATAGAATATTTTATGTTCGGGATACCCACCATGAAATTTAGAACATGTTAGGCTTGATCTTACCACTAATATACCATCTTCGGACATGGATTGATCATCCATGTTACATACACTATGGAAATGTATTGACCACTCGTGTAACCTACCTTATAGTATTAGGATGACCACCAATACAACCTCTAATCTCTAATGGAATTTATCATTTCCAAATTCATTTGAGGGAGATATAGGCCATACCCTTCACATAAGTAAAATCATATTTATGCGTTCAAAATTATCATAATGTTTCATTATATCATGACCCAATAAATTAAATTTGATTCATAAATATTTCTTCATATCACAACAATATCAGAACAAATATCTTGCATAATAATCTAATCATAATTGATCATTTTATCATTGTATATCCATTGGGAGAGGAATGGGTTTTATAAACATCATTCCCTCAAAACATATACAATTAATATAAATAATATAAAAGGTTTCCTTAGATCATATCCTAAAAAAAGAATAAATTATCTCAATGTATTTCATATTATATGGAGATGGATTTTAAAAGAACTTTCGGAATATATCATAATAAAAATACACTTCCATTAAAAATAACTTTCATAAATAAATTCATAAAACTATTTTTTAAAATAATAATGGAAACATACAAAGTAATCTTTGAAAATTTAATTAAATCATTTCATAAGGAAAATAATTTTCCCCTTTGAAAAAGAATTTGTTAAAAAATCCTTCTAAAACCCTTCATTTATGTTACCATGAAATATTAAAATGGAATCAGAATGGAAATTATTGTATGTTCAATAGTAAAATTTCAATCATGTTTTACACGTAAAAATGAATATTCCATTAACATTTTCAGTAAAGGCCAAAGGAAAATTATTTTGTAAAAAAATATTAACATTACATTTAAATTTTATTTTCCAAATTTCAAATAGTGGTAAAAATAATTTTTTAAAATTAATAAATGAGTAGTAAAACATTATTAAAAAAATTTATAAAATTTGTTTTTGACAAAAAACAGATTTCATATCAAAGACAAAAATAATCTATATTTTTATTAAAAATAATTATCAAATACTATAGGAAGCTATGTTTAAAAAACTGAAACCATTAAATTAAGATACCCTGAATAAACAATGAGAAGAAAATTGATAAGTGTTTTAGAGAGGTGTATCATATTATTTTATCATTTGATGCATAATCAAAAACAATCCGGATAAACTATGATATTTTAATATAAAATCATTACAACATTGGAAAATTTGAATCGTAACACCCATGACGGAATAACATAAAATGGAACATAAAATATAATTATGATAAATAAATTGTTTTATTAACTTTTATATGTGTTTTATATACACTTAATGAAAGAATATGTGGTCATAACATAATGCACTTCTCAAAGAAGGTATATTAAGACAAAAATCCCTTAATTCTTTGGTTACATTTTAAACATAATCCTCAAAAAAGGGAGGTCAAAAAATTCATATTTATATACCAATAATTTTAATTTTAATCATTATAATATATATTAAGGTGAATTATATAATCTAAATAGATGAATGTTGTTGTGAATATAGATTGTGTCTCACAAAAGATAAATGTGAAATAAGAATCCTTCATAGTTGTTGTACCTTTTGATTCATAATACCTATGAAATAATAACATAAAATGAAATATATATTATAATTAAATGAGGTATATTAGGTATATATAATTTCATAGGGAATCGTATAACCCATAGAAAAATAAATTGTTAATATAGAGTAAGTCACTCTGAAAAAAAAAGTTAGACTAGTAATCCACTTACCATAAGTCTTGAGTTCCATATTACTCCTTAAATAATTTTATATAATAAATATAAGTTTATTATACATATATTTAATAACTAGATATATATATATATATATATATATATTATACCCTATGTTAAATTTTTATAACTTTTTATTACCCTTTTATTAATAATTGGATTTTAATGTTATGTTTCGGGTAATAAGCACTATGGTTTTCATATATGTTATAACATTTCATTTTTTGGACATCTAACTTCAATAATGGTATCCTGATCTATATAATTCGAAATATTATATAATGTGATATATATTAATTATATATTTATTTATAGTAGTGAAAATTATTTTGTGATAGGGAATAAAATAAATTGTTCCTAGAAATGGTAGGTCTTACATAAGCTTGGACATTATTTCCATTTTATTATTGTATTTAATAAAAGAAAAGTAATATATATATATATATAATTAAATAGAATATTTATTTAATATATATCACTTGTGTTAATTTAACAATCATTAATTAATTCCTTGTAAATCATGAACAAATAACATCAATTCATGAGACGGTAGCCTGCCATATACAGGATCGATGTTATCATAAAACCAAAAAATGGAAAACATAACGGTATTTGTGATATAATATTTAAAGATGAATAAAAAACAGAATATATATATATCATATATAATAAAAATTCTATCATTATTCCAAACCATTAATAGTGGTAATTGAAAAATTAATAACATCTGTTCCCGAGGAGGTAGTCCACCGTAAGCACAAGCAATGATTATATAACCCATTTGATTAGTATGATTGAGGTTTCAGTTCAAAAAAAATAATTTAAGAACACGTATATATGTGTTATATATATAGGTTATAATATCAATTTCGTATAATAATAATTTAAATGGTTGGATTTATGTATAAAATAAAGATTCCCGTTGAAGAGCATTACTTCTTCTTTGAGTAAACTCTTTAGGTTTTCACAAAATCCATAAATGGATGGATTTATACACAAAATAAAGATTCTATAAAGTGGTTCTAGATTTTGGTTAGTGGTTTTAATATGTATTTTATGAAAAAATATGTGTGAATTTGTTAAGTAGAGAGGTGAGTAGGTGGTCCTTTATAAGTGAGGTGAGTAGAAAACAATATAATTTTTGAAAGGTATAATTCCACACAAATTTTTTGTTGGTCAGGTGGATCTAGATTCCACTATTTTATACCAGAATAGATTGAATTATGAAAATTCCATCATCATGTGGTTTTTAGTAATTATTTTAAGATAAATTTACCCTTATCTTTTTTGTTAAACCCCTAGGAATCCCATTTTTACGTTAGTCATGGTAATTGATTTTTTCATAATTCACTATTAATTTGGGTCAAAATGTATATTGGCCATATCATACATTATAAATTATAATTATTAAAAATTGGGATTAAAATGTTCTAAATTCATTTAATTTATTTGGGAGTAAATAATTTATAATTAATCTTGTAATCATTATATTAAAAGATGTTTTTTTGAGAGAAAATTACAATACTTTACAATTTTTATATATCAAATTTTAAAATAAAATTAATCCCAATGAAAAAAATATTTATATATTTATAATTGTACTTTTCCCACCTTTAAAAAATTAAAATATATTTTAACATTTGAAATAAATAAAATCAATGTGTACTTTTCAATTAAAATTATGTATTTTTTACTATTCATAATAAACTACAAATTTTCAAAAAAATCACAAATATTAACCCTAGGATATGTTTTAAATTATGAATTAAAAAAATGTGTTTTATGTCAAGGTATGTTTATAAATGTTCAATCGAATTAATTTTATTTTTGTATATAGGAACTTATAAAAATATGTTTTTTGAGAATATAGTATTTTCAATACATATAATGACCATACTTAAAATAAGTTTTTTTCAATGTGTTTTATTTATATAAAACAATTATACATAATATTTAAATATTATTTATTAATATTCATTTCATATTTTTTGATGGATAGGTTATAATTGTAGCGTTAAAACAATATTAAAAATATATTAATGTTTTGTTAAAGCATAGTGTTGCATGTAACACATTTTATGCAGGTTTTTCATGTAGTTTAAGCATAAAATGGTGTTGACTATATCAATATCATAAATTTTTGTTTATGGTAGAAAAATAAATCAAATTAATTTAAATAATTTGAATCATATTATTTCATATACAAATGGGTTGTAACATAATGTGAGAAGGGGAGAAATGAAAAACTAAAAAATGGATTAAAACACAATTATATTATTTTGTAAAAATTAAAATTTTAATATCAACTGATAATCACACTGTTTATCTTTATACGTGGATAAGCCATTCATGTAACATGCATTCAAAACTAGTAATCTGGATGACTCGCTCCGTCGAGAAGTAAAGTTTAAGAAACCACGCAAAAACCCTCAAACCCCCCATTTTAAATATGTTGGGTCACCCGAAATGTTTCATCATGATTTAGCCAACAATTTAGAAAAACCATGAATCACAGAAAATTTTTAAAAAAATTAAAAATATCTATAATTATAATCAAAAACCATTATATTTAGTGAAATATATATTCTTGAATGATTTTATTTATTTTCATATTTACTGTTACATGAAAAATAGATTTTGGAATGCCTTACATGAAACAATGTGTTTAGATTACATTACATGGAATTATATGTTTTTATACAAACAAATAAAATCATAGTAATCTTGTTTTTACATGAAAATTAGTTCTGGGATTGTTTTATACACAATTATGAACATGACATTCATTACACACAAATACGAGTACAAATGAAATGTTACATATTATTAAAATATTATTATAGTTATAACATTGAAATATTAATGTATAGTATTAAAAATATTAAATAATTAATGTAAATTTGGTTTATACATGTTTATAAAAATTATTCTATTGTAAATAATTAAATTCACAAGAATGAAAATCTATTTGAAAATAATTAAATTCTTATTCTGAAAACATCATATTTCTATTTAATTTTTTTTTTCTAAATCAATTATACAATATTAATTTTAATAATTTTTAATGAAATTATTATATTATATTTTTAATATACTATTTAAATATACTCTTATGTGGTTTTTCGATAATATATAAGAACAAGTCAAATTTTTAGCATAAAAAATATATTTTTCTAATGGTGGTTTTACCTTTTTTCAATGGCTAGTCTAATGAAAAAAATTTCTAAAAATTAAATAAATTATATTCAAAAAAATCATTTTCAGAAAAATAACACCAATATTATCTTAGTTTGGATTTTATATATTTTTGTAAAAAAAATGTTTTAAAAAAATGTGAAAAATAATTAATTTCAATTTAAAAACATCTTTTTTGATTGAATTATTTATATTGTAGATTTTTAATTAATTTCTTTTAGTTTAAGTAAATAATTTATAAACATATTAATCCTATTATAGTTATATAAATAAATATAATATTGAAATCTGATATAAAACATTACAAACATGTTAACATATTAATTTTAAAAAACCAACTTTCTCGGTGTGTCTGCTGTATTAATTTTACATTAAATTCTGCAACATCTGTAACAGGAATATGTAAAAATGGATTTAATATTTCAAATAACCATATATAATGTTATATAATATGGTAAAATTAATTTTTTGAATTTTTTTATTCACAAAATCATTTATAATATTTAAGACACTTAAGGATGGAACGAGGTTTTGTGCAATAGATGTGTTTGTATTACAATTAATCACACACACACACACACCTGTATTTATTTAATGATTTGAAATTTATAGTTTTTATAAGTTTTTATAATTTATTTAATAAAAATATTTTTTATTATAATGTTAATGTATAAATTTCATTGGTAAATAAAAAGATACATAATACATTAGTAAAAACTCTGTAAAATAAACATGAAGACTAAGGAATTACATGATAAAAAATGGATTTAATTTTTTTGGTGGAGTTATTTATAGAACAATAATAACCTAAAATCCATTATTGTTCTATATTATATGAACATGTGGTAATGGATACAACCCAATGGATTATACTTTTGGGTATTTAAATGAATACCACTTCACATCAATTATAAAAAAGAATTCATTATCCCCATTTATTCACACATATAAATAAATTATGATAATAAACCCCTTAAAATTAACTTCAAAACATCCATAATCACAAACTATAATCCTTAATATGGGAAGAAATCCATCCAACTATGTACTCTGGTTTTATCAAAAAAGATATACCCAGAGAAGATGTTATATTAATCAATCTGTGTTTTTGTATTATTTATTCGATAATCCCATGAACATCTATTTATATAATTATTATATAAAAACGTAAAAAAATTAATTGATATATTTTTATGTAATATTTATGAACTATAATCGTAGTCACTTCCATATAATAAGATAATTAATCATCATTTGTTAGTATGGTGGACTACTGCCTTGAGAACCGATGCCCTATATTTTTCCATTTTAACAACCAAATGTACGTTATAATGATGGAAATGTTATTTATTTTTTATATTTATGATTCAATTATTATCATATAATTATTATATGACACCTAATTTTATGATTTCATTTTTTTGAAAATATGATAACAATATTCATGTTTGTGGTGGACAACCGCCTCGTGAAGTAACATGAATCATTCAATATTTTCGTGCAATGTATTGAGAATGGATGTAAAAGAAATATGTGATATATATGACCTTATAATTATACTATAATTATAATATATAAATATATATATTATTTTATTTTATTTATGTCAATAGAGAAATATAATGTAAACAATGCTCATGCGTACGTACTGCGTAACGTATGCAGGGATGTTTTATTTAATTTCCTATTTGAAATTTTTATAGATTATTATAAATAAATATATATTGAATATTCATGAAATTTATATAATTTTTTACTTTCTTTAAATTATTCAATCAAGATCATTTCATGATGAAATAACAACAAGTCAAAATACATTTGAAAAACAATGTTGTTATTACATGAAATGATCTTTTTAAAAGGAATTGTTACCAAAAGAGTAACATAATTTCAAAATAAAATTTTAGCATCATGGGTTTTGGAAATAATAGACTTTGGAATATTCTTATAAATAATTCCAGAGATATGTGCGAAGACGGCGTGCGATTTCGAGGCCCGGTCTGCCCAGAATTAAATTTATAAAAATATTAAGTACTTTTATACTATGTGTGAGGCGAGAAGAAGTTATCTCTTAAACAATAGCTCGAATTGGAAATTCTAGGACACAGTTGTGTCTAAAGTGTGTCATTTACTTTAGATGGGGTGTAAATGTTTTGGGTGCGGGCCTGCTGTGAGATAGGTCACCTAGGGGAAAATCGTCATTTTGAAACAATGACTTAGTGGTTTTTATCGCCAGAATTCTTTTCGAATAACATTCGAACTAAGTATCAGAATGGAAATCAAAGAATTATTTTGATTATGAAATGGGGTTTTCTACTAGGAGTGATATAAAATAGGTGGTTGTAGTGGTTTCAGAGTCGGTTCTCGTCGGTAGAGTCTTAGAGAGTTCTTAAATCCCAGTTAAGTGTGGAATTAAGCGGATAACCCATTTTCCCTCTCTCTCTCTCTCTCAAAAATTATTCGGAATTCTTCACCATTTTTCTCTATATTTAGGAGTGCACTCTGGTGTATCATAGTGGTATCCCAACGGGCACATCGCAAACGACGAACGACTGGATCGACGTAGGATTTCTGTTGTTTTTCGGCTCATTCGTCAATTTCTTGAGTTTTTTATGATTCACCATTTAAATTCAATAATTTTAGAATTATGATGATGGGAAAATGATCATTTCCATCGTCTAATCCCTGATCTAAATCCCATTCTTGAGTGTTCATCACCCGTTCTTCATGGTTTGACCTGGTAATTATTGGGATCCTTAAAACCTCGAAAAATCAACGAGCAGAGGCCAGTTCTATGAGACCCTTTTTGCAAAGATTGTTAATATTCCAATGATTTCAATTATTTGGTATGTGAGGAGTCTATGTAGTCCACGAAAGGGGCCACCGGATCACCGACGGCGGCGGCGTGCGACAACCGCAGTTGGTGGCATTGCGGTGAGGTCCAGAGCAGAAGTTCAGGACATCGTAAGGGTGACATCGACCGGAGGTGATTGGCCTAGAGGAAAGAAGTGGAGAGGCTTCAGTGTTGTGTAATAGGTCGAGGCGGGGCTCAGAGTGGACGATGTGGTGTGGCGGCATCCGGTGGAGGAACTGAGCAGGTGGTGAGCATAGCATTGAGCTCCGGGCGGGCCGTTCGGAGGCGGAGCCGGCGGAGATGCGGACAGTGGCATCGGGCGTAGCTGGCCTATGCTTGTGCGGAGATGTGGCACAAGGAAAAAGACCTTCTAGTTGGCCGATATGTTTGGAGGAACCAGACCCGAGGGGTCTGATGGTCTTCGGGTGGGCTGTGGCCAGCGGGTTGCGGCGAGGTCGACCTGACCCGTGGCCAGACCAAGGGCCAGTGGTCCGGACTGGGCCGACCGAGGTAGACCAGCCTGGTTGGGGCCCTTGTGTTCTGAGGGGCGCAACTCCTAAATGGAACATCGGTTTGACGTGCTGTCTACAACCATGGATTTTCTCAACGTGATGGACTTTTTGAAATGAGTTTCGGGGTTTTTGGGTTCTTTTCTCGAAGTCGGGTGACCAGAGAAACTTTAATTTAATAATATAAAATTATTATTAAAGCGTGCAACGAATGTACCTCGTAAACCAGATGTCCGTTCAATACGTCATTAGTGGAAGCGGGATCCTAGTACTTGTGCAGAATTTTTGTGAATCTCCATTCAGTGATCGGGCTAAAGACAGGGTGTGGGCCCCATAGGGCCCAATTTTCATGTTTTATGATGAAATGTCTCTTCTTCACCTGAAATCCATTTGGAGTGTCTGGACACTCATTTCTTTTTGTTTTTTCAAGGGGAATGCAATAGTGCAATCTGCCCGCTTAAATGTGGAGTCGAGGCATTGGCCCCATGAAGCGTCTTCCAAGCATATGCTGCGTTTTTGCGACTAATGCTTCATAAGTCTATTCGGGGAAAATGAATAGCCTACCCTGCATGTTTCTCTGCATAGATTGAGATGGTGGACTCAGTATGGTCCTAGTAGGTGGCCAATGTGGCGATGATTCTGGTTGCTTGGGTTAGCGATGTTTGGACACACATCGGTTGAGTGTACTCCCCTTGTTCATTCCTATGAGGGTTCATGTGGCATTACTACCTTAGTATATTTTTGTGATCCCCTCGATTGTATGTTTTTCTATTGTAGTTGTGGCATACCTCTTGTGGGTTTGGAGAAAAATCCTCTAGCTTCACATCCCTAGATTGGGTTCTTGGAATCATTGTAACTTCTTATCCATGGGAAGTGATCCTTATCTAGTAGGTAAATCACGCAGGGATTTGAGTCATCATTGGGATGATGATCCCCTACATTGTGGGCCATGCATAGTAGGGTTGTGGAATCATTGGTTATATGATCTCCTACTCCGCATGTGGTTTATAGTTTGGTAGAAACATCATTGGTTATATGATCCATACTCAGCATGTGGTTTATAGTAGGGTTGTGGAATCGTTGGTTATATGATCCCCTAATTATAATAAGGTTTTGATATGGTTGGTTAATCATCGGTTTGATCCCCTAAATTGTGATTTATACCAGGTAGGGTTTCGGTATCATCGTGACCACCATTACTTGGGTGACGATCCTCAATCTGAGTGACGTGATTTGTGGATCCCCTAATCGGTATGTGGTATCCCACAGCGGATCCTAGGAGTGATCCCCTATCCACGAGATCTACCTGTTACCGGAGTGGATTCGTGTATCCCCTAGTGGACCCTAGGAGTGATCCCCTATCCGAGGAGTTTGGTTTTTATACTATTTCAGCGTGAGGTTCATAGTGGCAATATTTGATGAGAGCATATCTTACGGAGGAGGGTCATCCGGGATGATAGAGCTCATTGAGTGTGTTCTCATAGTAATGTACATGTCGTAGGTTATGAGGTCGGAACCTCATGAGGATTGGCGTGTGTTTTGAGTATATCTAGTTGCTCATGGAATATATATGGGCATATACCTGAGCATAGGTTCATTGTGTATGTATGGGAATACACCTGAGCTGAGCTGATTAGTCGTGTCTAGCCCAGGATGGTCTCAAGTTAGACTTTCTCTCTTGTTTCGGGTTCCCTCTAGCTGGGATGAGAGGACTGTTTCCTTTCAGTTTCTCCCTTCTATGATGGGATTATTTTTTGGTTCCTACTAGGTATTTTCTATACTCACCCCTGCATGGGCTTTTCCCACACATGATTGTTTCTTCTGTAGACCACATGCCCTTCAACAGATTTCAAGGGGGACCCATAGTAGGCAGAGTTTAGTATGTTCAACCGACCAGGGGGTCTACTAGAGCTATGTTGAAGACCATACTAGTAGTTTCTTTTGGCAGTGTTCTTCCTCCTTCTGAATTTGTTGATGATTTTGTATTTTTCCTTTGGGGGGCCCTATTTTTCCTTTTTATACATTTTATGTACTCTGGTGGTAGGATAGATGTATGCATGAATTTATTTCCAGTTTTTTAATATATCTCTACAATGTTGCTTGAAGGATTATGTTGGTGCATGTGTATATGTACCTTAGGCTAATTCCCCCCATGTGTGTGATAGCCTACATAGTGCGAGTCAGCAGCCCCATGCCTATTTGAGGTGGGCTTGGGGAGTAAAGGCTCGAGACTTGTTGGGCCGGGTCATGATAGAGTAGTATCAGACGAGGTTCCACCTTTGGCATCTCAGAGCATATCTGGTCTATCTGTGATTTTGGTTTGGGTTGCATAACAGTAGTGTCAAGATGTTTCGAGTTCGGCTTTGAGACTAGGGACTGCAGTATTGGTGTGGCAACCGACATATCCATTCACTACGACTCTGATAACCATAATTTCAACTTGGGATGTTTGGATGCTAGTCATAGGGTTATAATGGTACATTCATAATATAGGACTGGGTTTTTGGGTCTTAATAATTCTTCTTGATTCATCTCTCAAGATATACTGTTTGACTATGGTATGTCTTTATTGTATTTCAGGATGCCTCCAAGATGACATCCAGCAAGGGTTCTGCAGCGGGATTTTGGTGAAGATCCACCCCATGTAGAGGCAGTGGAATAGGGAGTGGGTTCTAAGGCTGGGCCTCTAGGTGGTATGCCTTTTGAGACATCACCTGTTGAGCTGATGGTTGTATCGGTAGGGAAGAATGTGGTTGCACGCATGTAGAGTGCGCTGCACGAGTTCCAGATGTAGTGACCTCTGAGGTTTCCACGTGATTCGAACCCTCAGGCAGCTGATGACTGGCACGAAGCAGTCACCAGAGTTTTCCACATGGTGTGGACACCCCCAGATCAGATGGTGGTCCTATCAGGGAGCCATCTACATGGTTCTCCCAGACGATGGTGGAGTTTGGTGATGCAGTCCCATGATGAAGAGACGTTCACATGGGAAGAGTTTGAGCAACTCTTCAGGGAGGAGTTCAATCATGTGACACTGAGGTCAGTGTGGATTCAGGAGCTTCTGCAGCTTCGATAGGAGGGCATGACTGTGTCCGAGTACTCAATGATGCTTACAGAACTATCGCGCTACTCCAAAGATATGGTTCGGGACCCGTTCCTTAGGGCATGGTCATTCGATAAGGGCCTACGCAGAGACATATCGATAGGTGTGGTTTCCTTTTGTCTGCCCAACTATGCTGTAGTTCTAGAGTGAGCCATAGTGGTGGAGAGATTTCTGGCTGAGCAGATTCAGCCCATTAGTGCTGGGAATGTGGCAGCTGGGACATTGACAGCTAGTATCCAGCGGCAGATACATGGTTCTGTGCATGGCCGATGTTTCAAGAGGCGACCCCATCATGGAGGATCTAAGGCTCAATGCTCACAGGGATCGCAGTCTTGTTTTGGTCAGCTATAGGAGATGTGGTGTTATGCTTGCGACAGTTGGGGAAATATAGCAAGAGATTGTATGATCCATTGTGCTGCAGAGAGGGAGTCAGTCGATAAGACACCATGGCAGTGGCAACATCTCGAGTTTGGAGGTCCGTAAGGCAGCCACCGTGGAGAGGGAGCTATTTCCGCAATGGGAGGTGGTAGCTGGTATCAGATGCCACCACCACAACCCCCATGTGGTTCACACAGAGCTCAGGGGGGCCGAGGGAGAGGGCGAGGACAACTGCATTCCCTTGAGGCTTTTGACCTAGAGGCTTCTCTGATGGATAGAGGTACGCCTTGTGTCATTTTTTCATTCTACAATAGTTTGATAGACACTGTTTAGGAGTACTTTTCCCATTACATTTCTTGCTCTTGTTTTGATCAATGTGTTGGTAAGACCCTGTATGGGTGTTGTTCGGAGGGATTTGAATTCTTCAGGAAGAGGGATCCTTCCCCCACCGAGAGGTGTTTTTGTGACGCGATCAAAACTGTGCGGGCGAGTCGGTTCCTCCCAAAGCGGATAGTGTTGAGTTTTGGTGGATGAGTCCCTCTAACTTATGTGTTCGGGCCGGGGTGCTTGTTGGAAAACTTGCTGGCATTGGAGACCCAGTTGAGATTTCAATTGTTTTCCTTGATCTTATGGTATTTGGGGGAGAACAAGTTATAAGGTGGGGAGGATTTAGTAACTCAGGTTTAGGCCCTATCAGATATTGGAAAATTCCTATGAAAAATTACAGATCTCGTCACAAAGACGACATGCGATTCTGAGGCCCGTTCAGCTCGAAATTAATTTTATAAAAATATTAAGTATTTTTATACAATTCTCGAGGTAAGATTGTGTGATCTCTTAAACTATATCCCACATAGGAAATCTGTGGGCATGGTTCTGTCTGATGAGTTTCGTTTGCTGTAGGCAGGGTGTTAAAGTTACAGGCACTAGCCTGCTGTGACACAAGTCACCCAGGGGAAAAATCGTCATTTTGAAACAATGACTCGATGTTTTTTATCTCTATAACTATTTTCGAATAAAATTCGAACGAAGTCTCTGAATGAAAATATGAGACATTAGTTGAGTTCAAAATGTTGTTTTTTTCCTAGTCGTGATATAAAATGGGCGGGTGTGGAGGTTTCGGATTCTACGCCCATCAACAGAGTCTCAAAGAGTTTATAAATCCCACATAAGTGTGGAATTAATGGGAGAACCCATTTTGCACTCTCTCTCTCTCTCTATCGAAATTTATTCGACTTTTATTGGCATACTTAACAATTATTCACCAGATTGAGGAGTGAATTCTGGCGGATCGTAGTGGGATCGCAACACGTGCATCGCCAACGACGAATGACCAGATCCAAGTAGGATTTATGTTTTTTTTCTGATCATTCATCAATTTCTTGATATTTCTAAGATTCTTCGTTTCAATTCTATAATTTTAGAATTAGGACGATGGCCAAATGAACACAGCCATCGTCCAAGCCCCATTCTAAATATTTTTCTTGAGCGTTCTTCACGCATTCTTCATGGGTTGACCTGATAATTATTTGATAGCTAAAAACATCGAAGAATCAACGAGTGGAGTCCTATTCTATGAGACCCTTATCCCAAGTATCAATAGTAAGCCTTCTGGTTTGATTTTTGATAACGTGATGAGTCCTGGTAGTCCACGACAGGTGCCACTAGAACACGGATGTCAGAGGCGTGCGGCGACCGCAGTAGGTGGTGCGACAGTGAGGTTTAGAGCGGCAGCATGAGACTTTGGATGGGCGACATCGACTAGAGGTGATCGGCACAGAGGCAGGACAGGTCAAGGCTTCGGCGTAGTGAAATAGGTCAAGGAAGATCTCGAAGGGGCCGGTGCATTGTAGCGGCATCCAGTAAAGGAGCTGAGAAGGTGGTCAGCATAACATCGGGCTCCGGGTGGGCCGTTCAGAGGTGGAGCTAGTGGAGATGCGGGTAGTGGCATCAGGTGGAGATGGCCAGTGCCAGTGTGAAGGGGGGAGTGGAGGCTTCAGCCAGTCCTGATCAGCAGGTAGGAGGAGCATGAGGTGCTAACCTCGGGGTGGGAGCTGTGGACAAGGACCCGTGTTCGGTGGGTCATACTGGTATGGCTCACGAAAAAAAGACCGGCCACTTGGATGTTCAGTTTGGAGGAACCAAACCCATGGGGTCTGGTGGTGTTCAGACGTGCTACGGCCAGCGTGCCGTGGCGTACTAGACAAGAACCATGGTTGGACCGCGGGATGGCGGTCTGGACCGGGCCAGCCGGGGAGGACCGGCCCGGTTGTGGCCATTGTTTTCTATGTGGCACAACTCTTAAACAACATGTCCATTTGCACGCTGTTTGTGTCTATTGGTTCGTCTCATCGAGACAAAGTTTTTGAAATGGGTTTTGGGTTTTTGTGTTTTTTACACAAAGGCGGGTGACCCGAAACTCTAAAATTTTATAAGATTAAATTATTATTAAAGCATGCGAGGAAAATTCATTGCGAAACAGACATCCATTTGATGCACCATTAATGGAAGCATGATCCTATTCCTCATGTAGAATTTTTGTAATTCCCCTTTTAGTGTTCATAATAATGATAGGGTGCGGCCCCCACATGGCCCGGTCTGCACGTTTTATGATGAAATGTCTCTTTTTCACCTCAAATCAGTTTGGAGTGTTTGAACACTCGTTTCTGCTTGTTTTTCCGAGGGGATTGCAATGGTGCAATCTACCTGCCTAAATTTGGGGTCGATGCATGGGCCCCACGATGCGACATCTAGGATTGTCCAGTGTTTTTGTGACTAATGCATCATAAGTCCATTCAGGTCAAATGAATAGACTACCTTTTGTGTTATTCCGCATAGATCACGATGTTGGCCTCAGTATAGGCCTATGAGGTATGCAATGTGACGACGATGACGGTCGCTTAGGTTAGCAACGTTTGGAAAATCTATGGTTGAGTGTACTCCCTTGGATTGTTCTTATGAGGGTTCGTGTGGCATTACTACCTCAGTATAGGTCTGTGATCCCCTTGATGATATGTTTTTCTATTAGAGTTGTGGCATCCCTCCGGTGGGTTCGGAGTGAGATACTCTAGCTTCAGTTCCCTATATCGGGTTCTTGGTATCGTTGTGACCGCTTATACATGGGTAGCGATCCACCATCTAGAAGGATAATTCTGTAGGGATTTGAGGCATCATCGGGAAGATGATCCCCTATGTTGTGGGCCATGCATAGTAGGGTTGTGGAAACTTTGGTTATACTATCCCCTACTCAGCATGTGATTTATAGTAGGGTTGCGGCATCGTTGGTTATAAGATCCCCTACTCAGCATGTGGTTTATAGTAGGGTTGCGACCTCATTGTTTATATGATTCCCATCTTAGATTATGGTTTTGGGAGGTTTGGTGCATCATCAGCTCGATCCCATACATTGTGAGTTATACAAGATCGGGTTCCGGTATCATCGTGAGCACGTTTACATGAGCGATGATCCTCTATCTAAGTGATGTGATCTGTGGAGCCTCATATCGGGTTCTGGTATCCACCATCGGATCCTGGGAGTGATCCCCTATCTGTGAGATCTAAGAGTTACCAGAGTGGGTTCATGTATCCCCTACAGGCCCTAGGAGTGATCCCCTATCCGGTGAGTTTGGGTTTTCCACTGTTTCATTGTGAGGTTCTCAGTGATGATATTCAACGAGCATATATCTCATGGACAAGTGTCTTCTGGATTGACAAAGATCATGGAGTGTGTCCTCCTAGTTATGTACATGTCACAGGTTATGAGATCAGACCCTCATGAGGCTTGGTACGTGTTTTGATTATATCTTGTTGCTCATGTTATATGTATGGGAATATACCTGAGCAGATGTTCTTGGTGTGTGTATGGTCATACATCTGAGCTGAGCTGACTAGTCTTGTTTAGCCGAGGATTTTCACTAGGTGGAGTTTCTCCCTCATTTCGGGTTTCCTCTGGCTAGGATGAGATGACTGTGGCCTTTCAGTTTCTCTATTTTATTTTGGGGATTTTTTGGGGTTCATACTAGGTATATTATATACTCATCCTTGCACGGTCTTTTTCCGCACATGTTTGTGTCTTGTGCATACCACAAGCCTTTCAACCGAAATCTAGGAGGTCCCAAAGCCGACAGAGCATAGTCTACGCAACTGACCGAGGGGTTTACTAGAGTTATGCTGATGAGCTTACCAGCAGGTTATTTTGGCGTTGTTCTTCATCCTTATATGCAGGTTTGACACTTTTTAGTTTTCCTTTGGTGGGCCCTATTTTTCGTTTTTGTACTTTTTCTATACTCTAGTTGTGCATTATATTTATGCATGCATTTCATTGCATTATTTATATATATCTATGCACTGTTTCGTGGAGGTGTATGTAGGTGAATGTGTATAGTTACCATAGGCTAATTCCTACCATGTGTGTGATAGCCTACTTGATTCTAGTCGCTAGCCTCTGGCTTATTGGAGGTGTGCTTGGGGTGTCACGACTCGAGCACAGTTGGGCCAAGTCATGAAAAACATCATATATTTTTTGATATATTGGAATATTATTATTTTTTAAATTTATAAAAAACATGTTTTTATAATATAAGAGGTTTCAACAAGTGTGAATAAAATCAATATTTTATGTATGGGATTTCTGTTTCATTTTTACTTCTCTAAGACAGATGTCCTATTCACCACAACTTTCATATTTGTGGTTAATATAATTACCATGAATGTAATTTTTGATCAATATAGTAAAAATATTTTTGACACATCTATTTGGGAGTCTCCCTTTTATGGGGTAATGGTTTCAATGATACAAAAGGAATAACAGATATTTGACTTAATTTTCCTTATTTGAGACACATGTTTAATGATGTACCTAAATTCCTTCACATGGTGCATATACATCCCCCATTACATGTAATATTATTCATTTATTTAACATCATGATATTTTATTTTTAAGTATTTGTTATTAAGTCTTGGTGATGTGGATTCATAGTGACCAAAGTTTGATGATTTTATTTCTACAATTTCATCATTTCATGATATTATATTTGACAATATTTTCATTGATGAAATCATATAATCTATAACTCATTAATTATCATGAATTATTTTATAATGTGGTTATTTAGGACTTATAAAAGTAATGGTACCATTTTTTAATCAATTTTATCTTATTTTAATTAAAAAATTTGTTTTTAAGAAAATTATACTTTATTTCTCTCTTCAGATGGAAATCTGTTTTCGACAAAAAAATTTCTAAATATGTATCCAAATTGTTTTTCAAAATATATTTTCATCTCACAATCAATGAATACGATTTCAAAAATATATTATATTTTAAAAATATTTTTAAAATAATTTTTAAATTTTTTTTATATATTTGATGATATTTCCAATGAAAAACCTTTTTAAATGTGTTTTATATAGTAAATTTCCTAATTCTAGAAGAAAAATATTTTTTCCTCAAGATATGTTTTGAAATATCATCTAAAATTATATTACATTTAATATTTCATCCATTAATAGAAAAAATTACTTACTTGGGGTATGATCGAGGAATACCATTCTTATTCTTTCTCAAAATGGTTTATGTGTGATGACATGTTGTTTATGGAACACATTAATTTCCCATGTGTTGACCCCGACCCAAAGTGAATTTTATGAAACCAATTTTTTTAGTGGGTTAATCATGTTTTGAAGTGATTTTTATAGAACTCGTTTCTTTTTCAGGATCCAATCATGTTTAATGAATATTTCCATGAAACCCATTTCTTATACATGCTATATTAATGTTATAAAGGGTACAATGATTGTTTATAATGAAATGAAACCTATTTTTAATTTATTCATGTTTGGACTCTTGGAAAAGTCATATATGATTGTGTAGTCCAAATAGTTCTTCTTAAGACCATTAAATATCAATCAATGGGGAGACCCAGATAGAGTCATGTAAACATGTTAAAACTTACATAATGGGGCATCCCAAATATCCTTGGTTAATCCCATTACAACTTATATAATGTGGATAACCATATAGAATAGGTATTACCCTTACATAATATATGATCGTGTGGCCAAGATAGAGTTAGATATTCTTGAAATATATTATTTGATGGGGTGTCCCAAAATGAGCTAGGTATTCCCATTACAGTTTATATTATGGGGAGGCCCAAATAGCGATGGGTTAGCATGTTAAGTCATATACGATTGTGATGAATAGAGAGCATTGAGTAACACTATTATAGATTATATGATGGGGGAATCTAAAATATATTTTTGTAATTCCATTAATAATTAAATATCGTGGAGTTAGGTATAGAATCATATAAGACAATTGTAGAATATATTATGGTGTAACTCAGATAGCATCTGGTAATACCAAAATGGTTATAAAATTGGTTACCCATATAATAGTAGGTGAGACTGTAACATATTACTAGATTTGTGATCCCAGATAGCAATCCAATTTATTGTGTAGTGATTCTATTTATATATAATGTGATATACATTGCTGTAAATGGGTATGAACTCGGTATATTAAGACATGTCTACCACTTGGAATTGTGGTGTCTCTTGTCCTAGACGTGTGACCCTTATGTGTGAACATAATTAAATGTTCACACATTTATTTTTGGACTTTGTTTTAGGTCCATGAGTTTTTATGATGGTATGATCTCATGTCCATGAATAAATGGGTTAACCTATTTATATTTATTCTTGTTCACAAGGTCATATATTGATGTGTATTCCAAAAATATATGTCTTATACCTTTGTTATGGTCTCTAGACACATGATTATTGATTATCTTATCATTCAATTATTATTTACTACAAATCTCTATTCCATAGCCCATGATTATGATCTATTATATAGAGGGTATTGTTTTCAAATTTTAATATAATTTTCTCATACACTTTTATTCCTGTTATGATTATGTGTCTCTTTTATTAACCCTTTCTAAGTATTCAAATCACCCAATATTATGTTTCCATTACCCATGTTATAAATAATTGTTTTTAGTAGGAATAATAAAGGGTAAGTTCCTTATTGGAAATATAATGGATTGTGCACCATACAATATGATTTCGATCCACAAATCTAAAGGTACAAAACTATTACAGTCCTATGCAACGTCATAATTAATATAAAAATATTTAATTTCAATGTACATTAATATAGGTTCTCTATAAATAATACTTTAACAAATAATAAAATTTATATAAATAAAATAAAATAATAAAGAACATTTGTGATTTGGTTTGATAATACCCCCACAATGACCCATTCATCCAAAATAAATCAATTGATCTAATAAAGAAAGGCACACAAATTATACATAAAATTTAAAAGGAAATAATCCAAATAATCCAAAAAAACTCTATATCCTATTAGTAAAAAATTAACCATAAGAATAATTAAAATTAAAATTCACTATAGATTACATTGATCGAAAGAGCAGGGATGGAGACCCATAATGGGAATCCCCACCATTTAAAGGACTATCGAGAATGATGGATCTACAATTCTTGGTGAAGACAAAATTAATGAATTGGATACATAATATTTGATACAAAACATCCATAACCACATAAAAATATATAGTAATTCCACATAGCATAATTTGTACGATGAATACTAGTAACAACAAATAAACATGAAAAATAATGATAGTTGTAATAAATAAAATACCTCAGAATGCTAACTAACCATTATCAAATATGTAAAATCCTAAAGATAACACAAAATAATTACAAAAACATGGGAAATAGATACAATCATTACCATGATTATATATTAAAATGAAGGGGAAATAAGTCTCAATCACAAACAGGTCTCTTCATAAATTACATGGGCTCAACTCAAGTGACGAAAAAATTGGTAGGATTTCATAGGACCTAAAATCTAAATAAATAACCATTGGGAACTCATGAATAATATACATGACACTAAATTATGAAAAAAATGGTTTTTAATTTAATATATTCTCCTATGTAATTCACTAAGTGTTTCCGATTTTTTTCAATCAAAATAAAAACGCTTTAGCAAAATTATCGTCATCTAATATCCTAATGAAGATAATTCCAACCAATTAATCATTTTCATAGCCCAAAAACATATCAACTGACATGAAAAATCTAATAGTGACATAAATAGAAAAATTTAAACATTGAATATCTTAAAAAATAATCGATCAGGAATCCATAATGGGAAATATCTAAACTGCTGAGATTTTTTTTGGGAGGAATTTATAAACAAAACCAAACATGAATCCCACAAGAATACCCAAATAATTTTAATATGAAGAATTAAAAAATTATTCAAATTGTACTATAACCCAAACTAAAAAATATATTACATTTAATGAAAATGTATGTTTTGTTTCATTTAAAATTTTATATTCCAAACCCATTAAAAAAATGAAGACCAATGTCTAGAAAAAAAATATATTTTCAAATCAACAAACCCAGAAAATAAATAACATCCACATATTAAATCAATCACAAACAAAATGATGTAATTAATTTCTCCATTAATGTCATTTTAAAATATCACATTTTAATTTTAGTACCCTCCGAACATATCAATAAAATCATATTAATATTTACCACAAAATATCAAAATAATTTGTGTCAATTAATGAATTTTTAAAATTCCACAAATAAAATCAAAACAATTATGTGCAAATTTGAAAAAAATAAATGTTATTCTTGAAAATCAACCATATGTATTTAAAACAAAAAAAAATAAATTACATCTAAATAAAACACATTTATTACCATTTGATCACTCAATATTACCATTTATGACCAAATTCCACTTTTAAACATCATTTTAAATCAAGACCATGATAACTATTTAAAAACTAAATCATACCATTTAAGACCCAATTCAACTTTTATACATCATTTTAAATCAAACAAAATAATTTAAACATGTCATACATTACAATTTGGAAAGCTAAAATAACCAAAAATACAATTATGAAGGTGCTAGAGGTAGTATATAGTTCGAACACATGGTTTGATGTACTATGGGAAATTCTTGTATTAACTATAAATAATTACTTGTAACCATATACAGTAGATCGACATGTTCTTTCAAGTAATGTGAGCTATTGATTACTTATGTTTCAAATACCATCTACCCAAAATCACATAAACTCCTCATAGAAACCCCTAAAAACACAAATAAATTATAATCAAATCATTCCAAAATAAAAATACATTAAAACGGTCATGTAAAATATCAAATTTCAATATTATAATCCAAAAACCCCATGGTGAAATTGGTATCATCTTGAGCAGAGGTGATCTAGAACAAGCTCCGGACCAACCTATTGAGATTCAACATTAGTGTACCCCATCCACTAGAAAACAAAATATTAATGGATCATTACTATCCTAAGTCCACTTAGGATTCAATCTAAATGAAACCATTATTTCATGAACTAATAAAATCCATCCATCGTATGGAAACCCATGTTGGACCCCAATAAGGCCCAATGTGCATTGTCGATCACCACATGATATTACATGTTCCTAAGAATCTATGAAGGACCAAATATTGATTACATCACCATTTATAATAAATTACTTAAGATGAATAAACATAGAAAACAATATCAGAAATCCCATCCATTTGTGGGATTCCCAAACCTGAAATATATAGTCATAAATAATATGAAAAATAAAATAAAATTAAACACAATAAGAATGTGAATATAAAATTCATCCTCTTTCTCCCTCCAATACATTTAATGGATTCCCAAAATGATCCAATAGATTCCATTCTTTAAATAACTAGAAATTTTATGCACACTCTTCCTATGTAAATATATAAAACATAATACAAGGAATATTTAATAAAATTAGCTAAAAATAAATCAATTGTAATTACTATACCAACTAAAACCAATGTCCCAAGGTCACTCTCTTCCCATACCAAAGAAACATTCAATTTTAGATATATTAAGTGCTACACATGGAACTAAAAAGATATATATGCATCTATGATCTTAAAAATTAATCATAGAAAACTACCCATATTTATCATTCTTACACATTAATTAATGATCATTTAACATTATATTTTAAAATTAAGCATATTTAGAATAATGTTTTTCCAATTTTATAAAAAAAATTAAATAACATTTATACCATTACTTTATTTAAAAAAGAAAACTTATTTAATGTACTTAAAAGGGAAATTACCATGTTCACCAATAAAATATGATGGATAATAAAATATATTTAAAAAATGAGCTATGTAAATTGAACTTTATAATAGATATAATAATATGCTATTATTCTGAGAGAAACAAAATATAATAAATTTAAAAATAAATGCCTTTTTAGGATTATAATAATGAAATAGGAAACTCAATAAAGAACATTTAAAGATAGTACAAATAAAATGAGAGAAAATAAGATTAAGAATAATTAGAAATACCAATGTAGTAAGGTTAATTGTAGACCATGGATCGTAAAACTCATCATAATTGAACAATTGATGAGAAGGGTTATACATATTCTCATGCTATAACTAATCAACACCATTTCTAAGTAGTTTAGTTAGAGTTGTAGGATAATCCTATAACGGGGGAAAATCCAATTCACATCTAATTCATCTAGAATAATTTTCTTATTCATCCCACCTAGTTACTTGGGGATCCCATAATCTATGTTGATAATATAAAAACATAATGGATATGTAGTCATAAAATAAAAAATCAAGAACAATGTAATGCATGGAAAACATATAATACATCCTCACCTCCCCACAAAACTAATGAAAATTACCATTCATAAAGTCACACCAACATGAAAATAATATAAAATATGAGTCCCACACAAATATAAATATTTGGGCTTCAATTGGAGTGTTATTCACTTTTTGAAAGGATTTAGAATTTACCGACTATACCTATACAATTTGTTTCAAAATTTTCTATAATAAATGATCGAAAATGTGATTGAAACCCACTTTTAAATTCATAAGGATTCATTCATATTATCCCCATATACAATTGAATATATATAAAAATTTCCCTTTTCTCTAAATTCATAATCCCCCATGCGAACATATTTAATTATATAAATATATATATAAACACATGTATATGTGTATAACATCTAGATATTAAAATTTAATATGAAATATCTCACATTTACATTACTAGAATCTTTAATTTAAATACTTCCATAATATATTTCCATATATATATGAACAAATTAGAAATGATATATATAAATATATATGTATTAGAAAAGAATAACTCAAAGGAGTTTTATAATAGGTAATAGTTAAACTGGAATAGAATAAAGATTATGATATCAATTAAAATAATTTAATGACTCATATAAAAACCATAAATAATTTATGAGAAAATAAAATTCATAATTTCCCATTAAAAATCATCATTATAATTGTACAATTAAAAGGGGGAACATGTTTTTTAAAATTATTGGAAACTAAATGAAAAACCTATGTAAAACAGAGTTGAAACATAATTTCATTTCCAGATATTTTTAAAATAAAAATAATAAAATTATTTGGTATGAAGAATTCAAATTTTATATAATAGTAATCCATGACTTTGAAATAAAAAATATAAAAAATGGGTAAATCCTACCTCAATCAAATTCAAACACTAAAACTCTTGAATATGATTTGAGGGAGACCCATGTTAGAGATATCCCACCATGAAAATCAAAAATAAATAGAAATAATAAGATGATCCCACATATATTTCATCCTAAATATCAGTGAACAGAAATGGAGAGAAAAAATAACGAATAAAAATAATGAAGGCAACATAGGATGTGGAATTAAAAACTGAAGAAATTATATGCTAAAATGTTTTGAAAAGAGGTGTATGGATGCTAAACAATATGGGTTACTTGAAAGAGGGTTCTCCAGGTGGGATAAATTTCATGTGAGGTTGGGAGAAAGGGCGAAGAAGTAAGGGGATTGAAATATTTTAAATGTATTTTTGGGAAAGGAAAATTTTAATACCCAATAAGAGTTTCACGGTGTGGCTGCATGCTTGGAAAAACAAAATTTCAACCATGAAATAAACACTTGTCATCAAGAACACATTCATTGTTGGGTCGTATGGATTAGAAGACCATGAACCAATCAAGAAAATCTATTCAATTTAAAATTGAAGTCCACAAACACGTTTTCAGCACAATATTTCTAACCATTCATCGAAACTATGCAACACTAAAAATTCTAAAAATTACAAAATTTTGAAATATAAATTAATTGGCCTCTAAAATAGTAAAAATAAAAATAAATAAATAAATAAATATATTATTTAAAATAATTTTTATCAGTTGTGATATTGGTGGTAGATAGTGATAGTTTCCCAGTATTTTTATTTATAGTGTCTTTAACTTTAAATTATTATAATTCCAAATAATAAAACCCATTATAATCAAATGCTACTAATATATTGGATGGTTATAGAGAGAATTGTCTGTTAAAGTGTCCAGGTATGTGGGAGTGTGTACTTGCAATATCATTTCCTGAAGAACACACTATGATATAATGAGGATAAATTAGATCAGTTTACCTATGCACCCTTAGTATTGTTGACTAGACTACCTAGAAAAAATATGATTTAATTTTCATTAAAAGTAAGTAATCAACCATATAAATAGAACAATAGAGTTGGATGAGGTGTCATTAGTCTACTAAATAGAATACATTTTTTATTTTATTTATTAAATAACTATAAAGGAATTAAATTCGTGATATACAAATGACACGATACATTTCTTTCCCTACATTATTTTCATTTTCATGGAATGATTTTTTTCTTGTCTTTTTTCTATCATGAACTCCCCCTTATTTTCCTCAAACATCAAAAATAGATGGGTCCTTTTAGAAATTTTAATGTTTGTACTTACTATACTGCAATTTTATTGGATAGTATTGGCAAATGATCTATATTGGGAAGGTTAGTTGGGATAGAGAAATTAGGTATAATATAGATATATTATAAATATATTCAGATGGCTTAGAATTTTTAGAAATAGTATAATGATTATATTCATTTATTATTGAAATTATTAGTGGATGATCAATTATTTTAAAAATACTAAATTTTCTATATCATCAATTATCATGGAAGAATGGTAATCATATTCATATATATACAAGACTATTTGAAGTTATTATATACATAATATAGGTTAAATACTATTATAATTACCTCTTGAGGTGGATGAATTTTTTTAACATTTTTAAATAAATAAATTCGATAATTATCATTCAATTAAATCACATATTTTTTGTTTATATTATATAGAATTAAAGAGTGATTCTTATTTAGAAAAATAGATTTTTAAATTCCTTGAAGATCATCATAAGTTGTTGAGACTGATGTATATCTTGTTAGATTGTATTAAATGATGATAAAAAAATATTATCAAGCGAAATGGTTAAGTGATTTTAAATTTTTGAACTGATGAAATAATATCTTCACTCACAAATGAATATAATTAAGACTTTATATGGGAAAATAGTAGCATAGTGGAGAGAATTGGGACACAAAGGATCTCAATAATTTCTATTTTATATATATTTACTTCAAATAACCGACATATATATTGTCATTAAATTCATGATGGACTTATAATATTTAAATAATTGATTATATATGATTTTTAAATGGGACATAGAATAGAATTATTAGTATTTAAACATCATAAACAAGTGTTATTGGATTAGTAATGAGGATTAGGGTTGGTCAGAAGTAGTGTAGACCAACGGGACAGTTGGGAATCGTTTAGTATGCATCAAACAACCATCAGCTATCCATTGGCCTAAAAAATATTCATATAGACCCCTAGGCTCAAAGGTCATCATATGGGTCTATTGGTTGTTCTTATATTTGGGGAAACACCATTAATTTAAGGGACCTTAATATTATTAAGAAGGGGGGCTTATTGTTTAGGTTTTTTGACCATTCACTTATACAAATTATTCTATCTTTTGATCCTCCTTCATGAGGGATGGTTTTTTATTTGATTCCCTGAAGAATCCATGGTACAATATTTATTTCAACAATATTTCTTCCGAATTTATATTTAATTATAATTTCATTTATTTTCATTTTGGGTTTATTAATAGATTCTACTAGATCATTTTGATATTGTCTAAGATTAGTGGAGTCTATCATAATACTTGTGTAGAGGATGTCATGAATATATTTCTCACTTCCACTATTTGTGGAATTCACGATGATTCATCATATCGCTTAATTTACTAAATTTTTCGAAAAAATTAATCAAATTGTAAATTGATGGATCCCCACCTATTAGTTATTCATCCATTCCTAATATGTAGAGTCTACTACAGACCTCTAATAGGTGAGGGGTTATGTTTTATGTGAAAAAATATATCCTAGTGAGTTAATAAATAATTATTACTATTAATTAATATGGAATATTTGTTTTAAAATCTTATATTTAATTTTTGGAAATTTTGGGACTGATATAGAAACTTTGTATAGTTTACTGATTCTAAGAGTGCATGGCCAAAAAATAGAAGATATTTAAGGTTGTGTGTTTAAAGAGGTAAAGTCAATATATTGAAATAGGTGGTTCTATTACTAACCTTATTGTATTATTAATTAGGTTTATCTATATGTATGTTTGAGGTCCCACCACTAAGGTGAATGACCCTTTTTTTGATTAAATATTATGATTTAATTTAAATATTATTGTTTAAATTATATTATTAAACTAGCATGACAACATAAGATTATATAGAAAAAGATTCCATTCCCCCTATAGTCCAAGTGCACTAGCATGACACCACACTCATCGAGTGACAAGGCATGAACTACAAGTAAAACCGTAACATTTGAAACCGTTGATGGGAATCAATGTAATTAATTAAAAATAATGACACCTGGGGGGAACCTATTTTGGTTCGTGGATATGTATTGGACTTATATGGTTAATTTATAAACCTTGAGACAACATAGATAAATTATTATTAGTCAGTGTGAGTATATGTTTAGTGATCGGTCCCCTTGAGATGTGCCTAACTAGGTGGATACATCAAGGAATGATTATGTGGGTTGATTGAGATTTTCATCCCAGATAACCATAGACCTTGAGATCAGCCATGATACTTCTCTCTAGATTGTATCCTATATATCCTAACCTTAGATACCATGAGTTTTTTCCGTGATTATGACACTATTATTGAGCATTGAGTCCACTAAAAATCAAGGGAAAGCCCTTATGATCAGACCAGGAAGTAGGATCTAGGTGGGATTCTTCTATAGGTATTATTACCAAGAAGATGCTGAGTATCATGCCTCTATCTCTTTTTATCCTAGGGGACTCAAGTAGGTTCACCAATGATTGGCCAACTATGAAAGGGTGTGTCTTAGATTTGATTGTGATGGTAGTCGGTGTCTCTATAGAACCCATAAATTTCAGGTGAGCTCAAGGGGGATATGGATATTGGTGATGGGTTTTAATATTTTTCTAAACCCTAATTTCTATTAATTATTTCCTTTATTTATTTTGGATGCTAACATTTTTCCCTAACATACATACTAGGATCATGATTATGTTCTGGATATGATATGATTATGGTGATATTTTGGAAATATAAAGCTTTTCCTTGAATTTGGGTTTTTAGACTTATATGATATCATATATTCATATGGATTCCATGATATCCTTCCCATTAACTAGCTATTATGCCATGTGAATAATTCATATGTCATCATGATTTGGTCTCAGGTCTATAATGGATTACGAAGATTCCAATGGTCCCCAGGATGCCTAGAAAGATATTGATACAACCATGAAGGCTAGGGGATTGATATTTATTATGATTATTATGAGATTTCTAGGTCACCCCTATAATAATCTAGTCAATACTAATAAAAATAATTCCTCATATCCGATGAAGATTCCTATGATGCATTGTTACTTGTTGGTTCCCAGGGAGAAAAAAATGATGTCTTCTAATTAATTGATTTTATAGTTAGTCGGGAATCAATAGTAATCTATTCATTTTATTTGCCTATAGATACATTCCAAATATGACTATGGTTCGGTTGTTGACCCTTTGATGATGTTTTTTTGTTAATTACTATTTACTAGGTAAGCTTGAGTTATTCCACATCATCAAATAATAATATGTTTGGTATGAAATAATGAAATTGGAATACATACATGATCTTTTTGAACAATTTACGATTGATAAATGTTACAACCCCATGGATCGATAGTTGTAATTTATGTATTATCCTTAATTTAATATACATAATTTTTTTCAGCATACCACACACACATATCAATTAATTTTTTGTATTTATGGGATTATGTTTCTACTTCACTACTAGTTTTTTTACACACACCCTACACGAGAAACCATTGAACATGGTTTTTCAAGAATAATCTCACTTAGTTACAGGTAGATGTTGATATAGGGATAAGTGTTATGTTTTTTTAAAAAGTGAAACTAAATTGGGTGACACCTAATTTTTTGGGAATGACATATATCAATTAATTATTTCATTTGGTTATTTATAATTACAATGAGATTACTTAGTGGGAAATATGACATATATGATTGCTTTATTTTTGAGCATATATACCATTCACAATAATTTATTATTATTAAATATTATTGTATAATTTTTTTTATTTTTATATGTTTTTTAAAAAATTGAACCATGATATAGGTGGTGTAGTCTCCCCATGGATCCTCCGTAGAACCACACTACTTATTGGTAAAATTTTACGTATATAGAGGCATGCATAGGCGCTTATGGTGAACCGATATAGGGAACTTGTTTTGTGGCCTCCAAACTGGGATGTTACATAACATATCAATTTCCATGCTTATTAATTAAATAAAAAATATATTTTTTGGGTTAAATTTTGTATACTATATTGTTTGGCATTATAGTGTCCAAAAATTTGTATAAGGTCCTCTCATTTCATGATTTTCCGTGAATAACCAGATAGTAAGATTCATGGTTTGTTATACCACATTTACTAATTATTTTTTTACATATAAATTTAAATAGGTTTTTATGAATTTGTTTAAAAGGGTTCCAACCTTCATTTTATCCTCTCACATTTGGGAGACTTCCTAGATTCCGCGCTCATTCAACACCCCTCATTCTCTTACCTAAATTTTATAATTTTTAGCAATAGAATTTTATTATTAAATGTATAAAACTATATAGAATCTCCCCCAATTTTTAATTACCACATTACTCATTATTCATTAATTATTATATTTATTGTTTACTGGTTATTTATATTTTGACTAAATTGATTATATATTCCCCTATTTTATGCATAATATTATTAATCAAATGAATCAATCCAATTTCTATTGGTGTATCCATACTGTTTTACATTGATTCCCAATAATTTTTAAGGTAATTTTTTTTACTTCATTTTTTATGTATCACTTCGGAAATTGACAATTTTTAATGTTTCTTACTTTTAAATAAATTATTTATTAAATATTTATGATTCATTAATGATTGTGATTCAAAATTTCTCATAGAATTTTAGTTTAAATGAAAATTTATTTTTAAATAATTTTCTAAATTCTTATTTCATAATGGTTTTAGATACAAAGTGTTCGATAAAATAGTAAAATGTGTTTATAATATGAAACAAATGAATATGTTTTATATAATTATTTTTTAATGAATTATAAATGAGGGAAATCTGTATATTATCATCATTTTCAAAGAAAATAACTTGTATAACATAATAAAATGACTTTATTACTCTCTTGTTGGAACCTTTCATTTAATTCCCCCTGATATTGATTATTTAAATGTGGAAATATGTAATTATGAATTATTTATAATTTTTTGGATGTGTTTATTTAATTTAATGGAGTTTAGAGGTGATATAAGAGTTTATAAAATTTTATTTTTGTACAGTGACTAGTTCTGAGGTGATAGTAATTCCTCATGGTGTAAAAATATTTAAATTTATATATTTTCAAAATAAACACGAACACTAAAATAATTACATAGTGAAAGTGTTGGGACTTTATAATGGAGGACATAGAATCCCAATTATGACATTCAGTTCCATTGTATGATATTCACAATGTTTTCAGTAATTTTAATACTAATGTGGTTTAAATTAAACAAAGTTTGTGAATAATGGAGATACTGATTTAAATATAAATTGATAAATAATATAGGGTTATTAAGGACAAGAAAAATCCTTAATTTCAAATATACTCAACTCTAATTATGAGATTAGTTAAATCAATACATTTGAGAATTATCAATGTAATTAGCTCTATAGGGTTATAAAAAATATACCAAATATTTTATTATTCCTTCAGTTTAATTAATACAAAAAATGCATAGGTTCATTTAGTATTATCACCAAAATAACGGTAGAGTTATGGTTGGATCTCACTTCCCCACACCCCTATATTATAATATGGTTCATCTTATAATTTATATCACTCTTTATAAGAGAGTAGGTTATATGAACTGTAGTGAAATAGTTATTTTTAAAAAAATCACGAGGAAATAAAAAATTTAATGAATAGGAGGTATGAATATTCTTCCTTCAATTCCACCCTTCTCTATGATTCTATCCACTCATATTTGAGTGTTCACTAGCTACTAGTGACCAAGAAATCTTATAATTGGGAATGTAACTATTAACTAAAAATATATTGATAAATTATATAAAAAAATTAATTTATTTTAAATAAAAAAAATTATAAATATAGGTTATTCACAAATAAAAGAATAATATAAATAAAATCTAAAAACACATCTCGTGGGAGGTCAATGTTGAACCTGCTCCTTAATCCATCTAATTGTTGATCAATTTTATATGATGCACCTATATTCATTCACAATATGTATACACATCCCCCTTTACATGTAATATCAATTATTTGTTAAAAATCATGATATTTCTGGTTTAATTTTATGTTATTAATTCATTGGTATTTGGATTCATATTTACAAAAGTGGTAAGAGTTCATTTCAACAATTTAAACATTTATTGATAATATTTATGATTATACTTCCATTGATAATGTCTTATTATCCATAAATCAATAATTATACTAATTTTTTATAAATATTTTATTCATTATTTCTTCATGTAATGGTACAATTTTTAAATAAATTTTTCTTATCATAATTATGAAAATATTTATTTTTTGAAATTATAATTTATTTCACTTTTTAGAAAACAAATATAATGTCTTCCAAATTTTTTTCTAAAAATCTATTTAAATTTTTCTTCAAATTATATTTTAAAATCACTATCATGGAATATAATTTATTAAATGCATTATTTTTTAGAAATATATCTAAATTATTTTTAATTCTTTTTTATATGTTTTTAGGATATTTTCAATTAATTGTTTTTTCAAATATGTTTTATCTTTTTGAAAAATGTTTTTTCAATTCAGAAAATATATTTTCCTCAAATATGATTGAAATGATATTCTGAAATTATTTTAAATATAAAATATCATCCATTTGTTTTTTATATGACTTACTAGGTATAAGATTAAAGGATAATATTCTTATTCTTTAACTAAATATTTTATATATGATGAAAATTTGTCTGTAGAACCCTTTCATTTTCCATGGTTTTACCCCCACCCAATTAGATTGTAAGGAAACTCATTTCTTTTCCACTGATTAATCATGTTTGAAATATATTGTTATGGAACTCATTTCTTTTTATGGATTCAATCAGGTTTAAAATATATTGACATGTAACCCATTTCTTCTAAATTTGATCATAATGTTATAAATGGTACAATGATTGTTTATAATAATATGAAATATATTTTTACTTTATTCATTTGTGATTCTTGAAAGAATCATATATGATTTGGAATTCTAGATAGTGCATGTTAAGACCATTAAATCTTACATAATGGTGTAACCCAGATTGTGTCAAGTAAGATCGTTCTATATTTCATAATGGAGCATCCCAAATACTGTATGGTAATCAAATTACAGCTAATAAAATTTGGAAACCCATATAGAAATATGTAATCAGATTTCATATTATTTGATGGGGTGGACCATATAGAGCTAGGTATTCATGTTATATCTTATATTATGGGGGGGAAAATGGATAAATGTATGTATAGTAAAACTTATATGATGGGGTGGCCCGGATAGAGTTGGGTAAGCTCGTTACATCTTATATAATGGGGCAAACTAGATAGAATTGGGTAATACCATTATAGATTATATGATGGGGAATACGAAATAGTTCTTGTAATCCCATTACATCTGGTATGATGGGGAGGTAGATATTTCATTGGGTAAGATGATTATAGTATATATGATGGGGTGGATAAAATAGTGTTAGGTAATCCCATTTATATTATAAGATGGAGTGACCGAGATAACGACAAGAGAGATTGTTATATGTTACAAAATTGGATAACCCATATAGAAATCCAATTTATTGGGTGGTGATTTTAATTATATTTAATGTGATAGTGTTGTTTGGAAAAAAGGAATTAACATGATATAGTAAGACATGGGTACCACTAGTAGTGGTGGTGTGTCCCATACTAGAGGTGTAATGACTTATTTTTAATCCTAATTACCAGCTCAATATTTTATTTATGGACTTGGTTTCAGGTCCATAAGTTTTTATGGTGCCATGATTTCATGTCCTTGACATAGTGGGTTAACCTATTTCTCTTTATATATGTCCATAATGTTATTAGTTAATGTTTATATGAAGAATATATGTCTTATTCCTTTGTAATGTTCTCATAACTCATGTTTGTTGGTTATGTTATCATTCAATTTTTATTAACTACCAGTCTCTATTACTTTGATCATGATTGTGATCTAGGATACGAAGGGTATGGTTTTCAAATGTCAATATTGTGTTCTCATACACTTGAATTCATGTTATGCTTATGTATATCTATTATTTACCCTTTCTAAGCATTTGACCACACCCAATATTATGTTTCCATTACCCATGTTATGAAGAAATGATTTATATAGGATTATTAATGGGGATGTTCATTGTGGTAAACATTGAGAATTGTTCACAAAACTAGAAGATTGTGTTACAAGAATCCAATGGTACAAAACTATTAGGTTCCTCATCCATGTGATTGATTAGTGTAATAAATATCAAGAGAAAAATATTTAATTTCCATCTACGTTAATCATGGTTCCCTATATAAAATACTTGAACCTCCGACATATGTAAATAAATAAAATTAAATAATTAAGAACATTTGGGTTTGGGTGTGATAATTCCCCCCAAATAACCCATTCTTACAAAAGAAATAAATTAAACTAGTGAAGAAAAAGACACCAATGATATTGAAACATTAAAAGGAATGCATCTAAATAATAAAAAACCACATTAAATACTAATTGAAAAACAATCATCAAGAATATTAGAAATCACAACTCACGCCTCTTGAAATTAATTAAGGAGTAGGAATGAAGACCTAGAATGGGACTCCCCACCATTTTAAAGTCCTTCTAGAATGATGGATAGAAAATCCAAGGTAATGGAAAATGGTAATTAATGGGATACCTAGTATTTGATCAAAACTCATCCAAAACCACATCAAAATATACCATAATTCCCTAAAGAATAATTTAATGGTTCAAAACATACTACAAAAAATATACATGAAATTGAAAGAATATGGTAATGAATAGAATACATAAAAACTCTACATGACCATTCTATGAGAATAAAAACCAAATATAACCCAAAATATTTCACAAAACATGGAAAAACCATAATCATTACCATTATTATATTTAATAATGAAGGGGAAATCAGTCACAGCCAAAAACATGTCTTTTCAAAATTTACACAGGTCTAACTCCACTATTGAAAGACATGGTGTGATTTTCTATGACCTCAAATATAATTAAATAAACATTGAGATCTCATTAATTGCATAAATTAAACTATACTGAAAAAATATCAAATGGGGTGTAATTTATAAATGTCTCCTTGGAAATACTATTATGTTTTTTCCATTTGTTGTTATTCAAAACAAAAATGCATCACCAAAATAATCATCACCTAAGATCCTCATGATGAACATTCCCACAAAATAATCAATATCATATCACAAGAACATCTCAAATGACCTGAAAAATCAAAGAGTGACATAAAGGGAAAACAATAACATAAAATATATTAAAAAATTCATGGATAAGGAATCCATTTTAAGAAATTTCAAAACACTTGAAAAAAATTTGGGAGAAATATACAAATAAAAAAACATGATTTCATTTAGAAAACCCAAATAATTTTAATGATAAAAAGAAAAAAAACTCATCAACATAAACTAGAATCCCAACATTAAAATCTATTACGTTAAATGAAATTCAACTATTTTGTTTCCTTAAAATTTTAATTTCCAAACCCATTAAAATATTGAATCCCAAAGTATATAAAAAATATATTTTCAAATCAATAAAACCTGAAAACATGTAACATCCACATATAAATTTAATCATAAAAAATAAACAATTTAATATATCCTTTAAGGAAATATTAAAATATCTCATTTTAATTTTTGAACCCTCATACCATATCAAAAAATATATATTGATCATTACCATAAAATTTCAAAACAATTTGTGTCAATTAATGAATCTTTAAAATTCCACAAATACATTCCTAAAACATTATTTATTCATTAGATAATAAATTAAAAAAATCATGTAATTTTTTAAAACCCCTCATTTTTAATTTATACACTAAAATTATTTCAACTGTATCTAAATAAAAATGATGATAACCATTTAAAAACACTATCATACCATTTAAGAACAAATCCCACTCATAAACATAATTTTAAATCAAAACAAAGACAACCATTTAAAATCAATATGTAACCATTTAAGAAAAAATTCCACTTTTATAAATCATTATAATTCAAACAAAATAATATAATCATCTCATAAAAAACATATTAGAAAGATAAAGGAACCCAACATAATGTTCCAAAGGGGCTAGAGGTATTACGTGGTTCGACCAAATGGTTTGATGGACTATGGTTCAATCTTGTAATAACTATAGATAATTCCTTGGAACCTTCAGCACTTTCTCCACATAGTCTTTCGGGAAATGTGAGCTACAGATTCCTTCTGTTTCCACACAACTAAAACAAAATATTACTAAAATACCTCATAAAAACCCATAAACACACAATGAAATCATAATGATATGATTTGAAAATTCAAATAAATTAAAATAGTCATGGAAAATATCAAATTCAATTATAAAATCCCAAACCCCAAATAACAAGGTTATCATCCAAGTGGTGGTTATCTAGAATAAACACAAGAACTACCGTTGAAATTCAAAATTATTATTCCCCATTCACTGAACATACAAAATAATAATGGCACATTACTATCCAATGTACACTTAGGAACCTATCTCTATGATACCATTATTTCCTAACCAAATCCAAGTAATTCATAATATGGAAACCCATATTGGCCCACAATAAGGCCCAAATTTCATTCTTGATCCTCATATGCTAGTACATGTTCCCAAGACTATATCAAGGACCATATTTCAATGATTTTACAATTAATAATTAATTAATTAAGTAGAATAAAGTCAGATAAAAATATTGAATAACCCATCCATATATGGGATTTCTACAATAGAAATATATAGGCACAAATAAAAATATATAACCGAAATAAGAAACTATAAACACAAAAATAATGTCAACCAAAAACTCACCCCTAGAATCCCTCCCCTACAAGTAATAGATTCCCAAAATGACTCCGTTATATTCCTTTATTTCATCCACTAGAAATATTTTATACACTCTTCTTATGTAAATCTATAAAAACAAATACAAAAAAAATGTGATAAAATAGGGTAAAAATAAAACAACTATATTACGTATACCATCTAAACACTATGTCCCATGGTTACACTATATATATACCAGAGAAAAATTCACTCCTAGAGATATTAAGAGCTACACAAGGAAATGAAAAGATATATATGCCAATGTGACAATTAAAATAAATAATAAAAAATAACCCATATTTCTCATTAATATAAATTAATTTATTATCCACTATCATTATTTTTTAAAAGTTAATATAATTAGATTATTTTTTTCCTATATTAGAAAATCTTAATTAAAAAAATTTACACCATTAGTTTATAAAAAATAAGAACATATTTAATGTACCTAAAAGGGATATAACTAGTCGTCACAAATAGAAGATGATTTACGTTACAAAGGATGTAAAATATGATGACCATAAATTGATCTTCATAATAGATATAATATTATGTTTCTTCTTCTTAGCGAAACATCATATAATAAAATAAAAATGAATTTTTTTTATGATTGTAATCAAGAAATTGGAAAAGGAATAAATAAACATTTAAAAATATTACAATGAAAATTAGAGTAAATATGTTTAAGAAAAGCGGGAAATACAAAAGTAGATAGGGTAATTGTAGACCATGGATCCTCAAACTCAACATGAACAAAAAATGGATTTGATGGCTCATAAATAAGTTTGAGCCATAAATCATCCCTACCATTTTCAAGTCGTTTAGATAGAATTGTAGAATAATTTGTTAAGGGTGTAAAATATAATTAAATTCAACATAATATATAATAATTATATTATTATTCCAACCTATTATCTTGGGGATCATCTAATCCATTCCCACAATAAAAAACATAATAGTGGTGTAGTAGAAAAATTAAAATTCAAAAAAAAATGTAATGAAATGAAAAATATATAATTTTACCTAACCTCCAAACACAACTAATAAAAATATCATTTCATGGTATAATTCCATCCTGAAAATAATAAAAATCCGAATCCCGCATTTATATAATATTTTGGGCTTCCCTTGGTCTGTGATTAAATTTTTTAAAGGATTTAGATTTTACCCACTGGACTTATGCAATGTATTTCAAAATTCACTATTATAATTTTTCGATAATGTTACTCAGACAAAATATAAAATTCATAAGGATTCCTTCTTATTATTTTCATGAAAAAAGTGACATATATATAAATTTCCATTTTATCTTAAATTCATAATACCATAAGTGATCTTATGTAATTATATATATATACTCATGTATATGGGAAAAACATCTAGATACAAAAAAGGAATATGATAATATATATCAATATTTAACTTGAAACCATTCATGAAACACATTCTTAATAACATTCCATTATATATAAATACATGGAGACATAGATATATTAATATATAAAAATTTATTGGAAAAGTATAACGGAAGTGAGTTTTAAAATAAGTTATATTTAAACAGTATTAGAATAAATATTATGAGATCAATAAAATTAATTTAATGATTCATATAAAAACTAAAAAGAAATCATGAGAAAATAAAATACCCAATTTCCTATTAAAAATAACCATAGGAGTTTTACCATTAATAGGTGGAACATATTTATCAAATGTATTGGAACTAAAAGAAAAACCTATGTAAAACCAAGGTGAAACATAATTTTATCCTTAGATATTTTAAAAATATATGTATTAAAATTATTTGATATACATAATAAAAATTTAAAATAATGTTCATAATCTTTTTAATAATAAAAATACCATAAATGGGGAAAAACTACATCAACCAAACACAAAGACACAAAATCTCTAGATTATGAGTTGTTTGAGTCCCATGTTAGAGATACCACACCATAAGAATCCCCAATCAGAGTAAATAATATGCGGATACCACCTAGCGTCCTACCTAAATCTTCGTGAAAATATATAGATATAAAAATTAGGAATAAAAATGAAGAAGAAGGTAACATAGATGATGGAATTAAAAATTGAAGAGATTAATAGCTAAAATGGCTAGAAAAGAGGAGGATAGAAGCTGAAAAAATGTATTATTTGCAAGAGGGTTGGCCCGGTGAGTTGTGTTTTATGTGAGGATGGGAGAATGGGGGAAGAAATAAGGTTATTAGAATCTCTTATGTATATATTTTGGAAAATAAAATTTAATACCCAATGATAGTTTCACAGTTTCGATGCATGCTTTAAAATGACATATTAGTTAGGAAATCAACACTTATCATCAAGAACACATTCATGAATAGATTGTATGGTTTACAAGAACATGAACCAATCATGGAATACTATTATATTAAAAATTCAGGGCCACAAACATATTTCAAACACAATTATTCCAACCATTCTGCCAAACTGTGAGACACATAGAAAATAAAAACATTACAATTTTCCAAAATTTAAGTTAATGTACCTCTAAACTAATTTAAATAAATTTTTTAAACCATTTTTTGTTTGGTATGAAAGTGGAGTAGGATAGTGATTTTTCCCAATATTTTTCTTTATCGTGTTTTCATTTGTATACTATTATAATTCCCAATAATACACTAAATGACCATCCAATGAAACTAATAGATTTAGATGGTTATAGTGATAATAATCTATTGAAGTGCTTAGTTATGTGAGAGTGTTTACTTGTCAATCATTTCCTAAAGAACACACGATGATACTATCTTGATACTTGAGATTCGTGTAATTAAGCAC
This sequence comes from Viscum album, assembly GCA_963277665.1. Lineage (NCBI taxonomy): Eukaryota > Viridiplantae > Streptophyta > Magnoliopsida > Santalales > Viscaceae > Viscum > Viscum album. The sequence continues at coordinate 2,019,926,611 of OY728127.1, forward strand.
CCCTTGGTATTTTAGAATAGAATACCTAGAAAAACATGATTTAATGTGCTTTAAACCTAAGGAATCAACCTTCTATATAGAATAGTGAAGTTGGTTGAGGTCACATTGGTCCACTAAAGAGAATATGTTTTTTATTTTTTTATTAAATAAATATGATTGAATTATTTCACTGTTCACAAATGAAAATATAAGTTCTCTTTTAAACACTTAATTTGATTTCCATTGAATATAATTTTTTCTTATCTTTTTTCATCTCAAGATCACCCCCTTGTTTTCCCCAAAAGAAATAATGATTGATCCTTTTATATATTTATATGGTTATCCTTATGAAACTACATTTTTTTGTAATAAGAATGGTGAATGATATATAGTGGGAATGCTTATTGGGAAAAATAAATTAGGGAAAATATAGATACATTATAAATATATTCTAATGTTTTATAGTTTTTAGAAATATTATACTGATTATCATCATAGATTATTTAAATTATTAGTGGATGATCAATTATATTTAAAAATATGACATTGTCTATGATATAGATGAAAATGGAATAAATTTAATGTTATTACAATGTATTCTAGACCATTTGATGTTATTAGAAAAATAATATAGTTTATAACCTATTATATTTACCTCTCGAGGTGGATATAATTTTTGTTAAATTTTTAAATAATTAAATTGAGAAATTATCATCTCAATCATTCACATAATATGTATTTATATAATATAGAATTGAAGAATTATTCTTATTTAGAAAAAATATGTTTTTAAATTCGTGGAATATCATAATATTTTTTTGTCTGTGATGTATATTCCTTTGATTTTTATTAAATATTTTTATAGAAATGATTGTCATGTAAAATTATTGGGGGAATATACTCTAATGTAGTAATTGAATCATCTCTAAATTGACAAATGAATTTCATTTGGACGTTATAGGGGATAATAGCAGCACAATGGAGAGAATAGGGACACCTATGTTCTCAATGTTTTGTATTTTTGTATGTTTACATGAAATAACATACATATAAATGGTCTAAAAATTCATAATGGAAGATAAATTTTTAAATTAGATGTTATATGTGATTTCTAAATGCTATATAGAATATAATTATGAGAGTTTAAAAAACATAATCATGTGTTATTGGATGATAAATGTGGATTGGGGTGGTCAGACGTAGTGCAGACCAATGGGAGGGTTGGGCGTTGTTTAGTATGCATCATAAAACCTAAGGCTAGCCCCTAAATAAAAAAATATACCTACAGAGTCCTAGGTAAATCTGTCACGTGATGGGGCAAGTGGATGTTTTTATAATAGGAGAAATCACAATAAATTTATGCCCCAATATTTTTAAGAAGAAGGGGCCTTACTAGGGTGGTTTTTTTTTTCTATACACACATACCCATTATTCTCTATTTCAATCCTCCTTCAAGGGGATTGGTTTTTATGTGATTTCTCAATGAATTAATCAGATGGTTTCTATTTCTAAAATATTTCTTCCTAATTTGTCTTTGATTTTAATTTTTTTTATTTTAATTTTTTTCTCTAATGTGATTCCACTAGGTAATTATGAGATTTTCTAAGAATAGAGGACCTATACATATTACTTGTGTAGAGGATGTCCTTGAAATTTTTCTCCCTTTTGATCTCTATTGATTTAAGGAAGGTAAATTCCATTACTAAATTTACAGAATTTTTTCAAAAAAATTAAACTATTTTGAAATTGAATGATCCCTATCCATTAATTATTCAGCCTTTCATGATTTTTAGAGTCTATTATAGACCACACACTGTTCATGGTTATGTTTTTCATGAAATAATATATCGTAGTGAGTTAATGAATAACTATTCCAATTTAGTTAAAATGTTATAATTATTTTTAAAATATTATAATTAATTTCTAGAAATGTTTGGAGTTATTTAGAAACATGGGATGGTTCGATGATCCTATGAGAGCATGGTCAGACCTCGTAATCCATTTTGAGTTTTTTTAAAGTGGTAGAAATAATATATTGAAGTTGGTTGTTTTGTTAGTAAACCTATGTCCTTATAAATTATTTTAATCTACATTTAAATATGAGGTCCCACCACTATGGTAAAATACCCATTAATTGATTAAATATTTTTATTTAATTTAAATATTATTGTTTATATTAAAATTTTAAACATACATGGCCACATTGATTAAATAAAACAATTTTATTTTTTCACTATTGTCTTTGTTCACTAGAATAACACCTTAATCATCGAGTGACAAGGCTTAAACTACTAGTAAACCCTTGACCCATGAACACCTTTTGGGGAGTAAATGAAATAAACTAAAATCTATGAGGCTTGTGAGGAACTTGTTTAGGATTATTAATAAAGATTGGCCTTAAATGGATGATTCATTTCCCTTGAAACAACACAGATTCACTAGAAATAGTCAGTTTAAATATATGTTGAGTGATCCATGTCTTTGAGATTTGTTTACCTAGTTGGATAGATCAAGGGATGAAGGAGTGGGTTGAGTGAGTTTTTGAACCCAGATAACCATAGACCTTGAGATCATCCACGATCAATCTCTCTACATAATAGTCTATAATGCCAAACCATAAAGCCCATGTGGTTATTCCATGTCTATGTCACTATCATGGATCATGGAGTCTTATAATAACCATGTCATAGCTCATGAGATCATATTGGGATCTAGGATCTTGGTGGACGATATCACCCTTATATTTAACAAGAGGACTCAATGTAGGGTTCCTCTATCTCTGTGTAACTGAGGGGACCCTAGTAAGTACCCCTATGATATAACAACATTTAATTGGTGTGTATAGTATTTTATTATGACGGATGTGGGTGTAATTATAGGACCCGTACATTTCAAGTGAACCTGAGGGGATATGGCTACTGGTTGTGAGTTTAAATATTTTTTCAAAACCATGAATTTGATTAATTATTTCATTTATTTACTATTCATTCTAAAAATTTTTCCCTGGCCTACATCCTAGGATATATATATTATGATCATGATATGGTATGATTATGGTGATGTTATGGATACACAGAGGTTATTTGTAGAATTTGTGTTTTTATCCTAATATGATACTTTATATTCATATGGATAAAATGATATCCTTACCATTAACTAGCTATTAATCTGTATGAATAATTATCGGGTCACCAGGATTTGGCATCATGTCTATATTCGATTACATTGATGCTAATGTTCCCCACGATGCCTATAATGTCATGGATACAAATCAGAAGGATATGGTATTGTTATTTTTTATGACAATTATGTGTTTTTAGGTCACCCCTATAATCATCTAGTCGATCATAATGAAATTACATACTCATAGAAGATGTGGATTCCCGAGATGTATGGGTGTTGGCAGGTTCCTAGGGAGATATGTTGGATGAATTCTAATTAATTTATTTTATAGTATATTTGGAATCAACATGGATCCATTAATTATATTAGCCTATGGATAGATTCCTAAGATTCCAATGATTTGGTTGTTGATCCTTTGATGACGAATTTTTGTTTGTTTGAGACTGATTACTAGGAAAGCCGGGGTTATGCCATAAGGACTAATATTAATAGGTTGGTATGATATCATAAAATTATTAGATACATACATGATATCATTTAAAAAGGTATTATTGATAAAGTAAAAAACCCAATAGACCAATATTTGTTATTTATTTACTGTCCTTAATTTAATATAAATATTTTTGTAGTGCATGTTGCAAACACAAATTACAACATTTTTGGTATTTATAGGATTATATTGGTTTTTCAAATCTAATTTTTTACTCACCCCCTACACAAGCAACAATTGAAATTGGTTACCTGATATGAATCTCACATGGATGGAGGTACTTGTTGACATAGGGATATGTATTATGTTTTTGAGATTTAGAAACTCAATTGGATAATACCTGATATTTTGGTAATGAAATAATTCCATTAATTATTTCCTTTTATAAATTATTATTCATATGAGATAAACTAGGTGTGGGATATGACTTCTATGACAACTTCATTTTTGAGATAGTATAACATTAACATTCATTTATTATTATTGGATCTTATTATTTAATTTTTTATATTTTATATTTTGTAAATTTATTTGAACCGTGATATAGGGTGTGTGGTCTCCCCAAGTTACCTCCTTATACCCCCACAACATATCGTTAGACTATGGGGTATATGGAGGCATTAGTCATTTCTTATGGTGAATCGGGCTAGGGCACTTGTTGAGTTTTCTCCAGACTGGGATGCTACATTACTATTCAATTTCTATGCTTACGTTTTAAGCTGAAAATTTATAGTTTTTGGGGAAATTTTTCAAAGCTACATGTTTTGGCTGTAGAGTCTCCAAAAATATGCATAATGTTTTTTATTTCATAATTTCTCCAAGAATCAACATATTGTTAGATTCATTGTTAGTGTTACCACATATGCAAATCAGTTTTCATAATAAAATTTTAAATAGTTTATATTTATGAATTTTTTTGAAAGGGATTTAACCTTCATTTTAACCACTCACAATTGGGATACTTCCTAGATTCCCCACTCATTCACCACCCCTCATTCTGATACCCATATTTAATAATGTTTCATCAATATAATGTTAATATTCAATGTATATAACTATAAAGCATCTCCTATCATTTTTAATAACCATATTACTCATTATTCATTCACTATTATATTTATAATTTAATAGTTTTTTTTTATTTTTAGTAAATTGATTATACTTTCTCTTATTTTAGTGATCACAGTATTAATCAAATAAATCTATCCCATTTATATTGGAGTATCCACATTATATTACGTTGATTTATTGAAGGTTAATCTATTTAACAAACTTTTTTAACATTGACTTCCACACTTGATTATTTTTAATGTTGTTTATTTTTAAATAAATGATATATTTAATTTCAATAATTCTTTTAGTATTGAACTTCAATATTTATCTTAGAATTATAGTTAACATTAAAATGTATTTTTAGAGAATGATCAAAATTATTTTTGCCTAAATGTTTTAGATATAATGTGTTTGAAAAAAATGTAAAATGTATTTTTAATATGATGTAAAGGAATATGTTTTATATAATTATTTTTACTGAATTATAAATTATGTAAATTTTTATTTTATCATTATTTTCAATGGGAAATTATATTTTTAAAATAATAAAATTATGTTATTAATCTTTTATTGGAACCCTTCATGTAATGACCCTTGATATTGTTCATTAAATTGGGTATCTATGTAATGATGAATGATTTATATTTTTTGTATGAGGATGTTTCTTATGAAGGTGTTTAGAGGTGATGTACGAGTTTATAAAATTTTATTTTTGTACATGGACTGGTTATGAATTTTTAGAAATTCTTCATGTTGAAAAAATATTTGAATTTATATTTTTCATAAACAAAAACTAATACTAAAAGTATCACATAGTGAAAGTGTTGGGACTATTAAAATAAGATCGTGAAATCCCAATTATGATATATCATTACATTGTAATATATTCGTAATAGTTTTAGAAATTTTCAATCAAAGATGGATTACATTAAACTAGGATAGGGAATAAATGAGTTAATGTTTTAAATATAAATATATAATTAAGATAGGGTTATTAATGAAAAAATGTTTTCCTAATAATTATAAAATAACTCTACTCTAATTTTTATATTAGTTAAATCAATATCTTTGATAGTAATCAGTTTAATTAGTTTATTGGGTTAGAAAAAAATTCTACTTAATATTTTTTTATTCCTTCGGATGTTCAAATCTAATAATATATAGGTTCATTATGTAATATCACAAAATCAAAAGGTATAGTTAAGGTTCCCTCTGGTTTCCCCACATCCATATATTAAACTATGGTTAATACCATAATTTATATTACTATTTATAATTAATTAGGGTATAAAAACTATAATGAAATATTTATTCATAAAAAAATCACGAGAAAAGAAAAATGTAAAGTACATCAGGTTTAAATATTATACCCTCAATTCCCCCATTAAATATGATTCTAGAAACATTTAGTTGAGTTTTCACTAGACACAAGTGAAGAAGAAATCATTAAAAAGGGAATATAACTATTAACTAATAATATATTGATAAATAATAGAAAACATAAATTAATATATTTTAAATAATAAAATAATGAATCTAAAAAATTTCCAATGAAATGAAAAATTGAAATAAAATCTAACTACAAATCTTCAGGGTGGTCAATGTTGTTCTTGGTCATTGATCCTTCAAATTATTTATTCATTTTTTAAAGAGTATTATTCCTCATTTATTTAGTTCATTTCTGATGGTAAAAACAAACAACTCCACTAATTTCATAATAAAATTCTTCTTTTGAATATTAATAAAATATAAGAATTGAGAATAATCAATGTGTTGTAAACAAAATTTCATTATGATTCATGACAATACCAAACCATAGGGAATTAAGCATAAACCTAAATTCGTACTTCTTTAAAACCACTTGGAATCATGTTATTAGGTTATATTTCTAGACCCCAGTTAATTACTAATCCAGAAAATAAGAAAAAATCATTCTTATAAATTCAGAAGATCACCCAAATGATTAATTTTAATTATATTTCTTTTACACAACCTTAAATCTTCTCATTTTTTCAAAAAAATATTCAATGGTTTATAGAAAATACTATGGCATGTAACTCTTCAATCCCATTATCTGATACACAGGATGAGCAACGTGAGCTATGGTGAAAGTGGAATCATAATGTACAAAAAAATCATTTTAAAAAACATCATGAATCTGTGGTCAAACAATCAGGTCCACACCATAATAATAGTTCCAAAAAAATCATAGAACATCCTATATAATAGATTATGATATAATAGATAGAATCAACTTGAGGCACGAACATTATATGGCTTATTCATATACTGAATCATATAGTGTAGTGGTCCCATGATGAGATTCAAAAAAACCTTTTGAGTGTGGAGAGAACCATCACAGTATAGTATACATCTACTGAGGTGTAATGTGACATTATAAAATATCCTTGGAATTCCCACCCAATTTCCATGAATTACTCATTTACAACACTATAAGTAAAATAAAAAAAATCCGAATCGAATTGATGAAGATAACTCTCTAAACTTGGAAAAAACACATCACGGTAGTTTTTTTAATATGTTTCAATAGATCCCTTATTAAGATGTCCCATATTAGTTACATAGATTACACAAAATGACTTAATTATAAAATATATTTTTTAAAATATTATTCTGTCACCATTTTTCCACACCACACTATGATCCCCCACACCAATGACTCACCAAAATAGCTATTTTCTTCAAATTAATGTTAATTCACATATTTTTAATCTACTCACTATATATTCTACTAATGCATACATCGTGGTCAATCATGGTTTACTACATCATGCAGGAATGTTTCTCATATGATGTTTAACTAAGCAGTCTATATGTGTTCTCACTTCAAAAAATTATTTGTTCCATGGAAAAAATCTCCAGCAATGCCTGAATTATTCATAATTACTATTATATTTATTATTTCATTAAATTCATCAAAACAACTCTAACCATTCAAATAATTTTTTCATTTAGAAAAATTAATTTAAAAGTATAATTATATTATAATGGAAATTTAAAAAATTAAATTTAATATGAAAATAATTAAAAATATTATAGTATTCAAACTGCATCATACATAAACATTTTTGTTTCCCAAATAAAAACATAAAAATATAATTGAAAATGATATATAACTCTATGAAGAAATCATTCAAATTGTTAAGATCATAAATAAATTGTTGTAACAAAATATTTTAAAACTACAAACATAATCCAATAACAATATCCAAAAAATACTTCATGTAAAATTCCCTATTCATGACATTTCCTCTCTCCCACTAAAGAAATTCAACCACTAGTTTTTATTCATAATAATTACTAGTTTATATTATTCTATCATTATTTAACACATCACTAAAGATGTATTATGTAGAGATATGATTAGTATTAGGCTTTTGGACTATATATATCTTCATGTAAGTTATATACACATCAAAATAAATATTAAACAATAATAATTAGGAAGATTTTACCTTTCATTTAGTATATATCCCAGGTTAAGGGTTTTGAGTTAGGATATGAAATTATAAAATCAAAGGCTTTTTGAGATATATGTCTTAATGAATAATGCATTATATTAAATATAAGTCTCAATGAAATAAATTTCCTCAATAAAATTCCCACAAAGGATGACTTATGTCCTTCCCAACCCTATTTCACATATGGTTGAAATGATAATTTTAATAAATGGAATAAATTTGGGTCATATTGTTTATGTTAAATCTTTTCATTTTTTATGAATATTTTTTTTCAATGATTTAATTTGTCTTTATTTCAGTACTATTTATTTCTTATTTTCATTTTTTTAATTTAAGAACTATTATGTACATAAAATTAATGAAATATTTTGTACCCCTTACCCAAACTAAACAATAGATTCTACAAATACATAATTCATGGAACTCTTCTAATTGTAACTAGAACTACCAAACTCCCCCTTTAAAGCATAAATTTTTTATCATGTCAGGAATCTCAAAAAAAATGTTTAGAAGGATTTTTAGTATTTTATTGTGTATTCAACTGATGTAATTTCATATTCACTATAGGTTCCATAAAATATTAGATATAGGGTTGGTCTCATGAAATAAAAGGAGATAAATATATCAATAAATATTTAATTTTAGTTCAAAATCATTATTCGTTGATAATAAAAAAATATTTTTTTATTATTTATAAACATATTGAATTCCCCAATTAAATGTAGTGTGGGAAAGAATATGTAAAAAATAACATAAAAACATGGGAATAAGAAAAAATGGTATGATAAATAACGTCATAGATAAAACACTCTGAATAAGTATTATAAATGAATTTTTCTAATGATCAATGCAGGAAAATAAAAAATACATTATTATCATTTCAAAACAAATAAAATTAGAAAATAATGTATCCATAACAAATATGAATCTATATCACTATCATTTGAGGATATGAGGGAAAAATATTTTCCAATAAGTGTAAATAATTATCGTAGGTAATGATTTCACCATGACCGATTAAAATGGGTATAAATTCAAATAATGGATTCCAATGACTCATAACCCACACAAAAATTGAATAGTATACCAAATGTTTAATAAATGTGTTGGGGGAATAAAATTTATGAATTTATTTTTATTACATGGATAGCCTAAAAATAATGGTATAAATAAAGAAGCTTCATGGAATAAATGCCTAAAATGAATAAGTTGTATCGAATTACTTGAATGTGTTAATAATTTATTTTTACATTATTATTCTTATTTTCTTTATCACTATTCCATTAGTCCTACAAGAATAAAATATATAGGTAAATTTTATGTTTAGTTCCATTTTTTAATATAAATAATAATTGGGTATAAATAGATGAACATGATAAACACTAAACTAATATTAAATCGCAATCCTGACAAAGGAGTAAAAAATTTGGATTAACCCTATAAATAATTTTTTAATTTATTTGAGGAATATCATACATTTGGATTCACATGTTAGGAGAGTATCCAATGTCATCTAATTCAATGATAAAACTAATATTAAATTATTCTCTTATGGGTCACTTTCTATCTTTATTTTGTCTTATATCATCTTAACACTGATTTTTGTTCTACTTATTTTTGGAATGATTCATTGAATTAATAGGGAAATTGAAATATAATAATACATTATAACACTTTTCGTTTAAATATTAATTCTCCATGAATCCAAATTAAAGAATGATTTGATTAATTTTATCATTTATCTATAATTTTTCTTATCATAAAGGTTCTTAGTATCTATTTAATATATAAAGATTACTTGGATCACACCCCAAAATTAATTTTACTTCATTTTCACAATCATATTTTCTAATTGATTTTTTAGTTTTATCTTCATCCGTCATATCTTCTATTGTTGGTGTTTTATTTTCCTAGAATATTTATTATTTCTCTATGAAATATTATATCCATTCATCTAATTTATTTTTCTTTTTGTGTTTTTTGGTAGATATATTAATTTAAGACTTCTTCTATTTAGATGTTTTTTATTTCATATTTCTTAAAATGTATAGCAAGATCACTGAAATCAAGGTATTCAACTAATTCCTATTCGTTTACATTATTAAATAAATTATTTACTGTAGTATTAGTATACTCTTATTTCTCTTCCAAACTTTCATCAATGAGATACACCATGTTATTTTTTTTACAAAAAATAATTAGAAGGATTCATTTTATTCTTCCCCATTTGGGAATGTGATATTCTTATTCCACAAAATATTCAGTAGGTTTAACACACTCATCTTCTTTTTCATACATTTTTATTTCATTAACAATATTATCTTCCTATACCCCTCTTATTTTTTCTCTTCTTCATTTAATTAATTTTAGGATAAATAGGGAATATTCATAACAGAAGATAAATAATTATTATTTCTAAAAAATTAGTAAATTTATTATTATTCATTATGTACTGTGTCGTGTTGTCTAAGTTGGAACTCATGTTCCAAGATACTAAAAATAGAAATGGAAGTGTTCCACTTGATAATTTACGCAAATATATATGAATCATAATATAAAATATTTTAAATTATAATATCCCTTTAGTAATACTTATCAACCCATTTCTCACCATAGATGATCTAATGGTATGAAGCTCCTCTATATAGTTAATAATTGTTTTTTGTCAAATTTTTTCTTTGTGATTCATCAAATCCGTAGGAATGAAAATCACACTGTCCTCATCCCTAATGTGTCCACCATGTAAATTTTTTTCCATTGAGTTTAATAATAATATATATTGTAATATAATGGTGTAGTAATGTTATTACTAATATGGTAATCCATATTTCAAGTACCATGATGATTTTTTTTTCATAAAATAGAAATCAGAAATATATAATTAATGATTAATTTTATCTAAAATAAATAAAAATAAATGAGATTATGTAATGCATGATCTATGAAATGAGTTTCTATATTTTTTAAAGTATTATTTATAATCTAGAAACAATGATAAAAACATAACAAACCCTAAAGACTCATTAATTCAAAGAGGTGTGAAATTTTTGGAATATATATATTTTATCAACAATAGTTACTATATAATCATGGTATAGTGAAAGCATGGGGTGGATTTCATGATGGACTAAGAATCGTATTTATAATATTCAAACTAATTGATAGATCTTAATGATATTCTCAATAATTGTGAAGCTATACTAATATATAAAACATAAAAAATATTAGATAATTAATGAGTTTTTGAGTTATATTTCTATGGGAAAATAAGAGAGAGGTTGATTTTTATGGATGATATTTCGTTATTTCAAATAAAATAATTAGATTAGTAAAATTAATAGTTTTTAGACTTAATAATGTAATTATTTATACATGTTTTGAAACAAATAATAATTAATATTATCATTTGATTCAATTGGATGATGTAATATAATTAGAGAATTGTGAATTATAATCTATAAGAAAAGTGAAATGTTGAATTATGTCCTCACATTCACCCCCAATACAATCTATTAAATTATGGTTTGTCCCTCAATATCCCTTTCTTTGATATGGAAAATATTTCATACAGTTTGATTAATTTAAATTGAATATAAATTTATAAGAAAAAAACAGAACTAAATAATAATGAAAAGAACATGATATACGCATCCACTTCTATCAATTATCAACCCCTTCCCAAGTCAATCCACTCAATGATTATTATTTTCTCATAATGAATGAAGTGGACATCATTAAATACGGTTGGAACTACTAACTCCAATTATACATACATATTATTTAAAAATTACATCAATTTATTTTAAAAACAATCGTATTTAATCATAATCAATCATAGTGAAATAAAATAAGTTAAAATAAAGTCCTACTATTGTTTCCCCATAAAAACCTATATCATCCCCAATAAAAATTCATTCTTTAGTAATTCTATATTTCTCTATTGGATTAATCCTATATCATTTCTGTCAATTAATATGTTTAAAATATTCAATTACTCCCTAAAATTATAATTCAAATTTCCACCCGTGAAAGTCATAAAATAAAAAAAATCACATTAATGAAAGCGTTGTAAATCATATTTAATTGTTGTACATGAAAATACCACTACAAAAATCATTCCTCCTCAACATTAAATTTCACTTTCTAGAGGAATCTATGGAATTGGGTATAATTATATGTCCCCAAAACCTAATATATTTGTAATCTAGAAAATCAAGTAAAAATCATTTTTATTTAGAAAATCACAAGGATCATTTCCATTATCAATATTTCATATGTATTTCATTGACCCCCCCCCCTCCATCACTTCTCCATTAACATTATTTAATTTATAAAAATTTCTATGATGAATATATATTTATTCACAGTTCTACATCCACTTCTATTTCAACATACTCTATAGTATTATAGTTACCCTTCATCGAAAGAAATTATCTTAGTGGAAAATATCATCTAACCATAGTGCAAAATGGTCACCAAGCTATAAAAATAGTTCTATATGTTCATCATCACCAAAAATAATATAGATAATTATGTTCGACAACACATTAGTTTTCGGAATGAATTACCTTCACATCATATATACATGTGATCCCCCGAAAAACATATAAAACAATTATACATTTGAATACCTAAAGGGCATTGGGTGAACCAGTATACCATGGAACCATTCTATTAAGGTAGCATAAGACCCCTTTAAATTTACCTGAAGTGTCTAAAATCAATTCAAGCACATGAAATGATGTAAATTATAAATATTTGATGCAGAAATTCTAGGATAATAATGAATATGACAACCTATATAGATTCATAACACATAAACACAAACATGATTATTTTTTTGAGTGGTTCACACATGAGATTATCCCATATTGATTTCATAGTTTAGTGGATATCACATTATCATAAAAATTAAATATTTTTGACTTGTTTCTTCATCATGGTTTTTCCTTACACCACTTTACCCATGTTAATCCAATCCCACACTATATCTATACACCTAATATAGCTGTCACCTCATTCTATCCCTTTTTATAACAGATGTGCTGCATAATTATGCATTGTAGTGGATCCTTCATACAGGCCTCATAGAAGCTGGATTAACCTATTTAATGGGTAAGGTTGTCTATATTACATAGAACATTATGAAACATATATATTTTCTTTCTTAATTATCCCCCAAAAATAGAATTATTTATTTCATATTTTAATTAGGTAGTCACCAAATTCATCAAAACATTTTTACTTTCTCCAATAATATCATTCCTACAATAAATTGAATGATAAAATATATTTTTACAAGAATTAAAATTAAAAAAATTAAAATGATTGATGAGGATATATAGAAAAATTAGTGTTATCATATGGTAAATTCTTTAATTTGAGAAACATTATTTGAATATTTATAATTATATGGGTATTTTTAGTGACAATTATATTTCTAGGTTAATATTATTCATTACCTAGTCTTTCTTAATATTTCTACAATTACACTATATCTGTGGTAAACTACATAAGCAATACGATCTAGGAATTTCTACGTTTTTGTGATTTAAATAGTTCTAGATAAAAATAAGAATAGTTACTTTTCCACTACAATAAGATTATGATTTTCCCTTGTGTTTATCTTGTTATTTCAGGATTACACTTTGGTTAGGGGCTAACATGAAGTATATGATTGGGTAGGAGGATCCAAAAACCCATCTATAGTCTTATTCGTATTATTCTATGATACCCTACTATAGGAGTAATGTGGTGAGGTATTTTTCATTTTGGATTTCATACATATACATGGACTATATTGATTAATTATTGATAACATTAATTTATTTTAATAAAATATATAAATTTTAATATCTCTAATTTTTTTAAATAAAATAAGAGGTTAATTATTAATTGAAAATTTCAGACTACAATTTCATGGTTTTATCCTAGAAGGATTTTTATATAACATTAGTGTCGTATTTTTATCCCTATTTATCACACCCTATATACTCATATTATGTACATATATATTTGATGAAAAAATATTTAAGTAAAGGAAAAAACTATGTTGACTTAATGGATGGTCATTTTTCTTATTCAAGCTTGTAAGATATGATATGTTGAGGGATCTAACTTATCATATTGTTATTGGTATCCTGGATTATTTTTCTTGAGTATTTTTGTTAACCTATGTATATATTCATCAACAATTACTTATAACCACTTATAACTATTTTTTTTTATTTTGCATCTTATATATATGATTTGGATTTATTTAAATATTAAAAATTATTTCTATTCTTGATAATAATTTATTTTACAGTTTTTGATGGTTAATAATTTTTGTAAATCCTTTTATAAATGGAGTTTAATACAATAACTATTTCATTCCTAAGAGTTTTACATCTATGTTATGGAATTCTCATCCTATTTCTTTAAGAGATAATATCATTAATTTTCATAAATATAAAAAATAATTCACACGATATATGGATACTTATCTTGGCACTTATTTCCACCATATAGTGATATAGAATGTGATTTAGGATTCATTGTTGGTTATCTTGGTTATTAGGATAATGAATAATGGGTCTATTCATCACATGGGGTCTCTCTATATGATTTAGATCTACTATATCATTCATCATGAAGTTCATATTTAATTGTTTTTAAATAACTATTATAATTCTCTATAAAATATAAGTTGTATAATTCTAATTTTATTCACAATTTCAAATTTATAATGGATATTTAAAATTCATCTTTTATTTTTAATTAAATTAATTAAATATATTCAACATTTCTCTTCCTTAAATATATACTTTTTTATTCGAAGAGTCATTTAGTAAATGTTTCTCAATATAATAAATAATGATCGAGTTAAATTTCCCACTAATTATTCATATTACACCATTTTAAAAAATATTATAATTATATTAATGTAAATATATCCACCAAAACAATTCTTAATGTTGTTTTTTAATCATGATATACATTAAATTTCATAACTCATTAATAATCCTGACCTAACATATTTATTAACACAAATTTCTAGACATTAATATATTATAAAATCACCCTTATAAAATTGTTTAGAAGTAATGAATTTCATTATAGTGAATTATAATATTTGATATTAAGTTCAATTTTTAACAGTCACACCTCTATAAAAACAATTTATAACATCAATCAATTATATAAGAAAAAATATTTTTAGAAAAACTCATCCTTGAATTTTTTTATAGTTCACAATTGTTTTTTAAATGGTCAATCTCATTCCTCATTACGTGTTTCCATTGTACGATAAAAGACATTAATATAATAAAAATTATTATAAAAAATAAATTTAAACATATTGCCTTAATATACCAGCATATTAACTATGAACTAAGAGATAAAATTTGTTTCTATAGCTAATATAAATATTCAAAAGCTCCTCAATATAAGTATGGTATAATAGTAAATATCAAAACATTTTTTCTACATAATTAACAAAATTAGCTAAAAAACATCTCCAATCATATCTAATACCACAATAAACAAATACACCACCTTGATAAACCATACTGAACAATCAAACAAATTCAAATAATGTATAAAATCCATATCATGATAAGTCATATTTTAATTCATTATATACTTCTCATAGTTGTTTAAATTTTTAGAGTTTTCACATTACATGATTTCTTTATGAAGTACTCACTCTACTAAAATTATTCTATACAGTTATATAACACTATCTATCAATTTCATGTTTCTACCTGTTCACCTATTTTGATATGACTTTCTCAGATATAATCTCTTCAAAAATTATGACATAATCTTCATATTTACAATTTATCATCTCATAAATTCTTTCTAGTTTTTACACTTGGTTGATAGAAAATCCAACCCACATAAATTATTTTGGTCGAAATTGGTGGTTAGATAGTGGGTATAGAACCCACTATTAAAATTTATGTAATGGTTACCAGGGACCCAATATCTCACTATAACACCATTTAGTGCCACAAAGTTCCTAGTTGGAATACCTTACATCAAGGAGTGATTTTTAGGAATGGAATTTTGACCAAATTTTTTTTCTATCAGATGTCTGTAAGGGGTAAAATGGATATTTTACCTAAAAATATAAACTCAGATAATTTATCTAACTGCTCCAATGTTCCCAAAATATAGTTTTTACGCTAGAATAGGTGTTTGGTAGAATAATGATCCATTCAAATTTTATTGGATTAGTTAATATTTAATGTATATAATTCATTAATTATTAATTTATTCACGTATGTTCGTTCACCCATATATTTTGGGTTTCGAGTTGTATTGAGATTCCCTATCAATAATTGTGTCTGTAATAGTGTGTTTTTTCTTCATGGGGGATAAAGTAAGATCGGGCGTCATGACTGATTCGGGCCTCATTTTTTGTTTTATTTTTTTCCATTCCTTCATTTTTTTCATTTCAATCTTCATTCTCAACTGGCTTCTTAATGAATGTTACACTATGGGTTCCATAACCATGCAAGAGATGTGATAGGGATATTTAGGTGGAAAATAAAGGAGTGGGGAAAATAGGTATCATCATGGATCTCCAGATCCACTGAATCATCATGTGTAGTCGTGGAGCACAAAAACCAATGAAGATTCGACATATTCCACCCAATGGTTAGAAATTATTATTATTATTCATATCTACACATATACATTAATTTTATTTTATTGTCAAACACTAATTATAAATTTTCACGAACCTGTGTAGATTTATAAGTACTTTTTGGGTGGATACCAGGGTATTTAATGATTTTGAGTGGTTTCTGGTTCATAAATACCAATCACATGACGTGTAGTTTAAGAAAATACATGAGGGGTTCTTCATGATTGAGGTAGATCATAATTTTAGAATTACATTCCATGTATGTGGAAAACATTCTATGAATTTTTACATTTCTATGAAGTTGAATATCTTACCAGATTATCGGTGTAGGTGCATATAGTTGTGTTGAGTACATGGACAGACCTCATGTGGGGGTTGTGTCATATTGATGTACACATCCATGTGATTTACATTGATAGTAATGGTGATTTATATGATAATAAACACCTTTTGGGTACACATCATTTACATGATCAACACATCATATTATAATTCTTTTACTCTCCATGTTGGGCTGGTGTACACTACCAAGTGGGGATTTTTTTATTACATATTGTGTACCAGGTATAGAAGTCGTGTGAATCCCCCTTACTACCCATTGAGGGGTTTTCATAACATTATGACCATTTGCAAGATTAAGAACTATGATTTTTCCATTATGGGTATCAGTTAACATATATAATTATGGAATAACCAATGACGTGAATTGGGGACTTCTAATAGGGATTTCAATATTTATCCAAAATAGAGAGGTCCATCCTCCAATAATAGACTATAGTTGTCTCGTATGGGTGATATAAATTGATATTAGATGATCCATGTGATATATATCTTTAATTATTATTTTGTTGCTTCTGTCGTGAGGACATATCCATTGCATGATTTTCCATTGTGGCCCTGTAATCCAGGAAGCTAATTGGTTTTGATGATACCATATAGGATACCTATACCATTGTACTAATATTGAGAGTCCCTATATTTATTTACATTCCAATGTACCATTTTTTGAATCATATTTATGATTCCACTATTTCTTATGCTACTTTTTACCATACCAATTAGTACTTCAATTCCTATGTTTCATTATAAGGATCACTTATAGTATTCGATTATATTCTTATCATCAAGAATCCCATGTAAGATATTGTTTTTTTATCATCATAGCAGAGGATACTGTGTACAATTACTTCTCTATGTGTAGACCATGAGGTTACATCATGGGATAAGTCTCCTATTTTTTATCTAAGGGACCCAATGGGTTCCACGATGTTCGACCAACCTGAACATGTACATTGATTTTGGGTAAATATGGTAGTGGTTTTTTTCTTGGAAACATATGATGAACATGTACGTCTAAGAGGTTTTGAACGTAGTGGTTGGTTATATGTTCATCCAACCTTACTCTTTTATTATTATAATAACATTTTTAATACTGAAGTAGTGATGATTATCATAGGTTATCCATATTCTATGACACAATCGACTATAATGATGTAATATTCTACTTTCTATATTTTAAAATGTATTTACTAGGACACAACTGTTGAGCCTTTCCAGTAGTGGGTTTACATATTTTTTTCCTAGCATTCGCCTATTTATCCATATCTTTTATTCTATTAATGTACCTAGATGTTCTTTATTATATCCATAATTTTTCCTGTATATGTATGGATTTTCTTCACATCCCAATTACTGTTTTTGTGGTTGACTCCACTGACAATGATTTATTGTATACTGAGGATGATTCCACTCTCATCTAGTTGTGGTTATGGAGTATGATTATTATCTCATCATTTCGGTCAGGGATTACCTTGATTTTTATATATGGTCATAGCTTCTATACATATTATAATCATGGATGATTATGCTCATCCAATTTATTGAGATAATTACGATCTCCCGGATCAATTGCTGGATGACATTGATGGGAATTGAGTTACCCATATTATATATATATATATATATATATATATATATATATATTCATTGATGATTATACTCTCCTGGGAGATAGGTAGGATTACGTAATCATAGATTCATTACTTGACCATAGAGTTGGGCATGGCTTATCAGATAGTTAGATACTCATGGATGAATACACACTCTCAAGTGATGAGGATGATTACCCTCACACATATTATAGACCTTAATGGGTGGTCATAACATCTCACTAGTATTCCCTATATACATATTACTTAAGGGTATTACCCTTAGTGGTAATTCATGTTCTAATGTCAGGATGACCTATATACTAGGAAATACATATCAGACAACAAACTGGATTTTATATGGTTTGAATGGTTTTTTGTTTAGCTTAATGATCATTTATAAAAAAAATTATTAGTAGATAAAATAAATATTAATAGTTACTATAGGAAGGTATGGGTAAACCCAAGTCCTATACAGGTACCCCCCTATGGGTATTTTTCTTTATAATAATCATTTTTATTGTTACACAAAGAAATTATTTTGGATTATGATTATTAATATAGATATGAATTATATTATTCATCGCTAGATTGGTGTCAAATCTATCTTAATTAACCATTTTCATGATTTCCACACAATCAAAATTATGTACATTAGGATCAACTATTATTGATTTATATAGTTTGTTTCACCTTATTCATGTATATATATTTCTATTTACATATATATTAATGTGAATTTTTAATTATAAACACACACACACACAGATATATATATATATATATATATATATATATAATGGTGATCGTACTAGTTGACAGGGATCACATACCCAAGGATCGAATTTGGTTCCATGTTATTAATTTTATTTATCTTTTTACTTGTGTCTCATCAAGGATAAGATTATTTTATGAGCGTGAAATTATGACAACTTGTTGATAAGTTCATCATTGGGGTGACCTAATGACATTTTTCTCGCCCTGTTATGAGAAACTCAGAGTGCATGAAGACACTATGTATTCTTTTTAGGATAATAATTGTTACAGGATAGATAGTCCAGAGAGTTAGGGTTCCATGATTGATCAGAGAAGCTCGGGTTCATTCTTATGATCTACAATATGGAGGTAGGTAGGTTAATGGATACAACATATGTGGATTGGATTTGATATTTTAATATATTAGTGTGATTTTATTTTTGTTTACTTATGTACACCTTCATGTATGTTTTGTATAGTTACTGACCAGTGGTGTATAAATGACAAAATTGTTTTGGATTTTTAGGCATTTCATTTATTATTACATCATATTCTATTCTAGTTTGATTGTTTATTAAGAAATATAAATATATTTTATCATTTTATTTTATAATTTTATATTCACTGTTGTTAACTTTGATGTGTGGGAATAGAGTCACCACTGACTCACCCTAAACCCTCACAACTAGTCATATGCCTTTGACATATGGACTGGTGTGCTTGAGGCCTTGTGGAAAAATGTATCAATGCACTATTTTAGGAGATTCTGTGTCATGAAATTACAAATTAGTATCAACGATATTTCTATTTTGGTTGATTTATAATTTGGGATATGGAAGAAATTATTATTATGAATGTGTTAGAACCAATGATGGAAATCCAACTACTGTGTCAAGAACACATGTTCTGCCAAAAATTCTTCTTTTGTAGGGATATGGGATTGTTGATGTAATATACTATGTTATCATTTTAAATGATTTTTACTTTTACATATGAACATATGGTGTGAATTTAATATTTAATTTTTTATTTCTTACTCTTAACCCATTAGAAAGGGTCCATGGATGGGTTTTATCTATTAGATTATGAATATGGGAGTAGTCTCATACATCATATTTGTAACATAGGATTCACATGTTATTGGAATACATGTATTTATTATTACTAAAGAGAGAAAAAACGAAAAAAAAAATTAACATAAACCTAAATTGTGTATTTGAATATTGGTTTCTGGTGGTATTATACTCAATTGGACTGACTTGAATATATATCTCATTAAAATTTAAGGTGATGTGGATGTATGATTTGAAAAATTATGGCAAGGATAATGAATCATCACTCATTTCTCTGATAGGAATTTATCATTTACTGTCTATAGGGCACATGATGCCCATTATTTTTAATACTTGAAGGGTTTTGATTCTAGGGGTTGGATAGTAAATGTTTATTATCAATAAATACATTGTTTTCCATTATATATTGGAATGAAATATATATAATGAACTTTTTTAATTGTTTTTTAGTCATATCGATGAGTCTGATGTTGAAAGTTGTCAATATGTTCTCTTGATTGAGTCCTCAAGGATCTATAACTATGTAGAATTTCCCAATGAGGGTCAGTTCAATATATTTTCTATTCATGTATTGTGACATCCAGGAATCAGTTCCTTATGAGGATGCACGAAGAGGATTAGGGCCCTAGTAGGCCAGTTCATGATTTGGTTGATGCTTGTAAGAATATGTTATCATTTACTTTCTTGTAGTGTATTTTTATATTGGGCATGTTAGACCATGAAACCATGTTGTAGTACATGATTAAAATGGCTAGATTAGAGACCTAGAATACTAGAGATTTGAATCTCACACATGTGTGTTGATGTTTAGTTTGTCCAATGGAAACCATTGTTTAGTTTTGGACTGGGTATATAGATTGGATTATAGTATTTGTTTCTCAGTTATATTTTCATTTTTAGTAAAACTCATGGGTTGTTCTATGGTTTTACAATATAGGTATTTTTATGCCATGGAATTTTAAAAAAAACTCAGATGATTGTTTTTTAATATTATGCTTGGTAGGATGGGTAGTTCATGTGTCTATCCATTTTGAACAATTTATTTATTTCCAATTTATTCAGAGAATATGGGGTTGTTTGAGACTGAATGATGTCGAGTGAAGGGAAGTCATTGAAAAATTTATGGCAAGGGAAATGTTCATGATTTTTATGTGGTGATCCATGTTAAATTATTTATTAATTATATTGATGTTCCTTGCAGCACAGTTAGAAAAAAAAATTATGATGTAATTCTCATAGGGTCATGAGTCAGATGAAAAAGGAACATCCAAATTTGGCATGGCACAATTATATAGGACATCGGAGAGTGGATTGGTGAAATTAAATGACCTATGGATTCTATAAAATTGTTTGGGACTGGAGAAATTGATTTATTTGATAAAATTATGAATATGACTTCCTGGTTTATTTTTCCTTGAGGATAAACTGCGCACCACAATATGATTGACTAGTGTCTAGACCTAGAAATGCATTTTCATGAGATGTGGGGTTATGAATTCTTTAAATAGAATTAGACTATTTGATATGAGTGTGTCTTGAACATGATATACAAGGATTTAGATGAAATATTTTATCACTCCTAGTTAGAGATGATCATGATATTTCTTTACATCATCGTGGATACGATGAGAAAGAAAATTCTCTACATTGATCTTCATTTCATCATAACATTCATTACTATTTTTATAAATGAACTCGAGGAGGTTACACTCTTGGAGTTTTTTATGGTTATAATTATGGGGGAGTAAAAATAATTAGATATTTGAGGGTGGGGAAACTAATATATTGTTGAGATTCTTTATTTTCCTTTATCTATTGATCTTAAAGTTTTTTGGGATTATGAGAAGCGTATTCATCATGTGGGGATTTTTAGATTGATCGTAGTTTATTATCTCTTATGTAAGAGATTTTTTTATTATATGAGGTCGATTATCAGAGAGTAAAGGTAGTGTAGTTTTGGAATATTCTCAATATGAGAGAAGGGATTCTAATTTTTCCACTAATGATTTTCTAGGATAATATGATTAATTACGGGGAGACTATATGAACCCATGTTTTCATGGATAGAAAATTTCATCCAAATTTTTAATTATTCCCGTTGAATGGTTATCTGGGTTAAAATGTTAATTTCACCTAGAATATTATATTTGAAAATTTTTCATCAAACTAAGTTTGTCCCAAAATAGTTTTTTACCCCAGAATAATAGTTTAGTTAAATTTTGTGATATTCTAATTTTAATGAAATAATTAATCTTACATATTTTATTTATTAAATATTAATTTATTCTTCTAATTTCATTCAAAAAAATATTTTTACGAAAAAAAATGATTCAGATTTTGTCCCCATTTTTTATTCCTATGTAGTTATTTTTTCCCTTGAAGGGGCTTAAATTCATGTCTAGCAACAGATACGGGAAAAACCCCCTTTTTCATTATCCAGTTATTTTTATCCTTTTCTATTTTCAATTTTCATTTACTATTTCTCCCAGGTCTTTTGATTCATGTCCTTGAATGTTTTAATTCATCATTATAGATATATGAGTGTGATTGGGAGTTATAGGGATATGGATAGTTGAAGAGGTGCACCACCACATCGGATGGAACTCGCCGAATTATCATACGGTAGTTGTGGAGCCTGAAAACAGAAGCACTTTAGTGGATTCTTCCCAATGGTATGTTGTGTTTTATTTTTATTCATAGATCCAAATATATTGTTTATTTTTTATTTTATGACCGCTATTATTATTTCATAGGATCCCTTGTGGGACGATATATTTCGTTGGGTAGAAAACTCGATGTTTCAGGTGATTTGAGGCATTTCTTGTATTGAAATACTGATTGCATGACGTGTAGTTTAGGAACACATGGTATGTATTCAACATGATCATGAAATATGATATTTTCATAGAAAAATTCATTGCATGAGGTATAGACATAGTTTATTACGACTCGACCATGTTGTTGAGTACCCAGAAAGAAAACACATGTATGATAACATGGTCGTATTGAGTACTCAGCTAGACCCTCTGTGGGTTTCACATTATGTAAAGGTCCCAATCTAGTCTAAGTACATTACATTGTCTTGTTAGCTACAAAACAAGGTACCGCATTTTTGATTATTTCCTTATAAATGATAAAATCCCTATTTACCTTTCTCAATTACACAACATGTATGTCTAGGTTTCATGCCTATGTGAGGATTATGAGAACACATCATGAACTAGCTATTCAAACCTAGTAATTACCCCCATCCACCCTTTGGTGGTTTTAATATACTTATTTCCATGATACAAAATTAGCCCCATGAGTATTCCATTATGAGTATAGTTTGATTTAAAACGTGTTGGTAAAACTCTTGAAGTGATTCGATGACTCTTAAGATGTGTTTAATTATTTTTTCAAAGAGAAAAGTACTTCCTCTAATAATTGAATCAAATTTTCTATTAAGATTTAGAAAAATTTATATGATATGGTCTGTGAACTATCTTTCTTGATGTTTTTTTAGATTATCCCTTGAAGAAGTATATCTTGAAAAATTTTCCCTTATGGTCCATGTGGCCATTGTTTTTGAGGAACCTCTAATAGATGTATCTACATTATAGATAATACTTAGGGTCTGATAGAGGAATTCCATTCCAATATACCATTATGTGGATCTCATTTTGGATTCCTCTTCATCTTATAACAGTTTTGAAGCTCCCATGTATGACTCCCCTTACTATGTAACATTCCAAGGATCCTGAGTAGGATTCCATTATTTTATTATCATGAAAGAAAACAATGAAAAACTCCTTATTTTACATCATAAATGTGAATCATATGTAGGATTCATTCACTATGTGTATACTTTGTGGATATCATATAGGATTCATCTCCATTGTTTTGATCAGTGGGACCCATATGGTGTCATAATGTTTAACTGACAATGAGCATGTAGGAATAATTTGGATAGAGATTATAGTTGGTTTCATTATAGAAACCATGAAGAACATATAATCCTGAGAAGATATGATAGTATTGGTGGGATAGGTTTTCAACCATTTACACTAATTTATTTATAAATTCAGGTGTTTAATAAAAATGTTGCAATTATTTCCAAAGGTGCTCCTTGGTATATGGATGATGACCCAGTCATGGTGAGATATTCTTCTTCTGAGATTTCTAAATGTATTTCATGGGATCATGTTGTTGAGAATTACAAGTTTTTGATTTCTATAGATATTTATAGGGATCTTGATTTTGAGACTACTATTTTATTCAATTGAGATACCCACAGGTAAATCATGGGATCCATCTTTTGTTTCATATATGTTTGGACATTGTTCACATACTGTTGGATGCAATTGAGGATATTTCTGATCTCCATGATTTATTATATAATTAATATTATTCCAAACTCCTCGAGTTGTGGTTTAAGGATTATTATTTTGGTCTCCTTGATTCTATCATGTAATACCTGGATTATGATATATGGTTTGGGAGTCCCCACTGATTATATGCATGGTTGATTAAGCTCTCCCAAATGATATGGATGATTATGATCTCTCAGATCCATTAGTGGATCTTGGTGTTGGGAATGACCTTCCAAATCACTGATATATATATATATTCAAGGATTATTATGATCTCCCAAGTGATAGGTATGATTTCACTCTCCCTGATCGAATACATGATCAGAGTGCTAGACATGATTTTCTATATTTCTAGATACACATGGATGTTTATTATCTCCTGAGTTATGGGTATTATTACACTCTTAAAAAATAATACCCCTCAAGGAGTTTTCAGGACATCTCCCTTGTGTGATATCCTTACTAGTCTCCAAAGGTTTATCCCACATGGTTCATCCTAGTTCAAATGTAATAATCGTATATGTATTAGAACCAAGGGCTCAAACATCTGATTGGATTTTACATGGAATGATTAGTATGATGTCTATATTAGTGACCATATATTATTTTGTTTTCCAGTATTATATAACCTTCAATATTGTTATTATAGGAAAATATTGGTGAACCATGAGGTAGGGAATGTTTCCCACTATGGTGATGTATCTTTCTAAAAATATTTCTAAAACGGGTAGAAGCTGTTATTTTTTATTGGAATTATAGAACTGGTTATTAAAAAAATAATTCATCACATGAGAGGTAGGACATCCATTTCAATTCTATTTTTTGGGTACTTATATGACTAGGATTACTTACCCTAGGATTGACTATTGTTTATTTCAGTTATTTCATTCACTTTACTCATGTACATACCTATTTTTGTATATATATATATATATTTATTTATTATAATATATATCTTCATTTGTAAATAATGTAACATATATATCATGGTGCACTGCAAGGATGATAAGGATCATGGGCCCATTGATAATCTATGGTTTCACATTATTAATTTTATTTATCTTTTTCAGTTGGGTCTCAACAAGGATGAGTATAATGCATTATAAGGCAATTATTATAGTTCATATTTAGGTTCAACATTGGGCTATCCTACTAAGATTTTTTCGAACCCTTATATGTTCAACTCGGTCTGTGTGTAAACCTTATGGATTCTTTTTATATTGAGCAATGATGCATGATGGTCAAGGATAAGGCATGGGGTAACAAGATCGGATGGATATGATCTTATGGATTCCTATCAACTGGCTAATGGAATTAGAAATTATCATGGAGATCATGTATATATTATGGTTGTAATATAGTTGTAGAACCATGAACTTTTATTTCATTTTTTATGTACTCATTTTTGTTGGGTCAGCGTTGTGGGTGACCTATGTTGTAAGTATGACATGGAGATACAAAAATTTATAGATTTTATCTTTTTAGAACAACCTATTGTATTTCAATTCATCTATTGATTCTATTTTATATTTACATACATTTTGGTGAATATATAGTTATTACTATAATTTTTATACTCTGATATGAGGGAACAGTCTATCCATAAATGCACCCTATGAACTCACTACTAGTTAGCAGCCTCTGGCATATGGAGTGATGTTCATGAGGACTTGTGTAAAACATACTCATAGCACTGGTTTAGTGGCATCTGGGTTGGGAAATTATACCAACCATGTTTAATGGTTCTGTTTTTTTCTTTTTGGGTTTTAATTTCAACATAATGTCACATTATTATAACCCTATAATTATAATATATTTAAAACATCCTAGTTGGATCTCATTAATAATTATGGCTACCATATTCTAGCCAATTGATAGAATTTAACATCAATAGTTGTGTTAATCCTACCACTATAAGTCTTACTCCTTGATCCCCTCAATCTATTATATGTCTCTCTATATGATAGTGTTCCCATTTAAATCCCTAATTTAGTATATTTTTTAGGTTTACTAATTTTGTGTGATTATGAGTTAATCAACTCAAATTATTTTCAATGATACCTTCTAGTGGTTATAGGCTGGTGGTCTCTAAAATAATGAATTATTTTATAAACATTTAATGTGTCTTAGTATGTATAGGCCCAAGTAAGTTGTTGAAATGGTCCAAAATAAGAATTGATATTTTATTTGTCTGTACATGGTTTTGTGTGTGATGATTTGGGATATTTGGACCATTATATATTCTTTTCAGGAATTTAGATCCATCTAGGGTTTTTTATTGATATATATTTCCATGGAAAGAATCAAAAATAAAATTTATAAATTTCTTCAATGTATAATTTATTACTACAGAATTTTTATGAGGTCCTATGCATTTATATTATATGTTCCTCCTAGATTATTGAATTTTGTAGTGATTATGTCATAGTTTCACATGGAAATTGATTCATGAATATCTTATTAAGTTGTTTAGAGTCGAAATATTCATTCTAGAAATCATTGTAGGCTATAATGGTCTATATCAATGATGGATTTTATCAGTGAATTGGGTGTAAATGTATAGAATTTATATTGTTTGACAACTTATCAAAGTGTTATATATGAAGAATAATGCGCAGTCTTTTTCATTTTGTATTTTACCCTAGTGTATTAATATTTTTTTGATGTGTTAATTTTTTATCTAGTGAAAAATACATGAATTATAGACCCTGATTCAAATAAATTTACAATGGATATGTTCGATGAAATCATAATACTGGGAATTATTGTTTAGAGATAGATAAAAAAATATCCATTCAGTATTCCAAGGGAACTTGGGGATATAGTTTCATGCATGATAACCTGTTATTTTGAGTTTTGTATCAATTATATAATTAATACAACTAAGAATTATTCATGACTATATGTCTGATGTTTTAGGTAGGCATTCAAATTATTTTTTAATTTCACAAATGGTTGATATCATGGAGCATCCTTATGGGAGGTTGTGCTAAAATTATCTCTACGTTATTTATTTGGAAGGATATTCCTTACATTACGTATTTATGAAAAACTTTAGTTTCAACCGTCATGGGTGTTTTTTGAGTATTTCATGATGATTCTTCTGTTATAAATAATGTTTTTTATTTCTTTCATATCATATTATAATTTCACTCCTATATATTATTATTTTTTATAGAGACTCCTTAATGGAGTAATATTGGATATAGTATTCATTCCATACATGTGCACCTTTATGGACTTGAAAATGACATGATTATTGAAACAACTAAGAGAATTACTTCAAAATTAATGGTTGATATAAGGTAGATTGATAATGATCTACATATTGTATCAGTTGAGCTAATGAATATTT
Source organism: Viscum album (assembly GCA_963277665.1). NCBI lineage: Eukaryota > Viridiplantae > Streptophyta > Magnoliopsida > Santalales > Viscaceae > Viscum > Viscum album. The sequence continues at coordinate 2,019,954,834 of OY728127.1, forward strand.
TGGTTGACTATTTTTCATTATACTAAATATTTTAGAATATACCATGTCTACAATTGACTAATCATGAAGTTTTTCATTTGATCTATGACATATTGAACTCATTATCATTTCCATATTTTCATATCAAGGAGATATGGTATTCTATTATTTTTCCCCCTATACAATTTTGCATTACACTTTAATGTAATGTTTTATAGTTGTCAAAAATGTATTTTTATTGGAAGTTTCATGATTGAGGTTATTGTCTATTCACGACATGGATAAAACACTTGTATGTATTTGGGATAATATAGGGAATGAAGAGGTGTTCTTGAGTTCATATATCTATAATAAATGGACCAATAGATGGATTGGGTTTGGAAGATTACAAATATGTAATGGAAGAAAGAAAATATAATTTAAATTTTCTTACATGTTATTTCACTATATAATACTATGCATTCATTGAATCATGGTGATAGTTATTTATTTATTTTGTTAGAAAATATTTTTTATGTTTTAGGAATAATACGTTATTTTATTTATTCCATTATTTAATTAAACATATTACCAAATAAAATAATTTTAATCAATTGAAAGTATATCTATTTAAAATTATATGAATGCATTTAATTTCTTTATTACTCAATACTATTATTCCTCTAATAAACCTAATATGGGTTTCCTTAATTTCATTGTTTTTGGGAACCTAGTTATTTCAAAATATTTTATTATGGTAGTATTATTTTTTATTTTTTTAACCTATATTTATTCAATATTAGGAAATAATTTTTCATTTTACTAATTTTATTTTAAATCAAATGATGAAGGTGTGAGTTTATTTTCTTAAAATTATAATTTATTTACCAATATAATCACAATAATAAATTATCTAAATATTTGACAATTAATTATTCATGAAATCAAATAATGTAACAACAAATTCAATGAAAACATAATGAAATTTAAAAGTGGTATTTCATAAACATTGTTTTATATTGTTTTTATATGATAATTATTTTATTAAAAATTCGAAATATTGTGAGGTCATATATAGTTTGTGGTCTATATAATAATGAAGTCTTCATTGCTCATAATATTTATTATCATAATAGTAAAGTAATTGTTTTAGTTATAAGATAAAATAGAGAATAATAGATATTTTTATGAAGTAACGAATTATAAATTAATTCATAATTATATATTATGAATCATTAAAAAATCATTAATTATATTTTATAAAAAATAATTTCACTAAATTATTGAATGATTTTTAATGTTATATTTTACAATATTACATGAAATATTGGGATACTAAATTATTGACATTCCTAACGTGTTTAAAGTGTTTAAAAATATTAGAATAAATTATAATTTTGTAATTCTACTATTATATTATAATATATAAAAAATAATCATACATATTATTGAACAAAACATTATATTTTTTCAACTATTAAATGATAATAATTAAGAAAATGGTTACAGTAGTACATTATTCAGATATTAATACTCTATAATCTCTCAAAATTATTGAAATAATAATGAATTAAATAAAAAAACACATGTTTTGGATTGATAAACAATTTCATGAAAATATAAATTTCATAGAATAATAGATTTTTTTATTATCATTATTACAATAAAATGTATACATAAGATGGAAAATACATACGGATTTCTATGTATTAAATATGATTAGAATATCTTTTATAGTAAAAATATTACATGATAATGAAAAAATTTCACATAGATTATGTGTTATATTTTTAAATATATTTTAGAAAACATATGAATGTAATTTTGTAGATGTTTATTGTGTAATAAAATTATTTCTAAGAGGAAACATGTTCTTTAATATATTTTTTTGAATAAAATGATTTAAAATAGAAAAACAAGTTTTTATTGATCATTACATTGTATAATAAACAATAGGTTTTAGGATTAAATTAATCTTATTTCATTGAATAGAAGATGATGATAATAATAATATTTTTGAATAATGAACATGTTTGTCGATTAGAAATATTACTTTTTAATATTTAAAAAAATATAAAAAATTTAGAAATAAATAATTTTCATATATTATTTTATATTATATTATTTAAATAAATTATAAATAATAATCTATTTACATGGTAAATAAATGATTTCATATATTTATACGTTTAAATATATAGTTATTCATTCTCAAAATAGTTAGTTTTTTACATATTTTAAATGTAAGATCTTTCTCATCTAATCTATTTTTTTCAAATTATTAATTTTTTTCCTCAGTTTTTTTAAATAATGTTTCTGAAATGTAAATTTTTTGAGTTGAATGAGAATATTGAACATTATTAATGATTATCACCCATTTTTTATTTTAATTTCAAAAATATTCATTCTCCCTTTAAATGGAAAAAGTTTTTTTTCTTTTGTTGTAATGATTCATTATTTATCATTTTATTTTCAACATTCTAGGTAATATTTTCAATGTAAATTTTTGATTAATTTATTTGATTGATCATATAATATTTTTGAGATTTTTGATATTTTATGAACATTTATATATATTCTTCTTGTGATAAATTCAGAAAAAAAATATTAGTTAATAAATGTAATTTTTTTTTGAAAAATGTAATTCCTTAAGAACATGTTTTAAAATATAACTATAATCAAAAAATTGAAAAAAAATATTAAATAAATTATAATATATAACCCATTTTTAGTGGTTTAACTCATTTATTGTATGTTTTAAAAACTAAATATGCAATTTTATAATCATAGAAAAAAAAATTTCATCCATAAAAATTTAATTATCTGAATTTTACAAAACACATATATAGACTCAATATAATAAAATCCAAAATTTTTATCACAGAAATCAAAAGTACAGGGATTCAGCATATAATAAAATAAAAATTAAACAATTTATAATATATTTTTAAAAGAAATATTATCTAATATATACTTAAATCATTTATTGTCTAATTAAAATCATTCAACTATATATATAATATAATAAATATACTGCATAATTTATTTAATAATAATAAATTAATAATATCATTCTGTTTTGGGTTTGTAAGTTTAATTAAAAGTTATAATACTTATATTTAGTATTATATGTTTATATATATATATATATATAGTTATAATAAAAAATAATTATTCATGGTTTATATTATAATTGTTTTAAAAAAATCATACATAAATTAAAACACTGAATATTTTTCATTCACCCTCAAAAATGCCAGCAATTATATCTAATTATTTTCTTTTCATTGCCTAATGTGAAATGTTTTAGGTGGTGACAATTATTATATGGAATTTTAAATTTATTTAGTATTATTATTTTGTTTTTCACCTCTATCATGTTGATAATAATGTGGAGAGTATAATTGTGGGTGTTCTTTTTGGTTTTTGGTACTTGATTATTTTGATGGACTAAATGTATAAGTTAACATATGTGTTTTTTAGTGTTTTGTTTGAGGTTGTTGTAGGATAATTTCTTGTGGAACCTATAAGAACAGTTCTATCTATTTTCATACAAAATATTCTTGGTTTTATATCTTTTATTTTGATGTTTTTTCAAAATTGATTTTTTATTTTAGATCTTGGGTTTTAGGACCTGATTTTAAATAATATTTTAATTTTTATGAATTATATAATTTCTTTACAATGATAAATATTTAATTATATGATGAAAATTTCCATTTTTAACATTAATATATAAATTAATTGAAAAATATTTTTTTACCCTTATAATAACCACTAATATATTTTTCATTAATTTTTATATTTTTTATATTTTTAATTAAAATATTGTGGCCCTGTTAAATACTAATTTTAATTCATTTTTTAATATGAAAATGATACTTTTATCTCGACTGTAAATGTCTAAAGGGTTCTGTTTTTCATAGCTATTTTGGATTGTACATATTGGATCATTTCCCACCATTGGGACCATATCATTGTCATCCATGATTCAATTATTCTGAAATTATGCAACATGATAGGGGAATTCATTATAGAATTTAACTAATTGAGGGAATATATTTTTATTTCATAGTATAGATAAAAATGATATCAATATATAGTAATTTTTTGAGAAATAATTATACTGATATGATTGTTTATATTTCGAAACTTATCCCCTATATTTAATTTCATTTTTCAATCATTTTGTGGGTTTTTATGGTTTTATAAGGGTATTTAAAAACACTATGGTTCCTTTATTCCCCTCTATCCAATTTTCTGAAGGAAGTCATATGGAAGGATTATCATATTGAAAGGCCCACACTCTCTTATTTTGATTCATGTTTGTTGTCATTTGTGCTTGTAATATTACTTCACATTCAATAAATCTTATTAATTATTTTTTTTTATAATTTTCCTTATATTCATTCATAAAGAAAAAATATTAGATATCATATTGTGCTTCACTCTTTCAAAACGTTACATATGTATATATTCTCCATAATAATGTCTCGGCCAATTGAAGAGAAATTTTCATTCAATGTTGATCTAATTCTTAAACCATTGTTTAATTTTATTAAACCATGATAAAATTTTAAGTCATAAAACTTGAACAATTAACTAGATATGAAATTTTTTTTATCTCAATTTATGTTATATTTAACCATTAGGTTAGTCATGGGTGAATTGTATGACCGAACCTATGATCCTCTAATATTGTAAACAAGTGATTGATACATAAGGGTATAAACAAATCCAAAAAAGGAATATAATTATCATATATATTGTGTATATACTGCACAAAATATTCATTTTCTAAATTTTGTAATTCGGATATTAATCAATGTAGGGAACATTAATAATATTTTTTGATAAAATACTTTTCACTTTATCCAAACATAGTGATCGTTTAAATTTCTATAGGATTCAGGTTTTGATAATACTGTGGGATAATAATTAAATGTATTTAATCTAATGGGAGTATAATGAATAAATAGATAATTTGTAGATAATATTGATTATGTCTTATAATGTTGTTTTATTCATGTATCCTTTTTCATTTATATTCCATTTTATTCTGAAATCATTTCTTTTCATTACATTCAATCATTTTCCACCACTACCAGAATATAAAATTTATTTATTTTCAAGAAATATAAAAATTAAATTAAATTGGTAATGAAAATTTGAATACCCATTTAAAAACAATATATATCTTCATGTAAAAAGACCTAGACCATACACTATATTGTACATAGTAAACAATAACTATTATATTGGGAGTTCAGAAAACAAATCTCATCAAATTGGTTTCAAGGTTGAGAATTCAATTTAGACTGTCATAAGTCTTGTTTTTAATATTTAAAATTTTACAGATTTAAATTTTTTAATATATATAAAAATAGAATCATCATTTAATCCATCAATAATATTATTTAAACTATATAGCTACATATAGAGAGAGGATTAATTCATGGATAATATCATCCACATAAAGGTATAACGTAATAGACCATCATGGGATAATAAGACCAGTCACCCACTTTAGCCCATTTCTGTGTAATGTAAAAAAAAGAAAAAAATTAATCCAAGTGTATAATAAATACAACTCATAATCCCATAGTACAATTTGAAATATGGAGATACAACTAATCCACATATGATAAACTAGAAATTATAAAAATTTAGATAAACAAGTCTCCATGTGACTTACCATCACCTAGAAACCATCCCAAAACTGAAATTTTTATGTAAAGAGAATCATATTTCCTATAGAATGCACTTCCCTATTCATATATCCTACCAAACAAGATCTATAGCCCCCAAAAAGAAGTGGTAGGGTCTATGAAACTGTTCCCAGTAAGATACGAATATGTGATCGATAAATGATCTAATAACAAGAATGCACAAGTTAAACATACTAAAACAAAATCTTTTTAGAATTATTTTAATAATTAACATAATTTGAAAAACATTTTAAACAAACATTGGGATTTCATATATTTCATGTCATATCTTTCAAATCTGGAAAAAATCAAGTTATGATACTGAAACATTTAAATACATGTGAGACAACATCTATGAAATCATCTATAATGAAATATACAAGTTGAAACATTAATAAAACATCCTTTCAGTCTCTAGGCTCTACAAAATTAAAAATGAGACACAAACAAGTTGAAAAATTATAATGTTGGATCCAAATAATATTGAGGACTCAAACAGTTCATCAATATACCGGAGGTTATCTCCTAGTGGTTTCATATAAACTATTCATACCCATGTATCTCTCTCAATTAACCCATGGTTCCTGTTGTCAATTGTATTTTTATTTCCATTTTCATCAACACGAAAAATGTTTTATAAAACCATTTCATATCCATGATAACATGATTCATCGATCCAAAATAAATTTTCTTTTACTAATCATGTAAATTATATTTTCAATTTAAAAATCCCATTTTAATCATGATACTATTCCCTTTTCAATTTTGACAAATTAAATTCCTTTTAAAATATAAGTAAATCAATATGAACAACCTGCTATTCATGAAATTGGAACACTTGAAGAGATCCACATAACTCAATGATGAAGAAAACATAATCGCCTTTGGAAAACTAGGTTGGAAACCACAAGTTCTGACATAAATTGACAAGGCATAGTAAGGGGCTAAAATCTATTTATAGAAAACAGAATCGAATTACAAAAATACACCCAAAATATAACATACAAAAAAACTAAATAGGAAATAGAAGGAACACATAACGAGAGAGGTGAAATTCCACCACAATGGTGACGAATCATTAGATTAAAAAATCCATATTGGACGGAATAACCCATAATTGTATAAGGTAAGAGTACTAGATAAGATATGAAGGCTTGAACAACCAATATATCCAAAAAGACCCCTACAACAACCTAATATCTATCAATCAGAAAAATACATGATGCATAATCCCATTACATATCGTGTAATCTAAAAGGATGTGATATTTTGAAAAATATTTCCCTCTTTTTTATTTTAGACCATATTTTTATACTTAATTGGTGTTTACATATTACATGATTCATAAATCATTCATTACATGCGCCCAATTCATGGATTGTTCCAATAAGCCCTCACAGTCCATATATGATACTATAGAATAGTATAAAATACACGTTTTTTCAAAAAAATGTCAAAAAAATCAGTGGCTTCATCATTATTGTTATCCTCATAATTTCATATTATTAAATAATTTCATGATATAAAAGGAAACCAAATGTAAGGAATAGAAAATACATGGATGAAACATAACACGGTGTTCAAAACTCCCTATTGTGAAGGGTTATTTCCTCAAAATCTACTTAGGACCCAAGATCTGCAAAATGATAAGGTTAATGTTTCTTCATCAATTAAAAATGCCCCCACATATCATGGAGATATTTTTTGCACTACCACAATACCCAGAGCATGTGAATCATTTCACCACATAATATCATATCCTAGAGATCAATAATCTAAACTGGAAGCTCATCCAAAGTGGTATTAGGATCAAGATCTATAGAATCCCATCTAATCACATGGTTATAATTTGGAATATTAGACTTCATCTACGGAAAATGAAACGCATCTGGTATATATGTAAATCCAAATTGTAAAACAATATCATTTTCCACCCTCCCTAATTTTTCATCAATCTGAATGGGGAACACGAACCACAAAGACCACTTCACCTAAATATATTGTAGAGACCCCGAACATGATGTACATGGACATTACATTACTTCTTTGGAATACTTAAGACATAACAAAAACAGACACACAAGGACCGTAATAGTTTAGTGTCTTTTGAAACTTTGAATATAATCTTCTAATCGTGGTAAAAGATCTTCAACATCTCCCAAAAAGTTCTTAATCTTTTTTTTCTTACCTAAAACCTTTCTTTAAATAATTGGAAAAAGAAAACATATAAAGGTGAGATCAAATGCTCAGTACGGGTATGCATGGATAAAATAGAACAAATCATATACATTTGAACTTAAAAAACATGAACATAATGTTTAAACATCAAAATCATGAGCAATGACATAAAACATGGCAGTATGTAAGGCATGGTTCTTAAAGAAACATTAATCATGATAAAATATCTTGGGAATAAAACATGTAATTTTGGAAACCATTAATCACATGTTATTATTTCCATATTATCCAAAACATTGCTGCCAAGACCATATTAGCGGACAAAGTCCCTTTCTGAATCGAGTTCATTCCTCATTCCATTCCGGTATAACTGAACCAGATTTACTATCCATTATAGACATGTCTATCTCATGAGATATAAATATTTACCCAATACATTGGAGTGAGACATAGGTCCCACCATCACATAACGAAATCATTCTTACTTGTGCCACAAAATAAATTTAAATCATTCATCATGCCCCAAAGAATAAAATGGGTTTCATAAACATCATCCCATCTTAACGTAATCCATATAATAAAAATGGATATAATTTCATCATAATAAGAATTCAAACATGTAAATAATAGATACATTATACTTGAAACATAATCATAGTGTCCTCTTAAATGGAAAATAGTTTTGAAAAAACACTTGAACTGAATTCTTGAGGAAAATATCCTTTCTTCTTCAAAACCATTTTATTTCCTCAAAATGCCATTCAATTTGAAAAGAAAAGGATATTATTGAATATAACAATTAAATCCTGTAGAGTAATATTCATGAAAATATGGCGTAATAAAACTGTAAAATTCCATTCACACCGTATAAGTTAAAAAACATTCTCCTCGTACTTTTAACAGAAAAGTCAAAATGCACCATGTATGGTAAACAAAATAAAGTTTTATTCCGTAACAAAAAGTAAATGTCAAAGTGGGGTAAACATGACAATAAAAATACATGGAATAATATTAAACACTTTATGAAAAACATTTTAGGGACATGGACAAAATATATACCCTAGTAAATACTTACGTATAACCAATCTCAGATAAAAATGAGATTGGAATATTTATCCCTTACCTTTTGTCTGATATGCATCGTATGTTTATGAATATCTTGTATATTGATTTTAATAATGTCATTGACTTATTATAGAATCATATTAGTTGTTATGATATCATATATGGTTCACTTATGACATTATATTACCCGTTCGTTTGTAAAAAAAATTTAAAGTACCGTTTTGGGTAAAATCGTTTCATTCATCGTCCGTGTTTTGACTTGTAATTATTCATATGTTTACTAAGATCATGATTAATTACATCCAGAATGTAAAACAAGATTTACATATAATATATATTCAGAATTTAAATATATATAATAGATCGATAAATGAAAATAAATATAATGTTCATAGAGACGGTATGTCATACGTACGCATGAAACCAATTTTTGTTTCCTTATTAAATTGAATGGAAGTAAGTAAATAACATATAAATAAGACCAGTATCATTAATATTTCATGATTATATATATATATATATACTTTATAAACATTCTTGAATGGTTAACATGGATAATGAATCTCATCGCGTCTTGGAGACGGTAATTCGTACGTATGCACGAGCGATGATATCGTTCCCATAATTATTGAATGGAATTAGAGTGGATGATATAATATCTCTTAATTAGTATCATGTTATAATAAACATATATATAGTAATTATTTACACCATTATACCCATCCAAGTATGGTGGTGGTGGAAAAACATATTACACCATGGCATGGAGACGGTATTCCGTACGTACGCACGCACAGTGATTTCATTTTACATAGGATGGATATAAGGTGAAATGGGGCTGTTTAATATTTATAATAACATATATGTATATTATTTATAATTATGTTTTTACTTTATAATGAAATACCTAAATAAGAATAAGTTGAAGAAGAAAGAGACATGAAAGAATCGGTAGAAGAGATTACCTCTTCATCGACGCACCTCTTTTAAGATTCCTATTAAGGCACTAGAGTTGGATTTTTGATAAGAAAAGAACCTCCATAATGATTCTAGGGAAGTGTAGAAGAGAAATGGGCAGGGTTTTTCTGAGATTGAAGGATCAAAATTGTGTAATGAGGGGATGGAGGAGGTTCCCTCTAATAATGGAGGAGAGGGTCCATTTTGGAAACATAAGAAATAATAATTTATAATATATTCAAACCCCACATAAAAACCTCCAAAAATGACTAAAATCCCAAGATGATATGATATATAGTTGTAATATCATCATACATTAAAATTTAGACATGTTGGGAATATTTTTTAAACCTTACCAATTTGATTTATCCTTATTTAATTTATTTAATCTTATTTGTGGTAATAATATTAAAAATTATAAATTTTTATAAATAATTACTTATGTGTTGTGAATTATCCATAATTGGGTAATTTATGAGATTTTAGACCATATAAATTTATATTTATTGTTTTTAAATATTTATGTTATTTTTTAGCAATATATTAATATTTTATTTTTATAAAATAACAATAGGCTTAATTTTGACACTGTTCATTTATTTGATTTTAAATAAAATCCACCTAAAAGATATATTCTATCCAAAATTTTCAATAGATTCCTAAAATGTCAAATTCATCTAGAAAATTTTTGGAGAACATTATTTAGTTCAAATAATGTTTATTTTAATATTTATAAAACCATTTAATTGATATTTCTCTTAATAAAACAATTACTACATCATTTTTGAATAATAATTTAATATACTTATTAGTTGCATAAAAATTAAAAATAAAATCCTATGATGAATATAAATATATTAAATTTCATAATAATATTTTTACTCGAATTTATAATCTTAAAATCACAACATGTAAATTGTTATATTTATTAAATAATGAAGGTGACATCTTTGACATCATTTAAATAAAATAAAATAAATGTCGTAATCAGTTTTATAAGGATTCAAATGGTCCAACAATATACCCTTGGATGATTGGGGTATAGATATACTTGACAAATAATGTTTGGTCATGTTTCTGGTCATTTTTATAGGTATTATTATTTTAATAAAAACTATATTATTGATTTTTCATTAAATAAACAATTTCTACATCATTAATGTATTAGATACTAAGGTAATAAAATATTTATTAAAAATCAAAAAAAAATTACCATGATTAAAAAAAAATTATCTTTCAAATTATTATTTATAATCTAATTTATATTTTGTATAACTATATATTAAAAATAATCTAATGATTAAAGTTTGAGTGAGACATTTCACTTTTGTTTAAATAAACTAAATAACGGTCTTAATCAAATAAAAGGTGGTTCCATTAGATTCCATTTATACCCAAGTATAATTGAGGGTAATATATAATCATCCAATTATATTAGGACAAGTGTTATGGTAATTTTATAATATTATATTTACCCTTAATTACCTCGATTTACCTTTAACTATGATGAATAAAATTTACCATAGTTACTATTCATAATGACAAAAAATAAAAATTAGCTTATTTACATAATTTGGACCTAAGGATTCCAAATATGGAATCCCTTTTTTAAAATTCAAAACACATAAGATGTAGTAAATAATTAAAAATTAATCCCATTGTTAAGAAATCAAGTTTTAAATGTTAAAACATTGCAAACGGTTGACATGATTTTACATATGAATTCAATGTAAAATCAATGATAATGACATAGATTATATTAAATGGTAAAGATATATTCTATTTATACTTTAATACCATTCAATATTATAATTTATCCATATAAATTGTTACGATGAAAAATGTTGTTTTTAATTAAAATATACCGTGTTTTTACTATTCATTAAAATATGAAATTTATCAGAATATTATGAAAATTTTATCCAAAGATAATTTTTATATCCTGATTCCAAAGAAGTATTTTATTTTTCCAAATTGATCTTATATATATGTCAAAAACTATATTTAATGTGGGTGCGCAATCAAAAGGCGGCAAAACTGCATTTTTTAAAAAATACTTGTTTTAGTCAAAAAATTTATTTCATTCTCAAACGATGTTTTAAGATGAATAATAATGTTATAATATTCAAAATTTAATTAATACTCTTAATAAAGGCTAGTTCATAATAATATTATAACAATATATTATTGTTTAGTGAAACCTGGTATTGCGTACTACACACACTATCAAGGAAGGTCACGATTGTGGGTAATGAATGCCAAGTCAAGGCTGCATGTAGTGCAAGCTCCCTTTGTTGTTGCGTATAACATAATCAAAACATATTTCATTTATACATTAAACAAAATTTATTCCTAATGTTGCGTTGATTAATTTGAACAAAATGAACTATAAATTATGTGTAACACGAGCCAAGAAAAGAGATGCATATACTGCAAGGTAATATGTTGTTTCATATATAACAAGCTAATTTTTCTGTACCATACAACACAAGACATTAATGAAATTAAAAAGAATAATTCTCATAAAATCTGTGGTTGTTACATTCTACCCCAATTAAAATGACTTTCACCCTCGAAATTCGTCGGGGTTATAAATGCTTTACTACTTGAATGTTTCTTTCATAGAATCCCACATCATAAAAATGAATACTAAAACTTAATTTTTAAAAGTGATGTACAAAAAATAACAGTTATCCAAATGAAGTCATCACTGGGTTTCCACATATGAGAACATAGGAGAAAATATCGATATGGAAGATAAATCTAACCATCATGTTCTGATTGAGAGTGGTAGAGAACATGGCTATGAAAAATCCAACAATAACAAAGCCATAAATTTGTGATGATCTAAGGTACCTTCTGATTCATCAGATATAAGAGTACAAGAAAATAATTTTTGGTTTTCAATATCCTTTCCTTAAAGTTGAAAATTTATAATTAGAATAAATACTTACGTGATTTTGGGACAATCTCATTGTTGTTTGTGCCTTGAATAATTTCCACTTCATCTCTTAAAGAAATGAAGATGAATTTGTCTTCTGTGAAGTGTAGTAGATAATGCGATAGAATGATAGGTCATTCCATCTTTCTCAAACATATGGTTACCAACAGTTATATACATAAGTCCATATATGGTGTGATTAATCGTATATGGTACCTAAAATGGACTTATACCTAATCTATCATTCCACATAATAAAATAGAACTAGTTAATACTAACCAGGGACTTCATGTAGGGAAGTGGTAGGCGATAAAGGCCCATCACACTTCAGTTGTGGGTTCGATTCCCACATCCTTGTCCGACGCGACAGGTTGTCGCCCATCCTGTAGGTTGTACATTTTTCTAAAACTACATTATTATAACATTCCTATAATAATATCAAAAATAGTTCTAGACTTAAACAACAATATCATATGTCTAACTTAATTCATTCTAATGTTTAGGCTTATCCAAAATACACCTGTCCAAGCTCATAGTATAATGAAAACAATTACAAGAAATTTCATCTATTGAGCATGTGAATACCATCATTTATCCCCCATATATCATACTATATATCATTTTGGTCACATTCCAAACATGTTAATACCTTAATCATGTATTATCTTGAAAAAATAATACCCATTAAACCATAGTGAAAACATGAATGCTGTCAAAAGATAACTCCTTCCATGTATCAAAATCACAAAAGGTATATATACTCAAACCATGATATAACTTTTTCCTTATATCAGTCATGAGCTCATTTAATTTTCTCTTTATCCCTTCATTATGCACATATGATCTTCTTTCCAAAAATATTTCAATCACTTTTCATGGTTACTGGTACCATATAATTATTGAAAACCAATTCCAAAATTCCACGATACCATAAATGAGATTTCGTGATACTATTTTGAAATCCAATTACATAAACACTTAATCATTCCACAACATCATTTTCATACTAAACATCACAAATAGTGATCGCATGTGACTTCCCTTTATCCTTTGCATTAAGAGGATTCTCACGTCGATCATCATTTACCCTTGGATTGGGGCATTGATTAGCATAATTTCTCATTTACATGCACATGAAGCATTGAAATCTTGGTGGAGCGTTCTCTGTAGTCTTTTCATTATTCACATCATTAGCTACCGTTTTCCCATTACTTCGACACTCAACTGCTTGAAGACCTACTTTTCCACACTTAAAACATTTTCTAGTACCTTTTAGAAAATCTCTACTATGCATCATTCCACACTTTGAGCATAATGTAACGTTCATCTTCTTTTCACCATTGTACTGAGATTTTTCCTTTATCTCAATCTTTAGTTTCTTGTCAAAACCATGATATGGATATGTATCACCAACTTCCAACTCTACCTTGATAGCACAGCACATAATTTATTCATACCTACTGAAGTCTCTTATAGCTAACACCCTTTGAAGACATGGTTTTATGCCACTGAAGAATCGATCAACATTACTTTCAGCTGGATGATAAATCCAGATGCATACCTTGAAAGCCTTGTAAAATTTGATTCATATATACCAAAATATGCAACATTCTTTTTCTTAAGCTCATGAAACTCCTTTTCTATCATTTTTTAAAGATTACGAGGTAAGTACTTATTGAAATATAAGATCTTGAACTCATCCCATTCCATGGATTCAATTTCATCATGGGGCCACATATTCATAATTACTGTCCACCATTGGTCTACTCCACCTTCTAAACAGTAAATAGAAAGAATGGATTTTTCATGTTCTGAACAATGAAGTATGGAAAATATCTTTTCAATGGTACTGATCTATTGTACAACAACAAGTGGATTAGAAGACCCACTGAAAGAAGGTGGACATTGCCTCATAAAGGACTCAATTGAATATTGTTAACTTATCTACTCATTTGGAAGTCGATAATGGTTCATATCTAGTCTAAGTATAGAAATAATATTTTTCTCTCCATCTCCCGTAACATTGGGTTTTCAGGAGGAAAATAATTTCATTGTCCATTACATTGATCAACACGGTTCCTTCGGGTTCCAGCCATCGTCTAAAACCCAAAATGAATAGTGTGAGAGGAAAAAATAATGCTAGGGAAAAACATAACAAAGGTGATAACCTTCAATGACTAACATATTAGGTTTAACTATAATATCATTACTGTAATTCTAGGAATATAACATATACTTATACTTAAACATTGGGACATCCCTAGACATACCATAGAAATATCTCTAGGAATCTCACTAAAGTTTTCGCATCCTAGTTTCCAAAGGTTAATTAATCCTTACCTTTGATACCAACTGTAAAGACCCCGAACATGACGTACATGGACATTACATTACTTTTGCGGAATACTTAATACATAACTAAAATTGACAAACAAGGATCGTAATAGCTTGGTGTCTTTGGAAACATGGGATATAATCTTATAATTGTGGTTAAAGATATTCAACTTCTCCCATAATGATCTTCCCCTTTTGTTTTCTTACCTAAAATCATTCTTTAAATACTAGGGAAAATAAAACATATAAAGGGTGAGCTCAAATGCTCAATAAGGGTATGCATGGAGAAAATAGAACAAATCATATATATTTGAACTTAATAAACATGAACATAATGTTTAAACAGCAAAATCTTGAGCAATGAAATAATACATGGCAGTATGTAAGGCATGGATCATAAAGAAAAATTAATCATGATAAAATATAATGGGAATAAAACAAGTAATTTTCTAAACCATTAAGCACATTTTATCATTTTCATAGTTTCCAAGACATTGCTACCAAGACCATCTTAGCGGACAAAGACCCTTTCTGAATCGAGTTCATTCCTCGTTCCAGTCCTGTATCACTGAACCAGATTAACTTGTCGTTCCAGAATTTTCTATCTCATGAGATATAATATATACCCAATTCATTGGAGGGATACATAGGTGTCACCCATCTCATAATGAAATCATTCTTACTTGGGATATAAAATAAACATAAATCATTCATCATATCCCAAAGAATAAAATGGGTTTCATAAACATCATCCCATATTAACGTAATCCATATAAAAAATGGATATCATTTCATCATAATAAGAATAAATCCATGTAAATTATATATACATTATACTTGAAACATAATCATAATTTCATCTTAAATGTAAAATAGTCTTGACAAAACACTTGAAATGAATTCTTGAGGAAAATATCCTTTCTTCTTGAAAATCATTTTCTTTTCTCAAAATGCCATTCAATTTGAAAAGAAACATATTTTGTTGAAAATAACCATGAAATCTTATAGATTAAGCTTCATGAAATTAAGGCCTCATAAAACCATAAAAATCCATTCATGTCGTATAAGTTAAAAAACATTATCCTCGTACTCTTAACGGAAAAGTCCAAAAGTACCACGTTTTGTAAACAAAAGAATGATTCATTCCCTTACACAAAGTAAAAGTAAAAGTGGGGTAAACATCACTTTAAAAATATAAGGAATAATTTTAAAAACTTTATTAAAAACATATTATGGACATGTATGAAATATATACCCCTGTAAATACTTACATATAAGCAATCTCGAATAAAAACGAGATTGGAAAAGTTATCCCTTTCCTTATGTCTGATATGCTTCATATGTTTCCGAAACTACTATATAATGATTTAAATAATGTCATTTACTTATAAAAGAATCATATTAATTGTCAGGATATCATATGTGGTTCACTTATGACTTTATATTACCCGTTCTTTTGTAAATTCTTGTTAATGTATGTTTTTTGGTAAAATCGTTTTATTTATTGTCCCTGTTTTGACTTGTAATTATTCAATTGATTACTTAGATCATGATTACATACATCCAAAATGTAAAACATGATTTATATATAATATATATTCATAATATATATATATATATATAACGGATCTATAAATGGAAAGAAATACATCGTTCATGCAGATGACAGGTCGTACGTACGCATGAACGATGTTTTCGTTTCATTATTAAATTGAATGGAAGTAAGTAAATAAGATATACATAAGTCCAGTATCATTAATATGTCATATATTTAATGATTATTTAATCAATATAATTTATAATAATTCTTGAATGGTTAACATGGAGAATAATCTCATCGCGTGTTGGAGACGGTAATCCGTACGTACGCACGAGCAATGATATCATTCCCATAATTATTGAATGGAATTAGAGTGGATGATACAATATCTAAGAAATATTATCATGTTATAATAACCATATATATATTTAATCTTTACACCATTATATCCCTCCATGTAATGTGGTATTGGAAAAACAGATTACACCATGGCATGGAGACAGTATTCCATACGTACGTACACTCGGTGTTTTCGTTTTACGTTGGATGGATAGAAGGTGAAATGGGGTTGTTTCATATTTATAATAACATATAAGTATATTATTGTTACTGATGTTATTACTTTATAATTCAACAGCTAAATAAGAAGATGTTGAAGAAGAAAGAAACTTGAAAGAATCAGTAGAAGAGATTACCTTTCTTCAACGAACCTATTTTAAGCTTCCTCTTAAAGATCTAGAGTTGGACTTTTGAGTATACCAGAACCTCCAGATTTTTTCTAGGGAAGTGGATAAGAGAAATGGGAAGGGGTAGGTAGTTCTTGAAGGTTCAAAATTTTGTAAGTAGGGGAGGGAGGAGGTGCCCTTTTATAAGGGAGGAGATGGGAACCTTTGGAAACATAAGAAATTTTAATTTATAATAAATTCAAAACACATTTAAAAACATCCATAAATGACTTAAATTAGAATATGAGATGATATAGGGTTTTAATATCATCATCCAAGAAAATTTAGATGTGTTGGGAATTTATTTTAAACCTTATCAATTTTATTTATACTTATTTAATTTATTTAATCTTATTTGTGGTATTAATATTATAAATTTTAAATTGTTATAAATAATTACTTATGTGGTCTGAATTATCCATAATTTGGTACTTTATGAAATTGTAGACCATATAAATTTTAATTTATAATTTTAAAATATTTATTTGATTTTTAAACAATTTAATAATATGTTATTTCTCTAAAATAACAATAGTGTAACTTTTGACACTATTCATTTATATGAATTTAAATAAAATCCACACAGAGGATATATTCGAATAAATTTTTTTAATAGATTCTAAACATGTCATATTAATCTTTAAAATTTGTGGAGAACATTAATTAGTTCATATAATGTTAAATTTAATATTAATAATACCATTTAATTGATATTTCTCTTTATAAAACAATTACTACGTCATTTTTGTATAATCATTTAATATAGTTATTAGTAGAATAAAAATTAAAAATAAAATCTTATGATGACGATAAATATAATACCTTTCATAATAATATTTTTACTCCAATTTATAATCTTAAAATCACATCATGTAAATTTTTATATTTATTAAATTATGAAGGTGACATCATTGACATCATTTAAAATAAAATAATATAAATGTCCTAATCAGTTTTATAAGGCTCCAAATGGTCCAAAAAATCAACCCTTGGATGATTAGGGTATAGATATAATCGAACAATAATGTTTGGTCGAGTTTATGGTATTTTTATAGGTATAAATATTTTAATACAAACTATATTATTGATTTTTCACTAAATAAATAATTTCTACATCATCAATGTATAATATTTTAAGGTAATAAAATAATTATTAAAAATTTAAAATAAATTACCATGATAAAGAAAACCCTTTTATATTTCAAATGATTATTTATAATCTAATTTATATTCTGTATAACTATATATTAAAAATAATCTATTTATTAAAGTTTGAGTGACACATTTCACTTTCCTTTAAATAATCTAAATAAAAGGTCTTAATCAAATACATGTGGGTTCCATTAGATTCCATTTCGACCCAAGTATTATTTAGGGTAAAATATAATAATCCAATTATATTAGGACACGTTTTAGGTTAATTTAATAATAATATATTTACCCTTAATTACATCGATTTACCTTTAACTATGGTAAATAAAATTTACCGTAGTTACTATTCATAATGACTAAAAATAAAACGTAGCATATTAAATTAATTTGGACCTACTAATTCAAAATATTGAATAAATTTTTCAAAATTCGAAACATAGAAGTTGCAGAAATTAATTTATAATTAATCCCGTTGTAAGAAAATGAGTTTTAAAAGTTAAAACATTGGAAAAGATTGAAACGATTTTACCTATTAATTCAATTTGAAATCAATGATAATTACATTAATTATATTAAATTGTAACAATATTTTCAATTTATAATTTAATACCGTTCAATATTATAATTTAACCATATAAATTATTACGATGAAAAAAGTTGTTTTTAATTAAAATATATCGTGTTTTTACTATTCATTAAAATATGAAAGTTGTCAAGATAATAAGAAAAATTTATAAAATGTATATTTTAATATCCTTATTCTAAAGATGAATTTTATTTTGACAAATTAAACTTATAAACAAGTAAAAAACTATATTTAAAGTGAGTGTGCCATTAAAAGGCGGCAAAACTGCATTTTTTTAAAAATAATTATTTTACTCGAAATTTTTTTTTCACACATGATGTTGTAAGAAGAATAATAATGTTATAACATTTAAAATGTAGTTAATACTATTCAAAAAGGCTATTTAATTATAATATTAAAAAAAATATCATTGTTTTGTGAAACCTGGTATTGCGTTAACACACGCTATCAAGGAAGTTTGCGATTGCATGTAATGCAAGCCACGTCAAAGCTGCATGTAGTGCAATATCCCTCTGTTTTTTAGTACAACATAATCAAAAACATATTTAATTTATACATTAAAAAAAATCAATACTTAATGTTGCGTAGAATAATTTCTACAAAATAATACTGAAATTGTGTGTAACACGAGCCAAGAATAGTGTTGCGTATACTGCAAGCTAATATGGTGTTGCGTATAGAACAATCTAATTTTGGTGTAGCGTACAACAAAACACATCAATGAAATTAAAAAGATTAATTCTCATAAAATCTTGGGTTGTTACATATATGATCAATGAATCCCCAACCGAGTTGTAACTATGAGAAAGACCCAATCACCCAAAAAAATATGAATCCAATGATGATGGTATTTATTATATTTTTATGACTTTTTTACATCAAAATAATCTTTTGGTTCAACAAAATCATAATTGTAATGTCTTAAACCAATATAGCTCCTACCAAGGAACACTCTCCCAACTCAACATGAGACATTGAATATAAACATGGACACCAATAAAAACCTAAATGGTCACCATACTAGTCACATCATAATAACTATTGTTATATTATAACTTAATAAAATTAAAATACAATTCCCAAGGTCCAATTTAATCAACAACGCATGCCAGAAGCATGTGCTTAAGAACCTAGATAACCCTATCTATTTTCCCATCCATCTAGGGATGATAAGTCATTCTCAAATTAATAATGGAAACCATTTCCTCCTACAAAAAATTCTATGATTTCGTCTTTAAAGACATGTCCCTATCATAAAAAATTTTATTATCAATTACTTGAAGTCTCATAGTCTCTTATAAAAAAGTCATAATGTTGTTCAACTTTCATTATTTATATTTATTTTTATAAAATATTGTAACATAGTGATTCAATCAACAATAATCCAAATATAATACTTCCCAATATGAATTTTTGGTAAATTGAAAAATAATCCAAGAAAGTTTCATCCAACTTAAATACTGAAAAGATTAAAAGTGGCAACAAACCTATAGTTGTCTACTGTTCCATATTTACCCTTCGGGGATAGAGACACTATGTTAAATTATCCACAACCGGTCCCCTCATCCCTGTACAATAGTACCAACATATCATATCAGATACATTTTTACACATAGGGTTCAAGGACCTACCTGATTAATGTCAACTATGTAGGGACTTTTGTCTATGGGAAAAGGGATCAACCAACTACCACTATAGTTCAATGCATTAATTGGAGACTAAGACCAAAAAACTGTGTTCTCCCAACTGTTGAGGATTTTTTCTAATCATCAATTCTCGATGTATTCCTTTTTTTCTAGTTGAAATCACTCCTTAAAATATGATTCTGCCTTTATCAAATCCGATAACTCCTGTACACCAACCTCTTTCACGGTCAATATCATCTGGGAAAACAAACTTGTCAGATAACATTTCTAATATGATTCCATAATAGATTGTTTTTGTAAAATTCTACTCAATGAATTTGTACAAACATTTAATTTATTGGGTGTATATAAAATATCAAAATCAATGTTATAAAGGTACGCAACCCATTTCCTTTGTTACATGTTCATCTCTCTCTGAGGGAAAATATGATTCATGATTTTGTGATTATAATTCATTGTAAATCCTTCACCAAATATATAGTGACACCGTATTTTTAGTTCCTGCATAATAGCTAAAAATCATGATTATGGGTTGGGTATTTCTTCTTATGATGACATAACATGTATGATCATTAAGCCACAACATGATTCTCCTGTATCTAGACACATCCCAAACTAGTATCAGAAGCATCAATGAAAACATAAAAACCCAAACCTATTTCTGGAAGTGTAAAAACATATTCTAATATTGAAAAAATATTCATCCCCTCAACAGATCTCAGACACTTATCATTCCATTCTAAAATTACACCATTATGAGTTAATTTTTTCATCAGATATGAGATCATGGATAAGTTTCGAACAAACCGTATATAATAAACAACCAACCTCTAGAAGATATAAATCCCAAAAATGTTTCTTAGATGCACCAATTACATATCTCTATGAACAATTTCAATAACTATAGTTGTTCCCCTCTCAGACATCACATTCCCTAGAATCATCACTTCATGGATCTGAAGCTCACTCTTTTGTGTCATACTAAAAAGAAAATTTACCCCCACGTTTCAAAGGATTATATCCAAATGTTCCATGTGACCCCCCTATGTATTGGAGTACATAAATATATTATCTATGAACATAATAAAATATTCTGTAAAACAATAAAATATTACATTTATAAAATCCCTAAACATAGTAGGAGTATTTGTGAGACAGAATGGAATAACTAAAAACTCAAAATGCCAATATAATCTCCTAAATATTTTCATAAGTATATAATCCTATCAGGATCTCAACTGATGGAACCCCAAACATCGGTCAATATTATAAAACCAAAAATCCCATTTTAGTTTATCAAAGAGATCCTCAATTATAGGTAGAGGATATTTATTTTTAATGGTCAACATATTCAACTACCAATTGTTTATTAAAATATTGGGACATTTGACTTACTTCATAGAAAATAGTACTATAGAAGACCATGGTGGCATGTTATAATGGATAAATACATCCACATCTAGGTACATAAGATGATCCTTCTATCACATCGACTCTAAGAGTTCCATTGAATTGTGTGGAATATAAAGACTCATCATTTTTTGTATTAATTCATTAGTAATCTCAACCTCTCTCTATGGGGTTAAATGAAAAATAACATCTGGAAAGACCAGAGGGTATGGAAATAGAACTGCAGGTATATAATAACCCATGATAGGATTAAATACATCGATAAACTTTTCTTAAGACTAGAATGATATTATATTGCCATAAGGAACAATGGGCATCACACTTTCTGATCTAGTGCCTTCTTGTCATTATAATCTTTTGTGATCCCATCGACAAATAATAATTTTACCAGATGGTGATAATAGTATCTCTGGGACATCATTATAAATTTCCAGTCTATTCTAATAACCAACTCAATTTATTTATTATCATGCTCTACGAAATCTAAAACCCTCATAATTTAGGATTCTACCACCAAAGATGTTGTGCACTTGGAACCATCTTCATACCTCATTATAAATGGCATAGAAAGATCCAAAAATTAATGAGATAATATGATACCACAATTAAAACATGTCAATAAATATTAGTGATATAAATTTATTAGTAAAACCAAAATAAAAAAAATAACAACATATAATACATTAAATATATTTTACCTCTATTAATTTTTGGCACTACTTCAAATTTCTCTTTTGGGAAATTTTCAACATAAATCCATCCAGACGTATCCGATAGACACCCCCATGACCAGAGAATGAGACCCACTACCGATGGGAGAATCAACCAAAACCAGGGACCCTTTGGTGAGTGTAGATACTGCCTTATTTTTTTAGGAAATCCTGCAACATTAGCCTTTCAGATGGATGGATCGACAACAAAGATTAAAAATATTATGTGCCACCATAAAATGAGGCATGGAACGACCACACCTAATAATGTGGTTGATAATAACATGTGTCTTTTCTAAAGAATCCATTGAAACAAGTCTTGTATAAAATTGGCCACTCTTGTGCTTCATTTTGTGACCCGAAGTATTGGCCTGACTAATAGTTGCACCTTCTTAGGTTTTTCTATAACTCTTCCTTCAATATATGTCATCCCCATCCAAAACAATGTTATCCCCTATGTAGGAAAAAAATTTATGATAGAAAATAACTATCATCGACTAAATGTATTCCCTTATACCAATATCAAGCTTTCGAGCCTTTAGATAACCATTGAGGACAACCTATACTGCCTGAAATTCCAATTTATAAAAACGTGTTGATTTCCCCAGGAGGGTCTGCTCCCTTTCCACACAAATCAAAAACTCTAAGGTATTTTTCACATGTAATGTCTCATTATAAATCTAATATTTAATGATATTTTAAAAAAAAACATTATAAGAACATTTAAATGGTTATCTTGATCTATAGAGTCCAGAAATCAACTTTATGGCCCCATGAGCATATATATGGAAAACCTAAACTTGTAATATTCATGAGTCGTCAAAATTTTGAATATTATCTCAATCCACTCAATAAAGTTCTCATATTTTTTACTACACCCACTTAGCCTAGAGCCTGAATGGTATGGATCACTACATCTACCAAAGAAGGTTCCACTACAAGATAACTTGCAGAACCAACCTAAAAACATCCCCTATTGTATTTCAATTATTAGTTACAGTAGAAATTTTATAATCAACTCAATAATCATTGAGGAACACGAAACTGAAAAACCAATTAACAGACAACTAAATACAAAATAATTCTTTAAAATAATAATAATTTTACACATTTATGAATTCTACCAACAAAAGGAAATTTATTTTGAACGTAATAGGTCCAACTATATAAAATCTCAAATACTTTATTCAAACAACCTTATACACACCATGTCCCCAAACATAATAGATATGTTAAATTAACGAAATTTCACATACACATCATTCAAATGTACCTAAATAACAAGTCTTGAAGATGTAATGATTTTCTCACCACCCATGGAAACTTAGATTCCATCTTGGATATGAGTTATGAAGGACATTATCTATACCTAATATATGAATTTTTATGATTCTACTCAGGGATACCCATGAATTAGAACCAAAATAGTCAGCTCAAACACAGGTCAGGATGATTAAACCCTTTGTTACCAAATTGTAATAAAAGAACCCGATATAACTAAACTAGTCGCCCAAGTCATACAATTATGGGTGAGTTATTACAAGGTAAAGAGAGAAAGTAAATTATAAAATAAATAAAGATATACAAATAGTGAATAAAGAGGTAAAAATGGGAAATGTAAATTTAAAAAATATGCTAAAGTAGTAAAATTGTTGTTTCTATAAAAACAAGTCTCATTATGACAAGATATCAACTCTTAACCATACCCAAACCGAAATTGGAATGTATAGAGAAATATGAATTATACAGAATAAACATACCATTACATTTACCATTGAAAACAATGTATAGAGCCTCCCAAAGGCGTATGCTATTTGTGAGAAATAGTTACATCAAGGAGTCCACCAATGAGATATATACAAGTTCTAATTGCAATAATTAATAATTTATACATCTAAAACAAACAAATATTACAATAATTTATTAGATAAATTATTTTTAAAACATATTTCAAATAAATATTGAGTGTGATGGAACTGCATGTCATATTTTCCAAATATAGAACAATGTAGGTAATGATGCTAAAATATTATTATCCTTGTCAGCCAATATCCATGAAATAATATATCATAATATTATAAATTAGAAAAAAATCACCATCTGGATAGGTTGTAGAAAATGGGATAGTACATACTGGACACTCATGAAGAAATATGTATAGGTTTGGATCAATCCAATATTGAGTCATTCCACAGTACATCGATATACAAAAGGTCACCTATGAGTGGTTTCACACACACTAAGGCTACCCATTACTCATTCTTGATTCCCCCATATTTCGCACAATGTAATTTTTTTTAATATACTTTTAAAAACTATGTTCAAAATTTATTTGACCTTTTCAAATCCATGCCAAAGTGATTTTGTGTTTTAAAACCCATTATCATTTTCTAAATAAGGTAATTGAGTTTTCTTAGAAAAAAATTCCATTTTAAATGTTATATGGTTTCCATTTCAATTTCCAAAAAAAATCAATTCAATTTGGAATGTTAATAAATCAATATAAAAAATAGTGAAAAAAATAAATTAGAAAACATGAACAGATCCACCAAACTCAGGGGCATAGAAAACCATAATAACATTGAAAATAGAGGTTGGATTACAAAATATTTTCATTTGATATATATGGAATGAGAAGAGACTATAAAGGATTGATAAAAAATCTCCATCTGATTACAAAACCCTATCCAGAAAACAGCCAAAAAAGATATTAAATAAGATCTAGAAGGAACGATTACCGAGAGAGGGAAAATCCCACCACAACATTGATCAATATCTACAATAAGGGGTCTATAAGTAAAGGAATAACCCAAAAAACTTACGGTAAGAGATCTAGCCCATAGAATAGGGTTGAAAAGCCCAAAAATCCGAAAACTAGTACAAAACACTAAAATCCATAACATGGAAAATTAAATTAAATGTAATCACAATACAATACATGTAACTCACAAAGATGAAATACACTAAATAATATATCCCCTTTTATTATAAAAATATATTTATATACCTACATGATGTGTACCTATTACCCATCTTGTAAAACATTCAAACAATAAACACATTTCACGAATTCTTCCCTAGAGCCCTTACAAGACATATACTCAACTTACAAATCATGTAAGTGCCAAGTGAGCATCACAAACAATAGTTCATTATTTAAAATTTAAATCAAATTACATAATTCTCCATTATTGGAATCCTCCCAATTTAATGTTTTGAAATAAAAATTTGATGAAATCGGAAAAAAATATTGAACATTCCTAGCATAATGGTAATTGGATGTTACAAAGGTCCTATGGAAAAATATATAATCATTTCACGATTATATTAAATAATTATTTCACAAGTTTATACTATTCTATATATAGTTATGAAATCCACAAAAAAGTCTCACCATTCACCCTTTTGAATAAGACATCATAAGTGATGAAATTAATCTTCAAAATATTTATCGCCAACACAGTTTTGGAATCCTGCTAATCGATTTATTAGAACATACAACACCCAAAGTTGATCAGTTTAATCTAGTGTACATAACACTAAATTCTCTTATTTTTGATTTCACACATATATAAAACACAACTCAATTCCTTTATCTATTTTTTATGAACCAATTTAAATATTTTTTCTTGAGAATGGTGATGAGGGGGTTTATGTTACCCACACAAAAAGAATATGGTTATAAATTCATAGAAGAATGTGGTTGATGCGATTGGAATGATAAAATTAACATGAAATTTAAATGAAATATATTTTATAAAAAATTATGTTTTTATGATTTATTTCTAATAAAATATAAGTGTCAACTAATTTTAATATTTTTTATCCCAATTAATTCAATCCTTTAAAACCATCCAGGGATTTTATCAATGAAACTACCAATGAGATGTTTGTTGATAATGATGAAGAGAACATAGCGTTTGTGGTGATGTGACTTCGTTCTATTTATATATATTAACATCTATTAGATAAAAATGAATATTATATTCTAAGGATAATGTATTTTTACTTCTTCATATACCTTTATAAATAGTTTAGGATTGAATAAAATGTTTGATTTACTTTTCCATTCTTCTGTTTGTCTCCATTCTCGATTTTTACTCATGGAAATTTATAAACTTCTCATGTGATAGTTCATATCATATAAATATCATCTAAATTTACATTGGTGTTAATGTTGTAGTACATCTTGGATATATGAATTATAAATGTTGAACCACTTTTGGGATGAACTATGAAACATTTTTATCCATTTATATCTTTTATATATTATTCTTCATTGAATAAATTTTAGGAATTTTCTTAATTTTAATTTTATAAAAGGTGGAATATAAAATCATTACTAAAATTAATTCAATATAAAATTATCCATTTTATACATATGTTTTTAATTTAATTCCATACATATAACTTTTTCTTTTGATTTAATTCAAATGGGTAGCTTCACATTGGTATGATAGTGTGTGAACATTTTTAGAAGTTATATTTTTCTTTTTTTTCTTTACTTTCATCTTTTTTGGAACGATGAGCCGAAAAAAAAATCCATTATCATTTTTAGTCTAGAATTTAATTTGAAAATTTTAACATTAATATTTAGAATCAAATTGGTATTAAATAACAGATAAAATTGTAATTTTTCTTTAATATCACGGTCAAGACATTTTTTTGGGATTGAATAAACATTTAAATCCATGTCCAGATATAATGATCTAAAATATCATTTCTGTAAATTGAGGTATTCTAAAATACTAGGAAATAATCTTACTAATACCCTCACATTCATTAAATAAATGTTCATTTTTGTTTAAAAATGAAACATGATATTCTCTATCTTTCAATGAATTGGAGTTCGTGTTTATTTTCAAATAATTGATTCATTTCATTGAAAATACTACCTTTTTAATTTGAGATATTACATTACATAAATCATTATAAACCCAGAGAATCCAATTAAATAAATATATGTTAATTCAAAATTAAAAAACAATCTATCCCCACCTACCTTAAATAATAATATATTTACATGGCTATTTCTATTTTGAGTGAGGCGGAAGGGCCTTTTCTATGAGTTTTTTGAAGGAGTGGGTCATGTTGGTTGCGAGTTGTGTTTCAAAATTTAGGGAATAAAATTTACTAGAATATTCGAGGGTAAATTTTATCTATTCATTACTTCATTTATTCTTATCTCATTCATTGGAAATAATAATAAAAAATGAAATTTTTAAAGGGGTGTGAGATTGAATTATTCACTACGATTGCATTCATTACTCATGTACCTACCAAAAATCAAGGGTATGAACTATCATTAATTCACTAAATAATATTATCAACTCATATTAGAAGGTAAAAAAATAAAAAATTGATAGTTAGGGTGAAAAAATTCATTCCATTTATTTTTGTACTCATAGTCTATGCCACAAAAGGGGTATCCTCTGGTTAATATTTACAAGGCTAATTGAGTGAGTTATCCTCTATTTATCTTTAATATTAATACAATTGTATTTCAGTGTTTGACACCATCCTTTATGTTATTTATTTCTAAATAATTATTTTTACCAACCATTATACACTAAAAATATTCATTAAATCCTCATGATTGAAAAAACAATTAAATATCAAAATGTTTATAAATATTCATTTTTACCAGCCTATGTTGATACATGCATTTTTGAAGCATGTGGATAACTTCATATATAATACATCTTCAGTGAAATGTGACCTAAATTTAAATTTTAGGTAGATTATGATTAGTTCATATATATATTCATACTGCTGAAAAATTAATGTGATATGAGAAAATGAAAATATATTTCTTTTCGTTCATGAGAAATGATAGATTCAATTTTAGAAAAGATCAAGTAAATTCCCCCATTATTGATTTGAAGGTGAATTTGATATAAATATTTTCTAAAATTTACCAATGGGTAAAAATGGTATACTGTGGGGGGTAACAATCCAAAATTTTTAATACATTACATTGAAATAAATTTGATACATTTGATAGTTTTCTTTATAGTTATCCCCATATCTAAATGAAGCATGATATATTATGGACATTAGTACCATGTAATTGGATTGAAATGTATGAATAGGATTAAAAATCATATATATATATATATATATATATATATCTGTGTGTGTGTCTATGTTTTTCATAATTCATGTTAATTTATTAGAATCAAATAAATAATTATTGAATATTTAATAAAATAGTTTTGGGATTAAATGATATATTTTTCTAAAGAAATTTATTCTTCTGAGTGTTATTGAATTTTTTTATAAAAAATATACTTACCACTATTAAAAAGATTTTTCTATTCAATTCATTGGAAATTCATAAATAATAATTCAGATATTATACATCCAGTTGTTATAACATATGTTAGCAATTTAAAGGTAAAAAGATTAATTTTTTTGTAAACTATTTTTTGGGAAATATGTTTTATTAATAATAAATTAAATTATTTACTATTTACGAAATTTTTTAATTAAATTCATTATTATAAGTTAAATAAAATATTTTAACATTCATCTATATATTTTTAAAACACATGTAATGAAATTAAATCATGTTCTATATTTAAAATTTACTTTTCAATAAAAGTATTTAAATGCATTTTCAATTAATATTTCTAAATTGACATATAAAACATATAAGAAATTTATTTGATAAAATGGATTCCACATTTGAAATCATCTTTTCCAAAAAATTTAATTAGTACTTTTTTATTTTTTTCCAAATTCAAAGAAAAAATTAGAAAAACATTGTTACTACATTGAATGTTGAAATGTTTTATCAGGGGATAAATTAGGACATAAAGGTAAATGTTCAACATATCTTGTTAATAAATTTACGATTACAAATATATATAAATTATTATATTTTTTCACTAAATATTTTATTTTTCTAAACACTTGTATGAATGTGACATTATATTATTAAAATTTTTATGTAATTTCATGTGTCTCCTTCCCCTCACATAAACATGAGATCCTCTTATCCTACCTTATTAATAATATTTGACCCTTGTGGAAAGGAAAATAGATTCCTAAAATCTACCCTTTTTTCCTTATGTTCATTTTTAACACCTATTTTATCAACAATACCATCCCAGGACGGGTTGATTTGTATATCAAAGGACTACCAAAGAAGATGTAATCATCTTACCAAAGTCTCTCAATGTTTATTTATTCTTATACATACACAAATTATTTTGTATCCATACTAAAATAATTAATTAAAAAATATAAATATATTTACATTATTTATTCAGTTGTGTTAACCATTTTTTATCTTCATTCCATCAATTAGAAAATTAATGTTTTCCTCATCGGTTCTTGGGGACTGTCACCTCCACATAGTGATATGATTCATTTTCCCTATCGAAATATTATGGTTTATTGTTATAATGGATTTAATATTTATATATGATATTTATGAAATAAATATTCTTATTTAATTATAAATTATTAAATACCACTTACCTTAACAATTTTTTGAAAATGTTAGAGTCGCTTGTGAATTTGTGTAATGTACAGACTACATGAAGCGATGTAACTCGTTTTTCACCACAACATTATAAGAACTATTATAAAATTTTATATAATGATTAAAACGAATCATATGATATTATAATGATTATATTGATTATGGAACCCCAACCCATTGGAAATAACCATAACTTCCAAACCAAACCATACATAAAAAATAGATGTAGCTGAAAACTAAAATTATGAAAATGATAATGAGTGGTTGTTAATGATTGAGTGATAATATTTTATAAATACAATGTTAATGGTATAAAAATTAGGAATATTATTATGAATTCAATTAAAATTTATTAAAATTTATTATAATGAAGGTTAAAATCTCTTACGATATATGTTATACGTGATGTATGGGGTTATCCTCCCATTTCTGTTTCTATGAGACATATGTACGATTCCCCACATGTTTCAGTCATATTTTCTATATAATACCATATTCATATGATATATCATGAATTTATATTTCTTAATGTTATTAGATAGTTCATTTGAAGTTATTTATTAAATTTTAGATAATATTCAAAATTCAAAAAACGAAATAAGGGTTTTACATTATAATTTCACATTATACTAGGACTATTAATTATCAATTCTTAATAATTAAATTATAAGTTATATTAATCAATAATATAGTTTATTTTATTCTACTATTTTTGTTTTTGATAAATAACAGTTTCTGTTTTATTTTCCACTATATAAGAACAAATCATTTTCAAATAACATTATTTAGGAAACAAAAAATGTTTTTCTATTCATTAATGATTATTTTTTTTCACATAAAAAATTAATTTAAATTTTTTTCATTAATTTTTTTATAATGTTAAATTATTTCTTAAAATAATTTTTAATTTTTTTAAATTTCATTAAAAAATATAAAGTTAATATTTTTTTCTAAATATTTTGATTTTTAACAAATGTCTATATATAATATTTGTCTTATAATATAACAATAAAATATATTATCAATAAATAAAGACTATTGTTTAATTTGAAACATTTGTTTCATGTTTTTATAGTTCATTTTAAAAAATAATTATTTTACCTTATACTAGAGAAATGTTTTTTATTTTAAATTTTTGAATTCATAATTAAATGAGTATTTTCCTCAAGAAATCATCCATAAATATTTTAAAGGTATTTTAATCATAACAACACCATTTTATGTTTCTTATGACTTAATTTGGATATGATCCAATGTTACTATATTTATCTATTCTCTATATTTTTATCGATTATGATGATGAAATTGTTATTAATTTTGTTTTATTTTACATTGAATTATCTACAATGAAATTAAATAAAAATTCAAAATCTTAAGTAAATCTTATGTTAGAATTATGATTATGAGATAAATGGTTCTTTTATATCCCTACAATCAATTGGTTAATGTTTATTATTTTTGATCTTAAAGGGAATCCATGTGGTTATCCCAATCCTAACATAGGGTACATGGGATATTATCCCAAGTACAAAATAGGGTATAAAAGCAGTTATAAAAAGATAAAAATAGGGTACAGTAGAGGTAATCCTTGCGGGGAATGTATTTTATAATAAATATACAATAAATATTATTGATTCTAATTCTCACAAATACCATTTTTTGTTTTACAAATTATTTCACATTAAGTGTATTTCAAGAATTTAATATTTATTAGATTCATTATTATGGAATTATATTCAATATTTTAATTTGAAACAAATATTCATTAATGTGTTTAGATTATGTTTTAGTATATTTTGGAAACACATCTCATACCAAATGTTGATATAAGGAAAAAACCCTTATGCTTGGAACAACATGTAAGGAACAAACCCTATGTTCAGAAGAGTAATTATTGATCATCATATATAAATTTTTAGAAAATTATTGTTAACGAAAATTTTATTTTGATGGAACCTTATGTTTGTTAAGAGAAGATGGTATGGTTGAGAAACCCTATATATGTAAGGAACACTACATTTTAGAAAAAAATATATGGTTCACAATCCTTTAATTTATGATCTACCTTATATTAGACACCATACATTCATAGAATGAAAAATTTATAGTTGAACTATACATTTGGTGCCATTTCAATAAATAAATGAACCCCTATATTGAATTATACCACTTTAGATATTTGAATTCCTTATTTTTTTCTAAGATTTCTGCAATGGAATAGATAGAATAAATGATCTAATAAAATCTCATTTATGACTAATTTAAAATCACTTATTTATCAATTGAAATAATTGTATTCATCTTATAAAATCCATAATATTCTTATGGCATGTTACAACTCCCTTGGACTATTTTGAATTTGAATATCCATGATCTATTGGTTTATTTAATTGGATGTGGAAAACTGAAGTGATTTATTTTATATATATATTAACTAATTTTTTAAAAATATACATTCCTCATATGCAATTGTATTCTTGTAAATACGTATTATATTGTTTCTACAATGAATGATCAAAGATGTTATTTGTGAATGAGGATTCACTTTGAATTTTATGAATTTTCAACCCCATACTATTGTTAGAGTAGTACTATTTTTTTCTACTAAAATTGAAGATCATTTGCAACAAGGATCACTAAAGATTTAATCTTTCCTGAATACATTCATTTATCCAGGAGAAGATCTACAAAATGTCATTTTCTATTGCTATAATTTTAATGATCAACCCAAACCATAAATAATTAAATTCTTTTCATTTAATGGTGTATTAATAGCTCGATCTTAGTTATGGTTTAATATCATCTTTTTTATTTAAGCTTTGGTTTTTTGAGTTCCTAGAAAATGAACATGGAGTCTCTTATTATCCTTATTGTAAAGGTGTCAATTTCATGATCTCATTTATGGATTTGACGGTCTTGTGATAAGAGGAAATGTTTCTAGTGAAATTACCAAAGATGAAAGAGATATAATTGATGGTGTGGACTAAGGGAGAATTGTGACCTAAACCGCTATAAAATTATTGTGGTCATTATTTTTGTTTATCAACTACTCATATTTTACAATAAATAAAATTTTTCATATATGCATAAAATAATGATGTAAAAATCGTGAATTGGAGAATATTATCGAAAAGAAAAAATTAAACCCCTTCTTATGTTATCATTATGTTATTATTAACTAAAAATTGGTATCATAGGTGAGTTATTGGAAAAACAAATTGGGACCATATTGGATGGAGATAGAAGTTTGATGTTTTTTCTATTACAGAGTTTTGGCATATATTTTCGAAGAATATAAATGAATTCCCTTTGTAAAGGACGTGAAAACATAATGATGTGTTACTAATTTGTATTTAACATATATCATAATTTTTGATTACTTGCGATGAAATCCATATTAATGAATTGTGATGTAATGGTTCCACAAGTAATATTATATTTTTATTAAAAGGATTGATGATAGTGGAAGATAGGGAAGGTTCAATAATTGTTTGTGAAACACATATGATGCTAAAGTAGTTTGATCAAATAATACATATCACGATAGTAGAGTTCACGATGAAAGATAAATAATGGTTAAGGAATGTTGTGATGAGAATCATGACAATGAAATGGGTGATCAGGAGGTAGTACAAAATAATGTTTTATCGTGGTGCTATTTTCCAATATTAGCCAAATTTGATTGCTCGAAAATTTAGAGATGGATAAATGTGTTTTAGGAAAAGTATTTTGTGCACATGATTGATGGGAGTTTGGAATGATGCTTTCAATTCATGATTCATGGTTAAAATATACAAAAATTAAAAATAATAATTTCCGTGAAATATTCAAAAAGTGCACGAAAGATGAGGTTGGTGTGAAAGATAATTATGCACCCAAAGTGACATCAATTGCGGTTTTTCATAACGTTCCAGGATACTTCATGACGTATCAGGTTTTTTATGCATGGGTTCAGTGATGGAAATAAATAAGAGGTGACCATATCTCATTTGATAAGATTGAAACTTAGATAAATCTTGAGCTCTGAGATGCGAATGAATTTTATGTAAAGGGGAGTGCGTGAACGAAATACATTCGCATGTAAGAATGAGATGTTATGTGCAAGAGGTGTTTCATGAAAAAAGTAAAATCCTGTGAGAATGGAATAAAATATTCACGTAGGCCACCTAATAGGGTTCTTATAAGATTCAGTTTTTCGGCACATATTTAGTTGTTAATAAGATAGTTTTTACCATCTTCTGGGTAGGAATGTTAATATTTTTACTTCAGAGAATACACATATTAAATTGTAAAGAAGAACTGAAATAATTTAATTCCCTATTTTTTTATGAGGGTGAACACACACTTACAGATTTCTTTCCAAGTACTACACAAGTGTAATTATATATCCTACTCATTTTATTCCTCATAAAGGTATTTTTTTCTAATGGATTGTGTGGTACTAGTTTATTTCGATACCATTCCAAGGACAGAGCTACTCGTGTGGAGTAGTGAAACATATAAATCATGTATTCATATTTTTTTTGGTGTTTAATTTGTAATGAACTCTTTATCAAGAGTTTAAGGTTGTTTCAAAAATAATTTAATCCTAAATGAAATGGATATCACTGATTCACTCCTCCCAATCATAATGATAAATGGATCCTAACTTGGTACCATAAATTGTTATCATATTAAAGGTTTTACTCATTTTTTTCTTTGCGGATGTTTGGAAGAAATGTTTTGAAGGAGAATCTTAGTTTTTTTAATATTATGGGAATTATGAAATTTTATATGAATAATTATTATATCTAGAAAGATATATTGATTCCTTATCTTATGTATCATGGATATGATGTTCCTGAAACTAAAACAAATGGATTACCTACTATTGGTGAAAATTTTTTCTTACTCCTACATATAAGATGATACCTGAGAAAGATGGAGGAGATAAAAATGAATTACCATAATCTCTTTATGAGAGTGATTTTCTATGAGTGAATGATGTCGCTATATCCAAAGGAATCTGGGAACAACTGAAAAACATCTATGAAGGAAATAAAAATGTGAAGAAAGAAAGAAACATCAAATCTTGAGGATGATTTATGAGTACATTAAAAAGGGAGATTCAGAATCTATTAGGGACTACATTACCTGGGTAATTTTCATTGTTAACACAATTAGATTTTTTGGTGAATTTTTTTAGAATTTTACAATAGTTGAAATTATCATGTGAATTCTTCTTGAAATGTATGATGCTAATGTTTCATCATTGGATGATATAGATCATGAAACAATATATATAGATGATATTCATAGCACTCTAATCACTAATTAAATGATAATGGAGAAGACGATTAATATAAAAACAAAAGTTGATAAAAAAATGACTTCCAATTTTATAAAGAATGATAATTCAAAAAAATTAATATTGATGATGAAGCTGGTGAGTCCAATTCTGAGGATATGGTCTATAAAAATTTTGAGGAAATTTTATGGTGGTTTTCTAATAATGTGAAAAGTGGTACAAATAAATAAAAGGGGTAAAATCCCCTGATATGTATCTAAAGTGGATCCATTGGCCATTTTGTGGAAAATTTACATCAAAATGTAATGATGAAGATAGTTATAAAGATAATAGAAGGAAAATAATATCATAAAAGTAACATGATGATAATGAAAAATATTCTTCAAGGGGGGGGGGTTAAAAAATTATTCATATAAAAACCAATAATATTTTTATCTAAAATGATCAAGAGGAAGATACTAAATCAAATCCAAAAAATATTTTGTTGCAAAATATAGGGAATATAAATTTATTATACAAGTGAATAATAAATATTTTTGGAGTAGTAGTTCTGAATAAAAAGAAACTCAACTTGAATATCTTCTGAAAGATGAGTTGATAGAATGATTGAGGAACATCAGAATACATTATAAGGAAGAAAACAATTTGTTAAATGAGAATTCAACTTCAATCAATCATGAAGGGTTTTCTGATGAGAATGTTGGGATGGTAAAGGAAATTTATGATCTGGATAATTATATTGAGAATACTAAATAATGCAATGATCATCATGAAGTTAATCTGAAGGCAAAAAGATGAATAGTTTGGACATGTACCACAAAAGAATTCTAATGTTGAAGAAAGGAATTTAAGCTTCAAAAAATCATTCCCAGATGTTTTTCAATGTTAATGTAGGGATTTACTTAAGATGTATCAACAAAAGTCATCTTTTATTGTTGAGAAGAAATATGGAACTAGTCCTGATAAGAACAAATATATAAAGGCTATGTATATGTCCAATGATAACAATGCTGAAAACATAGATGTATCATAAATTTATGAGATAAGAAAAATCTATTTTACGTATGGTTCTGATATGTATGAATAGAAATATGAACTAAATAAGAATGGTGAAGTTGAATACATGAAGGTTGATGGTCAACAATGTGCAGTTAATTCAGTTTTTAAGAATCATGTTCGAAATCCCGATCCATAAAGTGGCATCCGAGGAAAATATTCAATCTAAGATTAATACTGGTATAGTTGTTAATTTGTAATTACTAAAAATATTTTATTTTTTAATCAAAATCATTAATACTATTCCTGAGGTTATAGACTAAAAATATTTAGGGGGAGTTAATCATCTCAAAATAAGATGTGCATAAAGGAAGTTCATAATATAATTGAGAAGGATGGTCTGAAAGTTGAGAACATGTTCCAACCATTAGAATATATTTGTGATAGGTGTGAATAGCCTAGATATCTTGTCACTGTATGTCTTGTTTTTTTCCAAGCGGGAGAAATATTATTTTCAAATCCCAAAAGTTGGAGAAGAAGAATGAAAAGTAAAATAAAAAAACTCTTGTTGTAGAAACTTTATTGAATGCTACAAAAGGTGAATTTCCATGGATTCATGATAGTGGGTGATCTTCATATATAAAAGGAGACCTAATATTTCTGAAGAATGTGAATGTATTCAAATAAAAAACATTGAAATTTGGAAATGATAAATTCTAATTATCAATGTTATTGGATCATCCATCATCAGGAAAGAAAAGTTGAAATCCAGGAAAACATTATTTGTTTATGTGACCAAACACAATCTGTTCAGTGTCTCACAACTCTGTGATGGGGTAAAAAAGATTATATTCAGAAATATTTTTTGTGAAAATTGAACATAATGGAAAGTTAGTTACAAGAATCCAACATAGAAAAGGGAACATTCTCCCATTTGGTGAAATAAAAAGCACTTCTTACATGAGTATGGTGGATGGAAATCACTTATGTAATAAAAGGTAGATAAATATGTGTCAAAGAAACATGTATATGTTATATACATGAGACAATGTCTGAGAGATGACTGATTTATCAAGAAGAAGATATTGGTGTTGAAATATTAGTGAGAAAGGTTATATTACAAACTCTATGCATAAAAGAGTTAAAATTAACTCCAAATGCCCCATGTTACTTATACATTCTGATATCTACGTACCAATGAGCAAGAAAACTAAAAATAGAGATAAGTACATAATTACATTCATTGATGGCTTTAATTTCATTTAATGTGTTATTTATATGAGACATAAGTCAACTGAACTGAAAATGTCTAATATTTTCAGGAGGAATGAAGGGAAGGAATGTGATTATGCAGTGAAGTAGTTGAGAACTGATAATGGCAGTGGGTATAATAATGAATATTTTGAATGTTATTTTGAGAATCATGGAACTAGGAATGAGTTCAGTTTACCATACAAGCATCAACCAAATGGGGTTGCTAAAAGAAATAATACAATTCTAGTGGAAATGGGGAGATATCTGTTACATGAACATAGACATTCTTATTACTATTGGATGCAATCCATGAGCACTACCATGTATATTAAGAACTGATGTTTTCATAGGCCAATATCAGATTTCAATCTCTATAAAATGATCAATATAAAAAATCAAAGTCTAAAAAATATAATAGTATTAGGGATTTGATGCATTATAAAGAAGAAATGTTGAAAGCACAGAAATTTTGTGCAAAGAGAACATGGTATATTTTTTCAGGAAATGATCCATAAAATGCCGATAAGATATCTCAAAAAAATAAATTATGAAGAATTATTTATTCAAAATATGTGAATTTTGTAGAAAATGCTGAGATTGGAAAGCCTTCATATGTTGATGTGGATGTTCAGCATGATAGAATTGATTTTGTTAAAATTTCGGATAATGTTGCAGACTTTGTTTATCCTACTCATGAAGAGGAATCAGAATCAACATTACCAAGTGATGATGTTGAAATTGAAACAGCTCATCCTATGATGAGGAAACTATTGTAGGCTCAAAAAATTATATGATATCAACATCACTGTGTTCATAGAAAAAGAACAATGAATGTTATTACACATGCATCTCTCTATTCAAAATTTGAAACAAATGATGTAAATGATTCATTTATGCATCCATAATGGGTTCAGGATATGAATGAAGAGAATTATCAGAGAGAAAATAATTATACGAGGGAGTGTGTACCCATGTTGATGAACAATAACTTTATTGGTACAGTTTTTGTTTTCTCGAACAAGCTAAATGAACAAGGTGATGTTATAAGAAACAAAGCAATATTGGTTTTCAAAACGTATTGGAAAATTGAATCCTTTTATTTCAATGAAACCATTGCTTCAGAGTCATGGTTAAAAACAATTATAATATTTCTTTATATTGTCTCACAATGTGGATACAAAATCACTAAAATGGAAGTAAAATCCTCATTCTTGAATGGTGATCTTGATGCGGAATTTTACATTGATTATCCTTGGGGATTTGTTACTGGGAAGGATGAAAGTTATGTGTGTAGGTTGATGAAGGCTTTATATGAGCTAAAATATGCTCTGAGTGCATTGTATTATAAATTGGATACATTATTGGGGATGTTGAATATCAAAAAATGTATAGTTGATTTTAATATTTACATCGATGAATGTTTGGAGTTTTCTCTCCTCGTAATAGTTTGTGTTGATGATATTATCATTGTTGGATGTGATGGGAGATCGTGTGAATGATTTTATGAGGAGATGAAATGTCAATTGATATTTCCATGCTATGATAAATGAAATGCTATCTAAGGTTGAAAATTCTACATAAGGGCAACCACATTTTTATTTCACAAGAAATGTATGCTAAAGAACATCTGAAGAATTGTGGCATGTAGAATTTGAAAATAGGGTGCACCCTGATTTCATTGGGATAAAAGTTTTCTAAACATGTAGAAGGTAAAGATGACAATCAGATTGTTTTTTAAATTCTGATTGGAAGTCTATTATATTTGGATGCCTTAATATGAAACATCGTCTATATTGTTACCTTTTGTACAATATTTCAAAAAATTCCTAAATAATCACATTTGATTGTTGGGAAAATAATTCACATATATATCAAAGGCACATTATATATAAGAATCGGGAATGATAGCTCCGTAAATATTGATATGTTCCAGTATTCAGATGCTGATTGGGTAGGAACATTTGATGATTGAAGATCCACATCTAGTGTAGTTTTCATTTTGGGGAAAGGTGTGTTAGTTGGTATACAATGAAACAGAATTGATTAACCCTTAGCACTACTAATGCTGATTTTTTTCTACCACTCAAGCGATTACTTAACTTTTGTGGATGAATACTCAATTCGATGATCTACTTATTAATGTAATTTTACCCTTGATCTTGGGTTGTGACAATCAAAGTGAAATCTATATTACATGGAACCTAGTATAACGTTCCTATTCAGAGAACATTGACATCACATTCCACTTCATCAAATAACATATGGAGAAGAATGAGTTGAAGAAGAATGATGTTCCTATATTGAAAAAAAGTTACTGATATATTCACCAAACCAATACTAAACGAACAATTTTCTAAATTGAGGATGAACATCGGTGTCCAACTTCCTTCATATCAATGTTGTGGTACATTGTTATGACCCTTCCTTCGTATACCTTTGGATAGTGTAGTCCAAAGGGATAATTGTTTCACAAGTTTATCCATATCTTTGCATTCATAAAGTGAGATTTATGGGTTTGTTGTGAATACAACATGTATGTGTTTGAACTATTAAAATTATATTTTTGATTAGTTGTATGAAACAAAATTTTTGTATTCTTGGAAGGATGAAGAAGTGGAGAAAGCTGTGGAATATTTTTTGAGGAAATTCTTAAAAAATTTCATATTTACTATGTTTAGACAACATGGTATTGCTATAAATAAATCATGTTCCTTATAATTAGGTTGCACACGTAGGATTGGAATTTTTTATAATTAATCCATTGCATGATGTTACAAAGTTCAGTGATTTATAAATCCTGGATGACAATAAAATCCATGTCGGGGGATTTTTCTGACAAAGTTGGATGGAGAAGAAAGTCAAAAGAGTTTGTTGTTGTAGAGAATTGTCTATTGTTTTCAAAGAATATAAATCAATTCACATTATAAAGGACATGAAAACTAGACGATGATTTAATGATTTTTATTTCCAAAATATCATATGTTTGGAAAACTTATGATGAAATACTTATGAAGGAAAGGTGGGGTGTAAAGGTGGCTTTAGTCATATTCATATTTTATTAGAATGAATTATTCTAGTGGAATATAGGGATGTATCTTTACTTTTCATTGAAAATATGATGATGATATAGGTGTTGGATCAAAGGACACATATCATGGTAGTAGAGTTCTTGGTGAACGCAAAATAATGGTTTTGAAATCGATTAAGAGAATAACAAAAAAAGTATGGATGATCTGGAGGCATCATAAAAGGCAGTTTTTTGGTGCCTTCGTATTCCAGTGTTATCCAAATTTTTGGGCATGAAAATCTGGAGATGGAGAAATTCGAATATTGGAATTTTTTTTGGGCACAATATTAAGGGGTGTTTGGAATGAGGTTTGAAAGGCTTGATTCTATATTAGAACATCAAAAAATGGAATATTCATGATGTGACTAAATGATTCACGAAGTTCATGAAATATGAGGTAGGCACGAAAAAGACTTAAAACCCCAATGCGATGTCAAATGGGGGTTTTCACAATGCTTTAGGATCTTGTGGGACACATCACGGTTTTTGCACATGGGGGTCGGTGATGGCAATAAATAAGATAAGACCCCTTTCATTTGAGAATCTCAACAATTAGAGAAATCGTATGCTCTGATGTGGGAATGAATTTTATGTAAAGGGGATTGCAAAAAATAAATAGAATTTTACAGAAGAATGAGATGTTTCCTACACGAAGAGTGTTGCGTGAATGATTGATGTTGCGTTTAATATGTGTTTCGTGAAAAAAGTCAAATATTACACATGTGGTCTAAAATTTGTGCACAAGACACGTAAAAGTGTGCACAAAATATTTGGTTTATTTGCACATAATCAGTTGTGCATAACAGTGTTCTGACCATCTTCTTGGTTGGAATGTTATGATTTTTACTTTAGAGAATAACCCTATTCAATTGTTTTGAAGCACTCAATTAGTTTAATTTCCTATTTGTGATAAGAGGGTGCACACACAATTGTGTATTGTTTTCCAAGTGATACCTATGTGTAAGGGTATATCCTACTCATTGTATTTCACATTAAAGGATTGTTTTCCACTTGATTGTGTGGTACTGTATTTTTTCTGTATAATACCTAGGATGTAGCTACTCTTGTTGAGAAGTGAACCTTGTAAATCATGTGTTCTTAAAGTCGTGTGTGTTCAACAGGGAAAGAACTCTTTATCATGTATCAAATGTTATTTCAATGACAATTTAAACATAAATGAAAAGGTTATCATTGATTCACCCCTTCCCCTCCAAGTGATACTTGAATCTGGACTTGGTATTGTCAATTTGTATCAGATCCACGTTTTCCATCATTTTTTCTTTACTGATGTTTTGAAAAAAGGTTTTGATGGATAATCAGAATTGTGTGAATAGTAAGGGGATTCCAATATTTGATGGGAATAATTATAAAATATTTAAATATATAATGATTCCTTATCTTATGTATCTTGGATATGATGTTCTTGAAAGCACAAGAGATGGATTTTCTGCTATTTATTATAATATTCTTCCTACTCCTCTCGATAAAAAGATTATTGAGAATGATAGAAGAGATAAAAATGATTTACTCTAATATTTGTTTGACTGTGAATTTTTATGAGTGAGTGTTTCTTGTACCAATGGAATATTGGAAAAACTAAAAAAAAATTCTATGAAGGAAATACCAAAGTGAAGAAGAAAAAACCTCAAATCTGGTGGCTAAAGAATAAAGATGTGAAAATGAGAGAGTCTGAATCTTTTAGAGACATGTTTTCTTGGTTAAATGACATTTTTAGTACTATTATATTACTTAGTGAATCATTATAGAATTCAATAGTTTTTTAAAGGATAGAGTGAATTTTTTCCAACAATATTGATGCTAATGTTTCATCATTGGAAGACAGAGATCACAAAACTTAATGACTATATTATTTTGATAGCACCATCATCACTTATGAAATTTTATGGGATAAGAATATGAAGAGAAAAACAAATTTTGATATAGATGTTTCATTCAAGGCTGTAGTAAAAGATAATTAAATGAAAATTCACATTGATGCCGATGCTGGTGAGTCGAATTCTGATGATGAGGTATGTAAAAACATTGATGAAATTTTATCTTTGTTT
The DNA here is from genome assembly GCA_963277665.1 of Viscum album. Lineage (NCBI taxonomy): Eukaryota > Viridiplantae > Streptophyta > Magnoliopsida > Santalales > Viscaceae > Viscum > Viscum album. Next base: position 2,019,997,903 of record OY728127.1, read on the forward strand.
TCTCAGAATGTGAAAATATTTACAATGATATAAAAGGTGAAACACCCATTGATATGTTATTAATGTGGAGTTGTTTTCCAATTTGTGGCCAATTACCCTCTAAAGGGAAAGATAAAGATAGTGATGATGAAAATGAGAGGGAAAGATGATCATGGAAGAAGTAGGCTAACAGAGATAAATATTCCTCAAAGGGTATGTTTAGAAAATTATTCAAATAAAAAAGACGAATATTTTTATATACAGATGGTGAAGAGGAAGATAGTGAATCAGAATATAAAAAATCATTTGCAGAGAAATCTAGGGAGAAATTTTATTGCGGTTATGAATAATAAAAATTATGGGAGCAGTAATTCTAATGAATAAGAAACTCAACATGAATTTCATCTATAAGAAGAGTTGAAATATTGCTTTAGGAAGATCAAAAACATGTAATGGAAAATAAGTACTTTTTAAATAAAATTCAACATCAAACAATGAAGACGTTTTTAATGATGATAAAGACTAGATGGAAATGTAAATTTATGATCTAAATAATTCTCTTGGGAATGTTAAGAATTTTGATGGTCATCATGAAGTTAAGATAAAGGCCAAAGAATGAGAGATAGAACATTACCAACAGAAACATTATAAAGATTAATAAATGAATAAAAGTTACAAACAATCTATATTATATGTTTTTGAATGTTCTAGTAAGGATTTACCTAAGAAGTATGAAAAAAAGTTTTCTTCAAAAGTAGAGAATAATGATGGAACTAGTTACCAAATGAACAAAATTGGAAATGATATGTATATGGAAAAGGTACCAATTCTAAAAAAAATCAGTATCTAGAATTAAAGGGATCAAAATAATCACTTCTACTTCTATTTCTGATAAGTCTGAATATAAATCTAAACTGAAGAATAATTTACTTTTGAAAACAATAAGGTTGATGGTTAGCGGAGTTATGTAAAGAATGTTGTTGAGAATAATGTTCACAATCTCATTAAATATGGAATCTTCAGAGGAAAATATCCATTCTATGGTTACTTGTGGTATTGTAGTTGATTTTGACATACTGAAAATATTTTTTGGTTTAATCAACATCATTACTACTATTCCACAAGTTATGGGAGTAAATTTTTTTGGTGGAGTCAATCATTTCAAAAGAATAACTTCTTAATGAATGTTCTTAATAAAACTAAGTAGGTTATTCTAAAAGTTGAGAATATGTTCTGACCATTCGAAACAATTTGTGACAGTTGGGAATAGTCTTTATATCTTGTTATCGGATGTTTTGTTTTGATTACAACACAAAAAATAATCTTTACAAATCCCTAAAGTTGGAGTTAAAGAAAGAAAAGGTAAAATAGAAAACACTTATTATAGAAACTCCATTGAAAGATACAAAAGGAGAACATCCATGGATTCATGAGAGTGGGTGTTCTTATCATATGAAAAGAGACCTAATGTTTCTTAGGATTGTGAAAGACATCAAATAATGAACAATTTCAATGGTCAATAATGAATATCTAAGGATTAATGGTGTTGGATCAGCCATCATTGGGAAATAAAAGTTGAAATCTAGGAAAACATTGTATGTAAATTGGTTGGAAAAGAGTTTTCTATGTTTCCCACAACTCTGTGATGAGGGAAATAAAGTTATATTCAAAAAAACTAATTTTTTTGAGAATTTAATATGATGGAAAGGTATTTACAAGAGTCCAATGTACAAAAGGTAACTTGTTCCAAGTTGGTGAAATACAAAACTCTTATTACATGAGTATGGTGGATAAAAATCAGTTATGGAACAAAAGGCTAGGACATATATGTCAATGAAACATGTGAAAGTTATCAGCATATTACAATGTCCACGATATTCCTGATTTATTATTAGGAAGCGATTTGTGTTGAAATTTTTTTGAGAAATGGAATATTACAAACTCACTGCATAAGAGGGTTTACATTCTCTAAAAATTCCCTTGGAAAATATACATTCTGATATCTTTCCTCAAATGTGAAAGAAATCAATAAATAGAGATATGTATTTCATAACATTAATTTATGACTTTACTTTCATTACTTGTGTTATGAATATGATATATAAGTTAGATACACTGAAAATTTTTAATGGTTTTACGAGGAAAGCAGACAAGTAATGTGAGTATTCAGTGAATTAGTTGAGAACAAAGAATATTAGTGAGTATTACAATGATGATAATGAATGTAATCTTGAGAATCATGGAATTCAGACTGAGTTTAGTTTTCTATAAACACCTCACAAAATGGGGTTGATGAAAGAAATAATAGAAGTCTACATGGTATGGGGATAACTATGTTACATGAACATAGTCTTTCTCATTATTATTGGAGGCAAGCCATGATTTCAACTGTGTATTTTCATCATATCTGATGTTAATATAGTCCAAAATCAGATTTGACTCAATACGAAATGTTCAATGGAAAAACTCCAATTCCAAAACACTCTATTTTTTTTGGGAGTCTAGGAATTATAATTAAGAATGATTGAATCCATAGAATGTTTTGGCAAGGAGGTGATGATGGAGATTTTCATGGTTATGATCCATAATGAGGTGGATACAGATTTCTCAACAATGAAACAAAAAGAATTATTGATTTTACGGATGAGAATTTTGATGAAAATGTTGAGAAAGAAAATAATTCATAAGCTGATGTGGAAGTTGTGTATGATAGAGAAGAATTTGTTACCAATTCTGATAATATTGCAGACCATGTTAGTCCTACTCATGATGTGGATTCTAACAAAACATTATAAATTGATGAGGATGAAATTATAATAACTCATCCTATTTGGATGAAATATGTGGAGGATCAAAATATTATTAGAGATCAACATCAGAGGGTTCAAACCCAAAGAACAACAAATTCTATTAAACACACTTATTTATATTAGAATGTAGACCTGAATGATGTAATTGAACCATTTGAACAACTATAAAGGGTTGAATCTATGAATGAAGATCTTTATCAGATAGAGAATAATGATACTTTGGAACTTCTACCCAAGTCATACAGCAAGAATATTGTTGGATCAAATTAGGTTTTCCAAAATAATATTAATGAATAAAGAAGTGATAAGAATAAAATAATTATTGGTTAGCAAAGGGTATTCACAAAATGAATCCATTTATTTTTGATGAGATATTTTCTCTGGTTCCAAGGATATAAACAATCGAAATCTTTCATTCAATTGTCGCCAAACGAGGTTACAAAATCATTCAAATGGATGTAATATTTCCATTCTTTAATGGTGATCTTCAATAGGATGTTTACATTGATAAAACATGAGTATTTGTTATTGGTAATGATGAATGGTAAGTGTTAATGTTCATGAATTCCTTGTATATGATAATATTGGATCCATGGGAATTGTATTTAATATTTGATACTTTCTTGATAAAGATTAATTTCAATAAATACATAGTGGTCAAAAATCATTACATCAAGGAATTTCAACAGTTTTTTCTCATCATAATTGTTTATATCGATGAAATTATCTTTGCTGGAAATGTTGAATATTAATGTGAGTGACATCATAAGGAGATGAATATGTCATTATTTATTTCCATACTAAGATAAATGAAATACATTCATAGGTTGATAATTATAAATAAGGGGAATCACATTTTTATTTCTTGAGAAATGAGTGCTAGGATCTTCTGATGATGTTTGGCCTTGAAATTTCGAAACTAGTTCCCACACCAATTTTAGTGGGAACTAAGTTGTATAAATATAGAGAATGCAAAGAAGTTGATCAAAAATAGTTTTAGAATCTGATTGGTAGGCTGTCATATTTTACTGTCTCAAGAGATGACATCGTCTATGATGTTACCTTATGTGATAAATTTTATAGAAGTCCAAGTGAATCACATTATATTTTTGGAAAAATTATTATTAGATATATCAAAGTCACAAAAAACGTTGGAATCTTGTATAATGGCTCAAAAAAATTGATCTATTTAGGTATTCAAATAATAATTGGGAAGGAAATACTGACGAAAAATGATACACATCTTGTGGAGTTTTATTTTTAGGGAAAATTATTGTTAGTTGGCATAAATAGAAATAGAATTCAGTAACCCTAATCTTAGCTAGTGATGACTATGTTTATTCCACTCATGCTGCTACCCAACATATGTGGATGAAATCTCAGTTTGAATATTTACCTATTGAAGTAAAGTCACCCTTTCTCTTGGGATGTGAAAATCCATGCACAATCAGTCATACAATGACCCCAATAAAACATTCTCGTTCAAATCATATGGACATAAAGAACCACATCCTCATATAGAATGTTGAGAAGAATGTGTTGAAGCTAGAGTATGTTCCTACATCAGAAAAAGTTTCTAACTTATTCAGAAAACCATTAATAAAGGAAACATTTTAAACTTTTAGGTTCGACATGGGTATCCAAACATTTTCTTATCAAGGTGGATATACACAGCTATGTAGCCTATATCATATATAATTTGGATATGGTTTTTAAGGGGATGAATTGTTTCATAATTCTATCCAAATGGATGCATGAAAAATGGTGGAGTTATGGGGATGTTGTGAATCCATAATATATGTGTGTGGACTATTCTAATTGTATGTTGGAGTGGTTGTAGAAAACAAAATTTGTTTATTACATGAATGTTAAATAAATTCATAAATCTTTGGATGATGTATTTTAGGAAAGGCTTAAAAAATTAAATATTCACTTTGTTTTGATAACAGTGTCTTATTTTCAATAAATCATGGTTCCTACAATGAGTCAGCTCACGTAGGATTAGAGTTGTTGATAAGTATTCCATTGCATGATGTTAAAATGTTCTTTTATTTATTAATCGTGGTTGAAAAAAAAATCCAAAGGGGGTGATTGTTGGGACCAAGATGGATAGAGATGGAATAATGAAGAATTTTCTGTTACAGAGTGTTGACTTTTGTTTTTAAAGATGCTAAATCAATTCACATTCTAGTGGACTTTCAAAATAGATAATGCTTTAATGATTTGTATTTCCAAAATATCATAGGTTTGGAGAAAAAATGATGAATGCCTTATGATGGAAAGGGGGAGTAATGGTGTTGAAAATAATATACAATTTTGATTGTAAGGAATGATTCTAGTGGAAGATTGGGAAGATTCAGTACATTTCATTGAAACTATGGCGATGCTAAATTTAACAAGCCAAAATTTTATTAATGAAACTTAATCTTGATCTAATTAATTGTATTATTATGTAAAATGGTTATATAAAATATGCACTTTCTGGTTTTTATGTTTTTTTATTTTAGAATACCATTAAGAATGGTTACTATTTCTAATATATCCATTGAACAATGACTACATGGTTAGTATAAATATTGGGCTTCCACAAATCTAATTTACTCTGACAAAGAAGGTGATGGTCTCATCTAGTAGAATTGCTCTAATAGATGCCCATTTATTGGATCTCTAAAGGAGTTAGTGTCAGTAGAATTCTCTATTTACCAAGCCCAAGTAGAGATTCAACACATTAAGCTTGGATTGATCCGCCTATGAGAGAAGTGGATGTTAATAGAGATTACCACCCAAGCGATGCTTTTCGAGCCACCCCAAGAGTCTATCACCATCCCACACAATACCCTTAGGTCTAATGTGTGTGTTTAAGGTTTTAATGTAACCAGGCCCTAGCAATATGATTATGTGAATTATTTTTTATAGAATAACGAATATAAATTCATTTTGTTATTGTTACTATGTAAATCGTTTTTAATGCAAAAATAGTATTTTTAGTGAATATTCAATTATGAAAACAATTTTGATGAATTAATGGATTTTTTATTAATTATTATTTTGAAACAATATTGTGACTAAATATAATTTTTTTTTTAAAAAATTGATTGTATAATTTTTATGAATATAATTGTAATATTTATTAAGGTTTGAAAGCTATTTTTGTCCAAACCCATGAATTTTCGATAAATGTATTTTCTTATTATAAAAGTAAAAATTAACATATTAAGAAAATCATTTAGGTAAAATGAATTATATTTTTATAGTCATGATGTCGAAATTATCCAACATTTAACTTTTATTAATTTTCTGAAACAAACAAAATTTGTTTTGAAAATTAAATACTGTTTAAATATATAATCTGTTTTATGGCATCATAATGACCCAATATTGATGTACTAAAATACTATAATGGGATTTTCAGCCAATATATATTTATCCTTTAAAATAATTTAATTTTATGTTTTTTTATCTATTTAACAAATCCTTAGTGGACCCTCCAAGACTTATAAAACATTGTATATTTTTAAAATGATTTTCATGAGATTTTTACTATCCTACAAAAAAGCAAGACTAATATTTTATTACGTGAGGCAATAGCCTTATAAAATTATTTTTTCCACTCTCTTTTGGAATTACCCATGTGAAAAAACCATGGTTTTGTTTTTGGTTTTGATTAGTTTAATGCGTGGTGTCCAAAACCTACATAATATCATATTCTCTCTTTTTTTATAAACCAACCCAAGATCACAATTTTCTTCACTCAAATACCATGTTGAACATCCCTACTCTTCAGTACTATCTCTAGTATCCTCCCAATTTTCCCAAACCTCCCATGAAGCCTCTCTCATACCAATCCCAAGACTTAGTGATCACACTTCCATGAATGTGATTTCTTCATTTCTCAATCATGCAAAAATTTCAAAATGTTGTTATAAATTTTTTGATTCTATTAAAAATTTTGGGTTTTTATTTCACACTTCCCCATACATTCCTTATTATGTTTTAATGATGAGATACATCTTTATCAATAATTAATGCCTCCTATGTACACCTTTTACCATAAAGAATTTCAGTAAGGAATTTCTCTCTTCTCATTTACATTTCAGAAATTCATTTGTATAATGAAATTAAATTCCATTACATAAGTTGGGAAATGTGTATATAAGACCCCCTTACTGTAAATATCATTTAAATATGATTATACACACATTTCTATCTTTTCAACCATTTTTATTAACTCTTATATCATGACATTATACTACTGAAATTGTACCACATTTTACCAAACCAAAGTCACTCTGTAGTGAATACAATGCCCATTTCTATATCAAGGTAATTCTCATTTACGCACATTTACTTATTTATTATAGAGTTTATTTTCATAATTCCACCTTCCTTTATCATGTAATAAATTATGATGTTTAATAAATCCATGTTACATGATCCATGAGGAACACTTATGCATGAAATGAAATGATTAAGAATGGTGCACCCTGATAGTTCTCTAATGCATTGGTAAAAGATTATTATCTTGATAAGTGAAGTGAAATGTGGGTTTAATAATGATAATGTAAGTAATATGAGTGTTTACTCATGATCCACGTGCAATGAGCCTTGGTATATTCTAATATCATGTTAAATGTTGTTTCTATATTTTTAAGCTATGATAATCAAGCTATATCATTCCTTTATGTTCATGTCTCTTTTATGAGCCATTGATATGCCTATTTCTACAATGTATTGTATTCTTCATGTTATTCCTTGTTTACTCCCTTACTGGTAATTATAGATGACCATATTCATATGTGTCCTTAGGATATCCTACTCAATGTCGGGTATGAGGGAATGTAGTGGTAATGTAAAGGATGTTCTCAATAAAGATGTTTTATTTTTATGACTTATGTCATCATGTAATGTTCATAATTTTAAAATACAATAGACCCCTATATCCTCAGAGTAGTCTTAAGTTCATGTGTATGTAATAAGTCATTTTAATGCGTTTAATAATGATCATTGCTGTTATAGTCAGTATCCAAGACAAGGTTTCATTATTTTTGGGGTTATAATTACAATACCCTAGTGAAAGACATAGGGATAAGACTAAGTAAAATAAAGAATCCCAAAAATTTTGGTGATTATTGAGTATGTTGTTTATCATGTAAATAAAACTCTATATGGATACGAGCATATATAGGCAGATCTAGCACAGATTTATCTATGTCTAAAACCAGAAAATATCGCTTTTAACTAGACACGAATGAGAACTGGTTCAAAAAAAAATAGTCCTTGCAACACTCTTGGTTATGAAACTCATGTGGGATATACTTCGGTAAATTTTTAATATTTGTATGAACCATTATTATGGGAATTAAAAAAAAGTCCCCTAAGAATATATATTGGGAATTAGATCGTGGGTAAAATAGAAATGTTAATGAAATAAATGTAATTTATAAGGAATGTCTTTTTTTAATTTGATTCCCCTTTATGTGTTAACCATATAATTCCTTTTATTCCTTTCAATTGCAAATAAATGGTGCTCTCTGACTAATAACCAATGTGAAGAACAATGTGAATAATTTTTTAATGAGATGCCCTATATGATGGTAGTGGAAATCACAAACATTATCACGATACTCTCCCAGTTAACTTATCATTTGAAAACAAACATGGGTTAAGAAGAACGTCTAACCCCCTCTAAGAATGAACAAGAAACAGTCGAGAGCATTGTGAGACAAAGGACTCTTACTTTTAATGGATCATCTGATCCCTCAATTGATGAAAAACAGATCAACTCAATTGAAAATATCTTCACTATCCTTCAATGATCCAAACAAGAGAAAGTTCATCTGGCTGCTTATCGCATAAAGGGTGAAGATGATCAATGGGGGAAATAGATGAAAAATATAAATCCTAAGGGAGAGATCGTGGTGTTGGAATATAAGGAATTATGAAAAAAATTCGATAAATATTTTCCTCGCACCCTCCGACGTAAGATGTAAAGGGATTTCCTTTACCTCAAGAAAAAATATGACTAATCCCATAGATCGTATGAGGAAAACATCACAAGTCTTGCATGATATGCCTCTATCTTTGTCTTTACACTCTAATGTATGCATTACTGCTTATTTGGTGGGCTAAAACCTAGCCTACAGAATGCCCTAGGGATCTGTGACATCAATAGCTATGATGAAATTGTCTGATGTGAATTCATTGTCAAAATGGATACTAGTGAATATTAGGGGTATCATTGGGATAAGAATCGTATGGTGTAATTTAATTCTAGTAGTATGATGGATAAATTCAATGGTGTTAATAAAATTCTTCACCCCACTTTCCAAAGATGCGTAAAGAAGAACCCAATAAATTGATTGAAGGGGAAGAGGAAAAGGTTTAGGTGTCGAAGTGAAGGGAACATGGCCATTAAATACAGAAAAGAAAAAACCCAATAATGTGACAGAGGATATGAACACTCTTTTCAACCCTCAACTTGTTTTTCATGGAATCAACTATAAGGAACCATGGAACATTAGAAAACAGTTCCCTAAGCAATGGGTTTTTTGAGGGAACCCATGAACTCCAAGGAAGAAGGGATGGTCTTTTCCATCTATACTGTTGAAGTTAACCCTGACAAAGAGGTTCTGACAAGTACCCTAGTTATTCATTCAAGAACAAAGAAGATATTTTTTGATTCTGGTTCTACGTGTTCTTTTATATCCAGAATATTTTGTAGAAAATCCCAACACCACAAAAAATCATGGAAGTAATGATGTTGATGAGAATGAAAAATGGTGCAATCATTTCATCCCACGAATATAACTCCTCCCCTATCATAATTTGTCTATTTGACTTACCTTTTAACCTCATAATACTCATTCTAGAAGAATTTGATGCAATTATTGGCATGTATTGTCTTTCATTATATAGACCCAACATAAATTTCAATGAGAGAGATTCACTCTCTACATCGGAAATCAACACCTAATTCTATAAAAGTTCAAAGAGTATGATGAATATTCATTAGCACCATCATCTAATGTGTGGATATTACTGCCCTATAAGCATGCATACCATTCTTAGATGATTGATTCTATGGAAGAAACCATCAATGAATACTTGCCTATTTGGAGGGAATTTTCTAAACTGTTTCCCATGGAATTGTCTGGTCTTCCTCCTATAAGAGACGTTTTGTTCACAATTGATCTTATACATGGGGCATTTACAATATCAAAGACTCCATATATAATGGATGTTGAGGATATTGAGGATCTAATGAAACCACTCCTTGAGAATATAGATAAATGGTTTATACACACAAGTGTTTCACCAAAGAGTGCACCAGTCCTCTACATCAAGAAGAAGGATGGGTCAATGCGCCTTTTCATTGATTATCACGAGCTCAAAAAAATCACTATAAAGACCAAGTATCTTCTAAAATGAATTGATGAATTGTTCGATCAGCTACATGTAACATAATACATCTCCATGGTGTATTTTTGGTTCGGATATTACCAAGTAATGGTAAAGAAGGAGGATATCCCCAAGACTAGTTTTCGTACAAGATAAAGGCACTATGAATTCAAAGTAATTCCTTTCACAATAAAAAACGCACCAACAATTTCATGGACTTGATGAATAGAGTCTTTAGATATTACCTTAAAAAAATTGTGGTAGTCTATTTAGATGATATTCTAATATAATTCAAAACAAAGGTGGACCATGAGGATCATTTATGAACTATACTAGAGACCTTATGACTAGAGAATCTCTATGAAAATTTCATCAACTGTGCATTCTGGATGATAGAGGTCTCATTAATGGGTCATATCATTACAAGAAATGAGATATCTATGGATCCCTCCAACACGGAATTAATTAAAGGATATTCGAGGCCAACATCAGTAATGGATATCTATAGATTACAGGGGTTAGAACGATATTTCAGCCTATTTGTGAGAAATTTATCATGATTGTCCAACCATCTAACCCAGCTAACTCCGAATGGAGTAAAGTTATCTTTGAGTGATGAATGAAAATAGTGCTTCAAGGAGTTGAAAAAGAGACATGTCACTTTTATTGTGTTCTCACAACCCACAAGTGGATAAATTTTTATGGTATTCAGTGATGCATCAAAGAAAGGTCTGGGATGTGTGTTGATGAAAAATGAAAAAATCACTGCCTCTATTTAATGGAAATTGAATGTTCATGAGAAAGAACTATCAAACACATGATCTGGAATATGATGCATTAATCTTCACAGTAAAAATTTGGCGAAATTACCACTTTAGGGAGAAAATTTAAATATATAGGATCATAAAATCCTCAAGTATATATTCTCACAAAAATAGTTAAACATGAGACTAAAAATATGGTTTGAACTGATCACAGATTTATACTTCTCAATCCATTACCACCTTGGTAAAACGAACAAGGTGGAAGATTCTCTATGTTTAAAGTATCTGGTGATTCTTTCATTGATGAGAATTAGAAAGTATAAAATCATATTATATATGATAATGATGGTAATGGGAATCATAAATAAGAGAAAATTATCAATCTTTTCAAAAATGATTGCTAAACATTCTCTTTTGGAAGGTGTAAAGGATGCCCAAAAGGATGATGTGGGAATTTCGAAGAATGTGGAAATAATTAGAATAGAGAAATCCTCATAGTTCAAGGTTATTTATGAATGAAATGTGAGATTGGGGACAAGACTATGTGTTCCATAAAATCCAGAGTTAAAGAATGATGTTTTGGTTGATTCACATAATTTGAAATTCTCTATTAACTGAGTAAACAGAATGATGTATCGAGATCTCAGAGAGAATTATTTGTTGGATAACATGACAAAGAGATCTCATAGTATACATCAATGTTTCTGGATTTTCATCAAGAGATGGATGAGATGAAGATGTATAAGAGGGTGATGCAACCATTATCTATGCCAACATGGAAATGGTAGAACATCAGCATGGACTTTGTCACCGAACATCTGCATACATCCAATGGAAACAAATCTCTTGGGGTTCCTGTGAATTGTCTTACAAATACTACACACATCATTTCAATTCAATAGGATTTCTAATTGGATAAAATGGCATGGATATACATCATAGAAGTGGTAAGGTTGCATGGTGTACCACTATCTATTGTAACTGATTTAGATCCAAGATTCACCTATATGTTCTATAAGAGTATTCAAACATGCTCAGAATACTGAGATGAACATCAATATGTATTATCATACTCAAACTGGTGGAGAAACTTAGAAGACTATCCAAACACTTGAGAACATCTTGAGTGAATGATCAATTGACTTCAAAGGAGTATCACATCAACATCTTAAACTAGATGAGTTATATTACAATAATATTTTCAACTCAAGTATACAAATGGCTCATAATGAAGCCATGTATGGGAAGATCTGCAAAACACTGACATGTTCGGATGAGGTTGGGGAGAGAATACTCCCAGGTTCATAAATAGTTGATGAAATGGTGAATATGGATTATACCATCCATCAACACATTAAATATGCTCAAAGTCAGCAAAATATAAATGAAGATAATCAATGACGAGACCTTGATTCTGATGACAGAGACATGGTATTAATCTACATATCACCATGTAAAAAGGTTATGTGAGTTGGGAAGAAGGGAATACTTAGTCCAAGATAAATCGTCCCTATTGAGATTCTTGATCGCATTAGAGTGGTGGACTATCAACTTTCAATCCTACTGGATGTATCAAAAGTACATAATGTATTCCATGTATTACTTTTTAGGATATACATAACTGAACCATCGCATGTACTCAATCCAGAGGTGGTACCATTAGAGAATGACATCTCCTATGAGAGAAGTCAGGGAAGATCTTTTATCCTAGGGAAAAACTTCTACCAAATAAAGAAATTTCCCTCATTAAAGTGTTGCGGGGAAACCACAATTTTTATAGAAGAAACAAGGAAATTAGAGGTTGTGATGAAGAATAGTTTCCCTCATTTGTTTTAGTGTGAAAAAAGAAATTTTGAGAGTGAAATTTCAAAGGGGGGAGATTGTAACGACCTAATATTTTTTTAATGAAAACTCCTCTTGATATAATTAGGTGTATTATTATGAAAAATAGTTATAAAACATATGAAAATCCATGTTTTTGTGTTTTTGGATTTTAAAATATCATTAATAATTGTTAAAATTGCTAATATAAACATTGAACAATTACCACACGATTAGTATAAATATAAGGCATTAATATATCCAATTTACATAGGCAATGAAAGTTAAGGTATCACAAAATAGAATTCCACTATATGAAGCAAATTTTTTGGAGCTTTTAACGGAGGTAACATCACTGGGCTTTGCTCTTGACCATGCCAAAGCTATGATTCAACATGTTAAGCTTGAATGGACTTCCTACGGGAGAAGTGGAAGTTAATAAAGAATACCACCAGAGCGATGTAATATGAGCAACCCCAAGAGTATTCCACCACCACACACCATAACCTTAGTCCTTATTTTGGTGTTTTAATTGGTTATGTAACAAGACTCTAGAACTTTTATTATGTGCATTATTTTTTTATAGAACAAATAATATACATCCATTTTATTATTGTCACTTTGTTAATCGTTTTTAGTGCACAAATATTAGTTTTTTTCAATATTCAATTAAGAAGTATATTTTGATAAATTAATTGATTTTTTAATTAAATAATATTTTAATGAAATATTATTACTGATTGTTTTTTATTAATATAAATTATCTTTATATTTTTATGAAAACAATTGTAATATTTATCAAGGATTTAATGTTGTTTTTTTCCAAACCCATGATTTTTTTTATAAATGTCAGTTTTTTTAATAGTAAAATTCAAATTATTTATTAATTTATTTATTTAAATTGAATATTAATTTTGGATTCTAAACATTGAATTTTCCCAATTTTGAATTTTTCATAATTTTCTAAGATAGTCAAATTTTTCGGTAAAATTTAAATATTGTTTAAATATATAATGTTTTTTATAACATAATAATTACCAAATAGTGATGTAAAAAAATCTTATAAATTGGTTTTTCAGCCAATATATGTTTTAAATTTAAAATAATGTCATTCTAGGTTTTTTATTATTATTAAAAACCATAGTAGACCCTCTAAGAGTTATAAAACATTTTAACTTTTTAAAATGATATCCTTGACTGTGTGACTCACCTCCACATATGCATGCCTAATAATTTAAGATATTCAGACATTGGCCTTATAATAAAGTGTTTTCCACTCTAGTTTCAAAAAAAACATGGGCAAAAACAATGGTTTTCAGTGTTTTTGATTAGTTTAATGTGTGGTGTCCAAAACCAAAATAATAATGAATTCCCACTCTTTTCCTATATAAACCCTCCCAATATCCCACTTCTCTTCACTCAAAACCATAATATCATGTCCATAAATTTCTCTCCTCTCTCTTGTATCTTCAAAAGGTTCCCAATCCTCCCAATATGCCTATATCAATCCTCTCTCAACCCTTTGGGATCACCCTTCCATGTAAGGGATCTTTTACATTCTCATTTTGGTCCAAATTTCATTATTTTTTTATACCATTATTTTTCAATTACAACTACTATGGTATGATTTATAACATCCCCCATAAATACCTCCTTATTTTTGAATGATAATAGTCCTCTTAATCTCTCATTAATGCCTCTCATGTACATCAGTTACCTTGCCCAAATTCTATAAGGAATTTCTCTCTTCTCATTTACAATCAAGAAATTATATTCTATTTTGATTCCAAATTCCATTTCATATTTTAGGACCTGAATATATATGAACGCTTACTGTAAATTTCATGTACATATGATGATACACCCCATTCTCCATCATCAATTGTTTTTATTAATTCGTACATCATGCTATTATGATGTTGAAATTGCACCTCGACTTTCCAAGACAAAGTTATTGTGGGGTGAAGACAATGTCGATTTCTCTATCAAGGGTATTCACCATTAAGAACCTTTACATATTGATTTTACAGTTTCATGTATGAATTACATATTCCATTAACATGGAATAAATGACGATATTTAATGAATCCATGTTATAAGTTCCATGTTGCACACTTATTAATGAAATGAAAAGATGAAGAAGCGTGTTCCTTAATTGCACTCCAATACATTGGGTAAAGATTATTCTCATGATACTATAAGAGAAATGCGAGTTTAATCATTATAATAAAGTGAAATGAGGGTTTAATCATTATCCATGTGCAATGGGCCTTGGCTCATGAAAATATCATGTTAAATGTTGTTACTACCTTTTCATGCTATGATAATCATGCAATATATTGCCTTTATGTTCATGATTATCTTATACTCAATTATTATGCCTATTTCCTTCTATGTGTTTTATTATTCATGTTATTCCTTTTTTACTCTCTTACTAGTCCTTATAGCTCAACCTATTAACATGTATGTCCTCAGGTTATCCCAAACAATTCTATGTACGATGGAATTATGTGGTAATGTAATGGACGTTTTCTACAATGATGTAGTATTTTTATGTCATAATTCATCCTATAATGTTTCTAATATCCCAAGACACTATAACTATCAAACCTCAGAGATGTATTATGTGAATATATATGTAATAATAATTTTAATGTACATAATAATGAGCATAGTTGTTAGATTTTGAATCAAATGATAGATTTAGTTATATTTTGGAAGTGGATTAGAAAAACCTAGAGAGTTCCATAGGGAATATACTATGTATAATAAAAAATCCTTATTTTTGGCGAGTATTGAGTAAGTGGTTTATCAAGAAAATACGCCAATTTCTAGATACACCCATATAGAAGGGGCTCTGGCATAGATGTCACTAGGGGTAAAACCTGAAAACACTACTTCGAGCTAGACTCGAATGAGAACTGGTGCAAAATAATAGACTGTGTTCCACACATGGTTAGAAAACTACTAAGGGATATAAATTGGTAAATTTATAATCAAAGTATGAAAAATTATTTAGGGAATTAAAAAAATCCCCAAAAGAATATATGTTGGGAAATAGGCAATGGCTAAAATAGTTATGTTAAGGAATTAAATGTAATTTATATGTTATCCATTTTTTGTTAGATCACCCTGTATGTGTTAACCCTAACATTACTTTTATTCCATCTAATGGCATGTAATAGGATGAATCGGTCTAACAACGGATGTGAATATCAATATGTTGATTGTTCTAATGAGATGCCTAATCCAATGGGAGAGGTAATCACATACTTTTTCATGATACTCTCCCAGTTAACTCAAGATTTGAGTAGAAATATGGGTCAAGAGGAATGTTCTCCCCCCAATAAGAAAGAAAAAGTCACAGTTGAGAGCTTCCTGAGACCAAGGCCTCCTACTTTTAATGGATCATTTGATCCATCAATTTAGGATCAATGGATCAACTACATTGAATAGATCTTCACCATCCATCAATGTTCCTAATAGTAAAAGGTTCTTCTGGCTACTTATGAAATAGATGGTGAAGCTGGTCAATGGTGGAAATTGATCGAAATATGAAGCCTGAGGAAGTAATAGAGGAATTGGAATTGAATGATTTCTGGAAAAATAAAATTGATAAATATTTTCCTCACACCCTCTCAGTTAATATGGAAAGGGACTTCCTTGCCCTCACGAAAAAACACGTTTAATCCATTAGTGCGTACAAGGAAAACATCAAAAGGATTTCACGATATGCCTTCAGCAATGTTGTTACCCCCGAATGTAAGGATTACCACTTCTTTGGTGGGATAAAACCTAGCCTACAAAAACCCCGGGAGATCACGGTCTTAGATAGCTCTGTGGATGTTTTATGATGTTCCCTCAAAGTCAAAGTGGAGAGCAGTGAATCTCAGAGGTATCATGGGGATATATAGCGTATGGGGGACTTTAATTATGGTTGTCAAATGTGTAAATCCACTGGTGATAATAAAATTTAGCACCTAACATGCCAAAGGTTCAGAAATAATCACCCCAAAAATTTTCTTAAGGGGAAGATAAAATGTTATAGGTGTTGAAGGGAAGGGAACCTATCCATTAACTACATAAAAGAAAAATCCGCTAATGCAACCGAGTAGAAGGAAACTCTGTTTGACCCTCAATGCAATTTTTATTTAGTCAACTGAAAACAACCAGAACACTTTTCAAACTACTGCCTTGTGCCAAGGGTTTTCGGAGGAAAGAAATAACCTCCAAGTCAGAAAGGGTGGTATTTTCCCATCACTACCTCTGAAGTGAACCCCTAAAATGATGTTGTGATAGGTACTCTAGTTATTCATTCAATAATAGAAAACATACTTCTTGATTCTGGTTCTACACTTTCTTTTACACCCCTAATATTTTGTAGAACTATCCCGACACCAACACAAATCACGGAAGTATAGATTTCAATGAGAATAGAAAATGGGAAAATCATTTCATCCCATGAATATAAATCCTCCCCTATTATAATTTTTTGATTGAACATCCCTGGGAAACTCTTCATACTCCATTTGGAGGAATTTGATGTAATTCATGGCATATATTGTATTTTCTTATATAGATCCAACATAAATTTACATGATAGGGATATCAATATATATATATTGAATCAACCACTGATTCTATACAAGTTCAAGGAGGATGATGAATCTTCTTTAGCGGCATCATCTAATGTGTGGATATTACTACCCTATGAGAACGCTTATCATTCTCAAATGATTGAGTATAAAGAAGAAACCATCCATAAAGACAAGACTATTTTGAGGGACATCACTAAAGGGTTTCCTGAGGAATTTCCTTGTCATCCTCATTAAGAGACATTGAATTCTCAATTAATCATATACCTTGGGCATTTCCCATTTCCAAGAATTTGTATAGAATGGTTGTTTTTGGGCTTCACGTATGAGGAATCGACCTTAAACAATACATAATCTTGAAATTATTTAATAATTCACATCACGTATTTTTTCAAGATTATATGTTTAGATAATAAGTTTATTACATATACATACCAACCTGATTATAACAAGTGAAAAATTCAACACAGTATCCTATTTTTTCATTAAAAAACCCTTGAAAAATATATCCATTTCTACTTCCATGTTATAGAAAGCATGAATTTTTTATGATCCCAACCATAACCATATTCATCTTTATGTCTAGTGAAAATTAATTCAAAAAAAAGGGTGAGCATAAAAAGATCAGTAAGGGTAACAAAACAGTGATAGAAAACATTTTTCCATAAATATAAGAAAGTTAAAGAAATCATATTTTTCATTCCTTAACACAACATAGAAGATCATACGTTTTATGAATAACATATGGAAATCCTAAATCATAATGGTAACTTGTGGAATCCATAACATACTTAAGTAGTAGCTTTCTGAGCTACCTTGGAAGTTATATTTGGAATAACCATCACTATATATTCCTACATTCTATTAGGAGAAAAATTAATGTTTACCCCCATCATTTTACCCAATGCATTATAGAGATATCTTAGGTTCATCACCCTCAGTTTATCACGGAACAACCCACATATGTAAAAAATGCTCGTGAACCATAACATATTCACAACACATAAAACAAACATATCGGAAACGATAAAATTTCCACATTTTAATAACAATATATAATTTTAATATATTGATATAATCAATCCATTATAAATATAATTTTCTATACCAAAATACATAAAAAGATTATATGGTATTTATTTTCTTTTTAAAATAACAACATGACTTTTTAAGGAAGCCCAAAATCATATAATGTTCTCGACGATGGAAATGTCATTGTCCATGCGTATAATAAAAAGAATCATTTGTTTTTAGTTTAATAATATTCATCATAGAAATATATTCCAATTGAATGAAATTAAAAGTCAAAGGTGTTTATAAAAAGTATAAAATAATGCCGTGTATAAATCAAAATATGCCTTAATGGAAGGATATTGAGACAATTCCCCTTATCTCATGTCCGTCTTGACTCTTTCATTATTTAATCTCATGAATAGTAAAATAAAGTTATTTTCTACTAGCTTATGAACCATTTTCAAGTTTATTATTCATTTTATTCCACTTATTACCATGTTATAAATATTATGAAATCATTTATGTTAATAACTGTCGTTTTAATGATATTTGGTACCTGAGTGAAAAATGGACATCTGATACATAAAAGTTCATCATGTGTTCAAAATTATATTATAACCATAATGATATTAATGATTTAGATATTATATATATCATATATATATAGTATATATATGTATTTATAATAGTACATAACATTTGGAGATAAGAAATAAATTTCACCGTTCATGAAGATGGTAAGTTGTACGTACACAAGAACGCTACTTTTATTTCTATTTTGTATTTAATGAAATGAAAACATTAAGATACATAGGTGTATTATAATTACAGTATAATATCATATATAATTTTAGTAACTCAATACATTATATGTTCCATGTATGCATGAATGAGTCATATAACTTTGAGGGGGCTCTTGTCTGCACGTCTTCAAATGAAATATCTGTGTTTACCCATTATGGAAACCATATAGGTATGATATAGGTAATTTCACAGACCTCTCTAGTCCATTCCATTGTGAGCATCTGGTGTATGAGGTGTTCTGGTTGGTCAAGGTGACTTATCCCCTACACTTTTCCAAATATCCCCTTCTAGGAATAGTGTATCGGTTGCCTAAGGTGAACAGTTTCATCGGTAGCCATAGGTGAACAGCACAATAGTTACCTTAGGTGAAAAGTGCAATGGAAACATTAGGTGAACAGTGAAACAGTAGCCTTATGTGAACAGTGTCATCAGTAGGATTATGTGAACAGTGCAATGGTAACATTCTATAAATAGTCCAATGGTAACATTTGGTGAAAAGTGTAATGGTAGTCATTTGTGAATAGTGTCAATGGTAGGATTATGTGAAAAGTGTAATTGTATCCTTTTGTGAACAGTGCAATGGTAACCTTAGATGAACAATGCAATGGTAGCCTTATGTGAACACTATAATCGGTAGGCTAACATTAACAGTGCAACAATAACTTTTTATAAATAGTGTAAAGGTAACTTAATGTGACCAGCGTATCCGTAGGCTTATGTGAACAGTGAAAATGGTGGGGTTACAATGGTGACCTCTTTCCTTTGCAACAATTTGAGTTCATGAATAGTGTTTCCATAACTGTGAGGTTCCAATGGTGACTTCTTTCCTTTGCCAAATTTCGAGTTCATGAAAATTTTTTACAGAAAAATAAGTTGTACAGTGTTTCGCAAATGATAGTGTACAAATGTTTCCTGAACTATAGAGTCTATAGTGTTTTTAGAATCGTAGGGTTTCCATTGTTTCCAGAGTGGTAGGGTGTACAATGTTTCAATAAATGTAGGGTATAATGTGTTTCAGGAACGATAGAGTGTAGAGTGTTTCGAGAACCGTAGGTAGTACAATGTTTCCAAAATGGTATGGTGTACAATGTATCAAGAATGGTGGGGTGTACCGTGTTTCTAGAATGGAGAGGTTCTAACATCACCCTCTATTTCCATTTCCAAATTTTGAGTTCGTGAATAGTGTTTCCATCATCATACAGTTTCACACCTTCAACGTTTCCTTTGACATAAAATTCAATTAATGCCTCGTTTTAAGGACTCTAAGTCCAATTCAAATTCCATAACTCTTATATTAATTTCTCTAATGCTCAATATGCTTTTACATGGTTAAAATTCATGGTTATATGCAATCAAGTATTAATGGAAAATCCAGTGTATTGTAAACGACTTCTCCTTTAAATCATTAAAAGGGACGATATATCTTCTTCCCTAGTTCTTCCTCCTTGTTCTTGGCTATGAGATTCTCGAACCTTTCATTCCATCCTATTTGAGTTTCATAATCAATCATTCCTCCTTGGATTGGTTCCACACTATTTCGACACATCCAAATAGTATCAGTCAATCTTCAATATAAGGTATTATCTATCATCATTATTTTGGCATCATCCCCTTCTGTTTTGCATTTCCATTTTATGGAATTTAACCCCCATGTTCCTAATGGGATTTTCACAGGTGTGGGACAATGTGGTGGTGTCTCTGCATCCTCGGGTGGATAAAGTGTTTACATGGTAGGAGATTGTAACCTGTTGTGAGGATCATTCTTGTATAAAGAATGTCAAGAACTATTTTAGGTAGGGGATTTGTTGCATCTTTTTTCTTTTACATGAAACTGTAGAGTTAGCATGGTATAACCCCCTAGGTCACAATAGAATTGAAATATTTAATATTTGAACTAGATAAATGAATTGATGTCCATAAAATGTTATTGAATCTTATTTTCCAAGATAGTGTGGTATCAATGCTATCTTTGTTTAACATTTTTTTCGTGAATGAAATTGGTAATGAATGTAAAGTCGGAATTAATTGAAAATTGTTTTGTTAAAGATAATTTGGAATATGAATTAATCTTCTTGTTTTTTTTTGTAATTTGATGTTAATAAAATTGATTTAGTAATAATGTTTAATTATTTGTGATAGCATAGTAGTTAGGTTTCCTGAATTTGGAACCTACGGAAAATAAATCAACTAATCCAAGATGGATTAAAGAACACGTGGTTGGATAAAAGACAATTCCTTATAGGGTTCTGTGTTGCCCTCTTCCTTGATTAATAGCTAAGAGTTAAATTTATATTATGTTTGTTTTCCATATTCTTGTGTTGTGATGCGAGCCTTAATGGCTAATGTTATATGTGGGCGCAGGGAGACCTATAGTTGGTGGCAGCAGTTGACTCCTAGAGGGGTGATATGATTTGGTTTATGCATGCGGGTGCCAGGGAGGACACCACATATGGTGAAATGTGTTGGATGTGAATATATGGATTCTTGCTGATTCTAATTGGATGTTTATCTTCAATTCATTCCCCACTTCTCAAGGCTACTAGTCTTTATCATCCTTCTTCCAAAATAGTCGAAGACACATGGGGTGTACCACGTTGATTCCTTGTTTAGCTTCTCAGGGTAGGATGGGTTTACGCACTTACTATAGGCATCAAAGACTCGACGGGTAGTTCATTTACTAAATGTGTTTATCGCCCTTTTTATTAATAACATAGACTATTTTCTAGAATGCATGTTAATATGTGAAAGTAATTCTGTAAATAAAAAATTGGATAAATGTTGTTCACCCATGGGGTTGGAGATTTCTACGAGGCAATATTGTGGTTACCATTTTAATGGGACAATGGACTTTGGGTGTGACGATAATGAAATTTAATGTGGAAATGAGATTAGTTAATTAATGTTTGATGAATCAATTTCCATAAAGTGGAACTGATAAAAAGGGGATTAAGTAATGTAGTAAATCTCTTTAAATGGTTGTTTTCTTATAGGACACCTAGTCTTAGATGTGGAATCTAGGAGTCTAAGAGATGTTTGATGCAGTTGAGTCTATAACTATGTTATTCCCATAGTGTAGTTGTGAGCTGTAATATATTATGTACTTTTGGTGTTTTTATCTACTACTCCACCCCATCAGATAGGACAACGAACACCCCAGGGATCTTGATCCCTGGGGGTGTTTTCTCCAACATTCAAGTGGGAGGATGAATGGTTAACTTCCACCCTTTTCCCCACTCACTTCTCTTGGTAGTTACTTGTGCTGGTAGGCACAACGACCATTTTTTCACCATATATGGGTGTAGAGGGATGTAATTTATTATGGTTATTCACACACATATATTCCGGATATAGTATCCTATGGAATTCTATAGGTTTAAGGTGAATAGTTTGTGATGTCTTGGGGATTCATACTCGGTGTGTGGGCTGTAATGGCATGAGGTATAATTCCCGACATATGATACGCGTTATGCAAGATGTGGTGGATCCTAAAAACTACTTGGTTACTTCCATGTGTGGACGTTGTGGTTTTGTTGAAAGAAGTGAAATTTTTTGTGCTTTTCCCAGGTGTATGTGGGAAATCCCTTTTGGAGAGAGATTCTTAGGAATTGCAACATTGGGGAAAAGTAGAAAACCAGTGGGGGAGTAATAGCGGTGTACCCGTGATATTATTTATTCTATTATTTACTCATGTATGAGTAACATGGTGAGAGTTGCCATGATGAGGCTGAGAACATAGTAAACTTGTTTAGCGGATGAGTAAGATTCACTTATTATTCAATGTGCTTTATCATTCTTTAATTTCTATTGAACGAGATGCCTTGGGGGGATCCTACTGAGTATACTGTTATACTCACCCTATGTTTATATGAAATATTTTGAAGGTCACATTAATTTGGTTGGAGATCAAGCTACTTTCTACTAGCTTGCGCTTACAGGAGCGGTTTTGGCTTCATGGTTGGGGGTTTTTTACATTATCTGGGTACTTTTAGTTTTTCCATTTCAGTTATAGTAGTTTTACATGACATTAAATATGTGTAGATGGGATTTAATTTATTTTGTTCTCTAAGTTGGAGTTGGTTGGTGTCTATATTTTCTCTCAGATTCACATGTGTTCTCTTAAAGGGCAATGCCCCCAATTTGTGTGTTCACTATAACCTCAGTCCTAGCCGCCAACCTGGGGCCTAATGGAGGCGGGAATGAGGGGTCATTATCTCCCTTCACACATTGTCATCCCAGGAGGGGTACATTGTGTAGGGAGGGGGTCATGACCGAGTGGTATCAGAGGTCTTGATGAGGGATATGATGGAGTTTGGTGTAAGAAACATACGAGAATGCATGAATTGGTTGGGAAACAGTGTCAGTCGTGTTTAGAAAGTGATGTAAACACTGGACACTGGCTGAGACATAGGCGTCTACATCACCCTTTTATCTAATGTATAGTCCTCTAAAATTACAATGGCTACTAAACAAGGTTATACTAGTTGAATGGTAGAGGCCTAGGAAAGGTTATTGAAACATTGTTATCTGTGCCACTATTTGAATGGGTAGACCATGGGATAGGTTAACCTAAAATTAATAAAATAGAACAACTAGTTAATTAATGTTGAGTCTCCCATATTAAATTTTAATGATCTCTACCTGTTTGTTATTTAACATGTATGGAACCAGTTTGATGTCCTCAACAAGATCGCATAGACGATGTCCAACAGGATGTGCTAGAAGATCGTTGTCGGGTAGTGGGTGACGACGAAAACAGTAGGAGGAGAATATCCCGATAGTTTCTACACTAGAGTCTGCAAATGTACGAGGGAACCATTTTAGATATAGTCACATAAGACTGGTTGGAGGAGGTCGAGATAGGCTTCAGTTTGATCTGTGATTGGATGGAGCATTGTGTATCCTTGGGAGTTGTGATGTAGCATGGGGTAGCGAGGCAATGGTGGTTGTAGTTCCTCGGTGGTCGGGAAGAGTCAGCGATCTCATGGGGGATTATGGAGACATGTTTAGAGTCGAGTTTATTTCTTGACCATGAAGGTGTCTAGTCACTAGGAGATTCATACCCTTGGTAGGGGAGCTCTAGTGTGCGAGTGTTTGGAATCCATTACAAGAACAATTTCTGATATGCTTCGGAAGTATTTCAAGATGTGAAGACCAGGGAGAGGCATTTCGAGGAGGATATGCATCCAAAGATCCAGCACCAGGTCACCCCATTTATGATGAAGACTTATCTTGAAGTGCTGGAAAGGGTAGAGGTTGTCTAGAGGACATTAAAAAAAACTGGATAATCACACGAGGGGAATCATCGTGATTCCAAATTAGTTAGATCTATGGTTTGGGGTTCCCGGTTTTCAGGGACTAAGGGTTTTCATTCAGCCAGAGGTAGGTCTCAGCCCTTAGCATCTCGTTTCACCCGTGGAAGTAGCTCTCATGACTATTACAAGGGATCAAGAACTAGTTTTTATAGTGGTGTTCAAAGTCATCAACAACAAGAGTTCTAGACCTTTCAGATAAGTCCTTAGGAACCATCTTTTCGACTCCAGTTTCCTTCATTGAGGCAGTTCCATCCGAAGCAGCAGAAAAAGGTTACACCAGTATTAGATCATCAGATGGTAGATGGGGCAGGCATAGGACATCCTCAGGATGCTCCCCATCAACAGAGAGTAGAGCACAACCATGGTGGTAGTCATAATCAGGGTCTGAGAGGTCATAGAGGCAGTCGTGGTCAACTTTATGTTTTAGCATTGCCCGCTCCAGGTGAGCCAGACATCGTTCGAGGTACCTTTTTCTTTTTTTTCTACCTTGGTGTACACCTTGATTGATTCATGAGCATCAAACTCCTTCATATCAAATACCATGGTCCATGCTTGGGGGCCTATGGTTGAGAGGCTTCCATAGTCCTTTTCATTGACTATGCCAGTTGGAGGCTGATCTTATTTGTTTGAATTATGTAGAGTCTGTGAGCCAGTGATGGGGTAGCACCTCTCATGGGGAGATTTTCTATGTTTATGAATACAACTATAGGATGCTATCCTTGGCATGGATTTTTTGTAATTGGTGCAGTCTATCATAGATTTCATTAGGAGGTGGGTTGTGTTCCTCAATGAGTCTAGAGAGCCAGTGCTGTTCATTGGCGATCAAGACCCTCGGATGGGTCTTAGGTGTGTTCTGTACTTATCATACATCATTTCTAAACTGATGTTGAGTTCTTCATAGGTTCAATATTTGGAGTTTTCTGGGGTTGTAAAAGAGTACTCGGATGTCTTTCTTGAAGAGGTTTTATACTTACCCATTCGACGAGAGATCAATTTTGGGATCGAGCTACAACAAGGAGCATCTGTTATCTCTATGTATCCAAATACAATATCCCCTTCTATGTTACAAGAGCAACATATACTACATGATGGTAAGTTACAGTGCAGTTTTTTTCAGCCTAGTGTGTCACCATAGGGAGCACCAGTTTTGTTCATGAAGAAAGCTAAAGGCATTTTGCGATTGTGTATCGATTATCGTCTCTTAAACAAAGTGAAAGTGAAGAATAAATGTCCTATTCGACACATTGATCATTTATTTGATCTGCTGATGGTTTCAAGTTGGTTTCCAAAGATCGACTTTCAGTTATAATATCATCAGATGCATGTGAATAATGGGGATATACATAATACTTCTTTCCACTGTCGTCATGGGAATTCAGAGTTCATTGTAATGTCGTTCAGCGTGATGAATTCTACTGTAGTGATAATTGGATAAATGAATGTTGTTTTTAGTGAGTTCCTGGATATGTTCATGGTCATTTTTATCGATGACATCCATGTGTACTCCACATCCGAGGAGGAACATGCCAAGCATCTACAAGCAGTTTTGGGAGTTCTTCGTCAACATCAGTTGTTTGGGATGTTGTCAAAGTGTGAGTTTTTGGCTTGAGAAGTTCATTTCATGGGGATTGATGTGTCCTATCAGGGAGTAACTATGGATCCATCCAATAAAGAAGAAGTTTTGTCTTGGGTATCCCCCAATACAGTGTTAGATGTGTGATGTTTCTTAGTATCACATGCTACTACTGGAGGTTCGTTGCCAATTTCTCTTGAGTTGAGACAACTATGACAGCTTTGACCAGGAAGGATCACGAATTCATATGGACTGCTCAATGTCAAGCAGATTTCGAGTGTCTAATGGAGAAGGTAATAAGTGTGGTTGTTCATTGTCTTCCAACAAAGGGAGTTTAGTTTGATGTTTTCTACGATGCTTCACATCTATTGTTATGATGTGTTCTAATGCAAAAGAGATCTGTTGTATCTCATGGGTCTCAGCAGTTGTATTCTGATGAAAATAACTATGGCACCCATTATTATGAGTTGGTAGTTGTGTGGTTTCCTCTGATGTTGTGGAGACATTAATTCAGTGGTGAGAACATTGTGGTTTTCCCCGATCATAAGAGTTTGAGGTATGTTTTCTCCTAGAGTGACTTGAAATTGTGACAACATAATTGGATGAAGTTCCAACAAGAATATGACTTCAAAAAATCGTATAAACATGGAAACAATAATTTTTTAGAAGATGAACTGAGTCGGATGTCACATAGTGATGCAATGCATGAATTTGGTGACTCCTAGAGAATAATGGAAGAATTGTGAGAATTACATCTTGAAGTGGGAGAAGTTGGTGGATGATGTTGTCTTTTTAATGATGATGGTGCAGTCATCTCTGGTGAATTTTATTGAAGAGTCCCAGTTGGGGGATATTGAAGTAGTGGTCTAGAGATACCGAGTTGTTTCTGGTGAGGCCCCAGATGTATGGACTATGGATGAACAACACTGAGTGTTGTATCAGGAAAGGATTTTTCTTCTTTGAAAATGTGCATGATAGTTCTGAAGGAGTTACATAGTTGACCTTTAGTGGTGCATCTTGGCATGAAAAAGATGTACTGATCCTTGAAGAATCAGTTTTGGTGGATAGGGCTAAAACATGTGGTTTTGGATTTTTTTCTCGATGTTTGGTCTGCCAAAATTTGAATGTCAAACACCGTGTTCTTGGTGGTCTGCTCCAACAATTAGATGTTCCTCAGTTGAAGTTGGAGGACATATTAATGGAATTTATTACTGATTCACCATGATATCAGTGATGAAATGATGGTATTTGTATGGTATTGGATCATTTACAAAATGTATCCCACTTCCTTGCAATCAAGGAATCAAACATAGTGGATGTTTTGTCATTGAATTATCTCTAGGTGGTTGTGAGACATCATAGAGTCCCTTGGATGATCATTTATGATCAAGATCCTCGTTTAACCACCAGGGTGTGGATAGGTCTACAACATGATTTTGGTTCTCATCTATGCATTATCACATCTTTTTATCCTCATAAGGATGGTCATACAGAGCAGACTATCTAGACACATGAAGAAATGGTACGCTCTTGTGTCCTGGATTTTGATTGTTCATGGATGAGGAACATACTGTTGTACCTCTCGTATCCCCTCGTGGTTTAATTTTCATGATCACAATCACTTTTATTTTTTATCTAACATTGTGTTTTAAGTGTTTGTGTTGATAGGCATTTGATTGCCAAGAAGTTGACCAAGGAAGAGGCAGAAATGGACTGAAATTCAGTCCACCGGCCGACCGGTGGCTTCACCACCGGCCAGCCGGTCGCACCCAGACTCAAGGGGTAGCTACTGCCTTCCCACCGGTCGACCGGTGGCTCTGCCACCGGTCGACCTGTGGCACCCAGCCCAAATAGTGTTTGCTACTGTCTTGCCACCGGCCAGCCGGTGGCTCCTCACCGGTCGACCGGTAGAGCCTGGATCAAGACTCTTCTTCTCTACCAAGGCACCGGCCAGCCGGTGGAGATGTACCGGTCAGCCGGTGGCCCCTGGACAAGAATCCTATGCCTTTTTTCACACACCGGCCAGCCGGTGGAGCTGTACCGGCCAGCCGGTAGCTCAGTCAAACTAGCCGTTGGCTTTGACCAGTCAACTCCAAAAGCCTCCCAACGGCTCCGAGGCCTTTTCCAACGGCTCCAAAGCCCTCCAACGGATACTTGAAGGTTCCTAGCCTATAAATAAAGGCCTAGGAAGCCCCGGAACAACACACAAGCCACCGGACACATTTTTACATCTTTGGCGAAGCTCCGGCGGATTGTTCCAAGGAATCCTCAAGTGCTCCAACCATCTTCCAATCCAAGGAGCACCTCAAGAAGCTTGGGAGAGCACGCAACATCAACTCCAATCAACCATTGGCGCCCAAGTCTTCCTCAATTACGGGTTTTATTGTTTTATTTATTTTGAGCTTAAATTTGGGTTTGTGCCTACAAACCCCAACCCTTTTCTCAACCTCCCCTTCTTTGGGTTCTCACACCACCACTAAGGTGTGAAGAGGTTTTCTCAAGCTTTTCCTTTAAAAGGCTTGTGTCTCGGTGAGCTAGTCTTCACCCGTAAAAAGACTAGTGGGTTCTTGCTAAACCATTAAAAGCAAGTGGGTTCTTGCTAAACCAATAAAAGCAAGCTGTAATAGGTCCTAGTGCTACCTTAAAGCCTAGTGGGTTTCTTGCTATAACCATTGAAAAGCAAGCGGTAGAATCTCTCAACGGTTGAGTTGGGAGCGGAGACGTAGGCCGGGTGTTAGGCCGAACTCCGTTATCAATTTTGTGTGTCTTGCCTCTTTTATTTCCGCTGCATTTCACTTTGATTTTTAAATTGTTTATCATTAATTTTTAAAAGGCAATTCACCCCCCTCTTGCCATCATTCCTCGTTGTTTTTTCCGACCCAACATTTGGTATCAAAGGAAGTATTTGAATAATTCCTTAACCGGTTTCAAATTAAAGATCCTTTTTGATGGCTTCTACCGCTTCAACCTCTTACGCCCCCGAAGGCTTTTCTTTGGGTCGGGCTCCATTTTTTGATGGGACCGACTATAATTTTTGGAAAACCCGCATGTCAACTTTTCTTAAAAGCATTAGCTATCCAATTTATAGAATTGTTATGCATGGTTTTACGCTTTCTTCTCTAGATGAATCTCAATGGACCCCCGCTGACATTGCAAATTTTGAGCTTGATGGCAAAGCCATGAACGCTCTTCATTGTGGTCTTGACCGAAATGTTTTTGATTGTATTTCTTCTTGCACATCTTCTCATGATATTTGGAAGCTTTTAGAACTAACCTATGAAGGTACTAGTGAGGCTCCAAAGCAAGAATCCGCTCAAAAGCTAGAACCCGCTCAAAAGCAGGAACCCGATGAAAAATCCGTACCCGCTTGCCCACTTCACAAGAAAAGGGCCAAGAAAAAGGAAAAGAAGAAGGCTTCAAAGGCAACATGGAGTGATAGCTCCACCTCTTCATTTTCCTCCTTCTCCTCGAGCGACCAAGGTAAAAAATGCCTAATGGCAAAACATAAGGTACCATCATCCTCTTCCTCTTCTTCCTCCTCTTGTTCTTCAAATTCAAATTCATTTAATCATTTGTCTTATGAGGATCTCCAATTTGCTAGAGACCAACTTGAAAATGGTTTTCACGAACTTTCTTCAAAATTTGTTTCTTTAAAAAAGTCTTTCAAAAAACTCTCTTCCGAAAAAGAACAACTTCTCAAAGAGAAGGAAGAGTTGACCCTTAAAATCCAAAATTTTCCAAATGTTGATTCCATGGAATCAACCATCAAAGACCTTAGAGAGACCCTAGCCAAGTTCACCCAAGGTGAACAAAATATGAAAAATATACTTGGTTCCCAACGTATATCCCGAACCACCAATGGACTTGGCTATACCAACCAAGCCTCCTCCTCCCATGCACCCACTGTTTTTGTAAGGGGGAGCTCCGCTTACAAATTTTGCAATTATTGTAAGAAAACCGGGCACCTTATTTATGAATGTAATTGTAAAAATGCCCGTTATGGCCAACCCAAGTCTTTTTACTTTTCGGACGAATTTTATAGGAGAAGACCCGCAATGAGACAAGTTTGGATTGAAAAATCCCTTCTTGCGAGTCTCTCCGGGCCGAAAATCATCTCTTTTCAAAATCCCTCTCCCCGGTGACTTTTTGTTTTTATTTAGGGGGAGTTAGGATCTTTTAAGCTTTTTTGTTATTTCAAGATTTTCAATTCCAACTTTCAATTTCAACTCTTGGTTTCAAAATTTTCAATTCAAAATTTTCTATTCAATTTTTGATCCAAAACTTTCAATTCAAACTGTTTTTCAATTTTCATTTCAAAATTTTCAACAATTGGTATTATTTTCAATTGGTTTAAAATCTTGATTTTCAATTTATCCCTCAATCAAGTTTTATGCCCCATTCTATTTTGATAATCACAAAGGGGGAGAAATTCCTTGATTGATTGGGGGAGAGTCTTCTCTATCATGCTTTGATTCATTTTCAAATTAAGAATGTCTTTAATTTCAGTATTTTACTTTGATTGTTTCAGTGATTGTGATCATCAAAATAGGGGGAGATTGTTGTACCTCTCGTATCCCCTCGTGGTTTAATTTTCATGATCACAATCACTTTTATTTTTTATCTATCATTGTGTTTTAAGTGTTTGTGTTGATAGGCATTTGATTGCCAAGAAGTTGACCAAGGAAGAGGCAGAAATGGACTGAAATTCAGTCCACCGGCCGACCGGTGGCTTCACCACCGGCCAGCCGGTGGCACCCAGACTCAAGGGGTAGCTACTGCCTTCCCACCGGTCGACCGGTGGCTCTGCCACCGGTCGACCTGTGGCACCCAGCCCAAATAGTGTTTGCTACTGTCTTGCCACCGGCCAGCCGGTGGCTCCTCACCGGTCGACCGGTAGATCCTGGATCAAGACTCTTCTTCTCTACCAAGGCACCGGCCAGCCGGTGGAGATGTACCGGTCAGCCGGTGGCCCCTGGACAAGAATCCTATGCCTTTTTTCACACACCGGCCAGCCGGTGGAGCTGTACCGGCCAGCCGGTAGCTCAGTCAAACTAGCCGTTGGCTTTGACCAGTCAACTCCAAAAGCCTCCCAACGGCTCCGAGGCCTTTTCCAACGGCTCCAAAGCCCTCCAACGGATACTTGAAGGTTCCTAGCCTATAAATAAAGGCCTAGGAAGCCCCGGAACAACACACAAGCCACCGGACACATTTTTACATCTTTGGCGAAGCTCCGGCGGATTGTTCCAAGGAATCCTCAAGTGCTCCAACCATCTTCCAATCCAAGGAGCACCTCAAGAAGCTTGGGAGAGCACGCAACATCAACTCCAATCAACCATTGGCGCCCAAGTCTTCCTCAATTACGGGTTTTATTGTTTTATTTATTTTGAGCTTAAATTTGGGTTTGTGCCTACAAACCCCAACCCTTTTCTCAACCTCCCCTTCTTTGGGTTCTCACACCACCACTAAGGTGTGAAGAGGTTTTCTCAAGCTTTTCCTTTAAAAGGCTTGTGTCTCGGTGAGCTAGTCTTCACCCGTAAAAAGACTAGTGGGTTCTTGCTAAACCATTAAAAGCAAGTGGGTTCTTGCTAAACCAATAAAAGCAAGCTGTAATAGGTCCTAGTGCTACCTTAAAGCCTAGTGGGTTTCTTGCTATAACCATTGAAAAGCAAGCGGTAGAATCTCTCAACGGTTGAGTTGGGAGCGGAGACGTAGGCCGGGTGTCAGGCCGAACTCCGTTATCAATTTTGTGTGTCTTGCCTCTTTTATTTCCGCTGCATTTCACTTTGATTTTTAAATTGTTTATCATTAATTTTTAAAAGGCAATTCACCCCCCTCTTGCCATCATTCCTCGTTGTTTTTTCCGACCCAACACATACCCTTGGTGGATTTCTATTACAAAAATAGTTTTCACTCCACCATTGGTATGGAACTATTTCAATCTTTTTATGGTCGGCCTTGCCATTCTCTATTGTCTTGGAATGGGGTCGGAGAGTTATCTGATCTCGGACTACTACTACTTAATAATACAAAAGTGGTAGACCCAGTGATTCGTTATAGGATGAAGAAAACACAGGATAATCAGAAATAATATGACGATTAATGGAGGATACCTTTAGAGTTTTAGGTCAGGGATCACATGATTTTAAAGTGACTCCCTGTCATGGGCATGGAAGGTTTGGTCGTGGTAGTAAGCTTTCTCCCTGGTTTATTTGGCATTTTGATGTGTTAGATCGGGTTGGAGTTTTGGAGTATTGAGTAGAACTCTCCCACATATGTTCTGGTTACACAATGTTTTTCATGTGTCACAACTCTATCGTAATATCCATGACGACTCTCATGTCATAGATTGGGGAGAGATAGATTTTAATGATGATGCGAGCTTTGAGGTGTGACGAGTGTAGATCCAAGACTGCAATGAGAAGGTGTTACACTAGCGTTCTATCCCCATTGTTCATGTATTGTGGCGATAAGGTTCCATGGTAGAGAGTACATGGGAATGTGATTCATAGATACATCCTCACTACCTAGAGTTGTCTGATGTTAAACTCTTTTCATGTAATGATGTCCCATTTGTGGTTATTGAACTTTCGTGTTTATGAGATAGCCTTCTTTGGTAGCTTTTTTTGGCTTGCTCTTTTTTGAGAGTTGTCTTGATGGTTGGTTGATCAGACTTCTTTTTTGTTCCCTTTTATGTTGGTTTTGAATTTTCAAGGATGAGAATGTATTGGGAGGTATCTGATGTAATGGAACGTACCTCTATGGTCTATTTTTTTGTGAAAATCTGGTGTTTGAGTTGTTTTGGGAGGTCACGGTGTCCTAACCCAAACACATTTCCAAATTTAATGTTCTGTGAATAGTGAATAGGTATCCTTAGTTGAATAGTGTCATAGGTAGCCATAGGTGAATAATGAAATGATAACCTTAGGTAAACAGTTCAATGGTAACCTTAGGTGAACAGTGCCAACAGTATCCTTATGTTAACAGTGTCATCAGTAGGATTATGTGAATACTGAAATAGTATCCTTCTATAAACAGTTCAATGGTATGATTAGGTGAACAATGAAACAGTAGCCTTATGTGAACAGTGACATCGGTAGGCTTATGTGAATAGTACAATAGTATCCTTCTATAAATAGTGCAATGGTAACCTTAGTTGACAATGAAATCGTAGCCTTATGTGAACAATGTCATTGGTAGGCTAATGTGAATAGTGCAACAGTAACCTTCTGTGAATAGCACACCACTAACCTTCTGTGTAGAGTGCCATTAGTAGGCTTATGTGAACAGTTCCAACAGTGAGGTTCTAAAAGTGACCACTTTCCTTTTCCAAATATTTAGTTCAAGAACTGTGCTTCCAGAATGGTAGGGTGTACATTGTTTCCCAAATTGTAGGGTGTACAATGTTTCCAGAACGGTTGAGTGTGCAGTGTTTCGAGAATGTTAGGGGTACACTATTTTGAGAACGGTAGTGTATGCAGTGTTTCCCAGATGGTAGGGTGTACAGTTTCTCCAGAACGGTAGGGTGTACCATGTTTCTAGAACAGAAGGGTGTACATTGTTTCGATAATAGTAGAGTGTATAGTGTTTCTAGAATGGTAGGGTGTATAGTGTTTCCAGAATTGTGAGGTTCTAATTTCGACCTATATTTCCTTTTCCAAATTTCGAGTTTCTGAACAGAGTTTCCATCTTCATAGAGTTTCAACCCTTTAACGTTTCCTTTGACATAAAATGAATTTAATGCCTTGTTTTAATGACTCTACGACTAATTAAATGGCCATATCTATTGGATCGAATATGAAAAAAATAAGATTCTCAAATTCATGAGGGGGTGAATTGTATACTTTAAAAATATATAAGGAAATTTTTTTATAACCAAAATTCACAACACCTATAAGCTCTAATAACTTTCTTGATTCTGGAAAAGTGATTCCAGAAATGAAACATAACAATAGTTTAAAACAACTAACATTCTACCTTAAATCATATAGAATCCTATATAATTCGAGTACACGTCTATGGAAGTATAATATTATTATACTTTCCTCATCAACTAAAAGTACAACGGAAAACAAAATTAAAATACTACATGTAACAAGTAGTAACTCTTTTAACTCAAAGAGAATGGTATCCAACAACCCTAGATAAAAGGTCCCTTGATTTATACATTCAATATAGACTGTATTACCCAAATCTAGGTAAGCTCTCAATACGAAGATTAGTGTCTATCTTACTATCCCCACAGGACATCGATTTGTAAGGAAATCGTCACATCTAACATCACAACCCGAAGTCTCTGATTTCAAGGAAATCACACATCTACACTAAGAAAACCTACACGAAGCAATGTTTTAACAATCCGTTCAAACATTCTAGATGAAGCCTGAGGGTTTATAAGATACTCTCTCTCAAGAAATCACTTCAACATCATTTTAGCACAGTTGTTAAATTTCAGTCTCTCAAAAGTACTGATCTCTTTCAAATGAGCTCTTATTTATAGGCACGATTTCAATTGTTGGCTCCCTCCTCCAACAGTAATATTTTTTCCTTGAATTTTAGAGGGACCTATACACGTGTAAATCAAACAACGTTTAATGAGTAACTGAATGAACGACATCGTTTTGTATCAAAACAAGTGTAAGCATAACTAAAATCTGATATTCAGAGTGTTAGAAAATGAAATTTCGGAGTCTAACCAAAATTGAATTCAGAGTCTATGATACAAGGATATTCAGGTTTTGTTTTCTAGGAATTTGGAACCTGAACACTATCGAAATCTAGTGTTTGAATTTCAAGGAAATTCAGAATCTGGATTCATAGGATTTCAGAACCTGAACATACAATGTTCGGTGTTAGATTTCATTAGAATTCGGAGTCAGAGATCATAAGAGTTTAGAGTTTGAATTCAGAGAACTTAGAGTTAGAACATAGAGAAGTTCATATCCATAATTCATATTCATAAATCGGATTCATGTCTTTGAAGAGTTCATATCCAGAATTCATATTCATAATTCATAGTGAGAACTCTAAAGAGTTTTTATCTAGAATTCATATTTATAATTTAGAGTCAAAACTCAGAAGAGTTCGTGACCAGAATTATGAATCAGAATTCGGGGTCAAAACTCAAAATATTTTGTAACCAAAATTCGTAATCAGAATTCTAAGTAAAACTCAGAAGATTTTGAAATAAGAATTTTGAGATTTCAGATCCTAAAACTGAATGCTTCATATCTAGGTAATTATAGGATTCTCAGGTCTTGGTTACAAAATGAATTTTACACTTAGGAAAATTATGACATAAGCAACGAAAACATGATAAGGATAAATATCCTTGGGGAAATTTTTTTCCCCTTATAGAAGTAAAACAAGGGGTAAAAATGGATTTTCCTTGAGATAAGGTGATTGTGATTTTCAAAACAATAAGGAATGGTAATGTCATAAGAAAACCTTATTGTCTTAAAAATATCTCTCAAGTATGAAGGAATGGACCAGTCATAAGGAAAAACTTATTGAATCAAAAATCTCACCCTTTTTTGAAAGCACAATAATACTTATGAAAATGAATATAAGGACTTAGAAATTTTTTTCTAGACATTGAAATAAAACATATCTCCCTTTTCACATTGGAAAAGATGAATACGACTAATGCCCCCTTAGGCATTGGAACACTAAGGATCATATTCTAGATTTCTAGAATGAGAATTTTCATTACCTTGAGTATGGAAATCTTCGTAATAGAAAACTACCCCTTAGATAAACCCCCCTTTACTTAGGGATATTTCATCTTTACATAGAATTCCTGTTTATTCTCCCACTTAGTGATTTTCAAACAGAGTTTGAGGAAATGGAAAAAATATGGTACCTGAAATATTAGTTCAACCATCCAAAAAAAATCAAATACAATTTCATTATTATTGGAAGAATTTTTATAAGGAAAAATAGATACAACAGAAGAACGAATTTGGATATATTTTTCTTCTTTTTCCTTTTGGTATCAGCTTCTTCACAATGGATTTCAGCTTCATTAGATCTTTGTGGTCATCCTCTACTTTCTTATCTAAGGCATCAATACAATCACCCTAAACCTTCAGAGTCTCTACCTGAACTTTTAACTGGTCATCTTGCTTCACTATCTTTCCTTTAGTCTCGATCATAATATCCCTTTCTTTTTCCAACATTGGACAAAATAATTCCACTTCCCATTCATATCATTGAAATCATGGATCTGAGTATTCTACTCAAGATTTATCTCTTTCTCAAGATATTTGTGAGATCCTTGATTTTTCTATCTTGAGTATCAGTAGTTTCCTTACCATCACCTTGAAAGTCATCAAGCTCTCTTAAATCTTCAACTATATTCATTGAACAACTGACCATTTTCCTACAAGATTTTTTGTGGGATTCATTATTGATAAGTATGTTCTTGTGATCAGCTTTAATCTTTACACACCTATCCATAACCATGGATATTGAATCCAATTTTTAATTCATGCTATACTGGAGCATCTGGCATATATAGTCAATTGTTAGAAAGATCAGAGTGATGACCAGTAGTTTCTTCAGGGACTGAATGACAAAATCATGTCCTAGAGATGATGACTATGAGTCTGGAACTCTTCTAAGTTGTGGTTCTTCTTCTAGATCGACAGGCTTCAACTTAGAGGATCTACCAGCCTATTTCTTACTTAAAGAAATTTTGGATGGTGTGTCAACAACCACTTGTTTTCCTTTGTCTATTTTCAGAATAGCTTATTCATCTGGAGACTAATGCTCACTTTCAGACAACTGAACAATATTATCTTCATCGATTTTTCATTCTTATATCGTGCTTCAATATCCTCAGGATGAATGATTTCATGATTATAGATCTCTTCCTTAGATAATTTGTTCACTTATTCTTAAGCCTTCTCATCCATTTCAGGAGTAGCATGTTTTGAAGATCCGGCTTGAGAAGTCCGGATTGAAAAAATTTCGGAAGCACTTTCAATATCATGAAAGTCATCTACATGATTTATTAGATTAGTTGTATCTTTAGTTATTTGTCATTATTGAACTTTATCCACATCTTCCTTTTCAACAACATTCTCATGGGATTTTTCCGGAGTCATACACTTTTTCCCTGGTGTCTCAATAAATGGTTCAACTAAGAATGATTTTGGTACGGGAATGTTCTTGGATGGTACTTAGGTAGCCTTAAAAAGAGATTGTGCAATATATACCTTCAACATATTCTTCTTAATATTATTCTCCTTGGCTTTATTTTCATGCTCTTCAGCAGCTTTCCCTTTTAATGTTTTGCCCTCTGCAGGGTCTAGTCCAAACTATGGCTCCCCTTCTTTCCGGTTCTTCTTATCCTTCACCCATTTGCAAAAAACATCATCTGGATAACCATTCTACTTCAGGGGATTTGGAGGTGCAGTTTGAGATTCCTTACCATTAGGGGTTTAACCTTCAAATTCAACTTCCTTCAATTTTCTTTTCATTCCATCTTTCATTGATGGTTCAGCCTCTTCAGCATTTTTCGGGACGGCTTCTATCTCTTCCACTGGAAAATCATAAAACTCTCCTTAATCATTAGAAAATCCAACATTCATTGTTTTCAAAGTGTCATCGGTGACTAACATCCCTTTTTTGTTCCATGCCTTGGAAATTTAAGGAATCATGAATGATTCAAGACACCAAACTATAAACATGGAGAGTAGGGTAGGGTATATGATTTTATTTTCTCTCAGATTCCCATTCTTGATATTTTCTATCATAATGAGAATATGCATCATCAGAATGATTTTAATTAGATTTACCGAATAATAAAAAGATATACATATCACTTTTCTTAATAGTGTCATTTTCATCATTTTTCGGTATGATAAAACCCTGAACACATAACTCTAGGATCTGATTGATGGTATATAGGTCAGCAATCTTTATGGTCATGACATCTGTAAGTCCAAGACTTTGCATATCCTTCAATTTAACAAAACTCCATTGAACATCTAGCAGCTTGTGGGAACAAAATTCTACCTCTCCCTCATAAGATAAATCTACCAAGCTAGTATCCTCGTTGTATGAATGTTTTTATGTTCTTCCATAACTCTTGAAGGAATATTTTTATATTCCATCTTCCTTGAAAAAGAAAACTGATTCATAAAATTCAATGAGTAGATCCAGATACACATGATCTTGAGCTCCTTTATTTTATATGGATACACTCTTCCATCCATGAAGCTTGATATTCATTGAAATTATCGAGTCATACTTATTGACGAAGATCAGATGCACCAACCTCTCCCTGTAAATTTTCCCATCTGAAATTGGCTGGAGAAAAGACATTTCTTGAGAAGAAACTTCACCAGACATTCGGACACGAGAAATAATTTAGAATCCAGAACGGGCTTTTGATGTTGGGAAGAGCATTGACATGCTAAATCATTGAAAACCGAAGTAGGAAAACCATCGGGGGTCCCCTTTTATAGGTGTTGATATGAAGGTTCATCTTCCCATTTCAATCTAATGGAAGGATAATTCATCTGAACTAATCTGACAGTTGAATGGATAGCTATAAGGAAAATTTGGTAGGAAAATTTGGTAGGATCCTATCTTTTGAGGTTTTTAATGGAAAAGATTCATATTTAAGGAATGTAGAATCCGAGAAATTTTAAAACCAAAAGAAACTAACAGCTGGTAAATGGTTATTTTGAAAACATAAGAATGAATCATACCTTTCGGATTGTCACGAGAATTCCTCATATTGTGGAAAATTATTCATGAAGGAAATTACAATCCAAAACAAACTAGAGTAAGAAAAAATACGTAGATCTTCATTAAAAATATCATCATTACGAAATTATTCAATACGAAAATCTCATGTATGAAAAAATTCACTAGAAAATATCATGCACATAAAACAACATTATGAAAATTTTAGGTATGCAAAACATCATTATGAAAATTTCAAGTACGAAAAAATTCATTACAAAAAATTCAAGTATGAAAAACATCATTTTGAAAATTATAAGTAAGAAAACTATCATTACAAAAGTTTCAAGTACGAAAAATGTCATTTCAAAAATTTCAATTAGGAAAAACGTCATTACGAAACACATGAAAAAAACATCATTACGAAAAATATGAAAATCATCGTTACGAAAAATATAAAAATCATCATTTTGAAAAATATGAAAAACGTCATTACGAAAAATATGAAAACATAATTATGAATAATTTGAAAAACATCATTACGAAAAATATGAAATCTTCATTACAAAAAATACGAAAAACATCATTATGAAAAATAAGAAAACTTCATTACGAAAAATATGAAAACTAATTTACCAAAAATATGAAAAACTATCAAAC
This sequence comes from Viscum album, assembly GCA_963277665.1. Taxonomy (NCBI): domain Eukaryota; kingdom Viridiplantae; phylum Streptophyta; class Magnoliopsida; order Santalales; family Viscaceae; genus Viscum; species Viscum album. The sequence goes on from OY728127.1 coordinate 2,020,037,326, forward strand.
AAATGTACCCCCCCCCCCAATGAAAATGAGTTTTTTTACTGTAAGAAGATTGATCCAAAAGGATGTTAATGAGGAATATTGCCTTACATTTAACATTCCTAACTTCTGTTTAATGTATTCAAATCTATCGAAGGGTAAATATTTTGAGAAAATATCCTCACGTTGACCTTGTGTTCTGATAAATTGAAGAATTATATCTCGTTTTAGGTTGTGATATCTAAGAAAGTGATTCCTATATCTTTTTGCTTTGCACGAGAGTGATGTGAAAAGTATTTACTAAGGAAAATGGTACTTTTATTATCACACAAAATTTGTGTGTTGGTAAAACTCATACCCTAGACTGTGAGGGTGTGTTGCATCAACAACACTTTAGCACAAAAACTTCCGACTACTACATATTCAGCTTCAGTAGTGGAAAGTGAACCGGAGTTTTTCTTCTTTCATGACCAAGAAACTAATAAATCTCCTAAGAAATGTCATGTTCCAGATGTACCCTTTCTATCCATTAGAGATCCACGAATGTCAACATCTGAAATTAAATTTAGAATAAAATCATTTTCAAAAGTTTTGGAGAGTCCTAAATCCATGGTTCCCTTTAGGTAGCGAAAAATTCTTTTCACTACCTTTAAATGAGATTCCTTGGGAATGGACCGATATCTTGCACCTTAGAATATTGAAAGAATTATGTCCGGATGACAAGCTATCAAGTAAAGTAAACGTCCTATCATACTTCTAAATGTAGTTTGATCTACGGGTTTCAAAGCATCATCATGATCATGTGTGTTTGAAGTACCAATGGGAGTACTTATACTTTTAGTGTTGTCATATCCATACATTTTAAGAAGATCATTAATATACTTATGTTGGGAGTTATAGATTCCTTCTAGTTTTTGGGAAATTTGAAAACCAAGGAAAAATGTTAACTCACCCATCATAATCATTTCAAACTCATATTTCATTAGATCCACAAAGGAATCAGATAATCAATTCTTAGTTGAACCCAATATAATGTCATCAACATAAATTTGAACAATCAAAACTTTTTTCTTATCTTTCTTTATAAAAATGGTTGGATCTTCATTTCCCTTAGCATGGATATTTTGAAAAAAAATCATGTATGTCTATTATACCAAGTTCAAGGGGCTTGTTTAAAGTCATAACATGATTTGGTAAGTCTGAAAACATGATCAGTATGTTTTGTATCTTCAAAACCAGGAGGTTGTTCAACAAAGGCTTCCTCTTGAACATAAACATTAAGAAAAGTACATTTCACATCAAATTGAAAAAGTTTGAAATTGAAGAATTCTACAAAGGAAAGTAAAAAATGAATAGATTGAAGTCTAGCTACTCGAGAATAGGTTTCTTTATAGTTTATTCCTTCTTGATGATTATAGCCTTTAGAAAATTATCTATCTTTACTTCTTACAATGACTCATTTTTCATCACACTTATTTCTGAAGACTCATTTTACTCCAATTACAAAAGTTTGTTTAGGTTTATTAACCAAGGTCCAAACAATATTCCTATCGAATCCATTTAGCTCATCTTGCATAGATTTAATCTAATCATCATAACCAAAAGATTCATCCGTGATTTTTGGTTCTAATTAGGAATGGAATGCTAGAAGTTCTACTTAATTTCTTAAGGAACTACAAGTCCTTTCCGGAATGGCCCGAAGGCCTTCAATTTTTATTGACTTTTGACAACCACCCTTTCAAGGGATAAGAGGGAACCCTTACAAGGCCCATAGGCTCAAGGATTAAATGGTCTATAGGCTTAGGAGATTAAATGACCCAAAGGTCTTATGGAATTCAACCATACTATCTACATGGAATTGACCCTCCCCAACATCTGCATCTTGATTGTTTCTCTCCACCTTTTCATGACCATCTGGCTAGGCTTCTCGTGCAAGCAGAGGTTGGTACCGATGGCATAGACATACCCTCTCATTATGATAATCCATTTGGCTCTGCTCTGGTGAGTGCACCAGCTATGAATCCACTTCTGGGGATGGTCCTTTTTTGTAGTATGTCTGAGGCCTACCTTCATGTGGACCAAAGGCCTTGGGGTGGCCCTAAGGCCTTAATGTGGGCCGAAGGCCTTGAGAATCAACTGGACTGAAAGCCTTGGGTGTCTCGAAAGCCTTACAGGACTCGAGGACCAAATCGGGGTCTCGAAGTCCCAGATGGAAGAATTGATCAACCAATGATACTATCACTGGGTTGATTCTTTAGAAACGACTTATTTGGGTTTTGTAAAACATGTTAACAAACTTAGGGTAGGAAATAATCTAGGGTAAATGTTTAAGAAGTATATTGTTTGACATTTTCCTTATCAGATGGATCTTCTATCAAATGTTGATAATCCGTTTTTGAAAACACATCTGAAGTTGTAGGTTGGGGTTTTTTAAAACAGAATTATCAGTTTCATCAAATTTAACATGTATTATCACTTCAACAGTACAAGTGTTTTTATTGAAAAATCTATATGTCATGGAAGTTGTGGAGTAGCCTTAAAAAATTCCTTCATTAGATTTTGGTGTGAATTTTTGTAGATTATTTATAGTATTCAGAATGAATACCTTGGAACAAAAAACCTTAAAGTAGAAAATATAGGTTTTCTACCATTCCATAACTCATACAGTGTTTTATTAAGAAAAGGTCTTATTAAAACTCAATTTGTCGTATAACAAGAAGTACTTACAGCTTCCGACCAAAACTGTTTGGCTATGGAAAACTCACTCAACAAGGTTCTAGTTATCTCCTAAAGAATTATATTTCTTCTTTCAACGACACCATTTTTTGAGGTTTTTAGGTGTTGAGAAGTTCTGAGTAATTCCTTTTCTAACACAAAATGTTTAAAAATCATAATTTTGAAATTCTCAAACATGATCACAATGAATAGTATTCAATGGAAGGATTTTCTCATTTTTGACTTGGGCTCTAAAACTACTAAAATATGAGAAGGTTTCAGACTTCTTTACTATAAAATAGACACATGAAAATCTAGTGTAATCATGAACTAGAACAAATACATAGTACATCCCTCCAATGCTTCCAGTTTGTGTTGGACCAAAAAGATCCATATGCACTAGATGTAATGCATTAGTAGTTGAGACATCACCGATAGATTTAGAACATTATTTATGTTTCTTTACATAATGATAAGGATCACAATCTTTTGAAGAATCAAATCTATGCTCTAGTAGATCTTTATATAACCTTCTCTTAGAGAGTTTTCAAATGTTCCTAAGGTTACAGTGACATAACCTTCTATGAAAAAACCTAGAATTATCTTCCATCTCACTAAGTCAAGTTATTTCTGGGCTCCTAAGGTCTTCTGCGTTTAGTTTGTATACATTATCTTACCTATGGGCAAAAAGAATGAACTCTTCCTTGGAATTTGGTACTAGGCACATGTCATTCCTAAAAGTCACAAGGTTACCTTCATCACATAAGTGGATTATGCTATTGAGGATTTTATTAATACCCATAACAAATAAAACATTTGAAGTCAACATTTTTCTAAGACGAATTATGTTACATATACCTATAGTTTCTCCCTGAGCATTATCTCAGAAAGTTACTTTTCCTCCTTTCGTCTAGATAATATTTTCAAAGTAGTTTTTTTACCAGTCATATGCCGGGAACATTTACTATCCATGCACCTTGTATTTCTATTGGTATTTTCTCTACATTCTTGAAAAAAAAATAGTTAGACTTTCAAAATCCAAAAATTATAGGATCCGGAAATCTTAAGAAGAAAAATTTTAGGAAACCACATCTTTTTAGAAAAATGGGCATTATGAAATCCTAATTACTAGATTTTTTTAAGGAACTATTTTTTACCCAGTTTCCACCACACTGAAACTTAGTATAGAATGAAGCACATTGAGAATCAAAATAATAGTTACTAAAAATTGGTTTAGAAATAGAATAACCAAAACCATAACTATTACTCAGATGTCGGATTTGAGAATACATTTTATCAGAATTTAACTTAACTAAGGTAAAGATTTAAAAACACTTCCTAAATGAATGTGTTTTGGTTTTTGAGTTTGGTAAACAAGTTCTTCTCTTAAAAAACATTTGATTTTGAACTAGATCTAGGATAAAAACATTTTTATAAGAAATTACGCTTTCTAGATCTTTAGAAATTTGATTCTTCTCAGAACATACTTCATCAATTTTTTTTTGAAATACTTTCAAAATCACCATTTTCCCTATCATGATATTTAGAATGATCTGATATTTTCTTTGTATGAATAGTATTCCTTGAGTTTTTGTTATATTGTTTTTTCATGAGTTTTGAATTCTCAATCTCATGAAGTTTAACAAACCTAGAAACTTTTTCATTGGAACGTAATGTATTATCTTCATCAGAAGAAGATTCGTCATCCGAAGAGTTATAATATTTATGATTACTATAATATTCATTTAAAGAAACATTGGTCAATGATTCAACATTGTGTAACATATCCATTAAACAATGATTGTTAATAGGTATTATGGCTATTAGACCAAGATTCTTCTTTCCAGAAGATTCATAAACTGAAGATTCATCTGAGGAGTGTCCACCACTGGAACACCATGTGTCAATATCATTCATGAAATTCTTATCATTATCCTTGTAAAACTTTTTTCTGTTTCTCTCAAAATTATATTCCTTTATTTCTTTTCCCTTGAGCATAGGACAATCAGGTCTTTTATGTCCATATTTCTTGCATTCGTAACATGTGACTTCTGAATCTTTCTTATCATTCCTTTCATTTTTCTTATATATGGATTTAAAGTTCCTCTGTCCAGCTATCTTGTTCATCCTTATAGAAAGATTGGCTAACTCATTCTCTGAGGATTCAATTCCACTAGATTTGGATTGGATAACAACAATCTTTGATTTGGATCTAATAACCCTCTCAGGATTATTAGATTTCATATGATATAAGGTTGTAGTAAACACAACACTGCCATTTCCATTATTCTTCTTTACGTTATTAGCATATTTCTTCATTCTGGTCTCATGTTGAAGAAGAGTTCCAATCTATTCATCTATAGGAATCGGTGTAACCTTTCTGTTATCATCAATAGAAGCTCAAATGGATTCCCATTCATTCGGAATGATTTCTATGATCTTATCAATAAGACCTTCATCATGTAATACATTATCACCCATGGATTGTAAACTATTCAAAATTTTCCTGAATCTTTGTTTCACATTACATATGGGTTCTCCATAAAGAAAGAAAAAACCATGATATTTAGCACTAATCATGGCTCTTCTAGTTTCAATTACTTTGGATGTTCCAAAGTGAGTAACTTCAATTTTTTCCAAATACAATTGTCTGCTTCACAAGATGAAATTTGGCTATATATGTTTATAGTAATGCAACAATGAAAAGCATTTCCTACCTTATAATTTAGTTGATATTCATGCTTTTCATGAATGGTAAAGTTACTAACATATTTGTCAGGGATTTTATATCCTCCAATAATCATAACAAAATTATCAACTCTAGTATTGATAATGATAGTATTCATGCGATCTCTCCAATATTCATAATCATTTTCGTCGAAGATAGGTGCTCTAGTTGTATTGAGATTCTCTATGGAACCAACATTCATTCTTTACATGTTAACGAAAATTCTTTCCACATATACTAGTTAATAGAAAAATCTCATAATCAAGGAGAATATTCCTAAGCCTAGGAAATATAGAACACCAGTTTCTCTAAGTAAGAAATGATTTCGAATTATACGAGTCCAAAAAACTGATTTCAAAAAATTGTGAATCCGTAAATTAAATTCTGAATGTAACAAGAAGAAGAATTCTCTTCTGAATCTAATTGTGAGATTAATTTAGAGGTCACCTCCTCAGATTCCAATTTATGGATTGAATATGTCAAAAGAAGATGCTCAAATACAACAGTGGGGGGGGGGGTGAATTGTATACATTAAACATCTCTAAGGAAATATTTGTATAACTAAAATTCACAACACCTCTATGCTCTATTAACATTCTTGATTCTGGAAAAGTGATTCGAGAAATGAAACTTAACAAAAGTTTACAACAACTAAGTTTATACCTTAATGCATATAGAATCCTATATAATAAGAATATATGTATAATGATTTATAAGAAGATTATTCTTTCCTCAACTACTAAAAGTACAGTGGAAAACAAAATAGAAATACTAAGAGCAACAAGTAGTAACTCTTTTAACCCAAAGAGAATGGTATCCAACTACCTTGGATAAAAGATAACTTGATTAGTACTTTAAAGAATGTTTTTCTTACCAAAACTCAGGTAATCCCTCAATCTGAAGATTAATATCTATCTTGATATCCATGCAATCCCTCGATTTGTAGGGAAATCGCCTCCTCGGACTTCACAACATGGAGTCTCTGATTTAAAGGAAATCACACCTCTACACTAAGCAAATATGCACTATGCATTGTTTAAACAAGATAATCAAACATTATACATGATGCCTGACAGTTTATAAGATCCTCTCTCTCTCTCTAAATCACTTCAACAGCATGTAATCATAGTTGTCAAAGGTCAGTCTCTCAAAATTACCATGCTCTTTCAAATGACCTCCCATTTATAGGAACAGCTTCGACGGTCGGCTCTGTCCTCCAACAGTCATATTTTTCCTTGAATTTTGGAGGGACCTTTGAATGTGTCACTCAGACAATGGTTAATAAGTAACTGAAAGCACGACATAGTCTTATAACAAAAAATGTGTAAGAATAACTAATATTTGATATTCAAAATGTAAGAAAATGAATGTTCGGAGTCTAAAAAAATTGATTTCGGAGCTTATGATACAGAGATATTCGGATTCTGTATTCTAGGAATTCTGAAACAAAACTCTAAAGAACTCCGGACTCGGAATATAAAGGAAATTTGTAATCTTGATTCACGTGAATCTAGTACCCTAAAATACAATGTTCGGAGTCAGAGTTCATGAGAATTCGGAATCAGAGCTCATAAGAGTCTGGAGTTTGAATTCATAGAACTCGGAGTAATAACATAGAGAAGTTCATATCAAGAATTCTTATTCAGAATTAGGAGTCAGGACCCTGAAGAGATCATATCCAGAATTTGTATTTAGAATTCAGAGTCTGTACTTTGAAGAGTTCGTATCCAAAATTCGTATTCAGAATTCAGATTCAGAACATATAAGAGTTCGAAACTAGAATTCTGATTCATAATTCGGAGTCAGAACTCAAAAGAGATCGTAACCAGAATTCGTATTCAGAATTCGGAGTCAGAATTCAGAAGAGTTCATAACCAAAATTCAAAAAATTCAGATCCTAAAATAGAATGCTTCATATCTAGGTAATTATAGGATTCAAAGGTTTTTCTTTCAAACTAAATTTTACACTTAGGAAAATTGTGATATGATAAACTAAAACATGATAAGGATAAATTTTCATGGGGAAGGAAATTATTCCATATAAAAGTAAAACAAGGGGTAAAAAGGGATTTTCCTTGAGATAAGGTATTTGTGATTTTCAAAACAAGAAGGAACGGTAAAGTCATAATTAAACCTTATTGGCTTAACAATCTCCCTCAAGTATGAAGTAATAGAAAATTCATAAGGAAAACATTATTCAGTCAACAATATATCCTATATTAATTTCCCAAGGGCTCAGGATTCTTTTACATAGTCAAACTGTGTGGTACAATGTGATCCTCTATTAATGGAAAATCTTTTGTATCTTAAACCACTACTCCGTTAAATCATCTAAAGGGACCATATATCATCCCGCCTAGTTCTTCCTCCTTGTTCTCAGATTTGAGACACTCGAACCTTTCATTCCATCACATAGGATTTTCACAATCAAATTTTCATCCATGTATTTTTTCCACTCTGTTTCAACGCAACCATGTCATATTAGTCAATCTTCAATATATGGTATGATTTTTCGTCATTTTTTTGGGTTCATCTCCTTCTGTTTTTCCTTTCCTTTTTAGGGAATTTTAGCCCCGTGTTCCTAATGGGATTTTTTGGGGTGTTAGCTAATGTGGTGGCGTCTCGAAATCCTTGGGAGGATAAAGCTGTCATAGGGTAGGAGATCGTAACACATTGTGTAGCTCGTTCTCGTATAAATAACGTCAAGAACTGTTTGTGTTAGGGGATTCGTTGCTTCTCTTTTCTTTTATGTGCAACTATAGAGTTATCATATTTTATCCCATTGGGTCACAATGGAATTTACATATTAAATATTTTAACAAGATAAATAAATTGATATCTATAGTATGTTATTGCCTCTTTTTTTCTAGATAGTGTGATATCTGTGATTTCTTTGTTTATATTTTAGTTCTTGATGGAAATTGGTAAATTAAGTAAAGCCAAAATTAATTGACAATAGTTTGGATAATGATATAGACTCATATGAATGAATTTGATTGTTGTTGTGGTAATTTTATGTTACTCAAATTGATGCAGTAGTCATGTTTAATTATTTGCGGTAGCTTACTGGTTAGGATTCTCGAAATTGGAGCATACGAATAATAAATCGGTTGATCCATGATGGATTAAATAACTGGTTGTCTGATAAAACATATTTACATGTAGGTTTCATAGTTACCCTCTTTCTCGTTTGAGTTCCAAAAGGCATATTTATATGATGTTTGTTTTCTTGTTGTTTGTGTTGAGATGTGAGCCTGGATGGATGTTGTGATATGTGGGGGAAGGAAGTCCTACTGGTTGTGGCCGCAGTTGATTCCTAGGGTTTCGATATGCATCGGTTTATGCATGGGGGTGTTATGGTTGACACCAGAGACGATGAAATGGGTTGGATGTGAATTTATGGATTGATGCTGATTCTTATTGGTTTTTTATCTGCATTACTTTCCCCACTAATCTAGGAAGCAGTTCTTACTTTCCCTTCTTCCGAAAGTAGTGAAGATGCGTAGGGTATGCCACGTGCATAAAGTGTCACGATTATCAAGGTAGGATTGGTCAACACCATTACTATTGGAGGAAAAGACACGACATGTTGTTCATCTACTCTCCTTGTTGACCCCCCTTGTGTTTAGTAGCATATAATATTTTCTATAATTCCTGGGAATATGGGAAAGTAATTCTGTAAATAAATAATTGAATAAATGATGTTTACCCATGGGGTTGGATCTTGCTGGGATGCAATGTCAAGGTTATAATTTTAATGGGACAGTGGACTTTGGGGGTGATACTACTGAAATTTAATGTGGAATTTTTAATGGTTAATTAATGTTTAAATAATTAATTAACGTAAAGTGGAACTGATATAATGGGAATGAAGTATTGTAATAAATCTTTTTAAATGGTTTTGTACTTATAGGACACCTAGTCTTCTAAGTGGAAGTTTGGATTCCGATCGACATTTGTTGTAGTTGAGTCTAAGACTCAGTTATGACCATAGTGTGGTTGTGATATATAGTATATTCTGTGCGTTTTTTGTTTTTATAAGCTACTCCATGTCGTCAGTTAGAAAAACTGACACCCCGAGGATTCTGAGCCCTGGGGGTGTTTCCCCCAACATTAAGGAGGGATGATTAATGGAAAACTACCCCATTTAGCCCAACCCTCTTCTCTTGGTAGTTACTAATTATTGTAGGCACAATAGATATATTTCCCCAAACAAGTGTGTATATGAATGTAATTACTTGTGGTTAATCACAAAATTATTTTCTGGATATTGTATCCTATGGACTACAATAGGCATATTATGTATAGGCTGTGATGGCTGGAGGATTCTAACTCGGTGTGTGGGCTATAATGGCTTGAGGTATAATGTTCGATGTATGATACATGTTATGCGAGATGTGGTGGCTCTAGAAAACTACATGATAACTTTCTTGTTTGGATTTTGTGGTTTTTTTGCCTGAGGTGCTTATTGTGGTGATTCGCCTAGGTGTTTTCAGGCAAGACCTTTTTGAGAGAGATGCTTAGGATGTGCGACGTTGGCGCAAGGAGGAAAACCAGTGGAGAGGTTGTAGTGGGGAACCCTTGATATTCTTTATTATATTATATACTCTTGTATGCATTACTTGGTGAGAGTATCCATAGCGAGGTTGGGAACTTAGAATACCCGTTTATGTGATGAGTTAGCTTCACTTGTTGTTCACTGTGCTTTACCATGCTTTCATTACTGTTTCATAAGAGGCATTGGGGTGGATCCTATAGAGTATACTGTTATACTCACCCTATGATTATATAAAATATTTTTTAGGTCACTTGTATTAGGTTTGAGATCATGTTGGTTTTTACTAGCTTGGGGTTGCAGGATTGTTTTGGGCTTCAGGGTTGCTGTTGATTTTACTTTCTTTTGTGTTTTTATTTTTTCCCATTCAGTTGTTGTAGTCTTTCATGACCTTACATATGTGTACATGGGATTTATTTTATAATATTATCTTATTTATAGTTGGTTGGTGTATATATTCTCTCTCTTTGACATGTGTTCTCTTAGTGGGTAATGCCTCAGATTTGTGTGTCTACTATACCCTCGGTGCTAGTCGCCAACCTGGTTTTTACTAGAGGCAGGACTCGGGGGGTCATTATCTCCCTTCTCAAATTGCAGACCCTGGAGAGGTACACATTGTTGTGAGGGGGTTGTGACACTATAAAGGAATAAAGGTATATATATAAAGACATTACAAATATAATATACATCACAGAAAAATATAGTTCAATCATAATGGCCGCCATGAAAGGCGGTTGGAGATATTTGAACAATCATCATTTCGGTAGGAAGTAGTTTGTTTTCCCTCGAAACATTATGTTTGTATCCATTAGATGTGGACCATGGATGTGAAGTTTGAATACATATCATAAAAACAACATTGTGTATTTTCTATACTGGTGTTGTTATAAAATAAAGCAATAAATAGTGTTTATAGGGATAGAGAAGTAAAATTAAAGAAAAGAACATAAGATAATATGTTACCTTTAAATCTGGTATCTCCCTTTGGTTTAAATGAAAAGGATTACTCGAATTGACTTCTTCATAGGGGAAGCCTTATAGGATTAATAGATGTATCTTGTGAGCTTAATTGGGATGAGTTTGGATGATCCAAGATCCATGAGGGGTGTGAGTAAAGGGTTAGAGGTGGTGGCCATTTATAAGGGGGAGGTGGGGCTCCTTATGAATATTTGAAAGTATAATTTAATTACAAAATGATTCTCAGATTCAAAAGGTCTAAAACAGATTTTACTCTATCTTAAGATAAACATTGTTTGAAATAAAATCATCCTATATGATTTTCACTATATTTGGATATTTTTTAAATTTAATTAATCTCATTTATTTAAATCATTCATAAATAAGAAAATCACTGCATCATCAATGTGTCATAAATTATTTTATTTATATGATTTCTAAAAATTATCAAAAAAATACAACGATGTAGGAAATCATTATAGATTTCAATTGAATATTTATAGTCAAATATATAACTTATATAACCCAATGTAAATAATGATTTACTAAAAAGATATATGTTTATTTCATGTTTGTATTTACATTCAATTAATTAATATAAAGTGTCATTATCACTCACATGTGCATCCATAGGGTCCCAAAATAGACCCAAGTATGACCATGGGTGGATATGTATCGACCAATAGGATTAGACACATATTCAAATAATTTTAAATTATTATAATCTTATTTATCCCCATATTTACCATATTTACCCTTTAACCATGGTAAATAAAATATTTACTGAAGTAAATATTCGTAATGTATAAAAATAAAAGATACATATTTAATCAATTTGGAAATACTTATTCCAAATATGGAATCCATTATTCCAAATGAAAAAAATATAAGTGGAAGAAATTATTTTAAAATTAATTCACATTGTCAAAACAAAAAGCATGTTTTTAAAAAATTATAACTATCAAAAGATTGACAGTTGTTTATGTCAAACATAAAAGTGAAATTAAATCCTTTGGAAAAAATTGGATTAAATGTTAAATATATAATCTAATTAAACATTAAAACCAAATAAATATATAATTAAACCATATAAATAAATTTGATTAAAAGGTAGTTTTGAATTAAAATAAAATATTTTTCACTATACATTAATAAAATGAACAATATCAGAAAAATACCAAAATTACATCAATATTACATTTTGATGTCCCGATTATATAGAATAATAACATTTGGTCCAATTAAGCATATAAAAGTGAAAAAATAGTTTTAAAATGAATCACCATCAACAGACGGTAAATCGACTACTGAATGAATATTATAGTATTTATGATTAATATTGGATTCTTTCTTATTTTAAGCCTATAAGATTTATTAGATAAGTGTAAAAACTTTTAACAAACTTGTATAATCATATTTTAGTTCATTATGTTCATTCTTTCTAATATAATGAAAATGAGTAAACTACCTTTTAAAATAATAATAATATTATATTATTTTTTTGGAATGAATCAATGTGGTGATCAACGTAAGATTTAAATGAAACTCAATGTTGTAGGTCAGGTATTCCATCAAACATAGAATCCCATTTAAAGTAAAATAAATATTTAATTAAAAAATATTATGAAATATAAAAGCCATATTCTTTATTTACCAGGTATTTTACATCCTTCCCCCTTTTGGAAATTGTGTCCTCGCAATTTTAATCACTTATCAAATAAATGGGGGTATTTAACCCTCATAGAATTCTTATATTCCCATGACGCCTTTTCAAAAATATAGTATTTATAGAAAACCCTTACCTGAAGAATTACCTAATTCTACAATTCATTCTCTCTTCGGTCAAGTATATGGACTATTTGTTCCTCAAAAAAGATATTCTCTTCTAACTGGACAACATATGGGCTCAAAACATGAGATTGATCATGAAAATAAATTCTCTACATTGAAACATGAAAAACATTGTTTACCTGGGTTAAACATGGAGGTAAAGAAACTATGTACACAATTGATCCAACATTCTCTAGGATTTCATATGGTCTAATAAACCTCGGACTCATCTTTCCCTTCTTTCCAAAACACATCACACTTATCCATGGAGATATTTTGAGAAATACATCCCACCTACATCAAAATAAAGATCCTTCTTATAGTAATCCACCTAACATTTATGTATAATCTGAGTTGTTGTCATGTTATATTGAATCAACTAAAATTCTTGTGCACTATCATCTACCAATTATGGTTCCACAAACATTCTTTCACCTACTTCATCCTAATAATATGGAGTTCAACACCGCTTTCCATATAATGCCACAAATGGATCCATCAAAATATATGAATGAAAACTATTATTATAAGAAAATTCAACAAAAGAAATATATTGGTCCCAAATTCCCTAGTAATCCATTGAAAAAGTACGTATCATATTATCCATTGTCAGAATTTTTCATTCTGATTTCCCCTTTGATTGATGATGAAAAACTATACTAAAATTTAATTCAGTGACCAAGGAATTCGGAAGGCCTATCCAAAATACATATGTGAACCTCGGATCATGATCAGATAAAATGTATAGGGTAAATCCATGTAACTTGACTATCTATTAAACAAAAAATTGTGAATTTTTTTCTTGAGACAATGTATCTCGAATGGGATGTAAATGAGCAGATTTAGTCAATCGATCAACAATAGCCTTGATTAAATTCTTACTCGGGATGTTCTTAGTAACCCAACCACAAAGTACATGGATATATTTCCCCATTTCCTCTCTGGAAATGGTAAATAATGAATCATCTATTGGGTAACTGCCGATATTCTTTAACCTGTTGACAATTCAAACACTTCACAATAAATTCATCAATATCTTTTTTTATTCCATCCCACCAATTATACTATGGATGATCTTTGTATATCATAGTAATAATAGGATAAACTGAAAACAGAGAAATATGAGCTTCAAATAACTACACTTTCTATAACATTGAATCACAAGGCATGCATAATCTAGTTTCAAATCTCAAAATAAAATCATTATTGATGATAAATTTAGGAAACATACCCTTCTGAACCAACTCTTCCTTTTTCTGAAACTCACATTCATCCTTATGAACTTTCTTAATTCTATATTATTAACGATGATTTCACTAACACGAGTAACAAAATAGATAATTTCATGCACCAATAACTTCTATGCCAATTTCCATCAAATCAATAATGAAAGGATCTTCTTCCAAATGTTACATGGTAAATGTAGCAATAATTTTTTTGACACAAATCAATGGTGTCATTATTTTCCTTTCTCTGATTGTAATAGATAATGAAATCAAAATCCGTGATTAATTCAAGCCATCTCCTTTGTCTCATGTTCAATTATTTCAGAGTAAATATATACATAAAACATTTTTTGTCATTATATATATCATGGTATACTCCATACATTGATTGCTCCAAATTTTTTCAAAAAGACAATCAGCTGTTAATTCCTTATTATGTGCATGGTAATTTAACTCATGAGGATTCAACTAATGTAAATCATAAGAAATTACCTTATCATTATGAATTCTGACACAACTATGTACTTTTAATGAAGAATAATTGTAGATAAGAAAATCTCAATTTCTGTAATGTAGTTCCAAAACTAGAGCATTCACCAATCATCATTTCAATTTTTGAAAAAAGTAATCATATTATATTGTCCAAATGAAAATAACACCTTTTCGAGTTAACATAGTCAGTGGGATAGATAAATGGTAATAATTTTCAACAATCATCTGTTAATAACCTATTAAACCAAGATAACTACAGATCGCTATGATATTGATATGTTTTGGCCATTCTTCAACAACTTTTGTTTATGTAGGATCAAATTTTATGCAATTTTTTAAATAATGTGACCATGGAAAAATTACTTTGTAACCAAAACTAACACTTACATAATTTCTCATACAGTTTATTTTCATTTAATGTTTTCAATAAAACCCTTAAATGACTTTCATGTTTCTATTTAATTTTTTAAAAAATAAAAATATCATCAATGAACACCACAAAAAATGAATCCAAGAACACACAAAAAATTCTATTCATAGGATCCCTGAATAAAGAAGGTGGATTTGTAACCAAAATGGAATGACTACAAATTCATAATGTTCATATCTAGTACGAAACGTGGTCATTGAAATGTCTTCTTCCTTTTACTTTCAACTGATGGTAGCCCGATCTCAAGTCATTCTTCCAAAAATTCTGAGCTCCATGGAGCTGATCAAACAAATCATCGATATGAATAAATTGTTACTTGTTCTTAAGAGTGATGTTATTCAATGATATATATTAAAAGAAAAGTCTCATTTAATAATCTTTCTTTTTAACAAACAAGACCGGAACATTCCATGGTGATGTGCTAGTTTGAATGAAACTATTATCTAATAACACCAACAATTTATTCATTAACTCTTAATGTTTAATTTGACTCATTTGATAAGGGGGTTTTTAAATTTTCTTAGCATCAAGAAGTATGTCAATAGTAAATTCAACTTCCTGATCAAGTATTATACTAGGAAACTCATCAGGAAAAAAAATCATGGTACTCATATACTACCAGTACCTCATTAATCTAAATAGTTCCATTATTTTCAATAATATGTGAAAGGTAATATCCCTTTCCATATTATACTAGTTTCTCAATTTCCCAATATGTTATCAAATTTGAGGTTTCATTCTTGTATAAAAACTAAAATTCATTATGAAAGGAAACCTATTTAGCTCTGCAGTAAACCATAGCTTGGTAAACGAAATGAAAATCCAACCCAAAATAACATCAAACCCTAATAGAGTCAAAACATTAAGGTTTGTAGGTAGATTCATTCCACACACAATTACATGATGGATTATTTAATTTTTTTTGTCTCAAAATTTCCACTATGTGTTTTTACCATATGTTCGGGATTTATATCATGAGACTAAATTCCTAATTTACCAGATAACTTCTTAGAATTGTAAGAATGTATAGGCCCTGAATCAAACAACACATTTTCAGAATCTGAATAAACAAACAGTGTACCGAATTCTATTTCATTTGATGGCCCAACATCTACTGATTTAGTTACAAAGGACATCACAACCACTTTTTTCTTGTATTACAGCTACTTCTACTCTGTTGAGTTCTGTATTGGACACTCATATTGCATAATGAAACATTTCATCTCACATTAAATATTTTAGTTACTGTAAATCAGATTTTTTATTACAATTACCCTGATCTTTTGTAGTGCAATTACGATATTTATTCATAATTTTACCAAATCGGTAACACATACTAGAATTCAAAAGAAATTCAGCAGCGCGATTTTTCTAAAAATTTCACTAACTAAAAACTTATGTTTCTTATGATCATAATTTATTTATGTGTTCTTCCCTTTTTTACTTGCACCTTGACCTCTTATTATGTTTTTTTCAAAGAACATCTGATCATCAGAAAAATACATTTCCATCTTCTCCGCACATCAAACATGTTTTCATAACATTTGAACTCACCAGAAGAAAAATCCCTTCGATACATTGGCTTTAATCCTGAGTAAAAACTATTGATTTTACTTTCAAGATATCGTATGAAATTTGAAGCATACCTTTCCAGTCGAGTCACTTTTTCTTCATAAGCAGCCACTTAGCCATCCTCCTTCCTCAATTATAGGAATTTTTTTTCCTTCCTAGGATGAACCAATATAGGAAAATATTTCTCCTGAAAAATTTTGTGGAATGCATCCCAATCAAAAGCATCAATCTCCTCACTATAATGGATATTTTTCACCATCAACCACCACTGATCGGCTTTAACTTTGAAGTCGTAAACAGAAAGACTAAACTTTTGATTTTAGGAACCCCCCATGACATCAAACATCGTCTCCAATTATTTAATCCACCTTACATCTAGCATAGGGTCAGATGATCCTCTGAATGACGCATGATTTTTCCTCCTAAAATGATCCACGACTGACATGTTCCTCTGTGGTTGATCTAGCTAATATCATGCATGGATACAACCACAATTTTTCGCCCAATTCAACTATTCCATAATTTCAACGAATTGTTCAGTTCCGATTTTGACCATCTCAGGATTCTTATTTGGAAGGTTTTATTCCTCTGGAACCTGTCCTATCATAACATCCATGTTTCCTTTGTAGAAAACCATTCTGAACCAAGAAATATCATAGGCGAATAATATAGGTATATTTAAGTGATATATAATTTCAATAATTACATAAAATAATTTATGGATATTAATTTAACAATACACTAACTCTTAAAAGTCGTTATACCAACCTCTGATACCAACCGTATGGACCTAGCCATAATCATTACATAATAATGAATTATGTTAATAATTAACATTGAGGATATTTTAAATTTTAGAGATTTAGATAATTAGGTTATAAAATATACATAAAAACATTAATATTACATATAGAAACTTTTTAACAGTAACAATTTTATTCATAAAATAAAAACTCTTGATAAAATATCAATGTTAAGTTCCTTGTTTTAGACAGCATTACATTTCCATGATCTCAACCTTAACCCTAATCATCTTTATGTCTGGTTGAAATCATTTAAAAAACATGGGATGAGAAAAAATGCTCAATAAGTGTTATGAAATAGGGAAATAAAACAATAGTACATTAATAAATCCATGTCAATGAAATCATACTTTTCAATCTTTTACATACCACAGAAGTTCTTAAGATTTATGAATAAAACATGGAAATCATTAATCATGAAGTTTACAAGTGGCATCTATAACATAATTATGTAGTATCTTCCACTACTATGTTGGGAGTTAAATTTTAAATTCTCATCACAATATATTCCCAAAATCTATTAGGTGAAATAATAACATTTAACTCTATCACGTTACCCAATTCATTGGGGGGCTATCTCGAGCTCTCCGGCCCTAGGCTTATCACAAAAGCACTCGCTTACATAAACAATTCCCAAGATCCATAACAAATTCACAACACATAAAACAATCATAAATTAATGTCAACATTTCCAAAAGGAAGGAACAATATATCATTTAAATATATAGACATAATCAATACATTATCAAAATAATTTCGAAAAACTAAATACTTAGAATGAGTATATGGTATTTATTTTCTATTTAAAAAACGTTATGGCTTATTAAAGAATCAAAAAATTAAATAATTCTTGCGGTGGAGGAAAGGTCGTTGTCACTGTGTATGTTAAAAGGAAAATTTTTATTTTTATTTTAGTAAAACGCTTCATAGAAATATTTTCCCTATTAATGAAATTAAAATTAAATTGTTTTTATAGAGATTATAAATGAATGTAATTTATAAATCAAAATATTCCTCAATGGAAGGATATTGAGATGAAGTCCCTTAACTCCTTTCCCACATTACTCGTTCATTCTTTAATTTCCTGGATAATAAACTAAAGTTAATTTCAACATTCTTAAGAACCTTTTTCATGTTTATTATTCCATTTATATCTCTTTTTTACTATGTTATAAACATTATTGTTAATCATTTATGTTAATAATGGTCCTTTTGTCGTTATTTGGTACTTGAGTAAAAAATGATCATCTGATAATTAGAAGTTTTTCATGTGGTAAAAATTCCATTATCACTATAATGATATTCATGATTTAGATATAATATATATCATATATATATAGTACATATATATTTTTTTATAATAGTTCATAACATTTTGAGATTTGAAATGAAATGCACTGTTCATGGAGACGGTAATCCGTACATACACATAAACGTTACTTTCATTTCTATATCGTATTAAATGGAATGAATACATAATAATACATCGGTATATTATAATTTTAGTATAATATCATATATAATTTATGTAAATCCATCCTTTATACATTCTACGTATGGCATGAACGACTCATATCACATTGATGGGGCAGTAATCCGCACTTCTTCAAATGAAATTATCGCATTTACCCATTATGGAAACCATAATGGTATGATATAAATAAAGAATTCAGAAGTATATTGAAAATATAAATAAAATATATGTCACATATAAATATAGTGCCATAATAATTTCCACCATGATAGGGGGTTGGAGATATGTGAACAATCATCATTTCATGAGGCAGTAGTTCGTCGTCCACATAAACAGTTTGTATGTATCCATTAGATGGAGGTGTGTTGAAGTGTAGTTCTAATACATATCATAAGAACATAATAATATATTTAGGATTCTAGTGTTGTTATAAAAAAGGAATAAAGTGTCTTTAGGGGGTTAGAGAAGTAAAATAAAAGAAAATAACTTAAGATAAGATGTTGCCTTTAAATCGGGTATCACCCTTTGGTTTGAACCAAAAGTTTTACATTAATTGACTCCTTACAAATGGAAGGCTACTAGAAAGAATATAGGGATGTATGGAGATTAATTGGGTAGGGTTTTAGATGATCTAAGTGGAATGGGATGTGTGAATAATGGGTTATAGGTGGTGGCCTTTTATAAGGGGGAGGAGGGGCTCTTTAGGAATGTTTGAATGTATTATTTTATAATAAATTATTTCTCAGTTTCAAATTTTCCAAAACTAAATAAAATAGAATATAAGATGAATATTGTTTGAAATATAGTAATACCATAAAAATTTTAAGGGTTTTTCATGTTTTATTAAATTTTATAATCATTTTTATTGATATCATTCGTAATAAGGTAATCACTACATCATCATTGTGTCATATATAATTTCATTTTTATGATGTATAGAATTCATAAATAAAATACCACGATGTAGGAAATCATTTTTTCTTTAAAATGATGAATTATAGTAGAATATATAACTTATTTAAACTTATGTAAATTTTTTTTTCGAAAAGATATATGCTTATGTCATTTTTCTCATTACTTTTAATTAATTAATACAAAGTGTCATTATCACTCCCAAGTGGCTCCATGGGGTACCAAAATCGACCCAAGGATGCCCATGGTCAGAAATTTGTCAATTAATAGTATTAGGACACATGTTAGTGCAGTATAATAATATAATAATAATATTTGTTTACCCTTATATACCGGATTTACCCTTTAACCATGTTAACTAAAATATTTACAGATTTAAATATTCATAATGTCTAAAAAAATTTACCTATATGCACAATTTTTACCTCCTAATTCCAAATATAGAATGTATTCTGGGAAATGAAAAACCTATAAGTAGCAGAAATTAATTTAACATTAATTCCCTTTGTCAAAACAAAAAACATGTTGTCGGGAAATAATAACTATCAAAAGATCTACACTTGTTTATGTCCAATTTCAATGTAAAATTAAATTCAATGTCCAAAATTCTATAAAATTGTAAAAATATAATCTAATTAAAATTTAAACCCAACTAAAATGATAATATAACCATATAAATAAATTATATTAAAAGGAAGTTTTGAATTAAAATACAGAATTTTTCACTATTCATTAAAAAATGAACATTATCAGAAAAATACCAAAATTTCATCCAACGTAAATATAAATTTCCCAATTCTAAAGAAGAACATTATTTTTTAATATATAAAATATTAAAGGACAAAAACTAAATTCCAAATAGTTCGCTATCAAAAGGAAGTAAATCGACTCCTTAAAGAATATTAGAGTATTTATCCTTAAAATTGCACTCTTTATTATTTTAAGACTCTAATATTTATTGGATAAATTTTACGTCATTTAAAAAACATGTATAATCATATTTTAGTTAGTTCTTTTAATTCCCTATAATACAACATCTTGTTGTTACATGCCATTTAAAATAATATTATTACTATATTATTTTTCAGTATAAATCAACGTTGTGTGCAATGTATGATTTCATTGAAACCTGTTGTTGTGTGTCAGATATTCCATAGAACATAGTATCCCCTTTATAATAATGTTAATATTTAATTAAAAAATATTTATAATTATAATCATATAATATTCATTATTTACTTGGGATTTTACATGAGGAACAAAAGAAACTACTACAAGAGAATCTAGATAACGGGATTATATGCCCAAATGCTTCATCTAGGGGTTCACAATTCCTCTTCATCAAGAAGAAATATAGGTCAATGCACCATTCCATTGATTATCGTGATCTCAAAAAATCACGACAAATAACAAATATCATCTACCATGAATTTATGACTTGTTCGATCAGCTACGGGGATCACAATACATCTCCAAGGTGGATTTCTGGTCAGGATATTACCATATAGGGGTGAAGAGGGAGGATATACCTATGACTACTTTTAGTTCAATTTACAAGAACTATGAATTCAGTATTAATTAATTTCAGACTAACCAATTCTCCAGAAATTTCATGGTCATGATGAATATGGTGTTTAAGGATTACCTCAAAAAAATTGTCATAGTCTTTATAGAAGTTATTATAATATAATCTGAAACAAAGGAGGAGAAATATATGATTCATAGCACTATATTAGATACCTCGTTAAAGGAGAATATCTATGAAATTTTCATAAAATGTTTGTTCTAGTTGATGGAGTTCTCATTATTTGGTCATATAATCCCAATAAATGGGATATATGTGGATCCCTCCAAGACCAATTAAATTCAGGGATGGTTGAAGCCAAAATACGCAACTGATTTATATTGCTTCCATTGGATATATGGATATTATCGCTAATTTAAGATAAATTTATCATAAGTTTCCAACCAACATACAAAGTTAACATGGAAGGTAGTAATGTTATCTTAGAGTGATGAATGTGAAGTGAGCTTCAAGGAGTTTAAAATGAGGCTTATCATTGTTCATGTTCTCACACTACCCTCAGGTGGATATATTTTTTTGGTATTTAATTATTCTTGGAAAAAGTGACTAGGATATGTGTTGATGAAAATTTACAATGTCATTGCCTATGTTTCAAGGAAATTGAATTTTCATGACAAAAACTATCGAACTAATGATCTAGAGATGGGTTCGGTAATCTTTTCTTTAAAAATTCAGTGAAACTACCTCATTGGATAGAAGTTTGAAATATATATAGATCATAAAAACCTCAAGTATATATTCAAAGATATTGAGTTGAACATGCACAAACAAATATGGTTAGAGTTGATCAAGGACTATGAAATCTCAATCCATTGCAACCCTAGGAAAGAGTACAATGTAGAAGGTTCTCTAAGTAGAAAGGACCCAGAGATTCTACCATTAATGAGGATTTAAAGGGATACAATCTTCCAATAATTCATGAATATGGGAAAGGGAATCATAAATAAGTGAACATAATCAATCATTTCACAAATTATTGCTCAAATCTCACTTTTAGAGAGGTTAAAGGATGCTCAAAAGGATGATGATGGAATTCAGAATAATTTGGAAACTAACATAAAAATGAAATAATCAGATTTCAATGTTAATGATGAAGGAATTGTGATATTATTTTCAAGACTATGTGTTCCATAAAATCAGGAGTTAAGAATGAACTTTTTGTTGATGCACAAAATTTAAATTTCTCTATTATCTTAGGAAACACAAATATGTATCAAGATCTCCAAGAAAATTATTGGTGGGATAACATGAAAAGGTGTTCAATGATTATAAAGAAAATTGTATGGTATATCAGCATGTGAAGGGTGAGAGATAGAAGTGTATGAGGATGTCACAACCATTACCCATACCGGCATGGTAATGGGAGAACATCACCAGGGACATTGTCACCAGACATTCGAAGACATCCAATGGAAACAATTCTATTTGGGATGTTGTGGATCATCTTACAAATAGTATACACTTCATTTCAATTTGAGGGGATTTCTTATTGAGTCAACTGGAAAGGATATATATTAGAGAAGTATTAAGGATACATAGAGTACCAATGTCTATGTTATCTGATCGAGATTCAATATTATATTCTATGTTCTAAAATAATATTCAACATGCTCTTAATATGGTCCTGAACTTCAGTATGAAATACCATCCTCATATTGATGGCCAATATGATTGGACTATACAAACACTAGAGGATATGTTGAGAGAATTCTTAATGGACATAAACTGAGGATGGGATCAACATATTCCTATGGTTGAGTTCTCTTTCAGTAACAGTTTCCACTCGAGCATCCAAATGTCTCCTTATATTGCCTTGTTTTGAAAGATGTGCAGAACACTGGAATGTTGGGATGATGTTCGGGAGAGAAAACTTTTTGGTCCAGAAATGGTTGGTGAAATGGTGGAGAAGGTTAATACCATACAACATTACATTAAAGATGGTCAGAGTTGGAAAATGATCTATGTTAATAATTGTCGACGAGACCTAGAGTATGATGTCAGAGACATGGTATTATTTTTCATATCACTGTGGAAGAGAGTTATTAGATTAGCGAATTAGGGAAATCTTAGTCCACTATAGATTGGCTCCTTTCAGATACTTGATCTCATTGGAGCGGTGGCCTATCGACTCACACTCCAACTAAATATATCTCATGTACATAATGTATTCCTTGTATCACTATAGGGAAATTACTTACCTAGCCCCTCCAATGGACTCAAACTAGAAATGGTACCATTGGAGAATGACCTCTCATATGTAGAGATGCCGGTGAAGATCATAGATCATTGGGAAAAAATTCTACGAAATAATACAATACCCCTCATAAATGTGTTTTAGAGAAACCACAAGTTTGAAAAAGAAATGTGGGAATCGATGGAAGTGATGAAAAAGAGTTACCCTCACTTGTTTTACTGTGTTAAAGGGGAATTTAAAGGGAAACTTTTCATGGGGGTTGGAGTGAAAATTGAAACTACCAAGAAAATTAATAATAAAAATTCATCTTGATCAAATTTAATGTCTTATTATACAAAATGGTTATATTACATTTTCACTTCCATGGTTTTATGTTTTTGGATTTTAAAATACAATTATTAAATGTTACCATTGCTAATATAGTTGTTGAACAATGACCACATGATTAGTATAAATATAGTTCTTTAACAAATCCAATTTACCAAAACAAAAAAAGCAATGGCCTCATCCAGTAGAATTAATCCATACGAAGACCATTTGTTGGAGCTCGGAAAGGATGGTGCATCATTCCACATTGCTCATGAACAAGACCAATCATATCTTTAACATGTTAAGCATGAACAGAACCACCAATGGGAGATGTGGAAATTAATAGAGATTACCACCCAAGCGATATTATCTGATCCTCTGAAAGAGTCTGTCACCATCATGCACCATACAATTAGGTCTTATACGGGTGGTTTAAGTGGTTATGTATGAAAACCCCTGAACTATTATAATGTTAATTGTTTTACAGAATAAATAATATATTGTCATTTTATTATTACAACATTCTAAACAGTTTTTAATGAACAAATAGTATTTTTTGTTAATTATAAATTATGAAATATTTTTTGATTAATTAATGCATTTTCCATTTAAATAATATTTTTATGAAATATTATTAAAAAAAAATTATTGTTAATTATAAATTATTATATAATTTTTATATATACAATTGTTATTTTTATTATGTATAGAAAGCTGTTTTTTTTTGAAAACTCGTGAATATTCGATAAATGTAAGATTTTATTTGAAAAGTAATAATTTAAAAAATTTAAAATTTACTATGAAAAATTAATTTTTTTATGGAATCATGATGTCTCACTTTTCCTATGGTAAATTTTTCACAATTTTCTGAGACAGTAAAATTTTTGGTTAAAAATTAAATACCATTTAAATATATAAGGTGTTTTATGACATCATAATGACCCAATCGTTATGTAATTAAATACTATAAGTGGGATGATCTCCCAATATATGATTTAACTTTAATATAATTTGATTTTAGGTTTATTTGATTTATTTTTCAAAGCCTTAGTACACCATCTAATACTTATAAAACATTTTATCTTTTTTAAATGACTTCCTTGATTGTATGACTCACCTCCCCTTAATAAAGACTAATATTTTAATAATTTCGGAAATTCCACTTAAAAAATATAGTTTTCTACTCTCTTTTGGAAATAAATATTGGAGAAATATGGTTAGTTTTCTGTTTTGGATCGGATTAATGTGTGGTGTCCAAAACCTAAATAATAATGACTTCCAACTCTATTTCTATATCAACCCACTAATGATCCAACTTCTCTTCACACAAAACCATTAGTGCACATTCCTACTCTTTCCTCCTCTGTCTAGTATCTTCCCAAAGTTCCCCATGCCCAAAATAATCTTCTATCAGGCCTCGCTCTATCCTTTCGGATCACACTTCAAGTAATGGATTTCTTCCTTTCTCATTTTTTTTCAAATTTCATTCTATTGTTATACAATTGTTTTCTATTAAAGATGTTGTGGTATGACTTATAACCTCCCCATAATACCCTCCTTATGTTTGAATGATGAGATACCTATTTCTCACTCATTAATTCCTCCCATGTACACTACTTATCATGATGAAATTCCATAAGGAATTTCTCTCTTCTCATTTACATTCATTCAATACTTTTGTATTATGAATCTAAATTCCATTACATATGTTGGTACATGTATCTATATGAATCCCTTACTATCCATTTAATATATATACTTTGATAAATCTATTTCTCCCATATCAACCATTTTTATGAATTTTTATATCACGATGTTATGCTACCGAAATCACACATTAATTTTCCAATCCATAGTCATTTTGTAGTGAATACCTATCCCATTTCTCTATCAATGGTATTAAAATTTATGAAAATTTAATTGTTTATAATAGATATTCAATATGTTTTCAACATTAATTTATCATGGAATAAATGTGGATTTTAATGTATCAATGTTATGTGGTCCATGTCTCACACTTATGCCTGAAATGAAATAAATTAGAAGGGTGTGCCCTGCCCACGCTGTAATGCATTGGGTAAAGATTAGTATCATGATACGTCAACTGAAATTATGGATTAATCAAGCTAATTAAAATGCAATTAGGGATTACATATTCTCTATGTGCGGTGAATCTTTCCTCATGATAATCCCAGGTTAAATTTTTTTCCGCATTTCCATGTTATGGTAATCATGCTATATCACGCATTTAGGTTCATGTTACTCTTATGCTCCATTAATATTCCTATTATTTAACATGTATTTTATTATTAATTTTATTCCATATTTACTCCCTTATTAGGATTTATAGCTCACCTTATTCATATGTATGTCTTCTGGTTATCCCATGAAATGGTATGTACGAGGGAATTTTGTGGTCATGTAATGGAAATTTTATGTAAAGATGATGTATTTTTATGTCTTAAGTAATCATGTAATGATACTAATATCCCAAGACACTAGACCTATCACTCATTTGATTCATCTTAATTTCCAATTTATGTAATAAATCATGTTTATGTGTGTAATAGAGAGAAGGATTGTTATACTATCATTGTTCTATCAGATGATACATATCATGATAATGGAGTTCGTGATGAAAGATTAATAATTGTTATAGAATGTTGGGAAGTGCGTGAAAGATTCATGAAGTGCGTGAAATATGATGTTGGAATGAAAGAGGTTTATGCACCCAATACAACCTCAAATGGGGTTTTGTGTGACGTGTCTCGATCTTTCATGACACATCCAGGTTTTCACACGCGGGGGTCTTCGGTGGCTATAAAAAAAGAGGTGAACCCCTCTCATTTGAGAAGCTAGAAACATAGAAAAAAACAATCTTTTAGTTGCGAAATAATTTTATTTAATGGGGAGTTAACAAAAAAATTGTGTGTCTTGCAGGAAGTATAAGTTTCGCACAAGAAGAGAGTTGTGGGCAAGATTGATGTTGTGTGTACGAGGTGTTTCGCGACAAATGTTAACTCTTGTGTGTGTGTCATAAAATTTTCACACAAAAAACATAAATAAGGAAGAAAATTATTAGGGTTCTTTTCACATATTCAGTTGTGCATGTGATTTTTCTTTCCAACATCTGGGGAGAAATGAAAATAGTTTTACATAAATGAATACACATATTCAATTGTAAAGAAGCACTGAAATGCTTTAATTACCTATTTGTGATAAGAGGGTTAACATAGAATTTTAGATTATTTTCCAAGTGGTAAATGAGTTTAAGGATATATCCTACTCAATTTATTCCACATCAAGGGATATCTTTATAGTGCATTTTGTGGTACTGGATTATTTTTTCACCATACAAAGGACATAGTTTCTCTTGTTGAGTAGTGAACCATGTAATCTTGTGTTGATATGGTCTTGTGTGTTCATACAGGAAAGAACTCTCTAACAAGAGGAAAATAATGTTTCCAAAATAAAGGAAACATTAATGTAAATGATATCAATGATTCACCACCTCCCCTTCTAAGTGATATGGATCATGACTAGACAACATCAATTGGAATTAGAGTGAAGGTTTCCATCATCTGTCCTATATTGATGTTTTGAAGAATGGTTTTGATAGAGAATCTGAATTTCATGAGCAGTAAGTGGATTCTAATATTTTATTGGAAGAACTATCATATCTAGAATGATATAATGATGCCTTATCTTATGTCTCTTAGATATGAATTACATGAAACTACAATAGATTGATTTCCGACTATTAATGACCAGGTTCCACTTACTCCTATCAATATAAAGAATAGGGAGAATAGTGGAACAGATAAAAATGAATTAATATCATCTCTCTATGGGAGTTAATTTTTATGATTGAAAGGTGTTTCTATATCCAAATGAATCTAGGAAAATTTGAAAAACATCTTTGAAGGAAATAAAATAGTGAAAATGGAAGAACATCAAATTAGGAGGCAGAAGAATGAATACATGAATATGGGAAAGCCTGGATATGTTTGGGAATTCCTTACTAGGGTAATTGACATTTTAAGTACTATTAAATTCCATAGGGAAAATTTAATAGATTCTACATTTGTTTAAAATATTATTTGAATTCTTCCTGACAGGTTTAATTTAAAAGTTTCATCATAGGATGATATTGATCCTAAAAAATTATCCGTAGATGATTTTCACAGATCTCTCATCCCTTATGAAATGAGAAGGGCGAATAATATGAAGAGAAAAACAAAAACTGATAGAGAAATTCTATTCATGGCTATAAAGAAATAGAATTCAAATAAAATTCAAAATGATGACGAAGTTGGTGAGTCATATTCTGATGATGAGGTGTGTAAAAATATGGATGAAATATCATCCTTGTTTTCTAAGAATTTGAAAAGAGGTAATGATTAATATAAGGGGAAACAACCCTTGAAATGTGTTTAATGGGGATCTGATGGATATTTTTCTGTTAAATTCCTTCATTAATGGAATGATGAAGATAGTAATGAATAAGGTAAAAGTCCCTGAAAATCATGGAAGAAAGAGGCTGCCAAAGATAAATATTTCTCAATGAGTAATGTTAAAAAACTCATCAATTCCAAAAGATGATTCTTTTTATAAAAAGATAATGTAGGGGAATATAATGATTCCAAATCTGTAAAAGCATTCTCTGTGAAATCTACGAAATATAAATTTATTTCAGTAGTGATTAATAATAATTATGGGATAATCTCTTCAAAAGGTGAAGAAACTCATCTTCAATGTCATCTGAAAGAATATTTGAATGAATTGTTGAGGGAGATCTGAAAAATTGAGAAGTAAAAAAAGAAGTTTTTAAGTGAAAATAAAAAATAAAAAAATCAAGATGGTTTTTAAGATGACAATGTCAATATGGAAAAGGAAATTTATGAACTAATTAATTGTCCTAATAATGTTAAGAAGTGTAATGATCATCTTGAGGTTTAGCTGATGGAGAAAGAAGAAGAGTAAGAACATGTCCAACAGAAACATTCTAAATATGAAAAAATGAATATATGTTTCAAATAATATACATCCAAATTTAGTGAATGTTCTAGAAAGGATTTAACTAAGAAAGAAGAAGAAAATTGATCTTTAATAGTTTGTGAATAAATATATAATATGTCCAGAATGGAACAATGCAGTAAAAGATATGTATATGGAATGTTTTAAAAATGTAGAAAATTGAGAAGTATATAACATTATTGAGACTAAAAAAATATCTTCTATTTCTTGTTCTGATAAGTCTAAATACAAATATGAACTGAAGATGAATGCTACAATTTGAAATAGGAATATTATTGGTCAACAATGTTCTGTTATGAAGGTTGATGAGAATCATGTTCTCTATCCCAGTCATTATGGAAGATTTAGAGGAAATTATTCATTTATAGTTACTGATTGTATTATGGAGGATTTGTAAATACTACAATATTAGTTGGTTTAATCAAAAGAATTAATAAAATTCCATATGTTATGGAATGAATAGTTTGAGGGGGACCCAATACTCTCAAAAGAAGGCCTGCGTTATGGAAATTTAGAATAAAAATAAGAAGGATGTTCTGAACGTTAAGGATACGTTCCAACCGTTTGAAAATATTTGAGACAGATATGAACTACCCAGACATATTGCTAAGCGATGTCTTTTTTATTTTCCTACACTTCAAAAGTTTCATTAAAAATCCCAAAATTTGGAGGTAAATAATGAAAAGGAATAACATATTCCTCTTATTATAGAAACTTCTTTGAATGATACAAAAGGAGAACGTACATGGATTCTTGATATAGGGTGTTAATTTATTATGAAAGGATACCAAATGTTGATGAATAATGTGAATGAATTCGAAGAAGGAACAATGACATTTGTAAATAATGAATCTCTAAGGATAAAATTTGTTGGATCATCCATAATCAGAAAAGAAAAGATGAAATCCATGAAAACATTATATGATGACGGGATGAAACACAATCAGATCGGTGTCTCTCAACTCTATGACAAGGGAAACATGGTATTATTCAGAAAATATGGGGTTATTTATGAAAAGAGAAGATTATGGAATGGTAGTTACAAGAGGCAACATACAAAATGGATTTTCATCCATGTTTGTGAAATAAAAATCTCATCTTACAAGAGTATTTTGTTTGAAAAATCCGTAATGGAATAAAAGGCTGGGACATATGTGTTAAAGATACATGTGCATGTAATCAATGTGAAACATTGTTTGAGATATGATTAATTTATCAAGAAAATGATATTGGTTTTTCACTATTTGTGAGAAATGGAGTATTAAAAACTCCATTCATTCAAAAAAACCCATATAACTTTTATATTCAGATATTTGCGGACCGAGGATAAATAAATATAAAAATGGAGATAATTACTTCATTAAATTCATTGTGGAATTTTCTAGAATTACATGGGTTATTTATATGAAAGATATGTCAGATTCTTTGAATTTTTTTAGAGTTTTAGTAATAAATTAGACAAAGAATGTGAGTATTCAGCGAATATGTTGAGAACAAATAATGGCGGTGAGTGTAAAAGTGAATAGATAGAAAATTATCATGAGAAACGTGGAATTTGAAATGAGTTTTTTCAATCATAAAAACGTCAACAAAATGGGATTCATGAAAAAAGGAATAGATATATAATAGAAAGGTGGACAACTATGTCACTTGATAATAGTCTTTCTCATTAGTATCGGAGGCAATCTAATATAACTACTATGTTTATTCAGAACTGATTTTTCTTTACGAAAAAATAAGACATGACACTATAGATATTTATCTAAGTAAATAATTCATGTCTAAAACACTTAAGAGATTATGTGATTCAAGGAATTATATAGAAGAAATATGGAAACCATGGACTCTTTTTTAAAATTTTATATAATGAAATATTTCTTGGTTATGCTCGAGAAGGAATAAGATATATATGTCTCAACAAAGAAACAATAAGAATTATTGATTATGAAAATGTGAATGTTATTTAAAATTATGAGATAGAAAAGCAATCATATGACAATGTGTATGTTGAGTATGATAAAGAATATTTTTTTAACAATTATGATAATGTTTCCGACTGTGTTAATCCTACTCAAGAAGAATAATCAGACTCAGAATGTCAGGTGATGATGCTGAAATTCAAACAGATCATCCTAGGATGAGGAAACAAGTGGACACTTTGAATATTTTTTTGTAGATCAGCATCAAATGGTTCAATGAAGAAGAACAATGAATGCTTTTACATAGACTTGTCGATATATTAATGATGAACTGAATTTTGTAAATGAAGCAACTGAGCATCCAAAATAGGTTCAAGTTATGAATGAAGATCTTGATCAGATAGAGAAGACTCATACATGGGAACTAGTACCCAAACCATCCAATAAGAACATTATTGGTACAATGTTAGTTTTCTAGAACAAGCGGAATAATGAAGGAGAAGTGATAGGAAACAATGAATGATTGGTCTGCAAGGGTATTCACTAATTGAAGGAATTAATTTTGGTGAAACCATTTCTATAGTGTAATGGTTAGATACAATCAAAATATTTCTGGTAATTTATGGACAAAGAGGTATCAAATTCTTTTAAAGGGATGTAAAATGCACATTCATGAAGGTGGATATTAAAGAGGATGTTTTCATTGATAATAAACATGCATTTGAAATTCGGAAGGATGAATGTTTTGTGTGGAGGATGAAGAAGAGTTTATATGAGATAAAACAGGTTCTGATGCCATGTTGTTCTAAATTGGATACTTCCTTGAAGAATATGAATTTCATGAAATGTAGTGATGACAACTGTATTTACATCAAGGAATTTCTAGAATTTTATCTCATCCTATTTGTTTATGTGATTACATTATCTTTGTTAGAAAAGATGAATGATCATGTGAATTATTTTCTAATGAGATGAAGAAGTCATTTGAATTTTCCATGATGTAATAAATTAAGTAATTTATTGAGTTGAAAATTCTACAATAGAGGAACAAAATAATTGTCTCATAAAAAATTTATTCTATAGAAAATTTGAACATGTTCTGAATGAAAAATTAGAAACCAGTTTCCACCCCAATTTCAGTGGGAACCATTTTGTCCAAAGATGGGGATGGAAAGAAGTAGATCATAAATATTTTCGAAAGATGATTGGAAGTCTATTATTTTTTATTGTCTCAAGAAAAGATATAATATATGTTTTCACTTTATGTGCATGAATTTAGAGGACCCTTAAAGAAAAAAATATTATTTCAAAAAATAATAATTCTCAGATATATCAAAGGCACAACAAATTTTGGAATCGTGTATGATAGCTCAGAAAATATTAATATGTTCGGGTATTCAGATGCTGATTGGGTTGGAATAATTGATAATAAGAGTCCCACATCAGGTGTAGTTTTATTTTTTGAAAACAATTATGTTAGTTGGAATACAATGAAATAGAATTCAGTAACCTTATCATTAATTAAGTTGTGTACATTGATGCCACTCGAGCTGCTACCCAACTTATGTGGGTGAAGACTCAGTAGGAAGATCTACATCTTGAAGTAACCATACACTTGATCTTGAGTTGTGAACATAAAATCATAATCAATATTACAAGGTACCGGGTACAACATTCTCGTTCAATTAATATTGACATCATCTACCACTTCATCAAAGAGCATGTTGAGAATAATTAGTTGAGGCCAGAGTATGTTCGTAAAACTGAACAAGTGAATAACATATTAACAAAACCATTACTGAATGAATCATTTTCTAAATTTTGGTTTAACATGGGTGTCCAACCGCGTTCTTACCGATCTTGAGATACATGGTTCTATCATCTCTCTCATCATACAGTTGGATAATGGTGTCAAGGAGTATAATTGTTTCACAAATATATACTTATGGTTTCAATCATAAAGGGGGAGTTGCGAATAAGCTATGAGTCTTTCATGTATGTGTGTGAACTATTCACACTATTTGTCGGAGTGGCTGTAGGAAACATAAATTTTTTATTACCAGAATGTTGAATAAGTGGAGGAAGCTACAAAAGATTTTTTTGAGGTAAGGATTATGAAATTTCATATTCACTAGTTTTGGAAGGAATGGTCTTGCTGTCAACAATTCTTGTTTCCTAGAATGAGTTAGCTGGTGTAGGATTAGAATTATAGATATGTATTTCATTTCAAGATGTTACAAATATCTGTGATTTGTGAATATTTGTTGAAAAAAAAATCCAAGGGGGAAATTTTTTAGACAAATTTGGATGTATAAAAAAGTAAGGAGAGTTTTTCATTACTGAGTATTGTCTTTTTTTGTCAAAGAAGTTAAAGAAATTCACATTGTAAAGAACCTGAAAACTATTCAATGCTTTAATGACATGTATATCCCATATATTATAAGTTTGGAGAAATTATATTTCAAGACATATGGAGAAAATGGGGAGTAAAGCTGCTTCCCATCATATTCCGTTTTGATTGGATGGAATGATGGAAGTGGAAGATAGAGATGGTTCAGTAATATTCATTGAAACTCTTATGATGTTAATTTTGTTTGATCACATGATATATATCACAAT
Organism: Viscum album; assembly: GCA_963277665.1. Taxonomy (NCBI): domain Eukaryota; kingdom Viridiplantae; phylum Streptophyta; class Magnoliopsida; order Santalales; family Viscaceae; genus Viscum; species Viscum album. Next base: position 2,020,070,659 of record OY728127.1, read on the forward strand.
AGTGGATTTCATGATGAATGATGAATAATGGTTATGGAATTATGTGAAGTGATTCATGGCAATGTAATGGATTATATGGAGGTGGCACAAAAGGAAAATTTAAGGTGGCTACGTTTTCCAGTGTTTACCAAATTTATGGGCCTAAAAATCTAGAGATGGAGAAATGTGTTTTTGTAAATGGTTTTTGTTTGCATGATTGATGTGATTTAGGAAGGTTTCATGCGACGAATGATTCATGTTCATAACAACAAAAAAATATAAAAGTAATGATGTGTGAAAAATATTCATGAAGTGTGCAAAAGATTATATTGGCAAGAAAGAGACATACACGCCAAATGAGAAGTTGAACTAGGTTTTTTCACAACATGTCGAGATCATTCCCAATGAATTAGTGTTTTTTCGTGCAATTGTTGGTGATGGATATAAATAAAAGGTTACCCCCTCACATTTGAGATTATCAAGCCATAGGTAAATAAAAATCTCTAAGGCACAAAAAAGTTTTCTGTAAGGGGTGTGTACAAAAGAAATAGAGTAGCATGCCTGGAAAAGAAATTGGGTGCAAGAAGAGTGTTTCATGCAAGATTGATGTTTCTCTCACGATGTGATTCATGAAAAAAGTAAAATGTTGCACACATGGCATAAAATTTTCATGCATGACACCTAAAAAGAAGATCATTAGTTTTGGGTTCATTGTACATATTCAGTTGTGCATAAGAGAGTTCTTACCAGCTTCTGGGTAGGAAAGTTAAGATTTTTAATTCAATGAATACACATATTCAATTTTAAATATTCATTGAAGTACTTTAATTCCCTATTTGTGCTAAGTGGGGGCACACACACATGGATATTGTTTTCCATGTGCTACATGATTGTAGGGGAATATCCTACTCGTTTTATTCCACATCAAATTATTGTTTTTTACTATATTATGTGGTATTAGATAAATTATGTACCACACCAATGACGTAGCTATTCTAGTTGAGTAGTGAACCTTGTAAATCTAGTGTTCCTGTGTTTCGGTGTTTTTAGCTGGGAAAGAAATCTTAAATAGGTTGTTAATCTTGTTTCAAAAATAAATTATACATAAATGAAATTGATATCACTCATTCACCCCCTCCCTCACATAGTGATACTTGGATCCAAACTGGGTAACTTCAAAAAGATATATCATGCTTAAAAATAAAAAGTTATATAAATATAAGATGGAAATGGTTGTTCTAAAAGAAGGAATGTCTATAGTTTGTGATCCATATTTTAATTGTAAAAGCCCTATATTTTATGAATCACATATGATATTTTATCTCAAAATTATGGGGTCTAATGTATATTCAAATATCATCAATCCCTATGAAATTTCAGAGAAAAAAAATGTCTTGGTATGTTTTACCGGAAGCTGAATATGTAATTAAATCAAAGGAAATGTGTTATATTATATGAGTACATGGAACATATGAATTAAATTATGTCTCACAATGTCCAACTACCTATGAGATTTGGAAAACTATTGATGTTTCCTATTAGGGAATATATAACATCAGATAGATGAGATATGCCACTACCAAACTAATGATTGACACCATTAAAATGTTTTACGGTGAATGATTCAATCAATTAATGGAAGGATAATAGTGATTTTTAATAGTATTACTATATTGGTAGATCCCATCAGTCAATCTTAACAATCACTAATGGAACATATAGTATTACCATCATATTGGAATGGAATCACACTACCAATTCAATAATAATCACTTGGCCTGAATTTGACTATGAAGAAACTGGATGGAATATTAATTATGTATGAATAAAAAATGAAATCTGAAATTGATGATCAAATTATTTTGGTAAAAATTTATAATAACTCTCTCTATGTGTTGTCTCAAAATCATAAAAAAAAACACGAAGTCAAAATAGGAAAAAATTTAGATTCCCTAGATTCTGAAATAGAACTTGCTCAGAAATCCAGAATGTATAGAAACGTTTACAAGAAGAATAGTGGCTTCAATGAAATACATCATGAATGATGAATGAGAATGTTGTAAATTGTGATGTTATGAATGAAAAATATAGGGTCATGTGAGACCTTTTTTCCTTCAATTGAATGATGGAAAAAGTGGACATAAAAAATATCAAAATAATGATGATATTAAGATTAATAGAAAATGATATATGAAAGAGACATAGTGTGTATATGAAGACTCTTGTTGATCTACAAAATATGATTTGGAAAATGTCCCCAAAAATATCAAATAAAAAATGTGCTTCATGGCTAAGGATGGAGAAGATGTACAAACCTATTACTCTTTCCCATCAAACAATGATAGTATCTCGAATGATAAAATATCTACATAGTGTTCAATGTATGATGATAAATATTATTCCTTATAAAATAAGAATAAATAATTGAAAAATATTCACAATGCTGTTTTAGCTTAATGAAAAAAAATGCTAAAACACATACATGAAATAATTGATAAATACAATTCTTCCATATAAAACTATATGAATAATTTAGGAATAATAAAATAATTTCGGAGGAAGTATAATGTTATAAATGTGATGAAACAACTTTAAATAAATGAGAAAAAGTTCAAAATGATATTCTGCGAATGAATTTTATAAAAAAACAGTGATTTGGAATAAATTTATTTGGTGAAAAATAAAAATTATTCAAAAACTATTTTGTTCCCATTTCAAAATATTCAACATGCTATTATTGTGGAATAAATTCTCCTCTCACTAACATCTTTTATTTTAAAATGATCAATTTACTGTAATTAAATATTCTTTTATTTTTAAGAAATACATTTGAAGTAACTGATATATATTTTTGGAAAATAAAGCAGATTTGGATTCCCATATCATTTCTCAGGCACAATACTAGACCCAAGAATATATGGGTACCAAAACAGACAAAGGTTTAATTTTTTCGATAGCAAAATGACACCTGAATATAAAATGTATATGGTATATGGAATGTTGTTGATCCAGACATATGGGTGGTGACTCATTAAATTTCCATACACTAACTTATATGAATGGATGTCTCGTCACTTATGTTGACAATACAAAGGGAAATATTGTTGGAGTTGGAACTACTGGATATCCAAAGACTTTATCAACACACAAATTACTATATGTACTAGGACAATAACACAACCTGATAAGTATCTCCCAACATTATGATGATGTCTTTTATAGTGATTTTATAATAAATCATGCTCTATTTTCAAAAATAAATTCCTCAAATGTATAGCATATTGAATTGAAAATTTTAATACTTTGGATCTAAATTTATTAACTAAATAAAATGAGAACTTTTTATTTGCATAGAAAAATGTGTTATGGATCAAACGTAGAAATATTTTACATTGAAATATACATTCGTTAAATAATTTATATAATAAATAGTTTTTTTTATTTATAAAGTATTATGTTTGAAAATTATAGATTCTATGATGTTTTCTAAATAGTCAAACATCACAAATCATCATTGAAATAAATTAAGAACTTTTATACATCTAAAAAATAGAAAATATCCATATGGAATTGTTTAGACCATCCAAAGTAGCTTGTTTGGTTGGGAAATTATATGGTTATATTTTTTTACTGATTTTATAGAATTATTTGGGATTATTTTGTAAAACTAAAAAGTGAAGTATTCACTATAGTTGAATGATTTTTAAAAACTATTCAAAATGAAAAATATTTGAGAATAATTTCAATGAAAATTGATCACGGTGGAGATTTTGAGAATCATGAGTTTAATTATTTTTTTCATTTTGATATAATAAAAGGACTCTATCTACACCAAGAAAACCTCAACACAATACAATTTTTGAAAGATTAAATAGAACTATTCATAAAATGGACAGGAATGCGCTCAAGGAATAGTATAATCTAACCAATATTTCAGAAGAAGCTGTAAGTTATATTTCAATATCATGAATTGAGATATAATAAGGACAATAATTAAAACACACCTTATGAACTTTAGAATAGAAAAAACATAATGTATTGTAGTTTAAATATATTTGATGCAAGTTTTATATCTTGAATACTATGAGAAAACATGGTAAATTCATTCCAAAATATGATAAAGGAATAATTTTAGTATATTATGGTACTTCTCAATCCTATAGAGTGTTTAATAAAAATGAATGGATAGATGATGAATTAGTTCAACTGATGTTTGACAAAACAAACCATTTTACTATATAGAAAGATCAACCAAATGAAATTACCACCTAAATTGACAACATGAGACTTAAATCCATTATAGACAATTATGAATATCATATAAATAAAATTTGGTCTAGTTAAAAAGAACATGAAACTGAAGAATCATTATGTGTTTTAGTTAAAGATTCATCAACCATAAAGAACCATCTGTTAGAAACTATTATAGGAGACCTAGACAGAGGAATAAGAAGTCGAATAAATTTATAAACCCTAGTTGGATTTTATTCTGTTAGATTTATATTAAAAACTAAACATATCAAAGAAACTTTAGAAGATGAGTGTTATATGATTGAAATGAAAAAAATAACTAAACCAATTTAGGAGAAATTGGGTTTTTGATATAGTGGAAATAAAAATTGATTAACTAGCAAACCGAACTATATTGATCTTTATAAATAAAATTAATGACTAAGGGATCATGACTAGAAACAATGATAGATTAGTTGAAATATGATATAATCATTAAGAATGTAATGATTATGATGTTAACTTTTCCCCTATATATATTTGAACACATTTTAATCCTTCTATCTTGTGATTCTAATTTAAACATGAAAATAAATCATATGTATTTTAAATCATCATTATTTAATGATTATTTAACAAATGATGTTTATGTCAAACAAATCCTATTTTTTGATAACATTCATAATCCAAATTCAGTTTTTAAACATACCAAAACAAATTATATCCCCAAACAATGACCTAGTATTTTGAATGAAATATCGATGTATTTGTTTTAGAAAATGGATTTTCATTGGGATTAGTAGATCCTACTCATTAAAAAAATATTTGTTCTAAAATTTTATTAGTACATATTTATGGTGATGATGTAATTTTTATTTGATGCAATAAAAATATTTAAAATGATTTCTCAAATCTATTGAAATGTTAATTTTAAATGATTATGATGGGGGAAATGAATTTCTATTTAAGTGTCTTGATTTATCATATAGATTACAGAAATGTTTTAATTCAATTATAATATATTAATTATTTATTAAAAAGGTATGGACATGTAAAAAGTATGACATAAAAAACTACCATGTGTACCAGTATATAACATGATTATGAAAAAGTTTTAAACGTAGTTGAAAACATGTTATGTATAGATATGATTTTCATTTTACTGTATATTACTAATAGCAGACTAAACCAAATGTTTTATATATGTTTTGTGCTATATTTTAGTCAAATCAAACAAATACCATCTTACAAAAATTGAAATAATTTGTATATGTGTAAAAGGAAATACTTTTTAATATCTTCATTCCACCAAACTTTTGATTTTAATTTAATTTATTTTTTTAGATTCATATTTTGGATGTTAAAGATTACATAGAAAATTAACCTCATGAGATTGTGAATTTTTATGGAAATATATTGTATATTGGTTGAGTAAGAAACAATACTCAGTAGTAATGTCAATATTCTATACATAATATGAGTCTACTAGTAGTTGATGTATAACATTATTGGGGACGAAACACACCCTTCTGAATATTGGACTATATTTTAATAATATTTGGATTTTATGTGATAATATTATTGAAATAAATATATCATAAAATTCTATAAGTCATCCTAGGACTATGAATATTGATAAAATGCATCATTTTATAACGGATCTTCCTCTTAAAAAGGATATATCATTAGAATTTTTAGAAACCCAATATCCATTAAATGGTATTAGTACTAACCAACTTCCCAATGAAAGTTATGATTCTATTAAGGTGGATTTTGGATTATTTAATTTCAAATAACTATTAATCAATTTTTTTTGGATAAATTTTTTTATTTTATTTTTTAATTTTTAATTAATTTTATTTTAATCTATTAATATTTTTATATACTTGTTTAAAAATATAGTTATTGTTTTTTAATCTCTGTGATTTGAAAGTTATAAATTTGTAATCATTACCCAACGTAATCGACCAGAGTATCAAAACTACATCACCCATCCATCATAAAATCCTTCAACTACCATTGCCGATTATTTTCAAACTGTTTTGCCTATAGGATCCATCACCCTTCTTCCAAACCTAGAATCTAAAAACATTTAAACATTAGATTCATGGAAATGAATAAGTCCACGAGAATAGATGAAGGTGAACAATGCAATTAAAATAATTAGTGTGGCACCTTTAGGAATATTCTTCATGTAAAAGTCTTATATTTTTAGTGGATATATAAGAGAAACCATGTGATAATGAATTATATGGTGTTTTAGGGTTTAGAGTTTCTTTATTATTATTAAAATATTTATTTTCCTGATTAGATATAACTGGTGTAGTTTGACTAGGATGTTCATTTTAGATTAGGGGAATCTGAGTATTTAATATTTTCTAGAATATATGATAAGGATATTTTGATCTCCTTAGTATAAATTTCTCTAATTATAAAATTCCATGAAGAAGGATTCTTCCATTTTAATCATTGATCAATGGTAATTTATTATAAAAAATCAACAGACATCATTTCATTTATTTTTGGATCGAAAAATATTAGGTTAATGTTATTCATGGATCTTGATGTAGACCAAATGTTTTTGGTAATGTTTATCCTAAATTTTATCACTCCAAAGGTTTCTGAAATGGAGAATAATTTTTACCAATTCATGTATAATATTTTTTTATTTATCATTGAAATTAAGTAGAACATTAGTAGATATATTTTTGGATATTTTAGTTATTTATTATAGTCAGAGGAAAGGATGTAATTTTATCCTTATGAATGAATAATTTACATTAATTGTTTTTATGAAAAAATGTGATTCGACTTTTTGATTCTAGAGTGAACTTCCATCACAATATTTTCGAGATTGATAGTACTATATGAAAATTTTGTTTATATTGGGAATACTGTAAAAGTTAAGTTGATTCTTATTGGTGTGTATAAAAAACTAAAATTTGGATCATTTATTCGGGGTCCATAAGGAACCCTCATGTTTGAAGTTTTAGTTCAAATAATAACTAATGTTATTGAAAAATCTATAATAGAATGTATTACTCAGGAAATAAAAGAAAGAATCTCTATGATGATATAGATCATGATGAAAAGTGTTCAGAACAAGGAAATCATGAGGAACATTTATTATGGCCTAATGAGTAGTGAAGAACCAAAACATAACAATCTAGTTTTAGGATCCGAAGGTGAAACTCTTTCAGTCCATTTGGGAAAACGATATCATGCTATAGATATACAAAGAATGTCATGCTCAGGAACATCATGTTATTCCTCAACCAGATCATCAGAAAGAAACTAATCACAATGATATTCATGTTTATATATTGACAATTGAAACCACTAAGATCCTTGAAATTCAGGATGTCTCTAGCATTGGTCATTCAATATAATGAACATAATCTGTATAAATAGAAAACAAGGGGGTCCTGTATGGTAATTTATTAATGTGATATGTTTTGGGATAAATATTTTAAGATTAAGAAATGATTTCCTCTGTCAAGAAATCCATATGATAGAACATCGGATTCCCAATCAAATTAGATAGAAGATATTGTTATTTAGTTTATCAAGGTTAATGATGGGAACTCCAGTCCACAAGAAGAACTAGAAGTCACCATGAAATATTAATAATAATTTAAAAATTAATCTGTTTCATGAATGGAATTTGAGTCTGTTTAGACAACAGTTCATGGTTTTAGATAAAATTATAGGACAAAAAAATATTTTAATGCTTTTTGGAGAGAGATGTTTGATCAGTTTGGGAAACTAAAATCAAAATCTATATCTAAAACATAGTTTCCAAATTTTAAATGGTACTTAGGAAGTAAAAATGCTTTAATTAAAGGAAATATCTATCTTTCGTTAGAATCTGTCTCCAGAACACCATCATCACCAGATCTGATCATAAGATTTCATGTTATCACATCAGAAATAAATTATATGAATGAAAGGCTTTAATCACTTCAATCTAATAGTTCTCCCTTATCGGTTCTATTGGATAATCATAGATATCATTTTGAAAAACTCACTTCATTTGAACCTGACATCGTGAAACTTCTTAATAAGTTTAGTGAAAAGCTATCTCAGTTTATGAAGAGAGATCAGAATCAACATGACTTTATGAAATCAAATTTGGTTGAAAACATTAATACAAGTCTAGATTAACGAATGTTGATAATGTAGTTTGGAGAAAATATTTCCGATTGATTACAGTCTCATGTGGTAGAATTGAAATATATTTGTAATGCAACTCAGGCTTCACCATAACCAATACCAAATACAGTTCCTGACCATTATGATTCACCTTCTACAAGACCCATTTGTTAATATTTATCTAAAGAAAAATCATTTATTGAATTTGAATATATTTTCATATAAAAACTGATGTTTTGTTATTCTGTGCATATGTTCTATATTTTATTAATTTTTTATCTCTAATTGAATGATCCATGTCTTATTTATCAATATATTACTATATAAACATTCATTTAGTTTCATGTGAAAAATTAAACGTACCTAACATATTTTTCTTATACATTCTTTTTTACATTACAATAAGGAGGTGAAAATTGGGTACACATAACATTCAAACTCAACATTCAATAATATAATTGAAACGATGCTTCGATAAAATTTATCCTCAACGAAAAAATTGTCTTCTTTAAAATATAATTTATTTAGTGTTTACAAAAAAATTAAATTAAATTATGGGGGTTTTATCATAAAAATGGGGAGATTGTTGGGAAAATATTGTATCATCAATACTCTATAAATACTTTTGATTTTGTTGTTCAATAATACATTTAATTGTTTTAGTAATGATATTACTGTAACTGTATGTCTGGAAATTATTGTTCATTCCAATCATTATTCTAGAAAAATATTCATGATTTTAGTTTATAATGAATAGTTTTTCATTTGTCCAGAACAAATTTTAGTGTATTATATATCATTGGTTTTACCCAAAAATGATAGAAAAAAGGTAAGGAACAAACCCTATGCTAGGAAAACTACCTATGGAATGAACAATATATTCAGAATAGTACGTATGGTTAATTAGCCCTATATTTTCAAAATAAATATGATTAAATAATAGAACATTTGGGTAGAACATTACATTATTTCAATAAGACTGTATGGTTAAGAAACTATATGTAATTAATGAATCCTATGTTTGGGAAAAAAAGCACGGTTTATAAAATAAAACATTATTATAAAAATTACATTGTCAACCGTACATTCTGAGAATGAAAAAAAGTTAGTTGTACCAAATGTTTATTATTTTTTCATTTTGTGAAGGAACCCAATGACTGAATATTCAATATTGGAGATATACATTCTTGATTTTATCAAATATTTCTACAATGATCTTTACATAATTATTTAATTGTTAAAATATTGTTTACAACATATTCAATGTATCTTTATGATAAATTCATATAATCATTTCATTAAAGAAAGTAAATCACATTCTTAATAGAATTTATGACTCCCCTTGATTATTTTAAATATTAATATTTGTGATATATAAGGATATTTTAGTTGATAAGGAATACTAAATCAATCTATATGTACTATATATTCTCTAAAAATTTATTTTAAAATATACCTTTCACATATATGACTGTAATCTTCTGAATATCATTCAAATTTATACTATAATAAACTATAATATCACTTATTTGTGAAAGTGGCTACACATTTAATGTTCTCAATTTTTTCTACCTCGTACAACTGTTAGAGTACTAATACTATTTTTTGATATTCAAATTGAATATCATTTTAAATTTGAATCACATCAGAGTTATTCATTCTTGACGACATTTATTTATAAAGAGGAATATTCATCTACTTTAAATTGATGATACTTTAATAGTATTGCTCAACTTGAACCATCATCAAATCAAATTATTTCGATTTATTGGAGCATAAAATTATCACACTACTTTCTAGTGGAGTATCAAATTATAGATTGAAACTAGGGTTATTTCGGTTCCCCTTAAATGAACCAGATGACTCTATTTATTCTTTGTGTTAATGTGTCATCAACCAGAATTCAATTGTGTATTTGAAGGTATTGTGATAAGAGAGAATATTTTTATAGAATTGACCATTCTAGTAGAGAGAGCATTGGTGGAGTGGACTAGGGGATATTTGTGCCCCAAACCACCAGAATTTTTTTTGTATATTCCTTCTGTTGATTAACAACCCATATTTCACATAAATGAAAGCACTAGACATATGCATAAATTAAAAATAGATTGAAAATAAATAATCGATGAATATTCTTAAAAAGACACTATTCACATCTTCATGTCTTATCATTTAATTATTCTATAATAACTAACCCAACCTCAACGAGGGTACATCAGGAGGTTATAACAATCCCAACTTGTCATGAATATCATTTTTGAAACCCTTGAGAAATTATTTCAATTATTATTATTATTCAACAACTTTTATGTCAATATATATGTCATATTTTTATGTTTATGCTAATTTATCATGACAAATGATCATTAATTCTTTTGTTATTATTGTTTGAATAATTTTCAAAGACACATTCCTTGAATATGATTTATAAATTTTTTCATTATTTTTATCTGTTAAGTATATATTCTCATACTATAATGCTCATGTATTTCATAAATAGGATCATTGATTGATTTATCCCATTGTTACCTTCACTAAACATATGCATTAAAAATTTCTTTTGTATTGATCATATAGATTATAAAAAATTGTTTAATTAGGTTATGACTAATAAGGTCAATATTTAGAATAAATTTATTCTGTGATGTTGAAAATCACTAATGAAATAATATTATTATATGTCTACTCTCCAAATACACTAAAAATGAATAGTTTTATGGAATTTAATGTTATTATAAGTATTGAGTATTCATCTAAAATCATTCTATATTTATGAATGTAATATTTATGTAACCTATGTTTATATAACATTAGGGTTTTTTTATTTTTAGACATTAGTTTTAGATAAATTTATTGAAACACCTTAGGATGAGGGTATATGTAGTATCCCATCTAGAATTGTCGGAAAAGTACAAATTTTATGGATTAAAAAGAAAATAAATCCTTGTATAGATACTGGAATGTGGATGATGTTGTGGAATAGATGCACCTAGGGGAAACAACTATGAAATTGGATGATTGTACATAATTTTTTTTCAACACTGGTAATTGATGCGTCTGTCTATGACTATACAACTAATTAGAGACTCCTTGGAAATATTCTTAGGTTAATTCACTCTTTTCATTATAAACCATATTAATTTATTCGAGTAGATGATGAGAATGTGTATCCATGTATAGAAATTATGTTTCAATATTTGATAAAATTTTTCAAGATTTAGAAAACCTAGGAATACCTTTTCGTGATTATATGATTTCTCAATATGATTATAATTTTTATCAGTAAGTTTTCTTGTTATATTTTAAGGATATTACTAGGATGTATAATGTTAATCATGAATGTAATGGAAACTATAATGCTTTACATCAAGAGTAACAATATTTTATAGGATATGTAATGAAAAATAATGAATCTACGATTACAAAACATTATTGATCTATGAATAGAGTTGACATTTGAAATGACTAAAGGAGGAAAAAATGTTATGTTGAGTCATTCATGAGTACATGTTCACCTTAATTTATTAGGTCGGTTGATCCAACAATTGTTGCTAATTATATATGTTTCAGTAGGAGAATATAATTAATTCTCCATTACTTAGATCATGAAAATGTTATTTTCATTTATTATTGTTTTGAAGGGAATGAAGATTAATAGAAGAAACATAACCAGAACATATAAAAATAGGAAGAATTTGACTCAATGGAGTGGGGAGAGTATATGAGGCTATTTTCAAAATAAATACATTCCTTTTATAATTTGTATCAAAATATAGAAATAATTACCAAGAATAATGTTACTGTATAGTGAATCCATTGGTACATATGAGGATAATTAAACAAGGCTTGTTATGTTTGCATTTGGTATTATCATTTAACATCAATGTAATATTAATCAATTATTTAGTATCTTAAAATGATACTCTAAAGTTAGTTATTAATATGAATAATTAGAACCTATGAAGTAATTGTTCTATGAGATCAGGATTGTTTAAATGGATATCCGATTAAACTATTAATAACATCGTTTTGATGAAAACCAAATATTTAATTCATGGGAATTTATAATAATAAATATGATGCATGGAAGAAGACGAGTCTTTATGTTTTCATGATTTTTGGAAGAAAATGGAAGAAAGTATATGGTACTAGTAAATAAATTTTATTAAATTAATTATTTTCTGAAAATAGAATGTATATGTAATGGGAATAAGTTATCTAATGATGTGAATGAATTTAAAGATCCAGAAAATTCACCAACCACACACCAATGATTTAAATACAAGTAATATGAACATTAATCAAACTGGGGATAAAATATATGGGTCAATGATAATGATTGATTTCAATAGTCTCTTATTTCCATATAAAATTGGAAATCGCATTTGATATCTATTTTCGTGAAGGGTTTTTGGGATATAAGTTTTAAAATGTAATCAAACCATCCCCATTAAAACTAATAATATCTTAATTGAAAAACATTATACCAACTCGTTTTTAAAAAACAAATTACAGTTATCACATTACCACCTAAATTATTAAATGTTTAATTAGTAGATAAAACACCTAATGGTGTGATGGTTTCATCACAATTCTGTGATACTTCAATAAATGAAGTCTATTAGAATGTTCTTCCTAAGAAAAATTTTATTATCCTTATAAAATAATTTGATGTGATTTTATTAAATAATATTATCTAACTCATTAAATTTATTCCCAGCCTTAAAATACATCGATATTACATAATTTTAGATGAATATTCAGCACCGTGTAAAATTACATACCTGAGGACCATAATAGTCTAGTGGTTGGGAAACTTGTAACATAATGTTCTTACAAGGTGAAATTTATTAAATTCATCTCACAATGAACATAACATTTACTTATCCTACCTTAATCATTTCGTAATAATACGTCGAAGGGAAACATGAGAATGTGTATGCTTAGATGCTCAGTAAGGGTAAATATAAGAGATATGTAAACATAACAGAAGTTTAAGGGTATGTGAATTTGATAACTATATTTCAAGGTCATAAAATTCATATCAATGATCATATGAATGGGTGATGATACAAATATTGGTTGATCATAAGACTTGAATCATAATACAATTAGTTGAATTAGCCCTCAAATAAAAACATAGAAAAAAATTGGAATTTAGGAGACACATAAACATATCAAATGATTTCTAAAGTATTAAAGGCTTACATCCAGTGCCTTATTAGTGGAATGGGTTTCCTCCCCAAACAATCTTAGTAGTCATTGTTCACTCCCAATACAGTATTAGTAGTCAAAATTTAATCCCAATCCAATTTTAGTAGTCAATGTTCACATAAAATAACATATTAGTAGTAACGGTTCACTCCCAAAGAAATCATAGTGGAAATCCCTTACAGAATTGGGTTCTCTCCACATTTCATCTATTCTAATATCATGAAATATAAATATTTTCCCAATTTATTTGTGGGATATTTATGTCCCACCCATCAAATAATTAAATCATATATATTTTTTATATGATAAATACATTCATTATATTGATACCTATAAAAAAAGATGGGTTACACAAACATAATATCAAAACCCAAGAAATGAAATGGGTATCATAAACATTTAACCATATTATAAACTATGGAAGGTGACTAGTTTCATTATAATTTAATCATATAATAACCCATGAAATGAAGCATGTTTCACGTTATCATGTAATAACCCATATAATAGAAACATGTTTTATAAAAAAATTATTATCAAAAAATATATACCATTAAAGTAAAGAATATGAATTATTTCTATGGATAATATACCCAGTAAAAAATAATCTATATCAGTCGATATAAGCTTACACAGAGAAGGATATTGTAAGATAACTTGTATAATTTTTTAATGAACATAACCAACCATTAAAATTTTTTTGAAGAAAGAAAACATTTTACTTTTTTTCATTGAAATCCATATTGAACACATATGAAGTAATAATATAATAGCATTTAAAACATTACTTGAGTAAAATAATTCTATTTCATTGAAAATACATCATTCTATAAAATAAATCATTTTGGAAACAATTTTATTTAAAAATAGGTTTGATAATTTATAATGGAATATTTGAAATTTTGGAAACACTTTTTCTTGAAAATGACATTTGAAAGTATATAATGGAATCCTTGAAAATTCATTTCAAACACTTCTCGAAAATTAAACATTTTTTAAAAACGATTTCTAGGAAAATAGTTATGAAAATTTATAATGAAATATTTGAAATCAAATAATTAATTTTATTTGAAAATAACTTTTCAAAACATATAACAGAAGATTTAAAAAATCATTTAAAACACTTCTTGAAGATAAAATATTGTTTAAACATTTTTAATTGAAAAACACATGAAAAATAATTAATTTCTAGAAAATTAGAAAAACTTTTTTCCTAAAAAAAGTAATCATGTTATATTGTTGAGGAATTTTCAATTAAATTATGGTTATTATAGTATATAAATCCATACATGTCGAACATTCTTGTTTTCTAGTAAAAGTTTTATAAAACTACCACAATTGGAAGAAGACATTAATATTACCCTTTAAAAAACTATTTTCTTAATAAGGTAAAAAGTGGGTAAAATTTTCATTTAAATATCATTGGATAATATTAGAAAATGTTGTAAAAATAATTTTA
This sequence comes from Viscum album, assembly GCA_963277665.1. Classification (NCBI taxonomy): domain Eukaryota; kingdom Viridiplantae; phylum Streptophyta; class Magnoliopsida; order Santalales; family Viscaceae; genus Viscum; species Viscum album. The sequence continues at coordinate 2,020,085,693 of OY728127.1, forward strand.
GAAAACAAAATTTTGAAAGGACATAGATTTCTGAAAGAAAATAGAGATATATAATCATTTTGTTACAATTTTTTTATAATTATCATTAGTAAAAAAGAGTTTAAATGGTTTGTTTACATAAATATATACTGAATTAACAAAGTAGAATAAAATTCACGGGAATTCAGGAAAGATGTATCATAATATTACATCACTGAAATCATAATCATAAATATTGATGATAATTGAAGATATTCTAGTAATATACTCTCACAAATATGGTTACATTGAATAAAAATACTCATGATGAAATAAAAAAATTAATCCTAAAATATAAAGTGTACGAAAAAAGTTCATTATATTACATATCAAAGGTTGTTTGTATACAAATATTGAAATAAAATAGCTGTATAACACAATGTAAAACTCAATGAATGAAAAATTAAGGCTGAAATCTATTAACCTCTTTGGTTCTATTTTAAATATAACCCCTATGAAATAGAAATACTAAAAGAGATATTTAAATAAATTAAAATTGATTATAAGGATCATAAAATGATTCAATGGGAACCCTTTATAGCATATCGAATAGATTTATAATGAATATATCACGTGTTTTACAACTGATAAAAGTTAGATGTAAATCCATTAATACATGTGTAAATTTTGAATCATGAGACCTATAAAAGAATAAAATATATTCAAAATATTAATCTAATTATATAATTAAAATTAATGATATAATATTTTATGGGAATTATATTTCCAATTAAAAATAATCTAGTGGTAAATATGGAATGTATCTCATGGATATAAAAAGTGAGACAAAATTATCGTACGTTGAGTCTTGGCACTCATTTTAATTGTTCAAACCTCATATATAATAAATATATTTTTATTATAAATCTATCACAAAAACATATTCATATATATAATACTGTATATGATATACATATGACATTATATTACATATTTTTTTAACAATTCCATGTTTCGTTCAATAACCACTTTTTTTCATACATGTATTCTCTTTTCATTCTTAGTCCCCTTAATAAGATCATGATTTCCTTTCATTCAGAATTTGATTATTATATTACAGTCTTATATATTATTTATATATGTATTTATAATAATATATTAATTATATAAAAAGGAAATAAAATAATCTATTCATGGAGATGATAGGTCATATGTACGCATGAACGCGGTTTCCATTTTTAAGTCATATTTAATGAAAGAAAAGTAAATCATAAGTATATATATATTATAATTAAAATATCCTTAATTTTTCATAAATATAAAATACCTATAATAAAACAATCCTTAATAAATTCCTTTTAAAACATGAATGGAAAACATCACATTGAAGTGGTGGTATTCTATACTTCCACAGACGATGTTATCTTATTTTTAAAAAATAAAAACCATAAAATTATATTTTATATAATATTTAAATAATCATATAAAAACATAATAATCAAATATGTCATTTAAATATAGCGTTTCCATCATTATTACCATCATTTATTGGTTATAATAGAAGAAAAAATGACATCAGTTTGCGAGGCATTATTACGCATTACACAAAAAAGATGAGTGTGTATCGATTTTTATAGAAGTGTGTAAAGTTATAGGGTGTAACCTTAAAATAATAATATTTCATAATATTTATGAAACTAATTTTTTTAATATTTATATATTATTAATTTAATATGTGATATGGAAACAAAAGAAAAAGGCATGTTGAAGGGCATTATCTTGTCTTTGGGTAACTCCATTGGGTTTTCATCAGAAGAAATCCTTTACTGGGTTTCATCCCAATGTGATGATTATATGTTGACTGGATGGTTTTGTGGTATATTTTAATTGGTTTATTATGATCCATATTTCCTTATGGGTGTGAATAATTTTTTTTTGGGGGGGGGGGGGGGGGTGGTTTCCCTTATATAGTGGTGGAGTCACATTCTTGTAAATACTAAAAGGTAAAAAACAATTGATTGGTATCCCTTACATAATATTCTTCCAATAAAAGTAAAATTTCATTTTTTGATGGTACATTATCTAAATATGTATATTCAATTTGTATTAAACTATTTTATTGGTAATTTTCCCCCTTTTGATTAATTCTTATCAACTATGAAAAACCATTTTTATCTTAATCGATGTAATTAATTTAAATTATATTCATTAACATTTAGTGAAAAAATATATTGAACTTAATAGAAATTATGAATTATTATTATTCAATATATTTCATCCATTTTCCACACATTAAATCATAGAAGGGGCACAACATAATTTAAAAATAATCCTGAAAAAGGGACGAGACAACTACTTTTTAAAGTGAAATGTTCAAAAATTGAAATGATTTTATATCAACTGCCAATGTGAAATCGACTCAAATATTCTAAATTAGATTTATTTATTAACTAAATATAATAGAAATATATTATAAAATAAAATTTATCTATATAAATAAATTTGGTGAATAACATTTTTAAATTGACAAATCAGTATTTTTAACTAATATCAAAAAATGAAATTTCATAGAAAAATTCCAAAAATTTACCATGATATATTTTTTGGATTTAAATTTCAATAATGATGTTTATTTTTTAAATATAATTTTTAACAATGTCAAAAATAGATTTTATATAGGTGTGCCAATAAAAAGTTCTAAAATTAAATTTTTTAAAACTAAATCTCTTTATGTGTATAATTGGATCTATTCTTATATACAGTCTACAGAACACATAATATGAACAGTAAATAGTATATTGAATAATATATATATGTATATATATAATTAACATCATTCATGAATTTTTTTTATAAATTTTTAAAAATAGTGTTACATTCAAAGATTTCTTATATTTTCATGAGGTTTTTGTTTTCATTTCTATTTAACTAGTCACCAAATAAATCATATAATACACACATGTAAACAAATGATTAATAATTTTTTAATATAATACATAAATTTTATTCCAAATACTATGTTATAACAATAAAAATGTCATGAACCATCCTAGTGGGGCCTGTACAGTGACTCACCAAGCCTACCTCCAGTAGGCCAGGGGCTGGTGACTAGCATCGAGTAAACATATTAGTAAGATGGTAGAAACATCTATAGGATCAGTATGCATGCACATATCTCCAATTCCATAATTAGGAAAAGTAAAAACAACTTGGAACAAAATGTGTGCATTCCACTATCACCCAACTAGAGTAAGACAGGAGAGTAATGAACTATAAGGTAAACCAAGAAAGAGTAAAAGTTCCCCAAAAAGGATATTTATATACAGGTTTCCAATACTCCTTAATAGGAAATCGTACCTGATCAAACATGGTGGAAAGGTACTGTGGATTTTTTCTGAAGCTATATGAACCCGACAGTCTATCTGATATCACAAGGCATCATCCGATCCTAGTCCTCCCATGACTCTGTCAAAAAGTCCCATATCCATATTTGACAAGAAACATGTGGGAAACCCCCTGTAGAGGTGAGTATTAAAGTACATAGTAAGAAACCCTAAAACTACAATGTAATACAAAATGGAAAAGTACTGTCAGCTCTACACAATTCTATGTCTATAACATATAATAAGAATATTCATATATACCCAATCCAAAACACATTGTCGAGAAACAAACCAAAACTACTACTTACCACCACTAGGGATTTAGTCGGAAGATTCCACAAATCAGTCATCTGAGTGGACACTCAACTAATTCGGATAGTACCAATTACATTCATATGAGAAGTATAATTCATTAGAATCCATCATGAGAATGGTATTCTTACAAATTGGAAAAGATACACGACACATTAGAGGATGATTATAGCCCGAGATAATGGGTGATACCAATGACTCAATATAGATTTAACTGATACGTAGAGGATCGATGCCTAGTGAAGATTTCACTTGAATACCAAAGAATCTATCTAGTGCACAAAGAAGGAATAGAGGATCCACTATGAGCCTCTCGAGGGATTCCAAAAAACCTATCATGGATGACATGTAGAAGGGGTCATAGGATACCAATAAGCCTTAATGGAAATGATAATGGGATATAAACCTAATGAAACTAATTCAATATAAAATTGGTGAGTGAATTAATCCACGTAGGAAAGAGAAAGTGCACAGTGAGTTGTAGTCTCAGCTGTTATGGCCCTTCACCCTAGGTATTGATCAGGTAACTAGCATGGGTCACTGTTAATATACCCAATCTAAGACCCACCATTGTCCTCAAAAGGAATGTCTCATCAAACGGATGGTTAGACTCAATGTCGTTGATGGATTATTAAATGGATGATCCATTTGAATGCCTTGATTTTTTTATAGAAATGCTATGACCCACTGGAAATAGCCTGACCTGCCTATGAACCCAAACTTGTATGTCTGGAATGACCAGGTCAAGCCAACCTGAATAAATTTGGCCTGCTGGTTCAGTCCTTTTGGTTGGGCCTAATGGGCCATCTCGGACGACCCAATTCCCCGGGTCTGGCCCACATGCACGAGTTCTATCTCATCCTTCACCCGAGTTCCACCACTATTTTATGCTCCTCTAGTCCAGGAGGGGTCGTACCACAAACCATGTGGTCATCCCACTACATCATCATGCTCTTACGACCCCTGGACACACTGAACTCATGATCCCCATCACATTGGTAGAGTCTCATCACCTACGACGCTGGAACACTATGACACCAGGCGCTGTCAGTCAACACCGTCTATGCTAGCCATCAGTGCCCCTTTTCTTCTCTGAGCCACCAATCTTTCTCAGGTGTCCCATTATTAAAAAAAGACACTTCTACTATCCTCATGTCAATATCTTCACGTTTCTATGATTTGATTCATCTTACCATTACTCCAGGGGGTCCGATCATGTTTGGATCTTATCTGCAATTCGAGCCATGACCATGATGGTCCAACAATGAAGAAATCGACGAACAAGGGATAGAAAAGCATAAAAAACTCCTGAAGCAAAAAACCTAATACTTTTTTGTATCAGAATCAAACATTTCTCATTATAACAAAGATTTAATAAACAAGAACAAATAACAATAAACCCCAATTATTTCCAGCAATTAAAGATATCTCGCACAAACGATCAAACTGTGGGTCAGCATGATGTTTTTTTGATCCACATACATCGTTGATTTTTGACACAAGGAAAGAAAATAAATTAAAAACACCATACCTTGTTTCATATTAGGTTGTGATAAAGGATTTTTGTCTTCATCGTTAGAAGTGATGTTCCGTCAAATTGAGGTGTTTTGTTGATAATCGACCCATGATCCACCAGTGTTTGGAATTGTGCGTCAAACCTTAGTGCATAGTGCCTTTGAATTGGACATTGACTTCGCACTTGGTGTCAAAATAATTCAATGTAACATTTAAAAATAATTCTTAGAAAACTCTGGGACATTTCATTCACCCCACCTTATGGTTTTACATCCCTTAAAATCTAAAAACAGCACTACTAGAAATGATTTGGGTACTATGGTTGAATTTTAGCCTCTCACTCACATGTTCTCTCCTAAATATTATTCTACTACCCCGAGACACACACAAAGGGAATTCATCACCCTCAAAGGATCATCTCCACTCAATCCTCGATCTCCACCCGGTATATATGAAATGTTTCTCCATCCTTGATGTCTAGATCACCCTAGTTGATGACATCTGATGGGTCAATCACATACCTCCTCAGTCACGACACATGGAAGATGTCGCGTACCTTGTGAAAATGTGGTGGTAGAGCATGATGGTATTCCACCTCGCCTATTCTATAGTTCATCTGAAATGGGATGATGATCCTCAGAGATAACTTGTCTCTGTGCCCAAATCTATACAATCCATGTTGAGGTGAGACCCAAAGGTACACATTTTCCCCTTCCTCAAACTCCATGTTCATCCATATTCTATCAGAAAATGCCCTATGGTGGCTATGTGTAGTCTTCATCTGATCTTGGATGATCTAAACCATCTCAATAGTAGATCTCACTCTCATCAGTCCAATGAGTTCTAAATATCCTAGGTCAGTCCAGTAATGTGGTAACTTACAGTGTCACCCATATAAAGAATTGACTGGTGTTATACTAATTGTGGAGTTATAGTTTTTGTTTAATGAAAAATACACCAATGGTAGGTGATAAAAACTACTATGACAGAAGTACAACATTCATGCCCACAACTTGCCTTCCCGAAACTGAATGTTCCTCCCCATTGGTAAAATCTTCTGGGGATTAAATGTCTTGATTAAGTTTAACTATGTCCTAAATAGCTATAGAAATCTCATACCCAATCGGTATGTGAAACAAGCATCATGATATGAAATGGTAATTTTGGGAACTCCATGAATCTGGATAATCTCCTGCACATATAGGAATTACAATCTCTCTACTAATCTCTACTACTAGATAGGTTTCAAGAGGGATTACTTGGTGATTTAAAAAATGATCACCTAGATGGTATCATGATCATTATAAATACATTGAAACCCCATCACGAAATCCATCGATAACCCTTTCCATTTCCACTATGGAACCATAATGGGTTTGGACGAACCTAGTAGAACCTGATTCTCATTCCTCACATTGTGGAAGATGAATCACCGAGAAATTAACCATGTGTGTCTCTTCTTAATTCAGATCCCCCAAAACATATGTCAAAGGTCTTGGTACATCTTCACCATAACTTAATGAACCACGAATGGGGATGTGTGGAAATACAATAGAACCTCCACCCATAATGATTTTGGTATAACTATATGCCCTATAAAAAGGACATGTTTCCCCCCATCTATTCAATATCCATCAGAAGCATAACCTGTGGATAACTGAGCATGTTGTGTCTTGAATTCAGTATCACCTTGTTATGACTCCCTTACTCACTATTAGTGTTTAGGGGTATCAAACCTCAATATGAGGTAATATTCCATATATCCATCCACAACAAATGACTTCAATGAGGAAAACTACTCTAACATCTCTTCCAGTAACTAGGAACTCGATATCCTACAGAGATCATCTTCCACCATGATCCCCTTCCTTATATTATAGATTATTTCAAAATAATAATCCTAGAGAAACTCTAGACACTAACTCTACCTCATGTTCAGATCCATTTTAGAGATGATATTCTCAACACTCTTAGGGTTAGAATAGAGGATAAACCACTTCCCCATTGGGGAATTTTTTCACAACATAAATTTGAAGACCACCACTAAAATCACAATATTGTGGGTTGAATATTTCCTATCATGTGGTCTCTATAAGAGTGAACCATAAGAAATCAAGAAAAACCTCTACATCATGGAATAACCACACTCGGTTCCTGAAACTTCATTGAACACCCCATAAATAAGACACTCTTTCAGAAATCTCAAGAGCAGAGTTCTCTTCAAACACTATCACAACTCCTGGAAAGCATATGGGAACTTCTTGGTCCTTAGGATATGATGTATGTTTTAGGTAAAATATATCATAGGTGATGATATATGGGAGAAATCCGGTTTGAATATCCATTAATAGCCTACCATACTAAGGATTCTCTAATCATCCATCACAATCCTAGGTGGCTGCCATTCTAGCACAACCTCAACATTGTCTAGGACCACTAACACTCCGTATTCTATGTTAACATCTCCCTAAAAGTGGACTTCTTGAATCCAGAAATGGAACATAGAGATTTTCCTATAAAGATGGTGCTCTAGGAGAATGTCATGAACAATCCTTATGTGTCTCACATGCTCCTCCATAGATGCCGAGTACACAAGGACATTGTCAATGATGACAACCACTAATTGATCTTAGTATTGCATGAAGATCTAGTTCATGAGTCCCTTAAACACTGTTGGGGAATTCATCACACCAATGGTAATTAAAAATTTCTCATAATGATCGTAGTAGCATCTAAAATCCATTATTGGTATTTCCACATCCCTTACTCTCAACTACTGAGAACCTGAGTGGTGGTCAACCTTCATGAACCATTGTTCCTCTCTAAACTAATAAAAGAGGTCATCGATCATCAGTTGTGGATACTTATTCATAACTATTACCTTGATTATGTGCTACTAATCCTCACACATACTCATTATCTCATCCTCCTTTTTGGAAGAAAACATTGGGGATACCCAGGGTGAAACAATTGGTCTCACTAAGCTCTTTCCCCTATAAATCCTCCATCTACACCCTCATATCATGATTCTCTATGAGATCTATAAAATATTTTAGTGGGGATATTGGTGTCTTCTAAGGTTGTATGCCAATGTAGATTTTTATCTCTTGGTGGAGAGGAATTCCAATAAAATCATCTGGGAAGACTTCCATGTACTCCACTACTATTGGAAATTGAAAACTCATATCATCTGAGGAACTGAGGGTCAGAATAGCCATGTGATGAGTGATCAACTGCACCATCCAATGCATGCGTCCATCCCAAGCTATCTTAGTTTCCTTTTCATTTACAATTTCAACCATCATTCAATTGCTGAGGACACACCACACCCTTCGCTTAATACATTTAATCTATGCATGGACTGAATAAAACCAATCCATACCACGAATGATGATGTAAGGCCTCAACGCAACCACCAAGAGGATCAAGACAAACATCTCGCCTCCATGGATAAGGTTAAACTATCATCATATATTTGTAATCAATGAGTATCCTCCACTATGTATCTCTATGTGTATGTGTCAAGTGAATGGTTCAATCAGAATATCCAAGACTCTAACATGTTATGTTGCGAGGAAGGAATGACTACTACCTCTGTCAATAATTATGGGACAAATTGTATAAAACACAAAGATTATACCTCGAATCATCCACAGATCACATGGGGTCATAATACTTGACATCATGCATTTGTCCCTACCTATGTCATCTAGATCCATGAGCCTAGCATGGACAACATTGGGGTGGTGCTGTTAGCAGGTCGAAACATTGACCCACTCTGACTGCTCTACCAAATCATCATCCACGTCCTCCACCATGTAGATCTTCCTATTCATATCACTTCCACTCATTTAGTGACCCATCCACTTTATCCTAGTCAGTAGCATGGATGGTCAGAAAATCTCAAGCGATAATTCCCTTACCTACACATAAGAAGTGCCACCTCTAATTAGGAGGAAAAATCCAACATGTGAACTAAGAAATGATGATCATATGTCCAATAAATTTCTCCAAAAACAACTCCGACATTTAAATCCATGAGGATGGTGTTGGGTCCCTACCGTCAAGGTCTCTTCACCTCATCATCCACTGCTAACTAGCACCAATTTTCTCTGCTCATCCAAGAAGATCCCAGAACCCATATCGTGATCATGCACCCCATTAGAATTAGTAATTCTCATAGGGACAATACTGGCTTGGATGTCTCTACGTAGACCTCGCTCGGATGTCTGATCCCAAAAGTATTGAACCCTAGCCATATCAATCAAGTACCTAGAATGGTTTGTGAACCTCGATGAATAATCACATACCGCCATACATCGAAGATGGAGCTAATGATACTCTTGTATAAATATATATCCAAGATAAACTAGAAAAAATCCACCCTAAATAATAAATATAACTTTATTCATGATATTGTTTCTACAACATAAGTATAATTAGCCAGACTCCACCCTCACCATGTTAGGCCTCGTAGAAGGATCACAGCTAGGACAACTATATGTTCATATGGTCTCCTGGATAGATAGAAAACATAGGTCACCACCTCATTTCAGTTCTCAAACACCAATGGTTTGACCTCTCCTCATAAAAATATGTGTATCTTCCTAAGAAAACTCATGAAGCATGATCAACATGTTGCCATCATCTGCCGGTACTGTGGGTACCTTGGGAAGCACCATAAGAGGTAGTACAATTGGTACACCAACTGAAGGTAATATTTGGGAAACATTTCATGGTAATAAAACCTAATACTTTAGTGGGTCATCCCAGTTATAAATCTTTTGAATAAATGTTGGTATGGTTCCCATTGGAATCTTGTATGAAAACAAGGTGTACCATGGTTAGTGAGTATATCTAGATAGGTGACTCACGAAGAATATGGAAATCACAAGGCATTCTTATATTATACATGTACAATTATTTTCCATGCAACCAAAGTTTTCATGTACTGAGTAGAAATGAAGTATAAGAGAGTCATAGTGTATGGATACGTCGGCCACCACACCAAAATTGGTGTCCCAAGCCTGAAATCCTATCATGAAACACTTAATATTATTTCCCCAAACCAATATCATAGAATCTATGTCCGAAAGTAGTACCATCCCCTCTGATAACACTCTATTACGACCCATCCCAGTGGTGGCCAATGTCGTGACTCCAAAAATCCACCTCCAATAGTCCAGGGGCTAGTGACTAGCACCAAGTCGGCATATCACTAACATTGGAGGCATTACCTTAGCACCTATAAGCACACACACATCTCCATGCCCAAAATATTGAAATGTAAAAAACCAATAAGAACGAAATGCATGAAAACCAATATTACCCAACTAGATTATAATAGGAAATGTAATATATAGTAAGGTAAATAGGGCTAGAATAAATTACGAATAAAATTAATTTCTATAAACATGTTCTTGAAACTTATTATTAGGTAACCCTACACGATCTGACCTGAAGAAAATGTATTGGGGGCATTGTATGAAGCCATAGAAGCATCATGGTCTGTTTGATCTCACAAGGCTCCATCCAGTCCGGGTCCACCCTAGACTATGTCAAACGGTTGTGTGTCGGTTCAAGAAACGACACATATGAGAAAATCCCATGCATGTGTGAGTATAAAAATACTTTGTAGGAAAATCTGAAAACACAAAGCAATAGACAAAGGAAATGTACATTCATCTCTATGAAAGTATATTTCTATAACATATAACATGAATGTCTAGATAAACTCATACAAACACATATATGTGAGAAAAAAACAAAAAAAACACATACCACCACTAGGGACTCAATCCCAACATTGGAAAAAGAACTCATCCCTGAGAACACACTCCTATGTCTGATAGCACTGATGGCCTCCATCCAAGAATTATTATTCCTCAAAATCCATCTTGAGAGAGTATACTAAAATAGCTGAAGAGAGATTCAATAAATTTTAGGAGGACAACCACTGGGGCCATGGAGTGATACAAACGACTCCATATAAATTATACCTCTTATTAGAGAATCAACACGTACTGAAATTGGTTACATCGATACTAAGGACAATATATATGGAAAGTTGAATTAATAGAGGATCTACTCTGTGCCACTCATGGGTTTCAAAAAACTCTACAGTAGAATTCCTACTAAAGGGATCATACTCTGTTGATTATAAAATGGTAAAAAAACATATTAGGTAAACAAGAAAGGGAACAAAACTTAATGAAATTCATCCATGATATGGTGGTTGAAGGAATGAATTCACACTGAAATAAGAGGATGCTTGGTGATTAGTTGTCACACCCAACGTTACCCTTGACTCTAGGTACTTCTCATGTAAATGGCCCATGTCACTTTAAATATGTATATTATATGACCCACCATTGGATTATAAGGATAGTCTCTTCGCAAGGGACCCAAATCCACTAACTTCACATCAAACGAGAGCTTCGTTTGAATGATATGATTGTTTTAGTAAAACGATCTGACCAAGGGATGGTCCGAGATTGAGCTGACTCTCCAGAAGTGTCCAGACCCATTGGCCTACCCATCCCGTTACAGTCAATGTGACCTAGTCTGGCTGACATGACCCTGTCCATCCAGCTGGCCCTAGTCTAGCACGACCTGTTGTGCTCGGTCCGTCTCAACGGTCCCATGGGGTTTCCTAGCATGGCCTAATTCCCCGGGTCCACCCCACATGTCTGGGGTCATCTCATCCTCCCAGGCCGAATGCACCTATCATCCAAACGGTGCAACACTATATCCCATGCGGTTGGACTACTGCATCGTCACAACCTCCTCTTTCTTGTGGGTTCACCACCACCGCTAGACCATTATCTACGATTGGGTCGTGTACCACATAGCGCTGATGCACCTCACTAATGTATACTGTTGGGTGTTGGTGGTCACTGCCACCTAAATTGGTGCCCCTACTTCTTCAATATTCCAATCATCTTCTATTAATCCCTTATTTGAAATGAATACATTTTTATGATCCTCAGGTCACTCTCTACACTACTCTTGACATTAATTCATCTTTCTATTACATCGGCTGTCAAGTCAAGTTCAGAGCCCCCTAGAAAGTCAAGTCATAACCACGAGTGTCAAAAGGTTAATAATGCCAATAACATGGGTATGAAAATCATAAAGAACACCTTGAGGAATGAACCTTATCCTTTCTTCACATTTTCTGAAATCTGTTCTCATTAGAATGACGAATAATGTAACAAGAACAGATAATAATAAACACCCATGATTTCCTAAATTAAGCCAATCCTTTAAGAAATATCGAAATGTGGGTCAAATTATTGTTCGGATGATCCAAAATCATCATCAATTCATGAAATGGGAATATAAAATCAATGAACAAATGAACTAACTCATTTTTTATTATTTAAAAATGATGTATTTTTTTATTCATCCTTATCAGTGAGGTTCCTTCAAATCAGGGTGTGTTGTTGATCGAAGATGCATTATATACTAGTGTTCGTTGGGACAATATATTTACATTAAATTATAAGAATTATACTTTTATGTTACAACCCTAAATTCATAACAATGAAATATTTATAGATTAACCAAACCTGTGAAGAAATAATTTTTTAATCAAATTTCTAATTATGTTTTAATCCATTTTAAGTTTTTACACATAGGATTTATTCCGACTACGAATAAGTCACATATAGAGTAATAAAACTTTTATGCACACAATGGTGCCATAAAATTTTAGACCTGGGGAAACATTTATGTGTTATTCATCAATTTTAGGAAAAAATTTCAAGTGCTTTATTTAAATAGGAAAATACATCCATTTATTACATCATTTGATGCCCTGAGACAATTATATGGAATAATGTGTTTTTGCAGACAATTGACTTAGAAATGCAGTATATTTCACTTATATCATAGAAAATTTATCTTTTGACAAGAATTCGTAGAAATTCATTATGAAAGTCATAATTTTGTATAGAGTAAAACATTATATTGTATTTGATCTTGATTTATTGATTACCTTGAGGTTCTGGTGATGTCTTTAGAAATATCAAGAAATAGAGTTGTTTTTTAGTGTTAAATATCATCCTCAAATTGATGGTCGGTCAGAGAGGATCATTAATACCCTATAAGATATGATTAGATCTAGTTCTATGGATTTTAATGGTGGTTTGGATGAAAAACACCCACTTGGTGAGTTTTTTTCAACAATATATTTCACCTGAGCATTCAAATTAGTCCTTTTATATCCCACTATTTATAGAACTTTAGAACTCTAACATGCATTGATGAAGTGGAAGAAAGGAATGTATTAAGCCCTGAGCTATTTTAAAAAATGAAATATAAGGGTAAATTCATTCAACATCACATCAGGGAATATCATAGTCGATGAAATAGTTATAATGACCATAATTATTGAAAACTAGAATTCAAGGATTGTGAGATGGTCTTCCTTTGAATTTGTATATGGAAAAGCATTATGATATTTCTAAATAATGGAAATATGGTCCACTAATATCTCTAATGTTCATGAATACATTCATGTATCTCAATTGAGAAGGAACCAACAAGATCCATCAAACATACTAAACCTATTGGTTGTACACATAGAAAAACATATTTCTTATAAAGAACACCTGCTAAAATTCATGTATTGCACAAATAATGTTCAATAGATAAAGACTACACATTTGATTGAATTTGATTATAGGAGTCACAAATTCAATGAAGTTGGATGGGAATATGAGGATGTGATGAGGATGAAGAATCCTTAAAGATTTAAATTGGAGAGATGTAATTTCTACGGATAAATATTTTTAATGTGGGTATAATGTGCCATCCTATGATTTTATAAATATTCATTTGAAAAAAAATTGAAAAAATTGATATCATTAATTACACGCAACCCTATGAATAAATGAATGATGATATATAATATCCCTTATAACCAATACAATGGATTACTATGTATGAATATGATTTAGAACATTATAATATATTTATATATATTATTTATTCAAATGTTTTTATTAATTTCTGAAAAAATCATCATTAAATATTTAATAAAATCATTTCATGATTAAAAAAACTATTTTTTGATAAAAATATATTTTTCATGCCATTACGAATTTTTTATATAATATATAAAATTATTTTTGTTAAAAATGATGTTAATTAATTATATTATTAATTTATAAATATTAATTCATTCTTATGTAATATAATTTTATGGAATGATGAAAACCCATTTGATGGTAAAATGAGACTATTTTTAAAACTAATTTTGTGCCTAATGGGTTTTTTTCTTAATAAATTAAATTAATCTATGTTGATGAATTATTTTAATAATATTTATATATTTTTTTATAAAACGTTTTAATATTTTTTTAATAGTCTGTATAATGAACTGAATAAAAGTAAATCATATTTTATGCATAAAAAATCATTTCTCAAAAAATGAATTTTCATTTTCTATTATATAATTAATCTATAAATAATTTCAATCAATTATGGGTAATGAATTTTATAAAAAAACTTCACAATTTTAATTAATATTTTAAATTTTTTAGGGGGTCCCATTCATTGTTTTCTTAATGAATATTAAAAACTGTAATAATTTCTTACCATAGTTATGGGTACAAAGGATTACCAGGGGAGAAACTATGAGATAAGAGACAAATATCCAAATAAACATATCTATATACTAAATTTTGATGATATTTCAACATTACATTATCTTATGATCAAATAATTATAATTTTTTCACATTAAAATGAATATGAAATTATATTTTTTTAATCTTTTAACTGATTCAATGTCTGTCCCATCAATCAATTATAAAAGGGTACGTCATATACTACCTTATTCACATTAACATATACTCAAAGATCATCCATGACATACCCAAAAACCTACCTAGGAATATTATCATTATTCTTTAGATTTATTTAATATTGTAAGTCCGTCCTATGAAGGATTAATGTGTATAAAAAAATTCACTCAAAATGGTAATCTCCAAACCTGACTCATTTAATGTTGGTATATTATTTTACACCCTCAAAATGGGTTTTATGCAGCCTATAATAATGAATGTAGGTTCAATAATATGCTGATAATTTTTTATTATTATCACATCCACATAGAGATATGATTCATTTCCCATCACCATAGTTCATGTTTAGATATTATGATGTATTCAATTTTTTAATGTGATATTTATGGAATGATTATTCTTGATGAAATAAAAAATATCATCTACCTCTTTACCATAAAATATATTGAAAATTATCTCATGTGTGTATGTGTGGACTACCACATCGATAAATTTATGTGATTCATTTTTATTCACTTATATGTATTACACATTATAAAAAATTTATAATTATTTATTATGATACATTAGATTTGAAAAGCGCTCTTTAAATGATGGAACTATAATCATAGTTTAATGAACAAAAATGAAAAACTGAAATAAATACATATATACATATATATATATATAATGCAGTAGTTTACACCATAATGGATTATGATTATGAGAAAAATGTGTTGATTATTGACCTCAAATGAAATGAGTATTGTATAATTATTGTGACCTCAAAGTGTATTTTTGATGTAATCCCTATCATGAAAAGGGAAACACTGAAGGTAATACATAGCCATAAATTCTTTATATAGGAGGTTATGCATTTATAAAAATAGGTCCCATGTGAGGTAATCCCATGTCCAATGATATTAAAATATTGTTTCTTCCAAGCCTACCATGTGATGAATTTCATGATGGATTGAATTACAATTTTACTTCCAATATTATGATTATTCCACCCTTGGAATATAATCCTTTATTTCTGGTTCTTATGGATGATCTCACATTCAATGATTTTAGATTATTTTGTTATTCAGGTCCTATGAACTACCTAATCTTTATTCCTTAGTTATATTCTACGAAATTTGGATATGATTTTAAAATTTTAATATCATATTCTCAAAATATTATGATAATTTTGTTTGTATATATGATCACATGAATATTTCACTATAACATAATGTTAATAAGTATTTATACTTACCCTTTAATATATTTGCTTTCCTTATATTATTAAGAGAAGATTTCGGTATGGTATGACAGAGAAGTGTACTATGTGAGAATAAATTTTTCATATTTGATTATGATATATAATGAAATATGATGATTATGTATCCAGTCTTTATAGACACTAAACTAATATGGTTATAGATAATGTATTATTATGATATGTTTTGAATATTTATCTAAAATTATGTAATATTTATTTTGGTAATTATTGGGTGACCTCATGGGGAAATCTTGAAAAAATAATTTATTGAATATGTTATTTATTATAAATGATATAACATCACATCACTAATACTAATTTCTTGATTAAAAGGAATTTTTCTTTTGGAAGGTGAATATAGAAATTTATATAAATGTCCTATTTGAAACTATTAAACCCCATTCTAGTATTTATTCCATAGAATGTTATATTAATATATTATTTACATGAAATTAAGTCAGACATTGATAAAATAATTTTATAACCATTTTCATTGAGATAAATATATTTGAATCCCAAGGTCCATGGGTGAAATGTTTCTCCAAATTTTCTGTTATAGATGATTTCAAAGGTTGGATCATACCATTCCATTTTGTCCACAACTCTATCTTACATGATTATATTGCACTAAAATTTTCAAAAGTGATTATTTCTTCCTTTTTGTTAATTAAATTAAATTTTAGGGACTAGTAGTTCTCATCTAAGCTCTATATGAATCACGTGAAAAATTTGACTAAAATTTAGTCCAAAAATTTCTCTTGTAAAATTATTGATATGTAAAACTATTGTCTCCTTGAAAAAATATTGGATTTAATTAGTTGATATTTAGGTGATAAATCAAATGCATTCTGATAGTGTGGATGACGATGGTATTTGATTTACATATCCCTAACCATTTTGAAATATGTAGGATTGGGTAAAGGATATATTCCAAGAGGTATCTCCTAAACATTCTATTCATTTTACTTTACATTTGATCTTTTATCCCAAATTTAAATTAAATAAAATACCATGGATAATCTATTGTTATAATTTTTAGTTTATTATTTGGGATGTAGATAAGAGTATAGATGAAATTTTGTTTTACCATTTAAAACATTTTCTTATGAAAATCATCTCTAGGGTGACACCTAATCCAATAGAATAGTATTTTCATTCATACTCGATCTAAATAAAACTTAGGTAATTTATTTATTTTTTAGTAAATGAGAAAATGTTTATCCATTAAATAATTTTATTTATTTGAGATTTAATTTTAATATACATTAATAAATTTCCACATAACCACAAGGTATGTTAAATTTAAACTATGGGAGGGAAATATTAATCACCAAATCAAATAAAACTATGTTCAATTATTAGTTTTCACAATTGATATATAAAATCATATAAATATAATAAATAGGGTGTCTATTCAATATAAATTGGACATTATGAATAAATTAAATATTGGATCACAATCAAATAAAGGTATCATGATTTGAAATACAAATGTCAACATAATGTTCATTTCATACTATATCTGATCTCATATAAATTTACATAGGGTTTAGTGGTTGACCTGATCTGGAGATCATAATAAAATATATATTAAAAAATTATGGATAAATAACAATATATAATTAATTGGTATAATAGATATTTTTCATCTTGTTATATAGTAGTTTTTTAATTAATAGTTTTCATGCATTCTTTATTTCACCCGGAAATCATTTCATTATATTTCGTGAATGCATTTCTATTATCATGAAAACCCCATTTTGTCATTATTTTTTATTAAATATAATAATAATAACAAAAATTTAGTTAAATTATAATATTTAGTAATCATTAGTAAAAGGGAGTGTAGAAAATCGTAGATTCCATTGATATTGATTTCACAATTGTGTCAAAGACATCCCCTACCATTAATTTTGTTATAAAGAATGGTGTCATGTGATTACCATGGAAAATGATGATTTTTAGAATGAAGTTACCACAAACTAAGAAAATTTGGTTATATAATTCCATGATAAAGATGTTTTGGGGGTTGTATAAGATAAAATTTACACAAAATAAATTAAAATTATGAGGAAAATATATATTAATTTTTTATGTTATAATAATTATGAAATTGAATTTTTTAATGAATATCCATTTTCAAATGCTGATGAATTCAAACTAATAAAGACATCCCATTACATTACCAAAGAAATCACCAAACATATGGTGAATAAATAATAATAAGATATCATGAATATCACAGTGATGTGACTTCCACCTCTATATCTATATGCACTTCGACTAGGGAAGGAAACCACAATAGATTGAATTAATCTACCCTAATTACATTACACTCAACCCTAAAAACTATAAATCATTTAAAATAAAGTGTATTTGAAACATTTTATTCCTTTTGGGAGGATTTAATCCTACTGTGTACACATAGACACTTCGAAAATTCACATGTTTTGGTTCATTTCATCTAAACCTAATTAAATTTTTTGGGTAAACAATCAGGAACATCCAATAAATATGTAGTATAATATGAATACCACTACGGAGATGACCTAATCATATTTTAAAGCCATATTTCCTATTTTCAGTTCAATATTAATTGAATTAATTATTAGGTTCGTTTAGTTTTCTATATTGTTGAAGGTTTAAAATAAAATATTTAAAAAATTGAATATGAAACAATCTAAATTATATTGCCCTTTTTTATTTTATTCATTCCTTATACCTTATACATTTCCATTAATTCAAATGGGTATTCTAAATTATGTGATGTGGAGTGTCAATAGTATTAATAGATTTGTTTTTCTACATTAAAATTTCTAGGAATATTGATTTAATATAGAAATTCATTATTAATTTTTAATATTCTATAAATTTTGATATATTTTACATTATTTTTGAGAAAATAGGTTTTATGGGATTATTGTTATGGATTTTTTTATTTTAAATTGATTTTAAAAAAAATCTTTTAGCTTGACCAAATATTTAAATCCATTCCTATAAATCATATACATGAAATATCTTTCTAATTCTATAAATTATTCTAAACCAATTTAAGAAATTATTAAAAATTCCAGAAACTAATTGAAGGAACCATAGTTTTTTGTGTAAAACCCATAACTAGTGACTATTTATAATTAATTTATTGGGAGTTTAGGAAATATTTTTTCTATGATTAAGGAATTTTATGGGGATTCCATAATTTTTTACTTGAGACAATCACACTACCTCAATACAGGATAGACTATAGAAACCAGGATTTTTCTAATTGGATTATTCCATATTAAATTATTATTAATTCTTACCTACATTTACTCTTACAATAAATTCAAGTCGATATCAACATTTGGTGTAGGGAAAGGGTCTTTCTTGTGTGTTTTATGGGAGTATCTCCATACTATTTGGAGTGTGTGTTTCATCAATCTGGTGTTATTATATATTTGAATTTTCATGAGTAAATTTTATGAGTATTTTACTTCATTAATTTTCATTATTTTCAATAAAAAGGGAGAAAAGAAAAAAATATATATCAAATTTAATTATTCATTATGATTACCTTCATTAATAATATTCCTCTATTTGTAAATGGAATGATTTATCATTCATTAATTATAATTTATTGACACCTCATATCCAAATAAAAAATTAAACATTTGATAACTAAGATGAAAGGATTCATTATATTTATTGATTAACTCATGTTCTATGTCAAAATAGTGGTTGTGCGATGTTTCAGATTTTTCATAGGAATTTAGTAAGGAATATACTTGTTTTTTAATTTAATATTCATGAAATTATATTTTAGAGTTTTACCTCCTATTTCCCACCATTATGTTTTTAATAATTGTACCTACCAACCTTAACCAACAAAATCACCATTAAAAACCACGTGATTGAAAATAATATGTCCTTTATTGTATCTAAATTTTAATTTTATCAAGCCTATAGTGATAGTTTCATTTTCCCAATATTAGAATACCTCTTTATTTAATGTCAATAGAGCAGGGACTGGCCTGAATTTCAACATCAAGTATGTAAGGATTGTTTCATGGATATATTCTTGAGGTTGAAAAAATATTAAATGAAAAGGATAAAATAAAACAAAATTTACTTTCATATATGAGGCATTTCATAATATATTTTTCACAGGATCTCATAAATTTTTCAATATTGTTATTTTTGTGAATTTTATATCAATATGAAATAATTTCATTTAATTAGAGAAAACCTGTATGTGTGGGGGAATTGATAAACCATAACCTTTTAAAGTATTTTATTTATTATAAATGATATAATTTTCTCACACTAACCATTATATAATTATTTAATTTATGTATATATTTGAAACATGAAATTAAATATTACATGAAAATACATTTTATACCCTTTGAAGACCCCTCCATTATTATTATCATAAAATTCCATATTTGTATAAATGTTTCAAGAAATATTTTAGACCAATTTTAATCTGATTTTGAAAGAAATTTTATTTGATAATATTATAGTTATATACCAAGATTAAATGGAAAATGAAATGAATTAAGCAATATCTATACTGAATTCGACAGATTGGACCTTACATCAACATTTTGAAATAAATAGGTTATCCACGATTATATTTCACTAAAAAATTTAATTCATATAGAGAAATATATTTCAATAATTTCATTAAACCATATTTATAAATGATTATTTTTATAAGATGGTAAAAACAAGTAATAATGGAAAGAATATTTTAGTGGTTGAATTAATCTTATACCTCTTGTTTACATTTCAACCCCTAGCCCTCCCCCACTAAATTAAAATTCAATTTTCATACATGGGGAATTTTTGTTGTGTATTTAAGAGGGTGTATCAAAAATAATTTGGTTACATTAAACATATTCAACCATTTGAAATAAGTATGTATTGTATAAGGCTCTCTTCCAAATAGGCTCCCAACCACTTATTTTAAAACATGATTCTTTTTTCTACTTCTTGTAATGTCACTTCATTTTCAATGAATCCTATATGTTATTATATTTTATTAATTTTCCATTTATTCATCGATATAGAATCTATATGTATATACGATATTATTTTTTACACTCTCCAATATTTTCTTATGAAAACTATCTCTATGGTGACCCCTATACAAATAGAAGTGTTATTTTTATTCATAATCAATCAATTTAATAATCACATAATTGTTTCTAAATCCTTGGTAATAAATTAAATCATTAAAATCCATCAATAATTTGATTTTTAATTTTTATGTATCTCAATTAATTCTCACATTGGCTAGGATGTCATGATTCTATGAATCATGGTAGAGAAATATAAATAATCAAATATAATCATCTTAGGATAAATTAATAAGGGAATCATGCGGCAGCCTCTACTCCGTGATTCCTCGATGAAACCCTAGCGTCATGACGGCTGCGGCGGCCCCTCCCCCGCCGGGGGAGGGGTCTCTTCCTCATGGTTCCTCTCAGCAGGGGACTCAAGAGAGAGGTAGGTCTTTTATCCTGTTACCTTCATCTGAGGATAAATTGTTCTTTCCTTACATTTCCGTCTCCCAAAAGGTTTCAGGGTTCCTTAATGGATAACCCGTGGTCCCGATTTCTCCGCAAGAGTTCAACGAAGCGTCCACTCTTCTATCTTCATCTCTGGTAGCTCGGTTCGTTCGGCGTCACCCCCTGGTTGAGTTGTTTGATAGGATTGTGAATGAAGAATGGGGATTATATTAGCGAGATGTTGTCAGGTTTCTTGAGCCACGACAAATTCTTCTTAGCATCTCAAGTGAGGAAGACCTTGTGCGGGCATGGTCTTGAACTAGAAGATTTGATAGAGGCTTTAATTTTCATCTACTCTGCTGGTCATTCGACCTTCATATGCAGTGATATCCTTCTACCACATCGATTTCAATTCATCTCCCTGGCCTTCTGTTACCTTTCCAAAATCCATCATTACTCTCGTCGATAGGTAATTCCATAGGACGCTTCAATTGTGCTGATCGGCAGACTTCATCAATGAAACTTATGATTTTGTCTCGCCTAAGTGTTGAAATGGATCTCTCTCGGCCTCCTCCTGATGTTAGGTGGATCATGATTGAGGGGGAGTATAGGTATTTCCAATCAATTTTCTACAAATCCTGGACTATGTTTTGTTGTTGCTGCAATCAACAGGGGTATAGTCTTCCCGAATGACGGATGAAGGCTACAGGCTCTGACGAGGCTGACCCCTCCGGTCGGTCTGATAGGCCAGGTTCACAGGTGAATGATTCAGAGGATAATCTTAAGGAGGGTCACCTGGCTGTCCAGGATAAAGGAGATCATATCTGTTTGGGCGAGGACCTCTCCAAGAAGGTTCCTTTGGGAAAAGGACAGGGGTATTCTTCAGGTGCAGCCAAGAAAGGTGGTCCAGATGTTTTGGGACCACTTATTTCAGATGTTTTTTTTGGCTGCGTCGTGACCTACGTGCAATCAGCTCGAGCGACGACATGCAAAGGTGCACGGAAGTACAAAAGAAGAGGCCCCTTCCTACGGATGCGGATCAGATCTATCAAACGGCGGAGCAGACAGTCAGGGAAACCCCATGGGAAGCTACACTGGCCATCTAGGAGGATTATCATAAAACATATACTGATTCCATACCGAAGGTTTATTTCAAGGGTCATGGTTCCATGGAGGCCTCTCAATTTCTGGATTTGGAAGACAATCCCAACTTATTCCAATGTATGGGTTGTGGTCTTGAGAAGATAGGAGTCTCCACCAAGACTAAGCAGACTTCACAGACCCCCTATTATGCGGAGAACCTCTTAGCAGGGGGCCAATGAGGACCTCCCAGAACCGGTATGCAGTGCTTGGTGAAGATTAGTGGCTCAATTAGGAGGTAGTTGCAAGGGTGGATCACGGTCAGAACCTTGTAGCTGATGCAGAATCATCCCATGAGGAAATGGTTAAGGCCTCAGTCATTGATGAGTCCAAGGAGTTTTTTATATAGTAGAACTATTTTAGATCCTCAATGTGCAAACCAAAATACAAAGTCGTGTATTCTGATGGATTTCTCTCGAACAATCGGAGGGAGTGTAGAAGGAAGGACTACTCCAACCTCCCCAACCCTCCTATTACCAGATCATCTTGAAAGGGAATGTTTTCCCTAAAGCCCTCTATAAAGGCTGGTAGCTCGACCCTAAATAAGTCCAAAGTCCATTCCCAATAGATGGTGGCTGCCATCTCCAAGGTCAAGGCTTAGGTAAGTTCTGATGTTTCTTGTCCTATGTCTTCTTCAGGCGGTGTGGCGCTGAGGGGCCAGGGGTAGCAGCATGAAGGGGTTTCTAATGCTAACCCACAACTCCAAATGGTCTCAATGTTGGAACATATGGATCTACTTATGCATTCAGATAAGGAATTGTTGGAGGAATCTTTGGATATCAACGCTTTGAAGAAGAATAGACCGATCCAGGCGGCTACTACAAAGCAGCAAGACAAGTGGGCTGACAAGCAGGCCCGCATTCTGCTTAGAGGCTGCAACTTGGGGAAGATTAGAAAAGAGGAGATCAATAAATCCTAGGACATCATGGATCTTCTCTTCGGGGGAACCAAGAATTCTTTCCTTGACGTGAAGGTACACGATACTACATGGGTTTTGTTTAGCGAAAATTCTTCCTAACAGCTCACTCTTTTCTTTAATAGATCTATCGTATCATATGGCTCTAAAAGTAGCTAGTTGTAAGGGTTCCCACTTTCCCCTAAAAAGTGATTTCTCTTTAATAAAAAATTAACGTTGGATGGATGGATAAATTAGTAATGTTTAAATATAACACAAAAACTCAAATAGTTATCATTTATATCGTTGATTAGTTTTTATAATACATTAGTGACCCTAAGATTTTCATTGATGAATAATCAAAGGAGGGCTCTAATATTGGAAGTTCTAATGTTATCCTAGTGATAATTTATTCTAATAGTTGTGGTTATATCAATTTATAAAGGGATCAAGTGTTCATAGGATTGAGAGATAAAATTTAAAGGAATTTATCCATTTGGGGTGATGATTAATATATAATTAATGTAATGAAAATTTTCGTTGCCTATTTTCATATTGATTTTTTTATGTGATCATTTTCATGCATGCTTAATATTTTCAACATATAATTTAATTAGATTCTGTTAACATGTTTTACTTCACATGAGAATCATCATTTTTTATTTTATAAAAATATATATAAAAATAATATAATATAACAATTTAAATTAGAATATTTAGTAGACCACACTATGGCTCCTCAAGAGAGATCACCTAGGTTTTCCCTTATGTTTAACGTAGTAAAAATCACAATTATTTTTAGTGTGTGCATAACAAAACGGATAATAGGATTGATTGGATATCTAACATATATTTATTTGGGATTTTATGGAATAGAAATGGTAATTTAATTCTTTAATACTTATTGTTATTTAGTTTTTCTATGTCCCGGTCTATCAATTATTGGTTATTGTCTGTGTGGATATAGTTGTGTCATTAGAAACCTTACTAGAGATCATTGGAAATGAATGAATGTGATCCCAATATTTATTCATTTTTAGCTTTGATTCATTATTTTGACTAGTTCAATTCATGTGCAATGTTTTTAGTTATTTTTATAATACCTATAACTTATTTAGGAGTATGATCCGCGGGGTTGGTATCAATATTTTTTTAACCCCATATAAAATCCAATTAGGTATATTTTTACATTATAATACCCCAATGATTCAGTATCATTTTTATGGTAATTATATTGTAAATATCAGGCCTACATGTAATGATGTGTAGAAGTATGTCCTTCTAATTTTCATTATTATACCCATCCCTATCCTGAGTTTCATGATAATGATTGGGTATTCCATCTTAAATTTCTATGAATTTAATGAATTTGGTCACAATAATGAATCTTTATAGGGAATTCCCTTATTTATGGTTTTTCATTATACTTGAAATGATATTTTCTATAATGACACATACTTTATACTCCAATAAAATTTAGGGAGATAGTTAATTTTTATATTTCAAATAATAAGAGATTTAGAAAAAAATATTTTGAATATGATGATTTTATAAATAATTTAATTACTATAGAATATGTATTAACTATATATATTGATATGATATAGTAATCTTAAATATATTTTTTAATTTTAAAAATATTTTTTATACTATGATGTGATAATGTAATTTATTTGGATGGATTAGATATTAATAAAGTATTTGAAGAATAAATAGGTGTAGTAATAATATTATTCTATCTACCATGGTAATGGTAGAGTAAATAATTTTCATATTTATTTGTTTGAATTAAATATTTATTTGTTATAAAAATATTTATTAATTTTTAATTAAAAATTAACTTGTTTTAATAAAACACATCCCTAAAAATGAATTATTTAAAATAAATTTTTTTAAAATTTTTGATTATTAATTGAATAAAAAATACAGTATTTTAAATATTCATATAAAAAATTTACATTTCATGATATTTTTTTATCTTTCATAAAATATTGATTTTACAATCAATAATGAAAACTCAATTTTTTGTAATATAAAATACTTTTATTTTTAATATATTAACTATTTTAAAAGTATGCATATTTTTTCTATATGTTTTTAAGTAACATATGTGATACTTAGGTAAATTTTATCTACTTAATTAATTTTTTAGTCATCTTTAATTGGTTTTTAGTAAAAGTTTTATTTTTTGGGTTTAATGTTGGGTTTTCGTAAAAACTATTTTAAAACGAAAAATGTTTCCTTATTTTAATTATTTAAAATAATCACACTTAGGGAAATTGTCAACATAAATTTATATAAAATATATCATTGAACTTTATTTTAGTTTCATAGAATAATTATTATTTATCTTTGAATAAACACATACTCATCTTTCTCAAAAACAACACTCTTCAAAAAAACATATTATCTCCCTACTTTTATGGGATTGCTAATAAATGAATATTTTCCAATTATATGATGTGAATTTGGAATAATTTATTCCATATTTTTAATCATAATAATTTCTAATTTCTAATAGGTTCAAATTATTTGTTTTATCAAAATGTTAATTAAAATCAAATAAAATTAATTACGAAGATTTAGGAGAAGAAATGTTTACTTAGTAGAAAAATACTCTTAAGAGAAAAAATGTCCTATATTTTTTTTAAACTAAGGATATATTTATACTTAATAGTTTTTAGGATCAATTTAGATTATTAATAGATCATAGTGGGATGAAAAAAACATTGGTATAATTCTATCTTTCAAATATACATAAGTTTTCCACTCAACCCACTTATAAAAGGCCACCCCAATACCACTTTATTAAAACATCTAAATTAATAATTCAATGAACATTATTACCCAAGTATCTACTCCAATTCCACCTATCATCCTAGAATTATTAAATTGTTCAAAAATACAACCACGGACGGCCTTTGTTGTAAACAAAAAAAAGATACCTGAAGAAGTGGTAATGTTCAACAATGACCATTTACGATTTATTTCCTTCTCAACTCCCTTAAATTCTTCATTTAACATTAATATGTAATATCATAAATATCCTAGATATAATTTTTTTATGTAACAAACACACTATTCTATCAAATGGGTTATGAAATCATCAATCTTGTGTACTGCTGACTACCACCACGTGAAACAATTTATTTTAGTTTTCCATTAGCATGTAAAATGGTTGGATATAATGATGGATATAATTTTTATATATGATATTTATAATTTATTTATACATATAAATTAATGATATCCTATATATCTTTTTTATATTCCAATATGTAATGCCCCACCCCAGTTACCCAGAGTTGGTGCATTGTTACATTACATTGGAATGATCACAAAAGATCAAGTCTCGAAAGACAGATTACTTTAGTAGCCTTGGAAATACTAGATACCTTAATATTATCCTAAATTGAAAACTAAAACAAAATTGTTTCCATTGAAAATACTAATTTCCCATAAACTATCCTTGCAGGTCATCCATAATATACATCTTCACATCCTGGAAAAAAATATAACATAGAATGTGGTGAGATTAGATACTCAGTAAGGATAACAATAGCAGATACATTCATAAATAAGCATCAACATTTAAGAAAATGTATAAAACTAAACCAAATGCCTTTTAAACGATAACTTCAGCTTAATATGCCAAAGATAAAATACAATTAATACCATTTACTTATTCAAATGGATATTCTACTAGTTGAATAATCACATGAAATATTAATATCCACTTTCACATTGATGGAATTCATAATTTCAAACTTTATAAAAACATAGTCAAGGACTTGTTCCAAGACTACAAATAGGAATTTGTTAATTCCTTGTGCCAAGACACTAGTTTTTCTCATTATATCTACTGATTAATCGAGGTTCTATAGTGGGCTCCACTCTTCACTTTCTATGTCTAATGCATTCCTCATATGAAAAGGATTAAACATAACATACACATTTGTATTAAAACTACCATATGAAATGTAAATAAATTATCCATAAACCATGAATGGTGTAAAAACAACACATCCATAGTCAAACATATCACAAAACCATCAATAAAATATGGATGTTTTCTATCATAATAAATCAACATCAAATAAGATTAAAATACATCAAATGATGTGGGGATAGATGAAACCAAAAACTTTTTTTAGAGAAATACCGCTTTCTATTATGAAATTATTATAGAAAATATTTATTTTAAAAATATTATTATAATTTTGTAAGGGACGCTTTGGTGATGTTATAATGGCAGAAAATAGCCTCACACGCCGTATAACTTAAAAAACATTCTGACCTTAAATTTGTCAAAATGTTCAAAAAGTACATTTTTTTTGAAAATGAAGGAACAATTCCTTTAAAAAAAATTTATAAAAATTAAAACAAGGGTATAAAAGAATTTATACCGTATTCTAGTAAATAAAAAAATGATTTGGAACACATTTTTAAGGAACATGAATGTGTATGATAAAGAGGTCCCAGTAGATACTTACATAAAAACAATCTCTGATAATAAATAGATTGTGAAATTAACCATTACAATGTACATTTTTGTTGGATGAGGTTAGGTTAACCTCATGTATAATGGTTTTAAAATTTTTATTAAATTATAAAATAATCATATACATTAATATGATATCATATATGTACTTTTAACATTGCTTTTATAATATCTTAGTAGTATCATTGTTTCAGGTGTTAACTGATTCTTTTTCCTTTATATGTTTTGTTACGTAAGTAATGTTTGTTTTTGACATGATGTATATTACTCATATCCTGAATGAAATAAATTATTTAGACATTTTTTTATTAATATAATGATGGTTAGTCTTTAATGGATACGATTTAGAATGAATCTTTTCGCGTTCGTGTAGACGATAATCCGTACGTATGCATGAGTGACAATATCATTCTTTTGATAATAAAATAATATATAATTGGATTTATATCATATATAAAAAATCATTATCATGTTATTTTTATTATTTACATCAATTACTCATCATTATTATAACCATCCAAATAATAATATTTTGAATAACAATTACACCACGATGTGGAGACTGTAATCTGTACGTACGCACATATGGTGGTATTTCATTCAAAGGATTGATAGAATAATGAATTTGGTTATACCATAATTATAAAAACATCAAAATATATAGAATATAATGGAGTTATTAATTTATAATTGAAACACCAACAAAAAATAAGTGGAAGATGAAAAGAACTTGAAAGAGGTGGTGAAATATTTACCTCTTCTTCGGGTTCTTCCTTTGGATTTGATCAAAAAGACTGCATATGTTAGATTTTTTAATAAATGTATACCTCTAGTAAAAAGGGTGGATAGTTGAGAGGAATTTTTGGCTGGTTTTGGAAGAGACAAAAGGTTTTGAAGGTGAAAATTACAGAGAAGGGGGAGTTCCCTTTTATAAGAGGGGTGAGGGGGACCTTATGAAAAGCTAAAAATATTATTTTATAATAAGAAATTTTTTGGTTTATAATGGCTAAAAAATTAATTATTTAAAGGATATGGTGGAGATGGGTTGAAACCAACTCACACAATAGGATTTAGACTAGTTTGTTTCAATATATTAAGATTATCTTTTAGATTTAACTCTTAGTTATATAGTTTGACATTTACCATGTCACATTTTATATTCATATTATATGGTTAATAAACATACTATATACTTCCAATAGAACCCCAAGTGGTTCATTAATTGTAAAAATATCATTATATAAATCTTTTGGACTAAAAATATATTTTTAGGAATAGAATATCAATTAATAATATAGTAGTTGTTTAAAAACACTTTTTTGTCAATTTTGACACTATTTGGTATTTTGTTTTTTCTAAATTCATAACAGCATTATTACTTCAAAATATTTTTTTTACCAACAGTAAAAAGTGATATTAACCTATAAAATTGGTGGAATTCAAAAAAAAAGTCTCCAATTACATTTCTTTGGAAATTTATAATATCAACTATTTTAATATTTCATTAATTATGTAATTACAGCATCATCATTGTGTCAAAAATAAATTAAATTATTTTAAGGTCTAAAAAATATAAATAAAATAAGATTATTTAGGAAATATATTTATATTTTTAATGAATATTTATAGTCGAATTTATATTATGTATAACCCTATATTAAAAATGTTTTCGTTTTTAAACATTGATTTTAACTCTTTTAACTCTTTTTTTAAATAAAATAGTAATAAGTGTTCTAATCTAATCAAGGAGGAAGAAAAAGGATCATATTTTATTCCAAAGGTTGTTTTTGGTCGAATTATACTTATCCAATATAATTAAGAAATGTTTTAGGGTAATAATAATATCATTTTTACCCTTAATTACCCTATTTACTTTTTACTGTGGTAAATAAATGTAAAAAGATACTATTCAACCAAAATTATATTTATCTTATTGAACCACATATTACTTACTGATATCAACCATGTCTCTAGGATTTATTAAATTCCACTCACAGAAGTGGAAAAATTATGTTTTAGGTGAATTTTCATGTTCTCCAAAGAGGTGGGTAAAAGACGGTGAAAATTTCAATAATTTTTTTTTAGATCTAAAATTATTATAAACTGACTCCAATGAATTAATTTGAACCAATATTGGTATTATGTATATATTTTGACATAAAATAAATTTAAATAAAAATTTGGTTTTAAACTATAACTTAGTGTTTTTCACTATTCATAAAAAATTGAAAGTTTTCAAAAAAATACAAAAAATTCATTGTAAGCTAATTTTGATATTTCGAATCCAAAAATGAAGTCCATTTTGAAAGATAAAATTTATAAAATTTCAAAAGTGGGTATTACTATTCATAACGGCTAGTATGAGTTGTAATGGTGTGTTAGAACTCAAAGTTAAGTACACCACACGCTATTGTATTATTCAAAGTGAAGTGTACCGTGGAAGATTGGGGTGTTACATTCTCACATCCATCAAATAATTTATACGTCGAAATTTCTAGAGTATTACTATGTAAAATGACTCTGGTGTCTCTTCATCATATGTTCCTCGGGTTCCCATGTTTCCTCTTCCATCTTATGGTTTCTCCAATGAACTTTTACAAGACGAGTAGTCTGGTTTCTTAGCACTTGTTCTCTTGTATCAAGAATCATGACAGGATCTTCAAAATAGACATATCGGGTTCCAGTTATAATTCCTCAGATCTTTGGATAGACCAAGTGGCATTGCCAAATGGTAATCTACAACCCTAATTCGTTCTAAAATTTCGAAAGGTCTGATATACATGGGACTCAATTTCCCATTCTTACCCAAACGTATAACACCCTTCCATGGAGATAGATTCAATAAAACATGATCTCCAACCTAAAATTACAATTCCTTCATTCAGTTATCAACATAGCTCTTTAGTCTACATTGAGCGTCTTTGATGTGGGTTTGGATTACCTTCACCTTTTCCATTGTTTCGTCCACATGTTCTAGGCCTACGATTTTTCTTTCACCAACATCATCCCAACAGGTTGGTGTGCGACATCTCTTTTCTTATAACGCTTCATATGGTGCCATCTGAATACATAAATGGAATCTATTATTATAGGAATATTCTACAAGAGGTAAATATTGATCCCACATACCTTGAATTTAATTTGATAAGGATCTAAACAAGTCTACTAAGGTTTTAATAGTTCATTCGGATTGTCCATCAGTTTGGGGATGGTAGGTACTGCCCAAACGAAATTCAGTATCTAGGGATTTCTGTAAAATTATCAAGAATCATGATGTATAACGGGGATCACGATTAGAAACAATCGATAGGGGTACTGCATGATTCCTTACAACTTCATTAATATAAAGTCTTACTAAACATTCAAATGGTAAATCTTCTCTTATAACATGAAAATGTGCTGACTTGGTAAGACGATCAACAATGACCCATATTGCATCGTTCCTTCTAGGATTCTTTGGTTGTCCCATGACTATGTCCATCGTAATATTATCCCATTTCCACTCAGGTATGGGAAGAGGTTTCACGACTCCTCTAAGTTGTTTCCATCTAGCTTTCATGTGTTGACAGACCATAAATCTTGATGTAATATCAGCAATCTCCCTCTTCATATTGTCCCACCAACAATGTTCCTACAAATATCTATACATTTTGGTGCTCCTAGGGTGTATAGATAAATTGGTCTATAAGAATCATCCAATAATTCTCTATTTAGATGCGAGATATCGGGAACACAAATTTTCTTCCCAAATTTCAAAATTCATTCCTCATACACAAAGTCACTCAATCTCCCATCATTCATAGCTTTAATATTTTTTTGAAACTCTTCATCAACAGTCTAATAAATCTCTATTTTTTATAGTAAAGATGATTTGGCATCTATTTGAAAATGAATTGATGTTTCAACTTCCATGGTTATTCCCATATCCATATTTACTAGATCCATGTTTATAGGATCCTTTAAAACTATCATCATGTTCTAAACATCATGATCCTTTCTACTCAAAAAATCTGGTACCTTGTTTTCCTTCCTGGGGTGGTATTGTATCATGAAATCATAATCCATGAGTATTTCAAGCCATCTCCATTTCCTCATGATGAGTT
Organism: Viscum album; assembly: GCA_963277665.1. NCBI lineage: Eukaryota > Viridiplantae > Streptophyta > Magnoliopsida > Santalales > Viscaceae > Viscum > Viscum album. The sequence goes on from OY728127.1 coordinate 2,020,118,046, forward strand.
CTTTCTATGAGCAAATATACTTGAAACCTTTGAGATTGGTATATATCTCACAAATTTAACCATAGAGATAGTGTCTCCAAATCATTAAAGCAATGATTACAGCTTCTAAATCAATATCCTGATTAGGATAGTTTTTCTCATGAATTTTAAGATGTCATTATGCATAGGCAATAACTCTATCTTTCTTTATAATTAAATAACCATGTCCTTTCATTGAAGCATCACTATAAATAACAAACACATCATTCCCCGATAATAGAGTTAATATAGGAGCATTGCCTAATCTTATCTTCAGTTCTTCAAATCATTATTCTCACTCTTGTGCCCAAAAATATTTAACCCCTTTATGTATGAGCTTGGTTAATGGGTTAGCCAATTGGTAAAATTTCTGGATGAAATGCCGATAATATCCTTCTAAACTATTAAAATGGCAGACCTATATTATACTCATTGGTTCTAGCCATTCTTGGTTTTCCTAAGTCTTAAAAGGATCAATATAGATTCCATCCATAGAGAAAATATTTCCAAGAAAAGAAATATCATAAAACAATAATTCACCTTTTCTAAACATCCCATATAATTCATGTCTTCTAAGAGTCTTCAGGAAAATGTGTAAGTGGTTTCCATGATCTTCGTAGCATTTGGAGTATACCAATATATCATCAATAATACCACTATAAAATCATCAAGATGTTTTTTGTAAACACTATTCATTAAATCCATGATCTTAGAGGGTGAATTTTTCAATCCAAAAGGCATTACATTAAACTGTCGATGCTCATACCTGGTTCGAAATGTTGTATTCAGATTGTCTTCCTTCTTCACACACAACTGATGATATCCAGATCGAATGTCAATCTTTGAAATGTATTTAGCTCCATGACGTTGGTAAAATAAATCATCAATGCGGGGTAGGGGATACTTGTTCTTTATTGATATAGCATTGATCTCCCTGTAGTAAATGCACAACCTCATAGATCCATCTTTTTTTAACAAAAAATACAGGGGCTCCCCATAAAGAAACACTAGGTCCATTAAATCCCTTATTACTCAATTCGTCTAGTTGTTTCTTTAGTTCCATTAATTCCACAGTGTCCATTCTATAAATTCTCTTTGATATGGGCCTTGAACTAGGAATTAATTCAATGGAAAGCTCAATTTCTCACTCGGGAGGATATCTAGGTAAATCATTTTTAAACACATCAACATATTCTTTCACAATAGATACATCCTCTATTTGAACATTCATTTCCTCACCCATAGTTATTTAATTCTCTTCTTCCCCAATTATTTAATTTAGTTGAGCTACTGGGGGTGGATCTTGATAAGAATCAGGTGGTGACGATTCTTCTCTAAAGATATGGTGTTCATTGTTATCATCATCAAAAATAGTAACCTCCTTCTTCTTACAATAATTTTTTTCATCATGGTCCCAAAGCCAATCCATTTCGAGGATTATAAAAAATTCAATCATGCGTATGACTATGATATCAGTAGGTAAAGAACATTTATTTTCCCTAATGGGGACTGATTGACTAAACATTGTTGCAATGGTACTTCCCTTAGGTGTTTTGACTGACCACTCCCTTGTTAAATAAAATTGTAAATTTCAAATTTTCTTATTAAACTGTGAAGATATGAAACAATGTGATGATCTAGAATTATATAAATCATTGGCTAAACTTGTGGAAACAATTAAATTACCTGCCACTACGTCTTTCAGAGCATCCACCTCAGCAGTAGTGATAGCATAAGCATGGCCTTGACCCCTTGGCCTTTTATAAGGTATGTTCTTAGAAAAATTCGGACATTCATTCAAATAATGACCCATTTCTCTATAATTGTAGCATTCAACATTGATAGACTCTTTCCTCCCCATGCAATCATGAGCTTCATGGACTTTTTGACCACACAAGTAATAGACTCCCATTCCCTTTAGGAAGGTACCAGGGTGTTTCTTCCCATATTGACTGTAGGATGGATATTTAGATTTTCCCTTTTTCCCTATATTTTCGTTTCCCAAGTGTTCAACAAATATATTCTTCTTTATCTTTGCTTTAAAGTTATAAGTCTAATAGAATTATTTTTCAGTCTTGATAGAAAATGAGACAATATCATCATATGATGAGAAGGATTGTGAGACTAATGCTCAACAGAGATATGGTTTTAACCCATTAAAGAAACAATCAATCTTACTTCTTGGGATAAGTATATAATCTGCATCTTTCCCCTCTAACCTTGTAAAGTTAGCTTCCTAATTTGCAACATTCTCATCCTCTTTTTTCCTCAGACTCAGAAATTGTCTTTCTATATTCTGTCGATGGTCATGAGGAAAGTATTTTTCTATGAAAATCTCTTTAAAATATCTCCATTCTATATATGATACTTCTTCATATTACTTTTTGTTTTGATCCATTGACCAACATTGATCAACATCTCCTGTGAGGCGGTAAACTTCCATTACAACTTTTTTCATTTCGCTACTCCCCAAGGCATGGAATATTTTTTCTAATGAATTTATCCATTTTCTCAGCCACTAGTGGATTTATACCCCCATTTAATATTGGTTTTTGTTTCCTTATGAAGTGATATAACATTGATCCTCCACGCTGTAGATCAGGGTACTCTATACGGGTATGGTTTTTATTCATAACCTGAGTGAGTTGTCTTAGTATGGTGATTATCTAATCAGCACTAGTTGTATCACTAGCTCCAATATAAATATCTTGATTATGAGGGAAATCCATACATGGAGTGTGTGCATTGATATGGTTTTCATTCCTTCCACTACGCACCATTTTTAAACAATGTAATAAACTATATTACTTTATGAATCGCAATAAATAAGTCCAAACTTGTGAAAAACATAACATAGATTGAATAGATTATAGATATGCTCCATAATCATAAAAATATTTTATTTGAGGAAGTATATAATCATAAACCATTTATAATGGTTTGTAAATAATATGAAATTGTCTTAAGGATATCCTCCGGGAGTTTGGTAACCAAGAGTGCAGTAAGGCATGTTGTCGTGCACCATTTCCCATTCGAGTCTAGCTCAAAGCAGTGTTTTTGGGTTTTACCCCTAACAAAATTTGTGTGAGTTCCACCTCCCCCTAATAGTATCCAGTTAGGGATTCATTTCTTGGAAAACTCACAAAATCCTTACAATACCAAAATTCTTAGTAGTTTTCCATACTAATCCTCAATGTCTATCTTAGGGCTATGTGCTCTAATAAGAATTTATCTAAATCTATTTTCAATGGTTTTTACTAAACATCCTCTAATGCCACCTGTAACACCCCAACCCCACTTACATAGAGTTGGTTCATTATTACATATATTTTCATGATCACAAAAGATCATGTCTCGAAAGACAGATTAGTTTAGTAGCCTTGGAAATAGTAAATACATTCATAAGGTTTACATTACATCATAAATGGAAAACTAAAAAAACATCATTTCCATAGACCAAACTGAGATCCAATAGTCTATCCCTACTAGTCAGTCATAATATAATTCTTCACATCCTAGAAAAATTAAAACATAGAAAGGGGTGAGCTCATATGCTCAGTAAGGATAGCAATAGTGGAAAATTTTATAAATAAGAAAAAACATATAAGGAAATGTATAAAACTAAAACAAATGCATTTTAAATTTGAACTTCAGCATAATATGGAAAAGATAAAATCTAAATAATTCCATTTAATTTTTCACATTTATATTCTTCTAGTCCAATAATCACATGCAATACCAATATCCACATTCATATTGATGGAATTCATAATTCTAGACTCCATAACCACATAGTCCAGGCTTTGTGCCAAGACTAAAAACAAGATTTGGTTAAGGCCCTGTTCCAAGACACTAGTTTGTCTCATGAGACCAACCGATACATCGAGGAGCTATAGAGGGATCCACCCATCACTTACTAAGTCCAATGAATTTCACAAATAAAATGGCTCAAACATAATATAAGCATTCATATTAAAACTAACATACGAAATGTCAATACTTAATCCATAAACCCTGAATAGTGTAAAAATAACACATCCATAGTAAACATATCACAAAACTATCAATACAAAATGGATGTTCTGTATCATCATAAATAAGCTTCAAATAATCTAAAATTCTATCAAAGGATGTTGACATAGTTGAAATAAAAACCTTTTTAGAGAAATGTATCTTTTTATTTTGAAATCATTTAAGAAAATATTTATTTTAAAAATATTCATATAAGATTGTAATGGAAGCTTCAACAATGTTATAATGGCAGAAAATATCTTTACCCGCTGTATAAGTTAAAAACAATCTTACCTTAAATTTGTCGAAATGTCAAAAAGTACCTTGTCTGGAAAATGATAGAAAGATTCCTTTAAAACAATTTTATAAATAGTCAAACTAGTGTATATATGATTTTAGTACACATTTCTAGTAAATAGTAAAACTATTTTGGAATAAATTTTTTAGAATCATGAATGTGGATGATAAAGATGTCCCATTAGATACTCACATAAAAACAACCTTGAATAATAAAGAGATTGTGAAATTAACCTTTACCTTGTACATTTCCTTTGTTCAGGGTAGGATAAACTCATTTATAGTAGTTACATAATTTTTATTAAGTTATACAAGAATAATATACATTAATATGATATCAAATATGATCTATTAACATTTCATTAATGATATCTTAGAAGTATCATCGTTTCTGGTGTTTACGGATTTGTTTTATATTATATGATTTGTTACATAAGTAATGTTTGTTTTGGATATGATGCATCTTATTCATATCCTGAATTATATCAAGTCGTTAAAAATTATATTTTATCTTCTAATGAATGCTATTCTTCAATTGATATGACGGGAAATGAATCTCATTGCGTTCATGGAGACGGTAATCCGTATGTACGAACGATTGAAAATATCATTCTTTTGATATTAAAATAATATATAATTAGATGTTATATCATATTTCAATAATTATTATCATGTTATATTTATTATTTACATCAATTAACCATCATTATTATACCCATAAAAATAATAAGGTATTGAATAACAATTACACCAAGACGTGGAGACGGTAAGCCGTATGTACGCACGTACGGTGACATGTCATTCACAGGATGGATATATTAATGAATTCGGTTTTACCATATTTATAATAAAATCATAGTATATATAATATACTAGAGTTATTTTTATATAAAGGACATAACAATGAAAAGGGAAGTGGAAGAAGAAAGGAACTCGAAAGAGGTGGTGAGATATTTACCACTTTCTCGGGTTCTTCATATTGATTTGACCAAAATGGCTCCATAGGTTTCCTTTCTAAGTAAAGGAAGGCCTCTAGGTTGAAGGGAGGACAATTGAGAGGGTATTTGGTCAGGTTTTGGCCGATCCAAATGGCCATGATGGTGTGAATTAGAGTGAAGGAGAAGTGGCCATTTATAGGAGGGGTGAGGGGAACCATAGGAAAAGTTAGAAATATTATTTTATAATAAAATAATATTCTGTTTATAATGTCTAGAAAAAGTATTATTTAAAGGATAAGGTGGGGATGTGTCGAAAACAACTCAAAAAATAGGTTTTAGATAGGTTTGGGTAAATATATTAACTTTATCATTTAGATTTAACTCTTAGTTAAATTGTTTGACATTTACCATGTCACTTTGTGTTTTTATATTATATGGGCAATAAACATACAATATACTTCCAATTGAACCCAAAGTGGTTCATTAATTATACACCTATCATTATAGAAGTCGTTTGGTGGAACCATAGAATTTTATGAACAGAATATCAGTTAATAATATAATATTTGTTTTAAAAACTCTTTTATGTCAATTTTGACACCATTTTGTATATTGTTTTTTCTAAATTCATACAAGCATTATTACTTATAAAAATTCATCTACCCAATCCTAACATGTCATATTAACCTTTATAATTAGTCGACATTATAAAAAGTCTCAAATTACATTTATTTTGATATTTATAATATCAATTATTTTAATGATTCATTAATTAGATAATTTCTGCATCATCATTGTGTCATAAATAAATTAAATTTTATAATTTCTAAAAAATAAAAATAAAATACCATTATATAGGTAATATTTTTAACTTTCTGATGAATATTAATAGTGGAATTTATCATATGTATAACCCTATATTAGTAATGTTTTTGTTATTAAACGTTGATTTTAACTCTTTTAACCCTTCATTAAATAAAATAATAATAATTGTCCTAATCTAATACAATTTGAACAAAGAGCTTAATATTTTATTCCTAAGGTTTTTTATTGTGGAATTATACTTATCCAATAGAATTAATATATTTGTTAGGGTAATAATAATATCATTTTTACCCTTAATTATCGTATTACTTTTAATTGTGGTTTATAAAAGTAAAAAGCTATTATTTGCCCAAAATAATTTTTATCTTATTGAACTACATTTTACTTACTGATATCAACTGTGTCTCTTGTATTTGTGAAATTCCACTCATAGAAGTGGTAAAATTATGTTTTATTGAATTTGAAATTCTCCTAGGAGGTGGGTAAAAGACGGTGTAATGTTCAATAAAATTTTTATATATCTAAAATTATTATAAACTAACGCCAATTAATTACATTGAACCTATATAGGTATTATGTATCTATTTTGACCTACAATAAATTTAAATAAAATAAATATTTATTTAAATAAAAAAATTTTTTTAACCTATCAGTTAGTGTTTTTCACTATTCATCAAACATTTAATGTTTTCAGAAAAATACAAAAATATCACCATAATCTAATTTCAATATTCTGAATCCAAAAATGAAGTCCATTTTGAATGTTTGAATTTTTTAAATTTCAAAAGGTGGGTATTACTATTCATTAGGCTAGTTTGATTGGTTGTGGTGTGTTTGAACTCAAAGTTACGAACAACGCACACTACTTTATTATTAAACGAAAAATGTACTATGGAAGCATGGGGTGTTACACAATATATATGGGATCTGAAAATGTTGATTGTGTGTATGACAGACTACTTCCATGCAAAGTGATGCGGTTCATATTCACTAATGTATTTCATATAGGATAATGAGAGTAGAAATAATGACTATATATGATTGACAAAACGCCCAGGGATGAATCAAAGATCCACCACTACCAAATTTATTGAAAAATAAAATCAAGAAACAAAGCATCAGAAAGGAGATTGACATAGTCTGGTAAACACTGTGCCACAAGAATCAGCCTCAACAAAGCGCCTGCAACATTCAGAAGCCAAAAAGAACCATTCAGAGCTTGATTCTTCCATAGCTAACTTTGATAGATCATCAGCCACTTGATTGGCCTCCCTGTAAACATGAGTCACATCAAAGATAATTTCATCAATAAGGTGAAGACATTCAACCCAATAAGGTAGCATAGCCCATGGGACATTCCTGGATCTCTTTTTGATTAAATCCACCACCACCAAAGAATCTGATTCTAGCCAGATAAAACGCCAACCAAAATTTATAGAATATCTGATTGCTTTAATAATAGCCCATAGTTCACTTCAATAGAAGTTCCCTGCCCAATGAAATGATAAAAACAGCCTTTGACAAAGCCTCGATAGGTACAGATGACACCACCGCAGCCTGAAGGTCCAGGTGTCCCTGCAGCCACTCCATCAACACATAATGACTATATATTATTAAAATTAAATAATATTATATTAATTAAATATTTATAATTTATTATGTAAAATATTTTATTTTATTTCTAACGTCCTCAACAATAAAAAATTTTATAATATCATTTGTGGACATGTGGACTACCACCTCCTCAAACCGATGTGACTGCATTTATCACAACCACATAATATGAACGATATATATGTTTATAATGACTAAACAATATGGTAATTATGATATATTTTTCACTCTTAATTGATAAAATGTTACATTCAATCTTTCCATAAAGATTATTTAAAAATGGAAATGTTACTTATCCCTAAGTATGGAATACCATCTCTATGATTGAAACATTAGTTAATTTTTCATAACAATATACAATGATTTGTATTAAATGTCTAATTAATTTAAAAATATGATAATTATTAGATTATTATAATTCTATATATTTTTAAATAATGACCTCTTTTACCATAGATGACCTACCAAAACAATTTTCGCACATAAGGTGAATACGGTCAAATCATCCCACTTAAAAATATTTTATTATGTAATCATATATAACATGATAATAATTAAAACCGAAATAATAATAAACTGAAAAATGATTCCTAGAAATCAATTAATTCACATAAGTTTACTATTTAAGAAAATAAAGACACATGTGATGAATCAAACTCCATCCACGATACTTCATCGCAATTTTCATTATTTGAGTAAATTCATAATTTTATGCACTTTCATAATTTATATGGCATATATAATTCAATTTTGAAATATTATATCACGAATTTATCTTTTATAATGAAATTTAATTTTTGAATTTCATTCTTTAAATTGTATTATGATTCATGTGTTCCCCATCTAAAAAGTGGATTTTCATTTAAAATAATAATATTTAAGGTTTTCCATAAAACTATATTTTTCTTCCATGTCCATGATATTAATATTATTTTTGAAATTTTTTCATATGGTAATAAAATATTTATATAGATCACTTTCCATATATTCTACTTCAATGGTTTTCAAAATGAATATTATTATTTTGTGTTTTAACTGAAATAGGTGAAATTACATTTCTTATCATCGTGAATATTATTCCCTATCTATATTCCCTTGAAATATTACATATTTCATTTAATATAAAACCAAATTTCCGTTTTTTAGTAATTTTGATATTAAAAATTATTTTCAAAATAAAGGTGTTTATTTTTATTTAAAATATGATTTTCTAAGAAAATAGTGTATTGATATATGAATGATATTTTCATAAAATATTAAAAGTGTTTTCCAAATAATGTAAATGTTTTAATATAGATTTTGATTCTTAGAAATTATATAAAATGGGTGCACCCAAATAGCACCTTGGGAGCTGGTTATAGCTTCAATGATTGGTGTGCACATATATATTTTCTTTTTAGTGGGTAATGATCTTGTTCTCCAAATAATTATAATGGAAGTTGGATATACGGTTATTCCAATTTTTAAGGGTTCTTTATCTATTCTATGATATGTTAACCCAAGTTACCTAAAGGAATTTTCTATTCCTGAAAATTATTTTTCATCATAATTATTTTATTTCAAAATGTAAAATAAATTTCCTATTTGAAGGAAATATATTTCCCTTTATGGGTAAAATTTATTATTTTCAAGGAAGGGTTTCATGGGTTTTAATATTTTTTATTAAGAAAATAACATTCCTTATTTTTTTATCCCTTAATAAATATTTGGTGAATATGAAATATTTTAAAATTTCGTTCATATGATTTAACGATGGGAAACGTAATGGAGTATGTCTATTTGAACATTCGAAGTAGGTTTCATGAAAAAACTCAATTTTTTATTAAATCATTTAAGTTGAGGGAAATGTGGATACTATTTGGAAGTGTCCACATTGTATTATATGGTTTTTATATATTATTTATATCCAAATTATATAATAAATTAAACATGAAAATATATACAATATTAAATGAAATAAAATTATTAACCAAAACACCGGATTGTGTAAGGATTAAGTAATGTTCCTAATAGTTGGAATCAATGTTTTGTTTAAATAACTTTAAAGAATGAATAATGATAAAATCAAAAACCTAAAATATTATTCTCTTATGGGTAGGTTAAAATGTTAAATAATATTTATATTTCCATGATTCTTCATCTATACTATATTTCTTGAGAATGGAATTCCAACAGATGAAACTTGGAAGCTTTAATGTCATGGCCTTAAGAGGAATATATCCTTCTAAATCAACATCATGGGATGTTGTCAATCAAAAATTAACAATTTTTTATTGTCTTGTATTGGTTGTAACATGATATAAATTATGTTCATATCTATGTTAGATATGAACCTATTATACTATTAATGAACATCACTATATTAGATCATTTTATGGTGAAATATCCCCCATCATTCAATGGATCATCCAACCCAGTGGTAGCAGAAGGATGGATCAATGAAATGAAAGATTTTTGATTTCATGGGATGTTTGAAACATCCAAATATAACTATTAATGTTTACATTTTTTATGTTGATAATGATCGATGGTGATCACTTGCAAATAATACCATATATAATTATTATATTGATGTAGTGGAATATGATATATTGAAAGGTTTTTTTCTTGAGAAATATTTAACTAAGGTTGTTCAACTCCTAATGTAAATATAATTCCTAGAATTAAAGAGTTTTCATTTAATAGATTCATATTAATAACACATACATGATTTTATATGAATGTGACAATTTTTATTGGATACCCAAATAGAATAATTAAGAGGTTTTAATTGAAATTTAAAAAATTTCAATGAAAGGATTTGTCTACATGATAATATAAAAGTTGTGTGAAATATCTTTATCTGAAAAAAATGATGATATGGATTTATTTTAATCCTATATTCCTTGGTTTGATGAATTTAATAAGATTTCAGGATGGAAAAATATGATGGAAAATACATTAAAATAATATGGAAGAAAATAAATTGATGTTTGAATTTTGTGGTAGTTTTGATAAAAATAAAAATAGAGAATATATTATGTAGTTATGGAAGTGTAATGATTCATTCAATTATAGTGGTTTAGAAAAAAAACTATATTAAATTACCTATGTATCGTATGGTAAATAAATCACGGTAGACTCCTGAAGAAGAGTACACCCCAATCAAGGTTATCACATTTTATTTGTTTCCTTGAAACAATTTCATTTAATAAAATTTAAATAACGTTGTCTTAATAAGAAATTTTATTTTATTGGTTTTAATTAAATGATAAATATAGTGATATTAGTAGTTTTGGAGAGACCTAGAGTTGTGCTACCATAGTTTCCTTATTTTTTACTCTCTTTTTTCAATTTCTGGTTATAGATAGACTCATCTACCAATTCATTTCTCCCCGTTTCCAGATGATTGCAATGATTATATCCATATCTAAATCCTCAGGTAGTTATATCCTTCTCCCCATGTGCATTAATAGGGTTTCTTGATTAATTAAAAAAATCATTAACCAATGATTGTTATTTCTTAATAATCAAATTTTCCAACATAAAATATTACACATGTGATAAGTACAATAAATCACTCACTACCTAACCCTAATATATTACACTATATACATAAAATAATTGGGTTCAGGGGGTTATGGATCATCGACCAATTTTTTTTAAAAATAATCGAATCAAAACCTTATGCAACCACATTCTATATTTAAAAAAAAATTATGAATTGAATACATATTTATAAATAATAAGGAATATTATTAAATATAATCACATGAACCCGTAAAATGAAAATCTTTACCACCTCCCCCTTTCATACTAACTCAATGAAATTACCCCTTCGTGGATGGTACATCTCATTCGTAGGGCATCACAGTTGGTTTAATCACTAATTCTATTTCACCAAATTATATTTTTTTATTATATTGTACATGAAAAATAATATTTCAAATTTTTTGCAAGAGTCGGATTTAAAAAAATGATATTCAAAAATTAAATATAAATAAAGACGTAGATGCTGAAATAATGAAATTAGGGATGATATAACATGGTCATGGGGTTGGATCACATTGGTTCATTCAATATATATATTTTTTAAATTCCATTTGATAATTGCATTTATGAAACATATTTAATGCATTATTTCCTATATACTTATTGAGTGTGAAATTATATCCAGGTAGCGGTGAACCAAACCATAACTCCACCAATACTCAAATAGGATAATATCTAAACCGAGAATGTTATTCCGAAATGACCTGGATCCACCGTATGTTGTTTCATCACTTACGTAAACCCAAAATTCAACATATAAATGGTTTTCCTGAGAGTAGGGAGGTAAAAATATTGAATCAACGATAATTAATGGATTTGGAAATAATTCCATAGTGGTAGACCACCGAAACTGTGAAATATTCTCACGTCCACCAAAAATATATTAAAAATATATTTAATTGATGAATAATAATAAATAACATCGTTAAACAACCCCTAGAGAAAATTTTTATGTAAGTCAAATACCATTGAAATGTAAAAATAAATCAAAGTGGATTATGTAAGAGTAAAATAAGTATGGTTTGTAAGATAAATATGTATATAAGAAGAAAAGGGATCTACATTAACAATAAAATAAATGTGTCACATAAGAAATGGAAAAAAAATAAGAAACAAAAATACGAAAGTTATAGTAATATTCCATAGAAACACTCTCTGATTGATATCTTCTTCAATACACCATATACCCATATTTATAGTTATATAATAGTAGTTGTGGTGTCATATTAGACCATCTAATTTGTTCAAGGATGTAATGGTAGTCAACAATTGAAATTTATGTTCCACAATATTTTCTAAAAAACATCGAATGGTCTCCCCATCTTTTGACATAATATTTAAATGTTTTATTCTATAATATTTTTCTAAAATATTTTTTTTTCATTCACCTCTAAATTTATGGATTATAAGATATGTGTATAAGATATTATATCCATATTAATCTAGGTTTATAATCTCAAAAAAATTTCATGAATCATCATTCAAAGATGAGCGTCGAATGACCATATTAAAATGTGAATAACACCATAAACATTAATTGGGATACAATCATATGAGTCCTCAATAAAATTCCCTATAGATGTGAGTATAATAGTATATAACAGGATACCTTGAAACCAAAATTCAATACACAAAGGAAATGTAATATCAGCTTTATGAAAGTTTATGTCTATAGAATATTACAAGAATATCTATATATACCCAATACAAGACATGTGGATAAGAAAAAAACCACAACTAATACATACCACCACTTGGGATTTAATCTAATGTTTTCAAAAATCACTCATTTAAGAGAACACTCAACTGATTCTATGAGTACTAATGACGTTCGTATGAGAAGTTATGTTCGATGAAAACCATCATAAGAGAGATATTATTATAGATTTTAAAAGAGACATGATACATCATAGGATGATCATATCCAGAGACGTGGGTTGATACCAATGTCTCCATCTAGATACCAACTATGTAGAGGACCAATGCCCATTGAAGTAGGTCACTTGAATAATGATGGCTCTAACTTTGGCACAAATAAGGAATAGAGGATCCACTCCAAGCCTCTCAAGGAATTCAAACAACTCTATTCTGGAATTCATGCATAAGGGATCATAGGAAACCAACAAACCATCATGGAAATGAAAAAGGGATGGAAGCCTAATGGGACCCATCCAATATTCAGTGGATTTGGGAATTAATTCAAGTAGGATAATGAACATGAACATTGAGTAGTAGTCAAGCCCATCGTGACAGTTTCCCCCAAGTATTGACCACATAAATGGAAAGGGTAATTGTAAATATGACTAAGCTAAAACCCAAAATTCATCTCATAAGGACTGTATCATGAAACTGATGGTTTGACGCAACAATATTAATGGAGCGCCAAACAGATGCTCCTTTTGAATGTTAGGATTGTTTTAGTTAAATGATATATCCCGTTAGAAATGGTCTGACCCTCTGGTGAACCCTAACCAGTACATCCAGCATGACTAGGTCCAGCTGACCTACCCAATATGGCCTAATGGTCTGGTCCAGCTCATTGAGCCTGATGGGCCGCCTAGGACAGCCCATTTCACCTCGTTCAGACCACATGCAAGAGAGCCAACTCATCCTCCACACGTGATCCACCCCAACTACGCTTCCTGATAGTCCAAGAAGTGTCATACCACATCCCATGTGGTCATCCCATTACAATATCATGCTCTACTTTCCCATGGTCACACCCCCACATGAGCCCCGTCTCTATGGAAGAGTCACATCCCATAAAGTTTTGGCACACCACGCCACCATAGGCTATTTGTCTCCACCACCTATGTCTGTTGTCGGTGCCCCTTCATCTGCGATCTTCCAATCATTATTTGGTGATCCATTTTTTGAAACAAATCCACATCTATGGTCCTAATGTCACTATTTACACAACTCTGGTCATTGATTCATCTAACCATTACTTCAAGGGGCTGATTCTATTTGGATCCTCCCGGAAATTCTAGCTGTGACTTTGAGGTTTCAACTACGAAGAACTCGATAAATGTGTGTAAGAAAATAATAAGAAACTCTGTATAAGACCCCAGCCTTAAACCTTACTTAATCTTGAGTTATTACAAGATTACACATTGAGGATCTTTTCAGGTTTACAGTTTTAGAGAATTAGATCATAAAACTTGCATTACAATCCACATTTAAAAAAAGTGGTTACCTAAAACATAGTATTGATTTTCCCCTCAACAGAAACATATTTAAAATAATACATGGATTCTTTCTTGATGCTTCCTTGACACTATCATCATTTCATGTACCTTTCCCTTGACCTGTGAAAAAATTTTCAAAAAAACATGGGATGAGCATAAAAAGCTAAGTAAGGGTTATATAAAAAAAATATGGAACAGAATCATGAGTTCATATATACATAAGAATTAAATCAAACATTACCCATAAAACATATGCACTTTAACATACCTCACCAAATCAAGAATAAATCATAGAAATCGTAAGACATAAAAGATAACTTGAGGCATTCATAACATTCTTACGTAGGGAGTAACCCTCTTGGTTACGTTTGGAATACCCACCATAGTATATTCCCTAAATCTCTTCGGCGGAACATTATTGTTTCACTCCTTCGCGTTACCCAATGCATTGGAGATCTATATCGGGCTCACTCGCCCATAGTTTATCACGGAACCACCCGTTTTCATAACAATGCCCAAGAACCATAACATAAACGTATCACATAAAACATTCATAAAGGAAACATAACATTTCCACATTTCAATCAAAATATAAAATTTTAGTATATTGAAATAATGAATCCATTCAAAAAGAAACCACTTCCAAAACCATTTAAAACATTTAATAAAGAGATATTTGAATCAAAGTGTCACATACCACCTTGAAGATTTTAAAATTTTAAACCATTAATATCCATATAAATAAATCCTTAAAACCGTTTTGAAAACATGGATATTAATTAGAACAAATATTTAAAAAATTTAAAGCGATATTTTGGTTAAATGGGTTTTACCAAAATTAGAGACACTTGAATACAATAATTGAGGAATAACATTTAGTCAGAACATTATAATATCATGAGAATAAATGGATTCATGATATAATCTTCCAAAGGACAATATATACACCATATAAGAGTGAATTGGTGCATAACAACAATGAAGTCTCAATAGAAATGTCAAATGTGATGAAATCCCTTATAAAGAAGGTATCCTTAAATTAAGGATAAATCAATCTCAAAATTATGTGTGACAAATATAAATACACCCAATATAAGTGGATATTAAGTTTCAAACAATAAAATTTCATTCACACATATTCAATGGATGACATATTCAATAACTACATGTTGAACCCAAAGAAATCGAAATTGGGTTAAAAAGTTCCCTTGGTAAAATTCGACAGCCTAACGGCATCACTTAAAAATTCATAAAATGAGTTGATGAGAGATAAAAAGTGAATATCATCAATTGGACATAAAATTTACATCAATAAGGATATAAAAGAACATATCCCAACATAAAAAGATGTAAATTAAAAGACATAACAAGAGGTGTCTTTTAAAAAGAGGAGGGTGAAAGGTCCCCTTACCGAGTTGGGTATCTTTCGAAACGTACAGCCCACAGAAGAAGGGTCATACAATGAAGATGTGAATACCCACAAATGAAATTATACTACACAAACTGTATAATAATGGGTAGTACATACTCCACTGAATGGAAATTGTGGCAAATGTAGCATAAATCTCACGAGAATAAAAGTGAGATGAAAATTCACTTACGAAAACTCGGCAGCCTAACGACGCAACTTAAAACATCCAAAATGGATTGATGAGTGAGAATAGGGTCTATCATCATATGAACTTAAAAATTACAGTAAGATTAATATAAAATAATATCCCAATAACAAGAAATATGAGCTTTAAATGGAATGACATAAAAGAGTGTACTTAAAAAGAAAGAGAGGAGTAGGATCCCTTTCCTCGGGTCCGACTTCACTCGATCATTCTTTAATCTCCTAAATAATAAACTTGAGTTAATTTATAATTCCTTAAGAACCTTTTTCAATTTCATTATTCATTTTATATCACTTATTACCATGTCATGAACACTATGTAATTATTTTAGTTAATAACGGTCATTTAAACGATCATTGGTACTTGAGTCAAAATATGCTCTTTATAATTACAATTTGTTCATGTATCCATTATATCCAGAGTTATAATCATGATTTATATATCATATATATCATATATATCCATTACATATTCATTTTATACTATTCCATATCATTTGGAGATAAAAAATGAAAAGCACCGTTCATGGAGATGGTAGGCCGTACGTACGCATGAACACTACTTTCATTTTTTTATTTTTCATATTAATGGAATTAAAAATAAATGATATATATATATATATATTATAATTACAGTGTAATATATATGTTATATTGGTCACATATAATCATTAATTTCATTCTTTATACATTCCATGTATTGCATGTACGAGTCACATCACTTGAGGGGGCGGTAGTCCGCACTTCCTCATATGAAATTATCGCATTTACACAACATAAAAAGAATAAATTTATGGTTTAAATATAAAATAAAGAAGAATTTATTAAACATAAATACCATATATATCACATATAAAATACAATTAAATCATAATGGCCACCTTTAAAAGTGTTAAAATAATATTGAACAATCATTGTTTCGTGAGGCAGAAAATCGCCAACCACAAAAATAGTATGTTATTTAACCATTAGATGAAGGTTTGTGTAAGTGTAGCTTGAATAATTCTTATAGAAACATCCTATAATATTGAAGATACTGGAGTTGTTACAAAATAAATGAATAAAAAGAGTTTAGGGGGTTGGAGAAGCAAAATAAAACAAAAGGACTCAAGTGAAGACATTACCTTAAAATCAGGTAACTCCCTTTGGTTTGAGATAAAAGGCTTCCTTGGAAAGGCTTCTTGCCAATGTGAGGAATCAAGGTGTTATATATAGATGTGGAGAGACCAAATGGGCAGGGGTTGGCCGATCCAAAGGCTTTGGAAGTGTGGGTAAGGAGGTAGGGGTGGGGGCCTTTTATAAGAGGAGAGGAGGGGCACTCTTGGAAAGGTATAAAATATAACATTATTTTCAAATAATTTTGGAATTTTAATGGTCCCACATTGATGTTATTCAAGGATAATGTGATAAGGGTTCGAAATACACCCATAAAATAGGTTTTGTACATGTTTAGTTCTTCGAATTTACATTATCTTTTCATTTTATTTAAATCGTTAAATAATGAGGTCATCGCTGCATCATCATGATGTCATAAATAATTTAATTTATATAATTTCTAAAAATTATAAGAAAAATACTATGATGTAGAAAATCTTTTTATATTTCCAATTAATATTTATAGTCTAAAATATCATTTATGTATAAAAAATTAAAAATATTTTACTTAGGTGATGAATTCTTTGTTACATTTAACATTCTTTAAAAATAAAAAGATAAAAAGTCACTTTCTCACAAAAGTTATTCCATGGGGCCCCCATGATTGGCACAATGCATTCCATGGTCGTCCATGAGACAACCAGTAGACTTAGGACACATTTTGTGGTCATTTTTTATTATTATGATATTATCTTATTATCTTTAACTACCCGATTACTCATTAATCCAGATAATTAAAGATAATTACCGTCGTTACTATTCATAATGTCAAAAAACAAGAGTCTTTATTTCATAATTTGGACCTTCTTATTACAAATATGTAATAAATTTTACCAAATTCCAAACACATAAATTGCATTAAATTATTTAAAAAAACATCCCGTTGTCAAAACAAATAGCGGGTTTTTAGAAACAATATTTATGAAAAGTTTGGCTCTTGTTTATGCCTAATTCCAAAGTAAATTAATCCCAATGACCATAATTGAATTACATGGTAAAAATATATTCTAATTACACTTTAAAAAAAATTAAAAAGATAAAATAACCATATAATTAAATTATATGAAAAATCAGTTTTGATGTAAAATGCAGTATTTTTCACTATTCATTAAAAAATAAACATTGTTAGAAAAATACAAAAAATTATCCCAAGGTAAATTTCAATGTCCCAATCATAAATAATATGTTTATTTTGAAAAATAGATCTTATAAATTGCCAAAAAGTGGATTTAAAAATGGGTTCTCCATCAAAAGGCGGTTAATCAACCTTTTAAGAATATTAGTGTAACACCCCAAGATTTCATAGTGTGTTATTTTTTCAAAATAATTCAATAACGTTCACTACATGAAACACCGAGTTCAAGCGCACCATGACTTTCCAAACAATCAATTAGAATGAGGTTATGAATAGTATTAACTAAATTTAAAACGTTATATAATCCTTATAATTTTAGAATCCATATTATGAGTTTCTTAGACATAATGTTAGAACAAATTCATTTTCAGTATTGCACTTTTACCAACTTTTAATAGTGAACCCTTTTTAAATACAATATTTTAAACTTTTTGACTAAATGGGGACATAAAAAATTTAAAATGAAACATCCCAAGCTTCCACAGTACGATTTCCTTTGAATAATATAGTAGTGTGTGTTGTACACATCTTCGAGTTCTAACACACAACACAACCAATCAAACTAGCTGTTATGATTATTAATACCAAATTTTTTAAATTATATATATTTTATATTTCAAAATGGACTTCATTTTTGGATTAGGAATATCAAATTTAGCCAAAGGTGAAATTTTGGTATTTTTCGGATAACTTTAAAAGTTTGATGAATAGTTAAAATTAATAAATTTTAGTGAAAAACAACTTTTTTAATAAAAATAACTAATAGTGATAAATTATGAATTTTAGTGGTTTTAAAGTATATTTAGAATATATTTTTACCATTTAATATAATGATGGTCATTGGACATAATTTCACAATTAAACCGAACATAAACAAGTACCAATCTTTTGATAGTTATTATATCTTAAAAACACGCTTTTTGTTTTGACATCGGAAATTAATTTTAAATTAATTTCTTCCACTTCTGTGTTTTTAATTTAGAAAAATGGATTCCATATTTAAAATGAGGATGTTCAAATTTTGTAAATAGGTAACTTTTATTTTTAGACATTTTGAATAATTAATGTGGTAAATATTTTATTTACCATGATTAAGGGTAAATCCGGTAAGTAAGAGTTAAAAAATAATATTATAATAATACAAAATTACCATAAAACGTGTCCTACCCTTATTGGTTGATACATGTTAGACCATGGGCATATTTGGGTCGATTTTGGGACCCCATGGTGCCACTTGTAAGTGATAGGGACACTTTATTTTAATTAAGTTAAAATGAATACAAAAATGACACAAGCATATATCTTTTAGAAAAAACAATTTTTACATAGGGTTATATATGTTGGATTTTAGACTATAAATATTAATTATAAAGATTAAAATATTTAATACATAATGATATTTTATTTATAATTTTTAGAAATTAAATAATTTAATTTATTTATGACACAATGATGATGCAGTAATTACCATCATAGTGAAACATTAAAATAATTTATATTATAAATACCCAAATAAATATAATTTGAGACTTTTAATGAATTTAAATAATTTTCTCTGATAATATGACGTATTAGGATTTATTTAATTGACCTTTTTAGAAGTAATCATTCTGTTATAAGTTTCACAAAAATCAACTATTGAATAGTGTCAAAGTTGACATAAAAGAGTTTTTAAAAACAAATATTATATTATTAATTGATATTAAATTCCTAAAAATATAAGGCTCGACCAAAAGACTTATATCATGATAGGTGTATCATAAATGGACCATTTGGGGGTCTCTTGGATGTATATAGTAAGTTTATTAACTATATAATATAAAAATACAAAGTGACATGGTAAATGTCAAACTAATTAACTAAGAGTTAAAACTAAATGATAAGGTTAATATAGTAACCCAAACCTATATAAATTATATTGTTTGAATTGTTTTCGACCTATCCCCACCTTAAACATTGAATAATCAACTTTGGAGCCATTAGAAACCGAATATGAATTTATTATAAATTAATATTTCTAGATTTTCCAAAGGGGCCCCTCACCCCTCTTATAAAAGGGCACTCCCCCTTCTCATTACTTCACACCATCAAAGCCATTTGGTTCAGCCAAACTCTACCCAAATACTCTCCAAACTTCCCTCAATACAACCTAGAGGCCTTATTTTTATCAGAAAGCCAACCTATGGGGCCCTTTTGATCAAATCAAAAGGATGAACCCGAAGAAGAGGTAATGTTTTCACCACCCTTTTTCAAATTCATTTCTTCTTCCACTTCTTCCTTCATTGTTATTTCCAATCTAAAATAATAACTCCAGTATCTTATATATACATGATGTTATTATAAATATGGTACAACCATATTCAGTATTCTATCCACTTTTTAATAACATGTCACCATACGTGCGTACGTACGGCTTACCGTCTGCACGTCGTGGTGTAATTGTTATTCAATATATTATTATTTGGATGGGTATAATAATGATGTGTAACTCATTTAAATAATAACTATAACATGTTAATTATTTTTTATATATGATATAACATCCATTTATATATTATTTTAATATCAAATTAATGATATTGTCACTCGTGCGTACGTACGGACTACCGTCTCCACGAACGCGATGAGATTCATTCTCCATCGTATCCATTCAAGTATAATTATCATTTGATGATTTAAAAATAATTTTTAAGGACTTGATATCATTATTTATATGAATAATATACAACCTATCCATGAAAAACATGGCTTATGTAACAAAACATATAAAATAAAACGAGTAAGTTAACACCCGAAACAACGATAATACTAAGATATTATTAACAAAGCAATGTTAAAAGATCATATATGATATCATATGAATGTATATGATTCTTTTATAAATTAATAACAATTATTTCACTATTATGCAGGAGGTTAACCTACCCCAACCAAGGAAAAGTACAAGGTAAGGGTTATTTCACAATCTCTACATTATCTGAGGTTGTTTATACATAATAATCTACTGGGATCTCTTTATCATCCACATCCATGTTTCATAAAAATAAATTTCAAATCAGTTTTACTATTTAAATGAATATGTGTTAAAGTAATTTATACCCTTGTTTGACTTTTTATAAGAGTTTTATAAAGAAATATTTTCGTCGTTTTCCAAACAAGGTGCTTTTTAACCTTTTCCACAAAATTAAGGTAAGAATATTTTTTTAACTTATACAACCGGTGTGGCTATTTTCCGCCATTATAAAATCGTCAATGCTTCCCTTTCAAAATTATAAGAATATTTTCAAGGTAAATGTTTTATTTTATAATAATGTGACTTTTAAATGATTTTAAAATGAATATTTTAAGAATTTTTGAAAGGTACTCTTTATCAAGATCATAATTTTAAATGTTTTAAAGATTTATCTTTATAAATATTTTTAATTAATGTCCATGTTTTCAAAATGATTTTAAGGATTTATTTATATGGACATGAAGGTTTTCAAATGATATTTCTTTTCAAATGTTTCAAATTGGTATGGGACACTTTGATTCAAAAATCTCTTTTAAATTACTTCCTTTATAAATGTGTGACTTTTCAATGATTTCGAGAAAATAGATATTTCTCTGAAATAGTTTTGATTTCATCTGTGTCAACATCCTTTGATGTATTTTAAGCTTATTTGATGTTGATTTATTATGATACAAAACTTCTATATTGTATTGAAGGTTTTGTGATATGTTTGACTGTGGATGTGCTATTTTTAAACCATTCATGGTTTATGGTGAAAGTATTGACATTTCGTATGCTAGTTTTAATACGAATGTTTATGTTATGTTTAAACCTTTTCATATGGAAATGCATTGGAATTAATATGTGACGGGTGGAGCCCACTATAGCTCCTCGATGCATCGGTAGGTCTCATGAGACAAACTAGTGTCTTGGCACACGGCCTTGACAAAATCTTATTTGTCGTCTTGGCACGAGGCCTTGGATATGTTGTTATGATAGTCTGGAATTATGAATTCCATCATTATGAAAGTGGTTATTGATATTGCATATGATTATTTGATTAGTAGAATATCCATGTGAGTAAGTAAATGGCATTATTTCGTTTTATTTTTGCCATACTATGTTGAAGTTCAAGTTTAAAAGGATTTTGTTTTAGTTATACATTGCCTTAAATTTTTATTCTTATTTATGAAAGTTTACGCTATATTGTTATCCTTACTGGGCATTTGAGCTCACCCCTTTTCTATGTTTTATTTTTCCCACGATGTGAAGAAGTAAATTATGAATTCCCTGCAGGGATATTATGAAGGGATAATAGTGTGGATTATGGAGACAATATGTTGTTGTAGTAGTTTTTCACTTCATGATGTAATGAAAAACTATATGAATATATCTAGTGTTTCCAAGGCTACTAAACCAATCGGTCTTTCGAGATTTGTTCTTTCTTGTGATCATGCCAATGTTATGTAATAATGCACCGACTCTGGGTAACTGGGGTCAGGGTGTTACAGTTGGTATAAGAGGAATTTTAGTACAAACCTTGGAAGATAGATTTAGATAAACTCTGATTAGAGCACATAGATTTAAGATGGACTATGAGGATTAGTATAGAAGAACTTCCTAGAATTTTGGTATTGTAGAGATTTTGTGAGTTTTCCAAGCAATACATCCCTGTCTAGATACAAGAAGGTAGAGGCGGCTCTGGAACAGATGTACCTAGGGGTAAAACCTGAGAACACCGCTTTGAGCTAGAATCGAACATGAACTAGTGAACGACAACAGGCCTTGCTGCACTCTTGGTTACAACACTCCCGGGGGATATGCTTAGGATAATTCTCATTTTCTTTACAAACCATTATTAAGGGTTAATGAGTATATACTTCCTCAAAGGAGAAATTTTTATGATTATGGATTATATCCATAAACTATTTAATTTATGTTATGTGTTTTACAAGTTTGGGATTAGGTATTGTTTTTCATAAACTAATCTAGTGTATGCCATTGTTTAGAAATGGAGCCTAGTAGAAGGAATGATAACTCCATCAATACACATGATCGAAAGATAAAGAAGGATCATATCTTTCATGGTCTTAAGCCATAATTTATAAGAGAAATAGTCTCCCATGTATTCTCATCATATGAAGAAATAATATCATGTGTTTATAAGATAAGTAGGGAGTTTACTGAGTCCTATGGCTTTGAAGGGAAGCAAGAGAAGAAAATGATGGAAGAGAGAAATATGGATAAAGGGACGAGGGAAAAGAAGAATTTTCCCATATGTGATAATTGTGGGAAGAAACAACCTGGAACTTTCCTGAAAAGAATGAGAGTTTGTTATAATTATGGAGGAAAAGGGCACAAAGTACGTGACTACAAGGGTAAGAAAATGGTTTCAAATGTACAATGCTTCATTTGCAAGGAGTTTGGACACTACACGAACCTATGTCCCAGTCATCAGACTATGATGTAAATGATGCTATTGGATAATAATCATGTTATGATACAACTACAGATCAAGAGGAATGATTAGAGTTATTGTGTTGATTATGTCATTTGAGTGTTGTATCAACAATGTACTTGTTATAATAATTATGGAGTATATAAGGATTGTACTGCAGTACTATTTCATTAAGGACTTAAGATTGTGTAGAACAAAGAAAAGTGACTCAATAGCAGGATAAATTTTTGGAAAATATATAGTTGAGAGAATGATAAACTATAATATAGTTCTGATACCGAGGTAGTGATTTTGGAATAATACATGATTTATTTGGATAAATTATATTGGATAATCTTGACTACCTTTAAACTGATTAATGATTTGTATATTCCATCATTGTTGGGGTTTAAAACATTTTTGGATTGAAGGAGAATATCTATTATTCTTTAAGGAATACAGGATCATGAATGTAATCAATAAGGTTTTATGGTAATTCAGGATGTCGCATTGTTTTAAAAGAATAAATGATGAAGGTTTTCACATACGCGGAAAAAAGGATCTTTATTTTGTTTACCTTCCTTATAAATTTTGGGCTGAAGTATTTTGGATAAGTTCTAGTTTGGATTATTTTTTATTTCCATAAAAGGATAACCTGGAGGTCGGGCGGCAATCCGTCGCGTCCGGCAAGGCCGCGAGACATGAACCCATAACCGAAGTGCGACAAGGGTGTATCACCTACCACTGACCCACATGATGTCCGAGATTAAATAATGTAGTTTTTTTAGAAGATCTGTTAGATGAATTATAAATTCTTTTTTGGATCCCTATACGAATAGGATAAATAGAATATTTTTTTTACTGTCAAAGATGAGTTTGTGGTAGAATTTAGTTAAAGGATGGAACTCTACTTATCAAGAATATATTTTTCTTCTTCTCTTATTCTATGGAGAAATTAATTCTTATGCTTTATTTAAGGAATCCTAAAACCAAAAATGTGTTATCCTAATACCCTATTTTTTGTTGAACCAATGGTATTTCAAATCAACATAGATTGATGAATTTAAAGACCTCAATTTTACACTTGTTTTTGAATGATTACCTCAATCACTACCTATAAATATTTACGTTTTCCCTCCAATTATATGTCTCTAATTGCCACCAATGTTCTCCTAATCGAGATCATAATTTGGTGGTGACCCTTTCATTTCTCTTTTCCCTATATTAAGACTAAATTTTAGTAACCCAATTTCTGATGTGGGTTTTCCCACAATGATATTTTCTATTTTCAACCTTATATTTTCGAAGAACAATTTCAAATTGAGAGGAAGCAATTTATTGAAGGAGGGGTGAATGTAACACCCCAAGATTTCATAGTGTGTTATTTTTCTTCAAAATAATTCAATAACATGTACTACACGCAACACCGAGTTCAAGCACAGCATGACTTATCAAACATGCCGTTAAAAAGAGGTTATGAATAGTATTAACTAAATTTTAAACTTTATATAGTTCTTATAATTTTAGAATCCATATTATGAGTTTCATAGACATAATGTAAGAACAAATTCATTTTCAGTATTGCACTTTTACCAACTTTTAATAGTGAACCCTTTTAAAATACAATATTTTAAACTTTTTGACTTAATGGGGACATAAAAAATTTAATATGAAACATCCCAAGCTTCCATGGTACACTTTCCTTTGAATAATATAGTAGCGTGTGTTGTACGCAACTTCGAGTTCTAACACACACCACAACCAATCAAACTAGCCGTTATGAATAGTAATACCTACTTTTTAAAATTATATATATTTTATATTTAAAAATGGAATTCATTTTTTTTGGAAATATCGAATTTATCCTAAGGTGAAATTTTGGTACTTTTCGGATAACTTTAATATTTTGATGAATAGTGAAAATTACAAACTTTTAGTGAAAAACAACTTTTTAAATCAAAATAATTAATAGTGATAAATTATGAATTTGAGTGGTTTTAAAGTATATTTAGAATATATTTTTACCATTTAATATAATGTTGGTCACTGTACATAATTTCACAATTAAACTGAATATAAACAAGTATCAATATTTTGATAGTTATTATATCTTAAAAACACGCTTTTTGTTTTGAGAGCGGGAATTAATTTTAAATTAATTTCTGCCACTTTTGTGTTTTGAATTTAGAAAAATTGATTCCATATTTGGAATCAGGATGTTCAAATTGTGTAAATAGGTAACTTTTATTTTTAGACATTTTGAATAATTACTGCGGTAAATATTTTATTTACCATGGTTAAGGGTAAATCCGATAAATAAGGGTTAAAAAATATTATTTTAATAATAACAAATTACCCTAAAACGTGTTCTAACATTATTGGTTGATACATGTTCGACCATGGAAATCTTTGGGTCGATTTTGGGACCCCATGGTGCCACTTGTATGTGATAGGGACACTTTATTTTAATTAAGTTAAAATTAATAAAAAAATGATAGAAGCATATATCTTTTAGAAAACCAATTTTTACATATGGTTATATATTTTGTATTTTAGACTATAAATATTAATTAGAAAGATAAAAAGAATTAATACATAATTATATTTTTTTTATAATTTTTAGACATTAAATATGTTAAGTTATTTATGACACAATTATGATGCAGTAATTACCATCATAGCGAAAAATGAAAATAATTGATAATATAAATACCCAAATAAATATAATTTGAGTTTTTTAATGAATTAAACTAATTTTATAGGATAATATGACATATTAGGATTTATTTAATTTTCCTTTTTCGAAGTAATCATTCTGTTATAAGTTTCACAAAAATCAACTATTGAATAGTTTCAAAATTGACATAAAAGAGTTTTTAAACAAATATTATATTATTAATTGATATTAAATTACTAAAAATATAAGGTTCGACCAAAAGACTAATATCATGATAGGTGTATCATTATTGGACCACATGATGGTCTCTTGGATGTATATAGTATGTTTAATAACTATATAATATAAAAATAAAAGTGACATGGTAAATGTCAAACTAATTAACTAAGAGTTAAAACTAAATGATAAGGTTAATATAGTAACCCAAACCAGTCTAAATTCTATTGGTTGAATGTTTTTCGACCTATCCTCACCTTAAGCTTTTAATAATAAACTTTGGAGCCATTAGAAACCGAATATGAATTTATTATAAATTAATATTTCTAGATTTTCCAAAGGTTCCCCTCACCCCTCTTATAAAAGGGCACTCACCCTTATCATTACTTCACACCATCAAAGACTTTTGGTTCATCCACACTCTGCCCAAATACTTGCCCAACTTCCCTCAATCCAACCTAGAGGCCTTAGTTTGATCAGAAAGCCAACCTATGGAGCCCTTTTGATCAAATCAAAAGGATGAACCCGAAGAAGAGGTAATGTTTTCACCACCCTTTTTCAAATTCATTTCTTCTTCCACTTCTTCTTTATTTGTTATTACCATTATAAAATAATAACTCCAGTATCTTATATATATTGTGATTTTATTATAAATATGGTACAACCATATTCAGTATTCTATCCACCCTTTGAATAACATGTCACCATACGTGCGTACGTACGACTTACCATCTCCACGTCGTTGTGTAATTGTTTTACAATATATTATTATTTGGATGGGTATAATAATGATGTGTAACTCATATAAAAAATAACTATAAAATGTTAATGATTCTGTATATATGATATACCATCCATTTATATATTATTTTTATATCAAAGGAATGATATTGTCGCTCGTGCGTACGTACGGACTACCGTCTCCACGAACGCGATGAGATTCATTCTCCATCATATACATTCAAGTATAATTATCATTTGATGATTTAAAAATAATGTTTAAGGACTTTATATCATTATGTATATGAATAATATAAAACTTATCCATGACAAACATGGATTATGTAACAAAACATATAAAATAAAATGAGTAAGTTAACACCCGAAAAAACGATAATACTAAGATATTATTAACAATGCAATGTTAAAAGATCATATATGATATCATATGAATGTATATGATTCTTGGATAATTTAATAACCATTATTTCACTATTATACAGGAGTTTAACCGACCCCAACCAAGGAAAAGTACAAGGTAAGGGTTATTTCACAATCTCTTCATTATCCGAGGTTGTTTATACGTAATAATCTACTGGGATCTCTTTATCATCCACATCCATGTTTCTTAAAAATTAATTTCAAAACATTTTTAATATTTAAATGAATATGGGTTAAAGTAATTTATACCCTTGTTTGAATTTTTTATTAGAGTTTTATAAAGGAATCTTTCCTCCGTTTTCCAAACAAGGTGGTTTTTAAAATTTTCGACAAAATTAAGGTAAGAATGTTTTTTTAACTTATACGGAGGGTGTGGCTATTTTCCGCCATTAAAAATCGTCAAAGCTTCCCTTACAAGCTTATAAGAATATTTTCAAAGTAAATGTTTTATTATATAATTATGTGACTTTTAAATGATTTCAAAATGACGATTTTAAGAATTTTGGAAAGGTACTCTTTATCAAGATCATAATTTTTATTGTTTTAAAGATTTATCTTTCTAAATATTTTTAATTAATATCCATGTTTTAAAAATGATTTTAACGATTTATTTATATGGACATGAAGGTTTTGAAATGATATTTATTTTCAAATGTTTCAAAGATGTATGGGAAACTTTGATTCAAAAATATCTTTTAAATTACTTCCTTTATAAATGTGTGACTTTTCAATGATCTCGAGAAAAGAGATATTTATCTCAAATAGTTTTGATTTTATCTAAGTCAACATCCTTTGATGGATTTTAAGCTTATTTGAAGTTGATTTATTATGATACCAAACTTCTATATTGTATTGATGGTTTTGTGATAAGTCTGACTGTGGATGTGCTATTTTTATACCATTCATGGTTTATGGTGAAAGTATTGACATTTCGTATTGTAGTTTTAATACGAATGTTTATGTTATGTTTAAACCTTTTCATATGGGAATGCATTGGACTTAATATGTGATGGGTGGAGCCCGCTATAGCTCCTCAATGCATCGGTAGGTCTCATGAGAAAAACTAGTGTCTTGGCACAAGGCCTTGACAAAATCTTATTTGTATTCCTGGAACTAGGACTTGGCTATTTGGTTATGATAGTCTAGCATTTTTCATTCCATCATTATGAAAGTGGTTATTGGTATTGCATGTGATTATTTGATTATTAGAATATCCATGTGAATAAGTAAATGGAATTATTTCATTTTATTTTTGCCATACTATGTTGAAGTTCAAGTTTAAAAGGCTTTTGGTTTAGTTATACATTGCCTTAAATGTTTATTCTTATTTATGAAAGTTTCCGCTATATTGTTATCCTTACTGGGCATTTGATCTCACCCCTTTTCTATGTTTTATTTTTCCCAGGATGTGATGATGTGAATTATAAATGACCTGCAGGGATATTATGAGGGGATAATAGTGTGGATTATGGAGACAATATGTTGTTGTAGTAGTTTTTCACTTCATGATGTAATGTAAAACTTTAAGAATATATCTAGTGCTTCCAAGGCTACTAAACCAATAGGTCTTTCGGGATTTGATCTTTCTTGTGATCATGCCAATGTTATGTAATAATGCACTGACTTTGGGTAACTGGGGTCAGGGCGTTACAATTAGAATGTTTACGCTTAAAAACTGGATTCATTTACATTTTTAATCCTCTGACATTTATTAAAAAAATATATTTTACAAACATATATAATCATTTTGTAGTTAGTTCTGTTCATTCCCTCCATTACAACTTCTAGGCGTTAACTACCATTTAAAATAATAATATTTTATTATTAGAGTGCAGCGTAATATTTCAAAGAAACTTGTTTTTGCATATTGGGTATGCCATTGAGCATAGCATTCCCTTTAAAGTAATATTAATATTTTATTCACAAATATGAAAAAATGTGAAAATTTCATACTCTTTATTTACCTAGGGTGTTACACTCCGTGAGGAAAAAACCTCTTCTTTTTTTATATCAACATCAATACATTCTTATTATTACAATGAATGAATAATCATGAACATATATTAATATTCCCATATTATTTCCCGCAATTATGACCATCTCGCATGAATGATCAAACCGTGGGTCAATATGTTGTTTGGTTAATCTTTATTCATCATTGATTCTAGTTACAATGAATGAAAATAAATGAAAACACCCTACCATTTTTTAGATTAGTTGAGGATTAATTATTGTTGTTGTCATTTTTAGCAGCAATGTTCCTTTGAATTTAGGGGTGTTATTGATCATTGATCCATGATCGACCAGTGTTCAGAATGGTGGGTCCACTCTAGGTGCCCCATGCCTCGAAATTAGACCCCGAATTCAAACATGATCTCAAAATAATTCCATATATCATTTAAAAATAATTGATAGAAAAATCTAGGACATTACATTCTCCCACCTTAGGGAATTACATCCATGAAAATAAAAAATCTAGACTACACTAAAAGATATCAAATCCATACCAAGACTACTCTCTTACTCACTATTAGAGTGTAGGGGTAACAATAATCAATAAGAAGTAGTCTTAAACATATCCATACACAAAGGATGACAACAATGATGCCAAAAACTACGACATCTCTTCTAATAACTAGGAACTCAATCTACTGTAGAGAGCATCGGACACTATGTTCCCCTTCCCACGAGTATAGAAGATTTAAAAGTAATAATCTCAGAGGAAGTTAGACACCACCTATATCTCAAGATCAGATCCCTACGAGAGATGATATACTCAAGACTCTTGTGGTCAGAGTAGAAGATAAACCAGTCCCCCATTTTTGTAATTTTTCCACGTCATGATTTTGAAAACTACAACTAAAATATAAAGATTGGCGGTTGAATAGATCCTCTAATGTGTTCTCAACTGGAGTGAACCATAGGAAATCAACACTTGCCTCTACACCAGGGAACTATCACACTCGCTTCATGATACATCATAGAAAAACCCATATATAACACCCTCCTTCGGATATCTCAAGATCATAGTGCACATAAATATAAGTCAAAACTACTAGAAGGCCTACTGGCACTTCTTGGTCCACATGAAAGGATGCATGTTTCAGGTCAAAGCTATCACAGTTGATAATATATGGTAGAAATAATGTTTTAATCTTCGATAATACCATAAAATCCCACTGATTATTTAATCCCCCATCACACTCCTAGGATGGTCTCAAGCTATCACTACCTCAACATTGTCTAGGACCACTGCCACTCCATCTACAAGTTAACATTTCCCATATAGTTGACTACCTGAAACTATAAATGGAACATAGAGAGTTTCTTATAAATATGGTTCACTATGAGTATGTCTAGAACCACCCTTATGTGACTCAAATGATCCTCCTCAGATTTTGAGTATACACAAATATCATCAATGATGAAAATGACAAAGGTATCTTAGTATAGATTGATGATCTAGTTCATGAGTCCCCTAAACACTATTGGGGCATTCGTCACACTAAAGGGAATCAAAAATTTCTCATATTGACCATAACATCATTTAAAATATATCTTCGGTATATATACATCCATTACTCACAACTAGTGATAACCTGAGTGGGGGTCAACCAACAAGAACCATTGTGCCCCTCTCAACTGATCAAAAAGTTCATCGATCATCAGTTTTGGATACTTATTCTTCACTATTTCCTTGTTCATGTTCTAGTAATCCACAAAAAAACATCAATGTCTCATCTGACTTATTGGAAAACAACATTGGGCCAACCAGGGTCAATTAATGGGTTTCACTATGCCCTTCCTCTATAAATCCTCCATTTATACCCTCATCTTATGATGCTTGGAGAGTGCCATATGATATGTTAGTGGGGGTATTTGTGTCGTCATGGAGTATAATTCTATGTAAATTTTGATATCCTGGTGGATAGGTAATTCAATAAAGTCTTATGGGAAGACATCCTCATACTCCTCTACATTTGATGGAAACAGGAAACTCATATCATCTGATGCACTAAGGGTTAGACTAGCCATGAGAAGAATGATAGATTTTCCCCTTAAATTCATGAGTCCATCCGCTACTACCTACATTTACTTTTCATCGACAAAG
Source organism: Viscum album (assembly GCA_963277665.1). Classification (NCBI taxonomy): domain Eukaryota; kingdom Viridiplantae; phylum Streptophyta; class Magnoliopsida; order Santalales; family Viscaceae; genus Viscum; species Viscum album. The sequence goes on from OY728127.1 coordinate 2,020,149,967, forward strand.
TAAAACTTCATTACATTGTTGAGGACACAACAAACCCTTAACATAATACATTTAATTAGGGCATGTACTGAAGATAGCCAATTTATACTCAGAATAATGTAGTAAGGCATCGACGCTACAACCTAGAAGATCCAAACAAAACTCCCACCTCCACGGGTAAGGTCACACTATCAGCATAATTGTTTGATCAATGAATCTCCCCCAGTAGGTGTCTACAATTGTAAGGGTCATGTTAATGGTTCAACAAGAAACACCAAGTCTCGAAAAAGATATGTGGTGTGAAAGGAATTGCTACCAACAATGCATATCAGTATGGGAGTTATGGTATAAAATACACAGATTATACCTCAAATCATCCTTGTATCCCATGGGACATAATAATTGACTTCATGTAGTTATCCCAACCCATGTCCTCTAGCTCGTTGAGCCTGGTGTGGACCACCTGGTAGTGGTGGTGTTTGATTATATAAATGTCGACCCTCTCCCACTGATCTCACATCCCCTCTTCCGTGTCCTCTACCCTAAAAATCTTCTATCTCTTATCATTTCCACTTCCTTAGCGTTTTATCCAATTTCTCCTAGTTAGTAGCAAAACTGGTCAAGAAAATCTCGATCGATATTTCCACTATCCTCACATAAGATGCACCACCTCTCCATCAGATAACATAATCCAAGATGTGAAACATGAAATGATGATCATATGCCCTAGGAATTCCTCTAAAGACAAATCTGACTTCTAGATCCATGAAACTGATGTTTTCTCCCTACTGTCGAGGTCTCCGCACCTCACCATACACTACTAACTATTAACAGATGTCTCTCATCAACAAGGAAGATCTCAACCACTGAAGTCCGATCATGCACCCAATCATAAGTAGGAATGATCATAGGGATAATATTGGATCTGATGTCTCTACACTGACCTCGGTCACTGCTCTAATCCCAGAAGTAATGATTCCTGACCATATCCATCAATTAGCTAGAATGGTTTGTGAACCTCGATGAATAATCATATACTACCATGGTACCATGCTGGAGTTGATGAATCTCGGGTATACATATATATCTCAGTGTAATTGGCGAGAACTCCCCCATAAATAATAACTTGAACTCTATATACAATATTGTTTCCTCAACGTGAGTCTGAATTGCTATGCTCCACCATATCCCTACATATCCTTGTAGAAGGATCACTTCCAGGACCATCATCTAATCCGCTGGTCTCCTAATTAGATGCAAAAAATATGTCACCACCTTAATCCTATTACGAATTACCTTAGGTTCATGATCTCCTTAGAACCTAGGGGATATCATCCCTAAAATCTCATGATGCATTCTCAATATGATTTCATCATCTCCTAGTACTGTGGGTACTTGGGGTAGCTCCACAGGTGGCAGTACAGCTAGTGCACCACCTGGAGGTAACATATGGGAAAATTCTCCCAGTAATTAAACCTTATCACTAATGGGGTCATCCTTGTTATCATTCTTTTGAATCAATATTGGAATGATTCACATATGCATCCTGTTAGAAAACAAGATATTCCATTCTAAATGAGTATATCAATATATCTGACTCATGAAGTATATAGAAATCACAACATGTTCTTTTATTATGCATGTACCATTTTTTCCCTATAAAATTTTTTCTCATGTTCCAAATTAAAAAAATTGTTTAAAAGTTTCCATGTGTATGGATACATCATCCACCACACCAACACTAGAGTCCCATGACTAAACTACCTACTAGAATACTTAATACTATTGTCCCAAACCAATATCAAAGAATCCTGGTTCGATAGTAGAACCAACCACTCTGATACCACAATGTTACGACCCATCTGAGTGGGGCCTAGGTTACGAATTGACAATACCACCTCCAATATGATAAGGGTCGGTGACGAAAACCGAGTAGGCATATCACTAACAAGGGAGGCATTAACTTAGCACCCATATGCACACACACATCTCCAAGCCCACAATATTGAAAAGTATAAACCACTATGAACCAAATGCATGAAAACCACTATAAAAAACTAGAATAATATTGGAATTTAAAGTAGAGTAAGGTAAATTATACTAGAATACAAGATAAAGAAAATAAATTTCTATAAACATGTTCTTGAAAATTATTTGTAGGAAACCCTATATGATCTGACTTGATGGAAATGTACTGGGGATACTATATGAATCCATAGGGACACCACGGTCTGTCTGATCTCTCAAGGCTCTATCCGGTCTTTACCCACCTTATACAATTCGAAAATGTTGTTTGCACACACAATAAATGACACGTACAAAAAAATTCTGTACCTGTGTGGGCATATTAATAGTTGGTAGAAATCTCTGAAACCACAAAGTAATACAGATATAAAATGTAAAATAGTCTCTATGAAAGTATATGTCTATAAAATATAACAATAATATCTAGATACACTCAAACAAAGACATTTATTTGATAAAAAACCCACGAAACCCACATAACACCAAAAGGGATTCAATCCAAACATTCCAAAATGCACTCATCTTGTAGAACACACTCATGATTTGGATAGCACTAATGGAATCAATCCGAAAAGTACTATTCCCTAGAATCCATCATGAGAGAGATACACTAAATGATCTGAAGAGAGATACAATACATTAGAGGACGATAACAACTAGATACAAGGATTTATACCAATGACTCAATCTTGATTAACCCTCTAATTAAGGCATCGAAAACCAGTAGAGTTGGTAACATCAATAATTACGACACAAAATATGGCACGATGAATGAATAGTGGATCCACTATGGGAAACTCGAGGGATTCCAACAACTCAATAATAGAATTCTAGCTTAAGGGGTCATACAATTTTCATAAAGAAATTTTACAAATAAACCATTAGGTAAACGATAAAGGGAATGAACCCTAATGAAACTCATCCGTGATATGGTGGGTGAGGTAATTAATTGACAGAGAAATGAGAGGGTGCATGGTGAGTAGTGATCACACACAATGTTCACCTAGACCCCAGGAACTTCTCGTGTAAATCACCTGTGTCACTAGAAATATTTTTGAGCTAAGACACATCATTTTCTTAATAAGGAAAATCTCTTTTCAAGTGTCCCAAATCCACTAACAACATGTCAAACAAATGCTTTGTTTTAATGTTTTGATTGTTTTTGTAAAATGATCTGTCCTAGATTTGGTCCATGTTCGATCTAACCTACCAGACATGGATGGACCCCCCGACCTACCCAAACCAGTCTAGTCAACCTTACACATTTGGGATGACCCGACCTGGTCCCTCTTGTTGGTCCCACTCCAGCCCGGTCTATTATACTCAGTCTATCTAAATGGTCCCTCTAGGAAGCCTTACATGGCTTAATTCCCCTGGTTTATCCCAAATTCTTGTGGGTTGGCTCGTTCTCCTCAACCACATAAACCTCTTGCCACTAAGGTGCTGCACCGCGTCCCATGTGGTTGGCTTGCTACATCCGTACACACTCTTTTTTTTTGGTGGCCTCCCCATCATTGTTCGACCCTTCTCCATGGTTTTGTAATGTCCCACTTGGCGCTAACGAGAATTGCTATTATATGCTGTTGTGTACCGCTGGTCACCACCGCCTATGCCGGTGACCCTACTTATGCGGCATAAAAATCATCATATAGTTCACCCATATTTAATATTAATTAGTTTCGTTTATCCTTGTGTAACAATCTACATTAATCTTGTATTTGATTCATCATTCAATTACTTTGGGTTCCTGATAACATTCAGAGCCCCCTGAAACTCAACTCGCCAACACATGGGTCAAGTGATGAAGAACACCAATAACAAGGGTATAAAAATAAACAATAACAACCTGGGGAATGAACCTCAGCCTTTGTTCATATTTTCCATAATCCTCTCTTTTTTAAATGAAGATTTAAGTAACAATAAATGTTAATAATAAACCCCAATGATTTCCCTGTAATTAATCCAATTATATAAGAAAAATAGAATTATAGGTCAAAATATTGGATGGTTGATCCACATACATAATCAATTCAAGAAATTGGGATATAAAATCAATGCACAATGACCTAACTCATTATTTAATATTTCTAGATGAAGGATTGTTATTGTCGTCCTCATAGGTGAAGTTTCTTTTGAAACAGGGTGTATTTTAGATCGACAACCCATTATTTACTAGTGTTTATTGACCCAATCTATGTCTCATTATCTCCAAAGAATTATCACATTATGTCATAACCCTTAATTACTAACAATTCAATATTAACAGATAAAACCCAAGCCATGTTAAAAAATATCTTTAATCAAATTATTAATGATGTTTATATCCCTTTTATTTTTTCCACTAAAGAGTTGTGCTGACTAAGGTTAAGTCACGTATAGGGTAAACCCACAATTATTAACTCAATGGTTCCTTCATATTTCTAATCCAGTAAACCTTTTATGTGTTATTCAACTATTTTAAGATGAATTATCATGCACTTCATTACAAACTGAACATTTTTCAACGAATTGTTTTAGGCACACCCGACCTCGAAATTGCACTCCCACATAGCGTCTGGTCGTAAAACGATTCCTTCTTATCATTAAATATAATACACAGAAAAATAAGGGGAAATAAACTTTATTTTAATAATAATACTAATTGTATATTTTAGTTTGGTAAAACTCGGTCTTACTTATAACTGCAGTTGTCAACGAAACATGGTATATTGGGTAACATAAGATAAACATTGTGTTGTGACTATCAAAACCTAATCTCAATGTTTCATGAAGTTAAATAAAATCTTGGTGTAATGTATAGTGAAATATTTACGTGTTTTATCTTTCAATGTAAGCCATCAAATGATTTTGATTTATTCAAAATAGAAAAAAATTCATAAAAACTCACAATGATCTATTTTACCAATATAAAATAACTTTCTCCCACAAAATTTTTCTATGTCATCAATATTTTATCACATTAATTTTTTCTTAATAAAAACTAACATTGTAAAAATGAATACTAAAAAATCATTTACAAAATAATGTTTGAAATATAATTGTTAACAATAATAAAAAATAATTTGGTTCCCATATTGAAGAACATTCATTGAAAGTAAAAACACGGACCTTGAAAAGAAATATAACCATCATGTTTTGATGAAGACTAATATAGAACAAGGTATGGATAATATTTATGATCACAAAGATACAAACCACAGACTCTTGAAGAAGATCATTGATATCATCAAAAATGATGATAATGAGACAAATTTTTATTTCATGATACTTTTCATAATATTATGTATTTTTCACAAGGAGATGTATTTATTTGATTTCATTCAATTTTATATTCTCAATCCCATAATTTTTTGTGCCTTTATTAATTTTTAATTCATATCTTACCCCCTGAAATGAATGTGAATTAGTTATCAATAATGCACTAATTGTTCATATTAACCATAGATAGTCATAAAAGACATTCCAACTATCATTAGGTATCATAAAAAAATGATTAAAAATTTAAATTCCATATGAAAAAAATTCACAATTGTAGATATAATAAATTAATCTCTAAAAACTCAATTGAAATTTAACTTAAAACATTCAACAAATAGTAAACATTATAACCCTTAAAAATATGAAAATCCACATCTTCATAAATAATGACACTAAATTTATTAAAATCAACATGATATTGATCCCCATATATCATAAAGTAGTGTTTGGTTCTCATATTCCAATGTTCTGAACGTGATCATCCAATAATTATCATGAATAATTTTAATATCTACAATTACTACAAAACCATATTGAAAACATGAATTCATTCTTATTCTAAAGATTATTTGATATATTCCATTAATTAATAAATATTTGTAAACACTATACCTGATAACATATTAAATTTTTCAATGAATCAATAATAATCTCCATGGTAATCTGTACTATTACTTTTACATTATCCACATTAATCATCAATTTATACATTATAAACACAATTTTGTCAACATTAGGAACACATTATGGGTTACTATCGCTCAATAATAATATCACATTTCCTTTAAATACCATGTCTATGTCATCATTACTATTAAATATTATTTTTCAAATACTTAATGAAAAATATATTCTTCACAAATAATATAAAATAATTCATGAATTCAAAAAAAATTAAACATAAATAATACAACATTATTCATAATCCATTACATAAGATTCATCACCTTATTATATAATATCCCTTTCCTAGAATATGAAATGTGATAAATTTCATAAGATTCCTCAACATCAATTTAATCATGAATATTATATTAAATTTATACAATACTATTAGAACATCATATAACCTCCACATGTCATACATAGTCTCTTTATCTTTATTAGTATGACCAATAATCACACCACCCTCCAGAATCACATCAATATATTTTCACATAAGACATATACATTCCAAATACCCAGAGATTCCAAATCTAAAACATTGATTGTTATAAAAAATTTTATTGGTCCCCACTATTTAAAAAACCCATAAATCAAAGTGTGAGAAATAGTTCATCAAAAAAACCCACAATATCATGATGATAACATATGTGATATCTAAATAATACTACAAGATTCATTAATATATGACACCAAAGGGTTATCCTAGTTTATTCTAATTTATCTTCTACATCAATCCTTCATGATGGTTTGTAATGTATTTTTTTAATTCTAAAACAATATCCCCCAGAATTTCCATATGAGGTGTGCATAAAGGTTCATTATATTGTACCATTTCATAATCAAGTCTTCCACAATACTTTTTTTTGGATTTTATCCATATGAAAATATATTCCCCATCAAAATATAAATATATTATACATAACTATTGTATTTCATTTAAATAATTTTCACTATCCTTTAACCAAATTATAATTTGTTTTCTATAACATTGACTCATCCTTAAACATGGTGTTAGAGATAACCCAACATATATTCATTGAAATATAAATAAGGATCTCACTAATGTTTTTTCATCATAATTTATAGAGGTGGACTAAAAATTACTTTTATACCTACTATAATTTTCTATGAATAACCTTCTATGATATTACATAATTTTATTGGAGTATTCATCACATTACAAATGTACATGGTGGTTGATTATAATAGTTTGGTGTCTTTTGGAACATATAACATAATCATCAATCATGGTGATTAAACCTCAAGGTTTCTCATAAAGATCATCTCATTTAATTCTCCTAAATAAAACTTTAATTCATAACCTGGTGAAAGGAAACATAATAGAGGGTGATGTCAGATTATTAATAAATATAAATAAAAGATATTTTTAAGAATAACATGGGAATAAGGGAATGGGAACCTGATAATAACATTCTAGTACCATAAACTACGTATAAAATATCAGATATATGATTCGTGGAATAAAAATTAGATTATTATAATACATTAATCATAAGAGAATGAATATAAAAAATCCTAAAAACGTTATATATTAATACGACATGTAACTGAAGAATATTAAAAAACAAATAAACTCAACTCTATAACATTAATGTATTTTATTCAAGGCCATATTAATGGAATGGGATTACACACCAAACAATTTTACATGTCATGGAAAACTTCCCATACCATAATAGTAGTCGTCTTTCACTCCAAGAACATATTAGTAGTAATGGATAACTTCAATGACCATCATAGAAGTCGATTTTCACTATGAAGACCATCATTGTGGACAAAGTACTTTGCTAAATTAGGTTCACTCCCCATTTCAGGAGTATCTATATAATGTGATATTAATCATTACCTAAATAATTTGAAAATTTTATAGGTCCCAACAATCACATAATGAATCATACATATGTATTCCACAGGATAATAAAACATTCATCATATTCAGACACATAAATATAATTTGGTTCCATAAAAATCATATCATAACCCATGACATGAAATGGGTATCACAATCAATTAATCATATCACAATATATTAAAAATACATTGGATTCATAATTATTTCATCGTTAAAATATCCACCAAAATAATTTACGTTTCATAAGAATTTTATGATATCATAAACCATAGAAGGGAAATGAGTTTTATAAACTACATGTCATCTTAATCATAAACTATTAAAATAAACAATATGAATGGTATACTTGGATCATATGCCTACTAAATCATAATATATATAAGAGGATTTAATATTAAATAGTTAATTTTATTGAATTCTCATATGGAACATATCTTAATAAAAATATCCATTTCATTGTAAATCATTTTTACAACATAACACATTTTAAAAATTATTTTCCTTGAAAAAATCTTTGAAAACATAGGAATTATGGTTTAAAAATCAATTAAAACATTTCCTTAGGAAGATATCATTTTTGATTTGAAAAAAATTCTTATTATAACATAATTAATTCTGAAAGTCATTTTATTTGAAAATAGGTATGAATAAATTTAAAGTAATCTTTGAAATCATTGAAATACATTATCATTTAAAATATCATTTGATAACATATAAAGGAACCTTCGAAAAATAATTTAAAAAAATATTGAATAGAAAACATTTTTAAAACATTTTTCATTAAAAATAAGATTAAAATAATCTAACAAATTGTTTGAAAGCGTTGATATTATTTTCTTTCATAATAACTGTTGGAAAATAAATAATGGGAGCAGATAAAAAACATTTAAAAAAAATCATGAACATAAAAAAAAATTTGATTAATAAATTCATTGAAATACAATGATAAAATAAATAATATATTGAATATTTAGAAATAATTATATAAAATTAATCTAGTAAACTTGTAGAGGATTCTTTAAATGATTGATGATCACGATGTCAGATAAATCTGCACATGTAGAAAATTCTTTTTTTCAATAAAAAGGTTAATAAATGTGTTATCATTGTATAATAAAAAATATATTATCATTTTAATAAATAAATTAAAAGTAAAAACTTTGGTAAATATTTATTTCTAAGATCATATTATATTATTTGATCATTTTTAAATTTTTTTTAGAAATCATGGTTTTGAAATAACACATCTTTCTAACCAAAGGAGGAGATAATGTTTTATTTTCTTAAAAAAAATTTCAAAATTATGATCAGTATTAATGTGTTGGAAAATTAAAACATTACATTAAGATATCATGAATATCCATTGGAAAATAATGTTCATGTGTAAACGTAATTGATATAACAAAATAATAAATCAGTGGAATCATAATCGTATTCCATCTTGATAAACTATGAGATAGTAATAATAAATTTATTCTAATTTTGTAAAATTGAATCAAATTACCATTGGATTGAAAAAACATAATATATATATATATAATTAGTACATAAAAATTATTATATTACAGGTTAAATTTTTTGTATATACACCTATTGAATGAATATTTATTTACCACACAATGTACGTATCAATGAAGGCATGTTGAGATAATAATATATTTACCTATTTGGTTACATTTGAACTGTAATCCCAATGAAATATAGATCATAAAATGGATATATAAATATATATAAAATTTGGTATAGACATCATAAAATACATTATTGGAATGTATATAAACCACATAAAAGATAGTGGTGTTTAATACTTCTTGAATTTTACAATTGTAAAAAGGGAAACACAAATCCATTAGTACTTGAGTAAATTTGGAATCACTATCACCATGAAATAATAACCTCAATTTAAACGTTGAATATCCTAAATTGTTTACATTAATGATATAAAATTTCATAAAGAAGAATAAATATGTATGAAGACCCTAATGAGTATTTCTAGTGGGAGGAAATAAGGATTGATATTGTATAGTATATATCTGGAAGCTTATTAAAAAAATATGTTTAGGATATGTGACATCCTTAGAAGGGGATATTACAACTACTACTCATACATATATGAAAATGCGAAAATGATTCCATTTATTACATCAATTGATGCCCCTAGAAATTTAATGGGAATAATTTTATTTTGTTTGTAGTCAAGTTCCTTACAATTTCAATATATTTCATTTATATCATAGAAAATTTATCTTTTGATAAGAATGTATGGATATGCTATAATAAATTTATAAGACTGTATAATGTGAAACTTCATATTTTATTTGATCAATATCTATAGTTTACCTTGATGTTCTAGCGATGTATTTTGAAGTCACATGAAATAGAGTTGTGTTTTAGTACAAAATCTCATCATTAAATTAATATCCAGTCTATGAATATTATTAAAACCCTATTGTATTTTATTTGATCTAGTTCTATGGATTTCAATGGTGGTTTGGATAAAAAACATACACATGTTTAGTTTTTTTTAAACAGTATAATTCAATTGAGAATTCATATTGATCCCTATAAATCAGATTATGTATAGAAGTTTAGAACTCCGACATTCTTTGATTAATAGGAAGATGTCATTGTATTAAGCCCCTCGCTGTTTTGAAAATTCACAGAGAGGGGTAAATTATTTCAACATCACATCAGGGTATCTCAACGTCGATGAAATAATTATACTGATAATAATTTTTGAAAACTACAATTCAAGGATTGCGATAATGACTTCTATTAAATCTATATATTGGAAAACATTAGGATATTTCCAAATAATGGAAATATGGTCCCATAACATCTCTCACGTTCATGATGAGTTCCATTTATCTTGTTTGAGAAATCACTTACATGATCCATGAAATTAACTAAACATATAGGTTTTACCAAAATAAAAAGATATTTCATATAATGAACAATTGGTAAAATTCCTGTATCCAACATATAATGTTCTTTAACTAAAGACTACACATCTGATTTAATTTCATTGGTGGAAAAAAAAATTCAAAAAAGAAACATGGGAACTAGAATATGTGATGAGGTAGAAGTATCATTAATTATTTAAATTGAGGAGATGTAAATTTTATGGAGAAATAATTTTAAGGGGGATATAATGTGACCTCCTAATATTTTAAATATATTCATTTTAAATAAATTTTAAATAATTGAAATCATTCTTTACACACAACCCTATGTCTAATTGAAAGATGATATATTATATCACATAAAACCAAGACATTGTTTTAGTGAGTATGAATATGATTTAAAAAATTATAATATATATATATATATAATTAATTAAAATGTATTGATCAATTTCTAAAAAATAATCATTAAATTTTTCATAAAATCATTTCATGATTAAAAGAACTATTTTTTGATCGAAATGTATTTTTCATGCTGTTATTAATTTTATATATAATAAAATATAATGATTTGTATATAAAAATTATATTTATTAAATATATTATAAAATTATAAATAATAATTCAAACATATATAAAATAATTGTTCAGAATGATGAAAAATAATTTGACGGTAAAATGTGTATTTTTTTAAAAAAATTATATTCCTATAATTGTTTTCCTTAATAAATTAAATTAATCACTTTGGATGAATTTGATTAATAATTTTTAAATAATTTTTATTCAATAAAATATTTTTACAATTTTATAAGAGTACTTATGTGGAAATGAATGATAATATGTCCAGTTTTATGCTTAAAAAATCATTTCCAAACAAAAAATTATTTTATTGTGTACCGTATAATTATTTTAAATTTAAATTCTACACATTATGGGGAAAGAATTTGATAAATAACCTTCATATTTTTAATTAGGATTTTTGAATTTTCTAAAGAGGGAACATTTATTTTTTGGTAATGAATATTAATAACTATAAAATTTTATTTCTATATTTATTGTTACAAAGGATTACCCGGGATTAAACTAAGAGATAGGGGACTAATATCCCCATAAACATTTTTAAATCATAATTTTTTTACGAAATTTCAACATTATGTTATCTTATTATCATATAACTCTACAGTTTTTTCAGATTCAAATGAAAATGACATCATATTTTTTTAATCATTTAACTAATTATATGTGGGTCCCACACCTCACTTATAAAAGGTTACATCATATAATCTATTATTCACATACGTTTATCCTCCAAGATCATCCAAGCCCTACCCAAAAACCTTCCTAGATGTCTTCTCTATATTCTTCAGTTTCATTTATTACTTTATGACCATCCTATTAAGGGTTAATGTGTATGAAAAAAGTTTTCACTCAAAGAGGAAATCTCTTAACCTAACTCTTATAATGTTTTTATTTTATTTTACATCATCCAAATGTGTTGTATCGATCCTAAAATAATGACTCCAGTGTTAGAAATATGTTGAGATTTTTTTATTTTCATCACATCCACAAAGAGATATCATTCATTTTCCATCTTCATAGTTCATGTTCAGGTATTAGGATGTATTAAATATTTATATATGATATTTAAGGAATTATTATTCTTCTAAATATATAATATATAATCTACCATTATACAATACAAACCATTGGGAAATTATCTCCATAAAGTGGTGTGATTCATTTTTCTTCACCAATATATATAAAAGGTTATAAAAATATTTATAATTATTAAACATGGTACATAAGGTGTGATAATGATTATTTAAATTATGAAACTATAATCAAAGATTAAGGTCCAAAAATATATATCTAATATATATATATATATATATTATAGCAGTTAACCCTAGAATGTATTATTATTATGAGAAGTATGTGTCGATTATAGACCTCTAATTAATTAGGTATTTTTATTAATTATGTCCTCAAAGGTTATTTGTGATGTAATCCCGATCCTGAGAATGGAAACCCCAGAGGTAATACCTTGCCTTAAATAGTTTATATAGGAGGATATCCCATTATAAAAAGGGGAACATATGATGTAATCCCAAAACTAAAGATATTAAAATAATTTTTCTTCAAATCGTAACATGTGATGAATTTCATGGTGGAGAGACATGAAATATTATTTCCAATATTATAATTATTCCACCACATTCATAACAACCTCTATTTAATATTTTTTATGGATGATATCTATTTCAATGATCATTGATTACTCACTTATTCATGTCTTATGAACAACCAAATCCTTATTCCCTAATTATGATAATTGAATTGTTGGATATGATTTTAAAATGTTACTCTCGTACTATCATAACCTTGTGATCATATTATTCTTATATATGATCAAAGGAAGGTTTCTCAATTACATAATCTTAATAAGTATTTAATCTTACCCGTTCTTATATTTACATTCACCAAGTTATTAAGATCGGTGTTTTTAATGGTATGATAGAGAATTGTACATTGTGAGAATAAATTTTCAGGTGTTTTTTATGATATTTAATTTAATATGAGGATTATGTATCTAGTATTCACAGACAATAAACCCTTATGGTTATAGATAATGTATTGTTTTTTAATGTGTTCAATATTAATCTAAAATGATGTAATATTTATGTAGGTAATGATTGGGTCTCCTCATAGGGAAATTTTTTTAATACAATTTATTAAATATTTTATTTATTATATGTGATATAACGTCACTGCACTGATCATTATTTCTTGATTAATAAAAATTCTCTTCTGGATGGTGAATGTGGAAACTTGTAGAAGTTTTTTATTCACATCTTTAAACACCATGAAAGTATTTCTAACATTAAATATTGAATTAATATATTATTTACATGAAATTTTGTGAACCATTCATAAAATATTTTTATTAAATTTTTCATTGAGATAAATATATTTGAATCCCATGTTCCATTGGTGAAACATTTCTTTTAATTTATTATTAGAGAAGATTTACAAGGTTGAATCCTACCTTTCAATTTTATCCATAACTCTATTATACCAGATAATATTTCATTAAAATTTTCAAAAATGTTAGTAATCCATTTTATTAATTTAGTTATATTAGATGGATCACTAGTTCTCATAGAAGAAACATAAAAAACACGTGACAAGGTGTACTAAAATTTAGTCGATTAATTCCATTTTTAATCTTATAGATATTTCAAACCATAGACTCCCTCCCCAAACAATATTAGATTTAATTTTTTACTAATTAGTTGATATTTCAAGAGATTTATGATTGTGTGGATGAGGATGAAATTTAATTTACACCTACCTACATTTTGGTAGTATGGAGTATTGTGGAAATGATATATTCTAATAGGGAACTCCAAAACTTTTTTCCATATTACTTTAGATTTTAATTTTTTTTAAATTTAAACTAAATAATATATCATGGTTAATCTAGTTTTATATTTTAATTTTAATTATTTGGGATGTTAATAAGATTATATATGATATTTAGTCTTACCATTTAAATCATTTTATTATGAAAATCCTTTCTATGTAACACCTCATCCCCTAGAAGAGTATTTTCATTCATAATAGATATAATCTCACATAAATATAATTAATATGGTGCCTATTCATTCCTAATTGGACACTACGAATAAATTAGATTTTGGAGGAAAATATAATAATGTTATCATGATTAGAAATAGAAATGTGATCATAATATTTGTTTCATCCAATATATGATCTCATGTTAATTTAAAAAGGGTTTGTGGGTTGAAATAATTAAAGGATCAAAATTAAATATATTTAAACATTGTAGATAATAATGAATATATAATTTCAGGGAAGAATATATATGTTTCATCATGTTATATTGTAGATTTTATGTAATAGTTTTCCTTATTATTTATTTTACCAGGAAATCATTTCCTTAATATTTGTGAATGAATTTTACATCTCAATAAAAACCCCAATTTATCATTATTTTTGAGGAAATATTATAATAATAAAATATTATTAATTTATTTTATTATATACTGATTATTACTAAGGCCCCTCAAGAGAAATGAACACTATCTACCCCTTTCCAGCACATACTAAAAAAATATTATCCAATAATTTGATATAATAATAATATAATAGCTTCCATTTATATAGATCCAATCCAATCACTGATTACTTATAATTTTCTTTTTTAGATATTTTATTTATCAATTTTATAAAAATAAAAAATGGAATCATTTTTAACTTCACCCCATTGGTTTGAGAAGAATTTCCACTTCTTATAAGGAAGATTTGATAGTTTTTTCAACAAATATTTGGGGAAGAGACATTCAAGGAGCTCTTTGGGGTCCAGGATGAATACTTGTGGAAATATAAATTAAAATAATTTCACAATTTGATTGAATAATTATCAAATTACATTGTATAGTTCCATAAATTGGTGGTCAATCATAAAAATTTCTCATATATTGAACTTTTTAATAAGAATTGTGGTAGTAGAAATTGATTGACACCACTCTCCCCCTCTAAAAAATTATATAATCCTCTCAATGGAAATAAAGGATAAACCAATACATTAATTTTATTAGATGTAGGGAGTGTACATAATAGTAGATTCCATTTATGTAGATTTTTCACTTTTGTCAACGAAAACAGTCTTCCATTATTTTGGTAATTTAGAATGATATCATGTGATGACCATAAATAATGATGATTATATGGATGACGTGATCACGGCCTAGGAGAATATGGTGATATAATTCTCTTATATAGATGCTTTCAGGGTTTTATAAGATATAATTTACCTAAAATAAAATAAAATTATGAGGATAATAGTGATTAATTTTATTGTGTTACAATTATTATGAAGTAAATTACTAAATGAATTTCCACTTTCATATCATGAATAATTATAACTAATAAATACACCACTTAATGTTACCGATGAAATCACAAAATAGTTGGTGATTAAATAAGAATAAGATATCATGAATAACATGGTGATGTGACTTCCACATCAACATTTATTTTCACATTAACTGGGGAAGGTAACCATAATATATTTAATGGATAAAGGCTACTAACAATAGCATCATACCTTAACACTATGTACCATAAAAAATAATGTTTATTTGACACTTTTTACTTATTTTGGTGGGATTTTATCCTACTATGGACCCATATACAGTAAGAAAATTCTCATGTTTTTGTTCCTACCAAGTAATCATAATCATGAATTTTATTTGAATAACAAAACTGACATATCCAATAAATAAATAGTAAAAAATGAACACCACTTTGGGGTTGACATATAAATATTTTAGGCCCAACTTTCTTATTTTCATTTCACTCTTCTTTGAAATAATTATTAGGCTATTTTAATTTTATATATATTTGAAGGTGTAAAATAATTTATTAAAAAAATTTAATATGAAATAAACCAAATTATATTTCATTGTTTTATTTTATTCATTACTTACACCTTCTACATTTCATATAATTCAAATGGTTATTATAATTTTTGTGATGGTGTTTGTAAAAAGTTTAAATTTATTTTTATCTATATTCATATTTCTAGGAACATTGATTTAATATATAAATTAATTACCATTTTTTAATATTCTATTTATTTTGAGATATTTGACATGATATTTTAGAAAATAGGTTTGCTTTCATTATTTTTATGGAAAGTTTTCATTTAATTTTATTTTCAAAAAAAATTCATTGAGTTTGACCAAATTTTGAGATATATTTCTATGAAACATATTTCTGATATATATTTCTAATTCTATATATAATTATGAAACATTTTATCAAATTCATAAAAATACCATCACCTAATTGAACGAAACATAGATTTTATTAAAAAAAATAACTAGTGATTATTTTTCATTCTTTTATTTGGAGTTTAAAAAATATTGTTTCAAAGGTAAAGGTATTTTTAGTGAATTCCATCATTTTTTTACTTTAGAAAATACCTATACCTCAACACATGTTAGACAATAGAAAATTGAAATTTTCTAATATGTTTATTCCATATTAAACTACTATTAATCCTCACCAACATTTAATCATAAAATATATTCAAAACTACTTCAACTCTCGGAGGGGAAAGGGACATTATTGTGTGTTCTTTAAGGGAGTAGCTCCGTACAATTTGGATGGTGTGTTTCATCAATTTTGTGTTATTATATATTTTAGTGATCATGACTAAATTTTATCAGTATTTTACTTCAATAATTTCTATTATATTCATTGAAAAAAATAAGAAATGAAAAAATGGATATGATATTTAATTATGCATTATGATTAATTGCATGACTCATATACCTCTCTTAGTAAATGTAATTATCTATTATTCATTCATTAAATTCTATTGATATCTCATATCGAAATAAATAATTAAATATCCGATAATTAAAATTAAATAATTTATTTTATTTATTGATTAATGCATGGTTTGTGTAAAAATAGGGGTTTTGCGATGATTCATACTTTTTATGATAATTAAGTGAGAAATATACTTTTTTTAATTTAATAACCATGAAATATTATTTTAGAGTTATACCTCCTATTTTAAACCATTAAATTTCAAAAAATTCTACCTACCAACCTTATCCTACAAAAAAACCATTAAATACAACATGATTGAAAAAATATGTCTTTTTACGTATCTAAATTTTAAACTGTTTAAAGAAGATAGTCATAGTTTTATTTCCCAAATATTATAATAGCTCTATATTTAACGTCACCAGATGGAAGAGTGGCATAAGTTTCTATGTCAGGTAGGTATTGATTATTTAATGGGTAGATTCATGAGGGTGGAAAAAATTAATATAAGAGGATAAAATAAAACAAGATTTATTTTCATAAATGAGACATATCATACTTTATTATTTAAAATAACTGAATTTTTTAATTATTTATATTTTTTTAAAATTTTATTCTAATAGGAAATAATTTCATTCAAGAAAAAGAAATGTGGGTGGGGGGGATTGATAAACCATTACACTGTGAAGAATTTTTTTGATTATAAATGATATAATTTCCCCACAGTAACAATAATATATTTATTTAATGTAAATATATATTTGATTCTTGAAATTGGAAATTTCATGAAAATTCAATTTATACCCTTTTAAGACCCATCTATTCTTATTTTCATAAAATTATATATTTTTATAATTTTTTCATGAAATATATTAGACAAATTTTAATCTAATTTGAAAACATTTTTATTTGATAATATTATAGTTAGATATAATGATTCTTGGGAAAAAAATTACATTAATGTATATCTAGACGAAATTTGACAGATTGGACCTTACATCACCAATTTGGACATAAATATGGTCTTTACAATTATATTTCACTAATATTTTTAAATCATGAAGTGAAATATATTTCAATAATTTCATTAAACAATATTTATATATGGTTATTTTCATAATATGGTCAAAAAAAGAAAAATGGAAAGAATATTTTAGAGTTGGAATTCATCTTATATTGCTTGTTTAAATTTCCAAACCTAGCCCTCTACCACTCAATTTAAAGTTATTTATAAGTCAATTAATGTTTTGGTTGTGTATATAATAGGGTGTATCAATAATAAGGTTATATTAAACGTATTTATCAAATTTAAATAAGGATGTACTGTGTAAAAGTTCTCTTCGAAAATTTCTCTCATCTTTTTATTTTTCTTCAGGATTTTTTTCCATATTATAATCTCACTTAATTTTCAATGAAACATATATGTAATTATATTTTATAAATTTTCAATTTATTCATCAATATAGAATATAATTGTATATAAGATATCATTTTTTACCTTGTTCATCATTTTATTAAGAAAAATGTCTCCATGATGATACCTATACCAATAGAAGTATTGTTTTTATTCAGAATAGATTAATTTCATAAAAACATAATTTTTTATATCGTTGGGAATAAATAAATTCATAATAAGCTATCAATTAATATACTTTAAATTATTAAGGATCTCAATTAATTTTCATCATGGACCTGAGGTCATGATTCTACGAATCATAGGATATAAACATTAATCATCAAATATAAGCAACATTGGATAAATTAATAAGGTATAAATATAAAATGAAAACTGAAATAATTCTCATTTATAGGGTGGACTAGTTTTCCTAATTATATATTGACTCTATAATATCCTTTGGAGAATAATAAATGGAGGGATCTAATATTTTATGTGAAAATGTTAACATATTGATAATCTATTTCAACATTATTGGTCATGTTAATTTTTATAGGGTTCAGGTGTTGATAGGTTTGAGGAATAAAAATTAAATGGATTTAACCATTATGAATGACGATTAAAAAATAATTAATGTAAATATAATATCCACTATATATTTTCATATTTATATTTTATGTGATTATTTTAATTCATGATTAATTTTTACAAAATATAATTTCATTGGGGTATATTAACATGTTTTACAGCACATAAGAATCATCAATTTCTATATTTTAAAAAAAATATATAAAAATAATAATATATAATAATGTAAATTTGAATATTTAGTGGAAAACACTAAGTCTCTTCAAGAGATATTTCCTAGGTTTTCCCTTATGTATCACTTAATAAAAATCAAAATTATTTTTACTTTGTTCATAACAATACTAATAATAGGGTTGATTTGATATCTAATGTATATTTATATGGCATTTCACGGAATAGACATGGTTATTTAATTCCCTTATATTGATTTCTATTTGTTTTTTAAGACTTTGTCTATCAATTAATTATTATTGTGTTTGCGGACATAGTTGTGTTATTTAAAACCATACAATAGCATATTGGAAATGGAAACATAAAATCCCTATATTTATATCATTTTTCACCATAGGTTCATTATATGGATTAGTGGAGTTCATGTAAAATGGTTGTAGTTGTTTATATAATACTTATAACTCATTTAGGAGTATGATCCAAGGGGTTGTATTAAATATGTTTTTATCCCCTTAAAAAATATTTTTAGATATATTTTTGTGTTTTAATACCTTGATGAAGCAGTATCATTTTTATGGTAACTATATTGTAAATATCATGCCTACATGTAATGATGCCTAGAAGTATGCCCTTATTATTATATTTATTATACCCATTCATATATAGGGATTCATGATAATGATATAGGAATCCCATATTAAATATATATGCATTTAATGAAATGGTTTATAGTAATGAATATTTTTTGGGATTTCCCTAATTTATGGTTTTTCATTATAGTTATAATGATTGTTTCTATAATAATACATGTTGTAAAATAAAACACTTTTATTTTTAATATATTAACAATTTTAAAAGTATATATATTTATTATATAACATTTTAAGTAAAATAATTACTATTTAGTAATATTTTATCCACCTAATTACTTTTCAATCATCATTATATTGGTTTTTAGTAAATGTTTTATTTGTTAAATGATGGGTTTTCCTAAAAACTGTTCTATATTTTTTAATGTTTCTCCTTTTTAATTATTTAAAATAATCCTTAATAGGGAATTTTTATAATGAAAATTATATAAAATATATCATTAAATATTATTTTAGTTTCATATAATAATTATTACTTATCATAGAGTTAACATATAATCATCTTTCTCGAAATGAATACTCTTCATCAAACCGTGTAGTCTCACTAATTATATGGGATTAATATTAAATGAAAATTTTCCAATTATATGAATTGAATTTATTAAAATGGATTAAATATTCCAAGTCACCAAAATTTAAAATTTATAATACGGCCAACCTATTTTTTGATCAGAATGTTTATCGAAAACACTTAAAATTAATTACAACGAATAAGGTAAAATTTGTTTATATAGTGGATGAAATTAATCAAAATGAAAAAAATGACCTATAAAATATTAAAAACTCAATTATAAGGATAAATTTATATTTATTGTTTTTAGGATAATTTTTTTAATTAATGTATTATAGTTGGACGAAAAAACATTAGTATAACTATCTATCTAAAATATTTATTTGTTTTCCACTCACCCCACTTATAAAAGGCCACCCTTATACACCTATATTAAAACCACCAGATGAGTTTTTCATGGAATCTAAATACCATAATATATTCTCCACTTCCCTCCTATCATCCTAGAATTATGACTTCATACAAAAATCCAACCAAGGAAGTCCTTTGTTTCAAACCAAAAAGAGATATCATTACAAGAGGTAATGATCATCAATGACCAATTATGATTTCTTTACACATCACATCTCATAAATTCATTCATTAAAATGAATATATAATATAAAAAATTTCATAGATATAATTTTTTTATGTAACCAATACACTCTTCCATCAAATGTGTTATGACATCATCATTCCTGTTTACTACTGACTACAAACTCCGGAAACAATGTAATTTAGTTTTCCATTAGCATATATCAAAGTTAGATATAATTAGTGGTACAATGTTTAAATATGATATTCATAATTTAATTATTCATCTACATTCATTATATCATATATAACCTTTTTATATTCCAATATGTATGGGATATGATAAAGTTGTTCGTGTGTACGATAAACTACTTCCACACACAGCCATATGATTCATATTCACTAATGTATTACGTAGAAGGTAATAAGTATATAAATATTATTGATATATGATAAAAATAAAATAATATTATTTTAATGAAATATTTATCATTCTTTATGAATAACATTCCATTTTATTTCTGTGTTCATCACTCACAAAATAAAAGTGATAATGTCATTTTTTGATGTGTGGACTACCACCTCCACGAAGCAATGTTACTCTATTTCTCACTACAATATAATATAAATCATATATATAATTATAATGAATAAATAATAAGTTATTTAATATATATTTATCATTATTAAATGATAAAATGTTATATACCATCTTTCCATAATTATTATATAAAAATGGAAATGTTAGTCATCCAAATGTAAGGCATACCATCTCCATGATCAAAACATTATTTCATTTTTCATAAACATATATAATGATTGGGTTTAAATGTGAAAATGATTTAAAAATTGATAATTATATCAGGATTATTATTCTGTATATTTTTAAATAATGGCCTCTTTTACCATAGAAGGCCTACCAAATCCATTTTGACACATAAGATGAATATAGTCAAAACATCCAATGTAAACATAATATATTATGAAATCATATATAACATGATAATAATTGAAATAAAATTAATAATAAACTTGAAATTCATTACAATAAATAAAATAATTCACATATGATTATTATTAAATAAGATGGAGACACATGTGATGAATCAGACTCAACATACGATACATCATCTCTATTTCCATTCATTGATTCAATTCATAATGTTATAAAATTTATTAACATATATGGAATATATAATTCAATTTTGAAATACTATATCAATAATTTTTATATTATCATGCCATGAAATTTTTTATTTTCATTCTTTAAATTGGATTATGATTTATGTTTTCCCCATATAAAAATGGAATTTTCTTTTAAACGAATAATTTTTATGGTATTCCATAAAACTATATTTCTCTTCCATGTACACGATATGGAAATAATATTTGAAATTATTTCATATGGTCATAAAATATTTATAAATATAATTTTCCATCTATTCTACTTCAATGGTTTTGAAAAGGAATATTCTTTTTTATTTTAATAGAAATAACAAAAATTACTTTTCATATCATAGTGACTATTATTCAATTTCTAGAATCCGTTGAAATATTACATATTCCATTTAATAAAAAACCCACTTTGCTTTTTCCTATATATTGGTATTAACAATATTTTTCAAAATAAATAGTAATTTTTATTGAAAATAGTCTTTGGTTGGAAAATTTTAAATTGATATTTGAATTATATGTTCATACAACTTTGAAAATGTCTTCCAATTAATATAAATTATTTAATTAATATTATAGTTATTATACATTATATAAAACTAGTGCACCCGGAGAGTACTATGTGCCCCGGTTAAAGTATAAACCATAGGTGTGCCCAGTTAATGCTCATTTTTAGTGGGTAATGATCATCTTCTCTGAATAATTATACTGTAAATTGGACATACAGTTATTCCAATTTGTAAGGGTTATTTATCAATTGAATGATATGATAACCCAAGTTAACTATTTGAATTTTCTATTCATAAAATTGTGTTTTCATCATAATATTTTGATTTAAAAATGTAAAATTAATGGCATTTTTCAGTAATTAAATTTCCCTTCATGGGTAAAATGTATTGTTTTCAAGGAAGTGTTTTTTGGGTATTAATCATTTTCACTTGAAAAATAGTTTCCTTATTTTTGAATCCCTTCATAATATTTTGGTGAATATACCAAATTTTGAAATGAATTTCATAGGATTTAATGATGGGTACTGAATTAAAAATATGTCATGTTGAAATTTCTGAAGTGTTTTCATGAAAAGAAATTATTTTTGTGTTAAAATTTTTATATTGTGGGAAATTAGGATATTGTTTGGAAGTATCAGTATTGTATTATATGATTCTTTATACATGATTTATGACCTAATTCTATAAGACATTAAACATGAAAATAAATCCAAAGTGAAATAAACTAAAATTATTAACCAAAACACAAAATTGTGTAATGATTAAGGATGGTTCTTGACAGTTAGAATCAATGTTCATTTTAGATAACTTAAAGGAATTGAATAATGATTAAATCACAACCATAAAATAATTTCCCTAATAGTTAGGTTAAATTTTTAAATAATTTAAAGACATTCATGTTTCTTCATCTACACTATGTCTGTTAAAAATGGATTTACAATAGATGAAATAGTAAAGAATTAGTGTTAAGGCACAAGGAGGTAGATATCCTTCTGAATCAGCATCCTAGGAAGGTATCAATAAAAATAGAACTATTTTTTATTTTTCATGATTGGTTGGAACATTTTATAAATTGATGAAATATCCCCACTAGATCGGAACTTGGAATGCTAAGAAGTAGGTGAATGATGGATCAATAAAATGGAAAGATTGTTGATGTCATGGAATTTTTGAAACATAAAAATATAACTATTTATTTATATAGTTTCTATTTTTATAATGATCAATGGTCATACCTTGTAAATAATACCATAGAGAATTATTATCTCGATCTTGGGGAATAGAAAAAAAATTAAGGATGTTTTCCTTGAGAAATATTTCAGTAAGGTTTTTGAACCCCAATTGGAATGATAATTCCTATAATTATGGAAAAAAATACATTAATTGAATATCTTCACATGAATAAAGCATCACAATAATTTATAGGTGTGTGAAAAATTTTATTCAATACACTATAAGAATAATTAAACAGATTTACATTTGATTTATAAAATTTCTTTGAAGGGATTTGTATACCTGAGAATTTAAAATTTGTGAGAAATATATTGTTTTGAGAAATCATTTTCTATCCCAAAAATGATGAGGATGATTTTTTTGAGTTCTATATGCCTTGTGATGATGAAAAAAATAATATTTCTACATAGAAACTGATAGGGTAAATAATTTAAAGAATATAGTGGAAATAAATTGATACTCATATTTGGGGTAATTTTGTTAAAAATATCAATAGAAAATATATTATGTTATTATTGAAGATTTATGATTAATTCCATTCTGATGGGGTAGAAAAACAATATTTTAAATTACTTATGTAATGTATAGTAACTAACAAATGGTATAATCTTGAATAAGAGGGAACTGCAAACAATGTTTTCAATTTTTATTAGTTTCCATGAAAGAAATGGATTTAATTTATTTTTAATAATGTAATTGAAATAAGAAATTTTATTTCTTGTTTTTTAATAAAATGATAAATAGAGTGATATAATCAGTCTTGGAAAGACCTAGTGTTATCCAATCATGGTTTACTTATTTTTTCCTCTTTTTTCCACTAACTGGTAAGAGAGAGTCTCATCTACCATGTCTTTTCTCTCCCTTTTCTAGGTGTATGCGATTAGTATATCCTTATCTGAATATTTTTATATGTAAATCCTTTTTCCCTTGTGTATAGAGTTTTATAAGGTTTTCTTGATTAATTAGGAAAATCCTTAACTATTGATTTTTATTTATTAATAAACCAATAATACAACATAAAATAGTACCCATTTGATATTGACCATAAAGAACTCACTATCTGTCCCTAATAAATTAAACTATATACATAAAATAATTGGGTTTAAGGAGATATGAATCATCGACCATATTATTTAAAAATAACATTATTGAAACCTAATGCATAATCATTCTGAATTGAAATCTATATTATGAATTGAATATAGATTTATAATTATTAGTGGATATTATTATATTGAATCACAAGAACCCATAAAAAGAACATCGGTAAATCCTTCCCCTTTCCTAGTCACTCAACAAAACTACCCCTCTATGGATGGTTCTTCTCACATATGGAGCATCGTAGTTGGTTTAATCACTAATTCTAATTCAACAAATCAAATTTGTTTTTTATTATATTTTCTATGCAAAATTTTTTTTGGTATTTTTAAAAAATGTGGAATTAAAAAAATGAAATTCAAACATTAAATGTAATTGAATATGCATAAGAGGAATGAATGATGTGAAGGAAGATTGAACATGGGCCTAGGGTTGGATAACATTGTTTCATTCAATATTTACTTTTTTGATTTAATTCAATTTATTAATCATCTCTAATGAATTATTTTACTTCTACATTTTGAGTGTGAAATTTTATCGTTATTTATGTTCACCAAACCATATGTCCACCAATAGTCAAATTTGATTACACCACGACCAGGAATGTTATTTCTAAAATACATGGATCCACCGTATGTTGTTTCATCCCTCAAGGAAACACAAAATCCATCGTATAAAGGGTTTTAAAAAGAGAAGGGAGTTAGAAATAATGAATCAAAGATAATTAATGGATTTTTAAATAATTCCTGAGTGGGGGACCGCCACACCCATGAAATATTCTAGAATCTACAAAAAATATATTAATAATATATTGAATTGATGAATAATAATAAATAATGTCGTTAAACCAGGACCATGGCCTCTTCTAGGGTAAGTAAAATTATATTTAAATGTGAAATGTTATAAAATTAGATAATGAATGAGAGAAATAAGTATGGTTTGTAATAGAAATATGTATTTAAGAAGAAAAGGGAACCACGTTAATAATAAAATAAATGTGTTATAGGGGGAAATAAAACAAATAAGTGAAATAAAAATATAAAAGAAGTAATGATCATTCATAGACTCAATCTCTGATTGATATCCTATTATATAAAAACTATAACCTTATTTATAATAATATAAAAGGACTTGGGGTGTCATAATAGACCAACTAATTTGGTCCGAGACACAATGTTAATAAATAGTATAAATTTATGTTCCATAATGTTTTCTAAAAAATATATTTTAATATCCCCATTTTCACAAAATATTTAAATTTTTTATTCTAGAATATTTTTCTAAAATATTTTTTGCATTAAACTATAAATTTATGGGTAATTATAAATGTTTATAAGATGTTATAGACAAAGTACTGGAGGATTATACTCTAGAAAAATGTGTCATGAATCATCCTTCCATATTGAGCATCCAATGTCTATAATAAGGTTTGATTAACTCCATAAACATTTACGATGACACAATATTATGAGTCCACTCTAGAATCCTTCTATAATATCCTCAATTGGATGATAACATCTTTATTCATGCCTCATTTCTGAAGTGGGTCCACTCTCTTTTCCTGGATAGTTTCTCAACTTGATTGATTTTTTCAGGACATCTGATATTCCGATAACATATTGGTTCATAAGAAAATGTTAAATCCAAAAAATCATTAAATACTAAAAAAAATAAATCACATTAATTGAATAAAATTTTTTAATGTTATTCCCAAAATACCATAGCGATTAAAATTTTATAAAATTCCAAAAATTAATCAATTTTGACATTTTTCCCAAAACTACCCATAAATAATTATATAATTAATACTACTTTAAATTGATAAATTAAGAGGTATTAAATTATTAATATACATATAAAATAGAGGAAAATATTTTCTATACCAAACCCCCCATATATAAAACATATTTTTTGTTAAGCATGATGTCTCAACCTGGAATTCAGAGGGCACTAATGTTTCCAAAATTCAAATCCCAAAAAATAAAATAAAACAATTATTAATGTAAAATATAATTTTCCAAATTATCATCAAAAATAAATTCTTTTATCATTTTTCAAATAAAAAAAATACATGTATTTTATTTTTACCCTTCCGAAAAATTGTGGAACTTCTCATTTCATTCATTCAAGCATCCTAACTCATTAGTATCAAACATTAAAACTCAATATTTAGCTCATTTATTATTCTTTTTTTATCATCACTTATGTGAAAATTAAACTAGAATTATTCTCACATCAAGAGAACAAGATAGATATACATAGGGTTTTAAAGGAACTACATTATTTAATTTTTAATGAAAATGTCAAATAAAATCATGGGGGGTATCATTAAAGGTTCAAATGACACTGAGGATTATGGTTTCTAGGATTTTATGTATAAAAATGAATGCTTATGTAGCAGGGTTATATCCTAAATAAAATTCATGATATAAAAAATAATATTTTAATTAATTTCTCCCCATTAAATAAGGAACACTAATTTCCCCAAATCCCAAGTAATGGTTTGGAATAATGAAATCCTAATGAATAATGTTCACCTTTTTGAAATTTATTCAACATTTTTTCATTTATAAATTATATTGTTTTTCTTTTTGAATTATTATTTATATAATAAAACTCAAAACCACCACTTAAACACATAAGATAACAATCATCAGTCCAGTGACTGTGATTTTTGATATATAAAAGTCTCATCCCAATCATTTTTTCCACAATAGGATAATTATAAGTACATTGAATAAATAAAAAACATTTATTTATTCAAATAATAGATTCCATAAACATCACAATTTAATTTTATTTCATTCCTTCTTCCATGACTCCCATCACCCCCTACACTTCAACATTAATGTATCATGCAAATACCAAGTGTAAGGAATCAATGGAAAATGGTGGATTAAAACATGAATCATCTCTATATACTTCCATCATAGTTTCTTTGGGATAAATTATTATGGATGTATAGTTTTTACATTAATATAAATTGGTTTATCAAAACATCCCATAATAATTTTAAATGTGTTTTTCACATTAATAGCTGCGATAATTTAAAAGGCAAGTTATTGTAAAGGTTGTGTCCCACAATCACTAAATTAATATAAATAAGGAAAATAGGAAGTACTTGTTCTATACATCCAATTAATAATGGGAAATATTATATTTGACTATCACACAAGGCGTGATTAACAATAACAAATAAATTCACATAAATTTCATAAATTCAAAAAATGAAATATGGTTAGTAAATTTCATTTACAGAAATAAATTAATTATCATGAATAATGAGTAATAAATTAAATATACCTATTTCACATTAAATATTAAATTATCTATTTTAGTTATACAATCTCAATATCCTTGATATCTAAAACAAGGTATCACATCATTTTTAAGAAATTAATTTCTCCTATATTAGTCAAGTGAAGCCTAAATCTATTGGTCGCCAAGAAGTTTTCATTGATTATTCAAGAAATGATTTTCAAACCAGATAACATGAAATTAAAATTATATTGAATGTAATAAAAAACACCATTATAAAATGATTCTAAATTTAGGTGGTGAAATTGGTCTTACTTTGGTGTAATTCTGTAGCACATTCATGACATGTGTTATATTTAGTTTTTCTATTTTTGAACACTATATCATCTAAATTAACAAATAATAAAAATATGAATAAAATCAACTTATATTTACAGAATATTAAATAATTCTATAATATGACGAAGAGGAAGATTTTAGTATGTGAAAAACAATATTTCCATAATATAAGTGTTTTTTTAATATCATTTTTTTGACAGCCAAAATAGAATCATTCTTAAAAATCATAGAAAATAAGTTCACCACCCAAAAAATAATTAATTTAGTGTCCTTAATGATTTTGAATTTATTTTTCCATGTATGTTTATACAAATAGAATTATATGTTTTAATAAATTGTAACAGTAAGATGAAATCCGGTAGGCCTTCATTTGTAATTTGGTTGAATGATTGTGATATCCTCCAATGGCTCTTGAGGCATGGTCCCATTGAACATATTCATTCTATAACTATTTACAGTGAATCGGTTTTCTCCCAATTTCCTTTTTATCTCGAAGACATCGAATGGTAATAATTTAATAATAGTAAAGGGACCTACCCAAATGGAACGAAGCTTACCTAGAATTAATTTATGTGTGGTTTTGTATAAAAAAAACATGATCTGTAGGTTTGATAGTTCTCGGTTGACTAATCATGTCATGGACCATCTAGGTTTTCAATTTTTATATAATTAAATTTTAAAAATATTCCCTAATTATATCAACTAGCTCCTCTAACAGAAATCTTATCTATTTCACATTTTAATCAAGGTCCAGGTTGATCTCTCTTACTACTATGTCGGCTTTGTTATCCAATTCCATAAGAAGGTGGAAATGCATTCCATAAATCAATATACCGTCTCATTCCTATTATTGTCTACTAGGATGTTCTTTACACTCTAAGGTTTTATATAACCTTTGTATCCAGCCCTTCCAAATGGGTTTAATATTCTTTTCCAGAATGAATTTGATTTTAAAATTGGCGAATTCGTCCGGGACATTTGTTTTGGGATGGTATGATTGGAAATTTTATTATCTACCCCAGATTTTTTTTGAAATTCTTCCATTATACTATTTTATAAATGAGTTCACTAGTCACTAATGATTTCTCATGTCACACCAATCCTATAGACAATTTTATCCCTGAAAAAAAAACCATAAAACACTTTTCCATCATATGTCTTGGTTGATTTTTCTTCCACCCATTATGAATCATAGACTACATCCAAAAGAATATTTTAATTTCCAAATGACATTGTGAAAGGTCTCATGATGACTTTGATCTATAATTTAAAATTTTCAAAAATGTTATTAGTTTTTGTGTAATTTCTTGATGTTTTGAGATATTACTAGAAAAATAGAATTTTTCACAACTTTTAAAAAATGAAGATGCATCATTGAAATAGTTGGGCCAATAAATTCACAGTTCTAAAATATTTTGGATGTCTTATGATGTCTATAGTTGGTTACACATGATAATTTATAAAATAATTTAAATAATAATTATGTTTCATTTCCCTGTAATCATCTTTTTATGATTTGATCAATAACATTTTCCATAGAAATGGGTCTTCCCAAATAAAAGATATTAATTAAGATTTAATATCATTTTGTTACTAGGATCTTATATGAGAGGGTACATGATATGTCACCCAATAAATTAAAAATCAATCATATTATGGTACTTCACCATTTATGATATAGAGTTGTTTTATAGGAATCTCATCATTAACTAGGTTTTGGTTTGGAATTTATGATTTAGTAGTATGGGGCTACTCAACTAAGATAATCAGCCACTAGATTTTAAGATCATTTTTTATCAATAATTTAAAATTTAACACTTGTAAAAGTTTCATCTATATCATCAACCATGATTTACCATTAGCCTTTATCATTAAATATATGAGTGTTTCATGATTAAAAAGAACAAAAACGTTATTTAAAATAATATATTATTCAAATTTTTCAATTGAAAATATGAAAACAAAGAACTTCTTATTATTGTTTGTGTAATCATCTTGGGTTGAATACCAGTAACTATATTAATAGGGAATTTTGTGAGTCTTTTTGTCAATTCGTTGTGAAATAGCAGCTCCCATTGCTTGGTTGGATACATCACAAGCTGACTTCAAAGGGTAATCCCTATTGGGTGGTTGCACTGTTGGTGGTGTGATAAAATATTTATTTAATTCATAAAATGATTTACATCATGAATAATAATTATTAATTTCGTCAACATTTATCAATATTTTAGAGACCTAGATAGAGATGGAAATTATACTGAGATCTTTGATGAATCTTCTGTAAATTCCTTCATGCACTAAATTGAATATTATATGTTTTATAAAAGTTTTATATTTAAAAACAATTATGACTTCAACATTTTATTTATCACCCTTAATACCATTTTGTGAAATTATATACCACAAACACTATTCTCTTTTAAACCTTGAAATTAATTTTTCTTAAATTTAATACAAGAATATTTTCATAAATTTTTGTCATAAAAATTTACAAATTTCCATTACAATGATCCAATCAATTAATATAAACTATGAAATAAAATATAAATACCACACAGAACTCCTAAATGTTGATTGAGAAAATACTAATCAAACACCATAGAAATAAACATGGGGAAATTTATAGACTAAAAGGCATCCTATTGATTAAAATTTTGAAAAAATGAGTGGTGATTATCAAATTATTTTGGTCTTCTAGTGTGATCAGTACTTGAAACTATCATGATAATCAATCTAAAAACCAATTATGAGTTTTTCTAGCTATCTATTTTATCAAATGATTGATGAAACAAACGTGTAAGTGGTATTTTTTGTATCTTAATTTATCATCCTATAATATATACACAGTCTCTATTTTTTACACTCATGGGGATGAGTTCAATTAATTAATATTTAATAGTTTTAGACTGGATTTTGTTGGGAATACATGTATTGGGATAACCAAATGATAGTAAAATATTTGGTTAATGATGACATCTACTAGAAATTTTTCTATCTCATTCTTGAAAACCTTGATGATTTGGGGATTGAGTCTTCTATAAGGTTTTCTAATAGGTCTAGAATCACTTTCTATTAATAATCTATGAGATATGTACTTGGGATTGATTTTGGGTATATCACGTAAATAATATGATATTTCTTTGACATTTCTATTTATATGTTCAATCAGAGTCTGTTCTTGAGAATATGATAGGTTATTTAAAATTAATTCCTATAATTTCATTCATTTCCTTAGGATATCATACTTTATATCACTTGAAAATGTATTATGTTCCAGAAACAAATATTGATTGTGGGATGAAATTGAATTTCGTATTCATAATAATATGGCTAGAATATATGGTATTTTATAATTCTATTTTTAATAAATCATCAAAAAAAATCATATTTTACATTTTCCACTAACATGATATCACTATTTTCATATTTTTTGGAATTGGAACATTCATATGAAACATTTCCTCTTACTAATAATGAATTTATGATTCATACCAAAATCATCAATTGTATTTATACCTTCTTATTGTGATATTTCATAAAGTGAGTGATTAACAGAATGATTTTAATTTTATCAAGAATTTTGAAGTGTATTGTACTGTCTCCAAAATCCATTATGAGTGTCCCATTACAAGAATTAATGATATTACATCCTAGTTTTAGGATGGGTCTTTCTAGGATGATAGGATATTTATATTGTTCTCATTCTTCATCCATGGTAAGGATATAAAAGTGAAAGCATGACCGATTTTCACCTATCGACCAGTTATTTCTTTGGTGCTCTTATAATGTGTATAACAACACTCGGGTCAAATCATTGATGATGATACTTTTTTTGTAGTTGAATGTTTTTAGTAAATTGTATTTTGATTGGGGTGCTTTTTTGTAGTGATTAATTGAAATGATTGATTTATTAATAATAATTTAACAATTGGATAAATATTTGGATGATATCACCATTAGGTATTTACTCATGGGATATCCTTTATATTTTCTTTATATTTTATTAAATTAACACAAATGTCACAAGTTGACGTTGTTTGGAATTTTTAAGTGTTAAGGATTTAATCAATGCCATAAAATAACTAGGATTATAATCTCAATCAGTATATGATTTTAGAACTGTATTTATAGTTCCAATAATACATAGAATCTATATGTTAAACAAAAAACCCATTAATCCATGAATTTTCATGTCCAATAATCAAATATTAATTTAAAAAATATTCATTGTGAAAAATATCTCGATAACATAAGATACCTGAATTATATCTCAACCAAATGAGAGATTTAAACATCCATTTAAATGATTAATGATATGGTTATAATGATTATGGTGAAAAGTTATGAAGATAATAAAAGGAAATGGATAAGATAAGAGTGGGGCTTTGTGCACAAACACACACGATAAAGCAAATTAACTACTAACTTTTGATAGAATGAGAAATCAAAAGAAGGGAATGGATTTTAACATAATTTAATCTATTTTAAGAACATTAATATTATACTACATAAGTTTGATGATAATAAACGATATTGAAGAATAATCTTTCATTAAAATGGAGTTACAAAAAAAGACATACAAGATTACAATAATGAAGAAGTCAAAAGTAAAAGAAAAAAAATGTTATGGTTGTTCAACGTCATAGATAATAATGTCAGATGACTACTCTTAGTAGTTTGATGAATTTGAACTTATGGAAAAAATGTTATGGTTGTTCTATTAAAAAAATTTAATCTATCTATTTCAATCCCAACTTTTTAGAGGCCGAAATGTGAATGGGTTTATCAATAGTCAGATGCGTTTAGATCTGAAAACATTATTCAAAAAAGTAAGATGAAAATATCATGGCATTAACCTAGAAATATATTATCTAGATTGGATTTCTAGATCTGGAGACATGTCATGAATACTGTACTTATTGTTTTTCCTGGCCAGAATGGTGGGTTTTACATCAAAGCATCAACTAGGCCCCTAATGGATGGATTTGGGTCTAGAAATATTTATCCTTACTCCTTGAATTGTTATCCAAATTTATGAAAAGAATTAATTTATTTTCAATTACAGATTCATCCTAGAAATTAAATCATCATGAATGGTCCAGTTTCTTCATAGATTATGTGGGCCTTCTTGTGTGGTCCATACGGCCCATCAAGTTGCATAATTATCCCATGATTACTGATAATAAAATGTTTTATATTGAATTATGAATCATAAAAAATAATAATCATTCACTTTTGATCATTATGGTGGTAATTATAAATAAAATATTAAACTTACTCAATTGGACTACTTCTAAAATGCTCAAAATTTATATTTAGTTTTAAAATATTAATATTTCACACAAATTATGCACATTCCATAAAAAATATGTAATGAGTCTCTGCCTACCCTGTTTAAAGAGGTCATTGATTTATATATTAAAATAAGGCTCCATCTAAAACCTTTATAAAAAATCTAAAATCAGTAAAGGGTTAATATAAAAATATATGAAAATATTAATAACAACAAAATACTCACACATAGTCTTGATCATGTCCTCAGGTGAAAAAAATATAATGACATGAAAAAATAATTTTCACTAACCAAAAAGTTTTAAACATTTGATTCCTACAATAAGGGGAGGTTTAGACAATTTTACTCATCCATATTGAATTCCAGCAAATGTGGTTACCGAAACAATGTTCTCAAAACCATTTACTTTTTCATGCTCAAATTTAGAAATTGAAAATGGTGGCACACAAAACATACTCCTCTCAAGATGATGAATTAATTTATGGAGATTAACTCATTCACCAATCAAATTTTAAAATCATAGGGTTTTAAAGAGAAATTAGTTTCTATTTCCTATCCTAATGTTCTGAACAATCAAGAGGTCTTTTTAGGGGTTTTTTCTATGGCTATGGGATTGTAGGAAGTTGATATCCAAAAGATAGGAAAAAGGGTGTAAAACACTGACATGGAAAAAGAAATGAACAATTATTTTGAATTGAAACATGGAAGGAAATGATAACAAATATTTACATGGGAATGATTATATGACGGAAGACTCAAGATATGAAGAAAATTTAAAGGGGATTAAAAGATGAATCATTTACAAAACACAAAACTTCTCCCAACGACATAAGTGTTTTTATTTTTATTTTCATTTCCGAATTTTTTTTCATTTATTGAATGTTGAACATGAAAATACCCTCACACTCATATCCCAATCCATTATTACGCTTCTCATGATAGTAATTGTAATAGTAATAACAAGAACACAGGTTGAGGAAGAGTGATTTTGGACCAACACCAGAAACAACCCATTTTTTATTCTTTTTTAATTTTTTTAATATTTTTTGAACACATTTCAATATAATTTGTACATGATAAATATATATACATTCTGAAACCCCACTAAAGTACAACCTCTCCCCCACACTGAAATTGATGCTTTCCTTCAAGAATATGATAACAAGGTGAAAATCATCAAAAGGGTAACCATAATGAAATCCATTCCCCCCACACATTAATTTCCAAAAATATAATGCAATGAAAATCCATGTTGATAATGGGTGGGATAATGTATTGGCCAAGTAAGGTGGCTATCAATGAAAATGTTTTCATAGTTATGAAGGGGATTTCAAATGGAAGATTAATTTATAGTTAGTGGGATTATATTTGGCTATTATAATTGTCATGGGGTTCATAAAATGCCTATATCATATTAAAACACAGTAAAGTAAGAAATTCATATTGATTGTCGACAAAATCAAGACATGCAAATGTTAGCGAAAAAAAACATTTTCAATTTATGGTCAATGGTTTCCTCGTCATGAAAGATAATGTTGTCCTTCATGGTTAGAAAAAATCATTTTCCAACTCATAAATTGAGCATTCAGAAATTCTTGGTTTTGAAACAATATTATTTATCAAAATTTATAACGAAATCACTATATTTATCAGGTGAACCCATTTCTTTTTACTCACCAAAATGGTTGGAGAAAATTTGAAAATGGGAAGGTGAGTAAGCAAGACTCCAGATTTTTCGTTTTTTTTTATTTTTTTAGGTTTTTTATTTATTTTATTAAAGACACACCTATAAAAGAGAGAAAGATAATGTAAAAACAATTCATTTTGAGGAGTAAATTGGTAAAAAATTACTATGTTGAGGAAAAAGATGAAGAAGATAGAGAAAGAGAGAGAGAGAGAAGATGGGTCACTGGGAAAGAGGTGTCCCTGGTTTGGATTTGGCGGGTATTAGTCTCCTTCCAGTTGTGTGTTCACTGTAGAAGTTATGGATCTGATGGAATTCAATGTGGTTCCAGGATTGTGTGTCCTCAAAGGGTGATACTTTACCCTATTTCCAAGAAATGTGAGTGTCCATTTTTATGAGGGGTCGTGGACATGCAGAGCACCAAATGGGTAAACAATATTAAAAACAAAAGGACCTTCCCAACGAGAATTAATCTTACCTAGCTGATGAAAAAATAGATAGTTGAATAGAATTACCTTTTCACCTATATGAAATACCTTTCTTAGTATGTATTTTTCATGGAGATACATATCCTTTCTTTATATATTGGAATTCTCCTTGGATTCAAGTCGAAGATCCCACAGTTTTTCCAATTCCTATATTCATTAATCACTAGATTTTTCACAATAAAATTTATAGATTTTTACAGCCCAAATAGTCTTTTGTTGGATTTCAACCGGTTAATGACATGATTTTCCAAAAACATTCCTAAAAGGAGACAACACAATGGGTGTTTTATAAGTAGTTCGATAAGCCGAAAGTGCTTCACCAAGTCTTTCGGGATATTCCTCTATGGTGGGAATAACAATTCTATCAATCACTCTTTTGACTTCACTATTATAATGTTCAGCCATGACATTTTTTTGGGGGTGATATAAAATTGTTGTTTTATTTACAACACCATTATTTTTCAAAAATTATTTCATTGTTCTATTATAAAAAACGGGTTCTTATGTCACTTATCAAGGCATGTGGTGTGCCAAATCAGTGGAAGATGCGTGTCTTTATGATGTCACTAACACTATGTGAATCATAATTTCTAGTGGGTTTGGGCTCGAACGATCTAGAAACATAATCAACTGTAAGAAGAATTTATGGGAATCTATTGGAAGGTGAAATGGTCCACTTAAATCGATTCCCCAAACAATGGAGATATCAAAGAATAATAAATGATTTTGAGGCATTTCATTTCTTTTGGAAATTGTGCCAAACTTTTCGAAAGTGGTTGATGATTTACAGAACTCATGTGAGTCCTTGAAGAGTTAAGTCTAAAAGAATACAGAGGCTAGGACCTTTCAGGTGGTACATTGTAGTTCAAAGTGGCCACCACCATGCATTGAGTTACAGAATTATAAAATGAGAGAATGTTCATTTTTATCAACACATCTATTAATTACCATGAATTCCCCTGTTTTTCAAAGTTTATTTTCCTTCAAAAAATAGTATTTTGAATCAATTTTCAACATCATTTTTTGTTCATTGGAAAAAAGTTCATGAAAAAACAATATAAAGCAATTAGTTTTCAATTAGGGCATACCATAGTAACTTTGGTGTGAGAGATGAAAGGTGCTCAGTGGGGAATTTTGGATCAATGATTTCTGAATGAATCAAAATATAAATTCTACTTAGGTTATCAGCCAGAGGGTTTTCATTTCCTAATCTATCTTTTATTTCAAGGTCAAACACATGTAGCATTAGGATCCATCATATTAACCTCTATTTGGAATCACCATTCTTGAGTATGAACCTTATACAAGAATGGTCTACGAAAATGGTGGTTTTTGAACCTAAGAGATAAGACCAGAATTTATCTAATGAAAAAACCACCTCTAAATGTTCATTTTTTCGTCACAGTGTGGTGATATTAAGTTTCATCCATTTTTTTGAGTCGTAATAGTTGAAATGAGGAATTTTTTTCTTCATTGACCAAGAACATCAACATTGGACCTATCAAAATCATCACACAACAACTCAAATGGTAATGACCAATCTGGGGGTTGGATTATCAGGGTAGATGTAAGATCAATTTTGAGTTCAACGAAGACTCTCTTACAGACCACATCGAAATAGAATGTGACATCATTTTAGAGCAATAGAGTTAGTGAGAGGGAAATCCAAATAATGTTAGGGATGAATCACCGATAGAAACCGGCATGACTGAGGAATGAATGGATGTCTTGAATAGTGGTGGGTTCAATAAGTGATTGTATCATGTCAATTTTGGAGGATCAACATCAATACCATATTTTGAAACTATATGCCATAGAAAATTCACATTTTCATCCATTAAGTGATATTTTTAAAAATTTAACACAAGGTTACACTTTACACACATTTTAAGTAATAGAGAGAGTGAATTCAAGAATGATTCAAATGACTCACCATAAATGGTAAATTCATCCGTGAATACTTCCATGTAGCGTTGAAAGGATTTAGAAATGATATTCGTCATACACCTCTAGAATATTGCAAGATCATTACAAAGGCCAAAAGGCATTCTACTATATTCATATGTTCCAAAGGGGAATGTCAAAGTAGTCTTTTCTTGGTCCTATGTTGTGATTGGGATTTGTAAGTATCAGGGGTATCCATCAAGAAATAAATAGTGTGAACATCCGGCTAATCTTTCTATAATTAGATCAAGTAATGGAATATGGTAGTGATCCTTTCTTATCTCAACATTCAATTTTTGGTAATCAATGTACACATGTCATTTGTTCTTCACACGAGTTGTGACTACCTCATCATGTTCATTTTTTGACAACAGTTATCCCCCATTTCATTGGTACAACATGATTTGGACTAACACATTAACTATCAAATATTGGGTATATAATTCCATATTGAAAAATCATGGTGATATATTCCCTAAAAAACTCAAGGATGAGTGGGTTGAGTCTTCTTTGTGGTTTTCTAATTTGTATGGATGATTCCTCAAGATGGATGTGTTGCCTGAAATGTTCTAGGTTCATTCTTCTTAGGTCACCTAGGTTCTAACCGAAGGCCTTTTTGTTTTCCTCTAATACCTGAACATGTTTGGACTCCTCGGTTTTTTATGTAAAGTGGAGATAATAAGAGGATAAGAGTGATCATAGAAAATGAATTTATATTTCATGTGTTCATGGAGAAGTTTTATATCATTTCCATCTTTTATTTGTGGGTTAGTGAAATCAAAAATGGAGTAAGGGACTTCAGTTGGTTTTGATTCATTTTCCTTTATACTGTCCAAGGTGGAGCAATAGAGATCAGAGTTGATGTGGGATTCAAGAGAGTATTCATGTTTCTCTAGATTGATGGAGTCTATGAATGAAAGGTCCACATCCACTTCATCATTTATTACTTGGTTAATAATTGTTTACATTTCAAAATATACTTTTTCATTATAAAATTATGAACATGATGGATTATGGTTCAGTTGACTCTTAGTTATGTCCATAGAAGCATGGATTGAGAATGCAGAGTGTTAGTCAGAAGGGTATTTCATGGAATGGAAATGTTAAACCTGGACAGTTGGACAAAAAATTCTACGGAAAATATTCACGAATGGATATTAATCATGGTTCTCTCTATCACTATGAATGTTCTTCCTGGAATTTATGGAGATCAAGAATATTTCGTCTCACCTTCCATGTCATTGACATACAAATCCGCAAGGAAGATAATATCATATATAGGATCAAAGAAATCCTCAATTATACCATCAAGACTGGTTGTTCCTTGATGAGAAAATTGAATTATAACACCCATTGGGTGCAAGGTACCAATACCACGGTTGTAGAAGATGGATTTTCTCCTGACATTAATTGAGTACCCCTGGTCTATGAGTGCATCATTGAAGTTGGAACTTCCCATTTGTCATGTAATTGTAAATATCCCTAGATCATTCCACTTTATCAGAATATACTAATGGGTATAAATATTTTCTAAGGTTCTATGTTTCATCTTGTGGGTGCACAATTCATTAAGAAACATGGCATACTTATGGATTTGTTTTATGGAATCTAATTAGAGAATTTTTACTTAAACATGTCAAAACATGTCGAGCATTTCAGGATCTGGTTCAAACAACTTCTTTAGCTTAAGAGCGGCCAGAGGAAAAGGAATTGTGATCCTAAGTGGAATGAAATGAGGTGAGGAAATAGATTCAAAATCCTTTTCATGTTTTAGTTTCTATTAATTTTCAAGGTCAACATTCAAAAAGGGGGTGAAGGACATATCTTGATGCATAACAATTTTCATTCTCGATCTAAGTGAAATTAAACATACATTATCATTGGGGTTAGGTAACGGTTGAGCTGTTAGTTGGGATAAAATGGATGGTTACTAATGACTACAGTGGGATTCATGTAAACCAATTTGGGATTCAATCTTTTTAAGGCGGGAACAATTGAAGAATGTAGGATTTTCAACTGCACTTTCTAATGGTTTTTTGGAAGATGGGGCTTATCCCAGATTGGTATTTCCTTGATGTTTGTTCTTGGGAAACAGATTATATTGGTATGGGAATTGGTAAGGCTCACTAGGATAGTGGAATCCTGGAGGTGCCTCATGCGGATTTATCCTTTATTGTTGATGAATAAATGGATATGGTTATTAGATGTTACCAACACCATGACCATATTGAAATGGGTTTGGGATTTGACAAGGTAATTGAGGGGGATGATATATGGGATTGACATACCTCATTCCTTGGTTATTAGAAAAAGAGAAGGGATTAGAGTGAGATGTGTTGAATTTTATAACAAACTGACCTGGCCGTTGAGGTTTGGTGTTCTACTGATCATAGGTTTCATTGAGCTCCATTGGTCTAGATTAATCAGATGGTTAATCTTGAATTTGTGGAAAGGTGTATGCTGGATTAGATGGTGTGTTTCTGATTCGATAGTTCTTGATAGGTCCAGGAATCGTTGATTGTGGATAAGAATAGGTTGGGGCTTTGGAAACCATAGCTAGTTGTCGTAGAAGACATGTAAGTTCACTCATCCACTCGGTCATCTTTTTGGGATCTAGGGATTGATTATCTTGGACATGTTTGACTTGAGCATGTGATCAAGTATAGAATTTTTGTGTGTTTTCAGCCATGTTTTTTATGAGATCTCTTGTAGGTGCAGATGTTTTATCAATAAGAGAATCACCACTTTCGGCATCATTGAGAGCTCTCTCCATAGACAACTACCCCTCATATAAGTATTGGATGAATATTTGGTCAGGGATATGGGGGTGTGGGTGGGTAACAAAAATCTTTTTGAACCTATCCCAGTATTTATGGAGTGATTCATTTGGGAATTGATGAATACCACATATTTCCTTTCAGATAGAAGCAGTATGAGAAGCAAGAATGAATTTCTCTAAGAAGAGTCAATTCATTTCATTAAATGTGGTTATTTATCCTAGACAAAAGTAGTAGATCCATGAATTAGCAGTTTCATCTAGGGAGAAAGGGAATTCTCAGAATTTTACTTGTTCCTCATAAACCCCTTGAGGCATCATGGTAGAGCACACCACTTGGAACTCTTTAAGGTGGAGATGTGGGTCCTTATTGACTAGCACGTGGAAATGAGGGAGAAGATGAATAAAATCCAACTTGAGTTTGATGTCAGACACTATGATTGGATATTGAATACCAAGGGGTTGGTAATTCATATTAGGGTATTAATGTTCTTTAAGTGTTTTTTCCTATTATTGGACATATCTAATTTTATTGGTTGCGCAAAGACTAGATCATGAATTAATTGATTATCCCTAGTGATCCTCCTTAGTTGGAGAAGTGTTAGCATAATTTCACGGTCAAACAAATCTAAGGGATTGTTTGGAAGGATATGGGGAATATAGATAAATTTTGAAAGAAAGAGGAAAATAGGTTTCTCTTTGTGTTTTTTCATTTATGATTTTTATGAGAAGGTGGGTTTTCTTTGTGTTTTTATTCATTTTTTAAATTTTATTTGTTTTTTGTAAAATAACCAGAAACTAATGACTATGTAATTTCACCATCACTGATAGAAATTACATTTTAAAGCATGGTCTATTTTCACCTATCGACCTGTCATGGTTCTATAGCTCTACTAATGTGTATAGCAGCACTCGGATCAAATTCTTGATGATGATACTTTTTAATAGTAGAATGTTTTTAGGTGATTGTATTTTGATTGAGGGGTTTGTTTGCACAACGTAATTGAAATGATTGATTGATTAATATTTATTTAACAATTTGTTATATATTGGGATGAGTTCCACATTAGGTAGTTAAGCTTGGGATATCATCAAGCATTTCTTTAAATTGCGTTAAATTAACAACCATGTCACAAGTTGATGTTGATTGGAATTCCTATATGTTATGGCCTTAATCCCAGACGTGGATTTACTAGCATTATAATCTCAATCAGTAAATGATTGTGGTAGATTATTTATGGTTAAAATAATCCATTGCATCCATTAGTTAATAAAAACAAGTAATTAATCCATGACATATAAAGTCCAGTATAAAAAATGATAATTTAATGAATATTCATCGAGAAAAATCTCTCAATCACATAACATAGATAAATTATAAATCACTCAATGGGAGATTTACTCAAACATTGAAATTATTAGAGATTATTTTAAAATTATTATGATGATAAATTAATAATATTAAAAAATTATGGGATAAGAAAAGAGTGGTGCGTCGAACACACCAACAAACGATAAAGGAAATTAAATACTGACATTAGATTGAATGAGAAAGCTAAATAAGGGAATGCGATTAAAATAATTTTAATGTATTTTAATAGTTGTAATATTAATATATAGATGGTCTATGAAAATAGTAGA
This sequence comes from Viscum album, assembly GCA_963277665.1. Taxonomy (NCBI): domain Eukaryota; kingdom Viridiplantae; phylum Streptophyta; class Magnoliopsida; order Santalales; family Viscaceae; genus Viscum; species Viscum album. The sequence continues at coordinate 2,020,192,359 of OY728127.1, forward strand.
TATTGAATAAGAAACTTCCATTAAAAACGAATTTCAAAAAAAGACATACAAGATTACCATAATGATAATCACAAAAGTAAATGAAAACAAAGATATAAGGTAAGCTCTCTCATGTGAATAATTGAGTATGGAATTAATAACAAGCATTTTTAAATGCTTCGGTCATTACAATTGATTCCCCTCTCTTTTGAAATACCATCCCTTTTTAAAGGATAAGAGGGGATGTATTTATAAACCTGGGCGGTAGACTGTTTGCACTCCAAAACTACCCCTCCATGTGGCTCGACAATTTGGACATCGATAGCACTAAATATAGATATATATCTCTATTACATTTTGTGGATAATAAAATTTTATGAATACTATCAAAATATGTATGTACTTGGAGTTATGGATCCAATTTTATGGTTGTTTGATTAAACAATTTTAATATGTCCATTTCAATACAATATTTTTAGAGGGAAAAATGTTAATGGGCTTATCAAAAGTCAGATGCCTTCCAAACCAAAAAATTTCGTCAAAAGTGTTTTTCGACCATATTTTTTCTTTCTCACTAAAAAATATTATCTATATTGGATGCCTATATTAGGATAAATGTCATTAATACCATACTATTTTTAATTCTCAGCAATAATGGTGGGCAGGACATCAAAGCTTCATTTGGGCCCCTTTTATTTGGATTTGGCCCCGGAAATTTTTATTCATGAGTCCTTGAATAGTCATTAGATTTATTTAGGAGAATTATTGAATTTTCACAGTTGGATTGAGCCTAGTAATTCAATATTCACAGATGTTATAGTTTCTTTATAGATTCTACAGTCTTTCACTGGTGGTCCATATGGCCCTTCAAATGGTATAATTTCCCCATGATTCCTTCTAATGAAATGTTTTATATTTAAATATGAATCCTAAAATATAAGAATCACACAATTTAGATCAGTATAGTGATACTTATAAATAAAATAGTAAACTAACTAAATTGGACTAATTCTAAAAATGCTCAAACATTATATTTAGTATTAAAACACTTATATTTCTCAAAAATTACGAACATTTCTTATAAAATCATTAAAGGATGTATATAAAACCTTATGAAAATATTAATTACATAAAAAATTGTGCTATAAAGATCAATCCTCTTACTCCCACAAGTACATCTTCTACAACTCCATCATTCAATATTGTGGATCTATTTTCTAATTGTACAAACATTCAATTTGTATTTTGATCAATAATTTACAAGGATGAAAATAGTGAGTGGGAAAAAAATTTGATAATGATCCCAGATTAGTTTGTGAATCAGTTAAATTTGTTTACTCAATAGAGAAGGGAAGAGAGAATGTCCCTTTATCTTCACATTTTTGATGTATTAGTGGTGTGATCAGGGATGTGACACTTCTAATGATGTGGATTATCTTGTTTCCATTTAGTTTCCATATTTTAATGCACAGATATATTATAAATTATTCATATATAGGGATTTTTATGACATATTTTTTTTTGGGGTGATGATCTATAAAATATTAATGGTTTCCTAAATTTATCACAACATTAATTCATATTCACCTAAATTCGACTCAACTAATTATGATTGGAAATGTTCTAGGGTATCCTTTTTCTCAATTTTAATTTTAAATGGTATTTCTTAAAATTCATTATTGTACTAGTTACTTTTTATTTTTTAATATGAACTCATTTTTCTTGGATTGGTTGAGCTTCTAATGGATTTCCAAAATCATTATCATCACTTTTTTCAGGTGGTGTGAGCTCCATACAAATTTTATTTTTGATTACAATGTAATCCCCCTTTAGATTTGGAACTGTTTGTGATTGGATTAATCTTTTTTATTTGTATTAACCCTTATAAGGATTGAAAATTGAACAGTTGGCATGTTAATTTTATCAACCATTCTAGTAACATTGGCCTTCTACTATTTCACATCAGTTATTTGTGAACTTGTAGAAGGTTTCTGATACTTATTTCACTGCAAAGGTGGTGATGGAAATGCTTTTAATTGTTGGAAGGGTGGCCATTAAGTTTGTTCGAATGGTTATGGGTTTAGATATTAATGAACATATGTTGGTTTATCATAGTTATATTTAAATACATATAAATTTTGGTGTTGGGGATTATGTGGCTTCTTTTACTAGAATATACTTTACTGATAGGTAGCAGAACAACATCAAATCTTGTACACATCTAGACGTGGATCAGTGTATTGATATATATAAGAGAATAGACCAAAAATTTATTTAGTACTTGTTGTTCCTTTACATGGTACATAATATGTTTTATCATCACACTAGTCATTTTCTTATGTGTTTCTTCAAGGTTGAGTGAAAATATCAAGTACTTTCCCCATGGATGTCCATGGTTTTCATACCTCTAGTTCCAAATTGATTTGAGATCTCTACAATAATTTCAATCAGAAAAATAGCATATACTGGTGAATTTTATGTTAATGATCTTCTTGATGATTCATTTGGCATGTTGTTATCATTATCGAGTAGTCCTTGATAGAAGAGAACAAGTAATTTTTGTTATTCCAAATTCTAATGTGGATAGATGGAACAAAGCTTCTTTAATCACTCCATGTACTCATTAAGTGTCCCAAAGATTGACTAGAAAATAAAATAGATGCATTTTTGGATATCTATGCTCATGGATGCAGGAAAAAATAATTTCATGATGTATCATTCTTGATTTTCACAGTATTGAACTTCTCCTGGTTGTAGTCAATATAAACATTCTATTGGTTCTCCATCAAGTGGAAAGGTGAATGCCCTCCATATTACCTATTGTTTTTTAGCTACATGATGTATAAAACAAGAGCACACATTTCTAAATTCATTTATATATCTATTTTTTTATTCTCCTTCAAGTCCATGGAAGTTATGTTATTTTTATTAATGTTGTTGCACATTTCAAAATCATTCTCTAATGTGGGTAATGTAAGATGATTTTGGTTGTTAGAAAATTATGGTCCTCAAAGATCACATAGAGTTCAGTTGGTATTTCAAGCCATTATGTTAGATTCATATTGATCACTAAATGTTTCAGTTAATTTTTTGAACTATATATACAAAAACTCTATTTTCAATGTTTTTATCAATTGTTAAATTGTTCATTCATTTATATGATCAAATTCAATTAAATTTTTATTTGAATTTTAGTCATCCAAAACAAATTCGGAGTTTCTAGGAACTACATTGACAAAAAAAAGTACAAGGTTTTGACACATGCATTTCATAGGTTGTGGAAAAATACATATAATTTTACTATTCTAGCACATATGTCGACTTGAGTTGTCTCACATGAGGAGCGACATACATGATTTAATAAGTAATTCTAATTCACCTGGTTAAATTGTTATTGTTTTGTATATGATTTATGAAAAATGATTGTTTTTGTTTTTTTGGAAAATATGGAATTAAATCAATGAAATGAATGCATTACATCTAAATGAAGATACAAACGTATACAGAATGAAAATATGGATGAAAGAACATAGTCCTAGGGTTGGATACTGTGGGTTCATTTTAATTTATTTGTTTTTTTAATTAAATTTGATAATTTATTTTATGAAACATCTATAATGAATTAAATTCATTCTATTTATTGAGTTTGTGATTTTATCTAGCCTTTAGGGATCCAATCCATGACTCCACCATTAGTCAAATATGATATCACCTCAACCGAGAATGATATTCCTAAAAGTATCATTTATATTATTTGTCATTTCATCCATTAAAGAGACCTTAAATCTACCGTATGATGGGTTTTCCCAATGGAAGAGAGGGAAAAGAATGAATCAATGAAAAGGAATGGATATAGAAATTGTATTGTGTTGGATGACATCCACACCCAAGAGATATTCTCACATCCACCACAAATATAATAAAAACAATATGTGTAATAGAAAACTAATTAATAAAATAGTGAAACCTACCCCAAGGACAAGACATAGGATAATAACATGTCATTGTAAAGTTAAAATATATCATTGTGGAATATGGATGAGGGATGTCAGTAAGGGTTGGAAGAGAAATTGGGATTGAAGAAGAAAATAGAAACACCTTAATAAAAAAATTATTTTGTAAAGTGGGAAAATAAAACAAAATTATATGGAAAAGAATGAAAAATCAAAAAGGAGTATCAATCACCTATAACATCCTTATCTGATAGATATATTCTAAAATCCACCCTATCCTTTTATTTATAGTCACATAATAGGCCTTGGGGTTTCAAAAGATAAAATTTAATTTATTTCAGAATATAATTATAGTAAATGGTATAAATTTATATTCTAGAATTTTTCCATCAAAACTTTTTTACGTTTCCCCTATTTTTAAAATAATCATGAACTTTTTTAATCTATATAGTTTTTATAAAAAAAATTCTGAATTCGTTTTCCAAATGTAAGCTTAAGAATCAAGGTGTATGGGAGTTATAACCAAATTTTTAAAAGTTTTTAATCTGGATGAATGCTTTCCAAATCATCCTTCATCTTTGAGTGTCCAATAGACCCCTTAATGAGTGAATAAATCATTCAAATTTAATGGGTCAATGTTCATATTATTCAAAGTTTGAAAATAGATATAATCAACTCAATTGGAAGTTTATGGAAATATTAATTCTTCATTTCTGGAGTGTGGCCTACTCTGTCCACCCGAACAGTTTCTCTATTGATTGATTTTTTAACAGTCTAGATATTATAATAAAATCATCGTAAGAAAGTAAAATTTTAATCCAAAAAATCAACGAATCCGAAAAAAATGAATCAAATCAATCAGATTGAAAAAATAAATGACACGAATAAAATTACAATGTGAATAATATCATTTAAAATTATAGAATTAATCATTTTTCCACATTTATCCCAAAAAAACAGAAGTACAAAATTGATTCCAATAATATCTAATTAATAAAATTGGAAAAAATAAATAATTCAAAAAAATATAAAAAATGAGGAAAATATTATCTCTCCAATTAATGATGTAAACATTTGGTGACATGAAATTAAAATCAAAATAAAGTAAAGATGTAGAATCAAATAATGTGGTAACATATTGAAATCCAATAGTATGTTGTTTTTTTTCAATGATTCATTAAATTATACTCATTAGTTTCAAATTCTAGATTCATAGTATGAAAATTTCATGATCAGAAACTAAAATTTGTAGCACATTCATTTTCTATTATTATAGTTTATTTTGGGACATCGAATGAAGTGGTGATATGAATGTTAATTCTATATTTCAATTATGAAAATCCCATATTTGACTCTAGATCATCACATTATTTACCTTATTGTAAATTTTCAATTAAATCATAAATATCACCAAATTAAATTCAGATGATGATTTTGGTGAAATCTCCAGGATGGAGTACTGATAAAATAATGATTTTAATGATTCCTCTTGTTTTTATTATTGTAGAGATATTTCCTACAAAACTAGTTGAACTGAATACAGTAGATAATGATATAACACTTTTTATGGAATTCAATTTAGTTTATAATTATAATATTTATTTTAGTACTGAAAAATTTATGTTCAATTAATTCATTCCATGATTACTTTCCTAGAATACCATATATTAATTTTACATGGAAGTAAACGTTACCAAAATCATATTGTTCAAAATAAAGAAAAAGTAGAAATTAGTGATATTCCAATAGTAAATTTAAACCTCGATGTTTTTTCATTTGATTTTCATAGTGATATTATATAATTGGATGCCGAGTTTGCTTTTGATTTTGTACCTGTTTCTAATATATTTACTAAACCCCCTTATGGAATAGCTCATGTGGAAAATTTAGAATTTTCCAAAAATATGAGTTAATTGATGAATGTTTTATCTGACATAGTAACTCACCATGGGATGATATTATTTTTGTTTATTGTAAAATAAATAAGGTTCAATGAGATTTTTCATTTAATTCTTGATTTGTAAATAACATCACCATTAAGAAAAAGTATCATTTTCCATATATCAATGATTTATTTTTTTATCACTAAGTAGCATATTACTTTTCAATGGTTTACTAAAGTTATGGGTACCATCAGTTGAAATTAAAGGATATATAAATTCATTTGTCTATGTTTCAGACTATATATAAGAAGTAGAATTTTTTAGTTATGTCGTTTGGGTTATCGAATACAACATTTGTTTTAATGGCAGTTTTGAATATAATTTTTAACGAGTTCATGATAATTATTTTAGTTGTGTTTAAGGATGATGTTTTGGTATATTCTAAAACACATGTGGAACACAAAAGACAATTAAGGGTTATGTCCTAACCATAAAATAAATTAATTTAAATAATAAATTTATAATGTGTGAATTTAGGAAGAAAAAAATTCATTTCAAGGTATTATTATTTGTAAATATGGATTTACTATTGATCGTGATAAAAATTTATTGGTGAATTCCCAACGTCCAAAAATTTCTCATATATTTCTTCTTTTCCTATATTTTCTTTTTACAAATGGTGGTTTTTTGAAAATCAAAATTTATTACTTCTATACCAAAAACAATTATAACATGAAAATATGTTAAATTACAGTTAAAAAAATAATGTGATCATTGTGTTCTAGAACTAAAAAAATATTGTTTAATAATATATTTTTAGATCATCATTCTTGAAATGGAGAATTTTTCATCTGTAGTGATTCTTCAATGGATAGAATTGGTTGTGTCCAAATAAAGAATCGTCATGTAATTATTTATGCATCATGTTAGATTAAAACTCATTAGTTAAATTACCCATCACATGATTTTAAAATAGATTTTTTTTCATTATAAATATTGGGGAATCATGTATATAGAGTAATGTGTGAAATTTATACTGATCAAAAATTCATAATGTATATATTAACTCAAAAAACTAAAATTTATTTCGATAATATGGATATAACTAATCAATGATTATTTTTTAATGATTCATTACCATCTAGGAAAAGAAAACCAAATGGATGACAGTTTGATCAGAAAAATTAATGCAATATTACCATGTCATATTCATTATTTGATTCTTTGATAAATGATTTGAAGAATTTGTCCTTATAAGTTGTCGATATAGTGACATCGTCTATTTTTTAGGTTTTTTTATAGTAAACACTGCCATATTTAATCATTAGAGATCATATATAGGGTAAATATTTTCATTAAAAGGTTGAGTATATTAACAAGGCTATATTACCTGATTTAAATTTTTATGAAAAATTTATTTAAGATTCAGGAAAAGGTTGTGTGTGACAAGAAATTCCATTTTGAGTAAATAGTTGTTGACCAAAGTGTATATTTCTCTATTTTTTATTCTTTGTGGAAGCCCTTAGATGTACACAGTCCATTTGGTGTATTAATGGTGTAATTGAATAAAATGATATTTTTTCTGAATTTAACATGATGTTTTTAACTTGTCGCTATGATAACGAACCAAAATAAATACCAAATGGGATTTTTCTACTATTTTCAGTATCAGAGTGGAAATAAGAGAATATATCAATTTAATTCATGGATGTATTTCCAAAAACATATGACAGTAATAATTCGATTTGGGTTCAAGTTGATTAATTAAATAAATATGTAAATTTTAGCCAAATTAAATAAAAAATGACTTTTGGTAAAATTTATTTACTGTATAAGTAAGACATATTTAGGTTATAAGGATTTCCTCTCTCCATTATATGAAATTTTGATTCTACTTTCACCTCTATATTTTGGAAAGGACATCATAATTTATTGGTTATGGAATAAAATTGTAGAAGGGCTTTTTATCCTAAATCTAATTCATGTTATGTGTAAAAAAATTAAAACCGTGAATGATATACTTCATTCATGTTCAAACGATCATTAGGGATGTTGGAAAACACATTCTTTGGTTTAGATTTCTTGTAACTATATTTTTCATTCTAGTATACCAATGGAACCATCTGAGGAATTATATGGAATGTTGTACCAAACACCAGAATTATATGAAAAACTAGGAGAAATAATATTTATGGTATTAGAGATCATATATTTAATAGATATGTAGGTGGTGTTGATTCAAAAACACATGTGGGTACCTCTTATTAGAAAAAAAATTATGCTGCTAATCAGAGTAAAAAAATTTATCTACGGTAGGTGATCATGTGTTTTTAATTGTTTCTCTAGGGAAACATGTGGTGAGTTAATGTTAGAATAGGAATATGAGTAGACGTTTCATTAGAATTTATGAAAAATTATAGAATGCTGGAATATTTTCCAACTCACTAGTCATATCTCTGAGTTTAAATCATGTACACAATGCATTTCATGTTTCATTATAAAAGAAAATATATAATTCATTTATCCCATTCCATGAGAACAGAAGCAGTTTAGCTAGAATATCAAATTTATAAATAGGAAAATTTAATTTAGGTTCCTGAATAAATAGAGAAATTGTTTTCAAATAAGGTGATTCTCCAAATTAATTTTTTATAGATAAATCTTATGGTTGAAGAGGCAAGAGGAGAATATGAAAATGTTATGAGGGAATTATATCCAACTTTCTCTAATATGAGAAAAAAAATTCGAGATGCAATTTATAAAAATGGGTATCGATGTATCAACCCATATAATGATAGAATAAATTATTTTCAATTAAATTAATATGAATTATATAGTTATATTAGTTTATAAAACATTATTTAATTTTTAATCAATAAGGGGATTGATTTAATAAAATTCATTTCTTATAAGGTTTTATTTGAATGAAAAATTTCTATATTTTATATTTTTAATTGGATGAAAAGAATATAATTTTTTAAATTATAATATCACAATTCAATTTCGGTGAAATTTTGGGATCTTTCAAAAAATATTTATTTTTTAAAGAATAGTTCAAATAGTGATTTTTATATGAGAACATTTCTTTTTAATAAATTTACTATCATGAATGTATAAATTTTTATTCCAAATATTTATATTTTACAGAAGTATTATTTCTATATTTTTAATCCATATAATTATGTAATTAATAAAACTTATATTGGATTTTATTATAAGTTTGGTTTTGATATTAATGGAAGGATTTTTTAAAAACTTTTAATAGTGCATTACATTTATATTTTCTAATTAATTAAAATAATCATTAATGGGGAATGTTTTATATTAAATTAATATATTATATATCATTAAAAATAATTTTATTCCATTCAATGATTATTATTTGTAAAAGTGTTAATACAAAAACATATTTCTCTAGAAAATAATATTCATAAAGACCAATAGTCTCGCATTGTCTTTGGGATTAATTATAAATAAACTTTTCATATTATTTGAAATGAATTTGAAATAATGGATTAAATATTTTAAATATTAATAATATATAATCTATAATAGGATCAACATATTTTTTAACAAACTTAATTATTGAAAAAAATTAAATTTAATTATGTCGGTTTAGGTAAAAAACGAGTTTACATAGTGGTTAATCATTAATATTAATTATCTAAATTACGTAAAAACATTCCCAGAAACCCAATTTATATACATATTTAGACATTATACCTCATATAATAATGTTTTATTCATTATTGGGGACTGGTGAAATGAATAAATCCTAGTTGGAATTATATCGCACAAATATTTAGAAGTTTGACACTCACCACGCTTATAAAAGTACCACACTCTCCCCCTCAATTCACACCACTCATTCACTTTTAATTATGTAACACATGTGAAAATAAATTCTAATCACTTCTCCTCCCAACCTATAATACTTATCTTTGTATGATATATAACCATGGAAGGTGTAACACCTCCCCCTACCTAATTGGACCGGGGAGGCGGTGAGGGTAACTTGGAATTATGCGACATCCCCATGACGCCAAAGGCTAACAATAAATATCTAAGGGTTTAAAATACAAGTGGGGGACGACTTACCCTTTACAAAATAATCCAATAAACCTAAAAAACATATCCAATACTCACTATATATTTCATGAATGAATGAAACACAACCCAACATCATCATGTATATCAAAAACAAATCAGAGTATGCAACACATGGAGAATAACCAAGTATCAATGTACATAGCGGATAAACGATACAAGACTCTCAAAAGACCACAAGAATCCCTGCTCCACAATCAATGAAAAACCCAAATGTTAATATGTGGTGCTAAATATGTGTGAAACTACACCTTTTCCCCTGCTCTGGTAGATAACATATGAAAAAGAACCAAATTTCCAAAGCAGTGGTGAGTATAAATCTTAGTAGGCATTCCCCAATGACTTCCCAAATAACACCACTAGGATAGAAAAGTTATTCACATTTCTATAAAATAGTTTAAATAAAACAATTTTCCAAAATATTTTATAACCATATATAAACAAGTTTCCAAAACAATTTATAACCAAAAGAACACAAGTGCAATTTAAACCAATTTTTCAAACAAGTTATATTATCAGAGAAATAAAAAAACAAGTATTAAAACCATTTCTCAATATTCCATTGACATGCCCAATTAATTCCATACATCCACACATCAAACACTGCATGTAATCTGGATCTCCATATACTCACGAGTGGTGAGTCATCCTTTCACTAAGTTTCCCTTAGTGAACCAATCGACGGGGGAGAGCCCTAACCCTTATCCATCCCTTTAGTGATGGGGGAGAGCCCTAAACCTTATCCATCACACATGAACCCTTTGACGGGAGAGATACATAACCCTTATCTATCCCGTTAATTATTGGGGAGACCTCTAACCCTTATCCATCACACATGCTCATAAACTCACACAATCATCATGTCAAAAACCAAGTGTGTTCAACCAATTCAATCCATTTCAATAAAACTATACTTTTATTGAAAATCAATGAATAAACCAATTTCAAAACAAACACATCAAATCCATAAATCATTACCTTTTATTGAAAACATCTAATCCAAAACATGTGTCAAAATTCCATAAAATCCCCATTTTAAAATATCTATTTTAAAAATAAAAAACCAATGCACTCATTCAAAATACCTAATTTTCCATATTTCACAACCATAACTCAACATGATTTTCGAAAACTATTCAAATACCAAATCAAAATCAATTAAACACCACACATTCAATTTTAAATCATTCCAATCAGTTCTATGAAGTGGAGTTGAAAAATAATCCTCATATATGGATGGTTTTGACGAAAACAACAACGAACGAAGAATGCACAAGAAAACTGGGATGATTCTTCACGAACCCACCTTAGATCTCTTTTCCTAGAAATACCAGGACCAAAATAAATCATATATGGCATCCACACACTTATATCTACCCATAAAGGGCAATGATCTAAGAATCCATGAAAAAAGGAGAAGTAGATCTATGAAATCGATGAAGAACGATGACGAACGATCATATACCTCAAGAATCCTTCTTTGATTCGCCATGGAAAGTCTTCAGATCACCTCCAAAAGCATGGGAGCGGTTCTCCTATCTTCAAGGGAGAGTGATCCCTAGTTATTGTTGCATTAGAGGAACAAATAGCTATTTAGAGGAAAAAACGCATGACATCCTCTTTTTTAGGATCCCATTTAAGTCTCCTCCATGTTAGTTCACAAGGTTTGACAAACAGTGTGCTAACCATGCATTAACCACTACCACAACAGACCCTAGCACGACCTCCTCGCATGGTCACCCAAACTGTGCTCCAACCGTGTAGGAGCCACTACCTACAATGTTTCAACTATGCATGTTTTGGCCGCACTGTTAGACAAACCATGCACCGCCCATGCGACTTCCCCTTTGCCTCAAAACATATTTCCATGTTATCCGGACATTCTCATAAATCTCCCTTAACATTATAACCATTAAATTATTTATGTAAGGGTTTCATGTCAGAAAATGGGGGAACTAAATTCTCCCCACCATTGGTCTTTATGTCCTCGAAAAGTAGACAACCCTTGCTAGCCAAAAATAATTCCGGCCACTACACTTTCATTTCAATCTCATGTACCCATGTACCATCTTGAGTCTGACCATGTTGCAATAAAACCTGCACTAGGACGATGTTGTTCCCACATAATAAATTATCTTTTCTATCCATGATCCATAGAAAAGCATGTATTAGTGATGCTTCCAGTTCTAGATCAACGTGATCCCATCTGATTACATGGTAAGGATCAGGGTGATACTTTTTCAACAGGGTTACATGGAACTAATTTTGCACCGAACTAAACTGTGGTTTTAATTCCAACCGATATTCTACCTCTCCAACCTATTATATTATCTCAAAAGATCCAATTTATCTAAAATATAACTTTCCATGCTTCCCAAAATGATGATGTCCTAGCCTTGGAGAGATCCTCAAGAAGACATGATCACCGACAACGAATGACAACGGTCTTCGATTGTGATCTGCATAAGATTTTTTATGACTCTAAGACGTCTCCATCCTCTTTATAATCAACTGGATCTTCTCTATTGTTTTTTGGACATGGATTGGACCAACTAATGATGTTTCAACCATTTCAACCCAGCATAGTGTAGAATGAAAAGGATGCTCATACAATTATTCAAACGGAGCAATGCATATCAAGTCTTGATAACTGTTATTGTACGAGAACTCCACTAGGGGTGTTTTCTCCTCCAATTAGCCACGAAAATCCATTACAGAAGACCACAACATGACTTCCAATGTTTGTGTCATCCGATCAGATTTCCCATTCATTTGAGGATGATCTGCGGTGCTCATAATCGACTGAGTTCCAAGGGCTTGCGGTAATGATTTCCAAAAACGTGATGTGAAACTCGGATCTCTATCTGAGACTATAGAAACTAGTACACCATGCCTTTTACCACTTCTCATATATAGATTTTAGAATGATCCTCCACCATATGAGTTTGATAAATATGGATGAAATGTGCTGACTTGGTTAGATGATCCACTATCACCCAAATGGAATCGTGTTTCTAGACTATTCTAAGAAGACCTATAATTAAATCCATTTATATTTGATCCCATTTCCACAATGGGATGGGAAAAGATTGTAACATACCATTTGTTCTCTGATTCTCTGATTTAACCTTTTGATATGTTATGCACCACGAGATGTACTCGGCCACCTTCCTTTTCTTGCCGCACCACCAAAACTGCGCCCTCAAAGCCTTATACATCTTATGTGTAATGGGATGTACATTTGAACATGAATGGTGGTAAGCATGAAGGAGTTTTTCCTGAAAACCCATAGGTACAACCCTCCGATCTCTGAAACAAAAAAATGAACCCCCATCATGTTTCCTGCCAACAATGGTCTCCCCACCATTGAGTTTTGAACATACAACTAGACATTCTTCATCATATGGTTGTTCTTCATTGATCATTTTTACTAAATCAGGATCAAGCATAGCTGAAAAGAAAATAGCAACATCACCTCGGTCTTCAAATTCCACATGCATGATGGCTAAGACCGACATCAACTACCATTCATCTAAAGCTTCTTTCGCCAACTGAGCATATGAATTTCTACTCCATGCATCCACCAAAAAATTTCGTTTCCTCAGTGTGTACATCAAGTCAAAGTCAAACATTTACAGATACTCTATCCACCTCATTTTCCTCATATTCTAATCTTGTAGTGAGTAATTTTGTTTCATGATTTTGTGATATGTAAACACAGTAAATTTATTATCAAATTGATAATGTATACATTTTTTCAAATCATGGATGAGTGAAGCTAACTCCAAACCATGTGTTGGGTAATTCTTCTCACAAACCCTCAACTACCTAGAACCATATGAAACCACATGATCTCTTTGCATGAGAACACAAGCTTACCCTAATTATAAAACATCACAATACATCACATACCCCTGAACTGATTCTGGAAAGGTCAAGATAGGTGTCGATGTAAGCCAAACATTCAATTCCTAGAATGACTTCTAACATTCTTGTATCTATGGGAATTGAGAATTATTCTTTATCAAAGCTATCATTGGTGAAGCTAGTCATGAAAAATCATTCACAAATTCTCAGTTGTAACCATCTAGACCGAGAGAACTTTGTATCTCGATAACATTACTTGTTGGATGCTAAGTGATAGTGGCTTTTATCTTTTCAGGATCAACAGAAACACCATTATGAGAAATGACATGGCCATGTAAACTTAATTCATGTATCCAAAAATCAAACTTTGAAAATTTGTAATAAAAACAATGACCTCCCATGATTTGTAAGACTGATTCCAGGTGTAGCTCATGATCAGCCCTTGTCTTTGAATAGACCAAATTGTCATCCAATAAAACCACAACAAAAGAATCCAGATATTGTTGAAATACATGATTCATCAATGACATGAAGACATCTACTTAATTTGTTAGACCGAGAGGTATGACTACATATTTATAGTTTCCATATATACTTCTAAAAACATTCTTGGGAATATCCACTTTCTGAACTCTCAATTGGTGATATCATGATCGAATTTCAATCTTGGAAAACCATTGAAATCTCTTTAATTGATCGAATATATCATCAATGCGTAGAAGTGGAAATATATTCATTATATTAACTTGGTTAAGATTACGATAATCAACAGACAACCAAAGAGTTAAATATGCCTTCTTCACGAACAAAACTGATTCTTCCCATGGAGACGTACTTGGTCGAATGAAATCCTTTCATTCCAGCACCTCAAGTTGCACATTCAATTCCTATAACTCTATTGGTGCCATTGTATAAGATGTAAGGAAAATTGGACTGGTCCCCTAAAGGGGGTCAATCATAAACTGAACTTACATTAGAGGTTGTAACTCGGGGAATCCCTTGAGAAAAACAACTTAAAATTTATCTACAACAGATGCAAAACTATTTTCCTCGATCTCTTCCGTTGATACCAAAGTCAATGCTGCCAATAGGTAAGATATAGTTCCCATCATTGGTTCTAACAAGCTCTTTTCACCTTTCTTTATAGTCTCCCAGCCTCTAATGAGAGGCTCGATACCATCCTCAGTCATAAAACTAACTATTCTTCTATAATAGTCTATTTGATCCTTTAACTTTGTCTGCCAATCCATACCCAGGATTATATCATAGAAATCCATATCCAACATCAAGAAGTCCAATTTTAACTCAGCTCCATCAACAGTTATAGAACATTCTCTACACACAATGCCTTCACATTCTCTTTCACCATGAAGAGTTTGCAGTGTTAAAATAGAAGGCATCATTTATAGATTTAAACATAGCAAGTCAATAACATGGGAAGAAATGAAGGAATGTGATGCATCAGTATCAAACAACACTTGCACAATGGTATAATTAAAAATAATTGTACCTCTCACTATAGATGGTCGAGCCTAATAATCGAATATAATCTACTCAACTCCATAAAATAGCTTCTTCACTATACATTTCTCATTGTTTCCCTGATGAGGTTACCCTAGTTGAGGAGCCATGGTATTTATAGAATCACCATTTCTAGGACTTCTCTACTGATGAGACTGATTCTATTTTCCTTTCCCAGTAGAAGCATACGATGCTTGCGACAACTAAGAAGTGTCTTGAACACCTGACCTTAGAGAAATTCGACAATAGCACTGAAGATGTCTCATCATTTTACAATAATGACATGCTCTGGGATATGCCTTACAATCTCTCTTTATGCGGTCAAATGAACCAAATCGAAAACAACCTGATATGGTCTAGGGTCACGGAGGAAGGTTTACTGATCTAGTTGCCTGGTTCTGATTTCAACTTGCTCCATGGAAATAGGTGTCATGTTTCCTCTTGTTTCCATTGGTTGAGTTACCACCATTTCCTATAGGTATCATCATTACTCATCCTATCGATCCCGAGATATCACGTTCAGAAATGGTCGCTCTATTCACCATCTCTGTATAATTCGTCATACATAGCATTGTAATCTTGGATCGAATCTCATACCATAGCCCTGATTTGAGGATATGTGCCTTCAAGGACACACTTGCTGCAACCTCTGGTGCAATCCGGACTAAATTCATTAACTTAGCCACATACTCTGAGATAGTGAGGCTCACTTATTTCAGGATGAAAAAGTCTGTCGTTTTCTGGATTTTGAACATGTGAGGATAGAATTGTTTTTTGAACAATTCTTCGAAATCCTCCCATGTAATGACGTCATCCAATATTGCCTACACTGCTAAATCACACCACTAACATGGAAGATTGAAGAGAATATACATCACCAACTTGACCTTGAGCTTGGATATTGTCCCGTTGAAATTGAAAATATGATTCATCCAACATAACCACACATCCACCTTCTCGGGTTCCGCATCACCCTGAATGTTCGGTGGATTATTCTTCTTGAACTAGATTGTATAATCCACATGCCTTGGTTCATTCATCTGGTTCCCCATATCCACAACATGAAATTACTTGACAATACTATGAATCAGATCTTAGTTCAACTATAGTTTTTGTGCAACCACATTCTTCATATCTTCTTCAGGTTGGTTTCGACGATGCCTACCAGGTGCAATTTTCTAAAACAAAAACAACTCCTTCAATCTCACTCTCTTGCAACTGATGTCTTAGAATTTCAAATTCTATCGCATCAACTATCACAACATTATTTTCCAAAATATTTTATTCCGATGTTTAACTTATTTTGAAACCACTTCACATACTTTTAAAAAGTAAACCATTTTCAAAATACGATAATCATTCTCATTTTCAAAATCATTAACTTGAAAACCAATTCCATACTTTTCAAAATTGAACACTTTTATTTCAACATAAATCATTTCCAAAATTATGTATGCACTCTTAGTGGGAAGTCATTCTACAATAATGCATGTCATGCTCATCAAATTAGATGAACCCATGAAAATAAGATTTCCAAATCCTAGAAGTGTCTCCAAACACTTATTTACCCAAATCCCTGGAAACATGAAGTTCAACATAAATGGGTTAGCTACATCCTTTTAATTTATATAATACAAGTTCTAACAATCTTACTCCTTTCTATGATCCATCCCAAGGAATAGACAAGAAGTGAATTCATCGAAAAAACAAGGAACATCGATGACTACTTGTCAGGCATGGACCGAACTATCTGATACCTTTTGTAACACCCCTCCCCTACCTAATTGGCTTGAGGAGGCAGTGATGGTTACATGGATTTAAGCGACATCTCCAAGACTCCAAAAGCTGGAAATAAATTCTGAAGGGTTTCAAATAAAAGTGGGGGATGCTTTAACCATTATGAAATAAACCAATACACCTACAAACCATAACCAAACATTCACTATATGATGCATGAACGAATGGAAGACAACCCAAAATCTTCATGTATCTGAAAACCATATCAGAGTGTTCCACAGTTAAAAAAAACCAAGTACCAATGTACATGACAGAAAAACGATACAGGACTCTCAAAAGACCACAAGACTCCATGTCCCACAACAACCAAATTTCTCAAATGTCACGAGGTGGTGCTAAATACGTGTGAAACAACACCATTTCCCATATCCCGGATGATGGCATCTACAAAAGCACCAAAGTGCCAAATCAGGGTTGAGTATAATACTCTGTAGGTTTTCACCAATGTATTCACAACTCACACCACTAGGACTGAAAAGTTAGTCACATTTATATAATACAGTTTATATAAAACAAATTACAAAAACAATTTGTAACCCAATATAACCAAGTTTCCAAAACCATTTATAACCAAAATCATACAAGTGCAATTTAAACTAATTTTTCCAACAATTTATTTTTTCAAAAAAATATTTAACCAATATTTAAAACAAATTCTCAATATTCATTTGACATACCATATTCATATCCACACATCCATCCCTTATTGTAACCTGGATCTCCCTATACTCGCTAGTGGTGAGTCATCCTTTCACTTAGTCATCGTCAGTGAACCAATTTATTGGGGAGATCCCTAACCCTTACCCATCCTGATAATTATGGGGGAGACCCCTAACCCTTATCCGTCCAACATGAACCCTTTTATGAGGGAAATCCCTAACACTTATCCATCCTGTTAATGATGGGGTATACCCCTAAACCTTATACGTCCTACATTACCATGAACACACTAAATCATCTTGTCAAAAACCAAGTGTGTTAAACTAATTCAAACCAGTTCAATAAAACTATACATTAATTGGAAACCAAAGAATAATCCAATTTCAAAATAGCCACTAAAATTCAATAATTTATTACATTTTATTGGAAACATCTAATCCAAACCATGTGTCACAACTCCATAAAATCCTCATTTTTAATATATATTTAAAAAAAAGTAAAAACCAAAGCACTCATTCAAAATCCCCATTTTTATAGATTTTACAACCAGCACTCACGAAGGTTTCCAAAAAGTGTTCAAAAACCATATCATAATTATTTCAAAACCACACATTCAATTTTAAATCATGCTAATCAGTTCTACTAAGTGGAGTCGAGAAAGAATCCTCCTACCTCGTAGGTTTTGACGAAAACCACGGTGAACGAAAAACGCACAAGAAAACCTGGTTCATTGTTAAAGAACCCACCTTAGATATCTTTTCATAGCATACACAAGAATAAAAATAAACATATTTGGAATCCACACACTTAGATCTACTCATAACAGGCATATATCTAAGAATCCAATATAAAAGTAGAAGTAGATCTATGAAACTAATCAAGAACGATGACGAACGATCACGTACCTCAAGAATCTTGATTTGATTCTCCATGAAAATCCCTATGATCGCATCCAAAACTATTGGTAGAGGTTATCATAACATCAAGGTAGAGTGATCCATTTTTATGGACGCTTAGGAGAAAAAACCACCCATTTAGAGGCAAAAACACGTGAGATCCACTTTTTTATGATTTCATTTAAGAAATTGCACGGTTAGTTTGCACAATTTGACAAAATGTGCGCTAATCGTGCTTTTTCCAGTTCCTTAAAAGAACCTCACATGGCCTCATAACATGTTATCTTGACCCATGATCCAACTATGTGGGATCCACTACCTCATAAGTTTCAACAATGCACCGTTTGGACGCACTGTTAGATAAATCGTGCACCGCCCGTGCAACTTCCCCTTTGCCTGAAAAATTATTTCCAAGTTCTCTTGACACTCTCACACATCTACCATAACCTTATAACCATTAGAATCATTAATTAAGTGTTACATACCAGAAGCCAAGGCTACTATAGAAGGTCTTTGGTTCTAACAAAATGGATCTACCGGAAGAAGACTAAATGTTCATCAATGATTATTTTTCTTTAGTTTCCCCCTCCACACCCATTAATTTTTCATATAAAATGATTATATAAAAACTATGGTATCCTTAGTATACTATAATATTTTTAATGTGTATTAAAATCATAAAAAAACACTTCCATAAAATGGGTTACGAAATGAGGATTCATGTTTATGACAAACTACCTCCTCACAAAACGATGTTGTTACTTTTTCCATTACCATGTTTCACAGTTGGGTATACTAATGGATATATAGTATATATTTTATATTTATAATTTTATTGTACCTATATTCTTTAAAACATGTATAACATTTTATATTCTAATAAATAATGGATATGATGACATATTTCAATTGTACGGAGTTCTACCATCTCGAGAAGGGATGTGATTCGTTTTCACTAATGTGTTACATGTAAGATAATTATTGAAATGATAATGATTATATGTAATATACGAGAAATATAATGATATTTATGACATATTAATCAATTTTTAACAATTATATAAAATTCCATTTCTATCCTTTTTCACTCACTGAAAGAGAGATAACGCCGTTCAGGGATGTGTGGAATTCCACCTCCTAAAAGCGATCTAATTCTTTTATTCACCGCCAGATCCTAAGAATTATATATATAAGTGTATAATATGAAAAATAGATTTTTTATGATGTAATAATAATCTATAAATATAAATTATTACTTACCATATATCCATAATTATCATCGAAAAATGGAAATGTTATTCATTGGTACATACATCCCACCATTTCCATAATCGTAAACTTAGTTCATTAGTCATAACCATAACACCTTATTGGATTTAAAAGTATAATTTCAGTATAATGGTGATAAATATTACATTATTATTATTTTGGATATGTTTAAAAAATTACCTCTTCTACAATTTTCAACCTATCAAATCCACTTTGACACATATGAGGTATTTGGTCAAAAAAACCAAATTATAATTAAATGATAATTAAACAGATATATCATATTAATAATTGAAATAAAATTAATAATAAAAATTAAAAATTTCCACAATAAAATATATAAATAGCATAAATTATTTATTCAGGATGTTGAAGAAACACATGATGAATTTTACTGAAGGCAAGCAACTTCCCATTTTTCTTTCAATCATGAAATTCTAGATGTTAGGTGCATTAATTATTTTATAAGGTCTATATACATCCCCATTGACATTATAAGTAAAAAATTCATCTATTATCATTAAAGTTTATATTTTTTATTATAATTATTTAATATGGTTTATAATTAAAGTGTTTCCCATGTGATAAGGGGCATTCATTAAAAAATATTATCTTCATGTTTTCATTCAACATATATTTAAATTACATTTAAATGGTTTTAAAATAATATTTTGACTTTTTTCATATGGTAATAGTAATTTAAAAGGTTTATTTCTTGTTTATTATACTTTACAACATATTTCTTCAAAAAGAATATTTTTACACAATTTAAGAGGATCTTCGGCATTGAATTTTCTCACCACCATTATGGTTATATAATTTCTACCTTACATTTCAAGCATAAATGTTTTTTAAATGTAAAGTCCTCAATAACTATTTTGGGATATTATGGTAGTGAAAATGTGGTTTCAAAATAGAGGTTTTTTTTCATTGAATAATCACGTTGGAATGAAAATGATATTTTAATTTATGAAAGTTATTCACATAGAAGTGTAAAACATTTTTGAAATTAATTTTTTTAAGGTGGTTACTTAGTTGAAGACCAAAGGAAAAAAATTACTATTAAACAATGGATTACATGAGTCTAAAAAAATTATTTTACAATATAAATCATAAAGGGTATGTAAATCAATAAGGAGTTCATCAATCCAGGTGGTGTCATGGTTGAATCCCATATTTACAAGACCATCTGCCACTATGTTGGATTCATGAAAGAAAAGTGTAATAATATAGGTGATGGCCACAATAAAATGATGAATGTCCTTCCAGTGTGTTATATGAGGCCTCGTGAGGTGAATCACACCATTCCAAATAACTTGAATGATGGTAGTCAAGTCTCTTTTAATTAAAATATTATTCCACCCATGAGGTATGGTGAAGGTGATAACATATATCACGCTCATCATTTCAGCCAATAGAGTTGAGGTGATGCCACACGATCCATAAAAACATACCTGAATCTGCCTAGAGTTTCTTCAAAATATAGTGTGACAACTTGATAGGCCTCAGTTTCCTTTTGAAGAACCATTAACATTAAATTTATTTTAGTTTGGGTGAGGTTATTACAGCTTAAATGATGGATGTGCCTAGATACAACACCAATTAATTGCCTAATGAGTGTTTTTTCCATATAATTATATTATAAGTTAACCATATTGTTTCTTACTATTTAAAAGGGTTTTATATGGGTTCTATAAGGATTCAATGAGATTATGTTTAAAGGTACCTACATGATTTTGTATACTTTAAAATGAGTTTTTATGGACATAATTTGATTTTAAAAGGCAAATTAATATTTTTAAATGGAATGATATTAACATTATGGATAAAATATAAATTTTCATGGATGATTTTTTCATAGGTTTTAATGGTTTTTCCTAGACTAATGGTTCCCTTTTTTTGGTATCCCTTACTTATCTTTTTTTCTCATCCCACATTTTTAAATATTTTTTAGTGTTCATATGGATGTGTAAGGGATTGAATGAAGATATGTTGAATATCATGAAGAGTTTTAATGAAAATAAATAGGTTTTTGTTTTAAATGATTATGTGCTGTGAAAAGTGGATACTTATTAGAAGTGACCACTTTGTATTTTATGGTTTTGTTTGTTATGATTTATTAACAATTTCCCTATAAATTTAAAACAAATAAAATCCGCAAATTAAAAGAGAGTAAAATTATTGAATAAAACACTAGTTTATGTTGCTGTTTCCATATAATTATTGTGACATTTTTATTATTATGATATTTATGAAAATAATGTGTTTTTAAATTAATTATTTTTAGATAAATAATAGTGGTCTAATTTAAATAAATTATAGAATGTTGTTTAGTTATTAATATATTTATATTAATTATATATGATGGTTTATGGTTGCAATTTTTAAGAATAATTATATAATATTCATAATCATATGATGTTTAAATTATTTATTACATTGTAATTGATTAACATATTTATGTGGTGGAAAAACATTAGTTGATGTTGCATAAGGATAGTTTTGAATATATTATAAATAATCTAATAAATAATAAATATGGAACTTTTTTATGAATAAAATGGATGAATTAATGGATGAAAGTGGTAAAAAAAGTACTACTCAAAATTGGATTTTGTGCATTTTATAGTTAAACTATGGTTTAAGTTTCTATATTTTATTTTATTATTTAATAAAGTGTTTTTTATGTTTTAGATTACCAAAAATATTCCATTTTATGGAAAATTATAATTTTTTATTAAAGAGGATATTTTCATAATGGAACTTGTATGGGATGTTTTCTCCGAAAAAATAAACCATAATGTGTTGTATATAAACACATTTAAAAGGAGAATTTATATGGAGAGAGTGTATTTTTTCATTATTTATTTGAATTTTTTTGATATTGAATATTGATGTGTAGAATTATTGGGAATATAAAGGTTGTGGATGAAAAAAATATATTCATAATTAAGACATCCCTCATTTCCCTTCAGTATAGATACTATTTTAATTCTCTTCAAATGTTTAATATATTTCTACTATGGACATTTGGATTAAATTAGGTAGATGAGTACAATAGAGAGGAGTAGTGAACCATGGTAATTTACATACCATCATAGTTAGTGGAATCTATATTTTTTCCATTTCATATCAATTTATTTAATTTTATAGAATAAAATATTTCTTAATAAAATTCATCATTAATAAATTAATATATCATTTCTCTTTAGTTTTCTATCATCATTATCCATAGATTTTATGGAAAATATTTTCTTATGGATAATGTAGATATGATGGACATATGTGGTTTTCAAAAATAAATGTTACCTCAATTATGAAGGTATTCCAATGTTTGAATCATCACTATAAAAAATTATGAAAATAAAAGCATTTATTCTTTAATTTATGGGTTCAACACAATAACCAGGACATCGACATCGATATCTTGCTACCATCTAATATATTTTTTGTATGCATAGGGTCCATGTGTCTTACATTTTTTTATTATATTATTTTCAATAGTATAATATGTGTCTTTAATGTTAAGAAAATATTTTCCATTTTTCATTATATAATATGGGGTTTTTCATTGTAGTTATGGATAATAAATAATACGATAATGGCCCTTTGAAGTATCATATTTTCAAATTAATATTTTTAAAATGGAATAAAAATAATTGTTCTTTTGGAAAATTTATAATATTAGGGTGTGGATAATGATAATTAAATATATATTTTTCATTTTGGTAGGTAAATTAGGGATAATGGTTCATTTACTGTCTTATTTTAATCCATTCCATTATTATTACTTTTTCTATATAATTTTTTAATTATATAGTGATATTAAAATCATGATTCTTGGAAATATCTAAATGTGGTAGTTAAACATTGAATTATGTATATGGTGATTATTATGAAATTATATTGATGATGTTTCATGGTGAGGTGATAATTTTTTATTATTATTATTTTAACATGTTTATTTATCATGGGGTGTGAATTATATATTTTAATCGATTCTATAAATTGTTATAAATTGATACCTTGAAAAAATGTCACCTTAAGAGAAAACCAAAATAAGTTTATCATTATCTTAAATCTGATATAGACCATATGGATCTATTTATATTAGATATATATGTTCTAGTCTGGTTACAAACCTGAGTAAAATTATCATGATTCCACAATGATTTTCCAAAAAACCCAAAAAATTTAAAATTGAGGGTTCAAAAATATCCTGAACATCATGGTAAAATAATCCATAGAGAGTTAAAAGATATGAATGAAATGAAAATTAAATAATTTAATGAGGTAATTAGTTTGATAGGAAACCATGTTAGTAATATATAAAAATATAAAAATGAATTTATTTATAATAGTTAGAGAGTATTACAAACATGAAACACATATTCACCTCATCACCACAATGGGCCACGCCTCATCCCCCAAAATATAATATAATAAGAACCTAGTGGACGTATTTTATTATGGAGTGTGATCATAATTCCCAAATTATAATGGAATTTTATTCTAATTGAGTATGATCCAATGTCCCTTGCCGGATACGACACAAAGGTAAAAATGTGATGTTTTCATTACGTTATGTCACTAGTCATTCATTGTGCCACCCACTTCAAACATTCAACACACCCCATCATCATTATGAAATCCAATACACTGATTATATGAAAATTACACATTTTTTTCCCATCATTGCATTGTGGTTGGGATCCCCTCTATCCCATATATAAAATATGTGTGGGAAGAGGGAAGGATGAAAGGTTTCAACACAACCATATCTATTTTGAGATTCCCAACTAGTAATGAATGTGTGGAACCACATTGAATTATCTACCATGTTATGACATGTTGTTTGACTGGTTTCACCCTATTTATTTCATCGAGGTAGGGTACCCCTCTTACAGAAAATAGAAATATTACTCGGTAGATGAACAATTTATTAGTGAAAATGCACTCATATTTCTTTTGATCCACCAACCAATTGATGCATTTTTTTTCCACACCAACCTAGCCACCAATCACACTACATCGTCCTCCTAGAAATAATGTAACACACTTGTGTCTGTTACTTTTAAAATACTTTATACACTACCATTGTTTGGTTCCCATTTTAATTATATAAATGTATAAGATAATCCCCACTAAGGTGTATTCAGTGATTCCACACCTGGTTTGATATATTATTTCAGATTTACATTACCACTCAGGTATTCCCCTGACATATAATTTAATGGGATTTAATAATGAATGATTTTCTTTTAATTTGGTTTGATGATTTATTCACATAAATTTTTTTATTTTCACAATTTTCTATTGTAATAAAAAATAAATAAAGACTAATGTTATATTAAAAATTTATTAGAGAAATATAATTTTAACATACAAGTTCATCAAATATTTTTTATACCATGAAATGTTAAGTATCATTTATTAATGATTGTGAATTGTTATGTCAACCAAAAGTGTGAAATACTAATAATTTAAATCATATAATATTCACAAAATTATTTTGACAAATTTACACATTTAAATAAAAATTTAATGGTTCATTTTGTTTGGTTTTGGTGGGTTCATTTACTATTGCAATATTTGGGTGCAATGGAAGTGGACAAAATCGGTTACAATATTTAACATTTATTTTAAATTCATATAACTATATATAAATAGATAGATGTACATGTTTATCTTATAAAAAAATAATTCAATCAGATAACACCCTATTTAATTTTCTTGATATTTAATTCCATCATAGTATCATTTTAATCATTATATTAAGGATCCAAACATGAGTCCCTACACTGATATATACAAACGATTTATTAATGTCATGATATTAGTCTTAATCTGTTGAGTGATAGAAAAATGGATCATGTCCTCTACAACATACATGAGTTGTTCATAGTTGAATCACTCTATCTCTCTTTATATATCGATAGGATTTGGGAGAGAACTCGTAATCATTTTCAAACAAGAATGACAACACCAATAAATATTACCTAATTAACCCATAGTTTATGATGTATAATATCTAGGGTTTCAAAAATAAAACTACTAAATGAACCGACAATTTTTTATATTATAAAATACTTAATGTAATTAATATTTACAAAATTTATCATTGAATAGTAATAACTATATTTAAATGATAATTAAATATATTTTTAAGTATACAGTAATTATTTATATTCTCACCCTAAACTAAAAAATATATTTATGTGACATGATTAATAAAATCACATTTAATAAATAAAAAAATTAAGTAACTGTGTGGACATGGACCATTATCTTAATCTGGGTAATCACCCAATAAATAAATCAATATTTAAATTCCATTAATATGATTTTTTTTATATTTTTAGAAACTTAAATATGTTAGGTCTACTAGGTTAGATACCCTAAGATGGGGGGGGGGTGAGTCAAGGTATGGAAGATTATAACAACATCCACTATTGATCTTATTTCACTGTTAAGAAAAACTCTCTTATATCTATTTCATGTACCCATGTATAAATAGAAATAAAATCATGCATCAGGCACATATATTTTTACATGGTTCACCCTAACTAGGCTATGTCCAAGGATAATACACCAGAGATTTTCCTATATACCAAATCCATTAAAATTGCGCTTCTATTTACAATGTTCAGAGTAGAATCATTGTCCATCCAGGTTTTCAAAAACTCACAATATGAAAGTTCACTGCTCTCTCAACTGAAGTATGGTCACTACTACTTCAGAATATATACTCCCGGTTAATATACATGTAGGTCTATTCCTTATCAGGTATTAATTATGCATTCATAACCATTGATAGATAATCTTTTGAAGTAAAATATTCACCAATAGATGAATCTCTCTTTGCCATAGAATTGAACTAGGAAACCTCAAATTTTAGGTGTATCCCTTACTACGCCATAGACATAATTCCATTGCCTTGCGCACAAAAGATCTCTTTTTTTCACAATACGAACTCCAATTTTTATTAAACATCATAAATTCTTCACAGCCTTCGTTTTACACACAATGTTAACTTTTTTCCCCAACATCAATTTTTACACGCTTCATAAAATTTTCTGTGCAACGTCCATGGCCTATTTTTAACGTGCACCATAGCTTAGCTCATCTATAAGTATTGAGATAATATGAATTAAGGTGTCACCACATATTTATAGGCACACTCAACTCCTATGAAAAAAAACCATACTTTTTCATGTTATCATGTTCGAGAGAGGAAAACACATCTTCTGCGCAACACAGTATTTTGCGAACTACCCCAATATTTCGCGCACCTCATTCCTTTTCCAATTATCGAGATTCTGATCTCGAAACAATTATTACTTGAAAAAATACATACCTCTATTTCGTGTACCACTCTAATATTTCATGCATCTTCCTTTTCCAAAAACACATCTATCCATTTTCGTATTTTCAAGCCCAAAAAATTGGAAACACTAGAAAATGATGACACCGTGAATATACTCTTTTTCTATCGCCTCCAGATCGTTCATTCCTTTATCAATGTTTATCTATCAATCATGGTTTGTCAAGGAAATATCTTGAACTAGAAAAACCCCAATGTATTCCCCCTTTGTAAAACCCTAATCTTACTAACCCATTTTGTCAAAAAACAAATCACAGAGGCCCGCTTTCTCAACAAACACTACCAACCCAAAAACGCTTCAATGATGCCTTCAGAGATTTTTTGCAAACAAAATACAAATCCATTATTCTATTAAAAATATAACTAGGTATTTTAGTATGATTGATAGTAAATTAATTGAAATTTATCTACTAATTGTGGTCAAATTCTTTCTAAGAAAACAAATTTGACGAAATTTTATGAAATTTTAGATATATATAGTTTGTGAGACTCTTAGTATCATTCTATGTGGAAGAGGGTAAAACCCATATACAATATTTAGAAAATCGAACACATTATGAACCACATAGATAAATCTATAATTAATAGAACTGGAACCCTTCATATGAGCACTATATATGCAATATAATCCCTTTTCCTTTTCATATCTCATCAAGTATGATGCATATCCTTTTCATCATCACTAATGACACGATTTATCATTAACCAAATTTCTATGATTATTTAACTAATAAAAATAATGGTAATATGTTTTTCTAATCCTTTCCACCAAAATAAATGTTATAAATTGATCTTATTTCAACACTCATGGGGGAAATATTATATATTTATCATTCAATGAAATTCATACTACTCATGTCACACCTAACTCAGGATACGTCATTAAGATTATATATGTCAAGATTTTTATCATGAATTTAGGTATTTTATTCGTGATATAAATTGGTAAAAATCTCAGTTATATAGACTAACACATACTATGTCATGTAATAATATTTAATAGCCTAAAAGTATATTAAATTTCATATATTTGGTCTTACCTAAGGATCAATTTTTTTGATATCGCAGATGAATTAATTCAGGTGTAAGTGCATTAATACATATAATTCCCAAATACCTAATAGTTATACATCATATGTGTCATCTTAGGTGGATGAATATAAATTATATGATATATTTTTATGAATACTGTTCGAGAATTCGAAAATCCTCATTATATAGATAACCACTATTACCTATTAATGCAATATTTATTCTATATATAGATTAAAATATTATATATAGTATGAAATATCAATAGGTCATAACAATAAAATATTTATACATCAATGTGTGTGTGTGATGTGGTAATCCATAGTATTAAATAAAGTTGGTTCTTTGGAACCATGTCGTACATACTGCCACTTGTATTAAATCTATCTCCTAAGATCTCACTTTTTATCTCTCATATCATATTCATTTGATATATGAGTTATAGATTTAGTGGATGGGTCTATCACAATTCCCATAATAACTACAATGATAGTTTTATTATCAAATAAAAGACTAAAATTCATGATAATTTTATATCCATGAAGTATATTGTTATTCCATTGATTTGGTCAGAAGAATTTTGAAATAATTACTCTAGTACTATTGTCAATGTATATTATATAATGATCTATATTTTTAGTTATTACAATATACAATAAAGTTAATTAACATATTAAAATTTATTCATTATATTCATTAAAATATTAAATATACATGGATTTAATATAATTGAAAACCATTTGGTAATTTGATGTTTTTATAGTTAGTTACAATAATATAAATGAGATGTTATTAAAACATGATTTATATAGAGACAATAATATGTATATAATAAAATTAGTTATAAGGAACAATCCCCTTATGAGGGACTATTTATTTTTATTTTTTAAGGATCATGTAATATGCTTAGTTATGTTTCTTTTGTGTATAATAATGTTATTAACCGAGTTTCTGGAGTATAGGTCTTAGAAACATTTTAAAAATAAAAAACCATATAGTTTGACTCCTTGAGGACCTAGGTCTATTAAATGTTGGGATATAATCCAATTCATATTGCACAAATGACTTTTCGAGGATACATTAGGGTGCTACTGATGTCTATTAACTAGATGGTGGGATACGAAATGGTAATTTAATTAGTCAAACCATATAATTCTACTGCGACCCCCATTTCTGAATCTCCCTCATTCTCGCCAGTCCTAACTAGACCTAAAAGAACATAGGGCTACACATTAGTTATTTCATCTCCCTACTCTTCTTCCTTTATCAGTTATAAGTGTCTTTGGTTTAGGGTTACCTATTTTGGTGATTCTAACATAAAAGTTTCCACAGACACATCATTTTTCTTGTCTCTTATTACTCTCACCCTAATGTAATGATTTGATTATATTTTAGGTTTATTGGATGGTTGAACTCGATTTAGGAGGTAATTCATGGTGATTATGATTTTTTATGTTTTAGGTAGGTGTTATTGAGGTATTCCCATAACTCATGATGTTATTCCATGTCTATATGTTGTGCGGTTGAACAAACACAATGAATAGATGACCATTATTAATCAATAACTGATTTATTGACTTAATTGAATTTTTATTGGAATTTCAATGGGTTCTAATTTTTAGTTGGGTGTATAGATAAGATATTGGACCAATAAGTATGGTGAGAAAAACGTTTTAAATTTAATGGAAATGGAATTGGTGACTCTATGAGTCCTATAGATGGGATTAATAATTAAAAAGTACCATTAATTCTCAGGAAGTGTCACAAGAGTTAAGAATTCGATGAAATGATTAATTGAAGATCACATGAATAAAATATTCATTGATGAATCGTAATTAAAATAAATATTAAGATAAATATTTGTAAATGTAATTTATGGTCCCTATATTGATGTAATTAGGACCAATTTTTTTTAAAAAATAGAATTAATGGTCAATAATATGGACATAAATGTTTAGTGGCTGAATTATACTCTTCACATTGTACTATGATTTATATATATATATATATATATATATATATCACATTGGTCATGATCCTTGGGATCATGTGTAGAGGATGTGAACCATCATGCGGTTTGGGATCCCCTGAGTTTTGAGGAAATTGTTTGTGGCTGTCATGTATATAGTCCTCCGATTATATTATTTACACTACCACTGGATTTAATTTATGTTTTTTAGGATTTATGTTTTGCCTATCATGTATTTGGAGATCGAGTGTAAGATAGTTTTATGTGTTCATGAAACAAACTTCGATGCATTTATGCATTAGCCAATTAATGATTATGTTGACCTTGATTTCCATATTGGAACATCGGGTCAATGGATAATTTATATTATTTACTTTTATATTTTATTTTATTTTTCACAAATTAGAATGAAATTTTAATTGATTAATTTATATTAACGCTAAACACAATTATTCTCATCTGACTAAGTTATACTCACATGCTACTCAAGAATTCCCTGGTTCCCACGTGAACAACATGGTTGGAGTTTAGTATAATTGAAAGGCCTTGATGATATATGGGTGATTTTTTCAGTACTAGAGTATGGATGATTGTTTTTGGAACATCAAAATAAAACAATTTAGGATTATTTACTATTGGGAACATTTTGATATGTGTAATAAATTAAATAATACATACATCTTCTTACAACTTGGTCATACATTTTGGATTATTTTGGCACTTGTTGAGATTTTAATTTTTTAAGGCATGTGAATAGTGATATTTTTATGAATATATTTGTTATTTATACTCTATACATTAGTTATAGTCCCCCAATTTTATCCAAATATATCCTCACTGCTAGTGGGTAGCCTCTTCCAAATCAGGGTGAATGAATCCATCCATGAAGTCACTTGAAATAATTATTTATTAGGGAATTGGGTAAAATATTTTACAGATAGTTATTCAATATAACTTCTCCCTTGTTTTACAATTTTTTAAAAGTATCAATGATATTTAATTGTTTTTAAAAATGTCATATAAACTCATTCATGTGAGTAGAGAAACCATGTATGAGGAAATTCCACTTTACAACGGATGGTTCAATTGCAATTCTTTTTTTTTGACTTATCATCAATAGGAGCAATTCAGTTGTTGTTTAGGGTTCATTATTTGTGGTATTTCACTCATGGGATTGTATGGTGTGAGAGAGTGAGTGTATGAATCATGATAGGCATGTAGAGGATACATGATGTTTTTTGATTGAATTTAATACGTAATTATTTTATTGAAAAATAGGGAATCTATATAAATTTTCATCAACATAATCTATGGATTTTCCCCATATAAATTTTGTATCAAAACAACATAATGGGTTATTGATATGGATAATTATTAAAACAAGTTTAATTTATCTGGGTTATCTGTTGGAGTTAGATAAATAAATTTCCCATGAAAATATGACATCCCTTTTTTTAATATGTGAAGATTTTATTAAATGGTACAATACTTCATTACCCATAATATTTTTATACATCAATTTATTAGGAATTAAAAACCTAATAAATGAATATAAAATAATAATTCGTATAATCCATATAGATGTATTACTCATAGGTTCAAACTAAGTTAATTTTACATCATCTCATATCCTAGGGACATACATCAAAATAATGGGGTGTGCGTAAATCCTAAAATGGCATTAACATTGGAAATTGAACATGAACAATCATTATAGATATTAAATGAGTCATGAAATGAGATAATACTCATAGGTAAAAGGTATAAAACATGGAATTGTGGCTAAAACATAAAATTTTGAAATTTATAATCATATCACCATGGTTTAATCCTAATCTATCATAAATAAAAATTAACATCCTTAGTCAGTAAGGTATTATAAAACATTTCATATCTAGAAATTAATTTTTTACCAGTATAATCTGATCACTATTTGGGTGAACCATTAATATTTCCAAATTCATGTGTCCTAGATATATAATTATAAAAAAATCAATATGTAACCCTTTGAGTATTTATAATGGTTTTTCTATAAAATCATTTACTAAATATGTTCTTAAAGACATGAAGATTACTTCATTCATAACCCTTGGAAAGGGAATGTGGGTTTAATACAAGTAAATCCCCGAATAAATATGTTACTTTTTCATCCAGTTGAATACTAATGGGTTTGGGAGGGGTTTGGGTATTTGGTAAATAATAATATTTCATATAGAAGAGGTTACTATAAGAAACTAAATCTATCATGTGAATGTATATAACATGGATCAAGGAATGAGAATAATGAGATTAAATTAAGGAATCCCATTTCTAAAAAATTATTTTTATTATAGTTGTATAAATATAATTTTATGGATGGAAATTAATTCAAAATGAATATGGATTACCAAAACGAGTACCTTAAGAGAAAATAAGATGTGGATAATTACCTTACCATAAATAATTCCTTATTCCATCACATTTTCCCCTCTAAAATAATAGAATCATATTTATTTAAACATGAAAATAGAAGTGAATTTTTTATAATTTTGAACTATTTTCTTCATTATTGGATTATTTTTTCTTAATTGACATTAGTATTATTGAAACAATTTTTTTTTATTTTCATTAAAATATATACACTTTTGTTGATATAATGATCATGACAAATTTATATTTATACATTTTTATGATTAAGTAAAAAAGCCTAAAAATAACTATATTTATAATTTTTATATTATAAATATGTTGTTATAATTATTGATAATAGTGGCTATAGGTTGAGAGTATTTAATGTCTTTGGTTTTCCGACCTTTTATGGGAGATTATCATGAATAGGGAAATGACATGTATGACATATAAATATGTCATAAATTAAATAATTATATTAGGTAAAAATAATTATTATTTTTTATAATAATACTTAAATAACCTTATACCAGTTGGATATATAATTGAATGTGAAAAATAGTTTGAGATTAGGATAATTAGAGAATTGTTGATAAAAACATACTTTTTTCCCAATGTTGCTTCACATTTATGACACTAAACTCCCTTGATTGGAGTTTATTTTCTCCCGAACATCAATAATAATTTAAAGGCTCTTGATATAGGATATATAGAATGATTTATTTCAATGGAATTTGTGAGAGGAGTGTTTTTTAGGGGAGGGAGAAGGTTTATTTATACTTGAGAATATGTGTATTTTTAGAGTACAAAATTGAATAAAATATAATATCAATGTAAACAATTGAATAATAAAATATTTGAAAGCGTGAAATATATATGAATTAAATAACATGATTTGAAGCCATCAAAACACCATATAATTAAAATTTATTAGACTATAATAATGGAATGTGGAAAAACAAATAACTGTTATGTTAACGAAATAATTTTGACATCCGACATTAGAAAAAAAAAATTATTTTCTAAATATTTGTATATTTTTTTGAATGATCCCTTTATCTATTTTATGTAAAAATAATCATTTAAAATACTATTAAGTCTTTATAAAATCATAATTATGTCATAAATCCCCTCGTATTTTGGAAACAATATTTGTTTTACTATTCACATAATATTGTAGGTATTTCAAAATATTATACAAAAATAAACCTTGTAAAATTTTAACATGATGATTCCAAATGATAAATTTATTTTACCAAAATAAATTTATATTATATATAATTTTTAATTTTTATATAAAAATTATGGTTTTTTGAAAATATATTATGAGATTTTATTAATAATAATTCTGATGTTATTAATCATGATATTTATTTCATGGAATTATAATATTTATATGTTCTTATATAACTAATGATAATCATTTTTTATATCAAATTTTATTATTTTGAAGTCAAACTACAATTCGAAAAGTCATGTTACTATTCCCAATAGTCATGTTACTATTCCAAATAGTCGAGTTACTATTCTCAAATGTCTGTTTACTATTCTAATTGTCATATTAATATTAAAATTGTAATATTTAATTTTATACATACATACAAATTATTTTATTAAACATTCTGTACAATTCCACCCAAGTCCCTCTATTTTAATATTCTAAGATAGTGATTGGTTTACTAATATTCTATTTCTTTACTATAGGGTTATTCATGGGAAGGATTATTTTAAAAATTTTGTGTCATCCATATTTAACAATTTATAATTTTCTATTTAATAAATTTTTGACCTATTATAATGTTTGAAATTTTCATGGATTTAGTTGCAGAATCCCGTAAATATTTTTATTAATGAAATAGAGTTTTTTTTATTTCCCGATGTGATTTATGGGTATAATAATATATAATATAATAAAACACATTTACTCAGGAAAAAATAATACTCATAATTTATGGGTTGTGAAATTCTTCAACCTTTATGAATTTTATCCTCAATAATTCAACTCATATTATATGTTTTAAATTTTTTGGGAAAATCTATTTCATTGTTTCCTATGGTTTCTACATCACTTTTACAATATTACGGTTTTTTTCTTATCACTTTGATAATGATTTTTTGTATTACATAGAAATTTTTCTTTGAAGTCCATGATTATAAATTTATTATCTTCATTAGTGTTGTCATTATATAGATGAATAACCTTGCGATCTAGTATATTTCTAGGATAATGTATGTACATCATAAAGAAAGATATGTGGAACACATCATGATCATTATTTTTTTCTGGGAAGTACATGATAATAGGTATCCACCCGAATTTTATCAATGATCTCAAAGGAGAGAATGTACCTAGGGATAAATCACCCCTTCATTCTAAATTGCATGACACACATCCATGGTGATATTTGATTGAAAAATATTTCTCCAACAACAAACTCAATGTAACTTTTATGGTTCTCAAAATAGCACTTGTGTGAACTATATGAACATTTAATAAAAATTTGGGACGGGTTGACCCTTTATTTCCATCTATTACTCAATATTATGTCCATGTTGCATTTGGTCATCATCCTCATCCTTATTAGTAGAAGTTATAAATAATTTCTCATATTTTTTGTAACACCCCAAGCTTCCACGGTACGCTTCTCTTTGAATAATAGAGCCGCGTGTGTTGTACGCAACCTCGAGTTCTAACACACCGTGACCAATAAATGTATCAGTTATGAATATTAATACCCACATTTTGAAATTATATATATTTTATATTTCAAAATGGACTTCATTTTTGAATTTGGAATATTGAAATTAGCCTATGTTGATTTTTTTTTATTTTTCTGAGAACTTCAAATTTTTTATGAATAGTGAAAAATACTTAAAAACAAATTTTTTAATCAAAATAATTTATAGTGATAAATTATACTATTGAGTGGTTTTAAGATATAATTAGAATATATTTTTACCATTTTATCCAATGGTGTTCATTAAAATTAATTTTACATTGAAATTGTACATAAACTATTGTCAATCTTTTGATATATATTGTTTGTTAAAAAATGCTATTTTTTGTGACAACGGGAATTAGTTATAAAATTAATTAATGAAACTTATATGTTTTTAATTTTTTAAAATAGAAATCATTTTTGAATTCTGAATATCAGTTATAGCTTAGGGTGAAATTTTGGCTTTGTTCTGATAATCGTCAATTTTTGATGAATAGTGAAACCACAAAGTGGTAGTTAAAAAACTGATTTTTTGTTTAAATGAAACATTACCACTTATGTAATTTGATTTTCAGAACTCCAAAATAAATGGTTGTCATTAAAATGTAAAATGTGGTTCAATGGAATTAAAATAATTTATTGGTGAATAGTAACTTTTAAGTTTAATTAATTGGGATTGAAGGAAATTAGTGTAATTTATGGTAAAGATAAAGTTATAATAATATGAAATGACCTTGAAACATGTCATAACCCTATTTTATGTGTCATGGACGACCAAGAAAATCCATGGGTCAACTTGGGGACTCCATGGAGCCACTTTGGTAGGAAAATGACATTAAAAACATTTTATTTAATGTTAAAATAAAAATGTCACAAACATGAGTTTTATTACTAAAACAATTTTTAAATGGGGTTATACAAGTCATATTTTTTACTATATATAATCATTATATATATAATGAGATTTCATACATCATTATTTTTTTTTAATTTTTAGACACTATATAAATTAAATTATTTATGACACCATGATGATGCAGAGATTACCTCATTATTTAACGATTTAAATAAAATGAAAAGATATTGTAAAATATAATCCCTAAACATGTAAAAAACCCATTGTATGGGAGGATTTAGAACACTTATCACCTTATAATAGAAATATATAATTTTTTGACCTTTTAAATCTGAAAATCATTTTATAATAAAGTAACCTTTTATAACATTCCAAGAGTGCCCCTCCTCTCCTCTTATAAAAGGCCCCCACCACCACCACCTTACCCAAACCTCTAAAGACTTTGGACCTGCCAGAACCTGCCCATTTTGACTCTCCACATACCACTCATACTCCTAGAAGCCTCAAATTCGGCAGAAGTCTTCCCAAGGAAGCCTTTGATCACAAATCAAAAAGAGTTACCCGTTTTAGAGGTAGTGTTTTCACTTGTGTTCTTATGTTTTATTTTGCTTGTCCAACCCACTAAACTCTTTTTATTCATTTTTTTTGTAACAACACCAGTATCCTCAATATACTATGATGTTGTTATAAGAATTATTCGATCTACACATACACAGACTTATATCTAATGGTTAAAGAACATACTGTTTCTGTGGTTCGAAAATTTCTACCTCACGAAACGATGATTGTTCAATATTCTTTTAAAAAATCTCATGGTGGCCATTATGATGAAACTATTTTTATATATTATATATATTATGTTTTTGTTTTCCTTATAATTCTTTAATTTTCATTTGTGGCATACCTTTACAATTTCCATTATGGGTAAACGCGATAATTTCATTTTAGGATGTGCGGACTACCGCCCCCTGAAAGTGATTTGAATCGTTAATGACATAAGTGGGATTTATAAATGATGGAGTAAATGGTATTATACATTATATTATACATGAATTATATTATACCTTTATATAATTATAATTTCATTCCATTAAATATGAAATAAAAATGAATGTAGCATTCATGCGTACGTACGGCTTACCGTCTCCATGAACGGTGATTTTCATTTCTTACCTCTAAATGTTATGAAATATTATAAATGAAGGTATATACTAGATATATTTGATATATATAATATCTAAAT
This sequence comes from Viscum album, assembly GCA_963277665.1. Taxonomy (NCBI): domain Eukaryota; kingdom Viridiplantae; phylum Streptophyta; class Magnoliopsida; order Santalales; family Viscaceae; genus Viscum; species Viscum album. The sequence continues at coordinate 2,020,229,883 of OY728127.1, forward strand.
CATGAATATAGTTTTGGATATAATGAATATTTTACCACATGAACAACTTGTAATTATAAGAAGTTTATTATTAACTCAAGTACACAAGATCAACAAAACGACCGTTATTAACTTAAATAATTACTTAATGTTCATAACATGGTAATAATTAATATAAAAGGAATAATGAACTTGAAAAATGTTCTTAAAAATTATAAATTATCTCTATTTTATTATTTAAGAGATTAATGAACGGTCGAGTGAAGTCAGACACGAGGTAAGGGAACTTCTTAACCCAATTTTCGTTCTTTGTGTTAATCTCATACTTTCAAATTATGTCATGATATTATTATGTCCAATCTTGTATTTGTACTTTCATTTTGTGTAATTATAGTGAATACACATAATAGATCTATTTTATTTAAAAAAAATCTTTGTAAGGGACTTCGTCTCAGTCTCCTTTAATTGAGGTATATTTTGTTTTACACACAACGTTCCTTTATATGGTGTATAAAACCCTTTGACCTTTACTTTTATTCAAAAAGGAATATTTTTATACGAAGCGTTTTTAATAAACGACAAAAATAATGTTTTGTCTTACGTATGTGGCAAAAACGACTTATCTGCCGCCATGACCATTATTTGAGTTTCGGCTTCCTCTACAAGCAATAACATTTTTTAAATGAAAATTAACTAGAATGTTTTACTTTTCTTTTATTTTGGTATTGAAAATGGTTTTGATAATGTTTTTATTATATCAATGTGTTGTATTGATATCGTGTGATTGAAATTTTGAAATATTATGTTTTCTTTATGAATGTTTTATGTGATACGATTATGTTATGGTTTATGATATGTTTAAACATGTTCATATGAGGATTGCATTGGTCTTATTATGTGACGGGTGGAGCCCAATATAGCTCATTGATGCATCAGAAGGTATCACGAGACAAACTAGTGTCTTGGCACGAGGCCTTGAAAAAATATTATTTGTAGTCTTGTCACGAGGCCTTGGTTATGTGGTTGTGATAGTCTGTCATTATGCATTCCATCATTATGAAAGTAGTTATTGATATTGCATGTGATTATTCGACTAGTAGAATATCCATGTGAGTAAGTAAATGGAATTATTTAATTTTATTTTTGAAATATTATAATGATGTTCAAGTTTAAAAAGGGTTTTGTTTTAGTTATACATTTCCTTAAATGTTAATGTTTATTTATGAAATCTTCTGCTATATTGTTATCCTTACTGAGAATCTGAGATCACCCCTTTCAATGTTTTAATTTTTCCCGGATGTGAAGAAGTATTTTAGGAATGACCTTTAAGGATAGTCTGGAGGGGATATGAGTGTGGAAAATGGAGACTATGTTATTTTAGTTTTTTTTCTTTATGATGTAATGTAACATTTATGAATGTATCTAGTGTTTCCAAGGCTACTAAACTCTTCGGTATTTTGAGACTTTATCTTTCGTGATCATGCCAATGTTATGCAATAATGAACCAACTCTGGGTAACTAGGGTTGAGGCATTATAGTTGGTATCAGAGGCAGTTTAGTTCTAACCTTGGAAGCTAGATTTAGATAAAATATGATTAGAGAACATAGACCTATGATAGACTTTGAGGATTAGTATAGAAGAACATCCTAGAAATTTGGTATTATAGATATTTTGTGAGTTTTCCGAGAAATACATCCCTGTCTGGATACGAGGAGGTATAGGCGGCTCTGGAATAGATGTACCTAGGGTTAAACCTGAAAAAACCGCTTTGAGCTAGACTCGAACGGGAACTGGTGCACGACAACGGGTCTTGCTGCACTCTTGGTTACGACACTCCCGGAGGATATGCTTAGGATAATTATCATTTTCTTTACAAACCATTATAAAGGGCATATGATTACATACTTCCTCAAGGAAAATATTTTTATGATTATGGATTATATCCATAACTAGTTCAATTAATGTTAAGTGTTTTACAAGTATGTAATTATGTATTTTAATTCATATACTAATCTAGTTTATTCCATTATTTCGAAATGGTTCCTAGTGGCAGGAATGGAAACCGTATTAATGCACACACTCCGTATAGGGATTTCCCTCCTGGTCAAGATAATTATTGTGGAGCTAGAGATACAATTGGTGCTGATCAACTTATTACCATACTAGGACAACTCACTCAGGTTATGAATAATAAACTTACTCGTATGGAGCACCCTGATCCGCAACGTGGAGGATCAATGTTAGACCGCTTCATGAGGCAACAACCACCAACATTTAATGGGGGTACAAATCCATTAGTATATGAGCAACGGATAAAGTCGTTAGAGAAAATATTCTTCGCCTTGGGGAGTAGCGAAAAGGAGAAGGTCATCATGGCAGTTTACCGCCTCATTGGAGATGCCGGTCAATGGTGGTCGCCGATTCAAAACACAAAGGAGGATGATGAAGTATCTAATATGAAATCGAGGGTGTTCAAAGAGAATTTATTAGAAAAATACATCCCTCGTGACCATCGAGCAGATATGGAAAGGAAATTTCTGAGTCTAAGACAAAAGAAGGATGAAAATTTTGTAATGTATGAGGCTAACTTTACAAGGATAGCAAGGCATGTAGAAGATTATATACGTAACCCATGAAGTAAGATAGATTGTTTCATTGATGGGTTAAAACCATTTCTCCATCGAGCCTTAGTCTCATAATATTTATCGTCGTACGAAAATATAGTCTCGTGTGCTATCAAGACAGAAAAGGAATTCTCTAAATCTTATGACAATAAAGTAAAGAAAGAGAAGAATAGAATGGTGGAACAAGAGACAGTTAAAGGGTAAAAGGGAGAGAAGTATTTTCCATTATGCGATAATTTTGGGAAGAATCACCCCGATACTTGCCTATAAGGAATGGGAGTTTGTTATAAATGTGGAGAAAAAGGTCACCAGGCACGTGATTGCAAGGGAAATAAAGAGGCTTTCAATGGTGAATGCTATAATTGTAGGGAAATGCGGCATTATGAAAATGAATGTCCTATGTGCCAAGGAAACGTACCTCAGAAAAGGCCAGAGGATCAAGGACAATCTTATGCTGTTACTACAGTTGAAGTGGAATAATTAATGTATTGGTGCTTTTTGAAAAAAGGATTATATTCTAGTTATAATAATAATGTGATACTTATAAGGATTGTACTGCAGTACTTGTTGTTTTCATTATGGTTTTAATATGATGAAGGTAATAATATTTTTAGTATGCGACAATAAGAGAAACTTTAATCTATTTGGGGAATCTGTTGTTACAATTGATTTTGGAATTTTGAGAGCTTTTAGAGAAGGTATGAACTGAGGTATTTTGGATAACTATAAAGTTTGGAATGGATTAAGTTGAACATTGGATAGTATTTTTTAAGGTTAAAACGTTTTTGAAGATTACTTTTGGAATATTATCATACTATATTTTTTGGAAAAGGATAACCTGCAGGTCGAGGGATAACCTTTTGCGTCGTACAAAGCTGCATGAATCGAACCCACAACCATAGTGTGACAGGCCTTTATTACCTTCCACTAGCTTACAGGAAGTCCCTGATTATTACAAAATAGTTTTCCTAATCTAAATGGTATGTGTTAATATTTGGAACCTTGTACGATTAGGATAAATATAATATTTTTGAGTTCTATTATCTTTTTGTGTGAAAGATGAGTTTGTGGTAGAAATTAGTTGAAGGTTGAAACACTACTTTCCATGCATAAATATATATATACCTATCTATTATTCGATGAATAAATTAATTCTTAAACATTATTAAAGGGATATTAAAACAAAAAAATATGTTATCCTAATAACTTATGTCTTGTTGAACTGATAATATTTTAAATCAACATAGATTGAAGGCTTTAAGGCCCTCAATTTTACACTTGTTTATGATTTATGATCTCAATAACTCCCTACATATATTTACGTTTTTACCCCAATTATATGTCTCTAATTTTCACCAATGTTCTCCTTATCGAGATTATAATTTCGTGGTGACTTTTTCATTTCCCTTTCCCTCTTATTAAGGCTAAATTTTATTGACCTTATTTCCGATATGGGTTTTCCCCAAAGGTATTTTCTAATTTCAAATTTTTTTTTCCAAGAAAAATTTCAAATTGTGAGGACGCAATTTATTTATGGAGGGGAGAATGTAACTCCCCAAGCTTCCATGGTACACTTCTCTTTGAATAATAGAGCACCATGTGTTTTACGCAACCTCGAGTTCTAACACACCGTGACTAATAAAAGTAGAAGTTATGAATTGTAATACCCAGGTCTTGTAATTATATATATTTTATATTTCAAAATAGACTTCATTTTTGGATTCGGAATATCGAAATTAGCCTATGTTGAATTTTTGGTATTTTTCTGAGAACATCAAATTTTTTATGAATGGTGAAAAATACTTAAAAAAAACTTTTCTAATCAAAATAATTTATAGTGATAAATTATACTATTGAATGGTTTTAAAGTATAATTAGAATATATTTTTACCATTTTATACAATGGTGTTCATTAGAATTAATTTCACATTGAAATTGGACATAAACAAATGTCAATCTTTTGATATATATTGTTTCTTAAAAACACTCTATTTTTTGTGACAGCGGGAATTAGTTATAAAATTAATTAATGAAACATATATGTCTTCAATTTTGTAAAATAGACATAATTTTTGAATTCATAATATCAATTATATATTAGGGTGAAATTTTGGCATTGTTCTGATAATCGTCAATTTTTTATGAATAGTGAAACCACTAAGTGGTAGTTAAAAAACTGATTTTTCGATTAAATGAAACATTACCACTTCTGTGATTTGGTTTTCAAAAATCCTACATACATGGTTTTCATTAAGAAGTAAAATCTGGTTCAATGGGATTAAAATAATTTTTTTGGTGAATAGTAACTTTTAAGATTAATTAATCACGATTAAAGGTAATTAGTGTAATTTATGGTAAAGATAATGTTATAATAATATGAAATGACCTTGAAACATGTCCTACCCCTATTGGATTAGTCATGGACAACCATGAAAATCCATGGGTCATCTTGGGGACCCCATGGAGCCACATTGGTAGGAAAATGACATTAAAACTTTTTATTTAATGTTAAAATAAAAATGTCACCAACATGAGTTGTTTTACTAAAACAATTTTTAAATGGGGTTATACAAGTCATCTTTTTTACTATAAATATTCATTATAAAGATAAAGGATTTACTACATAATGATATATGTTTTATTATTTTTAGACACTAAATAAATTAAATTATTTATGACACTATTATGATGCAGTGATTACCTCATTATTTAACGATTTAAATAAAATGAAAAGATAATGTAAAATCTAATCCCTACACATGTGAAAAACCTATTTGATGGGAGGATTTCGAACTCTTATCAACTTATCCTATAAATATATAATTTTGGGACCTTTTAAATCTGAAAATCATTTTATAATAAAGTATCCTTTTATAACTTTCCAAGAGTGCCCCTCCTCTCCTCTTATAAAAGGCCCCCACCACCACCACCTTACCCACACCTCTCAAGCCTTTGGCTCGGCCAAAACCTGCCCATTTTGTCTCTACACATCCCACTATTACTCCTAGAAGCCTCACATTGGGCAAGAGTCTTCATAAGGAAGCCTTTGAGCTCAAATTAAAAAGAGTTATCTGTTTTAGAGGTATTGTTTTCCCTTGTGTTCTTATGTTTTATTTTGCTTCTACAACCCCCTAAACTCTATTTATTCATTTCGTTTGTAACAAACCCAGTATCCTCAATATACTAGGATGTTTATATCATAAGGATTCGGTCTACACTTACACAGACATAAATCTAATTGTTAAAGAACATTCTGTTTCTGTGGTTGGAAAATTTCTGCCTCACGAAACGATGATTGTTCAATCTTCTTTTAACACCTCTCATTGTGGCCATTATGATGACACTATTTTTATATATGATATATATTATGTTTTTAGTTTACTTATGATTCTTTATATTTCATTTATGGAATACATTTACAATTTCCATTATGGGTAAACACAATAATTTCTTTTTAGGAAGTGCGGACTACCGCCCCCTCAAAGTGATTTGAATCGTCAATGCCATATGTGGGATTTATAAATGATGTAGTAAATGGTATTATACATTATATTATACTTGAATTATAGTATAATTTTATATAATTATAATTTCATTCCATTAAATATGAAATAAAAATGAATATAGCGTTCATGAGTACGTACGGCTTACCGTCTCCATGAACGATGCATTCATTTCTTACCTCTAAATGTTATGTAAGATTATAAATGCATCTATATACTGGAAATATATGATATATATGATATCTAAATCATGAATATAATTTTGGATACAATGAATATTTTACCACATGAACAACTTGTAATTATAAGATGTTTTTTATTAACTCAAGTACAAAAGATCGACAAAACGACCGTTATAAACTGAAATAATTACATAATGTTCATAACATGGTAATAAGTGATATAAGAGGAATAATGAACATGAAAAATGTTCTTAAGAAATTATAAATTAACTGTAGTTTATTATTCAGGAGATTAAATAACGTTCCAGTGAAGTCAGACACGAGGTAAGGGAACTTCTTAACCCAATTTTCGTTCTTTGGGTTAATCTCCTACTTTCAAATTACGTCATGATATTATTATGTCTAATATTGTATTTGTACTTTATTTATGTGTAATTATAGTGAATACATATAATATTTCTATTTTATTTTAAAAAATGATCTTTGTAAGGGACTTCGTCTCAATCTCCTTTCATTGAGGCATATTTTGTTTTATACACACTTTCCTTTATACGGTGTATAAAACCCTTTGACCTTTACTTTTATTCAAAAAGGATTAATTTTATAATAAGCGTTTTTACTAAATGACAATGGAATGTTTTGTCTTATGTATGCAGAGACAATGACTTCTCTGCCGCCGTGACCATTATTTGAGTTTCGGCTTCCTCTACAAGCCATAACTTTTTTCAAATTAAAAATAAATACAAAGTTTTACTTTTCTTTTATTTTGGTATTGAAGATGGTTTTGATGATGTTTTTATTATATCAATGTGTTGTATTGATATCTTGTGATTGAAATGTGGAAATGTTATGTTTTCTTTATGCATGTTTTATATGATACAATTATGTTATGGTCTATGATTTGTTTAAACATGTTCATATGAGGAATGCATTGGACTTATTAAGTGACGGGTGGAGCTCGCTATAGCTCCTAGATGCATCGGTATGTCTCAGGAGACAAACTAGTGTCTGGTAACAAGGCCTTGATAAAATCTTATTTGCAGTCTTGGCACGAGGCCTTGGGTATGTGGTTATGATAGTCTGGCATTATGCATTCCATCATTACAAAAGTGGTTATTGATATTGCATGTGATTATTCGTCTAGTAGAATATCCATGTGAGTATGTAAATGGCATTATTTAATTTTCTTTTTTCCATATTATGCTGAAGTTCAAGTTTTAAAATCCCGTTGTTTTAGTTATACATTGTCATAAATGTTAATGTTTATTTATGAAAGCTTCCCATATATTGTTATCCTTACTGATCATCTGAGCTCACCCCTTTCAATGTTTTAATTTTTCCAGGATGTGAAGAATTATTTAGAAATGACCTGCAGGGATAGTCTGAAGGGGATATGAGTGTGGAAAATGGAGACTATGTTATTGTAGTTTTTTTACTTTATGATGTAATATAACATTTATGAATGTATCTAGTGTTTCCAAGCCTACTAAACTAATCGGGCTTTCAAGACTTGATCTTTCATGATCATGCCAATGTTAGGAAATAATTCACCGAATCAGTGTAACTGGGGTCGGGGCGTTACATTTTGTATCATATAGATAGATTTAAATACTAAATTTGATGATTTGAGAGTATATGAACTCAAATAATGGGATACACTGATCATGTGCAACATTAAATTTCTTTTATAAAATTCTTAGCATTTCTTCATGTTTTTAAATGCTACTTTTAGATTAACTATCGATTTGGGGGTGAAATGACATACTAAAATTCAACTCTATAATCATATCATAATGAATTATTCTCTAGAATTAATAAATGAGCCTTGTATCATGATGAAATATATTTTTATGTAGTTCCCCGTAATTCCCCGCCACTTCTTTTATATATATCATTAAACGTTTTTAAGAAGAGAGATCATCCCGAATATTATTTAATTAGGTATTCATGGTGATAAAATCCACCAGAACCCATATTTAATTATTTCCATTGGATGTATTAATGAAAATAGCGATAATGTCCATGGGTATGTTCTAATATTTCCATTTTGGTATATTAAATCGTGGATTTATCCCTTAGAATTTTGTATCACTACTTTTATTTGATGATATACCAAAAACATTGAGGACTACAAAGAGATCTAATTTTTCATGGTTTCCAACGAGAATTTCCCTTAATGATCATACAAAATATTGTTATTTAAATAATGGATTGAGAAATATGAACTTCATTTATCATCCAATATATCATTATTTATCTCCGGTGATCAATTCGCACAATTCCCAGTTTTGAACCATATGAAACCATATTCATCAATTTATAATTCATAAAGTATCCCCTCCATTACTTATTTCACCTAATTTTGAATCTCTCTATCATCAATTCTTTCCTCCTTAATACTCTATTGGATAATTTTTTGGGAAATCATATGGTATTGGTAGGATGTATCCCATTATATTCGGATTTCTTTGTCCATCTTTTTCATATGTAAGAATATGAGGACTCTACCAATCATCATCATTGATAGATTATAAGGTTCTCTTCTATTAAGAGAATAAATTAGCTTATTCATACTTCCTAGATTGTGGTGAATTGAATTTTAATATTCTTTGATTAACTCTAAACATCATAGCATATCCATGTCAAGATCCAGCTATGTGAATATAAACAGCATTCATTTGTGGTTTGTGTATATATCAAAATTTTTACCATAAAGGTTGCATCTCTATATACTCATAGAAAAGTGAACTGTAGGTAACTCCTGGTCATGATTATGATAGTTATGTTGGTGAGGCTTTAACTATCATGATTCAAAGATATTATCTTTTCATTTTTATTGTGCACAAATCCATTTCCTTTTTAGGATGCATCAATAAAAATGGAAAATTATTTCACTATTGAATGTAAGGATAGAATTGGGGCACTGAACTATCTCTTCTTTAGATCTCAGAATGATTCATGACGCACATTTTTCATGAAAAAATTAACTACCATTTTAGTTAACACTATTAGTGGATTATATTACTTGAAATATATTTCAACAACATTCTACTATATCTTGGTAAACCATGCAAACTATGAATATTTATTAAAATTATATGATGTGTCCACTCCACTATATGAATTATCATTTTCAAATCAATTAAATTTAATTTTTGTGTCACAATATTCCCCAAGAGTATAACATTTTGCAACAAGAACTCACATTTTATTAATTTCCCAAATAAATTCTCTTTTACTGTGTATTTTAATATGACTATTAGACAATTCGCAAGATTTCTGTGATGTTTGGAATATATCACAATTTTATTCATCAAAACAATCAAAAATATTTCATATTAATCCTTAATAAATCTATTCATAAAATACATTAATATTGAATCAGAATTATTCAAGACAAAATGAATGATAACAAAATTTTAATTCCCAGATATTTTATGTAATGATCTCATGGTATTTATTATTTCATGAACCATAACTAATCATACACTTATTAGAGTTTGATCATGTAAAATAATTGAGCCTCACAAAATGTGATAAAAAATCATCAATCCTATGAAAATGATATTTTTTAGTATGATCCCATAAAAATATCTATAATAAATTCATATATGCATGGATCCATCATTATTCTTCCAAAATAGAATAGGTTCCCCCATTGAGACACACATGGTATAATAATTTCTTTCCCAAAAAGATCATTAAGTATCTTTATTAATTATTCTAACTCCGCATATTTTAATCTATATGGTGTCCCTGATATTGTTCTTGATCATGTTATCTGTTTAATATAAATTTATACCACTCTTTAATTGGGAGTACAATTTAACTCTTCAGTAAATACATCAATTAATACCCAAAAAATAATATAAATTAATATCAAAATCCATTTTATTTTATCTTTTTCATTACCAATCACTTCCATAAATAAGGCTATAGGGGGTTATTCTAGATAGATATACGGCTGTGATATATCTCCACTGAAAATAAATCTTTGTTTTCCATTTAAAATCATTTATGTTTTCTTAATTATATAGTTAATCATAACATTATAATTTTAGATACCCTCTAACCTTATTATAGGTATAAATTCTACTATGGGAATGACTAGAAGATTTTTACTGACAATGTTCTCATTAAATTTGATACTAGAGTGTCTATAAACCATTGATTCTGATATAATTCATCTTGAAATTATATATAATAAATCAACTTATGGAAGATCTATTTTTCATTTAATGATATTTTCATTCATTGATGAAATAATGGACTATATAGAACACGATAAAAATAAAGTACTTTCTATTTTTGATAGTAAATATATTGTACCTTCTACCTTATCATTCGAATAATATACATTAATTTTATTTGATTTTAAAGTAATAAAATTTCTCCCATGGACTATAATGTGTTTGGTGGTTATTTTTCTCTAATATCTTCTATATTTGGAATAGGATTAATAACATCCAAGGGTATATACTATTGACACATTAAACATTACCTTTTTCTTATGACATCATTACATTATCATTTTCAATGAGATATTGAGTTTTCACCTTATAAGGAAAAATAATATGTATAGGGATATATATTCCATATTTATGATACTTTCTTCCCCCAAGAATGATGTTCCAAAAATGTTTCTCCACACATTAGTTTCATGTGAGAAATTTCTATATCATTCCTCATATTCAATGACCAAATGTATTTGACTAGATTGGTTTTTATTTCTCTATTCTTTTTATTCTTATTTTGTGACCACTACATCTACAGAAAATACATTTCAACCATAAAAGTACTTCTTACTACCACTCCATAATTTTCATTGTCTTTATTTTCTATAATTCTCAAAATATACGGTCTCGTCCCAGCAATGAACCAGTCAAACATCCCTTATACATCATAAAAATTCAAAAGGGGCCCAGATACTGTATTGTGATCATTATTTTTGTTTATTCATAAATATTAATTTATTAACCACTCCATATTTCATAATTCTAATTCCATTTTAATATAATATATCATTGAAATAAATTGAAAAAGATTCTCCTGAACACATAAAAATTCATGGCATTAATAACCCATCTTGGATTTGTGTTCTCAGTAATTTTCTACAACTAATAAATATCTCCTTTTATGTGGTAAACTCCCTAGTTGAGTTTCTCTATGTCTATAAAAAATTCTATAGAATATATCATTTATGTTGAGGCAATCCATAATTCAGTAATTAATGGATCAGCGGACCCACTAATGTAATGGGGTCATTCACACATGAAGGACACAAGAAAAATATGTTCTCTTCCATGTGAATCTAGATACACAGCATGATTGAAGTGATTATGTTTAAAAAATATATTTGATTAACCATCCACATAATGTTTCTCATTACATGTCTTTTCTTTCTATGATGGTTGTCTGTGATCCATCCATTGGACTAAAATTTCACAAAATTCATCTTATTTCCCAACATTACTCATAAACAAGAAACCCTTATTGAGTAACCTAATACATTTAGTAATCCTATAATTTTATATTTATTATAATTAATAATCAAAATTTATGAAGTCATTATTATATAATATATTATAAAAATAGTTAAATTTTGTATATTTCATTTATAGTGGTCCATAAAAATATTCTCATTCTGAAAAAAATATTACCAGAGAATGTCAAATTATGTGTAAATAATTTCAAATTTTTGTGCACTAGGTAATGATCAATTCAGTGCACAATAATCCGTTTTGTGGTTATTAACCAAAGTTATTAATGTTCCAGAGCCACATCCCCTTCAAGTATGTAAACATGGATTTCTTCTGTTGGAATACAATCTCAAAATACATCACACAAATTACAGAATTTTTTCATATTTTGAAACATATCCATATTATTTTAACTAAAGGTTCTAAGTAAAAAATTAAAAAAAATATCAGGAATATTTTCATATACTAATAGTGGAATAATTCATTTTCAATACAAAAAGCATTCAATGCAATGTAAAAAAAATAATAACACACATTATATATTATGGTTTTGAATATCAAAAATTCGAAATATAATACATAAAACGATTAAAATTATTCTAATCCACTTGAAATGCTTTTTTATAGGTTCATTGTACGTTACTTATACTAAATATCATATCCTAAGGACATACATTTAATGCAATGGGGGTGGAATAAATCTCAATAAGGGCTAAACAAATACAATGCAAGCTGAATGTTCATCATAGATAATAAATTAGGAACAACAAGTGGGAATAATCATAAGTACATGGTACAGAACATGTAAATGTTTAATTTTTTTTTGATTTTTATGAACATATCACCCACAAGTTAACACTATTGTTCTATAAATAATAATTAGAAAGGTCATTAACCAATGAATGGTAAAACATACCATCATTAATGATTAATTATTTACCCAATACATTTGAGGGATACTGGGTTGTACAATTCATATGTACCAAATATTGTATTTCATAAATATCATAGTAAAATATTTCATCAACAACCTGAGGAGAAAAAATAATCGTTTTTATGAATACATTGAGGACATATGTTTTTAAATACATGAATATTAATTCATTATTTACCTACGTAAATGGAATTTGTTGGTAATACATGTAACTCCAAGAATACATAAATTATATTGGCATATAGGTGAATACCAATGGGTAATGAAGGTATATAGGAATTAAATATATAATAATATTTCATATAATATAATACATTCATGAAATTAAATGGGAATCATGATGATATACAAAATGGATCAAGGAAATCTCATAATGAGAGGGAATGATGGTAACCGAATACTGAAAGAATATTTTTTATGTAATGGGTTAATTAAATGTGTCTTATTGGAAAATATTTTAACATTTAGAAGTATTCATACAAAGGAATATTGCATATAAAAGAAGAATATGAGAATTATCTTACCATAAATCCTGATTTATTTTGTCTCTTCTGTGCCTCATTAATAATATACTTAGATTTATGAAAACATTAAACAAGAAATTAATTATGACCATGTTTTTTAATATTTATAAATTATAATTAATGGAATATATTTCTTAATTTCCATCATTTAAGGGGAATCATTTTGATATGATATTTTCCTTAAAATCTCCTAATTCATCCATTTAATTATTTTTATTAATTACTATTTTTAAAGTGTTATGATTAAATTAAAATTCACAGAAATAATTATATTTATTCATTTTATATTATATATAATTTATTATAAAAATACATAATAGTTTTCATATGTAGACAGTTGAAAATAACCTTGCAGTTAGTTATCTAACTATTGACAGAACATTGTGAAAAATTGGTTAATGATAATTATGACATTAAAATATGGAATAAATTAAATTTTGACAGTTTGTAAAAATAATTAATGTAATATTATCATACTAAATATTAATCTTAGAATATTTGTTTCTAAAAGTGACAGATAAAAGGGGGAATAGAAGAGGAAAATGAGATATTAGTTGATAAAAATCATATACTTTTCTTGGTGTTTTTTCTCTAGTACAACACAAAAAGAATTTAATTATTAGAGTTGTTATTATATATAACATAAAAAATAATTTTATTTTTCTTGGGGGAGGCGAATTGGGAATTTTTTTGGATTATGTAACTTTAGGAGGAGTGGTTGTCAAATGTGAGGTAGAGTGGTTATTTATAATTGTGGAGAGGATAATTTTTACAATAAAAACTGAATATAATAAAATATCAATTAAATCATTAAATTGTTATATTTTTTAGATAATTTAAAATAATTATATAAAATACATGAGTCAATTTCTTTCAAAAACCATAGAATCCAAAAAAATTTTAATAAAAAATAATGTGGAAAAATATAAAATTTCTATTTTAATTAAATATATTTGACATAAAAATTGGAAAATTATTTATAGTGATTGTAAATTAATTATAATACATTTATGTAATATAATTATATTATTAAATATATTTTGGGATGAAATAACAATTTCATCATTTATTTGGTCGTTATTGCATCATCATTATTTTGTAATGGACACGATATTTGAAAAATAATTTTTTTTACTATTCTCATAAAATTGAAGAATATCATAAGATTACCATAAAATATCCATTAACTAATTTCAATGTGCTAATTCTAAATATTAAATTAATTTTAAAATTTTTATTATTTAATATATACATTTTTGTTATTATAAAAAATCTGATTTTTCCCAATATAGTAAAATAATGTTTACTAAAATGAATGTTAATATTCATAATGTTTATATTTTTTTTCTTAATAATATTTATATTTCTTTAAATTTGTAATTATAAATAATATTTATTTGAAATTTTATTATTTTAATGTTAAATTAATATTCTCGTTGTCATGATACTATTCCTATGGATCATATCACTTTTCACAATGGCAAGATTATTATTCACAATGGTTATTTAACAATTATAATTTTCATATTACTTTTAAAATTTTAATATTACCTCCTATAAAAAACTCTTCATTATTTTATTTATTATTCAATAAAATTATTCCCAATATACTATATTTTCATTTTATATGATGGTGATTGGTTTATAAATATTCAATTTCATTTCTATGGTGTTATTCATGAGAGGGATGATTCAGGATGATTTGGTTGATCCATGTTATCTCAATTTATTAAATTTTTTATGTCTCCCAATTTGAAATTTTTTTATTTTCATGGGTTTATATGAAAACTAATGTAACTATTTATTTTAATGATATAATTTTTTATTAATTTTACACAGTGTGGTATGTGTATAATAATATATAATATAATATAAGACCCATTTATTTAGGAAACAACTACTTTTAAATATGATTGGATCATTATTGAATACTTATAGATTTTTTCTTCTATAACTTTGAAACTTATAATTTAATTAATCGATCTTTATTAATAAAAAATTTATATAAAAATGTAAAATGGAATATATAATTTTGTGATTTATAAGTTCTATGATTAAACCATTTGGGGATTGTTGGGGCTGGGTTGAGCACCATTTATATGACACATTATGATGTCAAATATGGAATAATGTGACATTATTCCTTTTAGAGACGTCCTTTACTCTTTTTATGGTTTTTAAGTCATTTGATCTAAGGAATTTGACTAGTATTGCTGACCAAAGAATCTGTATAGACCAATATAAGGGTATCAGGATGGTCTCTATGAGAACACAACTCCAGTTTTTAGTACAATTCCTTTGCTGGATCCAAATAATGTAGTAGATCAGTAAACCTAAGTAATATTTTTTGGATTTATGAAACTATGAGCAACCATAAGCTATGTCGATGATGTATAAACTCAATAGGGAGTGTTTACATCAATAAACAAAATTAATACCTATGGAAGGTGTCACACAAAAACGAGAGTTCTGGGTGGAATCGATGTCCAACCTATCTGATCACCTTGATACTAGCCGAGATAAGAGATTACAGTTTCCAATTTAGATGTTTTGTAGAAATGGGAAGGGTTTGTGGACAATCATAGTCTACATATTCTGGCTTGTGTGGATAATGTGGAAGTACTTCTAAAACTGGTATTTCAATCAATCAGCCCAAAATCCATTATTGTATACAAGGATAGATAGTTTATGATTCTTGGGAAATGAGGCAATTCAGTTATCATTTCATGTATTTTGAGAAATTTTATCTGATGTTGGAAAGCGAAAAGGTAGCTAAAGTGAATTGGTTTAAGGAATATCTTAGATTTGATACAAAGTATCATGTAATTTATTTTTATTTTTTACTATTATATCTGATGTTTTGATCTAGGAACTGTATATTGATGGGAACCTAAGGAAGGACCCTAGTAGAGGGATGGAAGAATCACCTATGAGTACTTGTAACACCCCAAGGTTTTGGGAAGCATATTATTTCCATAAATAATATATTTATAATTCATTACTTTTTAATTATTTTTAATAGTAATTGAAACATATTAATTATAAATTTTTATAAAATTGGATTGAAACAATAATATTCATTCAATATTGAAAAAATGATAAATAAAAACAAATGATAATATGTATTTCACAACAAGAATGATAACATACATTATAACTATAAAAATTAAAAGGGGAGAATATGTTGAAAAATAAATATCATTAGAAACAAAAGCAACTAGAGACCATTATCTCCTGTACGAATCAAAATTAATATAATAAAATCTACATTGAAATATGATCATTAAAAATATTGTCTTTGAAAATTTTTGTCTTTCCCAACATGGTAATTAGCGAAATGGTAATTGATTACATTTCCCACAGGTATAAAAATTTTGGGTATTTTTAAGAAGTAAATTTAATATAATATAACTCATAATAAAATAAAAATGCTATATTTAAATATTTTAAATATATATGTCTGTATTTTGTATAACTATACTAGCTGTTATTAAAATATTATTTGATGTATACATAAAATTCAAATAAATATATAAATATCAGTGGAGAAGTAAAATTAAATTTTAAAATAAAAATAATTGATTTTAATAGTATGTCTTAAATAATATTTCATATAAAATTAATAATTTTTTTCAATGAACTATTTTTTAATGTATTTTATATTTAATCAAAAAAAATAAAATTTGGAATAAATTTTGAAAATAATTTTTATAAACTAATATATTAAAATCATAAATTTTTTTAATTGAGCTAAAATAATATTAGAAACACTTATTGTTGAAAATTTTATTTTATCATTAATATTATATTTTATTTATATTCTATATTTTCAAACAAGAAAATTTATAAAAAATCTAATATGGACTAGATATAAGTATATTCATTTCAGATTTAGGATATCAAAATTAACTTATAATTAATTTTTAATATTTTTTCAAAAAAATGATTTTTGGGTGGTTATGAAATATATCGTTACTGTTAATTCTCTGTCATTATATGTGTATATATATGAACTAAAATTTATAAAATTTTTTATTTAAAAAAATTTATTTTATAAATTATATTATATAGTTTAAAATACATATGGTTTTTTAAAACCTCTATTTTATTTTTAAAATCTGGTGAAATTGTTTTTTCTAAAATTGTTTTAATACATTGTTAATTTATTATATTAAAATTATTTTTATTCAATTTTAAAAATTGATTCTGAAGAAATTTGTTTAAAATTTATAATAAGTGGGATAAAATTGTCTTATAATCACCACATTATTTTTAAAAAAAATGAAAGATTTTCATAAAATAAAAAATAGTTAGAATAATAAACGAATAAATTGAAAAAGTAATAATTCATGGGATAAAGGGTCTAAAACATGTTTAAAACGTATTTATAGAATTATGTTTTGAGAGATTATAGACCTTATATCACCCTCCACTAAATTAATGATTATTTTTCAGATCCCGTTAACATGTTTATCACGTTCTCCATTTATAAAAAGTTTAAAAATTTATGAAAATTTCATTCTCACAACATATAAAAGGTTTCTTTCTCCACCTCAACAAAAACACTATAAAAGTTAATTTTTCATGAAAAACACATCAATATTTTATTCCCCTATGATATTATTTCACTATATTAATTTTATTTCCAATATATATTATCCATATTCATTCCATTAAAAGGATTCTTCAAAGTTAATCTCATTGTTCTGAATGTATGTTCAATATTTTCACTTGCATCTTTTTATTTTATATTTCCTTTTAAAATTATTTTTTGGCAATATTAAATGATTACATATGTGTTTATATTATAATTAATTTATTAATGTTGTGAGAATAATAATTAAACACATCTAACCATCCACTTATGCGAAGTAGAAACAAAAATAGTGTGTAATGGCATACCATCACCTCCACGACATAACATGTTCCATTATCCATCATCACCATTAAAGGATGAAAAAATAAATAAATTAACACACATATATATATAATGAAATTAATAACATGTTTTATGTTAGGAATATAATAAAACAAATTACTCATTTCTTATGATCTTAAAAAATGAAAATCATCATTTATGTGAATGTATAGATCATCACCTCCATGGAACAATGTATTTTATTTTTCACTACCACCTTTATGGATGATTGTAAAATATAATTTTAGATTATCTGTTAAATATATGATTAATAAAAAATCATGAATATTATTCTTGTTGGATAACAAAAATAATAATTATTGTTATTAGATAATACATTAATATAAATAAATAACCTAGAACAAATTAATCACTGCTTTTGTTTTCATGAAACAATAAAAAACTCATATAATGTGTTTATAAAATTATATTTCATTATAAAACAAAAATTAAAGTTTATTATATGACTTTATAATTATCAAACTATTAACAATAAGTGTGTACCAATAGTGATATCATTAATAATTTAAAAAAATAGTGTTACAAACACCCATTGGTAAAAATAAACAACGACTAAATGTTATATTCATAAAAATTATAGGTAAATTAATTATATAAAAGGCTAATGTTTATAAATATGGTTATAAATATATTATTAATATAGTTATGTCATTTCATGAGGTTTGAGTTCTTTCAACATAGCAGGAATAAATGTAAAGGGTTTTATTGATAAATATATTTTATCTAGATTCTTAATCACTCCACAACGATTAAAATATTTCTAGATTGAATTTTCCAACCATATTTCGATGTTTTTTTATATTTATATCTCATTTTTCCGTGAAAATTATATTTTATATATAATTATCATTTTATAATTAATCTAAATATTAAAAATTGTATGTTTGTTACTAATAATTCCCATATCATTAAACATATTTTTCATCCTTATCTTTTTTTTACGTCAACACACTGTTCTCCTTTATCTCATGTAAACTAAAATTTTATTATCTCCAATACTAATTTTTCCCATTTATTCTTTTTTTATAAAAAATAGATATTATTTTAATGATGTGGATTTTTGATGAAGGAGTTTTAAAATAATTATAATGATTTTCATTTCCATGTTCTTATATTCATCCCATCTCTATTTCATTTTTATCATATTTTCTATATCATTTATTATATATATATATTGGAATTTATATTACCAATGATTATGTTCATTCCACTTCTTTTAATAGAGTTGCACTTTATTTCCACGTTATGCCAAATTTTAATGATATTAAATGTTCTAATGGTGTTTCTCTATTTTATGTTATGATATAATATTTTATTTCATTTTTATTTGGTGCCTAAAATCCATCATATTATGACTTTTATTGGGACTTATATTTCAATATCATGATCCTGAAGGCTCAATAATGTTTAACGATTATCACTTTTTATAACATGATCTTTTTATCTGATATTTTTTTATTTCTCATTTTCCCCTCATGTTTATGAGATATTGATTATAATTAGTTGATATTTTTCCCCTATTGAGTAATTGAAACCACCCAATTCTTATGTTTCTATTAACTAGGTCATGAATATTATTATATCATATTTAGTTTCTACTAGAGGTTCTATAGTATCATGTTTAAGATAAAATCTTCAAAAATATTATAAAATCATTTGTTTATATATAACCCCACGATTTGAGAAATGAAAACTATATTCGATGGTGTATTAAACATGCAACACCAAGCATAAAGATCTATGAAAAATATAATTCTTATATCCTTAAAATAATATTGGTTAAAATAAATACTGTTAACTAATTTATTTAATATATATCAAAATTTACAATTAAATATAAAATCTTTATAAATTTTTAATAAATAATCAATCAATTTTTTATAATGTAAATTTATTCATCAAAATAATGTTTTGATAAAAATGATTTTTTTCCTTTCATGAAAAAAATTATAACTAATTATCGGTTATTATATAAAATGTATTTGATAATATCATATACATTTTTTCAATGTTCATATTATATATTACATTGGGAAAAACTTTTGATTTTTCATTTAATTTTGATTTTTCAATGAATAGTGAAAAAACTGCTTTCTTAAATAGGTAAATTATTTTCAATAAATTTATTTTAATTAAAAGTTTGATTATATAAAATTTTAACTTTTTATATTTACCTAACACATTTAGTGTTTTTAAGCTTTTTCATTTAGGTATGAAGAGTAACCACTTAGGAATGTGACCTAATGTTTAGGGATGTATGTTTGTAAGAATTAATAGAATCTATGTATAAACATGTCACATGGGATAAATAATGTTCTCCATGAGTTTTGAATGATTGAAAGGTTATGGGGAATTTTTTTAATAAAGGTTTAATGAATTTTTCAGGACATTTATTGCCCATGTAAATTCATTACATGATATGTATCAATCGCTAAAAGATTCCATGAATGGGATACAAGTCATAAACTTGTACATGAAGTGAATTGGTTAAACCGATATAATATACATTACATGACATATAATTCTTTGGATGTTATAATTTCTCCCTAGGTAATGTGAATCTTTATGTACTCAAAAAACATGAATTACATGATGTGTAAGGCCTTTAAATTTCATTCATTTTCTAGGCTTGGTTCTTTTATATCCATGATGTGCTTATGAATTCATTAATCATGTATAATGACCTCCTCTCTCAAGTACTTGGTGATTTTTAGGATATTTTGGAGAACCTTATACAATTATATATGTTCGGATCATGGGATTAATCCCCAATGAGTTTTTTATATTTGGTTTTCCCCTATCTATTGTGTGTTCCACATTATCATAGTGTAATATTTTTAGCCCAATTGAAATAGCTGATGAAATTTATCTTGTATAATTTAGGTTACTCTTGTTACCTTTTTTTCATTTTTTGTTTTAGGGTATTACATATTGGAATAATTATGTTTATCATTGGATAAATCAAGGTGGTATACAACCTAACCCAATGGTCTGTTTAATTTTAAAGGATATTTAATTTTGTGATTGCACTGACACAACATTTGAATTAATTATTTGAATTTTGAATAATGATAAATACTAGTTATGATTATTCTTTGAATCACTTTGGATTCACTGATGTTGAAACCTAACATATAGATATCGGTTGGGTTTGTGAACCATACATTAATAATTAATTGAATAATGGTTTGATGTGTGTTTATCTTAACATGATATCTTTGGTGATTTCATGATATTAAATCACCTCAGTAGTATATTATTGTAATTAAAATTGATATGGTTGATATGATAAGATTGGGTGAAATCTAGAATATTAATATATGAATACCAAATTGTTAAATTAACATTATAATTTTAATAAAAAAAGTTATTTTTAGAATTAACCATTGAGTTTGATGACATGTTATTGTGATATCCTTAAAATTATGTCTACAGTAGGGTTTAATGTTGTAATGTTTATATAACTACATTGGGCCATTTTTAGAAAATAATACTTATATAGTGGTCTATTCCCAGTTTTGTGCTGTAATTTTTATAAATTTGTATTAGCCCATTTTTATGTCATGGGCTTATATAGAACTCTTGTCCAATGTTTACAAAAAAATGATTACATAGAGGGGTATTCTCGAGATGTTGAAATTTTTATTTATAGGGATTGGCCCTTTTCATTAATTGTTGATGTAGATGTATTTTAATTCTTCTTTCATAATTCAATGGACGATTGTTATGGGTGGAAATTCTGCATACATTCTCAAAGATATTTTGGAATAGTGCTGAAGAAGGATGATTATTTTATTATGTTATGATGATTCACTAATAGACATATTTATCACATTATTAGATGAACATATTATCATATTGGTTTTGCATGGACATTGTGGTGTCGATCTATTGAGTTTACTCATTCCCTATTTGGGACACAATTTGGTACTCGATCCGATTACATGGATACAGGTTTAGACAAGGACATGGGACCTTGATCCTAATTTTTTCTTTGTGGATGTGTGGGAGTTTGGCTATATGACCGAATTTAGGGTTGGCACCAAGGTCTGTTGAGTTTATTTTTGAAAGATTTTATTTTATTTATATTACCTTTAATGTGAAATTTATATAAATTTTGTCTGTTCAATACATGATTCATTTTTATTAGATTATTGGTTCATATTTTACATCCAAGTTGTATGTTGTGATATTTCTTCTATTATTTTTACTATGATAATCATTTATATTGTTTATTTACGATATATTATAACACTGTATTGTGTGGTATAGTCTCCCCACAATACTCATCACACCCATGTAGCAAATCATTATCCTCTGGAATGTGGGTAGGTACTCTTGAGGTCTCACAACCAACTTTATTTTCCCATGTGAGAGAGTGTTAGAATAGGGGATGTTACGAAGTGGTGTGAGAGTGGTAGTTTTTTTATTATCTATTATTTTCACTATTTTGAAATGGTACAGATGAGACATGGAGGTGTTGGTAAATGGCAATGATCCTGTGTAGGGGATTATCTATCCCATGTATGGGGGAAAAGCCATGTAACCAGGGATGGGATTGTTTTTCATGTTATTCACTTGTACTGGTTAATTTTATTTAACAAAGGGTGATATAGATTTTTTTTGATGTTATTTTTTCTTCAGATCTCAACTCAGGGACTGGTCTGGTACATGTTGAGTATGCATGCATCATGTTTGTTACAATGAGATATATCTTGAAATGAACTATTCATTATAGGGATATTTTCATTACATGGGATGAATTTCCCATTATGATATCTGAAATTGTATAACTATTATATATGATAAATGAAATTAAATGAACTTTTATTTTAGTCAAGAAAATACTTATGATCCATATTTAGAGAGACTATGAGAAAATGATTCTCTATTTTAAATTATTGAGTTTGACTATACTCTCATTCATTTTTCTAGTTAGTTTCTTTTTTCATGTTTATAATATGATTCCTCATAATATTCTATTTTATAATTATGAGAGTTGATATTGGAACAATCCTATAAAACATGGGTTGGATATTTTTTTATGTTCCGCGTATTAAGTGGATGTTCATCATCACAACATATTCATGATGGTCATGTTATCCATGGAAAATGAGAGTGTTCAAATAATTCCTTTTATGTATGAGTTTAAGAGAGTTTTTTAATTATATCATCATCCCATGTTTATAGGGGGATTCCCCTAGGAATTAGTGTACTGGGTTGTGTCATTCTAGATGATCTTCATAAACCTCCGAACACCCACATATATGAGGGTCAATATTTCAACATATTTTTTTCATGGACCTTACATGTGATGGTGGGACATTCTATAGAAATATGGAATGAATAAAGAGATATCATTTATGGAATTCATAGAAATTTTAATGATCCACTTCTATCTAAAAAAATGACCAATGAGAAAGCTTGTGAGTTTTTAAATCTACCAGATGATAGATTATATGTGATGGAAATAGATGCATTCTTCAATGACCTATCTTTTTTATATACATCCTTTGGATATGATGAGATATATATAGAGTGAAATTTTTAGGGCGTGATTCAATATGAGATCATGTCACATGTGAACGTATTTCCATCAAGTAGATTTTTGGATATCAGGAATAAATAACTCATTACATAATGGAATCTAAGAGAGGCCTCGAGCATCGATTAGGATATTTTAGTAAGGATAATTGGTTTCTATTAGTCTAGTGAAAAGGTGAATTGTAATGATAATTATCAAAAAAGAAGAGATTTGAATAATAGTCATTAGAATGGGATTTCATCTCAAAAGGATGTTATGATATTGTTCTCTTATTGTCACAAAATGGGACAAAAGTGGACTCAATGTCTGTTCCCTATATATGAGATCTAGTTTTTCAGCATGTTGGGTTACATCTAGAGGTTGGGTTGGGCATTCAGTAGTAGAGTAGTGGAATGGGATCAATATAAGTACTATATTAGGGTATATACTCACTTACCCCTCAGCGGAATAGTAGCTGGAGTTACCCTAGGTGTTCATATTGTATTAGTGGATTTCGTAACCCATCACATTATTAGTAGTATCTAGTAGAAGGAATAATATATTGGACTGAAAAACAATCTGGAGGAAGAGGTTCTAGTCATATACATTCTATATAGTCTACACCAGCAAGTTGGGATACATGACCCTCTACTATCAGATTTATGATTACTGTATCATCTTTACTCTATTTTGGATTTTTATAGTGGAACGTCACAATCATTTTTATCTACACCTTTTGAAACAAAAATTGGTTGGTATGTAGAAATATGAGGTGGTTTTCAACATTAGATTAACTATTGAGAGTATAGTCAAAGGGTTTCAAACATTGGAAGGAATTTTCTCTAGAAATCAGTGGTAACCATTTATTTCTTTAACCATTTTTTTGAAAATAATAGGGTAAAATATGATTCATAGTATGTATTGGATAATTTTATACTATACTCATATTTAATGAAATTAGAGGCGAGTCACCATTTATCTACATATTTAGGAATCTATTTTCACCATCATTAGTGGGATATTTAGTATGGTCGTGTAGGACTAATTGAGTGTATATTGGATTTTCTCATGACTAAAATAGAAATACATATATAGGATAATAGTGGAATAAAATAGGATTTTTTTTCTTTATATGATAAACTATATTCAATATTTCATTCTTGATGGGTTATGCAACTTACCACCCCAGTGGGAAATCGATTTCATGGTTGAGTTGGATTCGAGAGTAGGACATGTTATTATCATTGCTTATATGGAACGAGAAGAGCTTCATGAATTGAATGTTAAATATGAATATTTGAAAGTTAAGGGTTTCATATGTCTTAGTAAATCTCTATGGTTTCCTTTAGATATTTTCGCGATTAAGGATAATGGGAATTCTTTCTTATGTATAGATTACCCACGATTTTTCAATTTAATGGTCCAGAAATGCTATCCCCTTTCGCATATCAAAATTATCTATGATCGACATAGATGATTTCTGATATTATACAAGATAGATTAGATATCATGATACCACCAATTCTTGGTGAGACAATCAAACATACCATATAATGCTTTTAGGAGTAGGTATGGCTTCTTGGATTTCATAGTGATTTCATTTCTTTTGTTGAACACAATTGTGATGTTCTTGGATTCATGAATCTGATATTTCTTGATTAATAAATAAGGATGGGGTGTTTTTTTGTTACATCTCAGTGTGATTAAATCTTGAAGATATTCATTCCCACCTTCCTATAATAATATTGAGTACATTGAGATTGAACCACCTTTAATCCATGTAAACCAAATTCAGTTTTGGGATTGATAAAATACCCTTCTTGGGATATTTTATCTCATAGGTTGGATTTTATATGGACCAAAAGATTGTGGTAGTTAAGGTTTCAAAGGATTAACCCAATATTTTCTTCTATATTTAGTGTTTTATGTCTTCCACATGTTACTAAAGGAACATTATCTGAAACGTCCCCCATTTGGAATCATAGATGTTCGGGATGACCAGAAATTAGTGAATATTTCTAGTAGGATTATTCCAAAAAAAATTATGGGGGAAGTGTATGATGGACTCAATTTTAATCCTCACTCTACATGTGTTTGGTAATAAATATATTGTATACTATGATGTCTTTGTATTTTGACTCAAAGTGGTTTTGATATAGGGGGATCGACTTGTTACTTATTGGCCCAGAAAAATGAGACCACATAATAGGAACTGTCGTATTAAAAACCTAGATTTACCAATGGTGTAAATGTGTTGAGAAGTTGGATAAAATATCTTTTGGGTTAGGGGTTTATGGAATACATGGACCATAAGTTCCTTAGGTGCAACATTACATGCCAGGTCATTAATATTCAGAAAATTTGGTTGTTCGTGTATATAAAGTATTTTGTCTTCAAGTTTTGTTATACACTATGAATGGAAAATTTCATTGCCTATAATTTGACCCAAAATACACTGAAAAAGGTAGTTTGGGATCCATGTGATGAGTGGTGGATGATGAAACACTTAATAGACACAAATAAATATATATAAGAGTCCTATGGACAAATACATATGTAATGCACATTAGTTATTCATGTGCTTCATAACCAAAGAAGACAAATATTGTTTCTATTATCGATGGAATAGTTCTGTGAGATAATTTATATGGTAGGGATACATCATCAGGGTGGTCTCTTGTCATCAGATATTCTCTTCATTTATGTGTCTAATTATGGGTTCCTATAGTCTAGTACCTAAAGATGATGTGAGAGCTTCATGATTCTATATGGGATGTACATCATGGTTTTTGAAATATGATTCATTATCTCTATAGAGATTAATGTTGTTAAGGATTAAAGGTGTATGCAGTAGAATTTGTGACGAGTTGGTTCACCTATCGTTAGGTGAACATTGTTACTCATAGGTATGCTGGAGTATTAAGGAAAATACTCATTACAAAGAGGAAATTTTATGATATCATTATATATTTTAGGACGTGATTACTGGGGAACCCTTGAATGAATAATGTAGTATATGTGAACATATATCGATTAAATAAGTTATAACACTTCTTTTATATATGGGTGTCATTCCCCATTAATTATATATCTATTCTAACTTTCATTACATTGTTTAGTTGCAGAATATTTTGAGGAGTATCATTTCTAAAATAGATTCTTGTTTCATGTCTCATTTCTTGAGGGGTATTCAAAAGTCTCTAGGATCATAGATTCTAATTATTATGGATTATCCTCCTCAATGTGATGGTCAATATGATAATACTATTCATATTCAAGAGTATATATTATATGCATATGATTTGGATTTCAATGGTTCAATGGGGAATCATGTCATACTTGGGAAGTTTATATATAATAATAGATTCAATAATTAAGTCCAAATGGAAACATTGGGGTATTTTTATCTAATTCTAGGTTGTTTTCAACATTTTTTTCAGAGGATGGTGATTCAATGCTTGTTTGATCTTGCCTTGTGTTGGAAAAAACTGAGTATGTTCAATATTCGATGAACATGTTGGTGACCATTTAGATCATATAAAAATATAATTCTAACCATGAGAGATGACATTTAGTGTTCAAGGTTTGTCATCATGTTTTATTTTCAGTGTCACATCTTAGGGAAATTTTGTATAAGGAAATAGGGTAAGATAAAAGCCAAGTATTCCAAGTCATTAAACATTATATAATGTGTTGGTATAGTTGCATACAAATGTTCAATTCTACATTTATAAAATTATTTGAACAATGAGTTTCATGTGTCTTAGTTTCATGAAAACCCACCATACCTTTCTCATGTTGTAGTTTCGTGGGAAGTCGACCATTGTTTTGAGGTATCCTTTGAGTAACATCTAATATGGATTGCACGCCATGGTGAGAAATATCTCAAGGGTAAGACTATATGTATAGTTTGAGTGTTGTGGAAACATGGGTGTGTTCAATAGGATACATGGGAGGGGGAATTGGATAGTTTTGTACATTTGAATTTCATTTTTTGATGACCCCATAGAGATACATAGAGTATCTTCTTGATGATTTGATATATGGTGGGGTGGTTGTATGATCCCATATTTTTTGAGTTCATCTAACATTCAGTTTTTTTGAACCTATTCTTTAGTATGATGAATAAAATAATGGTTAATTAAACTAGAGGATGAGGATCTATAATTTTTTTGAATCACTGGTGTCTAGGTATAAATGTGTTACATGGTATCAAGAAGGGTTCTCTCGCATTTAGAAGGCTGAAGTGGTGGTTTTGGGTATTATCTAGAAGCTTGTATTAATGTTCCCTATAATTCATTTACATGTTGGGTAAATGCATTACATGATGTGTAATTATATCCATACTGATGTCATGAAAACTATATAGGTTTTTAATTAGTTTATGATGTAAAATTGTTACACACCTTGAATTATAATTACATATCTTGTAATTTTTGGGTATGGATGATTTTATCTAAGTGGAAGTTAATTTCATTGTAAAACTAAATTGAGAATTACATGGCATGTAACAAATTTTTATTACATTTATATCTCAGTACAATAGATTTTAATTCCATTGTGAACATTTTTTTCATTCCTCTTGTGTGTATGCCTCCAATATCAATCAGTAGGAAATTTCCGAGAAATTTCAGAGTTCCTTTCACCATTCTAGATGTCACGATCAAGAGTTCAATCCTAAAAGAATTATTTCACTTTGGGTTTCCACACTCTTCCTATTTTTCTACATTATGACAGTGTGATCATTATACAATCTATTAAATAGGTGATGATCTCAATATTTTATTATATATGTTATTCTTCTTATCATCTCCACCATCATTATTTTATGTTTCACCTGATGAAATTAATACATTGATATCCATTTAAATATAGGTGCTCTAAAATGTACCCATATGGTTTATTTAATTATCATTTGCGTTAAGTATTAAGATTTAATGAAAACAACACAAACATTAATTAATTTAATGATTAATGATGTTAATTCATGGTTTGGATTTTTTGGTGGATGCCTTTTTATTTAATTCTATTGTAACCTATATTATGGCTACTTGTTGGGTTGGAGAACCCGTGGATAATAATTAAATTAGTAATAAATTAATGTGTATTTAAATTTTCATGATATCTTAAGTGATTTCAAGATATAGAATCTCATTAGTAATGAATTACTATTATTAAAATGGTTTTTGTTGATATGATATTTCTAGGCATAAACTATCATGTTAATTGTTTAATAACCACATGATAAATTAAACGTGTAATTGAAATTAAAAGGGTAATTCTCATAATTAATCATTGATGAATATGATGTTATATTGTGATATCCTTTCTATTATGATAGGGGTATTGTTTTATGTTGTCATTATTATGTATTAGGAATGTCCAAGTTTAATATTTTAATTATATAATAGCGATCTCTGCCTAGTTTAATATCGTAACACATATATAGTAGTCTAGAGCCAGTTTGATACTGTAATTCTTATATAGAAGACTTGGTTCAGTATCATGATAGGATACATATATACAGGGATATTTCAGATATGATAAAATTATTATATATATGTATTTTCACATATTTTTTAGTGATTATGTAAAGGTATTTTCCAGGTTATTTTATTATTTCATAGATCATGGTCGTGGTTGTCATTTTTTTCGAACATGATTATAGATATTTTGGCATGGTGTGAAATCCGATTTATTATTTGATTTTGTTATGATGATAAATTAAAATGTGTTTTTTCACATTATTGCATGAAAATATTATTAGAATAGTTTTTTAGAAAATGTAGTGCCAACCAACAAACCTTGTTTGTTCCATCATTTCGTACCTGAGTCGATTACATGGATGCAGGTTTCGACAAAGTTTGATGAAATGATTACAAATTGTTGGTTGTTAGTTGTACCCACGATTAGAGGCGGGGTAACATTTGGATTAGTGTTGGGGTTTTTGATCTTATTTATGAATTCTAGTTCTTTTATTTTTATTAATTGATTTTATATTTAGATACATTTCACCCTATCATTACAGTATTAATTCTAATTATATTATTTTTTCTTCACTAATTTCATATTTGTATGTTGTTTTATTTACTCTATTTTCAATACTCATATATTTAAAAATATTATTTAGTTACATTGTATATTATATTTTTACATGGGATTATTATCTCCCCAGTATACTCATCACAACCCCGTTGTTATTCAAAAGCCTCTGGTATATAGGGAGGCACACCTGAGGTCCTGTAATGAACATTGTTTGACCACATAAGAGAGTGATGGATTTATTGAAATTAAAATTTATGTGTAAAATGTTATTTAATATTTAATAAATATTATTTATTTATATTCATGATACATTTAATAACATTTTAATCATCTTCATATTGTATTTTAGTATTAGTAAATACTTGAGATTAAAAATAGGTCTTTCAGAAAACGATTTTATAGTGCATAATGTTTCTTATTTTTTATTTTTTTTAAAAACAAATGGGGAATGTTTTGAATGAAATTTTGTTATTATATTTTAATAAATAAAAATTTATACATATATCATTATTTTTATGAGTCATATAGTAAATATAAAATGATCTTTTTTCTAGAAAAATATACTTCATGAAAACCCACTTTTTATCATGACTGTGGGTTTAATTTTGAATTAAAATTTGAAATTTATATTACATTAATATGTTTAAGTGGATCCCATATTTTAATTCATAGTAATATATATTATCTAATTATTTTATCAAATTTTTTTCTCCCTCAATTAATAGTGAAAATAGTAAAAAATAATTACAACAGATATGGTAAAAATGTGTTTACTGAGAGGGTTAAACTAAAAATATAATGGTAAAAATGACTAAAAACATTTATCAAATATATTTTTTGGAAATATTTAAACCTTATAAAGTCAATGAATCTATAATTATAATTTTTCTAGTTTTTTGGAAGGATAAAATCGTGGGTACACTTTTTAATATTCATAAAATTAAAATTGTGCAACTCACCTCACGTATAAAAACCTACCCACTCTCTCTTCCTCTTCACAGCTTAAAATATATTTGGCTTATCAATGAAAATCCAAATGCATTCCTAAATTCCTAAAACATTACCTAGATCATTTATTTTGATCATAAATTCATTTAATGATGGAAGTTTTTTCTAACCAAAATGGTTGTCTAAATAAGATGTATCTTTATTTAATGTGTAATTTTATTTATTTGTTGTTCCACTTCCATAAAATATTATTATATTTTTTTGATCTAATAAAACCATTTGAGAAAATATAATTATAGGTTGTTAGGTAAATATAATTACCTTAATCTATATCCTCATCAATGAAATGGGATATGAAATCATTATTTGTTTTAAGAAGGAATACTGCCTCTCAAAAAGATTTCATTTGTTTTTCATCATCACCTCTGACAACAAGAAATAATGATGTATTTAATGTATATATATTTTTGGTAATTGTAAAATATTTATATGTATAGATTTATTATATAACAAATAAATTCTAAATTCACATTCCATGGGGGAGACAATATTGTTGCTCGTGTGTACGGTGGATTACAACCTTGCAAAGCGATGTGACTCGTTTTTCACAAATTCTTTGTGTGAAAATTAATAAGGATAAATTTAATTAACATATGTTATATAAAATTAAAAATTATTATATTAATTTCAAAATTTTCACTATAAAAATATAATATTTGATTTCATTTTTTACACATAGAAATTATTACATCATTCAGGAAAACGTCAGAACTACCTCGTCCACGATGAAATGTGACAGTTTTTTCATCACTAAATCATAGGGATGATATATATATATATTTATAAATATTTGATATTATATCTATAATTCTATTATCATTCTATAAATATATAAAAGTAAATAACTTCTTTTCATAATGATCCTTAAATAATGTAAACATTACTCTAATGTATGTAAACCATACCTTATCCATGATCGTAACATACTTCATGTCACACTACCATGTATCCCGATTGGTATTAAATGAATAGATTAAAAATAAATATTATAATTATACAATTATTATTATTATTATTTAAAGGCAGAAATAATGACCTCTTTAACCAAGCTCACCACACTAAATCCATTTTGCAAGAACTAACTGAACATCCTCAAAACACCAGATGTGGACATAACTGATTATGAATTTGAATATTTCATTAAAAATAAAAAATTATTTAATTATAATATATTATATATATATTTATATAATTCTATATTAATGAATAAAATTATTTATATAATTTTATTGTACATGACTTACATGGAAGACATTAAAATTCAGGACTTCAGGTAAGTGTTTTTCTCATCTAATATTTCATTTCTGTGAGATATATGACTTTTTCACCACTTATTTATTTTTTTATATACAACGCATTTTAAATTTTATATAATTAATTATTAATACTTAGTTTTATATTACATTTCAATTTTAATTATATCACCGATGGGTATTTGACATGAATGATACCATCTGGTAAAACAATTAACTCAATTTCTTTTCATTAGGTATAATTACTTCCCCATTTAATTTCATATTATATGATTATGATTCTAATTAATTTTTTTACTAACGATATTTTATTTCAAATACATTTATTTTGTTTTTAATTTGATACACATAATCGATTAAATGATTAATTATCACTTCAACGGTATGATTATTGTAATGGTTTGTTGTATTAAATTTCCTTATTTGGGAAATATGTGATTGTATAAACATATCTTTATTTATAGGGTGTATCAAATTCAAATTTGAAATTTTATATCATGAGACTCCGTTTTTCATTGTAAATAATTTTTAATTTTCTGTTATACTTCCATATATATTATGATTGAGAAGACTAATAATGTGGAAATGTATTTTTTTTATAATCGCTTTTTCGTTGAGGATTTTTTATGATCAATGTTACTTTATTGTAAATAATATGATTTTATTTTATTAAAACAATATATTTATACTATATGGTTTATGAATATGGTTTACATGTTGGGTTTCAATTTCCTCCTTTTTTGATTAATGGAAAATCAAGAAATTTTTTTCAACGTGATACCGATATTATAATGACTTTTAGATCGAATATCATTGTCTTCCAAATAAATATTTTTTAAAATGTTGTCATAAAATTATTTCTGAAAATAATTTTTTTCTAAATTTATTTTACAAGTACTTTTACCTTATTTTAAATTGTTTTATAATGTAACATCGTATAATTTTTTCAAATGAGTCACTTTGACTCCCTTTGATATTTTTTTGAAATGAATGTTTTCATCACTTTCATAATGAATGGTTTTCAAAAAATCATGAACATCATATGATCTGATGATTCCAAAATGATATTAAAAGTATATTTTCAAAGGATTTTTTTCATAATAATTTTTTAATTGTTTTTTGGAAATTATTTTCAAATTGACAATGATGCTTTCATCTAGAATGGTTTAAATAAATTTTTAATGGTATTGTAATTTGACAAAGACAAAAAAAATTAATTTTAATAAAACTATATTGAAGATATTTTGTGTTTATAAAGTTTATATTCCTTCACTAGATGGATTAATTGATTTAAATGAAACTTGTTTATTTTACACTAGTTAATTATCCACAAAAAGTGCAATCATTATTTTTATGTCATCAAGTAATTGATTATAAATGTTTTATTTCTGAATGGTAAATGTCCAGTATTTTTTATCACTGGTGATCCAAAAACTTCTTATATGATGTGTGGACCTAGAAAACATAGGGTGATCCCAATATAACTTATATTATTTGTTTTCATAGATATAATCTAGTGATATAATTATATATTATACAATTGGTTCACCAAGAGAGCACCGAGTTCCAATTATATAAATGATGTGATGTGTGCAAACAAATATAACTCCAATTAACTGGGTAATGTTATTTGACATTAGTGGAAAGAAGGAAGGAGTTACTAGCATGTTTCTGTTATGGATTTAATGGATTTCGGATTATTTCTATAATGGATTAAAAATGGTTCATGAAGATAATTGTTTATAGATACAAACAAATTTTTAATTCTTTTTATGGGTTTCTAAATATTCTATTGATCATTATTGTCATATGATGGAAAATGATGATTGATTTTAATTAATATGGGATTTGTTAAAGACTTATTCCATGTTTTATTATTTGATGATCCATTTATTTATTGTTATGAATCATATTATGTTATGATCATGAACATTCATGATTTCTTAAAACCTTCTTATCATCTTAATCTCATGGATGACATTTAACTGCAACGCTTATTTTTACCCATACTGGTCATTTTATCACACCATTATTTTTTCCCTTTTCATCATGTTATCAATAATTCTATCTAATAAAAAAATTTAAGTGTTTCATATGGATGATGTTCCATAACAAATGTGATATAATAATATCTAGCTTAATTTGGAGAAATTATCTTTGGAAGATATGGGTATTGATTACGTAAAATATTTTCCTATGTAAAAAAACCTATAAAGGTAAATGTTCAATGTTTATATAAGTGATCAATATTTACATTTTTTGTTGTTATTTTTTTGGTAATTTTTTTATATTCATTATTATCATGTAGATAATTGTAATTGTTCATACTTTTAACACAAGATTCTGTTGTGCGTGTTTGGGGTTATTATAATTGGTATCAAATGTGTATTTAGATAAGACAATTTATTAGTATGCTTTCTATAATTGAATATTAAGATTTATGGGTATCATAATAGGTCTATGATATTATTTATTATCAGACATCTAAGTATTAGATTCCCCTTTGGAATTTTAAGCCATTATATCTTAATGTCATTAATAAAATATTTAGATATGATTTATTAGGTTTAAGTATATAAAATGAAATAGTTTCAGAAGATATATTCATATACATTTCATGGAAATAATATTTATGTTTTTTCATTTAGTGTTGAAATGATATTGTATTTTTAGAACATGGGATTTATTATAATGATAACCATGAGATTCAAATGTTATTTGGATACTAAGGGATTAATGTTATTTCAAAATAAGTTCAAAATTATTTTTTTAAATATAATCTAATCATTGTGAGTTATAATTTGAGGTCAAAAAACTCTTTAATTTTGATATTATTGTGATTATTTTAAATATATAGTTATTTATTTATGGATGGTTTAGTTTAACCTTTCGGTATTACAGTTGACGTTTGGTGATTATTTTATCATTGCATTTTATAAAGGTTTATTCATTTTTGGAATATTGTCAATATAGGATAACATGTTTTTATATTTGATAATTTATATAGACATAGAGAATAGAAATATAATCATTTTTTTTGTTATTTTCCCATTAAAATTTTATTTTTGTGCTTAAGGCATGAAAAAAATTGAATACTCATTGTTTGTAGTAAAAGATGAGATTATGGTGGAATTTGATAAAAGAATGAAAATATACCCCTCAAGTAATTATATTTACTTATTCACCTATTCTAAAAAATAATTTAATTCCTAAACTTTAGAAAAAGTATATTGAATAAAAATTCATGTTACCGTCATTTATGATAATATCAATGATCTATATTACACCACTTTATTTTGTGAAATTCATGTTGTTGATATTCTCATGATCATTCACTTTTTTTATTAATGATTTATATCATTCTAACTGATAAAAAAATACACTTTACATCAATATCAAAATATTCACATCAATGATTCCTCCCGTATGAGGAAACCTAGTATGATATATTATAGATGACCCTCATACTTATTTTTCTCTCTTATAGACAGAATGTTTCATTAACCCATTTTACTATGCGGGTTACAAACATATTTATTTTTCAAATAAAAACCCTATTATTACTAATTTAAAATTAAAATTTATACGATTAAAGATATTAAGGGGGGGATCTAACAACCACTGATTTTAAAATATATATTTATATTTGATATCGTATTTGACATGCAACTTTGTGCTTAAACGAAAGTTGAAATAAATAACTATTATATCTTCTCCATTAAAATGGTGGATATAAATACTGTAAAATAAATTATGATTGATAGATATATATATATATTTATCATTTTAATTACGTATTATTTAAATGTTTTTTGCTGAATAATCAATCAATTTTTTGTAAATTATTTATATTTTTCAAAAATATATTTTCTTCATAAATGATTTTTGTTTATTTTCTTGAAAAATAGATTAACTAGTTTTTTTAAATCGTAAGAAATTTATTCGATATAATGAAATAATTTTTTATTTTAATTTTTAATAGTTATTTTTTTGATCATTTTAAATTGTTTATAACATGCTTATTTTTTAGTGAATGATAAAAAAATACATCGTTTTAAAAAAAATTATTTTGAAAAAATTTGTACCTTAAAAAGTACCAATATACATATAATTTTATTTTAAAATTAATATTTATTAATGATTATATTTTTTATCCACGTAATTACCTATGATTTATATTTTTATTGGATTTTAGTAAAATTAAATGTTTTTGTTTTAAAATAGATTTTTCTGAAATCTATTTTAACATGAATAATGTTCCTACTTTTTAATTAATTTTAAAACCTCATAATTAATTTGTTAAATGAAATTTATAGATTATATATTAATACATATTAATAAAATTATTATAATTATTCATTGAGTTCGTATAAAATCATATTATTTTTGTAAAATACACTT
Source organism: Viscum album (assembly GCA_963277665.1). Classification (NCBI taxonomy): domain Eukaryota; kingdom Viridiplantae; phylum Streptophyta; class Magnoliopsida; order Santalales; family Viscaceae; genus Viscum; species Viscum album. The sequence goes on from OY728127.1 coordinate 2,020,266,280, forward strand.
ATTGAAAACAATATTTTTGGTCGCGTCTATGAGTTTACATTTAAATAAAAATTTCCACATATGTGAATTGATTTTGATAAAATATGTTCAAAATTTGTAATAATACGATATTATATTATATAATTTGTTTAAATTATTCTTTATCCATATCTAAATATGATAACATTAAAAATTAAATATCACAATCGAGATAAAATGATGTTTTAGGGGTTAAAACTAAAAAGAAAAGGGTGGAAATGTCCAAAAACATATCTATAATCATTTGGATATTTGTATCCAAAATTTTTAATTTCTATTTATTATTAAATTTCTATTATTGAATCATTTATCTTGTGAAAAATATGTGTACAAATTTTTACTTTCATAAAATTCCAACTATGCTGCTCAACACAATTATAATAGGTCACCCACTTTTCTCTCATATTGACAACATCGAAACAATTTTTATAATAAAAATAATATCCAAATTACTTAATAACATCCCTAAACATGACATATATCCTTTGGATTTACCATAAATCTATTCTATGAAATATTTATGTACTAACCTATGGGGTTTTTCCAAAGAAGAGGTTCCAAGGATAAATGTTCATTTTTATTTTATTTCTTCTTCGACATCATAAAATATTAATAAATTATCATAATATAATGGAACATGTATATATGATAAAATTATATTTTATTATATTAATTTAAAACATAATTCCATATCCTCTCTCATTAAATGGACACAAAATCATCATTCGTGCATACCGAGGACTACTACCTTGTGAAAGAATGTCATTTGAATTCTATTATATCCTCTTGTATAATTTTATAGTGATGGATTTAAATTATATATACATATATATTATATTTTTAAAATATTTGAACTTTTTAGTTATTTAATGACCTGTTGCTTCTTAAATTTCATTTTTGTGGAGGATATGATAACATCATTTTTGTATATAGCAGACCATCTCCTTACGAAGAAATATGATTAATTTTTTCCCAAAAACATTAAAAATATGGTAATAAGTATAAATTTGATAAATATATGGGACATAAATCAAATAATTATGATATTGAAGAAATATTTATCATTTATAGATCATAATATATGATTTCAATTCTACTGCTGGAAAATGATAACATCATTCGTGAATATGTGTTGACCACTGTATCTACGATGCGATATGGCTCTGTTTCATCACAAAATCACATGGATGAAATATATAATAATATTTAAATAATAAAATGGTCTTTAATATATTATTCTAATTCTATATGGAAAAAATAATTTGCTTCTTTTATCAATAATTATTATTGAAAAACAGAAATGTTACCCAAGCCTAATAATGGCCTATTGTCTCCATGATCTTAACATATATTATTGATCATAACCACGTGTCATGATTGGTTTTACATAATTAATTTATTAATAAATATTTCAACTATATTAGTAATATTATTTTATATATGATTAAATAATTACCTCTTTTTCCAATGTTCACATAATAAATCTATTCTCAAATAAAGAACTGAACGCCCATAAAACATCTGATGTGGACATAACTGATTAAATATTTGAATATTTAATTAAAAGGAAATAAAATAAATAATTTATATTTTACTTATTAAGCCTATAATTTTTTCTTAATAAAACAAATAATTGATATAATATTATTATACTTTATTTGAAGAAAACTCATGGAATGTCAAGACACAAGTTAAGGGTTTTTTGTTGTCTCACTATTATTTCTGTATTATGAATGATATGTTTGAAAATTATTTACTTTTTTTGGTGTAAATAAAACTCTAATAAAATTAAATATAATTAATTCATAATAAATCATATAATTTTATGTTAATGTATGTGTTATTTCCTTCAATTGTATTTAACTTGAACGTTACCATCTAGAAAATAATTTCATAATAAAATATATTTTCATTTCATTATATTAATTCCTTATATAAATTATGATTATTACTTGATATTAAATAATAATATATGGTATTAGTGGTTGATATATTCAATTCAAGACATTTGAATTGTTTAGGAATGAGTATTTCCAAATTCTCTAAAACATTAAACCTAAATGGTATATAAGAGTGTATGTGATCAAATATTTCCTTTTTATGTTCAATGTTTATATTGGGAAAATTGGTTCATATTTATTATTATAAAATCCATAAATGTATAGGATAATGATTTTTTCACTATATCTAAAAGTGAAAATTTGAATTTTTTATAGTTTATGTATATAGTCTCTAAAAAATAAACCATTACTTTACATGATTGTGTGACTATTTTTGAGTTTTGTTTATTAATTAAAGTGTATAAATATATTATTTATATATTTTGATCTTGGGTAACAAAATTTAGTATCATATTAGTATTTTTAAATAATAGTTTAAATAATTTTTTGAATATTGTTAGATAATTTCAGAAAAAAATCCTAGTGTCTATTATAATTATAGAATGTCATTATTGATTATTTTATAATCCTTGAGTAAGAGGATTTAATCTGAATAAATAACCATTTAGATATGGTATGTGTATTTAGTTATAGAATAAATGCACCTGGGGGTAATCACCTTGAAAATTTTCGGTTGAGTCGTCACCATGATGCATGATGAGTGGGGTGAAGAAAAAACACCTTTCTTGACTTTCCCATAGTATGTGGATGGGTTGATCACATGAAATGTTTAACCACTATGAATTATTGACTACTTATTTAATTTTAATGACTATGTTTTAATTTATATGATAACCTAATATAATTTAACATATGATAAACTAATATTGAAATAGTTTATTCTAATTGAATTATAATATAATGTGATTATAATGGTAAATGGTTTTAATTTTTGATCCCTTTTTTGATGTTTATTTTTTTAATTCCACCTTATTTCAATTATTTTATCACTTTTGTAAAATATTTTTCTTTAGTATTGGCTTTAACTAGAAGGACCCAGGGGTTAAGGTATAATACAAATTAATTAGAAACTTATTATAATTGGATATAGAGTTAGAAACCTTGTCATTTTTCAAAAATATCTATCACAAAATGTGATTAACAATGGGGAAATTTTTTAAATACAAATCACTAAAAATAAGAGAATGATCGAGTCTCATGAAAGATCATGTGAGGATAATGATGATAGAAAGAAATATCATTTTCATATATTTCAAAAATTTGGATAGAAGCACCCTGGGATTTGTATCTAGGGTATTATATGATAATTTACTACTACAAGATGTTATAATCAAGAATTAAACTATCATGGAAAAAATTTATATTTAAATAGCATTATTACAAGAAATAGAGTTCATCCAAATGTACAATTAGTCTTTAAATTCCCTATTTATATTGAAATTGGGAATTGTCAAATAAAATATCATAATCATAGGAATCACCGAGATGATGATAATCACTATCCTCATGGACCAAGAGGTAAATTTAATAACTATTAATACACAACTCCCAAATTGGTTCCAGATAATTATTGTACATGTACTCCCCACCCTAGTGTTTCTGTTGTCTTAATGGAATTTGATTCAAATATTTATAGAATATCAAAAAAATTGTAAAATGTCATTAAACAACAACCACGGGGACTTGATAATGAAATTTATCTTCTATTAGTATGATTATTCTCTTCTATGTTCAATAATATAGTAATGAAACATGTATAAGTATTATTATCTCTCATTAATATTAATTGACCATGATTTTTGTGAAGGATTTTATGGGTCCACATAGCGTCAATACTCTCTTTGGTATGAAAAACACATTTCATATTAACCTATGATATTATATAAATGATGTAATGATAATTTAAAACCCTCTATAGAGAAACTAAATAATGTGGATCTACTTATATAATAATGGTAGAATATTAGCCTAAATAGTTGGTGAAAACTAAATATTAGGGATACAACAATTCAAAGGAAAGAGATATATGTATCCAATGTTTTTAAAGTGGATATAAATATATAAATTATATCCTAAGTTATATATATTATTTTTATTCCCATAATTCCTCCCATTTTCATGTTAAAATAAAAATTTTGAGGATTTATTTTATTTGATGGGGAGAATGTAACACCCCATGTTTATAGGAAGCATATTTGTTCCATTAACTATTTTCTTATAATTCTAAACATTTTCTATATTTATTCAATTTAAATGATATATATTATGTAGGATTTTAAAAAATATTTGGATTAAACTAAAAAACACATCATTATTTCATAGTAAAATGTTACGAGAAATGCACATAAAACTATGATTACACCTCATAGAAGATTACAAATATTAAAACTATAAAAATTATAAAGGGAAAACAGTTTGAAAAATTAACAAATTTAAAAATTGAAAATCCACTAGCACAACATCATCTATAAAAATAAATAGTATTATAAATAACTAAAAATGAAAAATAATACCCTAAAAGGGAAATACATGTAGTGAAATATAAAATCAAATCATAAAAAATGGGTTGTTTGAATGGAATAAGTTTAATAAGTCTATTTAAATAAGAAGATATACGGACAAAAAAATATAATAACTAAAAATATGGAAATTTTAAATATTTTCATTCATAATAAGTAAAATTTTAATATATCTAATAGGTACACATGGGTTATGCATTTTTATTTGGATATTTCAAATAATATAACTAACAATGAAATAAAACAATGTTATTTTAATATTATAAATAAATGTTTGTTTTACTTAAAATAAAATATTAATATTAATATTAAATTATAATATTATGCATATATATAAATAAGAAAAATTAATATCAATTAGATAGTAAAATAAAATTTTAGAATGTAAATAATTAATTTTAGCAGCTTTTGTTAAATATTATTTAGTATGAGAGTAAAATTTCATTTTCTAAATGAATAGTTCTGTAATGTTTTTTATTTTTAATCCTAATAGATTAAATTAAAAACAATAAAAATATAAATAAATATTAAATAATATATTATAATCTTTTAAATTAAGATTTTATAAGAAATAAAATTATGAATAATTATGGTATTAAAACAACATTTTTTCAATCAAAGCACTTTTCCACTATTTTTTTGTATTATAATTTAAAATTTTAATGGAATTTTTTTACAATATTATTTATATGAAACTAATTTAATTTATATATTTTTAATGTAAATATTTTCATAGTGATTACATTATGAATTTTTTTAAAAAAGTTATTTTCAGGTTAATAGTGCTAAATCCCGATACTGTAAATTTTCTTCTATTATTAGTTTATAAATATGAAATTGTGATTTATAAAATATTTTTATTTGAAATAATATATTTTAGAATAAATATTATTAATTTTAATGTTTTTTTTTGATTTTTCAAACATATATTTGATATTTTAAAAATCATGTAAAAATTTTCATTAAAAGTATATGACTGATTTGTACATTATTTATAATAATATTAATTTTTAAAATGTAAGGAAAATGATTCAACATAAATGAATATAAAATTTTGAATAGTTTGGTGTAAATTATATAATAACGGACACAATATTTTTATTAATAAATATTAATTTACCTTATGTAATTAATAATTAATGTTTAAAAGATTAAACGGAAAATGTAATAATTAATGGGCTAAGGGGATTTAGACATGTTAAAAACAAATTTATAATTGGTTTATCAAAATAATAATGACCTAATAAAACCATACAATTAATTATTCATATTTTTCAAATCACTGGAATAGATTAACAAGGTATCCCTTTATATTTTGTTGAAATATAAAAAAACTCATTATGATGCCTTATAATGTGGTCCACCCTCCACCCATTCAGTACCACTCTAAAAATTATGTTTCCAAATTAAAATAAAACATGTTTGTTTCCCCTACCATAATTTTTCACTATCATAATTTTTAGGACACAATATAGTATCCTAATCCATTCCTTCCCGAGGATTCCTCCAAGAGATTCTTGATATTCTCAATGTAAGTTCAATATTTTTAGTAAAATATTCTTCCATTAATATTATATTTAATCTTCTTTTCAAATTTTATATAACTATTTATATATTTATGTTATCATTTCTGCTTTAATATTTTAGGAATACAAATTAATCATTTCTTCACATCACCAAAAGAAAATAAAAAATGTCAATCGTGTATATGTGGGGACTAGAACGTATATGAAATTATGGTTTTCATTTTCATTCACCTCCATGAAAGGCCCATAATATAATATATTTTGATATATAAGTATTATATTTATAAAATTATATAGGTTTCTAAAATTAGAAACCATATTAATCATTTATCTCATGCTATAGAAGTGAAATCATCATTAAGGAGTGTGTGTCGACTATTGCCTCCATGGTACAGTATATTAAATATTCCCCTAACAGCTTAAAGAATGTTATAAAATATATTTAATGAGATGTTATAATATATAGGAATAATATATATAATCAATATGATTCATTGTTAATAACAAAAAAAAATTAATGATCTCTAATTGGTTATCCAAAAATATCTATAAATAAACCAAAAAACATTTTAATCAGTAATTTTGTTGTCACAAAACAAAAAAATAGAAATTTATTATATTATAAAATTATATTTCATTATAATGTTTAAATAAAAGTATCATATAAGACCTACTAATTATAATTTTTTTATCTAATAATGGTCCTAGAAATTGACATCATAATGTATGCACAATATAGTTAAAGTTACTATCATTTGACATTAAAAAGAAGAGTTAACTAAGTAATAAAATCAAAATAAATGATCCTAAATGAATAAAATAATATAATATTTTATATGATTATATTACTTATATAGAGTATTATCATTGGTTTGTTTTCATAGAATAGGTTTGATCAATTTAGTATGTGTGGAAAAAATATAAGGGGTTTTCATGACATAAATTTTTTTATTGAGTCATAATCACTCCCCAATGACAATAAACCATAAATATTTTTTTATCCTAAATGATGATGCTTTTGTGTGATATTTTCAACTTATTCTCCGGAGAAGAAATTTTTCCCAATGAATTATTCTATTTTGAAGAATCTGGAATTTTAATTAAAAAAATTATTTAGTAAAAATAATTCTAATATATTTTAAGGGTTATTTTCCACATATAAATGGTTTTAATTTCCATAATTTTGTAAATTAACTAGTGGAAACTAAAAAATATACCACATATTATTCTTACAATTTTATTTATTCTTTTTAGAATAATTAATTTTATCCTTTTGGAAATATGTGTTTTCGATAATGTCATTTTAATATTTATAAAATGATTTTTTCCTAGATCTTATATTTTTCTATTATAAATTACATTTATTACATAATATCTATTTATTATAAAGGATAGATTATTGGAATTGGTTTTTATATATTTTTCTAATAATTAAATTATTTATTTTCAAAAAAAATTGAATATGGATTTAAAATCAGGACTTTTAGGGTGATATTAAGAAAGACATTTTAATAAAAATGTTTTCTGTAACTTATTTTTATATAAAAGAATTATTATAAATTAAATTAATGTATAATAATTAAATATATGTGTTTTTTTAAAACAAATTTTTTGAGGCCATGTTTTTTCATAAAAAATACTCTTGTTTTTTAAGAGATACCATATGGAAAATTTTTGAAACATATATTCTTATGATGAGATATTTAAGGTAATAAGAAAGGTTATTTTAAGTGGAACTCATGTTTATTTATCATAATTGTTAGTCCCATATATCACCCTCATATTCATTGGTTGGGTTTTACATTTCATAATATTACTATTAGAATCAATTATGGAAACTCACTAAACATTGGAAATTGAGAAAAGAATACTCAATCCATTTTGGTAATGAGGATGGGATGCCTACTCCCCAATGTTTTAGGAATATGGTTGTGATTCTTGGTCAATTATGATAATCATTCATATTCTTTTTTTGTGAAACTTTTTCTTATTATGTTTATTATTTCAAAAATTTGAAAATTGTTTATTATATTTTATGTTCTAAAGATATTCATCTTTCTTATGTTATGAAATAATGTATTTATTTTTTATTATGTGTTTCGAAGAAATTTTTTGATGAAATATATTTAGAATTATGTTTCTTTTTCAAGATCCTTAATCCTCATTGAAGTTTTTTTATTTTAAACTATGATCCCATGATCATATTTTCATATAGTTATTCCACTCAATTTTATCCCATGATGTTTATAAAATAAAAATTGTGACTATTTGATATGTTTCCAATACTGAGAAATTATGATGACCCAATTTTTATTGTTTCATTACCTAGGTTATAATTGTGATTAGTTCAAAATATTTTTCTAGAAGGGTATATATAGGAGAACGTTCCAGTGGAAATGTTAATAAGTGTTGTAAAATAATATTCTTCTATAGCTAGTCTCTAAGATAATAAAAATTTGTGTCCTTTGGTTATCTAACAATTTATTATATTCATTATTTAAACCATGGTATCAATGTATTATTTATATATGTTTACCTTGGGTCACTATGGATTTTATCATTCTAGGGTTTAATTAATTTTTGATATTGTGTTTGTTACATTTGGTGTTAAACTTATAGAACCATAGTAAAAAAAGCCATAGGTGAGTAAAAGTATATAATGATATCAATAAATATTTATAAATACATGAGTATGTTTTTTTTCTTTTAAACAAATCCATGTCTCAATACAAGAAAATGGATATATATTTGGAAATGATGAACCTTGGAGAAATAATTAGAAGAAGGGTTGGTTGTTAATTTATCTGATCATCACCCTAGGGCATAATGAATGGGCCAAAGACTACACACCATGTGACAAAATATCAGGGGATACACTTTGGATGATCGCATTCCCATTATATGAAAATATAAAGGATTGATTCACCAATTACATTGAGGGATATGGTTGAGTTGTATATGGTAACCCAACATAATTTTACCTAAACAAAAGTAATATTGTTAAATGCTGAACAAAATAAATTATATGATAATGTAATGAGAATATTAAAATGTTGTGAGGATAAATACCATTTATGTAGTAGATGATTACAATTACCCAAGTTTACTAAATGATTGATCACTCTTTTCAATCCATTCAGTTTTAGTAATGGATGGAACCAAATAGAACCATTTGTGTGAGGGAAATTTTGGAGATTAATTCAATGAACAACCCATGAAAATGGGATCTAGAGTAAGAAACATTGTGATTTGTTCAAACAAACTATCATAAAACATTATTATCAATGTGAACATGATTGAAATCCCACACACACCCAATAATATAAGGGTGGATACTCCTAAATTATCATATAGTGAAGATGATGAAGGAAATAATTATCAATTCCATTAACAAAAAAAATATTGAAACAAACATCAAAGGAATTATATCATGTGGAATTGAAAATGATTTAATATTGTATGTGGGTGTGGTAAAAAATAAAATTATCAAAGAAAATCTATGTGTTCAAAAAAATTATTGAATTAAATAGAGGTTACCCTTTGGTACCATTACTAATTAAATTCCTTATTTGTGGGTATCTTTATAATTATATAATTTTATTCCCTTTTATGATGACTAGACATGAAATTGATAACCACCAACCTCTAACAACAATAGTAAAATGGAATAACTATGAAATCAGTAGTCCAAATATGGAACTAAAAAGTTAATCATCACACACACTCCAATACATATTTCTATAAAATCGATTGTAATTTGATTCTTATAACCCTTCCATATAAAAAATATTTTATATGATCATTAAATAACAACCTTGATCACTTGATTTTCGAATATATCATAATGTGGAAGGATTATTAGGTTAAAATATTAATTAAATTGGAATGTACCTTATTGAAATATTACTTTCCATTAATTAGATATATTTTTGTCAATTTTATTGATGGATTGGTTCACTATAATCAGTGGTAAAATTATCATAAAATTGAGATCCTTATTATCAAGAAAAGAAAATATTTCCCATATTTTTAACGTTGATATCACTAAATAATTTATATCATAGGTTGTATTTAAAACCTATATAACATAGTTATTTAATTTGTTATATGATAATTATAATTATTGGAAATGTCTCTTTTAATATGAGAAAATGTGATACCTCGGGTTTTTAGATAGCATATATTATCCAAAAACAAAATATTTATTATTAAAAAAATATTTTAAAAAAATAAATTAAAATCTCTTATGTGGAATGTCATATAATATAGGTATTAAAATAAAATATATATATGTTCATTTAGGGTAAAACATTAAAAAATGTATATGAAACAAATTATTACACATCACTAATTATTACAACCATTAAAACTATAAAAAATATTAAACGGTGTAATAAATTTAAAAGAGTAACATCTTTAGAACTAAAAACCCTCTATACCACTATCACCTATAAAAATCCCTATTGTTGTAACAAAGAAAAAAACGAGAAAGAATAGCATGAAATGAGAAATAATGTTCTAAACACTAAAATGAAAACTATGGAAATGGGAAGTGTTAACAGATTATGATTTGTATGTTTTTATATAAGTGAAACAAAATCCGGTCATGGAGAATTAGGTCATTGTAAATACTTTCTCTATGGATATGGTCATTAGTCATATATCCAATACCAATTCTAAGGTTCTATATTGTTCTGTAGTTTTCTAAAAATAATATAACTGACAATGAAATAAAAATATGAAACTAAATTATTATATATATATATATATTAAATACTTATAGCTATATAAATTATAATTAAAATATGATATTATTAATATATAAAATTGAAAGAAAATTTTTATTATAAATGAAATAGTTAAATTAAATTTTGGAATATAAATAATTAATTATAATGGTATTTATTATATAATATTTTTTATAATAGTTATATTTATTTTATTTCAAAAAAACATTATGTTAAGGATTTTATATTTTATCTTAATAGAATAAATTGAAGACTTATGAAATCATATTATATATGAACTAATATATTAACATCATTTAAATTATTAATAGATATAAAATAATATTATAGATATTCAATCATTAAAAATGTTATTTATTTAATAAATGTGGTCTTTATTTTAATATTGTATTTTAATTTAGAAAAATTTCTTATTTTGAGAATCAGACATATATAAAAATTATTTAATTTAAGGATTTTTATAGTAAAAAACATCTTAGTAATAATTTTGAGATTTTTATTTAAAAATATTCACTTAGTTATATAGTGAAAAATATTGATACTGCAACATTTATGACATTGTCAGCATGATAATGAACAAGAAATTTATGATTCCATTTTATTTAAAACGTTATTATTTTTTAATCAAAACTATACATTTAAAATAATTTAAAATATTTTAAAACCTAGAAATCATATTTCAATACTCAATAATGTTTTTTTAAAAAAATATTGTTTGAAATGGAATAAATTTATTTTATGAAAATATATATTTATAATTTTAAAAAAATTATAATAAATAAATTTAACATTTAGAATCATTATAAATATATTATCTACTAAAGATTACGTTATTTTTAGTCATAATGATATTTTTATTTTACATATTAACTTTTTACCATGGTATAAGCGTAAATAGAAAATGTAAAAATTCAAGGTTGAAATATGTTTAAAATTAATTGGATTTGAGATTCTCAAACGTATCACACCCAATAAAAAATTAATTTATATTTTCAGATCCACATTAAATTTTTAATTTGTTATCCATCTATATTGAGTTAAAATATTTACAAAAATTACATTCTCACCTCTTATAAAAGGATCCTCTCACAACCACTTTAATATCACATAAAAAATTACGTTTCATTTTAAAAAAATGTTTTTATTTCCATATCCATTCACAATATTTCACCCTCGTTATAATTTTGTCTAAAATGATTATCTTGTGAGGGCCCTTTCTATGGAATCTTCTGAGAGAATCCCAAAGATAATAATTTATGTTAAATATTTTCAATAAAAAAATTTCATTTAATCATTCCATTTCAAATTTATAATGTCCAATATTATATGATTAATTTAGCCTTTATAGTACTATTAATTATATTATACTATGGAGATAAATATTAACAATCTCTCCCCTTCTCCTTATGAAATTATATAATCTCAATCATATATATATGTGAAAAAGTATATCAATAAAATATGGAATTTAATATATAATTATGATATTTATAACATTTTTATTTTCTAAAAATAATGTACCATATTAAACCTTTGTCCCGTTATAGGAAAAAAATCATCTTCCATCCATACATATGGACTACAACCATCAAGGAATAGTATTGTCCATTTTTAATTACCACCTTCATGGCTGGTTATAAATATTAACTAATGATTAGATATGATATATGCAGGAGTTATAAATAACATGAATATGATTCTATATTTATAACAAAAGTAACTACTATTATTATGTAATCCATTAATATCGATTAATAACCAAAAACCAATTCATTATTCAATTTTTTCACATGAAACATGAAAACACTCTAATATAATTGGATTATAAATGCATAAATTTTTAAAAAAAATTATTAATCCAGATTAAATGAACTAGGAATGGAAAAATTGGTATCATATAAGGTTTATTGGAATCAACATTATAAATCATGCACTAAATAATTAACGTTATAAAAAATGATAGTAAAAATAAGGGATAACTGATAAGTATAATCATAATAATTGATAAAAAATGAAGTAAATAGAAGCCTGATGTTTATGAATAATTTTATGATATATATTTTTAATATATGTAATATTTTTTAGATGATTATAGAGATCTTTCAATAAATCGGGAATAAATGTATAGGTTATTATTTACTAAAATCATTATCTTGAGTACAAATCAAACTAGTTACATTATAATTTCTCCAAATTATATTATCATAAAATGTCATAATGTTATATGATCTTATAAAAATATTTTTTTAAATCATATTTCACACTGATGTCATACAACCTTTTGAATCTATTATTTCTTAAAAATGTAATTTTGTTAACATTAATTCACATCAAAATTAATTTTTTTTCATATCCATGTTTCTACTACACATAAATCATAAAATGTACATAGTGGAAAACAAAAAATAATCCCCAATTATCTTTATATTTACCTCTATTCATTTAAAAAAATTGTTTTTCAACATTTAAAACATTTCTATTTTTATAAAGGTTTTTTAATATATTTAAAAGTATTTTAATTTTCATGATCATATATTCATCAATTATTCATTAGATTGTTAAAATGTGTTATATTTATTATCATGATATTTTTTAAATTTTACTATAGTAATTAATTAAAATGATTTCCCATTACCATAATAAAATAATTTTTCTAGAAGGTTACTTGAAAATCATGTCTTTTTTATTGATATTAATAAAACGTTCATGAAAACAATATATGTTATTTATCATAATTTATTAATGGATTATTCAAAAATTTAGTAATGTTATATATATCATTGTATATATTCTATTATTAAATAACAATTTTGTGGGATGATTTTTTTTGTATCTAATTATCCTTATTTTTAGGCGATACTATTTTGAAAAGTTATGAAAGCCATTTTTTCCTTACGTAATTCATGACATTAGGAATTATTTGATTTTATATGACTCTATATATCAATAATGATGGGTGGAGACCTATATGGACCCCCAGTTCATTTTTTAGGATTTTAAATCTCATTGTATATCTATAGGAAATGATTATGGAAGAATGTGTACTATATTAGAGTAATCTAGTATAGAATGCTTCATATCCTATGGGAATTATTTCAGGATTCATGATCAATTATATTATACAAATATGTTACTAATGAAAACTCCACAGTAATATATTTTCCTATATTAATGTTTATGCTTTACATTTTTCATGTGTTATTTTTTATTTCTTTGATATTGCAAATGTACATGATATTCTATGTTCTTATGATATTATTTTTTTTATGTTATGTTTTAATGTTTTTTTATTTCCCTTATTTGTGTTTCAAAAAAAAAATTGACCATTATTTTTTATTATTCAATTCCATTTTCCTTATTTCAAACCCGTATTTTATGAATCTTACTCACTCTTCAATGAACTTTTTATTTTATACTTATAATTTTACCATGCGTTCTCACACATATATCATCAAATCGTTATTACTTGTTGATATGTTTCCATTATTGAGAATTTTATCCAACCATTTTTTTATGTTATCAATCCCCGTGTTATAATGATGATTATTTCATATTTTATGGAAAGAAGATGTTATATAGTATAATAGTTCTGCACAAATGTTCTTAGGTTTTGTAAAATAATATGTTTATGAAGCTTGTCTCCATGGACAAAAACCATTATTTCCTTCAATTGAGATACTATTTAAGAGATGTTTAAATTAAACCATGATATCAATGTAATACATATGTATGATTATATTCATCATCACAAAACTAGTAGTAAGAAATTTCTCACTATGAAGAAACACATTGAGGCTTTTCATCAAGAAAGAAATGGGTAGTTTAACAGTAGTGGTGGTTCATCATTTATAGAAAGTAACATCATATGATGATTTTAATATAAAAATATTGATCATAAGTAAATGAAGTGAGACCTACCATCTATGGAGTGCTAAGATTATGGTAGGTTGGTTCACCTCCAAATATAATGTAGGTTCCCCTAGTGGATTAAAAATGATGAGGTATAAAAAAACAATATTCTAAAAAGGAATTTGATATAACATAGAAGAGTGTATATAAGAGCTATATTAGTCATACAGGTTAGGGTGGGGGAAACCATGCCTCAGGTCTAGAATAGAAGATCTAATAAAGTATTTATTTTTTTGGGGAGTGAGTAAGGGGATTATGTTTATCATGCAGGACATCATTGTATTGTTCATCCTACTCTATTTGATCATGGTTTAGAATATTATATTGATCATATTTTGATCCTTGTAGCATATTCATTAGGATTAGTGGTATTTAATAAATAATATTCTCATTAAATTATAGTTAATTGTTCTTATGAGAGTTTCATGTTCACCGTAGAGAACAAATATGGGGTGATGACTAAAGACACACGATTAGGATAGTGGGGAGAGGGATGAGCCGTTATACAGAATTTTCACATGATTATAGTCGTTATTAGTTTGTAAAGATTTGTATTGTTCTTGAAATGGACAATTATTACTTAATTCTTAGGATACATTAGTGAGTTGTATATTGATCGCATACCAATTGTTATCTTTATCGAGTGTCGTTCATGACTAATGATTGTAGTTTCCATGTTATTTTGGGAATGTGAGATATATGTCATGAAATTAAAATAATAATACTTAGTACTATGGATTAATTTGAGATCAAGCTAACAAAAATGTATTATATGATGGTATAACATATCTGGAAGTTCTTTCCCTTAGTTTTTGTCACTTTTAATATGTGTTCCACAATGAATATCAGGATATCCACTAGATAGAAAGGTGGATATCAACATAGACGTCGTGCAAGATATAATGTCGATTTTGATTCCTCATTTTCAAATTGTTCCATTAAACCCTAGAGATACTAAATCTCTGAATGAGCTCTTGAAATACAAGGTGTTTTAAAGATTCATCAAATACCCATCTAGTTATCTAGTTCTATTCACCAATAATGATGATGCTTTATTGAGGTTTTTCACCATTTAGTTGACGTTGATTCAAGTGATAGTCAATGATTGGAATAATTGTTATTTTATACACTATATTTTCATAAAATACGTGTAGTACCTATATTTTATATGATGGATATGAGATTTTTTAATCACCGGATTTCTGTGAGGTGTTCAAAAATACACCGTATTACTTTTATATGAGGGTATCGTCATATGAGAACTTGTTGATTCATTGTGGTTTAACAAAAACAGATATAGAATTTATGTCCTTGATGAATCATGCTTCCACCTATTGTTATATTCTTCTAATAACATTTCCATTGATGATATATATGTGTATTCTATCTCTAAATACAAACACGTTAAAAACATAGATATTGATTTATAGGACTTGTGGTAGAATCAAATGTATGCCAAGTTATCAATGATTCAATTTTGGATTGATCATGTAAAAATCAGTGTAAATTTGATATTTTTTGTTTTTATATTATTGGAACCTATGATATTTAGGTCAATGGATTCATTAGAATAGACCAGAATCCATTTCTTGATTCATTTCATTTTGGGTTTTACTAGATATTACGGAACGATTATTCACAACTACTCCCACTTAATAGAACCAATGATGAATTTGACGACAATGGGGCTGATTTCTGTGTGGTATAATTATTATTAGGATAAATTTCAATATCTAATGGAAAGGATATCCTTAACACAAATTTTTTTCATGCTCAATTTTTTTATGGAGTATAACATATATTGTGAAATATGTGTGGAAGTTCTAGGGGTCTAATTGATACAAGATGGTAATGTGGAAATTTATAGCCCACTAAATTTGATGTTATATAATCATAACTATTTGAAACAAGACATGGAGTTTCAAATGATGATACATTTGTTAAAATATAAGCATTATTAAATATTGGATTAATGGTATGTGGTGTACAAGGACCTTAAGATTCAAAAATATATATTTTCTCAAAATGTTATATATTCCTCTAGTAGTTTTTTTGGTTTACAGTTATGAATTATTTTTAATTTTAGTTTCTTTATACCCTGGAAAATGGTACATCATTATGACTATTTTGAGTTAGAAGACTCAGAATTCAATTTTGTAGGAGTCCAGTAGGGAGTCTTAGAAGATAACACTTTTTTAAGTGATTAATTTAGATATCCTTGAATATAAGTTTCACATTACACTTTTTCACTTATCCATAACCACATTTTATCTAGGTAGGATATATATAAGTAAAATATTAGATCTAATGTTTTTTTCCTTGAGGGTCAGCATCTATAGTGGAGAGACACCACTATATTGGGACATCGATAATGGACTGATTGATCATGTCAAAATTCATTTAAGAGTTTCAATATATATATATATATATATATCCATAATGGATTAAGGAATTAAATCATCAAAGTGTATTGTATAGTTAGGTCATACCATGATGTAATGTTACATTTTTAAGTAGTTCTGATGATCAAGGATGATGAATGAAATAGTGGTTTCTGGGATGTGGGGCTCCACATATCAGAAGGTAAAGGAATAGAACAAAAAACTCACACTTATTTTTTACATTCTTCACATTCATAAGTTGAAGTGGGTTTATGTCACTATAATGTAACTAAACTGTTTTCCAAGGTCACCCTAAAGGAATGAAATTATAAGGGTGATTTTAGATCAGTTGATTAACGTTTCACATTAATTTTTAATTTAGGAGACCTTCATTATGAAAGAACTTCGAAATATCTATATTCATTGCACAGTGAATCTTAATGAAATTCCAATGAATATTATATCTTCTTGGAATTTTTTTACCTAGAACATATAGTGGGGATTATAAAAGGTTCATGGTACTTAATTACACTAATGAAATACTTGTCACCCCGAAATTGATAAACAATCTGAGAATACTATTAATATTATAGAATAAAATCTAAAAGCATGTTCCATGGAAAATGGGGGTTCCTAGGTGGACCACATTTATTTATTAGAGTTTACTTACATTAATAGCTACATCAATTAAATTTATATATAACAATTTGAGACTATTTTTTGTAGTCATTTTAATTCAGTCGTATATTTTTTGAGGCTTGAGAATCATCACTCATTGGGTTGAGTCACATACAACATATGTTTGGGAGTATTTAATTGATTATGAATTGGTTTCATATGATATATATTATGATGAGGTTTAATTTTTATCAATGATTATAATATTTTGTGGTGGGGGATTTAGTTTAGTTTTGTGTTTCACTTTGTTAGTGACATTATCATATTCGGAAGTATAGAAAGTTTTCACCTTGGTATGTGGGCTCATTTTAGATCATGTGTTGGTTTAGAGTTATGGAATACAAGTTGGATCTTCTATAATATTTTTTTCCCATGAAATGAATTATACATGTGGCTTAGCTTCCAAGGTATACCACTAATCCTTCTCATGTGACATTCATTGATGATACTGATATTCAGATAGATAAATATTTTGAGGTTTTTATCATTCATTTGATTTATCAATGTGAGACTAAATTGAATAAAATATAGTTACTATGTTTTGATTGAAGTTCCCTCATGGGTGTGTCTAGGAGGGAAAATGAGAGTGAGATTCAGATATATAAGATGGCATGTTTGAATTATATGCCAAAAAGATAGTGAGGTACCTTTGAATACCTGATAAGAATCCCAAAACCCAATTAGGATGTCGAGGACCTCTTTATAGATGGTGGGGAACCACAATCTCAATGAGTAACAACCAACTAATAAGTGAAAGAAAATGGATATAAAGTGGGCCCCTTAGAGGAATTAAAATGAGGGTGAAATCATAATTTTACATCAATGATCAATTTTATTTATACGCCTTCCCTTCCACCCTCAATCGACCTGGTTGAATGAAGGGTGTCTAATTGGGGATTTTGGATCCCTCTTTCTCATCAGTTCCCCATTTGAAGTCTTTTTTGTTTTCGGATCTCTCTTTTGGTGAGTGAAGCCCATTCCTCCGCTATATTCTTCCTCCAACAATTTTCATTATTCTTGAATCCTCGTTTTAATATTTGGGGTATTTTAGGGTTCTTTTCTAATTGGTATTGATTCATGTGGCAATTCATTTAGATAATAATTTCTTATGCCTGAGGTAGGTGGTTTGGTGATATTCCATTAATTTATGAAGGGTTTCCATGTGTATATGTTATTTTTATGTATCAAAATAAGGAATTCATTGTTTAATTTAATTAATAATTTAAAAATATCCCAAATATAAATTTGAGGAATCATATAATAGGCTTTGATTTTTTTTTGGTTGGTATAGTCTAAAATATAGGCAGTCATACATGGTGTTTTGTACATTAGAAATTCAATGAAAAATCGATTTTTGACTCTATAATTTCATTAGACATTACTATTAACCAATTTGTTTCACAAACTCTTTTAATTTTTCTTGAGACTTAAGAAATCTATTAAATTAATTATTTATGATCACATTAATATATAATTAATCGACAATAGTTGATTAAATGAATAATTTAGGTAAATATTGGTTAATTAAATTATTGGTAAATCTATTGACGTACTGAATAACTCTTATATAATGAAATATATTAAATTGTGGATGATACTGATGTACACGATCAGGGTAATTCGTGGACTCTATCCATGGGACTATGATTACATGTTCAATTATCTATAAATATGTATATCTATATCTATATAAATCAAATTTGTTATTCCCTTTGTGATCATGAGTTGGGGATATGACTCCTATAGAGTTTGGGTGACCATGAGTTTTATCCACATATTCATGAGAATACACTTTGAGTCATCCATATAATTGGAGACCAGACTATGTCATTTTTTGTAGTATTTGATTTATTCCATCGAGTGTTGAGAATTTAGTTTTTTTATCTACTATATTTTGTGCATGAGCATTTTCTGGGATCATATGGACTTGAAGTTTTCTCAGAGACATTTTCCCATTGGATCAAGTAGGTTTGGGTTGACCTCACGTGTCATCTTTGAACCCATGGATTGATAGTTTATTTATTTTATGTATTATTATGTTGTATATTAAAAATTATCACATCCATATATATGTTAATTTACATGAACTATATATTCTCTAGAAACTGTTGATGGTGTCTTTCTATGTTGTATTCACACCCAGATCAAACCAATGGTGTGACCTAAGTATACTTCATGTTTTCATTTCAATATAAGGGAATTCCACATGTGGTTAAACAGTTTCATTCTTTTTCACAATTGCAGGATGAATTGTGTGACAAGGAATTACCTCAAAAAATTATTTCCATTCCGGATTAGTTTGATAATTATTCAATATTAAGTATGAAATTCATATTGTTATAACTTTTTTGTAGTTTTTGGATATTTGTGCGTCAATATTGATTCTTTTTTGTTTATTTATGTGATTTAAGTTATTATTTTTATTTTCAATATAATTATTACAATAGATAGAGTGTATAGTATCTGCATGTTGTCCTCTGAAACCCTCATAATTACCCGAAAACCTCTACAATATGTTATTTCATGCTTGTGGTATTATAGGGATCTGATTTTGACACTTATTAGTGAACCAGGTAAAGGATAATAAAAATATATATGTTCTCACTATACAGTTTTAAAATATTTTTCACACTCAAAATGATAGTTTTAAATACTCATTATTACATATTTCTAGTAATTTTCTTAATACAATCAAACATGTTCAATTAATTACGTCTAATATATCTTGTTACATAAGTGTAATGGATTAAATTAATTTTGTAACATTATTCTTATATCCAAAGATACATCTTTTTTAATGGTTTACTTCCTCTGACATATATAACAGTTCTCTATTTAAATGATTCACCTTTTATTTTTCAATACCAATTCAATTTTTATTACATTCCATTTCCAAATAATCTTCTTATATTTATCTATATAGATACTATTCCCTATAATAAAATAATTTTTTTCAAATTTCATTCATAAATAAGAATTAATTTGACTATGTGTTATATAAAAAAGAGACAACTATTTGTTTTCCATACATAACTATTAAAAGTATGTAAATCTAATTAACATTGTATACCTAGAAGGATCTTATTTATTTCAAAATAAATAAATTAAAATCTCATTAAAATTGACATTCCATTATCATTATTAATGAATGTTAATTTCTTTAGAATATTCCAAATTTCTTGGATCAGTGAATCTTGATAAGCCACATTGTTGATAAAAGATAGATTGGAATATACCAAAAGAATACTCGATTATATTTCAAATATAGATTGAAATGGTAACAAAGATGAATAAATCTCAATAGAAATCATGTTCCTAGATAGATTACGTGGAAATAGATACTCTATATATTAACAATTATGAAATAATAATGAAGAAAATTCTACCCCAATAGACTATCATTTTTAAAATTAGATGTGAATTCATAAAGAGTTATAATAAAATTATTTCTAAGAATGAATTATTTTTTTATAAATAAATAATATCCTTTTTTATAACTCTAATGGATTTAAGGTGGATTCCACCTTATTACCATATTTTTTTTCTATGCTAGGAATTTAACATGATATTGATAAGGTGTAATTGGTAAATTGTGTAATATTGTAGTAGAGTTAAATTTCCACCATGTAGTGATTTGAAAACTAACGGGTTTTACCTCAAAATATATCATAGATTATCAATTTTAAAATTCATTATATACTAATTATAGTCATCTATGTGGAATAGTTGATTGGGTTTACACATTTATGAGGGGGTAGATGAATTAAGAATCCATAGAATATTTATATGAAGATGTAGACGCATGAGAGTGATGTAAAAAATATTTTTCTACGTATTATTGTAATATTTTTCAATCTACATTTTTTTAGAATCAATTAAAACAATTTGATGGAAAAATTATATGATTCAGTTACATGAAAAGTGAGAATATGATTCAGAGTGAACTAATGTTGAGGAGGGTGTTGTGAAATTAATTTATCATTGTTATTTTTTATGGTTATATTGTTCATGTATACATGTATTTGGTTAATTGATAACTAAAATATTATAATGATTATAATTTTTCAATAAGGTGTTGTATTGGAAAAATAATATTTAGAAAAATGTTTCATAAAAATATTTTCCAAACTAACTCACCCCTCACACTCATTATTACTACATAAAATCATTATGATTTATAAATATTTTGTCCCTTTGGGTCTACAACATTATTATTTATCCAACATATTGATTTTTTCACATGAACATTTACTTCAATTTTGTCTTGTAAGCCGTTTCCATGTCTTAACTCTAGTTCATCTTGAACAACTTGAGCATCCACTTCATCAAAATATAATTGTCACCATCATTTTCTAAAAATATGGTTTTTTTTCAAAATTAAAACTTTTCTATACAACTAAAGATATATATAATATCCCATTTTTATTGAGATATTCCTTATAATGATATTCTATATTCTACTTGATTTTCATTTTTCATCCACCAAAATTTTTCTTATATTATATATCAATTAGGATCACATTTTCCTCCATAGTTTTCATTATCGGTTATGTATATATTCTATTATTTTTTATTAATATTAATATAAACAAATATTGAATAATTACATGACACACTATCAATTTCATCATGTATCATAACATATGTATTGATATGGGATATTATTCTTAAGATAATTAATGATTTCTTCTTTATTATATTTCGTGCATAGATCATATCAATAATTCATTATCATAATTCAATATTTATTCCATTTTTCAGTTTCATATTTCTAATATATCCTAAAAGAATATAATTTTTTCCTCATTTTGTAGAAATAATAATATATAATAATTTCATATATAATTTTAATTATGTATATGAATTTGCCTTTAGATTCTAAATGAAATAGTTCACAATTACTTCTATGAAATTATTATAGAAACATTATAGCTCATTTATCATTATTACTAAAAATATCCAAATTAATATATTTTTTTAAAAAAATATGTCATATATCTAAGGGTATTAATTTAGAAGATTCTAGATACCTTATATATATATATTTTTCAAAACCTTTTTATTTACACATAAAAGTCCAAAAACACTATAGGGTATGATATCTGACCTATAATTTTATATTTATCATCATTTTCAAATATAGGATCTACTTATTTGATTATTTTTATATAAAAGATCATTTTGAAATACAATTACAAAAACTATATTATCCTTTGTTTAAAATTTACCTAATAATATTTTACCATTATTATGAATATAATAACATTTATTCAATACAAGAACAAATCCATTATGTAATTTGATATGAAAATCTACTCTATATAATGAAATATGCCATATTACATTCATTTATAATATATACACATTGTCTCATATATGTATTTTTAAATATTTATGGTTTCTATATTTGAATATAAATTAGTAAATAATAAATTATATTTAATTTCCAATGTTATAAAAAAAGAAAGAGTTCATAAATGATAAACATTCTTATAGAAGAATATTATACTAGATTTTAATTTAATTTATTATAATTAATATTATAATTACTAATAATCCCTTATTTAAATTATACAACCAAATACTTGTTTATCTCCATCCTAATATTTTTTTTCATTGGAGTATATTGTGTATGTTCTTTTTACTTTGAACTTTCCATTGAACATATCTACACTACTACTTTATTATTAACCCCAAGATCAAAATATATGTATTTTATTGTTTCATTTTTATCTTTGAGAACCATAGATATAATAAATGTGAGTGTATTATATATATTATTCATTTATAGTTATGAATAAAAATAAATAAACATAGTTTCATGTATAAAAAAGTGATATCTGTGGATATATTTTATCCATTATGTATCCTAATTATGATAATCATTATATGTATCTAATTAAATTATGAATATGTGGATCATCTTGTATTATAACTTCTAACATACACAAATAATGATTTAAGTATTTTATTTTTTTAATTTCCCCACTCACTCATGGAATAACCCCCAGATATAGGACAACATGGTGTATCAATCCATACCTGTATGATATTTTTAAATATTAGTTGATATTAATGAAAATATTATATGATATAAATAATCTACATCATCCATATGTCTAATTTAGGATTCATTTTGATCCATACAAGAATAAAAATGTATCTCAATGCGTATAAAGACTCTAATATATAAAATTTTCTCTCATAAGATAGTACCTTGTTTATGTGACTATTACAATCGTGGTAATTTTTTCAATTTGGATATTCTCCATATGTATATATTATTACAAAAATATAGAAATTATTTATTAATTTATATCTATAGAGTAAAAAAATTAATCATGATTACTATTCTTAATAAAATATTAATTAATTTAAAATTTCATATTCCCACTATTTTTATAAAATCTCAAAATCCAAAATCTATGAATTGTGAATATATAGTCTCTTGAATATTATCATGTGGGAATATTTGTTTTTCTTTAATATAGTATTTACAAAAGATATTTTATTATTAAAAATTATTTAGATATGATTTTCAATTTACATGTTCATTATCATGTAGCACTTTGATTAGTTGAGATGAATCCAAAGTCCAAAAAATATGTAGTTTGATTTAATATACTATTTCCCACATAATTAATAAAGATTAATATGATCTATAAATTTTATTATATTTTAGTTAATTAAACCAATTAATATCACTGGAACTCATTAATAAATGATGAACAATTATGTCTATCAAGAAGCACATTCTATGTTTCATTATAATTCATGAAATAGTAGGGTTCTACTAGAAATGTGGGATATTTCCACACTTATATTCCCATTTATTATAGTATCCCTAGTTATGGGGAATACTATTTCAATGATTTTAAAATATATGGTCATACTCACATTATACCAATGGTTAAATTGAAACAGTTTTTGAAGTGATTTTGTTTTACTCAGTTGTGGCCCCCATACCAAATTCCAAATTTATCATCATTCATTATCCAATGTGGATCTATTTTTTACACACCACAAAATTATTCACATCATTGATGTTGTGTTTTTTTCAATTATATCACTTCCGTCATAATTTTGAGTGTTTAGACTCATCATTTATTCCCCCATGAATCCCCATTATTCTTTTCAAGAGATCTAATGACATTCATGACTCTATCAGGTATTGGGTTTTGCTAATTCACTGGTTCATGGCCTATATATATTATTTTCATTTTATTAATTCATCATAAATTTTATTGATTTCCATGTAATTTATAATTCTTTGTAAATAATTAATACAACAAAAATTATAAATAAAATAATCTTTTACGTGATATATATCAGGGGTTATGTAATTATTCATCATTGTGAGAATTTTTTTTGTAATCTATTAGGTTTTATGTAATTAATAAAAAATCATTTTTACATCAATCCATCAATAAAAAAATTATATCTATTTTCAATTTAATATATATTTAAATTATAAAATTTATTGGATGATTAGATAACATTTTATGGAATTAGAAAACTTTTAATTACTTTTTCATAGTATATACATTTAAATATATAAGTATTACATAAGATAATTATTTTTATTATGAACCTATATTATTCCTAATATCAAAAACATCAAATTGGTGTATTTCAATAATCTAAATCATCTAATAATTGAAATATAAAAATTACGCCTTATTTAGTTTATTCTGTAATTTTGAGAAAAAATTGAAAAGATTTCCTTATATTAATAATTATAAAAGTTCCACACCACCTTCATATATTTATTATTTTCTGTATTATTTTATTGTATGCATATTTTAAGTCCATACATAAAAAATTAATTTTCTCTTTTTAGAATAAAATTATTTTAAATCTGTTTGGAACTATGAATTATGTTAAAACCCATTTATTGATTTTCATATTCATCCTCATTGAAAATTTAAAAAATAAATTTATTTTATTATGATAATAAATATAAAACATTGTTTATGAAAATATATATAGACAATGAAATATATTATTATAAAGAATCCCATTTTTTTCTATTATAATTTTTATTATTAAATACATTGGATGTTCTTACTTATTATTTTATAAACTCATTATTATCTAGAATCCTATTATTATACCTCACAAAAATATTTCCAATTTTTTAAAGACTATAAAAATTTGGTGGGTATCCCATGAATTTATCTTCCCCTTTAATAATATTTATTTAGAGTGATGGTGTAATCTCACATATTTATTTAAATTTATTTATATTAATTGAATGATTATTATTGTTATTGGATGATACTTTTTTATTATATATTTTTTTATTTTAATGTATTTGTTTTTAGATCCTATGACTCCAATGTTTGGAGTATCTCCAGGTGATATAATTTTCAAATCAAATTCATCAATTGCATACACATCACTATTATGGTATTATGGGGTTATTTCTAAAATTCTACATATAATTATTATAACATTGATGAATTATACAAGGACACAAATGAGCTATATAAAATTAATATCATGTTAATAAATCCATATATATATTTTAAATATCTCATCGAAATGTATAAAAGTTATTGCAGTTACATGATTTCCACTTTTAAGGAATTATATAATTTAAATACCATATTGTAAATCAATAAAATATTGACAACAAATAGAGTTAATAAATTTAATACTATATTACAAATAAAATATATTTCATCTTACATTCTATTTTTTATATTTTAATAAATAATTTATTATATTAAAAAACTATTTTTTGTTGGTGGAGTCTCAAATGAATATGGTGAAATAGAAACATATAAACATTTAATTAATCAAATAATTTTTTTTGAAATATCATTTTTGGTAGTTTTTTATTGTCAAATATTTTCTAAGGATTCATGGTTATTATTATTTATATTATTATATTCTAAAATATTTATATTATTTAATAATGAATTTTTTATATATTAATGCATATAATTTTTATAAACCATACTAATTCAATTTCAATTGAGTTTTATAATATGTATGATTCATTTTTATATTTTATATTTTATATTTCTTCTAATGTATGGTTTATTCGTTACCTTAATGACGATAATGTTCGAAGGATATAGTTAATTTATAAAGAAGTGAACTACCATAATAAATAATATATTTTCAAATTAAAATTTATTTATAATATCATAATGGATAAAAAATAATGTAAATACTTTTAGTGAAATAAATTTTATGATTAGAATAGAGAAATTTATAATGAACACTCATGAAGCATTAAATATTATCTTATAACTCATCAAAAATGACATAAATGAATTTAATAATAATATAATAATTAAAAACAGTTATAAATAGTTATTAATTAAATATTTAATTTATTAATTTCATTATCTAGGACATTAATTTCAAGTGTATAACACTTTCAGGCATAAGATAAGTGTTTTTTTACGAACCTCAAATTTTCCATATGGATATAATTTCTCTCTATTTTCCCTATCTTACCACTTATTTATATTATTATAAATCCAATAATTTATATTTATATATTCAAAAATCATGTCTCTAGATCATTTCATCCTTTTTTTGGGATATACATGTTTTAAAAATGTTCAATTCAAAATTATTCCTGACAAGAAGGCCCTATTAAAGGGAACTCTCAGGTTTCTTACCCTTTTTCAAGTACACTACATAATCTACATTAATAACTATTATTTTTCTAAAATCACTCCTTTTATCATGAAAAACGATATTGGTTACTTTAATTTTTATATAAACAATTATTCCTTTTTCTTTTTTAATGAATCTCGAAACATTTCTCTTAAACCTCCCTAAAATGTTTTATATCTATAGATTATTAAACACTATTTTTACATGTTTTCAAATTAGATGGATATAAATTATCACTATGTGGGACTGTATGAATTTATCAATGTCAATTAAAGATTTAAATCCATTTTTTCATGGACACCACTAGGGTATGCTCTTTAGATATGACTTTTGAAATGATTATGATAACCAATTCATTCATGGGTGACCTTTATGGTAAATTGTTGATATATATGTATGATTATTCATGTGGAAGAGGTATTTATTAACATGTTGAGATGGTTATTCCCATATATAAATCCAATAAATTGGATAATGTTTAGTCCCATGAGACGTTGTGTGCAATGGTTTTGGTGGTTAGCCTTGAATCGTGCACCTTTTGCAACTATCTGGGTGGTTAGCCTTGACTCATGATACTCCATGTCAAATAAGCCTTGAATCATGATTATGTCATGTTTTATGTTGTCTCAACATTACTATGATTTCATGATTAATTGATCCCATATTATATATGATTTTCATTCATATGTTTATTCATGTTCCATTCCTTTTTATGGCATCATGTTATGCCTTCTGATCCAAATTTTATGCTTTATAATTATATTAATTATCATACATGGATTTGTAGCTCATCCAATTATTATGGTATAACCTATGTTATAAAAAATTGATGTATGGGATAAAAGGGTGTTATGAACTCATTATTACGATTAAATAAAATAAATTTTATTTTGGTATCATGCTTTCAAAATATGTATTAAATCTTCAAAAGACACTAGAAATTACGATCCATGGATTTTATTTTTAGGATAATTATTCATAAAATCATGTAATATTATGTGTAAATTTCTATTACGATTATAGTTGGTTTCAAAGAATGGTCTAGTTTTTTTAGAGATTAATATTTTGGTACTTTAGTATGAACCCTAGGGTTAATTCTATCACCATGGATAACCTGAATTGATATATATGGAATTTCAATTTGATATTATTTTCATTCATAATTTTATCCTTCCATGATTAATGTTTCTTATTTTATACACTTATTAACCAAGTATTATGGTCCCCTTAATTTTGAATTATCTTTCTTAGTTTATGTCTTGAAAAAAGAGAACTCGTACCAACAATCAATGTGATATGAAATATGACGCTTAACCTAATTAAATTCCAAATATGATGGGGATTAGATCTAAAAAATTCATGACAGTACATGCCCCATTGGATTAAGCTATGAATAATAACATGAATCTAGTGAAACACCCTTCTTCTCTGTGGAAGAGAAAGTTGATGTTGAATATTTTATCCAAAAAAGGCCTAACATGTGTAGGAGATCATTGAATCCCCTCCTCGAGGAACATTGGATTATGTCCATAGAAAATATTTTATTATCCCCCCAATACTCATAAGAAGTGAAATTTGTATTGGAAGTCAATTGTTTTGATGGGGAAACTAATCAGTGGTGGAAACTTGTCAAGAACATGAAGTCCAAGGGGGGAATTGATAACTTGGAATGGGATTATTTTAATAAAAATATTTTTCAATATTTAATTTCCGCGAACTCTCCATATTAATATGAGAGGTAGTTCCTCAATCTAAAACAAAAGTAAGATTAGTCTATCAGGGAATATGATGAAAAAATCACAAGATTTGTATGATAGGCCTCTAGCTTTTAAATTAATAGCAAAAGAATGTATGATCAATTCCTTGGATGACTATGGTTAAGTGTAAAATATGAATTGGTTATTTGAGGTGTTGAGAGCAATGAATAGATTAGTCTTTGTTCCCACTAGGATGAAATGAAAATTAGAGACTCTCAATGGTCTCATTGGCCCATATATAAAAATAGGAAAATGAATTCTAATATTGGTGGGGAAATAGATATATCCCACGATGGAATGAAAACCCAGTCTCCCACATGTCCAAATTGGGGGAGTGGAAAGAATCTTTGGAACTATCTAAATGGAACCAGGAAAGGATTCAAATGTGGGAGACTGGGTCATATGGATAACAAATGCCAATAGTACATGAAGAAACCCACTAATAGATAAGAATGAGGGAATTCTCATATCAATACTCTGTATGTTGTGTAGTGTTTCACCTACAAGGAACATGGGAATAATGTGAACCATTTCTCTAATATGAGGTTTGGTTTAGTTAATCAATAAAAAAATCTCTAAAGTAGCTTGGAAAACCATATTCTATCACTTTTTCTGAGGAGGAATCCAACAACAACTTGATGATAGGTATGTTAGATAATCATTAATGAATAGTGATTGTACCATTTGACACTTGTTCTATATAATATTTCATATCTGGAAGGTATAGTTGAGTAATTCGATAACCACCACAAAATATGGATGTTTATTTTACTGTGACAATAGATATGGGGAAATTATTTCATCTAAGTATATAAATCCTCCTCATTTGGTGTTTGAAAATAGAACCACCCAGAAAAACTTTTTTCACTTTCTTTAGGGGATTTTGAAGCTATTTTTGGCATGTATTGGCTATATTTACTGAAATCCAACATTGACTAACACGAAATGGATATCATTGTTCACATCTTATGGAATCATCAAATTTTATACAATTGTAAGGAGGAAGAGGATTCTCTATAAAAATAATCATCTCAATTTTGAATATTTTTCAATTTTGAGAAATCATATCTATCTAAAATGATTATGAAAAAAGGAGAGAATCATTCATGAATACATGCACATCATGAGGGATTAAACTGATGCATTCCCTAGATCATTACCTTGTCTTCCTATGGATCGACAGGTTGGGTTTAGAATTTATGATATTATTGTATCTTTCCCTATATCAAATATGCCTTTTAAATTTCCAACGTTGGGCTTGAAGAACTAAATAATTAGTTACAGGAGAATCTGTATAACGGTTTCAGACACCTGATTTCTTCTTCATGGTGTGTCCCAGTCCTCTTCGTAAATATGAAGGATAGATCAATGAACTTGTTCATTAACATTCATGAGATTAACAAAATCAAAATAATGAACATGTATCCCCTGCAATATATATATGGAATGTATGATCATATAGATGGATCCAATTGTTTATCTAAGGTGAACCTCCGATAAGGAAATCACCAAATTAAAGGAGAGGAAGGAGATATTTTTTAAGAATTCCTTTTGAAGTTGGTATGAACACTATGAGTTTGTAGTAATTCCCTTCCGACTCATTAATGCTATGGAAATTTTCATTTATATTATGAATAAATTATTTATAAATTATCTTGAAAACTTGTGGTACTATTTATTAAATATATTCCAATATACTATATGAGTAAGGGAAAATATGAGGAGCATTTGAATATGGTACTGATGACATTTTGAAGGGAGAAACTATATTAAAAATAAATTTAATTTTATTTCTGGATGGAGGATGTATAATTATTTGGGAATAAAATCACTAACAATAGGATATCTATGAAACCATCCTCGAAAAAGGAAATCAAAAATTTTCCCAATACATAATTAATAAAGTAAATACCATGTTTCATTGGTATATATAGGTATAGCTGGGGATTTGAGATGAAAATCTCATGATTGTAAAATTCAATAACCAATATGACCCAGAAGGGAGAAAAATTTATATGGTCCAGTGAATGTGACAATAGCTTAAAAGTGTTGACAAATAGGCTTATCATAGCACCATTGCTGACACAACCAACATGTGGGGAACTCTTTGTGGTGTTCGTTCAATCTTCAATGAATGTATTAGGATATTTACTTAATCCAAATGAGAAATTCATATCTTTCACCTCAACGAAGGCGAATATTCATGAAGAAAACTATTCCACGCATGATATGGAGTTGGTTTCTAGTATTATTTCATTGAAAATCATTCAGAATTATCTCTATGGAGATACGTTTGATATATATATTATTTATAAGAAACCAAAATATATATTCACATAGAAGGATCATAGTCATATCTATAGAATATTGTTATATCTCATCAATTATTATGAGGACTCAGTCCACTACAATCTAAATAAAAAAAATATGGTTTGCTAATTCTCTATGTGAAATACTCAATGAATAATTATCAATAATGAGAATTGAGAAGGATCCAATATTCAATGAACCTTGAACTAGGGAAACGAGAATATTTATTTAAGGAACATTATCAATCGTTTCTCAAATGATTTCTAAACATTCTTAAAAAACGAAAATAGTGGTCATTCAATGAAATTATATGGACATTTATAAAATGGTGGTAGGAGTTAGAAATAGGAAATCCTCAGAGTTCCAAATGGATTCGAAAGGAGTCATGAGATTTGGTTCACAACTATGTGTACCATCCAATCCATATGAAAATAAATAGGTTGTGATTTATGCACATATCTCCACCTTCTCTATTCACCCATGGATCACAAATTTGTATCAAGCTCTCGGATAAAACTTTTGGTGGGACAATATGTAGAAGGAGATCACTAAATACACATTAATCATCCATGAATGTCTAAATGTGAAGGAAAAAATTAAAAGGTATAAAGAAATGATGTAATTGTACCCATAACGACATGGAAATTCGAAAACAAAACCATATACTATGTCATCGGACTTCTGAATACACCCATAAGAAATATTGTTATATCGGTTGTTGTGGATCGTCCTATAAAGATAGATCACTTTAACAAAATTAGAGAGTACTTTTCACTATATCATCTTTTTATAATATAGATAAAATAATTTGTAAGGATTCATGGACTACTAATATTGATTTTACCCAATAGAGATCCATGATTTACATAAAATGTTATGGAAAAGTCACCAAGATGCTCTAAAAAGATATGGATCTTTTGTACGGCCTATCTTCATATAAATTGATGGCCAATCTGAGAAAACTATTTAGACACTAGAAGAAATGTTGTGTAAGAATCAGGACCTTCTTATCAAGTATGTTTTTCCTTTTCTGGTCATTTCATAGGAAAAAAATGGTTTTTTGGGAATATTCTAACTACACGCATGTACTTTATGAGTACATGGCTTTTATTCGGTAACTGCTGGAAGCCAGGTGTCGTTAGTGTAGTGGCCATGGACATGGCCATGTCACCTGGATGCCACCAAAAGTGGAGTATAGAAAATGAAAGTACACATCGTGTACTTTGTTTTTTCATTAAACGCACTGGGGTCACATCTAATCAACAAAAACACCCCCTTCTTCATTCGTCTCATCCATTAGCGTCACACGACTACAGATCTTCGATGAACCCTCGAGCGATCGTCCATCCTCCAAATCAAATATTATCGGTTGCATTGGAATCGCATCAGTGAGTTCTCTCTTCTCCTAGATCTTCATATTCGGTTTTCTCCTCTTTCATGAGATATGTTGGGTCGATCATTTTATATGTTTTATAATATCTATGATGTTATAAAGTGATTCAATCATCTAGGTTCAAGTATATTGATCTCCAAATGCTTTGGTAGGTTTTTTGTACCTTTCTATGTAATGTCTTTTAATTTTATGTGCCAATGTGGCCATTACCCATGAACGGGGTATTTTGTGTTTACCGTTTTAGACCTACTATTTGTCTACATCACTTGTATGCTTGACTAGAGGTAAATTAAATGTGATTAGGGTTAAATTTTTATGATTTGGATGGTTTTGCCTTGCATTTTTGTTTTTGACCGTTTGGTCTAGCCTTGAATGTTAGGCTGCAGTTGTTTACCATTCCAAGTGTTGTCGGATGGTGTGACAATTTTTCGGAAATGTTGTTATATTTTAGACTGCTAGAAAATTAGTTATTGTGGTTTAACGTGCCCTACATGCGATGTTATACATGTTTGATATACATCTATCCATGATAACCTAGTATTTAGAACATAAGGGGAATGGACGTTGAGGACTCCTCTAGAGTGTCTTTATAACTATACGATGTGAGACCATAGGGGGAATTGACATTGATTGCTCACTTAGAGTGTTTGTAGTTCCTCAACGCGGGCCATAAGGGGGGATTGAAAATGAGTGCTTCACTAGAGCAACATTACTACCGATATGAGACTACGGTGGGAATTGAGGGTAAGTGCTTCCTTAGAGAGTATATACTTTAGCTGGACCAGAGAGGTGAGACTGTGTGTGCTTCTCAGAGGTTGGAATTTACGTGTAGGGTTACACCAGAGGGGTTAGGCTATGAGTAATTCCAATAGGGTTACCCGTTTGTGTTTATCTATTTTTATTAGTGGTTGCTTGATAGTTGAAACTGAAGACTATTTTCTGCTGAGTACTTCCTTGTTTAGTGCTCCCTGTACTTTTACATACCATATATTCACTAACTGTTGGGCACATATGTTGTGGTGGTTGCCTACTTGGATTTAGTCTCAGACCCTATTTGGGACATTATTTTGGGGCCAAGCTGATTATTTTTTTGAAGGTATAGATAATGTCAGGAACCCTTCTACATCAGTTACTTTGTTTGCTATGGAGCTGGAGAGCATGGGACCAAGTAATGGCTTGTGATGATGAGGAGTTTATCTGCTTTCTTTTGAACATTTTTTAGCAATGTTGTATTCCATAATTGCGTCTTTTTTGGATGTTATCCTCTACATATGTATCATGCATCATTTTATATACGTTCTCCAGTTTATACCTTTAGTATTATGTTGTTACTGTTGTATGTCATTATTACTACTTCTGCTATTGTATATCTTTTTTACTTCCACTGTGTACACTACCAATGAGGGCATAGTTTCTCCACTCTCACACTCAAGGCCCTTGCTGCTAGTTGGAATCCTCTACCATTTGGGGAAATGCTCCTGAGGCCATGTGACCAACCGGGTATGGGGTGCCTCTGGGCAGCTTCCGGAACCAGAACGTTATAATGTTGTATTAGAGGAATTCATTTCTCTTGACATACGGTTTGGAGCGTATAGCTAGGGATATGATGGAATAGGTACATGGTAATATGTTGTGACCGGGAGTAGCTAACCCAGGTACATAGAAAATCCAATATACCTCGTTTATTGGAATTTTTCAGGTTTTTCAATTTTACAGTTGGTTTGATTTCGTCGTTGGGTGATTCACTTGTTTTGTACTATTATCGTTGATGTTATTGATGTTCTATTTCTATCTCAAACTAATGATATGATGGTATTCCATGTCATGCATCATATAGGAACATTCTAGAAATCACATGAAATACATTCTTTCCATGCCCTCTAGAGTGCGTTAGCAGTTGCTTGATGTTGGGATAAATGTTGTGTAGAAAATGCATGGTGTTATGATAGATGCCTTGGTAAAAATACTTGATGTATTATATGGAATTTTTTATGTATGTTTTTGATTCAATGAACACAAAACATGGGTTCTTGAGGTCTTATGGGCCCTCATAGACCAGAATCTAGTGGATCATTGCATTGTTATCCTTGTTTGTAACAGGTATAAGATGCCAAACTCTAATTTTCGGGGAAAATGGGCCCTCATGGCATGGAATTTGGTACTCCCAATATTTGTTTTAGTGTTTTATAGGTTATAGAGTTGTTTATAAGGATTTATGTTTGAAAAAACATAGAATACATTCCTTTTAGTCTAGACTACCTGCCATTTTTCTTCTTTTCAAGAAGAAACAGTTTTTCTTACATACACACCATGTAATTTAAGTACACGTCGTGTAGTCTCTAACCATGTCATAGGCCTTGTTGGAAGAGAGATGGGATATGGAAATTTTTGTGCGAACACGTTGTGTACCAGTTATGCACACCATTTGGTGTTGACCCTGTGTCCACCCGTGTAACTAACAACACAGACAGATAAACCTTAAGCTATACTCGATGTGCCAGGATTGAACACTCTGTGTATTCGGACTCAGGTACCCAGCCGTGTCACTAACAACATAGGTCGGTGTTATCCTTTCATGTACACACAGTGTCTGCCATGAACATGCTGTGTAGAGTGAGTCATGTGTCAGGTCATGTCACTAACAACACGGGCTAGGTGAAGCTTGTCCAGTACACGCGTGTCTACAATGGACAGGCAATGTCAACTTGTCTTGGGAGAACCGTGTGTCATAACCAGGTATAGCGACTCGGGGAGAGAAATAGGATTCAAGTACACTCCATGTGTTAAGACAACACTCCATTTGTGTGGGGTGTTACATGACCAGTATTGGTAGATATACATGCCCATGTGAATGACTTAAGGGAACACGCCCATGTGGTTTTATATAGGCCGTGTAGTCATGTTTTTTAAAACATGAATTTTTTCTTCCTCTTGATAAATTATTACACTTGTATGTTTCAATCCATATTAATCCTAATCTAAGGTGTGTGTCTGACAAAGAAGAGTCATTCCACCAAGACGTCATCGAGTTTTTCTTCAGTTAGAGGGGAGTGAGCAGACGCTGGATATGGCTGATCAGGGAAATCCTACAGATCCTTCGGTTGTTCAAGTCTTGGAACCTCTAGATATACCTATTACCGATGTGGATGGATAGTTCGGGGAAGGCTTCATGTGGATGATGCAGAATTTTCTAGGAGCACCGCCTTTTGCCCGTCGATGGCGGATTTGACGTGGGTTTTCCAACAGCAAAATCCTCCCACCTTCTCAGGGGAAGGAGGACCTCAAGCTACAGAGTCATTTCTAGTATCAATGCTAACGTTCTTTGATCTTCTGGAGATGCCTATAGATAGTAGGTTAATGATCTCTAAATACATGCTTTGGGATTCTTCCAAGAGATTGTGGGATGTGATATCATTGGCGGGTCATCAGCAGGTTATGGATTGGGAGGAGTTCGAGTGCATCTTCTATGACTACTTCTATTTGGAGTCTCTTAGGGTTGACCGAGCCCAAGAGTTTATGATCCTGGAGCAGGGTACCTTATTGGTAATAGAGTATTCCTCTCATTTCACCGAGCATCATAATTTCACAACCTTACTGGGAAAAGATGGGTAATTCCTGGAAAGGATGTTTGAGGATGGCCTCAGACAGGACATCCACTCTCAGATGAATATCTTCCAGTTGACTTCCATCGCTTCCACCTTCAACTAGTAACTGATCATAGAATAGAATCTAAGGGAATTTGGGTTTGTGATCCAGGGAGGCTAGACATCCAGAGATACTACTATGCCTGCTGATTGCTAAAAGTGACGTAGGGAGACAACACGAGGAAATCCGAGTAGGCAAGATACATCTTCTAGTAGCCATGTTGTGTGCTACCAGTGCGGGAGAAGCGGGAATATGAGGATGTAGAGCCAGAGGGACCAAGGGGAGTTCCGAACATGTAGAAATATGGGTCCCCTTCAGTGCTTCTGTTAGGTCCTTTCACTAGAAGCTGGTGTCATGGGTTCTTCTATGACTCCGTGTTCGGGAGCAGCACTGCTAGTTTCTCACATGTCTGGGAACAGGAGATAAACCGTCCATTCTTGCTGAGTTGGAGGTTGCGGTCACGGTGTTCAGTCACCAGGATTCAAGTGACAATTGGGTG
This sequence comes from Viscum album, assembly GCA_963277665.1. NCBI lineage: Eukaryota > Viridiplantae > Streptophyta > Magnoliopsida > Santalales > Viscaceae > Viscum > Viscum album. The sequence goes on from OY728127.1 coordinate 2,020,303,200, forward strand.
GATCAGCACAGAGTGGTCATGTAGGGTCACTGGACAGTGGAGCTGGCCAGATGTTTGTAATGGAGTAGACCCATCAGGAGCAGGATCCTGGCCCCTCTACAGGGTATTCCCGTAGAATTATAACTATTGCTATTGTGGAGAGACTTGGTCTCTAAATCTTTTATTCTGTCGTTGTTTGGACACTAGACACTCTATTGGGGACTAGAACAACTAGTTTACATCAGTGCAAAGTGTTTCCTCTGGAGGTTGGTGGGTGTCACATCTTATGGGATCTCTATGACCTAGAGATTACATGCTATGATGTCATTCTCGGAATGGACTGGCTAGTTCCCTTCTAGGAATTCATCGACTGTTATTTCCATATGGTGAGTTTCATATCACCTGAGGGTGTATTTTTCTTCATAAGGGAGAGTGGGATTTTCAGGAAAGCAGAGCTGCTCCCAAGCATCATGGATTAGGAGGCATTACAGCCGAAGTTTCTAGTCTGTATCTAAATTACCTGGGGACATATCGGTTTGAATTTCTTCCAGTGCTCGATCATTTCTGGGATGTCTTCCCAGAGTAATATTTAGGTTTTCCTCCAGAGCGTGAGGTAGACTTCTCTATTGAGATTGTTCCAGGAGTGGAACCGGTGTGCATTCCTCCTTATAGGATGGCTACACCTGAGTTTCAGAAGCTCTAGAAGTAGTTGGAGGAGTTAGAGGAAAATGATTTCATCCGACCCAGTACTTCTCCTTGGGTTTCTCCAGTCCTATTTACGAATTGGGCATACAACACCCTCGGGCTTTGTGTGGATTATCATATGTTCAACCAGTTGACGGTCAGGAACCTATATCCTCTTCCTAGGATTGATGATCTCTTTGATCAACTTTGAGGAGTCTGGGCGATCAATAAGATTGACTTAAAGTATGGTTATCATCAGTTTCACATTAGACCATCTGATATACCTCTTACAGTGTTTCGTAGCAGGTATGGTCTATACGAGTATATAGTTATTTCATCGGTCACACGAACGCGCCTGATGTTTTCATGGAGCTGATGAACCAAGTATTCCACCCGTACTTGGATTCTTTTGTGGTTGACATTTTAGATGGCATCATTGTGTAATCTCACACTCGACATGACCATTTCAAACATCTTAATATTGTTTTGAGTAAACTGAGAGAGAATCAGTTATAAGCTAAGCTCTCAAAATTCCAATTTTAGAAGTATCAGATTCACTTCATGGGTCATGTTATCTCATAGATAAGAGTATCAGTTGACCCAGAGAAAGTGAAATATTTAATTTACTAGGATCATCTGAAGAATGTATTTGAGTTATGATGTTATCTAGGGCTGGCTGGATACTATGGACATTTCATACAGGACTTTTCACAATTAGCAGCACCACTGACGGGTCTGACTAAGAAGCGTGCTATGATATTCTGGCCAGATTCTTTTGCATCAGCCATTCAGTTGCATAAAGGGAGATTTACTTGAGCCCCGATACTAGTATTTCTTGATCCGAAAATGATCTATACTATTTTTTGTGATTCCTCAGGAATCGAGCTCGGAGTTGTGCTTATGTAGGGAGATGTAGTCGTTGCGTATGAGTCTTGGAAGTTGAGGCCACATGAGAAGAACTACCCGACAGATGATCTAGATATGGTAGATGTTGTTCACACCTTAAGATGTTGGAGACATTATCTTCTAGGAGATAATTTTCTGGTTTTCGCCGACCACTAGTGTCTCAAATACATCTTCACTCAGCGTGATCTGAATTTGAGGAAGCGAAGTTGGGATGAGTACCTTCATTTCTTCGATGTTAAGGTCCCCTACACACCTAGGAAAGGCAACGCAGTGGATGATGCATTGAGAAGGAGGAATTAGATACAAGTTGTTCAGGGGGGGCACTAGTGAGTGTATCTTATGTATCTGTTCTCAAAGATGCATATAGAGGTTCAAGATAGACAAGGGTAGACCTTTAAAACTTCTGTAGTTGTTAACTCTACTCTTCTTCATCGAGTATGATTTAAGAGGCTATCAAATTATGAAGGCCTAGGCCTACGCAAAAATGTGTCAGAGGAGGACCCTATTTTGGGATGGACCATAGGGAAGGATGAGATCTTGAATTTCCAGGGGTGCGTATGGGTGCTGGAAAACATACGTGAGGAGCTGATGCAGGACCTTCATTACCCAGTTCTGGTAGATAATCCTGGTGTCACCAGGATATATCGTGATCTACACCATTAGTACTGGTTCCCAGGTATGAAGAGGGATTTGTGTGGTTTTTTCATGAGGAGTTCCACCTTCCAGCAGGGTAAGGTGGATCATCGGCGATCAGTAGGTCTTTTACAAAAGAGACCCATTCCCGAGTGGAAGTCGAACGATGTCGCGATGGATTTCATAATAGGGATGCTGAGGTTGCCGTGGGGGAATGATGTGGTTTGGGTTTTCATTTCCAGACTCACTGTTTTTTCTAAAATCTTGCTGATCAATGATACCTTCAGTGTTGATTAGCTGGGAAGGTTTTACATCTGTGATATTCTATATCTTCATGGAATTACACACTCCATAGTTTCAGATAGGGATGCACGTTTAACTTCTCAGATCTGGTAGGGGCTACAGAAATATTTGTGTACACATGTGATTTTGATTACAACCTTCCACCCTTAGACAGATGGCCAGTCCGATAGTACGATTCTAGTGCTTGGGGACATGCTTTGAGCATGTATCTTGGGTTTTAGAGGTTCTTGGGAGAAACATATACCTCTTGTGGAGTTTTCTTATAAAAATAGTTTTCAAGCATCTATTCAGATGGAACATTGTGAGACTTTTTACGATAGGCCATGCTGATCACCCTTATGTAGGTTGGAGGCACGAAAGGTAGCTTTGTTGGGACATCATCTTGTTCAGGAGGCCATAGAGCAGATAGAGTTGATTCAGAAGAGGATGGATATTGCACAGTCTCGCCAGAAGTCTTATGTTGATCAGTAGAGAAGACCTCTAGAGTTCGAGGTGAGGGATCAAGTTTTCTTAAATGTCAACCCGAGGAGGGGACACAAGAGGGTCATGATATAGGGTAAGATTTCATCGAGGTATGTCGGGCCATTTGAGGTGTTTGAGAGTGTTGGGAAAGTTTCCTATTGATTGTAGTTACCTCAGAGATACTAGGCTATGCCTGACGTCTTCCATGTTTCTCATCATCAATGTTAGTTTTCAGACTCGTCTCATGTTTTCCAAAGAAAGGAGGTTGATTTGGAAGTAGACACATCATTCAAGGAGAATCTTATTTGGATTTTCGATCACAGTACAAATGTTCTCTGTGGCCTGTCTTTTCCTTTGCTATGAGTGCTATGACAGGAGAGGCGTGTACCAGATGTTACGTGGGAGAGGGAGGCCGATGTACGAGCATAATGGATAATGTTGTTTGTGATTCCTTCATCCACACTACATTAGGGATATTCAGAGATTAATTTATTTATGTGGGGATGTTTTTATGAACCCGAAACTTCCTTCCAGGTATGTTTTTTCTTTTCTGGTTGTTTTTTTAGAAAAGAGGGTTTTCTTGAAATTTTCTAAGTACACGCCATGTAATTTAGGAGTACACGCCATGTACACAGTTACTGCTGGTAGCCGGGTGTTGGATGTGTGGTAGCCATGCACATGGCCTTTTGGGGTTACCTAGAAGTCGCCTAATGTAGAGTATAGAAAAGGTGAGTAAACTCCATGTACATAAAATGTACACGTTGTGTACTTTTTTTTCATTAAACGCACTAGAGTCGCGTCTAATTGACAGAAACACCCCCTTCATCGTTCATCTCATCCATGAGCGACCTATGACTGCGGGTCATTGATGAACCCCCGAGCGATCGTTCGTCCACTAAATCTAACACTGTCAGTTTTGTTAGAATCACATCGGTGAGTTCTCTCTTCTATTAGATCTTCATATTCTGTTTTCTCCTCTATCATGAGTTTTCTTAGGTTTAACATTTTATACATTTTCTTAGATCTACAACATTCTAAGTCGATTCATTCCTCGAGGTTCAGGTATATTGATATCGCAATGTTGAGGTAGGTGGCTTATGCCTTTTTGTTGAAATTATTTGAATTTTATGTTCCGATCTTCCCAATACCCATTAACAGGGTATTGCGTGTTTACTGTTTTAGCCCTATTGTTTGCCTGCATTGAATGTATGCTTGTGTAGAGGTAAATTTAATATGATTAGGGTTAAATGTTTATGCTTTGAATTTTTTTCCCATTCATGTTTGTTTGTGACCGTACAGTCTAGACTTTCCTGTTAGGCTGCAGTAGTTTACCATTCCTAGTGTTGTAGGATGGTGTGAATGTTGTTCTGTAATGATATTATGATGTAGAATGATATCCATGTAGTTCTTGAGGTTTACCTTGGCTGACATGTGATGCAATAATTTCTTGACATACACAGGTCCTTGAGAACCTGGTGTCTAGACAATAGGGAGAATGGATGCTGATGGATACTCCAGAGTGTCTGTATAACTATACGATGTGAGACCACAGAGGGAATTGATGTTGAGTACTTCCTCTACGTTTCTATAGTTCCGCGACATGGGCCACATGGGTTATTGACGTTGAGTGCTTCCTCATATCACCTTTACTTCAGATACGAGACTACAAGGAGAATTGACAGTGAGTGCTTCCTCCGAGAGACTATACTTTTGTTGCACCAGAGGGGTGAGACTGTGCGTGCTTCCAAAAGGGTTTCTTGTACTTGTTTAGTTGAACCAGAGGGGTTAGGTTGTGAGAACTTTTCATAGGGTTACCTATTAGTGTTTATCTGTTATGATTAGCTGTTTCTTGAAATTTTAAACTGTAGACTGTTTACTGCTGAGTACTTCCTTGTTTACAGCTCCCTGTATTATTACCTTCCATATATTCACAGACTGTTAGGCACAGATCTTATGGTGGTTTCCTACTGGGATTTAGTCACTCACCCATTTGGGTCATAATTTTGGGCCCAAACAGTTTATATTATTGCAGGTATAGATAAGGGAAATCACCCTTCTACTTCAGGTACTTGATTTGTTGTGGAGTAAGAGAGCATGAGAGCAAGCTATGGCTTGTGATGCTGAAGAGTTTATCTTTTTTTTACATCGGTTTAGCACTGTTGTATTCCATCATTGTGACTTGTTTGGTTGTTTTCCTATACATATGTACCATGCATCATTTTATATATGTTCTCAAGTTTATACCTTCTATTTTCGGCTGTTACGGTTGTAAGTCATTATTACCTCTTCCACTATTGTATATTTGTTAACTTCTGATGTGTACTCTGACAATGAAAGCATAGTTTTTCCACTATCACACCCAAGGCCCTCGTTACAAGTCGGTAGCCTCTGGCGTTCATGGGAATTCGCTTGAGGACATGTGACCAAACAGGTACGGTGTACCTATGGGCGGCTTCCGGAACCGGGACGTTACATGTTGAGATCAAACTCTATAGTCATCAAGGGATGATGGGACCAACATCTTACTTTGGATGAGATCTCCTATAATAATAGTTTCCACTTGAGAATCGAAATGGTTCCATATGACACCCTTTGAAAGAATAGATTATGAACAATGGAATGTTTGGATTATGTTAGTGAAAATATGTTTCTAGGATCTGAAATGGTCAATGAAATAGGAGAAAATTAGAAAACAATTAAATATAATAATAGGGTATCCCAAATTCTATGGAAGAGTTATGAAGAAAATAATCAATGAGAGAAGGATTTTATAGATTGAGTCATGGTATTCCACCAAATATCTCCATTGTAGTGGATAATGTAATTTGGGAAGAAGGGAATGATATATCAAAGTTATAATGGCCCCTCAAGATTCTTGATCATGTTTGAGTGGTGGAATATTCACCAAAAATTCCACTAACCATGCCTCTAGTACACAACATATTCCACATATACCTCTTGTTGAATTATATCATAGATCCCTCACATGAACTGAATTCATAGGTTGTATAGTAAGAGAATGATTACTCTTACGAGGATCTGCTGGTGAAGATATTAGATCATAGAGGTAACATTCTATGCAACAAGACCAATCACCTGGTGAATGTACTATAGCAGAACCAAAATTACAACAATGAAACATGGAAACTAGAGGAACAAGTGAATGAGATGTACCCTAACTGTTTTCCCCTTAGTTGTAAAACAAAATTTCTTGGAGGAAATATCATAAGGGGGAATGATAGTTACCAACCAAATTTTTATCAATGAAATTTCCATTTTTATAATTATTTTATGTTGTATAAATCACATATAAAACACAATTAAAATTTTATAAATGAATAATTTATGAAATAGTTAGTATTTTATAAATATTAAGGAACCTAAACTAAAGGATTAGTTACATGACAAATGTAGTTGTAATGTAAAAATTAAGAATAGTAACTCACCCAATAGAATAGTATCATCAAATATGAATTTATAAATAAAATTTATCAATCTTTTAAATAAAGATATGATATAATTATATCATATAATAAGAGAATAAGTGTTCTGAAAATGATAAATTAAGTGTTGGTATTATTATAAAAAATAATATTTTATTTATAATTTTAGAATTAATTTAATGATTTAAACTAATATTTATTCCAATATATTAGATTCATAAATTTATATTTTATCATATTATGATTATAAATTAATTTTATGATTCCTTAATTAAATTATCAATGTTTTATAAAATCAGTTATAATTTTAAAAATTGTATTTCTCCAGTAAATGTTGATATTAATTAAATATTAAATATATCAAATTTAGAAAATTATTTACCATAAATGGTTCACAACTTCTAAATTTAAACAAAAAAAAATTATTGTGATTTATTGTGATTTTTTTTAAAGTAGATTCATTTTTTGTGAATAATAAAATACAGTTATTAATGGTATATATATATTATTAATTAAATACACTATTCCTAGATTCATCACTAATTTATGAACAATAATATCAGACTATATTTCTCCCTATACATTATTTATTTATGGAATCATCAAAATTTATTTCCTTGAGCCAAAATAATATACTATTGAATAAAATAATCAAAAAACAACGCTCTCCTCCATTATAAATACCACTCCTTGCCACCTCTTCTCCTCACACCTATAATGACTTGAATCATGTCCAAATTTGGTTTAAACCACCACTCAACCCTCTCCCCCATTAAAAGATAATTTCTTCTCAATAAAATACCATACTCATTTTCCATAAGGCGGTACTCAAGGGGAATAATTCAAGAGGTGAAATCCTCTTTCCTTTTCTCATAATTTCTTCCCAGTTTCATTTCATTTCATATTATCTATTGACATATGATTATCAATGTGGAATGGATACACTATTATATAACATATATTTTTTTAATGTAATAATCCATTATCAATTCATTCCCCTCCCCTTTTTTATTTAAAAATAAAAACAAGACCTGTGATGTACTAATTTATCGTATTCGAGGAAAATGAGTATTCACTTTCCTTAACCACATTATATTTTAATCAGAAATCAATTTTGTGGTAAAAATATTTTATAATGTATTTATTAAATATTATTTATAGTTATGTAACAGACACAGATATATATATATATATTATTAGACAATAGAACAAAACAGGTTCATGATGATCGAGAAACCACCAAATTAATCTAGATAATTATCATTTAACATTTTATCTAATGACTAATACTTATAATATCAAGACAAATGATATATTAGAAAAATTAAACTACTAATAGTTCATTATTAGAATATAATATAAATTCTATAATACTATTCCACCTCTTCAAGCTCATTCATACACATATACAGAGGAACTGTTCATGAAATCCAAGAAAACAAACACTCCCAAATGTAGAAATTGTATCATTGAGATGATTAAAATGTATATAAATTAAATTAAAAAAATTATAATAAAAAATACTTTTATAAAATGTTCTAAATTAATTAATTAATTAATTTTATTATATAGGATATTATGTTCATGTGAATAACACTTTCATACATATGTTAAAGGATTCATTCCAACCATCCATTTTCCATTCGAGTTTTGCTTTCTCTCACTTTTAAAAAATTGAAAATCGTTTTTATTTTACTATAATTCATATAAATTACATTAATATGTTGCAAAATCATGTTTCATGATCATTTTATCGTTCTTTTTTCGGATATACATGTTTTAAAACTGTTTTCGTCTTAATTCTTCCCGATAAACATGTTCGATTAAAAGGAAACACCTTATTTCATACCTATTTTTATGTGTATTCCATAATCTAATTCAATTCATCATTGATTTTATAAAATAAATTATTTTAATATAAAAAAATATCATGGATAATTTCTGGTTTTAAACAATCACTTATTTCTGTTCCATTTTAAAAAATCTTAAAAAATATCACTTAAACAACACAAAAAGATTTTTTTTATAAACAGTATTAAAATATTTTTTAAAAGTTTTAACATAATTTTGACATATCCTATCATGATATATTTCTAATTTCCCATAATAATGTCCATTTATTATTTAAATCCATTCTTTTAGGGACACCATTATGATATTACCTTTCGATATGCCATTTTAAATGATTATAATACCTAGTTCATTCCATGGGTAACCCTTATGATTATGATTTATTAATTATTAATTATTATTAATGATGAACACATATTCACAAACAAGTTATGGTGACTTCATCTATGTATCACTAAAATTCATTAGGTAGTGTTTAGCCTCCTGATACTTCTTCTAAAATGGTCTTGGTAATTACCCTTGACTTGTGCTCATGTGCAACGATCTTGGTGGTAAGACATAACTCATGTTCCTCTATGTGAATTGTTTCTTGACTAATGGTTATAGAATGTGTTATATTGTTTCTGAATTACTATTATTTCATTATTACTTGATCCCATGTTCTATATGTTATGATTCCATATGTTTTATCTTTCCCATACCTTTTAATGCAATTATGTTATTGCTTCTAACCCATATGATATGTATTATACATATGTTTACTATTTTATTAGGATTTTTATTTATTACCTTTTTTCATGTATTCTATAGGTTATACAATGTATATGTAAGGGATCAAACGGTGTTAGTAACTCATTATGAGGATTAAATAAAAGAAATTATTTATTAGGTTTCATTACTTCTAATTTTGTAGGAAATAATCCAAAGACACTCTGCATTGCAATACATTGTCGGTATTTGAATGAAAATTATGCTTAGATTCATGTAAACAATATTTGTAATGTATAGGGCCAATATATAGAGTATAAACAATCCCCATCGGATACTATATATCTAAATTACATGCTTACAATCCACCATATCAATTCAAATCATAGCTAATTGGAACCATAGTCTAATTCCAACTAATTGTTTTAGAATGTCGGGTATAACCCCCCATCAGTACGTGCAGCCATAGTCCCTATCACACAAATAAAAAATTATTATAGGAATTTGATGTAGTAATCCATGTCCAACACTCATTTATAAATATTTATCACTATGGTATTTTTATTTTGTAGACCATCTCCCACACACGATTGAAAATATTTATCACTACTGGGTTTGATGCATCCGATCATGTCCCACACATAATTTTGATGTGTCACAATATCACTATTTCACATGTATCAAGATATCGCATATATCGAAACAACCCATTAATTAAATGCTAAATTTATTAATCCAAATCAAAAATTTCAAATTCACATCATTCAATTACTTAATCATATTATTAATTAATACAATTCAATCAATTACAAAATGAAGACAATCTACATTAATCAATTCATTAATTAATTTATACAATTCGACAACCATAATATGAAAATATTTAATTCAAAAATTCATAGATCCAATTTCATCGATTACACAATCATAAAAATAGAAATTAGTCAATTAATTAATTAATTAATCCATTTAAAAAATCCCAATAACACCAAAAATTAATTAAACAATTAATTAATCTAAATCAATTAATTACATAATCACAATAATATCTATTAATTAATACAACATTTAATTACTCCACATCAAATATTCTAGTATCCCTATAATAAATTCAATAATTTACTACTATAGTTTATTCAATTATATTATCAAAATAATATCCACTATTAATTCAATATTTAATTAAAACAATTCAAAAAAATTAATATCCCCAATTCCACAACCCCTTAATTAATTTAACATATTAATTTATTCATATTTAGAAACCAAATCCTTAATCATCCAATATAATTACTATAATTTCATGCATTAAATTGAAATAAATAATTTTTTATTTGAATAATATACAACCTACCTCATAATAATTTACAAACAGTCACCAAAAAAATACCCTATTTCATAGGAACGATCAAGAAACTAATGAAGAATTGTATCTATATCCAAAAAATATGCCCTTGATTAAACAAATCAATATCTAAAAAATCCAAGATATAGTTCCATAAAAACATAGAAAAATATCCCTTTAAAGGAAGAGGGAAACACTAGAGAGAGAGACAAAAGGGGAAACCACACGAGATTAGGATATCTTATAGGTATGGGTGAAGGTCATCAATATTCCGCTCTAATAATCAAGAATAAAGGTTAACAGACATAGTAATTCATACAGGAGAAACCAAAATGAATGGAATCAATTAGGTATGAGTTGGATTGAATTGGGGTGAAGTCCGTGTGGTTATGGGATTTCAAAATCTCATTTTGGGTTAACTAATACCCCAGGACTGGTTTCCTAGGAGGGGTTCATGGTATGAGAAACTATGTGCCTTAAATATTCACCTCTTATAGGGGGTTTATAGTTTCTCCAAAGAGTGTGCAGGGTTTGACAACCAATGAACCAACTATAAGAATCCCATATGTTTCGGTTTTCATAGTTTTTTTGGATTGGGTTCAGAGTTTGGGTAAACCATGAACCCACCATGCACTACCTCTAATATTTTCAAAATTTTCAAATTTCACCAAAAACAGCCAAAAATTAGACCAATTATAAAGTCCTCAAAATAAGGAAAAGGGGTACATGTACAAAATCTCATGTAATATCCAAAAAAATGATGGTATCATACAATCTCTACACCTGATAACAAATCATCCTCAAGATGCACTCATAATAATTTCTAGGATCATGAGTCCAAAAGGTCATCCCATAGTTCCCTCATATCAGATTCCCTCTTCCACGATTCCTCTTAAACATGGGCATTCAGCCAAAATATAGGAACTATGATCACAAACATTCCCTATAACTTTTTCTCAATATGATCTAACATATGTTTTGGATTCTCCTAAATGGATGAATCTATATCAAGATCAATATCATCCACATTGATCACATGAGAAGGGTCGGGGTGAAATTGAATAAGTTGTAAAATATGGGAGATATCAGGCATAGAATTGTATCTCTATGGATGATCTAATTGGAATTCCATCAGGCCGATCCCTCAAAAATGAAAAAAGGTTTAATGATTATGGGATATAGTTTTTCATACATCTATATCTTACAGTGACCCAATATAGGTGATACCTGATGGAATACTTGATCCCCCTCTGCATGTTCTAGGGGTCATCATTTTCAATCACTATATAAATTATCCCAACATTGAGCTATATACATCTACTTCCAAATCAACTAAAGCTTCTCTAATATCTCATGTATTATACTCATTCCCAAACACTCTGTCTCACCTGCCTCCATCCCACATAGATCTGTTCTGAATGGCCTAATATAAAGATCCGTTTATGGTTCCATCTAAATAGATTCCTAATAACTACTATTATAGTGAAACTCCACCAAATCTAGATAATTTCCCCAAAACCCTCCCATGTCTTAGACACTATCCCAAATCATATCCTCAAGAACATGTACAGTACACTCTAACTGCACATATTTCTATAGGTGGAGATCAATTCTCAATAAAACCCATGTAACAAGTTCCAACTAAAGGCCCTCCCATAATTAAGATGTAAAATCGGAGTCATAGTCAGAAGCTATAGTATATGGAAGCTTGTGAAGTTGGATTATATCCTGAACATTCATGTCTCCCAACTGATCAACTGAGATATTCCCTCATGCCATCAAAAAATATTCCTCCTTTTTCAAATGGTACCCAATCACCCAAATCACAACATTCATCTAAGGATTCCTCATTAAACCGACCAAAAAAATACATCGTAATGTTATCCCACTTCCATTTCATAATTGGAAATGGTTGTTGTAAACCACTAGGTTTTTAATTCTTGGGATTCAACTCTTGATAGGTGTTTAATCATGTCACAATCTATGTTATCTAAATTTTCATTCCCAAACACCAAAACCTTCAATATAAGTGATAGAACATTTGGGTCACAACTACATTAACTACTCACATTGAGTAATTAAATTACCACATCAACTCTTCCCACATGATTAGACGTACAAATACACGATTCTTATCATTGAATATCTCATACATATCTATGCTCTAATGAAAATGATTCTCAACACATTATAGGATTTACATCAATGATATGCATTGTTAAACCTCATAATACATATCCCTAATGTGTCTATAAATTTTAGACTCCACATTAATTAATACTATATTCAACTTCTCCTAAATCTTTTTGACCGCAATATGTATATCATCCACTGATGTCGTCATCGTCCGATTTGTATTGGACTCCAAAACAACCTGGTTCTGCATTTTCCTACTCAATGAATTATCCATACTATTTCACATCATTTTTTGTTTAAAATCAAATGACTACATATAACCAAACCACCTCCACTTACATATATTATAATATCACTAAAAATGATATATTTTAATCTATCTTGATCAATATACATAGTAATTTTTTCATCCATCATATAATTCCGTGAACAATACAAATCATAAACCACTACTTCCATCTCGAGGTCCTGTATAGAGAAATTTACATAATGTTTCTTCTTTTATCATGACCAATATGGCATAAATTGATATCCTTACTTCAACACATCTCAATTTCTAATTCAATAATCATCACAGAAAACCATATACTCCACACCACTCTTAGGTCAGATCGTGTTTGGTGCTGATGGAAAGCACTTCTTCAAATATTAGAAGACATCATCACTACCTTCTCACCGTTCAAACATTCTCCGCTTCTTACTAAATCATAAAAGAGGTTATTTTGAATGGGAATATTCCTAGATGAACCTCAGATAATATCCCACTGGTCCTCAGGAGATAAGGATATCAAAAATGTTCTTATGATTCTTCTAAGAAACCACTGCCTGGACAGTCTATGGGCCTGCTGACACACCTTACTCTATGATGATATAACTCAAGAAGTGTACCTAATAAATATTTAACTGACACATATATAGCCTGGAATATATAAAATGATCACATAATGTACTCTTGATGATGTTAGAATGTTGGAAAAAATCATCACGATTCTTAGAGTACACCACTCTAACATCCATGAAGACAACAACAAACTGATACATATATGGATGGGTGATTCTTTTCATCATGTCCATAATCATTTCTAGATTGTTAGTCAACCCAAATATCATCACTATGAACTCGTAAAGTCTATAAATGTGTCTGAAATCAGTCCATAGTATATCATATGTTTGAACAATCAACTAGTTATTCCTTGGTCTCAAGTCAATCTTGTAAAAAATGAAATCTTCTCTCAGTAGGTGAAATGGATCATTGATTCTCAGAGGAGGATATCGGTATTTTACATCTACCTAGGTAAACTTGTGGTAGTCAAAAAATAAGCATAAAGTCTCGTCACCCATATTATGAATCAAAATATGATAACCCCTAGGCAACATTATCATATAGATTAATCCCTTATACACAAATTCTTAAAGATGATTCATGATCTCTATAACCTCTGTTTGTTTTATTCGACATGTTGGGATAGAAACTTTCTTATCCCCCACATTATATCAATCTTAAATTTTATTTCTCTCTTTGGTGGAAACCCTAATAATTCTATAGGGAACACATCCTAAATCTTTTCCATTACAGGTGGAAAAACATTTTTTTTCACACACCGATCAACTAAAAAGAAAATAGAATTTTGGAAGGCCTTCTCCCCTATATGCTAATTAACTATCCCTATATGGCCCATATAGATATTTCATTCCAGAATGTGAATATATTTGTCTCTATTATGAAATTTAAATGTTAATCTCTTGAATTAACAATCTATATGGGATCAATACTATAGCAAACATTATATAACCATAATTAGTTCTAATCCTATCATTTTTAGGATGTATAGATCCAAACTGAAATGATACATCCCAACCTTCAGAAAATACCCTCTTCATAAATAGATGTATCCTAAAATTACTCCAAAATGGGTATCTATTGCCGACACCCGACTCATGAACACCTCTGCTAGGATAAAACCATTCAAAAGTAGTGAATAAATAATGTAATGGGAGGTACCAAAATCAAATAACGCACTAACTGGCATAGAATCTATAAGAATATTACATCTTACTCTCAATGGTCAAACCTCTATATCCAAAAATGTAGGATGAATGGAATACAACTATCATTTACATCTTCCCTATGATGTGGTTTGAGTCCCATGAAATTCACCCCTCTACTAATATGAGGGCACATTCCCCGAATTACCTCATCCACTGCCTCAAACACCACAACCAGTAGTACTCTAACTTCTAGGCTGTTAGAGTTTATATAATCCCCTTCCCACAGTATGAATCTATATAGCTACCCAATAATTATACATATTTCATGTGTTCTTGTAGAACATTTGTAGATGTACAATATATCCATAAGATGATAACTCTATTGGTGACCGGGTGTAGTGTCTACATAGTGTCCTAGACTACTGTCCTGGTGGAAATGAACTCAGGTAAGATTATAATTAATTGATCCATACCCATGTAATTTCTTCTTAATTTAAACATGTATTACATTCTCATCATGAAACATCATACTCTCGAATGTTATACCACCTGATCATAGAGAATAAAAAAATATTTCCTATAAAGGAATCTTCCTTAAGGTTTCTTTCATATATTGGAGCCATATCCACCACCTCAGTAAACTACTTCAATCAAAATATATTATCTTGTGAATTTATCTATTATTTAATTCCATCCTTGTAACAGCTTTCCATAGCTATATTATCCTCTTACAGTGCTAGAGAAGAGCATTGAACATCAATTAAGCAACCAGCATAGTTTATCATTGACAAACTCACCAGATTCAATATCTTGAAATATTCTTCTCTCACCTACATCATCATATTATTATAACATTTCTCAAGTAATTTCTCCAAAATGAATTTCAATAACATACCATCATTCATACTAGTACAAAATTGAACAACCCAGTAGTGCATTATTGATTCTTATAGCATATAAGCAGCCAACACGACCATCTTCTCTATTGGAGTCTTCAAGGGTTATGTATACTCTAGATGGACGCAATCCAGAACTATGATACCAAATTTACACCTTCTAATATAAAATTCAATATGTTTTTTAAATGAAACTATCTTGTTCGTTCTGACAGACTCTTCACAATCCTCTCATGGAATCCTTCCATAAACTGCCCGAACCAAGAAAAGTTTTTTAGAATTTTCCACCTAATTTCTCACCCGGCACAATAGTTGCCAATGGTTCCACCATGTTAGGGACATTCCAAGACATGTCCTCTGGTCTTCCTATCAGAAAGCATCATCAAGGAGGAATATAACTATATTTCAAAAACCTTATAGGAATCATAAAAAAAATTAACAAATTTACATACGAGGGTTTCATAAAATTACTAACAATTTATTTTCACTAATCTCGTCCAGATTCACAAAAATAAGGAGCTAAGTATACCATTTAACCAACTTATATCTATGTCATTATTAGAAAATTATACTCATTATCATTATCATGTTTCACATTAGACACCCACTTATTCACATATTATGTCATTTATAAAATTACAATTTCACTTAGGGAGTCATTTTCTATTAAAACACACAAATAATGAAATTTAAATTAATTAAAATAAATTACCTAAAATCCTATGTTTCCCATGTGTGCCTAAAATGATTCATGTAAAAAAACAATAATGGGTTCCTAGAATGATACATGCAAACACCATTCTCATAGAACTCATGGCCATGTGTCAAATATCTTAAAATATCAACAACAATAATAAAAATACACAATTGGTGCATCACCCAAGATGAAATAACATCCATCTATAACAAAAAATATCCAGAGAAAAAATCTCTCCCTCAGAAATTGTGTTTTCCCCGGTACATGGGTCAGCTACACCCAGGAATGAGCTCATGAGAAAGGCCTGAATCATCATATTATCCAATCTACCATTCCTAAAATGTAATAAAAAATATGTGAAAATAAAACTAGTCTCTAATACAAATTTATAACATCTTGATAGAGGTTCCACAAAACGGTGCCCCGAGCCGGTTATCTACCTGACCTCATGAAAACATCCCTATACAATATAGGATGCAGACAAGTAACGGAGGTCTAATATCAATCATGGGGAGTCTATAACCTCTTTATCATAGTAATTTAATGATACAATAAAAAAATTAACAAAATGATATATTCATGACAAGAAAAACAATATTATAACATGATGATTAAAATATGAATTATAATATCCAAAACTCAGATTAGATATTTATGGTAAAATATCTTCCATATTTCAATATTCCAAAATCCCAAAATGAATATAGACACTGAAAACTCCTTAGTGGGTTCTAAAACCATGTTTGGTTCCCTAATCTATACTCCATCCAGACTCAGCCATCTAATAGAGGGCCCTTTCCCTTAACTTTTCATGCAACCATGAAATCTATTCAGGTACCGATCGTGATGACCGAGTATCTTGTCTGTATAACTCACTCGGCCACCACCAAAGGTTTCCAAAATGATATCCAATCAATAATAGTGTATATAGTTGTATCATAAATAATGTTCAAGAAATAAAGTAAACAATTTACATCTATTCAATTTCTAATTATTTAACAACATAACTCAGGGGCTCTTGAGGATGCTAAAATTCCAAATCCCTATTTCATCCCATTCTAGAGACTGAAATACCCCCAAAGGATATCATATATCATAATTCCACTAATACCATTAACTATATCAATTCAAATCACATACAATTGGAATCATAGACTAATGTCAACTCATGGGTCTAGAACGTCGTGTCTAACACTGTGTCGGTATTTAGAGAATCATTCACTATCCCACACCTCAATAATATTTATGGTATTTTAAAGAATCAGTCCCAATAATACACTCATTTATACATACTCATAACTATGAGATTTTAACGCATCAAGCCATGTCTTACACACGAATATCAATATTTACCACTATGGGCTTTCGATGCAGTAGAAAATGTCCCACATACAATTTTCACAAAAATCACACTTTCCAAATTTTCCATGTATAAAAATATAACATGTACTATTAAAAAATTTAATTAATTAACCAATTAATTAATCCAATTTATCAATTTCATATCAACATCATTCCATTAAATAATTCAATAATTAATAAATCCAATTCAATAAAGTAAAAAATCACCAAATTATTCATTAATTAATTCTAAAATATATTAAACCAATTAAACAATACCAATATCCCCATATTTATTTTAAAAATTATTTAGTCCACTTCCATCAATTACAGAATCATATCATTCCCCATAAATTAATTCAATAGATAATTAATCTAATTCAAAATCATATTATCCTCATAATTAATTCAATAAATAATCAATCCAATTCAATCAATTACATTATCAAAACAATTTCCAATAATTTAATCCAAATATAATTTATCTAATTCACCAATACTAGTATTCCAAATTTCACAATCCCTTAATTATGTAAATTAGAAAATTATTTTTTTAAAATTACAAAACTGAATCGGTAGTCATCCAATATAAATTTTAAAATTACATGAACATAATCATAATCAAGACACTGTGATTTGAATAATAGACCACGTACCTCAGAATAGTTGATAAACACTCACCCATTGAAAACCCCAATTTAAGATGAACGGTCAATAATTTGATAATCAACAATATCATTATCTAATGCCTAGTTCTAAGATAAAAATAATTACGATCAATGAATCCTACATCTATACAAACAAAAAAATAAAAAAAACACACCTATAAATGATGACAGAAATAGAGGAGAGTGGGAGAAAACCACATAGGATTAGGATCTGTTACTGGGTGGGGTGTATATTATCAATACTAGCATGGAATTGTCAAGAACTGGGGTTAAGATTGATAGGAATTCTTCACAGAGCCTATTAAAACCTGATGAATCAATTAGGTCAATGTTAGGAAAAATTGGGTGGTGGTTCAAGGGGTTTAGGATTTAAAAATCTATTATTTGTGTGAATTAAAAAAAACCTCTCTGTTTCTTAGTAAGGGGTGTGTGGTTTGACAAATCGTCCACCTTAACCATGTGCCTCTTATGGGGTGACGGTTTCTCCTAAGAGGGGGCATGGAATTTAAAACCTTGCTACTTCCATGTGAATACCCTATTTTTTGGATTCATATGGTACTTTTGGGATGGGTGTATGATTTGTGAAAACCATGCAGCAAACATGCAATGCCTCTCCTCCTTACAAAATTATAAAATTTTACCCAAAACACTTCATGTAATTACCCAAATAGAAATAAATAAAAATAAGGAAAAATCGTACCTGTAAACAATCCAGATAAATATCTAGAATAAGGTCAGGATCCTGATCCCTAATATTGTCTATGTATCACCCTTGGGGATGTATCATTCCCAAATACTACCTATGCATTGACTAAAGCACGTACCTGTAGATTGGGATTACATACATGAGGATGGACTATGGGTTGATTTAATTCATATTATTTTTTGTATTATATATATATATATATATTTGTTAATATGAATGTTTCTAATATATATACAAATTAATATATATGATGACATCATGTTTAGATACATTATAGCTCAGGTCGAGGTAGGTATGGTCAATCGGGACCACATACCCAAGGATCAACTTTAGTTTCTTTTAGCACATCATTATTTTTTATTTATTTATTTTGGTCTATTTATTTATATTAAACTACTGATTAATTCATGTATACATACACATAAATTTAACTTCAATATAAAGGAACACATTGGTTGTGCCCTATAATTTTTACTACTCACACATTACAATGACTGTTATTATATGGGGGTACCTGAGAAGATGTTCACATGGCTATAGGAATTGGTAGGGATAAGGCCATTGATAGATTGAGAAGGTTGGAACTGATATGTATGTTGAAATTAGTTATGTGGTAAATTTTAGAAACTGTAGTAGAGCCTTGTACTTTTATATCAGTTTCGTTATATACTTATTCTTGTATGATTGGACTAGTGGATGACCAATGTTGTATGCATGACATTATTCTTCAGTATTTTATATCATTTCAATTATTTTGACAATATGATTCTATTTCAATTATTTACTTATTTTACACTCTATTTATTACTACATGGATAATAAATTTTTATTTTTATTTAATTTTTAATTGTATTTGAAGGAATAGAATCCTCATGGACACTCCCTAGTCCCTTTATTCTAGTCGACATCCTGTGACTTATGGAGAGTCATGATTTTGTCTTTTTGGTGAATATAATAAGAGTACCTTTTTAGTGGATTCCATTTTGGGATGTTACATTGTTGAATCATATCTCTTTAATTTTCATTTTTAATATTATTAGGGATATGATAGAATAGAGTATTTGGAATTTGTAGGAACTACTGAGGATATCAGACGGGTGCATCAAGAATACTTGTTTAGGGGACAATCCCTGGTTTCTACAGGTATGGGATTTATGTTCCAGTCATTAATGATACATATATATACACATATTAAAGCATGACCGACTCACTAGTTCTATATAGTTTATGATTTATTTTGGATATACAGAATTGTTTCCACTGGTAAGACGTTATTGATGGACTTTTGGCACTTGTCATGTTAAAAACTAGTGAGTGATGGATTTTTACTCCTGCATAGAAATGGAATGTAGGGTCCCATCACTCATATTTGGAACATATTACTCACTTTTTAGGGGACATAGAGTTTGCGATATTACTAACAATATAGGAAAATAATTTTATGTGTCATTAAAAACATAAGTATTTTTTTCATTATATGGTTTTGCTTCCATTTTACATAATTAGGCCAACATATGTATATATTTCCTTCTTATGATAGGCTTCGTGGAAATATGTTGAGGTTTTTATTGGGGATGATTATGAATCATTCCTCATGAATAGGATGTGTAGTGTCCCTTGTAGGGAGATATGGAACATGGATACTGAAGACTATACCCCTTATTGGGCTTCTTTCATGAGATAAATAATGAATATTATCACTAACTCTCCATAGCATGATTTCCTGCTTATATTAGAATGAAATTCAACTTAACCAACAAGAATTTGAGGTTATAACATGAAATAACTAATTAAAATTATTATATTTATCATGATGTTCTTATGAAATTAATTTCAAGGGGGTATTATCTTATATAGATGCCCAGTAACTGCCCGTTACGTTCCAATTCTATGTTAGTATCATGATTTCAAGGGGTAGATCATTATGAGTATTCTGGGTGACGATAATGTTCCCTAAAGACTGAGGTTTAAATTTTTGAGGGTCATATGTATCTTTGTTCCTTAATGTAAAATATGGACTGAGATTCCACTAAACCAGTGTTATGAGGTTGTGGGTTACTAGGACTCAAGCACACCTCCCCATACACCAGAAGATACCTATTAGCAATGAGGGACTAGGAGTTGATAGTGGGGTGACTATGACCTCATTTCAATGTAGGTAAGCAATGGAAAAACAATTATTTATCATACATAATGGAAACTAAAAAAGTGTAGGTAATTCCTAAACAACTGAAATTGAACATGATGATATAATATCTGAAATAATGTAAAATCTCGGACAGCTAGGTCATACAATACAAAACTAGTCACCCATTTGGATAACCATATAGATACATGAGTACAATATAAAATAAATATAAATGTATAGGGCTCTGCTAACAACTTTGATATAGACCATGTACCCAGTCTCCAGACACTATCAAACTACACCAGCCCAATCATAAGAAACCACTTCATCATATATTCTTGACCATGAAACACTGGGCCTCATCCTTTTCCACCATGCAACTCGTTCTCAACCTGAAAAGTATACATAATGTCTACATGTACACCGAGGTGCATGTGCAGG
The DNA here is from genome assembly GCA_963277665.1 of Viscum album. NCBI lineage: Eukaryota > Viridiplantae > Streptophyta > Magnoliopsida > Santalales > Viscaceae > Viscum > Viscum album. The sequence continues at coordinate 2,020,324,516 of OY728127.1, forward strand.
AGTGAGAAATAATCCTAGTATGCCACCCTAATAAAAAACATGTAACTGTGATGCTATAAGTGTATACCAAAACAATGTGACCCACCTAGTTTAAGCACATACATAATGTAATAAAAACGAACATGAGCCCAAAATCAAACCCAAGGTCTATAATCCCTCTCTAATAGGAAATTTCCACCATAGATGTCCAAATATATATAAGTATTCTTGTATAGTACCTAATTTAACATCCCAAGTAAGTAATGAATAATATATATTTTTATCTATGTTTATTAATGATTAAGATAGTGTTATAGAGGATTAAAATGAAAATAAATACAATCTTATGCATGGAATACACTAATATTCTTAAAAGATTGTTTTACAGCCTTTTGATGGAAAACAAATTTTGAATCTATATTTTGACAATTTTATAAACTATGTTTGTCAAAATAAACTTATCCTTTATGATTGGGACATCAAAATTTACCTTGTGTGAATTTTTGGTATTTTTCTAACAATGTTCATTTTTTTAATGAATATTGAAAAATACTGCATTTTACATCAAAACTGCTTTTTAATCTAATTTATTTATATGATTAGATTATGTTTTGAATTGGTTTTGAAGTGAAATTAGAATATATTTTTACCATTTTATCCAATGATGGTCATTGGAATCAATTTCACTTTGAAATTAGACTTAAACTAGTGTCAATCTTTTGATACTTATTGTTTTGTAAAAACACGCTATTTGCTCTGGAAGCGGGAATTAATAATTAAATTAATTAATTTGAATTATATGATTTGAATTTTGTAAAATAGACTTCATTTTTAAATTCGGAATATCAAATATATCTTAGGGTGAATTTTTGGCAATTTTCTGAAAAACTTCAATTTTTGATGAATAGTGAAACCACTAAGTGGTAATCAAGCAAACGGATTTTTCAGTTAAATGAAAGTTTACCACTAATGTGTATTGAATTTTAAAAATCTGACATACATGGTTGTCATTAAGAAGTAAAATGTGGTTCAATGAGATTAAAATAATTTTTTGCTGAATAGTAACTTATTAAGTTTTTAATCGCGATTAGTGGTAATTAGTGTAGTTTAAGGTATAAATAATGCTTTGATAATATGAAATGACCTAGACACATGTCCCAACATTATTGGTTGTGTCATGGCCGACCAAGACAAGGCATGGGTCAACTTAGGGACCCAATGGAGACATTTTGGTTGGGAAATGACATAAATAACTTTTTATTTAATGTAAAAGTAAAAATGACACAAACATAATATGTTTTACGAAAACAATTTTTACATGGGGTTATAAAGATCAGATTTTTGATTATAAATAGTCATTGGAAAGCTAAAAATCTTTCATACATCATAGTATTTTTTTATTATTTTTAGACATTAAATAAATTAAATTATTTATGACATAATAATGATGCAGCGATGACATCATTATTTGACGATTTAAATAAAATTGAAAGATAATGTAAAATATATGAACTACACATGTCCAAAACATATTGGATGAGTGTATTTAGAAGTCTTATCACCTTATCCAATAATTATATCAATGTGGGACCTTTTAAAACCTAAACCCAATTTCAAATAAAGTAATATTTCTTTACTTTCCAAAAGTGCCCATCCTCTCCTCTTATAAAAGGCCCCCACCTCTACCTCATTTCACACACTACTCAAGCCTTTGGCTCGGCCAAACCCTGACCATTTACTCTCTCCACATCCCTCTCCTCATCCTAGAGGATTCCCTTTGGGCAGAATCCTTTCAAAGGAAGCCTTTAGACTCAAATCAAAAGGAGATACACTTTTAAAGCTAACTCATTCTCTCATGTTCATTTGTTTTATTTTGCTTCTCCAACCCCCTAAACTCTTTTTATTTACTTATTTTGTAACAACACCAGTATCTTAAATATACAAGGATGTTGTTATAATATTTATTTAAGCTACACTCTCACACAACTACATCAAATGGTTAATGAAAATACGGTTTCCGTGGATGGCGAAATTCTGCCTCCCGAAACGATGATTGTTCAACACTCATTTAACACCTTCAAAGGTGGCCATTATGATGTCACTATTTTTATATATGATATATAATATGTTTATGTTTTCCTTAAGCTTCTGTTTTTTTCATTTTGGGCATACCTTTATGGTTTCCATTATGGGTAAACACGATATCTTCATTTTAGGAAGTGCGGACTACCGCCCCCTCAAAGTGATTTGATTTGTTAAATACCATATGTGGGACATATAAAGGATGGAACTATGATATTATATATGATATTATACTGGAATTATAATATACCTTTATATCATTATGATTCCATTCTATAAAAGACCAAATAGAAATGAAAGTAGCGTTCATGCGTACGTACGGCTTACCGTCTCCATGAACGGTGCATTTCATTTCTTACCTATAAATGATTATGTAATATTATAAATGCATGTATGTACTGGATATATATGACATATATGATATCTACATCATGAATACCATTCTGGATATAATGAACCTTTGACCAAATTAACAACATGTAAGTGTAAGAAGTCTATTTTTGACTTAAGAACCAAATACCGACAAAATGAACATTATTAACTTAACTGATTACATGATGTTCATAACATGGTATAAAAGGAATAATGAACTTGAAAAAGATTCGTAAGCAAGTAGAGATTAACTCATGTTTATTATTCAGGATATTAAAGAACGGTCGGGTCAAGTCGGATACAAGGTATGGGACTTCGTCTCAATCTCCTTTCGTTGAAGCATATTTTATTTTATACACAAATTACTTTTATACGGTGTATAAACAACTTTGACTTTTACGTTTATTCAAAAGGAATCTTTTTTATACAAAGAATTTACTAAACGACAAAAGGGAATGTTTTTGCCGTACGTATGCGGCGACAACGACTTCTCCGCCGTCGTGACCGTTATTTGAGTTTCGGCTTCCTCTACAAGCCATACTTTCTTTTTAAAAGAAAAATAAATACCATGTTTTACTTTTCTTTTATTTTGGTATTGAAAATTGTTTTCAAAACGTTTTTATATCAATGTGTTGTATTGATATCTCATGATTGAAATGTGGAAATTTTATGTTTCCTTTATGCATGATTTATGTGATATGATTATGTTATGGTTCTTGGGCATTATTATGAAGACGGGTGGTTCCGTGATAAACTAAGGGTGGGTGAGCCCGTTATAGCTCTCCAATGCATTGGGTAACGCGAAGGAGTGAAACGTTAAGGTTTCTCCGAAGAGATTTTAGGGAATATACTGTGATGGGTATTCCAAACGTAACCAAGAGGGTTACTCCCTACGTAAGAATGTTATGAATGCCGCAAGTTACCTTTATGTCTTATGATTTCTATGATTTATTCATGATTTTATGAGGTATGTTAAAGTGCCTATGTTTTATGGGTAAAGTATAATTTCATTCTTATGTATATATGAACTCATGTTTCCTTTCCATGTTTTTTTATAACCCATACTGAATTTTTATGCTCATCCCAAATTTTTGAAATGTTTTTCACAGGTCAAGGGAAAGGTACATGATAAGATGATAGAGTCAAGGATGTGTCAAGAAATAATCCATGTTTTATTTTAAATGTGTTTCCATTGATGGGAATGAAGAATACTATCTTTATGTAACCACTTTGTTTATATGTGGAATGTAATGCAAGTTTTATGATATAATTCTCTAAAACTCTAAACCTGAAAATATCCTCAACGTGTAATCTTGTAATAACTCAAGATTAAGTATGGTTTAAGGCTGGGGCCTTATAGTTGGTATCAGAGGTCGGTTTAGATAACATTAGGAGTTAGAATTCTATTAAATGATTATCCAAAAATATTTTTTTTTTCGAAATGATATAGCATTTAAAGATTACCATGTTGCTTCATCTAAGACATGTTTGTTCAGAATGGTTTTTCGCAGAGGAAACAAGGAAGCAGTGCTAGGAAGGCATACAGAATGAAATAACCTTCCGAATCAGCATCCAGAAATGGTCGCAATTGGAACTGAACAGTTTGTTGTAGTAATGGAGCAGTTGACTCAATCGATAAATGGCGGGGGTATCCATGCATGAAACCAGCCAGAACAACCGCAGAGGAACATGTCAGTGGTGGAACATTTCATGAGGCAACATCCACCATCATTCAAAGGATCATCTGACCCTGTGCTAGCTGAAGGGTGGATTAAAGCACTGGAGAAGATTTTTGATGTCATGGTGTGTTCAGACAATCAAAAGGTTAGTCTTGCTATTTACCGTTTGGAGGGTGAAGCAGATCAGTGGTGGTCTATGGTTAAAAATATCAGGGACGCCGATGAGATTGATTCTCTTGACTAGGATGAATTCAAAGGTATGTTTCTTGAGAAGTATTTTCCTAAGGCTGTTCGACTTAGGATGGAAAATCAATTCTTGGAATTGAGGCAAGAGGAAGACTCAGTGGTTTCCTATGAAGAAAGGTTCACTCGATTGGCAAGGTATGCTCCAAATTTTATCCGGGACCTTGATAGTAAAATCAGTCGTTTTTACTCAGGATTAAAGCCAAAATATCGAAGGGAATTAGCTTCTCGTGAGTTTAAAAGTTATGAAAAGCTTGTTCGATGTGCTGAGAAGGTGGAAATGGAGTTTGCCGATGACCAAGTTTTCTATAACCACCAACAGAAGAAGAGACCGAGGTGGCAGGAGAAAGGTAAGAATTCTTCAAAAAAGTCTGATGGTAAGAGAACTAAGATTCCAGTTTGTGATAAATGTGGCAAAAGGCATGCTGGGGAATGCCTTCTGATTCTGGGAAGTGCTACCGATGTGGTAAGATGGGACATAAGTCTCGTGATTGCCTTGAAAAGGATCAAGGTGAAGGTAAGAACAAATTTGATTTACAGTTAGTGAAATGTTATAAGTGCAATGAGATGGGTCACTATGCAAACGAGTGTCCGACAAGGAGCTTGAGTGATGGGAAGTAGTTAGACTACAAGCAGAAAGGGGTGGTGAAATCCTTTGCAACTACTTCAGCAGATGTCGGGCCATCAAATGAAGTTGTATCAGGTACTTTGTTTGTTTTTTCTGATTATGCCAGTGTGTTGTTTGATTCGGGGTCTACACATTCTTTCATCTCTGAAACCTTTTCTAGTAAAATGGGAATACCATCTCAAGAAATGACTCCTGAACTTTTGGTAAAAATACCTGGGGGAAATGTTGAGGCAAAAAGAATTTATAAGAATCTTCTTATCCTTATCTGTGGAAATAACCTACTTGCAAACCTTATTGTTCTACCTCTAGTAGAGTTTGATGCTATCCTGGGTATGGATTGGATTTCTATTTACCATGCTAAGATTTACTATAGAGCTAAAGAAGTTTCTTTTCAGAAATACTTTCATTTTGTTTACAAGAATGAACCCTTACTTTTGATAACATATCAAGAGGCTGAGAAACTTGTAAAAGATGGAAATGAATGTTACCTAGCACACATCATTGAAAATAAAACAAACTGTTCAGATTAATGATGTGCCAGTGGTAAATGAGTATCCTGATGTTTTTCCTGATGAGTTGCCTGGAATAATAAAAGATCGAGAAGTTGAGTTTACTGTTGAATTAGTTCTTGATGCTAAGCCAATTTCAAAACCCCCTTATCGAATGGCACAAATTGAACTTTTAGAGTTGAAGGAGCATTTGCAAGATTTATTAGAGAAAGGTTTCATTAGACCTAGCACATCACCATGGGGTGCTCCTGTTTTATTTGTTAAAAAGAAAGATGGTTCTATGACACCTTGCATTGATTATAGAGCCTTGAATAATATCACTGTTAAGAACAAATATCCTTTGCCTCATTTCGATGATTTGTTTGATCAGCTCCAGGGAGCTCAGTTTTTTTCAAAGATTGACTTGAGATCGGGGTACCATCAGCTGATGGTAAAGGAGGAAGATATTCTGAAGACCGCGTTCCGTACGAGATATGGCCATTATGAATTTGTAGTAATGCCTTTTGGGCTAACCAATGCACCTGCTGTATTCTTGGACTTAATGAATAGAATTTTCCATGAGTTCTTGGATAAGTTTGTGGTGGTTTTCATTGATGATATTTTGGTGTTTTCTAAAATTAAAGAGGAGCATGAAAGACATTTAAGGGTTATCTTGAAAACCTTAAAAGAAAAGAAACTGTATGGGAAATTCAGCAAGTGTGAGTTTTGGTTGCAAATTTTTTTTTCCTTGGTCACATTGTTTCTAAAGATGGAATAACTATTGATCCTGCAAAAACAAAAGTTGTGGAAGAATGGCCAAGACCCACAAATGTAACTGAGATTCGTAGCATCCTTGGTTTGGCGGGCTATTACCGAAGGTTTGTTAGAAATTTTTCACGGTTATCTATTCCAATGACTAAGCTAACTCGGAAGGGTGTTAAGTTTATCTGGACAAAAGAATGTGATGATTGTTTTCAAGAATTGAAAAGAAGATTGGTGAATGCTCCAGTTTTGGCACTACCTTCCAGGAATGGTGAGTTTGTTATATACAGTGATGCTTCATTGAAAGGACTTGGTTGCGTCCTAATGCAGAATGATCAGGTAATTTCTTATGCTTCACGATAGTTGAAAACTTGTGAGGTAAATTACCCTACACATGATTTGGAATTAGCTACTGTTGTTTTTGCTTTAAAAATTTGGAGGCATCATTTGTATGGAGTAAAGTGTGAAATATATACCGATCACAAAAGTTTAAAGTATATATTCACTCCGAAAGAGTTAAACATGAGAAAAAGGAGATGGCTGGAATTATTCAAGGATTATGATTGTACAATTCATTACCATCCGGGAAAAGAAAATAAAGTGGCTGATGCTTTGAGTTGAAACAGTAATGCTTCATTAACAATGTTGCATTTGGAACGTGATCCTTTGGTTAAGGATTTGATGAACTTTGTCATAGAAGTTGTTGGTGCAGGAAGTCTTTCTGTTTTGTTTTAGGTATCAGTGAAATCATTTCTATCAGATAGAATCAAGCAAGCACAGAAGCAAGATAGTGAGTTGCAGAAAAAGGTAGAGCTGGTTCAGAAAGGTAAGTTGCCGGAATTCAACATTGATAATGATTGTGTTTTGAGATTTGGGAGGAGATTGTGTGTGCCTTGTGATTCAATGTTGAAGAGAGATTTGTTATGTGAAGCTCATAGTTCTCCGTTTTCAGTTCATCCGGGCAGTACTAAGATGTATAGAGATCTGCGAGAGTATTACTGGTTGGATGGAATGAAAAGAGATATTGCTGATTTTACTGTGAAGTGTTTGACTTGTCAGCAAGTTAAAGCAGAGTGGCAGTTACAGAAAGGGATGCTTCAGCCTTTACCAGTGCCAGAGTGGAAATGGGAGAATATATCCATGGACTTTGTTGTTGGATTACCGAAGACATCTCGAGGTAATAATGAAATCTGGGTTATTGTTGATCGCTTGACCAAATCTGCTCATTTCTTTGCTATACGAGATACTTTCTCTCTTGATCAACTTTCCCGTTTGTATCTTAAAGAGATAGTCAGGTTACATGGAGTTCCTCTCTCCATTGTATCGGATCGTGATCCAAGGTTTACTTCTAACTTTTGGAAAGGCCTTCAGAAGTCGTTGGGTACTGAATTAAATTTTAGTACAGCTTTTCATCCTCAATCAGATGGGCAGTCAGAATGAACAATTCAGACATTGGAGGATATGCTACGAGCTTGTTCTATGGATTATCAGGGAAGTTGGGACCAACATCTTTCTTTGGTTGAGTTTTCATATAATAACAGTTTTCATTCCAGTATACAGATGGCACCATTTCAGGCATTATATGGGAAGCGGTGTCGAACTCCAGCTTTCTGGGATGAAGTGGGTGAAAGGAAGTTGATGGGACCAGAATTGGTAGAAGAGATGGCAGAAAAAGTTCAGCTGATTCAGAAACACATGAGAACAGCTCAGAGCAGGTAGAAGAGTTATGCGGATAATCGGAGGAAGGATCTATCTTTCGAGGTAGGTGATCATGTTTTTCTCAAGTTTTCTCCTTGGAAAAGTGTGATGAGATTTGGTAAGAAAGGAAAGTTGAGTCCAAGGTTAATTGGACCATACGAAATTCTGGAGAGAGTTGGATCAGTTGCATACCGAGTGGCTTTACCTCTGAGTTTATCTCAGGTACACAATGTTTTTCACATTTCGATGTTGAGAAAGTATATGCCAGATCCATCTCATGTTTTGAGTCCAGAGGTAGTTCAGCTTGAAGAGAACCTATCGTATGAGGAACAACCGGTCCAGATTCTTGACCACAGGGAGAAAGTGTTACGGAATAAGGTGATTCATCAGGTAAAGGTTTTGTGGAAAAACCACATGATTGAAGAGGCAACATGGGAATCTGAATATGCAATGAGGGATAAGTACCCACATTTATTCGATAAGTAAATAAATTGCGGGGACGCAATTTTCTAAAGGGGGGAAGGATGTAACATCCCAAGTAAGTAATGAATAATATATATTTTTATCTATGTTTATTAATGATTAAGATAGTGTTATAGAGGCTTAAAATGAAAATAAATACAATCATATGCATGGAAAACACTAATATTCTTAAAAGATTGTTTTACTGTCTTTTGATGGAAAACCATTTTTGAATCTATATTTTGACAATTTTATAAACTATGTTTTTCAAAATAAACTTATCCATTATGATTGGGACATCAAAATTTATCTTGTGTGAATTTTTGGTATTTTTCTGACAATGATCATTTTTTTAATGAATAGTGAAAATTACTGCATTTTACATCAAAACTGCTTTTTAATCTAATTTATTTATATGATTAGATTATGTTTTGAATTGTTTTTGAAGTGAAACTAGAATATATTTTTACCATTTTATCCAATGGTGGTCATTGGAATCAATTTCACTTTGAAATTAGACTTAAACTGGTGTCAATCTTTTGATACTTATTGTTTTGTAAAAACACGCTATTTGCTCTGGCAGCGGGAATTAATTATTAAATTAATTAATGTGACTTATATGATTTGAATTTTGTAAAATAGACTTCATTTTTGAATTCGGAATATCAAATATAGCTTAGGGTGAATTTTTGGTAATTTTCTGAAAAACTTCAATTTTTGATGAATAGTGAAACCACTAAGTGGTAATCAAGCAAACTGATTTTTCAGTTAAATGAAAGTTTACCACTAATGTGTATTGAATTTTGAAAATCCGACATACATGGTTGTCATTTAGAAGTAAAATGTGGTTCAATGAGATTAAAATATTTTTTTGGTGAATAGTAACTTATTAAGTTTTTAATCGCGATTACTGGTAATTAGTGTAGTTTAAGATATAAATAATGCTTTAATAATATGAAATGACCTAGACACATGTCCCAACCTTATTGGTTGTGTCATGGAAGACCAAGAAAAGCCATGGGTCAACTTGGGGACCCCATGGAGACATTTTGGTTGGGAAATGACATAAATAACTTTTTAATTAATGTAAAAGTAAAAATGACACAAACATAATATGTTTTACAAAAACAATTTTTACATGGGGTTATAAAGATCAGATTTTTGATTATAAATAGTCATTGGAAAGATAAAAAGATTTACTACATCATAGTATTTTTTTTAAGATTTTTAGACATTAAATAAATTAAATTATTTATGACATAATAATGATGCAGCGATGACATCATTATTTGACGATTTAAATAAAATGGAAAGATAATGTAAACTCTATGAACTACACATGTCCAAAACTTATTGGATGAGTGTATTTCGAAGCCTTATCACCTTATCCACGAATTATTTCAATGTGGGACCTTTTAAAACCGAAACACATTTTCAAATAAAGTAATATTTCTTTACTTTCAAAAAGTGCCCCTCCTCTCCTCTTATAAAAGGCCCCCACCTCTACCTCATTTCACACACTACTCAAGCCTTTGGCTCAGCCAACCCCTTCCCATTTACTCTCTCCACATCCCTCTCCTCATCCTAGAGGATTACATTTGGGAATAATCCTTTCAAAGGAATCCTTTAGACTCAAATCAAAAGGAGATACACTTTTAAAGGTAAATCATTCTCTCATGTTCATTTGTTTTATTTTGCTTCTCCAACCCACTAAACTCTTTTTATTTACTTATTTTATAACAACACCAGTATCTAAAATATACAAGGATGTTTTTATAATATTTATTTAAGCTACACTCTCACAAAACTACATCAAATGGTTAAAGAACATATGGTTTCTGTGGATGGCGAAATTCTGCCTCCCGAAACAATGATTGTTCAACACTCATTTAACACCTTCCAAGGTGGCCATTATGATGTCACTATTTTTATATATGATATATAATATTTTTATGTTTTCCTTAAGCTTCTGTTTTTTTTATTTTGGGCATACCTTTATGGTTTCAATTATGGGTAAACACGATGTCTTCATTTTAGGAAGTGCGGACTACCGCCACCTCAAAGTGATTTGATTCGTTAAATACCATATGTGGGACATATAAAGGATGGAACTATGATATTATATATGATATTATACTTCAATTATAATATACCTTTATATCATTATGATTCCATTCTATAAAATACGAAATAGAATTGAAAGTAGCGTTCATGCGTACGTACGGCTTACCGTCTCCATGAACGGTGCATTTCATTTCTTACCTCTAAATGATTATGTAATATTATAAATGCATTTATGTACTGGATATATATGACATATATGATATCTACATCATGAATACAATTCTGGATATAATGAACCTTTGACCAAATTAACAACATGTAAGTGTAAGAAGTCTATTTTTGACTTAAGAACCAAATACCGACAAAATGAACATTATTAACTTAACTGATTACATGATGTTCATAACATGGTATAAAAGGAATAATGAACTTGAAAAAGATTCATAAAAAAGTAGAGATTAACTCAAGTTTATTATTCAGGATATTAAAGAACGGTCGGGTCAAGTCGGATATGAGGTATGGGACTTCGTCTCAATCTCCTTTCGTTGAGGCATATTTTATTTTATACACAACTTTCTTTTATACGGTGTATAAACCACTTTGACTTTTACGTTTATTCAAAAGGAATCCTTTTTATACAAAGCGTTTACTAAACGACAAATGGGAATGTTTTTGTCGTACGTATGCGGCGACAACGACTTCTCCTCCGTCGTGACCGTTATTTGAGTTTCGGCTTCCTCTACAAGCCACACCTTCTTTTTAAAAGAAAAATAAATACCATGTTTTACATTTCTTTTATTTTGGTATTGAAAATGGTTTTCATAACGTTTTTATATCAATGTTTTGTATTGATATCTCGTGATTGAAATGTGGAAATTTTATGTTTCCTTTATGCATGTTTTATGTGATATGATTATGTTATGGTTCTTGGGAATTATTATGAAGACGGGTGGTTCCGTGATAAACTAAGGGCGGGTGAGCCCGTTATAGCTCTCCAATGCATTGGGTAACGTGAAGGAGTGAAACGTTAAGGTTTCTCCGAAGAGATTTTAGGGAATATACTGTGATGGGTATTCCAAACGTAACCAAGAGGGTTACTCCCTACGTAAGAATGTTATGAATGCCACAAGTTACCTTTATGTCTTATGATTTCTATGATTTATTCATGATTTTATGAGGTATGTTAAAGTGCCTATGTTTTATGGGTAAAGTATGATTTCATTCTTATGTATATATGAACTCATGTTTCCTTTCCATGATTTTTTTATAACCCATACTGAGTTTTTATGCTCATCCCAAGTTTTTGAAATGTTTTTCACAGGTCAAGGGAAAGGTACATGATAAGATGATAGAGTCAAGGATGTGTCAAGAAATAATCCATGTTTTATTTTAAATGTGTTTCCATTGATGGGAATGAAGAATACTATCTTTATGTAACCACTTTGTTTATATGTGGAATGTAATGCACGTTTTATGATCTAATTCTCTAAAACTCTAAACCTGAAAAGATCCTCAACGTGTAGTCTTGTAATAACTCAAGATTAAGTATGGTTTAAGGCTGGGGCCTTATACCTAACCTATTCACATATTCATAAATATAAACATTAATTAGTATGTGAATCAAAAACATTAAATCACATCAGATTTTGATCCATCGGTCTATAATCTAGATTGTCTAGACATCCTGTACAAGTGCATTAAGCTGGACATCATTCCACTGAAGTTGTGTATCACCATGTTTAACATATATCACAACCACAAATTATAAACAACGCTCAGACCATGATGTGCTAGATCCAAGGAACTCATCCAAGGAATCATATTAAATAGTGCAGAACATGAAAGGCCATATCAAAGTGACTCATCAAACGAATCCACACAAGAAATATAGACCATGAAGGGCTGGATCTGGGGAACTCTTCCAAGGAATCCACTTAATGTATCGTTGGTGTCCTAGTGGAAACTTGATCTAGGCAATGTTTGAGGTCCAAGGAGCATGTCAACATCACATTTCCTACGAGATCCTTGGCAGGTCATATCCATGGGGTAGTAAGGCCCAAGGCATCCCAGAGAATCGAGACACAAGGTTTCCACTAACATGTTCCATATTTATGCAGAGCATTCCATGTAATCTATCAGACCATTAAAGCATCAAGAATTAGTATACGCACTCGTGTAAAATATTTCTTCAAAATACTTGGGTATACCCACTCAATCATCAATGGTCTATGAGAGACTAATCATAACAACCAAATATAACCGACCAATGAATTTGTCCTAGGAATTAAAATATTGGGGAATCCATGTATCACTAATGGAATTTAAACAACAAGAAAGGATCTATAGAAAGGTCAATGGTACTACCATTGTGTACCAGTAAAACATCATAAAAGCACGGATCAAAATCCAGATCATAGAGAAGAATTCTAGTCATCCCATTATGAATGAAAATTATCTCCCATGTGGCTCAATAGCCACCAACCAGGAATCATCTTTTCTAAACACTGTTACATCAGCAATATAATTTTAGGTATAAATAAATGGATGAGGGTGGCCCAAAATCCCATCACAAAACACCAGCCATAGCCCCAGGGGTTTATCAGTCAGTCATGGTTTCTAATTGGCACTGGTACACCATCTCAATATAAATCTAACATAATAGTTTTGAGTATGTAAAACAAAAGGAACCCACTAGGTCCCTCAATCCAAGCACATTAAATCATCCTTCTAAGGATCCAACATGTAAAAAAAAGGTGAAGGCATCCTACTCAAGATCATTAGCTATAATGATAAATGATGAATCCAAATCAGGATCCTCTAACGGTAATAAATTGAGGAATGTTACAATTGGGATCCTCTCATGGTAAACAACTGAGGCATCCTAGAATGTCGATCCAAAAAATGAGACACTTGTTTAAGGGTCCTATAAGGGAATCCCTAGATCATCGTAAATGAAAAGGAATCCCTTAGGGGATCCATTGAAGCATCTCATCTCATACCATCATAGGACTAAATGGAACGTCTTACAATGGGAACATCATAAAATGTAAGCCCCATTGGAATCATTCACAAGAGATAGCAGATAGATCATCTCAGATCCTGATCTCTACTAGGGTGGTTCGAACACCCAAAAAATGGGTTATCATCTATTCTAACTCATAGGAGATAAAATAATTCAATTACTAGAGGAAGAACTATTCTATCATGGTAGATTCCCCAAACACCCATTAGGAGTCTTAATAACTCCCCATGGTTATCACCATAGCGATATACGCAAAACAAAATACACGAAATGGACTACTCGCAGGTCTAGTTCTGACTCTGATTCCATGAGGCACAGAATCCCATTAAAGGGTTAAAAAGGTAATGTACATGGAATTTTACCCTCGGCACACCGTGTATGCTCCAAATGCACTACACGGTAGTGTATTCTCACTATCCTGGGAATGTAACACCCTATGTACATTATGGGTAACATGGGTACATAACAAGTACCACACAAATAGTAAATTCCCATGTCCCTCCAATGGCATGAACATCTACTTGGTCAAAACATGTACATCTACACGGCATGCTACCCTACACGTGGTATGGTCATGTACTCTACAAGGCCATATACCCCATCAGGGGATCACATAGCCTGGTACTCAGCTAAACGGCTGAGTACCAGTACACAGTGTGTACTCCCTTAACATCATCTTCCCCAGCCGTGAACAACACACGGTGTGTCACCCTAGAATACAAACTGTGTTATCTGATTTTCCTGGACGAAAAACCCTCCATTTTTCATAAAACCCTCATTTAAACCCAAAAATCAGTATATGGGAGAAATATGGACTAAAAAATTCATCATAGGTATATAATAACATTATTCAATGGGATTGAAGGGTTTTCTTGGGAAAATATAAATGAGCCTCCAATCATGTGGAAAATACAACTGATTTACCGATTTTACTATCCGAAGATGTCGTATGTTGATCTATAATGTTGATGGCTTTACAATGACACCCCTATACAATTCCCATACCCCATATTTCATCCTTCCCTTTTCACCCTCTGTCGATTAGTGTAGGAGGATAAAAAATGGTTGTGACTGAGATGGAGGTAAAATAGAAAGGAAAAAGAAAAAAAAGAAAAGAAGAAATAGGAAAAAAAAGAAAAAGGGGCTCAGGCTAGCCCTAGTTCCCAATATGAGTGTATAACTTACCTAGGATAAACTCCCCCATTCTGAATCAATTGCAGAGATGGAATATCAATCTGAAACTATCTTCAATATATAAGACCAAATAAATCTACATGAATAATTTAATATTAAATTTATTATATTTTGACTAATAATTATTCTTCCCAAATTTTAATGGATTAGATTTCCACTAAACTTATATACTAGTGTAAACACCCAATTCCAAGACCAACAGTGTGGTTAGAAAATGTATATGAGGTCATATTCTAGGGGAAAATTCCATTTTACTTTTTACATGCATTTGAAAGAAAACATTCAAATTTTTACTAAAAAATAGTCTAGAAAAACGTGGGTTCGTACAACCTCCCCAACATATGCCTTCCCATCCCTGATAATCCGGGTGCAAGGACTAGAAACAAAGATCTTAACCTAATCATCTACAAACCATGCTATTTTTACTTGCCAATAACCAGTCTCATATTGTCAAAAACTTATTTCTATGTGGAATACATTCACCTAAGATGGATCTGGTACTCCCCACCATTGGAATACCCTTATCGTCATCTCAAAAGAATCCTCCATGCAAAATTGACCACCAGAACACCAATTTTCAACTAAAAATAAGGTTCACCACCCTCAAATGGATAATGGGACATTCCCCACCATATCGATTTTGTTACACTCCTCCTATATCATAACCTCAACATGTTCACTTCATCAATATCGAATAATATTTAGTATAAACGGAGATAGGTGTAGAGCCTATCCCCTATCAAAAAACCCATGATGAATCATGATAGATCATTATCATCTCTAAAAATCGTACATTTAGATTCCCCCAAGGATTATACATCTCTCTATAAACCACACTGACATCCTGCCAAAACCTAACCATTATTTAGCCATGTGTCGTCCATCTCATGGTAAACCAACATTTCATGATGTCACCAATACCATAAAGGGATATTAAAACAAAAAAATTTGGTTACCTAACCATTAAATTTCTGGAAACATCTATCATCATCACTCACTCAGCCACTCACTATTTCAAAATCAAATGATACCACATGCAACCAGAAGGTATTGTTTTCACCCAGAACCTACTCCAAAAAGTCATTCCACATCAATATAAGGTGAAAATTCTACACAACATGTCAGTTTCATTAATTGTAATGTTCCCTTGGAAATCCTCTTCAAAATCGAGAACCTCTCCCCTACCACGATTTATTACATGACCTCCCATCAACCAGAATCATTTCAGTCATGAATGATTACACATTATATGAATACAATAGAAATAGTAGAAACACTGGATGAAAAGCTATGTAACCCAAATGGTACTTCTCATTAATGTGAGTATATGGAAACAATTACAGAAGGTGTTTTGTCTAAAGCTAACGGAATTAATATGAATATAATGAAAACTCAAGAACCAATCATTCGAGGAACTCAAATCAAGAAAAAAACCAATATCAGTTCCTAAAAAATAATCCGATGATATTTCCCAACCTCTCTCTCAAAGTATTCCATAGAACTAAACAGATGCCGACATATAACAGTCTAATTCTAATATAAGGATCACTAGGTCTCCCACCTAGACTTTCAAAAAATGCTTCACAAATGGGTCGCCTGGTCTAACCACCTCTCCCAAAAGATAAAAAAATATCATAATTTCGTAAATATCACCATGACCTAAAAGGATCAACACAAAAAACATGGACTATGAGGGACCATATCCTCTATAAGAATCCTCAAAAGGAACTGCTCCCTAGAGGTCACAAAACTAAGGCAGAAGAGAAACCGAAAAAGCAGTCACCGGGAATCTGTATATGAATATTCCCCCAAGAGGTCCACTTCTCATGAAAATTCGAGGTATATAATGGCATCATACACACTGATTAGACAACATAATGAAAGAGCTAATATACCACACCCAAAAAGGGGTACATAAAAATGGAATTACAATCAACATTAACTTACTAGGGTAAGTGAACCTCCCAGGCATGAGGACGGAGTCATGAGCCTCAAAACATATTACTCAATGTAGATCCACATAACATTCCATCAGCGTGAAATATTTATGAAAGGAGGACCAAAACATTCAGTTTCCAGTAATGTCATACACTTTTTGGCCTATATAATTTGAATCCTTCGTGTCAAAAATGATATAGGTGATGCCTCATGGAGTTTCTGTCCAAGTGTCAAAAACCATCCCTTGACTCATAATAATGGTCCAAAGACAAATATCCATAATGAATCATAACATCCACACACAACATGTGCATCTCTCAGGTCAAAATTCATATAAAAATGTAACATCAAAAAATTGAAAAACAATCCCATTACCTGGAAACACAGACTTCCTTCCAGAACAAGTCTAGATGTACAAGCCTAATATCCATCACAGGTTCAACATATTCCTATTTCTCATATCTACCATATTACAAATATTAGTGAGCATGAAAAAAACCAATGATTCCACTTTGTAACATCCCAACTAGGATGCCAGAAGACCGGTGCTTCAATCCTAGGGGTTACTATGCCTCAAGCTCACCTCCCATTACGCTAGAGGCTTATGGCTAGCAACAAGGGCCTAGGTGGTGATAATGGGGTGACTATTCCCTCATATAAGATTAAGAAGTAGAAAATAAGTATGTAGCGTACACATTAAGAAAGTAACCAAAGACTAGAAGAAGTAAACAAATAAAATATAACATACTGTAAAATAAATTAAATGTTGTAAAAGCACAAAAAACTATGTCATACAATACAATAATCATCACCCACTAGTCTTACCATAAAAATTCAAAAGTGAAAAATAAACTAAAAGTAAATGTGCAGGGATCAACTACCAATTCTAATCCAAACCACATGCCTAGCAACAAGAAACATTCAAACACCTCCAAGCCAATCAGAAGAACCCACATTAGCTGATTTGTTAGACTATACAACACTGGGCCTCTGCCCTATCCACCATGCAACTCATGCTCAACCTGAAAAGTAAACATATGGTCTACACTTACACCGAGGTGAACATTAAGGGGTTAGAATGAATTTCAATTGGCCACACCATCAACAAAAATATATCTATGATTCTATAAGTGTTTTAAAAAAAACATATCTAACCTAGATGAATCACAACAAAAAAAGGTATGAAAATAAAATGTTATCCCATAGAAAAAACAGAGTCTGTAATCCCTATTAATAGGTCATGTTACCCAATGGATGTCAATATCTAAATTTTTATACATGTATAGTCCAATTCCTATTCAAATATTCATAAATATGATTATTAATTAGTATGTGAATCAACAACAATAAACCAGAGATGTAAATGATCTTTTGTTCTATAATCCCGATATTCTAGACATCCTATATAAGCTCATTGAGTTCGAAGTCATGCCAAACAAGCTGTTTATAACCATTTATAAAATCCATTACGATCATTCCACATAAAAATGTGTTGGACCATGAAAGTATGTATCCAAAGAACATGTCCATGTAATACACATAAAAAGTGTAGACCACGAATGACGGATCCTAGGGACTCATCCAAGAAATCTACATAATAATTCTATACTATAAAGGTTAGGATCTAAGGATATCCTTAAAGGAATCAACATCAAGTCCCATGGGTGTCCTGATAAGAACTCGGTCGAATAACTGGTTGGGGTCCCAGGACCATGTCAACAACACATGTTTTATGTGAGCCCAAGATATCCATATCCACAGGGTAGCAAGACCCAGGGAATCACAAGGAATCACAACCTAAGAGACACACTTAACCCAAGGTATCCACTACCGCATTCTACATCCATGTAGATTAGTCTGCAACATCTATCAAACCATTCAAGTATCACACATTGGTATACACACTCATGTAAATCATTTCTGCATAAGACAAGGGTATACCCACCCAGACATTATAGGATGAGGAGAGTGTAATCATCCCCACAACATATAACTTTATAAAGAGTCCTTCTAAGTAATTAATATATTGGGGTGTCCAATTATCCCTCAAAGCATACAAACAAGAAGAAAGTATCAATAGCCAAGTAACAGGTAATACCCATGTATACTAGTAAAACATTATAAATGCATGTCTCATAGTCCAGATTCCCTGGAATTACATCCAGGCATCCCAACAAGAATGAAAAATTCCATGTGTATGGATAAATAACCACCAAAAAGTAATAACCTCTTGTAAACACTACTACATAATAAAAACCAATTGAAGTATAAACAAATGATAATGGATCACCCGAAGGGCCATTACAACGCTATAGCCACATACCCCTGGTTGTATCTATCCAAAACGGGTTCTTTGGGACACCTGATCACCATCTCTAACCAATCATGATGTAATAGTTTATAGTTGGTAAAATAATGGGAACTCATTGGGTCATTCAAAACAAACATATAAAGGAATCCTACTCAGGATCCATCTGGGAAACAAAAGAAATGGAATCCTACATAGGATCCTTAGATATAACAGAGGAGGAGGATTCCAACTCATGATCCTCTAATGGTTTTCAACTGATACATCCCACAATGGGGATCCTCAAACAATAAATAGTATAGGCATCCTACAATGGGGATCCACAAAATGATACACAAGTACAGTGGTCTAATAAGGGACTCCTTTGATATGAGAATAAGACAAGGCATCCCTCATGTGAACCTAATAATTGAATGGTCTCTTAGTCTCATATGCCAAAAGGATATTTCTCACAAGGAAAACATCATCAAAAGTAAACCCCACATCCATTTTTCACAAGAGATATCCCATGTCTCGTCTTAAGTCATGATATGAACTATGTTGGACGGATCACCAGACCTATCATTTATTCTCTAGTGTCCATCTCAGGTGAAAATTAAAATCAATTACTAGTGGATGAAGCTCTCTATCTTGGTTGAATCCCAAAAAACCCCATGAGGAGTCCTCCTAACGCTCCATGATATTCACCATCACGATCTATGAAGAAAACTACTTGGAATGGATGACTCTCAGGTCTAGTTACGACATCGGGGCTATAAGGCTTGAAAACCCCTCAAATGGATAAAAAGGGAAAGTACACTATGTGTCACCATGATCACATGGAGTTTACTACCGAAACGCCACATGGGTGTGAGTTCTCATCAGTGAGGGCTTGTAATAGCATATGTAAATGAAATGTAACATTGGTTCATGGTGTGTACCCAAAATGGGGTACATTACTGTTTCCTGAAACCGGCTTCAATGTCTACCTAGACATGACATGAATTTCTACATGGAGTACTACCCAACATGAGTTATGGTAATGTACTCTACATCGCCATGTATCCTTACATTGGTTCACCTGGCCGAGTACTCGACAACACGGCTGAGTACCAGTACACAACATGTATAACCCTGGTATACTATGTGTACTCCCCTAACATAATCGTCTTCTAAATGGGATGAAAATGAGAAGTTTCACCCTATAATCCACACTATGATATCGAATATTCCCAAATAGGAAACCCACCATATCACCAAAACCCCCCATTTAAACCACTAAATCAGTAGATCGGGTCAGTAGGGACCGCATACTGGCATAAAATCCTTATAAAAACATGAAACAATAAGATTAAAAGGTTTAAAAAAACATTAATGTTCCTACCTCCAGGTGGAAACCAAAAAATTTTGGGTTGATATGACGGTCTATGGTTGTCTGCATATTGATCCAGCACATTGAGGTCTTTGAAATGACATCCTTCATCCCTTCCATCTCTCTCTATCTCTCTCTCTCTATTTCTTTTTCCCTCCCAAATTTCTCCCTCAGTCAAGAGTTGTATGAGGAGACGCACATGGTCATGCACCAGAAGAAAGGATGGAAATGAGAAAATAAGAATAATATATAGAAAATAAGAAAAAGAATATAAAATAAAAATGGGCACGAGTTGTCCCCACTACCCTACCAGAGATTATGCATCGTCAAGGCTAAAATCCCTATTCCATACTCAATGGCGATTCCAAAAAATCAATATGATTCCCCATTTAGAAGATATTACATAATTAAGCAGCATGAATCCCTTAATATTTAATTTAATAAATATTATATTTTAATTATTCTGCCAAATTTTGAATGTCTTGGATTTCCACATAACACATATCCAAGGGTAAGAAGTCTATTTTAGGTCCAAATAGGTGGTCATAAAAATTATAAGATATCATATTCTATGGGAAAATACCATTTTACCCCTTATAAGAATCGTAAATTTTAAAAAAAATTCTACTCAAAACTAATGTTCGAACAAACACGGCTTCATACACATACCTACATTGGAGAGGTTTTATATATTGGGTATAGGTGGATACACCTTATGACCAAGTAGCATGACTTGATTTCAAGCGATAAATGGGAAGCCTGGAGGAACATTGTTTCCACTCAAACCCTTATAGGTCGATAACTGATTTGGATTGAGGGAATTAGGTGTGAAGGAGGTTGGCCCATGTTTTTAGATGCCATTTTAGGCAGGGCCATCTTAATTACCTACTGATACTGATTCATGGTTAGTGAATGTTTTTTTATTTATAAATGAGGATTCCTTTTAATTTTTATGAATCCACTGGGTTTCATAGGTATCAATTATATATTTTACAGGTTTGACTCTTCATGTGCCTAACCCTGTTGACTAGTTGTCCTATTGTTTAAAATATAGTCATAGTGTGGGTAGATGCTCACGAAGGGAGTGACAATAGATTATTGGAGATCATGAATTAAATAATGTAATAAGTGAGTTTATCGATATTTATGAGGAGTTCCATAGGTTTTTTAAATATACCCGGACTGGCATCCAATGTAGCATAGTTACCTAAGCCATGTGATTGATGAATTTATGGAGAACACAACTAGAAAAATACAGTGTTTCAACACATTAATTCCCATATGTAATTAGGATTGCAGAAATCATATATTATTTTCTACGGTTTTTTTGAATCCTCAGTGATAGTTATACATTTTTTCAAGCCCTCCTCCCTATCCCTCCTGATCATTCCCACCACCTCCTCTACAGATTCTCCTGACAATCTTTCTACTCTATAGATGCTCCTGAAAATTATTTTCCCCCATAGATGTTTTCAAACAGTGCTTCGCGTCCTCCTTAGATCTTCCCCCATTTATCCTCCACCTTAGATGTGGCTCTGAAGTACCCCTTCCACCTTCTCTCTTATGCATCTCCAATGTGGCCTCACTTGATCCCAAGAAATGCATCTCTAATGCAGCCTCCCCACCTCTATTTAATCCTCCTTATCAACACAGCCACCCTGCCTCTTCCATGCCTCCACCTCCCATTAATCATGAATTTTTTCCCCATGAAACAAGGAATTCATGTACTTCTCATCTCCACTATCTCACAGCACCATATCTTCCAAATACTAGATACCAGAAACTTCTAGCAAAATTATTCATTTCTGCAAGAAATTGATGACATGGTATGTTTTGAATTTCATTTCAATTCCTTCCATTCTCTTATAAAATTTGTTCATACCTATTTTTATTGAACCATCTATTTTTAAAACATCCTTCTTCCTAGTACATTAATCTCTTTTCCGACCAAATTCCAAAATTAAAACGGGAAATATCTATCAATTCAATATTTTCTTCATTATGTAAGGTTCAATTACTTCATTTTCTTTATATTATATTGATTTAAATTAACCCTAACCCTCATGGGTATTCATATTTGCTCATCGTTACTAGTTTGTGTGGACACTTCAATAGAAGTATTGAAAAATAACTATATAATGAACTTTATGTTTAATAATTTTTTAAATTCATATATTTTTATCTTCTTTAATATCCAATGTGTTTTTCTCTATTAACATATATCTCATTTCATATCATGGAATTCTTTTAGTATACTGATTTTATATAAATCTAAAAGGAATATTAAGTTAAATTAACTTTTATCTATTTATACATGTATAGTGAATTTTAAATTTAATAGTTTTTACATTCATTAATTAATTTTTCTTACATTGAATATTCATGTAGATTCATTTGTTCAATATTCATGTAGTCTCAATTTCTTCCTACACATGAAATTTTTTACTAAATTTTTAGTTTATAACCCTTATGAATTCAATTTCAATAACTTTATATATATGATGTTTCTACATTATCACCAACTACGTAATGAAATTTTAATTTATATTAATATTCATGTAATTTCATGGTGTAGAACACAATTTCATTTTTCCATATTTTTCATGATCTCAAACTGAAATTTATATTGTCATTTATATCACAACATATATTACAATTTATAGTATATTTTATTTTGGGTTGAAATTTCAATTTTACATCCATGATTATATCAATGTCCAAATAACACCTTTAACCACATATTATATTGAATATTAATTTACATTATCATGTACTAAAGTTTCTATTAATTTGTTGTTTTCATAGTAGTATATATTGGAGTTTATATTAATATACCTATGGGTTTTTGGGGTTGTAGCCAATTTCCATTATGAATTATCATATACCAAAAGTGCAGTTTATATTCAAGATAAATTCAGTCCCATGTAATTAATATACAAACTATTTTTACATATACATGTGGTCTCCTTTAATTATTATGTAAGAAATGACATTAACTATGTCTATTTTAAAAAGTCAATACGAATGTACATTGAAATTTTTTAATCATGTAGAAAAATTGATTGTATGTTCAGGGAATTCTGGGAAGATGTTTTTTGTATCTATGGTTTTATTGTCATTTATAATCATTATTTCTTATATATTTTCATTTGTCTAACCATCCTAATCAGTTTTATGATATAAATAAATTCTCACTTGGTTCATGATATTTAGGAAACATCACGTAACAATAGTAGAGTGGTAGAATCCTTGATTTCATTTATCTAAACTAAATGGAATCACATTTATATGCACATGGACTTTATAGTTCATTCATTTATTTCAAAAATTGTTCATAACATGTTTAAACCAATATGTGGAATATATTTTTCAATACTATTACCACTTTTGTAATGATTTATCTATGGAAACTCTATACAATATCATATATTTTTATTCCACTATATGTAACTTCTTCTAAATTCACATACAAATTTTGAAATTAATCATCCTTCAATAAAATTAATGAATTAATTGAAAAATGATTAGAAAAAGTTACACATTTTGATGATATAAAGATTAAAAAAATAAGATGATAATATTAATATAATGAAACCCCTAATAAATTAACATTTGAAAATTATGAAATATGAATTCCATGTAACATATAACCACTATGAGATTTATATCCATATACATATACTTATTTTTATTCAAATATTATTTTTTATACGAAAACAGATTCATTCATTTAGTGTTTTCTTATTCAAAAAATTAATATACTTATGATCTAACTTATTCCTATAAAAATAATAAAGGATACATATTTGTTTTAAAATTCTACAATGTATACCTCAAAATGATATTAAATGATCAATATATTTATAGTTCTTCTTCATAAGGATCTATTGTAATATAAGAATTATATAACACTATATTATATATTTCCAAAAAAGTTATTTTCTAATTTATTATGCGCATTATTATACAGACATTCAATAAAAACATACATATTATAATTATTATTCCTATGTTCATGATAATTCTTATACAATTACATATATAATAATATTTTGATATTGATAGTGCTTGTTTTGATGAATATTCTTAAACACATTCTATAATAAAATAAAATTATAAAATGAAAAGTTTGAATGCCTATGATTATGTTTATATCCATTCTTAATCAAATAATATAATACATATATAATTTCAAATACTATAACATAAAATTACTATAAAAAATACAATAATATATAGAGCCAAAAAATCATTCTCTTTGGATTATTATTATATAGAAACATTATTATTTACATTTCCTAGTCAATATTTGAATTATGAGATAAGAAGAAGATAAAAAATTCAATGATTACTGTGTTTTTTTTAAAATGAGATCCTACACTATAGTTCTCCCTTTTATGAAACATTTTATATATTCAACCACTATTAATTAATGTACTTACATCGAAGCAGTCTA
The DNA here is from genome assembly GCA_963277665.1 of Viscum album. Taxonomy (NCBI): domain Eukaryota; kingdom Viridiplantae; phylum Streptophyta; class Magnoliopsida; order Santalales; family Viscaceae; genus Viscum; species Viscum album. The sequence continues at coordinate 2,020,349,242 of OY728127.1, forward strand.
ACATCATTCATACATGAAATCCCAGCATGTGTGGTAGAATACCACAAGAGGATATCTATACTAACATTTATAGTAATCATCCTCCCTCACATTATTATTTTTATCTTCTATACCTTGGTCTTTATAACTATATTATGACTCTCTCACACATTCCCTATAATCATACATCTAAATTCATCAATATAGATTGTGAATGAAACTTCAACAAAATCTGAAACCATTAATCCTTTGATGAGGACCCTATCAATTATGGAAAATTGATATACACATATTTGGATTTCAATATTATACGATGAAACACATTCATGATCTTAAATTGATACAAATTATCATCCATCCATTAAAAGGTTTAATGATGAAGCATGATCATACACAAATTGGTTTAATTGATAAAATCATAAATAGGTTTGTCTTCATCCACTTTGGATACAAAACTAGTGATGGGAAGTGTTGATATCAGTGAAATTAATCCCACATCATATTCTTAATTCAACAATAAACAATGATTCCTAATCCACATTAAATTTTTCACATTTCATGCATTCATATTTGTACCTAAAGATACAATTTTGGGAGTAATGAGGTCCCACCACTCTTCATCAATCTAGAGTAGTGAGGCACAAAATTGGAGATCATAGACACTTTGACACAATATAAATTGAGTCTTTATCAAAAACATAGTATATGATAAGATTGGCCATCAATCATAGTTAATATATAATTTGATCAAAATAGGTTTATCACCTTGAATGAGTGCTATTAATTCATAACTCAATATCAGTTGATGGTTCATTGAACATGTTCGAGGGACTATATATCATCTTCAATTTGATTCATCATAATTTGAAAACTAATTTTATTGGGTTTCACCATCTAGTCATTCAAAACCATTAATATATTGCTTTGTTATAACTTCATCAGAGTCAAAAAACCTTGAAATTACAAAATCTCAAGATTTACAGTTCACACCTAATTAATATTGTTTGAATCATTGCTTTATGTTAAAATATTTCTTTTCAATTGTAATTCCCCGACCCTAGTTACCCAATGTCTGTGCATTATTACATAAAATTTACCTGATCACAAGAGATCAAATCCTGAAAGACCGATTATTTTAGTAGACTTGGAAGTACTAGATACAATCATATGATTTACATTACATTATAAAAACAAAAAAACAAAAAATTTGTCTTCATTGACTAAATTCATATCCCTTAAAAAATCTCTACAGGTCAGTCATAATATACTTCTTCGCATCCTGGAAAAAATAAAACCTGGAATGGAGTGAGCTCAGATTCTCAGTAAGGCTAATAATATAGTAGAAACACTAATAAATAATAATAATCATTTAATGCAATGTATAAGACTAAAACACAATACTTTTAAACATAACCTTTTGTATAATATGGAATATATAAACAAAATAATCCCATTTACTTATTCAAATGGATATTCTTCTAGTTGAATAATCACATGCAATATCAATATCTAATTTTATAACGATGGAATGCATAATGAAAAACATAGTAACCACATAGTCACGGCCTTGTACCAATAATACAAATAATATTTTCCAATGGCCTTGTTCCAAGACACTAGTGTGTCCCATGAGACCTACTGATGCATCAAGGAGCTATAACTGGCTCCACCCGTCACTTACTAGGTCCAATGAATTTCTCATATGAAAATTTTGAAACATAAAATAAACATTCGAATTAAAAAAAGCATATGAAATGTAAATACATTAACCATAAATCATGAATTTTATTAAAATATCAAATTCACAGTCAATCATATCATAACTCATTCTATACATTATTGAAGACTGTATTTTTAATAAATCAACCTCAATCAAGTATAATATCTAAAATAATGTTGACATAGTTGAAAATTATTAGTAAAACTCTTTGAGGGAAATACCCCTTTTTCATGAAAACATTTAAATGTCACACTATTTATAAATGAAGAAAATTAAATGAAATTTTTTAATCAAGGTGTCCCATAATACTTTTAATCTTTTGGAAAGAATTAACATTTTAAAACATTCATGTACATATAAATAAATTCTGGAAAACCCATTTTGGAAATATGGACATTAATTCGAATGATTTAGAAGAATAAATTTTTAAACCATTTAAATAATATTTTAGTGGAAGAGTCCCTTAAAAATAATATTGATGAAAACTCTTTAATCTAACCTGTACAAGGATAAAAAAATATGTCCCAGTAAATACTTGCGTATAAACAATCTTGAATAACAATGAGATTTAGGAATTAACCCTTACCATGAACAGTTACTTGGTCGAGGGTATGTTAACCTCATATATAATATTTAAATCATTATTATCAAATTGTATAACAATTATATACATTAATATGATATCAAATATGATCATCTAATATTTCATTGTGAATAATATGCTAGTAGTATCATCATTTTGGGTGTTAACTGGCTCATTTTCCTTTATATGCTTGATTATGTAAGCCATGTATATTATGGTTAGGATGTATTAGATTCATATACAGAATTATATTATGTTTCTAAAAATAATATTTAATCTAAAAAAGAAAATTATTCTTGAATGATAATTATGGGGAATGAATCACATCGCATTTGTCGAAATGTTAATCTGAACGTACGCACGAGTGATAATATCATTATATTGATGGTTAAATCGTATGTAATTGGATGGTATATCAAATATAAAGAATAATTAACATGTTTTATTTATAATATGAAACATTTATTCTCATTATATTACCCATCCAATTAATAAAGTGTTTGAATAACAAACTACACCATGACGTGGAAAGTGTAAGTTGTTCGTAAGCATGTATGGTGACTTTTTCATTTATAGGATAGATAGGATACAGAATATGGTTTTACCATATTTATAATAACATCCCAGAATATGTAAGGTACTGTATTTGTTATTTTTGAAAGGAAATATCAAATAAATGGGAAGTGGAAGAAGAATAGAACATGAAAGTGGGTGGTGAAATTATTACCACTTATTCAGAAGTTTTCTTTTTAGTTGATCAAAAGGGCTCCATAGGATGGCTTTCTGATCAATGTAAAAACTCTAAGATTATTTGAGGGATGTTGGGTAGATATTTTGGTAGGGTTTGGTCAAGCCAAATGGCATTGGAGGTGTGAAATTATTGGAAGGGGAAGTACCCTTTTATAAGGGAGGTGAGGGACAGTTTAGTAAAATCTTAAAATATTATTTTATAATAAAATCATTTTCGGTTTCTAGAGGCTAAAATTTGATTTATGTAGAGGATAAGGTGGGTATGGGTCGATAAACTATCAACCATTAGGTTTCAAACATCTTTAGGTCACCATATAATCTTTAGCTTTTATATTTAACTCTTAGTTAAACAGTTTGACACATACCATGTCTATTGGTATTTTTATATTACATGGTTAATAAACATACTATTAAAAATCCAAGAGTACCCCAAGACATTCATTATTAATATATTTAACCTTATGCATGTCCTTTGTCCAAACCATATATTTTTAGGAATATTATATTAATTAATAATATAGTATTTGTTTTAAAAACTGAATTGGGTCAATTTTGACACTATTTAGTATTTGATTTTATTGAAATCCATAAAAACATTATCACATAGAATAAAATTTATTTAATCAACCCTAACATGTAATATTAACCTAAAAAATTACTATAATTCATCATAAGTCTCGATTTACATTTAGTTGGATATGTATAATATGAAATATTTAAATATTTCCTTAATGAGGTAATTATTGCATCATCATTGTGTCATAAATAAATTAAATTATATAATGTCAAAAATTTATAAATAAAATATAATTATGTATGAAATTGTTTTAGATTTATAACAAATATTTATAGTCAAATGTATATTTTGTATTACCCCATATTAAAAATGGTTTAGTTATTAAACTTCAAATTTAACTCTTTTAACTCTTCTTTAAATAGAATAATAATAAATGTCCTGATCTAATATATGTAAACCAGAGAGGGTAATATTTTATTCCTAAGTTGTTTTTGGTCAAATTAAACATAACCATTAGAATTACGACATGGGTTAGGGTAATCATATTATCATTTTTACTCGTAATTACCATATTTTCTTTTAACTGTGGTAAATATAAGTTAAAAGATATTATTAAAAAAATATATTTTCATCTTATTGATCCCAATTTTACTTAATGATTTCAAAAGTGACTCTCAGATTTTTGAAATTATACTCGCAGAAGTGGTAAGATAATGATTTATGAAAATTTTAAAATACACCTAGAAGGTGGGTAAAAGACGGTAAAAATTTCGATAAAATTTTATATATCTAATCATATTATAAAGTGATCAATGAATTACGTTGAACATATATAGGTATTATGTATATATTTTTACCAATAATAAATTTAAATAAATAACTAATTAATTAAATAGAATGTCGTTTTTAAACAATAACGCAGTGTTTTTCCCTATTCATAAAAAAATTAATGTTTTCATAAAAATACCCAAAAATCACCCTAATCTAATTTTTATATTCAATATCCGAAATTGAAGTCCATTTTGAAAAATAAAATTTATAAAATTTAAAAAAGTGGGTATTACGGTTCAATATGGATACTTTAATTGGTTGTTGTGTGGTAAAACTTCAAGTTCTGTATAACCTAAGCTACTGCATTATTCAAATGGAATCATACCATGGAAGCCTGGGGTGTTACATTCTCCCCTCTATAAAATAATTTCATCCTCTAAATTTCTAGAATATTACTGCATAAAAAGATTTGGGTGGTTCTTCATCATATGTTCTCCTGGTTCCCACGTTGCCTCTTCCATCTTATGGTTTCTCCATAGAACATTTACCATACGAGTCATCCAGATTCTTTCCACCTCTTCTTTGGTATCAATATTTCTGATAGGCTCTTCACAATAAGACAGATCAGGTTCCACTTCTAATTCCTAATAAGTGAGTACATTCATTGGGTCATGCATATATTCTCTCAAAGGTGATACATGGAACACATCATGAACATTGTAGAGACCTAGAGGCATTTCCAACAGATAAGTTACAACATCATTTTGTTCTGGAATTTCGAAAGGTCCTATGTACCTAGGACACAAAATTACCTTCTAACCGAAACGTATAAAACCCTTCCCTGAATATACATTCATGGAAACATGGTCTCCTACATGAAATTATAAATCATTCCTCCGGTTATTGACATTGCTCTTTGGCCTACTTTGGGCTGCTTTGATGTGGGTTTGGATAATCTTCACCTTTTCCATTGTTTCCTCACCAAGTTCTTGGCTTGTGAGTTTTCTTTCACCAACATCATCCCAAAAAGTGGGTGTGTGACATCTCTTTCCATATAACACTTCTTATGGTGCCATCTAAATATTTGAATAGAAGCAATTATTATAGGAAAATTCTACCAGAGGTAAAAATTGATCTCACATACACTGAAAGTCAATTCAGCAAGATCTCAACATGTTTTCTAACGTTTGAATGGTATATTCTGATTTTCCATCGGTTTGAGGGTGGTAGGCAATGCTCAAATGAAGTTCAGTATCCTAGGCCTTCTGAAGAATTTTCCCCAATCCTGATGTAAAACATGGATCTTGATCATAAACAATTGATTGGGGTACACAATTGATTCTTACAACTTCTTTAATATATAGTATTTTTAGACATTCAAGAGGTAAATTTTCTCTTATAGTATGAAAATGTGTTTATTTGGTAAGACGATCAACAATGACCCATATTTCATCATTCCTTTTAGGAGACTTTGATACCCACATGAAAAAGTCCACTGTAATATTATCCCATTTACACTCAGGTATGAGAAGAGGTTTCATGACTCCTATATGTTGTTGTATTCCGTCTTTCACTTGTAGACAAACCATACATCTTGAAATAAAATCATCAATCTCCTTCTTCATGTTGTCCCACCAAAAATGTTCTTTCAAATATCTATACATCTTGGTTCTCCCAGGGTGTATATAGAAATTAGAGCTATGATCATCAACCAAAAAGTCTTTTTTTATATAAGGTATATTGGGAAAACAATGTCTCTTCCCGAATATCAAAATTCCATCTTCATATACGAAGTCACTCAATCTCCCATAATTTACAACTTTAATCATCTTTTGGAACACCTCTTAATTAGTCTGAGAACTTTTTATCGTGTCATGTATAGATGGTTTGGAAACCATTTGAAAAAGTATTGATGGTTTTCCTTCCATGGTTATTCCCATATCCATCTTTACTAGATCCATGAAAATATAATCCCTTTCAACTCCCATCTTGTTAAAAACACCATGATCATTTCTACTCAATTCATTTTCCTCCTTATATTCCTTCCCCAGGTGATAGTGTATTGTGTATTCATAATCCTTAAGTAGTTCAAGCCATCCCATTTTCATCATGTTTAGTTCTTTTTATGTGAAAATATACTTCAAACTCTTGTGATCAATATTAATGTCACTTTTTCACCATAGAGATAGTGTCTCCATATCTTCAGAGCAATGATTATCGCTGATAACACAAGACCATGAGTGGGATAGATTTTGTCATTATTTTTTATCAGTCATGATGCGTAGTCAATAACTCTATCATTCTGCATAATTACACAACCATGTCCTTTCATTGAATCATCACTATAAATAAGAAACCCATTGGTCCCTAATGGTAGATTCAAGATAAGAGAATTGACTAATCTTATATTCAGTTCTTTAAAACATTCTTCACACTCTCTTGTCCAAAAAACATTAACCCCTTTATGTGTGAGCTTGGTTGATGGGTTAGCTACAAGGAATTATTATAGATGAAACATCAATAATAACCTACTAAACTAATATTGTTCCATACCTGAGTTATACTCATCGGTTCTCGCCATTCTTGGATTGCCTTCATCATTGAAGGATCAATAGAGATTCTGTAATTGGTGACAATATGGCCATGGAAAGAAATATCCTAAATACAGAAATCATACATTCTAAATATCCCATATAATTCAACACTTATAAGGGTCTTTAGAATAATGCGCAAGTGATTTTCATGATCTTAATATCTTTTGGAGTATACCAAGATATAACCAATAAATACCACTAAAAATTACTAAAGATATTCCTTGAAAAATTTGTTCCTTAGATCCATAAAGACTGAGATGCATTAGTCAATCAAAAGGAATTACTGTAAACTAAAAATTCCCATGCCTGGTTTAAAATTCTGTTTTCAGAATGTCTTCCTTCTTCACACACAACTGATGATATCCATAATGATGGTCAATATTTGAAAAATATTGAGCTCATTGAGTTTGGTCTATAAAATCAACAATGTGATGTAGGGGATACTTGTTCATTATTGTTATAGCATTTATCTTCCTATAGTCAATGCATAACCTCGTAGATCCGTCTTTCTTCTTAACAAAAAGGATGGGTCTCCCCATGGAGAAACACTAGGGTTAATAAATCCGTTATTACTCAATTCCTCATGTTGTTTATTTAGTTCCACTAATTCCAGAGTGGAAATTCTATAAGGGGTCTTCGATATGGTACTTTAACTGGGAATTAAATCAATAGAAAACTCGATTTCTCGGTCTGGAGGATGTCCAGGTAAATCCTCTAGAAATACATCAACGTATTCTTGAACAGTATGTACCTCCTCTATTAGAAAATTGTTTTCCTCACATATAATTATTTTATTCTTTTCCTCTCTAATAATTGAATTTAGTAGATCTATAGGGGTGGATCTATATAAGAATCAGGTGGTGACATTTCTAGTGTAAAGATAAGTTACTCTTTATCATGAATTTTTTTTAACCTCCTCCATATTCCAAAATAATATTGCATCATGTTCTAAATTACCATCCATTCCTAGGATTATATAAAATTAAATCATGGTTATAATGATGAGATCACCATATAAAGAACATTTATATGTCTTAATGGGAACTGATTCAGAAAACATTATTGCATTGATACTTTCCTTAGGTGTTTTGACTGACAACTCTTTTGTTATGTCAAATTGAAAATATCTAATTTTCATAAAAAACTGGGAAGATATGAAATAATTCATTGATCCAAAATCTAATAAAGCATTGGATAAACTTGAGGAAGCCATTAAATTACTTTCCACCCCATCTTTCAGAGCTTCAAACTAAGATGTAGTGATCATTTAAGCTTGTTCATGCTTCCTCAGCCTTTTCTAAGGAATGGTCCCCTAGCGCATAAGACATTCATTTTCTTAATACACCTTTTCACAACAATTATAGCATTACACTTTGATAGACTCTTTCTTCCGCTTGCAATCATGAGTTTGGTGGCCTTTTTCACCACACTTGTAATAGACTCACATTCCCTTCAGGAAAGTAGTGGGGTGTTTCATCCCACATTTACTTCCAGATGGATATTAATCCTTTCCCTTCTTCCCCTTATTTCCATTTCTAGAGTGTTCAGTAGATCTCTTCTTCTCTTTATTTTTTGAAAATCATATGACATAGAGAATTCCTTTTCTTTCTGGATTGCACATGAGAAAATATCTTCGTACAATGAGAAGGAGTGTGAGACTAATGCTCTATGGTGAAATGGTTTTAACCCATCAAAGAATTTATCAATATTACTCGTTGGGATATGTATATAAACTTCTTCATGCCTTGATATCCTTATAATGATAGCCTCATACTTTGCGACATTCTCATCCTCCTTTTGCATCATACTCAGAAGTTGTCTTTCCTTATCTGCTTTAGGGTCAAGAGGAATGTATTTTCCTAATAAAATATCATTAAAATCCGTCCATTCCATGTTTGATACTTCTTTTTCATCAACGTTGTTTTGGATTAATGACCACCATTGATCTTCCTCTCCTGTTATGCGATAAAGTTCCATTACAAATTTTTCCCTTTCGCTACTCCCCAAAGAATGAAATATTTTCTCTATGGAACTTATCCATTGATCAACTACAATTTTATTTGTACTTCCATTGAATGTTGGTTATTATGTCCTCATCAAGAGGTTTAACATTGATCCTCCACATTCTGGATGAGGGTGCTCCATATGGGTTAGGTTATTATTCATAACTTGAGTAAGTTATCCCAGTTTTGTGATAAGTTGATCAGAACCAGTTGCTTCTCCAGATCCATTATTATTATCTTGAGTAGGAGGGAAATACCTACATGGATTATGTGTGTTGATACGGTTCCCATTCCTTCCACTAGCTGACAGTTCAAAAAAATGGAATACACTAGATAAGTTTATGATTCACAAAACATAATTCCAAACTTGTATAACACTTATAAAAAATTGAGCATCTTATTGATATAATACGTAATCATAAAAATGTTTTCTATGAGAAGGTATATACTCATAAATCCTTCATAATGGTTTGTATAGAAAATTTTAATTATCCAAAGCATATCCCCTGGGAGTGTCGTAACCAAGAGTGAAGAAAGGCCCGTTGTCGTGTACCTGGATACCCCGGGTCACACTAGAAACACTTTGTCGAGGTTTTCACTCCTAGGTACATCTATGTCAATGCCGCCTCTACTTGCTCATATCCAGAATGGGATGTATTTTTTGGAGAATACACAAAATCTCAACATTACCAAAATACTAGGAAGTTATTCTATACTAATCCTCTAAGTCTATCTTAAGAAAATTTTCTCTATTTAGAGTTTATCTAAATATAGTTTCCATGTTTTATACTAAAATTCCTTTAATACCAACTATAACATCCTGACCCTCGTTACCCAGAGTTGGTGCATTATTATATAACATTGGATTGATCACAAGGAATCAAATCCCAAAAGACTGATCTGTTTAACAGCCAGGGAACTACTAGATACATTCATAAGTTTTACATTACATTATAAAATGAAAAATAACAACAAAATTGTCTCCATTGAATATATTCATATCCCTTATACTATCCCTATTGGTCAGTCACAATATATTTTTCTGCTTCCTGAAAATAATAAAATATATAATGGGGTGAGATCACATGATCAGTAATGATAACAATATAGAGGAAACATTAATAAATAAGCATATACATTAAAGGAAATTTATAATACTAAAACATAATCCTTTTAAACATAATCTTTTACATAATATGGCCAATATAAATAAAATAAATCAATTTAATTATTTACATGGATATTCTACTATTCGAATAATCACATGAAATATCAATAACCAATTTCATAATGATGGAATGCATAATGCCAGACATCATAACCAAATAGTCAAGACCTTGTGCCAATAATAAAAATAAGATTTTGTCAAGGCCTTGTACCAAGAAAATAGTTGGTCTCATGAGACCTACTGACACATCGAGGAGCTATAACGGGCTGCACCCATCACTTACTAAGTCCAATGAATTCCTCGTATGTAAATGGTGATACATAAAATAAACATTCATATTTAAACTAGCATATGAAATGTCAATATTTTAAACCAAAATCAATAATGGTATAAAATAAATCACATTCACAAGAAATAATATCATCACTCATTCAATATAATATTGATGATTTTATTTATATTAAATAAACCTCAATCAATATTAATATACATGAGAATATTGACATAATTGAAAAAGATTACTAAAACTCTTTGAGAGAAATATCCCATTTTAATGAAAACATTTAAAAGTCAAAAAATTTATAAATGAAGACTTTTAAAATAAATTTTTGAATCAACGTGCCCCATAACACTTTGAATCATTTGAATGAATTGAAATTTTAAAACATTCTTGTCCATATAAATAAATCTTTTAAAACCCATTTTGAAAACATGGATATTAAATAGAATGATTTTGAAGATTAAATATTTAAACCATTAAAATGATATTTTAGTTTCAGATTCCATTAAAATAATCCTTTTGAAAACTCTTTTATCTATCATGGACATGGATAATAAATATGTCCCAGTGAATACTTACACATAATAAATCCTGAAAAATATTGAGATTGAGGAATTAACCATCATCTTGATCTTTTCCTTGGTCAAGGGTATGTTAACCTCCTATATAATAGTTAAATATTTTTTATTAAAATTTACAAGAATCATTTACATATTTATGATATCATATATGATCTTCTAATATTTCTTTTTTAATAATAGTTCAGTAGTATCATCATTTTGGGTGTTAACTTACTCATTTTCCTTTATAATCATGGTTATGTAAGCCATGTTTTTTATGTATAAGATGTATTTGATTCATATAAAAAATGATATTAAGTATTAAAAAATTATTTTTAATCTATGAAATAAAATAATTCTAATTATTACAACGGGGAATGAATCCCAATGCGTTTGTGGAGACGGTAATCTGTACGTATGCATGAGCGACAATATCAATATATTGATGGTGAAATTGTATGTAATTTGATTTCATATCATATATACAGAATCATTAACATGTTATATTTATTATTTATATCAGTTATACTCATTATTATTCAAATACAAATAATTAAGTGCTTGAAAACAAACTACACCACAGCCTGGAGACAGTAAGCCTTATGTACGCACCTATGGTGACTTTGTAATTTATGGGACGTATATAATAACAAATACAGTTGTAAAATATTTATAATAAAATCATTGTATGTATACAGTACTGGATTTATTATTTTGGTATATAAACATTGATGAATGTGGAAGTGGAATAAGAAAGGAACCTGAAAGGGGTGGTGACATTATTACCTTTTTCTTTCGTTGTTTCCTTTTGAGTTGATCGAAAGGGCTCCATAGGTTGTCTTTATGATAAATTTAGGAACTCTATGTTGAATTAAGGGATGTTGGGAGGATATTTTAGCTAGGTTTGGCCAAGCCAAATGGCTTTGGAGGTTTGAAATTAAGATAAGTGGAAGTAACCTCTATGAGAGAGGTGAGGGTCACTTTAGGAAATGATTGAAAAATTATTTTATAAGAAAATAATTTTCAGTTTCTAATGGCACCAAAATGATTTATTTCGAGGCTATGGTTGGGATGGGTCGAAAACTTCTCAACCAATAGGTTTTATGATGGTTTAGGTCATTATATTAACCTTATCATTTAGATTTAACTCTTAGTTAAATAGTATGACATTTACCATGTCTCTTTGTATTTTTATAATATATGGATAATAAATATAAAATAACAATCCAAGAAAACCCCAAGTGGTCAATTATTAATATATATAGATTTATCTGAGTCCATTGTCCGAACCATTGATTTTTAGGAATATTATATCAATTAATAATATAGTGTTAGTTTCCAAAACACAATTGTGTCAATTTTGACACTACATAGTATTTTTTATAAAGCCATAAAAATTGTATCACTTCGAATTATATTTAATTAATCAACCATTAAAAGTCATATTAACCTTGAAAATTAGTGTAACTCATTATAAGTCTCAATTCTCATTTATTTGTTTATTTATAATAAAAATTATTTTAATATTTCACAATATTGGAATTACTGCATCATCAATGTGTCATAAATAAATTAAATTATATAATGTCTAAAAATTATACAAAAAATACCATTATGTAGGAAATGATATTACCTTTATAATTAATATTTATATTCTAATTTATATTTTTTATAACTCTGCATTAAAAATTGTTTAGTTATTAAATTTCAAATTTAACTCTTTTAACTCTTGTTTAAATAAAATAATAATAAAAGCCCTCATATAATCCAAGTGGACCAAAGGGGTTCATATTTTATTCCTAAGGATTTATTTTCATAGAATTACCCTTTTAAAATAGAATTTTTACATGTGTTAGTATTATTATTATATCATTTTTACCCTTACTTACGCTATTTACTTTTAACAGCGGTAAATAATAGTAAAAAGATACTATTCACCAAAAAATATTTTTATCTTATTGAACCACATTTTATGTAATATTGTCAAATATGTCTCTTATATTTTTTAAATTCAACTCACAGAAGAAGTAACGTTAATATCTATGCAAATTTGAAAAATCCTCTTGAAGGTGGGTAAAAGCCAGTAAGAAGTTCAATAAATTTTTTTATATCAAGACTTATTATAAAATGACTCCAATGAATTACATTGAACATATATAGTTATTATTTATCTATTTTGACATATAAAATTAACATAAAATAACTAATTATTAAAATAAAAACTCATTTTTAAACAATAACACAATGTTTATCACTATTCATCAAAATTGAATGTTTTCAGAAAAATACCAAAAAATCACCCTAATCTAATTTTGATATTCCGAATCAAAAAATGAAGTCCATTTTGAAAAATAAAATTTATAAAATATCAAAAAGTGTGTATTACTATTCTTAACTACTAGTATGTTTAGTCATGGTGTGTTGAAACTCCATGTTGCGTACAATGCTTGCTACTGCATTATTCAAAGGAAAACGTACCGTGGAAACTTGGGGTGTTACATCAATGATTTAGTATATGTTCTTAAACCATCTTCTTCAGTTTATCAGTCTCAACCATGGAATTAATGGTAAAAAATGTTATTCTCAATTGGTGTGATGGATGAATATAAACCATTCATTTTTTTGAACAACCCATCAAAGTGTTAAAAGAGACCTGACGGTTTTTGGTGTAACCACACTATATTGGGAACCTAAATATTTTGGAATAAAAATTATTAAAATAGGAAAAATATTTGGACTTTTCCCCATGACTTAAATAATGATATTTATAAACAATTAAGTTAATTTTATGAAATTCTATACGTCAACCATAATAACTTCCTCCTCCTCACCTTATAAACATATAAAACAACGTTATGAATTTTTTTCAAAATTACAAACTATAAAAAAACAATATTATGTAAATTATATATAACTAAAAACAACACTAAAATTTATCAATTCATAAAAAAATTACAATTTAGTAAATTATAAACATCAATATAAGTAAAAAAATATGAATTTCTGTAATGGATAATAAGAATTTAAGAAACTCAATGATTGGCCAAGAATTTCTATAATCGATACTAAAAATTTAAGACACTCAAATACACTCAATAAAAATTTCATCAATTAAATGATTAAAATACAAAATATTTTCTAATTAACAAGAAATTTTTTTTAAATCAAATTTGATTGAAAATATGAATTTAAATAAAGACACATCAACATTCCCCACACTGAATTAATTGGATGAATTATAATTAGTATCACTATAGTAGTCAGTAACTGCTTGCACCTTCTTCTTAGGAAAGTATTTCAAAATAGATTTATGATTAAACATTAATGGATGCCAAAAATTATATAATAGACTAACTAACTGACCAAGAACAATGTTATGTAGTCCCTAGATCCCAAAAATAAGAGTGAATATCCTGTGAAACGAATTGAAATGGTATACCTACATCTATCCATCCCTCTCCACCACCCTTACAGTGGATTAGAAATGTGAAATAAAATATAATGAATGGTTGTGTGGGTTTCGATGATGTATATTGATGTAGGGTCAACACTATTCATGTAGTGTGTGACAATATTCATGACTAGAAATAGTATTGAGGTGATGGAACTCTAGCACATCCTCAAACTCGCAATCCCCTAATATCACACATTCATGATGATCACATCCCCTAATATCCAAAATTATTTATGATTAATTTTTTTATTTAATTCTTACTCTATTCATTACTTTGATATCTATATTTTGGTTCTCATCAAAACACTTCCATTTTTATGATTTTTGGGTGGTCGTGTATGTTTTGATTTGAGGTATTTTTTATGTATTAACACATGTTAAGGGTTAAAGTTTTCTTAAAGAGGTGGGATGTTTTCATGAAACTCCATCTAAATTTTTTTATTTGTCCACTTTTTTCATTCAGTGGAATCAGTAAAAGATGATAATGTGAAACACAAGGTTTGAAATTTCATATATGACCTCAAAAAAACTCACATATTTATATAATATATAATTTTTAAATTTCTATTCAGTTTCACCATTTACCTTTCTTCATTATCTTTTGTCAATAAGACTTATTTTTAAATGTGCATTAAAAAAATAATGCTTAGATAAGAAATTATAGTGAATCATCATTGATAAAAGGCAACCATTAGAAATAGATTTTCTATTTCTAATGGTGTCAACAATATTAAAAATTTGAAGTATATTTTTACGATCGAAAAATTTGTAACATGTTTTTGATGAAGAAATTATTGAATTCATGCGAGGTTATGCTTTTTATTTAGATACTGAAACATTTTTATCCTTTTGCATGAAAATTCATATAAAGAAGAAAAAAATAATTGATAAAAAGGAGATTATTTTTATATCCATTTTCAATTAGTTGTAAATGTTACTCATATGATACCATATATTTAACATATGATCTGTTATTTTAAAAAATATATTTGTTTGATTTTTTTGGTGAGCGCTTCAACCATTGCTAATAAATGTTAATGATTCATTTTAGTGTTCATTTACATAAAAAAGGATCCCACTATTTAACATTATCTATGAATCTTTGTATTAAATGATAGATTCTTCCAACAAATATTCCAAAAGATTCATATTTTTTACTGAATTTTTGTCTTTGATGAGTTATTTTTCTTATTCCAATCGTATTGTAGCACTTAGGTGTCACAAATGTCAGTAAATTTTGATGCCAATTATTTTTTTATAATTTTTATTTTACTCAAAAATGATTTAAATGAATGTGAAGATAAATTATTTCCATTTCATTACTGTAACACATCAAAAAAATTATAAATTTAAATTTTACATTGTATTTAAAATCATTATGTAATGATTTATATAATTTATGAAACAAAAGGATAAATTCATTTAATTATTACACATATATATATATTTATTTCTTTTTTCTATGTTTTCACCATCCTAGTTTGATTTACTCCTTGCATCAAGATGTAGAAAATATATTTTTGAAAAGGTTATAGAAACTTTTCATCTGCTATATAGTTTCAAAATTATGGTGTCCCTCCATTAATCCCTAAATTGGTTTATTCATTTGATTTATATTTTATTCCTCTAAAATGTTAAATTTTTATGGTTATTTTTATTTTTTGGTCAGTTGAACGCATAAAAGTTTTCAATTAGGAATCCTCAAACTCTAGATGTAATGACCCAAAAATTTGAATAATATCATTTGCCAAATTTTTTGTATTATTTCATTTTATAATCCACAAAACTATATCATTTAATTAATGAAGTGATATTGTGGGGTTTTGACTGTTATATGACTATTGGTCAATATGACCGTTGGAAAATAAACACATAACGTTAATTTTTTTTATAAATTCAAGTGATTATGGTTAATTAATATAGAAAGAAGAGTTGATGGCCTCATCCAGTAGACTCGGGCCGTATGAAGCCCCTCTGTCAGAACTTGGGAAAGAGGTAGCATCTCGTGGCTTTTCTCCGGACCAAGCCCATGCTGATCATCAACATGTGAAGAATGAACATAATATCCTAAGGTAGAGGTTCAAGCTGATTGAAACCACTACTCGGGAAATGTTTTCCGAGTTTCACCAATATTCTATAACCATAACACATCTTACACTTAGGTATTATGCAGGTGTTATAAGGGATTATGTAATTATACCTTTGATACTTTTTTTAATCCCTTGGTTTAAATAGTTTCTTTTTCATATAATGGTAAAATATGTGATTTTCAAATGTCTGGATAAATATAAGATGAATCTTATTGAGGAATTTTGTAAAAAGGGAATTTTAGAATATTCAGGTAAACATTAAATAATAAATAATGTGAAATAATTTTCAAAAAATGGTATCATATAGTTGTGATTAGTAAGATATTTAGAGTCTAATATGATCAACATGTTTTTTAGTAAATAGTAATGTATGAATAGTTAAATAAATTTATGAATAGTAATGAATAATAAATAGGCCAAAAAATTATAAACTTCACCAAATAATATATAAATACAATTTAGACATTTTAAAAGTTAAAAAACGGTTATAGTATAAGTTTTTATATTTTTGTATGTCATAAATACATTATTTACAATCATATAATTATTTTAATAATTGAAAATGGAAATTTATTTTCATAAAATAAAAACATAAATTGTTACTTTATTTTCATATGGTTATATGAAAATTTTATGGGACCATGATTACTTTTTCAAGGTATTACAAAATAAGTTATAGTTTTTGAGTAGTTTTTTTTAATAAATAATGATTTCATTTTAAAATTAAATTAAAAAATGATTATAAAACAATTTCTATAAAATGGAGTCCATTTTTGAATTCAGAGCATCAATATTAGGTTAGGGTAAATTTTTGGGATTTTTTGGAAACATTGAAAATTTCGGTGAATAGAAAAAATACAGTTTGGAGTTTTGGGTGTTTAATGACATCATTCATTATGTAATCAACATGTAATAAATCTGGTCAACTTTTGAATTGTAATACATGTTATGAGGTGTCCCAAGTTTCCAATACCATGGGAAATATTATTGTAAATCCCATGGTTTTGAAAATACCATCGATGAGGTGTCCCTTGGAAATTAATTAAATATTCATTCTCTTTCCCTATAAATATCAATTCATTACCTCATAAATCTCATTAGAAAATACTCCTCAACTATGATATGGTCTTTTTATCTCCCATGGAGTCCTCCCAGGGTTCCCTAAATCTCCCATTGCCCCATTCTTCGAGCTTTTGATGTCACACTTCATTGTAAGAAACCTTTCACCCTCCTCTTTTAAGTCATGACTTTCTTTAAGTTTGTTCTTCTAGTAACCATCTTATTATGAGGGGGTAAGTTTTTATATGTTCTTATTACATTCCATTTCATGTAAAAATGATTCGAGATCCTATCTTCTCTCATCAATTTATTTTCTAAATTTTTTTGTGATGCTTTTAGGCTGTTGAAGTTTCATAAAAGAAATCGCATTTTCTCATTCCTTTCAAGTTTTCTTTTCAAGTAGAATGTCATTCAAATGTACACAAAATTATCTTATTTATTCTTATTTTTACCTATAAAGAAAAATAATTCATTTACTAATTGGATACCCCTGTCCCCACTCTTTTTATTTTCTAAAACGATGTTATATAGCAGTTATGCTGTAGAAATTTCATCTCAAAATTTCTCTCTTTGTCCCATGAAATTCGCTTGTTTATTTATGTGAATACCCAGACGTATTTATTTTTATTGGGTGTTCTTAAATACACAAAAATAATATATTTGATTCTATAATATGCATACATATAACCCTCACTTCATTTCTATGGGCTATAAATGACATAATGATCATATTTTTAAGAACTTTCAAAATGCCATGATTTTGAAATGAAACCCATTTATTTTATAAGATATGGGTAATTTATGAAATGTTTGATTATTATCCATGTGTCTCTACTGAATGTAAAAAAAATTTAAGGGTGCGCCTTGATATCACTCTTATGCATTGGGTAATGAATTTAATCTCTTGAGATGACATGTTTCACGATACCTTGGTGAATAACCTTGGTAATTTTTATGAAACTTTGTTGATGAACTTGGGTGATGTGTTCATAAATGTCTAAATTAAATGTTATATCCACATAATCATGTAATTTGTCAATTTTTGTTATTATTATATGCCTCTACTTCCATTTCTGAAATCATTATGTTTTTATCATGTTCTTGTTGATTTCACATGTAAATTGATTCCCTTTCTTTCCTTACTAGGCCTCCTGCTCACCCTTTCCTTTGATATATATAACTAGGTTATGAGATGAAATAATTGTACATAGTAAAAAATTATGATGAAGCCCTACAAGTGTATTAGATTACTGTTTTATGTATTCATGTTTATTTTTTCCTATTTCCAAGACACTAGACTTTAAAGATCCTTTGTTTTTAAAATGTAATGAAAAGTTATGTAATAAAAGGAAGAACACCATAGTAGGAATCAAAGGTGCATTTATTTATTTGTAGATATTATGCTATGAAAGAATAAGTAAGTACCCTATAGAAATGTTTAAATATAGGAACACTTCCTAGTATTTTGGTGATTATTGAGTATGTGGTTTATCAAGATAACACATCCCTTCCTGGATACGAGCAGGTAGATGCCGCTCTGGAGTAGATGTACCTAGAAGTGAAAACATGGACAAGGAGATTCAGGGTTGACCTGGGGTATCTGTGAACAAGATAATGGGCCTTGCTACACTTTTGGTTATGACACTCCTGGTGGATATGTTTGGTAAATCATAATATTTTTATGAATCATTATGAAGGATTTATAGAGAAATGTAATTGTTTAATGAATGATGTTTTTAGACATAAAATCTGTTATAGTTAAAATATTATTAAATAATATAATCTTTAATCTATGGTTTTATTCTTCATGAAAATGGCGGGAAATAGGAGGTATCGTGAAAATGGTGACCGCATTGGACAATGCAGTGACAACCCTCATATGGAAGCCTGAATGGATACTTTCAAGAGAATGATGAACCAACTGACTCATGTTAGGGGAAATAATTGAATCATGTTGAGACACTGATTTCACCGCGAGGGGATAAACATTTTATTAAATCCATTATGCTTCAAATACCACCATCCATCAGTGGATTGACCAACCCATTGATTGCTGATCATTGAATAATCTGTACAGAGAAAATATTTTCTATCCTTCTTTGTTCAGAGAAAGAGAAGGTCCCCTTTTTTGTTTATCACATAGAGGGAGAAGCTGATTAGTGGTTGAACTGATTAAAATCCTTAGGCCAATAGTATAGGTTGAATCTTTAGAGTGGGTGGAGTTCAGAGAGATCTTATTCAGTAAGTATTTCCCTCATTCCATGAGAACATGAATGGAGAAGGATTTTCTCTAGCTGAAACAGAAGGATAATAAATATGTGGGAAGCAAAGAGATGAACTTCATAGGGATTTCATGTTACACCTCATGATTTTCAAGGATCCAAATGGTAAGGTTGATAAATTATTCAGTGGACTGAGACCACATCTGCAGAATAATCTATCCAACCAATACAATGATAGCTATGGGGAAATTGTGCGGAGTGCGATGAAAGTCAAACGAGATTTTGATGAGATGAAATCGTCTCATAAATACAATGAAAAGAAGATATTGCTGGATCCAATCATAGGGTGAGCTTCGATCATGGAAGAGGAGGAAAACCTGTACAACGTCCCACATGTAATAAATGTGGGATGAAGCATTTGGGGAACTACCTTCTCAGGAGCAGGAAGTGCTATAAGTTTGGTAGATTGGTCCCCATTGCACAAAATATTCATAGTGGGGTGAAGCCACAAGTTCTCAAAATCAAATACAAGGTGAAGATAGTGAATTCCCTACTGAATTTCCAATGAAATAAGTGTGGGAAACAAGGGTAATTTTCCAACCACTATCCAAAAACTAGGGCAGTGGAGGGGAATCAACATCAGCCTTAGAAAAGGATGATGGAGAAAGTCATGCTTTTTATATCACTACAGCTGATGTTGATGCACCAAATGATGTGGTGGAAGGTACTCTTGTAGTTCTATCAAATCTAGAAAGTACATTGTTTGATATGGTTCTATTCATTCCATTATTTCCTCCATGTTTGCAATGAATTTAGAACCAACCCTTGATTTTCTAAAAGTCGAGTTGTCAGTCAAGACACCTGGTGGGATTAGCTAAGCATTGTCAATGTTTAGAAACTGTAGTATTTACTTCAGTGAGAAAAATATTATCACAAATCCAGTAGTCATTCCTTTTACAGAATGTGACATTATACAAGGTATTGACTGGCTCTCAAAGTATAATGCTAATATCAAATGTAGATGAAAGGAAATATCAGTAGTCTGGAATGGAAAACCTACAGTTATCTTCCAAGGAGAGATATCTCAACCTGACCATTACCTAGTAGAACCTCTTATATCAATATTTATAGAGTTGATCGGTGAAGAAGAATAAGGAAAAGAGTGTATATGTATAGAAAATTTCCCCATCACCCTGGTGTACATTGACTTATTTCATGAGGAGTTACCTAGACCTCCCTCAGAAATAGTGGTAGAGTTATCCATTTGAACTCATACCTGGATCTCAACCGATATCAATGACTCCCTATAGGATGGAAAATATGGAGCTAGTGTAATTAAAAAAACAACTCCAATATATTTTGGATAATGGGTTTATTCGACCGAGTGTGTCTCCTTGGGGAGCACCAAATCACATTATGTGGAAGAATACTGGATCAATGTGGATATGCATTGATTATAAATAATTGTACATGATCATAGTGAAGATAAAATACCATCTTCCATGAATTGATGTCTTATTTGACCTTCTTTGTGGGGCTCAATTATTCTATAATATTGATCTTAGATCTTGTCAAGACCCATCCCCCAGGGCCCTTACCTTGACTACCCCAATCCCGTATTCCATAGGCTCAAGGATCGCGACTAGCACTGAAGGTGTATTCCCTAAATATGAGATGGCATTTCCTTTATAAACTGTGAGACACACAACCAAGCACCTGGCAAGATACAAACTCAATTATAATGAATAGTAAACATAATGAGTACATTAAGTAAAAAGGGGCCAGAATACAATCCCAACTAGAATGTACAAAGAATACTAGAAAGTACAAGACATCTGATGGGTGAAAAGAATCTCATGTATTGTCCACCACGGATCCTACCTAAAGGGTTGGTACTGCTCACGAAGGATCGTCTCTTCTGTTTTCCTAGTCTAACGTCCACCTCCGAGCTACCTGCAGTCCTGGTACTCTCATCCTCAGTCAGCATTGTCTGTTGTTTGCACCGAACACAATAGGGTGCAGGCATAGCCTGTGTAGGGTTGAGTATAATGATACTCAGTAGAGACCATGAGACCCTCAAGGTATTACAAAATCCATCAAGGATAAACCACACATCATGGAATCAACTAACAACCCTATATAGTTATATTACCATACATATACCTAAGTTTTCAAGTAAACCCCTATCAATCATAAGGAAAACACAGATTCAAACCCAAATCCCAAAGCTCCACTGTTCCACCAAGGAAGGGAAACCACGACGGAAAGTAACACACTTGTACGCCACACAGAAGAATACCGCCAAGGTATTACCCTAAATAAATGTAACACATTGGTACGGACTCAGCCCCCACATGGTATAACTTAAGTACAATAATAGATATGATTAGATATAACTACTGAATAATATTACTCTATTAAGAGGTAGACACACAACGGATCACTAATCATCATCAAACCAACATAGGATCTCTAGGTGTTGACCCATATAGGATCGCTCAGTGATGATCAACATAGGATCGCTCGGTGCTGACCCACATAGGATCAGCAGGTGCTGACCCACATAGGATCAATAGGTGCGGACCCACACAGGATCCCTAGGAACTGACCCACACAGGATCGCTTGGAGCTGACCTATAAAAGATTGTTAGGTGATGACCAATAGAGGATCTCTAGGTGCTGACCCAGACAAGACCACTCGGGTAGTCCCGAATGGAATCCTAGAGTGGTTAGATGTGGGACACTCAATTACAGTCCCACAAAGGATCTCTTACTCATGTCACAGCCATCTACTGGGTTACCGTGCAAAGATTTCTCAGGGCCCCAGTTGAATTGTCACTTGATTCAAATCGACTGTTCCTCATATTTATCCAAATATCTAGTGGAGTTTACTAAAGGGACTATCTTGCTCCACAGTTCTTGGCGTCGTAGAAAGTTCATCAAATAAAAGCTCGGTGCAAATATATGGCTGAAGATGTGTAAATGGGTTGATGTGGGTCCGGGTCAACCCGGCCCGACAAGCTGGGTCTGGCCCGGCCTAGGAGACAGCCCACGGGGCGGCGGAGGTCATGGAGGTAGTGTGCGGCATGAGGGCGTGGGACCATGTGAGCGGTATGGGGGCCGTAGAAGGCCGCGGTCGGTGTGAGGAAGTGAGGAAAATCGGAGGGCCACGATGTCTCGAAGTGCAATGGGTAGAGCGACGAGGCCGCGGGGTGGCACGGCCAGGCCGCGGGGCAGCACAGGAGGCCGAAGTGGCCCGGAGGGCTACGGGGTTGCGCGACAGGTAGAAGCGGCAGATCTCTGTGGGGCGTGGAGGGCACATGCGGCGGAGCGCCGTGGGAAACGTATGCCGCTATCAGCGGAGCGTCGTGGGGTGCGGATGCCTATGACGGCGGATCGACGGGAGGCAGTGACAGGCGCGGGCAGTAGGGGCCATGGGCAGTGGGGGTCGTCAGGCCGCATCATTTCCTTCTTCACCTACATCACATTCACCACCATCTTCTGTTTTGAAGAACACACCAATGATGGAAAACGACAGAGGGGTCAGGGCTTGTTTTTTTGGCATGCACCCTCCGCGTTAGTGCGGTAGCAAGAAACTCAAAAATAACAAGTGTCTAGAATGACAAACTCTACAATTTAATATAAATCATGGATCAAATCGTTTTTGTTGATCCATGTTTTCCATGATTTCCAAGAACGAGGAAATTATTCTAGAGAAATCAAGAATTCTATAATAACCCCCTACCTCATTCGTTTGATTCGTTGAAGATTGTCTGTGAGGAAAGAGACGATGTCGTTGGGAATAGACGGACGCCGGTGAATTCAGCATTTCCATGATCATTGGTTCATTGACCTTGAAGATGTTCCTCATCAATGAATGTACCGAGGAAGATGTCAGAGTTGAATTTGACATTCTTCGTTGGCCTTATTTTTTGGAGAGATTTCTCCCAAGGATCTTACCATTGCCAACGATTACTTTCCCCCAACCCACCAAAAAGAAAAGTGTAGCCCATATAATAAAATGTGATGGCCAAATTTCAAATTGTAATTATTAAATAATTGAGTTGGTGTATTAATTAAAAAGGGGGTGGCATAATTAATCAAGGGGAAGTTCCAGAGACTTCCCCTCAGTTAAGTGGGAGGTTCAAAAGGGGTTTAAACCTGTGTGGTCCCCACCACCATAACCTCTCAAGGTAGGTTTTATGTTCGGTGGTCCCCACCTCATACGCTCAAGGGGAGGTTTAATTCTTGTGGTCACCACCTCTCAACAACCACAATGAGTTTCAAATAAAAATAAAAATAAAAGATACACAATTTTATTTTTATTTTGTTCTTTCTTGAATATATTAAAATATAACATCCTCCGTCGACCTACTACGGTCGAGGTGAATATCTCCTAATGAGAATATCAGTGATGTGAGTTCAATGGGTTCTCAGATTTCAATTCCAAGCAACGGTTCAAAATTTATAAAATCTTTCTCGCACGTTTACTGAAAATACACGAAATAATGTTCAAAAATTCATTCCGTGAACTCTGGGCCTCAGAATCATGTGCCGTTAATTTTTCACAGACTCTTAAAATTCCAATTTAATTAAAACAAAATTATATCGATATTTTGGGTCCTTATATTCTCCTCACCTCATAGCATTACAACTTCATGAGAAATAACTCAAACTAAGGGAACAAGTGGGGGTACTGAGCACGAATATGTGCCTCCTGCTTCCATGTGCTCTCTTGGAGGTTCACATGTTGCCAAAAAAAGCGCAGCAGAGGTATCGACCACCCACTAAGGACCAGATAATTTCAATCCAAAATATATATTGTAACATCTATAAAAGGTTCCCCATCGTCGACGTCCATCTTGATGTGCTCTATGATGTGAGAAGGGTCGTGCATGTGTCTCCTCAACAAGGATACATGGAAGACATCGTGCACCAAGTGCAATTGAGGTGGAAGAGCTAGGCGGTAATCCACCTCGCTAACACTACTGAGGACATGAAAGGGTCCAATGATCCTCAGGGATAACTTGACACCTCGGATAAATCTCTGCAAACCAAATCGAGGTGCGACCCATAGAAATATGTGGTCTCCATTCTCGACCTCTAGAGATCTATATCTCTTATCTGTATAAAACTAATTCTTGCTTTGAGTAGTCTTAATTCACATCTAGATGATCTTCACTTTCTCTATGGTATCCTGTACCATCTCTGGTCCCACTACTGCTGACTCCCCTGGGTCATTCCAGCACAAAGGTGATCTGCATCGTCGCTCATACAATGCCTAAAAAGGTTCCATCCCATTGGGGGATTGATAGCTTTTTTTGTATGCAAACTCCACCAAAGGAAATTGATCCTTCCACCAATGACCAAAGATGAGGATGCAAGCACCCTAAATGTCCTCAAGGGTCTGAATGGTCCTCTTAGTCTGACCATCTGTCACAGGATTGAAGGCGGTGCTCAAACGAAGCTACATTATGAAAGACTTTTGCATCCCCTTCCATATCTAGGATGTTAAACCAGCATCATGATCAGATAAAATCATTGAGGATAATCCATGTAGCTAAAAAATCTCATGCACATAGAGGCGTCCCAAACTCTCTAGTGAACCCTGCTCTCTGATCGGTAGGAAGTGGTCCGACATGGGGAGTCGGTCGACGATCACCCAGATAAAATCATGACCTCTTGATGTATGTGGAAGTACTATAATGATTTCCATGGATATCCCAACCCACATCCAATCTGGAACCTCTAAAGGCTGAACCAAGCATGTTCGTACCTAATGATTTGCCTTCACTTGCTGACATGTGAGGCACCAAGAGACAAATTCTGCTACTACATTCTTCATTCCCGGCCACCAGTGCTACCATGGGAGATCCTGGTAATTCTTCGCCACTCCTGGATGCACTGCTAGAGGGGATGTGTGGAACTCCCTCAAAAATTCCCCCCTAAGTGACATTGGTAACGTGGTACGTCTTCTAAAAAGGATGATGTGCTCCCCACCCTCAGAAAATCCATAAAATGCATGTCCCATGTATATCAGAGCATGTCGAGTCTCGCTGTAAGTGTCCCCATGTTGTGCCTCACTGACTCACTGATGAAGTGGGGGAGTGACTGTAAGATATTGAATGAAAGTTACTCCATCCCGATCCACAATGGATATCTGCAACACAGCTAGCTGCTCTGGCTCTTCACTCAACAACTACAGACGAGACCTCCTACTGAGTGCATCTTCTACTGTGTTCCCTTTCCCAGGAATATAGACCATCTCGAATTCATAGTGCTGGAGGAACATAGGCCTACGCTGTTATCTCAGGATGTTGTCCTTCCGAGAGAAGATATACCTGAGACACATGTGATCAGAGTGGACTATAAAATTATCACCCATGAAATAGTGCAACAAAATATTTAGCGCAAAGCCCACTATTGCTTACTCCAGGTCTTGGGTAGCATAGTTCTACTTTTTAGTCTCTATCTCAACTCCTGAATGCATTGCTAACACTACTTCATTCACATAATGAATCCCCCCTTTTCATCAAAGGTGACAAAGGTGTCACTACCCTGGAGAAGTTGGGTTCAAATATTCAGAATTACCTATCCAAGGAACATGTCCCTCTCTCTTCATGGAGTTATTCATGGAAACATCTTCTGAAAAGATGTCCCCATGCTCTGCCACTCTAGTTTGGAACTAAATACTCAAAACTCTTATGCATTATTTTATCTTGTGCTTCCTAGGATTCCTTTTTCACTGACCAAGGAAAACCCAATTCCAACGTTGTAGGTAATCCACAACCTTTTTGCGTAATATAGTCAATCTATGAATGAACTATGGATGTCCAGTCCATACCCAAACTAACATCAGAAGGCCTCAACGCTGCCACCAAGAGGTTCCAACTGAAACTCTCACCTCTAGGGTCAGATCACACCATTGGTGTATGTGTGATTATCGAGTCTCCTCCCAAAGGTATCTCTAGACCTGAAGGTCAAGAAAACAGTTTAACAAGAAAATCTAGGTCTTGGAAAAGATTCGGGGAAGGATGGAATGATTGGTACCTTTTTCTATTGACAGAGATTCTAGTAATAGACATAGACCTTGCCACGAATCCTTCCAAGAACCCATGGGTCTCACTCCATGACCGCATGCAGCTACTCCATTCCCCTGAGCCTTCTGGGGTCCACAAAAAGGGGGGTGGTTGTGACATGTCGAAATGTACACCACCTCATCCTTTTCTCCTAGCTCTGCTTCCATGTTTGCTGCCCTGCAGATTCATCTTTCCCTGTCAAATCATCTTCCGGAGACATCTTACAAACCCTAGTCTCTGAGACTGGCCCTAGTTTCCAGCTTTCCTACTACTAACATTTACTGGTTGAATCCGCTCATCCATAGAACATTCAACCACAGATGATATCTCTAGCACCCTAACTTTAGAAGGAATGAAGAGAAGAATTGAGATGGATCAGATGTCCTTAATCACACCACTCTTGGATGTCTGTTCCCTAAGCATTGATCGTATCATATTAATCGAGTACTAGGAATTATCGGTACATCTCGATGAATACTCAACTACAGTCATGCCGTCCTGCCTAAGCTGTAGAAGCTCTAGATAACTCTCAACAACCTCTTCAAGCTAGTCCTCATCTGCATGTGAGTCACGCTCACCTTGAAACCTATGGGGTATCTGATGATGAATCATGTCTAAGGAACTAAACCTACATGTTTCCTATACAGGTACCATCAATTGTAATTGGTGACCATGGGTAGTGATATAGTAGGCACACTACCCGAAGGTATCATCTCAGGGGATGGTCCACGTACTAAAGCCTCATAACTATGAAGACCATTTTCATGGTAACTAATTGGAAAAGAATAGTAGCAGAGATCACCATATTCTCTACTGGTGTCTCAACTTGGCGGAAAACACTAGAAACTGCCTCCAGCCAGCCCTAAGTTGCATGGGAATATTTATCACCTCAAAACCACGGAGGCCTCTGCTACTGGAACTCGTTCAACATGCTCAGTTGGGGTGCACTCCCACCAGTGGGACTTGTGGTAACTGCTATCCAAATGTTGGTGGTGCTTCTGGTACACAACCCGAAGGTGCCAATATAGTAAAAGGGCCCTACCCCTGAGCCTCATCGCATGGTGGTCCTTCATCGTGTACTCTCTCGGGAATCCTAGCTGGTTGTCTATGTAGTGAAATCCTGATAAGGAATAGGTGAGCCAAAGTCATTATGTTATAGTAAGTGAACTGACTCAAGAAAACACAAGAAAACTTTTCAAAACACTCAAGAAATCAGTGTTTTAATGCACTATGTAAGAAATCCAACCTCAGGGTCCTGGTGTATGGATACGCCAGCCATTGTACCAACACTAGATTCCATAAAATAATAACCACACTAAATACACATAACAAAATTTCTATTAAAAAGATCAGTGTCCAATTTTCTATGATAAAACTTACTTCAATAATACCAATTTATCAGGACAAGTCCCCTGGGGCCCGTGTCGTGACTACACCAAGTCCGCCTTCCCTAGGCCAGGTCCTGGAGACTTGCACCAAAGGAATATTCCCTATAAATTGGAAAGAATTTATTTTATAACCTGTAAAACACACAACTAATAACATAGCAAGATACAGACTCAAGTAAACTGAATAGTAAATAGAGTGAGAACATTATGTTAAAATGGGCCAGAATACAATCCCCACTAGAATGTACAAGGAAAACTAGAAAGTACAAGACAACTGATAGGTGAAAAGTTTCTCCTGGATCATCCACCATGGATCATATCTAAAGGGTAGGTACAACTCATGAACAACAATATCTATGGTTTTTCTCATCTAACGTCCACCTCCATGCTACCACCAGTCCTGGTACTCTCATCCTCAGTCAGCACTGTCCATCGTTTGCACTAAACACAAAAGGGTGTGGGCATATCCCATGTAGGGGAAAGTTTAACAATACTCAGAAGGGACACCCAGACCTTCAAGGTCTTACAAAATCCATAAAGGATAAACCACATATAATGGAATGAACTGACAGCCCTAGGTAGTTTTATGCCAATACATATACCTATGTTATCATGTAAACCCATCTCAATCATGGGGAAAACACTGACTCCAACTCAAAGCCCAAACCTCCACTATTCTACAAAGGAAGGAAAAATATGAAGGAATGTACCAAACAGGTAATCCACACCGAATAATACCACCAAGGTATTACCACAATGGAATGTACCACATAGGTACAGACTCAGCTCACACAAGGTCTAACTTATGTATAGTAGTAGAGATGATTATATGTAACTACTGAGTCATCTTACTCTTTTAAGAGGAAAACCCATGATGTATTTATAATCATCATTAGACCCACATAGGATCTCTAGGGGCTGATCCACATAGGATTTCTAAGTGATAACCCACACAGGATCGCTCAGTGCTGACCCACATAGGATCGCTAGGTGCCGATGCTCAGAGGATCGCTAGGTGTTGACCCAAACAGGATCACTAGGTGCTGAACCAAATAGGATCTCTTGGTGATGACCCACATAGGATCACTAGGTGCTGACCCACAAAGAATCTCTTGGGTAGTCCCATGTGGAATCCTAGAGCGGTTCCATGTAGGACCCTCAATTACAGACCCATGGAAGATCTTTAAATCAAGTCATAGCTAGCTACTATGTTCCTGTGCTATGCTTGCTCATCTCCAGGAGGGTCCACTCCACATGCCATAGGTCAATACACCAAATGAAATAATGTCTCACGAGGATGTATCTCAACAGAATACCACATCATAGGGGTCTCAATGCAACATAAGGTGCCTCAATCGGATGCCCAGTCTATGAGTTATTAGCTTTTTAGTAATGGGGGCCCTGTTGAATTTGTGCTCGATTCAACCTGACCATTTTCCAACATTATTCAAATATCTAGTGGGGTATACCGAAGGGACATTCTCTATCCAAGATTCCTAGAACCATAGAAATTTCATCAAATAGACACCTTGTGCCAGATATATGGCCAAAGATACATAAATGGGTCGAAGTGGGTATGGGGCCAGTCCGGGTCGGCCCGACCTACGCTGGGTGGCCCGGCCTGGGCATCGACACACTTAGAGGTGGAGGCAAAGAAGGCCATGAGTGGGACAAGGCCGCGGAAGCTGCTAGACCGTGAGGGCGACGCGAGGGCCGTGGATGGCTGCAAGTGGCGTTAGGATGCGTGGCGACTTGGAGGTTCATAGTGGCTTGGAGGGCCATGGGGCAGTGGAGTTCCATGGGGCGTGAAGTTCGAGGGTGGAAAAGCACCATTGGGTGTGGAGGCCATGGGTGGTCGCCCGGGTTGCAGACGGAAGAGCCGTGGGCGGCAGTGGCCGCAGGGCAATGTCATTGAATTTGTTGCCTTCGTCGCCTTCCTCGCCTTAGTCGCAGTTCAGGAGTTCCACCAGTGCCAACTGTAGACACCAGTTGCTGCCTTCTGCCATTGTGAGGGACACACCAAATTAGAAAAACAGAGTAGGGGTCAAGCCATGTTTGTTGCCCAGACCCTCCGCATTAGAGTGGTATAAAGTTGCTGAATAAAAAGAGGAGTCAAGAACGACAAACTCTACAAT
This sequence comes from Viscum album, assembly GCA_963277665.1. Lineage (NCBI taxonomy): Eukaryota > Viridiplantae > Streptophyta > Magnoliopsida > Santalales > Viscaceae > Viscum > Viscum album. The sequence goes on from OY728127.1 coordinate 2,020,379,594, forward strand.
ATAATTTGAATCGTGGATCAACTTGTTTTTGTTGATCCACATTCATCGTGAATTCCACAAATAAGGAAATTAATCAAGAGAATTCAAGAATTTAGTAATAACCCTCTTCCTCATTTGTTTGATTCGTTGAAGATTGTCTGCGGGGAAATAGATTATGTCGTTGGGAATAGACGGATGATGGTGATGTCGACATTTATTCGATTTTTGGTTCATTTACATTGAAGACGCCACTCATCAACAAATTCCCTAAGTAAGAAGTCGGAGTCGTAGTCGGCGTTCTTCATTGGCATTCTTCATTTGAGAGCTTTCTCCCAATGTTACTTCCTTTGCCAACGATTAATTCCTCCAACCCTGTAAAAAGAAAAGGGTAGAAAATATAAAAATATATGTTGTCATATTTTAAAATTGGAATTATTTATAAATTTAGTTCGTGTATTAATTAAAAAGGGGGTGGGATAATTAATCAAGGGTACGTTCAAGAGACTTCCACTCATTTATGTGGGACGATCAATGGGGTTTTAAACTAATGTGGCCCCCACCACCATAACCTCTCATGGGAGGTTTTTGGTTTTTTGGTCCCCACCTCCAAAACCTCAAGGGGAGGTTTAATTCTAGTGGTCCCCACCTCCCAACATCCACAAGGAGTTTCGAATAAAAATAAAAAGAAGAGTTACTAAATTTTGTTTTTATTTTATTCTTTCACAAATGTGTAAAAAACTAGCATCCACCCTAGACCTACTGCGGTCAAGGTGAAGGTCTTCTTAAGAGAATATAGGCACTGCAAGTTCAACAGTGCCATTAGATTTCAATTTTGAGCACCGGTTAAAAAGATAGAAAATCCCGCTTTCACGTTTAGAAAACTTATATGAAATAATGTTCAAAAATTCATTACGGGAACTCCGGGCCTCAGAATCACGTGTCGTCAATTTTTCATGGACTCGAAAATTCCCATTTAATTAATAAAATTTACATAGAAATTCTAGGTCATTACAGTTATGGATATAATCAATTGAGTGTGATGAAAGAAGATATTCTAAAAACAACATTCCAATCAATATATGGGAATTATGAGTTAGTTGTTATGCCTTTCGGACTGTCTAATGGACCTATAATTTTGGTGGATTTGTTGAATATACTCATTAAGGACTACCATGATAACGTTATGGTAGTTTTTATTGATGAAATTTTGATATATTCCAAAAGTTTTGAGGAGAATGAGGATCATCTAAGGCTTATTTTAAAAACACTACGGAAGGAGAGGCTTTTTGGATAATTTTAGAAAATATGAATTCAGGTTACCGTAAATTGCTTTCTTGGGGAACATTGTTAACAATGAAGAAATCACAATTGACATCACCAAGAAATGTTATAGAGGAGTGGACTCCGCCTACAAAAAATAACTGAGATTTTTAGTTGGATGCATTAATGGGATATTATAAGATTCTTTTGAAAAATATTTCATGACTTTCGAATCCATTAACCAAGTTAACATGAAAATGGGTAATGATCCTTTGGAAAAAGTAGTTTGAAGAATATTTCCAAGAGCTAAAGAAGAGATTGGTTACTACACCTATGTTATCTCTACCCTCAAGTAGAGATGGATTCATTATTTCTATCGATGCATATATGAAAGGTCATGGGTGAATCCTCCTGAAAAATGGCAATGTCATTTCTTATGCATCTCGACTATTGATGAATCATGAGCAGAACTACACAACTCATGATTTGGAGCATGTTGTGGTCATTTATTCTACAAAGATATGTAGGCACTATCTTTATGGGGAGAAATGTGATATATAAATCGACCATCAATGATGGAAATATAGTTTCACTCAAAAGGAATTGAACAAGATACATATGAGATGTTTGGAACTTCTCAAAGACAATGATTGTTCAATTAATTATCATCCCAAAAGAGAAGAAAAAGTCGTTGATGCATTAAGCCGGAAATACCTAGTTGTTTATTCCTTCATTAGAATTCTAAGAGATCCATTGAGCAATGACCTTGTAAAGCTGGACATGGGAATTATATGGTAAGGGACATTAACAACCCTAACCCAAATGATTTCTCAATCATCATTACTAGATAATATCAATAAATCTCGGAAAGAAGATCCTTTGTTACAGAATATATTTGAGGCTATGAAGGATGAGAAGTTTTCTGAGTTCAATATTGATCAAAAAGTTTTACTAAAATTTTGTACATGACTATGTGTTCCATATATTACAGAAATAAATAATGAGATGATGGATGAATCCAATAGCTCTACATTTTCTTTAAATCCATGAAGCACAAAGATGTATAGAGACCTTCGTGATCATTATTGGTGGGATAATATGAAAAGGAAGATTGGTGACTACACTTCAAGGTTCCTGGTATGTGAGAAAGTGAGGGAAGAGTGACAAATTCCTAATGAGGTATTACAACCACTACCCATACCTACATGGTGGTGGGAGAATACTACTATTGACTTTTCTAGTGGTCTCCCGAAAACATCCAAAGGGAACAATGTGATATGGGTTACTGGTGACTATCTCCCAAAGACTTCCCATTTTATCTAGATTCGTGAGTATTTCTATCTTTATCAAAATTCAAGGATTTATGTTAATGAAGTGATAAGGCTACATGGAGTTCATATTTCAATCATATGTGATCGTGATCCAAGGTTCAAATTAAAATTCTGGAGAAGTCATTAATATGCTCTGAGAACGGAATTGAATTTCAGTACGGCCTATCACCCCCAAACTATTGGCTAGTCGGAAAGGACTATTCAATCACTCCAGGATATGATGAGAACATGCTCAATGGAATTTAAAGGTTGATTCAATCAACATCTCCCTTTAGTTGAGTTCTCATAATACAATAGCTTCCACTAGAGCATTCAAATGGATCCCTATAAAGCTCTATATGGGAAGTGATGTAGAACACCTACTTGTTGGGATGACGCATGTGTGAGAAATCTTTTTGGGTCTGATCTTATGCTAGTGATGACAGAAAAATTCCACACCATCCAGCAACACATTATGGCTGCACAGAGTCGGAAAATGAGCTATGACAACAACCATAGAATAGACTTGAAGTATCAGGTTGGGGACAAATTCATTCTTCAAATTTCACCTTTTAAGATATTCATGATGTTTGGGAAGAAAGGGAAGCTCAAACCTTGGTACATTGGCCCCTATAAAATCCTTGATCATGTAAGAGTAGTGGCCTATCAGCTTGGACTTCCTCCAAACCTTGCACAAGTTCATGATGTCTTCCACATATCCCTCATTAGGATGTACATACCTGACAAATCACATGTACTAAATCTAGAGGTGGTAAAAATGGAACATGTCCTCTCTTATGACGAACATCCGGTGGAGATCTTGGATCATAGAGACAACGTTCTACACAACAAGACTACCCACCTTGTTAAGGTGTTGTGGAGGAACCAAAAATGTGAAGAAGCCACGTGAGATCCAAAGGAATCCACGAGGTATAATTACCAACACCTTTTATCTTCTTAGTGTATGAGTTAAAATTTTAGGGAAGAAATTTCTTAAGGTTGGAAGAATGTTAGGACCCAATATTTGGAATAATATTTGTTTCCTTAAATTTTGTTTTATTTCATTTAATACTCCAAAAAACTATATACTTTAATTAATGAAGAGATACCATTGGGTTTTGAATGTTAAATGGGCATTGGTAAATATGACCATTGGAAACTAAAATATTGATGTTACAATTATTTTAATAAATAAAATTGATCTTGGTTAATTAATACAGAAAGAAGAGTCGGTGGCCACATCTAGTAGTCATGGGCCATACGAAGCCTCTTTTTCAGAGCATGGGTAGGAAGTAGCATCTCTGGGCTTTCCTATGGACCAAGTCCAAGTTGAGCTTCAACATGTGAAGCTTGAACGAAATCACCTGAGGGAGTAGTTCTAGCTGATTGAAATCACCACTCAGGAAATTTTGTCCAAGCCACCCCAATATTAGATAACCATAACACACCTTAAACTTAGGTTATATGCAGGTGTTATATGGGGATATTTAATGAGGCCTTAGATAATTTTTTAATCCCATTGTATAAATAAAATTTTAATTTCTTTTTACAGAAAAAATTATTATTTTCAAATTTCCGGATAAATATAGGATTAATATTATTAAAAATTTCTGTAAAATGGGTATTTTCAAATATTCATGTAAACATTAAATAATTTATATTGTGAAATGATTTTCCAAAATGGCCATCTACAGTTTTTATTATTATAAAATATTGAGTATAATAAGATCAACTAGATTGTTAGTAAATAGTAATGTATGAATAATAACATACCCTTATGAATAGTAATGATTAGTGAATTGTCCAAAAAATATAAACTTTACCCATGAATGTATAAATACATTTTAAACGTCATAAAAGTGAAAAAATGGTCATAAAATAAGTTTTTAATTTTTTTATGTCATAAATACATTATTTATAATTTTATAATTTAAAATGGAAATTTATTTTCATAAAATATAATCATAATATTTTACATTATTTTATTATTGTTATACTATAATTTTATAGGACCTTGATTAATTTTTTATGGTATTGCAAAATAATTTATAGTATTTGAGTTGTTTTTTTTTGAATAAATATGATACTATTTAAATATTAAATTAAAATTAATTAAAAAGATATTATCATAAAATGGATTTCAATTTTGAATTCAGTGGATCAATATTAGGTTAGGGTAAATTTTGGGATTTTTCTGAAACATATGAATTTTCGAGGAATAGTAAAAATACAATTTTGTGATTCGTGTGTTTGATGTCATCATTGATGATGTATTCAAGATGTAATAAATCTGTTTGACATGTGAATAGAAATATATGTTCTGAGGTTTCATAATTTTCCAATACCATGGGCATGCCCATGGTTTTTCAAATACCACCGATGAGGTGTCCCTTGAAAATTAATTAAATATTCCATATCTTTCCCTATATATACGAATCAATTCCCTCATTTTTTTCATTCAAAAATCCTCCTCAACTATGCACTTCTCTTTTTACCTCCCAATGAGCCCTCCCAATGTTTCCTCAAGCCCTGAGGGTCCCAACCTTCAATCTTTCGATGCCACTCTTTAACGTAAGGGAACCTTTCCCCCTCTTTTTTAAGTGACAACCTCCTTTATGTTATGTCTACTGGTAAACATCTTATTCTGAAAGGGTGTGTTTTTATACGTTCTTATTAATGTCCATTTCATGTAAAATTTATTAGAGACCCTTTGTTCTCTCTTCAATTTATTTTCTGAATTTTTAAGTGATGTCGTTAGGCAGGCGAATTTTCATTAACGAAATCACATATTCTCTTTCAATTCATGATTCCATTTCATGTGGTATGTCATTGAAATGTCCACACCATGATCTTATTTCTTTTTTATTCTATAACTCTTCTGAATAAATATTCATTTATTGATGGGATACCCCTGCACTCTCTCTTTTATTATTTTCTAAAACCATGTTATATAGTAATTATGCTACAGAAATTTCTTATCTAAATTTATCTCTCTCTCTATCATGAAATTATCTTGATTATTTATGTGAATACCCAAACCTATTTAGTTTCTATGGGTGTTCTTAAATACCCAAAAATGATATATTTTTTTATTTAATTGACATACATATAATCCTCACTCTCTTTCCATGGGTTATAAATGACATAATGATATTATTTTTAATCACTTTTAAAACATCACGAATTTGAAATGAAACCCATTTCATTTATTCTCATGGGGTTATTCATGAAATTTTTGGTTATTATCTATGTGGATAATGTTGTTGTAAATACATATTAAGGTTGAACAATTATATCACTCAAATGCATTGGGTATAGAATTTAATCTCTAGAGGTGACAAGTTTTACGATACCTTGGGGAATAACCCTGGTAATTTTTATGACACTTTGGGGATGTACCATGGTGATATGTTCATGAAAGTATAAATTAAATTTTTTATCCACATAATCATTTTATTTTTCATGTTATTTTTATTATTATATGCCTCAACTTCCATTTCTAATTTCTTTATGTTTTTTATCATGTTTTTGTTCATTTCACATGTAAACTGCTTCTCTTGCTTTCATTACTGGGCCTTCTGCTCACCCTTTCCTTTGATGTATGTCTCTAGGTTTTGAGATGAAATAATTGTACTTTGATAGAACTTATGATGAATCCCTATAAGTGGATTATAAAATTGTTTCATTTTTCCATGTTTTATTTTCGTTATTTCCATGAAACTAAACATTAATGATCCACTGTTTATAAAATGAAATGAAATGTTATGTAAGAAAATGCGGGATGTCATACTAGATCCATAAGGAAATGTGAAAATAATAAATAAAATTCAAGAGTTAAATATAATGGGTGGAATATTTTATTATAGCATCCATGGGTATTTAAATCAATCTTTATTAAGGTCAGATGTTCTATTTTTAGCTAGATGTCTTGAACCTTCTTGCTTTACATTGGGTATGGATATTGTTTATTTAAATAGTTGATGTTTGTAGTGTCTGAATTTAGAATTTTATTGTATTGGGTATCAATAATTGATTGAAAACAACCATACGAAACCAAACTCATAATTATGGTGATTATGTAGAGGTCATTTTTCTAGGCATCCAATCTGTAGATGGATTTATGATGATTCAAGCCTCACTATTACTTAGCCAATGGCCTTGTGTGGATGATAAGTAGAAAAGGAAGACCAATAGAAGAAATTGCATGGATTAGTTTCATTTATACAGTGTTTGTGTATTTGGTAACAAAATTAAAATGATTCTCTATTTGTTCGTGGATTCATAAACTAATACTGTATGTGGGAATGTATGCATTTGTATGTTTTAGTATTTGTTTTTTGTGCCATATAAAATATGTAGACACAGTTTCAATAATAGAAATACAATTCAACTTCACCGTTAAATTGTAGCTAAATCAAGAAATATCCATCTTTAAAATTGTGTCTACATATGACCAACTATCATGGTTTTATCGATGGCCATTGGATATTCTTTTGATGGTTAAATCATGGTAGTATATTAAACTAGAACTGGTTTAATCTATGAATATATGTATTCTCTAGGTATGGTTTAAATCATGGAAATAGTTAATACCTATTTCAATGATAATAGACTCTAATGCTTTGGAAAAACATAAAAATATGATATTTCCACAGATTTTTGGCATAAGGACAATGTTTTAAACCATGGACATCTATGACTTTCAAGTTGTGGTATGAGTTGGGTGATAAATGAATAGGATGGTAGTGTCCAACACTCTCAAAATTTGAAATAGGTGATTTTTCATGTACAAGAGTAGAACAAATCGATTAAAGAACTTTTCATAGTCCTGGTTACCTTGGAGTTGTAGTTAAATGTGAAATTTCCTTCAATGGTAGAGGAGACATCGAGAATGAAAAAGATACATAAATATTGTTTTCCCAATGGTTGTACCGAGACGTGTATTTTCAAGAGACATGGTATCTATAGTTGGATATATTCATATATGACCTATTTTGATGTGATAATATCTTCATAGAGAGCAATATATTACATTTGCTGGAATTGTAGTATTCTCCTAGTTGGATTTGATCATTTTATATTTTATACTCATCCTAAGTACTCTGAGTGAATGTCGACTATATGTCACACAATGTCTATTTGAGCTTCATATTCATGGGAAAATCATTTTTTGTTTTCACTTGAGGAATAGTTCAAAAGTAATCCAGAATGTGTGTTATACACATTTTGTCATTTGAAGGTAGTGACCATCGTGATTAGTTGAAATTTGGAAGTTTCCATGAAAACCATTCTCAAGAAGAGGGGATGGGTGATTCATATATGTTGAGAGTTAATGCTCAATGATTTGAGGTTTTATATCCATGTTAGTTGTTATGTATTGATGTGTATAGTGAAAGGGTTGTGGTAATCGGGATTTCATTTCATTTATGTGATCAAAATAATAATAATAATTATGGGAGTAATAATTGGCCACATGAGGGAGATCGTTAGGAGGAAAGGCTTATGGGAACATGATATTAATCATATGATGGTGGTTTTATCACTCATATTATATTTACAAAATTTAACATGTACTGATAGGATGTTGATAAATTCTATGTACGGGTTTGATTTTGGATTGGTGGAATCTAGATGTGAAACTTTAGCATTCAATAGCTTTTTAAGATTCATGGATGTCGCATCTGGTTTTTTTCATTTCTAGTGTAATATCATTACTATTGTTTTGATGATGGAATTGTTTTATTATGAGACATCAATGAAATTGAGAAAATTTCTTTGGTGAGGTTCTCAGAACAATCTTGTTATTCTATGAGATAAGCCTTTGGAAATATGTTTCCATGTTATGGTGGCCCTAGAAGATGAGAATTCTTGGAATTAGCCTACAATATTTGGTTTGACAAGAAATTAATTTGATTATTTGATGTAACTTGAAGGGTATCAGGTCCATTTCATTGTCGAAATGACATTGGTGTAGCTCAATGTTTGAAAATATAAGATAATACCCATTGTAGGGAGCACTTTACGTCGATATTTTTAAGAGACGATGACAGGACTGTGTATATGGTTAATATGTCTCTCATAGTCTTTATCTTTTCATTTTGATAGTTTTTCCCATTGTCTCTATTATCTATTTTTTAAGTACTCTATTATAGAATTTACTCATGGAGGATTGTTGGTGTTTTAGAAATGAAACACATTCGTTGGACCATAATAATTCCATCCTAGGTAGGTTGGGTGAATTTATTTGATACCCAACAAGAACTCACATGGATGGGAAGATATATGGTGGGATGATAGTAAGATCTAGTGTTTTCATGAGCTTGAAATTTGAGAAGTTATTTTAATATTTAGTTTACTAGATGAGTCAAATCCAGATAGGGTATTATGAATGAGGAATCATTGGTTATAATGACTATAAATTATGATTCTGGATTTGAAATGTTGTTTCATTTGTAGTTTAAAGGATTTGTGAGAGTGTCGAGTATTCGAGATCCAAAAATTGTGTTTTGGTAAAATGTAGCAGAGGGCATATAGATCGAACCATTTTAGTGATAACATTAGAACAAACAATAAAACCAAGTTTCTTTAGGTTAATATGTCGAGGAAACTATGTGAAGGGTCATGGTTAATCATGCGAGGTTACTAGTAAATTACAAAGTATTGTAAGTGGTTGGTACTTGATAGTATTCTCCATTTTCCCTAACTGGGAGACTTTGGGGTTCTTGGATAGGGAATTCCATACAGTGGGTTAATGGTTTCCATAACTATGCAGTCGGACCATGTGTTCCATTAAAATGTGAATATTAACTATTCTCCCCATGGCCCTTAAGAGGGTAGCCCCTCATTTTCTATGTTCTCCTCCCCCGTGTGTGTAGTATTAATTCTCCATTATTCCATGGAAGTTCTCCTTCCTTTGTGGATATAATTATATGTTTATAGGTGTGATGGAACCATTGTGGTATGTCGTAAACAATGTTTTCCTCCATTGTGTTCTTCTCCTAATTCCTCTAGCATATGTTTCTTCAATTATGTAATTTAGTCCAAATTCTAGAAGGGCATGGAGGAATTCTATACCGATGTTGGAGTTTTCAATATTCATATTATGAGGATAACATAAGAGGCTATTTTCACATCATCATGATCCAATTCATTGTGGTATTTCATAGTGTTGAATTTCTAAATAAATTGTTTTAATTAAATTATTTCTGTTTTTTTACTCCATTTAATTCGGATTGTCCTTGATTCAAGTCTTCTTATTTTCTAGTTGTGGTTGGCTAGTGTTTGTTCATCATTATGGAGTGACAACATTGTCTTTTGATATTTTTATCTTTATATCCATTTAAAATAAATATTGTTTCATTTATTAACTGTTTATTTTTGTTTATTAATTATTTATATTGTTGTTAATATTGATTAATTTTGATAATTTTTTTAAGATATAGGTCCTGTTTGACTCAATGGAGCATGAATAGGCCTTGGAAGCTAGTGATGGACATTGTAAAATAGATGGAAATTTTTCAAATGTTTGTTGTCTATTGTTCCTTCCCCATTAGTATTTCAAAATGTTTATTCTATTTTATTGATAGTCAAGATCACCCTTAATGGATATTATCCATTATATAAATTCATTCTATATAATTTTTAAACTAAATAAAATGGATTGATGGTTCTAGACGAATACCCAAGGTCACTAACAACCCTAATTCACTAGCTTCATCCCAGGAAATGTGGTTGTGAACATGGTTGAGTCTCCCCTACAAGATGCATCAAGTTATTATTTTTTATTTTACTGGATCTACTAAGGGATAGTAGTGGGTGTCACCAGAGAAACCATGCCAAATTTGTTGGCACAATGGGATATAACTGTGAATGAGAGTTTAGGGATTCAATAACACCCCCCCCCCCAATTTTTTTAATATAATGTGCATTCATGATACATATATGATTTCAATAGGTTCGTCATGGTAATAGGATGATGGGACTAAAATGATCTAATTCCAGATATGGATTCCTAAAGGGGCTTTCGAGGATCTAAAAACTAATCCTTATTGATGATTTAAATAAGATCATGATGTGTACCTGGGAATGAGAACCCATAATGACACTCATTTGGGGAGATAAAATTGGTTATGCTAATAATGGATGTGGTTTAGTATGGAAATAAAAAAGCACAAGGATTCCTTGGACATTTATAATCCTTGGATCAAGATTAATTTTTTCACATGGATGTTATGGAAATTTTTACCCCATTGATCCAAATTAATTGGTTTCCTTGGACAATTATACTCCTTATATCTAAACCATATTTTTCAGATACTTGCTACACCTTGAATGAGCTGCAGTTGATAAAATATCATTTCTTCTAGACTTCCCATTGGCACATGGAATCCTTCATTTTTTGGGATTAAAGGTGAGTGTGGCTAATCCCTAGGATAGATCTGTATCCTCCTTAGTGACATAGGTCAACAAGATAATTATTCGACACTGTCCGATGTAGGTATTTATAGATCGGGATTACGAACCAAATGATTTAATGTGGATTGATTTCATTTAAATTAGTTGTCGAGTTACTCATATATTTATAAATATATATATATATATATATGTTTAAATGTATGTATGAGAATATATATACAAATATATATATATAATCATATATATATATATATATATATATGAGGAAAACATATTCATAGAAATTCTCAGTTAGGATGAGAACGGTATGGTCAATCGGGACCACAAGCCTAAGGATCAGTTGTAGTTTATTTAATTACATCATTACTTTTATTTATTTTTTGAGTTCTATTTATTTTATTTGTCATGTTAAGTAGCTCATATTTACATACAATAAATTTTACTAGATATTTAGGAGATGAAATTATTTATTCCCAATTCTGTGTAGTACTCACACCCATCCCAATTTTCCATTATTGTAGGGATCTTAAAAAGAATATCATTTGGTTATAGTTATAGGTAGAGCTGAGGCTTGGGGTTAATTGAGTATGTTTTCATGGATATTTATATAGATATGGATTATTTTGTCTTGTTTGGAGTTAACAGTGGTTCCTTGTACGTTTATTCCATATATTTTATGTTATCCATCAATGTCAACCTAGTGGGTAACTAGAATTTTATGTATTATATTTTTTTTTTGGATTTTATAGTATTTCATTTATTGTCACAGTATGATTATGTTATAGTTATTTATTGACTTCGAGATATATTTATTAATTTGTGGCTGATATCGAGATATTTTCTATTGTTTACATTGATAGGGGGTCATAGTCTCTCCATGAACACACTCTAGGTCTTAGCTGCTAGTTGGAAGCCTCTAGCGTATGGAGAGACATGCTTGAGGCCTTGTGGAGAACATTCTTGGAGCACTAGTTAATAGGTATCTTGGTTGGGATGTTACATATTCTTATGTATTTTTATTTGTGTATTTTTATGTGTCTTTATGTATGTGGATGTTTTATATGACATTTGGATATTATTATATATGATAGCCCCACAATGTCGTTAATTTCCACCAAGTTACAGAATTTATAAATTTAAAAACAAAATATATACCAAGCATTAAACTACAGTTATGTATAAGAAATAGAATTCCATGGACGAACCCATAGAGAAAGTGTTGGAGAAAATATAATTTAATTTAGACAAACATAAATAAATAACATTTTTATAAAACAAAATCTAAACTATAGAGTATTAGAGTTTGTGAAGAAGGTGGGAGAAGACAACATAAAATGTTTATTGGGATGCAATTAAATGATTATCATGGGGATAAATGGTTTATGATAATAAATTAACAATCATGAAATAGTTGGAATCGTGTCATAGAAAGGTGGATCGTCATGATTTGAGTTACACCATCCCAAAATCACCTTATATTTTTGTCACGTACTTCGGATTGTAAAGGAAGGGTAAACTGAATCATTAATTAAACATAGAGAAGAGGAATTCCCAATGATCATGGTGGATGCCTATACCCTAGATCGAATATCAAACAATGGTATTCAATGAACTCATGAAATTTTCAATCTCAAATAAATAAATAAATGACACTTTTTTCCTAATACTACTCACAATGTTCTTTCAATATGAAATCCTTAATGAGATATAATAGAATATTATATATGAAATCCCAACTTAAATTTCATTTCAAAGATAAAAATCATCATAAAATAAATCCCCCATTATCACGCATGGTCTGGAATAATGAAATCACCCTGTCATGGTAACCATGGGTGGGACTTGAAAAATAATAATAATAAATCTTACAGATGGTGGAGAAGAAGGACTCTACGGTGGTGCACGTCAAAGGAAATGGATACTCATCAAGCAATGGAATGAATTAAATGGTGTGTTCAGGGGATCTGTTTATAAGATACCATGTTTTTCTTCCAAATTTATTACACAATTTTTAATAGGGTTACAAATTGGGTAATCCCAATCAGCTATTTTCTCTATGATTTTTAAATTCACTTGAATCTCATTCGTGACATTGAATCTTTGACTCTATTCATGATGTCTACTGGGGACTCATGGTGTGTAACATTATTTCATATTGTTAATTCATTTCATGAATTTGTTTGGAAGAAGTGACGTTAGATTAAAAGGTAACAAGTGTAATGTAGTTACACATCATGTAATAGGGTTTCTTCATTTTCCAACTCCTCTTCATCTATAAAAATACGAGGTCTCTCCCCAAGAGATGCTTATGGAGGAAAGTGTATTTTTTTCAAATTATTTATCATATTTTCATTCCTTTTTATGAAATTATCTGTTTCCTATCATAAAATATAAAAAAAGTCAAATCATTCCAAAATTGGAAAATTATTTCAATTAAATAAAAAAACTAAATACATAGAAACTCTAAAAATATATTCTTGAAATAGACTTATCAATTAATGTGTAATATTATCACTATTATGTATGTTTATATTTTATATTAATATGTATTTTTATGTATTTTCATAAACGTGAATGTAATTATTATTATGTGTATGCATACACATGTGTGTATGTGTATGTGTACATATTCATGTATGTGTAGGCATATGTAAGAATATTTGTATGTCTATATGTGTGTGTGTGTGTGAGTGGGTATAAGTATGTGTACATTAATGTATGTTTTTTAATGTATGTGTGTGGGTGTTTATGTATTACTTGTATGTATTCGTATGTATGTGTGTATATGTGCATGCACGTGTGTGTAATTATTTATATGTGTATCTGTGTAAGTGTTTGTACGTGTACTTGTTTGTTTGTGTATGTCTGCTAATGTTTGTGTAAGTGTATGTGTATGTGCATGTGTATATATATATATATATTTCAGTATTTTAATGTATGAATATGCCTATGTGTATGTAAGTTTAGACGTTTGTTTTCATTTATCCATTGACTATTATTCACTAAATTTTAATATTTTCCAATTTTTTTTGTTCTGTAATTTAATTTTTTTTAATTTTAATCATTTAATATTTTTTAATATACCATTACTCACCCCCGATTAATAACATGGGATGTAGTTTGAAGATATATTTCATGAGAAAAGAGTTATATATTCAAAATACTATAATTAATGGAAATGTTGAATGGGATAAGATAATTTAATATTGAATGCCCAATATGTGTTCATTGTGGGTATAATAACTAAATTGAATAATATTTAAATACTGATTCCATTGAAGAAATTATTAAAGTTTTTATTGTTTAAAAAATAGTGTATAAAGTGATCATAATTTAATGAAATAGTACATTGTCTATTATAAATTAATTGTCCCTTGATTGACAGTTGATTCAATTTCAAATACAGGAGATAGAAAAATAATAGTCCACCAATGAATGTCTCTAACCATATCATCAATGAAGAATAATTCATGAAAACCTATTCACATATGTTATATAAATCACACCCAATATAGTAATATCTTATTTTGTGAGAAATTTTATCTGTTATAATAACTCTGTAAAAAAACTAAGTTGAAAAATTAATTATTTTCAATATGTTATTCCAAACTACATGAGAATACATGATTGTAAGAAAGAAACTATTGATGCACTATGTTACAATGATTTATTTTCTCTCTGTGCAAATAAAAATAAACAAGTATCTATAATTTTGAATGAAAAACTCAAAGAACATGATATACCACTTTCAATAGTACAATTCTTGACTCATATACATGGATAAAAAATTTTCAAACCCTAGAAAATTCCAAAGAATGGATTTTAATAACAACTATAGTAAACCATCTATCATCTCATTACACTAGAATTTGTTTCAGTCATACACCAATAAAATTTATCATTAATACATCAAAAAATTAGTCCCAGAAATATTTTTAAAACAATTATCTATAAGTATAAATGGAAATAATATGCTGACCGGAAAGGAACTGATTATCACCAATTGTTTATAGTCATATTCTATACATGAATCCAATAAAAAGGAAAATATTAGTCACTTGAAATATAAAAATCAATATATTAGGTGAACTCACAAATACAAGGAGTTAAAAAACAAATTTTAGAATCTATATATATAGAAAATGTATGGATTGTGTATATTTGGGAAACTATTTATAATCAAAATAATGTATCCGAAGATAAAATATGTCTTAAACGGATGAAACATTGAAAGAGAAATTATTTTTCAATTATTTTATTATTAATTTCATTGTTTTTATTCCCAAAAATGTGTTATATTGTGTGAAACTGTCAAATTTTATGTTTTTAATCATTTTCCAGCATAGTGGAAAAATTGGCATATTTTGGAATTTAACTATTTTAATTTACTTCAATGTTTTGGCCATAAAAATATTATCACTAATACAAATTGAAAAAATATTCTTTTATAGGTTTCTATGTTATACTCAAATAATTTTATTATTTAGGTCCAAAAACTCAATCCACAGTTTGGGGCCCAAATATAGCATAGATGGGGGCCTCAATATCTGTGCACAAATCAAGATAAATTTATTTTTGGGCTATTATCTCATTAACAACAAATCAGAATGAGATGAAAATTAACAAGGATAAATTAGACATTTCGAGGAATATTTTATTTAACTGTGGCCCAATTAGATTCTGTCATCCTCATGATCATTAATTCATAAGAAAGTGGATTATTGAAATACGACTAGTCATCTTGGGTGGATGGAATATCTGAAGTACATTAGCCATATATCTCACCAAATGTATCAAAAGAAGCTAAACGTTTGTGGGTCCACAGAGGAGAGACATATGAAAAAAATCCTCAAGATTTCCAAATTCACCAATTATTACATTTAATAGGTAATACATGTGGGATCTTTCATAGAATATTTTTGGAGCCATTATTTTTACACTCTTTGATTATAAAATAATGATTCTTCTTCAATCTAATGGGTTCACAACATAGGGTAGCCTTTTATGGAAATTCTATGTAGATTAGTATTTTTTTAATTTTCATTTATTAATATAATGGGATTTCATGTTTTATTTTTGGAGTTCCCCTTTCTCTCATTTTCATTCTCTCTTTGGTTTTCATTCCCCATATTAGTCTTCACTTTGAATAATTGTGCTCATGATCAATAGTAGCTAACACAAGGAAGTTCTCGAGGGAGTAATCTAGTGATGAAACCAATTATTTGAACATTAATTCATATTGATTATTATTTTGTTAGAGATAGGCCATGTTGGATCTTAGTTGTAAAGGAAACTTTGTGTCTCCACATTCTATCCAAGGCTTAGCTTTCACTTCTGTATTATTTTTCTCTAAATTGTGGAGGTGGAGGTGTGGTCTCTCAGTAATCATTGAAAGCACTGTATATTCACAACCACATATAGAAGAGTATGTTTAGAAATATTATAGAGTGTTTTAATTATGTAAATTTGAAACTTATTAAGAGATGATGAAGGTCTACTCTAGTTTATTCTTTGGGGAATGCCTCCTTTATTCCTAACATCATTTTTCATTAATTCATTCTATTCCCATTTCATTTTCATGTTTAATTTCAGATTGTCATTCTCATTTCTCTAATATCCATTTATGGTCATTTTATTTCATATATAAAAAATATATATAATGAACTAAAAGTAGTGAGTTCCTAACCACAAAAACTCCTTAAGAGAATGACCTAGGTAAGCCATTGGGTTGAACTTAGTTATAAATACTTTTGCGAGTGCACATTACAACACTTCATCAAAAACTACCTCAAAAACTTATCTAATTACTAAAATATTTATATTTCTGACTCAATATTCACAAAAAACTACATATTGAAATTGTTAATCACTTGAGTGACATAATTCAACACTACCAACCATGTCACAAATATATGTATTAAAAAATTTAAAAAATTAGAATAAATAATATAGGAATTTTTTTGATTTCTATATTTTTCAAAAATATGTAATAGAAAGAAATGAATCTGCATATAAAATATATTTAAAATATATTAAATAATCACAATTTTTTTATAGATGAAGAAAAATATGCATATTAAATCCTTAATAACTACATGGGATCATTAAAAATAAAATAATCTAAGCAATTGATCAATAATGTAAAACACTGTAATTTTATGTTTTTATCACATAAAAGATTATTAATAAATATATAAATTGGTTTAAATATAGAACTAAAATTATTAAAAGATTATTAATGATATATTACCTAAATGGAATAGTCATACTATATTCATATATTTCATCTTCTTTGTAATGAAGCATAATGGAAGTTGAATTTTAAGCACACTATTTTTTGTGCGTGAAAATTAGAATTCGTTCCATCGCTTCCTCTCTTGAGGTTTTATGCACATTCAAAATAATAAAGAATAATCATATACACATATAATAGGTAGTATAATTATGGAATGGATCTATAAAATATTTTTATAATATACGATTCAGCGTGAAAGTAAAGGAAACATATATTCCAATGTTATTGATTTTTTTGTAACATCAATTTTTAATAGATATTAATATTTTTCACAGATGTTACAGTAGTGGAAGGATACATGTCTACAATTTTATAATGTTATTTTCTTATTCATGGAAATATAATGTGGTCCACATCATATATATAAAGGTTGAATAAATAAATTAATTTATTTTTGAATTTTAAATTTCATTTAAGTAATGTTTGTATATAGCTGTAAGAAATTTATAATGTAATATTTATAATCATATATTATTTTTTCATTCAATAGATTAAGAAGGTTGTATGAAATGAGAAATAAATTATACCAGTTAAAATGAATTAATATAGTGCCTCATTTTCATGTGTTGGACTATCCTTAAATTTCATCTCATTTACATGATTTGTAACAAAAGTACCTTAAAATATTTTAGTTCGCAAGGTCTATGTCTATTGAAAAAGTTGTTATCTAAAACCTCAAATGTCCTATTCAGTTCATTATGTTTGAATAAATGTAGCATAGTTGGAAAACCAAAAACCTCATTTTCCAAGAATAAATATTTTTTTAAGAATCAATGTGAAAAGAGTTTGATTCATCTAAATAAATTTACTATTTTCTTACAAGAATATGTTTTTCTTTTATCTGTATTTAATATTTTGTACAAATTACATTACTTGTTTCTCAAAGAATATTACAAACATATATACAGTATTTTCCCTTACCCATAGCCACTTTTTCTATCAACAACAATATATAATATAGTAAGAATAAATTTTTTAGAATAGAATTCATTTGTAAACATTAAATAGTAGATTAACATCTTGCATTATAGTACACTGCACATTATATTATTTTTAGGAACAACTGTAATAGTAAAATAGTCTTTTTTATAGATATTTCATACACCACAACAATGGTAGTCTAAAAATGAAAATAAAATCTATTACACACATTAATGGATCATCTTCTTGTTATCAAAATTGTTGTATTATAAGGTAAAACACAACAATTATCAAATTAAACTCCATTAATAAGTATTATTTTGTTTTACACTATTCTTTTTGTAAATATCAAATCCATACTCTTCCATTTAAGATGTATTAACAAACATTTTTTTAAATTTTGGTGAACAATGCTTACTTTTAATTCATGGACAACATGTGTTGGTAACCACATAAATTCCATGAATCATGTATTTTATTACAGTCACATATAACTAAGGATGAATTTTATTATCTAGTATTTTAGCTGAAATAATTCTGTTAACATACAGAACCATTGAAATATTATGAGAAGAGTTAAGTAATACATGTATATGCACATGAGGTAGACCATTCTTTTCAAATTTAGTGGTATCAACTGTAACATAAATATATAAAAACCAGTAAATAATTATGAAATTACAAAAATATAATATGACTCTGAATACAATATAAAATGAAATGTAAACATATTTAAAGAATACTAGATATGTTCTATCCAAAGAGAATTTCCTCAATTAGAAATTTCATTAGATTACCCACCATTATTTAGAATACTCTTGTGAGTTTTTTGGGAAGTTATCGGAATGAAGCTATTGATTTCAAATAAACCATTTAATATATATCCAAAAAGGGTGTAATGATAATGTTACAAAAAAATTAGGATATCCAACCTAATTATAGATTTCTATTTCATCTTGATATCTTTTTTCCCTGAATCTTGGACCCCCAATAAAATATCATTGTATAATAACACGTTGTTTATAGAGTGAGCTGTCATGATAACCATTGAGGTAACCATCCTGCAACCCATTATACTACTCAACAATCAATTTTTTTAATTAAACTGAATCAAGGATAAATAAAGGGATTAAACTATTGTATATTTATCCACAAAAAATGGTTGAAACAATTTTCGTGAATGTAGTAGCGTCAACAACTGATTATTTAGAAATTGAAAATGTTTCAGAAAATACTCTCCCATTGTCACTTTGTGTAATTTATCGGAACATATTTTAGAAAAAGTGTTGTAGACAACAATAAAATACACATCATAAACATAATCATATATCACAGTGTACTGCAATATAAGTTATAGGAGATGTAGTTCATCTATACATTGAAGTTCACTAGATTGTCTATACAAAACAATTTCTATGGGGGTTTTGACAACTTATATTTCACAAACAACAAGCATAGCTATTTCTACAGTTTTTACTCTGATATTAGTCTATTTTATCTCCATAAACACTTCTTAGGTACTTTCTACTAGTTTTAAGCCTCTTAAATATGGAGAGACATGCTTGAGGCCTTTTGGAGAACCAACTCAGAGCACTAGTTAAGAGGTATTTGGTTTAGAAGGGTACATATGTATGTGTGTATTTTTATGTGTGTGTATGTATGTGTATGTATCTATAAGACAAGTGTATATGTGTATGCTTATATTTTTCATACATATTTATTTGAATGAATGTTCATGAACATGTATGTAATTATATGAATGTGTATTCGTATGGGTATAGATGTGTATACATATATAGATGTGTGTAAGTGTATGTGTATGTATATGCCTGTATGTTTATATATGTGTAAGCATATTTGTATGTTTATGTTTATATGTATGTGTATCTAAGTATATATATACTTGTGTGTGTATGTATGTGTAAGTATGTGTACAAGTATGTATATGTGTAAGTGTATGTCTGTGTATATGGGTTTATGTAGTATGTATATGTACGAAAATGTATGTGTCTGTATGTGCATGAAGATGTATGTAATTTTTTATGTGTATGTGTATACATATGTGTACATGTATGTGTATGTACATGAATGTGTTCTTATATACGTGTTTCTGTATGTGTATGTTCATGTGTGTATATATATGTGGGTGTGTGTGTTTGTATCTTTATGTGTATGTATGGCTATGTGTATGTACGTGTTTATATGTAATTATTATTATTTAATTAATATTATTTAGACCTTTATAATATTTTTCAACTTTTTATTTCTATAATTTATTCATTTTTGATTTTATTCATTTAATAAATTTTCTATATATTCTTCTTGGATAATTATTTATACAATTTTAATTATGAATAAATTTAATTAAATGTTAAAATTATTATTATTATTATTAATTATAAATGATAATAATTTAATATATTTTTTATATTCAATAAATATAATAAAAATGTTAATAATTAGTAAGAATATAATGATTTATTTATCCATATTTTTTTAGAAATACATGTAATTAATGTTTAGAATTTATTTTTTCATTTGTAATTAATAATATTTTATTTATTAATTTTTAACATTCTTTCATTTTATTTTATTTTTTTATTTTTTTATTTAATAGTTTTTTATATTTTGGAATTTGATTTTTTAAAAAATATATGCTTTTTACTCTTTTTGGATATTTTCAAAGTTAATATTGTTCCTAAGATTAATATTTATTTGTTTTTATTTCTAATGTTTTAATATAATTAAAATGGGTGAATATTATATTGTTTATTTATAAAATGAATTTTAATTTTTATATTTTTGTATAGTTAATATAATTCAGTTTTTATAATTTTTTATTTATATAATTAAAATAGTTTACATATTCAATTTTATTCATTTGTATTCATTTATTTATGCATTGGTAACTCATTTAATTAGTGATGTAAATCAAATTTTGAAAAGCTATTTTTTAATTTATACAATTTTATTTATTAAATTTTAATATTTATAATTTAATATTATCTATTCATTTTTAATATTTACTAACGTGAAATATTTTATGTAATTTATTCATTTTTTAATATTTTTTATACATACTTATTTACATTGTATAAATATTTTCAATATATTTTAAATGAATACAATTAATATTTATAAATATAATGTTATAAATAATAATATTTTCAAAATTCTAGATATTGTTATTATTAATTTTTAAAAAGTATTTAATTTTTTTATTAAATAAGTAGATATAATTCATTTTTTAATATTATTATTTTTATAAATCATATTAATTATATACTAATTTTTCATCATTTTTTATTGCATTTAAAATTCATTTAATTTATTTTAGGAACTCCTTTCCTAAAATATTTTTGTAATCTATTAAATATTATTAATTCATCTCTATTTTTCTTTAATTTAGTATCATTTATTCAATTTTAATATTTATTAATTTTAAAATATTTTAGATTTTAATTAATTTCATAATATTTGCAACAAATATTTATTTATTTTATTTTAATCTTTAATACATGTTTGAAATTTATATGATTAATATTTATTCATTTTTTGTTTCAATATTTATAATATTTTGTAAATTTTTATAATTGATTTAATTCGATTCATTTTTTAATATTTTTTTTATAATTTAAATGGAAATAATTATTCATTTTTAATAATTCAATTATTTATTTATTTAATATGATTTATTAGATCATATTTTTTTTCATTTTTATTAGTTTATAATATATGTAATTAATATTATCAACTAACTTTGTTGGATATTTGTTTTAATTTTTATAAATTTAAGAATTCATCCTAAATATTAATTAATTCCATGTTATTTATTAAATTTTAATATTAGATAATTTTTAATATTTTCATAATTTTTAAATTTTTTAACATTCATTTAAATACATTTTTATTATGTATTAATAATTTAAATATTTTTTTAAATTATATAATTATTTTATTTAACTTAATTTTTTATATATTTTTTACTCAAATAGTCATCAAAAATCATTTTTAATAATTTTACTATCTACATATTTTATATTATTTATTAATTTTTATATTCATTATTTACATTTTTATTAGCACTTGGTGAAATGTTAATAAATATTTTTTAATCATATGTAAAACATAAACACTTTTAAATACTATTTTCATGATAAATCTTTTAATACTAATATAAGTGTTGATTTATCAATGCTTAGAATTCACTATTAAGAGTAATATTTCTCAGCATTTATATTTTTTGTAGTGATAAAATGTCCTTTAATCAAATCATTTCAGTAACCATTGATAAAAAACATCACCCCCTAAAACAACTCTTCCAGATTGCTTCTTCCTCATGCTATATTCAATCTCTCATGGAATCGAAGCTCCACTATAGTGGAATCCAATTTTTTGGACAAATCATACCTCACAACTAATGGTATTAAATTTAGATACTGTTTCTAAGGAATCTTATTGATAATTCACGTGATTTCATAATTATTCAAATTTATCGACCCTTTCTCGTATAGAGAAACCAAACTCATTTTTTAGAAAATTAGCAAGCCAGGCTAAAACGATGATCATTATTGACGTTGTTTTTAATATCACCTTTATTAAATAAGAAATTTTAAAATAATGGATAAACAAAATGTTATTGGTCAAGTAATTTTGATAAAAAAATTCAACACCTTCATATTTTTTGATATCTATAATATAATATTATAAGTTATCTTGTTCCTCTAGACTAAAGCGATATTTACTATATTAGTTTTCTCTACTGAAACATTTTCCCAATTTGAAGTTTAAAATAATTTAACCATAAATTGATTTATATTAATTGGAAAACTATATAATGGTTTATAATACATTTTCTTACTATATTATGTGGTTTTTAGAAAGAGGTAAATTTTTTAGTTTTTTCTATTTATCTTTATAAATTTATAAAAAATTGATATGGATATAGAATTCTAAGAAATTTTAAATCACTATTTTCATATTGAAAAAAAATAAATAAAATTAATAAAATCACATGTCCCTATAAAAATTATAAATTCTTTTCTCATTATACATTATATTATTCACCAAATGTAGTTAAACATCATTTGAAATGTTTAACTGATTTTCATTGATAAATGAATCAATATTTGGAAATACCCATTATATTTTGAATTGAAAATTTTCCAAAAATGATATTTCTAATTTTAATAACATGGTTTTTTATTCTATGTATTTTATTACTCATTAAAATTATTTTGATCTTTATGTACATCCCCTTCCATAGTTTTATATTTTAGAATTTTGGTTATTTGTTTAAAGAATTTATTTTTCCCATTATACCTAGAATTATAAATATTTTAAAAATCTCATACCATATTATATTTTTTATTTTGATTACTAACAAATGAAGAATCTAAATATAATGTGATTTAAGAGACAGTGTCCCAGAAAAAACTGTTTGTACGTTGATTACAAGTATAT
The DNA here is from genome assembly GCA_963277665.1 of Viscum album. Lineage (NCBI taxonomy): Eukaryota > Viridiplantae > Streptophyta > Magnoliopsida > Santalales > Viscaceae > Viscum > Viscum album. Next base: position 2,020,403,237 of record OY728127.1, read on the forward strand.
TAAATGTATTAAAAATTAAACATGTTATTACATGATGTTCATTGTTCTTCATTACAATGATTTAATAATGTCCTAGAGTATTTGTAAAAATTATAAGGTCATGGCAGTTCCCATCTATGATGAAAACCTTGAAATATTATAACAAAATTCTTAAATATAGTTCTACAGTTGTATGACATGCAGTGATGGGATACATTGCATACAGACCCTCAGTTGTGAGTACTCGTAAGAAAATGAGACTTCCTCTCATGAAGATTGCACTTGGTAATCTCCAGGATAGGAGATTTTGAGAATAGAACTGCAAGTAAGAATTCGGCATGTTTTGGGGTCATCAGTTATTTCTATAATTGATAATGTTTAGTGACACATAGACATTATGTTATTCATTTATATGTGTAATGAATCGCACACATTGATTTTCTGAGGAAAACCATCACACAGACAGTCGGTGGGATGTCATGAACCAAATCTGGTCTCCACCAAACCTGGCACCAAACCCGACCTCTGACAAGACCCAAAGGGCATTCCTGATCCCCACGGGCTGGCACAAGTGCCTGGGTATCATAAAATGAAAATCGGGAATGATTTACCTGAGTTTTTAAACATAAAACTATAAAATAATCCAATAAATGAATCTAGATTTTTCAATCCAAACAATCATTTACAAAAAATCAGAACTGAATTACATATTTTAAAACAACTCAAGAAGAATATAACAAGGTTAAATTACCAAAATGGAACAGCCCAACAACCCTCATAGCAAGGGGCACCGCCCTCAAGCCATCTCAACAAGACTTCACCACCAAAGACCTGCAAGAAACTAGAACCACTAGAACAAAAAACCGTACACAACATGTGACAAAAAAAATAACCAAGTATACGTAAACCCAAGGGAATAAGTAGGGTGTGATCCAGAGACTAATAGGATACCACCACTAATAGATTCCAGGTGATAAAAATTTAATGATGAAAATCATGCAAGTTTTCAAAAACATGAAATGCTAGTTACAATATATAAAAGATGCTACATTAAATAAAAACAGTTTCAGGTGGGCCAATTTAATGAATAAACACTTTTAAAATAGATACCAAAGCCACTGAAATTTTTCAGCCACTCATATCGTATGTCGATGGTAAGCACAAAATATCTACTGAGCACAACAATGAGAAATAACCCCTAGGCACTTGCTAGATATGGGTCCCAGTTACCTCGTATCTCGGTGAGAGTAACCGTCACAAATATCTGTTCTCGTTCATGAGCTAGTAGTAGGGAACATAACCATAACATAGTGGTCCCCATTCATCATCATCATAGTTTAGTTAGAGTTGAAAGCATCAATCTTGCAAAGTGAAACTGAGGCCAAACGCCACAGATTCACTAACATATTAGTACATGTCCACCCACCTTGATACCCGGTTTTCCCATTGTGTTCAAACAAGTTCAACAAGTCAATGAATATACATCTCACATTAAAATATAATTTCCATATCATAAATTCACCAAACATCCCAAGTTTATACAACAAAATTCACAAAATTCCACTTTTCATTCAAATTGATTTTGAAATCCGACTCACACCCAGATAGCCCACAACACTTTCCACATTTCATTAACAATTATAGAAATCCATTAACAAATTTTATAAAACTACTCCAATATATTAAAACTATCATAAAATCCCACTCCTGTGTTACATAATACCCCATTTACCTTCAAAATCATTTTATCATCAAACTTACCTGAAACAGCCCACAAACATGTTTCGATCCAACATCAAAATTTAATAAAACATTTCAAAAATTTACAAGACATTCTAAAAAATATTGACTTCATAAAACATAACTTTACATTTCAAAACCCCTTAATAGGTGAACACTCATACCAAATAGTACATATTCACCCTTTTCCCACTTTGTTTATCCAACTAAAACATTTACAATTTTCATAAAAAGAACCCTACTGATGTAAATATATCATGCACACAAAACCCATTTCAAAACCCCCATTTAAGACAAAAAACCATAACAAGTCATATCCAAAACAGAATTGGAAGCCCTAGAGACATTTATAAAACCACTTTCATGTTGTATAAAATCACCTAGAATAATACTACAAAATATCCAAATGAAAACACACATTTTCATAAAATGATCTCAAGAAGTATAACAATGTTTTACACATAAAATCTATTAAAACACTATTTTATAGGCCCACATGACAGTAATACATTACCAAACCAGAATTGGTAGGCCAAACAAGATTTAGTAACCCAATTCCATATGTTATAAAAAAACCAAATAATACCCCATGAGTAACACATGAAAACACCCAATTTCAATTTAAAATGAAACAATATGATTAATAACATAACCAAATAAATCATAAAAAGCTTTATCACCAAACCCATCATATTAGGAATATTAAAAATTAGTAAATACAGAAATCTATCACATAAATATTTTTTTACACATGGAACCACCTACCGAACGTGTCGAATCCCTCAAAAAATGGTGTAAAACATCAAATGTACCACTACCGCATCACAAGGATGATAAATCCACCCCTAGACCACAATATTTAACCAAAAATTAACCTGATCGATTCATATGTTTGAACCCTATCTTCTGGAAATTTTATAACATAATGAAAGAGGGAGGAAACCCTAAGGAGTAGGATGAAATTGAAGAGAGAAATACTTACTCTAAACAATATCGAATAAAATGAACAAAAATCCACATGTATCTGAATTTTAAAACATCCAACCATTCAAGGGAGGTTAGAACATAGATTAGGGGATTATATAGAACCTGGAATGGGTAAAAAGAGTAAAAATAGAAGGAGTTATGAAAAGATCAATTTACCTCTCCAAATCGGCTCAATTTTATAAATCTAGAAGAGTTTCGACCAATTTTGTAATTCTATTTACCTCCAAATTGTGGGAGGATAGAATAGGGGCGCATCTTAGGTATGTAGGCTCAGGTGAGAGTTGGAATGTCAGATTAATGGAAAATATTGAATGAGATATTAATGAATAATATTTTATTTTTAATTTATAAAATGGGATTTCAGGTATGCCAAAACCCCTAAATAAAAACCCATATCCACCATTATTATGGATTTCTAAATGGTCCAAATTAATATGGTGGTGTTAATAGTTCAAGGGATAACAATTAGGAATTGGAAAAGATGAAAAATGTTTAATAATGAAGGAGTTATAAAGGAATCAAAATTAATTTTTAAACCTGTAATTGGGCTCCCTGTTTGTCCAAATTAATGAAAACTCACCCATTCCTCCATAAAAGCATGGAAAACCCACAAAAAAAAGAATTATTGGAAATTAAATGGAATTTAACATTAAAATTATTTATGTATGAGACAATTCAGCCCACCAAGAATACTTTCCGCCTTGGAAATTCACATCAAGGCCAATGCAACAACAAAACCCAGCTGAGAAACCAAGAGGTACTCCCTCATCAGGTTTCACCCCCATTGGCCAAAACACCTCCACTTATCAATTAATGAATTCTTAATCTCACAAAAGAAACTTGCACCAAATCCCTGAAATGATCAATCACATTCATACTTTATGCCAATATAAAACTCCTTAAATACAATCTGAACAAGACTCAATCAATTCACCCAAATGAACAACAACATTGAACAAGGATACACTTATCTTTCTATAACTAAACCATTGGGAACTCTCCAATCCCAACAATTACCCAAGGATGATGTAGGTATCTTGATAGATCCAAAACAGACTTCCTACTTCTATTCCAAGACCATGGATAAGTCTGAGTTACTGGTATAGGGGAACAAAAATAGGCTCCCCTACATAATAGAAAACCTATATTTTTTCTGAGATAGAATCAGGACACTAACAGGGGGTGGCCTTAATGGAATCCTCGGTACAAAGGGTATACATCCATCAGAAATTTACAAAAGAACTTATATAAGACTCATAGTGGGTATACCCACTATAACACCCCGAGATTTTATGAAAAATATTCTTTTAATTTCATTAATGTCTTGTGCTACACCAAGATTACCTTGCGCTATACGCAACACCGTATTATCTTGCAGTATACGCAACACTATTCTTGGATCGTGTTACACAAAATTCTGATAATAGTTATTCTACGCAAAATTGAGTATATATATATATATATTCAATGTATAAATGAAATATGGTTGGATTCTTTTATACGAAACAACGAAGGATTCTTTCGCAACACGCAACCCTGACTTGGCTTGCATTACACGCAATCGCGACCTTCCTCGATAGTGTCTGTTGTACGCAATACTGGGTTTTACTAAACAATGATATATTATTATAATATTGTGATGAAGTTTCCGTTATGAATAGTGTTAACTAAACTTTGAATTTTATATCATTATTATTCATCTTACACATTTCTAGAACATGGTATAAGAACAAAATAAATTTTTCGGGTAAAATAAGTATTTTTAAAAAAATGCAGTTTTGCCACCTTTTGATGGCGCACCCACTTTAAAAATAGTTTTGACATGTTTATAAGTTCAATTTGACAAAATAAAATTCTTCTTTTGAATCAGGATATAAAAATTTACATTAGATAAAGTTTTGATATTTTTCCGATAACTTTCATATTTTAATGAATAGTAAAAACACGCTATATTTTAATTAAAAACAACTTTTTTCATCATAATATCTTATGTGGTTAAATTATAATATTGAATGGTTTTAAATTATAAATAGAATATATTTTTACCATTTAATATAATGTATGTCATTAGCATTGATTTTACCTTGAATTCGTAGGTTAAATCAATTCTATCTTTTGCAATGTTTTAAAGAAAAACCCATTTTCTTTCTACAACGGGATTAATTTTAATTTAATTTATGCATCTTTTGTGTATTGAATTTGGAAAAATGGATTCAATATTTGGAATCAGTGGGTCCAAATTATGTTAATAAGCTACTTTTTATTTTTGGGCATTGTGAATAGTAACTACGGTAAATTTTATTTACTATAGTTAAAGGTAAATCGGTAAATTAAGGGTAAATATAAGATTATAAAATTACCCTAACACTTGGAAAAAATCCTATGGGATTACTAAAAGTCGACCCATATCACCTTAGGGTCGGATTAGATTCATTTAATTAAATTTTTTCAATGAAAATAATTTAATTATTATTAAAACCAAAGAATGTGACAACATGTCACTTTCTTAAATCTTATAAGTATAATAATTTTAATCTAGCTATAAAATTCATTAAACATCGAAAATTAATAGTCTCCAGAAATCTAATACAATTATCTACATCATAGGAATTTATTTAAAATTTTTAGGGATTAAATAATTATCATTTATTATGGCACAGAGATGATGCAGTAATTGTCTTATTAATGAAATATTGACATAATTGATGTTATAAATGCCCAAATAAATGTAATTTGAAACTTTTTATGACTTAAACTAATTTTATATGTTAATATGACATGTTATTGTTGATTTAAGTAACTTGGTTCGAACTTATCATTCTATTATTAATTTCATAAAAATCATGTACCAAATAGTGTCAAAATTGACATAAATTAGTTTTTAAAACAAATATTATATTATTAATTGTTATTTTATTCCTAAAAATATAAGGTTCGGCCAAATTAATTATATAAGATTATATATATTAATAATAAACAACATGTGGTTCGTTTGGATTGATATAGTAAGTTTATTAACCATATAGTGTAGGAAAACAAAAAGACACTGTAAAAGTTAAATTATTTAACTTAGAGTTAAATCTAATTGAAAAGGTTAAAATAATAACATAAACATTTCTAAATTCTATTGGATGAGAGAATTGCGACCCATCCCCACTTTAGCTTCGAAATAAGACCCTTTGGAACCATTATAAGCTGAATTTGTCCTAAATATAAAATAATATTTTGAGATTTTCCTAAGGTGCCCCTCTCCTCCCTTATAAAAGAGCACCTCCTCCCTCTCCTCCTCACACAAATTTGAGCATTCATGCTCGGCCAAACCCTGCCAAAATCACTTCTCCATTTCCCTAGTATCATACTAGAGGTCCTGGTCTTCTTCAATGACCATCCTTAGTTCTTTAAGTGTAGGTTAAGAAAAGGCGCGTCAAAAAGAGGTAATATCCATTACCGATCTTTTTCAATTTCTTTCTTCTTCAACTTCATCTTCCTTAGTTGTTTCATGATAAAGTAATAACATCAGTATTTCTTATATACTTATATGTTATTATAAATATGAAACAACTCTAATTAACCTTCTATCCATCCTACGGAAAAAGGAAATCATCGTGCGTGCGTACGTACGGAATACCGTCTCCACGCCGTGGTGTAATATATTTTCCGCCACCACCTTAATTGGATGGTTATAATGGTGTAATGATTAACTATATATGATTATTATAAAGTGATATTGATACTGAAATATTATACATACACTTCAACACAATTCCATGACCATGGGAACGATATCATCGCTCGTGCGTACGTACGGACTACCGTCTCCACGACGCGATGAGATTCATTATCCATGTTAACCATTCCAGAATGATTATAAAGTATATATAATGAATAATAATGAAATATATGACATGGTAAATCTATTGGATTAATGTATATATATATTTCATCTACTTACTTCCATTCAAGACAATAAAGAAAGGAAAACAGTGTTCATGCGTACGTACGGACTATCGTCACCATGAACGGTGTGTTTCATTTCATATATACTAAATATATATGATATATATATCATGTTTTATATTCTGGAAGTAAGTAAATCCTGATATAAGTATTAATAATGTCATGAACAACAAGTCCAAACACCTAGGATAAATGAAACGATTTTACCCAAAATGCTTCTTTAACATGGAATTTACAAAAGAACGGGTAATATAAAGTCATAAGTGAACCATATATGATATCATAACAATGAATATGATTTTGTAATAAGTTAATGACATTATTTAAATCATTATACAGGAGTTTTGGATACAAAAAAGCATATCGTACATAAGGTAAGGGAAATATCATAATCTCATTTTTATCTGAGATTGTTTATACTTTGGTATTTACTGGGGTGTATTTTATCAACCACGTCCATGTTTCCTCAATATGTAATATTATTTCCATCCACCTAAAAATTTTTAAATCCAATTTTACCCTTCGGTGAGTTTTTAGTAAAACATATGAAAGGAATCTTTTGTCATTTTTCATATGAGGTACTTTTTGACTTTTCCAACAAAAGTACGAATAATGTTTTTTTAACTTACACGGAATGAATGGATTTTTAAAACATTATTTCCAAGAAGCTTCCTTTACAAGTTTTCATGTTTATTTTTAATCAACTTATTTTTGTATAAAATTTAATGACATGTTAAGAAACGAAAAAATGTTTTTAAAGTAGAAAGGATATTTTCCTCAAGAATGAAGTTCAAGTGTTTTATCAAAATTATCTTCCATCTATGATAATAAAGGGTTCTGTTTTTATCCCTATCATTACATTGATTTGAATATGTCGTGATGAAATTATTTTTATTAATTCATTTATCTTATATGAATTGTATTATGATGTCATGATGTTTATGATTCCCATTTTTATTACATGGGTTATGCAATGATGTATGATTTATGATTTTGTGGCACACATAAGAATGGTATCATTATGAGATGGGTGGGACATATATCTCACTCCAATGAATTGGGTAAAGATTTTATATCTCATGAGATAGACATGGCTGGAATGATAGGTTATACCGGTTCAGTGAAACAGGACTGAAACGAGGGTGACTCAGTTTAGAAATGGTCTTTTTCCACTAAGATAGTATTGGAAATGAGTCTTGACTAATAAGATATGATTCTCTATGATTATGTGTGTATTCCAAAAAGTTTCATGTTTTACATTATGATTATTGGGATTTCATTTCACTACTATGATTTATCCCATGTTATGAAATTATGCTCTCTTTTGAAGGTTAAGATTTCCAAAATGTTATGTTCTTATGCATATGATGTGATTGATATTTCTTTTGTTTACCCTTACTGAGAATTTGAGCTCACCCATTTATGTTTCCATTTCCCCAATATATAAAGAAAGGTTTTAGGTATAAAAAAGGAAGATCTTTATGGGAGATGTTGAAGATCTTTCACCATGATTAGAAGATTATATTCTGAGTTTCCAAAGACACTAAACTATTACGATCCTTGAGTGTGTGTTTTTTTATGTACTAAGTATTCCGCAAAAGTAATGTAATGTCCATTTACGTCAAGATTCGGGTCTCTACAGTTGGTATCAGAGGAAAGGATTAGTCAACATTTGGAAACTAGGATGCGAAAACGTTAGTGAGATACCTAGAGATATTTCTAAGGTATGTCTAGGGATGCCCCTAAGGATAAGTATACGTATAGGATATAGTCCTAGATCTAGGGTAATGATCTTTGAATTTAACCTAAGATGTTAGATATTGATGTTACTCCCCCTTTATTATGATTTTTGCCTCTCACACTATTCTTTTTGGGTTTTAGACAATGGCTGGAAACAAGATGACTCACGATAATGGAGGATATGATCGGCAATGGAATTATATTCTTCATGAGAAACCAAATAAAATGGGATTTAGAAGTCCAAACATCATTATTATGCCGAATCAGCAATCTCATAATATGATCAATAAAGTAAAATTTTCTAAGTTTCATGGCTCAGCTAATAAGAGAAAGATGGAGTTTCATGATGATCATAGAGGAAAGGAAGTTCAATTTCCCCTATGTAAATCATGTGGGAACAGGCGTCAAGGAGAATGTTTCAAAGGAACTGGAAGATGATTTGGGTGTGGAAAAGAAGGACACAAAGCCAGTAAGTTCAAATGGAAAGGTTCAGTTAACACCAGGGATGGGGAGAATGGTATTGCTACGACATCAACAAAGGTTAAATGTTTTAAATGTGGAATGTACGGGCATTATGCAAACCAATGACCTAAGGTAAAGTCTCATGAAGAGAATCAGTATGGTTGTATGGGTAGTATTTATGTTGATGATGATGAAGAGACTACAAATGATATGTGAGATGAAAGAATTGTTGAAGCTCGGTCAATGGTTTAAGAATGTAGTGGAATGATTACATGTTTATCATGTGTAATTTTGTATAAGTAATCTCATGGTACTATGGAATAAAGAGACATCTAAGGATTGTTACACTGTTGCCTTTCCATAAGTTTTGAAAGTGTGTGATGAATGATACCAGTATTTTTGGAATGTAGATGATATGCGCATAATGACGGGATAAAGAGAAAATTAAATGTTTGATAGTATTCATGAGCTCATGACTGATATAAGGAGAAGGTTATATCATGGTTTGAGTAAATAGAATTTTTGGATTTTGGTATATGGAAAGTGTTAACTTTTAACTGCATTCATGTTTTCACTAAGGTTCAATGGATATTCATTTTTCAAGAGAATACATGATTAAGGTATTCACATGTTTCTAATTTGACCAAAAAGATATATCTTATGATATATGGGGGATAAATGATCGCATTCACGTGATCATTTTCTTTATACTATGAGCTTGGACCGAAGTATTTTAGATAAGCCTAAAGATTGGAATGGATTATGTTGGACATAAGTTAGTATTGTTTAAGGATAAAACTTTTTTGATATTGTTGATGGGATGTTATAGTAATATATCTTTAGAAAAAGGACAACCTGCAGTACGGGTGACAGCCCATCGTGTCGGACAAGGCTGTGGGAATCGAACCCACAACCGAAGTGCGACTGGCCTTTATCGCCTACCACTGGCCTACAGGAAGTCCTTGGTTAGTATAAACTAGTTTTGTTTTATTAAGCAGTATGGTATATGAATTATAAGTTCATTTTTTGAAACCATATATGATTAATCTAACCATAAGATGGACTTATAACTTTTGCTAACCTTTTGTTTGAAAGAGATGGAATGACCCATCATTCTATCACATGATCTTCTAACACATCATGAATAACAAATTCAACATCATTTATTTAAGGGATGAAGTGTAAATTGTTCAATTTATGAAAAACAGTGACATTGTACCAAAATCATGCAAGTATTTCTTTTAATTCATCAACTTTAGGGAAATGATCTTGAAAACCAAAAATGTTGTCCTAGTTCCCTTATATCCGATTAATCAGATGGTACCTTAGATCATCACAAATCAATAGCTTTGTGATTGTTGGATTTTTCATAGCCATGTTCTCTACCACTCTCCATCAGAACATGATGGTTAGATTTTTCTTCCATATCCATATTTTCACCTATTTTCTCCTATGTGGAAACCCCGTGATGAGTTAATTTGGGTAACCGTTACATTTCATACTTTAGTTTTTAAAAGCCATGTTTTGGTATTCCTTTTTACGATGTGGGTTTCTATTAAACAAACTTTCGAGTAGTAAACCATTTATAACCCCGACGAATTTCTTGGGCAAAATTCATTTTAAGGGGGTAGAATGTAACACCCCGAGATTTTATGAAAAATATTCTTTTAATTTCATTAATGTCTTGTGCTACACCATGATTACCTTGCGCTATACGCAACACCGTATTAGCTTGCAGTATACGCAACACTATTCTTGGATCGTGTTACACTCAATTTTGATAGTAGTTATTCTACGCAACATTGAGTATATATATATATATATTCAATTTATAAATGAAATATGTTTGGATTCTGATATACGAAACAATGAAGGATTCTTGTGCAACACGCAACCCTGACTTGGCTTGCATTACACACAATCGCGACCTTCCTTGATAGTGTGTGTTGTACGCAATACTGGGTTTTACTAAACAACGATATATTATTATAATATTGTTATGAACTAGTTGTTATGAATAGTGTAAACTAAAATTTGAATTTTATAACATTATTATTCATATTACACATTTCTATAACATTGTATAAGAACAAAATAAATTTTTCGGGTAAAATAAGTATTTTTCAAAAAATGCAGTTTTGCCGCATTTTGATGGCGCACCCACTTCAAATCTTGTTTTTGAAATTTTTATAAGTTCAATTTGACAAAATAAAATTCTTCTTTTGAATCAGGATAAAAATTTTTACATTAGATAAAGTTTTGATATTTTTCCGATAACTTTAATATTTTAATGAATAGTAAAAACACGCTATATTTTAATTAAAAACAACTTTTTTCATCGTAATATCTTATGTGGTTAAATTATAATATTTAATGGTTTTAAAATATAAATAGAATATATTTTTACCATTTAATAAAATGTATGTTATTATCATTTATTTTACCTTGAATTCGTAGGTTAAATCAATTCTATCTTTTGCAATGTTTTAAAGAAAACCCCGTTTTCTTTCGACAACGAGATTAATTTTAATTCAATTTCTGCATCTTTTGTGTATTGAATTTGGAAATATGGATTCCATATTTGGAATCAGTGGGTACAAATTATGGTAATAAGCTACTTTTTATTTTTGGGTATTGTGAACAGTAACTACGGTAAATTTTATTTACTATAGTTAAAGGTAAATCAGGTAATTAAGGGTAAATATAATATTATAAAATTACACTAACACTTGGAAAAATTCTATTGGATGACTAAAAGTCGACCCATATCACCTAATGGTCGGATTAGATTCATTTAATTAAATTTTTTCAATGAAAATAATTTTATTATTATTAAAACCAAAGAATGTGACAACATGTCACTTTCTTAAATATTATAAGTATAATAATTTTAATCTAGTGATAAACTTCATGAAACTTCTAAAATGAATAGTCTACTGAAATATAATACAATTATCTACATCATAAGAATTTATTTAGAATTTTTTGGGATTAAATAATTATCATTTATTATGACACAGAGATGATGCCGTAATTGTCTTATTAATGAAATATTGACATAATTGATGTTATAAATGCCCAAATAAAAGTAATTTGAGACTTTTTATTACTTACACTAATTTTCTAGGTTAATATGACATGTTATTGTTGATTTAAGTAACTTTTTTCGAACTTATCATTCTGTTATGAATTTCATAAAAATCATGTACCAAATAGTGTCAAAATTGACATAAATTAGTTTTTAAAACAAATATTATATTATTAATTGTTATTTTATTCCTAAAAATCTATGGTTCGGCCAAATGACTTAGATAAGATTATATATATTAATAATAAGCAACTTGGGGTTCTTTTGGCTTGATATAGTAAGTTTATTAACCATATAGTGTAAGAAAACAAAAAGACACGGTAAAAGTTAAATTATTTAACTTAGAGTTAAATCTAATTTATATGGTTAAAATAATAACCTAAACTTGTCTAAATACTATTGTATGAGAGGATTGAGACCAATACCCACTTTAGCTTCGAAATAAGACCCTTTGGAACCATTATAAATCGAATTTGACCTTAATATAAAATAATATTTTGAGATTTTCCTAAGGTGCCCCTTTCCTTCCTTATAAAAGGGAACCTCCTCCCTCTCTTCCTCAAACCAATTTGAGAATTCAAGCTCTGCCAACCCCTGCCAAAATCTATTCTCCACGTCCCTAGTATCATCCTAGAGGTCCCGGTCTTCTTCAAAAACCATCCTTAGTTCTTTATGTGGAGGTTAAGAAAAGGCACGTCAAAAAGAGGTAATATCCATTACCGATCTTTTTCATTTTCTTTCTTCTTCAAATTCTTCTTCTTTAGATGTTTCATGATAAAGTAATAACATAAGTATTTATTATATACTGATATGTTATTATAAATATGAAACAACTCTAATTAACCTTCTATCCATCCTACGGAAAAAGGAAATCACCGTGCGTGCGTACGTACGGAATACCATCTCCACGCCGTGGTGTAATCTATTTTCCGCCACCACCTTAATTGGATGGGTATAATGGTATAATGAGTAACTATATATGATTATTATAAAGTGATATTGATACTGAAATAGTATACATACACTTCAACACAATTCCATGACCATGGGAACGATGTCATCGCTCGTGCGTAAGTACGGACTACCATCTCCACGACGCGATGAGATTCATTATCCATGTTAACCATTCCAGAATTATTATAAAGTATATATAATGAATAATAATGAAATATATGACATGGTAAATCTACTGGATTTATGTATATATATATTTAATCTACTTACTTCCATTCAAGACAATAAGGAATGGAAAACAGCGTTCATGCGTACGTACGGACTACCGTCTCCATGAACGGTGTGTTTCATTTCATATATACTGAATATATATGATATATATATCATGTTTTATATTCTGTAAGTATGTAAATCATGATATAAGTAATAATAATGTCAAGAACAACAAGTCCAAACACCTATGATAAATGAAATGATTTTACCCAAAATGCTTCTTTAACATGGAATTTACAAAAGAACGGGTAATATAAAGTCATAAGTGAACCATATATGATATCATAACAATGAATATGATTCTGTAATAAGTTAATGACATTATTTAAATCATTATACAGGAGGTTCGGATACGTAAAAAGCATATCGGACATAAGGTAAGGGAAATATCACAATCTCATTTTTATCCGAGATTGTTTATACTTTGGTATTTACTAGGGTGTATTTTATCATCCACATCCATGTTTCCTAAATATGTAATATTATTTCCATCCACCTAAAATTTTTTAAATACAATTTTACCCTTCTGTGAGTTTTTAGTAAAAGATATGAAAAGAATCTTTTGTCGTTTTTCATACAAGGTACTTTTTGACTTTTCTGACAAAAGTACGAAGAATGTTTTTTTAACTTATACTACATGAATGGATTTTTAAAACATTATTTCCAAGAAGCTTCCTTTACAAGATTTCAAGTTTATTTTTAATCAACTTATTTTAGTTTAAAATCATATGACATGTTAAGAAAGGAAAAATATTTTTGAAGTAGAAAGGATATTTTCCTCAAGAATGGAGTTGAAGTGTTTTATCAAAATTATCTTCCATCTAAGATAATAAAGGGTTCTGTTTTTATCCCTATCATTACATTGATTTGATTATGTTGTGATGGAATTATTTTTATGAATTCATTTATCTTATATGAATTGTTTTATGATGTCATGATGTTTAAGATTCCCATTTTTATTACATGGGTTATGCAATGATGTATGATTTATGATTTTGTGGAACACATAAAAATGGTATCATTATGAGATGGGTGGGACCTATATATCCCTCCAATTCATTGGGTAAAGATTTTATATCTCATGAGATAGACATGGATGGAAAGGTAGGTTATACCGGTTCAGTGAAACAGGACTGAAACGAGGCTGACTCGGTTCAGAAATGGACTTTGTCCTCTAAGATAGTCTTGGCAATGAGTCTTGACTAATAAGATATGATTCTCTATGATTATGTGTGTATGCCACAAAGTTTCATGTTTTAAGTTATGATTATTGGTATTTCATTTCACTACTATGATTTATCCCATGTTATGAAATGATTCTCTCTTTTGCAGGTTAAGATTTCCAAAATGTTATGTTCTTATGAATATGATGTGATTGATATTTCTTTTGTTTACCCTTACTGAGCATTTGAGCTCACCCTTTTATGTTTTCTTTTCCCCAGGATATAAAGAATGGTTTTAGGTAAAAAAACGAAGATCTTTATGGGAGATGTTGATGATCTTTCACCATGATTAGAAGATTATATTCCGAGTTTCCATAGACACTAAACTATTATGATCCTTGTGTGTTTGTTTTTGTTATGTACTAAGTATTCCGAAAAAGTAATTTAATGTCCATGTACGTCAGGCTTCAGGTCTCTACACCCACCATAAGAACAAACCATCTTAACCGAAGAGCACATGTTGGTATAGAAAGACACCAAAATTTAAAGAGTTGGGACGACCACATGGATAGTCTACCCAATTTGGGAAACCATGCCCTAACAGTGGGGATCCTTCTATCTACATTGTTCTGTGGGGCATTGTCACTACTAACCAAGTGTAAACCATGTTCTCAACCTGTCTATCAAAACTTCAAATCATTCTCCAAGGACTCAATGAAAACCAAAGGGGGAGGGAATAACCTCGGGCGATGACATGGGTACAAGGCCCTCCACCTATTTCCACCAAACAGAAACAATACAAGAAAGATGATGACACCATAGGTTTAAACTCTTCCTATCTTTCAAAATAAGGGTTGGACTTTGTACAGGGGTTTAAACGAACCTGTGATTTCCCCTGACTATGAGCCAACTTTTCTCCGAGACCTATGGCTGGAGCTGAAATGATTGAAGCATATTTGGCCTCACAGTTAGTCTTTGGAAACCCCCTGAATGGGAATTCATCATTTGGTGAAACCAAAAACTACACCGCAATCCCCAATAAATTTTACAAAACCAAAAACATTCCAAACTCACATTACCCTAACCCGGTATTTCACTGAAACTAGGGCTAAAGAGATACACACACATTACACCTTGATTGTATGGATGAGAACAATAGAAGTAAAGAACACACATACTCACCTGCCTCTAAAATGGAATATTTTTATGTTTTTCCAAAGGAGACATTCTCCCAACATAACAGAGACTCTCATATGATTTCCCAACAATCACCGTTACGGTCAATCGAGCACATGACATCATATGGCATCACCAAACATGACCATTTCGACTGATATAAACAATGCATGGAGTGGGACCTTATACAACATCCCCAAACAACACAAAATTCTAGTAAGCTGCCACAATATCCTATTGTTACCATATTTCCCACACTGGTGGTTTAACATGAACTCATGATTCAAAGAAACTATGAAGAACCTAGAGGCCCTCTTAGAGACCATCGAGACACTCATCCCCACTAACAACTCTAGACCACTTCCTTATTCGAAGAATTAGAAAACAAAAGAAACTAAGGTCTCGTTCAACCTTCCACGAGCACTCTCCCGCTATAGAAGGATCTAAAAAAATCAATGAAAGGAATGGGAGTAGACTCAATCAACAAAGGTAAATAAAATATTCCTTATATTGATAAAATGGAGGATTTTTCAATGGAAAAACTATTCGGGTAGCACTTCAGTTATGCATTAACCCTTAATGGGGGCATACATTATCCAATGAGAGAACCCAAGGACCCACCCAAGATGGTCCATTAGTCAAAGAAATCCATAAACTAGATCCAAATACATTAATATAACCATCATAAAGGTTTCCCTAAACATATCTCAGAGGAGACTACTAACCGGTCCTTCTACACAACTTACCGACCAAACATAAACCCAAAAAACAGTTCAAATAGGAAGGGTTCTTGAACTCAAAACATCCCAGAACATCAAAATTTTCCTAAAAAACATAATATAATCCATCCAAAACAATTCATCAATACATCTTGTTTTTCGTTAAAATAATTTCTTTAAAACAATGGTTCAGTGGTTAGCGTATCCACTAATGGTACCCCATGGGCCACACACATGCATGTTTCTATGCCACACAGGGCACCCTCCTCATATCCATCCCGAAACTAATGTAGTCATTCCATTAATCATCTATCACCCCATATATCCCAATTTATGTGGTTGATCATGGAAAGACCAAAGGTTAAAAAAAAAATCTTTCCACTTTTCAAAATCAGAACTGTCAACCAACCGATCCTTTTTCTCAAAACTTCTAACCACAAGATCAAAATCCCAATTGACATCTTACAAAACATTTCATAAAGATAAAACCATTTATAAAATAAATCACTTTCAATATATCAACATCAATTTCAAAACATCTCATCCCATTAAAACTCCCTTTGATTGTTTAGAAAACTCTATTGTGAACGCTTTTAAAAACCAACATCAATATAGTTAATGCATCCAAAAGAGGTGTAAGAACACCATTTTCCATTTCAAAACAATTCTAAGAATTTAGTTCCACCATTTCATAAATCAAACCATTCACTCTTTATTTGAAAATCATTTCAAAATAACTTTACGCTTCTTAAAACCACATGAAATGTTTTCAAAACTAAAGCACAAAACAATGTGAGAGGAAACTAGTTTCAGTGGGTGACTTGGAAATATGGTTGACGGCCATATTATAATCACTTAACTATCACATAGATTGTTCTAGTAAATATACTTGGATCCACATGGCTTTCCAGGCCATGCAATCCCACTAAGACCGTTAACCCAACTCTCTTTTCATTTCCCTTATTCATCATCTAACTAATAAAACCAAAGGACTTAGATGAATCACCAATTCTCTTGGAAACATTAATCCCATCATGACGTGTGGTGATCAGGCACACTACCCATAATTGAAATTACAAGTCCCAACAATCCTATCTTCAGACTTTCCCGACACTTCCCCAAATAACATGACCCCAAGAGTTAAAGTGAACCTCCTTTGATACCATTTTGTCACGAACCGAATCTGGTTGCCACCAAACCTGGCACCAAACTTGACCTGTGAGAAGAACTGAAGGGTTTTCCCAATCCCCATGGGCTGGAACATGTTCCTGGGTATCATAAAATGAAAATTCGAAAAGATTTACCTGATTTTATAAACATAAAAGAATAAAAAAATCCAACAAAATGAATCTGTATTTTTTAATCCAAACTATCATTTACTAAAAATCAGAACTAAATTACATATTTTAAAACAACTCAACAAGACTATAACAATTGTACAAAACCAAAATTGAATATCCCAAGAACCCTCATGAATAGAGGAATCGCCCTCAAGACATCTTCATAAGACTTCACCACCAAGGACCTGCTAGGAACCTGAACCACTGGAACTCAAAACTGTACCCAACCTCTGACAGCAAAAATAACCAAGTATATTAAACCCAAGGGAGTAAGTAGGGTGTGATGAAATTCCCAATAGGATACCACCACTAATAGATTCCATGGGATAAAAATTTAACGATGAAAAGAATACAAGTTTTCAAAAACATGAAATGGTAGTAATAATTTCTAAAAGATGCAACATTAAATAAAAACAGTTTCAGGTGAAAAAATTTAAAGAATAGACACTTTTAAAATAAATACCAAAGATAATGAATTTTTCTATCCACTCATACTGTATGCTGACGGGAAGCAAAAAATATCTAGTGAGCACAAACAATGGGAAATAACCCCTAGGCACTAGCTAGTTGTGGGTCCCAGGTACCTCATATCACGGTGAGAGTAGCCATCACAAATATTTGTTCTCATGCACGAGCCAGTAGTAGAAAACTTACCCATTACCTTGTGGTCCCCAATCATCGTCATCATAGTTTATTTAGAGTTTCACACATCAATATTGATAAGTAAAATTGAGGCCAAACCCCACAGATTTACTAGCATACTATTACACGTCCACCCACCTAGATACCCGGGTCATCCCTTTGTTCTCAAACAAGTTAAAAAAGTCAATGAATATACTTATCATATGGAAATATCATTTACATATCATAAATTCACCAAACATACAACATGTATACAATACAAGTCACAAAAGTCCACTTTTCATTCAAATTGATTTTGAAATCCAACTCACACCAAAATAGGCCACAACATATTTCACATTTCTTTAACACTTACACAAATCCATTAAGAAATTTTATAAAACCATTCCAATGTATTAAAACTCTCATAAAATCCCACTCATGTGTTACATAATACCCTTTTTTCATCAAAATCATTTTATCATCAAACATGCATGAAACAACCCACAATCAAGTTTCCATCCAACATCACAATTTAATAAAACATTTCAGAAATTTACAAAACATTCTAAGAATTTTTGACTTCTTAAAACATAAATTTACCTTTCAAAACCCCTTAATAGGTTAACACTCATACCAAAAAGTACATATTAACCCTTTTCCCACTTTTTTAATCCAACTTAAACATTTACAATTTTCATAAAAATAACCCTAATGATGTAAATATGTCTTGCACAGAAAACACATTCCAAAACCCTCATGTATGACCAAAAACCATACCAATTCATATCGAAAACAGAACTGGTATCCCTAGAAAAATTTATAATACCACTTTCATGTTTTATAAAATCACCTTGAATAATACTACAAAAGATCCAAATGAAAACACACATTTTCATAATATGGTCTCAAGAAGTAAAACAATGTTTTACACATAAAACCTATTCAAAAACACACTTTTATAGAACCAAATTACACTAATACATTACCAATCCAGAATTTGTAAGCCAAACAATATTTATTAAACTGATTCCATAAGTTATAAAATACACCCAAATAATACCCTAGATGTAACACATGAAAACACCCAATTTCAAGTGAAAATGAAATTATATGATTAAAAACATTACCAAATGAGTCATAAAATGTTTTCACAACACACCCAACATATTAGGAATATTAAAAATGGGTAAATACATCAAGCTAACTCATCCATAATTTTTTACACAAGGAACCACCTACCGAAAGTGTCGAATCCCTCAAAACATTGTGAGAAACATCAACCGCACCACCACTGCATCACAAGGATGATAAATTCTGCCCTAGACCACAATATTTAACCAAAAAGTCACCAAATAAATCAATAGTTTCGAACCCCAACTTCTAGAAATTATAGAACAAAATTTAGAGGGAGGAAACCCTAAGGAGAAGGAAGAAATTGAAGAAAGAAATACTTAATCTAAACAATCTTGAATAAAATGACACAAAATCCACAAGTATCTGAATTTGAAAACATCCAACCATTCAAGGGAGGTTCTAATAAGGATTATGAGATCATGTAGGAATAGGAATGGGGGAAAGGGTAAAAATAAGAGTTATGAAGAGATCAATTTACTTCTCAAAATCTGAGAAATTTCTGAAATCCAGAAGAGTACCGACCGGTTTCACGATTATTTTGAGCTCCAAATTGTTCTAGGAGAGAATGGGGGTGCTCCTTATGTATGTGGACTCCAGTGAGAGTTTCAATCATCAAAACAATGTTAATATTGAAGTTTATATTTAATAATTAAAATTTATTTTTAATGCAGAAAATGGGCTTTCGGGCAGGCCCAAACCCAAAAATAAAAACTCATATCTACCAGGATAATGGATTATTAAATTTTGAAAATTAATATGGTGGTGTTAATAAGTCAGGGGATGAAAATTAGGAATGGTAAAGGATGAAAAATGTTGAAAAAATAAGGAGTTATAATGGAATCAAAATTGATTTTCAAATATGGAATTGGGCTCACAGTTTGGCCAAATACATTAAAACTCACCCATTACTCCATAAAGCATGGAAAACCCCCAAAAAAATCATGAATGGAAATTAAATAGAATTTGACATTAAAATAATTTATGTATGTGACATGGGATGTAGGTTTTATTGGATGAATCATGAGTGGCATTTTATTAATGTATAAGTCGAGGAAGGATTTCCGCGTCAATTTTTGGAAGTTGATATCCTGGACAGTTGATAGAAATAGAACCTTCACTAAAAATATTGTGTCCACGGTGTAAAAGAATGACATATCAAGCATAAATTATGATTACACTATAATGAAAATGTCTTGATGAGCTAATAAGACAAAGGTATTATATTACACAGTGAGAGTTCGTATTAGAATGTCATTGTTGTAGCTTTATGTTAAATATATTGGGTGCCTTGACCCATTACAAGATAGTACTCCTGGAATTTACACAAGCCCACCTAATTCCACTGAGACATAATCCTAGAGGTTCACAAACTAGGTGTTTCAGGTTTCCTCAGTTAAATTCTATTTGAATTTAACTAATAAATATTATTCCGATGACAATGGAATAACATTTTTCATGTTAAAACAATGATTCTATTATTTTATGTCATAGAATTATATTTATAATCCTGTTTTTCGAAAGTGGGTGCACCATAAACAATGATTTGGTAATAATATTAGTAGGATGGGTTTTCTCTATGGTTATGAATGTATTTAATTTCTATTGTGAAATTAAATATTTTAACTCAAGCCCCATGTCAATAAATAGTCACATACATCTATTATGCCATGTACCGAAACACAGACCTTGTGAATTGAGAATTGTGGAGCTAAACAATGTCTCTCCTAAATCATCTTCTTGTCCCTCTCAATAATGAGAGACATTCATCAAGGCCGAAGAAAAGGCGATCAAGAATGACCGACACAAGACACTCATTTCACCGGCTAGCACCTGGAGAATGAGAAGTGTTGATCAGAGGACATCATATCACGTGTGGATCACCAACAGAGGGATTCTAGTTTGAATCCTTCCATGCACAACAAGATAATTAGTAAGGGTCATTTCAGATGATCAATGTCATCAACATTGAAAATAATGATGATCTAGTTATTATTTTCATTATGAAATTAATTAAATTAATTGTAAACCTTATGTTCAAGATAATTCCTAAAGGTTTCAGGCCTCTTCTTTATTTATCTAAATCTTTGATACTATTTTTTAGAGACTGGTGTTCATCATCGTATTGATCACAGAATAATAATTGATCATGGTAAAAATGAATGTTTGGAGCAAGCCTAACCACAATTCCACTACACCTGGAACCATCAAGTGGTATCATAGGGGTTACATCATACTTTATAATTATTTACTTATTTCATTGATGATTTACATATCTAATAATTTATTTTCATTAATTCTTGTTAATAAATCTTCAAAACTGAATCTCGAGATCTGTTTCTCCTCTTTTGTTTCTTGATCACCTTAGTGAAGTAATAATTTCTTTTAAATTTGATTAAAATAAAATAGAGGATCTCAATTAGAGGTGCCAATGCTTCCGGGCCATTCAATACCAGGACACACAACATGTATTTGGTAGTACATATCGTGTTTACATGGTTCAATGGAGCAGGTCTAGTCTTCCAAGCCAAGCCAATTCATAGGAGTTTTCCTAATTCTTAATGACTCTTTGTGTTGACCAAGAAGAGGTGGCATGTGGTTTTTGTATTAAATGTCATGTGGCTCACTGGACATGACATGTAGTCCCCTCATGTTGGGTTGAACCGTGTACATTGTACACGGCTTGCCCGACTGGAGATAGTGTAAGGTGGAACTACACTGTGTGTGTCCCACTAGAATCACTATGTACATTGAATATTTATAATGTATGCTCACATGTCGTTTCCCCAGGAATGTACTTCAGATGTTTGGTGAAAATAGTACACTCCATGTAGTTGGAACTAGATGTCGTTTACGCATCTAAATTATGGCGATTTATTAAAATTTATTATTATATTATACAAAAACATGATATGTGTACCATTGTGCGGGCGTAAAGCTGAGTCGCAACATGTGATATGTGTTTTATATATATGTGTTAAATTTAACATTAGTTTAATGTGCATTTTGAATCATTGGGTAATTATGAATAGGAATTCACCAGGTTTATTCCCAGGTACAAGTTATATAAAAAGATAATTTTTAATGAATTTATTTGTAAAAAATATTCATGGGTGAGAGTCTCATGGTAATTTAAAAATGGGATTAAGAAAAAAGGATTGATTAATTAAAAATGAAAATTAATTGATTCGAGCATTATTTTTCTTAAAAAAGAACTATTAAAGAATTGAATGATAGTTTTATTTATATATAAATATTTTTTCATGTATGGATGATTATGTGGTAGACAAATACCACTGTATGTGGATGGTTTCTTTTAAATTTTTATTTAAATTAAAATTCTTGCCATGTGATCCTTCTCCTCAATAATATGTAGCGAATACATTCCCAAGGATTCTTTTATGTAAAACCCCTTTTTACCCATCACTTGCACATGAGTATAAAAAAGGTATATGTAATTGATGGATCTCCCAAGATAGTGGATCTGGTTCAAGGTGGAGCCAAGATGAAAACAATCACAATAGTTACAGAGGTGGATAGGTGGATAGCTGTAAACATGAACCCAAAAAGATTAAGATGTTTCTCCACTAGGTTAGGGTAAGTTTATCCACCGCTTGATAAACAAACCACTAGAAATGACTATGATCATTCCCTATATATTTGTTATTTTCTTTCTACTGCATGGGTAATCATTACATATGTGTTGTCATGATCAAATAATTAATGAATTAAATAATAAAGCAAGATGAAACTAAAATAAACACGACTTATGCGTAAATTTAATCAAAATATGGTCAATAACATAATTAAGTTCCACTTAATATTAAAAAGAATGTGATAATTATAATAATAATTTCATTCATAAAAGATAAAAATCCCTCAAATAAAATATCAGGTCATACCAAGAATTCCGTTAATTGATTAGGGGGAAAACTCAATAAAACAATGTGTTTTACCAACCATTGTCAGGACACATACTTTTATACATGATGCCCTTTTAAATGGGTTCTGGTAGACATAACCATATTTCATCAAGAAGGAGGATCCCTTCCTAGACACATAGTAATATTGGAGGCAAAACTTCTGGGAATCCCAAAGTCACAATTTCAGGATTGGGAAGTCCACTCAATATATCATGGAACTGCGAACCTGATGTTGGGAAAGAGCTGCCTACATAAATACCTTATATTTTCTTGACCAACCCTTGATGGGGTTATGCGAAGTGGAATATGGATCTTTTCCACTATAATGTCATGGCAACTGGACATTACTAGTTCTATGGTGAGGACCATTGGGATATGATAAAATAGTGGGAAACTTAATAAAATTAATTATTTCTCATAAAATATAATCTATAAAGTAATAATGAAATTATCTTTTAATTTTATAATTAAAATGAAAATAAATTCAATCATATTATCCATGAAATATATTATGGATAAATACAACACCCTCACTGGTAGTAACATCCAGGAATGGTTTAGATTCCTTCGCATTATCCTATGCCATAAACGTAAGTCTTACGCGACGGAGTCAGCATTTTCTGATCTGACTACCAAATATGCGAGTGATGAGAGTTTCTTGGTCTTTGAGAAGAATATGAACAATGTGGTAAATTTTTAGTTTTGGATGTTATCATCAATATATAATGATCTCAATAAGTCACCTGAATAGAAGGATGCTTATAGTATGTTCATGAACCTCTGTGGTCTTTCCCAAGAGAGGGTAAGGCATTAAAAGTTTTATATCTCCATGGAACTCTTTTAGAGTATGCTTCGAGAATGTTCCCAAGAAGGGCCTCATATAGTCAAGCTTGTTGGATACATTCAGCACCTAGAGGTTCCAGGGGTAAAACTCCCTGAGAAACTGTGCACTGATCTCATTCTCACATCATTCCCCCAGAGATTCTTCATCTTTGTTGTCAATTTCGATATAAACAACATTGATAAGTCTCTATATGCTATTTTTATCCTCATTCTTCAAGTGGTCATTGATACAAGGCACGAAAATCCATTTTTCCTTATATTGAATAAGTAGAACGAGATGGGGAAGAGAATTAAGCATAAGTCTTCTACATGACCATTTATGAAAAGGAATAACAAAGCAGAGGAAAAAGAACCATAGGCTTTCTTTTCACATGTGGCAAGAAGGCCCATTAGAAGAAGAACTAAACCCAACCTAAGAAGCAAGGAGAATGTTCAAGAGAATTTTTTTATGAAATTCAATCTATATATTTCCACAAAATGGGTATTAGATATAGCATGTGGTTCTCTCATATGTATCCATATAAAGGAACCATGTAGATTCAATAATATTGGCCTATGGGAGGTAGATATTTGAGTAGCCAACAGAGATAGAAAAGTTGTTGTAGTTGTCAATAACTACCACCTCATGTTTCCAACTATGATGATTTTGGTCTTAAAGGGTTGTTATTATGTGTCACCTATTAATAAAAAAATTATTTATGTGTCCATATTATATACAAATGTAATTTTTTTATCCAGTTTGGAAATGAATGTTTCTTATTTTACAAAGATAGATATTTTTTGTAGGACACATTTATAAAATGGTGTTTACGTGTTGGATTTCACAAACCAAGTAATGGAAATTGATAACAACGATACATCACATGACTCATACGAAACCCAAAATTGGAATCACTGGCTAGGTCAAGTAAATGAGAAACTCATTAAAATTTTACATCAAGATGGATATTTAGATTATTTCTATGTAAAACCACTTGGTTTTTTTCATACTTTTTTTCAAGGAAAATTAACCAAATCCCCATTTAGTTGCAAAGGTGACAGGGAGAAAGAACTAATTGAATTCATTCACAATGATGTGTGTAGACCATTTCCAGATGAGGCAGGGGGAGGGTACTCATACTTCATAAATTTTACTGATTATTTTATTAGATATGGATATATATACTTAATGAGGTATAAGTCAAATTGTTTTGATAAGATCAAAGAATACAAGAATGATGTTGAGAACAAGCATGGTATGAAGATTAAGAAACACCCCTCAGAACAAGATGGAAAATATCTTAATCTATACTTCATTGATAACTAATGGGAGTTTGAGATCATATCCCAACTCACTCCTATATACATTCCCCAGAGGAATGGTGTAAGGGAAAGGGGGAACCACAAACTATTAGACATGGTGAGATCTATGATGAGTCATGCGAGTCTGTCATTATCCTTTTGGGGATATGTGTCACAAACAATGGCACACATACTAAACCAAGTACCAACTAAATCAATAAATGGTATTCCATATATGTTCTAGATTGAATAGAAATCCATGTTATAATATTTACATATGCAGGGTAGCAAATCATTTGATAAGGCTTTTTCAGGTAACAAACTCACACCTTGAGGCACAAATTGTAACTTTACAGGTCACCAAATAGAAATAAGGGGATATTACATATACAACCCCTCATAGAAAATGGTTGTAGTGGAAAGACATTCCATATACCTTGAGAGTGAGCACATATCCAAATGAGATAGTTGGAACCATATATACATCAACGAAGTCTTGGATAATGGTACACAATAGTTGGAACAAGAATATATTCCTCAAAGCCATGTGGAAGGATAATCTATTCTAGAGACAGAAGTACTACGTAGGAGTACAAGAGATGATTGAGAATATGAATGGTATAGTTTTCTAGATTTTGAGGATGGTGACTTACTATTAGTTGATAATAATGATACTCTAACCTACAAGGAAGTAGTAAGTGGAAACAACATTTTCAGGTGGTAAGAAGACAGTAATTATGAAATGGATTCCAGGTACCAAAACCAAGTTGTAATTTTGGTAGATCCTCAAGTTGATGTAAATATTGTTTGTTGAAAATGGGTATTC
Organism: Viscum album; assembly: GCA_963277665.1. Taxonomy (NCBI): domain Eukaryota; kingdom Viridiplantae; phylum Streptophyta; class Magnoliopsida; order Santalales; family Viscaceae; genus Viscum; species Viscum album. The sequence continues at coordinate 2,020,429,443 of OY728127.1, forward strand.
AAGAAGAAACATGATATACATGTTAAAGTCAGTACCTATAAGGCATGACTCGTTTCAAATTGGTTTTAACAGCATCAAGGAAATGACTACGATAACACCTTTTCACCAATTAATGTGATGAAATCCATCATATTTCTAATTTCTATTATAGATTATCATGACTATGATATTTGGAAAATGGATTTAAAAACGTTATTCCTTAATGGGAACCTTCATGATGATGTCTCCATGACACAACCTGAAGAGTTTGTGAATCTAAAGCATGGAAATAAGAATGCAAGTTACAGAAATTCTTTTTTTTTATTAAATTAAGAATACATGTCATGGAACATTCATTTTGATGAATCCATAATAGAATTTGGTTTTGTCAATAATGAATATGGTACTTGTGTATAAAAATAATTTAGTGGGAGTTCAATCGTTTTCATAATAGTATATATTGATGAAATATTACGTATTAGAAATGATATATTAGTCATAGAGTCTGTTAATGAATGGTGGAATCAATGATTCTCAATGAGGTTCTTGGAGAGGTATAATATATTCATGTGATCAAAATCCATCATGATAGATCCAAGAGATTGTTGGGCCTACATCAATATGCATACATTAAAAAGATACTAATGAGATTTGGTATGGAACAATCCAAGAGGGGATTTTTGCTAACATCACATGGAATTCATATTTACAAGAAAATGTGTCCTCCAACACATGAGGAAAGAATGATAATGGAAACGAATCAATACACTTCAGTGATTGGGTCGGTAATTTATGACATGCTTTTTACTAGGATGGATTTTACTTATGCATTGAGTGTGGTAGTCAGATATCATGCTGACCGAGGTGACCATCATTGGATAGCAGTCAAGTCTATCCTAAAGAATCTGAGGCATACTAAGGTTATGTTCAATGTTAATGGAGGATATGATGAACTAGACATTAGAGGATATGCATATTTTAGTTTCCAGAATTATCATGATGACATGAAGTTTCAAATGGGATACATCTTCACTTTGAATGGAGGTGGAGCAAGCTAGAAGAGCTCAAAATAGAGTGTGGTCGCAAATTCTACCGCATAATCTGAGTATATTTCATCTTCTGAGGGAACTAAATAAATAGTTTGGATGCATGTTTTCTTCCAGGATATGGATGTGATTCCTCGAGGTAAAGTTCCCATCACACTTACTATGATAATACTGCATCGGTGTATATTGAAAAAGAGCCAAGGTCACATCAACTGATGAAAAACATACCATAGAAGTAGCATCTCATGAATGATTTTTCTCATAGAGGAGAAGTTACAGTGAAAATTATTTCCATAAAAGACAACATGGGGGACCCCTTAACTAAATCCTTGACTGAAAAAAAACATTATCATCATGTGATGTCTACCGGACATAAAGGTGTATGTAGTTAGCTCTAGTCCAAGTGAGAGTTTATAAGAGATGGTTTTATAGAACCAACTTGTTGTAATTTGATTACACGGATGTTTAATGTATTTAAATATTAAACATCATATTAAATATTATTCATTGTTCTACATGACCATGATATAACAATGTCCAAGTGTATTTGTTTTGTTGATAAGGTCATGGAAGTTCCCATGTATGATGAGAACCTTGAAATGTTATAACAATATTCATAAATATCGTTCTATGGTTAGATGTCATACTATGGTAAGACACATAACTTTCATAATGTCAAGTGTGAGTACTCATAAGTATATAATACTTCCTCTCATGAAGTTCACACTTTGTAATCTCCATGATTGGAGATTATGAAAATTAATCTGCCAGTAGTAATTTGGCATGTTTAGGGGTCATCAAATTTTTCTATCATAGAGTGTGTGTAATGATCCGTATAATTTAATATTATCATTAATATGTTTCATTACATGTGCACTTTGATTTGATGATGAAAACCGTCATGAAAACATTTTGGGGGAAGTATGATTTTTTTGGTGTGTCACGAGTGTCTTGTTATTAATGTATATGCTGAGGTAGGATTGTCCTCATAAATTTATGGATGTTGATACCTTAGAAATTTTATTGAAATATAACCATCACATGAAATTACATGGTCATGGTATAATAATGAGTTTATTTCAGGTTGTAAAAAAATGATGTATCCCGAATAAAAGTTGATGATACAATCTTGAAACCTGATTGATGAGATATTGGGACAAAGTGATTATATTACATAGTGAGAATTTGTATTTTGATGTTGTTGTGGAAAATATAATATCTTTCTCTTGGTTTCCTTGACCCATTTCTAGGCATTACTCTTGGACTTTTCACATGCCTGCCGAAGGCCAATGAGAAAAAATCCAAGAGGGTCACACACTAAGTGTTTCTAGTGTTCTTGATGAAATTCTATTTAAATTTCTTTATTTAATATTATTCTAAATATAATGGAGTTAATTTATTCATGTTTTAATGATATCATAAATTAAATAAATAGTATTCACTTGATTGTGGGTAAAATATATTTAATTACTTCATTGAATGTTTAAAAAATATTTATTTACTAGTTTGTGAATAAAATATTTGTTTAAGAGAATAAATTATTTATTTATTTATTCAGGTTTTCAATAAGTAGAAGTAGAGTTCAAGAGGACCATGGTCTGTCATGTAGTAAAATAATTATGTGAAATATGATAAATAATTATTTAACTATTCGAAACGAATTTAAATAATGCTACTATTATTATGTTTTGTATATTTTATTTATAAACCTGATTTGCTGAATGAGGTGCACCATAAATAATGATGCAGTATTATTATTAATATCATGGGTTTCATATAATGTAATGAATGTATTTACTTTCTATTAGGAAATTAAATATTGTAACTCAAGCCCCATGTCATTATATAGACACATTAGTCTATTATTCCATGTACTGAACTGCACACCCATTGAATTTGAATTGTGGAGATAATGACTTTCACTCTCGAATCCTCTTCCTACCCCTCTCTATAAAAAGTTATGTTCTTTCTGGCCGAAGATCAATAGATCAAGAAAGACAAACACAATACACTCGTTTCTCTGCGCTAGAACCTGAAGAATGAATAGTTTCAATCGGAGTCCATTAGAGAACGTATGGATCACCGCTATTGGGATTCTAGTTTGGATCCTTGCAAGTGCAACATGATAATATGGAAGGATCATTACTGACAAACAATATAATCAATGAATAAAATAATGAAGATCCATGTATTATTTTATTTACGAAATGAATTAAATTAATTACAAACATGATGTACCAGATCCTCTCTAATGGTTTCATGCCTCTTCCTTCTTAATTTAAATCATTTAGCTTTTTTGTGGAGACTGGCATTCATCGTTGTATTTATCTAGGAATAATCATTTATCATGGTAAAAATCAATGATGGGAGCCAACCCAACTATGCTTCTATTGCACTTGGAACCTTCATATGCTTAATAAATTTTCAAATGTAGTAACCACAATCAAGGTCATTACATTAGTTTAATAAAAATGGAAATATTATGAAAAATTATTAATTTATTTTCTTATATTTTTTGATATCGAAATCATGATATATATATCATAATAATAATACATTAATTGGAATCACTAGATTTCTTATAAAAATTGATATTGACAATGAGTTAATTATCTCCCTTAATGAATCCATTAGAGTAAATATTTATTTTTGTTATGAAAATTCATGTAATAATAGAAATTATCATTATAGTTCATTAATTTCATATAGTTATTGGTCGTGAAATATTGTAAAAAGTTGTTGATGAAATTAAAATTTATATGAACTTTGATTAATATTCATTTTATATTTCAAGAATAGCCTTTTAGTATTCTATGATCATACATTATGTGTATTTATTTATTTTGATAATAAATAATATTACTGAATCAAATTTTATGGATATGAATTGGAAATGGATGGTTGTCGATCGTATAGTAAAATATTATGATGGTTTGGTGATAGAGAAGATCACGATTGAAAAAGATCATGCATTGGAAAATTCGCACATACTCTTTTATAATCTAAATTATTATTAATCAAGGGGGATAAGTCCATATGAGTCAAAATAATACTTTATCTGTCATGGAAAATATCAACTTTATTAATGTTGAACTAATAATGATGACAAACAGAATTTTACAAGTTATTGGATAGAACTACATCCTTTGGATCATTTTTAGATGATTAAAAGTGTAAAATATTTTTAATATAATATTGATTATTTTATTACATTTTCAATAATGTTGATGATAATATTTGAGAAATTAATATTATTTTTTATGATTAGCTTCACGATTGTCCAAAATTGTTTCTGGAGTTAAATATTTGTGTAATGATTCCATTGTATGATGGTTTTAAAAAATATTAAACATTTTCATCCATAATAAATAAATATAATATAAAATCCACAAATATAGTGACATACACCATCTTTACTAAACAACATTCTCTCTTGAATGATATACTACCAAAATATAATGAGCTGTAATGACCCATGTTTTTTGGATTACAAAATTAAGTAGATATTTTAATTTTATTTCTTTCTGATTATATCGCATAACATGGTCATTTTATCCTATAATAATATCTTTGATACATTTTATGATCATACAATTGGTCCTATAAAATATAGTTTACCATATGAAAAGAGGTTAGAGAGAATCATATTCATTCAAATTTTGATATAATTATTAATTATTAACAATTAATAATTAAATATTAATATATATGCATTCATTTTTTTATTAAAAAATTTTAGTGGAAGGTTGGATTAAAATTGGTTCTTTGTATTTGTGTCTATAATGGGAATGTTTTTCTAATCTGATGTATAAAATCATACTAGGAATTAGAGTCGGGACTAAGACCCTTTTTCATTTTCTTTTCTTTTTATTCATTTTATTTTCTGCATTTTTTTCTTCTCCTCCCCATGCATCTCACAAAATACCCATGTGGTACCTCCTTAACTGTGACCTATAGGGAATTGGGAGTGGGAGAGGGGGGGTGTAGGTTTCACTGTGGAGTTCTAGGGAGCCTAATCGTTGATTGTTAATGGCGGAAGACAAATATGGGTGATGCATCATTAAATTCATCCCAATGATTGGCTGTTTGGAACATTCCCCCATAAATTATAAGGCCCCAGCCTTAAACCTTACTTAATCTTGAGTTATTACAAGATTACACATTGAGGATCTTTTCAGGTTTAGAGTTTTAAAGAATTAGATCATGAAACTTGCATTACATTCCACATTTAAACATAGTGGTTACATAAAAGACAATATTCATTCTTCCCATCAACGGAAACCTATTTAAAATAAAACACGGATTCTTTCTTGACACATCCTTGACACTATCATCACATCATGTACCTTTCCCTTGACCTGTGAAAAACATTTCAAAAACTTGGGATGAGCATAAAAAGCTCAGTAAGGGTTATAAAAACATGAGTTCATAAATACATAAGAATGAAATCATGCTTTACCCATAAAACATAGGCATATCAAATCATGAATAAATCATAGAAAACATAAGACATAAAGGCAACTTGAGGCATTCATAACATTCTTACGTAGGGAGTAACCCTCTTGGTTACGTTTGGAATACCCATCACAGTATATTCCCTAAATCTCTTCGGAGAAACCTTAACGTTTCACTCCTTCGCGTTACCCAATGCATTGGAGAGCTATATCGGGCTCACCCGCCCTTAGTTTATCACGGAACCACCCGTTCTTCATAACAATGCCCAAGAACCATAACATAATCGTATCACATAAACATGAATAAAGGAAACATAACATTTCCACATTTCAATCACAATATAACATTTTAGGATATTGAAATAATGAATCCATTCAAAAAGAAACCATTTCCAAAACCATTTAAAACATTTAATAAAGATATTTTTGAATCAAAGTGTCCCATACCACCTTGAAGCTTTTAACATTTTAAACCATTAATATCCATATAAATAAATCCTTAAAACCATTTTGAAAACATGGATATTAATAAGAACAAATAATTAAAACATTTAAAACGATATTTTGGTTAAAGGGGTTTTACCAAAATTAGAGACACTTGAATACAATAATCGAGGAATAACATTTAGTCAGAACTTTATAATATCATGAGAATAAAAGGATTCATGATATAATACTCCAAAGGACAGTATATACACCATATAAGAGTGAATTGGTGCATAACAACAATGAACCCTCAATAGAAATGTCAAATGTGATGAAATCCCTTATAAAGAAGGTATCCTTAAATTAAGGACAAATAAATCTCAAAAATATGTGTGACAAATATATATACACCCAATATAAGTGGATATTAAGTGTAAAACAATAAAAGGTCAATCACACATATTCAATGGATGACATATTCAATGACTACAAGTTGAACCCAAAGAAATCGAAATTGGGTTAAAAAGTTCCCTTCACAGCCTAACGGCATCACATCAAAATGAGTTGATGAGAGATAAAAAGTGTATCTCATCACTTGGACATAAAATTTACATCAATAAGGATGTATGAGAACATATCCCAACATAAAAATATGTAAATTAAAAGACCCAATAAAAGAAGTCTTTTAAAAAAGAGGAGGGTGAAAGGTTCCCTTACTGACTTGGGTATCTTTCAAAACATACACCCCATGAAAGAAAGACAATAGGTCATTGATGTAAATACTCATAAACGAAAGTATATTACACAAAGAGTATAATAATGGGCAGTACATACACCACTCAATGGAATTTTTGGCGAATGTAGCATAAATCTCACGGGAATAAAAGTGAGATGAAAAATCCCTTACGAAAACTCGGTAGCCTAACGGCGCCACATAAAACTTCCAAAATGGATTGATGAGAGAGAATAGGGTCTCTCATCACATGAACATAAAAATTACAGTAAGTTTAATATAAAATATCATCCCAATAACAAGAAATATGAGCTTTAAAAGGAATGACATAAAAGTGTATACTTAAAAAGAAAGAGAGGAGTAGGATCCCTTACCTCGGGTCCGACTTGACTCGATCGTTCTTTAATCTCCTGAATAATAAACTTGAGTTAATTTCTAATTCCTTAAGAACCCTTTTTCAAGTTCATTATTACTTTTATACCACTTGTTACCATGTCACAAACATTATGTAATCATTTAAGTTAATAATATTTGTTTTGCCGATATTTGGTTCTTAAGTCGAAAGTGGTCTTCTTACAATTACATGTTGTTCGTGTGGCCAAATGTTTATTAAATCCAGAATTGTATTCATTATGTAGATATCATATATTTCATATATATCCAGTACATGCATGCATTTATAACATTACATAATCATTTAGAGGTAAGAAATGAAATGCACCGTTCATGGAGACGGTAAGCCGTACGTACGCATGAACGCTACTTTCATTTCTATTTAGTATTTTATAGAATGGAATAATAATGATATAAAGGTATATTATAATTACAGTATAATATCATATATAATATCATATTTCCATCCTTTATACAGCCCACATACGGTATTTAACGAATCAAATCACTTTGAGGGGGCGGTAGTCCGCACTTCCTTAAATGAAGATATCGCGTATACCCATAATGGAAGCCATAAAGGTAAGACAAAAATGAAAAATACAGAAGCATAAATATAAAATAAACATATTATATATCATATATAAAAATAGTGACATCATAATGGCCACCTTTGAAGGTGTTAAATGAGTATTGAACAATCATCGTTTCGGGAGGCAGAATTTCGCCATCCACGGAAACCGTATGTTCTTTAACCATTTGATGCAGTTGTGTGAGAGTGTAGCTCAAATAAATATTATAACAACATCCTAGTATATTGAAGATACTTGTGTTGTTACAAAAGAAGTAAATAAAAAGAGTTTAGGGGGTTGGAGAAGCAAAATAAAACAAATGAACATGAGAGAATGAATTACCTTTAAAAGTGTAACTCCTTTTGATTTAAGCCTAAAGGCTTCCTTTGAAAGGATTCTGCCCAAAGGGAGTCCTCTAGGATGAGGAGAGGGATGTGGAGAGAGAAAATGGGCAGGGGTTGGCCGAGCCAAAGGCTTGAGAAGTGTATGGAATGAGGTAGAGGTGGGGGCCTTTTATAAGAGGAGAGGAGGGGCACTTTTGGAAAGTAAAGAAATATTACATTATTTGAAAATGTGTTTCGGTTTCAAAAGGTCCCACATTGATAGAATTCGTGGATAAGGTGATAAGGCTTAGAAATCCACTCATCTAATTGGTTTTGGACATGTGTAGTTCATAGATTTTACATTATCTTTCCATTTTATTTAAATCGTCAAATAATGATGTCATCGTTAAATCATTATTATGTCATAAATAATTTAATTTATTTAATGTCTAAAAATTATAAAAGAAATACTATGATGTAGGAAATCTTTTTAGCTTTCCAATGACTATTTATAATCAAAATTTGGACTTGTGTAACCCCACTTAAAAATTGTTTTAGTAAAACATATCATGTTTGTGTCAATTTTTCTTTTACATTAAATAAAATGTTATTTATGTCATTTCCCAACAAAAGTGGATCCATGGGGTCCCCAAGTTGACCCATGGCTTGTCTTGGTCGGCCATGACACAACCAATGAGGTTGGGACATGTGTCATGTTCATTTCATTTTATTAAAGCATTATTTTTACCTTAAACTACACTAATTACCACTAATCGCGATTAAGAACTTAATGAGTTACTATTCACCAAAAAAATTATTATAATCTCATTGAACCACATTTTACTTCTTAATGACAACCATGTATGTCGGATTTTCAAAATTCAATACACATTAGTGGTAAAATTTCATTTAACTGAAAAAATCAGTTTGCTTGATTACCACTTAGTGGTTTCACTATTCATCAAAAATTGGAGTTTTTCAGAAAATTACCAAAAATTCACCCTAAGCTATAATTGATATTACGAATTCAAAAATGAAGTCCATTTTACAAAATTCAAAACATATTAGTCACATTAATTAATTTAATAATTAATTCCCGCTGTCAGCGCAAATAGCGTGTTTTCATAAAACAATAAGTATCAAAAGATTGACACTAGTTTACGTCTGATTTCAAAGTGAAATTAATTCCAACGACCACTATTGGATTTAATGGTAAAAATATTTTCAAATTTAACTTTAAAAACAATTCAAAATATTATCTAATCATATAAATAAATTAGATTAAAAAGTGGTTTTGAACTAAAATACAACATTTTACACTATTCATTAAAAAAAATGAACCTTATCGGAAAGATACCAAAAAATTACACAAAGTAAAATTTGATGTCCCGATTATTAGTAAGAGTTTTATTTGGTCCAAAATAATGTTTAAGAGTGAACAAAACTATATTTAATTATCGTTCAACATCAAAAGGTGATAAGTGAACCTTTAGTGAAAACTAGGGCATATACGCCTAAAATTGAATTCTTTCCGTATTTTAAGCCTCTATCCTTTATTGGATAAATGTAAAAACATATAAAAACATATATAATCATATCTTAGTTATTTCTATCCATTCCCGCCAATACAATGGCTACATGTTAACTACCATTTAAAATAATATTATTTTATTATTAGAGTGCAACGTAAGATTCCCAAGAAACTCGTCGTTGCGTGTTGGGTACGCCATCGAGCATAGCGTCCCCTTTAAAGTCATTTAAATATTTTATTCACAAATATGGATAAATATGAAATGTCATATTCTTTATTTACCTGGGATGTTACATCCTTCCCCCCTTTTGGGAATTGCGTCCTCGCAATTTTAAAATTGCGCTTGGAAACATCCTTGAAAGTCCCACATCGGAACAAAAGTCGGTAAAACAAACACTTTAAAATAAAGAAAGATAAGTACAAAGGTCACCCGCGTTAACCCATACTAGGATTCCAAGTATGAAAATATGGACATGGAGGAGAAAACATAGGGTCATGTTCTTATGGAGAGTGATAGAAAACATGTTTAGGAGAAAGTTAACAATGAGAAAATCACAAACTTGTGATGGGTTAAACGGTATTCGATTCCCCAGTAGAAAAAGTTAATATAAAACATTTTTGTTTTAAGTTACTTTTTATTGAGGAATTTATTCATAAGGAAACATAATCACTTATCATATTGACTTTCAACCTTTATTATATTCCTTACACAAACTCATATTTTCTCCAAAAGACGAGTATTTAGGAAGACTTGTTCACATTAAGAGTACTATAATCAACTTCTAGAGGATCACCTAATCCACAAAAGAGAACTATGTACATCCTATGTCTTTAGGCTTAAACCAGAACCAAAACCAAAAAGGTTAGTACAAGATCAGATAATCCAGGAAAGGATAACCCCTTATAAAAAGAAAATCTATTCTTAATCTCCAAAATTTGTCCAACAAAACCCAAAGTTCAATGAGGACCATCCGATAAACAATTTGTCCATAAAATTCTTCAAAGTAAACCAATATAAGATTGAAACCCAAATATTTGAAGGATTTAGTCACATAGTCTTCCAAGTTAAATCGTAACATTTATCTCCAAACAAAATCAGTTGCTCTTAAAGTCTCGCATTGAAAGTAATTAACCTAATCACATATCCTCCATGATAGGTTAATCATTTTCATAAATAACCCAAAATCAACTTACTCTTAATTCATAAAATCATATAACTGAAAAGAATCAGTCAAACTAACCAGGGACTTCACGTAGTCCAGTGGTAGGCGATAAATAACAGTCGCACTTTGGTTGTGGGTTCGATTCTCGCAGCTTTGTCCGACGCGACGGGTTGTCACACGGTCTGCATGTTGTCCTTTTTTCAAAACTATATAATTCTCAAAAAATTCCCCAAAACTAGATAAAATCTTCAGAAATATTCACTACATATTTTAACCTCAATTTTATCTCATGCCTTCCACTTCAATCATAACATTTAGTAACCCATAATTACCTCAAAAGTCAGGATCATATAAACCCTAATGGTTACCTTAATAATTATTACCTGAATTTCCACATCGAGTTGACCATCTCGTACATGATGCATTAGAGAACTCACCAAGGTTGAATTGGTTGATCATGACTCCTTGATAGTTGGTTTAGAACAACCATGAGATTCCTCATTGAATCCCCCATCTCATCCAGTCTCTTAATCAGAGAACCACCACAGTTTCCTTCAAACCCATTATCACATTGGTACCTGCTAGATCCAGCCATTTACTAAAACCAAAAAGGTCAGTGTGAGTATATCAACAAAACCATCATGTACTAACGAGGAAGGTAAACACTAAGATATACTTACTCATTTACTTTATCTAAAACTAGGACTCTTTTTGAAATCCTAACCATTATGGTAATGTCACTTATGCTTAAAGAGTACCCTAACCTCTAAAGTTATCTAAACCGACCTTTGATACCAACTATAAGGCCCCAGCCTTAAACCTTACTTAATCTTGAGTTATTACAAGATTACACATTGAGGATCTTTTCAGGTTTAGAGTTTTAAAGAATTAGATCATGAAACTTGCATTACATTCCACATTTAAACAAAGTGGTTACATAAAAGACAATATTCATTCTTCCCATCAACGGAAACCTATTTAAAATAAAACACGGATTCTTTCTTGACACATCCTTGACACTATCATCACATCATGTACCTTTCCCTTGACCTGTGAAAAACATTTCAAAAACTTGGGATGAGCATAAAAAGCTCAGTAAGGGTTATAAAAACATGAGTTCATAAATACATAAGAATGAAATCATGCTTTACCCATAAAACATAGGCATATCAAATCATGAATAAATCATAGAAAACATAAGACATAAAGGTAACTTGAGGCATTCATAACATTCTTACGTAGGGAGTAACCCTCTTGGTTACGTTTGGAATACCCATCACAGTATATTCCCTAAATCTCTTCGGAGAAACCTTAACGTTTCACTCCTTCGCGTTACCCAATGCATTGGAGAGCTATATCGGGCTCACCCGCCCTTAGTTTATCACGGAACCACCCGTTCTTCATAACAATGCCCAAGAACCATAACATAATCGTATCACATAAACATGAATAAAGGAAACATAACATTTCCACATTTCAATCACAATATAACATTTTAGGATATTGAAATAATGAATCCATTCAAAAAGAAACCATTTCCAAAACCATTTAAAACATTTAATAAAGATATTTTTGAATCAAAGTGTCCCATACCACCTTGAAGATTTTAACATTTTAAACCATTAATATCCATATAAATAAATCCTTAAAACCATTTTGAAAACATGGATATTAATAAGAACAAATAATTAAAACATTTAAAACGATATTTTGGTTAAAGGGGTTTTACCAAAATTAGAGACACTTGAATACAATAATCGAGGAATAACATTTAGTCAGAACTTTATAATATCATGAGAATAAAAGGATTCATGATATAATACTCCAAAGGACAGTATATACACCATATAAGAGTGAATTGGTGCATAACAACAATGAACCCTCAATAGAAATGTCAAATGTGATGAAATCCCTTATAAAGAAGGTATCCTTAAATTAAGGACAAATAAATCTCAAAAATATGTGTGACAAATATATATACACCCAATATAAGTGGATATTAAGTGTAAAACAATAAAAGGTCAATCACACATATTCAATGGATGACATATTCAATGACTACAAGTTGAACCCAAAGAAATCGAAATTGGGTTAAAAAGTTCCCTTCACAGCCTAACGGCATCACATCAAAATGAGTTGATGAGAGATAAAAAGTGTATCTCATCACTTGGACATAAAATTTACATCAATAAGGATGTATGAGAACATATCCCAACATAAAAATATGTAAATTAAAAGACCCAATAAAAGAAGTCTTTTAAAAAAGAGGAGGGTGAAAGGTTCCCTTACTGACTTGGGTATCTTTCAAAACATACACCCCATGAAAGAAAGACAATAGGTCATTGATGTAAATACTCATAAACGAAAGTATATTACACAAAGAGTATAATAATGGGCAGTACATACACCACTCAATGGAATTTTTGGCGAATGTAGCATAAATCTCACGGGAATAAAAGTGAGATGAAAAATCCCTTACGAAAACTCGGTAGCCTAACGGCGCCACATAAAACTTCCAAAATGGATTGATGAGAGAGAATAGGGTCTCTCATCACATGAACATAAAAATTACAGTAAGTTTAATATAAAATATCATCCCAATAACAAGAAATATGAGCTTTAAAAGGAATGACATAAAAGTGTATACTTAAAAAGAAAGAGAGGAGTAGGATCCCTTACCTCGGGTCCGACTTGACTCGATCGTTCTTTAATCTCCTGAATAATAAACTTGAGTTAATTTCTAATTCCTTAAGAAACCTTTTTCAAGTTCATTATTACTTTTATACCACTTGTTACCATGTCACAAACATTATGTAATCATTTAAGTTAATAATATTTGTTTTGCCGATATTTGGTTCTTAAGTCGAAAGTGGTCTTCTTACAATTACATGTTGTTCGTGTGGCCAAATGTTTATTAAATCCAGAATTGTATTCATTATGTAGATATCATATATTTCATATATATCCAGTACATGCATGCATTTATAACATTACATAATCATTTAGAGGTAAGAAATGAAATGCACCGTTCATGGAGACGGTAAGCCGTACGTACGCATGAACGCTACTTTCATTTCTATTTAGTATTTTATAGAATGGAATAATAATGATATAAAGGTATATTATAATTACAGTATAATATCATATATAATATCATATTTCCATCCTTTATACAGCCCACATACGGTATTTAACGAATCAAATCACTTTGAGGGGGCGGTAGTCCGCACTTCCTTAAATGAAGATATCGCGTATACCCATAATGGAAGCCATAAAGGTAAGACAAAAATGAAAAATACAGAAGCATAAATATAAAATAAACATATTATATATCATATATAAAAATAGTGACATCATAATGGCCACCTTTGAAGGTGTTAAATGAGTATTGAACAATCATCGTTTCGGGAGGCAGAATTTCGCCATCCACGGAAACCGTATGTTCTTTAACCATTTGATGCAGTTGTGTGAGAGTGTAGCTCAAATAAATATTATAACAACATCCTAGTATATTGAAGATACTTGTGTTGTTACAAAAGAAGTAAATAAAAAGAGTTTAGGGGGTTGGAGAAGCAAAATAAAACAAATGAACATGAGAGAATGAATTACCTTTAAAAGTGTAACTCCTTTTGATTTAAGCCTAAAGGCTTCCTTTGAAAGGATTCTGCCCAAAGGGAGTCCTCTAGGATGAGGAGAGGGATGTGTAGAGAGCAAATGGGCAGGGGTTGGCCGAGCCAAAGGCTTGAGAAGTGTATGGAATGAGGTAGAGGTGGGGGCCTTTTATAAGAGGAGAGGAGGGGCACTTTTGGAAAGTAAAGAAATATTACATTATTTGAAAATGTGTTTCGGTTTCAAAAGGTCCCACATTGATAGAATTCGTGGATAAGGTGATAAGGCTTAGAAATCCACTCATCTAATTGGTTTTGGACATGTGTAGTTCATAGATTTTACATTATCTTTCCATTTTATTTAAATCGTCAAATAATGATGTCATCGTTAAATCATTATTATGTCATAAATAATTTAATTTATTTAATGTCTAAAAATTATAAAAGAAATACTATGATGTAGGAAATCTTTTTAGCTTTCCAATGACTATTTATAATCAAAATTTGGACTTCTGTAACCCCACTTAAAAATTGTTTTAGTAAAACATATCATGTTTGTGTCAATTTTTCTTTTACATTAAATAAAATGTTATTTATGTCATTTCCCAACAAAAGTGGATCCATGGGGTCCCCAAGTTGACCCATGGCTTGTCTTGGTCGGCCATGACACAACCAATGAGGTTGGGACATGTGTCATGTTCATTTCATTTTATTAAAGCATTATTTTTACCTTAAACTACACTAATTACCACTAATCGCGATTAAGAACTTAATGAGTTACTATTCACCAAAAAAATTATTATAATCTCATTGAACCACATTTTACTTCTTAATGACAACCATGTATGTCGGATTTTCAAAATTCAATACACATTAGTGGTAAAATTTCATTTAACTGAAAAAATCAGTTTGCTTGATTACCACTTAGTGGTTTCACTATTCATCAAAAATTGGAGTTTTTCAGAAAATTACCAAAAATTCACCCTAAGCTATAATTGATATTACGAATTCAAAAATGAAGTCCATTTTACAAAATTCAAAACATATTAGTCACATTAATTAATTTAATAATTAATTCCCGCTGTCAGCGCAAATAGCGTGTTTTCATAAAACAATAAGTATCAAAAGATTGACACTAGTTTACGTCTGATTTCAAAGTGAAATTAATTCCAACGACCACTATTGGATTTAATGGTAAAAATATTTTCAAATTTAACTTTAAAAACAATTCAAAATATTATCTAATCATATAAATAAATTAGATTAAAAAGTGGTTTTGAACTAAAATACAACATTTTACACTATTCATTAAAAAAAATGAACCTTATCGGAAAGATACCAAAAAATTACACAAAGTAAAATTTGATGTCCCGATTATTAGTAAGAGTTTTATTTTGTCCAAAATAATGTTTAAGAGTGAACAAAACTATATTTAATTATCGTTCAACATCAAAAGGTGATAAGTGAACCTTTAGTGAAAACTAGGGCATATACGCCTAAAATTGAATTCTTTCCGTATTTTAAGCCTCTATCCTTTATTGGATAAATGTAAAAACATATAAAAACATATATAATCATATCTTCGTTATTTCTATCCATTCCCGCCAATACAATGGCTACATGTTAACTACCATTTAAAATAATATTATTTTATTATTAGAGTGCAACGTAAGATTCCCAAGAAACTCGTCGTTGCGTGTTGGGTACGCCATCGAGCATAGCGTCCCCTTTAAAGTCATTTAAATATTTTATTCACAAATATGGATAAATATGAAATGTCATATTCTTTATTTACCTGGGATGTTACATAAATCATTGTGGATTTACCATTTTCTAGTTTTAAGTCTCTATTATGAGTACTAAAAACTCTAATGGGGTCGATCAGTACCTAATTTAGATAAAAATATTTTTTCAAGTCATTAGTAGGTGTTTCCCATTTTGGAACTCCAATAACACAGTGTTTAGTTTAGGAAAATACATTGTGTGTTCTTTTAATTGGGGGAAGATGAATATTTTTAGTTAATAATTGTGCACTAGTATTGTACATCATGTATTGGTATATGGAATTTTGTCCAATAACATGTCTTGGGGGAGTTCATGAAACTACACATCATGTAGTAGGGGTACATGTCGTGTAGTCATATTTGGCCAATTAGCCGAGTAGGTTCCAGAGTGGCAGTGTACTGGATATCAGTCATGTATGGCTTATAATGAAACCCTGGGTAGTTTAGACACCATATAGAAGTACACATGTAGGCTAAGACACATGTTCGTGCCTTGTGAGGTACACAGGCAGGTAACCCATGTAGGGTATATTTCGTGTATGTATTTTACACACCATTTACATGGGTATTACAGCCATGTTATGCCAAAGTACATTTTCATGTGGGTATTTGAGTGTACATACCATTTTCTCATTATATGCACAGTTTATTTCTCACAATTACAATTTTAGAGTTTTTTCTGCATTTTTACACCCTAGAAAAAAATGGATGATTGAGTACTCAATTATGATCATTTATCCACATAGAATGGGATTTTAAAAGACTTGGTTTATTTGAGGACTGTTATGATTTTATAGTCGGGTACTCACCTATTATAGATATGTTCTTCCTACAATATTGTTTCAGTGATCTATATAATGGTACATTGGATGAGAACCACATATAGATTGTCTGAAATTGTTAATGGGAATGTATTGGGGCTTCCAAGGTCCATATATGGGGTACAGTTAGACAATACATTGTTAGTGGGACTGATATGAGGCTCGATGAGACAGAATGGTTGGGTGTTTGAAAAAATATATAGTGGTTCTTGATTGATAATGGTCATGCACCATCATATGTAAATTATTCTTAAAATGCTCTACACATTAATATGTCACCCTTATGATATGTTCTATTATATCCCGGAAGGATGTGATACTTCAAATATGGGTTTTTGGGTTCTGTTTACCCAAAGAGATAAGTTCTTTCTGATGATCCCATATAGGATTCATCCTCTAACTTCACTTTTAGTTTATCCCAAATAGGATTACCTAGTTTATATTCAATTTCCCAAAAGCACATGTAGGATTTTTTGACTTAAATACTTTTTTTGAGGGTCCCATGAGGGATTCCTTTACTTACATTATGAATTTGAGGATCGCAATAGGTATTTCATTAATTATGCGTGGATGAAGAGGATCATGAGTATGATACCTCTCCACTTTCTGACCTAGGGGACCCAATGGGTGCCCCTATGCTTCACCAAACCTGATCTAGAATATTATGTGTTTCGGCATTTATTGTATTGGTTGTCACCATTGAACCCATACATAACCTATAAGCCTGAAGATTTATGGAATTATAGGTTGGATTAAGGATTTGACCTCTGTAAATAAAATTCTTATACATTCACATGATTATTATGGATCTTTTTAAGGTCCACTGAGGTGTTTCCCTATATGAATATGATGATCCTGATGCAATGTGTTAAATTTATATAGATTCCAATAGGTACTTCCTAGTATTCCTCTAAGGAGAGAACCAATTTATTATGATTCCCATATTTTCTTTCTGGTATATGGATTTGAGTCTAACTAATTAAATTTTGTTGTACATGGATTTACGCATCATTATTTGAATTTATTTTTTTATAGAGTTCCCCAATAGTAAATATGGTGTTCCATATCGATGATTTTTATTTTTAGACATGGAATTAATCATTATTATAAATGGTGTTCTACATTTTGTTACATGGAATTACATAGAAATGAATTATATTAGTAGAATTTTCATTGCACGATGGACATGGTGTTCCGTGAATATGGTGAAATTATATTATTACATGGGTGAAAATTGGATTCCATATACAAAATAACTTAAACGGGATCATACGGAAAAAATTTTATTTATTCCTTAGGAAATACCTAGAACCATCATATGAAATTTGATGAACAAGCTCATAGTATTAGTTGAATAATTTATATAATACTTTTCAGTCTTTAAAAATAAATTCCTTAGGGATTAACCTTGGGTTACATGATATTTATGAAATTATTAATTGTTCCAATACATTCAAGACACTAGAGAAACCATGTATTGTTGATCAAGATCATGGAATCATGGATCTAAAATGGATCAATTTTATTTATTTATTTTATTTTTTCTCATTGTGGATGATCATATTGAATGAGTATTCAAATATAATAGTGGATTATAGGATCACCATTGGTGGTGTCCTAATGTGATTTATTTATCAACCCATGTACGTGAACCTCCTTCTATGTTCACGACTTCTGTATGATTTTAGGTTGTGTATAGTTACATGATTAATAGGATGAGGCCCATGTTTACATGATTGAGTAAAGATGCTTGTGTGAATTCATATCATCATACTAGAGTATCACAATGGTGTCATGGAGGTTCAATTAAATAGAATAACTTATTGTAAGAAGTAGATTTGGGTACATTTATTTCATTATTTTTTAATTAATCAGGTATATGTGATCTGGCTAGTGGGTGACCAACATTTAATTTATGATATATTCATTTGTTTATTTCATTTTTTCTTTTTTTATTACATCCCTGTTATATTTGTTTGTTCAATACTTTTTTTATTTTAATATATGTACGAAAACTGGTTATTTCAAAAAGTTTCTTGAAATGATATGTGGGAATATTGTCTCCAAAAACACACCTACGACCTTGATAATAGACAGAATCCTCTTTCATATAGGACTATGTGCTTGAGGCTAGGTGGAGAAATAGATGGGGTAACCAGTTTACTATCCCATGGGTTAGAACATTATAAATTATTATATATTCCTTTCATATTTGTGTTACTATTTTTGAAATTGTTGACATGTTTATTTGAAATGTCTTGGAAATTTTTATGGATATTGGAAAAGTGTGTTTAGAACACTAGTTTTGATAAATATGTCTTGGATTCCTAGGATGAGGGATTTCTATTCATGATATGTGATGTTATTGTATTATATTAATTTTTCTTTTAATGTAACACATTTGGTGTAGATTTTATTATTTCTTATAGATTTATTACTCTTTTTGCATTGGAATGATGTTAGAGATTATGCTTGACTCTTGGCTGATAGAGTCATGAGGCCTCTCCATAATCATATTTTTCATGTATGGTCTACTCATTATAGGTCATCAAATGTGTGATTGTTACTGATGAAATAGGAAAAAAAATTAATGTGTCAACATAAATAGAATTGGTGTTTTCTAATATTGGATCTTGGTGTAATGTTACTCTATTTCGATGAATCTTACATATATAAAATCCTAAAGGAAAGGTATGTGGATCTACTGTGAGGAATACAGTAGTGATAATAGTCACTAATTCTCCTCACATTAGAGGCATAATGACCCAAGTAGGTTAATATTGGACAAGAATAACATGTGTTGCACCCCTTATTGATATTTTTTATAGTGGGTCATTTATTTAATGAGACAATATAACCTTTAATGTGATTTGTAGAATATATTATAATGAAATTATACTTAACATAACCATATACATGTTTAAAACACATAACATTGTGAGGGTATTGTGTGTTGGGTGTGTTCTTTTGACCCTATTTGGTCAATATTTCTATTTCATTCCCTATCAGTAGTCCGATTGTGAATGTATTTTCATGTGTGGATAACTAAATATTCATAACAACCTATATGGAGTTGTCTACTATTTAGTGATACAATATGTTACCTCACAAATAAATATTTGTGGTTATTTAGATGGATCATCTAGCGCAACATCAATGGCTACATGATCATTCATAGATGAAAAGGACCTCAAGGGGTATTACGATATGTGGATGTAAGATAATTGTTAGTTTTAAATAATATCTATGTTTATATCACGATACTCTATAGTTAGTTCATTGTGAGGATTCTTGGTGAGGATCAGATCCAGGTAGGTTGATTCATGGTATGTGATTCCATTAGTGTTATTTAAATAAGAAAGTAGTTACAAATGGGTTTCACATAAATGTGTTTTTCATTAAATCCTACATGGTGTTCTGCAGTATAAATAGGGAATTGACAAGAAGTATAATTGCAACCATTTTGACAGTTTTTAAACCATGTAGGTTATGTTATCCTTACATCCATTAGAGATGGTTGACATGCAGATTATATTCCCTACGTTGAGATAATTTTATGGATGAAACCTTTTGTATTATGACCTTATTGAGAGGTTTGACTTATATAATATGTGGTAGGAATTAGTTTTCTAGTTTTGATAATTTATTATTATGCTTGGGTTGGGGACCTAGTGGCACATTGTTATGACACATACTCTTGTAGTCCCATGTTCAGTTTAATATAGGTAAATTGGAAAGAGGGGATCACCTATATTTATTGATACAATTTAGGGAAATGATGTTGGCTGTACACACTATTAGAGACTGATTCATTGGGTTTATATGGTTTTAATGAACTAGTTATCATAACGCATTTGGATTATGAAGAATTGGCTTAGGACATTTTATACATGGACTTTCTTTATTGGGCTGTGCAATTATGGTGGATGGATTTTTTGACTAGTTTTTTAGGTTGATTCTTTAATCACAAAAAATGGAGGTAGGTGATGTGTGGTAATTGATCAATCATGGCAAATGTTTTTTGTTTGATATTGAATAGGATTTTTATAGGAGAAAATATAATTTCTAGACTAATTTGACATGTATCATGGTCAACTTGATATTTCAAATGTGAATCTTAAGGGAGTATGAGTTGGGTGGTATTGGTATGCACTAGTGGCAAGTGATCCTATTTGAATAATTAGTTTATGAGTGTATTGTGTGAGTTAAGGAAAAATAGTTTTATTTAAATTATTATGAGAATAGACATAAAGGTCCACAATTAATATAAATTGGAGTTCCCTAGTGATTATGGATACTTTAGAAATAAATTTGGTGTAGTATAGAAGTTGACTCATGGGAGGACCTGAATTATTTTTGGGAAACATGGTGTTAGGAGTTGATAAAAGGTAACTATGGACATATTGGATGTGATAATAGATTTGGGATAATGATACATCCCTATTAATGGAATCTTATCTTACTCCATGTTTAGTGATGATCATATCATATATATTGGCATTTTTTTGAGTGGGTAGGTGAGCATAGACTATACGATGAGGTTTTTTGACAACTTTTTTGGTTGACAATGAAATCATGGGGTGTTAAGATCAATGCATGGTATAATTCAATCCATTTGATGGGGAGTTAATAATTGAAAATTTTAGGATGTTAGACCTTATTATAAGTATAAATTTATCATATTACATGGAAACTACTCTTGATAAGTGGAAAAAGGTGATATTTAGACATTATAGGTTGAATCTTGGGAATGAACTATATTGGTCATGCAATTCACCACATTTGGTGATGGATAGTGTGTGGGACTTTTAGGATGGATCTCGGAATCATGGTGGAGATGTTTACACACCTATGGTGGGTGTATTAGATTAAATTCATCTGGATATCACCCATATTGGAGAGACTTTATAAAATTTATGGACTTGTCATTGGATGATCAAGATATTGTAGTTTTTCTTAATCTCAAGATAGGATAATGAATGCTGCTTGACCACAAAAAGATCTCACAGATGGAAAGGGTTATTGTGGTTAGGGTGTAATGTCCCATGTTTTCTATATTTGGAAACTAAGCAAAAATTTGAATTTCAAACTTCGTATTCTCTATGGGGTAAAATAGTGATTTTTACAAAGACTATGATATTCGATAATTTATCTCACACCAATTTTTTCACATTATATATCACTTACCATAGTATCAGATTTTGGTGGAAATCCTAGTCATTAAAATTGTCATTGTATAATAAATATTTAATTTTTTATAAATAACTTATTATTTTATTTGAAAATGTTTATCGAACTATATATTTAGAAAGGATCATAAAATTATTATTCCATATAAACTATTGATTCTAGAATATGGTATTTTATTAATTGATGTATAAACCTATATCAAGCATCAGCGTCGAGATCTGGCCCCATATTATTTTTATTTTCTTATTCTGTATTTTCTTTTCTTCGTTTTCTTTATTATCCTCCCTGTGGAATCCTGCATATGTCACTTATTTTATATCCATCTCCATTTTCTCAAGAAAAGTGTAATATGGAGCCATATATAGAGAAGGAATGAGGGAGTTTTCATCCATGATATCAGAAGGTTCCAAATCATCAATCTGGAGTAGTGGAATTCAAATATGGGTGAAGCTTCAACAAATTCTACCAAAATGTATGCTCTGTTTATGTTTATTCAATAAAAAATTATATATTTCCAACATAGTATTTTTATGTCCCAAATAATGACCTATATGGACCACCACGGGGTTTATATATGACTAACCATAAAAAGGTTGTTTTTTCCAATCATACGTCTTTCCCATTTAGGAACATCAATTAAACAATGTGTAGTTTAGAAACACAAGTTTGGTGTTCTTCATGTTTGGGGAAGTTGGAATTTTCTATGTACATTGTATATACATTGATTTAATTCCACATATATGTATATGGTCATGTGGAGAAGTACATAGAAATATGGATTTTTTTTGAACTACACTCCATGTACCATGGGTAAATTTCCTTTAAAAATACTTGAACAACTAGGTTAGTACAGGTCTAGAAATCATATCTAGAGGCGCTGAGCTATTTATGATTCCCAACTAGAACCCAGGTGGGTTACACAGTATGTTGAAGTACACTGTTAGGCTATGAAACATTTCCCATCCATTTTTGTTTCATAGTAAGGTTCTCTATGTAGGGTACACACAATATAATTGTTTTACGTGTTCTGTACATGGTATTTACATTCCATGTGTGGATGAAGTGCACATAGAGGTGGTTCCATGAGTTAAACAATATTTAAATATATTATACAGACCATGTAATTATCTTTTATTATCATTTTTTAGGTTATATCATTTTTTATGCCTCAATTTCAGAATTGTATATATTATTAGTTTATTGTGAGTGTTTCTCCACATAGATCAGGATAGTAGATTCCATGAGGTGATCTGAGGACTCAATAGTGTTTTTTGGGAATTTGATCAATGATTTCGAGTCTCTTCATATATTAAAAAGTTCTTTTAATCACCGGGACGAATCATTGGATGAGGCCGAGCTAATTATTATATGAAAGGGTTAGTAGACATGGAATAGGTTCGCACATGTATATGTTTTTTGTATCTTTAGGAAATCCTTAGTCAGCTATAATAATATGATTCTTGAAATGACTAGTTAGTTGGGTGTTCAGACCATTTTTAGGGTGAGACCTTGATTTTTTGTTGGCCGTGATACATCTCACCTGACTAATGCTAACATATAATTTCCGATGATGGAATATCAATTATGAGACATGTAATTCTTATGCAAGATGTTGTGAGATATGTGATATGGGGTTGTGGGATGTGTTACACATGAGGGATATTATGTTTTTATGGATCCCTTGTAGAATATCTTTGATTAGTACTATTTCATCGTATCTGGTGTGTGATTATTCCATTTATATAGTCTTCCTATAGATCGTGAGTAGGATGCCTCTATACATTTATCGATTAAATAGATCAACTGAGGGGTGAATTTTGTAACATGATAAAATAGAGGATCCAAATAAGTATATATTTTCTTATGTTTGGAAATTAATGATATTCAGTTGGATTAAATTCCAATTTTAAAATTAAGGATCTAGTGTGTGCCCTTGTGTTTGACCTACCCTGATTTAGTGTGTTATGGATTTGGGTAGAGATGGAAGCATGTGTCTATATAGAACCCATACAAAACATGTAATCCAAAATGTTTGTACTAGTAGTTATTGATTTAGGAATTTATATGTACTCACTCATGTATTTATTCTTATACATGGCTATTGTTGATGAAACTATTATTTCTAGATTCTGATCTATATAGGATGATGAGCCTAATGAGATGTGATGCTTGGATGGGGATGACCACATGTACTTCCTGGGATTTATCATCTGATCCTTTTTATTAATTTTTTTTCATCGGGACTCTAATAGGTACATAGAAGGATCATTATATTAAGCCAACTCATTTATTGGGATCTCCAGACTTACTTATTGGGATCCAAATTTGGCCCTCATTTATTGAATTGTATTGGATATGTTGTTCGTTATCATTATTTCAATGTAATCAAACATTTTGTTCCACAATAGTATACATGGAACTATATATTATAGAGTTTTATTATTGGGCATGGTGTTCATAATTTTTTTGACAAGGTGTTATAAAGTGGGAATACCATTCCATTATTATTAAGATAATATATTAATCATTAGGGGTAATTTGATTCCATAGACAAAATTCCATAAATGTGCTCATAGGGAAAATGGATTTATGTTATGCCAGTGGATACAATTGGAGTACTTATATGGAATTCCATTGAAGGGATCACTTTATTAAAATATTTATTTATATTATTCTTGATTTTTATTATACATGAACTCCAAAGTGATTCACCTTAGGACCTGAGTTATATATAAAATGATTAAAGAATTAGAGGATTTCATAAAATTGGAGAAATAAGGTATTGTCTATTAGGGTCACAAACCTGAGAATCAAAAGTTGATCTATTTTTTTATTTTCATTATTTGGGTCTTGTTCTGAAAAATAATATTTCAAATAATGCACATATTGAAGAATATTAAAGTAACACTGATGCAATTGAAATTTATGTCTCACCCTATGTATGTGAATATAGATATGCATGCATTCACTATGTCTTCAATTAGGATGAGTATGGATACATGATGGATAGGGGGAGGCATGTGGTTTCATGATCATGAAGAGACACTCATTTGGATTATTATGATCAGGTTGAAGTAGCTCTCTATTATCATGGATAACAAATATTTGGTTTGGATCAGAGTTAGTAGTAGTTAAATGTAATATTATTTTTATTTATTTTATGTACTCTTAGATATGTGATCGACCCAATTAGATATTATTTTTGGTATGTATAACATAGTATTTCTAGATTGGTCTACATTTCATTTATTATTACTACCTTGTTATATTTATTTCAAACGCAATATATTTTTTATATGGATGATGATTTGTTATTTGAGATGGTTTATAAATCTGATATGAGGGAATATACTCCCTATAGACAATCCCTAGGTTCTAGATAGTAGTTTTAAGCCTCTAGAATATGAAAAGGTTCACATAATGACACATATACAACTCTCTTAGGGAACCAGTTTAGTGGCACATAGGCTACAACATTACATGATCATCCTTGCTGAACATATGATTATTAATTATTGATTGGATTTGTGGTTATGGTCCATTGAATGATACATACCTCCCTAAATGATTATATAAATTTTTTTAAGGAGCATCAATAACATAAAAAATGAACAATGTGTGGCGTGTCTCATTTCAAAAAAAATAAATAATGACCCTTTAAGTTTTTAGGGTTCTTTCCAATTATTCCATGGCATAGAAGCCAATATGGATGTGAAGAGGTTATAATGTAATTTTTATAGAATGGACACATAATAAATCATTATGAGAAATGTTATCACATATCAAACACACCTCATTAGTATAAATTAAAACTTGAGTATCCTAAACATAAAAATCATATGAGAAACATTCATCTTTCATGATGTATAGACAGATTGGATCAATTTGTTTTTATCAAAAATCAATTCTAATAGTATATGACTCATTATGTTTCTTATTTAGAACTTTCCATCTTAATCATTCATTGAGAAATAATAAATTATGATATATTGACTTGTATCAGGAGAAGAAAAAATGGATAATTATAATGGAGTTTATTTGTATTCATTGATAGAATATCTATAATTAATGTGGGATTCTTATTATTTACAGTATGTTGCATAAAAAATGATTTGATGTTGAGAACCATGTTGTATTTAATGATAAATCACCTTCATAATTTAAGAAAATTTTCAAGATATAAAAATAAAGGAACTAAATTGTGTATCATTTTTTGAAAAATGTACAAAATCAGTTTGGTTAAAAAATTCCATAATGTATACATTTCTAGGACATCATAGACATCAACATCAATTATATAAACACCATTCATGAAAGAGACCATTCGATATGAATTTAGAAGAAGGAATAACCCAGTATCTATTCATAGGTGATCAAGAGTATGATAAAGTTGGGGTTATGGGAACTATTTTTTGTAATCCTTCTTCATAAACCATGGCACCTGTAGATAATAAAATATGAATATTCTGTTTTGTAGCGTATATGGCATTCAACAATAGAGCTAAACAACCCGTGAAATAAATTTTTTATATTTGACCATTATAACATAGACAATAAATTCGAGTGTATCAATAAAAATTAATATTTATGAAATACATTTAAATTTTCTAACTATTAAAAATTTATTAATAATAATCACTTAATTTTTTAAATTTTTACGATTCTTCAAAAAATATCTTTTCGTAAAAAAGTTTTTTACTGCAATTTATTGGGAAATAATATAAATAACGTTTTAAAATTTTATAAAATGTTTTTAATAAAATTATATACATTTTGCAAATCATAATATCAAATTTATCATTGGGTGAAATTTTCTGATTTCTCTAAAAATAGTAATTGTTTTTGTGAATAGTGAAAATGCCAATTTTGGATATACAGTTGTTTCTCTTCAATAAACTAAAAAAATTATAATTATAATTTTATTTGAATTTAGTATTAAATTATAATATATATTAATTATTTATATTTAATATAAATAATTAAATTTAAAAATGTTTTTATCAAATATTCTAATAAGTTTATTTTTTTCTTCAAAACACATTGTTTAAAAAACATTTTTTAAGATAAAAATGTATCTCAATTTAATGTAATATAATTAATTTTTAATGATGAAATATTTATATGACATTTAATGAATATATATAAAGATATATAATTTTAAATCCATCTAATGAAGATGAATGTATATATAGTTTAGAAATGATCATGTTTTTCTTGAAAAATCATTTATTGAGAACCCCTTTTACAACATGATCTGTAAGAAAATATGTTAAATAAAATTTTCCAATTATATTAATTGAATTTGGTAAATATATATTAAATAATTTTAGTTATAATAATTAATATAAACTAAAAACGTTAATATATGTTTTGGTTATAATAAATATTGAAATAGTAAATATTTAATTATAGTGGTTAAGGTTAAAATGGGTTTATAGAGGGTTAAACCAAAGGATAAGGGTATGTTTTCAAATTTAACATATCAAAATATTATTGGATTGAAATTTTTAAACATTATACAATCAAAAAATAAAATATAAATTTCATAATATGTAATTTTCAATGGAATGTCATTATCATATTGTATTCATTTTGAAAATTTTCATGTAGTTTTCAAGAAGGCCCCCTCCCCCACCAATAGAAGGGAACATCATACCTTCAGATATTCATGAATCGAATTTAATTTTACTTGACCAAAAACTTCTGACATATATCACCAAAATCCTTATTCACGTTATAGAATATCTAATCCTCAAAAAAACAATCATTGGGTACTTAATAAGATATCCAAAAGAGGTTCTTCTTTGTGGAGGTAATTATATTCAATAAACTATTTATTTTTAATTATTCATATATTATGTATTAAAACATCAAATTAATAAAACATTTGTATCCCATATTATTATATGTTATTTTTTATATATAATATATTAAATTCATTTCCTTCTCCATCAAATTGGAAACAAATCCATCCCTCGTGTGTATGGTGGATTAATGCATCCCGAACAGATGTAAATTTCCCCCATCACTAAGTCACACAGATAATAATGATGATGGATATAATGAATATATATGATACATATTAAATTATATGAATTCATTAAATTTAATATAACATCCACTTTCTTACCATTTGAGTCATTATAGGAATGATATAGTCGCTCATGTGTATGTACGAGCAACCGTCTCCACGATGTGATGTGGTTCATTTTCCAGGTCCAACATTCCTAAATAGCTATAAAAAATATCAATTGAATAAATATTATATTAATATATTTAATGACATTATATATAAGATTTTAATTCTTTGTATTGATAATAAGAATACCTTCTCTGTAGAGACCCGAAGCTTGACGTACATGGACATTACATTACTTTTGTGGAATACTTAGTACATAACAAAAACACATACACAAGGATCGTAATAGTTTAGTGTCTTTGGAAACTCGGAATATAATCTTCTAATCATGGTGAAAGATATTCAACATCTCCCATAAATATCTTCCTTTTTTTTACCTAAAACCTTTCTTTATATCCTGGGGAAAAGAAAACATAAAATGGTGAGCTCAAATGCTCAGTAAGGGTAAACAAAAGAAATATCAATCACATCATATTCATAAGAACATACCATTTTGGAAATCTTAACCTACAAAAGAGAGCATAATTTCTTAACATGGAATAAATCATAGTAGTGAAATGAAATCCCAATAATCATAACATAAAACATGAAACTTTTTGGCATACACACATAATCATAGAGAATCATATCTTATTAGTCAAGACTCATTGCCAAGACTATCTTAGTTGACAAAGTCCATTTCTAAACTGAGTCACCCCCGTTTCAGTCCTGTTTCACTGAACCGGTATAACCTACCTTTCCAGCCATGTCTATCTCATGAGATATAAAATCTTTACCCAATTCATTGGAGGGAGATATAGGTCCCACCCATCTCATAATGACACCATTCTTATGTGTGCCACAAAATCATAAATCATACATCATTGCATAACCCATGTAATAAAAATGGGAATCTTAAACATCATGACATCATAAAAAAATTCATATAAGATAAATGAATTCATAAAAATAATTCCATCACAACATAATCAAATCAATGTAATAATAGGGATAAAAATAGAACCCTTTATTATCTTAGATGGAAGATAATTTTTTTAAAACACTTGAAGTCCATTCTTCAAGAAAATATCCTTTCTACTTCAAAATTTTTTTTCCTTTCTTAACATGTCATACAATTTTAAACTAAAATAAGTTGATTAAAAATAAAATTGAAAACTTGAAAAGGAAGATTCTTGGAAATAATTTTTTTAAAATCCATTCATGCCTTATAAGTTAAAAAAACATTCTTCTTACTTTTCTCGGAAAAGTCAAAAAGTACCTCGTATGAAAAACGACAAAAGATTCCATTCTTATCTTTTACTAAAAACTCACCGAAGGTTAAAAATGGATTTAAACAATTTTAGGTGGATGGAAATAATATTACATATTGAGGAAACATGGATGTGGATGATAAAATACACCCTAGTAAATACCAAAGTATAAACAATCTCGGATAAAAATGAGATTTTGATATATCCCTTACCTTATGTCCGATATGCTTTTTACGTATCCGAACCTCCTGTATAATGATTTAAATAACGTCATTAACTTATTACAGAATCATATTCATTGTTATAATATCATATAGGGTTCACTTATGACTTTATATTACCCGTTCTTTTGTAAATTCCATGTTAAAGAAGCGTTTTGGGTAAAATCATTTCATTTATCGTTGGTGTTTGGACTTGTTGTTCTTGACATTATTATTACTTATTTCATGATTTAAATACTTCCAGAATATAAAACATGATATATTTATCATATATATTCAGTATATATGAAATGAAACACACCGTTCATGGAGACGGTAGTCCGTACGTACGCATGAACACTGTTTTCCTTTTCTTATTATCTTGAATGGAAGAAGAAGATGACATATATATATACATAAATACACTAGATTTGCCATGTCATATATTTCATTATTATTCATTATATATACTTTATAATCATTCTGGAATGGTTAACATGGATAATGAATCTCATCGCGTCGTGGAGACGGTAGTCCGTACGTACGCACAAGCGATGATATCGTTCCCATGGTCAGGGAATTGTGTTGAAGTGTATGTATACTATTTCAGTATCAATATAACTTTATAATAATCATATATAGTTACTCATTACACCATTATACCCATCCAATTAAGGTGGTGGCGGAAAATAGATTACACCACGGCGTGGAGACGGTATTCCGTACGTACGCACGCGCGGTGATTTCCTTTTTCCATAGGATGGATAGAAGGTTAATTAGAGTTGTTTCATATTTATAAAAACATATTAGTATATAAGAAATATTGATGTTATTACTTTATCATGAAACAACTAACGAAGAATAAGTTGAAGAAGAAAGAAATTGAAAAATATTGGTAATGGATATTACCTCTTTTTGACGCGCCTTTTCTTAACCTCCACTTAAAGAACTAAGGATGGTCTTTGAAGAAGACCAAGACCTCTAGGATGATTCTAGGGAAGTGGAGAGTAGATTTTGTCAGGGTTTGGCCGAGCTTTAATGCTCAAATTGGTGTGAGGAGGAGAGGGAGGAGGTGCCCTCTTATAAGGGAGGAGAGGGGCACCTTAGGAAAATCTCATACTTTTATTTTATATTAAGGTCAAATTTGGTTTATAATGGTTCGAAAGGGTCTTATTTAGAATCTAAAGTGGGGATGGGTCGCAATACTCTCATCCAATAGGATTTAGACAAGTTTAGGTTATTATTTTAACCTTATCAATTATATTTAACTCTAAGTTAACAATTTAACTTTTACCGTGTCTTTTTGTTTTCCTACACTATATGGTTAATAAACATACTATATCAAGCCAAAAGAACCCCAAGTTGTTTATTATTAATATATATATTTTTATCTAAGTCATTTGGCCGATCCTTAGATTTTTAGGAATAAAATAACAATTAAAAATATAATATTTGTTTTAACAACTAATTTATGTCAATTTTGACACTATTTGGTACATGATTTTTATGAAATTCATAACAGAAATATATGTTCGAACCATGTTAGTTAAATCAACAATAACATGTCATATTAACCTATGAAATTAGTGTAAGTCATAAAAAGTCTCAAATTACATTTATTTGGGCATTTATAACATCAATTATGTCAATATTTCATTAATAAGACAATTACTACATCATCTCTGTGTCATAATAAATGATAATTATTTAATCCCTAAAAATTCTATGTAAATTCCTATGATGTAGATAATTGTATTAGATTTATGGATAATATTCATTTTTGAAGTTTCATGAAGTATATCACTAGATTAAAATTATTATACTTATAAGATTTAAGAAAGTGATATGTTGTCACATTCTTTGGTTTTAATTATAATTAAATTACTTTCATTGAAAAAATTTAATTAAATGAATATAATCCGACCCTTAGGTGATATGGGTCGACTTTTAGTCATCCAATAGTTTTTTTCCAAGTGTTAGGGTAATTTTATAATCTTATATTTACCCTTAATTACCCGATTTACCTTTAACTATAGTAAATAAAATTTACCGTAGTTACTATTCACAATGCCCAAAAATAAAAAGTAGCTTATTAACATAATTTGGACCCACTGATTCCAAATATGGAATCCATTTTTCCAAATTCAATACACAAAATATGAAGAAATTAAATTAATATTAATCCCGTTGTTGAAAGAAAACAGTTTTTTCTTTAAAACATTGCAAAAGATAGAATTGATTTAACCTACGAATTCAAGGTAAAATCAATGCTAATGACATACATTATATTAAATGGTAAAAATATATACTATTTATACATTAAAACCATTAAATATTATAATTTAACCACATAAGATATTACGATGAAAAAAGATGTTTTTAATTAAAATATAGCGTGTTTTTACTATTCATTTAAATATGAAAGTTATCGGAAAAATATCAACACTTTGTCTAATGTAAATTTTTATATCATTACTCAAAAGAAGAATTTTATTTTGTCAAATTGAACTTATAAACATGTCAAAAACTAGATTTAATGTGGGTGCGCCATCAAAAGGCGGCAAAACTGCATTTTTTTTAAAATACTTATTTTACCCGAAAAATTTATTTTGTTCTTATATTATGTTCTAGAAATGTGTAAGATGAATAATAATGTTATAAAATTAAAATTTTAGTTAACACTATTCATAACGGCTAGTTCATAACAATATTATAATAATATACCGTTGTTTAGTAAAACCCAGTGTTGTGTACAACACACACTATCGAGGAAGGTCGCGATTGCGTGTAATGCAAGCCAAGTCAGGGTTGCGTGTTGCGCAAGAATCCTTCGTTGTTTCGTATAACATAATCCAACCATATTTCATTTATACATTGAATATATATATATATACTCAATGTTGCGTAGAATAACTATTATCAAAATTGTGTGTAACACGATCCATGAATAGTGTTGCGTATACTGCAAGCTAATACGGTGTTGCGTATAGCGCAAGGTAATCTTGGTGTAGCACAAGACATTAATGAAATTAAAAGAATATTTTTCATAAAATCTTGGGGTGTTACATTCTACCCCCCTTAAAATGAATTTCACCCTCGAAATTCGTCGGGGTTATAAATGGTTTACTACTCGAAGGTTTGTTTAATAGAAACCCACGTCGTAAAAAGGAATACCAAAACATGGCTTTTAAAAACTAAAGTATGAAATGTAATGGTTACCCAAATTAACTCATCACGGGGTTTCCACATAGGAGAAAATAGGTGAAAATATGGATATGGAAGAAAAATCTAACCATCAAGTTCTGATGGAGAGTGGTAGAGAACATGGCTATGAAAAAGCCAAAAATCACAAAGCTATTGATTTGTGATGATCTAAAGTACCATCTGATTAATCGGATATAAGGGAACTATGACAACATTTTTGGTTTTCAAGATCATTTCCCTAATGTTGATGAATTAAAAGAAATACTTGCATGATTTTGGTAAAATCTCACTGTTGTTTGTAAATTGAACAATTTCCACTTCATCCCTTAAAGAAATGAAGTTGAATTTGTTATTCATGATGTGTTAGCAAATCATGTGATAGAATGATGGGTCATTCCATCTCTTTCAAAAAAAAGGTTAGAAAAAGTTATAAGTCCATCTTATTGTTAGATTAATCGTATATGGTTTCCAAAAATGAACTTATACTTCATATATCATACTGCATAATAAAATAAAACTAGTTTAAACTAACCAGGGACTTCCTGTAGGCCAGTGGTAGGCGATAAAGGCCAGTCGCACTTTGGTTGTGGGTTCGATTCCCACAGCCTTGTCCGACGCGATGGGCTGTCGCCCGTCCTGCAGGTTGTCCTTTTTCTAAAGCTATATTACTATAACATCCCATCAACAATATCAAAAAAGTTTTATCCTTAAACAATACTAACTTATGTCCAACATAATCCATTCCAATCTTTAGTCTTATCTAAAATACATCGGTCCAAGCTCATAGTATAAAGAAAATGATCACGTGAATGATATCATTTATCCCCCATATATCATAATATATATCTTGTTGGTCAAATTAAAAACATGTGAATACCTTAATCATGTATTCTCTTGAATAATGAATATCCATTGAACCTTAGTGAAAATATGCATGCAGTTAAAAGTTAACACTTTCCATATACCAAAATCCAAAAATTATATATACTCAAACCATGAAATAACCTTCTCCTTATATCAGTCATGAGCTCATGAATACTATCAAACATTTAATTTTCTCTTTATACCTTCATTATGCACATATCATCTACTTTCCAAAAATACTGGTACCATTCATCACACACTTTCAAAACATAAGGAAAGACAACAGTGTAACAATCCTTAGATGTCTCTTTATTCCATAGTACCATGAGAATACTTATACAACATTACACATGATAAACATGCAATCATTCCACTGCATTCTTAAACCATTGATCGAGATTCAACAATTCATTCATCTCACATATCATTTGTAGTATCTTCATCATCATCAACATAAATACTACCCATACGACCATACTGATTCTCTTCATGAGACTTTACCTTATAGAATTGGTTTGCATAATGCCTGTACATTCCACATTTAAAACATTTAACCATTGTTGATGTCGTAGAAATACCATTCTCCTCATCCCTGGTGTTAACTGAACCTTTTCCTTTAAACTTACTGGCTTTGTGTCCTTCTTTTCCACACCCAAATCATCTTCCAGTTCCTTTGAAACATTCTCCTTGATGCCTGTTCCCACATGATTTACATAGGGGAAATTGAACTTTCTTTCCTCTATGATCATCATGAAACTCCATCTTTCTCTTATTAGCTGAGCCAGGAAACTTAGCAAATTTTACTTTATTGATCATATTATGAGATTGTTGATTCGTCATAATAATGATGTTTGGACTTCTAAATCCCATTTCATTTGGATTCTCATGAAGAATATCATTCCATTGTCGGTCATATCCTCCATTATCATGAATCATCTTATTTCCAGCCATTGTCTAAAACCCAAAAAGAATAGTGTGAGAGGAAAAAATCATAATAATGGGGGAGTAACATCAATATCTAACATATTAGGTTAAATTATAAGATCGTTGCCATAGTTCTAGGACTATATCCTATACGTATACTTATCCTTAGGGGTATACCTAGACATACCTTAGAAATATCTCTAGGGATCTCACTAACATTTTCACATCCTAGTTTCCAAAGGTTGAATAAACCTTTCCTCTGATACCAACATTAGAGACCTGAAGCTTGACGTACATGGACATTACATTACTTTTGAAGAATACTTAGTACATAACAAAAACACACACACAAGGATAGTAATAGTTTAGTGTCTTTGGAAAATCGGAATATAATCTTCTAATCATGGTAAAGATCTTCAACATCTCCTATAAAGATCTTCCTTTTCTTCATAAAACTTTTCTTTATATCCTGGGGAAACTAAAACATAAAAGGGTGATACCAAATTCTCAGTAAGGGTAAACAAAATAAATATCAATCACATCATATTCATAAGAACATAACATTTTGGAAATCTTAACCTGCAAAAGAGAGCATAATTTCATAACATGAGATAAATCATAGTAGTGAAATGAAATCCCAATAATCATAACTTAAAACATGAAACATTGTGGCATACACACATACTCATAGAGAATCATATCTTATTAGTCAAGACTCATTGCCGAGACTATCTTAGTGGACAAAGTCCATTTTTGAACCGAGTCACCCTCGTTTCAGTCCTGTTTCACTGAACCGATATAACCTACCTTTCCAGCCATGTCTATCTCATGAGATATAAAAACATTACCCAATGAATTGGAGGGAGATATAGGTCCCACCAATCTCATAATGATACCATTCTTATGTGTTCCACAAAATCATAAATCATACATCATTGCATAACCCATGTAATAAAAATAGGAATCATAAACATCCTGACATCATAAAACAATTAATATAAGATAAATGAATTCATAAAAATAATTCCATCACAACATAATCAAATCAATGTAATGATAGGGATAAAAACAGAACCCTTTATTATCTTAGATGGAAGATAATTTTGATAAAACACTTGAACTCCATTCTTGAGGAAAATATCATTTCTACTTCAAAAACATTTTTCCTTTCTTAAAATGTCATACAATTTTAAACTAAAATATGTTGATTAAAAATAAACTTGAAAACTTGTAAAGGAAGCTTCTTGGAAATAATGTTTTAAAAATATATTCATGCCGTATAAGTTCAAAAAAAATTCTTTGTACTTTTGTCGGAAAAGTCAAAAAGTACCTCGTATGAAAAACGACAAAAGATTTCTTTCATATCTTTTACTAAAACCTCACCGAAGGGTAAAATTGGAATTAAACAATTGTAGGTGGATGGAAATAATATTACATATTGAGGAAACATGGATGTGGATGATAAAATACACCCCAGTAAATACCAAAGTATAAACAATCTTGGATAAAAATGAGATTGTGATATTTCCCTTACCTTATGTCCGATATGCTTTTTACTTATCCGAACCTCCTGTATAATGATTTAAATAATGTCATTATCTTATTACAGAATCATATTCATTGTTATGATATCTTATATGGTTCACTTATGACTTTATATTACCCGTTCTTTTGTAAATTCCATTTTAAAGAAACGTGTTGGGTAAAATCGTTTCATTTCTCATAGGTGTTTGGACTTGTTGTTCATGAAATTATTATTACTTATATCATGATTTACTTACTTCCAGAATATAAAACAATATATATATCATATATATTCAGTATATATGAAACGAAACACACCGTTCATGGAGACGGTAGTCCGTATGTACGCATGAACGCTGTTTTCCTTTCCTTATTGTCTTGAATGGAAGTAAGTAGATGACATATATATATACATAAATACAGTAGATTTAACATGTCATATATTTCATTATTATTCATTATATATACTTTATAATCATTCTGGAATGGTTAACATGGATAATGAATCTCATCGCGTCGTGGAGACGGTAGTCCGTACGTATGCACGAGCGATGATATCGTTCCCATGGTCATGGAATTGTGTTGAAGTGTATGTATACTAATTCAGTATCAATATCACTTTATAATAATCATATATAGTTACTCATTAAACCATTATACCCGTCCAATTAAGGTGGTGGCGGAAAATAGATTACACCACGGCATGGAGACGGTATTCCGTACGTACGCACACGCGGTGATTTCCTTTTTCCGTAGGATGGATAGTGGGTTAATTAGAGTTGTTTCATATTTATAATAACATATCAGTATATAATAAATACTGATGTTATTACATTATCATGAAACAACTAAATAAGAAGAATTTGAAGAAGAATGAAATTGAAAAAGATCGGTAATGGATATTACCTCTTTTTGACGCGCCTTTTCTTAACCTACACTTAAAGAACTAAGGATGGTCTTTGAAGAAGAACAGGACCTCTAGGATGATACTAGGGAAGTGGAGAAGAGATTTTTTCAGGGGTTGGCCGTTCTTGAATGCTCAAATTGGTGTGAGGAGGAGAGGGAGGAGGTGCCCTTTTATAAGGGAGGAGAGGGTCATCTTAGGAAAATCTCAAAATATTATTTTATATTAAGGTAAAATTAGGTTTATAATGGTTCCAAAAGGTCTTATTTCGAAACTAAAGTGGGGATGGGTCGCAATACTCTCATACAATAGGATTTAGACAAGTTTAGGTTATTATTTTAACCTTATCAATTAGATTTAACTCTAAGTTAAATAATTTAACTTTTACCGTGTCTTTTTGTTTTCTTACACTATATGGTTAATAAACTTACTATATCAAGCCAAAAGAACCCCAAGTTGTTTATTATTAATATATGTAATCTTATTTAAGTGATTTGGCCGAACCTTAGATTTTTAGGAATAAAATAACAATTAATAATATAATATTTGTTTTAAAAACAAATTTATGTCAATTTTGACACGATTTGGTACATGATTTTTATGAAATTCATAAAAGAATGATAAGAGCAAACCAAGTTTCTTAAATCAACAATAACATGTCATAATGACCTATAAAATTAGTGTAAGTCATAAAAAGTCTCAAATTACATTTATTTGGGCATTTATAACATCAATTATGTCAATATTTCATTAATAAGAAAATTACTACATCATCACTATGTCATAATAAATGATAATTGTTTAATCCCTAAAAATTCTAAATAAATTCCAATGATTTAGATAATTGTATTAGCTCTCTGGAGACTATTAATTTTCTAAGTTTCATGAAGTTTATCACTAGATTAAAATTATTATACTTAGAAGATTTAAGAAAGTTACATGTTGTCACATTCTTTGGTTTTAATAATAATTAAATTATTTTCATTGAAAAAATAATCCGACCATTAGGTTATATGGGTCGACTTTTAGTCATCCAATAGGATTTTTCCAAGTGTTAGGGTAGTTTAATAATCTTATATTTACCCTTAATTACCCGATTTACCTTTAACTATAGTAAATAAAATTTATCGTAGTTACTATTCACAATGCCCAAAAATAAAAAGTAGATTATTAACATAATTTGGACCCACTGATTCCAAATATGGAATCCATTTTTCCAAATTCAATACACAAAAGATGCAGAAATTAAATTAAAATTAATCTCGTTGTCGAAAGAAAACGGGTTTTTCATTAAAACATTGCAAAAGATAGAATTGATTTAACCTAATAATTCAAGGTAAAATCAATGCAAATGACATACATTATATTAAATGGTAAAAATATATTCTATTTATACTTTAAAACCATTCAATATTATAATTTAACCACATAAGATATTACGATGAAAAAAGTTGTTTTTAATTAAAATATAGCGTGTTTTTACTATTCATTAAAATATTAAAGTTATCGGAAAAATATCAAAACATTATCTAATGTAAATTTTTATATCCTGATTAAAAAGAAGAATTTTATTTTGTCAAATTGAACTTATAAACATGTCAAAAACTAGATTTACAGTGGGTGCGCTATCAAAAGGCGGCAAAACTGCATTTTTTAAAAAATACTTATTTTACCCGAAAACTTTATTTTGTTCTTATACCATGTTCTAGAAATGTGTAAGATGAATAATAATGTTATAAAATACA
The DNA here is from genome assembly GCA_963277665.1 of Viscum album. Classification (NCBI taxonomy): domain Eukaryota; kingdom Viridiplantae; phylum Streptophyta; class Magnoliopsida; order Santalales; family Viscaceae; genus Viscum; species Viscum album. Next base: position 2,020,468,217 of record OY728127.1, read on the forward strand.
AATTTTAGTTAACACTATTCATAACGGCTAGTTCATAACAATATTATAATAATATATCGTTGTTTAGTAAAACCCAGTATTGCTTATAACACACACTATCGAGGAAGGTCGCGATTGTGTGTAATGCAAGCCAAGTCAGGGTTGCGTGTTGCGCAAGAATCCTTCGTTGTATCGTATAACAGAATCCAACCATAATTCATTTATACATTGAATATATATATATATACTCAATGTTGCGTAGAATAACTTTTATCAAAATTGTGTGTAACACGATCCAAGAATAGTGTTGCGTATACTGCAAGCTAATACGGTGTTGCGTATAGCGCAAGGTAATCTTGGCGTAGCACAAGAAATTAATGAAATTAAAAGAATATTTTTCATAAAATCTCGGGGTGTTACATTCTCTGACAAAACATGCTTCAAGAAATGAAGCATATAACAATTGAAACAATTGTAATAATGAAAAAATTATCAACAAACAAGAAATAATAAATTACAATTAAATTATATATTTTATTATAAATATTAATACAGTTTTGGTATATATGAATTACATATTTAATACCATAATAATGGTGTTTAAATAATCTTCAACGAAAGGGAAACATGAGGTAATAGATTTGGTCTCAATTTGCTTTTATTGTGTCATATGGTAATGTTATGATCAAAACATTTTTATCTTGATTTTTTAACAAAACATTTATATTTAATATCATAAATAATTTAAATTTATTGATAATATATTTTTCAATTTTAGTAATTTTATACAAGGGGGTTTTACTCGAATGTTATCATGTGCTAATAAATTTCATAACTCAATTTTTTTCATTGGGTTAAATTATGTCTCCATTATTAATGATATTATAATATTTTTATTGTAATAAATTTTCATAATTTTAATCATTATTTTTGATTTTTTATATGAATTAACATTTTATAAACATTATCAAAAAAATTATTAATCTACAAACTTATGGTTTTATCTTTGTAATATTTTTTATCCATTTTTACTCCACTTTTATGTATTTGAAATTTTGCACCTATTTATTTTTATGAGTTCTATATAAATCAAATTTCTTTTTTTAAATCATTAATATCATAATATTTGTTTTATTTAATTAATAATTTTATTTATTTATTTTATGGGTTCTATGATTATGATGTTACAAATTTTGTAATTTATTTTGTCTCGAAACTCCCATATTTGAGACACATATTCTTTTATGCACATAATTCATTTCATATGGTGTATATAAAAACAAATTAATATTTAACATCATGTATTATTAATAATAAATGTATTTTATATTAAAAATTATGATTTATCTATTTATTTTGGGTATTATTATGATTTTTCATTAACTATAATTAACTTTATTTCAATATCCCATTATTGAGGATTATTTTAATGTTATGCATAGAATTTCTTTTATGAGTTTCATATATTGATCATTAAATTTATTTAACATTATTTACTATTTATTCATGATGATTAATGTTTTAATTAATTTTTATTCGTTCAAGGGGATATAATTTTAATGTTACTAAATAGGTAATAATTTATTTTATAATCTGACATTATTTTGGGATTATATATGTTTTCATTGAAGAAATATTATCATTTATCCATAATAATATCCAATCATAAAAATATTCCTATATATTATCATGAATATAATTTTGTGTTAAAATATATATCATATCTACTTATTGGGTTTTACATTAAAATTTATAATATTGAATAAGGATATATTTTCAATTTCCATTATCATTTCAACACAAAATTTTATTACAAAAGAATATTGTTTATAAATTAAAATGATTTTATTATATATTTTAAATGAATTAGACATGAAATTAAGGGTGTGAATCATAATTATATATACCTTTGATAAATCCACAAGTATCATTAGAAAAATCAATAAGCTTACATTAAAAGGGATTTGGTGTATACCCACTCCATGGTTAAACTATCTTGAAGTATGGTATTGATGGTATATATATCATGATGTTTGGAATTATAATGTAAAATATTGGGAATTATTTTATTTTGAGTTCAGTTATTATTATCCATGAGATTATTTCACTGATATTATCTAGGGATGAATTTTCTGCTCGTTTTATTGACTAAATAGTATGTGTGTTCAGTTATTTACCTTTCTATATTTATTATGATATTTTTAGTCATGATAATCATGTTATTTTTTATATTACATGTGTTTATGTTCTTAAACTACCCAAAACAATTAGGCATCATTGATTCATGTATCTTCCTCTGTAATTAACCCTTAGTGAGCTTTTTATCTTACCCTTATTTTTTAACTTCTCCATATTATGATGAAGGATACTTTTAATGGGTTAAATGATATATTATATTTTCATTCAATATGTTGTATTTTTTATAAAATGATGTAATGTAAAACAGAAGACTTTATATATTTTATCAAGACTACTAAATAATTATGTTCATTGGGATTTGATCTCATGTATATTATTACAATGTAACAAATTAACCACCAACTCAGGTAAACTAGTGTTAGAGTATTTATAGGTGGTATCAATTGATGTTTAGTAATGTGTTAATGTACATAACCCTCTTATATAAATCATGGAAAGGAATAGAGTAAAATTATAATGTTTCGTTAGAGAATGATTCAATGGTTTTCTATTTTCATACATCCCTTTATAAAGACAACATGTTCATGTGGTTTTGAATCACTATTACCCAAGGGTAATAAATTCAAAAGTTGTACGTTTAGATTTAATTATATCACCCCAAGTGAAAAAATTGCCATAATGTTTACCTAGTTTGAAACACATTGGTGATATTTTTTTATAATTCAATTTTTTCATTACATATCATTATAGATGATTTGAATAGATGATGATAATTAATGATCTATGATAAACAAATACTATATTATATTTAGGAGAGGGTGTAATGATTTAGATATCCTATAAATTATTCCATGGTTTTCCACAATGACTAATTTTTATAACACATTGATTTTCTGTTTTATTAAATGAATAGAAACCAAATGAATCATGTTAACGTTGAATATGATAGAAAATGTAATGAATATGAGAAACAAATTTGGACGACGACTACACTGAATAATATCATAATTATGTATAATAATATTCAATAATATAATACTAACATTATATACCATAAAAAACTCTTAGACTTCCCAATAAATTTAAGGATGGAATCCACTATAGGCTTTAGTGGTGGAGACTATGGATGAAAGAAGTTTTTATTTCATTCATGTCAAAATTATAAAAGGTTAAAACTAATATAATATCTAAAAATAATATGAAAATATATTATTTATGGAAAATATGGTCATTAGGAAATGAATTTCCATGTATAATTGAAGTGTTTAATAATGATAAATAAATTTAATCATATAGATCCATTTATATTTTGTTGTCTTCAATTTTGCTTATATGGGAATTAACTGATTTAATTTTCTCTTATAAATGATAACACATATATGGATAAGATACCTATGTTTAATTAAATGTGTTGATCTTTTTGTTGGTATTATAGAATTATATTATAAAATTATTTTCAACATTGGTTTTTTGGGTATAAGAATCATTAAACATGTAATTATAGGGTCATTTTTTTGGATGCATAGTTGTATTCATCAATGATTTACTAATTAATTTTTGATCCCATGAAGGGGTTTTTAGTTAATTGTTAGTCATAAGTTCAAAATCATAGATACCCAATCTGAGGTTTTATGTGGTGGGGTCTTGATGTGATAAATGACATGTAGGGAAAAATTAAATTAGGTTGATATATATGTATCTATATGGTTTAAAATGAAGTATTATTTAACTTTCTGGGGAGGGGTCGATCATATAGATGTGTATGGGATTTTCTATGCTTTCGCCTTTTGGTTGTAATGTTGGTTCATGGTTTCTCACTTGTTCCTCAAAAGTGACTTGATAATAAAAAATCAATTGTCAGTCAGTTGTTTAGTTAGTAACAAATTATTAATATTATTTGAATACATGGGAAAACATAATTTGTAGAGAAATATATTGTTTTTAAGAAGTGATTAGACGACTAATAGTTTTTTAGGATGTTAATAATCTTTTATGAATGTTATGGGAATAAAATTAATACAGTTTTATAAAAAGGATATATGAAACAACGGGTAAAAATATTTCGTGTATAGCTAGTCCATGGGGCATAAACCCATAATTGAAGGGTGAAAAGTGTAAAACACTTACCCCTAGAAAACTTGATGTTCTAGTTGGTATGATTTTTTTAAAATAATTTATTTTTCTGATACATACTTATGGAAGGGGTTATGTTGAGTTTTGTGTGTTACTATTGTCGTTTATAAATTATTTTACTATTTCGGATAACTTATGCTAATTATTTCGGTATTGAAAAAAAATTATAGATATGTGGAAATAATTTTAACACTATTATGGATGTTAGTAGCTTTTAAAATTTAATTATATTTCATACGGATAAAAAAATTAATATTATGGATTCTTTCCTTGGAGTGATGTGTAATGTATAAATTGAATGAAAAATAACTAATGGATTAAATTTTGATTATAAAATTAGAATATATGACGTAATTATAAATCCATATTTCCTTCTATAGTAATTGAATTCATTAACATTAGGAAAATATTATGTAAAAAATAATTATCTTATTCCCTTTTTATCAGATTAATTAGTGGTTTTTTAACTCATCCAAGATGTATAGTGATGTATTCTATAACGTCCTCTTTTCATTCACTTTTTCATGATCAATGATCTCTAACACCTTCCCTAAATTATTTTATTTAATTCCAATATTTTCACTTACCATCAATATTATCATAGTTTTATACACAGTTATGTGTAATATATTTCCATTTACCTCTTTTAAGTGGATGTTTTTTGACGATTTTAACGAGTATGTTTTTCAAAAAATAATTTTTAAATTGAAAAAAATTGATTTATAAGAGTAATTAAAAATTTAAGAGATGGAATTTATTGAATTTCTAGAAAATCTAAATCCCTACAATTTTTAACAAGAACATTATGCTCGCTATCATACTTAGACATGAAACATAGAGATAACATGACCCATGAAATACATTATTTAAATATGTCAATTATAAACTATAAATTTAATTACTGGTTATATAAAAACATATATTTTTTTAAATATATATAAATCTTCTAATAAAAAATTATTTTTAACATTCACTTAGTTTTTATTATAGACAATTTACTCATCAACTGGTATGTATTTTTCACAAAATGATTTTTACACCTCTCTGTCATAATATAATATAATTATCTTTTATCACTTTTAGAAAATTTATTTTATAAAATTAAATTAAATTTTTAAATAACCATCGCAAAATTATATTTGGTTTAATTTTTTTGGAGATTTCTATGAAGATTATTTTTCAATGAATAGTAAAAAATAGTGGTTTTTAAAAATTGTAATTTTTTTAAATAAATTATGTAATTTAGAAGTCAAATTATAATATGTATTGAATTTCAAAGAATTATAATTATTTATTATTTATATAAAATTTAAGTAATTAAATATTAATCATGTTTATACCGAATTTTGGTATAAGTTTATTTTTAGGGCCAAAATCTATTCTCCTGAAAACTCTTTTTATGTGAAAATTGATTCTCCATTTAAATAAATTAAAATAATAATTTTTGATGAATTATTCATATAAAATTTGTTGATTATATATAATAATATTCTAATTTTTATCAATTTCATGACGATTAATATTCATAAATCTAATTTTAGATCATCTTGTGCATGAAAAAATGCATTTATTGAAAACTGGTTTTCGCATCATTTATGTATTAAAAATTAAAATAAATTTTTAAACTTATGCGAAATAAATATAATAAAATGGACTAAATATTTTTCTACCTGAATAGTTAATATTATTTGTTATGGTAAAGCTCATTTTCCCCCGAATTAATTGTTAATACATTAACTAATTAATTACCTTGTTTAATGTTAAAATGGGTTTACTGATATGTGAAACCAAAATATAAGAGTATTTTTTCAAAATAAACTGGAAAATACCATATTTTATGAAATTAAATAATCCTCATTATGTCCCTTGTTAGAATAAAATGTAATTTTGGAAAAAAAATTCTTATTAATTTCATCGTCATCTTGTATTATTTAGGAAATTTCATAGTGGTTTCCAAGAAGGTCACCTAACCCACATAAAAAGGGGAACATCCTCCATTCACTTATCACAAATCTAAAAAAATTCATATACATAAAGACCAGAAAAAATACCTCCCTAAAATCTTTATACACATTATATATGTCTTCTTCTTTCTAAAATACCACCCATAGGGTCCTTAATATGAGATACAAATCATTTTCTTATTATAGAATTTAATTATCTTCATAAAGCTCTTTATTTTTTACAACATCTATTTCCACCATCCATTATATATTAACAGTAAAAATATAATGAAATAATTATCTGAATTTTAATTATAAATTATTTTGTTAATTTTACAATATTTATTTGTCTTAATCTCAATTAAATTTGAAACAAAGTCATCACTTGTTTGTATTGCGGACTACGACAGCACGAACTGAGATATTTTTTTTCCATCCACGGCTCAAATAAATGGTAATAATAATAAAAATTATTAATATATGATATACACATGACAAGATAGTGTTTTTATATTAATATACCAACCACTTTCATACACATTCTCACAATAAGTTATTGATATCATCACTTGTACATACGTACGACCTATCATCTTCCAGAAGAGATGTGAAACATTTTCCATGTCTATCATTCAGAATGGCTCTAAAATTTAACAAAAAAATAAAATAATTAATTGATATAATTAATATAAATATATTTAATATAACACATCGAGGTTTTTTGGAAGATTTTTTTTTCAAATTTATTTTATCTTATTGATATTTTAGGTTATATGTAACACTAATTCTAGCATGTGTTATTGGAAACACTGAGCTTAAACGAAAGATGAAATATTATTAAAATATTTTGATACATATTGGAGGTTATTAGTAGTATTAACTAATTTATGAAAATATATGGTTTAAACATGTATATTAAATTTTTTATTTGGCGACAATTTAAATAAAAATTAAAATAGAGGAAATCATTTTTTGAGAACCTCTTTTTATGGTAAGAGATTAACTCAAAAATTTCAAAAACCCAATTTTTTTGAATTGTTTTAATATTATTTATATTTTATATATTCAATAAAATATTCATCATTCATCGTATGTGCTTTTTAGGCAGGAGATAATAATAGATTCAATTTTATGCCTCAAATTTATATTTTTTTCAAAAATTGTATTCATGAATTTTTGAGAACGTATTTTGAAAAATAAATTTTAAAACATTAATAAAATATATATTAAAAAATAAATTCATTTTTTAAATATAAAATCTATATTATCATAGTGCTGCGATTTGATAATTTTTAGAAACGATTAATTTTTTGATGAAAAGTCCCAAATAGTGATGTATAAATTAAAAATCCAATTTGGTTTAAAATATTTATAATGATAAATTATATTTTATTTTAATAAATTAAAATTAGTTAAAAATTACATATATTAATCAATTTATAACATTGGAATCATTTTTTTAATATAAAACCTCTTTAAGAATTTGAACCTTTTCTGGTTGAAAACCCATTTTCTCGTTGTGTGTGACTGATTAGTTTTCAATTAAATTTTCTACATTCATGAATTTATATTTTAATATTGAATTTCTTATTTTCATAAGGAATAATTTATATTTTTTTAAAAGTTAAACTTTATTCTCTACCTAATTAACAGCATAAACTATAAATATACATTTTTGTAATTAAGGTATACATGTATATATCGGGGGTTAAACAAAATTTAAAAGTATTAAAATGACCTCAAATTTTTATAAAATATATTTTTGGACATATTTTGACACTATAATGACTATTTATTAATAATAATCAATTTCTATGCCTTTTCCTATAAGAAATATGTGGGTAAAAATTTAAATAAGCATTCAAGTGTTGCTCACACATCGTTTATAAGAGGCCACACACTCTTTTATCTTATTCACTACATCAAACCATTTTTGTTCAGGTAATAACTACCCAAATAAACTCCAGACATCAATAATGGAATATTATAATATCAATGTTTTTCAATATCTATCCTATAAGGTATTTTGGTTAAATCCTATGAAGGTTACCTAAAGAAGAGGTAAAGTACTACAACATGTGTTTTATTGTACTTAATCAAACAACTACTTAAAATCATATTAATACATTATGATATAATAAAACAATTATCTAGAATATATTTATATATTTTTTATTTTATTTTCAATTCCAAAAACCATCTCTTAATCTATCAAATGGGTTACAAAATCAATAAATTGGTGTATGATAGACTATCACTTCACGAAATGATTTTATTCATTATTTCATTACCAACTCTCACAGATTAGTATGATGATGGATATATTATATATATATATAAGATATTTAAAATATAATTATATCTATTTATCCTTTATATCATATGTAGAAATTTAAATTTCATTTCGCAGGGGATACGATAAAGTCATTCATGTGTTTAGAGGACTACCACCTCATTTAGTGATGTGATGTTTTTACTAACACTTTACATTGAAAATAATAATGATAAATTTAAGAAATATATGTGGAAAAATTTCATAAATATGATATTAATGACATATTTATCACCATTAAATGATAAAATATCATTTTATGTCTATCCTTTTTATTCATTTGCAATATGTTGTTGTGGTTTATGTTAATGTGGACTACTAACATCATGATGCAATGTGACACTATCCTTTCATCACCACCACATATTGATGATATTTATAAGTATAATTAAATAAAATAAATTCAAAATTATTATATTATTATAATTATGTAAATATAAATTATTACTTACAAAATTTCTATAATTATCATTTTAAAATGTTAACGTTACTCTTGCATACATTAGACCTGACATATGATTGATTGTTACATACATTGTTTCTCAAAACAACCATTCATGATTGGTCTTTATAGAATAATTTATTTTTAAATATTATTATTATTTATTTATTACTATAGTATATATTATGTAACCATGATAAATTTATGTGGATAGAAAATAATAAATCAAAACATATAAGAAAAAAATTGGGTCATGACCCAAAATGTTATTTTAACAAGAAATTATTAATAAATGGGTAATAAATGGTCATAAGTAAAATAACATGGTATGATATATATATATATATAGATATAATTATGGTTATATAATATATTTTTAATAATCTTATTTTTATTATATATGAGGTTTAGAAATATATAAAGGATGTTGGGACATAATGTAAGTGATTTTAGCCTATATTATTTCTCGGAGATATATGCAAATCCACTGCTGGTTTATTTTTTGTAGTTGATATAATAACACTTTTAAATTTTATATAATTAATCTAATAATATTCATTTTTTTAATAATTAACTTTATGTTATACTTTATAATGTCTTATGATCCAAAAGACTACTAATCTTTTAAGTGATTTTGGTGTCACTATTATTTTTTTTGAAACATAATCTATATTATCCATGTGAATCATTTATTTTGTTTATATAATTGAAAGGAATTTATTTTATGATTCATATCCTTGAAAATATTTGGATTTACATGTCCATTTGAGTATATCTGGTTTATGTGGTCTATATATCAAACGTTAGCAATGTGGTATGGTATTTTTTAATCATATATCCTTTTTGGATACCTAAGTTATGTTATGTACGAACCTTCTTCCTTGAGATGTATATAATATTTTTTTTAAATTTTATATCATTAATATTATTTTTTCATAATATTTTTATTTTTATTTTATTTTATTATTTCATGGGAATATTATTCCATGTTACCTATCTGGTAATATTTTTATGTTTCAACCTCATTGTTTATTGGGATTATTTATGATTATGAATCCCATGATTAAATATTATGAATTACCTCTCAAGAAACACTTGAATTTAATTGTCATATATTTATGTCATGATAATAATTGTTTTTTAATTTATATTCCTCTATTTATGTACCCAATATTTTAAAATAATTTTTTGATAAAAATTGCCTTTTTTCTATCTTTGGTTGAAAACCTATTTTCACCAAAAACCTTATTTTATACAAATTTATTCAGATTTTTTATACTACTAAAATTATTTTCTAAATTAATTAATATCCATAATTGATTCATTAATGAATAAAATTTGATTGAATCTTCATATAATTTTAAAATCAATTCATATTTTCATTTTGAAAAATATATGAAAGGATTATTTATTTTAATGTGTATGAAAACAACATAATTTCCCATTGTTCTAGACATTATTTTGTTCTAAACATAATTTATTTGTTTTAGATGTTTTTTTCAAAGAAAAAAGTTCAAAATATTTTTATTAGTTTTTCAATGTGGATTGGTTATTTTCTTCAATAATTATATTATATTATTTTTGATGATTACTTTATATGTTTTCAAGGTAATTTTAAATGGAATGTATTTGAAAAATATTTTATTTCCTAAAAAAAATTTCAAAGTGGATTTAATATTTCCATAAAATATGTTTTATATCATTTTTAAAACCATCGTTTATAGATTTCAATTTTTATTATAAAATAAAAAAATTTAAAACAAATTATTATTTTTCATTTTTAAAAATGGATTTTCAATGAAATGTTATTTTTATCAAGAAATATTCCATGAATTTTATTATTTAAAATAATTTTCATTCTATGGTAATATCCCTTGATGATGATTTTTATTAAGTAGGGATATGATCCATGTATAGATATATTATAATATCTCTAAAAGGATTATTTTGATGATTTAAAGATGATTATGAAAACTATTTTTCATCCACGAGTTATAAATTGATAAATGTTTTATGAAACCAGATTATCCTCCGTAGTTTATAGCATGATAAAATTATTATTAAAGCTACATCATTTCAAATGGATATTCTATTATGAAATAATGAAATTATTATAAAACCTATCACTTTTACAGAGGTTATGATATGATTAAATATTTATGAAAACCATTTCATTTCATGGGTTATGATATGAGGAATTTTTTACAATATTATATAACATATAAATATTTTTTCGTTAAGAGATAGTTGGGACCTATATTTCTCTCCAATTCCTTGGGTAGTGATTTATATATCAGGATATATACAAGAATGTAATATGGATTGAAATCAGATTAGTAATCGTCTTTTTTTCTATGATGGTATTGGGGGTGAACATCGACTACTATGATACATTAGGGTATGAATCCATCCCACTATAATATCCTTGATAGCGGGCCTTCAAAATTATGTATTGATTTTATATTCATATATGTATTACAAAAATCGTTGTCTTAATGGTAATATTATTTTCTCTTGGATCATGTACTTTGATTCTCATATTGCTCCACTCTTACCAACATAAAATAAATATTAAATGACTCAATATTGCAGTCATTGATTAATATGTTTTGGTTTTCAATTATTATTTTCTGGGACTCATGCCCATATGTTCATCTTATTTATATGTATCTCCCTTGTTTACTCCTACTGGAAATCTGATATCACCCATTATTATGTTTCCTTTTTCGAAATAATGATGAATTTTTTTATATATGATATATTTATAAGAATGGTTATATATAATAATAATGTAAGGGAAGATGATGTAGTCTATATATGAACAAGTTTTCATGTGTTTCTAGTTTCCAAATACACTAAATTATTATGGCACTTGTGTGTTTATTTTTGTAATGAATTGAATATTCATCTAAAAATATGTAATATCTATTTGAAAATCCTGGATAGTTACATATATCATTTAACTATATAAAATTCACAAGAACCAGATCATCTGTTGAAAAACATCCAACAGAAAATAAAGAAGTTAACACCAAAAACAATATAGTAATTAAATATTATTACAAATTGGTAATAAGATGTTATAATAAGATCATATATGATATTATAAATATGAATAGTTTTCTATTATAAATTAATTAAATGTTTAATATCATTATAATGGAGGGTAAATCATGCTCAATTAATGGGAAATATTAGGTAAGGGATTTTGTCACAATTACCTATCATTGAGACATATTGTAATGTTATAAACCTTATTTATTTTATATGGTATATACACTACTATTTATACATATAATAAAAGTAATCATTCTTATTTCATGGAATGTTTTTTTCAATTTGAATTATTTCATCCAATTGTATTTGACTTGAATGTAACCAGTTGGTAAGAAATATCATAACACAATTTCAATTCAATGGATTAAATTACATATCATTTATCATTTATATTCTAATATTATATGTTTAATTTATTATAATTAGTTTATAATGTACATAAATATTTTGATTGGATTTAAATTTGATCCCATAATAAATCCATTGATTAATCCCAACATAATGTATAATATCGTTGTAAGATATTTTGTCACTATTTACACTAAATTGAGACCTCATTATACATTTATGATTATTAATTTTAATCGGGATTATCTACTACCCCTTTGATTTTTTTATATCACGACCCTTATTATATTAATTTTATATGATATTTCATTTTAATTAATTTCATTCATGGGATTCATGATTCAATAATTACTGAATCATTAAGGGTTTTCATCTCAATGTTCCGTCCTTTGAGGCATATATCCTTTTATGATCCCAATTATATTAATATGTTTTATATACATCAAATTTAAAATTTATAATCATTACTATCATTTTTTTGTATTTTAACTTCAACATAAAGCACCCTCTCTCTCTCCCATTCATGTTCATTTTAGTATGATGTTTCTAAAACTGTAATGAACATCATCTCAAAGTCCCCTGCTAATACATAAATTAAAGATATGGTCCTAATTAATTTTTATATGTGTATTTTCGACCAATTTATGTATTTACCGTGAACAAATATTAATTAATCGTGATGAATACTTAAATTTTATTCTATTCATTAAAAGGATTAAAATTTAAATGTTACCGAAGTGGTATGAATTTATTTTACAATCACACATTCATTTGGGAAATATTTTGTTCTCAATGAATTAATATTTTCATTAATCACTCATAAAATACAATAATTTAATTAACCATAATTTGTATAGGGGATATTATTTTTTATTAAACATTTTATCATTTTTATATAGTTTTTTACATTTTAGGTCATTTAATTAACATGGGAAATATTCATATTTGTATTATTTGTTCAATATGGACATCTATTAATAAGTCACATTATTCATGTGTTAAGTTGAAAATTTTATTTATGAGGAATGTAATGGAAATTAAATAATATGAGGGACCATGAATTATATATCCATCTATGTATCAACTGGTATTCTGAGACAAATCAGTAAGATATCATAAAATTGTTTTTTTGTATACATACCCATTAATTAAGCAATCTCAGTCTATGGTTTTGATTGTAAAAATATCATAATTTTTCAAATCATGACTTCCAATATTAATAAATTTCCTACATTGATAAATACGTTATTATTATTCATGATATTATTTAATACAAATTATCCATGATTTCACTTTCTACTCAAGTAATTGATTAAATGGAATTTGTTATTAGTTATTTACATTTATATAATGATTATATATCATCTAATCGTGGTTTTAACGTTATTTATTAAATTGTATGTGTCTAATTTTGGTTCATTTCCATATTGATTTTTCAATATTAATTTATGATATATTTTATTCCTTTTAACCCATACCAAGAATTTTATGTCACCATTTTCTTCCATTCCTCTGAATGTGAATAATGAATCATTGAATGTGTTTCTGGGTGTATAATGTTTAATTTCAAATTGTTGTTATTTAGGATTTCATATATAATGTTAGACTCAAGTATGTATTTTGATTACAAGAACTACTAAACTATGCAGTACTTTATGATGATATCAATTGTATCTTATACCAATTCGATAATCTAACCCCTCAGACTGGGTTACTAGGTTTGGGGTCTTTACAAAATCCTAGAAAAAAATTAGTTGAAAAAAGTGAGCAGTTTTTTTAATTACCATATTTAAATGTTTTGTGTGTTAGATAATTACTTCATTTCATGCAAGAAAAAAATATCTGATTTTCTCATTAGATCATAACTGAATTCACTAAACCAAAAAAAGATGGTACTAAGGATATGATATAATATATTGACATGGCGATACAATAAGATTTGGTTCCAATATAGGGTAAAGGACATATATTTATTTCTTTAGTTTTTTACCCACATTCAAATCAAGAGGTATATCCATTTTTTAACTCTATGAATAATGTAATGTTTCTATAGTTGTATTCATCGATATTAAAAATATCATGTTAATTACTTATTTAGGTTAAATATTCTATAATCAAATGAATTTAAATTTTTCATGTAAGATCCAATACCTATATTTTTATGTATTATTTTTTATAAAAATGTATTCCATACATGAAAAAATAATTTTCCATAAAAAATATATATGAAGAAGAGTTATAGACACTGTAAAATTCCAACCAAGGAAACGATAAATGCTATTATACTCTATTAATATGATATGTTCTTCCCAACATATTTATTTGATAAGATGGTTCAATTTATTGTTCACATGGTTAGAGGGATATAGTTATGTGGTTATATACAATATATATGCATGTACACCATTGACCAATATATAATGGTTATCAATGGTTATATTAAAATTTGAATTCAATTTGAGTTTTGTGTTACATAAAATAATATATTTGATGATGTTACGACCATGGAATTTATAGAATAAAACCTTTTTCTTTCTATTAATAATTATGAATAAGATGATAATTTTATGTTAAAGGGAACACTTTTTCCGATAGCTTACTTGACACAAAACAATGAGCTTCCCTGAAATCTTACATTGCACACAATATTGAGATAAACAGAAGAATAAAACAATAATAATAATTATATTTTAAATTGTCATTAAAATCAATCCGTTGGAATGGAAGGAATGACTAGTATTAAATGAATTTTTAAATATGGTTTAGTGATCTTTAATTGATGATTCATTGGTTACCAAATTTATTATAAATTGAAATAAATTCTTATTAAATATAATGGATGTGTTTTTATGAAAACCTATGTAAAATAGAATAAGTGTTTTTTCGTATCATTTTTATGGATTTTTATATAAGAAAAAAAACAATGATATATATTCAATGTAATGTCTTAAATTTATCTTATATGTTTTCTAGAAATTATATAATAATAAATTCATTTTTTCGGATAATCGAAGTACTTTTCTAAAAATCCAGTTTTACAACCTTTTGATGGTGAACCAAATATAAATCTAGTTTCAGATACCTTTTTATGTTTAATTTGACAAAATAAACTCCCATTTTAGAAAAGGTACATGAATATTTACTTTGGATGAAATTTAGATTTTTTTCTACTAAAGATCATTTTTTAAATGAATAGTTAAAAATACCGCATTTTAATTCAAAACTGCCTTTTAATCTAATTTCTTTATATAGTTTTATTGTAAGTTTAATTGGTTTTGATGTTCTGTTTGATTATCGTCTTATCATTTAATACAATTTTTTCTATTGGAAGTAATTTCAATTTAAAATAGGACATAAACGAATGTCACTCTTTTAGTATTTTTCACCTCTTAAAAACTATTTTTTTTTCACAACGGGAATTAATTTTAAATTATTTTATACAACATCTATAATTTTAATTTGAAAAATTGGAATCCATATTTTTAATCAAAGGGTCTAAATTGTGTAAATATCTATCATTTTTTAGATATTATTAATTGTAACATTAGTAAATAGTTTAATTACTATGATTTAATTGGTTAATCCAATAAATAATGGTACAAAATAATATTATAATAATATTAAATTACCCTAACACATCTTGAAACCCTATTTTATGAGATATTTACAACAATGGGAATCCAGGTGAAGATTTTAAGACCCCATGGAGCTACGTGTGTGGGAAAATAGAATTTTAATTACATTTAATTTAATGTTAAGGAAAATATAACCAAAACATGTATATTTTAGTAAAAAAACTTTTATATGGGGATATATAAGATATACATTGGACTGCAAATAGTAATTATAATGATAAAACTATTTCCTACATCATGGAAGTTTATTTACAATTTTTAGACATCATATAAATAAATATATTTATGACACAATGATGATTTAGGGATTACCTTATTAATGAAATATTTAAATATATGGGATTATAAATATTGAAATAAATTCAATTTGAATCTTTTTATACCATACAATAATTTTAGGGAGGCATATGACTCATTATCTATTAATTTATGATTTTTTTGTAAATATTCATGTTTATAAGGTTTTTTTAAATGTCATGATATGAATAGTATATAAATTGACATAAATGAGTTTTTAAAACAAATAATATTTTATTAAATGATATAATTGAACTAAAAATATAAGATTCATCCAAATGAATTATTTGATATTTTAAATTTAATTAATTTCCCAATTGTGGTTCTATTAGAAAATTATGGTTATTATATGAACCATATAGTTTGAATATACAAGAAGACATGGTAATAGTTTAATTAGTTAACAAAGGGTTAAGGCTAAATGATAAGGTAAAATTTGAAACCAAAACATGTCTAAAAAATATTGGTTGAGATTATTTAGATCAATCCTCATCTTATCGTCAAATTTAATGAGTTTTAGACCTATTGAAAATCTAAATTCATTTTATAATAAAATAAAATTTCATAACATTCCTAGTGTACCCCTCCTCTATCTAATAAAAGGCCACCACCTATAACCCATTAATCACACCTCTCAAGCATACCTCTCTACATCTTAGAAGCCTTACCTAGTGAGGAAGGTAATTCAAGAAGGATTTTTAGATTAAATCAAAAGGAGTTACCCGATTTATGGAAATGTCACGACCCCCTCCCACCAAAGATGCCTCTCCTGAGCTGGAAATGGAGAAAGGGAGATAATGACCCTCGAGTCCCGGCGCCAGTAGACCCCGGGGTGGCTACTAGCACTAAGGGTATGAGTTTTTCACAAATATGGGAGGCATTACCCTTTTTATTTTTAAAGATCGGGAAATAGGACAAGTCAACCACCAAAAAGGAAAAGATCCAGTGTATAGAAATAAACCCAAACCATTCCCACATGCATGTTTAAATAATTTTATATCAAGGTACAAGTACAAGAATTCTCAATGTACAATGCCAAATCAAAACAAAGGTACAACAACAACTACTACTACAACTGTCCAACTAGTAGGGTCCTGCACGACCCTAGTAGTCCTCCTGGAAACCTGAAAGTAAACATAGGGTGAGCATACAAGTATACTCAGTAGGAAAACCTAAAGCTCTCGTGTACAAGTGGGGAGAAATCCTAATGTCCCGTGAGAACAATAGAAGAAACCTAGAAAGGAATTCTATCCACCCAACCTCACCAGCCACACTCACCAAAAACAAAAGCACAATAGGTAGTGGTATATAAGAAACAAGAGTATTGGGTACCCCGCACCATTTCCCTTTAGTTAGCTGCTCTTCCTAATGATGAATGTCCTGACTCTGCCACAATCTCCCCGCCCGCACACACCTGGGCCTCACAACCACATATCCCACCCGCACTCACTTGGGCCTCACAACCACGTATCCCACCCGCACACACCTCGGCCTCACAACCACTTATCCCCCCCGCACACACCTGGTCCTCACAACCACGTATCCCGCCCGCACACACATGGGCCTCATCTTGAAGATTCTTGGGAAAAATTAGAACCTGCCCGAAGAGTATTGGGCTATAACCACCCCAATTGAAACCTACCCGAAGAGTCTTAGGTGTAAGGTCACCTCAAGCCATCATAGCCTTGGGTTGAAGGAGCATGAATGAGCTAGTAACTATGTGAAAAACACCCTCTCCCATAAAATGGGAGTGTTTGACACTCAGTTCTAAACATGGTTGGGGTGAGATAAAACACAAAAGATATAGATATATATATATGTACCAAACTCAAAGCCCAACCTATGGCTTCTAAACAGAGAAACTGAGCACGTGCCTCGGCACTACTACCACGAAGCATGCATACAACAAAAACCCCCACCCCATTTAGGTTTTCACATTTCAGCAGAATTGGTTTATTTGTTCCTTAACTACTGGGAATCTATCCACAACCAACCACATCAATCGTTGGTAAAACATATCCTTGCCATCCACCAAAGAAGTTAGGACAAACATAAGCAGCACAACAAGGTCCCTCTTATCAACTAGCCAACCCCATTGATTATTATTTCCGTTTCATTACCATGCCCCACCATTCATTAACTCTTCCACTTTAATTTATTATTCAAAGCCCACTATTCATTCACAAACAAGCCTATCCCAGCAGCCCCGCTGCCAACCACCATAACCACAACCCCACCGAAGCCACACATCCCAATCCCTTTAATACCATTTATTGCAGCCCCACTACCCATCACCATCATAACATTCAAACCAACCTAAAACTAAGTCAACCGCAGCCCCGCTGCTCACCCGATCCACAAAAACCAAAAAAAACACCCCCATCACATGCCTTGTAACCAATCCAACACCCACATGTTCATTGTTCCATTTTGTTTAACTGGGGTGATCACACAAGGGTTCTAGATTTAAAACATCCAACCTTACGCGATTAACCAAATTACACAATCCACAAGGTTTCCATCCATAAGAAAATCCAGAAGGAGAGGGAAACATTTAATTCCGTAAGAAAAGGCCCACAACAACCGTGATTTTTAGTAGGTAGAAACTCATTTAATTCACAACATAATATCACATGATATAAAGTAACAACAATCACAACATCCCATCCCCGTTATATAATCCAGTTATTATCTTTATTAAAATGGTTCAAAAGTGTTTCACGTAAACAAGAAAAACCCACCCCGCATGATGCACAAATTAGAGAGACGAAGTTAAAATCCCTACCTCAATAGGTTATTGATCACAATACTCCCATGGATCAACCTTATAAGATGTCTGTCGGCGTCCATCACCTCTATCGGGTCCCGGCAAAACCTCCTCGTGTGGAAGTCGGAAAGGAAAGGCCTAAGGAAAGACAATGGACCCAGGCTCGGATGTTCCTTCTCGTCTTTATGATCCCGTGGCCGCTGACAGATCGTAAATCGGAGCTCGGACGAAGACGTTATGGTAGGAAGAGCCTTCGAGTCTTTTGAGAGAGCTTTACTCAGAGGAGAGGGGAGGAGAGGTGTGAGTTGAAAGGAGGAGGGGACCCCTCCTTTTATAGGCGTGAAAAGAAAAAGTACACGACATGTACTTTATGGTACACGGCTTGTACTCGGTTCTTTCACACGGTCTCCACACGGCTTCCAACACAGCTCCGAAGCCGTTGACTGGTCAACACACGGTTTGAGGGTAACGCATACCCGGGGAAGGACTAAACGACGTGTAGTTTAGACACATGGCGTGTACTCATTTATTGCACATGGCGAAGACACGGCTCTGACACGGTACACGACCGTTGACTGGTAAAGCGTACGCGGGGAAGGACTACACGACATGTAGAACTGGTCAAACGGCATGCACCCATTATTCCACACAACAAGGACATGGCTTGCAACACGGGGTGTACCCAAGAAGTAAGTACACAGCGTGTACTCAAACTACACGGTGTGTTGTTTCAAATTTCTGGAAAGTGTGGAAAATTCCATTTTACCCTCAAAAACACTTCTTGACCTCCTTTTTGAAAAAGGAATGGGCCATAGAGGTCCGGGCCATTACATCAGATACCTCTTAAAACATTCTCGTCACCGAGAATTCAAAAACCAACCCATAGGAACCCGAAAAGATACCTCTTAGGGTTCTCGTTATAACAGGAACCCAACCAACAACACTAATCATATGTGTTAGGAATTCCTTCTCCTATGTCGAGATATTATCCGATTTAGGCGGCACTAACTCGCCTGCATGGGTTTAATCGCGTCCTCATTAATGCGTATCGATTAAGAATTGGGTCTTCCCACTTTCATACATTAGGATTTTTCAAAACGCACTAACCCCAACACCACATAACCAACACACTGCCCGAACACATGGGTTTGGGAAATTCCTTTACCTATGTCGAGATATTAACCTCTTTAGGCGGCACTGACTCTCATGCACGGGTTTAATCGCATCTGCATTAATGCGTCTCGATTAAGGACTAGGCCTTCCCACTTCCATATATTAGGATTTTCCAATATACACTACCCCCAACACCGTACAACCCACACACTGCCAGGACACATGGCGTGGGGAATTCCTTCTCCCATGTCGAGATATTATCCTCTTTAGGTGGCACTGACTCGTTTGCATGGGTTTAATTGCATCCATATTAATGCGTCTCGATTAGGGATTAGGTATTCCCCTCCCCACATGATAGGGCTCTTCACATACATTTAAAGAAAAATGGGAAACAAAATAGCGTAAAAAACTCAAAAATACAAGGCCTAGGCCCAAATATTGAGCAAAAGAGTTCCAACAATAGAGTGTAATGCTCCCAACAAAACATAAAGGAGATCATTCAAGAGAACCCAATCACATCTCTATCGATCTTTGGTCCTTCTAGAGTTGTTTCCTCTGATGCATGCAACTATCCACACCCAGCTCCTCTGCCTATCTGTTGACGTCCGCCTCCTTGACCACGTCCCGATTGGGATCCTTGAGGCTAGCCACAACCTGCTCCATCTCCCCTCAGAGGGACTGGATCCTGTAGTTGCTGGAAGGGTCTTGCCGGTGACTGGTGCTGCTGAGGCAGGCGCTGAACCTGTCCATCTCCACCGTACTGAGCTTGGGTCGGGCACTGACTCTGAACATGCCCGAAACCTCCACAAGAAAAACACTTTGGTCATGGGCTCGTGAGAAAGGGACGAGGACCCGAAGATTTGAACTGGAACTGCTGGGGCCTTCTCCCTACTGGCCTGAAACTGGAAGGTCTCGTCACAGGAGACCTTCTGCGGACTGCATTCCCCTTCGACAAACCTGGCTGGATCCCCTCTCGGGGTGCACCTCCCAGTGAGTGCATCCTCTCTACCTCCTATGCCTTCTTCTGTACCGCCATGTATGTCAGAAGGGTGAATGGGGTGATAGCATACTAGAGCGAAGGACGAAGCGCCTCCTCCAAACATCTCGCCCGAGACTCCTCATCCGGAAAGAGATCCAGAGCAAAGCGCATGAGATCCTTGAACTTGATCCACAACTCTCGTAATGACATACTCCCCTGCTGAAGGTCGAGTAACTCCTGCTGCTTCTCCGCCTTGATCATGGAAGAAAGGAATTCCTCTCGGAATTCATTCTAAAATTCAGCCCATGGAACCTCTGCCTCTATCCTCTCTCTGAGGTAGAGCGTCCAACACTGTCGCGCCGCACCTCTCAGCTGACTGAGTGCTAGGGGGACCCGGTACTCCCTCAGAGCACAGATCAAGGTAAAAGCGATCCCTAGCTCCTCAAGCCACCCCTCCATCTCCGTATCCGAAGTACTAACCTCGTACTTCTTGAGGGTCTACTTCTGGAATGAACGGAGAGTCTTCTGCTACTGGCTATCTTCCTCCTCTCGTTAAATACTCAACTGATCGACCACCTGCATCTACTAGGCCTCGGTCGTCTGAGCCACCCGGGGATGGCGCCCATTTTCCATAGTTGTACGGTAAACAAGGATCGCCTAAGACTAAGTAGTAAGGAAAAACTCAAGGTTTTATTTCATCATTTTATTTCTATTTCTTTCCCAGAACACCCAAATCAAGTAAAATGCAATCATGATGATGCATGTACCTTCCCTAGGGTCTCTACCCTACAATAAATGTAGTCTCACTTGGTCATTCGGTAGGCTCAAAGTCCTTGCTTCGGATCACGGGTGCCCTAAAATCCCGTGTCCTAGCCGGTCTTCCATGGCCTATGTCACGCACCAAGATTAACTAACACTGTTGCCTTACCATCCCATGCAATCCTCACTATGCCTAACTCCAGACTCCATCCTATCTCTCAACCATCAGCTCTGATACCATTCTGTCATGACCCCCTCCCACCAATGATGCCCCTCCTGAGCTGGCAATGGCGAAATGGATATAATGACCCCCGAGTCCTGCCTCCAGTAGGCCTAGGGGTGGCGACTAGCACCAAGGGTATAAGTTTTTCACAATTATGGGAGGCATTACCCTTTTTATTTTTAATGACCGGGAAATAGGACAAGTCAACCACCAAAAAGGAAAAGATCCAGTGTATAGAAATAAACCCTAACCATTCCCACATGCATGTTTAAACAATTTTATAACAAGGTACATGTACAAGAAAGATAAAAGTACAATAACAAAAGAAAACAAAGGTACAACAACAGCAACAACTCCAACTGTCCAACTAGTAGGGTCCCGCACGTCCCTAGTAGTCCTCCTGGAAACCTGAAAGTAAACGTAGGGTGAGCATACAAGTATACTCAGTAGGGAAA
Organism: Viscum album; assembly: GCA_963277665.1. Taxonomy (NCBI): domain Eukaryota; kingdom Viridiplantae; phylum Streptophyta; class Magnoliopsida; order Santalales; family Viscaceae; genus Viscum; species Viscum album. The sequence goes on from OY728127.1 coordinate 2,020,490,818, forward strand.
ACTAAATCTCTCGTGAAAAAAGTGGGGAGACATCCTAATGTCCCGTTAGAACAACAGAAGAAACCTAGCAAGGAATTCTATCCACCCAACCTCACCAGCCACACTCACCTGAAACACAAGCACAACATGTAGTAGTATATAAGAAACTAGAGTATTGGGTACCCCACACCATTTCCCATTAGTTAGGTTCTCTTCATAATGACGAACGTCCTGACGCTGCCACACTCTCCCCGCCCACACACAACTGAGCCTCACAACCACGTATCCCGCCCGCACACACCTGAGCCTCACAACCTCGTATCTCACCCGCACACACCTGGGCCTCACAGCCATGTATCCCGCCCGCACGCACCTGGGCCTCATCCCGAAGATTCTTGGGAAATAGTAGAACCTCCCTGAACAGTCTTCGTCTATAACCACCCTAATCGAATCCTACCCGAAGTGTCTTAGGTGTAAGGTTGCCTCAATCCATCATAGCCTTGGGGAGAAGGAGCTGTAAGGAGCTAGTAACTATGGGAAAAACACCCTCTCCCATAAAATGGGAGTGTTCGACACTAAGTGATCAACATTGGTGGGGTGTGATAAAACAAAAATGATACACATATATATATATACCAAAAACACAACCCAACCTATGGCTTCTAAAACGAGAAACTGACCGCGTGCCTCAGAACTGCTACCACGAAGCATGCATACAACAACATCCCCCACCCCATTTAGGTTTTCACATTTCAGTAGAATTATTTTATTTGTTCCTTAACTACTGGGAAACTATCCACAACCAACCACATCAATCGTTCGTAAAACATATCCCTGCCATCCACAAAACAAGTTAGGAAAAACATAAGCAGCACAACAAGGTCCCTCTTATCAACCAGCCACCCCCATTGATTATTATTTCCGTTTCATTACCACGCCCCACCACTCATTAACTCTTCCACTTTAATTTATTATTCGCAGCCCACTATTCATTCACAAACAAGCCCATCCATGCAGCCCCGCTGCCAACCACCATAACTACAACGACACCGAAGCCACACATCCCCATCCCTTTAATACCATTTATCGTAGCCCCGCTTCCCATCACCATCATAACATTCACACCAACACAAAACCAATTCAACCGCAGCCCCGCTGCTCAACCGATCCACAACAACCCATAAATACACCCCCATCACATGCCTCGTAACCAATCCAACTCCCAGAAGTTCATTATTCCATTTTGTTTAACCGGGGTGATCACACAAGGGTTCCATATTTTAAACAGCCAACTTTAGGCGATTAATAGAATTCCACAATCCACAAGGTTTCCATCCATAAGAAAATCCAGAAGGAGAGGGAAAAATTTAATTGTGTAAGTAAACGCCCCCAAAGACCGTGATTTTCAGTAGGTAGAAGCTCATTCAATTCACAACATAATATCACAGGATATAAAGTAAAAAAAATCACAACTTCCCATCCCCGTTATATAAGCCCGTTATTATCTTCATTAAACTAGTCCAAAAGTGTTTCACATAAACAAGAGAACACCCACCCCTCATGATGCACAAATTAGAGAGACGAAGGTAAAATCCCTACCTCAACAGGTTCTTGATCGCAACGCTCCCCTGGATCAACCGTAGAAGACATCTGTCGGCGTCTGTCACCTCTGTCGGGTCCCTGCAAAACCTCCTCGGGAGGAAGTCGGAAAGGAAAGGATGATGGAAAGCCAACAGAAACAGGCTCGGAAGTTCCTCCTTGTCGTTACGATCCCGTGGCCGCTGACGGATCGTAAATCGGAGCTCGGTCGAACAATTTATGGTAGGAAGAGCCTTCGAGTCTCTTGAGAGAGCTCTGCTTAGAGGAGAGGGGAGGAGAGGTGTGATTTGAAAGGAGGAGGGTACCCCTCATTTTATAGGCATGGAAAGAAAAAGTACACGGTGTGTAATTTATGGTACATGGCGTGTACTCGGTTCTTTCACACGGTCTCCACGCGGTTTCCAACACAGCTTCGTGGCTGTTGACTGGTCAACACACGGTTTCAGGGTAATGTATACGCGGGGAAGGACTACGCGACGTGTAGTTTAGACACACGACGTGTACTCATTTATTGCACACGGCAAGGAAACAGATCCAACACGGTACACGGCCGTTGACTGGTAACGCGTATGCGGGGAAGGACTACATGGCGTGTAGAACTGGTCCCACGACGTGCACCCATTATTCCACATAGCAAGGACACGACCTGCAATATGGGGTGTACTCGGAATGTAAGTACACGACATGTACTCAAACTACACGGCGTGTAGTATTAAAATTCTGGAATGTGTGTAAACTTCCATTTTACCCTCCAAAACACTTTTTGACCTTCTTTTTGACAAAGGAATGGGCTGGAGAGGTCCGGGCCATTATGGGAAATTAATGAATAAACTTGTCATGTCAGACACAAGTTAACGGAACTTCTTAACACAATTTCTATTATTGGGGTTGATCATATACTTCTTGTTTATGTTGTTCTATGATAATTTAAGAAATTAATTTTTATATCTTATCTTGTATATATAATATTTTATGGGTACTTATACTGAATAATGATAATTGATCTATATTATTTACATAATGATCTTTGTAAGGAACTACATCTCAATCTCCTTTCATTGAGGTAGATTTTGAAAATATATACATTTTTCTTTTATATGTTGTATCCTAAAACACATTAACTTTTAATTTCATTTAATGGGATTATTTTTTCTAAGATGTTTTTACTAAATGATAAAAAGAATGTTTTTAACATATGCAGTGATGATGACCTCTCCACTGTCATAATCGTTATTTGGATTCCTCTTTAAGACATACTATTTTTAGAAGGAAAATAAATACCTTATTACCTTTTTGGGTGTTTTGGAAAGGAAAATGGTTTTTGTAATGGATTGATTATTTCAATATGATAAAATGATATCTTGTGATTGAAAATTAAATGTTATTATTGAAATGTTTCTATTTGAAATATTTTATGTGTTATGGTTATATAATGGTACTTGGAAATTTGATTTCTGGTTATGTCGTAATCCAATGAAGGATGGTTACGTGATAAACCAAATTATGGGTGTTTTCGTGACAAACAAAGGATGGGTGGTGACTTTTTAACCTATAATGCATTGGGTAAGGAAGTCGGCCATCTGGCTATTCAATTTAGTGATATGTGTGGTTTTCGACTGTATAGTTATTCATATTAAGTATATTTATGTCCTAGGATACCATTATATACAATATGTTGTTTTCAATTGGCTTTAAGTTCATTTTTTTTTCAAAAAGGGTATTCCATAATATTATATTAAATTAAGTGTTTTTCCTACTTCTTTATGGTGAGAGGTGTTACTTTATGATAATGTATTCATGATTTACATCTTTTTATGAAAATCTAACATTTTTTCATTCTTTTTATATCCCTTATTGATATTTTTATGTTTATGACATGTTTTTAAATGTTTTTCAAAGGACGTAATGATTAATATGGTTAAGGATGGGATCAAGGAAAATTCATGTTGTCTAAAACATGGAACTATAAATGTTTATTTTTTTCGAGTTTCTTTAGGAAAACATGGATGGTGATTAGTGGTGTCTACTTGTAATATTCAAGTTGTTATGTATAAGTTGTGACCAAATTCTCTAAATCCCTAAACATGAAAAGATCCTAAATGTGAATTATCAATTTCATTATTGATTATGTAATGTTTAAGGCTGGGGCCTTACAGTTGGTTTCAGATATCGGTTTAGATTACATTAGATGTTAGGTTGTAAATTTACCATAAGTGACATAACCATAATGGTTACCGTATTATATAGAGTAGAATATATTCTAGATAAATGGAATTTGTTTAAGATAACAGGAATAAATATATCTTAGTATTTTCCCTTGACATAATATATTATATGATAATTTTACTGATATACTCGTACTGACCTTTTTGGTTTTAGTAAATTGCTGGATCTAGCAGGCAACAATGTAACGACGGATTTGAAGAAAACTATGATGGTTTTATGAATAAGAAACCAACGTAAATGGGTGCTTCAATGATAACTCTTATTATTATTCTCAACCAACAATCTAGATTCATGATTCACCACATGAACCTTTTTTTATTTTTATATGTAATCGTATATGTGTGAAACATATATGAATCGAAGTTCTGTTAATAATAATAAATGTATGTGTATTCAAAAACCAATGTGTCAAGTATGTGGAATGAAACACCTTGGAAAATGCTTCTATGGGACAAGAAAATGTTATAGATGTGGTTATTGTGGTCTTAAAGAAAGAACCTACCATGGAAAAAGGAAGCAGATAATTGACTCTAGGAAAGGGAATGATGTTCTTTCCAAGGGATCAATTGAATGTTTTAATTATGGTGTGCATGGTCATTATAAAAATATATGTCCAATAATGAAGTTTCAGTAATGGTATTAGCCAGGCCATAAAAATATATTTTTACCAATAGATAATTCCATTACAATTGAGGATAAAGAAGCTGAAAACAACAGATGAAAGGTATGGATTATTTCATAGCTGATGTTGGGATATTATAGAATCTTATGATATGATTCATGATTTTTTGTAAGAAATAAGTACTACGGAATAAGTTGGAAAAGAATGGTTAATGGATCATGAAGATCTTTGAATGATTAAGATGTCTACATATAAGTTATTCAATAGTTATGGTATATTTTAGGATGATGAAATGCTTAAATGTATTAAGGCTCTCTTGATGATGAGATTTATTTGGAAAAACATTTCTAGTATGTGTAAACCTAAAGTTTCATATGTGATAATTTTATTCAAGAAATAATTATCTTTTCTTATGAGAACGTAGTGGATAACACCAAGGCTTCATATGATATTTTTTTGAGGTGATAAATAGGTATTATATTTTGGGATGTAAAATGATAGGTATTTGATAAACATTTAGTATAAAATCTGTTAAAGTTATTTTTAAGGAAATTATATTATTTTTAAAAATTTTATAAGAATTATATGGTTTTCGGAGAAAGATAACCCACAAGATGGGAGACACTATTCACATCCAACAAGGCCATTAGAATCAAACCCAAAACTGAAGGTAGACAAGGATGCATCGCCTACCACTGAGCAATGTGAAGTCCCTGGTTAGTATTACGTATTATTTTTAGATATATGATATTATTGATCATGAATAAGTTGATTTGGAATCTTATGTTTTATCAAATGGTTATCCTTAGTATAGTAAAATTATTTGGTGATTAATTGATAATTGATATTTTGGAAGACATTTGTTCTTTTGGGAACACAATATTATTAAGGAAATTAGAATACTTTTGGATTTCAATTGAGCAGTACTGGTGGAATTTTATTTTGGATGATTCTATGTTTTTATTGGGAAAAATATTGATTTGGGTTATTTAGGGAAATGATTATCCTATCAATGGGAATATATGATTAGGTTAATTACTTTTCATTATGAGACATTAAGAATAATCGATGTCATTTAGAGTCAAATGTAATGATTTTTGTTGAAGACTATGGGATCAAATCAATCTAAATTTTTGGTTTCAAACATAGTTTGGATTATTTTGAATAATTTTATGGACAATTATGTTTGAATTTTCATTGTTGATATTTTGTTATTATTTGTTCAATTTTGGAGATTAACTCCAATATTTATTTTTATAAAGGATTCACCTTTTTGGGTATTAACTAATATTGTACAAACCATTTTGGTTTTGGTGAATATCTAAAGACAGGGGAAATATGTATTTCATATTTTTTGAACAATTTTATTCTATAGATTTTGATTCTAGAACTTTTGATGTTACTATGTCATCTAGAATACTCATAATTTGGGTAATAGATAATTTTGTGATAGAAATTTGCAAAAGGATAATAGTCTACATGAAAATTAAGTATGTTTCATTATGTTATTAGTTAATACGATAAATAAAATCCTCAACTATGTGATAGGGATATTAAAAAAATTCATATTTCATTTACTTTTCCTACTACAAATTGAAATATCATTTAACCAATCACAAGTTTGTTGTTTTCTAATGGTTAACATTATCCTTATCATGATTTCTATAACTGCCCATCAGAACTATATTGATAGTTTTCTATTCCCTATTCATGTTTTCCTTGAATCCTAGTATTTTTTATCACATGTGACATTTATAATTATCTTTATTTATTTCAATATGATTGTTTTATTGAAACATTTCCTGATGTGGGACTTTCAATGAATTTTATGATCCTAATTTTAAAATTGTAAGGACAATATTTTCAAAATGGGGAAGGATGTAACGACCCAGGTATTTTTAGAATTATAATTATTGATTTCTAATAATATATATAAATATATTATTAATATTAATTTAAATGGTATGCTTTTTCTGAGAGCGTACTCGACACACAATAACGTGCTTCTCTAAAATCGTATATTGCACACAATATTTAGTTATACTGAAATGTAATACAATAATATTTTTATTATATTAAATTTGGGTTAACAGCTAGCCGTTGGAATGGTGATAATGAATAGTATAATTTTTTTAAAAATATGGTATTCACATGTTTATATGATGATTCATTGGTTAATAAATTTATTTTAAATGGAATTAAAAACTAATTGAATATAATGGATGTGTTTTTATAAAAACCTATTCAAAAGAGAATAATTGTGTTTTCATATAACTCTTGATGGATTTTTATTTAATGAGAAATATATTATATATATTCAATTTAATGTTTCAAATTCATCTTATATTATATATATATATGATATAATAATAAATACATTTTTCAGATAAAAGAATAATTTTTCTAAAAAGGAAGTTTTACCCCCTTTTGATAGAGAATCCCTTTTAAATCTAGTTTTATACACCATTATTTGTTTTATTTTAAAAACTAATCTTCTTCTATATAATATGAACATCAAAATTTAATTTGGATGAAATTTTGTTAATTTTCTACAAAATTAAATTTTTTAATGAATAGTAAAACATATTGCATTTCAATTCAAAACTACCTTTTAAAATAATTTATTTTATTGTTTTATTGTACTTTTAATTGGATCTAAATTTTAATTGGATTATATTTTAATCATTTAATCTCATTTTGATCATTTAATGTAATTTCATATTGATATTGGAAATAAACGCATGTAAATATTTTGTTAGTATTTACATCATAAAAACAATATTTTTGGTTTTGACAATGAAAATTAATGTTAAATTAATTTCGATATCTTATATGATTTGAATTTAAAAACATGTATTCCATATTTGGAATCTGGAGGACCAAATTATTTATATAGTTAACTTTTATTTTTTGAGATTATGAAAATTAATTTCGGTAAATATTTTATTTAACATGATTTAAAGGTAAATCATGTAAATAAGGGTAAAATATAAAATTATAATACTATCAAATTACCCTAACACATGTCCTAACCCTATTTAATGAGGCATTTTTGACCATATGCATGTGTGGGTCTATTTAAGGACCCATAGAGCCACTTCTCTGTGAAATAGATATTTAATTTTAATTTTACGTTAAGGGAAACATACCCTCAACATTAATCTTTTAGTAAAACCATTTTAATATGGTGTTTTATAAGTTATCTATTGGGTTATCAATAATCATTAGAATGATAAAACTATTTCCTACATTATTTTATTTTATTTATAATTTTTAACCATCATATAAATAAATATATTTATGACACAATGATGATGTAGTGATTACCTTATTAAAAATGATATAAATAAATGAGATTCAAAATATTAGAATAAATTTATTTAGAAAATTTTTATTCCATACACTATTTTTAGGTATGAATATGAATTTTATATTTTATTTTGAGATTTTTTTTAGAAATAATAAAGTTATTATGGATTTTTAGAAGGTCATGATATGAATAGTATAAAAATTGACATGAATTAATTTCTTAAAAAATAAAATTTCATTAAATGGTATAACAATAATAAAAGTATATGATTACACCAAATGACTTAGATAATTTTGGGAACATAAATAATTAAAAACTTGAGGTTCTGTTGGAATATTATGGTAACTATGTTATACATATACTATGAATGTAAAAGAAGACATTATAACTGTTAAATTAGTTAACCAAGGGTTAAAGCTAAATGATAAGGTTATATTTGAAACCAAAAAATATTTTAAAGCTATTGGTTTAGAGGATTTCGAATAAAACTCATCTTATGATAATATTAAATGAGGTTTGGTGCTTTTAAAAATCAAAATTTATTTTATAATAAAATTATCTTTCAAGGTATTCATAAACTACCCCCTCCCTCTTATAAAAGACCACCACCGATATCCCCTTAATCACACCATTAAAGTCCATTTTCTCATCCAAAATTTTCTCCAAAAAGTTCCCATCATCCCTCTCTTCCTCCTAGAATCCATACCTTTAGAGGAAGGAAATTCAAAAAGGCCTTTTAGTTTAAATGTAAAGGATTTACCTGATTTGACGAAATTAAAGAACGAATGAGTCAACTCAGAAACAAAGTAAGGGATCTTCTTATCCAAATTTTCATTAATTGGTTTGATCTTATACATCATGTTTATGTGGTTCTATGAATATTTTAGATATGAATTTTTCTATCTATCTTGTATTTCTACTTTCTATTTGTGTACCTATAGTGAAAACACATAATTGTTCCATTTTATTTACAAAGTGATCTATGTAAGGGACTTCATCTCAATATCTTTTAATTGTGAATATTTCTATAATATATACCTCCTTCATATATATGGTTTATAAAAAACCATTTCACTATTACATTTATTCTAATGGATTCTTTTTTCTATGAATCATTTTACTAAATGACAATAATATTGTTTTTAATGTATGGGGCGACAATGACATGTCCACCGCGATAATCATTTTTTGGATTCATCTATAAACCTTAATATTTTTAAAAGGAAAAGAAATGTAGTATTCGCTTTTTGGTGTTTTTTATTTAAAATTGTAATTAAAATGGATTGAGTATTTCTATATCTTCAAATGATATATTTTTAGTTCTAATTAAATGTTATTACTGAAATGTTGATATTTATAATATTTTATGTGTCATGATTCTGTAATAGTACTTGGAAATTTAATAAGTGGTTTCATGATAAACCAATGAGGGGTGGTTATGTGATAAACCAATTTATGGGTGGTTCCGTGATATGCAAATGATATATGGTTACGTAATAACCACAAATGCATTGGGAATGGAAGTCGATAGTATTAATATTCCATTTTGGGATATCTATGGATGTCGATCGTATGGTTATTAAATTAATGTATGTTTATTTCCCAATTTACCTTTTTATGATATATGTTGTTTTCTATGGGATTTCTGGTAATCTATTGGTTTCAAAAAGAGTAACCAACGAACTTATATTTTGTGATGTGTTTTTCTTACTTTATTAAGTTGAAAATTATAACTTTATTATAATGTATTCATGGTTTACATATTGTTTTGAAAAATGAACAATTTTCCTTCATTATGTATCCCTAACTAAGCCTTTTATGACCATATAATGTTTTGAAATGTTTTTCAAAAGATATAAAGATTAATAGGGTTAGTGATGATATTAATTAATATTCATGTAATCTAAAACATGGAATTATACATGATTCCTTTCTATATGAGATTTTAATTTTTGAAAAAATGGACAGTGGGTAGAAGTATCTATATGTAATATTCATGTTGTTATGTATATGTTATGACCTAATTATACAGATCTCTAAACATGACAAAATCATTAATGTGAATTATTATATTAATTCAAGATTATGAAGTGTTTAAGGCAGGGGACTTTCAGATGAACTTGTTTAATCCTATATTGGCATCCTATCTAATGTAGAATGAATTGGTGGACTGAAATTTAATAAATCTAGGAGACTTATAGTTGAAGGAAATTTCAGAATTGTTTTCATTTTCATTACCATTATTGAGTAGTTGTTGGTTTACCTTTTTGTTTTAAATAAAAGGTTTTCGGTTTCACCAAATCATGAAATAGAACATTTACTTCTAACCAATTTATATCTATCAAGGGATAAAAAATGGATATTAAATATATATAATTTATATTTTATAGGTTAGTTTTGAGAAAATATTTTTATGGATTCAACTGAAAATATGAATTCATATTACAAATGACTTTTATGTCTAACTACAGTACTGAGTTTTCATTTATTAATCTATAATGTTTATATAAAATTGGTTATATTTTTTATACAATGGAACCTTATAAATGAATTACCTTACAAGATAGTTGAGTTATACTTGTGGTTGACTTGATGCATGCATCTGTTAACAAGAAAAGAAATCCAATTTCTGTGAATTAGCAATATTTTGGAATCATTAAAAAATATTTGATTTATATAATAAAATAATACGAGTTCATATTTTGAAAATCATTTTTGATGATAACATTATTGTAGTTAAAATTAATGAATTAAAAATCATTAAAAAGGATTTTATTATTGTTAAAGAACAAACAATCCACAATGGAATCACTGGATGTACATGTATTTTATGTCTCAGATCCTACAAATTGAATGTGTTCAATCATTCTGTTATAAAAAACCATTGTATGGTCATATTTCATTTCAAAAAAGTATTTCCCTTTCATTGGGATGTCAAAATTGTTTCAAGGTTGTCCCAATGTAAGTAATGTATTGTATGTAAGAGGACCCCAAAATACGGGTATTTTTTACTTGATATAGAAGTCAAATACCATTAATATATAATTAAAAAATAGTTCAATAATTAGTTTATATCATTTTGTAATATAAATTATTTTCCATCAGAGTATTATTTTTTTACTATTTTATTTACGTAATTAAAATTAAATATTCAGCCACATCTATAGATAATGGATTATCCACAAGATGATACTCCCAATCTTGATAAAAATATAGGTTTCTCAATATTTGGATACTCCCAATGTAGAGGAAAAATGTTGTCTCCAAATGTTCATTCTACGAATACATACTAACAATATATTAATGGTTTTTAAAATGAATAATATGTAGAATGTGAAAAAACTATTTCATACAAGAAATATGAGTGTCAAAGCATGATAGTGTTAAAAAAATTATTATTCAAGAAGAAAAGGAATAAAAATCAATGTATTACGGAAAGCACGCACCTAGTATTTTAACCAAAAGAATTAAATTTTCATTACATATATTTTTCCACCGTGTGAATTCACAATTTTATTTTTATATATAGGTGTAACAATGTTTCTCCCACAAAGGGGGTTTTTTTATAATAGACAACTACTGAATGATAATTGTATTAATGGTCACAATAATGATGTATAGTGGATTTGAGAAAAATTCGTATGAAGTTATATCTCAGGGATACTGAAGATAAAGTTATCCTTAAACCATCATAGATACATACAAATATGATAAAACTAGACACATGGGATGATTTAATTAATCGTCGTTAGGATGTATCATTTCAGTTATATTTTTACTCATAATATTTTCCTTGTAAATAAATGATTTAATAAACTTTTTTTACATATTTTAAATTTATTAAATAGAGACTGAGAATTGGAAATATAAAATGTGTATTAAAACCAAAGTACCCCTACTTTAAATCATGGATTGTTTACACTTATATTATAAAATGGTATGTATTGTAAATCTAAAGTACTAATTTTATGTTTCTGGAAAATATAATAAAATTATGATCCTTTTCTTATATGAATATTGATTAATCATAATCTAAATACACTTCAATCAAATAGGATGTGATAAGAATAGTGGACCATGTAAATTAAGAGAGAATACTATAAGTTGAAAACACACAAAAATTATGGGAAACATGTTTAAGTATGAAATAAAAAAATGTTCTTTAAATTGGTTTTACATAACAATGATTGTGTACTATCATATTTTCTTATTCAGTTGATTTATAAGATTTATCATCGGTTGTACCCAATGAACAACTAATTTTTGTGGCCAGGAAGTGGCATGAAATATTTGGCCATATCTGAGGAGTGGGGTTTGGAGTGTCTCCTCAAACCTATTTTGAGAAAATAAATGTAAAATATGATTAATATATGATTATTTAAATGATGCATACATGAATAAATTCTCTATAATTAAAACATAATTGTTAGTCTTATTTTTTTGGGAATGTTATAGGAGGAAATGAAATACAATAAAAACATGACAAGGAGCACTACATGATGATTCACACCTTCCCATACTTTAAGGTGAGTCATTCCCCTCAATGGTTTCTCTTATCTTAGGTAATTTATTTTTTATTACTATTTCTATAAAATGTGAATCATCCATATACCAATTCCTTTATTTTAAAATATAAATTACATTGAAATTGATTGTGATTTATATCTATCATCACCAACCGATCAAATTATTATACAGGCTGAAATGTACAATATCCAAGGAGATATTCTAAAAGAAAATAACATCACAAAGGTATTTTGAGAGTTAATATTCATATAAATTATAAGAGGATGACTGAGAAATATATTCCCTCTAGTGATTTGGATGTTCACAAAGTCAAAAATTCTATTTTAGCTTTTTTGAATTGTTTGTTTTATCCTATAAAAATAAATTTAAAAAATATAGTATGTCTAATATAAGATATTATTCATAAAAATCATTAATAATTGATCAAATGCATCTTGAACCAAGATATATTTTTACATATGTAGAAAAATAATTAAAAATGGAAGGCTGAATCAAAAACATCTAGAGGATCAACCCAGAAATTTAAAAAACATTACGAAAATAACTTTATGCTTCTAGATCAACATTAAAATTTACTATTATTAGATGTTCATGTAATAGAAAATTCAAATATTTTGATAGAAGAATCTTTTATTTTGAATATAAAATGAGAGAAAATTCCATTATAGATTTTTTTTCTTCAGAATAAATTTGAATCACACAAGCATGGATGGATAAGTGTTTCTGTTGAAAAGTTATACATGGGATATTTTTTTAATTATGTTTTTCTAATACGTAATTCACTTTTTATATTATCATTAGATAATATAAATATTTTTTTCAAGCATATTGATCTGACTTATTTTAAGAGAAAACTTTTCAATGTTTTTTACTCATTACCCCTAACAACACTTCAACATAAATTTCTCTTTATAAAAAATAATATTATTTAAAAAAAATTTACAAAATTAGGGAGATGATTGAATATAAAATTATAGATGATTTACCATTTTTAATACATAATATCTTGGGTGAAATTAAGAAATATAATCATATAAAATACATATTAATTTATTTATTACATATACCTTTTTAGAGTGAATGGGATTATCATTGAAATTAATTTGGATAATCCAAATATTTATATTTTGGATTTTATTACAAATAAAATTCATGGTTTGCATTATATATTAATTTTCAATGAAAATTATGTTTTTATATGGTGGTTTTTATATGTAATCAAAATCATGGTATGATGATAGTTTATTAGAATATGGAACTGATCAAATTTTACAATTAAATATGTATTATTATTTATATAATGAAGTAACTATCACAAAATTTATCAAAATAAATTACTTATTTTTATCATCATCATTACAGTGTCTAAAAATCCAATGGAAATTATTTTGGTAATTGTATTTGAATAATAAAAAAAATTTCATAAACAATCTAGCTTTACCGAAGCAGTATTTTCTATGATATTGACAATTTCATTTAAAATATTTATTAATTTTTTTAATTATACTTTTCTAATACAATTTGTTTTGTTAGTAGTATACATATTCAATTGAGGAAATAAGATTTTTTGAAAATGAATGGGAATAGTAAAAGGTGTCAGAATTTATGTTGACATTATGAAGTAGTAAATTCCAACTACTTATTTTGTAGGTATTCCTGTCATTTTATCTAATTTTATAGATAATTTATATATCATTTCTATCTACCAAATATTTACTACATTTTTCTAGAGATCATGATGAAATGAATTCATAATGAATTAATTTCTCATTAACCATTCCTCCATTATAAATATTAAAATATTATTGTAGAAAAAACAATTCTCAATGATTTCGATAACATATCTGGTGAATTTAGGATAATTTGTTTCTCTTCATATTTCTATTTGTTATTTATTTTATCTTTTTATGTTTAGTAATATTTCTTTTTTTTTGTTTAAAAATGAATCAATGTGAATTTTTTCATTTTAAAATAAAATTTTATTTATGAATTGGTGTACCTCTTAAAAAAAATAAAACACATATTGATTTACAAAATAAATAATTAAAAACATATAACAGTCTAGTTACATGTAGAGGAATCAACTACATGTCAATAAAACACACAATGTGGCTGGTCTGACTGAAATTATTTTTTTGATTGACATTTTAGTTATGGAATATATCATAAACTTAAAACCAATGAAATAAGAACATATTGTGATGAATCTTTAATAAAAGGATCTTTAATTCATTTGTGGTGTTTCAGAATAAACCACACCCTAATCCAACACATGGTGTGGTCGGTATAAATAAAAGTATGTGTTTTATATTTATAATTTGTATTTTATTTATAATGACATGTAGAATACTAAAAACTAATAAAATACATTCATGTTAATTTAATACATTAGGATAATGATATATAAGTTAATTTTGACAATTAAAAATCAACTTCACCTCATTCTGATATATTGTCTGACTGGTTTCGCTCGAAATTTGTATTTCAAGTTGAATAATGAAATTTTATTTAAAAACATGGGTCCCTAAAAAATTATAAAAACACATTTTTATGGTATATATACTTTCGGAAAAAAATATAAGTCCTATTTTTTTTGGGTAGGAATCTATTTCATGTCAATATAACACACGATGTGACAGGTGTGACTCAATGTGCATGTTTTCAATTCAGTAATAATATTTTTGGTAAAAAACATTTACTCACTTAAAAAACATTCTCAAATTGTCTTTATGATATTTTAAAATGAACCATAAGTAATTTTTTTTATATAATAAATATATAAAAGTCATTTTGATATATGGTATCATTTCCATGACTCTAAATGCATGTTTTCAATTATAAATGAGTTTTTAGTTTAAAATGTGTATCACAAACTACAAACCAAGAAAAAAAACATGGATTGTATTGATAAATTTTTAAAATGATACATAATTCATTTTTGGAATGTAGGACCTAACTATACAATAATTTGACACATGTTGTGACAGGTATAACATAAAATGATCATATTTTGATAAAAATTAAATTTTAATTAAATACATATGTCAGTCACTAAATACTAATATGAACTAATATATCATCTTTATCCATTTGTAAAACTATCCATAAGTAATTATAAATGTGTATGAATCAAATTGAAATCAATATAACATATGGTATGGACCGTATTAATCAGAGGTCATGTATTTAAAAAAATTAACATTTTTGTTCAAAATACGAATCACACACTCAAAATCGAGAAAATGTGGAAGAATTTTATTGAAATTTTTTATAAATTATACATATTTAATTTTTTATGTTTTGTAATAAAACACAAATCAATCCCACACAGGTTATGGCTTGTTTTAATTAAACTGTATGTTATCTTTTAAAATTAACATTTTAGTTAAAAATTCATATGAGATACTCAATACTCAGAAAACACATTCAGAATTTATTGATACATTAAAAAATAATCAATATAAGATTTTGGAAATAATATAATAATTCATACATAAATCATATATACTTTGTTATAAGTATGAATTGTAGTTTTTATTTTCAGTTTAAAGATGACATTTTATTTAAGACAATCTATCACTCAATTAAAACTAATGAAAGACACCCTTATACTCTTAATAATATTAAAAAATGATCTAGAATTTTTTTTTAATATGTTGGAATAATATACACATCAATCTAACTCAATGTGTGACCAGTATTAATCAAAGTTCATGTTATCAGTTCTAAAATTAATTTTTAGATAATAACATGTTTTAGTCACAAAAATATAATAAAAATTATTTAATTGTATTCAGAATAATGTAAAATATCCATATTTTATTTGTAACAAATAGTAATTACCCACACATTAATATGATTTTCATTTCAAATGGTACAAAAAGTTCATGTTTTCAAATAAAATAATATATTTTTGTTAAAAATAGGTTTCACTCAATAAAAACAGTGAAAACACACTCATATTGACTTGATACAATAAAAAGGATTCATAAGTAATTTTTGACGTGTTAGAATCCACTTCACACAAATCTCTCACATAGTGAAGCTTGTATGTATAAGGACACATCATTATTACATTATATAATCTTGAATTTTAGTAAAGAACTCAAATCCATTCATAATGAAGATATTTTCATGTTTAGAGTTTTATATAATTGGTATATAATACATACAATATATTCTACATTAAAATAGATAAGATACCATAAAAACAGTATCAATTTCTTCCAAAATATATGTCTTCTTAAATTGAACATGATTTCTTTCAAAATTCATCATTACATTTAACTATGCTTCCTTTTTTTTCCTAAACATCCTTTGAACCATTTAAACCCATTTAGAAACAAGGTATGAGTTCAAAAAACCATTGTAAGGGATATAAAAAGAAGGAATTAAAACCATAATCTATGAATACTTGTAACGTATGAAATCATTTTCAAAAATGACATATTTGTTACCCATATAAAATTACTTTTTCAAATATGATATTTACATGAGATTTCAAAAAAAACATATAGAACAAAAAAAGAACCATAAAGGTATCTTGGGGAATTATATACATAATCCTATAACCCTATAATCTATTTTATAATTTGTAACCCTCACAGGCATTCTTCGTTGAGAGGATGAATTTCTCCCAATGGTTCTCCAATGTTCCACCAAATTCTCACCCAAAATATAATGTCAACCAATGAAAAATAATATAATTTTCTATTATTTTATAGTTGGAAAGAGTTCAATAGAATCCAAATAAATTATGTTACTTCACTTAATTAAATGGGTGGAGTTGGCTCATTAAATAGAGGGGGAATGTGAAGAGTCTCCCCCACATAATTGGGGGTTCCATGGGGTTAATGGGGGTTAGAGGAGTTAAAGATCTTGGGTGGGACCCACCAAATGACATCCTCCAAAGGGAGGTTCTGTGTGGGTGGGCCCCATCTCTAACCTCCACTTGGAGATTTTAACTCCCTCAAATAAAAAAAGGCCATCACATTAATTTTATTTATCTTAATTAAAACCCCAAAAACTATCTTCCATTCACGTCAGAACGCAACTGCGATGAAAGCCTCACTAAGAAATCACGGACGCTGCGATTTTAATGGTGACATCAGATTTCATTTCCGAGAACCGGTTCCAATGATATGAAATTTCTCTCGTACGTTTACTGAACATACCCAATCAAAACATCATAAATTGATTCCGAACACACTGGGTCTCGGAATCAGGCTCCATTAGAAACTGTGGACTCTTAAAATTCCCATGAATATAAGAAAAACATTTCCATAGAATTTCTGAGTATTTAAATTATTGGGTGTATAGATGTTCTCAAAATCATAATCCTGGAAATACTCTAGACAACTCATCAATCTCATATTCAGATCCTTCTACGATAACATTTACTTGATTCTCTAGTCTTCATACTAGATGATAAACTACTCTCCCATAAGTTAATGTTGGCACATCCTCAATGTTAAGACTATAGGTTCTGGGCAGAGGGGAAGCACGTTGGTGGGTTATCCAAACATTAATTTTAGCATTAACAACGATCAATCCGAGATCCATTTTGATAATAAAAAGTCAGATATTTGATATAGAATGATGAATGAAAAAGAAATATGGAGTCCCGGAACAAGAAAGACATGATCATCATATGTTGGTTATAATTAATTTAATTAATTGACAAACTTACCATGATATAATTATTTATTCCTTGATGTATTTGGTCATGATTGGATGTGATCCATCGTTGCGTTGTAGAATCCATGCGTATTATTCCTAAATCGGTGATCCAAACATGCTCCACGTATCTTTGGACGTTGCCTAAGGGATTTCTGGGCGATAGTGCGGAAGAACCTTCACTTGTGATGTCCGTATTTGATCACCTTGATCCAATGGAGGAGGATCTCTATCGGTCTTGAGAGTGTTCTTGGAGGAAGTAGTTCAATCAGCCTTGGGAGAAAACTCTAGAATTATTGTAAACAATGCTTCTCACTTGAAATGTGGTGGGGTTGTTAGGATATTTATAATAGGGTTTGATGTTATAGAGTTATGACAATAAAAAAACTCGTTACGAGTTTTATTTATTTCATTAACACTTATTTAAAAACCCCATGTTGAATGATTAATTCCTTGAAATGCTCCCACACTGATTATAATAAATATCATTTAATAAAATGATATTATTTCCACAAAATCCAGACTGGAAAATCTAAACCGCATGTAATCATTTATACATGGCGTGTACTCGATTTCCATGAAAACTACACAGCGTGTACATTCAATGTACATGGTATGTTCATCTTGTTTTCATTTTTCTTTATTTCCTCCACCACATTTATTAGACCTCGAGTAATGGCTATTTAATTCTTAAATAAATGTAACATCATTACACACTAATAAATATATACTATTTCCCCACAAATATATTGTCTCTAAAACTAGTTTCGAAATAAATGCAATCAGACCTTCGTAAATAATTATGATACCAATGTCGGGAATAATATTTGTTAAACTTGTTAAATTAATATTTTACTGAGATACATGGACACACTTAGTTTGTGACCCTCTAAGCCTATTTCTCAGTGGAATTAGATGAAGCCTGCCAAAATTCCAAGGATAGAATCCAGCAACACACCATGACACCCATAGAGAAAAAATATAAGGTCGCAATGATGTGTCACCTCATACGAATGCTTACCGTGTAATATAATCCATTTTCATGATATCTCGAATCAAACGGGTTGCATGCTAGTGCCATCAACCCATGTGGTCAATTATTCTTTCGTTTCCTTTTTGGAATTGAACTCTCCCATTCCTTACCATGGGCACAGATTTATTTAGGACATATAAATTCCATCAAAGGGTCTAAGATATCTACATTAATTATGGAATATAAGGGAGAAATCCTTTCATGCATTATCTATTAATTCATTATTACTCGTGACACACACACCGTGTCCTACCTCATTGTGAACAGAGTTTCATCATATTTTTCATCAATACATCTATGTGTGTGAGTTAAAATACACATTAATAATAATATTAAACTCCAAGGAACAATACACACATCTTCTGATAGTAACATCCAATGAAACTATGAAATGTCTATTTCTTACTGGCGGGTCTTGTTCTCACAATATCCTCACAGATATTACCTTGGGCGTACACCATGAGAAGGTGACTCAATGTTTAATGAGTCCTCACCCATAATGGCATGTATAAATTGTGTCCCTAAAATAACATCATCCGGCCATATAACATATAATATAGAATAGTGTTATGGCACTTCTGCGTTCTCATCATAGTAGGGATCAACTTTTACACTTTAATAAAATAGCTATCTTTTTTATATTATCAAATTCATTATAATGCAGAAGAACAATTAAGATGTGATATGGTTTTTATTAAATTAATAAAGTATAAAGTAGTTGGTTTTAGGCCAAAAACTCCAAGGGACTCCCACATGGACTAGATCCTACCACTGAAATCATCTTACTCGCTAGTTCTCACATGATATTCATGTTTCTGCTATGATTGGCCTTTAGTCAGGGGGTCCTCCACATTTCCTTCAGTGGACACTATGGTCAATGAAACTTCACTTCATAGATAGAAATCCCTCAAGAGGTTATACCTTTGGTGTATGTTCATTGTCTGTTGATGTGACCACGGTTCTTTTGAATGATCCACTATTGCAGTATTATCACAATACAACGTTAAAGGAACTTTAATTCTAAGAACAAGATCATTCTCCTGAAAAATGTTGCAAATCCAGACGGCTTCTATGGCTGCATTAGACACCACTATATATTCGGACTCCGCTATAGAATCAGTGACAACTGCATGCTTTGAACTCTTCCAGCTCACAACTCCTCTGTTAAGACAAAAAAATATCTATATTAAGACTTCATATCATTCTGATCTATCTAAATACCAGCATCATCATACCCTCTGATGAAAAGATCCTCGTCTCCTCCATACACCAAGAACATATCCTTAGTTCTTCTCAGATACATAAGGATAGTATTAACTGTAGTCTAATGTTGTTCTCTAGGATCTGCATGATATATTCCTACCTTTCTTAGTGCATAGGAAGCATCATCCATGGTACATAACATGAAATGCATGATGGATCCTATAGCCAAAGAATATGGGATATTACTCATTCTATCTTTCTCTTGTTGTGTATGTGACACATTTTCTTAGAACGATGCAGTCCATTTGACACTGGAACTAATCCCCTCTTGTATTGTTCCATACTAAATCACATTAGTATTTGGTCAATGCATGTACACTGACATAGTCCAAGTAACCTCTTTGATATATCACGGATGATCTTGATCCCTAGAATGTAGGCTTCTTCACCCAAGTCCTTCATGGAGAAAAAGTTGTTCAATCGGTCCTTAACTGACTGTAATACGGTTACATCATTTCCAATAAGAAAAATGTCTTCAACATATACTACTAGGATAATGATCACATTCCCATTAAACCACTTATAGACACATTGATCGCATTCATTCTCGATGAAACCAATTTCATTTATGGATTCATCAAATCAAATGTTCCATGACCTAGATGCTTTCATTAACCAATAAATGGAGTTCTACATCTTGAAATCCAATTTTGCTTCACCTAGTGTCACAAACCCTTCTGGTTGTGTCATATAGATATCTTCCTAAAGGTTCCTATTAAAAAATGAAATGTTGACATCCATCTACCAAATCGTGTAGTCATGGTAAGATGATATGGGAAGTATGATATTTATGAATTTAAACATGGAAACTAGTGAAAATGATTCATCATAGAAAATTCCTTGATGTTGTCTGAATCCTTCACCAACGAGCCTTTCTTTATAGGTTCTAACTTGACCTTCCATGTCCATTTTTCTCTTGAATAACCATTTTCATCTAACAGACTTTACATCAACTTGCACATCGACCATAACCCAGACGAGGTTCTGATACATGGAATCAATCTCACAATTCATTGCTTCTATCCATATTGCAGCTTCTGATATTTCTACTACATCCTTATAGGATAGAGGTTCATCATTGTCGAAAAATAATGAATCACCATCCTCGATGACTAGGAAGACAAATCTCTCTGGTTCCATTACATCTCTTGAGATCATATGCAGTACTTGTGTTTCTAGAACGACTTTCATGGGGACCTATGGAACATGTTCTTGTACCAACTCATGTGTATCGTCATCATTAACATCATCATATTAAATCTTGCTCCCTGTATCCATTTTGAGAATGTGCTCCCTATCAAGAAATACAGCTTGTCTGGAGACAAGAACATTCTTGTCTGAAAAGTTATATAGGTAATTTCCTTTAATTTCCTTGGGATATCCTATAAAGATACATATTGTTCCCCTGGGTGCTAGTTTATTTCTTGGGAAGGCCTTAACAAATTCCACGCTTCCCCATACATGTGTGTGGGACAATTTGTATTGCATATCCCCAAAAAGATAATGGATGATCTGCATGAATCATTATCAAACTCACCATGTCCAACAAGGGGTTGTTCCCCCTTTCAGAATCACCATTCCACTGAGGTGTATATGGAGTGAGCTGAGATAGATTCCCAGACTCTCATAAAAGATCAATGAACTCCTGGTTTAGATATTCTTCTCCAAGATCCAATTGAAGCATCTTTATCTTCTTACCAAGATGGTTCTCTAATTCATTATTGAATTCCATAAATTTCTCTAAGCCTTATGAAATTTACCTCATTATTTAGACAAAGCAATGTCTACTCAAATTGTATGTACAAGTTATGATGTAACAATATCCACCTCTATCTTCTCCGGGAAAAGGTCCACACACATCCGTGTGCACCTATTTAGGAGGATTTGTCGCCCTTTCACCTTCTCCACCGAAAGGAAGCTTGGAAATTTTACATTGTCAACAAGCATGAAATCTATCATGTGGTTTTTGTTTAGTTGAGTATAAATGGCCTTCTTTGTAGAACTGTGTCAAGCGCTTCTCATTTACATGATAGAGACAGTGATACCACAAGTGGGTGATGTATGAGTCATGTGAGTTTGTTTCACTATCGATTGCCAACACATGGTATTTGTAATTTAATACATACAAACCATTATTTAAATGCTCCATAACATAATATGCATTGTTCTTATAAAAGAGACAACCCATATTTCAAAACATGAAAACAAATCCATCCATATCCAAAAAAGATATAGAAATTATGTTCTTGGTAACACTAGACACTTAATAACAGTTATATAAAACCAAAATCATCCTAGTTGGCAATGAGAGGTGGTAATCCCCAATAGCTAACGTATCTAGTCTCGCACCATTGGCATCTCAAAGATCTTCCTCTCCTCGGGAAATCATTCTAAATCTACTTCGTTCCTGCATTTAAATATAGATGTGATCCCCAAAAGCTATATCTAATACCCAATGTGTAAAAATGAAATGATTACACTCGATAAAGAATGCACATTTATCATCC
Organism: Viscum album; assembly: GCA_963277665.1. Classification (NCBI taxonomy): domain Eukaryota; kingdom Viridiplantae; phylum Streptophyta; class Magnoliopsida; order Santalales; family Viscaceae; genus Viscum; species Viscum album. Next base: position 2,020,513,560 of record OY728127.1, read on the forward strand.
TCGTGCTTATGAGTGCAGTTCATCTTCCAGTTTCCTTTCTTGCCACATCAAAAACATACTGCCTCCCATTCCTTACCATGCCTCTTGATCTTCCACTTCTTGGAGGGACGACACTCGGGGGCTTCAGACTGTTTATAAGTCTATGGCCCCTTTGCCTTGTCCTCCCTTTTATTATTCACAATAATGACTATGGGTTTGTCACAGACCATGTCCTTATCTACCTGGTGAATTAAAGATATAAGTTCTGATAGACTATTCTCATTTTTTATCATGTAGTAGTTGACATCAAAGCAAGAGAAGTTCTTGGGTAGTGATTATAGGATGAGATCTGTACGAATTTCATCAGGGAACATAATCCCTAAGATGTCCAAGAGTTAATTGCAGCCAAAAAGTTTGACTACATGAGGCCCAACTGGTGCAGACTCTCCAATCATAGTTGTAAATAAAGCATTTGATATCTCATATCTCTCTTGTATTGCCTTCTCTTGGTACATATCCTTAAGGTGAGACATCATGTTATACACATACATGTTTTTTCATGTTGCTTCAAGTGTTCATTAGACATGGCTGATAGCATGAAACACTGGAAATTTGTGGAATCATCCATGTGTTTCATATAGAGATATAATTCATCATCACGGGAATCTTTCCCAAGCTCAATTGGAATAGGCTCTTCTAGCCCATATAATTTCCTCTCGTGGCGAAGGATGACGTGTAAACTGCTATGCCACTCATGGAAATTGGTGCCAGTGAGAAGCTTTTCCTTATCAATTATGGTTCACAATGATATGTTTGAAGTCATTTTCTTGTAGTTTATAAAAATTAAGATGAGAAAATATTTATTACTTTATTATGATAAAACTAAGACAAGTAAATAAATAAATACTTATTTGTCTCCCACTATTTTATCAAAATCCAATATCCCTCACCATTGAATTCAGAATATTCTGTTAACTAAATATTCTAGTGGTAAGGATCCACATTTCTCTTTATATTACCCCAAATAGGGTTGGTCAAGAAACTTGAAAGGTTTTAGGTAGGCATTCCAAATGCCAACTGCATTAACTCGCAACTCCATGATCAGTTGAGAGGACTCCCCAATACTAAAATCATATTATTTTGGATTTCCTCAAACATTGGCCCTTAGTAACATCATGTCCTACTATGGAAGTAACCCCTTGATGCGAACCAATTCATGTCAACCCCAAACCTTGAATTAGAATTCCAAAAATAATTGACAGCACCCCAACTTGGTTTGGTCAAGCACTTTGAACTATGGTTCGGTTCTAACTAAGATTATGGACGGATATACCGACTTTTTATTTCTTTGAGAGATTTTATCCTTTATACATTAATTTCCATTTTATTATCTCTGATTACACGCTTGTTAATGTTATGTGGGATATAATTAAGTGATTAACCATGTCTAATAGAATATTTATGCATAAGACGGTCTTATTAGGGTTCTATCTTGCCTGCATGTTTAATTCATTAATCATGTGATCGTGACAACACAACCACTATAAATAAACCATGAATCTCACATAAATAAAATAAATGGAATGATCATTCAATTGATCTATTTCATAGTTTATCTAGCGGTTGATAAACTAACCCAAGACCTAGGGGGAACACATTGATCCTTTCAGATTCATGTTTATAGTTTACCACCTCTCCACCTTTGTATCTCCTTGGATTGGTTTCACCTTGTCTCTTGACATGATCTTACCTCTAGTAGCTTGGGGGCTCCATCCATTACATATGCATTTATCCCTTAAGAGGGTTAGGGGTAAAAATGGGGTTTTTACATAAAAGAATCATTGGGCATGCAGGACCTACTTATTAATGGGAAGAAGGCTCCAAGGCCAACAAATTTAATTTAAATAAATTTATTTAAAAAACCATTCTCACACAAATGTCTTGTTCTAGTTCATGATCATCCAAAATTCAATGATATTTACACTTAAAAAAAACTAGAATTCAAATTTAAAATCATTCTTGTTTAACATAAATCATGCTTCAATCAATTATTTATCTTTAATTAATCAATCATTTTATCTTATACCCATTTCTAAATTTTCTTCAGATTCTCATCCATCATATTTTTAAACAAAAATAATCATTTAAAATTATCTTTATGCATAACTTGTTCCTTGGAGGCAACCCAATGAATTCTCATTCATAACTACCCAATGAGTTGAAATGAACATTACACAGATTCTTAAATTAAACACATATACATATAACAACAATCAAATGTTTTGCTTTATTTTATTCCTACACTATGGTATAGGTCTCAAGGGTTTGTATAATATAATAATAAATTTTAATAAACCTACGTAATTTGGATGAGTACACGACATGATGTTTCGACTACAAGGCATGTACTTTTGTTCATCATCCATCCTAAGTACACGCCTGGAGACATGGCATGTAGATGTACTTCGGAAATTTTCAGAGTACACAACATGTTCTTTTGGACACACACTGTGTAGTATACAAATTACACGGTTTCCTGCAAGGCTATCCGTATAGGGTACATGGTCCAACCCTAACCCGAAGTGACTACATGACATGTTCCGTGGACCACATAGAGTGTAATATGGAATCCATGTGCCACCTGTTCTTGGTCAACACACGGTTTCATAAATGACTTAGATAGGATCTGATACAAGGCCTGATTCGGCAGACCATTCCAATGCATTGAACCTAGAATACACGGTGTGTACTGCAGAATACACATCGTTTATTCTGGTGTTTTATGGCTAAGAGCGTTTGGCACCTCCGGATGAGATCCTCAATTTCATTTTAATCAAAATTAAATGGAAAATTCATTTCTGTAAGGTGAACGAGAATCAAGAGGGGAGGAACAGATCTCGAGATTCATATTTTAAAGAAGTATTAAATTGAATTGAAACAACTAAATATATTAAATGTGCAAATCAGCAATGAAAGAACTAAATAATTATACTCAACAATATGATCCCCTATAATACCACTTGTAGGTTCGGGGCATAGAGGAAGCGCGTTGGTGAGTTATCCCAATGTTAATTTTAGCGTTAACAACGATCAATCCAAGATCTGTCACGATAATAAATCACCGGATCTTCGGTATAGATAGAAGAATGAAAATGAAAGAGGGAGTCTCAGATCTATAAAGACAGTATCATCATATGTTGGTTATGATTAATTTTAATAATTGACATGAAATTCCTGGATGGAATTCCTTCTTCACTGATGTCTCTGGTCATGATCTGATGTGATCCGTCGTTTCATTGTATAATCCACGTGTATTATTTCTCTAGTGGTGATCCACATGTTCTCCACATATTTCTAGACATCACAGAAGGGATTTTTGGGTGCTATCATGGAAGATCCATCGATTGTGATGTCCTACTTAGATTTCCTTGATCAGATAGAGGAGGATCTCTCTCGCTCCTGAGAGCATTCTAGGAGGAATGAGTTCATTCGGCCTTGAGGGAACTCTCCAGAATTATTATGAATATTGATTCTCGCATGAAAAGTGTTTGGGTTGTTTGGATATTTATAATCGAGATTGAGGTTATAGAATTATGAAAATAAATAAATGTGTTACGAATTTTATTTATTTCAATAACTCTTATTGAAATCACCCATTTCGAATGATTAATTCCTTGACATGCTCCCACACAGATTATAATAAATATCATTTAATAAAACAATATTATTTCCTTAAAACCTCGATTGGAAAAACTACACGGTGTGTAATCATTAATACACAACGTGTACTCATTTTCCATGAAAACTACACAGCATCTACATTCAATGTACACAACGTGTTTATTATGTTTTCATTTTTCATTATTTACTCCACCACATTTATTTGTCCTTGAGTAATGTCTATATATTTTGTAAATAAATGTAACTGCCTTACTCGCTAACAAATATATATTATTTCACCCACTATATATTCTCTCGAATAATTACTGTCAAAATAAATTTGATCTGGTATCCTTTTATAATTATTAAACCACGGTCGGGAATAATCCTATTTTTAACTTGTTAAATTAATATTTAACTGAGATACATGGACACACAATGTGTGTGACACTCTAGGCCTCTTTCTCAGTGGAATTAGGCAGATCCTACCTAATGTCCAAGGATGGAATCTAGAAACACACCAAGGAACCCATAGATAATGATGTTATCCCCTCAATGGCATGCCACCTCATAAAAACGCTTACCGTGTAATATAATCCCTTTTTCACAATATCTATAATCAATCGGGGCCATCAACCCATGTGCTCGATTATTCATTCTTTGACATTACTAAATTGAACACTCCCATTACATACCCTGGCTATGGATTTATTTAGGCTATAAAAATTCCATCAAAGGGCCTGAGATATCTACTTATATTATGGAACAGAAGGGAAAAATCATATCTCGCATTATCTGTTAATGTAGTATTACTCGTGATGCACCCAACGTGTCCTAGATCGCTGCTAACAGTGTGTCGTCATAGTTTTCATCAATATATCTAATTGTGCGAGTTGTAATAACCATTAATAATAATGTTAATGTCCAAGGACCAATACAAACATCTGCAGATAGGAATATCCAATGACACTATGAAATGTGGATTACCTACAGACGGGTCTTGTTCTCATAATATCCTCCTGGATATTACCTAGGGCACACGCCATGATAATGTGCCTCAATGTTTTATGAGTCCTCAACCATAATGGCCTGTATTATTTGTGTCATTCAAATAATATCATCCGGCCATAGAACATATAGTCAATAACAATGTTATGGCACATCCAGGTTCTCATGATAGTTGGGATTCGCTATGACCCTTTAATGCAACAGCTATACTTGGGACATTATCACACACATTGTTACGCAGAAGAAGAATCCATATGTGATAAAGTTTTTATTAAATGAACAATAAACAACATAGTTGGTTCTAGTACACCAACTCCAACAAGGACTACCGCTACTAACTCAAGATCATGGGTCACTGAGTTCTTCTTATTTAGACTAAACTGCCACGAACCATAAGCAATAACAATATGTATATGTATCAGGACACATCCAAGCCCAGTCCCTGATGCATCACAGAAAACTAAGTACTTGACACCCTCATTCGTCAATCTCATGATCGGGGCGCTCGTAAAAATCTACCTCAGCTACTCCAAATCCTGCTGGAACTTCTTCATCAACATGAAGGGTTTCCCCTTTCGATTATAGGCTGTCATCGGTTCTGATATTTGGGAAAATTAGGAATGAATCTATGGTAATATCCTGGTGTCCCAAGGAAGATACTCAACTCCGTCAAGCTCTGAGGTGGCTCCAATGCATTCATTGCCTCCACTTCGGTCGGGTCCAGAGCTACTCCATTAGCTGAAATGACGTGTCCCAAAAATTGGACTTCTTGAATCTAGAACAATAACATCGAGAGATTCCCATAATGTTGGTGCTCTCGGAGTATGTTATGAACCATCCATAGGTGTCTCACATGCTCCTCCTATGACATCGAGTAATCAATGATACTATCGAAGAAGACCACTACGAACCGGTCCATGTATGGCCGGAAGAGACGGTTCATAAGTTTCATGAACCTTGTGGGGGAATTCTTCTTGCCGAAAGGCATCATCAAGTACTCATAGTGATCGTATTAGTATCTGAAAGTAGTATTCGGTATATCTTTGTCTCGTATTCACAACTAGTGGTAACCTGAATGATGGCCAACCTTCAAGAACCACTATTCCCCCCTTAGTTGATCGGATATGTCTTCGTTCCTCAACAGTGGATACTTGTTCTACACCATCACCTGGTTCAGCCACTGGTAATCCATGCACAACATCAAACTCCCATCTTCCATCGTGGAAAATAAACCTGGGGCCACCCAGGGTGAAACACAGGGTCTTATGAAACCCTTTAATTTAAAATCCTCTAACTGCACCCTCAGTTCATAAAGCTTTGTAGGAGCTACTCGATATTCTAGTGAGGAAAGCAGTGTCGTCCTGGGGATAATTCGATTCAAAAGTCAGTCTCCCAATAGGGAGGCTGTCCTAGAACATCTTAGTGAGATGCATCATCGTACTTTTCCACTACAACTAGGAACTCTAATCTCACAATATATATATCTCCAAGGGTATGGCTAACCAACTCTAGAGTGATCAGAAGAATCCTCCTATGCATGAGACCATTCTATGCTGCTTGGGTCTCTTTTTCACCAATAAAAGAAAACATTATTCCATCGTTGTAGACAAACTGCACTCTTTTCCTAAAGCAGTCAATATGGGAATGGACCAAATATATCCAATTCATAGCGAGAATGGAATCATGAGGCCTCGACTCTACCACCAATAGGTTCCAACTGAAACTATTTCCTCCAAGGGTAAGATGACAGTGTCTTTAAAGGTGTGTCTGATCATCGAATCTCGTCTCATAGGTGTCTCCCTGAGCCTGGTGCAGACCTCCTGGGGGTTGTGGTTGTATTAAATTGTAGATTTATCCACCGCATGAATATATCTCTGCTCCTTTACAACATCATCAACATGGTGGGTCTGTCTAATCCACTCTCTGCCTCTTCCTTGGTGGTCTATCCCCCACATCCCTATCAGCATCTCGATAGGTTAGACAGTCTCTAGTGAGATTTCCCCTACCATCGCACGAGTAGTATTGCCTTTCCCAAGGATGACTGGATCTAGCCTAAGAGACATGGACTATGGATCCCCTATCTTGGGTTCTCCTGTGATGTCTACCACATCCTGATCCATATGCCTGACATCGAATCCTTATACCATTGTCTTCGCACCTATCTTCTCACAGCTAATAGTCGGCGGTGTTCGCTACTCCACCAAGATGCTCTCGATCCCCATGTCTCACTCGAGCACTCAAGTATAAGTTGAAATGTATTGAGGCATGACACTAGCTAGTATGTCCTATTTTAGACCTCACTCGAAGGATCTTGATCTGAATTACGGATCCCGGACCATATCCATTGAGTACCTGGTGAGGTTGGTGAACCTCGATGAATAGTAATCCCATGTCAAACTACCCTCCTAGAGCTTATGAAGCTTTCGAAGATGCACTTATCACAGCGTAAGTAGAGATAAATAATCCCTAAATAGTCTCACACACTCTGTCTTTAGAAGAGTCTCCCCGTCGTGAGTCTATGTGGTCAGACTCCACCATCATCTCGTTGAACCATGAAGAAGGCTTGCTCCTAGAATCACTATCTGGTGCATTTGTTTCCTAACTAGATGGAAACCTTTGGTTACTGCATCAAGCATGTCCTTAGTTGCATGAGGGTTGAGCTCACCTTAGAACCTAGGGGATCTCTTTCTCTAGAACACATGGAGCCTGCTTAGCCTGCGCCCCTCGTATGTCATATTTTCATGTACTACAGGCTGCTCTGTGGTGGTGGATTAGAAGCTACACCACCGAGAGGTAACACCTTGGGAACAGGTCCATGTATCAAAAGCTCTTCATTGAGGGGGTCATCCTCATGATCACGATGCTGAATCCTTGTGGGTATGCATCATGGACACATCCTGTATGGAAACGATATGTACCCCGATTAATGTGTATATCTAGATAACTAACACAAAGGACATGGAAAAAACAACCCATTATTATATGATGCATGTACAATTATATCATTTCCCCCTAGCATTTTTTTAATCTACCAATTCCAAAAGCAGGTAATCTGAGTCCTGGATTATGGATACATCAGTCACCTGTACCCACATGGAGTCTCTGGCCTAAAAGCTAAGCTTATAACACTTCACAATGATTCCCCCAAACAAATATCATAGACTACTGTTCCCATGGTGGAACCGACCACCATTGATTCCACTCTGCCGTGAACCGTCCCAATGGGGCCCATGCCGGGACACCCCAAGCCTGCATCTAATAGTCCAAGGGCTGGTGACTATCACTGAGTAGGAATATTACATACATGGGAGGCATTTCCTATATAACTGTAAACATGAAAACATCTCCCATCCCGTAAATGATGAAATTTAAAAAAACACTAAGGGACTAAATTCATGCATATAAAAAAACCCAACCAACAGAGTATAATGAATGTGGATTTTGGAAAGTAAATTGGTCCGGATTACAAGCCCACCAAAAACAAGAGAGTCTACAAACTACAATGTCCAACCTGTAATCACAAAGAGGTACTGAGACAGAATCTCATAGTTATTAGAACACCTCAGACAATATGGAACTCAAAAACCATGGTCCGGTCATGGTCCACCCTAAACTACATGAAAAGGCCTTACATCTGCACAAGACACAACACATGCAAGAAAATCCCTTGCATGGGTTAGTATAAAAATACTCATTAAGGGACCTCAAAAACCACAAATAAACACACAATGGAAAGGTACAGTTAGCTAAAAAAAGTATATGTCAACTAATCATATAATAGGAGGAAACAATCCAAATATAATTAAAACCCGAACTTGTAGTTTAGAGAAAAGTCACACAACTGCATAACCCCATTAGGGATTTAGTTTGAAGGTTTCACGAAGCACTCGTCTGGGAGAACTCACTCAATGAGTCTGATAACTCAGATAATGTCTATTCGAGAAAAACTATTCATAATGAAAATCCATGAGGGATAGATATAATAATTCTGGGATAATAAAATCTTGAGTGTGGAAAGATCTTGATACATAGATGAGGATCAGTGCCAGGGCCTTGGAAGATAGGGAAACTCATCTGGATTCACCTGCTATGTAGACTATCAGCGACCTATGCAAAAAATAGTCTCATTAATACCTGCCTCTTCCATGGGTCAAGAATGGATAAATTGTCTCGCTTTGTTCCTCTCAGAGTGATACATGTCTCTATCTCAGAAAGTCCTGTTGAAGGTATAATACAAAATTGAATAGAAATGATACATTACCTTCATGGGAAAGTGAAATGGGGAACTAACCGAGACGAAACGTTTCCATGAAATGGTGGAAAATAAGAATCAAAAAATGTTCTAGGATATTCATAGTGTTTAGAAGGGTCACACACCATGTCTCTCGACTCTGGGTACTACCAACGTATAATGGACTGAGTCAGAGGAAGATGCCATGTAGAGATGTATGTACATGTCATGTAGTATGGACCAGATTCCAGGTCTGAGTAACTGGGGTTCCCTTTATGTATGTGTCTATGTGCCTATACACAGTTGCAACCCGTGTGTCATCCCGTGTAACCGGTACATGGGGTGACCCATGTAACTGGACTAGTTTGGTCGTGTGGGGGAGTACACGACTATGTACTACTCCCCGTGTCCGTGTATCACCTACAATAAAAACGGAGTCCTGCGTAAGGAATCACATGTTGTGTTCTTTAGAAAACAATCCTTTTCATTGCCTGAAGAACCACATAACACTACCCGAAACATAGTCAGACCTACAAGGCATGTTTTTCGAGATACATGTCGTGTGTTCATGATATTTTCAAAATCACAGGTTCTTCCCCATCACACCTATAGTGATGCACAGTATTTGATCCTACCACCCGATCATTAAAAAACTCCACGGTTGAGGTTTCCCCAACACCACAAGGCCATTTCGATGGTTTTCGGGCCCTCGATCGGCCTCAATAACACTTACCTATTTACCTGCAATAAGAATGCTCTATGTACGATAAATCCCGAACCATTTAGATTAGTCTATAATTATTATAATCAAACCTCCAATAGTCCTTCATGATTCCAGATCTCTATTTTGGGATCGTTTCACCAAGAAACGGGCAAGCAATGATTCCTCATTCATATCCTCACGAAGAACGCGAAGATTACGGGGAATATGTAGGAAGAAAACAAAACAACAATGGAGAAATGAACCTCCACCATCATTCCTCAAGGTGTTAAGGCTCTCTCGTTAGAATTTTTGATTGGGTAAAATTAAAAAATTAACAATTAAAAAAGAAATCCCATGAACAAACCAAAAAACAAAAATACCTCATACTATAACGATGATTTGAGGGTCAACCGGTTTGTGGGTTGATCATTGTTCACCATTTAAATAATGAAAAGAGAATAATCAATCTAAAACCCTACCCTACCTTGAGAATGGATTGATTGCTGATGAAGGAAATATACTACCATCAACATCGAGATCCTCTAACTCCATTATTGCAACAATTCACACTATTGATCGATGTTGTTCACCACCTAGAGGGCTTTCCAATTCTCCAAGAAGTTTTCTCAATTTCTATACATGTCTATATTTTGATTAACCAATTAAAAGGTGGGAACATGTATCATCATTCCATCATGTTGCAGCATTAATGAGTCAGAGTTGATGTTTGAGATTCATTAGGGCATGACATTAATTATCTAAATAGTTGCCTCGTCGTTGCGTTGAAGAGAATGTTTCCAAATAAAATTAATTAAACATTTCTAATTATATTATATTATTTCACTCAAAAAATTTTGAAATCATCTTTTTCTCTTGACAAACGTTGGTCGAGGGTAGGCAATTTCATCAGAAAAATCATTAACCCAGATGCAATTGTGCACTCAGATTTTTAATTTGGGAATCCATTTGGGAACATCCAAAAATGCACACACACACACCGACTCACTTAAAATAAAAGGTTTCAAACCACCATTCCAATCTAACCGGGCATCTGAATGACTTGTCGTCTACATTCCTGGTCTTGTAATAATTCCATAACATATTTGAAAATAATACATGGAAGATCTAATACATAACATTTATGGTAAGTATATATTTTACATTTGGCATTGTATAAATGATACCTACAAATTATTAATACAAAAACCAAAGCTATCAATTCCAAATCATGTGTGGGATAATTTAACTCATGAGGTTTTACTTGTCAGGAAGAATAATCAATACAAGATCATTTTGCATCAGAATATAACCATATCCCTTCAATAAAGCATCACAGTATATGAAAAACTCACTATTTTGTGATGGCATGGAAAAAACTGGGGCATTAACCAATCTCTTATTCAGTTATTGAAAACAAACATTACATTCTTCTATCCAAATAAATTTACCCCCTATTCATGTTCTCTTGGTTATCGGGCATGATAGTGGTGAAATATTTTAAAAAAACTATTGTAATCTCTGGCTAATCCAATAAAACTACAAATCTATACAATATTTGAAGGTCTTGTAAATTAATCAACAAATTTTTTTTGTTGGATCTACTGATATTCCATAATTATTTAAAATATTACCATGAACAGGAATTTTTTTCAACCAAAAATCACTCCTCCTTCATTTTCCATACATTTTATTTTTCTTCATGGTCTTCAAAACAACCCTTAGATGTTTTTCATGCACCTATTTACTCATAACAAATACCATAATATCAGTAATAAGCAGATCCCCAAATTGATCCATAAACTAATTAAATATTTTGTTCATAAGGTCAATTAATACATCAGGTGCATTAGTTATCTTGAATGGAATAAAAAAATTTATTGCCTTTAACTAGTACAAAAGTTGATTTCAAGATGTCATACTTCTTCACCTTTAGCTGACGGTAACCAGATCTGTTGTCAATCTTTGAAATGTTCTCAACAAACTCGAGCTGATAAAACAAGTAATCGATAGAAGGAAAAGTATACTTTTTTTAACATTGATGTTATTAAAACATCTAAAATCAATGCAAAGTCTCATGTAACCATATTTATTTTTAATGAACAAAACATGACTACCCCGTGGGGAAGTGCTAGGGAGAATGAACCCTTTATCATGAAAATCAAGAAACTAATTTTTAATTTCAAGAAGTTCCATTTAATCCATTTTATATGGGGGTTTTGAAATTTTCATATCATCATAACGTAAGTCAATTGTGAATTCGATGTCCCTATCAATTATGACACTAGGTAACTCATCAGAAAAAACATCAAGGTATTAATATACCTCTAGCACATCATTTATGTGAATATTTCCCATATTTTCAACAATATGAGTAAGGTATATTTCACTTACATTGTTCAATAGTTTCTCAGCTACATGATAAGTTATAAATTGTATGTTTTCATTCTTTTATACAAACTGAAAGTCTTTTCGTAAATTTTTTTTTCTCGACAGTCAATATTACAATGATAAATAAAAATCCAATCCATTCCCAGAATGACATTAAACTATAATAAGGGTTAACAAAAAGGTTTTCTAGTAATTTCACTCCATAGAACACAAAATAATGATTATTTTAATTCCATTTTTCTATAATATTTCTCCATACTATTTCAACAATATGTTCGTATCTCATTTGTTGAAGAGATGTTTCCAATTTTATATAAATTTCATTAAAAACAATGAAATGTGTATACCTATTAATGAACAAAACATTTGAAAATTTTGAGTAATAAAAAATTCTACAAGTTACAACTTCCTTTGATAGCCTGACATTTTTTGAAGTAGTTTCAAATGATCTCACCACTCTTTTGTACTTATAGTCTAGCTTATATTCATCATTCAATTTTTTTTGTGATGGAATTTTCTTAATGATCCACATATCCACATTTTAGAGAAATAACATTTTTCTTAACAATATTCCTGTATGGATAAATTTCATTACAATATTAGGCCATTTGTCCAAAATTACTGCATTAAAAACACTTCCCCACTTTAGTAAGGAATTCCCCAGTGTTTTTTTACCACAAATTTCACAAATAGGAAACTGGAATTTCATTCCATCATATTTCCTTGGTTTAACATTACCCATCACATTCCATATGGTCCTCTTCTTATCCTTGTTTTCATAGTGCATGAGATCATCAAAAAACTCCTTATCTACCCTCTCAGCACATCAGAATGTTTTCTCATAACATTTCAATGATCAAGATGCAATTCCCTTCGATACCATGGAATTAATCCTGAGTAAAAGTAGTTTATTTTCTTATCAAAATCCAGAATAAGACTTGGACCACACCTCGCCTGTTGGTTGAATTTTTCTTTATACACATCCATTGAATCTTCCGCCTTTTTCTTCAATTCATGGAATTGCTTCTCCATCCAATCTCTCACCGCCTTAGGGAAAAATATTCATCTGAATGACTATAATATTCATCATCATGTGAGGCATAAATATCCCCTCTACCCCTGATATTTTTAACCATTAACACCCACTAATCAGATTAACCTTAAAAAAGATAAATGGAAAAAATCACCTTTTGATTATATGAACATCCCATAACATCAAATATATTTTCAAGGGCCTTAATCCATCCTTCAGCTCCTACCGGGTCATAAGATCCCTTGAAAGTAGGAGGGTGTTGTCTCATAAAATGTTCCATTGTCATCATGTTCTATTGTGGTACCTATGGTTATCATATTTCATGTATTTTACCACAATTTATTGTCTATGTTACCTGATCCATTAATTTCACAAACTGCTCAGTTCCAATCCCTGCCATTTTGAGCAATAGATTCAGAAGGATAACATTGTGTCTCTGCCTCTCCTCTTCAGTTTCCCTGTTTCTTCTAAAAAAATCCAATTTGAATAATCATATCTTAGTCGATGGAAGATGGTTGTAGTTAACTTCTATTAGATTTCAAATTGCCCATAATGTAAAATTAATTTATGGTATTATATTAAAACCATCCTAAATAGTAATGTTATATAAACCATCATTTGGTGACAACTATAAGGACCCAACAGTATTACATTTCATAATCTTGATTTTAAGTCATGAACTCACATCCTTTAATATTGAGGATCTGTTAAAATTTATATTTTTAGAGAATTGTGATATAATACATACATAGCATTACATATTAACATAGGAAATATACTACAAAAACATTATCCATTTCTTCTATAATATATGAATTTTTAAAAAAATAGTGTTTTCTTTGACAAACATTAATAATTTTTAAATTGTATTTCTTATTTGTCTTACAAATCCTTATAACTAGTGAAAATCATTTAAAATCTTCGGATGAGCATAAAAAATCTCAATTACGGATATAAAAAGAATACAATAAACATTACTCCATTAATTCTTGTAAAATATGAAATCATTTTCAAAAAATACAAACTTGTTACCAATATAAAATTACTATGTGAAACGCGAAATTTGCATGATATTTCCACAAAACACATAGAAAACAAATATAACCATAAGGGTATATAATGTAATTACATACATTATATTGTAACCCTCTCTACTACCTTATAATGTGTAACCCTCATATAAACCTTACAATTTGTGTAACCATCATAGTTACAATTGGAATAACTATACGACCAAACTCCAATATATAGATACCCAATGGATTGGATGGAGAAATAATTCCCACTCATTATCATAAAAAATTCCCAATAAACAAATCATAATCATACAATATCAAAAATTTAATAAAAAATTTTCTTTTGAATATTGTAAAACAATATATTAAAAGTGGATTTTGAAAAATCACCTTACAAATATCATATAAATGAAGTGATACATAATGGACTGGATGTACGAAGTTTATACACTCTAAAAAACATAATTAAAAATTATATAAACTAAATTCAAGACACTAAAATTTTAATACCACATAAATAATGAAGTATAATGTTATCCCAAATAATGAAAATTGGGTTATGAATTACCTTACCTGGGGTATGTCTTACTTAAAACTCATATAAAACACTAGTATACTCATTAAAAGAGTGTTATTAATATCTAAAAAACATATTAATCATTATAACACCTTGTATGATCATTCCACAACATTATTTCACCATTTAATTATTCGAATTTTCGTCCTTCCATTGTTTTGGGTACGTCCTTTACATGATTTCCATGGTTTGTTTTTTTATTTTCTTGTCGTTTGGAAATGGAATCCCATAAGAGGAATGAAATGGAATTAATATGTTTCTAGAATATATAAAGGTACCTTGAATCATTTTTTATCATATATGATGATGTATCATTAGATAAAACATTAATGATGTCTGTTTACAACATTTTTTGGTTCCTCGATAGTCTTGAAGTTGTTTCATTATATAATTTAATTACATTCATAGAATTTCAATAAAAAACATAAAATAGGTTACGGAATAAACTTTAATTAATTTTTTAACCATTAAAATGGGGTTATGATCATATTTAATGGATTTTATGGATATTTCAAACACATCATCCATAATTTTGGTAAATCGGCACATTGTGGATGGTGTTTTTATTTTTAAAACTATATGGAGAGGAAAAGAAGGAATATGATGATTCATTTACATAAACCTAGTAAAATATAAAATATATATGATTATAGAGATTTAATACCTCCTAGATAGGTATATTTAATGAAATTATAAAAAAAAATAAAGGAGTTGGAAAGAAAACACTTCAAAAATGAAGAGGATTCTTACCTCTTGATCTCTTCTCCCTGAGATCATCCTTAAGGCCTTTGGTTTTGATCTTCTGGTGATTCCAGCAGCTCTAGGATGTAGGGAAGAAACTAAAGGAGGTAATTTCATAGAACATAAACAATTATAAATGCATTATAAGTATGAGACGAAGATGGGAATGAGGGTGTTAGATATATTACAAGAGAGGGGGGATTTTACTTTATTTTAATCATTTTTTAAATATTTTTGTCAAGAATATGAATAGTATTGATTAAAGTTTAAAAAATAGTAATATTTGAATGTGAGATAGAAATAAGTGGTCTTACATCAGCCTTGAGTCACAAATGATTCATTAAAACAACTATTTAGCGTTTATCATAATTTATCATATTATATTATTCATCAAAAAATAATGAATTTCAAAAAAATACATAAAATTCACCCAATACATATTTCAACATGTTGAATAAAAAATTATCTTCATACTTTGAAACAAATTTTCTAAATATTATTAATTTTATTTTTAAATAAAATCATAATTTATTCCAAAAATAACAATTTTAAATCTATAACTCATTTTTTGACACCATCAAAAATTATTCAGGTTTAGATTATCTTAAAGGATTTAGAAAATAATATAATAATACAATTTAATATTCAAAAGGGTCATATTAATGTATATATTAGTATTTTTAATGGTATGTTACTATTCATGAAAAATAAATTTGGCTCCATTAGACTCCAAATAACTAACTAATCACAGTCGTAGATGAATATTTTTTGAAATTCAAAACATAGAACCGGAAAAATTATGCTCAAATGATAGTTATGAATATCTACATAAAAAAGTTTAACTCATTTCAAATTATTTTTAAAACTATGGGGTGTAATAGTGGGACATAAAGTGCATGTTTTTATTAAAAAAGGAAAATTTATTTCAAACCACTCTGGAAATACTCAAATATGATCAAATGTACATGGATTTTATACATACATTGTGACATAGATAGATTAGTCATTTTTACATGCTTCAATCAATCACATGTCAATCTAAAACAAGGTGTGACATGTATAACAGAATGTGTGTGATTTTATTTAAAAGTGATAATTTAGTTCAAGAGACACATGCATACTCAAATGGAAAAAACACATTGTTATTATGTATACATTATGAAAATGATCCAAAATTCATTCGTGTTGTCTTTAAATTAGTTGAACATCAATCCTATACATGGTTTGACTATGTCAAAATTTGTTACATCAGTCTAAAAATGAATCTTTAGTTAAAATCATATATAAATCATTTAAAACTAAGAAATCATGATCAGATTGTCTGTATAATTTAGGAATATCAACCCCATATAACTTTTCATCCAAAGTAAATAATCACCGATCAACCCAACTCATGTCATACTCGATAAGACTTAGTGTGCATGTTTTCTATTTAAAATTGATATTTTATTTAAAAACATTTAATGATCACTAAAAAACAAGATCTGAAACTTTTATTGGATTCATGTTTATGGAAAAAATAACAGTTTTTATGTGTAGGAATCATTTTTCTTTCAATCTGATACACGATGTAGCTAATATGACTCAAAATGAAAAAAAATATTTGAAATTAACATTTTAGTTTCAAAAACACATTTCATATATAAAATATATAAAAATTAACTCAAATTTTCTTAAAACACTATAAATAATATCCATAGATAGTTTATTTCATGTACGAATGAATAAAATAATAATTCAACCCACAGTGTGCCCTGTAAGGCTTAGAGCGTATGTTTATAGTTTAAAAGATTCATTTTTTAAATGAACCATTTCATATATATGTCTAATGTTTTCCGTATTTTATTAATAACATAAGAATTCATTAATATAGGTTCACACTTTTGATCTATAAGGGTTGGTTATTTTGGAAATTTGTATTAGGATTGTGACATCTCAAGAGGTGGTGAGGGTCCCACTACAAGAAAATATTAATGTTTTTGAAATTTTTTATGTTTAGGAAAAATATTAATAACACAAGTAATTTTATATACCAATACATATGTTGTATAATGATTTTTTGTTGTATTGTGTTCTGAATTTAATTGAAAATAAAATTTCAATTATCTATAGTAGTGTAGTATAATTTCTGCAACACATTGACATAGCTTTTCATTAATCTGCACTCAAAAAACATCCCTTCATTGGAACTAAATGCATTCTGATAAATTCTATGTTTTATCAATTCTAAAAAAATCACTGATAATGGATACCTTTATTAGTACTAATGTATATCGACTAATGATCCCCTATATTAGAATATATTTAGTCCTTAAGAATGGTTTTTTATCAAGTCTTTTTTTTAACACTGATACAAGTCAGAAGCCATTAATGGTGCTTACAAGATTATAAATTCTATTAACTAATGAAGGTTATTTATAGTGTTATTAAAAACCATATTTTCATAAATTTTTTAAAATATTTAATCGATTTTCGATCACTTCTCCAAAATGGGGGAATTTCTAGATCATTTATGTTTGTGACATTGATCCATGAAGACTGGGGGTATCACATCATATAGTTTTGTTCAACTATGATGTGTTTGATGAACAAATAAATAATTAATTTGAATATTTTTATTTCATATTTAGTAATTTTTCCTACATCATAAACAATTAATATCATATTATATATGTAAGTTAATGAAGTAATATTTAGAATTCGTTGTCCTTAACAATTGTAATGTTGGGAGACATCAAGGAGTAAATAGTTTCTCGATTGTTTGCAATATATGGTAATACCTTTACTGTTAGAAAATAAATAAAATCAAGAAATTCATTATTTTAATATGAAATTATAATTTTTTATATATCTTTTAATAAAAAACATTTTCTTCCAAAAATAATCATGTATGAATTTTTTATGAAAAATGTTGTGTATGATTTTAAAATATTGATCGTTGATTGATATAATTTTTTATAACTAATCATGTAGTTAATTTTAGAACACAACATGATGGTTTTCTATTAACATTAATAAAAACTATTATTTCTGTATATCATAAGTCTAACCCTAATATAAAATCTATTTTATTATAGAGTTGTATAGAAAACACTCATATTGGATTATACTCTCCTGGTCGAGTAGCAATAATGAAATATCAATAGAATAAATATATGAATCAATATGGAATATATATATATATATATAATTATATATTTGGGTTCATTTACATTAATAAATTCCTACCTATTAATGAGGCATACATTATAGAATCAATGGTTAAAGAACATTGTTTTTATAAAAAATCATAGAAAACCAGAATTCAGTGTCATTATTTCTATAGCCCCATGAAAATGTATCAATAATTTTTTGGTTAAAAATAAATCCTTGAATACCCACATTGGTGATGAAAAAATTATTAAATATTATGATTCAATTACTATAATTTTTATAATTAATTGGGAACTATAGTTTATAATAAAACTTTAATAGTAGTAAGTGTATGTTAAACTTGTCTACAAAACTATTTATCAATATGATTTTGTTGAAATTTAATTGTGTTTTTTTCATTTACTCTTTTATTTAATTAATTTATTTTTTTATATATTAGTATTATAATAAAATTTCAATTACTTTTCCCATATATAATTTCTAAAATATTGATGTGGTATGGTGGAAAAGATAGTTTTAAAATTGGTTTTAAATATGATATTTGGAGTTATTCCCTATAATCCCCTCTATGAGTATAATATTTCCAATAAACATATAAATTATATATTATAATATTTAATTTTTATTAATCATTTTCTAAATTTCATCAAGAAATCACCATTTATGTTGAAAAATTTATCCATTTTCACTGGTGTGAGTGGTAATTAGCATAGCTGATCAAGGGTGTGGTAATATTGTACTCAGAGAAACTACTTTAGTCGATCTAAACCATAATCTTCACCCCATTTAATTATTCCACACATTAGGACCCCACAATTCCTCTTGAGGATTTTAGCACCCTTCTACCACTATTTTTGTTTCGACTATTTTATTTTGGCCCTATTAGTAATTTACCTTCTATTTCTCTTCCTCACCCCACAGTTTTGTGTGAGTTGCCTATGTATATTAGACCATCAATTATAAAATGATATTCTCCCAATTAGATGATTCCTCCCCATACTTACTGTCCATTTACACTTATTTCTATGTTATTATTATTCCATTGTTCTCATGTTTTAAGAGATGTTATAGATATTATCTTTTAACGTTTACCCATAATACTTCATATCATATAAATTTTATTGACCATCAAGAGTAAAAATTGGATCCTACTAACCCTTACTATCCTACAAATATTTTATATCCTTCATTTCCTTCACCTCCCACTGATCTTCCTTCATCAATTTTATGTTTATAACTATATTATATTTTTTCACAATAATTTTATTTAACTATTAATGTATATTGATTTTATATTTTTATTTTACCTTTTTTCACCAGGTATTGAACTACTAAAAATGATCATACTCACTTGCATGACATAATGGTTGATTTCAAAAAATGGAGACAAATTATTGTGAAATATGGTGGATAATATAAAATATTTATGATAATAATTGACAAATAATCATCTATAATTACCAGGAAATAAATTTATTAGAGATTAATCTGTGATCAAATAATTGAAAATTCATTAGATGAAATAAATGTAATGAATTTTTTACCCTAAAATGAGAATTATAATTATATTATCAAAATTTATATTTTCCCTATAAGATTGTATTATTTTTCATGATTGAAAATAAATAGTGGAATCATGGTTATTGGAACTAGGGGAATATTGTTGATCATATTATCATGACTTATATATTGTTCAAAATAATAAATTTGTAGCATAGTGAGAGGGTATACCATCCCCAAATGATTTTCTATTTAAACAATAAATGGCCATGATATCATTATAGATGTGTGATGGGTATATATTATTAAAAAATTATTTTTTATTGACATTTATTAGGAGTATTATTATTAAATTAATATTTTTAATCGAAATTTCTGTTCTATTATATACAGATGAATAAAAAATATGTACTTTAAAATGTATTCTTACTTTGGTATGTATGATTACACTATATAATGAAAAAATAGAAATAAATCAATTATATTTAATTTTAGTTATTTTTATTTCTTATATCCATTATTTAAATTTTGAATAGTAAGAAGTGTTAAACATTGAAGGGCCTATTTTCAAGAAAAACATTTCATTTTATTTACAAAAAGATAGAATAAGTTATTGATAAATTCATGATTAATGATTGTATTGTAAGAATTTATATATTCCTTTTATTATTTTATATCTCATATATTTATATCTAATTTGTATTATAAACAATGTGATATAACATAATTTCTTATGAGAAAGGTGATGAAAACTGTGTCACTAAAAATCACATTCACAAAATTTTCTGGGGGGATTATTTGGAAGTGTCCATTTTTTATTAGAGAATACTATTATTCCCACTACATATAGACATAGATAAATTAATTCAAATTTGTTAGTACTAAGCCATTTTTTCAAGAGAACTTTTAAATGAAACAATGAAAAAAAATTATCATGTAGTGTAAATGATTAAAAAGATCAGTTAGTATTTTATGAAATCATTGGGGTCTATGAATTTATAACTACTTACAAATAGTTTTGTGGTTGTTGATACATGTATGTCAATGATTCACTCATTGTATAATTCTCTTGGAGATAGTGATAAAATTCATACTAGTGTTCGAGATTATGAACTTCTTGGAGTTGATTGTGATGATGTTATTGTAGTTAATGAACTTAGTGTAAATGTTCATGACATGTGTGATGGTAGTGGTGACATTAAAGATGAATATTTGCAATGATATAGTGATCCACTCTGTTAATTAGTTTATTTGTACAATAATTTATTTATTTAATCTATCAGATTTTTGAATTATTACAAAATCATTATATATTAATATTATAATTGGGATATAATATTGTTAACTATGTTAATTTAAAATTAATATTATTTACAATTATTTATATTATATCACAACTATTACTGTGATTTATAGTTCGTTTCATCTATAATTATTTTAAGAATGTATGCAGTTGTTGTGGGTGAAATCTGGTTTATATTTTTAATGCCACATGGGAGGATTTTCACATGATTCAATTGTATAATTTTTGAAGATTACCATTCCCATGGATGGATAAAAATCGGTGTAGTGGTATTAAAAATTATTTCATAAAACTATTTGTATAATAAATCCTTGATGATTCTATAATATATATATCATTAAACCATTTGTAGAGCATAGAACAATGGTTTGAACCATGAGTATCACCATTATTTATAGAAGTGGGTGTGTATGTCCAAAACCAAACCTGATGAGATCCTCTCAGCCAAATAAAAAATTTAATTTTTTCCCTCAATGATCATCATTAATAGTTCACATATTAAGAACAAACACCAAGGGTAAATTATTACACGTATACAAAATACATTAAAAATTTTAAATAAAAATATCCCCAACTCTATAATAATAATAAATCTATTTTACAATAGCATAATAGTTGAATAATATATTTCAATCCATGTAATACCATACATTCCAACTCAATAAGAAAAAAATTATATATCTAAACCTCCCCCCATGATTGGACCACATTAGGATATTCTCAGTATTGATTAGGGGTGAATCAGTATTAGGGACCTTTAAACTAGTTCTCATGTATATCCCATTTACCTCATAGATTTTGTAGGCTCTCTATTCTCTTATTTTCATTTCACAATCATATAAAAGTACATAAAAGATAAAAAAATAACACCTATTTATTTGAAAATGTTCACTACTAAATAAGAGTATCTAGTCCTTATCACGAATTCTCCATTATAATGGTATGCCAAATATTGTGGTTTTCACTAAAAATAATGCAATTCCAACATGTGGTTTCATACATATAATGAGGGGGTTCGAAAAAAGTAAGAATTCCCTACACTAGGGAATGATTAGTCCAAAATCATTACATTGTTGGATCATTATATTTACTGTATATATTTTCTTCACCTTCATCCATTTCATATCAACAAAAAGAAAATCCTCCACCTGAAATCCTATATGATGATTGTTTTATAGTTTTATTTTTCATTTATTCTTTCTTCTTTTTTTATCACTTAAAAAGTAGCATGAATGTAATATCTCTTCTACTTCACTTGGATACACAAAAGGGAACACAACATTTTCCTTCTTCATATAAATAATCATGAATGTTTTTTTTCATGCACTGGTTTCAAGAACATTAATTATATATAAAAAATGTACTATGTAAATCCTTCACCCTCTTGTAAACTTCACAGAAAATATGGTCAAATTTTCTTCTTATTCTTCTTCATTTGCAATCAAATATGAATAATACATTCTTCTCTTCACTCTTCTTCCTTCATTCCTCTATATTTCATAACAGACTACATTGGATCTTCTTATCCTCCTTCAAATATTTAGGATTTATTTGTATGAACAGTGTTGGGTTTCACTACGACACTTTGATGTTGTAAAATATAAAATTTAGTTTTTATATGAGTTTAACTACAAATAATTCTATGAAACCTTATAACACACACACACACACACACACATATATATATAATAACTAATATTTCATGATATTTTCCACAATTTATTCATTTATATATTCAATAAATCATGTGAATACATGATTTTAATTACCAACACTTTATTAATTCAATTCTAGCATGTATCAGCCATCATGGTCTCTATATAGATCAATAACATGTTGCAAGAACTTATTATCCTTTATTATTCCTATAGACTGGTCCCTGAATTCTCCAATGATAAACAATATTTCACACCATGTCCTTCATAATCTAAGGAAAAATCCAAAAAATATATTCTTTTTTCCTTCAATGGTGACATTAATTTATTATAAATATTCATACTATTAATCTCATCATACATACACAAATATATGCATGAAAATGTTATGTTATGATGAATTATATTATGATAGTAAAAATCTCACAACTTTTACCCTAATTTATGTATGAATATAATATCATAAAATCATTTGATATTATTGATAGACTGAATCATTTATAAAACTGAAGCCTCTGTATTATCATTTCAATTAATTTATCCATACATGAATTAAAAATAATAATATTTATCCTTTATCTCCTACTTCATTACATTTACACTAGAAGTAAATTACCTTTACATCAATCATCGTCATCTACAACACACCTAATTTTGTGTGTAATTGTATTTATTATATAATCATGTATAAAAATTCTATTTTATAGTACTTTTGAATACATGATTAGTTATCCTATGTGGAACATTTTCTTATCAGACTAATTTTATCTGTGTTTTAGTCATTTATCGAAATAATCATACACATAATTGGCTATGTGACACCCCATATTTATATATTGTCCATTTAAATTCATTGAGTCCCCTCTTTAGCAAATATAACCATTGTAAAACATTTATATATATAATTATCCACCATGAACCATTCACCTATGTAATTATCCAATGGGAACCATTCTGCAACTTAATTCACCTATGTAATTCTAAACATAATCATAAATATATTTGAGATCATAAAAAAAATATTCCACATGAATATTAATTTTCCTTCTTTAATACTCATTCCATGGAAATTTCTCCAGAATAATGAAAATTTTTATCATGAAACATTAATTATAAAAAAAACATTTCAGCTTGTATACGTACATTTTTATCTCTTATTCTTTAGTAGATCTCCAATTCCCCTTCTTTATGACACTCATGGTATCTCTTCCAACCATGAGACTCATGATAAGTTTGCATTTTTTTTAAATTTCCTGGAAGATCTTTGTCATAGTAGGTTGTCTAACCATTTCACTTTCTCACCTTAGGATACTACACAACTCATGATCATCGTTCCATACTCAATGTTTCACCTCAAGGTAACTTTCCTTTGTGCAATCTCAACTCAAAAAAATAAGTCACACATTATTTCACACCTCATGGTAACTTGAACCTTGATTCTTTTTTGGAACCCATCATTCGTTCTAACCATTTACATTTATTCACTCAGTCATTCTTCACACATACATGAACGAAATTTATGGCACTCTTGTTGATACTCCTTGAAATATAATCTTCTATTATATTTTATACCTTATAAAATAAAATGATATAGAATTAAATGAGAATCATAAATCACATGTTCAATGGTTTTGCAATTTTATTTTATGATAATAAAAATTTTAGATACCAATTGAATAACAATTATCTCATAAATATCAACATCAAACTTCATTACTCACAAAAATAAATAGTTTAAAAATTCAACATTGAATAAAGTAATTTTACAACAATATTGGAACATTCAACCAAAAATAAATTTTTTTATAATGTATTTAATATATTTACAGCTTAATATTATGATTTTATCCTTACCACCAAGTAGGTAATATTTAAGAAAACATTATTTCAATCAATATTTATTCAAGAAATTTATAGAAAAATAGATGCATATTAGAAGAATAGTTTTAACATTGATAGAAAACATCGTATTGAATATTTCTTTTATACATGTTAAAATAATTTCCACACATTTTGTTTTTTATTTTTTATACAATATTTGGTATACGATCATTCATTTTAAAATTTGATAAAAAAAATCCATTCTGACTCTACAATGTGAACTATAGTATTATAACCAAAAATATTTTTTCGATGACTTATTTGATCAAGAAATTTCATAACTAAATTAATTATTCAGTAGTATATTACTTGTGTTTGGTCCTTCTGAGTTATATAATACATTTCATTCAATTAAATGATTCCTGAAATCAAATGAGGATTGGACACATAAAAATGGGCATAGCTTCACAATTTTAGACCATGATATTTATTATATATTTGATTGGGTTAAATTTTGGACAATATATTTAGGTATAAGTTAAAAAAAACATATTACAATTATTGAAAAACATTTTGTTCATTTTTTTCAATGGTCTAAAAGTCATTTAAATTTTGATTAAAATAGTTGGACAAATTTCCCCATTCATACTTGTAACTTATTGTAACCCAATGCTCTCCTCCCCTCTATAAGTGTCTTTTTTTATAATTTTTAATGATATTTTATTTATGATTTAGAATATTAGGGGTATACTGGAAGTTTTTAAAATATATCTATACAAGATATTAAATATAAGTAGACCAAGATGGATGGATCCCTTCATAGAAGCCTTCTTATTTTTCTTATAATTTTAATGTTTTTGAATTTGTAATAAAAATATTAGTGATTCTTCTATTTATATTGTTTTATTAAATTGAAATATAATTTAATTCACATATTTGGGTAATATTTTTGGATTATAATCACGGTTGGGTTTTCCCTTTTCTATACCCTTTCTTATAAAAAATGATTCTACAATAACAATACCACCTATGAAAGAGTAGTTTTTCTAGTATTAAATCTAATTATTACCCAATAAAAATATATATTTTTGATTAAATATGATACTTTAATTCTCCTAATTTTAGAAATTGATTTTTTATTGAATTTATATCAATTTATCAAATAAATAATTAGATAAACGTGTGAGGTTATGTAATTTGCGACCTATAAAAGAACAATATTAATCTGTAAAAGAAACAATAAGGGATCAGTTTGTGGGGTTAAAATATAATCCATAAATTAAATAAAACCCCACATACATTATTAATATGATACATATTTCACCTATGTGTATAATATATCCATTGAATAAATATCAAAGTTTTGTGATCTACATGACTATTTTAAATCTAGCATAGGGTTAAATTGATTTCATCTATGTTTTTGAAGAAATTTATCATAGGTTTTAGGGGTATGAAAAATTTGTTATTATAATTAAATGTTTTTAATATAAATAAAAGTGAATAATAATTATGTTAATATGTAGATATTAATACACTATTACTTATAATAATATATATTCCAAAAAAATATTCTTATTGGGTTTTATCAATCATATTTTAAATAGGAAAAACCAAAAAATAAATATTCTTCTACCAACATATATCTTTTTAAGTTATAAAAATTGATGAAATACATTCATTAGAATAGTGTTTTTCAATAATTTTGATTCAAAAACACTTTTAATATGTTTTTTTAAATACTATGTCTTTATATAATGGCCTTGGATAGGCACTTTATTTCACCTATATATCAAAAAACAAAATATCATTTGAGAGTAACCACGAAATCTATTTTAAAATTGGATTCATTGTTTTGTATTCTAGTATATTATTCAAATAATTATTGCTTTTTAATTTATTTTATTTTCTTATTATCTTTATACTATACCATGTTTAGTATTTCAAGATTATTCTTTTTTTGGGAAATCAATTAAAACATATTGTCTATTTATTGTGTTCTATTTTTATTTATTTCAATTTTTATATTTATAAAGAGAAAAAATCATGAGGATTTATTGTGTCCTAAGATTGAATTTTAACTAGTCTTATAGATTGAATAAAATAGTCTTAATCTACGAAATGATTAAACATTAACCTAGTTTGAAAATTATTCCATTCAAGGAATATTGAAATTAAAAGCACTTAAAAATATACATAAAACAAAAAAACAATTTATTAAAATAATAACAATGAAATTGATAATAAATTTTGAGAATTGTCTATACAATACAATAATTTTATAATAACATTTATTGCAAACCCTAACCAGGTTTCAGACATTGAATTAAAATTTATTGTGATACACCATATCCCAAAATTTAATTATCTATATGGAAAGGATCCCAAGAAACATTTAATAGAATTTAATGTGTTTTTCTAAACACCAAAACCGATGAATGTTTTTGAATGCCAAATTAAACTAAAAGAATTCCCATTTTCCCTTGATGTAAATACATATGAATGGATATATTATATATAATTTAAAGATGTAACATGTTGGAATGATTTGAAAAATTATTTATTATAAATATTTTTTCCATTATTAATGACCACTTCTATTCTAATGTAGATATTCAGTATAAAAATGCTCTAGGGGACTAATTTATGAGTAATAGTTGTGACTCAAACAATTACATTCAAGATACCCACTTCACTAAATCAGTGATAAATTCATAATACAATAATTCTATAAAGGGGTCACATATATAGATTGGGGCATGATGGATACCGTAGATGGAGTGGAATTAGTAGGTAAAAATCCTATTGATTCATGTGAATTTATTGATTGGATGGAAAAAAACTCCCACAAATATGGTTATTGTTGTAAGACAGATGTTCTAGGAGTACATTGACAAATTACTACTTCTCTTGAAATACATTTAATTATTTTGATGTTGGAAAAAATCTTACTCTGGTGAGATATATATTATTTGTTCATTATAAATCTGAACCCAATAAAACAAAGACTTATCACATTTTTAGAAAAACATACCACCTATTACATTGTCTCTCCAAATTATAAGATTCATAAGAATCAATAGTTATATTCCTCAGGAGACCATATAAAAAACAACATCCTAAGGATAAGTTTGATTTCATCACACTTACATAAAAACATGGTAGGAACAAAACAATATGATATGATGTATAGATCATGAAAACAAAATAGTAAACCATTTAAATTAAATATCTAGATACATATACCATGGAAATAGTGTTTTCAATAAACATTTAAAAGATACTAAGAATAATCCATGACAATTATAAATACATGGCTCATCCAATAAATTGGTAGATTCAAATATTTATGATCAATTAAAAAAATTCTAAATAAATTTAAGGAGGTGATGAGTTATGGTCTTTTTTTTGGTATCTAACAAAAAATATTAATACATATTGGTACTACCCTCAATGGGATTCTTGGAAAAAACTCTAAAAATATTCCTTCCCAACCCAATACAAATCTCAAGGGGAATTCTAGTTCCATTACTGTAAGATGTGGGAGGTAAACAACTGATACATTTTCTTTAATATGTCTACAGGGATTCACCTCATCTCTAAAGAAGCACCATTATTTAAAAACTGATGAAAAAATATGTAAAATTATTTTAAAGAAAAATTTTATGATATTCCATATAAGTTGATTCCTTATCTGAAAAGATTTGTGAATGCCAATAATTGGAAAAAACAAGTGATGTGAAGAATGTAGTTTTAGATACATTTGATCTCATTGAGATCAACGTCCCTATAATTGATGTAATCATGATTGTTTTAAGGTATTTCATGTTTTTTTGAATAATTTAGTACCAATATAAGAGTGATAAATTAAAATGAGTGGATAAATCATCAGTGTAATGTATATAAACACATCACACCAACATTCTCAATCTAGAGAAAGTGAAAGGACCCAATAAATTTACCATTCCTGACACTCTAGGGGAGTTTAACTTTTTTATGATTTAATTGATTTGAGAGCTTTAATTAATATAATTTCTCAATTTTTCCATATTCATTACATATTATAATGTTTAATCCAAAAATATTAGTGGATAAATTAAAAAAATATTTCTATGACATACATGGTTGGACATCTTGATGAGGTACATGTTTAAGTAAAGAACATGATCATTTCAGTGGATTTATTCTTGAAAAATATTGGGGATGGTTGGGTAAATTCTCATGGAAACATCATTCATAGAATTCCCATCCTCAAAACATCCAATGCAATCATAAATATGATTAATGGTTTACATTCTATATAGTATGGAGAAGGTATCATAAAATTTAACTTTTTAGACTCCTTGAATTCCCCCCTTAGAAGACCATTTTTCTCCCATAAATTCACATTATAACTCACCAGGTGATTGTTATGTAAATATTGATTTTTAATATTTTTTCAGTGGCTATAGTTTCAGGGTTTAAGGGGATTTTATTATTGTAAATTTCTATATGTATAAAAATATTTCTACACTTACTTTTTAGGATAATTCCCCTCTTTGTACTAATTTTGATGTGGATAATTATCTATAGAATTTTGTTTATGATTATAACAAGGATTTTGATTTTTCATAGGGATTAGATTCATTATTAATATATTTATATATGTAAATTCATAACCCATCAGACATTGTGAACATATCACACTACAAATTTCATTTCCATTAGCACAACTCCCACTCAAACAATATCTCAAAAAATTGGGATTTCCAGCCTAGTATTCAGGACACATGTCATTGGGCCTTCGAGCGATGTAATGGGTCTCCCTCTACCATGTATAAAGAAGTATTTGCATTAAATAATAAAATGAGGCTTCAACCCCATCCTTAAAAAAACATAAAAGGACCATTTAACTATTCCATTCCTTGGCCATATGATTGAGTTACTTATGGGTTGAATACACTATTGTTTCATAGATGTTTTCTTTTCCAGTTTTTAGGTCTTTGATGTTGTAGATGACCATGAAAAGTTGAAATTAGCATACCCATTCTATACATTTATATACCAAGGGATGCCTTTTAGAATTTAAACACTAAATGCGCCATCAAAATATTCATGTTGAGTATTTTTTTAAAATTTTATTGATACATCAATAGAGGTATTTATGTATTATTTTACTGTTAAACTTTACTCAATTGATGTCTACCTTTAGAGTTTAGATAATGGGGTGCATTATCTCACTAAAAATAACAT
This sequence comes from Viscum album, assembly GCA_963277665.1. Lineage (NCBI taxonomy): Eukaryota > Viridiplantae > Streptophyta > Magnoliopsida > Santalales > Viscaceae > Viscum > Viscum album. The sequence continues at coordinate 2,020,543,560 of OY728127.1, forward strand.
GGTTTTAAATTTCTAAAAATTACATTTCAGGGTATAAAATATAATTTCACTTCATCATATAGTCTCAATACATTGAATAGTGTTTTATAGATATAAGGATAGATTTATTCCCATATATTTTTATCTTATATGAATGTCAATTTTGATAATTTGTAGGACTTGTAGGATTCTATTGACAATTCATTACGTATTCTTTATAGTATTATCTTATATTATCAAAATTTATTACAAAGGATTCAGATTTTCTATTACATGAATCTAAGAGGGGTTCCATTGATTATCTAAAGAAAAGTATCACCACACAACTGATTATCCATTTCTCATGGTGGAAGTATCTGTTTGAGCTTATATATGGTGCTTATTACTTATATTATGAATTAATCTTTTCCAAATTGGTATATGTATGTTCCCATGTGGTGGCCTAATGATCAAGAACATTGGATTCAAACAAATAAAAGAACAAAACCATGGAAAATGATCCAATTTCTATCAAATTTTATTTGTACATATTGGTTCTTATATATTGGTCACTAATGTAGTTGTTCATTCTGGAGATGTATCATTGAGTTATATCATTAATAATATTGAGGAAAATACCATACATTACATTTGAATCCTAATATTTCAAAATATTGATAATGAGATAAAATAAAAGAGAATTTCAATAATCATTTTTACATATGCCTATAGTAGGATCATCACACACTAGAGTATGTCACCATGTGATTATTACCACATCCGGACACATCTTCTAATGAGAATATTTATCCTTTATCTGTTGTAAATCCTTTGTATTTTGATACAATTAAATATATTTTCAAATATAAAATAAGTAAAATTTTAAATAAAAACTATTTCCAATAATTAATATTTATTCTAGGTATTATGTATGGGATTATCCCTTCCTATGTAACATGTGAAGTAACCATTTTATTTGTAGGTGTGTTACTGATCTTGAGAGTGAGTTTTTCTATCATTTTTTTCATACACTTGTACATGGTGGAATGTTTGACCTTTGAATAACAAATATGAAATTAATTAACTCTAGAATTTATTGGACTAAATTTTACATGATACTCATGTGTTTTGTATGTCATGCTAATGTAGAAAAAAAAGAAATATTTATTAGATACGTGAGATTTCATAACATCACATATTGTTATGTGATAGTTTTTTATGTATGGGGACATAATTTTATGGGCCCATTTCCTAGCACATTTAGATTTATGTATTTATTTTTTATTCATTATATTATAAAATTGGTATAGTACAACGCCACTATAATTAATTATTTTCATTTATGCTCTCTTTTTTATAAAACATAGTTTTTCTTGGTTTGGAATACCAGAGTATATCATTAGTAACAGAGGGTCAAAAATTTATAATAGGAATTTATATTACCACTTTCAAAATTATGGGGTGACACAAAAATCCTCTACACTATTCCAATCCCAAATAAATGGAATGTTTAATGTTCCAAATTTGGATTTGGAACAAATTTTGGAGAAAACTATTTAAACGAATGAAATAATTAGATCAAGTTCTTTGATCAATTCCTGTGGGATTATTGAATGACATTCATTATTCCCACTATAATATCACCATTATGGATTGTTTTTGTTTTGAATCATTTCATCTACCCAGGGAATTAAAGGATCAGTCATTTAGGGAGACAAATATTTTTAGCATGGATTAAGCATATGTAATATAACAATGGAATATTCAACATTGTGATATCAAGATGATATTGTTTTAATCATATGATTAATCAAGAGTCTATAATTATTGGGAGAAATCAACCTATAAAATTATTTTCTGGGAAGGGATTTTCATGAGGGTGACAAAGTTATTATTTACATTTCATAATAAAAGTTAATTCCGGGGAATTGTTTTCTTGATTGTTATGTAATTATGTTTTATCTAATTTTTTTCCCTAGTGTACAGTGTAGATCACATAAGAGGTCACATGAAGGATGTTTATAGTCATGGATAGTGGTTTACGAAATATATTTATGTGCATACCACAAATTTAATTCCTTTTGTCACAATACATGACCAAATAATCACTTCAAAACATCATTTTATCCCTAATAATTTTATATTTATATTGTTTTTAAAATTTAAAATTCTATATATCACATGAATATATCATCCAATAAGGTTAACATTGAGGATAATTTAATATTTTTGTGTTGGGGGATGTGAAAAAAATGATTTATATTCTTTAGGTTTTTCATTTTTGAATTTTTTGGACTTTTTTTTCAAAAATTGTTATAAAAAATAGAAAAAAACCAGGTAACATGCTCTGTTACATGTGGAACATATAGAAAATGATTGTTAAATTTTTAAAAATTATTTTTTATTATGATAGGAATAATCATTAATTCACCCATAAGGCTTGATATTTTTAATAATGGATGTCATTAATGATATGATCATTTGTGTCATTATCAATATTTTTATACTTTGACACCATTCATTATAATATTTTTTCATGATAAATTTTGTCCTTCAATTTTCTATATAACATTATATAGAACCCATACATTCTAATTTTTTCCTAAAGAGTTGAAGGTATGATAAAGTGAGGCAATATTTTGGTTACATCAATCGTTGATCCATACCTTAGTTTCTCTTTCATCTAATTTTTTTATTCTACAGAATTGACCCCAACATGGGTAACATATATTGGACAATAGTACACTCAATAATAAACTTACAAAAAAATAAATATTATCTTCATAAATTGGAGAGTGATTAAAATTACAACATGTAAGGATATCAAGTTTGAGAGATAATTTTGTGCCTATCAGGAATTCATAAAAATGATGGTCATGAAATTTTATTTTAAATGAATACATATTAGTTCAGTGGAATTTAACTATATAAGAATGAATGTTCTACTTTTCATAAATTATTTTAACAAAAGATGGTTATATCCGGTAAAAATAGTTTCGCACACACATGGCCCCATAAATATATTTCTCTAGGATTATTTTCATTAATATAACTATATTTTTTTGATAAAATTTATGAGATAAAGACATTAAAATTAGTAGATATTGATTATTTATGATAATATTACATTTCTTATATGACAACTCTGAATTGGTAAATGTCAACATGAATATATTGTTTCAATTCAATGGAATTCATGACACGTGACTTTGACTAAGAGTTCTTAATAGTAAATATGGTGGTGGCGTTGATAAAAAACTAATTGAATATTTTTTTCACCATAAAATACCTAATTTTGTCACATTAAGTTAAATATTTTTTTAAGGAATATTTCATATTAGATCATTAATTTTAATAGTTTATGAAAATTAATGGTTTGAAACTTTAAAGTGCACTATATTTTTTGGGTCGTAAATATTTTTTGTGACCTATTTCTACATTAAAATAATTAAATGAATTCCTCACTCAATGGGATATAAATTAATTTTATATTAAATGATCTAGATCATTAATTTTATTGTATTAAATGATCCATTAATTCAATCTTATACTAGGCTCGTGAAAATGGACCCCACTTCACCATTTGGTCCATATACACAATTTTTTTGATTTGGAGCAAATTTATAATTAGATATAAGTATAAATTAAAAAAAATTACTTTTCTGTTAGTGCATATGTTTAAAAAACTTTCAATGTTAATGTTTTGGTGAAATATGTATAAAAATATTTCTCCAAACTTCCACATTTACACTTGTATCTAAATATAACCCTAGTCTCCCCTACCTTATATAAAATGAGTATATTTATCTATTTGATGGGGGTTTCGTGAATATAGATATTTATTTAATATATGAATTAATTTAACTCAATTTCTCTGATCATTTAAATACGGATATATCTTTATGTAAGGAACCCATCGTTGAATCTATTTTATTCTTATCTAATATTTAATGTTTTTTAATAAATATCTACGATTATCTTAAAATTATTTTATTTTTTTAATATTTTTTTAGTATTTAATTAATTTATTGAGATTTAAATCTTTAGTACAAACATGATTCGGTTATAACATTTCTAGATCATTTCTGGTGAAGAACATTTCTATAATTACTACACCTCCCATGGAAGAGTAGATTCTCTTTGTAATCAATCTAATTATCTCATTCTTCACATATATTTTTGAGTCAATGTGATACAATAATTCATATAACATGATATATGAATTTTTTTACTATATAAAATAAATAAATCAAGTAATTAGACAAATAACATAAAGTATATGAGGCCGAGTATTGTGTGAATAGTGAGAGAAAATCTCAACTAGTAAAACAAATCCTTATGGGATCAATTTATAGGGTTATAATATAACCCCTAATATAAATTCCACCTCACATAATGTATTTATATGATTCATAATTCACTAGTGACAATAATATTGAATTGTTATTACTATCAAATAATGGTTCTATGATTTCATGTTTGGAAGTTATACATAGGTTTAACTCATATTGACATTTTGGTTAAGGTAAATTATCATATTGGTCATGGGATAAAAAATTAACAGATCATAATTCAGTGATTATTAATTTAAATAAAAATGCTTGATATTTATTCAAATAGGTAGAGTTAGATCAATTACACCTAAAAAAATATTTTCGTAAATAAATATACTAGTTATGTTTTATCAATAGAATTTCAAAACCAATAAAAACAAAAAAAATTACCATCTTCTTAAAGAATACATATTCTTTCATTTTAAACCACTACCAAAATACAAATCCATTTTAATAGTTTTTTTATTTTTTTTAAATGAAATACATCTTATATATTTATTTAAATACTGCCTCCTTAGTGAAGGACATTGGTCAATAAATCTATTACTACTAAATGCCAAAAAAACTACACATCATTTGAGATAACCCACTAAAACACCATTCAATTGGCTTCATTACTGTTATTCACATGAATCCCTTCGAGGAGGAATACTTCATGATATTTTTTATGATAAAAAGTCATTAATAGATATGCTTCTGGTTCTTCATGTCATGTAAACACCAAAATTGATATTTCCATGTGGTTATCAATATTTTAAAACAATCATTTCTATTTAGGTTCTCTTTTAGAGAGAATTATTCATCTTAAATTACATGAACTGTTATATAAAGTTATATAAACAAAAAATAGGGAATAAATTTGATATTCATTTCTTATCAGGGTAACCATCAAGGTTGAGATTTGTTTCCTAATCTATTTTCCCTTTTTCGACCCTTAATTCATTAACCTCTAAAAATTGGTTCAAATTTTCCATGGAGAAATGTGGATCTTATTACATATTCAATTTATTTTTGTATTAATTTTCAATTCTATAATTATTGTATAGCTCTTGTATCACCCATTATAGATTTTAACTTCTTTTAGAACTATTCTTCTACTAGAATTATTGTACAGTGATCATTGGGATTGTGTCCAGCTATGTTTCACCTCACACAATATATATTTTAAAATTAATGTTTTCTTTTGTTGAAAACCACTCATGAAAATCAACTTCATCACATATAATCTATTCTTTTTCTTTTTAAAAAATAAATTTTGGGTTCCTCTTCTATTTTTCTTTCGCTCTTAAATATTCTCACTAAATTACTAAAATATTAATGTGTACATTGAATGTACGTTTTATTTATATACATGAATTACTCTAAGATCCTTTAATCTCAACAGATCTTTTAGATGATTCAGTCTTCTATGACCTTATGAATTATTAATTAGAGGAATTCTCACGATTCCTACCTAATGTATTCTTGGGAGAATTCTTGTTTGAATCATTTTTTATCATTGTTCCCAATATTTGTTCCTTTATATTCATTAATTTATATGTTATTATTTTTCATCATATTTTTATAAATTTCTAAATTGTAATGAACTACTTTTATGACCATTATCATTTCATAAATCATAGATATTTTATAGAATTATAATTTCTTGGAAGTATACATATTTTCCTTAATCTATGATTGTTTGTTCTTCATCACTTTCTTACTCCCCCACGTCTAGGAAATTTTTTTATCAACCTTATATTGTAATTGAAATATAATGCACAATACATGAATCTATTATAGAAACAATATTTACCCAAAAATGCTTATCTTCATCTATCTCTTTTATGATGTTCAAAATGACTAGCATTTTGGGCATCCTTTATTTGGATATTCTTTACCACATTTTGGGATATTTTGGGGAATAAGCTTCCATGGTTTTATTGTATTCCCAATGGTCATGGTTGTAGGAATATCAATAATAATATCCATCGACACTTCTACAAAAAATAAATATCACCTTCGCTCATCATGAATAAAGTATGTATATATAATATTACGATAATTTATGGAAATGAAATCATTATTTGTAGTATCTTTAGATAGATCATCAAATAATTAAATTTTATTCTTATCACCTATTATTTTTTTATTATTAGAATCTTTTATTGAGTATTGATTAGTAGAATCAAATTTCTCTTTTTGTGATAACTCAGTATACATATTTTTATGATTGGCTTGATTAATTTTAAATTCATGGCATTGCATACTAATATCCTTTTTTCTTTAGATAACTCATAATCTGGTTATCTTCATAATCCCTTTTCATTCCATAATTCTTATCTTAATGCATTTAATTAATTTCCTAATGAAAAAATGAAAATACTCTAATTTGTTTCCTTTACATCAAACTTATAAATCTTTACATCCATTCCATTTATAAATTTTTCCACAATTTCATGCATCATTAACTCTATGGACTTATTGATGAGCATCTTGGATGGGATATTCTTGGATCAAAGGGGAGATGATATATAGTTATTTATTGCATATTCCTATGCAGAATCATTTATTGATTTCCTTATTCAACAAAGATATGATAATTATATATAGTGATAGTATTTAAGATGGAATATTTTTTATTGGGAGACCTAGGGTGAGTGGTTTGAGTCTCCCAATGGAGTTGTTCACTTTCATCGTCAGATGGTTGTTCTCATAGGAAAAATACATAATTTTCATTAGTTTTCTCTTATTAATGTGGTCTATGAGACTTGGATCTACCAATATGAACCATGAATTGAGACATCACTATTGTTGGATGGGAAATTGATTATTTATTTTGGTGTTTTTTCTTGATTCCTCATGTATAAGAAAATTAAGGTAGGACATCAGATACCTATTCAAATACTACAACCTTTATCAATTTTAATTTAGAAATGGGATGATAATGTTATTGAATTTTTGATTGGGATACCTCAAAATCCTTAGGTTAATGATGTGATATGGGTTATTATTGATCGACTAAATTAATTATCACATTTCATTCCAATAAATGAATTGAAAAAGGTAGATGAACTAGGAACAAGTATATATGTTATATTTTCATATTTTAAGGTGTTCTATTGGATAAAATCTCTAATAAGGACAATCACCTTGCATCCCAGTTTCGGTGTGGATTATAATTAGTGAAGGATTCTTAGTTAAATTTGAACATTGACTATAATACATAGATGGATGGCCAGATTGAGTAATCCATCAATATTATTGAATAAATTATTTTGGAATATGTGATTGAATTAGTGTATCATGTGAAAACAAAATCCCATAGTTGAGTTTTCCTATTATAGAAATTATCAAGATACAATCTATGAAGATATTTTGCAGAGTTGTGTGGGAGGGACTAAAGATCACCCCTTTGTTTGGTATAAGATAGATAATAGTTCATACTAAGAGAGATAATTATTCATGAGAAAAAAATATCATTTTATTGATTAGGAATAGTATTGTGATATCTCAAAGTTGAAATAAATATTATCTCAATCGACGTATTATCAATTAAACATTGTGGTTGGTAGACGTGTTTTTATCAGAGTTACACCTTGATTGAGGGATAGACTTTTTGGAATGTAAGTTAAGTTATCATCTCCTTATATCATCACATTTATGTTTGAGGATTTACTAATGAGGGTGGATTTCCATTTCTAATTAAATTATCATTTTAATTTTTTCCATGATCTATTATATCTTTTTGTGAATAATATATATCAATAAAATATTTCTCACATGAATGAGTGGGGGGACATTCAGACTAAACCTAAAACCTATGTGGTTAGAATATATCATCAGATAGTGAACCAAATTAACAAGTTGTTTCATGGATAAATAAACCCGTTGGTTATAGAGAGAAGGAATTATGGTAGGGAAAACAATGAGACTTAGACAAGACAGTCCTTGAGGAAGCCCAAATGGACTTATCTCTTCTACATATCATGAAATTTTTCATTCATGGGGAGTGAAATAATTTATGATAGGTAGAATTATAAAAACTCAATGTATTGAATAAGGTAAATATATAATTTCATCATTTTTATTTCAGTTTATGGGTCATTAGATAGTTAGAAGAGTAGACTTTAGCAGTTTGATGTAGAAGGATGTCGCCATCTATTAGGTATAGTATTGAAGCAATTTGGTGTAGGCTATAAGAACACGTGAATTATTATAGGGGCCATCGACTAGATGGTGCAAGGAATATAGGTTTAGGTTTTTTTTCCTTTACCCACTACAAAGCTAATAGAAGGCTTGGGGTAATTGATTTATTTCTATACTGACCTATTAGTCGGTGAAACATATTTTTTGGATGATGTTTCCATTGGTAATGTAATTTAGAACGGTTCAAAATTTAATTTTCAGAAGAACAACCTTATTTAATCCCTTATTATTTACCCCTTTAACCTGAATGTGTTTTTCATGGTTTTGAGGATCCTTAGTTATATTCATGGTTCATCCCCACATCCCATTGATGGGTCTTAATGCAAATTTAATGCATGGATAATATTTGGATATTATTTGGTTGGTGGATTTTTTTTATTCTATTTTTTTCTATTATTCTTCTTGTATTTGTTGCCTTATAAAGATACATAACTAGATAATTAAAATACATGTTGAATTTATATTTTTTCTATCAAATATAGTATCAATTGGATCTAATATTCTCATCTCCCATCAAAGATCTAGAAGTGGAAGAGGTTTATTTTATTCAAGAGTTATGTGTCTCTATCCTATGGTATTTCTCGTAGAATACCATATGTTATTATGATTCCTTTTGGTTTTAAAATATGTAATTGAATAATTCAATTTCTCGAGTGGTGAGTTGATCTTTGAGTTATATTGAAATGTTTTGAAAATGGGGGTTTGGATGGAAACATTTTGAGATACATGATATGTTTGTTAATTATTTATAAAAATGATTTTAAAAAAAGAAATAATTTTTCTTAAATGGAAGTGGTGTAAAATCACTATCAATTTTGTCCATTAAAATTTCATCATGAATTTGAAATGATTTTTTTCTTATGGAAAATGTTTTTTAAAGAATGTTTTTTCATGAATGTAAATATATTATAATATCACATTAGGAGACCATGGGGTATGGGGGAGAGCTAAAAATAGATGAGGCCAAATGTCGTAATCTACCAAAAGGGGAGTTGAATTTGATTCCGTGGTTTATAGAGTCTATATTTTCCAAGGGATTGAGTTTTCTATGATTTAAGAGTCATATTTGATGGCTAATATTCCTTTGTGAGTGTTAGAAGTTTAGTTTTGTACACACTTGAATCATGGATTTATCTCTTTTTTGATTTATTTTTTTATTATGGGTATATATATTTTATATGATTATTTTCTAACATTATCATGATATTTATATTAATTCTTGGAAATTATTTTATTCATCATTTTATGTCGTTGGATATGTGATATTTCATATTTCTCTACTTCTTTTAAAAATGATTGATTTTTAAAAGGAATGGAATTACTTGGATATAAAAATCAATGGTCGATTATTATGTGGAAACAGATTTATATTAAATAATATTTCTAAATATATTTTCAATAAATAAACAATTGATGCTGGAATATATGAATCGTAAATATTTTTGGTGATATCCTACTAAACATTTGTACTCAAAACCTAATAATTTTAATTGGAATTTTTATCCATGGTTTCGTATAATAATAGTAATGGTTAGAGAATAATTAGATTATTACTCCCATATTTCTTTTTTCTGTTCTGGTGGGTTACGATTGTGGGTACATATGGTCTCATTGAGATGTACACATAAGTTTATTTGGGCTAATTTTTATGTCCTTTCTATTGTTTGTTTATATCATATTATCTAGTTGAGGAATTTTCTTTATGGATTGGTTGTTTTTCTATATGATGTATTATGGAATTCTATTTTACTTCTGTGATTATTTCTAGAATATCTTATTATTTTTGGAAGATGAATTCCTTACCATATTTCGTTTTATAATACCATGATTCTTTTCTCCAGCCTGTGGTGATTGGGAATGCACCTCATCACTAATGAAGGGCTAATTCAGGTGACATTATGGGTTGAACCAGTTGGGTCTCATAAAAAAACTTTTGAAAATGATTTTTTTTTACGATTATGTATTTAGTAATTTTGATCTCATGGTTTTTAATGTGAAAAAAGAAACATTTGGTGTTTAGGATTTTAAATGGAATAAGAGATTCCCTATCTTTTAAAATCCATATCTAGGATTTTTATTTATCACCATAGTTTATGAAAAAACAATTTATTGATTTTATGGATGTGTATGAATTATAGAAAATTCAATGTTGAAAAATATTTAATGATAGAAAATATTTATTAATTACATAGGATTGTAAACATAAGAACATTTTTTTGAAATATTAATGACTTATTTTACATTTATAAAATCTAGTTATAATGGGAAAAATCCCATTTTATGAGAAAAAATTATTTTTTATTATTTAAAGTGTTTTCCTGATTATATAAAAATATTAATCCTCACTTCTTAAAAGGGTATATGTGACTCAGTATTTTTTATGGAATTTCAAATTATAATGGTTATAATTTTTCTTTCTTTTGTTGGTATCAAATATGACATGTATAGAGTTTTATATTAGTACCAGATCTAGGCATACAAGTTTGGGGTCCTATAGTAAATTTCAAATAAATGGTTTAGTTAACATTATAGGATAATATATATTTTTATCATAAGTTATAATTCTGATATAATGTTAACGACTAGTATATAAAAGATTAATATGGTTATATAGGGAAATTAAATATTGAACTGAAAGAATTTAATAGACTCTCATGTTATGAGGGAAAGAATATAATTTATTTTATTCATAATATAGTTTATTATGATTTAATAGAGTCACAAATTTTATTTTCTGTTTCAATAAATGGATAGAACCATCAATAATCAAGTTAACAATGTATTTTATGAATAATGCGGTTGTTTTCTAATTGAACAAAAAATTGGATATTAGGTGGAGTTAAAAATATTGTGGGATCACCAACAAAACAAACTCATGTTATGATTAATAACATTAACATAGGTAGGTCTCTGGATTCACCAAATAAGATATCAAATTTAGATTTATTGATTCTTTGGTGATAAATATCATTAAGGTAAAAACATTCAACATCTTACATTTAAAGAATATGTGAATAAGAACATATGGAATTTTCATAATGGAATATAGTGATAATTAATATGTGGTAATATATTTAATGTAAAAATAAATTATCACAGATAAATTAATATTCTACCGAATAAAATTGAGGCGAATAATGTTTGAAAAAATTTATCAATTTAATATTTTATGTATGGGTAGTATGGAATTAATTAAAATCAACTCCTAAAGTGGAAAACTAAGGATGGGGATCTGAAACTTCTTATGAATAAAGACAAAGAAAATTCATATACTATACACATTAAGAAGAAGAATAAAAAATTAATGGTATTAATTATTTTACCATCATTGTGTATATTTAATATAATAAAAATGATTTGATTGATACTTTTGAATATTAATACATGATTAATTTTTTTATAACATATAAAATGTATGAAGCAATATGAGTACAATTCTTGGTTAATGGATTATGAAGTAAATTTGATGGTTTAATTTTCTATACATTGTTTTTTGAGAGTTATGATGCAATGGTATTTCATTTAAATATTCAAAATATTTAATGGTTATCATTTGTTTGAATGTGTAGATACCCTTATGAGGTCTTATGTTATTATATTTAAAAGAGATTAATGATATTATAGAATATGTTTGTTTGTATTCATGAAGAATTCATATTGATATTTAGATAAATATATGTATTACACTAATCATTAATGGTATGGTAATTATAGTTAATTTTGATAATGTGTTATTATATTTTTGGGGTTGTATATTTTATCATATAAAAAACAACAGGACTAAAAAAGTGGCTTGGTGATTAGGTGGTCAATTTTATTTTCCATTATTTTCAATGGATTTTTGGGAACATTGAAGTAATCAAGGTAAATTATAATTTTTTTTTCCTGTATATTATTTTATGTCAAAGTGGATAATATTTATTAGGAACTAATGATTGAATTAAATTATTCATGAATGTACGATATTTTTATGTAATTATGTAGATTCAAATTATTTATGTTGTAAAAATCATATTTTGGATATAACATGATTTAGGAATATAAATTTTTGGAATGTGAATTTTTTAGTGTTATTGATTTTTGGTGATAAGTGTTATGTTCATTTTGGAAGAATATGTGATGATATCATTCTAATATTTGGTTTTTTAAATTGGAATGGAATTTTTTTAATTTTTTTAAGGTTTTTTATCTGTGTAATGATTTACGTTGAAATAAGGGAGTTATTTTTGAGTTTTTAATGATTAATGTATTATGTCATCATATGAAGGATTATTCATATTAGATATTACAATTCCTTTTTCAAAAAATGCGGTTTCTTGTTAATATATAAAAATATTATGAATAAAGTGAATTTATTTTATAGACATCATGATCCATTAAAAGGTAACGTTATTTCTTTAGGACTGAATAATTCCCCACATATCTTTATAATATACAATATGAGGGGAAGAAGATTTGTATATAACACTGGAAACAAAATTTAAGGATTGTGGTATGGTTATTATATATAAAAATTGATTAAACATATTTTTTGTTATTATTTATCTTGATGATAAAATATTTCCTTTAACTAATGTGTGAGGTTGAAAAATCTATTTATTTTTATAAAGAAAATATTCTCATCAATCTAAATCTCCTTTATGAAACTAATTCATATGTATTATTCTCATAATTATAAATGTACTGTTAAAAGAATATTTATAGAAATATATTTTTACTAGTATTTTCAATGCAATAAATGTTTTTTGGAGAACAAAATATAATCGATTTAGAATTTTAGTTATTTCAATACATAACCTTATATTTATTTTACACTCTAGGTTACATAACATTTAATCTATTTTAAGTCTCCATTATTAGGTATCCTTTTAAATTAATTAATTTTAAATTCCTATTCCACTCCATGGAATTAATTTTGAATATAATTTAAACCCTTTTACATCAGACACTAGATAAAAATTACAATGATGTAATTTCATTATGTGGGGGAATGGATGACCCTAATATTTCTATATGTATTAGAATAAATATCTTGTTGAATATTATTTTATATAGAAAAAAATTAGATAAAGGGAATAATATTTTAATAATGTTTTTATATTAAAAACTAATCTCAAATAGAAATCTATTGAGAGGAGGTTGAATATGTGGGATCGGTTTTACAAAATAATAATTATGGAATTAAATCCCCGCAATATTTTATTGTCATGAAAATTTTTTTAAACTCAAATACTCAAACATATGAATAAATAAAAGAGAAAAGTTTCACCTATGAACTTTATTAATGGTTCAACATCAATGTAAGTGTAACACCCAAGGCTGGTACTCACAGATCCAATTATATAAACATTTAAATTACATATTCACACGGATTCTAACTGTAATAACCTGGATATAACCACCATTAATTAAAAAATAAAAACGATTTTTACTTATCTTATATTCTAAATGATATTTACATGTTTAGGGAATTGGATAATTATAAAAAAAATTATAACCACCAAATTCTATGTTCATTTATAAAATTGTAAAATTTTCTTCATTAAATATGCAACTACATAATCTATAAGGATACTTAAACATATACCAAAAACAATTTCAAATGTACTATCCTTATTAAAATTTCATATGTACTACTTTTTTCCTTAACCAGGTGAAATGGTTATATAAGATGGCATGTGATCAAACTCACACTAAGGGATACATATATCTAAATAAATAATGGAATAAACATGGAATAAATATTATTCTATGAATAGGTAAACATTATAAATCAATAACAAATATGAAATAAAAACATTCTATATCCATAAAAATAAATTAAGACATGTATTTAAATAATAATGATCTTATACTAATGGAATAAATAGATTTAATCCTTAAAAACATGTTGATAATGTAGTGTTCCAATACACTTTACTTATCATTCAGTTAAAAGTGATTAAAATATAATAAATTATACAAATGCACACCAAAAAACCAAAACTATCTTAACTCATTTAACTCACTGATTCATTGTGGATATATATAATTTTGTGTCCCACCAACCACATGATTATGTCCAATGCATTCACCATAAGAGTCATCATGATATTTCATACAATTACCCATGGTACCACTTACTCATTAAAACATGGTTATCTACATAATGGAAAATATCAATGTGAAATACATATTTGAAATATATTAGTAGTAAATAATCATCAATAATTCAAATTATTCACCCCATGTTATCAAAATGGTAACATGAAGGGTAAACAATATAGATTCAACATTCTAATAATAATTTGTATTGGAAAAAAATTTAATTAAAAAAATTTCCACAATTAAATACATTAACAATCATTCAAGGAGAAAATATTATAATCTGAATTATTTAAAAATATTAATTTCACCACATATAGATAAACTATTATATGGAAAAGTTAATACTTGAAAAACCTAATCATAAGTCATTCAGAGAAAGAAATTGGAAGTGTTAAAAAACATATCCCATAATGCATTAAATATTTATCATGTTTTTTATGTTTTGTTATTTTATATCCTTGTAAAATAATTATAGAACAAAAAATCAAATAATAAATGTTTGTAATGTACCAAATATTTAAGAAATAATTTTATGAGAGAAATCATAACTCAATGATTGAATTTTGAGTTAACAAAAATCATTACTATTGTGGAAAAACATTATTAACAGACACATAAATTATGGATTATGATTTGGAGATTAAATCTATTGAAATAAAAAAATGTACAGTGAATACATATCTTTCGTAACTCACTACCCTAAAAAAGAATGGCGTAAAAATTGTTTCATCATTAGGAATTAGAATAGAGATCACGAAAACCATATCCACTTTAAAAACTTACGAATCTAAAACAATGAAAAAATGGATTTTAATTGAACATAAAATAAAATTATTAAAATAAAATTAATTAAATTATTTCTAAAATAATATTTATATACCACACATAAATGAAATTAGGTTCATAAATTCAAAATAGGTCTCAATGATGCAAAATTGAGAGAGAAATCCTAACCTCATAACTAGACATTCAAGAATGTATGTTAACCTCATATAACACAAAAAAATTATATTAATAAATTAATAAATAATCTTTCTACTATATAATATCATTAATATTATTTTTTTATTTTAATTATCTATATGAATTCTATCAATTTTTCAGATTGGGTGTTTATATTCTTTATAATTTAAACTAGTTAAATAATAATGTTGATGTGTTCGTAATTATTTAAAAGTTAATAATTAATATATAAATAAATATGTTCATATATGTCAATTATAATAATTAATGATCTTTTAAACTCCTTACATGGGTAATTTATTCTTTATCCTCGAAAACAAAATCTATAACAAAAATGTTTTTGTGATTCTTGATGATAAAAGTGTATTCTATTAATTAATAAATTAAATATTGGGTATCTCATATCAAGAAAGAATAAAATAATAATCTCCATATTATTATAATAATATAAGTTTAATTATATTCCTATATTCCCTCAAGAAATAAATTCATAGTATTGTTTAGGTAGGTGATTAAATGGACCCAAACATGATCATAACCTGATTTAATGAATTATTATAAGGTTTTATTGTTGTAATATAATTATATTAGAATAAAAATGATCTTATATGGTGATTAAAATTATGATTTATCAGAATTATTATTATTTATAAATTTAATATAATTCATATAAAGTCAATACATAGAAATAAATGATCATTTTCCCGACAGTTCTCGCATATTAAATTATTGAATTATAAACATTTGTTTCTTGATCATACCATTAATATTTAAATTTTCCATTATAGAGACATAATTATATAATAAAAACATATATAACCTTTAATATAATTCTTATTTATATAAATTTAGTATGGATAATGAAAACAAAACATTTATTATTATAGAGGTGTTTTTCGACCCAATGCCCAAAGGATGTTTTTTTTTATTCATGGAAGGGGTACAAGAAGGAAAATTGATAATGAACATAAAATAGTAATAGAGTTTTATAAAATTGATTATTATATCATTATATTTTTGTTTATGGAATAAATATGAACGAATACGATGAGTATAAAATATATGTTATTGATAATACACACATCAAAGATTATATTTTTAATTGGATGATTCCACTGAAATGAAGGCCTTATGCTAACTAATTTTGATTGGAATATTTAGAAAATTTAATTGGGTTATATGAGGAAAATATTGTAAGAGTTTTAATAAGAAATTATATAGACATTTTTTTCCGAAAGAGGTAAAGATTATACCCATTTATAAGTGGATGGATATATAGTTCTGGATGTAACGTTTAAATTGTAAATAATGTAAATTTATTATTCCAATGAAAAAGGGAAAAAATGGAAAAAATCATAGAAAATGATTTTGGGTTTAATATCATATCAACCAACACCTTGGATCATGCTCATAATTCTGAAAATCAACTTTCAGATTTTACTAATGCGGTTATTGAAAATACGATTACTCCCTCTAGGATTGAACCTATTGGATCCCAGCACTCTAGTGCTTCTAAGGAAACTGAACCTCAGAATCCCCTTCCCCTTCAAGAGCAAAAGGATTTCGCTGTACCTAACGAAAATTCAGGGGAAGATGATCATGATGTATTAGACTCCATTGCTGAGGAAGCTGACCAACCTATTCAGATGGAAGAATCTTTCTTAAATAATATGGCTAAAAAATATAAAAAAACTTTGGTAGATGAGGATGGATACATCACTCCACATCCAAGAAAAAATAGAAGACCCAAAGACTACTCAAACATAGAACGTACCATTGTTACTAGATCAGTGGACATCTCTAAAGCTGAGCATGTAGAAACTTCCCAAGAGAAGACTCAAGTTGAGACTCCTAAATCAGAACCTGCCAATGATCCTCAGGATAAGCCTCAAGAATCACTTTATAGTACTGTTTTGTACTACTTTTCACCACATTTTGATGAACATGATCTTCAAGAATGGATCAAGCATATGGATACGAAACAGAAGATTGCTCAGCAGGAGCTTCAGGAAGGTAAGATTTCAAAGGAGCAATATCTTTATATTAAAAGATCCATCTCCATTGAAAAATCAAGGATGAACAACAAATCAAATTGAATCTGACCTGTTTGATGCTTTTGTCTTGATTAACCATGTTTTGGAGTTTTCTGTCCCATTCTCCAGATTTACTGATTGCCATCAATTCAAAGGATTTTCTGTAAAAGGCTTCTCTCTTTTGGTCTATTTGAGGCCACTTCCAAGGATCATTCTCTGCTGGTTTTTTACTCTGGTCTGCAGATTGTTATTTCAGTTTTTTTCTAGTTGTCCTGGGCTTCGATATTCTAGTTTTCTGCTGAGCTTCTGATTTATTTTATCTTCTCTCTTGGAACCGGTTCTGATCTGGTCAATGGTATTCTGATTGAGTATGAGCTGAGGTGCAGATCTCACTCATTTTGATTCAGGATCCCCTTGGTGGAGGACAAGTTCTATGGAATTTTTCATTTGGCTGGCTTTTCTTTGGAGGCCGTATGCATTTCTTCCTCTATAAATTTTCTCTCCATCCTCATTTAGTACTGGAATTGTTGATGAAAATGGCTAGATTTGATTTTGGCTTGCTGCATATTGCTGTTGATTATCACAGAATTGTCCTGCCAAGGGGTAGCCATCAACTAGCTTCCCACCACCACATTTCCAGCCTCATGATGTGGTCGACTGGACAAGCACGACACCGGGAGTTATTACCCAAGGCAGGAGAAGGAATAATTCATTCCCATCCATGGCCTGTGGGGATAAATCTAAAGGCACTTATTGCTGCGCTACAATGATGCGCCAAACTGTGGTGGTGAAACCCACAAGTTCCAGGATTTTTGACGACGAAGGCTGGATTTGATATTGGCTTGCTGCATATTGATGCTGGATTGTCTTGACTTCTTTATTTGTTATCTCTTTTATTCCCTGCTGGTGTAAGTCATTTACACCTCGAGTCTGTAATGCTACTCTTATTTTTAATAAATTCCTTCGGGGGCATGAATTGGGGAACCAATTCCTGCCACCATCTTCTAAAAAAAACCCCCTGTAATTAATTCAAATTCCACAAATTATTATTTAACATTTTAATTAATTTGATACATTTCATTATAAATATAACAAAAATTTTATCAAATATATTTATAATGTTGTGAAAAATTAATTTAAAAACTAACATCACCAAATCACATAAAAACTGTTATTAGTGAAATAATGTTTTTATGAATTAAAATTGTATAAAATTTAAAATTATCTTGGATTCATATATTAATGAAATAAATTTAATTATTAATATAAAATATTAGTCTTACTTGGTAATTAAAAACCAAACCTCCATTGAAAATAATTAATTGTAATAAAAGACTGTAAATATTTTATATATTAATGTAAAATTTAAATTAGTTAACAAAATGTTTTCTAGAGGATTTCTAAGTTCAAAGAATATTAAAAAATTAGAAATATTATTCATATTTTTTTTTTGAAAAATTATTGTTTTTATAATATACTTGGTAATTCTTATATATCGGAAAAGACATATAAACTATAGGTTTCCTAAAAACCAAATTTTTCAACAAAAAATGATCTTTTCAAAAAATCCTCAATAATTCATAAAAAGTCAATATTTGTACAAGGAATTAAAAAATAAATTTAATTTTTGTAAAATTAATATTCCAAAATAATAAACTTAGTTTTTAAATAAAATCATAAAATAAAATGAAAAACGATTTTAATTAAAAAATGGCATTTTCAAATATTGACTATTATTATTATTATTTCATATTTCTTACCAACTAAATTTTTGTTAAACAATTATTAATATTGAACATAATTTATCATTAATTATATATTTCATGAAATACATATGAATATCACATGAAAACAATTTTTTGTAAAATAGTTTTCTAAATAATAAATTATCTTATTATCCATTTTATGTAAACTAATTGAATTTAATTAATTTTAAAAGTTTTTTTCACTTTTTATATAAATAATATATTTTAGATAATTACTCTTATTCATTCCTTTTAATTCAATTTCTTGATTTTTAATTATATAAACATGTTGATGTATCATTTTAGTTCAGTGTTCCATGTGGGAAAAAATAAACTTGTTGTGATGTTTAATGGTAATCATATATTTGAATTTTAAGGTGTTACAACCCCAAACCACTTAAATAAATTTCATCCTCACGATTTGACCTATAAGATCATATTAATGTTTATAGTGGACTCATGATTAATATTCCACCGCTAGATGATCTGGGGATTATTTTGAATGTGGAGTGAGATATATCAATAAAAAAATCATTAAATGTTCTTTATAATGAAATATCACCTACTCTTAATTTCAAATAAAATAATACTAGGGTATGTACACTTTGATCCATAAGGAATAAATTTTCATAAACCCTGAAAAATATTTATATGATAGTCATATCACTATGGGTTTTAATTTATAACTCAACATATAGTTGTTGGTGAGAACATAAATGATATAGGAAACTAGAAATTCTAGAAAGAAAAATCAGTATCAGGTATATTAGTAGAAGTTTCTATATATTTTAAGTGTTCTTGTAGTTTTTGGGGGACTAACTTCCTTAATGTCCCTTGAACTGGGAAATTGTGTTGAAAAATTCCCTACTATCTTGAAATTGATGAACACTATTTTTGTAGCTTCTCTCATTCCAATTTTTTTGTGCGTATGATGAACATCATATCCGTACATATAAATTTATCTACCCCGTTAATTAAATTTCCTCCATTCTATTTCAGATATTTTATATATATATTAGAAATTGAATCTTATCTCCTTCATCGTCTTTATCACTTGATCATTCATCTGACACCACCTTTATCTTATATGGTTTATTTCGAAATTTTTCTATGTTCACATTTACAATCATATTTCCTAATAGTTTGTAGGTAATAATCAAATGGATTCTCACTCAACCTCCAATTCTAATGTGTTATTCCTTTATGTAGTCTTCGAATTATCCCACATTCCCAAATCTCTTTCTAGTTCCAACCATTACTGATACAAAAATAGTTTATATGAGTGATGATCATTATATGTTAATTATAATAAATGAGACTAGAAAAATTTAACCTCAAGATGTATCAGTTTATAATAGTGTCATGTTAGTTTATAGTTATTATAACTCAATATGTATTGGACTCGATTCAACCAATATCAATATCTGCTTAAAACATATCATTATTGGATCAACATATTTTATGATGAGTTTATTTCACTCATAATTTTGATCCTAATATTTAAAATAGATATTCTCAATTTCTTTGAACTTTAATAAAATATTCATAAATAAAAAATATTTGATATATGTACTCTCAAAATCCAACTTATCATTCTACATACAATATTAATCATTCCTACAATAATATACCCACGCATTTATTTACTATAATAATATACATTCTATAACATAACTTTACCAAAACTTATTTTAATCTCCAAGTCAATAAATCTGTGTGAAACAATATATTCTTCTAAAAATTAACATTATCTAATACCGTATAATAAAATTAACATGAAGATTATAAATACAAAAACTAGTCACTATATATATTAAAATAAAAAAAATGAAATTATATTCAAAAAAATATGATCAATATGTAATCAATAATGTGTTCACTAATTACTAACAAGTATACTCATTTAAAATTGAACCACCATTTATTATACCAACATCATGTGTGTGTAAAATTTAAGTGTTATCTAAACCTCAATCTGGGGTTCCCCAACGATAATCCCCCAAAATATAACATTCTCTGAAAATAAATTTTTAATGTAATTAATACCATTTAATATATATTTAAGTTCCATTAATGTGAGACTACAAAATAACAATCCACATATGTTTCAATAATACTCAGAAAATTTTGAATATACACGAATGTCAATGATAAATATCACTCACTATGTTGACTTTATAAGATTTACAATATTATTAAAACAAATATCTCTATTCCATAGGTAAGAATAAGAAACACACATTTTATATCATTATATGAAAATAATAATATTCTCACCCATTTATGTATGTTTCCTAATTCGGCTATAAGACATAGTGGTTTCTAAGAATATACATTTCTCTTTATCATCTTCCTGATATCTTTTCAACCAAATCCTAACACAAAAATTTTTATGATAATATCTAAAATATTAATAAGAAAACACATTCTAATATACCTTTGCTTATGAAACCTTTTTTTGAATACGCGATACTTTCAAATAACCCTAGGATAATCATCGTCCAATCAGTGTTTAATGATTCCCAATTTTCTATTAGGTTCTCTAACAAAACTATTCAACATCATTCATTAATAATCAATAATGGGTAATTAATGTAATGTTATTAAATAATATATATCCCCAGAGAGTTTCAATCTATGTGTACAATTAGGCATCTTTTTCATGCACCAGATGATGATTAATTTAATTCAAAATTACCCCTTCTACGGTTAATTACCCATAGGTACATCTATGATAGGGTCTGCATCCACCTTTATTATCCATAGAGGGATGTAATTTCTTTGATAACTACCCAATTTTTAATTTACCCATAATTTGGTATATTATCCTATACATAGAATTCTCACATAGAAATATACCTAGGGTATTCACTAAGGTTCTCAAACTCTAATCCTAAAATAAAATGTGCGTTATTAAATTAAAAATAAACCATACACTATTATAGATGGTTATATATAAATATGAGACAAAGATCATCATTAATTTATTAAACCATAAATTAACCTAAAAATATATCCTAATATTAAATGATATCTAATCTTTACATTGATACCTACTATAATTCCTCAAACTCATACTCATAGTTCTGGTTAAATAAACACGTACATAAAAAAATTGATTTAATTCTAGGGGTAAAATCCTAGATATAACCATTCGTAATTAAAAAATGATTTTTTATTATCATAAAAATTATAGGATCTTTTCAGGTTTATATCATTGGAGAATCAGGATGAAATAATAACTAAAAACCCCCATGTTTTGTTTCAAAGAAGAATTTGTTTTCAATTAATTATATATGAAACTACTTAGTCCATAATGATTCATCAAAATCTAAGAAACATTCCATCACACGTACTATACTTATAAATATTTAACATATAATTCTATTATTTGTATCTGGGGGTTATGGAAATACAATAAGTATTGAGATTAAATGCTCAGTAAGGGAAACATATAACTAAATAAATTACTGAATAATTATTATGGAAATAATATGTAAACAACACAAATTGTAAATCAACATGAAACTGAGATCATTTGATACCAATGACAATAAATTAATTTTTGGATATCAATAAAACTAATCTCAAATTGATGGTATTCATAATTCTAAATATCCAACAACTATTATGAAGTCATTGTTCTACTATATTTTGCCTACTATTTATATTCTAGTCAATACATCTTTTTGAATTAGTAAAGACTACACCAAATACCCAATCATGTTTTTTATAAGGATACCTATCGGTTAATCAAGGGGATATATAATTATAGGGACCACCCATCACCTAATTGTGTTCAATTTAGTCCCCATAATATCTATCATGTCCATTCATATCCTTCCATGAGGATACTCAAACTCAATAAAACATGGTTATTCATATAATGAAAAATATGGGAATAAAATTCATAATCAACCTTCATTTGAATTCAATAATTATCATGAATGGAAATATTTATTATAATGTTAATATGTTGGGAAACATTATCATAACCCATCAATAGGATGGATGTGTACGGATAAACAATAAACAATAAACTTTTCAATATTCATTTTTATTTGGATATCAATTTATGGAATGTCAAAACAATTACTCATATAAATATAAAAAATCATTTATAATAATTAATTATATAATAATGTTAGGTTTATATAATATTGATAAATTAGTATACATCTATGTTAGTACTCAAATAACATTACCATTATACAACCATAGATAGAATGTGGACTGTTTCTAAAGAACATATCTCGTGAACTGAGAAATAATTTTCAATGGTTTTATGTGGAAACAATGTATATACCAAAAATATATAGATAATATGACATAATAAAATAATTTTGTAAAATGTTCTATTAAATTTTTTAAATTTTTTCCGGAGAACAATAATAATTCCATGTAAAATACTTGACTTATCAAAAATCAATACTAATGGAGAAAAAATTAAGAATTAATATCCAAATGAATAATAGAATTTTATTTTGATATTAAATACAATTAAATATAATGATTTTGATATAAATATATCCAAGGTAAGTGAAAACACCATATAATGATATCATGGTTCATAAAATGTGGCATGTCTCGATGAATTATAATAGAGAGAAATAAAACCCTTATGGTTTTAGAAACATTCAAATCAAAACCCATTGAAAGAGATGAATTGTAATTAAAAATTAAATAGCATGATTAAATGAAAATACATAATATTATATATCAAATATATATTATATAAACAACATTAATTAAATAAGGATCATAAATACAATTACAATCTCAATAAAAGGAAATTAATAACAAAACCATTCGCTCTTGTCCAAAATTTCAAGAACATCCATTAACCTCTTTCATCATAATAAAAAATATCTTAATTACTTGATTTATAACTATAATCCTATCCACTTTTATTTATAGTCTTCGTATATCGTCATTCTCTATTTTAATTCTTTATATTTTACAAATTGGGTGTCTATAATTTTGATAATTTGTACATGTTTAATATTTTCACTGTTTTCTTTCATTATTATTTAAAATTTAAACATTAATAAACCATTATAGTTAAAATTAGGGATAATTTAAATTCATTTATGATATTTCAATCTACTTTCTTGAGTACTATAGTGTAGTACCTCCATTTTCTGTAGTTTCACCATCCACATTACTTCTCGGGGATGGAAAGTCATTGGTGAAGAGGTTGTAACATTATGATACCTTGATCAAGTATGTTACCCCTATTCTGAGACCCCTTTGGTAAATTAAATCATAAATGCAGTTTTCTAGGGTTTATTGTTGGTTTCTAGATAGGTACATTTTGTGTACCTGAAGAACATGATGTGTACATGGGGAAAAATTCAAGTCATGAGGTCGGGGTAACGTCAGGAGATGGTATATATGGTTTACCTAAGATACACATCATGTAGGGTTTAAATAATGGATTTTGAGCCCTATGGAATGTATATTTTGGCGTACTTTTCAAACATGGCCTACACATAATCTACCAGAGGCCCACGTCGTGAGTTCGAATGTGCCTATTTTAAAATTTTCATTTCTGCAGTATTTTCGCATTCATTTTATTGGATATTCATGGATCTCGACTCTAGTTGTCCATATGTGACTTTCAGAGTCCTTCCACCATCTGGGTAAGGTTTTATCATCCGTTTAATTATTGTGGTTCACTATTCTTCTTCTGTGTACTTAGATCTATTCTCATATCGCCTTTATTTCTCATATCTAGACCTCTTATGGGTAGATATATATTTTTGAATTCCAAATAAGTTGTGTTTTGTCTTTTTGGTTGATACGAGAAAAGATCGAATCCCGTTTGGTAGAGAATCAACCATGTTTTTGTTGTCGTTCTTCGTCTGTTGTTAAGTATCATTAGAACCTTTATGGTTGGTGGCTTCACTCTCAAAAACTCTTATTTGAAATGATTTTCAAATTTTCAAATTGAATTATTTTAATGTCATTGATTTTGAAATGAATGAAATAAATATTCTTTAGTGAGGATTTATGGTTTTAGTGAAATTGGGAAATCATAGTGAATTATTGTGCAATATTATTTAGCTTCTTGAATTTAAAATGATGATTTTAAATTGTTGATTTTCTATAAATTATAAATGGGTTGAATGGAATGGGGATTTCAATAAAAAGGTATTTTTATTGAAATGGTTGAGCATTGAAATTATTTTGATGGAAAAATATTTTTCAATAAAAATATGTTTTTTAATTGAAGAGGTGTTTTGGAATTATCCTTGGGCATATTGGTGTGTTTGTATTCCTATTTCATATATGGGGCTTGGTTGAAATATGACCTTGTGCTCAACACCAAATTTTTAATGGCACATGGGAATTAATTAATAAGTGATGACATGATAGGTTGACGAGAAACCACTCATTAGTATAGAACTGTCATAATGTATCATGAATGGTTATTTTCTTGGTACTGTGTAATTATTGGATTTTCCAAAAAGGGATAATTGGAAATGGTTTTAATGCTTTTTAAGTTATTTTTATGGGAAAATAACTACCTGGATAAATTGGTTTCCATCGCACTTTAATGATTTGGGTTATAAATGGTTTTGGAAACTTGTTTATATTTAGTTATAAACGATTTTTATTAATTGTTTTATATAAAAATTTTTATATAAATGTTGTTAAATCTTCTATCCTAGTGGCATGATTAGAGAAGTCATTGGGGAAAACCTACTGAGTTTTATGCTCACTCATACATTGGAGCATTGGTGCATTTTCAGATTCTATCTTTATGGTTAGGTAAAAAGGTAACGTTTCTCACATTTTTAGTACCACATTGTGAGACTTGGGATGTTTGGTGATGTTGGTGCTTGGAGTTGGGGGAGCATGGAGTCTTCTGGTCTTCCTAGATTCTTTAGTTTTTTTCGTTGTGTACTCTAATGTTTGGTTATCTTTATCTGTTGTGCACTTTGGTTGACTTTTTTTAATAAAGTTGTTGAATTTCCTTTTTTTCATCATTCAAAATATAGTGGTTGTATATTTTTTTGTTCGTTTCAGAAATGGTAAACATCCCCTACTTTCTTTTGAAATCCTTTTTCATTTACTTCTATCCATTGGATTCATGGGGATGTCTCTTAAGGCCAAGTAATGACTCATTGTACTACCAAGCCGGTGAGATTAGTAAGGTCATTAAAAATGGTTTCAATATAGTCCTTCCTTTATGGTACCAATGGTATCAACTTGATTGGTCCTTACCTAACAAGTAATCATCGGTGTTCTTGGTTTTGGAGATGAAAATCTTTCTTTTCTATTCTATGGGATGGAATTATAGAAAGGAGTAGGATTTTTGGAACATGAAATTTATACCATGAAAGGATATAGCTAACCCTTTGATGCAAAAATTACAGTTACCCAGGATTTGGGTACATAAGTGTTTAGAGACACTTCTAGGATTTTGGTATCTCATTGTCATGGGTTTACCTAGTGAGATAAGCATGACATGTTTTCTAGAGTAATGACTTCCCACTATGAGTTCATACATCATTTTGTAGGAATGATTCTTGTTGTGTATTTTTTTTAAAGTATGAAATTGTTTTTCAAATGAATGATTTTGAAAACGGGAATGCTTATGGTATTTTGAAAATGGTTTAATATCTAAAACCATGATGATGTTTTAAAAAAAAATAGTTGATCATGAAAAATTATTGTTTTTGGAAAACAATTTTTTGATAGTTGATGTGATTGAATTAAAAATTATAAGCCATCAATTTATAGAGTGTGATATTAACAAGGTTTGTTGTTGGTTTATAAAATATCACCTGGTGGTAATTGTTGAAACCAACTAGAAGAAGATGCAAAGAATGTGGTTTCACCTAAACCATGTGTAAACCAAGAGTTGGTTTAGTGTATTGTCCTGGCTTTTCAAGCTATGTATATAGGTAACCAGAGGAGTCAGCCAAGGCATGTGGATCATACCATCCATTTCATGAAGAAGAATCCACCACACATTAAGGGTGATACTAAGCCTTAAAAGGCATAGCATATACGTCACCTTGCTTAAACATTTTCTCCACCACTGTTCCATTGATAATAGCCTTACATGGGAGGATTTTGAGAAATTGTTCAAAAAAAATTCTATCCACACACGTTCAAGATCAATAAAATGACCAACTTCTTAATCACAGAGAAAGAGAGTCTCTCTTTCATGTAATATGTGTATAATTTAATGAATTTAGTCTATTTGTTGCTATAGGTTGATGAAAGAGTGTCCTTTAAGGAACACATCATTAAATCGGGGCAATAGAAGGTTATTCAAATCAAAGATTGTGGTGATCTGTATTGAAAATTTTACAGAGATGGTGAATAGAGCGACTGTGGCTGAACGTGATATCTCAAGATAGATATTAAGAGGTATAATAATTCCTATAAAGAATGGTGGTAACTCAATCATTGGGATATGGAAGAAAAATGGAATCCAATTTCCAAGGTGGAAGTAGAAATCAGATTCAAACCATTGGATCAGTGAACCTTCCTCCACGACCCCAGAGAAAAGATGGTTTCATTCAATGTGGTTCTCTTGACAACATAAATAGAGAGTGTACCTCACAACTTAGATCATGTATTAATTGATACTATATATGAAATATTCTATTCTATTTTAACAATTCTCCATTGTCTGGTCGTCAATACACTTCTTGTGTGTCAAAAGCATTGTATGCTTCGACCGAGTGAGGACAATAGAATCAGTCTCATCAGCAGAACAGATAGATGGTGATTCTTGAAATACCAAGACTCCTCAACCAGGGAATCCTCAGGAAGGAAAAAGGAGAATAGTGTAGTATTTAAGAAATTGTATGGAGCTGAGAAGATGGTGGTCGATGATCAGGCTGGACCATCTATAGTGAGAGGTATAATTGTTTTGAATTCTACCTTTGTGAAATTGTTGTTTGATACTGCCAAATCACATTCAATCATTGCTTCACATGATTTTGACTTTCCATGTTTAAAATTGGAAATGATTCCTTCTGTTTTAAAACTAAAAACACCCCACGATAAAAGATATTGTCAGGCCATTGTGTGTAGACCCAGTTATATAATTGTAGATGGAGATGAGCTAAAATAGGACTTCTCAATGATGGATATGGATGTCTATGATTTAATTCTGGGTATGTATTGGATGAAAACGTTTAAGGCTAACATCGAATGTTATAGGAGAATAGTTAGTTTCATGATTGGGGATAAAATCAAGAATCTCTTCAAAGGAGAGAGGATTGTAATGAAAGGTTCCATGATCTAGTTGGAACCCACAGTGGGAGCGATCTCTTGTCATCTCGCAGCATTGAATTTCGAAAAAATAGAAGAAATAGAGGAAACTTCTTTTTCCAATAGTGGACGATCAATTTAAAAATGTATTTCCCATGAACTTCGTAGGGTTACCACCTCTATGTGAAGTGGAGTTTACGATTAATCTCTTTTAGGGGACTAGTACTATTTCCCTTCTGTGTTATAGGATGACACTAGCAGAGTCAAGGGATTTGAAAGTGTGGTTGGTGGAGATGGAAACCAAGAGTTTCATTAGGCCAAGTATGCCTCCATGGGAAGCAATTATATTTTTTCGTGATGGAAGGATATGGAACTCTTCAGTTGTTCATTAATTATCATACGACGAAAAAAGTTATGATAATGAACAGTAACCAACTTCCATGCATTGATGATATGTTCGATCAATTGAGGGGAGCATAGTGGTTCTCAAAAATTGACTAGTAATCAGGAAATCACCTTTTCTGAGTTATGAAGAATGATATTACAAATATAGCTTTAAGAAGCATATATGGAAAATATGAATATGTAGTCATGAATTTTAGTCAACCAAATTCACTAGCGGTCTACATGGTTTTGATGAATTGGATATTTTAGAAATATATGCATACTTTTGTTGTGGTGATTGTGGATGGTGTCCTTTTGTATTCGAATACAAGGGATGACCCTAATGAGCACCTGACAACAATGTGAAAAATCCTGATCAATCACCGTCTATATGAAAAATTATCAATATGTTATTTTTGGGTAGAAGACGTATTTTTTCATGGCCTCGTGATTTCTGTAAAAGGTGTTTCAGTGGATCCTGGAAATATAGAAGTTATTATCTCATTGAAACCCCCAAAAATGTCTTTGAGGTAAGAAGTTTTATGGGTCAATATGGTTAATATCGATGATTTGTGCGTGATTTTTCACAACTATAATTTCCAATGACAGCTCTGACAAAGAAGAATGAAACATTATAATGGATAGATGATTGTAAGAATGATATCTAGGTATAAGGGCCCGACCTTAAAACATTACATAATATTGAATTAAATAAATAATTCACATTGAGGATCTTTTTTATGTTTAGAGTTTTAGAGGATTATGCCATAACTATTACATAACAATTTGAATATTACAAGTAGGCACTACTACTCAGTATCCATTTTTTCATAAAATAAAATCTCTTAAAAATAAACATGTCTAGTTCCATGTTTTAGATAGCATGACTTTTCCTTGATCCCATATTTTACGCTATTCATCTTTATGTCCTGTGGAAAAACATTTCAAAAACATGGTATGTGCATAAAAAGCTCAATAAGGGATATAAAATAAGGTAGGAAAACCTTATCCCATCAATAAATACAAATCTATGAAACCGTACATTTCAATCATAACATAGCTTATGAAATCATAAGATTTATGAATAACACACACAAATCATAAATCATAATGGGTACTTATGTCATCCTTATCAAACATACATTGTAGATATCATAGCTACATAGGGAGTTACACTTGTAATACCCATCATTTTATATTCCCTAAATCTATTAGGGGAAACATCACGTTTACCTCTATCATGTTACCCAATGATTTGGAGAGCTATCTCGGGCTCACCCACCATAGGTTTATCACGGAACGTCTCATATATATAAACAATACCCAATAACCATAACATAATCATAACATAAAACACATGTATAAAGTAAATATAACATTTCCACATTCCAATATATCAAATCAATATATTAAAATAAACAATGTTTTATAAAATCATTTTCAAAACCATTTAATAAAAGATTTTTGAATCAATGTGTCCCATACAAAATTGAATATTTTAAATGAATTATCATTGGAAAGCATTAATGTTCATATGAATAAATATTAAAACCCATTTTGAAAACATGTACATTAATGATAAATATTTAGAAGAATAAACTATTAAAACATTTAAAATGATATTTTAGTTAATGAGTTTTTTAACAAAAAGAGAGACGCTTGCATAAAAATAATTGAGGAATGACATTTAATCAGTAAATTATAATATAATGAGAATAAAGGGATTCATGATTTAATATTCCAAAGGACATTATATATACCAAATAAGAGTGAATTGGTGCACAACAACAGTGAAGTCTCAATGGAACGTAAATTGAGACGAAACCGCTTATAAAAACTGTATCCATAGATTAAGGATAAATCAATTACATAATAATGCGTGATAAATAATAATACACTCAATATAATTGAATATTATGTGTAAATAAATCATAGGAAACTCTCACATGTTATTTTTAAGATAAGACCAATGACATGAATGTTTAACTCAATGAATAGAAATTGAGTTAAAATTACTCTTATCAAGTTCATATCGATGACATGAGAATTTATCAATGGATTGATTATGTGTATCAAAAGTATATCCACACAAAGGGGAGTTGAAATTACAACATAAATAAATAAATAGAGATTCCACGCATAATCATAGCATGACATAATTATGAATTATAAATTTAACCCAATGAATTGAAATTGGGTTACAAGGTTCCTTTAGCGATTTGGTAACATATGAAAAATACAACCCATTAAAGAAGGATAATACAATGAAGATGTGAATAATCATAAATGAATGTATATTACACAAAGAGTACAATCATGGTCCGTATATACAACACATAGAAATGAAATAGTGGCAAATATACCATGAATCTCATGGGAATAAAAAGTGAGATGAAAACCTTTACCACGTTGTAATCAACTGAGTCATATAACCAAAACTTAATAACCACAAAATTTATCACATAATACCATGAATATAATGAGAATCACTGTAATATATATGAAATTTCATTACACAATACACCACATGCAATGAAGAAGTTGCGAACAATAGAAATCTCACGGAAATAAAGTGAGATAAGAAAATCCCTTACCTCGTGTCCGACTTGACTTGATCATTCTTTAATTTACTGAATAATAAACTAAAGTTAATTTATAATATCTTAATAACCCTTTTCAATTTAATTATTCCATTTATATAACTTATTACCATGTTATAAATATTATGTAATCATTTAAGTTAATAACGTCCATTTTTTCAATATTTGGTACTTGATTCAAAAATGGACACCTTATATTTACAAGTTGTCGATGTGGTAATTTTTCTATTATGTCCAGAATGATATTAATTATTTATATATCATATATATCATATATATTGAGAATATACATGTATTTATAATAGTGCATAACATTTGGAGGTAAGAAATGAAATGCACCGTTTATGGAGACAGTAAGCCGTCAGTACACATGAACGCTACTTTCATTTCTATTTCTTATTTTAATGGAATTAAAACATAATGATACATAGGTATATTATAATTACATTATAATATCATATATATTATCATTAACTCCATCCTTTATACATCCCACATAAGGCATTAACGAGTCACATCACTTTGAGGGGGCGGTAGTCTGCACTTCCTAAAATGAGATGATCTTGTTTACCCAATATGGAAACCATAAAAGTGTGCTATAAATGTGAAGTACATAAGAATAAGGAAATCATAATCATAACATATATCACATATAAATACATTTCCATCATAATGTTCACCTTGAGAGGCGGTCAGAGGTAATTGAACATTCATTGTCTCACAAGGCGTTAGTTAGCCACCCATAGAAACATTAGGTTCTTCACCCGTTAGATTGAGGTGTGTGTAAGTGTAGTTAGAATCCATCTCATAAAAAAATCCTAATATATTTAGGATAATGGTTTTGTTACAAAATAAAGTAATAAAAATAGTATAGGGGCTAGAGAATAAAATAAAAGAATCAAAATTAAGAGAAATGGTTACCTTTAATTTGGGTAACTCCCATTGGTTTGAACCAAAGGACTTCTTGAAGTGCCTTATGCCTAAGTAAAGGCTTCTAGGTGGAGGAGAGGGATGTAGGTAGATTAAATTTTCAGTGTTTGGACGATCCAAATGGCTTTTGAGGTGTGAGGAAGAGGTTAGAAGTGATCTTCTTATATAAGGGAGAGGAGGGGCTCTTTGTGAATTTGTGAAAATATTATTTTATAATATAATGATATTAAGTTTCTAAAGGTCCATAAATCATTATAGACGTAGATAAGATGACTGATGGTCTAAATATAATCATAAAATAGAAATTCGACAGGTTTTGGATAATATTGTAATCATTATAATCTTATTTATTTAAATCATTTATTAATGAGTTAAATACTGCATCATTATTGTGTCATGAATAATTTAAATTATTCGATGTCTAAAAATTATAAAAAATTAATATCATGTAGGAAATAATTTTAAAGTTACAATTTATATTTATAGGTGAAAATATTAATTATATAACACAATATAAAAATTAATTTACTAAAATATTTTTATTTATGTCATTTTTCATTTACATTAAATTAATTAATGTAAAGAGTCATTATCATTTATAACTGGCTCCATGGGGTCCCAAAATCGACCAAAAGATGTCCATGGCCGGCCATTACTCATAAAATAAGGTTAGGTCAAGTTTTAATGTAATTTTGAATTATTATAATATTATTTTGTCCTTGAATTACCCTATTTACCTTTAACTGCGGTAAAAAAAGTCAAAAGTTATTATTAGACAAAAATTATTTTCATCCTACTAAACCTCATTTTACTAACTAGTAATAACCATGTATGTTTAATTTTTTATATTCAGATCACATAATAGGTAGATGTTCATTTAAATGAAAAATTCAGTTTTTCAACTACTACTAAGTGTCTTCACTATTAATCAAAAATTGATGTTTTTCAGAAAAATTCCAATAATTTAGCCTAATATATATATGATATTCCAAATTAAAAAATGATATCTATTTCACAAAATTAAAAACATAAAATTTTCATTAATTAATTTGAAAATTAATTCCCGTCATTAAAACAAATAGCATGTTTTTAAGAAACAATAACTATTAAAAGATTGACACTTATTTATGTCCAATTTCAAAGTGAAATTAATTCCAATGAAAAAAATTGGATTAAATGGTAAAAAAATATTATAATTACACTTTAAAACCAATTAAAAATATAATCTATCCATATATTGAAATTAAATTAAAACATATTTTTTAATTAAAATACAATATTTACACTATTTATTAAAAAATGAACTTTATCGGAAAAATTCCAAAAATTTACACAAAGTAAATTTTGATGTCCCCATTCTAAATAAGTATTTTATTTGGTCAAATAGAATGTCTTAATGTGACAAAAACTCTATTTAATGAGGGTTCTCCATTAAAAGGCGGTAAATTGATTTTTTAATGTAAATAATGATTAAAATTAGATTCATTCACATTTTAAGCCTCTATCATTTATTGGATATATTTAAATACATTTAACAATAATTTGTAATCATATTTTAGTTAGTTTTGTTCATTCCTTCCAATACAATGGCTAGGAGATAACGACCATTTAAAATAATAATAGTATATTATTAGTGTTCAACGTAAGATTTCGAAGATACATGTTGTTGCGTATCGGGTACGCTATCGAACATAGCATCACCATTAATGTAAAATTAATATTTAAAACAAAAATATTAATAATAATGAATAGTGTATTATTCCATATTTATCTGGGATGTTACATTCTTCCCCCCTTTTGTGAATTGAGTCCTCGCAATTTTAAAACTGGGCATGGAAACATCATTAGAAGTCCAACATCGGAAAAGAGTCAATAAAACTATCACCTTATAATAATGGAAGATAAGTACAAAGGTTACTTGAGATAACCCATACTATGATTCCATGTATAAAATCAAGGATATAAAAGAGAGAACAAATGGTCATGTTCTTATGGAGAGTGATAGAAAACATGGTAAGGAGAAAATTAACCACCAGAAAATCACAAACATGTCATGGATTCAACAGTTCTTGATTCCCTAGTAGGAAACGTTAATAGACAATGTTTTTGTTTTAGCTTAATTTTCATTGAGTAATCTATTTATGAACTTCTGTAAAAACATAAAGAAACATAATTACTTTTCCTGAAGTCTTTTATACTAAAATATATTTCTAACACAAACACATATTCCCTCCGAACAAGGATTATTTAGGATGACTTGTTTACATTAAAAGTTTTAAAATCAACTTCGATTGAATCAAATAATCCAAAAAGTATGAACTATATATTTCCCTTGTCTTTCGATTTTAACTAAAACCAAAATGTTTAGTACAAGATCAGATAATCCCCAATAAGAATGAAATTTTACATAAATAGAAACAACTCTTAATCTATAAAATTTTTCTTACAAACCCCAAATTTCCACAAAGACCATTCAATAAACAATTATCCCTAAAAGTCTTCAAAAGTAATCCATACTATGATTGTAACCCAAATATAATAAGGATTTAATTACATAGACTTCCAAAATACATCTTAACATTAATATCCAAGTAACAATAGTTACCCATAAAGGCTTATATTGAAATGTAATTAACCTAATCACAGATTCTCCATGATAGGTTAATCATGTTCATAGATAAATAAAATTATCATGTGTCCATAATAAAAACATAGATTCTTCCAAACTAAAATTTCAACCATTATTCCACAATTCAAATCCCATAGTATTCTACCTTCCATAGACATATAGTGTTTCATCAAAGGAGAGAATGTCTTCCAAAACAAACTTTATCAAATAATCACTAAATCATTTTTCTATACAAAGTATATCCATTTAATAAAAAATAAGTTTCAAAAATAAATTTATTCTTATTAAATAAAATCATTTTACTAAAATAATAAGTCATAATAACAAGGGAAATCATTTAGGCTAGTGGTGGGTGATTCTCCCTTGTTGCCCTTCGGTTGTGGGTTCGATTCCTACAGCCTTGTCGGATGTGACAAGATTCCACCCATCCTATGAGTTTTCTGTTTTATAAAACTCAAATATTACCCAAACATGTTTTAAACTCAATGGTTTCTTTATACCTCTCATTTTCATCAAAATTCATTATGATATCAACATATTAATTCTTAAAGACTTATTTCACCACCATATGATAAAATAAAACAATCCCCAAATTGAAGAACATCATACCTTGATCATGGTGTCCATTTGGTTTCATCGTCATCTTGTTCATGTTGGTAGAAGGGTCATGCATTGCAACAATGATTTAGAGATTCTTCAAAATCATTTTCTTCTTCCATAAAAATACACCTTGTACAACATGGTTCATATGGGTTTTCACAGAAAAGTAGTTTTGGAAAATCATCTTGTATTACATATAATTTTAAAACATCTGATAAAAAATTATTTCTATAAAGAAGTCGAACCGAATTTGAGTTGAAACATTCAATTAACGGTCCTTTTAAAATACCATAATTATGTACTGAGAGGATATATTTTAAAATAAAAAATAAAAAGTTTTCTCAAAGGTCTCCTTCTTCACCACCTTTTTTAAAATCATTATATGCTTCAAAATATTGTGATAAGGTAAAATATTTGAAAATTCTTTGATAATATTCCCCTTTCTTGAAAATATGAGAATATTGTGAAAATAGGATTTTTCTAAATATAACCCATGATCCACGATGATAACGTGGTATAGTGGAGTTATTTGATATCTCAAAAAACTAATATCAAGTGAGTTGTATGCTAGAAAAAGTTTCAAAGTCATCTGAACATGACTTTGCAATAATTATTGAAAGCATTTTATCTGGAAGAGATAGGAATTTTGTTTGAGATCCTCTTCATTACATTTTTTACTGACATTCCTTGATCTAAAAAAGTTATAAAACAATTATTTAACAAAAATAATATATAGGGACTAACCATATGTCAAAGAAAATTCATAATCCCTAAATTTTCTAAACCGACATCTAATACGAACTATAAGGACATGTCCTTAAAACATTACATAATATTGAATTAAATTAATAATTCACATTGATGATCTTTTCAGGTTTATAGTTTTATAGGATTAGGAAAAAACTATTACATAAAAACTTGAATATTACAAGTAGTAACTACTACTCTGTATCCATTTTTTCAAAAAATAATAACTCTTAAAATGAAACACGTTTAGTTCCATGTTTTAGACATCATGACTCTTCCCTGATCCCATCCTTAAACCTAGTCATCTTAAAGTCTTGTGTAAAAACATTTCAAAAACATGGGATGATCATAAAAACATCAGTAAGGGTTATAAAATAATTATGGAAAACATTATCCTATCAATGAATACAAATCTATGAAACCATACTTTTCAATCATAACATACCTTATGAAATCATAAGATTTATGAATAACAGTCAAAAATCATAAATAATAAAGGTTACTTATGGAATCCATATCAAACATAAATTGTAGCTATCATAGCTACGTAGGAAGTTACACTTGGAATACCCATCACAGTATATTCCATAAATCTCTTAGGGGAAACATCACGTTTACCTCTGTCATGTTACCCAATGCATTGAAGAGCTATCTTGGGCTCACCCACCATTGGTTTATCACAGAACCACCCATATACGCAAACAATTCCCAATAAACATAACATAATCATAATATATAAGACATGTATAAAGTAAAGATAACATTTCCGCATTCCAATATATCAAATCAAGATATTGAAATAAACAATGTTTTATAAAATCATTTTCAAAACCATTTAAAAAGATGTATTTGAATCAAAGTGTCCCATACCACTTTGAATCTTTTAAATGAATTTTCATTGAAAAAAATTAATTTCCATATAAATAAATATTAAAACACATTTTTAAAACATGGACATTAATGAGAAATATTTATAAGATTAAACATTTAAAGCATTTAAACGATATTTTAGTTAAAGAGTTTTGTAACAAAAAAAGAGACGCTTGAATACAAATAATTGAGGAATAACATTTAATCATAACTTTATAATATCATGATAATAAATGGATTCATGATATAATATTCAAAATTATATTATATATACCACGTAAGAGTGAATTATTACACAACAACAATGAAGGCTCAATGGAACGTAAATTGAGATGAAATCCATTATAAAAATTGTCTCCTTAAATTAAGGATAAATAAATTACATAATAACGTGTGATAAAAAATAATACTATCAATATAATTGAATATTCAGTGTAAATATATCATAGTAAATACACACATGTTCTTTTTAAGAAAAAACCAATCACTTGAATATTTAACTCAATGAAAGGAAATTGGTTTAAAATTACTCTTATCAAGTTCATATCGATGACATGAGAATTTTTAAATTGAGTGATTATGTGTATAAAAAGTATATCCACTCAAAGGGGAGTGGAAATTACAAAAAAAATAAATAAATAGCGATTCCACACAAAATCATATCATGAAATTATTAAGAATTATAATTTTAACCCAAGGAATTGAAATTCGGTTACAAGGTTCCCTTACCGATTTGGTAACATAGGAAACATACTACACATGAAATAAGGATAATAAAATGAATATGTAAATACTCATAAATTAATGTATATTAAAAAAATAGTACAATCATGGGAATTAAATACACCCCACAAAAGGAAATAGTGGAAAATATAGCATGAATCTCATGGGAATAAAAAGTGAGATGAAACCCTTTACCACGTTGTAATCAACTGAGTCGTATGACCAAAATTTAATAACCACAAAATTTATCACAGAATACCATGAATATAATGAAAATCATTATAATATATATAAAATGGTAGTACAAAATACACCACATGCAATGAATAATTGGCGAACAATGGAAATTTCACGGAATTAAAAGTGAGATAAGAAAATCCCTAACCTCGTGTCCGACATGAATCGACCGTTCATTAATATCCTGAAGAATAAACTAAAGTTAATATATACATTATTAATAACCTTTTTCATGTTTATTATTCCTTTCATATCACTTATTACACTGTTATAAATATTATGTAATCATTTAAGTTAATAACGTCCATTTTGTCAATATTTGTTACTTGAGTCAAAAATAAACACATTATATTTACAAGTTGTCGAAGTGGTAAATATTACACTATATCTAGAATTATATTAATTATTTAGATATCATATATATCATATATATCTGTTATATACATGTATTTACAATAGTACATAACAGTTGGAGGTAAGAAATGAAATGCACTGTTCATAGAGACGGTATGTCGTACGTACGCATGAACGCTACTTTCATTTGTAATTCATATTTTAATGGAAATAAAACATAATGATATATATGAATATTATAATTACAGTATAATATCATATATAATAGAATTAACTTCATCCTTTATAAATCCCACAAAAGGCATTAACAAGTCACATTACTTTGAGGGGCGGTAGTCCGCACTTCTTCAAATGAGATGATCGTATTTACCAACTATATAAACCATAAAGGTGTTCTATAAATGGGAATCACATAAGAATAAGGAAATAATAAACATAATATATATCATATATAAATACAGTTCCATAATAATGACCACCATGAGAGGCGCTAAGAGGTAATTGAACAATCATCATCTCGTGAGGCGTTAGATTCCCATCCACAGAAACATTATCTTCTTCACCCATTAGATGTAGGTGTGAGTAAGTGTTGTTAAAATAATTATCATAAAAACATAATATTATATTGAGGATACTTGTGTTGTTAAAAAATAAAGGATTAAAAAGACTTTAGGGGTAGGAGAACTAAAATAAAAGAAAAAAATAAGAGAAACTGTTATCTTTAATTTGGGTAACCCCATTTGGTTTGAACCAAAGGACTTCTTGAATTTCCTTGTGCCTAAGGTAGGGATTCTGGGTGGAAGAGAGGTATATAGGAAAATTAATTGGGAAGAGTTTGGATGAGCCAAATGGCATGAGATGTGTGAGGAATTGGTTATAATTGGTCTCCTTTTATAAGGTAGAGGAGGGGCTCTTTAGGAAAGTGTGAAAATATTATTTTATAATATAATAATAACCGGTTTCTAAAGGTCCATAAATCATTATAGTCTAATATAAGATGAATCATGGTCGAAATATAATCGTCCAACAGCAATAGGACAGGTATGGATAATATTTGAATCTTTATAATCTTATTTATTTAAATCATTTATTAATGAGGTAAATACTACAATATTATTGTGTCATGAATAATTTAATTTTTTCTATGTCTAAATATTATTAAAAAGATGCAATATTGTGGGAAATATTTTTATATTTCCAATGAATATTTATAGACAAAATAATTTTTTATATAACACCATATAATAATTAATTTACAAAAAGAGTTTTTTTTGTCATTTTTTCCTTTACATTAAATTAATTAATATAAAGTGTCATTATCATTTATAAGTAGCTCCATGGGGTCCCTAAAACAACCCAAGGATGCACATGGTCTGAAATTACTCATCTAATAATATTAGGACAAGTTTTATGGTAATTTTGAATTATTATAATATTTTTCTTACCTTAAATTACCATATATACCATTAACCGCGGTAAAAAAAGTCAAAATTATCTATTCACCAAAAATTATTTTCATATTATTGAACCACATCTTACTAACTAATAACTACCATGTATGTCGGATTTTTGAAATTCAATTCATAGAAGTGGTAAATTTTCATTTAAATGAAACAAATCTGTTTTTTATCTACTACGAAGTGGTTTCACTGTTCATAAAAAATTTAAGTTTTTCAGAATAAAAATAAACAATTCAGCCTAATCTATATTTGATATTCAAAATTCAAAAATTATTTCTATTTTACAGAATTAAAAACATAAAATTTTCATTAATTAATTTTTAAATTAATTCCCATCGTTAAAACAAATAGCGTGTTTTTATGAATCAATAACTATCAAAAGATTGACACATGTTTATGTCCAATTTCAAAGTGAAATTAATTATAATGACCAACATTGGATTAAATGGTAAAAATATATTATAATTACACTTTAATCCTAATTAAAAAGATAGTAAAACCATATAAATAAATTATACTAAAACAGAGTATTGAATTAAAATACAATATTTGCACTATTCATTAGAAATGAACTTTATTGGAAAAATTACCAAAATTTAGACAAAGTAAATTTTGATTTCCCCATTATAAAGAAGGATTATATTTGGTCAAATAGAGTGTATTAATGTGACCAAATGTATATTTAATTAGGTTTCTCCATTAAAAGGCGGTAAATTGACCTTTTAATGTAAATTATGCTTAAAATTAGATTTATTAACATTTTATGCCTCTAAAATTTATTAAACAAATGTAAATAACAATCATGTATAATCATATTGTAGTTAGTTATTTTAATTCTCACCAATATAATGGCTTGTAGTTAACAACTATTTAAAATAATAATATTATATTATTAGTGTGCAACATAAGATTTAAAAGAAACATGTTGTTTCATATCAGGTACGCTATCGAACATAGCATCTTCTTTAATGTAAAATTAATATTTAATTCTCAAATATTAATAAATATGAAAAGTGTCTTATTTCCTTATTTATTTGTGTTTTTACACTTTGTACGGAACGTTCATCTTACATTACCACCAGTCGTAATTTTCCCAGCACCATGACATTGCTATGTAGTCTATTATGATGCTTCGAAATCATTTTTGGGATGTCTTCTCATGCAAGGAGACCAAGTGGTTTCTTATGGTTCAATCAAGTTGATGGTACATTAGAAGAGTTGCCTAACAAATGATTTGGTGTTAGCTGCATAAGTCCATTCCTTGAAAAATAGAGAATCTATATCGTTGGTGAGAAATTCACAGTGTTTATGGATCCTAAATGCTTGAAACACATCTTCTCATAGAGATATTAGAATCTGAGGAAAAGGAGATGGATGGAGTATGTCCAAATGTTTGAATTTGACTTGATGTATGCACTGGGAAAAGGAAATTCGGTGGCAGATGCATTGAGAGGAAGGTCATATGGTCAGTTGGTAACGGACGCTTCGGATGAATGGCGTTTAATGTCGATCCTCACAGACATCAATGTAGATTGTGAAAAAATGTTATGAGCGATTTTATTCTCAGATACACTTATTAATGGTTTGGTAAATATGGTCACAGGGGAACAAAAATCTGATTCATAATGTCTGATAATGAGTTCAAAAATCAAAGTTGGGGATACCATTGAGGGATGGAAACATGATTGGAGTTTAGTTTAGTGTTTTTGCGATTGGACGGTTGTGCCTATGGATTGTCAATAAAAACTACTTCATGCTAACGACCATTAGAGATGAGATATACATCCTGCTACATAGAATATATACAAGCCATTGAAGGTTCAGTTTTGGTGGCACGTCATGAAAAGAAAGGTGGAAATGTTCATCTCACGGTGCTTAACTAGCCAATATGTTAATGAAAAGAATCAGAGACAAGATGGTATGTTGAAATATTTTCCCATCCTAGTTTGGATATTGAAGGAGATATAGGTGGATTTTGTTATGGTTTTTTCAAGAACTATTTGGAAACATGATTCCACATGGGGGATAATGGATTGGTTTACTATGTTGGCCCATTTCAACTGAATTTGTGAAACTTATATGGTGGAGAATCTATCCAAAATTTATATCCCAGAACTAGTAATGATACAAGTCATAAAAGTTTCAATCGTGTCTCATAGTTATACATGGTTCACATCTCATTTATTGAAATCCATAATGAAATTGGGACCAAGTTTACTATGAGAATGAAATATCATCTTCAAATAGATGTCCAGTCTGAGCGGAAAATAGAAACATGGGAAGACATATTATGAAAATTTGTTAGGGGTTTTGGTGGCTTAAGGGAGGAAAAATTATCCATAGGGGAGTTCTGATATATTTATAGCTATATGGCCTCAATATATATGGCTCGGTTTGAAGCATTATATGGTAGTCCTTATCGTTCTCCACTATGTTGGGTGGAAATATGGGAGACATCACTTGTTGGGTAGATCCATGTCTAAGAAACAAGAGAGAAGTTCCATTTGATCAGAAAGAACATATAGATGGCTCAGAGTCATCATAAATCTTATGGAGATCATTGTTGATGGTCATTTTCCTTTACAATAACTTATCATGTGTTCTTGATAATATCCCCAAGGCTATAGAATTTTAATTTTGGGATGTAGGCAAATATATATCCTCCTTACATAGGCCCTTTTAAGATACTAGAATGGGTTGGAGAGGTGGAATATCAGTTGGAATTACCACCACGGTTAAGCTCGGTGCATAATGTGTTCCATGTATCCCAGTTGAGAATGTATCACCTTGATCCTTACCATATTATTAGATGGGATCATGTTGGCCTAGAGCTGTATGCTTTTATAGTAAATATCATTGTGCAGGTTGTGGATAGGTAAGATAAATTATTACATGGAAAAGCATTGGTCTGGTGCATTTTTTATTATAGTATGGTCAGATTAGGGAAGAGACATGGGAACAAGAAAATGAAATGAAAGAGAAATGGTCGGATCTCTTTTAGGGAAATGACAGTTTTTCACTTTCTAAGGATGAAAAGGCCAGTGGTGGGGAGAATGCAGTACCCTTTGGTTTCTAGAGTTTCGCCATCTATATTACTTCTCAAGGATGGAATGTCATTAGTGAGGAGGTTGTATCATTCTAATACCAGGATAAATTCTATTTCCCCTTATTCTATGGCCCTTTTTCTCAAATAGTACACACTATGTACTGGAAGTACACGATGTGTACATGGGGAAAATTCAATTCGTGTGGTGGGGGTCATGTCGGGATATGGTACCTATTGGGTTTATATGATTCTAGTCTTGTAGGGTTTATATAATTGTTTTTGAGATTAAGGTTATAGATCATTTAGCATACATATCCAACATGGCTTACACATCGTGTACCTAAGGTAAACGTCTTGAGATGGAACACATCCAGTTTAAAATCCCACTGGTAGATATTTTTTCTCATTGTTTTTCTTTTTTTTATGTGGCTCTTGACTATAGGTGGCCCTAAGAGACATTTATAGGTGTTCCACCACCCAGTTAAGGTTTTTTCATCCGTATATTTGTTTCAGTTCACCTTTATTCTTCTTTTTACATAGATATATTCTCCAATTTTCTTGATTTATCATATATACACCTGTTATGGGTAGATATAGGATGATCAATTACAAATAATATGATTTATTTCTTTGTTATTGATAGGAGGAGAGATCTGAGGCTATTTGGAGGAGAATCATTACGGTTTTTGTGACCATTCGTCATCCATTGTTGAGATTCACCCAAACATTCTAGGTAGGTGGATTTACACATAACTCCTCTTCTTAAAATTTATTGTCATAGTTTCAAATTGGTTTATTATAATTGAATTAATTATGAAAACCATCGAATAAATCTTCATTAGTGATAATTTATGGTTTTTGTGAAATTGTTAAATCTTAGTGAATTTTTATGCAATGTGATCCAGCTTTTTGAATTTAAAATTATGATTTTAAATAATAGATTTGATTGAATTTATAAAGTGTTTAAATTTAAAGTGGATTTCAATAAAAATGTTATTTTTTTGGAAGTGTTTGATCATTGAAATTATTTTTATGGAAAAGGGTTTTCAATAAATAAAATGTTTTTTATATAAGATGTTTTTTTTGCATTATACTTGGTTATATTGGTGTGTCTTTATTCATTTTGCATATACGGGGCTTGGTTGAAATATGACCTTGTGATTGGTTCCAATGGGTTAATGTAAAATTGGAAAAATTACATTGTGACGACATGGTAGATCGATGAGAAACCGCTCATGATTATAAAACTGTTATAAAATTGATCACATAGGTTGGTTGAATGGTTGGTTATGCCAAAAATGAATATTTTGAAATGGTTTTAAATATTGTTTAGTTATTTTTATTGGATAATAACTTGCATGAAAAAATTGGATTCAATCGCACTTGTATTCTCTTGGATATAAATGGTATTGGAAACTTGTTTATATTTTTTATAAACTGTTTTGAAATTTTTTTATATAAACTATTTTATATAAATGTTTTTTACCCTTCTATCCTAGTTGCGTGGTTAGGAAATTCAT
This sequence comes from Viscum album, assembly GCA_963277665.1. Taxonomy (NCBI): domain Eukaryota; kingdom Viridiplantae; phylum Streptophyta; class Magnoliopsida; order Santalales; family Viscaceae; genus Viscum; species Viscum album. The sequence continues at coordinate 2,020,588,205 of OY728127.1, forward strand.
TTGGGAAAATATACCGAGTTTTATACTCACCCCTTATTTGGTACATTTTTTCTTTTGCAGATGCTATCTTCCATGACAGGGGAAAAGGGAATGTTTCTCTCATGTTTAGTACCACTTCATGAGACCTGGTATGTTTTGTGATGTTTGAGCTTGGAGTGGGTGGAGCATGGATTCTTTTGTTCTTCGTGGAGTCTATAGTTGTTTTCTACTATGTACTTTAATTATCGGTTATCTTCTATTGTTGTGCACTTTGGTTTACTTGTTTTAATAATGTGTTTGAAATGCCTTGTTTTTTAACATGCATCATAAAGTGGTTGTTTGGTTGTGGTTTTATGTTTTCTTGTTTGTTTCGTAAAGGGTATATCATCCCCACATGCTTTTGAAACCCTTCGGTACTTATTTTCTAGCATTTCACATCTTGGGGATGTTGGTTAAGTCCATGTAGTGACTCGTTGTACTCTCAAGACAATGAGATTGGATGGGTCATTACACATATTCACCAACATTGAAGGAAAAAATAAATAATAGGGCTGTTATGGTGATTCATAATGATTAAAAAGAGTTTTCTTAATTAATGAATTAAATTTTGATATAACATCTCATGATCCAAAAATTAATTATTTGAAAATTATCATCTTACCATTACTTTAATTATTTTTACATATTCATTCCTGATCTAAATTCTTAATTTTTATCATGTCTGTCGTTAAACCGACAAAAACATGAGCATACCTTAATTTAATGAATTATTTTGAGGTTGTTTAGTTGTAATATATGTATAATAAAAGAAAATTAATCTCATTTTCTACTGAATTGTGTGATTATTTATAATTTTCATTAATTATAAATATTATATAGATAATATTATGTCATTACTCATAAAAAATGATCAATTTCTTCTTTGTCCACTTGTTTTAACAGATTAAATTAATTATAATCATTTTTTGATCATTTCATTAAAAAGTTCTTGATATTTCTATACATTATCCTAATGGAAATAAGAAAAAACTTATTTATCCTATAATCTCACCCTTATATCCATCTTTTCCTTTTGGTTACGTAAAATGAAACATGTTGCATCGTGGAGGAGATAGTATGCAAAATGCATGAATGGTGATTTTTTTTCATAATCGATGTGGTATCTGAATAAAAAAAGATAATAACATAGTATAGTAAAATTATTGTATATAAATGATAATGGTATTATTATATCGGTGTGAACATAATAAATTTAAAATATTATAATTAAGGATAAAATCAATTTGTTTGAAAATAATAATTTCGGAGACAAGAGTCTTCCTTAATAGGATCAGTTAAAATAAAGGCCTTATACTATCTAATGGTGAAACAATTATTTCGAAAGTGGAATATTGATATTAATGGATAAATTTATAATATTTTCATGTTTAAATTTGAAAGAATATTTTTATGAGGTGAATATTTTACCCATTTATATGTGTAGGGAATGGTAGTTTAGGGAGTAACAATTAAAATTTCAATAATGCAGGGTCACTATTTGAGTTAAAAATTTCAAAAATGGATGAAAATAGATTAAAATGTATGTTTGTCTATAGTAACCTAAAACACACATTCTTGAGAAGTCTTTGAGTTATTTATATCATTTTTTAAACATTCTCACTTTTACTGAAGTATATGTTTTCCTTGGAAATTAATTTTTAATCATTAAAAATTAATTGTAATTAAAAAGTTTAATATTTATCTTCTTACCTAATTGGATATTTATATTTTAAAATTTGAAATTAATTTTATCCAATTAAATTTCTAATGAAATTAATAGTTAATTTTAAAATATATTCACATAATTAATTAAAAATATTTTTAATGGAAATATTTATTTTTATACTTAAATTTATAAATTTGGTAAAAATTACTTTTTATATTCATTTTAATGAAATAAATTTAATTATTATAAAATATATATAATATATGAGGTTGATAAAGAAATTAAAAATCTAATATAACTTAAGATTACATTATTCAATGAATGGTCCAACAATATTTTTATATTAATGTTATATTACAATTAGTTGCCTACTTTTTTCAATGGATTTATAAGATTGAATAATATTTTAAAATTAATAATTTCTTTCCAAAAATTCATTATTTACTAATTGAATTGTTTTATAAATTTCTAGATCATAATCATGTAAAGGATAACTCATACAAAATAAATGTTTCATCGAAATTGTATTTTTCAAATAAAAACCAACCTTCTTAAAAAGAGTAAAATAATTCACACCCAAAAAATATTGGTATTAGTATTATAAAAATTATTTTAATTTTTATTTATTTCAAATTAAAATATTTTTTAATTTTGTTTTCAATTAAAATAATGATATATAATAAAATTATGTTTTAATTGGAAAATAATATTTTCAAATATTAACAATTATTATGAATATTACATACAAATTTATGAAAAATGGTGTTAAAATTTATTAATATTAAAAATAATTGATTATTCAACATATGTTTCATGAAATAGAAACGTGAATCACATTAAATATATTGTTTTAGAAATATAATTTTTTAAATATTAAATGTCATTATTAACCATTTCAGGTAATCTATTTGAATTTAATTCATATTAGATGTAGTTATAATTTTCAATATACTTATAATTTATATGGTATTTACTTTTATTCATTATAGCTAATTTTTGGGATTTTTTCAAAAATCCTCAAAATATCACATTTTCATTTTAATTTTGTGTTTCATGTAGAGAATGTTATTGAACACATAGACTGATTTAAGAGTAATCACATATTATAATTTTAGAGTATTATAGTACGATCCTACTTCTTTTCATGATATACCATTGTTTATGAGCTGAAATTTATAATCACTAAACTTGTCTGCAATTACAAATTCCGAAAATCAACACACATGTTTTTTGAGGCTATCTGAGCATAACAGACAAAATTATTACATAATTTTAGATGAATATTAAATAAATTACACATTTATGAATTCCCTAGAACCATAATTTTTTATTTTATTTGGATACTATATATATAAAAATCATATTTAATAATGGATATTCAATATTTACCCAAATAAATTAATATCACAACCCTTCTGGACGATGATACATAAATCCTTCCTTCAAAACCTGGGGATAGAAAACATAAGATTTGGTGAATTCAAATTCCTAATAGAGGTGAACATATGAGAAAAAATAAATGATTATATGTGAGAATAATGTTATGATAACATGATCATAATAACATAACATCATACCCAATAAATTAAATATCAATAAAAATAATTCATGGCATTTGTCATTTTCATAAGGAAAAAAAATTCAAAATAGTAACGAATCAACAATAGACAATCATGATCCATGAGAGTATATAATAGTAAATGTATTTTAGAACATGAATTAGGATAAAACATTTTGATCATGTATAAATATTAATATTTTAACTCATTTTTTATGTGTATGAAAATATGTCACCATATAAAACTATGGTCCTGAAACCAGATCTATGCATAAAAATATTGATTTGAAAACAGGACCACGCATAATATTTCCAATATGAAATTTGTTTCACATATAACATAGTTACATCATGAGTTATCCATTTTTATCCATCTCATTGGAGGACAAGAGTTTCCCCACCCATCTGAAAATCCATTCATTTAAATGACCCAACACTATAAAACTTTTATCATTTCATCATATCATAATCCATATAAATGAAATTGGGTTTTATTCATATATTATTATAATAGTCCATAATTATTAGAGAAAGAATAAATACGGTATCATTGGTTCATATCTCTATAGAATAATATGTAACATAAATGGATGTTATGAAAAATGAAAATACCATTAAAATGTTAATGCATAATTATATAAGGAAAATAAACTTTTCATTTTTAAATCACTTATTTAATATCATAAAATTTTCAATAATTTTAAGAAAAAAATTTAATTTAAACATAACCATGGAAATATATAAATTAATATTTCACATAAAAGAGTATTTGTGGTGGTGGTAAATTTCATTCATGTTGGAAACATGAAAATAATTATTTTGTTCACGCAATTTAAAAAAAGATCCGTATTTTGAAAATAATAAGAAAAATATTTTTAAAATATTTATATAATATAAAATATTGTTCAAATAAATTTAATAATTCATTTTCTTATATTATTAACACCATTGGAAGAATTTTTAAAAAATTCTATAAACATGTATGAAAAAGATTCTCGATCAAGAAGAAAATAAAATATGTTTTTTTTCATAAAAAAATTTTCTCAATCATTTTTATTACCAAATAAAGTAAAATGATTCTATAACCTATAAATTCCTTGAATAAATATTGGTTAATAAAATATATTTTATATAAATGATAATTAAAAAATAATATCACAGAATGTATATTTACCATATACAATCTTGAAAATAAATTACATTATAACAGAAATCTATTTCCATAAATCTAGTACTTCGTTATATGAACTCACACCTCTTATATAATATATATATTTATTTATTATAAATTTATTAAATAGCCATTTTAATAAATAACTTACTATCTACCATTCCATGATAACTTACATTTACCGTTTTATTAATAAATTCATTATTAAAACACGTTATCGTGAAAATTGGTCTATTTTCAATATATCTTTCGATTTTAGGTTTTTGGTCTATGAACAATTATAATGGTTTCATCCTATCTAAAATATTAATCATTATGTATTTATAATATTAATTCATTTAATATACTATTATAACCACTCATATAATTTTTTGAGGAAAAATGAATTACAACACATTGTAGAGATAGTGGTACACACATACGCGTGGGTATTGTTTTAACATTTTGATCGATAGAAAAAAAATAAAAGTAAATTATAATTACAATTTAAAGAGTAAATATTATATTTTAAATATAATATATTTATATTAAATCTATCTTTATTACTATATGTGTAAAGAGTGAATGAAAATGAATCATGTTGCTTCATGGGTGGTAGTCTACATGTATGCATAAGAGACTATATTTTCCATCAACTGATGAGAATGAAAGAAGGTAGATAATACATTATAATAAAATACTCATTATTTATTCATAAACATCATATATAGAAATTGAATACATCATAATTACCACCTAAGAAAATATTTAAGTAAAATTAATTGTATCATGATGTAGAGGCGGTAGTCTACACATAAGTATGAATGATACATTAATTTCCCATTTGACAAAAAGAAGGTAGAGAATGGTGGTCCTAAAATGATAATAAAATATAATTATATTGATTATATTTGATTAATTATGATAATATGGATACACTAATCTTTGAAGATGTATAAGAAGAATGAAACTTGAAAAAGATCAGTATGAACATATGTATTCTCCTTGGGAAAAATTCATTTAATCTCTTCATAATGACACATGGGTTTATTTTTTTTAAAAATGAATCACCTTTAAGAAGTTTATTGTGAATTTTATAGGATATATGTGTGTTTTTTAGTCATGATAAACGGATTAAGTAGCGTGGGTAATAGAGGAATGTGGGATCCCTTTTATAGGTGAGGGGAGTGTCACAATATTAATTATTCATACAGATCAAATATAAAAATGTCCATATCATGGTAAAGTGGAAAAAAATATTATAAATATAGAATATATGATCATATATAATCTAATTATATTAATCTAATAGTATTTACAAAATAATTTTTGAGTTTTTAATCCTTATGTCCATAGTTTAACCCCTAATTTTTCCATTTTATCCTTTATCATAGTACTGAATTATTTCCATTAGTTACTATTAATAATGAAATTTTTTTGTAAAAATTACTAAATAATGTTAATTATCCTGATAATATATAAGGAATCCATTTTACATGATTAAATTTTTATAATTGGTAGAAATTTATTTTAAATTAACTGCAAAAATTTATTAAATCATTTTTCTACAACATACATTTTTTATCCATAAAACTGAGTTTACCTACATTCTATTCAATGAAAAAAAACTATGAAAAAAACATAAAATATTATTTTTAATATAATAGCATCATATGTAATGATAATATTCCATTAATATATATTAGTTTAATTTATTATCATAAATAAAATTTATGCACTGGAAATATTTTTTTATAAAAAACTTCTATTTCTACCGTCATGAATTTTATTCTAATCTATATCCAATTGAAATACAATTAATTAATTTTAAAAATATGTAAAAAATTAATTATCATAATTTAATTTATCCTATTTATACTAGAAAATAAAATTTATAGGTGATAACTATCACATTAAATAATAATAATAATTAAATAGTATATCAAGGTTTATTAAACTCATTGATTCTTATAAAGATATTTATCAAATAATTACAATTAATTAAAAGGTAAATATGTCATAAAATATCAGGTTGTTACATTTTACCCATTGTAATTATTTATTCCATTAGTTTTTATCTTGTTGATATAAACAATCTACGATACAACAACCTCATCACAACTTCGGGTGCCCATACAGTATAACTGATTTTATTGTTTTTTTATAAAACATTGACCAGATGAATGGTCTTATACGATATCACATTCATTCATATATCTAGAATATCTATTGGTTTTACCTAACAAGACATATAATTCTCTAGTGGTGTGAATTCAGAGTTTAGAACATGTGAAGTAATATGTATATACTTCCTCAGGAGTGATACGTGGAACACCTCTTGAACTTCAGATATATTCTTTTGAAGCACAATGTGATATTGAAATACCTAGATATGATAAGGAATTTTTAAGGGAACAATGTATATATAGGGCTCATATTTTCTTTTTTTGAAATCTCATTCTCTTTATCCATGGAGTATTTTATAGGAATAACAGGTCATATTCTTCGAAACAAAAGATCTCACTGATGATTGTTAGCATAATTTGTTTATTACCTCTAAACCACCATATGGGGTTTTTTAATGGTATAGACTTGTCTACATTTATTTAGAAAACTCATATCCAAATATCATTATTTTATGAATTCATCCTAGTAAATTAGTTTTTTGTCCTTCATTCCATAAAGGATGTCATAATGGTCCTTCTAAATTCATGATTGAGAGGAATGATTTTAAGATAACTCAACCATATAATATTTTTTATCTCAACCACATTTTAAAACCATGAAACAAGATCCCAATTTATATTTTATTGTATAAATGGTCTTCTCTGACTAACCAAATATTTGAATATGATATACAATTCTAGATTTCAACCCTGTATCTAAATATTTCCAATGACTTCAACAATACACTAAGTTAATCCTCGGGTATCCATCAGATAAAATAGAATGGGATAATCCATGAATCCTTACCAATTACTAAATATATATCCTAAAAATATAATAACATTATAAATCATCTATTTTTCTAATTAAATTTTTAGAATTTTTATGGTGGTCTATTGTAACCAAAATTTTATTATACCCCTTAGATATTATAGAGAGTCTGATGAAGAAATTAATGGAATCTTTTTCCCATTTCCAGGAATGTACGAGTAATTTTTGTAGAATTAGCTTATACTAATATCTATTATCTTTAACATAATGACATATCAATTATAGAGACATATACTCTGTAATATACATTTTCAGGTTATCTGACATGAAATACTCTTTTAGATATCTACGAATCTTAGAAATTCCAAGGTGATTAGAGAATTGTGAACAATGAGATTAGACCAAAAACTGCATTTATTATATTATTATTGGGAAAATGTATTTTTTCCTTATCCTTATCATTAAATATTTATCATGGTTAAACCCTAGAACATTCATCACCTTACATTGTACTTCCACATCTTATTTATGTGACTTCTAAATCCTATTATAATTGTATGGTTAATCATTCATCTTCGAAATATATGATTTATCCAATTTCTTCATGATTTCAGGATTCATATTAATACAATCTATAATTATTAGATCTCTTTCGATCATCATCATAAAAAATATCTTGGAATTTCTACTTCAGATCATCCTCTACCTTGTTCTCCATCAATTGGTGGCAATATTTTGATTATTAAAAATCAAAAATTAACTCCAACCATATAATTTTGTGTATATTAAACTCTTTTACTGCGAATATATACATCCTAATTTTATGATCATTGAATATATCAAATATTTCTCCAGATATGTTATACAAAAGTATTTTAAATTAAAAAATTACAGATTCAAACTCCAAATCATTCTTCGGGGAAATTATATGATGAAATTTCATTTTTTGACAGGTATGTAATATAATGATATTTTTGGTATAAAAACACATACCAACCCATTATTTGATTCATCAGTATAGATCAAAAAAACTTTCTCCATAATATACTAGTGTGATCATCAGTACACTAACCCAACACCTCCTAGGTTCCATCAAATTCTACATACATTCCTCTATCCTTAAGAACATTGATCATTTCCAAGAAAACACGGTTAGTGGATTTTACAGGAATGTGAAATTTAACAAAAATACTTGGTATAATAATTTAAATAATAGATAACTGTGGATCATGGTCACCATTTTTTATCCAGGTAATTATTCAATAACTTTTATCCTTGAATGGACCACTCAAATACGCTCACATGTGATTATATAGTCCTTGAATGAGATATTATGTTAAAAAATCCTAATTTGTAAATTTGGAAAATATATTTTAATTCCACATTTTATTCAATACCATAATAAGATGTTATTTATTCTCTCTCTTTTTTCTACAAATATATAAAAAAATTTCTCTAAATGGAATGCCTTAAACTGATCAGGGTCAAATATAAATTCTCTATTCATCAAATCAATAAATATAGAAGGGGAATTGGTATGACCAAATATAATTACAATAAAATACTAATAACAATACCTTCAGTGGAAGGTTATATTGTATATATTATCCTTATTAACCCTTAATTGATGATATCAAAAATAAAGGTCATTATTTGAGATGTATTGAGGTATATTTATTTGATCAACTAGGTCATCAATATGGGTTTTATAACACTCTTTATTGATAGTGATCTTGTTATGTTAACTATAATTGATGAAAAAATGCATTTAATCACCCTACATATTTAAAATTAAAAGTCCACCCTATGGGAAAGAACTAAGATTAATTAATCACTCATAAATATTCTCTTGGAGTTTCTTCTTGAATTCATGTAACTCACTCAGTTTTGTTTTTTATTATGTATTTAAATTAGGCATATCACTAGTTATGAGTTATATTGAGAACTAATCTTCATTTTTTATGGTACAAAATTCTAGTTACTCATGAAATAAATCATTATATTTATAATAAAAGGAAAAATATTAACATAGATACTCTTCCTAACCATTTGAGATAAATATCCCTCAGGGAAAGGTAGTAAAATATATATGATGGATAAAATTTTCATTAGTATATGATGTTTATCCCAACACCATTATATGATCATAGGTTGATTAAAAATATTCAATACATATTCCCTTCCTATTAAATAGATATGGGATCTATTTTGAGAGATCCACTCCCATCCCAAAATAACATAAAATTCAACCAATGTAAGAATGACAATATTTACAACAAACAAAATCCTAAAAACTTTTATATGATAGTAGATACATGATTGAGATGAAATAATTATAACATTATGAATTTACATTTATAACATGATATATAATCATTGAGTTTATAATGTGATTCCATTAGAAAATTGTTCAGATATAATGAATTGGGTTGAATCTGAATCAAAAAAGGCATTTACACTTATGAAGTAGATGAAAAGTGTACCATTCACTATGTTGTTATCATAACCATATTATCATGTATTATTGGTTAATGATTCCCTTTTTCCATTTTATATCATATGTTTTATAGGAAAACTATCTTCATTATCATCTGGATTATAATCTTGAATCTCTTAATTCCCAAAATCACGACATATAGTGAAATGAATTGTTAGTGGAATATTTGATTGATATTTCTCTCCCTCAATTTTGATGACTAGACTCATAAAATCACATAACCATTATTTTTATTGAAGGCCCTACCTCCCAAACATGATATATATTTTCTCTCATTTTTGGTAATTTTGTGACTGATGCTTTACATATTTTTTAGGCTAAAATTCCTTCTTCCATCCATGTGATATACAACTAGTTTTTCCCTGAAATTCCATATTACTTTTTAACACTATAACCATTAAAATGGGATAATCTAACTTCAATGTCATCATTGATTTCATGTATAAAAATATAAATATATCTTTCAAATTATTTTATGTATAATTCATTTTATGACGTTGTATAAAAATTAAAATGAATTGGTCAATAATTAATTCTAGGTGGATTATAAAACTAGAACTACTTCTCACAGGTCCTATAATTTTTTATTAATATGTTTTTATGGACCTATCATATTTCTTTTTCAACTTTTTAAATTCCTTCCCAGTTTATGTATAAAGAGTTTATAGAATGATCTTATTGATAAATACCCTCTTAAAATTCTCCAATTCCATGAATTCTGTTTCTTATTCTTTCTCTGTGTTACAAATAAGGTTCCAAAATTCAATAAATTTTCCTTCGAAGCCATAGATTCATATGAAAAATTATACAAGTTTTGATAGTTTTATAATAGAAAATATCTTTTCCATCACACTGATCCATTATTGGAAAACTAGTATATCAAAATATCAATTGGAGGAGGGGATGTATTCAATTAAAAGATTTTATAGACTATTTCTCCTTACTAACTAGATTTGGAAGCTAATCATTGACTACATTATTGGTCATAGATTGAGGGAGTTGAGTGACAATAGTCAAAATATATTTCATCCTAACTCCCACTCCAATTTTTTACTCATTAGGAAATTCATTTAATTGGTCTTCTCATTTTTTGTTCACATTATTCCTTATGGTTACATCCATGGAATAAAAAGAAAAATAATGTGTAAGTGTCATGATATAAAAATCAGAGTGAACAATCATATATTAATGAAAAAAATGAGATTCCTTAAATTATGCCCCATTATTTTCATCCTATGACACTTTGAATTATACCTAGATCATCCATGGTCATTATCTATTCAAATAATTATTAGTGTTTCATAATGATAATGTCAATTAACCCTAGAATATATCATTTGAGTGACTATATTGGTTTTTAGTATTAGTAAAAAAATTATTTCTCGGTTATCATTCATTTAATAAATAATCTACCCCATTTAGATTTGTTAGAACTTGGGGAATCTTTTCCACACTCTCCTAAACATTCTAGTATACAGAAAAGGATTGTTTTTTACGAAAACACACATTATCAAAATGTGATGCTTGATTCCAAAATGAATTATATGTATTCAAACATCTGGGATAACAAATATATATTTTTAATAATTCAATTTTTACAACCATATTCATAAATTACAAACCTTTTAAAACTCTCTTCAAAATTTCAATTATACTTTTATTAAAAATTTATTCATTCCTTTGTATCATTAATTTCAATGAAAAAACTAATTGATGGATATTAAAATTATTGATTGAATATAATATCTATTATTTTAGGTAAACTAATTAATAAATAGATATTAATTTAATTTGTCAAGATAAAAAAATATTCTACATATAAATATTGTTTTTGAGAAAAAAATGAATCTTTTTGCATTTAAATTACATTATTTAGTTTCAATGTAATTGGAAACTAATGAATTAATTATATACATGTGTAAAAAACAGTTTTACATAGTTTAGTAAGACCAATTCATAACACAAAATATAGTTATAATGTTATGAATGTCACATTGATTAATAATAATTCTATAGTATATTTTCTGGTCCTAATAACTTGGTGTTGCAAATAACGCATGATATCAAAGAAATCAAGATAATTTAAATATAAATATATCAATGAAGTCTAATAGTGTTATATTTCAGTCATGATTTATCCACATCACTCTATAGAGAGGTATCATCCAATTCCCACTATAATATATATAGTGTTATTTAGGATGGAACCACAGTTAGATAAAAAATTCTTCTCATCCCTTATGTTATAATCTGATTCTCAGAACCTATTTGGATGATTCTACACCAAGAAATTAATATTCTTCAGGAAATACTTATATTATAATATGATAAAAATCCAAAAATAGAAAATAGATCATCCACCCACTTTTTCTTTTGTATAATAGTCACATGCATGTGATCATTCTTGCATGATATAACATTTTCATTTTTAGTAGTGAGAACACAATTGTAGTACAAAAAAATATTACCTTGTCATATCCAATAATAAAAAAGTTTCATAAAGAGAACTTCTTTATCCTATCTCATATTAATACAGAAATTTCAAAAACATTACCAACTATAATCGAACATGACCGAACTCACGGAAATTCCTGAAATAGGTTCCTATTCCCTACAGTTTAGAAACAAGTTAATTGGAATCAAGCATCACATTTTGGAATAATTTTTTAAATAAAAACTAACCATAAATAAAATACAATAATAATACATCATATCATAAATAATAACCATTATCAGAAGATAAAAAGAAAATAATAAACAAATTGTTAATCATTTTACATTTTTCAACAAAAAGTGACATACTGAAATTAAAAAAAGGAACAAATAGACCCTAAAAACACCTATGTGGACTGTGGGTCAATGCCTTATGAAAAAACCCAAAACCCTACCAATAGTGTGACCATTATCTATAAGATCCACCCTCACCAACACAAAATTACATTCCATTACATGAGTAAAAGATAACATGGTCTACATACATGAGATTTTGTATGTAAGGTTGGGGAAAATTTTCATGCCGGACACCACCGAATTTGATTATATTCGTTACCATCAAATGAAAAATTAACATTCCTGTTTTAAGTAAAATAATGGTACAATTTAAATGAAACATGATTTTAAATTTTTAATAGGGAACTACATACGACTTTAATATATAAAATTGCAAAACGATAGAACCACATGAAATCCCGAAGGAAATAGGGTAACAATTTTCCTAGGATCCTAATACTAGGGTGATAAAGGTTACCCAAACCCACAATAACCCTCATGCATAAGCCACGAGAATGGCATCATATCTCAACGTCCACTGGTTTCCAAAAATCATCATTATATTTTTTGTTATTATTTTATAGTTAGTCATTCAAGGGGAATGAGGCATTGGAACTACCCATCCACCATGACTACAAGACCTAGTCTACCAACCTAAATACATAGGATTCCCTTATTATATATATTTTTCCATTTGATAGGTAAACATCTTCACACACAAACAGATTTTCAACATTAGATACACTCATGAAAATAAACCATTTCCATTTGGGAAATAATCACAAAACCCTTTCACACATTAAAACCATTTGAAAACATGATTATCACAAGAAATAAAATTCATAGAACCCATTTAGAAACCAAAAAATGTTCATGAAAATCATCAAAATAATTGACACATTGAACCAACTACTTCTTTCTTGGAAGCTTCTTAAAATGGATTCAAAACCCCAACCACACAAAATAGAGACTCTATAAAGGTAATATAACACCACATTCATCAATATATAACTACAATTATTAATGTTAAAAACACATTAGGTAATCAAGTCCACCGGAGAAGGAAAAAAATTTAGATATGGGGTTAAAAATAAGAAGAAGAAAGATATGAGAAGAAGAGAAGCTTGCATGATGTCTTCTGGAAGGATAAACACCAAATCCAACCATGTATTGTTTCCCAAGGGGAGATGTTGATGGGGGAGGGGATCCTAGGTCTAGGGAAGTTGACTAACGACAAAATAGTGGGATTTGGGGTTACAACTAGGGATGTGTGATATAATAATTTCACCATTATTAATGATCTAGAAGACCGTATGGTTTTTTCATTCAGTCTGTCAGACTGTGCACTAATTGTATGACACCAATATCTAAAGGGAAAATGATTACATGGATTCATGGATTTAGTTCATTCATATAAACCTATTCATGAACCCCATATATAAAAATTATCATAGGGTAATCATTTTCTGGAAATCACTTGCTTTAGGTCATGAAACCTCGATAGTGGATATGTCCTTGGTACATGGATTCCGCTAAATAGTTTATGGTTTCTACTAATCATGTTCCAATCATGAACCACCTACTCTCTGATAATAATACATCCATTTTACCCAAAATATCCATTTAAATCAGAAAACCAATTATATAATCAAAAATAAATGATAAAATACCTCAAAATAAAACCATAGATGTTATAATTCTTGCCACATTGAAAAATTTCAACCATTAGAAATTCAAACAAATGTCTGATTCTGAATAAATTTGGATACTATGCTTCCACCAAAAATTTTTTCTTGCATGTATCATTTTCATCATCCATATGTGGTCAAATGAACCTAACTAATGAACCACATTCACTAGGGAATCAAAAATATGCACTAGTCACAATAAAATTGACAAATTGAACTTCATCTCTTACTCAAACATGTTAAAATATGAGACGGGTTTGTGTTATACCTCTTCAATTGAGAGGAATGAAGCATGTCATGGATAGACATTAATTTGGATTGAAAAGCAAACTAGTTTTCCATCATACCAATACAATCAGTAATCTAATTTTTTTAAACATACATTATAGTCTACTTTACCTTTTTTCCAATAGGATGGTAACCCATATAAGGCCTCCCCTCATAAACACTTGACCACCCACTAAGTATTATAGGTATCAGTTCTACTTATCTCTTTATGACTTGTATTGGATCTACACTATCAATATATACTTTTTTATCAACTAGAACTATTTCTATGTATTCTACATAATGATATATCCTAGAATAAAGTCTTGACCACATCTATCCATCACATAGGTGACTGGCATGACCGATCATAATTATTTTTCAAGGCATCCATTCTTATTAAAGATAGTAAAAAAATTTATAAGATAATTCCACTAATCAAAAATGGTTATCCCATAAACCTATGAAATCTATAACTTATTCGTGGATCATTTCTTCCAAAGTATTATTCACATGCTCCCTTTGACCTTCTATTTTAGTATTTTATATCATGATAAACTGGACATGGTATCCAATTAATTTTGATGGCCTTCCCATAACTGAGAGGTAAAATATGCTTTTCTATCTGAAAACATAGTTGACAGAACATCATAGATCCTTACTACCTTTTAAACCTATAATCGATCCAACTCGACCACCTTGGTTGAGTATTAGATCATAATAAAATGGGTTGATTTGTTGAGACATGCAATCACCCCCAAAACAGTGTTCTTTCACAAGGGATTATGAGGTAACCCAATTATGAAGTCCATGGAAACATAAATCCACTTCTCGTTATGAATGGGCAGTGGTTGATGTATGTTGGAGTTGGTTCCCTAGATCCAATATCTTTTTACTTTATGGTAAACTTATATTCATGGTAAGGAATATTAATAAATTCCTTATCACATCATGATTGTTCTTTTGTGTAACATATCATGTGATAAGGTCCCAAGAGTAGTAGTCTCACTAAAAGGTCATTGAAGTTCCCCACTATGATAACCTAGAAGTGCCATGTAACTATTCTCAAATAAATGTTATAAGGAAGGATGATAACATTTTATGGGATAAAATTGATATAGGATATCAAGGGTGGAGATTCTGTGGAATTTGAGGAAACTTTTCATAGTGTACTCCCCTGGAAATATGTAGTTTGATTTAATGAGAACAAGACTTGGTAGTAGGAAACACACATTATAAGTGTCATTGCATTTTCATATCTGCAGATGTTTGTAATGTCCCTTATAAATTAATATTATTATTAATGGATATTATGAGTGGAGAAATTTGATTTATTAGTGAAAAATGTTACGACATATGCTCACGATGATTTGGGATACATTGGGTTCATCACGAGTAATATTGAATTAATGATTAATGTGAGAATGGATTTATCTCTTTTGTTAATTAACAGAAGTAAAAATCTCAGGAACATAGTTGGAAATGATATAGCCAAAATAAATCCATGTTCATGGTGTTCTCTAAGAATGTTCTTTTTTAGAAATTTTAGACAACAGGTTATGGAGAATATAGGTTGATGACACCGGCATAAAACGTGCTTGATTGGAGATATTTGTGATAAAGGGATTATATTTCATGGAATGTTTTTGTTTGAGGTGACATGTCATTGTGGCATTAACTTCATTTCCTATGGGTGGGTTGGCATATTACAAGATACTGAAATTAAACATTAGTTGGGATCGCCTAATTCCACTAAAAATGTGGCTTGGAGGGCCACATGCAATGTTTTTCTAAAATATAAAATAAATAATTAATTATTTAACAAGTTGAATAAATTTTATTCCTGATTTTTGTTTAATAATTTTTAAGGTATGTCTGATGGCACTTTATTTATTTATTAGAAAATAAATATGTTAGATTTCATTATTTATTTAATAAATAAATATTCATTATTCATCGTCAGATAAATATTTCCGAGGATTGGTGGTCCAAGTTAAAGTGACTAGAGAGAATGTAATATTAAATATTATTTGATTCAAAAAATATATAATTGTAACATGATGGATAATAAAATGTCATAAAAATAATGGTATTGTTATTATTATTTGATATGTGGGTTTCACATGGAATAAAAAAATAATTTACAACCCTTTTGATAATTATTTATTATTACCCTAAGAATTAAATTCCCAGTTGTATATTATTCTATTATTATCCAAGAGGGAAACCCACATGAAAGAAATCAATTTTGATTGTGAACAATAGTTTGGAAAAAATAAACTCAATCCTCAGGAGTGTTTTCTCTCTAATAATGATCTTAAGAATGAGAGCAACCATCATCGACATGATCAGGGAATGCATTGGAAGAAACTCTAAAGGCGATTAAGGGAGGAAAATGCAAGTGCAAGAACCTTCTGTTCTAACACCAGGAGACTCCTTCGACAACATCCAGAGATTTAAGAAGCACATGTGGATTACCACATGAGGAGATATACTCTTGATCTCAATAATTCAATGAAATCATCACAACAGATCTTTGGTCATACACATCAACAAAGATAGAAATCCTTGGAGGAATTTCTTTCATTTAATTAAATTAATTACTCTCAAAATAGAATGATCCTCTCTCTGGGTTTTAGGACTTTTCATCTTTATCTAAATCCTTGTTTTTATATCATGGATTATAGCCTTGATACACAAATTGGTCTTGTAATAATTATTGACTATGGAATAATTTAACATTGGGGGAACTCCCAACCGCAATTCTCCTGTTCCTGGAACCTACAAGTGTTATCATATGGGGGCATATTTGGGTTTATAATTATTCAAATAATTTGTTGATGGTATAAACATTAATATTTATGTTTGAAAATTCATTATTAATATTTCTTGTAATCTAAATTTAAATATCTATTGATCCTCTTTACTTTCTCGAAGATCTAATGGAAACAAATAATTTATTGATTAATATATAATAGATCTTCATCAGAAGGTGCCAACGATGCCATCCAGGTAACACGATATTACCTTCAATTTATTTGGAGTTACACGATGTGAGATATTCCATACATGATGAGTAATCTAGATCACACACCGTATGGTTGTGTTAAACCCATCAGGAGTAATTCAGCAATTACTCAAGCCGTGTGAATTAATGACAAGTGTTGTATTTAATATTTACACAATTTGTTGACTAGGAAATAATGACGCACTATCAGTTGGAATATATGTTCTGTGGCCCACTAGACATGGCGGGCAGTCCCATTAGTTTATGTTCAAGTCATGTATCTCAAACACAACTTTTATGGTTGGTGACTATGTAATCTAGAGTCTACATGACATGTGACCCACTGGACACACCGTGTACACTAAAAAAGTATGAAGTACACATCACACAATTTTTCCTCAGGTGGGTACATTGGATGGATGGAGAGTAGGGTCTAAGCCATGTATTTTGTTCTACCCACCATGTAATTTTTCCAAATTATGCTAATTTAAAATTATTTTTATTAAATTATATATCCCTTCAGACATGTACATTCATGTGGCTATAAAGATAGGACACAACATCTAAGAGGCGTTGGATCTATATGTATATAAAAAAATTTAATTAAAATCCTCATAATGTTCAATGATCTACGCATCATGTATGAGTTGTATAACAATTATAATTCTGCATGCATTCTACATGTCATAGAGAATAAAGTGTATACATGTATAATACATGTTTTTTTGTTTTGGATGGGTCTTGAAATGGATTCCTCTAAGGTTCAGGTAATGTAAATAGAAAATTTTAAATGAATTTTTAAATTTGTTTAAAATTATAATGGATGATAAGCTCATATAAATTCAGATAAATTATTAGAATGAAATAATTTATTAATTAAAAATAATAATTATTTAGTTCGGGCGTCATTAATCTTAATAAGAATCATGATATTCTAAAGACAATGGTGAGACATATTTTGATTTGATAAAATAATTGGAGACTAATGAATAATTATTTATTTTAATGAAGTTTATTAGTTGATTTTCTAAAAGTATGATCATATTATTTGTAGAAACGAAAAAAAAATGACATCCAAATATCATAGTGATCCTTACTTTAGAAGGAAAAACATTTCAATGGAACTAATTTCTTGTATTGGAAAAGGATATTTCAAGACTTCCTTCTCCATGAAAATAAATTCTATGTGTTATAAGAACAATTACCGATTGATCTTTGGAATGAGGCAAGTGATGAGGATCTCTCTTTGTACAATAAACATTTGAATGATTCTACGTAAGTTTATTGCCTAATGATTTCATCCCTGATCACTGAGATATTGAAGAAATGTGAGGAATTGGATGCTTATAGTATGATTTCTCACATTATGGAACTCTCTCAAGAGAAGGCGAGATAAGGGAGGTATTATATCTACAACTCATTGTTCAATACAATTCTAGAAGAGACTCCTGCAGCTGGACTACATGTAGTTAAGCTTATTGCCTACGTTGAGCATCTGGAAATATTAGGGATTAAATTCAAGGATGATTTGCATACATATGTCATACAGTCCTCACATCCCAGTGTCTTCTCTAATATTATTGTGAATTATAATATAAGAAATAATTATAAGATATTATCCGAACTTCTAAACCTAATTCACCATGTGGATAAGTACATGGGGCAGGACAATCCTATAGTCCATATGGTGAATAGGAAGAGAAAGGATAAGGAAAATGGGAATATGATTTATAAGGAGAATAAATATAAAAAGAACTATCTGACCACGTATAATAATATAAAAATATTGGGAAAGGAAAATGACGCAGTATGATTTTCATGTGGTATGTGATGCCACTTGAAGAGGAACAGCGCCCAGAGGCTCGGGGAAGCCAAAGGTGTGTTCGTTATCGAGTGCAATCATCCCATTTCTATAGATTCGGTATTAGATACAACTTGATGTGATCTCATATGTAATCTAATAAAAGAAACCATTATATTTAGGCAAATTTCCCTAGGAGATGTGGACCTTCATGTTGGAAATGGTTTGGGGCTGGCTACTCATGCCATTGGTGACTACCACCTATCGCTACTAACTTGGATGATTTTGGTTTTATGAGACAATTATTTTGTACCATGTGTTCCCATGAACATAATTTCCATATCAATTTTAGATAAATATGGATTTAATTTCATTTTCAGAAATAAAATATGGTTCTTTTATAAGGAAAATAGATTATGGAATGGATATTTTATATAATGGCATGTATGTATTGAATTGGGAAAACTAAGCTTTGGTAAATTAAAAATCAAGTTCACACGAATCATATAACACTAAGTTGTGGCAACACTATCTGGGCCATGTAAATGAGAAGCGCCTGACAATTATTTTTTCAGATGTTTATTTAGACTCTTTCGAGATAAAACTAGTTGATAGATGTAATTCTTGTATACAAGAAAAAATGAGAAAAGAACCATTCAGTGGTAAGGTTGAAATAGCCAAATAGCATCTTGGATAATACACATAAATGTGTGTGGGCCATTTCATGTATATTATGGAGGTGGATATTAATACATCAATACATTTACTGATGGCCTATGTATATATGGCTATGTCTATATAATGGTGTATAAGTATGACATATTTAAAAAATTTATGGAGTTCAAGAATGAAATAGATAATCAAAATGGGTATAAGATAAAGATGAGTTGATTGGATCAAGGTAAAGATAATCTAAACAGTGACCCAATCAAACTTTTATAGGATTCTATGATTCTATCTCAACTCACTCCACCTTATACACCACAATAGAATAGTGTTAGTGAACGAATGAAATGTACCATGTTGAACATGGTAAGTTCAATGATGAATCATGAAATAATTATGTCATCCTTTTGGGGTTATGTTTTAAAAACAGTGGCATACCCATTTAAATGAGTACCAAATAAGGTATACAATAGAATTACATTCATGTTTTGGAGTGTAAATAAACATGTTTTGTCATATACACTTGTATTGGGATGTGAGGAATTTCTTCACGCATTACCAGGAAACAAAACAGAACCTCGATGCATGTGGTGTATCATTATAGGGTATCCAAAGGATACAAAGTTATACAACTTATAAAACCCCTCATACAAGAAATGGAATATTCATTGACATTTTTTCTTTCTTGGAAGGGATCACATCCTCAAGTAGGAGAAACATTGACATGAATGAATTTGATGCTCAATATACATTGGGGTTTCTATATAAACAAGTTCCATATGTCCTCGTGGATGACGTAGTTTCTAAAACACAAGTACTATGTAACACTGTAAGATAGATAAGGTAAGAAGAGAGATATTTTTTTCTTATCATTGAGGATGGTGACTCATTATTGATAGACAATGATGAACCTCCGTCCCACAAGGAGGTAGTAGAGAGCTCAAAAGCTTCAAGATATCTAAAATATATGATTTCTAAGATGGATTTCATGTATTTCAACCGTGTTTGGGGTCTTCTTGAGGATATAGTAGATTTAAAGCCTATTGAATGTAAATGGGTATTAAAGAAGAAACTGGACATGGGATGTAAATTAAGTACCTATAAAGAATGTCTAGTGGAAAATGGTTTTAAACAACATCAAGGAATTAAGAAAAATGAATATTTTTCTCCAGTTTCCATGTTTAATTCCATCATAATCATACTAGCCATAGAATATTTTCATGAATATGAGATTTGGAATATGGAAATAAAAACTATGTCACTTAAAAAAATTATATAATATTTCTAAAAGAAACAACCAGAATAGTTTTTGACACCAGGTGATTCAAAAAGGGATTTTAACTTACTGTGATTGATTTATATATTGATTAAAGCATCCAGGTCATGGACATTTGACTTGCTGAATCGATAATGTAATTTGGTATCATTATGAAATAATGGGATCCATTTATTACAAAAATTTTAATTGGAATGTGATCATTATCCTAGTAGTATATGTTGATGAAATTTATATATTTAAGAGAATATACCAATCCTAAAGTTTTTAACGATTGGTGGAAGAAGTGTTTCTCCACGAATGAATTAGGTGAAGAAGCCTACATTATAGGGATTAAGATCATTCATGATTGATCCAAGTGGCTTCCTGGGCTATGTTAGATTAAATTCATTGAAAATACACTAAATAGATTTAGTATAGACTAATCCTAGAGGGGATTAGTTATAGTCCCACATAGAATAAGCCTTTATATGAAAATGTGTCCCCAGAAACAATATGAGAAATATAGAACGTGTAAATATCATATACATCAGTTAAAGGATAGATCATGTATTTCATGCAATGTACTATAATTGATGTTTCCTATGAATTGATCATCGTAGGAAGATATCAAGAAGATCCAGGAGAATATAATTGGAATACTATTAAGTATAACCTTATGTAGCTATAAATAACTGAAGATATGTTCTTATTGTATATAGGATATGGGTAGCCTTTCATCTGAGTGTACGTTGATGAGTATTTTTAGAGAGACTATAATGTTCTAAATTTAAAATTGGGATATTTTTTCTATCTTAGCTGAATAGTTGTGAGCTTTATGAGTTCAAAGCATCCACCTGTCGCTGATTCTACAACAGAGATAAAATATATAACAGTTTCTGATATATCCATGGAATACATCTACATTCAAAACATTGTCTAGGATCTTGATTTATTTCCAATATGAAGAGAACATATCACACCTGTTTCTGAAGCTTTTTCCAGGGTGCGTGCATCCGTCTGTAGAGATGTGCAGTCGTGGCCCCGCATTCCCGCTTTCCAAAGGTGGGCGGCATTCACTCCTTGTTCAGGGACATCTGCTCCTTGATCGAAACGGGATGATGGGATGTCGGTACATCCTTCCGTGGATTCCTCCTCATAACTCATCACCTTGTCCGGGTCTCCCTCATAATTTTAATACATTGTTCGTGAATCTCATTCCCGGTGCCATATCTTCATGGACGCCGGTTAATTACACTACTTCCGTCAAGACTTTCCGTAAGATTTTGACATGGTAGCGACCTTCGGTCGGAGTATACGGCAACATCAGGCATGTTGGGGCATCTCTGGGTGTTTGGACATAGGGGAAACTGTATTCTTCCTCATAAGAGGGAATCTCAAGGGTGCAGAACCCAAGGCATGTATCTGAGGTTTTCCTCAGCATCTCGTGTTTAACACAGGGTAGGTTGCAAGATTAACTTCTAACAGAGATGGTTACATCAAAGCCGTGTCATCCGAGGTTTTCCTCAGGCATCTCATGTTTATCACGAGGTAGGCCGCGAGTTTAATGTCTTACGGAGATGGTATGACGGTGATCAGAACGTCCCATTAAGACAGATCAGATTGTTACATCCCAAGGGAGGAATACCTAGAAGATGGATAGATTAGGACACCCACTGAGGATAGATCTGAGGTGGTGCGCTCCTAGGAGGGGGGATGTCACACCGTAATGGAAGATCTGAACACCACTGAAGGTGGATCAGGGGAAGTGGACCCCAGGATGGGGTAAACCATGGATTACCATTGGTTGAGATAGAACCTCTTGGACGTTTCCTACGTACCCTATGTAGAGGATAGGGATCAAAACCCACGTAGTTCGAAGGGGTGATGAATCAGGGTGTACATAGAGGACAACGACCTGGATTTATGATGGGGCTTACACGTGGAAAGCAGCCCATGCGCCGCTAGGAGCAGCGAGGAGGTGCATGGCATGATCCCACTGGGATGTGGCGGCCCGGGTGAGAATCAGGATAGGTGATGGATGTATGAATGAAGTGGAGGGGGTTGAAATGGGACCATCGCAGGGGCGACAGTGAAGTTGGGCATGATCCTCAAAGAGGCCTCCTACGTATCCTCGTTGCAGGGAATCAATGTCTGCGTAGTTCGGGATGGTGCCCATGGACCGACCTGAAGGTGGACCTTGGTCCGATGGATGGTGTCGTCAGTGAACCGACGTGAAGGTGGACCTTGGTCCGAAGGGTACTTCCAGCGAACCGACGTGAAGAGGGTCAGAGTGACCAATAGGTGGTGGGCTTGTACCTCTTGGAGGATTCCTACGCACCAAGCCTTGACATGAATCAAAGACCTCATAGTTCAAATGATGTGTGGAATACATTTTAACGTCATGCGGGACGGGGGTGAACCGACGTGAATGATGTCGGAATTTCCGGGTGGTGGGCTTGAACCTCATGAGGCTTCCTACGTACCATACCTTGACATTGATCAAATACCATGTAGTTAAAGTGATGTGTCGGCAAACCGACGCGAGTGAGGACCTTGGTCCAGATAGTGTGGGGCTTACACACTAGGCTGCCCAGGTGCTGGTGACCTGACCTGAAGAAGGTCGGAGTGACCAACAGGTGGTGGGCTTGAACCTCTGGGAGGCTTCCTACGTACCATGCCTTGACATGGATCAAATACCACGTAGTTCTGGTTTGTCACAACGACTTGCCGTTGGACCGGAATGCAGTTTAACGTCGTGCGGGACGAATATCAACCCTGACATGAATAAATGATGAGAGGTGGGCTTGAACCTCGTAGAGTATTCCTACGTACCATGCCTTGACAAGGATCAAAGACCTCGTAGTTCAAAGGCGCTTCATCGGTGAACTGACGTGAAGGTAACCCGGGGGTCCACTTGTGGTGGGTGTTAGTGAACCGACGTGAATGAGGGACCTTGGTCCGATGGGAGATGGGATTGAACCTCATGGAGGTTTCCTACGTACCGTGACTTGACATGGATCAAATTCCTCATTGTTCGGGTTGGTCACAACGGCTTGTCGTTGGACTGGAATACAGTTTAACGTCATGTTGGACGAGGATGAACTCAACGTGAATAAATGATGGGTGGTGGGCTTGAACATACAGTTTAACTTCATGCTGAACGAGGGCATTTCTATGGCTGATGCTCACTCTAAGCCCACGTGAGTCATGCTCGGTGTGAGAAACAAGAGGCAGCAAGTACTTGGCGATCACGCCGCGAAGGGTGCGTCCGTGAGAAGTGAAGATGGGCTTACACGTTATGCGGCCCATGGTGCTGGGACTTACTCCAGGATGGAGGCCCGAAGAAAATAATGACGATGATTTCGGGTGTGATCCTTGAAGAGGCTTCCTACATATCCCCGTGGCAGGGAATCAAAGTCCACGTAGTTCTTCTAATGATGGATTACCGTCGATTAGGGGTTTCAATGGCATACCGCTGGATTGGGTGTGAACGGCTTACCGCTGGATAAGGATGTGAACAGATTACCACTAAATGGGGTCACGACGGCTTACCGCTAGATTGGGTGATAACGGATTACCGCTGGAAAAGTATGTCAATGGCTTACCGCTGCATAGGATCACAACGGCTTAC
Organism: Viscum album; assembly: GCA_963277665.1. NCBI lineage: Eukaryota > Viridiplantae > Streptophyta > Magnoliopsida > Santalales > Viscaceae > Viscum > Viscum album. The sequence goes on from OY728127.1 coordinate 2,020,613,118, forward strand.
CGCTGATTGGGATCACAACAGTGGATGGGGCTTACGCGAGGAAGCTGCCCGGGTGCCGCTATGGAGCGACAATGGTGAATGAGGCCTACACAAAGAAGCTGCCCCGGGTGCCGCTATGGAGTAGCAATGGTGAATGGGGCTTACGCATGGAAGCTACCCGGGTGCCACTAGAGAGCAGCAATGGTGCATGGGGCTTACGCTAGGAAGTTGCCCAGGTGCCGCTATGGAGCGGCACTGGTGAATGGGGCTTACGCAATGATGCTACTCGGGTGCCGCTAAAGAGCGGCACTGGTGAATGGGGCTTAAGCAAGGATGCTGCCCAGGTGCCGTTATGGAGAGGCAATAGTGAATGGGGCTTACGCTAGGAAGCTGCCCGGGTGCCGCAATGGAGCGGAAATAGTGAATGGGGCTTACGCTAGGAAGTTGCCGGTAATGTCTTCCTCATGTCTAGCCATGTGGGCATCCCAACCCATTGGGGAATTGAGGCCCTAAACTCTGTACTGGTGCACAAGAGGGATAATGCCAAGGGGAGTTCGAATCACGCCATTGTAATCATGGCATTAGGCATCTTATGCTTGGTGAATAAGGCATCTCGTGTTACGTTCAAGAGGAATCCTATGTTCGGATCATATTGAGAACTACAGTTTAAAGTCAAATAGATAAGACTATTGGCATATTATGCTTGGAGCACAAGGCATCTCTTGTTTGGAGCAACACACATCCTATGTTTGGCACATAGGGAAAATACTACAGTTTAGAGTCATGTATGTTGGACTGTTAGCATCTCATGCTGGGAGCATAAGGCTTATCTCGTATGGGGAAAGAGGCATCCTATAATTTGATAGATAGGGAGTAATACAGTTTATAGTCATGTAGATAGGACTATTGGCATCTTATGCTTGGAGCACAAGGAATCTCTTATTTGGAGCAAGAGGCATCCTATGTTTGGAACATAGGGAGAATACTATAGTTTATACCCTTGTAGGTAGGAATGTCATGCATCTCATTCTTGGAGCATGAGGCATCTCTTGATTGGATCAAGAGGAATTCTATCATTTGTTAGATACGGAGTACTACAGTTTATAGTCATGTAGAGGGGACTATTAGGCAGATGATGCTTGGAGCATGAGGCATCTCTCGTATAGGGAAAGAGGCATCCTATGTTTGGAATATAAGGCATTACTATAGTTTAGAGTCATGTAGAAAGGACTGTTAGGCATAAGGTTCCTAGAAATGGTTTGTGTTGGTACTTACATAAGGGCAGCCCTTTGTGGTTCAACCTAGCATAGGAGCCACGTCATAGGGTTTGGAGGAGTTTCCTGAGGAATGGATCGACTCAAGGTACTCGGGGAATTGATGATGAGAACCCCAACTCATGACATTCGAAACAAACCAAGATGAATACATCAACTCAAGGTGTTTCATGGTGTGTGGAGGAGTGTATCAAATAATGATATTCCATATGTTGAAGGTTGGAGCGCATAAGGGTGCAAGGGAAAATATCGGCATCCCGGCCCGAGAAGTTCGCGGTGCGAGTCTCCATTTTTCATGGGGGTATGTGACGGTAGCAAAGGGACCGGCCCAGAGGGTCGGGACTATAGCACGGCAGTGTCCCATAGTAGGGTGAGGGGGCGCAGCCCCCGCGGTATAGACCGGTGGGCGCGAAGGTATGATACTCTCAAAGGATTGGTCTTCACAAAGTAGCTTCGCGGAGCATGGCCTCGCGGAGAAATGGTCTCTCACGGAGCAAAGGGGTCTCACAGAGCAAAGCCGTCTCGCGGAGCATGGTCTCACGGAGCAGCATCGCGGAGTATGGGCTCGCGGAGCACAGACTCACGGAGTATGGACTCGCGGAGCAGCATCACAGAGCATTGAACCGTGTAGCATGGACTCACGGAGCCTCGGATCGCGAAGCAGCAACGTGAAGGAAGCTTCTCGCGGAGCATGGCCTCGCGGAGCCGCAATGTGGAGCTCCGCTCGGCCACCCAAGGGGCGAAGTGGTCATGGCCGTCTATCCGGAGAAGGGGGTGAGCTTGGTATTTATAGGCAAGTGCGCCGCGAAGAATAGCTCTCTCGGCGCAAAGACGATGCTTGCTCTGCGGCGCGTCGCGGACATCAAAGAACTTCACTGAGTCGTCCCACCTATTTTTCTTTGCGGTGGGTTCCCGAACGTCAGGGCATTCGCGGAGCGTTACCACCTCCTCTGCATCGAGGCGGGTCTTCGCAGCACGTCACAAACGTCAAACAGTTTCGTGGAGCATCCCGCCTCATTGCTTCGCGGCGGCACTCCGCAATCGCGGAGGCGGCTTCGCGAATGGGATTTGCGAACCAGTTTTCCAGCCAAACTTCAAAGGTCCATAACTCCTAATATGTAACTCCGTTCGGGCCCTACGACCAACCAAATAGAAGCTTGAAAAATGGACTACGATCTTGGATCATGTATGGAAGAATTTGTAAAATTTTTGGGACGCATTTACCGCGGTCTAAAACATCGTATTGTGATATTACAATAGTGGTGGCTCTTGAAAAGAAACCAAGGTCACATCAATGAACAATGCACATACACTGTAACTATCACCTCTTGACAGATTTTTGTAAAATAGGGGAAGTAACAGTGAGAAGAGTGTCCATAGAGGAGAACGTAGTACACCACATGACTAAAGGCCAATCTCAACAGATCATGAATACCATGTGAGAGCTAGCAGATTGAAGGTTGTTAGCTATTGGCTCTAGTGTAAGTGGGATTCTGTTTGAGTTAAATCCCAAGAATAAACTTATTAGTAGTTTAGGATAAACATATATTAATGGTTTTGAATATTAATAAATTATTTATCCCATCATGATGGTTCTTCAACGTAACATAGCATGTGATCATGACCCAACAGTAGATGTCACAGTTAAAGGTCATAGAAGTTCCCCACTATGATGAGAACCCGAAAGTTCCATTAAACTATTCTGGAATAAATATTCTCTTACCAGATGGTATAATTTGAAAGGACACAAATGATATAGTCTATCAGTGGTGGAGACTCATGGGACATTGTGGAACCTTCTAATGGTGTATGCCCATGGTAATATCTAGTAGAATGTTATGAGAAGAATACATGATAGTAGAAAATCCCCATTATAATTGTCATTGGATATTCCTATATTCAGAAACATGTAATGGACCTTAGAATTTAATATTTTTATTAATAGATATTATGATTCACACATTTGATTTCTTGGAGAAAACTATGAAGACATATTCTTGTGGAGAGGTAGCATAAGTTGGTTGCGTCATGAGTAATATTATATTAATGGAAATGCAAGAATGGATTTATCCCTTCTATTCATTAAAAGAAGTAAATATATCAATCCCATTTATGTAAATCATATAGCCTAAATAAATCCATTTCCATGGTTTTTTCAAGGAATTTTCTATTTCCATAAAATCATTAAATGTGTTATTGAGCATATATGTTTATGAAAATTGAAAGAATCCTACTTGCTATAAGAAAATGTGATAAAGGGATTATATTATAGGGTAAGTGTTCGTATGTGGTGACATGTTGTTTTGGCATTAAATTCCTGCTAAATGGGTTCATTAGCGTGTTTCTAGACCCTAACCTTTGACTTTATGAATGCTTGCCAAATTCCACTAAGAAAGAGGCCTCGAGGGTCACGCACTAAGTGTATCCGGAATCTCAACTAAATAATTTATTATTTAACATGTTGAATAAATATTATTCTCGATTCTGGTTTATTAATAATTCAGTTTTTCTAAATCGCATTTTATTTATTTATAGAAGAATAATGCAGTTATATTTATTTATTCATTTAATAAATAAATAGTTGTTATTCATGGTCCGATTAATATTTTGCAGGATGGGAGGAATGAGTTAAATGATCTGGTGAGAAAATAATATTAAATATTATTTGATTAAAATAATATATAATTGAATCATTCTAGACAATAAAATGTTAGGGAAATAAGGGTATTGCTGTTATTTTTTTGATATGGGGGTCTCACATGAAATAATAATATATTAAAAACACTTGTGCTAATTATTTATTATTACCCTAGTTAACTAATTACATGGTTATGTATTATTCTCTTATTATTCTAGGGGGACATTGATGGGAAAACCAGCCAATTTTGGTTGGGCACAACATTTTGGAGAAAATTGCTCCAGCCACGATAACCTTTATTTCTCCAAGAATTATCTCAATAATCGCAGCATCTAACCTCCACCAGATCATGGATTTATTTCAATGTGGCACTCAAGGAGATAGGTGGAAGGCGATGCAAGCAGAAGGACCTTCCGTGCTTGCACCAGGAAACTCTTTCAGCAACGTCTAGTAATTAGTAGAGCACGTGTGGATTAAATATAGGGGATATATAATCTTGATCAGTACAGAGAAACGAAAGGCTCAATGCATATCTTCATCTAGATAATTCAATGATGAATTAAAACCTAAGAGGTATTTCATTAATTTAATTTAATTAATTATAAAATAATTTCCATCCTCTCTCTGTGATTTATAAATCTTTCTTCTCTATTTAAATCATTGATTTCATTTCGTAGATACTAGAATTAGTTGTCACAATGATCCTAAATAATCAATTAACATGTCAAAATATAAAGATTCATACTGGCCCAACCACACTTCTTTTACACACAGAACATATAATGTTATCATTTGGGGCTCTGGTTCTCGAATTTATCCTTTTAATAATATAAAATTTTCATACATAGTCAGTTATATCCATCATCCAACTATAGAAACCCTATATTTTTAAATGTAAACATTACGTCATTTTTTGGAATACTTAAAACATATAACAAATGGATACTCAAAGTTCATATTAGGTAAGTTCCTTTGGAAACATGAAAACATAAACACTGCTACATTAGTGAGAAAGATTGTCTCCCACATGAAACATCGTGACTAGAACTTTTATATATACTACACATATTCATAACCTAGGAAAGGATCCATAAAAATGGGTGATCATAGATTCTCTGAATGGGTAAACAAGAAGATATGTAAGCATAATCATGAGAATAAGGGTTTGAGAATGTGATCATGGTTGTTAGATGATCAGACATTGTATATAATATATCAAAATCATAAATAGTGTAACAAGTATTGGAGGATAAAAATAAATGAATCATAAGATAAGAAAGATAATAATCTATGAGATCATAAAATATGAGTAAGAATTTCAATATTTGGTATACAAATAATAATGTTAAATGCATATGTTAGTGCCCCCTACCAAGACCTTCATAACATGTTAGGAGTTGGATAATAATCCATGTACCTTCTCTGAGATTGGGATTCCATCAGAAATAGCGTCTTTTTTTGATCATGGGATTACCTCTCATGTACCATCTTTTTTTTGTGAATGGGATGCCCTCTATTGTACACTCATGTTTTGATATTGAGATTCCCTCTTATATACCCTCTATTTTATGGTGGGGGATTCCCTCATGTGTAAACATTGGTTTCGTAAATCATTTTTCATTAATGAAATAATTTTAGGGATATATATATATCCCACTTGTCACATTATACACTCAATCATACATGTGCCATAAGATAACAAAACATTCACCACATCATGACCAATAAAAAGTGAAGGGTCTCATAAACATCATATCATAACCCATGAAATGAAATTTTTGTTGTAATCATTTAATCATATAATCACCTATGAAAAAGGTGTTGATTTAATAATAATTTCATCCTATAATAACCCATTAATGGAAGTAGGTTTATAATCCTTTATAATGGTATAACCCATTGAAGAGAAATGGTTTTCATCATCCTATTACTCATGAATGAAAAATGTGTATTCATAAATATCATGCCATCAAAATATAAACCATCCAATTAAATAATATTAATGGAACCTTTGGATAATTTCCTCTAGAGGAATGAGTAACAAAAATAGATGTCAGCTTAGATAGAAAATAACTTTTAAATAAAATTTTAAAAAAATTATCCAGGAAAATATTATTTCTTCATTTGAAAATGGTTTTTAAAAAATAAAATAATTTTAAAACATTTTCATGATAAAAAAATTGAAAACAAGTAAAATAATATTTAAAAAAATGAAAACCATTTAATTAAAAACGTCGTGAAAAATTATAAAGAAATATTGAAAAAAATACCATTTCTATGAAAATAATTTGAGAGAATATAACAGAATATTTGAAAATCAATTAAAAAATTGACATAATATATTTCTGAAATCCATTTTCATTGAAAATAACTTTAATACAATGAATTTCCAGAATATTAGGAAAAACATATTTTAAATAAATGACATTGTAATCTTGTGAATGAATCTTCAAGGTAATGATGGAAAAGATGGGGGTAAATCTATTAATGTCAAACATTCCATTCACAATGTAAATTAATTAGAAAAGTTCCGTGACTAAAAAATTAATAGAATATTCCTTCTTAAAAAAATATTTTTAAAGGAAAATCAAGGGTAATATTTTATAAAGGTCATAAAATAATATTATAACAGTTCTTGAATCATCAATTAAAAAGATTTTTTGGAAGGAACACATATTTCTAACTGAAGAAAGACGTAATGTCGGGATTTTATAAAAATAATTTCTTTTTCATTTTTTGTAATAAAGATTTGGAAATTTCTACCATTACATGGATATACCATGAATATACAGAGGACAAGAAAACTCATTAGATTCCATGAAATATGGATCATAATATTTCATTATTGGTAGCATAATCATTAACAATCTAAGTAAACTGTGAGATTGTATCTATAAGCTGTTACAAATTTGGAAACATTGAATAATAATATATTTAAAATAATAACATTAAATGATGATCTAAATTTCATAAAAATAATTCATTCCATGAAATTCCATGTAACTGATACTATATAGCCATGACGTAAAAATATACGTGCGTAATTTGGCATGTGTCTCAATGAAGGGAAATTAAGACAAAATTACATTACTGATTTCGTCACACTTAAAACATAAACCCCCTGAAAGAATGATCATAAAATAGATATATAAATTAACCTAAATTTAGTTATAATAATAATTTAACAAATCTATGGAATGTATAAACACCAAACATGATAATTGAGTGGTGAATAATATGTGTATCTCCCAAAAATAAAAAGAGAGAAGAAATTCCATTACCTTATATCTTGAATCTCATTGTACTCATACAAACCTCATGTATAATAAATATAATTGTATTATACATTTAGTAAATAACTGTATTCATATATATAATATTTTCTATTATTTTATTATGAATTTCTATTACCCAGTTATTAACAATTCTATGTTAGTGTTTCTCTTATGGAAAGTTTTGATTTCTAATTAATATATATTTTGATTTATTATTCTTGATCCTCTTAATTGGATCATGATTTAATTAGATCCAAAATATAAAAAATATATAAATATCATAAATTTTTTTCATATATGTATTTATATTAATAAATAAATTTTAGAAAGTTGAAATGAAATAAGCTTCATTGAGATGGTATGTTGTACTTACATATGATCATTTTGTTCGTTTACTTATAGTATTGAAATATTGAATGTAAATGAAGAGTTTGAATATATATATATATATTAATTATATTATTATAATTTTTTCATATATATCATATATTTTTACTAAATAATACTAAATAAATTCAAAGTATTTTGTGAAAAAATCACATTGATTTGAGGAGGTGGTAGTCCACAAGTCCACAAATGAAGTTATTGTATATCCAAAATATGGAAATCTGGATGTAATGTTTAAAATTAAAAAATAAATAGGACATAAATAGGACATAAATATCATATCAATATTATAAAAAATAGAGTTTCCATCCGAATTCCCTCACATGATATGTTGTAAAGTAAGAATGAACAACATCGTTTTGTCAGGCGGTAATTCGTCATACATAAGAACGGTCTGTTTGTTTCTAAATATATATAAGTGAGTGAAAATTTTGGAAAAAACATAATATAAAATATTAATTTTATATTTATTATAATTTGGTTATTATGTAAGAGAGTAGTAATAATAATTAAGGCGTTTGAGAAATAAAATAAAAAAATAGAGCTATGAAAAATGTTGTACATGTTCATTCGGTAAGTCCTTTTGGTTTGCAAAAAAGGGAATTTATTGTCAGTTTTATCCAAAAATATAGGGATACAAGAATAAGTTAGGTAATTTGTGAGCATATTGGAGTATATTTTGGGGGATCTAAAGGCCTTAAGATGTGGGATGAAGTAGGAATGGTGACTGCCATTTTATACTCGAGGACGAGATGAATTCTTGTATGTTTTTTAAAAAGAATAAAACCCACAACTTTCGCACGTAAATTGGATAATATAATTGAAAAAATTATATAAAAGGTATTATATTATCTCTAAATTTCTATTTAATGGATTTTAGAGATGTTTATTTGTCATTTTTGAGCTTAAGATTAAGGTTTAGTCCGTAAGCAATTTTTTATCTTAATATTTGTAATTAATTTTAATCACATTCAATAAAAGTTTTGGTAAAAAAATATAAGATAAAATTATTTTATATTATAAATTGTGTATAATAAAAATATGGAATCCATTTTCCAAAATTCATTTCATAATAGTGGATGAAATTAATTTAAAATCAAAACATCTGATTGGACGACCCATCCAGTTTTTAATTTAAAATGATCAAATGTTTTCAATGTTTTTATAATCAATTTAAATTTGAAATTTCTTCAAATGACAAAATTTGATTATTTAATGTATATTTTATCAAAGAATTATTAAAAAATAAAAAAATATCTATTTAAATAAATTATACCAAAAGTATTTTTGAATTAAAATTCATTATTTTTCAGTACTTATCAAAAAATATTGTTTCTCAAAAAAATATAAAGAATTCACCCAAAGATAATATCTAAATTATAAATTTAAAAATTATTATTATTTTATAAAATGAAATTTATAAAAGTTTCTATCATTATTTTTTATTTATTCACATAAATACATAAAAATAAATTTTTTAAGAAATTGTATTTTAAAATAATTGAATACCATACCAAAAATTATACTTCTCATTATCATAATGTTTTATTTATATAAAATATTTATAAATATTATTCTAAAATTATTTATTTCAATTCATATAAATATGATTAATTTGTAGGTTATAATTGTATTGTTCAAAAAATTATAATATATATTTTTGTAAAAACTCATTGATGCTTATAATGTATGCCATGGCGGAGTTGCGTGTAGCGCAAGACAATTTGATGTTGTAAAGAGTGAATGATTACTTGGTTTTTTCTTAAAACACAATCCAAAAATAGTTACTAAATATAAAATAAAGTATTTATGGTTTTTATTGAAATTAAAAATAACAAAAATATTACATTAATTCGAAAAAAAATTCACAAATTCTCATGGTGTTACATTCTACCCTGATAAAATGATCTTCCCCCGAGAAATTAATATGGGTTATTAAAGGTTTAATACTTGAAATCCCCTTTCATATAAACCCAAATGATAAGAATAAATACAAAAAAATCCTTTAAAATGAAATTTGGAACCGTAACGGTAACCCAATGTTACTCATAACTGGCATTACACATGGAATAACATAGGTGATAAGAGAAAACATGGACATGGATGGGAAATCATACCATCTTATTTTGAAAGAGATTAATTTATAACATGGTTATTATAAAGTTAAAAAAATTCCCTAACTCATAGAGGCTTGAAAATTGTAATTAATATCATTAGAAATGATGAAAACTTGATAACTTTTAATTTCAAAATCCTTTCCTATATTTTATGTATTTTCACAATTATATATACATACTTGATTTTAACACAATATCACCCTTTATTTTTCTATGGTAAATTTCCACTTTATATGTTATTCTATATAATTTTGTTAAATAAATCATTCTTAGAGCACTAACAGATCATGAGATCCATGAAGAGAATGATATAAAAATATATTTTTAATTTATAACAAACAAAAGTATTTCACGAGTAATCCAATATGAAAAAATCCACATATGGAGAGAAACTAATTTAAACTCACAAACATCATATGATGTTCCACAAAAACATTCCATACAGGGTTACCCTTGTAACTCTTCCAAAATATAATTCACCCTTTATTCCAAAATATATATATTATCTTATACAAAAAACATTTTCCTTAGAAACATGGGGTCATCCTTATACTGAAGGAATATCAAATTTTATTTTATTATTCCATAATCCATGTAGGGTAATTTAATAACATGATATATCAACAAATTATGAAGAATAAGGTTTTCATAGGGATCATTCCAACAAAATTAAACATGAAATTACCAACTATGGAGGTAATATTAATACTAAACAATTTATATTGGTTGACTTCATCCATTGTGATAACATAAGTTTAACATTTTCCCTTTGACATTGGAGGTGTTTATAGATTATCATTTGCATTATTCCTAGCATTTGGGAACTTTTTATCATAAGGGAAAAACTACATTAAATTTAATCAATAATGTGTGTGAAGTGAATTCTATGGGGATATATCACAATTTGAATCATTAGATAAATTAATATCATCACATTGACATTCAGCTACTCAATTACCATTATTTATATACATAAAACATTTAGTGGTACCTATGCGATAATTCTTTCCATGTTTCTTCCAACAATTCTTTCAGAATAAGAGGCTCATATTTTACCTACATGGTTGATATATTTTTGATTCAAGTCCATCTTCCTATTAATTTCAAAAACATTTTATTGGTAGAAAAATCCATCCTCAATTTCCAGATTTATATAACATATAGAAACAAATTCATTTCTTCTAATGTGTCTTGTTTCTAAGGACATTCAAAGACCATGATTCAGGCCACATAAGTATCAATTAATTTTTTATTGGGTTAGATGATATTACCTTAAGTGTACCACACAATCCATGTAAAATATCCTTCACAGGCATGAACATATTCATCACCCTTTTGAATATTATCTATGAATTGAATTCCCATATTAGTTTAAAAAATATGAGGATATTACTTATTGAAAAACATGTTATTTAACTTGTCTCAATCCATGGATTCAATTTCACAATTATTCATTAAATTCTTGATTAGATACTACCATTGATCTCCTTTAAATTCTATGTGATAAATAGGAAGAATGTATTCTCTGGTTCCAGACAATGGATAATGAAGAATACATTTTTAGTGGTATTGATACACTGCTAAGTAATAATTGGATCAGAATACCTAATGAAGTTAGTCAGACATCGACTCATGAAGAATTAAACTGAATGGTGTTCCCTCCTTTTCACACACGAGTTTCCATCATGGTTCATAGCCTGAGTAAATTTCATGATCCTGGAAACAATATTTTTCATTCTAGATCCCATGAAATTTGGTTTCTCAAGTGGAAAATCATTTAATTATTTGTTTTGATCACCATTATCATAGTTCTTTCTGGTTCCAACCATTTACTAATTCCAAAACAACGGGGTAAGAAAAAGTAATCATAATGATGAAACAAATAAACATGAAACCACACTTATAGTATGTCTAAATTTTTACACCTTCTTCAATCTATAACACCATAGGTTTTCAAAGTTTTTTCATATACAACTTATATTAAAATCATTAATTATGATTAATGAAGGGTTTGTGAATCTCAACGTATATCCCCAGAAAGTGTCAAGCATTGTGTGTAGAATGGGTCGTTGTTTTGTACCATGTTACGCCGAGTCCGGCCTTACACAAAAAGTCATACTATTTAACCCTTGGTACATATGTACTAAAACGACATAAACTTAATGTATCCAAAAATTGAATTATTTATGGGAATCCACTCTCTTGATCTATTACCAAAATTCTATGAAATTTTCCTATACTTTTAGTTATTCTTAAAGATATATGTAGAGACATCCCTAGACATATCCTCATAAATATTACAAGGTATCTCACTAAAGATTTATCATCAATGTGTCTAAAGGTTAACTAAACCGTCACTATGATATAAGAAATGTTGTCCCTCATTTTTCATACATTAACATTACAAAATATTTTCAGAATACATAAATTATAATAGAAATCGATGACCAAATAACCTATTAGATTAGTGCCTTTAGAAGCATGGAAACATAAGCACTAGTACACAATTGAGCTATATTGTCTCCCACTAGGATCTTCTTGGCTAGAACCAATATATATACAACCTGTCTTCATATCCTTATTGAAGAAACATAAAAATGGGTGAGATAAAATGCTTATTAAGGATAAATAAAGAAGATATGTATCCATAAATAAGAGTATAATGGTATAATAATGTGATCATGATCATTTATAACAACACTATGTCAAGTATTCCTTCAGGGAACTTCATAACGTGTTGTTATTCAGTTAATCACCCTTTTACCTACTTATATATTGGGATTACCTCATATTTACCCTCTTTTTTTGGTCTTGGGATTCTCTACCATGTAACCTCTTGTTTCGGGATTGGGATTCCCTCTCATATAACATCTGATTTTGGGATTTTGGTTCCCTCTCGTTTACCCACTTGTTTCAGGCTTGGGATGACCTCACATGTACCATTTGACCTCATATAACAGTTTTCAATACCTAATGCATTGTATGGAGATATCGGTCCTACCCGTCACATATTAAACTCTAACATATGTGTTCCACAAGATAAGACAACTTTCATCACATCATGTCTCATTAAAAGAAATGGGTATCATAAGAATTATATCAAAACCAATAATATCAAATGAGTATCATAATAATTATTTTGTATAATAACTTTTGGAAAATATATTGTTTTCAAAATAATATCATCCAATAATAAATAGAGAATGGAACTAGGTTTTATAAGAATTTATCATGGTATAACCTATTGATGATAAATGGGTTTCATAGACATATTACCCGTAAAGGAAAAATAGTATTTCATAAAAATCATGTCATGAAAGAATAAACCATTAAATAAATAATATCAATGGAACCTTATGATATTTTCTATGAATGAAATGAGTAATGGAAATGGATTTCAACTTAGATGGAAAATGATTTTTAAATATATTCTAAAAAATTTCTTGAGGGAAATATCATTTATTCTTTGAAAAATTATTTTTATAATGTTAAAACGTTTGAAAACTATTTTCATAAAAAGAAACAAGAAAACCTTAAAAGGAAGCTATGAAAAAATTATCAAATCCTTTTAATTTAAAAAATTATTCAAAATGTAAAAATAAATCATGATTTTTTTTAAAAACAATTATTTGAAAATACATTGAAATCATATAATTGAATCCTAGAAAATAATATAGAATAATTCTGGACATAAATCATTTTTGAAAATAATTTGAATTGAAACCCAATTAAATAAAACAAAGATAAAGAATATTATAAACAATTTTAATTGAAAAAATAAAAAAAAATTATTAAATTAATATTCAATTGGATGATATTCATGACAGCAGGTAAATTAGTACATTCCCAACATTCCATTAATAATTCATAAACTATAGAAAAGTGTTCCGACTAGAAAATATCAAGAAGATTAATTTTAAAAACACGTTTTTTTAAAAGATATAACATGGGAAAATCATTTAATGATTATTGGACAAAATTAGAATATTTCAAGAAACAAATTTTAAGAAACGCTGTCTTTATAGAACATAAACTTCCAATAAACGATAGAGGAAAAGTCATAATTTCTTAAAACTAGTTTCTTGATTATATTTTGTACCTAATATTTGAAATATGGTACCATGGATATAATATAAACAACTAGTGGGTAAGAACAATTATGAGTGTTCTTGATATATGGATCATATTATCTCATTATTATGAGCATAGTCATATATTTTCTTGATAATTGGTGAAATTATATCTATAAACCGTTAACAATTTGGTAACATGAAATCATCATAAAATTGGGAAAATAACATTTAATCAAGTTTAAAATATCTTTAAAGTAAAGATATTCCTAATATATTATGTCAATGGATGTATAAACATATAATGGAATATTATAGGTGCATAATATGACATGTGACTCAATGAAAAAAATTACAACAAAATTACATTACTGATTTGGTAACTTCTAAAACACAAACCACATGAAAGAAATATAAATAAATGTATTTGTATATGTAAATTACCCATAAATATATGAAAAATAATCATTAAATAAATCCATGGGAAGAATACCCACCACACATAGGAAATGACTGGTGAATAAGATGTCCATATCATTGAAATTAAAAAGTCTTTCGAATTTCATTTACCTTATGTCTTGACTCTAGTTGTCCCCCAACAATAATATTATATAATAAATAAATATTCATTATAAAAAATATTGAGAACCTTATTTTTATATCTAATACCATATATTATTTTATTATGATTTTATATTAAATTCCTATTAATAAATCTAGGTGGAGGTTTTTCATTGGGTAATATCTGTTTTGTTCATTGTTAATGTTTTGAGTTATTATTCATGATCTTATGAAATAAATTATGATTTAAATAAATTAAAATTTAAAATATTATATAAATTACAAATATATATAATAAAAATGTATTTATAATAAACTCAAAAATATATAAATATGAAATGTAATACATAGTTTATGGAGATGGTAGGATGTACATACACATGAACGCTATTCCTATTTACATATCATATTGAAATAAAACATGTAAATGAAATGTTTTAATAAATATATATATATTTTTAAAATTATTAAATTTTAATTATTATTTCATATATATCACATATGATTACTAGAACAATACATAACACAATCCATGGATACTGTGAAGGAATCATAATGCTCTGAAGATAAGGTAGCCTATACATCCACAAACAAAGTTACCATATATCCATAATATAGAAAACATGATGGTTTGTTTAATATAAATGATTAAAATCCATAATAACTCATAAATATCACATATATTTCATATAAAAATATATTTTCATTCATAAATATCAGAGATTAGAGGTGGTAATGTTACAAGGAATAACATCATTTCTAAGGTTGTAATTTTCAATACACAATAAATGTATGTTTTTTACCCATTAAATTAAATTTAATATAAATTTAGGTCAAAAAATAATATAAAAACAACTACTTTTATTGAGTTTATTGAGGTTACTATGTATTCAGTTAATAATAATAACTGAGGTGGTGGAGAATGAAAATAATAGAATGGATCTTGAGGAATGGAGGTTATGTCATCATTGGGTATCTCCTTTTGGTTTCCACCAAAGGGATAATTTTTTTGGATTTTTACCTAAAGGGGGATTCAAGGAATATGATAGCAATGTTTGGAGCATAATTAAGCAGATTTTGGGTGAGTTTAAGGGAATTAGTAGTTTGATGAATTGGGAAACATGAGTTCTATTTTATAGTGGAGGAGGAGTGGCATTCATATAAAATTTTCAACATAAAATTGGACACATGTTATTACCAAGTAAAGTGGAACTAGTAATGGGAAATATTAGAATTATTGGATTATAGGGTTGATATATGTCAATAAAATGAATTTTTTATAAGTCTATTGGTCTTTTAGGGTCTTGTGTTTAAGGTTTAGTCTGTTGTGAAGTTAATTTTGCTCTTAATCACTTTAATTAGTTTTAATAACATTCAAAAATATTTTTTCCACAAAATTAAGTTGACAAAAACAGAAATTATAAATTATTTTTATTTAAAATATTTAAGAAATTCTTTTGAATTCAAAAACTAGAAGTTGTATAAATTAATTTAAAATTAATCCCATAGATGGGATGTCACTCTGGGTTTTTAAAATTAAAATTTTCAAATGTTTTTAATGTTTTTATATCCAATTTCACAGCGATATTTCATCCAATGACCTAAATTGGATTAAATTATATATAATTGATCTACTTACACTTTAAAATCAAATTGAAATATAATTTAACTATATAAATAAATTATATGAAGAATAATATTTTATTTAAAATTCATTATTTTTAACTACTTATCATCCAAATATATTTCTCAAAAAAATATCAAAAATTCACCCTAAGGTGACTTATAAATTTTGAATTTAAAAATTGTGTTAATTTTAAAAAATTATATTTCATAATGTGTCTAATATTAATTAAATTTTTATTCACAAAAGGACATAAATAGAATGTCATTTAATAAAATGGAATTTTCAAACATATAAATACATAAAGAATATAAATTTCATTGTCAATATGTTATATATATATATATATAACCATTATAAATAATATTTCAAATTTTATTATTATTATTAATATAACCATTTTTTACATCTTTGTTATAACTATACTATTTAAATAATTATAAAATGATTTTTCCTAGAAAATTAGTTTCTCATTTAACGTATGGCAAGTCGGTGTTTCATGTAGCACACGATTATATTGGTGTTTCATATAACAAAATAATAACATATTGATTTAAAATAAAATAAAATATTTTTACTGTTTTGTTAAATGATAAATATATAAAGTAATAAATTAATTCAATAAGAAATATTTCAAAAATTCAAGGGGTGTTACAATTACCTAGCCACCAAAACCAAAAATGCACATCATGAAATAGATAGGTGGTTCTTTGATGAAAAATCCCACCTAGACTCGTTTCTCTCATTCTTACCACTATCCATAGATACAACGACACCATAATGTGACCCTTAATACATATAACTCGGTCTAAGGATTATAACCACTAGTTGGGAACCTCATGGCCTTATAGAAAAATTCCTAAAATAATGAAATAACACATTTTTATACTATCCAACCCAAATTAGAACAAAAAGAGATGGAATCATCTAAACAGTAGCCAATAAAATTCCTCTACTATGCCCTTTTGTTTTTATATTCATATGGTTGAAATATACCAACCTAGATAAAACATCATTGGACTATTTCAAATTGTTCACCTGCACATTCCTGTTTAGAAATCTGTTACCACATTACCTTTTAATGGGGTATAAATGATATAAAAAACAAATCCCTCAAGGTAATAAATCCACCATTTAACCCTATGATTTATATCGTTCTTGGAAAAAAATTAGTATAAGAACTTAGGAACTGATTAGACTACAAACTTCTCCACTACAAGGTAATGATGCCATGTATTTACAGATTGAATAACTAATACCATTTCCAGGTCATGGGTTAGGAAGTTCTTTTCATGTGGTTAGAGTTGATGATAATCAAACACCACTAAATGGACATCTGGTATTAATACACACCCAATAAATTTACTTCAGGGGTAATAATATACCATGTATCCCTTTCTAGATTCTAGTAGGGTCAAAATAGGGGATATGATTAATTTCCAATTAGGATCCTAAAAAAATAAAACTAACACTCTAGGATCTATTCAACCTGTACACCTTTCTGGGTTAGTTAATCAATGGGTTATTATATCTCAATGAAACATGAATAAAATTTCCACTAATACAGTACTAGGCCCAAAAACCATCTAATATTGAAGAGATTCTGCATGTTCTTCCATGAAATCGCTGCTTCAAAACTCTTTGGGTATACCAAAATCCCATATTCTGAAATCATGTCCCCTAGAATCATCACCTTGATAATCTAGAAGGTATACGTGGATATCATATCATAGAGAGATTGATCACAAAGTGTTCCTAGTATAACCCATAATATCAACCTGTACTCCTCCTATGTCACAAAGTACACCATGAAGTAATCAAAAAACATGAAAACAAAGGAGTTGAGGTATTTATGGAACATGATGATCATATGATCCATAAAAAATAATAGATAATTTTACATCCTAAATGGAATGACCAAATAATAATAAATGTAATACCTTCTATGGATGAATTTATTGGTAATATCATCCACTTGAATTTTGACCTGATGATACTCAAAATACGGGTTGATAATATAGAACTGACATTCCCCTTTGATCCAATCCAGATGATCATCAATACAAGGAAATGGGTTATTTCATGACATTTACCTTGTTCTAATTTTTTTAATCAATGAACTACCCAAGATATCAATCATCATTTATAGGAAAAATTATTGGAGAGGCTTAAGATGTGACTCTTGGGTGAATTAATCCTTTGGACACTGAGTCATCTAGTTGTATCATTAATTCCCTCGACTTAGTGTGTACCATACAATACACAATAATAGATATCAGTTATATTACCATCATCAGATCAATTTTTAAATCCACATCCCACTCTGGTGGAATCCCAATGAATTCAACTAAAAACCCATCTACGAACTCATCCACCAAAGGATGTAACCCATAGTTAGAACCACCCACATCATCCTCTAGTATGAGAGATGATATATGGAATATAATATTTCCAAATCTCAAAGTGTAGATCCATATCACCCTAAAAGAGGATCTCATTTACCTTATAAGACATGGTAACTCCCTTTAAGTGACTCAATTTTCAACCCCTAATGATAAAAATAAATTTGTTCTATTAAATGCCAGATTAAATACACAGAGAGGATCATGAGAAAAGATCTATTTCCAAAACATGTAAATCCAATTCCTACACAACCCCAAGCAAAGTGAGAGCTCAAGTTGAACCTATGAAAACCATCTCCAAATTTCTTTCTTGTTGTGTAATCAACTCCATCTCTTCTGGCCAATGTTTGGTTTGAAAATTTCAAAAATCCCACAAGATGAGAAGAAATGAAATATTTAGATGAACCAGTATCAAATAATGAAACAACTATAAATGATGAAATAAAAATATTACTTTATCCATTCACAGTTTGAAAATTTAATTCCACTCATGATTTTTATATACCATAAAGGTGGATCATCTCTGATTGGGCCTTAGAATGACTAGTGACATGTAACTCTTCCTTAAGCTCACTATGAACTAAAGTAGATCTATACCTACTGCCAAAACATACCAACTGAGAAATGACTATCCAGGATGGTTCTAACTAGGATTTCATTCCCATAGAAACATTAGAAAATTTACCACCATGAAATGGGTGTGCCACATTGCAAAATTGAATCACGTTCCCCATAAGTCGACACTGATGGGAGGGTCTAGGTGGGACTGGACATTCTGTCTACACATGCATCAGCCTTTAACAGAGATGTAAATATACTAAAATAAATTATGAAGACAAAAATGATTATTTTTTGGATGGTTAAACCCAGATAAAAACACCTTTTTATCCTAATCATCACACTTCCTCTTATTTTTAAATGATGCACCACTACCTTGCCCCACTTTGGAAACCACCCCAGAAATGCCAAAAATGCCATCTCGATCCATATACACCATCATATCTCTATAAACTATTTCAGCATATTTATTAATAATAAATAACAATACATGGGGATGGATATCAATACACAACCACATTTCAAAACATTGAGCCTTAACTACACATTAGAAACCACCGCTTGTGAGAAAAATGCTAATTTAGCGAACCAATCATCAAATTCCCCTATAGTATAGTCCCCCTAGTGGAGATCTAGAAACTCCCAATCATTGAAATGTAAATATTTAAAAGGGTAATTCAGCTCATTAATGATTTTTTTTGTCTTTACACCCCATTTGTTCATGCATTTTCAGCTCGGGACACTAGTCCCACTATCTATAACTAGGTCATTCGAACATGAATGGAGAACACTACACTTTAACTACTTCAGTAGGCCTAATAAAAAACAAATATTACCAATAATTTCTATACAATCTTCTATATCTTACTAATTAATACTACACTATAAAGAAGTTGGTTGGTTCTTGAGAAATCTTTGAGCCTTTTCTATTTTCAAGGATGATTTAAGTTCCCTAACATGAGGAATAACAAATCCTTCCCCTGATCCAAATCTAGGATAGCTTGAACCATGGACTCCACAAATCTATAATTAACTTATGAGGGAGAAATCTCTTCCTTCCCTTCCCACTATTTCATATGAAGTCTCTTACGTGTAATTATTCTATATAAATTAATATATCAAACATAACATCACTATATCATACAAACAATATTTTATCAATAAAAACTCTAAACATTCCATAAATCAAGAAAAAATTATAACATGAACAATATCAATTCATACTAATGCACCCTCACTCAGTGTCCATTGAAAGTCTCTTTCCTATACATTACACATTGAGGAGAATTCAAAACATATCTTGAACATCCCATGGATACCCAAGGCCTATCACAAGGTGTATTTTCATGACACCCCACTTGAAACTAGTACCACATGACGAAAAAGTCCTAGATCATTTTTATGTAGACTCTCCCAAATTACATTACTCAAATATATGGAAAAACATCAAATGATATCAATTTTACATGAACCATAACAAGATTACATCCAACCTAACTAGGCAAATGGTGAGTCCTTAAAGGTATTCAAAATCCCCACATTCTAGGGAAAACATACTTGGAATTAATAATCACAATGTGGAATGATTTATCCAATAAGAATAAACCACAGAAAACAAAAAAGAATAATACATCATATCAAAAACAAAAACACCGACGAAAAATTTTACAATATAACTCTAAAACTTTCAGATTACAAATTTAGGTTTCAATCCAAAAACCAAAATTCTAAAATGGAAAAGGAATAACTTCCCCACCAAAACCTCTATGTGTAATGTTGGTAGACACCCTAGTCCACCAAGAACACCACATACCAAAAGTGGTACCCCTATAAATCAAGTCCTCCATCACCATAACATAATTACTTTCCATTACCTGGTCCAATCATAAAAATATATACAAACACACAAAATTTTATCTAAGGTGTGAACCAAAATCCATGTAGGATTCTACCTAATAGATTCCTTTCATTAACATATTATGAAAAATTAACATTATAATTTTATGAAAAAGATAAGAACAATTTAAATGAAACATGTTTTTCAATTTGAAAAATAATAGTATAGATGGCATGAAGTAGAAAAATAGTAAATCCTGAGTACCAATGGAAATCCCTATGGCACTAGGGATAACGAGGTCCTAGGATACTCATTCCTCTCTGATAAATGTATAGAAAATACACAAGAATCATCATTCATTATCTATAATAGTGGAATAACATCCCAAGATCTAGTGGTCTTCAACCATCATCATCAATTTTTTAGTTAGTTTTATAGTGATAATTTATCCAGGGGAACTTGGCCTCGGACCTTCCATTCCACCTTGAATATGTGACATAGTCATCACACCATGTTACATAGGATTACCTTGTGCTCCATATTATCCCTTGTGTCACATGACCAACTTTATACACACACATATCATTAACATTAGAAAATATCATGAAAATGAACCATTTTTTATTAGAAAATCCACCCATAACCCTTTCTCACAACAAAAACATTTGAAAACATGATTCCCACCACCCACACAATTCGTATAATTCATTTTGAAACCATTTCAGGAACACTAAAATCCTAAAACAATGTTAAATCGTGGAACCACCTACCAGTCACTAAGAGACACATAGAAATGCGTCTAAACCCACAATCTTTTCAAATATATATTGTATACTTGAAAGAGAACACCAAATTTATCAAGATTTGACTAAATGGAACAATGTTAAACTGATTTTATGTCAAAAATCCACAGGATAGTGGAGAAGATATAATAGGAGGAATAAGATACTATGATGAAGAAAAAACATAAGATGAGAGACTTACATGAAGAGTTCATAAATGATACGTACCAATTAGACCAATGGATTGAATCCCAAGTGATAAATGAGGAAGGGGTAGGTGAATATGGGGTTGTTGAAGTCAAATGGTAATGAAATAGACAATTTTTGGTTAAAATGTATATTGTTATAATTACACTATAAAATTTTTTATTGTTTTGTAAGGCTTTGTAGTATCCTAGAGGGGGTGAAATCATGTGCTCCTATAAATGTATTTAAATAAGACCAATGATATTAGGAACATAGTTATCCCACAATCCTATGCACTAGGTCACGAAAAATAGATATTGGATTAATACAAGGATTATGTTTTCCATTAAGTTGGTGCACAGTTTCTACTAATTGTAGACAAACCAAGAACCACCTACTATCAAACTGAAAAACAATCTTTTCCCCAAAACACCCTATAAATAAAAGAAAACATGACATAATAAAACAAGATAAAATACCTCAAAATAACACCATAGATATTATAATAGATGTGTGATTATCTCATAAAAATTCTCAACCAAGTCCCTTTCAAGACCTCATATAATAAATATTACACTAATCATGATGAATGATGTTCGTAGTTGACTTAGATAATAAATCCTCATTTAATATATTTTGCAAAATCACGTTATATACTCATTTATATATAAAACACTCATGATAAATTCCCCATGATATATGAATTATCACATCCTAAAATTATATTAATTTTTATTAAATCCACATATTAAAATATTAATTTTTTATTTTTTTATTTATAACTTCTCATAAATAATTGGATTTAAAATCCATATATGCATGATATTTTGTTCAATATTTATGGTTACATATTTTTTGTTATGTTATCTAGGGATTATAATCCATCAATTCAAATAAATTATTCGTTTAAGCCACACTATAATGTAGTAAAACACTATTCTTATTTTATCTTGATTGAATCCTATAACAGTGTGCATCAACTAACTCAATCACTCCACCTAGGCTTATTTCAATCATTCATGTTGAATCCTAATAAAATTATGACATCTAACTAATCACATTTCCCATGAAAAGTTATATATAGATTGAATATAGTTTTGTGAAAGACTATGTGAAGGACTAAGATTCACATTCATGAAAATTTCATATGCAGGACTTCGATAAACTGAGGAGGAAAATATAGACACTCTTGATTTATGGGTAGTGGATTCATTTGGCCAGTTTAATCCTCTAATTTGGTATTCATTCATGCTCTCTAGTATTATGGAAGGATGAAATTTTGTTTCCAATTATTCAACCATTATTAAATCATGGTTCATCTACCTAACATGTCTCAAAAAATATGGTAACTCGGTTACAAATCATGGTATGTCAATTTTTAATGAAGTATCTCATCTCATAGAATGTTATGTCTATCCAAAATGATCATTTTATACCATGGAGTATTATTAATTCATATTTTATTTTCATATCCAATGTTTATACATACATTTAATTAAATTATATCATGATGTAGCGTGAAAACCTCATAGATGACAGTAACCGTATTATGGTAGGTCAGTAACTCATGATTTATCTTTCCTGTATGAAGTTAGTTGGGGGTTTATAATGTTGTTGCATTCATGTATTATGATTGATTGAACACTTTCCTTATAGTGGGTAAAGATTTTCAAATGTGATTAGTCACCCAAATCATTTAATAGGTTACTTTTTTTATAGTTGATCCCATGGAGGATGATAGAAATTAAGTTATGTTTCTATTCTTGGTGTCCTATATTCAGACGATTAAAATATAGTTAAACAATTATCCTTTATTAACTACTGTGACACAGTTCTTTCAGTGGGATATAGGTCACCATATAGTACTTCATACCACATCATTCAATCGTCCATGGATCTATCATAATCACTTAGACACACTCATATACACTCAACACATAGGTCTCACCTCTACTTTATTACCCGTTATCACTTATACATGCTTACTTTTTCGCCCATTAAAATTCCATACATGCGCAACTTCCTTAGCAGTTGAATGTATAAACTCCATGATCCTAATAAAAACTTCTATCTAGGTTTATAAATATTCCTTGGGTGGATTACCGGAAGACATGGTCTAACTAGGACAAGACATGTCAAATTTTCTTCACAAACATTAATTTCAAATCATATGAAACAAGTACTAGCATAGAAATTCATGCAAAATTCTAGATCAAAATTTCAATTTTCCATGTAAATTACATAATTTTTTTCTCATCAAACTTATTATATAAAATTATTCAATGATATTTATCTAAGAATATTTATCACATGAAATTTTCTTTTAAGAACATCTCATAAAAAATCATTAGATATATCATATATGGATTACTATAAAATGAAACTTATAAACTAAAGGTTACATTAATCTAACCCTTTAGATTTATTGTTAAACATTATAACTATTTCTTAACATTTATTATCAACTAATATATACCCCAAAAATAGCATTTGTCATAAAAAAATCTATCTTAACACCACACTGTTTATTAGTGTAGTGTTTTTTAGAGAATTCAAATTGATAGCGAAAAAAAGTTCAAAATGAAAAAGATCTAACTTCCACCAATCTATGTATCTCTAAATAGACATCCCTTTTAAAATATACACTTCCACATGATCATAAAAATTATGAAAATAAATAAAAACATTGTGTACCTAATTATTTCTGACACAATAGAAGAACATGTATGGCATTGTTTCCAACATTATTTTTATCAAATTTGATGGAACATTCACATATTGTAAAATATTTAATCATCATGAAAAATTAAAATTTTCCAAATAATGTTGACAAATATGGTTTCTTAAACTGATAGAATATATTTTCATATTGATTTTATAATTTATTTAATAACATAAACAAATATCTCTATCTTGGGTTATCTCTGCGTTGTAGGTTTCGATAATCTAAAATATATTAAATTTTATTAATCTTTTCTAGTTATGACACAATTTAGAGGAATTCTATCAGTAATCCACACATTATACTTTGAAATTATATTTTCAATAACATTATTTTTGGGTGCTACTACAGTGGTATTGTTGGTAATGTGTCTATCCTTTTATTGTAACCATAATCCCTTCACTCTAGATGGATAGTCTTTTTATCTCTCCATCTTGAGATAAATGGATGGAGAGATAATCTCTCTAGGTTGATATGAAATCCTAGAGACATTTTTCATTGAAATATAATTCCCTATAGAGGATAATGTTATGCATGAAAACTATCCAATCATAATTCTCAAATTACACTATTTATAGACCTAAGAGTAGAGTTTCATATTTGTAAATTGAATAGAGGTTCTTAATAATATGTCAAACCTTTAAGGAAACTCATGATAGGTAATATTATAATATCATTATTTAATTTCATTTCATTCACTAACTAGAACAGTGTCAAATATTATTGAAAAATCATGATAATTAATATTTGTCATAAAATCTGGTTTTAGTCTACTCATCCTCCAATTAATTTGTTGAATACACATATAAATATATTTTTAGTAAATATGTTTTCATTAAATTAACTAATGAAAATTTTATTCAGACTAAAAAAATGTTATTTATTTAATATTCACATGATTAAATAAATTTTTTTACTAAATAAATATTTATTTCTTATCGTGTGAATAAGAAGAGATAAATAAAAATTATATATTCACATAATGTTTCATTTTCCTTGGAAATAAATATTTATTTAATATTTTTGATCCATTGATAAATTTTGAATAAACATTTAATCTTGGTATGAAAATAATATTTAATCATTTCATAAATTTAATTAATAATTTACCAATATCAAAGGAAACACATTGTGTGTTACCATCATGGAACCTTACTTAGTAAAATTAGGTAAGATTTCATTAACACTATGTTTACAACCTAGAAATTGGTTAAGGAACCCAATGAGATTGAATCTATGTCACAAATATAGAAACCAAAAACATAAAATCATTGTGTAATATAATCTCTTTGTTATAAAATCTCATCAAGTAGATTGTATTATTTTGTCATCAACCTTATTGTTTGACATATATTCCATTAGTATTTAACCATCACGAAATCTGTGGAATTTATTTCAATGGTTCTATTCCAATTGTAGGGATGAGATATTAACTTCCATAAACGTAAGAGAGAAGTGATAAATAAAATTATAAATTAATAACAACCTTATCATATAGTTCCCATTGTACCCTATGGAGTGTGACCATAGAGAATCATGGGTGTTGGAATAAAACCTAGGAACATGATTCATTATATGTAATAACATTAATCATAATGTCTAAGGACCATTACTGATGCTCACATATATGGATATCTTATAATAAGAAAACTTACATAATTCCTATCCTAGGGTATATCATCATAATATTCCAAAATGTGCATCACCAAGTGAAAAAATTAATGAGATGAATCCTCATCCTCTTTTGATCACTCAAACATTATAGTTGAAGAACATTGTGCCCGGACATTATTCTACATTATGATCGTAGTATTGATATTTTGGAAATATCATTATAATATCTCAAGGATCTCAATATTGAATGGAAATACAATAACCTAATATTTATGCAATAAATACAATAATAAATTGTCTTATTAATTGTATGTAGAATAAAAATGAATATGTAATAAGGTATTTATTGACATTCAAATTCATGAATATACATAAAATCATATTTACATTGTAGTTTGTTCTAGGGGACCAACTCCAATATAATCCCACTCGAACTAGATCAAACTTCTCATGAATGGTATGTTCTTACATGTTAATCATAATTCAGCAGATTATTTAAAAACAAAATTGTTCCTAAAACATTTATATGACTAGGTATTGTAATTCCACTTGTATTTGTTGAAATTATTCTTACTACTACTTCACAACCTTGATAAAATATCTTATGTTATGACATTGTTGGGTATCCTACACTTCTAACCATGTTAAAAACCTATCAAATCAATTAATTTCATAGTCTAAGATTATAATAGTAATGATTAAACTAATTCATTTGGTCAAACCATAGAAGGTATAGAGCATTTTTAGGTTGCTTCATTTCTATAATAAAAGATACAACATACTCAAATATTATAGATAGGGATTACACGAGTCGTATTAAGTTTATATTTCATATTAATTAATAATTAATATGATTCTACCTAAAATTTATATAAATGTATGAAAGTGTTCAATTCCCTTGACCACTATATTCCAACTTCTCCAGACATCAGGAATTTATCTAGTTCAACATTTCCAATTATTATCGTATAGTTCTAACTACAAGATGTTGAAGTAATGTTGGATCTATTTGATATTCACCTACTATGAATCAAGCATAAAAAATATTAGAAATTTTCATATATCATGGAATATGATAATAATTTCTATTGCCAATTCTTGTGAAGATATTTTAATATAAATAATTTCTTTATAGACGCATTTGTGTTCTAATAGAAGGATTATATGCCAAAAAATTATTCAAGATTATTTTTCAAAGTGATGTTTTTAATAATTGGTTAAAATATATAAACTGACTTTATTTAGAAGACTTATGGATCTTTATTTGTAGATCTTTTACACAAAAATATGGTGTTTACTTAATGTCATACATGGATAAATTTATTCTATTATCTTATCAAAATAATAAGAAATAATATTTCATTCCAGGTGTTATCAACATTGTCTTACCACTAATGTGTTAGAGACATATATAACTTGACCACTTATAGATGATTAATATATGATCATTATTCTTGATTTATACATAAATGAATTTTTTAAAACATTATATCTTACTGGAATTTATTGATGTCACATAACCTTTCTAGTTATTCCTTGTATACATATACCATAAGGTCTTATTTTTGACTCTTCATGTAGATATATTATGTGTGTTTTCCTTCAAATGAGGTTTCCTTGACAATCAGTAGCACAACATAATGACCACAGAAAAATTCATTGATAATTATAATAAAAATATTATCCATGATAATAGAAGTATAGATTTTTTAATATTATAAAAAATTAAATTTTAAATAATATTTTTTAGTAACATCATATACCTTCCATGTCTACATTATCTTGAATTATCACTAGTAGTATCAAGGCCTAAAAATACTAAAAATATAGTGCCCCTAAATCTTGATACATACAGACTATTACTTGAATTTATGCATACTTTTAAACCATATCATGTTAATATTTACAAATTCATTATAGGAATTTCAAATCTAGAATAATAGTATATGTATATCCTTCCACATTGAACATAAACTACCTCTTTGGTTATGAATTATAATTTAGTATGTGTCTATGGGAATACTCTTAATGTTCTCAATGGAGTCTATATTCATAGGAATACACAGGTGAATCCAGATCCTAAACAAATAGAGGATAATATCCATCCCACTATCCATAAAGTGATTGGTTTATATTAAGTAATCATTTTTGGTCTTTATTAGTCATTAATATCCATAGTAGATATAGGATTATAAACTGTTATGCACCTAGTTTTTGATGTTTGTTTGTACATAAAGATAAATTTTAACTAATTATTTTCTATAAAAAAATGATATTGTTTCCGAATATATTAATATCATATCCTAATTGATATGATATCCATTAGTCAATATAGTAGGTATATGGATTGTTGGGTCCCATATATTAGAAAAAAATGTCAAGGAAAAAATTTGGGGATATTTGAAATATATATATATCTCCAAATTGAAATTAAATGTAACAAAAATCATGACATTGATATATATACAGAAATATCTATTTATTAATTCCCTTAATCAATATTTATGAGCAATGAATTCTTGGATAAGATGAATTTAGAACAAGCTAGAAAAGAGATTTATATATCATTAAAATATTCACTCATTTAAAACACTATTAATTTTTTTATAAAAAAATAAAGGGGTCCTATAAAGTATATAATGTTACTATTAGTTTCACTATGGTATATCATTGTTTTAAAAACTCTGTATTTACTATGTAAGAGTTTGGAATATTTTAAAGAATATTTTTGAAACCAGGAACTGATTCATCTTGTGATTTCAAGGCCTGAGGAGCCTTAGTGGGGATATATTAAAAAAATTATATATTATCTCACATGTATGTATTTTTTATGAGACTATAGAATATTTAGTAAATGGTTTTATATATGATAAATTTTAATCTACAATTAAATATTTAATATGGGACTTACCTTGGACATGACATAACATTTTTTAGTGTTTAGTTCTTTGATAGAGAGTAGTCTAGGGAAGTTTAATAGAATTAATTGAATTTAATTGTCATTTTTTTCAAAACCCAAAATGTTACCACAATGTAAACCCTATTATGTAGAATTACTTTATCATATATACAAAACCCAGGTGGGAATGAGAGGATTTAGCTTCGAATACAAGTATACTAGAGGATGGCCATAAGATCATGCATCGACCATCAGTGTATCATGAGGATTGTCACCATATATATAGATCTTGGATCTCATCAATGAAAAAAAATATTAAAATTTTCATTATTATCGATCAATAAAAACCTAAGGAAGTGTATATTTTGTGCTCTTATCCCTATATAAATTATGAGGCATATGTGAATTAATCCTTTCCTAAATTAATTCATTGATCAATCATTGTTGGTTGTCATAGTTCTCCATTCTCTTCCAAGATTTGGGAATTTTATATTTGATTCTTTTTTATAATTACTACATTATAATCCTTGATATTTGGATTTTGATGATGATGGATAAATAAATATAGACATCAATCGAGACATAAATTTTGATATGTTTCACTGTCACCATTTATTCTTATCATTCATCATCGGTAATCTCTTGTTCGATGATTCAATGATAGCTAAACAGACCAATTATTGTGTGTTCATTTTTTCATACAATAGATCAAAGTCATAATTTCAACATTATGACTTTGAGAAAAAAATATAGTGGTAGTGGTTTCATTGAGAGTCTATTCATGGATTGGGTAATTGAGAATTTCGAAGTCATATAGTGGAGGTATCTTCTACGGAACAATGATGAGTGGATAGAATATGGAAATCGATGATAGTGGTGGTTTGAAATTGGAATGGATGCTCTGGTTTCCTGAAATATTGGTCATTTGGTTCAATAGATACTAAGTAAAATCATTTTCAAGTAATTAATGGTCAGAGCCTATCTTTTGGTTGTACATAGTAAGTGGTCATCCTTGACACAAAAATAGAGAGGAAATATTTGGTGGTACCAAAGGAAAAAAGCAGAAAACAATTGAAAACACATGAATAGCCAAATATTTTTTTAATATCCTGACACACATGGAATATAGTTTAAGGCCATGAGTTGTGTGGTCCCTAGGCTATGGAAGCTTGTTTTTAAGAAAGAAAAATATCACACAGTTTTTGGATGGACCCAAACCCAATGTCAACCTACTCAGCCAACCGAGCTATGTGTCAAAGTAATATGACTATGACCCCATGTAGTCAGAAACATAGTAAACCATTGGGGAAATTCAATTTTTATATAAGGGTCATAATGAGAAACATACCTTGGGTACATTTCCAGTGAAGATGGGAATATTCTGTAGTACATGAACATAGGGTGGTGTACAATATCATACCCCTATGAAGAAAAGACAAATTGAATACCAAATGTATATTCCATTTTTTACCATATGGATTTGCCATTTTTTCTAGGTGAGTAAATGCCAAGCTGTCTAGGAGATTCCACATGTTGTTTGACACAATGTACATGTTGCGAAATTTTTTATGATACTTCTATCATGCATATCTACTTTATCAAATATCATATTGTGTTATAATTATCCATTGCAAATTATTTTTCCATATTGAATGGGATAGTGTACATTGTTTCAATAAAAGAGATATGACTTGATGTGCTGATTGTGGGATAGTTATCTTATCCACAATTAGCTGGTAGCAATTTTGGGATGTGGTTATCAGGGTTTAACTGTGGTTGGAAACCCTCCTATCAAGCCACATCGATGGTCCCCGATAATCTTATTCTTCTAGGATTGGAAACACATTTTACTGCATAGGGACTGAATTATCTTTCTACGATGTGTAATCCTCATATTTATGCTTTGATGGGGAGCATTCCCTACATTGGAGATAACTCCCACTAAGTTATGGAGTGAGATGGTGAGGTGGTGTCCCTCCAAATTGATTCTTGTGTAGTTGTTCATGAGATTTGGCAATAGAGATGTTCCCTTAAAGATTTAGAATAACAAAATGTTACTTTCTTGGTTGTGGAGAGGGTGATCCCCATTCTCCATTCATTTGGGATTCTTGATGAGAATATTGGTGTATTGTTATGGTTGTTGTCTCATATTATAATTGGCATGCCTTTATTGTGGTGAGATGACTAATCTTCTTTGATTCATTACCTTTGGTTATTTAATTGTGTAACGACCTAGATTTGGGAGTCGCCCAGAGGTGCCATATACATGGTTGGTCACATGGCCTCAAGAACATTTCCCCAAACACCATAGGTTGGCAACTAGTAGCGAGAGAATTTGGTGTGATAGTGGGGAATCTAGGCCCTCATTGGTAGATTAATACATCATAATTAAAACAAATAGCAGTAGCAAAAGCATTAAAACATGAAATAGATTAATAGTGGACATAATAAACAATGGGAGAACACACACATATATATATATATATGATGCATGAAACATATTACTAAAAATTTAACCAAACAATTCACAATACATGAATACAATACTAAACACAAGTAAAAATGAAAAAACATAAACTACTCCATAGCAATGCAAGCCTCATCTTGGTCCCATTCTCCCCGGCTCTACAACAATCATGTACCTAAAGTAGAAGGGTATTATCCCTTATATAGAGCCGCAACAAAATAATCTATTTAGGCCCAAAATCATGAACCAAACAGGGTGTGAGATGAATCCCAGTAGGAAACCACCCAAAGATCTGTGCCTACTAGTCAATGAATATATATGTATGTCAATAAACAAAATGAAGCAGTAAAAAAGGTAGTACACGTAGTATGAATCCTAAAAATTCAATTTCCTTCATTTTCATATACCAAGTAAGATACTAATCAAAACTAGGTAACCCTCTGGGAATTACTAAATTTCAAACCCCTATAGTTCAACCAAACAAACAAAAGAATCCCTCTGGGAAGTACCCATAGTCTATCCCCTCTGATACAGCTTTTAGTAAAGACATTCTGAGGAAGAACTCACCATCAATTC
This sequence comes from Viscum album, assembly GCA_963277665.1. Classification (NCBI taxonomy): domain Eukaryota; kingdom Viridiplantae; phylum Streptophyta; class Magnoliopsida; order Santalales; family Viscaceae; genus Viscum; species Viscum album. The sequence continues at coordinate 2,020,645,086 of OY728127.1, forward strand.
CCATTGTGGTCTCATATTGGTTACTAATAGGCACTTTGAGGAAGAAATCAATGTCCAATTCCCATTGTGGCCCCTATCGAAGAAACTACACACACTCTGAGGGAGTATAAAGTCCATCCCCCATATGTTCTAGTAGTGTAGTAGTAAAAATGACACTCTAGAGAAGCCCTCAACGTCCATTCTCCATATGTTCTACTACACCATGTTCTCACAGACCTTTGTATGTAAGTCGTGTACAAATTATACATGGAATCCATTGTAAACCTCAAGAACTACTTGGATAAAAAATCTAAAACATATCATATCATGTGATATAATAATCACTCCATCCTAACAATACTTTGCATGGGAATCAATGCAGCCTAACAGGAATGTTGGACCAAACTGTCAAAACAAGAAAACAAGGGGAAAACCCACTATATCATGAAAAATAATCATTATTCATAAAAAATTACCTCTATCTAGAAAAATAAGTCATGGTAGGAAAAATAGTGCTAAAAACTAGAAACATGCAATACCCCGTTCTTGGGTATTGGGCACTTTTGCCCATAAAATTTCGAGTCTAACTATAGAAATGTACAAACAACCTACCTCGGAATTTTGAGATCGATATAGGTGAATCTCATTCCTTGAATTTCCCTAGAATGAGGTAGATTTACAAAAACGCTAAAAACATTCAAAAGAGGATATCTTGTGAAATATGAGAATTCAAGAGATGAGGCTCTAAAAGGAGGAATAGATCACCATGGTGATTTTAACACAATCGATGGTGATTGAATTGGATAACTGACAGTGAGTTAGGGACTCATCCAAGATCTGTGTCATAGGGTCACTCATTGATTAGATGGGTGAAGAAGAAGAGGGTTTTGTCGATTAGATGAAACCTCAGGCTGTTTAATGAAATAATAACAAATTACACTACGTGTATATTAAAATTACACAATGTGTACTTTCCTTTAACTGTATCCTCTTTATGTGGCCTCCAGGTCACCCCACACAACCATGTACTAGGATATTACACTGCCAATACAAGGATACCTGTGGAAACCAAGCACTTGTAATGTACATATAATTACATGGTGTGTACTCCTAAAATTTCAAAAAACTTCCTGTTTTTCTCAAAAACACCCGAATAGAGAACCCATACATGAAAAAAAAGATCCGGGTTCTTATAAACTTCCCCCCTTAAATAAATTCTTCCTCGAATTTCCCTAACAAGGTGGCATAGAAGAAGAATCCTCGAATAGATCTAATCATTGTGATCGTACATCAGCCTCCCTCTCCCAAGTCTTATCCAACATTTTCCCATGTTGCCATTGCACTCGTAATAGAGGAACAGACCAGGCACAGAGAACCTTCGTACTTCGATCAGCAATCCAGATAAGATTATCCAAAAAATGATGCATCTACCTCTAGATGAACCTCCTTGGGTTAATAAAACATGAGAAGGGTGTGATAAATATGCCACAACGAAGAAATATTGAAAACGGCATGCATAGCCCAATACCTCTGTGATAACTACAACTGATAGGAAACTGGCACAACTCTCTCCAACACTTCAAATCTCCTGACGTATCTTGGTGAATGCTTACCGTGTCTCCTAATCCTCTTGTTTCGTACCCATGGTGTGACATTCTGGAAAACAAGATCTCCAACCTCTAACTCCATAGGTCATCTCCGTCGATCAGCATAAGACTTATGTCTGGACTATGCGGTATACATCATCTTCTGAATCAACTCTATCTGCAATGTGGTCTTCTAGACAAGACGAGGTAACCACACATCCGCCTCTCCTAACTCTAGGTAGCATAAGGGGGATCAACATGACCTACCATACAAATCCTTATAAGGTGACATCTGTATAGTTTCATGAAAACTATTGTTGTAGGAAAAATCCACAATAGGTATGTGTTTCTCCCAAAAATATCCAAAATCGTGGACGCATGATTGAATCATATCCTCAACAACCTGAATCCTATGCTTAGATCAGCCATCTGTCTGGGGATGGAATGTTGTACTCAGAAGTACCTGTGTAGCCAAAGACCTCTGAAGTCCCTGCCAGACCCATGAAGTATAACTTATGTCCCTTTCTGAAACAATTGAATGTGTAACTCCAGGCAGACATACAATATCTCATATGTACAACCTTCCCTTCTCATTAACACTAAAGGTACCTTTGATTGGAAAGAATTGTGCTACCTTCGTGAGTCTATCAATGACAACTCATACTAAATCATTCCTTCTAGGTGACCTTGGTAACCCTGTCAGGAATTCCATCGTGACATCAATCCACTTCAACAGAAGAATGGGTAGCTGATGTAAAATCAATTTTGGTCATTGTTGCTCTGTCTTCACCTAGTGATAGGTGGAACACCACAAGATGAAACCAGAAACATCACTTTTCATACCAAGCCACTGATGCAAGTGGTGTAGATCGCGATACATCTTCATGACACGAGGATGAACTGCCCAAACTGAGGAATGAAAGTCCCACATTAGCTCCTCACGTATGTCTTCGTATACACACACACATCCATAAAAACACAAGATCTCATCCACACATATTGCCCATCCAAGAATAGGGTATTCTCTTTCCACACTCTCTTGTAGGACTAGGCCTTCTAAATATGGTAGCTTCCTCATTCGCACTCGATCAAGTAGAGTAGAGGTAACACCACAGAAGAAAGAAACATCTTCCCTTGACTGTCATGCACCTCCAAATGGATCTCAGTGAATAGATCCATAAGCTTCCACTCACTACTGGCCTCCTGAACTGCCTATATCAGAGTCCTCCTGCTCAACGCATCAGCCACTGTATTTCCCTTCCCAGGAGTGTTGGAATGCTCAAAATCAAAAGACTGAAGGTACTCAACCCACCTTCGCTATCTCAAATTCATTCCATGCTGATTGAATATATAATTGGGAATTTTGTGGTCAATGAAAACCACAAAACTCTACCCCAAAAAGTACTTTATCCAACAGCCTAAAGCATGATCAACTGCAGCCCACTCGAGATCATTCATCAGTTAGATACTCTCATGTGGCCTCAACTGTCGAGACCCGTACACCATGACTCCTTCTACTTATATAATAACATATCCAAATACAATACTTGATGCATCATAGAATATAGTATAGCTCTTTCCTAGATCTGGAAATACTAGTATCAGTGCGGAATTCAACCTCCCTTTCAGCTCCTAAAAGGATGACTCGCAAGAATCTGACAACATGAACTTCACACCCATCTTAGTTAGGCCCATCAATAGTGCAGCTAAGCATGAAAAACATTGTTTAAGATGCTTATAGTAACCATACAACCCTAGAAAAATTTGTACCCCAAATACATTCTTCTGCTCCTCCCATGAAACAACATCTATCACTTTCTCTGGGAATATTGATACTCTTTTATCTGACATAACATGACCCATGAAGTGAAATTGGTCCATCCATATGAATCATTTTGGGAGCTTAGCTTATAACTAATGCTATCTCAGTGTATTTAAAATGATCTCAGGATGTTTGGCATGGTCGTGTCGAGTGTGAGAGTACACCAAGATATCATTCAGGAGGACCACCACGAAAGAATCCATTTTTTGGATGTAACACTATGTTCATCAGTTCCATTAAATCTGTAGGTGCATTCGTGAGACCGAAAATCGTAAACCCATAGTCTTATAGACCATAACTGCTCCAAATGCTATAAGAGGTACATCTGATGGTCTAATGTGAAACTGATGTTAACAAGATCTCAAGTCAATTATTGAGAACACCCGGGCTCCTCGATGCTGGTCAGGGAGATCATAAATCCTCGGTAAGAGATATCAGTTCTTGACCATTAACTAGTTGAACATATGATAATCCACACACTGTTTGAGGTTATCATTCGCCTTCTACACAAACAACACAGGAGAACCCTAGGAATATATACTAGGTCGTATGAAACCCATTTCATGAAACTCCTACAACTACTTCTTGAGCTCATGTAACACTCTGATATCCATCCTATAAGGAGAAATGGACACCAGTGCTGCACTTAGTACAAGATCAACAAAAAAGTACACCTCTCACTTAAGAAGTAAACCTGAAAAATCCTCTGGAATGATATCCCTAAAACGAGACACCACTAGAGTAAAGTCCATTTGTGAATTCCCCTAGTCATCTAGAAATAGAATAGAAATATAGGCTATAACTCCTCACAACCCATGATGTTCAGGTCTTGCTCTGCTCTCCTGGATTTCCCATTCATCATTGTTAAGAAACGATCCACCCTCTCGTGATGTGAAACTAATCATATAACAGTCGACAAAATTCTGAGAGGGGACTACCTAGTCAATTCGAAGAATGACATCAAAACATTTCATCCCTAAGACATAGAGGTCCATAAGAAGTGACACCCACTGACCTCTAGAGGGAATTCCGTGAACTATCATACACTAGTCGTTCTTATCCCAAACAGAGTGTCTTATGTCCAGATATCAGTTAATGAAAATATAAATATCCCAATTCTCTCCACAACAACAACTGATATAAAGATATCGGAAGCCACTGTATCAAAAAGAGAATAAGTTAAAACTAAGGCAACTAGGATCGTACATCGTACTGTAGAGGGTATGGGATCCTACTCCTACTGGGTCTGGTCTACTGAAAATGTATGACATGCACTGTGGCCCTGCGACCCTACCTGACCACCCTAAGTTGATCCTTCCTATTGTAGCTGAAATCCTGGAGACTGGCTACCATGGATATAACCTCTACCTCATCCTGAATGGCCGAAAGAGCTCTAGTTCCCAGACTGATGAGAAACTAGTGGTGCTGCTCTTGAACTCAGAGTTAGAGAATAACCATTGTCACTAGCTTCTGGTGAGAATAACTAACAGAATCACGGAAGATGGATCATATAAGCACATAATCGGCACTCCACTAGGTCCCTTGGGAAATGTGGCCTCATATGCCCATACTTACCACACTATTAGCACACAACCTAGACACAAAAAGAGGTGTCTCGTCTCTGGGGATCTCTGCACAAACACTCCCTGTGGTGCTTCCTGCTATCAGTCAGTTGGATATCAACTCCAGATGTCAAAACGCCCTAGCTCACCACTCTCGAATACTTCAGATTTCACTCTGTGATATGTTCTTGGATGACTATAGAAGTGATGGATGTCATCCTTAAGATGTTCACCTAACAACAAATTTCATTCCTAAGATCATCCTCAATCTTCATTGCTATAAATAATTCATCACCTCCTAGAATATGTGTAAAGAGCTGCCACTCATTGAAGCGAGATGAATACTCCCTGACTAAGATAGTGCCCAGCTCTAGACCCATGATATCTAGGGCTCGATCGGCCCTTTATGTATCTGGGTAGAAGAAATCGTAGAAGGTACACTGAAACTCATCCCATGGCATAACCTGCGGGTGTCCCACTTGTGAGATCACATCCCACCATCTCTTAGGAGAGCCACGAAGCCTATTCCTATCGAGTTTCATCTTCCTCTCGGGAGGAGTCACCAGATTCTTGACGATAGAAAGAATGTCTTCTAACCATGATCCTACAGCCTGAGGTCCTCATTCCCATGTAATGGTGGGAGGATGTTGTTACTGGAAAACCCAAGTCATCTATTACATAAAAGGGGAAGGATGAGCTACTTCTCGGAAGGTCTGTATAAACCTCATAAAGCCCCCTCGGAACTATGTGTCAGTACCAGTGTCCGGAATGATGGTCGGTGCCCAGACTGGAACAATTATAGGATCTCATAGCAGTCCCTGATCTGCCATATCCAGTGTCTGATCACTTCCCTATAACTTTCCTACAACCGGAGGATGTCTCAGTGGCCTAACTCTACATGGTCAAGCGCACACCTTATATCAAGATTAACAAGGACTGGAACATAGTATAGTAAAAACGGAACAAGAAAAATAAAGCATTGATGTTTTTTAAAACATGGACACAGGGCATTTATAATGCCTACTTGGAGTGTTCGCTTAAATCTCCACATGGTCATGTACTTATACCATCATAGGTCGTGTAACACCCCCAAAACAAGATGTGGTGTCATAACACACATTGTGTACTTGAATCCCCTTCCCCTATCCTAGTTCTTATAAACGGCTAAGCCGCACTGTTATCCTAAACATGACTACATGGTGTGTTACTACTAGAGACGGCGTGTAATAGATGAACTCCACTGACTTGTGTTGTTAGTTACACGTCTGGATACGCAGATCACTCTACATTGTGTGTTCCAGACAGACACGGCATGCACTACTTAGGTTTTAACTGCTCATGTGGTTAGTCACATGGGTGGACATACGACTGACACTACACAATGTTTTTTCTCCAATCACGGAGTGTACTAGAATGATTTCACTGACACATGTTGTTTTCTACATGGATAGATATAAGGGTCACACTACACGGCGTGTTCAAGCTTGACACGACGTGTATAACATATGTTTTATCCATCCATGTCGTTGATCACATGGGTGGACACAAGGTCTACACAACACGGCATGTACAACTTTTACATTGTGTGTTCCCCCAAATAATTCCTAACCTCATGTCTCTGCCTACACAGCCAGTGACACAGTTAGAGACTACACGGTGTGTACATATATTACACGGTGTGTACATAAGAAAAAAAACTCCTTCCCAAAAAGGACACATGGTGTTTATTTATCATTACGCACCGTGTATTCTGGGTTCTTCTAGATAGTAAGCTTTAGAAACTACTCCATATCCCAAAAACAAGGAAACGAACATTAATGTTACAAATTATGATTTGTGAGGGCTCATACTCCCCACAAATCAAAGATTGTAATCTTATACAAATCAATCAAGAAAAAACAAAACGATGATCAACAAAATTATAATCCATTATGGCCCATAACACCTCAAGAACCAATGTTTGTAATCCATTAAAAAAACATACACAACCAATACCTTATCAGAAATTAGTTATTCTATCAAGGCATCCATAACAACATCATGCATATTTCAAACAACCTTTATAACAATAACATGAAATTTCCAATTCACCCTAAATGGCATGGCAAGAATGCATGACATGGGATCTATAGAAAGTCCCTATATGAGGCATGTGATGGAATGCCCTCATCTCATCAGGTTGAAAGATAAATAGAACCTCAATGACATAAACGATAACATCACAGGACATGTAAATCACCCAACGGTGAAATCAAATCAACTGTAAAATTAAAAAACCAGAAACATTGAAAAAACCAATGTAAATTGGAATTTCCCTATACACGGGTTAGATACTCCTGGGAACATCTTATTACCAAATACATATTCTATACTATCTAGAGATATAGTCTCCAAATAGTAATTAAAGAACAAAATAATCTCTTTGATACCACTTTGTAACATCCTGGTACCGAGATCCACCCAGAGGTGCCATGTACACGGTGGGTAAAATGAACTCAAGCACATTTCCACAAATGCCAGTGGATTCTGACTAGCAGTGAGGGACTTGGGTGTTATTGTGGGGATATTATTCCCTCATTTCCCGAGTAACATAGTGTAAGTAAATCAGTTAGCAGTAGCAGAATCAGTAAAACATGAAATAGGTAAACAGTGGAAGTAATAAAAAACTGGAGAACAGACACAGACACACACATATATATATATATGTTGTGTGATACATATGCCTTTGAAATCTTCCAAATAAGTAACAGTGCAAGAATACAATACTAATACCAAGTAAAAATGAAAAAAATAAACTTATCCATAGCATCGCAAGCCTCAGTGTGGTCCCATGATCTCGAGCTCCTCAACAATCAAGTACCTGATATAGAAGGGTGCTTTCCATTATCTAGAACTACAATAATATAATATTTTTGGTCCCAAAATCATGACCCAAATAGGGTGTGAGATGAATCCCAATAGTCAGACCCCTAAATATTAGTTCCAAACAATCGGTGAATTTATATAGAAAGAAATAAAAAAAATGAAGCAGTAGGAAAGGAAGTACACCTAGTTACAATCATACATATTCAATTGCATTCATTTTAATATACAATGTATGAAACTAATCAAAAGAAGGTAACCATCTGGGGATTACTCACAGCCTAACACCTCTGGTTCAACCAAACAAACACAAGAAACCCTCGGCAATGTACACATAGTCTACCCCCTTCAGTTCTGCTTTAGCAAAGACACTCTGAGGAAGAACTCACCTTCTATTCCCCCATCAAGTCTCGTATCAGCAACTAATAGGCACTCTAAGGAAGAACTCAATGTCCAATTCCTTCTGTGGCCCATTTCAAGGATACTACATAAACTTTGAGGGAGCACAATGTCCATCCCCCCTATGGTCTCGCAACGTAACAGTAAAACGGACACTCTGGAGAAGCCCTCAACATCTATTCTCCCTATGGTCTACTACCCCAGGTTCTCATGGACCTATGTAAGTCATTTGTTCACAAAAGATACATGGAATCCAAATCAAACCTCATGAAATACTTGTATAAATAATATACAACATATCATATCATGACATATTATAATCACTCCCATCTAACAATACTAGGCATGGGAAGCAAAGTAGCCAAACAGGAAAGCTGGACCAAATAGTCAATAAAGGAAAACATCGGAGAGACCTCCATATCATGGAAAAATCATCCCTATTCATAAAAAAACATCATCTATCAATAAAAATACGGAATATAAGGAAAAATTGGGAAAAAACCAAAAACACGCAATAACCTGTTCTTGGGTATTGGGAACATTGACACATAAAATTCAAAGGCTATCTACAGAAAGTCAAAAACTAGTTACCTCAGTGTTGTAAGATCGATATATGTGAACATCACGCCTTGAATAACCCTATTATTCTATAGATCAACAAAAACACTAAAAACTTTCCACTGAGGATATCTTGTGAAAGAGATAAATCAAGAGATGAGGCTTTAGAATAAGGAAGATCTTATTATAGTGATTCTAATGAAATCGGCAGTGGTCGAATATGAGAATGGATTGTGAGTTGAGGGCTCAGAAAATATCTACATCGTACTATCTCTCCTGGTCGAGAAATGTGAAGAAGAAGAGGGTTTTGTCGATTAGAGGTGTTCTCGTTCCGTTTAATGAAATAAAAAGAAAGTACATTGCGTGTATTTTAAAAGTAAACGATGTATACTGGACTTTAGTAGGCCCCACTCAGGAGGCCTCTAGGTAACCACACACAACCATTTACACAGCCATTACATGGCCATTATACGGCATGTACTCCTAAAATTTATAGAAATTCTCTTTTTTCTCATCAACACAATAAAAGGGAAACCATACATGAAAATAATATCATGGTTCTTAATAAGTGTTACCTACTACGTATGTCTATACTACCCTCTAAATCAGAACCTTATAAATATGTCTTTTTCTATATAGATGGAATAACGTTTTTTGGAGTCTATGGTGGACCAAGAGAAGGTAGATCTGAGTTGGTGATTCATTGTTCTAGAAGGACCTCATATGGATTTTGGGTTACATTTGGGTATCTTCCCGTGTGTTGATAGATGGTTGTGTTGTCATCTATTTTTTTGGGGATTGTATTTGTACCTTTCCTATTTTACCATACCACTTATTTTACTCTAATGTGGGATATATTTTATGCATGCATTTATAGTATGAGTTATTTATCTTTTAATAGTATATTATTGAATGGAGATATTTTCAGGTGTATAATTTTTTTGGGATAACGACTCACATGCGTGTGATATTCCTACTCGATGCTAGTTGTCATCCATAATCCTATTTGAGGTGGGATTGGGGTATCATTCTACGATAATATCTTTCTATGTATGACTCAGTAGTTTTGGTCAAAAAAATGTGGTATTTGAGTTCTTCATATCAGGAATGGAGTTTGGAGGTTTTCTATCTATGAGGTTTTGGTTTGGTAAGTAATGAAACATTGTTAATGTTTTTCAATTTCATATGTTTGACTAGGGAACCATGTGATGGTGTGTGGGATGATGTATTAATTCACAATGACATTGATAATCTTCTTGATGAATTGAAAATTTAATCACCAGTTTAATGTAAATTATTTGTACATGCATCATATAGGAACCAGTTTTGTGCTCCATGTCCTTCCAAGGGATCCTCCCTAGATATTCACTTTGACTCCGGTGAATCTTAAAAATTTGTAAGATTCAAATGTGATTAAAAGAAACTAGGATTTAGTGATAGTTCCATGATTACAATAGCTGGATAAATGATTCCTTAGTGTAGGGACTTATACATGAGTTGTTTCCCCTGGCGGGAAAAAATAAATGCCCCCACTTGATGAGAAATGCATAGACCCGCATCTAGTGGTATAGTCAGGTAATCATTCACATGTTATGTATTTAGTGGCCCCATAATGAGATGATGGTTGTTGAAATTTTCTTAAAACATAACATTCATTCAATCAAGAGAAACTGATTATGTTTTAGTGACGCAGACCCTCAATCAGAAGAGGAATGGATCATGGTGTTGGTCGAAGATTCAAAACTTGTGAAGACCCCGACTAATTTAACAGTTATGATGTAAATGATTATTCTTTATAGATCAAAATATAGTTCTGATTGAACCCTCATATGACACACCAGTTTTGAGTGTCCTTCATTAGTAAAGGAGCTATATGTCACCCATGAGACATGGTGAGACAGACCCCCTCCCTCTCGGGTGGTAGAGGACTAAAATGAGCATATCGCGATGATTTCCCACTCGGATAATAACCCTCTCTATTATTTTACTATAGATAATACTACTCTTAGGAATCATTTTGTGTTTTTAGAACCATTTTTTTAGAGATTTATGATATGGATTTGGGAAAAAATAAGAGGCAAACATCCCCATCCAAGAAGTGTTCTTATGCTATGATTTAAAACAATTTGGTCGAGTTAGTGCCACCTAATGTGGGTAGTTTCATGGAGTGGAAGATGAGTTACTTTGACATGTATATTTGAGTTTATTTTTGAATTTTAAGGTGTATTATTGTGAATTTGTTTTTAAGAATAGGTGGATAGAGGGAAGAATAGATTCTGGAAGTAGGGGGATAAAAATCGGGGGCTTCAAGTGTGGTTTGAGGTACAAATTGTGTCATCTGAACTCTATATATAGATTATTCACATATTGTAATGCCCTTTTCCATGAATTCATATATTTTTAGATACATTGTGGTTCAAAGGGAACCCTTTTTCTTGACCATGTGTTTGGAGCCTCCTAAATATGTGGTTTTGTAATCACACACTTTTACTGATACTGTGACCTAAATTTAGGATGAGAGAGGACCTCGTGTGGAATCATTCCATTTCAAAAATGTGACCCTATGATGTTTTCCTCAGTGTATAATAGTTTCTTAAAATCCATGATCAACTGATTACTATTAGTTAGGGTAGTAGTGAACCTAGGTTAGTGGGGAATAATTTTCCTTCCTTGCTGGGAAGGGATCCTTTGGAATGTTTTCATGGGATTTTGTATAGGAGGAACAAACATATTCCTTTTTAGTTAGCTATTGTAAACCATAGATTATTGGATTATATGATATTTTAGTTCTTATGGTGTTGCATAGGTTTGAGTACATCTTCCCTGAGGATGTTCTAGGTTTACATCTCCATCAAATGTTTGTTTTCTGCATGTAATTACACCATTGATGACCAGATATAAATTCTACCATATTTTATGAAATTTTGTAGTTGTGAGAGATGAAGGTAGAGTTGGAAAAATATATAAATCAATGGAATGTTTTTCCCTGTGGGTTACTTGTGGGAATCCATGGGTTAATTTCCAATAAATTGGAGGAGAGATCGAGGTTTAAATTAGACTAACCTCGCCTGAACTAAGTAATTGTTATGTAGGAGTATCCACCCATATGAATTAATGACTTGTATTATCAGTGGTAATGGGAAAATTTATTCATTGAGGTTGAACTCAAGATGAGTTATCTCCATTTCAAGGTTCAAGGGTAGCATATATTAAATGTGTAATCCTAAATTCACTATTGATTTATTTATTTAATGGTGATTCATTTCAGAATGTTGGAATCCCTAGTAGTGTTTGTGGTAATATTTGGCTATATATTTCATCACATATAAGTTAATTCAAGATAATCTTGTTTAATGAGAACCTTGTGAACTTAGTATCATAGTTAGAGAACACAAGTCACTTGAGGATGGTTTATGAAATGCTTTGAGAGTACTATATTTATGGGAATATCCTGATGTATTTGTTCTTGTTTTTTGAGGTTTGATTGTTTGGACATGTCTTCTTCGACCTGGGAGTCAAAATGGAACAAGTGATGGTTTATGTAATGTTATCTTGAGATCCACCCAAAGGCATGGCCTTGGTAGAAAATTCTAATATCATGGTTTTTTCACGATTGATGAGAAATGTGACAGAGCAGTGGACCTCTTTATAGTTGAACCATAATGATAAGAATGGTGTAGTGTACTTCCATTCAATTATTTTTTCCCTTCTCATCATCAATGCATCTGTGAGGTACAAACTAGGCATGTCAATTAGGATATTTCCAGGACCAGATATAAAATGGACATGTTCAATTTTGATTTTGTGATGGTTTTAATCATTTTATATTTGATTGAGGATAGACAATGAAACTAGTCATGTTTTATAAATAATTATTGATGAGGCTTTACTCATTCCATTAGTAGTACATCTAGTTTTGATGAGGATGTACCAAGATCCTTTAGAATCAATTTTGGAACCCATGTACGTTTTAGCATGGTGTAGTGTTTATCTATCGATTCCTCACTTTTTTAGGCGTAGGTTGAGCTTCATGTAAAGATGTGTAAATGGGATGATATCTTTTATTTTTTCATATATGAGATCTAATTATTACAAAGATATCATGACACTATCATTGTGATCGAAGGATGAATAACTAATTTGGGTCAACTAAGGGAATAACATAATATAGAGATATATATATATATTTGTGTTCGAGGTAGTTCAAATTCATTGATCATTCGTAACAATGAATTCATACAATGATACTATATTATCCTAATAGTTATGGAGAGGATTAAGAAGACCTTTGGTATTCGGTTATGGTTAAAAATAGTTTTTTAGCCCATATGGATCATCATGTAAATTTAACCACATATGGTGAGGAGGAAGTTCTTTTAGGTTTGTGTGGTCTTTTTTTTGTGTATAAGAGGATCATATAACATCAATTAAGTTTTCGTTATCATGACTGATACTGCGCCACCATAGGTGTAGCACTATTTTAGGATATTAATAAGAGAACCTAAAAGTAATCAATGTAATGGTCATAGCTAGTGGGAAATAGAGTTTAACATTTAAGAGTTTTAGTGGGTTATGGTAGTGATGGTTCATCTCATATAAGTGTGGATAAGGATGGTATATATAAATCCAGAGTCCATTGTGAACCAATAATTTTGGCTTTGGATTTGGATGAGGTGGTCATGTGTTCGAAGATATCACACCACACCAAGGATTATGTAGATTTGGTTTGGTCTCTAGGCTATCTCTATGGTTCATAGGCTCGTTTTCCAATAACTATGTTGGTTATGTGAGGTTTGATACAACTTATCCCTACCACCGCAATTACATTCGCTTCATTTGGTATTAGAAATGTTAAATCTGGGGATATACGTGCATTACTCCTTGCATGATATTGAACAAGTGGGCTACACATCAAGGATGTAGTTACATTTTCAAGGATCTGAGTGGTGTTTGAGAACTAATAGGAGAATAAAAATCATGGGAAATTGTTTTCATTGGCTACAAATTTTTGGGATGGGTAGGAAATTCTCGGAGAGATCATGGTATTGGGATATACAAATGAGAAATCATTATTTTCACCTGTCTAAATAGGATTTATCTTTTTGGTACAAAGGACTTGATGGGGGTAGAGTGTAACAACTCCATTTTTCCATGCATGACTTCTAAATATTTTATGGAATAATTTTGAAGTCTGAAATTGAGTTATCATAGTATATTGAGTATTTTAATATCATGGTGTTGATATATTAATAAAATTATATATATTATATCGTGCTCATGTAGTTTTTCGGAGATAAATAAATTTATATTGAAATGTATTGTAGATGAGGAGTCTATGTCCTCCAATAAATCTATATTGTGGGATTTACCTAGTGCACAATAAAATAATTTTCATTGTTGGATTCCTTGCTAAAGTATCATCAGGGGAATAGAAAATGAATTAAATTAAGTTAATAACATCATTGTTATTATTTTATAAACCCTCAAATAAACTACTATTTACCCCATATTAGAGAAAATTACCTATGGGTAGACACATAACCCCATAGGGAATGGTAGGATAGAGCTTTAGTGGTAAAAAAATTTGTGGATGGTCGAAGGATCATGGATCTATTGTCAACGTACCATGAGGATCACATAAATGAATGGAGTTCTTGGATTTCACTAATGGAAATAATGAAGAAAATTTATTCATCTGTGTTGGATCCAAACCTTAGGTCGCACATTTTTTAATTCTCCAATCACATATAATTAATAATATGAATGTCAATTAATCCATTCCCAAATTAATTTTCATATTTTCCACTATTATTTTTAAAACATTTTTTTCCAATACCATATGTATCAATTTGATATTTAACTATCATTAATTCATAATTATCGATAATCCCCAAAATTTTGATTCCATTGGTAATGTAAAAACAAATATATCCATTGATTGAGACCCACTTTGGGATTGATTCATTTTTCCATCTATTTTGGGAGTTCTTCATTGATAATATTTTGGTTAGTGATTCGATGATACCCAAAAATACGGATTTTCATATGTCCATTCATTGGAACAATGTATCATGATTATGATATCATATTTGGGTTTTGGATATCTAATGGAGGAATAGTGGTGACATTGGGAATAAGATGGTGGATCGAGTAATACTATATTTCATAGTCGGATTGAGAATATCTCTCTAAATGGACATTAATGAGTGATTTCTAGAAATGGGAGGCCAAAATCTACCCACTAGTGACGGTAGTGGTCTAATATTGGCATAGGAAATTTAGTTACGCAAGAGTAAGGCCTTTTGGTGCCTTAGATGTTATGGAGGAACATTTTCATTGAAGAACAGATGAAATCAAACTTTTCACTAGTCATGGTGGGTGATCAACCAAGAATCATGCATTGTTGGGTGATTTTCTGTGATCCTGGAGATAATGGAAACACATGGGTAAAGATGTGAAAATTCTATGATTTTTGGAAAATGATGGAAAACATTGTGTGTACTCCAGGAACACGGATTCTATCATCACATGGTTATATAGGCTGGAGTTTTAGGTAAGATAAATATCACATGTCGTGTGAATAGAACCATGCGTCATGTAAGACAACTCATCCAGTCAATCCATGTTCTGACGAAATGATCTTAATACCCCATGTGGTTAGACATTTCCATCCGCCTAAGTGACACACTATGTATATGTAAATTTCATGAAAACTTTTGTACCATGATTACATACCCAGTTCACTGAGGTATGAGATAGTGTATTTGATAACAAGAAATAGTGTGCGGGCTGCCTACAAGTAATTAGGAAATACCATATACCCCATGTACAGAATGTGTATTCCCACATGGATTTCCAATCCATGTATAGGAGTCAAAAAACCTAGGTGTCTAGGTGAGTCCACACGCCATGTGATCCTATATACATCTCATGTACTATTCAATGAGGCTTCCACCTTACATATAACCATATTTATAACTAGGATTTTGGAATTTTGGTATCCTATCCAATGTATATGTACACATATATCATGATAGTGGAATTATTTTTTGAAACATAGATACTATGTGAGTTTCTTCTATTGGGATTCCTCTCTTATATATGTTTAGTCGTTGGAAGAGATTGTGTGTGATCATAAGGGAAAACCCACCCTATAACAATAGGGTAGGGGTCTCCAAACTCTTTCTATTGGTAGGGTTGGATTCCAAATTTACTATATAGGCTTTGGGTCCTCAATATACGGAGTGGCACTCTGACTAGTAAGCTCCGGTGTGGAGGGGTTCTTCCACTAGGGATATCTCCCCCTGGGCTTCATAGTGGAGAGGTGAGGTGTGGGCCCTCCATAGAGATTCATGGGAGATTGTGCATGATTATGGGTAATGAAAATAGAACATTGGATCTTATGGATTACTTTTTATTCTTAGCTAGGTTTTGGATATGGAGATCCCCTTTCCCACTTCATTTGGGCTTGTTAGTGAGAAAACATCATTATTATTGTGATTGTGTTCTCATATTTGTATTTATGTCTTTATGGTGATGAGTGTGATGGTTTTGGTCATATCATAAGTTCTAGGAAGGGTGATATATCAAAAATAATGAATCATTTGATGGGTCATTTGAAATATTTTTTGTGATGTGAAATACTTGACCAACAATATATTTCCATATGATATTGATGTAAGGAAACATTAAATACAAGTATATGATCTTTCTTGTCAAATTTGAAATAAAATTATTTTGATCTAAGAATAATATGTTAACATATCACAGCATCTTTATATAATATTTATTTGGATCATTGGAATACCCTTTAATGGATTACCATTGCTGTTTTTAAGGATTACATTGCAGAATCCCTATAGAGGTGATTCACACATTCTATGTTGATCTCCGAGAAATGAAAATTTATTTCCTAGTGCTACTATGATGAATCGATTTTATTGATCTGTTAATGTTGATCACTCATTATTTTATCATGACAGAATATCTCTTGTGTTTCCCATTCTTGAGACGGATAGAGAAAATGTAATTACAGAGAGAAATATGTAGTGCGTAATGATTCCTTATTTGTTGATTAACATGACAAAATAGAAATTATTATCTTTTTATCAAGCTAGGGATTAGATGAAGGATATTATTTAATTTCATTCAAAATCATAAATAATTCAATAGCATTTATTTAACCCTATTCCAAATTAATGATTATATTTTTATTGTAACACCCCAAGATTCCATGGTATGCTTCTCTTTGAATAATACAGTACCGTGTGTTGTACGCAACTTCGAGTTCCAACACACCCCCAACCAATCAAACTAGACACTATGAATAGTAATACCCACTTTTTTAAATTTTATAAATTATAGCATTCAAAATGGATTTCATTTTTGGATTCGAAATATCGAAATTAGTTTATGGTGATTTTTTGGTATTTTTTCTGAAAACATTCGATTTTTTATGAATAGTGAAAAACTCTGAGTTATAGTTTAAAACCAAATTTGTAATCAAATAATTATTTATTTTATTTAAATTTATTTTTGGTCAAAATATACACATAATAACTATATATGTTAAATGAAATTCATTGGAGTCAATTTGTAATAATTATAGATATATAAAAAGTTTATATAACTTTTCACCGTCTTTTACACACCTCCTAGTAGAATTTTCAAATTCACAAAAAAACCTAATTGTACCACTTATGTGAATGTAATTTCAAAAATCCGATAGACACGGTTGACATCAGTATGTAAAATGTGGTTTAATAAGATAAAAATAATTTTTGGTGAATAGTACGTTTTTACTTTTATTTAACACGGTTAAAAGTAAATAGGGTAATTAAGGGTAAAAATGATATTATTATTACCCTATCACATGTCTTAATTCTATTGGATAAGTATTGTTTGACAAATAAAACCTTATTAATAAATTATAAACCTTTTTGGTCCACTTGGATTGGATTTGGACATTTATTATTATTTAATTCAAAGAAGTGTTAAAAGAGTTAAAATCAAGGTTTAATAACTAAAACATTTTTAATATAGGGGTATAAATAAGGTAAATTAGATTATAAATATTCATTAGAAAGAAAAAAATATTTCTTACATAATGGTTTTTTATTTATTATTTTTATACATTAAATAATTTAATTAATTAATGACACAATGGAGATGCAGTAATTACCTAATTAGTGAAATATTAAAATTATTGATAGTTTAAATATCCAAATAAAAGTAATTTGAGACTTTTTATGAATTAAACTTATTTTCTAGGTAAATATGAAATATTAGTAATGGTTATATGAATTGTTTTAGAAGTAATAATTCTTTTATGAAATTATCAAAAACAAAATACCCAATAGGGTCAAAATGGACATAAAAGAGTTTTTCTAAAAAAATTACATTATTAATTGATATTCAATTCCGAAAAAACAATGTTTCGGCCATAAGACTTATATAATTATATTTTTATCACTAATGGACCACTTGGGGGTCTCTTTGAAGTATATAGTATGTTTATTAACTATATAATATAAAAATACAATGAGACATGGTAAATGTCAAACTATTTAACTAAGAGTTAAATCAAAATGATAGAGTTAATATAGTGACCCAAACCCGTCTAAAACCTATTTTTTGAGTGTTTTTTGAACTATCCCTACCTTATCTTTTAAATAATCCATTTTGGAGCATTTAGAAACCGAAAATAATTTTATTATAAAATAATATTTCTAGCTTTTCCTAAGGTGCCCCTCACCTCTTTTATAAAAGGTCACTACTGCTTCTCACTAATTCACCCCTTAAAGCCATTTGGATTGGCAATACTCTGACCAAATACCCTATAAACTTCCCTCTCTTCATACTATATGCCTTCTTTTAGTCATAAATCCATCCTATGGATCCCTTTTGATCAAATCCAATGGAAGAACCCGAAGAATAGGAAATGTTTTCACCACCCTCTTTCAAGTTACTTTCTTCTTCCACTTCTTCTTTCATTTTTATTTCCAGTCTAAAATAATAACTCTGGTATCCTCTATATATTTTGATGTTATTATAAATATGGTAAAAACATATTAATTATTCTATCCATCCATTGAATGACATGTCACCATACGTGTGTATGTACGGCTTACCGTCTCCACGTCGTGGTGTAATTGTTATTCAAAACATTATTATAGGGGTGGGTATGATAATGATGTGTAATTGAAATAAATAATAAATATAACAATATAATGATTTTGTATATATGATATACCATCCAATTATATACTAATTTAATATCAAATTAATGATATTTTCGCTTGTGCGTATGTACGGACTACCGTCTCCACGAACGCAATGAGATTCATTCCCCAATGTATCCATTCAAGAATAAATATCATTTTATGGTAAAAATAATGTTTAAAGACTTAATATAATTCTGGATATGAATAAGATACAATCTATCCGTAACACACATGACTTATTTAACAAAACATATAAAAGAAAACGAGTAGGTTAACACCTGAAACGACGATAATACTAAGATATTATTAACAAAGAAATGTTAAAAGATCATATATGATATCATATTAATGTATATGCTTCTTGTATAATTTAATAACAATTATTTCACCATTATAAAGGAGGTTAAACTATCCTCATCCAAGGAAAAGTACAAGTTACAGGTTTATTTCACAATCTCATCATTATCCGATGTTGTTTATACGTAATTATCTTCTAGGACCACTTTATCATCCACATACATATTTCATAAAAATATATTTAAAATCATTCTTAATATTTTACAGACTATGGGTTAAAATCATTTGTAACCTTTCTTTACTTTTTATAAGAAGTTTATAAAGGAATCTTATCGTCATTTTCTAAACAAATTCCTTTTTAACCTCTTTGATAGAATTAAGGTAAAATGTATTTTTTAACTTATTCGGAATGCGCGACTATTTTCAACTGTTATGAAATCATAGAAGCCTCCCTTAAAATATTATAAGAATGTTTTCAATGTAAATGTTTTCTTTTATAATAATTTTACTTTTAAATGATTTCAAAAAGGGATATTTCTCTCAAATAGTATTGATTTCATCTATGTCAACATCCTTTGATGGATTTTAATCTTATTTGAAGTTGATTTGTTATGATGAAAAACATCCATATTGTATATAAAGTTTTGTGATATGTTTGACTAAGGATATGTTATATTTATACCATTCATGGTTTATGGAAAAATTATAGACATTTTGTATGCTAGTTTTAAATAAGAATGATTATGTTATGTTTAAACATGTTCATATGAGGAATGCATAGGACTTAATAAGTGACAGGTAGAGCTCAATATATATCCTCAATGCAACGGTAGTTCTGATGAAACAAACTAGTGTCTTGGAATAAGGCTTTGACAAAATATTATTTGTATTCTTGGCACAAGGACTGAACAATTTGGTTATGATTGTATGGCATTATGCATTCCATCATTATAAATGTGGTTATTGATATTTCATGTTATTATTCAACTAGTAGAATATCCATGTGAATATGTAAATGGTATTATTTCATTTTATCTTTTCCATATTATGATGAATTTCATGTTTAAAATTATTTTTTTTAGTTATACACACCCTTAAATTTTTATGCTTATTTACAAAAGATTATGCTATATTGTTATCCTTAAGGAGCACCTGAGCTCACCCCTTTCTATGTTTTATTTTTCCGAGGATGTGAAGATGTATTTTATGAATGACCTTCAGGGATAGTATGGGGGGATATTATTTTGGAATATGGAGATATCATGTTGTTGTAGTTTTTCACTTTATGATGTAATGTAAACTTTATGAATGTATCTAGTGATTTCATGGCTATTAAACTAATCGGTCTTTTGAGATTTATTCTTTTGTGATCATTCGAATGTTATGTAAAAATGAACTAACTCTGGGTAACTGCGGTCGGGGCATTATAGTTGGTATTAGATGATGTTTAGTACAAACCTTGGAAGCTAGTTTTAGATAAACTCTAATTAGAGCACATTGACCTAAGATGGACTTTGGTAATTAGTATAGAAGAAATTCCTAGAATTTTGGTGTTGTAGAGATTTTGTCAGTTTTATGAGAAATACATCCATGTCTGGATATGAGAAGGTAGAGGCGGCTCTGGAATAGATGTACCAAGGAGTAAAACCCAAAAACTCCACTTTGAGTTGGACTCGATCGGGAACTGGTGCACGACAATGGGTCTTGTTTCACTCTTAGTTAAGACACTCCCGGGGGATTTTCTTAGGATTATTCAAATTTTCATTTAAATCCATTAAGAAGGGATTATGAGTATATAATTCCTCTATGAAAACATTTTTTTATTATTATGGATTATATCCATAATCTGTTCAATTTATGTTAAGTGTTTTAGAAGTTTGGAATTATTTGTTTCGATTTAGAAACTAATATAGTTTATGTCATTGTTTAGAAATGGAGCTTATTGGAAGAAATGGAAATCATATCAATCCATGAACTCCATGTAGGGATTACCCTCCTTCTCAAGATAATTATAGTGGAGCTGGTGATACAACTATTCCTGATCAAATAATTACTATACAGGGACAACTCACTCAGGTAATGAATAATAACCTTACCCGTATGAAGCACCCTAATTTTTCAGCATAGAGGATCAATGTTAGATCGCTACATGAGGCAACAACCACCAACATTACATGGGAGTAAAAATCCCTTAGTATCTGAGAAATGGATAAATTCCTTAGAGAAATATTCCATGCCTTGTGGAGTAGTGAATGGGAAAAGGTTATCATGGCAGTTTACGGCCCCTCTGGAGATGCTGACCAATGGTGGTCATTGATTCAAAATAAAAATGAAGATGATGAAGTATAAAATACGGAATGGGGGGAGTTCAAAGAGATTTTCATAGAGAAATACGTTCCTCGTGACCATCAAGCAGGTATGGAAAGGCAATTTCTGAGTCTGAGATAAAAGGAGGATGATAATGATGCAAAGTATGAGGCTAACATTACAACGTTAGAGAGGTATGCTGCATTTTATATACGTAACCCAAGAAGTAAGATTGATAATTTCTTTCATGGGTTAAAATTGTTTCATCATCAAGCATTAGTCTCACAATCATTCTCGTCGTATGATGATATTGTCTCATGTGCTATCAAGACTGAAAAAGAATTATCTATGTCTTATGACCTTAAAAATCATGAGAAGAAGAGATCTACTGATCACTCTAGAAATGGAAATAGGGGGAAGAAGGGAAAATTTTATTATCCATCCTGAAGTAAATTTGGGAAGAAACACCCCGGTACTTCCTTGAAAGGAATGGGAGTCTGTTACAAGTGTGCTGAAAAAAGCCACCAAGCTCATGATTGCAAGGGGAAGAACGAAGCTACAAATTTCAATGCTAAAACTACAGGGAGGTGGGACATTATTAAAATGAATGTTCTAATCTTCATGGGAACATTCCTCTGAAAAGTCCAAGGGATCAAGGCCAAGCATATTCTGTCACTACTGTTAAGGTTGACGCTCCGAATGACGTGGTTGCAGGAAATTTAATGGTTTCCTCAAGTTTGGCGAAAGTATTATTTGATTCTGGATCATCACATTGTTTCATATCATCCCAGTTTTCTAAGAAAATTATATATTTTCAATTTGATTTTCCAATGGGATTTGTCAGTTAAAACTCCTAAGGGAAGTATCATCGCAACAATGTTTTGTGAATCAGTTCCCATTAGGGAATATAAATGATCTTTATCTACTGATCTCATCATCATACCCATGGATGAATTTGTTATTATCCTTAGAATGGATTTTATTTTTGACCATGATGTGAATATTTATTGTAAGAATAATGTGGTTACGATTTTTGATGATGATGAAAAAGAAGACCCTATCTTTAGAGAAGAATCTTCACCACCTGATTCTTATCTAGATCCACCCCTATTAGCTCAACTAAATTTAATTATTGGGGAGGAAGAGAATGAAATAAATGTGGGTGAGGAATGTAATGTTAAAATAGAGGATGTACCTATTGTGAGAGAATATGTTGGTTTGTTTCCAGAAGATTTACCTGGACATCCTCCAGAACGAGAAATTGAGGTTTCCATTGATTTAATTCCTAGTTCAAGGCCCATATCGAAACCCCTTATAGAATGGACATTGTGGAATTATTTGAACTAAATAAACAAATAGGGTAATTTAGTAACAAGGTATTTATTTTCCCTAGTGTTTCTACATGGGGAGCCCCTGTCCTTTTCATTAAGAAGAAATATGGATCTATGAGGTTATGTATCGAGTACAGGGAAATCAATGCTATAATAATAAGGAACAAGTATCCCCTACTACGCATTGATTATTTATTTGACCAAATGCATGGAGCTCAATACATTTCAATGATTGACCATTGATCTGGATACCATCAGTTGTGTGTGATGAAGGAATTCATTCGGAAGACAACATTTCGAACCATGTAGGAGTATTATGGATTTATAGTACTGCCTTTTGGATTGACTAATGCACCCTCGGTATTCATTGATCTAATGAATAGAGTTTTCAAGGAATATGTCGATGATTGTTTTCTGGCATTTCTTGATGATATCATGGTATACTCCAAAATCTACGAAGATCATTAGAATCACTTGTGCATTATCCTGAAGACTCTTAGAAGACATGAATTATATGGGACATTTAGCAAGTGTGAATTCTGGCTTCAGGAGATTTCATATCTTGTCAATATTGTCTCTAATGATGGAATTTCAGTTCATCCTTCTAACACCAAGGCAGTCCATGAATGGCCGAAGCCTACGAGTATAACCGACGTACGCAGTTTTATTGGTTTAGCTGGTTATTATCGACGTTTTGTCTAGAATTCTTCCTGGTTGCCTATCCCATTAACAAAGATCACATGTAAAGGGTTTCAATTTGTTTGGGAACAAGTGTGTGAAAAATGTTTTTAAGAACTAAAGAAAAGATTAGTCAATGATACCATATTGAATCTACTATTGGGGAATGATGGGTTCGTTTTTTATAGTGATGCATCGAAGATATGAATTGGTTGTGTCCTTATGCAGAATGATATAGTTATTTCCTATGCATCACGACAGTTGAAAATTCATGATCAAAACTATCCTACTCATGATATTGACTTAGCAGCTATAATCTATGCTTTGATGATTTGGATAAACTACCTCTATGGTGAAAAATGTGAGATTTATACTAATCACAAAAGTTTGATGTATATATTCCCACAGAAAGAACTAAAAATGAGGCAAAGGAGATGGCTTTAATTACTCATGGATTATGATTTCACGATACACTATCACCTGAGGAAGGAAAATATGGTGGCAACTACTTTGAGTAGAAAGGATCAGGGTGTTTTGAACAATATGAGTGTTGAAAGGGATCATATTTTCATGGATATAGTATAGTTGGATATGGGAATCACCATGGTAGGTGAAACATCAATACTTTATCAAATGGATGATAAACCATCTTTACTAGAACAGATAAAGAGTTTTCAGACCGATGATGAAGAGTTTAAAAAGAATATTAATGCTGTGAATGATGGGAGATTGAGTGACTTTGTGTATGAAGATGGAATTCTGAAATTTGAGAAGAGACTTTTTTTCCCAATATACATGATCTAAAAAGAGAATTGTTGGATGATGCTCATAGTTTCAATTTATCTATACAACATGGGAGCACCAAAATGTATAGAGATTTGAAGGAACATTTTTGGTGGGACAACATGAAGAGGGAGATTTCTGATTTTGTGTCACGATGTATGTTTTGTCAACAAGTGAAAGATGAAAGGCAACATTGTGGAGGAGTAATGCAACCACATCCCATACTTGAGTGGAAATGGAATAATATCACGATGAAAATTGTCATGGGACTACCAAAGACTCTGAGAAGGAACGATGCAATATGGGTAATTGTAGACCGTCTTACAAAGTCAGCACGTTTTCCTGCTATAAGGGAGGTTTTTCCACTTGAACGTCTAGAAAGGCTATATAGTAATGAAGTTGTGAGACTTCATGGAGTACCCATATCGATTGTTTCTGATCATGATCCACATATTACATCAAGATTCTAGAAATGTCATCAGAAAGCCATGGATACTAAACTACATTTGAGCACTGCCTACCACCCCCAAAGTGATGGACAATCAGAACGGACTTTTCAAACCTTAGAAGACATGTTGAGATCATGCTCACTTTACATTCAAGGTATTTTGGATCAATATATACCTCTAATTGAATTTTCCTATAATAATAGCTTCCATTAAAGTATTCAGATGGAACCATATGAAGCATTATACGGAAAGAGATATCCCATACCAACCTGTTGGGATGAAGTTGGTGAAAGAAAACTCATAGGACCAGAACTTGTGGATGAAATAATGGAAAAGGTTAAGGTAATCCAGACCCACATCAATGGATCTCAAAGTAGGAAGAAGAGCTATGCCGATAACCAAAGGAAGGATTTGGAATTTCAGTTAGAAGATCATGTTTTCATGAAGGTATCTCTATGGAAGGGTGTTATACGTTTTGGTAATATGGGTAAATTGAGACCCAAGTACTTCGGACCTTTTCAAATTCTAGAACGAATTGGGGTTGTAGCTTACCATTTGGAAATGCCACAAAGTCTCTCCAAAGATCACGATGTGTTCCACGTATCATTGTTGGGAAAATACATGCCTGACCCAACACATATACTCACTTATGAGGAAGTAGAACGGGAACCCAATATATCTTATTGTGAATATCCCATCAGGATTCATGATACCAGAGAACAAGTTCTGAGAAACCAGACGTCTCGTCTGGTAAAAGGTCTATGGATAAAGCATAAGATGGTAGAGGCAATGTGGGAGCCCGAGGAACTTATGATGAAGAACCAACTAAGTCTTTTTATGTAGTAATATACTAGAAATTTCTTGGACGAAATTATTTGAATGAGGTGAGAATGTAACACCCCAAACATCCATGGTACGCTTCTCTTTGAATAATACAGTAGCATGTGTTTTACGCAACTTTGAGTTCTAACACCCCACAACTAATCAAACTAGCAATTATGAATATTAATACCGACTTTTTGAAATTTTATAAATTTTATCTCTCCAAATAGACTTCATTTTTCGATTCATAATATCGAAATTAGCTTAGGGTGAATTTTTAGTATATTTCTGAAAACTTTCAATTTTTGATGAATAGTGAAAAACACTGAGATATAGTTTAAAACAGAATTTTTTTAATTAATTATTTATTTTATTTAAATTTATTTTAGGTCAAAATAGTCAAATAATAACTATATCATTTCAATTTAATTCATTAGAGTCAATTTATAATAATTTTAGATATATAAAAATTTTATATAACTTTTCACAGTCTTTTACCCCCCTCTTAAGAGAATTTGCAAATTCACAGAAAACATAATTTTACCGATTCTGTGAATGGAATTTAAAAAATCTGAGAGACACGGTTGATATAAGTAAGTAAAATGTGGTTCAATAAGATGAAAGTAATTTTTTGGTGAATAGTAACTTTTTTACTTTTATTTACCACAGTTAAAAGTAATGAGGGTAATTAAGGGTAAAAATGATATTATTATTAGTCTAACATAGTCATAATTCTAATGGATAAGTATTGTTAGACCAAAAACAACCTTAATAATAAAATATTAACCTCTTTGGACCAATTTTAATAGATTAAGACATTTATTATTATTTAATTCAAAGAAGAGTTAAAAGAGTTAAAATCAATGTTTAATTACTAAAACATTTTTAATATAGGGTTATACATAAGATAAATTCTATTATTAATATTCCATAGAAAGTTAAAAATATTTCCTACCTAATGGTATTATATTTATAATTTTTAGACAATAAATAATTAAATATATTTATGACACATTGGTGATGCAGTAATTACCTAATTAATAAAATATTAAAATAATTGATAATATAAATATCTAAATAAATGTAATTTGAGACATTTTATGAAGTACACTAATTTTATAGGTTGATATTACATATTATTATTGGTAATTTTAAATTTTTTAGAGGTAATAATTCTGTTATGAAACTATCAAAAACAAAATACCCAATAGTGTCAAAATTGACATAGAAGAGTTTTTAAAACAAATATTATATTATTAATTGATATTCTCTTCATAAAAATCTAAGGATCAGCCAAAAGACTTTTATAATGATATGTGTTTCATTAATGGACCACTTGGGGGTCTCTTGGAAGTATATAGTATGTTTATTAACTATATAATATAAAAATACAAAGAGACATGGTAAATGCCAATCTATTTAACTAAGAGTTAAATCAAAAAGATAAAGTTAATACAGTGACCCATACATGTCTAGAACCTATGGGTTGAGTTGTTTTAGACCTATAACCACCTTATCATTTAAATAATCTTTTTTTGAGCCTTTAAACCGAAAATAATTTTGTTATAAAATAATATTTCTAGGTTTTCCTAATGTTCCCCTCACCCCTCTTATAAAAGGTCACTCCCCCTTTTCACTAATTCACAACTTCAAAGACATTTAGCTCGGCCAACCGCTTCTAAAATACCAAATAAACATCCCTCACTTCATCCTAGAGGCCTTCCTTTAGTCATAAAGCTAACCTAAAGATTCCTTTTGATCAAATCAAAAGGAAGTACCCGAAGAAGAGGTAATTTTTTCACCACCCTCTTTCAAGTTCCTTTCTTCTTCCACTTATTTTTCTTTTTTATTTCCATTCTAAAATAATAACTCCAGTATCTTATATAAACTATGATTTTATTATAAATATGGTAAACCAAATTCAGTATTCTATCAATCCATTTAATGACATGTCACAATACATGCGTACGTACAGCTTACCGTCTCCATGTCGTGGTGTAATTGTTATTCAAAACATTATTATTGGGATGGGTATGATAATGATGTGTAATTTAAGTAAATAATAAATATATAATTATAATTATTATATATATATGATATGGCATCCAATTATATACGAATTTAATATCAAATGAATGATATTTTCACTTGTGCATATGTGCGGACTACCCTTTCCACGAACACGATGAGATTCATTCCCCATCGTATCCATTCAAGAATAATTTTCATATGATGTTTAAAAATAATATTTAAAGACTTAATATTATTCTGGATATGAATAATATACAACCTATCCATAACGAACATTGGCTTATGTAACAAAACATATAGATTAAAATGAGTATGTTAACACCTGAAACGAGAATAATAAAAATATATTATTAACAAAGAAATGTTAAAAGATAATATATGATATCAAATTATTTTATATAATTCTTGTTTAATTTAATAACAATTATTTCACCATTATATAGGAGGTTAACCTACCCTCAACCAAGGAAAAGTGCAAGGTAAGGGTTTATTTCACAATATATTCATTATCTGAGATTGTTTATAAGTAATTATCTACTAGGACATCTTTATCATCTACATCCATTTTTCTTAAAAATGTATTTCAAATCATTCTTATTATTTTACAGACTATGGGCTAAATTAATTTATACCCTTGTTTGATGTTTTATAAGAAGATTATAAAGGAATTTTCCCGTCGTTTTCAAATCAATGTCCTTTTAATCCTTTTCGATAAAATTATGGTAAGAATGCCTTTTTTAACTTATACGGTGGGTGCGGATGTATTCCACCATTATAAAATTGACAAAGAATCCCTTACAATCTTATAAGAATATTTTCAATGTAATTATTTTCTTTTATAATTATGTGACTTTTATATGATTTCAAAAAAAAGAGATATTTCTCCCAAATAGTTTTGATTTCGTCTATGTCGACATCCATTGATGGATTTTATGTTTATTTGAAGTTGATTTATTATCATACAAACATCCATATTGTATTCAAGGTTTTGTGATGTTTTGACTATGGATGTGTTAATTTTATACCATTCATGTTTTACGGATAATGTATTCAAATTTCATATGCTTTTTTTAAATACGAATGTTTATGTCATGTTTAAACCTATTCATATGAGGATTGCATTGGACTTAATAAGTGACAGGTAAAGCCCGCTATAGCCCCTTGATGCATCGGTAGGTCTCATGAGACAAACTAGTGTCTTGACACAAGGACATGAAAAAATATTATTTGTAGTCTTGGAACAAGGCCTTGACTATGTGGTCATGATAGTCTGGCATTATGTATTCCATCATTATGAAAGTGGTTATTGATATTGCCTGTGATTATTCAACTAATAGAATATCCATGTGAATAAGTAAATGGAATTATTTAATTTTATCTTTTCCATATTATGTTTAAGTTCAAGTTTAAAAGGTTTTTGTTTTAGTTATACATTGCCTTAAATGTTTATGCTTATTTACAAAAGTTTCTTCTATATTGTTATCTTTACTGAGAATCTGATCTCACGCCTTTCTATGTTTTATTTTTACCAGGATGTGAAGAATTATTTTATGAATGACCTGAAGGGGTAGTCTGAGGGGATATGAGTGTGGTATATAGAGGAAAGATGTTGTTTTAGTTTTTCACATTATGATTTAATGTAAACATTATAAATGTATCTAGTGATTTCAAGGCTACTAAAATAATCGGTCTTTAGAGATTTAATCTTTTGTGATCATGCCAATGTTATGTAATATTGCACCGAATCTGGGTAACTTTGGTCGGGTTGTTACATTTATTACATTATGGAACATGCATTAAATTGCACAAAATGTATTATTTAATTACATTAAAAATTATTATTTCTCACTTGATGTGGTCTTTGTCCATCAAAAATACTCAATATTAATTGAATACCTGATTAAATATTTATTTAAATATCCAATTCATCATTACAATAAATTTAAATAATAAACATGAATATAATTATTCCTCGATCATAAGAATAATTTTTATTCTATATGTCAAATTCAAATATAATTTAGTCAATTTTTACATAATCAATGTGTTTGTTACCATCTAGGATGATTTGACAATAGAATTAGGTGGTATTTTGTAAATTCCATAATTACTCTCTAGAAAATGGTCAATGAATACCTGAGAAAGAAATTAATTTCCAAACATTGATGCCTATATAGGAATTATTAGTGTGTAATGTAATCACATTGTCAAAATATATCATCAAACAAGATGAAAATCTATTTCACCAATTTTTATGATCAATATATCATTCACCGTTATCTGATATAAACATGTCGGTACACAGTGGATATAGAATTTAATATGATGGTTTGATTCTAATCAAAGGGATAAAATATCAACATCCATAAATATTGAAGGGAAAAATCCTTCCTCAAATTATTCATTAATAAAACATGAACAGTGATGCACCGGACATATTAATCTTCTCCATTAAGAATTATCAACACAATTTATTAAATTCATCTATGGGAATGGGTTATAATATTTATTAATAATAATATTAAATTCTAAAGAATATTAAAAAAATAGTTACAAATATTTAATGATTCCAAGACATATGGAATTCTTTCTCATAGGTTTGTTTTTGTAATCTATCATTTTGGAGAATACCAAGTAACGACATTATGAGAATAAGCCTAGTCCAATTATGATTACTCACACTGGAGAGTCACATTCTATGGGTCCCATTACATAATGTTATCCAACAATAGAAAAATATTAAAAAATATTATCATTGTAAATCATGGTTAACATCTTATAAAGGAAATTCTATGACCTTATCAATGAAACTGATATTCTATAAAATTATTACATCAAATTCATGTTGAACAATGATCAATATGTAATAATATGTTTTATTAAAATTCATTCCATGTAATGGACCGGACCCCTCCGGTCCATTCCTTTGTTGAAATCGATCTGGTCAACACAACGCACGTTATAATGATTTTTTATGGTGACGATTTAATAAATTTTAATTGGGGTTTTGTTATAAGTGTTATACTAAATAATAATAATAATAATGTTGGCTTAATTTTTTTGAATGATCCGTTAATAAATTTAAATATTGAATTACATTCAATGAGATTGGAGAGAGAAAATGTTTAAATGAAATAAAGATTTAATATTTAAACCAATAAAATAAATAATTTAAAGAGGAGTCAATCATGGGACGTGTTGAACATGGAGAAAAGAAAGTGGGAGGCGCCACTTGTGGAGTGAGTTAAATATTTGAAATAAATTAGAGAGAGAGTGTGAGAATTAAAAGAGAAGTAATAAAAGAAAAGAAAAAGAAACCAATTAAGGAGAAAAGGATAAAGGCGCACCAAATTCGAGAGAGAGGGTTGGGTGGATTTAGGTATTTGAAATAAATCAATTAAAAATAATAATATAATAATCATGTTAATGTTTTTGTAGGTAAAACACTTTTCCGACCATAACTCATTCGTGTGACCTCGGTTTCACGAACCGTCTGCGGTAGTGTGACCCTGACATCAAGACAAAAATTACGAGTCCCATATTGGAGGACTTTTTCGGGGTTTCGGATTGGGTACCCGAAGCGGTTGGTAAATAATAGATTTAATATTATTATTAAATCTTTGGCTCGTCATAACTTCTATGTGCGACATCCGATTGGCTTCTCATCAGTGGCGACGTGATCCAATAATAAATAAGGTCAATTCAGTCTAATGTTTAATATTAAATTATGGTTCATGTCTCGGGTCCATGAGACACCCAATAAAAATAATATTGTTATTATTACGGGATCTTGTATCCAACGTATCTCCCTCATATGGTATCAGATTGACGATCTGTCAGCGACAGCGTAACCCTGAAATTATGACGGTCATTTTATGAACATTAATGAGCTACTTTTATGATTCATGCCTCGGGTCAACGAAACACCACATATTAATAGAATTATCATTTTTTATTAAAACGCGTGGAAACCGCGTGACGTGTCGTGTGTTGACCAGTCAAAACACGTAACGGGTGTACAGTCACACCGTGTATTCATCAATACACGCTGCATACTGTTTTAACTATTCGTTGGCTATATAAGAAAGGGTCGCCGATTATTTCCAGACCAATCGCTTCTTCTTCGCACGACGACACTCTTGGATGATCAAAAGTCTTCCTCCTCTAACTTCTTTGTCCGAGCTCCGAATTACGATCCGTCAGCGGCCACAGGATCGTAGCGATGAGAGGAAGCTTCTAATCCTAGACTTTTCACCTTTCCTTCTGGACTTCCTTCTCCAGCATCCATCCTAGGAGGCGTTTGTCGGGTTTGGCGAAGGCGGAGGACACCGAAGGACGTCGTCGGAAGCGACGTGATCGGGACCTTTTGAGGTAGGGGTTTACCTTCGTCTCTCTTTTTGGTTCAACATGCGGGGTGAGATATTTTTATTTTGTTCCATGGGATGCAATTGAACTTTAAATAAAGATAATAACCGGATAAAGAAGGTTTTGGGGTTTTGTGCTGTTTCTATTGCCTTCCAGTTTCTTTATCTTCTGATTGTGAGTTTGGATTGAAAGGCCTTTGCCTAATGAAAATCAAGGCCGTTGGTGGCCTTTGCGTGCGGAACTGATATCTGAATTGTTTGTGGTTGGATTTGTTAAAACATGGAAAATGGATAAGTATGTAAAGACTATCTGATTAAATGAGAATGAAAACCTTGTGTGATCACCCCGATTGAACAAAGTTGGAATAATGAACATGTTGGTGGTTTGGTTGTTTTGTGGAAAATGCCTTTGTTTATGAAAAGTGTTTTGATTATGAAAAGTGTTTTGAAGTAAAAGGTGTTTTCAAATGCGGAAATGTTTTGTGTGTGGAAAGGGTTTTATGTGTGGAACATTGAAATAAATGAATGATGTAATGTTGTATGGTTGTAGTAATCTCTTGTACATGAAATGGCATGTGGTTGCTTGCGTTTTACCTAACCTTGGTTGTGGATGGCAGGGATATGTCTGTGAAAGGTTTTGTCTGGATGTTAGTTGACAAGTAGTAATAATTTTTTAAACCATTGCATGAAACATGAAAACCTAAATGGGGTTGGGGGATGATTGTTTGGTTGTTGATGCATGCTTCGTGGTAGCAGTGCCGAGGCACATGCTCAGTTTCTCTTTTTAAGAAGCCATAGGTTGGGCTGTGTGTTTGGTATGTGTATATATATAATTATATCTTTGTGTCCTGTCGCACCACACCCATGTCAAGCACCTAGTGCCGAACACTCGCATTTTATGGGAGAGGGTGTTCCCCCTTAGTTACTACCTCCTTCATGCTCCTTCTTCCATAGGCTATGATGGCTTGAGGTGACCTTACACCCAAGACTCTTCAGGTAGGTCTCGGAGGCTGTGATGGCTTGAGGCGACCTTTAGCCCAAGAATCTTCGGGTAGGCTTACCGTTCCCAAGAACCTTCGGGATGAGGCCCAGGTGTCTGCGGGCGGGTTAGTGGTTGTGGCCCAGGTGTGTGCGGGAGAGATTCGTGGTTGTGAGGCCCAGGTGTGTGCGGGCGGGATGCGTGGTTTGGACCAGGTGTGTGCGGGCGGGAAGAGTGTGGTAGCTTCAGGACGTTTGCCGTTAGGAAGAGAATCATCTAATTAAGTGGGAAATGGTGTGGGGTACCCAATACTTTTGTTCTATATATATACTAAACTTGTTTGTGTTACTTGGTGAGTGTGACCAGTGAGGCTGGGTGGATAGTTTTTCCTTGTTAGTTTCTGGTTCTTCTGTTTTCTCACTGGACCTTAGGGTGTCTCCCCACGTGTGCACGAGATATTTAGGTTTCCCTACTGAGTATACTTGTATGATCACCCTACGTTTACTTTCAGGTTTCTAGGAGGACTACCAGGGCCGTGCGGGACCCTACTAGTCGGGCAGTTGGTGTTGTTGCAGTTGTTGTTCTCTTGTTTTCCTTGGCATTGTACTTTTGAGCTTCCTTGTACTTGTACCTTGTTATAAAAATTGTTTAAACATGCATGTAGGCTTTGTTTGGGTTTATTTATATACACTTGTTCTTTTCCCTTTTTAGTGGTTGACTTGTCCTATTTCCCGATCCAAAATAATAAAAAGGGTAATGCCTCCCATATTTGTGAAAACTCATACCCTTGGTGCTAGTCGCCAACCCGGGGCCTACTGGAGGCGGGACTCGGGGGGTCATTATCTCCCTATCCCCATTGCCAGCTCAGGAGGGGCATCTTTGATGGGAGGGGGTCGTGACAGAATGGTATCAGAGGTGATGGTTGAGAGATAGGATGGAGTCTGGAGTTAGGCACAGTGAAGATTGCATGGGATGGTAGGGCAACAATGTCCGTTAATCATGGTGCGTGACATAGGCCAGGGAAGACCGGCTAGGACACGGGATTTTAGGGCCCCCCGTGATCCGATGCATGGATTATGAGCCTACCGAACGGCCAAGTGAGACTATATTGATTGCATGGTAGAGACCCTAGGGAAGGTACATGCATCATCATGTTTGTGTTTTACTTGATTTGGGTGTTCTGGGAAAGAAAATGAAATAAAATGATAATTAAAACTTTCAGTTTTTCATTACTACTTAGGCCTAGGAGTTCCCTGTTTACCGAACAACTATGGCACCTGGACGTCAACAGAACGGAAGAGGAGTGGGACACAAACAATTTCATGCAATAGAAGTGGAAACCCTAGAAAGGCCAGAGATCAAGAGAGATGTTTCCGGTTTTACTTAAATGCTCTCATTTATGTTTTGTTTAAATTCAACATCATCACACTCCTTTGTTGAAACTCATTCTCGCCCATGCTTTGGGCCTGGAACTTTTTTTTCATGAATTTATAATGCTAATTTGTTTCCCTCTTTCCTTTAAATGTGTGTGAAGAGTCATAACATGTGGGGGGAGGAGGACCTAATCCTTAATCAAGACGCATTAATGAGGATGCGATTAAACCCGTGCAGGCGAGTCAGTTCCACCTAAAGCAGATAGTATCTTGACATAGGAGAGGGAATTCCTAACTCATAGAATTGTTGGTTTGTTTCTTGTTATGACAAGAGCCCTAAGAGGTATCTTGCGGAGTGGTTGTTTGGATCCATTCTTTTTCTTGGTTGGTTTTTAATTCTCGAGGACGAGAATGTTTTAAGAGGTATCTGATGTAATGGACCGGACCCCTCCGGTCCATTCCTTTGTTGAAAGCGATCTGGTCAACACAACGCACGTTATAGTGATTTTTTTTGGTGACGATTTAATAAATTTTAATTGGGGGTTTGTTATAAGTTTTATAATAAATAATAATAATAATAATGTTGGCTTAATTTTTATGAATGATCCATTAATAAATTTAAATTTTGAATTTAATTCAATGAGATTGGAGAGAGAAAAGGTTTAAATGAAATAAAGATTTAATATTTAAACCAATAAAATAAACAATTTAAAGAGGAGTCAATCATGGGACGTGTTGAACATGGAGAAAAGAAAGTGAGAGGAGCCACTTGTGGAGTGAGTTAATGATTTGAAATAAATTGGAGAGAGAGTGTGAGAATTAAAAGAGAAGTAATAAAAGAAAACAAAAAGAAATAAATTAAGGAGAAAAGGAGAAAGGCGCACCAAATTGGAGAGAGAGGGTTGGGTGGATTTAGGTATTTGAAATAAATCAATTAAAAATAATAATATAATAATCATGTTAATGTTTTTGTAGGTAAAACACTTTTCCGACCATAACTTATTTGTGTGACCTCGCTTTCACGAACCGTCTGTGGTAGTGTGACCCTGACATCAAGACAGAAATTATGAGTCCCATATTGGAGGACTTTTTCGGGGTTTCGGATTGGGTACCCAAAGCGGTTGGTAAATAATAGATTTAATATTATTATTAAATCTTTGGCTCGTCATAACTTCCATGTGCGACGTCCGATTGGCTTCTCATCAGTGGCGATGTGATCCAATAATAAATACGGCCAATTCAGTCTA
This sequence comes from Viscum album, assembly GCA_963277665.1. NCBI lineage: Eukaryota > Viridiplantae > Streptophyta > Magnoliopsida > Santalales > Viscaceae > Viscum > Viscum album. The sequence goes on from OY728127.1 coordinate 2,020,680,738, forward strand.
ATGTTTAATATTAAATTATGGTTCGTGTCTCGGGTCCACGAGACACCCAATAAAAATAATATTGTTATTATTACGGGATCTTGTATCCAACGTATCTCCCTCATACGGTATCGGATTGACGATCCGTCAGCGATAGCATAACCCTGAAATTATGACGGTCATTTTAAGACCATTAATGAGATACTTTTATGACTCATGCCTCGGGTCAACGAAACACCACATATTAATAGAATTATCATTATTATTAAAACGCGTTGAAACCGCGTGACGTGTCGTGTGTTGACCAGTCAAAACACGTAACGGGTGTACAGTCACACCATGTATTCATAAATACACGCTGCATACTGTTTTTCCTATTCATTGGATATATAAGAAAGGGTCGCGGATTATTTCCAGACCAATCGCTTCTTCTTCGCACGACGACACTCTTGGATGATCAAGAAGTCTTCCTCCTCTAACTTCTTTGTCCGAGCTCCGAATTACGATCCGTCAGCGGCCACAGGATCGTAGCGATGAGATGAGGCTTCTAAGCCCGGACTTGCCACCTTTCCTTCTGGCCTTCCTTCTCCAGCTTCCATCCTAGGAGGCATTTGTCGGGTTTGGCGAAGGCGGAGGACACCGAAGGACGTCGTCGGAAGCGACGTGATCGGGACCTTTTGAGGTAGGGGTTTACCTTCGTCTCTCTTTTTGGTGCAACATGCGGGGTGAGATATTTTTCTTTTGTTCCATTGGATGCAGTTGAACTTTAAATAAAGATAATAACCAGATAAAGAAGGGTTTGGGGTTTTGTGCTGTTTCTATTGGCTTCCAGTTTCTTTATCTTCTGATTGTGATTTTGGATTGAAAGGCCTTTGCCTACTGAAAATCAAGGCCGTTGGTGGCCTTTGCGTGCGCAATTGATATCTGAATTGTTTGTGGTTGGTTTTGTTAAAATATGGAAAATGGATAAGCACGTAAAGACTGGATGATTAAATGAAAATGAAAACCTTGTGTGATCACCCCGTTTGAACAAAGATGGAATAATGAACATGTTGGTGGTTTGGTTGTTTTGTGGAAAATGCCTTTATTTATGAAAAGTGTTTTTATTATGAAAAGTGTTTTGAAGTAAAAGGTGTTTTCAAATGCGGAAATGTTTTGTGTGTGGAAAGGGTTTTATGTGTGGAACTTTGAAATAAATTAATGATGGAATGTTGTATGGTTGTGGTAATCTCTTGTAAATGAAATGGCATGTGGTTGCTTGCGTTTTACCTAACCTTGGTTGTGGATGGCAGGGATATGTTTGTGAAAGGTTTTTTCTGGATGTTAGTTGCCCAGTAGTAATAATTTGTTAAACCATTGCATGAAACATGAAAACCTAAATGGGGTTGGGGGATGATTGTTTGGTTGTTGATGCATGCTTCGTGGTAGCAGTGCCGAGGCACATGCTCAGTTTCTCTTTTTAAGAAGCCATAGGTTGGGCTGTTTCTTTGGTATATGTATATATATAATTGTATCTTTGTGTTTTGTCGCACCACACCCATGTTAAGCACCTAGTGCCGAACACTCACATTTTATGGGAGAGGGTGTTCCCCCTTAGTTACTAGCTCTTTCCTGCTCCTTCTTCCATAGGCTATGATGGCTTCAGGTGACCTTACACCCAAGACTCTTCGGGTAGGTCTCGAAGGCTGTGATGGATTGAGGCTACCTTTAGCCCAAGACTCTTCGGGCAGGCTTACCATTCCCAAGAACCTTCGGGATGAGGCCCAGGTGTCTGCGGGCGGGTTAGTGGTTGTGGCCCAGGTGTGTGCGGGCGAGATGTGTGGTTGTGAGGCCCAGGTGTGTGCGGGCGGGATGTGTGGTTTGGCCCAGGTGTGTGCGGGCGGGAAGAGTGTGGTAGCGTCAGGACGTTTGCCGTTAGGAAGAGCAGCATCTAATTAAATGGGAAATGGTGCGGGGTACCCAATACTTTTGTTCTATATATATACTAAACTTGTTTGTGTTACTTGGTGAGTGTGACCAGTGAGGCTGGGTGGATTGTTTTTTCCTTGTTAGTTTCTGGTTCTTCTGTTTTCTCACAAGACCTTAGGGTGTCTCCCCACTTATGCACGAGAGCTTTAGGTTTCCCTACTGAGTATACTTGTATGCTCACCCTACGTTTACTTTCAGGTTTCCAGGAGGACTACCAGGGCCGTGCGGGACCCTACTAGTCGGGCAGTTGGAGTTGTTGCAGTTGTTGTTCACTTGTTTTCCTTGGCATTGTACTTTTGAGCTTCCTTGTACTTGTACCTTGTTATAAAAATTGTTTAAACATGCATGTGGGCTTGGTTTGGGTTTATTTATATACACTTGTTCTTTTCCCTTTTTAGTGGTTGACTTGTACTATTTCCCGATCCAAAATAATAAAAAGGGTAATGCCTCCCATATTTGTGAAAACTCATACCCTTGGTGCTAGTCGCCAACCCGGGGCCTACTGGAGGCGGGACTCGGGGGTCATTATCTCCCTTTCACCATTGCCAGCTCAGGAGGGGAATCTTTGATGGGAGGGGGTCGTGACATTACATTATGTATTAATTTAATCAAAATGAAAACTCTTGATCCTAGGACAACATCTCCAGAAAATAATGTCTTAAACAAGAACTAACTATTTATGGAATTCAGTCTTCTATGCCTCACATGATAATAATATTTCTACTGAGTTGTGAATTTTTTTAATGGGATTAACCATGTTGTCTTCCAATGAAATACTTCTCACTAAAACCCCACTTCTCTGAGAAAAATACCTCCTGAGATGATACTTTCTATGTATGTTTTGTGTTTCATGATGTGACCTAGGATCCTTTGCAAGATCCCCCTGTAAAGTATTATCAGAATTTTTTGTGATATGATATTTATTAATAGGTAACAAAAATGGAACTTTTACTATGCTATATTCCCCTATTTATCCTTCCACCACCCGACATGCAGTAATATACTCAGACTCTACCATAGATTCTATGACCATAACTAACATCAATATTTTCTAGATCATAATACCTATATTAAAAATGAATATATATCTTGTTTGAGACTCCATGTCTCTTTATCTATTTTGAAACTATAGTCCACATGAAATTTGATTTATATTTCATCATATCCTCCATAGATCAGGAATATAACATTTCTGTGTCTAAAATACATAAGTATACTCTTTCCTACCATCCAATGTAGGTCACCTGAATCTTCTTGATATCTTCTTTGTAAAATCCTAACCCATCATTCCACTAAACCAATAGCTAGATCAGTTTGTCACATGGCCTCATGCATGTATCCCCGTACACTAGAGGCTACCGACTAGTATCAAGGGTCTTAGGAGGCGATAATGGGGAGACTATAACCTCTTATCAATGTATCATAGTTGTATATCAGATTATATAAAAAGTCAATAATGCAAGGTTTAAATAGAAATGATAAAGCATTGGAAGACAGATTCTTATATAACTGAACAAAAGTGGCCAACACAAATTTATACCACATATGAATGCATGCCATGGTAATTGATCACGATGGAAAGAAGTAAACAAAATAGAAGTCTTTAATATATATTTCTATAGTAATGAAAAGATTACAAATACTCATGGAGAACTCTATGACCATCCAGAGCTCCATCTCGGTCCTTTTCTCATGACTCCTAGCTACAATCAACAGAACAATCCTCTTATATCCTGTAAATATAAGGTCTACATGGGTACCATGGGTACACGAGTAGGTTGTGAGATTTAAATATCGATAGTCTAGAACCCATGATGTCTAGAGAAACCCATTGAAATATAAATTATAAAGTGATTAGGTATGAAAATTTAATAAACAAAATTTTATAAATAAGAAAACACCCATCTATTTTCCTAGGGGACACCTGAGGGCTATACCAACTTCGGATCATTTCCAGTATGTATTATCATATCATATAATATATAATATAATATATATATATAATTTTGGGTGCGTTAGTACATACCATCATCATAAAATTCCATGGGAGCTCCCATGGTCTACCCCTAACCTAGGTATAAAAGTCCTTTTTCTCAAAGCCTCTATGCATTTGATTCATGATTTTGTGGATCGGGACATACCCCCTCCATCCAAATTCGATCGGTTCTCACATGTTCTACCCATAACCCATCACTATGATCCCTTAGTCACATGGAATTATCCCATTTGAAAAAATATTATCGGCAGGATTAGGACGAATCACCATCATCCAATTCCAGGGGAGCCCTCACAACCATCCCCTAACCCAACACAAAGACCCCTTATAATTATTGAATGCATGCATTTCATATAATGTAATCATAAGTGGCATGGGATAATAATGCATCACACCCATAACATGTATATATATATATATCACAGTAGGTAAAACTACCTCCCATCCATAATAATTAATAATACTGCATGAGGTAAACCACCTCCCATCCATAGTCAATATATTAATGGATTATGGTAAAATTCCCCCAATTCATAGTCATTATATTAATGGCATGGAGTAAACTACCTCCCATAAAATGTAATGTAAATAATTCACAATACCACACAAGAATGTCTAATTCATTCAAGTCATCTCATTCTTTATTTATTCATATACAGAAAGGATGAACTAGGGCATCAGTTCACCACCCTTTTATAAAGTTCATTTACGTCTACATATGTCATTTCATATGATGCCTTTTTATAAAAAAGAGGAAGGAAATTTCCATGATATCCATTGAAACTATATTATGTAGGAAATACACTGTTTAATTTCATTAGAACAAAAGAAATCATCTCACATTAACCCTTCCTTATAGTAAGAGTCATTTAATTGAACCCATACTATTTCCCTAAACTTGGAAATCTCAATTAATTTATATGTTGGGCCCAACACATAGAATATGCCTTGGTTTGTTAACCATCAATGATAGAAATCTCACATTGTGATATCATTAGGGGCCGTTTCCTAAACATGCCATTTTTTCTACCAAAAAATTAAAATTCAATTCAAATCATTAAAATTGGGAAATTGATATCATACCATTTATCCAACACTACCAAAAAGGTACAAAAGTAGAACCAAAGAAATAAGGTGGGAAGGAAATAAAATTCTAATTGCTACTTTTCAGCTTTAAGGAAGTGCACGTCCATTAGTGGTGTATTATTATAATAACATGGCATTATTATTAAACAATAAACCATCAATTTTATGAATTTCATTAAACAGATCCAAAAAGTAATTTAACACATATATATAGGAATTTCTTGCCCTGTGCATGTTTATTAAATAACATAGATGAATATATGCATAATGAGGGACTCTACATATATTTATATACATTTACCTATGAACACGTAGGGGAGTTTCCTTAGACTCAGTGACTTGAAACAACATATATTTGTCCAACGCACTATGCAAAACATACTATGAACCTTAAAACAACAATATTACCCCATTTATAGGGTGAAAATCCATTAATAAAGAGTAAAAATTACCCAAAAATGATTCCTATTGAGCAATAGAACTTTAGCTATTTCACCTTCAGGAACGGTTGTCATAAAACACATGAAAATGGCCTAAGTGGCCATTTCTGAACCCATTTAAAGGACGAAATAGAAAAATCAGGGTTTATACCTAACCTTATGTTTGGATGAACATTATAGGGTGATAGAGAAGCCAATATTGACTAAGAAAAAAAGAGGAGATAGAGCTGAGAACCATTCCTTTAAGGTTTATACAAATAATCCATGGTATTAATGAAAAATCAGTGGAGAAGAGGGGAGTCGGGAGAGGGATTGGGTGTCCATCTTGGGCATAAGTGGGGATACAACATGGGAGTTTGGAGAAGAAGGGGGAGTGAGTTGTTTTATGCCAAAAAATTTTTCATTAAATGATCTTACTTTTAATTAGATGTCTTATTAAAAAAACTACAAAGTTTTGTTTGGACGGTTAGCAAAATCGTGCATTGACCATGCAACACCCCCTACATAAGATATCCACCTTGCATGGATTGTATCACACAGTTAGTCTACCCATGCACAAACTGTGTGGTGTATAATGTTGAGGAACTGCCTAACTATCACAACCGATGTGGGATAGGTTTTTTGGTTTGGATAAATATGTATTGCCCATCAAAAAACCATCTTTCTGACATGAACAGGGTCGTACGGTTTCCTACAGTGGGATGCATAGTTTCAGAAAATCCATGTACCATCTACAGCCATTAAATAAATTGTATTTGTGGGGTCTAGTGCTCCTGAAACACCTTGTCCCACCCATGAAACTTAATGAGCCTTCTCCCATGTCCAAAAATATCACTTAATGAGGTTAAAACTCTCGGGAATCCATCCTAAATCACAACTATAAAAAACCAATTCACTAAAACAATTCAAAACCCTTTGAATTTTAGTCTGGATTAAAATACGTGACATTATAACCTTCCCACCATAGTACTTATCATATATGAGAATCCTTTACTAACAATGTAACACATCACATGACCTACAGGGGCCATGAAGAATTGTCAAAGGGTTGTTTTTTCTTCCCAGACACCGAACGCCCCCTTAAGCATCTTTTTATTAATGCGTAACATGGGACATTTAAAACTCAATAAAATTAACATTTTCTAAGCGAAATGTTATGAGGGATCCAACCTGAACCTATTTCCCAGAGGTGTTATCAAGTTGTTATCTCATTAAGCCTTTGGCCAATGTCACTTCCCACATATGGTTTAAATGTTAACTGTTTAATTCAATCCTATGGATCAAACTACCGTTGGAATTACTTTACAGGAATGTATCCATGAATCACAACAATGCTCCAAGAATGATTTCTGAAATATTTTTAATGGACCACTACCCATCAACCGCATTTAACCCAAGTCGATCCGACTCTCATGAAAATCATCGACACACAAAAAACCACACTCATCTTCTTCTAATGGATTTTGTAAAAACATTTCTTCACCAACCATAAAAATTTATTATGGATTGAAAATTTTCCGGACTCATGGATAATTAATCAATAATATGTCCATATTACATAGCCAGTTTTTTATAAGCTGAACCACGAGGCCTTCTCCCAAGGCCCCACACACTTACCAAAAAAATGTCACTGAAGCCTAAACCAAACTTTTGATGTCGTATCTAAGGTTAAACACCCAAGGTAACCACATGTATCACATGAAAAACTGAAATATAACCACGCAACAAGATCAACAGCTTTTAATGATTTAGTATGGCTTAAGACTGATGCTCTCTTCATGTGTCTTGGATGTCATTAAGATTAGGGCCATGATAGTTTCATTGTAGTGAAATCTTAGGGGAATTTACATGGTTTCGTGTAAATAACAGCCTACTACTAGATGGAAGAAGGGTAAAACCACCACTAGTTGACTATATAAAAATGCCTCACCATCACTGGCCGACGTCCGTCATTAACCAAACACATTACTTTACCACCTAAAGTAATTGTGTTTTTATTCAAACTCACCATCTATGTTCTATAATACCAACTCTATTTTCCAGAGGTTTCATACATAGAAATCCATATCAATGTCATGATATGGAACGATCGCCAACATAAAAAACTCCTACAAGTCTAATATCATTCAAACATCAACCTGACCATTTCCCAATGGACATTCCTGGTCGCGATCCTCGTAAATGGAAGGAAACAATTAACAAAATCATCGTGGAACTACTCTGATCCATGATCAAATTTCCCAAACATACCAATAAGATCAAAACAATTAGATTAGTGTTCCAAAACACCATAGTCAGCCAAAATCCATCTCGTGCATTGGATGAATCTTGTTCTCAAATACTAAGGTCACTCTACAACATAGATAACTCGTGAATGTAAAAACAAGAACAAGAGATTCATTCCATAGTCGTATTGCCTCATAATACCACTCATATGGTCACCGAAATTCCATGTCCTCCACTTCCATGGAAAATAAAAGCATCAAACAACCAATGAAGAAACCGACTATTCTCAAGTCATGTTTATCCAAGTGAAACCGAGAACTTCCATATTCACAAACCCTCTAAGAGGTAAAAGAAAAGCATGAACACATATCTGAACAAGTGTTTCATTAGAGATTGAAATTACTACAATGAACTAAAAATTCTAAATGAAACAAACTTCTATAAATCATATGACACAGGTATGGAAACTAAGTTCTAAGGGCGCTACCTACTATGGGCTAGCCCCTTCTAGAAACAAAATATCATCCTTAACACTAGGGAACGTCAAATGAACACCACCAGGATCAATATATTATAATTTTAACCATTTCTAAATAGTGGGAAGACTAAGGAAAACACATATTGTTCTATTCTAATGCAACTCAAAAGGGATATAAAAACTACCCAAACACGATGGTTTAAAAAATACGACACCATTAAAGTTTCCATGTTGAGGACCTTTATTCATAAACAAATTTATCCTCATAAACACATTAAAGGATTTAAGAACTATTAATAATTGAATACATGAATGTATCATAAATGTCATTTTAAATATTTCATTGAAAAGTTTTCAAAAAAAATCATAAAAATTACTTTTTAATAGAAAAGAAAACCTAGAAAGGTTATAATGAGCCAACCTGGGTCCTCTAAAAAGAAACTCCATTGTAGTTGGCCACATGTCAAATTCTATAAACACCTAACCAGATCATTCCATAAAACAATTCCCTCCACCAACCAACTTGGGTCTGGTTATAGATTTAAGCATTCAACAAATTAATTTCATGTTATAACAAAATAGATTTCACATTTATAACCATATCAAAATATATAAAATGGATTTAATATTAATATGGTCTTCTATTTCCCAATTAATGAAGTTCACATACACATCATGGATTGAATATTTTATCGAACTAATTGAAACCATTTTACCTATGCCCTTTTAATTCTAACGGCCTTTTACAATTGTTCAAATACACATGTTACATTTTCCCAGCTATAAGGAACACATACACCTTATAAATAAATATTTCTTTCTTTCATAATCACAACTTGTTTACATAAATCAAAATAGTATAAGAATTCTATCAAATGAAAAAAAAATAGAATGGAATTTACTCAACTAAAAATATTACATTTACTGGAAAGAATTAATAATAATTACCTAATAAGGAGAAAACGAATCATGTTACTGGGGTACATAACATAGAATACACCATCATGTAATGGCATGGACCTACTTTGTCTATTACGTTCTCAAAATATAATTTTGTGTTGTTCTAGGAGGCAATGGTAACTCACATAGAGTGTTTTCCAATATTATTGTTTTTTACATTGGTAGGATGAGGCATTGGTAGGGCAAGGAGTTCTTAGGTAGAGGTGTAGGTAGGTTGGGGAGATGGTAGGTCGATGTGTCGGTAGGTCATCTGTCGGTAGATCAGGCTTTTTTGGGCAGATGTCGGTGAGTGATATCAGTTAGTGGCGTCAGTGAGTGGCATCAGTGAGTGGAATCCGTCAGTAGCATCTATGAGTGGCATTATAGAGTAGATTTAATGAGTCTTGTCAATGTCCCACCCATCAGTGAGTCATTTTGCATATTTTCTATGTTTTTTCATTTTCAACCCTCCTAATTTTTATTTGATGTAAATTGAGATTCAAGCCTTGTTTGAGAATATATAAAATGGTTTCCAATGATAATAATTATAAATATAATATCCTAACACTATTTGGACTTTGAAATAGTAAACACACATGGTCTTGACCATAATCTGACTTTAATTTCATTTGTAACCATTCATCTATTGACATTGGATCTGGCTCTTCTTAGCTGAGATCTTCTCTTCCTAGTGGGTTTCCATTTTTCTCCTAGTTCTCTGAGTACCTTTCTTCCCCCAAGGTGTCATGCACTTTTTTTCAGATGTCTATTTAGTTTTCCCCCAAAGTCATTCTTACTACTCACATGACCCCTTGATTCAGTGCATGAATGATTTAAAGATCGTATGTTGTTCCATATAGGGATTCTTTTGTATCTCATTCTTTTGTACAACATTCTGGTTGGGTGTACTCATGTCCCCTTGGGAATACAGTTGGGACCAAAATAAGTGAAGAAAATAATAAGATATAAATGTTGGGTTTTGGAAGATGATGGCCATGGTATCCTTATTTTATATGTTATCCTTGATCTATGTTTTTAAGGGTTGTATTCCGTTTTAAAATAAAGGTCATTGGTGGTCTCTATTTACGCACCATTATGGATTATAGATACTAATTGTTTTTTGATACTCAGGAACAACCATATGATTGTGAAATTGGTTAAAAAATAATTTGATTCCCAAGTATCATGCATGTTTTGTGATAACACTTATTTTATCAAGTGGAATTAAAGAATGAGTGTTTTATAAATCTAAATCACTTTTCCTTTAATGGTGTGGCTATGTGTAGTGTGTGAATACGTTCACCCTTGTGTCTATGTCGGTCATGTGATGTTGTGGCTTGGAGTCTATTTTCGTTTATGGGTTGGTAAGGGTTGTGTGATGGTATCTGACGAATGAGAGATTGATTGATTGTGGAATGGATGAACGTTTCATGCAGTGAAACTGAATTTGGGTAGTGGTAAGGTAGCAGGGCTACAAGATCGAGTTACGTTATGTGTATGTTTATGGTTGTGTTGGGTGTGGTGTTTTTGTGAAGTGGTAATGAAATGTTTGGTAGTAATGAAGCATGTTGGGGTATTTTCTTCTTGAGAGGATAAATATGGTGACATTACATTGAAGAATGATAGTTTAAGTGGTTGATTAGGTGTTCATGAAAGGGGATTTTGTTGTGGGTTTGCATGTCAGTTATGTTTTGTTGTTGTAATGCATGTGGTGTTTTTCTTGTAGTAGTGATTTTATGTTGATTTAGGAGGGATAATTATAACTATGGATGGTGTTAACTTCTATGTGTCTTTATTCCATAGTTTCTAGAGACTTTTGTGAAGTGTGTGTGGGGGTTATGATGTTACTCATGGTGTGCTTCATGAGTTGGGATAGAATTACAAAATTTGATTTTTAATAACATTGAGTTGAATGGGTATTATGTATTGGAGAATTTTGAACCGGATTTCATTAACAATATCTGAAGGGATATATGATGGTGTAAATACATGCATATAGTGGTAAAAACATATGTGGTTCTTTGTGGGATGGTTGTTTGTTTGAAAACCCATAGGATGGGCTGAGTGTTTTTTACCTAAGTTTATAAGCTTGTAGTACATTGTGATTTCTATACAAACCCCACCTATGTTGAGCATTATTTTTTGAACACACCTATTTTTATGGGGGAGGGTTTCCTTTCCCAACATCCCAGTGGGAGGATGGATGGCTGGTTATTTTCTTTACTATACTTCCTCTTCTAGGAATTGGTATTCCAAGACTATTCGGGAAAATTATGGGGATGTTTCTTTGCCTAGGTGTATGTGGATGAGTTTTTCTTTCCCATGTGTCTATCATATTAAATATTTTATATTTTACATGATTTATTTTGGATGAGGTAGTGGTTTTTTTGCCAAGGTGTCTATGGGTGGGATATGATGTGGTTTCGGACCATGAGTTTTGTGGGCGGCATGTGGTTTGTGACCCAGGTGTGTGAGGGCAGGTTCTGATAGTTGGGATTACGAAAAAGTGTGGTAGTATCAGGATTTTAACCATTATAGATGAGAAATTGATAAGTGGGAAGTGGTGTATGGTAAAAAAATATCGACGTGCTAACTATTTTTTTTACTTTACATGACTTGCGTTATTTGGTGAGTGTTCCTTTGTGAGGTTGGGGTGGATGTTATATAATTGGTTATTCTTTTTTTTCTACACATGTGCATGAGTGACATTGTCTTTTCCTATTGAGTATACTTTTATTATATCCCTATATATATAAATGTTTTTTCAGGTTTCTAGGGGAATGATGTGGACCATGATGGACCATACTAGATCGGTCGTTTTGAATAGTTTCTATGTTTCTTCTTAGTTTTTGGTACCTATTGAAGTTTTTTTTATTTCTAACAATTTTAAAATTAAACATGAATATGGGATGGATTTTGGGATCTTTATATATATATATTTATCTTGGAGTATTTTTGGATGATACATATTATTTCATAATCATGGTTACTATAAAAAGGGAAATGAATCCTATTTTTGTGATATTTTTAGACCTCATGTGCTGGTCTCCAAATTCGGGCCTATTAGTGGTGGGACTCGAGAGTCATTATCTTTTTATCATTCTAAAGAAGGAATGTCATTGATCTATTCAATCCCTCCCCTCATTTTTAAGAAGGAGGATCGGGGCAGAATGATATCAGAGGTGATGGTTGATATATTGGGCGGAATTTGGAGTTAGGAATAGTAATGATTTAATTAGAATGTAGCTCATAGTTTTAGGTAATCATAGTGCAAGAAATAGGCCAGGGATTAACTACTAGGACCAATGATTTTTGGGCCCCTCATGATACAATGCAAGAACTATGAGTGTACCAAACAACCAATAGAGGAAACACCATTTGAAGGGTAAAGACCATGGGGAAAGTATATTCATTATGATGAATTGATTTCTTGTTTTATTCTTCTTTTGGAAAAACATAAATAATCATTGAGTTAAAATTAATCCTAATTAAATTCCATACAACTCAATGTTAGGAGTTCCTTGTTTTACATTCATATATGGAATTTGTTCATATTACATGAGTGTCTTCACTAGTGGAGGCTTAGTAGGCTACCCCCATTGACTTATGGAGCGTTGACCCAGTGGGGGAGTATGATCAGTAGAATAATACCCTTTTTTCTTTCTAGAGGAAGTCATTGGAAATTTACAAAGAAAGCGATTCAAATAAATAAAATGATATATTGATTTATCAGAATGTGATCAATTTCATCTTGATCCAGGATCCGACATAGTAATTTGTTAGGTTTGTGGTCAGTAAGATGATGGGATATTCACATTGATGGTGAGTGTTGTACCGGGGGGAGAGAATGTAGGGAGAAGTTCTATGGATTGATTTTGAGAAAGGGTTCTGGGAAGAATTCCATTTTTTTAACATTAATGCTGAGAAGCGACAAGAACTACTCTCTGTGCAGTAGGGGAGTTTGTCGGTACGAGATTTGGGGATGAAGTATAAATATCACCTTCACTTTTCTGTAGATGTCTTCCTAGATTATGTGTCTCAAGAAATGCGTTTAGAGAATTCACTCTATCCTTTTCTCCAGTACGCAGTTACTCTCTTCACCTTATTGGAATACATAGAGGTTCAGAAGACGAATGAGGAAGTTGAAAGGATGAAATTGTAGAGAATTTTATCATGAGAGGGGTGTTAACTGATTTCCACAACGGTGAAGGGTTCTAGCAGTGTGTCTCCTGCACTAGGGCCTTCTAGGTATCGACCAATGGGAAGCTGACCCCAATAGTATTAGTTCTGACCTTATGGTCCTCGTCATTTTCTCATAGGTCTAGGACCGAGGTGTGTCAATTATATAGGTTGTGGGCCCTATCAAAGTCAGTGCCTAGTTATATCTCAATATGGTGGAGGTTGTGAGGTTTATCACCCACCTCAGAAGTAGTTTTCACCCAAGCCATTTCAGCAGCATGGATAGTAGGCTCCTACTCTACTGACAGGTGACAGAGTAGGTTGAGGCAATCCTCCGGGAATTCTATAAGGGACCTTGACCTGGGTGTGGTTATTGAGTTTTCCAACTATTGAGGTGAATAGGTCCTAGGAGGGATTATTTTCACACCATAGAGCCAGTTTTTCCAATAGGATAGGAGATCATTCGAGGTACGTTCAGTTTGTTCAATACTCTGGTTTGTGCCTTGTTTGATTTAGGTGCTTGAAACACCTTTGTTTCACCCAATCTATCCCATGCATTGGGATTGTACATAGATAGAATTTTTGTGCCACTAGGGTTATGTACACCAGTCATAGGTTAGACCATCTGGTTTGATGTTTTTTTGGGATGTAGACGGAGGTTTGGGACACATCAGTCATCTAGGGACCTTTTACTACTAAAATTTTTGTGATATTGTATTATTCTTGGAATCTAATGGTTTTACTCTGTTCATTATTTTATAGACTAATTTTATAGAATAGTTGAGTTTTCAGAAAATTATTGACAACATGTGTCTTTCATTTGCGAGTGGAGTTTCCTGTTGGGAATTCTGTGAATGGAGACTTCTCATACTTTATTGGATGAGCTATCAGTATAATAAATGGATTCTGGGATGGTTGGGGTTACCATAGTTTTTGGTGGAGTTCTTTAATGTTTTCCCCAATGAATTTTTGACTCTATTCCACTATATGATGTTGAGTTTGGGATAGAATTACAACCCAGTGCAAGTCTGATTTCAACGATTCATTATCGGATAGAACATTTACAGATGTAGTTTTTGCGGATCCATATTGATGATATGATGAAGAATGGATTTATCTGGCCAAGTTTATCACTTTGGGGTGCCCTAGTGTTATTTTCAATGATGTTAGATAGTGTTCAAAAGAATTTTATACACAACCAGACGTTGAATCAGGTAACATTCAAGTACTATTACACTCTCATGAGTAAAGATGTTATTTTTGACTAACTGAGGGGAGAAATTTGGTTTTATATGATCGATCTATTACTTTGGTATCACCCATTAAGATTGAATGAGGGTGAAATCCCAAATACTACTTTTAGGTATAGGTATAGGAACATCGAGTTTTGGGATATGTCGTTTTTCATTACGAACACATTGGTTATGTTAATAGGACTTATGAAATTCTCCTTTGGTGAGTTCATAGACCTGTTCATCATTGTATTCATCGATAAAATTGGAATATACTCATAGTTAGAGGTGGATCATATTGATCATCTCAGAGTTATCCTGAGGGTCCTTTGAATCCACCAGCTCTACGGAAAGCTATACAAGTGTAATTTTAGCTGTAGGGTCCACATCTTTGTACATGTGGGGTATCCTCAATGTTTATGAGTGGACCAATAGATGTTCGGGGCATTTGTTTCTTGAAAATAGCCCAAATATTTGGTATATGATTCAGTTTTCTAAGTCTAGAAGGCAATTTATGATGATTGATACCTAAATTTTCTCAATTAGTGGCCCCTTTTATGTCTTTGACTAGAAAAGGCTATCATTTTGAATGGATCGAGAAGTGTCCGGAAAAATTCATCTATCTGAAGTGAATGTTGGTCAGTTCTCCAATGCTCCCATTGCTCGAGGAAAGTGTGAAGTTTGATGTGTTTTGTGACGATTCTCAACTAGTCTTGGGATGTATGCTGATGAGAAATTAGGAGTGATCCCTATGTGTCCAAGCAGTTGGGTCCCCATGAATTTAATTATTCTATCTGTGATCTAGATCATGCAGCTGTCATATTTGCAATAATGTTTTTGTGACATTACCACATTGGATATCTCTTTGTGCTTTTCTTGGATAACAAGAACCTGAGTTTAATCTTCTTCCTATGAGATCTGAACTTTTTATAGTGATTGTGGATGGAGTTTCTCTAGGATTACAATTTTGAGATAACCTACACCTCTAGAAAGGGGAAGGTTGTGGCCGTTGCATTTTGAAGGAAGTTGTAGAAGGATATAGTTTAGGAATTTTTGAACGCTTGGAATGATATGGATTATTTGGATGACATACACATGGAATAAGGTATGGATGGAGAATAGGCTATATACTTCAGATGACGGTGCAATCAAATCAAAAAAAGAAGGTGGAGGTGTTTCAATGTTGAGACTCGGATTCAGAGGTGATGGGAGATCGCATTAACCAGGGTGATGCTACAAAGGGATAGTTATAGGATGTTCATGAACATATTTTCTTTCATGAAATATATTTTTTTCATTGGATATGCATGAGATATTTATCCATGAAATTCATATATCACCCCTTCCCTTACATCCCATATTTTTCAAGATGATAAGTGGCTTGAGAGAAATGTTTTGGTGGCCCGGGATGAAGTGGACAATGGTGGAGTTTGTGTAAAGGTTCATTGTGTTCCAACAGGTGGGGGATGGCCAACATATTCTCAGTTGTATGTTGTAGCCCTTAGATATCCCAAAGTGAAAGTGGGATGATATCTTAATAGATTTCATCATAGGATTACCCAGGGATCAGGGCGGATGTGATGACATCTGTGTAGTTGTGGATCAGCTCACATATTCATCCCACATATTAGAAATCAAGGAGTCAAGAGTAGTGAATGACATAGTCCAGCGGTATGTGGATGAAGTGGTGGAGATGCATGGGGTTATGAGATCCATCGTCCCAAATCTAGATTTGTGCTTTACCATGAGATTCAAGAGGGGATTACATAATGCTTTTGGTGCTCAGTTATGCCTTATAATTGCTTTCCACACTCAAATGGATGGGCAGACAAAGAGAACCATCCATACGTTGGAGGAATTTTTTTTGGAATTTGTTATGGACATTGTCGGATATTGGTTATAACAATTTCCCTTGGTAGAGTTCACTCACAATAATAGCTATCGCTCTTCAATTAGAATGGATCCATTTCAATATTTATACAAACTTTTGTGTCATTCACTATTCTATTATAGAGATGTTGGGGAGGCATATGTTCTTTTTCAGAAAATGGTACAACGTATGAAATATAATGTACATCGTTTCTATGATAGGATGTAAATATCCCAGGACTGGAAGATTACATATTATGATTGATGGACAGGTCCTTTGGAGTTCGAGGTTGGGGACCACTTATTTTTTATGGTTTCCCCTAGAATTTTCTAGTGGAGGTTTTGTTGAGGGGGGAATATTTCTCCAAGCTACATCAGGCATTTCGAGGAGTTAGGAGAAGTTGTTGAGGTGGAATACTAGTTGGAATTGCAACAAAGTTAAGGATAATCCAAGATGTTTTTCATTCCTCCTAGCTTTATCGGTATCGTTATGATTACTCCATCATCATTGACTTGGGAGAGTTGGATATCAAAGATGATTCAATGTTCGTCGAGCGTCTAGTGGAGATCTAGGATCATCAAGAGAAGGTTTTTTGTGGATGGAAAATTCCATTTATTCATGTCTAGATGTGGTTTTGTGGAATGGAGGAGTGTACTTGGGTGCGAGAGACCCAAATTCATGCCCAATACACTATGTTGTTTTGAGTTTGTCTGGTGTATAATGTTTGTGGATGTAGTTCTTGAACGTTTTTTGTTATAATATTGGTTTATTCCTTGTTTTGTAGTATGTGATGATGCCATAACATGTGAAAATGGTGAGACCTAATTCTTAACTGAGACGCATTAATTGATATGTGATGAAACCAGTGCGGGAATGTCAGGGCCTCCTAGAGAAAATATTATCATGAAATGGAGGAATGAATTCCTTAATTCATGTGTCTGGATAGTGGGTGATTATATGAGGGATCATCTAGATGATTGGACTAGAATATGTGGGAGGAGGTGTTCTTTTATATTGAGGATTCACTCCAGCTTTCAAACTACACAATTGGTTTTATCCTTGAGAGCTATCTTACGGGGGTAGTTTGGACCCACTTTATTCTAGGATGTTTGTTTATTCTTGAGGGTGAGAAAATTATGAGATGAATTTTATGAAATGTCTCAGAGAACCATGGTCCATTACATTGTCAAAATATAGTGTTTGGGATGTTCTAGGAGTCAATGATAGCTCATTTCATGAGTTTTCCAAAATTCCTATTTTTTCATATGTAGTTTGATGCTTTTGTTGGTTAAGACATCAACAATTCTTGGAGTTGGTAGTTCTAGGTGTTGGTATGTCAAGGTGTCTGTTGGTTAAGACATTGGATGGTCAAGGATATGGTAGGTCAAATGTTGGTAGGTCAGGCATCCATAAGACGGGTGTTGTTGAGTAGCATCAGTGAGTGGCCTCAGGGAGTCAGGGGTCAGTGACTCACGGTCTATGACTCGTGTTGATGACCCAACAATTATTGATTCATTTCCAATTTTTCTAGTTTTTATTCTCCTAAGATTTATTTGACTTAGATCTTGTTTAATGCCTTGTTTGAGTATTTCTAAAGTGATTTAAAAGGATATTAATTATATCTTTAATATCCTCACACTCCGGAGACTTTGAAATTTTCCAAATGCATGGTCAGGATAACGATAAGTATTTAATGACTTTGAAACCATTCTTCCATTGATATAAGGTCCATCTCTTCAAATGTGAGACCTTATCTTGCCACTATGTTTCCATTTTCCTATTAGTGTGTTTGGATCCTTTCTTCCCAGAGGAGTCATCTAATTGTATTATAGAAATCTATTCAAATTTCTCGTAGAGCATTTCCTAATACTTGCATGACTGCCTGTTTTGGTGTAAGAAAGAATTGTTGATAGTATTTTGTTCCAAGTATGGATTCCATTATCTCTATTTATTTTTTGTATCATGTGGGTGGGTATATTCATTTCATCGTGGGAATAAATATAGACATAAATTTAACAAAAATAATATTATGTATTATATTAGGGGGTTCAATAAGATGATGATGATGATATCTTTTTTTATATTTTATCATTAGTCCATGTAAATTTTTTGTAAGGGTTGTATGCCTTCCAAAAATAATGTCCATTGGTGGTCTCTTTTTCCACACCTATATGACGTATGAATACTTTTTAATTAATGATACTCCATGATTGACCATATGATTTTTAAATTGGTTAACCATATATATTTAGTTAAATAAATGGATGCCCCCGAATCAAACTTTTTTTTATAACCCATGTTTTATCAAGTGGAATTAAAGCATGTGTTTTTTCTATATCTGAATAAACATTGCATTGTTGGTGTTGATTTGTGTTGTGTGTGGTTATGTTCAGCTTCTTATCTAAGTTTGTCATGTGATTCTTTGGATGGGAGTGTGGATATGAGTATGGGTGGTATGGGTGGTGGGATGGTTTTTCATGACTGACAGATTTATTGATTGTGGAATGGATAAACCTATTATGTAATGGGACTGCATTTGGGTTGTGGTTTGGAAGCAGGGATGTAGGATCGGGATGTGTTTTGTGTATGTTTCTTGTTGTGTTGTGTGTGGTGATGTTGTTTAGTGGGGCTGCTTAGTGTTGTATTAAGGAGGTGTGTTGTGGTTTTATCTTCTGTAAAGGATGGAATGGGCATGATGACATTGAAGAGTGATGGTAGAGTTGGTTGAAGGGGTCCTCATCATAGGTGAGTGTCCAGTGGGTCTCCAAGCCATTTGAGTTTGTTTTCTTTGCTGCATGTGGTTTTTTCCATGCAGTGGGGATATAGATGATGGTTTATGAGGGATAATTTTGAAGGAGGATGTTGTTACATTGTCTGGGCCTTTCTCCCAGAGATTCCAGATACTATTGTGATGTTTATTCAGGGGATATGATTTAACATTTTCTATGATTCCCTTGTAGGGATGAAATAAAAATATATAACTTCTAATAACATTTAATTTAATGGGTATTATGTTAGTGATATTTTTTAACATGATTTAATTTACCATCATCTGATGTAGCTATCACTTGTGTAAGAACATCCATGTAGGGGTAGCAACAAAGTTGGTTCTGTGTGGGCCGATTTTTTATTTGGAAACACATTTAATGGGATGATTTCTTGTTACCAGTATGTATAAACTTTTCGCTCTGTGTGATTCCTATATTCACCCCACCTGTGTCTAGAACAATTTCCCAAACACCACAATTGTAAAGGGGGAGGGTGCTCATTCCAAAAATCATGGTGTATGGATGTATGTCTGGCTATTGGCTGTTATCTACTCCCTTTTCTTGGCATTGGTAGCCGAAAATTCTTCGGGTATGTTGTGGGGTGATTTTGTTTCTCGGTTATTATTGGGAAAGTTGTGATATCTAGGGTGTCTCCGATATGAGATATTTTGTACCTTCCTAGGTGACTGTAGGATGAGGTGGTGGTTTTGTGGCCTAGGTGTCTATGGGTGAGAAATGATGTGATTGTGTCCTAGGTTTTTGCGGGAAAGATGTGGTATCTGTCCAAGGTGTGCATGTGAAGGTTGTTATTGTGGGGAATGTGTATGTGTGTGGTAGTGTAAGGATTCTCACCATTAGGGATAATTAGTTAACCAATGCGATGTGGTGAGGGGTACCCAAATATCAATGTGCTTACTATTTTTTTTACTTTACTTGACTTGCATTATTTGGTGAGCGTTCCTTGGTGAGGTCGGGTTGGATGGTACACATTGTTATGTGCTTTTGATTTATTGTTGTTTTCTCATAGTGGAATTAGTATACTTTACCAACTTATGCACAGGTGACATTGGAATTTACTACCGAGTATACAAGTAAGCTCACCTTATATTTATAAAACTATTTTTAGGTTTCCTAATGGATTACAAGGACTATGTTGGACCTTACTAGCTCAGATGTGGGGAATTGATGTTGCGTTTCTCCTTAGTTTTTGGTACTTACATGGAGTTTTCATTGTATTTATAGCAGTTTTACATTAAACATGCATGTGGGATGGATTTCAGTTACATTATATATTTCTTTATTTTAGTTTTGGAGGTTGATACATATTATCACCCAATATTGGTTAATAAAAAAGGTTAATTCCTCTATTTTTTGGGAGATTTTTATACCCTTGGAGATGGTCTCCACCCTAGGGTCTAATAGAGGTGGGACTTATGGTTTATTATCTCTGTATCATATTGAAGAAGGAAGGTCACGATACATTTCAATACCTTCCCTCATCGAGAAGAAGGTGGGATGTGAAACGGTGTGCTACTAAAAAAATGAATGACTTATCACTTAAGGTGAAAATCAGAACTTATTAGGAACCAGACTAATGTAACTACATTGAATGGAACATGCATGTCATGTAAATCCATATGTTCCTATAATGATTCATGCAATGAAACATAATTTATATATCAGTCTAATGGTAAAATTTTAGAATTCTAGAAATCATAAGTTGTGGAAAGCACATGAATCACTCAT
Organism: Viscum album; assembly: GCA_963277665.1. Lineage (NCBI taxonomy): Eukaryota > Viridiplantae > Streptophyta > Magnoliopsida > Santalales > Viscaceae > Viscum > Viscum album. The sequence continues at coordinate 2,020,701,645 of OY728127.1, forward strand.
GGTGAAATCATATTAATTATAACAGGGAAAAAAATAAACAGTAATCCCTGCCCTGGCCACTTAGTCATTTCCCATATGTTGGTTGATCATTAACAAGAATGGATATTAAAAATTATATTTCCCCTTCCTAGTCTCTTGTATACCAACCCAATAATGAAGTAGAAGGAAAATTTCCCCTCTGATACAACATTGTAACTTCCTGGCCCAGCATACCAATAAACCATTATCCTGACCGGTGGGTCACATGGCCACAAGAGTGTCTCCCTATATGCCAGAGGAAATCAAAAACCAGTGAGGGTCTAGAGAGGAGATAGTGGGGAAACTATACCATCGTATCATATTTTTACAGTGGTTTTTAGACTAAATATAAATTCAATGACCGAAGTAGTAAATAACAATGATAAAGAAATAGAATATAGATTCTTATATAACTGAACAAAAGTGACCAACAACTATTTATACAATAGATTAATAAATGTAATAGTCATGATAGTTTCTAGAAATAAATAAACAAAACAATATGATTTAAAATATTGTAAAATAATAAAGAAAACAAATAAAATCTCCGGGGGTGATCTACATGAGCATCCTGAACTCCAGCTTGATACTATTCTTACTCCAAGTTACAAGAAACACATCAATCAACCATGATCCTGCAAATATACGATCTAATCTAGCACCATGGGTACCGGAGTAGTGTGTGAGCTTTAAATATCAGTATTCTGGTACCCATAGAGTCAATCCCAAATGAGTTCAATATAAATAAAAGAGTGTGTAAACAAATACCCATAAAAGTTCCTAAGAGGCAAATGATGACTATACCAGCTTCAACTCATTGGTAAAATGTCTGATCATGTATGTTTTATATAAACAAATAGTAGTAGTGTATATATATATATATTCATTGGGTGAATTGGTACATACCTCATACATACAATTATATGGGAGCTCTCATAGTCTACCACTATCATTGGTCTGTGAGACCTTAGTATCATGGCCTCTATGAATTGGATTTATTTTGGGGTGGATCGGGACATACCACCACTATACATATTTCTAGAAAGATCACAAGTTATACCTCTAACCCAATACTATGATCCCCCAGTCTCTAGGTATTCATCCATTTGAAAATATATTTTGGAGGTGGATTGGGACTTCCCACTGCCATCTAATTTCTGAGGATCACTCACGGCCTGCCCCTAACACAACACCTTGATCAATTAGTCTCTTGGAATGAAATCATTTGATATAACATAAACATAAGTGGCTTGGGGTAAGCATTCCTCCCACCCATAACATTTATATATATTTGGAATTAGGTAAAACTGACTCATATCCATACTCATTTATAATACTTGCATGTGGTAAAATACCTCCCTTATCTAGTCATTATATTAATGTCATGGGCTAAACATCCACCCATCAATAGTCATTAAATTATTGAAATGGGGTAAACTAACTCACATCTGTAGTAATTTATAAAATTCACAATACCACACAAACATGTCCACTTCATTCACGGTATCTCATTTCACAATTAATAATTTACAATAAGAATAATCTAAGGCATTGGTTCACCACCCTCTATTATTGTTCTTATTCATCTTGTCATGTCACTTAATATGATTCATTATTATCTAACAATAGAAAGGTAATACCGATACCATCCCTTGAAACTATATCATCAAGGAAATCCATTGATCAATTTCAATAAAAGGAATGAAATTCTCTCAAATTAACCCTTCCTTACGATTAGAGTCATTTAACTGAACCCATACAATTTTCCTAAACATGGTAAATTCATTTAATATATATGTTGGGGCAGACACATAGACTATGAATTGGTTATTTAAACATCTAAGAAAGATCCCATTTTGGTGATGTCCTCATCGTCAATATCCTACTCATTCCATTTATTCCAATGAAAAATAAAAATTCAATTCATATCACTAAAAATTGGTAAGTCCTATCATGTAATGTATCCAACACTATCACAAATGTATATATGGAGAACTAGGGAATCATGGATAACAAGTTTTAAAATTCTAACTGATGCATTTTTTATTGAATGCAGTGAACCTTTGTTAGGGGTGTTTTATTATAAAAACATGACGTTATAATTAAAAAATAAATGATCACATTTATGCAATTCACTAACATCATCAAAGAAATCATTTAATCTAGGAAACCATACTACAAAAATAAAATCTGAGAACTATGTGATAAATATCTTAATTAATGCATTAATAAAATTAAATGGAAGGGAGATGAATACTACCTCAGGTGGAACCAAACCGAACATTCAGATCTTTGTTCATTCCAACTAAAAATCATTTCTCCTGAACTGAGAATATGAGCCTTCATATACTTATAAGGATATGTATCCACTATGCCCGCGCTTTCATGGCCATTTACATGTGAAAGGGAATCCTTACATATATTCTTATATATATATATATATATACCCGTATCCACTCACCTACATATGAATTTTCATATATAGAAATAGGAACACCTAGCCCGTATATATATGTTCAATTAAATGAATGAATATAAACATAAATTGGGAACCTAAATGCATATATATATATATACTTACCTATGAAGACATAGGTAAGTATCCTTAGACAAGATGACTGGAAACCCCAAAAAATAGTCCAAAACCCTAAAAAACATAATATGAACCTTAAAACAAATATAGACCCTATTTTATACGATGTTTACCTAATAAAAAGGATTAAATCATACCTCAAAATGATGTTGGTCGACCAAAAACACCCAAACTGCTTTTCCATCAATAGTGGCAGTTAGAACATGCATGTTCATGACTCAAGTGTCCATTTCTACACCCTATCGTAGGAACACAAAAATATATGTTTAATCATAACCCTAGGTTTTGACTAACACCATAGGGTGATGTAAAATCCAAAATTTTCCATGAAAAGGAGAGGATAAGAAGGATATAAACCTACCTCAATGCTTCATAAATGAACCTTTATAATCGGTGGGTAAATCAGCGAAGAATAGAGGAGCGAGCTAGAGAGGGGTTGTGTGTGATACTAAGACACTAGTGGGAGGTATTGCTCGTGTTTGGGGAATCGGGGGACTGTGTTGTTTAATGTTTATTGTTTTTAAATTATTTTATTTTGAATTAAATTATTTAATTTCCTAAAAAAATTAATACATTGCATGGATTGGGTGACTTGGGTTGGAAAACTCTTTGCCGACCGTGCAGTTCCCCCTTCTTAAGATATCCACCGGTAATGGTTGGCTCTCATAGTTAGTCTAACCATGTGCAGTCTGTGCAATGAATAGTGGATAGGTACAAACTATGTGGCACTACCCTTGCAGTCAAGGAGAATGGTTTGGGAAACCTTTTGCAGCTTGTGAAAAACACCTCTTCCACACCTGCACTAGGTCGTACGTTTCCTTGAAGTGGGATTCAAGGTTTGAAACAAATCATTCACCCTAAATCGCCTTATAAAATCTTTTTTTTCTACTCTGATTCTCCTGAAACTCTTCAAGCCACCCTGGAAACATAAAGATCCTTCTCTAACTCCAAAAACATTACGTAATGAGGTTCCAACTCTCAGGACTCAATCCTAATCCTCGGTTTTAAGAATTCCAGATTCAGTAAATCCAAATGTTCAAAATCCCTTCACATTTTACTTTAGTTCAAAACATGGGACGTTACATTCTTAATGCACTCAATGTGTAGGAAACATCTAGATTCATATGTATAATTTCATACAAGATGGACCCAATCATTGTTGCTTATTGAAAAAATTCTATTTTATTTCTTTTGTTATGTGTTAAAGGACTCATTTTCCTAGAAATATGAATATAATGTGAAATTGGAAACAATCCCCCCTTGGATTGTTCTATACTAACTTTTTTTTTCTGTATATGAATGTTGACATGGTTCGAATAGTCTCTTAGAAATAACATGACAGATCATAACCCCAATAATATATGACTACCCACATAATTCCTTCATGAATAAGTGTCTATTTAACAAATAAATAATAGACATTAAAAATGGTATTTTTTACAATTGGTAATACATCACCAACAAATACTATTAAAATAAATACCACATCCCCAACAAACTATTTATATAAAAAAATCTCGCATTAATTATTTATTAAACCAAAATATGTTATGACTTCATCAAAATAAATTCTCTATGTCCTAGATTTACTATATAATCCGTAAATGTTTTTAGGAATCATTCATGCCTCATTATAATCCTTTGGAGTCACAAACCCTTCAGGTTGTGTCATATAGAATCCATTATGAAGGATCCCAATTTTTAATGTTGTATTTGAATATATTTTACTATTTTCATAGTCATCATAAGTCGTAAGGGTATGAAGAATTCTTATTGATTACATCATTGCAATAGGTGAAATGGATTCATCATATTCAATTCCATCACACTAATTAAACCCTTTTTTCAACTAGTCTCACATTATTTGTAGTAACATTTCCTTCCAAGTATGATTTCATCTCTAATAAAAAATTTTAATAAAATGGTATATATATCTATTGGAGAAACTTCCAAAATCAAAAAAATTGTTTTGGAACACCAAATCCATCTCATAATTCATTGACTCTAAAAACATGGAAATTTATGTTCCATTTATTAAATCCTTGTATTTTTATGATCATCCTTATCAACTAATAATGAGTCACCATTTATGGTGCCTGTAAAACAATACAATTTTGGTTCACTAACCACTCTTATATTCCTAACCATTATTTGTGTCTCTAGAATAAATTCTTCCATGGGACATTGTAGAATTTTTCATGGTCCATCTCTTGAATATATTGATGCTTTACGTCATATACTTTTATCTCGGTACAACTATAACTTTTATAGATTTCATATTTCTCATGTAATATGGGATTCCAATCAACCAAACCAATTTTATATAAAGGATTTTATATGTTTTACCAACTTATTTCCAAGGTATTTCCTATAAAGATACTCTTTATTCCCCAGTTTTTATATTTTTTACATTAAGATGCTTTTAAAAAAGATTCACATCCCCTCAAAAAAATGTGTATAAATATGAGATTATTCTCATTAAATAGTGGGTGTAGAATACTATATATTGAATTATAGGTCACTCATTTTAGTTTGTATTTTTTTTGTTTGTAAAACATATGCACCAAACCATAATGGAATACTCAATCGACTCATCATTGATCACACCATGTCCTACATGTTGTGGTTACTCCTTCCACTTACACCATTCCATTTAGTGTTATATGGTAGAGTGTGTTAGTATAGAATCCCAAACATATGTAAATAATCAATGATGTATTGATCAATATATTATCCTCCATAAAATATGTAGATTTCATTAATCTTCATACTATGAGAGTTCTCAAAATAATTCTTGTAGTCCATTAATTTATCAAAATATTATAACTTAAACCCCATAAAGTACATAGAACCAAATCTACTAATATAATTCTTAAATTTAATTAGGTATGAATACCCACCACATTATTTAATAAGAAAATATCAACACACATTATTATGAAATAATTCATGTATATATTTTGTCTTTCACCTTTTCCACTAAATAGTGATTTGGTTATTTTTTCTTGTAAACATGTTTGACAAATACCATGTATTTTAGTTCAAAAGTATCCTAATATCCATAATTGTTTAATTTATTCAAACACTTTTCAATTACAAGAAATTTTCAATTATGCTAAATTTATATGTGGTATGATTCATGAGAAGTAATTTCATTATCTATAACAATTACGTACTTTTCAAAATCCTTCACATAAAGAATGTTATTTAAATATTCCATTCAAGAAATTAAATCATTATAATAGAAGAAACATTTATTCAAATACTTGATTATTAATCCATATGTATATAGTAGGGATACATAAATAATATTTTAATGGATGTAACAATATAAAATAATTTTAACTCCAAAATAATTATAATTGTTAACGTGAGGTGGTAGTAATTGATAGCTAGATTAGAAAGCTGAGATCCATTGGATTATCCTTACTCTATCTACCCTCGGTTAATATTTTTTAATCTATTGGTTCTTTTATTTGAATACATATGTGAGTAAAATAATATTTATCTAATTCTAAATTTTTATAAAAAATTAAATTTTACTTAATAATGAACACACCTAAATCTTCCCCTTTCTTATTTAGTTTAGTGAATATTTTCTTCTCGTGTCCCTTCGTTCAACATCCTCTTCCCTTATTTTCCCCTTTATCTTCCTCTTCTAGGAAAGGAATTTCAAATAATTCAATTCATTGGTTCTCTTTGGTTGGAATTACTATTTGTTACCCATATGGATTGAATTATACTCTGGATTTGTCTTTTTATCAACATGGAAAAGAAGAGTAAGTAGAACAAGGATATAATTTTTAATTTCTTCATATTAAAATTTAGAATAAAAATAGAGAAGATATGTGGATGTTGTGATAGAATGTAGTCGGTTCCATATTATTTAGGTAGTTCCACCCAAAGAACCTCTCGGTAGTAAATATTTCCAATGATCTTGACTACATGAGGCCCAAACAATGATCATTATCCATGTTTCTCTTAGAAAGAAACTTGTAGATCTCAAATAATTAATTTATATATATCACATAATATAATCCACAAGTATACATGGTAATATTATAATATTTTTTTTTGTAACATGTCAAACACAGTTTCCCAGAGTCAATGCATTATTTCATAACATTGGCATGACCACAAAAGATCAAGTCTCGAAAGAACGATTAGTTTTTCCTTGGAAATACTAGATACATTCATAACGTTTAAATTACATCATAAATGTAAAACTAGATCATCAGTATTTCCATAGACTACACTGAGATCCAATAGAATATCCCTATAGGACAGTTATAATATACACCTTGACATCCTAGGAAAAATAAAACATAGAAAGAGGTGAGAAAAGATGCCCAGTAATAATAACAATATAGTGGAAACATTCATAAATAAGCATAAACACTTACATAAATGTATAAAACTAATTCAAAATCCCTTTAAACTTGAACTTTATCATAATATGGCTAAGATAAAATCAAAATAATTCCATTTACTTACTCACATGGATATTCTACTTGTTGAATAATCACATTAAATATCAATTGCTACTTTTATAATGATGGAATGCATAATTCAAAACTTTCATAACCACATAGTCAAGTACTTGTTCCAAAAATACAAATAATATTTTGTCAAGGCCTTATGTCAAGAAACTAGTTTGTCTCATTAGACCTACCAATGCATCAAAGAGATATAGTGGGCTCCACCCATCACATTCTATGTCCAATGCATTCCTCATATTAAAAAGGTTTAAAAATAACATAAAAATTCATATTAAAACTAGAATAGGAAATGTTAATACATTATCCATAAACCATGAATTTTATAAAAATAACACATCCATAGTACAACATATCACAAAACCTTGAATACAATACTGATGTTTGGTATCAACTACAAATAAACATAAAATCCATCAAAGGATGTTGACATAAATGAAATTAACACCTTTTCTAGAGAAATATCTCTTCTTATTTCAAAATCATTTAAAATTCATATAATTATAAAAGAAAACATTTATTTTGGTAATATTCTTATGAGATTGTAAGGGAATCTTTGATGATGTTATTATGGCAGAAAATAGCCACACACACCATATAATTTAAAAAAAGGCATTCTTACCTTATTTTTGTCGAAAATGTTATAAAGGACCATGTTTGGAAAATGACGGAAATATTCCTTTATGATAATCTTATAAAAAGTAAAAAAGTGGTATAAATGACTTTAACCAATAGTCTATAAAATAGTAATAATGTTTTGAAATAATGTTTTAAGAAACATGGATGTGGATGATAAAGAGGTCCCAATAGATACTTACATAAATACTACCTCGGATAATAATGAGATTGTGAAATTAACCCTCACCTAGTACTATTACTTAGTCAAGACTAGGTTAACCTCCTATATAATGGTGAAATATTTTTTATTAAAATATAAATGAAACATATACAATACTATGATATCATATATGATCTTTCATCATTTCTTCATTAATAATATCTTAGTATTATCATTGTTTCATGTGTTAACAGATCCTTTTACTTTATATTCATTGTTATGTGAGTCATATTTGTTATGGATGTGATGTATCTTATTCATATCCAAAATTATATCAAGTCTTTAAACAGTATTTTTAATTATCTAATGAATGTTAGTCTTTAATGGATACGATGGGGAATGAATCTCATCGCGTTCGTGGAGATAGTAATCCGTACGTACGCACGAGCGACAATATCATTATTTTGATACTAAAATAATATATAATTGGATGGTATAAAATATATACATAATCATTATCCTGTTATATTTATTATTTACATCAATTACACATAATTATTATACCCATCCAAATAATAATGTATTTAATAAAAATTACACCATGACGTGGAGACGGTAATCCATAAGTACGCACGTATGGTGACATGTCATTCAAATGATGGATAGAATAATGAATTTGGTGGTACCATATTTATAATAACATCACAGTATATAGAATATACTAGAGATATTATTTTAGAATGTAAACAACAAAGAAATAGGATGTGGAATAAGAAAGGAACTTGAAAAAGGTGATGAAATATTTACCTCTTCTTCAGGTTATTCCTTTTGATTTGATCAAAAGGGCCACATAGGATGGCTTTATGACTAAAGGAATTCCTATATGATAAATTTAGGAAAATGGAGAGGGTATTTAGGTAGGGTTTGGCCCCTCCAAATGGATTTTAATGATTGAATTAGAGAGAATTGGGAGTTCCCTTTTATAAGAGGGGAGAGGGGAACCTTAGGAAAAGCTAGAAATGTTATTTTATAATAAACCCATTTTGGGTTTATAATAGGTCCAAAATATATTATTTAAAGTAAATGGTGTTTATGGTTCGAAAACCACTCAACCTATCGGTTTTATACAAGTTTGGGTCAATATATTAACTTTATTTTTTAGATTTAACTCTTATTTAAATAGTGTAAAATTTAACAGGTCTCTTTGAATTTTTTTATTATATGGTTAATTAACTTACTATATACTTCCAAGAGAATACCAAGTGGTTAATTAATGATACACCTATGATTATATAAGTCATTTCTATGAAACTTATATTTTTAGTAATAGAGTATCAATTAGTAATATACTAATTTTTTTAAATACTCTTTAATGTCAATTTTAACAATATTTGGTATTTTGTTTTTTGAAAAATTCATAACAGCATTATTACTTCGAAAAAAATTCCTCTAACCAACTCTAACATGTCATATTAACCTATAAAATTAGTGAAATCCATAAAAAGTATAAAATTTCATTTATTGGAATATTTTTTATATATATTATTTTAATATTTCATTAATTAGGTAATTACTCAATCATCATTGTGTCATTAATAAATAAAAGTATTTAATGTCTAAAAAATCTAAATAAAATACCATTATGTAGGAAATCTGTTTATATTTCTAATGAATATTTATAGTCTAATTTATCTTATATGTAACCCTATATTAAAAATGTTTTAGTTATTAATCATTGATATTAACTCTTTTAACTCTTATTTTAATTAAATAATCATAAATGTCCTAATCTAATACAAGTGGACCAAAGAGGTTCATATTTTATTCCTATGGTTATTTTGGTATAATTATACTTATCCAAAAGGATTAGGACAGGTGTTAGGATAATAATAATATCGTTTTTACCCTTAATTACCCTATTTACTTTTAACTGTGATAAATAAAAGTAAAAAGTTACTATTCACCAAAAATTATTTTAATCTTATTGAATCTAATTTTACTTACTAATATCAATCGTGTTTCTCGGATTTTTGAAATTACATTCACAAAAGCGGTAAAATTATGTTTTATGTGAGTTTTTCAATTCTCCTAGGAGGTGGGTAAAAGACGCTGAAAAGTTCAACAAACTTTTTTATATATCTAAAATTATTATAAACTAACTCTAATGAATAACATTGAACTTATATAGGTAGTATGTATCTTTTTTAAAGTAAAATAAATTTATATAAAATAAATATTTATTTAAATAAATATTCAGTTTTAAACTATAACTCAGTGTTTTTCACTATTCATCAAAAAATGAATGTTTTTAGAAAAATATAAAAAATTCACCCAAATCTAATTTCAATATTCTGATTTCAAAAATGAAGTATATTTTACCAGATTAAAATCATATAAGTTTAATTTATTAATTTAAAATTAATTCATGTTGTCAAAACCAAAAGGCATATTTTTGACAAATAATAACTATCAAAATATTGAGACTTGGTTATGTCCAATTTCAATGTGAAATTAATTACAAATACCAGAATTGGATTACATGGTAAAAATATAATATATTTATACTTCCAAACCATTAAAATGATAATTTAACACTAAAAATTATTTTTATTAAAAAATATTTTTTCAGTTAAATTATAGTATTTTTCACTATTCACCCAAATATGAAAGTTATCAGAAAAACAAAAAAAAATTATTGAAACTATATTCGTGTCTCTATATTCTAAAGAATAATTTAATTTTGTCAAATTGTATATATAAATGTTTCAAATATTGGATTTAAATATGGTTCACCGTTAAATGAAGGTAACAATGCATTTTATGAAAAATATATCTTTTATCTGAAAAAAATGTATTAGTTCTTACATTAGGACTAAGAAACACATTATATGGATTCTGAAATTATAAGGATTATATAAAGTATAATATTTTGTTAATACTATTCATAACCACTTCTGAACGGCTAGTTTGGTAAGTCGTAGTGCACTTGAACTTGAGGTTGTGAGTCGTACAAGATATTGAATTACTTTAAAGAAAAAAAGTATTATGAAATCTAGGGGAGTTACATTCTTCCCTCCTTCAATAAATTGCATCCTCACTATTTGATATTGTTCTTCGAGAATAAAAGGTTGAAAATAGAAAATACATTTGTGGGAAAACCCACATCAAAAATTGGGTTAATAAAATTTAGTCTTAATAAGAGGAAAAGGGGAATGAAAATGTCACGACCAAATTATGATCTCAATTAGGAGAACATTGGTGGCTATTATAGAATCGTAATTGGTGAAAAAACGTAAATATTTCTAGGGAGTGATTGAGGTCATCAGTCACAAAATATAGTAAAATTTAGGGCCTCAAAGCAATCAATCTACGATGATTTAAAATATCATCGGCTCAAAAAATATAAGATATTAGGATAACACGTTTTTAGTTTTATGATTCCTTACCTATAGTTTAAGAATTAATTTCTTCATAGAATACAAAAAGAAAAACATATATATTTGACAAGCAGATTTCTATCCTTTAACTAATTTTTACCAAAAACTCATCATTCACTCCAAAAGATAATATAACTTAAAAAATAATCTATTTATCATATTAGTATAGGATTAAAAAATGAATTTATAATTATCTACCAGTCCTTTTAAAAAAACTACATCATTCAATCCCGGACATCACGTGGGCCAGTGGTTCGTGATACACCCTTGTCACCATTCAGTTGTGGGTTCAAGTCTCGCGACCTTGCCATACATGACGGGTTTCCACCTGACCTCCGTGTTGTCCTTTTTATGGAAATCCAAAAATAATCTCAAACTAGAATTATCCAAAATAATTCATTCCAAACTCACAGTCCAAAATTTATAAGGTAAATACAATGAATATCCTTTTTTCTACATAATGACATGTGAACACCTTCATCATGTATTCTTTCAAAACACTACAACATCCTACATTACCATAAAACCTTATTGATTACATTCATGCTCCCTTATTACTTATAGAATATTGGATATACTCATTCTATCCAAAAATGTTGTTAACTACAACAATGATGGAATACACAAATCATTAATCACTTTCAATGATGTCAACGATATACAATATAATTTATCCAAATCAACCATCCCTTATTCCAAAATCACTACCTCATTATCATGACCATATTAATGATTACCTTTCCTTCAACCATGTACTTTCCAAAAAGTGTAGCTTACTATAAATTTAATTTTCGTAGAACCATATTATCTCAAATCCTCAATAAAATAGTACAATAGTACAATCCTTATATACTCTATAATTCTTATAACATGTACATCATTAATACAATACACTAATGATACAATAAACTAATAATAACATAAGAAATATAATCATTCCTCTTCATCTTTGGAAGTATCATAACATTATTATTATCCAATATCATTATTTAGTGTATACTCTGATTATTTGAACATTGATTTGCGTATTTTCCCAACTCCTTGCTGATGAAGCATTATACATTTGAAACTTTATTCTTACCCTTGTAATCACATACATGGGGTAATTTTCTCCACACTTATAAAAAACTCCCATTCCCTTCAATCATTTACCAAGGTGATTATTTCCACAGTTATCACATATGGGAAAATCCTTCTTTTCCCTCTTCCCTTTATTCATCTTTCTCTCTTCCTTCCTTTCTTTTTTGCTTCCCTTCAAAGCCAAAGGACTCATGGAATTCTTTACTTATCTAATTAACACATGATACAATTTCTTCCTATGTTGAAAATACATGGGAGACTATTTCCCTAATATATTTTGGCTTAATACCGTGAAATATTTGATCCTTCTTACTCTTTGGATCATACATTTTTCTGGAGTTCACAATACTTCTACTAGGCCACATTTATATACAATGGAATACACTATGTCAGTTTATGAATTGCAGTGAACAATTCCAAACTTTTAAAATACCTAACATAAATTGAACACTTTATGGATATAATCCATAATCAAATTTTTTTTAAATAAATAATATTCTCATAAATCCTTCATATTGGTTTATATAGAAAATGAGAATTATCCTAAGCATTTCCCCTAGTGGTGTCCTAACAAAGAGTGCAGCAAGGCCTGTTGTCGTGCACGAGTTCCAATTCGAGTGCAGCTCAATGTGGTGTTTTGGGTTTTACCCCTAGGTACATCTATGCCAGAGCCAACTCTACCAGCTCGTATCGATACATGGATGTATTGTTTGGAAAACTCACAAACTCTACAATACCAAAATTTTGGGATGCTCTTCTATACTAATCCTCAAAGTATATCTTAAGGCTATGTGCTCTAATCAGAGTTTATCTAAATCTATTTTCCATGGTTTGTACAAAACTTTCTATGATACCAACTATAATGCCATGACCCTAGTTACCCAGAGGCAGTTCATTATTACATAACATTATCATGATCACAAAAGATCAAGTCTCTAAAGACTGATTAGTTTAGTATCCATGGAAATACTAAATACATTCATAATGTTAACATTAAATCATAATTGCAAAAATACTGCAACATTGTTTCCATAGACAACACTAAGATCCCGTAGAATATCCTTTTAGGTCATTCATAATATATTTCTTCACATCCTGGAAAAAATAAATCATAGAAAGTGCTGAACTCAAATGCTCATTAAGGATAAAAAATAGCTGAATCTTTAATAAATATGCATTAACATTTAAATAAATTAATACAACTAAAAAAACCCTTTTAAACATGAACTGCAATATAATAAGGAAAAGATAAAATCATAATAATTCAATTTATATACCCACCTGGATATACTACTAGTCGAATAATCACATGCAATATCAATAGCCACTTTCATAATGATGGAATTCATAATGCCAGACATTCATAACCACATAGTCAAGTCCTTGTGCCAAAAATAAAAATAAGATTTTGTAAATTCATTATGACAAGACACTAGTTTGTCTCATGAGACCTACTGATGCATCGAGGATCTATAACGGGCTCCACCCGTCACATACTAACTCCATTGCATTCCCCATATGAAAATGTTTAAACATAACATAAACATTCGTATTAAATCTAGAACATAAAATGTCAATACCTTATCCATAAACCATGAATGGTATAAAAATAACACATCCACAGTCAAACATATCACAAAACCTTCAATTCAATATAGATGTTTTGTTTCAAATTCAAATAAAATTAAAATCCATCAAAGGATGTTGACATAGATGAAATCAAAACCTTTTCAAGAGAAATATCTCTTTCAAATTTGAAATCATATAAAATTAATATAAATATAAAAGAAAACATTTATTTTGGCAATATTCTTACATGATTGTAAGGTAAGCTTTGATGATGGTATAATGGCGGAAAATAGCCACACCCATCGTATAAGTAAAAAAAATACATTCTTACCTTAATTTTGTCGAAATGGTTATAAAGGACCTTGTTTGGAAAACAATGGAAATATTTCTTTATAAACCTCTTATAAAAAGTCAAAAAATGGTATAAATGCCTTTATCCCATAATCTATAAAATAGAATGAATTTTTTCAGATGCATTTTTAAGAAATATCGAAGTGGATGATAAAGAGGACCCAGTAGATACTTACGTAAAAACAACCTCGGATAATAAAGAGATTGTGAAATTAACCCTTACCTTGTACTTTTCCTTGGTCGAGGGTAGGTTAACAACATTTATAATGGTGAAATGATTTTTATTAATTTATAAAAAATAATATACATTAATAGGATATCATATATGATCTTTCAACATTTCTTTGTTAATAATATCTTAATATTATTGTTGTTTTGGGTGTAAACGGATTCGTTTTCCATTATATTAATTGTTATTTGAGTAATATTTTTTATGTATGGGATTTATATTATTTATATCCAGAATTATATGAGGTCTTTAAAAAAAATTTAATCATATAATAAATGAAATTCTTGAATGGATACGATGGGGAATGAATCTCATCGCGTTCATGGAGACGATAATCCATACATACGCACAAGCAATAATATCATTCATTTGATATTAAAATAATATATAATTGAATAGTATATCATATATAAAGAATCATTATCATGTTATTCGTATTATTTACATCAATTACACATCATTATTTTACACATCCAAATAATAATTTATTGAAAAACAATTACACCACGACATGGAGACGGTAAGCCATACGTATGCATGTATGGTGACATTTCATTCAAAGCATGGATAGAGTAATGAATTTGGTTGTACCATATTTATATTAACATAAAAATATTTATAATACACTGGAGTTATTATTTTTTAATGGAAACCACAAATAAAAATGAAGTGGAAGATGAATGGAACCTGAAAGAGGTGATGAAATATTTACCTCTTCTTTGGGTTCTTCCTCTTGATTTGATCAAAAGGGATCCTTAGGATGGCTTTATAACTAGAGGAAGGCCACTAGGATGAAGGGAGGACCGTTGAAAGCGTATTTGGTCAGGGTTTGTCCTAGCCAAATGGCTTTTAATGAGTGAATTAGAGAGTAAGGAGAGTGCCATTTTATAAGAGGGGTGAGGGGAACCTTAGGAATAACTTGAAATGTTATTTTATAGTTAAATAATTTTCGGTTTTTAGTGGCACAAAAATGGATTATTTAAAGTATAATGAGTTTATGGGTCGAAAACCACTCAACTAATAGGTTTTAGACTGGTTTGGGTCACTATATTTACTTTATCCTTTTGATTTAACTCTTAGTTAAATAGTTTGACATTTACCATGTCTCTTTGTATTTTAATACTATATGGTTAATAAACATACTATATACTTACAATATAATCCCAAGTGGTTCATTAACGATAAAACTATCATTATATAATTCAATTTTCTGAACCTTATATTTTTAGGAATAGAATATCAATTAATAATATAATATTTGTTTTAAAAACTCTTTTATGTCAATTTTGACACTATTTGGTGTTTTGTTTTTGCTAAATTAATAACTACATTATTACATCAAAAAAAATTCATCTAACCAACCCAAACATGTCATATTAAGCTATAAAATTATTATAATTCATAAAAAGTCTAAAATTACATTTATTTGGATATTTATAATATTAATTAATTTAATATTTTGTTAATTAGGTAATTACTACATAATCATTGTGTCATAAATAAATTAAATTATTTAATATCTAAAAAATATAAATAAAATACAATTAGGTATAAATTTTTTAATCTTTATAATGAATATTAATAGTCTAATTTGTCTTATGTGTAACCCTTTATTAATAATTTTTTAGTTACTGAACATTGATTTTAACTCTTTTAAATGTTCTTTGTATTAAATAATAATAAATGTCCTAATATAATCAAATTAGACCAAATAAGATCATATTTTATTTCTAATGTTGTTTTTGGTTGAATTATACTTATCCAATAGGATTAGAACATGTATTACGGTAATAATAATATCATTTTTACCTTTAATTGACATATTTACTTTTAACCGTGGTAAATAAAATTAAACGTTACTATTCCCCAAAAATTATTTTTATCTTATTGAACCCCATTTTACATAATGATATCAAGCGTGTCTCTTGTTTTTTGAAATTCCACTCATAGAATCGGTAAAATTAAGTTTTATGTGAATTTTCTAATTCTTTTAGTAGATGGGTAAAAGACGGTGAAAAGTTCAATAAAATTTCTATATATCTAAAATTATTATAAACAATCTCCAATGAATTACATTGAACATATATAGGTATTATGTATCTATTTCGACCAAAAATAAATTCAAATAAAATAAATAATTATTTAAATGATAATTTGGTTTTAAACTATTACTTAGTGTCTTTCTCTGTTCATCAAAAATTGAATGTTTTCAGAAAAATACAAAAATTTGACCCTAATCTAATTTCGTTATTATGAATTCAAAATGAAGTCTACATTACCAAATTCAAAACATAGAATTTGTATTTATTAATTTAAAATTAATTTCCATTGTCAAAACCCAAAGGTATATTTTTAAGAAATAATAATTATCAAAATATTGACACTTGTTTATGTCCAATTTCAAGGTAAAGTTACATACAATGACCATAATTTTATTAAACGATAAAAATATAGTCTATTTACAATTAAAAAACATTAAAATTTATACTTAAATAATATAAATTATTTTAATTAAAAAAATTATTTTCAGTTAAATTAAAGTATTTTTCACTATTCAACCAAATATGAATGTTATCAGAAAAACACCAAAAATTTATTAAGACTAAATTACTATGTCCAGATTCTAAAGAAGAAGTTTATTTTTTCAAATTTAATATATAAAAGTTTCAAATATTGGATTTAAAAAGGCTTCACCATTAAATGTTGGTAAAAGTGTTTTTTTTTGAAAAATACTTCTTCTATCTGAAAAAAGAATTTATTCTTAAATTATGTCTAGGAAACTAATAATATGGATTCTAAAATAATAAGGATTATGTAAAGTTGAAAATTAAATTAATACTATTCATTACTGCTTTTGAACAGCTAGTTTGGTAAGTCGTTTTGCGCTTGAACTCGGTGTGGCGTGTAGTGCAAGTTATTGCATTACTTTGAAAAAATAGCGTACTATGAAATATTGATGAGTTACATTTTTTGTTAGACTTCTTGAGTTCAATAGACATAGAAAAAATCATCTACCATATAACATCTACAACATCATTGCAATTTTTTTCATAGACAAGTAAATCGGCATCACCCACCACCTTATAAGGAAGATACAACATTCAGGATTAAAACATGTAAGATTTCCATTTATGGTGGAACATAACCTATAGGTTTCTAAAAAAATTCAAAGAAGTTACATCTAGTGAGGAGATGTTCCTTCACCAATATGGATTACAAAGAATGTGTGGAAGAAGATATTTTCATTTTTTTCTATAATTATAAAATATCATATTGTTTATAGTTTCCTTGTTTAAATATTATGTGATAAATAATAAATTTATGTTTATTGAATCATACAAATTTTTTTCACGCCCTAAAAACCCTCATCAATGAACTTGGAATATCTAATTTCATTAAAATTTTAATGTAATAAATCCTTATGGAGGCCATAAATATTATTATAAATTATTTTCGTTTGTGGTATTACCAATTCTGGGATTTTAGATCCCTGATCCTTTTAGTGAATTTCCCAATCTAGAAACCATGAATCAAGATTCCTCAAAACATTACTCCAAATTTTTATGTGTTAGACAATGGCCATTACCAAAAAATGTATTTCGTAATGTTGACAAACAATCATAGTTAGAATTTACTGATAATTAAAGGTACACTAGATAGAGTCTATGTAGACACTTACACTATGGTTTCATCTTATTTTATAAAATGGAGAGTCTTAATGACTTAATATCAACTTGGGGGATTCCGTTTTATTATGTATAAATTTTCTCTTATTTTAACCTTTCCATGTTCTATTAATATTTAGTGGAAATTATATTATTAATTTGTAATTATGGATAAAATGTTTACACATAATCAATTTATTTAAATACTACCATCTCACATTTATTCATTTCTTTATGTAATTATGGGATTACATCTATAAAATAAATAATCCATAGATATAATTAAATAAATTACATAATCATGAGAGTACATAATGGTTGATTTATTGAGTGAACAATAAATAAACCAATGAAATATTGTAAGAAATCCAACATTGGGTCTTAACATAAGTTACAACATTCCACTTTCTCATATATGTATCACTTGGGTTGGAACCATTATAATACCTTCTCAAACAACCTCCTTGCAAATTGGGAAACTACATTAATTAAATGTATTTATAACTCATATAAAATCAAGGTGAAAACTGTATTTTATAATGGGAAATCACATAAATAACCAAGAAGATACTTGTCTTTGATAATAATGGAGTGAGTGATAACATAAAGTTCATAATTTTAAATTATTAAAAAAATATTTGAAACACCATGATATAAATGAAATTAAATAAAGATATCTCAAACATAGGTCTTGTCAAGCTCATGATCAGTCTTATACATGAAATGATTACATATTTAATATAATTATCTATCTATCATTTCAATTTTTTCTATTAATAATTAAAAAATAGATAGAATTAATATGATAAATTATCTTACTATTCAATAAATTAATTTTTTTTTATTTAATTAAATCATCTACAAATTCAAATTCAACAGGATTTTAAATAAAATATATTTTTTCATTTATATAAAACATAAAAAATTATTCACAAATTTATGCTCGGAATGAACCCCAATAATTACCATTTTGAACCACTTAGTATAGTTTTTTATATATAATGTACTCATACAACATATTGTGTATATCAGATGTTTCAAAATATCCTTGGGTGTACTATTTACTTAATTAACCATAAAACAAATGGAAGTTATATGGCCTATATAATTATTCAACAATCAAAAATAAAATAAACAATTATAAAGTTTAAATCTATCCTCTCGTTGATTACACTTGAATCGTTCAAGTATAGTGGAATCACCGAGCATGGAAATTAATCAAAATGGATTTTTTTCAGTCTAAAGAATCATTCCAAATATTGTTAGTTATGTGAATGTCATGACCAAGGAATCAATTTCATTGTATATTCTAGTATGGAAACTCAGAACCCAGATAGAAGATCAATCATGTTAAATTAATCATTAATTTATTTAGATCTAGAAAACTATTTTACCTTTAATTATGTTATTTCTTTGATTTAGATGTTGATCGTCTGAAAACCCTCTAATGTATTTAATTCACTATGAAGTAAGGATCCATGTGTAGAATCCCACTTTCAATAATCCACCCATGATACATTATTACTCGAGTAATGAAAATATATTCTCCAGTGATAATATGGAGAATAAACTATCTTGTTTCATTCGTGTTGATTGCTCATCCTTTAATCAGGAGGGGTTATCTCTTGCAATTATCATTCATGAGTGGGAGGGAGAATTTTTTTTCCAATGATAAATATGTTGTGAACAATGATTCTAAATTTATAAATTAACCCTACATAATTGACATAACAAAGTATTTATAAAGTTAGGTCTTCATTTTAAAATATCATTTAACCGAATGTCAGTCCTTAAATAATAAAATTACCTTTATTAAACCCCATAACAAAAAAATAAAAACAATTAATTATTTTATTTAATGAACATTAACATCTATAAAAAACTAATATTATTTTACTGTCTTTTAAATTAATATTTATCACTAGATTATTTCTTGTTCAGTTAAAACTCATTGGAATTTATTAAATAACCAAATAAATATTTAATTAAATATTTTATTCATCCATTGAAAAAAAATTCAATCTCTAAATGTGAATTAAATTATTCCTCAATCTTGAGAATAATAGTAGTTCTATTAAATAAATAAAAGAATAATTTATTCATAATTAATTGAAACACATAGCATGTGACCCTCTGTGAATTTTTTATCATTGGTAATGGGTGGGAATTCATAAATAATAAGAATTTTTTCATCTATTGGTTAAACGAACATAAGATAAATAACATAATTACACTATTTCAATAACTATATATGAGCTCGCATTTTGAAATAAAAAATGATTATCAGAAAATCTCATCAAGATTGTTTCACAACTGTGTCACTAGCCTATTAGTTCGATAGGTATTTATTTGACTATTTGAAATAAATAGGTCATTACACCATGGGTTTATAATTTAATACAGTGGTTCTATTCCAATCAATGGGCCAATGTTTTGACTTCCCTAAATATGGAAGGTACAAACCCATCCTCAACTTATTCATTAATAACACATCACTCATAATGCACCAAACATACCAAACATATCCAAGAACTATTATCAACATGGTTTACACTATATATCTATGTGTGTGAGTTGTATCATTTATTATTAATAATATTAATGTACATGGACCAGTTAACACATTCTCATATAGTAATTTCTGATAAAACTAAAACATATGGGATTCCAAATAGACTGATTATTCTCATAATCTCCTATCTTAGAGATTACTATGTGAAAAAAATCATGATAATATACCTCATCTTATTATGAATACTCACACATGAAATCCATGTTCAATGTGTCCCATTATAGTCTGTTATCTAACCATAAAAGTATGTTTTATATTATCATCATTTCACATCAAGGTTCTCATTATAGTGGGGAACTTCTTTGACCTTATCAATGTTACATATTTTCTAAGACATTATTACATCAGTGTAATGTATAATAATGAAAAATTTATAATAATATGTTTTATTAATATTCAATAAATTTAATATATATAATTAAAATTCAAATAGTTCATCTGAGGACATCAAATCCAACAGATCATACTACTGTCTCTTGATGCTTTGTATTTTTTGATTTAATGGTGTCCCACTAGGTATGTATTTTCTCCTCCATACATGGGATCTTCACACAAATGTCAAGTATAATAAGAAAACAATAAATTCATTGAATTCATAGGAAGGACATGAGCGGGTGGAGATTAATGGGATATTTTTTTTATGCTAGATGAACCTTACATGGATCTATGGATTCTTTTTGGTAGCTTCTCTTATATTGTCAATTGGTTGGGTTATTTTTCATGTTTTAGTGAGATTTTATTTATCTTTTCTCACTATTTATATACATATTATTATAATCTAATGTATTATAGCTGTTAAACGTGAATTTATGATATTATTTTTAATCTTTCCAATGTATACTATTGTATGGGGATGTTCGCACGCGCGTGTGTGTGTATAGGTATTTTAGGATAATGTCTCCCATGTGTGTGATAAGCCTACTCATCGCAAGTCACCATCCCCTAACATATTATATGTTGTTTTGGAGTGTCATTGTTAGCTTATTTATGGTTAGGTGGACCCTGCTGGGTCATGTCATGACAAAAATACATATTTAAACTAAATCAATAAATTTTATGTCATGCATTTTTATAAAGAATTATCATAATCTAAAACATATGTTTTTCATATACATAATAGTTTTATCTAAAATGATTCTAAAAATCATACTAGGTATATCATGAATCACATTTTAACTAATAATTATCCTTACATAACTATGTATGAGTTTTATATTTATATCCATCATTCGTTACAATGGATATAAGTGATTCAAGAGTTATTAAACCAATATTCTAATATGACATTTCATACAAAAAAATATACTATAAAATGTGAAATAAGGACTTATTTTGTGTAGATTAACTCAAACATGATTATTATTTTAACACGAAACATGAAATTATAACAACAAATTTTGGTAATCAGATGAAGTGAGCTCAACTTTACATATGTAAGAATCTCCCTTCCTAATTTTCTATTGAGTTCACCCTATAAAATTTATATTCATGATCATTAGCAATATAAAAATAGATTTTTATTATAAAGATATGTCATTTTATTAAATAATTGGTGAATAAAAACATGACAATATATTTTAATGGAATGTAAATGTTTTCTTCATCATTTCATTTAAATTTCATTTCTAGTGTCTATTCATTCCATAAAATATGGAAATAGCATATGTTTCATTATTCTTCCTTGGAATATTTTTTCTATTTGAAGTAAGATATAATGGATCGTTTGGATTTATATTATAAATTGTATCTAGTTTCTTTATTTCATGTTTTACACTATATGGTGTATAGATACATGTTTCAACCAATCAATATATTCTTGATGAGCTATAGGGAAAAAAATACCTCATCGATTTATACATTTTTTTATCTATCATTGGACAAATATAGATATCCTTTGTAGAAAGGATAATAAAATAATATTAATGTATAATTTCATATCTAAGTGGAAGGACAATTTCGATAACTATCCAATATACCCCAATAATTCGTAACCATGATCAGAAGTTCTATTCCATTCTTCAAAGTTAAACTAGTTTAGT
This sequence comes from Viscum album, assembly GCA_963277665.1. Classification (NCBI taxonomy): domain Eukaryota; kingdom Viridiplantae; phylum Streptophyta; class Magnoliopsida; order Santalales; family Viscaceae; genus Viscum; species Viscum album. The sequence goes on from OY728127.1 coordinate 2,020,724,472, forward strand.
AATTTGACAATCTTCTTTATTTCAATCAATTCATTCACATTATAATGAAAATAAATATGATAATTATGGTGTAAGAAAATGTGTCCTTATATTTTATGATTAAATCTCTATACGTGTTTGATTATATAATAAAATGGATATATAAGTAATCCTCTACATATCTTAGATATACATCATTTTCCCCTTTACCACCAGCTGGGTTGGCATAATTAGAATAGATAATTCCATTATATATAAAAAGAATCTATATAATAATTAATTTCATAAATTATTATCCCAATTTAAGGAATTTTTATTTCTAATGAAATACTGTAACTAAATAAATGATCACATCATTTTTTGGTTTCTATTTACATTTATCCTATAACATTAAAAGGTTTAATTTCTTTTTATCTTAATAACTAACTATGTGAGAAAAAATAATATCAATTTTATAATGTCTTTTAATATATCATCATGTTTAAAAGTCCCTCACTTCAGAAATCATAATGTACCAATTCATTAGAAATTTATTTGGAAAGGATAGATATGACCATTATAAAAAATTGATTATGATTGGTTAATTATTCAAATGTATTTAGGGATGAATGTATTTTCCAACCACATTATTGCAACTACTTGATTTGTTGAGTGGACTCCCCAATCGAGAATCCCTTTCTCATATTTCCTCATCACATTCCTCTATGTTACATCATGTTAAGAGAGGATTACATTACTTGATGTAAATAGTTTGACTCAACTCATAACATGCATAATTAATCCTTGTTAAAAGTAATTTTCCCAATGAGTGTTGTTCAAATAATTAGTTCTATAGATTCATTCATAATCATGCAATGAATGGTTTAGTTAGATATATTATTTTGCTGAGGGACATCATATTCTTTATATGTATTTCCAATGATATGTGGGTTTTAATTAAGATATTAACCATGTTCACAAAAATTATTTATCAATAATAAATTTATTTCAATTCCATCATTTCATATTAGTCCATTTATTTATTTATTCATGGTCATTATTCCGTAAAATAAATTACTCTTAAGAAAATAAAAAAAATAGATAATTAAATGACCTAATGATGAGATTTAACTAATGGTTGGTTCATTGAGTGAAGTATAAATAAAACTATGAGAGAAGTGGAATCCTTTTTATTTCGGTCATAAACGAGTTATATCATCCCACCAATCCACCTTTTCATTTCAAAAAGTTTTTTCACCTCAATTCCATATTGAATTTCCTCTACCATGGTTTTGATGTGCCTTTGAGATTCTCCTTTTATTGCATATATTTTATAAATCAAACATATTTCATGGGAACTAAAAGATTAGTTTATCAGGAATTGCATAAAATATTATTATACTTGTTGATGTCGAACAATAATAGCAGGAGGGATGGCAAAACAGTCAGCATATTTAATTTAGTAATTAATAATATAAGGCTCAATTAATAAATTTATTTAAATTAATCAAATTCATCATTAAGACTAATAAAATATAATGTTTTTTCAATCAATGAAAAGAATATTCATTAAAACATATCTTTCTAGAATTCAATTTAATTCTTCCCTTAATAAGATTAAACATGGATCAATAAATCCGATTAATTGTTTTATTAAATAATTAGACCATATTATATAATTTTATCATTTAATTATAGATATTTTCATTTGATATGATTTTAAATGAAATAATTATTTTATTTTATATTAAATTATTGAAACCATACACAAACATTCATGTGTAAGAAACTCGACAAGTAACAATTTGAAATACTTTTTATTTATTGATATGTCATAAACACTAATAATGTTGAATTATGAAAAAACATTTTACCATTTAATTATATAGCTTGTAATAGTTAGATAAATTAATCAAGTAACACATGTTAGTTATAAACATTTAATGTATTTTTTTAAATACACACCATGTAGTCAACATTTTGTGATAATACATAGTATGTTGATAGAAATTTATGTGGAAATGTATTTGGAATTTCATGTCTTCTAAAACCATCATATAGTCTGTAAGAGACAAATTAATGACACATGGATCGAAAAATTATGAATTTGATGGAGTAATATGTTAACTATATTATGTATTCATAAAAAAGATAAATTAATCAAAAAGTGAAAGAGACCTATATGGAATGTAATTTGATTCAAAATATGACTAATGTGCATTCCTATGACATTGGAATATACTTTTGGTATACATTTATAATGTACGTGGATTTTAATAAATATAAATAGTGTGTATATAATGTTTCATGGACAAAAGACTATACACATTATGTATCAATTACATGTTGTATATTAATTATACATGACATCTTGTCACATTAGGTTATACCCTTAAAAAACATGGACTACATCGTGTCTAGTCAACCAACATTGTGTGTATTCTGGTAAAGTTGTGTGTCTCCACAGCCCGTCAACATGTGGGGAATTTAGTACATATGGTGCATATTCATTACATTGTGACCCAAATAACATGTAATTGTCCTGGTGAAATGTACAAAGATACACATCATGTGATAAATTTGTACACTCCATGTGACCCTATGTTATCCAACCATAATTCATGTTATCTCTAAATGGGTTTCTTAAATTTTATCTCAATTAATTATTCACTGAACATGGTTATACAGGTAAGAAAAATGGTGATGTATAAAAAATAATAATGATAATATAATGAATGAATGCAACTTAATGTTATGATTATCTTTTAATAGTGTAATGATCAATAAAAATATGTAATTAGAAATTTTAATGGGACCACTCTGGACAATCATAATGGTTTCATCCATAGAAAATGTCCATTTTGGGCCAATAGCCACCTCTATTTTTTCATATTAAAAGGATTATTCACTTTTTTTACATGATATACATGTTTTGAACAATGATTTTATTCTAAATAATAATGATAATGATATTCTTCATAACATAGAAAAGATCCCTTCATGTCAATTTTTTAACTACTTTAATAATGTGATTAAATACATCGATCTTGATTTTTTTCTTCATTATATGTTTTGATCATTGGAGGACCATTCATTTTTATTTTGATTTCATTGATTATGACATAAAGTGTATCCACTCAAAAAATTATCAACAGATTATATTTTGATCTCAAAATGTTACAAATGATAATTTTAGTTCTAGAATGGTCGTACTATTTGTCATTATTCACTTATTTGATAAAAAACAAAATGAATTCGTTGTAAAAGGATTTTCAAATGATATATATATATCATGAGAATGATAGAGGAAAAGATTGTCTCTCTATCTTCTAAGAAAAACATTGTGACATTATTTGTTGAGATAGAATTCTATTGGAAGTATGTTTTTGTGTACAATGGCCAACCTAAAACAATTCTCATAATAATATATTTATATAATCATTTCTATGGTTAAATGTTAATAAATGAGTAGAATTCCATTAATAATATGTTAAACCCCCAAGAAAACGTACACCATTTTAATAATAATATAATTATTTTACTTAATTTTATTCCTAAATACAACAAGGTTAAATATTATTTTAATGTCTTAAAAATTAATATTATCACTAATCACAGCCTTTATCTTTTCTTCCTCAATAGTATTTACTAAATACCTAAAAAAATATGTTGTTAATAAATATTTATTCTTTCAATAATTAATTACATATTCAATTAAAATATTGTTGAATACATATATACTTAATATTATCACAAAAAAATTTATTTCTAATAAATAAGTATTTATTTGTAATTGTTTGAATAATATGATATGAATAAAAATTATATATTCATTTAATTAAAATGTTTCCAGATGAATATATATTTATTTAATATTGTTTATCATTTAATAAATCATGAATGAATAATAACACTTAGAATATAGAATAGTATTTTTTCAATTTTTAAATACAATTAATATATATATATGGTCAACTGAAAATAATTATATGGGAACCTTTAGGAACCTCAAAATTTTGAATTAGTCTGGAATTCCTAAAGACTAAAGTATTTATATAGAAATTTGATGAGGAACTCATTGGGAATGAATGTTTGTAGCAATGAAAATAAATACATAAAAATGATAATTGTACAATATAATCGATTTTTTACAATATATCATGAATATGGTTTCATTATTGGTTCATCAAACATAATTCATGAAATATCATTACATGAATGTCGAGAATTAAAAATGCTACGTCACAATTTCCATGTAATTTATTTTCCTGGTTTTATTTCAGTCAAAGGGCCGAGATATTGACTTCCATAACTGGAATGGAAAAATACTTCCTTGAGTTATTCATTTATAACATATCGATTGTGAAATTCCCATTGTACCCTACATTGTGTGAACATATAATTTAATGGGTTTTGGAAATAAATCTATGTACATGAGGTTTGATATGTATTAATGGTAATTATAATTTTTGTGGACCATTTCAGATGATTCCATATAATAAAAATTAATGTGATGTAAACATGCATAATTCTTATATGTGAGATTTTTTACATAATCTCCCATCTTAAAGATCACCGTGTGTGATCATTATGGGAATCATCATCATAATATTATGATAAATCAAAATTTCTAGTAAAAAAACAATGTTCCCATTTATTGTTCTTCATCATGGTAGAATGTATGGTATTTATGAATCCTAGCTTATCAAGGTTCTCATCATAGAGGGGGAATATGATGACCTATTTTTGATGTGACTAATACTCTAGTAAATTTTCACATAAATTTCATGCATAAGAATAATATATATGTGATAATTTAATTATTAATATTTAAATTCATGAAAATTACAAATTAGTTGGTGGTCAGGAACAAAATCCAAAAGCACCTTATCTCCAAATTTGAAAACATATTTAATGGAATAGTGGGAGTTAACATCCCATAGATTCTTAATGATTTTGGAGGGGTCAAAACCCATGATGAAATTCAAGAACTCAATTTTTACTTAGGGATCGTCATTCAGAATATATCCTCAATCTTCGTTAGTAGAAACAATAACCATTTTAATGTCTCTATGGGGAACCTTTTCCTTGATTAAGTGAAATCTGATATCAATATTCTTTGTCCATGACTATTGGAGTGTACTTTTTGACTGTCTAATAAAAAATTGAGTATCCTAGTGAATTTTAAGTTATATCTCTATAGTCACCCTCAAATAACCAAGTTACACCTTTTTCGTAATAATTTTAGTGAATCTAAATATTTCAGCAATAAATTTGACATTTTTTGTTTACAATGTAACTAATTTATATCTCATACAGCTCTAACAAAAAAAACTATCTACAAAAATTAATATTTCATATGAGGTGGATACTAAATCATTATAGTCACCATCACAATAAATATATGTTAACCCATAAAAGTTTAAATTTTTTCCCTTCTAGTAATGCAGTGAAAAATTCATGGTTCCATTTATATATCGCAGAACCCACTTGGTAGAAATAATATTTGAAGTCATTGTATCACTATGATTTCTTTCATAGAGACTCATAGTATATAAAATTTCTAGTCTGGAGGATGTTAGATAACAATACTCCTGATAAGTCATAGGAATTATCTTCGATTTACACAATCTATATCATCATTTTTAAAATTTTTCATGTCACATAAATGAGTGTATAGACATAAAATTGTTTTTCCATTTAAAATTATTCTCTAATTATTTATGATACATCACATGGGATATGAAAATAAAATTTTCTTTTTTCATGACTTGTAATCCCATGATGTATCGTAACGCACCATGCATAGACATCTCAAACAGTCTCTTCATTTAGATTGAAAAATATTTACATTCATTCTAATGACCCCATTAAAAATGGTATCATATATATGAAAAATATTTATAATTTTACTTATATCTATTTATGTGATATACAAATTCTTATCAACTTTTCCTTGAAAACATTCTGACACTTTCAAGCAGTATTCTATCATTGAATATCATTCCATTAGGAATTATTCTAATAAATAAAGATAATTTTTAAAATTTTCATGTTCATATTCAATTATTATCAATCATAAATAAATTTTGTTGTTAAATATATACCTCTTCTTTATTTACTCACTAAAAATATCCGAATTAAATTTTCTCTAATTGGTCCTGAAAAGTAGTCCAAGGTAGGATTATATTTAATATATTATAGATCATTGTCCATATTATCAATAAAGTATTTATATCAACAAGATTATTTCACCAATTTAGATTCATCCTGATATATAAGTCACTGTTGATTCTTAAACCTGAGTATTTCTCTTGATTATTTTTAGGTAGGCTCGTCATATCTAAGGGTTATTTTTATTAGAATTGGTGTAGAATATTGTCAAATAAAATTATTTATCTTAAAATGTTTCATTATCATTATAATCATTATATTTATATTCTTAGTATCATTTTATTGATCAGTGATTTGATTTGATTCATCATATTATGCTCACCTTATGGCCTTGAACAATTCATCACTATTTTCTCTAGAAATGTTCTCACTGGAGCCATCACATTTTTCAAAACCTATTACATATAGAACAATATTTATTAATTTATTTTCAATATTAATTAAATTATATAAATAAACCACCTTGTTATGTATGTTGTTCCAAAATATGTAGCATTTTCCATTATATAGGTACCAAAGAAAAAAACCGTCATCAACATTATCATCACATTTTCCTAAACATGAATCTTTAATTTTGATGACCAAAGGAATTATAAATACTTCTAAATAAATCTGTGTTGAATTATTTTTATACCATATCTCATTTGAGTTTTAATTTATTTTCATCTTATAAATCATTGATTTTGAACATTCAAAATAGTGTTCACAACTTCTCTCTAAAAGAATTTTGACATTTAAAAATCTAAAAGCGTAACTCCCCTAATCGAAATAATGGTTCTATTCATTATATTATCATCCTCATTCTATTAGGGAGTTTAAAAGGTGAAATATTAATATTATCTCATTCTTATTGAGGTAGTATTTAGAATAATTTCAATTGTACCCCATTCAATTATTAGTTCACAGCTTATTGATTTGAATTCCATGTTCTTTTTCAACTTCCCTTCTATAAATAATGAATATATAAACTGAATGTAAATAATGCTTCATAAATAATAATTTTGATTATTTTATAATCATAAATGTATGTGATAAAGTAAAATTTACCTTTTTGAATATTTTTGACTCATTTTCCCACGCTAATCCAAGCATGATTAATTTTAAATAATAATGATTAAAAAAGAATGCTAATTTTATAAAATCCTTAATTTCTTGTATCAATGTTGATTATCATGAGACTATACCAAACCACTATATGTTAATAGTTTCATTTAATTTAAAATTAAATAAAATTATTTTTATATTTTTCTTCTCTCATATCATTATATAAGGGCATGTATTACCACAACATATTTAATGAAAACCTGTTAATCAATATTTTGGTTCCTATCACCTATGCATGATAAAAATCCCAAGAAATGGATAGATATCCGTAGATATTAGAGGTGGTTTATGTTTTCAGCCTAGGGGAAATGAATCCCAGATAATTACAATGGTGGATAGGTAGAAGGCTGCCATATAAACCATAATTGGTTTATGTTGTCTTCCTTGTAGGTCTATTGGTATTTTATATTATTCTAGAAAAACTAACCATTAGGAAAATCTCATTATTAGACAACTTTATTATTTTAATTCCATCACAATTCATTGTAATTTCGATATGGATGTTATTTCACGATAACATGAATTAATGTATTAATAATCATTCAAGATGGGACTAAAATGAAATGGATTATGCATAAATATTATATACAACATATTTAAGAACTTATGTAAATCAACATAATATTATAAATTATTTTATAAATATAATAACTTAATCATTATGCATAAAATAAAAAAATCCATCTATTTTATATATTAGTTTGATATATTATTCCACTATATCAGTTAAAGTTGAATAATAGTTCAATGTTCTTGACCAGCCATAGTTGGGGTTCTAATAATTATTAGGGAATTTTAACATTATTTTTTGGGTTAGCATAACTAATTTCTCTTAAATGGTTGACTTCCAAATCTGGACATAGTTTAATTGAGACACAAGGGTTGAAGAAATTAAATATATGGATTTTAGGATATATGATTCCCCACAACATATCAAGGAACTATGAGTTAATGCAGTTGGAATTTAGAATACCTGCCTAAAACACATAAAATTTCTTGAACATCCAAATATGGGGTGATGAGAAGGGTAATATTGATCCTTTCAACAATAATGTTCATGAAATAGTATATTTAAAATAAAATTGTTAGGGATGTTTTTTTGATTAAATAGTGTGAATTCAGTAATTATTCTATTTATTTATTTTTTTAAATTTTATCAGATAAAGTTTTAAACTCTACTTATATTATTTTTTGAAACATAAATAAAAATGACCTAAAATATATCATTGTGATCCATCCATGATAAAGATAACAATCTCACTAACATAAATTTCCAAGAGTGGAAATGTCTCATATCTATTATCATATGACATGAAAGGAAATTTTAGGTTCTAGAAGACCTTTTCCAAATATCTCTAGTAATGAGGATAGTGAGGATGTGTTGAAACTATAGAATAAATATTTTAATAAAGCTAAAAAAAATTCAGTGTTTCATGATACCATTCAAGAAAATATATATTTTAAAGCAACATATGGGTATTTATGCATAGTTGATGATGTATCATCTTTAGTAATATCAATAAAATGAAGGGGAGAAAATATATATATGAGATCTTGAATGCTCAATTTACAACTATGCTTGGAGATTCGATGACATTTAGGCCTCGTGTAGTCAAACGTATTAGCAACATTGAATTATTAGACATATAAAGGATTAAAAAAAATAATGAGTTGTGCATGTATATCATACTTTCCTCACTAACTAATACGGTCTAAATTTTTGTTGATAATTAAAACATGAAAAATAATGAGAAGATTATATTAGAACTTCTTACTCTAATTCACCATGTGGATAAGGACATGTGGCCTTACAAACCCATGGTACATAAAGTGAATAAGAAAATGATGAAAAAATAAAATGGGAGAAATACTCATAGAAATTATAAGTCTCATTAGTATTATCCTTAAAATAATAGAAATATTGAAATCTAGGGTATGGATAAGGAGGTAGTATGTTTTTCAATTGTAAATTTAGTCCACTTGATGAATAAATTCACCTAAAAGAAAAAGGGGGACAAAGATTCATTAATTATCATGTTTAATCATTCAGTATCTAAAAATTAGTTATTAGAAACATATTTTGGTACCCATTTATTTATCCACATATTATAACCATGTAAATTAAAAAATATTTCTTATGAAAGGTGGATTTGAGAGATTTCAATGTTTTGAGGCTGTCGTCTCTAGCCGTTGATCACACCCATCTTTCATTACTCAATGTTTAAAGACCGGAAAATAATTTCATGAAGCCAGTGCCTTAATTTATTACATTGGTATATAAACAAGGAATATGAATCTAGAAGTACTATGAAGTTTAGTATATTTATGAACAAGATATATACATAATTTTAGCACTACAACTTTAAATGAAAAACAATTTAGAAACATTATTGACAACATCCACAACTCATAGTTTATTTATGTATGTCATTCCTTATAGACCTCTTCATGTCCTAGTAAAATGAAACATAAGAAATGTGTGATCTCAAATGCTTCTTAATTTTAATCAATATAGTAGATGATATCACAAACCTAAACATTGGAAATTGATAGTAACTAAAAAACACATGCCTTTAAAATTGAACTGGAACACATTATAGAAAGAATAAGAGATGAATAAAAAATTCCATAATAAACCATAGTCTTTGGTATTATACTAATTTAATAACCTCTTAAAATTTCGATTAATATTTTCATAGTTATGGAATGAATAATTCTAGACATTATAATAATACCGTCAAGGCCTCTTTCAAAGACCATAAATAACTATTTTGTCAAGGACTCGTGGCAATACCATAGTTTGTCTTGTGAAGCCTATTAATGAATATAGGGGATATAGTGGGTCCCCCCTATTACATAAAAAATACAATTAATTACTCATATGAACTGGTATAAACATATAAAATATATACATTCATATTGAATCAATCCTATGAAATGTCAATAATGATCCCCGAACATTATGCATAAACACAAACCATTCGGAGGAAATTGGTGAATGGTTTTAAAATAGTACATCCAAATTCAAACTAATCATATACCATTCAATTAAATATAGAAAATGATATCATAAATTATTAATCCAAATAATAAGTAATAATCAAAAAAGAGGGGTGAAACAGGTGAAGATACTCTTATAAAAACATTGATTAATTCATGTGATAAAGAGTCTTTTACTTTGAAAAGAAGTGTTCTTTTGGAAAATTCTTTGTATAAAATCGAATGTTAAGAAAGCTAATATTTTTATTATAAATTTTTTATTTGAAAATTATAATTTTTTCTAAAAATCAGATTATAGAGTTCCATGGAAAATATGTTTGAATTTGAGAAATTCCTTTGAATTTTGCTTGTATTTCGGGAAGAATTTTTGAAATATCTGGTTAAAACATATAAATACCCAAAAAAGAAAGTTTATTTATGATTGGGTCAAATATATATTGAATTATCAAATAATATACCATGATTACATATGAATAAAAAATAATTTAATTTATGTAGGTTGACAATAATAGTTACTCGATTGAAAATGGAGGTTTGCGTAGAGACCCCATTACTTATGTCCAAAGGTGTTCCACACATGATCTTGATGGTTTATAAATTAATGATTCCAAAAACACCTCTATATTTAATTTATTTATTATAACCTTATTTAGGTTTATTCATGGCCTTTTGATGGGTAAATAGATTCAATTTCATTTTTTGGGAGTGTTTTCATCCATGGTTTTCAGGATCAGTTTATTTGTATTCATGTATGGCTAAACACATAGAATGGGAATGTATATCCATAATATAAGTCATATGTTATTAGTGAACAATCATAAGATTAAATGTTAATTAAAAAATTTTAGTTGTTTGGAGTAAAGATGAATCATTATATAAAACATTAATGATAGTTATTTGGGGTAATTAGCGGTTCATTATCACAAAAACTTAATTTTGATTTATAATTTAATATTATGTATAAAAAAGGGTTATATAACCTTATATAATGATTTATACAGAAATTATACTATATTTAAACCATTAAAATGGATTCATGACCATAATTGAAGATGTTAATAAAAATCAAAAAATTGTCATCCGTCATTGTAATAAACTAACACATCTCGGATATTTTTTAAATTTCTATCATAAAAAAAGGGAAAAGGGATATGAAGAACAATTATTCCCTTATCATAATATAATACTAGAACATGTAATGTATGGGATCCATCACAACATTATGAAGAAATGATGTAAGGAATGAAAAATAAAATAAAGGAAGTAGAAATAAATGAAATTAAGTGAGGAATTTTCCTCTTGAAGTAATCTTCCAGGAGAGCCTCATTAAGTGACAGGTATTGGTATAACATGAGACCATAGGGTGGTGGATGTGCAGGAGTAGCTTTGGAGGAATGTTTATTATAATTTAGATAATTCACAAGGCTTGATAGGAAGGATGAAAAGAGGGGTTTAGGGGGTTTATAGTGGAGGAGAGAGTGATTTTTGAATATCTTATTCATTATTTTATTATTACCCTCCACAACACTAATAGTGTGGCTTTATGTGACCCATAATAGTAATATGTGCATGTGAGTTTGAACCAAATGTTCTTACATCATCTGTGATTCATGGAAAATTTAATTTAACATAAAATGTATATATACCATAAATTATCATATTTTATTATTCATCAAAAAATCTAGTATTTATGAAAATTCCCAAAAAACACACCCTAACCATTTTTCAATTTGTAGAATTCGTAAATGAACTTTGTTTTTAAAAAAACAATAATATTATTAATTTAATTTATTATTAAAATCTTAATTTATTCAAAAAATTACAATTTTAATACTATAATTCATTTTATATCACCATGAAATATTTATCAAGACCTCATTATCTTATAACCTTAAGACAATAAAATAATAATATAAATTAAAATTCATAGGGGTCTTATCAGTATTGATATTACTATTCTTATGTGTATATTAATATTCACCAAAATTTTTGTTTATCTTATTAGACTCAAAATATCTTACTGAACGCAACTGGGTAAGTCAGTTATTCAAAATTCAAATCATAGTTGTGATACAATTATTTTTACAGGATAGGTTATAACAAAGTGGAGTTTTGTGGTGACTTAGTTTTTATGAATTTATTTATAAATATGTGGGTTGTTACATATAGAAATAATATTTCTTTTAATATATTGTAATTATGTACCAACTATTATCAAGAACCTAATGTCTATATCATTACTAGATAAATCTGGTTTTATTTTAAATTTTTTAAATAATTTTTATCTCATTTATAATGACATAATATGTTATGTTATGGTGAATTTAAGTACCATTATTTATTTATTAAATTTATAAAAATGTATTTGAAATAAATAATGAATCAAATTTCCTTCACTAATATAAAAACTGGCTATGAAGTAACCATCATCTTCATGTAAATAGGAATCATTTGAGGAAACTGTAAAAATATGGTTATTTAGACACTTTCAAGATAAAACCACATGAAAGATGTCATGTTTTTTAAGAAAAAAAGAATAAATCACCATTTTGAGTATAGGTAGAACGGTCTACATAGATGTTAGTATTGGTACACACTAATGTGTGGAGACAATTTCTGGAATAATATTTATGTTGGTAATCTTACTTCGTAACTTTTAGTGATGACTTCTGTAGATTTGGATATGATTAAATGATGAGGTATAATGAGTACATTGAGAAACTGAAATAATTCTTAAATGAATTATATTGTAAATATTTAATGAAGATAATGATAATTTAATCGGATCAAGGTGGTAAAAATCATTACCATGATTTTATTGACTCATTATTGAAGTTTGGGACTTTATTTCCACTCATTGCACCTTAAAAACATAGCAGAATGGTGTTAGTGAATAGAGGAACCATGCCATATTAGAAAATTTATGTTCAATTATGATTCAACTAACTATTCCCTTGTCCTTTTAGGTTTATTAATTACAAACTATGAAATACAAGATAAATTTTATACCAACTAAATAGGACTATAGAGTCCCTTTTATTTATTAAGTGGAAAGAAACCTGTTTTTTCAAAAACATGTGTATACTGTTACAATACATTTTTTAAAGGACTTATTAATAAAACTAACACCCTAGGGTATAAATTAAATATTTATTGGTTTTCCTATTGAAAAATAGATACCCCCTATACAACTCCTCAGATTGAATGTTACTGTCATTGGACTAGTTGAATTTTCTTGTGATGGAGAAAATCCTTAAAAAGGATATTGGGGAAAATATTCACTTTGATGAAATTGACGATCAATATACACAAGAGTTCGTAGAGGAAAAAATATATATTTCTCTATGTAATAATAAGTTCATAAAAAACATGTACTGTGTTCAAGCACTACAGTGGTAATAGAACCATATAGATATGGTTTTTGATTCACCCAATATGTTTTCTCATTAGTGTTTAAAAATTATGGGCCAATCTCCTAAAAATCTTGAATAAAGAACTTAAAATCTGTAAGATGGATTGAAGCCATGAATTCTTAAATAGATTCATATATAATAACCATGTTTGTGTTCTGGTCAATGCACAAATTGTTATAAATCCTATAGGGATAAAATGGGGATTCTAGGGAAAACAAGAAATGGAAGGTAATGTAAATACTAATAAATCCTTAATAATGGATAATGGTTCTAATCAACATAAATTAATTGACTACAATTTGACCTTTTCATCGGTTTATATGGTTATGTCATTCAAAATTCAACATGAAAAGGTATCTTACCATGTCTATGAAATTTTGAAAATTTATTCAAAATTGATTTATTTAATGGGAACCCTATGAGAGACACATATATGATAAAACAAGAAAGTTTTTTTAATAATGGTGATGAAAAAAATGATTTGAAATTTTTTAATATCCATTTATGGATTGAATAAAGCATCAATGTCCTAGAACATTCAATTCAATGTATCTATAAAAACAATATTTTATTAAGAAACAATGTGAGAAATATTTTTATAACAATTTCAGTGTGAATATGTTTGTTATCCTAGTGGTATATGTAAATAAAATATTATATATTGGAAATGACATACCCATCATACAGTCTATTAAAGAGTGGATGAAAAAAGTGGTTCACATTAAAGACGTAGGTGTAGCATCCTATATTCTACTGATCATGATCATTCATGATAGATATAAGAGGCAACTTTTACTATGTAAAATAACATATATTGACCAGATAATAATGAGATTTATTATGGAACAATCTAAAAATATATTGGTTCTATTTTTACATAGTATACATCATTTTATTAAAATGTGTCCTTGGATACAAGAAGATAAAGGGAAAAGGAGTAATATCCCATACACATCAAAGATATAATCAATCATGTATGAAATTTTTATACTCTTCATGATTTTTCCATTGAATTGAGAATGGTTGTGAGATATCCAGTTGATCTAGGACAATAATATTTGTCTTCATTCAAGTTTACTCTTAATTATTTGAGAATAAAAAAGTTTATGTTCCTCATATATGGAGGAGACTAGGAGCTCGAAATTCAGGGTTATACTATTTCTAGTTTTCAATTATATATGAATGATTTGAAGAAGCATTTAGGATATGTTTTCTATGTCAATAATGGAGTTTTCAGCCAGAGGATTTAAAAGTATCTATTTGATGGTGATTCTACAATAGAATCCAAGTATATAGCAGATTCAGATGCATCCAAGTAAGATTTTTGTATATCAAACGTTTTCTAGGAGCTTGATGTGGTATCTAGTGGTAGATACACCTTCATTTTGTATTATGATAATGCAGAAATGGTGGATCTTGAAAACCAGCCAAGCTCACTGAATAGACAGTGATCATTCTCCAATAGTATCACCTCTTTGGGTATTATTATCATAAGGTTGAAGTTTGAATAATATGAGTTCTCAAGCAATAAAATGGTGTAGTCACCGTGAAAAAAGGAATGTCTTATCATAAAAATGTGTATCTTGTGAATGCTTGAGGACTGAAATTTTTCATCAGTTGACTCTAGTGAAAGTGATAGTCTGTTAGAAGTTGTTCCCTAGAACCCAATTTTTTGAAATTTATGACAACTTGTATTAATCATTTTTAATATAAATAAAATCCAAATAAAATAACAACTTTATTATATATAATATAGAATGTTATATTTTCCTATTAGTATATTTCGTATTGAAAGGTCATAACAGTTCCACACTATGATGAAAAGTAGATAAATTAGACTATAGTATTCCTAAATATTTTTTCTGTCTCCAGATGAAATAATATGAGTGATAAAAATGATATAGCATATGAGGGATGGACAATAATTTTAAATTTAGGAAATCTCTCATGGGGTACTCCCTTAGTAATATGCAATGTAGAATATTATGAGAACGTGACCTTCTAGTAAAAAATCTACATTCATATGTGTCATTGGTTGTTCCTATCATTGTATGTGTGTATTGAGACATATACTTTATGATTATCATTAATGACTATTATAAATCTTGTAATATGATTTAGTAAAGAACACATTGATGAAATATGTTCTTAACGTGGAAAAATATATTGGGTGAATCATGAGTAATATTTTTTTAATGAAAAAATAGAGGAAGGATTTCTAACTTCTATTATTTAATATAAGTTGATATCTTAAACCCATTGAAGGAAATTGTATTTCCTAAATAAATCAAGGTCCATGGTGTTCTATAAATATGTTCAGTTTCTAGAAATTCAACGTAAGTGATATTGAGCTCATAGGCTGATGGCACATGCCAGAAACCATCTTGATTAGAGATATCAGGATAATGGGATTTTATTACACAGTATGAATCCTTATGATGGATTTTTCTAATGTGGCATGAATTTTTTTATGTGTTCCTTATCATGTTTCTAGTTGGTATCCTAGGACATTAGGCTCCTTCACCTAAAGCCAAAAAGAATTATTCCATGAGGGACACACAATAAGTGTATCTTGAATCTTAATTAAATAATATATCATTAAATTTTATTTAATAATATTAAAAATATTAATCTCATCAATATTTAATAATTTCCCATTTTTTTGATCACATATATTCTATCACTAGTTATTTGAGGGAATAATATTTGAGTTTAATATTACAAAAATAATTCTTTTCAATTGAATGAATATAATATTCCTTTATATTTAATTGAATAATTTATTTATATTAATTTTTAAAATAAATAGTCATTATTCTTGGCCTAGTAAATATTTTGGAATAATGGAGGACCACATTTATAGTTCTAGTGAGAAATATAATATTTATTGAATATAATTTTATGAAATGATAGTTAATTTATTTAGCATGTTAAGTGCATGTTGAGAAGTAATAATAATATTATTTTTATTATAGACATAATGTTCATGAGGGATTAAATAAATATTAATTAGAAATTGTGAAATTATTTATTTCTTTCCCTAACAGTATATAAACATATTTATATTATATTTACTAAATATTCAATTCATTTTTTAGTACACAATGAAATCCATAAAATTCCTTCAAAACCCTTGAGATCTCTCTTTTATTAAAACACTCTCTGGAAAAAAAGAGAAATATTCATTCAACATCCTCACCTTTTCCAAGATGGATCAAAGAGACTGATTTAGAAGGGGTTCTCAGTTACAAAAAATCATAATGATGTAAGAAATAGGATATGTCATACTAGAACATGAATATTCCAATGGTGAGTTATTGATATTTTTGTAACACATGTGGATCATAGCAATAGGGAATCTAATATTAATTCCTATAATGAAATGATGGAATTTCATTGATCCATTTTCATGTCCATCGATGAATATGGAAATATCCAGAAGGTAAATATTGACTACATAAATTAATTATAAATAATATGTGATGATCAGGCATTATGGTTCATTATTTTATCCCCTATGTGTATTCTTTAATTAATTTCCATTAATCATGTAGTCTATCATCATATCAATTATATATTAGTCATCAATCATGAGAAAAAAAAGTTGGGAATGGCCCATCACACCTTTCCTCTATTTCAAAAGCCTTCTTAGTATACATAATTAATAATTTGATTGATTTTTTAAAAATCCACATATATCATGGGTTGTTAATGAATGAGATAATCCTTGAATAAGCATGGTAACACCTACCTATGTCCAACATGGAAAAAGTGAAACCTTCAAATATTAATGTATGGCCGACCAAGGTTCAATTTAAACATGCTACAAACAAAATAGACAATGATTTAAAAGGAAAACCCCATCAAGGGTTCAACAAAAGCTACCCAATAGAATTAGAAATAAGAATGAACTATAAGAAAATTATGAGAATGGAAATAAGGTTATAAAAATAAGATTACATGATTATAATTTTTAAAAATGGCACAAAATAAATGGGGTTAAGGGAGGTTTCACAAGTATATCAACTCGGTAGAGTCTCATGTAAATGGGAAGATAGGTGTTGTGATGAGTCTTAATATTGAAGTGAATCATATGATAATTTATTTATATTAAAAACATTGAAAATCAAAAGGTTGAGAAAAAAATTATGATATCATGCTCCATCCATATGCGCTCTACTTTATAAACAAGGGACCCATCAAAGGGGTTTAATACATGGTAAGGAAAATCAGGCACCAACCATACAAGAACTACTGATATATGGTATAGGTTTTTTCTAGGCATGCTTCACAATTAGCACTAAATGAATTCATACCATGCACCTAACACAACAATAGTAATGAAATTTAAAATTCAATGAAATTTACCTGAAAGTCAATGATAATGTTAAAAATCAATACACCTATTAAATTTAAAATATAATAACAATATTGATGTTACCATTTTCATAACCATAAGACTTTTTCCCCTTAAAATTCATTAAACCCCCAAGGAACTATGCTGACACCATAGTATAAAACATATGAGAAAATAAAAATAGTGGTTCAGGTAAACCATATAAGGGATTCCTCTAAACAGATCAGGGGTTAAAGAATGTAAAACATACAGGGACACCTCTATTGATTAGGGATTATTATTAGGGGACATAAAATGATAGTTGAAAAAAAAACCTAATTTTACATATCTAAAAATAAAAAAGGCAGATTGACTAATTCAAGAGTTGAGAAATTTGGTGTGTATCCCCACTATATAAAGTTTTCACATGACCTATTTGAATAAATGAGACAAATAGATTTTGGGAAGGAACTGAAAGTTACTAGTCTAGAAAATGGTATCACATAGAGGGGGATAGGGTGAATCAAGAACATCTTTTATTTTTATATTTTTTATAAATGAATCAATCTTCTCTGCATATTAAATATTTCATTCCCTAATGAAAAAACTCAAACAAAAATCCAAAGGAACATAAAAAAATTACAAGGTTCACTATTCAATAAAAATAGATACATACTTGGTATGTTTTTTAGTAATATAATACCACCAAATCCATTATAAAACATTCCTTATATGTTAAATATAACTAGTAGGTTATGACCTTTCACCACTATAGAACTATATAAACAATCCAATAGTGTGTGAGATCCTTCTAACAGAAACAAAGTAATAAAAAGTTTTTTATAACTAAACATGTTACCTATTCTATTTTATCATCTTCCTCAAATGTAATCATTTAAAAATATTTCTTCCCTTTCTTACCAAGAATCTAGTAAGTACCTAGAGGTATTTGATATAAAACTCAATCTGATTTCCCATTATAATTTTCTTTGTCTGATTTCTCAATACAGAAAATAAAACTCTGTCAGAATATGATTCAGACAAATCTAAACAAATTATTCAATACTATAGAAATCCAAATATGATAATCTATACAAATATATTATAAGGATCAATATAATAATTAGGTGAATATGATGATCATATGAATACGTTGAAATCTTTTCTCTTATCATTTATCTTATATTAAACGAAACAAATTTAACAATGATCAATAAAAAACATCTTATATATCTCTAATATTATTCATCGCTCTTCCTTCACTCCTCTTCATCATTAACAATACTTTTTTCAGAAAAGAGAACGCTATGTTTCAACATTTATACTCTCCTGAAATATTATTTGGGCAGGATACCTAAAAAATTTCCTTCCTAACCGAATTCCCCATATTTTCTTGTTTTATTGAATTTTGTGTGAATGCTAACATCATACATGCCTCTAAATTATTCATATATCTTACTTATCCCTCTCAAATACTCTAAACACTTCAGCTCTATTCCATCTTTCATCACAAAAACTTTTTCCTAAATAACTAGTTTGAATATGATTTTATCAAAATAATTTTTTCATTAAAAAACTTCATAAAAATTTCATGTATTAGGAATCAGAGGCCATTATTATTCCTTGATATGACTACATTGTTATTCACCAATTCTAATTGTGTCGTTATTATAGCTAGATGGATCTTTATTAGCTTAGATACGATTCCTTCTTCCTACTTGAAAAAATTAGTTTTTTTTAAACAAGGTTCATAATTATCTCCTAAATACTATAACCATAATCTTTATTCATTGAAGATTTATAAATTTTTTATTTTGGTTCTCTTGAAAAACTGTACCCTTAGTTTCTCACATTTTTGAAAACATTCACAAGCATCAAATTTCACTCTCCACATTTTAAATACACATCCAAAAATATTATTCACACATTTTATAAACTCAAGTATGATTATAGATATGATTAAAATATTAAGAATTATGATGGAGAAAAATATATGCCTCACCTAAAAAATGGTTGACTACTTTTTTATCAATCTATATCATTTCATTTCGAAACAGCTTCAATTGTGTCCTATCTATTACCATTGGTCTTGATGTAAACAATTATTTCTTTGATAAATATGATGGAATATTTAATATAATGGATGTGTATTCATAAATTTTGAAATTAGAAGCATCATTCATTTTTTATTACATTTATCCTTCTCAGCCTTTAAATAAATATGAATCTGAAAAACTCATTATTAAGACCATGAGGATGGAAAAATTTTCCTTCACTAACTTTATTTTTTCAAAATCTTAATCTTGTATCATGAATTCCATCATAACATTGATTATGTTGAGGATCATATTTTTCATAATCTTAATTACAAATTAATTTATTGTAAATTCCCTATATTTTATATAAAAAATCGCTTTTTCTTATCTAGAATATGATTGACATGAATATGATTGTCCTAAATACGATAGTCATGATTATGATCAGACTGAATAAAATCTCTGATATCTTAGCTCAACATTTCTATCATCAATATTTTATCACAAATTTTATTAATACCAATTATTTATGAGAAATACAAGATCAAAAACATCTTCACATTTTTATCATAGTCTTACAGTCTATTATTCTCCCCCATTATGATCACTTATTGAAATCCACACCTAAAGTGAGTCTGATGATCATTTTCATCTTAAAAACAACTTCTCAATATGATGGATAGTCTCAACCAATATGAGTCCGATTTTTTTCAATATATTTTTTATTATAATATTCTCAAAAAACAAAGTGAGGTGATATATTTTCTTATTATTCCTTATTGAAAATAGAATACAACAGTCAAATATGATTAGCCTTATCTACATTGTCCAAAAAATATACACCTTTGGATTTTTTTCGACTATATTACATAAATAATTGTACACTATTCTCTCCATATATGGATTACTTATCAAAAATTATAATCAAAACAATATCTAACTTATTTTAGTAATTAAGAATAATAGACAACAAAACCATGTTTTCCCTATGTAGTGATCATGAATCCTCTTCAATTTTTCTTCCACATCCTCAACATCCATTATCATCTTTTCATCCTCAGTTTAATTATTTTCTAGAATACAAATGCTTTTATTCCGAAAACCACTATAAAAACCCATTATAATAGTTCAAAAAAATATAATTTTGATTTCACATGTTACCCAAAACTCCCCCTATTTACATGCTACCATAATGATAGATTTATGAAATAATTATCCCCCTTTAGAAAAGTTTCCATAGTTGAGATGAGATAGATGATATAAAAAACACATCAATCTTGTTGAGATAGAGGTTTTTCACCCAAATTCAACCTCAATTTAAAAAATGAATTATTTTATAATCGATTTATGAATATTTCATGATCCTGTTTGGATGTAGGAACATACTCGAGCTTCAAAAAATTCTTCTACATATTTTCTTTGTTGATATTATATTTTATATTATAGTTTTTTGAAGTTTAATTTTGAAACTGATTCCTAGTGATATTGATTTCACTTTGATTATCTGATCCGAAGATAAATGGTAACATTACATAAAAATGTATATCATCACATTGAGAATTAATCCACATAAGTTGGGTAGTTTCTTCAATAGAGGAAACATTCTTGGATTAATTTATACTAGGAGTTACTAAATTATATTTCTTCTTATGAAAATTAAACCAACTTTTCAAAATAAATAATAATCTACCTGATGTGGATATTTTATCATCATTATTTTATACCGTATCACAATATGAATATCCAAAAAAATAATTACATTCCAATCTATCATACTTGATTATGATTTTTTTATGCCTTGGATGTATCTGAGAATAATTTTTCCATCATGTAAATGAGATTCTTTTGGATCACTCAAAATAAAACAGAAAAAATAATGTGTCTTGAGGAAATCAAACACAACATACTTCCAATCATCTTATGAAATTATTTTTGGCCACCTTTCTTTCCTTATACATATATTGAGAAATTTGTTCCCAGTGAAATTTTTGTGGAAATAGTTTTTTAGTTCTCTTTTCTGATCATCTTAAGATGTTCATTGATATATATTTTCTTAGAAAAGAATGATGTGTTTCTTCTTTTTTAGAATTTTCCATCGAAGAATATATTTCATTTCCCCATGCCTGGAAATAACAAAAATATTTTTCATTTCATTAGTAAATCTTTCACAATAGAAATCATCATTCACAACAAATATATTGTCATCAACATTAATCATTATGATGAATAAATACTCTAGAATTTCATTGATTATAAGATTTCTATCTACCCTTCCTTTCTTAAATATTTTAATCCTTAAGAAAGTATCTAATTTGGAATACCATTCCATTAGAGCTTATTTCAACCCATAAAAGGATTTCATTAGTATACATACATAACATTCAGCTTTTCCAAAAAAATCTACATGGTTGTTTAATGTAACCAAATCATCGATATCCCCATTCATAAATTCATTCTTTAAATCCATTTGAATGATTTCGTAACATGGTTATACAACAATAGCATGAAAATTTATGATTGTTTCTAATATTTCCACTAGAACCAATGTTTCATCAAAATCAACACCTTTAATTTTTTAGTAACCTTTTCACACTAACCGTGATTGGTTTCTTATAACATAAACTTCTTCATTCATTTTGTTCTAGAAAACCCACTCTATACCAATAATAATTTTCTTGTTTAGTAACATGTACCCTTGTTTCATTATATTCAATATAATTCATCTCTTTATTCTTATCCTGAACCCATTTCTGATACTCAAAAGATTCATCCATATAATTTTTATCTACTTTTGAATACAAAGATATTTGTGTAATGGCATTTTTTGTTCATCATGGTTGAAAATATAGAGGTTGATCACCAAAATTATTTTAAGCATATAATTAATTCCCTAGTCTTGGATGATATTTTTGTGTATCTTGATCATCAATATAAGTAGTTGACTCTAATTATTCTCTTTGAGTAGGATTAAATTTTTTTATAACCATATCATAATTGTTTTACTTATCACGATCAACTTCTTTATTTACATGAGTATGTTTATCTTCTTTAGACATTTAAATAACATTTACATAAAAATTGTAAACATTTCAAAAATATTATTTGTTAAAACATATATATCCTCTACCTTCCAAATAATAAAAAAAATTATATCTATGCCATTTATCTCAATAATTCTCAAGTTTCCACCTTTATTCCTTTTAATTCATGACTCCCAAAAAATATCATCTATTTCAAACATATAGTTTTCCCATAAAAAAATTCACATGGATTGATATCACATATTTTCATATAAAAATAGTGTTTTTGAATTTATATATAAGTACTACTGGATTTCATCTAATAGAAATGAGAAATAGAATGTTCAAGTAACAATGTTCTCCCCATTTTCATAAATTTTCTATTCTTTCTTTTAGAACCCCCATTTTTTTGAGGAGTTCAAGTGGAAATATCCAAATAATGAATTATATTATTTTCATTATATAATAATAATTATTCATTTATTAATTCACCACCACAGTTAGTTTTCAAATTCTTCATTGAATACTGACATTATTTCTTATCTTTCTTCTTGAAAATTTTAAATGTTTTCAGAACATCTGATTTATATTTCATATAACTGAAACAACTACTACGGTAAAAGTCATCAATGAATATAATGAAATAATTATCTCTAATTTTTCATTTTATTCTTATCAGCCAATATATATCGGACTGGATTTGTTCTTGGGGTTGTTTTGAAAATATATCATCTTTATTATGAACTGAATTTAGAGTGATTCCTTTCAGAAAAATAGTACAACCCAAATCGCTTTCTCTTGAAAAATAATGAAGGTTTAAGAAAAAAAAAATTTAGATAACATTATCATGATTCCCTAAACTATGTTTCTGGTCATTTTATGAGATTTTTTTATTCCACCATCCCCATGTAATAATGGGTTTGGATAACACCAACTTAAAAAAAATCCCTTTGTATATTGGCCTCTTATAACTATATTTCCATTCCTCTCATTTTCACAAAAACATTACTCCATCCCAAAACTAACATTTTTACCTTAATTAAAAAATTGAGAAATACTCAACAAGTTATATTTCATCCCAAAAATATATTAATATTTCATAGATTTTTATTTTTATCTTCCAAACGTAGATGGCCCAACCCCACTAATTCTTAATGATTTATCATTTTCCAATTTCATAGTTGATTTTAATTTTTTTACATTCACCAAAAATATAAAATAACTTTTCATATGAGGACAACAGAGACTATCAAAAATCCATGTTCGTTATCCTTTTATTGATTTAAAAAAAATCAACAAAAAAGATCATTTTCATTCATCATTTCCGACTTATGGGAATTATTAATAGTCTTTTTTGGTGATGGTAATAAAATATTACATCCTTAAAAAAAATCACTAGGTTTTTTATACCATTGAAAAATAGTTTTTAGTGGTTGAAACCTATTTTGAGTCATTACAGAAACCTTATTAGGTTTCTTTATTTGAGGAGATTGACTCGACCTCAATGTTTTCCTTTCATAACAAGTGGAATAATAGTAATAATTTTGTTTTATCATACCCATATTTTTCACATGTATGAATCCATCACAATTACAGTAGTATACATAGAAATAATATTTTCCTCTGAAAAATCCATATTAAATGGATTTGTGAACATTTTTCTCATCACCATTTATGAATTTCATTTCTGAATTCCCAATATTTCTTTTATATATCCAAATCATCTATTATGATAGACTTTATATCCATTGATAACAAAATCATAACATTTAAGAAAAAAATTTATTCATAACATTTAGATACATTTTTGGACATAGGTTATTTTGAAACTAATGAATTATCCACTTTGGTAATCTATGACACATATATATCCATCCCCATATTTTCTGTTCAAAAAATAATTTCACCTTTCTCCTCAACCATCAAAGGTAAATTTTTGTTCATTTTAGGTTTAAAAATTCCCTAACATTCAACATAATTTAAGATAGAGTTTTTTAAAATTACATTTCTTAATTCAGATTTAGATATTTTTTGTTTGAAAAGTTACATCTCTTCTTCTTTTACCTTCATCTTTAATTATATATAGTCATTAGAAAACCATATCTATATCCAACCAAATTCCTGACTGAACTCCTTTGCATTTAAAAATGAATATAAATACATTTAATTTTAAAAAAACCATTAGGTATAATAAATTAATATAAATAATTGTAAATCTAATATAACCAATATTGTTCTTTTACATGAAATTCATTATTCCCCAGTTATATGAGGACTGAGTAATTTATCATGTTTTAGAATATTTTTTCCGTTAATTAGTGAAAATTAATATAAAAATTCATAAAAATTAATTTTCTTATTTTAATCATATTAAATTGTTATTGTAGAGGATCAAATTACCTTATGATATATATCCATGTTAAAATTATGAAGCAAGTTTCACTTCTCTTGAGAAATACCTTGGTACACTCTCTCAAAAATCTATCAAGTGCTTAAATATGGTTCATTAAATAAATGCAATTGTGTCAACATAAAGCCCCTCTATTTATGTAACAAATTCAAAAATATATATGGGTGTGAAATGTTGTCTAACACATTGAAATAAATGAAAATTAATTAATAAAAATGTAAAAATATTATAACTATATCAATAATTAGATCACATATTTTAAACTATACATGAACAAATATTAAATTAGTATTACTTATACTTAGTCATGAAACACTTCATTATTCCATGAGATGAGAATATACCTAAAATATGTTTTAATATTGGGAAGTACCACTATCCCAAACAAAAGCTAACTATGAATATTTCCGGATATATTTTTATAATGACATGTTTACTCCCTAAAATCATCCAATGGAATGAAACATATAAAGCCTCAAAACTCACAAGCATCTAATGTATTCATATATTTTTACCTAATATTGTTTTTTATATGTTTGGAAAATCTTTTAAATAGAAAAAAAAATTTATATTTTAACAATGATAAACATTATATCAATTATAACATAATAATATCTCTTAGATGGAAGAGTAATCACTTTCTCACTCGTTAGGGGTGCATTTGATGGTGAGATAGAACTAGTATCAGGGGATTTTGATGGTGTGGTAATGGTCTAAGATATGATTCAATCACTCAGGTCTATTTTAGGTTGTTATAGTAGTGGTTTTCCCTTATGAAAATGATGTCTAGGATCTCAATTTTTTTAATATTCATAAACTTTATATGGCTTAGAATATATTCAGTTTACAAAAAAAATTAAAATAATTATAAAATTAATTTGAAAATTAAATAAAAATACAAAAGAGAATTATTAATGGCATAATTAATGACATATTATTTAAAATTTTTTCTTTTATGTATCCAAAAGAAGAAAATAACCCAATTTCGGAATGAATAAATTAGTTTTAATCATCATGACATTCAAGGGTTTAAAATAAAATTCCTAAATTTTAACAACACATACAACTCAACACTCACGAGATAAAATAAATTTTTTAATGATTAATTAATAATTGAATTTAATAACATAATATAATATAAGATTACATAATTAATAATTATAGTACTATAAATAAAAATATATTTCCATTATAAATTTATACATTAAATTATCATTTTCTTCATTGTACATGTTTTCTATCAAGCTCTATTGGGATGACTACTTTTTAATTTTCAAACTCCCTGAAAGGTTCTATTGTTTCAATATTTTCCTGAAAAAAATTAAAATGTCATGTGGTCAATGATTTTTACTTTTACAATTTACCAATTAAAATTCATCACTTGTAGAATACATGTCTCTCTATTTTGAGTGTACAAAAGCACTTTAACACTCATGTACATGATAATGCACATAATAAACCATTAACACATCTAATTTCATTATAAATGGATTATGATGATCCTACTCATTAGTATTGATTAATCATGGGAAGATGAAAGAAGATAAATTTAATGAATTTATTATTATATTTTTTTTCAATGTTATCCTACTTTCATTGGAATACTAAATCTAAAAATAGTCAATGAATGTTTAATTTGATAATATCAAATAGTTTTACATAGTATTAAACCTCTACAAGTGAATGAAAAACACTATTTTGTGCCTTTAATTTTTTTTCAATACTACATTCCAAAAACATGAAGCTATTAATAATATTGAAATCGAATCTATTATCTTTCATGAGAGGAAATTCATACAAAAACATCATATCAATCAATATTTTTAGTTGATTCTCAACAATAAAAATATTAAAATACAAGATATGTGTTATAAATTTTTACACTAACCAAATAAATACACATTAATATTATAAATATGTGTATATATATACATGACAGGAATACCATTTGACAATCTCCATATTAACAAATTCCTTAATTCCATATCTTTTCTAGATCTACCAATTAGTCCTATTTTTCGATATTAATTATTTAAAAATGGATATTCACGATAAATATTAATTAGAACATATCTATGTGATTAAAGTGATTTCATAATAGTTATTATATAACTGAATAAATTTCCTACTGTTCACCTAATATTTGGAAAACTAATGAATGTTTTGTGAAATAAAAAATATTCTTGATTTCATGAACACATCAAACATGATGGAATTTTGTCTAAATTCTATCTGTGTAACTAGAAAAGATGGGCATACACAATTAATATTTATATCCTTCCATGATATTTCCTTTCACATGAGATTTTTTTATAACATTTTAACGTAAAAGACCCATATAATTGGGGGAAAAATAATAAACTCATTAATAAATTTTCACAATGATTTTATGAAATTTTAATCATTAATGAAAATAATAAATATTAATGTACCACACAATTGCATACATTCGTTTATAGTGTACCAGTCCACCAAATATATCATTATTGAAAAAATTA
Source organism: Viscum album (assembly GCA_963277665.1). Taxonomy (NCBI): domain Eukaryota; kingdom Viridiplantae; phylum Streptophyta; class Magnoliopsida; order Santalales; family Viscaceae; genus Viscum; species Viscum album. The sequence goes on from OY728127.1 coordinate 2,020,752,421, forward strand.
ATTTTAAATGAATCATGGAATTAAAAAATGAATTGTTATATATCCAAATGGTAGTACTATTAAAAATCATTTTTGAAGCTTCTGTGATTTATTTAATTTATTGTTTATTAAAAAATATATATGAAAAAGGTATAATTCTGAATATAAAATTTAGTTTTATTTTCATGTAATGATTTATGAAATACCAATGGAAGAAACTATTCCATATAAATCTTTTAGTCATGTATTTTAAATCCTTGTAAAATTCTATGTCTTATGTTAATACACCATGACCATTTAATTCAATATCCCTGTAGCACTTTCATATTATTGAAATTTTGAATGAATATTACAATACCATTATTTTTCTCTAAACAATTGTTAAAGGATAAATTACATAATTATTTTTCAGAAAATGATGTTTCATATTCTGTGCATCCATTTCCTTATAAGCAATATAGTGCTCCATTAATTTTCCATACCCTTTAAGCATTCTAAAAATCACATTATTGTGGATGTTATTAAAATATTAATTATGTAAATATTGTGAAATATAAAATTAAACTTCCAATTATTATTTTGGAAAAAGGTATTCAATTTAATCAATTTTTGTGTTTCAAATCCTTTTGGATATTGTAGGTTAAATCCTTTTCCCAATTTCTTACAACTGATTACATTTTCTATATGCAAAATTAATATCAATTAATAATCCATATAATTTTATACTAGATTAAAAAATTATCACATGTATCAATTAAATATCCCCATTAATGTTTATCAAGGTAAAGATAATGTTATTGGAGGAATCAAGAAATTAGGGATGACACATGGAGGGAAATTTGTTTCAATTAGGTACTCATTCGGGTTAAAAATAAAAAACAAAATCCAGAAAAGAGATGTTTGTATGAGTATTCCTACTAAATCTGTTTCTGAGTCCCTTACATTTAGTAATTATCAATATTAAATCCTTGTGTATTTTAAAATGTTTTCTCATTTATGCAAATAAATTATGACATTCCATCATTCCATAATCTTTTCAATTATCATATCAGTGGTTAAAGGTATACATCAATGTTATTTCTATAAATTCACTTTCCTAGAATAAACATTGATATAATTAGCGAATTATTTTCCTTCTAAATTGAGGAAGAAAGATTATAGGGATAAAAAGAGATAATAATATTTAATAATTGATTCTTTATTCTAATGGGTAAAAAACAGATTCTTACCCCATGAGAACACTCTTAGACCTTCAAGAAAACTTTATATATAATGAAAAAATATCATCCATTGCATTAAATATTTTGGATGTCCAATTAATCTATATTTTTTACTTTCCAAATAATTCCACTTTATGTCTTTTATGGTGTAAAATATCATGGTTAGAATTTCCAAGCATGTTTTTAGTGGAATATAATGAAATAAATTTATAAAAGTTTCCTTCTTCAGATTCATCCTATAGATACATTCATTCATACTCTCCCCACTAATAATAGATTATCATCTAATAAAATTAAATATTATTCATTTTTCTTCAATAGAATATTATTCAAAATAAATAATGAAATCATTAAGATATTCTTGAATTTTTATATATTCAAGAGAATATTTATTTATGTTTTTTGTCATCTCTTAATAAATCATAGGGATCCTAGCATCACTAAATTCATTATAAAGAAAATACAATGTCATAAACAGTAATTTTGTTAGAAATTCCACAATGAAACTTATTTATTAAAATCATTAATATAAGATATATATTTTAATAATTGTAACAACTTGTGTATATGTTTTTTGATTTCCTTATTCAACTAAATAATGTTACTCATTTCTTTAGTTTCTGATTATATGAGAATCATTAATTTGATAAGGATCAACTAATTGTTTTTTTAATAATTTAAAATATTGTTAATTTTATTATATGAAGAAAATTAATCATTTTTAATGTTTTAAATTGAATTTATCTCTCATGTGTCACATTTTTTATAGATAAGATAGTTATTTTTTGAATTTATAAAATATTTTACTTTTCAAGCCATTTCATGTATATATTATGAATAAAAAACAATTTACATAACCATTAATCATTGAATTAATGTTTATTCTAACATCACATAAATTTAAAATCATGAGAAAAAAATTAATTTTACAACACACTAATTAATTTTAAATTTTATAATTTAAAAACTCATTCCATCCCTTAGAATAACATGTGGAGTTCTAGGGAAACTTATTCTAAATTCTCAATATAGTCATTGAATTACAACCCTTCAGCCTATACATTGAAGGGAATGATGTAAATTTTAAATCATACCATAATAATAAATTCCTAACATCAATATTGAAAAACACCACATCAATAAAATAATTTAAATGGTATTACCTTAGATTAATAATAGAAGGCCAAAAGGTTTTACAAATATTGATAAGAGAGATTTTTAAAACATTTAATGAATAATCACACCTCAATTTAACTAAATAATACATTATGAAAAATATTACACTCAAAGAAATGTTCATGATATAAAATTTATTCATTTATAATATATTTTATTATACAAAAATATTTTTAATTTTTTTTATTAGATGAATAATAATGTAAACTATTAAATATTAAGTAATGATCTCTAACATCATGGTTAAAAAACTAGTATAATAAGTTGTTAAATTGTCCATTATAAAAGATAGATATTATTTTCCGCAAAATTATTATTTATTTAATGTAAATGGATCAATAAAATACATATATTTTAGATTAATAAGGGATCAGGGGGTTCTAAACAAAGTTCCTTATAATCAATGGTATGTAAAATTAAATATTAGAATTTTTATTACATCATATTACCCAAAACCAATGAGAAATTAAAATTTATACTTATTCATGTTCACACACTAACCCTCTAATATCATTAAAGTTATATGTAATGATATAAATTTTTCTATTAAAGGTACTATGCACATAGGATCATGGAGGAGGCGTTAGAAGGATACAAGTAGGCAGATAGGATAGTGGGGTGCCATTTGATGGTTAAGGGTACCCAAAATAGTGTTGGGATCATAAAAATAGGTGTCTTGTGTATTGGTTTGATTATGGAGGGAGGGTTATTCTAGGAATGGAATTCAGTGATGCTTAGTGGTCAATGTGGCGTCTGACACAATTAGGGAGAGGTATAATGAGTGGTATGAATCTCATGGAGGGTAGGAGATCACTGGTAGCATTATTTTCATGTTGATGGAGGAGGTGGAATCAAGTGGAGAGCAGTAAATAGGTTTTTTTACTAAAAAATATTTCTTCATTTTTATAATAACCACATCTCAATAGTAAATATACTTTTTAGTGATGGTTTATATAGAAATTACTAATAAATTATGACTTTAGATAATTATTTTTTGTTTAAAATGTTTAAAATCATAAATATACTAATGAAAATAAATTTCAAAATAAATATTTAATATCTGTTTTATGAAACTATGTATAAATACCCACTAGAAAGTGTTAAATTTTTAGTTGTAAAACCCCCACTAAGATGAAGTGAATTAAAGGTACATAAAAAATAACAACAATAAAAAAATTATTTCATGTTTTTAGTTTTTGTGGATGTATATCAATAATGATTATATAATTATAAAATAAATAGAAAAAAGTAATAGATATGGAAAATGGGAGAATACATGTCCAGTAACACTTTTTATCCCGTGTCCAATACTCTGTATGAAACGATTATGATCCCTCTACCATCATTCCATTTTTTATAAATAAGAACAATGAAATGCGTTAAAATATTTATAAAAAATAACATATATAAGTGTAAAATAAAATTTTAAATGTTTCGAAAAAAATATTCAAATCATCAATATCAAGTCGCTTCAGAATTATGATCTCATTTGAGCCCTTTTTATTCTCCTCAGATATCATAAAAACATCTTTTTAATTATCCCCAAAATGAATAGTATTCTGACTAAAAAAATTTTAGTATAATCTTATAATTTTTTATGTAATACAACCATGTATTTATAAATTTTACATGATTTATGGAATTAATAATTCTCTTATAGCATGATCCTAGATATAAATAATATGGAAACCTAATCTGAATTGTACATAAACACCATTTTATATAGAAAATTTAATTATAGTAAAAAATTGATATCTATTAATACTTTCTAATATCTATGGAACACCTCTTGTGATGTAAACATGTTCATTGAAATAGTATGTATTTGAGTTACAAAAATATAATAATGTACTATATTTTCATGTCATTCTCATAGTGGCATGAACTGATCTCTTTTAGCATGAGAAATGTTATTGTGGCATGAGTTTATTTGAAAAAAAATAGTATGAGGCTAAAAAATAACATCCCTATTATCATATTAAAATCACTCTCTAAATTTCATTTGGTAAATTCATCCAGGAACAATTATTTATATTACGACATGGATCTTCTTCATTTAAATATCTTAACAGTGTCACTATTACCACTATGGCATGAGGCATAAACATCAGAGTAAAACTCTTTAACTAAAACACACCAATATCATTGCAATGATGCCCATTACATTGTGACACAGTTCAAATATACATAACAATACTCCTTTCCATCATTAATCAACTAAAAATTCCTCAAAATTTTCCAATATCATGTGGTCAATATATAAATATAATGAAATGTATTATAATACCCATGAATAAACTTCAAAAAAACTAGACATTGCATGATTTTCATGTGAATTTTATATTCCCATCACACCACAATATAGTATGGTGTTTCTAAGATTTATCCTATTATCAATAAAGATCATGTCCATTTTAGCCAAGTCTCAATTTTGGTCAACTCAAAGCTAACTTTTTTTAATTCACATCATGAGGGGATTTTCCAATAATTAACACTCTTTTACTACCACCAATCATCAATGGCTCTTCAATGTCACTAGGAACATCAAAATTTTTACCTAGAAATTAAACTATCACACTAGCTTTACAATAGGAATATTTTATTATTAATTCATAATTTTAATTAATTTGAACCCCTATTATATTCTATAAGTTCAAATATATTTAGGAAAAGATGTATCTTAAACTATTAATATCTATATAAACCAAAAAATTATTAACCAATTAGACAATTTCTCCATAAAATAAGATTAAATACATCAACCACATGTTATAAAAAATATAATCTTAATTACATTCATTTAAAGATATATATATATATAGCCTCATAATTTTTTGCTTCACACTCTTGTAGAAAAACACAATCAAAACCCAAGTAGGATGTGTCAGAGTATACCTCCTAAGGAATTAATTTTTTTTCAATGAACAGAATAACCCATTAAAGATTCTTTTCATATTTAAAAATAATATTTATTATCTTATATCCATGAAAATTCATTAAATATCAAATTCAAACTAATCACATAGTCACAATATGAGAAAACCTAAGAAAAAATATCCTTCAATAATGAGAAATGAATAAAAAATCCATGTTTCAACTATGTTTTTTGTGGATTCCAAGTATTAATTTCCCCAGTTTTCAGTTGTTCCACATCTACACAATCAATGATATTTTGAATCGATTCATAGAAATACTTCCATACAAATAATGTCCCATATGAAACTCAAAAATGATACTAAGATAATTTTTTTGATATTTCTCTAACATATAATAAACTATGAAATGAATAATTTGGATTAAAATAATTGGGTCAACATGGGGTTGAAGAAACCTATTCATAATAACTGTTTACAAATATAGTGAATTCAATACTCAAAATACCATTACTAAAATGAAGAAAATTCTTTAAATACATTAAAAAGTTATCTTAGGGATTTATTCAAATTTAAATCTCATCTAATGATACCCAAGACAAAAATAAATATTATAAAACAAAATTAACCCTTTAAAATAGTATAAATAACATCCATCCTAGTAATATGATAGTTATTCTTTATTATTATGTCGTTCACCTATCAGAAATCCATACTAAACATGAAGATTATGTCCACATTCATAGAATATTATGTTGGAGTGTCCCACGCTGATAAAATATTTTTAACAAAACCAATTTCAAATAATTCATTATTTTAGATCCTCAACTCCATAATTTATTTAGGTTATGTACAATAATATTATTTGGAAATATATTAAACCCATGGATATAACATTATCCAAAACTAAATCTATCATCTTTGAGGAAAAATCATAACTACCTGAAAAAAAACATTAGCATAATCATTAATAGGTCTATCAATATTATTTTTTTTGACTATATATGATCAAATAATCAAAATAACCGTCTAGTAATAGTTATATTATGGATCAATCCATATCTTCCCCAAATGGATAACACATTCCTCAGAAAAACCACAAAAACTCTATCCATGTTTGAGAAATTAGCCTTTATTGATAGGAAATAGCATATGGTTTTATAGATAATAACAAAACCATACCGTGGAAAATGATTAATGTAACACTTTTATGCTTTAAAATTTATTTTCGTTTAAATAAGTCCAATCACATTTATAGCCTATGATTAATGCAACATTCTGTTTAAACAAAAATACACTATTAAAATATTATTTAAACATTACCATTATAACCAATCCGTTAAGTTGGAGGTAATCAGTAGTATTAATTAAATTATAAAAATTACGTGGTTTATAAATTTTTTAAATAAATTAAATGGTTATCTAATTTTTAGAAATAAAATTATAATCATTTAATTGAAAAATAAATTATTTCTAAACAACATTATTTTCAAAAAGGATATTCAGTCATGATTTGCACACATAATGTGAAATTAATTTTTACATCATTCTCAAAAATTAATGTAAAACATGAACATATTTTTTTAAATCAACATATAAAAATTATCAATGGATTTTTTTTTCTAAAATGATTCATTTTTTTAAGAGTTGGGAAAAATAGTGATATTTTATTAAAAACCACTCTTTAGTTTAAATAATTTTTAAAGATAAATTATATTTTAATTTTTTTAAAAAAATAATAAAGAAATTATATTTTAATAAATATAATTTCTCTCAGTGAAATTATTTTAAAATTTAATTTCTTTATTAAAACCTCCTTTACCTATGAGGATTTTCTCTTTTGACCCCTACTTTTTCATCATGTCTATGAGTTTAATTTTAAATTCGATTATGAAAATTATGTGCATCAGAATTGTAAAAATGGATTCCATATTTAAAGAAAGAATAAATATAAATAAATATTAATTTAAATATAATTTTTTTACCAATTTTATTATTATATGTACTAAAATTAATTGTCACGATTAAAATAAAAACTAATTTACCCTAGGGATAATGAAAATTTAGGATGGTTCAAATGATATAAAAACATTTAAAAAGCTATTTTATATCGATTTATAAAAATTTAATCCTATAATGGTGAATAATAATCAATTTTTGTGGCTTCTTTCATGATATAAACATGGGTGTAACTTATTCTTTTCAAAACATCAATGTGTATCCTTTCCCCCAATTGTAAAAGGTCACCCACTCTCCGCATCTCTTCGCACTTCTAAATAGTTTTTTAGAAAATAACTACATAAATAACATCCTTACTCACCTCCAGAAATAATATATCCAATTTTTTGATCATTAATAATTTCTAGGAATTCTGTTAGTGAAACCCTAATTCGTTCATCTAATGAAGAGTTAAAATTCTTAAACAGTCATTTTTATTTTATTTCTTCTTCAAAATACGTCGAATTTTATTCCATGATGGTATTATAATAAAAAAATTATCTAAAATTTAATTATATGATATTATTTGAATTTCAAAAGCTATATCCATCTTCTCGTTTGTAATGTGGTAAATGAAACCGTCAGTCGTGTCTATCACGGACTGTAGCCTCATGAATTGATAGAACTCATTTTTCATCAACACCTCTCATGATTTTATATAATGATGTATTAAATATATATATATAATATTTATGATATACTAATAATTTTTTTATTATAATATAACATATACCTTCTTAATTTCCATCATATTTAAAATATCGTAACACCTCTCTTGTGTACGTCAGATTATTGCCTCATGGAGCGATATGATTTGATATTCACATGTTTTTTTGATGGAATATAACAAGGTTACATTAATGAATATATGATATATATATATATATAGATGTCATGATATTAACTGTATAAAATTAATATATAATAAAAATACATACACAATCATCTTTTAAGTGAATGATATAAATGCTCATGCGTATGTATGGCCTATCGCCTCCACAAACCAATGTGATTCATTTTCCATGACCATATTTTCTAAATATTTATAATAATATATATACTGATTAAATATGATATTTTTAAAATTATTATGTTTTATATATGATTTGTTTATCCTATTTATAAGAAATAGAACTTTCATGAAAAGACATGGATAAGAAAACTCTTTAATTAAAACTTGAAAAAATTATAATAATGAAATAATATTAACAAAATGTAGTGAAATTTTATTATATTATCATATATGAGTTTTAAAATATGAATATAGTTTTATTATAAATTTATAAATTTTATCAAAACATTATACATTAACGTAAATCATTTTTAACACAAGCGAATCATAAGGTATGTGATTTCATCTCCATTTAAATTTCATTAAAACACGTTTGTTAATACGATTATATTCACATTTTTGTGGTCTATATACTCATTATATTACATACTTTTAATTAATACATATTTATTCATGGTAATTAATTTTTATTTTAAAATTTATTCTTCAAGGCATAACAATTTAAAAGTGATCAAATAGGTAAATAATTTTTTGTACAATCTCACATTCTTTTTTTATTGTTTACATTATCTCGAAACATTCTATTTATTTTTATTTGTAATTTTATCATTTATTTTATTTATAAAATTTCTATAATATTATGATTTACTATAGGTGGATACAAGAATATCTTATAGTCTATATTTTGTGGACATTTTATTTTTCTGTTTCACTATTTTGTGGTGTTATTTGTCTTCTTGGATGCAGGTTCATTATGATAATGCATCTAATCTTCATGTTATTAATATTGGATGTTTATATCCATTAGAAGGCTTTCTGAAGATGATCATGGGCTGTATCTCATAGCTTATCATTATCCAAGGGGATCTCGGTGGGTCAGTTCATGACAATTGTCATCGTAGTGTTTGATTACCTGGCTTGCACGATATGGGCCATCAACCAATAAAACTCTTCTATAATTACATATTTTTTTACTAGATTAGAGTTTTTTATTATTACATATCAGTTCATCATGAATAATAAATAGACCAATATATTTGTTTTTACATCAAATCTAATTTTAATATTCTAAGTGAGTTGTAATTGGATTTATGAAAAATTCAATCATCAAATTTTATTTTCATATTTATTTTGAATTATAATATGATATTCTTATAAGGATGATAATAAACAATAAGTTTGAAATGTTTTAGGGATTTTTTTTGTAAACGATGATGGTAATTATTCTAAATAGGTTCAAAAAGTCATTAAGAACTAATGTCATGGATATTCAGGGACATTTAGAAGTAACTAAATAAACTTTTCATGTAGGGATGATATCACACATCAACACCAAGAGTCATTCTGAAGCATGTAATATACATGTATGAGTTACATAATAGGAGAGGAATCATGTAGTAATGGTTTAATTATCATAATTAGGTAGTTCTAGATTTTTGTGGCATGTTCCACCAAAAATAAGTAATCACCCCAGAACTTGTTTCACATCAGACTAAAGTATTGATTCTAAAAGAGTTATTTATCTATGTGTAATCAATTCAAGTTACAATAGGTATAAAACATATAAGTACATAATCTATATGTGATAATTTAAAAGCGTTGGAGGAATAATTGAATCCTATGAAAAATTCACTAATAATAGATCACATTGTAGATATTTATGTCTCCCAAAAATCAGTTTTTTCCATCATAACATATTTGAGCGGTGTGTTTTTTATAAAATCATTCATACCATAGTGTTTTCCTCATAGATAATTTTTATATTGATGTTAGGATCTCAAATTATAAATATTTTTAATGGAGTGTTTCTTTAACATGATTTATATTGATATTATATATGGTTTTTAGCCTAGATGATAGGGTATATAATGTGCAAAGAGGCTTTATCAATGAATGTCTAAATAAAGGTTTTTCATATTATTTCTCTATGTTGTGAATGTAGGATTCATAGCCTTGTTTATTCAGATTCTACTATTTTCCTCCAGTGCATGATAGTTTTGTTACAATATCATTATAGTAATGATGTGAGTAGGTCGAATAAAACATAATATCCTAAATTCAAAGAAAATTTAATTTTAGGCATTTTTTATAACATGAATTATGGATGTCAGAATCAAAAGTATTAATATTTTTTGGGTGAATTTGTTTATCCTAATCAAGGATAACTGTGAATTATTTTTAAAGGTATCATTTAAATTCTATAAAAATTATGATGTATCTTCCTTTTCAAAACAGAATGGTGGATCATCAATTGAAATGAGTGAAAATTAGCAATTATAGTTCTAAAAAAGTATAATTGAGAAAGGATAAGAATATAGGTGTGTAACTTACTTGAATAATGAGGGAGGCTCATTATGTTGGTGAAATAATATCTTATTGATATACCATTTCAGTTTCAAAAACATTCAGGGTTTATGAAGATCATTTTAGTTTTTCTTGTAGGATATGTGGGATTTTTTACTGTTTGAGAGAATGTAGTTGTCTAATAAGTGATGGTTTTAAGCCTATAAGTTGAATGAAGATGCAATAAATTGTGAGGAAATAGACAGTGTGCATAGTTAATTTAATTTATCATCAGATCCCCGCTATATCCTCCTTGAACATGAACTATTATGAGTAAACCATGTAAAAGTTACATGTCTCTCTTTTTAAATTCATTATTATATAGTGTTCATTATTATAGATTATGTGGATCCTTCTATTAAGTGATAATGATAATAGGTGACTTTATTCTAAAAATATTCTATATACCCTAATTCAACACCCCCTAGGGTATTGAGAATTTATGGACAAAAAATTGGTATCAGAGAAGTAATTTCTTGTGGAATACTCTCTCTAGGAAATCATATAAGTGATTGATAATCATTAGGAAATTTATATCATTTATTTATAATATTAATTATATAATAATTGTATGTGTTACTTTTTCTAATCATTACAAATGAATTTTTTATAACCTCCATACACTACATCTATGGAAAAATGGAAGGAATATCATTATCAGGGAAATATTATTGAGAGACTAATATTGATGTCAAAGGAGTCAATGTGCTAAGAGGATCATTTCACAACAAAATCTATATGAAAACTATATTGTGTAAATCCTAATACAACATGTAGAAAAAGTTTCTATACATCAATGGAGATGGCTCAAATTTACATGATGCTAAATTCTGATTTTAAGTAACATGTTCATGGATATAAGGATAAATCTGAATGTATTTTTGGACACATTATATGATTGAGTGAAAATTATAGTAGAGGACATTCATGGACTTGGATAAAACCTAAAATTATTTACAAATCATAATGTGTATCAACAAAATATTTTCATAACGAATTAATGAAATACATATTGTTTCTATAAGTTAAGGATGTGGAGGAATCCACACTGGAGAGTCATCACAACACTCTCATTTCATATGAGATGATAAGGAATGACTCTGAGCCCTAAAAAGAAGAAAACTACAATTATTTTTTGTTTAAGTAAATGAATAAACATATAGTGGATCATGATTCTAAGGATGAGGAAGTGAATTAGGATATTTCTTTCCATTCCTCAAAATTGAATATTGGAAAATAAAAATTCAATGAAAATATTATTATTATATTCATTCAGTGTGGAATAGTTGGGAACCATTATAAAAATATTCCCAATAAGATATAATATTATATTGATGATAAATCATGCACATATAAATTCCCTAAATATTTGAAGGCAAATAGTGGTTCCTAGAAAAAAAATCCCAGAAATAAATAATTATTTCTCTAGAGGATTCTAGCTTGAAAGAGGGAAATTATGAATAAATTATAGATTATTTTCAATTTCATTTAATTTTAGGTGTAATTGATTTTTCAAAATTATATCAAATTATTTTGTGAGCAGAAACTTTGACGGAACCAGATTCTGAGGCCAAGTGAGCCAAGAATAGAATTATAAGCATTTTTTATGTTCATTTAAGTAAATGTGTGAGTGGTTTTTTCTAACTTTTAAACCATTGCTCAATTCAAAAATCTGAGGGCATCATTGAGCTCCAAAAGGAAGGATTTGTGTATAAGGGAATTAACTACGACCTGTGATTGTCGGCCGAGAAATATAGTTTTTGGACTTTTTGGAAAATAATAAAATTACAGAAAAATGTATTTTAATTTATTTTCTCACTATTGAGTAGTGTCATTCCATCACTATAGTGCGACTATTAGGTGGTAGTGATCCCCATTAATTATATTATTTAATGGAATAAAAACAAACAAGTTTTTTCACTAATGAAACAACGTCAAAATGTGGTGACCCAACATAACCGAAATGATGCGATACATTTCCCTATTAATGAGATAACACATTGGGGAATCAAACGAGGAATTCCACCGACAAAACTATAGTAGAAATCCTCTCCAATGACGAATGAAGAATGCCAGAAAATATCTTGTGATGTCAACACACCTAAAAGAATGGGACCCAAGGGCGAAAAATGCTGACAGCTTCGAATGGAACGTGAATCCTCATGGTAAAATCCTTTCAGAAATGAACACCTTTGAGGTAGGGGTTTATTTTTTCAGGATTCCCCGTTCTTCATTCTTAAATGACAAACACAAATCAACTCACGAGCATGTTGATCTGTTGATATCTTGTTCTTTTATGGGGTTATTTTTCATAGGATTTCTATAATGAGATTAATTATTTTTTATAGAACCTAAGTCCCAAAAACACACTCCCCCTTGTTTGAAACTCTCACACGGAGGTCTCATGATGACACTAACAGGGCCCAAGCCTCTCCACCTTGTGATTTTTGTGTGTTCATCCTGGTGGAATCATATATGTGGGGGAAAGAAGGATACGAAACCATCGCTTGGAAGAAGGAATGTCCAGGAGCCCATAGGCACAAGCAGTGCAAATAACAGACCACCGAATCAGACCCGGCGTTACACGGAATAACCCGTCAGTGGTGCACTAAGAGGAGCTCCATGGCCAACTCGGGCTACGGTAGTGCGGCAAGAGCCACTGTCCTCCATGCCGATGGCTGGTGGAGGGCGGATACAACCACTCAGTAGTTTCGGAGCATCACAGATGCGGAATTGTGCAACGTCACACAAGTAAAATTTTGTGGTCAATTGATCGCGGTGGAGGAGGTGGCCCCACGGACCAACTATAGGGTAAGGGGAGGTGGACGTGGCTTCCAGCTGTGTCCCGACCACCCTAGAGTTGGTCCACCAATGGTCAGCCAGGCGGGGCATGGGACGGACACATATCAGCCTGGATCTGGATTTGGTCAGTGGAACTGTGTCGGGTTAGTAGGCCTCAGGTCGAGTCGGGTTAGCCCGAACCAGTTAGACCAAACTCGGCCCCCATAAGTCTATTTTTTAAAAAAGTGTCAATATCCTACAAACCAAGCATCTGATTGATGATCCTTTTATGGCGTTGGAACCCCTGTGATGAGGAATATATTTTGAAATATTCTATGGAATCATTCATGGATGTTGAAATTCAAATAATGGCTTGATGATCGGTTCTCCTGGAATTAAGCGCACTAAATTGAGAAAACCCTTCGGTTGATAGAGATATGAAGACTACAGACACAATAAACTATGTCTATTAGCTATGATTACATAGTTTGAAGAGGATATTTTGTGACCTCATGGGAACATAGTATGGAGATGCTCTGTGAGTCCCAACAGTCCCACAGTACTCAACAGGAGGAGTACCTCAATATGGCCAAGGTGTGAGGTGTCTATGTGTGACTCGGCATTCCCATAGTGGACAGTTGCATCAGTGTGACCCAATATATCCATGGTAAACATTAGGTATGAGTACCACAACAGTCCAAGGTTAGTGGGATGTAGCTTTTGTGTTACCTGGCATACCCACTATAATCATTGAGGTGGAGTTCTCTAGTAGCCCAAGGTGTTCGATGACATGACAGATGGTCCCAGTTTCCTCCTATATCTTATACCTAGTGTGAGTTATCATTCATTTTTGTTTCCTTTTTGGATTGATTTTTGGTCTTCCCTCATAGGATTCGGGTCCCTACTTGGTATATTGTGACTCACACATGCATGGGCCTCACCCTCAAGTGTTGTGTTTGGTGCATATGACCGATGACTTGAAGGAGGACTCGGTGGCCTAGGACCAGGTGTTTCTTATTGATATTTGGTAGGAGGGACATGCTTCTATGGCTTCCTATATCTACTCTACACATAACCATTAGGTAGGGTTTCTAGCGGACATCTTTCATAGTTTTTATATATATATTCGGATTATCAATTTGTCTTTTGTTTCGTTTTTATTCTGGCCCATTCAACTTACATTTTATACTTTTACTCAGTGGTTGTTTAGTGGAATTTATGTTTACCATTCCTTATTTGGGATGTGGTTGTGTGTTCATGAATACATGTACTCAGAAAAATGCATCACACCTTCCGGTTGATGCCTTTAGTGCATGTTTCCAACCACTGTCCTTCGAGAGGCGGGCATGGAAGATGTCACGACATGGGCCTCGGGGGAAGGGTCATGAAAATTTGGTATCAGGGGTGGTGGGTTATACCTCAAATACTGGGAGTATGTTGTTTTCTATTTGATAAATACTGTTACATGTGGTGATTTTGAAATTTAGATTCAGGGATTCTAGTGTTGGTGCGGCGACTGACGTATCCATACCCCAGGAAAATAAATTCTAATTTTTAACTCTATACATAAAATCACTAGTTTCATTATTTCAAATAGGAATTGCATGTTTCATTATGTTATTCTTAAATATGATTCATCTCACCCGTTATAGTCTATTTATCATGGTACTTTTTTATTTGTATTAGGATGCCTCGAGGGAGACGGCCTACTAGGATTCCGATGTGTGACTTTGAGGACAACTTGCCTAGTGATGAGGCATCTATTTCAGGACCACTACTACAGATGGCCCCACCGGGTGGTGCACCAACATTACCACCACTAGTTGATTAGAATTTACAACAGTCATTACCGGTATAAGACCCATAGAGTCTCATCACCTTGAATGGGTTCTAGAGATAGAGACCTCCGAGGTTCATGGGAGAGATAGATCCATAGGCTGATGAGGATTGGTTGCAGGTGGTGATGTTGATCTTCCTCTTAGCGAGAAAACCACTCAACCAGATGGAGATCATAACTGTGAGCCTTCTTCAGGGTTTTCCCATTAGATGGTCGAGCAAGATGATTTAAACTCATGATGGTGTGACCCTCTCTTTGGATGACTTCAAGTGTCTTTTCTTGGAGAAGTTATTCCCATCGACCTGACACTCGGTGCACATATAGGATCCGCTTCACTAATAGCAAGGATTCGTGACAGGGGATGAGTACTCTTCGAGGTTTACAGACCTCTCCCACTACTCCAAATACATGGTGTTGGACCCATTCTTTAGGGAGCAGACATTTGAGCAGGGAATCAGATGAGAGACCAGGAAATCCATATTGTCAATCATCTTCCCTACTTGGGCTGGGGTGTTGGACTGATAACTACTTTTTGAGATCATCTTAGATGAGTAGGAACTAACAACCTGAGCTACCATAATATTTCAGGTTGTAGATTTTTTAGTAGTGAGAATCAATTAGTAGAAGAGGGGACCCATGTGGGTCATAATTTCAAAGGACGACGCCCTGACCTGGGTTCAGTAGTGTGGGGGTCACAAAGAAGATGGATTGAGCAGTGGACCATGCTATTTTTCTCATTTATCATGCAAGGACACATCGGTCATGATGGACTCGCCCGCCAAAAAGATGATCAGTAGATCATTGAGGAACCACCAATGATGAGGAAGAGGTTCGAGTGAGGAGTTTTTTAGGTCAGAAGACATTGTAGAGGAGAAGGTTGAGCGACATGTAGTGGATGATAGTTTGAGGGGCCACCACTAAAAACCTCAAGTGGCCAACCACGGGATTTGGGAGCCAATTGAAAGGGGGTGAGGCCAGCTTTAAGTGATGGAGTCCTTTGACCATGACCCTCCACATATGATTAAAGGTACAATCAGTGTCTTCAAAACCTTGGATACAGTTCTTATAGACATAGGTGTCAGTCACTCATTCCTTACCACATTCCTAGTTCGAGGTTCATTGATTCTGGTGGAGACGTTGGCTCAATCCATTCTATTACAGACTCATATGGGAGTGGATTGGATGATTACACACTAATTCCAATTATGTGAGCATACTCTAGGTGGAAAGTGCTCCGACTGGGATCTCCAAGTAGCGATGTCGAGGCCTTATGACATCATATTTGTATAGACTGACTTTCTACATTCCATGCTCTGATCGACTGTATTAGGCACAAATTGTAGTTTGTCCATGAGGATGGGAACAATTTTTCCTTCACCTGTGAGTAACGAACTTTTTCACCACTGGACAGACTTACTTGAAAGAGGGTGAAACCAATCACTCACTAGTTCAGTAGCATCATCCTTGGAGTGTTGGAAGAGAGGAGTCCAATATTTCATGTAGTGTAGGATGAGTATGAGGATGTATACCCTGATGATGTTTTGGGACTAACTCCTCACAGGGAGGTAAAATTTGGAATCTACTTGTACCACATGACGACACTGTTATACACAATGGAATATCAGATGGCTCCAATAAAGCATCATTAATTGAGGCTAAAGTTGGTTGACTTGTGGGAGAAGGGATTCATGATGCCTTAATTTTCACCATGGGCATCCCCAGTATTGTTTCCCAGGATACCAGACAAGATCTTGAGGCTATGTGCTGACTTCTGAAGCCTAAACCAGATGAATATAATGAAAAAGTATCCCCTTCTAAGGATTGATGTTTTCTTTGACTTGCTGAAGGGAGTGAGGTGGTTTTCGAATATCAACCTCAGATAAGGAAAACATCATCATTGGTTATGGATAAAGACATACCGAAGAAAGTCTTTAGATATCGGTAAATCCACTATGAGTTTTTAGTGATACCATTTGGCATGATACAATCCTCAACAGTGTTTATGGGACTCATTAATAGAATCATCCAACAATACCTCAATGATTTTTTGGTGTCCTTCACTGATGACATCTTGGTGAACTCTATGGAGTAGGAGGAGCATGCTACCCACATGTGGATAGTCCAAGATACACTCTGAGAGAACTAGATTTATTATAATATATTGATGTTCTCATTCAAGATTTGGGAGGTCCACTTTCTAGGACATGTCATCTCAGTGGCTGGATTTGTAGGGGATCTAGAGAATATAGAGGAATTTCTTGATTCGGAGCCACCCATGAAAGTGACTGAGGTGCGGAGCTTCTTGGGGTCAGCTGGATACAACCAAAGGTACATGCAAAACTATTTATGAGTAGAAGTGCCCTTATTGGCTTTATAGAAGAATGTATAGACCTTTATTTGGATGAAGAAGTGACAGTCGATTTTCCAAGACCTGAGGTGGTGAATGATGAGTTCCCCTATCTTGAGACTACTGGAAGAGGGTGTTGGTAATGTAGTCTTATGCGATGAATTGAGGACAGTAATGGATTGTGCCCTAATTCAATAGTGAACAGTGATTTCCTAAAACTCTCTGATGTTTAGGAAGAATGAGTAGACCTATGTGAACATGAGACAGTGGAGATGGGTGGAGTTCCTCCAGGTCAATGACATTTAGATAGTCTGCACTCATATGTTGTAGAACTTGGTGGCAGACACACTCAATAGGAGGTCTGGTCTATAGTCGTTGAGTGAGACGATAGAGTTGTTATACGTGACGTATATATCCTTTGTGGATGATGATGGAGTAGCTTAAATCTAGTTGATGACAATCACTCCTCATCTCTTATAGTGAGTCATCGAGGCACAACTTGTGGATGTTGACTATGAGGCTCGACGTGCTCAGTTATCCTCAAGAGAATCTCCAAATGGATTTTCGATAGATGGGAAGAACACCATCATTTTCAGAGGAAACATCATAGTCCTAATTATGTTACTGGAGGAGGTGTAGAGGGAGTTCCATACATCCCCTTTTGAAGTACATCCTAGTGTGGAGAAGATGTACCCGGACCTTCTGCGTCAGTACTGGTGTCCTTGAATGAAGAAAGTAGTGGTAGAGTTTGTTTCACGATGCCTCAATGGTCATCAAGTGAGGGTAAATAATTTGGTTTCAATAGGCACAGATCTTCCACATGAGATACCATAGTGTAAATATTATTTTATCTCAATGGACATCGTGATGGAGTTTCCCTACACGTCCAAGGGCTAGGATTCTATCTGGGTGATTTTTGACAGACTCACCATGTCATAACACTTCATAACCATATGGGAGTAGGGGGTAGGTATAGGAAATATGATTCCTCTACATCCATGAGAATGCGAGGATTCAGGGGGTGAATTTGATGATTTACTTAGACTATAATGAACTATATTATATCCATGTTTTTGAATGGATTATTGGAGGCATTCAGGACTCCGTTGTTCTTGAGAACAAACATTCAACCTCAGACAGATGGTCAGATGGAGCGGACCATACAGACCATGAAGGACATGGTTTGGGATTTCATATTTGATTTTGGTCATTGTTGGGTGGACCACCTTCCACGGGTGGTGTATTCATACAAAAACAACTCTCACTCCATCATTAGAATAGAACCATTTGTGGCCTTCTATGGGAGTCCATGCAAATCACCTCTATTATAGATAGTCCTAGGGGAGTCAGCACTCATGGGTCCATAGTTGGTATGGGATACCACTGAAAAGGTTCATATCATCAAGGAGAGGATTAGAAATACATAGAGTAGATAGAAATTATACTAATAGGAGGCATGGACACTTGGAGTTTATGGGAGAGACCATGTTTTTCATTGGGTATCACCCCAATTGGGATTATAAAGATTAGGACGGGGCGGCTTGTAACATCCCAAGTAATTAATTAATATTATATATTCTTATCTATGTCTATTTATGAATTAGATAATGTTTTAGAGGCTTAAAACGAGAATAAATCCAATCTTAAGCATGTAATACACTAATATTTTTTAAAGATTGTTTTACTGCCTTTTGATGGAAAACCATTTTTAAATCAAACTTTTTACAACTTTATAAGCTCTATTTTTAAAAATAAACTTTTCTTTATTATTGGGAGATTGAAATTTATTTCGGATAAATTTTTTTTATTTCTCTGACAATGTTCATTTTTTTAATGAATAGTGAAAATACTGCATTTTACATCAAAACTGCATTTTCATCAAATTTAATTTTATGGATAGATTATCTTTTTAATTTATTTTTAAGTGTAAATATAATATATTACTACCATGTAATCCAATTGCGGTCATTGGGATTAATTTCTCTTTGGAATTGGGCATAAACAAGTGCCAAAATTTTCATAGATATTGATTCTAAAAAACCCGCTATTTGTTTTGACAACATGAATTATTTTTAAATTAAATATTGAAATTTCTATGTTTGTAATTTTTTAAAATTTATTACATATTTGGAATCAGAAGGTAAAAATTATGTAATCAAGACTCTTTTTTTGACATTATGAATAGTAACAACGGTATTTATCTTTAATTATCTTGATTAATTAGTAATCGGGTAGTTAAGGATAATAAAATAATATCATAATAATAACAAATGACCCCAAAATGTGTCCTAATGATACTGGTTGTTTCATGGCCGACTGTGTGATTCCTTGTGCCAAACTTGGGTACCCATGGAATCACTGTTTTGTGATAATGACTTTTTATCTTTTTATTTTTAAAGAAAGTAAAATATAACAAAGAATGTATCACCTGAGTAAAACATTTTTAATTTTTTCTACATAAATGATCTATTTTAATATAAATAGTCATTGGAAATATAAAAATATTTCCTATATCATAGTATTATTTTTATAATTTTTAGACCTTAAATAAATTAAATTATTTATGACATCATGATGATGCAACGATTACAACATTAATGAACGATTTAAGTAAAATGAAATGATAATGTAATATATAAGCCTTACACTAGTAAAAGACCTATTGGATGAGTATATTTCTAATCCTTATCTCCTTATCCTTTAAATATATCAATTTGGGGCCTTTTAAATCCGAAAAACATTTCAATATAAAGTAACATTTTATAACATTCCAGGATTTCCCCTCCTCTCCTCTTATAAAAGGCCCCCACCTGTACCTCCTTATCCACACTTCTCAAGCCATTGTCTTGGCCCAACTCTAATCATTTTATCTCTCCAAATACCTCTCTTCATTCTAGAAGCCTTACTGTAGGAAGAATGCTCATCAAGAAACCCCTTTGGTACAAACCAGGAGGAGTTACCCGATTTAAAGGTAAAGACTTCTCTAATGTTCTTTTGTATTATTTTGCTTCTCCAACCCCCTAAACTATTTTTATTCATTTATTTTGTAACAAAACCAGTATATTATATATACTAGGATGTTTTTATAATAATTATTCGAGCTAAAAAAACACACACCTACATCTAATGGTTAAAGAGCATATTGTTTCTGTGGATAGTGAATTTTTGCCTCACGAAATGATGATTGTTCAATATTGTTCTAACACCTTCAAATGTGTCCATTAATATGTCACTATATTTATATATGATATATAATATGTTTATTATTTCCTTAATATTCTGTATTTTTACATTTATGCCATACCATTATGGTTTCCATTATGGTTAAACGCGATATCTTCATTTTAGGAAGTTCGGACTACCGCCCCTCCAAGTGATTTGATTCGTTAATGCCATATGTAGGACATATAATGTATAGAGTTACTGATATTATATATGATATTATAAAGGAATTATAATATAACTTTATATCATTATGATTCCATTCCATAAAATACGAAATATAAATGAATGTAGCGTTCATGTGTACGTATGACTTACCATCTCCATGAATGGTGCATTTCATTTCTTACCTCTAAATGATATTTAATTTTATAAATTCATGTACATACTGGATAAATATTATCTATATGATATCTACATCATGAATATAATTCTGGATATAGTGGATATTTTACCACAAGAGCAACCTATAATTATAAAGATTTTATTTTTGACTCAAGTACCAATGATCGAAAAAACGACCATTATTAACATAAATAATCACATACTGTTCATAACATGGTAATAAGTGATATAAAAGGAAAAATTAACTTGAAAAGGGTTCTTAAGCAAGTAGAAATTAACTAAAATTTATTATTCAGGAGATTGAAGAACGATCGAGTCATGTAGGATACGAGGTATGGAACTTTGTCTCAATCTCCTTTCATTGAGGCATATTTGGTTTCATACACAACTTTATTTTGTAAGGTGTATAAACCCCTTTGAATTTTACGTTTATTCAAAAGGAATATTATTATATGAAGCATTTACTAAACAACAAAAGGGAATGTTTTTTTGTCGTACATATGCGGCGACAACGACTTCTCCGCCGCTTTGACCATGTCTTGAGCTTCAGCTTCCTCTATAAGCCATAACATTTTTTAAATGAAAAATAAATACCATGATTTACTTTTATTTTATTTTGGTATTTAAAATGGTTTTCATAATGTTTTTATATAAATGTGTTGTATTAATATCTTGTGATTGAAAAGTGGAAATGTTAAGTTTCCTTTATGCATTTTTATATGATACGATTATGTTATCGTTCTTGGGTATTGTTATGAAGACGGGTGGTTCCGTGATAAACTAAGGGTGGGTGAGCCCGTTATAGCTCTCCAATGAATTGGGTAACACGGAGGGGTTAAATGTTAAGGTTTCTCCGAAGTGATTTAGGGAATATACTATGATGGGTATTCCAAACGTAACCATAAGGGTTACTCCCTACGTAAGAAGGTTATGAATGAATCGAGTTACCTTTATGCCTTATGATTTCTATGATTAATTCATTATTTGATGAGGTATGTTAGAGTTCATATGTTTTATGAGTAAAGTATGATTTCATTAATTCTTATGTATACATGGACTAATGTTTTCATTTCGTACTTTCATATCCCTTATTGAGCTTTTTATGCTCATCCCAAGTTTTTGAAATTTTTTTCACAGGTCAAGGGAAAGGTACATGATGTGATGATAGTGTGAATGAAGTGTCATGAAAGAATCCATGTTCTATTTTAAATATGTTTCCTTTGATGGTAAAAGTGAATATTGTCTTTAATGTAACCACCTTGTTTAAATGTGGAATGTAATGCATGATTTATGATCTAATTCTCTACCACTCAAAACATGAACAGATCCTCAATGTGTAATCTTGTAATAACTATAGATTAAGTAATGATTAAGGTTGGGGCCTTATAGTTGGTATTAGAGTTCGGTTTAGATAACATTAGGAGTTAAATTATATTAAAGGATTATCCAAAAATATTTTTTGTTATGGTCAAATTGAAATGATATAGCATTTGAAGATTACAATGTTTCTTCATCTAAGACATGTTTGATCAGAATGGTTTTCTGTATAGGAAACAGGGAAGAAGTGCTAGGAAGGAATATAGAAGGAAATGACCTTCCGAATCAGCATCATAAGATGGTCAAAATTGCAACTGAATAGTTTGTTGCAGTAATGTTGCAGTTGACTCGAGCGATAAATAGTGGTGGTATCGATGCATGAGATCAGCCAGATCAACCACAGAGGAACATGTCAGCGGTGGAACATTTAATGAGGCAACATCCCCCATCATTCAGAGGATCATCTGACCCTATTCTAGCTGAAGTGTTGATTAAATAATTGGAGAAGATTTTTGATGTCATGGGATGTTCAGACAATCAAAAGGTTAGTCTTGTTGTTTACATTTTGGACAGTGAGGCAGATCAGTTGTGGTTGATGGTTAAAAATATCAGGGATGTTGATGAGATTTATGATCTCGACTGGGATGAATTCAAAGGTTTGTTTTTTGAGAATAATTTTTATATGGCTCTTCGACATAGGATGGAAAAACTATTCTTGTAATTGAGGCGAGAGGACGACTCAGTGGATTCTTATAAAGAGAGGTTCACTCGATTGGCAAGGTATGCTCCAAATTTTATCCAAGACCTTGATAGTAAAATCAATCATTTTTACTCTGGATTAAATACAAAATATTGAAGGGATTTAGCTTCTTGCGAGTTCAAAAGTTATGAAAGGCTTGTTCGATGTGCTGAGAAGGTGTAAATGGAGTTTTCCGATGATCAAGTGCTCTATAAAAACCAGCAGAAGAAGAGACCAAGGTGGCAGGAAAAAGGGAATAATTCTTCAAAAAGGTCTGATGGTAAGAAAACTTAGTTTCCAGTTTGTGATAAATGTGGTAAAATACATGCTGGGGAATGTCTTCTAAATTCTATAATGTGCTACCGATGTGGTAAGATAGGACATAAGGCACGTGATTGCACTGAAAAAGATCAGGGTGATGGTAAGTCCAAGTTTGATTTACAGTTAGTGAAATGCTTCAAGTGCAATGAGATGAGTCACTATGCAAACAATTGTTCGAAAAATAGCTCAAGTGATGGGAAGTAGTTAGACTACAAGCAGAAAGGGGTGGTGAAATCATTTGAAACCACTTTAGTAGATGTTGGGCCATCATATGAAGTGGTATCAGATACTTTTTTCTTCAGATTATGCCAGCGTGTTGTTTGATTCAGGGTCTACACATTCTTTCATCTCTGAAAACTTTTCTAGTAAAATGGGAATATCATCTCAAGAAATGACTCCTGAACTTGTGGTAAAAACAACTGGGGGAAATTTCTAGACAAAAATAATTTATAATAATCTTCTCATCCTTATCTATGGAAAGCATTTACTTGCAAACTTTATTGTTTTACCTCTACTAGAGTTTGATGTTATCCTGGGAATGGATTGGCTCTCTATTTACCATGATAAGATTGACTGTAGAGCTAAAAAAAATTCTTTTCAGAAAGTCATTCAGTTTGTGTAAAATAATGAACCCTTAATATTGATAACATATCAAGAGGCTGAGAAATAAGTAAAAGATAGAAATGAATGTTACATTGCACATATTGTTGAAAACAAGGGAAATATTCAGGTTATGATCTGCCAGTGGTAAATGAGTATCCTGATGTTTTTCCTGATGAGTTTCCTGGAATAATACCAGATCAGGAAGTTGAGTTTACTATTGACCTAGTTCCTGATTCTTAGCCAATTTCAAAACCCCATTATCTAATTGCTCAAATTGAACTTTTAGAGTTGAAGGATAAATTGCAAGATTTATTAGAGAAAGGTTTCATTCGACCTAGCACATCACCATTGGGTGATCTTGTTTTATTTATTAAAAATAAAGATGGTTCAATGAGACTTTGCATTGATTATATATCCTTGAATAAAATCACTGTTAAGAACAAATATCATTTACCTCATATCGATGATTTTTTTGATCAGCTCTAGGGAGCTAAGTATTTTCAAAGATTGACTTGAGATCGGGGTACCATCATTTGAATGTAAAGGAAGCAAGTATTCCGAAGACTGTGATTCGTACAAGATATGGCCATTATTAATTTGTAGCTATGCATTTTGGGATAACCAATGAAACTGTTGTATTCATGGACCTTATGAATAGAATTTTCCATGATTTCTTGGATAAGTTTGTGGTTGTTTTCATTGATGATATTTTGGTGTTTTCTAAAAGTAAAGAGGAGCATAAAAGACATTTAAGGGTTATTTTTCAAACATTAAATGAAAAGAAATTGTATGGGAAATTCAGAAAGTGGGAATTTTTGTTGCAACAAATTTCTTTCCTTTGTCACATTGTTTCTAAAGATGGGATAACTGTTGATCCTGCAAAAACAATGGTTGTGGAAGATTTTCCAAGACCCACAAATGTAACCGAGATTCGTAGTTTTCTTGGTTTGGAAGGCTATTACCGAATGTATGATAGAAATTTTTCATGGTTATCTAGTCCAATGACTAATCTGACTTGGAAGGGTGTAAAGTTTATCTGGAAAAAAGAATGTGATGATTTTTTTTAGGAATTGAAAAGAAGATTGGTGAATGCTCCGGTTTTGGCACTACCTTCCAGGAATGGGGAGTTTGTTATCTACAGGGATGCTTCATTAAAAGGACTTGGTTGCGTCCTAATTCATAATGATCAGGTAATTGCTTATGCTTCACGTCAGTCGAAAACTCATGAGGTAAATTACCTAACACATGATATGGAATTAGCTGCTGTTGTTTTATCTTTAAAAATTTGGAGGCATCATTTTTATGGAGTAAAGTGTGAAACATATATTGATCGAAAAAGTTTAAATTATATATTCACTGAAGAAGAATTGAACATTAGATAGAGTATATGGCTAGAGTTAATCAAGTATTATGATTGTACAATTCATTACCATCCATAAAAAGAAAATAAAGTGGCTGATGCTTTGAGTCGAAAAAGTAATGCTTCATTAACAGTGTTGCGTTTGGAATGTGATCCTTTGGTAAAGGATTTGATGAACTTTGGCATATAAGTTGTTGGTACAGGATGTCCTTCTATTTGGTTTTAGGTATCAGTGAAATCTTCTCTATCAGATAGAATTAAGCATGCATAGAAGAAAGACATCGAGTTGTAGAAAAAGGTAGAGCTGGTTCAGAAGGGTAAGTTGCATGAATTCATCTATGATAATGATTGTGTTTTGAGATTTGGGAGGATATTGTGTGTGAAGTGTGATTCAAAATTGAAGAGAGAGTTGTTATGTGAAACTCATAGTTCTCCATTTTTAGTTCATCCAGGCAGTACTAAGATGTATAGAGATCTTCGGGAGTATTACTGGTGGGACGGAATGAAAAAAGCTATTGCTAATTTTACTGTGAAGTGTTTGACTTGTCAATAGGTTAAAGAAGAGAAGAAATTACCAAAAGGGATGGTTCAGCCTTTACCGTTTCTAGAGTGGAAATGGGAGAATATATACATGGACTTTGTTGTGGGATTGCCGAAGACACCACGAGGTAATAATGCAATCTGGGTTATTGTTGATCGCTTGACTAAATCTGCCCATTTCCTTACTATACGAGATATGTTTTCACTAGATCAACTTTCCTGTTTCTATATTAAAGAGATAGTCAGGTTACATGGAGTTCCTCTCTCCATTGTATCTGACTGTGATCCCAGGTTCACTTATAACTTTTGGAAAGGCCTTTAGAAGTCATTGGGTACTGAATTAAATTTTAGTTCATCTTTTCATCCTCAATCATATGGGCAGTCAGAACGAATGATTCAGACATTGGAGGATATGCTACGTGCTTGTTGGATAGATTATCAGGGAAGTTGGGACCAACATCTTTCTTTGGTTGATTTTTCTCATAATAACAGTTTTCATTCCAATATATAGATGGAACCATTTGAGGAAATATATGGGAAGCGGTGTCGAACTCCAGCTTCCTGGGATGAATTGGGTGAATGGAAGTTTATGGGATAGTAATTGGTAGAATATTTGGTAGAAAAAGTTCAGCTGATACAGAAACACATGATAATAGCTCATAACATGCAGAAGAGTTATGTGGACAGCAGGAGGAAGGACCTCTCTTTTGAGGTAGGTGATCGTGTTTTTCTCAAAGTTTCACCATGGAAATGTGTGATGCGATTTGGTAAGAAAGTAAAGCTGAGTCCAAGGTTCATTGGACCATATGAAATTATGGAGAGAGTTGGATCATTTTCATACTGAGTGTCTTTACCTCCGAGTTTATCTCTGATACACAATGTTTTTCATGTTTCAATGTTAAGGAAGTACATGCCAGATCCATCTCATCGTTTGAGTCCAGAGATACTTCAGTTGGAAGAGAACCTATATTATGAGGAACAATAGCTCCATATTCTTGACCACAGGGAGCAAGTGTTATGGAATAAGGTGATTCATCAAGTAAATGTTTTGTGAAAAAACAACATGAGTGAAGAGGCAATATGGGAATCTGAAAATGCAATGAGTGATAAATACCCTCACTTATTCAATAAGTAAATAAATTGCGGGGACACACTTTTCTAAAGGGGGGAAGGATGTAACATCCCATGTAAGTAATTAATTATATATATTATTTTCTATGTCTATTTATGAATTAGATAGTGTTTTAGAGGCTTAAAACAAGAAAAAATCTAATCTTAATCATGGAATACACTAATATTTTTAAAAGATTGTTCTACTTCCTTTTGATGGAAAACAATTTTTAAATCAAAATTTTGACAATTTTATAAGCTCTATTTGTCAAAATAAACTTTTTAATTATGATTGGGACATTGAAATTTACTTTGGATAGATTTTTGGTATTTTACTGACAATGTTCATTTTTTAATGAATAGTGAAAAATACCGCATTTTACATCAAAACATCATTTTCATCTAATTTAATTATATGGTTATATTATCTTTTTTATTTTTTTTAAGTGTAAATAGAATATATTTTTACCATTTAATCCAATGGTGGTCATTGGGATTAATTTCACTTTGGAATTGGGCATAAACAAGTGCCAATCTTTTCATAGATATTGTTTCTAAAAAACATGCTATTTGTTTTTACAATGGGCATTATTTTTAAATTAATTATTGCAATTTATGTTTTAGGAATTTGGTAAAATGGATTACATATTTGGAATTTTAAGTTCCAAATTATGTAATCAAGACTCTTTTTTTTGGAAATTATGAATAGTAACAACGTTAATTATCTTTAATTATCTTGATTAATAAGTAATCGGGTTGTTAAAGATAATAAAATAAAATCATAATAAAAACAAATGACCCCAAAATGTGTCCTAATACTACTGCTTCTGTCATGGGAGACCATGGGATTCCTTGTTCCAAACATGGGGACCCCATGGAATCACTTTTGTGTGATAATGACTTTTTATCTTTTTATTTTTAAAGAAAGTTAAATATAACAAAGAATGTATCACCTGAGTAAAACATTTTTAATTTTGTCTACATAAAGAATATATTAGACTATAAATATTCATTGGAAAGATAAAGCAATTTCCTACATCATAGTATTTTTTTATAATTTTTATACATTAAATAAATTAAATTATTTGTGACATCATGATGATGAAGTGAATACCACATTAATGAACGATTTAAATAAAATTTAAAGATAATGTAAAATCTAAGATAGTCACTTGTCAAAGACCAATTCGATGAGTATATTTCAGACCCTTATCACCGTATCCTATAAATATATCAATGTGTGACCTTTTAAATCTGAAACACATTTCAATATAAAGTTACATTTTATAACATTCCAAGAGTGCCCCTCCTCTCCTCTTATAAAAGGCCCCCACCTCTACCTCTTTACCCACACTTCTCAAGCCTTTGGCTCGGAAAAAATCTACTAATTTTATCTCTCAACATCCCTCTCTTCATCCTAGAAGCATTACCTTTGGCAGAAAGCCCTTCAAGAAACCCTTTTAGTACAAACCAAGTGGAGTTACCCGATTTAAAGGTAAAGACTTCTCTAATGTTTTTTGGTTTTATTTTTCTTCTCCAACCCCCTAAACTCTTTTTATTCATTTATTTTGTAACAAAAACAGTATATTCAATATAATAGGATGTTTTTATAAGAAGTATTCTAGCTACATTTAGACACACCTACATCTAATTGTTAAAGAGCATACTATTTCCGTGGATGGCGAATTTCTGCCTCACGAAACGATGATTGTTCAATATTCTTCTAACACCTTCAAAGGTGTCCATTAAGATGTCACTATATTTATATATGGTATATATTATATTTATATTTTCCTTAAGATTCTGTATTTTTACATTTATTGCGTACCTTTATGGTTTCCATTATGGGTAAACGCGATATCATCCTTTTAGGAAGTGCGGACTACCGCCCCCTCAATGTGATTTGATTCGTTAAAGCCATATGTGGGACATATAAATGATGGATTTAATTATATTATATATGATATTATACTTTAATTATAATATACCTTTATATCATTATTATTCCATTCCATAAAATTTGAAATAGAAATGAAAGTAGCGTTTATGCGTACGTACGGCTTACCGTCTCCATGAACAGTGCATTTAATTTCTTACCTTTAAATATTATGTAATAATATAAATACATGTATATAATGGATATATATGATATATATGATATCTAAATCAAGAATATAATTCTGGATATAATTTATATTTTACCACATTAACAACTTGTAATTATAAAGAGTTTATTTTTGACTTAAGTACTAATGATCGAAAAAAAGACCATTATTATCTTAAATAATTTCGTAGTGTTCATAACATTGTAATAAGTTCTATAAAAGTAATAATGAACATGAAAATGGTTCTTAATAAAGTATAAATTAAGTCAAGATTATTATTCATGAGATTAATGAACGATCGAGTCATGTCGAATACGAGGTAAGGGACTTCGTCTCAATCTCCTTTCATTGAGGCATATTTTGTTTTATACACAACTTTCTCTTATACGGTGTATAAACCCCTTTGAATTTTACTTTTATTCAAAAGGATTCTTTTTATATTAAGCGTTTACTAAATGACAAAAGGGAATGTTTTTTGGTCATACATATGCGGCGACAACGACTTCTCCACTGCCATGACCATTATTTGAGCTTCGGCTTCCTCTACAAGCCATAACATTTTTTTAAATGAAAAATAAATACAATGTTTTACTTTTCTTATATATTGGTATTGAAAATGGTTTTCATAATTTTTTTATATCAATTTTTTGTATTGATATCTTTTGATTTAAAAGTGTAAATGTTATGTTTCCTTTATGCATGTTTTATGTGATACTATTATGTTATGGTTCTTGGGAATTATTATGAAGACAGGTGGTTCCATGATAAACTAATGCCGGGTGAGCCAGATATAGCTCTCCAATTCATTGGGTAACACGAAGGGGTTAAACGTTAAGGTTTCTCTGAATATATTTAGGGAATATACTATGATGAGTATTCTAAACGTAACCATGAGGGTTACTCCCTACGTAAGAATGTTATGAATGCCTCATGTTACCTTTATGTCTTATTATTTCTATGATTTATTCACGATTTGATGAGGTATGATAAAGTGATTATGTTTTATGAGTAAAGTATGATTTCATTAATTCTTATGTATACATGGTCTAATGTTTTCATTTCGTACTTTCATATCCCTTACTGAGATTTTTATGCTCATCCCAAGTTTTTGAAAAGTTTTTCACAGGTCAAGGGAAAGGTACATGATGTGATGATTGTGTGAAGGAAGTGTAATGAAAGAATCCATGTTTTATTTAAAATATGTTTCCTTTTATAAGAAAAGTGAATGTTGTCTTTAATGTAACCACCTTGTTTAAATGTGGAATGTAATGCGTGATTTATGATCTAATTCTCTAAAAATCTAAACCTGAAAAGATCCTGAATGTGTAATCTTGTAATAACTCATGATTAAGTAATGTTTAAGGCTGAGGAATTATAGGGCATGTAATCTCAATGGTTCATTAGAACTTTTCAGATTCTAGGTAGTGTTTGTTAGGTGTTATACAACTTATCTCTTCCCCCTCAGATGCACTCGGTGCACAATTTTTTCATGTGTCACAATTGAGGTTTTTACGTGCATTATCTATTGCACATCATTGACTTGGGTGATATGGACATTGATGATGAGTTGGAATTTGTAGAGCTTACAGTGGATATAGAGGATCAATAGGTGTGTGTCCTTTATGGAACATAAATTCCTCTATTTCATGTTCGGTGGCAACATAAGAATCTCCAAGTGATCACATATAAGTTGGAGGTCCCGATCTATGATTAGTAACCCCACTTGTTTGTTTAGCCTTATTTTGTCTTACAAGGACTTGAATCCCTAAAGGGGGGAGTGATGTATTGTCTTGAAGTTTTTGGGGTAATTTTAAAAAAAATTATTTAGAATAATTTCAAGACCTGACACATTGAAGAAACCTGATTCCTAGGCCCGGTGAGCCAGAAATAGAATTTTGAACTTTTCTTATGTTCATCTATGTAAATGTGAAAGTGGGTTTTTCTAACATTTAAATATGTGCTCAGATCAATAATATGAACATGTCGTTGAACTCATAATGTTAGTATTTTCCATGAATGTACATAACATCGACCGGTGAGGGTCAACCCGAAATGATACTTTTCAAAAAATTTAGAAACTAATAAAATAAAATAAAATTTTATTTTATTTATTTTTCTGAATATTTATTGGTGGAACAACAGAACTACATTGTTACTATGAGGAGGCAACAGTCCCCTTCAATGATACTCTTTAATGGAAGCGAAACAGTCATAATGTTTGATTAATGAAACTGTGTAACAAAGTGTCAACGCAACGTAATAGAAATGTTGTGATGAGCTTATCTATTAGTGAGATAACACATTGGAGAATAAAATGAGGAATTAATCTAATGAACCTATGGTGACAATTCTCTCCAATGATAAATGAATAATGCTGGTGAATCGCTGGTGACATCAACACAACTCAAAAAATGAGACCAGAGGGTGGTGAACACTGACGAATTTGGATGGAACTTCAATCCTCAAGGGAAGAATTCTTCAGCGATGAACACCATTGAGGTAGGGGTTTATTTTTTTCTAGATTCTTAGTTCTTCATTTCAAAATAAGGAACACTGATCAACCCACAATCAGGTTGATTCGTGGATCCCTCGTTCTTCTGGGATGGGTTTTCTCATTCGTTTTCATTACCGAGATTAATTATATGTTGATAGAACCACAATCCCAAATGTCCCCATGTTTAACCCTCTATTGCAGAGGGTGCGGGCCGACACAAACAAGGCCATATCCCCTCTTCCTTGTGAGATTTTTTCATTCTTAAGGGTTGCATCTTTGTAGTGGTGTCAAAGAGGATACACGAAAATATCATCGAAGATGGCATCATCAGAAGGCTATAAGAATATGTCATGAGAAGAACGTACCACCGGAGAAGACCCAGTGTTCCGAATAAGATCCCGCCAGTGGTGGACCATGGTGGTGGTGCACCAGAAAGAGCTTTGCAGCTGTCTCGGGCCACGACGGTGCGATGGTAGCATGAGTCATTTGTGTCAGTGGAAGCTGGAAACTACCACCCATCCGCGTCGGTGCACTGCTGACATGGAACTATTACACATAACACGCGGAAGTGGACATGGTCGATTGACAATGGTAGAGGAAGCGGCCCCCCAGTGGACCTGCGAGGCAGGGGGTGGCGGACGCAGCATCAAGCTGCATCCCATCCAGCCGATAATCGGTCCATCATTGGATGACTGGGAAAGGTGTGGGCTACCCCAGTGGGACAAATATTATGATGGGATGGATCTGAGTTGGTTCGGTGCATCCGGGTCCGGTTAATGGACTCTAGGACAATTCGGGTCCGGTCGGTCCAACTGGGTCAGACCGGACCCAGATCCCAATCGACACCTTTTCAAAATATCGTCAAAATATTACCAACTAGGGGGGTCTAATTTATGATCCATTTGTGGTGTTGAAACCCTCTCAATGAGGTGGATATTTTGGAATAATATTTATAGGCATTCAAGGAAGTTGAAATGCGACAAATCGCTTGATGAGTAGTTTTGGCAAAATCAGTGACACTACGTGTAGAAACCCTTATGTTGTATGAGACCTGAAGACTATTGGAATGAAACCCAATTTGAACCAGTTACAATGGCCTAGTGGGAAGCTGCTTTTATGATACCTCGTAGTACCACGGTGAGGAGAGGCTCAGTGGGACATGTTAGGCCCACGGTTCATGACAAGTGGAGTGCTTCAGTATTACCAACATGGGAAGCGGCTCTATGTGACCTGACATGCCCATGGTGGGGAGCGTACTCTATGTGACCTAACATACATACAGAACTCATCAGGGATGAATACCACGATATTCCCAGGTTAGTGGGAATCATCTTCTTTGTGACTTCGTAGGCCCACTATATTCATTAAGGGGGAGTACCCCAGCAGCCCAAGGTGTTTGATGACTTGACCGATGGTCTTACTTTCCCACTCATGATTATACCTAGAATGATTTTTCATTATTTATGGTTTTATTTTTGGATTTTTTTTGTGTTCTTTAATTGTGGGTATGGTTTCCAAGCTAAGGATAATGTTTCTCACCCCAGCACATGATTCAACCTCATGTGTTTTGTATGGTGCAGACGATGGATGACATAGAAGAGGACTCAGTGTACTAGGACCAGGCAGGGTCTAGTGAGATCAGGCATGCATGACATGCTACTTTTCATATAACCATCAGGAGGGGTTTCCTGCAGATGCCTTTCAGATATTCCTTGTATTTTCATATTTTCAGTTCTTATTTTCTTGGTTTTGTAATCTATCCAATTTGACCTATATTTTTTACTTTATCTCAGTGATTTTTTAGTGGAAAGCATGTATACCATTCCAGATTCATAATTTGGTTGTTTGTGTGTTTGTATAGGTACTCAAGAAAATTACTCCCACATTCAGTTTAATGCCTTCAGCACTAGTCTCTAACACCTCGCATTTAGGAGGAGGGCTTGGGGGATGTCACGACACATGCCCTAGGGGATGGTTCTTGACATTATAAATACAAAATTTAATATGTACTAGTATCTATTATAGATATACCAAAACTAACAGATATAAATTATGAAAACACTAAATTTGAGGTAATAGTTGACCTAAAATTTTAAAGAAAAAAACAATTGAAGAAATTGATACCTATAGAGACCAAACAAAAAAATGGGATAACCCCCTTCTCTCTAGATTTATCTCTCTCTACCTTTCATTTGTTCTTCTCTTGTTTTTAGGGTTTTCACTCACTCACCATCAGTGGTGATGATCTCCTCTCTTTGAATAATTTTTCTAGGTTGTTTTACTTGATTATTCATCAATTTGTGGGTCTTTACACAACATTATAATTTGAATATTTAGGTCAATTGTATGCTTATGGTCGTGTCTTGGAATGCGACAGTTATATGAATTTATCACCGACTTCATAGGTGATATTAAAAACTATTATGTGGGTTTTCATGAAAACATTGGTTACCAATATGGATTCACCACATTCCATTACATGACATAATATCACTATAAGCTTTTTTATTTGGTGTTAGTGTCTCAATCTGTGACAAGTAAGAAGTGAGACACATCCAAACATAACTATTTGTTTTATATTTTCTCTCAGTATAGTGTAGAGATAGAGGATGAAGGGAGCTAATGTAATATGTTTTTGGTAGTGTGTTTTTAAGGTTGATGACTGCAGTTTTTGGATTTGTGGTTGAGGAGTGATGGTGTAGGAGGATTGATGAGTCGGATGTTTTAGGATATTGGTTTGGGGTGTTTCATATTCAAGAATTTGTTAGGATTTCCAGTGATGAAAATTAATTATAATATTCTCAATGGAAAACTATGGAGTTTTCCCAGGGGTATTCATAC
The DNA here is from genome assembly GCA_963277665.1 of Viscum album. NCBI lineage: Eukaryota > Viridiplantae > Streptophyta > Magnoliopsida > Santalales > Viscaceae > Viscum > Viscum album. Next base: position 2,020,786,984 of record OY728127.1, read on the forward strand.
TCTAGTAAAAAATAGTGTCATGTAAATTATGGCTCATTAATGATTGTTTATACCTGTATGTTGTCTTCGATCGATCAAATTTTTATTTTTCAAAGAAATGATGATTGGTTATTGAATGGGGATTCATTTCTATCTATATTATGGTCATTCTAGTGCTATTGATGTTAGTGTGTTGGGTTTTTCTATTTTGGGTTCTACTTATTATCCAATGATGTAGTGGTGTCTCAAGATGTTTATTGGTTCATGGATATCATGTAATATTTCAATGAACACTTTGAGGTCGATTTTTTTGGTGAGTGAGGTTTTCTCTAGTTTAGATATCGGTCCATCATTGGTATCTTTGGATAGTGGAATCCATAAGAGGAGCATACTAGGTCATTGTGTAAGTGCCCTTCTTGAATCATCATCTTGGGAATCTGTCTCTCTCACTCTCTCAATGTGTTTTCTATTCTCTATATTTCCATTTCAGATTTCAATATAAAATTTCATTGTTTTTGGGGATTGTTTTCATATTTTTCGTTGTGATTTTTTATTTCTAGTGACTATCTTACTAGGTATCCCACATCCTAAAATTTTTCATTAATAAAATAAAAATATTTATTTAAGAGAACTGAAAAAAATAAGCAAAATCATTGTGCTCATGATTAAAAAAATTATATACAATTGAAATAAGATGAGAATTTTGTAATTTAGTATGAACAAAAATAGTTAAAATTTTACAGTATAGAAAACTCAAAGAAGTAAAAAACTCAGAATTGAAGGAAAATATGTACTCGTCATTGGATAAAATAATATTGTAAATGAATTATTCATACATAACATAGATCATGAAGCATCAAGTTTCATTTTATGGTGAAATATTTAGGACCAAAAAATTATCATCGCATCTGATATGGAATTAGGAAGCTATAATGTAAGGGCTATGGATAATGATGAGTCAAAACTCAATAAATAAAATAATAATTTTTAATAATTCCTGAAACACATCATTTTAAAATTATATGAACATCTATATTGTGTCCTTATCTATTTCAAAAAAGTAGTGATGGAAGATGAAATGCCACAAGAATGTCCAACTTGAAGTAATATCAACATAGGTGACTCAAAAAAAGACCAAAAGGTTGTTGGACCATTAAATTTAACAAGATAAAATACACCAAAAATAATTTTTAATTATTTTGAAAATAAGTTATATACTCAATAAATATACTCCAAAGACAGTCAAAACATCAAGGTATCTTAGAAACAAAAAACAAACGAGAAAATGGTCTTACATAAGATATTTTTTATTTTATATATTTGTATGTAATGGTTATGGACACGAATATATTAATTACATATCAATAATAAAAATAAGTGTTCTAAAATAAACTCGGTGAAGAAATTATTAGTATATAGAATCATTATGTTGGATAAAATCAATAGTAAAATTTATATCCCATCAAGAATATATTAATCCATCGTATCCAGAGGAAGAAATGACATATTAAAAACAGAAAAAGGTAATGTAATATCATGAATTAAAAATGAAATATATTATAATGAAAATTTTATGGTAATATCCTTAAATTAAAAGGATTGATTTGGAGTGTTTATTCTTTGAAACATGTGTACATCACGTATGATCGAAAAAAATGATCTTATCACTCTAACGACATAAAATTTCACATGTTGTTTCCCTTAAATAAATATTATGTTAATATCATGGTCTAAATGAAGTACCAAACTAAAATGAATCTGGCAAATGTTAAAATAAAATTTGACCATTATAATATATTCATTAAATTAATGGGCATAAAATGAAATAACAATGTTATGAAATATTTGATGGAATTAAGTAGCATAAAATAATCAAAGCCTCCATTATGAAGCTGATATGTCTGATATTTTAAAGAAGATAGCTTCCATAAGGTTTCCATTTAATATCACTAATATGAACTCTATCAATTTTGGTAAGACGAATAATCATATGTGAGATAGATTTTATCTCCAATAAATTCCTACGAGATCTTTGATAGTGGAATGACCAACCTCAAATACAATCATAGCCTAAATTAAGACTAGATATTATGAATTGATATTTATGGGGTTTGTAACTATAAATTAAAATTATATAATCAAGTAATTATGAATTTAATAATTTATTTATCATATATAGTTTCCACATTTTATATTTTGACTCTTAAAGAAGAAGAATTTGTATTTCCTAAAAAAAAAAGTTTTTCATTATATATAGTATTAAAATTTAAAAATAAATTTAAAACATTTATAAAGAACTTAATTTTTTTAACACAGTATTCCAAAACACACTTATGTATAATTTTTATGTTTTTATAAAATAATTTATATTTTGGTAAATAATTAAAAAACTGATTTTGTTAAAAAAATATCACTTTTATGGCATTATCTTAATAGAAGAATGATATAATAGATTAAAAAAACAAATAATATGAAATATATATTTAATAAGTAGTATATATCAACTAAAAATAGCTCCATAGTTTTTTTAAATTCCATTTTAGCATTTTTAAAATGTTAAGTAAGATTTCACACTAAAAGTTATCATTATACACTTTAAAAAAATGGTTTTTATAGATTTTAGAAATTAAATATAAAAATATATATTTGATATTTGGGAAAAAATTCCCATTAATTTACAAATTCAATATCATATTCAATCTTAAAAATTACATTATAGTGATTAAATTTAATTACTAATATAATGGTGAAACTTTTATTTTTCAAAAAGAGTTAATTTTTTAATATTAATTAATTTATATATAATAAATTTAATTTATATATTTTATTTAATTAATTTAATATAATTTTTAATCTTATATATAAATATATTATCACTCATCTAATTGGTATGCAATCCCATGTAAGATTGTGGATACTTAAAGTTTAAAAACAACATTATTCTAGAAAACAGTTTTTTGTATATTTAATTTATAAAATTAAATGTTAGATTTATATTATGAATAAATTTAATTCTATTATAAGGGTATTAAATTATGGATAATAAAACATATGTTTTTATGATGGGTTTCTTTATTTTTTTTAATAAAATATAAAATTCTTTGGTAGAAACTAGTTATCCAAAACTAAAGAATTAAATATTTAGAAACTTGTCTAAATCATGTCATAAAATTTGTTTTATGGGATTTATATACCATATATTACCCAAAAATCAATTATTTCTCCCTTTTAGAATAATTTTCCCTTGAATAATGTCATTCTAGTATTGAAACCTAAACGATGATCATAAAAGATTAATTTTCTTCACATATAAAATGAGGCAGATCCGCCCATTCATTCCACACTCATTCCTTTGAATTTATTTATTTAAATCAATAATTATACTCCAAATATGACCCTATATCATTTTTCTAATCCTCAATTCTCAATTAGTCACCCTAATCCCTTTATTTACAACGGTACTTTCAAGAGAATGTTCAATGTGCCAAAGTGAGTATTACTTAATCATTGCCCTTGAATTATTACTATTTTCATCCAAGACTACCCAAAAAATAGTAGTATAATGAAATAAGTTACATTATTATTCTGAATTTTCATTATACTAATTGAAAAAAAACATAGTTTTTCATTTTTATGCAAATAAAAAAAAGAATTTTAATTAATTATTTTGTAGACTACCACCTCTATGAAGTAAAACATTTGGTTTTTTAAATTGATTATATTTATTTATAAATAAAATAAAACATGATAAACCAAATTAAAAAATCACAATTATACCATTATTATTATTTTATAATTATATTATACACATCCTTAAATTTATTCTCAAAATGAGATATGGCATGTTTAGGTTTTGGTTGCTCTAACCACCTACTTGAACATTACTATAGAACTATACCATAGGTTAATATGTGAACCTAAATACTAATATTATAATATGTTGTAAAGAAAATAATTTTTTGTTTATGGATCAAAAATATTTACAATAATTATTTAACTTGTTAAACTATCTTCTCTGATCATTAAAATTTTAAAAAGATGCTAACAATGATTCAATTTTCTAGAAAAAATAAGAAAAGAATATATAATAAAAAAATAGAATATGTCAAAAAAAAATTATATTAAGTGAAAAATATATTAATATAATATATAATAAATTTATTTTTATTATTCATAAATTTTGTTACATAGGAAGTATGAATCTATAATAAGGTAAGGGTTTCTTATCTGAAATTTTCACCCCATAATACTTATTTCGTATTATACACTATGTTTTATTTGGAATGGTGAATCTACTAACCATTTTTTATTTTTTAATTTAAATTTTTAATATTTAAGGATATTAAATGTTTAATTTCAGGCTATTTCTCTAATGTGGTTTTTATATAAAAATTTCAAATGTTGTTAGGGTTTGTTATCTCAAATTCAATTATTTGAGACATGTTTATATTATATAAATATTTTTATTTATATGATGTAAATACTACACATATGATTCCATAAATCATTAAATAGCATTCCTAAATTGTATTATAATTTCCTGTTTTATCACTCTTTCATTGAATATGTTTTTATTTCAATTTAACTACATCTAAAATAGTTTTCTCAAATCATATACTTTCTCTATAAGCCATAAATTATCTACATGATTATTATCCTTTAATCCCCATTTATTCTACAACGAAATATTATAAATGCTATTTTCATTCTTTATATAGTAAATTTAGTTATTATGTATAATAAAACCATTCTTGACAAAATAAATTCTGAAGTAAATGTTTGGCATTTGAAATAATATATCTCATTCATTAAAACTAATATTTTCCACCATGTAAATATTTTACCTCTTTCCAAAGTTATCTTATTTTTTTGGGAACTATAATATATATTATTTTAAATGATCCTCAATATTATATTTACCTATATTAAATAAGTTAATCAAAGTAACTTTTTATAATGTGAGTTTTGAACAATATTATTTCAATATATTTCAAACTTTTTTTCATCCATGTTAAATAAATTTTTTTATTTTCAACATCCTGTTTTCTAATTAAAAAATTTAGGTATTTTTTTAGTAAATGGTTATTGGATAATTATTAATAAATAATATTTTATTATATCTAAAAAATTTCTTTTTAACCATTTAGAAAATTATATTTCAAAATATAAGGGCGAATTTATTGGTTATAATTTCATTATAAAAATAATAAAATATATTTCTTTCTAAAACGTACTCCAAAGAATGGGTATCTCATTATCATGAATATTATTTCTGTGATTCATAGTTTTAAAAATTAAATTATTTTTCTATTATCCATTGTAATTTATGTAATAAAATTCATGTAAAAAGTGTCCTTTTGATTGAGATTTTAAAACTAAAATTCTATTATTCCTATAGAACTATTAATTTTCGACCTATTAATTCTCTATGCATATTTTCGTAAATGTGAAAATTTAGATATATATAATAGAACTATCCCATCAGTTTCTTTTTATTATCAAACCAATCAATTTCATTATGCATTATTTTTATTTCAATTATTTTACTCTGTGAAAACTCTATATTTCCATCATGTATTTGAAGGGTGTCTACCTAAATTCGATAGATTGATTGGTTGGGGGAATTATTTACATTATTGTATACCCATCATCTATATTGTGTAAATAAAGTAAGTTTTATTTTTTTTAATAGTATTTACCTAGAATATTATAAAATATCATTAGATACCCACTTATTTGTCATGGGTATATTATTTTATTATTATTAATGGAATTATAAATTTGTTTCTAATTATATTCCATTTGAAAAGAATATAAACTCATTTTATTTCCATGTATTTTTATGATATGATTATTATTTATTTTATGTGTATCAAATTTGTATAGATGATGATAGGTGGGGATCTATATTTCCGTATAATTTAATGGTTCATGTCTATATATCATTGGATATTCATGCATGGAAATAATGAGTTATATCACAAAGGCATGAGTATAATTAGTTTTCTCACATTTTTAGGTGTGGACATAATATTTTATTATATAAGTGTGGGAATAATGAGTTTGATCACAAGGTTTTCATATGTTTTGTGTGTTCCTAGTTTGATTCTTCTTCTTATAACTATGTTATGATCTCATAGATCGTATTTAAGGACTCATTTCTTAATGATTTTTGATTGATTTCTGATGTTATCTTGTTTAATATGCCATGACTCATGATTTTTGACCAAATATTTATTCAGTATGATTTTTATTATGTATCTTGATTACACCCATATGCTTATAAAATTCTCACTTATCTTCATTGATTATTATCATTTATTTTTAAAATATTTAAGAATTTAGGCTCACCCTTTACATATTTTCCCATTTCCCCTAGTTATTAATATTAATGTAAATTATGATAATTATAGAATGGGTCTAGTATGGTAGATTTTATATAAATGTTCAAATGTTTTATAAAATAAGTTTCCTATTAAATTGTTCTTCAAAGAAAATAAACCAAAATATTCATTATGGTGTGTGAGACTATTGTGTGACATAATACAAATGTGAAATTTATAAACGATTAAAATGGATCATCTCACAATTTATCAATTTTACTTCTTAAAGGTCTATGGATTTAGTTCCAAAATCAGGACTGTGGATTTGGGGATCCTCAATTACGGGTATTAATTAATTCAAATAAGGTTTCATTATATTATTTAATTATGAAATTATATAAATTATTATATTAATAAAATCCAAAATTAGTGTAAATTTCACTGTGTGGACATATTCGTAGATTAAATCCTGGGTCATAATTTTATATGTTTATTTAGTTATGGTATTTGATCCATGAATTTAATTTTTCCAATAAGTATTGTAATTTCCATCGAATAGTTGATACAATTTAATGAAAAAAAATAAGGCAAATTGAAACTCTACCTTATTTTTGGAGAAGAGGAGATGTAGTTTATTTTCAAGTTAGATGAGAAAATGTTTTGGAAAAAAAGGATTATCCACATTATCTAAAATTCATTAGACGATTTTGTGATGGTTTAGGTGCTCATTATATCCCAAAACTCTCACATGATTATATCGACACATGTTTTACTTTTCAAAAGGGAAATGTTATTTAGAATACCTACAATAAAAAGTATAATAATTCGTCAAAGGTACATTATTGGGTAAAAATTGAAATGTGAGGGACATTATCACTTAAATACCTAGCTGGGAAATGGTTATATGTTTAATAAATATAAAGTTACAATATAATTTTTTTGTTTTTGGTGATCTGTCATAAATATGATGTATTCTGGTGTACTTCACATTGTTATATATTTATAGATAAGATGATAGAGATATAAATTCAGAAATTATTTATATATAATGGAATGGAAGTCATAAATAATTGCGTGTAATGATATTATGGAAAATATAGAATAAAAACATGTCTTGGCAATGATGACACCTCAAGAAATAGTTTTATAGAGTGTAGTAACCATATCATTAACAACATGGTACATTTGATTCTCCTTGAAAAATTATTATTAGATATATATTTGAATGATGTGGATGTGGAATAATTATACACATCTAATATAGATTTTATTTTATATGATAATAAAGGACACTTTATGATAAATTTTACACGAATTATCCTACTCTAAGATTTTTACAAATACTTTAATGAAAATGTGTTATTCTTATTTATTATAAACATTCAAATCTCAAATTTCATGATTATAGAGGAATATTTCTTTGATACTAATCCAAGAGGAAGTAATACAACTATTTTTAAAAAATATGTTGAAAATTAAATAAAACTAATAATATCATTATTTATAAATGTGAGTATAATTCCCAACCTAGAAAGCACAATTCCTAAACCCATTAGAATACTACAATGAAAATTTATACTAAAATATGAAATAAATAGTGTAAAATAATAAGTTATAGTTTATCAAGAATAATAATTTTATGATTTGTAATGTAAATAAACATAAGTGGATATAAAAATTTTAGGATCAATACAATGACCAGTGAAGGAAACACCATTTTTACTATACAACTCTACTAGAAACATGTAGGATGAAATATCTAAAAAATATCAATAGTATTTCAAGATGAGTATTGAAAATTTTAAGTGTCTTCTAAATAAGATGGTGATTCCTTAAGTGGTTATATATATTGAGATGAATCATACATAGAAATTTATTCAAATGATGGAAAAATGTCTTTGGAAATAAGTGGTATTTCTATAAAAAATCTATAAATATGGAAAAGATGTTTAGAAATATTAATGGTATGTTTTTAGGTGATGTTTTATTATTGAATGGATGTATGTAGACGATTTTTTATATTATATAATTTCTAGAGAAAATCAAAACTTTTTGTCTGTTGTAGTGTGACTGTGAATTCTAAATAACCCCCAAATCCTTATTACATAATATATATCTTGTGGAATAATTACATATCGAAAAACATGATGATTTTATTATTTATGAATATTAAAATGTAGTTTCATAAGTTAATAAATCATTGTATGGGATGAAATAAGTACCAAGGTCATGATATTATAGACTTGATAAATAAATGAATATGTTTTGATTTTTATGAGGAGGAGTTTATCACAATATCTAAGTCATATATAATAATAATCAAAGGATAAGGGTTTTCATTTATGTTCATGATATAATATTTACATGATTGAAAAATTTATATTTCAAGTTTATTAGGGGATTAGTTATTTTGGAGAATAATATGTCAATAATTACTAAATTTGATAAATGAATTGGGTTATTGGTAACACTAGGAAGGAATTTATATTTTATTTTATAATCAATACATTCTAATAAAGTACATGTAACGTTTGGAATGGATAATACCAAGGTGATAAAAACACCATTAGATATCCATATAACTTTTTCTAGGGATGATTTTGGAAAATAAGTAAATTTAATGGAATATATTCACATTAGTATGATCATATTTTAATTAACAACTATATGAGGGATATTGTATTTTCCATTGGTCAAGATGCACGATACCAAAGAAATACCAAATAAACACACTTGAAGGATGTGTAAAATGATAATATGAACTATAAAAGGCATAGTGAATTTTGGAATATTTTAATATGGAAGTTCATAGTAGAAATTATTGGGATTTTTGTATGCTGATTAAGCTAGTTCAATGGATGATCTTAATATGACATCAATTAGTGCATTATATCATAGAAGATTATGTATTCTTTATAAAATAATGAATATAGATATAATGTCTTTGTACACCCTAGGTGCAAAGGATATTTTCAATACACAATAACTTACTCAATTGTTATATATTAATATTAAATTTTAGGATCAAATCTACGAAATACCATTCTAACATTGGTTTTTTCATTTTTAACATCAGTGAAAAATTTATGTGAATACAACTTACATTAAAATAACAATTCAATTGTACGCTTTATGTAACCAATGTAATAATTACATTTAAATTTATTAACATTAACAATTTATATTGAAATCCCCACAAAATATAGTTATAGAGTGAATTTCAATATTGGTTTTTATAAAAAAAACCTGATAATTAAAGATCGTTTAATATTATTTTTTTTATAAAAACACATCATTGAAATCAAAAATAAATTTCAATATTTTTTTGTCATTTGAGGTCAGTTATTATGAAAACTAATGTTGAAAGGTATTTTAACATTGATTTTCATAATAACTGACTCTGAATATACTAAAGAAATATTGATATAATGGGACATTAAATTTCAGTTTTTTATGAAATAAAATGTCAAAAGTGACATTCAATGATGGTTTTTATAATTATATAGTGAATTTTCATTCAAAATATCTTTTCAATGTAATTAAAATTATTTTTTTAAATTTTTTTAATATATATATATTTTAATATAATAGCGTGAGACCAATAACAATAATTCTTGTATTATAAAATAACAAAAAATAGTAGAATGTTTAAGAAAACATGTTCTAAAATACTGTAATGAAATTATAATACAATATTATTCACTAAAATAAAAAATAATTTATGATCAAATTTTAAATATACATATACAAATTAATATAAATTTCAAAAAAATAAATAAACAATGATTGAGGTTTAATTTTTATCTATATATAACGAAACATCATGAGAAACCTACAAAAAGATAAATGTTGTGAATTTACAATATAAATTATCATCTAAAAACATTTGAGTTATAATATAACAATACCTCTGATAATATATCATTATTATAATCATGATTATCTCAAATGTAAATTGAAAAATACAATAACCACATTCAAAACATCCCCTTTGTTGATTACAATAATTTTATTATATAATAAATTGAAAATAAGAAACAAAATAAATTTCATGGAAATCATGTATTGAATAATATACAAGTTATCTACCTACACCTTCATATATTTAATTTTATTTGGATTACTTATCCATACGATAACCTTACTAAACTCTTTTAATGACCTATATTTTCATGTTTCAAATTCCAAAACATATATAATAGGAAATGATTAAGAATAAATATCTCATATAATATAATATAATATTTTAATTCAATATATCATGATTTTTTTTATTTTTAAATTGGAAATATAATAACACATGTGTCATTAAATGAAATAGGTAAAAGAAAAATAACATCCACTATCCAAAAGAATATAATATTTCAACAATAATGGAATTAAAATGAATATTAATTCATAATTATATAACTCATCCTACCTTGAAATGAATGGTAGAAATCAATACATAATATCTACATTTTCTAGTCATTCATATATATAAATATATCTCTATCATCAATATCTATATATTACCTAGTCAGTGTTTTTTATCCCTAAATCCCTAGATGGTTGTTCTATAATTCTATATGAAAATCTTGTAGAGATACATAATTAAGAATGTAATGAATTAAGACATTTGAAGATATTTTTTTTTTGAAATAACAATAAAAATAAAAATTAAATTAAATTGAAAATAACTACTACACAGGAATAGAGATGTCATCCTTAATAAAAATATCCATGAAGAATTTTTTAATTATATTCAAGGTATAGTATCTCCCACATATGTCACCAGTCATTAAAAAATCATAATATGATGGAAAAATATAATAATTCAGATCTAATTTATTATCTCATTTGAATCCAGATAGGTATATATAGGTGAACATTTCTTAACCACTTTTTTATTTCATAATGATCCCATTGATTTTTGATAATCCCATTCAATTATACCTGGACCCATATTCCTAGATCTGGTGCTAAAAAAATAATCTTTAAATTTATGGATTTCATACTAATAATTTTGTCTTAATTTTTGACATCTAAAACATACTACATAAAATAGAAATAGTTAATCCTTATAAACACAGAGAACTATTAGGTATGTAGTTTTCGATAATTTGGACTAACTCTATAAAAGTGTACATTTCCACATAGTTTCTACTTTCCTTAATAAATATTTTTATTTTAAAAAATACTTCATTCAAGGTAACCTTCATATATGGAAATCCAGAATTATTAAAAAAAATTCTCATCCTTAATTCGTATAATTTTTTTTTGAAAATATATAATTAGAAAACAAATCAAAGTATAGTAATTATAAAAACCCTCATTAGTCCATTTCAAAACCATGAGATCATATAAGAGATTTTTACAAAAACGAAATAATCATTGATCAAAAATAACCATTTAATTACATATGAAATTATATTTACTACCAAAATTTTTCATATAACACATTATAAGAATCCTTAAATCGAATAATAATAATCATTAAGTATTTTTAGAATATATGAGAACCCATGAAAATAAATTTCATAAAAACATACCTTTTAACAGTTAAAGGGGATAATCATTCCTTTAATTTAAATTTCATTAGTTTACCTAATTAAACCACATTATATTCATTTAAAATCATTAGAAAACCTAGAAAAAGTATTTATGTTCCTTGGGACATCATCTTCATAGAAACCATACAAATGAAATACCTTATCGGTTAATTCCAACAAATACTTAAGAGAACAAAATCACCACCAAATGCATTTGATATTCATATAGGGCTCACCAGTAATAATAAATAATATAAAAGGACTATAAATATCCTAAAAATATATAAACCTTTAGTTACATGATAAAACTAATAAAAATATAAATTTCATCCCCAATGTTAAATTTTTCGGATATTGATATATCCATTCTCTTTATAACAGAATTTCAAAACTAAAATATCAAGAAAAAAAGAGGGATTTGATTTGAAGAAAGAATATAAGTTTTTAATGTAATAAAAAAATAAAAAAAAATTTTTGTAAGTATAATCCATTAATTTTTTAAATATTAAAATAGAGCTTTCTTTTCCCCTTTTTATAAAAAAAATCATAGTGTTGCGTATAAAAAATTACAAAATATTCATATTTTGAAAAATTACAAAAATTTCAAAAGAGATATAAAATTTTCTTTATAATTAATAGATTTAAATATATATTCAAATGTAATTTTATTTTAAGAATATTAACCTACAATTGAAATATTTTGAAAATTTTATTTACAATATCTAAAATGTGGTTTTATGTTAATGTTTCCCTTATGAATTGATATCTTTTGAATGAGAGAAAAATTGAAGGAAATAACATTGAATTTATTTTAAAACACATTAATTTTATGATAATAGTGATTAATTACATAAGTAATGAAATTTGTACACCACACAAAAGATAATATGTGGTGAAAATAGCTTAAGTCTCAAAGAAGGGTAGTTGAGATTATTAATCCATTACCTCAAGTATGACTTTTCACATAAATTATTTAAACACTATATATTGAAACTATTAGAATTTATTACCATTTTTATATCCTATTATAATTTTAACACTATATAATCAAACATTTTGTTTCATTTATTTAATTGGTAAATTTAATTACTCAAATTGTCCATCCCATGTCTGGTGTTTTAGGGAAGTTAGATCCATAATTTCAAAATGACTCGTATATATTTAAAGTGGTCAAAGTGGAAATTATTCAATAATATCAAGAATAATAATAATAATGATCTCATAATAATTATTATACAAAAAAATATATTATATTTAATCATGAATGGAAAATTTGTAAAATGAATCACAACGCTTCTTGGAGGTGGTATGCAAGACGTACACAAGAGAGGTGTTATAATTAATAAAGATTGATATGGTAGATGGAATGTAATTTAATTTATTTAAAAATAATAATTATTTCTGGAATATAATATATATTTATTAAATCCATTGTAATTACCTTACTTGTGAGGTAGTGATGTAAAAATACATCACGTCATGGAGGTGGTAGTCAACACATACGAATAAATGATGTTTTCATTCACCCTATGTAGAGTTTGAAGATGAATATGGTTATTACATTAACCTAATTATATTTATGTTTTTTTATATACAGATGTATCTATATTCTAATGGTTAGTATATAGTTTTATTTTTTATAAGAATAAGTAAAATTAAAATACTTGGTTGAGATGATTACCTTATCTTTCAAGAATATCCTTTATAAATCTCATTGAAGAACTCAGGGATGGTATTTTAAGAATAATATAAACTCTAGAATGTATCTATTTAACTTCCTAAAATATTTCTATTGTGTTTTTTAGAACTATGTGTATCATGGTGGGGTGAATACTTGAATAGGGGTGGTTTCCATTAATAGTGAATTAAATTATACACTTAGAATTACATAAAAATATAAATATAATAAATTATTTTTTATTTTACAATTGCATGATGTGGGAAAAAATTCAATGATAATACATTTCATGTTTGAAAAATTTTCATCTAATAAAATTTAAACATGATTATGTGGAATTTTAGACATTATGGTTGGTTTTAACCCTTTTATTAACCAATTTAAACCTTAACCGATGTGAGAACTATTTAAATACCAATGCATAATAATTTATGTTAAAGTTAAAAATTGGATGAACATGGTCAATGGATTAAATTTTAGACTATATCACTACCCACTATCCCTATTTAAATATTTAATTTATATTTAAATTTATTAACAATATATTATTTAACATAAAATATAATTAAAGTCATTTTTAGAACTATAATCATATTTTGATTTTAAATACATCATGAAAGGTATGTAGTTCAAATTTAAACTCTTATAAAATAAATAATAAATTAAAATTAAATACAAAGTCTATTAAAAGCCTTAATTTAACAAAACAAAATAAATTTTAGGTTGTTAAAATAAATTACATTGATTTTTCTTCTAATTTCATAGGCACAATGTCAGGATTGTGTAAGCTTTTAAGAAAATAATATCATTATTAAAAATTAAAAAAATTATAAAATATTAAAATTAATGAATTAATTTTAAAATAATATTTTTTATTCATTTATATAATCTTATTATTCCTATCTGAATATATAATAAATATTAAAAGCATGAGAGTTACATTTTTGGTGTTTTCCATTACGTGAAATAATGTAAAGGTATTTATCAAATACAAATGAATATTAAATTCCATATTTTAGAATATTATAACTATTTAAATAAATAATCACACAAATTTAAAAAAAAGGCATAATATATATATTTAATGAAAAATAATTTTATATTCAATAATAATTACCCGATTTACCCTTGTTGAGGTGCAAAATGTTTTCCCCGACAACTATTCATTATGACAAAAAAAAGTAACTATTTAACCAATTCTAAAATAAAGATTACAAATATGGAATACATTTTATCAAATTAATTTTATTATATTTTCACAAACAACCATTAAAATAATCCTACAAAATGTTATGAGTAACTATTTTTCATGAAAAGTGTATTTTAATTATAAAAATGTTTTTCTAGAATAATAGTGAATAATTTCAATTCCAATGATATTAATTGTATTATTTTTAATAAAAATAAACAATTTAAATATAAAAAACAATTCAATAAAAAAATTTAATATTTAAATACTTTAATGAAAAACACATTTTTCTATAAAATCAATATTATTTCATTATTCACAGAAAAACAAAGCATTCCAAAAATATACTAAAAGATATAACCTAGGATAAAATTAGTAGACTAATTTAAAAAATTATATATGTCTTACAAAATAAAATATCTAAAATTGGTATTAATTAATTTTAATATTCAGTCACAAAAAGTAATAAAAACATTTTTGAAGAAAACATAATTCAGAAGAATAAAATGACTTCAATAAAGGCCGAGTTTCTATTTACTAAGAATCAGTATATAAATATTTATTTTCTAATACCATTATATATATTTCATAACTCTATTAATCCTATTCATACCATCTAATTCAGTGGCTAGGTTATAATGCTCATATTTAATGTAATATTATATCATGCTTTATTTAAGCTTGTTGTTGCATGTCTTATATGCTATAAAACATAGATTTCTATTAAAAATAATTTCTTCACATTCCTCCCCCCCCCCAATTCAATAAATTATCCCCCATATGTTTTTCATGTTATTGGTAATCAAGGTTTTAATATTGGTGAATAAAATTGTTGAAATACCATATCGTATAATGGATTAATGAAACTTTATATCGATAAAATTGAATGTGAAATGTGGGGTTTATCTAGAATAACATGTAACTATATATGAAACATGATATAATTATGGTGGTGTGAAAATATAGATGTGGAGTTGAAAATTAATTTCTAAATAATGATGTGGTTGATAGATAATGTAGCCATGAGAAAGTTAACAATGAAAAAACCATAAATAATTAGGGGTTTAAGAAGACCATCAATCCATTAGAAATGATGTTAAAAGGAAAAACATTATTTCATGGCCTCTTTCCTTAAGTGGATATATGCATTTACCATTAATATATAAAACATGATAAAATGTACATAATTTATTTCTATCCATTTCATAAGCATGATTTAGTACTTTTATTATGATTTGATCAATTTTTACATCTATCTCATCTATTACCCAAGAAATAAATTTTCAAAAACGAAAATTTCATACCTAAATCATTAAATAAAACTTGAAATGATCATAGGATCAACAAAAGGATAATATGTTTTCCCCCATGTCTTTAGTAATTAAAAAAAATAAAAATAGTTACCATAAGGTAAGATAATATAAAATATAAATGAAAGAAACATTAGTAATAGAAACATCAAAAATAATTCACAAGATTAAACATTAAACATTCCATAAATAAGTATCCTTAAACACTTAAAAATATTCTTTACTAAGTTAAAAACCAAAAAATTAGAAAAACATGATCAAATATTATTTTGAGGTCAATTTAAAATTTATCTCCAAAAAACATTTTCCACTTTTACTGTTATATACCTATATATATATATATATGTACTAATACTAAATTCTCTAAAATAAGATAATATATTTAACAGATTAACATAATCACTACAAATATGATAAACGTGTATATTCATGAAAAGATATTTCATCCATTTTTCCTTAAATATAATCCATCATTGATAAATGTATTTCTATTTAAATTGATTGAATAAGGTTTCTAAAATAGTGAACTTAAAAAAAATTACAAGATTCATCTAGTCCCTAAATTAATTTTCAATCCCAAGGTTATCTATTAGATTATTCAAATGTTCTCTATATGTAAAAACACTTTTATACCAATTAATCATAATTACCATGACATCAAATATCATTTTAAACATAATTGTTATTAATAATGATTAAATTAAGTATGTAAAATATCAAATAATTATTCCTAAAATAATCATTTCACCATAAAACATTCTAAACCCAATGGTTTTATTACCATAAATAACTCCCAAAATACTCTTAATCATCTTAAAATCCTATTGTAACAACCCCAAAATTTCATAATGGAATTTCCACTTGATCTAATTAAATGTATTATTTTGTGAAATGCTTATATAATATATTCACATCTTTGGATTTATGATTTTGGATTTTTAAAATACCGTTAAGAGTTTTAAAGATTGATAATATTGTCGTTGAACAATGATCACATGATTAGTATAAATATAGGGCATTAAAAATCAAATTTACTCAGATAAGGGAAGTGATGGCCTAATATAGTAGACTTTCCCCATACAAAACCCATTTTTCAGAGCTCGGAACGAAGGGTCATCATTGGGATTCTCTTTTGACCAATCCCATGTTGAGCTTCAACAGGTTAAGCTCGAATGGAACCACCTATGAGAGAAGTGAAATTTGATAGAGATTACCACTTGGGTGAAGTTATCCAAGACACCCCAAGAATCTATCACCATCACACACCTTACCCTTCTGTAATATGCAGATGTTATAATGGGTTAAGTAACAAGACCTTAGTTCTATGATTATGTTCATTATTTTTGTATATAATAAAAATATACATTTATTTTATTTTTATAATGTTGTAAATTGTTTTCAATGAACAAATAGTATTTTTATTTAATATTCAATTAAGAAATATATTTTGATGTATTAATGTATTTTTTAATTAAATAAAAATTTAATTAAATATTATTACCAAATTACCATTTATGTAATATAAATTAATGTATATTTATGGTGAATTCAAATGTGATTTTTATTATGGTTTGAAAGCTATTTTTTTCAAAACCCAATAATTTTCGAGAAATTTTGGTTTTAAAAAAAGTAGACATTGACATATTTAGGAAATTGTTTAGATAAAATGAATATTTATTTTTGGAATCAAGACATTGAAATTATCCAATGGTGAATTTTTCATAATTTTCTAAGACAGTTTAATTTTTGGGTAAAAAAAATACCGATTAAATATATAATGGGTTTTTTGACATCACACTGACCCAATAGTTATGTAATAAAATAAAATAATCATTATTTTCTGGAAATATATGTTTTAACATTAACATAATGCAACTTTAGTTTTTTTTTGATTTTTTTAACAATGCTTTAGTGGACCCTTCATGACTTATAAAACATCTTATCTTTTTAAATTGATTTCCTTGAGAGTGTGACTCACCTCCACATAAACAACCCTATTATATTAAGATGTTCGTCAATTGGAATTATAAAATATTTTTTCCACACCCCTTTGGATAAAATCATGGGTAAAAATGAATGTCTGGTTTGTGGTTTGGATTAGTTTAATGTGGGGTGACCAAAAGCTTAATAATAAATAATTCCCTCTTGTTTCCTATATAAACCCACACAAGATCCCTCTTAAAATTTACTAAAAGCCTTTGGAGCTCATCCAACCCCTTCCCTCCTCTCTCTGTAATCCTCCCAAGTCTCCCCAAGATCTCATGAAGCCTCTCTCAATCCCCTCCCAAACCTTTCGAATCACACTTACAAGTAAAGGATTCTTTCGTTTGTCTTTTTTTCCAAGTTTCATAATATTTTTATGCCCTATTATTTTCAATTATATATGTCGGGGTATGATTTTTCACCTCCCCCATTCTGCCCTATTTTTGTTCAAATGATGATAGATCCATTTGTCTCTCATTAATGCCTCCCATATACACCTATTTCCATGTAAAATTCTGTATGGAATTTCTCTCTCCTCATTTACATTCCAGAATATTTTTTATATTATGAATACAAATTCCATTACATATTATAGAGAATGTATATATATGAACCCCTTACTATCAATTTCATGTACATATGATGACATAGCCCTTTGTCATTCATTACCAATTTTTATGATTTCTTATGTCACATCGTTATACTGCCGAAATTGCACCTCGTTTTTTCAATCCAATTCCATTATGTAGTGAAAACCTTTCCAATTTATCTATCAAGGGTATTCACATTTATTCATATTTACTTATTGATTATATATTTTCATGTATGAATTCCATATTCCATTATCGTGTAATAAATGATGACGAATCCTTATTTTATGATCTATGTGGCACACTTATGCATGAAATGAAATGTTTATAAAGGGTGTGCCCTAATAACACTCCAATGCATTGGGTAAATATTAGTATCAGGATACAGAATATACAATGAGGGTTTAATCATGATAATTCATGTTCAATGAGTATTAAATCATGCTAATTCATGTTCAATGAGGGTTTACTCATGCTCTATGTGCAATGGGCCGTAGCTCATGATAATTCCATGTTATGAGTTGTTTCCACATTTCCATATTGTGATAATAATGCTTTATCATGCCTTTATGTTCATTTTTCTTTGATTATCCCTTGATATAAAAATTTCTAAACATGTATTGTATTCTTCATATTATTTCTTGTTTACTCCCATACTAGGATTTTTAGCTCAACTTTTTCACATTTATATCCTCATGTTATCCTATAAAATGCTAAGTATAGGGGAATTTTGTGGTTATTTAACGG
This sequence comes from Viscum album, assembly GCA_963277665.1. Taxonomy (NCBI): domain Eukaryota; kingdom Viridiplantae; phylum Streptophyta; class Magnoliopsida; order Santalales; family Viscaceae; genus Viscum; species Viscum album. The sequence goes on from OY728127.1 coordinate 2,020,806,314, forward strand.
ATGGTTTTGACAAATATTTTGTGTGTTTTTATTTTTATGTTGTTATTTATGGTTCCTAAGCAACAAATTCACTAGACCTATCAATCGTCCATGTTGTTTCAAGTGAATAGTTTATGTAATAAATCATGTTTAAGTGTGTAATAAAAAATAGTGTTGTTATAGTTGCTATCAGAGGATAGGTTTAGTTATTTTTTTGATTAGTATTAAAAAACCCAAATGGGTCCTAAGAGATAAGACTATTTATAATGAAAAAATCCCTAAATTTTCGAGATTATTGAGTAAGTGGTTTATCATGAAAATACATCCTTGTCTGGATACGAGCAGGTAGAGGCCGCTCTAACATAGACTTCCAAGGAGTGAAAACTCTGACAAGTAGTTTCAGGATTGAACCAAGGTATCCTGGTATACAAAAATAGTCTCTGATGCACTCTTGGTTGTGAATCTCATGGGGGATATTCTTCGGTAAATTCACATGCTTAGTATGAACCATTATTATTGGAATTAAAAAAATTTCGTTAAGAATATATGTTATAATGAAGATTATAGACAACATAGATTGAATCCAATAGAATCATAAGTTAAGGAAATAATAGTAATGTATATGTAATACATTTTGTACATTTATTACCCTTTATGTGTTAGCCCTAATATTCTGTTTATTCCTTCCATTGTCTGTTAATAGGAGGACTCGGGCTAACAACTGATGTGATGATCAATGTTATTACTGTTCTAATGAGATGCCCAATCCAATGGGAGTAAGAATAACAAACATGTTTATGATACTCTCTCATTTAACTCAATGTTTATATAAAAAAATAGGTCAATAGGAACATTCAACACCCCCCCCCCCCAATAAATAACATGTCACTATCGAGAGCTTCATTAGACAAATGCCTTATATTTTTTAATGGATCATATGATCCCTTAATCACCAAACAATAGATCAAATACACTGAAAAGATATTCTCCATCATTAAATGTTCTGAATAAGAGATGGTTCTTCTCGATGCTTGTCATATGGTGGGTGAAGCTGATCAATGGTGGACATTGATCAAAAATAATAAGCCTGAGGGGGAGGTCGGGGAGTTGCAATAGAATGATTTCTGGGAAACAAATTAGATAAATATTTTTTTGAACCCTATGGCATAATATGGAATGGGACTCCCATACCCTCATGAAAAAACAATATGAATCCATTAGATAGTTATAGAAAAACATTATAAGTTTTTAACGGTATGACTCCGGCTTTGTCTTTACCCCCGAATACAAGTTTGAACGCTTCTTTGGTGGGCTGAAACCCAGCCGGCGGAAAGACCTAGTGATCCGTTACTTCGTCATCTATGAGGAAATTGTCTGGTGTTCCCTCAAGGTTGAATGGATATTGGAGAATATCAAGGGTATCATGTTGATCAGAAGCATAAGGTGGAAATAAATTCATGCAGTCCGATGGATAAATCCAATAGTGCAAAGAAAATCTATCACCCCACTTGTTAATGTTTTTAAAGAAGAACCTTAAAAATTTCCTGAAATGGGTGAGGAAATGATTTAGGTGTTGAATAGAAGGTAACCTATCTGTTAACTTCAGTCAAGAAAAACGTGTAGCTTTAACAGACAATAATAATGATCTATTCAAACCTCAACACGTTGTTTGTTGCATCACCTATAAAGAACCAGAGCACATTGAAAATCAGTTCCCTAAGACAAGGGTTTTAGTAGGCAACCAAAAACTACCCAGGTAGCAAGGGAGATCTTTTCCAATCACTACCACTGAAGTGAATCCGAAAAAATAAATGGTGACAGGTATGCAATTTATTAATTCCAAAATAGTGAATGGACATTTTGATTCAAGATTTATGCATTCTTTTATATGATGAGTGTTTAGTAGAAAAATAAAAACATCACCAAAAATCATCGAAGTAAAGATGTTGGTGAGTATGGAAAAAAGGGAAATAATTGCATCCCATTAATATATCTCCTCCCATATCATAATATGTGGATTTAACTACCCGATGAACCTTGTTATACTCCCTCTAGTGGAATTTGATGCAATTATCAGAATGGATGTGCTTTCCTTATATATATTCAACATAAATTTCCATGAGAAGGATATCACTCTCTATATGTAGAATCAACCCTTGATTCTATTAAATTGCAAGGAGGAAGATGAGTCTTCCTTAGCATCATCATATCAAGTGTAACACCACATGCTTCTATGGTAAGCTTCTCTTTGAATAATACAGTAGCGTATGTTGTACGCAACTTCGAGTTCTGACACACACCACGACCAATCAAATTAGCCGTTATGAATAGTATTACCCACTTTTTGAAATTTTATAAATTTTATCTCCCAAAATGGACTTCATTTTTGGATTAGGAATATCGAAATTATCCTAGGGTGAAGTTTTGGTACTTTTCGGAAAACTGTCATATTTTGATGAATAGTGAAAATTACTAAATTTTAATTAAAAACAACTTTTTTAATCAAAATAATTAATAGTGATAAATTATTAATTTGAGTGGTTTTAAATTATATTTAGAATATGTTTTTACCATTTAATAAAATTTTGTTCATTGGACATAATTTCACTATTAAACCACACATAAACAAGTATCAATCTTTTGATAGTTATTATATCTTAAAAACACGCTTTTTGTTTTGACAGCGAGAATTAATTTTAAATTAATTTCTTCCACTTCTATGTTTTGAATTTTGAATAATGGATTCCATATTTTGAATCAATATGTCCAAATTTTTTAAATAGGTATCTTTTATTTTTAGAAATTTTGAATAATTACTTCGGTAAATATTTTATTTACCATGGTTAAAGGGTAAATTCGGTAAATAAGGGTTAAAAATAATATTATAATAATACTAAATTACCCTAAAACATGTCCTAACATTATTGGTGGATACATTTCCGACCATGGGAATCTTTGGGTCGATTTTGGGACCCCATGGATCCACTTGTAGGTGATAGGGACACTTTATTTTAATTAAGTTAAAATAAATACAAAAATGACATTAGCATATATCTTTTAGAAAAACAATTTTTACACAGGGTTATATATGTTGTATTTTCTACTGTAAATATTCATTTTAATGATAAAAATGTTTTCTACATATTCGTATTTTATTTATAATTTTTATACACTATATAAGTTATTTTAATTATGACACAATGGTGATGCAGTAATTACCTAATTAATGAAAAATTAGAATAATTGATATTATAATTAACCAAATAAATGTATTTTGAGACTTTTTTTATATATCAATAATTTTATAGGATAATATGACATGTTATGAATTATTTAATTTACTTTTTTGAAGTACTAATTCTGTTATGATTTTTACAAAAATCAATTATTGAATACTGTCAAAATTGACATAAAAGATTTTTTAAAACATATATTATATTATTAATTGATATTAATTTCTGAAAATATATGGTTCTTCCAAGAGACCTATATCATGATAGTTGTATCATTAATGGAAATCTTCGTGGTCTCTTGTATTTATATAGTATGTTTATTAACCATATAATATAAAAATAAAAAGAGACATTGTAAAAGTGAAACTAATTAACTAAGAGTTAATACTGATAGATATGGTTAATATAGTAACCCAAAACTATCTAAACCAATTATGAATTTATTATAAAATAATATTTCCATCTTTTCCAAAGGTGCCCCTCATCCCTCTTATAAAAGTGCACTACCCCTTCTCATTAATTCACACCTAAAAATCTATTGGATCGGCCACACCCTAACAAAATACTCTCTCAACTTCCCTCACTACAACCTAGAAAACTTATTTTGATCATAAAGCCACCCTAAGGTGCCCTTTTGATCAGATAAAAAGGAAGAACCCAAAAAAGAGGTAATGTTTTCACCACCCTTTTTCAAGTTCATTTCTTCTTCAACTTCTTCTTTATTTATTATTCCCATTCTAAAATAATAAATCCGATATCTCCTATATAATGTTATATTATTATAAATATGGTACAACCATATTCATTATTTTATCTTGCCTTTGAATGACATGTCACCATACGTTCGTACGTACAGCTTACCGTCTCCACGCCGTGGTGTAATTGATATTCAATATATTATTATTTGGATGGGTATAATAATGATGTTTAATTCATGTAAATAATAAATATAATATGATAATGATTCTGTATATATGATATATCATCCAATTATAAATTATATTAATATCAAAAGAATGATATTTTCGCTCGTGCGTACGTACAGATTACCGTCTCCACGACACGATAAGATTCATTTCCAAGTTCACCATTCATCGACGATTATAAAAATATAAATTAATAATAAGTATCTAATATATGACATAATAATTATATTCGAAATATATATATTTATATATATAAGTATTTATGTACATACATATATCTTATTCAGTACTATGTAAAAACAGAAACAGCGTTTATGTGTACGTACGGACTACCGTCTCCATAAGCGGTGTTTTCCATTTCATATATACGTCTACTATAAATTTTTATATAATAAATATATATTATAAATAAATCATGTTTTATATTCTGGAAGTATTTAAATCATGATCTATGTTATACAATCAAGAGTAACAAGTTAAAACACGTACGATAAAGAAAGAAATTATTACCCGAAATATTAATATAACATGGAAATTATTATTAAATGGGTAGTATAAAGCCATAAATGAATAATGAATGATATCATAAATATTAATATGTTTCTTTTATAATTTAATAACATAATATAGTCTTCATAAAAATGGCTAAATGTACCCTCAACTAAATGAAAGTGCAAGGTAAGGGGTTTTCATCTCACTCCTTATTCCCGTGAGATTCATGCCATATTGACACTATTACATTTTGTGTGGTGAATGTACTGCCCATAATTGTATTATCTATGTAATAAACTTTAATTTATGTGTATTTAAATATTCATTGTATGATACCTCTTTCACGGGGTGTATGTTTCGTAAGTTAACAAATTAGAATGAGTTAATTTCACAATCTCTTTATTATCCGAGGATGTTGTTTTTACGTTAGTATCTACTGGGACATATTTATTATCTATGTACATGATTTATGAAAGAGTTTTCAAAGGGATTATTTTAAGGTGCTTTTTACTAAAACATCATTTCAAATGTTTTAAATATTTATTCTTCCAAATCATTCTCATTAATGTCCATGTCATCAAAATGGGTTTTAAGGAATTATTTATATGGACATGAATGTTATTAAAATGTTAATTCCTTTCAAAAGTTTCAAATCGGTATGGGAAACATTGATTCAAAAATGACATTAAATGAATTTTTTTCTAAATTGGGTGAATTTTAAATGTTTTCATGAAAAAGTGGTATTTCTCTCAAAGAGTTTTACAAATCAATCTCATCTATGTCAATATTCTTTAATAGATTTTAAACTTGTTTTGAAGTTGATTTCTCATGATACAAATCTTCTGTATTGTGTTTAAGGTTCTGTGATATATTTGACGGTGGATGTGTTATTTTTATACCATTCATGCTTTATGGGTAAAGTATTGACATTTCGCGTGCTAGTTTTAATACAAATTTGTATGTTATATTTCATCCTCTTCTTAAGATGAATGTGTTGGACTAATATGTTTCGGGTTGGGGACCTGTAAAAGTAAGCCATTCGGGTTGGTGTCCTATTATTAGAGGCACTCCGGGTTGGTGTCCGGTTATTAGAGGCACTCCGAGTTGTTTTCCGGTTATTAGAGGCACTTTGGGTTGGTGTCCGGTTATTTGAGGCACTCCGAGTTGGAGTCCGGTTACAGAGGCTCTCCGGGTTGGGTTCCGGTAACAGTTATACCTTAGGTCTTGGCACAAGGTCTTGACACAGAAATTAATGCTCAGAATTATTCATTCCATCATTATGAAAGTGGTTAGTGATATTTCTTGTTATTATTAGGCTAGTATAATATCCATGTGAATAAGTAAATGGCATTACATCATTTTATTTTTTCCATATTATGCTGAAGTTCAAGTTTAAAATGATTTTGTTTTAGTTATACATGTCCATAAATGGTTATGCTTATTTATGAAAGTTTCTGTTGTATTGTTATCCTTACTGAGCATCTAATCTCACCCCTTTCTATGTTTTATTTTTCCCAGGATTCCAAGAAGTGTATAGTGATTGATATGCAGGGTTAATCCAACGGAATAATGGCGTTCGTGAAGGATTATTTATGTTGTTTTGTATGTTATGAAGTGTAATGTAACATTCATGTATGTAATATATTTTCCAAGATTTCTAAACTGATTGGTCCTTCAGGACTTGATTACTTGTAATCATGTTAATGTATTAAAATAATGCACCGACTCTGGGTAACTGGGGTCGGGGCATTACAGTTGGTGATAGAGGAAGTTTAGCAATAAACATGGAAGCTAGATTTAGATAAACTATGATTAGATCACATTTCCCTAAGATATAATTTGAGGATTATTATAGAAGAACTTCCTAGAATTTTGGTATTGTAGAGATTTTGTGAGTTTTCCGAGCAATACATCCCTGTCTGGATACGAGCAGGTAGAGGTGGCTCTGGCACAGATGTACCTAGGGGTAAAACCCAAAAACACCGCTTTGAGATAGACTCAAACGGGAACTAGTGCATGACCATGGGTGTTGCTTCACTCTTGGTTACGACACTCCTGGGGGATATTCTTAGGATAATTATCATTTTTTTACAAACCATTATGAAGGGCTTATGAGTATATACTTACTCAATGAATACATTTTTATGATTATGGATTATATCCATAAAATGTTTAATTTATGTTAAGTGTTTCACAAGTACAGAATCAGGTATTTCTATTCATAAACTAATGTAGTGAATGCCATTGTTTAGAAATGGTTCCCAGTAGAAGGAATGAGAACTCCAGCAATACACATGATCCAATGAGTAAGTATGATCGTATCTGTCATGGTCCTAAGCCAGAATTTAGAAGGGAAATAATCTCCCACGTAATATCATCATATGAGTAAATAGAATAATGTGTTGATAAGATAAGTAAAGAATTCTCGGACTCCTATGGATTTTAAGGGAATCTAGATAAGGAAAGGATGGTATAGAGAAGAACAGATAAAGGGAATAAGTTAAAGAGGGATTTTCCCATATGTGATAACTGTAGAAAGAATCACCTTGGAAAATTCTTGAAGGGAGTGAGAGTATGTTATATGTGTGGAGAAAAGGGACACCAAGTACGTGACTACAAGGGTTAGAAAAAGGGTTCAAATGTACAATGCTTCATCTGCAAAGAGTTTGGACACAACATGAACCAATTTCCCAGTCATCGGACTATGCCGCAAATGATGCTATTGGATAATAATAAAGTTATGATACTACCACAAATGAAGAGGAATGACTAGTGTTCTTATGTTGTTATTTTGGAATTATTTCATTTGTGTTTTGTATCAATGATGCTCTAGAAATAAATAATAATTGTACTACAATACTATTTCATTGAGGATTTGAGATTTTATTGTACTATGAAAAGTTACTCTACAGCGAGTTAAACTTTTTGGAAATTACATGGAAAAAAGGATCTTCATTATGTTTAACTTCCTTATAAATTTTGAACTGTGAGTTGGGATAGTAGTATTTTGGATAAGTCTATAGGTTGGAATGGATTAAGTTTGAAAGGGTATTTTTTGATTTTTATAAATGGACAACACGTAGACCGTGTGACAACCCGTTGCGTCGGACAAAGCTACGGGAATTGAACCCGCAACTATAGTGTGATTGAGATTTATTTCATACCACTGGACTATGGGAATTCCCTATATTGTATATTGTAGTTTCTTTTTTTAATGGGTCTGATATGTGAATTATACATTTATTATATTTGGAACCCTATACGGTTAGGATAAATAGAGTATTTTTTAGTTTTCTTATGTTTTGTAGTGAAAGATGAGTTTGTGGTACAAATTTATTAATAGATGAAACTATAATAATAAAGTAATTATATCTCCTTACTATCTTATACAATCTCATAAATAAATACCTCAACATTAGTAAAAGGAACTTTGAATAAAAAATGTTGTCCTAGATGGTACCTTAGATTAACACAAATTTATGGATTTGGGATTGTAGGCCTTTTCATAGCCATGTTCTCTACCACTCTCCATCAGTTATTAATGGTTATATTTCTCTTCCATATCCATATTTTCATACATGTAACACTAGTATGTGTTATTTTCGGTAACCTTCATACTTAGCACTTTGTATTTTCAATAGAGGCCTCATTAATCCATTTTTCTGATGTGGGATTTCAACTAAGATATTTTGAAATTTCAACCCCAACATTCCAATACTGAGTATAAATTGAGAGGATGAAATTTATTGAAGGAGGGGAAAATGTAACACCTCAAGCTTCTACGGTATGCTTCTCTTTGAATAATACAGTAGCGTGTGTTGTACGCAGCTTTGAGTTCTAACACACACCACGACCAATCAAAATAGCTGTTATGAATAGTAATACCCACTTTTTGAAATTTTATAAATTTTATCACTCAAAATGGACTTCATTTTTGGATTCATAATATGACAATTAGCCTAGGGTGAAGTTTTGGTACTTTTCGGATAACTCTCATATTTTGATGAATAGTGAAAATTATTAAATTTTAATTAAAAACAACTTTTTTAATTGAAATAATAAATAGTGATAAATTATGAATTTGAGTGGTTTTAAAGCATATTTATAATATCGTTTGTACCATTGAATACAATTTTTTTCATTGGACATAGTTTCACAATTAAACCGGATATAATCAAGTATCAATCTTTTGATAGTTATTATATCTTAAAAACACGCTTTCAGTTTTGATAGCGGGAATTAATTTTAAATTAATTTCTGCCACTTCTGTGTTTTGAATTAGGAAAAATGGATTCCATATTTGTAATCAGGATGTCCAAATTTTTTCAATAGGTAACTTTATTTTTAGACATTTTGAATAATTACTTTGGTAAATAAAATATTTACCATGGTTAAAGGGTAAATCCGATAAATAAGGGTTAAAAAATAATATTATAATAAAACTTAATTACCCTAAAATGTGTCCTAACATTATTGTTGGATACATTTCCGACCATGGGAATCTTTGGGTCGATTTTGGAACCTCATGGAGCCACTTGTAGGTGATAGGGACACTTTATTTTAATTAAGTTAAAATAAATACAAAAATGACATTAGCATATATCTTTTAAAAAGACAATATTTAAATAGTTTTATATATGTTTTATTTTCTACTATAAATATTAATTAGAAAGATAAAAATATTTACTACATAATGGTATTTTATTTATAATTTTTAGACATTATATACTTTAATTTATTTATGACACAATGGTGATGTAGTAAATACCTAATTAATTAAAAATTAGAATATTTGATATTATAAATACCCAAATAAATATAATTTGAGACTATATAAATACAAATAATTTTCTAGGATAATATGACATGTTAGGAATGATTTAATTAACTTTTTTCAAAGTAATAATTCTGTAATGATTTTTACAAAAATCTGTTATTGAATAGTGTCAAAATTGACATAAAAGAGTTTTTAAAACAAATATTATATTATTAATTGATATTAAATTCCTAAAAATCTAAGGTTCTACCAAGAGACTTATATAATGATATATGTATCATGAATGGACCACTTAGGGGTATCTTGGATGTATATAGTAAGTTTATTAACCATATAATATAAAAATACAAAGAGACATTGTAAATGTGAAACTAATTAACTAAGAGTTAATACTTAATGATATGGTTAATATTGTAACCCAAACCTGTATAAATCCAATTGGTTGAGTGTTTTTAGACCTACCCCCACCTTAACCTTTAAATAATCCACTTTGGAGCCATTAGAAACTGATTATGAATTTATTATAAAATAATATTTCCATCGTTTCCAAAGGTACCCCTAACCCCTCTTATAAAAGGGCACTACCCCTTCTCATTAATTCACACCTTAAAAGCCTTTTGGCTCGGACAACCCCTGCCCAAATACTCTCTCAACTTCCCTCACTACATCCTAGAAGACTTAGTTTGATCACAAAGCCAACCTTGGGATCCTTTTGATCAAATCAAAAGGAAGAACGAGAAGAAGAGGTAATGTTTTCACCACCCTTTTTCAAGTTCATTTCTTCTTCAACATCTTCTTTATTTTTTATTCACATTATAAAATAATAAATCCAATATCTCCTATATTATGTGATATTATTATAAATATGGTACAACCATATTCAGTATTCTATCCATCCTTTGAATGACATGTCACCATACGTGCGTATGTAAGGCTTACTGTCTCCACGTCGTGTTGTAATTGTTATTCAATATATTATTATTTGGATGGGTATAATAATGATGTGTAATTCATGTAAATAATAAATATAACATGATAATGATTCTGTATATATGATATATCATCCAATTATATATTATATTAATATCAAAAGAATGTTATTTTTTCTTGTGCGTACGTAAGGATTACCGTCTCCACGACGCGATGAGATTCATTTCCAAGTTCACCATTCATTGATGATTATAAAAATATATATTACTAATAAATATGTAATATATGGAATAATAATGCTACTAGAAATATATATATTTATATATATAAGTATTTATGTACTTACATATATCTTATTCAATACTATGTAAAAACAGAAACAGTGTTTATGCGTACGTACGGACTACCGTCTCCATAAGCTGTGTTTTCCATTTCAAATATACGTCTATTATAAATTTTTATATTATAAATATATATGATAAATAAATCATGTTTTATATTCTATAAGTATTTAAATCATGATCTATGTGATATAATCAAGAGTAAAATGTTAAAACACGTACGATAAAGAAATTGATTATTAATAGAAATATTAATTTAACATGGAAATTATTATTAAATGGGAAGTATAAAGTCATAAATGAATAATGTATGATATCATAAATATTAATATGGTTCTAGTATAATTTAATAACATATTATAGTCTTCATACAGGAGGCTAAAACGTACCCTCGACTAAAGGAAAGTGCAAGGTAAGGGGTTTTCATCTCACTCCTTATTCTCGTGAGATTCATGCCATATTGCCACTATTACCTTTTGTGTGGTGTATGTACTGCCCATAATTGTATTATTTATGTAATAAACTTTAATTTATGTGTATTTAAATATTCATTGTATGACACCTCTTTCACGGGGTATATGTTTCGTAAGTTACCAAATTTGTAAGAGGTAATTTCACAATCTCTTTATTATCCGAGGTTGTTGTTTTTACGTTAGTATCTAATGGGACATTTTTATTATCCATGTACATTTATTATGGAAGTGTTTTAAAAGGTATTATTTTATGGGAATTTTTACTAAAACATCATTTCAAATGTTATAAATATTTATTCTTCTAAATATTTTTCATTAATGTCCATGACTTCAAAATGGTTTTTAAGGATTTATTTATATGGACATGAATGTTTTTAAAATGTTAATTCCATTCAAAAGATTCAATGTGGTATGAGACACTTTGATTCAGAAATGTATTTAAATGAATTCTTTTCTAAATTGTGTGACTTTTAAATGTTTTCATGAAAATGGGTATTTCTCTCAAAGAGTTTTACGAATCAATCTCATCTATGTAAAAATTATTTAATGGATTTTAAAATTGTTTTGAAGTTGATTTATCATGATACAAATCTTTCGTATTATGTTGATTTTTTCTGATATATTTGACTGGGGATGTGTTATTTTTATACCATTCATGTTTTATGGGTAAAGTATTGACATTTTTCATGCTAGTTTTAATACAAATTTTTATTTTATATTTCATCCTCTTCTTAAGATGAATGTGTTGGAATAGAATGTTCCGAGTTGGGGGCCGGTAAATGTAAGTCCTATGGTTTGGTGTCCGGTTATTAGAGGCACTCCAGGTTGGTGTGCGGTTATTAGAGGCACCCCAGGTTGGTATCCGGTTATTAGAGGAACTCCGGGTTGGTGTGCGGTTATTAGAGGCACTCCGGGTTGGTGTCCGGTTATTAGAGGCACTTCGGGTTGGAGTCCGGTTAAAGAGGCTCTACAGGTTGGGTTCCGGTTACAGTTATCCCTTAGGTCTTGTTACAAGGCCTTGACACAGAAATTATAGTTCGTCATTATGCATTCCATCATTATTAAAGTGTTTAGTGATATTGCTTGTGATTATTAGACTAGTAGAATATCCATGTCAATAAGTAAATGGAATTAATTCATTTTATTTTTTCCATATTATGTTAAAGATCAAGTTTAAAAGGATTTTGTTTTAGTTAAACATTTCCTTAAATGTTGATTTTATTTATGAAAGTCTCCGCTGTATTGTTATCCTTACTGAGCATCTGAGCTCATCCCTTTCTATGCTTTATTTTTCCCAGGATCCCAAGAAGTGTATAGTTATTGATATGTAGGGTTAATCCAAGGGAATAATGGCATTCATGAAGTATTATTTATGTTGTTTTGTATGTTATGAAGCGTAATGTAACATTCATGTATGTAAACTATTTTCCATTACTACTAAACTGATCAGTCCTTCAGGACTTGATTCCTTGTAATCATTCCAATGTATTGAAATAATGCAATGAATCTGGGTAACTGGGGTTGGGGCGTTACAGTTGATATCAAAGGAAGTTTAGCAATAACGTTGAATGCTAGATTTAGATAAACTCTGATTAGAGCACATATCCCTAAGATATAATTTGAGGATTTGTATAGAATAACATCCTAGAATTTTGGTATTGTAGAGATTTTGTGAGTTTTCCAAGCAATATATCCCGGTCTGGATACAAGAAGGTAAGGGCGGCTCCGGCACAGATATACCTAGGGTTAAAACCCGAAAACACCGCTTTGAGCTACAGTCGAACGGGAACTGGTGCACGAAAATGGGCATTTATGCACTATTGGTTACGACACTCCCAGTGGATATGCTTAGGATAATTCTCATTTTTTCACAAACCTCTATGAAGGTATTATGAGTATATACCTACTCAAAGAAAAAAAAATTATGACTATGGATTATATCCATAAATTGTTTAATTTATGTTAAGTGTTTTACAAGTTCGGGATCAGGTATTTCTATTCATAAATTAATCTAGTGAATGTCATTATTTAGAAATGGTTCCCAGTAGAAGGAATGAGAACTCCAACAATACAAATGATCCAAAGAATAAGTAGGATCATATATTTTATGGTCCTAAGACAGAATTTAATAGGGAAATAGTCTCCCACGTATTATCATCATATGAATAAATAGTATCATGTGTTGATAAGATAAGTAAAGAATTATTTGAGTCATATGGCTTTGAAGGGAAGCTAGAGAAGGAAAGTATAGTAGAGAGAAGAACAGATAAAGGGAATAAGGTAAAGAAGGATTTTCCCATATGTGATAACTATAGAAAGAATCACCATGGAAAATTCTTTAAAGGAGTGAGACTATGATATAAGTGTGGAGAAAAAGGAAACCAAGTACGTGACTACAAGGGTAAGAAAAAGGTTTCAAATGTACAATGCCTCATCTACAAAGAGTTTGGAAAATATGCAAACCAATGTCCCAGTCATCCGACGATGCCGCAAATGATGCTATTGGATAATATTAAAGTTATGATACTACCACAAATGAAGAGGAATGACTACTGTTCTTATGTTGTTATTTTGGAATTATTTCATTTAAGTGTTGTATCAATTATGTTCTGGAAATAAATAAGGATTGTACTACAATACTATTTCATTGAAGATTTGAGATTTTATAGTACTAAGAAAAGTGACACCACAACGAGTTAAACTTTTTGGAAATTACATGGAAAAAGGATCTTCATTATGTTTAACTTCCTTATAAATTTTGTACTATGAGTTGGGATAGTAGTATTTTGGATAAGTCTATAGGTTGGAATGGATTATGTTTGAAAGGTTTTTAGTGGATTTTTATAAAAGGACAACACGCAGACCGTGTGACAACCCGTCGCGTCAGACAAAGCTGCGGGAATTGAACCCACAACTATAGTGCGATTGGGATTTATCACCTACCACTGGACTACGTGATTTCCCTATATTGTATAATGTTGTTTCTTTTTTTAATGGGTCTGAAATTTGAATTATACATTCATTATATTGGTAATCCTATACGATTAGGATAAATAGAGTATTTTTGAGTTGTCTTATGTTTTGTAGTGAAAGATGAGTTTGTGGTAGAAATTTATTAATGGATAAAACACTAATTATAAAGTAAGTAGATCTCCTTATGATATTATCTATTCTCATAAATAAAATTCTCAACATTAATAAAAGGAACTTTGAATAAAAAATGTTGTCCTAGATGGTACCTTAGATTAACACAAATTTATGGCTTTGAGATTTTTGGCCTTTTCATAGCCATGTTCTCTACCACTATCCATCAAATATTAATGGTTATATTTCTCTTCCATATCCATATTTACCTATATTGAACCCTAGTATGTGTTATTTTCATTAACATTCCCAGTTACCACTCTTAATTTTCAATAGAGGCCTCATTAATCCATTTTTCCGATGTGGGATTTCAACTAAGATATTTTGAAATGTCAACCCCAACATTCCAATACCGAATATAAATTGGGAGTAAACAATTTATTGAAGGATTTGAGAATGTAACACCCCAAGATTCTACAGTAATCTTCTCTTTGAATAATACAGTGTCGTGTGTTGTACGCAACTTCGAGTTCTAACAAACACCACAGCCAATCAAAATAGCCGTTATGAATAGTAATACTCACCATTTCATTTTTTTAAAATTTTATCTCTCAAAATGGACTTCATTTTTGGATTAGGAATATCGAAATTAGCCTAGGATGAAGTTCTGGTACTTTTCGGATAACTCTCATATTTTGATGAATAGTGAAAATTACTAAATTTTAATTAAAAACAACTTTTTTAATTGAAATAATTAATAGTGATAAATTATGAATTTGAGTGGTTTTAAAGTATATTTGGAATATATTTTTACCATTTAATACAATGTTGGTCATTGGACATAATTTCACAATTAAACCGGACATAAAGAAGTATCAATCTTTTGGTAGTTATTATATCTTAAAAACACGCTTTTTGTTTTGACGGCGAGAATTAATTTTAAATTAATTTTTGACACTTATATGTTTTGAATTTGGAAAAATATATTCCATATTTGGAATCAGGATGTCCAAATTGTGTAAATAGGTAAATTTTATTTTTAGACATTTTGAATAATTACTTCGGTAAGTATTTTATTTATCATGGTTAAAGGGTAAATCCTGTAAATAAGGGTAAAAAATAATATTATAATAATAATAAATTACCCTAAAACGTGTAATAACCTTATTGGTGGATACATGTCTGGCCATGACAATCTTTGGGTCAATTTTGGGACCCCATGGAGCCACTTGTAGGTGATAGGGACACTTTATTTTAATTAAGTTAAAATAAATACAAAAATGACATTTGCATATATCTTTTAGAAAACCAATTTTTAAATAGGGTTATATATGTTTTATTTTAGACTATAAATATTAATTAGAATGATAAAAATATTTAAGACATAATTTTATTTTATTTATAATTTTTAGACATTATATAATTTAATTTATTTATGACACAATGGTGATGAGGTAATTACCTAATTAGTGAAAAATTATAATAATTGATATTATAAATACCCAAATAAATGTAATTTGAGACTTTTTATAAATACCAATAATTTTATAGGATAATATGACATGTTAGGATAGATTTAATTAACTTTTTTCTAAGTAATCATTCTGTTATAAATTTTAAAAAAATGAATTATTGAATACTATCAAAATTGAAATAAAAGAGTTTTTAAAATAAATATTATATTATAAATTAATATTAAATTCCAAAAAATATAAGGTTCTTCCAAGATACTTATATCATGATAGGTTTATCATTAATTGACCACTTGGGGTCGATTGGATGTATATAGTAAGTTTATTACCCATATAATATAAAAATTCAAAGAGACATTGTAAAAGTGAAACTAATTAACTAAGAGTTAATACTTAATGATAAGGTTAATATAGTAACCCAATCAAATCTAAATCATATTGGTTGAGATTTTTTAGACCTATACCCACCTTAACTTTTAAATAATAAACTTTGGAGAAATTATAATCTGATTATGAATT
This sequence comes from Viscum album, assembly GCA_963277665.1. NCBI lineage: Eukaryota > Viridiplantae > Streptophyta > Magnoliopsida > Santalales > Viscaceae > Viscum > Viscum album. The sequence continues at coordinate 2,020,822,540 of OY728127.1, forward strand.
TATTATAAAAAAAATATTTCCAACTTTTCCAAAGGTGCCCCTCACCCTTCTTATAAAAGGGCACTACCCCTTCTCATTAATTTACACCTTAAAAGCCTTTTGTCTCAGCCAAAACCTGCCCAAATACTCTCTAAACATCCCTCAATACAACCTAGAGGACATATTTTGATCATAAATCCAACATATGGATCCCTTTTGATCAAATCAAATGGAAGAACCCGAAGAAGAGGTAATGTTTTCACAACCCTTTTTCAAGTTCATTTCTTCTTCAACTTCTTCTTTCTTTGTTATTCCCATTCTAAAATAATAAATCCGCTATCTCCTTTATAATGTGATATTATTATATATATGGTACAAACATATTCAGAATTATATCCATCCTTTGAATGACATGTCACCATTCTTGCGTACGTAGGGCTTACCGTCTCCACGTCGTGGTGTAATTGTTATTCAATATATTATTATTTGGATGGGTATAATAATGATGTGTAATTAATATAAATAATAAATATAACATGATAATTATTCTTTATATATGATATATAATCCAATTATATATTATATTAATATCAAAATAATGATATTTTCGCTCGTGTGTACGTACGGATTACCATCTCAACAATGCGATGAGATTCATTTCCAAGTTCACCATACATAGATGATTATAAAAATATATATTACTAATAAGTATGTAAAATATTACATAAGAAGATACTGGAAATATATATATTTATATATATAATTGTTTATGTACTTACATATATCTTATTCAATACTATGTAAAAACGGAAACAATGTTTATTCTTACGTACGGACTACCGTCTCCATAAGCGGTGTTTTCCATTTCATATATACGTCTATTATAAATTTTTATATTATAAATATATATTATAAATAAATCAGGTTTTATATTTTGGAAGTATTTAAATCATGATCTATGTGATACAATCAAGAGTAACAAGTTAAAACACGTACGATAAAGAAAGCGATTAGTACCCGAAATATTAATATAACATAAAAATTATTATTAAATGGGTAGTATAAAGTCATAAATGAATAATGTATGATATAATAAATATTAATATGGTTTTGGTATAATTTAATAACATATTATAGTCTTCATACCAGAGGCTAAACGTACCCTCGACTAAAGGAAAGTGCAAGGTAAGGGGTTTTCATCTCACTCCTTATTCCTGTGAGATTCATGCCATATTGCCACTATTACCTTTTGTGTGGTGTATGTACTGCCCATAATTTTATTATTTATGTAATAAACTTTAATTTATGTGTATTTACATATTCATTGTACGATACCTCTTTCACGGGGATTAAGTTTTGTAAGTTACCAAATTGGTAAGAGTTAATTTCACAATCTCTTTATTATCCGAGGTTGTCGTTTTTATGTTAGTATCTACTAGGACATATTTATTATCCATGTACATGTTTTATTAAAGAGTTTTCAAAGTGATTATTTTAAGGTACTTTTTACTAAAACATCATTTCAAATGTTTTAAATATTTATTCTTCTAAATCATTCTCATTAATGTCCATGTCTTCAAAATGGGTTTTAAGGATTTATTTATATGGACATGGATGTTTTAAAGATGTTAATTCAATTCAAAAGTTTCAAAGTGGTATGGGACACATTGATTCAAAAATTTCTTTAAATGACTTCTTTACTAAATTGTGTGACTTTTAAATGTTTTCATGAAAAGGGGTATTTCTCTCAAAGAGTTTCACAAATCAATCTCATCTATATAAAATTATTTAATGGATTTTAAACTTGTTTTAAAGTTGATTTATCATGATACAAATCTTCCGTATTGTGTTGAAGGTTTTGTTATATATTTGACTATAGATGTGTTATTTTTATACCATTCATGGTTTATGGGTAAAGTATTGACATTTCACATGCTAGTTTTAATACAAATTTTTATGTTATATTTCATCCCCTTCTTAAGATAAATGTGTTGGACTAGTATGTTCCAGGTTGGGGACCGGTAAAAGTAAGCCCTCCGGGTTGGTGTCCGGTTATTAGAGGCACTCCGGGTTGGTGTCCGGTTATTAGAGGCACTCCGGGTTGGTGTCCGGTTATTAGAGGCACTCCGAGTTGGTTTCCGATTATTAGAGGCACTATAGGTTGGTGTCCAGTTATTAGAGGCACTCCGGTTGGAGTCCGCATACAGAGGCTCCTCGGGTTGGCTTTCGGTTAGAGTTATCCCTTAGGTCTTGGCACAAGTCCTTGACACAGAAATTAAAATTCGGCATTATGCATTCCATCATTATTAAAGTGGTTAGTGATATTTCTTGTGATTATTAGACTAGTAGAATATCCATGTGAATAATTAATGGCATTACATCATTTTATTTTTTCCATATTATGCTGAAGATTAAGTTTAAAATGATTTTGTATTAGGTATACATTTCCTTAAATGATTATGATTATTTGTGAATGTTTCCACTGTATTTTTATCCTTACTGAGCATCTGAGTTCACCCCTTTCTATGTTTTATTTTTCCCGGGATTCCAAGAAGTGTATAGTGATTGATATGCAGGGTTAATCCCAGGGAATAATGGCATTCGTGAATGATTATTTATGATGTTTTGTATGTCATGAAGTGTAATGTAACATTCATTTATGTAATCTATTTTCCAAGCCTGCTAAACTGATCAGTCCTTCGGTACTTGATTCCTTGTAATCATTCCAATGTATTAAAATAATGCACCGACTCTGGGTAACTGGGGTCGGGGCGTTACATCAAGCATTGATATTAATGCCCTATGAACATGAGTATCTTGCTAAGATGATTGGGTATAAAAAAGAAACCATCCTTGAAGACATGCATATTGTGAGGGAATTTTCTAAGGTGTTTCCTAATGAATTTCCTAGTCTTCCTCCTAGTAGAGATATTGAATTCATAATTGACCTTATAACTGGGGCATTGGCAATATCCACGACTACAAATAAAATGGATGTTGTGAAGCTTGTGGAGATGAAAAAACAAATACAAGAGAATCTAGATAAAGGGTTTATATGCCCATGTGCTTTAATATTGGGTTCCCCATTCCTCTTCATCAAGAATAAGGATGGGTCAATAGACCTTTGCATTGATTATCATGAGCTCAAAAAAAATAACAATAATCGTCAAGTGTCCTCCACCTCAAATTGATGACTTGTTTGATCAATTGTGTGGATCACAATACTTCACTTAGGTAGATTTGTAGTCTGGATATTATCAAGTAAGGGGGAAGAAGGAAGATATCCCCAATACTAATTTTCATTAAAGATATAGGAACTATGGATTCAAATTAATTCCGTTCAGACAAACTAATCCTCCACCAATCTTCATGGATGTGATGAATATTGTCCTTAAATATTACCTCCACAAATTTATGTTTTTATTTAAAGATGATACTCTAATATACTATAAAACCATGGAGGATCACGAGAAGAATCTAAGAATTGTACTAGAGACTTTGAAAAAGGTAAATCTCTATGAAAATTATAGCAAGTGTGAGTTCTGGTTGATGGAAGTTTCATTATTGGGTCATATAATCACAAGCAATGGGATATATATGGCTCCCTCAAAGACAATTGCAATTGAGGGATGTCTGAGTCCATCATCGATAACAAATATCCATAGCATCATGGGGTTAACTAGATATTATCACTGATTTGTGAGAAATTTATCATGATTTTACAGCACTCTTACCAAGATAACATAGAAGGGAGTAAAGTTTTTTTGGAGTGATGAATCTGAATAGATCTTTAAGGAGTTAAAAAATGAGGCTAATCAATATGCCCGTGATCACATTACCCATGAGTGGAGATATTTTTGTGGTATTTAGTGTTACTAAAATGAAGGGTTTGTGTTGTGTGTTGATGAAAAATGGTAAATTGATAGCGTAATCCTTAATGCCACTAAAAACATGAGCAAAACTATACCACACATGATCTGGAGTTGATAGCTGTGATATTTGGATTGAAAATATGGAAGAATTATCTCCATGGGGGGATGTGTGAGATATATACTTATTCGAAGATCCTCATGTTTGTACTCACATAAAAAGATCGTAATATGCACCAAAGATGATGGATAGAGGTCATCAGGGATTATGACTGCTCAATCCAATACCATCCTGGTAAGGCAAAAAATGTAGAAATTGTTCTATATAGAAAGGATCTTGCATCTTTATTAGTAATGAGAATTTAAAAGGATCGATTCTTATTAGATTTTCATAGTATGGACATGGGAATCATTAAGGGATGAATATCATCAATATTTTCTCAAATTATTTCTCAACCATCACTCATGGAGAAAATAATGGATGCGGAAATTCTAAAAAGGGTGGAAGCTATCAGAAATGGGAAATCCTCAGAGTTCATGGTTGAAAAGGATGGAATTGTGATATTTGGGTCACAATTATATGTACCATATGATTTATAAATAAATAAGGATATTCTAAATGAAACACAAAGTTCAACCTTCTCTATTCACCTCTGGATCACAAGGATTTATCGGGATCTCCATGATAACTTTTGGTGGGACAATATGAAAAGGGATATTGTTGAATATACATCAAAGTGTCAGGTATGTCAGTAAGTGAAGGATGAGAGGAAAAATCCAAATGTGATGATGCAACCACTACCCATACCAACATGGAAGTCGGAGAACATTACCATTGACATTGTCACTGGACATCCAAGGACATCTATAGGAAAAAATGCTTTATGGGTCATTGTGGATCATCATACAAAGACATCATAATTTTTCACAATTCGATAGAACTTCTCATTTGATCAACTTCCATGTATTTACATCAAATACGGTGTAAGGATGCATAGAGTTCCAATATCTATTTTATCTAATCATTTTCCAGATTCACCTTGATGTTCTAGAAAAGCCTCTAACATGTTCTAAGCAGTGAACTGAACATCAGTACGGCCTATCATCCTCAAACTGATGGCCAATCTGAACAAACTATTCAGACACTAGAAGATATTTTATGATCATGTTCTACGGACTAGAATGGAGGGTGAGACTAACATCTTTTACTGGTGAAAATTATCCTACAATAACAGTTTACAGTCAATCATATAAATGGCACCATATGAAGACCTATATGGGAACATGTGCATAACACAGAAATGTTGGGATGAAGTCAGTGAGCATAAGGTTTTTGGACCTAAAATAGTCGAAGAAATGGTGGACAAGGTCAAAACCATTCTTCAGCATATCTAGGATACCCAATCTCGGAATAAGTGTTATGTAGATCACCTTCAATGAGACCGTGAGTTCAATGTTGGAGACATGGTATTTATGTGCATATCTCTATCAAAAAATGTAATGAGGTTTGGATGGAATGGGAAGTTATGTCCAAGGTACAACATCCCCTTCAAGATTCTTGATCGTGCCAGGGTTATGGTCTATCGACTAGAACTTCCACACACTATGTCCAATGTACATGATGTCTTACACCTATCCCTCTGAAGGAAGTACATACCAGAACATTCACATGTACTCTCTTCAGAAGTAGTAGAGATAGACGATGATCTTTATTACACGGAGAAATGAGTGAAGATCTTAGATCATATTGACAATGTTCTATGAAATAAGAAAATTCCTCTCATAAAGGTGTTGTAGTAAAACCACATGTTTTAAGAGGCAACATGGGTTCTGTAACAAGTGATGATGCAAAGTTTCCCGCGTCTAGTTAGTGTGGGAGAAGGAAATTTAAAGGGTGAAATTACTTAATTGGGGAAGATTTTAATGACCCAAATATTTAATAATATAAATTCCCCTTGATCGAATTAAATGTTTTATTATGTGAAATGGTTATATAACATATGCACTTCTTTGGTTTTATGATTTTGTACTTTTTGAATAATTTTATGAATTGTGACCATTACTAATATAGTCGTTGAATAGTTATCACATGATTAGTAAAAATATAGGGCTTTAACAAATCCAATTTACTTAGACAAAGGAATCGATGGCCTCATCAAGTAGACTTGCCTCATACTAAGCACATTTGTCAGAACTCGGAATGGAGGCAGAGTCATTGGGCTTCCCTTTTGACAAATCCCAAGCTGAACTTCAACATGTTAAGCATGATGGGAACCTCATATGGGAGAAGTGGATGTTGATATAAATTACCACTCAGGAAATGCAATCTGAGCCACCGTACGAATCTGTCATCATCGAACACCTAAACCTTCATTATTATGTGGGTTTTATAAAGTGATATGTAACAAGACCATATCACTATGATTATGTGCATTATTGTTTTTATATAATAAAGAATATAAATACATTTTATTATTGTTATGTTGTAAATATTTTTTAAAGAAGAAATTGTATTTTTAGTTCATATTCAATTAAAAAAATATCTTTTCTGGAATTATAGTATTTTGGAATTAGAAAATTTTTTAATTAAATTTTATTACTAAATAATTTTTATATAATATAAATGACTGTATAATTAGTTGGAATATGATTGTGATTTTTATTAAAGTTTGAAATATATTTTTGTCAAAACCCATGAATTCTCCATAAATGTTTGTTTTTATTTTTAAAGTAAAAATATTCACATATTTAGAAACTTATTTAGATAAAATGAATATTATTTTTTAATCAGGATGTTGAAATTATCCAATGGTAAATGTTTCATAATTTCCTGAGACTGTCAAATATTTCGGTAAAAATTAGATACATTTTAAATATATAATGTGTTTTATGACATCAGAATGACCCAATAGTGAGGTAATAAAATAATATAGACATTATGTTCAAAAAATATATATTTTAACATTAAAATAACGGGATTTTAGTTATGTTTGATTCATTTTACAATGCTTCAGTGGACACATCAAGACTAATAAAACATTTTACCTTTTTAAATTGTTTTCCTTGTGAGTATCACTCACCTCCACATTAGCATCCCTATTATTTTAAGAAGTTGGGCCATTGGCCTCATAAAATATTATTTTTCACTCCCCTATGGAAATAAACCATCGGCCAATACCATTTTCTGGTTTGTGGTATGGATTATTTTAATGTGGGGTGACCCAAACCAAAAAAATAACGAATTCCCTCTCCTTTCCTATATGAACCCACCCATGCTCCCACTTCCTCTTTAGTAAATTCCTTTAGAGCTCAACCAACCCATGCCCTCTTCTCAATAGAATCCTCTCAAGCTTCCCAAGGCTCTCAATAAGCCTCTCTCAAGCCCCACCCATGCCTTTGGGATTTCACTTCCTAGTAAGGAATTATTTCCTTTATCATTTTATGAAAGTTTCTTAATACTGTTATCCCCAATTATTTTCAATTATAAATGTTGCGGTATGATTTAGAAACTCCCCCATAATTCCCTATTTATGTTTTAATGACGAGATACTCATTTATCTCTCATTCATTCCTCTCATGTATGCATGTTACCATGCCTAAATTCTATAATGAATTTCTCTATACTCGTTTACATTCAAGAAATTCTTTTGTATTATGAATCCAAATTCCATTACATATGTTGGGAAATGTATCTATATGACCACCTTAATGTCCACATCATGTAAATATGATGAGAAAACCATTTCTCTCACATAAAATCGTTTTATGAATTCTTATGTGACGTCGTTATGCTGCTGAAATTTCACCACATTTTCCAAGCCAAAGTCATTATGTAGTGAATACCATGCCCATTTCTCTATCAATGGTATTAAACTTTATTCAAATTTACTTATATATTATATAGATTCAGGTATGAATTTCACATTCCTTTATCATGGAATAAATGATGATGAATCCATGTTTTATGATCCATGTTTCACACTTATGCATGAAATGAAATGTTTAAGAAGGGTTGGCCCTAATAGCGCTACAATGCATTGGGTAAAAATTAGTATCAAGATACTTCAAGTGAAATAAGGGTTTACAATTTCTAATTAATGTGAAATAAAGATGTACTCATGTGAATTAAAGTTCAATTATGGTTTACTCAAGATCAATGTGCAAAGATCCTTAGCTTGTGTTAATATTATCTTAAGTGTTGTTGTCACATTTCAATGTTGTGATACTCAAGCTTTATCTTGACTTTATGTTCATGTTCCTTATATGATCCATTGATATAACTATTTCCTAACATGTATTGTATACTTCATGTTATTACTTGTTTACTCCCTTACTGGGATTTATAGCTCACTCTTTTCACATGTATGACCTCGGGTTATCTCATGCAATTCTATGTATGAGGGAATGTCATGGTTATATAAAGGATGTTTTCAATATTGATGTTGTGTGTTTTATGTTTTACATTTTTATGTAAGGTTCTTAGTCACCAAATACACTAGACCATTCAATATTCCATTTTATATCAAGTGAAGATTTTATATAATAAATTAGGTTTAAGTGTGTTATAAAAACCAAGGTTGTTATTCCTATCACATAAAACATAAAATGTGGTATATATTCTATTCAATTTATAATCAATATTAATCATATAAAATCAGTATTTTTCCATAAATATTAGGTTATCCTCACATGAAAACATCATAATATCCAATGTTTCATAATCTATTCCTTAACACCAACTATAAAGGCCCTAGATCTGCATTTGTATATTTGATACTTAAAATATAATATTACTATTTATAGATGTGGTACAGATAAAATTATCTATTTTTATTTGTCCAAAAAATACATCATAAAATGGAAATATTGGATCACTATATATCCAACAACAATTTTGTTTTATAATATTATAAAATTAAGTAATCATATTTCAATGAGAATATTTCTACGCAGTATCCATTTTTTCCATAAAGAACGTTCTTTATAAATGCTCACTTTCTTCATCCAATGAAAATTTTATATCTAGAGCCTTGAATATGTTAACTCTATTAATCATACCAACCTCCTATGAAAAATAATTTAAAAATGTTTATTAAGAAATTAAAATCATAGAAATATATGTGTAGAAAAATATAAAGTCATTAGTCCATTTCAAACCCATCCAATCATACATGAGTTTTTTCCATTTACATTTAAAACATTTAACTCACATAACAATTTACATGCACATTGATTCATGATTGTTGTCCTAATTTTTTCATGAAACATACTATAATAACACATAAAAGAAAATTAATTATCATGATGATTTCTTATAAAACCGAAGAACCCATGATTTTTTTAAAACATACATTTAACCCTTAAATAAAATAATTGTTCCATTAAACAAAAGTTCATTAGCTTACCTTATGAAAAAAATAAATCCATTAAAACTCATTAGGTGGAATATAAAATTAATTTAGGATCCCTGTGATATAATCATAATAGATTAATTAAATGAACCCATAAAAAATCACATATAAAGTTAAGAACATATATGGTTAATTCCAACATAATTCTATGGTGAACATAATCATTGATCAATGAATTGGAGAGAATATGAGTCTCTCCCATCATCATAAACTGTTTAAAAGGACCATACCATTTATGAAAAATTTATAATATTATATTTAATTAATAATATTCATTAAAATTTATATTTTATCCTATTAGGAAAACATTTTCAGTTATTGATATATCTATTTTCACTAAAACCACATTCTCAAAACTAAAATAACTAGAGAAAATGGAAATAAATTTTATAATTTATTATGTAATGGAGGATTTTAAAGTAATAAAAACATAGAATAATGGTTTTAGTGTGTAGAGAAGTCATTTATATGGTACACATTAAAATATATTATTATCTTTTCCTTTTAGTAAATAAAATTGAAATGTTTTTTATAAAATTTATACAAGTGTTAATTTTAAACCATTTAAAATTTATTAAAAATAGAACTAAAATTACCTTAATTATTTATTTATTTAAATATAAATATTTACTTGAAAATATTTTAATAATATGAACATGGAGTAAAAATATATATTAAATAAATCACTGGAACATTAAAAATGGGGTTTTAAAATAAATTTTCCCTTATGACATGATATTTTTTGAACTAATGAAAAATTAAAGGAAATAAAATTGAATGGATTTATAAAAACTTTATTTTTTTATAATAATAAAAAAAATATCTATAAGGAATTTTATAAAATAATTGAAAACTAAACATGTGGTGAAAATATATTATGTATCAATGAAATGGAATTGAGAACAGAATTATCTAACGACAATAATGACATGTTACATATTTTCTATAAAAAATATAAAATTAAATTAAATTATTTATTTACATTATTAAAAAAATATAATTATTCAATACCTTATCATAAAACAATTTATTTCATTTATTTCACTGATATATTAAATTATTAATCTTATAAGTCCATATAAGGCGTTTTGAGGGTGTTTGTTTCATAATTTAAAAATGAAATTGGTTTATTGATGGTGGTAAAAGTGGTAATTATTCCAATATCTCAATAATAATAATTATGAAATAATTATAATTTTTTGTATATAAAAAAAATTAATCAATCCTGAATGATGTATTAAAAATATGACTCACTTCTTTTTTTGGAGGTGGTATTCCACAAATATGCACGAGTGACATATCATTTTTTAACAGGTGGAAGGGTAAAAAACGTAATAAATATATTGCATTTCTAAAATTATAATTATCTAGTAAATATAATGCATACATATTAAATTAGACATAATAACCATCCTTATGAAGTGGTGATGGGAAATTAAATATATCACTTCATGGAGTTCATAGTCCATAGATATGCACAATCCATTTTTTCCACCCTAATGGTTGGAATTGAAGTTCAATAAGGTTATTACATTAACACAATAATAACTATGTTTTTTCTAGATGTTGATTTTTTTATATTTTAATGGTAATGATGGAATTTAAGGATGTAGAAGAATAAGTGAAATGAAACCATTTTATTGAGATGATTACCTCCTATTTGAATAACCTCATATGGATCACTCTTTAAAGACCATATGTATAGTATTTTAAAAAAAATTACATTTAAAATTTATATAAAGATGTTAATAATAGTTTTTGGTAGGATTTTTAATCAAATTTACTCAAGGTGGTGTGAGTAATAGATGATAGGTGGTGACCTTTCATAGTCAAGGAAAGGAAACACGTGGAATTACCTAAAAAATCTAAATATAATAAATTATATTTCTTTTGAAAGGGGGAACCAATTGCAAAAAATTTATAATATACATAATTTTTAATTTTAACCAATTTCAATTAATAAAATTTAGGTATGTTTATGTGTCATCATATATATTATCTTTTAGTTTTACCCCTTTAATAACAAATCTTAACCTTATATGTTGAATCGACTTTTTCAATAATTAAAGGTTATAAATTTACTTATAAAGATACAATTGGATCACAAATTGTGAAGTATTAATTATTATATCATATAACAAAACCATTTTTATCTTTCTATATTCTATAATTTTTAAGTCGATTAATAATAATTTAGTTTAAATAAAATACTTTAAATTCATTTTAATAAATATTCACATATTTTCATTTAATTCCATAAAAAAATATTTATTTATAATATAAACTATTTAATCCTAAATTGTGCATTATTATTAAAGGTTATATTTTTGGGACACCATAATACAACCATACAATACTACTTTTGATGTTTTTAATATCATTTACATTTATTTATATACTTCTTGCAAGGTCACTATCTTAGCATTGTATAATCATTTAAAGTAATTATTCCATTATTAAAAATTTAAAATAAATTACCATCTTAAAGATATATTAATTATGTTAAAAATAAATTTTATATTTATTCATAGAATCTCATTTTCTAAATCCGAACATATAAGATAAATTATAAATAATAAAGTGATGTTTTGTAATTTTCCACTACATAAAAAATAAAAAAGGGTTGTATCAGTTGAAAATGCAACATAAATACCTTATTTTAGAATATGTGAAGGTTTTTCATGAGTTAAAATGGCCCAATACAAATAATTTTTGTGTTAGATTTATTTTCAAATCCTTATAATATTATTGTTATCTATAATTATATTATTTACCCTTGCCGAGGTGACAATACATTATAATAGATTCTATTCATTATAACAAAAAATATATTTTATTTATTTAAAATAGATTAAACCACATATTTAAAAATTTGGAATCCATTTTATCTAACTCATTTCCATTAACTAAAATAAATTTATATTAAAATAAACCAGAAAACACAATGAGAACTGTTTTTCATGATTAATGAATTTAATGTTTAAAAATGTTTTTATACCAAAATATATCACAATATAAATTCTATGTAAATTAGTAGTATTATATTTCATCAAAAAATAAATAAATAAATTCTAAAATCAATTAAAAAATCAGACTTCGTAGATACTTTAATAGAAAAAATAGTTTTCTATAAACTTAGTTGTTTTTCACTATTCACTGCAATATTAATATTTTTAGAAACTTACCAAAAAATACCATAATATATTTTTTATATGATGATTAAAAAATAAAATTTCAAAAAACTAAAATATCATTAAAAAACCATTTTATGGAAAATGGATTTTATTAAGATATTAATAAAAATTTGAGTATATTGTTCATAAAATTCATTTTTAGAGATTATTTATAATATTTAAAAATAATTTGGAGTAAATATAAGATTTAATTAACAAATAATTAAAATAATATTCTTAATAAAATGTATTATTGAAGAATAAAATGACTACTAAAAATTGAGTATTTTTTTCTTCTGAATTAATAAATTAATTTTTATTATATAAGACCATTTTATATTTTTTTTAATAAATTTACTCCTACCGATTCAATTAAATTAAACGACTATGTTATAATGGTAATATTTATAATATTAATATTTCATGATTTTTATGCTTGGTGTTTTGTACATATATGCCATTAAACATAGTGTTATTTTAATATCTCATGTTGTTACACATGTATTAGGTAAATGTAAGAAAACATTATAATAAATTTTAAATTAAAAATATAAAAAACTTATAAAATAAAATACATCTTATTTTAACCGATGAAGAAGACTAACTCATTGAATTAAAAGATCTATTACCCATAATATCTCAAACTCTCATCACCTCCTCGGTTGGAAAAAATATTGTAGTAGTAAGATAAATATTTTCATAACACATTACCTTTTCATAACAAGGATATATAATTAAATGATATAAATAATAAAAAAATATATTTAAAAATGTCTACGTTATAATATGTATTTAGAGATATCCACCTAGAAACTCACTATACAACGTTCAGTTTGAATGATATGGTAGATGATATAGGTAGGTAAGTTGTGCATGTTGTGTGTGTATATAATGACCCAAACATTAATCAATGGACATTTTCCCCTATTATAGTAATTTCATATAGTATAAATTATATAAAATCACTTATAGACTGTAATAATTTCTTTAAAATTGATGAATTAATGAAATAAGAAGTATTTCTAGAAATTAAAGTACCAATACAAATGTTATAGTAACATGACCATAGAAATTGTAATATAACCCTTATGAATAGTAAACCATACAAATTAATAGTATACTAACCCATGAATGTATAAATACAATTGAGTAATCTTATAAATGAATTAATTATAAAATTATATAACACAATATGTAAATTAATTTTTTAAAAATTATTCATTAATAGTCGGTATTTTTGTAAGAAATTAATATTTAATTAAACTTTAATGATTAAATTAATAATTTAAAATAAAATTTATCTTCATAAAATATATCCCTAAAATAATATTTTTATATCTTATGATTTTAAGAAAATTTTCGGAGACCTTACTTAATTTGTGAAAGTGTAATAAAATCTATTATAATTTTCATGTTTATTTTTTGAGAGTAAATGATCATTTCAATTAAAATTTATATTAATCATACATGGAAATTATTTTCTTATAATGGAGTTAAATTTTTAATTAAAAATATTTAAAAAAAATTGGGGGATTTTTTGGAATTTTTCTGAAATCATAGATTTTTTTGGGAATAGTAAAATACAATAATTTACAATATAAATTCATTATAAGATAAATAAAATATTAATTGAGTCATAAATTATGTAATAATAATTGGTTAGAATTCAAATGATCTAGTTAATTTATTTATTTTAAATAATTTACCCTATTTCTCGTGTTGGGGAAAATATTAATCAAATTAATTAAATAATGATAAAACACCCCTCTCCTCCACAAAAAATACCACCCATCACACCCTCTTCTCCACACACCACAGAATCTTTGAGCCCTTGCCAAATTCGTCCTTGTAATGTTACCTATCCCCTACCCACATCAATGAGATCTTGGATTCATAAAAAGACAAATCCTAGGTGCCTTTAGTAGGATCTCAAGAAGAGAATTCAAGAGTTAAATCCCCTATCTTTTTCATTTAATTTCATTTCAATTGCATTTATTATCGTAATCTCTCCTCATATCCCTTTATTCATATGACTTAATAACTCAATTAACATGCATATTATTTAATTGTATAATTTTAATATAATAGCCATCAAAAAAATCCTCCCTCGAACTCTTTTATTAAAAAAAGTAAATTGCCGCCTGTGATGTGTCAATTTACCGACATCGGGGGAGATGCACATTAATTTTATTTAAACAGCCTCATGAATGATAATAAGACCATTAAATGGGTTAAATAAAATTTGAATTATTATTTTTAGCCATATTTATGTTCTGAAATTAAATTACATTCATAATATTTGATCCTAAAACAAAACAATTTCATTTTGATTCAATAACCACCAAAATTTACCTAAAATGACCATCACTAATTTCAATCTAATTTATTATCCTCATTACATATAAAAAATTATTTATAAAATCATTTAAACTTATCTAAGACCATTAATAACATATAATAACAATTATATATATTTATCCTCTTTTTACACGACTTCTATTCATGTATACAAGTGAACCGATCATGAAAACCGTGAAAACAAACACTCCCAAATGATGGAATTATACACTATAACTAATCCGAATCCCCATAAATGAAATTAATCAATTAAAAATGTATAAAATTTATATATAAGAGGACTTTTTTTCATTAATGAAACTAATGGTATGGTACAAGATATCAAATTAAAGAATTCATTCAGACACAAGGGAAGGTTGATTCTCGAACCTAACTCTCATTCTTTCGTTTTTCTTTATTTCACCCCATTTTAGTATATATATTCTTTAAATACAATTTCATAATCATTATAATATCCTTTCTATGATATAATTTTTTTATACATTAATTTATCAAAAACATAATTTTTTTGAAAAATAACTCATCTTTCGAAAAAATATAGATTTTACTTCTCAAGATAGTTTCTTCTTCACTGAAGGTTAAATATTCATATATCAAGTATTATATTCCATATTAAATTTGGTCCAAAATTTTTTACGGATATATATATTATTAAAGGAATCCAATTTCATTCCATGGGTTATTCTATATTCGTTATTAATATATGTTCTATGTTGCATGCATGAAAATGAAAACATTATGATGTGACGGGTGCACCCAAAATTATATTTCACTGCAATTAATTGGGTAATATTATTAATCTCATGATAAAAATGAAATATACATGAACATTATGAAAAATTTGTTCAAAACTATGTGTGTTAGTTGACCACTTAGACATAATGTTTCATTTTTATGAATTGCCAAATTCCAAGCCTTTATTCAATGCTTCCATTCATAATTATGATATTTTTTCAGTACTATTATGATAAGTTTTATAGTAACCCCATGTTATATTTTTTGTGTTCTTATATATCCTTCCAAAATGATTTTATCATTCCACTTATTGATATATATCGTCAGGTGATCACTTTCACTATGTATAATGGGAAGAACTCTAAGAAGATAGAGAAAAAAGAATTAAATAAATGTTTATATTACAAATTTTATGTATGGTACTAATTTTACAGACACTAAACCATTTGATCCATGTTATGTAACTATTTTATGTTTTTAATCCTTAAAATAATGTAATAATAATTAATAAAAGCAAGGTAATTGTAGTGGGTATAAGAGCACAATTTAGTTGGTTTGGGGATTTGGATAAGAGAATCTTAGTGAAAACCCATTGTATGAGACTATGTATAAGCAAGGACCCTAAATAATATTTTTCAAATATTATAAACATATAGATCCCATAAGATATTCATTTTTTGTAAAAAGGGAAAATTTATTCATGAATTATTGACTAATTATTTTTTTCAAACCATTTCTATTTTAGAAAATGGATGGAACCCTAGGATTCCCTTCCAATAACTAGTGCAATGGATTATACCAATATTGCCCGAATGACACACATAATTCCATGGGAGGTGGATTTAAAAATTTCATAGCGGTATTTACCTACCTGTCACATGTTATATACAATAACCTGAATAATTTTAAACATCTTCCTTCACATAAGAGTGATAAATGGTCTATATAATGTTTTATGTGAAAATTACCATTGATTTTTTGTTGATAATCTGATCCACTAGTCATGGAATAGTGGGTCAACATAATGGAGAGGATGTTTTCTAGGATTCGCCATTTTGAGATAGTTAAGGTGAATATCGTTTTTTATCATCTAGATATCGAGTCCGATCAATGGTTGTATTTGATTAAGAACACAATGATTAAGGTTTAAATTGAAGAGAATAGGTGGGATGTATTTAATATAATGTTTATAAACAAGTATTTACCTCAAATATTTCATACAAATATTAAGAGAGAATTCACAGAGTTGAAGAAAAAATAAGGAGAATTTTTCACATCCTACAATGAAAATTTCACATGTCTTAGAAGGTATGATTTAGGTTTTGTTATAAAAAATTAAAGAAAATTTGATAGAATATTTTTTGTATTAAAACATAAACATCAAAAGGATATTTTAATTATGGACTTTGGTAGTTATGAAGAATTTTTTTGATGTTCTCTTTAAGTGGATATGGGGTTTGAAGAATGGTCCCATGACTATAGCGATAAGAAAATAAAGATGGAGTTTCATGCTGGATGATCTAATGTGAAAGGTGGAAGAAAAAATCAACCACTCACATGTCAAAAAATTGGTGTCTTCATCTCCTGTGATATATAAGGAGTTATTGAAAATTGAAAAATCTCAAATTTGTTTATACATCTTGGGTTTACCATGATGTTACGTGATCTCTGATAACACTTCTGGTGAGGAAAATGAAGAAGTATATATCTGAGTATATCTCAAGGTTCTCTATATGTCAAAACATTGAACTCCAGAAAAAAATCTAATGGGATGATGAAATAATTGTCTATATGCATATATAAATGGGATAATGTCACTATATACTTATTCACTAGTATCCAGAAGATGCCAATGGAAACAATTTGATATGTGTTGTGGTGGAAGGACTCCCCAAGGTGGCCCACTTTATCGGCATTCAAGAAGCTCTATCTAATGAAAAAATTGATAATGTGTGAAGTAAGTGTTGATACTGCATTTGGATCCATTATCGATTGTCTCTAATCATGTTCCAGTGTACAGATATTAATTCTATAGAATTCTTCAACATGATTTGAGAACTGAATTATATTTCAGAATGGTCAATAACCCCCCAAACTAATAGCCCATCTGAAAAGACTATTCAGGCGCCTAAAAATATGATAAGATCCTATTATTTAAAATTCCTACGTTTATGGGATTAGAAACTCCTATTGTTTTAGTTCTCATACAACAACAGCTTTCACATTAGAATTTAGGTGGCCTCGTGTGATGATTTTCATGGAAATTGGTGTAGAACTCCAACATTTTGTGATGTGGTTTGTGAATTTATTCTATATAGGCATGATATTGTATAAGAGATTAAACATAACGATCAATACATCCAAAAATAAATTAAATATTCTCAAATTCAGATAAAGTTATATACTAGCTACCATCGAAGGGTCTTGGAGTTCAACATTGGAGATAATTTTTTCTTTCTAATGTGACCAGGGAAGATTGACATTTTGTTTGGAAGGAATTGGAAGATAATCCCTATGCTCATTTTCCCCTTTGAGATACTAGATTACATCAGAGTTGTGGCCTATCGACATGAACAACCACCAAATATGGATCATGTTCAGTATTTTTCTATGTGTCACTCTTGGGGAAGTACAAACCAAATCCCCCACATGTACTAAACTCAGAGGTGGTACACCTAGAAGATGATCTACCTTATAATGAGTAGCCACTAATGATTATCGACTAGGGAAATAATAATTCCATTAAATAATACAACCCACCATTTCAAATTATTTTCAAGGAAAAATAAGTACGGAGAGGCATCTTGGTAACAAAAGGAGGTGATGAAGGATAAATACCCTCAACTGTTTATGTAAATCAAAATTCATGGGAGAAATTTCATGTCTGGGGAAGAATGTAATGAATCGAACTTATATCAATGTAATTTCGTCCTTGTTATTATAATTTAAAATATTATTAATAAAATACAATCAATTATGTACCATAATAATAACATTATAAATGAAGAATTAGTGAAATAAGATGTACATCTAGAACATAAGGAACCAATATAGATGAAATAATTACATGACCTTAGGAATTGTAATGTGACCCATATGAAAATTATAATAGCCAAATGATTAGTAAACTCACCCCAAAAAGTATAAGTAAAAATTTTTATTCTTATAAATCAATGAATGGTGTAATTATATCATAGTCTATGAATATAAATAATTTAAAAATTATTAATTAATTATTTTTATTTCTTTAAGATATTTATCTTTAATAACTATTTTATGATTTACTTATTAATAGAAAGTAAATTTATTTTCATAAAATTTATCCATAAATAAATATTTTTATGTATAATTATTTTAACATAATTTTATTAGTCAATATTTACTTTTGTGAAGTGTTATATAATCAGTTTTAATTTTAAAATCTATATTTTCAAGTAAATATTGATTTTAATTAATAATTAAATTACTCATATATAAATAATTATTTTCATAAAATAAGGTTCAATTTTGACTTATAAAGATAAAAAATGTTTATGATCAATTTTTTAATTTTTCTAAAATACATGAATTTTTGGTGAATTGTAAAATACGATAATTTACAGTATTAATACACTATAGGATGAATACACTATTTATTGAGTCATCATTGATGTAAGAACAATTTTTTCTAAATAATATGATATAATTAATATATTTATTCTCAAGAAATAACAATATTTCTTTTCTTGAGCCAAATAATAAACAAATGAATTAAATAATGAGAAAACACCCCTCTCCCGCACTATAAATACCACCCCTCACACCCTCTTCTCCTCACACCTATAAATATTTGAGACCTGAAAAAATTCTCCCAAAAAATATTCCTTATACCCTCTATCATGTCTGTTAGCTATTGTTATCATAAAAATAATAGGCCTAGGTTCCCTGAGGAGGTTCTCAAGATAATAATTCAAGAGGTAAACCCTCTCTCATTTTCTTTTAATTTCATCTGAATTTATTTCCATTTATTATATTATCTTCACATACCTTCCTTACAATGAAATGTTACTCTAAGAACTTAAATATAATTATTTTTATCATTTTAAAGAAATATTTGTTAATAAATTCCTACCCCGCACTATTTTATTGTTAAAATGATATCGTCAACTGTGATGTGTCAATTTACCAACATCATTGGCGATGAACATTATTTTTATATAAACACCATGAAAGTTATTAATAAAACTGTTAAATGGATTAAAATGTATTGATATTAATATGGTAAAACCATATTTATGTTCTACAACAATCTTATATACATAATACAAGATGATGAAATAAAACAAGTTTGTTGTGATTCAAAATCCACCAAAATTAACAAAAAAAACATCAATCAGTAACACCATATATAATGATTCATACATAGGAATATAAAAAAATTATTTATAAGATCATTTAAACTTATATTATATCAATAATAACAAATAATTATATTTATGGATATTTATCTTCTTTTTATGCAAACATACATTCATGTATACAAGTTTTCAGATGAGGAAAATCATTAAAAAGATTTCTCCTGAATGATGTAATTAAACTCTATAACACATCATAAATCATATAAGGGAATTTCATAAGACAATAATTAATAATATTAATTTATAAAAGGATATTTACTTGTTAATTAATTAATATAATGATATTACATCAAATATTAAAGTGAATAATCTATTTAGACACAAGACAAGGGGAATTCTAAAACCCAAATCTTTTTCATTGGTGTTTCCCACTTTTACCCCATTTTTCGTATAGATGATCCTTAAATATAATTTCTTAATAATTATTTTACTTTCTCGATGAAATAATTTTTTCCCTTTTTGTTCATGAAAAACACAATGTTTTCCAAAATAACACTTCTTTAAGAAAACACAACTTTAACTTCTCGATATTATTTCTTCATCAGTCATGGTTGATGATTTATATATCAAGTAAGTTATTCAATCTATTATTTCAAAAATAAACATTTATGAATGATAGATTTAACAAATGAGACATATTTCTTTCCATTGGTTTTTTTATTTTTAATCCAGAATTATATATGTTCTATATCGCATGCATGATAATGTAAATGTTATGATATGACACGTGTGTCAGAAATTATATAGCGCAATTTAAATTTAATGATGTTATGGGTGTTCCAAAAAATACATAATTCCTCAATTAATTATATATTTTTATTAGTCTCATGAGAAAATTGAAATATGTGTGATTATGATGATATCTTTGTTATCAACTATTTGATGTATTAGACCACATAAACATGATGTTTAATTTTTATGCATTTCCAAATTTCAAGCCTTTTCTAAATGCATCATTTCATGTTTACGATCCTATTGATTGGTTATTATTATAATTATTATTCCACCCCATGTTATAGTGTTCTTGTTCTTATCAATCCAAATAATGGGCTTTTATCTTACCTTTTTTATGTATATCCTTTGATGACTACTTATAATAAGGAGACTTCGATGACCTCTAACAAGATAGAGAATAAGGAGTTGAGTAAATTTTTATGTTTTAATGTTATGTATGATCCTAATTTTTCAATGATAATAAACCATTGTATCATGTTTGTGTAACTCTATTATGTTGATCAACATTAAAATGATGTAATAATAATGTAAGAAAAGCAGGGTCACTATAGTGTATCCTAGTTTTTTCAAACATAACATGTAGAGATGATTTTATTTAATCTAAAATAAACTTATTCATATGTCTTAGATTATAACTAGAGGATTAAATTTTACCCATATGTTATTCCTCCCTTAATTTTGTACTAGGATGACTAGAAAATTTCAAATACTAATACCCACCTCATTTCCTCTTATGTGTCTCATGTGTTCTTTCTTTTATAAATTAGTAGCTAAAATTCCTATCATTCTTTCCAGGATAAAGGTCTTATGTTTCTTTTAC
The DNA here is from genome assembly GCA_963277665.1 of Viscum album. NCBI lineage: Eukaryota > Viridiplantae > Streptophyta > Magnoliopsida > Santalales > Viscaceae > Viscum > Viscum album. The sequence goes on from OY728127.1 coordinate 2,020,844,017, forward strand.
ACCTGAAGGGTGTCCTGAAATGATATATATAAATGTTATATTAGTGATATGAATTTCAAAAATACAAATATTCATGAAAAATAATAATTTGTTTCTAAGAGTATAATTAGTTACTTATTTGGATCGATCTATAAGAAAATTCCCATTTTTTCCTCTACCTTTCCAATTTTTAATTGTTTTTTTGGGGTGATAGTTGGTCGAATTATACATTTTTGGGGCCACAAATGGATTTACCTATTAGTTCATCATAATATTCGTCATCCATTTTCTCCCCTAATAATTGATAACCTTCATATAATAAATTATAAGTGTATGCATTATATGTTCAGATATCTCGGTGAAAACTTTGGGAGTCCAGTTATATAATAATAAATGAATAATTAATCATTTAATTATGAAATATTTCTAAATTTAATTTTATACAAAATAATTGTCATTAATGAAAATCGTGCACCCCCCGGCTGGTGAAAAACATCTCTCATGATTCTACATCTAAAACCCCATATTTATGGAATAATTTACCATTATCAAATTCACAAAAATTTAAATTGAATTAAAAATTGATTTATGATATCCCCATAGAATTACTACCAATTATTTCCACCTCTTCTTAGTTTCTTTCGGATGGTGAACATTAAATGTAATCAATAGTTGAGAAAATTTAATATTATTTACGTGAAATATATAACATTGAAACAATTTGAAAATATATATTGATTGATATATTTTACCATTATAGACTCCCACATTTGGCCAAAAACCTCCCATCATTACATAAAATTCTAACTTTATAATTGCGATGCAGGGCTATATACACTTAAACTGTTTTGAATTTATGTAAATTGGGTTGTTGGTTTCAGAAAATTCAATTTACAACCTACAGACGTAATGAGAAAAAGTTTTATTAATGGAATTCCCTTATTATAGGAATTTCATATAATATAATCACATAAAATAAAATTAGGAAACACAATTCCACATCATGCTAAAATGAAATAGTATATACTGTGAGACCATTAAACATATTTTTTTTTCCTCTTCTTCGATTTGAATTTCTAAAACCTGACATACATGGTTGCGATCAGTAATATATTTAGAGTCTGATAGGACAATAATAATTTATTTTCAATATTAACATAAACTTATTAATATTAATATAAACCATATGAATAGTAAATTATCAAAGTCAATAGTAACCTTAGAAATGAAAGTATAAAAAATGTATCCTTCTTATAAATGACAATATGATTGTGATGATATTTTTGTTAAGACATTAAAATTATAGGATAATATTAATAATTTAAATGAAAAATTATATTTAAAAAATTTATTCACAAAATAATATTTTTATGTCTTATTATTACATGAAAAAAATATGATACCTTAGTTAATTTTTTAAGGCGTTGTAAAATCGGTGACATTTTTAAATTTTTTATTTTTCATGTAAATTATGATTTTAATTAAAAATCAAATTTCACAAATTATTAAAATTATTTTCAAAAAATTTATTTCATTTTTGGATTCTAAACTTCTAAATATGTTCTGGGTGATTTTTTGGGATTTTTTTGAAATACTTGATTTTTTATGAATAGTAAAATACGATAATTTACGATAAGTGATGAAAGCAGAATTTTTTATTCATTTATGAGTCATGGATGATGTAAGTGACCATTTTCTAGACCTCATATGAACACATTACTATTTTTTGCCTCATCAAACCACACTCTTTATTGTATTGAGAAAAATAATAAACTAATTAATTAAATATTGAGAAAACTCCCCTCACCTCCACTATAAAATCCACCCCTCATTACCACTTCCCCTATCACATCCCATGATTTGTGCCTTATCCAAATTCTGATATACTACATTCCCAATACCATCCCCCACATCGATCTTCCCTTGTTCTTCACAAAATACAAAAACTATTTCCCCAAATAGGCTCTGAAGGATGATAAATTCAAGTGGTAAATTCCCATTTTCATTTCATTTATTTTTCTTTTCATGTTCTGTTATTTTATTTTTTCTCTTCAACTCCCCAAATACAAAATTTTTGAAAACTCCATTACCTTAAATATACATTAACTTTATTATTCTAATGGAATAATTCTTCATCATATATCATTCCCTATCCGTTTATACTAAAAATGAAAAAACCCCTTTTCTGTTGTGTTAATTTATCACATTCAAGGGTGATGGGTTTTAAGTATAATTTACTATCTTCAGGGATGGACATGAAAAATAATTTATTGATGAAATAGATCATAATAAATCTATTTCATCTTAATATATTTTCTGTAATAATGAAACACACGTGATGTAAAATAATATAAAATATCAAGCTCATTCTGAGTGAAACTACTCAAATAAATCTAAGTGGTTTTCATTAAAATCTTATCTAATGATTCATCCTCACTCAAAAAAAACAAATTAATTTAATAAAAAATTAATCATCTAGATATTCTATAATAAAATATCACTTAAATTCTAGAAAATCATCCTCTTATTACATGATTATCCGTACCTGTATACAAGTATAATATCATGAAAACCAAGGAAACAAATGCTCCCAAACAATGAAACTAAACCTCTTAAATCATAAAAAATTCCATGAATGATCTTAATAATGTTATAATAAATAAATTATATGAACAATGGTTTCTTGAATTATTAATTACTGAATCTAATTTTATTATCCATGACATTAAGATCATGTGAATAATAATTTTAGACTTAATGTAAGGGATTCTACTCAAACCACCATTATTCTATCATGTTTCCATATCATTATTTTTACCCAAATGAAGTTATATTTTATTTTTATTGAAATATAAAAAAATTTACATGTTACAAAATCATGTATCAATATCCATTAATCATTCCCTTTTAGGAATATACATATTTTTAAGTGGTTCCCTTCTAAATTATTCTGGATAAGTAAGAGACTTTTAAAGGAACTTCCCATATTCTTCCCTAGTTTCATGTGTGATATATAATCAATTTTAAACCAAAATTATTAATCTAAAATAACCCATTCTATTATGAAAACCTTGTTTGTTCACTTCTTGTTTTATATAATATATTTCAGCCTTTTCTATTTTAAATAATCGTTGATTTTTTCCTTAAACAGCACTGAGATGTTTTAAATATAAAGTTTATTAAATTCTATTTTTATAATACTTTCATTCAATTTGACATCACATTTCATTATATATGCCTAATGTAAGTTAGTAAATCCATTTCTATATTAAATATAATGTTTTATTATAATGATTAATTATGTACCTCATATTCCAGGACACTGGATTTTAAAATCCTTGGAATACAATACAATGTTCAAAAATGACTAAAATGATGTATTTTTATGTTTAAAAGTCTAGGGTCAGTATAGTTATTATTATAAGAAGGGATAGTCATTTTTTGAGATTAGTAATATAGAACTTTACTATGAAAATTATGGGTAAGACTAAGTAAAGGAAAACTTTCCTAAATTTGGGATAGTATAGATTAAGTGGTTTATCATAAAAATACACCACTTTATAGATACTAGAAGTCTAATTTTTTTTAATAGATGTACAGAGGAGTAAAAACTATGAAATGGTGTTCTGTTTGAGACTCGTGTTAATTAGGTACATGAAAACTGGCCTTACTGTGCACAATGTTTTATACTACTAAGGTACGTGATTTGGTAAATTCATAATCTCATTATTATCCATTATTATAGGAATAACGAAAATTACACTATGAATATATATTAGGAAACAATTATGGAAACCCTATACATAATTCTAGGGATAACAATTTAATGTTACCTTTAATTTACAATTTTATCCCTTTATGCTCAAAGTTTCCACATATGATTATTTGTTTAGTATTCAATCATCCTAATTGAACATTCATTTCTTTGTAAATGGTGGTAAATAGAATAACATGTTCCAACAATCAGTGTTATATGGAATGTGTATAATTCCATTCCGATATTCCAAATATGAAGGGAATGGGTGCTCAAAACATTATGATAGTACTTGCTCAGCTGGATCATGTTATGAATAAAACATGAATCATTTGATACTCCCTCCTCCTCCATTTAAAAGGAAAATTGTCCTATAATCCTTCATGAATCAAATGCCTCTAATTTTTAGTGTATCCAATGATCCCTTCCTCCAGAAATAGTTGATTGACTCTATTGAAAGGATATTTTCTATTATCTAGTGCTCAGAAGAAGATAAAGTCATGTTGGAGGTATAACATTTAAATGGGGAAGCTGATTAGTGGTGGAAAATGTTCATGAAAATGAAGTCCCATTAGGAAATTAATTCCCTAGATTAGAGGAATTCCAGAAAATGTTTTTTATTAAATAATTTCCACGAACCCCCCATATCAAAATGGAAAGAGAGTTCCTTATACATAAGCTGAACAAAGATGAGTCTATCCGGGCATATGAACAAAATATTATATGACTTGAAATATATGATTCTAGATTTTTCAAGAACACTGAATGAAAGGTATGTCTCTTAATTAGTTGAAAAAATATGAGTCTATGAAAATAATTGACGATTCATGACTTTAAAAGATATATGAATATTTTCCATCATACCCTCAAGGATTAAATAGAGATCAGATACTCTCATTGGTCTCATAGTCCTTTTGAAAAAAACTAGAAAATGGAGCCTAATATGGGTGGAACATCAAATAGATCCCATGATGGAAAGAATACCTAACATCCCACATGTCGAAATTGTTGGAGGAAACATCCTAGGAACTATCTAAAGAGAAGAAAGAATTACATCAAATATAGAAGATTGAGAAATCTAGATAAGAAATATTGAATGGATATAAATATTTAATATAATGTGGAAAATGAAATGAAGGTTCACATCAACACTCATCCTGTATTATAGTGTTTCAACTACAAGGAACATGGGATTTATGGGAACAATTTACCTCACACAGGGGTTGTCGGAGGCAATCAAAACAATCTCCAAGGAAACAAGGAAGGGATTATGATATCACTACTTCTGAGGTAAATCTAAAAAATGATGTGGTGACATGTACACAAGTTATTCATTTAATTATAGGGGACATACTATTGGATATTGGTTCTACACATTCATTAATATATTACAAGTTTAGTATAACTATTAATAAACCACCTCAAATTTTGGAGGTTGAGTTTTTGATGAGAATAGAGAATAAGGAAATTATTTTATCCAAAATATATAACTCCTCCACTATTAATGTTTTTGGACTGAACCTCCCAGAAAATCACATCATACATCATTTATTAGTGTTTTATTCTATTTCAGGCATGGATTTTCTGTCTTTATATATAGTCAACATCAATTGTGAGGAAAGAGAGATAACTCTTCACATCCCAGAGAATCCTCCAATCTTGTACGTGTGTAAGGATGAAGATGAATCTCCTTTAGAATAATTTTCTCATGTGTGGATAATATTGCCATATCAGAAATCATATCATTCCCAAATGAATGATACAATGGAGAGAATCATGCCCCAAGATATGTTGATCATGATGGATAACACTTATGTATTCCATGAAGAGTTTTCTAGTATTCCTCTAAATTGAGAGGTTGATATTTCAATATAACATAATCATGGATCCCTAACTATATCAAATACACCTTATATAATTGCCACTATTGAGCTAGAAGAGATGTAGAATTAGTAACAAGAGAATCTAGGGAAGGGTTTTATAGGGCTAGGTGTTTCACCATGGGGTGCACCAGTCGACTTTGTTAAGGAGAAGGATGCATTGACTATCATGAGATCAATAAAATAACGATAAATAATAGGTATCCCCATCTTCAGATAGCTGACTTATTCGATCAGCTATAAGGGGATTCTAATTTCTCTAAAGTATATCTCCAGTCGTGATACCAACAATTAATGGTGGGGAAATAAGATATTACCTTTTAATTGAGGTATGGACACTATGAGTTAATAGTGATGCCAAATTGACTCACTAATGCTCTATAAATTTTCATTTATTTAATGAATATAGTGTTTAGATATTACCTCTAATAGTTTTTTGTATTCTTTATTGATGATATTCTAATATACTCCCAGAGAATGGGGGAAAATGATGATAATTTGAATATTTTGATCATGAATTTTTAAGGGAGAAAATTTATACATTATTGAGTAGCTGAGAGCTTGGGATGAAGAAGCTATCATTATTGGGGCATGTTATTAATAGAAAAGGGATATTTTTTTACCCTTCCATGAAAAAGACAATCTAAGAGTGCCTAGGCCAAAATCTATAATAGAGATCCACAACTTTCTGGGTCTATCTAGTTATTATCGACGATTCATGAAGAACATATCATGATTGACAAACCAAATGACCAAGGTGACATAGAAGGGAGTGAATTTATTCTGGACTCAGGAATCTAAGTAAATATTTATAGAGCTCAAAAAGAGGCATATTACTATGCTAGTAATAACTTTCTCAAAAAGTGTAGAACACTTTGTGGTGTATAGTGATGCCTAAAATAAGGTATTAGGTTGTGTGATGATGAAAAATTATAATGTGATATCCCATGACTCATGGTAGCTAAAAATAATTGATCTTAACTATTCCACGGATGATGTGGAGTTTTCTGTTATGATTATTAAGTTGAAAATCTGCCGACCTTACATCTATGGGGAAAAGTGTGATATATGTATTGTTCAAAAGAATCTCAAATATATATTCACATAGAATGATATTAATATGCACCAAATTATATGGTTATATATCATTAAGAATTATGACTCCTCAATCCACTACCATCCTGGTAAGGAAAAAAATGATGTGGATGCTATAAGTTGAAAGAATCCTACAACATTATCAATGAAGAGAACTAAAAAGGATCGAATCCTTTTAGGTTTTAAGAGGATGGAAATGGGAATTATTAAGGGAGGAGCATAATCAATCCTTTTTAAAATTATTTCTCACAATCCCTCAAAGAGAAAATAAAGGATTCTCATAGAAAAGGGTAGAAGCAATCGAAAATAGGAAATCCTATGAGTTCAAGATTAATGAGGAATGAGTTATTAGATTTGGGTCATGATTATCTATAACATATGATCTATAGATTAAGGATGATCTTCTAAATGACTCACATAAATCAACCTTCTCTATTCATCCAGGGGCACAAATATGTATCAAGATCTCTAGGAGAATTATTTAAGGTATAATATGAAGAAATATATTGTTAAGTATACATCAAAGTGTCTTGTATCTTAGTAGGTGAAGGATGATAGGGAAAATTCTAATGGTATTATTCTGCCACTACCCATACCAATAAGGATGTGAGAGAAAATCACCATGGAATTTTCCTTTGGACATCCAAGTACATCGAGAGGAAAAAGGTTATATGGGTCTTTCTGGATATTATTACAAATAAAAATCACTTTATCTCAATTCCAAAAGACATTTCATTGGATCAAACTGCATGGATATATATCAATGAGGTGGTAAGACTGCATGGATTACCACAATTTATTGTATTTGATAGGGATCCAAGATTCACATAGACATTTTGTAAAAGTTTCCAACATTCTCTAAGCATTAAACTGAACTTCAATATGGCCTATCATCATCAAACTGACGTCCAATGTGAGAAAAATATTCAGACACTGGAAGACATGTTGAGAGAGTGTTATATTGACCTAAAAGGAGGATGGGACCATCATCTTCCATTGGTCAAATTATACTACAACATCAGATTCCACTCGAGCATCTAAAAGGAACCATATAAAGGCCTTTATGGGAAAAGGTGATGAACACCGTTGTGATGGGATAAATTCAGTGAGCATAATCTACTAGGACCTGAAATGGTCGATGAAATGGGGGAGAAGTTGAAATCATTTCAGCAGCCCATCAAGGCTTCCCAATGTCGAAAAAATATCTATGAATACAACCTTCAACAAGACCTTGAGTTTAATGTTATAGACATGGTATTCTTTAGTATATCTCTACGGAAGAAGTTCATGAGATTTGGGAAAAAAGGAATGCTATGTCCTAATACATCATCCCATTTGAAAATCATGATCATGATAGAGTTATGGAATTTAAACTAGAACTTCCAACATCCATGTCTAAAGCACATCATGTCTTCCATGTATCCCACTAATGGAAGTACATACCAGATCAATCATATTTACTCTCTTCAGAGGTCGTACACTTGAAAAATGATGTTTTTTTTGAATAAAAATAGGTGAAGATCTTGGATTTTAGAGATAAATTTCAATGTAATAAGACAAATAACCTGATAAATGTACTATAAAGTAACCATATGTATGAATAGGTAATAGGAGAACTAGGGGAATCGATGAAAAAAAAGTACCCACACATGTTTTCATCTTATAATGTAAAACAGAATTTCGAGGGTGAATTTTTATATGGGGTAAGAATGTAACAAACCAAAGTTTTATCAATGGAATTCCTCTTAAATAGTTATTTAATATAATATAATCACAAAAATCACATTAGGAAACACAATTCCACATCAATCATAAATAAAAATATATATACTAAGTGACCTTTAAAAATATTTTTTCCACTTCTGTTATTTGAATTTCCAAAATCTGACATACACAGGTGTGAGGAGTAAGATGTTCGGATTCCAATATGAAAAACATAATTTTTGGTGAATAGTTACATACCGTTATGAATAGTAATGTTACCGTTAGAAATAGTAATATGACCCTTATGTATAGTGAACCATCCATGTAAATAGTAACCTTACTAATGAAATTATAAATATTATTTATCAATATTTTAAGTGACAATATGATAGTGTTGGTATTTTAGGTAAGTCATAAATATTTAATTTCGAATTTATGATTAATAGAATAATTTAAATGAAAATTCATTTGCTTAAAATTTATTAATAAAATAAAATTTTGATGCCTAGTGATTATACGATAATTTTATGAGAGCTTGGTTAATTATTAAAAGATTTATAAATAGAGATATAACTTTAAAATTTGAATTTATCAAATAGATAATGATTTAAAATAAAAATTAAGTTTATTGTTTCTAGAAAATTATTTTTATAAAATAGAATTAATTCATGGATTCTACTCATTGAAAAGTTGTTAGGGTAAATTTTGTGTTTTTTATGAAATACATAATTTTTTTTAAAAATAGTAAAAGACAATAATATAAGGATAATGTTAAGAGATTAATTTTTGTGTAGAATCTCCAACATTGGTACCACTAAATCGGTGCCCCTAGTGAGGTCGTCACATAACCTCTAGAATGCCTATCCATATTCCAGAGGTTTTTGACTAGCAGTGTGGGTCTAATAGGCCACATGGGGAGACTATACCCTCAATTCTAGAGTAAGCCACAACAGATCATAATATAAATAACAGAAATAATAAGTAACAACCAATAACATGTATAACAAAAAATCTCCCAAATAAGGTACAAACCATAGAAATATTAAATAATTTTGTGCCATGCTACAATGAAAATTAGAAAAACCCAAAATAAAGAAAAACAACAGAGTTCCCATAACTGTTTTGACACTAAGGATGGAACGTGATCCATGCCATTCCCATGTCTGACTCAACTACCTAACATAGTTCCCATTCCCTTGTCCTGACCTGCATGTATGAATTCTATATTGATACTTAATGGCAGACTGGTCAGGAAGTGAGTACCACTCAGTAGACCACCACCAATAGTGTCTACAAATATCCAATCTAACAGATAGTGCATGCAAGTGTAAATAAATAACATGAAAAGGAATGAAAATTTTGGGCCACTTGTTAACAATCTATATTTAGCAATACAAACGATAATGCCAATTCATTGGGTCTCTTTTATTACTATGTCCTCATCAATCACAAAATTTTCATGGAATACATAATTGAATAAGGGAATAAGTATTTTCCCTAACTTAATAGGGAAAACATATCACAACATTATGACATCGTCACCTCGAAACCTTAGTCAGGGTTGAATGGAACCTTTTGGGGAATATAGCATCGCACCCTTCCCTAACCAGTGCATTGTTGATGGAGTTAGATAATCAATACAACTCAACCTCTGGGACAAGACTCCATCATTTATCCCAAACCTCAAGAAATTTCCACATTATTAACCATCCATTCACCACACACAACCATATCACAACCAAACCCAACCAATACATATAGCAATCATAATCCATAACAAAAAACATTATAAATAATATTGTTCCATAACCCATTTTCACATTTTATACTTACATTTCATAGCCCATTTATCCCAATGTAGCGGCGGCAGGGGAACTGTAGCGGTGTCAGGGGAACTGTAGCGGCGGCGGGTACTGTGTGGTACTGTAGCAGCACGTGTACTTTAGCAGTACTATTCACAGAATGGGTCTTGGGCCTAAAATTTGGGCCTACGGGCTATGTAATGGGATAACTTCCCACTGGGCCTACGGGCTATGTAATGTGTCTCCCTCTACCCAGTTAAAGTGGTCTTTGATTTTCTTTAATAATAAAAATGATGCTTCGGCCCCAACCTTTAAAAAATAGCCCATTTATCCCAATTCCCATTATCAGTCCTAGCTCAGTAAGCTTATTCTATAATTCCCTTATGAAATTCACTTTATCATATTTCCCCATTTCACATAGCATTCTCAATTTACCATATTCACAGCTTTACATGAACTAACTCACTTAGGAATATCTGACATCATACATAAGCCTCTGACCCCAACGACAACAACCAATAACTCACTTGGAATCCCATTATGAATATCAACATACCCAACAAGGGCTCTACATGATCGGAGGACAACCTAGTACATAGCTAATTCTATGTTAGGAATGTATCGGTGCACCCTATTGGTGGCCCAAAAATGGTAAGGTCATCCTCTATGTGTCTCATGGGAACAATGAGGGTTTCCATTTTTTATATATAAATTCATTATACAATATATCACCATTAGATCAAAATCACAACAATGTGTAACCATGAAATAAACCCAACCATGAACAAACTCAAATGAAACTATGGGATATAATATGTAGACCAAATACATTGAATATATTAACGAATTCACTCCCAAATGTGACCTTAGATAGTGATTCTCTTACAACTTAATGATTTATCCTAGATCTCACCTAAAAATAGGGTTTTACAGCTTCATAAGGTAATGGAATAAAAATACAAACCCTAATCAATAAGAAGAAGAAATGAGGAGATTAGACTTACCCAAAACATCAATTTGAAAATAATGGCACTCGAGCAAACCTAGAGAAGAGGGAGATTCACCTTGTTATTCTCTTCAGATCTTTGGATCATAACTTGGGTTTCATGGGGGAGAAATGGAGTAATCATTAGATGGGTTTAAAAATCATGTAATAGGATTTTTGTAAATTTCCAAACATCACAATGTTTCATAGCTTACCCGCATGGTTTCTCAAACTGCGTGCAAACAATGAGAGAGATAATGTCCCGAAATCACCACTTCACGTAGTTTCTTGTGAATTATAATTGGTTATTTTAACAATGCAGTTACTGTGCGAAATCCTCTATCCCAGGATGCAGGGTTCCCTGGGATTCCCCACACAGTTTTGACTAATCATGCACAAACCGCGTAACATACCCAGAAATTCTATTTTCCTTTTATTTCATGTCCTGAACCATAAGAAAACCCTCTATCTATCTCATGAACTTTTGGAAACACTTTTTTAGAAAAAATAATTGACTAAACGTAAGAATAAACAAAAAAATACAACAATAAAAATCACAGATCTTACAACCTCCCCACCTTAAGATGGCTCATCCATGATACGCTCTTCTCGACTATCATTAGGACTCTGAAGAAAAGAGATCAAGGCATTGAACCTGCATACCTATCTCTAACTCCAAAGTATCTTCATAGTAATTTCCATTATCCATAAAACTAGAACCACAAGAAAAACTTTTCCAACAATGGAATTCCCACTATGATCTAATATACTCATCATATGCTCTTCACAAGGCGCATTAGACTCCAGCTCTGCAACTTCAATGTTTATGGCATGTGATGGATCATTTTGATACTACCGGAGTTTTGAATCAAAAAAAACATCTTTCATTCCACTATAACATAGTGGAATACCCAATTAGTAATCCATCAGTCCAATACTTTACCCAATATCATGCATCCCCACATACCTAGGTTCCAAATTTTCCTGCTTCTGAATTCGACTATGACCCATCCTTAGAGACACCCGAAGAAACACAATATCACCTACCATGAACTCGAGAGGAATACGATGTTAATATTCATAGGACATCTTCCTATTATACATTGTTTCCATTTTCTTCTAAATAAAATGAACCTTGTCAAAACTCTCTGGCATGAGACATGATCCTAACCGATCAGACTCCCCCTCTTCCAACCAACATAACAGAGATCTACGTAGCCTCCTAGAGACTTCCTCAAAAGGATCCATTTGAATTGTAGACACAAAGCTATTTTTATGAAAACTCAACAAAGAAATGTTCATTTCCCATGAACCACTAAAATATAGAATGCAAGATCTCATCATGTCCTCCAATACCAGAAATGTATGCTTTGACTACCTGTACATTTATGGGTGATATGTCAGACATAAAAACACATTGGTACCATGTGCCTTATATAGAACCCTCCATAAGAGTGATGTGAAACACGGAACATTAATTGAATCTATGGTTCTTATCACACCCTACAATTGCACTATCTATCGATCATATAACTCAAAAAATTGGTTGAATAGGTATGTTTCATGAATCAGAAAGAAATGATCCTTTTTAGTTAATTGATCCAGAATGACCCAGATTTCATCTTTTTTTCCAGGCATCCTTGGAAGGAACACTAAAAAATCCATATTTACATCATTCCACATCCATTCCAAAATGGGTAACGACTGTAACAACCTACCTGGACACTAATTCTCAGCCTTGACCTGTTGATAGTAAATACATTGTTCTAAAAAACATGCATCCTCTTCCTTCATTTTGGGCCACCAATAATACTGATGACGATTTCGATAGATTTTTGTCAAACAAGGATGTACAGCCCAGTTTGATGCATGGAACTCACACTTTAACTCTTCATGCGCACCCACCGATGCCACAACATGGCCATGAACACAGAAGACTCCATCCGCACCAACAACCCAACTAGAAGGCGACATCCCACCATTAACACATTCCTTCATGGACAAACACTTCAGATCTTCCATCTGACACTCCATAAATCATCGAATAGCATATAATCAATCACTATAGTTGATATGGTCATTTTCCTATTCCCATTCCTCACCTCTAGGTGCCTCTTAGTATAAAAATACATCGTCCTCCATTGAGAGTTGGATTCCTAAACCACCTAATTTTGAGTCTTCCAAATTAGAGAATCTGTAAAACTATTCCCTTTTTCCATTATGTAAACCAACACAAAATATAAGGAATTTGTGTAATAGACACACCTTCTCTATCGAAGATTCATGCCATACGGATAGAATATGTACTTAATACATTCATCATTACCAACACCTTGAACTTCTCGCCTAACAAGTACTACCTCCGACACTTTAAGTCATAAACCTCAACAAATAGCTCGAGATCATGGTTAGGGAAATTTCTTTCATGATGCATCAGATTTCTTGACCAATATTCAAAATCCTGAACATATTGCATCAAGACTTCCCCATGTTTAACACCAGATGGATCATAGAACATTGTGTAGTTCGTATGAAGTTCACATAGGATCAGAAATGTTGTGGTAGTAAACCACTTAATCAATTATTGAAAAGAATTTTTTCACACCTATGGACACTCAAACATAGTTCCCTTCTTGGTTAGGCTTGAGAGTGGTGTTGTAAAATGAGAGAAATAACTATTGAACCTTCGGTAGTAGCCGACCAAACCTAGAAAACTCGAGATATCACAAATATTCTTGTGTTGTCCCAAATAATTCAAATCCTACACCTTCTCTGGATCCACTAACATAACTATCTCAGAAATTATGTGTCCTAAACAATTCACATTATTAATCTCAAATTGGAATTTTGATAGCTTGGTTTAAATCCTATGCCCCCTTAGTGTACTCAAGATTATGTCAAGATGTTTGGCATGATCATCAAGAGTTTGTGAGTACACAAAGTTGTCATTAACGAAGAAAACCATGAATAGAACTAGATAAGAGTAAAATATCTGATTCCATAGCACTATAAACATATATACAACATTGGTCAACCTGAACGCCATCACCTAAAATTCATACTGCCCGTAACTTCTCCAGAAATCTATATGTGGTACGTAATAAGGTATCACACTCAACTGGTTGTATCCTGATCTCAAATCAATATTAGAGAACACTAAGTCACCCCCAACTTGTAAAACATGTCATTTATTTTTGGATGTTGTTGTGGTTATTGACCAGCATCTCATTCAAGTCCATGTAATTGAAACATAGCCTCAACAACCCATCGACCTTCTCAACAAATATCATGAGTGATCCCCATGGTCATGTACAAGCTCGAATGAACCCCGTTTTCACCAAAACTTCTAGATAAACCTCCATTTCCTAGAGTTATACCAGTTCTAGTCGATATGGGGGGATAGAAACTAGTTATTTCCCTGGAAGTAACTCAATTTTGAACTCTTCATCCCTTTTAGTTGTCAGTCCTGAGAAATCATCATGAAAAAACATCCTGAAACAGATCCACTATAAGAGGAAAGACATGTTTCTCCACCTCTCCATAATCAATAATTAGGTGTGCCACTTGATCTGGGACTATCCCAAACTGCTTAAAAATTGGTCATATATGGCCTACATGTATATATCACTCGCCATGAATGAAATAAGTTTCTCCATCAGGGTACATGAATGTTACCCTATGATGGTAATAGTCAACATGGGCTTGATACATCACTAGATAATCCATAGACAAAATTAGGTAAAAATATACCATCCTGGGGACAAAAAGGTTCCATAAGAAAAGATAACTTCCAACCTCTAAGGCACAACCACTACACTGTCTGATATCCTCATCTCGTACCCCCAATAGAGTATCAATCATCAAAACCCCACACACTTGTTCCCTAGAAAGGACTAATACAACCATGAACTATGCTAAGTTAAAAGAGTTTGTAGAACTTGTGTCAAATAAATCATTAGCAAGTGTGGAAGTTATAGGAACCATACCTCGAAGGGTAGAAGGTTAGTCCTCACCACCACCAAGTGTAGACTGACCTACGTGATGATGGAATGTCCCTCTAACCTGAGATCCAGCATGAGTACCTGAAACTACACTCACATGCTGGTGTTAATGGTATCATCTTGGAGATCCACATACAACACCCCAACTGTAATGGCTATTGGAGCTCCAACTGCCTACCTGATATGAAGTGATAAATCCCATTCCCTCACTTAGTATCTTGATTTGGCCCCAATCCTTACCATCATGGCGAGGTTTCTCACAGAAACTCTGTATATCTTCCAACCTACAATAGGACTGACTCTCAAATGGTGGTTGGGTACACAGACCATGCATATGCCCCGGCCTACCACACTACTAGAAAAACACTGGATCACCACCTTGAAATGTTTCCCTTCACTTCTAACAATTCTTTTTTACTTTATCCTTACTAGATACTTTAAAAACTATTTTTCCTTCCCTCGGGGGTCATACGCTATTTCCACATAGTCATCACCATAATTCCAACTCTTGAAGATCTCTTTCGGTTCCCTACTAAGAGAATGGATTGGTCCACTACATTTCCAGACCTCTTCAGACGGAATATGTTCACCTTGGACCAAATTTCATGTTTAATCCCATCATGGATTCATTTTTCTATATTTTCCCCATCTCAGACAATCATTGGAATGAATCATCACAATTTGGTTAAATGAATAGAATAATCTATCACTGATGTCGCCCCATGAGTTAAACTCATAAATAGTGTAGCATTCTATTTCCTCTAGGTCAATGGGTAGCAGTGTTCTAGAAACGTTTCCTGGAAAACCATTAACACTATTTTTTCATCATCCTATGTCTGAACCATAATATCTCACTAGCACTTGGCCTGCGCTCTTAACATGTAGGATATCAACATGACTCGATTATCAAGAGGAGTCCCTAGATGATAAATAATAGACTAGATAGACTCTTCCAAAAACTCTTCTACCTCTAGCCCACACTCTTCGGTAATGGTTATAGGGTGTTGTAGTTGAAAAGCCCTAGTTTGATAAAAAAATACATGGCACAACCCACCCTGAGTCCCATTCCATCATCTGAATAACCCGAGAAATATTCTCATGGAACTTCTTTTCCTAATTATGTTATACAACCGGATCCTCATGCTCTACTACTTGGGGAGAATTCTTAGCAACTTACTCATGTCTCCCAACTGGAACACAACATCAGGGTGTCATTTCTCTACAATGCCAAAATCGAGTTATATAACACCAACCATAAATATTCCACAAATATAATGGAAGGATCTTCACTAGACATTAAAACCCTATTTCATGTACCCCATAGATTTCACGACCCGTCCCCCAGGGCCCATGTCGTGACTACCTCAAGCCCGCATTCCATAGGCCTGGGGCTGGAGACTAGCACCAAGGGAATAAATCCCTAAACATGGAAGGAATTGTCTTTATAACTGTAAACATACACAATAGAGCACACAGCTGGATAAAAAACACTAAGTAAAACTTTATAAAAAGTTAGCACTGAAAAGTAAAGGGGCCATAATTATAAGCCCAACTGTAATGTACAAGTACAACTGAAAAGGGAAAACACATCTGAAAGGTGAAAAGCAGCTCTTGGATTGTCCACCATGGATCCTACCTGAAGGGAATGTACAAAATATTCCTTAGCACTCTATGTCTGTCAGACTACTCCATGTACCATCACATCGTATGGTCCACCTATGGGTATCGTCTAGTCCTGGTACTCCCAGTCTCATCCAGTGTTGTCTGTCGTCTGCATCCAAGACAACGGGGTGCAGGAATATCCCGTGAAGGGTTGACTATAACGATACTCATTATGGACCCTGAGACCCTCAAGGTCTCACAAAATCCAACAAAGATAATCCAAAAAGTATTAAATCAACAGATAACCCCACGTAGGTATATTCCCATATATATGCCTAAGTTATCAAGTAATCCATCTCAATCAAGAGGAAAAAAAAGTTACTGACTCAGCTCACACAAGTATACAACTCATGTAGAGTGTTAGAGATGATTAGATGTAGCCACTAAATCAACTATTCTATCGAACCCATACAGGATCCAGGAATAGAAATCAGAACTATCAAACCCACACAAGATCCAGGTAAAGTAAACAGAGCTGTTGAACCCACACAGGATCCCGGAACAGTCTTCAGTGCTTTCGAACCCACACAGGATCTAGGAACAGTAGTCGGAGCTATCGAACCCACATAGGATCTTGGAACAGTCATCAGTGCTATCGAACCCACACAAGATCTGGGAACATTGGTTAGAGAGCAGCCGGCCACAGGGTTCCTCACAAATCATGCTTGATTTCAGGAGGGTCTTATCCTCATGCCAAGTGTCTAAAAGGTCAGCCACTTCATAGGGGAAAAATCCGAGATGTACATGTCCAAGACACAGAGACGATATGGAAAAGCCATTGTCCAAATATTTCACGGCATGTTGGAATAAGGCACACGTTGTGTCTTCAGACCTCGGGTACTCCCCATGTAAAATGTCCCATGTCGAAAGTCTAGTCATTTAGAAAAGTAAGTACATGGTGTGTGGTATGGTTACACGAAGTGTCCAAGCATCTGGTGTCAGTTCTGTGTACGCTGGCCATGTGCTTGTACACAGTATCAACCCGTGTTCGCCAACACGTGTAACTAGTACCCAGGGTAGCCTGTGCCACTGTCCATGCCTAGATGTGTGGTGGAGTACATGCCTGTGTACTCCACCTCATGTCCATGTACCCCTGAGATACACACCGAGTCTCACGATGCCACTTCCGCGATTCTGCGTAGAGAGTACACGTCGTGCCTCATGGCCATGTAATTCTTCCTATTTCCGTGTATTTCCCATGACACACACCTTGTCTCGCAAAGCCTCTTCTTCCATTCTATGTAGAAAATAAACATTGTGTGATCAGGGTCACACGACCTATGTTACTTTTCTAACATCCAAAACTCATGCCGCATAATGCCCATACTACTCAGCGTGTTCCTTAGAATTACACACCTTGTATTCTGGAATATTCCAGATATTGTGCCTCCATCCAGCACACCTCCCGTGAATTTCGTTCTTCGTTATGATGGTCCAATCGTTAAAAATCATTAGACACTAGGTTTCCCCGATGTACGGTAGTCGTCTCTGGTGTTTTTGAGCCTCCGACCAGCTCCGAAAACACGACTTGATTCACCCGCTCAAATAACGATCGAGGAACGGTCCTTCCCGTTCCACTCCAATCTGTTGCCTTCTATCGTCATCGCACCATCGATACGTCATTGTGTTGTTGGGTCTTCAATTTGAGACCTTTGTGTTACACAATGGGCTTGAAATGATTTGTTGTTCATCACCCATGAGAACACGAAGAACACACCAAACATTCACAAGACTGGCGGAGGGATCGAGCCGTGTTCATTTGGCTAAGTCCTTCTGTGCTAGATTGGCTACAAGCGGGTCAAGAGAAACAATCATGGATGGATGAATCAAAATTTATCAAATAAAAACACACCCCTATCATTGTTTGATGATCTTTGACATTGGGCGAGAAGGCGGATGACGATTCATTGTAGACGAATGCGTCCTACATCGAAGGAGGTTCTGAGGAAGGAAGTCGAGGTCGAGGTCAAGGTTGAGGTCGACATTCTTCATCAGTTGGAGCCTTCTTCACCCGTGGATCACATTATTCATTGGGATCTTTCTCCAAATCTCTCTCTTCTCCCATGTTCCACCAAAATTGTATGTGAGCCGGCCAAAATAATAGATTTATCTATTATTTAGTTGTTGGAACAAAATTTAAATGAGTTAATTAATTACATTTGCTACAATTATTTAACTAATGAGGTTGGTACAAAATTAATTCTTGTGCATTGGCTCCATTAAGGTGGATGGGTGGTGGTACTATTAAGTGGGGAGCTCAAGAGGTTTCTCCGCACTTAATGGGGAGTTCAAGTTGTTTATTCTCGGGTGGTCACCGCTCTAATAAACATAAAAATAAGGTGAGGATCTGGTGGGCCCCACCACCATAACCTCTTATGGGAGGTTATGGTGCAGTGGTCTTACCTCCAACATCCATGTGGAGGTTTTAACCAACGAATAAAAATAAACCAAACATTTTATTTTTATTTAAAACTTTCTCTAAAAACCAAAAGCTATCTTTTATTCCCCACCAACTGCCATCAAGGTGAATGTCTTCTTAAGTGAATATAGGCACTGCGAGTTCAACGGTGCCCTCAGATTTCAATTCTAAGCGCCGGTTCAAAAGTTATAAAAACCCATTCGTACGTTTATAGAATGTACCCAAACAAAAAATCATAAATTTATTCCGGGCACACCGGGCCTCAGAATCATGTGCCGTCAATTTTCGCGGACTCATAGAATTCCAAAGTATTTAAGAAACAAAATTCCACCAAAATTTTGGGTCTTCATATTCTCCCCGCCTGTGAGATTTTCATCCCAATAATCTACAACTCTAACTAAGGAAACATGTGGGGGTACTGAGCAGGCATCTGAGCCTCCCGATCCCATGTACTCTCCTAGAGTTTCATGTGGTACTAGCGAACTCACACTAGAGGTATTGACCATCCACATATGACCCACTCATGTCAATCCTCAATCTCCACTGGAACCTCTATGAATGAATTCACGTCATCGATGTCCATCTCTCCATGTTTATGATGTGAGAAGGGTCATGCACGTATTTCCTCAGCTAGGATATGTTGAAGATGTCATGCACCCGGTACAACTAAGGTGGAAGAGCTAATTGGTATTCCACCTTGCCAACTATGTTGAGGACCTGAAAAGGTCCGATGAAACATGGAGGTAAATTTCTGCCTCAGCTAAATATCTATAAACCTCGTCGACGAGAGACCCATAGAAAGACGTGGTCACCATCCTCAAACTCCAAAGTTCTTCATCTCCTGTCAGCATATAACTTCGGTCTACTCTATGAAGTCTTCACATTCTCTTGGATGATCTGCACCTTCTCTGTGGTAGCTTGTACCATCTCTGGTCCGACTAGTGCTGACTCCCTAGGGTTAGTCCAGCACACATGGGTGATGTTCAAGGTCACTTGTATAACACCTCAGAAGGTGACATCCCAATGGTGGATTGATAGTTGTTGTTGTATGAAAACTCCAAAAAAGGTAAGTTATTCTCCCAGCTGAGACCGAAGTAGAGGACAGAAGCACGTAGCATGTCCTCGAGGGTCTGAATGGTATGCCCAGTCTGGCCATCCATATGAGGATGGAAGGTGGTGCTCAAATGAGGATGTGTCCTGAATGCCTCCTATAACCCCTTCCATAATCGGGAAGTAAAAAGTGTGTCATGATCAGAAAAAAGAAGGTACTCAATGTATCCGCACAATCTCCTGCACGTAGAGGCATCCAAATATCTCTACATAACCCTACTCTCAGATCGGTAGGAAGTGGGATGACTTGGTGAGTCGGTCAATGATGACCCAAATCGAGTCATGACCCATGGATGTACCTGGAATTCCTATCATGAACTCCATATATATCCCATTATACTTACACTCTGGTACCTATAAAGGCCGAATAAAGCCTTCTGGAACTTGATACTCTTCCTTCACTTGATGAAAAGTGAGGCACTGAGAGACAAACTCTGCTACTGTCTTCTTCATACCTGGCTACCAGTGCTTTCGTCAAAGGTGCTCATACATCTTCACCACTACTGGATGTACAACAAGAAGGGACATGTGAATCTCCCTCAACACATCCTCTTAAAGTTCCACATGTACCAAGGTACATCCTCTGAAGATGATGACATGCTCCCCAACTTCAGAAGATCCATCAGTTGCATGCCCTATGGATAACTGAGCACGTCGTGTCTCGCAGTCAGCATGTCCACGTTTTGCCTCCCTGACTTGCCGAAGAATTGGTGGAGTGATTGTAAGAGACTGAAGGAAGTCTAATCCATCTCCATCCACAATGGATATCTGTAAATCATCCAGCTACTTTGTTGCCTTACCTATCAACTATATACTAGAACTTTTACTGAGTGCATTTGCTACAACATTCCCCTTCCCAGGAGTATAAACTATCTTGAAGTCATAGTTCTGGAGGAACTCAATCCATCATCAATGTCTTTGGTTCATGTCCTTCTGAGAGAAGATACACATGAAACTCTTTTGATTAGGGTACATGGTAAACTGTTCACCCATCAAATAGTGCTCCCACATCTTCAAGGTGAAGATCACTAATGCAAACTCCAGGTAATGGGTTGCGTAGTTCTGATCATGTGGTCTCAACTGTCGTAAACCATAAGCGATCCCTGCTCTCTCCTGCATCAAGACACATCCGATTCTACTCCCTTTTTCATCACAGTAAACTACATACCCTACACCCTCCTCTGGAAGCCTCAAGATGGGGGAACTAGTCAGCCTCTACCTTAGCCCCAGAAATCTTTGTTGGCATCTCTCTGACCACACAAAGTGTTTCCCCCTCTTATTTAAGGCTGATAGTGGTGGTCAAACTCTAGAGAAGTCTAATACAATCCTGTGATAGTATCCAGCCAAACCCAAGAAACTCCATACCTCTATCAGACTCCTTCGTGGCTACCAAGAAAGTACTGCATGAATCCTCGCTGAATCTACTACAACTCCAGCCTCCAAGATGAAATTTCCCAAAAAGTGAACCTCTCCGATCCATAATTGGCACTTTGAGAGCTTACCATAAAGCTGGTGATCTTGGAGAGTGTCAAGTACTACCCGAAAATGGTTGGAACGCACCTCCTCCATAGTCGAGTAGATCAGAATGTCGTCGATGAGGACAACAACAATGTGATCATGGTATGGCTGTAAAATCATGTTCATGAGTTCTATGAACACTACTGAATCATTGGTTATGCCAAAAGGAATATCCAAGAAATATAGTGTCCATACCAACATCTAAAATTTGTCTTACGTATATCCTAATCTCAAACTTTGAGCTGGTGATAGCCTGATCTGAGGTCTATCTTCAAGAACCATCATGCTCCCTTTAGCTGATCAAAGAGGTCATCAATCCTCGAGAGTGGGTACTTGTTCTTCACGGTCACCTGCTTCAGGTGACAGTAGTCGACACAAAGCCTCAAGCTCCCATCTTCCTTCCTGGAAAATAGAATCGGGGCGGCCCAGGGAGAAACCCTAGGCCAGATGATTCCCTTCCCCTGCAAGTCCTCTAGTTGTACCCATTTCTCGCGAAGCTCCATGGGAGCAATCTGATACGCTGGTGAAGATATCGGTGTTTTCCCAGGGTACATGTAAAAATAAAAATCCACCTCTCTACAAGGAGGTTGACCTTGAACATCATCAGGTAAAACATCCATGTACTGGTCCACCACTACAGGATATCTTGGACTCTCCACATCATCTACTCTGATGGTAAGGCAGACCAACTGATGAGTGATCGGCCACATCGTCCCCCGAGTAAGCCTTTCCTGTGCTGCAAAGGCTCCCTTCTCACTAGTGAAGGTGAACGTGGTCCCATATATGCAGACATACCGCACATTGCACCAAATACAGTCGATCTGAGCATGGACTGCAGATAACCAGTCCATAACCAAGATGACATCGTAAGGCCTCGACGCTGTTATGAGGAGATCCCCGCTGATTCTCTCACCTCCTAGTGTATGCTCACACTGCCGGCACCAGTGCGTGATCATCAATTCTTCAACTGTAGGAGTCTCTAGCCGTAAGGATCGATCCAACGGCTCCATCGGAATCTCCATTCTCAGAATGAGGGCAATGATAAAGATTGATTGAATGGAACGTGTGTCTATAAGAACTACAGCTTAGGTGGAGTAGACACTGAACATATATCGAATCATCTCAGGAGTGCTATGATCTTATAACTCAGCTAACTGGAGCTGAGCTCTCCCCTGTCCACCTGCTCCATACGGTCGTGGTGGACCTCCTAGTGGTGGTGGTGGAAACACCTCGTATTGTCGTCCACTCCTAGCTGCATGACCAGCTCCTCTTCCATGTTTTCCTGCGCCATGAGGATCGCCACAATCGAACCTCTACCTCTGCCTGGGAGGTCCCTCAATTGTCTGCTGATCATCCGAATGGCGGGTCGGATAGTCACGAGCCATGTGACCCTACCCGCTGCATGTGAAACACTACATGTTCCATGAATGACTGGCTCAGTCTCATGTGCCTCGCACAACCGAACCTGTTTCCTGAGGTCGTCGACTGGATGTTCTGGTATATTTGGATATCTACAACATCTGTCTTCTAACTTCTGCAGAAGGCTCCACTACATGACACCCGGTGGGGGATTTTTCTATTGGTGATTGCTCCGCAAGGAAACCCTCAACTAAAAGGGCTCACTCCAACACCCCCACCTGCATCAGGATGCTGAGGGAGATCATTGAAGCCATGATCTCTCGCCTTATCCCCTTCTCGAAGGTTCGGGCCCTAAATAATGGGTCTCACACCATATTTGTGGAGTAGTGTGAGAGGTAAGTGAACCTCTCTATGTACTCTTCCACCATCATGCTACCCTACTGTAGATGATGTAACTACCGTATCCGCACTGTATGTAGGGTGGTTGGGATAAAATCTACCCGAAACAGGCTCTCGAAGTCTGCCCAGAGTAGTGTTGCCTCATCATGAACCTTGAGCATCAGGCTCCACCATCTATCTATTTCTTTTTGAAGGTGACTCATGGATGGGATCACCATAAGGTCGGTTGGTGTCCCAAACAGTCTGAATACTCTCACCACAGCCTCCCGCCAATCCTCAACTATCTGCCTGTCCATCTCACCCTTGAACCTGGGTGGCCTCTAGTGCTAGAACTTGGGAAAAATGCTCAAGCGGTGTGCATAGTCTGCTTCTATAGATGGTGGCATCAGATTCCAAATGGGTAGTGGTAACACTGGTGCCTCTACTATAATAGTGCCCTGCACCGAGGCCTTATCGCTCGATGGGCTGCTATCTCATACAAAGCCCGGATCCCTAGCTTAATGTCTGCATGGGGCCATCCTGAAAATAAACAGGTGTTCCACAATCAATAATTTATACCTGGTGAGCTAACTAAAAGATATCACTATGAAAACACTTCAAAATACACACACAATCATTGTTATTCATGAACTGAGTCAGATATCAGAGGTCAGGGTCCTGGTGTATGGATACGTCGGCCACCACACCAATACTAGACTCTCTAAACTAAAAACCACACTCAGTATCCATAACACTATTGATTCATAGAAAATATTAGAGTCATATGTTCTGCGATAGAACCTCCCTCTGATAACAATTTTCCATGACCCGTCCCCTGGGGCCCATGTCATGACTACCCCAAGCCCGCCTTACATAGGCCAGGGGCAGGCGACTAGCACCAAAGGCATAAATCCCTAAACTAGGAAAACATTGTCTTTATATATGTAAACACACACAATAGAGCACACAGATGGATACAAAACACTATGTAAAACTATTTAAAAAGAGAGTGCGGAAAAGTAAAGGGGCCAAAATTTCAAGCCCAACTGTAAAGTACATGTATAACTGAAAAGGAAAAAAATAGCTAAAAGGTGAAAAGCAGCTCCTGGATCATCCACCACGTATCCTACCTGAAGGGTAGGTACAATAGCCTCCTCAGCACTCCATGTTTTTCAGTCTCCTGCATTTAACTTCACGTCGTATGGTCCACCTCTGGGTATTGTCCAGTCCTGGTACTCCCATCCTCAGTCAGCGTTGTCTGTCATCTGCATACAACACAATGAGGTTCGGGCATAACCCATGCAGGGGTTAGTATAAAGATACTCATTAGGGACCCTGAGACCCTCAAGGTCTCATAAAACCCAACAAGGATAAACCACAAATTATGAAATCAACAGATAATCCCACTTAGGTATATGCCCATTCATATACCTAAGTTATCAAGTAATCCATATCAATCATGAGGAAAACAAAAAGTTACTTACTCAGCTCACACAGGTATACAGCACATGTAGAGAGTTAGATATGATTAGATTTAACCCCGAAATCATCTATTCTGTCGAACCCACATGGGATCCAGGAATACTAAACAGAGCTGTCAAACCCACATAGGTTCCAGGAATAGTCGTCAGTGCTATCAAACCCACATAGGATCCAGGAACAGTAGTCAGAGCTATCGAACCCACACAAGATCTAGGAATATTTTTTAGTGGTGTCGAACCCACACAGGATCCAGGAACAGTCATCAGAGTTCAACTAGCCATAGAGTTCCACACAAAGCATTCTTGATTTCTAGTGCGACTGCTCCTCAAGCCAAGTGTCTCAATGTTCTTCCACGTCATAGGGGGAAATCCATGAAATACATGTCTAAGACATTGAGACGAGATGAAAAAGGCATTTTCCAAAATGTACACTACGTGTTGGAATAAGTCACACGCCGTGTCTTTAGACCTTGGGAACTGCCCTTGTACAATGGCCTATGTTGAAAGGTTTGTCATGTAGAAAAGTAAGGACATAGTGTGTGGTATGGTTACACGCCGTGTTGAAGCTTTTGGGGTCGGTTCCGTGTACGACGTCCATATGCCCGTACATGGACACAACCCATGTTCACCAACCCGTGTAACTGGTACATGGGGTTTCCCGTGCCACTGGAAATGCCTGGAAGTGTTGTGGAGTACATGCTCGTGTACTCTACCCTGTGTCGATTTACCACCGTGATACATGCAGAGTCTCACAATGCTACTTATTCCATTATTCCTAAAGAGTATAGGGCGTGCCTCTTGGTTGTGTAATTCAGCCTGGGTTCGTGTATTTCCTAGAATACATGCCATGTCACTCGAAGACACTTTATCCATTCTGCGTAGAGATTACACGCCGTGTGATTGGGGTCACACGACCTGTGTTACTGGTATAACTTCGAAAACTCATGCCATATAACTCCCATACTACATGGCATGTTCGTCAGAAGTACACACCGTGTATTCATGAATTTTACAGAAACGATGCCTCCATCTAGTGCGCCTCCCGTGAAGTCGGTTCTTTGTTCTGATGGTCCGTTCATCATGAAACATCAGACACTAGGTCTCCCCGATTTCCAGAAGTCGTCTCCTGTGTTTTTAGGCCTACAATCGGCTTCGAAAACACGACTTGATTCACCCACTCAAAGAACGATCGATGAACGGTCCTTCCCATTCTGGTCTGATCTGTCGCCCGCTAACGACGTTTCTCCTCCTCTAGGTTGTTGTGTTGTTGGGTCTTCACTTTCATATCTTTGTGTCGCACAACGGTCTCATTGAGATCTGTTGTTCAATACTCATGAAGAATGTGACGAACTCACCAAACATTCACAGGAACAGCGATGGGATTGGGCCATGTTCGTTTGGCCTGGTCCTTTCGTGTTAGATTGGTAGCAATCAGGTCAAGAGAAACAATCATGGAAGGAATAATCAACATTTTTAAAATCAAAACACACCCCTACCTTTGTTCATTGATTATCGATATTTCGCGATAAGGTGGAAGTCGATTCTTTATAGACGAACGCGTCCTTTGTCGAAGGAGGTTCCGAGGAAGGAAGTCGAACTCGAGGTCGAGGTAGATGTTCTTCGTCAGTGGAACATGTTCTTCGTTGGGAGAATTTTCCCAAGCTCTCTCCTCTCCCAAGTTCCACAAAAAATGTAAGTGAGCCAGCCAAAATAATATATTTAACTATTATTTAATTTTTGGAAAATAATTCAAATGAGACAATTTATTAGGTTAGCTCCAATTAATTAATTCAAGTGGTTGGCACAAAATTAATGCTTCTGCGTTGGCTCTATTAAGGTGGTGGGGTGGTGGAACCATTAAGTGGGGATCTCAAGAGGTTTCTCCCCACTTAATGGGGAGTTCAAGAGGTTTAACCTCGGGTGGTCCCCACACTATTAAACATGATGAGAAGTTTAGGTTCCGTTGGGACCCACCACCAAAACCTCTAATGAGAGGTTAAGGTGTGGTTTTCCCACCTCCATCTTCTATGTGGACATTTTTATTAACGAATAAAAATAAAGATAGAAACATTATTTTTATATAGAAAATTCTCTAAAAACCCAAAAACAATCTTTTATTCTCGACCAACTGCCATCGTGGTGAAAGTATTTTTAAGCGAATACAGGCGTTGCGTGTTCAACTGTACCCTCATATTTCAATTCTGAGCACCAGTACAATGGTTATAAAAACCCGCTCGTACGTTTACTGAACCTACCTGAACAAAACATCATTAATTGATTTCGGGCACACCGGGCCTCGGAATCATGCACCGTGAATTTTCGCAGACTTGTAAAATTCCAATGAATTTAAGAAACAAAATTCCATAGAAATTCTAGTTCTTTAAAATAGAAATAGGTCTGATCATACATGAAACACTGCCCTCAACCAACCCTACCAAGGTCACGTCTAATACAAGGTAACTGACTCAAACGACTACCCTTATCATGTATGACCTCAAAATTATTATTTAACATTTTTCAACCATTTTTAGCACATTGGTATTATTTCATTAAACCCATTTTTTACCTCTTTTGAGAAATTTAAATTCATTATACCCTCTATGTTCAACAAGATTGTCCCATGTGTGGTTGTGCCTACTATGATACATGTAACATATATACATAGGTTCCTATAATGATGCATGAATTCCCTACCTAGTTCCATTCCACCCATGAGAGAATCATTATAAAACTATCACATCACACCACATGTGCATCACCCAATGGTAAAATCTCATCAAATGTAACAACACAAAATAATCATAGAAATTCCTTACCTAGGTGGCATGGGTTTTCCCGCATACTTGGGTCCGCAACTCCTAGGAATTCTTTCATTAAAAATCCTCGACACTATCAAAATTTATTATATTCCATCCCCAAATTGTAATAAAGATAAAATAACTACTCTAGAATGACATTGTAGTGTCCCTCACCTAAGTGCCACTAAATCAGTGCCCCGATCCGGGTTATCAAAGTACCTCAAGAACACCTCCCCATATGATAGAAGGTTCCAAAAAGCAGTGAGGGACTAATAGGTCACATGGATAGACTATACCCTCTTTACCAGAGTATGCCACAACATATAATAATATAAATATAAGAAACAATATCAAATAACCATTAACATGCATATCCAAACATCTACCTAATTGGGTATAAACCACAAGAAATGGTAAATATGTCATGTCCTACTACACTTCCAAGTGAAGAAAGCCTGAAACAATGAAAAACATCAAAATCCCCAAAATGGTACTGAATCCATGTTTGGAACCTTATATATGCATGTCCCTTGTCGGAATCAACTCCTTAGCAAAGGGCCCTTTCCCTTTTCCGAACCAACAAGCATGATATTAGCTTAGGTACCCAACTGCAACTTGAGGAGGGTATGAGAACAACTCAGTAGGCCACCACCAATGGTGTCAACAAATATCTAGTCTAACATATTTTTCATGCATGTGTAAATAAATTACATGAAATGTAATGAGAGTTCAGGGCCACTAGTTACCAATCTCTAATTAGCTATAATCACAATGGTTCCAATTCATTATGCATCTTTCATTATTAGTTCTTCATCAATCAACAATGTTTTATAGCATACATCAATTCATATGGGAATAACTAAGTCCCTAACTCCCTAGGGATAACATATCACAACATCACAATATCTTCACCTTGAAGCCTCAGTCTGGGTGGAATGTACCCGTTAGGGGAATAGCATTATGTACCCTCCCTAACCCATGCATTGTGTGTGGAGTTAGGGAATCAATCCAACTCGACCTGTAGGGGAGACTCGGTCCTTTATAACTCACCTCAAGCTATATTCACATGCATATCCATCCATTCACCACACACAACCATATCACAACCAATACATATAACATCCATAATATAGAAAAAGAATCATGGTAAATCATATTGTGCCATAATTTTTTATCACATTTTCTACTTACATCACTTAGCCCATTTAGCCTAATTATGATTCCCAATCCTATGTGACTAATCATATAAAATAATTCCCTTCTGAAATTCCATATAGCATATTCGGCCATTTCAAATTCAAATCTCAATTTATGATACTTACCACTTCACATGAACTAAATCACATTGGCATATATATAATTTTAAATAAGCCTCTTACACCAAAAAACCTATACCTCACATGGAATCCCATTATTTAAATAAGCATACACAACACGAGCTCTATATGATCACACAATAACCTAGAACATACAAAGCTAATTCAAGGTCAATAAAGTATTGGCACACCCCATAGGTGCCACTATAGTGGTCAAGTCGTCCTATAAGTGTATCATGGGGACCTTGATAGTTTTAATTCATAATTAATACATTAATTACACCAAATATATCCCAAGGGTCAAAATCAAAACAAGGGGTCACCAATAAATAATCCCAATCATGAACAATGTCAAATGAAATAATGGGTATTACTTATAGACCACAAACCATGAATCAATTGACGAATGAACTACCAACCAGGACTTTATATCCTTATTCAACCACATCATGAATCTTTAACATATATCTCACTGAAAAAGGGGTTTCAAGATATTATGATGTGAATGGATGAAAGATTCAGGCCTTAATCATGAAAAAGAATAAAGGAGGAGATTTGACTTACAGGGATCTTCGATTTTCACCTAAAGACACTCCAAACGACCAAGAGATGAGAGAGAATCACACATGGAAACTCTTGGAAGATTTATATCATCCCATGGATTGAAATGGGGAAGAAGTGTAGAAATCCTAATTTGGGGTTAAAAATCCAAAAATAGATATTTTGTAAATTCGTCAACATTACATCGATGCACAGTTTACCTGGACAATTTTCCAAAACATACTTAAATAATGAGAGATCTAATATCCAAAAATCCCCCCATTTTAACTATTTCTGAGGAATTTTTCATGGTTAGCTTAACTATATGGTAACTATGCACAAGCCCCTATCCAAGGTTGCACGATTACCTAGGATACTCTGTACGGTTTTCCCTAACTGCGTCAAAACATTGAAACATGCCCAAAAATTAATTTTTCCTCCACTTTCATCCTACAAACCCCTGGAACACCCCTAATCCATCTCATAAACTTTTGGATACACTTATTTGGACAAAATAAAAACATAATTGAAACATAGACAGAACATACCATAAAAATACAAAATCACATATTTTGAGTCATGCTTGAGTCATGGATGATGTAAGTGACAATTTTTTAGAATTCACATGAATAAATTAAATTTTTTAGTGTCAATAAATAGCATTATTTATTTTCATGATCTAAATAAAAAACTAATGAATTAAATATTGAAGAAAATCCTCTCTCCACTATTATAAAAAACACTTATCACAACCTCTTCCCCTTACACCTCTCAAGCTTTGTACCTTGTCCAAATTCTTCTCAAAACTCCTCTCAAGATCCTCCCCCATGTACATCAGTAAATGGTCTATTACAAAGACCAAAAACTCATCCCTAAAGAGTCACTCAAGGAAGAAAAATTCTATAGGTAAATTCCTCATTTCATTTCTTTTATTTTTCTTTTCATGATCCATGATTTTGTTTTCTCTCGTCAATTCCCCTCATCCAAATGGTGTAAAAACTCTAGTACCTTAAATAAAAAAATTATATTATTATAATGAAATAATTCAACATAATATCTCTTTCCCACTCCTTCTATACTATAAATGAAAAACACTCCCTGAGATGTGTAAATTTGTCACATTTAAGGACGATGGGTAATCAATTTCGTTTACTATCTTTGTGGATGGTTATAAAACTATTTTTTTGGATCAAAAAGATCATAATATATGTATTTAATATTATTTAATTATCTTTAATCATCATACACATATTATGTAAAATAATAAATCAAATCTAGCTCAATATAAGCGAAACAGCTCAAAATAATCTACGCTATTATCACTAAATATTTATCTGAGGATTCTTCCTCACTCCAAAAAAACCTAATAAATTTTATAATAATTTAATCACATGTACATTGTCTTATAAAATTTAAATTCAATAATGGACCACCATACTCATCTTACATCATTATTTCTACATGTATATAAGTTAACCCATTATGAAAACCAAGGAAACAAACACTCCAAAAAATGAAATTGAACATCATAACCCAAAAAAGGCAATGAATGAACTTAATAAGGTTGTAATACATAATATAAATATATAATTTTTTTTAAATAACTAATTTTTTAATCTTATTTGATTATACATTACATTACGATCATGTGAAGAACACATTTGGACATAAGTTAAGGGATTCTACCTAAACCTCCATTATTCGTTGGGGTTGCTCTATCTTTCTATTTAACCAAATGATGTTATATTTTAATTTTATGTAAATATTTTAAATTCTGTTTATATGTTCAAAAATAATGTAACAAGATACATTCATCATTCTCTTTCGAGGTTATACACATTTTTATGTGGTTACCTTCTTAATTATTCCTCATAAGCAAGCTCATTTTAATGGAAGTTCATGAATTCTTACCGCATTTCAGGTGCACTATATAATATGTCGTCAGACACAATTATCTTTATTGAGTTTCTAATTTTATTATAAAAACCTCATTTTTTATTCTTATGTTATTTTATAAAAGATTATTCCCTTTTCTGTTTTAAATGATCTTTGAAATTTTCCCTAAAATGCTCTAAAATGCTTTAAATATAAATTTTTATAAATACTCCTTCTAAATGATGTTGCTTCAATTTAACATCATTTATCATGATATTTTCCAATAATTAGTTATTATTTTATAATAATGGTATAATTACTTTCCTTCATGGAAACTTTTATGATACTCCTATTGGTTATGCCTTAGGACTGGATTTTGATACCCATTTCATTCCATTGGTAATGTAATGTTTATGTATGATTGATTATGTATGATTATATATTTTTAAATAATATTCATGAACATGTTATCAATGGGGTGACAAAAAAGAAATATAATTTGTTGGGTAATTTTTTGTCTTAACATACATTATGTGCAAAAATCTTGGTGCTTAACATTGAGTCATGCTCCATCTGCAACGAACTTGGCAGTTAGCTTTGACTAGTGATCCTTTGTGTGAAATGATACTTGACTCATCATAAAGTCATGGTTCATGTTTCTGACACATTATAGTGATTCCTTGTTTATAGGATCTCATTTCTTATATATTATGATTCCATATGTTCAAACATTTTCTTTTCCTTTTTATATCATTTTATAATTCCTTCCAAACCATGTGATATAATTTTTCATATGATTATTCCCTTATTGGACATTCAAGCTGAACCCCTTGTTGATGTTTTACCCAGGTTATCCTATTCAGATTTTTTATCTCAATGGAACTTCAGATCCCAATGTGGACATTAATAAATGTTGTACTTATGATGTTTAATTATGTACCTAATCTTTCATTTCCTTAGTCTTTACAATCCTTGGGTTGTGATATTATTTTTAAATGTGATAATATCATGCATTGATATGTGTAAAAGGATAGGGTCACTATAATACTCCCCATGAGTTGTTGAATATGTTGGTAAACTAGTAATCCCATTTTTAAAAAATTAGTGTATCATCTTCTATAAAAAAGTATATGAATCCCACTTAGTTTCCTCACCATTAGTTATATAAAAATATATAACGAAAAATTGTTATTTTTAATAAATAATTTAATTAGTATAGATATATTAATATGATAAGAAATTCACATTAATTATTAAATGTTCATATTTCTCCATTTCCACATTTAAAAAGGTAAATGAGTGAAAAATTTTGTATTTGTTTCTTTTTTAATTAAATGATTCAATGAATTAATAAAAAAATATATCTATTAGGTTGACTAATACAGTTGATGAAAATGAATATATAAAAATTATTAACATTAAAAAATCAAAACAACCTAATTATGTTAGGATTCTTCAACATGAAAATGTGTATCTAAAAATTATGAATATAAAAAGTAGTATAAAAATTAATAAAATAGAAAAAATTATAAATTAAAATATTGATGTTTAAATTTTTTTATTAAATATGTAACTTTAAAAGAAAAAATAATTATCTCAGGCTTCTTCAACCAAAAATTGTTCAAATGGAACTATAGAATGTAAAAATTAATTCAAATTTGTAGAAATTATCAACATATATATATATTTAAATATCCATGATAAAAAAATTGGTTTTTCACATGTAAAAACATCATTAAAAATGATAGAAATATTATTCTACATAATGTTTGTTTACCTTGAATAGATGAATAAAAAAATTATTCCAATTTTATTAAAATAATCAATGTATAATTTTAAATATTTTATTTTTAAAAATAATAGTTTTACATGTGTAGTATTAATAAAAAGTAATTATGTCAAGATTAGTCCAATAAATATGGATGAACTAAAAATGCGGAATAAAAATTAAAAAAATAGATGTAGTTATAAAAATTTATATATTTAAATTTATATGTTAAAAGTATTATTTTTTAATGTGTAATACTCATAAAAATACATGAATATTGACCTGAATAGTCAAAATAATGACATAGTATTTTCATGTATACCTCTTATATGATCATTTCATATATCATGGACTATGTCTACATAAATGTAATATTTACCCTAAGGTAATTATTTAATAGATAATAAAACTTCACATTGGCCTACAACATCACCAATAAACCTTCAGCAAAATTAATTTTTTTCCTTTCTGAAGTATGGACCATATATCCTTTGATTAGTTAATGACAAAAAATATTTGTTTCTCAAGTGTCGCAATGATAAATTATTCCATTTATGATTAAATATATTGAAATAAACATATGTGTCCATAATCATCCAGTTACCCACTAATGTTTATATGAAATTGGACACACATAAACATCGAAACATGAAATATAATATAATAGATCTCCCATATATCCTCAATAACTCAAAAAAAGTTTTTTTGATTCATAAATTAGGTTTTTATCATTTTTCATGGTAAAATTAATTACTTTATTGACAACCATTACACCTCTTTTTTGAATGGTACTATTGTTCTCATAATTTCATATATAAAATGTGTAACCATTAATTTAAAATTCATAACATGTAATTATATTTAACAAAGTCCCCCACCCTAACTATTTCATGGTTTCTGATGTGGATGAATTAGTGTTGAATTTCTCATTAAATAATGAATGGAATCTTTTTATATGACCGTTCATCAACCACATATCATTTATTTTCTTATATCATAACATTAATCCTGCTATATGTGATGAAATATGTACTTTAACCTCATCTATGTTGTTCAAAATGTATAAAGTTTTATTCAATCACTATATCACATAAAATTATCTTTACTTTTAAGGAACAGATCTCCTTACAATCACAATTGACTATAGATGTCAATATATTCATAAACCCCCATCATATACTTCATATGATTAATTAGTATATAACTCATCCACCTACTATTTAGATGTCTATATATATATTTTACCAATTGACGAATTTTTTCTCCACATATATCTAACACA
This sequence comes from Viscum album, assembly GCA_963277665.1. Taxonomy (NCBI): domain Eukaryota; kingdom Viridiplantae; phylum Streptophyta; class Magnoliopsida; order Santalales; family Viscaceae; genus Viscum; species Viscum album. The sequence goes on from OY728127.1 coordinate 2,020,878,723, forward strand.
TCCTTTCAAAATTCTCATATATCATTCAAAATGTTATATAAAATATAAATATAATGATCCATATATCCAAATTTATTCCACTAAATAAATAACTATATGAACCATTATAACAAAAAATAGTGGAAAATACAACACCGATTAAAAAAGTATGAGTACTAATTCAATCATTGACATATTTAACAAGTTTAGATCCATAACATTGATTAAAATAGAATTTAAAATGTGGTTCAACATGATGGTAGGAATTCTTATTGTAATTGTTAATATGAAACATAGTTCAACTGGTAGAAGTTGATGAAACAATACCTGATAGTAATTTTGTTTAATCCCTATTAACACCAAATATATCATTTAAACAAAATTTTCCATATTTTTAGAATACCCATTTTGTACATTAGCACCATGAAAACATTTATATAAATTCAACTTCCCACACTTTCATTATGTGTAACATGTTAGAGGTAAATATATTCATTTTTTAATTTCATAATGTGAGTTAACTCTAAACTTATTATCAAATACATTAATTCGAACATTACATTTAATAAATCATTTGTCATTCATTTGATGGACAATAATTTTATAATCAAATTCCCACAAATGTTTTTCTCAATAAACAGAACACTAATGTTATGTTTTATCACAAAAAAATATCAAATAAGAAAAATAAAATAAGATGGTCCATTTCTTCAATGTATTTCCTTGATGACCCAAAATTGTTATCTTTCCAAATGTGACATATATTTTTTCACCTTTTTGTAATATTATTTAGTTTAAATATATTGTGGAGGAAAATAAAACTCTTTTTAATAGTTAAATAATTTTTTTAACCATTGATAAGAATAATCCATATGAAAAAATATAAAATAAAAAGTGTACATTTTATCTTTATCATTATGAAAATGATTATATGGTGTCCATTATTTATAAAGAATATAATATTTTTGTTCCATAACCATATATCTAGTTAAGTTTCCATTTCTAGTAAAATCATTCATAGTGAACATTATTGTAGAATTAAAAAGAATATATTATTTCTATATGCATCCAAACATTAAGACGTTCCTCCAATAGAAATTTTAAATTATCTATCATTAGTGATGTATATGAATCGATATCATTTCCATTTTTTGGGTCTAGAAATCATGATGCTCGACATAATTTGTCTGCACATGTCACAACATCATACAAATTAAGAAATCATTGATGATCCACTATTCAGTGGTTTTCTTGAGTCTCTGGCCTAAATGACCTACTAAGACTCCTCAAGGACTCATTTACAACTATCTCAAGCATCACCCCTAACATCACATGACACCTTCACCTAGGTCATGTATGAGCAGTGCATAAAATTCTGCTCGTATATCATCTCCTAATTCATCCCATTTGAAAATGAGGATAACATGAAGATGTTTACCTACACCTAGATGGTGTTTTGATAACCATCCTCAAAATTCCTCACAATCTATGTGTTGTATCCCACTATATCGGGTGAGAAATGTGAAATGTATTTGAAATTAGATTCATATTCACTGATGGAATTGTCTCCTTGCAGAAGGATGAAGAACTCCTCGTATCTCTCCACAAATAGTGACTGCAAAAATAAATTCTTAAATAACTGGGCATTTAAGTCCTTTCATGATAGTCCCCCTTTTCTACCAGCATGTACCTATACATCCCAAAATCACCATATTATTCCTATGAGCATGTATGCTTCGGAATTCACCCTCCAACCTAGGGGGGTATCAAGCTAGTCAAAGGTAGTCTGAACTACATTGATTCAATTCCCTTCCGATTTTGGTCCACCTTCACCTTGAAATAAAGGTGTTTTCTATGAATGGAACTCACAAGTCTTGTATTCTTTTGATTGCACAGTTCCCTAGGATCCCGTATCAATACAATGTATGACACATTCATATCTCACCCAGAGCATCTCATCAAGACATGGACCAAAAGTCATTATCTGCAACTAATGATCCACATGTAATGATGCATATATCTATGGTTGTTATTAGGGCTCATGATCTACCCATCCCATCGCGGCCTCATCCTAGCCCTCAGGGGAATCAACCTATGAATTATCAAGGATAACCATAACAACACACTCCTGAAGCCCCATAAGAATCAATAAAGGTGTAATCCTACTGAAAAACCAATATCATGGTTAGATATCTATAATATTATATATATATATATATATAACTCAGATGTGGAATGTTGTATCATGCAATGAAACATCCCTACCCTTACACTCCCCTACCCCACCATGTATCTCAGGGTTCCTCACATAGACATATCAGTGTGAGGTGTCAAAAGTAACCCATCCTCATGCCCCCTTCATACCAACATCATAGTTAGCCATCAGTTATCTTTGGAAATCATCGACCCTCATCTTCCCATAATAGGTTAAGGTGTCACATATAATCCAAGGTGTCCTCCACCAAATAGAATCTATATAAGAAGACACTATTTAGATTCCTTTGTTGTCATTCTAAACAGATCCCTTATCATCGTTCCTTCCAACTCATACTTGAGTAATTCATATATATATATATATATCGTATCACATTGCAACACAAGTCGATCTCAAAGGAACCACATGCTTGTTCTAGCTGTGTAGAATTTCACTAAAGAGAGGCTATATAGAAACACAATTTATATTCCTTTGTTGACACTTTAAAAAACCCACCCCACATAGAAACTTTTACATTCCCAAAAGAGATCACAAAATAAACACATCATACGTGACATAAATCATATCACAATGAATAATCTATGCTCCCATCCCATTCCAGGACAAGGTTTCACATGGAACATATTGTTAGCCATCTCACACATGTGAACCACTTGAGGTGGAAATCACATTAAAAATTAAAAATAGAAAAGTAGATAAAAAATTATACACCCATGAAAACTTGGTATGTCTCCCATGCGTGCACTGGTAAGCCCCCAAACACGATCTCTAAAACTACATTTGAATACATCCCGACCATAGGTCTACCGTAACCCAAATTTTAATCCGAGCTGAATGTAAAATAATTTGATGTGATTAGTAACCATCCAAATTCTACTTCTCAATTCCCAATGAATATAAATCCTTTCATACCATTTATATCACCTAGACTTGAATTCCACATAAAATCATTGTCTAGTTCAGAGAAACACTCTACCTTAAAAAAATCTCCTCATATTTTAACGTTTTAGAATAGAATTAGGGGTGTAAAGTGGTCATAGTGGGGATAATATATCCTATAGTGGTGATGATAATAATCTTCTATAAAAATATAACATAATAGAAAAAAGTAACACAACAATGTTGGAAATGTAACCCACATTAGCGAAAGCATAATAAAACTCAGAAGTAATAATTAACAAGATCAACATTGATCTTTTAGAATAAAACACCATCTATGGATAAGAATTCATGTCATAAGAGGTCATATAAGGTAATAGATAAATAATAGGGTAGCACATGGGACACCATAATTATATACATTTAATTAAGATGATACACCATGAAAAAATAATAATCTCAAACTGGTGCATGAACTTCAAAGGTCACATGCCATCCCTCATATACTAAACATCCCAACATGATCACGGAGGTCCATCTCCAGATCTTTAACCACTACCTAATAATAGAATTGTTATGTGTACACGTGTCCCATAGAACCCATGTAGGGTGTGAGAATATAGCTTAGTAGGACACCGCCAACATGTTCATATCTTAAATATGTGATAATGAGTGATTTCTAAATATAAAATTAAATTATCAAATTAAAAATAAATAACTACATCCTTCACATAAACTCAGTATCCAAAATCATACAGTCATCTACTTCATCCATCATTTGTATATCATGAACCTCAAATTTTAGAAGTTGAATAGAGTATATGTTTTCATAGGTATAATCCTACTGGAGAGGATCCTTATTATAAATCCCAATGAATCCCCTAATAAAAATTCATCTTAGGTGAACCCTCAGGTTCATCCTCTAAACTCCATCTGGAACCTTGTTCCATAAAAAATATCATTGTAATCTAAAAAGAAAAGCCTAAAAAGTACCTGGTCCCATGAACCACATCTCGAAGAACCATTTTCGACTCAAAGACAGATGTCTCAAGGAACATTGAGGGTTTTACTTAAAAATAATCACTATCAACTCAATAGATGATGTATCAAAAAAGAGTGATGAATTTCATCTAAATTACTCATTATCGACTCAATAACTAATGTCTAAAAAAATGAAATTATATGTCCTTACAATATCATGTTCCATCATCATCAGATAATATTAAAAGCTTAACCACCCAACTATTGGTCCCATCACTTTCAACTAATGACTCCTCACCATCATGATGGATTTATATGGAAATTAGCTTCAGCTCACTGATGGTAAATCCCATACTAATCCAAAACTAACATATTTATCAACAAACACTTTTTCTCTAAACCACCTCATAATTTGAGTCATATATTTTTCAAATGACTAAAAAATAATTCGGAAGATAACATTGATAATAAATCACCAAAAATGTACTTGAGCCACATCATCATGGATCTTCATTCCCCTACAACCATGTATCTCATCCTTATGGTCAACACCATCCAATATCAAATGAACCATACATGTATATTGATTCCCTCATAACCTCAATTAGTCAACTTTGCGGTATATCATAGTGATCAAAATAACCCTAAGTATTTAGGTCAATCCTAGCCTGATGATCATATCACCTCAATCCAAGGGGTCATCACCAAATAAATCCACATACCGAGATCACCTCATTTCAACTGAACGCATACTTTTAATATAATAAAAATAATTTTAAAAGAAAGTACACACCCATCATAATCATCCCTTGTTATCTAAAGCCTCTCACCTTGATTAAAATTTTTTTAGTAGAGTTGGATAATTTCAATAGACATATCATGTGATTAATTTAATAATTAAAGGTAAAACATTGAATTATTAGGGTCTCTCTTGGGCAACCCAAAAATGGTATCGAGAACACCGACTAGAAACACCAAAATATCAAAGTGAAATCTAGGAACCACCTACATCATACTGGAAGGAATTCACTCATCTGATTCAACCTCTAAACAGATGTTGTTTAAAAAAAATTGGCATTTTACTTGAATGACCAAACAGGTGGGTAAATAACTCGCTGGAATTTAGTGAAATATATGGGTAGAGGAAAGTGAAATGAAAGGTAGTGGATTAAAGGTCTTACCGATGCAGATTCAATGAGTATGATGGAGATCAAAATGGATCTAATATAGAGTATTTTCCTCAAATCCTAGAAGAAGTATAAGAGAGATCCAATATATTCTTAGTGGAATGATACTCATGAGGGAAAACAAGAGGGGAATCCATATTAAGAATAATAAAGGGAAAATGGTAATTTTTCCCTTTAAAGAGGCTTCATGGTTACCACATCGTTTTGAAAATCGTCCACCAAACATTTGGTTCACACTTCCCATGAACCGGACTCGAAAAAACTAGGAGCATGGTTTATGAGACTATTTGGAGCATGTGTGGATATCATTTTACAAGGCACACACCTCACATGGTCAGGCGCATAGTTTCCCTAATCATGTGGATGTCATGGGAATCCTCTCTACAATATCATACAGCGACCTCGCATGGACATACACCTCCTTCCTAATAGTTTGTCAAAATGTTCCCAATGAATATTGAGGGTTGTACGATTACTCGTTGGAGGCCGCACCATTTTTCTAAATCGTTCCCCTCTACCTGCACTTCCCCAAGAGTTGTGTTTTCATCCTCTAATGAACCCAAAGCCCACTCAAAATCATAAAGAACATTTTGAGCCTTAAAACTCATCTTAAAATTTGAATATCAATAAAATATTTATATTCCTCACCAATAAAAATAAAATTGTATTGATTGAGGATTTCAACCCACTCCAAAAGAATTGGACATTAAACACATATTCATACACTTCACTCATTGAAAAAATAACATGCCTATATTTTCTTTATTTTTTTACAAAATTCCATGAAATATTAAACACCTTTCCTATATTCATCACTTATTATTTGTGTATTTATCCAATTACGATCTAATAATTACATATACCAAAAATACAATATATGAATATAATAAACATAGGAACATTTAAAAATATATAGAAATAAAATAAATATATATAAAAATACATATAATTTTATAATCATATAAAAATAAATGAACATAATATATTAAAAATATAATTGAAATAATTATATATACAATATATAAATTAATAAAATTAATAAATTATTAGTATATAATAAATGAATATATAATTTTTATGAAAAATAATTAAATGGATAAAATATATAAATGAAAAAAAATTATAAAAATTCTACACAAAGAAAATAAAAATTTAACTTATAAAAATTGTAGATGAAAAAAATATATTGATGACGAATAAACTGAAATAATTAGTAAATAAACATCATATTTCATGTAATTGAGTTGGAGTGTGATAAAAAATAGATAAAAAAATAAAATTTAATAATATAAAAGATATAATAAATCATCAGAAAATGAAAATTGAAATTTATCTCACAAAAAATTAGATGTATGAATTACATAGATTATAAAAATGGTGAAAACAATAATAATAAAACATTAGATTCAATGATTTTAATTAAGATCATGATTGAAATAAATGATCGGTGATAATGATGGTGGAAGATAGAGGAGAGATATTGAAGGATATTGGATAAATGTGTAACATGGTGATTATAGATGAAAAAAGTGGAAAATAGTTGGGGGATTAAATTATTTATAAGGAGTAATTAATATTAATGAACATGAGGGTGAGTTGTTAACTTTTAGAACTTAGGATTTAAAAATATCAAGAATTGGTGGAATGAAAAGAATGTAATGTCAGATACATTTTAATTTTTTAAATAGTAATTTACATTTATTATATAATAAATATAGATAAAATAGATATTTAATATGGATAAAATATAATGAATATTAAAAATAAATGATTTTAACATTAGTTATACTAATAATAGATATTAAAAAAACTAACCATTGATATTTTCTCATCGTTTATATTTATATTTGATTCTCAAACCCCATTTTTTGGAGTTTTCACATTGGTTATAAGTATAATCAATGTTAAAACCATGAACAATAGGTTCTTTCACATTGGTTATATTAATAACATCTGTTAAATAATTAGTTATCATGATTTTCATTAAAGTTGCTAAAAACCAATAAGAAATCCATTAAGAAAAATCTATAAAATTTTATTTTATGTTGAAGTTATGTGAAATATTATATTTAATTTTGAGCGATAAGTCATGATATATAAATCCTAGAAAAATATTTCTTTTTCCCATTACTAAATGGAAGAAATCATTATGATAGAGTATCATTTAATCGATCAGAATGTTAAATAGGTACTACTAAAGTTGGAATACATGTCAACACAAAATAAACATGTAAATACCATAATAAATTAGATACCTTGTGATGGTTTTGTAAGATATATGTTTGATAGTGGAGTACCACCACCTCCATCCAACTAGATGTCTTGTATACAGGACCCCACCCCCCTATAGTATTATTTATTTATGAAAAGGTATGGTAGCTCTTTTGGATTAATTTTCCTGATTTTTGAACCTATATTTTTAAAATTATGAGATATACTCTATTTATTTGTTGAAATTTCCAAATAATCATTAAATTATTCAGAGATATTGGATATGGATATAATTTTTTAGTCCTGTTAAAAGGGGGATCAATCCCATGTTGAATACATAGAAAGAGGCATATTATTTAAATCTTAATTCAAGGGGGGCATGTTTAGTTATTAATTATTGATGAGCATTATAATCAAGGAAGTGGTTTCATGAGGATATTTTCTTTTTACTAGTTTTTCCCAAGATGATATTCAATCATGTGAGCTTACAATTGGTTATTAGTGAATCGTTTTTTCACTATATATATGAAATCATTTTTTCACAATATAAAGGCATGAAGCTTTTTCTTTTTTTATGTTTAGTGTTGAAGGTTATTGATTAAGATATGTTTAATAATTTTCAAAAATAATTTGGAGCATGTTACAAAAAAAATTCATTTATTTTTTTGTGGTTTTTTTAAAATTGTATTGAGAATACATACAATTTTTTTCAAGAATCCATAAAGAACTGGTATCATAATGATTTGATGAGTTTTAGAAGAAGCTAAGGACATTATATATTCCAGATGAAAACCATCCAAAACACTATATGTTACTGTAAAACATGTGTTTTACAAGGAAGTTTATTTTATAGTAGGGGATCCCAAAAAATTGTTAATGATGTTTTTTTGTTTTTGGGGTTTTGAGGAATGTTGTTCCATAGAATAAGTAAAAACACTGAAATTTGTTTCATTTAAATTGATATATTATGGATGGAATTTTATTATTCCATGAGTAATAAAACTACGTTTCAATGGACCTATAGAAGATTAAAATAGAACCTACATAATATAAGTTAAATGCTACATTAGAATGACTACAACCTATGGAATACTAATTGATAACAGACTATTTTTTCATGATTCATATATCTCCTCAGCCAAGATATATTTTAATAACTTATTCTAAAATTCATTTCTATGGACAATGATTCATTCCAATATTCCATCCCAATATAGAATAAGTAAAACTATATCTATAAAAATTAGGATAATCAATCCAGTAAGGATGGTATTTCATTATTAACAAAGAGTTAATATCTAGTTATTTTTCTAAAAATAGTTTCTATGATGTGTAAATTATCTTTGTGCATTAAGGGAAATTAAAAGTTGTTTCCAATTATTTATCTTCACCTTAAATGTGGGTTTCTAAGCAATATTTGTTGGAGAAAATGGTTGTTACACCAGGGCATAATATTTGTTATCATTATGATTCCCATATATTAGGAATCATTAATTTAGTTTCTTGAGTAAATGAATGGTTTTTTTAATGATTAAGATGTTTGTTTTGTAATCATTTAGAGTCAAACAGAACAAAAAATTTTAGTTTTTTTGGGATTTTGGGAGACTAAAATAACAGAAAATTGACTCAAAATCAATAATGTGGTTTGGATAAATTTACTCATCGTAATATGGGATAATTGAAGATCAATTATCAGGGAAACTTTTATATTTTCTCAATATTGTGGAGAAATATTTCATTATAAATAGTGGTGTTTGATTTAACTTTAATAAGAGAAAATTTTTAACTCTAGATATATGTTTGAATATAAATGGTCCTAAAGAGTATAATATCATATTCTATATCACTAGAAGATCAAGAGAGTTTCATCATGAGTATGAAAGTAGAGATAATTTATACACTATTATCAATCTAACTTCATTCATGTTTTATTAAGATTATGATTATTTCACTTAGAGGTGTAGTGTATTGTCTGGGTTAATGAGAGTAGTGAGTTTTCTACATTGTCAGAGTTATAAACCATGAGGGATATAAACCTTGAGGTTTTGTGATGAATCTAGAATTTGTAAACAAACAGGATGGATACTTAGTAAATTCGATATATCATTATACTACCCTTGTTAACTCCTAAAATAGAGAACAATGCTAGTGAACCAAGTAAAAACTGTTTGAATCTATGTTTTCTTGATTTATAATGTCATATTGATTGTGAGGGATAAAGTTATTCTTTATAACAAATGGATATAGATTATTGGTTAGGGTTGTTAGAATAACGACATCATGCCCTGATTCACCTCTCACCCCATACCCCACCACTCTTAGGGTATGTTCCACATCTAGGACTAATAGTTTTTTCATAAGATTCAATTTTTCTATTCTAGGTGATTTGGAACCATATTGTCATTCATGGATGACCAATATTAAAAATTTTCATAATCTCGTTAAATATGAACATGATCTACACACAATGAATACTATTAAATATGATTTTCATATTCCTATAAAATCTAAAAAAATTCTTCACATAGGGTAGACAATAAATAAATAATGATAGAGATAGAGAAAATTTATGTAATTTTACCGAAAATACTTATAATAATTTAAACATGACTTCTTTGAGTCTATGAGTTTGACTAGGGGTATGTTGAAGGAGAAGTGATGGTTCTTATATTTAAATTTTAATATAAATATGGATACTCATATCCAAATAACATTATCTACAAACTTATTTTATAGTTAATTCTGAAATAAATAATTATATCGATTAATTATCTAATGATTTGATTCCCACTTGATGGAATTCGGATAATACCTTCATGTATCTTAATATTAGTTCCTCTAGTGACATCCACATTTTCTCTATAAAGAATGATTTAGTAGCCTTGATCCATCATGTGATATAATTAAGAATCAATATATTTCCAACATATCTATTTAATAGAATAATTTGTATACTATTTTTTAAAATAATAGTATAAAAAACTTCCTTCCATTATTCTTATTCAAAAATAAAAACCATATCATAGAGAATTATTTAAATTATCATTAAATATTAATAATTATTATTAAATTTTAATTAAATAATTGTGTTGATAATTACTGTTTATTTAATATATAACTACCTAAATAAATAATTATTTAAGTGAAAAAATAAAATAAATACCAAGTATTTATTAATTATATTAAATAATATTGAATACTGAAACATTAACTTCGTAAAATATCTCTCCAAATAAATAAATACAATATTCTCTTTACCTCACTAGAACAACATGTTACTATTATGAGAAATTGAAAACTCTACTATAATATTCTGATCAAAAAATAATTTGGGATTGAATTATGATTATCATTAATTTAATAGTGATTGATCAACAAGAAAAGATCACTTATCCTCTAATAAATAAAATTCATCTCAATCTAATGAATTTTTGGATACATTTAATATAACACTATCTAGGTACCTTTTCTTATGATATTGGTTCAAACATATAGTCCATTTGTGGGTATTTAAAATCAAATCATGGATCATATAGAAATAAAATAATTGTTACAATGAAAACCTTTATACGAATGCTAAATGTGTAATAAAATCAATTTTCTATATGATATCTCAGCAAGAATGATGTATAACTATTTTCTCATCCCATAATCTATGATCTATCCTTATTTGAGTTTATATATTTAATTCATTATATGATTGATGATAATGGATTTTTCATAGGAAATTAAATCTGAATTGAATAGCCAAATATATCATTTTTCTAATAATCAGAAATAAAAAATCCAATCATGATCATTTGGTTACTATCATTCCTATAATAAATCACATAATGTGAGTTATATAACAAATATAATATATCTCATGGTTTCAATAAATCTTATAAGTTTACTGTTATTTACATAAATTAACAATAATCTCGAATGTATGGAAAATAAAGATACCCATATATAGAAATATTGATGAAAACATAGTATATGGAATACTTGTGTTTAGTTCATTATTCATGATCATTTATTTTTGGATATATCCAAGTGTAAATTTATTGATAAGAATTCCCAAATCTTATGGGTACCTAACACCTAATATTCACATGTCATTTGTTACCTATCAGAAATATTTATAGAGACCACTACACAAAGCTTTAAGAATACTATCATATCATTCATTGGTTCTAATTATAGAATGGGATATTTTTTCCAATCAATGTAAAAAATCATTATCACATATATCTTGTATATGTAAATATCAATTTGTGATATTAATAAAACATATATTTATATATATAAAGTATCATTTATAATTTTGTAATCGATAGTAGATAATAACGTTAGTTTTCGATAACCAACTCTAACAAATCTTATACTGCATTACCTATATTAGTCATTAAGGAGTCGCATTCATAGGTTGTAAAACCGTAGTGAGTAGATAATTATTCTAAATGAAAGGTAAGTAATTTTTTTTGGATTTGGTTCATTTTTTTTTATTATTTTTATTTATTTATTTTCAATATATTTTTCAAAATAATTTTTAATGTTTAATATTATTTTATTTTTTTATTAAAAAATGAATGTTTTTAATAAAAAAGTATTTTAATCTGATGTATTTATAGATATCATGATAAAATTATGTAAAATGTGGTATTGTATATTTTTACGCAATATTATTTTCATGTTTTATTGATTTACAATTACTTTCTTGAGTGTGATATATTTATATTAACTTTGATTAGTTTTTAAAAATAAATATATTGTGTTAGGATTACTCTCCCTTTTAAATATATTGTTTAGTTTATTATTTATAAAAATACATAGATATATTTTGATCAATAGTGGTTGAATGGTCTTCATGATGCATTACGATTTGTGTAAATGTGCTTTTACTAGTTGTATTTATAAATGACATATATTTGAGTTTTTAATCATTATAATTTTCTATTTGTAATGTCTAATGGTTTTAATTAGGTATTTTAGATTAAATTACTATAATGTAATATCCCTCATAATATTGAGTTTATAACTTCGGTTTAGTTCACAAATAATTGGACTACTTGAGGCATACTTGAGGTTTCACTCTCTATTGTTTAACAAACATATAATAAGGTTTTAATAAATTCATGTTTATTTAGGTAAAATGTAGATTTACATTAAATGTCAATATGTTTTCTTCTTTTTTACATAGTTTATAACATGTATTGGGGTCTTATAGATGGGTAGATATTATCACCTTCTCTATTTTTAGGTTTTTCTCTGTATTATTTGCAGAGATATTTATTGAGACCACTACCGGGCCTTCTGTTTTATGCCTCCATGTGTTTAATGTGATGACATTTTTATATATATTTTTATTTTCTCTAATTGATTCATATTAAAATTTGATTTGTACCAAAAAACTATAAATTTATTCGGGGTTTGATTGTTGGGTTTTATTTTTCATTAAAGATTCAACTCATTCTCGGTTTATTTATAGAAATGATTGACCTTGGCATGTATGTTTTTTTCAGATCATTTGTTGGGTTATCAAATAAATATTGGGATTGTGTTATTTCTGTGGTTTCAAGACTGTCATGTGAAGGTAAACATCTAGGTATTTAGTGTTTGGGTGGGTCATCATGGATTGATTGGCCTTTACCTGAAGAAAGAGTAAACTAATTTTGTGTTGGATTATCAATGATTGTTATTTTTTATAAGCCCTCTTAATTATGATTTTAGATTGAATGTTTTAAAAACACTAATTATATTGTATCTTCTCAAAGCTACACTCCATGTGGATCATCAGGTGGTAAGAATATTATACTATTGAGGGTCATTTTTTGTTATCACTTAAGTTTTTTATTGTTTGCAGGTAGTGTCCTAATATTTATTTTTCTTTGTCCTTTACTATCCATGTTGGGTGAATCCTTTCAGAGTGTTAGTTATTGAAATATTTTCTTATAGTATATTTATTATGTAGTAATGATACTTTTGTTATTCAACAGAACACAAAAAATATCTTATGTATTTCAAAAATCTATATTTGAATACTTTTTTTCTAATCGAAACTAAATAGGTTCCAAATATAAAAATATATTAAATGCTTAATATTTATTGTTGTTTAAACATATGTTCAGGATTTAATTTAGATACTAAATTTTTTTATATAAGAAAATATTATTATATACTAAAATTTATTAATATAATATTACCAAAACCAAAAAATATTGTAATAACTTGTCTTATATGTTTTAAAATCAATAAAATGAATGTCAAAATGTGAATATTCTATTTTTAAAAAAACATGTAATATGATTAAAATTTGAATATTTGAGTATTTTTAGTATGTAGTTAATATATTTAAATTTTTAAAATAGATTACATATAAAATATTAAATATATGAACTTTTTTTAGAAGATTTTATATTCCATAATAAATACTTTTTAGTTTTTTTTAAATAAATATCATTTTTTGTGTGTTATTAAAATTTAATATTTAATTTTTAAAACAAGGAAAAGATAAATATTTGAATACTTTTTACAATGAATTGAATATTTTTTTAGTTTTTAAATAAATAAAATATTTAATAAAGCATATAATAATATTTTTTCAATATTAAATATGTTTTGTAACACCCTTAAAATTATAAAAGAATTAACTTTTAATCAATAGCATGCATGACACGCAACACGAAGCATAAAAAAGAATATAACATCAGAAAAATTTATGATATATTATATATTTTAAATAAAATAATCTATTATATATCATTAAATTGATGCACCACTGATTCTATCGTGCGATACATGCAATATTGATTTTAGGATTGAAATAACGACTTTCTTTGACGGCTTTCATTACACACAAGACAACTTCTACAAAATAATATTATTATTATTATTTAATATCATAATTATCACATTTTTATTAAATTGGATGTTATAGAAAGTATTAAATAACTTATTAAAATTTATCGTTTAATTCATTGGCCCCTAATTTATTAGAAGTAAAAAAATAAAAGTCATTGGAATATAAAAGAATTTTTCTTTGAAATGAAATTTTTATGTGCCCAAAGGCATTTTACCCCTATAAATTCAACTAATTAAAATTACAGAATGAAATAAAATAAATAAATATAATATATTTATTCAATAATAATTACATTCATCTATTATAATTTATACTCATAATATAAGAACAAATCAAATTTTTTGCAAAAAAAAGAAATATTTTTATAAAGGGGTTTATGCCTTTTAATGGAACACTTTATTTTAGCTGAATTTTCAAATTATTATATGATTATTTAAAAACCTAATTTTTGAAATAATAATTTCAAAAGAATCATAGGGTGAATTGTTTTTATTTTTCTGAGATGTTTCAGTTTTTGAGGAATAGTGAACAATACTATATATTAATGGAAAACAATCATTTCTTCTAAATATATTATATATTTAATTCATATTTAGAATTGGTTTTATAGTAAAAACAGTTCAACAATACATTTAATCTCTCAATTTAGGTCATTTTACTCATTTTTAAATTTAATTTAGATATATAATATTGTTAAATTTTTAAACATTTTCACATTAAAAACCTTTTCTCTCGTCACATTTATGGGAATAATTTTAAAACATTTTTATCCATATTTGTGAATATAATTTGGAAAAATAGATTAAATATTTTGAATAATCATAATTTCTAATTTATAATACTTTCAAAATAATATTTTAACAAATTTATTAGTGAATAAAGATAAAAATAATTATTCTGCTTAAGAGAAAAATGAGTTTATGAAGGGAATAAACATTAATCAATAGAGGAAAATGATCTATGAAAAGGTCAAAAATTCATTGGATAGCCACATTTAGACCATTAAACCTCCATTATCAAATTTTTTCTATAATGGATGCTTATTTTTATGTTAAAACATGGTTACATCAACTTCTTTTCAGAAATGTCATTTCTGTCTACTCACCTACTTATAAAAGGAAGCCACTTTCATCTTCTCTTCACACCTTCAGACCACTTAGGTTGAAAAAATCCCAACCAAAATAAATATCTAAAATCTATTTTCTTATACTTTAATACATATCATAGGTATATTTCCAACTCAATAAGGCATTAATTAAAACATAAAGAGGATCCCCAAAGAAGAGTTAATGTTCTTCTAAAAGAATTTTTATTTTTTTCCCTTTAAACATCATTAAATAAATTTTATACCATGATAATATATTAAAATAATTATTTTATATATACTGAGATGTTTTTATGTAATTTCTATCACCTAAATCCATACACACTTGCATGAAATTGGTTAAAAAATCATTGATCGTGTGTAAGGAAGATTGCTGTCTCACAAACTAATGTCGTTCATTTTTTCCATTACCACCTATCAAGGGTTATAATTATTATGTAAATACTATTAAAATATTATATTTTTAGTTTTTATTAATTTTATGCTTCTTTATTTAATATATAACATATAACTTCATTCTTTACAATTTTTGGGAATATGATAACGTTATTCATGTGTATGGAGGACTACGGTCTCACGATGCAATGTTATTCATCCACGCATTACATGGAATATATTAATAAATTTTATAATTAACATATGATATATATATGAAATATAAATGATTTTAAATTAATATATATATATATATATCATTTTCATTTCATTCTTTCAATATGACAAAAAATGGAAAAATCCATCATGCATACGTACGACCTATAATCTCTATGAATAGGAAATTCAATTTCATTCAATAATATTATTGACTACTCAATATACATATATAATAAATTTATATCATATTTAAATCATGGTTTAAATTCTTTGGATGATAAAATAATGAATTATTTCATCATAACAAGAAAATAACAAGTCAAAACATACTCTGAAAAAAAGGCAACTAACACCCAAGACAATGAAAATAATAAAAAAAATTAATGAATGGGTGATAAGTTGCTATAAAAGGATCATATATAATGTCATATATATTAATATGATCCTTTAGAAAGTTAAAATTTTTATTGAAACCATTATATATGAGTCCAAATCATGTTCAGCTAAATGAATGGTTGAGGAAAAGTATTTCTTAACCCAATTTCTACTTACTTGGGTTAAACATCTACTTTATTGAATATTTCATGTTAAGATTTTGTGTTTAAAATTTTTTATTGTCTCAAATTTTATTTTCAAATTTTATTATTTATTTATTTTGGATACACATAATCTAATCATTTATTAATTATAACTTCAATATTATGAGCATTTTAATGGTTTATTTCACTATGTCATTCTAATCGATATTCATTAACCCTTATATTTTAATAATACATTGTTATTAAATATCTATATCAAGTAATAGTTCCATTTTCAACTGTACGGTACTTAAAATATTTTATATATGTTTTTCAAAAAAATATAACTTCATTTTCCTCTTCGGTAAAAATATTTTTTATTCCAAAACACTGTTTTCTCAAAAATAAAAAATATTTTAACCCTCATATAATTATTTTTTTAAATAATTTTCACCCATTTTTTCTCTTTAAAAAAACTAAATGTAATATTTTTTTCAAGACAATTCCCATTTTTATTTTACTGGTAATGTGATGGAAAAAATATTCAATGTTTACAACATAAACGAAATTTACATCGCTCATGAACACCTAAATGTCTTCAAGAATAATTTAAATGTATCGAAGGTTATTTTCAAAGATTTTATTTTCAAGAAAAATTGAAAATAAGGTTTTAATATTTTATTTTCAAAAAAAATATTTTCCACGTTGTCTTATTAAATGAAACGGTTATATTCCTCAAAAAATTAATGAAATTTTATATTTTATCAATGAAGAAACCAATAATTCTTACTCAAATGGATATAAATTGTAATTATACAATACTTATTATACCTATTGATTAATAATTATTATTTTTACCATGTATAATATTTACATTATCTTACTTGAATCAATTTTGTATTCATTAAATTCCACTTAATTTATTCTCTTTGAAGTGATCTTTAAATATTAAGTTTCCATTCTATATCCACCTTACCAATAATATATATAATTATTTCAAAAATAATATACCAATTTTTCATACAATGTTTACTTTGATAGTAATTTTATTATCCAGGTAAATATTTACAAATATATATTTTTTACTCAATATGGATATTTGATATGGCACATTTTTTGTGAATTAAATTGATTATTTCATATATAAGGAATTATTTAGACTAGTATGACATGGGTTAGGGGCCATTTAAATCGATCCCATTAATTTTTCAGTAGTCTCATGGATATAATCCAGCTGGATAAACCCTATGAATATGTAACCACTATGTTTTAAAATATATTGTGAAAGGAAATGAACTAAAATGTAAGGTTGGACCAACTAAATTAGATTGTACCCAGTATGTTTTAAACCATCTTACATTGGAAACTTTTAATTTAATAAATAATCATTCTCTTCATTCAGATTTAGTTATTCTTACCAATGAGATTTTCACTATGAGGAAATTAATGGTTTCATTTCATTGTCATTTTATTGATTAAATGGAATGTGTGCTCAATTATTTACCTTGAAATAATTATTTTTCCATATCAATTCATGCAGTCAAGTTATTCAAATGGAATATTTGTTCAGTTATATTCCTTTTGATAATGACCAATATTATTGATTCCTTATATCTTCTATTGTACATAACCCTTATTGATAATTTTATCCCACCTATATTTTTTTCATTTACCTAAGATTAATTAATGTTTACTATGATAGATATGCATGGATATTTCTGAGAGAAAAAATTTATTTTTCAAAAAATATTATGTTGTAATGTTTTAATCAAATATAATGGGAGCCTCATGTATGTACCTGTTATCCCATGATTAAAAAAATATTCTATCATTTATCATGTATTTCCTTTTATCTTATTCCAATGTAATGGTAGCAGGCACCAACTTCTGGTTACTAGGGGTAGAGGTCACTATGGTTGGTATCATATGTGTGTCAGTAGAAACCATGGAAACGGTATTTAAGAAAACATATATTAATAGACATAACATTGTGATATACATTATGGTTAAGAAAAGAAGAACATCTTAATGTTTAGGGATTATTCATTATGTTTCATAATGATATCATCTAATATAGAATATTACCCTATTTAGAAATTGAGCCTTGAAGAAGGAATAAGAACCACATCAATTCACATAATCCAAAGGGTAAATAAGGATTTTGTATTGATGGTTTTAATCCAATCATTCAAATGGAGGTTGTATCAAAAACATTTTCATCATATGAGGTATTATAATCATGTGGAAATGAGGAAAAGAAATATTTATCTTAGAAATTTGGTTTTAGGGGGAATAATGAAAAGAAGAGGATAGATGGAAAAAAAGATGGATAAGGGGAAGAAGGGGAATTAGTATTTTCCCACATTTAATAATTATTGAATGAAACACCTGGTACATGATTAAAATTATTGGGATTTTGTTACAAGTTTGTAGTGAAAGGAAAATATGATTTTGAATGTAAGGAAAAGAAAAAAAAATTAATTAAAATTGATTCAACTATATGGAGATATGGCACAACACATATTAATTACCCATGCATCATGG
Organism: Viscum album; assembly: GCA_963277665.1. NCBI lineage: Eukaryota > Viridiplantae > Streptophyta > Magnoliopsida > Santalales > Viscaceae > Viscum > Viscum album. The sequence continues at coordinate 2,020,897,780 of OY728127.1, forward strand.
AAATATACCTTATAATAAGATAAATAATAAAGGACAATCTTATATTTCTAATATAAATATAGAGTAATGATTAATGTTCTTCTTATAGAATTCATGAATTATTTCATTTCATTATTTTATTATTGATTTACGTTTTATGATAAACATGACATGTATTATTATTGATGAATAGGACTATTTCATTAAATATTTGAGAGAACATGTTGAACAATATCGATATAAAATAAAAATTATTTTTTTGAAATGTTTAACATCATAGAAAACATATGATTAAGGGAAATACACCCCTTAATATGTTCCTGACTTTATGTTAATGAATTTGGGATAATATATGATTGATATGGATATTGTAAATTATATATTACTAACTACCTTAGAACTGATTATTTATTTACTAGAATAGTGTTTTTTACCATTGATGAAGTCTATAAGATTTTTGGCTTTAATGAATACATAAAATAACTAATGTTTCATATAAGGAATAAGTAACAATTCATGATTTCAATAAGGTTTTATGTTCACTCATGTAATTTCAATTTTGTAAGAGAATAACTGATGAAGTAATTTACATGATTTTTTGTGAAAATTAAGAGCCACATTATCTTGTTTGGGGTATATAATTTTTTTGTTACCTTCCTTTTAAATTTGATTATAATTATTTTGGATGTGCTTTATGGTTATAAATTGGTGGAATGGATTAAGTTAAACATCTGATGTTATTGGATAGATGTTTTCTATAAACCATTTTACATGAGGATAAATCACATTCAACTAAAATAAAGCGCAAGGGATGGTATTTCTTAACTCAGTTTCCACTCATTGGGTTAACATATAAATCATTAAAATTTTCATTCTAAGATTATTTTTTTAATGAATATTTATTATATTATGTTATATTTACACTTAATTTATGTGTATTTACATTGGAAACACATAATATATTCATTTAATAATTCTCACTTCATTACTGTGATCATTTTAAGTGTTTATTTCACAATCCTATTCTAATAGATATTTTTTATTCTTGAATATGAATTGGTGTAAATTACATGAAAATTTACTAGTAAACACATAAATTTTATTACGAAATATTTATTAATGATCTCTTTCGTGTAATAGTACCATTTTCCACTATTTGTCATATAAAATCATTTTGAAAATATTTATATGAAAATCTCACTCCATTTCTCTATTCGATCTGAAGTATGTTTTATTCCAAACCCATATTTTCTAAAAAATTTCAAAAAAAATCTCCCATTGAAAATTATTTATTAAATGATTTTTAAAAAATCTTTAATCATTTAAAAAATTCAAATTAATCTTTTTCAAATTTTCAAAACAATTCCCCTTTTTATTTTACACCAAAAGTGAAAGAGAAAATTTTTTAAATTATATATCATGAATATAATTATAATAGACCAAGAGTACTAAAATGTTTTGAATATTATTTTATAATTTTCATAATCGATTTTTAAATAAAATTATTTTCAATTTTTCTAAAATTATTTTGTTTAAAAGTGACTTTTTTGAAATGGATTTTCCAATATATGAAAAATAAAAAAATTTATATTTTCTTAATGAATGTTTTTAAAAATAAATTTTCTTTTATAAATTATAAAAACACTTATTATTTATCCAATTGGTATACTTCATATTTATATCATCCTTATTCTTCCTCTGGTGGTCTTATGATTATTTTGACCATGTATAGTATTGACATTCACATACTAGGATCATTTATTTTATTCATTAACTTTACCTTGAGTTATTCACTTTTTAGTGATCAATGAACATTAAAATTAACATAATTATCTATATTATCTATCAGGGATATTTTTTTCCAAAATTATATACCATTGTTTCATATGATGTTTACTTTTATAGTTATTTGATTATCTAGGGAAATATTGATAAATCTATACTATTTACTCAATAAAAAATTTGACAAGTCATCATGTTTATGAATTAAATTGATTATTAAATATATTATGAATTATTTGGTCTAGCATGACATGGGTTGGGGACTCATTAAAGTAATAAACTTGATGAATCGTTTGTCTCAGGAGATAAAATCAGTTTAACAGTCTCAATGCATTTTTAACCGGTATGTTTTAAACTATATTGTGAAAGGTATTGACATTTGAGATAAGGCTGGACAAAATAAATTAGTGTGAACCTATTTTGTTTCAAACTATGTTTTGAATGTTATTGATGGTAATGGTATCATGTACTTAGTAAACATGACATACAATAAATAAGAATTGAATTCATTTAGATTCAGATATCATTATCCATGAGATTTTCACTATAAAAAAATATCTTGATGCATTTCCTTCTAAATTTATTGATTAAGTGGCATGCATTTTTATTTATTTACCATGGAATATTTAGTTTTCCATATCTAATCATGCAGACTTGTTTTCTATGTGGATTATGTGATAATTTGTTAACCATTCGATATTGATTATGTTTATTGATTCATGACATCTTCTTTTGTACTTAACCCATAATGGGCATTTGATCTCACCCTTGTTTTTACCTCTCCGTAGGATTCCATGAAGTGTAATACGACTAATATATAGGGATATTCTATATTTAGTAAAGTTATATTCAAAAAACGATTATGATGTAATTTTTGTATTAAAAGGTAATGTGAGTATTGTATATAAATCTAGTTCGCCCAGACAACTAAACTATTTAGTCTTTTAGGGAATGTTTCCTTTTATCACATACCAATAGGATAGTAGTGGGAATTGAATCTTGGTTGTTGGGGATAGGTTTACTACATGTTTAAAATGTTATTAAAATATATGAAATTAATATCTCAAAAGATTTTATTTACCTAAAACAATATTTATAAAACAATAATAATAATGCATAAACTGAACCTTTGGTATTTTAAAATCGATCAATGTCTAGTAAAACTGGATATAGTATTTAGAAACAAAATATGATCTATTTTTAAAAATTATCTATTTAAATTTTTTAGTATATGTTGGACTTGTTGAAATTGAAAATTTTAATATTATGAAATGAATATTAAAAAAATTATGTTATGAATTTTTTAATTTTAATATGTCGTAAATTTTATTAAATAATAAAAAAATTCATTCATTATTTATTTTCATGTAAAAGTTTAATGATATGTAAAGTCCCAAAGCTAACCCCCACAAGGTTAGGTAGTAATCACTAATTCTAAGGTATCTTCATGACCATGGTAGGAATTACCCCTAAAAACAAGTCACTTTCAATTATACATTAAAATCCAATATAACATGAATAAAATTTAAAATAAAAAAATGTATTATATTTATATATATATATATAAATAGTAATGATACAATGTTTTGTGGTACAAATGAACCCTAAAAAAATATCACCCATTCTGAACAGATGTAATCCCAAATAAAAAAATATGATGGTGGTCTTCATATTTAGATATCCACTCCACTATGTATCCATATCCATTTTCCATCTCTTAGATTATGATCATCCATCCTCGGAATTAGTGGATCAGCATGGAAATAAGGAGAACAATGGTAAAGTGTCCATCAAATGGTGGGAATTCAAATAATATGTATTGTAATCTCATATAGTGATTCAATACCATAACATTTAGTTTCAATTTATATAAATATAGAATTAAGTAACAAAAAAATATACATATGTTGATGTCATAATTTTACATAACCATAATCATGATCCATCCAGATTAACTACCCAGTGCCCCATTTTGTCACACTGATAAAAAATAAATGATTAATTAGAAATACATATAAATCAGGTCCCATGTATCTTTATAGAGTTTCATTCTTAATAATTCACCATCGATGAACTGATCTTGAGATGTCGTAGGAAATACACTTATCCACCTATCTTTGAAGTATTTGATCAAATAACAAAATTTCATGTAAGTGCAAATATACTAAAAGATTAAATATCAATTTTGTATTATTTTTCCAAAAAAAATAATTATACTCAATTATAATAATAAAACATTATTATGAAAAAAAATACATACCATATATTCTATATTTTAATATATGGTAAATTTATTAAAAAGCACAATATTTAAATTTCTAAACATCTAAAGGATTTATATTTCATGTTTTAAAATGAAATATTTGAAAAAAAGTATTTATTTAGTTTTTTAATGTTATGACACATTAAATATTTAATATTAAATATTATAACATTATTAAATTACTAAAAATGTTATGTTAAATATGTTATAAATATTTTTAAAATATAGTAAACTATTTTTTGTTATGCATTAAAGGATTTAATATTCAATTTTCTAAGACAAAAACACATATTAAGTGTTTTAAAAAATAAATACTTAAATATACATTTTCTAACATATATATTTAAATTAAAAATTATTAAAAACATGAATAAAATGAAAAAAATACATTAAACATATTTTCAATGTTTTAAAATCCTCAAAATATGTATAAAAATTATTGTTTAGTTTTTTAACATAGAAAATGGTATGGAACTTATAAATACTTTTTAATACTGGTGGAGAAAGTTCACACCCACAGTCGATTATATTATTATGTTATGTCTGTGTTTATGAATATATAATATTTTTGTTTGTGTAAATATATACTTTGTGTTAAGTGTTAATATATTTGTTCTTGTTGTGAAATTTATAAATATAAGTGAATTATTATCTGTTATAGTCTTATGTATTTAACCATAAAAATCTTTTTCTTCAATTATGCATAATTATCAAGGGAAATAGTCATTATTTTTTCTCCCGGGGCTATCTATAACACTATCACTAACTAAAAAATTAATCAATTAGTCAACATTATCAGCCTTAAATTATAAATTCATAAATGGGTAATTTATATAGGAATTATTATATATATTAATATAATGTTTATTTATAACAGTCTCCCTAAAATATTGTCAAATTCATTTAATCGTATTTATTTGACTACCTCATTAAAAACCTTATCATGAAAACTCAGTGGAAAAATATGTAAAAGGAAAAAAGGGAAGAGCATTATCAACACTCTATTATAAATTTATAAAATCCATTTAATAATAGTCCTTTGTTTGGGATTCTCATTCTAATTTAAAAAATCATCTTCCATTCAAAATGAAAGTATTTAAAATAAATTTATTATTTCATTAATAATTTTATAACTATCTAATAGAGTAAATATTAATAGAGATATAATTATTATAAAAACCTAAACGGTTTTCAATATAAATAAATATCCCTTAATTTTTCATATTATGTTTTTTTAGGAACATATAAACATTATGTTTATTTTGGAATAAGATATTTAATATTGATAACATTAGTTATATGGGTACCATTTATCAGAAAACTTTTATCATTAGGAAATAGAGGACTATAATGATTTTTGTATGTTTTTATGTTTTTATTATTTAATTGTGTCGTTAAGACTTAAAATTTAATTTTTGAATTGTGAAAAATAGGTGACATCAATTTACACATTTTATTTATATTCTCCACTTAATGTTGGGAATTTTTTATAGAATTATTTTTACCTAATTTTTGGTTTCAGATATTTTTAGGAAGATAAATTAAATCAATTTTTGAAATTAATAAGAATCATAAAAAAATTACCACCTTATTTTAAAATAGAAACATAAATTAGATGTAATTCAGTTTAACCATTAAAGAAATATTGAAATGTTTATATATATATATATATATATATTATAGGATATTGTGTTTTATATGATATAAAATTGAATAAATTCATATATATATATATATATATATGTAATTATTATCCAATGAGATTAATATTATTATATGATAAAACTACTATTATTTACCAAGAGCATTGGAAGTTTTTTAATGAATTTTCATGTGGTTAGTTATTATAGTGTCTGCACTATGATAATATGTTGATGAAAAATTTAATCATTTACAATAACAAAATAATTTTTTTCTCATATGAAATCAATAAATTTTTCAAATATTTAAAATGTCATAATATATTTTAATATTTATAGAACTTAAGGGATGGTTTTAACATATTTGATGGTTTTTTCAATATAAAAACATGTTTTTGTTTATATATAATTGATTGATTAAACTAGAAATATATAATATTTTTAATTATTTTCTATTTTTGAGTAATCATCAACACGGTTCAATAATATTTCAACCTCAATAATTATTATTTACATACATTATTCTTCAAGAACAAAAAAAATTCTTATAATTAAATATATAATATTGAGGGGGGTGTATAATTTAAATATAAGATTATTTATATGTAAAATTATTTAAATAAACTATCATTTTAACTTCACGTCCCCAGTGAACTTTTTTTTATAAATGTATATATAAATAACTTATATATATATGTACATGTTTCACTAATATGAACTTATGGTCAAATATTTCATATTTATTTTGATTCATAATTTATAAAATATTATATTAAATTATAATTATTAAAATACATCACATTAGTAATGTAAAATATAAGCTCAAATTATATTATTTTAAAATATTCTATTTGGATATCTTAATAATGAAGTGTCATCAATGTCAGACAATGTAAATCTTTTCAAATACTATTTTTTATTATTAGTTTTCTATCTCTAAAAAATGATCACCACTAAAATGGCTAACATAGATATACCTAGAAAAGATTTATGAATTTAAAATAAATATCATAAAATGGTTTCAATGAAAATTATTAAAATATTTCATTCAAAACCACTTATAAAAATCATAAAAATAATTTGGTAATAATTATTGCATAAAAATATTAATTTAAAAATAAATTATAACTAAATTAATCATTTAAGATGAAATTATTAATAATTATATCATCATTTCAGATTAATAAATTAATAATTTAAAAACACTTTATAAAAACTTATTAAATCATTCAACTAATATAAAACTTTTTAAAAATTTCACATAAATTACATCTAAAACATATATTTTAAAATAATAATGATAATTTTAAAAATTTATAACTCAACATTTCACAAAAAAAATAAAAAATATATTGAAAGATATTTATTAAATTATTTACACTAGGCCAAAATAATTATAAAATTATTAATAAAAATTAAAAATAATACTAAAATATTTTCAATTAAAATTTTTAATACAAAAATAAAATTTAATAGAAATCATCATGAATAGTGAAAACAATATGAAAATTCTACAATGAAATTTTGAGTTAATATTTATCCATGACATTATAACCCCAATTATTTAATATAATGAATAACCAAGGCTTACAACCCAACAAATAATAATTATGTTATCATTTTCTACAAAATTTGATTAAATATTTTATTAAATAATCATAATAAAATTTTATATTTTCTATAAATTAAAATTATTTTTGTGTTTGTTTATATTAAATAAATACAATACACTGTGAATTTCTATTTTATAAAACAAAATATTAATAGAGAGATATTTTAAAACATTATAAAATTTATTAAAAAAATTCAAGTGATATGGTTTAAAAATTATTAACTATAAATGAATTTAAAATACACATGTGATAAAATCTAAATAATCTTATTTGAATCATCATTATTTATAAAATTATGAACATTTTGAATTTTTATCTTTTCAATTAAATGTTTCCAACAAGTATATTTTTTATGCATGATTTGGATGGTGGAAAATTTTCATAAAACATATATTTTTGGTTATCTTATTTTTATGAAATTATATACCTAAACATTATAGTTTTTGTTTTCCCATTATTATATTTAATTAATCTTATCATTATGAAATATATATATATTTCCGTGATATTTATGTTGACTGATATTATGATCTCCATAAAACATTATTTTTACCATTATAATTGTCTCTAATAAATATTCATTGTCACTTCAGTGAGATAACTTGTGATATTACATTGAGGATTTCTATTTTTATAATTAATATACAATTAATTTTAAGAACCACATTAATATAATTAACGATACATTGGCATCATTTTTTAGATACATTTAATTTTTTTTAAAGGTATTTTTTTGTAATATCCCATATTTGGTTTACCCAAAAAGTACAAAATTTATGTCATCACGTGGCCAAAAGTTCACCTCCCTATATTCTGAAGGCTTCCAACATTCAGCAAGGAACAATAATAATTCATTGGGAGGATATACTTGTTATATAAAAATATTGACATATCAATAATTAATTTAACATCCATGAATTAGATAAAAACAAAAATGGAATTTGGAATTATTGTGGTGGAGAAACCCTAATAAATAGTATTTCCATGCCATAATAAAATAAACACATGGAATTCCATTTAATTAAAACACTGGTGGAGGATTTCACATTGGTCTATGTTTTTTAGTTATATAGGGCCCTTAAAAATAGCATCTATACTTTTACTATGAATACTGTTTAACGGGTAACAATAGGTTCATCTAGAAGGAGACCTATAATTGATCAATAATTCTTCATGTCACTTTTTTCTAGTATTATTAGATTGTAATGAAATTGAATGATATATTGTATTGTTATATTCTTGATTAAAATATTTATAATTAAAGGTAAGATAATTAATAAATTAAATGAAATAAAATGGAAATGTAGAAACTTTTGATATAGAATATTTAAACATATGGTCGAAGTATATAGAAACCTTCTTTATTTACGTATGTTTATTATAATCTCATTTATTTATTGATTTTTATATCATTAATTATGTCAACTCAAATTATTTTAAACTATATGATATTAATGAACTAAAGTTCCCCTAAAACAACACTAACCCCTTATCTTTCTCCTTAGATATTATGATGAAAATACACCTCAATAGAGTGTTTATCTTCTCAAAACCCCAAGGTAGTAACTATGTTCAATTCACCAATTATATAAAATATTTCCACCATATGTTGATAGAGTTGGTTGAAGGGTGATTATATTGAATTTATAGTGAATGGAATAAGTAATATATTCATATGAATTTAAGGGGAAACAATATAATACTCCATTATGTTACATATTCATTATCATCAATATAACATGATAAAAATAAAAGGAACACTAATGAATTAAAACTCAATCTTCTCACTATCCACACCTCAGATCAACCAAAAATATTCTCTCCAAAAAATATATTAAGAGGGATGAAAGATGATATAGATAGTTAATATGATGTAAAAATGAAAAATAATGACTGGAAAAGGAGGAAGAAACATAAAACAAAAAAAATTAAGAAAATTGTTTGAATCTATGGGGATGATAAACTTATAATATTTTCCAAAAAAAATTTAAATGAATATTAATACCCTCAAAATAAATATTAAAAAACATAAATAAAGTTAAACTAAAATTACACCAAGACTATGTTGGTGAATCAGTTCTATCATTGATCCCTTTCCACATAGAAAAATAATATTCATCAATATCATCCTTCACTAATAGCTGCAATAGAATTATTATCTTTACATCATAAATAATAATTAAGAATCAATTTTATTCTTCTATATATATATAGTATTCACACTCCCCTTTATCTTGTATGGGTTACTCATTTAATGAAGTATTACATAATGATGTGGTGTATTTTTCTTCATTTTATTGTGATTTTCAATTATACTGGACTATAAATTTACACATGTTGTGTTGGATTTTTATTTTTTTGTTGACTTTGAGGATGGAATAGTATATTTATATTTTACTTTGAACTAAAAATCATCAATAAAATCTAGATGTATATTAGGAGGTAAGGTGGAAGTAGACATCTAAAAGGTTTTAAATATTTTATCTGAATATGATCACATGTGTGTGAGTTCCATGGTAAAATATGGAACACAAACATGTATTCTTGATTAATGAATTTAGTGTTGTGTGCATGGTATTTTTAATTCAGGATAGGGAAAATGTTGATTTTTTAGATCATGACAGTTGGTTAGACTTCGAGAAATTTTTTGGAATACCTAGTGTCTATCTAGTTGATGTTAATCGAGTATGGCTGTTTGGGATGATCTAGTGAGGCACATAGATAAAGGGTGTAGTACTGGAATACTATGAATAGATATGGTATTTTTGGTTCTTGTAGTGTTTTCAGAAGTTCATATCCCTAGATCGAGCATCTTGGAATGGAATTTTTTCAGTAGATCAGGTGAAATATATGACTATAAGTATAATGGGGGCATGATGATATGATAAGATAATATAGATTTTGTAACCTAAATTTTTTATACTGATAGAATGTTCTATGAATAGGTCAATTCATTTGATTATATTGAATTAAATTGGTTAAATAATTAACAGTAAGAGTGTGTTTAGAATTTAGAGGATGAGCTTAGATTTGGATCAGATGGTCTAAGTAATATATGTTGAGTTTCATATTTTGAGGGTTCTTTGACTCTACCATCAACCAAAAAATTATAAGATAAATCATTGAAATAAAAAAAATTCCAAAATATATTTTTCTTTTACAGTTGATAATTATTTTTTATTAAATTCCAATAAATAATTCAAAACCATTGTTATTTTCTAAATGATATATAATTATATAAATATGTTAATGTCATAGTATTTATATATAATGGGGAAATTTAGCATGAGGAATACATATGTAATATATAATGACTTCATTCTATCAAAATCCCTTATACTAAACACTTTCACTCTAGGAAACTTTTCTTCCAATGGAATTCCAAAAAATAACACCTAGCCTCAACTTCAAAATATTTATAAAATTAGTTCTAACAGAATGAAAAAATTTCACCATCATATGTACACTTCCATTTTTAATACTAATCACAAAACACTCTACAAATATTTTATGATAATGAAGTATATAACCCTATTTAATCATCTAAAATTCAATGATTATTCCTCAGGATCAATATTTTAAAAGAATATAAAACCATGATATAGATTTATTAAATTTAAGATAACAATATTTTCCAGTAGAATCCTATTTTTAGTGATAGTTTTTACAATGAAATGTAGTTAAATTTTTAAAATAATAGTCCAAATAAATTTTAAATTGTGATCCAAGAAAAAGTTTCTTTGAATAGTATGATTTAATGCTTTATTTACACCTTTTTGATTCATTTATCTCAAACAACATTTCATATATCCAATTTTGAGAGAATTATTTCATCATATTCAAAATATAAATTGTTCCATAAAAACATTCCAGAATTTAGATCAAAATCGGTTTTTATGGGAAAAAAGTATTCAAATATATTTTTAATGTATTATAATTTAATACCATCCCACTCAAATAGTATCAAATGTTTCATTTAATAATATCTAAAAAACACACACTCAACAGAGTTAAATAAGTTTATACATTAATATCATTCAAATTTATGCACAAATCATTAGCAATTTTCTTTAATGGATATTCAAATTGATGTACTGAAAAATTCCAAAAATATGTCATGTATAAAATGATAACACTTTTAAAATAATCTAAAAATAAAACTTATTATTTTCCACACAGTTCCTTGTATATTATTAATTTAAATTTCAAAATCTATAAAATTATTTTCTTTCAATTTACATATTTCAAATATTCAAAAAAAATATAAGATAATTCAACCACCAAACCACATTATAGTAAAAAATTTTACCAAATTTTATAGAAAAGAATAAAAAATTGATTATACATTTAAAGATAAATTAGTCCCTTTTAAGGAATTAATCAATTTATTAATGAAAAAATATACATATATTAATATATCCATAAAAATCCATATAATCAATTCCAAATGTAGTGAAAATATTTACGTTCTTTTAACTTAAATCCATCCTACTTCATTTATGAATTTAATTTTCATGATTTGATTTCAACTTCCAACATTCAATTTATCTTCTTCTATCCACATTCATTTTAATGTATGCCGATGTTTTAAATGTTCATTAATACATGTTGGTTATATGGGTAGTATATTGGGAATATAATTATTTTTCCCCATTTCTAATGTCATAATATAATCTCCCAAAACATATCTATTGTATTATATCGACCACTATCAACAAATAAACATTGATTTTTTGAATATTTTATAATTAAATTAATGAAATAAGTTGTTAAGAGTTAAATTATATTGTATGATATGAATGATTTATTTTGTTTTTAATAATCATTGGGTATGATTATAATATATCGTAATGGATGAAGTATAGAAAAAAATTGGTTTTTTTATAAAATAGGGCATGAAATAAAATATTTAATGCGACAATTAAATCATGGATTTTACTAGAACATATAATTATATATTAGATGTCTAAAAACAAAATTTTTTAGGCATTGTAAAATGATATTTTTTATACCTATATTAAATTTAAAATTTACATATTTTTATTTCATTTTCAGGAAATTAATAAAGATTTCAGTTATTTTTTAGTCCATCAAAATATTCATTCATATAAATTATTTATAAAATATAAATATTTTTAATGATTTAATTTATGTGATAAATTGATTCATATATTATTTTATAGCGTTATATATCAAAATAGGTATTGAACTATAGTATTTATTTGTTGTAAGAGCTTAGATCTTCATTAAAGGTTTGCATCTCTATTTTGGATTGTTTTTTTGGAAAAGGAAGATATGGGGTTTTTAAGTACAAAATGTGTACTTATGAGTTCACATCAAGTACTCGGTTTCCATGTATATCCATGTACCAGATTTGTAATGGCTGAGTACATGGCCAAGTGATGACCTAGTATAGCACTTACCTCAAAGGTCAATTAAATAAAATACACGGTGTGTACTGTTAATGAACATTCCGTGTAATTTTCTTTTTATTTGATAAATTAGAGTGGGGACGCGTCTCATATTTAGAAACATCTTCTTCTCCCCATGGTTCATAAAATATAGTGATAGAATGGCTGAAGAACTCTGAACCCATCCTGATTCTCTACTCGACCTCCAATTGAGACGTTGTTTGGTGTGTTGGAATCCCAGTAGTGAGTTCTCAATTCCCCAAGAGCCTTACTTCTTGATTCGTCCTCTCTTTTGGGCTCTTCAAGGTAGAACATTTTTTAGATTTTTGTTGATCAATGCTGATTTAGGATGACTCAAGATTCGATATTCATGTATATAGATTATGTGATATCGAGGTTGGTGGTTTGTGACATTCATTGTTCGTCTTTGGAATATACATGCTATTGTTCCACATACCCACATTTGGGGTATTTTGGGTTTTGGAATTAATCCCTGTTTATTGTCTGTTATGGTTTAGTTGATTAATACAAGGTAATTTCATATGTGTAAGGTTAGATACCTTATTTATGGGACACCTCGTGGGTGTGTTTCCCTTGACTGATTGTAATGGTTGTTTGATCTAGAATACCTATTACAATTTCTTTGGTTTTCATGCCATGTTTTTTTAGGATGGAGTTACTGATTATATAGGATGCATGTGATATGCATTGAGAATGTTTTATCAAGGGGAATTTGACTGTGAGAGCATCATGAGGTAGGGTCACCTATGTATGTTTTACTGTTCTCGTAACCAATGTGGTATTGACCGTGAGAGCGGCAAGATGGTTATCAACCTGGGGATTTGGGCTGTGAGAGCTCCCTAGTTGGTCATTTATAATATATTGAGGTCATGTTGACCAAAGGGGTATTTAATGTGAGAGCATCATAGGTGGTCATTTGTAAATGTTTAGTGTTATGGTTGACCAAAGGGGTTAGACCATGAGAGCTACCTAGAGGGTTATTACTAAACAAATTGTTTATATGTTAGACAAGTGGGATTGTACTATGAGAACTTTCCTAAAGGGTCATTACTGAATAATTTAAGGATTATGATGAGTCTTCTAAGACAAATCACACGTTTGGATTCTGTCTTACTGGATTGTTTAGATGGTCTTCTTAGACATCTGTTTTATTATTATTACATAGGGGATACATAGATTAAGATATATCCAATGGTTTACATGAATCAATGGTATGAATAATAAAAGAAAATTACTGTAATTAAACATAGTAGGATGGTTTACTTTTGAGTACTTCATTTTATATTGCTTTATTCCATCATATTTCCTGCTATATAAATTCACTAATAGTTAGGAGTAGATCATTTGTAGTTTCTTGTGGGGATTTATCTCACACCCTGTTTGGGTAATGATTTTTCACCCAAATAGAATATATGGTCACAAGAATAGATAAGTGAATATTCCCTTCCTCGTTAGGTACATGATTGTTGTTGGAGCAAGAGAGCATTTGACCAAGTTGAGGCTTGATATTTTGGTGGAGTTTACTGGTTTTTTTATACATTGGTTTCAATATTAAATTTCCAGTATTGTGACTTGTTTTGGATACTTTCCTAGACATATGTGACATCATTATTTAAATATATGTTCTAGTTGTGTTATTACTATTAGACTCCCACTTTTTATCTCTATTTAGTATTTGTGATTCTAATACTATTTACTATTCATTATTCCACTATGTATAAAATTCTAATGAGGATATAGTATCCCTGATTTCTTACCTTAGATCGGACTAATAGTCGACATCCTCTGGCGTTTGGGGGAATGCACTTCAGGTTATGTGGCCAATCGGTTTTGGGGAGCCTTTGGGCGGCACCCGGATCTGGGATGTTACAATGTGGAATCAGATGATTTATTTCATTCCTACTTTGCCTTACTATTTGGAGCCAATAGACTAGGATGGAAAGGAATATGTAGTTAGTAATAATACATGCTCAAGTGTTGATATCCCTTGTATAGGTAAAATCCAAGTTTCCCCATATATTGCAATTTTTATCATATTGCAATTGTTATAGTTTATTTGATTTCACCATTGGGAAATTAACTTGTTTTGTACTATTATAATTTATATCATGGTTGTTTTTTTCTATTGGAACCCAATAAGATGAGGGTATGCCACCTCATGCATCATATAGGAACTTTCTAAAGATCACATGTCATTTATTATTTTCATTCCATTTAGGGTGAATTACTGATTTCATGTTATTGTGATAGATTTTGTGATAGATATACATGCTATTGTGATAGATTTTGTGGTGGAAATACATAAAATTATGATAGTGTATTGATATATGTAGTGTTTCATTTGTAAGGACATCATTCTATAGTCCTTAAGTTGTTATGGGCCCTCTTGGATCATAATTTTGTGATTCATGATTGAATTTTAATTGAATATTGTTAAGATATGACACGGATAAGGATGCCGAACATTGATTTGTGCAGATTATGGGCTCCCACAGATTGGAACAAGGAATTAGTTGATTATTTTTTTTAAGGGTTCTAGGGGATTTTATGAGTCTTACTATTCAGAAACCCGGACAACACGTCTTGTGATGTTATAAACACACGACATGTGTTGTTCTATTCTTGGTTAAATAACATTTCTTAACTACATGTTGTGTTTCTCTTGACAATATGATTAACTGTGTGTGCATCAATATGGGGTTGGTAAACAATTTTTAGAACACAATTTGTAATAGGAGTACACATCATGTTGTAAAAGATCATCTACCCGACCAGGTGACAAAATAAATGGGTCGATGGAACCAAAGTAGTACATGCCTTCTCTTGGCTGCACATGTCATGCGGTGTTACACCAGGAGAAAACTGTGCAGTTCATTCCATGTATAAGAACTTGGGATGGAGTGAATATTCATGAACACACTGTGTCTTAGAATGAACATGCCTTTTGTATGGGGTGTTACATGACCAGGTTAATTGAGGTACACTCCCATGTTAAGGATTAGGGGAACATATACTGTGGTTGTTCTACATGTTTTGTAGTCCTATTTTGTAAAACATGAATTATTTATTTCTCATGATCCGTTAATGAACATCTAAGCTTCATTCCTTCATCATCCTGAACTGAGGTGTTTACTTGACCTTACAGAGTCATGCCACTAAGATGTCCTATGGTTGTATGCCATGTATAGGTAAATGATCAGACACTAGAAATGGTAGATCAGGGACTAACAGTATATCCTCAAATCGTGTCTCTCTTGAAACCAGACATTATACTATATGTAGGGGCTGATGTATTGTTTTTTGAAGGATTTATAAGGATGATGCAGACTTTTTGGGGGCACCCCATCCAGCCACAACTATGGAAGAGCTAACATAAGGGTTCCAACATTAGAATCCTCTCACTTTTTCAGGGGATGGAGGAACACAAGTTATTGAGTCATGGTTGGAGGATATTCTTTCTATCTTCTAGCATCCAGGCATGACTCATTAAAGGAAGGTGAAGCTCGCGACGTACATGCTATGTGATTCCACCAAGGGACGGTGGGATGATATCTCACAGGCTTGATGTCATTGGGATATTTCATGGGAAGAGTTTCATAGGACCTTGTATGATTACGTCTACATCAA
The DNA here is from genome assembly GCA_963277665.1 of Viscum album. NCBI lineage: Eukaryota > Viridiplantae > Streptophyta > Magnoliopsida > Santalales > Viscaceae > Viscum > Viscum album. Next base: position 2,020,914,116 of record OY728127.1, read on the forward strand.
TACATTGAGGTTCCACCGAACCAAAAGGGTCATGAATTTGGATCAGGGCGCTCATTCAATGATGGACTACTCTTCTTGCTTTACAGAGTTCCAGTGCTTCGCACATGTTTTGGGAGGTGATGAGTTATCACTAGTTAGGTAGTTTGATGATGGTTGTAGGAATGACATCTGATCATTGGTGAATGTTTTCAGTTCAATTTGATAAATACTATAGAAAATATTTCACTGACTCCCAAGGGAAATCTGAGGATGTTAATATCTATGAGCTTGGGTGTTTTGACATCTAGGGTTGGTAATCATTCGACCACTAGCAGGAACCACCACAAGGAGCTCTCGTGTGATATTTATTTATGTAGCCGAGTGGTGTTCTACCAGTAAGGAAAGAGTAGGCCCACAAGACTACGGTGCCGGAGAGATCCATTTTAGTGCTAATATTTCAGCAGGATGGGTCATATTCCACATTTTTTATGGATATTCTCCCCACCATCAAGTGATAGGGGATATGTTATGACTCCATGTTCAGGAGAAGGACCATCAGTTTCTCATATATCAAGTAATTGGGGTTCAATTGTCCGAGGAGGTGGTCATGGAAATGAAATCCAGATTAAAGGTTCTTAGTGACAATAGGGTGGACCAGGTGAGGGGATACACATAGGATTTAAAGCCCGAGGTGTAGTTCATACTTTTATGATGGAACGCTCTGAGAAGAAATTGGATCCCGAACCATCTACGGTTTGAGGTATCATTCTAGTTACCTCTGTCTTATCTTATAATATTTTTGATACAGTTTCTTCCAATAGTTTTATATCTATTTCCATTGATAAGAGACTTGGTCTCAATATCATTACTAATTTATGATGTTATGATTCTAGTCACTCTGTTGGGGATTATGAAGACTAGTATATGTCAGTGAAAGGAGTGCCCTCTTGAGGTTGGTTGGTGTCACTTCTTATGGTACCTCTATGTATTAGAGTTGAAAGGCATTGATGTCATCCTCGAAATGGATTGTTTGGTCTCCATTCCATACTTTGTTGACTGCTCTCAATACAGGGTGAGTTATATTCCACCTAAGGGTGGATATTTTATACACACGGGAGAATGGGATGTCCATGAGAGAAGCAATAGACCCGAGGATCATGGGTTATAAGGAATTGCATCCCAGATTTTTATTTTATAACTTTATTACCAGTGAACTTCACAGATGGACATTCCTCTAGTGGTGGAACATTTCATAGATTCTTTCTAGATGATTTTATAGGTTTACCTCTAGAGATAGGGGAATATTTCATTATTTAACATGTTATAGGAGTGGCACCAGCTTCAATTCCACAATATAGTATGGCTACACCCTAGCTACAGGAGCTCAAGAAGTAGTTAGAGGAGTTACAGGAGAAGCGGCACATCCAACCAAGTACTTCTACTTGGGGTTATATTTTCATTTTTGGTAAGAAGGCGGGTGAAAACCTTAAAATTGTGAGGATTATCAAAATCTGATCCATTTGATGGTCAATAACCTATATACCTTTCCAAGGATTGAGTATATCTTTCATCATCTTCATGGAGCTTGAGTGTTCTTAACGATCAATAATAGATCTAGTTGTCATCAATTCTGTGTTATACAATCAAATATACCTATTACAGTCTTTTAAAATAGGTATGGTCTATATGAGTACTTGGTTATTCCATTCAGTCTCATGAACGTGCCATCAGTTTTCATGGCACTGATGAACCGAGTGTTCAATCCTTACATGGTTTCTTTTGTGGTTTTCTTTGTGGATGATATCATGGTATACTCTCACAATCTACATGACCATGCCATTAACCTTGATATCATTTTTATAACACAGAGAGAGAATCAGTTAAATTCTATGATCTCAAAGTTCCACTTTTGAATGAATGAGATTCACTTCATGGGTCATGAAATCTGAAATAGAGTATTGTTAATAGACCCAGAGAATATGAGAGCAGTCGTTTCGTGGGAGAATCCGAAGAACATCATTGAGGTATGAATTTTTCTAGGGATGGATGGTTACTATTGACATTTTATTCAGTAATTTTCATGCTTAAAGCACCTTTTACATGATTGAAAAGAAAGTATTGATGTACATATAGACAGATTCCTGCATTTCAGCCAGTCATGAGATGAAAGGGATATTGGATTCCACACCAATACCAATTTGTTTTGAGTCGGGGAAGAGTTTCATTATTTAATGCAATGCATCAGGTATCGGACAAGGAGTATTGCTCATTCAAGGGGAAGGATAAATTGCATACGGGTGTCGGCAATTGATTCCACTTTACCAAAACTACTCTATGCATGATCTCGAGATAACTACAGTTTTTCATGATTGGCGTTGTTGGAGATATTATCTTTTGGGAGATCATTTTTTGGTAAAAACTGACCAAAAAATCCTCATGTATAACTTTACTCAGCGTGATATAAATTTTACATAGTGAAGGTTGGTTGAGTTCCTTAAGTATTTTAACTTTGAACTTACTGACACACATTGGAAAGGAAACAAAGTGGATGAGGTATTGAGAAAGAGGACTCAAATACATGCAGTTTAGGTGGTCAGTAGTGAGTGGAATATTATGGATAAGTTCTCTAAAATACATTTGGAGGTTCGTGATCGAAATAGGTATATATTTATTTCTACTATTTTTTATACCTCTAATCTTCTGGATTGAGTTCGAATGAGGAAGCTATCAGATTTTGAAGGCCTACTCTTTTGGGAGAGTGTGTCAGCAAAGGACCCTACACCTCAGTGGATGGTAGAAGATTATGAGGTCTTTCATTTTCAAGAGTGTGTATGGGTGTCATCATATATACATGAGGATTTTATGTGAGATTTTTGTTCAACAGTATTGGTAATTTATCCTAGTTTCACCAAGATGTATCAATATTTACATTGTCAGTATTGGTGTAAATGCATGAAGAGGGGTGCATATTTTTTTTATAAGATGTTCCAACTATCAGTCTTTAATGGCGGATCATCAGTGACCGAATGTACATTTACAGCAGTTACCCATTCATGAGTGGAGGTGGAATGATGTCATGATGGAATTTTTGAGAAGTTTATTGAGGTCTCCTCGAGGGAATGATGTGATATTCATTTTTGATGATAGACTCGCAAAGGATTCCCATTTCCTACTGATCAAGGAAACTGTCAGTGTTGATGATCTTGTAATGTTGTACATCTGAGAGATTGTAAATTTTCATGGGGTTCCTCACTCTAATGTCTCATATATGGTGGCCCAGTTTACTTCTCGGGTTTAGTAGGTATTATAGAGAGATTTGGGGGTATATGTACTTCTATGTACAGCTTACCATCCGCAGATAGATGGTCAGTCTGAGTGTACGATTCATGTTTTGGAGGAAATTCTATGAGCATGCATCCAGGATTTCAGGGTCTCCTTTGAGAGATACATACCCCTAGTGGTGTTTTCCTATTAAAAAAGTTTTCGAGACACAATTCAGATGGAACATTATGAGGATTTTTATAGTAGGTCATGCTGATCACCACTATGTTGGCTAGAGGTAGGAGTGCTTGCCATGTTGGGCACCCATCTTTTCTAGTAGACCACTGAGAAAGTTAACTAGATTCAAAAGAGGATGGATACTGCAGAGAATCTATAGAAATATTATGTTGATCTATAGAAACGACCTCTAAATTTTGTGGCCATAGATTGTGTTTTCTTATGTGTCTTGTCAAGGTTGGTACATGGGAGGATTTGGAGATAGGGTAATCTTTCACTGAGAAACGTTTTTTTGTTTGAGGTTTTGGAGAGAGTCAAGTTGGTTTACTATCGATTTTTGTTACCTTAGAGGTATTGGACTTTGTGTGATGTATTTCATGTTTATCAACTGTATCATTACTTTTTAGACCCATCTCATGGTTTTCAACCCGATGAAGATGAGTTGAAGGTGGATTAATCCTTCAAAGAGCAACCTATTTATATTGTGGATCAAGGAATGAAGGTTTTACATGGTCGTTCTTTTCCTCTGGTACATGTGCTATGGAAGAACCGGCAACGGCAGGATGAGACTTGGGTGGGGGAGGTCAACCTTCAATCATAATGTCCAAAGTTATTTGATGTTTCTTCGTCACCACCTTTGGATAGAAAATTTAGGGTCGAATTTCATTAAGGGAGAAAGTTTTCATGAACCTAGATATTGATTTCACTTTTGGATCCTGATTTATGGGGTTTTTTGAGGAAAATGAAGATATCGGGTTTTTCGTAGTGCACATAGTGAACTTCTTATTATAGGTTGTGTACTTGGTTGTCGTGTAATGTCGTGTACTAGCCGTGTAACAACTGAGTACATGGCCATGTGAAGACCTGGCAGACCGCTTATGTCAGGGTACGGTTGAGGATAATACATGGTGTGTACTATTAATTAACATTCCTTGTACTTTTCTTTTTATTTTATAAATCATAGAGGGGTCACATCTCATCTTTGGAAACAACTTCTTCTCCTTGTGGTTCATATTGGAGAATGATAGACCATCTCACGAACCCTAAACCCCTCCAAGTTTATTGTCCTACCTCCAATTGGGATGCAGTCAGGTGCATTGGAATCCCACTGATGAGTTCTAAATTCCCCCAGATCATTTCACCTTGATTCCTCCTCTCTTTTGGTATTTTTACGGTTGATCAATTTTAACCTTTTTCTAGATCTACACCGATTTAAGCCAATTCAAGAGCCGAAAGTCAATTATATCGATAATATCATATCAAGGCTAGGGGTGTGTTCTTTTCATTATCCGTATTTGGATTATATATTCTAATTTACTGAATACCCACTTTTGGGAAATTAAGTGTTTTGGAATTAAGCATTGTTTATTATTTGTTACGGTTTAGATAATTGATAATTGGTAATTGCATATGTGTAAGGTTAGATACCTTTTTTATAGGACACCCCACTGTTTTCTTTCCAATGATTTTATGTTAAGGATGTTTGGTCAAGAATACCTACTAGGAATAATTTAGTTTACATGCCTTGTTTTGTTGGGATGAAGTTACTGATTATATGAGAGTCATGTGATATGCATTGTGATTGTTTGACCAAGGGGAATTTGACCGTGAGTGAATCCCAAGGTAGGGTCCCTTATGTCTATTTTATTGTTTTTAAAACCAAGGGGGTATTGAATATGAAAGATTCCAAGTTGTTATATACCTAGGGTTTAATATTGTGAGAGCTTCTGAGGTGGTCATTAAAAAATAATTGATGTCATATTGACTAAAGGGGTATTGACTGTGAGAGCTTCTGAGGTGGTCTTTTGTAAATGTTTAGTGCTATGTTAAACCAAAGGGGTTAGACAATGAGAGTTACCCATTGGGTCATTATTAAATGAATCATTGTTATGACAAACTAGGTGGGATTAGACAATGAGAACATTCCCAAAGGGTCTATATTTAATAATTGATTGATTTTGAGGATACCACCCATCCAAAGAACAAGCTTGGACACGGTCTTACCGTATTGTTTAGATGGTCTTATGAGACATATATTAGGTTAATAATACATAGGGGATACAAATCGTAGGCTAGAACCCATGTTTTACCTGTTTCAATGGTTTGAATAATAAATTAAAATGAATATAATTGAACACATTAGGATTGTTTACTTTTGAGTACTTCCTAGTTTATTGCATCATTCCTACATATTTCTTACTATATATATTCACTAATTGTTAGTCACAGATCATTGGTGGTTGCCTATTTGGATTCATCTCACACCCTATTTGGGTCATGCTTTTGGACCCAAGATGATTTTATGGTTGCAGGTATAGATATGGGAAAGTACACTTCTTCATCAGGTACTTGATTTTTGTTGGAGATAGAGATCATGGGACCAGGATGATGATTCTGATGCTGTTGGAGTTTAATTTTTTTATATACTTTGGTTTCAGTATTTTATTTCCATCATCATGAAAATTTTGGATTCATTCCTACAAACATATGATATACATCATTTACATATATGCTCCAGTTTTTTTATTACTATCAGTCTTACTCTCTATATCTCTATTGGGTATTACTACATCCACTATTGTTTACCATTTATTATTCCACTATGTATACTCTCCTAATGAATGAATAGATCCCCAAATTTCTTATCTTAGCCTTCACTTATATTTAGCAGCCACTTTCGTTGGGGGGAAATGCGCTTGAGGCTATGTGGCCAACCGGGTTCATGGTACCATTGGGCGACACCCAGATCCGGGACGCTACAGTTTTCACCTACCTTGCCACTAATTTTTATTATAGTTGTTATATTGAATTTTATTTTTCGATATTAATTTAAATATATTAGGTATTAATGTTATCATTAATTGGAATCTCTTTTTTAAATTCACTCCAAAGAGAGGGATTTCTGTGAGAATACCCCCTAGTTGGGAGGCTTATGCCATGTTATGCAATGGTGGGGTCAGCTATCTTTCTCTATAATATTACACATGTATAAATATTCAATTTCATATATTTTCAAATCCTTAACATGAAAATTTCATGTACCTTAAGCATAGGATGAAATTAGATATGCATAGATATTTTTTGTTTCTATTTTTGGGTTGGTGACAAAATTGTGGGTTTTTTAAAGAGTTACAACTTAATAGGGTTCAAAAATAATAATTTTATAGATATAATAGGTATTACATAAACAAAATCTTCAAGTGAACACCTACTAAAAGGAATGAAGCCTGAGATAAGAACGTTCTCATGAGATTAAATGGTTATAGATTTTATTTTCATATGACATATATTGAATAAGTGAGACTTTAAATGAAAATTCAAATAATTAATGTGAGATTCCATCAAAAGGGGAAAATTTCAATACCTAAATCATTTATTATGAGTAAACCATGTATGTTTGGTTTCCATGGATTATCTTAGTCATGTGATGAAAGTAACAAGGTCTAGATTATATTTAGGTTCCTTTTTCTTTCCAATCTTTTGTGTTACCCATAGTTGGGAAACCATATCCCTTAAGATACTAAAATAATAGATTTGAGTTTACATCCATATGATGGATTTTTATAAATAGTTATCCACTCATCTATCTAATAATTATATATGATATGATTGATTATTTTTTTTACCGAATATAATCATGGATTATTTACATTCTCAAACTTATTTAATTATAGAAAAAATATGTATTTTGTTAACTAAATGGATTCAATGTCTGGGGTTACAATTTTTATTGGAAGCACATTAATTAAAATTCCATGTCAAAAAGACAAAAAACATGATACTCATCTGTATATATTAATGTATTGTATATTATGGAATTCTTCATGTATATTATTTTGTGATCACTTATATTGATTCCCTAAAAAACTATTATAGAATTGTCTCTAATGTTGATATGTACTCATAAAGAAATAAATTATCAGAATCTAAATGTCAATGTCTTAGAGAATAATTTCACTAACTATGGCTCATGGTTATCAGATATCAGGTGTGAATCCCACATTTTTCTAATAAATAAATTCTTAGATATGTGTGGGAATTGAAAATAGTGATGTAGATCTACATATTGGTTATGAAGAAAGATTTTTTACATTGTAAGTCATTACATATTATCTATTTTTACTCACTATGTTATCCTAGAATTAGAGAAGTATAAATATTTTACTACCATAAACACAAAATATTTTTTTACCATGTTTGGATAAGATGGTATTTTCATTCATTATTAAAATAATAATTCATCTATAAATATATAAAAAAATGTTTTATGGAATCATGAATATTGAAAATGGTTTATACATTCAAAATGTAGATAATATTTTCTATAACATCCAAAATAATATTCTTAAGGGTGATTATAGCCCCCACCTACCTATACAACTTTCGCCTCATCAATATTAATGAGAAACAAATAAAGATACTCATCTGAGATAAATTGATGTAATCATTCATTTATGAATTATTAGATAACTATTAATATTTAATTATTATAAAATATGACCAAATAACCTTCTAATGGAAATGATTACAGGGAAAATAGACTATGGGATATCATACATGGTTACGTATCAAAAACAATGGGAAAAATGTAGTGGATTGAGGTACTTTATTACTTTTATTGATGAAATTAGTTTTTATGTTTATATTATTCTGATGACACATAATTATAAAACTGTTAAAAAGTTCAAAGTTAAGTAGAATGAAGTACATATAATCTAGGAAAAGTTTTCAATATTCTTTAATAAGATTAGAGTGGTGAATACTGAATCCATGAATTCCCTGAATATCTATGAGATTAGGAAACTATTAAAAAAATCACTCTACATGAATCAACACGATGAAATGGTGTATCTATTAATAGAAATTGTTCCTTGTTAGACATGGTCTCATTAATGATGAGTCATAGTGATCATCCTATTTCATTTTGGGGATATTCTCTAGAGAATTCTCCTTTCTTACGTAACCTCGTTACATCATATATATTCATAATGACTTAATATAACATATGGGATGGTAGATGTCCCCATTTTTATTTTATAAGAATTTTAGGTTTTAAATAACACATATAAAATTCTAATTTAGAGAAAAAACCCAAAAATGTAGAAATTATTATTTTTTTGTTATCTTAATGATATTGTAGGATATATTTTTATAATCCTACTAAGGAAAAAACTATTTATGGAAAGATGTGGATTTTTCACTATGAAATATCAAATAAGATAGGGATTCAATGGAAGGATGTCTTAAATTGTATAATTTTAAAACCAAAATATATATTTTCTTTCTAATATGGATGCCGATACGGTCCTATAAATATTTGTGGAAGAAGAACTGACTAAAGATACACAGGAACATTGTTGTTAATTTTATATTTTTTAGGAGAATGATAGATATGAATTTATTATGGTCGATGATGATAAAATAATGTTTATTTTTGATGAACCTACTACCGACCATGAGGCTGTTGAGTGTTCTTATTCCTAGAGGTGGATAAAATCCATGTAATCTAAACTGAAATTCATGTACACTAGACATGTATGTAACCTGATGTATGATATTGGATAGGTGAGACCCAAAGGTTAAAGTAGGTTATCTATAATAAAACTGACAATAATGATATAGTGTATACCAAGAATATACTCCTCGAGGTAAATTGTAATAAACAATCATTGTATCCACTACGAAGAGATCATTTAACCAATTTTGATGACTAATTTTCTTCAAATATTTCTTGATATAATAGCACATTAGGATTAAGAGATGTACATAATGGATGTTAAAACCACATTCCTTAATTATAATTTATTTGTGGTTGTGAACATGACATAACTAAAAGGTTTTGATGTTCAAAAGGAGTCTATAAAGGTATAAATGTTACAAAGATCCATTTATGGATTGATATAAGTTTCATGGAGTAATAATATCAAATTTTATGATATATTAAATGATTTGGGTTTCATTAATAATTTGTATTTTTCTTTTTTATACCATATGATTAGCAGTATTATAGTGGTGTTCCTAATATTATCTGTAGATAACATACATCTTATCAAATATAATATCTTGATTAAACACTCTATGAAGATGTGGGTGGTTAAATGTATCTTGATGAAATTCAGGGGTTAATTATCCAACATACTATGTATTAATATTTATAAATACAGATCGTAAACATTTCGTAGATAGTGTTGGAAGACATATACTAGTAAATTGCTAGATTGTTTCAGTGTAGAGAACTATAGAAATGGTTTTTTATAATTTTTGAATGGAATAAATCTTAAGAAGATTTAAGATCATTATAATCAGTTAGAAATCCTCTATAGAATTACATATTCATCTAAAATTTGATCTATAATATAGGTTATAATGTGTACTTAGCTGAAAATCACTTATTATTTGATCATAATTAGTACATACATATACAATCAAAGTTATAGTTTCTAGACAACTAGTAAGGGCATCTTAAATTACATATGAAGAACTATGGTCTTTTTTTGTCATTTAGATTATATGATGAGTTCTATATAATTGGTAATAATAATTTTAGTTTCTAATTAAAAAATGTGATATAATATATCAATTAGGCATGTTTTTTATAAATGGTAGATCTATCAGTTGGAAGAGTTCCAAATAATCCATTGTAGTTGACTAAACAATAGATGTAGAGTACATCACTACATTGAATTCCACGAGGGATGTTCTTTGGATCATGTAGTTTATTTATAAACATGGGGTGGTTCCTCGAATAAAGGGAGTAATTTAGATTTCATGTGGAAACAATAAATCCATTTTTTAGGCCATAACACACCAGTCTCACTGAAGAACCAAACACATCAATCAAAAATATCATCTCATTCATGAAATCATTGAGAGTAGAGATGTAAAGTATTGTATGGGTGTCTATAGAGGTGAAAATGGTGGATTCCTTGAAAAATAATTACTATAATAGATGAATAAAGGTTAGTTGGAATATATTATCACAATATACCAAATATAACAGATGTAATGGATGTAAAATGTGTCATGTTTTCTAAAATAAAGGAAATTTTATTTTACTATTAATTCACATATGTTGAAGTATATATTAAGTTAAATTTTTAATGATAATATACCATCAAAGTATATATTTTATTTAACACTAATCATTGATATTCATGATTTATTATGGGTTATGATGATATGATAATATTATAATGATTAGTGGACTCATGATATAATATGGGGAAATTTTTTATTTGTAATGACTCTCAATATTATATCTCCTAGTATTAAATATAGTAATTATTATAATTATGGTTGTGTAGTTGTATTGAATCATTTCTACTTATGGTTAGTTAAATACCTAGTAATATAAACATCCTATTTTGATACATTTCTTAAAAATGCATTAATGACTATATAATAAGGGGGGTTTTGGTATTTTGTCAATCATATCATCGGTTGGCGCTCAAACAAGAGGAGATTTATCCACTCATGTGAAAATAAAATATTTACATCCCATGAATGAATTATACACATTAATTTCATGTCCATATTTATATGATTCACATGTTATGTTCCTAAATACTTAAATGTGCAACATGTAATATACTCATCCACTAGTTGAATAACATTTGCTGTATTCACAAATTTGATCATTATTTTCTATAGAATCACAAATGAATGATTTGTTTTGTAATATAATTTCATATTCTATGTCTATTGGTCTCATTATATCTTTGAAAAACGGATAATATAGTGTTTCCAATGGAAATTTGTTGTCTGAGAGTTGATTGTAGGGGGTTGAGTTTTCGACAATCATTCATTCCAGGATCAATATTTCTTAATAGTTGACAATATATTTCATTATGTAACCAGAAAAAACCAATGGTTATATATCCATGAACAAACATCTTTCCAAAGTCAAGATCACAATGTTAATTTTGTTCAAAAAATGCTTAAGAACATACATTGGTCAAGAGTATGGGAGGTCGGGATCATCACACCTTTTTAGGGTAATTATTTCCTACTGTAGGAGTCTATAATTGATTTAAGATATGTTTCTGAATCCTTCATTAATTTACAAGTATGATTAGGGTCACCCAAGAATTAAAAATAAGTTATTAGCATGTGTGGAACATAGATTCATCTTTATGTATCTGAGGTTCTTCTTCAATCGGAGTACCTACATGTATTTGATTTTCTACATAAATGGTATCTTTTATGTACTGATTTGAGAATCATTGGTAGTAATTAAAATGATATTGGTTTTCAACCACATAGTGGGGTTCTTTATAGTTTAACATCATCCTAGGAGATGGGAGTTGTTTTGATGTTGGGATAATACCCATGGATGGGCTTCATATGAATCCTCATGAAAGTATTCAAAACCCACATAGTTTTATTATAATTAATGTGGAAAACCACACTATTGAAGTTCATGTTTTATGGACCATACAATATAGATTATCATAATGCACCTAGAAAGTCTATACGGAGTGATCCTAGTAAATTATTGTTGTGGGACATATACATAATAAGCCTAATGAAGTTAGAAGGGAATATGGATTCCTAGGTGGAATAAGACTCTACTATGAATGTGGAATAAAGGGAATATGGTTGATTAAAAATAATGTGTTTTCAACTCAATGGGGCCTCCTACATATCCCATTTCTACGAGGATCAAATCCCATGTAGTTCGGTTGTAAGGACCCACACCTATGGGGGACCTCAAGAGGTTTCTCTTACTGGGGAGTGTGGCCCTTTGAGAGGATTAAGTTGGTGATTATTCCTAAAATGGATTCCCTTGTTTGGTTTGGCTTGAGCTTATTCATGGAAAGGATTCCCTATGAAAGGTTCCATGAGGGATATCTCGACATATGGTGATGTGGAGGCTTCTTTGAAGCTCAAACCGAAGGAGGTGGCCCATAGATTAGGTTTTGGGGCTTATTTGTGGAGAGGATTACCTAGTGAGATGTTGGGACTTATACCAGATAGAAGTCCCGAGAAGATTGGGACATAGGTGGGCATCCTATATATCATTATTATAATCGGTTTCAGAGTTATCATGGTTTAGTAGATTCGGAATTACACACTACAGTTTCCTTAAGGTTTGGGATTGTATAGATTCAATGATAACCCCCATCCTCTAAGCCCACATGATTCATGCATAATGTTAGAAATAAGAGGAAGTAATAGATCTATAAAATCAAGAAATCTATTATATCTACTAATGAATGAGATCAAAACCCAATGAGAGGTAGAAATAGTGTATTCTCTACTACCCATTCTCACTTATCATTGTACCCTAGGCTCAAGGGATATAGAGAGGTCATTGAGTTACACGTCTCCTATTGTATTTCTGTAATTAGGATAGTCACATCTAATGATCTATCAGAATATGGACCATGGGAATTGAAGAAGTTAGAATGATGTAGGAGAGTCCATTCATGAAAGGCTACGGTCTTGCCCTAAAATTTGTTCTTGGGGTGGATCTCATTCCCAATGTAAGGGAAAATAATGTTTGATCCTCAACCTCGTTGTATATAACTAGAGGCTATGATTCTCATAGATTACCAGGTAAGGACATGTCCCAGCCCTAGTACCCAATAACAATAGTTCTATGATGCCTAACCTATGGTTGGGGTCCTTATGGCCATGGTAATGCATACACTGATGGATCATGAGGACCATACCTATTAGGATGTACATGTTTCTGAATCCTATGACTATAAAATTGCATACCCAAGTGAGAGACACATTGGTGTTACTATTTCCATGTTTATTCAATATTAGAGGTTTCTCTAGAGGTTTCAACATGGCCCGTTTCAGATAAGGGAGACAAAGGAAGAGGGTTCCTTCCCAAAGTGTCTAAGAAGAGGGCTGGATAAGTGGCTTGTTCAGTGTAAGGGCTGGGAGAGCCAAGGGGAGTCATACAATGGGTTAATTCTAGTAAATATAAAGAGGTATCATGAAGGGTATAGGCTGGGTGATCCAAGGAGTTCTTTACATAGGTATGATTGTGCGGGATGAAGGTGCAATGGGAGATGGACCACTTGGGCCAAAACACATGAGTTAGACTTTTCTCAAGGATCCAGGGGTCTCCACATGTGTTCCTAGAATTTTATTATTCATGTCTCTTGTTATGGAAGGGGACATAATGCTGGTTTTCTTCCACCTAGGGGAGGGTTCCACACATAGGTGACATGTGTTTTTGACCCTAGGAGGAATTCGGATCCACTACCCCCCCCCCCATATTTTCTTATTCTTTAGGATTTGAAGGAAAACCTAGATTGTTTCAGAGGACTTGGGTGAAGGACCAGGGTGAGAAAATCCTCAGGATTTAATCATGAATTATCGTCCATATAGAAAAAGTGCCCTAGAATCTTACTTATAGAAAAATATGGGGCCCTAGTCGAAGGAGTTGGATCACACAAGTGTGTCATTCATAATGACGCGTAGGTATGTCATATAGGATGATGTTTAGGGACCCTGAATGTTGATGATTCTTAAGGGTTACCTTTATAGAGTTACATTTCTGAATAGTTTTGTCCATTCTCCTTATTCAATTATCTTTTTTTAATATCCTTTTTTCCCTTGGTCACATTTTCATCCCTATGAAAAAAGGAGATTCAAACACCCCCCCCCCCAAGGATGGGATATGATCGAAAGTAGAGGTTATGATACTAAGATAAGGGGATTAAATACATGGATGGATCATAGAGGTAGTCCACATATGTCATCTACATGGGTAATCTAGCTAGTTAGGTTGTGTAGTTGAATGAATAATAAGGGCTCCCACATCTATAAATATTTCCACTATTTCAACAGTTGATCCTCACATGTAGTTATCTCCGATTTCATTGTGCTAGTGTTCTATAAATAACTACTCCCTAAGAATATTCGTTAAAGCATTGTTCTTACATAATATGTATGCATGTACCTATATAAAAATTATGCTTGGGTGGGTGTTCTGATCAAGACCTCTTTGGTGTGGGACTTTTGCAAGATCACTTGTGTGGGTACCCTATGTGAAGTCATGCTTTCCCAAATTATCACATTATTGAAACTTTTACAAAATTAACATATTACAATAAAAATTATTGTCATTATTTTTGGGTAAATACGTTTCTTAGATGATTGAAGTATTTTAAGAATAAGATAATGATCATATAGGGGATATGGTAAAAAATTTAGGATCTGACTACTATGAAGTTTGTGATACGAATCTACCAGATCTAATGGGACATCTGAAGAAGAATCATCGTGAATAACCACAATGTAATTATATTCCACATTATTTCCATAGTCATATAAATGAGGTTGTCATATCAGATTCAAATAATTACACTCCTCTTTCCTAGTTTCAAGACAACAGGAACTTCACTACTTCCAGTGTTTCATGCTTGGGTGAATATGTTAATGGTGGGAAATATTCCATAGCATGTGTCATGAATCATATAATATTTCATATTGATATGATGTTACACCGATATTAATTAATTCCACAATGTTAACAATCTATTTTTCGTGATTCCAAGAAATATCAGTTAAAGGGTTAGAAGGACAACTAGGACATCCTCATGGGAAGGGGTTCCAGACCTGAGTTGATGGGGGTATAATGGGTGTGAAAGATGGTTGTTGTCTTTAAAATGTAGTTGAAATAAGTGGGAATATATGGAGATGTATGGGTGTCCCAAACATACGTATATATGAATTAATAAATTAACCCTGATATGTTTAGATGATGGAGTACACAATTGAAATTTCTTTAATAGATTCAAGGATATGTTGGTATCAACTTCTCGAACTCCAACAAGATCACTGAAACATGGATCCTTGAGGATATGTATGATGAGTTCATCCCTATGTGGGGGATGTGAGATGATTCTGAAAGGATTCCATCTATTTCACATGATCTTCTGAATATAGAGATGATATTAAGAATAAATACCCCCACCTCAGGGGGGATATCCATCTCAAATCATAGATGAGTACCTTCATGGATCCAAATGGGAAAAGAAGCCACTAGGAAATGTCTAATGGGGAGTCCCAATATAGAGAACTGTGCTGCTCCTAGTATATTTTGGAAATCATTGGAAAAGGGGGAGTAATGCCAATGGGGGTACAAGACCAAGTCAACTATACCTGTATTGACGCATCTCACATATTTTTTTATCCATGTGCCTAAGTGTATACTTATTTCACGCCCATGATCTGAATGGTTGTGTGAGTCCATGGACAATTTCATGCATCCAAATATATTATTAAATAAGAGTATTGGTTCTGATATCCCAATACTAGACAAAAAGGCATTAATAACCACTACATATTCACATATGGAATGCCCATTTTTGAATATTAGGACAGTTTTGGATATTGTGAGGATGGGATACAACCCACCTTAGATCCTATGTCATGTTTAGTGGTGTCGAGAAACCAGAGGACTAGCATTGACAACTTTTTGGTTTTTTTTGGTATTTATCCTTCTTCCCTGAAGCCTAGTGATACCCTTATAATGTTGAACCTATTAAAGGAGTTCAATTTCTTCATATATAGAGACCTAACTACATGGATATTTACTGATGATTGGAATACTCGAGGTATTCTAATATCATAAAGTATTTTTTTAGGTATGGTGTATTGGAGTCCCACATGGATGAAAAGGTTACAAGTGATTCATATGATCCATATATATTTTAACAAAAATTTAACTGTCAGAAAAATAAAAATTATCTCCTCTAGTACATGTCCAATCAGAAAACCATCTCTTGGTATCCAAATAGTTTTGGATGATATCAATGATGGAGTTTAATGGAGTGGTAATCAACATGCCTCTAGTGGATGCATCCATTTGATTTACCACAAGGTATGTCGAGGCATGTATTGCATCATATCATAGAGTAGTGTTTTCAAAATTCTTCCATCAATATAGGAATGGAACAAATTATAGGGGTGTAATGTGAGGCATGAAGTCTGTTCCACATTCCATAGGTGTTTTTCACCCAAAAAGGGAGCTTCATCCACTTCAAAGGGTTCGTATTACGTTGTATTGAGCTCCCCTAAACGACCATATTAATGTTTTAGTGCAAAAAGTATGATTAAAAGTGGTTTTTAAGTGGAGTTGGTTAGAGGTAGTTTGGCCTTTATCATCAAGAGGAGGCTTAGGTTCCTTTCACCAATCCTTCTCCTGTTAAATAGAGAGTTTGGAATCCAATGATAAAAAATATCATCAAATGATATTCATAGAAGGTTGGTACTTCCTTTAAATACATGCGAACAGTGGCAGTATAATTTTGGTAGCACCTACCTTCTAATGCTGAAATCATATGTTCAATTTTACATGTTTTGTTTTGGATTTTAATGATATGATATGTTTGATTCGCACCCAATCGTCGTTTTTAGAATAATCACTCTAAGGTGAGGGTTTATATTCGAGAACAAGAGATTATCATTTATGTTATTGATGACCGAATCCCTGCAATGGAACAGATAAAGGAAATATAGAGATGGGGTACCATTGAAGGTGTTGTGCACCTATATCCAAAAGAATGGATTGATTATTTAGATCTTGAGGATATAATTTCCCTTTTAATTATTTACACTTTTTTCTTCCTTTATTTTATCTTGATGAATGTAACATTTATGAGGGGATTTTCATCTTGATTTATAGTGGGATAGTGGTAAATTAGTTGAGATTTCATCACTAAAATATGGCCCAAATAGTGCCCCACTTAGAACCAATGAATCATCTCTTAAATAGAGAGACCTATCCCCAGGCCAGTAGATAACAGAGGTCAAGATGGAATGATAATTTCAACTATCACCCATAATACAAATATTTTATGAGGCCAATGTTAACCATTTACCTGTTGAAAAATAAATAACATCAGAGAATAAAATCATTTCATAAGTGTCGCATCCATGATTCTAAGTATTCATGTTATCATTTTTCATTTATTAATCTAGAAAAAATTATTAAACTTTTTTATGGTTATGGAATCTCCTTCCCTATCCAATATTAAAGGGCATGTAAATGAGCCTCTATGAACCGAGGAGGATTCTCTAAGCCACGTACAAATATATACTAGTGAGTTGTCTCCCTAGACAGAATAAGTTTTGAGGGTTGAGGATAGAATGTCTACTCCTTTCATTGGTTATGTCATTGCTCTTGAAAAAATAGAGTGGGAGATAGAATATCATAATGTCAAATGTGTATCAGAAGGAGTCAAATGTAGACTATTGACCATTATACCTTATGATGTCTCAGGTTCATCTCGTGTGTAAGGTTTCCTTACAACAACATATATTGACCCTAAGGTTTTCTTTGAGGAAGGTGTTTAGGGTCTCAGGGCATCAGAAGTGAGTGTTGTACTATGTCCTAAGCCAAATGTCTCGTGTATCCCTATGGGTGAGACTACCATGGGGCATGGGATATCAACACATTCCAGGATAAATCGTGGCATGTGATTTTATGAAATGTTGGAATATACTAATTGTCTTGCTACTTTAGAAGATATTGAGTAACATAATAGGGAATTTAATGGATGTGAATTTTACATTTTTATTAAACAATCTTTTTATGCATACTCTTTTGATCCTGATTGGTTAAATTATGCGGCCCTTTATTTGGATAATGTTATAGTGGTAATGGATGAAAAGGGTGTCAAATTCCAAGTCACTACTATTATTGAGAGGTGGGCTCATGTGGATCCCGAAACCTATATTCTTCTAAAACCTCTTTTGGAAAGCCTTGAGCTGGCCTAAATGGTTGCCCCTCGACATGAGTTTCCAGCTCAAACTACTGAGGTTATTGAGGTCAAAGAGTAATCCTTAAGATATACTAACCCATCATTGGGTAAGTTTCACCAATTAAATTGATCATCACCAACCTCATACATATTTTATCATCTTGTGGATGAAAATAATTATTATCTTTTTCTAGTGCTGTCAACATATGAAGAAAAACCTAAAGGTGAGCCTCTAATAAAATTCAGTTAATACAAGAAGAAGAGGACAATAATATCCCAGAGGGAGTGGGGAAGTGTTCTTAATTGAATTATCTAATCAAGTAATATATCTATTAACCTAAAATTGTCTCTGAGTAAAATTTGGAGACATAGATTGGACTTCACATCACACTTCATCTATCTTGGAGGGAAATCTAGGAAATAAATTTTGGGGCACATTTTGAAGACCGTCCTTCCCTATACTATTGTCTTCTATTGGTATTTGGTATGCTAGGATATAGTGTATTTCATCGCCAAATGATTCATACTGATATGAAGGAGATAATTCACAAATGGGATCTATAAAATGATATTCAATAGGGCCTCATAATGGTGAAGTTTCTTTTCAAAACTGATGATATCTGAGTTATATAATCATAGGATAAGGCCAACCATTATAATAAGCTAGTGTAATTTAAACAATAGTTCAATGATAATACTGTTAAAATATCATGCCTTCAGTAGGAACTATATTCCACTCAGAGGGATCTAGTATGACTTCACCATTACCTAAACGGAGCCCGAAAGGAAGGGTCAACTACTACGATAAATATGATGGATGGAATTTTCTAGTCTGATGATATTGAAGTTGTTCAGTTGGCTAGGCCTTGACAATATTATGAGGGGTAATGGTAGGCCGTTCAAAAAATGGAGTGTTATGTTGATGGAATTTTGTAAAGTGTGATGGAGAGACTCCATCTTGTGGATATTCCTTTGATTTTGATTTATCTCATAAATGAATACAATTTTTACATAGTAATCTACTTTTTCATCCCTGTTTTACATCTATGATCATAACATAACATTGATTATATTTTTCAGAGGAAGGAATATTTTTATCATCTAGTTGTAACTATAGAGATTGGAATGGGTAAATGTAATATTATTTTCGTACAATATGGGGCCTTTCAAGTGTGGTTTGACTATTTCTATGTTAATATATACAACCCTACAAAACAATTCTTTTGTGTCATCACTCCAATATTTTATTATGCACAATATATGGATAATGTAGAGGGATATGCTTTTCATTTACATTAATAAACCATTTTTAGGTTTTCATCCTAACAAGTTTTGTTCATATTTACTTTCATTGCTTGATTTTTTGGTAAACCACATAGTGTACATGTCTAGAGAGATGAGACTTGACATTTATCAGGGGTACCATTTATGTGTTATCAACCTACTAAGTATTGGTCTCTTTTCATCGTATGTTTAAATTAATTCAAACTGGACTAATAAGATTGGTGTTTTAAGTTGAATAGTGTTAACCACAAGTTTTGAACTAATAACCAAAATGAGGCTTGTTTTCCAACAATGTTATGACATTATTCAGTTACCCAATGGTGAATTTTTAGCCATGATTTTTTTATCCCATAATCTAAAACATGATATTCAGAAATAGAGGATATCTATAAGGAGGAAGAAGATACCTCTTGTTGACCAATTTTTTTTCTACTTTATGAAAATATAACTGGGGTGTGTTATATCATAATAAAATATTGAAATCCATATGTTGAAAACTTCATTTTTTTGGAGACATTATGAATATATAATAGGGGAAATTTATAGATTATTCAAGAAAATGAGTTCTCAAGAATGGTGACATTGTATTATTTGTGGCCAAATGGAGTTTATAGAGATTCTTATTTGTCAAGACCATGATGGGTTTTTTTCTAAGGGAAGATGTCTATCAATTATAAGAGAAAATGTGTTGAAATTTTAAATGAATGATAGACCAGACTAACCCAAATTTGGATTCTGTAAAGGTGGGTACATTTTGATAAATGTTTAATTCCAAGGGAAAGTCCCCTTTCAGATTGGGGTTGAAGCATTATGTAGTTTAATTCCATGTGACCAGTATATTGATCATGTATTTTCACATCTTATAGTGGGTATGATTTCATATAGATTAATTTCTATTGATTGGGATGTTATGTTATTCAGTTTATGGTAAGACATCAGGGACATTATTGGGGCCATAATTTATGGTATTTAGCTTTCAATAAAATGTTTATAATCCTTCCCATTCATGGTAATATTTTTTATAATTAACTTTTTGATCTTTGTATGAGTAGGGGAATTTTTTTAGATGTAATCTTGGGATTTTTGGATCTAATGAGTGGTATAGAGAAAATGGATTATGGTGATAGAGGAGGTATCTCTTGATGAAGAAGTTACAACTAGATAAAAAGACAATTTTTTCTGATAATTTATGAAAATCCAATTGGGGTGTGTCACATCACAGTTAAATAATAGTTTTCATTGGTTGAAAAATCCATTTTATTGCAGATTTTATGAATAGGAAACTAATGGTGTTACAGCATAGTCAAGAAAATGAGTTCTTGGGAATTTTGAAATTCAATTTCTAATGGCCAATTGAAGTTTTATATATTTGAATTTCCACAAATCCAGAGTCTATTTTTTGGAAGGAAAGTACCTCAAAAAAGAAGGTTTATTTCAAATAATAATTGAAAATGTTTTGGGCGAATTTTCACCCTACACAGTTCTAACCCAATCGTATGAAATATTATTCATGTAGTTTTAGATCATACACCTAGGAAAATTATGTTATGGAGATGATGGTGATATGTGGCCTACCAGACCATGTTCGTTCTGTAATACATTGAACATGAGGGAGGAAATTGTATACCATTTTCATGGGGGTTCTCATATCCTGAGAATAGTTTTTGGATAAATTTGTGTGGGATGACTGCAGACTAGTCATGGGCCCCAACATTTTGTTTTCATCTAGGATCTTGAAGAAATATGAGGCTTATCCCAGGTGAAAATTTATCACTTGTTAAAAAACCAATTTCTTTGTATATATTATGAAAATCCAACTAGGGAATGTTACTACAAAGTCAAATATTGGAATTCATTAGCTAAAAACACCATTTTTTGAGAAAAATTATGTAAATCCATCTTGTGTGTGTTACTTCATATTCAAGAAGTTCAACACTTTAGATAAAAATCTGTTTTGTGCACATATTTATGCAAAACCATCTATTTCATGTTACATTATATTTTCTTAATGAATTCCTTAGGAATCAGACATTCTATCACCAATAGGTGGAGAAAGATTATGATGATCTAAAATTGTCAAATATTAGGATCATAACGTTTGGAAGGGATATGTATTAACATAAAGGAATCAGTTCTAATGATATCGGTAATAATGAATAGAGTCCCTTGCATGGATATGGATCATATGTATTAGGGGGACATCTCGATTTTATTGGTAGATCCCCTAATGAGGGGACACAAATTATGTTTTCCTAAATGATTCTTTTACACAAGAGAGAGGGTATGTATTTTTCCCCTATGGTTAGGACTATGATATAAGGCCTAGTTTTCACTATGTGTCTTGTTGTAATGAGAATCAATATCCACATAGTTATTAAGGTACCATGTGGTTTAAATTAAAGCAGTAAGGACATTGATAATGCAGTTTAATGTCATGAGGTGTGGACATAGGTGACTTGATGTAATAAACAAAATAATACTCTGACTGGACTAAGGTATAAGACACATGAATCATGATATATAATGTTGAAACAAGAATCGAGCCACATGTATTTTTTAATTGGATTCCACATACTGATTGAAATCATGTGTGGAGGGAGAAATGGTTTTTAATATAGGCTCACACATGGGGTGAGACACCAAATTGGATACTCTTATGTAGATATGACTATTACATTGGAGGGTGTAAAATTTCATTTATTGTGTTGCAGATAGGCCTAGTATAGAAGATTTAAATTTCACTACGTATCTAATTTGAATGATAATCAAACCACATGTAGGTCTAGAAGAAATCATGCAGTTTATTATCATGTGATGTGAACATCTTGTTTACCTTTTACGGTATTGCATCTAATATAATGATAACCTCAATTTGAATTTATATTACATACTTATATATGGAAATATTTTTCCAAAACTCTTAATCCCGTATGAGATATGATCGGTGTGAGAAACAAGTACTAGAAAATGTTACATACAACACATTAAGGTAATTCAAGTAAATGATATAGGAATTCCAATTTTCAGGTGGCTGGTCCATGAGGTATGATATAGGAAACACTATGTCTCTCATTAGAATGACAATTGATCAACCCAAAGTTCATTTATAATTCAATATTCAGGTCTGACTAATGTATATAGAGAGGTAATTTTTCATATTTTATTACATTTGGGGCTTTCATTAGTAATCCATGTGTCACTACATACCATACGGGAGAAAGAATCTATATATTCAAATTCATAAAAACCCATTCAATTTTGCTTCTTTTAGTGAGGAACAAAATGAACCAATGTTAAAGAAATGAAATGTTGTTTCTGGGTATAATAATGGATATATAGGCATCACTTTGTGTCATGTGGTGGTAGGAATATAGACACACATATTTCTCATAAGGATCATGTAGTTCTCCCTCATAACCTTGTAGTTTATCTTCTCTTGGTTAATACATATTTCATTTGATGTGTCAAGGAATGTTTTACCTAAGCAATGATATAGAATCTGAGCATCTCTGTGTATCTTACGGGAGAAATAATGTAGCCACACATAGTTCTCAAAAATGGTTTCCCACGTCAATCATGTTTTGATTTTGGGAAAATGGATTTGGTATTTTCTAAAATAATGGATGGGCCTATGTCATAGGGTTTAGGTGTTACTACATATCTCATTAGGATGAGAATTAAGCCAAACATAGTTTTGGAAAATATTCTTGTGCATGTCTGATTTGTACAAAGGGATAAGCGGGATTTTTTTCCACGGTTAGGACAAGGATTAGAGATCTAGGAATCATAATGTATCTTTCTAGAGTAATTAAAATTACACGTTTAGTTCTTCAATAAATATCTATTCAGGGAATTGGCACCAGATATAATTATCTTATTAATCATGGATTGAAATGTTGTGCAATTTTATGTCATGCAGTAAGGATATGAACCATGTAGTTTAATATCATACGGTCAGGACATGATAATATTGGGGATTATAACTATAAAGGGATCCCATGCTCCACTAAGGAGTGGTAGTGATTTGACTGGGTCTCTCACATTGTATTTTCCCATATTTCTTCCTCATTTAATGACATGTGGGTATCTCGACCCCTTTAGGGTTTTAGGGATGTGATTGGGACTTATATCTGAGAAGGTGTCCCTAATATAAGGGACCATGAGTAGTGTCTTTGCTCCTAGAATTTCTTGGGATTTATAATTTCAACTAATAGGGTCATTAACCATGCAGTGTAATGTCATGTTGTGAGGATGAATAGTGCATGTAGTTTTAGGTCACATGACTAGGACCATATATGGTGTAGTTTATCATAATGGGATAAGGGCAATGATGAAATTAACATTAATTTCATTTTGTGTAGACATAAACAATGGAATTTAACATCATACAGTCATAGAAATATGCTATGAAGTTTAGAGTGTTACATCATGGATAATATATAGTGTTGTACAAGTTTACATCCTCTAGCTAGGATGATATTTCATACCTTATATTTTCAAGTGAAAAATACCAAGTATGTAGTTTAACATCTTGTAGTGGATATGAGTGTCGTGGGATTACAAGAAATATTTCCTAAGGAAACATGCTTTGGTAGGGGATATAATTATCTCTCCGTCCATTGAGATTAAGGAATCAGCTCAGATAGAGTATACCGCATGTATGGAGTAATGTCCCTCCTATTTAGGATTATACTTTGGAGGCTTCATTCCTAGTATTATTGGAGTCCTAAGGACAAATAACAATTCTATTTAGAAGAATGAAGGGTGGCATAACTTTTTTTAAAATTCTCATTCATTCCAATTTAGAAATACTTCTATGTGACGTAAGGTATATTTTATCATGGAACCGATCCAATTCATACTGATGTTTCTAGAATTTATCATTTATGGATAACAATTTACATAAGGGAGCATGAAGTGATGGATATTGGACCACAATATGAAATACTGCTTCTAATCCGTATACGAGTGAATATAGAGTCTATCATGTCATATTATGAGTTATAGTATGGTAATCCCATAAGTCATGGAAGACCCATATCCTTTAATTCTTATCCTATATATTTTAGTGTATGTTAGATAGGGTCTTGGTGAGGGACACTATCTATCCATTAGCCATTGCATGAGACCAAGATGACTGGTTGGAGATGATATTGTATTTCTAGTACAACTTTTCTCCCATAGTAGAATATAAACAGCTGTCATTTTCCATCAGTGTTGTATGAGGGACAAAAAATCAGTTAATGATGTTGACCATAACAAAGATGACAATTGTTTTGGACCCAAATTCATTGAGGGGTATTTCATCTCCTTTTTGGAGAATATATCTTTAGTAGTTAAGATTTATTTGAAATACTTGTCTATAACCAGAGGGTATAGACCTGCAACATACATTCCCCAAGTGGAAAATTACTAGGAGTATTTTTACATATGTTGGAACACTAGGGTTGATGTATGATGTTTTCATGCACATGGATGGAATAACATTTCTTAGAGAATTCCAAGTTATCATGTGTCATTGAAGGCCAGAAGTACCCAAGACATAATATTTGGTTAGAAACCATGTTCTTGGACTTCTGGGCACTATATATGCCTACATACACTTCGTTCATGATAGCAGTGGTCTCTTCTCCTTTCAGACATCTATGTACTCCATCAAATCCTCATTTATATCGGAAAATCTAGTGATTTGGTCTATCATAAAGAGTGAAGTTGGATGCTCACTTCCATATTTTTTCCCTACCATCTATGTCTAGTGCAAGTAATCCATTTTGGAGTTATTTTATGATGATAATAATACACCATGTTGTAGGACAATATGGTTTAGTAATTGGGCTAAATTTTTTGATCTCTTCCATTCAAAAATGAAAAAAATTCGAGACCATTTGGTGATGAGAAATGTTTATGTATGTTTTATCCCTATTTGGGTCCTCCAGAGAAGTAGCTACATTCTGTAATGGATATTATTGTGAATCCTATAACTTTCATATGTGATTCAAGGTTTTTATAGGTTAATTTTAACATCAACCCACATACATAGTCAAGAAACGTTATTAGCTCTTCTTTTTTGATATCCTAATAACCGTTGATATATTAGATCGCCAACTATGACTCACATTTCACATCTAGGTGATCCACTAGTATTTTAAGTGCCTGTTCCAATCCTGATATGAGTTCATGATATTCAACCTCATTATTTGCACAACCTTCTAATAGTTGGAATGAGTAAGGTAAACCTATCTTTGATAGGGAAATGTGCATGTCCCCTAACCCAGCATTGTAAAGCTTAGGTTCTTCCATTAACTTCCATGTTGGGCTCCTAATAACACCATAAAAATACATCTATCACATTTTTATGACATATTGAATTGAAAGTATCTCTTCATTTGATAATTTATTATTCAACAATGTTGTTTCTCCTGATAGATGCTTTGAAATGAAATCTTACAAGGTGAAGCCTTTCACTATTTTTTGAGGAAGAAATTATATATTGAACTACTCTAGGATATGCTCCCACTATTCTAAACATCCTATCTACATAAGATGGATGAGGATATCATTCAGTGAGTTATTGTGAAAGGAAAATTAGAAATTGGGGATTTTTTATGTAGTGAATCATTTTTTGAACAACAAATATTAATGAAAGGATTATCTTCTTGATATCTAAATAATGTGTATCATCACTGATCATGGTTTTAGTGAGATAATAAAGGACGTTTTCATTCCCAGCACCGTTTCATTGTGCAAGTATTCTTACCACTTAACACATTAGGGTTGTCACATATAGGATGAATGTATTTCCCATAACAGGTGGAATTAATATAGGTGGAATCAAGATATATTACTTATGTTTTTAAATACCTCATGACATCCATTGGTCCATTGATATTTGTCCCCCATTTCATTCAATTTATTTTATGGGGAAACAATCATTAAAGGTTGTCTATGAAGCACCAGATGTAGTCCAAGTGTCCTTGGAGTCGTCTCAACTCGTTAACATTTTATGTCGGAGAAATCTTATGAATAGCTATTGTTTTGTCTAGGAAAACATCTATGTCATGATGGTGTAAAACATAGATGAGGAACAATTATGAGGTTTTCCTGAAAGAACATTTTACGGTGTTCATCATCAGGATTTATTTTTGTAGCTTATTGAATACGGTCTCTTGATCAATCCTGTGGTATAAAATTTTTTTGTGACATAACCACTAGATATTCAACATAAAATTTAAAAAAACGTCCATATTAATGGTATGAAGATGCAATTCATATCTTGTTGGATTGTATAGTGGACGTTCTTTAAGCCAAAGGGAATTACCCTGTAGTAGAATACACATTAAAGTCACTAAAGGCAGTGTATTCTTCATCTTCTTAGGACATTCGAGTTTGGTTGGACACTAAATATCCATCCATGAAGGATAAGACTTGATATCCAGTTTTTGTAACAATCATGAGTTTTGATATTGTAACCGGGATTCCATATTTCAGATAGTGTCGATTGAGATATCTGAATTTGATAAAAACACTTATTTTCCCACTCATATTCATTTCTTGGAAAATGTTGGTTAGCTATTATAGATAATGTACCTCTTGGATGAAGTCATAATTGATGATCTTTCCCACATTCACCTCAAATTTGGAGGCATGAGTAGGCTGTATATGTCTAGTTTCATGTTTGTATCCAAAATGTCCTTCTGGGAAATCCATGGTATGGGTGGCCACCTCTAGATTGAGTTCTGGAATCACTTTGTAACTCCAACTAAACTCATCCTGGTGTTTCTTCAAGGAGAAGATATATATCTCATGTTCATAGTAATTCATGACTGCACAGATCAAAGTGGCCCATGAATCATCATATGCACCCAGATTTATTTCTCTATGTTCATCCATAGTGTTGGACACACAATCCCCAAATTCGGAATGGGTGTTCCTAATGTCTTCCTCCTCTACATATTCCTCAAGTTTTACCTATTCTTCTTATTTATAGTAATTAGGTGATGAAGAATGTTTTTAAATGTTAGGGTATGAGTCATCATTTGGACATTTGAATGATAAAACAACTATTTCTAGGATGATTGCTGGTGCATGGCCATTTTTGGAGCTCCAAAGTGGATACAATGTATTGGGAAGGAGAATATTCATTTTATCCCATTAAAATGATAATTTATTTCACCCCAGGTAATGGGATAGATATTTATTGTTTCTCAAGGGATGTAATGATGGTGTTTTCATTTGGGATTTTATTACAACCCAGAGTGTTGAAAACAACACCACTGTTGTAGGGATTAGTTTTCACGATTTAAATTATAAAGGTGGAATAATTTGTGATAATCATCAAGCACACCCCTTCTATTTGATTGATGGGAATCATCCACTCTAACATGAGCTACATGAAATGACTAGTCGAGGTCATCTCTAGACTATTTGGGGAACTGAATCAGGGTGACATCATTAGTAATGAACTATTTCCCATCCCTATGGTAGATACCTACATTAATTTAATATGATTCAAAGGTTTTAAATGTGAATTATTCACCATGAAATGTCCCAATTTGGCCACTGATTCAATATTTTAGGCATCAGTGGTATGATGAGGGGATAACCACAAGCTAATATATCCATGGTATTCCCAGAAGAATGTTAAAGGTTGTCTCATGCCTAAAAATCATGAATAATGTGTTAAAAACAAGATCTCAAAACTATGTTTTGAGTTTTATTTCACCAAAAGGGGTTTTCTCATTCTTGTAATAACCATATTGTAAGAACATGTGTCTCGACTGATGTTTCAGATTATAACTTTGATTTTCCACTTTTAGTTTCTTATAAGGGTTAAAATAGTCCTTTCCCCTATAATATGATGTCTAATATTTTTTTCACCACTCTATTGGTCTTATAATTGGGTCTTCATTCTAAGACTTCTATTTGGTTGAATTTCAAACCATTAAAATTTTATTGGAAAAGTAGATACTTAATATTAAATAAATTAAATATTAATTAATTCGTGTAGGTTTGTTCAGTCATGACATTTGAATGAAGAATCATATTATGATTATGTCACCTCCATTGAGTTTAGAATGGGTAGTTTTACTCGGCATAATATAAACATAGGTTGTATTTTTGGGCCTTCCAGGGCCCCTTTTCCATTCTTTTCCTTTTCTTTTCCTTTCCTTTCCTTTCTTATTTTCTTTTCATTATTTCATCCCTATGGATTCATATTCACACCATACAGCTTACCCCATAAAATAACCTAATAGAGTAGATGGAATGAGAGAAATATAAACAGATTGAGGAGAGAAGGAGGTACCGTCATGAAGCTCTCAATGCGCCAAATCGATGTGTGGCAACCGTAGACCCTGGAAATGGGAGAAGCTTCCGCAGATTTCACCCAAAGATAAGCCATTTTTTGTTTTCCCAAAACCCCCCTTAGATTCATTTTTTTCAATTTTGGAAACCCCTATTAAGATTTCTTATATCCCCTTGTCTCTTCATCTGTAATTTTTGGGGAATAAATGGGGGTTTTGTGGGATTCAAGGGATTCCATTTGGGAATAACCATCTACATGGTGTGTTGTCTAGGCAGACACAACATTTGTTCTTACCATTTGGGGAAGATATTGTTTCTGATATAATTATTGTTTACTGGGATTACACAACATTTACTTGTACTCGACTATATAGACATATACCCTACCATTCTACACATGAAGGGGTACATGGTTATGTAGAGTACATGGTGGGACCCTTCTTATGTAGCCTTTCATGTACAAGTAAACATCCAGGCCAAGAACATGGGTAGAACATTTTAGGGACACAAAAAGGTACACTTTATTGGGAAAAATCCATGTACACACCATACACACTGTGTACCTATCTCTTCACATGTCGAGACTAGCCCATGTAAACATCCATGTGGGGATTCGTGAGTACACATCGTGTACTCAAGGTGACACGATATGTACTTCCCCGGTGTAACACTTTTTTGGGTTTTTTGTATCTTTTTTTAATAGGTGTTGGAATTGTATCCATGAGTAGTCCTTTATTTGTATATTTTTTCATATATTGAAATGGTAAGACATGTGAGGTGTTTAGAGGACTCATAAGTGAAAATTTCAATACTCTTTGAGAATGCAGAGGTTCTTCCACTAGTAATAGAATCCATTCCCCCTTAATAGTGAGACCTATTCATAGATGATCCAAAATATATATCCAAGAACAAATTCCTTTATATATTTTCCGTTATGTCTTCTCTCTTATGATATATTCCTTTATCTCCAAATAGGTCATGAGTTTAGTTATTCCAAGAATCCATTTTAGGATTCCTCTACTTACGGGTTGACCTAGAGGATCTCATGTAGTGTTCCTCTATACTCATATTATTATGAAGAATCCCCTGAGGTATTTTATTTCTTATGAGATGATATAGGGAGTCCCTTGTCAAATCCATTCACCTATGTAACATTTTGAGGATCCCATGTAGGATGCATCTACCTTCTCATATAGTTATAAAGGGTCCCCTATGGGATTCCTTCACCTAGTTATTGTTCCAAGGAACCCATGTATGATGCCTATGACTTTTTTACCTTTCATGAATCCCTTTTAAGATTTCTTACTTACCTTTTCATCTAAGGATCCTAATTAGTATCCATTCACATGTGTTTAGAACTTGAGGATCCCAAGAAGGATCCCTCTTTTTGTTTGACTTGAGGGACCCAATGGGAGTCACATTTTTTGAATGACCTTGATATAGAACATTGAATTTTGGTATAAATGGTAGGGGATATCACCATAGAACCCTTTCTAATCTTCTAAGATGATGCAGTTTTGGAAGTAGTGTTGGGTATAGTTGTTTTTCCATCCTTACACTTTTTTTATACATTCACTTGTTTATTTATAATTATGTGTTATTTACCAATGGTACTCCCTAGTTTGTAGTTATTGAGCTTGATGGGAGGCATATTTTTCCCTCTAAGGTAATCTGGGACATTATTTATCGGATCTAGATTTTGATACATGATATTTTTTATGTTTAGTTGTTTACCTAGATGAACTACCTGGGATGTCATTTTTGAGCCTATATATTTGATTATTATATTATTTGGATGTCCAGATGAGTCTCCTGGTATCTGTATGTTGATCCTACTACTATAATATATGGTAATGTGTCCCTATAAATAATACTCATGGATTATTTATCTCTCATGGGTGATGATGATTATTACACTCTCCTCGATCTGATTATACTCATGTATTATTATGCTCTCCCGAGGGATCGAGCTGATTACACTCTCCCTAATTGTTTACATAGTTGAGGTGTGTTTCATGGTGTCACGGTTCGTTGGATAATCGGAATGATTATTCTCTTCCAAAAAATGGGAGGATTACACTATCCCATATTAGAGAGTCTGGTTGTGCACATGGATTCTCACAGGTGAGTTCTCCAAACAGATATCCTAAGGTTCACACCCTTAGAGATTATCCATGATCAAAATTTCCTAACTTCCAATGTAATGGGACCAAGGTCATAGATATTGGACTAGATTTATAAGGCATTATTAGTATAGATTATTGGTTTGATACCATTTATAGGATTCCCAGATTTACTCCCTAGAATCATTATTTACAATGAATGGAGGTGGTTATGGGTGAACCCATGTGTGGGATGAGTATCCCCATGTGGTGATATGCCTTGATTAGAGAAATTTCTCGCGTTGGAAGATGCAATTACATTTCAAGATTGCGATTACTAACCCATGGATAGATGTAATTATACATGGCTCGTGTGGTATGACATCCAACTCAATTCCCTTAATCATGAGGACCAAGAAATCTGGAATACGAACCCAAGGATCGACTATTGTATTTTATGTTATATGATTCACTTAATCCAGAATATTCATATTTATGTATATATATATAGGTATTGTAATCTATATTTTTATGTATATAGATATGGAAATCCATGGTTTAACTTTCCCAGATTATTGGGATTCAAGACTACATTTTCAACTGTGTTTTATCATTTCTTAGTATTAATATCTTTTAGTTGTGTCTCATCTAGGATGAAGTCCTTTTCTTTTTCATACTCTTATATCAGTAAATTTATAGGTTCCTTGCCAGGAAGGCCAGCTGAGATTATTTCTCACCCCTACACATGAACCTCAATGTACCTGTAGGCCTTTTTCCTATATTCCTAGTTGAGCATAGTTTCATTGTGGATAGGGTTGAGGCCTAGAGTTGAATGTTTGAGAAAATTTTCAATTTTGGGTTCTTTAATTCTGGTTGTTGCATTTCGGAAGTGTCTGGATAATGGGTATTCGGTCTTGATCAATGTCAGAGTTACATCTCTATGATTATATTTCAGTTTCTATGTATATATGAATCTATATGGTCATCCTAGTCATTGACTAGTGTTTTGGGTATGGAATAACTGTTTGGGATTCTATAGAATTATAATTATTATTATAGCACGTTCTATTTTGGTTATTTAATAATTCTGCACTAAATTAATTTAAATATTTTTATGATATAAATATACTTCCACTGGTTTTTAAATCTGATATGAGGTCATAGTCTCCCCAATATTACACAATAGGATCACACTTCTTTTTGGAAATCATATTCATATGGGGAGGAGATCTTGAGGCCTCATAACCCACTAACTCGGGGAACTATTTTAGTGGAATCATGGTCCGGATGTTACAATGTGGTTGTAGACCTATTCTTTTCATTATCCCTAATATTTTGGATATGATTGAAGGGATTATTAAGAATTTGTCAGAACAAATGGTGGATATCAAACTAGTTCGTCTATCACACTTATTGCTGTAAAATGTATTAGTTTCTAGGGTATGGGATTGTTGTTCTAATCTGATTTGTTATAGTGGTATAATATTTTCTCCTTGAGTGATGATCATGATGAGTAGATGAAATAATTTAATGTAGATCACTGGTTCTTGGCCTATTTGCTAGATTACAAGGATTGATTTTGGTACTACGTCAGTAAAGGTAAGAGGTATCTCATGAATCAAATTCGGCACGTTGTATTTTAATCATATTATCCTACTTGTGTGTCATTTTTATAGAAAATTGAGGGATATTCTTTTAGGCCTACATAAAAATATATATTTACTTCTGATGGAAGGTTATGCAGATATATGTGGATTGGTTCTGTTGTGAGGATGATGAATCGGCCCTCGTGCATTGGAGGTGAAAGAACACTAGTAGGTCAATATGGCACATGATTTTATCTTTTTTACCCCTTTTGGAGTTTTTTTAGGTTATGTTTTTATAATTGGATATCTTGTATTATATTGATGGATACTATAACCTTTGATATGAAATAGACCTCGAGGGTTTATTATTGTTTATGAATGCCATGTGAGTGTTACTTCAGTCTTTCTTCTACGTTGGTATAGTGACATCTGAGGAGCCATTATTTCTTAGTATGATCTGTGAGGATTTTTCCCTTGAAGTATGTGTTTACTATTTTATCCCCCATATATTTTTTTGATATTTTTCCTAATTTTGAGAGGTTTTACATTTTGGGCTATGTTGTTAGACTTTATGAACCATTTTTGAAACATGTCATGTATGGCTAGGAGGGATACCTAGATGCCCATAGTTTGAATCAAAACCTTGTAGTTTAATGTCGGGTTTTCAATGGTAGCTTGTGTGGGAGTTTTGAAAATGTTCACAAAAGCCTTTTTAGGCAGTGAGCCTAGTTTTATTATCATTTTGAGATCAATTCATGATAGTTTATTTATTATTGTTTTGTAGGAATGTTGATTCTTTTGTATTTTAACAAAAACCATGGGTTTTTATTTTTCATGATTGGGTTCGACAAGAATGAATTCTTCGAGATCCATTCACGATTGACCAATGTTTTAACTATTCCTAATGTAGTCATATCATCGGTAGATGACAGTGATAGAAATGATGCTAGGTGATGAGAGGTTGTTGAATAAACCATTAGATCGTTGGGGTTGCTGATTTTGAATGTGAGTTCCCAGGGAGATTATGGATAGATAAAATGGATGTTTCATATAGAATATTTATCTTAGCAGTCCAGTGGATGAATCTCTAGAGTGTGAGTTAGGTGACAATGGTACACGCTGGCAGCACATACTACCATTTGAATCAAAATCAGTTAGTGGATGGGTGTAAGATAAGGATTGATGGTATCAACATTCATCATGGCATTGGTAGGATGGGGGTTATTTTCTAAATAAATTATTTCCATCTGTGGTAGAGGTGACATCAAAAATAAAAATCGGTTACCATAAGTTAGTTAATCTATAGGTGAATCAAGGTTAGGGTTTGAGAGGTTGTGAGCATAGATCAGAGATATTTGTACAAGTCTTTCTATGGAATCTTAGTGTACTCCTCATTAGATATGATCATGCCTTATCTTTAAATAATCTTGTGTATTCTGAGTGAACATGGTCCCCACATAGATATTCTATTCTTAAATTTCCTTCCTGAATTAATGAGGAACCTATTGAGGTTGTTCTCAAGGAAAAATGAAGGTAGTCCGTGTGGTGGGGAGTGAACCATTGGCCATTTTAGGGTTTTAACCATCAATTTCAATTGAAATTTGTTGTTTTTGTGACCCATAGAGTTTTAAATTTTGTTTTGAGATGATGATAAGAGTGTTACTATGGTGGGGAGTACCATATCGATCATAAAAAATTTTCATCCATGTATAAGAATGTTGTTTACACAATGAGACTAGTCATCCGAGAGCCTATAAACCTTATTATATAGATTCTAGAGTTGAGATCATGGATTCTAGTCTTACCTCCAATCTTCTCAGGGATGATAATGATTATGTTGGGGGTATTGTTTGGTCCTGTGTTTTTTTATAATTGAGGTTTTTGAGAATAGATTTTATTTTTTTCTTTAAAATTCTTGTAAGGGGTAAATGGTATTTTCAAATGTAAGAGGATCTCATATAATTTTTTTATGCACTTTTTTTGTCCCAAAGTAGGGAGTTTACCCATGTATAAGAGTTTCGTAGAATTATGAGCGTTTCAAATTATAGATAAATAATTAATATTTAATAGTAAATAAATAAAATATTAATTTATTCTTGTAGGTTCATTCGGTGATATATTTTGAACAGAGTATTGTATTTATATTCCTTATCCTTCAATGTGTATAGAATGGGGTGTTTCCCAAGGTGGGTGTAATCTCACATCGGGCGTCGGGGCCGGCACGGGCCTTTTTTCATTTCTTTTCTTTTTCTTTTACTTTTCTTTATTTTCTCCTTTTCATTTTCTCTTCCTTTTTATTCTTTTATTCATTTCCTTTTTTTATTTATTGCCTATGGATTCTCATTTACACCCTATGACTTCCCCTTCTGGAGACCTAAGAGTAGAGAGGGAGAGGGGGGAAGAGAAAGGTTATGGAGAGATCGAGGTACCATTGTGAAGATCTCGACATTCTAGAACCATGTACAACAATTGTGGACCACAAAAAATAAGAAAATATTCGGAGAATTTCACCCAAAGGTTGTCTATTTTTTTAAACACTAGTTAAATTCATTATTTCCATGTTTTTAACCAATATTATGATATATTATTTCCCATTGTGTCCCGATTTGTTGTTTTGGAAAAGAATTGGGGGTTTTGAGATGATTCAAGGGTTGTCTATTTAGGAAAACACATCTACAAGCTGTGTTGTCTAGGGAGACATGCCATATGTTAATCCCATTTGGGAAGAAGACTTTTTTTACATTTCATGTACCAAGAGTACACTTTGTGTATTGGTACTCAGTCTTGTAGCCGAGTACATGACCAGACAACCCATGTAGGGGTGCATGGCTATATAGAGTACATGACCCCACCCATTTTGGGTTGCATGTCATGTAAAAGTACACTTTCAGGCCATGTATAAGTCCAAGATGTTTGGGGTTCACTAGTAGGTACCCCATATAGGGTACACATCTTTTATCTAACATACACACTATGTACTCATGTGTTTACATGCTGAGTTCGACCGAAGTACACACCGATGTGGGGAATCAAAAGTACATGCCATATACATAGGGTGACACATCGTGTAATTCCCCTTGTAACCGTTTTGGGGGTTTTGGTATATTTTCACCCATAAGCCGGAATTGGACCCATTAGTAGTCCATTCGATGTACCTTTTTTGTAGATCTCAATGATAGTTACCATGCGGTTTTTTGAGGACTCATAAGTTGTGTTTTAGGACTTTTTGTAAATGGAATGATTCTTCCACTGGTAGCTGAATCTATTGTCCCTAGGAGTGGTAACTATTCGAAAATGGTCCATGAGATATCTCATGTGATTTATTCCTTCATATATTTTCCTTGAGTATGTATCACTTAGGAGATGTTACATTAATTCCTAAGAGGATTTGAGTTCATTTGTTCTGAGAATACCTTATAGTATTACCATATTTATGTGTTGACCTAGAGGATCTCATGTAGGATTCCTCTAGCGTATTGTTATTTTTAAGGATCCCCTATGTGATCTATTTTCTTATAAGTTTATATTGGGTGTCCCTTGTAGGGTCACTTTACATGTGTACCATTATTAGGATCCCATGTATGAGGTATCTACCATTTTATATTTTTATAGAGGTTCCCCTATGGGATGACTTAACATAGGTGTTGTTCTAAGTATCCCAACTAGGATGCCTCATCCATTATTTTCATTCAAGCATACCCTATAGGTTTCCACATATAGCTTCTATTCTAATTATCCTAATTTGGATTCCTTAAGTTGTGTTTATACCATGGGGATCCCTTGTTAGATGCGTCACATTTTTTTATTTGAGGGAGCTAGTGGGTGAACTGTTTTTTCTCTGACCCTAATCTAGTACATTGGGTTTGGGTATAGTTGGTAGCAGGTTTCACCATAATACCTATTCTGAACATCTAATCCCACGAGGATGTGGATGTAGTGTTGGGTTTATATGTTTTACCACTCTCAATCATTGTCTATAAATTCATATTTTTATTGCTAATGTAGTGATGTTTCTGACTTCTACTGCCTAATTAGTGGTTTTTGATCCTAACGTATGGTGTCATTATTCCTCTTTGGGATTCCCGGACAATTTTCATGGCATCCGACTTCTATCTTTGTTACTTATTATATTTATCGGTATAAAAGAGGTACTACCTAGGATATATCTATTGATCTTGTATATTTTCTTATTATATTATTAGCATATCAATAGTGTTGTTTGTATCCAACTATTGATCCTAATAAATTGTTATACGGTCATTCATCCCTATAAATGATACTCATGAATTTTTCCACTCTCTTGAGTGGTGAGGATGATTACACACTCCTTGATCTTATTATTCTCATTGATGATTATTCTCTAATGAGGGATAAGGATAATTCTTCTCACCCAAATTGGTTACTTGACCACGGTGTGGTGCATGGTGTATCACATCATTCAATACCCAAAATTATTACACTCTTTTGGATAATGTGATGATTACTCTCCCCCTTGTTAAATACTTCATGGGTGGTCATGGAATATCACTAGTGTGTTTCATATTATAGATTGCCTAAGGGTCATACCCTTATGGGTTATCTAATTTCCAAATGTCAGGACCACCTATAGATTGCGACCTAAGGCTCAATAATTTTCACTATATTTACATTTCATGAGAATTATAGACTATGGATTACTGAACATTTCTTGGATGTCCCAATGTACTTATTATAATCCTTCTTTACAGTGATCAGAGGAATTTACTTATTATAATCTAGGTCGTGATGTTACACCTGTAATGTTAAAGTGCAGGGAGTTAAGTGAGATTCACTAAACCCCAGTTGAAAAAGTTTTCAGATTGGATGAGGTTGACTCTTGATCTATTCCCAATGAAGGATCATCAAATATCAATTTCATTTATCATGACAATTATATTAAAGGCTTTAACATTCCCCTACATGATGACATCCATGTCATGGTCTGTGAAAGAGATGATTGTGTGGAATTATCCATGATTTTTCTATGCATGATACACATCCACAATAGTGACCTCAAATTTAAATTCCGATGGTCTTGAATAGTCCCTGATGAGTGCTTAATGATGCTCTTTTTATAGACTCAGAGAATCCATCATTGACATCATGGTCAAAACCGGTATTATTGGCTTCAAAAAATCATACTTATAGTCTAATGTTGTTTGCTTTCCATCATGGGGATACTCATTTGTAGGTTCTTTAGTAATTGAATTACTCTATTTTGATGGATAAATCCTATGAATAAGAGATGAAGCTACTTCTACTCTCATTATATTGGGTTCACTAGGTCATCCCACATACTGAGGTTGATTATGTGATGATGTTTCCTCTAAAATATCTTCCAATATGATTATTTTATGGTGGATCCTTTCATGTTTGGTGAACTTATGTACTTTTACTAAGCCTACTATATATCTTTCCAATGATCTTTAGCTCTGTAGATGGTTCGAGAAGGTTTGTGTCTAGAGTAGTGACTTCCGGAATGACCATGTCATCCACTATATCCCTAACTCTAATAGTCTCTTCCCCTACTTCCCAAATAAAGTTTAGGTAAATTGAATTCATTATAACTCTCATCATCTGATAAAATATCCATTAAGTTAAATAAATTAATGCAACTAAAGATCACCTCCTCACCTGATAGAGATTTATTCTTCCATGTTGACTATTGATGTTCCATTTGGCAAGGTGGTGCCCGTGTTTTTGATAACAAAGGACTGAAATCAAATAAATTAAAATCCAAATTCATACATTTCATAGGTTCATCTCAATGTTCAATCTTATAACTATTTTGGAAATTTCAATTTTTGGAAGAGTCGATTTTAGAGGACTGAGCTTCCAATGTAGTTAGATGTATTTTAGTGGACCTTTCAGATGGAATGGTTAGCTGTTGAAACTATTCATAGAGGATAGCATGTGTTTTGTTGATATTTTTCATAACTATATAGTCATTTAACTCCAAAATACCCTTTTTGTTAACTTTTTTCCATTCAATAATCTTCTCCAAACTAGTAAAAAACTCATTCCACTTGTAGAGATGGATTTCCAATCATCACATTCTGGGATTCCACAATCAGTTGCATGATTTCTATGAAAAAAAACACTCATGGATGTTTTTCCCCTAAACATGTGTCAGTGGTATGTCCAACTCATAATGATGATTCTATATATAGATCGACAAAAAGTATTCTTGAGGAATATTTAGGATAAAATATAATTTCCATCCTCTCCACTGATAAATAAATTCTAAGACCCTTTTATTACCCTTCTATTTTCAGATTGAATGGTTGAGGAATGTTTAATTCTGTAGCACCAAGCTGAACTATGTGAGGATCTTTTGACGGTGGTTTTCCAACCCTATGATTGAACAAGAGTGAAATCTAGTGTACCACAAAATGGATGGTCCCCACAATGATTTCATGAAGCACCTGAGTTTCACTAACTCTTATTGTTTTGGGTAGCCCGTCATTTATTCACAACGAGAGATGAAATGAATCAAGTTCATCTCCATGTCACCCAATCCATTAAAATCTAGTAATGTAGGGAACCTAATGTTAGGTGGGAAAAGATTCATATCTTCACTTCTAGAGTAGGACGTCATTACTTATTGATTTGTTGTGCACCATTACTCCATAGATTTCAATCCAAACAATTGTAACTCAATGGTGTTTATGATGACTTTGGTAATGTCTGGATGATATATTGCATTGATATGTAAAATTTCCAACTGGTCCATCTATGGAATAACAATTAGTACTTTTCATGGGTAACCTATAGGGGAAGGCTACTAAAGATACACATTGTCCCATTATGGTTTTGTAGAGAATAGAGGGAATTCCTGATCTATTATTATAGTATCCAATTATATTGGTAGTTGATATTCAACATTGAGAGGTTGTTCTATATCTGCATCAACTACTAAAGTGATCCCTATTTGCTGAGTTACACTGGTCACGTGGGTGGACAGAGGATCATGTTGTTGAAAATATACACTGGTAAGGATACCTTAGTGTCGTTATGGATTGATTCTCATCAATTATTTCATCTCATCATATTTTTTATCAAATAATTCCTCCATAGAAAGGGCTTCAACAACTCTAGGATATAGGTGAGGCATAATATTACCCTTACTTTAACAACCCAATAATTTAAGCTTTTAGTAAGTGTTTATTTAATAATTTATTTCATAATTAAAAAAATAAAATTTTATTTATAGTGAACATTAATGTAATATATAATAAAAAATTTCCTTGTTTACATAGATAAAATATTCAATTTTTTTAATTTATTATATGTATGACTATATTAATTAGGTTATATAGTTTATAATTTAAAACTAACTGAGAAATAATTTAATACTATATTTTTTAATTTGAGATTGTAAGACGATAGTTAAAATATATAATTTAATTTATGAAATACAAAATATAAATTATTTATAAATATAACCTTATAAAAAAAAGTAAAACAAATGTGCTAGGTGTTTCAAAATATAATAATTAGAAAACATGAAATAAATAATTAATGAAATATTATGACCATTGTTATTATATATATATATTGGTATAAAAATAATATAAATTTCCTAAATAGTAGAATAACATATACATTATAATGGTTAAGATGTTAATTTAAAATAATTGTAATCAGTGAAAAAACTAAATCTGATCTATATACATGAAATATGAAGATACACTCATAAAAAGTTTTAAAAATGATAACGGTTTGAAATAAACAATTTATTACTAACCAATCATAGAAAATAATAACTCCTTATGATTTTACAATAATAGATTACAATTATTAATTCAAAAATAATTTCTTAATTTAATTATATTATACTCTAATAAAGGATAAGTAATTTAAGAAATATCAAAAATGTATATATTTATATATAGGATATATATATATATATACATATGAACAAGTATGTATATATATAAGAATCCAATTGTGAACAAAAAAATGAAAAAATTAATAAAAATAATAAAATGAATATATAAAAACAATAGTCATGTTGTCCTCTTCGCCAAACCAAAGCTCCACCACCAACAACACGAGGGCACACCTCAACCTCCCGATCTCCCTTCCATCGGCCACTGACACTGAGCATCACCGACCAATGTCATATGATCCACGCTCAACCCCCATTTACCATGACTCTTTCCAAGACTAGAAGCCACTTTACTAGCCACTCCATTGAATTTGAACCAGTGTACTCCTCCGCTTTCACTATGACAGTTCAATATCGATCACAACACCACATCCAAACACAGAACACACTACTAAAATCTATCCAAACCCCTAACTACTCATCACCATTACCCACAATATTGGATGAATCCAACCACCCCACCTCATTTACATCATCTACACCTTCATCCGCAAGTAATGCAAAGTAGAAAAATATTTTAATTTCACCAGTTCTTCTAAAAGATAAATTGGTACCTATATATAAGTAGCACTTTGTATAGGGAGAAAACCTTGTTGGTCAGCCTAAACCAAAGCTCGTCCCTCTATTTCCACCCTTCATAATTTTATCTAGTTTTATCCGTCTTGAACAACAAAGTAGGTCAGAGCCAACCACTGGTTCGACTTCTACCAAGGAGGAGGAAGCCTCATTTTGATTTCCATTATCAACGATAATTTTTATTTTTTATATATTAGTATATATATTAATATACAAGTATATTTAATATATAAAATTTCATCAATTATATATATTCATACAGGTATTTATTTGAAATTACCGTTATAAGTCTTTTGTTTATTAAAGAAAGTATTCTTTTTAATATATTGTTTTTTTATCTCAGAATTTCATTTTGATTAAATTTATAAGTACATATACCACAATATATATATATAGATTCTTTAAAATTTTAGGTTTTCAAACATATATATATATATATATATATATATATATATATTATATGCATGTGTGATTTTAAATTTCTTCAAGTCGTGTTTTAGAATTTAAATATTTGATTAATATATATATATATACACTTGAATTTCATTGATTTTTTATTAACCAAATATATGTAATTACTTATGAGAACATACCTCATGTGATATAAGTATTTTTCTTACTTGTGTTTAATAAATTGAGGTGTTCATGGGATACATTATTTTTAAAACCATCCATTTTTGAATTGATAATATATATATATATATGTATAGTAGGAGTAAAATTTAATTTTATATAATTATTATGTCTTCTTAAAATATTCTAATTAGGAATGAAAGTTATTTAAATTTATGTAAAGGGTTTCTTTCATTGTATACATATATATATATATGTCCATCATTACATGATTCGAAATGAATAGGTTATTGCATTTCAAAATATGATATTTCCAAACATAATAT
Organism: Viscum album; assembly: GCA_963277665.1. Lineage (NCBI taxonomy): Eukaryota > Viridiplantae > Streptophyta > Magnoliopsida > Santalales > Viscaceae > Viscum > Viscum album. The sequence goes on from OY728127.1 coordinate 2,020,955,981, forward strand.
TTTTAAATTGAGCAATGAATAATTGTTTATTTTAAAAATATTACCTATATAATTATTTTCTATGTTACGTAGTTTGGCTTTTAAAGTTATATTTTAGGGGTATATTATCTTTTACATATAATTTTTCCTGATATCAAAATTATATATATGTGTATATTTATAGAGGGTTTGTTTTGGTCAATATAGTAATTCTATTGATACTAATATGTATTTCATTATATTATATTCTAATAATTTTATTTTTTGATACATAATTGTTTATTGGTTATCAATATTGATATATATATATATAAATATAATATTTTTTAATAACAATTCACTATGTCTATTATTCAATGTGAAAGGTTTATTCATGAATGTAATTATTTTATGTATAAAATAAATCATGTAAATATGTTTTTAATATTTTTATTTGAGAAATATTTTTTAATTATAATGTTTAATAAAAAGTAGATTGTGGGATATTTTAAATACAATTATGTTAATTATATTTATTGAAAAAGATAAATTACATCAAATTTTGTTTCACCAAATCCAACAAGTAATTTCTTATGAAGTTTAAAATTTATATATACATAACTGTGTATGTATTCAATTCATTAATTGTGTTTTAAATGTAGAAAACTACATTGGAAATTTATATGTATAAGTAAAGGTCATATTTTTATTATAAAATCGGCACTTGGACATTATATATATGGGGAGTGTGGAGTGAACCAATTACTAAGGTCAGGTGGTATGCCTAGATGGTCTTCAATGTTTAATGTGGCCCCATTGTTTTTTTCAAGATAATGCTTAAAATTTTCTGAACAATAACTAGATTAATTTCAAGTGTATTCAATGTTTATGTTTTTTTTAAATGTAATTTTTTAAAAAGTGTAACTATTATCATAGGATTTAATGCATTTACGAAATCATAATTATTTCAAAAACGTAGTATATTTTAAAAAGTTGTTCCAAAATCATGGTTTAAAAATTATAATTATTTTAAAAGGACATATAAATTTTGTTCACAAGCTATTCTAAAAGTGTTTATCAAATGTATTTTTCAATTTGTTTTCAAAACAAATTTACATAGTTATTTCTAAAAGATATGAGTATCTTCAAAAAAAGTCTTTTCATTGGGTTCCCAAAATCTGCTTACTAGGAAATACTACACACTTTTTGTTTTTATAAAATGTTTTCATGTTCATATAGTCCATTCATGGGGTTTAGATCGATAAGTAGATATCGTGATAATGTCATGTCACTGTATTTTTATTCATTGTATTAACATTGATAATATGTGAATATTTTCCTTTTCCACCAAATACTAAACCAGATAAGATCCCCACATGTAATTGTCTATATATTTTTCAGTTACTATATTTTGAATAAATACAAAACATTTTTATGAACCAGACCAGTATGTGTGTGTCCAAATCATTACAGTTATTATCAATGGAAATATTTAAATAAAATTGGATATTATGATGTTTAGATAAAATAATTTTAGTTTCTAAGTGTAAAATTTTAGTAAAACATTTGTTTTCTAACCTTTAGAAATGTACTTTTGAACTCTTAGGATGTTAAGTAACCTTTATAAATATATAACTCTAGTAGTTATATTATTCCAAGTTATGAAAAAATGGTATTTCCTAGTTTTCCTTAATTATGAAAAAGAAATTATGAGGACCTAATTATTTTTATGGTGAGTATAATGTAAAAACCCAAAATATTAAGCTTTTAATAAGTGTTAATTTAATGATGAATTTTTTAATTAGAACAAACTAAATTTTAATTTATCTTGAACATAAATCTTATGATTTATAAAATTCCATGTTTATTTAAATAACATATTCACTTTATTTTATTTTGTTATATGTTACGGTATTTTTATTAGTTTATATATTATTAAATTTAAAACTAACTGTGATATAATTTAATTCTATCTTTTATAAATTTAGATGATAAATGATACTTAAAATATTTAATTCAACTAATGATATAGAAAATATTAATCAACTATAAATATAAGCTTATAAAATAAAGTGAAACAAATGTTTTAGGAGTTACAAATTTTAAAATTTAAAAAACATGAAATAAATAATTATAAAAATATTATGAACATGTATATATATTCTGGTAGAAAAATAATATAAATTGTCTCAATATTAGAAAAACATATATATTATAAAGGTTTTGATGTTAACAAAAAATAATTATATTCAGTGAAAAATTAAATTTGATAGCAATACAATAAATATTAAGATATACTCATAAAACGTATCAAAAAATATAACTACTGTGAAATTGAAAATGTATGAAAAACCAAACAAGGAAAATAATAATAATATTTTAGTGTACAAAAATGGATTGAAATTATAAATTAGAAAATAATTTTTTAATTTAAATATATTATTTTCTAATAAATGATACGTATATAAATATATATATGAATATATATAGGATATATATATATTAAAAAATCTATATATTTAAGAAGCTATTTTTGAATATAAAATGAAAATAATAATTAAATATTAATAATTATAAAAAGAAAAAACAATAATCCTCTAATCATTTACCCCGAGCCACGCCTCCACCACTGACATCACCAAGGCATGTATCAACTGCTTTATCTCCCCTCCGTATATAGCTGACACATAACATCACTGACCAACAGCATCTGATCTACCCTTAACCACCACATACCATGAATCTTTCTACCGTTGTAAGCTATTGGACCTACCACAATGTTGAATCTGAACCACCAAAGCCCTCCACTATCACCCCAACTATTCGATCTTGATTTCAACCACACTTTCCATCATGGATCCCACTATATAAATCTATCAAACCCCCTCACTATTCATTACCCTCACCGGTTAGTTAGGTTGAAGCTGACAAGCCTGTCCCATTGTCTTCATCTACACCATCCCCATATAATGCGATGTAGAATAGTAATAATTTTCCAAGATTCTCTTTGAAGATAAATATGTACCTATATATAAGTATCACATATTATGAGGAGATACATTGATTGAATATCCAAAACTGATGACCTTCCCTCTATTTCTTCCGTTCTTAATTTCATCTAGTTCGATCCATCTCTAACAAGGAATAAGTCAACTGCCAATCCTTTAGTTCGAATTTTACCTTGTAGGTGGAATCCTCATTTCGATTTCCATTATAAAAGGGAATATTTAATTTTTATATATGCTTATAAATATTAATATAAAATAATAAGTAATATATTTATGTTTTTCATATATAAATATTCATAAATGTGTTAATTTCAAATTACAATTATTTGTCTTCTACTTATAAAAGAATGTTTTTTATTGTATTATGTTTGTATTTCAATATATTCATTTTTTTAAAGTTTATAAGTACGTGTAACTATATATATATATATATATATATATATATATTAATTTATGGTTATCAAACACACACACGCACACACACACACACATATATATATATATGCATGTATGATTTTTTATTTCTTCAATTTCATGTTTAACAATTTAAATCTATGATTTATATAAATATACATATGCATTCCATTTATATTTTATCAACCAAATATATGTAAGTGCTTATGAGAATATACCTTATGTGATACAAAGTATTTTTCATGCATATGTTTATGAAATTTAGGTGTGCATGGGATATATTATTTTCAAAATCATCCATGTTTATATTCCTTATATATATATAATATCTAAAATTCATGTTTTTATAAGTATTACATCTTCTTCGAATATTATAATTAGGAAATAATGTTATTTAATTCTATGTAAATAGTTTATGTCATTATATATATATATATATATATATATGTATTTATAAAAGTTTGTGTCTAGCCATCAATGCATGATTTGAAATGTATAGGTAATTTAATTCCAAAACATGATATTATCCAACTTAATATTTTTAAATTAAGCCATGAAGATAAGTTTATTTTGATAATATTACCATTATAATTCATTTAGGTGTCATATAGTTTTTCTTCTAATGTTTTATGTTAAGGGTATATTAACATTTACTTATAATTTTTCGTGAAAGTAATATTATATATATATATATATGTATGTATATTATTATGGGAATTATTTTGTTCAATGTTGTAATTTTATATATACTAATATGTTCACCATTATCTTATGTTCATATAATTCTATGTGTGATACATAATTATTTATTATTTAATATTATTGATGTATAAATTATTTTATTTGAATAACAATTCACTATGTGTATTATTTAATGTGAACGGTTTATTCCCGTATGTCATTATTTTATGCATAGAATCAATTTAGAAAAAGGTTTTTTGATATTGTTATTTAATCATGTGTTTTTAAAGATAATGTTAAATGAAAAGTAGTTTTTGGGAAACTTTTAATACAATGATGTTAATTATTTTTATTCAAAAATCAAAATGTAATGATATATGGTTTCACCAAATATAACAAGTAATTTCCTATGAATGTTAATATTAATAAATATATATATATATAAATAAATATAAATATTTATTTATTTAATGCATGAATTGAATTTTAAAAGTAAAAACTCTTGTAGAAATGAATATATATATATATATATATATATGGAAAGCTCAAAAATGTTTTTATAAAATTTACACGTGTACATTGTAAATAAGGGGAGTGGGGAGTGGACATATTCATAAGGACAAGTGGGTAGTCCTAGATAACCTTAAATGTTTTAAGTGGTTTCATTATTATGTTTTCAGAACCCTTGTTAATATTTTATAAAAATTCAGAGGGTTATTTTCATGTGTTTTCAAGGCGTAAGTAGTTTTAAAATCAATATAAGGTTTTAAGAAGTGTAATTGTTTTCAAAATATTTAAGGCATTTTCAAAAGTGTATGTTTTTTCGAAATACTATAATTATATATATTCATAGGCGTCATTCTTCTCAATGGAATTTTTAAAATCAATTTTTCAATGGATTTTACATTATATTTTTCAAAAGATATTACATTTCGAAAAGTGTTTCCAAAATAATGTATTTAAAATTATGAGTATTTTGAAAGGATTTATAAATTATTTATCATATTTATTTTTAAATATAATTATCAAATGAATTTTAAAAGTTGTTTTGAAAAATATTTTCATTAGTATTTTATAAATGTATAAGTATTTTTAAAAAAGGTTTCTATTAGATTTTCAAAAAAACCCATACTGATAAATTTTCCTCAACCAATATTTTTATAAAATGTTTTTAGGTTCATATAGATCATTCATGGAGTTTAGATCAATTAGGAGATAGTGCAAAAAAAGTCCTATTTTCTGACTTTTTTTCATTATATTGACATCGATAATATGTAAAAGTTTCCATTTTTCTTAAAATGATAAACCAAAAAGGTCATTATATTTGAATGTGTTTATATTTTATGGTCAATTTTTAAAAAATTAATATAAACATCATTTTTATGTATTATACCTGAAATCACGGGTCTAGGGATTTACAATTGTACTTTTCCAAATTGGGTTCTCTTTGAGGAGGTAATGCTAGACTATTTTAGGTAATGACCAGATTTAAGTAAATACCTTGGTACTATTTATACACACCTCATTCAATTGTTTCTATGTGTACCGTATTTTGAATCGAAACTTCCTCAAATAGATTGGTCTCATGTTATGCAGGTTATCCAGGGGAAGTGTTAGTGACATTAACTGACCCATAATGAACTGTAAGAACTCTACAAGTGCCTTTGTGAGACATCATTTTCCTATTCCCTAGATGAGTATTTTTCCTCTCCTTCACTGATTCTTTGTGAGGTGTTTGGAATATGTTAATGTAAACAGAATCTCTGGATTGTTCAATTATTCAAGTTCTTAATTAGGGAATTGGATTACAGTATGTAAAAATAGGGAGGATTAATTCTATTGTGTTTCCCCTAATCAAGAAAAGACTATTTTTCATTGAGGAGGAGGTTTCTGAGGTTAAAAGTTCCCCAGCCATAATGTTTGGGGATATTTTTACTCTATTTCCACAACTCATTAGGCCTATTTTTCTAACATCAATGGTTGGGTTAAAATGTACACAAAATCTATAGAATGGGGATACTCCTAAAACATTGTGGCTACTAATAATTCATCATCCCTTCTGATTATAAGGGTTTTTCTTCTAAACATGGGTTTGGTACATCATTTGGTATGTTCTTGAATCACCATATTTTGAATACCATTGTTTTATTCCCAACATTTGAGCTATCAAACGACTGAATTCTCGTAATTGAGAGGTTTGATCAATATTTTCATATTAATGACACAGAAGTCTCTCAATATCCTTCACTCCTCTAGCCCTACAATGGTGAGAGTCGGTCGGGGCCTATTTTTGTTTACCATATCATCGGTTGTGGAATGAATCTTTTTGATAAAGCTGACCAGAAGCTATAATATTTCCTGATAGCACAATCAATGGGATTTTCTAGTTGATTAGTGTGGTGAAATGTAATTCATATTGTCTCTCAGATCTACTAATATGAACACCGGATGGGGCATCAGTAATCAATTGTCAAAAACAAGTTAATTTGATAAGAATTAATGTTTAAGGGGTCCTCATGGTTTCTCTAGATTGCAGGAACCTATAAGAAATCCCAAATCAATGTTCCATTTCATCCCTTCTTATACCTTAAATTGACTTTGATAATCATTATAGGGTAATACATTTTCTCCAAATTGATGAAGTTTTTTTCATATATTGAGTCAAATTTCGTGCATAGAATCATCTGACAACACATCTTGAATGTTGTATTGAGGGGTTTCTAAAGGACATAACATGACTGATATATCAAATTTATCCAACTATTTCCACATATTATCATTTCATATTTGTTTTTTTTTCTAGATATTTCTTAACCTAGATAGGTAAATTTTTGAATTTTATGTCTCATTTATAGAAAATAATAATACTGTTAGGGGATTCTTATGTCATACTAGATGGCAGAAAACCTAAGGGTGGTTTAGAGAAAGGCAATCTCCTTGGGTAGTCTTCTAATTAATAAATAATTTCACTTTTCAATGGTATGTAATCATAAATTAATGGAATTATTTTCCCATGTTCCTCTATATAGGATGGATTTATCATCACTACATCACCAAGGGGAGGACCCATCTAATGAAGTGAAACAGTACTCCAGAGAGAACATTCACAGTGAGTACCATCACAGGGAGGAATACCATGGTGGATTATATTAAGGGGACCACCATCATTATCGTGGATCTTATAGTAATGTCGAGGGTTACCAGAAATATTGTTTGGAGATAGGCTCTTGAGACAGACCAGGTTATGGTTATAAATTAGGCCATCCAGGTGATGTGTTCGAGGAGGACCTTGGAAATTACAGCTACTACTAGCATAATTTTATTAGGGGAGAGTATGATCTTGGGCTTCCATGGATTGGAATTATAGGTATTTAATAACTCCAACATTAATAATAACGAGAGAAAAGGTCATTTCTTTATTTTCAAATCATCTCTCATGGATATTCTTTATTTATACCTTCTTGCATATGGTTGGGGCCACATGCTGGGGATGTCATTTTCTTGTGTATGGATTTTTTCCCACCTTTGAGTGGACATTTGTATAGCCCAATTGACCCCTATTATAATGTGTGTATATTCCCAATCTGTTTTCCATATATCAAGGGGTATTTTTCACCACAGTCATCCTAGATGGTAGCATAGGTGTCTGTCTGTACTACGGTGACGTGCTAATGAGCCACCTTATTTTTGGGGATGGATTTATGTGGACACCCCTATGGAACTACTTTTTTCTCCATTATTATGACATTTAAGGTCTTTTGGATATGGGAAGGGTTTTTTTCTTCCCTTCCTCCATTATTATGATATTCTATGTGACATTATCTATTAGAATGGTTATATATTATAATTCTGCATTCAGAGTAGGGGAATGTTCCTTCTCTAGTAATCAATTTCTTACTAGTGGATACAAAAAGTACTCTTGTCTGGTGGTAGATCATTGAGTCCACCCCACATTCATATCCAATACATTCTAACTAAATTTATGTATGTTTCTAAGAATAATTTTCTAGAATTCTTTATGAATACCGGAAGGTTTTTGAGTATTGTTAGTAGTTTTCAATAGAAGTGGGCTACCTGAATTCTGTGAAAATTTCCAGATGAAGCTTCTAGTATGCTTGATTAATGTGGGTATATATTTTTTTATTCTCATGTATTACCACCAAATTTTATTGGTAGGTATTCTGGGTGTGGGCAGGTGTTTGTTCCTACTCACTATGTGATTCTATATTTGGTCAGTGGGATTCTCTAGGTTATTCCAGAAGAATATTCAGATAGTCTTTATTAGTGTGGGATGGTGTATTTTTCTTCATTTTGTGTGTTGTCAGATTTTTATATATAGCTTCCAGGGATGTTTCTTGGAAAGTCTACTGGAAATCGGAATTAATGAGGAGCGGTGTATACTCTCACTTGCAGCAAGCCACAAAATTTTACTATAGGGAATGTCCAAATGGGAGAGGGGCGTGCCCCTACTCCATTTTGGACGATTTCATCCCCTGGTGGTCTATCTTTCACACCCGGTACTAGATTAACCTGGTCAGAATTCCAATGAGGACATCCACATCATATTGCGGGTTCACTGTTATGCAGTGATGGTAGTGGATATTATTGGCAAGAGCCCTTTGGAAGGACCCTTGTATCTTTGTGGAGAGGTCATACATGTATTCCTGATACACCTCCCTCAGATAATGGAATGAATTATTGATTTTTATTCAATGATAATCTATGGAAATGGTTGAAGATTGTGATAGGTGTTTCCTGCTTCTAGACCACCGGACATCGCAGACTGGAGGATCTGTGGGGATTTGTGAACTATAGGGCCTATTAGGAAGCCTCCTAGGAAGGGGTGGTACCATTTTGATGATACTCCTAAAGTATTATGTTCATGAACCAATGTTGAAAACAGAGGGATGTTTATATCCTCCTTTTCCAAGAAAACAATTTGTTCTGAAAATTAGTAGGGGTGTGCATTTAAAGAAGACGGAAGGGTTCAATTGGACTGAAGGTTTTTTTATGGGAAATTTTATGGATATAGATGAAAAAAATATAAAAATACTATTAAATAAGTGTATCATTTGACTAATACATGAATAATTGATTTTACTTTTATAAATCATTCGTTTTGAAAGAAAAATTGTCCAACAAGGTGGGTGACACAATCATCTTAGTTATGGATTCACGTTGGGTGGACCATTTTTTCCAGGCTGAAATGTGTTTCTCTCTGGTTTACTGTAGGGGGTTGAGTTTTCTGTAATATTTCCCTCCATGATCACTATTTTTGAATTTTCTCCAATATTTTTATTCATGAAACTAGAAAAAACCACCATTTTTATATCCATGGGGGCCTTCTTTTCAAATCCTGATGCTCGTTGGGATGGTTGAACAAATTTTTTTAAGAAATCACATTGGTTGAGTGGGTTAGAGGTCATCCTCATCACACCCTTTGGAGGGGAATTTTTACCAACTTCAGGAAAATCATATAGATTTAAGATATATTTTTGAATCCAATATTAATTTCAATCTATGATTTGGGTCAATATCAATATAACAAAATATTAATAGAATACATGGAACTTAGAGTCATATATATGTATCTGAGGTTCATTATCAATGGTAACATCTGTATGTATCCAAGGATTTCAATATATGGTATCAACTTATTAAATAATTATAGATTCATTCATCATTATTACAAAAATGGTAGTTGTTATCCACACAATGTGCAAATTTGGTGGGTATTATCATCCATGTAGATGGGAATAGTTTTGATGTTGGGACTAGACCCATGGATGGGATTCCAATGTATGGTCATGAAAGGTGCTGGAGCCCGCGTAATTTAGTACCACTTAACAGGGAAGACCATACCATTTATGGTCTTATGATAAGGACCAAACTATGCAGTTTAACATTATGAATCTAGGAAGTCTTGGATAATGGTTAGAATTTAAAATTTCGTGTGGGAATTATCATGAATCGACTTGGGGAACCTATAAGTGAATAAGGATTCCCTTATTGATTAAGAATTTATTGGGAATGTGGACCCTAGATAATAGGGTTGGATTGGGATATTGGGTTTGGACCTCAGGGAGGCTTCCTAAGTATCCCATTTGGATAGGAATCAAATCCCATGTGGTTTTGTGGTGAGAACCCAGGCATATAGAGGTTATCTAGGGATTTTTCTCACAGGTGTGTATGTCCCTTTAAGAGGGTTGCGTTTGGAATTATTCATTAAAAGGATTTTTTTGATGTATTGGGGTTACTCATTCTTAGGATTACATGTGAAAGTGTCCATGATGGATGTCTCAACTCATGGTGATTTGGAATCTTTTTTAGTTCTTACAACTAAGGAGGAGGCTCGTAGATTTTATTTCTATGTGTATTCATAAGGAAAATTTCCTAGTGAGATGTTGGGGCATATACTAAATAGGTGTCTCGATAAGATCATTCCCTAGGAGGGTATCCTACGTATCATAATTCTAGTATGAATCAATGTTATCATAGTTCAATAGATCAGGTCATATTCACTATTTATTCATTAATTTTGGGGATCGTATGGATTCCAGGATCACGACAAACCTATAATCCCATTTGAGTCGTCCTTAGTTTGAGAAATAATAGGAAGCGATGGATCTAGGAAATCAAACAATATACTTTTCCCATTGATAGACAGGATCAAAAAGAAAAGGGCAAGGGAAAGTGAAAAGTCTCTAGCTTTCATTCTCTCCCTTCATTGTACCCTGGGCCCAAAGGGAGAGAGAGGGATTTGAGTAACACATCCTTTCTATTATTTTGGTAAACTTGATAGTCACATATAATTATCTATCCAAATATGAACCATGGTTATGTATGAGGAAGGAATTAAGTATGAATGGTCTTGAAATAAAATCTAGGGGAATACCATAAATTGTTTCCAGTAGTAGGATCTCATTCCCTATAGAAGGGAAATGAAAGTGTGATCATCATCCTCCCTACTTGGAATCAGAGACTTTGGGTCAAAGAGATGACTAGGGGAGGACATAGTCCTCACTATAGTTCATAATATCAGGAGTTCCCTAAAATCACCGCTAGGGTCTGGTTCCTCATGGCCATTTGAATTTATACTCACATAAATCACGAGGACCATACCCATTAGGTAGGTTTACAGTCGGGGGCCTCTGGCAATACGAATGAAAACCCAAATTAGAGACATGATGGTGTGCATATTTCCATGATTTTATATGTTTGAAGGTTTTGGTGGAGGTTACAACATGGTCCCTTTTAGGAAAGGGAGATAATGAAAGATGGGTATTCCCATGGGTGTCTTGGAAGAGGGACTAGGATGTTTCTCATGTAGGGTAAGGGCTATTCTAGAAAAGGGGATTCTCATACAAGTTTTAGGCAATGTGTTTCAAAGAGATATTGCATAGGGTACAGACTGAAGATCCTACGAGTGATTCTCATTTTAGGCAGGTGAGGGATAATGTCACATTGGGAGATGGACCACATAGGAAATAAAAATTTGGGAGATACTTCAATCAAGGCTCTAAGGGTATTAATACATGTTCCCAAAATTGTCTCATGCAGTTACGTTATTATAGAATGGGACCTCATGCTAGTTTTTGTCAACTAGTAGAAGAGGGTTCCTCACATAGGTGCCATGTGTTTTGGACCCTGGGACGACTCTGGTTCTAATACCTCCCCCTAATTACCTCTTATTCTGGTATTGGATGGCTACATGGAAAGTTTTTTAGGGAATATGAGAAGGACTGGATGAGCATATAGTCAAGAGTTCAATGGGAATTCTAATCGGTACAGAAGAAGTAACCTAGGACCAAATTCATTAGAAACTATGGGACCATGCGTGAAGATATGAGATTATGCTGCTGTGTCACACATGCTAATTCATAGGTCTATCGTGAATGTTGATGTACAGGTACCCTTCATGTCGACACTTCTTAGGGGGGTACCTATATGGAGTGCCTTTGCCAAAGGGTTGTGGCCTTTTTCTTTCTTCACTTTTGTTATCTTCTTCCCCGTAAAGTATTTCCATTTGAAAAAACCTCATCCATGTGAAAAATGATGATTCAACATATAGTAGGGCATAAAATTTTAATGATATAAATTCTGGTTAAAAGTTTGGAATACTTATATGATTTTTTGAGAGAGACAACACTGGATGATAAAAGTGTATTGAAAAGCACAAATTCCATTCTAGTGATTTCTTTTTTCTTAAAAATATCTCATCATGATTTCACAATTGTTTTTCATCCAATGAAGTCCTTTTAAGTTAAATAGTTTTGAATTAGGATAAATATTATATTTTGGATAAAGTGATTGTTCTAAAATGAATAGATTTTGATCAAACGTATCCAAAATAGTGTTGGATAGATTTGTATGGAGTTGTGATGTTTTTAATTAATTGCTATGGGTTTTTAGTAAATGTATGATATTTTTTTAAAATTAATTAAATGGTAAAATATTATTATATAATACAACATATATCATAACCAATGATATGAATATGATATATAGATATTGAAGTTTAAGATATACTCATATCCTAAGAGGAATTTAGATAATTCTTCCATCTTTTGTCGATGTGTATTATTAGATTATGAGAAGGGATATGAGTCATTAGCCACATCCATATATTTAAATCCAGTTCCTAATATTTATAAATCAATTATATTTATTTTTTATGGTTATACATGCTTTAAATTAATTATTAATATTTTCAATGATCGTATATATCCAATGGGTTGTGAAATATTATAATTCACTTGTAATACAAGGACACGGAATTCAATGTTATGTCCATCTTTATTTTATAATGAGAATCTATAAAGGGATTCCCCCCCCCCCACGTTGATGTAACTACAATACATTTAGGCCATAGTTAAACTTCTCTTCCACCCTAATCACCAAGTTTCCCTATGAAGAATCTACTTCCTCCCCATTAGTGATTTAGGGTCCTCTCATTAAAAATGAGGATCCTACGATATTGTATCGTCCATGGATGAAATATACTTTTGGTTATCAATTTTTATCTCAATTAATCTTACTCCATGAAAGAGTAAAAGATCAATCTTTCAGTAGAAAGGGTTTGACTATGTTTTTCATGTTCTTTATTACATATAAATTATTTTCAAAATATGTCAGCGATATTTTGGGTTTGTTTCTACTTCTATGATTATAAAATGATCACCCAAAAAACATCAATTTTAATATTAAAATTGTTAATCATTCTTAAAGTGTTTATATTTTTAATATATTTTCTCTAATTCCAACTTTTCCACTAAATGAAATAAAAATATATTCTAATCATCAAGGATTTCACAAGGGTTATTCTGAGAATTAATAAAATTTCTGTAATTTTTTCAAAAAAAAGGCCTAATGAAGATGTTTCATCTCTAGTACAACGCATGATTAAAATAATATTCTCTCAATACATTTTATATACCTCAGTTCCATTACATATGATGGAATCCAACACAATCCAAATTTCTTTAAATATCTATCAATAAAGTCCATAAAATATTATCCCTCTATATCCATGAGCGTTATTTTCCTTTATTTATTTCATGAATATCTCCATTAATTTTTATATACATAGTTTTTTATTTCTCCTATGTACACAGATTTTTTATATATATTTTCTTCTTGATATATATATATATATTTATATTAATTGAATGTGAGTGAAAATAATAAACCATTGACTAAAATGGGACTCCCCCCCCCCATAAATGATATAAACTCACACCTTTCCACCAAATATTGGTCAGTATTCCAATATAGAACATGAACATTATTTTAAATAATAGTTATATTGAAAATATTCACATAAAACAATAATATTTTATGTTATTAAGATAAAATAGGCTACTAATAAGGTTTAACATATAAGGAATTTCATGACTTATAAAGGCTTATGAAGGTAAAATGTAAAGGTGGGTCTCAATTAGATACAAAGGGGTTTAATTCATAAAAAAATATCCAATCATTTAAAAAAAAGTTTTTTAATCTCAAAAGTGTTTTAAAAACTAATAGATTTATATTCTAGTTCACTATAAGAATCTAAATTTCCTCAACAAAAGTAAAGTACATTAATGATTTTATAAAAATGGTATAGAGTTCCTATTAAATTATAAAAGTTAGTTTTTCTGTAACTATGTAAATATAGATTTAATTATTCATTAAAATCCTAGAATTAATTTAAAATACAAATTAAATTAATGAAAAACATATCAGTAATAACATAATAATTGATCTATTATGGAAGGTGAGACAGATGGATAGTTAAGGGGAACATTGGTTCTTTTCCTAGTTTTTTAGATGGGTGTTCTATACAGTTGACTATCGAAGTATCATTTTAGGTTTTCTCATAAAAAATATTGGAAATTATTTTGTGTGACAGGTAAAAAATATTTTTTTATTCATAGCTGGTGATATGAAAATTTTTACAATGATGGAGAGTTTATTTTTTAAAGATTGAAGATCATTTTATGCATTGTTTCACATATTTTTTTTCCCAATGTGATGATTGGGTTTCTCAAGTTCAATCATATGCCTTCACCAGATGATGTTTCCTGACCAGTAATGGATGGATTAATATTTAGTTTCCCAATTGGGTCCACCTTATTTTCAATGGTCAGTGGTCTGCGCTTCTAGAATAGAACTATAAATGATCCCCTCCATTCAGTTTCCCAATGATTGAAAATTTTCATTTCGAGACATCACTTCCAACATATTTTATAGTGTGGTTCCTCCATAAGTTCTTCACCTATTTTTCTACAGTTTTGTGCGGTTCTTGGTTCATTTATTTTGTTATGTTTATGGTTCTATTACTCATGTATTTTTTCTTGACATATTTCATTTTTTTGTGAGTATTAATAGTTTTTTTCATATATAATAACTTTTATTAATTTTTTCTATAATTTTTCATCAAATATAAAAAAAATTAACCCATTAAAAACCTTCAAAATTAAAAAATAGTACATACAAAAATAGTAAAAAAAAACATAGAAGAATTATCCCTCCCATATACTCATATTTCACAATATCTTCCATGTAACTCTATTGTAATCATAAATATCTAAAATATAGAATGATAGGATAATAAAATAATAGTGAGTGTAAATGTATTAATCAACCTAGGAATTTTTTTATCGAATAATAGTATTGGTAGTGTTTGATTCTTCTAGTGTTTTCATTAAAATAAATTCATTTTGGTGTTTATGTTTCAATATTATTGGTAACCAATATCGGAAAACTAAAAAATATGTTTTTTAAAAATATAATCAAATTATATTAAAGTAAAATACAAAAAAAAATTAAAAACAACTGGTTGTATACTCTCTAACACTACATTTTTACTAACTACATGTAGCTAGTTTTAGTTGGTATTAATGATGTGAAGGTGGATATGGTTTCAAAAATATTAATGAAAGCATATTATTTTATCAATTCTCATTAATAGACAATAGGATTTTTTAGAACTCCATTATTATATTAAAACACATCCACACCTGTGTTAATGACAAAATAAAATATAATGTTAGAAAAAAATTTAATTCCGCTAACATTCTGACTCAATATATCTCACTTCATATGAACTAAATATACATGATTAATTATGATTTTTTCTCTATGGGTATCATATAATTTTCAAACATTACCACCTCATTATTGGTTTCTTTTCAATCATTAAAATCATCTAGGTCACGGAATGATGTTGATTCAAAAAAATTTAATAAAAGTGAGTGACCAGTTCATGTTGATAAAAATAAAAAATGAATATAATATATGATATAATACATTTAAATATTAAACTAGAACCTATTAATCACTACATAAAAACTCTAGAAAGTAATATGTTATGTAATTAGTTAATTGAACAATAGTATTTTATTCGAAACTAGCCAATTTCAATATGATATCATTATCATTATACCAAGATAGAATAATTGGAGTTGAATATGAAAATTCCTCACATAATATTTTAATAGGAAATTTATTTGGATACAAATTTTAAAAAAAAATTAGTCAAAATTATATTAAAATCGCCGATATTTTTAAGGTTATAATTTTAATTCTCCATATAATGAACCATAAAGGACACTTGATGTAAGAATATGGGGATACAGATATTTAAAAAAATCATCTTCCACCATGTATTATTGTCTTGAAACCTTTAGAATATGTTCTTTAACTTCATTTGACATTTTTTTTATAAACTAATAAGGTTTATCATTCATTTTTGTAAAAATATTCTTTGTACTCCCCTATTTAATATTATTATTTCATTAGATTTTGGATTAGAAGCACAGAACTATTCGATATAGTTTCTAATTACACTAGTTTTTTTTTCAATAAATTTATAATTATGATGTGAATATAATCTCTATAGAAATAATATAGAATGTTCTATTTAATCTTAAACATTTAAATAATTTTAATGCTCTATGGATTAATTGAATAACATATTTATATTTTGGTATTATGTACATTGATGTGTTTTTATTGGGTTTAATTATAATAAGAATATATAAACAAAATAGATTTATTAATATTATTAACTCAATTTTGAATAAATAATAAAAAATAAAAAATAAAATGATTGATGAAATCAAATAATTAACAAGATAAAATAGAAAAACAATTATTTCTTAGTATCTAGCAATGGTTCTGGGTTTTTATTTTGAGCTATCATTGGCCAAAAAATAACATTTATACATTTATTATGAATATGACCTAGTGGTTTTTCGCAATATTGTCTCAATAAAGGTCGTTAATGTATTATAATTCATTTATATCATTTATTTTTATTCCTGGTATTTTTTTTATAAATAATATGATAGAAACATTATATGGTTTCATATGGGAATTGAAAAATATAATAAAACAGAAAATCAAAAAAATGAAATAAAATAAAAATAAAAATTATATGTTACATAGAAAATATATAATCTTAAAGTGTATGTTGTCCGATATCTATATTGTATACTTTTACATATTATATTCTCATTGAATGATCAAATTAAATTCAATAATTTTGATTATATTCCACTATTTTGATGTTTAAGAGATTAGTGAACTCAACATACCATAATAGTACATTATCCCTTCATCTTTATCCTAGAATAATGATATAAAATACTCATAAAATGTGTGAATATATTCACCCAACCCCTATAAATAATTGCATATTATTAAACCTTTATCTTACTAATATCCACTACATGATTAGTGTGTTCAGTAAAGAGATATGAAAATTATTTTAGAGAGAATTGAGAAACAAAGAAGTGAAAAAATATAGAATTAGGGACAACTATATACTCCTTAAATTAATCTACTCATTATTGTCCTTAGAAAATAACAAAATAAAAAAATAATTTTGAACTATAAATCAAGTAGCCCACATTCCTCCTCTATGACCTACCTAAATTTATTACTACATAACCATGAAAAAAGTGGGATTAAGTATTAAATATATAGTGAAAACATAGAATAAACTAAATTAAAAATAAAAAATAGTAAGGGGGAGGAAAACCTAAAAATGAAAATAAAGACAATTTTCAAATAATCTAGGAAGAATGTACCCACTAATAATTACCATCATCCCTATTATATGTGGAATATCCCATACTAAAAAAAATATATATAACTAAATTGAATCTAAATTATCAACAAGACAATATTAGTGAATCATCTCCATCTATTCTATCTTTCCATATATATAACTCATCTTCATCGATCTCGTCTAACTCTAATAATGGAAACATAATTAACATTATTATACCTTCCAGATGGATTGGTATTTGGATTGATACATAACTATATGTGTGTTATTTAGAATACCCATAAATAAATATGATTTTTTCCATTGATAAATTACATAGTGAGGATGGGGATGGATTATTCTTTTTGGTGTTGATCTTTTTAGAGAGAAAATTTAATCAATTAACACATATTGTGGTGTATTTTCATTTAATTTTTAATTTTAGAGATGGACCAATATGATTTGTTGATATATTGAACTATAACTCGATGAAAAAAGATGAATGGGCACTACGAATGTAAGGTGGATGTGTTTAACTATATGGTTATTTCTTGATATGTTTGACGTGTCCAAATTTTTAGAGTTATTTGAAAAAATATAATGTATATTCATCATTTCTTTATTAATTAAATTTAGTGATTCATTATTTGGATTTATAGTTCAATACTAAAAATTATATCATGACAGGATAGATATTCACAGTATCCATAGTGTTAGATGACTGTGTAGTGAAAATTCACCATTGAACAAAAATTTTCTCCCCATTTACTCTATATTAGTATCATTATTTCTCAATCCTTATCAATACAATCAAAACAATAGTAGTGGTTAATTTTCAAAATTTTTTATGTGATAGGATAAGGTTGAACATGCAGTTTTATTCTATGATTTTCAAATCACCGTCTTGTAATATCTTTATTAAATTTTATTCAATATGATTCTTGGTGCAAATATAATTAAGCTTTATGTCACCACTTTTCACACATCATTTAATAAAATGAAAGCTTATATCAATATGTTCGGATTTGATGTGTTGTATGATATTCATTGAGGGATATATAGAACTCATATTATCACAATAATTCTATATTGGTATCTAAATAACTACATTTAAATCATCTAAATACACATGTATCCACTGAATCAGTGTATATTCATCTATAGTTGGGATGTACTAAACCAAAAATATCTCAAAGACACGAAATGTTTCATCTTGTTATTAAAAAACACATAACTCCTATAATGATGAAATCTGCACCCTATACTCACAACATATTACTGTAATCTCCATCTAAAATTTAAATTAATAAATCTTTATAGCTTTAAATATGATATACTTCTCTATAAAAAGACATTACTAAGTTTTACTATGAATTATCGTAAAATAATCCCAACTACCATCATATGATATTCTTTTAGATCACTCTAAAATATATAATATAGTGTTATTTCATATACAACATCTGGTCATGATGTTATACAATAGAAAAAGTAGGCAAATATTCTTATGAATTTCTTTTGATTGAAATTGTTTCCATTCTCATATTTTAGAAATTCTGTTATAATGGTAATGTGAGTGAAAATATCCTTTCAATACATAATTAAAAACATTCTCTATAATTATTTATCATATTTTTATAGATAGAAAAATGAAATCTTATCTGCATAAAATTTAGTCCAAATAAGTAACTCATCTCAAAAAATAATGATATATCAAAATACTACTTAATTTGTGATGATTATTATTCACAGAGGAAATTTTTGTCACATGAATATATATTTAATAAATATAAATCATAATAAAGAAAGTATCTATGTTGTATTATTTTATATACAAGTTTATATATAGTTTTCCTTTTTCAAAATTTTTATCTTTCAAGCATCTATCTAGTTTTTTGTGACAGGACCATCAGGACTGCTCAAGGCATATAATACATTATTTAACATATATACCATGATACCATCTATACCAATAATAAACCATTCATTTTTCTTGTAATATACCAACCTGGGTGCCACTAATCTTGTTCTTGGGTCTTGTTTATCACATAACCTCAAGAAAAAAAAACCCTATATGCCAGAGTCTTTCGACTAGAAATGAGGGGATAAAGAGAAACGTGAAGAAACTATACCCTATTTCCCAATGTAGACTAATAGTGGAAATCAAAATAAAAATATACATTCGATATTTAACAATAACCATATAACATATACTATATTATCAAGCATAATAAATATCGACATACTGATATTATAAACATGCCATTCCATGATAGAAAAAAGTTCCAATGAATGACTCAAAATAAAGTCACAATAATAATCCTCCAATTTGGGTCCGAACAACATGTCCAAACCCCTCATTCATGCTCCTTCCAAATTCAACCATCTAACATTGTCCCTTTACACTTATCCCAATCTAACATCATGAGGTCTACTAGAGTACCATAGGCATCCTAAGTAGGGAGTGAGTTTAGCACAGTAGGACAGAACCAATAGTCTCTAAAGTAGAATCTATTCAAAACATAAGTGTATAGAAAATTTAGAGAGAAAAATAGTGATAATAAATTAAAGAAAACAATTTTTATTTTAACAAATTTCTAATTAAGCTTGTGGTCCTTGGTCTCTAAAAGCCTAGGCCATGTACTCTATGGGTCAAAACCATGCTTTAAATAATAGTGGTGTTCATTTAGCATTTAATTCTTGAGGCAATAGTGTTCCCCCCAAGTTCTCACATAATGTAAAATAATGTTTTCCTAGGTCCTCATGTTGTCACCAAAATGAATAGTATTTGGAACCATTCGCATCACCCTTTTCCATGGATGTGAAATGCCATGTTCGGTTATCCTAAACGACGAAGAAGGAATGCCATGCGCAACACCCTTATCCAAATAGTTTGAAGATCATGTACAATCTTTTTTACTAAGGAGAGGGAATTTCATGTTCATCCTATTTATCCATGTATAAGGAATGGAATTCCTAACCTCCTTACCCATGGGATGGGAACACCATGTCCCACATCTAAACCATTAATCCAAAACCATTTCCATGGCACAAAATGTTTCATATTTAACACATGATGTCAAAAATAATGTACATTATTCTCAAATGTTCATTAATCACATGGTCTATCAAATTCAAACTCATTAACCAATTATAAAATTATAAAATTTCAACATTTATTTCTACATGTGAAATAATGAATCATACATTAAAATCATTTAACAATTCACAAAAAATCTCATTCCATTATTCTCAATTATGGTCTACGGTTAGAACTAACTATTTAGAAACTATCCATAGTGTACTATATATTCCAATTTTACACCATTATAAGGTCCCAAACCCCTAAGATACTCTTATGACCTTTTATACTCCATGAGGAATTCCATTAAACAATTTAAATGTAAATATCCCAAAATTTAAAACATTAATGTTAGTAAAAAAATGTACGGGTCTTTCAACATCCCAACCACATAGCAACTTATCCTTATGTAATGCTACCAATAGTCACTTTGAATGTATGGTAAAAAATTTAGGTCCATTAGGCCCACATATAATCTGTCTTCTCTCATGTTTCCTATTGAACGAAGTCATTCTTCCACAACACTAGAATTAGCAGCCTGGTCTTACGTTAAAGAATCTTCTAACTATGTTTCTCAATTTGAATCATATTCTCCTCAATGGATGCATCATCCTCAATATCAACATAATCAACATCAATCACATGAGATGATTTTGGGAGATAAAACTTAATCTATGACATCTGCAAATTATTTTTTACGGTATTGTACCAGTATGTAAGATCCAACCAATACACAACCTACCCAATCCTCTCCAGAATCTCAAATCGACCGACATACCTGGGTTCCAACATACCCTATTTTTGAATCTGAAGGTGAGCCAATATTGGAGAGACCACAAAAATTAAATATTCACCCACTATAAACTCAAGAGGTCAATGATTTTGAAAATTGTATGACTTTTATCTAATTTTGGAAATATCCATATGCTTCTAGAAAAATTAAACCTTCTCTAAATTCTCCTTCTAGAGATTCACAGCCAACAACATTAATTATCCCACTTTCATTCAATACAATAGTTATCTACATGTATTACCATAGAGATCATTGTGTGGTTTCATTTGAATAGTCACCCGATAACTATTATTATAGGTGAACTCAACAAGTACTATGTGTTTATCCTATGATCTACTAAAATCAAGGATTTATCCTCCCATCACGTCCTTTAACAAATGGAATACATTAAATGATTTACTATCCTTATATGGGTGAAAATTTATACTCAATAACACTTAAATACCCAACACCCTCTAAAGGACATTGTAGGAGCATGATGAAAGGCAAGGGTCCTTGTCTGAAACAATATTTTGAGGAACCATATATAAATTTACAATATCCTAATCATAAAATTCGCCCAATTGATCAAGGGTGAAATTATATATGATCATTAATAAATGTGAACCCTCTGTTAACTGATCCACAATTACTCATATGGCATCATTATTTTTTGTATTCCACATTATTACCACCAGAAAATCAATCCTAAAATCATCCCACTTCCATTCTAGAATGGAAAATGGCTGTAAAAAACTAGCACGTCATTGGTGCTCAACCTTTAACTTATTAAACGTGTATAAATTTGTTACGAATCATGTTATATCCTTCGTCTTTCCAGGCCACCAATACATCCAATGAAGGTCGCATATAATTTTGTTCAATCTAGGGTTCATCGAACACATTGAGGAATGAGACTCATGTATCATCTCCTAGAAAATAATATTACACACAATAACATGGCTTCAAATATGGGTAATCTCATCATAATTGAAATTCCTGTTAGGAGGTAGCTCTCCACCATCAAAACGTCCTCTCACCACCAGGAATTTCGGGCCCTCATACATATTTTCCCTCATTCGGCTCAGAAGAGAGGACTCAATGGATAATGACACAACATTAACCTACGTCTACTCCTCCTAAAAACATATATGAATACTATTAATAAAAATACATTCTCTTATATTCAACACCAAATTCCTATAAAACGTGAGTTTGTGTCTTCCGGCTCATGGAATCAGCAACACTATTCCCCTTTCCTAGTATAAAAGCTAGTGAAAAATCAAATGATTTAAAATACAAAACACATGTCTTTTACCAAATATTTATATCAAGTTGTGAAAATATAAATTTTAGAATAATATAATTGGTGTTAAAATAAAAATCATTCCCATAAGATAATATATCTATCTTTTCAAGGAATAAACCATTGTAACTAACATGAGATCATGTGTGGGTAGTTTTTTTTCTTTTTTCCTCATCATTAATTATCCATAACCCATGAATCTATCTCCTTGTATCATCCTACCCTAGATATGATCTCAGAGGAATCATAAAATAGAGTATACTCCAATCATGGTCCAGTTAATATAAAAAATCTTTGTTGTGGTCAAACATTTCATTACCTCTTGGAAAGCATTCAAACATGCCTCAGACTTCTAAAACATTATACCCTTATCTTTTAGAACTATTAGTATTAATTAAAATAATTAAATATCCTTGGTTAACCTTTGGTAATAACAAGCCAACCCCAAAATCATCAAATATCAAAAACATTATTTGGCTACTCATTGGAAAAAACCACTTGAACTTTATTAGCATCACCTGACAAAAATTACTTCTAGATAATGTTCCCCAAGAATTGTTCCTCATTGATCCAGAAATGAAACATAAATAGAATTTCATATAGCTGATTCCATCACAATATACTCATGATTATTCTATGATGTTCGGAATTATCTTCTTTAATTTGTGGGTACACCAAGATGTCATCAATGAAGACAACCAAAAGTTGATCCAACTAGGGGTTAATGATTCGGTTTGTCAAATCCATGAACATAGTAAGATAATTTTTTAGCCTAAAACAATTCCACAAACTCATACAATTCATACTAACTAAATATAGTTGTAGGTTGTATATTAGAAGTCCATACTCACAACTAATGATACCATGATCTTAAATCGATCTTAGAGAACACACAAGTACCCCTCAACTGGTCAAAAACTTCCCAAATATGTAGAACATTATAATGATTATTAATATTCGTCCATTTCAACATCTGATAATAGACACACAATTTCATGTATTCATTATCCATCTTGTAAAATAAAACTGGTGATCCCAAAGGTAAAATTCATAGATGGATAAACCCTTTATCCTATAACTCCTCTAATTGATTTGTCTTATCATGTAGTTCTGTCCATGTCATTATATAAAGATTAATAGAAATATTATTAGCTCTAAGAATTCATTCAATACTAAACTCCACAAAAATCATCCTAGGAACCCTTAAATAATCCTCTGGAAATACATCATGAAACTGGCCCTCTATAGGATGGAGGACATCATGAACCCCTCCCCTATCATTATGATTAAGACTCCCAAACTGAGCTGTGATTTCCCCAATATGCAGTTAAACTATCCCCAGTTGGACTTGTAGGATATATTACTCTCCAATATGAAAAAAAAATGTCACCATCAGTAGATGTGAACATTACTCGTTCATGGAAACAATCAATATGGTATTTATAAAAAACCAACTAGTCAATTCTAAATATAATTTCAAAACATGACATCACAAGCAGGAAAAAATCACAAATAAGATACTACCCATCACTCTCGAGGGAATACTCTTGTCAACGATGGATAACCTCCAAAATTACCCCCAACAATGTATCAATTTACATAACCACATGCTTAAATTCCACTTTTGGACACAAATTATTCAAAACCCAATCACATATAAAGTAATGTGAAGATCCTATATCAAAATAGGTACTAGTAATTGTAGAATATATAAGGAACTTACCTCTGACAGTCAATGGTCCAACCTCACTATCGATAGGTTTAGTCTGAATTTCATGTAGTTGACTTGTCCCTCTATCCTAGGTTCTTTTTTGAGTAATTTTTATAACATTTCACTATTAATACGGACCATATTTCCTAAAAGTACCAAATCTACAACCTCAAATATTATAGTCAGTGGAAATAAAACATCAAGACTCACACAGGATATCAGATCCCCAATTTTTTCACTTCATTGGCATAGGTCCTCCATCACTACCCATCAGTAGATGATTCCTATAGAATCTTTCTGCATGGACCATATTTCCACAAGATCAGAACTCCATCAGTGATTGAGGACACTAATAATGCATGTGTCCTATCTTTCCACATAGATATCATTCCACATTGTCATTTCCCTGAGAGGTCAGTCCACTCCATTGTTTTCACTATCTTCCACGACCTTATTGGATGTTCTCATAATTATTTTTCATAAAATTGGAATTAATACCACCTTATCTCCCAAAAGAAACCACATGTACACCACTTAAGGAATACTTCAGGTCCCCCTAAAATGAGATCCTGATTCACAACCTTTGTGAACATCAATAGAAAAAATATATTTTATTTTAACTTAATCTCAAACTTGATACCATCCTGAGAATTCATATCTCTTATTACATCATCTCCTATAGGAGTCGGGAAAAACTCTTATGTTTTTTGAATCATCCAATATAATCCATCACTGATATATTCCCCTAGTTCATAGACATGAACTCTATTATCCTTTGCTACGTAATGGTTTTTGGGTATAAATTCAACAATATCTTATATTGGTCCATATATGTCAAAACCATTATCTTCTTGTACTACACATGAATAACCCACTTGTGCTTCATTGGTCCTCAAAAAAAATATGATTCCAAGTTGACCTGTTTATCTATAGGAGGTCTTTAAGTGGTCTAACATCATCTGGGTAGATTCATTCCAAAACCTTATTTTCTATACTCCACCCTCTCGTGAAAACATCAGAGGGTGTTGTCGGTGAAACTCCCTCATTAGATCAAATATACTTGGAATTACCCTCTATTAGTTTCCCCCAATAAAATTCCTAAAATTGGTGAAGTTATCAAAAAACAGCACTTTTCTAAATTGTCTAGAACCAATGGC
The DNA here is from genome assembly GCA_963277665.1 of Viscum album. Classification (NCBI taxonomy): domain Eukaryota; kingdom Viridiplantae; phylum Streptophyta; class Magnoliopsida; order Santalales; family Viscaceae; genus Viscum; species Viscum album. Next base: position 2,020,981,607 of record OY728127.1, read on the forward strand.
CCTTCTTATCTCTCTATATGATGTTCATTCACCGAAATTCCCTCATTTTACCCTGCCAGTAAACATCATTGTGGTGAAATAGTTCTATAATTCCATATGCACGTTTCATGGAACATAAGAAGTCATTACACTGTTATACAAAAGAGAGGTCATAACTATCCAATAAAAAAACAACCCCACATACATTATCCCAACAATCAAAACTGGACCCCCATCACTACACTCGTCCATCCATATATAAGGACATGGATAAACTGTGTAAACTAAAGGACCAAACTTCAAATACCACATTAGACAACATTTTAACATCTTTAGAATTTCAAAACATTTGAAACATACTCACAAAAATCTCTTTTATCCATTTATATTTTACATATTTTCAATTAAAAAAATCATCTTCTTTATTAGGCAACACTTATTTTCAAAAACAAACTAAATAAAAATAATAATTTTATTTTCCATAAACTACATTCACTTCCATGTGTTTCATAACATTATGCATGTAACAGAAAAACCAATGTTCCTAAAATAATTCATACATATGAAATCTCATTCCATTTCATTCGATGTGTAAAACCTCAAAATAAAATATATCACACATCAAGTGATCAACCCAAAGTGAAATAAAATCTATCCATGACGAAAAACCTTAAGAACAATATTCCCAACATAGGGAACATGTGTTTTCCCCCATACTAGGGTTAGCTACCCCCTTGAATGAGCTTGTGACCACGGAAAAAACATCTTATTATCCTATATAACATTCCCAAATATTAAACCAAAAATACCACATAGTAACATCTCATTCTGGGTGACACCAAACTAGCACCCTTAGCCAGTTTGTCACATGACCTCAAGAATGTATTCCCATATTCAAAGATCTACCAACTAGAATAGATTGTCGAAAGAGAATTATTGGGATACCATACCCTCTTTACTAGAGGATTCCAACTATAGAAATAAAAATAAACAATATATATTCGACAATAATCAATACCCATACATCTTATAGCATATTACCAGTCTGGGGAAGTACCAAAAAACTCTCATAATAAACATCTAATGTCATAATTGACTAAATTTACAATATGGGAAAAAAAATAAAGGCACGCTGCCAATATCTAATGTCGGGTCACGATATCATGTCTGTTCCCCTCACCTATGTTCTCTCTCAAGTCAACCATCAACAATGAGACATTATTAGGTTACATAGGTGGCCTTAGTAGGGTGTGACTACAACCTAATAGGCCGCACAAATAGTATTTAAGAAAAATACATGTTAACTATATGTTTATGTAAATGTGAGATATAATAATAGTGATAATTCATTAAAGAAAACAAGTTTTATTTTAACCAATTACTGATTAACCTCATGGGTGTCAGGATCCAATATCCTAGTACAGATACTATAGAGGTAAACACTTCTCATAAAATAAAGGGGTTTCATTTAACATTTAATTATTTATTAAAATGTGTTCCACTCATATTCCCACATCATGTAAAAATATTTTTGTATGAATCATCATGTTGGTATATAAATCAATATTATGAGGTTCCAAGTCTATCACCATTTTACACAGATGTCGAACACCATGTTAACCCATCTTAAACCTAGGAGAATGAATTCCATTTCCTAGTCCATTTAAAAAAGAGAATGAATTCCATGTACGACTTCAAATGCCAAGGGGAAGGAATTCCATGTCCATCATTGATAACCAAAGGGAAGGAATTTCATGTCCCACCTCCATACGCATGGGTTAGGAATTCCATATTTCACAACTCAACAATTGATCAATAACTATTTAAAAGGGTTAAAATGTTTCTTCTTAAACACATGATGGAAAAAAATTTAATTCTTCTAAAATATTTATTAATCACATGTTCTACTAGATTTAAACACTTTTAAAAAAAAGGTTAAATTATACAATTAAAACATTTAATTATCCCTTCCAAATAATGAATTGTTCATTAAAATCATATAATAATTAAAACATAATCCTCTATAATCATTTTTTGTAGCTTCCCTTTAACACTCCATTTGATGTTTGAATTCAAGACATTACAAACCATCACGTAGGCCACATTATTATTCCATGTAACCCAATACATGGTTAATCCTATAAACCCTCTATTTACATTATCAAATTTTAAATTTACCATTCATAAGGGATTGTAACTCTCCTTGGGTGGCCACTAAGCAAAACCTTTTATACTCAAACGGACCTAACTAGATATGTAAAGGGTCGCACACAACATTCTATGAACTTTTTTTTTATTCATATATAAGAACCAAAATCAAAAAATATTTTAAAATTATCACACATCACATTGACATGAAAAAATAAAGTCTACGGGAGAGAGATTAGACCACTTACATAAATATTGTAGATAATAACACACCCAACCTTATCAATTGATTCTATATGAAAAACCAACAATATAGAAGCTAAGAAATAGATAGAAAAATTTGGTATATGATATAAAAAAGAAGATAAAATAGGCTAGAATAACTCTCCTAGAAAATAGATTAAGTTATCAAGACTTTGATTTTGAGTCAGCATCACTTCAAATGCCCATGAAATCCAGAGGATATATCCTTTGAGGGGGTAGAGTTTCTTGTTTTTACCCCTTTCTATTTGGGAATAAATTGTGTCTAAAATCATGGAAAAACATATAAGTGTAGTTACCCCTATCTAAGGGGAAACCAAGCCACATGGTTTATCTGACCATCTTCACAGTTTGTAAAACTATGTGGTAGCTATGCAGCTACCTCTATCCAAGGGGGATAAATCCATATGGCCTTCTACGATACCATTCATGGTTTTATTACAAGTATACCACATCCCCTAGGCTATACAGTTAATGTACATGGTTAGAAGTAACTGTGAACCATTCACTTGATGGCCTCTTTTCCACCATTTTTGTATCTCAACCCCTTGAGACACTCCAGAGAGAATTTATAATCTTTGGTGGAATTACATTAACAAAATAAATAGTATTTAATCAAAACTTTAAAACAAAATCATACCATTTTGAAATATGGGATCTTATATTACTTAATAAATAATTCCTCAATTAGATATTATTTCTGTAAATATGGGTTTATATATTGGCTAAACACTATATTTTCAATGAGATAATATTACCCATAAATTCTTGATGGATTCCAAACCTTCAACTGGAGAAATTTTTTCTTTAAAATTGATTCCTTATTTTTAAAATTGTTTATTCCAAACTAGTCATGCTTTGATCCTTGCCACATCTCCATTACCATTGAGTTTATTTCCAAATCCCCACTTGGTGACTATAAATTACTATTTTTTGGATATTGGAAAACCTCTCTAGTAGAGTTATTCTAAATTTTTTGCATCACTTAATATATATATTAAATCTGATATTCATTCTAAGCTTCCAAAAAAATCGATTTTGGATCAATTTTTGAAGGAGAGTGGTTTTTTTCTAAACTCGCTATTTTATTCTAGTCTGTAATAGTTCCTCATGGTTAACAATTATATTTTAAATTCAATAATTTTTTTCAACCTCATACACCTCATTCTTAAATTTTAAATATATTCATCATCATAATAACCTTGATATGATTCAACTACATCTAAATTATATAGTATGACAACTTCTTCAACAGGCTAGTTTTCTAAATTTTCCAAATTGTTATCTTATAAAAACCATATAATATAGTAAATGAACTTCTTATCATGGTCTAATTAACTATAATTTTACAATCACAACATTCAATGAGTTTTTGAATCTTTTTTCTGACACTTATAGAAACTTCCATTAAATAGGTAACCCCTGAAAATTCCTTCATATTCTTTTTCTTTATTTTTACCAGGATTGTAACACTTGCTAATTTTTAAACATGGAAATCCAAATACATTTATGTTTTTCATAGATCTATTTATTTAATTATAAATCTTATAATACTTTATATATTTCATAGGCCTCGTTAATAATCTATTCTAAATATGAATAGAAGTACATAAAAATTCTCTCTAGAAACTGCAAAAGTTTATTCTATGATAAAATTATCCCCGAATTTCAACAATGTTTCTATTTTTCCCTCTCAAGATTTTCATTCTATTATAGATAATAGGGATAAATGAATTAAAGTCTAATTCCATGCATTGTTGGATAATACTTAATGGAATTTCATGTATATTTATATCAATTATCTTGTCTCAATTACGAAATGTTTAATCTCAACTCCTTCCTAGCTTGTCTTATATATATTTACAATAAGTTAACTACATAATATTTATGTTTAATTAACATAAATGTATCATTTTTGTGAAATAATATATTAATGTAATGAATCCCAACTTTGATTTTATATAAGGATTCTAAATGGTACCATAATAATCTAAATGAATGAGTTCAAATTGTCTTAATGAATATACATCCACTTGTTTTAATGTGTGTTTAGATATCATCATTTTTTGGAATGTCTGAAATATTTCCGCTATTATAAATTTATTTTTTGGAAGGACTCTTACTATATCATGATTTTTTATTTTACTCATACAACTTTGGCTAATGAGGAAATTTATTATGCTTCATAGTTCATTTTATTCTTTAGCACTCAAGTGGCATTATTTAGTTAGATCGCCAATTTGGAATATTATAACACTTTTTTGTTATCCTATTTTGATAACACTTCATTAGATTTAATTATATATGATATATGAGTTTTTATTGAATAAAACATAATTTCCTTTATCACGTAGTAGGATTACACTCAAGAGATTGTTCGTAATCCCAATTATATAATGAATATCTTTGAAAGTTATCTTTATTTCTTAAATATCTATTATACCAATGCCTTTAATTCTCAATGAAATTTATTTTCCAAAAGTCACTACTCCTATATCATGTTCTCTACTATTTTCTAGAAGCTTTGTGTTGCCTGAAAAGTGTAATGAATCTCCACTATCCATGATACATGGATTTTCCCCATTACAGACCATCAAATCAACTTATACAAAAAAATACATTTCACCATACACTATTGTATATTTTCCTTTCACCATTTCATTATAGTTGTGTTTTCATGGAAAATTGGTCATGAAATATTATTCTCTATGACCATATTGTTAACATATTTCACATACGTCATCTATGAATTAAAATCTTGTTTTTTTGGGGGGCAATTAATCCCTATAATATTATTTATTATTAATTAAAATTTTCCTTCTGTTATCAGATTTCATCCCTCATTAATCATAACTTATTCTAAGTAGACACATATTGTTCCATCATGAATATTCCATGTGAACAAATAGTATTACAACACCAGTTATACCCACAAATATTTTTCCTTTGATAATAATAATAGTTTTTCTAAAATTTTTATTTTATTGGATAAACACTAATGGTTCTTCCTTCAGAATTAGAGAAATAATTTTTATATGGAGTCTTTTTTCCCACATTTGTGTAATAAAGACATTATATTAACACTTCTTAGCCTATAATATTCTATATTTTTAATTCTATCATGAATCATTCGGTAAAATAGATTTACACTGAGTCATATCGTAGAAAAAATTAACATGTTATTATAAATTAACATATTCAAAAAACATAGATGAATGAACCTCGATATCCCCACATTCTATAGAATAATATCAACTATTTTTTAATTATATTTCAGCTTATCAAATGTTAGATCGTGTCTTAAGACACTGTTTTTCATACAAAATGAGTTTCTCCTCAAGATCATTCATGAAAAAGAATGTTTATTTAACATTTATCTTCATGTTTTTTATTTCCTCAAAATAAGAATATACGATCCTAGAAAAAATTTCATAAGAATAATATCTCTTTTCATTGTCATTCTTAAAGAGTTTATATTCTTTCTTTGGTTTTGTATTCTACAATAGGACTTAATCTAGTTTAGATATCACCGCATGTTTTATATAGGAAAATCCATCTTCATCACCTTCACTATTATATGATTCCTCAAGTCTTACCACATAATATATGAAATTTGTTAATTTATTATCATATTATTAATTTATTAGATGCAACAAGAGTCATCATTCCCTTCTTCCTTACATATAATATTTTTTCTTTTTGTGAACTCCTTATTTTGAACTACTGTTGAGGATTATTTTGTGCACCTTCCCCATCTATTATTTTGTAAGATCCCATCCTTAGAAAAATTCTCTTTAATTTTCATCATTGGAAAATTATGTATATATGAATAGTTTTTCCATAGTTAAATTATTTATTTGAGAGTCTATTTATAATATCCTTAACATTAATATATAATAAAACCCCTATTTTTTATTTTCATTTTTATTTGAAATTATAATTTTTCAATAAAAATAACACAATGAATAAATAAAATCCTTTAGTTTAGGGTAAAATATTTCTTCAACAATTTGGACAATTCTATAAAATATTTTTGGAGTTAAAAACTAATTTATCATTGGATTATTGGGCCCATAGAGTCTTGGAATTGATACATTAAAAATATTTAAAATATTTTATCAGGTGAAAGTTATTTTTCTAAAAAAATAAATATCTCAGGAATGATGTCTCGTATGGGAAATCATATACCACCATTAGTTTTGGGATCTGGGGTTTGACTTAGAAGATATATAATTTTTTTCATCTATTTTTTCTTAACATCACACGTGAAGGTAATTTATTTTATTTTTTAAAATAACATTGAAATATCACCTGAATGGTGTATAATATGTCAAATATGAGACCATCATTTGGTCTAGAATGTGGGTTTTACATGAGGTTCAACATTATATTTTTGGCAGTCATGTGTTTAGTTAAATCACCTGTATGGGTAATAATAAATATATTATTATTAATATTTCCAAAGACGAAATAAAAATAAAAATATATATGTTTAATTAAATAATTTTTATTTCTATTAATCGATGATTGATGTTTCTCCATGGGTGAATATTTAATTGTAGGTTAGATAATTACATTAATAGTATTATTTATGATAAATGAATGAACATATACAGTTAATATAAATTTATTAACTATTATGGGCATTTAAGTGAAGATATCTTCAAAATAATAATTGTGGATATGATAGAGATAATTAATAATACTAATAATAACAATAATTATTATTATTATTGCTATAAATTTTGTAATATAATATTATTTGTGTGTGGAACATTAAATGGTATATTAATACATTGTATAAATTTATATATATGATTATACATGTGAGGTTGCATATATGGATGTATATCTATAATGTATATCACAGTTATCTGTGGGGGTATATATGCGTGTGTGGGTTTTTGTGTGTGTTTATATATATATTCATATACTAGGTTTATATGTATACACATGAATGCATTTTTAAATATAAATTTAAGAAATGATCAAATGTGTATTTTAGAGTGGTTTTAAATGAAAAAAATTCATTGAAGGTATTGGGTGTAGCACATGAAATAATATATGAAGAATAAAATAATGAATGTATTAAAAATAATAATTTATGATGAATTGATTTATAATATATAAATATATATATAAGAGAATCTGTAAATGGATTAAGTGTAAATAATTCATGCACTGAACAGCTCCCAATTATCTCCCTCACACCACCCCCTCTCTTATTTATTTATTTATTTTTATTTTGTTTTTATGGTTTTGTAAACATCATTCTTTGAAATATCTTGTGATATGGGTCAGATTGATATTTCATTCATGTCATTTTCTTTTTCACAATTAGTATAATTTTAATCACAATTTTTAGGGAAATGTTTTAATTGTTTAGATTTAATTTAATCTTCCCCTTTCCACATTCTAAAATATCAAGAGTGATAATAATTTATAATCTTGTAAAATCATGACTGGTACTAGGGCTAGGTGGTGAAATTTAACTCATAAATTAACTCTTTTCATCAAATTATGTTTCCACCTAGGGTGGGAAGTTCATTACCCCTTCGTATCTTGTTACACATGTTTCCATGTTATATTTTATGTGTTGGAATAATTGATATTCATGATTTATTGGGATCACACTTGGGTGTGGGTGTGTGTAGACTATGAGACCCGTTGAGATATTATTTTCCATGGGTTTTGTTCGAGTTGTTTCTTTACATGATTGATTATGATCAGATGTTGTTATGTTCAATTGTTTAATTTCTTCTTTTGGTTTTTTTCTATATATTCTCTAAATTGTATTTGTGTTACCTTTCTTGGAGTTATCATTCTTGGTTATTGAAATTGGTTGACAATCGTGATATGTTTATCCATTAGAGGGGAGTAACCATGATTTTTGATGATATAGAAGATAGACCTAAGAACATGGGGGAGATATAATGATACCATGGTGATGTTTTATGAATTCTCATAGGGAACTAGAGGCCAAGTATCAGGTTTCTCTATATCTAGATGATTTTTCAGTTGTATACTTGATTCATAATTTGTTTTCAAAAAACATTTATGATTCCTAGTTGATTGGTGAGTTGCAAACATGATGCCTAGATACTGAGATGAATTTAATTATTGAGTCATAGGGTGTTACGAGCCTCACATACACATGATTCCATGAGTTTTTCAAGAAAATATGTAGCATCATAATGTCTAGATCAATTTATTATGTCATCTTTTTTTATCCTTCTGACATGGAGCTGAATTAGGTGTGGACGGGGGTATATGTTGTCTTTGTTAGTGCATGGACTTATGGTTTTGGATTGTATATTTATTTTATTTATATTTATTTTCATCTTAAAATATTTATGAACATATTTCAATACACTTTTATATGTAAACACACATGGGTAAGGACACATTGGTGTTTTCCTACTGAGTCTTGTACTCGTACCTCACTCAAGAATTTTAGAGAGCCAATATATTTTATGAGGGATCCGATGTAGGGGAAGGGCCTCATGGTGGACGAATGATCATTGGAGAATAGATCTAGTATTAGATCAGTATGGACTCTGGAGGAAGCCATTATTTATTTATTTGTCTTATAATCTTCTTTTTATATTGGAAAGACATTCCAGTTTGGGAGCTACTTATTATTATATGATATTTATTCCATTTTTTAGATTATATAGGTCATGATGGTTATTTATTTTATGATTTTTGATCCTATTAAATGATACCAATGATATAGTCTCTCTATATATGGACTTATAACCTCACTACTAGTAATAATCCTCTGGAATATATATGTTGATTCATGCTTGATGTCACGTGGTATTCCTACTTGGATCAGGAAGTCTAAATTGGGATGTTACAAAATGGTATTAAAGGAACCATGACTCAATAACATTGTTCTTATATTTTCCTTGAATTGGGATACGTTAGACAATATATAAGACAATTTTTATTTAGATTGGGGTATTATTATAGTGTCGGGACAAAGTTATTTTGCAGACCCCTATGTTAGTATAAAGTACAAAAAATGTATTTTTGTTTTCATTGATTGAAATCACCTTGGGTGTTGAAAATGAGGTTGATAAGTTATTTATGAAATTTTGGGTACATTATGTCAAAATCACTAGGAACTCAGGTTCACATGCCATATATATATATATATAATTTTTTTGTGTTTTATAGTAATTATTTAGTTAATTTCCATGATTTTTGTTATCTCTTTAGGATAATTTATCTTTCTATGATACATCTATTTTATCATGTTCTAGTGGTATATCTTTTTTGAAATTAATTAGTAGAACATAGAATGATGTTTTTTTAGTGTATATATTATGAATGTGACTGATGAGTTGCGACAGAGACTAGGTTTAATTATTGGTGGGGTATACCTTGAGTTATGGGTAGAATCAAAATAGAACCATATATGATCCTATATACCAGAAGGGATATATTTATGTTCCTAGTGTTACTTGTTTTATGGATACATGGGATCAAGATTCCAAATTTTTTTTAGTGGCCATATTTTTTCAAAAAATAGCACTATAGTTACTTCTATGGGATGAGAATTTTATAGCGGTGTATAATTGAAATATACTCAATTTAAAATGATAGTAAAAACCCATTATTAATTATATAAGGGTATTCTGATCCTTAAATAATATTTTCCAATAAAAATTAAATAATTATCAAATAAAGGATTTAGGTATGTATAAAACCCCTTTTAACACTGCGGAATTTTCTATAAAATATTTTCGGTGTTATGGTAAAGTTATCTTGGGATGCTAGGGCACGTAGAGCCTCATTGTTGATAGAATAAAAATATTAAATTTGTTTTCTCACTCATTCATTTTTATTCAAAAATAATTGAATATATCATGAATAATGTATCATTTGAGAAATCTAAGACCACTATTAGGTATGTGATGTGGGGTTTACCCTAGGTGTTACATTATATTTGAGTGAGTTTGGTGTCTGGAAATGATTTATTTGATGGTAATTTATTTAAAATTTTATTATAATTTTTAAAAAAAAATTGAAACATCTCCCAAATGGTGTATCGTATAAGAAATATTAAACCACCATTAAGTGTTAAATGGAGTTTTTACCCTAGGAGATACATAACATTTGTGTGTGTTAGGTGTTTGTTTAAATAACATGTAAGAAAAACAATAATTATATTATTATTATCACATTCATTGATGAAATAAAAATTCAAATATATTTTTTACAATTAAATAATTTTTATGACTCTTAATTGATGAGTGAAGTTCACCATGGGTGATTTTTTTTGGAATTTAGGTAATGACATTGATATTATTTCCTTATGCTAAATGAATGAGAATGTGTAGTAAATATTAATTTACTAACTATTATGGTCTTTTAATTGAATCCATGTTAAATCTTTTAATGGTGGAAATTATTAGATATAATTAATAATTTTTAATTTTTTTATTTTTTTTTATTTTTTTTATTTTTTTATTTGTGTTATTATTGTTATGGTTGTTTCTAGTACTATTTATTGGGAAAATAATATTATTTTATTCGAAAATTAAATGGTATATATATATATTGGATAAATATAAATTATTATACTTGTGTATGTGTATATATGGATATATATATGTAACATTTATATTTTGGTTATACATCTAGGTGTGTGTGTGTGTGTGTGTTTTCAGGTATTTATATGTGTGTGGGTATTTATAAGTATGTATGTGAGGTGTATATGTACTCGTAGAGAAGAAATTTTAAATATAAATTTGATAAATGATTAAATGTGTATTTCAAATAGGTTTTAAATAAAATAAAAAATGGAATGTTTGGGGTGTAGGATATGAAATAATGGATGGAGAATAAAATAATGAATCGATTAAAAATAACACTTAATTGTGAATTAATTTATAAAATATATATAAGAGACCAGAGAAATGTGAGTTGTTGGAAGGACTTCATGCATAATAGATTATTCAACCCCTCCTTCACACCTATATGTCTATTATTTATTTATTTATTTCTATTTTATTTTATTTTATTTTTTAATCCAAACTGTTGGAGTTGGATACCTAGAACATACTACTTTGTTCTTAATCATTAATAAATAAATTATCATATCTTTATTGTTATTATGTGTGACAATGCATGTGATAATGTCCTAAGGACAGCTGATGCATTGAAGGGTCATAGTCTATCCCTACTATGATGAGGACATGGATGTTCCATAACACTGTTCTTGAATATATGCTCTATTTCCGGATGAGGTTATTTGAGGTTCAAAAATAATACAGGCCATTAGGGGTGACGACTCATAACAAATTGAGGCACATTCTCATGGTGTGCACCCCTGGAAATATACAGGAGGATATTATGAGAAGAATACCCTCTGGTAGGAAATCCACATTTCATAGTGTCATTGGATGTTCCTATATACAGATGTGTGTATTTGACCTTGGACTTTAAGATTATCATTAATGGGAATTTCAACTCATGAACTTATATATATTGAAAAAAACTATGACGACGCACTGTTCGTAGTGTGGTAGGATATGTTGGGAACGTCACGAGTAATACTGCAGTAATGAATAATGCGAGAAAGGATTTGTCCCTTCTATTCCATAATAGAAGTAGATATCTCATGCCCTTTGATGGAATTGATATATCCTAAATAAATCAATGGCCATAGTAAGGAATGGGTGAGTTCAATTCTGGAAAGTCAAAGAAAGAATAATCAAGCACATGAGTTAATGGCACTAGCATGCAACCCACTTGATTCAAGATATCGTGAAAAACAGATTATATTAGATGGTAAGCATTCACAGGAGGGGACACATCATTGCAGCATTAACTTCTTTCTCTATCGGTGCCTTGGTGTGTTTCTAGAAACTAACCTTGGACTTTAGATAGGATCCCCCTAATGCCACTGATAAAGAGGCCTTGAGGGTCACACAATATGTGTGTCCATGTATCTCAGTTAAATATTAATTTAACAAGTTAAATAAAGATTATTCCCTACTACGGTTTAATAACTATTTAAGGATACCAGATCATATTTATTTCTACACTAGTTATTCGAGAGAATATATTATGGGTGAAATAATATATATTTATTAGAGAGTATTGTAGTTATATTTATTTAAGAAATAAATACCCATTACTCAAGTTCTAATAAATGTGGTGGAGAAAATAATGAAAAGTGAAAACAAGAGAAACACGTCGTGTACATTGATTGTACACGCCAAGTAGTTTTCATGGAAAATGAGTACACTCCATGTATTAATGATTACACACAGTGTTGTTTTTCTAGTGAGGATTTTGGGGAAATAATATCATTTTATTAAATGATATCTATTATAATCGTGTGGGAGCATGTCAAGGAATTAATCATTCACCATGGGGGTTTTCAATAACAGTTAATGAAATAAATAAAATGTGTTACACATATCTTTATTGTCATAACTCCGTAACCTCAAACCCGATTATAAATACCCTCACAACCCCAACACTTTTCTAGAGAGAATCGTTGTGCACAACAATTTTTTAAAATTCTCACAAGGGAGAGAGAAGTCCTTCCTCCAAGAATTCTCTCAAGACCGAGAGAGATCCTCCTCCATCGGATCAAGGCGATCTATGGTGTAAAACACAAGTAAATTCTTATCCATCCTAGCACCCATAGATTCTTTTGGTGATTTCCAGAGATACAAGGTGCATGTGTAGATCACTGCTAAAGGAAGTCTACATTTTTCTTCTACGAAGCAATGATGAATCACATCAAAACTTTACCGAAAAACATCAACGAATAAAGAATTCCATAACAGTAATTCTTGTAAATTAATTACATTAATTTTAACCAAAATATGATGATCCTCTCGAGCATTCCAGGACCCTTCTCTTTCCTTTCTTTCTTCCTTCTATTCCGAAGATCCGGCGTTTTATTATCATGATGGATCTCAGGTTGAACATTGTTTAACGCTAAAATTAAATTTGGGAAAACCCACCAATGTGCTTCCACTACTCCCGGAACCTAAAAGTGGTATCTGTGGGGTCATATCATTGATTATAATTACTTATTTTTTCGTTGATTATTTATGCATTTAAAAATTTAGTTGATTCATTTCAAGTTTATCGTTATTTAAATTTAAATCTTGAGATCGGTTCCTCCTCTCTCGTTTCACATTGACCTTATAGAAACGAGTTTTTATTTTAACATTGATTAAAATGAAATATAGGATCTCATCTAGAGGTGCCAAACGTTACTGGACGAACAACATAAGAATATACGTGATTTATTTGGAAGTACATGTCATATAGTCTAGGTCCAATGAATCAGACTGGTCAACCAGATTAGGTTGTGTATTGGAGTATGCCTTATTCATAAATGACACCATGTGTTGACCAGGGACAGGTGGCCCACAGTTTCTAGATTACATAATGTGTGTTCCACTAAACACGGCATGTAGTCCCTTCTGGTTAGGGTTGGACTGTGTACCATGTACATGGCTTGCCCGGCTGCAAACAGTGTAACTTGGATAATACACAATGTGTGTCTCAATGAAAACGTCGTGTGCTCCGAAAATTTTCAAAGTACATCTACACAGCATGTCCCTGGGCGTGTACATTGGATGGACGGTGAACAAAAGTACATGTGGTGTACTCATCCAAATTACACAGATTTATTAAAATTTATTATTATATTATACAAACCCTTGATATGTGTAGCATAGTGCAGGAGTAAAGCTGAGGCACAACATGTTATAGTTATTTTATATATGTGTGTTTAATTTAACATCTGCCTAATGAATGGGAATTCACCAGGGAGCCTCCAAGGTAGATGTTATGTACAAATATAATTTTAAAGGAATTTTTTGATATAAAATTATGATGGATGATAATATCAAGGAAACTCATAATATGTTTTAAGATTAAAGGATTTATTAATGAAAGATAATTAATTTATTCGAGCGTGATTTATCTTAAGAAATAACAATTAAAGAATTGAATTATAGTTTTATTTTTGCGTAAATATTGTTGCATGAATGTATGATCACGAGCAAGACCAAGACCATTGTATGTGAATGGTTTATTTTAATTTATTTATTTAAATTAAATTTGTTGGCCTACAAACCATCTCCTCGATAATATGTAGGTAATGCACGCACAAGGAATCTATTAGGTAAAAACCCCTTTTACCCCTCACATGGATGTGAGATAAATGCATATGTAATGGATGGATCTCTCAAGCTAGTGGAGGCATCTCAAGTCAGGATCAAGGTGAAACCAATCCAAGGAGATACAAAGGTGGACTGGTGGAAAGTTGTATACACAAACCCAAAAGGTTCAGGGTGTTTCTCTACTAGGTCTTGGATTTGTTTATCAACTGATAGATACACTAACCAATAGAACATAGTCATGATCCTACCATTTATTTTATTTATGTCAGTTTCATGGTTTATTTATTGTGGGTGTGTTGTCACGATCACACAATTAATGAATTAAACAAGCATGCAAGATGGAACTAAAATAAGACAGTCTTGTGCATAAATATTATCTTAGACATAGTTAATCACTTAAGTATATCCCACTTAATATTAAAAATCATGTAAACAAACATAATAAAATTGAAATTTATGTATAAGGATAATATCCCTCAAAGAAATATTAGGTTGGTATAGCCTTCCATAATCTTGGTTAGAATCGAACCATACTTCAAAGTTCTTAAACAACCCTAGTTGGGCAGTTTTCAATTATCGGGGAATTCTAATTCAAGGTTTTGTGTTGACCAGACATGGTTCGCATCAAGGGTTGACTGCCCCTGCAGGACTTGGTGTGACCAAGAGGCTATGTTTGAGGAAATCCAAAATAAAAGGACTTCAGGATTGGGGAGTCCACTCAGTGGATCAAGTAGCTATGAGTAAATGCAGTTGGCATTTGGAATGCCTACCTAAACCCCTTCAAGTTTCTTGACCAACCCTAGTTGGTGTAATGAGAAGGCAATATGGATCCTTAACACTAGAATATTCAAGAAATAGAATAATCTGACGCCAATGGTGAGGGCTATTGAATTTTGAAAAAAATAGTGGGAGACTAATAAGTATTAATTTATTTATTTGTCTCAGTTTTATAAAGTAATAAATCCTTTTCTCATATTAATTTGTAGAAACGACAAGAAAAATTACTTTAAACATATCATTGCGAACCATACTCGATAAGTAAAACCTTATCACCGGAACCAATTTCCAAGAGTGGAAAAGGCGTTTATGTGTCATCCTTCGCCACAAGAGGAAATTGTATGTGTTGGAAGATCATGTTCCAGTTGTGCCTGGGAGAGAGGCCTATGTTGAAGTCATATATCTCTATACGAAACATATGAATGATGCCAAATATTTCTAGTGTTTCATGCTATCGGCCATGTCAAATGAGGTCTTGAAGAAACATGAAATCATGGACGTGTATAGCATGATGTCTCACATTAAGGATTTTTACCTTGAGAAGGAAAGACAAGAGAGATATGAGATCACCAATGCCTTTTTTACAACTAAGCATGAATATTTTCTGCCAGTAGGGCCTCTTGTAGTCAAGCTTACTAGCTACATTGAACGCCTGTACATCTTAGGGTTTAAATTCCCAGTTGAGTTACATACAGATATCAACCTATCATCACTACCCAATACATTCTCTATCTTCATTTTCAATTATAACATGAGAAATAATGAGAAGATTATATTGGAACTTCTGACCTTAATTCACCAGGTAGATAAGGTCATCGGGCGTGACCAACCCGCATTCATTATGGTTAATAAGAAAAGACAAGGAAAAGAGGAAAAAGACTTATAAACAATCATAAGCCACCGAGAACTATCCTACAAAAAAGGGTAAGATCCAGAGTTAGGTTAAGGAACAGGGGGAAGTATGTTTTTCATGTGGAATGCAAGGCCACTAGAAGAGGAACTCCACTCAGAATTGTGGGGATACTTAAGGTTAGTTCGTTATCAAGGGTAATATTTCCATTTCTACACATTTGGTATTATATACAGCTTGTGGGGATCACATCTGTATTCAAATGCAGGAACCATGTAAATTTAGAGATATTTTTAGAGGAGAGGTGGATCTTTGATCTACTGATGGCGCAAAGAAGGCTGTGTTGGATATTGGTGATTACCACCTCTCATTGCCAACTGGGATGATTTTGGTTTTACAAAACAGTTATTATGTTCATAGAGTTACCAAAAACCTAATTTCTATATCCAGTTTGGATATGGATAGATTTATTTTCATGTTTAAAAATAAGCATTTTCTCTTTTATAAGAAAAACGCATGTTATGGTATAGAACATTTAAATAATGGTTTGTATGTATTAAATTAAAAAAACCAAGTGTTGGAAATCGATAACGAAACCAAATCACATGACTCATACATCACCTAGTTGTGGCATCACCGTCTTGGTCTTGTAAATGAGAAACGCTTGACAAAGCTCTTCCAAGATTGACATTTAGACTCTACTGAGCTAAAACCACATGATAAATTTCACACTTATTTACAAGGTAAAATGGCCAAACAAACTTTAGGTGGAAAAGGTGAAAGGGTGACAGAGCATCTTGGATTGGTGCACACAGATGTGTGTAGACCACATCCAGAAGAAGCCAGAGGTGGATATTCTTACCTCATTACTTTTACTGATGATTTGAGTAGATATTTATTTGTCTACTTAATGAGTTATATGACAGAAGCCTTAGAGAAATTTAAGGAATTCAAGAATGATGTAGAGAATCATCTTGGTAAGAAGATAATGAATCATTGATCAGATTGAGGTGGAGAATATGTGAACCAAGAGATCATCAATATTCTATGGGAGTCTGGGATTCTATCTCATCTCACTCCTCCTTATACACCACAATGGAATGGTGTCAGTGAAAGAAGGATCTACACATTGTTGGACATGGTGAGGTCAATTATGAGTCATGGAGATCTTCCATTATACTTTTGGGGATATTCATTTCAAACTATAGCATAAACATTAAACAGAGTACCAACTACTGTGGAAAAAGGAATTCCCTCCGAGTTAGGTAATGTAAAGAAACCCATTTTGTTGCATACACATGTATGGGGATGTGGGGAATTTTTTAAGGCCTTCTCAGGAAAAAAACAAGAACCCCGGGGCACAATGTGTATCTTTATAGGATATCCCAACGAAATAAATGTATATTACCTATATAAACCTCTAGACGAGAAAGTCATTTTCGCCAAACAAGCCGTCTTTCTTGAGAGGGAGCACATCCTCAAAAGGGATAGTGGGAGAAAGATTGACTTAAAAAAAGTCGATGCTCAAGATAAACAGGAGTTGGTACAGGAACAAGATCCAAAGGTCCCTGTCGAAGAGGTTTCATAAATTCAAGTACAGTATAGGAGCCCATGATTGGTAAGGGAACCATAGATATTTGGTTTCCTACTCAGTGAGGATGGTGAATCATTATTGTTGGAAAATGATTAACCTATCTCCTATAAGGAATCAGTAGAAATCTCAAAAGCTGCAGGATGGCTAGAAGCTATGAATTCTGAGATGAATTCCATGTATCAAAACCGAGTCTAGGTTCTGGTCGATGATCCAGTTGATGTAAAGCATGTTGGATGCAAATGGTTATTCAAGAGAAAATTGTACATGGAAGGTCAAATTAGCACCTATAAAGCATGGATGGTGGCTAAAGGATTCAGATAGCCTCAAGGAATTTACTATGATGAAACCTTCTTCCCATTTTCCATGTTTAAATCCATAAAAATCAAACTTGACCGAGAATCATACCATGACTACGATATTTTCAAAATGGATGTCAGAACAACATTCCTTAATGGGAACCTTCAGGAAGATGTATATAGGACACAACCCGAAGGGTTGGTGACACCAGGTGAAGCGAAACAGGTTTAAAAGTTGCAGAAATATATTTATGGATTAAAGAAAGCATCCACGTCATGGAACATTCGATTTGACGAAGCCATAAAGGAATTGGTTTTCATTAAGATCGAATGTGAACCTTGGGTATATAAGCGGTATAATGGGAATGTTATCATTATCCTAGTAGTATATGTTGATGACATATTTCTTATTTTAAATGATGTTCTAGTCTTATAGTCAGTTAAGGACTAGTTGATCAATTGTTTCTCCATGAAGTACTTTGGTGAAGCAACCTACATTATAGGTGTCAAGATCATTCGTGGTAGATCCAAGAGGCTGCTTGGACTAAGTAAGGGTACAAACATTGACAAGATACTAACGAGATTTATTATGTGAAAATCCAAGAGGGGATTTATTCCAGTGTCACATGGCCTACGTCTTTCTTAGAAAATGTGTCCCGAGACACAACAAGAGAATGATAGAATGAGTAATAACCCATACGCTTCGACTATAGGATCCCTCATGTATGCCATGTTATGTACCAGGCATGATGTTTCCTATGCACTGAGCTTTGTAGGCAGATATCAAGCAGATCCAGGAGAGTTGCATTTGACAGCTGTTAAGACTATCCATATGTATCTGATAAGAACTAAGGATATGTTCCTAGTGTATGGAGAATACGAAGAACATGTCATCAGAGGGAATGTTGATGCTAGTTTTCTGACAGATCAAAACGATCTGAAGTCGAAATCTGGATATGTTTTCTATCTCAATGGAGGAGTTGTGAGCTGGAAGTGTTCAAAGAAGCCAGTTGTTGCCGATTCTACAGTAGAGTCTAAAAATATAGCGGCTTCTAATGTATCCAAGGAAGATGTTTGGATTCAGAACTTTTTCCAGGAGCATGATGTGGTACCTAGAAGTAAAGATCCTATCAGGTTGTATTGTGATAATACTGAAATGGTGGCTCTAGAAAAATAACCAAGGTCTCATCAACGGTTAAAGCATATACGTTGAAAGTATCACCTCTTGAGTGATTTCTATCAAAGGAGTAAAGTTGGAATGAGCAGAGTTTCCATGGAAGAGAACGTGGTGGACCCCATGACTAAAGGCCAATCTCAATAGAAGCATGAATATCATGTAAGGGATAGAGGGTTAAAGGTTCATAGTAGTTGGATCTAGTACAAGTGGGAGTCTGTTGGAGTTAGTGGCCTAGAACAAAGTACTTTGAACTTTCTTCATTAATAAATATTGCATCACATCTTGATTGTTCTTCTGTGTGACAGTGAAAGTGATAATGTCATAAGGATAGCTATTTCATTAAAGGGTTATAGCGGATCCCTACTTTGATGAGAACCCAGAAGTTCCATAACCCTATTCTTGAATATATTTTCTATGGCCGAATGATGTTATTTAAGGGACACAAATAATACAGGCCAATAAGGGTCAGGACTCATAAAACATAGAGGCACCTTTTCATGGTGTGCGCCATTGGTAATATCTAGGAGGATATTATGATAACAAGACCCGCCAGTAGGAAATAAACATTTCATAGTGTTATTGGAGGTTCTTATCTACACATGTGTGTTTTGGTCCTTGGAATTTAAATGTAGCACCCCATGATTTCATAGTAAGTTATTTTCTTCATAGTAATTCAACAGCTTGCGCTACATGCAACACCGAGTTCGAGCACACCACGACATACCAAACTAGTAGTTCAAATGAGAATATGAATATTATTAACTGAATTTTGAATTTTATATATTCCATATAATTTTACAATTCATATTATGTGTTTCTTGGACATAATATAAGAACAAATTCATTTTTTCAGATAAAAGATGTATTTTTCAAAATAAAGAGAAATTTTACAACCATTTAATGGAAAACCATTTTTAAAACAAATATTTGACACTTTTGTATATTCAATTTAATGAAATTAATTTCTTGTTTAGTATTGGGAAATAAAATTTTATTTTGGATAAATTTTTGGTACTTTTCTAATAACTTTTATATTTTGCTGAATACTAAAAAATACTAAATTTTAATTGAAAACAACTATTTTAATCCAAATATTTTATAGTTCTAAATTATGTATTTGAATGTTTTGGATCTATAATTAGATTATATTTTTTCATTTAATACAATGTAGGTGACTATAAGTAATTTCACATTTAAATTTCACATAAACTAATGCCAATATTTTGATAGTTTTTACTTTATAAAAACCTACTTTTCGGTTTTGACAATGAAAATTAATTTTAAATTAAATAATGAAATTTCAATGTTTTGAATTTGGTAAAATAGAAATCATTTTTGAATTCAGAATATCAAAATTATATTATGGTATTTTTTGGTATTTTTTTGAAACATTCAATTTTTTAATGAATAGTGAAAAATATTGAGTTATAGTTTAAAACCGGCTTTTTATTTAAATAATTATTTATTTTATTTAAATTTATTTTATGTCAAAATATATGTATAATACCAATATAATTTAAATTCAATCCATTGGGGTCATTTTATAATAAAATTAGATGTATAAAATTTAATTGAACTTTTTACCGTGTTTTACCCACCTCCTATGAGCATTTCCAAATTTACATAAAACATAATTGTACTGCTTCTATGAGTTGAATTTCAAAAATCCTAGATACACAGTTTATATTAGTATGTAAAATTTGGTTTAATAAGATGAAAATAATTTTTGGTGAATAGTAACTATAACATTTATTTACCACGGTTAAAAGGAAATTGGGTAATTAAGGGTAAAAATTATATTATTATTACCCTAACACATTCCTAATTCTATTGGATAAATTTTCTTTGTCCGAAAACAAAATTAGGAATAAAATATGATCCTTTAGGTCCACATGGATTAGATTAAGGAATTTATTATTATTTTATTTAAAGAACAGTCAAAAGAGTTAAAATCAATGTTTAATAACTAAAACATTATTAATATAGGGTTATACATAAGATAAATTCAACTATAAATATTAATTAGAAAGATAAAAAGATTTCCTACATAATTTTATTTTATTTATATTTTTTAGTCATTTAATAGTTTCTTTTATTTATGACAAAATGATGATGCAATAATTACCTAATTAAGGAAATATTAAAATAATAGATATTATAAATATCCTAATAAATGTAATTTGAGACTTTTTATGAATTGCAATAATTTTCTAGGTTAATATGAAATGTTAGGGTTGGTTAGATGAATATATTTTGAAATAATAATTCTGTTATGAATTTAGAAAAAACAAAATACAAAATAGTTTCAAAATTGACATAAAAGAGTTTTTAAAACAAATATTATATTATTAATTGATAATATATTATTAAAAATCAATGGTTCACCCAAAGGTCTTATATAATATTATATATGTAATTAATGAACCACATTAGGTTCTCTTTGAATATTATAGTATGTTTATTAAGCATATAATATAAAAATACAAAGAGACGTGTTAATTGTCAAACTATTTAACTAAGAGTTAAATCGAAAAGATAAAGTTAATATAGTAACCCAAACATGTCTAAAACCTATTGGTTTAGTGGTTTTAGACCCATCCCCACATTATCCTTTATATAATTCATTTTTGAGCCCTTATAAACTGAAAATTATTTTATTATTAAATAATATTTCTTGCTTTTCCTAAGGTTCCCCTCACCCCTCTTATAAAAGGGCGCTTCCCCTTCTCTCTAATTCTCACCTTCAAAACCATTTGGCTCAGCCAACCCCTACCCAAATACCCTTTCAATGGAACTCCATTCGTCCTAGAGGCCTTCTATTATTCAAAAATCCATCCTAGGGAGACCTTTTGATCAAATCAAAAGGAAGAACCCGAAGAAGAGGTAAATATTTCATCACCTCTTTCAAATTCCTTTCTTCTTCCACTTCCTCGTTCATTATTCTTTAGATTAAAAAATAATAAATCCAGTATATTATATATATTGTGACGTTATTATGGTAATACCATATTCATTATTCTATCCATCTTTTGAATGACATGTCACCTTAAGTGCGTAAGTACGACTTACTATCTCCACATCGTGGTGTAATTGTTATTCAATACATTATTATTTGGATGAGTATAATAATGATGTATAATTGATGTAAATAATAAATATAACATGATAATAATTCTGTAAATGTGATATACCAAACAAATATATATTTTTTTAATATCAAAAGAATGATATTGCCGCTCGTCTGTACGTACGGATTATCGTCTCTGCGAACGAGACGTGATCCATTCCACATCGTATCCATTGAAGAATAATTTTCATTAGATGATTAAAATTTATGTATAAAGACTTAATATAATTATGAATATGAATAATAAAAATTTAATCCATAACAAACATTACTTATGTGAAAAACAATATAAAGTAAAATGAATCAGTTAACACCTGAAACGACGATAATACTAAAATATTATTAACAAATAAATATTGAAAGATCATATATGATATCATATTAATGTATATAATTATTTTATAATATAATAACGATTATTTCAACATTATACATGAGGTTAACCTACCCTAGACCAAGGAAAAGTATAGGGTAAGGGGTTTCTTATCTCACTTTTAATTCCATGAGATTTCCATTGTTCTCCAGTTATTTATTTCATGTGGTGTATTGTGTACTTCCATTTGATATATGTTATTATGATTTCTTTATATTCATGGTATTTTTTGATTCATTTAATGGTTATTAACTTTTTTTCATACTATTTGATTGATTACAAAGAATTAAGGGTTTTTCATATCACTTTTATTCTCGTGAATTCATGCTATATTGGATACTATTTCCTTTTGCGTGGAGTATGTACTTCCCCTGATTTTATTCCTTTTTTAATTAAATATTCATTGTATGATTCTTCTTTCATGGGGTGTATGTTTCATAAGTTACCAAATCAGTAAGGGAATTTCAAATTTCAATTTCCACTCATTGGGCTTCACGCATACTTCATTGATTATTTTACTCCATGATTATGTGTGGAATCACTATTTATTATTTGTGTAGTAATTTCCACTCCTCTTTCATTAGATATACTTTTGATACACATAGTCACTCCATTGATAAATTCACAAGTCATCGATATGAACTTGATAAGAGTAATTTTAACTCAATCTCTATTTTTTGATATAAACATCTAATTCATTGGTGTTGTTTTTACAAGATTATGTGTGAATGTCCTATGATTTATTTACACTGAATATCCAATAATATTGAGTGTATTTATATTTTTCAAACATAATTATGTCGTTTATTTATCCTTAAACTAAGGATATAGTATTTATAAGATATTTTATCACAATATACATTCCATTGAGGAATCTTTTTCGTTATACCCCAATTCACTTTTATATGGTGTATATAACGTACTTTGACATAGTATATAATGAATCCTTTTATTCTCATGATATTGTAATTTTTTTATTACCTCAATTATTTGAATTCAACTGTCTCTATTTTGGTTAGGAACTCAAACTAAAATATCATTTTAAATGTTTTAATGAATTATTATTCTATATATTTCTCATTAATGTCCATGTTTTAAAAATGGTTTAAGGACGTATTTATATGGCCTTTAATGTTTTAAATTTAGATTTATTTTAAAATTTTCAAAGTGGTATGGGACACTTTTATTCAAAAATATATTTTTAAATGGATTCTTGACAAATAGTGTGACTTTTAAATGTTTTCAAGAAAAGGGAGATATTTATCTCAAATAGTTTTCATGATTATTTTCATCTATGTCAATATCCTCCATTATTCTCGATTGAGGTTAATCTGTTACAATAAAATCTTCTATTTTGTATTAAATGAGTTATGTTTGAATGTGGATGTACTATTTTTATACAATTCATGGTTTATGGACAAAGTATTGGCATTTCTTATTCTAGTTTTAATATGAATGTTTATCTTATGTTTCAAAATTTTCATATGAGGAATGCATTGGACTAATTAAGTGAAGGGTGGAGCCCGCTATAGCACATCTACGCATCGGTAGGTCACATGAGACAAACTAGTGTCTTGGTACAAGGCCTCGATAAAATATTATTTGTAGTCTTGGCACAAGGCCTTGACAATGGGGTTATTAAAGTCTGACATTATGCATTCCATCATTATAAAAGTGGCTATTAATATTGCATGTGATTATTCGAATAGTAGAATATCCATGTGAATAAGTAAATGGAATTATTTGATTTTATCTTTTCCATATTATTCTAATGTTCATGTTTAAAAGGATTTTGTTTTAGTATTATTCATTACCATAAATATTTATGCTTATTTATAAAAGTTTCTGCTATATTTTTATCCTTACTGAGCATCTGAACTCACCCCTTTCTATATTTTTTTTCCCTAGATGTTAAGAAGTATATAATGACTGATCTGTTGGGATAGTCTATGGGATATCAGTGCTATATATGGAAACAATGTTGTTGTAATTTTCCATTTTATGATGTAATGTAAACCATATGAATGTATCTAGTAAATCCAAGGATACTAAACTAATCCGTCTTTCAAGACATGATCTTGTGTGATCATTCCAATGATACGTAATAATGCACCGACTCTGGGCTTCTGAGGTCGGGGTGTTATATTTAGTATCAGGGGAAGTTTAGTACAATCCTTAGAAACTAGATTTAGATAAACACTGATTAGATAACAAATCCCTAAGATAGACTTTGAGGATTAGTATATAAGAACTTCTATGAATTTTGGTATTGTTGAGATTTTGTGAGTTTTCCAAACAACACATCCCTATCTGGATACGAGCGAGTAAAGGCGGCTCTGGCACAGATGTACCTAGGGGTAAAACTCGAAAACACAACTTTGAGCTAGACTCAATCGGGAACTGGTGCACGACAACGGGCCTTGTTGCACCCTTGGTTATGACACTCCTGGGGGATATGCTTTGGATAATTCATATTTTCATTACAAAACGATTTAAAGGATTTAAATATAAGATGAGAATAAATAACTATCGTTAATCATAAGGTGTTTTAAATTGAAAATAAAGTGTTATGATATTGTCTAAATGATTTTATCACTCAGACTATGCTTTCTTGTGTTTGTCAATAGTTGGATTCCAAGGAAGTCATAGTAACATTGAACATGATGTACAAGGTGGGCATGGTTAAGGAAATGAGAAACGCAATAGAATGTTGATAGGTGTAAAACATACTCTGTTCATGCCAAATAATTTTTCTAAAAATATGATCAACAACATATATATTAACCAACTCCTGGACTCAACGAAGAAGAGAAAGGTGGTGAATGATAAAAGCTTCTACAGTGGAGACCATGGAGAAAATAAGGCTTAATTTCCATAATTCAAAAAATTTGGAAGGAGACACCTATGAAAGTGTCTCAATGGAACAAAGAAATTCTTTATGTGTGTTAGAGAAGAAAATAAAGTAATGAATTGGCGAGGAAATGAAGATTACTGTGGAAGAAAATTAAAATGATCCCAAGAATCCATTTACAGTCATTTTTCGTAAATGTAAGGGACCTAGGAATTACCCTAATGAATTCACTATTCTATAGGATAACCCCTTGTTCAAGGAAGAAACTATGTTGAAATAAATTGATGGTGAAATGTTTGGAAGTATTAATGATCTTTGTTGATGGGATTACAGTGGAGAATTTTCTCTTATGTGTAACCCTGCTGTTTATTATGTGAAAATTCTATTTTAGGAAACATTTTGTTTTCCATTGTTGATATATTTATAAATAACCGTTTGGGCTTATATGAGCCTTGAATTTGAGGTAATTAAATGTTATTAAATTTTTGGATGAAAATTAGAGGTATGAGATAACATTTATGGTGAAATTATGTTATAGTTATTTTGATAAATTTATCTCATTTTGGGAATGTTATAAAATATATTTTTTGAAAAAGCACAAAACAGATATCGGGTGACAACCCATCGCGTCGGACAAAGCTACAGGAATCGAACCCACAACCATAGTGCGATTGGGATTTCACACCTACCACGGGACTACATGATGTCCCTGGATAGTGTGACTAATTATTTTTAGTTAAATGGTTTTATAGATCATTAATAAGTTTATTTGGGATCTTATGTATTATCAAATTAATATCCATAGTATATGAAAATTATTTGGGGATTAAGTGATAAATGATATTTTGGAAGACGTTCGCTCTGGTGGGAATACTATATGCCCATGGAAAATTGAATACTATGGGATATCATTTGAGGAGTAATGGTGGATTTGTATCTAGGTTTTTATTGGGGATATATCAATTTTAGTTATTTATGGAAATGATTAACCTATCATAGAGAATATGTGATTAGGTTAATTACATTTATGTTTGTGACTTTAAGAGTAGTCGATGTTATTTGGAAATATAATTTAACGTGATGACGCTTTAATAAAATTATTATATGTTTTGGGTTTCAATATTAGTTTGGATTATATTGACTGATTTTATGGAAAAATTTTTATTGAAAGGTATTTATTGAACTTTGGGTATTGTTGGTTTAATTTTAGAAATTAAGATAAGTATTTATTTCCCAAAAGTATTATCCTTTTTGGGGATCATCTGATCTTGTACTAACCATTTTTGTTTTGGTTAATTTCTAAAGACAAGGTAAATACATGTAGTTTATCCTTTCTGGATTATGTGATTCTCAAAAAGTCTATTCTAGCGCTTCAGGTGTGACCAAGTCATCTTGAATACTCTTCGTTTGAAAAAATAAGATGAGTTAGTGTTCTAAATTTAATAAAGGATGAAACGATACATAAAAAGTAAGTATATATCTTTATGTTTTTAGTCAATATCACAAATAAATTCCTCAACATTATGAAATTGAACTTAAAAACAAAAAAAATGTTATCCGTTTACTTTTTCTACTAAGAAACTCATGAACATTTATTTCATCACAAGTTTGTGTTTTTCTTGTTGTAAACTTTCTCGTAATCATGTTTTCTGTCACTCTCAACCAGAACATGACACTTAATTTATCTCTCATATCCATGTTTTCCTACATGGAATCCTAGCGTGCCTTATCTCAGGTGACCTTTGTACTTCTATTTAATTCATAAAAAGTCTCAAATTACATTTTTGTGGTATTTATAATATCAATTATCTTAATCTTTCATTAATACGGTAATTACTGCATCATCATTGTGTCAAAAATAAATTAAATTATATAAAGTCTAAAAATTATAAATAAAATAAAATTATTTAGGAAATCGTTTTATCTTTCTAATTAATATTTATAATCGAATTTATCTTATTTATAACCCTATATTAAAAATGTTTTAGTTATTAATCTTTGATTTTAACCCTTTTAACTGTTCTTTGAATTAAGTAATATTAAATGTCCTAATCTCATTCATGTGGATCTAAATGATAATAATTTATTCCTAATGTTGATTTTGGTAGATATACACTTGTCCAATAAAATTAGGACATGTTTTTGGGTAATATTAATATCATTTTTACCCTTAATAACCCTATTTACTTTTAATCGTGGTAAATAAAAGTAAAAAGTAACTATTTACCAAAAATTATTTTCATCTCATTGAACCACATTTTACTTACAGATATCAGCTATGTCTCTCGTATTTTTGAAATTCCACTCACTAAAGCAGGAAAATTAAGTTTTATGGATATTTCCCAAAGCTTCTAGGAGGTGGGTAAAAGACGGTAAAAAGTTCAATAAAATTATATATATCAAAAATTAATATAAAATGACTCCAATGAATTACATTGAACATATATAGGTATTATGTATTTATTTTGACCTAAAATAAATTTAAATAAAATAAAAATTAATTTAAATAAAAATTCGGTTTTAACCAATAACTCCGTGTTTTTCACTATTCATCAAAAATTGAATGTTTTCAGAAAAATACAAAAAATCCACCCCAAGATAATTTGAATATTCAAAATCCAAAAATTATGTCTATTTTAACAAATTAAAAACATAGAATTTTCAATAATTAATTTAAAATTAATTCCTGTTGTCAAAATCAAAAAACGTGTTTTTAAGAAATAATAACTATCAAAAGACTGATACTTGTTTATGTGCAATTTAGAGGTGAAATTACTCCCAATGAAAAATATTTAATTAAATGGTAAAAATACAATCTCATTAATCTTTAAAACCACTCAAATCTATAATTTAACCCTATAAATTATTTTGATAAAAAAATTTGTTTTTAGTTAAAATTTAGTATTTCTCACTATTCACCCAAATATGAAAGTTATCAAAAAAGCATCAAAAATTCATAGAAACTAAAATTTTATGTCTTTATTCTAAATAAGAAGTTTATTTTTTCAAATTGAATATATAAAAGTTTCAAATATTTAATTTAATAAGGGTTAACCATTAAAAGGAGGTAAAAGTGCATTTTTTGAATAATACTTCTTTTATCTGCAAAAATGAATTAGTTCTTACATTATGTCTAAGAAACTCATAATATGGATTCTAAAATTATAAGGATTATATGAAGTTCAAAATTCAGTTAACACTATTCATAACCGCTTTTGAATGACTAGTTTGGTAATTCGTGATGTGCTTGAACTTGGTATTGTGTGTAGTGCAAGTTATTGAATTAATTTGAAGAAATAGCGTACTTTGAAATCTTCGAGTGTTAGAGTTCTCCTTGCATATTAATCTGATGATTTTATCTAACTCCTTTGATAATTTTGTTGAGTCTACTGTTCTATAGTTCATTTTTGTCTTTGGGACTCAAGTACCGTGACATAGGTAGATCACTAATTTGAATCAATTTTCCACTTTTCATTTGTTCTCTTGATAAAATAATTTTATATTTATAATTACTTTTCAAACATGAGTTTTTCTTTAATAAAAATTAATTTCTATATTCAAAATTGTATCCCACAGTCAAGGTATATTTCTTAGTCCCATCAAAATAAAGAAAAACTTTTCAAATTATATTACATTTAAAAATATCAGGTGAACTAATTCGAACAATACTTAAGGAACTATCATTTATAAAATTTACTTATCTTCCATAATTTTATAGAAAGTTTTTCTAGTTTATTCTATCACCTAACATGTGTGAATAATATCCATTTTTTGTGATACATGGATTTCCACTTTTACTTTTCTTCAAAGACAATTCAATATTAGAGGATACTTCATCATGAATTGTCTTTAATTGTTCATTACCTTTTTCAATGTAGAATATTTATCCAAGGAAACTAGTCTTGAATTATTCAACTCAATTTCCATATTATTCACATATTCCACATGTTTCATCAAATCATTAAAAGCTATTTTTTGGTTGGATAATAGTTTTCCTTGGAATCGTCTGGCTTTTTCTATGAATTTTATCACATATTATTTGTGATAATACCGAATGTCTCATATCTTCATCTTAGGAGAGATAATTATGATAGAACGAATAATACATATGGATAAAAATACTATAACACCAAAAAACCCCATTAAATTTGAGCCTTCAATAATAATTTCAGTTCTATATAGAATATTTATGTGACTAGATAGACATTAATGATGCTTGTTTTTACCATGTAGAAACATGTTTTATAAAAAAAATTCACCCACATAGGTGTAGGAGAGAGTTTCTATTCACCCATAAAATCCCATAAATTTTGGTATTTTTAATTTTAACATACATCTTTTGGTATGAAAAATTAAAATGACAAATATAATATATGTATTTGTCATGTTACTATGAATTCATGTTTTTTTTCAGGACTTAATGAATCATCCTTGATATCCAAATATTTAATATAATTATCTTTTAGGTTTCAAAATTATATTTAACATCATGAAATTTAGATTTGTTCATGAAAATATTTTCCTTTTTCAACTTGATTTTATCCTGAATATCATTCACAATCTTTACATTTTTTAAAATAAATAGCTTATTGTTTTTATATCTCTCGATATAAGCATCTTCCTTGTTGGAAAAAATATAATAAGGTTCTTCGTTCTATTCTCCCTCCATATTCAATAGTTTTACTTCTTTCTTGATTTTTTTATTATTCTCTATAAAGGCGTCCTTCTCTTATTTCTTCATATGTTTTATATGGGAAACTACATCTTATTTTCCATTATTTCTAAAAGATCCCTAATTTTTAATTACATTATACATGAACATTGTTATTTTGTTATGTATTTTACCATATGGTGTGATTAAATATGTAAATTAATCCTATTTCACATTAATATATTTATTTTTTCATCATCTTGGTAACATCTTTTTGTTTTGAACTGATTTCTAGGATTCTTTTATGTACTTTTCACATCTCTTCTTTTGAGGTTTTTCATTCATTGTATCATAATATTCACTTCCATTATTTGGAGAATTAAGGGTAACATGTCAAATATCCCAACATTTGAATAAATTAATTGGTACATTACATTTATAATTTTTTCATTTCTCAATTTTCCTCGTGATAAGTGACATGATTTCTTTATTTTCATCATCATACTCATCTTTACAATTCAATTCACATTTTAAATCAACTTCATCATCATTTATTTTCAGTATCCTAGTGGATTCTAATTCAATTTCATCTGGGGTATTATTTTTAAATTTTGGTGCCATTCTCATTCTATGTGAAATAATAATTTTGCAAATCTCATCAAGATCGAGATACTCTCTTTATTTTAGAGTTGAAATATTAGGATCAAACCTATCTAAAATTTTGTCACCAAATTTTTGGCAATAATATATTTATTATGATTTTCATTAAACCCTTTAATTTTAAGAACAATTTTATTCAAATTTCTAAAGAAATACCTAATTGTTTCATCTTCATCTATCTTGATGTTTTTAAATTGAATTATCCATATTTATAAAATAGATTATTTAACACTATAATTTACATCCAATATTTTATCATGATTATACCATATTAAATTTATAGCTTGTAATCACAACACCTTGTTATATAAGTTATAATATAAACTCATTATAATCACATTTATTATCTTCCCATCAATATCTAATTATCGTTTATAAGAAAAATTCATTTTAGTACTTTTGTTAATTGATTGGAAACCATCATTCACTACATCAAAAATTTCATGGCCAAGTGGTTAATGAAGTGGAAGCATAACTTTATTCCATGAATGGTAATTATTTATATCAAATGTTTTAACGCCTCTTTTCTTAATTTAATTGATATTATAAATAATAAAAAATCAATTATCTAATAGAGGGAACTAGATGGCTTTGATACCACTTGAAATTCCCCATGAATTGACACACCACTGAGAAGGGGGAATTAATCAATGGTGGTTGTATTTTATTATTTCATTTAATTTTAAATAGACCTATACTATAATTTAAGACACAATATACTAAATATACTCTATAATAAAACTAGTATAAAATGAAAAAGTAAGCTAGATAATGTACAATAATTTTTTACCATGTTCGAACCTAGTGTGGGTTATTTCTCCTATCCATCATAAACTACCACTAATCCATAGATTATCTAAAAAATATTATTATCATATAAAAATGATTAATTTAGCTATAATATTAAATCCTTATTCGTCATCATATCTCTAAAATTTATATAGCATCATGTATGTTAAAATGATCAAAATTATATGAGAACGATATATTGAGAACGTAGTTTCTAAAAATCTATTTATGATCATACCTTTGAGGGTTAAAATATAGAGAGAATAATGTGACCAATCATTATATAATCATTTTATGATCTTATCTAAGAAACCCATACGCATATTTTATTCTCCTCAATTCCTAGGCTAAAATAGATGAAGAATATTTCTATAGAACTTTGGTCTTCAGAGTCTCTTCCCTTTTCTCAATTTTTCTATGCTATGTATTATTTATATATTAATGTACTAATTTAACATCCACCATATCTCTTTATATTTATCATTTTTGAAAACCAAATAATTTAATTAATTCTGAAAATATCATTTCAAACTAATACCCCTAATATATCTTCAAATTGAATCATTCAATACAATCATCCTTTATATCTTTATTAGATTAAGATCAATTTCATACACCATGACCTCTAAATATTCTTATCATTTATTATAATCATATATATATATATAATTCACTTATACCATAATTATATCCAAAAAAATTAAGAAATAATAATTCTCAAGTAATTTTTATTTAAAATATAGATGTAATAATCATTTTCCTCACACACTTTTTGCTTGAAATCGTCTCTTTAGAACTGGAGGCATGAAGATAATATCTATAGTGAATGGCTTATGAACTCAATAGACTAATCTCCCATACTCAAAAACATAAATTTGAATCAATATATATTCAAATTAAAGTCATTATCTAAGATCCAAACAAGATTATAATCATCACATTAACTATACAAATTTAATATCTAGAGCTTCTTCAAGGTAAACCTCAATTTTGATACATTTATATGTTTTCCTATGAACAAAACGTTAAAATTAAAACATATATTCATATTTATCACCATTTTATAATTATCACATGAGATTAATCATATTTAGAATATGTTGTTTTAACCATTTAGTATCATCTCAAGATAAATTGGAATTGATTTTTTGAGTTATTCAAATAATTAAAAATAATATTTTCCATACTTATATACCCTCAAATATCTTATAGGTAATTTATCGTACAAAAAATGATTTTATATAAAGGATGAAAATACATATTATATTGGAAGTGTCCTACAATATTGTTTTATCTTATGATATTATCTTATATGACGATTTACATTTTCATTTTTCGTCATCTAAGATTCATTTATATACATTGGTAAAAACATTATAAATATCAATTTACTTATGAAGTATCCCCATATAATGATTTACTTTTCTATTTATCTGAAATATTATACAAGATGAGAGATTCAATACTCTTAATAAAATTATTCAATGAATGGTCCACATAGGATAAATTCCTTTTTCAATATTCGTAAATTTTTTAGAAACCATAAACCTAGATTAAGTCACTAATTAATATAACTATTAAAAATGAATTTTTATCCACCTTTAATCAACTCAAAAACATCTCAACAAAATCTAGTGACATCTCATTAGCATTAAAAAACACTTTAATGATATTTCATCATGTTTTCAACAAATAAAAATTATTAAAAATGATAAGGGTACTTTGGATTAGAAGGTAAATGGGTACATTATGGGATGATAGGATTTTGGAGGTCATAGAGAATGTATATATTTTGGTGGTAAGATGCTATAAAGATGATTTGGGATGCTAGGATGCGTTGGTATGAAATTTGGAAAACTTTGATATATATTTATATAGAAAGGATTTGGTGTATGGGATTCAATTGGGTTTGGATCTAATAAGTTTGATATGATTTGTTCATTAGTCTATGATCTTTTTGACTCCATAACCAACCTTAAAAACCCAAAAAAATAACATAATAAAACTAAAAATCATAGAAAATATAATATAAATTAAAAAATAGACATATTTTATATTAAATTTATACAAATTATTCAAATTAATCATATTTTTTCCAATGAAATGTAACATTAAAAATATAACAATTTACCATATTTTGTATATTTTTATAGAAAATTATCAGGAATAATATATTAAATATAAACAATGATTTCGTTTTATAAATATAATTATAAAAATAAAATATATAAATTTAAAAAACAATGTATCATTAATGAAGTAAACCTCGTCATTTCCATAGTATTATCATTCCCTCCACATCAAGATGCACTAACTCATTCACTAAAACTAGGGACCTTTCCCTAACCTATAGTTCAAATAGATGGTATGCACATCCACTGAGGT
The DNA here is from genome assembly GCA_963277665.1 of Viscum album. Lineage (NCBI taxonomy): Eukaryota > Viridiplantae > Streptophyta > Magnoliopsida > Santalales > Viscaceae > Viscum > Viscum album. The sequence continues at coordinate 2,021,015,689 of OY728127.1, forward strand.
ATGAATTTGAAGGGTAAGTCAAAATCCCAATAAGACACAAATAGTGGACCCTTAATATAAATGATTGTATATGTTTATAAATTTATATACTCATATGAATATAGTAAAAAACAAATTAAATACATAATTCACATAATATGTTTCTTTTATAGACCCCAAGATTCTCAACATTACTTTCTTTATCATAATATGGTGAATGGGATCGTTATTCTCAGGATCACATCACATATATCAATGTGGTACCACCAAAGTTATATTAGTCCCATGATTTATTATATTAGTTCACCTAAGTATGAGTTGGTGAGGGAATACTCTCATTTAAAATTTAGTAGCCTTGAGTATATCCTTAGAAAATAGATAAATTAATTATCAAGGATATACCATCTTGGAAATTTTTTAGGCTCAAGTAAACCCTCAGTCAACCTATGTATGAGTTAGTAGGCACAATCTTTCTATAAAAATATAGTAGATCCAGATATAAATTTAGTAAAACTATTCATTATTATGAAAGGAGATATTTTCTATGTGAATATAGTAGGTTTGGTTCATTACTCAATTTACATATATTTGAGTCCAGGGAAATACTAATCAATGTAAATAGGATAATATTTGTTATAGGCTCATCCAATCTGCTACAAAAATACAAGAAAATAGTAATAAGATAATGGATGGAAGGCTCATGTTTATCCTGTATAAGTTCTTCGAAATAGGTCATCTGATGTATACATATGCATCCACTATGTGGTGAATAATATATCACATGAATAAAAAGACCTCAAGATAATAATTATACTAAATAATTCAATATTCTACCCAATTCACACCTCATGATCTACATATCCTGAACTAATTTTTTCATATCCCTAAAATATTAGTTATAATAATTTTATATCATATATTATTAATGTAGATCTTTATCATCCCATGAATTTATCACAAATCTCAATTATCATCTCCCATAATAAAATAGATTAGACCCTAATTCACTAATCCTAGTCACTCAAGTCGCATGTCAAGCCTATCACCCCATGGTAAACTGAATTCTTTACCCTCAATTAATAATTTTCTTTGTTCTACATTACTATCCTTGGACTATAAAATTATCTCACGTTATTTTAAAAAGAACCCTATTAATGTTACTTACCTATAAGGATCATCCATGTCTTTTCTCATAAAAGAACCCCTAAGGAGAACTAATACATATGTGGATAACTATCTACTCAATTCAAGCTAAAATTCCTCTTCATATTGTATTTTTATTTATAGGGAATATTCTAATAAATTTTTTCTACCTTCATCAGTACCATTACTAGTAAATTAAATTTTTATAATATCATCCAATGGAAAGTATCACTTTTATCCAATTTAGTTCACCTCTCTTATTAGAAAATTTCATGTCTTCATACTAACCTCTCTAGGTTACAGGGGTTTCAAACAATAGTTTGAATCCATCTATTATTTTTTTAATACTTTCTATATAATTCTCATGACCTCAATGGAGTAATTAAAAACATAAAAACATGGAAGAATGTGTGTGGAATATCTTACAAGACCCTAATAGGTCATACCAATTTCCCCTCACAGGTCTAATCTATATTTGTTTCCCTTCAATTTTGTCCCACCCACTTACCCCTTTTATGTCGTGAAATAACCCATCAGGGATTACCTAGATGGATTCATGTTCAGAATGACACCTCAATCTCACCTCCAATAGGCCTTGGTTAGGTGAATATAACTGAATATTAATTACACATGTATAAGGTATACCTTAACCGAAAGTTCATATACACATACACACATATAATAATATAATCGTAATGTAATAAATGAAGATACAACTAATAAAAAGGCACAATGAACACAATTATATCCCACATAAGAGTATAACAAATGTATGGGGATGTGAAGGGCCATATAAAACCCCAAAAAAATTAAAAACAATCCATCCTTCTAGAAATGAGGGAACTTTTATCAAATGCTACACCTAGAATTGACTATGATCTGTCTTTCTAGAAAACATTCCACCTACTCCAAGACCTCTTAAGGATTCATCAAATGTCTATTTTTTGATATAAAACACAACATGTGAGGTAAAATCACATGCAAGGGTGAGTATCACAATACCTAGTAGGACAAACCAACATCACCAATCATAATGCATGAACGGAGAGGTCATCTCTACATCACAAAAGATATATCAATAAATCTATGATATAATAAAATAATAACCATTGTAACCCAGATATGTTCAAGATAGAAACCAAATCACAAGATGAGGTCACTTTATCATTTCCATCCAAATATTTTACTAGAGTCTCAATGGTAACATTATTATAGGATAACTCACTCATCAGGTCATGCTATACTGATGTAACTCATCCAATAGAACATACTAATCGTGTATTTCCACAAATAAGTTCCAATGAAAATGAATGGTATCATCCAATATAATAACACGATAATACTACATCTTACCAGAAGGAAATAGATGTGGAAACACCGGCAAGGGATTACACCTAGGGTCTCTAGGGGACACTTAACCATAACTAGAATAACCCGCTAAGTGATCGAACACTCATGTATATAGAACATATGAAACCTAACCCTGCCTTGGGATCTATATGGTAATAAGGATCCAACCTCAGGACTCCTGTAAGGATACGAGCTCTAATTTTCCAATGGGATCTTACATCCTATAAATAGGACTAGATTCAACCCTAAAACCCTCACGGGTTAGGACTAAGAAAACTCATCCTTGAAAAATGGAACTCACCCCTACTTAACTAGAAATAGGGAACTCACCCAACTGATATTGTATGATGTAACTCATCCAAGCTCTTCCTGTAGTTTGTAGAATACGAATAAGGGCACTAACCATCCCTATAAGAGTACAACAAGTGTTTTTAGGGGTATATGTCATTTATCACTGAATCTAGATCTGTCAGTGTCCTACCATATTACATGTAATATACATTTTTATATTCCAAACATGTTGTTACAACCCATGGCATGTAGAGGTTGTCCCGACATTCAGTGTGTGAGGTCCTGTGTATTTTCCAAATTACATAGGGTTTACATTGTATCATATGGAATTTAGGGGATGGGCTGACACTAAGTGTGTTTCATAATCCCAATATCATTTATCATTATCAGTATATTTGGTGTTACCTTTTTTAAATGGTGTTTAGGACCACATAGACACTTGGGAATGTACTACCTATACATATCGACATGGACATCTAGGTGTTATGCGGTGTTTAGGAGTCCCACATGTTGTGTGATATTTAACTCAATAAAAACCCTATAAATTGCATAGAGGGGACTATAGGGTGTCTGTTCTTCTGAACTACATTTTTTTCATATCATAGTTTCAAAAAAATTACAGGCTATTCACATGTCTTAGATCATGTCGTCACTACATTTGCTTCAGTCACAAATTGTAGTAATAAATATCCATATCCATGTGGATAAGACACTAGTGCAGAAAACGTTTTTTACGTCGGTTATTTTTTATTATTTACGTCGGTTTTTAGGCGACGTTAATACGGACGACGTTATAAATAACGTTTTTTACGTCGGTTATTTAAAACCGACGTAATATCCCTAACTTCACGGTGGTTATCACGTCGGTTCATATAATAACCGACGTGATAAATATGCGCGGGGGGCTTTATCACGTCGGTTATTCCCTAAACCGACGTGATAAAAGGCCTGGGATATCGTTTATCACGTCGGTTATGTCATAACCGACGTGATAAACCCTTCCCCTGGCCTATTACCACGTCGGTTATTTAGGAAACCGACGTGATAAAAAGGCCTGGGAAACGTTTTAGCACGTCGGTTATTCAATAACCGACGTGGTAAATCGATTCCCAGGCCTTTTATCACGTCGGTTATACTAAGCACCGACGTGATAAAATCCCCGGGAAAGGTTTATCACGTCGGTTCTAGAAAAAACCGACGTGATAAACCCCTACCGATTATTTACCACGTCGGTTATTTTATAACCGACGTGAAAGAATTTTTTTTTTTTTAATAATTGCACTGCTCTCACCAAAAAGCAACCAGAAACCAAACAAAAATAACCATGCCAGCCCTCCCCCAAGCCCCAACTGAACCCCACCCTCATCTATACCCACCTAACAACCTGGCGAGCCCTCCCCCACCACATTGGAGCCCCACCACAACCCTTGGACACCCCTCCCATATCCCTTGGACACCCTCCACCCCTTGGACACCCCCAAGACCCCTAGTACAGCCTCAAACACCCATTGGACACCCCCCCACACCTTGACAGCCCTCCCAGACCCCTTGGACACCCCCCCCCCTCATTTACACCCAACCTGCCCCTTGGACACCCCCCCACCCCTTCGACAGCCCCCCCCCCCCACCCTCATTTACACCCCCCGAACACTAGGACAGCCCCAAACACCCCTTGGACACCCCTCCCATATCCCTTGGACACCCCCCCACCCCTTGGACACCCCCCCACCCACTGGACAGCCCCCCACCCCCTGGACACCCCCCCGACCCCTTGGAAACCCCCCTACCCCTTGGAAACCCCCCCCCTACCCCTTGGAAACCCCCCCTACCCCTTGGAAACCCCCCCATCCCCTTGGACAGCCCCAAACACCCCTTGGACACCCCTCCTATATCCCTTGGACACCCCCCCACCACTTGGACACCCAACCGACTCCTTGGACAGCCCCAAACACACCTTGGACACCCCTCCCATATCCCTTGGACACCCCCCACCCCTTGGACACCCCACCCTCATTTACACCCCCCCCCCCCCCGACCCCTAGGACAGCCCCAAACACACCTTGGACACCCCTCCCATATCCCTTGGACACCCCCCAAACACCCACCCACCCCCTTGGAACCTCTCCCCCCATACCAAAATCAAGACCAGAAAAACCATCAACAGTAGACCAAAACAAGAAGTAGAGAAAAATTAAACATTCACTTATATAACATTCAAAACTTACAATGTCAACTTCAAAAAAAACTAAATCCAACCTAAACGACTACGAAATACACAATTACATTGACAATATTCAAAATTACATTTTACATTACAAACAACTAAAAGTCAATCGAACCTGTAAAATAATTTGACCACTCCACTTGTAAGTGTTTGATATCTTCAGCAGTAAAGGGTTGAGGGTCATCAAAAAGCTACAAAGGAAAAGGATAGTAGTCAACGTGTATAATGAATAAATCAAATTGAAATATTATTAGAAAGAGGAAATCTTACCAGGTCAAAACTCAGAACTGTCCCAGTTGTTATTATTTCATACATAAATCTTAACATGTAATATCCGCATTCGATGATGCCTTGTTGCTCATGACATTTCTGTTTGAATGAGTGTAAATTCAATATATTATTTTTATGTAATAAATCAAAATGTACAAATTATAAATGGATATTTACCTTCGCATGTACATATTTGATCTTGTAATTCCTTTTCTTTGCGCTTTTTCGAAAGTGGACCCATGCCCTGTTAGAAAATAATACGAATGGGGTAAATTTAAAATTCATTATAATATATAAAACTATTGTGAAATTGAAACTTACGTTTCCAATATATTCTTAAAACTTTCTCGCACATCATCATGGAGAGAGCATATCCAATAAAGTGTTTTCTCCCTAGGGCAAAAAACCCCTAACATCCAATGATCCCTGAGAAAAGGAAATTTAACGTTAGTGGTTTTTTATGTTAAAATATAATTAACTCTTTGAGAGGGATGTGTTTCATACCTCTCACAAAAAGGCATCATCCAACACTGTGTGATTACATTCTTTTCAAATCTATCAGCAATATAAAGCATTCTTTGTTCCTCATCCAATGCACATGCTTCAGGGGAAATCAATTGTGGGTCCATGAATCCATATACATCTGTCAGCTCATTCCTCTCACAAATTTTATACATATACCTAATACAAAGCAGACATAAGTATACATTTTTAATAAATATAACGCAAGGAAAAGGAGTTAAGACTTACATGATAAAAATTTGCACCACGTTGATGCCCATCTTATCTCCAGTGACAAACTCCATGATATCACTTTTCATAATCCCCACACATAGTTCACGTCCACAGACATGAGCTTCCATTGTAAAGTCATAATGATCCGCCAACAAATTTGAATATCTTGACAATTTGTCAAGACTGCTAGTATCTGCATCTGATGTCATAGCTATCTGTCTTTGTTGTTGTCTATACAGTATTTCTTTACCTTTGAAGTATTCCTGTAAAAATAAATTGAAAAATATATTAGTTTTCAAATGATAAAACATTAATAAAAATATAAAATAAAAGATATAACATCCATACCTCTATGGTAATGAGTCGAAGAAGTCTGGATGGCCAAAGTAAAAAATGGCCGATACTATGTCCAACTGTCGTCACCTCATCTGTAGGTAATGGTATCCGAGCTGATCTATCTATAATATCCTGTACAGTGACCCTCTGATTCTCTACCTCTAACTGTTGATGATGAACTGTATCTCCTATACAATATACCATCCCATATGCAACTATATGATGTTGAGGATCATCAACATACAACTCACAATAAGTAGGTAGCTGCGGCGGAGGAGGAGGATCAAAAATGGGGTCCGCAGGCTGAGGTGGGGGAGTGGGAGCTACTGGGAGAGGTGGAGTGGGAGCTGCACCCTGAAATTGTCTTTGCAAGTCTGCAAACATTAACTGCACCGATGCTCTAATCTTGTCCTCCATTGTCGCATTAATATTATGGACTTCAGCCTCCAACGATTCTATTTTTTTTTTATAAACTCCCTCAACGTTAGAAGTTGAGGAACGTGGCAACACTTTTCTTACCGATACACCTGCCGAATATCCTCTTACACGGCCAGGATGTTCGGGCTTTCCCAATGCCACAGATAAAATATCTTCCCTCCCAGATGGTGTAAATGTCCCCTGTGAACTCTGCTCCTCAAGAGAGTCCTGTAATAATTAATTGAACTTTTCTATAATGATTGGAAATATATGACGAAAATAGTAAACTTAAATAAATAAAATAGATATCTTACAATCCTCTCAACTACGAGTCTCGATTCTTCCGAAAGATATTGTCCTTTTTTGCCCTTCCGAGCTCTTTTCCATTTCTCATGTCTAGATGGAGGGGATGGAGGGGCCACCTCTCCAGAGCTTGAAGACTCAGCTCTTAGTTGTTGAAATTTTTCTGCCATCATTTGTTCTTCCAATAATGCATACCCTCCCCGAGATAAACTATGAGGGTATACATTTTTAGATTGGATCTCTTGATGAGCTTTCCTTGTTTGCTGTAAATTAAGAATAAGTAATCATTAACAAAACAATAATAAGATCATTTATATAAGAAAGCTTATAAAAGTTTACATTGCCCTTACCAAAAATGATTCTTTTCTTCTACTTTCAAAAAATTGTCTCCATGTGTCTTCATCTATAAAAGGATATATACGACATGGATTCTCACGACTCCTATGACCATAAATTAAAATCAGATGAGAGGGTTGATTTGAAATCCCTCCATCTCCTAGCAGCCAACGATAAGCATTTCTTCCTGACTCCTCCAGTGTCAGGAATATCAAATGTCATCTGATAAAAAAGAGGTTAAAAATATTATATATACTAGAAACATTTAAAGAACAGTCAAACAATAGCAAAATATCTTACCAAAATGGTCTCCCACAGCTGAGAAATTATCGCCTTATCCACACTTCTCCAATCATCATAAAGAATGCTTACTTTGCTCTTAGCCTGAGTTGCTACAAAACCCTTAAAATCTTTAGCATTTGGACCTCTAGGAAGATCATCCTCATCAAACTCCACGACTATCCTCTCCTCCTTCGTACGGGCAAGTGATAATTTTGGTAAACGTGTGCACCCACGCTTACCAACCTTTGAACTCTTTTTCGTAATAGGAGCATGTGAATGTTCCTCCCCAGATGTATGACCAATATGCTCATCTCCAGAATCATGTGGCTGATCAACTGATTGATCTGTCATTTTCCTTCAAATCAAAAAAACAAACATTAGTTCACAAATAGAAAAGTGTACTAAATTACATAATAGTAAACATCGGTAATATGATAAGCATGTTAAACAATGATAAACATGGTAAACACAGGCAAAATGTTGCCAAGGAGTTGGCATAAGAAATGTGAAAAGTGGACTCACTGATGCCACCGGCCGGCCGCTGGCTCACCACCGGCCGGCCGGTGGAGCAGACAGCCTTCCTCTGTCTGGACCACCGGCCGGCCGCTGGATCACCACCGGCCGGCCGGTGGACCAGACAGAGAGCCTTCCTCTCTGTCTAAACCACCGGCCGGCCGCTGGCTCCTCACCGGCCGGCCGCTGGTGATCCAGACAGAGAGGAAGGCTCTCTGTCTGGTCCACCGGGCGGCCGGTGGTGATCCAGCGACCGGCCGGTGGACCAGACAGAGAGCCTTCCTCTCTGTTTGAACCACCGGCCGGCCGCTGGCTCAACACCGGCCGGCCGCTGGTGATCCAGACAGAGAGGCTCTGTCTCTGTCTGTACCACCGGCCGGCCGCTGGCTCACCACCGGCCGGCCGGTGGTTCAGACAGAGAGCCTTCCTCTCTGTCTGAACCACCGGCCGGCCGCTGGCTCAACACCGGCCGGCCGCTGGTGATCCAGACAGAGAGGAAGGCTCTCTGTCTGAACCACCGGCCGGCCGGTGGTGAGCCAGCGGCCGGCCGGTGGTACAGACAGAGAGGACCGGTTGCCGGTGCGCGCAGGACTTCTCCTCTTTACGGTTTTTATTGTTTTATCGTTTTGGTTTGATACATATTTTAATAAGTAAAAAATTTACAGTATCTAACATTATATGAAAAAACTAAATGTAAACAAGATATATACTTGTGTTACCTGTAATTTTAGGAATGTACAGTTGGATTGTTTTCCCAAATTCCTTCGTCGTGATCGTTCCTAATGGCACAAACCATGTCTTCAACATACTCATCATTATGTTCTGTTAATCTTTCCATGGAAGTAGGGATCTCACATAAATCAGCATCTTCATCAAATTCATCCTCACCAACATATTGGTTTTTCCCTTGTAAAACAACAGCCCACTGCATATCTGATTGATCTACTACATAGAAAATTTGTTTGGCATGTGTTGCCATTATAAAAGAATCAGCTGTGTCTTCCAATCTATTCAGATTAACAAGTGTCATTCCAAATTCATCGTGTCTGACACTGTTGTTACCGATAAACCATTTACAGTTAAAAACGGGAACTTTAATTTTAAAGTAATCAGCCTCCCATATGTCTTCAATCACTCCATAATATGCACTTGATGCCGAAATTGGGTTTCTGTCCTTAGCACTCGAAAAATGCATTGCTTCTGCAAACACCAATACACCACTATTCTGAACTGCACTTCTGTTGTCCTGAGCTTTCGTATGAAATGTATAGCCATTAATGTCATAAGCGGACCATGTTATCACATTTAAAGATGGACCACCCACTATCCATTTTAATGTCTCTGATACATCTGATCTACCAAGCAAGGTCTTTTTAAACCATGGCAAAAAAGTTTTGTTGTGCTCATTCAAAATCCACATTTCTTTCTTCTTTGGATGACATTGTTTCAACTCATTAATATGCAATGTGATATACGGTTGAACATCAGCTATGTTATTCAAGATGTATGATTCTAACTTCTTCATATGTTCAGCTGACAGTGATTTGACTTTCAAGCCACGAATCCCCTTTCCCTCATTATTAACCCGTTCATGGCGAGATGGAGGCAAACCTATGTGTTGCGACGTAGCCAAGTAACTCGTACAAAACTCTGCTACCTCCTCAGAAATATACTTTTCAATAATGGAGGCTTCAGGTCGATATGGATTTTTAACATATCCCTTTAATATTTTCATATACCTTTCAAAAGGATACATCCAACGAAGATATACAGGTCCACAAAGCCTTATTTCTCGAACCAGATGAATCAGTAAATGCACCATCATATCAAAAAAAGTTGGAGGAAAATACATTTCCAAATGACAAAGTATAATAATTGCATCCTTTTCCAAAATGTTCAAAGCATTCACATCAATCGCCTTGTTGCAAATTGAATTGAAAAAATAACACAACCTCATTATAGTCTTTCTGACACGGATGGGCAATATTCCACGCAGTGCAACTGGTAGAATTTGTTGCATCATGACATGACAATCATGTGATTTCATACCTATCAACTTCAAGTCTTTCAATGAGACAAAATTTTTTACATTTGAAGAATAACCTTGAGGCACTTTGATATCATGAAGACACTGACAGAAGCTACTTTTCTCCCTCTTCGATAATGTATGACAAGCCGGGGGAAGAAATGTTCGTCTTCCTTTAGGAGTGGGAGCTAACTCTAAACGTATTCCCATTGACAGTAGGTCTAACCTTGCATTCAACCCATCTTTTGTCTTTCCTTTAATATCTAGCAATGTTCCGATCAAAGAATCACAGATATTCTTCTCCACGTGCATGACATCAATATTATGTTTGACTTCATGATACCTCCAATATGGTAGCTCAAAAAATATTGACCTTTTCTTCCAAATATGTCTATCATTACCAGATTTCTGTGTCTTTCCCAATGTCACATCAAGGTTTTTCACCCTCTCAAAATACAATTCTGGGGATAAAGGTTGAGGTGCAGTATCAAATTCTTGTGAGCCATTGAATGCCTTTTTTAGTCTTCTATAAGGGTGATCCATAGGCAAAAACTTTCGATGACCCATGTACACTGTTTTCCTCCCATGATGCAATTGACAATATGACGTCTGTTGTTCGCAAATTGGACATGCTTTATGCCCTTTAACACTGTATCCAGACAAATTTCCATATGCTGGGAAGTCATTTATAGTGAATAGAAGCACTGCATGCAGTTGAAAATATTCCATTTTATAAGAATCATACACCCTAATACCATCAGCCCATAAAAGTTTCAAATCATCAATCAGCGGTGACAAGTATACATCAATATCATTGCCGGGTTGCTTTGGACCATAGATCATGATACTCAACATGACATATTTGCGCTTCATACAAACTTCAGGAGAGAGGTTGTAAATTACCAATAAAACAGGCCATGAACTATGTGTGCTACTGAGGGTTCGGTATGGATTCATTCCATCTGTGCACAAGCCTAGTCTCAGATTTCTAATTTCATTTCCAAATGTAGGGTACTGGGCATCAATTTTCTTCCATTGTGGACAATCAGCTGGATGACGTATTTTTCCATCACATACCCGCTCATCAGCATGCCATCTTAACCTTTTTGCATCATGTGAATTAGCAAATAAACGTTTGAAACGAGGAATTATAGAAAGATACCAAAATACCTTTGAAGGGAGCTTTGTAATCTCTACATCAGCTTGTGATTTTTCTTTCACCTTATACCGTGATGTCCCACATTTGGGACACTCTTTCAGAAATTCATATTCCTTCCTATATATAATGCAGTCATTCGGACATGCATGTATTTTCCTGTATCCCAATCCCATCGGGCATAATATTTTTTTGGCCTTATAATGTGAATCTGGAAGATCGTTATCTTTTGGAAGAATGTCTTTCATCAATTGTAGCAGCTCTGTAAAACTTCTGTCACTCCATCCATGTTTCGCCTTCAGGTTAATCAATCTTAACACCGCCGACAAAACCGTAAAATCTGTACAACCAGGATATAATGGTTTTTCGGCATCACCATATAGACGTGCAACTCTCGGTTCTATCTCAATTTGTTCTGCTACAATATCGCGAATCATTTCATCAATTCCATCGGAGTTACCATCTTGCGATTCATTATCATCAGTGACATTCTGTCCAGTTTCGCCATGCCAAATCCAAGGGTTGTAACTCGGATTGAAACCATGACAAATCAGATGATCTTTTATCTCTCTACTTTTCAACTTCTTCATATTCAGACATTTCAGGCATGGACAGAAAAAAATGTCACTACTTGGAACATTTCGTTTAGCAAATTCCAAAAAGGCATCAACACCTTCCTCATATTCATTGCTCATTCGATGTGCCGTAATCCAACTTCGACTCATTATTACCTATAAAAAATAGCAAAAATATATATATTTTTTAGATAAGACAAATATATGTTTATATGAAAAAAATCATAATTTGAATATAACAATTTTGAAATATAAAACAAATCGATGTGTAAACCCCCCTGGACACCCCCCGACCCCTCTGGACAGCCCCCCACCCCTCCTGGACACAACCCCCCACCCCCGACCTGCTTGGACACCCCCCTGGACACCCCCCAACCCTCTGGACAGCCCCCCCACCCCTCCTAAACACCACCCCCACCCCCTACCCCCTTGGACACCCCCCTGGACACCCCCAACGCCCACCCACACCCTTGGACAGCCCCCCACACCCACCCACCCCCTTGTAAACCCCCCTGGACACCCCCTGACCCCTCTGGACAGCCCCCCACCCCTCCTGGACACCACCCCCACCCCCTACCCCCTTGGACACCCCCCTAGACATCCCCCAACCCTCTGGGCAGCCCCCCCACCCACCCGGACAACCCCAAATACCCTCTGGAGAGGCTGCCACCCACTTGGACAGCCCCCCACACCCATCCACCCCCTTGGACAGCCCCCCACACCCATCCACCCCCTTGGACACCCCCCTGGACACCCCACCGACCCCTCTGGACAGGCCGCCACCCCCTTGGACAGCCCCCCACACCCACCCATCCCCTTGGACACCACCCTGGACACCCCCCGACCCCTCTAGAAAGCACCCCCACCCCTCCTGGACACAACCCCCCACCCCCGACCTGCTTGGACACCCCCCTGGACACCCCCCAACCCTCTGGACAGCCCCCCCACCCCTCCTAAACACCACCACCCACCCCCTACCCCTTGGACACCCCCCTGGACACCCCCCAACACCCACCCACGCCCTTGGACAGCCCCCCACACCCATCCACCCCCTTGGACAGCCCCCCACACCCATCCACCCCCTTGGACACCCCCCTGGACACCCCACCGACCCCTCTGGACAGACCGCCACCCCCTTGGACAGCCCCCCACACCCACCCATCCCCTTGGACACCACCCTGGACACCCCCCGACCCCTCTAGAAAACACCCCCACCCCTCCTGGACACAACCCCCCACCCCCGACCTGCTTGGACACCCCCCTAGACACCCCCCAACCCTCTGGACAGCCCCCCCACCCCTCCTAAACACCACCACCCACCCCCTACCCCCTTGGACACCCCCTGGACACCCCCCAACACCCACCCACGCCCTTGGACAGCCCCCCACACCCACCCACCCCCTTGTAAACCCCCCTGGACACCCCCGACCCCTCTGGACAGCCCCCCGCCCCTCCTGGACACCACCCCCACCCCCTACCCCCTTGGACACCCCCCTGGACATCCCCCAACCCTCTGGACAGCCCCCCCACCCACCCGGACAACCCCAAATACCCTCTGGAGAGGCCGCCACCCACGTGGACAGCCCCCCACACCCATCCACCCCCTTGGACACCCCCCTGGACACCCCACCGACCCCTCTGGACAGGCCGCCACCCCCTTGGACAGCCCCCCACACCCACCCATCCCCTTGGACACCACCCTGGACACCCCCCGACCCCTCTGGACAGCCCCCGACCCCTCTAGATAGCACCCCCACCCCTCCTGGACACAACCCCCCACCCCCGACCTGCTTGGACACCCCCCTGGACACCCCCCAACCCTCTGGACAGCCCCCCCACCCCTCCTGGACACCACCACCCACCCCCTACCCCCTTGGACACCCCCCTGGACACCCCCCAACACCCACCCACGCCCTTGGACAGCCCCCCACACCCACCCACCCCCTTGTAAACCCCCCTGGACACCCCCGACCCCTCTGGACAGCCCCCCGCCCCTCCTGGACACCACCCCCCACCCCCTACCCCCTTGGACACCCCCCTGGACATCCCCCAACCCTCTGGACAGCCCCCCCACCCACCCGGACAACCCCAAATACCCTCTGGAGAGGCCGCCACCCACGTGGACAGCCCCCCACACCCATCCACCCCCTTGGACACCCCCCTGGACACCCCACCGACCCCTCTGGACAGGCCGCCACCCCCTTGGACAGCCCCCCACACCCACCCATCCCCTTGGACACCACCCTGGACACCCCCCGACCCCTCTAGACAGCCCCCGACCCCTCTAGATAGCACCCCCACCCCTCCTGGACACAACCCCCCACCCCCGACCTGCTTGGACACCCCCCTGGACACCCCCCAACCCTCTGGACAGCCCCCCCACCCCTCCTGGACACCACCCCCCACCCCCTACCCCCTTGGACACCCCCCTGGACACCCCCCAACACCCACCCACACCCTTGGACAGCCCCCCACACCCACCCACCCCCTTGTAAACCCCCCTGGACACCCCCCGACCCCAAATCCATGCACCTATGCCATGGTTGTGTGTGAATAAAGTAGTAACAACTGTAAAAGGGCAACCCATCCAAATGGACACGCCCCAACCCTCTCGGGGATTTATAGAAAACGATGAAAAATTAGTGAAATCATAAAATTACTCAATATTGCAAGTCGAACAAATAGATCTAGGGATGATAAATAAGATTATGGTGCCAAAACGAGTTAAAAGGGTTCGCAATCGAAGAATCTTAGCTAGTTTCAACAAAAAAAATCACAACACATATATATTTACTATCCGCGAAAAAAAACGTACGAGTGGGAGGATTACCTGAGTGCTGCGAGTTTAGATGATTGATCCGAGGAGATTAAATATGAGAAACGATGATCGCAAAACGAATCTAAACCAACGAAATGGACGAGCCGATTCGGGTTTACGCGCGAGAGAGACGAGTCGCGACTGTCGAAGGTAAACTCGCGAATGACAATCCACGGGTCTGGGTAAATTTTTAATTGAGTTATCACGTCGGTTATTCAATAACCGACGTGATAATTGTTTTAAAAACATTTATAACGTCGGTTATTTCAATAACCGACGTAAAAAACTTCCTCCGATTCATTGTTTACGTCGGTTATATAATAACCGACGTAAAAAATGGCTCAAAATCCGCGTTTTTTTACGTCGGTTATGGAATAACCGACGTCAAAAACATCTGCGGATTCTTTTTTTACGTCGGTTATTTTATAACCGACGTCAAAAAGCCTTCAAAAACCGCGTTTGTTACGTCGGTTATTCAATAACCGACGTGAAAGGGCCTTCGAAAACCGCGTTTTTTACGTCGGTTATAAAAATAACCGACGTAAAAAACGAAGCCGCGAGATTAATAACGTCGGTTATTTGTATAACCGACGTTAAATGTGTACCGAACACAGGTTTTTACGTCGGTTATTTCTTAACCGACGTAAAAAACCTCGTTTTACATATTATGACGTCGGTTTTATATAACCGACGTAAAAAATGGTGACGTAAAAAACGTTTTCTGCACTAGTGAGACATTCAATGAACATTGGTGTTTAGATTATAGACACTTGTTTATATTAAAATACCTATTATTTCCATTCTGAAACACCCACATAGTCTAACTCATGGTATCTCAACTATCCTCACTAACATAAAATCCCCATTATCCCTGGTGGTTGGATCACATCCATCTATTTCTTGAAAACACCTATAACTAAAAACCCGGAGATATCCCCTCAATTCGGATCACAAATAAAATGTCATCCATATTTTCCATGGATTTCCATCATATACAACAGGACACCACCGTGTCTCCAAATCCCAAAACTGAACTCATGGGAATGAACTTTTATTCCATATAATGAATATATAATTATTCGTCCAACCAGGTATCATAAAATCATCTACCAACATAAATGTCATTGATGAACATCAAAAACAAAGGGATATAAGAACATAACAAAAAGTGAGCTTCAATTGATAGTCATGTTAATTTTTAATTCACCATAAAAATATGAAGAACATGGTGTATTATCAAATCAATAAATATAAAGAAGGATAATCCACAAATTACTAAATCCAGAAAGCTAAAATCAACCATTGGAAAACCAATAAAATGATTCTTTGGGAATTAATTCAGAATGAATTAATTCAAATTATTTTCAAATTAAAAATTAGAACTAAACTAAAAAATCAAATGACATACATCAAGTTGGATTGATCACTAATGAATAACATCTCTACATCATTTCCATTATAGAGATCCCTAATCTCCATTGATTATGACCACCCACATGGTTTTCTAATCCTCAATTAATGACACAATTATCATCTTCTAATGTTCTCTCTATCATATATATCTCCATACTCAGAATACCTCTTGTGTTTTGTATATAATCCTAGTAAATTCATCAAATAGGGGATTATAAATGGAAATTCATTAAGGTTGTGTGATAAGAATACAATTTATTTAATATATTCATTTAATTCATTTATTCCTCCATTGAAAACACTTTACAGAAGCTTCTTATGTGAACAAGGATTATGTCATGCCAAGGGTAAAACACATGCTCCATATTTAATGATGGAATATGTTTCCTATATAAGTCACCATTCAATTGTTAATATATTATTTCTATGAAACTACACACATGTTATATATTATATTTTATATTTATAAAATATCTGCATTAATGCTCCATGGTTCCTAAAATACCTTGTAGAATGTATTCCTTACTCTGAAAATATTATTTTAAATATTAAAATGTGTAAAATAGAAAATTTTCACTCATTACATTCTCCACACATTCAAAATATTGCATCCCAAAAAATGAAATTCATACTCATATAAGTGAGGATATTAAGCTTCTATTTAGATCTCCCACTTACACCCACTATATTAAAGGATTATATTCTTCAAAAAAATAAAACCACGGAAAAACACTTACCCATGACTGTTATTATCCTATTAGTTCAGTAATTCCACTAGAAACATTGAAAAAAATAACTCAACCATACCACTATGCCCAGATCTCCTCAATCAACAACATGCAACGATTCATGCACATATCTCTTTAACTGTGACATGTAGAATAAATTGTCCACCTAGTCTAACTATTTTGGTAGGGATAAGCAGTATTCCACATCTCTAAACCTATGAAATAATTGTAAAATGGTTCTATAAAACTCAGAGATGGACTTCTTCCATGGTAAGACCTACTTAACCCTCACCAATGTGAGACTCACAAGAACATGTGGTATCCCTTGTAGAATTATGAGGGACTCATTCGTTGGTCTACATAATACTTATAACATAATTGAGAAGTCCTCATCCACTATTTGGAAAGTTTTACCTTCTCATTCATCACTAACACCAAATCTTGGCCCATGAGTGCTGATTATCCTGGATAATTCGATCATAGTATTGAACTGTAGGGTTTCCCTTGAAAGGCCTCAAATGGTTCCATAATGATGGTGGAGTGTAATGTATTCATTCTAGAAAACTACCGCAATGGAAGGTGATTAACCTTGACTCAACAAAAATCGATCATGTGAGCTTGAATCATGTCTTGTAGAACCGGACTAGATTATTATGTCTAGTCATCTATTTGGGGGTGAAATGTCATGCCCAAATGAAATTGAGTCGCGATGTCCACCTATAATCTTCTCCATAATCATGACATGAAATGTGAATCACTCTCTAATATTATTTTCATGATAACTCCATGAAATTTTAATATCTCTTATACATAAAATCATCTCATGATGTCTACTAAACTCTACTCTCATATGGCTATAATTTGGACCAACATGGTGAGATAGTCTATGATCACCAAGATAAAATTGTGAACTATAACTAATTGTGGATGTAATATCTTGAAGAATATAGAGATAACATCCCACTACCACTCTATCACCTCAAGTGTTTTATTTAAACTCACCAGAACATTGTGATCATCCATTACCTACTATAAAGTGAGGTAATGTGAGAAATGCATTCCTACAAACCTATTCATCCCTAGAAACAAAAACTAACATCTATGGACCTAGTAATAATTTTTCACTCAAGGATGTACTTCTAAGTGGGATTCATGAAACACTCTTTGCACCTCCTCTCATATTGGGGAAGGTGCCATTTATTTCCTTGAAAAGGGTTACATTCTCCGCACTTTCAAAAAATCCATCAGCTGAAAGTACATTGGATATCTAAACATGAATGGTCTCAAAATAAATATCTATAATATAATCCTCCCAAAAATGTTGAAGAAGTGTATGTGTAACAACCATTTACTAGATGTAAGATTCACAACCCCCGTCTACTCGGGACAGCTACAACGAGGCTAATTTCTTTGACACCTCGCTAATAAATAAGGAACAATATCTCCTTTTGAAAACTTATCCAACGAAAACCATTCCGTTGTGTGAATTCTATACTAGAACTGCCTCACCTATTGTTTATTACACCTATTTTTCAACTTCTAAGATGATATGTCATAGTAAATGGACAACTAGAATCCATAAATAAAAAATTAGTAGCTTCCCATAATTTTGGTTCCCACAAAGCATGTTTAAAACAATTCTCAAGTGTCTCACATGCTCCACATATGATGTTGTGTACCGAAGGATTCGAATATTGAATACTACCACTAAACAGTCCAATAAGGGATAAAATATATGATATATAAGTCCTAGTAACACTGTTGGGGAATTATTCACATCGAAGGGAATCACAAAGTACTAGTAGTGACTGGAGAAATATTATAATTCCATCTTTGGTATATCCTATACCTCATACATAGAGTTGGTGATTAAATATCCTAAGGTAAATCATTGAGAACCACTTTTCCCCTAACAACTAGTTGAATAATCCATCAATTCCTAGGTGAGGATATTCCTTCTATATAATCCCTTAGTTTGAGAAACATAAATCCATACATGACCTTGTGATCCAAGACTCATTATTGATGAATAGCACTATGTCTTCCAAACAAAACAGAATGGGCCTTAAAAATCCTCCGATCTATAAATTATACAACTACTCCCTTAGCTCTCGTTTCCCTATGAGTTCATCAGATACACTAGCGTAGATATTAGTCCATCAATGGGTGTAGGTATATGTAGAATTAAAATGTCCAATGGGGAGGTAATATTTGAATATACTTGGGAAATATACATACACATTGCTCTACAATCTTGTAAATTTAAAGCTCATAGCATCCACTAATCTATGGTTTATACTAGAAAACTGTTAGTGAATCATTTGGACAATCCGACAAATGAGCTTATCCAAATTTTCTACAGATCTCTAATTTCCGAAGAAGGAATATTTCATCCCACCAACTACAATACATTGTTACCCTCAATAATAATGGGTAAAATGGGTATAAACACTAGGAAACCAATTCATATGAAGGAAAATATAATTGGACCACATTTCCACCACAAACATATTGAAAACAATGCAATAAATCCTCCTATAATTAGGTTACACTATTGGAGGAAGTGTGAAATCGTCGAACTATCTCAGGTAGGAGCCTCCAAATATAAGGTTAAATCTAAAAGGATCCATTGGCGTCATTAGGTCTTGAAAAGGTTGTGTGATCAGGATAAAATTTCTTGTGACTATGTACTAAAACCACATTTGATTTAGGAAAGACACATGTCATATCTCAAAAACATACCTAGAGAATGTGAGTCAAAATCCCCTACTACCTGAATCAATAATTCGATATTTTCACTAATTCTTAAAAACCGTAGTTCACATTAACACCTTATGATGTCAAAAATGTTCCAAACATTCAAATGAAAAAGGAAATCATCATCCACACCATGACACTATCTTATTTGACCATTATTGACTCACCCACATGACTTTAAATCATGTGGTAAGAGTACATATCAGTGGGGGAAGTCCCCCTCTTATTTTAATTCCTGAAGCAACCTAAAAATCACCATTATAGGGCTCCATTAATTAAATATTCCATGTTATAGAAGTATATTCATTAAGGCCACCATCACGAGGGATCCTAACCAGGTGGAACACTCCGACCACAGGCTCGAACCAAACCTCTACCACCCTAGGAGGGAAGGGGGTCTAGATCCTCACAAATCGGGGGATGTTTGTACCTGTAAAACTCATGAAGCACATTCAACATAGATGTTTCATATTCTATTACTATTAGAAGAAATTTCTTCTCAACCTGATTGGAATAATATACTTTAGACATCAGAAGCCGGTCGTCATACTACCCGAGGGGTGGAGGTACCACTGACTATCCATCATAATGTACCACATCCTACACATATACTTATACTGAGGCCTCATCGCTATATTTTTTATATTCATTATCCTACTATTGAATCATAACTATCTATCATCATGGAGGCATCCAAAGATATCTACAAAATTCTAGGGTTAAAATAGAATATATGGGGAGATGACATGAGAAGGACCTGGAAACCATAACCCATTACTATATGATGTTTGTGCCAATGTTATTCTAAAAACAGTTCCTACATATTTCAATTAAAAAATTAGTTTTTCATAGTTTTTTGAATGTATTCATCAGATGTCTAACCATCACTAGGTTTCTGTGCCTAAGATCCAAACTCAAAACACATTATAATTATTTCCCTAGTTCCCAAACCTAACCTCCATACTATTCTATCACCAAACTCCAGTCCTAAGAAAAAATAATTTGATAAAAGATTGTAATTACCTAGTCCGATAAGGCCCACTTGGATAATGTTATGTCAATAGTGACACCCCAAGTCCACCTTTAATATGACTGGGGATGGTAACCATTGTTGAGTAAGAATATCATACCCATAAGGGAGCCCATGGCCTTATGTACCAATACACACAAAAATCTCAATGAAAAGATATAATGTTTAATGGAAGATATAACCAATACCATGATGAATGGATACAAATATATCCTAAAATAGAGTATGAAATATGTATGAGAAATAAAATAGTCAAATACAAGCCCAATACAAATACAAAAAATCTCAACCTAATAGAATGTAGGGGGTTACAATAAAATAAAATACATTAAATAGAATATGTTTTTTCGAGAAAAAATATTATTCAAATGCTCTTTCTCCGCCAGGGACTCCATTTAAAGCCTTTCTTTTGCAAAATACACGATATGTGTGGGTAGATCCCATGATTAGGTGATTATTACAATACCAAGTAAGACGAATCGAAATCACCAAACATAAAGAATTAAAAGGGAAGATAGCTAAAAATCACAAAGATATATCGATAAATTTAGGAGAATATACAAAAATCTACATGATAAACTAGATATTATCAAGATGGACATAATGTCTCAAGGTCAAGTCACATTCTCACTACCAGCCTAGGATTCTACTAGAGTCTCAAAGGTAACATCCTTCCCTGAAAATCCACTTATAATGTCTCACTATACTTATGGAAATCATACAAGATAACATTCTCATTTGGTATTTCCATGAAAATGAACAATGGAAAATAAGAGATCTCATTTGACATAATCACTTGATCAGACTACAACTTACCGAGAGTCAATAGATTTCAATACATATGAAGGGGATCACACCCATGGCCTCGATGAAATATTTAACTGTAACTAGATTTACCAACTAGATAGGGTATTGAACACCCATATATGTAGGTTCTATGATACCAAACTCTAAATAGGGAGAAATATAGGAATGTAGAGCCAACCTTGAGCCTCATAGAGGGATTAATGTCTTAATTTTATAAGAGTAACTTATATATAATGTTCATGAATACATGCCATGATAAAATCCTCCTAGGCGTGGACTCAGGAAACTCATCATGGGGAAAGGTAACACACCCGAACTAAATTATTAATATGGAACACACCCAACTAATATGGTCTGAGGGAATGCAGTCAAGCTATTAACACAGTAGGTATGAGAATAAAAAAGTGTCTAACATTACCTAAAAGAAGTCCATGGCATGTCCCTAGTGATACATGACGTGTCTCAATATTTATAGAATTTTATAATTCATTTTTATCCCATAGAATATATTTATTCATATATAAAACAAGTTTCTACAACACACAACATGTAGTGGTTTGGCTAAAACTTGGTGTGTGACATTTTTTCAAGCCTGTTTATTTTCAGAAGTACATAGGCTATAATTTACATCACATGGTTTATAGTGGAAATACCTTCAATTAGAATGTGTCATCTTCCCAATCCAATGTACCTTCTGAAGTACAAGTGTTGTGCCCCATTGTACTTGGTGTGTATGTAACACCCCAAAATGATAAAGGGATAAATGACTAAATGATATGACTCATGTCAACATGGTGCACCTTCTTTTTCGGGATCCTATCTAATTAGAACTCCATAATTAAGCGTGCTTGTCTTGGAGTAGTGATTAGGATGGGTGACCATCTAGAAAGTTTCTCAATGAGTGTGTGAGTGAGGAAAAAACACACTAGAAGGGACATGTGTTGGCCTGTGAGGAATTTCATTCGTCAAATGACCAATTCAGGCAGGTGGGTGGACCCTTGGGTGGGGACCACGTGTCTGCGGGGAAACTGGTGGTACCTGGAAGGCCATGACCCGATGACCATGTTAAGGCAGGGTGTTTGAGCTATCACCGGGACCCAGTTGTCACATTTGGTATCAGAGCTGGTACACAGCCTTAAGTGCGGTGCACTGCTTGGGTTGAGATGTAGGGATCACAATGAGGACGTTGTGCTCTAAAGGGGGGGAGATTGTAACACCCCAAAATGAAAAGGGGTTAAATGACTAAATGATATGACTCATGTCAACAAGGTGAACTTTAATTTTCTTGATCCATCTGGTTTGAACTCCACAGGTAAGTGTTCTTGGCTTGGAGTAGTGATCACGATGGGTGACCTTCCGGGATGTTTCCCAGGGTGTGTGTGAGTGAGGAAAAAGCATACTAGAAAGGACATGTGTTGGCCTGTGGGGACTTTCATTAGTAATATGACCCGTTTAGGCATGTGGGCGGACCCTTGGGTGGGGACCACATGTCTGCGGGGGCCAGGACCCGACGACCATGTTAATGTGGGGTGTCTGAGCAGTCACTGGGACCCATTTGTCATAGTGTAGGGCCACATAGCCTCTTGGGAATGTACACCATGTACACACTAAGGTGTCTTGCTAGGTTTCACATGGAATATGTGATCCCACCTGGAATGTGGTATTCAACTCAACATGAAAAACAATAGATTGAATAGATGGGATTACATGGAATGTGTTCTTTCAAAATAAATTTCATATACATATTAATTTAATATAAATTCTAGAATCTACATATGTCTTCTCTTACACCATGACTATCGTAGATCTATCCAAAATTAGGGACATACATCACCTGCTCTGAGTTGACCAGTCCTTCATTAGACATCAGTGGTCAAGTCTTGGCCACCCATTTATCATAAAATACATTTCATTGTCATCCTGAATCACCCATGCGGTCCAACTAGTGGTAAATCCACCATCCTAACCTATATCGTATCACCATCATCATTGATAGCCATATCCCAACAACCCATTACTCCGAAACATTAACCACCACACCATTGTAATGATCTGGTCAATCTAAATCGTGGATTCACCATCACCCATGTAACACCCCAAACATAGTTTCTCTGAGCCTGTCCATTATTTTATTACATTGACTTGATTACAAGGAAAATAATCCCGAAGGAACAATTAATTTAGCTATCTTGGAATACTAGACTACATTCACAATACGCATAATACATTTGTAAAATAATATATGAAAAGGTACAATATTAATTTATTATTCTTCATTTGTGAAAAATTATTCAAAATTTTATTCTCCATTTCTTGGGGGATGAAACATAGGGAAGGGTTGATCTGATATTCTCATTAAGGGTATGTAATAATATGAAATTTATCATAAATATAAACACCAGCCATAGTAAACAACTAAAAAGGCATGCCTTTAAAAAAATTGAGAATAATATGGAAGGAATACAAACTAAATAGATAATTCCCTAACAAAACATAACCATATATATTCAAAAAGTATAATAATCACATGGAATATAAAATTCTAATCTCATAATGAGATAATTTATAAAGCTATAAATCATAATCATACTGTCAAGGCCTAGTGCCATGACCGTACATATGTTGTATTACCCCATTAATTTAAAAATAAATTTAAAATTAAATGCATGAAACACTAATTCTCTATGAAACAACACGATCTTGTAACCTAGTAAATGAACATAATTTTCCCACATCTATGATTTTAATTTATAAAAATTGAAATACATCATTGTGATTAGTTAGATATTTAGTGTCTGATAGGATCGACTAGCATTTTTGGTGAATACTAGCTTACCCTTATGAATAGTAACATACCCTAATAAATTGTATTGTAAACTTATGAATAATAACCTCGCATGTGTAAGTACAAATAAAATTTAGGTTCCATATATATGAGAGTGAATGTTTTAAAAATTAATAATTAAGTGTTTTAATTTTTGTGAGTAATAAATATTTAATTATAATTTTAAATCAATAAATTAGTAAAATTCATTTCCATAAAATGTACTCTAAATAAATATTTTTTGTCTTATTATTTTAAGATTATTTTATAAGACCTCATTTAATTATTCAAAGTATTATAAATTCAGTTTTAGTGTTAAAATCTGTATTTTTCAAGTAATTAATGATTATATTTTAAAAATAAATTTATTTAATTTAATTTTTTTTTCATAATATGGAGTTCATATTTTACTTATACATGACAAAAAATGGTTAAGGGGAATTTTTGGTATATTTTTGAAATATATAATTTTTTTTGAGAATAGCGAAATTCAATAATTTACAAAGTATGAAAAATAAATGAATTTCTACATTATTTTTTTGTCACATGAAAAAGACTATTAAAATTTTCGATCCAAAATTATATAGTAATGATTAAAATAATTAACACCCCCTCCACTCCTCCCTATGAAAATAGTCCCTCGCTCCCTATTTTCTTCACTCCTCTAAAACATGAAGCATCTTAATGATCTACCCAAATACTCTTCCATAGTTGCTCCCCGTGTCCAGAATCACTTGGTATTTACAAAAGACCAAAACCCATTCCCTTAAGGAGGTTCTTAAAGAGTACTCAAAATGTAAAATCCTCTTTCTTTTTCTTTTCAATTTCCTTTTAAGCTCCGTATTTTATTATTATCTCCACACCTCCTTTTTCAAAATGATCATGATAAATCCAGTATCATCTGTGTACTGTAATTATATCATTTTAATGGAGCATCCATCATCAATCTCCTTACTCTCTCTCTTTTATTTTAAAATAAAAAACATCATCCGGGAGATGTTGATTTACAACCTTGGTGGAAGATGAACCTTAATTATTCAAGTTATCCTCAAATTCAAGTCAGGATATTATTTTTATTTTTGAAAAAATATATAATATATGTATTATAACCAATTTAGTATTCTTGAACCATTATATATATAATATTCATATGACAAAACAAGATAATAATAATCAAAATATCGCCAAAATGGTCTTCATTAATGATTCATCTAATAACTCATCCCCATACTGTATATAAAATTGAATAATATAACCATTTAAATTCATTAATGTTCATTATTTTCTTATAAAATCAATTATAGTGAATTATATCCATTCCACATGATCTCAATTACTTATGAACAAGAAAACCGATTATGAAGACCAACAAAAAAATAAAGACACCGGAACAACAAAATTCAATCTTATAACTTATCAATAAGTACATAAATGAACATAAAATGATAATTAATAAAATATATGTAGATAAGGTTCTTAATTAACTAATTAATGTAATTAATTTGATTATCCATTACATTTCGGTTACGACCAAAATACATTTGGACAAAAGGTATGGGTTTCCTTATCTCAATAATTTTTTGGACATATTCCTTATTTACCACTATTTCCTGTGTATGGTGTGTGTATACTACCCAGTGATATATCATATCATGAATATATTTATTTTCATTTTATTCAATGTATAATTTGATTATTCTTAGTTCTAGTGCATAAGATTCTATTGATAAAAAAGGGGTATGGGATTCCACCTGAACCTTTATTTTTTCCTTCAGGTTATTCTTTCACAATCCTTACAAAAATGTAATTCATTTTTATTTTTCGGTACATATTATATATTCTATTATTATGTTAAAAAATAATATATTCAGATACTTTCATCTTTATTTTATGGTGATTATATGTTTTAAAATAGTTCCCTTCTTAATTATTCCTGATAAATAAGCCCAATTCAAGGGAACTTCTAGTATTCTTACCCATTTTTAAGTGAACTATATATTCTATTTTAATCCATAATAATTTTTTTAAAATAAAAATTTATTATAATATACTACCATGTTTTATTAATGGTTTTATGAAAACAAACATTCCCTTCGTCTTTAAAAGTTCTTTATTAATTTTCTTAAACCACACTAAAATGTTTTATTTCTAAAGATGATTTAAAAAATCTATTTACATGATTTCACTTCTATGGGGAAATTTTTTTTATTTAAATATCATTTCAATTTCCTACCTTTTATTTTATTGGATAAAAAAGTTTACAATTTAATTTCATTAAAAAATACAAATGATTTTCCAAAAAAAACTATTCTTTCCAAAGTAAAAAAATGATTTCTTTTCTTGTCTCACATAAACTTTTATGAGATATATTCCCTATTCATCACTTATTCTGTGCATGTTTTTTTATGTATTTCCATTATCTATATCATATCAAGAGTCTCCTTATTTACATGATTTTCTAATTTATTGTTATTTGAATGTTTCAAGGTGGTATGGGACCCTTTGGAATGTTTAATTATTATTTCCTCGAGTATTTTTCAATGGTCTCATTTAAAAGAATCTTCATCTATGTCAACATCCTTTGTTTAATCGTATAATTCATTGAGTTCTATCTCTTATGATCTCATATATAATATTTTGATAAATTTTTTCTGATTTGTTTGACTGTTTATGTGTTATCTTGATAGCATTCACCAAATTACTCTGAATAGTTAGTGTTTATGTTTAATGATCAGAGGAAGTTATTTAAACTTCATATGTTAGTTTCGATATTATTTTTTATGTTAATTATGTTCACCCCTTTCATATGAAGAGTGAAATGGACTTAGAAAGTGATGGGTGGGGCCCGCTATATCCCCTCGATGCATCGGTCGGTCTCACGAAACAAACTTATTTAGGTTTTTACCCGTTTATGTACGGTCTTGGAATGAGGCCTTGATAGGATGATTATAATATCTAGAATTATGTATTCCCTCATTATTAATATAGTATTGATAGTCTATGTGGTTATTCGACTAGTAGAACACTCATTTTTTTTGTTTTATTATGGAATTGTTTTTTCATCTCTTATTCCTCCCATGGTATAATCAAATTTATTTTTTTAAGGAATGTGTTTTTTTGTTATTCACCATGCCTAATTATTATGTTTACAATATATTCTATTGTATTTATTACATTTACTAAGAATTCGAGTTTTAAATTTTCAAATGTTTTGTTTTTCCCATGATTTCGGGAAGTTTAGTATGAATGGATTGCATAGATTGTATAAGAGTTGGGGATGTTTCCAGTGGAATTTATATAACATATTTCATTTCAAGTTTTAATGTTTGACTTATGTATATATATAGTTTACCAAAACTACTAGAATATTTGATTTATTGGATTTCATAAAATCATTGCTATGTAATGAAATAATGCATCGGGTCCTGAAAACTGGGTTCGGGCATTACAGTTCATATCAAAAGATGTTTAGTTGAATCCTTGGAAACAAGATTTAGAAAATGTAGATTATAGAAAAGAACTCTAAGGTAGACATTGTTAATAATCATAAAATAACATACTAGAATTTTGAGAAGGAAAATATTTTTTTGATCTTCCTAGAAAATACATCCTTATCTGGATTCTACAAGTCAAAGTTGTTATGGAACAGATGTACCTAGGAGTAACAACTCCAATAAGGTTTTTTGGGCTTGATTATATGTGACCGGCACAAAACAATGGGCCTTACTGCGCACCTAGTTTTCCACTCCCAAAGGATATTCTTAGGAAATTTCACATTTAATTTACCCACAATTAAGAAGGATTTAGGACCCCAATGTGACCAATGTATATAGTTCTACGATTTATGATGAATAAATTTATGTTATGTGATATACCATGTTTATGGTTATAGAAATTTCACAATTTCATGAGCTGATATAGTATATGGAATTGATTAGAAATGGCACCTAGAAGAAGGATTCAGAACTTCACCAATGTATGTGATTCAGAATGTAATATGTATCATATACCTCATCATATTAATCCAATATTTAGAAAGATGGTAGTCTCCCAAGTGTCCTCATTATATGAGGAAATAGTATCATGTGTTAACAATATGAGTAAATAATTCTCTGAGTATTCTGGCTTTGAAGGGAAGCAAGATATGAAGAGGATGGTAGAGAATAATATGTATAAATTGAAGAAGGGAAATAAGGTTTTTCATTCATGTGACAATTATGGAAAGAATTACCCTGGTAAATTTTGGAAGGGAATTAGAGTTTGTTATAAGTGTGGAGAAAAAGCAAATTAGTGATTGCAAGGGTTAGAAAATGGATTCAAATGTACAATGCCTCCATTTCAAGGAGATAGGGCACTATGTGAACCCATGTCCCAAAAATCAATGAAATATACCCCAAATGATGTTACTAGATAATGATCAACTTGTGATTCTACCATAAATGATGTGGAATAAATAATATTCTTATTCAATAATCATGTCATCTGAATATTATATCTGGAATGTTCTTGTGATATGAATTATGGAATATATGAGGATTGTACAACATTACTTTTTTATAAATTATTTGATACCATACGTTGAATAGTACAAAGAAATGATATTTATTGCAAAGTTAAACTTTTTAGAAAACGCCAGATTGAGGGAAAGACAACCGTAAATATATTCTTAATGTTGAGATAGTAATGAAAAAATGATTGATTTGGATATGTTATTACTACCTTGGAACTTATTAACGACTTATTGAAAATTGTTCTATGTTATCATTAATGGGATTTAATCGATGGTGCCCATAATAATATTTTTTCTACACACCCTGGTATCCCTAAGATGTATAGATATTTGAATGAACATTTCTAGTGGGAAAACATGAAATGAGAAATTTCTGAAAATGTATCAATATGATTAGTCTATAAAGAGATTAAGGCTTAAATTCAACATCATAGAGGAGTCATGGAACCTCTACATATTCATATATATAAATTTGATGACATCACTATTTATTTTTACAGGGGATTACAAAAAACATCATGGAGTAATGTTGCGAAATGGGTGATTATTGATAAAAATACCAAATCTACTAATTTATTCTCTCTAAGGGATGAATTTCCACAAGAACACCATTCTCGGATCTATATTAATGAAGTGTGAGCCTTCATGGGGAAAAAATTTCAATTGTGTCTGATCATGATTCACAATTTACATATAAATTCATTAAAAAGTCCTCAAAAATACTGGGATACTAATATTCAATTGAGAACTTATTATCACCCTCAAATATATAGGAAAAAACGGATGATCCAAACATTATAAGACATGTTTAGATCATGTTCACATTACTTTAGAAGTATTTAGGATCATTTTTTACATTTGGTGGGGTTTTCCTACAACAATAGTTTTCGATCTAGTATTCAAATGGAATGATATGAAGCATTTTACGGAAGGATATTTCATACAACAACATTTTGGGATGAAGTTTGTGAAAGGGAACTTGTGGGACCAAATATTTTTGAGGAAACAAAAGAAAAGATAATGGCTTTTCAAACCCATATCAAAGTTTCCCAAAGTAGGAAATAGAGCTATGTTGATAAGCGAATGAAGGATTTTGAATTTAAAGAGGGAGATGATGTTTTCTTGAATGTATCTCCATTGATGGGTGTTGTAATATTTGGAATGAAATGGAAACTGAGCCCCCAGTAGATTTTTCCTTTTGAAATTCTGGAGAGAATTGGGGGTGTGGATTATCATTTGGCAATGCTTCCTAGCCATTCTAAAGTAAAAAATGTGTTCCATGTCTCATTATTGAAATGGTACATGCCAACCCCAACACATGTCCTCACTTATGAAGGTATATAATTGGAACATGAATTATCTTACTATGAATAGACTATGCCGATTATAGAGACTAATGAACATGTGTTGGGGAATCAGATGACTCTTTTGGTTATGGTACTTGCTAAAAATCATAAAATTGAAGAAACAACTTGGGAGACTGAGGAACTTATGATGAAGAATAAACAAAATACTTTTATAAGGTAACATTATGGTAATTTTGAGTATGAAATATTCTTAAGGGGTAGAATGTATCACCCAAACAAATTACAAATAAATTTAAAAATTAATTCAAAAAACATTGAGTCTCTATGAAACAACACATTGTTACAACCCTTTCCATTGAACATAATTTTTTCACTTCTATTATTTGAATTTTAAAAAAACTATCATACACGGTTGCGATCCGAAAGATATTTTGAGTCTCATAGGATCAACATAATTTTTTTAATAGTAACATACAATTATGAATAGTAGTTAACTCTGATAAATAGTAAACTCACTCGTTTATTTACCAATAGAATTTATGCACAATATAAATTAGAGTGAATATTTTAAAAAATAATAACTAAGTTTTTTTCTATTATTAGAAATAAATATTAATAAATATTTTAAATTTAAAAATTAAAAAAATTAATTTTCATAAAATGTATTCCTATGTAAATATTTTGTTGTTCTATGATTTTGGGAAAATTTTATGAGACCTCAAGTATTTTTTTCAAAAGTATTATAAAAACAGTTTTAAATTTAAAATTTATATTTTTCAGGTAAATAATTATTCTATTTGAAAATAAAATTTCTCTTATTTTGGAAATAATTTTGATATGTTTGATTTCATCTTTTAATTATACATATGAAAAAATTGTTAGGGTTACATTTGAGGATTTTTTTTGAAATACTTGAATTTTGTGAATATTGAAAATCAATAATTTGCAAAATATGAAAAATAAATGAATTTATGAATCATGATTGACCAATGGATGATGTAAATGGCCATTTGTTCAACCAACATGCACATATTGATTTTTTTACTCAAAATAATTAATAAAATTCATTTTCATGAGCCAAAATAATAAAATAATGATTAAAATAAATGAAAAACCCTCCTATCATCTTCTAAAAAAACTACCCCTCACTCTCTATTCTCTTTACTCCACTAATCCTTGAATATTATCATATTTATACTAAAATACTCTTCCCTAGTCCATATCCACATCCACAAGCTCTTGAATTTTAAAAAATACCAAAACCACTTCCCATAAGGAGGTTCTCAAGTAGGAGTACTCAAGAGGTAAAATCATCTTCCTTTTTCCTTTTAATATCTTTTATGTTCCTTATTTTATTATTATCTCCTCACCACCTCTATAAAAATGATCATGATTACTTCAATATCATATATAAACTGGAATTATATAATGTTAATGTATCATACATCCTCAATCTCTTTACTCTCTCTCTTTTATGTTAAAAATGAAAACATCATCCAAGGTGTGCTGATTTCCAACCTTCATAGATGAAAAACATGTGTTCTTCAATATATCCTTCAATTCGTGTCAAGAAACCATTTTTATATTTTAAAAACAATAATATATGTATTTTAACCTATTTTATATTATTGATTTAATATATATACATAAAATATTTTCATATGACGAAACTAGTTCGTAATAATAAAAATATCACCAAATTGGTCTTCATTGATATTTCATCTAATACCTCATCCTCATACCATATAACCAAATGAATTATATGACTATTTAATCACATGAATGTTCATTAGTATCATTGAAAATCAATTTTAGAGAATTATATCCATTCTACATGAACACAATTACATATAAACAAGTGAACTGGTTATGAAAACCAAGATATTAAACACTTTGAAATGAAGTAATTCAATCATATAACTTATAAATAATGAGATAAATGAACTTAGAAAAACAATAATGAATAATATAAACATATATAAGGTTAATAATTATTTAATTAATGGATTAAATTAATTATATATAACATTAATATCAATACAAGAATACATTTGGACTTAAGGTAAGGGTTTCCTCATCTCACTACCATTTTTCTAGATATTCCATATTCACCATTATTTCCTGTGTTTGGTGTATGTATACTAACCATTGATGTATCATGACCTGGATCTATTTTGTTTCATTTTATAAATGTATCATTTTATTATTATTAATTTTAGGATGTCTGATTCGATTGATAACAATGTGGTAATGGATTCCACTCAAACCTTCATTTTTCCTTCTAGTTATTCATTCACTGTCCATACCCAAATTTAATGCTTATTTCATTTTGTGTCCATATTTTACATTATGTTATTATATTATAAAAACATATATTCATATCATTTCCTATTTTTTATGGTAATTATATGTTCTAAAATAGTTTCATTCTTAATTCTTCCCGATAAACAAGCCAGATTCAAGGGAACATCACCAATTCTTACCCATTTTCAGGTGTACAATATATACTATTTTAATCCATAATTACTATTTTAAAATAAAAATATATTATAATGAATACTCCCATGGTTAAATTCTTGATTTATGAAAATAAACACTCCCTTAAACTTTAAAATCCATTTACTATTTTTCTTAAACCACACAAAAATGTTTTATTTCTAAAGCTACTTTAAAAACTATTTTTTATATTATTTCACTTCATTTGGACATAATGTATTCTTCAAATATAATTTATGAGTAATTAAATTTGTTTTATGGGATATAAATGTTTACAATATTATTTCATGACAAATAAAAATTATTTACCATAATAACTCTTCTTTCCTAATTAAAAATGATTTTTCTCGTCTCATTTTAACTTTTATGTGATATCTGCCTTGTTCACCACATATTCCTTGCATGTGGTGTATGTACTGAGATTTTTTATATCACATAAATAGTCTATGTGTTCACATGATATACTAAGGGGTTATTATTTGAATGTTTCATGGTGGAATGCGACACTTTCGAATGTTTATGATTATTTCCTCATTAATTTTTCAATGGTCTCATTTAAAATTTTCTTCATCTATGTCAACATCATTTTATGAATATTTTACTTCATTGTGTTTTATCTCTTATGATATTATATAAAATATGTTTTTGAAGGGTTTTTTTATTATTTGGACTATGGATGTGCTATCTGGATACCATTAACCATATTACTCTGAATGGTTAGTGTTTATGTTTAATGATCCGTGGATGTTCTTTACATTTCATATGTTAGTTTAATTATGAATGTATATGTTGGTTATGTTAACCCATTTCAAATTATGAATAAATTATACATAGTTGGTAATGGGTGGGGCCTAAAGTAGTACCTCGATGCTTTGGTAGGTCTCGTGAGACAAACTATTTTGGGTTTAAACCCATTTATGTATAGTCTTGGAAAGAGGACTTCATAGAATGATTATGAGGTCTGGAATTTTCCATTCCCTTATTATGAATCTTG
The DNA here is from genome assembly GCA_963277665.1 of Viscum album. Classification (NCBI taxonomy): domain Eukaryota; kingdom Viridiplantae; phylum Streptophyta; class Magnoliopsida; order Santalales; family Viscaceae; genus Viscum; species Viscum album. Next base: position 2,021,049,309 of record OY728127.1, read on the forward strand.
TAATTGATATTCCATGTTGTTATTCAACTAGTGTTATTATCATTGTTATCTTTTATTATGGCATTGTTTATTCAACTCTTATTTCATCCATGTTCTACTCATGTTTATTTTTTAAGGATATGTGTTTTTTTATTCACCAAGCCTACTGTTTTTGTTTACGATATATTCTATTGTATTGATTACCCTATCTGAGAATTTAAGCTAAACCTTTTCTTAGGTTTTATTTTTCCTAGGTTCTGAGGAAGTATATTATAAGTGAATTACAAGGACAATCTAGGATTAATAGTTGTTTCTAGTTGAATTTATATAATTTATTTCATTTAATGTTGTAATGATGAATTTATGTAAATATCTAGTTTTCCAAAATACAAATCTACCAGGTACTTCATGATTTTATTCCATTTAATCATTCCAATATAATGAAAAAATGCACTGGATCCAAGAATCTCGGGTCGGGGTGTTGAATAAATAGGTAAAAACCCAAACTAGTTAGTCATATGAGACATATAAATGCATCGAGGGGATATAGAGGTACCCTTACATCACTTATTAAGGATAATAGATTCCTCATATGAATAATGGTGAAACATAAACAACATAAACATTTGTCTTGAAAAGCTAACATACCAAATGTGAATACATTAACTACAACCCATGAATAGTGTTAAATTAGCTCATCTACAGTCAAAATAATCAACAACCCTTCCAAAAAATATTGTAGATGGTATCATAAGAGATAAAACTCAATGTAGTAGAATATTAAACAAAGGATGTTGACATAGATGAAGATACTTTTAAATGATACTACTAAACATTTCATGAGGAAATATTCTTTAAACATTCCAATGTGTCCCATAAAGCATGAAATAATCAAATTAGTGTCCCTTAGAGTATCATTATAATAAGGAGATAATTGATATTATATATCAATGGTAAGTACATACGCCACATATTAGGAATAAGTGATCAATAGGGAATATATCTAATAAAAGTTAATTTCAGATGAGAGAAATCATTTTTTAATTTGGAAAGAGGAACTATATTGAGAATTCATACCTATTATTCATAAAATTATATTTTAAACGTTTATATATAAGAAAATAATGTATAAAGACATTGAAATTATATTTTTGACATAAATTATGTCCCACTAAAGTGAGATTATGTAAAAAAAAGTTTTTATGAAAATTTGGAAATAAAGATTTTCTCTCTAGTTTAAATAAAATTTGAAATAGATTTTAAAGAGAAAATTAATGTATGAATTCATAAAACTATAAATTAACAAGGATAGTTTTAATGATAAAATCTTAAATTTTATAAAAATAATGATGGCTTAAAATCGATTAAAGAGTGCACATGAAAATAGGTAAGAATTCAAGAAGTTACCTTTAATCATGCTTGTGTGTCAAAAATAATTGAAAAGGGAACCATTTTAAAACATTTATAACCCTATAAAATAAGGTTGATCAGATTTTGATTAAGTTTTAGTAAAGGTTGTTGAAGACTAACGTAGAGGAAAAATGGTGGTTCGTGTACAATCCTTTACCAGTTTTTAATCATTCGACTCATATGCACCTAAATTAGTAATCATCAAATGATAAATTTAATAATATTAAAAAAATTATATTCATGTTATGACACATCAATGGGAAGTACAAATAAACTATAAATAAAAAATATTTGTGAATAAGGAATATCTCACAAAAATGGAAGTGAGAAGAGAAACCTCCTAATACTTTGTAATCAATTGAATCTTACGTCCAAAAATAAATAATTATCCAATGAATAATTTAATTATAAGAAGATAAATATATTCATGATATTATATATCAAATTTCATTATACATACACCACATAAAGTAACTATGTGGCGAATAATGGAAGTCTCACAAAAATAAAAATCAGATGAGAGACCTCTTACATTATGTATGAATATGTTCTGAACATAAACATATTTTCTTGTATAGACAAATTAAATCCTTTAATTAATTTACATAGAACCATATCTAAATTTATTTGATTTATAATAATTTTATAATGTTCATTTATGGCCTTTTGGATGACTTATAAGATACAATTTTATCAATCTAGAGATTTTGTTTCCTTGGTTTTCACAATCAGCATACTTGTATATAATTTTAAAAGTTCATTTGGAATGGATATAATTCTCCAGAATAGAATTTATGTCTTATTAATGATGATAAATAATTTTAAATGGTTATATAAACCTTTTGGTTACATTATATAAGGATGAATCATTCAATAGTTCATTTAGTGACAATCGTTTAGATTATTACAGCAATTGATGATCTTAATGTACTCATACTATTTTGTAATTTAGTAATTAGTAAATATGTTACATAATTAACATAAAAATGTTATATTACAAATATTATAATCATTTTCAACCCTTGAAATGGTTTTATGAAAATATGTGAAGAATAATTTGAAGAAAAAAACTTTTTCGTCCACAAAGGTTGTCAATTGAAACCTCCCAGACAATGATTTCATTTATAAAATAAAATAGGGAGGGTATGGAGATTTATAATGGTTATTTTAACACCCCAAAATTCCATGGTATGCTTCTCTTTGAATAATACAATAGCGTGTGTTGTAGGCAACTTTGAGTTCTAACACACACCACAACCAATCAAACTAGCCATTATGAATAGTAATACCTACTTTTCGAAATTTATAATTTCTATCATTCAAAATAGACTGCATTTTTTGATTTGGAATATCGAAATTATATTAGGGAGAATTTTTGGTATTTTTCTGAAAACATTCAATTTTTGATGAATAGTGAAAAACACTAAGTTATAGTTTAAAACTGAATTTTTATTTAAATAATTTTTATTTTTATTTAAATTTAATTGAGGTCAAAATATATACATAATACCTATATAAGTTAAATGTAATTCATTGGATTTATTTTAGAATTATTTTAGATATATAAAGTTTTTATTTAACATTTCACCGTCTTTTACCAACCTCTAAAAGAATTTGGAAATTCACATTAAACCTATTTTTACTGCTTCTGTGAGTGGAATTTAAAAAATCCGAGAGACACATTTAATATCAAGGAGTAAAATTTGGTTCAATAAGATAAAAATAATTTTTGGTGAATAGTAACTTTTTACTTTTATTTACCACGGTTAAAAGTAAATAGGGTAATTAAGGGTAAAAATGATATTAATATTACCCTAACACATGTCCTAATTCTGTTGGACAAGTGTATATCGACCAAAAAACTATCGGAATAAGATATTATCATTTAGGTCCACTTGGATTATATTAGGACATTTATTATTATTTAATTCAAAGAAGAGTTAAAAGATTTAAAATCAATGTTTGATTACTAAAACATTTCTAATATAAAGTTACACATAAGATAAATTCGATTGTAAATTTTCATTAGAAAGTTGAAAATATTTTCTACCTCATGGTATTTTATTTATAATTTTTAGAAATTAAATAATTTATTTTATTTATGGCACAATGGTGATGCAGTAATTACTAAATTAATGAAATATTAAAATAATTGGTGTTATAAATAACCAAATAAATGTAATTTGAACCTTTTAATGAATTACACTAATTTTCTAGGATAATATTACATGTTAGGATTTATTTAATTAACTCTTTTATAAGTAATCATGCTATAATTATTTTCACAAAAATCAAATTCCAAATAGTGTCAAAAGTGACATAAAAGATTTTTTAAAAGTAATATTATATTATTAATTGATATCATATTCCTAAAAATTTAAGGATTAGACAAAGGACTTTTATCAAGATATTTTTATCATTAATGTACCACTTTGGGGTCACATGGAAGTTTATAGTAAGTTTATTAACCATATAATATAAAAATACAAAGAGATATGGTAAATGTCAAACTAATTAACATAGAGTTAAAACTAGAAGATAAGGTTAATAATGTGACCCAAAGCTGTCTAAAACCTATTGGATGAGTTTTTTTCGACCTATCCCATCATTAAAGTTTAAATAATACACTTTAGAGCCATTATAAACCGAATATGGATTTATTATAAAATAATATTTCTAGATTTTCCAAAGGAGCCCCTCACTCCTCTTATAAAAGGGAACTCCCCCTTCTCACTAATTCACACCTTCAAATCCATTAGGATGGGCCAAACTCTGCCCAAATATCCTCCCAAATTTTCTCACATCATCCTAGAGGCCTTATTTTTATCATAAATCCATCCTATGGAGCCCTTTTGATCAAATCAAAAGGAAGAACCCGAAGAAGAGGTAACGTTTTCACCACCCTCTTTCAAGTTCCTTTCTTCTTCAACTTCTTCTTTATTTTTATTTCCATTCTAAAATAATAACTCCAGTATCTTCTATATAATGTGATTTTATTATAAATATGGCACAACCATATTCAGTACTCTATCCATCCTTTGAATGACATGTCACCATGTGTTCGTACGTATGGCTTACCGTCTCCGCGTTGTGGTGTAATTGTTATTCAAAACATTATTATTTAGATGGGTATAATAATGATTTGAAATTCATGTAAATAATAAATATAACATGATAATTATTATTTATATATGATATACCATCCAATTATATATTTTTTTAATATTAAAATAATGATATTGTCAGTCGTGCATATGTACAGACTACCGTCTCCCTAAACGCGATAAGATTCATTCAACATCGTATACATTCAAGTATAATTCATATTTGATGATTAAAAATAATTTTTAAATACTTGATATAATTCTTTATATGAATAATATACAACCTTTCCATAAAAATCATGTCTTATGTAACAAAACATATAAAAGAAAACAAGTAAGTTAACACCTGAAACGACGATAATAATAAGATATTATTAACAATGAAATGTCAAAAGATCATATATGACATCATATTAATGTATATTATTCTTGTATAATGTAATAACAACTACTTCACCATTATATAAGAGGTTAAACTACTCTCAAATAAAGAAAGGTTCAAGGTAAGTTTTTATTTCACAATCTCTTCATTATCCGAGGTTGTTTATAAGTAATTATCTACTGGGACCTCTTTATCATTCACATCCATGTTTCTTAAAAATGTATTTCAAAATATTCTTACTATCTTACATAATATGGTTTAAAGTCATTTATAAACTTGTTTGAATTTTTATATGATGTTTATAAAGGATTATTTCCATCTTTTTCCAAACAAGGTCATTTTTAACCTTTTCGACAGAATTAACGTAAGAATGTCTTTTTTAACTTATACGGCGGGTGTGGCGATTTTCCACTGTTATAAAATCATTGAATCATCCCTTAAATGCTTATAAGAATATTTTCAAAATAAATTTTATCTTTTATAATTATACGACTTTTAAATGATTTCAAAAAAAGTGTTATTTCTCTCAAATAGTTATGATTTCATCTATGTCATCATCCTTTGATGGATTTTAAACTTATTTGATGTTGATTTATTATGATACAAAACTTCCATATTGTATTGAAGTTTTTGTGATGTGTTTGACTATAGATGTGTTATTTTTAAACTATTATTTGTTTATGGACAAATTTTTCACATTTTGTATGCTAGTTTTAATACAAATGTTTATGTTATGTTTAAAACTGATCATTTGAGGAATGCATTGGACTTAATAAGTGACGGGTGGAGCCCTCTATAGCTCCTCGATGAATCGGTAGGTCTCATGAGACAAAATAGTGTCTTGGAATAAGGCCTTAAAAATCATATTTTTAGTCTTGGCACAAGGCCTTGGCTATGTGGTTATGATAGTCTGGCATTATGCATTCCATCATTATAAAAGTGGTTCTTGATATTGCATGTGATTATTCGACTAATAGAATATCCATGTAAATAAGTATATGGAATTATTTCATTTTATCTTTTCCATATTATGTTAGAAGTTCAAGTTTAAAAGGATTTTGTTTTAGTTATACATTACCTTAAATGTTTATGTTTATTTTTTAAAGTTTCCACTATATTGTTATCCTTACTGAGCATCTAAGATCACATCTTTCAATGTTTTATTTTTTCCAAGATGTTAAGAATTATTTTATGAATGACCTGTAGAGATATTATGAAGGGATATGAAGACAATATTTTATTGTAGTTTTTCACTTTATGATGTAATGTAAACATTATGAATGTATCTAGTGTTTCCAAGGCTACTAAACTAATCGGTCTTTCGAGACATGATCTTTTGTGATCATGACAATGTTATATAATAATGCACCAACTCTAGGTAGCTGGGGTCGGGGCATTACAGTGGGAATCAGAGGAAGTTTAGTAAAAACCTTGGAAGCTAGATTTACATAAACTCTGATTTGAGCACGTAGACCTAAGATGAACATTGAGGATTAGTGTAGAAGAACTTCCTAGAATTTTGGTATTTAGATATTTTGTGAGTCTTCCAAGAAATACATCCATGTCTAGATACGAACAGGTAGAGGTGGCTCTGGCACTAATGTTCCTAGGGTTAAAATCCAAAAACACCACTTGGAGCTAGACTCGAACGGGAACTGGTGCACAACAATGGGCCTTGCTGCACTCTTGGTTATGACACTCCCGTGGGATATGCTTAGGATAATTATGATTTTATTTACGAACCATTATGAAGGGTTTATGATTATATACTTCCTTAAAGAAAACATTTTTATGATTATGTATTATATCTATAAACTGTTCAATTTATTTTTAGTGTTTTATAAGTATGGAATTATGTATTTTGATTCATAAACTGATCTATTTTATGAAATTGTTTAGAAATGGCGCCTAGTGGAAGGAATGGAAACTATATCAATGCATGCACTCCATGTAGGGATTTTCCTCCTGCTCAAGATAATTATAGTGTAGCTGGTGATGCAACTGGTGTTGATCAGCTAATCACTATACTGGGAAAAATCACTCAGGTTATGAATAAAAACCTTACCCGTATGGAGCACCCTGATCCACAGCATGGAGGATCAATGTTAGATCACTTCATGAGGCAACAAACACCAACATTCAATGAGAGTATAAATCCCTTAGTAGCTGATCAATGGATAAATACCTTAATGAAAATATTCCATGCCTTGGGGAGTAGTGAAAGGGAAAAAGTTATCATGGAAGTTTACCGCCTCACTGGAGATTCTGACCAATGGTGGTCATTGATTCAAAACATGACGGAAGATGATGAAGTATCAAATATGGAATGGAGTGAGTTCAAAGAGATTTTCATAGAAAAATATTTTCCTCATAACCATTGATCAAATATCGAAAGGCAATTTCTGAGGTTGAGACAAAAAGAGGATGATTATGTCGCAAAGTATGAGGTTAACTTTACAAGGTTAGATAGGTATGTTGCAGATTATATACATAACCCATGAAGTAAGATTGATCATTTCATTGATGGGTTAAAACCATTTATCCATCGAGCATTAGTCTTAAAAACCTTCTCATCGTACGAATATATTATCTCGTGTGCTATCAAGATAGAAAAGGAATTATCTAAGTCTTACTACTTTAAAGAAAAGAAAGAGAAGAAGAGAACTTCTGATCACTCTGGAAATGGAAATAAGGGGACGAAGGGAAAAGATGAATATCCATCCTACATTAAATGTGGGAGGAACACCATGGTACTTTCTTGAAAGGAATGGGAATCTGTTACAAGTGTGGTGAAAAAGGCCACCAAACTCGCGATTGCAAGGGGAAGAATGAAGATACCGATGTTCAACGCTACAAATGTAGGGAGATGGGGAATTATGGAAATGAATTTCCTAAGTGTCAGGGGAATTTACCTCAGAAAATGCCAAGGGATCAAAGCCAAGCTTATGATATCACTACTGCTGAGGTAGAAGCTCTGAAAGTCATGGTGGCAGGTAATTTAATGGTTTCCTCAAGTTTAGAAAATGTATTATTTGATTCTGGATCATCTCATTGTTTAATATCTTCCCAGTTTTCTAAGAAAATTAGATATTTCCGATTTTATTTAACATGGGATTTGTCATTCAAAACCCCTAAGGGATTTATCATTACTACAATGTTTTGTCAATCAGTCCCCATTAAGGCATATATATATTCTTTATCGGCTGATCTCATCATCATACCCATGATTGAATTTGATATAATCCTCGTTATGGATTGACTTTAATACCATGATGCGAAGATTTATTATAAGAAGGAGGAGGTTACGATTTTTGATGATGATGATAAGGAACATCTTATCTTTATTGAAGAATCGTCACCACCTAATTCTTATCTAGATCCACCCACAGTAGCTCAACTAAATTCAATTATCGGGGAGGAAGAGAATGAAATAACTTTGGGTGAGGAAAATAATGTTCAAATAGAGGATGTACCTATTGTGAAAGAATATGTAGTTGTATTTCCGAAAGATTTACCTGGACATCCTCCAGAATAAGAACATTAGTTTTCCATTTATTTATTTCCGGGTTCAAGGCCTATATTGGATACCCCTTATATAATGGACACTGTGGAATTAGTGGAACTAAAGAAACAACTAGTTGAATTGAGTAATAAGGGATTTATTCCCCCTAGTGTTTCTCCCAGGGAATCCCCTATCCTTTTTGTTAAGAAGAAAGATGGATATATGAGGTTATGTATCGACTACAGGGAAATCAATTCTATAACAATAAAGAACAAGTATCCCCTACCTCGCATTGATGATTTATTTGACCAAATTCATGGAGCTCAATACTTTTCAAATATTGACCTTCGATCTGGATACCATCAGTTGTGTGTGAAGAAGGAATAAATTCCAATGACAAAATTTCGAACAAGGTATGGGCATTAAGAGTTTATAGTAATGCCTTTTGGATTGACTAATGCACCCTCTGTATTCATGGATCTAATGAATAGATTTATCATGGAATATCTCGATGATTTTTGTGGTATTTATTGATGATATCTTGGTATACTCCAAAAGCTACGAAGATCATAAAAATCAATTGCGCATAATCTTGAAGACTCTTAGAAGACACGAATTATATGGGAAGTTTAGCAAGTGTGAATTTTGGCTTTAGGATATTTCTTTTCATGGCCATATTGTCTCTAATGATGAAATATCTATTGATCCTTCTATGAAAAGTGAAATCCAAGAATGGTTAGTTCCTACGAGTATAACTCAGGTACACAGTTTTATTGGTTTGGCAGGTTATTATCGACATTTCATCCATAATTTTTCCTGATTACCTAACCCACTAAAGAAGATCACATGCAAAGGCGTTAAATTTGTTTGGACAAAAGAGTGTGAAGAATTTTTTGAATAACTGAAGAGAAGATTATTCAATGCTCCTATATTGACTCTACCATAGGGGAATGATGGGTTCGTTATTTATAGTGATTCATTGATGAAAGGAAATGGTTGTGTCCTTATGTAGACTGATAGAGTTATTGCATATGAATCATGATAGCTGAAAATTAATGAGAAAAACTATCCTACTCATGATATTGAGTTAGATGTTGTAATCTTTTCTTTGAAGATATAGAGACATTATCTCTATGGTGAAAAATGTGAGATTTATAATGATCTCAAGAGTTTGAAGTATACTTTCTCACAGAAAGAACTCAAAATGAGGCAAAGGCGATGACTTGAACTTCTCAAGGATTATGATTTCATGATACACTACCACCCGGGGAAGGAAAATAAGGTGAAAGATTCTTTGAGTAGAAATGATCATGGAGTTTTGAATAAGACGAGAGTTGAAAAAGATCCTATATACATGGATCTAGTAAATATGGATATGGGAATAACCATGGAAGGTGAAACATCAATACTTTTTCAAATGGTTGCCAAAAAATATTTACTAGAAAGGATGAAGAGTTCTCATACCGGGGATGAAGAGTTTCAAAAGAATATTAAAGATGTGAATGATGGTAGATTGAGTGACATTGTGTATGAAGATTGAATTTTGAAGTTGGTGAAGAGGCTTTTTGTTCCTAATATACCTGATCGAAATAGAGAATTGTTGGATGGTGCTTATAGTTCCAATTTCTCTATACCCCCTAGGAGCACCAAAATCTATAGAGATTTGAAGGAACATTTTTGGTGGGACAACAGGAAGAGGTATATTACTGATTTTGTGTCAAGATGTATGGTTTGTCAATAAGTGAAAGCTAGAAGGCAACAACCTGGAAGAGTATTGCAACCTCTTACCATACCTGAGTGGAAAGGTGATAATATCACGATGGACTTTTTCATGGGACAACCAAAGACTCCTAGAAGGAGCGATGCAATATGGGTCATTGTTGATCGTCCTACCAAGTCAGCACATTTTCTTTCTATAAGGGAGGATTTACCACTTGAATGTCTAGTAAGACTATATATTAAGGAAGTTGTGAGTCTTCATGGAGTGCCCCTATTGATTGTTTCAGATCATGATCCCCATTTTAATTCAAGATTATGGAAGAGTCTTCAGAAAGGCTTGGATACTGAACTTCGTTTGAGCACAACCTACCACCCTCAAACAGATGGACAATCAGAACGAACAATTAAAACCATAGAAGACAAGTTGAGATCATTCTCACTTGACTTTCAGGGTATGTGGGATCAATATTTACCTCTGGTAGAATTTTCCTATAACAATAGCTTCCATTCAAGTATTCAGATGGCACCATATGAAGCATTATATAGAAAGAGATGTCGCAGACCAACCTGTTGGGATGACGTTGGTGAAAGGAAACTTATAGGCCCTAAACTGGTGGACGAATCGATGGAAAATGTGAAGGTAATCCAAACCCACATCAAAGTAGCTCAAATTAGGCAGAAGAGATATGCTGATAACCGAAGGAAGGATTTGGAATTTCAAGTGGGAGATCATGTTTTCTTGAAGGTATTCCATGGAAGGGAGTTAAAAAATTTTATAAGAAGGGTAAATTGAGTCCCTTGTACATCGGACCTTTTTAAATTCTAGAACGAATTATGGATGTAGAATACCGTTTGTCAATGTCGTCAAGTCTATCCAAAGTTCACGATGTGTTCCATGTATCACTATTGAGAAAATACATGCCTGACCCAATGCATGTACTCACTTATGAGGAATTAGAACTCGATCTAGATCTATCTTATTGCGAAGATCCCATCATGATTCTTGATACAAGAGAACAAGTGCTGAGAAACCGGAAGACTCGTCTGGTAAAAGATCTATGGAGAAACCATATGATGGAAGAGGCAACGTGGGAACCTGAGGAACATATGATGAATAACCACACGGGTCTTTTTATGCAGTAATATTCTTGAAATTTCGAGGATGAAATTATTTGAAGGAGGGTAGAATTTAAAACCCAAAGCTTCCACGGTACGCTTCTCTTTGAATAATACAGTAGCGTGTGTTGTACGCAACTTCGAGTTCTAACACACACCAAAACCAATCAAACTAGCTGTTATGAATAGTAATACCTACTCTTTGAAATTTTATACATTTTCACTTACAAAATGGACATCATTTTTGGATTCGTAATATCGAAATTAGATTAGGGTGAATTTTTGGTATTTCTCTGGAAATTTTCAATTTTTGATGAATAGTGAGAAACACTGAGTTATAGTTTAAAAGAGAATTATTATTTAAATAATTATTTGTTTAATTTAAATTTAATTAAGGTCAAAATAGATACATAATACCTATATAATTTCAATGAAATTCATTGGAGTTAGTTTAGAATAGTTTTAGATATATAAAAATTTTATGGAACTTTTCACCGTGTTTTACCCACCTCCAAAAGGAATTTGGAAATTCAAATAAAAGTTAATTTTACCACTTCTGTGACTGGAATTTCGAAAATCCCAGAGACATGGTTAATATCAAGGAGTAAAATGTGGTTCAATAAGAGAAAAATATTTTTTTGGTTAATAGTGACTTTTTACTTTTATTTACCATCGTTAAAAGTAAATATGGTAGTTAAAAGTAAAAATTATATTAATATTACCCTAAAATATGTCATAATTTTATTGGAGAATTTTATCTCAACCAAAAACAACCTTAGGAATAAAATATTATCATTTAGGTCCAGTTAAATTAGATTAGGACATTTATTATTATTTAATTCAAAGAAGAGTTGAAAGAGTTAAAATCGACGTTTAATTACTAAAACATTTTTAATATGGGGTTATACATAAGATAAATTCGATTTTAAATATTCATTAGAACTATAAAACAATTTCCTACATAATGGGTTTTTATTTATAATTTTTAGACATTAAATAGTCTAATTTATTTATGACACAATGGTGATGCATTAATTACCTAATTAATAAAATATTAAAATAATTGATATAATAAATATCCAAATATAATTAATATGAGACTTTTTATGATTTACTCTAATTTTATAGGATATTATGACATTTTAGGATTGATTTAATTAAACTTGTTCTGTGTAATCATGCTGTTATAATTTTCACAAAAATCAAATTCCCAATAGTGTAAAAAATGACATAAAAGAGTTTTTAAAACAAATATTATATTATTAATTGATATTCTATTCCTAAAAATCTAAGGTTCCGAAAAAGGACTTGTATCAAGATAGGTGTATCATTAATGGACCACTTGGGGGTATATTGGAAGTATATAGTGAGTTTATTAACCATATAATATAAAAATACAAAGAGACATGGTAAATGTCAAACTAATTATCTAAGAGTTAAAACTAAAATATAAGGTTAATAATGTGACCCAACCCAGTCTAAAACCTATTGGATGAGTTTTTCTCAAACTATCCCCACTTTAAAATTTAAATAATCCACTTATGAGCCATTATAAACCGAATATGGATTTATTATTAAATAATATTTCTAGCTTTTCCAAAGGAGCCCCTCAACCCTCTTATAAAAGGGCACTCCCCCATCTCACTAATTGACACATTAAGTCATTTCTCTCAGCCAAACTCTACCCAAATATCCTCCCAGCTTCCCTCACTTCAACCTAGAGGACTTATTTTGATCATAAAGCCATCTTAAGGATCCCTTTTGATCAAATCAAAAGGAAGAACCCGAAAAAGAAGTAATGTTTTCACCAACCTCTTTCAAGTTCTTTTCTTTTTCAGCTTCTTATTTCTTTCTTATTTACATTCTAAAATAATAAATCCAGTGTCTTATATATACGCTGATGTTATTATAAATATGGTACAACTATATTCAGTATTATATCCATCCTTTTAATGACATGTCACCATATGTGCGTACGTACAGCTTACTATCTCCACATCATGGTGTAATTGTTATTCAAAACATTATTATTTAGATGGGTATAATAATGATGTGTAATTCATCTAATAATATATATAACATGATAATGATTCTGTATAAATTATATACCATCCAATTATATATATTTTTTATTTCAAAAGAATGATATTTTTTCTCGCACGAACGTACGGACTACCGTCTCCATGAACGCGATGAGATTCATTCTCCATCGTATCCATTCAAGTCTAATTCTCATTTGATGAATAAAAATAATTTTTAAGGACTTGATATAATTATTTATATTAATAAGATACAACCTATCAATAACAATAAAGACTTATTTAATAAAACATATAAAATAAAATGAGTAAGTTAACACCCGAAATGACGATAATAATAAGATATTATTAACAAAACAATGTTAAAGATCATATATGATATCATATTAATGTATATTAATCTTGTATAATTTAATAACAACTATTTCACCATTATATAGGAGGTTAAACTACCCCCAACCAAGGAAAAGTACAAGGTAAGGGTTTATTTCAGAATCTCTTCATTATATGAGGTTGTTTATACGTAATTATCTACTGGGACCTCTTTATCATCCACATCCATGTTTCTTAAAAATGTAATTCAAAACGTTCTTACTATATTATATAATATGGGTTAAAGTCATTTATAACCTTGTTTGAATTTTTATAAGAAGTTTATAAATGAATCTTTCTGTCTTTTTCAAAACAATGTTCTTTTTAACCTTTTCGACAGAATTAAAGTAAGAATGTCTTTTTTAACTTATTCGACGGGTGAAGCTATTTTCCACTATTATAAAATCTTTGAAGCTTCCCTTACAAGATTATAAGAATATTTTCAAAGTAAATGTTTTCTTTTATAATTATGTGAATTTTAAATGATTTCAAAAAAAGAGATATTTCTCTAAAATAGTTTTGATTTCATCTATGTCATCATCCTTTGATGGATTTTAAGATTATTTGAAGTTGATTTATTATGATACAAAACTCCCATATTGTATTTATGGTTTTGTGATATGTTGGACTATGTATGTGTTATTTTTATACCATTCATGGTTTATGGAGAATGTTTTTACATTTTGTATTCTAGTTTTAATACGAATGTTTATGTTATGTTTAAACCTTATCAAATGAGGAATGAATTGGACTTAATAAGTGACGGGCGGAGCCCTCTATAGCTCCTCGATGAATCGATAGGTATCATGAGACAAACTAGTGTCTTGGCACAAGGCCTTGACAAAATCTTATTTGTATTCTTGGTACAAGGCCTTGGATATGTGGTTATGATAGTCTCAATTATGCATTCCATCGTTATGAAAGTGGTTATTGATATTCCATGTGATTATTAGACTAGTAGAATATCCATTGAATAAATAAATGGAATTATTTCTTTTTATCATTTCCATATGATGCTGATGTTCATGTTTAGAAGGCTTTTGTTTTGGTTATACATTCACTTAAATGTTTACGTTTATTTATGAAAGTTTCCCTATAATTTTATCATTACTGAGCATCTGAGCTCACCCCTTTCAATGTTTTATTTTTCCAAGGATGTGGAGAAGTATTTTATGAATAACCTGTAGGGATAGTATGAGGGGATATGAAGACAATATTTTTTTGTAGTTTTCCACTTTATGATTTAATGTAAACTTTATGAATGTATCTAGGGTTTCCAAGGCTACTAAACTAATCAGTCTTTCAAGACTTGATCTATTGTGATCATGACAATGTTATGTAATAATGCACCGACTCTGGGTAACTAGGGTTGGGGAGTTACATTTATTGCATTGACATGATATAATTCCATTATATATTTTATAATGTATTTCTCATGTTAAATTGGATATATGAGGTTCGGACTGTGTTAGAAAATAGATAAATTTAATTGAAATTGAATGAAAAAGTAATAGGGTTTACCTCTTGAAATAACATTATTGGGAACCTCCTTAAGGGAAAGGGTTTTAGTATATTGGAAATATCAATGGCTCCTAGATGTGGGTATGTACTAGGGAAGAATATTTGGGTAGTACGTTAAGAATATTCAAGACTTAGAGGAGTAATAAAAGTTGGAGTGAGGGGTGGTTTTTATAGTGGAGGAGAGGATGTTTTTTCCATTATTTTATTTATTATTTTATTATTTTTGATCAAGACTATGAATAGTCTTGATTATTAAAAACTAAAATAAAAATAATTTCATATGAGTTCGAAAAAATTTATATTTACATCATCTATGACTCAATCATAATTTAGAAATTCATTTATTTAGCATATTTTGTAAATTATCGAATTTCATTCATCACAAAAAATTCATGACTTTCAAAAAATCCAAAAAATTCATCCTAACCATTTTTTTACGTGTATAATTTAAAAAATGGACTCCAATTTAGCAAAATAATTTCTTACACATGTGAGATTTTAATTTTAAATAAAATCATTATTTACATTAAAAATACAGATTTTGTATTTAAAACTGATTTTATAATACATTTAAAAATTAACTAAGGAGTGAAAAAATAATCCTAAAAACATAGAAAATACAAATACTAAATTATGAATAAATTTTCTAAAAATTAATTATATTTTAAAATTATTTGTTAAATATAAAATTGTAATTAAATATTTATTGCTCACAAAAATACCAACAATCAATTATTAAATTAAAAAAATTCTCTCTCATTTATAAGGTGGATAAATTATATTTATACTTACAATTGTGAGGTTAATATTCATAAGGGTGCTTTACAATTCATATAGATATGTTACTATTCATAAGGGTCGAGTTACTATTCACCAAAAAATTTATTTGATCTTATTAGACTCTAAAAACATACTGATATCAACAATGTACATCATTTTTTTTTGAAATTCAAATCACAAAAGTGGAAAAATTATGTTTCATGGCTAGGTTATAACTATCTTGTCTAAATAATCATAATAACAAGAGTTTTTTTAGATTCTCGTTATTGTGTTTATTAAATTCTATATTAAATTTATTTTTAAATTCATAGGGTGTTACATTCCCCCTCCTTCAAAAAATTTCTTCCTTCAAATTTGTAATATCTCTCTGAAATTTAAAGGTTGATACTTGAAAATTACCTTTTTAATAATCCCACAAAGAAAATAGGGTCATTTATATATCCTCTTAATAAGAGAGGATAGAAAATACATATGTCACTAAAAAAACCATTCGAATAGGATAACATTAGAGTGAAGTGATAATATGTACATAAAAGAATAATTTAACAATTATGTTCTTATGGAGAGTGATAGAGATCATGGTCATTAGAATTCTAACCATCACAATGTCATATATATTTTTATCGGCTAAACGAATATTGATTTCTCATAAAAAACAGTTATTACATTTCTGTTAAAAATATTTTTCCTAGAAGTGGGATTCCATTACTATCTATATAAGATCATGATAAATTAAACTTAATTGGTTACATTCCATTTCATCATAATATTATCTACCTTAGGTTGTCCTTTGATTTAGTTTCACTTTATTCTTTATACATGTAAATGAATTTTCAAGATGAAATTATTTTATGCCTAATGAATTTGAATCAACATATAAAAATCACAGATACCAAAAATGAATCACAATCTATTCCTCTTATCTGTATACATAAACCAAATCCAAAATGGTTACGATAATATAATATTAGATAATTACACAAAAAAAAAATTATTCTCTAAAATTCAAATGTAAACCTCAATGTTTAACATAAGTAATTTTTAAAATTACTATCATTATTTTGAATAATTATTCTATACTATGAACCCAAAATTAAAAGTATTTATTGATATTTTCTTCCAAATGACATTGATATCTATTAATATCTTATAAAAAAGACTAAATTTCCCCCCCACATAATCTCCAAGATATTCTATACTTTTCTATAAATAATCATGTTCGCTATATATCTATAAAACAATCATATTTGACTCCAAAATACGATTAAAATCTAATTCATCAAAATATTATATCTACCAATTTCTTATAGGGTTCCCAAAATTATGAACGTCTTATAAAATAACAATGTTCACATGACCAAAAAATCATTTTCCAATTCCAATTTTATCTATGTGAAAAAACAAAAATTCCCTAAAATGAAAATAAAATTTATCCATTAGATTTTTTAACAAAATAATCATGACAAGCTAGCCTTCAAATTGGCTAGGGGTAGGCGCTGCAACCTTGTGGCCCTTTGGTTATGGGTTCAAAGCCAGCTACCTTTTTGGAAATGATGGTCTGTCACACAGTTTGTTGGTAGTCATTTATCTGAAACCATATATCTTCCAAAATAAATATAACAGACATCCCAAAAACAATGGCATTCAATAAATATTCATTTAACTAGGATTTTCAATACCACATATATATATAAATAAATCATAAATTTATTTCCACAAAGGAACATCCATAGTCATGGGGATATCCTATAGAATAGGTAATGACTCAGGTAATTCCTAGGTCACATACATTTAATTCACATAACTACAAATGGATTCCTAGAACCATTTTTATAACCTTCCATTGTATATTTCATTTTTTCAAGGAAATTATTTGATTTATGCCCTTTTTTCCCTCACATAAATTTTTTCATCATTCCTTTAAGAGAATTTTTTGGGTGTCTCCTTCCATGTTTCTTGCATGATAGAATTAAGTCCTTCATCTATATCTGCTCTCTTTCACTAGAGCTCTTATAAATGTTTATTCTTCTATTCCTGGTAGGGTTTGGGATTTAGTTAAGTTATATGATGTTCATGGTATTTCAGGACAATTGATTAGGCTTGAACATGATGTATTCCACTCCAATCGAAATCCCATTTGGTTTCACATCATCACCACCTTATCCATCATGTTCGATGTTAACATGACTTCTTTGGGTTCTGGACATTGACTAAAATCTAGATGCATAGCGTGAGTAACAATATTCATAGTGAAAATGACATATAATCATTTATAGATTATCATGACACCTTTTTCGACTAAAAAACCAAAGGTTTAACCAAGGCTACTAATTTTCATTTTCATATTTAAATCCTCAATAATGATTCGTAAATGAAATGTGACTTATCCTAAGTATATCCCCTGGGAGTGTTAAACATGTTTCCTAGTAAGGTTGGTTGTCGTGTACCTCGTTACCCTGAATCTAGGCTAAAACACCTTGTTGGAGTTGGTACTCCGAGGTACATATGTTCTAGAACCACATACACTTGTAGTATCTATAAGGGGATTATTTTCTAGGAATATTCAAACAATCTATACCTTACCGAAATTCTAGGATTTTCTTGTATGATTATCATCAAAGTCTATCATAGTGTTATGTTCTCTGATCTATGTTTTCTAAATATAATTTCCATGCGTGCTGCTAAACTTTATGTAATACCAATTGTAATACCCAAACCTCAGTTTCCCATAGGCAGTGCATTATTTTATTACATTGGCATAATTTCAAGGAAACAAATCGTGAAGGACTGGTCAATTTATCTATCTTGGAAGCCTGTATTACATTCATGAAACCCATAATACATTGTCAAAATCAAATATAACATGATAAAATATTAAATTAATTAAAAATCATCCTTCAAAAAATATTCAAAATTTTATTCTTCAAAACATGGGGAAAGAAACATAAGAGAGTGGTAAGCTCGTATTCTCAGTAAGGTAATGTAATACAACATAGGTTATCATAAACATTATTCGTTAGGCATGGTCAACGACTAACAACACCTGACTCTGAACAATATACTAGAGCATAATATGGAAATACTAAAATCTGAATAAATAATTACATAATAAAACATAACCATGGATATTCAAAAATTCTAATAATCACATGGAATATCAAATACTAATCTTATAATTAGGGAATTCATAAATTCGGACATCAGAACCATTCTTTCAAGGGCTCATGCCAAGACATTACATAAATGGGTAAGAACCCATACTAGTTTGTCTCATGAGGCCTACCGATTCGTCGAGGGGATATAGTGGGCCCATCCCAACACATACTAAGATAAATACATTTCTCATATGAATAATGGTGAATCATAAACAACATAAACATTCGTATTGAAAAACTAGCATACGAAATGTAAATAATTTAACTATAACACCTGAATGGTGTAAAATTAGAACATCCATAATCAAACTAATCATAAAAACTTAAGAAACATATTATTTATGGTATCATAAGATATAAACTTCAATTAAGTACAGGATTCAACCAAGTATGTTGACAAAGATGAACATACTTTTAATTTAGTCCATTGAAAATTTCAGGAGGAAGTATTTTTTAAACACTATAAAGTTTTCCATACTACATGAATCATTCTAATAGTAATAATTTTTAATGTCATAAGAATAAAGAGACACTTTATATGATATATCCAAGTTAATTACATACACCACATACAAGGAATAATTGGTGAACAAGTAATATATCTCATAAAAGTTAAAGTCAGACGACAAAAATCCTCTTTACATTAGAAAGAATAGTTCTTTTGGAAAATCATTAGAATTTTTCATAAAATCATATTATAAAAAATTTTATCCGAGAAAATAAAATTGAAGGAAATTGAAATTATATTTGAGATCTAAATTTTTTACCACTTTATTGAAATCGTATAAAAATAGTTTTTATGAATATTTTGAAATAAAACATTTTATTGTGGTTTAAGAAAAATATTAAAGTGATTTTAAAGTGGAAAGGAGATTTGGATTTTATAAAACTAGAACTGAACGAATATTTTTTTTTCATGAAAAAACTTTTTATCTTATAAAACTAATTATTGACTGAAATAGAATATAGATTGTACTTGAAAATGGTTAATAATTCAAGAAGGTCCCTTTAATCGGCCTAGTGTATAGGAAACAATTGAGAAGGAACTATTTTAAAACATGTACATCCCCATAAAATATGGATGGTAAGATATGGATATATGATATTGTAATAAATACATATAATATAGAAGAAATATAAAAATAAATACTCTTTACATTTGATTAAATGTAGTGAAATAGTGACCCAAAGGAAACAATGGGGGTTTGGGTAGAATCCTTAAACATTTTGTAACTAATCAAATCATAATCCCCAAAATTAATAATCATCAAAAGATACATTGAATACCAGGAAAATAAATAGATTCGTGATATGATATATCAATGTATAATATACATTCACCATAAAAAAGTAATATTGTTCAATAAGGAATATCTCACAAAAATGGAATTGATAAGAGAAAACCCTTACTAATTTTAATCAATTTGAATCGTATTTTTAGATGTTAATAATAATTAAAATAATGATTTAATACAATGAATATAAATTTATTTATGATATTATATATAAAATTTCAGTATACATACACCATATACATGAAATAAGTTGTGAATAAACGAAATCACCGGGAAATAAAATTGAGATGTGAAACCCCTTACCTTATGTCTGAACATGTTCTGAACATGAGATTAACATCCAGGATAATCAAATCAAATCCATTAATAAATTAATAAATAACATTATATACATATATTTGATTTATTATAATTTTATTAGGTTCATTTATGGACTTTTGGATGAGTTATAAGCTACAAATTTATCACTTGGGCAAGTATGTTTCCTTGGTTTTCATGATCTTCATACTTGTATATGAGTATAGAAGTTCATGTGGAATGTATATAATTCTCCAGAATTGAATTTATATATTAATAATGAACATAATTTTTTTTAAATGTTTATATATATCATTTTTTTACTTGTTATGAGGATGAATCATTAGAAAATTCATTTAGTGATAATCATTTAGATTGTTTTAGCTGTTATTGATAACAACAAACTCATTTTGTATTTTCATTTAATATAATATAAATAGAATTATTAATGAACATAAATATTGTTATATAACAAATTTTAAAATCTGTATAACCCATTAAAATGGTTTTATGAACATCTTTTCTGGATAATTTTGAGAATAAAACATCGTCGTTCATAAAGGTTATAAATTGGAACCTCCTAGATGATGATTTTGTTTATAAAGTAAAAGAGTGAGAGTAAAGAGATTGATAATAGTTGATACATTACCATTTTATAATTAAAATATATATTTGATAATATATTTATCATGATAAATTTTACTGAGGGGGTTAAGAGATAATAAGAAAAGATGAAAAATTGAAATTAAAATAAATGAAAAATGAAGAGGATTTACCTATTGAAATAACCTCCTTGAGAACCACTTTAAGGGAACAGCTTTTGGGCTTCTGGAAAGAACAATGGCTCATGTACATGGGTGGGGTTTATGTAAAAGTGTTTTGGAAGATCATTGAGAATATTAAAGGCTTAGAGGTGTAATGATAAGATGGATTGAGGGGTGGTTTTTATAGGGGAGGAGACGATGGTTTTTCATTTATTTTAATCATTGTTTTTATTATTTTAGGACAAGACTATGAATAGTATTCCTTTTTATGACATAAATTAGTATTAAATGCATTTGAGTTCAGTCCAATGGTCATTTATATCAACCATTTATCAATCATGATGCATAAATTCATTTATTTATTATATTTTCTAAATTATAAAATATCCCAATTCACCATAAATTCCTATATTTTAGAAAAATAAAAAAAAATCACCGTAACGATTTTTTATGTTAGAATTAAAAAATGGAATCCATTTTATCAGAATAATTTTCTAAATATTTGATTTTTTTTAAATAAAATCATTATTTACTTGAAAAATATATATTTTAAATTTGAAACTAATTTTATAACATTCGAAAATTAATTGAGGTGTCATGGATGTATACTGAAATCCCAAGACAAAAAATTATTGGGTTATGAATAAATATTATGAAAATAAATTTTCTTTTAAATTAATTTATTAATTATAAAATTGTAATTGAATATTTATTTCTCACAAAATACAAACACTCAATTACTAATTTTTAAATTATTCAAACTCATTTATAAAGTTCCAAAATTTTATTTATACTTACATGGTTCAGGTTAATAATCCTAAGAATATATTACTATTCATAAGGAGATGTTACTATTTGTATGGATCATGTTACTTTTCACCAAAAATATTGACTTCATACTATGAGACTATAAAAAACATACTGATCACAATGTGGTAGGTCCATTTTTCGAAATATAAATCACATAAGTAGGAAAAATATTTTTCATTTCCAGGTTATAATTGTCTTTTGTAAATAATTATAATAAAAATGTGTTTTTCTGTAGTGACTCGGTGTTTTGTGCATTATTGGCTATATTAAATTGATTTTTAAATTCATGAGGTGTTATATTCTCCCTTCTTTAATAAATTACATCCTTAAAATTTGATTTTGTAATACGAAAGTTAAAGGTTCATACTTGAAAATTATCTTTTTTAGATACACACATCGAAAATAGCTTTAATAAAATATCTTCCTAATAATATAGTAAAGAAAATACATAAGTTACTGCAAAATGTTTCATTCAAATAGGATAAGATTAGTGTGAAGTGAAAATATCTACATGGAAGAATAATGTTACCATAATTTTCTAATGAATAATGATATAGAACATGGTCATTATAATGTTAGTCATCACAAAGCCAGAAATCTTATGATTGGTTAAAATAACATTTATTTTTAAGTAAAAATTTCAAGGATAAAATTTTCATTAAAATAACTTTTCCATATAATTGTGTTGTTCCTTTACTTTCTAGATAAGCACTTGAGAAATTAAACATACATGGTTATATTCCTTGTCATAAGAATAATATCATCTTTAGGTTTTTTTTAATCTATTTTCACCTTATTCCTTATACCTGTAAATGAAAGATCAAAATGAATTTTTTTATGCTTTATGAATTTGAATCAATATCTACATATCAGAGATCCCACAAAAGTATAATAATATATTCCTCTTATCATTATAGATTAACCAAATCCAAATTGGTTAGGATAACATAAGATAACATAATTACCTAAAAAAACCTTAATCTCCAAAATTCAAATTTAAACTTCAATGTTTAGCGTAGATCATATTGAAAATTACTATCATTTTTCAAAGAAAGTATTCAAGACTATTACCCCAAAATCAGAAGCATTTATTCATATAGTCTTCTAAATGACATCATTAACACTTACTCTCTTATACCAAAGATTTAATTTCCCCAATCACATAATCTCAAAGATATTCTTAATATTTATATAAATAACCTGTTTCACCTTATGTCCAAATAAAATCATATTTTACATCAAAATACAATTCAAATTTTATTCCACAAAATGTTATATTTACCAAAGTCTTATAGAGTTTCCAAAATGATAAACGTATTATGAAATAACATTGTTCACATAAACAAAAAAAATCATTTTACCATCCTAATAATATCTATTTGATAAAATAAAAATTCCCTAAAATCCAAAATAAATTTATTCATTATATTTTTTAACAAAAAACGTCATGATAACTAGGAAATCAAATAGGCCAGTGGTAGGCATTGCACCCTTATCATTTTCATTTGTGGGTTAAAAACACATAGCCTTAATATAAAGAACATTTTTTCAAACATCTTGTTGGATGTACATTATCTAAAACAGTATATCTTCCCAAATAAATATGGTCTACATCCCCAAAATAATGTCATTCAGTGAAAATTATTTTAACTAGGATGTTGTATACAATCTCAATAAATATATACATCGTACTTTTATATCTAAATAGGTCCCTTATTTGGCCTAGGGGATATCCTATAGAATATGTAATTGACTTAGGTAATTCCCAAGTTCCATACATTTAATACATATATCTACAAAATGGATTCTACAGACTATATTTGGTACCTTCCATTATACTCTTCATTTTTCCAAAAAAAAATATTGGTTGTGTCCTTCTTTCCCATACATAAAGAAATTATATTTTCTTTTGAGACTCTTTCTTGGGTATCTCCTTCAATATTTACTATATTATGGTATTCAAGGCTTCTTTTCTCCATGATCTTCACCACTAGAGCTCTTAGTAGGGTCTATTCTTCTCTTCTGGGTTGGGTTTGGTAGTTTGTTAAGGTATATGTTGTTAGTGATATTTCAGGACAACTGATTATATATGGCCATGATATCTTTCAATCCTATTGACATCCCAATTGTTTTCTCATCATCACCACCTTGTTTATCATGTTTAATGTTAACAAGACTCGTTTGGGTTCCAGCCATTTACTAAAACTAGAATGCCTAGTGTGAGTAACAATAGTCATAGTGAGAAAAACATATAATCAGTTAGAAAATATTGTGATGACTTTTTTGACTTAAAGCACCGAATGATTAACCACTGTTATTAATTTTTTTTATAAATTAATATCTTTAAAAAAAATTTATAATGAAATTTTGAATTATCTTAAGCATGTGCCCTAGGAGTTTCAAACCATGTTCCTAGTAAGTCCCTTTATCATGTCCTAGGTTACCCCGCGTCAGGCCCAAAACACCTTGTCAGAGTTGTTACACCTAGTGAAATCTATTATAGAACCAAATCCACCTGTTGTATCTAGAAATTGATATATTTTCAAGGAATATCCACGTAATCTATACCTCACCCAAATTATAGGATGTTCGTGTATGCTTATCCTCAAAGTCTATATTAGGGTTACATTATCTAATCTATGATTTCTAAATCTAGTTTCTAAGGTTGCTACTAATGTTCATATGATAAAAACCATAACACCCCTACCCTAGTTGACTAGATCCGGTTCATTATATTATGACATTGGCATGATTACAAGGAATCAAATACCGATGGACAAATTAGTTTACATGTCTTGGAAGACTAGAGTACATTCATGATACCCACAACACATTGGAAATAAAAATATAAGATGATACAATATAAAATGAAATAAACTTCATCCTTGGAATATTATTCAAAATATTATTCATCATAACCTAGGGAAATTAACATAAGAATGTGGTGAGCTCATATTCTCAATAAGGGTAACTAATATAGCGGAAGTCATCAAAAACATAAACACTCGGCATAGTGAACAACTAAAAACCCATGCCTTTAAAAAATATACTTGAGCATGATATGGAAGGAATAAAAATAGTATAAATAATTAAATAATAAAAAATAACCACTGATATTTTACAAGTTAAATAATCAAATGGAATATAAAATACGATTCTCATAATGAGGGAATGAATAATGTCGGATATCATAACCATATTGTCAAGGGTTTATACCCAGACCATATATAAACTGGTAAAAACCCAGAATTGTTTGTCTTAGGAGATATACTGATACATTTAGGGGCTAGAGTAGTCCCTTCCGTTTAGTTACTAAGTCTTATATGTTCCTCATATGAATAATTGTGAAACATAAGTATCATTGACATTCATATTCAAAAACTAGCATACAAAATGTCAATAATTTTCCTATAACCCATGGACGGTGTCAAATTAGCACATCCACAATAAAATAGATCCTCAACCCTTAAAAAATATAATTTATATGGTTTCATAAGATATAAAACTATATTAATTACAAGATTCAACAAATTATTTGATCATAGATGAAGATACTTTTACATAAAACCATTAAAAATTTCAATAGGAAATATTATTTAAACAATCTGAAGTTTCTAGTACCACTTGAAACATTTAAATCATATTCCCTTAGAATAGAAGGATAATAAAGAGAATATTGACATGAAATTTGAATAGGAATTAAAAACACCACATACATGGAATAAGTGGAGAACAAGTCATATATCTCAAAATAAATAAAGTGAGATGAGAAAATTGCTTTTTTTACTTCAGAATGTAGTGTTCTTTTGGAAAATCATATTTATTTTTCATAAAATCACATTGTAAAAATGTATATACCATAAAATATATTGGAATGAAATTTAAATTATATTTGCGACATAAATGAAGTCCCCCTAAAGTGAAATCTTGTAAAAATATTTTTTATGAAACTTTGTAAATAAAACATTTTAGTGTCGTTTAAGTAAAATATTATATAGATTTTCAAGAGAAAAGGAATGTTTGATTTCATACAACCAGAAATGAACAAAATTAGTTTTTCAAGATAAAATATTTTATTTTTAAAAAATAATTATGGCTTAAAATATATTATCTACTGTACTTGAAAATGGTTAATACTTCAAAAAGTTCCAATTAATTGGGCTTTTGTATCATAATGAATTGAGAAGGAAACCATTTTAAAAAATGTATATCCCCAAAAAAGTAGGATGATATGATATATATTTATATTTTTGGAAATAATACACATAATTGAGAATAAATATTAAAATATTGAAGATTTATGTTTGAGTAGTGGTAATGAAAGAGTATCCTTATAGAAAAAACAGGGGTTCGGCTAGAATCCTTTACCGGTTTATAATCAATCAAATCATATGCCCCAAAATAAATAATCATAAAATGATAAATTGAATTCAATTAATGTAAATATATTCATTAAATGATACATAAATGGTCATTGTACATACAAAATACATAATACATTTTAGTGAATAAGGAATATGTCACAAAAATGCAAGTGAGGACAGAAAACCTTTACTACTTTGTAATCAATTGAATCATATGTTTAAAAATTAATAATCATTAGATGAAACATTTAATTAGACGAAGTTAAATATATTCATAATATTTTACATAAAATTTCAGTATACATACACCACATACAATAAATTACTATAGAATAATGCAAATCTCACTGAAATAAATGTGGGATGAGAACCCCCTACCTTATATCCAAACATGTTCTGCACTTGACCTTGAAATTCAGGATAATAAAGTTAAATACATTAATTAATTAATTAACTAACATATATACATATATTTTATTTATTATAATTTTATTAATTTCATTTATTCCCTTTTGTATTAGTTATAGGATACAAATTTATTTCTTGGGTGCGTTAGTTTTCTTGGTTTTCATTATCAGTATACTTGTATATGAGTATAGAAGTTCATATGGAATGGAAATAATTCTCCAGAATTGAATTTATATATTATTAATGAAAATACATATGTTTAAATGTTTATATATATAATTTTTAACATGGTACAAGTATGAATCATTAGATAATTCATTTAGTGCTAATCGTTTAGATTATTACCGCCGTTATTGATCAAAACAAACTCATTTTGTTTTATCATTTAGCATAATGTAAATATTTTACATCGTGGAAATAACACGGGTTATATTATAAATTTTAAATCATTAAAACCCATTAAAATGGTTTTATGAAAATCATTGAAAAATAATTTGAAGAACAAAACTGCGTCATCCATGAAGGTTGTAAATCGGCACCTTCCGGACTATAATTTCGTTTATAAAATAAATGATGGAGAGTAAATAGATTGATAATGGTAATTACATTAACATGTTATATTTATAGTATATAGGATGATATTGGATTTATAATGATAAATCATACTGAGTATTTTGGGATAGAATTAGAAAATGAGATAAATTGAAATTAAATTAAATGAAAAAGGAAGAGGATTTACCTCTTGAAATAACCTCCTTGAAAACCTCATTAAGGGAAAGGGTTTTGGTATATTGGAAAGAACTATGGATCTTGGAAATGGTTAGGGACTAGGTATGATTTTCTGGGAAGAACATTGAGAATCATCATGGTTTAGATGAGATAATAGAAGAGGGAGTGAGGGGTGGTTTTTATATTGAAGGATATGATGGTTTTTCCATTATTATACCCATTATTTAATTATTTTGGCACAAGACTATGAATAGTCTCTATTCTAGTTACCTAAAATTTTTATAATTTCATTTGAGATTAAAAAAATGGCCATTTACATAATCTATAACTCAATCCTAATACAGAAATTCATTTATTTTACTTATTTTGTAAATTAACGAATTTCACTATTCAGCAAAGTTTCATGTATTTTAGAAAAATCCAAAATATTCACCCTAAATTTTTTTTGAAATGTATAATTCCAAAATGGTCTAAATTTTATCAAAATAATTTTCTAAATAGTTGATATTTAATTATTAAATAAATTAATTATTTACTTGAAAAATACATATTTTAAATTTAAAACAGATTTTATTATAAATTCAAAAATAAACTAAGGTGTCATTAAATTATCCTAAAATCACACGAAAAATTGTTTATTTATGTATTTTTTTTAGGTAAAAAATTATATTTTAAATTAATTTATTAATTTTATTATTCTTTATTTAATATTTATTGTTCACAAAAATACCAACACCCGTTTAATAATTTTTTAAATAGTCACTCTAATTTATAAGGTGCCAAAATTTATTTTATACTTACATGGGTATGTTTACTATTCATAATTTATATCACTAATCATAAGGGAACATTACTATTTATTAGTGTTAAGTTACTATTCATTAAAAAAATATGTTGATCCTATTAGACACTAAAAACCTTATTGATCGTAAGGGCGTATGTCCATTATAAAAATTTAAATCACAAAAGTGGAAAAATAATGTTTCATGGCTTGTATATATATATTTTCTAAATAATTTTAATAAAAAATTGTTTTTTGTATGGAATCTGTGTTGTGTGAATTATAGGCTATATAAAATTTATTTTTTAATTTTTGGTGTGTCACAACCCACACCATTTTTGTAATCTTGTCATTGTTTCCGCACTGCTATCATAACTACAAAATCCCAAATAAAAATATTGACCATGATCTATTGTGAAAAATAATTAATGCACAATGACCATTCTTCTTAGGTATCATCGATTCATTATCCAAAAAAAATTCATTGAAAAAAATCAAAGAATGGGGGATAAAGGAACATAACACAATTTAAGCTTCGATTGATAGACATATTAATTTGGACATCATTATATAAATACAAATAATTTTATGGATTATGAAATCAAAAAAATTAAATAATAATAAACCACAAATTCTTAAATCCAAGAATATAAAATCATTCATTTCACAAACCAATGAAGAATGATCTATAAATTAATTTATAAGGAATAATTTATATTTATCTCACACTATAAACTGGGGATCAAAAACAAAATAAAATTCCCAACCTTGTTTAATATAGATTTATAATAAAGGGATATTGGGAATCATTATAAATGGTGAGATCTAGTTATTCTGTTGAGGATCATAACCCTCGTGGTACTTCGATCCTTGTTCATGACCTTGTGATCACCCACCAACATGCTCTCCATCGAGTTTCTCTCCATACTCTCAATACCCATTGTTTTATGTTTCCAACCATATGGAATTAAATAAATATGGGTTTATAATGGGTGATCGATTACGGTTTTTGATTAAATGTAAATTTAATTAATAAATTTATTTAATTCATTTAATCTACTCCCGAAAATACTCTAACAAATATTCCTACACTAATATAACTTATGTCACCCCTAAGGTATAACACAAAATTCGGATTTAATGGTAGAATTATATTTCCCATTTGAGACACCATTAAATATTTAATCTAATATTTTTTAAAAATGACATGTACGTGATATATTATATTTAATATTTTTAATATATAACCGATGAGGCTTCATGGGTCCTGGAATCTTGAACTAACATCATGTATTAATAATAAAATATTATAATTAATTCATAACCCTTATAGGAATTGAATTTTTTGAAATTGGTTTCATTTTTGTATTCATCAAATAATATTTTTCTGAGTATGAAATGTTGATATTTTTCCGAAGAATGTAATTTTTTGTGAATAGTCAAAGAATAACACTTTTATGAAATATGATATCTTTTATGATATAATAAAAATTAAAATATGATAAAATATTTTATTAATATTATGGATAAATAATTCATGATAATATATAAATAAGTTCATCAAAATAATTCAAATCATATAAATTAGAATTTATTTCATGATAAATATGAAAATCATTTTTAGTGTCGATAGAATGCTTACGCAGAAATAAAAAATTCTAATATTGTATCCTGATTATAACAATAATCTTATAAAAATCCTTGTGAATTTCCTATGCAAGGTTAAAAAATTAATAATAACATATTAAATAAGATTCCATAAAAAATATGGGAGTAAATATAATTTTTTATTTATATTAATTTTTATTTTGAACATAATTATTTCATTTTTATTAAGTTCATTTATTTGTAATTTTTATTGAAGAAATAAATACCTTAAATTCTTATTCAATAGAGACACATTGCTTATACAAGTAGTACAAAAATCACGTAAATTATATTAAAGACACTAAAAGTAATTTTTTGGATGATTTAAAATGTACCACAATTTTTTTTAAAAAAATATATCATTTTAGAGATTTTTTAATGGTTTATATAAATTTAATTTATTGTCATGTGGGTTTCAAAGTCAAATTAAAAGAATAGTGTCAAAAATTTCACTAACAATATTTTATATTAAATATTATTTTATAATATTATTTAAAATTTAAAATATATATCAAACAAACAATTAGTATGATAAATGTTCTAATATATAATAATTTTTCCACTTATGAGTCAATTTTTATCTTATAAGTAAAATTATATCCCGTTAATACTGAAAAATTCATTACCACGATCAGGGATAAAATTGATAAATCAAGGGTCTAAACTAAAATATAGGATTAAAATAATATCTTATAAATATTAATTGATTGTATGATTAAATTAACAACATATCATCCATATATTTTATTAAATTAATTTTTTAATCCATTTTAAATTTTTTATAAAATTATTATGTTATAGTATTTCCTGAATTGTTGAAAATAACATTAATGATATTTTATTATAAAAATTAATTTATTGAATGATTAAATCATCGTAAGAAAATATATTAGGACTAGTGGATGTGAAATTGATTAAAAAATATATCATGTAAATTTATGGTTTTTTTCCTTTTATAATAACTTTCTTCACCCCTAAATGCTAGAAAAACATTAATATCATGGTAGCTGTCAAAAGGGTTAATAGAGTCAAACCAGATTGATAAAGGTGAAATCATAGTATAAAATTTTCAAAATTTTATTGGATGAAATTATTTATACAAATAATAATATTATATTGAAATTTTATTAATTTTTATCAATTTTTTCATGAAAATTAATTTATACTAACATAATATTTTAAGTAATTAGAAAAGATCCCCTCCCTTAACTTATAAATGAGAACCCCCTCTCTTATTATACACACACATAATGAGTCATCTGTTTCATCAGATACCTACAAAAACCCATTTAAAAATCCATCCCCAAAATCGTTAGGTCTTTTTTTGGGTATAGTTCCTACATAATTGAGATTAAGGTGTTCTGTAACGGAGGTTGTCTGAAAAAGATATATAGCTTTTAACACAATGTTTTAGTTTTATTTATTCTTATAACTCATTAAAATACTTTTCATAAATGATGAAATAATAACACCATTATCATAAATATACTTATATTTTATTTTATTAAATTCATACCCTAGATCCATATCCTCTTCCATTAAATGGGAAAGAAATTTTTCATTCGTGACTATGGAGGACTACCGCCTCATTAACCAATGTAATTAATTTTCCATCACCACCTCTCATAGCTAGTTATAATTACGGACTTAATGTAAAAAATGCTACTAATTCCATTATTATAATTATATAATGATAATATATCATCTGAATTCTAAAAATTTATTCCATTAAAAGAAGTTATCATCGTTCGTGTGTATGTGTGGATTACCACCTCCACAAAGTGATGTGATTCATTTACCATCACCACATCACATATATGACATATATAAGTGTATTAAAATGGGTAATAGAATTTTTAAGATATAATTTTAATATTTTATATATTACATATCACTTAAATTGTTTCCATCCTGATCACTGAAAAATTGAAACGTTACGCATGTATACAGGCAACCTATAGTCTCTATGATTGTAATGTAGTTCATTTTTCAAAAACAAAATTCATGGTTTATTTTAGAAGTATAATTGATATATAATAATGATAATTATTAAATTATTATTATTCTCAAGATAACTTAATAATAACCTCTTTCTCAATAGTCAACTTACCAAAATCATATTTGAAAACATGATCTAAATATCGTCAAAACATCTGATGATAAATTCACTGATTAAGTATTTATATTTAAAATGGAGATAAATAAAATAAAATGAATAATAAACATGAAAAATGTTCTTAATAAATTAAATAATGTGTAGAATTTCATTATTCATCAGGATAACTAATGTTGGTGATGATTCGGACTCGAGGTAAGGGTCCCATTGCTTTAAAAATGACATTTCAAGTGTTTTAATGTATTGTTTTCAATAAAAACGCTTCAATGTCCATATTCGTTAAATTTTAATATTCATGTATTTATACAAACTTGAATGAATAATAATGAAAAGTTTATGTAATTTTTTAAATTTTTTCCAACATTTTCAAAAGGGATCTTTTAATGTATTTTATAATGAACCTTTAGATAAATAGGCAAAACGAATGATTTATTTTAATGTTTTCAATGCCAATGGTTTTTTCCAGCTTGAAAATTTTTTTTTAAATTTAGTGTTAATTCTTATTTTTTAATGTTTTATTCAAATAAGACCCCACCTTTCCTATGTTTTGATAATTTAAAAAAATGGTTTAAATGTAATGGATATTTTTATATCTTGAAATTTATTTCTTATGCATGTAATGAATATTTTTATACAAGATTTCATGTGTTATGATTATGTTATGGTTATTGGGAATACTTTATGATAACAGTTTGTTCCATTATATACCATGGATGGTTGGTTAATTTAAAAACCAAGGATGGATGGTTTGTTTATAAACAATGGATGTGTCGTTAAATTATAAATCAATAATGGTTGGATCCATTATAAACCAAGAAATGGTGATATCGATATATCTTTCTAATGCACATGGTATTTGTAAGAATGGTTATTAGAGTGATACCAAAATTATTTCCAAAGTTACCTAAATTATTTATCTATTATTTATATGGGTTTTTATTGAAATATTAAGATATCACAATTTAAGATAATTATATTATTTTTAAGGGAATTTATATGATACTTATTAAGCATGAAATGTATAACTTTGTGGAATCATTTCATGAGTATTTCATTATTTTAATGAAAACATTATGTTTTTTATTTTTTCTTTAATATTTTTAATTATTTTTAATGAAAATATTTTGGAACTGAATGTTATTTTTTGAGTCTGACCATGTTTATTTTGATCCAAATGTTTATTTTGAAAATAGAAACTGTTTATGATTATTCATGGAGTAACGAGTTTTATTATTTATTTTTATATATACCGTGTAGAAATGATTATGTATTTTTTATAAGTTTTATTTACGATTATGTAAAAAATAAGAAGTCAAGTTGAAAAAAAAAATTAGGAAAATAAAATGTGTTTCTTTATTAAATTCATGTATCATTGATAAAATAGAAAATTAGAGGATGTCTCCATATTTTAATGTGCGGTTTTTTTATATAAGAAATATCAACTTATTATATAAAACTCTAATATGAGAATATCCTTAACATTAAATAAAGTAAATTATTTTCTAAATATCCAATAGTGTTTATGTTTTTTTCCATACATTTGGTATTAGATGAATGTTTAATATATGTTTAGATATTAGGTTGTATTTATGTGAGGTTAACATTTGATTAATGTATACCATCATGGGTTTGATAATAAGTTCAAAGTATTATCAACCAATTTTTAGGTTTACTAGTATGGTATTTTTAGGTGATTAAAGATGTTTTTAGAGACATTTTATTGGGTTGTGGTATATTTATCCATTAAATTGAACTTGTTAAAAATCTATTTGAGGAAGAATTATTTAACAATATTTTAACATAAGTTTAAAGGTATGGATAACCTTTAGAGTTTATATGATCTTTAATATTGAGGTAATTATATGTTTTTACAATTTTGGAACATATGTTTTATCATATAGATAATAATGTGATTGATAATTGATTTGGTCATTAATTTATTGACGCTATTATATAAGATGTTTTCTATTTTGGGAACATTATATGACTAATCCAAATGGAAATATTTTTTTATAATATTGGATTTTATTTTAAGATTAAAGGTTTAGTGATATTTTAGATTAATATATGATATTAATATATATTTATGGTGATTGTTATTATTTTGGGAAATGATTATCATAAATTAGATACTATATGATTAAAGAGCCTATAATTTTTATATGATACTTTAAGAAATATTGATGTTATTTGGAGATAAATGTTATATTTATATGGGAAGGATTTGTTATCAAGTCATTATAATCTTTGGTATTTAAACATAGTCAATAATATTTTGAATAATTTCAATGAGAATAATTTATGGGATTATTTAGTTTAACATTGGGTATTACTATTGAATTTTTGTGATTAATATATAATTTATTCATATAAAGGATTATTAATTTTGTAAATTATCTTAACTTGTGATAATAATTTTTGTTTTTATTAATTTCTAAAAATTAAAAGAATATATTTTTAAACTTTTATGGATTAATTTATCAATTATAAGTTGATTGTAGTTCTTTTGGCATAAAAAATCCATATTGATTACTTATCATTTTAATAAAAAGATGGAATTGTGGTGGAAATTGAATAATGGAAGAAATTATACTTCTCAGGTATGTAAATTTTCTTATTTTTTTAGTTTACATGGAATATAAATTTCTTAACTATAGATAAAAGATCCTGAAAAAATCCCATCACCTTCATTTCTAATTAATAAAGGGTAATTTTTATACATTCTTAATTTATGGTATTTTGGTCATTGACTTCCCCATGATCATTCATTCCCTTATGAGAAATTTTATCTATCACTGTTCATCATTATTTATAAATTAAAATATTCTTATATTGATATATTTTCACTACCCATTAGCCTTATACTATTTAGAAACTTTTTATGTGTCAATTACGAAGACCTTTATATTTCATTTTACTTCTTTTCCAAAGGAATATTTTTTAATCCTTTTTATGATGTGGGGTTTCAACCCATGTATATTCGAATTTCAAACACTTGATTAAAGAACATGATTTTAAATTTTGATGATTTTATTTATTAAGGTTGAATAATGGTTATACATATATTTCAAAAATATCACATTATTCAATAGTGTATACAACATGCAACACAAAGCTTAAATAAACCATGAAATATTATTGTTTATATATGTCCAATATACACTAACTATTGAATTGGTGGGTATTAATATAAATAAATAAATTATTTGATAATTATAATTTTCATACCCAATTCAAATTTATTTATTGATTACAAGGAAATAGGTACTTAATATTTGGGAAAGTTATTTTATACATCAAAAATATGTTTTCTTTAAAAATGATTTTTATTGGTTATTATTGAATATTATAATTAATTTTTATCACTTCTAGAAGAAACAAAATTGATTAATATTATATAAATTTTTAAATCATAATATATAAATTATCTTATGGTGAAATTTTCATATTTTTCTAAAAAAGGTAATCTATCAGGTAATAGTAAAAAATATAGATTTTGGTAAAACTATCATTTAATTTCCATAAAAAGTACCATTATGAATTGTATTTGATCTTAAATTACAGTAATACTCATTTAGTTAAAAATAATTTAATCAATTACATAAAAATCATTTTTATATGTTATTTTGTCATAAGTCCATTTTAGGCTTAAAAATATATTTTTCAAAAAAAATATTTTTTTTTATTTATGAATATATATTAAAAGTTAATTATTCAACATATAAGAATTGAATTTGATTACAATGGTCACATTTTTGGACTATTGACTTGAAAATTTCTTTTTTATTTATATTGTATATTTTTTTAATGATGTTCAATTTTAGATAAATAGAAAATAATACTGTTTTTATGAAATACAATATCTTTTTTAAAATCACCCAAATAAAAATATGACACAAAAATTTATAAAACTTATGTAAAGAATCATGTATTAAAAAATAATAAAAATATTATAAAAAAATATATAAAAATATAAAATTGATAATTTCTTCATGAAGAATATGAAAATCACTTTTAGTGCTAACAGAGTGCTAGTACGTCACTAGAAAAGTCAAATATGGTATCCTAATGATAATAATTGGGAATGAAAATTATTTTCATGGTTTTTTAACAATATTATGTGAAAATGAATTTTTGGACTCAAAATTTTGAAATTTTTAATTATATAACATGAATCTTATCCAAGTTCATGTGTAATCCTAATGCAAAGTTAGAAAATTAAAAATAACTTATTAAATGATTTTACATGAAATACATGAGATTATTTATTCTTATTTAATTAATATAAAATTAATTTTTAACAATATTTATTTATCTTCCGCATGTCAATTATTTTTTTCATTTTTAGTGAATAAAATATTATCTTAAATAATTATGAAATGCTGAAACATTGCTTATAAAAGAAGTAGAAAAATAAAGGAAATGATTTTAAAAAATATCCAAGTAATTTTTAAATGATGTGAAATTTCAAAAGAATATTAATGATAAATATAAAATTTTATTGAATTTGTAAAGGTCTATATTCAAATTCCTTTTTTATCATGTTATTTTCAAAGCCAAATTATATTAATAGTGTCAAAATTAACATTATTTATATTTAATGTTAAATAATATAATATTAAATTATTTAAGAATATTAAAAAATGAATGAGGACAATTTGGATGATAAATGGTATAAAATTAACCCCCTTATCAATTTATGATCCAATTTACATCTTATAAGAAAATTATATCCCATCATAATGAAAAATAGGTTACAATGATTATCGTTAAAATTGGTTAACCAAGGGATCAATCCAAACTGTAATGTTAGAAATAATATATAAACATGTATAAATTTAAATTGATGATAAAATAATACCCTATATTTTTTATTTTTTTTAAAAATGTCTCTGTATAACCATTTTACATGGGTTAGACATATATTATATTATAGTATTTTATGTATTTCCACAAATGACATTAATGATATTTTGTAATAAAAATATTTTATTAAATGAAAAAAAAATCATAAAAACAATTATTAATACAATATGGTGTTATATGCTATAAAATTGAAATCATGATATATTTATGGGGCTTTTTTATTTTATATTAATTTTCTTTACCCCTAAATAGAAAAAACCACTAATATCGAGGTAATTTTCAAAGGGGTTAACATTGGTTAAACCAAAGAAAGAAGGGTGGAAACATATTATAAGCTCATCCAAATATAATTATATGAGGTTATTTCTCAAAATAATCATCCAATATTTTAATTATTTCAATTTGGATCCATTATACCTAGAAAATTAATTTATATTAATTTAATATTTTAGGAAATTTCGAAAGTGTGCATCCTATCACATATAAAATTTAACCCCCTCTCTTATCCACTATACACATAAGGAGAAATTCAGTTCATTAAATACCAAAAAAATCCCTTCACACAATATATAGGTCTTATTTTGGACAAAATATCAACATTATTTGGATGATGTTGTAAAGTAAAGAAGTTGTTGGAGGAAGAGGTATAGCTTTTAACCAAATTTTTTATATTTATTTCTTATTCTTCCTCATTAAAAATTTATTAAAAAATTATGGAATAGAGAAACAATATGTATTATATATTGATATTTTTTTATGATAATTTCATAACCTGTATTCATCTCCTCTTCCATCAAATAAGAAATGAAATTATTGTTTTTGAGTACGAATGACTACCGCACAGCCTCTCACGAATAGTCATAATGATATAACTAATGTATATATATGATGTTAGTGACATAATTATCAGTATTTAATGATAATATATCATCTATTTTCTTACCATTTCATCCATTGGAAAATAAAAATTTTGTTTGGGATACGTATGGATAACAACCTCCATGATGTGATGTAGTTCGTTTTTCATCAATGCATAATGTGGATTATATATATAAGTGTATTAAAATAAATACTTTTATAGTTATGATATTATCATAATTATGTAATTTTTAACAAATATATACCATATTTAAATCATTATCATTTAAAAATTAAAACATGAATCATGAATACGTATGACCTAAAGTTTCATTGATTGAAGAGTAGTTAATTTTTAAAACAATATTTTATAGTTAGTTTAAAATGTAAAATTTATATATATAATTTATAATTAATTAATTATTATTAATCTAGATATGGTGTAATAATGTCCTCTTGGACCACACTCAAATTTCCAAAATCATTTTGGACATCTGATCTGAATATCATCAAAACATCTAATGTGATCCAAATTGATTAGGTAATAGTATGTAACATGGTAATAAATAAAATCAAAGGAATAATAAAAATGAAAAATATTGTTAATAAATTAAATAATTAGAATAGTTTTATTATTTAGGAAGATAAATAATGTACTTGACAAGTTGGACTCTATGTATGGGACACTTTACTTTAAAAACTCGCTTGAAATTATTTAAAGGATTATATTCTACAATTTTTTATTCAATTTCTATATTCATTAAAAAAAATTATTTGATTATTTATATAAAAATTAATTAATTATAATGGAAATTTATTTCACTTTTCAAACTAGTTCAAATGTTTTTAGAAGGAATCTTTTTGTTTTTTTATATGGAACATTTTGATTAAAATGTTATGGGAATGTTCTATGATGACATATTCGGTGTCAATGGTTTTTTCGGATTCCATAATACTTATTTGATGTTTGTATTTCATTAAAATGTTTACTGTTTTCTTCAAAATAAAAACTATTTCCCTTTTTATGGATTATTTTTAAAATGGTTTTACATGGAATGGATATTTATATGTGTGAAAATATTTTTTGTATGAGTACAAATAATATGTTTTTAAAAGAATTCATGTGTCTTATTATGTTATAGATCATGGTAAAGGTTTATGAAAAAATGTGGTGAATTTATAACCCATGGAATAGTGGTTCCATTATAAACCAAGGATGGGTGGTTCTATTATAAACTAAGGATGGGTGGTATAATTATAAAATATGGATGGGTGGTTCTGTTATAAACCAAGAATAGGTGAGACTGATATAGCTTTTCGAGGCTTTGGGTATTTTTAAGAGAGATTAAAAGAGTGATATGAAAATGATGTACCAATTTTACTACGTGATTTATCTACTACTTCTTTGGGGTTTGAAGAAAATATTATGATTTTAGAGGGTAGAATAGTAAGATTATGTTTAAAGGAACATATATGAAAATTATTAAGGCTGCATTGTATAGC
The DNA here is from genome assembly GCA_963277665.1 of Viscum album. NCBI lineage: Eukaryota > Viridiplantae > Streptophyta > Magnoliopsida > Santalales > Viscaceae > Viscum > Viscum album. The sequence continues at coordinate 2,021,088,826 of OY728127.1, forward strand.
ATTGTGAAAAAAAATCATGTATTTTTTATGATTGAAAGTATTATTCATGTGTTATATTTTTTCTTTAATATTTATTTTGACATTTTTTATTAAAATATTTTGGTAGTGATATAAGTTTCTTGAGTAAGAACTTTTTTATTTTTAACTTATTGTTTATATTGAAAAAGGAATGTTTTATGAGTATTCATGTACTAATGTGTTTCTTTATTTCTTTTTAGATTTCCCTTAGTGATATTTTCATTCTCATTCCATGTTTTTTAAATCATTTCACATGATTTAAGGATGATTAAGAATAAATAAGAACTAAATTTGAATATTTTATAAATTTTTCATGATAAAATATGTGTGTCTTTTTAAATGTCTTGTATCGTTGGTAAAATAGATACCAATAGAATTTATTAAACATTAATGTCAGGGATTGTTATGTAATAGTTATGAATTAATTCTCTAAAATAGTAATTTTAAATGATCTTAAAAATTAGAAAATTTGAATTATTTTCAAAAGATTCAGTTTATGGATTGTTTACAATTGGATCCATAAAATTTAAACCAAAAAAATTGGCATGAAAATGGTTCTTGACTTGATCTTGGTCTTTCTATGAGTTGAAAACTAAATTTTCTATCTCATTTCATTACTCAATTTCAACTCAATTAGAAAAAATCAAATAAATAATCATCGGTCAACTTAACTTAATCAAAAATTACCTGAAAGGGTCTATAATTATCCCTCAAGATCCTCTACTACCCATTTCATGAAAAAACCTCATTATAATGTTAATTTTTACCATGATATAGGTAAATTCATCATAAATACCTAACTATTAATATTACTAAAATATGAGTAGGAATGAAGAACTATAAAGAGGGAAGAAATAAGAGAGAGACTTACCTTAAATGGTGAATCAAACAACACTAAAACATTACAGTTCAACTAATAAGAGATGGTTGAATAAAAGGGGTTGAGTTTCTACTTACACGTAGATAGGTGATTATAGAGGAATAATACCAATTTGTTTTTAAAGAAAAATCATCATTTTTTCATTTTTTTTTCTTAATAAATGGTAATTGTGCACCCCCATGAACTTCGTGACTCATAACCAATCACCCAGTAAATCAATAGTTGATTGATGCAAGTATAACCACTAATGTGTTTCTAAACTAATTGGGATTCCCACTGGTCACTCCATCGTGTACCATATGTAACTATATCCAGTATCGAGTGACTACATTGGTCGCATCCCATAATTATTTTCTAAAAAATCATCCAAAAATACCACTATAATAATTTTTTATTAACATATATATTTTCAAAACAACTATTATAACTCTAAAGATTCATCAAAATAACCACCATCTCTATCTAATTAAAAATAAAAATTTATTCTCTATTTTAATCCATTATAATCTAAAATCCACTGGGTTCACTAATACCTGACAAAGACATTTATTACAGACTACCCTTTATATGGATTATCATCCTTGAGAAGAATCCTCTTGTATACCAAATTTACTACACTGATCACTGGGATTTATTTATTTCTTCTCACCTAAATGACTACCACTAGTTCAATTTGTGTCGATGACACTCCTGAATTAAAGAAAATATATTTTATTAAAGGAATTCTCACTCTGATATATGAAATGTAAAGGTCATCACTTGAATGATAGACCTAAATAAAATTTAATTTCGATAAACATGATGATATAAAAATGAATCAACTAACATGACACTATATAAAATTTCTTATTTCTCCTTCAAATACTCATGCACCATTGTGAAAAATAACTATTCCTCTTTAATGAAATTGTTAGGGTTAATCAAATTGTTATAAAATACCTATTAACTAATATTAAACACCAATGGTTTGTTAAACTTATCTATTGTAGACTATAAACACCTAATATTGACACTCATGTATCTAATGATCATTCATATATTGATTTTATCATCTCTTACATAAGAATTGGAAAATTTTTAATACATCATCAAACTTCACCACAAGTACTAAAACATTTACAATCTATAGTACTCTAATAATTTGTTACTAAAGTCATGCATTCAGTCAATTATCAAGATCACTGACCAGATTTAACCCACTAAATTTCATCAATGAATTAATGAGAAACATTAATCATCATTGGTATAGAAACATTCTATATTCCTAATCTCTACTACAAGATGTACATCATTCCTTTAGTCCTCTATAGAAAGCCTATATTTGACTATCTCTAGAGGAATTTATGATTTCACTCATTCATGATGTAACATCAATGGGATAACTCCATTTTTCATGTATATGTTCATATGAGGTGAATAACAACGTTACATGGATTTTCCTATACCAAAATCACAACCCATGTGTGATCATTTGTCAAGCCTCGCTAGAATCTTATAACATATCTCCAAGTAGTCATTAAACTCAAGAGACTTAGAAAACATCCCAGTCTCACGGGAACCTCACAAGTCCCTGCAAAATATATGATTCCTAGTATCCATTTTCACTATCTAAATGATATTCCATTACCAATCATGATATTCTACATTCTTTTAATTATTAATGACACAAAATAACTATTTTTCTTAAATAGTAAGAGAGAATATGAATAATAACCCTCTTGTTGGTCCAAATAAATCATTTATATAACTATAACTATATCTTAAAGTGGTCATACAATCAAAAAATTATTTTAATAAAACTCATATTATTCTTTCATGAGTCGTATCCCATTAATGTTAGGCTCACACAATTAATTTTTCAACCATCCATTCCCATCATTTTAATTTTAATTCGCATAAGGAACTATCTACGATTTTGTTGCAATACATTCCCAAGGTAATACACATACCTATAACATTATCTCAACCATGAATAGCTCATGTGGAATACTTATCAGGTGAAACATATACCAATGATTCATAATATTAAGGAATCCATAAAACTATACTAGGTCTCTAGGTTAATACTTACTCATCTGAATCACACATTTGTTAAAATACAACATATTATAATTAACCAAGAGAAAAATATGAAAATCTTCCTACTACTCTACTAATACACTTAACTAATTCTATCTTGAGTAATTCCTCGTTATCACTAGGATACCTTACCTAACCTATAGAACATATATATTATACATTTCAAAACACATGAATCAACTCCCAAACATACATCTTAAGTAAATAAATGGATCATAAGCCTATGCATCCCTCCTTGGGTTCTCATCTACATTGGGGTATACACATACCGATATTACCTACTCTAGTATGGCCTTTAAACCCTTGTTCATATCAAAACGAAATTACTATCAATCAAGAGTGGTCACAAAGGTAATTTTCATCAGTTTTAATTAGTTAATTTCAGACCAATAATTAATTTTTTAAAACAACATATTTTCTTCAATCAAATTATCTGACACCCATTTTTAAAAAAACTAGTTTTCTATCCAAAGAAATCATACACATGTCTGGTTAACATATATATTGTGTAAGATGTATATCTATACAACCACTTTTCACCATATTATCTGAGTAAAATGATAAATCATAACTTATAACATTGGGATTTATCAAAAATATCTCAACTATAATTTTAAAAAAGTAATCATTATAATCTGAAAACATATATTACATCAATTTCCACTCATACCGTTGTTAATGTGGGAAACATATTACTTCATCCCATGATTTTATCAATACTATCTCCATATTCCAAACCCTAAAATAATAAATAAGTAAAAAATGGATAATATATCATTTTATAACATTTTTAGCACAATCTACCCAAATTGTACATGTTATGGGTAATTGTGTGACCTCAAGTGTGCTACCCCATATTCCAAAGTCTACTAATAACCATTTAGAGAAGTAAATACATTTCTTGAGACAACACCATTGATATTACAATTTAAAATATTAGTATATAACTAAAACACCATGAAACGTTTAATAAAATAAATACAATTTTTAATTATAGTGAATGATCAACTATAATAAATATTGTACCCATGTGATAACAAATAAAACCCTTTAAATATATTTGATGAGTATCACCCAGTGGGGTATAGTAATCATGACATAAAAAGGAACAAAATAACAAGGATACGATACTATAATATTCTTTTTAATTTCATCGATTCTAACTTTTCATCCCCATCAACCAACACCTACTAATTCACCAGTTCTGGGACCCTTAACCATACTTTTATATTAAACATATGCTCTAAAAGTTCACCAAGTCTTCTGTAGAGGATGTGAGTATAAAAAAATTTAAAAAACTACCTTTATAACCTTTAAAAAATCTATTATATATGTTCATTAATATACATTATAGAATAAAAGTTGTAAAAAACACAGGAAACTCATATGTTGTAACAACTTGTTCTTGTATAGCCACTATGGTGACCAACACTACCTAATTTTCCCAATTTAGGTAAACTAGATGATCATTCATGGTAATGCATCATAAATATCACTAATGTACCACCTTAGAGATGGAAATCCCATAGTGTTATAATTTGATCCACTTATGGATGATTTGATAGGGACATACTATTAGATCCAATATAGTATGTTTAGGTATATCGTTTTTTAATATGAATATGAACCAATACGGTCAAACTGGATGATAAAAGTGGTAGGATTAGGTTTAATCATGGTTAAACTATGTGAAATTAAATTGTTACAAAATTTCTTAAATGATATTATATTCTTGTTTTTATCCTTTTTCAACCGATAGATGATCCAATAGGTACAATATTGTGGGGAGAATATAATATTCTAGAGTATAGACTTAGTTAACCTATATCTATGTATAGAAAAATACTAATTAGAGGAAATATGATAAGCTTGATTTTTTTTCATTGTTTAACCAGCCATTGGGTGTTGGGACATGACAATATAGGAAATGATATAATTTATCCATTTAACTATTTCAAGGTTCTTGGAATTTCAAGGTTAATGTCATCATATTCACATTCTATATATTGAATGAAAGTTCTAATCATCAACTAAAATGCTAGGGTAATAATCCAAATCATGAACGAAACATGCTTCCTAATGTTTCTAGCTTATGGATAATAACCCCCATCAACCTCAGGACCCAAATATCCTAATAAACCATTTATATAGCTCTCCACTAATATAGACTATCTAAACCACAAGAATTCAGTAACATATATCTTTAATATGGAGTATATCCATCTAGGTAATAACTCACAACTCTTATTGATCGCCTCACAAATTATGATCCCATAGTCCATAACTCATCAGTCACTATCTCTTGAGGCATATGTCAGATCAATCACATGATAGTTTACTCTATACTCCACCATCAATATAACATCTATCATATTCGTGTGAGACTACACATAGACAACACCTTTAACCAAACCATTCTCCCAAGCCACCTATCAAGGTGACATAACCAAAAAGGCTCATCCTTGTCTCTTACTATATAATAACTCCAAAGGTGAATCGATCACTAGGTGGCTAACTAACAACTCTTCCAAATTCACAATCTCTCTTATTATCTCTTGTGGAGTTGTAGGGCCTATCATAAAATTACATTTCCAAATTCATGAGTAAACTCACTGATAATTACTTTATTATAATAATTTACAATAAAATCTATCACCTAGATCCCACATAGCTCAGAACTCCTGATGTAGCATCATACTTCTTCACACATTCCTCTTTGTTTACATAGGTCACAACATATAGTTTGATACCATTAATGGGTTGTAAAATAAATTAAATTAAGTCTCGAAGTCTTAAATTAAGTATGGATAATATTTAGAACTCATGGAAACATTTTTGAATATACAAAATAACCGTTATAGGTCACACGGGCACTGTATCAGGAACTATAGCAGTACTGTACATGGTACAGGTACTGTAGTAGAACTACACACTGTTCAGGTACTGTAGCAGAACTGTACACTGTGCGGGTACTGTAGTAGGCACTATAGCAGGTACTGTTCAGTATTGTTGCAGCAGGAACTATTCACCTTTGGGCACCGGTTTGGGCTTGGAGTCCTTAAGGCTTTTGGGCCACCAAGGCCTTCGAGTCAGTAGGGCTTTCGGGCCATCTTCAAGGCCCTCGGGAAACCTCAAGGCCTCCGGGCCACATGCAGTTTCACCATACACACTACAAAAAAGGAGCAGTCCCAGAAGAGGATTCAAAGTAGGTGCACTCACCAGAGCAGAGCCAAATGGATTGTCAGAATGATAGGGTATGGATATGCAATATGTACCATCCTATGATTGCACGGGAAGCCTAGCCAGATGGACATGTAAATGTGGAGAGATACTATCATGACGTAGATGTTGTGGAGGGGTAGTTCCTTGTAGATAGTCTGGTTGAATTCCCTAAGACCTTCGGGTCATGTAATCTCCTAAGCCTACAAGACTTGTATTCTCTTAGCCTACGGGCCTTTTAAGGGTTACCCCTCATCCCTTGAAAGAAGGGTTATCAAAAATCAATAAAAATGATTGCATTCGGGCCATTCATGCAGGTATTGGTTCATCATAAGGTTTGTCTTTTCCTCTTTTAGTAAATAGTTTTTCATAAAGACTATATAAGGACAAATAAAATGAGTTTATCTAAAATGGATCAACTACCTCACTTGATTTTTCATAATTAATTCTTGTTCGCACAACTTTCCTTTATTTCTATGATCCCCAAGTAGTGTCACATAACAAAAATTATAAAAACGTTCATTCCAACATTCCATGACATTATCGTGGTCCCCTAAAAGAAAAATCCAAAATTTAAAATCATAATTATTTAGAATATTTTACCCTAATTTGAGAAAATATATTAAATAATCATCCAATGAATAACCACTATAAAATTTTTGAGTAATAGAGAATAATAATACTTTTAAAACCACCATTACCCATTATAAAAAAATTCTAATCTTATCAGTTGCATTTCACCATAATAAGGTAAAATATTACATGAATACATAGATAGATAGTTCCCCATAAATAAAATGAGAAATAACGAAGCGGAAAGTGGGGTGAAAGAGAAAATAGGTTATCATAATATATTTAACCTAACCACTCCAAATCACCAAGGATAAATTGAAAAAAAAATGAGGAGAAGGAAAATGGATAGAGGATCTACACCCCTTTATTGGATATCATGAGAGTAAAAACCACGTGATGGTTTTATATAAAACTCTAAATTTCCATCACCCCCCCCCCCCACCGTCACCTTTAGAAAAATGTATCTAGGAATCACTAGGTAACTAGTGACCCTAAACTAGCCCCCCAGTGGGTAAACCAGTGGAAATACCCACTAGTTTCTCTACCAGATAACAGGTGAAACCTTATTGAGTACGTATTGGCTACATAAACCATCTCCATTTATCAATTTTTTGATATTCGTTCTAAATACCACCTACAGAATTTTATATAGACTCTTTCATATATAAAACCTCAGTCTCAAATATAAGGATTGTCTAGAATAACCTCTATCCCAATACATGTATATAATTTAAAATTTTGTCTAGATTTCAATCCATTTGAATCTATCGTCTCCTGGGTCCACTAACACCCAATGACATAGGTTGTTACATTTAATATCATTGTTATTAATATATATGTACCATTGAATGATCTAGATTCGGTGAATGCATATGGGAAATTATTTTTTAAAAATTTTCCATTTAAAAAAATAAAATTTTCTCAACTACTATAAAATTATCATTATAAATAATAAATAAATAATAAATTCAATAAATTAAATACCAAGAGTATTTTTTTATTTTTTCCCTATTTATCTACGTCACTAATCTAATCCCTAATTTACATGATGTTATCATTGATTCATGAATCAAAAACATAATTCATTAAATGATATCAACACTTATTCTACAAATTTGAGGAAAATAAATATTGATATATCATGTGCTACTGTGAGGGAATTGAGTGTTTCACTTCATTTTTTGCTGATCATAGTGGAAGGATCATACATTATCTTTATAAAATATTGAGTTTACTGGGAGGATTCACTATAATTCTATCTCTAGATCCTAATATGTGAATTATATAGAATGATAATTTTCTGTCAAATAGCTAAAATATTTTAATTTTTATAGATAAGTTAAAATTAAAAGAATTGCACTGATGTATTCTGTTTTAATTTACCCAAATAAAAACCCCATGTCACCTTCCAAAAAATAATAATAAAAAATTATTATTTTAGGATATATATATTTATATAATTTTATTAATTGAATAAATAAATATTTATTTATTTATATAATATTAAAAATTCTTTTATTGGATCATTATCCTCATCTAAATTCACCCACAAAAATTATTAATTTGTGACCAATAAAATTATATAGGATCAATAAAATAAATAATATATTTATATAAATTTATAATATATATTTATTTAATTCAATTAAATTATTAAAATAATTATATTTATGTATATCATGAATAAAAAAATTATTCTTATTTATCTTATAAATAATTTTGAAATTAAACTCAAATCACTTATCCTTGACTTCAATGATATTAGGATTTAATTTATACTCAATATATCATGAAAAAATATCATTAAAAAACTGCGAATAAATTTATTTTCAAAATTAAATTCTATTGAATCTAATGATATTTTAAATAGACATAGGTTGTGCTCCTCTATTCTATTATATTAGTGACAATATGTCTAACCCATAGCCCATGTGTAGTATCGAGGAAAACATCCTGCCCCCACAATGAAAAGGATACTTCATTAAAACAATAATGATAACCTTCATAAAAATGATACTATGTAATATAATATCTTTTTCACATGATATCTCATATGGAATGATTCATATTTGCACCATAAAACTTTATATATGATTTATCTTTCTTTTAATTATTGAGAATAAATTCTTTATAAACTACCATGGCCATGGATTTTAGTCATATACTTTTATCCAAATTAATGGGACAGAGATAACATATTTTATAACTAAAAATTTAAATTTCATATATTAATCATTAAATTTAATTCCGAATTATTCATAATGAATTACCACTTTTTTGGCATTGTTAATTTTAAGCGGGATTCAAATTATGACTATATTATTTATCTTTCTAATCACTAGCTTTGAAGGAATACTATAAATCTTGTCTCGGTTTAAATGTATAAAAAAATTTAATATCTAAATAGAAATTTTAATTTTAATTTTAATACCCAAAATTTAAATATATTAACATAATAAATAAGAATATTTTTTTACAATCCAATGATTTTATATTTTTAAAAAACCACTTCTAGGAAGGTTTAAGAGGAAACCCATAATATACATGAGATGAAATCATAGATAAACCAGTTGCAAAACTATAAATATAAAAAATATACCCCATATAAATTCAAATATTAAAATGAAAATAATTATAGGAAATAGGGATCCATAGGATAGAATCGCACCTTAATCCATACACCCATGTGACCAATGTCGCCTCTCGAGAAAAATATTTTCCATATTCATTTTCATCACCTAGGTCCCCAGACAACTGACTCTAATCATGAGAAACCTTTAGAATCACTAGAATATCCCCCTATATATAAAAATATATCCCTTTTTTAACATTGATCAAAAAACAAAGTACCATTTTCGTTGAATGTAAAACACTATGAGTAAAAATCACAGGACCATCATGAAAACTAGTTTAAAAACACATTAACAATTAATTAATTACTATCAGAACCACAAACACAACATTCATATGTTGATGATGAACCAATAAAAATCACCATCAAAAGACATATCAAAAATATGTATCACCATATAATAATTCATTCAATGAAAACTATATCACTAGATAACAAAATTTTACAGATATAAATAATCATGAAGCTAAAATACCCAAAACACAAATATTGGTCAACAATGGGATTACCCTAAACCCCAGCCTCAATAAAGGTTTTAATGGAATCTAATTATTCATCAAAAATAAATCACTTAAAAATATTATTGAAATAAACCGTGGATGATAACTCTATCCCTCAGCCTTCAGAATCCACAGTTGCTAAAGTATATGACACCCATAGAATAATGTAAGCAATATAGAACCACTTTGGGAAATAAGTAACACCACCAAGTCCTAAGGGGACCCATGAGTATACCCCTAAGTTGTTCCAGCACTATACGATACACCATGTTCCTTCCATCAGAGTAGGAAGTAAAATTGGGAATCATTTGATAGGTGGTGCAAGAAACCATTTGGACTTAGAAAGAAGAAAAGTGTGAATCACATATCTACAAAGAGAGATGAATATGTAGGGATATGGTAACCCAAAAAAATATCAAAAATCAAGAGATTTAATATAGAACCAAAATCCTTTTTTAAAAAAGAATAAAAAACCTGAGGTTTAGAGTGGATATACCATCACCAAGGGATAAAATGATAGAAACTAATACTTATTGAATGCATAATAAATGATTTAAGTGTACTGAATTTTTATAAATATGGGTTCATGAGATAAGTTAAATTTGATTTAGTTTAATAAATGATCATGTTTTAGTCATAATTAAATCCATGTAAATTGTTAGTCTAGTATCTACTCTATAATCAGAAAATTCCTTCCTTCTTATGGTAAAACACTTTGATTAAATTAATGAATAGGTGATTCAACACCATATTTATACAAAGTAAGTCAAAGTAAATCCATAAACTAAAGAATTATGATTCATTTGTTTATTCATTAACTATAAATCAATTATTCAATAAATAGTTAACACATATAAAGAAAACTAATATGGTATAAAAGAATATAAATTAATGAATAAATCCAACATAAATTAATATTAGAAACAAATAAATTTAGAAACTAAATAACCATTTATTAAAAAAACATTCCAAAAGACATATATTAACTCATGTTTTTATAATAATAAAAAATTTGATCCATGGTAAAAATGAGAGAGGTTACTAAAATATTTATCTAAACAAACCAAAACCCTTATCCTTCTAGTGTCTATCCAAGTTCATTAGTTAGTGATCCTTTAATATTGATTAACTTTTTATAATACTTAAAACTCTTTTTAGATAAACAATTAATCTCATGAAATTTCCTTTACTCCAATCATGGTCATTAACATTATTTCCTTATTTTGTCTTTATTTCATCAACCAAAATATCTAAATGGTATAACACTCCCCCATGGAATTCAAGAAAATCTTAGCCCATAATGACCAATACCACGATGTGTATTTTTATAATCTTTTACACATTTAGTATAAACCACATCATGTTCTTGAAAAATACATGACATAAATTTATTCAATTTTCATTATCTTTCTAAAACATTCTCCAATGTCATCCTTAATATTGTCATGTCATAAAACAATAAAAATAAACATAATTAAACATGAATAACTCATTTATAAATAATATTTTTAGACAAAAATAATGAACCTTTTTTATCTATAAATTTCATGTACACATAAACTATTTCTTGTGCCCTAGAATATATCTACACACTACCGTGAATAAAATACATCATATTAGTGCTTTAAATATCACAATCAATAAAATAAAATAATTATCCACGAGGAATAAACTCATAAGGGTAAAATAAAAAAATAATTTCACCTCCATTCTTTTCATGAAAATCAATAATCCATCTATTTTAGTTTTCATCATAAAATAATGATACTTATATTTTTTTCTAATCACATCCTTCATAATATTTAAAATATTGGCATACTTGTGAAATTACAAATTGAAAAATTATTTCACTCATTACACAAGATTATTTAATTGAGATTATTCTTAATATCAATAATATGTACAATATCCAAATTCTTGAAGGAAATCTAATTATCTACACACAAATCAAATCAATATAATTAAGTGGAGTTTTTAAAGAGTATTTTAAAGTTAAATGTTGGTTTTTCATACTGTAAAAAATTCAAATAAAGGCCCAAAATGGAGACTGCATTCTTAAATCACAATCTATGGTTTACAATTATCCTGAAATATATTTTACTCCATATAAGTTTTATAATATAAATCACCTCCAACCCATCTAATATTGTTAATCATAGTTTTAAAAACCTTATATTTAAATAAAACAATCAAATTTTTCGACTCTCTCAAATTTTATCATTTCAAATTATTTTTTTATAATGATTTTGTAACCATGCATGATCAATATAAAGTAACTTGTGAACCATTCACCCAATAAAAAATATAATATACCCTATAAATTTTCTATTTTAATTAAAAAATCATATAAATTCTATCAAAAAACACAAACATCATCTTTATACTTAATCAAAATCCTACAATGATTCCAAAAAAATATTTTAGGAAGGATAAATTGCTATAGAATATGGATTCCTATATGTAAATTAATAGTGTCTATAAGATTAATGAAAATATAAAACATAATGTCGGTCTCAACAATTAAATGGAATTAAAAAGTAACCAAATATGGACTCAGTCATCAAAATGTGGTTTGAAATCATCATGTTTTAAAAAGGATTAAAGTGAATGTTCTAATAGTCATTTGTATCCCAATATTCTCTCAATATATCGGTTATAAGAATGAATATGTCAAAATATTTTTTAATACCTCTCCAAAATGGGAATGTAAACCTTAAAAAATCACATATAGAATGAATAATAATATTAATAAATAAATTTATAAAAACATTATAAAATTGCAGCATGAAATTTTGTGAGAAATTTTATTTAAATAAATCAAATAATCATCCAAAATCATGGTTAATAAATTCAATGTTATCACATTTATATTTTTTGATCCACCCATAATATAAATCTTTAAATCTTTAAAAAAAGAACCATTATAACAAGGTATGATATTATTATAATGAAAATATGTGTATCATAGAAAAAACATATGGTAATAAATCTTCGTGTGGAATAAGATTTCAAAAATAATTGCTAAATAATATGGGAAATGTAAGAATTTAAAATAAAATTCTCATATATACTGAGGATAATAGTATTTTTTTCTATTATCAAGTGCCTTTATCCAAAATTATATAGTTATAAAATAAAAAATTATAAATAAATGTACATTATTCATTCCATTTAATCTCCAAAAGATAAGGGTGATTTAAATCTATCCGTCCTTAAAAAAATTCTTGATAAATTGATTCATAAAATAATTCAAAATTAATAATTCCTAAGAAAGAAATAAAAATTTCAGTTTTCCTTCCATAAGGTCATTATTTAAAGTCTTTTAGATAGACATGACCTCACCATATTATATGATAGAATAATAGAAATAATTTATCAAATCCAAATCCATAAATAGGAAACGTTGATATTTCTCCATATCGATGTGCTCCCCAGACCAATACACCCAGATCTTGTGTTAAAAGAATTCACTTTACATGTTGGAGTTGACACCAACTAAAGTGAACCAAATTTTAACTTTCATAATGAAAAATTCAAAAAAAAATTATCTAATCACATAAGTTTGAAAGATAGTTTAGGAATGGAGTTTTAAATGATTGGGAAACACATTTAAAAACCCCATGTCTTTCTCATAAAATTGGTATTTTCCCATTATACATAAATTTTCTTAATAGATAATAATCTTTAAAGAGTTATAAAAAAATAGTTCTTACATTTATTCTTCTATTTAATTCTAGACACGTTTTATTTATTCATGATATTTCATTGTTGAACTTGTTATAATTATTACACATCATTAGGACCAATAAAAACATTTTAAAATGTGGGATGATAAAAAATATATCATTAAGGTATATAATAATAATTGAAAATTTTTATTCCTTTGAAAAACAAAAAAAAACCTATAAATGTTACCCTTTTCATGTAAAAAACATTGATCAAAAAATAATCACTAAATTTCTCTTTAAATGAATTTATTTTCCCATAGTGTTCTATACAACCTTTCTTAAGAAAGAATAACTGAAAATATAATAATCATGGGAGTTTCTTGGGATGATATAATCATAATATTCTTGTAATAACTGTTACAATGGAATAACTTACCTTGTTAATTTCAATTAATTCATAGGATTTTCATATATATAGTTAACTTATAATAAATAACATGAGAATGAAATATATACAAGTATAATATAAATAATTAGATGAATAAAAATCACTATTTCCATGGTTATTGAATAGATATTTCTAGAAATTATTATATGAAATTCAAGTACTCTGAACCAAAATCTCTTATAAACCATCAAAAAATATCATCAATGAAAACATGTATACATTAAATTTCTATTAACCAATACATCTTACATACCATCATGGAATATCAACCAAGACATTGTTATTTTATGGGAAAGAATAAACCAAGTGATTCCAATTATGGTTTCTCTCATGAGACCTAATAAATGAATCGAAGGTCTATAGAAAACCACGCCTATAACTTACTCTTGTAAAATGAATTAATATATTTTATTATAAATACTAAACATAATCTGTATACCTTAAATTTAATAAATATCATTACTGAATAATGTATGTGAAATGTTAATATTCCTCGGCTAATAACATATCATGATCATAAGCCTTCCAATGAAATAAATTGGATTATATCATTATATTATATACCAAGTGTAGAAACAAACATTAATGTATGTTTTCATATATATAAAAACACGTTTATAAAAACATTATAATGTTACTTTGAAATCTATAAGAAATATTATTTTATTTTGTTAATCAAAAAATCCAATGGATTTTGGGAATATGATACTATTTAAATAAAGATAACAAATTATAAAGTAATATTTATAATGGATTAAATATATTATAGTGGAAAAAAATTATTTATTAAATTTTAAAAAACATATTTTCTTCACTTTTTTAAATAAAGTCCAAAATAGCTTGTTCAAAAAAAGGTTTAAAATTCCTTTTTAAGCCTTTATAAAAAAAGCTGGGAGCAGTTTAAAATGACCATTAAAAATAATTTATGTATAAATTGGAACATTATTGAAACATTTTTAAAAACATGAATGTATTTTAAAAATATATTGAAAGGATGACTTTAATATAAGGTTTCAATGAAAATTGATTACCTTGTGTCCTTACTCACTAAGCATGTCTATTAATTTCATGAATAATACACTTATATTAATTTTTTAATTGATTAATTAAATTTTCAAATTTCATTACATTGTCATTATTTTTGTATCCCATTTATTTTCATGTTCTATTTACTGGTTTAATCAGTTAATTTCATGTCGGATGTTTTGATGTCATTCAGTCAAAAAAAGATTTAGTGAGTTGAACATGGTCAAAGTGTTCATGGTTCCATCATATACTAAATCTTAAAGATGTTATAATTATCATGTTTATACATTATATATAATGATAAAACTATCTATGTTAGGTGGTAATGAAAAATGAGATATGTCATTCAGGAAAGTGGTATTCTTTACGTAGATAATGGATGGAATGAAAATAAATAATATTATTGTTTAATTTAATATAATAATATTTTCAACGAATAACATATTTATTCATTAAATCCATTATTTGTCCATAAATGTATGGAATAAATGGGAAACGAATCCTATTAATTCAGGGAGGTGGTAGTCCATACATACACAAGATAGATGTTTTTATTTTGAAATGGATAGAAGGCGGATAAGGTAGATAAGAGTTTAACATTATGAAATATTAATTTTTTTATAATATATATATATATCCATTAAATACATATTTATAACCATCCATGTGAGTTGTTGATTATAAATGAATCCTATTCCATTATGGAGGGGGTATTCTACACGTACAGACAATAGAGGTTTTCATTTACCATAGGATTTAAGGATATATAAAATAGTAATTAATAAATTATAATAAAATTTAATTATATTAAATAAAATAATTTAAATACATTTTTATGTTTATAATATATTTTAATGAGATATAATAAGAAATAAACATTATGTAATTTGGTTATGATTTATAACTCCTCCTTGGATATCATGCATTAGATTACACCTTATCCTTTTAATATTAACCTTTTGTTAAAAACCTAACCTCTAGGATGTGGGTTGGGGGTCTTTAAGTTATTTAATTATGTATTTTTCATTTTATGTTTCTCAATGTGTGTAGATATGTGAGAAGAGGAGGTCCACTTTTATAAGTGAGGGGAGTGGAAGTCATGTAAATATTCAATGATATAAAATAATATAATTTTATTTTCAAAGGAAAGTGGCACCAATTATTCGAATTTAAAATATAGGAATATTGAATTTATAAATACACTCAAAAAATTCATATTAATAATCTTGTAATTGATATTTTAATAGTTGTATCATATTTTAATGATCTAGTTAATCTTTTTAATCTTTAATGTGGTTATGAACTTTTACCATGGTAACTATTCATTTTGATTAAAATTTAAATTAACTTCATTAAGAAATTTGAGTATTGTTATAATAAATATGAAATACTTTTTCTAAGAGTCAATTTCTATTTTATTTTTAATTATCTTTAATATAAATTATCAAAACATAATAAAAAATTTATATAAATGTGTTTTTCAGAATAAAAATGATTCTTCAACAAAATGATGTATAATGTGTATTAACATGGGATTAATTGGATTAGTGTAAATAAAATTAGAATTAATTGAATTTAAAACAAATAACACTATTATAAACTCTATAGATACTTGATAAAATGTAACAGACCTAATTTTTTTATGTGAATAAAAGCATTACTTAAAATTTTAAAATATCAAACATAGATTTGTAAGATAAAAAATTCTAATGAAATAAATTATATTAATGATTAAATATATTTTCATTCTATCAAAAAAATCATTAACATTCAATTAATTCTTATAGCATGATAATGTCAAAAAAGTGAATGTATTTGTTAAATCAGTATATTCAAAATTCACCCAAAAAATAACTATTTTGGACTGAATCCAAAGAATAATATTATGATTATTTTTAAATAATTATTTATCATATTAATTACATTTTATTAAATTAATTTTCTAAAATTATTATGTTTTTATTTTCAATTAAAATAAAAAAATTAAAGAAAAACTACATTCATAGAAAAATAACCCCTTTAAAATTAAATTGTTTTTAAGATTATCTAATATCTTTTCCCAATTAGTGCTAATTTATATTTTTTATATCTTATATTAATAATATATTTATTTTTAACTTTTATATTAAAAAATTATAATTCACTTTATTTTGGGGTTGCTTATACCAAATGTTATTCGAAAAGATGTCTATTTAAAGTAATAAAAACCAAAATATTGGGGTGTTACATTATATTCACATAAATAAATTATTTCCAAAAAATTTATACCTCATGTTCATTAGAAAAGGGTTTAAACAAAATAAACATCAATTAAATGTAGTGTAGGATGACTTCAAACCCCATTAATTTAGTATCACAAAAAATAACAAAAACCATAAAATAGTAGAAATGAGAATCAATGTGGAGTTGAAAATAAATATACGTAAATGGAAATAAATAAATTTTAATACAAATATAACAAATATAATTTTTAAAATAAATTTATTGTATATATAAAGTCTAAAAACCCATAACATAATAAACCCATAATTATGGGTTTAATAGAAGTCTTGAAAAAGATGTTTCCTTCTGTTAAAGAAAATCCAAAAAAAATAGACATTGATATAGTTCCCACTCATCCTTATGGTAAAATAACAACATTTTTAAATATGTTATGAGAAAAAAAATATCATTAATAGATTAAAAATAAAGAAACCATTTTTCTCATTTTAAAATTTTTTAAATTTCATAAAACTTTTACATTTAATATAGTTAACCTTTGGCTCAAAATAATCATTTACTTACTAATGATTTTAAATCCACTTCAAAAATCATTACCTAAAATATATCATAATAATGATTAAAACAAATTCAAAATCATGATTTTTTCTTAAAAACATGTTTAATCATGAAAAAAATTTCATTAAAAACAGACTTTTCACCCAAAAAAGTGGAATAAAAATTCTCCTAAACATAAGCATATTGTCTTACCTTATGAAATAAAAAGACTTCCATAAAGACTTATTTTTTGGAATTTATTATTCATGTAGGTACCTTGGGAAATCACCTTCATATCACTCTAATAATCAGTCCAATAATCACTCTTATAAATGTAATAACCAACTTGATTAACTCCAATAGATATTCCAGGGCGAAAAAATAATTACGTAATGTGTTGGAGGGCTATATAAGGCTCACAAGTCATCATGACAAATTTCCATGGACTGTAACTTTCATAAAACAAATATAATAACAATTTAATTTTTTTATTTATAAAATAATACCCTTTTTAAATAGGTTGATAGGGAACCCTTACATGATAATGATGCACTTAGATTACACGTACCAACTGCGTAGTGGTACAAAGGACATTATATGAATGAAGGATAAATGTAAATATCCAACCCTAGAAAACTAAATCCCCATATTCTTGTATCCATAAACTCTATCATTTATTCCATGAAATTCTTGTTTATGGCTAGTCATTGATTCCTTCTTGGTTAAGGACTTTAATAGGTGATTCATATCCACTCCATGATTGAACCCCACATTTAATCGATCACTATATATTTCCTTTTCATTTTTATACTCTCCAATGGTTTGTAACTACAGTAGCACAAATCTCTAATGCCATCCATGAACTAGAGACCATATATCTAAAAGGCCTTGTTAAATTATTGGCCTATAAGACATGTGGCCCAATTACCATTAATTGATCGAAGGACTTATGGCCTGAAATCCCAATTTAATGACCCAAAATCCCAATTCTTAGGAATATTCCCTATAATATAGAATCTCTATAGTACCTACTACAATAATGCTACAATAACTCAAAAATCCCCCCCATCCTAAATTAAATTTCATGTATTTTCGATAAAGGATCATAGGATATACCACTCCGGTGCACCCCAACTATATACATTAAACATTTAAAATATTTTATTACTATAAAAAATCTCATAAATTATTTTGTTCATAAAATATGGAGAAGATCTTTTAGTTTTCACATAAAATAAGGATAAAAATATTTTTTCTAATAAAAACACTTATAAAAAAATTTCTTAAAAGAAGGGGAAATAAAATAATCTTTGGAATACCATGGAACATGTATTAAAAGATTCATAAATAATAAGTTTCATAATATTAGTAAAATATTTTCATGATTAATAAGATAAAATCGTTTTTTTTTTCAATTCGGTAAAATGATTCAAAAGTAACTTGTATGCAAGACACTAAATTACATTTAATTTTAAACCATTTTTAGGTAATTTAAAATAGATTAAAATAAAAAAATAACTAGGTTTTAAGTATAAATAATAACATTCATGAAAATTTTAAAATAACATAAAAAGTAATATATATATATTTGAAGGAAAACATTAAAACTATGTTTTAAATAAAAATCACTTACCTTAAGTCCCAACACATTTCATAAATACTTTAACTCATATGTAATAAAATTTTATAAATTTCCTAAATACATAATGAAATTTTAATGTTAATTCCATTATTATTATCTCTTTTATTTTATTTAAAAACCTATCTTTTAAACATACTAAATAGGTTATGTTTATGATGGACAGTTTTCATACGTTTGGTTCATAATTTCCAAAATAACATCGGTTGGCACACCACGGTCATAGGGTTAATGATAAAGAATATGATAGTTATTAAATATATTATGATTTTATTTTTTATAAAATAAATATACTTTTGAACCATTCATCTATGGTGGTCATGAAAAATTATTTACATTTCTTCCTGGAGATGGTAGTCTATTTGTAAGTGTGAGCAATGTATTCCTTCTTTATACAGGATGGAAAAGAAATAAACTATGTAATGTTTTACCTTTATATAATTATAAAAATGATATATATTCCATATTTATTCATTACTATCATCCAAATGTTCATCCATGTGATTTGAAAAGGAAAAGCAAATGACATCACTTCGTACAGGCGGTAGTGCACACATATGCATGAGTGATGTTTTAATTTAATATACGATATAAAAGGATATGAAAATGGGGTTGTTATATGAATTCTATAACAATTTAGTATATTTATTTTACTTATGTTATCTTATAATCATTTTTATATAATATTTTATAGATTTAGAATAATAAATAAACAAGAAAACACTCAGTTTCGATTTGTACCACTTCCTTGGAAAACGTCTTTCAGATTTCTCACTAATCCTTCTACTATTAGTCCATTGGAAATACTAGAAAATATAGAATGTGATAATGAAATTTTACAAAGTTTGTTTTTAATATTTTTGAGATTATGCGGAACTTGATTTGTGTTTTAAAAATAATGAAGGGAATTCTTTTTTGAGGTAAACAAGTCAATTTAATTTTCTCTAATTTTTCTATATTTAAGGGTCACGAATGTAATTTTAAAAAATTAAAAGTGGAAAATTCAGGGACCATCAATTATAGGCTTAATAATTTCACATATAATTGGGTTAATGTAGTGTTTTAAGGATTTTATACTTATTTACAAGTAATTTGTAAACATTAAATATCATTTAAATTCATTTTTAATGAAAATTAACATATTAGGATTTTAAAGGAATCATGATTACAAAGGAATTAAAATATAAATAATCGAATCAACAATAATACCTTACTATTATCTAATAAATTCATTCAATACAACTATTTATTCCGAACATATTAATTTTAATGTTTATAAAATCATTTATTTCATTTTTCTAATGTAACACGACCATTGCATTTGTGTTGCTTAAGAATTCGATGTAATTATACCATTAATAAAAATTAAAAATGAATTAACATTATAATACTTATTAATTAATTCTCAAAATAATAATTTTTAACCATTTATAACTTGTTTTTGTCAATATGACAAAAATTAGATATTTAAAAAAGAAAGAGACATGTATTATGTAATTTTTCTTTACTTAATAATATGAAGGTCATAATTAAAAGAAATCGGCGCACAATTTCCATAATTTTTAATATATGTTGGTAATTTAAACAATAATATCATAAAAAATAATTAATATGAGTTATTTTAACATATAAAAAATTATAAACTTTAATTAACTTGTTTTACCCATTACCATTGGGATAACTTTTTTCTATGGTTAATAATAATTATGATAAAAAATAAATTAAAAATCAATAAAAAATTTGATAATCCTAATAAAAAATGAAATCCATTTTTTTATTATAAATTTCTATAAGAGGTATAAATTACATTAAATATATGTTTGCAAAATTTAATGAAATTTTTTTTTCAAAAAATGATTGATATAATATTAAAAATGATTTTATAAAATAATCAAGCCACAAGAAGTTAATTGTACAGTTTTTAACAAAATTGAACTTATGTAACTTTTAAAAAAACAAAACCAAATTTTATATTTAAAATACTTCTATTAAATTAAAATTAATGAAATTTTTTGTTAAAATGTTATTTTCATATTCACCCAAAAATCTATATTTTGAAAATTCAAAAAAAAATAAGATTATTTTCATATGATGATTTCAATAAAAATATCCATTTTTCAAATAATCTTTATAAAATTCGTAGAAATTAATAATAAAATAGATGTGTAAAATGCAATAAAATTTTTTTTTGAAGAAAATTTATTTTTGAGGTGTGAAATGAATTAATGATCATTCCTTATCGAATAACACTAATTAGATGAATGATAATTTATTTTATTAAATATATGATCTATAAATTTCCTTAAAAAAATTCATCTATTGTTTGGGCCAAAAGGGGCCTAGATTCCATGAGAGGGTGGTGAATCTGGGTATGGATATTCTATTCAAAATTTTCCTTTCCCCACTGGATTTTGACTTCTTTATTATAAGGCTAACGTTGTTTGCACTTATATTTTACTGTTTATCTTATTCTTTGCTTCTTTATCTTATGATGATGCTTTGAGTGCAATTTAGGAAACCAAGCAGACTGACACACAAACTTTTACTTGGTTCACCCTCACTGGGATACGTCTAAGGAGAATACATCGATGATGTCCCAATGTTCCAACCTCACTAAAAGTGCATTGTGGTTTACATTGTTTGAAGGGTACTGATTGTCCCTTATGGTTTACAATAAATCATGAGATGATAGCTCCTTGATCTATCAGCTGAAGTGTGCTTACTGCTTCTTTAGAAGATCCACTCACAATTTCTAGACCTGTAGGTATCTTCATTATCTCTAATTAAATATTTATCCATAACTGTTAATAGATGCTCTGTTGACGTCCTACATTGACCTGTTGATGAATCTCTCTTTGCACAAGATGTATAGGGAAACTCCAAATCTTTCACGCAGCCCTTACTGTGTCTTTCACACAACTTTATCCTCTTTCTCACAATATTACACTTTTTTTGTGAAACACTCCTTGCACACAACTTATGTCATTCGCGCAACTAAAATACTACGTGCAACTATTTTAGCATTCGCGAAACTCAAAATCTTTTGCAAAACTCTCTTTTCTCAAATTTCTTACCTGATCTGGTGCTCGAATTTTCTCTAACTGCCGATCTCTTTTGAATTAGGGTGGGTCACCTCGTATTTATAGGCATTCTAGACCCCTTCACGGAAGATTTATCTTTTGTCATGAAAGTTCCTCTTCAAGCACACAAAGCTTCATTTTATGTCACATTTGGTGCGCAAGTTCATTTCGTGCAACCTCTTCTTTCACGTCCATGCCCAAAACTTTCAAGGACATCATTCATTTTCAATTTTTTGACATTATTCTCCCAAAGTATGCATTGCGCGCATGTTTCCTTCACACAACTCCATCTTTCATGCACATCTACAAATCTTTCATGCACAACAATAATTTTCCATTATTCAATTGTCTGACCCCGAAACATGCCTTACGCGCAAGTTTCCAAACCACACTATATCTTGCACGCAACATCCTTTTCCAAAAACATGTTTCCCCTTTTTCAATTGTTAGGCCTTAAAATTTAGAAAACTGTGGAAAATGGTGCCACCTTAGATCTGTTCAATTTGTATCACCTCCATATCGTCAATTCCTTTTTCATCATTCATTGTCAACATAGGTTGTCAACAATATCTATGGAACTCAACAAATCACAATCTAAACCCCCTTTGTTACAAAATTAGAAAACGTGGTCTACTCTATCAATAAACAAAACATGGAGGTCCACTTTTTCAACAAACAAAATCACCTCAAAAATAGGCTTCAATAATAACTTGAGGAATTTTTTCCAACAACTATAGTGATGTCTTTATTTTAGGTTAATATTTTTTTAAATTGAGTTATTTTTTGTTAAAAATTATGCCAAAGATTTTTATTAATGAGAACATAGCTATGTATCTTTAGATATGAAGTTACTCTTATACCTGAACACCAATACAAAATTTGGTAATAATAGAAAAATATATATAATAATATTTCTATTTTATAAGCTAGTTCGTTTAAACTCAGTGTTGTATGTGGTACACGTAATCGAACCTATTATTCATTTTAAACTAAACTCTGTATGTGTTACAATCTACCCCACATAAAGAAATTAATTCCACTTAATTTTAATATAATTATCCCAAAATTATTTTATCATAACATATAAATAAAATCATATATAATTTTTATCAATAACATTAATATTTATGTCAATATGAGTAAACATATTATTTTATAAATTCATGAACCATTATAAAATGAATACTTGTATATCAGTTTCAAAAATTCTACGTTGATAGTTGAGTGTTACTTTCCACAAAATAATAAATAGATATTGAAAGTTATTTTACAATTTATTTATAGATTTTTAGGAAATATAGTTACTTGATTAATTTCTTGTTAAAATGTGAAATATCATCCTCTATTTATTATTTGATCAGTTTCCATTTCTATTTCATATCTTACCCAATGTAATGAGTATTGATGGTGAATTTTAATGCCTAAAATACTAAAATCAACTTATAATAGATAACACATTTCAAAAATGGATGAAAACTTATTCCTCATTTCATTAGATGTTAATCAAAATAGAAGGGGTTCGAACATGTCATGATAATTCACAAATGGAGATATACGACACTTATATCCAAATCCTCAATAATAACACCCAATGTTGAACATAAATCACTTAATAAATAACAAACATCAAAATTCATCAAAATATACTTTTCCATGTTCAAAACCTATAAATTGTAAATATTTGATCACATATTCTTTAAAAAACTATCTCCAAACACTATCATTTTCACATAAAGTCACCTACCAAGAAATTCATATTCCCTAATTATATAATCTCAAACATAGTATATTAATTTTCATAAATAACCTGAATCAAAATAAATCCATATTAAAATTATATATGACTCTAGAAGATAGATGGGCCTTTATTTCTAAAATAATATTCCATCTTATTTAATAGTATTTCCATTTACCTTAATTATATAATGTTCCCAATATAGTGAACTTCTTAGAAAATAAATTTAATAACTTATTAACCAAATCACTTTTCATTTTCATGTTCATATAAATTATAAAAAATATTTTACAAAATATAAGAACAGTTACATCTAGTTAACCATAATTACCTTGAAATCAGATATCATATTAACCCTAAAGGTAGTCACTACATTTAAACTAACGTACAAAAAATATAAAATCAGTCTTCCTAAAATAATGGTTTTAATAAAACACATGGTAAAATTAAGGGTTAAATATACCTCAAACATCTTCTAAAACTAAATAAATTTATCTCATCACATAATACTTCAAAAGGGTATCAATTCATCTAATCCTATGATCACCCTTAAATTATTCATCCCTTTAATGAATTACAACTACATAATAAATCTCGATACCCTATATTTTGATAAGTAAATCATAATTTACATATCTTTATACAAGATTTGTCATATTATTCCTTAATAATTCCATCATATAACAAAAAAATGAATCATGTACAAAGATTCGTCAATCTTAATATAATGATGTTTACTATATTAAACATGTGGAAAACTATTAAAATAACACATAATGTTTTTATATTATTTAAATTTTATTCATCTTATGCATATAACCTTACTAGTACATTATTAATACTTTCTTTAGGGTCTTATCCATGATATTTTCCATTAGGAAATTTATTTGAATAATTTCTACACTCTCAAAATTTGAAACATATTTTTGTTCCTTTAAGATATTTCCAACTGTGTTGATTTCTAAATTTTTTATACCTGGGAGCTCTATATTTTTTATCTTCAACATTTATATCAAATAAATAGTCATGAAACTCCATTTTTTTCTTATATTTTTGTGTTAGTATAATAACCTAAAATCATATTTTTAATCATGTCTCATGATTTCGGGTTATCCATAACCAGAATACATTTCTCTCAAACTCATATCTCATACAGATTCTTCTTCAAACAACCAACACATTTTTATTTTCATACATTTCTAAAATAGTTAGTATTGGTACTATTTATTTAACAAAATAAAAAATTATTAGTGTGAGTATATATAAAAATTATAATAAACCATATCATGAGGATGATAAACACTAAGATAACATTAAGCATTTCATATTTTATGAAAATATCTCCACTGAGTAAAAAGAACCAATAATTTTTAATAACATACTACAATTTAATATTATAGAATATTTATAACTTATGATCTCAAAAAATTATATTAACCCCTAAATTTGTCTCGTTAAACAACATATAATCCTCTAATGTTATCTAAAATCTAGCTCTAATACCGAATATAATTTATTGTAACTTAACCAACTCATAATTATGAGTTTAATACCATGGATTTATTTTTATTACATTCCAAATATCATCTAGGTTTATAGTTTTAAATAATTAGGAAAAACTCTCTCATATAAAACACTTACAACCCAATGTGGACACTTCCACACAATGACCTTTTTTCACAAAACTAGGATTCTTAAATTGATCCTCATTTTTTCACTCAAAACACATTCTCTTATTTTATGATGAATACTCATGCTATAAAATAGATACTTTTTATAGTTCTTACTCATCCAAAATCCCTATTAAAAATATTTGAAAATATAGTATGTTCACATAATCTTAGTTTAGGGATAAAAATTTAATGAAACTCGTTAGTTCATTATTAAAGACATGAAATTTTATAGAACATTTACCTTTTATATATCACACCTTGAGCTGAAAATAGTCATTTTATTATTTAGAAAATAAAATTCACTTCTAAAATATTTTCATAAAACATCTCATAAGAAATATTTAAATAAAAATCATAATCATGAGGGTTTCTTGTAAATCATGATCACTCATTAGATCATTTTCATGAAAAAATACTATTCACACTTAAAGGGGAATTAACATTCCATTAAAAATAAGAACACTAGTATACTTTATAAAATAAAAATACATCTTTGAAAACATTTTTATGAGAATAGAAAATTCATATAGATACATTTGGAAATCGTTTTTTATCACTCTTATAATAACTCTTAAAAATGGTATAAACTACTCAGAGACTCTCCATATTAAGACTCAAGAGGGGGGTGAATTGGGTTCTTTAAAATTTTATTCACTTAGAAAAACCATCCTATTTAGGTTATGACTGACATCATATCTATTCTATAACAATAAATAATTGGAAATACAATAATAAGGAAGAGAAAATAGCACAGATATTTATAGTGGTTTAGGGAATATAAGTCCCCATGTCCACACCACCAACACTATTCTCCATGAGTGTAACGATTTCCACATGACATGTCCTTTTTTCAGAGAATTATTGTAATTTTTAGGTGCTACATGATTGGTTTTAAGTATTCAATGCTTTGTACAAGTAGATGAGAATCCAATTCAGATCTATAAAGGATTTACAAACTATGTCCTCTTAAGGTTAATTTATCAAGAACCAATTAAATTAATGATAATAAATAGAAATGTTTTATAGTTTCAGATAAAAATTTTAAGATAAAACTAAAGGAAAATGTAATATCTCCAAGGGAGATTGTCTAATTAATAAGTTTCTCAATGAGTGTCATTTTAATTCATAACGATTCATAGATAATCATATCTGATAAAATGAAACTTCATCATCCATTTTGCTTGAAAACAGAGTGTCATTTCAGAGATATTTGAGAACAATACCTCTATATTTTCTTATTCAATTCACTTCACATGATTAATTATATACATAAATTTTTAAATTAATGCACTACTTATTATTTAATCATATATCACATCATTTATATAATCTAGGATTTGCGACATTTCTTTTTCCTTGAAATACCATTGAAATAATAGACACAAATAAAATATCCTTGTACAAATATTTTATAATGGTACTTGTCTCCTATTATAATTTTATTCCTTAAAGTGGTAATCAGAAATTTAAATATTTTAGAGTTGTATTAAAACACTCACTTGAGTTATTCAATGGTAATAAATACCAACATAGATCATGATGTAGTCAGTTTTTAGAATTGAATCTGCATGGCCAATTTTACTTCCTGTATCCAAATTGAATCACGTAGAATTTTACTCATGTAGCCGAAATTGATGTAGTTGATGGAACTGACATAGAAACTTTCACCAGGTATGCAATTCACATAACTGATTTCTACACATAAGTGTCTTACATATCCAAATGATCATGTAGTTTATTTCTCATGTAGGTGATCTTATCAACATAAGAAATTTCCAAATAGGTGACTACGTGATTTAGTTTATTGATATAGATATTAACTATGAGTAGGTGATTGATGTATATGATTGTTCGATATATTCGTTTTCACCATGTAGAAAAAATGCCACATAAATCATTTTCCATACTTAATCTGATTTTAGTGAAAAGTTTCCAAAATAAATATTTAATTAAATTAACCACCAAATATAATAGAACAGAATATAACCTGATGAACACATATATAAAATAATATCATGAATAAAGTATAAAGGTTTATTTATTTCATCAAAACCTAAACTACAAGGGATTTGTTGGATTAACATTAATTGTCCAACAATCTCCCCATTTCTGATGTTCACAGAGCTTATTAGATATTCTAGTAGATATCAAACAAGGAATTTTAAAAAGTTTTAAAGGAAATTAAAATTAGAAATGATATATAGGGTTTAAATAATAGTTTTTATACCTCTTAGTGAGTTACTTATTTCTATTTTTAATTTTATATTAATTATTCCCCTTTTTATAAGCTAGAAAACTTCTTCTCCTTTTTTTTCATTAAAAATGAAATGGAAATAGAGGTAAAACATAGCTTAATATAGCATATTAAATTTAATAACTATTTAACTTTTGTGTGAAAAATTAATTATAGAATTATGGTAAGATTGAATTTTATTAAAATAAAATAAATTGATAAAAATATCAGATTAATATAAATACTAACAGACAAATTAGACATAATAAAATTGAGAATTATTTCATTTATTTATTTGAAAAAAAATATACAACCAATCATCACTATTAAATAAATAACTTTTAGAGAACCAAGCTCGGTATAATGGGGTAAAACTAAGATTTTTTTTTGATGAAGGAGTTCCAAAATTTGGATTTGTTCTAGAGGTAGATAGAGTTGTAATTGATGGTGTTGAAGTATCATAAATATCTTTTATTTTCTTCTATGTTTTTTAGAGGTAGTAATAGGATCTAAACCAATAGGGTTTCTTCTTAACATTTGAAAAAGGGATTCATCGCACATATTGGTCATCAAAATAACATCATATTTGAAAAATTAAAGAATTAAAATAGATGTTTTCTTATGCATTTGAGCTACTAATATAAAGTCATTACTGGTAAAAAAATTTAAGAGGTTATACTTACCTAGAAGAAAATCTTGTATTATTACTAATAGCTAGAGCGGTAAGAAAAGTGTAAATTTCTACAGTTGATATACCATATCAAATATCTAGAAAAATATGGTTCATAACTAGATTCCTAGGTATTTCAATTTCTATTATCCTCCCATTCACTGAATTCTTCTTGTGATATATATTTTTCACTTTATCTATAATAATTCGAACAAATTCCTTAACTTCATTGAGAAAATATTAAAAACATGGGCACTAACAAGAGCTTAGGTGTCAACAATACCTGAATCAAAATAACACTTGTAAACATCCAACTCTCTTCTTATAACCAGAATTGAGAATTTTGAATATTCTTCTAATACTAAACTATATTCTATCATGTTATACAGATCCAACCCCATTGAAAATATTTCCATATAATATTTTAAAGAAATTGGAGTTTTTATCAATAGCTTGAATAAATCTTGAAGTTATCTCTCTTGCTTACATTGAAACACCCAAATTTTATTCTCCAATTTCTCCAAAAGATTTTTTATGATAACTATCATGATAATTCATGAACATATATAAATAAATACTATGTTTCTAAATATATTCTTGGTTACTGTGAAATTTAACAAAAGGATCCTTTTTCACCTCATCCAACATCACTGGAGAAAGCATATCATCTTGAATGCAATAAATCTGAGAACTAATAAATACCAACTCTCATAGCGACTGAGGAACTTCTTTTTGGAAATATATAATAACTATATATTCTGAGGGAGCCACAATAGTGGGTAGGAATTTCATTATAATTTCCAACAGACTCAACACTATAGTTTTCAATTTTTTAAGAGACTCCTTTATTTTAGTTCTCAAGGCTTTGATATCATCATGAACTTCTTGAGTAAATCTTGATTTCATTGATGGAGAATTATTGAATATATCCCATTGAAATGAAACCAAAGTACCAATCTCACTAAATTCATCCTTTTTAGGGAAAATTTATTTCAAACCACTTAACAATGTTTTAATTTCCTCATCTGTTCATGAAACATTCTCCACTTTTAAACCAAAATAACATACTCTTAGATTTTAAATCTCTATAATTACATCATTAGAAACAACTTCCTTTTATAATATTTTTTAACTTTTACTGACTAAAGAAGATAGTCCATGAGTTGTTGAAGGATAATATGGTACTGATGGTGTATGGTAATTTTCATCATATTACATAACCACATCATCATCACTTATTTAATCATTGGTTGATCCATGAATAATTATATCATATTATTCATGCACTTATTATAAACATGGAATTGCCTAAACTTTAAAACATGTAAGCCCAATATTAACTGGAATATCATTAGTAAAATTAATATTTGTCTCAATAATTATCTCCACATAATGGTCTTCCTCAACAGACATAGAAACTTCACCATCAGAATGGTTCTTAAGAGACACATCCTCCTAAATCTAGATAGCCTCACTAACTATTGGAACAATTAAAATAATGGAGTAATCAATTGTTTTATATTTCTTCTTCTACTCCCCTATAATAAACCATCTTGACAATAGTTTCTTCACTATGTAGTGAAGTCTAAGCTGAATCCACCTATTTCACACATTTCATACAAAATTCCTTTAAATAATTTGATATAAATTCCATGGAATGTAAGATCATCATCAATAGGACTATTGATAGGGTATTACATTAATGGAATTTCACCTCATTACCTTTATTTAAATATATTTTTTTATTCTTCAAGACTAAATAAATTATACTACCATAGGTACAATAGTTTAATATTCATTTTCCATCACAACAATGATTCATGAGACTCATAATGTATCTTGCAAAACTCAATATACATAATAGATCAAGATTTAAATCAAATAAAAATCATGAAAGATAACTTTATCCATCCCTCCAACTCACTGTGTTACAACAATCTGCAAAAATGTACACATAACTATCCATTCAAACGGAAGATCTTTGAAAGGATTCTTTTCAAAAATAGAGGTTCCAAAAATTATGAATATTTCAGTTGGACCTGTTGATCTTATCCAAACAAGTGTCTAACTTGAATAAATCTCCCTCTCATGGGGATAACAAAGTATATCATCCATTTCAATATAATAAACTAGTACAGTCTTTATATTAAGATTTTATGAGATTACATCCTTAATTTGATTAAACTAAAACTCATAATTCATTAATAACCCATTGACCACTTCTTAAAAATGAACACTTGAATTCTTCTCATCAAACCAAAAATCATGTACATGAATCTCAAGGACCTTATTTAAAATAATTTTGGTTGTCTCCATCAATTATATATTTATGGCCATTTTATCAAGAACTTTTCTTCCACATCCATTACATTTCATAGAAAAATATTTTCACCATCTTATAAATGATTCCACTTTCCCATTTCCAATAGGTTGGTTGAAGTTTGAATAGGTATTTATAGGTTATAGATGATGATTCAGCTTTAATGTGACATTAAGTATGAAAATGAAAAAAAGGGTTGATAATTGATTTAATATTTTTTAATAGACCTCAATCAAAATATTCATACATTCTTTTTTCAGATTAGGGTTAATTCCAACTTATGAATAATTATTATATATAATGTAAAAATAAATAAAATATAAATTTCTAAATTTAAAAAAAAATTATATAGATAACAATAATTATCATGTAGAATTAAGCTACATAATATAATATAACACTCAATTTAAAATATCATCAATAATAAATAAAATAAATTAATTTGAATCAGAAAAAATAAGGCACATAAGTTTATTTTGAAATAAATAAAACAAATTATCATTAAATACAACTAAAATTATCACCATAAAGTGGTTTATTAAAAATATCTAATAACTAATTCTCTATAGAGATAATTTCAAGAGAAATATTAAATTTTTCGGTGGTATCCCTTAAGAAATGGTTCCCTAAGTCTATATGATTTGTTCTTGAATGATTTTTCCGATTATTAGAAATGTTTATTGAGATAGTGTTATCACATTTAATTGATACATGATTATAATTGAATCAAAAGACTATTAAGGTGTGTTTCATCAACAACACTTGTGAACAACAACTATTGGAAGCAATATATTTATCTTCGATAGTGAATACTAAAAAAGATGGTTGCCTCTTACTAGACCTGGATACAAAATATTTACCTAGAAAATGGTATGTTTCTAAATTAATATTTTTATTTAACGTAAAAACAATAAATTAATCATCGATGTATGATAATAAATTAAAATCATAAGTTTTTTGGGGGGAAATAAAGAACGATAAAGTGTTCCTTTTAAATAACATTAAATCCATTTTGGATTCTTTTAAATGAAATTGTTTATTATTATTTTTTGAAATAGAACATAAATACATACTATAAAAATAATATCTGGTTTACATTTAGTGTAATAAAATAATCTCTTAATTATTCCTATGTAAATATTATTTTCAATTGGTTTCTCAGCTTCAACCAAGTAATGTTTTTCATTATATCTCATAGGGGTAGTATGTACTTTATTACATTCAATCCCAAAATTTTAAGAATTTATAGTATGTATTTTATTTATTTATCACATTCCCATAGCCTTTTTAATAAGTTTGAAAACCTAGGACATAATTTAACTCACCCATAATGCTCATTTCAAATTATTTTTTTATTAGTTTTAGAAACTCATTAAACAATTTTATATTCATAGAACCAAAAAATTAATCCTCAAAATATTTTTTCACTAACAAAATATCAAAATATAATGTGTTCTTAAATATAGTATAATCTTAACTACCTAATGAAACCACATTTTATTATTTAAAAGAACATAAACAATCATACCATGATTTATGGTCTTGTTTAAGTCAATAATGATATTTATTAATTTTATAAACTGAATATGAAAAATCTGTATTTTCAAAACAAGGTAGTTATTCAACCAAAATTTCCTCCATTTGAAAACCATTTATAAAATAATATTTTACATCCATGTGGTATAATTTAAAATTAATTTATGACTCAGTGGTTAAAATAACCCAATTATAATCAATTCTAGATAGTAGGAAAAATGTCTCCACATAGAATATACCTTCTTCCTCATTATAAAATTTATCAACTAGTCTAGCCTAATGCCTAGCTATCAC
Source organism: Viscum album (assembly GCA_963277665.1). Classification (NCBI taxonomy): domain Eukaryota; kingdom Viridiplantae; phylum Streptophyta; class Magnoliopsida; order Santalales; family Viscaceae; genus Viscum; species Viscum album. Next base: position 2,021,121,806 of record OY728127.1, read on the forward strand.
ACCATTATCATCCTTCTTTTTAATAAAATCACATTTTTCATATAAATGTATTTTTAGATTATCTATCAAATAATTCCCATACCTTTTCCCTCTTGAAATATTTTAATTACTCTTTCTTATATACAACAAAAAATTTATCTACTAAGGATTCTTTTAAACACTTAGGTTCTAACTAAGTTAAAAAGGAAGATAACTCTACAAGTTCTTCTAGACTCCTTGAAGTTATAATTCCTTCATATAAAATTCTATAATTACTTCTAGAGGGTGGTTGTTAAGGATTATATGATCTCTATTTTGTACACTTTTATGTTCAATAGCATCCATCCAATTAAAATTTGGTTCTGGAAAATAAAGTTCCAATTATTCATCATTTTTTTCAATAAAAAAACGATCAGATCTCATGTTTTAAAAATAATCACATAATTCAGTAATCTGAATTATTTTATTATTGAAAGGATCACTTTCACAAAATTTCACATGATTCGGTTCTTTAATAGTATTTCACAATTTATTGAAAACATTATACGATATTGAAGTTGTAAAATATCCTTGAAATATTCCTTCATCAGCTTTTTGATAAAACATACCAATATTATACTTGGTGTTTAGAATATAAAGCATGCATCCAAAAACCTAAAAGTATCAAACATTTGGATTTCTATTATTACATAGATCATAGGGTGTTTTCTTAAAAATATATCTAATTAAAACTATGTTTTTGAAATAACATGTTGTATTCGTAGCTTCAGACAAAATATGAGTATGAAGGTTCTTTTCCGATAACATATTTCTAGAAATTTTCTTGCCAGTTATTATTCCTACATTCAACAACACAATTGTTTTGAGGTATCCTGGGAGTAAAAAATGTATTATTGATACCATGGCAAAAAAAATAGGCATCGAAATCATGGTTTTCAAATTATCTTCTATGGTTTCTTATTAAAGAAAATATTTTCTCATCATTCCCTTTTTGAACCGATTTGAATATCTTATGAAAAGAGAATATGAATCACTTTTAAATGTTAATAAAGAACGCCCTAGTAAATATAAATAAATCATCCACTAAAAAATAATATAAAAATTTTCCTCATTTACTTTAAATTCTATATGGCCCAAACAATTCAATATGATTAAGTTATATAGGTCTATAAGAAGAAAACTCTTTAACTGGTTTAAAATATGACTTGCGTAACATTATCATTTTCTATTCATCACAGAGCTTTTTATTATTCAATATAAGTTGAGGTAAATATTAAACTGAATTAATTTTTGATAATTTCCTTGAATAATACACATTCTATTGCTAAAATCATATCTTCCATATGCATGACTCATTTATTTCATCATTTAAGAAATTCCCTTTTTGTCAATTGAAATAATTAAGTTCAATAGTATAGACATTCTCTTTTCATGGCACCTTAAATTATTAATTATTATCCTTATAATATGAACATTAGTTATTATAAAAATAAATAAATATCCTTCATTGAAAATTTGATAGATAATTTTCATATTGTTCTTTAATCCTTCCACATAGAGAAATTTTTTAATAAGGACAGAGCTTCGATTTCTAACATATCTAAATCTCATACTTTTTCTTTTTGAATTTTCACCAAAAGTGACATGAACATCATTTGTGTTAGATAAGGTGTGAAAATTATTGAAATATCTACTCATATAAATTTAGAACCCACTAAACATATACCATCATTAATTGGTCCTCTTTCACCTTTTATTCCTACAAATAAAATTAAATAAAAAATTTCATTGGTACCCATAATTTATTGGGTCCATAAAGGTTAGGAATTAATGATTTAAGAATACAAATATATTTGAGATTTCCCAAAAATTCATTACTTAAATATGAATAAAATTTTAGGAAAATCGTTTTTAACTCCATAGAATTGTGGGTTTCTCAAAATATAATTAATTTCATGGTTCCCTTTCTCACAAAAATGAAAACAAGTAATTATTAAAATATTATTCTAGAAACTAGGTACAAAATAGTTCATGTAAACCCTTTCGTTTCACCATGAAATAATTTTACAAGTTTATTTTAATGGGTATAATTGTTTTAATGAATTTTTTTTAATAATATTCCCCTTTTGTTAATACAACAACAACATATTTAAATTATTGAACATTTTTTGTAATTTTTTCATGTTATTTCCATGTTCAATACATGATTTAATGGAATTATTGAATTTGGATTTTAGAAATAAAATTTGCTTAGTTATAAATTATTTTTCACTAAAAAGCACTTCATAGTATTTTTTTTGAGTGTTTTGTTTCCTTTTTTATAGATTCTTAATTTGTTTCTATCAAGGAACAATATTCATTCAGTTACTCGAATGATCAATTTCTATTTCTTGAATCCATTTCATGCTCATAAAACTATAAAGAATGTGACTCATATATATAACTTATAAAATATGTTTTATTTATTATTTTAATTATCCAATATCTGATTCGTAAGATGAAAATCACTGGAATACACTAAACCACTCAATGTTTTCTTTATGTCTTTCTTAGCCTTCATCTTGTAACCAACATTCTTGAGGTATTTATTTTCTAAATTTTTGTCAAATAGAAGTTGAAAGAAAATAAGTCTTAATGTGTATAAGATTCGTGAATACATAAAATCATAATTCCTCCAAATTTTCATGTGTGATATTATATTTTTTGAATGGTTTCTTAAAACCTATTCTTTTTTATAGAACTTCTTTAATTTTCTAGAAAGGTGAGCAAGCTCATTGTCTAAACTAGAACTACTTGATGAATTTTCAACATATTACTCAGCTATATAATCCAATTTTCACCTTCTATAATCTATTGATATTGATACTTTTATATAAGTTTTCTATTACTTATCTAAACAGTGTTTTCAAGCCTCAGCTTCCATCTCGGCCTCAAACATCATTAGTGTTGTGATAAGATCTTTTATTTTGAGTTTTTCGACCTCCATTGATTTTCTAGTAGTATATGAGATTTTAATAACCTATGTAATGATAGAAAAAATCATTTTAATATTTATTAATATCAATTAGATTGTTATAATAGTTATTAAAATAAAAAGTAAATTTTTTAAAATCAAAAAGGAAATAGTTTAACTAAGCTTATTTATTATATTGTTTTATTTAACAGTTTAATTTAAAAAAATTATAAATTTAATTTCATAAAAATAGTATTATTTTTTAAATCATTATACCAAAATTTAATTTTCTTTAAATTTTGGGATTTTTTAGAAAATATTTATTTTTCAATGAATAATGAAAAATACAGATTTTTATAAAAAAAAGTCATTTATTTTTAATAAATTTAGTTATTTAAATGTATTAATATGGTTTGAAATTTATTTCAAGTAAATTAATAATTATTTTTTTATATTTAATCCACTTAATTAATTTTTATTCACATTTATAATGTTTTTCACTAAGAGTTTCTTTTGCTAAAAAAACAGGTTTTTTATAAAAACTATTTTAAAATGAAAAACATTTCTCCATTCCAATTATTTAAAATAAAAACAAATAGATAATGTTTTAAATGAAATTTATACACTATATATCAGTAAATATTAATATAGTTTCATATAATGATTATTATTATTATTCATATAGTTAATATTGAATCTTCTTTTTTTAAAAATCTTATTAAAAACACGCTCTTTCACTGCATCTATATGATTAGTATTAAATAAATATTTTCCTCTTAATTGATTTTAATTTTTAAAAATTGATTCCATATTGAGAAAAAGACTAATATTTAATATTTAATAAGTTAAAATAAGTTTTTTACGGAAATTATTTGTGAAAATAATTAAATTTTATTACAACAATTTGGGAAAAATGAGTTTAATTAGTTAGTAAACATTAAATATAACGAGTAAAATGACATAGAATCTTTTAAATGACCCATTTTCTAGATATATTATGAAATATTAAATTATTTTATCTAGTTTTTATCATTATGGGATCCACATTAAATAGATAGAACCTAGGTGGATTTCACTATTTCAAAAATAAATAAGTTTCCACTCACCACACTTATAAAAGCCTTCCCACTATCCTCCTCTCTTCAAACCTTAAAACCCAATTTCTTCATCCAATAACATACCAAATAAGATTCCTAATTCCATCCTATCATCCTATAAGAAATAATTTTGGCATAAATTTAATCAATTAAGTCCTTTGGTACAAACCAAAATGAGATACTTGAAGAAGAGGCAACATTCGCCAATGAGTGATTCTATTTTATTTATTTACCCACCCCCTTAAGTTATTATTACACCATGATTATATAATCACTGTTGTATAAATAATATAATCGTATTTTTTAAAATTAATTTTATGACCTACAACCATGCATATTTCAATCACATAGGTTAGTAAATCATCATTCATGTGAATGGTTGACTACCGCCTCGTGAAATGATGTTATTCATTTTTCCATCACCACCTCTCATGGTTGGTCATAATGAAGGAAATAATTTTTTTATTTTATGTTTTTAATATTTATATTATTATTATAAATATTTATTATTTTTATCATCTACCCACTTTTTACATTTCATACCATGTGGGATAAGATGACGTCAGTCATTTGTACGATGGACTACCGCCTTATGAAGCAATGTGAAGTGGTTTTTCCTATAAAGTGTCACATGGAAGGTAATAAGGGTAACTATAATAAATATATATGAAATAAATTAAATATTTATTATATTACTAACATAATTATCCATATTTAAATATAATATATCAATTTCTTCTTACCATTTCACACACTATAAAAGTGATAACATTGTTCGTGGATGTGTGGACTACCACCTCCTCGAAGCGATGTGATTCTTATTTATCATCATTGCATCACAAGAATGATATTTATATTTATATATATAAATAAATAATATGGTATTTATGATATAATTATCATTTTTAAAGGAAAAACATTACATAACTTCTTTCTTTAATGATCATTGAAAAATAGGAATGCTACTCATTAATATGTACAGCCTATTGTCTCAATGATCATGAAATTGGTTCATTTTTCATAAAAATAATTCATGATTTATTTTAATAGTGTAATAGACATATAAATATGATAATTGATTATTGATTATTATTTTGTATATTTTCACATAATTACCTCATTGACCTTATTCGTCCTACAATTGTAAGTTTTGACACATAAGCTGGATATGGTCAAAACATCTGTCCTAAAATCAATTGATTAAGTTGTTTTTTATAACATATAAATAAATAAAATAATTGTAATAATAAACACATGTAAATGTCTCAATAAATTAAATAATTAACATATGTTTATTATTCTGTAATATAAAGACACTCGTGTCAAATCGAACACATGGTAAGGATCTTCGTCTTAATCTCCATTCCTTGAGGAATATTTTAAAGTTATACACATATACTATTTTACAAGGTGAAAATACATCCCCTATGAAATTTTATATAAATAATATCTCTATTATCAACTAATTTATTGCTGTTTAATATAATTCTATCATGTGGCTTATGGTTCAAATATTACCTAAGTGATAAGGGACTTTTCCTATAAATAAAATCATATTTTAATGTTTTCCTTCCAAATCTTACTTTTCATTGTTCATGTTTCTTATATGTGTTTATGAACATAAAATATTTATAATGATTATTTTATATATAATTTTACATTAATTAAATGTTTTTCAGGGGGGATATTATTTTGTATTTTACATAGAATGTTTTTGCAAATTATAAAAGGTGTGTTGTCTTCTTAACAAACACACCAATAATGACTCTCATGTCGTCGTGACAATTACTTTATTTCTATATTCGATTTCTTGTTATCATATTTTATTCAAATAAAACTATTTTCTCTTTGTGTTTAACTATCATATTAGAATTTTTTTTTAAATGTAATTATGATATTGAAAATGGTTTTATAAATGATAAGTGTATTTTGATATGAAAAAGTAATTTTTTTATGATTTTATTGGATTTTTTAATTTTAAAATTCAAATGGGTAGTAATAAAAAAATTATTCATTATTTGGTACATTATTATTATACATGATAAATGGGTGTTCCTAGATAGCATCAGGTGATATTGTTACTTCTTAAACATGGGGTGACCTATATAGTGTTGGGTGATCCCATTACAGTTTAAATTGGGGTTAAACCATATAGCACTAGTTGATCCCATTATATTTTAAATGATGGGTTCACTTAGATATCACCCTAGTTCATTGGGTAATGATAAGTTAGAAATTATTCCATACAGTTATTCTAATTATAGGGGTTTTGAAAAAATTTTATGTATATGATGATCTATGTCAACCAAAAGTGTTTTTATCTTCCTATAGGTTTTAAATATTTGTTTTAATAAAATTCTTGTGTGTTTATTATATGGAAATTGTTTATTTCAAATTCTAAAATAACATTAAAGAAAATAGTTAATGATATATGAGTTTTCATGTTTTCACAGGAGTGACTATTTTCTTTCTTTGTGTATCCCTTTTAATGATTTTTTTCCCATTCCTCATTTTTTATTGTTTTTTACATCAATTAAGGATTGTAGGGGAAAAGAAAATTCATGTTGAAAGTCATTACGATTATCCATGAAAATAAATCATTATTTATTTTAAGTGTTTTATATTATGATTAAAATGGATATCAATCAAACGTGTACAATTTGTATTATATGATATTTTAATATAGGAATTATGATATCGTTCTATAAAATTATACGCCTAAAATGATCATAAAATTGAAATAAAGTAAATTATTGATTAAATATCACGTTTATGTAATTTTTAGGGTTTTGGACTTATAGTAGGTATTAAAGGATGGTTTATATATCATTATATGTTATGGTAATAGTTGTAACATTCTTTGAAAATATTTTACCTTATGGTTAATTTCAAATGATATAGAATTTAAATATTACCTTGTTGCTTCAATTATACTATTTCATTATAGAATTTTCATCCATAGAGGTAACTGGGAAGCTGTAGTCCAAAGGAACTGAGAGGATAATATCTTTCAAAATTAGTATCCTAGGATGGTTAAAATCAGAACATGATAGTTTTTTATTATTATGAATCAGCTGACACCATAAATAAATTGCGATGGTATCCATGAATGAGAGGAACCAGATCTACTATTAAGGAACATTTATTTTGTATATCATTCCAGGAGGAAACATCCCCCATTATTCAGAGGATCATATGACCTTATGGCAGTTGGAGGATGGATTATTTCTCTGGAAACGATATTTGACAACATGGGATGTTCATAACATCAAAAGGTAACCCTTATCATTTATCATATTGAATGTGAAGCTGTCTAATGGGGGTCTTTGGTTAAATATACCAAAGATAGAAATATGGTCTTCTTTCCTTGTAATGTAAAACATTCAGTTATATTTTCCTTGAGAAATATCTCCCCATGGTTGTTCTAATTCGGATGGAAAATCAATTCCCAAAATTGAGGTAAAAATATTAATATTAGGTACCAGTGTCATGAACCATCCCCAAGGGCACGTTCGGTGACTACCACAAGCCCGCCTCCCGAAGGCTATGTGCGAGTTACTAGCACCGAAGGCATCAGCCTACAAGTGGGAGGAATTTTCCTATGTACATATATGCACGTGCACACACCCAACCATATCCCAACACACAAAAAAGGGGAATCATGTACCTCTAAAACAAAGCTAAGTGCAAGTACAACTAAAAGTATGTGGCCCATAATACAAACCCAACAATGACATAAAATAGAAAGTACAAAAAGGAAACTCTAGTGGTCATCCGCCGAAAACCCCACATGAATGTGAGAGTAGTGAAGCAACCGGAATCTGAAGTAGTACATCATGTCCGCCTGGTCCTATTGGGGCCCACCTGGTCCTAGGCCACCATGTCCACCATTGTTGACTCAGTATCATGTCCTTTTGGGGGAAGATATACCTGAGACACTTGTGTTAGTAGTATATTGTAAAATGGTCTCCCATTAATTAGTTATGCCACATCATCAACACAAAGACCACTACTTAAAACTCCAAGTAATGGGTCACATATTTATACTCATGTTTCCTCCACTGTTATGATCCATAGGCAACCACTACTCACTCAGGAATTAGGAAACAACCCATCCTGGTCCACGATGTGTCGTAGTAAACTAAAGACCCCACACCCTCCTCTAGTTTCCTCAAGATATGGGCACTAGTCAGTATCCACCTCAGCTCCTGGAAACCCTGCTGGCATTTCTCTATCCAAAATAATAGTTTTCCTTTCTGTGTCATAGCTGAAGAGGGTTTTTCTACTCTAGAGAAGTCAGGAATGAACCTCTGATAGTAAACAGATTTCCCGTAAGAATATTTTCACCTCAGTCACGCTCTTGGGAAACACCCAATCATGCACCACCTCTATCATTGTCAGATCTGCTGCAACTCTAGCCTCTGAGATGATGTGCCCTAGAAAGTGGACCTCTTGTATCCAAAACTTAGACTTTGAGTGCTTACCATATAGATAGTTCACTTGTAGTGTATCCAGAAATATCCATAGGTGTGTAGAGTGTTTCTCCTCCAACGCTGAAAACACTAATATTTCATCGATGAATACCATGAAGAACCGGTCGAGTTAGGGCTGGAATATACTATTCATAATCACATGAACACTAGTGGGGCATTGGTCACACCAAAAGAAATCACTGGAAACTCATAGTGGCCATACTGTGACCTGAAGGCTGTCTTCGATACATCCTCATCACATGCCTGAAGATGGTGATATCCTAATGTGAGGTCTATCTTTGATAACCACTTCACTCCCTTCAGCTGGTCAAAGAGGTCATCAATTCTCGGCAGTTGGTACTTGTTCATTATGGTCACTTGGTTCAGGCACTGGAATTCAATGCACAACCTCAAAATCCCATATTCCTTCTTGGAAAAAAAGTATTGGGGCTTCCGATGGAGAATCATCGGGCCTTATAACCCCCTTCTCCTACAAATACACTAGTTGTACCCTCATGTTGTGAAGCTCTGTTAGAGCCATTCGATATGCCGGTGTGGATATCGGCGTCAACTCGGGGTAAAGGTCCATACATAAGTCCACCTCTCGACGTGGCGGTATTCCTGGAACCTCGTTAGGAAAAACATCCTCGCAATCATCTACCACTATAGGAAAACATGTACTTTTCTCCTCCACTGCAATGAGGGTGAGGTTATCCAACAGGTGAGTGATCAGTTGCACCCTACTCTGAGAGATTCTGCCCTATGTTGAAAGGGTTTCCTTTTCACTTTTGAATGAAAACTTGGCCCCATCTATGCAGACACACGACATCGTATGCATAAAATAGTTGATATGAGCATTAACTATGGATTACCAGTCCATAACTAAGATTAAATCTTAATGCCTTGACGCTGCTACTAGGAAATCCCAACTAAAGCTCTCACCTCCTAGAGTAATCCCACACTGTCAGCTCCAGTGTGTAATCGTCGAATCCCCTCTCGTAGGAGTCTTTAGCCATATGCCAATGGCTCCACCAGTATCTTTGAACTCTGAAGGAAAGACATGGCATAAAAGGAGTGACTAGAACGTGTGTCAATAAGTACTGTAGCTTGGGTGGATAAGACACATATAATATCGTGGATCGTCTGTAGAGCATCGTAGTCATAAGTTTCTACTGCCTGAAGTTGAGCTCTCTCTTGTCTTCTTACTCCCTGAGGTTGCGGTGGACCAGCTGGGGGTGGTGGTGGTAACGTCTCAAACTGTCGCCCACCGCCTGTCTATCGGCGAGCTCCCCTACCATGTTCACCGCCCTGCAGACCTCCTCGCTCGAACTGCTACCGTTGCCTAGCTAGATCCTCGACCATTTTTTTGTCATATGTACGGAAGGTCTGGAAGTCATGTGCCATGTGTCTCTGCCCACTGTACACATATCACTTACGAGCTCCCTGAAAAATCCATCTGGACTGGGAGACCCATTCCACGGACCCTAAGTCATGGGGTAGTCCTATGAAAGACCAAGCCTAGTTAGGCCCACACATCTACTATATGATTTCCGTCAGAGACTCTTCCACCTAGGGTTTGTCGGTAATAGTAGTTGTAGGTGATTTCTCCTCTAACAAGCTCACCATCAGAAGGGATCTCTCCAGCACCCCAGACTAGGTAGGGATACTGAGAGATGCCACTAAAGCCCGGATCTCCCGCATGAGTCCCAGATCAAAGGCTTGAGCCCTAAAGAAAGGGTCTCGCACCATATCATTGGAGTAGCAGAAAAGCTTCATGAACCTCATCAATTACTCGGCCATTATCATGTTTCCCTGTTGTTGGTGAAGTATCTCCTGAATGAACACATAGCGCACGGCTGTGGGGAAAATTCCTCTCAAAAAATACTCTCAATGTAAACCCATGTGATGGTCTCCTCATCGTGATTCTAGATGATCTAGATCCACAATCTCCCTACCAATCCCTATAGAAGGCTCTCCATCAAGAAAATCAGCTGGTCAGGCGATGTCCCCACTAAGCAGAAGACCTACGCCACAACCTCTTTCCCATCCTTAGCGGCCTGATGATCCATCTCTCCCCTAATCCTGGGAGTTCTCTGTCTCCCAAACTCATATAGGGAACAGAGCCTACGAAAATCCTCAATAAGAACCACCAGTAGTAGATGCTAACCATAGGGTGGCGGTGGCACTAGTGCACCACCCGTTGGATCCATCTCTAGAACTGGTCCTTGAACGAACACTTCGTCGCTATGCGGGATGTCCTCACAACCTCATATCACGATCCTTTCTAGTCGTCCATGTACATGCATCCTGATATAGATCAAGATGTTCCATAGTTATACGGTTATACATGGTGAGATGAATCATATTCAAAAAAATAAGGAGACTCTTATGCAATGAGTATATTCATGTATTAGGCCATAAAAAGAATTCAAGGACCTCGTGTATGGATACGTCGGCAGCCTCACTAACACTGGACATCTCAAATCTGAAAGTCGGACTTGCAAAACTTACCATTGTTTACCCAAAACAAAAAAAAATCAATCTCCCAGTAGTTGAGGGGGGACCGAAACCCTCTGATACCACCTTGTCACGACCCATCCCCTGGGGCCCATGTCGTGAATACCCCAAGCCCTCCTCTCGATGTCATGGGGCTGGCGACTAGTGTCTAATGTGTCAACCTAAAAGTGGGAGGAATTTTCCTAAATACATATATGCACACTCACACACCCAACCACATCCCAAAAAACAAAAAATTGTAAACAATTACCACTAAAACCAAGTTGATTGCACGTACATCTTAAATTATCTGAGGCATAATTAAAACTCCACAAAGACTGAAAACATCAAGTAAAAAAAAGGAATCTTTGATGTCAATCCATAGAAAACACCACTTGATCGTGAGAGTAGTAAAGCTGCCGGAAGCTGAAGTAGTACGTCCTATCTGCCCGGTCATACTGGGCCATGCCTGGTCCTAGGCCACCAAGTCCACTGTCATAGCATTTGTCAGTCATGTCTCCCTGATCACACTTATCAAAACATTGGTAATCTACACCAGACCCAACACATGTGTTCAAAGCCCGTTTAGTGGTGAGTAACATAGTAATCAGTAGGGAAGCCAAAAAAAAGTGGAAAGACAACACAATAGTTCCCAAATTAAAGCTTGAAACACAAGAGAGGTCATAGTAGCTATATTCTTGGGTAGTAATAGTTGAATCGTATGTCACAAACGTCAAACTGGTCAGCTGCTAGAGAACTCCTCCTCCATCGTGTACAGTGGGCCCACCGAGTAACACAGAGCTTCTTCAAACTAAATCTGGACAACTATGGTACTCATCCCTGATTAGTACCCTGGGTATGTTGCGTAAAACAGATCCTCTCCCCCCCGTGGTCCTGCCCAGTCACACAGAGCCGCTTCTCACAATGGTTTAACTAAGATACTCATCCTGTCAAGTATTGTGGGTCTACTAGGTCACATAGAGCCACTCATTTCAATGCGCATGTCAGGTCAAACAGATCTGCATCCCACTAGGTTGTTGTCGAGAAGTCTTCAGGTTTCAGCCAACCACGGGGTTCCATATGTAGTATGCTTGGGAGAACCAATCCTCAAGACATTTTTCACATCTTGAAGTCCATGAAAGTAACCATAAATCATGCCAAAAGATCTGCCTCCTCAAGAGGGTCCCAATGCCGCAAAAAAGACCATCAATTGGATGAGATGTTTGCAAGACACGTGAATTTTAGTAACTTAGGGACCGGTTGCAATGGGGCTCGATCTGACCCAGTTGGACCATCCTTACCAACCCATCCAAGGGGTTCCACATACCCTGTTTCATTCTAACGGACCCAAAAAGACCTGGTACGGGTCAAGGTTGGTCTGGGTCAGCCATGAAATTTGGTTTGGCCCAATCGAACATGCTGGACCCGACCTAATTTTTTCGATGGTCTAGCCCACTAGGTCACCGACCCGGTCTAATCTGGCCTTGCCCGAAGGGGCACGGGTCCGGCCAGCCAGCCTACGTCTGGCCCATCGGGCAGCAGAACCGGCCTAGCCCAGTGGGGGCTCGGCCTGCCATTGAGGGGGCCGGCTACGCTGTGTGGCTGGTGTGTTCCCCTTGGACTCCACAGCCATCTGCATCCCCTATGGCCTGAAAGTGGGTCGCAAGGGCGAGCCACACCTCTTGTGTGGCACCCTTCTAGCACCACATCCGACTCCTGCTACGGCCGATCGGCCACAGCACCTCCGTACTGTTGGGTGGACCGAACATATGCCACCCTTCCACGTGGTTACCACCTAGCACTGATTCCTCCCACGTGTCGATGCGACTCATTAGAAATATAATCCTGATCATGGTGGCCCACTGGTGCGGGTTGTAACCTCCACGTAGCTGGTTATGCCGGCCACTACAGCTTCTGTCGGCACCAGCCCGTCGGAAGAATCTTCGGTGGGCCACTGGAGGTGCTCTGGTGGTCCGTTCCTTACACCGCTTGCGCCAACGGTCTCCGGGCGAGGATGTATTTACTATGAATCCTTCAAACAGGCCTTTCCATCACATTGAGAATGCGGCCACCATGAACACACAAGAGGAGGTTCTCAGGCCTTGTTCATGTCAGCCCAGGCACTCCGCATTAGAGGTTTTAACATGGGGGAGGCTTGGGGAGGTTAGCGTTATAAAATTCATGCCATGGTTTAATCTTGAATAGTCCCCCCAAAAGAAAATTCACCCTCCCGTTATAACACATGGTCCCACAAACTTTATTCGTACTTTTATAGTGTGGATGTCCATCAGAGTATCTCTATAGAATCCACTAATTTCGTTAATCCATATTTTCTCTGCACATTAAATTAAAAAAAGGAGCACGTTGCAGCATTCCTATTATGATGCGACATCACGTCTTTATGCTATTTTAATTAACAAAAACAGAATCTTTGTTATGAATCATTAAATCATCATTACATAGAGAGCATAACAAGCCATTAATGATCCTTATGATGTGCATCATCACCACCCTGTCATTTTCATGTAGTGTCGTTGTTCACCACTCCAAAGTGAGATAGAAAAATAAAATAATTTATTTAAATTATTTTATTATTTCTCTCGAATGGTCCTAAAAATAAAATTTCCTCTCAACCCTTATTGGTGGATATTAAATCATTTCTAGGTGAATTGAGGTGTTCTGAATTCAACGGTGCCCTCATATTTTTGATCTGAGTGATGGTTCAAAAGATAAAAAATCCCACTCACACATTTACTGAACATACCTTAATAAAGTTAAAAATTCCATTCTGGGCTCTCGAGGCCTTAGAATTATGTACCATCAAATTTCACAGACTCGAAATAATTCCATACAAATAATAAAACACACTAAAATTATGAGACATTACATTTTATTATGTTATGTCAACAACCACTGATCTGGAGTTCATACGAGCTACCATTGAGAAGGTTCATATCATCCAGGAGTAAATGAGGACTGCATAGAGCGGGCAGAAATCTTATGCCGACAGGATATAGAGACCCTTAGAGTTCGAGGAGGGAGATCATTTGTTCCTTTGGGACTCACACTGATGAGGATTGTGGATATTTGGTTGGGGCAGTTAGTTATCTCTGAGGTTCATGGGCCCTTTTCAGATCTTTAGAAGAGTTGGCGAGCGGGCATACCGCTTAACTCTTCCCCCATATATGCACTGAGGGCATGATGTTTTCCATGTGTCGCAGCTGAGGAGATATGTGCATGGTCCATCACATGTCTTCGACATGGGCGAACAGAACATTAATGATGGGGGGATGTTTTCAGAGCTCCCAGTAGAGATTGGGGATCAACAGGTGCGGTTCCTATGTAGAATGTTGATCACTCTAGTTCACATTCGATGGCAGCATGGGAATCTCTATAATATATCATGGGAGCGTGAGGCACAGATTTGTGCTGAGTACCCCCATCTTTTTGTTTAGTAGTTGTTTTGGCTTTTGGGAACATAAATCCCTTTTTTGGGGAGAATATAACATATCGGAATTCCTGTGTAAATATTTTTATATTTATATGGAATTATTTTGAGACCGTGAAATTTGAAGGCACGTAATTTCAAGGTCCGGAGAGCACGAAATAGAATTTTGACCTTTGTTATGGTACATTCAGTAAACGTGTGACCGGGATTTTCTATCTTTTGAACCATCACTCTGATTAAAAATAAAAGGGCACCATTGAATTCAAAACATCAGTATTCTCCTAGAAATGACTTTAATTCGGCTAGCAAGGTCTGAACGAAGAAGTTATTTTTCATACTTTTTGAGAAAAATACTAAAAAAATTAAAAAAAATTATTTTATTTGCATTCTCAATTTGGAGTGGCAGATGGCGACATTGCGGGATAGCAATAGGGCGGTGAGAATGTTCACCAATAATTCTCATTAATGTCTCGTTGAACTAGTAGTGTAACGACGCTTTAATGATGACTAACAACTACGCTATTTCTTAAATAAAATAGCGTAACAACGCGACGTCACATAATAATGGCAACGCTGAGATGTGCTCTTATTTTTAATTTGATGCACTGGGAAAATATGGATTAACGACGTTGACGTCTTAAATTATTCGTGGATGAACTTCACGAAATCAGACATCATAAGAAGTAGGAGTTTTTTTATTTTTTGTCCTTCCTTTCCCATTTCAAAAGGAAAAACGCAGATTAACCCATGAACAGGTAAATTTTCAAATCATGTGTTTTAATGGGAGGGTGACTTTTCTTTTGGGGTGATTATTCCGGGATAAAAAATGGCACGAATGATTGAATACAAACCTCCCCAAGCATCCCCCTTTTTAAAAGCTCTAACGTGGAGGGATCCTGCTGAATTGAACAAGGCCGGAGAACCTACGCTCGTGTGTTCATGGTGGCCACATTCTCGAAGTGATGAAAAGGGTATTTTGAAGGCTTCGTTGTAAATACATTCTCACCTAGAGACCATTGGCGCAAGTGGATCAAGGAACTGACCATCAGATCACGTCCGGTGAACCGCCGAAGATTTTTCTGATGCACCGGTGTGAGCAACAGCGGCGGCCACAAGCTTCACTTGCTGCGTGGAGGAGGAGGCACGCACAGGCGGGCCATGTGGACTGGGAGGTTGCAACTCATCTGTTTCGGTGGTGCGCAGGGGGGAAGTGGTGCCAGGTGGGAACTGTGTGGCTAGGTGGCCCACATCTAGGCCACCTGGTAGGTCGGGGGCACTTCGGGCCATTAGTTGTGGTAGGAGTTAGACATAGTGCAAGGAGGGCACTGCGCCAGAGGTGTGGTCTGCCCTTGTGGGCCTTCTTTGAACCAGAGGGGACGCGGCTGGCTACTGCATCCCAGGGGATCACACTGCCTGCATCACGCGGCTAGTCCCCTTATTGGTGGGTCGATCCCCCAGCAGGCCCAGCTGGTTCCACTGCACAGTGGGCCGGACCTGCATCGGTGGGTGAATCCCACACTAGTAGTCCAAACCACCACCACTTCGGTCTAGGTCGGATTAGACCGGGTCGTCGGGAAACCTAGCTGGCTGGACTCTCGGCTAAATCGCATTGGGTCCAGCGAGGCCTATTCGACATGGACCACTAGCCAGGCTGAACCAGACTGACCTCAACCCATACCAGTTCAGGTCAGGTTCTTCTGAATGTACTAGGGTGTGTGGAATCCCTAGGCCAGGTTGGTCTGGATAGTCCAACAGGGTTGGACCGGGCCCCATCGCAATCGGTCCACTGGTCACTAAAACACTCATATCTTGCAAACCGTGCGCCCGATTAACGGGACGTTTCCAACGTTGGGTCCCTCTCCAAGAGGCAAATCTTTTGGAATGATTTTCGGTGACTTACATGGACGTAGAGATGTGACAAATGGATTGAGGATCAGTTCTCCTAAGTGCACTATATACGGAAGCCTGTAGTTGGCTGAGACCTGAAGATCGGTCGACAACGGCCTATTGGAATGCAGATCTGTGTGACCCGACTGGGCCACGGTGGGGAGAAACTCAGTGTGACCTGATAGACCCATGGTACTTGACAGGGAGAGTAACATATTTTTCCCACGGTGGGATGCGGATCTGTGTGACCCGGAAGGCCCACGGCGGGGAGAAGCTCTGTGTGACCTATCTTACCCATGGTACTAATCAGGGATGAGTACCACAATATTCTATGGTTTGTGGGAAGCGCATCTGTGTGACCTAGCAGGCCCAATGTACTCAATGGAAGATAAGTTATCTAGTGGATGAAGAGTTCTACGTTTGGAACGTATGATTCTACAATTACTACCCTAGAAAATATCTGGTGTGAGTTGTCTCGTGTTTCATTCTTTTCTTTGATAATTCATGTGTGGTCTTTCATCTTTTGTTTTTGGGTCCCTACTGAGTACTATGTTACTCACCCCTACATGGGATTTTCCCACACGTGTTGTGTCTGGTGTAGAATACTGATGTTTCCACATGGGTGCTCAGGGAGATAGGATTGACAAACACTACGATAGTGGACTTGGTTTCCTAGGAAACAGTGGGGCCTAGTAGGACCGGGAAGGATTGGACGTACTACTTCGGCTCCCGGTTGCTTCACTACTCTCACAATCTGGTGGGGTTTTCTCTAGATGGCCATCAACATTTCCTTTTTGTATTTTTTGTTTTCATTCATTGTGGGGTTTGTATTCTATCCCACATACTTTCAGTTTTACTTGAACTCAGCTTTGTTCTACTGATACTTTCTCCATTTTTTGTGTGTTGGGATGTGGTTGGGTGTGTGTGTGTCCATAGAGGTACTTGGGAAAATTCCTCTCACTTGAAGTTTGATGACTTTGGCACTAGTTGCCATCCCTTTTACATTGGGAGGTGGGCTTGGGTTAGTCACGACAAGGGCCCCTGAGGATAGACCATTACAAGCGGCATATGTGAAAAACCTCACAATACTAACTATGTATGTTTTATATTTTATTCATGAAATTGATAGAAATATTAATAGGATTATCTCAAGTTTTAATCCAATTTTATGAGGATAATTGGTCGTACAAGAATTTAAAAGTTATGAAAAATTGGTTCACTGTGTTGTATAAGTTTAGATTGTGTTTCATGACACGTATGTTCCTCGAGATAACAATAGTTATAATAGGTCGAGGTGACATGTAATGAAGAAACAACCAGCTAATTATTTCATAAGTAAGACCCAAAATATTCCTTGTCTAGAAAACAACATTTGAATGAAGGTTTTAAAGGATCTAGAAACTGATTCCAATGTGGTCAGTTTGGTTAGAGGATTCATGACTATAAATAAAATATCCCTTAAACCCCAATGAATTGGGTAACTAATATCCATCCCACAATGAGGTTTTTTACATTCAATGAGTCGGGTAATTATTTTAAATAATTTTTAATGTGAGTCTCATATTATAGTAATAATAATGTGAAAAAATAGAAAGGCTTAGTAAAGTAGTTTTCTACTAATACAGTTGATGTTGGGACATTGAATGAAGTGGTGACAGGTATGTTAGTTATGTATTAGAATTATTCCAATTCTATTTTTGACTCTCGATCTTCCGAATAATTCATTTTTTCTAAATTTTCATGTAAATTAAGAATATCACCTAATGAAGATAAGAAATAACTTTTGGTAAAAGATCTGGGGGAAGTATTAATGCAACCATGATTTATAGGAATCGTCTTATTGGTATTAGTGGGGCAGTCTTGTCACGACCCACCCTCGGGGCCCGTGCCGTGACTACCCCAAGCCCGCCTTCCATAGGCCAGGTGCTGGCGACTAGCACCAAGGCGTAAATCCTGGTAAAATGGGAAGGCATTGCCTTTGTAAAGTAAACAAGCACCACAGAGTAAGCAATCGGAAAAGTAAACACTAAGTAAAAATAGAGTACAACTAAAAGTGCAGAAAAGTAAGTGGGCCAGTAAACAAACCCAAACTGAAAGTAAAGTACAACTCGAAAGGGAAAACCGCAACTGTAAAGTAAAAGCCGAAACACCGAGCTGTCCACTGGAAATCCCACCTTAAGGGTGGGTACAGATAGATCCACTGCTCCTCGGATCCCGCCGTCCGCTTCGAACACGTCCCGCCCAGTGGTCCACCTCCAGGTACCGTCCTGCTCAGCAAGCCTCAACTACGATCAACGCTGTCCGTCGTCTGCAACCAATACAACGTAGTGCGGGAAAATCCCATGCAGGGGTGAGTATAAACTACTCAGTAGGGACCCCGAGACCCCCGAAGGTCTCCCAAAATCCACAAAGGATAAACCACAAAGAAAAGATACAATCACAAAGTAACAACCGACACAGCTTAGTTATATGCCCATACATATACCTAGGTCATCAATTACAATACGTTCCAACCTCTGAGCCCAAGTACAACTCAGTCCACACAGGAAAGTATACGTATTCCACACAAGAAAGCAAAACAAAATCCACACAGGATAGCACAACACAATCAACACAGGAAAGCAATAGGATTCAGCTCACACAGGTATACTTCTTCGAAAGACGATAAATATGATCTCTGATCCATCTAAGTCATCGGACCCATGAAGGTTTGATAGGTAACTAACCCCCGCAAAAGACCCACACAAGATCGGGCCCACACAGGACATGTAGGCGCTGGTTCACACAGGACCGCTGAGCGCAGACCCACACAGGATCGGACCCACACAGGATCGGGCCCACACAGGACTTGTAGCACTGATCCACGTAGGATCGTTGAGTGCTGTAGTCGTCGTCGTCGAATCCACTAAGGATCTCTGTACTGTCGTCGCGCAGTCACAGTAGCAGTAGCAGTAGCAGTCGCAGCCAGCACAAGGGTTCCCGCACACAGCAGACTCGTTCGGGAGGGTCCTCTCCACGAGCTGAGAGGCTGATACATCAACTGTCACAAATTCCAGAGTTGATGTATCCAAAAGTTCCGTATAGCCAACAGGAACTCAACGTCGCAGACGGCGCGTCAATCGGACGCCCGGTCTGAAAGTTATTGGCTTTTTCGTCCCAGGGGCCCGGTTGGTTTTTAAGGCAAAACCAACCCAACCGTAATCTACCTGCATCCAAACCTCGGGCGGATTATGCCAAAAGATCTGTCTCACTAAGAGGAACTCAACGAAGCTGACGGCACGTCAATCGGACATCCGTAGCTCAAGATATGAGCGTTTCCGCTCCGAGGGCCCGGTTGGTTTCGTGTACGAACCAACCCGGCCGAACTCAAAGTATTCTGAAACCTTGAGTGCGATATACCGAAACGACTGTCTCGATCCAAGGATCGCACTACCGCTGACGGTTCTTCATTCGGAGGTCCGTAGCTCAAGTTATGGTCAAAAGACCGAAGTCGATTCGAAAACGGGGGGTTCGGGTCCGGGCCGACCCGGACCGACCCCCCCTGGGTCGGCCCGAACCGCCCAACCCGGCCTGGCCGGCGGCGCAGCGGTGCGGTCCGGCGCGGGGGGCAAAGCCCCCGCTTTTCTTCAGCTGGCGGCACGGCTGGATGCCGCGCTTTGGAGAAACCCCCCCCCCCCCTCACGTGGGAGCCTTCCTTTGACAAAAACGGGGGGGGGGGGCGCCTGCCCCCCCTTTGTGAAACCGGCCCCCCTCATTATGGGGGGCCAATTAACCGCCCGGGGGAATTTATTTCCCCCGGTTTTTTACCGTCCCAGCCGGCCCGACCAGGCCGGCCGACTTCTTCCCAACAGGACCGGCATGGGCCGGTCCTCTTCCATCTTCCGGCACCGGCGGCCCGGCTGGCCGCCAGTCTTCTCGTTCCGCCGCGGCCTGGAACCGGCCGCGGCCTTCGTCGTCCGGCGCGGTGCAACGGCACCGCACCCCTCCGTCACGGCCCTGCACGGGCCGCAGCGCCTTCGGTTCCCTTCGACGCGGCGTGACGGCGTTGCATCCATGTAATTCCTTCCACGGCGCGGCGCGACGGCGCGGCGAAATATTTTCCATGAGATTCTCGCGTGGTGTGACGGCACCACGCCATCTCGTTTCATCCTCAAGAAACATTCAAGAATAAAGAAGGGGGTTTCGGCCGTGTTTTTGCGGTCCGGTCCCCCTCTCGTTAGATGATAGCACATAATCATTAATTCTTAAAATTTTTCATGCTAGAACCAAGAACGAGAATAAATAAATTAAACAACAACAAACCCCTACCTCGGTTTCAAGAACGATGATCGTCAACGACCCGCGGAAGACGAGCGTCGCGGTGGTCGGCGTCACGAAAAAATGACGTCAACGTCGTGAATTTAGGATTCGAAGTTCTTTGACGGAGATTTCGTCTCGGGAAACCGTCGCGGAAGAGATGTCGCGGAAGGAGACGTCGTCGTTGTCGCGGGTATGACGTCGCGAAAGACGGTTCCCGAGAACGTGGCGTTCTTCGTCGAAGTCCGAATGTTCTTCGCGTTCTTCACCAAAGTTTGAAGAAGAAGGAGATAATTCTTCAAACCTCTCAACATGGCTAAGGAATTCTAACCAAAATAAAATAAGCTAGAGTCTTATTTTATTTACACAACCAAACCATTTTGAAATTCAAAGGTTTGAAATTAAACAACTCAACCCATTTAATAACCCAAGTTGTCAAGATCATTAAAAGAGGAGTTAAAGGGTGTTTTAAAAAAAAGAAGGTGAAGAGTTAGGGTTCATGTGGGCCCCACCACACTTAATCCTCTCAAGGGAGGTTAAGTGGATGTGGGTCCCACACCTAACTCCCTTTGGGAGAAGTTAACTAACATGTTAAAAATAAAATGTGTTTCCACATTTTATTTAACTTCTTTTAATTTTTCCCAAAACTAACTTTCAATCCGCATAAAACGCAACCTCGGAAAAGGTCTCCTTAAGAGAATATCGGCGTTGCGAGTTCATCGGTGTCCTCGGATTTCAACTCCGAGCACCAGATCAAAAGATAGAAATTCCCGCTCGTTCGTTCACTGAACGTACCCGAGCCAAACTTCAGAAATTTATTCCGGGCACACCGGGCCTCGGAATCAGGTGCCATCAGAAACCGTGTTCTTATAAAATTCCAAAGAAAATTAAGAAAAAATTTCCCTTGAATTTTACAGGTCTTTACATTACTCCCACCTCAGGGCTTTACGTCCCCGTAAAGAGACATCAAAACTAGGGAAACAAATGAGGGTACTGAGCACGCATCTGAGCCTCCCGCTCTCATGTGCTCTCCTAGAGGTTCTCGTGCTGCCATCTGATGTGCACAAGAGGAATCGATCGCCCACGTTGGACCCGCTCCTGTCGATCCTCTATCTCCACCAGGACCTCCGTAAAACTCGCCCCATCGTCAACGTCAAGCTCCCCATGGTCAATGATGTGCGTCGGGTCGGGCACGTATCTCCTCAGCTTAGATACGTGGAAGACGTCGTGCACCCGGTGCATCTGAGGTGGTAGAGCCAAGCGATAAGCCACCTCGCCAATCCTGCTGAGGACCTGGAAGGGTCCGATGAAGCGCGGAAATAACTTGCCGCCTCGGCCAAATCTCTTTATACCACGTCGAGGTGAGACCCGCAAGAAGACGTGGTCGCCATCCTCGAACTCTAGTGGCCTCCGCCTCCTGTCAGCGTATGACTTATGACGTCTCTAAGCTGTCCTCATCCGCTCCTGGATGACCTGGACCTTCTCTATCGTGGCCTGGACCATCTCCGGTCCCACAAGTGCTGACTCCCCTGGGTCTGTCCAGCAGAAAGGAGATCTACAAGGTCAGCCGTACAACGCCTCGTACGGTACCATCCCGATGGTGGAGTGGTAGTTGTTGTTGTACACAAACTCTACCAAGGGTAGGTGGTCCTCCCAGCTGCGACCAAAGTCGAGGACACATGCACGGAGCATGTCCTCGAGAGTCTGAATGGTCCTCTCTGTCTGACCATCTGTCTGAGGGTGAAAGGTTGTGCTCAGACGTAGCTGCGTCCCGAACGCCTCCTGTAACCCCTTCCAAAGCCGGAAAGTAAAGAGAGCATCTCGATCGGAGACGATAGATGATGGCACACCGTGGAGCCGCACAATCTCTTGAACGTAGAGACGTCCCAAGCTCTCCACTGATCCCTGCTCTCTGATGGGTAAGAAGTGTGCTGACTTGGTGAGTCGGTCAACAATCACCCAGATTGAGTCGTGACCTCTGTAAGTGCGTGGAAGCCCAGTCACGAAGTCCATTGATATGTCGTCCCACTTCCACTGCGGAACCTCCAAGGGCTGTACCAAGCCTGCTGGTACCTGATGCTATGCCTTCACCTGCTGGCAGGTGATGCATCGAGAAACGAACTCTGCTATAGCCTTCTTCATGCCCGGCCACCAGTGCTGTCGTCTGAGATCCTGGTACATCTTCGCCACTCCCGGATGTACCACCAAAAGAGTAGTGTGAAACTCTCTCAGTACCTCCTCTCGCAAAGCGACTGGTACCATGGTACGTCCTATGAAAAGGCTTTCATTCTCTGCTCTAAGGGAGAATCCATCAGGTGCATGTCCTGGGGATATCTGTGCACGCCGTGTCTAACAGTTAACGTCCTCACGCTGTGCCTCTCTGACCCACTACAGTAGTGGAGGGGTGACTGTGAGAGACTGAAGGAAGGCTGCTCCATCTCTATCCATGAAGGATGTCTGCAATGAGGCTAGCTGCTCCGTCGCCTCCTCATGTAGCTGAATGCTCGTCCTCCTGCTGAGGGCATCGGCTACTACGTTCCCCTTCCCAGGAGTATAGACTATCTCAAAATCATAGTCCTGGAGGAACTCGAGCCATCTCCGCTGTCTCGGGTTCAGGTCCTTCTGCGAGAAGATATACCTGAGACTCTGATGATCAGAAAAGACTGTAAAGCGCTCGCCCATCAGATAGTGCTGCCATGTCTTCAGGGCGAAGACCACTGCTGCTAACTCTAGGTCATGGGTAGCGTAGTTATGCTCATAAGGCCTCAACTGACGTGATCCATAGGCGATAATTTCCCACTCCTGCATCAGAACACATCCGATTCCGGTCCCTGATGCATCACAGTTGACTACGTACCCTACTCCCTCCTCAGGCAACCTCAAGATAGGTGCGCTGGTCAATCTCTATCTCAGCTCCTGGAAGCTCTGCTGACAACTGTCTGACCACACGAAGGGTTTCCCCTTCTTCGTCAAAGCTGTGAGTGGTGCCGCAACTCTAGAGAAGTTCGGCACGAATCTCCGATAGTATCCAGCTAGTCCCAAGAAACTCTGAACCTCAGTCACGCTCCTGGGTGGCTCCCATGCTAACACATCCTCGATCTTCGCAGGATCTACTGCAACTCCCGCCTCAGAGATAACGTGTCTCAAGAAGTGGACCACACGTATCCAGAACTGGAACTTCGAGAGCTTACCATAATGCTGGTGCTCTCGGAGTGTGTTTTGTACAACTCGCAAGTGATAGGCGTGCTCCTCCTCAGTCGTAGAGTAAATCAGAATGTCGTCGATGAAGACCACGACAAATCGATCGAGGTATGGCTGAAATATCCTGTTAATGAGGGCCATGAACACTGCTGGAGCATTGGTTACGCAAAAAGGCATAACCAAGAACTCATATTGGCCATACTAACATCTGAAGGCCGTCTTCTGCACATCCTCGTCTCGGACTCTGAGCTGATGATCGCCTGACCTGAAGTCTCTCTTCGAGAACCACCATGCTCCCTTGAGCTGATCAAAGAGGTCATCAATCCTCGGTAGCGGATACCTGTTCCTCACTGTCACCTAGTTCAGGTGACGATAGTCAACACAAAGTCTCAAGCTCTCGTCCGCCTTCTTGGTGAACAATATCGGGGAAGCCCAGGGTGAAACACTGGGTCGGATGAACCCCTTGCCCTGCAAGTCCTCCAACTGTACCCATAGCTCTCGAAGCTCGGCGGGGGCCATCCGATATGCTGGGGTTGATATCGGGGCTAGCCCGGGGTACAGGTCAATATAAAAGTCTACCTCTCTGCGAGGAGGTAGCCCTGGAACGTCGTCGGGAAAAACGTCCGCAAACTGATCCACCACTGCAGGAAAACCAGGACTCCGCACGTCAACAGCTCCAAGGATGAGGCTAGCCAACTGATGAGTGATGGGTTGTCCTCTCCTCTGCGGGAGTCCATCCTGTGATGCAAAGGCTCCCTTCTCGCCGGTGAAGGTGAACCAGATCCCTTCGGTGCGTACGCATCTCACCTTGCGCCTAAAACAGTCAATCTATGCATGGACCGTAGATAGCCAATCCATGCCCAAGCTGACGTTGTAAGGCCTCGACGCTGCTACAAGAAGATCCCACCCGAATCTCTCGCCTCCTAGAGTAAGCTCACACTGCCGGCACGAGTGCGTAATCGTCGAGTCTACTCCCGTAGGAGTCTCTAGCCGTAAGGATCGAGCAAACGGCTCTGTCGGAATCTCCGAGCTCCGAACAAGGGCAGCAGCTAAGAAAGAGTGAATCGCTCCTGTGTCTATAAGTACTGCAGCAAGGGTGGAATAGACACAGATAGTACCTCGAATCATCTCGGGTGTGCCGTGGTCGTAGGCCACTGCTGACTGGAGCTGTGCCTGTCTCTGCCCGCCAGCTCCCTGTGGTCGGGGTGGACCTCCTGGTGGTGGTGGTGGTGGTAGAGTCTTAAAGCGTCGCCAACCACCTACTGCTTGGCCAGCTCCTCTGCCTCGTCTGCCTCCTCCCTGTGGACCGCCACGGTCGACCCTCTGCCTCTACCTCGGTGGTCCCTCAACCGTCTGCTGCTCCTCGGCATGGCGGGTCGGGCAGTCACGAGCCATGTGGCCCTGCCCGCCGCACGAGTAGAACTACCGGCCAATCGAAAGACTGGCTCCTCACTGTGTGCCCCGCACTGCTGAGCTACTGTCCTGAGGTCGTCTGCCTGAAGGTCTGGTCTGTCTGGACCCCTGAGTCATCCGTCGACTGCCAACTGCAGAAGACTCTGCCACGTGCCGCCCTGCGCTGGGTCGCGGCGCTGGTGTAGACTCAGCGAGGAAGCTCTCGATCAAAAGGGCCCGCTCCAGTACTCCCGTCTGAGTCGGTATGCTGAGGGAGATCAGTGATGCCCTGATCTCGTGTCTCAAACCCTGCTCGAAGGTCCGGGCCCGGAAGAATGGGTCTCGTACCATGTCAGTCGAGTAGCACGAGAGATCAGTAAATCTCACCGAGTACTGAGCGACCGTCATGCTGCCCTGCCTCAGCTGAAGAAGCTCCTGGATACGCACCGCATGAAGGGTGGCTGAGACGAACTCCGAGTGGAAGAGGCTCTCAAATTCCGTCCATATTAGAGATGCCTCGTCGTGCACCTGGAGCATCAAGCTCCACCATCGGCCCGCTTCTGCATGCAGTAAGCTCGCAGCGAGGATCACCATGAGGTCTGCAGGTGTCCTCACTAGCCTAAAAACTCGTACCACTGCCTCCAGCCAGTCCTCTGCTGCCTGGGGGTCCGTCTCCCCACGGAACCTAGGCGGTCGCTGGCGCTGAAACTCATGCAGAGCTCCAAGGCGACGTGCATCGTCAGTGGCTGGTGCTGGAAGCATCAGTGGCTCGGCGGGTAGAGCTACCGTCGGTGCCACTGCTGACAAAGGGCCCTGCACCGAGGCCTCGTCGCTCGGTGGGCTGTCGTCACGATCGACTCTCGGAACCCTAGATGGCTGCCGTCGTGGGGCCATCATGAAAAGGAAACAGATGCACCATGGTCAGAACAGTATACCTGGTGAGCTGATATAAAGTAATCACAAAGAAAACTTTGAAACACACATGCAATCAATGTTCTCGTGCATTAAGTCGGAAATCAGTAGTCAGGGTCCTGGTGTACGGATACGTCGGCCGCCGTACCAACACTGGACTCCCTGGACTGATAACCACACTCAATATGCTAAACATTATTGCTTCACATAGAAAAGATCAGAGTTCGCGGTAGAACCGAACTCCTCTGATACCAATTTGTCACGACCCTCCCTCGGGGCCCGTGTCGTGACTACGCCAAGCCCGCCTTCCATAGGCCAGGGGCTGGCAACAAGAACCAAGGCATAAATCCTGGTAAAAAGGGAAGGCATTGCCTTTGTAAAGTAAACAAGCACCACAGAGTAAGCAAGCGGAAAAGTAAACACTAAGTAAAAACAGAGTACAACTGAAATTGCGGAAAAGTAAATGGGACAGTAAACAAACCCAAACTGAAAGTAAAGTACAACTCGAAAAGGAAAACATCAACTGTAAAGTAAAAGCCGCAACACCGAGCTGTCCACTGGAAATCCCACCTGAAGGGTGGGTACAGATAGCTCCACTGCTCCTTGGGTCCCGCCGTCCCCTCCGAACACGTCCCGCCCAGTGGTCCACCTCCAGGTACTGTCCTACTCAGCAAGCCTCAACTACGATTAACGTTGTCCGTCGTCTGCAACCAACATAATGTAGTGCAGGAAAAGCCCGTGCAGGGGTGAGTATAAACTACTCAGTAGGGACCCCGAGACCCTCGAAGGTCTCCCAAAATCCACAAAGGATAAACCACAAAGAAAAGATACAATCACGAAGTAACAACCGACAGAGCTTAGGTATATGCCCATACATATACCTAAGTCATCAATTCCAATACGTTCCAACCTCCGAGCCCAAGTACAACTCAGTCCACACAGGAAAGTATACGTATTCCACAAAGGAAAGAAAAACGAAATCCACACACGATAGCACAACACAATCCACACAGGAAAGTAATAGGATTCAGCTCACACAGGTATACTTCTTCGAAAGACGATAAAGATGATCTCTGATCCATCTAAGTTGTCGGACCGACGAAGGATCGATAGGTAACTAACCCCCGCAAAAGCCCCACACAGGATCAGGCCCACACAGGACCTGTAGGCACTGGTTCACACAGGACCGTTGAGTGCAAACCCACACAGGATCGGACCCACACAGGATCGGGCCCACACAGTACCTGTAGCACTGATCCACGTAGGATCGCTGAGTGTTGTAGTCGTCGTCGTCGAATCCACTAAGGATCTCTGTACAGTCGTCGTCGCATTCACAGTAGCAGTAGCAGTAGCAGTCGCAGCCAGCACTTGGGTTCCCGCACACAGCATGCTCGTTCAGGAGGGTCCGCTCCACGAGCCGAGAGGCTGATACATCAACTGTCACAAAGTCCAGAGTTGATGTATCCAAAAGTTCTGTATCGTCAACAGGAACTCAACGTCGCAGATGGTGCGTCAATCGGACGCCCGGTCTGAGAGTTATTGGCTTTTTCGTCCCAGGGGCCCGGTTGGTTTTTAAGGCAAAACCAACCCGACCGTACTCCACCTGCGTCCAAACCTCGAGCGGAGTATGCCAAAAGATCCGTCTCACTTAGAGGAACTCAACAAAGCTAACGGTACGTCAATCGGACTTCCGCAGCTCAAGATATGAGTGTTTCCGCTCCTAGGGCCCGGTTGGTTTCGTGTACGAACCAACCCGGCTGAACTCAAAGTATTCCGAAACCTTGAGTGCGATATACCAAACTGGCCGTCTCGATCCAAGGATTGCACTGCCGCTGATGGTTCGTCAATCGGAGGTCTGTAGCTCAAGTAATGGGAAAAAGACCAAATGCGATTCGAAAACGGGGGGTCCGGCTCCGGGCCGACCCGGCCCGACCCCCCCCCCCCCCTGGGTCGGCCCGAACTGGGTCGACCTGACCTGGGTCCGACCCGGCCCGGCCAGCGGCGCGGCCCGGCCGGCGGCGGCGCGGCCTGGGCGCCGCTCGGGTGCCACGCGCGGGGGGAAAATCCCCCGCTTTTCTTCAGCTGGCGGCGCGGCTGGATGTCGCGCCTTGGAGAAATGGCCCCCCCTCACGTGGGGGCCTTCGTTTGAGAAAAACGGGGGGGGGGGGGGCGCCTGCCCCCCCTTTGTGAAACCGGCCTCCCTCATTATGGGGGGCCAATTAACCGCCCGGGGGAATTTATTTCCCCCGGTTTTGCACCGTCCCGGCCGGCCCGACCTGACCGGCCGGCTTCTTCCCAACAGGACCGGCATGGGCCGGTCCTCTTCCATCTTCCGGCATCGGCGGCCCGGCTGGCCGCCGGTCTTCTCGTTCCGCCGCGGCCCGGAACCGGCCGCGTCCTTCTTCGTCCGGCGCGGTGCGATGACACCGCGCCCCTCCGCCACGGCCCTGCACCAGCCGCGGCGCCTTCAGTTCCCTTCGACGCGGCGCGACGGCGTTGCGTCCATGTAATTTTTTCCACGGCGTGGCGCGACGGCGCCGCGAAATATTTTCCATGAGATTCCCGCATGGTGCGACGGCACCACGCCATCTTGTTTCATCCGTAAGAAACATTCAAGAATAAAGAAGGTGGTTTCGGCCGTGTTTGTGCGGTCCGGTCCCCCTCTCGTTAGATGATAGCACATAATCATTTATTCTTAAAATTTGTCATGCTAGAACCAAGAACGAGAATAAATAAATTAAACAACAACAATCCCCTACCTCGGTTTCAAGAACGATGATCGTCAACGACCCGCGGAAGACGAGCGTCGCGGTGGTCGGCGTCACGGAAAAAGGATGTCGACGTCGTGAAGCGAGGATTCGATGTTCTTTGATGGAGATTTCGTCACGGAAAACCGTCGCGGAAGAGATGTCGCGGAAGGAGACGTCGTCGGTGTCGCGGGTATGACGTCGCGGAAGACGGTTCCCGAGAACGTGGCGTTCTTCGTCGAAGTCCGAATGTTCTTCGCGTTCTTCACCAAAGTTTGAAGAAGAATGAGAGAATTCTTTAAACCTCAAAAGATAGATAAGGAATTCTAACCAAAATAAAATAAGCTAGAGTCTTATTTTATTTACACAACCAAACCATTTTGAAATTCAAAGGTTTGAAATTAAACAACTCAAACCATTTAAAAACCCAAGTTGTCAAGATCATTAAAAGAGGAGTTAAAGGGAGTTTTAAAAAAAAGAAGGTGAAGAGTTAGGGTTCGTGTGCGCCCCACCACACTTAATCCTCTCAAGGGAGGTTAAGTGGATGTGGGTCCCACCCCTAACTCCCTTTGGGAGAAGTTAACTAACAAGTTAAAAATAAAATGTGTTTCCACATTTTATTTAACTTCTTTAAATTTTTCCCAAAACTAACTTTCAATCCGCATTAAACGCAACCTCGGAAAAGGTCTCCTTAAGCGAATATCGGCGCTGTGAGTTCATCGGTGTCCTCAGATTTCAATTCTGAGCACCGGATCAAAAGTTAGAAATTCCCGCTCGTTCGTTCACTGAACGTACCCGAGCCAAACATCGTAAATTTATTTCGGGCACACCGGGCCTCGGAATCAGGTTCCTCCAGAAACCGCGTTCTTATAAAATTCCAAAGAAAATTAAGAAAAACGTTCCCTTGAATTTTACGGGTCTTTACAAGTCTTTCAATACAATCTTGTTTAACTGGCTATAATGAAGTTTAATATCATTCTGGGTATGAATTGGATTTTAGTTTTTCATGCTATGGTAGATTATACATCTATGAACGTTGTGTTCAATGATTTGATGTCATTGATAACCTACCATGAAGTTAAAATTTGATTAGATAAAGATGTTAAATTTACCTAGATCATATTATTTAAAATAAATAATTTCATCAAATTTGTGATGTTCCAATAGTAAATGAATACCTGGATTTTTTTCTATATTTCTATTATGGTATTATTACAGATCTAGATTTTGATTTTATAATAGACATATTTCCTGATATTAAGATGATTTGAATAAACTCTTATCAAATGGATCAACTGGAACATTTGAAATTAAAAAATTAATTATATGAGTTATTAAATAAAGGATTAATCTAACCTCTAACTTCACCATAGGTCCTCTGCTTTTTTTCATAAAAAAATAAATATGTTTGAATGAGACTTTTAGTTGATTGTAGATCCTTTAATTAGATCTCTATTAAGAAAAATTATATTTACCTCATATCGATAATTTTTTTCATCTCCAAGGATATTAGTATTTTTATAAGGATGACTTGATATTAGGGTAGAATTAGTTTAATGTAAAGGAAGAATACATTTTGAAGCCTTTGTTTTAGACTATATGTGGGAACTATGAGTTTTTAATTTTTTTATTTGGGTTATTACAAGTTCCTATTGTATTTATAAACCTTATTGATATAAATTTTCAAGATTTCTTATATATGTTTATGTTTGTATCTATTGAGAAATTTTTTGTATATTCTATAATTCAATAGGAATAAGAAATACTCTTGATGTTTGTATTTAAAAAATTAAATGAAAATAAACAGTATGGTAATTTTAGCAGGTATGAATTTTAGATGTAACAAATTTCATTCCCTACTATATTATTTATAAATATGGAATAAATGTTTGAGCTTGATAAAACAAAAAATATAGAAGAACATCCAAGACACATAAAATATCAAAGATATTTGTATGTTTCTTGGATTAGTGGTTTAGTACGAGTGGTTTGTTCAAAAAGTTTCTCAATTGTATTTCACACTATGTTTACTAAAAATGAGTTATGTTTATCTAGAAAATATAATATGATGATTGCTTTAATTTTGAATTGAAAGGAAGAATTTTGAATTCCCCCATTTTTTCCTTCCTTCTTTAAATGGTGAATTTTTTGTCTATAGTGATGCTTCGTTAAAAGTACATGGTTGTTTCAATATTCAAAATGATCATGTAATTTCATATTCTTCATTTCAGTTGAAATATCATGATTTAAATTACCCTACAAATGATTTAGATTTAGCTATTCTGGTTTTTGATTTAAAAATTTGGATCTGTTATTTGTATGGTGTAAAGTGAAAAATATATACTAATCATAAAATATTGAATTATATATTCACTCAAAACGAATTGAACATGAGAAAAAAAATATAGTTGAAATTAATCATGCATTATTATTGAATTATTCATTACTATCCTAGAAAATAAAAAAAAACTGGTTGAAGATTTTATTTGAAAACATAATGAAAAATTAACCATGTTACATTTGGAACATTACCCTATCATTAATTATTTGATGAATTTTGGCGTAGAAGTTATTGACTCTGGGACAACCTCTATTTTATATAAATTTTTAAAACAATGAACTTTTTTAGAAATAATTAAGGGATCTTAAAGGAGGATCATTATTTGTAGGAAAATGTATAATCTATTAATAAGGGTATGTTTCATGATTTTAATATCAATGTAGATAGTGTTTTATTCTTGGAAAAAGATTATGTGGGTCTTTTGATTCCCATTTGAGGAAAGAGTTGTTGACTAAAGTTCATATTTCTCGATTTTCAATTCATCCAGGTAACACTAATATGTACAAATACTATCATGAGTATTACTAGTGGGATGTAATGAAAATAGATATTTCTAATTTTAGCATGAATTATTTTAATTTTCATTAGGTTAAAACATAATGACAGTTACTGAAGAATTTTCTTCAAACATTTCCAATATTGGAGGGGAAATGGGGGAATATATCAATGGATTTCAAGGTTGGATTATCGAAGACTTCTTAATGTAATAATGTGCTTTTGTTTTTTATTAATAGATTAACTAAATATTTTCATGTTTATCCCATTCAAGATACGATGTAATTAGATCATGTTTTTAGACTATATCAAAAAGAGATATTACAGGTATATGGAATGCCACTCTCTTTGGTGTCAGACCATGATCCTAGGTTCACATATAATTATTTCGAAAGTAATTCATAAATAATTGGGTACTGAATTAATTTTTTTACATATTTTCATCGTCAATACAATGGAAACACTAGGTGGAAGACTTATATCTTCGAATATATGCTTTGTTCTTTCTCAATGGATTAATAAGGATGTTGGGATTGATACCCTTCACCGGTTGAGTTTTCTTATAATAATAGTTTTCGTTCTAGTATTTATATGGCACCAGTTGACACCTTATTTTGTATGACGTTTTAGACAACATATATTGGGGATGAATTAGATGAAATTTAGTTAATGGAACTAGATTTTGTAGATGAAATGTGTGTGAAGGTGTAGTTTATTTAGCAGCACATGAGGATAGCTCAAATTAGGCATAAAATTTAATAGTATAATGAGAGGAAATATATTTCTTCCTAGGTAGGTGATTATGTATTTATCAAAGTTCTTACATAGAAATGCTTTACGTATTTTGGTAAAAAAGAAATTTATGTCCTTTGGATCATTAGACCATATTAAATACTACATAGATTTTGATCATATGGCTACCAAGTGGCCTCACCTTCAAGTATATCTCAGGTACACAACATATTTCATTTTTCAATATTAAGGAAATATGCGTCGGATTCATCTCAGGTTTTAAGCTCTGAATAGTTAAATTAGAAGAGAATCTATATTATAAGGAACATTAAATTTAGGTTCTTGACCATAGATATTAGGTGTTGAAATATATTTTTATTCACTAAGTTAATATTTTATGGATAAACCTTATAGTTCAAGAGGCAACATGGGAGTCTAGAAATGTTGTGAGGGAGATATATCCCCACTTGATTAATAAGTAAATAAAATTGTGAGGATACAATTTATAAAATGGGTATTTATGTAAAAATCCTGGTAATTATAGAATAAATAATATTCATATTTATTAATATTCATTAAATAGATATATTACTTATAATAATATTACATAATTTTTTCCAAAAAAAGGAAATAGTTTATCTAACTCTTTTATTCTAAGGTATTATTTAAAATACAATTTTATAAATTTTAAATTTTAATTTTCTAAAATGATTATTATTTTTCAAACCATCATATAAAAAATTTACATTGGGTGAATTTTTCGTCATTTGTTTGGAATATATTGATTTTCCAGTGAATAGTGAAAATAGGAATTTTTGTAAAAAAATCATTTATTTTAAATAAATTAAGTATTTAAAAAGTATAAATATTATATGAATATATTTTTTAGTAACCTAAGTATTAGTTAGTTTTATATAATTCCCTTAATTACTTTTTTATAAAAAATAAATTTGTTTTTAATATATGATTATTTTTTGGTTTAAAAATGGGGTTTTCTAAAAATTGTTTTAAAATGTATAATGTTTCTACTTTTTAATTAACTAAAACAATACATAATTGGGAATGTTTTAAATGAAATTTATATAATATATATAATCAAATAAAAATTCAGTTTCATATAATTATTAATATTAGCCAAAGAGTTAATATTAAATCATCTTTTTCTAAAATAAATATTCTAATTAAAAACCAGATTTCTTACAGTGTTTGGAGGATTAATATTAAATTAAAATTTTAGAGTTATGTGACTTTAATTTTGAAAAATGGATTAAATGTTTGGAATATTAATAATCTATAATATCTAAATATTCTAATTTAATTTTTTACCAAAGTTATTAGTGAAAACAATAAAAATTAATTATGATGATTTGGGAAAAGAGGAGTTTACTTATTTCTTCAACATTAAATGTAAGGGTAAAAATGACCTAGATACTTCTCAATAAAATATTTTCAAGACACATTTCTAACTTATAAGTTCTATTAAAAAATTTCTTGATTTATTTGAGCTACTTGACATGGAAAAATGAGGGTGGAATTCACTCTTTTAGAAATGTACAAATTTTCCACTCACCCCACTTATATAAGTCATCCCCCTCATTTCCTCCCTTCACGCATTCAAAACCAATGATTCATCTAATAACAGACTAAATTTCTTATCCAATTACCTATTATCTTCCTATAATCAATAATTTCGGATCAAATCCAACTAGGTATGTCCTTTGTTGGAAATCAATTGAAGCTACCTGAAGAAGAGTGAGAGGTCTCCAATAAGTATTTATATTTTTGTAATTTCTCCACCCACTTAAATTATTATTAGAAAATTATTATATATAAAAATTAGAATAAAAAATATAGCTATATTTTTTTGGTTAAGGGTACGACCAACAACCACACACACTCCCATCAAATGGGTATCGAAATCACCGTTCGTGTGTACGGCGGACTACCACCTCGCGAAATGATGTCATTCTTTTTTCCATTAACAGCTATCATGGTTGGGAATAATAATTTAAATAATATTTATATATGATATTAAATATATTTATAACATTATTATACCTATGGAGTAATTATTTCAAGAACACCCTTTCTATATTTCATACCATAGGGTATACCAAAACATAGGTCATGTGTACAATGGACTACTGACTCATAAAGCGAAGTGAATCATTTTTCAATAATGTGTTACATTTAAGGTAATCAGGTAAAATTTAGTTAATATATATGATATTAATTTCAGAATTATAATATTTAAGGCATAATTATTTTTCTGTAAATATAATATATCATTTTCTTATTACAAATTCACACATTGAAATAAGTGCTAACTTCATTCATGAATATGGGGATTGTCGCTTCCTTGAAGTGATTTGATTATTCTTTTTCATAACCACATAACAATAATGAAATATAAAATTATATATAGTTTAATAATACAGTATTTTTTACATAATTATCATTATGTAAAGTTACAATATTTCATACCTACTTTCCATAACGATCATTGAAAAATGGGATTGTTACCCATGCATATGTACCACCTGCCCTCTCAATGATTGTAATGTTGGTTATTTTTTCAGGACCATATTTCATTACTATTTTTTAGATTATAATTTACTTATAAATTTGATAATTATTTAATTATTATTATTATTATTTATATGTTTAAACAATGACATCATTGGCCTCAGTCGACCAACCAAAGTCAGTTTTGACCCATAAGCCGAATATGGTCAAAACATATGATATAAATATAATTGATTGAGTTTTTGAATAAAAGTTTCCAATAATTTATCTAAAAATGAAAATAAATATGAAAAAAAATCATGTATGAAAATAATTAACATAATTTTATATTTCATAAAGATAAAGACACGTGTGACATCTCAGATTCAAGGTAAAAACATTATCTAAATCTCCTTTCCTTGAGTCATATTTTGATGTTATACACCAGTACACTATTATGATGTGTATATATAGAACCTTTAAAATTTCACTTAATTAATTTATATATTCTCATGGTATTTAACTTTTTTTAATGTTATCCTTTCATGTGGCTTATTATTCAAATATTTATCAAGTGATAAGGTACATTTTCTTTTAAAAATTCTCTTTTAATGTTTTCCTTCCAACTCTTCTTTTTTACATTTATTTGTTTTTTAATGATTATATGGATATAATATATTAAAAATTATATTTTAGGTATGTTTTTTATTTATTTAAATTTTTTTAAAAATTAATTTTTTTACATGTTTTACTTATAACATTTTGACTAATGGTAAAAGGGGTGTTCTATTCTTAACATACATAGAAATAATGACTTTTCTGCCACCATGACATTATTTTATTTCTAGATTAATTTTAAATTTATCATATTCGATTCAATGAAATCCCTTTTACATTTTTTTGGTGTTTTAGTTTTGAAAATAGTTTTCTAAAATAAAAGGGTATTTTGTTATTGAAATTTGGGTTTTAAAAGAAAGGTGTATATTGATATCTAAAAGTGATTTTTTACAAGTTTAAAGGTTTTTTTTAAATTGTTTTTCAATCTAAAAGTGAAATCGAAAAAAATTATCCGTTATATAGTACTTGATCATTATGCATGAGAAATGGCTGCTCTAAGATAGCACTAG
Source organism: Viscum album (assembly GCA_963277665.1). Lineage (NCBI taxonomy): Eukaryota > Viridiplantae > Streptophyta > Magnoliopsida > Santalales > Viscaceae > Viscum > Viscum album. The sequence continues at coordinate 2,021,157,886 of OY728127.1, forward strand.
CAGAGCCCTTTATAACGTAACCATGTGGTGGCTTAGATAGAATAGGGTGAGCATATTACATCTTAAACCTAGGGTGTCCCATATAATATCATTTATGACCATTACATATAAAACATGGGGTGTCCTAGATAGCACTGGGTGATCTCGTTATAGCTTAAATGATGGGTGCGCCCAAATAGAACTCTAATTCATTGTATAATGATAATTTTTGAGGTTGGCCATATTGTTATTCTAATTTAAAACGTTTTAAAATGGTTTTATGTATATAATACTATATGATACAAATAAATATTTTTTAATTGATTATTATGTGTTTTATTGATTATATTTGAGAAAAATGTATGTTTGGTTTTCATATGAAATTTTTTTAATTCATATGCTCGGATAAGTATGAAGATAAAGTTAAACCTTATAAGATTTTTCATGTTTTATATGACTAATATAATTTCTTCTTTCTATATACCTTAGGGTTATTTTTTAGCATCAATTATTTTTAATTTTTTCACATGATTTATGGATTGTTAAGGGAATGGAAGAATTCATGTAGGATGTCACGAAGATTTTACAAGAAAACAAAACATGATTTATTTTAAATTTTTATTTTTATAGGGAAAATTGATATTAATAAAAAGTGACCAACATGTTCTACACGTTTTTTAATGTAATATTTATGACCTAATTCCCCAAAATTATAAACTTGAAATGATCGTCAAAGTGAAATAAAGTAAATTCTTGACTAAAACTCATGATTATGTAATGTTTATGGTCAGGGCCCTATAGTTGGTATCAAAGTATGATTTAGATAACATTAGAGGTTTAGATAATGTTAATAAATTTCCCTTGAAATATTTTACATTAGGATTATGTAAAATTATATATCATTTAAATATTACAATTTTTCTTTAACTAAAATATTTTTGTTCATAATGGTTTTTTATTGAGGAAACTTGGAAACTATAGTCGGAAGGAACCATGAGGGGAATATCCTTCTAAATCAGCATCCCAAGACGGTTGGAATAAGAGATGGACAGTTTTTTCAATTATGGATCAGTTGAAATAGGTGACAAATGGTGGTCGTATCTATACTGGAGTGGAACCTGATCTACCATAATGTAACATGTCTTTTGTGAATCATATCATGGGGCAGCATCCCTGATCATTTAGTGGATCATCTGACCCTCTGGTAGCTAAAGGAGGGATCAATTCTCTTGAAATTATATTATATTTCATGGGATGTTAGGAACATAAAAAAGATAACCCTTTTTGTTTATCATTATAAAGTAAAAGATGATTGATGGTGATCATTGGTTAAGAATAAAATAGAGAAATATGATCTTGATGCCATATAATGGTAAAACTTCTAGGATATTTTCCTTGAGAAAATATTTCCATACATTTGTTCAGCTCTATATGGATAAAAAATACCTAGAATTGAGGAAAAATTTTATGTCTCAAAGGTACTTAGATACCTGGAAAGGGGGTGAATCAGGGTTTGGATATTCTTTTCAAAATTATTCTTTCATCACTAGATCTTTATCTATTTATTTTAAGGGTCACTTTATTTTCACTTAAGTGATTATATTGATCTTATTATTTCATTCATTTTCTTATGTGATCCATTAAATGTATAAGAGTGAATGATCAAGGACACATAGATTTTTACTTGGTTCACCATCACTGGGAAACATCCAAGGAGAATACAATGTCAATGTACTGATGTACTAAATCCACTAAGGATCATTTCAAAAATTCAAGGATCAATATAGATAACTTATATTCTCAGAATCACTACCTTTAAAAATTATAAGGATGGCTCAACTATTCCTAAATTTCAGTCTCTCAATGTCTCTTTATATGGCTCACTACCTATGGAAAGGATTACATTCATCCTCTACCTCTACTCACCACTCTGGAGGGGGTTCAAAAATTGCTTATCGACTCGCAGGTCTCTTCCCTAACAATAATGAATTCATCCTCAACTATAGGTAGATTCTATATTGAAGTCATATATTCCTCAAATTGATGAATGTCACATGACCATAGATTTACATAGAAATCATTTTTCATTACATTAACAATTCTCACTTCCTTCACGAAGCCCCCATAGCCTTTCTGAAACATCCTAATTATTCACAATCATATACTACCTTTGAAAGCCCCACAACAATCTCCAATATCACCTCTTTCATGAATCCCCACCAAACTTCCTGAATAAAGATTCTTTCACAATGGTCAAACACTTTAGCAATGCTCACATAACCTTTATAAATCTCACAACTTCTGGGTGACTTTTTATAGCCTTCCCGAACCTCCCTTATTCAAGAAATTTTTCACAAGAACATCCATCATGAATCACATTCATGAATTCAAAGCATTATAATATTCATTAAGACATTCTATACTTTTATGATGGTGGTAGAGGCCTATTTATAGGCGTTATCTCCTATTCCAGAATCTTCCATCCATGTCATGTAATTTTTTCAAAGCTCCTTAATCTCTTTCATTAAGATGCATTTCTTTACAAAGGACCATGGGAATTTCCCATTCACAAGGATTCTCATATTCATGGAGATAACCTTCATCCATTTATGGATTTGTGATTCTCAACATCATGTACTCATGGATATCACTATCATCCCTTAGCGCATTCATGATGCACGTTCATATAAAATTATCAATCAATGTTTATAAATAAAATACTTCATTCCAAATCCACTCAACTATATTCATCATGACCTACATAATTCATGATATATTTTATTTCATTGATTATCTTTAGAATTTTCCAATTTAAAAATCCATATACATCACATATACCCCTATTAGCTTTTACCCAATATTTATTAATACATTTTCTCACCATTTTAAAGACACAACTTACTCCCCTTTGTCAATGAACTTGAATGTAGCTCATTTTTGGTCATCCATAAGTTAAAGAACATATATTAGTATATTAGGTAAAAAAACACCCTACCCAGATGATAAGGTCTCACACATCCACACTATTTCAAGTGTCCTAAGTCAATTGAACTCCTAGATCTATATGATGTCATTTAAATGTTATTTGGGTAAGGCCTTCTTTAGAATGTCCACAACTTGTAGTTTTTTAGGCACATACTTAATCTTCTACAGTGCTTAGTGTAATAAAATCACATTTCATTCCTATCCAAGAAGTACACAATCCCCTACAAAATAAAGTACCAAATGTGTTTTATTTTCTATTATATGTTTATTTCACACAATATGCATCTATATTGCCCAATAACTCTTATTGAGATTTTTCGTTTTACAATAAACTGAAATCCATCATGCCCTTGATTGACCAAAGTATTCATTTCACTACAATAAAGTGGGATTCCTTTGGATTTATTTATTATCTTTTGTTTTTCTTGTGAAAATAACAACAACAATTCTTCTTTTTGAAAATACAATAGGCTGACACTGATTTTATTATTTTTGTGGCATTAACTTCATTTCCTTCATCATCGCATGAGAATTTCATCCGAGTATCCATAGGCTTAATTATCTCTTTAGAATTATCCATTCCAAATATTCTTAGAGCTTCCTTAAAATATTTGTATTATGAAATAAATTATCAACTTCTTCCTCATGTCACACAATAAATATCATCCTTTTATTATTTTAATTGTTCATATAGATATTGTAATCAATACTGCAACTCTAAAAACCAAGATTCTTCAAAAACTGATCGAGTATTGAATACCACAATCTTGGTTCTTCCATCAAACCATATAAGAAATTTTATATCCAAAAAACTATATTATCATCTTCATGAATGGGAAAACAATATGGATGATCAATATAAGATTCTTCTTCCAGAACCCCATTCCAAAACATAGACTATACATTAATCTTGTAAACATTGAACATTCTTTACACTACTATGACCTAGAATAATCATATTTTCTCTAGCCTCTCAAAAGGTGAAAATGTTTCATCGACATAAATTTCTTCTATTTTGGAGTACCCTTTTACCACTAATCCTTTTATGTTTCGAATCACTATTCCATCTTCATTCATCTTGTTTTGAAAGACCCATTCGGTACCAATGAAATTATTATTTGTTGGCATCGAAATAATATAACATAAAACATCCAAAATTAAACTGATATAAATAATTAATACCAATTTTATATTTGATTTTTAAGTTCCCAGATCATTGTGAATCACTGAGAGGGGGAGGCGTAAATCAGTGATCCCTTTGAAATCTTTTTACAAATTTATTCTTTTAAATTAAAACTCTATGGATAGTTAAAGCCTCGATCCACTATTCGCGTGTCTCTCATCCTTACCTCAAATGATTCTGTAAATGTAATGGCACTGAACAAAAAAATTGACAAGGTTCGGTTCAAAGAACCACTCCTTGTTGTGTTGGTTATTCTCCACAACGCAGATTCTCCACTATAATTCAGTTAGTAATTACAATGGTCGATACAGAGTCACACTGTATCTCTCCTCAGTCCCACAAGAGGTTTTTTTATACTACTTCAGTGAGTGTTACTAGAGTCACACTTTCCTACTCCAGTGTCTCACTGAAGTCTTCTTCTCCTTCCTGGATCTCACAGGGTTCTTCTAGCTCTCGAGTCACATGATTAGCTTCTTTGTTTATGTTTATCTTTTATTAACTATAGATGATCTTATGATCTCTTCACACAAGCTAGCTAAATAACACTTGACATTGAATCTCTTCAAGGATATTCAACAGACTTTGATAAGGTCTGTTGGCCTATCACAACAACTCTAATCACTTCAGTTGATTAGTGCTCAGCTCAACAATCCTTAGGCAATTCTTTCTTATTCTGTTGAATACATGGCCTCAGAGAGATGTAGGCCAATGGTGACCACAAATTCTTCAAGAATATAATATGGAAGAATGATATTTCACAATATCATCACTATCTATCTTCTTGGATTCTCAATAACTAAACACTCAGATAAAAGAGCTTCTTTAATTCAGTATGTCTTCAGCCTCAGTTCTCAATCACTTCATGTATGGATAACATGGGTAACTCGGATTCTCCTTCCTTAGTGAAATAGTTGAATGCACTAAACCATCCACTTGTTTTCTTGGAAATAATCACATACACCAATGTGATTATTTAAACACTGAAGATCATCTCACATGACATCATCTGAATTAATTATGTTTCATGCATGAGTTTCATGGCATTGCTTCTTCTTGTTTACACATGTTTACTCATAATATTTGATTCTTCTTTTTAGCAGTCTTCACGTGTGCATGTGCATCCCTGCATGCACAATTATTTTCTTCTTTCTTATGTGAAAACCCCAATTGGTGTAACACTTTCAGTAGACACAAAATCTCTTCTTTTTACACCTTCTCCCTTTCTCTTCTTATCTGTATCTTCTTCTTTTGGGTCTTAAAACTCACACACATGTATCATTTAATTAATTCAATTTTATGTGTCTATGCATGGGTCTTATCCAAGCCCAAATTAGTGTTTCCCATGGTTCACCTTCTTCTTGGACACTTGCATGTCTCAACTCATGCATATGAACTCCACTATGCATGAACCCTTCATTTTATTCTTCATCACACACAACCTGAATGGGTGTTGGAATGGTGTATGTGTGATTTTTTCTTATCAATAGAAAATCAAAGCCTTGTCCTCATGCATGTGTTTCTTTTTTGTGAAAAACACAAGGCCACAGGTTCTTCTTCTTCGCAAGGGTACAACAAGGGTGTGTAGCACCGGTTCTGTAACCTGTGGTATTCTCCTCATAGAGACACAACGAGTGTTCAAAATAACTTTTTGAAAGCTCATGGGTTCCTTCGCACAGGGGGTGCGATCTCTTTTGCGAACAAGGGGGTTCGTGGTTCTTCTCTGCGCACAAGGGATGTGCGGATTCTTTAGAGAACCAAATGGTTCTCCCTTATCCTCCATGCAAGACCTTCGCGGGACTCCTTCACGCAAGGTATGCATAGGACGTCTCTTCTTCTCAAAGCAAGGCTGTGTGGAAACTTCTGCCTTTCACAAACCAGAGGGGTTCGCGGTAGAACCTTTTCTTTGGAGAAACAGGAGCTCCTTTCTTCAAGAATGGTAGAAACATCTTCACGACATGGGCTCCTATTTTTATTGGAAAGGAGCATATTCAAAATCCACATGAGATTCCACAGTATTCAAATCTTTGAATACACATTATCTTCTGTTTGAGTATTTCAAACGCAGATATGAGATACGCCGCATATCTCGCTTTCTTTTTGTTCAACCCGAATTCTACATTTCATATGACAATCCTCATGTGCATGCAATTTTCGAACGCATGTAAATCCTCTCTTTATACATCAAATGACAATTTCTAACTCCGGAACATCATTTGTCTCAGGTTCCTTCGAATTTTTCATTACAATGAATGCATGAAACTTTTAATGCATGTATGTTTTCGGTTCGTTCGAACAATCTCTATGGGATTGACCGGAACTCGAATAGTGTTCGGAGTGATGATATCAATGTTCAGCTTCATCACTGGTTCGCGGGTGGATCCTGGGTGTTCGGAGCTTGAAGACACCTTGGCTGGAGAGATCGAATGACACTCATTTAAATCTGAAAAGCACATTATCTGATGGTCGGCTTGGATCCATGGGATCAATCTCGCGATTGATCGAACGACAGACCATGTGTCTTAGATTCATCGAACGGCTGAGATCACATCCCTTGATTTTTTGTCCATCCCACATCAAATCGGAGACACGGGAACAACTTGTTTATAATTCAATCTGTGGAAACCGAATCTTAGAATACTCCTCTCCCCCCTCCGGTGCCACCCCGCACCGGTTCTCCTGCGGGCACGCTCAAGCACCCCCTATGCTCCCCCGGGCATGATCTAGCGCACACTATGCTCCTACGGGCGCATGTTCGAGTGCCCATGCTCCACGGTTTCATTGTCATACGGCACCAGCAGTCTTACACACGGCTCGTGCTCATGCCTCATGTGAGGCTGGCCTAGAAGGATTCCTTCAAGCATGGTTGACCCTTGGGTACCGCAAGCACTTGAGGTGAGGTCCTCGGCTAGCCTATTTGATTGGATTCTTTTTGTGTAAAAGAATATTAAGTACATAATATAAAAAATAAGTAACTAGGTATTAATTTCTCCTTAAAAATACAAGTCAGACATCTTCATTAAAATCCCATTCTCTTCTCTTCTTCATCTTCAAACATCATCTCTTCCTTTTTTGAAATAAAAACTCTATGATCATCAATACATTATTTTAATCCAATCATGGATAATGCATAGATCATGTCTTCATTCATCAGGTACTAAAACAAAATTCATGACCTTCAATACTTCATCCACTTAGTGTCTATGGATGGATGTCACTTCTTTCCTTATTCAATTCATTATTTCAAGTACTTCTTCAAGTGTTGTAACATTTTATCACCTTGATACAAGTCTTGGAACTTAATACCAGTTCAAAAATTTTCATAGTTATCCTCTTACAGAATTGATCATGTGTAGCATTTAATGATTTAAATCAACCAAAATTCTCCAAGGCTTCAACAAATTGTTTCTCAATACCATTCATTCACCTATTGACTTCTCGTTGACAACAAATTCAACTCTTACGCACTTTAATCCATATTGACAAAAAATGAAACTCTTATGCACTTCAATCTCCACCTTTGTAATTTTTTGTCAATATCACTTAAGCACACTTTATATGGGTCAATATGTGTGTCAAACTTTTCAACCCCTTATTCTAAATCAATTGCAAAGGTGTTAGTGGAGTCTCTTCAAAATCATGTCCTCCTCCTTTTGAATAATATCTTTTGGAATGTTTCTGAGAGAGGGATGATGTCACATGGTTCACATGGAAATGAACCTTTAGTTAATAAACTCTAAGTATAATTGGGCTACCCCAGTGTAGAAAACAAGAGAGATATAACCAAGGTTTTCAGTGTTGTCCATAAACAACCATACATGTGAAGTCATTCTCAGAATAGTTTAATTCATGACAAGGGGATTGGATATGATCAGATTTATCAGTGAAATGCAAAATCTTGCACATACGCCACCAAACATATTAAAATTTTCATGTGAAAAGATAAATCTCCTCCTTTAATCCCATCTATTCATCAATCAAGAACCCCTCTTAATTGATATGTTAAATGAAATTAAGACCAAAGGATGAAAGTGGGATTGGAATACCTTAGTTTCATCTTCTTGAGATGATATGAATCTCAAGATTTGTCATGACATAATCCTTGATATCATCTCTTTCATATCTTATCCCCCACAATGGGTGCACTCCCTTTGAGTTTCCTTGGGGGATAATATCATAAAATAATATTGAAGATATGAATAATGATAATATTTCACTGTGGATCACTTCAAGTAATTACCAAACCATGAATAATGCATTCAACTTGTAGTTCCCTACTTTGTTCATTAAAATTTCATTTTAAGAATGACCTTTATCTTTAATTACCTGCAATGTAAGCACACATGTATAAACAAAAGTATAAGGGGATAAGATTGAACACTTGTGATCTTCTTAATTGAATCATTGGGGTTATGAATTTTCTCTCAACCAAAGAACTGATGTCCTTGCATCTCTAAAGTGTCTGGTACTCTTTATGCTGATGTCTCCTTTCTATTTGGAATTTTTATTTTTCCTTTTTAGCATGGATTCTTTACTTCCATTCACCTTCAACTTGCGTGGACTGTTTTTTTTTCACTTCTTTCTATAGTGAAGTTGATTTTGGTGCATGTTGTTCAATTTTCTCCATTTGGTCTGGTAAAATAGTTAAACAATTGTTTTCATGATGTCCAACCTACTTTCACCACCCACATAATAGTTGTGAGACACTTGGGTTATCATGTGTTGACAACCTCTCATGAAATTGGAATTCGCTTTCATGTGGAATGGCTAGTTTTCCCTTTTACTTAGCTTTAGCTAATACTTCATCTTAATCTCTTGGAAGTTCTCTAGAAAGTTGCAACTGAATTGTCCAGATAACTAAACACTCCATACCATTTTCTGATTTGGAGCTTCCACATGGGTTCCTCATTATCTTTAGGTTACCGTTCTTAAGAAACTTATTAATATTATCTTCAGGAATATCCTCAGTCAATCCCAATTACTTATGGATTGAATCTATTTTTATTTTCAGCTATTTTATATTCATTTCTAGCGCGTGTTTGCAGTGATCCATGGTATGACCTTTCTTTCCACAGTAGAAACATCTTTTCTTGGTTAAAATGACATTCTTGGAATCCAATTTGAAATTATTCTTGAGAATAATTTCTTTTATTGTTTTCATGACTTCATTGTTATTCATATTCCTAATGGAAGACTTTTCAACTCATTTTTCATTCTCCTGTAATTGTTGTGGTCTATGCTTCTTATCATCATATGCCTAAGGCATGGTAGGACTAAACCAGCACTCATCATAACAGTGACCACTTCTGTTTCAATTATCATAGATGTCTTTAAGATAATCCAACTTCTTCGTGATAGATATATTCTTCTTCATCAGTGATTTATTCTTTTTCATTGCAGTTTGCTTCATTTCCTCCCATCTACATTCCCTAAATCTATGATTTTCATAATTTTCATATGCTGACATATTATTCCATCAATCATTGGCCTGATGCCCAACATCCAAAAATACCAACAATATCCAACAAATCTTCTTCTTTTACTTGTAGTATCATTCTGGCTAGATTTAGTGCATTTTTGTTTTTGGAATTGTCTTTCCTTATTTAGAGCATCCTTATGGGAGTTTCTATTCTTAATCATTCTAATATCCACCCTTATTGTTTTGAACGATTTATCATCATTTTTATCAGTCCACGTCTTCCAAGATTTTGGTTTTGAACCTGTTCATGAAGATGAAGTTGTATTAGTAGAAACAGAATTAACTAGGTTATAGGACACCCTCTTCTTGGTGGATGTTTCCCTTGGATAGAGGGTGATGTGATGTTCCTTTTGGAATCATATTCCTCAATGAAAAATTGAGTTGTAACATATCTTCTTTAACTTAATTGAGAATATTCATCTAGAGTGATTGCTGATTTTTCAATCTCACCTCTGATTCTAAACATTTCACATTGAGATAGTTTTTCTTATCCTCAACTAATCTCAGCTTACTTTCCCAATTCTTCTTCAGCATTGTTATTTGTTCTTAATGCACATTTCTTAAATGTTGCAAATAGATGTCAATATCATTTATCTTGTTGGATTTTTCTTCTAGTTGAGCAGCTTTGACAACCATAGTAACATTGTTCAACTTTTCAAATGCCTGGAAAGCTTCTACAAATACAATCTCAAAGAATTCTTTCTCACAAATACATCCCTGAAATTATTCAGTAACATGAGAATGTCTTTCATTTTAAAGAGAAATTGTAAATTCCTTTTCCTTCACTAGTTTTGTGAGAGTGTTCAACATGCCAACCCATTTATCCAATGCCTCTTCCATGGCATTAGCTTCTTCTTCAAGCTATAATTTTTCATCTTGAATAGAACTAATTCTTGCACCAATGTGTCTTGAAACTTCTCTAGGGACTTTCTTCAGATGATCTTTGATTGTAGTCTAAAGATCACTAATTGATCGATCATCATCACAGCTAGAGTAGACTTCATCAGAAAAATAATAAGTATTATGACATGTTGTACCGTTCAGATTACTATCAGTATAAGGTGTCTCCCCACCAGTAGTAATCTTTTTCTTCATCTTCGTCATCTATTTCTTCTTCTTTTTTATTTTGAGTCTTAGTAGATATATCAATTTGAGGTCGTTCACTCATCTCCTCAAATCAGAACATCATAAATACTCCCTTGGATCTTTTAGAGGGAACCTCCCTCTGATACTAATTGAATTTCCCAGATCAGTGTGAATCACTGAGAGGGGGTGGGGGTGAATCAGTGATGCATCTTAAATCTTTTTACAAATTTAATTTTTAAAATTAAACCTCTATGGACAGTTAAATCCTCGATCCACTCTTATTGTGTCTCTCGGCCTTACCACGAATGATGATGTAAATGTAAAGTCAATGAACATAAGAATTTACATGGTTCGGTTCAAAGGCATACTCCTTCCTATTTTGGTTATTCTCCCCAACACAGATTCTCCACTGTAATTCAGTTAGTAATTAAAATGGTTGATACAGAGTCACACAATATCTCTCATGAGTCCCACAGGAGGTTCTTTATACTGCTTGACACAGTGTTACTAGAGTCTCACTAGCCTGCTCCAGATTCTCACTAAAGTCTTCTTCTCCTTCCAGAATCTCACAGGGTTCTTTTAGCTCTCGATTCACCTAAGCAGCTTCTTTCTTTAAGTTTATCTTTGATTCACTTTAGATGATCTTCTGATCTCCTCACACAAACTTTCTTAATCACACATTCCGGTGAATCTCTTCAAGGATCATCAACAACCTTTGATAAGGTCTTTTGGCATTTCTCTATAACTCTGATCACTTCAGTTGATCAGTGCTCATCTCAACAATCCTAAGGCAATTATTTCTTCTTCTGATGAAGACATGGCCTCATAGAGATGTGTGCCAATGGGGCCCACAACTTCTTCAAGAATATAATATGCAATAATGATCTTGCACAATATCATCACTATCTCTCTTTTTGGATTCTCAATAACTGAACACTCAGATAATAGTGCTTCTTTAATTCAGTATGGCTTCAGTCTTAGTTCTCAATCACTTCATGCATGTATTGCATGGGTATCTTGAAATCTTATTCTTTAGTGAAATAGTTGAAGGTATTAAACATTCCACTTAATTTCATGGATAGAATCACATACACCAATGTGATTATTCAAACATTGAAGATCAACTCACTTGGTGTCACCTGAAATAATTGTGCTTCTTACATGAGTTGCATGGCATTGCTTCTTCTAGATTACAAATGTGTACTCACTAATTTTGATTCTTCTTTTTAACAGTCTTCACATGTGCATATGCATCCATACATGCACAATTATTTTCTTCTTTCTTGTGTGAAAACCCCAATTGGTGTAACACATTAACAACACACACAATCTCTTCTTTTCATACCATATCTCTTTATCTTCTTTTCTTTCTCTTCTTATTTTGGGTCTTAACACTCACACACTTGTCTTAATTTAATTCATTTAATTTTATGTTTCTATGAATGGGTCTTATTTAGGCCCAAATTAGTTTTTCCAGAAGTTTACATTGTTCATGGACACTTAGGTGTCTCAACTCATGCATATAAACTCCACCATGCATGCACCCTACTCTTTCTTCTTCTTCACACACAACCTGAATGGGTGTGGGAATGGTGTACGTATGAGTTTTTCTTCTCAAGAGATAATCAATGCCTCAGCCTCATACATGTGTTTCTTGTTGTGAAAAAACACAGGGCCATGGGTTCTTATTATTTTCAAGGGTACATCAAGGGTTTTTAGCACCTGTTGTGTATCTTGTAGGATTCTCTTCACAAAGACACAATGAGGACTCAGAAGAACCTGTCGACTGCTCGCGGGCTCCATCACACAGGGGGTGCGAGCTATTTCGCAAACCAGGGGGTTCACGGTTCTTCTCTCCATGAAATAGATGTATGGATTCTTTCGGGAACCAAAGGGTTATCCCTTATCCTCTGTGTAAGACCTGCGCGCAACTCCTTCACGCAAGGGATGCACAGGACACCTCTTCTCCGCGTAGCAAGGCTGCGCGGAAACCTCGGACTTTCGTGAAACACATGGGTTCTGGTTGCTCTATTTCTTTGGAGAAACAGGATCCCCTTTCTTCAAGAATGGGAGAAACATCTTCACGACTTGGGCTCCTCCTTTTATAAGAAAGGAGTGCGTTCAAAATCCGCATGAGATTCCATAGTATTCAAATCATTGAATACCCGTTATCTTTGGTTTGAGTATTTCAAAAGTGGATATGAGATACACTGCATATCTCGGTTTCTTTTTGTTCAACCCAGATTCTTCATTTCACATGACAATACTCACTGGCATTCATTTTACGAACGCATGAAAATCCTCTCTTTGTACATCGAATGACAAGTGATCCCTTAGAAACGTTGTTTTCCTCGGGTTCCTTCGACTTTTTCATTATGATTCATGCATACAACATTTAATGAATGCATGTATTTGGTTCGTCTGGATGATCTCTATGGGCCTGACCAGAGCTCGAGTGGTGGTCGGAGTGATGAGATCGTCATTCAGCTTCATCGCTGGTTCGCGGGTGGAGGTCAGGTGTTCGGAGGATGAAGACACCTTGACTGGATAGATTGGATTATGCTCATTTAAATCTACAAAGTGCGTGATCAGATGGTCGGCCTGGATTCATGGGATCAAAATCACGATTGATCGAACGGCAGACCGTGTGTCTGTGATGCATCAGATGGCTGAGATCGCATCCCTGAATTTTCTTGAAGTCCCAAATCGAAACGGAGACACAGGAATGACTTGTTTATAATTCAATCCATGGAAACCGAATCTCATATTACTCCTCTCCCCCTTCGGTGTCTCCCCATACCGGTTCTCCTGTGGGCGCACTAAAGCACCCACTATGCTCCTCCGAGCGCGCTCTATCACCCAGTATGCTCCTCCGGGCATGCGTCCTAGCGCCCATGCTACACGGTTTCATTTTCATGTGGTACCCACAGGCTTACACATGGCCCGCATTCATGCCTCATGTGAGGCTGGCCTAGAAGACTTCCTTCAAACGTGGTTGACCCTTAGGTCCCACAAGTGCTTGAGGTGAGCTCCTCGACTGGCCTCCTTGTTTGGCTTCTTTTTGTGTAAAGGAATAGTAAGTACCTAGTATAAAAACTAAGTAACCATGTATTAATTTCTTCTTAAAAATCCAGGCCATACATCTGCATTAAAATCCCATTCTCCACTCTTCTTCATATTCAAACATCATCCCTTCCTTTCTTTGTGAAAATAACAACTCTAAGATCTTCAATACATTCTTTTAATCTAATCATGGATGATGCATGGATCCTATCTTCATTCCTCATGTACTAAAACATAATCCAGGGCCTTCAACACTTCATCCACTGAGTGACTATTGATGGATGTCAATTCTATCCTTATGCAATTGAGTATTGCATGTAATTATTCAAGTGTTGGTAACATTGTATCACCTTGATACAGGTCTTGGAACTTAAGAATAGTTCAGCTATCATCAGAATTATCCTCCTATAGAATTGATCAAGTGTAGCATTCAATGCTTTGAATCAACAACAATTCCCCAAGGCTTCGCCAACTTCTTTCTCAATACCTTTCATTCACATATTGACTTCTCATTGACAAAAAATGAAACTCTTATGCACTTAAATCCATATTGAAAACAAATTCAACTCTTATGCACTTCAGATTTAAGATGTGGAATTACTCTTTATATTAGGGATACCACTTATTGGGAATATTATTAATCTTTACTCGAAGCTACTCAGTATCTTGAAAAAAGTCAAGTGATTCCATATTTCTAGAACGAAATAAATAATCATGAAATATGGTAATGTTTATTTTTCTCCTTCTATTTGTCTTCTTGATCTTAGACAACATAAAATTTAATCCTTTATATACTATGGATATATTTCATGTGATTATAAGATATAATGATGACCCATTGATGTGGAACACTTACTTATGTTAGGCCCGCTATTTAGACCGACAAACATTCTTCTTCCCCTTCATCATTTATTCACATGTGACTGTGGGATTGAGAAAATTATCCCTATCAATAAAATTTTCCAATATATCTTCTTTCAATAAAATTTTTATTTTGTGAATTTGCCTATTACCAAAGAGCCATCAACAAAACTGCTAAGCCTCCAGAGTCAAAAATCGGTGTAGGAAGTACGAGATAAAATTAATAACACCATCACTATCCATTGAACTAAATTTAATCCATACATCTTAAGAATAAATAGATCATTAACTATTTTCATGGAATTATTGAAGATTTAATCTCCATATTGGGTAACTGATTGGATTTATTCTATGTGATGGAGCACATCACATCACCACTTTGCATCGTTTTATGCAACTTCCCCTTGTATTGTATCTACCCTAAAACATGACACCCTTGAACATCATTTAATATCTTTTAAACACATACGTAGAGGGGTACTTTTTGAATCTTTGAAAAGTCTTTTTTGGTAAATCTTGATGGATCAACCCTTGTATACTTTCTTAAAAATTATTTTACTCTTTCTTGGCATATTCCAATTACCAACCAACTTCAACTACTCTAGCCATATAACTAGAAATTATTTACCCACATGTTCAATCATATTATCATAAGTAGATTATATAGGATTTTTATTTTTCTAAGATGGGGGTTTAAACCCATTAGTAAAAATTTCCTTCTTTGATGCTCCAGCGAAATTACATTTTTTAGGATTCTTTATCTGATAAGGAATCTCTCCACTAGTTTTCTACTCTATCTTCTTCTACCATTGGAGGGATATTTCTCCTTCCTTCAATTCTATAATTATGTAATAAAATGTGAGTTTTTCAAGAAAATATTTATTAATTTTTATTTTATCAGTTATCATAGTCACCATAGTACTTCTTATTGGTTGTGGTGCTTCACTGAATATACATTCTTCTTTATCAAAAATGTTGTAGCTCCCCCTTTTTTTGTCTAGGTTCATTAATTTTTTCTAAGAGAGTTTTTGTGTTTGTAACAGAGGATGTTCATTATAGACTAATCATCGATATACTTATCTTTACCTATAAACATTAATCTTATCTTTTAACATATCATTTCTCCTTCTAGTGTATAAATTATTATTAAATGACACTAGGATGGGGATCTAATTTCTTTATCCTTTTCCTTCCTGAATTTATTTCAGCCACAATATCTTGAAAAATTCTCGTGATTAGAAAATATAAAACACCACCCGTTAAAAACATACCTCCTTTCATTATTTCTTAGTTGCAATTTTGATGCACCCAGAGTTCTTCCTATTTTGACATTAATCCCTTACCATACTTGACACATACTCATGGTGTATCTTAGCCACCCACAATGGTATCATTTTCATAGAGGATTCAATTTCATATTTGTCAAGAAATTTTTTTATTCTCATCTTTACAAATATTTATGTCTTTACATCATTAAATATATTCCAATGCCTCTAATAAAAAACATGATATATTTACATGTATCCAAAAAAATCGCATATATTTTTATTACTTCCTACATAAACCCTTTTAAATCAATTTACTAAAACGAAAAAATTCCCCATATTTTTGGATTTATTCATGGATCTTTTCCTCTCATGCATGAGAGAGGGTTCATCATATCCAATACCATATTTTCCCAAATGCATGGTCATTGGGATGGGACAATCCTTTATTATTTTCCATCTAAATTAGAATATTTTATTTTCATTTTACTTCTTCCATATGATGGATAGTCAAATAATAAATTCAAAGAATCGTTCAATTTGGGCTTCCCTTTTGCATTATATTACTCTAATTAATTCTTCATCGATTCTAACTCATCTCCCAATAGTTGAATCTTATTGTCCATTAATTTAAGTTGAGAATTAAGTTCTTTTTTGATATTCTTCCCACTACTCATCTCATATTCTAATTCCCATTTGATCATATTCAACATGTTAATTTTCTATTTTATTTTAAAATTCATAAGAGTTATAGAGTTTTTGAAGAACCCATTCTCTTTTGTTTCCTTTGATTTTCATTTACCAGTTTTGACTGGTGTGTATCATGATTATCATTTTTGGCTGCCAGCATTGGAATTTCTATTTAGTTTAGGGTTTTCCCCTTATCATCAGCTTTGAGTTTTTCTATCCCTATTGAAATATGTTAAATTTTTCATCTGGATATGCATTCTTCCCCTTTAGATATGTGGACAATTAATCAAATATTTTATTTAAACCATTCAACATAATGACTTCAATTTCATACACTTAAATCCAAAAATGGTTATATTTATTTCATTCAACTATTTTCAATTCCAATTTCTTTTTTTGTAAAACATCAACTTTTATTCTTCTTGAAATTTCTTCATCATTATTAGTTCGAATATCACTTTGAATATCGGGTTCTTCACTCATTATTGTATCATTATTTGATGTGTAGGTATTTTCACAATATAATTCATCCAAACTATTTTCCAGTGAAATTCTCATTTTATTTAGCAAAATAACTCTTTTTCCATAGAGACCTCTACATAGTGGAATTACACCAAATTTTATTTTATGTTCTTCCTTTATCCACAACACAATGAGATAAGATTAGACTAAAACATTAATTTCAATAATTAAATGAACCAATGTATAGAAAAAATCCAATAAACGAAACCAATGCTCTTATACAAATTTTTAGGTACAAAAGAGTCATAGATACGTTGGGAGGGGGGTGAATTGGGGTTTTGATATTCTTTTCAAAATCCTTTCTTCCCCACAGGATCTTGACCTCGTTATTATAAGGTTCTCTTTATTGTCTCTTATGTGTTTACACTAATGTTATTTTTTCCTTTTTTATCTAATGATGATACATTGAAAGTAAATTAGTATAGAAAGCCCAAGGACACATATATTTTTACTTGGCTCAACATCACTAGGTTATATCCAAGGATTATACAATAATAAGGTGTTGATGTACTAAATCCACTATGGCTCATTTCCAAAATCCTAGGATTGGGATACATCACTTTTATTAAAAATGTAACAGACCATACTTTAAATATATAGATATTAATATATAATTTAAGAATAATCATTAGAAAACATAAAAAACAATTCCAAGAACATATTTGTTTAGTGTCTTGATAATATATGAAACAAAAAACTTGTTTATATGACATCTACATTGTCTCCAACTTTTTTCTTCATAACAAGAACCCTTTTGACATATCATACTTAGTACCATTCTTCAAAACCTCAAGAAAATAAACACAATAAAGTGTGATATCATATGATCTTTAAGGGTAAAAAGGGAGATATTATTCATGTCATAATCATAATACATAAGAATGTAACATTTAAAAATCTTATCCTAAATTTGAGAGATCATGATATCATGACATGGGATAAATCATAAAAGTTCATAAATAGTGAATAAACATATTCTCATTAGTCATAACATAAGGCATGGAATTATTGGTATACACATAAGCATAGAAACTAATTTAAAATTAGTAAATGATCATTTCTAAGACCATCCCTGTAGAACAAAGTCCATTATTGAACCGATTTCACTCCACATTCCATCTCATTATTACTAAACCAAGTTTAATTCCTATTATAGCACGGTAATATTGAACCAAGATCGTTTCTCATTATATCCATATCTATATAATAACATATAAACCTTCACCCAATTTATTGAAGGGAGATATAGGTCCCAACCATTTAATAATGAAATCATTTTTATGTGTTCCATAAATACGTAAATCACTCATCATAGCAAACCCCAAGGAATAAAATGGGTTTATTAAACATAATTCTATCTTAAAACAATCCACATAAAAGAATGGATTACATAAATATCATTTCATCATAAACATAATAAAATCAGATGAATAATAAGGATAATATACATTAAACATCACACTACTAAATAATTCCATATTAGATGGAAAATAATTTTGATAGAATTCTTGAAATTAATTATTGAGGAAAATATCTGTTCTTATTCATAACATTTTATTTTCTCAAAATGAAAAGAAATTTAAAAAGAAAATAATTTACTATAAAATAACCATGAAATCTTGTAAAGGAATCTTCATGGAAATAAAGAATTATGGAAACGTAAAATTAGGGTCATGCCATATAAGATAAAAGAAAAAATTCTTCTAATACTTTTGTCAGATAAGTCAAAAAGTAACATGTATCAAGAAAAATTCCTTTCATAGCATTTAATAAAATTCACTGATGGGTACAATTGGATTTAAAATTTTGTAGAAGAATAGAATGAATATTTTGGAATACATATTTAGAAAAAAATGAAATGGATGATAAATATACCCCAGTAAGTACATAAGACCAAAATGGTGCGAACAATGGGTAAAAACAATGATTATGAAATTTATTGAAAACAAAAGTCTAATAGAACAATTAATCAAAAAGTGATAAGGATTAGAAAAATGTGAAAAACCTCAAAGAAATCAGGAACTCATTTATGGGATTGACCACCACCCCTCCCCCTCAGATGGTGTCTCCTCCTCCAAATTTTGGTTTAATGTCATTCGTCATCATTAGCTAATGGGATTGGCTCTTTATCTGAACTTTATCCCTCTAATACCAATTTAACAGTCCTAGTGAAACACCTTACATCAATCTGGATAGCACCGTTAACATTTCCAAAATCCTTAGTGAAGAATTCCTTACTTTTATATCTATTTAAAATTTCATATAGACTGATAGTGTTTCTACTAGAATTCAAATCCTTTTGCACTGCACCAAATGAGGTAGTACCACCCTTCCCCCATCTATCTATGACATAGGCAACAGGAATTTCATGCCTCTTTTCCTCATCTTCCTTAGATGGTTTCACTTGAATATAAACTTTAGATACACTTTTGCATCCCATTATGATGGAAAGAATTGATTAACTCCTCATAATCCACTTGAATATTGTATGTAACCTGAACATCGCATTCCTTATCAGAAACCACATGTCTTCATCATGATCATGTTTAACATAAGTATCATGTCCTTTATGGGAAAAGTATAAAATTATTTTCTACCAGGCCCTACAGCAAAGTCACCAGGAAGACACCCTTTATGTATTGCTGCATAATGTAAATCACTAGCACTCAAAGCACAAGTATCCTTATTCCAGGTGGAATCAAAAGAATTTCCCATTCCCATTGGGAGAGGGTCAAGAGAGGTCCCTGCTTTATCATCCTTATCAGTATCCTTGACTGCAACATCTCCTCATTTTAATCATCTCCGTCCAACATTGGGTGGGTTGGAATTCATCTTCTGGACTTGTCTTCATTGAGAAATATCATTCAAAAAAAACTTACAAAAATTGAAAAAGTATGGAAAGAATTAATATTCAATATCAATCTCAATTCATTCACCATTCTCAATGTGTTACGCACAATCCAGTCTTGGAGTCAAGAAATAAATTTCCACCAAAACCCTATCCTAAAAACCTAATTTTCCTTTCATCATGTTATCATCAATCTTGATAGGTGTTTCAATGTAGGAGGAAATGTCCCTCGAAATTATTAGGTTCCATAAAACCCAGTTGACTCCATGAAATCTTACACAGACCTGAGCATTACTATTTGTTTGAAGAAGTGGATTAAAATTGAAGTGCCACTCTGAAATTCTTAGAACCCATGGATTCAGGTTGTAAAAACTAGAACCCCAGGCATTATAATTTTGAGCTTCTAATTGAAAAATTAAATATAAACATCCCTTGCTAATGTGGGTGATTTTACAAGAATCAAATCCCCATATTTGTCTCAAAATTCCATTCAGATCATCCACCGTTAGGGGTTTATCCCCATATTCTGTGATCAACCTCCCCATCAGTGAAATAGATAGAAATCAAGTTTTTTATTGAAGGATTTTTTTATTAACAAAAATAGTAATTTTACCTTCTTTAGATTAATGTTCAGGTGTAGAGGAATCAGAAACATTTGTTCCATCATCTTCAGGAAGCATCAAATAAAGGGCCTTTGTAATAGAAACTCCTTTCAGTAATTCCCTAAAGGTCGTACCCACAACTGAAGGAATGAAGGCAATCAGTTCCGAGGTGCATTTGACTCAGAACTCCCATAATAGATCCACAAGCACGTTAGTGTGAGCCAAGACAAAAAGCAAATTGTAAGCCCAACTCTAACAATCCAATACAAAAACAGGCAAAATTTGTGGGTCGCTTTTCTTCTATGAAGCCAAAACCATCATCCACAACCAAATCAACGATGCCATACCAGAAGCCATAAAGATCTGAAAAGGTGTGAAATCTCACCATCCATCATATTCAATGAGACCACCCAAAAAGACATCGCCTCTAACCCAAAATCATGTCTCCATGAGAGAAACTTTCCTGAGACCCTCCTTGAAACCCCATACTCTTTCTCCTAGTAAATACTTACGTATAAAAAATCTCATATAATAATGATATTGTGAAATTATCCCCTACCATGGTACTAATATCCTTTGTATGTATCAAAAACTCATATATAATGACTTAAATAATGTCATTTCCTTATTCTAGAATCAAAATAATTTTTATGATATCATATATGATCATATTATCTTTCGTTTTTAATAACATTTCATTATTACTCGTTATTCGGGTACTAACTGTTTCATTTTCTTTTGCATGTATTGTCGAATAAGTTTTGGTTCTCTTTCTTATGTAATAGTTATATTCATTGTAAAAAGAAATTAACATAATATTTATAATATTTATTCATTTTATACATTTATATAACCATGAGTTAATGCATATCGTGTAGAAATAATCGTATCCCATCATGTATATGGTATGTCTTACGTACGCATGAGTGACGATAACATTCACATGACAGTGAAATGGTATCAAAGTGGACAGTATTTGTTTTCTTACATAATTCATATCATATTATAATAATCATATATAGTTATTATTTCCATCATTATACCCTTCCAAGTAATGTGATGGTGAAAAACACATTACACAACAATGTGGAGATGGTAAACCTTAAATATGCACGTGTAGTGATTTTATTTTCTATAGTATTCATAGAATGTGGAATTTGGTTTTTCTATAATAATAATAAAATATGTTTATTTATTTTATTCTAGATTTATTAAATTAGAATGGAAACAACTCAAGAATATGAATTATAAGAAGAAAAAAAGTTCGAATGAATTGGCATACGAGATTACCTTTTCTTTGACATGCTCTATCTAGATATCCTATAAGAGCACTAGAGATAGTCTTTGGAGAAGACCATAACCTCTGGAATGTGACTAGGGAAGTTTATAATGGAAAATGAGAAGGTATATTTTATCTTAACTACTCTATTGAGTAATGAAGAAAGTGAGGTAGGAGGTGCATGTTTATAAATGAGGTGAGGGGCACTTTTGGAATCTCCAAAAATAGTAATTTATAAAAAAAGTAAAACCTCATAAAACATAAAAAATGTCTTAATTTTGAAGATTAAAGAGATAATATTGTAATCTCATTGAACTATAAATTTTATACAAGTTTTTCTTTCAATTTAAACCTTATCATTTTAATTGACACTTATCTATTCTATTTAATTTTAAATAAGGTAACAAATATTTCAATATTAAAATGGTGAAATATTAACTTATTTTATTTCAAAAATTCCATAAATAAATACTTCAAAAAAATTCAACCACATCAAAATTATTATATACATTTAAAATTATTTTATGGTTTTAAATTTTTTTAATAATACGTTATTTTGATAAACAATCAGTACTGTAAATTTTGACACTATTCAATTAATTGATTATTAAAAAAATAAAAATAACAGTTTAACTTCGAACCAAATATTTTACTATATTCCTAAGAGGTAGTGTTCTTCTAGAAAATTCGTTGGATTTTTTAATTATCAAAAATTTTATATTATTTTAATATTTTTGACAGCATTTATTTTTCATCTCCGTGAATAAAATAATTATTAAATCAATATTGTGTAATTATTTAATATCCTTATTTTTTCAACAAAAATTAAAAATAAAATTGTATGACACGGATAAATACCCAATATTTCAAGATAATACTTAGAGTCAAATATATCTTGTAGAAAATCCAATATTAAATTTTTTTTGTCTATTAAAATATGAATGTGGAAACTTTAACATCACATTAAATAGAATATAAGTGTCATAATATTTTCCATATGGATCCCAGTGGTCAATAACATGACCCTTGGATGATTACATTGGAGATATACTCTACCAATATGATTTTATCAAGTTTTTTTTGTCTTTTATTAATTATTATCATTTTAATAAAGAAATATTTTATTGATTTCTCAATAATTAAATAATTTCTACATCATCATTGTATAATTAATTATGGTAATTATTTATTTCATAAAAATTAAAAATAAATAACCTTGAGAAAAAAATACTTTAGCTTTCAAATGATAAATTATAGTCGAATTTACCTTTTTTAACCTTATATTAAAAATGATAGATTTATAAAAAAATTGTAAGACATGTCTGACTTTTCATTAAATTAAATAAATTAAATGCCCTAATATCATCCATGTGTCCTCCAAATGATTCCATTTTAACCCAAGAATTATTTTGGTCAAAATAAAATCATCCAATAATATTAGGAAAAGGGTTTTTATAGTTTTATAATATTATTTGTACCAATAATTACCCTACTATCCCTTTTACGGTATTAATAATAATTACTGAAGTTACTATTAAATATTCCCCAAAATAAAAGAATGTTATTTACAGAATTTATACCTAGTGATTCCAAATATAGAATCCATTTTTTCAAAAATAAAAACTCATATGTTGCATAAATTAGTTTAAAATTAATCAGGTTTTCATAATGAGAAAACGAGTTTTAAATGTTAAAACATTGCAAATGATTGAAACTGTTTTACAAATAAATTCAATGTAAATTTAATTCCAATAACCTACATTATATTAACTGATATAAATATAAAATATATTTACTTTAAAACCATTCAAAAATATAATTTAACCATATAAATTATTCAAATGAAAAAAATTTATTTTCAATTAAAATTATTATATTTTTAATATTTATCAAAACATGAAAGTTATCATTAAAATATCAAAAATTTATCCAATATAAATTTATATTTGTTATTTAGAAGAAAATGTTTATTTTATCATATAAAAATTACTAATTTTTTAAAAAATTAATTTAAAATGTGTTGTCTGTTCAAAGGCGGTAAAATTTCCATTTTGAAAAAATTTAGGTTTTTTATACATAAATAATGGATTATTCATATCCTATGGCTAAAAAATATATTTCATGAATATAAAAAATATTTTTTAAAATAAATATAACATATATATTTAATTAATTCAATTAATTCAATTAATTTAATTTAATAATTATAATTCACTTAATATATTAATAAAAAATACTAATATTTCATTTACATTTAATTGGTTTATATTTTTGATAAATAATTGTTTTTCACTGAATTCACGATATATTTTTATAATTTAGTTATATTTATTCCTGATAACTTAATAACTAGGTTATAGGGGTCATTTTAGATGAACAGTGTCTCACTATTTTGTTTAAAATTATGATTGTGTGTAAGGAAATATATTGATGAATTAAAATTATTTTAAGAAAATGATCCATAAAACCATCTGAGTGTTACATTCCCCCCCCCCAAACTGAATTTTTCCCTTGAAAATTGTCATGAGGATACAAAAAAATGAGGATACCTCTTCCCCATCACATTCTCATCTTCCCATGTAGCTTACTCAATTTGGTGGTTCATCCATAAAACTATAGCCAAGAGAGTGGTCTTTTTTCATAGAACATTTTCACTACGATCTATAATCTCTGTTGATTGTTATTTATAAGAAACATCTAGTTATAATTGTACGAATTGTATGTTTAGTACATTTGAAGGGTATGGTATATAATTTCTCAGAAGAGACACATAGAACACATCATTATCTTGAGAGATATTCAGTGCAAGTTTCAATATATAAACTTCCTTCCCAACATGATAAATAATTTAAAAAGGACTAATAAACCTGATGATTAGCTTTCCCTTCTTTCCAAATCTCATTACTCCCTTATAGGTATATATTCATAGAAACACATTGTCACCCACTTCAAACTCTTGGTCTTTTCAATGGTTCTCACCAAAAAAAAATTTGTCGACTATGATCTTTTCTTATGTGTGTTTGAATATATTTGACCTTCTCTACCATTCCATTAACAATATCAAGTCCTAATATATTTCTCTCTACAAATTCATCCCATAAAGTTAATGTTTTTCACTTATTTCCATATTTGGGTTCATAAGGATCCATATGAATACTATCGTGAAAGCTATTATTGTAAGAAAAGTCCACCAAAGTTAGTGTTGATCTGAACTACCTTTGAAATCTATAGAACAATATATCAACATGTATTATAGAGTTCGAATTGTCCTCTCGGAAAAATCTCCTATCTGAGGATAATATGTAGTGATGAAACATAAGTCTATATATATATATATATATCCTACTAAAGACTTCGCCATAATTTTGAGGTAAACCTCATATCTCGATCTGATATAATTGTAAGTGGTACTCCCTAGAATCTTACCACTTCCTTTATATATATAATTGATAGATGATCAAGAGATAAATCCTCTATAATATCAATTAAGTGTACCAACTTAGTATTTCCATCAAATACATCCCAAATATCATTATGTCCTTTATATTTTTTGTAAAGTTTAATGAAAAAGACAATAGTGATGTTCTCCCATTTCCATTTTGGAATGGGTAATGGTTATAACGTCCCTTTAGAATTATATATCTCTGCCATATCTTTCTAACACGCCAAGAATCAGGTTACATATTTACAATATAACTTTTTATTCCATCTGACAAAAAATACACTTTCAGGTCCCTATACATGTTTGTGATTCTAGGATGAAATGATAATCAAGAACTAGATGCCTGATCTATGAAATCCTTCTTTAGTTCTAGTATTAGAAGAATACAAACATAGTTCCTAAAAAATATTATTCCACCACAATCAAGGATGAATTTAGGAACATTTATCACCTTTTTTGTAGCTCTACATCATTTTTTATTCATCCTTAGTCTTCACTTATATAGATGGTTGATCATTCATTTGAAAAAGATAAGTTTTATCCACTTCATTTTAATTTTCAAGATCCATCCTTCTCATATCTATAAATATTGGATTCTTTTTATCCTCATCATGGATTGGCTAGCATGGTCCTTTCAAAACAGAGCATCTACCACCTTCTTCAAATTCCTAGGGTGGTAATTTTTTTAGAAGTAATAAACATTAATCAATTCAAACCATCTTATTTTCAACATATTCATATCCTTTTGTATGAAAATATACTTTAAACTTTTACGATCAATATAAATATCACACCTTTCATCATAAAGATAATTCTTCCATAACTTTAATTCCAAGATCCCCATAGCTACCTCCAAATCATAAGTTTGGTAAATTTTCATATGTATTTTCTATTTTCATGATGCATAATCTATCACCATATCATTTTTATTGAGAAAACATTCTATCCCCTTCTTGGATTCATAATTAATATTCACAAACCATTCACTACTAGAAGGTAGTGTGAGCATAGGTGCACAAACTAACCGTGTTTTAGCTCTTTTGATGTTATCTTCACATTCCTCCATCCACTTGAACATATCTCCTTTCCCATCCAACTTGGTGAGTGGATTTGATAGTCATGAAAACTAATTCAAAAAACATCAATAATATCCCACCAAAACAAGAAATATATAGATCCGTGTTACTATTATTGGTCTAGGACAATGCTTAATAACTTCTTTTTCTGATGGGTCCATATATATCTCTTCTCTTGAGATAGTGTGACACAAAAAATATGCTTTCTAAATCCAAAATTCACACATGGTAAAAAAAATTAAAAGAAGTTTCTTTCTAATATTATTTAATATAGTTCTCAAGTGATCTTAATTCTCTTCCTCTCTCTTCAAATAAACCAATATATCATCTATAAATACAACCATAAGTTCATCAAGCAAGTCTCTAATGTTTTTATTTATTAGATCTATGAAGATATAAGGGGAATATGTAAGACTAAATGGAATCACTATAAATTTATAGTTTTCGTTCCTTGAATGGAATGTCACCTTTGGTATATACTCCATATCGAACCTTAATAGATTATATCTTGAATGAAGATGAATCATGGAAAAGTATTGAGATATGTATAGCTGTTCTAATAAGTCATCATTATAGGGAAGATGATATTTTTTTCTTGATAGTGATATGGTTAAGTTCTCAATAATAAATATAGAGTCTCATTTAACCATATTTCTTCTTAACAAATAGAATAGGTTCACCCTAAGGTGATGTGTAAGGTTACATAAATTCCTTGTCAAGATTTTATTGGAGTTTATTCTTCAATTAACACAACTCAATTGGAACTATACTATATTGTGTCTTTGAAATAGGCATATCACCTGGTATGCGTTATACGTAAAATTCAACTTCACGATTTAGTTAAATACATGGAAATTATTCAAGAAATACATCATCAAAATTCTATAAAATAGGATTATTATTAATGGTGATTTTATCCCCAAACATTTGAGATATATAAACTTAATTTATAAGAACCAACACCCATAATATGGAAGAAATTTCCACTGGAAGGTCATATTCATCCCTCCATTGATAGATGGTCACAGATTAATCAATAACATGAAACATAACATCCCTCCCTTGGAAATTGATATGAGAACCATATAGAGAAATCCAATCCATGACAAGAATCACATAAAATTTCACTAAAGGCAGGATCATAATATTTTTAAGAATCACTTTCCCAAATTATTAAACTAGAGAAGAATTATAATCCTTTGATGTGATAGTTGTGCCATTTGGAGTTTTCACTGCTAACATAATTTATAATTTTATAGGTAATACAATGATACCCTTATAAAATTATTCATAAATAAAATTTTGGGTGGATCAAAAATCAAATAAAATATTTCCTACTTTCGATTTTATGGTAATTGTACCTTTCAACAACTCATTATCGTACTCCACATCATCGATTTTGATCGTATGTCACTTTCAATTTTCTATGGCCTTCATATTTTTTGTACAATGATCATCATTGATAACCCTATGATTAGGTAATTGGATGGTATAATGACCCATTTCCATTCTCTTATATCAATAAATTTTGGGAGGTTAATTATATGTATTGTTTTCTATATTCTCATTACTAGACGTTTGTTTCCAACACATTAGCATTCAATTGACGGATATCCTTATCGTTTACACTTAAAACATTAACTAGTCCCTTTAATGTAATTTCTACCATGTTATTTCTAGAAATTGATCATAAGAGAGAAATCATCTTATTTTTAGTGTGGTTTTTAATTTTCCCTTGAATTACATTTTTCTCTTCATATCAAACACATGGGACAGATGTGTTATTCTAATCTCCATCTCATCCTTGAGAGCACATAGAATGATTTCCACATAGCTATTGAATTCCTTTCTGGAAAATTCCCTTAGAAGACATGGTTTTAATCTACTAAAGAATCGATCAATTTTACTCTTAGGTTGGATAATAATTCCAAAAGAGTACATTGAAAGTCATGTAAACTATTCTTCATAGCTACCAAGGGATCTATCATTCTTTTTCTTAAGCTCAAAGAACGCATTCTCCAACAATGATCGAAAAATATGATGAAATTACATATTGAAAAAGTATGTTATTGAACTCATCCCATTCTATAGAGTCAATTTCATCTCTTTACCTTGTATTTTTTATAAGATTCCACCTTTTATCAGCTTCACCTTCAAAATGATAAACCGCCAAGATGAATTTTACTTGTTCCGAGAATTGGAGAACTAAAAATTTATTCTTGGTCTTACTGATCCATTTTTCTATCACTAATGGATATGAATAACCAGTGAAAGAATGTGGAAGCTCCCTTATAAAGGACTCAACATAATGTTTTTCCCTATTTTTCTAATTTTTAATTCATGTATGATTCATATTTTGAGAAAGTTTTATGAGAATAGCGATAATATTTTTCATTCCATCTCCCATAAAATTTGGTTCCTTAAGAGGAAAATCATTACATTTCCCCTAGAATTCATCATTAATGAATTTTCTATGGGTTCTATCCATTAACAAAAACAAAATATGCATTGTGTGAGAAACAGTAATCATAATAGGAAAATTACATGATCAAGAATAAAATTTTAATTTTGAACGCTTTAGGTTTTTTCCTTGGTTTTTCATGATCATTTCAAAAACACTAGGATTGTAACCTATATGTTTATATATCCTTATTGTTCATACTATGGTTTTCTCATATAAGTTCACAATGTTTATTTATACATTTTCACTCATACCAATTATAACAACCCATACTTTACATGGATAGATATTACTTCAAAATTCAATAATATTCATCAGAAAAAATAAATAAAACTATTCCATAAATGCATATATTTAGTGACTATTGAAATATGAAAAAATAAAAAATATTTTCATAATACGTCTACATTTTCTCAAACTTATTTAATCAAAACTTGACCCCTTTTTGAAAAATCATACTTAATTCCCTTCTTCATAAACTGGGTAAAAGAAATCAAACAAAGGGTGAGATCATATTCTCATTAATGCTCAATAAGGGAGATATGATTCATATCATAAACACAATACATAAGAATATATAATTTGAAAATCTTATCCTAAATATTAACGATCATGATATTATGTTGTGGGATAATAATAAAATTCATAATGAATCAGTTAATATATTCCCAATAGTCATAACATAAGATATGGAACTTTTGGAATACACAGAAGAATAGAAAATCATTTCATATTAGTCAAGGATCCTTACCAAAACCATTATAGTGTAATAAAATACATTACTGAACTGAGATCACTCCTTGTTCCAGCCTTGTATTACTGAACGGGGTTTACTTCTCATTTCATCCCTTTAATACTAAACTGAGATAATTCTTCATTCCACACCTATCTATTTCATGAGATATAAATAATTACCCAATGAATTAGAGGTTCATACAGGTCATAAGAATCTAATAATGAAATAATTTTATCATGATCCACAAAAACATAAATCATTCATCACAACAATACCTGATGAATAAATTGTGTTTCTAAAACATCAATTCATCATAACATAATCAATGTAAAACAAATTCATTTCATAAATATATTTACATAATAAACATATTAAAAATATATAAATAATATAGATAGTATACTTCATGAAAAACCCTATTAAATAATTCGATCTTATATGAAAAATAATATTGATAGAAAACTTGAAATTAATTCTTGAGGAAAATATCCTTTCTTTTTCCAAATCATTTTTTCTCAAAAAACCGGGCAATATTTGAAGAAAATAATTTATTTGAAAAAAAACATAAAATATAATAAAGGAATATTCACATAAAAATGTTTTTTATTTAAATGTAAAAATATGTTCATTTTTTAGATGTTAAAATAAAACATCATTCTCATACATTTTTTGGAAAATTCAAAAATTACCTCGTATGAAATATAACAAAAGATTCCTTTCCTACAATTTAATAAAATTCATCAATGAGAAAAAATTAATTTTAAAAATTTTATAATAATATAAATAATATTTGGGAATACATATATAGTATATATAGACGTTGATGATAAATATGCCCTAGTAAATACTTATGTATAAACAATCTTGGATAACAATGAGATTGAAAAATTATCACATACCTTAGGTCTGATATCCTTTATCGACATTTTAACTTCCTATATAATGATTTAAATAACTTCATGGAATTATTATATATTCATATTCATTTTTATGATATCATATATGATCATATTATCAACTTTTTGTTAATAACATTTCATTATTACTCATTATTTGGGTATTAACTATTTCATTTTGTTATGCATGTTTTATCAAACGTGATCTAATTCTCAATATTTTGTCATAGTTATATCATAAAAAAGGATATTAACATAATATATATCATATTTATTCATTATATAAATTTATATAATCATTCATTAATAGATATCATGCAGAATGAATCGCATCGCACCGTGGAGATGGTAGGTCGTACGTACGCACGACCGACAATATAATTACCATAATTATGAAATTGTATGAAAGTGGATGGTATTTATTTTGTTCCTGGATTTATATAATGTTTTAATAATCAAGTATAGTTATTATTTCCATAATTATACCCATCCATGTATGGTTGTGGGGAAAATAATATTACACAACAGAGTGGAGACGGTAAGTCGTACGTACCCACATGTAGTGATTCTGTTTTTCATTGGATAAATAGATGGTGGAATATGGTTGTTTCGTAATAATAATAAAATCTATGTATTTATGTTATACAATAATTGTTAGATTATAATGGAAACATCACAATTATAGGATGTAGAATTAGAATGAATTTTGAAAGAATCGGTAGAGGTTATTACCTCTTCTTTGACTTACTCTGACTAGATCTCTTCTTAGAGCACTATAGATTGTATTTGGGGAAGACAATAACCTATATAATATGAATAGGGAATATGAAAATGGTAAATGGTTGGGGATTTCTGAACTTGAAGGCTCAATTGAGTTGTGATGAAAATGAGGGAGGAGGCACCCTTTAATAATTGAGGTGAGTGGCTCTTTTGGAATCTCCAAAAATATTGATTTATAATAAAATAAAGTCACATAAATAATCTCCTAAATTTACTAGTTTCAAAGATGACATAATATAATATTTTAATTTCATCAACCAATAAATTTTACAAATGTTTCTAGTTCAATTTAAACCTTATCATTTTAATTAACACTTAGTTATTATATTTAATTTTTACTATGGTAACAGATATTTCAATATTAAAAGGGTAAAATATTTCATTTTGATATAAATTAGATTATAAATATATAAATTAAAATATTTAGACCATATTTTAATTATTCTATATTTTTAAAAAAAAATAATTTTTAAATAATTTAACCATACATTATTTTGATAAACATTCAATAATTTCAACCTTCACACTACTCAATTCATTGATTATTAAAAAAATAATGAAAACAATTTATCTTCGAAAACAAATTTTTATTTTATTCCTTTGAGGTCATGGTAATCTAGAAAATTCATCGGATATACTATATATCTCAATTTTTGAATTATTTTATTTATTTTAATAACATTTTTTTGTTATCTCCATTAATAAAATAATTACTACATCTATTATGTGTAATTATTAAATATAATTATTTTTTTAATAAAAATTAAAAATAAAATACTACAATGTATATAAATCCCATATATTTTAGAATAATACTTATAGGTGAATATATCTTCAATAGAATTCTATATAAAAAATATTATATTTATTAAAATATTAATGTGACATATTTAACATCACATTAAATCAAACATTATTAGGATCATAATATTTTCCATATGGATTTAAATGGTCAATAACTATACCCTTTCATGATTATGGTCAGGATATACTCAAAAAATAATATTTTTCATGTTTTTTTTTGCCTTTTAATGGTTATTATCATTTTAATAAAAATTATTTTATTGATTTCTCATCAATTAAATAATTTTTACATCATCAATGTATATGCCTTTAAGATAAGTATCTATTACCTAAAAAATAAAAGAAAATACCATGATAAAGAAAAATATTTTATATTTAAAAATAATATTTATAGTTGAATTTATATTTTTATAACCTTATATTAAAATGGATATAGTTATACAGTTTTGAGTAAGACATATTTAACATTTCATTAAATAAAATAAATTAAATGTATTGATCTCATACAACTGTCTTGAAATGCATACCATTTTGACCCAAGGATGATTTAGGTTGACCACACTCATACAATTATGTTATGATAAGTGTTAAGATAATTTTATAATATTATATTTAAACATAAAAACATGATTTACTCTTTTACCGTATTAATAAATATTACTAAAGTTACTATTCTATATACCCAAAAAATAAATATTTTTACATAATTTGGACATACTAAGTCCAAATATGGGATCCATTTTTAGAATTAAAAATATCGAATTGATAGTAATGATTTTTAAATTAATCATGTTTTCTGAATGAGAAAACGGGTTTTAAAAGAAAAACATTACTAAATATTGAAATAGTTTTACATATCAATTCAATGTAAAATTATTTCCAATGACCTAAATTATATTAAATGATAAAAAAATAATCTATCAATAGTTTATAACCATTAAATTATATAATTTAACCATATAAATTATTCCGATGAGAAAAATTTGTTTTCAATTAAACTTTAGTAAATTTTTATTATTCATAAAAAATGAAAGTTATTGGAAAAATATATAAAACTCAGTTAAAGTAAATTTTTATATCCTAATTATAAACAACAAGTTTATTTTGTTATATAAAAATTATTAATCTATCTAATTTTTAATTTAAAAATAGTTCTCTATTAAAAAGTGGTAAAATTATCCTTTTGGAAAATATGGGGGTTTTATATATAAAATATGGTTTTTTCACATCCTATGGAAAAAATATATAATGTATAAAGATAAAAAATATTTTATTAAATATATAACATAAATATATCATTAATTTTATTAACTAATTTTAATTTCTTATATTTATTAAAAGAAAAATACCAATATTTCCTTTACATTTAACTGGTTTATAATTTTCATAAATAATTGGTAGTATAACAACCCTACTTTTTTTAGACAATTAAACATAATTTATTACATAAAAATCACTTTATACAACAAAAAATATCAATAGGTCTAGTGTATTTGGGGCTTAGGATCATTAAATAACAACTTAAAACATGAAATACAACATCTTTATTGAAAATTTCCTTTACATGAACACTACATTCTCTCGTACAAAGCATTCCATGGGATAACCCCTGGACATGCATAAGAAAAGGGTGAGCTATAAAGCCCAGTAAGGGAATAAACATGGAGTGTCAAGAAGAATAAAATACATGTTAGATAATAGGCATATCAATAGATCACAGTAGAAGCATAAACATAAATGCATGATAAAACATGATTATCATAACATAGAAATGTGGCAACAACACTTAACATGGAATTAGAATGAGCGAAGGATAATTGCACATGGAGCAGGAGTAAACCCTCATTGCAGATGAAGCACGATTAAACCCAAGTTTCACTTGAATTATCATGAGTAAACACCCTTTTCACATGATGTATCATGATACTATACTTTACCCAATGCATTGGAGTGCTATCAGCGTACACACTTCTTAAACATTTCACTTAATGCATATGTTTTCCACATGGATCATAAAACATTGAATACATAAAAATAATCATTTATTCCA
Source organism: Viscum album (assembly GCA_963277665.1). Taxonomy (NCBI): domain Eukaryota; kingdom Viridiplantae; phylum Streptophyta; class Magnoliopsida; order Santalales; family Viscaceae; genus Viscum; species Viscum album. The sequence continues at coordinate 2,021,191,970 of OY728127.1, forward strand.
TGATAAAAGAATGTGGAATACCTACTTTAGGCTCTTTAAATAATAAGTAAATGTGAATTAAGATGAATACCCTTGATAGAGAAATGGGCATGGTATTCACTACACAATGTCTTTGGCTTGAAAAAACGCGGTGCGATTTCGGCAGCATAACGACGTGACATAAGAACTCATAAAAATGGTTGATGAGAGATAAATTGGTGTATCATCATATTTACATTACATGGACAGTAAGGGAGTCATTCAGATACATTTACCACTAAATTTAATTTAATTTAGATTCATGATACAAATGAATTTATTGAATGTAAATGAGGAGAGAGAAATTCCTTTTGGAATTTCAGCATAGTAATGGGTGTACATGGGAGGCATTTAATGATAGAGAAATGGGTATCCCATCATTAAAACATAAATAGGGCAGTATGGGGAGGTTAGAAACCATACCCCAACATTTATAATTGAAATTAAAATGAAAGAAGATCTTAAAAAATATTGGACAAAAATGAGAAAGGAAGAAAAAATCCTTACTTGGAAGTGTGCTTCAAAAGGCTTGAGAGAGGCTTCATGGGAGAATGGGGCGCCATGGAAGGACTCTAGAGAGAGGAGGGCAGATGTTGGATGAATTCCAAAGGCATTGAGTGTGGAGGAAGTGGGAGCTTGGGTGGGTTTATATAGGAAAGGAGAGGTAATTGTTTATTATTTAGGTTTGGACACCTCACATTAAACTAATCAAACCCAAAAAACTACCCATGGTTTTTTACCATTTATATTTCCAAATGGGAGTGGAAAAAAATATTTTATAATTCCAAAGTCTGAAATTCTTAAAATAATATTGTTTCTTATGTGGAGATGATTCACACTCCCAAGGAAAACAATTTAAAAAGACAAAATGTTTAATAAGTATTAAAGGGTCCACTAAACATTTGTAAAATAAATCAAACAAACCCAAAATCACATTATTTAAATGGTAAAAAATATGTTGTCAGAATATAAAGTTTATAGCATTTTATTACATCACTATTGGGTTATTATGATGTCATAAAACACATTATATATTTACCCAGTATTTAATTTTTACCCAAAAATTTGACCCTCAGAAAATTATGAAAAATTCACCATTGGATAACTTTGACATTCTGATTCTAGAAATAATATTCATTTTATCTAAATATTTTTCTAAATATGTTAATTTTCACTTTTAAAATAAAAACCTACATTTATCGAAAATTCATGTGTTTTGACAAAAACAGTTTTCAAACATTAATAAAAATTACAATTGCATTCATAAAATTATATGATCATTTATATTTAATAAAAAGTAATTTTATAATAATAATTTATTAAAATATTATTTAATTCAAAAATCCATTAATTTATCAAAATATGTTTCTTAGTTGAATATTAACTAAAATACTATTTGTGCTTTAAAAACAATTTACTAAGTAACAATAATAAAATGAAAATATATTCATTATTATATACAAATATAATGTACATAACAATAGTACTATGGTCTTGTTAAATAACCCCTTAAAAAACCTACATAAGACCGAAGGGTGAGGTGTTCGATGGTGACAGACTCTTGGGGTGGCTAAGATAACATCACTCGGGTGGTAATCTCTATCAACTTCCACTTCTCCCGTAGGTGGTTCCGCTCAAGCTTAACGTGTTCAAGCTCAGCTTTATCTGGGTCAAGAGAAAATACCAATGATACCACCTTCTTTCCGAGCTCCAACAAATGGGATTCATATGGGGAAAGTCTACTAGATGAGGCCATCGCTTCCTTTGTCTGAGTAAATTGGATTCGTTAAAGCCCATATTTATACTAATCATTTGATCATTGTTCAACAGTTACAATAGCAAGGGTCACAATTCTTAAGGGTATTTTAAAATCCTAATTCATGAAAAAAAATTAGTGCATATGTTGTATAACCATTTCACATATTAAGAAATTTAATTAGATCAATATGGATTTTCATTAACTAAAGTTTGGGTCGTTACAATCTTCTGCCCTTAAGAAATTTCACCCTCGAAATTTCCTTTAACCATTCTAAAAAAAATTTCGGTAACTTTACTTCATCACTTCCTATGATTCCCACGTCGCTTCTTCCAACTTGTGGTTTTTCCACAACACCTTGATGGGGGGCATTGTCTTATTTTGTAGAACTTTTTCTCTACGATCTAAGATCTTCACTTGTTTCTCCTCATAAGAAATATCATCTTCTAGTTGTACTACCTATGAAGAGAGTACACGTGAAGGGTCTGATATATATTTCCTTAAGAAGGATACATGAAAGACATCATGTACTTTGGCCTTGGTAGTTGGAAGTGTTAGTCAATAGGCCACTACCCAAACATGATCAAGAATCTAGAAAGGGATGATGTACCTAGGACTTAACTTCCCTTTATTTTAAAACCTCATGACCTTATTACATGGAGATATGAGTAGAAATACCATGTCTCAAACATTAAACTCAAGGTCTCATCGACGGTTATCTTCATAACTCTTCTGTCGACTCTAGGATGTCTTGATTTGTTGTTGAATGGTTTTCACATTCTCTACCATTTCATCAACCATTTATAGTCCTAGAAGCTTACCTTCACCAACTTCATCCCAACATTCATGTGTTCTACACCTCTTCCCATACAGGGCTTCATATGGTTCCATTTGGATGCTCGATTGGAAACTGTTATTTTAGGAGAATTCAACCAGTGAATGATTTTAGCCCCACCCTCCTTTAAAGTCTATAGGACATGCTCTCAACATTTCCTAAAGTGTTTGGATATTCCGCTCTGATTGGCCATCAGTTTGAGGATGATAAACTGTAATTATGTTCATGTCAGTATCTATAGAATTTTTAAGACACTTCCCAAACATAGAGGTGAATCTTGGATCTCGAGCGGATACAATAGATAGTGGTACTCCATGTAGCCTTACCACTTCCAAGATATATATCTATGCCTGTTGATCCAATGGGAAATCCTCCAAAATTTCACCAAAGTGTACTGACTTTGTATGATGATCCCTAATAACCCAGATTTCATTGTTTCCTTTGGATGTCTTTTGGAGTCCGGTGACAAAGTCCATGGTAATGTTCTCCCATTTCCATGCCGGTATGGGAAATAGTTTCATCATCCCATTAGACTTCTGCCTCTCTTCCTTCACATGCTGACACAATAGGAACTTCGATATATACTAAGTGATATCCTTCTTCATATTATCCCACGAATAATGCTCTCGAAGATCTCGATACATATTTTTGTTTCTTGGGTGAATAGTGAAATTTGAACTATGTGCGTCATCCAAAAGTTCCTTCTTCAGCTCCAGACTTTATGGAACCCATATAATTTTCCGAAATCTCACAATTCCTTCTTTATTAACATTGAAATTCGAGTATTTCCCTTTTCTGAAAGCTTCCACTCTCTTCTAAATTCCCACATCATCCTTTTGATCATCCTTTAACCTTTACATAAGAGACAGTTGATCAATAATTTGTGAAAGGATTGATGATGTTTTCTGCATTATGAATCCCATTTCCATCTTCATCAAATCTAATAAGAATATATCCTTCTCAATTCCCATCAATGATTAAATTGTAGATTCCTTTTTACATAGAGCATCTACCACCTTGTTCGCATTCCCAGGGTGGTAATGGATTGAGCAGTCATAGTCTTTGATAAGCTCGAACCATCTTCATTGGATCTTGGTCAACTATTTTTGTGTGAATATATACTTGAGTATTTTTTGGTCCATATATATTTAACACTTCTCCCCAAAGAGATAATGCCACCAAATTTTTAAAACAATGATAACCACATCCAACTCCAAATCATTTGTTGGATAATTATGCTCGTGAACTTTCAATTGTCTTGAAACAATGGCAATGAGTTTTTCATTTTGCATCAACACACAGTCCAGGCCCTTCTTCGAAGCATCACTGAATACCACCAAAAGTTCTCCACTTTTGGGTAAAGTGAGAACGGGCGCAGTGATAAGACTCCTTTTTAAATCATTGAAGCTTTCTGCCCATTAATCACTATAAGAAAACTTTACTCCCTTATGAGTTAGCTTGGTAAAAGTGTTGGAAAATCGTGAGAAATTTCTAATAAATTGTCAATAATATCCATCTAACCCCAAGAGGCTACGGATATCCATTACTGATGTTGGCCCCAGCCATTCCTCAACTGCATCTGTTTTGGAGGGATCCACAGATATCCCATTTCATGTGAGGATATGGCCCAAGAATGAGACCTTCAACCATAACACACACTTGTTGTACTTTTCATATAGCTTTTCCTTCCACAAGGACTCTAGTATAGTTCATAGATGGTCCTCATGATCCTCCTTGGTTTGGGAGTATATCAGTATATAATCTATAAAGACTACCACATATTTGTCGAGGTAATCTCTAAAGAATCTATTCCTCGTGTGCATGAATATTTCTAGAGTATTAGTGAGTCTGAAAGGCATTACTATGAATTCATAGTGCTCGTATCTTGTACAAAAAGTAGTCTTAGGGATATCTTCTTTCATCACCCTTACTTGATAATATCCCAACCACAAATCCACCATGGAGAAGTATTGTGCTCTACGTAGTTGATCGAACAAGTCATTAATTTGTGGGAGAGGATACTTGTTATTTATCATGATTTTGTTAAGTTCATGATAATTGATGAAAAGGCAAATTTACCCATCTTTCTTCTTCATGAAGAGGACTGCTTCACCCCATTGATAAGCACTTGGGCATATACAACCTTTATCTAGATTATCCTGTAGTTGTTTCTTCACCTCCTCAAGCTCCACAATATCCATTCTATATGGAGTCTTGGAGATTGGAAATTCCCCAGATATAAGACCAATTGAGAAGTAAACATCTCTTCTAGGAGGAAGACTAGGAAATTCCTCAGGAAACACTTCAGAGAATTCCCTCACAATAGGCATGTCTTCAAAGATGATTTCCTCCTTAGACTCAATTATCTATTCCAGATACACATTTTTATAGGGCAGTAATATCCACACTTGAGAAGATAGAGCTAAAGAAGATTCATCTTCCTCATTGCACTTGTATAAAATTAGGGGTTATTCTCTACATGGAGAGTGATTTCTCTCTCACGACAATTTATGTAGGCTCTATATAAGAAAATCCAATCCATTCCATAAATTGAATCAAATTCCACCAGAGGGAGTATGACGATATTCGCCAGGATATTCAATCCACAAATTATGATAGGGGGTAGTTATATTCATGGGATTAATTGATTTCCCCATTGGTCGTACTTAACGAAATATTTACTTCGATGATTCGTGGTGGTGTTGGTGTTGTTCTACTAAACTTTCTAGAAATAAAATAATGCGTAGAACCTGAATCAAAAATTATGTTCTCTATTCTTGAATTAATAACTAGCTTACATGTCACCACTTCATTTTCTGGGTTCAATTCGGCAGTAGTGATGGAAAAATATCTCCCTTGCTGCCTTGGAGGTTGTCTGTGGCCTCCAAAAACCCTTAACATAAAGAACTAATTTTCCATATGCCCTGGATCTTTGCAGTTGTAGCAATGAAAAATGCATTGAGGTTCGAATGGATTGTTCCTCTCCTTTGTTGCAGCCATGGTTTTTTCTTCTCAGGAGTTAACAGCTAGGTGCCCTTCTCTTTCACATCAAAATCATTTCCTCATCCCCTTCAGGCAATTTCTGGGCTTCTTCTTTCTGCACCTTTGGCAAGTGGGGTGCTGGATCTTCATAGCATCATTGGATTTATCCATCAGACTACCTACATTGAATTCCACCTTACACTTCTTATCCCCATGATACCCCTGAGAATATCTGATCTACATTTCAACCATGAGGGCACATCATAAAATTTCATCATAGCTGTCGAAGTCACGGATCCCTAGTGCTTTCCATAGACTAGGTTTCATACCACCAAAAAAGTGGTCAACCTTGCATTTGGGAGTAACAACAAAGCCATAGGCATATCGTTCAAGCCTAGTGAAGTTTTCCTCATACGATCCAACAGATTAGTCGTCTTTTTTCTTGAGGGTAGGGAAGTCCTTATCCATCTTGAGTTAGAGGGTGCACGAAAAATATTTATCGAAAAAAATCTTCCTAAAATCCTTCCCTTCCAACGCCTTGATCTCCTCCTCAGGCATCATGTTTTTGATCAACATCCACCATTGATTGGATTCACCTTTTATACGATAAGCAGCTAGAAGAACATTCTATTTTTCGGAACATTGAAGGATATAGAAGATATTTTAAATGTAGTTGATCCATTTTTTGGTGACTAAGGGATCAGACGATCCATTAAATTAAGAAGGACTTTGTTGTCTCTTGATGATCTCGATAGTGACTTGTTCTTTCTTAGGGGGGTAGAACATTTTTCTTTACCCTTGTTTCTATTCAAATCTTGATTTAGCTGAGAGAGAAGAGTGACAATTTTTGTAACTCCCAATCCCATCGGATTGGGCATCTCATTAGCACAGTCATCACATTGATCTTCAAATCGGTTGTTAGCCCGAGTCCTTCAATTACCGGTCATTGGATGGAATAAAATGAATGTTTGGGGTAACATATAAATGGTAATCCATGGAAAAAAATGATGACTTATAAATAACTATTATTTCCATAACTTATGAATCCATAGGCTTCAATCTATAATATTCGTGATCTACTTTCTAACATAAATTCTTAGGGGAATTTTTGTTTAATTACATTAATAAGGTTTCATAAAAATCTAGTGAATTTACCAAAGAATATCCCCCAGGAGTGTCATAACCAAGAGTGCAATACGGCCCATTGTCGTGCACTAGTTCTCGTTCGAGTCCTGCTCAAAGTGGTGTTTTCGGGTATTACCCCTAGGATAGATCTATGCCAGAGCCATCTCTACCTGCTCTTATCCTGACAGGGATATATTTGTTTGATAAACCACTTACTCAATAATAAAAAAACATAGGGATGATCTTATTAGTCTTGTCTCTAAGTCTTCCCTATGGTTTTCTAATCCTAATCCTAAAAATAATAAAACCAATCCTTTGAAGCCAACTATAACAACCCTGCTTTTTTTACACAATTAAACATAATTTATTGAATAAAGATCACTTTATAAAACATAGAATATGGAGAGGTATTGTGTATTTTAGGCTTAGGATCATTACATAACAACTTAAAACATGAAATACAAAATCTTTATTGAAAACTTCCTTTACATGACCACTATATTCCCTCGTACTTATCATTGCATGGGATAACCTGAGGACATGCATAAGAAAAGGGTGAGTTATAAAGCCCAGTAAGGGAATTAACATTGTGTAAATGAGGAATAAAATACATGATAGACAATAAGAATATCATTATAGCACAACGGAAGCATAAACATAAAGGCATGACAAAGCATGATAATCATAACATGGAAATGTGGCAATAACACTTAACATGGAATTAGCATGAGCCAAGGCTCATTGCACATGGAGCCTAAGTAAACCCTCATTGCACATGAAGCATGATGAAACCCTCGTTTCACTTGAATTAGCATGAGTAAACACCCATTTCACACGACGTATCATGATACTGTACTTTACCTAATGCATTGAAGTGCTATCAGGACGCACCCTTCTAAAACATTTCAGTTCATGCATAAGTGTGCCACATTGATCATAAAACATTGAATCACTCAAGGTAACCATTTATTTCATGATAAACGAATGTGGAATACGAACTTGAGACTGTTTAAAAAATAATTAATTGGGAATAAAGTTGAATACCCTTGATAGAGAAATGGTTATGGTATTCACTACACAATGACTTTTGCTTGGAAAAACCCAGTGCAATTTCGGCAGCATAACACTATGACATAAGAACTCATAAAAATGGTTTATGAGAGAGAAAGTCGTGTCTCATAATATTTACATGACATTGAATGTAAGGGGTTCATTTAGATACATGTCCCAAAAAATTTAATGGTATTTAGATTCATGATACAAAATAATTGCTTGAATGTAAATGAGGAGAGAGAAATTCATTTCGGAATTTCATCATAGAAACGGGTGTACATGGGAGGAATTTAATGAGAGTGAAAGGGGTATCCCATCATTCAAAAATAAAGAGGGAAGTGTTGCGGAGGGGAGGAACAATACCTCAACATTTATAATTGAAATTAAAAGTGCATAAAAACTAAAAGAATATTGGAAAAAATGAGAAAGGAAGAAAAACCCTTACTTTGAAGTGCGCTTCCAATGGATTGAGAGAGGCTTCTTCAGAGGTTGGTGGGCCTATGAAGAATTATAGAGATAGTAGGACAGAGGTTGGATGAATTCCAAAGCCTTTGATTGTGGAGGAAGTGGGATCTTTGGTGGGTTTATATAGGAAAGGAGAGTGAATTGTTTATTATTTAGGTTTGGAACAACTCACATTAAACTAATCAAAACCACAAACCAGCCGATGGTTTTTTCACATGATTTTTTCCAAAGGGGAGTGAAAAACAAAATTTTATAAGGCCAAAGTTCGAAATTCATAAAATAATGGGGTTGCTTATGTGGAGGGGATTCACACTCCCAAGGAAAAAAATTTAAAAAGACAAAATGTTTAATAAGTCATGAAGGGTCCACTAAAGCTATGTAAAATAAACCAAACAAACCCAAAATAACATTATATTAATGTTAAAACATATATTGTCCGAACATTATGTTTATATCATGTTATTACATCACTATTGGGTCATTATGATGTCATAAAACACTTTATAAATTTAACCGGTATTTATTTTTTACCCAAAAATTTGACTGTCTCAGAAAATTATGAAAATTTTACCATTGGATAATTTTACGTCTTTATTCCAGAAATAATATTCATTTTATCTATATAATATTCTAAAAATGTCAATTTTCACTTTTAAAATAAAAAATTACATTTATCGTAAATTCATGGGTTTTGACAAAAGCAGTTTTCAAACCTTAATAAAAACTACAATTTCTTTCATAAAATTATATGATCATTTATATTTAATAAAAATTAATTTCATAATAATATTTTATTAAAATATTAGTTAATTCAAAAATCCATTAATTCATCAAAATAGATTTCTTATTTGAATATTAACTAAAATACTATTTGTACTTTAAAAACTATTTACAAAGTAACTATACTAAAATGAAAGTATATTCATTATTATATAAAAAAATAATTTACATAACCATTGTATTAGGGTCCTATTACATAACCCCTTAAAACATCCACATAAGACCGAAGGGTGAGGTGTGTGATGGTGACAAAATCATGGGGTGGCTCAGATAACATCACTCGGGTTGTAATCTCTATCATCTTCCACTTCTCCTATAGTTGATTCTTCTCAAGATTTACGTGTTCAAGCTCATCTCGAGATTGGTCAAGAGAGAATCCCAATGACTCCAGTTCCTTTTTGAGCTCCAACAAATGGGCTTCATATAGGGAAAGTCTACTGGATGAGTCCATCACTTCCTTTGTCTAAGTAAATTGGATTTGTTAAAGCCTATATTTATACTAATCATATGATCATTGTTCCACAGCTACAATATCAACGGCCACAATTCTTAAGAGTATTTTAAAATCCAAAAACATAAAACAAAAAAACTGAATATGTTGTATAACCATTTCTCATAATAAAACATTTAATTAGATCAAGGAATATTTTAATTAACAAAAGTTTTGGTTGTTACATGTAACCAATGAATTAACGATAAATTTTCATTAGTTAGTTATATTTTTTCCCTATAACAGAATAGATAGGTAATAATGGTCATTTTATACTAATGGGGTTTCATGGTTTTGTTGAAGCACATGATTTCATGCAATGCAATCTATTGAATAATTAAAATTATTTAAAGAAAATTTTACATACAAACATTCGGGTGATACACCCAGGATCACTTCTAATACAATGTTTAGGGATATATCAAGGCTTTCAAACGCTCATTCCCTCAATATCCCTTTCTATGGATCATTATTGGGTGGAAATGATCACCTTCTTTCTCTTCCATTACTCACAGCTCTGGAAAGGATATAAACATAGTTTACGGGTATGTAGGTCACATCATTAAAAAAAGAATTTATCTTCAACTATAGATATATGCTTTATTAATGTTTTACATTATTCCACTTGGTGAATATAATTTTTCCACATATTTACTAGGTAACCCCTTTTCAATAATTTCATTATTCTCAATACATTCGAGAATATCACACACCCTTAAAGAAATCTCCCAAATATACACAAGTAGATACTACCTTTTTGAATTGAAAGACATTTGTAAACCACATCTCTTTTAAGAAGATCAAACAATCTTCATGAAGAAACATCCTTTCACAAAGCTCTAGAACTTTCACAAAGCCTAGTTAGCTTTTACGATGCTCAAAACTTTCTATCATCTTTTTATAGACCTTGTGAAACTCTTTTCTTCATGAACATTTTTTCAAGAACAAACTTCACAAATCACCATCATGAAACCAGAACCATATAATATTCATTAATACATTTTCTACTTCTTTTATGGGTTTTGAGGCATATTTATTGGAATTTCTTCCGATTCCATAAGCTTGTATCAGCATTATCACCTTTTCGCGAATCTCGCAAATCTCATTCACAATTCCCCATGTCTTCATAAAGCCCCATTGTAATTTACCAATCGAAAAGCTTCTCTTATTCATTTAGATCACTATCAAACCTTAATAAATTCTAAATGATCTACTTATCTTAGTCGTAGAGATCATCATCAACCCTTCGTGCATTCATGATTCTCATTCGCGATGATCTATACCTTCATAAAACTTCATTTTTTTAAACCTATACCTCGTGAAACTCGTGTATTCTTCATATTTTTATGAGGAATTCATATATATTAAAATTTTACAATGACATAGAAAATGTAAAGATTTTGGACCCTAAAACATTGGAAATGCTATTAAACAGCACCACCTTTTCTACGTGATTTTCTGTACCACCCTCAGGGAATCTCTAACACTTTATTTGATATTTATAAAAATATATTCTAAATTATATCTTTAAAACTCTGAAATTGACCATGTAAACCTACTTTTTCAACAAAGACAATAAACTCAGAAACAAAGAAATGTTACATTGAGGGATTTTTTTCCCACACATAAATATGAAGATTCTATAACAGCATAGGAGGAAAACGTCACAATATTGGTTAGGTATGTGCAAGATTTTTTTGTGGGCACTGATGGTAATATTAATATATTTTTCTCATGGTTGAAACCTATATTATAAATTGATTTATCCACCCAAGAATTTTAATTTTATAAGAAATTGGTTTGTTCTTCTAAAAATGTTGACATGACGTTTTCTGACACATATATTCCTTGTTATGACAACTATAAGAAAATATATATGTGGAAAACAATATTGAAATAACCATCTAATAATTTTGTAGTTAAGCCCCCAAAATGTTCCATGTGGGGAAAAATACTTCTCAAATAATATTTGAATGGATCTAGAATTTGTTTCTAGTGTGTTCTGTTTGGACACAAGATTCATGACTATAAAAGAAAGATCCATTAAAAACCAAAGAATGGTTAAACCAATAGCCATCCAAAAGTGAGGTATTTTAGTTTAAATTATTTGGGTCCTTATACTAAATATTTTCCAATGATAGTTTCACATGATGGAAATAATCGTGATCGAAAATAGAAATGTATAGAAAATTCATTTTCTACTATTATAGCTGATGTTGGACAATTGAATAATGTGGTGACAGGTATGTTACATGTGTATTAAAATTATTCCAACACCCTATTTCACTATAGAAAATTACATTATTTCATTTTTTGTAAATTTTTAATGTAATTTAGAAATATCACCTAATGAAAGAAAGATAGAACATTTGGTGAAAACTTCAGGTGAAAGTATTAAAGAAACCAATATATATAGGAATCTTCCTATTATTAATTGTGAGATGACTTTTCCTATAAATATGTTTTAAAATGAAATAATTGATTTTTTTCATAATTATTGGTGTGGATTAGGTTTATTTTATCATTAAAAGATAGTTTTTAGTGGTAATAAAGTTGGTGTCAATGATTTCATGCAATAGATAACATACGAAGAAGTAAAAATTGATTAGAGATGGCAGTGAATGTTACATAGCTCATATGATTGAAGATAAAGAAACTATTCAAATTTGTTATGTTCCAATAGTAAATATATAACTCGATTCTTTTTGGGATTACTTTCCTCATGTTATTATCGACTAAGAGGTTGATTTTATTGTTTAATTTTTTCCTAATTCAAATAGTATTTCGAAACCCCCATATCGAATGGATCAAGTGGAACTTTTAGAATTGAAAAATTAATTTTAGGATTTATTAAATAAAGGTATAATATTAAAAAATAAATTCACTATAGTGAGATCCTATTTTATTGTTAAAAATAAATATGGTTCAATGACACTTCTCGTTGATTATAGATCCATAAATGACATTATTATTAAGAACAAGTATCATTTGTCTCATATCAGTTATTTGTTTGATTATATCTAGGGAGCATAGTATTTTTTAAATATTAAATTAAGGTCTATGTAGGATAAATTAGAAGTTTAGGAATAATACATTATGAAAAATACATTTCTAATTATATATGGGCACTGTGATTTTATAGTTATATCATTTGGATTATCAAATGAATCTTCAGTATTTATTGACTTTTTGAAATGAATTTTTTATGATTTCTTAGAAAAATTTTTGATTGAATTTATTGGAGATATATTGGAATATTATAAAATTAAATTGGAACATTAATGGAACCTAGGGTTTTTTAAAACATTAAAATAAAATAACTTTTATGTGAAATTTTGAAAGTGTGAATTTTGGTTTCCAAAAATATCTTTCAATAGACATATTATTTCTAAAGATGGAATAATTATTTATCCTTTTAAAAAATTTAATTGAAGAATGGAAAGATAAAATTCATAGATATTTATAGTTTTCTTGGATTGGTGAGTTAATAGTGGTAGTTTTTTGAAAACTTTTCATCATTTTATATACCACTGAATAATTTAACTTGAAAGGGAGTTAAGTTCATCTTGAAAAATGAATGTGATAATTTTTTTATGAATTGAAAAGAAGATTGGTTAATGATCTAGTTTTAGGCTTGAATTTTATAAATAGTTAATTTTTCATCTATAGTGATGATTAATTGAATGGAATTGGTTGTGTTTTATTGAATAATGATCAGGTAACTTCTTATTCTTCATTTTAGTTGAATCCTCTTGAGTTAAATTACCCTACACGTGATTTGGATTTAGAAGTTGTGGTTTTTTCTTTAAAAATTTGGAGGCATCATTTATATGGAGTAAGGTGTGAAATATATAGTTATCAAAAATGTTTAAAGTACATATTCACTCTAGAATAATTTAACATGAGATAAATAATATAGACCGAACTGATCAAGGATTATGACTACATGACTCATTACCATCTAAGAAAAAAAACAAAGGGGTTTATGAATTTAATCAAAAAAGTAATTCTATATTAACAATTTTACATTTGAAAAATTACCCTTCAATTAATGATTTTTTGAATCTTTTCATATAACTTTTATATTCCGGGACAAAATTTGTTTTGTTTTAGGTTTCAGTAAAGTCGACTTTGTCAAAAATAATTGAGCAATATTTAAAGGATGATCAATCATTGACAGAAAATTTAGAATCTATTATGAATAGTAATTTTCCTAATTTTAATAATGATGATAAAGGTTTTTTATGATTTTGGAAAATATTATGTCTCCAATATGATTCCCAATTGAGGAAAGTGTTATTGACCGATTCTCATAGTTCTCTTTTTTCCATTCATCGGGGTATCACCAAGATGTATAGAGTCCTTCTGGGGTATTACTGGTGGGATGTAATGAAAATTAATATTGATAACTTAACCATGAAATGATTTAATTATAAGCAGGTTAAAGTAGAATGATATTTCTCATAGAGGATGGTTCAGCCATTTTTAGTAACTGAGTGGAAATTAGAGAATATATCAATGGATTTTCTGGTAGGAATTTCAAAGACTTCATATGGTAATAATGCGGGTTGTGTTACAGTTTATTAAGTAACTAAATATCTAAATTTCATTCCCATTTGATATAAAATGTATCTAGAATAGATTTATAGATTGAATATAAAGTATATATTTAGGTTACATTGAGTGCCTCTCACCATCATATCAAACAGTGATCCAAAGTTTATATCTAGTTTTTTGAAATACTTCAGAATCCATTGGGTACCGAATTGAATTTTAGTATAGGTTTTCACCCTCAATTAATTAGACATTTGATTGGATGATTCAGATATTGTATGGTATGCTTCACTCATTATCAATGGATTACCATGGATTTTGGTATTGACATCATTCGTTGGTTTATTTTTCTTATAACAATAGTTTTCATTATAGTATATATATTCCACCATTTGAGGAATTATATAAAAAGTGGTGTTAGACACTAGAATTATATAATGAGGTATGAGAAATGATGTTTTTGGGACTATTTTTGGTATAAGAAATAGCTGAGAAGGAATATTTGATTCAGAAAATACATGAAGAATTCTCAGAGTAGGCATAAAAGTTATGTGGATAACTAGAGGAAAGATCCATCTTCTAATATTTGAGATCAGGTCCTTATCAATGCTTATCCATGGAAAATTGTGATGCATTTTGGTAAAAAGGGGAGGCTAAATCTAGATTTTATTGGGACGTGAGGAATATTATAGAAAATTATATCTGTTTCCAACCATGTGTCTATACCTATGAGTTTATCTAAGGTAACCAATGTACATCTTGTTTCATTGTTAAGTAGATGTTTTATCGATACATATCATGTTTCCGTCAATGAAGTTGTTCAGTTGCAATAAAATCTATCTTAGCTGGAATATTTTGTTTAGGTTCTTGATCACATAGGACAATTTTTTTGGAATAAGGTGATTCACTAGGTTACAGTTTTAAGGAAAACCCATATGGTTGATGTGGCAACATAAAAATTTGAAAATTCTATGAGGTAAGGATTCTCCCACTTGATTAATAAGTGAATAAAATTGAGAGTATATAATTTCAAAATGGGGGAAGGATTTAAAAACTTAGGTATTGTTATAATATTTCATTTCATATTTATTAAAATTTCTTATAATGTTATATTAGTTATAAAAATATGATTCCATTTTTTGAAATCAAAACGGAAATAGTTTTACTAAACTCTTTTTTTATAAGGTTTTATTAAAAAGATTAATTTAATAATTTTACAATTTTAATTAGATAAAATTAATACCATTATTTTAAATCACAATATAAAAATTTACTTTGGATGAGATTTTAGGTTTTTGGGAAAATATTGATCTTTCAATGAATAGTGTAAATTATCGATTCTTTTAAAAGTTATTTATTTTTTATTAATCATGTAATTAAAAGCATAAAAATTATTTTAATATGTTTATAATTAACCTAAGTATTTTTTTTTATATTTACTAAAAATTAACTACTTTTTATTCAACATTATACTCGTTTTTAATATAAGTTAGTTTTTTATATAAAAAAGGTTTTTTGAAAAACTATTTTAAAATGTATAATGTTTCTATTTTTAAAATGATTAAAATAATAGCTAATGAAGAATGTATTAAATAAAATTTTTATAATATATATAAGTAAATATTAATATAGTTCCCTAAAATGATTATTATTTGTTATAGTGTTTATATTGAGTCATTTTTTTCTAAAAAATCACTTTTATTAAAAAATCATTTCCCCACCGCATCTGTGGGATTAATATTAAATTAAAATTTCCCATTTTTGTTAATTGAATTTTGAAAAAGGTATTACATATTAAGAATAATAATAATCTACAATTTATAATAAATTAAACTTAATTTTTGACCAAAGTGATTAGTGAAATAATTAAAAATAATTACAGCAATTAGGGTAAAAAATAGTTTACTAAGTGGTTAAACATTAAACATAAGGGGGGAAATAACCTACAAACTTTCAAATAACTCATTGTATGGAAATATTTTGACATAAAACCTTATATTATCTATTTTCATTATTTATTCCATATTACTTGGATAAAATGTGTGTGAAATTCACTCTTTCAAAAATTTACAATTTTTTTAATTACACAACTTATAAAAGGCCTTTGCCTCTCCTAATATATTCAGGCATTAAAAATAAATTTATTTTGAAAAATCCTACCCAATTAAATTCTCCAATTTCATCCTATTATACTAAAATCCATACTTTGGTATGAAAAATTATCATTTAATTCTTTTGGTGTAATCCAAAAGGAGATTCCTAGACGAAATGTAATGTTCTACGACCAGAGTTTCTATTTTATTTGATTCTACATACCATTAAGTTATTATTATAACATTATTATATAACGAAATAATTATATTAAATATAATTATGTTTTGATATTATAATTATACAACCTATACCAAAACACAATTACATCAAATGGGTTTTGAAATCATCGTTCATTTCTAGGGCGGACTACCGCCTTGTAGAATGAGGTTGCTCATTTTTTCATAACCCCCTCTTATGGTTGGAAATACCGATGGAAAAACTACTTATAACATAATTTTAACTTTGGATTCATTTTATGAAGTATAAAATTTTCACATATCATACCATAGGGGATATGATAGTGATGCTCGTCTGTACAGAGGACTACAACCTCGCAAAGTGATGTGAAGCGTTTTCAATAATGTGTTACATGGAAGGTAATAAGGGTAACTATAATGGATTTATATGATAAAAATTAAATTATTATGATATTAATGAATTAATTTTCATTTTTTAAATATAATATATGTTTTTCTTCTTACCATTTCAAACACATCCAAAGTGATAATGTCATTCGTGGACGTGTGTACTATTGCCTCCTCGAGGAGATGTGATTCTTCTATTTCATCACCACATCAGAAGAATGATATATATATAAGTATATATAATTAAATAGTATGTTATTTATTATATAATTTTCCTTATTTAGTGGTAAAATATTACACGCCTTCTTTCCATAATGATCATCAAGAAATGTGAACGTTACTCATGCGTACGTAAAACCTACCATCTCTGTGATTGTAACGTTTGTTTATTTTTCACAACCATATTTCCTGATTGATTTTAGGAGTAAACCTTTTGTGTAAATGTAAAAATTATATCATCATTATTATTATTTTTCTTTTAAAATAATGAAATCAATGACATTAGTGGACCTACCAATGTTATTATTTACACATAAGCCGAATATGGTCAAAACATCTTACTAAATCCTAATTTAATTGGTAGTTGTATATATCATGTCAATAAGGTAGATAAAAGAAATAATAAACAGGAAAAATATCATAAATAAATTACATAATTATAATATGTTTATTATTTAATAATATAAAGAAACATGTGATGAATCAGAATCAATGTAAGGTACTATATCTCTATCTCTTTTCATTGAGGTATATTTTGATGTTACACACCTATATGCTTTTACAAGGTGTATATAAATCCCCTTTGACATTTTTGTTAGGAATGTATCTCTTATTAAGGAATTTAATTTTTTTTATGATATACTTTCATAGGTATTATGATTCAATGATTTTCAATGTGATAAGGGTCTTTTTCATTAAATCAAATATCTCTTAAGGTTTCTGTTCCAACTCTTCCTTTTCTATGTCTATGTTTTTTAATTGAGTTCATGGAAATTAAAGATTTAAAAAGTATATTTTATTTAAATTTTTCCTTTATTTAAATGTTTTTCAGAATTTATACATTTACATTTTTTAAACATAATATTTTACAAATAATAATATGGATGTTATATCTTTAATGTACACGATAAAAATGAATTTTCCACCACTATAATCATTATTTGATTTCTAAACTCCTTTGCATGATTTCATATTTTATTCAAAGAAAACACTTTTAAATTTATTTGTGTATTCGTTTATTGAATGTTTATTAAAATAAAAGGGTATTATGGTTTTGAAAATTGGTTTTTGAAATAAAATTCTATTTTGATATCCAGAAGTGATTTTTTAATGAGTTTAAAGGATTTTTTAAAATTATTTATAAAGAAAAAGTGCAAGAATAAAAATAATTTATTCATTATATGGTACTTGATAATTATACATGATAAATGGGTTCTCCCAGATAGCATCGGCGGAGCGGACTATAGCTTAAACCAGGGGTGGCCTAGATAGCGATGGGTGAGCCCATTACAGCTTAAACATGGGTTCTCCCATATTGTACCTTGTAAGCATGTTATATATTAGACATGGGGTGGCCTAGATAGTTCTAGTTGAGCATATTATAACTTAAATGATTGTTGAACGAGATATCACTCCAATGCATTTGGTAATGAAAATGTTGTAAGATTCACTTTTGGTTATTTCAATTAAAAGTGTTTTGAAAGGGTTTTATGTATATGATGATATAAGTAACCAAAAAGCAGTTTTTATTTATTTTTATAGGTTTTAACGATTTCATTTGAGTAATATGAATGTGTGCATATCATGTGAAATTTTTTTATTTCTTATTCTCAAAGAACATTTAAGATAAATGTAACTATTATATGATATTCGATATTTTAATAAGACTAACGGGTTTCCATCATTATGTATCCCTTACTAATATTATTCTGATCATATAACATTTTAAATTATTCTTCTATGAATTTATGGATAAGTTAGGGAAAGGAAAAATTTATGTTGAAAATAATGAATATTTTCTAGTAAAATAAATCATGATTTATTTTAATTGTTTTATATTATGTTAAAAATTGATTCCAATTAAAATTATGTACACTATATTATATGGTTTTGTAATGTATGAGTGAGGACATAAGTATATAATATTATAAACCTGAAAATATAATCAATGTGAAAGAAAGTAAATTCTTGACTAAACCTCAATATTATATATTGTTTAAGGTTGGGGTCTTATAGAAATACCACTCCACCTTGGTGGTAGTATTCTGAGAACATTCTGAGTGGAATCTAGTTCGTTAATATGTGTCCCTAATGTAGTAACATTATTTAAAATCTCCATGAGTATTCTATTCAAATTTATGATTCTCTCACCATCCATCATCATAATAATTTTATACATTATTTTGTAAATATTATATATAAGACCCAAAACGTTATTTATTCCCTTATAAGAAACTGAAATTGTAGTCCACATTTCATGATACATTTGAAATTTAGAAACTTTTTTGATCTCATACATAACTAATCCAAAAATTATAGCATTAATGGCTACATAATTCAAATCATATCTTGCTACAATTTTTCAAACCCATGTCTTTTGTTGTGCCTTTATAGATTCATAGGGAATCATGGCTTTAATATTAATGTTTATAATGAGCTTATTTAGATATATGATCATCTTTCCCTTCAAACACCCATAATTATCAACATTGAAATAAGTTTCTTTTCCTATATACATCCCTTCTCTGTTGATATTTATAGAATTAATTCTTGAAAATATATTTCATTTTCAAAATTTTACAACTGAGAACTCAAAAATCACTACCTTCAATGCCAAATGATTCTAGAGATTGATCGTATAAAGGCCCAAGAGGGCGTGAATTGTGTCCTTTAAAAAAATTTCTCATAAATTAACTACCCACTTATGTTTATTACTGACATATGATATGTTCATTGACATTAGATGTAGAATAAATAAAATAATAAAGATTGTAAATAGAAACATCGATTTATAGTGGTTCAGGGAATAAAATCCCCCTAGTTTAATCCACCACCACTCTTCTCTACAAGTGTGATAATTCAATTTAGACTATTTACTTTTCTTGGGACTTCCAGTCCTTTTTAAAGGAATGCATAACTAAGTGAAAGTTGTCCACACTTTCTACAAGCATAGATGATTTCATCTAGTATCAAAAAAGGATTTACAAAAAATATCCTAATATTTAATTTTACAAAGAACAAATTAAATGAAAGATAATAAACATAATTTTTTTACAATATTCATCTCACAAATATTATATAAAAAATAAAGAAAATTAAATATCTCCAAGATATGTGATCCGAATAATAATCAACTAGTGTTGATTCTTCCGCATTCAGCAATAATCATCAATGGGCACCGCTGATGAGATGAAACTTATTCTCCCTTATTTTCTTAGAAAACATAGTATCATTTCAGAGATATTTTAGAACAATTTATTATAATTTTCTTGTGCACAAAACATTACATAAAAAATTATCAGCATGCATTTTAAAATGCATGAACTATTTCCTATATAAACACACAGCACATGATTAGAATAATTAAGGATTAGTGACACATCCTTTTTCCTTGAAATACCACAATAATAATAGAGAAAAATAGAATATCCTTGTCCATGTATTATGTTTCAATAAATGGAACTCATTATAACAATTTTTTTAAAGATTTAATCAATAATTTAATGATTGTGTCGAAGCATTAAATTTCTCACTAGAATGATTTAATATTAATAAATACCAACATAATGCTTGTTGTTGATGATTTTCAAAATTGAATCCATATAGACAATATTTTTTTATAAATCCAAATTGAATCACATAGACTATTAACCATTTATCTAAAACTAACATAGAATATTGAATTGATACAGTTGATTTCCATAGGAAGTCGATTCACATAACCAATTACTCCTCGTAACCATTTTATGCAACTGAATGATCACATAGGAGATTTCTCACATATAAAATCTTATTAACATAGTAAAATTATGAGAAGTGATTTCATGATTCTTCCAATTGATGAACTTGTTTCCTTTTCATATGTTATTGATGTATCCAGTTGGTCGATAACACCATTTTTACCATGTTTCCAAAAACATCTTATAGCTAATTTTCCATATTTAGGAATATTTCTTCCAAAAACATTCTGAATGAAAATTTAATGAAATAACCACCCCATAAATAATAAGAGAACAAAGCCTAATTAACAAACATATAAAAAAAGATCATCCAAAATTATTTAGGGTATTTTATATCATTAAAACAAATGGTACTTGTTATATATTGGATCGACATTAATAATCCAATACACACTTTAATATAAGAAATTTACAAGGACCATAACATACCTGAAACACATAAATTATTTCATTTACATCATAAAATATAATAAAATATTATTTTTAAAACATATGAAAATCTTCTTTTGGGTTTTATATAAAAATAATGATAAAAAAACTTTTACTTTTAAAAAAAATAGAAGAAATATTTTCTAGATAAATGGGAAATAAAATATTCTTTTAAAATCCATGAACATGTGTATAGTAATATTCTAAAATAATAATACCCATTGAAGTGTTATATTCTTCTCATGCTTTATAGGTTGAAAAAAAATTCTTTTTCACTTTGGTAAAAATATTAAAAAGTGGCCAGTATAAAAAATGGTAAAAAAATACTCATTTCTTAAACATTGTAATAAAAGTAAAAAAGTAATTCAAAATAAAATTTAACATTATTTAAAGTATAAATAATAACATTAAATAAAAATCTAAAATAAAATGGATGTGGAAAGTAAATACTTTTAATAGAAAACCCTTAAAATAAGGTTTTAAGAAAAATATATTTCCCTGAATCCCAACTCATTTCATTCCTAATTTAATTCTAGTATAATAAAATCATATTAATATTATAAGTTTTTATGACATTTTTTGGATTTAATTCAATTATTATTGTTAACCTTTTATTCATTTATCATCATCTATTATATTTGTGCTAAATTGATTAGGTTTATGTTGGATGTTTTTAGGATGTTAGGTTATTAAGTTAGAAAAATAAATTCAGTAGGTTGACCATGGTCAAAAGGATAATTTTCCATCATATATAGAATATTATATATTTTATAATTAAAAATTTTATATAATCAATATACTTATATATCCATCCATGTAATGTGTTCTTGAAAAATTAATAACATTGTTTGATGGAGATAGTATTTTGTACTTATCCATGAGAATCCTTTTCATTTTTATACTATATAAAAAAATAAAGTAAATAAGTGTTTAATGTCATAAAATAATAAAAATATAATAATTGTTAATGTGATTTATTATTTTCTTCCTTATGACCATCCATTTGAGGTGGTAAGAAACAAATGAATCACTTCACTTCACGAAGGTGGTTGTTAACACATACGTACGAGCGCTATTTTCTTTTATTAGAGGATGTAAAATGAGATTCAAATGGGTTATCCCATAATCATAATAAAATTTATGTATATGTATGATACTTAATTTATCGTATCCTCATTTTCATAGAATATTTGAAGGTGGTAGAGGAATAAATAAACATGAAAACCATCAGTTAAGAGCTATACTACTTGTTTGGAAAACCTCTTTTGTCTCTCGCACTAATAATTATTTGAATAGACATTTAGTCAGTCAAACACTGATAACATGTGGGTATGGCTTTTCATATATTTATTTTGGAAAACAATCAGAGAATATCATGATTTATTTTTTGTGTTGAAAATTTTCAAGAGTGTCCATTTTAAGGAAACAATCACTAGCATTTTCACCATTTTTCATTCTTTATGGGTCAAGAATGTTGTCCTAAAAATTTAAATAGGCACATAAATTGAATAATAATGACAGTGTTGAAAAGTTACCAAAAGGTTAGTTTAATAAATTATTTTTATGATTTTATAATTTTTTAAAAAGAATTTTTAAACATTAAATGTCATTTAATGTCATTATTTTGATCATTCACATAACATGAGTTTAAAGGCATCAAGACAAAAAAAATTAAAATATAAAAAAAATAATCACCAATAATACTATATAATTTTCAAATACATTCATGGAAAACCATTATTCATCCCAAACATATTGCAATTATTATTTTTAAAATTATTTACTTGGTTTTTTAGTGCTTTCATAAGTGTTGTATCGACGTTGTGTAAGTATTCAAACTAATTTTACCTTCAATAAAAATTAAAATAAAACTATTAACATAAAAATAATTGATTAATGTTAAAAATAAATATTTATAAACACTCATGACTTTTTTTTATCCCTTCAAAAAAATTATAAAGATATAAAAAGAAAGAGAGTGACATTTTACAATTATTCATTACATAAAATAATATATGGGTCATAATCAAAGGAAAGTGGGAAAAAATTCCATATTTTTGAATATATGATCACAAGAATTAAAATAATAATAATTATTATATTTTATGACATTATCATAAATTTGTAACCGTGATAAATTTATTTTACACTTTACCATGGTGACAGCATTTTACCATGGTTACAATACAATTTTTTCAAAAAGGTAATTGATCTAATTAATAAATTTTAACCTCATTATTATAAATATGAAATATATTTTTAATGATTAATTTTATAGAAATTTTAGAAATTAGTTTTAATATAACTTCACAAAATATAATGAATAAACATTTTTTGAAAAATGGGTGTTTTAAGAATAATCATGGTTTTATACCAAAGTGAAGTATAATTTTTATTCTAAATTAGTTAATTAATTAATGCTTAATAAAATAAAAATTATATTTATTTTTAAAAAATTCCAAAATCAAATTTTTCATGGAAAATAATTTTATTAAAAGAAAATAAATGATAGTGTTGGGAAAATCATTATTTTTCACTATTCACGTAAAAAATATTTTTAGAAAATTATCAAAATTTTAACTAAAGATTATTTTGTAATGATGATTTTAAAAAAATACCCATATTTTAAAATAATATATCTAAAATTAGAAGAAATTAATCATAATATTCATGAACAAGATACAATAAAAACCATTTACGATGAAAATGTATTTTTGAAGAATGGAATTAATTTATACTCAATCATTATCTAATAATCCTCATTAGATAAATTTTATTTTATTAATAAATATATTATCTATAAATTTCATTAAAATCATTCTTCTCTAGTTACTATCTTAATTTACATTGTTAAAAAAATCCACACTTAAATTTGATTTCGGAAAAATGTCTCTTTTAATAATATATAATCATATCAAAAAATGAGTTCTTTTTTTCTAGGAATTAAGTTTTACATTTTTATTAAAGAAATATTCTCAACATATGTTTCATAATTTTTTTAATATGGTTCATACCCTCGAATCCAATAGCTAGGTTATAAGAGTCATATTTAAATAATTGTATTTCTATAGTATATCATGGTTTTTTTAAGCTCGGTGTTGTGTGTGGTACAAAAAATAGACAATAAAATTATTTTTAAACTAAACTATTAGGGTGTTACATTAGGATGAGGAAATTATAATTTTCTAAATATTTATTGAACCAATAAATTTCCATTATGTGGCTTATGATTTTGAATGAGTTTTAAAGGGTATACCTTGATAGTTGAGATATATTTTCTATATAATACTCGATAGGTTAATCTTCATCCTACTTCAATCTATAGAATAATTTTACCATAGATATAAATAAAAAGATAAAATATTCTAGCTTTGTTTATTTCTATACTATAAGAATAATTTCGTCCTTTTATTTTTCATCAAGTAGTTTTTCATCTCTGTTTCACCACATATTCTAAATGATAAATAATAATGAATAATTTTTCATGCCTGAAGCCTAATATTAACATTTAATGATGATATGATCCACAAATGGGTGACATATTATTCATAATATTTCTATTTATTAACCAAAACTATATATTTTTTCACAAATTAAGATAGTATTCAATATGAATATATATATTCATATAAAGAAAAAAACATCAATAATAATAACCTGAACAATAACACATAATGTTCAATATAAATCATTCTACAAAAAAATAACCCAAAAACACTGCAAAATATACAAGACCAAATATGAAACCTAAATTTTTGAATTATTTGATCACATAATTGTCTGAAATCAACTAAAAATTCTTTTACAAACACAATTATCACTCATAAATACACATAGATAAAAAATATATACTATGATTCCAAATGATAACAAAATATTTATTCCTAAATTAATTTCAATAAATTTGATATAAAATCCTATACTCTCTAAAAATATCTCATTTACCTTCATTCCAATAATGTTCTAAAAATTTAAGAAATCATATTCCAAAATAACATTAACCACCTAATTAATAAATAGATTTTAAAAAAAAATTGGTCATCTAAATGATAAAACATATGTTCCAAAAAAAATATAATAACCCTTTTACCAATTAACCATAATTAAATTAAAATCAAATATCATATTAATGCTAAAGGTTATCTTTACCTTAAATTAATTATCCCGAATATAATAACATTCTTCCAAACAT
Organism: Viscum album; assembly: GCA_963277665.1. Taxonomy (NCBI): domain Eukaryota; kingdom Viridiplantae; phylum Streptophyta; class Magnoliopsida; order Santalales; family Viscaceae; genus Viscum; species Viscum album. Next base: position 2,021,217,286 of record OY728127.1, read on the forward strand.
ACCTTCATTGTAAATCACATGATAACTCTAGGTGTTATATATACCTCAATCATCTATTAAATCCATTTATATAACTCCCAAAATATCATTAATCACCTTCGAACACAATCACATTAGACCCTAAAAGGTATCTATACTATTGAAAAAATGATCACTCTTAAATAGTATCAATCCTTAGATAAAATACAACTCAATCATAATTCTTGATAATTTATATATAGATACTTAAAACATTAAACGTATTTTATAAACTTTTAACTATGATTTTTTATCTTATTCTTTAACACTTATTTTCTAAAATTAAAAATATGAATCATGTCTTAATATTCATTCATATCCATCTAATCATGTTTCCGTCTTTAAAAATAAGATAATCTGTTAAAATAATTAATTTATTGTATATATTATTCATATTCTAATCATCTTTATGTGTATAGTATATGAATTTTCTGAACCATTATCCATACCATCTTGGTAATCCCAATTATGATATTTCTACCTAAGGAATTGATTTTCATAATTATCATACTGACCATATTAAAAGTATTCAATTGATACCATAGGAAAAAATTTCTTATCATCCATTTTGTTAACTGAACTGTTCATTTTTCATTGGTATTTTATTTCTATATTACCACACTTTACACATATGAAAAATATTCTTATTCCTTTGAGACAATTCTCTTGGAGCTTCATTCAACATTTTTAACAAGTGGATAGTAGAATATTTTTACCCTCAGGATCTATATCAACTTAATTTTTATGAGTCTCCATTTTCCATTTTTTATTTTAGTAAATCCACCTTGGTTTGGATTATTCATTATAAAATGATTTAGCTAGTAAGGCATGACAACAAGAGTTTTCACTCAAAATCCTATCCTATTTTCTGGTTCATTTAAATAACCACCACATTATTCTTCATATTCATTATTTACTAGGTTCTTTATGGTTATATATTTTTTCTAAATCCAATATATAAGTAGTTTCAGTATATCAAATCATATTAAACAATCATTTAAATAAAATAATTAATATTTACTTAATTATGTAAACTTTTATTCAAATATTTTCATTTATCCTATAATTCTAAAAAATAAAAATACCTCTCTTCAATATACTAACCTTTAAGGTTATCTAAAAAATATATCATATTGTCAAAAAATATCATAACCTATAAATTTAAATTAACACTTTATTCGATATCAAATGTGATTCCTCAGACCCATACACCTAGATCTGGTACTAAAATCATACTCTTAACATGGTGTCTTTTATAACAAATGAAGAAATTTTAACATTCTTAATTACAAATTCAATAAAAAATTATTGATTCCCATTTAGCTTAGAGACCATTTAGGTTTTCAATTTTATTTAATTTTGGAAAAAACTTTTATAAAACCTATATCTTTCTTATTAAATGGTCATTTTTTCAATTATGTCTATATTTTCTTATTCTATAAAAACTCATTAACATTTCCCATAAAATCGGTTCTTTTGTTTAAACTATTATTTCATTGATTACACATTTTCTACATTAAATTCATATCACCGTTGACCTTGTAATAATATTTACACATCCATTGGCCTTCTGAAATACATTTGAAAAACTAGGATGATAAAAACAAATCTTAGTAAAGGATATAAAAATAATGTAAATATGACGGTCCATTGAAAAACATTAAAACCCATATTATTGTTTCCCATCTCATATAATCAACTTTTATCTCGAAATAACCACTTAAATTATCTTGAAATAAACTTCTTTTCCAAAATTGTGGCATATAATATTCCATAAGAAATAATAAAGGAAATTAAATCAAAATCATGAATGTTACATGGGTTTTAATAATAATATCATTATTTTAATCACCATTATATGAGAAAAACCTACCTAGTTTTTTACAGTTACTTCATTGGAGTTACTTAAATATAGTTAACATATAATCAATTACTTGGACATGAAATATATACAATAATAATGTAAATAATGACATGGAAAACAATAACTTATGTCTTGGTGATTTAATGCCTAATGTTGGACGTCTTAATGATACTCTCAATGCCTTTCAACCAAGACATGTTACAGACTATCAAGTTCGATAAACCAAGTCCTCTTACATACCTTCATATCCTCTCAACCAAGACAATGTTATTTTAATGGCTATAAAACACCAAGGCATGTTCATTCTAGTTTGTCTCATGAGACCTAATAGATTATTTTAAATATCTATAAAAGAACCCAACCATTAATTACTCTTGTATATTGCATTTATCATATATTTTGTGGTCAATATAAAACATAATAAATATGACATATAAATCAATAAATATCTATATTTAATTCGGTATACGAAATTTCAATATTCCTCAGTGTGTAGAATATTATAATAAAAACTCATATCAAAAAATAAATTGGATGTTATCATTAGATAATATCCCCAGTATAATATAAGAGACATTATATTATGTTGACATAGGTGTTAAATTCCATTACAAATACATTATGAATTTACTCTGAACACCTAGAGAAATATATTATTCTCTTAATAGTCAAAAACAACAGAGAAAATGGGAATATTATATTATTTTCAAATCCATATAAACTTATATAGTGAGGTAAATAAATAATAACAGTTATGATTTCTTGGAAATGTGTTCATGTGGTAAGAATTAAAAAATAGTTTTCATTATTGTAAAGAAAGTAAAAAAAGAATTCAAAACAATATTAAAAATATTTATTTTTAATCCTTTGTAAATAAAGTAAAAAATTATTTAAAATAAAATTTTAAAATAATTTAAATATAAATAGAATATTTCATGAAACATTTTTAAGAACATGGATATGAAAGATAAATAATTTTAAAATATAACATTAAAAAAATGTTTTAAATAAAATATCTTATCATGTTTCTCAACTCACCATATACATCTTTTGATTTCCTAAATAAAAAGAATATATTATTATTTAATTGATTATGAAATTTTATAAAGTTAATTACATTATTATTATAATTTAGTTTAATTTATTGTCAGGGTTTATTTAATTACTAAATCAATTAAGTTCACAGAATATTTTTGGAGGTCGTTCAGTCGAAAACAACATTGTGGTGTTGATCATGGTTAAAGGGGTCATGATTCGATCATCAATGGAATCTAAAAAAAATTATAATTATTATTTTAACACATTAAATTTACTTCTATAACTATCTATTTTTGGTGGTAATGAATAATAACAAACATTGTTTATAGAGGGGCTAGTCCGTACATATGCTTGTGTGATATTTTCATCTTTTTAATGGATGGAATGAAAATAAATAAGATAACGATTTAAATTTAAATAGTAATATTATCATTATAAATATAATATTTATCCATTAAAAAATTCATTATGACTATAAATTTAAGTAAATATGAAAAATGAATCACCTTTCTTCGTTGTGGTTGTGGTCCACTCATATGCAGAAGTGACCTTATCATTTTCCAACGGATGGGATGTAAAGAATGTTGAAAATATTTCATCATTAAATAATCATTGTTATTTACTAAAAATATTATATATTAATTATATACATATTTATAACCTTCCTTGTTCATTGATAATGAAAAATGAAATGCATCACTTCATGGAGGCGGTGTTCTTCATGTACACGAAGGTGAAGTTTTCATTTCCCATTGGTTGGAAATGTTGTAGAAAATAAATTTTTCATCATTATAATAAAATTTAATTATAATACATTTACTTATTTTTTTATGTTATGATTATTATAATATATTTTAATGAGATATAAGAATAAATAAACATGAAATAATTTGATTAATAAATATACCTTCTCCAGGGATATCTTCCTTTGGATAACACCATAAGTATTCTAGAATTGATCTTTTGGTGAGAATAGGACATCCAGGTTATGAAAGTAGTCATTGGAATTATTTTTGTAAGTATTGGTTAAAATAGAATACTAAAATCATGTTGAGAAGACATAATATGGGTGACCTTTTATATGTGATCGGAGTGTCACTCTTTCAAATAGTCAATGTTTTACAATTATATTAAGACATTTTCATGGAAATCTTGATCCAATTTAGTCTTATTTAGAATATAGGATAATATAAGGTCTATATAATCACAAAACACAAGTTTATACAAGTTTAATATATATTTTAATCTTTATCTCTTAATATAACCCCCTTATTTATCCTTTTAACCTTTACCATGTTAAAAAACATTTTACTATTCATTATGAATAAAAACTAAAATTAACCTCATTAAAAATAATTAACATGAATATTACAAATATTTAATCCAATTTATACTATTTAATTTCCATAAATGGGGAAGATTACCTTTAATATAAGTCCACAAAACACAACAAAAACCTGTTCTTAGATAATTGCATTTTTTAAGCATAAAAATGATTTCATACAAAAATGAACTATAATTTTTATTTTCATAGAGTTAATTTTATTATTATAAATCAAAGGATACATACATGACTTTAAAATTAATCCAAAATTGAAATTAATTTTTTGAATACATGATTTAAAAAAGAACAAAAAAATATTTTTTTGGATAAAAACATTATTTAGATTTCAAAAAATGTTGAAAAATTATTTACAATTAATATATTATTTTTTTAAATAAATTATATTACTTATTAAATATATATTTAATCTATAAAAAAAATTACACAAATTTAAACTCATCCATAAATCATGAAAATATCCTAACAGGAACAGTATTTTTAAAATACGTATTTTCACAATTCACCAAAAAATTTACTATTTCAAAAAAAACAAAAAATCATATTAATATTATTTTTAAATTAGGATGTAAAAATATAATTTCATTTTTTCAATTAAAATTATAAATTTCCAAAATTTAGCTGTAAAATGAATATAAAAAATATAATGAAAACTCATTTTCATGGAGAATGACCATTTTATACTTAAAATGTTCTTAATATTATTTCATATCATTTACCAATAATTGATAATTATTTTTTACATTTTATATTAAAAATTAAATTAAGTTTATATTTAATTTCAATAAATTTTTATTCACTTTTGATTGGTGTTTTTTATATGAAAATTTATTCAATAAGATATTTGTTTGAAGTAATATATATTAAGATCAATGGGTGTTACAATAGATGAACATTCTTAATTTATTTGAAATAATATTTAATATTCCTTGAGATATAGTCTTCTATTCCTCAATATGAAAAATCCCCTAATATTTTGTTAATACGATAAAATATACTAATCATGAACTAACCAAAATTTTAATCCATCTTTTACATTTTTTTCTTAGAAAATTTTCTAATATCTTCAATCATTTTTGATCAAACCTATTTTATTTTTCTTTATATAAATTTATCCATTGTCGTTATTACTCACAATAACGTCTTGCTTTAACTCTTCAATAGAAAAAACATGTTTATTTTCCATTATATTTTCCCTCCTAAAAACCCCATATTTTTCATTAAAATTTATCATCACCCAATTAATATTAAACATAAATTGATAAAAAAATCTCTCAAAGATAAATCACAACATTGAACATCAATTAAGGCCCTTACAATTACTATAGATGGAATTTGAAACATAGTGGTTATTTTATTTTTATTCATATGAAGTATAATAAAATCCACAAAAAAATGAAACATATCTACATTAACTAAAAAATACTCAATAACTACTCATAGATATATCACTTTTGTATCCAAAAATGGAAGAGAAGCACATGTGGGATCCATGTCCTCTAATAAAAATCTTTTGAATTCTTAGTAAAAATTGATTTTTATACTTTAAACTATATCAAACAAATATTTTCCTAACTTATTGGATCCAATGTTAATGGTAATTAAAAAACTACATAGATCTTATTTATTATTTGGTAGAACTCTTTACAGTGTATGTAAATATTCATCCACAGTTGGAATTGTTTCTATCTCCTCAAACTTCTTCTTATTTGAAACTCCTTAAGAAAACATTCATGTGTGGGAATTCACAATAAATATTTTGTAAATATAATTTTATTGAATTTTTTTTGAAAAATGTCTTAGAACTTGTTCCTTTGGTCCTCAATTTTTCATTACTTGGTCCTTTATTTTATTAGTAGTTGGGTTTTTTTGTTATTGGGTATTTATATATTCCTACCCATTTTCTTCCTCCACTTTATTATTTCTCTTTCCATACCTTTCACTTTTTTCCTGTCTTTTCATAATATATCCTGTATATATAATTAATTAATTACTTTTATTTTACACCATTAATGGTAATGGACTACAAATATTTACAATGGTTAATCTCTATTTCACCTAATAAAACATAACATTTCCTATACTTCTGAATATTTTATTTTTTTCCAAACCCAAAATTTAGTATTTCTCATGAAAATAATTTATTATTTAGAATTTACATTCAACTCATTAATGGATTCTCGAATATTTATCATTAATGTTACAAGGGTTCCCTCCAAATAAAATTCTAAATATAAAGTTATTTCCCCTGATGTTGTTTTTAGAACTAAAGTATACCTTCTCTAGGTTATAATCCTCAATTATCCTATATCCACCTAATTAAAAATTATTTTAGTGATTCAAATGAATATAGTTTGAATAATTAATGTATGTACCATGGGGATGGTTTATTACCATCATCATATCCATCTTCTTTGTTAAGTTCACCAATTATATATCCACTAGTCGAATGGAATCTACCAAAATAAATAATTTTTTTCAAGGTAAATCATCATTAAATTGAATATTATTACTCAATATATCATCTGACAAGCCATAAATCTCTCAAAATGGATTATTAATGAGCAATCCTCTAGAAGAAATATCAACAACAGACCTATTATTCTGAGATAATACATTATATAATGTTTTCATGATAAATAAAATATTAATTCCATGATGGGGACACTTTCGTAATAATTTTTTAAATATAACACATATTTCCTAATGTTACTCTAGTTCAAATTATTTAAAATTCAAAATATTTAACTAAATATTTATTATTTTATATGATGGTAAATATTATTAAGAAACAAATTTCTATATAATCCCATTTTATTATGGAATATGGTTTCTAGATTTTAATCCATTATTTTTCTTGAACTCTTAGTACAAAAATTTAATAATCATGTCAATATGGTATCTTAAAAATACCATTAAATTAAATTCTATCATCAAGTTCAAGGAAACATCCCATGTAAGTGTTTTTATCTTCTTGTGGTATCCTAGAGAGTTGAAGCTAGTTTAATATTATTTTAATCATATGCAAATTCATCTTAATGTGATTTAGAGAAATTGGTGGAATAATAATTCTTGGTTGTTACCTCACACATGAAGGTAATTCATACCACAAGAATTTTTCTTCCTTAGTTATCTTTCATGCACAACATGATAGACATAAATAACTCAATCAACTTCAGTGATTTTATTATCTTTCTTGTGATTCCATAATCTCTTATCTAACTTAGTATGACACACAAAAATCTATTAAAATTTTAAAACATTTTATTACAATGATTAATCATGAATCTAAAATTTTTACCACAAAATTATCATCAAGAGAACACTCAATGTAATAAAAAGTAAATCCAGAATGGGGAAAGGAAAATACATATAAAACCTAAGCTTTTACTATGTCTCATTTCTCCCAAAAAATGTTAAAAAAATCTAACTCCATCTAATTTATTTTAATTATAAAAATGAATCTAGTTTATAATTTATAATATTTCTCTTCCTAATTACTAACTATTAAGGTGTCATATTTTCTAGTATAAGGATTACCCATATATACATGAGATCTCTAAAATGAAACATTAATTAAAAACTTAATACTCAAAATTAAAATTATTTGAATTAAAACTAATACTACATGAATAAAATTTTAATGTATAAGGAATACATATATTTTATAAATTGGTTTCATTAGATAAGTGAAATTCTAATTCATTTAATGAATTATCATATTATCATTATATTTTAATATAAGAAATCCCTTTATCAATTATTTTATTTATAATTAATTAAATGATCTTTTATTATGGTTAATTACTTCAATTAGATTAATTATTAAGAGATCTGAATCCAAATTTAAATAAAGCCACTCAAACTCAATTCATGGTCAAGAAGGAATTTATGTAACTTTTTTATGAATTAATTAGAAATTAAAAAATAAATAAACATGGATAATGTATATAAAAAATAAAAAACAATTAAATGAATATGAATGAATGAATAAATCCAATATAAATAACTATTAAAAAGTTAATAATTCCTATTAACCTTTATTAAAAAAAATTAACACAATATGTTTACTCACATGTGTTTTCACAAGAACCAAACAGTTTATCCACTCTAGACATTATAAAGGATCCAAAAAATTCTATCAAAAAAATACAACATGTATCCTTCAAGTATACATCCAATTACTCTATTAATTGATCCACATATTTATAACTTTTGGCCTCTTCATGTGTTGATTTAGTTCAAAAAGAATGAGAAAATACATAAGATAGATTCAGTTTGTTATAGTTAGTAAAAATAAGAATCTTCAGTGAAGGTAGGTTTATTGGAATATACTAGCTTTTTATGTGTATATATAGGTTAACAGTTTAAAGGATAATTAAAAATTAAATTATGTAATGTGTTGAGCTCAATAATGAAATTTTTTAGAGTCTATTATGGAATAGTTTAATGGAAAAATAAAAGGATAAATGAAAGTCATTCAGTAGAATATAATAGTAACTTTCAAAATTCATCCATAGTTGGTTGTTGTGGTTATATTTTTTATAGGTGAAATATATTCATCATGATCAATATAGGGTCTTTTTTGAATATATAAATTTAGTGTAACTGGATAACTGGGTGGGATCCACTATAAGTATGTGGGGCCACATATACATGTGTGGTGAGGCGGTTAAGTGATAATGTGTAATTAGTAATCTTATGTTATTGTAATCATTATACATTCTAAGGAAATGAAAATATAGCATTATTCTTCTATATACTTAGGACATAATTTATGAACCACATAAATCCAAAAAAATTATATTGTTGTTATTTTTATTATTTTCTTGTGAATGAGTAATATTTTGGAGTGTGCATGAGGTTTCACTTTTTGGGGTGAGTAGAGTGATGATCTTCGTCCTATCTTCTACTAAAATATATGATGAGGGGTTAACTTCCTATTAAGGAAGTTATATCGGTTGTTCTTATATGGTTTAATTATTTTATTGTGTTTTTTCTAGGTGATTACTGATGCACTCCCCCAATAAGTGATATAAGTGGTGAGTTTAAGAATCAACAACACACACTCGGTATCATACATTGCTAGAATTATCTCATCTTGTATTATTGTTACATAGGTTTATCCAGAGATTACTATTATAAGATTTTATGGTTCTAGAAGATTTAAATATCAAGACAGACAAATTAAATAGAACAATATCTGGATTCTAGAAAATGAAAATGGAGGACTATATTATTCAGAAAGACCTAGAAGTTTCATTGATGGGAATCAAAATTGAGATCCCTGAGATGCTGGAATGGAAATGGATAGATATAAAGGCACATGGTTTGATAAGTATTTCACCATCATGGAATGTATACTTTTATATTTGGGAGGTTAAGACCATGTTTATACTGATAAAATCTCTGGAGGACAAGTATAAAAACTGAATAACATTGAACAAATTGTTCATGATGAGAAGGTTGTTTGGTATGTTATTATCATAAAAAATACGATTTCAAAATCATGTAAATAAATTTTGAATTATTCTAGGTAATATTAAATACATTAATATCACGTTTTTGGATAATTTATGGGAAATTGTTTTCTTGTTATTGCATTTGGGGTCATGGGATGGAATGTTGACTTCCATGATTATAACAACCCATGAATTTCAAGGTTGTTAATTCTTGGAGGGAATTTAAATTTTTGATTAATAGTTTGATTCATTCTGTTAATTAGAACTCATATTGGGATTATGGACATTGTAATACAATTGGGATATGTTTTTGGATGTGTAATTATTCCTGATTAGTGATTCAGGTGCTGGGGTGAGAATCAGAGAAGGGTTTGGATGACCCTTAGCTGGAATGTTTGCTACAGGAAGCCATTGTGATGTGGTTACAAGGAACCATGTCGTGGTGGATTAAGACTATAAATACTATATATAAAATTATATAGGATATTATTTGGGGATTACATTGGTATTATTCCCTATATAATGATCTTTATGGGCCATGTTGCAGAGGAGAGGTTGTTGGGGTAGTTCCTTCTACTACATAATGGTTGGTCGCACCACCCAGGGGAAATATTCCTGAATGGCCCAAGTTGAAGTGGACTATAGTGTATCCCATAGTGGATATTTATGGGAGAGTCCTTGAAAGTTAGTGTCCCAATTAATTGAGTTTTATATGTCATGGATCCCCACACCACGCCATAGTCGGATTTTAGGGTACGATCCTGTGTAGTGGACCCTATAGACACATATTTAAGGATACCCTATATATATTTTTATTAACTGGGGTAGATCTATATTGTTAGTTCAAACTTAATTATTATGTTTATAGGAATATATGGGGGTATTTAGATTGGCTCCCTCCCCCTTGTGTTTCTTTTGATTCCGAATGGTGAAGGATTATTTTTAGTCAATTCCATAGCAGAGTACGATGCATTATCTCCCCTTCCTTTTGTTTTTTATTTATGTTTTCAAACGCTATCATTTGTTGAGATTTAGTATAGTGTTTCAGCATTGATACAACTTGATAATGGTTCAATTAGGTGAGGTTTATGTATATTTTTTCTAGCATAGATAGAGAAGGTCACATGATGACGAACACACACAGTTTCTCACCATTTCACATTAGGTAAGACCCTACACAAATTTTTATAGGTTTTTCATTGAAATTGGATGAAAGTAAATAAAAATATATTGATTATGTTTTTTGGTTTTCTATTTTTCTTAGAATCTTGTCAAAAGTAATCTATGGTCCTTCCGGGTGTGGTAGGTGGAGGATTTGGTGAATTATTGATGATAAATGAGTTTTTTTGTGATTATTAATCATTAGATTAAATTTTATTATTAGTTGTAATATTCAATAATGTATATCTATGATTTTATATCATGAGATAAGATCTCAGTTGGTGGTAAAACCATGGATGATTCATGGACAGGAATAGCCAAGGGTGTGAAAAGCTTGGAATATATGGTAACTCCTTTATAGAAGTTATTGGACTATATAATATAAATTTTATGAATGTTTATGCATGATTTATTGCATTAATGAATGTTTAATGGGACCAGAATAATGTATAGGTATGGAGAGTTCCCTTGAGAAATACATAGGATGGAGTTAATCCTCCTCATCTCAGGATAAGTTGTCTTTTGAACCAAAAGTAATTTTGGATTTCCCAAAAACTACATCACCAAGTGGTGAGGGTTTTGATTGAGTATATTAGAGAAATTGGGTAGTAATTTGGGTATGATACATGACATCAATAGCCTAATTTAGGTTCCTATGACTAAGGTAATGTAATGAGGGGATTGACTCCATTTGTTGAAGGTAAAGATGATTTTACATCCCCTGAATGATGAGGAACTACCTTTTGGGGTGGTAAAAGAGTCTTGGTGATCAATTTGAGTGGGATGAGTCCTCTAGGACTGGGATTGGTTTCATGGGGAGGGATTTACTCTGGGTGATCAACTTTTGTTCTCTTCCTAGAGAAATGGGATATGGGACTAGATTGAGGGTAGTGATGTGGGAATTGGTAGAGGATATAGAAAGACCTCTTGAGGTCTAGTTAAAATAGAGCATACGGGTAGTGGGATAATTATAGTGTTTCTGTGACGGCTTTTAGGGGATTAGTTTGTAAATATCGATTTTCAAATGGATTGATGAATTTTGAGGGAATTTCTATTATAAAATATATTGAAGAAGTTATGTTTTTAGAACAAAGATTCAGATCGGGAATCAGAGAGTAAAGACATACCCACATAATGTTTTGGGATATGGTTTGAGGAATTGTTAATGAATTTAGTGCTCAAAAGTAGTGTTTTTAGTTGATTCGTGGGTTGGCCTGGTGAAAATGGAAAACCCATATATGGATTTTGGAAGACACGTATGTGGTCATCCTTCCATGGGTGACCCGTAGGTGTGAATCCATTTATGTGGTTGGGACATATCCAAATTTTGGGAAACTATATCCCTAGAGAAGTGGGGTCAAGAGGATAGCTATATAGTGACCCTTATGTTGGTGAACCATATGGGTATAACCAAAACAATTATAACCCTTATACAGGTCACCCATGGGGGTAACCCATTCATGGACACCACTACATAGGTGGAAATCCCTTTACATGGTTTAATACACTTACCTAAGATAACCCCTACATGGGGGGGAAACCCTTACATGGGGTTGTCTAGTACATGGGGAAACCCCCTTTTGTAGGGTAACCCCTACATGGAAAACCCATACAATGTTGGGAGTTTTTTATAATTTGAAATGGTTTAGTGCTCTAAAAGGGGACCTCAGATCCCCTAATGTGGGATCCTCTAATGTGGGATCCCCCTATATGGGTGGAACCATACATGGGGAATCTCTTTACATGGTGTGACCATGTATGGAAAATCCCCTTAAATAGGTAATTCCCTTATGTGAGAAAACACCTATATTAGAATTTTCTTACATAGATGAAACCCTACGTTGAATCCCCTTTTTTGATGCACTACATGGATTCCCTTGTGTGGTCCCTTATTTGAGGTTTGTTAAATAGTGTTTTCATATTTTAAAAAATGGAATAAAAATAATTTTTAATGTTTTTTAGGATGTCTCGTTCCCTATACAACGTGGGGGTTAACCATGATATATCTCTCAAAACTAATTTTTGTTCATTGGAATTATCTATCTTTCTTCATTTTTAAAATCACATTTCATTTGACATAAATGGAATCTTATAGTAAATATAATGGTTCTCATAAATTAATTCTTTATTATATATACTCTTGTCTCTCCAAAAAAATTTCTTATTAGCTGAGGGTTTCTTTTGATTATTCTAATGATGCATAGTAGAATCATCCTAACATGATGTGGATTTTTCTCAAGATGGATAAAGGACATCCTAAAAGAATGATCAATGTAGGTTTTGTTTGAATTCAATGAGGTATGTCAATAACATGACTTATTATTAGTTTTTAATGTTTTGGGTGAAAATTAAATTTATTGAAAAGATAAATTCAGGATTGTGTGTGTTAAATGTTTATATGGATGATAGAGGGGGTGATAACAACTTTCTCAAGGATTAGACCTCGGGTCGTAACCGTTTGAGTTATTAGGTGTTATTACAAATTGAATAAAATTTTATAGTTAATTATAAATATTTATAAATAATTAATATATGTGTTATTTCTTGATATAGGTTCTTGGGTTGTGAGGAGATAATGGGAAAGGCTTTGATGAGCTTGGCTGAGAGTTTTCAGGATTAATTTGAAAGGAATGGATTTATAAATGATTTAGGTGGTCCCATGTTCATACCCCTATGGTAAATATATTTTTTATGCATTTATATAATATTTGGAATCTCTACAATGGGAAACTAACCTTTTGTTTAAATATGTTATTTAATTAATATATAATTTGTATGTATGGACACAAGTGTCCAGGGACACAATAGACCCTTGATAAGTAGCATGGTTCCCCATACATTTATGGTTGAGGTCCTATTTAGAAAAATGTTTTCTTTTAGATATATGTACCATGAAGGGAATAATTAAATGAAGTGAATATGTCAAAGTGGAATTTTTGATTGTCCCCTAGACCCTGGTAATTACGATATCCCTTAATGGCTGATAGTATAAATATAAATTTAATCCCTGATAAAAAAAATATCCTAATGGGTTCAAAATTAATGTAATGGATATAATGGATCTATTATAGGATCCCTTTGACACCACCTTATAAATGACTATGTTGGACTGTGATGATTATCCTAGGTAGGTCATGATTGAACTATGAGATGCCTTATAGTTATTGGGACAGTAGAATAGAGAGTTGGGTGAGTTTTCCTCCCATTATAGAATATTAGTACCCAATTCGGTAGAGCATGGGTATATTTATGGTAGGTTTAATTAGTAGACTATCCTTAGATAACATGGGATATAAGATGGGATTTATTCCATCTTCCTGGAGTGGTTCCAGTGTGGATTATCTAATGATTACAATTAAAACGAAATGTGATTATGATAACTGTAAGGGACATTAAACCATCCGAGTGAAGGGCTTGGTTTAAGGGATTATTTGAGATCAAGGTTTGCATATAGGGTTCCCATGTTACGATGAGACCTATGGAAACTTGGTTGGTATTGTATGTTTCGTTGAACCTAGAGAGGGTTAGTACATAGAGTATGTGTTGTCGGCCTTGGATGTCCCCTTAGAACCTAATGGTCGATGGTGTGAGAGTAAGTGGATATATTAATGATTCCATGGGATAACATATGAGGGATGTACATTCCTCAAGTATTTATTAATGAGAATTATGGTATATTTCATAAGATATAGATGATGATCTTGATACTATTTGATTTCTTAAGATTAGCTCGTAGGAATCAACTTATGCCTAATATTATTGAATTACCTAAGATTATTTCTTAGCAATTGACTTATACATGATACTAATGGATTAACTAGGATTACCTCCATAGAGTCATATTAGGCCTAATAATACTATATTTCCTATGATAACCTACAAGAAATCATTTATTTCAACTAATACTAATTGGATTTTGAGCCTGATTTTATTTTTCATGATTAGGTCATCTTATTAGAGACACTACAACACTGGATGAAGTGGGTATAGTGGATCTCAGCTGTCACATTAAAATATAATGACCTGATCCTTTTGCATATAACATTTCATGATTTTAAGAATAGATAATCATCAGAGTACAAGACAAGGATCGTTAAGCCTAGTGTATTGGAAGACTTGGTACATAAAACATAAAACATGGGACTAAAAAACTTCTTTATTTAATCTCCATAAATAGCTTCTAACATCATTTGAGCCCTTATATCTGAATAGGGTACCCTAGGGAACACATGAACAAAGGGATGAGATGAAAAGCCCAGTAAGGGAATTAACATACAGATACATCTTAAGCACATGAGTTAGGAGGCATGACATATTGATATCCAAAAAATGGAACCTATGAAATATTATCATATAATCATGGGATAATATAAACATGGAGTCATATAAATGTGGAAGAATCATAAAACATTTCTTTAGAATGGTTCAAGGCTAACTCCCAATCTCGTTTCCAATTTCAATATAGGTCAAGGCTAACCGCCAATATCGTTTCACATCGCATGTCATTAGAAATAACCTTACCCAATGCATTGGAGCACTATCTAGGTGCACAAATATCTAAATTTTCATTTATATTCCTGCCGCATAAATAGTATTACCAAAAAAATAATCATACATAATCAACCATACATAAACAAAAGGGTACCCATGGAAAGAATTGGGTACCACAATCATGACATAAATCATAACCAATGGGTGTATCGTGAAAGTGTCTATGTAAGAAAATAATTATGAAATACAAGGACGTTCATAGGTAAAAATAGGTATATAACATGGAAAGTGGTGTCAAACATAAGTTAAAACATATGATAAATGTATTTTAGAAACATTAGCATTAATACATTTTTCTGTGGTTTTAAGGAAAATGCTATAGAGCGTTTCAAATAGAAAAGAGGACAATCATTTATATAAAAAAAATTTACCCAAGAATGTTTTAATAATAAAAGAAAGATTTTATAAATACAATTATTTCTTACAATATAGGATATAGTGCTCTTGAAATTGGGTAACCATTCAGGAAGTTCCCATAAAATTGGTTTTCTTATCGGAAAGTTCTAAGGATGGTATCTTTTAAAAACATGTTTATCCCTGAAATAAAGTTTTGAAAGGTGTATTGATATAATAATCTTGTATAACTAACCATAATTCAGAATATTAATATAAAAAGATAAGATAACACCATTTTGAAAGCATGATAAAGCAACCCGAAAGAACAAAGAAGGTTCGGGTAGAATTCATTATAGTTTTATCAGCATGGTGTCGAGTTTACCCAAGAAGGCTTGATGGGAGAGAGAAGGGGTTTCTCATAACTTATACAGCATGAGGGATGTATAGTAGAGGTGCAAAATCATACCACACCATTTTGTATTACCCCTAAAAAGGCATAGCGTAGAGGACAATCTTGATTAAGAGTGAAAAGGAGAGGATCCCTTACCTTAAATCTGTTGGTGTTCTCCACTTGTTATTAAAGACCTGAAAAAAAATTAGGCTTATAAATTAATATGTCTAGAAACTCTTATATATTTAATTTATTTATTCTAACCATTTTTAGTTCATTAAAAGCCTTTTTTATTAGATGTAAGTTTAAATATCATTTTTCGAGCTCATTTGATTACTTTGCTTCAAAAGATCAGTTCACTTATATTCAAGATTTGATTATATGTAAGATGAAAGTGGTTTTCCAGAATTTAATTTATATTCTTTATTTCACATCCTGGATATTAAATGGTTCAAATTTTAATTAGGTTACTTAGAGTGAAGTCGAATTATTGTATATATAACCTTAGTGATTACCGTTTTTATTAATCGGTGGATTTGATTACAAAGAACATGTTTTCTTTTATAAATAAATACCATTGGTACAAAAGGATTACGGAACCAAAAATATGATATATTACAAATATAATAATCTGGTTCAACTATAACACAAATGGTTTCATGACCAAAATTAAAGATAATAATAGAAATTGATAAACGGTTGTCCTTGACTGTGCTAAATTAGCAGATCTCAAATGATGATTTCATTTCTTTCAAATAAAAGGTGAGGAAAGGAGAGAAGATAATGGAATATACCATTAGCATAAAAAAAATCTAGTAATTTTATTTTATGGGATTCATCATACCATTTGGGTGAAGGGAGGTGAGGAAATAAACGAAAAGAAAAGAACTTAAAAGAAAAGAAGAAATTGGAAACATAAATTTACCTCTTGAGACTTCCTCCATTGAGAACCTCTTAATGAGAGAGGTTTTGGTATTTTGAAGAGGCTAGGAGCTATTGGACGTGGGGGAGGATCTTGGGGAGATATTGGGGCTGAATAATGGCAAGGAGAAAGTCTTGAGAGGAGTTAAGAGAAGAGGGAGTGAAGGGATGTTTTTATAGTGGAGGAGAGGAGGGATTTCATAATATTACAATCATTAATTTATTATTTCTTCACAAGATAAGGAATAGTAGTTATTCCATGATAAATAATAGTAATTTTAACATTTGATCCTGAAAAAAGTGGGCATACATCATCAGAACATCATCAATAACTCAATAAATCCTTTATTTAGCATTTATTGTAAATTATCGTATTTTACTATTCATTAAAAATTCATGTATTTCCAAAACATCCCAAAAATTCACCCTAACCATTTTTCGACAAGTAGAATCCAAAAATGATGTCCATTTTTCAAAAAAAAATTCTAAATATGATTATTTTAATATTTAATTAAAATAATACTTTATTACCAAAACCAGTTTTAAAACATTCATTAACTTGTTCTAAAATATAGGTATATCATACTTCTACCTTGAATATTATTTTTATATTATCATATGTGAGGTTACTATTCATTAGGGTATATCACTATTCATAATGGTATGTTACTATTCCTTACGGTAGGTTACTATTCACCAAAAATTATTTTTTTCTTATTGGGCTCCAAATAACTTACTGATTACAACCGTGTATGTCGGATTTTTAAAATTCCAAACACAAAAGTGTCAAACTTATTTTTAAAGGTCACTTAGAACATAGGAGTTTATTATGTTGTGTTTTCATGTGATTTTATTACATACTTATGAGAAGATAATTTTCTTGGAAAAACATTGGGTCGTTACATTATTCCCCCCTTATGAAATTTCACCCTCGAAATTTCATTTTACATTATAAGACAAAAACAGGTGTGGGTACTTTTCCTTCATTGCTTATTCAAGTTACCATGTTTCCTCTTCGTACTTATGGTTTCTCCAAAGTACCTTGACCATATGAGTAGTCTTGTTGAGTAGAACTTTGCCTCTATGATCCAAGATATTCACCGGTTGCTCCTCGTAAGGGAGATCATCCTCCAACTGTACCACCTTTGATGAGAGTACATGTGAAGGTACTGGTATGTACTTCCTTAAGATGGATACATGAAAGTTATCATGTAATTTCAACATGGTAGGTGGAATTTCCAGTCGATAGGCCACAACTCTGACTCGATCAAGGATCTTGAAGGGGCCGATGTACCTGGGACATAACTTCCCTTTCTTCCCAATCCTCATAACCTTCTTTCATGAGGATATGCATTGAAATACCATGTATCCAACTTTGAACTCAAGTTCTGATCAACGGTTATCTGTATAACTATTCTGTCGACTCTGGGATGCCTTGATATGTTGCTAAATGGTTTTCAAATTCTATACCATTTCTTCGACCATTTCAATTCCTATCATCTTACGCTCACTGACTTCATCCCAACATGTCAGTGTTCTGCACATTTTCCCATAAAGGGTTTCATATGGTGCCATTCTGATGCTCGAGTGGAAACTATTGTTCTAGGAGAATTCAACCAGTTGAAGATTTTCGTCCCATCCTCCCTTGAATTCCATTGAACATGATCTCAACATGTCTTCCAATGTCTGAATAGTTCACTCAGATTGGTTATCCATTTGAGGATGATAGGTCGTACTAATGTTTAGTTCAGTGCTTAGAGAATGTCGGAGGCCTTTCCAGAACATCAAGGTGAACCTCGGATCACAATTAGATACAATATATTGGGGTACTCCATGCAGCCTTACCACTTCTCTGATGTAAATATGTGAAATTTGATCCAATGATAAGTCCTCTCGAACCACAATAAAGTGAGATGTCTTCACAAGATGATCCACAATGACCCATATAGCATTGTTTTCTCTAGATGTCATTGGAATTCCAATGACAAAGTCCATTGTAATTTTCTCCCACTTCCATGCTGGTATGGGTAGTGGTTGCATCATCCCCATATACTTTTGTCTCTCATCCTTCACATTCTAACATACGAGCCACTTTGATATTTATTCGCAAATCTCCCTTTACATATTTTCCCACCAAAAGTGTTCTTGGAGATCTCGATACATCTTTGTGCTCCCTGGGTGGATATAGAATGCCGAGCTATGTGAATCATTCAATAACTCTTTCTTTATCTTTGAATTAGATGATACACATAATCCTGTCCCAAATCTTACAACCCCTTCCTCATCAATTTTGAAATCAGATGATTTCACATTTTTAACAACTTCCACCCTTTTCTGAATTTCCACATCCTTTCTCTAAGCATCCTTTATTTTCTTCAAGAGGGATGGTAGAGAAATAATTTTATAAAGGATTGATGATGTTCCTCCCTTAATGATTCCCTTGTCCATCCTTTAAAAATCTAAGAAGATCGGATCCTTTTCAATTCTCATCATTGATAATGATGCATGATCATCTCTACTTAGAGCATCCACCACCTTGTTTTCCTTATCGGGATAGTAGTGGATTGAGCACTCATAATCCTTAATGAGCTCTGTCCACCTTCACTAGTTCATATTAATCTCTTTTTGTGTGAATAGATATTTGATACATTTGTGGCTAGTATATATCCCACATTTTTTCCCATAGAGATTATGCCGCCAGATTTTCAACGCAAATATCATAGACACCAACTCCAGATCATGGGTGGGAATGTTTTGATCATGGATTTCTAGCTTTCATGAGGCATATGATATCACATTATCATTTTTCATTAGAACACAACCTGATCCTTTCTTAGAATCATAACTACACACCACAAAGAGTTATCCACTTGAAGTGAGTGTGAGTACTGGCGCAATGATAAGCCTCTTTTTAAACACCTTGAAACAGTCTTCACATTCCTGTGTCTAGAAAAACATTACTCCCTTCCATGTCGACTTGGCCATTGGGATTAACAATCTGGAAAATTTTTTCACGAATCATCTATAATACCCAGCTAAACCCAAAAACCTATGGATATCTATTACATAAGATGGCCCCAGCCACTCTTCAATTGCTTTTGTCTTGGAAGGGTCCGTAGATAACCCTTTCATGGTGATAACATGCCCTAATAATGATAATTCCTCCTTCCAGAACTCACATTTACTGTACTTTTCACACAACTTCTCCCTTCAAAATGTCTTTAACATAGTTTTCAAATGCTCTCTTGTTCCTCCTTTCTCTTGGTGTATATCAGAATATCATCAATAAATACCACCACAAATTTCTCAAGGTAATCTCTAGAGACTCTATTCATTAAATCCATGAAAATTTCTCAAGCATTAGTGAGTCCAAAGGGCATCACTATAAACTCATAGTGTCCATACCTCGTTTGAAAGGAAGTATTGGGAATATCTTCCTTCCTCACCTTTAGTTGGTGATATCTCGAACAAAGATCCACCTTATAGAAATAACCGACCCCACAAAAATGATCGAACAAGTCATCTATCCATGGATGGGGATACTTTTTCTTTATTGTGATTTTATTGATCTTACGATAATCAATGTATAGGTTCATTGATCCATCCTTCTTCTTGATGATGAGGACTGGAGCACCCCTTGGTGAAGCACTCGGGCATATAAAACCCTTCTCCATATTATCCTGAAACTGCTTCTTCAGCTCTTCCAACTATATGGTGTCCATTCTGTAATATTTCTTTGAGATTGGCATATATCCAGGGATAAGTTCAATTGAGAAATCAACCTCTTATTCATAAGGAAGAATAGGAAACTCTTCTGGGAATATGTCAGTTTAATCCCTCACGATGGGCATGTCTTCAAGCATGATTCTAACCTTTGTCTCAATAATTTTAGCTAGATATGTTTTATCACAAGGAAGAAGTATCCAAACTTGAGATAAAGACTCTAAAAGAGACTCATCTTCATATTTACACTTGTAAGGAATCATAGGATTCTTCGGGATGTGAAAAGTGATCTCCCGTTCCTGAGAATTTATGGTGGCCTTGTACAAAGATTCCCAATCCATGCCCAAGATAGCATTGAACTCCAGAAAAGGAAGTATGAAAAGATTTTCTGGGAGGTTCAGTCCACAAACGTTAACCGAGGAGGAGTTTTAAACCATGGACATGATAATTTCCCCATTTTTTGTTCTCACAGATAACTTTTCCCCAAAATTTTGTAGTGGTGTTTGAATAGTTCTACTAAACTTGCACGATATGAAAGAATGTATAGAACTAGAATCAAATAGTATGTTCACTATTCTTGAATGAATAACAAGAATGCCTGTCACCACATCTTTTTTCGGCTCTACCTCAGCCATAGTGATAGAAAAAGTCTTTCCTTTTTTCCTTGGAGGTTGTTGCTGATTGCTTTCGACAACCCTCAGCTTAGGGAAATTGATCTCATAATATAGAAGCTCCTTGTAGTTGTAACACTGCACTGCAGGCTGAGTGTTGATATAAACCTTCCTTTCTTCTACAACATTAGTGGTATTTTTGATATCCCTTCGTCAGTTCTTGGCTAGATGACCAAACTTTTAGCATTTGAAGCAATTATTCGTTCCCTTGAGATAGTCACCAAGATGCTTCTTCCCACAATTTTTTCAAAGGGGAAAGTGAGGCTTCTTTCCATCATGGGATTTGTTTGATGAACCACACATGATGTTCTCCATTTTCCACTTCATGCCACTAGGCCCACGAGACCAGTGAGAGTCTCCAATCATCATTTCAACCTTGAGTGCACAACAGAAAATCTCCTCATTACTATCAAAGTCTCGAATCACCAACTCCTTTCATCGACTCGGCTTTATTCTACTAAATAATCAATCTACCATTCTTTTTTTGTTCATGACCAAGAGAGAGGTGTACCTTGCAAGCCTTATAAAGTTCGCTTCATATGCCCCAATGGACTCATCTTCCATCGATTTGAGTCCGAGGAACTCTCTTTCCATTTTGAGATAGAGGGTTAGAGGAAAATATTTGTTAAAAAACAACCTCTTGAATTCCACCCAATCTATGGAATCAATTTATTCTTGGGACATTTAATTCTTGATCAGGGTCCACCACTGATCAGCTTCCCCATCAAAATGATAGACCTCCAGTAAAACTTTTTCTTCTTCTGAGCACTAGATGATGGAGGAAATACATTCAATGGAGTTACTCTATTGTTCTGTCAGGAGGGGATCATAAGACCCGCTAAACATGGGAGGCCTTTGTCGCATGAAGGATTTTACGGAAACTTTCACTTTCCTTAAAGGAGGAGGACCTTCCACGTGATTCAGGTTATTATTCATAACTCGAGCTAGCTTAGCAAGTACTGCCATGAAGGTTTGAGCACTCACTTCCGTCACATCAGGCATATCATTAGGTAAATCATCACATTGCCAATCATATTTTTTTGGGGAAATTTTCTTCTATTTCCCGCCATTAACTAAGAAAAATAATGTATAATTATAGGTTTCGAATACATATATTTTGAGCATAAAAAGGAATATTTGAACATAAAAGTATAAACATATAAAGAAGAATTATATCTTGACTTGTGATTCCTTAGGTTTATATCCAGGTTAACCTCAATCTATTTCTTAACTTATATTCTTATGGGCTTCTTTTTGTCTCTTAATAATGGCTTGTACTATTCTCATGAATCTACCAATGCATATCCCTTGGGAGTGCTATAACCAATAGTGAAGCAAGGACCGTTGTCATGCACTAGTTCTCATTCAAGTCTAGATCAAAGTGTTTTTTTTTTGGGTTTACCCCTATATACATCTGTTCCAGAGCCACCTCAACCTACTCGTATCCAGAAAGGGATTTATTTTCTTGATAAACCAGTTACTCAATACTCACCAAAATTCTAGGATGTTTTCTTATACTTAGTCTCATCATTAATGTTCTCACTAAGGTTCTCTATTCATAATCATAAAAAATAACTAGACCATCCTCTGATACCAAATATAGCGACCCAAACCTCTTACATATAAAATTTCATGATTTTAAGCATTGTAAATATTCATAGTACAAGCCAATGATCATTAAGTCCAGTGTCTTAGAAGACTATGTATATAAAACATAAAACATGGGGCTAAAAACACTTCTTTATTTAATCTCCATAAAGAGAATCTGACTTCTTTTCAGCCCTTACATCTACATAGGGTACCCTAGGGAACACATGAACAAAGGGATGAGCTGAAAAGCCCAGTAAGGGAATAAACATAAGGATATGTCTTCAGAACATGAGTTAGGAGGCATGACATATTGATATCCAAAACATGGAACATATTAAATATTATCATATAATCATGTCATCATATAAACATGGAATCATATAAATTTGGAAGAATCATAAAACATTTCATTAGTATGGTTTAAGGCTAACCACGAATCATGTTTCCCATTTCAGTATGAGTCAAGGCTAACCACCAATCCCCTTTCACATCGCATCTCATGAGACTTAACCTTACCCAATTCATCAAAGTTCTATATGGGTGCACCCATATCAAACTTGTCATGTATATTATTGCCACATAAATATTATTACCACATAAATAATCATAAATAATATATCATATATAAATATAAGGGTACCCATGGAAAGAATTGGGTACCATAATCATGACATAAATCCTAACCAATGGGTGTATCATGAAAGTGTCCACATAAGAAAAGAATTAGAAAATAAATGGACATTCAAAGGGTAAAATTGGCATATAACATGGTAAGTGGTGTCAAAAAAAGTGACCCAATATTGAAATTTATTTTACAAAAATTAGCATTAAAACATTTTTCTGTGGTTTTAAGGAAAATGCTATAGAGCCTTTCAAATAGAAAAGAGGACAATCATTTATATAAAATCATAATTTAACCAAGAATGTTTTCATAATAAAATAATAATTTTATAAATACAATGATTTCTTACAATTGAGGATATAGTGCTCTTGAAATTTGGTAACCATTCAGCACGTTCTCCTAAAATATTTTGGCTTATCGGAAAGTACTAAGGAGGGAATATTTTAAAAACATTTATATCCCCGAAATAATGTGATGAAAGGTGTATTGATATAATAATCTTGTATAACTAACCATAATTAAGAATATTAACATAAATATATAAGATAACACCATTTTGAAAGCAAGATAAGGTATCCTGAAAGAACAAAGAAGGTTCAGGTAGAATTCGTTACAGTTTTATCGGCATGGTCACTACTGGAAAATGGGTCTATACCCATGATTTTGTGCAAAACTGTGGGTATACTCCCCCCCCGATACCCATAGATTCCCAAAACCATGGGTATATAGATAGATTTGGTACCTGTACCCATGGTTCTCCAAAAATGTGGGTATAGTTCCCCTATACTGATGGTTCTTGGATAAACTGTGGGAATAGTTTTTTTTGTAGACCTATATCCCTAGTTTTGGAAAACCCGTGGGTAAATGTGTTGTTCTGCAGACCTATAAACACGGTTTTTAAAAACCGTGGGTATAGGTGGTATTTTTTTCAAACACCTATACACACGGTTTTTTAAAACCATGGGTATATCTTTCCCGTGTTATGGAGGGAACAAAAAATTCAGCGGGACAGAAAACTTTTTTATGAGAAGACAATCTTGAATAATATAATACTATGGATAGAAATATTAAATCATATAAATTCTTCAGGTTTGTTGGTTTATATCTTTGTTTTTCATAAAGACGCCTTGTGATCGAATCCCGCAGCTTCATTATTTCCAAATATATGAATAATATTAATATGATTAAAGAGACATATATAAATAAACCAATAATATTCTTAGGAAAGTCGGTTCATCCGTGAAATCCTTTTGCACAGGTCACGGGTTCGAACCCCCACGGAACCTTTTTTTAGATTATAGGAGTTATATTAATATATTAAAATAAAATTATCTATATAAATCAATAGCGGTATTAGATCGGTTGGTCGGTCGTGTGTCTGTAGGATGCGGGAGGCACGAGTTCGAATCTGCCATGAGGCGATTTTCATCATTTTTACCTACGGTTTAAAAACCGTAAAAATAGCATTGGGCCACGCCGTTCAGTCACTATGTCCATGGTTTATTAAATCGTGGGAATAGGTGATGACCTCTATCGTGATTCCTTTCCACCATATGGTTCCCAAAACCATGGGTATAGGCTATACCCACGGTTTTGGGGGCTATACCCACGGTTATGAATAGTGGGTATAGGCCGTTTTTCCAATAATGGGTGTTAGGTGTACCCAAGAGGGCTTGATGAGAGAGAGAGGGGTTTATCATCACTTATATAGTACTTGAGTACCAAATAAACTTCCCTAATAATAGTTTTAGGTTGATCATCGTCCTAGAATTTCATGATTGATCTAGATAACTCTAATGAGATTTAGATACTGGGATATTATAAGCCCTAGGAATGTTAATAGAGCCTTTTGTAATATTATTTTATTTATCAAGTAATTATTATAGGCACAATGTCTAATCAATTGATTTATATAGGTATGATTATGTATTTGTATGATTTTTTTCGTATGCATTTCATTTTATATAACATGGGTGTTATTTATTTCTTCTACAGACTCTGATTTATTATTATAGATTTGATTATTTATCTCAACTATGTTTTTTTCTCTATTATGATGGTATAGTCTCTCAATAGTAACACCCTATACCCTCACTACTAATTTAAAACCTATTGAATGTGGGGAGGCTTTATAGAGGTCAAGTAGTGACCACCAGTCTTGGCATAGTTGAGTGTTCTAGGATGATGGTAAATTATAAATATGATGATGATGGATGGACAATGAGGGGTACGTATAGGTGTGGAGTTTGGATAAAGTGAAAAGTGCCCTGGTGATGATATGGTGAACTTGTGGTATGGGTTTTGTGTGTTTCTTGTTTTCATGATTGTGATATGGAATGGATCTTGGAATATATGATGATAGATCTTGAGGATTGTATTCATCTTGAGTGATAAAAATGTTAGTGGAATATTATAGAAGAAGTTTTGATGTGATAAAAGTACCTACCTTATATAACAAGGAAATAGTTTTTGTTAGAACCCTGCATTGAGTGATAAGGTAGCATTGATGATTTGATGTTGGTCCATACCATGAATGATAAGGTAATAGTTATAGAAGGGACTCTATATTGAATAAGAAGGTATGGTCGACCACTCATTGAGTTAAAGGACATGGGTTATTTTTTCTTAAGCATGAGGCCCTTCCCTTAGTGAAAAGGTAGTCATTAGTTATTTTTGGATAAACTCCCTTGAGTTATAAGGGATGGTGTGGGGTTTGGACATAGAAACATATTTAGTGAGAAGGTGAGTCTAGGACATGAATGTATGACCCTACCCTACAACTTCATATAGTGGTTGAGGAAATAGTGGATTACCAAACCTGATCCTTTTATTGTGGGTTGGGATATATTCATTTGAATCAATCTAATGGATTGAGGCAACTGGATTTTTGCATGGGGATAAAGAAGTTATGATCAGGTGTCTTGGTGGTCTGGTTAGCACATGATTTCCCTATGTGCATAGATTCATGGTGGCATGGTTAACACACAACATCTAGATGAATTTGTGTGAGCATATTTATTTATTTTTCTCATGTATAAATATATATGATGGTGTATAATTGGTATTTTTATGTGTCCCTACTGAGAATTATTTTTCACACCCTACATGGTCACTTTGGTGTGTGTGTGTGTGTGTGTCTACCATATGTAAAATTTTAGTTTGACAAAGGGGTGTATTGTGGATTATTATGTGGTAAATCAGAAGGAATTGGAGATTATTATTTAGGTGGGGCTTAGATGATGTTAACAGACCCAATTAAGTATTTTCATCTCTTTTGTTTATTTTTATATGTGATCGTCTAATTATGCGATCTATTGGCATGTAATTGTATGCTTATACTTTAGAAATTTGTTATAAACTTTTTTATTGAATTTTACATACACATATTATTAATTATGTATCATTTTTGTTATTTTTATCATTTATTGAATCTAATTTTGGGGAAGAGTCTACCCAACACACCGCTACTCAAAACCCACTAACCTATGAGGAGACATGATTGAGGTAATGTGGAACCTCAGTCATGACACTGTTGAGTGACTTCCATTTGGGGTGTTAAAAAGTTGTATCAAACCATATTTTTCATGTTATTAGTATTTGGGTTTTGTCAGGTATGTAATAGGGACATGTTGAATCTTCTAATAAACCTCAAACTAGTACATCGTGGACAACATTTCTAGTGGGAAGTCCTGATTACAAGGGTTATGGGATTTTTGTTTTTGGTTTTCATTTTTATGGGTGATATGTTTATTTAAATATGATTTGTTTTCGAAATATTTTTTTAATATTTTTTTTCTCTTTTCTATTTTTCATGTGACAAATGTACATGCAACATATTTTTCACTTATGATTCATATGAAATATATGTTCTTGTTTGTGATTTATTTCACTGATGATATAGGGTTTATTTGATTAATGCATCAATATAAATGTTTATGGTGTTTCCCATATAACTTTTTTGGTGTTATTCTACCCCGATGGACCTTGGGGTTTATTTATGAAAGGTTATGTAGACTTATGGTGGGAGTTGTCTAGATATGGTTTTATAGTCCCTTAGTGGATATATTGGAGCCCTTGATGGGTTGGTAAGAGGTTTTGATTTTATGTAGGTGACTCGATAAAGGTTGGGTATGCATAAGAGTTGATCTGAAAATGTGGGTTGGGATCATTAAAGTTTTATTAACACCCTATATGTTGTTTTCCGATATATATTTTCAGTGGAACTCTTCTTAGTTGAACTAGGAATTTGAGGAGAGTTATATAAAATGTCTTATATAACACCTTGTGATTTTATGAGATAGATTATTTTTAATTTATTTGATGTCTTGTGTTTTGTGCTACACCAGTATTATCTTCCACTAAATGCAACACCATATTAGCTTTTATTATACACAACACTATTCTTGGTTTCATTACATGCAAAAGAGACCTTCCTAGATAGCTTGTGTTGTACACAATATCGAGTTTCACTAAACAACGATATATTATAAAAATAATATTATTTAATGGGATATAAAATTTCGATTATGAATTCTATTAACCACAATATGAATTTTATATAAAATTTACATTCATATTATGTATTTTTCATACATGATATATAAACAAATTTAGTCTTTTGGACAAAGGATCTATTTTTCAAAAAATGTAGTTTTGCCACTTTTTCATGGCGTGCCCCTTTTAAATCACGTTTTTAACACTTTTATATAATAATTTTACAAAATAGACTTATTATTTGGAATAGGGATATCATAATTTACTTTTTTTTTGGAATTTTTGTTATCTTTCTGATAAAATTAATATTTTAATGAATAGTGAAAATACTGCATTTTTATTGAAAACTGTCTTTTCGTATAATATACTTATATTTTTAGATTATATTTTTAATTATTTTTAAGGTGAAATTTGATTATTATTTTTCAATTAATCAAATTTTGGTCATTCGAATTAATTTTACATTTAAATTGGACATAAACACATTATATTCTTTTCATAAGTTTTTACTTCTTAAAAATCCGCTTTTTGGTTTTTGACAATGGTAATTAATTCTAAATTAATTTTTTCCAATTCTATATTTAGAATTATGAAAAATGGATTCCATATTTTTAATCAGTGTGTCCAATTTATGTTAATAGTTTACTATTTTTTTTTGATATGATGAATAGTATATGTGGTAATTTTTATTTAGCAATGTTAAAGGTAAATCAGGAGAATTAGGGAAACTGACAATATGATAAAGATAATTAAATTACCATAACACCATCCAAAATATTATTGTATGAATTAAATTCAGCCAATATTACCTATGGGTCTGAATTTATTCATTTAATGGACTTTTTTCCCTATTGGTGAGGTAATTATAATTAAAACAAAAGAAGGTGACAAGATGTCACTCTCATATATTTTATATGAATAATTATTTTAATATAGTGATAAACATGATAAATCATAGAACATTAATAGTATATATAAATATAAAGAAATAATATATGTCATATAAATTTATTTATAATTTTTATATATTAAATAATTACCATTAATGATGACACAAAAGTGATATAGAAATTATTTTATTGATAGAAATATCAAATAAATGGTTTTAAAAATATTAAAATAAATATCATATGAACTAATTAATGTTCTCCCAAAATTTTCTAGGTGACTATGACATGTTTGGAGTGTATTAAATAATTTTTTCAAATTTATCCCCTGTGTGGATTTTATTTAATGTAAAACAAACGTATAGTGTAAAAATTGACACTATTGATATTTTATACAAATAACATATTATTAAATTCATTAAAAATCCCAAAAATATTTAAAATTTAAAAAGTGAAAATTATATGATCAAAAAATTTATAACATATCTAATTATGGACAATTGAAAATAGATAGGTAAATATTTATAACCATTTAATATTAAGAATACTATTACCACAAATGAACATAAATAGATTAAAAAACGATAAATCAAAATGATAAGGTTTAATATAAAATCAAAACATGTATTAATTTTATTATTTTTGAGTATTTCGATCCATAATCATATTATCTTCTAAATAAATTAGTTTTGGAGCATTATAAAACGAAAATGAATTTGTAATAAATTAATATTTCAAGACATTCTAGAGGTTCCCCTCCCCTCTCTTATAAAATAGAACCTATCGTTCTATTTTAATCACACCTTGAAATTCCTTTGGATCGGCCAAAACCTACCCAAATGTCCTCCGAAATTACATAAATTTGTCTTAGAAGCCACCCTTTGGGAATAAATCTATCTTAAGAATTCATTTTGTGCATACCAAAAGGAGATACCCGAAAAAGAGGTAATTTTTTTACCACCTCATTCAAAATTAATTTCTTCTTCTACATCCTATACTTATGATGTTTCCTTACTAATGTAATAAATTCAGTATCTTATATAAGATTAAATTTTATTATAATTATGGTACAACCTTATACCTCATTTTATCCATCCTATGAATAAAAATATCACCATCTGTGCATACGTACGACTTACTATCTACACATTGTGGTGTAATTTGTTATTCAACAATACATAATTTGGATGGGTATAATTAAGAGTATAATGGATTTGAATAATTAATATAATATGATAATTATTCTGTATAATTAATATTTCATCCAATTCCATTCCATTTAACCAATAAGAGAATGATATCGCCACTCGTGCATATGAACGACCTACAGTCTCCACAACCAGATGAGATTCATTCTCCACATTAACAATACAAGAATGATTATAAAGTATATATAATAAATAATAATTAAATATTTTCCATAATAATTCTACTATAATTTTGTGTGTTTATATATAAATAGGTGATTGACTTACTTTCATTCAATTCAATAAGGAAACAGAAACAACGTTCATGCGTACGTACGACCTACCATCTCCATAAATGGTGTATTCCATTTCATTTATCTATATATTATATATATTTATATTATAAGTATATAGGATATAAAAATCATTTTTTACATTCTATAAGTACGTAAATCATTTTCTAGTTAATAATATAAAGAATAATAAGTCAAAACACATTCGATAAATAAAATGATTATTACCCAAAACTTTGCTTTAACATAGAATTGATAAATAAACGGGTGACATAAAGACATAAATGGATCATATATGATATCATAAATATTATTATGGTTCTGTTAAAAGTTAATAGTATTTTTAAATCCACTGTACATGATTTTCGGATACATATGAAGTATATTAGACCTTAGGTAAAGGATAATTTTGCAATCTCATTATAATCTGAGATTATTTATTCCTAAGTATTTACTGGGGTATATTTATCATCTTCATCCATGTTTCCTAAATATAGAGTATTATATATATATTCATAAACTATTTTTTAAATTCAATTATACCCATTATTGAATTTTTATTAAACAGTATGAAAGGAATCTTTTGTCTTTTTGGTATGATGTTTTTTTGACCTTTCTGTAAAAGTACGAGATGAATGTTTTTTAAATTATACGACATGAATGGATTTTTAAGATTTCATGAAGCTTTATTTCCATTAATTCCATTGGCAATATTTCATATTTATTTTTATTTAAATTCTTTTCTTTTAAATTGAGTGGTATTTTGAGAAAAGAAAACCTTTTTAAAGAAGAAAATATATTTTTCTCAAGAATTAAGTTCAAGTATTTTATCAAAATTATTTTCCATTTAAGATGACACTCTATAAATAGGGATATGTTTCTATCCCTATTATTACTATGATTTGATTCTTTTAATGATGTAATTATATTTTATATGGATTATGTTATGATATAATGATGGTAAAGAAACCCATTTTATTTCATTGGTTATGCTATTATGAATGACTTATGTTGTTGTGGTACATGTAAAAATGATTTCACTATTATAAGGGTTAGACCTATATATCCCTCCAATGAATTAGGTAACGATTTTTATCTCATGAGATATACATGACTGGAAAGGAAATTAAATCTGGTTTAGTAATACATGGCTGGAATGGTATTTCAATCTGGTTTAATAATATATGGTTAGAATGGAATGTAAACCTGGTTTAGTAATGGACATTTTCCACTACGATTTTCTTGGAATAAATGCCTTGGAAACTATATAAATCATATTATGTACATATTTGTTTTCCACAATTTCATTTTTTATTTCAATTCTATTCTATTATTTTTAATGTTTTTTATGATTTATGACTTACGTAATGCTAATATTTATTTCATGACTCATGAGTTTTTTGTTTAAACTTTATGTTCATGTTTTTACATTCAAATATTCTGGGTTTGTTTTATTTTCTCCATTTTTACCCTAACTAATCATTTGTGCTCACCCTTTTTATTTTTTCTTTTCCCTAAGATATAAAGAATTGTTTTAGGTAGGAAAGAAAAAGGGGAAGTTCTTTAAGGGAGATGCTGAAGATATATCAACAATTTAAAAGATTAAGTTCTGAGTTTATAACGACACTAAACTAATATGGTCTTTGGGAATATATTTGAGTAATGTATTAGGTATTCTGCAAAATAAATGTAATGCCCAAGTACGTTAACCCTGGTTCATTACACCTTATGACTCATATAAATGTAGGGTGAGAGGGGAGAATAAACTTCATTCTCATCCCTAATGTTTATGGATGCCCTTTTAGTGTCATGGTGGGGGCATGGTAAACAGATAATGGTTTTGGAATGATGCATGTGGTCATGTCATTGGTCATGGCATGAGTGAGATGCCTTAGTCCTGGTTGAGGGAAATAATCATTAGATTCTTTGGATATATGAGACTAATATGTGAGAGTATTATGATCAGTGGTCAAGGCATGTGATCATAGGGTTTATTGGGTGTAATTCATTATGTCATGAGTCTGGTTGTGTGATTGAGTTGTGTAGTAGTGTGAAACCATTAGGTTTGAGTGGGATTGAGGAAGATAGTGTAAAATAACCAATGAGAGGGTTATTTAGAGGTCCTCACTAACTTGGAAAGGATGGAGTTATATGGGTTAGGCTTTTGGGGTAAATTCTTATTGGGTGGGGATTAGTGTAAGATAGTTATGTGTGATGCCCATTGGTTCATGAATCAATGAGAATACATGTGTTGGTCAGGGAATAGTGAGATTGGAAAAGGATGGGATAATTTTCCTCTATGATAGATGGTGACATCATGGATGGATCAGGGTATGATTTTATAATAGATTAGAGTTGGTCCTTGACATGTTTTGTGAGGAATGAATAATCATGGTTCAAAAGGAGTGACATGCATGAAGCGATAGGACCCGATTTGGCCAACACTCAGGGGGAGGTGTAAGGTAATACATATGGTGAGTATTTAACCTTTGGTTATAGGAGGGTATAACCCTTGTTTTGGGTGAATTTTGGTGGAGGTTGAGATGAAAATACTGGTTAATGGATAATTGGAAATGTTGGGTGTTATGTGTTGGTGGTTGGGTATGAGCGGGATGGTCATGCACAGTCATTGAATTTGGAAAAGGATGGTGTATGGGTCATGTGACTTGGTTTTCTTTCTTATAATATTGATAATAATGATGCTCATAGTGTGAGTAGTATCTAATTACTCATGGAGGAGTGAACCTTGAGTCGAACAGGTCATGGCTCTAGTGAGATCAATCAACGAACATTCAAGATGGCACTAAGATGTTGGTGTGTGGGGAAGAAACAATGTGATATGGTTCCTTAATAAACACCAAATTTCTGATTTTAATGTAGTGTTGTTTGGATTTGGTGCATTGTAATGGAACTCATGATGGATTTGGTGTGATCTTAGGGTGAGTCGTATAAAAGGTGTGTTGGTACTTAGGGTGAGAGAATAATAGCTTGCGGGATTGGTGGTGATCCAACAATGTAATTGCACTAAGTATTGGGTTTTGACATTGGTGTGGGAATTTTGAAATCTAATAATGCCTCTAGGAGTTAAGGAATCATAATCAAGTTGTGTGGTAGTGTGTTAGTAGGTCCAACCAACCACATTCAAGTGACGTCATATATTGGAGGTATGTCTAGTGTTTTTGTAAACAATTGGATGTGGTGATATAGAAATCACGTCATGATTTCCAATATAGACCAATAGAAGTGTTCTTTTCTATGATATTCCTATGAAGGGGATCACCATGGTTTGGAATGAACCCTTCTAAGTAGAGTATTATAGTGGGGATCACTAAAAGATTATGGATGAACTGATCAAAGACACCATGGTGTCACATATTATATGGGTGTGGTTGAGAATCATCTCTAGGATAGAATTAGTGATGAGTGGATGGACCAACCATTGATGAATACTTCACCTTTCAAATTAAATTTTCATACTAGAAGAATTGTCGCTATTATAATGTAGAATACGGTTTGTTCATATTAAATTAGATATAATAGTGGTTCATGAATGGATGAAGAGGGATTATAATAGATTCTTATGGAAAAGAAGCATTATGGTGGGAAGTTTGTATTGACTCGTAGATATTAAGGTCATTATATATTTGATTGAATTTTAATTTTTTGTTTGGAGTTGGGATTGTTTTAATAATTGGGACATAGATTCGGATTCTAAAAATTGTTATGTCTCTATGAGATGTTTATGGATGTTAAACAAGTCCTAATAGGTGGTTCAGGCACTCGGGTGAGCATTAAAGAAGGTTTGGGTCACCCTTAGCAAAAAATTCAGCTATTGGAAGCCCCAAAAACATGGATAATAGGCCCCATATCATGGGATAATGGTGCTAGAGAGGCCATAGAACAATTTTTATAGGTTTGTCCATGAGGATTTCATGGGTTGGATTCCTTATGTCATGGTTCATAGGGGATACACCACAATGGGGAGATCATTAGGCTTGGGGCCTCTACCCCTTCGTGAGTGGTTATGCTGCAACCCAAGGTCCATGTTATGGGATGGATCTAGTCGATATAGACCATAGTGAATCCTATAGAGTTCATGTTGTGGAGGGTCCTTTGAAGAAAGGTTTGGGATCCCCGCCCCCCCAATATGGGCTACCTCATGGAGAACTAGTCTATGTCACTACTAGAGGCTGTGTAGGGAGCTTGTGTAATGGCCAATATATTCATATCATTAAGGTTCCCAAACATTATTTTCTAAGGGGTCATACGTATCTTTTTAAGTTCCATACCTAGTCATTCTGAGATCAAGATTAGAATACAGGAGTTTCATTTTGGTTAGCTCCCACCACCCACCCTCATATTCCTCATTTGATCCCCCATAGAGAGGGGTGATTTTTTTGTTATTATATAGTAAATTATGTTGTCTTATCTCCTACTAATTCCATTTTTATTTCCCCATTCTATACATATCATTTGGTTTGATTTGGTCTAGGGTTTTAGTGATGATTCCAATATAGCATGGTGGAATAAGGCAGTGATGATGATGCTTCTTCCCAGAATGGCTAGAAGACATCCCATAATGATTAACACAAATAATTTAATGTTGTTTCACTAAAGGTAATCCAATTTCCTAAATTTAATAGTTTTTTTCATTAAAATAAGATGAAATTAGTAATTTACTGGGAGTTAGTGGTTAGTAATTTTTCTTGAGATTGTCTCAGGGGCACTCTATAGAACATCCGGGTGTTGTTGGTTTAGTTTTTAATGATGTGGTGATTATCAGTTCGTTTTTTAACAATAATGTATCATTGGATTAAATTTAATAATTAATTTCATATTTTTATAATTATTTTTTTATGTTTTAGAGTGATATTAGTTCTTGGGTGGTAGTTTGAGGTTGTACAAGGCATGGACATGCTTTGCCAGGGGTGTGTGGAGATTTCCATGAAGAGTAACTCCTTAATAGATATTGTAAGTCCATATAATTTAAATTCATATACCTATTTATGAATGATTTCTTTCATACATGTATGTTTCATGGGACTAAGTAGATATAAAGGGATTGAAATCACCCTTGATAAAGATTTAGGATAGTTTCGAGCCTCCCAGGCTCGTTATAATTCTATATAGAAATTTAGGTAAATTGATATTTCTTGAAGACAATGTTTCTGAGGCGATAGGTCATCAATTGAGAAAATAATAGAAATTATGAAGGTCTATAGATGTAATCCATGACTTGTATGGCCTAGATTAGGTTCCTA
Organism: Viscum album; assembly: GCA_963277665.1. Lineage (NCBI taxonomy): Eukaryota > Viridiplantae > Streptophyta > Magnoliopsida > Santalales > Viscaceae > Viscum > Viscum album. Next base: position 2,021,253,098 of record OY728127.1, read on the forward strand.
GGGATAGTGGGCAGTCATTGGGGGTTGGGATTGTGTTTCGATGTTTGATATAGTCGAACATATTTTGACAGATGAGGACATACCTCCTAAGGTTAGAGGGGAGTCTTGGTGAATGATGTAAGTGGAATGAGTCCTCTATGATTATGTATGGCGTGATGTACTGGTATTTACTATAACTGAGAGTATTTAGAGCTATTCCAAGAGAAATATGATACAGGACTCAAGGAAGACATTTAATATTGTAATTGGTAGAGGATGTAGACTAACCTATTTAGGGGAGGGTCAGATAGAGCCTATGGTCTATGTGATAATTATGGTGTGATTTGGATGGTCTTAATGGGATTATATAGTTAATATTTATGGTTGAAGAGGTGTATGACAAGGTGTGGAGATAGGTATAGAGTGACTAGCTCCCTGGTGACAAGATGGTGAGCTTATAGAATGGGTTCCATGCCCTACATCTGTTTTATTTGTATTATAGGTGATGAATCTTGTCATGGAAGATGGTATATCATATGGCCTAGAATCACCATAAGTAAAATGGGGTTGGTATAACCCTACCTTGATTGATAAGGTAAATGTTGTGATGAAGTATCAAGCCCCTCCATAAGTGATAAATTTAGTGGATATGATTAGGATCCTACCTTAAGAAAGAAGGTAATGGTGGAAATGTGATGTCAGGTTTTACCTTGATTGATATGGAAACATTACATAAAAGGTCTTTAACTTGGTTGAGAAGGTATGGTAGACCATGTCATCTATGAAATGATTTGGGTTGGTGTTTCATAAACATGGGGCCATACCTTTAGTGATATGGTTATAGTTTTATCTTTTAAGATGACCTCCATTGATTGATACATGATTTCTTGGGATTCGTACATAGGACAACCTTGAGTGAGAATGTGAGTCTATGACATGGACATTAGAACCCACCCTACATATTCGGGTAGTGGTCAAGGACATAAGGGACTCACTAACCTGAGCATTCAGGTATGGGATGGGATTTGTTCGATTACATGGGTATGACAACATGAGGTGAATAGATTATAGCATGGGGACGAAGAAGGTGTGATTGGGTGTCATGGAAGCCTGGTTAACACATGATTACTTCAACTTAATGGATTTATGGTGGCCTGGTTAGCACACAAAATGTTAATGTACTTGTGTGAGAATATTTATTTATTAATATTATAAATACACATATATAATTGAATATATTAGGGGTGCTTGGTGAGATCCTACCGTATTGTATTTATCACACCCTACACGGGAACTCTAGAGCACATATAGAATTTATATCTACATTCAAGTTGAGTAAAATATGTGAATCAAACTATGATTGGGAAGCTTGAAGAGTATGGGATACTAGGATTGAGATGAGGTTTGGGGATGGAAAAAGAGCCTCTTGTGTTTTTTAGTTATTTATTTTATTTATTTAATATGTTATTATCCCAATGGTTTATTAGTAAATATATGTACATATTATTATATGTGAGAAATTTTTTATAGTAATGTGTGTATTGAATTGTGCATAGTCTAAATATTCAACATGGATGATTTGGGTTGTTTATGTTTTTCCTTAATTATAATTCAAATAATATTTTCTGCAATGTATTATTTAGGTCCTCACTACTAGCCAAAAGCTTCTAGAATATAGGGAGGCAAGATTTAGGCCTTTTGGAACCTCTGTTGGGGAACTTCTGAGTGGATTCCAGCTGAGGAGTTATTATGATCAAATCTTATAGAAAGATTGAATTTGTTTTTTAGGATGTTAACGAATTGATTATTAATGAAGTAATAAAAAGGAGGGATGTCCAATAACCTGAAAAAAACATTCTAAATGACAATTGTAGTGGAGTTTCATATCATCAGATGAAAAGTAAAAGGAATATAAAATATAAGTTTGTAGATAAGAGTCCAGGTAAATCGATCATACTTTGACCCATGTGTTGAAATCATATAAATATATTTCATATCTAAAAGGATTTCAAGGATCATAAGGTGAACAATTAAATGTCATATTATTGAAGATCATGTTTCGTTAATTCAGTTGAAGGTAGTATCATCTTATTTTTGAGTGTCAAAATTTTGGTGGAATTATAGGTGATTGATTCAGTGGAATCATTTTATTTTATATTATATCAAGGATGCATGGTCAATTATGTATCTACATGGTTCATAAAAGTTAACATGGACCGTGATAATGCTTTAAAAGTAGTAGGGAAGGGTGATTTCATCATCTGTATGTTTAATTATAGAATCATAAAGTCGAAGAATTTCAATATATAACTAGTATATGGAAGAAATTAATTCTTTTTCGTATGATGGATGAGGTGGGTTATAGAAAACCTCCAAAAATAGAGTATATAAAGATAGTCAACGCTCACTTTTTGAGACAATTGTAGTAAAATGTGGGTCCTTGTTTCTTACTATAAGATCATATTGAATAATAATGGTTGGTGTAAAATGTTTTGATAGTTGGAAGTTGTGGAATTTTGGACTTGGTCATCTCAGTGAGAAGAACATGAAGGATAAAGAGGAAAAGGTTGTATTGAATCTTGATCAAAATAAATAGAAATTTGTGAGAGTTGTATACTTAGGAAGAAAAGAAAATTATCGTTCAATTTGAAAAAAAATGTAATTTTATATCTCAAAAGCTAGAACTTGCTCACCCTGATATTTTGGGACCTTCCACAACTCGTTCTCATAGAGGATCCTAATAATTAAAAAACTTATTGTTGAATAAATAGTTAAATTATGTTTTTACCTCCTAAAACACAAATACAAGTTATTCAGATTGTTTTTTCAATGGATGTGTATGGTGGAATGGGATACTTGTTGAAATATAAAGTGAGTAATGTTCGATAATGATGGTGAGTATAGGGAAAGGTATTTACATAACTACTTCTAGAATAATGGTATTTGGGGGGGAGAAGACTACACCCCAGATTCTATAAAATAATAGTTTGGTTGGGTGAATAGATCACATGTTAACATAAAAGACATGGAGCATGAGTCTCCAATGTGTCCAATGAAATTTCGGATTAATTTTTTCACTATAATTCATACAACATTAATAGAAGTCTAATAGAATTTATGGTGAAGGATATTTTAGAGAAGTTATGGTCTAAAATAAATTAATGGAATTAATTCACCAAAACGTTTTTGATAGTATTTTATATTTCCATGTGGATGCTAAGGAAAGATACAAACTCAAATGTATTCCCCACTCATATTTATTTATGGAATATAGTGATGAAAACATCAGATTCACAGTTTGGTGTGGTGAAGAGTTTCAATCTATAAGAAGTATGAATGTCATCTTCCGTGAGAAGTTTTATGGAAGGAATTTCACTTGGAAGGAAGAGTGTCGATATCAACAAATCAGATAACTATGTACAAGTTGGTGTGAACTAGAATTATGTATGGAAACATGTCATGGATATTTTAGGGGTAACATTAATTCTAGAATATTGTATAGTAGAATATATACCAAATAACTCTATTACTGATGAGGCTTTGTTTAGAGTACAAGAAGATAATATTCAAAAAAAATTACAGTATTAGAATCATCAAAATCATAAGAAGAATGTTTGATATCTACATTATGAGTTTTCTAATTATCTAATGATGAATGGTAGTGGATGAAAACCCAAAACAACAAAAAATCAATCTCCAATAATCAAACAGAGAAGTTATTTGAAAAAAGGAGCATAAAAAGGGAGTATATGAAACACCTAAATTTCAACAGCATATATTATTATTTGTTGATAGAGTTTTCTTAATAATGACCACAATGATCCATAAATGAATTACTTCTACCTAAAAGTATTATAAAATAAACAATGGATCTATGAATGAATTTTGAGGAATAATGAACACTCAAATGGGTTCTAGAACCTTCTTTAAGTGATGAATGATCTTTTGGTAGGAATAGAGCCTCTAATAGCTTTTGAATGATTCAAAATAATCAATTACATATAGAAAAACCAATTGGATAATGATATCATTTTTTTCATTCATAATTTATGCTCTTCATTCAATAAAGAGTGTCGACAATATGAAACAGTTTGAGCATCATCACATCACACTCAATAATTACACCTGTTGGAGTGTTCATTAATTGAAACATCAATGAATGAGTTATAGAATACATAAATTAACCTACACCTTGGTTCATAACTAATGAAAACATATGGGAGAAGTACATTTCACCAAAAAATCATCACATGCATGCTATAATATGAGTGGTTTTCAAACATGGAATCACATGAAACTCCATAAAATTTTCATTCTAATTTTATTAAATATCCAAAAATCACCAAATTTACATAAAATCCCATAAAGACATTATTCAAAAATTCAAAACTATTTTTGAATACATACAATACTTCTTTTGGATATGGTTCATCAATACACTATTCATTTTGGAAAAAAACACTTTGTTTAAAACATAATCCTTATCAAATGGAATAACCTTGTGTCCATGTGGGGCTTAAAAAATTGAAAACATATATAAAATAATTATTTAATAGACATAAGAAAAGTAAATATTCTTGAAATGCATCAGTGATATTCAAACTACTAAGGGAACTGGTATGATCACTATCAAACATACTCATATCTTTATATGAACTTGATAATTACAACATGTATCATATGCAACATTTTCAAACCTATGTAATCCTTTTTTAAATGACATTGACTAATCACTAAAAATTGAACATGTCAATCTATTATAATCTGTTTCACATTTTTTAGTTCTCTGAAAATACTAACCATGTCAATGAATACATCATATGTCATTCATCTATCAGAAAATTAAATCACATATCACTTATCTAATATGTTCATTACATCATATGTGTAGCAAATAATAATGGAAATTCATTTCTCTAGTCTAATTTGTCACGACCCGACCCTACCGGTCGCGTTCCGCAACTACCCCAAGCCCGCCTCCATAGGACAGGGGCTGGCAACAAGTGCCGAAGGAGTAACGATCTCGGGGACACCTTCGCCTAAGTACTTGTACCCACTCACATAGCCCGCTCGATGCATAAGTGCAGAGTAAAAAATAAAACCAAAGGAAAAGTATTATAACCCAACCACAGTCATGTATTAACTTTTAAATAGAACATGTAAAGTGCTGAAAAGTACTGACAAGATAACTGAACAGAAAAAAGGGAAAAACACGTGTGCAGCCCAAAAGGTGCCATAACCCGGCAACAGGTAAACAAAAGTAAACTAGAGAGTCCCACACCTGAACAATCCAGTGTAACCCCGGTACACGGCACAAGCTCATGTGCCCTCTACTCTCCATCGTAGTCATGATTGACCTATCCTTCATTTGCAAGGGCACACCAGGTGCGGGAAAACCCCAAGTAGGGGTGAGTAAAATATACTCAGTAGGATGCCCTGAAAGCTTGATGGAGTAACAAAGGAGGCACTAAAGAGGTGAGTAGTAGAAAGAATAATTAATAGTGAAATATTACAGTTAATACTGTGCGGCTCAACGCAACAAGAGAAAGGAAGTAGGATTGTCCAAACAAGAGGAGCTAGACATGGAAAGCAGGTGGCATACCCTGCAGGTCTTCACCCATCCTAGAAAGAGATTAAATGAACCCATGTATTGGAAACAAAATTAGGGTGTATATATATATATATTCTCAACAAGAAACCTGAATGAGTGTGTAAGGGGATCTCCATCTCCAAGCTCAGCCCAGGAAACGTTGCTAACTGTTCGAAGGATATCTATCACCGATGCCCAAATGTCCCACACACTGAAGATGTCTCATCGCTGAACCGTACAACCAAGGGTCCCGCTCTGGTAATCACCGAGAAAATTCACTGAATAGCCTCATAGAAAGGGCTGAGTCTGAAAGAAGTGGTCAGGTAACCCACTGCACAGCCTAGTTGGAGGGTAAACCCTAAGTGGTCATCGGGTTATCCACTGCCCAGCTCCACTGGAGGGTATACCCTAAGGTGAACATGTAATCCACTGCCCAACCCCGCTGGAGGTTAAAACCTAAGGTCAAAGGGTAAACCACTACCAAGCCCCGCTGGAGGGTAAACCCTAAAATGTCGATGTGTAATCCACTGCCTAGCCCCGTTGGAGGACAAACTCGGAACTGGTCTGATAACTCTGCACTGCTTGTGCCATCATTGGGTGTCACTAACATCGCTACCGTGCGTTGGTTCAAAGTGTTTCAAAGGATCCTCTGACTAACTCCCTTTCATGTTTCCAAATTTATTGAGATCTCGAATGAGGCTCTGCATGCCCAAACAGATTTCACCTTCTAAATCCTCGCAGAAAAAAATGCGAGATAGATTATTTACTTTCTTGAAACAGACTCCTGACAAAAACATTATTCAACATCGCATTATTCCCATATGGCGTCTCATGGGAACCACACCTCGGTCCCAAAAAAGTTTGAGCAATGTACACCATCACGATTCTCTTGGAAAAACACACCAACTCAACTGTTCATTTGCCCCGAACAGACGTCTGATGAGAAAGTCACAGTATGCTGCACACAACATAAAAGACGGACCATGGGGCCAACACCTCAACTCCATATTCAACCCCTAAAACCACCATGTACTACTTCTTCATGACTCCATGGTCACAATACCATTGATGGCGCCTAAAACGGACTCCAGATGTGCTTGCGCCATCGGAAACAAGAATCCTGTTGAGGCACTAAGTAACACTTAACGGGTCTATCGCGCCACTGAGCCCCCCCCCCCCATCTCAGAAATTAAAAATCCCATAGGCCATCTAAAAACCCTTGTACTGATCCGTGGATCGCGTCGCTGCAGACGACACATGAATCCGACAATTGTTTTGCAATATAGAGGTGTTTTAATGCCAGGGGACGGAAACGGGGTGGGCCAGACCGGTTCGGCCGGTCCACCCCTTTAGATCGGCGGTCCGTGGCACGGCCGCCCGGTCCACCGTGGCCCGCAGTTCACCGCATGGGTCGTACCAATTCAACCGGACCAGAAATCTAGTTCACCTCTTTTCCATGGTACCCACGTTTCGTGGGTCTCGGTCCGCTCCCGGGGTCATGAAGACCGCGGTATCCCGCTCCATGCCGACAGGAAAAGTCGGCCGCCAGCACCCCTGGCCTCCCGTGTGCACCACCAGGTCACCGTCCCGCTTTCCCGCACCAATCTCCAATGAGTTGTTCCACCTCTTGGGGAGCCCGTGCCACCGTCGTCGCTTGCCATACCGCCCTGGAACCGCTTGAAAACCAAGATTTTTGGCCGGAAAACATCCCGAGGCGACCCCAGACTCCCCAAGACTCAGATTTTTGATCCGAAAAGAGCGTTGGAAAGCTGAGATCGAACCCTATACATCTATGGAATCCACTTGACTATTAAACAGCATTTGGGCCCTATAATTTGAGTTCGAAGAAGTTGTGGAAATTTAAAATGGAAGCATAATGATCCTGCCTCAGAGCGTATAGCCCGTCACTTCACAAAAGATCCTTCGGAGCTGCAACCACCTAGGAAAGGTTGGGAGAGGAGATAGAAAAATGTGGATCCTTGGTTGGGAGAGCTTCCTCCAGGGAGATTTTTTGGGTTAAGAAGGAGGGGGTGGATGTGTTTAAGTAGGAAAAAATTAATTAAAAAATGATTAATTTTAAACACCCCCCAATAGGCCCATACCGAAACTCTTGATGGAGTCAAGGTTAAGACGCTAGTAGGGTAAAATCCATGTTCTGAGCGCAAAGTTGGTCTCAGAATTTTAATTCGAGCCTCCGTTAAGAAGTTACAAAGTTCATGCATGAGGCTGCTAAATTAAGAAAACTCCCCTAGTGGCGTTTTCCATAGTCGGTCGCGCCCACAAAAGTTACTCTTCTCCTAGGGTAAACGGCATGCTCCAGACTCAACGGTGCCCTTGGTTTTTCCATTCTGGAAATTGTTTAGGAATTATTATATTTATTTGTTGTTTCTAGTGTGAACTAACTTAAAATTTAATTTCGGCCACACAGGGGCTCAGAATCACATGCCGTCTGAACAACCTGCTCTGGAATAACATCAAGAAAATTTCAAAGTCTTATAGGCTCAAAATACGGGTTCATACATAATTAAATTAAGGTCCTAATTTTTTTTCTTATTATACAAGTGAATGAATACTATCCTGTTTCTTCTTTAACCAAATATGTGTTCAACTACATTCACAATAACCCCTTGATTAGCTATGTTCATATAAGGACATGTGTAAGTAGGATATAAAATTTTGATGTTAATTATGTGGGGTATCATACTAAACATAGGTTTTAAGGATTTATAATAAGAATACCCCCTAAATATATCAATTATTGTATAACATTCATTGATATATACTTTAACAATTAAATCCAAGTAATAAGTCTATATTGATTACCCCATGAATCTATACATCATACCTCACGTACAACCACCTGTATTGAGTACAATATTTTATTCAGGAAAATATTTTTATTTCAACAGAACCCCTAATACTCCATGGAGAATGATTATTAGGGATAAATCAATGTCAGACTTTGAGGGGGTATTATCATTCAACCACTCTTGTAATCAAATTTTAGCACACATGAATGAATTATAATTGCATACTGCATTTATAATAACAAAATGATACATTTATAATTGTTATATCAATATCTCAATTTTTGTATACTAATAGATTCAACATGACCCTCATTTTTTTGTGAGACTGGTTTCATCAATGGATATGCTACATTCTCCTCAATTTCCATCTAATTGATCTTTACATCAACCCTCTCAACAATCTCTCATATGATATGGTATTTTGGAAGGATGTGTTTAGTAATTTGGTGATATTGGGGTTCCTTATCATAAGAAACAGCCTCATTAAAATATAGATCAATTCCACCCTAAACTCGAAGAACCACCCCATGTTATGAAGTGAACTTATTGACCCAAGCAACTTCCTTCACATAATCAAGTGTAGTTATGTACTCTTCCTCTATTGCCTTGTTTTTTATAGTGACTTGTTTATAACTCTTATATTGGATAGTTCCAACAATCAAGATAAATAAAAAATATATATTGAGAATCATATATTATTTTTTATATTGAAAACTAGAATATTTGTAACCCTTTTCCCAAAGCTCATCATATCCTCTAAGTCTAATAACATATTGTATTCCTTCTTACGTACTTCATTGTGTTCTACACAAAATTTCAGTGAATTTCTCCATGATTGTATTGGTATCTACATGTTATTCTTATATTATAAGAGACATCCATTCAAGTAAAAATTATGTCATACAAGATATATATCATGGAATGTGCATAAGGAATCATATCCATCCTTTATAACTCTTTAGAAGGATCCTAAATATTTTTAGGATTCCATCCATGAAGCACTACTAAAGACATATTCTTAGAGTTCTTCATGATAAAATACTTTATTATTTTACCAATATATGTGTTGTAACATAGTCTAATAATCCTTTTAGATGTATCTATATATATCTTCATACTTATTATACAGGAATCTTCACCTATTGCTTTCATTCAGAAACATTTACCCAACCAAAACATCATAGAATGAAGTGTCATGTCATCATTTTTTATATGTAATATATCATATATGTACAATATAAAAAATAATATGACATTCCCAAAACAACTATTATAAACATTGGAATAATCCATATTTTTTATGAAACCAAAATCCTTTTATAAGTTATCAAACCAAATATTTCAACTCCAAGAACCTTTCTTGGGTCCATAAATTGACAATTGAAACTTACAAACCTTTACAATCTCTTTTAGAACATCAAAACCCTTAGGTTATATCATATATCCGTCAATAGATAATTTCCCATTACATAATGGTATTTTTAAATATTTTTTATATATCTATTTATCATATTGTAATTATATGGTGAAAAAATACGAATTAAATTTATCATCACTATAGGTGAAAATGTATCGTCATAGTTAATACAATATTTTTTTTATTTCTCTTTTATAGTAAGAATTATTTTTAGATAGATGTTTAAAACTAGTGATGGGACCTTTGGATATTTGGGAGGACTCTTAATTATTTATTTACTTAGATTATAAAGACTATATCTCCTCCCTTAAATTGGGTTTATTTTTAGCATATTTGATGTTGGGTTTTATTTACCCTCTTAAGTATGGGTTAAAAAACATCTACTGTATATTTATATTTCTACATTTATGGTTTTGGGGGCATATTATGGGGTACGTGTATACTCACTCTTTCATGGGATTTTCCTGAATGTGTTGTGTCTGATACACGGGATAAGCAGAACAACGTTGACCTTGGTGGACCTAATTTTGGTGGATTATAGTACATATTGGTTCTAAACATATTCTCTGGTTAGCATTTGAGATTGTGAAGCATACCCTCTTCTATTTTTCCCTATTCATGTTGTTTTTAGGTTTGGACCTCATTTCTATTTGGGAATATATTTCTCCCCTTTATGATTTTGAATTACACTTTTCTACTTTCATTCATTCTGAGAGTTTGTTATATGTTTGGTTTACCTATAGATGTTATAGTATTTTCATTATATATCTTCATTATTTCATGGTATTGGTCGTGATCATGTGTATAGGTACTTTAGGATAAGACCTCCTATTTTAGTTTTATGTTTACTCAATCCTTATTCTAATCCCATGAACAATTGGAGGAAGTCTTTGGGTGTCATAGTCAAATTATCATTAGCAAAGTGGGACCCAGTGGGTTTGGTCATGGTAGATTAGTATTAGTGACAATATTTATTTTGGGTTGGTGTTTAAAGTTGGACTTTTTTGTGAGGGTTCACATGGGAACTCATGGATATAGTGTTGAATATTATTGAGCTTGGTTCTCAGTCTTGGGAACCCAATTTTGTTGTGGTATCTAATGTATCCATACGCTAGGAATCCAATTAACTTATTATGGGATCGATATACCAAGACATTAGTTTCAGTGAAACCAATGTTACATTCATCATAAAGGATTAGGTCATTTGAATTCCAGGTCCTTGATGAGTCATCTCCCCAAATATTCCCATCTAACAGTAGTACTTCTTGTTAACTTTTACGATGTATCTGTGATGATAACCAGCTATAATATTGATATAGGGCCATTGAGATTACTGAATGAGTGAGGAGTCTCTGATGTAGGGTCAATGTGATAGCCATAACAATATCAAGGCTCTAGTTTAGGACCTAGTTCAAGAAGTAGATTCATAATATAGGCTACGAGCACCATGTTTATTTTTCAATAGTTAGACGAACCATGCTCAATGATTCCATTTTATGATTCACTTTAGGAATATAATCTATTCATTTTAGCTATTCGAGGTGACTATTCATTAATACTAATATATTTTATTGAATTCAATGATTAGGGATAACCTATTCTTTTGGGTGAGACATACCCTCAGTCAGTAGAGTTTTTGTTGGAGTCTATAGTTACAATTTTTAATTTTATATGGATTCCACTAGTGTTCATTGTCATGTTTTCAACACACATATTTCATGGGTAGTGAGGATTTGGTGGGGTCTGGTCACCCAGGTGTATGATGAGGTCACACTATATTGGGAAGAGTTTGAGTACATGTTCAATAGTGAGTTTCATCCCTCTTTCAGACCAAACATTTAGGATTATGAGCTCCTTGAGAAGGATCATGTTATAGAGACCTTCATGATAAGGGAGCATTAGGGAACTAGAGTTGGCAGTGTAAATAATAAAGTCTAGTTTTTTTCATCTCCTAGACGGCATCCGTTTTCAGGCTTCTGTTTCAGGAGGCATACACATGTTCAGACTTATACAAGGGGATCTGCAGTTCATAAATCAGGTGGTATATTCGTTTAGCTTTAAGTTTCTTCATCTCGGAGTCCATGTCGAATATATATGTGTCACAAGAATGGAATGTTTTATGCCTATGGTGGTTAATTCCATTAAGAGGCTGAAAACCCAACCCATCATGCAGTATTAGGAAGATAGACAACATAATTTTCTGGTCATGTGACTTCGAACATAGCATGAGGTATAACATATATCCCATTTCCTCGAAAATTATATTTTTTTCAACAATGATTCTTTATTCGATGTTTTACCCCAAATGTAGTGATATGTGATGTGAAATTGACAATGAAAGGATGAGGGACTCTTACCCCACTGAGATGTGTTCTCTTGTTATGCAATTTACAACCGTGTAGGTGAGTTAGGTCCACTGAAAATTGATGGTTTCATGGTTTTGTGGATAAGTTCCTTGAATTTTATGTTTTAGGTCATTTTGAATATTCAAGGGTGTTAGTAAAAAATTGGTTGTGGGGAACCGGTTGGAAAATGGAAGGATTGATTCAGATAGTTAAATCTTATAAACCACATGAATTATAGTGATCTATGGTATAACTCGTGGATTCTATAATTTATCTAGATTAAGGTGATTATAAATGAAATAATGTCATGTCACTTTTTTATCATATGGAGATTCTAGTGGATCCTTTAGCTCAACCATATTGTCTAAAGTATCATAAATAAGGTTATTTAATGAAAAAATATATCATTTAGTAGTTTATCTTGACTCTTTAAGGAGATATATTATCATGGGATCATTCATTAGTGGTAGTGAGACCCTATGATGTTTCTATAGTGTGTCATAGAGGGAAACATTCTAAATTAAATATTAACTTCTATCCTATGAGTGAACTAATATCTTCTATAGAAAATTTTATAGCCCTTAAAAATCACTCTATATTGAGGTAAATGTTATATGATCTTCACAATAATGGATCTTTTAGACCCACAGTGCCCCCCTGGGTAACTCTAAAGCTCATCACGAAAAAGGTGAAAGAGATAGTGAGGATTTTCATTGTTTATCATCACCTGAATCAGTAAAGCATCAATAAAAATAACCTATTTACGTGTATTTACAACCATTTCTACTAGTTGAAATGTGTGAGCTAGTTTTCAAATTTTGATTTTAGTTCAGTCTATAATCAGTTCTCAATTCAAGAAGATGATATTCTTAATTCGTCATTCTAATTTCTATGTGGACACTAAGAGTTTCTGGTGATTCCTTTTTTGTGTGACTAATTCCATCATTGTGATCATGGATTTTATAAATGTAATATTCCATACAAACATTGACTAATTCATATAATTTTAATTTAATTACTATACTCTATGTCAGAGGAGAATCAAGTAGAGCATTCGAGGATGGTCCAAGACTTCCTCTGAGAGCACTATCCTCTCGGTAATCTCTCGAAGTGTCAATTTTTGATCCATGAGGATTACATAGTAGTAATGTTTTCTCTAATAATGGTTTAGTTATGAATCCTATAAAAAAATTTATTGTTCTTTAATGTGATCATCCCAAGAACATGGTAGAGGTGTAGAGTTCCCTTAGTTTTGAGTGGTGTCACCATAGAAGGAAATTCAATATGTGGTGTTCTGTGATGTATATGGAGTCAGGATCAAATTATATTTCATTTAGAGGTTGGAAATTTCTGATTATGGGTTGGGGTGGTCGAGACCCCCAGATCAATTTTAGGTGACCCATGACCTACCTTTGGATTCATCAGTGTTCAACATAAAGTTGTAGATATGTTGTCTCATGGGAAATCATTTTATTTTTTTTCTTGGACCACCAAATATTCCCATGTGTGTCTTAAATTAGAGTTATATTAACCGGATATGGTGGAATTGGTTGTATTTTATTTAGGATTATGATATGGGGATAGCCTATAATCTAGGAAAGTTAAATGATGAGGCAGATTTACTTAGAAGGAAATATTTTAAATTCTTTGTTGAAGAGACATCAATGAAGTTGGCATCATTGTACCTAAAACTGGTGGAAGAAAAAGGTTCATATTGTATTTAGACAATGCTAGTGAATCCACCACTTCTTCAGTGTGTGAGATGTTCTTATTTGGTAGATATTTACTATGATGTTTTATGTGCCCATATATCCTTAGGAGGTCTGAAAATGTTGACCCCCTATATGGGATAATATAGAGGTCACCCTTGTGTTGTACTAAAATTGGTACAACATATTTTGTCATCAAAAGGTAGTGTTGGAAATGAAAAATAAGTTTCAGGTGATCCATGAGTGTTCAAAAAAAAATCAGCGTCAATAAAAAAATTATATAGAATGACAAATATATCATTGAAGTTTGGACATGGAGACCTTATCTTATTAAGAGTCTCACCATGACATGGATTATGGTGTTTTGTATGTCGAGTGAAATATTTCCGGTGGTTATTCAAGACATATGGTTTTCTATGTGGAGTTGAATAGGTTTATTATCACTTTTCCTTACCCCAATAGCAAGATCAAGTGCACGAATACTTCCATGTGTCACATCTGAGTATATACATGCTTGACCAACCATATGTAATCCACCATGTAAATATGGACATTGATGATAGAGTTTCTTTCTCAAAGTACATGGTGTAAATCTTGGAAATAAAGGATTACATCTGGTATAGATAGATTATCCCTTTGGTATGACTGCTTTGGAAGCATAGGAGTGTGCAGGAGAGCTCTTGGAAATATAATAGATTGATAAAGGCTCAGTACCCCAAACTTTTTTAATAGCCTATGATCATCAGAGGAGAAAACATGATGGATGAGATAATTTAATGACTTGTTTTTTTGGTTTATTCTTATTAATATTTCATTATATATTGTTGGTTTTTTTCATAGAGATAGTTTCATTTTTTGGTGTTGCAAAACTCTAAATTCAATATATTAAAAATATTAACATATATTAAATTAGACACATGAATATTTTTAGTAAAAATGGCTATCCCCATGATTGGGACCTCATATGGTAAATTTGAGACCATTTTTGTTTCTATAATGTGGGTTTTATGCTAGGAATGACATAGTGTTGGTTAACATGAGATGTTTGGTTGATGGAGACCATTGGTGTGTGTGTTAGGTGATTAATTAGTCAATTATATTAATTAAATTAAATAGAAAAACCTAATATATCCCATTATAGATATACTATTAGGTAAAATATCTAATGATATCTACATAAACCTAAAATCTTATTGGATATAAGGATGATATCTTTTTTCGTTCAAACAGACTCAGGAATGTGGATTGATAATGAACGATCATGGAGAATGATGATACGGATGAAGAACATAGTACAATCATATTCTTTAACTCATGGGGATTAATTATTCACCATTGATCAATCATTTATTGAGGTAGGTTATGTTATTTCAAGGATTTCATCCCTTTTAACAATTTTATAAGCATGTATTTTCTTATATTCTTATATTCTGATGATTTTAATTCTTCATAAGGTCCCTATTTTATTTAGTATTCTTTAAAAAAATTGATTATTATTTTATTTTATCCCCACTCATACTTCCAAAAATATATTATTATTTTCTAATATTACATCTTTATGTGAATATATTACCTTCATTTATTATCTTTTCCCCTCCATTATTAGCATTGTTCTTTATTGGCCCACGAGGTCACCAATTCAACATTTCAATGTCAGATTTGATCATGACCAAACCCATGGATTCATAGAGGATGGGTGAATGATGTAAGGGTTTGTTTTCTTCATATGTATCGAGATGTGTTATTGGTTTTTGTTGATGCTTTCATAGATCTGGGACTAGATTGATGGATTTTGTTTTTGGTTGGTTGATGTAGTGGTGTGATGCGGCAAAGGGATTCTCTAAGTAGATTAGGTGGCCTAAATATATCTATCGGTTATGTTTTTAATTTGGTAAACCCCATATTCAAGATACTAGGTTTTTTAAGATATATCAAAGGAGGAATTGGTGTGGGTGGAGACATGTAATGAAACATTGGATTCTGAAAAATCCCATACTACATGTCGTGTAACCTAGACAAAGACACACTCTGTAGTCTGGTTTTGTTATATAGTCTAGTGTTTTATCAAATTTAAATATAACATTATTTGTGGATTGGTTAAAACACCATGTGATCATACCTAGGCATAAAAAATATTGAAAAAGGCATATTCCTAGGACCTTGTGTGGTAAGACATGTCGTGTACCCTATTAGACATATTGTGTATATGTACAAGGCTACCCAAGTCATGTACCATGTGTATATTCGATGGGTTTCTGGTGATCATACATGTTGTGTATCCTCCTCTACATTCCATGTAACCCCCTCTATATTCCATATAGGGTCACATGGATTTCCAATTCTTGTTCAGGGAAGGATAGACCTAGTTATCCTGGTGGAGTCACACACCGTAGGACCCTGTGTACCTATCGTGTACTTTAATTTTAAATTTTGATTCCAGTGAAGGGCCACATCCAGAGTTTGGCTTCATGATACATGACATATTCCCAAGTAATAAAAAATAAGTAGCCTCCATAGGACCATCCACTTCACATATCTTCATCTCTAGAATATTGATTTTAGTCCATCAGTAGACTATCTTGATAAGTTTTTCATATGGAATGTGATACTGGCCTTTATTTTGAAATCAATAATATGATGGGAAGGGATTTTAAAGGGGTTCTTATATGGTGATCCTTATCTATTATAGGGGTTTGGGTATGATCATCATTAGGTTATGAGAGTTGGTACCCCATGTCTTTCTCGAGGGTGTGGGTCTCCAATATCCTTTACACACGTAGATTTGACAAACCACCAACACACCATACTATAGAGAGTGTGGGTCACCTATCTATGGATTGGACTCCCCCCCCCCACCCACCACACCCATATTCAAGATCTATAAGTGAGATGTTCCTCTAGTATATATATTTTTCCCTCAGTTTTGGACTTAAATGGAAAGGTGTGGGCCCTCAACACTGATTCTCGAGTGGGTTTGAGGGATGTGGGATTAGAATATAGTTCCCCCATGGTTATATTATATATTGAAGAGGAGTGTAAACTACCCACTGTATCATTTGATGATTTTCAAGATATTCTTCACTAGGTATTAGACCTTTGGAGATGCATAAAGAACCTAGACTGAAAAGTACTTTTTAAATTATCTTTAAAGAAATGCCTTGTAACTTCGTTACAAAGGGCCCTCGAGGGGGGAGGAAATAATGTAAGACAAGTGAATCTTTCTGCGCAAAAACCTGACACTCCCGTGGAAGAGAGTCCAAACCGTCAAAGAAGATAACTCCCTCACCTGGGTGACTGTGGCTTGCCAGAGCATCTGCAAAAAAATTGGTCTCCCTCCAGCAATAGTGGATGATGTGTCCAGAAGCAATTTCTTGGGCACACCTTATGATAATGTAAATCAGGTCCCATGGCACATCAGACCATCCTTGAACCATCTGAACCAGAGTTTCGGAGTGTCACTCAATTTTAGCCACAACGAGACCCTGCTCCCTACACACATGGGGACCTGTAAGCAAAGCTCAGGCCTCCTCCCCCAGAGATGAACTCAGGCCATAGAAGGTGTTAAAATCCAAAATAACAAAACCGCATTCATCATGTAGGACCCCTCTACCTTTCATGGATCTATTTTTAAAAGAGCCATCAATGTTAAGCTTCATCCCACTAGAAGGTGAGTTCTAACCGACCTATCTTCCTCCCATATCTCCAAGCGAAAGAAATATGTTGAGGATGTTGAAAATTAGAGCCGATTGATGGCCTTCTTTGAGCAGTGAGATCAGATCATTTACAAGGCACCTTACCCTCATAAAAATTAATGAAGTCAAAACACGAGCACCCAATCATGATAGATTCCTAGCCTCCCAAATTGTCCAATAGATGGAAGCAAGGATGATTTCTCGGGATTTAAATTCCATGCTCTTCTCCTCCACACCTTGAAACCAAGAGTTCATGAGACATTGGAAGAGATAATGTTGTGTATTAACCATTGGCTGTTGGAAATAGTTCAGCCAAACTTCGACCTCCCAGTCACTAAGAAAAAACAGGTGATCAATGGATTCCCTCCTCGGGGTCTCACAACAGAAGCACTATGATGCTAAGTGAATGACCTTCCTCTATATGTTATCATCTGTAGGTAAAGATTTATTATTTATGAGCCAAACCAAAAATGTCATTTTTGTGGGAATCTCATTGCACCAATATTTTCCAGCTCCCTCCTCCAAATTTCCCCTTGCGTGTTTGCCTCTTCGAAAATCCCATGAAGAGAATCTGTCCAGACTCGAACCCGTATAATAGCAGAAGTCCTCATCCTTAACCAAGATGATACTGTAAAATACCGCCTTCTATTCCTCATTGAGTACTTCTTCAATAAACGAAGTATGGTTGCATGCTTCTTTGAAGTAGATGTTGGTCACAGCACAATGCAGAAATCCGAGACTTGTCCTCATCCAGTTATTTTCCCAAAATCTAAGGTCACCACATCCAATAATCCACCAAATTGATCCAGATAACTCATCCATGTAATCAAACATGCACTGTGCCAATCAAGTTTGACCTGCTCTTTGTGTTCCACCAACACTCTGGTGATCACCGTATCTACCCCTGAAGAAGGAAGCCCACAGCTATTTCCCACTAATGATGTCAGAAAGAAGCTTCATTACTAGTTTTCTTGGATTACAGAGATACCCTTACCTCCCTTATATTAGTTTTCTTTTAAATATATACAATGTTGGGTTTTTTACACTCTTTCTTATGGGTTCATTTTTCTACTATTTTATCATTCTACTGATCACCTTATGTTTTTTTATCCTATTGGGTATGTATAAACTCACCCCCACATGGTCTCTACTAGCATGTATTGTGAATTTTCTAGATGATAAGAAGATTGTAAGTGGCCTTGGAGGAACTAGTTTTAGTATAAAAAATATTTTCTTTGTGTTAAAAATGTTTAATGGTTATCCTTAGAAATTGTGATCCAAACTCTCTTCAGTAATTCCTTTATTATTTTTTTTATCATATTAGGAACTCATTTCCTGATTCGTGTTAATTTATCTCCTTTATGATTTTGTATTAAATATTTGGTTACAAGATTAGAGTTCCTTATATAGACATATCAGTTCTTAGTGAATCATGACTAGACCTGTGTAGAAGGTTGACCATCAAGTCCAATTTTCCTATTATTAGTGAATAGGAATTGGAATAATGAAAAAATTGATCATCAAAATTGATCTTCTTTTTTATTGTGAATCGTAATACGATACACATGTAAGGTTGATGTTAAAAAAATTATCTTAATGAATTTATGTGATTTTTTATTGAAAATGATTATTCTAATAATTTAAAATATCTTTAATAAATCCTGATGAACTAATATCATGGTTATTTGAGGACTTTTGGAAGAATAAAATGATGTTTTTTCTATAGGAAAGATAAGACACTACCACACCATGTGTCATTATAAAGTATGTGTTATACATGGATGTGTTACATAGTTGTAGAGGAATCATATCATAATATTTGAATGATGGTATTTTAGTAGTACTATATTTTTGAGTCATGTTTCACCAAATAAAAAGTAATCACACCACTACATGTTTCACAGCAGACTAAATTCTTACAGCTAGAAGATTTATTTTTCTACGAGGAATAAATTGATGTTATAATAGGAATAAAAAACATCAGTATAGAATATGTATGATATAATTTCAAATATGTGTAGGAATAACATAAACCTATGAAATATTAACAAATAATTTATCAAACTATAGTGATTTATGTATCTGAAAAATCATGGTACGTCCAAATAATATATTCTGAAGGTTAGTTTTTAAGAAATTATTCATACCATGATGGTGTCCCCATAAGGAATTAGTAAAGTTATGATAGGAGTTGTAAAGAGAAAAATGATTTTTAGAATGATACTACAACACGATGTATATTGATTTCATATATGGTGTTTATCCTAGATGATGGGGTATGTACTGTGGAAAGAAGCTAGCTCAATGAATGGATAGTTAATGGTTTTTATTATTTTTCTTTGTGTTCTGAATGTAATACTCCAAGCCTCATTTTTCATTTTTTAGGGTTTTTATCAACTGAATGATAGTTTTGTTCCATGATATGACAGTCATGTTGTGATCAGGTTAATCCAAAAAATAAATTCTGAATTCCAAAAATAAATTTAAGGATTTTGCCTAACTTGAATAATGGATGTTTGAATTAAAATTAAAGATATTTTATGGATTAATTTTCTCATCCTAATCAAGGATAACTAATAATAATTTTGATGGGTATCTTTGAGACTCTCTAAAGATAGCTGAGTTATCTTGATTTAAAAAATTAGATAGAGGATCATCAATTTTAATGGGTGAAAAGTTGTTATACTATATCTATTATAGAAATAAATCTTTAGAATGGAGAAGAATCGATGATTTTATCTTACTATAATATTGAGGGAGTTTTGTTATGTGGATGAAAGAAGATATTATTAATAAACCATTTCCATTGTATGTTATTCATGGTTTAGGAAGATCATTATCATTTTTCTTAAGGGAGAAGTTTGAATTTTGAGTGACTAAGAGTAATGAGTTATCTTCTATGTGATGGTTGTAAACCTAGAAGGTTAGTGAAGATTCTTTAAATTTTAATGAAATTGGCAGTACAGTTAGTGAATTTTTTTATCATCAAATCCCCATTATATTCTCTTTGAATATGACCTATTGTGATTAAACCATATATAAATTTCATCTGTCTCTATTTACATGCAATATATTATAGTGTGAATTATGATTGAGGAAGGTTATACTTCTATGAAGAGAAGAACGATAAGTGGTGATTGTATTTTAAATAAAATATAAATACCCAAATTTACCCCCCCCCCCCAAATGGTATTAAGATTTTAAGGTCCAACAAATGGTATCAGAGTATTAGGTTCTTTTTGAAAACTCTCTCTTAGAATTCATGGGAGTCATTTTCAATCATAAGTAAATTTAAATCGTTGATGAAAAAAATAAATTATAGAATAATTGGATGTGGAACTATTTCTAATCATCCAGAATTAATTTTTGTATAAACTTCATACACTATGTCTTGGTAAAAATTAAAATAAGGTCATTATCATGGAAATATAAATGGGATACTAATGTTGATACCAAAGGATTCAATGTGTTATTAGAATTTTTTCTAAAACAATCTATATGAGGGTGATGTTGTGTAAATCCCCATACACCGTGTAGGAAAAATTTTTAGACATCTATGAAGGTGACTACAATGTACATGATGCAAAATTATTGATTTTATTGAACAATTTCATTGATTTTATGATAAAGATGAATGAATATTTTGAAACTTTATTTTATTGACTGGAAATTAGTAAATAGTATAGGTTCAGACTTGGGGAAATAGTCAATGATATAAAAAACATAAATTTTATCTAGTGATTATTTACATTAGGAATAAATGAAAAATTATAGATGTTATAAGATAAGGATCTGAAGGAATCCACACTGGATAGTCTTCATAGCATGTTCCATTCATATGATATGACCAAGAATGAAATTGAGTCTTTAGAATAAGAAAACTATTGGTATGTGGTGTTTAATGAGATGAATAAAATCCTAGAAAATGATGATCCAAAATATTAGGATGTGAATGAGGTTATCTCATTCCTTTCCTCAAATCTAAAAAGAGGAAAAAATTGAAAATAATTTTTTAATTTATTTCATTAAGTGGGGAAACGTGGGGACCCATTCTAAAAATATTTACAATAAGTTATAATATGATGACCAAGATAAATTGTTCACAAAGAAATCGTTTAAATATGTGATGGGAAAGATGTGTTCCAAGTAAAAAAATCCCAAAAGGAAAAAATTTCTCTCACTAAATTAATCTATATAGAAAGATACAAAGGTGGAATAAATTGTGGATTGTAAATACGTTAATGATGAAGTACTTGTTCCTATTATAGAAAACCCACAACTAAAGCATATAAATGAAAAAAACATTAAATTTGATGTAAGAGTTGACCTGAAATTTAAACTAAAAATAGAATTGAAGAAATGTATGCCTATAGGGATAAAAAAATATAGGGGATAACCCCTTTCTCCCTAGGTCATATATCGATATATCTCGAGGGGTCTTCTCAGAGTTTTAGGGTTTTCACTCACACACCATCAGCAGTGATGATCCCCTCTCTTTGTGTCAATTTTCTATTTTGTTTTCTCTTACATATTAATCATTTGGGAGGTCTTTCCACGACATTATCATTTGAATATGTAGGTTGATTTTAGGTTATGTAACTATCTAGGAATGTGACAGTCATATGAATTAAGATGCAAATTTGAAGGTGATATTAATAACAATTATATGTTGTTTCAAGAATAGTTAGGTTACAAATATGAAGTGAACCTATGCCAGTACATGATATAATCTCACTATTATCCATTATCATTATTGTTGGTGGCTCAAGACTGGACAATTAAGTAGTGAGATATATCTTAAAACCCTTTTTGGTTGTTGGTTTTCTGGTGGAGCTAGTGTTGTGATATAGGTTGAAGTGGGATAATGTAAGAGGTTTGGGGGAGGGGTTTTAGGGATTTATTAGTTCATTTTTGGGTGTTTTGGTTGAGGAATGCTGGTATGGGCAGTTTGATGAGCAAGATTCAGGAGGATATTGGGTAGGGTTGTGTTAAGTTAAAAAATCGGTTAGGCATTCTAGTGCTCAAAATTATAGATAATATTCTCAATGGAAAACTATAGTGTTTTCAAAGGTGTATCCCTGCTCTAGTACTAAATAGTGGTACCATTCCTGATGGATCATTACTATTGGTTTAGTCCCGGATGTTTTTTTTGAAGGATATGTTTTTGGTTACCTCTTAAATGATGATAGTGCATGGAATGGTAATTCTTGTGTTAGTTTTTTATAGTGATTTGGGTGCTACTAATTTCACAGAGTCTGGTAGTTTTATTGTGTGTTCTCCTGGTTATCCAATGATCTAGTGGTGTCTCGTGATGTTTGTTGGTTCAAAGATCTCTTGTCATTTATGTATGAACACATCGATGTCGATTTGTTTAAGGGTTAGATTTTCTATGGTAGAGATATATATCCATCAGTGGTATATTTGGATGGTTCATCATTAGGAGGAGCATCCTCGGTCATTGTGTAAGTGCTCATCTTGATGAATTGTGTTTTTACTCTCTATCTCTCTCAATGTTTTTTTCACTATATTTTCATTTTAGATTTGAATTTCAAATTTAGTTGTGTTTTGGGATAGTTTTATGTATGTGAATATTTTTTATTTTTTATTTCTTGTGACTCTTTCTATCAAATTTACCACAAAATAAATTGTTTATTTTTATAAAATAAAAATATTTATTGAGGATAACTAAAATAAATATGAAAAATGGTGGTCTTCATGATTCTAAACATTATAAATTATAGGAAAAAGATAAGAAGTTTGAGTTTAACTATGAACACGAATGGTACAAATTTGAATGTATTGAAAACTTGGAGAAGGAATAAACTCATAATTAAAGAAAAATATTGATTCATCATTGGATTAACTATTAAATTTAATTAATTATTCAAATATTTCAAATATATTGAAGTATATATTTTAATTTTATGGTGAAATATTGAGGATCAATAAAGGATATTCACTTCTGATATGGAATTAGGAAACTAGAATGTAGAGGCTATGGATAATGTGGGGTTAAAAATTGGTGATTAAAATATGTATTTTGAATTATCCCTCAAACACTACATTTTAATAATATATGCACATATAAATTGTGTCCAGATCGCATATAAAAAAGGTTTTATGGAAGATGAAAGTCCACATGATTCTCCACCTTGAGGAAATATTGACTTGGGTGACTTAGAAAGGACCCAAACGGTTGTCGGGCCACTAAATGTAACATCATAAAATAAAACACAAATTAGGTTTTATTATTATGGAAAAAAGATATATACTCAATATATTTGTTCAAAATACCATTTCAAGTTATAATAGATGCACAAACAGTTGAGAACAATTCCTTACACATTATACTTTTTTAATGGTAATATTTTTATGTGATGGTTATGGACCTGAATCGATTAATTACATATCAAGAATATAAATGATTGTTCTAAAAGAAACTTGGTGAAGAGATTCTTGGTTTATAGAATCTTCATGTTGGATAAAAACATAAACCTAGTTTATATCCAGGAAAGAATATGTTGATCCATCGTATCCAGAGGAAAAATAACCATATTAGTTACCCAAAAATGTGTGCCAAAAAACATATATTCAAATGGAAAGATATTAGAATGATCATTTCAGGGTAATTTTTCTTATAACGGGAAACAAATATCTTACAATTAATGTTTTAGGGGAATCTCGGGGATTGAGTCGGAGTGTTGATTTTTTACCGTAGGTGTACATCACATATGATGGGAAATGAAGATCATATCAATGCAATGACCAAAAATTTCATTAGTTGTCTTCCTTAAATAAATATTATGTTAATATATTCTTCTACATGAAATACCAAACTAAAATGAAACTATCATATGTCAAAATAAAATTGGACCATTATTATGTATTCATTAAATTAAAGGGTATAAAAGGAAGTAACAATATTATGGAATCTCTGATGCAAATAAGTGGCATTAGGTATTCAAAGTCTCCCTTATGAAGCTGATTTGTATGATATTGTTTCGGATGTTGTTTCACTAGGGTTTTCCCTATACTAATCCTAATCTGAACTCCAACAATTCTGTTAAGAAAAAAAATCATATGTGAATGTAATTCATGCTTCATGAAATTTTAACGACATCTATACTAGCTGAATCACCACCCTCGACTGCTGCCAGAGCTTACAATATGACTAGATATTGTGTAGAGATCTTGAGGGGATCTAAAACAAGAAATTATGAATATATAATTAGGTAATTAATAATTTAATAATTTGTTTATTGTATTTATTTTATACATTTATTATTTCAAATATTAAAGAAAAAAGAAATATAATTTTTCTGTAAAAAATAGTTTTCCTTTATATATTTTATTAAAATATAAAAATAAATTTAAAATTTTTTAAATGAGCTTAATTTTTGTACTGTGAATTCCAAAATTAACATAGGGTGAATTTTTTAGGTTTTATAAAATAATTGATTTGTTGGTAAGTAATGAAAATACTGATCTTGTTAAAAACTGTGACTTTTATGAAATTCTCATAGCATAAAAATGAATTAATAGTTTATGAAAAATATTATATAAAATATATATTTTTAATAAATATTATATATCATATAAAAAATTGTTGACATTTTAAAAAACATGTTTTCATTTTTAGAATCATAAATCATATTTCACACTAAAAGTTTTTTTAAAGGATTATATTAAAATTTTGATTTTATAGTTATTTTAAATTATATATAAAAATATTTATTTTATATTTTAGATAAAAAATAATATTACTATATAAATTCAATATCATTTTCAATAATAAAAATGAAATTACTTTAATTAAATTTAATTACCATCATAATGGAGAATTTTTTTTTCTAAAACAAATATTTTATTAATATTACTTAATATATATATATATATTAAATTGTATTTATTTTTTAAATTATAAATTTAATATAATATTAAGCCTTTATGTAAATATATATATATGAGTCATCTAATTGGTGATCAATACCAACAATTATTATGTACAATTAACGTTGAAAACCTATATTTTATCTAAAAAATAGTTTCTCTATATATTAATTTTATAAAATTAAATGTTAAATGTATACTTTTAATAAATTAAATTAGATTATATGGGTATTAAATTTAGGTTCATAAAACACATGTTTTTTATGATGGTTTTATTTATATTTTTAATAAAATATAAACTTCTTGGGTAAAAACTAATTACCAAGGTAAAAATTAAAATTGGAAAATGTAAAGAAAGAGGAAAAAATATTGAAATGTGTTTAAATAATGTGATAAAAAAATTAGAGGATTTATATAACTTTTATTAACAAAAAAATCTAATATTTCTCACTTTTGGAACCATTTTTACATTAATGGTGTCATCCTGTTATTGAAAAATAACTGGTGTTCACAAAAGATCTATTTTCTTTACTTATAAAAAGGGAAACTTCCACCCCCTCTTGACACCCACATTCCTTTGAATTTATTTCCTCAAATATATAATTTTACTCTAACTATAACCCCATATCATTTATATAATCCTTTATTATCAATTATTTTTTCTAAGCCATTTATTTCCAAAGTTATTTTCAAAATAATGTTTAAGGTTCCAATGTGAGTATTACTTAATCCTTGTCCTTGTCTTATTACTATTTTCTTCGAAATTTACCATAAAAAATAAATATAATGAACTAAGTATCATTATAATACTTTATTTTTATTATAATAATGCAAAAAACATTATTTATTCCTTCTTACCTACTTAGAAAAACAAAATAATGTTAATTGTCTATTGTGTAGACTACCACCAACATGCTTTAAATATTTTTTTTTCAAACTGATTTAATTTATTTATAATTACCACATTAAATATGAATCACCAAATTATAAAAATATTAGTAATTTAATTATTCTCATTTTATATTGATATTATACACTTACTTAATTATACTCACAAAATGAGATATATCATGTTCATATTTGGGTTTATTTACCCACGAACTTGAACATTTCTATTAAAATATGTGATGGTTTAATATGTGAACCAAAATTATAATATTATAAGAATATAATAAGAAAATAATTATTTTTTTATGTATCTATAGTGGTTACATGAATTATTTAACTTATTAAACTATAATCTTTTATCATTAAAATTCTTGAAATATGCCAACAATGATTCAATTTTCCGGAAAATATATGAAACATGTATAAAATAAGTAAAACAAATATGATAAAGAATAGTTTATATTATTTTAAATATATATTATTAATTTTAATAAGAATTTATCAAATAAATTTAATTTTTTTATTCCAGAATTTTGACACATGGGAGGAATGAATCAGGAACAAGGTAAGAGTCTATTATCTCAAATTTTTGCCCCTTAAAACTTATTTCATATTATACATCATTTTTTCATTGTAAAGTTGTATATACTAGAAATTTATTATTTTTTATCATAAATTTATTATATTTACTGATATAAAATGTTTAATTTAATTTAATTTCAATAAAGGGGTTTTGAATCAAAAATTTTAAAATTTGTAAGGCTTTGTTTTTAAAAATTATATTCTTTGAGAGACATTTGTATTATACACATAATTTTATTGATATGTTGTAAATTATCCCCATATTATTAATAAATTATTAATATATTTTATTCATGGTATTTTAAGTTCAATTTTAATTACTCTTTCATTCAATTTGTTTTGATTTATGTGTTACTCAAGCTATATCAGTTTTCTAGACATAAATACTTTCTCTTTAAGTCACTAATTCTCTACAAGATTATGATCATATAATAACCATTTTTCTCAATATAAATTTTATATAGGTTATTTTCTCTATATATATAGTAAATTTACTTTTTCTTAATAATAAAATAATTCTTTATGAAATACCATATTAAATAAAAGTTTGTCATTTTAAACAATAACTACCATTCTTTCTAACTGATATTTTCCTCCACATCAATATTTTCCATCTTACCAAAGTTTTATTATTTTTTGTGAAATATAATATTTATTATTTTTAATGATCCTTATAATTGTATTAACCTATATTTAAATAAAATCAAATAAACTTTTTGTGATGTTTTTTTTAATAAAGGTATTTTAAAAATTTTAAAAAAAAATTTCCATCATTTTTAAATAAAATGTTTTATTTTAAACTACAATTTTTCTAAATTAAAATTTTATGTATTATTTAAGACTCTATTATAATATATTTATTAATAAGTAATTTGTTAATTTATCAAAAAAAATTATTTCGAAAATTCTCAAAATTAATTTTAAATAGAAACTGGTGACTTTATCCATTATAAATTATTTATAAAAATAAAAAAAACTAGTTTTTAAAAAAATTCTCAAAATAATGAGTTTATCATTATTTTGAATATATTATTCAATATTATACGTTTAAAAAATTAAATTATTTTTCAATTATTCGCGTTTTTATGTAAAAATGGTTTCATGTAAAAATGATCATTTTAATCATGATTTTCAATATAAAATTTCTATTTTTCTCTAACACTATTATTTGTAAACCTATTGATTCATTACGTATGTTTTAATAAATTATAAAATTACAATTTATATAAGAGAAATAACCCTTGACATACTTTGTATTATCTAACCATCGACATTCAATAAGAATTATTTTTCATCCAATTCATTTAATTTTTGAACAATCTATATTTCCTTCATTTATTTGATGTGTGTTCAACTAAATTCTATACATTAATTGATTGGTGATATTATTGGCTTAATTGTATACCCTTTATCTATGTGGTGTAAATAAAATATTCTTTATTATATTTTTTGAAAAGTATTTACTGATAGTATTCAAAAATATTTTTGGATAATCATTTATTTATCATGGGTATATCTTGTTATGATTATTTATGGAATTGTAATTGATTTTATAATAGGATTCCATTTTAAAATAATATAAACTCATTTTATTCCCTTGGATTCATTATTATAATATATAATTATTATTTATTTTATTTGTATCACATTTATATAAGTGATGATGGGTGGAGATATATATTTCCATCTAATTTCATGGTTTATGTTTATAACTCATGGGATATTCAGGCATGGACATATTTACTTTATTCATATGGGAATGGGAATAATGAGTTTTCTCACATTTTTAGGTGTGGACATAGTGAGTTTTTCATATTGGTATGGGAATAATTAGTTTTATCATAAGTTTTTCATATGATTATGTGTGGGACATAGTTTTATACTTGTTATTATAACTATATTATGCTCTCATGGATCATATTTAATTACTCATGTTTCTATAATCACTTGATTTGTTTTTTAAGTTATGTAATTTAGTATGTCATGGATAAGGTTTTATAAACTAATATCTATTGGGTATGAATTTTATTATGTATCTTGATTAAAACTATATTATTATATTATTCTCACCTATGATATTTTATTATTATCTCTTAGGGTTACCATCATTGAGAATTTGATATCACCACTTACATATGTTTCAATTTACCTGGGATATAAATATGAGTTTACCTTATTAGAGGTCTGGAATGGGGTATAGTATGGTTGATTATATAATAAAGGTTCAAAAGTTTTATAAAATAATATTCTTATATAATTGGATGAAACTAAACCTATATGTTCTTTATGGTGTGTTAGATTATTGTGAGATATAATAATAATAGGAAATTTAGAAATCTTTAGATTGGATCAACTCATATGGTATCAATGTTTCTTTTTAAAGGTCTATGGATTTAGAACCATACTTTGGATTGTAGATTTGGGTATCCATATTCATGGGTATTAAGTATTTCAAAGATGGTTTAAATATATTTTTTATTGATTAAAGTTTAAAAATTATTGGCTTTAGAAAATCAAAAATCAAAAGATAATAATTACAGTGCATGTAAGTATTTGTAGTTGAAATCATTGGTCAAAATTTTATATGTTTGGAAAATTATGGGATTCTCTCCATAAAATCAATTTGATGAAGAAGTCTTTTAATGTCAATGGAATAGTTGAAACAATTTAATGAAAGTAAATTACGCTAAGGGGAATCTCCACCTCATTAGAAGAGAAGAGGACATGTGGCTTTTTTCTAAGGAAAATGATGGAAAATTTGAAAAAATTCTAGGGAACTATATAAAATATTCTGTGGGATATTTGGGGAAGATAAACGATCACATGATATCCCAAAACCCTCACATGATCATATCGGCACATGTTATACTTTTCAAAAAGGGAAATTTTATTTAGAATACCTAAAAGCTCAAATATAATAATTCTTTGAAGTAACATGATTTGGTATAAATTTAAATGTGTTGTATAGTGTCAACTAAATACATGGATAGGAAAATGATATATGTTTCATAAATATAAAATTATAGTATAATATATATTTTTAGTGATATCTCTTAAATATGAAGTGTTCTAGGGTATTATATGTTATTAGAGATTTCCAGATAAGATGATAGAGGTAAAAATTCTGAGACTATGGATAGATAATGGAATGGAATTAAAGATTGATTAAGTTTAATAATATTAAAAAAAATATGAAATAAAAAAACATTGTTTTGGCAATGAAGACACCTTAAAAATAGTTTTATTCAATGGAGTAACCTTGTCATTAAAAATATGGTACTTTTGATGCTCATTGAATGTTTATTACTATATATATATTTTAAGGATGTGGTATTTTCATAGTTATACATATCAAATATGTATTTTTGTGTCTAAGAAAATAAAGGAAACCTTATGATAAATGGTACAAGAAGAATCCAACCCTGAGATATTTTCAAAAAAAATAAGATAATGTGTGTTATTCATAATAAATATAAACATTTGAAGTCAAAATGTCATGAGGATAAAGGTATATTTCTTTTATATTCACTAAATAGAAAGAAAAACGACTATTTTGATAACATATGTTGAAGAATAATTGAATGTAAAGATATCATTATTTACTAAAGTGATTAGAATTCCTAAACAAGTGAGGAAAATTCCTAAAAATGAGAATATTCCAAAGGAATGTTATACTAAAATATGAAAATCAGGGGGAGAATAAGGAGATATAGGTTACTATAAGTAATACATTGATGATTACGATGTCAAAGAAACATCAGTGGATATAAATATTTTGAGGATCAAGAAAAAAATTTGGGAAGAAAAAATTGTTATTGACTATACAACCTTAATAGAAAAAATAAGGGCAAAATCTATACTAAAAACTTCATTATGATTTAAAGTAGAGTAAAATAAATTTTAAGTGGATTTTAAAGATGAAGGTGATTCATGAATTGATTAAAGAAATTGAGAATAATTAAATATAGAAAATTCTTTCATGGTGGGAAAAAATG
This sequence comes from Viscum album, assembly GCA_963277665.1. Lineage (NCBI taxonomy): Eukaryota > Viridiplantae > Streptophyta > Magnoliopsida > Santalales > Viscaceae > Viscum > Viscum album. The sequence continues at coordinate 2,021,283,995 of OY728127.1, forward strand.
TCTTCAAAATAGATGGGGATTCAATAAAAAAGTCAATAAATATGGAAACATTGTTTAGAAATAGGAATGGTTAGTTGATGTTCTTAAATTTAAGTGATTTGTATAGATGATATTGTTTCCCTCATTGAAGGTATTGAGATAATATGACTTTTTTTATCCATTATACTGTGAATGGGAAAGGTATTCTAAATGGATATAATTTTCTTATTCCTTGATAGATATCTTGAATAATAAGTACATATCGAAAAAAATATCGTTTTCTAATTTATGATCCTCAAAATATAGTTTTATAATTAAATAAATATTTTTATGGGGTGAAATAAGTATCAAATTTAGGATATTTATACTCGGTCAATAAATGAATTAGTGTGGTATTCGATGAGGATGAGTTGACCACAATATCTATATGAAGGAGAAGATTAATCAAATTACAATGGTGATCATTTATATTCATTGTATAATATTTAGAGTATTTAACAATTCACATTTTAAGGTGTTTAGGGGATTAGTGAGTTGTGATCATGATATGTCAGTGATTATAGAATTAAAAAAATGATTTTTTTTGGTAAAACAGGGATGGAATTGAGTTTTCATTTCTTAATCTATATATTCTATTTAGGTACATGTTATATTTTTAATGGAAGATCCCAAGGTGATGAAACACTATAAGCTACCTAGATGATGTTTTCAAAGGGATGATGATAGAAAATAGTAAAAGTTTATGAAATATATTTAAAACAATGTGAGAATTTGTAATTAACAACTACATGACTGATATTGTATTTTCCACTAGTCAATCTTCATGATACAAATGAAATCACAAATAAATCCACTTGAAGGTAGTGAGAAATTATAATATGAAATGTCAAAGGTATAGTAGATTTTGGACTATTTAATAATGATATTTCAGAATAGGAATTAGAGGGATTTATATATGTCGATTGGGCTGGTTCAATGTATAATCATAACACAACATTGTGTGGTTAATTATATCTTGGAAGATTATGTATTCCTTAGAAAAGAGATAAGAAATATTAAATTTAACTGCGAACCATATAAGATGAGGATATTATAGATACAAAATAATGTACTAAATTTTTATATATAAAGCAACAAATTGAGGATCACTACTAGAAAATAGTCCTTTATTGTGGGTTTTTTCATTTTTTAACATCACTTCAACAGTTATGTGAATATATTTAAAATTAAAAGAATAGTTCTATTGTTATTTTTAAATAATCAATGTTAAAATTACAATCAAATTCAGTAATTATAACAATTTATATTGAAATCCCCACTAAATATAGTAATATAGTGTCTTTCAATATTTTTTTATAATAAAACTAATTATTAAATATCTTTTAATGTTAGTTTTTTATAAAAACCCAACATTGAAATCACAATTAATTTTTATATTTTTTCTACATTCAAGGTCAGTTATAATGAAAAACAATGATTAAATGTAATTCAGCAACTATTTTATAATAACCGACTCTGAATGTCCTAAATAAATATGGGTATAATGGTACATTCAATGTCATTTTTTATTAATATATATTTCAAAAGTCACTTTCAATCATGGTTTTTTCAAATTGATAATGAAAGTTATCTCAATGTCTCTTTTCAATATAATTGATGTTAAAATTTAGTAAATTTTTTAAATTATATATTATTTAATATAATAATCCCAAACCTACAATAATAATTCTAGTATAAAAAATAGTAGATAATAGTAAAAAATTGAAGAAAAAATATAGTAAAATACTCAATAAAAACATTAATACAACAAAAGTTACCAAAAGAAAAATACAGATTTACTGAACATTTAAATGTACATCTACAAAGTAATCAATCCTTAAAAATATTTTGTAAATATAAATTTAATATGGTATAATTATTTATCTGTATACAATGAAACATCATAAAAACCCTAAAAAAAGTTATAAAACAAATAATAAAAAATATTATTTTAAAACATTAGAGGTATAACATAACAAACCATTTGAAAATACGATATTGATCCAATCAATATTATCTCAAAAAAACTATAAACATAATAACAGCATTCAAAACATCCTCTTGGATGATGAAACTATGGTTATGAAATAATATATTTAAAATAAGAAACAATATATATGTGATTTAAAGAAATTATTTAATTATATAAAAGTTATATCCCTAAACATTCACATATTTAATTTTATTTGGATTTTTTTTGAATAAGTTAACGTTGTTAAAAAAATCATGACCTGTATTTTCATATATTAAATGTCAAAACATATATAAAAAGAATTTTTTAAGATTAAAGAAATTGTAGAATTGAATAAAATTTAAATATTCAATATTTCATGAAAATTATTATGAACTTCAATTAGTAAATATAATAACTAATATGTCATTAATTCATGTAGGAAAAATAAAAAAACACACACTATCAAACCATATAAAAAATTCTACATTAATGATATTATGAAAAATATTAATTCATAATTATATAATTTTTCCTACCTATCAATGAGTGAAAGAAACCAATATGTGATCTTTATATTTTCTAATATTTCAAATATATATATAACTATATCTACATTATCCATATATTACACAGTTATTGAATTTTATTTTGGATCCATAAAACCATAAATGGATGTTCTATCATTATAGATGAAAAGAGTGTGGAGATACCAAATTAGATAAGTAATAAATTAAGTCATTATAATTTATATTTATATTAAGAAACAATAATTGAAATTAAGATTTACTTAAAAGGAAAATAACTTCAACATTGGTAAAAATATATCATCAACAATTAAAATATCCATGATATCATTTTTTTAAAATATATCTAATGAATAGTATCTCCCACATATGTCAGCAGTCATCAAAAAATCATAATATAGTGAAAACATAAAATAATTCAGATCTAATTTTGTTAACCCATTATAAACCGGATATGTAAATGAAGGTTCTCATTTCTAAAACTCGTGTTTATTTCATAATGATTCCTTTGATATTGGATACTCCCATTATTAAATACATTAACCAACATTACAATATCTAGTTCTAATTATATAATCTTTACATTTATGGATTTGATATCAATAAATTAGTCTTGTTTTTAGACATCCAAAACATATAACATAAAATGGAAATATTGGATCCTTACAATACCAAGGAACTTTTGGTATAGAGGTTTATAGAATTTGGAAATACTATTTCAAAGTATTCATTTCCAAATAGTATATATTTTTTCAATAAAATTATATCTTCATAACAAATAATTACTTCGTTCAAGGTAACCTCCATATATGGAAATAAAAATTTATTAAAATTTTATCTCATCCTTAAGACCTATAAAAAATTATATGAATATGTGGGATGATAAAGAAATCTCAGTAATGGGGATAAAAAATACCATTACTCTGTTTCAAAATCATGAGATCTTATAAGAGAGTTTGACATTAACAAAAAAATCTTTGATCACAAATAACCATTTACTTACACATGAAATTATATTTACTACCAAAAATTTTTATAAAATGCTTTTTAAGAAACCCTAAATAATATAATCTTAATCATTATAGATTCATAGAATGTATGAGAACCCATGCAAATAATTTTCTTAAAAACATACCTTTTATCCATAATGGTAATAATCATTCCATTAAATAAAATTTCATTATCATACCTTTTGAAACCAAAATATCTACTAGTAAAATCATTATAAATCATTGAATAATCATTTATATAACATGGGATATCATCTTCATGTAACCCTTACAAATTGAATAACTTACTCAGATAATTCAATCATAATACTTCAGAGAACATAATGACTTCCCGTTTTATTAAAGAGACATATTGGGCTCACCTATAATTAAAAATAATTTACAAGGACCATAAAATTCATAATAAACACAGAATCATTAATTTAAATTATCAAGCTCATAAAAATATACATTTCAACCAATAATTAAAATATTTTGGATATTTATATATCCTTTTGCATTAAAACACAATCTTCAAAATTAAAAAACCTATAAACATGGGAAGGGGAATTTTTTCTAAAGAAAACATATAAATTTTTAATGTCATTCAAAAATAAAATAATAGTTGTTTTGAAAGCATAATCCATTAATATCTTATATGTTAAAATAGAGCATTCATTTTTCTGTTTTATAAATAAAATCTAAATATTATGAATAAAATATGCAAAAATATTAATTTTTAGAAACTTTAAACTAAATTCAAAATCGGTATAAAATATACATTATAATTTATTTATTTAAATATAAATATATCAAAAAAATTATTTTAATAATATAAACATGTAATACAAATATTTTGAAAATAATTCTTTAAAATATTTAAAAAGATATTTTAAGGTAAAGTATCCATTGTGAATTTATATATTTTAAACTAGAGAAACAATAAAGGAAATAACTTTGAATGATTTTTAAAAACTTTAATTTTATGTTAATAATTATAAAGTAGTTAAATAATGAAATTTATACACCACACAAAAGATAATATGTGGTATAAAGAGCTTAAGTCTCAAATAATTGTAATTGATATTAATAATCCATTACCTCTAGTATGACTTGTCACATACATTCTTTGAATGTTGTATAATGAAACTATAATTCTTTTTCACAATATTTAAAACCTATTATATATTTAATACAATATAATTAACTCATCTATTTCATTTATTTTAATGAAATATTTAATTACTCAAACTGTTAAGCACGTGTCTAGTGTTTTTGTGACGTTCGGTTGAAAATTTGAAAAAAACCCTGGTATATTGACCACATTAAAAGAGAAATATTTGCCATAATATCAATAATAATAACAACGATAACAATAATGTAATTATAATTTTTATACATATAATAAAATATTATAATTAATCATGAAATAAAAATGTAGGAAATGAATCATATCGCTCCATAGAGGTGGTATTACACCTGTACACAAGAGCAGAATTATCATTTCTAAATACTGGAAGGGTAAAATGGAAAGTAATTTATTATATTTACAAATAAAAATTATTTCATGAATATCTTGTTGGGACCATTTTGGATGGAGAAGAAAGTTTGTATAGTTTGTGATTGTAGAGTGTTGTCTTTTGTTATCAAATTGGATAAACCAATTCACATTGTAAAAGACTTAGTAAACCAAAAAATGCTTTGCTAAATTGTGTTTCACAAATATCATAAGTTAGTAGAACTTTTGATTCAATCCTTATGAAGGAAATGGGGAGTAAAGGTGCTTCCAATCATATTCAGTTTTAATTGGACGGAAAGATGCTAGTAGAAGATAGGAGAGGTTCGGTACTTTCCATTGAAATTACGAGGATTATTTGTTGATTTTTATTTCACAAATATTATTAGTTAAGAAATTTTTTGATGTAAACCTTATTAATTAAAGGGGTGAAAAGTTCCTACCAGTCATATTCTGTTTTGATTGGAAGGAAATATGCTAGTGGAAGATAGGGAAGGTTCAGTACTTTTCGATTAGAATGTTATGATGCTAAAAGAGTTTGATAAAAGACTATATATCATGGAAGATATGGTTCATGATTCAAGTGGTTGTTTTTTGAATAATCCAGATGATAGTGAAGCGGCATTGGTGTTCTTTCCAGATCAAATTTTAAAGTGGCTCAATTTCCCAATTTTTTCCAAATTTTTGGGGTGGAAAATCGGGAGATGGAGAAATGTAATTATGGTAAAGAATGATGCACTCAATTTTGAATATGTCTTGGTAAGTTGTGTGAAAGTGGAGTTCCATGATCCAAATACCAAAATATGGAAAACGATAGGCTTTCACGAAAGATTGGTTTTTGCGTTCAAATTTGAAGGGAGTTTGGAATGTTGCGTGCAATGCATGATTTGATGTCAAAACTTCAAAAATTGCAATTTTATGAAGTGTACGAAAGATTCATGAAGTGCACAAAATATTCAAGAAGTGTTTAAAGTATTCAATATGTGATTCAAATATGAATTTGTTGAAAAGGAGACTTATGTGCCTAATCTAACATCAAATGGGGTTTTTGGCGATGCATCAGGATCTTATGCGACACATCGGGCTTTTTTCACACAGGGGTCGATGTGGTCTATAAATAAGAGGTGACCCCCTCACATAAAGTAATATCAAAAATTATAAAAATCCTGAGCTCCACAGAGCTAAATAATTTTAAGTAAAGGGGAGTGCGTGAAAGAAATAGAGTTGCGTTCAATAAGGGAGTTTCACACAACATTGAAGTTGTGCGCAAGTGGTTTTTTGTGACAAATGTTAAATCTTGCACACATGGCATAAAAGTTGTGCGCAAGACACCTAAATAGAAGAATGGTGGTGTCTTGCGCACAAATTCTAAAATATGGCATTTGGTGAAATTTTTATTGATAAATACCTTTACATTATTTCAAGCATAGGAATAATAGAAGAATGGTGGTGTCCTTTTATAGTGAAAGAAATGATTCAATTGGAATTACTTAAAAATATAAATATAATAAATTATTTTTTATGTGAAAATTTCATGAAGTAGAGAAAATTTAAAATATAGTATATTTTAATGTTGAAATCATTCCATTTACTAAAATTTAAGTATTTTATGTGGCATTTTAGACATTATAATTGGCTTTAACCCTTTCATTAACTAATTTTAACTTTAACCATGGTGACAAGATCTCAATACTAAAGGATAATAAATTTACATAAAAGGTAAAAATTTTATGAAAATAGTCAATGGATTACATTATCGATCATATCTCATTCAACTATCCCTCATTTAATATATTTTTTATTTTTAAATATTCTAATAATATATTATTTATCATAAAAATCATTAAATTCACTTTTAGAACTATTCACATATTTTGATTTTAAATACATAATGAAAGGTATGGAATTCAAATATGAACACCTTAAAAAATAATAATAAATTATGATTAACTATAAAATCCATTGGACACCATAATTCAACCAAACCATATTACTTTTTATGCTTTTAAAATAAATTACTTTGATTTTTCTAGTGATTGCATAGTCTTTGTATCAACGTTGTTTAAACATTTAAGGTAATTATACCATCATCAGAAGTTAAAAATAAATTAAATTAATTAAAATAAATTAATTAACTTCAAAATCAAGTTTTATATTGGTTCATAAATTCTTATTATACCGATATTAATAGATAAGAAATATTAAAATAAATAGAGTGACACTTTTGGATTTTTTCTATGCTTGAAATAATGTAAAGGTATTTATCAATAAAAATTTCACCAAATGCCATATTTTAGAATATATAAATTTTTGGAACAAATAAACTAAAAAATATAAGTAATTCAAGTGTTATATATATTTTTAAAGTATTATTACATTATATTGGACTTTAATTATCTAATTTACCTTTGTTGAGGTTGAAAATATTTACCCTGATAACTATTCCTTATGATAAAAAATAAAGTTAAAAATTTTACCAAATTTGAACATAAAGATTCCAAATTTAGAACATATTTTAATAAATTAATTTCATAAAATTTTCATAAAATATATTTAAAATAAATCTACAAAATGTGATAAGAAACTATTTTTCAAGAAAAATGTATTTTATGTTTAAAAATGTTTTTTTAACAAATTAAAGTATAATATCAATTAAAACAAACTTAATTAGATTATTTTTAATACAAATATACTAAAAAAAATTAAATAAATTAAATAAAAAATAATTAATTTTTAAATAATTTAATAGAAAACACATTTTTCTATAAAATCTGTATTTTTTCACAATTCACTAAAAATTTAATCTTCCCATGAATTTAAGAAAAATATAACCCAAGATAAATTTGATATAACATTTTCAAAAATGATATATTTTTTATCAAATAATATTTCTAAAACTAGTATGAATTAATTATAATATTCACTCACATATATCAATAAAAAGATTTTAGAAGAAAACATATTTTAGAAGAATAAAATGACTTTATTAAATATTGAGTGCTTATTTATTAATAATCAATCAATAAATTTTTATTTAGTAATACAAATTTATATATTACATAATTATATTAATCCTATTTATACCATCCAACTCAATTCCAAGGTTATAATGATAATATTCAATATAATATTATTTCAGGCTTTACTTATGCTCGGTGTTGCATGTCTTATATGCTATAAAACATACTATTAATTTAAAACCACATTCTGCCACAGTCCACCCCCCCCCCCCCATTTAATAAATTAACCCCTCATAATTTTACCATTATATTGGTAATAAAGGTTTTAAAATTTGAAAATAACTCTTTTGAAAACCCATATCGTTAGAAGGATTAATGAAACATCCTTTAAAAAAGAGGGAAACTGAAATATGAAGGTTATCTAAAATAAGATGTAACTATGTTTCTAAACTATATAGGATTATTAGGAAGTAAAAATATTGACAAGTAAGAGAAAAATAATTTACAAAAAATGATGGGCGTGACAGATAATATAGTCACCAGAAAGTTAACAATGACAAAACCACAAATCAGTAGGGGTTAAAGAATACCTTCAATCCATCATAAATAAAGGTAAAAAAATATTTCATGATCCCTTTCCTTGAGTTGATGTTTTAATTTACCATAAATATAGAAAATATGAAAAAAATATACTTACATTATTTCTTTATATTTCATAAAAATGATTTATTCCATTTGTTGTTCTTTCATAAAATTTTAATTTTACCTCATCTCCTACTCTAAGAAATAAATATTCAAAATGAAATTTTCATTCATTAAGCACTAAAATAAAACCATAATTGATCATTGGATCCACAAAAGGATAATAATTTATTCCCCATGTCCTTATTCTTTAACCAAATCCAAAATGGTTATCACAATTAAGTTAACAACAAATATAAATAAATATGACATTAGTCTAAGAATATTCAACAATAAAACCAAAGGTTAAGCATTAAACATTCCCTAAATAAATAACCTTAAAATTATTAAAAATATTATTGAACTATTTAAAAACATAAAAATCATAAGAACATGATCAAATATTCTTTTGAGATCAATTTAATATTTATCTACAAACAAAACTCGTCCCTCATAAAGTAATATGCTTAAATATCTATATATAATAAACAAATTATCTATAAAATATGATAATATTTTTAATAAATAACCTTAATAATCATAAATATTAAAAAAAAAATTATATATACTAACAAAAGATAATTTACCCATTTTCTTCCAATGAAATTCATCATAGATAAAAGTATTTCCATTTAAATTGATCATATAATGTTTCTAAAATAGTGAAATTCTTAAACAATTACATTAATCTTCAAGTCACTGAATAAATTTTTAATCCCAAGTTTATCTGAATGATTAATCATATGTTCTCAATATATAACAACTCTTTTATCCCAATTAACCATAATTACCTCGATATCAAATATCATTTTAAAACTTTAGGTTATTAAAACCGTTAAAATTTTGTCCATAAAATATAAAATAATTATTATTCAAATAAAATTTTAACTAAAACACAAACAAACACAATGGTTTTATTACCATAAATTTCTCCCAAAATATTCTTAATCATCTCAAAATCTTATCACTTAAAACATAAAAAGTGTTGTGTAAACCATTGAATTTATGATCAATCATAAACTTTTAAAATCATGATGGTATTCACAACTATTATTTAAACCTCAAATGAAAACATTCTAGTATCAAAATTTATATAAAAACTACTCTAACCCCAACTATAACAACCCTGGACCTTCACATCTAAATCTGATTCTTAAAATATAATCTTCATATTTATGTATTTGGTACTGATAAATGTGAAAAAAAATTCCATCCAAAACATATATCATAAAATGGAAATATTGGATCACTTATATACTGAAGGACCTTTGTGATTTATAGTTATATATAATTAATGAAAAATATTTCAGTGAGAATATTTCAACACAATATCCATTTTTCCATAAAACAAGTTCTTTATAAAGGCACTCTTGCATTGTTCAACGTAACATTCATATATGGAGCCCTAAATTTTTGAATTGTTCTACTCATCCTTAATTCCTATAAAAAATAATCTAAAAATTTGGGTTCATAAAAAAATCTCATAAATATATGTATGGATAAAAATAAATTCATTAGTCCATTTAAAAACCATACGGTCATATAAAAGAGTTTTTCATTAATATATTAAAATTTGAACTCATATAATCATTTACGTGAAAATAAAATAGTATTTACTATCCTACATTTTTCATAAAATACATTATAATAAAACCTAAAGGAAAAAATAAATATCAGTATGGTTTCTTAGAAAACATGAGTACTTGGGGAAATCATTTTTTTAACACACATTCTACCCTTAAAGGGAATAATCATTCCATTAAACAAAATTTCATTATCTTTCCTTATGAATCCAAAATATTTCTATTTAAACACATTTGAATGAAAATAAAATTCATTTATGTTCCTTGGGATATAATCTTCATTGAACCCTTAGATGAACCCATATAAGAACCTCTATAAAGGTAATAACCAACCTATTTAATTCCAATATAATTCTTTAGAGAACATATTATTTACTCATTGAATTGGAGAGCAATATTTGTCTCACCCATCACCATAGAAAATTAACAAGTACCATAACAATCATAAAACACATATAAAATTTTATTTAAATAATCAAAATCAAGAAAATATACTTTTTATCCTATAAGAAAAACATTTTCATATATTGATATATCCCTTTTTGTTAAAACCTCATTCTCAAAACAAAGATAACTTGAATAAAGGGAAGTGGAGTTTGTATTTGAATAAATCATGGAAAATTTTAAAATAATAAATACATAAAATAATGGTTATGTTGTTAGAATAATTTTTTGACATGGTATACATTAAAATAGAACATTTATTTTCTGTAAAGAAAGTCAAAATGTTCTGTAATAACATATAACCAGATTACTTTTGAAAACAATTTAAAAAAATAACAAATTGAACTAAAATTACCTTAATTTTTTATTTCTGTAAATATAAATATATCCATGAAATTATTTTAATAACATGGGTATGGAGTAAAAATATTAATAAAATAAATATTTAGAATATTTAAAATGAGGTTTTATGGTAATGTGTCCCTTATTACAAGATAACTTTTGAACCAATGAAAAATTAAAGGAAATGAAATTGAATCTATTTATAAACATGTTAATTTTTTATAATAATGATAAAATAAATCCATAATTAATTTTATACCCCACCAAAAAAACATGTGGTTAAAATAGCTTAAGACCCAAAGAATGGGAATTGAGACTAGAAATATATTACCTCATGTATGACTGGTCTCGTATTTTATTTAAAAAATATATAATGATTTTAAATTAATTATTTACTTTATTAAAAATATTTAATTGATTTAATACCTTATCCTTAAGAAATTTATTTCATTTATTTCAATGATATATTTAATTATTTATTCTATTAAGTCTATGTCGGGGGTTTTGAGGGAGTTTAGTTCATAATTTAAAAATGTCTTCGATATGTTAAAAATTCATAAAGAGGTAATTATTCCATCATCTCTATAATATAAATAATAAAACAATTTTAATTTTTATACATAATAAACAATTTTTAATCAATCATGAATGGTGGATATAAAAAATGAACCACATCACTAGGTGGAGGCAGTATTCCACATATACGCACAAGCGACATTATCATTTTTTAACAGGTCGAGAAGTAAGAAAATAATAAATATATTACATTTATAAAATTAAAATTATTTAATAAATTTAATATATATTTATTAAATCCAACATAATAACTAATATTGTGAGCTGGTGATGAAAAATTAAGTATATCACCTCATGGAAGTCAAAGTCCGCACATATGCACTAATGATGTTTTTATTCCCCATAGGATGGAAAATGATATTAATAATGATGTTCCATTAACATAATAATATCTAAGTTTTTTTAGGTATTTATTTTATTATATTAGAATAGTTATGATAGTATTTAAGGATGTATAATAAGAAGTAAAATCAAAATGCTTGGTTGATATGATTACATCCTCTTTAAATAATATCCTTTAGATCTCTCCTTAAATACCTTAGGGATAATATTTTAAGAATACCATAAAATGAAAAATTTATATAAGGACATTAAGAAGAGGCTTTAGTAGGATTTCGTTGATCTATGTTCCTCCATGTGGTGTGAAGAATATAGGAGAGGTGGTGTCCTTTTTTAGTCAAGGAAGTGAAACACTGGGAATTACCTAAAATATATAAATATAATAAATTATTTTTCATTTGAAAGTGGAACCAATTTTTTAAAAAATATAATACTATTTATTTTAAATTTTAAAAAATATAAATGAATAAAATTTGGATATATTTATTTTTCATTTTAAACATTATCTTTGGGTTTCACCCATTCAATAACAAATCTTAACCTTACTCGTTGTAACAACATTTTCAATAATAAATGGTTATAAATTCACTTATAAGGATAAAATTGTCTCCAAAATGGTCAAGGTATGAAATAATATATAAAATAACATCCCAATTTTCCTTTTTCAATATTTTTTAAATTTTAATATAAATAAAAATAAATTATTTTAAATTAAATACATTAAAGACATTTTAAGAACTATTCACATATCTGACATTAATTACATCAGGAAAATTACGGAATTATAATATAAACTATTTAATAATCAATTATACATTATTATTAATGAATAAATTTCATTGAAACAATAATTTATCCATACAATAAAACTTTTATGTTTTTAAAATCATTTACATTTATTTTTATACTATTTGCATAAGAAATGTATCATCATTGTGTCAGCATTTATGGTAAAAATTATAAAAATAAAAATTAAAACTAAATTAAAATTATATAATTTTATTAATTAAGTTAAAATTAAATCTTATATTCATTCCAAAAATATTTTTTTCCAAATGTGAACATATACCATAAATTGTAAACAAGAGAGTGATGTTTTAGAATTCACCATCACTTAAAAAATAAAAATAGTCTTTATCATTGTCAAATGGAATATAAATACATTATATTTTAATATGTGAAGGATTTTTTGAGTTAAAAAAACTCAACATAAATAATTTTCTTGTTGGATATATTTTGAAATCATTTTCATATTAGTCATAACTTTATCTATCTCATTTACCCTTTCTGAGGTGACAAAACATTACCACAGTTTTTACTCCTTATGACCAGAGATAAAGATCAATTATTTAAAAAAATTAAACCTATTAATTAAAAATATGGAAAAAAATTAGCAAATTCATTTCCTATAATTATTATAAATTACTTTTATAATAAACCTAAAACACGATGAAAAATTTGTTTTCAAGAAAAATGCATTCTAAGTATAAAAATGTATTTATACAAAAATAAAGAAAAATTTAAATTAGAAAGAAGGTAATTAGATTTTATTTCATCCATTTAAAATAATGAAATTTTAAAACTAATAAAAAAATGTGACTCTTTAAATACATTAATGGAAAAGAAAATTTTTTATAAAATCAATATTTTTTTACTATTCCCTATCAAAGTAATCCTTTCAGAAAAATCCCAAAACATACCATAAGGTAATTTTTAAATGATGATTTAAAACATGGTATCCATTTTTATATAATAAATTTTCTAAAATTTATACATATTAATTAGAATATTTTATTAAAAAATTAATAAAACCCATTTTTTATGGAAATGTATTTTGGAAGAATAAAATGACTTTACTAAAAATTGAGCACCTATTTTATAATAATTAATCAATAAATTTTTATTATGTAAGACCATTTTTTATATATATTTCAATTCATTTTCTCCTACAAATTCCCTACAATTAAAATATTAGGTTTTAATAGTCATATTTATAATATTATTATTTCATGGTTCATTTAATCATGGTCTTGTGTATCTTATATGATATTGAACATTGTATTATTTTAAAATTTTGTGGTGTTACACATATATTAAGAACATTTAAGAAAATATTTATAACGACCCATAATTTACATTCATTGTTAATACTTCAAAATTTAATTACACTTATTACAACATATAACAAAACCATGATAGGACCGTATAGGTATAGCATCTTTAGAAACTGGGAAAAATAAAAAACTGTTTCATAAAGCATTTACACTATCTCCCATTTATTTCATCATTTCTATATTCAATTTTTCCATATCTTACTTAATAACCTTCTTCCTGACCTGGGGAAAGAAAACATACAAAAGGGTGAGCTAAAATTCTCAGTAAGGGTAAACAAAAAAAATATCAATCACATCATATTCATAAGAACATAACATTTTGGAAATCTTACCCTGCAAAAGTGATCAAAATTTCATAACATGGGATAAATCATGGTAGTGAAATGTAATCACACTAATCATAACATAAAACATGAAGCTTTGTGTCATACACACATAATCATAGAGAATCATTTCTTGTTATTCAAGACTCATTTCCATGACTATCTTAGTGGACAAAGTCCATTTCTGGACCGAGTTCATTCCTTGTTTTAGTCTTGTTTCACTGAACCGGTTTAACTTGTCGTTCCAGCCATGTCTATCTCATGTTATATAAAATCATTACCCAATGCATTTTAAGGAGATATAGGTCCCACCAATCTCATAATTATACCATTATTATGTGTTCCACAAAATCATAAATCATACATCATTGCATAACCCATATAATAAAAATGGGATTCTAAAACATCATGACATCATAAAACAATTCATATAAGATAATGGAATTCATAAAAATAATTTCATCACAACATAATAAAATCAATGTAATAATAGGGATAGAAACACAACCCTTTATTATCTTAGATGGAAAATAATTTTGATAAAACACTTGAACTCCATTCTTGAGGAAAATATCATTTCTACATCAAAAACACTTTTCCTTTCATAACATTTCATAAAATTCTAAACTAAAAGAAGTTGATTAAAAATAAACTTGAAAACATGTAAAGGAAGCTTCTTGGAAATAATGTTTTAAAAATCCATTCATGCCATATAAGTTAAAAAAAACATTCTTCTCGTACTTTTTTCGGAAAAGTCAAAAAGTACTTCATACGAAAAATGACAAAAGATTCCTTTCATATCTTTTACTAAAAACTCACCGAAGGGTAAAATTGGATTTAAACAATTGTAGGTGGATGGAAATAATATTACATATTGAGGAAACATGGATGTGGATGATAAAATACACCCCAGTAAATTCCAAAGTATAAACAATCTCAGATAAAAATGAGATTGTGATACTTCCCTTACCTTAGGTCTGATTTACTTCGTAAGTGTCCGAACCTCCTCTTCTTTGAAGCGTCTCTTTGAGACCTCCTTTTAGGGCACTAAAATTGGTCTTTGAAGAAGACCAGGACCTCTAGGATGTTTCTAGGGAAGTGGAGAGGAGAAATTTGTAGGGTTTTGCCGATCTTGAATTCTCAAAGTGGTGTGAGGAAGAGAGGGAGGAGGTGCCCTTTTATAAGGGAGGAGAGGGGCACCTTTGGAAAAACTAAAACTATTATTTTATTATAAAGCCATATTCGGTTTTAAATAGCTCCAAATTGATTTATTTTGAATATAAGGTGGGGATGGGTCGAAATCCTCTCATCCAATATAATTTTTACATGTTTAGTTTACTATTTTAACCTTATCATTTAGATTTAATTTTAAGTTAGATAATTTTACTTTTACCGTGTCTTTTTGTGTTCTTACACTATAAGGTTAATAAAATTACTATAACAATAAAAAATAACCCCAAGTTGTTTATTATTAATATATATAACCTTATCTAAGTTATTTGGCCGAACCATAGATTTTTAGGAATAAAATAACAATTAATAATATAATATTTGTTTTAAAAACTATTTTATGTCAATTTTGTAAAAATCATAACAGAATGATTAGTTAGAAAAAAGTTATTTAAATCAATACTAACATGTCATATTAATCTAAAAAATCAGTGGAATTCATAAAAAGTCTCAAATTACATTTATTTGGGTATTTATAACATCAATTATGTCAATATTTCATTAATAAGATAATTACTGCATCATCTTTGTGTCATACATAAATTAAATTATTTAATGTATAAAAATTACTAATAAAATACCATTATGTAGGAAATCTTTTTAGTTTTCTATTTAATATATATAGTAGAATTTATCTTATGTATAACCCTATATTAAAAATTATTTACTTA
This sequence comes from Viscum album, assembly GCA_963277665.1. Lineage (NCBI taxonomy): Eukaryota > Viridiplantae > Streptophyta > Magnoliopsida > Santalales > Viscaceae > Viscum > Viscum album. The sequence continues at coordinate 2,021,300,259 of OY728127.1, forward strand.
TTAAACATTGATTTCAACTATTTTAACACTTTTTAAAATAAATTAATAATAAATGTCCTAATCTAATCCAAGTAGGACTAAATGGTCATATTTTATTCCTAAGGTTGTTTTTGGTCGAATTACACTTATCCAATAGAATTAGGACATGTGTTAGGGTAATAATAATATCATTTGTACCCTTAATTACCCTATTTACTTTTAACCGTGGTAAATAAAAGTAAAAAAGTTACTATTCACCAAAAATTATTTTCATCTCATTGAACCACATTTTACTTACTGAAATCAACCGTGTCTCTCAGATTTTTGAAGTTCCACTCACAAAAGCGGTAAAATTATGTTTTATGTAAATTTGCAAATTCACCTAGAAGGTGGGTAAAAGACGGTGAAAAGTTCAATAAAATTTTTATATATCCAAAATTATTATAAAATTACTCCAATGAATTAGATTGAACTTATATAGGTATTATGTATCAATTTTGACCTAAAATAAATTTAAATAAAATAAATAATTATTTAAATAAAAAGTCGGTTTTTAAATAGTAACCCAGTGTTTTCACTATTCATCAAAAATTGAAAGTTTCCAGAAAAATACCAAAATTTCACCCTAGGCTAATTTCGATATTAAAAATCCAAAAACGAAGTCCATTTTGAAAAATAAAATTTACAAAATTTCATAAAGTGGTTATTACTATTCATAACGGCTAGTTTTAATAATATTTTAATAGCATATCGTTGTTTAGTGAAACTCTATATTGCGTACGATGCAAGCTATCAAGGAAGGTCACAATTGCGTATAAAGCAAGAAAAGCTAGTGTTGTGTGTAGTGAAAGATTCCTTTAATGATTTATATAAAATAAAAACAAAATACTTCTTATAAAAGTCTCGGATGTTACATTCTACCCCCCCTTAAAATGAATTTCGCCCTCAAAATTCGTCACTTGTAACAAACAGATGAGGATACCTCTCCCTCATCATATCCTCAAGATCCCATGTGGCTTCTTCTAATTCGTGGTTCCTCCATAAAACTTTCACCAAGAAAGTGGTCTTGTTTCGTAGAACTATTTCACTACGATCGAGAATCTCTATCGGTTTTTCTTCATAAGAAAGATCTTGTTCCAGTGGTACAACTTCTGAGCTGAGTACATGTGAAGGATCAGGTATATACTTTCTCAGGAGAGATACATGGAACACATCGTGAACTTGAGAGAGATTCTGTGGAAGCGCCAATCGGTAAGCTACCTTCCCAACACGATCCAGTATTTCAAAAGGACCAATATACCTAGGGCTCAGCTTTCCCTTCTTTCCAAATCTCATTACTCTCTTCCAAGGAGATATTCGTAAGAACACTTTATCACCGACTTCAAAGTCTAAGTCTTTTCTTCGGTTTTTGTCATAACTTTTTTGTCGACTCAGAGCTGCTCTTATGTGTTGTTGAATAGATCAGACCTTTTCTTCCATCTCATCAACAATATCATGTCCTAATAGCATTATTTCCCCAATTTCATCCCAGCAAGTTGGATTCCTGCATTTCTTTCCATAGAGAGCTTCATAAGGAGCCATCTGAATACTGGAGTGAAAGATATTATTATAAGAAAATTCCACCAAAGGTAGGTGTTGATCCCAACCACCTTTGAAATCCATAGAGCAATCTCTCAACATATCCTCTATAGTTTGAATTATCCTCTCAGACTGACCATCTATCTGAGGATGATAAGCAGTGCTGAAACTCAACTCTGTATCCAGAGTATGCTGAAGACTTCGCCAGAACTTTGAGATAAACCTCGGATCCCGATCAGATATAATAGAAAGTGGTACTCCATGCAATCTTACCACTTCCTTTACATATATCCTGGCAAGATGATCCAGAGAGAAATCATCTCTAATAGCAATGAAGTGTGCAGACTTTGTAAGGTGATCAACTATGACCCAGATAGCATTATTGCCTTTGGATGTTTTAGGAATTCCTGTGACAATGTCCGTGGTGATGTTTTCCCATTTCCATTCGGGTATGGGTAATGGTTGTAACATCCCCTTAGACTTCTATCTCTCAGCTTTAACTTGCTGACAAACCAAGCATCGAGAGACATATTCAGAAACATCTATTTTCATTCCATCCCACCAGAAGTACTCTTTCAGGTCCCTATACATCTTCATGCTTCCAGGATTAATAGAGAATTAAGAACTTTGAGCCTCATCCAACAGCTCCTTTAATTCGAGGATGGGAGGAACACAAACCGGATTCTTGAACTTTATTATCCCATCACAATCGAGGTTGAATTCAAGAACATTTCTCACCTTCTTTTGTAACTCTACATCTTCTTTCTGTGCCTCTTTAATCTTCACATGTATAGATGGTTGAACATTCATTTGAGAAAGATACGATTTTTCCCCTTCCATTATAATTCCAAGATCCATCCTTTGTAGATCTATAAATATTGAATCTTTTGTGATCCTCATCATGGATAAGCTAGCATGGTCTTGTCGACTTAATGCATCTTCCACGTTGTTTGATTTCCTACGGTGGTAATGAATTGAGAAGTCGTAATCCTTAATCAGCTCCAACCATCTTCTTTGGCACATATTAAGCTCATTTTGTGTGAAAATATACATTAAACTTTTATGATCAGTATAAATGTCACACCTTTCTCCATAAAGATAATGCATTCAAATCTTTAATGCAAAGATTACCACAACTAACTCCAAATCATGAGTTCGGTAATGTTGCTCATGGATTTTCATCTGTCGTGAGGCATAAGCTATAACAATATCATTTTTCATAAGAACACAACCCAATCCCTTCTTGGATGCATCACTATAGATCACAAACCTTTCTCCACTACAAGGCAGTGTGAGCACAGGTGCACTGGATAACCTTCATTTCAACTCCTTGAAATTCTCTTCACATTCCTCCATCCAAACAAACTTATATCCTATCCAAGTCAACCAGGTGAGTGGATTAGATAATCTTGAAAAAGCTTTCACAAAGTGTCGATAATATCTTTCCAAACCAAGAAAATTTCGGATCTCAGTTACTGTTGTTGGTCTTGACCATCTTTCGATAATCTCTGTTTTTGCTAGATCCACAGATATCCCCTCTTTTGAGATTATATTACCCAAATATGAAACTTTTTGAAGCCAAAATTCACACTTGGTAAATTTGGCATAAAGCTTCTCCTTTCTCAGGGTCTTCAATATAATTCTCAAGTGATCTTCATGTTCTTCCTTGCTCTTTGAATATACAAGAATATCATCTATAAAGACTACCACAAACTGATCAAGATAGTCTCTAAAGACTCTATTCATCAGATCCATGAAGAGAGCAGGGGCATTATTAAGACCAATTGGCATCACTATAAATTCATAGTGTCCATACCTTTTACGGAAAGTTGCCTTTCGTATATCCTCCCTTTTGACACTTAATTGATGATACCTGGAATAAAGATCAATCTTGGAAAATTATTGAGCTCCGCGTAGTTGGTCAAATAAGTCATCAATGTGCGGGAGAGGATATTTGTTCTTCATAGTGATCTTGTTAAGTTCTCGATAATCAATGCAGAGTCTCATTGATCCATCTTTCTTCTTAACAAATAGAACAGGTGCTCCCCAAGGTGACACACTAGGGTGTATGAATCCCTTATCAAGATTCTCTTGGAGTTGCTTCTTCAATTCCTGCAACTCAATTGGGGCCATTTTATAAGGTGTCTTTGAAATAGGTAAAGCACCCGGTACGAGTTCTATTGAAAACTCAACTTCACGATTTGGTGGAAGACCCGACAATTCCCTCGGAAAGACATCATCAAACTCCCGTACAATGGTCATATTCTTAATCGTGAGTTTCACACCAACAATTTGAGATAAATAACCTTCATTTAGTGGAATCAAGACCTATAAGATGGAAGAAATTTCCTCTGAAAGGTTATGTTCATCCTTGCATCGATAGAAAATCAAAGATTGATATGGAATATTAAATGTGACTTCCCTTCTTTGGAAATTGATATGAGTTCCATATAGAGAAATCCAATCAATGCCAAGAATCACATCAAATTCTACTATAGGGAGGATCACAATATTTTCTAGAAGCACTTTCCCACAAACTTCAATTGGAGAAGAATTATAAACTTTTGATGCGACTGTTGTGCCATTTGGGGTTTTCACAGATAACTCAAGATCTAATTGTTGATGTAATAGAGTGATACCCTTCGAAAATTATTCAGGAATAAAGCAGTGGGTGGATCCAGAATCAAATAAAACATTTTCTACTTTAGAGTGGATGGTAAGTATACCTTTCACCACTTCGTTATCATACTCCACATCCCTGATAGAAATTGCATGTGACTTTCCTTTGTCTTTATCCTTAAGAGTTTGTTGACGTCGATCATCATCAACAACCATTGGATTAGGGAATTGATTGGCATAATGCCCCATTTCCTGGCACTTGTAACATTGAAGTGTAGGAGGTGAACTCTGTGTAGCCTTTTCATTGTTCGCATCACTTGAAATCTTCTTCCCATCATTGAGGCATTCAAATTCCTAATGGCCTTCCTTTCCACATTTGAAACATTTACTTGTCCCTTTAAGACAACTCCCTCCATGTTTCTTTCCACACTTTGAGCATAAGGAAAAACTCGTCTTCTTTTCAGTGTGCTCTTTATATTTTCCTTTGAATTCCATTTTCCTCTTCTTATCAAACCCATATGACTGATGGGTTACTCCAATCTCCATCTCAACTTTGAGATAACATCGAACGATTTCCTCGTAGTTATTGAAGTCCCTTATGTCTAACGCCCTTCTAAGACTTGGTTTTACGCCACTAAATAATCGATCAATCTTACTCTCAGGTTGGATAATAATACCAAAAGTGTACCTTGCAAGTCTTGTAAAATTTGCTTCATAGGTACCAACATATTCATCATCCTTTTGCTTTAGTTCAAGAAACTCTTTCTCCATCTTTGTTCGAAGAATACGAGGGAAGTACTTATTGAAAAATTAGTTCATGAACTCGTCCCATTCCATGGACTCAATTTCATCTCTTGGCCTCATATTCTTGATAATATTCCACCATTGATCAGCATCACCTTCCAAACGATACACTACTAAGATGACTTTATCATGTTCAGAACATTGAATAACTAAAAATATCTTTTCAGTGGTACTGATCCATTATTTAGCAACTAATGGATCAGTAGACCTGCTGAATGAAAGTGGATGCTGTCTCATGAAGGATTCAACAGAATGTTGCTCCTTCCATTGCTCGTTTGGAAGTCCTACATGATTCATAGCTTGAGAAAGTTGTGTGACCATGGCCACACGATTTTTCATTCTAGCTCCCATAACGTTTGGTTGCTTAGGGGGACAATCATTGCATTTCCCGTCGCATTCCGTATTAACACGGTTCCTTCGGGTTCCAGCCATTGACTAAAACCAAGAATAATAGTTTGAGAAACACTAATTATAATAGGAAAACTACATAATCAAGAATAAAATTTCAAACATAAGGTCTTATCCTATGTTATTCATGGCCATTTCTAAAACACTAATATTGTGTTCTATGCTTAGACTTATCCTTAGGGTTCTTACAAAGGCTTTCACATCCCAGTTTCCAAAGGTTGACTATACCTTTCCTCTGATACCAACTATGACAACCCATACTTTACATACATTGTTAATACATCAAAATTGAAGTATACTTATTACAACATATAACAAAACCATGAAAGGGCCGTATAGGTATAGTGTCTTTAGAAACTGGGAAACATAAACAACTGGTTCATAAAGCGTCTACATTGTCTCCCATTTATTTCATCATTTCTATATTACCTTTTGGAATATCTTACTTAATAACCTTCTTCCTGACCTGGGGAAAGAAAACATACAAAAGGGCGAGGTCAAATGCTCAGTAAGGGTAAACAAAATAAATATCAATCACATCATATTCATAATAACATAACATTTTGGAAATCATACCCTGCAAAAGAGATCAAAATTTCATAACATGGGATAAATCATGGTAGTTAAATGTAATCACAATAATCATAACGTAAAACATGAAGATTTTTGGGAAAAGTCAAAAAGTACCTCGTACGAAAAATGACAAAAGATTCATTTCATATCTTTTACTAAAAACTCACCGAAGGGTAAAATTGGATTTAAACAATTGTAGGTTGATGGAAATAATATTACATATTGAAGAAACATGGATGTGGATGATAAAATACACCCCAGTAAATTCCAAAGTATAAGCAATCTCAGATAAAAATGAGATTGTGATATTTCTCTTACCTTAGGTCTGATTTTCTACGTAAGTGTCTGAACCTCCTCTTCTTTGAAGCGCCTCTTTGAGACCTCCTTTTAGGGCACTAAAATTGATCTTTTAAGAAGACCAGGACCTATAGGATTAATCTAGATAAGTGTAGATGATAAATTGGTAGGGTTTGGCCGAGCTTGAAGGCTCAAAGTGGTTTGAGGAAGAGAGGGAGGAGGTTCCCTTTTATAAGGGAGGAGAGGGGCACCTTTGGAAAAATTAAAAATATTATTTTATTACAAATCCATATTCGGTTTTAAATAGTTCCAAATTGATTTATTTATAAGATAAGGTGGGTATGGGTCTAAATCCTCTCATCCAATAGAATTTGGACAAGTTTAGTTTACTATTTTAACCTTATCATTTAAATTTAACTTCAAGTTAGATAAATTTACTTTTACCGTGTTTTTTTGTGTTCTTACACTATAAGGTTATAAACATACTATAACAAGCCAAACGAACCCCAATTTGTTTATTATTAATATATATAAGCTTATATAAGTCATTTGGCCGATCCTTAGATTTTTAGGAATAAAATAACAATTAATAATATAATATTTTTTTAAAAACAATTTTATGTCAATTTTGACGCTATTTAGTAATTGATTTTTGTAAAAATTATAACATAATGATTAGTTCAAAATAAGATTATTTTATTAACTACTAGCATGTCATATTAACCTATAAAATTAGTTGAATTCATAAAAAGTCTCAAATTACATTTATTTGGGTATTTATAACATCAATTATGTCAATATTTCATTAATAATATAATTACTGCATCATCTTTGTGTCATAAATACATTAAATTATTTAATGTCTAAAAATTACAAATAAAATACCATTATATAGGAAATCTTCTTATCTTTCTAATGAATATTTATAGTCGAATTTATCTTATGTATAACTGTATATTAAAAATTATTTACTTATTAAACTTTGATATTAACTATTTTAACCCTTCTTTAAATAAATTAATAATAAATGTCCTAATCTAATCCATGTGGGCCTAAATGGTCATATTTTTTTCCTAAGGTTTTTTGTGGTCGAATTAAACTTATCCAAAAGAATTATAACATGTTTTAGGGTAATAATAATATCATTTTTACCCTTAATTACCCTATATACGTTTAACCGTGGTAAATAAAAGTAAAAAATTACTATTCACCAAAAATTATTTTCATCTCATTGAACCACATTTTACTTACTGAAATCAACCGTGTCTCTCGGATTTTTGAAATTCCACTCACAGAAGCGGTAAAATTTAGTTTTATGTAAATTTGCAAATTCTCCTAGGAGGTGGGTAAAAGACGGTGAAAAGGTTAATAAAATTTTTATATATCCAAAATTATTATAAAATTACTCCCATGAATTACATTGAAATTATAAAGGTATTATGTATCAATTTTTACCTAAAATAAATTTAAATAAAATAAATAATTATTTCAATAAAAAGTCTGTTTTCAAATAGTAACCCAGTGTTTTCACTATTCATCAAAAATTTAATGTTTCCAGAAAAATACCAAAATTTCACCCTAGGATAATTTCGATATTACGAATACAAAAACAAAGTCCATTTTGAAAAATAAAATTTACAAAATTTCAACAAGTGGTTATTACTATTCATAACGGCTAGTTTTAATAATATTTTAATAGCATATCGTTGTTTAGAGAAACTCGGTATTGCGTACGATGCAAGCTATCAAGGAAGGTCGCGATTGCGTGTAAAGTAAGACAAGATAGTGTTGTGTGTAGTGAAAGATTCATTTGATGATTTATATAAAATAAAAACAAAATATTTCTTATAAAAATCTCAGTTGTTACAATATTATAAGTAATTCTACATAAAAAGTTTATATAAATTATAAAAAAACAAACCTCGTATTTTAACGGGTGAATAAGGCTAGCTGAATAAATTATAAAATATATAAACCATTATATCTGTAACTCTGGTCACCTCCTCAGTAGGAAATGATATTGTATCAGAAAGTTAAATAATATCAAAACCCATTTCTCTTACATAGCTTGGCTGCATAATACAATGTTATATATAATCCCAAAAATTATTTATAAATTTTTTTTCTATAATATGTATTTGGGGATCTCCAGCATGAAAATCATAGTTCAAGGTTCAGTTTGATTGATAAGGTGGAGGATCTAGGTAGTTAAGTTGTGTAGGATGCATGTGTGTCCCAATTTTTTCAAACATAGAATGAACATATGGTTTTATGTGATCATAAATCAACTTATTCATTTATCATAGATTCTCACTTAAGGATTCAATCCCACCCATAAGTTTTTCCTCCCTTTTTGTTGTACTAGGATGGCCAGAAAATTTATATTACCAATACCCACCTCATTTCCCCTTATGCATCTCAAATGTTCATGATTTTATAATTTATTAAACTAAATGCCTATCATTTCCTCGAGGATTAAGGCCCCCAGTTTTTTTTCTCCTAAAGGGTGTCCTAAAATATTATATATAAATATTATACTAGTGATATGATTTTAAGAAATACTTATATTAATGATAAATAATAATTAGTTTCTTATTGTTTTATTAGTAACTTATTTTGATGGATCCACAAGAAACACCCCCCTTTTGAACCTATCCCTTTACAATTTTTCATTTTTTTGGGGGTGATAAATGGATGAACTATAACTCTTCGAGATCACTAATAAATTTACCTTTTAGTTAATAAAAATCTTCGGCAATCATTTTACCCTATAGTAAATGATACCATTCACAAAATAAAGTATAAGGGTATATATTATATGATTAGATCTCTTTGTGTGATCTCTTGGAGTCTAGTTATATAAGAATAAATCAATAAATCCTCATATAATTAATCAATATTTTTATAAATAAATTTTAAACATAATAATTATCATACGAGAACAGCTTGCACCCACTAACTGGTGAAAAACTCCTCTCGTGTTTCTACATATAAACAATTGTATTTTAGAAAAGGGTTTTCATTCTATTATTCAAAAAATATAAATTAAATTCACTTTTGATTTATAATATCTCTATATAGTTACATTAAGTTTTATCCCCATCTTCTTATTTTCTTTCAGATCATGAAAGTTGAATGTAATATATAATTTAGATGATTAAATATTATTCATTTGAAACATATAATATTTGAACAATTGAAAATCTAAATCAGTTGATATATTTTCCATTATGGACTCCCATATTAGGTCAACACACCTCTAATCATGATATAAAATTCTAATATTATAATAATTATCCATGGCTATATAACTCTTAAAAAATTTCCATTTAAGAAAAATGGGTTATTGGTATCAGCAAATTCAATTTGAAACACCTACACCCCAAGAGAATGTGAATGTCTTGGTTAACTAGAAATATTATTTCTAAAAACCTAGGGTATAATATTCTCAATAAAAGTAGTGGAATCACACTAAGAGGCTCACCATTAGTACTATAAATAATTATAACAAAAAAGTTTAATTTAAATAAATATTTTAATTCATAGATATATATTAATATGAGAAAACATACAAATAAATTAATAAATTTTCATCTTAATCCATGGCATGCATTTAAATAGATGAATATAATGACAATATTTCTATCTGTATTTGATTAGATTTAAATGATTCTATGAATTAATATAATAAAATATTATATCTATTATGTTAACTAATATAGATGAAGAAAAATAAATATATAAAAAAGATTAACATAAACAAAAAATCCCAACTAAATAATTATGTAAGGATTATTCAACTATAAAATGTGTAAATAAAATGATGAATATAAAAAGTAATATAAAAATATTATAATTGACCAAAATTTATAAATTTAAATATCAATGTTAAAAAATATTTTCATTATATATAAAACATTAGTTAAAAAAATAATGATTTCAAGCTTCTTCACCCAAAAAATGTGCAACTAAAAATGAAGAATATAAAAATTAATTCAGAATGGTATAAATAATCAACATCTATAGATTTAAATATCCTTGTTAAAAATAGTGTTTTAACATCTGTATTTCATTAAAAATTAGGCAAATATTTTTTATTAAATAGTTTTTTTAACTAAAATTGAAGACTATAAAATATTATACCAAAATGGTATAAATGATCAGTATATAAATTTAAATAAAAAATTTATAAAGAATAGTTTTTTTACATGTGTATGTTCACAATAAATATTGATTTCAACCTTCTTGAATGAAAAATTTACTAACTAAAACTCATGTATAAAAATTAATACAAAATGGAAGATGTGATCAAAATCAATGTTTTTAAATTTCCAAGTTAAAAAAGTTTTAATTTTACATGTCTATGTTTCATAAAGGGAAATAAATATTTGACATAAATGATCATAATAGTATGTGAGTGTTTTATTGTATATATTTTACATGATCATTTCATATAGCATTAACTATGTCCATATAATAGTCATAGTTATCCTCAGGTAATTTTTTAATATATGAGGAAACTACACAAACGCCAAAAACTTCATCGACATCCCCATAAACCAAGTCAAATTGTTTCCGTTGAAAAATGATGGACTACAGAACATGTTTTGGTTCAATGACATAAAATATTTGTTTTTCATGAGTCACCATGACAAATTTTTCCTCTTTATGGTTAAATATTTTCAAATAAACAAGTGGTTCCATAATCATCATGTTAAACACTACATTTTCTATGAACTCGAATACACTTAAACTTTGTTACTTAAAATTTAATATAATCAATCTTCCATATATCCTCAATAAACCCAAAAACATTTTGTTTATACATAAAATTGTATTTAACTTTTTTCATGGAAAAATTCATTACTTTAGTGACAACCATTACACCACAATTTTGAATGGTATTGTGGTTATCATTATTTTTTATATAAAGTTTGTAACCCTTAATATAAAAGTCAGACCATGTAATTATATTAAATCATGGTCCCCTCACTAACCATTTAAATATTTCAGATTTTGATAAATTAGTGTTTTCTTTCTCCTTATATAATTATTTGAATGTATTTGTATGATCATTCATCAACAACTTTTCAATTATTTTCAGATATCATAACTTTTTTCCAGCAATATGTTTTCAAATATATAGTCAATCCTCGTCTATGTTGTTCAAAATCTATAAATTTTCGGGAATAATTATATTAAATAAAATTATTTTTAATTTTAAGGCATAGATCCTCTTATCTTTTCAATTGATTACACATGTCAACATATGAATATACCAATGTCCTATACTTTATATAAGTGATTAATAAAGGTCTCAACCACCAACTATATATATATATATGATCAACTAAGGCCTCAGTTATTAATATATTTTTAATGTATCCCTTAAAAATTCTCATATATCATTAAAATTTATATATATAATATAAATATATTGTTCCATAAATCCTTATCTCTTCAACTAAAAGAATCACCAGATGAACCAATATATCACAAAATGTGGAAAATACATCACTGATTAAAGGGTTTGAGTTGATATTAATTATCCAACATTGTTAACAAATGTGGATCCCTAGAATTGATTGAAATTGAATTAAAAAGTCATTAAACATGATGTTAGAGTTTCTTATTGTAATTGGAAATATGAAACACAATTCAACTGGTTGAATTATTTATATTAATACCTAATTTTCATGATATTTAATCCCTATTAACTCCAAATGTGTCATTGAAACTAATTTTTCCATATTCATATAAAACCAACAATGTAATTTAATACCATTAAAACATTTAAAGAAATGTATCTTCTCACTCTTTCATTATGTGTAACATTTCGGAGGTAAATGTGTTATTTTAATACTTTTGTAGTGTGAGATAACTCCTAACATATTATCATATATTTTATGACTAGTATTACATTTAATATATATTTTTTTCTTTCCTTTGATGTCTAATAAATTTCAAATAAAATTGTTACAAATGTATTTCTCAACATGAAAAACACAAATGTTATGTTTTACCAAGAAAAATATCTAATAAAGAATATAAAATAAGTTGGTCCATTTCTTCTATGTATTTTTTTGATGACCCAGTGGTTTTTTCTTTGCAAATGTGACATAAATGTTTATCACCTTGTTGTAATATTCTTATATTTAGAAATGTTATGGAGGAAAATATATCTCTTTTGAACACTTAAATACAATTATTAGTCATTTATAAGGATGATCCTTAAGTAAAACTAATCAATAAACCACTTACATTTTATTTATCCCATTATTCAGTTGATGATATGGAGTCCATTATTCATATATTAGACATGATTTATGTCCTTCATCACTATATCTAGATAATTTTTCATTTCCAATAACATCATTTATAGTGATCATTATTTTAGAATGAAAATGAAAATATATTTTCTTATATGTATCAAAAAACATTACACTTTCCTCCTATATAAATTTTTAATTATTGATGAATTATGATATATAAGAATCAATATCATTTAATATTTTTTTGATCTATAAATTATCAATCTCATCATAATATATTTTTTCATACATATTTAGGGGGATAGGTTATAAAATGTCAGCATTATAGGTCATTAACTATGTTGGCTATTGTTTTTATCTTATGGATTCATTACATCTGTTCACAGTCCCATTTTGGGAATTGTAACTTAATATTTAAAATTGGGAATATTTTATCAAATATATTCCATTGCGATGAATTAGTAGGGTGACATAGGTTTCTATTAGATATTCTCTAATTTTTATTGCTTCTTATCCTTTTTCTAGCATTTGAATTGGAAAATAAATGCTTCAAATGAGGAATTATTAGAATTTATCATATTGTAATGGCATGAGGTTTTGTTCCTATATTTGAAAATGAATCATAGTTGTATATCACATCTATTTTATATCATGATGTCACATATTTGACACCTTCATCCAAATGTCCATATTAATTTTTAAAAATAGATAGTCATTGGAGAACCCATGTATTTTCTTATTCCATCATCCTATTGAACATAATATTTTTTTACATCATAATTGGAATTTAGAAGACCATTTCTTTCTAAAATTAACTCTTTCAAAAGATCACAAAATTTAGCAACTCTTTTTTCACTTTAACCATTTTACTATATTATGTTAACAAATCTTAAAACTTTTTAGATAAATATAAATTTAATACATACAAGGTATAATGGTTTTTCATTATCCCTTTATAATAATTCAACAGTTTCTATTTTTTCAATGGATTCAACACCTACATCATGAATTAATTCTGAAATATGATCCATTTTTCATACTAAACATCTTAATCAACATTAGATATTGAACTTTTTTATATTTTTCCATGCCAGATCTATCATTTATAACTATGAAAAAAATCCTTCCAAATCATATGGTCTTTGATTTCTTTACACCATAATTTTATCATTGTAGTTCCCCAACCCAGATTCCACTTAAAACGATGCTCTGGATCGGACAAACAGTTCGTATTAGGAGTGAATCCATATATAAAAAAGGATATTGACTAGCATGCAGTGTGTAAAGATTGGATAGTGGGTAGACTATACCCTCTGGTGGTGATAAAAAATGGTCTATATAAATATAACATATTAGAAGAAAATAAAATAACTTTATTGGACTAGTAACCCACCATAGGGAATGAATTATAGACAATAGTAGTAATAATCAATAATATCAACATACAACTTATAGAATAAAATTCCATATTTTCTTAATCATGCATATCATATCAAGTTATAAAAAAATAGAAAAATAATAGGGTCATTGGTGGATGACCATCCGTATATTCTTATAAGAATACTGATACCAAAAGACTGACACAAAACTAAACTCCATATAATGAAATAACCTCTCTGGTTTTATTCCATCAATCCCATACTAAACAACCCAACATGATCATTATGGTACAGCTCCTGAGCATAAACCCTTACCTAAGTGTAGAAGCATAAAACATGCACACATCTTGAAGGGCCTCGGTAGGGTGTGAGAATATATTTTAGTAATCCAAAACCAACATGTATATATCTTACATATTTGATAATTTATGTGTTCTAAATATAAAATAAATGGTAGAAAATGAAAAATAAATAACTACCTGCTTCACTTATTCTCAACAACCACAGGCAAGAAATCATCAACTTCAGCCATCACTGGAATACCATGTGTCCCCAATTATTCAAATAGAATACATCCTGTGTATAAATATGTATAATTTTAGTGGTGAGGATCATTTTCTTAAATCCCAAGGAATCCCTCGGTGAAAATGAATATTAGGTAAACCCTCAATTTCTACCTCTAAATCACCACCTGACACATCTTACCCTCAAGAATATCACTAGAATCTAAAAATGCATGCCCAATTAGTACATTCTCCCTCAGACCTCAGCTAAAAAACCTCATCATATTAAAGCCTGACAACCTAAGGAATAGGATTTTGGTCCTCCAAAATACTAACCATGGGATAAATAGTCGACTTTCTGAGGCACAATGATGTTTATCTTCCATAATACTCATTATCATCTCAACAACCAATGTCTCGAGGAATAGAGATATATGTCCTTTCAATATCCTATCCTTGTGTCCTCAAATAATAATGTGAGACTTATCCCCAATTTATAGTCGCATCACCATCAACTGATTTATCCTCACCATCCATTTGGATTTCTATGGAAGGCCCCTTAAACCTCAGTTATGGTTAACACCATCTTTAGACATAACTAACAAAGTTCTCTACCCACCCAATTGGTGAACACCTCCTCATCATCTAATTCCAATTTGTGTGCACATGACTCCAAAAGCATGACTTCCAATCATGGGGAGCAGAAATCACAAATAAAGTATTTAATAAACATCATCCCAACACCTCATTCTTGGGATTTCATGTTTCTTATCCCAATGGTCTACACTATCCAATATCACACAGACAGTGACCATAGCATGGTGACCTCCTCACCTAAATCTGATGACTATGTTACCCAACCTAGCCATCAAAATTACTTAATGTATTTGTTAAAATCCCAACTAGATAATCACATTACCTCAATCTAGGTGGTCATCACCACCTCAGTCCTTGGATCAAGCCATTCATTTTTCCAGGGACCCCATCGACTTTAGATGAAGAAATTAATTTAATATAAAACACATACCCATCCTAATCTTATCAAGTGTTATAAATACTATTACTAGGATTATACCATTTTTAATCATGGGGGAGCATTCCCATAGACATATAATGTGATTAAAATAATAACTAAAGGAAAAACATTAAATTATTAGGGTCTCTCTCAGACAACCCAACAACATGCTCAAGAACGCACCCCCCCCCCTCCTACACTATAAAAAAAACAGAAATATTGGCACTACCTACCTATTACTGGTATAAATTATCACATCCAATATTAGCCTCTAACTCAATCCTATTTAAAATAATTTTTGTTTTAGATAAACACCATAGAAATAGGGTAAAATGTCTCACATGGATTTTGCACACCATATGGAAAGAGAATGTATAAAAGGAAGGTAGAATATTGAAGGTATTACAGATTCATATCACCTGAGACCGACATTAATCAAAATTGATATAATTTGTAGGATTTGTATTAAATCCGATATTTGTGAGAGGAGATATCCAATGGATTCCTTTAGGATAACCAAGCATTGGTTAAAAGAAGAGGGAAAAATCTTAAAGGAAAATAGGGAAATTGTAATTTTTCCATTTTAAAGAGGTCACATGGTTACTGCACAGTTTAGAAAACTACATTACACCTTTTCGATTCCCACTACCATAGAACCTATATTACATGGCCTAGGAACATGGTTTAACAAACCATATTCCACCCAAGTAGATGCCACTTTCCATGTCTATACACCTCTCGCAGTTAGGTTCACAGTCTAACTCTCTGTGCCTAGACCATGTAGAGCCCCCTATTAAAAACTACAGAGGCCTCACAAGACCCTGTTCCTCCTCTTGTATGGTTTTATCAATATATTTTTAGTGAAAAGGGGGGGTTTAATGGTTACTCCTTGGAGGTAGCAGTGTTTTTCCAAACTATGTGCCTCTGCCTGTGCTTCCTGAAACATTGGGTGTTCGGCCTCTAATGCTCCAAAAACCCACCAGAAACCCCGAAGAACATTATGATCCTTAAAAATAATCTAAAATAATTCCTTGTGTTAAGGAAAATCGTTGAATTATATTTTTAATATCAATAAAATAATTTTATAACTCACCAAACATGAAAAATTCAAACATGTTGAGGATTTTGACCCACTCCAAAAACATAGGACATTATAGCCTCCCCACCTTAACAAATGTCATCCATGAGATATAAATTATTATGTGGAGATAGTACCGAACATAAATAACTAATTAAAATAAACATGTTCTACAGTGGTTATAAATTCACTAATTGAATCTCTCAAGGAACTCCTCACCATAGGTTTACCTACCCCAGTCACTTCCTGACCCAAAACTCAAAATTTGGATGCTCCACCAACCATCAATGGACTCAAAATTCCTCCCATAATGCATCTTCAATATTTAACCTCCCCAAGTGCTCAAAAAATAAATGTTTCACAGATGAAATCATCATGTTCCACATCTCAGTAGATGCCCACCCAGTGCTCATGTCCCACACATCACCTCTAGGGTCCCGAATCTCATTAGACGCTCATAAGAAGTCTTGGGGCCACATACAGTTCATATATAACTTGCATCATAGAAATTCCCATATGTAAATGCACCTCATATATAACTTACACCACATTGATAACCATAAATCATCCTAGTGTCTTACACCTTATATATATATATATCATGCATCTCAGCTTATGCCAACTTATTATCCAGTGCCCGGTTTGTCCAAAATTAAATCTGGGACACCTTGTGAACCAAAAACTAGGCATGCCAAAAAAAGTTCAATGATAACATAAAATATAACTCATTCCATGATCATGGAACACATCTAACAATGGAGGGATCTTCAGTCTACACCGAACCCATCAGGTCAATAGCATGAACTAGGCTCTGATCCAGACTACTTGAGGTTTGGCATCTATCTGATGATTAACCAACTACCAAACATGAACCCCATTGTTAGGTTCCATTGTATTTTCGTGACATCTCTCTATATCTAAATACTATCCAACAGATCCTAGAAAAAAAAATTTAATACCTCAGATCCCTAATTAATCCCAAGTACCAGGCATCTTATTGTTCAAGAAGGCTTCTTGTAGAAACTCTCTAGATGACTAACCTGTTTTAATGCACAACACTACTTCAGGGTCCAATAAAAATACATCCTCACATGTCACAACTACTTATACTATAAGAAGAAATCAAATATACACTCCTTGTTGGTCTTCCTGTGTCTCTGTCCTGAATGAACTACAAAGACTTTTCATGGTTTCATTTCTTACTATCTAAAGCATCACTGCTAACATCACTTAATGCCTTCACCTAGATCAGGTATGACTAGACCACCAAATTTCACTCAGCTATCAACTCATGATTCATCACATTTTGGAATGAGGATAACCTAAAGTTTATTACCAACACCCTGGTGGTGTTCTATTAACCATCCTCAAAATGCCTCACTCTCAATGTGTCATTGACCACTATACTAGGAGATAAATGAGAAAAATCTATGAAAGTAAGTGTCACCCTATTGAAGGCTCAATAACTCCTGATCTCTATCCACTAAAAGCATATCAGAGGATGAATTTTTAAATAAAATGGATCCTAATTCCTTCTAAGATAATTCATCATTTCTGCCTTCATGTACCTCTATGACCTACCAGTACCATGTCTATCCAATGAGCATATATTCCTCTAACATCACCCTCCACTCTGGGGGTGTCCTGAGCTATTCAATGACATTAAGAAGTTCCTCCATCTAGTACTCTTCCTCTTGTGGTCCACTTTACCTTGAAATAGTGTTGTCTTCATCGAATAGAACTTTCATGTCATGTATTCCATTGATGGTACATCTCCCTAGGCTCTCATATCAATATCATGTATGACACATACCCTGCGTACCCAGAGCATATCATCAATCCATGGACAAAAATCCACTATACCCTATAAATACTTCACCCATTCTAGACTATGTACCTATTCTTGTACCTATGTATCATGATTTTCCGGCCCTTAGGGGCCTCAATATATGAATTCTCAAGTAGAACACAATCACCGCTGTAAAGACCCGAAGCAAGACGTACATGGACATTACATTACTTTTGCGGAATACTTATTACATAACAAAAACACACACACAAGGATCGTAATAGTTTAGTGTCTTTGGAAACTCGGAATATAATCTTCTAATCGTGGTGAAAGATCTTCAACATCTCCCATAAATATCGTCCTTTTTTTATACCTAAAACCTTTGTTTATATCCTGAGGAAAATAAAACATAAAAGGGTGAGCTCAAATTCTCAGTAAGGGTAAACAAAAGAAATATCAATCACATCATATTCATAAGAACATAACATTTTGGAAATCTTAACCTGAAAAAGAGAGCATAATTTCATAACATGGGATAAATCATAGTAGTGAAATTAAATCCCAATAATCATAACTTTAAACATGAAAATTTTTGACATACACACATAATCATAGAGAATCATATCTTATTACTAAAGACTCATTGCCAAGACTATCTTAGTGGACAAAGTCCCTTTCTGAACCGAGTCACCCTCGTTTCAGTCCTGTTTCACTGAACCGGTATAACCTACCATTCCATCCATGTCTATCTCATGAGATATAAAATCTTTACCAAATGCATTGGAGGGAGATATAGGTCCCAGCCATCTCATAATTATACCATTCATATGTGTGCCACAATATCATAAAACATACATCATTGCATAACCCATGTAATAAAAATGGGAATCTTAAACATCGTGACATCATAAAACAATTCATATAAGATAAAGGAATTCATAAAAAATATTTCCATCACAACATAATCAAAACCATGTAATAACAGGGATAGAAACAGAACCCTTTATTATCTTATATGGAAAAATAATTTTGATAAAACACTTGAACTCCATTCTTGAGGAAAATATCCTTTCTGCTTCAAAAACACTTTTCCTTTCTTAACATGTCGTAAAATTATAAACTAGAATAGGTTGATTAAAAATAAACTTGAAAACGTATAAAGGAAGCTTCTTTGAAATAATGTTTTAAAAATCCATTCATGTCATATATGTTAAAAAAACATTCTTCGTACTTTTGTCGGAAAAGTCAAAAAAGTACCTCGTACGAAAAATGACAAAAGATTCCTTTCATATCTTTTACTAAAAACTCACCGAAGGGTAAAATTGGATTTAAAAATTTGTAGGTGGATGGAAATAATATTACATATTGAGGAAACATGGATGTGGATGATAAAATACACCCTAGTAAATGCCAAAGTATAAACAATCTCAGAAAAAAATGAGATTGTGATATTTCCCTTACCTTAGGTCCGATTTGCTTCGTAAGTGTCCGAACCTCCTGTATAATGATTTAAATAATTTAATTGACTTATTAAAGAATCATATTCCTTGTTATGATATCATATATGGTTCACTTATGACTTTATATTACCCGTTCTTTTGTAAATTCCATGTTAAAGAGCGTTTTGGGTAAAATTGTTTCATTTGTCGTCCGTGTTTTGACTTGTAATTATTCATATGATTACTTAGATCATGATTACTTAATTCCAGAATATAAAACATGATTTATATATATATATTCAGAATATACATATATATAATAAATCAGTAAATGTAAAGAAATACACCGTTCATGGAGACGGTAGGTCGTACGTACGCATGAACGCTGTTTTCGTTTCCTTATTAAGTTGAACGGAATTAAGTAGATGACATAAATATATATACACATAAATAAAGTATAATTATTATGTCATATATTTCATGATTACTTATTATATAAACTTTATAATCATTCATCAATGGTTAAAGTGGAGAATGAATCTCATCGCGTCGTGGAGACGGTAGTCTGTACGTACGCACGAGCGATGATATCGTTCTCATGATCGTGGGACTGTATTGGAGTGTATGTATACTATTTGAGAATCAATATCACTTTAAAATAATAATATATAGTTATTATTTACACCATTATACACATCCAAGTAAGGTGGTGGTGGAAAATAGATTTCACCACGGCGTGGAGACGGTATTCCGTACGTACGCACGCGCGG
This sequence comes from Viscum album, assembly GCA_963277665.1. Classification (NCBI taxonomy): domain Eukaryota; kingdom Viridiplantae; phylum Streptophyta; class Magnoliopsida; order Santalales; family Viscaceae; genus Viscum; species Viscum album. The sequence continues at coordinate 2,021,320,762 of OY728127.1, forward strand.
TGATTTCATTTTCCGTAGGATGGATAGACGGTGAAATAGGGTTTTTTTCATACTTACAATAACATATCAGTATATTAGTTATACTTATTTTATTACTTCATAATGAAACAACCTAAGAAGAAGAAGTGGAAGAATAAATAAAGGTGAAAGAATCGGTAACAGAAATTACCTCTTCTTTGAAGCGCCTCTTTGAGACCTCATCTTAGGGCACTAAAATTGGTCTTTGAGGAAGACCAGAACCTATAGGATGTTTCTAGGGAAGTGGAGAAGAGATTTTGGCATGGGTTGGCTGAGCTTGAAGGCTCAAAGTTGTGTGAGTAAGAGAGGGAGGAGGTGCCCTTTTATAAGGGAGGAGAGGGGCACCTTTGGAATAACTAAAAATATTATTTTATTATAAAGTCAAGTTCGGTTTTAAATAGCTCCAAATTGATTTATTTAGAGGCTAAGGTGGGGATGGGTCGAAAGCCTCTCATCCAATAGAATTTATACATGTTTATGTTCCTATTTTAACCTTATCATTTAGATTTAACATTAAGTTAAATAATTTTACTTTTGCCGTGTCTACTTGTGTTCTTATACTATAAGGTTAATAAAATTACTATGTCAAGACAAACGAACCCCAAGTTGTTTATTATTAATATATATAACCTTATCTAAGTCATTTGGCCGAACCTTATATTTTTAGGAATAAAATAACAATTAATAATATAATATTTGTTTTAAAAACTATTTTTTGTCAATTTTGACACTATTTAGTAATTGATTTTTGTGAAAATCCTAACAGAATGATAAGTTCGAACAAATTTAATTAAATCGATAATAACATGTCATATTAACCTAGAAAATTAGTGTAATTCATACAAAGTCTCAAATTATATTTATTTGGGTATTTATAACATCAATTATGCCAATATTTTATTAATAAGATAATTACTGCATCATCGTTGTGTCATAAATAACTTAAAATATTTAATGTCTAAAAATTACAAATAAAATACTATTATGTAGGAAAGCTTTTTAGCTTTCTAATTAATATTTATTGTAGAATTTATCTTATGTATAACCCCATATTAATAATGATTTACTTATTAAACTTTGATTTTAACTATTTTAACCCTTCTTTAAATAAATTAATAATAAATGTCCTAATCTAATACAAGTGGGCCTAAATGGTCATATTTTATTCCTAAGGTTGTTTTTGGTCGAATTAAACTTGTACAATAGAATTAGTACATGTGTTAGGGTAATAATAATATCATTTTTACCCTTAATTGCCCTATTTACTTTTAATCGTGGTAAAAAAAGTAAAATGTTACTATTCACCAAAAAATTATTTTCATCTCATTGAACCACATTTTACATACTCACATCAACCGTGTCTCTCGGATTTTCGAAATTCCACTCACAGAAGCGGTAAAATTAAGTTTTATGAAAAATTCAGTTTTTTAACTACCATTTAGTGGTTTCACTATTCATCAAAAAATGAAAGTTTCCAGAAAAATACCAAAAATTAGATCTAATCAATATTTGATATTATGAATTCAAAAATGATGTCTATTTTATCAAATTCAAAATATATCAGTTGCATTAATTAATTTAAAAATTAATTCCCGTCGTCAAAACAAATAGCGTGTTCTTAAGAGATAATAACTATCAAAAGATTGACACTTGTTTATGACTGGTTTAAATGTGAAATTACATCCAATGACCAACATTGTATTAAATTCTAAAAATATATTCTAAATATACTTTAAAACCACTCAAATTAATAATTTATCACTATTAATTATTTCGATTAAAAAAGTTGTTTTTAATTATAATTTAGTAATTTTCACTATTCATCAGAATATGAAAGTTATCCGAAAAGTACCAAAATTTCACCTTAGGCTAAATTCGATACTCCGAATCCAAAAATGAAGTCCATTTTGAGAGCTAAAATTTCTAAAATTTTAAAAGGTGGTTATTACTATTCATAACCGCTAGTTTTAATAATATTTTAATAGCATATCGTTGTTTAGTGAAACTCGTTATGGTGTTCTACACACACTATCAAGGAAGGTCGCGATTGCGTGTAATGCAAGGCAAGTCAAGGATGCGTGTTGAGCAAGATCCTTTTGTTGTAGCGTACAACACAATACATTAATAAAATTAAAAAGAATATTTTTCATAAAATCTCGGGGTGTTACATTCTACCCCCCTTAAAATGAATTTCTCCCTCGAAATTCATCGGGGTTATAAATGGTTTACTATTGGAAAGTTTCTTTTATAGAAACCCACATCGTAAAAAGGAATACTGAAACCAATCTTTAAAAACAAAAGTATGAAACGTAATGGTTACCCAAATAAACTAATCACTGGGTTTCCACATAGGTGAAAATATGGATATGGAAGAGAAATATAACCATCATGTTCTAATGGAGAGTGGTAGAGAACATGGCTATGGAAAAGCCAGCAATCACAAATCCATAAATTTGTGACGATCTAAGGTACCATCTGATTCATCAGATATAAGAGCACTAGGACAACATTTTTGGTTTTTAAGATCATTTCCCTAAAGTTGATGAAATTAGAAGAAATACTTTCGTGATTTTGGTATAGTCTCACCATTTGTCGTTCTTTGGACAATTTCAACTTCATCTATTAAAGAAATGAAGTTTAATTTGTCATTCGTGATGTGATAGCAGATCATGTGATAGAATGATGGTTCATTCCATCTGTCTCAAACAAAAGGTTAGAAAAGTTATCAAAAAATACATAAGTCCATCTATAGTGAGATTAATCATATATAGTTCCTAAAATGGAATTATACTTCATATATCATACTGCTTAATATAATAAAACTAGTTTCTACTAAATAGGGACTTCCTGTAGGCCAGTGGTAGGCGATAAAGGCCAGTCGCACTTCGGCTGTGGGTTCGATTCCCACAGCCTTGTCCGACGCGATGGGTTGTCGCCCGTCCTGCAGGTTGTCCTTTTTCTAAAACTACATTACTATAACATCACATAAATAATATCAAAAAAATTTATCCTTAAAAAATACTAACTTATGGTTAACATAATCCATTCCAATCTTTAGGCTTATCTAAAATACTTCGGTCCAAGCTCATAGTATAAAGAAAACGATAACATGAAATGTCGTCAACCAAGCATGTGAATACCATCATTTATCCCCCATATATCATGTTGGTCACATTCCAATCATGTGAATACCTTAATGATGTATTCTCTTGAAAAATGAATACCCATTAAACCTTAGTGAAAACATGAATGCTGTCAAAAGTTAACTCTTTCCACATACCAAAATCCAAATATTCTATATACTCAAACCATGATATAACCTTATCCTTATATCAGTCATGAGATCATGAATACTATCAAACATTTAATTTTCTCCTTATCCCTTCATTATGCGCATATCATCTACATTCCAAAAATATCTGAATAACCTTTCATGGATACTGTTAACATTAATCATACACTTTCAAAACTCAAGGAAAGGCAACAGTGTAACAATCCTTAGATGTCTCTTTATTCCATAGTACCATGAGATTACTTATACAACATTACACATGATAAACATGTAATCATTCCTCTACATTCTTAAACCATTGACTAAGCTTCAACAATTCTTTCATCTCACATATCAATTGTAGTCTCTTCATTGTCATCCACAGAAATACTACCCATACGACAATACTGATTCTCTTCATGAGACTTTCCCTTAGGGCATTGGTTTGCATAATGCCCGTACATTCCACATTTAAAACATTTAACCATTGTTGATGTCGTAGCAATACCATTATCCTCACCCCTGGTGTTAACTGAACCGTTTCCTTTGCACTTACTGGATTTGTTTCCTTCTTTTCCACACCCAAAGCATCTTCCAGTTCCTTTGAAACATTCCCCTTCATGCCTCTTCCCACATGATTTACATAGGTGAAATTGAACTTTCTTTCCTCTATGATCATCCTGAAACTCCATCTTTCTCTTATTAGCCGAGTCAGGAAACTTACCAAATTTTACTTTATTGATCATATTATGAGATTGTTGATTCGGCATAATAATGATGTTTGGACTTCCAAATCCGATTTCATTTGGTTGCTCATGAAGAATATCATTCCATTGTCCATCATATCCTCCATTATCGTGAATCATCTTGTTTCCAGCCATTTTCTAAAACCCAAAAAGAATAGTGTGAGAGGAAAAAAACATGCTAGGGAAAACAACATAATAAAGGGGGAGTACCTTCAATATCTAACATCTTAGGTTTAATTCTATGATCGGTAGCGTAATTATAGTACTATAACCTATACGTATACTTAACCTTAGAGACATCCCTATACATACCTTAGAAATATCTCTAGGGATCTCACTAACGTTTTCACATCCTAGTTTCCAAAGGTTGGCTAAACCTTTCCTCTGATACCAACTGTAGAGACCCTAAGCTAGACGTACATGGAAATTACATTACTTTTTCGGAATACTTAGTACATAACAAAAACACACACACAATGATTGTAATAGTTTAGTGTCTTTGGAAACTCGGAATATAATCTTCTAATCATAGTGAAAGATCTTCAACATCTCCCATAAAGATCTTCCTTTTTTTATACCTAAAACCTTTATTTATATCCTGAGGAAAAGAAAACATTAGAGGGTGAGCTCAAATGCTCAGTAAGGGTAAACAAAAGAAATATCAATCACATCATATTCATAAGAACATAACATTTTGGAAATCTTAACCTGCAAAAGAGAGCATAATTTCATAACATGGGATAAATAATAGTAGTGAAATGAAATCCCAATAATCAAAACATAAAACATGAACCTTTGTGGCATACACACATAATCATAGAGAATCATAGCTTATTAGTCAAGACTCATTTCCAAGACTATCTTAGTGGACAAAGTCCCTTTCTAAACCGAGTCACCCTCATTTCAGTCATGTTTCACTGAACCGGTATAACCTACCATTCCAGCCATGTCTATCTCATGAGATATAAAATCTTTACCCAATGCATTCGAGGGAGATATAGGTCCCACCCATCTCATAATGATACCATTCATATGTGTGCCACAAAATCTTAAAACATACATCATTGCATAACCCATGTAATAAAAATGGGAATCTTAAACATCGTGACATCATAAAACAATTCATATAAGATAAAGGAATTCATAAAAAATATTTCCATCACAACATAATGAAATCCATGTAATAATAGGTATAGAAACATAAACCTTTATTATCTTATATGGAAAAATAATTTTGATAAAACACTTGAACTCCATTCTTGAGGAAAATATCCTTTCTCCTTCAAAAACACTTTTCCTTTCTTAACATGTCGTACAATTAAAAACTAAAATAAGTTGATTAAAAATAAACATGAAAACTTTTAAAGGAATCTTCTTTGAAATAATGTTTTAAAAATCCATTCATGTTGTATAAGTTAAAAAAACATTCTTCTTAAGTTTTTCAGAAAAGTCAAAAAAGTACCTCGTACGAAAAACGATAAAAGATTCCATTCATATCTTTTACTAAAAACTCACCAAATGGTAAAATTGGATTTAAACAATTTTAGGTGGATGTAAATAATATTAAATATTGGGGAAACATGGATGTGGACGATAAAATACACCCCAGTAAATGCCAAAGTATAAACAATCTCGGAAAAAAATGAGATTGTGATATTTCCCTTACCTTAGGTCCGATTTGCTTCGTAAGTGTCCGAACGTCCTGTATAATTATTTAAATAATGTCATTGACTTATTGAAGAATCATATTCATTGTTATGATATCATATATGGTTCACTTATGACTTTATATTACCCGTTCTTTTGTAAATTCCATGTTAAAGAGTGTTTTGGGTAAAATTGTTTCATTTGTCGTCCGTGTTTTGACTTGTAATTATTCATATGATTACTTAGATAATGATTACTTAATTACAGAATATAAAACATGATTTATATATATATTTAGAATATAAATATATATAATAAATCAGTAAATTTAAAGAAATACATTGTTCATGGAGACGGTAGGTTGTACGTATGCATGAACGATGTTTTCGTTTCCTTATTGAGTTGAATGGAATTAAGTAGATGACATACATATATATACTCATAAATCCAGTATCATTATTATGTCAAATATTTCATTATTACTTATTATATATACTTTATAATCATTCATGAATGGTTAAAGTGGAGAATGAATCTCATCGCGTCGTGGAGACGGTAGTCCGTACGTACGCACGAGGGATGATATCGTTCTCAGGATCGTGGGACTGTATTGGACTGTATGTATACTATTTCAGAATCAATATCACTTTAAAATAATAATATATAGTTATTATTTACACCATTATACCCATCCAAGTAAGGTGGTGGTGGAAAATAGATTTCACCACGGCGTGGAGACGGTATTTCGTACATACGCATGCGCGGTGATTTCGTTTTCCGTAGAATGGATAGATGGTGAAATAGGGTTGTTTCATAATTATAATAACATATCAGTATATGAGTGATACTGATGTTATTACTTCATAATGAAACAACCTAAGAAGAAGAAGTGGAAGAAGAAACAAAGGTGGAAGAATCGGTAACGGAAATTACCTCTTCTTTGAAGCGCCTCTTTGAGACCTCCTCTTAGGGCACTAAAATTGGTCTTTGAGGAAGACCATAACCTCTAGGATGTTGCTAGGGAAGTGTAGAAGAGAATTTGGAAGAGTTTGTCCGAGCTTGAAGGCTCAATGTTGTGTGAAGAAGAGAGGGAGGAGGTGCCATTTTATAAGGGAGGAGAGGGGCACCTTTGGAATAAATAAAAATATTATTTTATTATAAAGTCAAGTTCTGTTTTAAATAGCTCCAAATTGATTTATTTAGAGGCTAAGGTGGGGATGGGTCAAAATACTCTCATACAATAGAATTTATACAAGTTTAGGTTCCTATTTTAACCTTATCATTTAGATTTAACATTAAGTTAAATAATTTTACTTTTACCATGTCTTCTTGTGTTCTTATACTATAAGGTTAATAAACTTACTATATCAAGCCAAACGAACCCCAAGTTGTTTATTATTGATATATATAACCTTATCTAAGTCATTTTTCCGAAACATAGATTTTTAGGAATAAAATAACAATTAATAATATAATATTTGTTTTAAAAACTATTTTATGTCAATTTTGACACTATTTAGTAATTGATTTTTTTTGAAAATCCTAACAGAATGATAAGTTCTAAAAACGTTAATTAAATCCATACTAAGATGTCATATTAACCTAGAAAATTATTGTAATTCATAAAAAGTCTCAAATTATATTTATTTGGGTATTTATAACATCAATTATGTCAATATTTCATTAATAAGATAATTACTGCATCATCGTTGTGTCATAAATAAATTAAATTATTCAATGTTTAAAAATTAAAAATAAAATACCATTATGTAGGAAATATTTTTATCTTTCTAAGGAATATTTATTGTCGAATTTATCTTATTTATAACCCCATATTAAAAATGATTTACTTATTAAACATTTATTTTAACTATTTTAACCCTTCTTTAAATAAATTAATAATAAATGTCCTAATCTAATCCATGTGGGCCTAAATGGTCATATTTTATTCCTAAGATTGTTTTTGGTCGAATTACACTTTTCCAATAGAATTAGGACATGTGTTATGGTAATAATAATATCATTTTTACCCTTAATTACCCTATTTAGTTTTAACCGTGGTAAAAAAAAGTAAAAAGTTACTATTCACCAAAAAATTATTTTCATCTCATTGAACCACATTTTAATTACTGACATCGACCGTGTCTCTCGTAGTTTCGAAATTCCACTCACAGAAGCGGTAAAATTAAGTTTTATGAAAAATTCAGTTTTTTAACTACCACTTAGTAGTTTCACTATTCATCAAAATATGAAAGTTTCCAGAAAAATACCAAAAATTAGATCTAAGCTATATTTGATATTATGAATTCAAAAATGATGTCTATTTTATCAAATTAAAAACATATCAGTTGCATTAATTAGTTTAAAAATTAATTCTCGTCGTCAAAACAAATAGCGTGTTCTTAAGAGATAATAACTATCAAAAGATTGACACTTGTTTATGACTAGTTTAAATGTGAAATTACATCCAATGACCAACATTGTATTAAATTGTAGAAATATATTCTAAATATACTTTAAAACTACTCAAATTAATAATTTATCACTATTAATTATTTCGATTAAAAAAGTTGTTTTTAATTATAATTTAGTAATTTTCACTATTCATCAGAATATGAAAGTTATCCGAAAAGTACCAAAATTTCACCTTAGGCTAAATTCAATACTCCAAATCCAAAAATAAAGTCCATTTTGAGAGATAAAATTTCTAAAATTTTGAAAGGTGGTTATTACTATTCATAAAGGCTAGTTTTAATAATATTTTAATAGCATATCGTTGTTTAGTGAAACTCGGTATTGCGTACTACACACGCTATCGAGGAAGGTCGCGATTGCGTGTAATGAAAGGAAAGTCAAGGATGCGTGTTGAGTAAGCTCTTTTTGGTGTATCGTACAACACAAGACATTAATGAAATTAAAAATAATATTTTTCATAAAATCTCGGGGTGTTACAACCGCCCTCCTGACACTCCATTGGAATCCATCTAGATGAAATCATCCTAAATTCCAATATCTTGGTAATATATCCAATATAGTATATATATATATATAACATAGATAAGTAAATTTGTACCATGTAGTGCAACCTTTCTACCCTTACACTCTCATACCGCACTCTGTATCATAATATCCAGCCTCAAGGCCACTCATATACCCATATCAGATTCAAGTGTCAAAAGTAACCTGGCCTCATGGCCCCCTTACTACCCCCATCAGAGTTAGCTATCAAGTATCATCTAGACTCATGGCCCCCCCACCTTCCCATAATTGGTTCAGGTGTAACATATAACCCAATATAGATGCCACGAATGAAAAGTAATGTAGGAAAACAATGTTTATATTCCTTTGTTAACACCTTAAATAGATCACCCCTATCATAATCCATTAATAATCATACCAGATTTAGTCTCATATATATATCACATATCACATTCAAACACAAATTTATCTCATTGGAACCACATGCCTTGGATGAATGAGTATAATTCCACCAAATAGAGGCTTTGTTGGAAAACACTATTTATCTTCGTTATTGAAAATTTAAACAACCCAACACTCATAAAAAAATCCATGTTCCCAATTTATATCAGAAAAAACATCATTTGTTCCTAAAATACTATCATACAGAATAATCAGACATCCCTTTCCACACCAGGACAAGGGTCCCAAAGCCACATAATAATAACCATCAGACCGAAGTGTGCCACTAGAGGTAGAAACAAAATCAAAATACAAAATAGATAAAAGAATATAAACAATTACCCACCCCTGTAAACTTGGGTTTTCCCCAAGAATGATGTTTTAAGCCCCCAAACATGAGCTCTAAAACAAGTTTCAACTACATCCTAACCTCTGGTCTACCATAACCCAAAGAGTAAAACCAACTGAAAGGAAATTCATTTAATACGATTACTTTTCAGTTGAACACTTCTACCCAATACCCAAATAATAAAACACTTTTGATACCATTAGTATCACCCTGGCCTAGTTTCCATTTAAAATGGTTCTCTGGGTCATAGAACAACTAGGCATTTGGAGAGCCACCTTGTATGAAAAAAGGTTGTCTACTGGTATTGAGGGTGAAAAGAGGTTATAGAGGGGTGGAATATAACCTCTAGTGGTTATGATAATAATGGTATATATAAATATAACATAGCAGAAGAAATGACCATAACTTAGTAGGACCAGTACCCCACAATAGCGGAAGCATAATAGACAGTAGTCGTAATAATTAGCAATATCAACATGACACTTTGAAAATAAATCACCTTATGTGGATAATCATGCATATCATAAGTGTTCATATAATGAACTAGATAAATAGTAGGGTTTCTCATGGCTGACCATGAGTATATATATTTAAGCATTATGATACATAAACAAAGACACAAAAATAAACTCTAGCTGGTGCGTGAACCTCCAAGGTCCCATGTAATCCATCCCATACTAAACATCCCAACATGATTTCTAAGTTCCATCTCCTATTCCCAAACTATTACCTGATCTTAGAATAATAAAGTTTGCACTTGTCCAAAAGGGACCATGTAGGGTGTGAGAATATATATTAGTAGGCCACCACAAACATTTTTCTATCTCACATATATAATAATGAAGGAATTCTAAATATAAAATTTAATGAAACACATTAATAATAAATAACTATATGCCTACCCTATGCTCAAAAACCATAAGAAAGAAATCCCCTTCTTCGCCTATCATTGATTTACCACGTGTCCCCAATTTTACATATATAATAGAGAAAATTTCTTTATATGTATAATCATAGTGGTGAGGATCCATAGAATAAATCCCAATGAATCCCCTGAAGAAAAATAATCTCAGGTAAACCCTCAGGTTCAACCTCAATATCATCATCTTTTACCTTGTTCCATCAAGAATATCACTAGCACATAAAAAGTTATTCCTAATAAGTACTTGGTCCCATGAACCTCATCTATGAAAAATGTTGTTAGCTCAAAGCTCAACTTTTTGAGGCACAGTGATTTTTTTCCTCCAAAATACACAGTATCATCTCAATTGATGATGTCCTATGTCCCAATGATGTATTTCCTTTAAATTACTCATCATCGGCTCAAAATCTAATGTCCAAATGAATGGAGATTTGTGTCCTCAAAATATCTTATCCATGTGGCCAAAAATAAGATGGAAAGCCTGAGCCGCTAACTGATGGTATCATCACTATCAACTGATGGATCCTCCCCATCCATATGGCTTTATATGGAAAGCACCTTCAACCTTACTAAAGGTAAACACTATCCTATGTTGCAACTAATAGAGTACTCTTCCTACATTAGTGTTCAACGCCAACTTGTCATTTGAGTCATATCGTGGTGAAAAATACTATATTGGTGTATTAACCAATCACAGTGAGAATAAATCACCAAAAATATAGCAGAACCACATCATATTGGCACCTCATTCCCCTATGACTGTGTTGCTCATCCTGATGGTCAACACAATCCAATATCACACAGACCATACAGGCATCCCGAAAAACTCATCACCTCAATCTAATGACTACGTCACCCAACCTGGTGATCTACATCACCTCCAGTATTCGATATAATACTAGCATGATGATCGTGTCTCTATAATCCAAGGGGTCATCATCTACTTAATACCCATACTAATCTCACCACATTCCCAAGGAGCCTAGTATTTTAATATAGACAATTTAATTTAACTAAAAACACACACCCATCCTAATCTTCCCAAGTGGTCTAAATCCTCTCACCTGGCTTATACCATTTGTAGTAAAAGTGTATAATTCCCATAGACATCTCATGTGACTAATTTAAAAATTAATTAAAAATATAAAATTATTAGGGTCTCTCTCATACAACCCAATGGCGCACTAAATAATTCACCCCTCAAAACACAAAAATATCAAATAGAAATATAGGCACCACCTACCTTATACTATAATGAATTCACTTTACTGATATCAACCTCTAAAATTATTCTTCATGGAAAAAATCATCATTTTACTTGAACACCCTGAAAATTGGGTAAAACAACTGGCTTGAATTTATACCTTCATATGGAGAGAGAACAGATAAAATAATGGTATTGGATTAAAGTTCATACTGATACATATCAAATGAGTCCAACAGAGATCGAAATGGATCTCGGATAGAGGATTTGGATCAAATCAAATAAGAGGGAGAGGAGAGATCCCATTGGTACTTAGAGGATAGCTACCTATGGGAGTAGACAATAGGACAACCCCTCTTAAGGAAAATAAAGTTAAAACTGATTTTTTCCTTTTAAACAGGTCGCATGGATACCACAATATTTGGGAAATCATCCACCAACCATTCGGTGCCCACATCCCACATACCCAACTCGTATAGGCTATGTGTACAGTTTATCAAACTATGCCTAGCACATGGAACTGTCCATGTCCTAGGCCACACACCTCAACACACCTCACACAGTTAGGTTTATAGTTTCCTTAACCATGTAAAGGTCTTGGGAAACCTCTCTGCTAAAAGTTTCATTGGATTCTCGTAACCTTTCAACTCCTCCTAAACGGGTTTTCAAACCTTGTCTAGTGGAGAAGGAGGGTTGCACGGTTACTCCTGGGAGGCCTCATGGTTTTTCCAAATCATTCAAATCCAACTAGAATTCCCAAAAAGTTGGGTTTTCATCCTTTAACACACCCAAACCCTACTCAATCCCCCAAGGAACCTTTCGATACTTAAAAATCATCTAAAAAAAAGTCATTAAATTATAAAAACTCTCAGAATAAGGATCAAAAGATCAAAAAATGAATTAGTATGCTAAAAAACATAAAAGATTCATATAGGTTGAGGATTTCAACCCACTCCAAAATCTCAGGATATTACACTCATAATAATACAGTCCACTCATTAAAAAAACATGTCTCTTTTTCATGTTTTTTTAGAAAATCCTAGGAAATTTCCAATTCCTTTAACATATTCATCATTAATTATTTTTCGATTTATCCAATTATTATCCAATAATTACAGAAAACCAAAATGCAACATATTAATATATTAAAAAATATAAAAATTTAAAAATATATATAAATTGAGAAATTTAAAACATATAAACATAAAAATATATAAAAAAATCAACATAATATAGAAAAAATATATTTGAAATAAATTAATAAAAAATATAAACATTAAAAATATAAATAAATTAATACTATATAATAAATGAATGTAAAATTTATATAAACAATAAATAAATGAATAAAATTTTAAAACCACAAAAAAATATTAAATATTCTAGACAAGGAAAATAAAAATTTACCTCACAACAATTGTAGATATAGATAATATATAAATTATGAGGAGATGAAAAACATTAGTAAATTCACATTAAATTTCATGAAATTAAGTGGGAGTGTGATCAATAATAGATAAATACATATAATTTAAAAATCTAAAATATATAAGAAATAATCAAAAAAAATAAAAATTTATCTAACAAAAAAATCAGATGTAGGAATTATTTCAGTGATAAAAAATAGAAAAAATAATAATAGAAAAACATTAGATAAAATGAATTTAATTAGAATCATGGAAGAAATACAATATTAGTGATAATTATGGTGGAACTCGGAGTATATATATGAAATGATATTGGAAAACTTTATAAAATGAAAAAGGAAGATGAAAAAAATTGTGGATATTAGTTAGGGAATTGAATGTTTCATAAAGATTACTTGAGATGAATGATGAAGAGGGGGAGTTTTAAACATTTAGAACAAAGGATTGTAAAATATAGAGCATTAATGGAATGAAAAAAATATAAATTTTCATGCATTTTAATTATTTAAATACTTTTTAACATCGATTATATAATTATAAATGTTACAATAGATATTTAACATTGGATATCATATAATTAATTTTAAAAATAAATAATTTTAACATTATTTATAATAATAATTATTGATATTAAAAAATAAACCATTGGGATTTTATGATCAGGAATAATAATAATTTATTATAAAATTCCCTTGGTTAGATTTTTTCCATTAGTTATATGTATAACTGATGTTAAAACCATCATCAATAGGGTTTTCACATTGGTTATATTAATAACTCATGTTAAATCCCTACACATCTGGGTTTTCATGCCAGTTACTATAAAACAATATTAAATCAATGTTACAAAATCTATATTTTACATTAGTGGATATTTAAGTTGATATGAAATATTATATTTCAGTTTACTGTGCTAACTTGAGAGTTATCAATCATAGAAAAAATATTCTATTACTCAATGAAAAAGACCATCAAAATAAAGAATCATTTAATCACAGAGAATGTAGAACAAGTACATGTGATGTTGGAGTACATGTCAACACAAAATCAACATGAAACCCCAAAACAAAGTCATTTCCCAGTAATGGTTTTGAAATATATCAGTTGAATCATAGGGTCCAAACATCTCCATCCAACTAGATTTATTGTATACAGGACCCCCACTCCACTATATAATTATTTAATTATGTAATGGTATGTTCATTATAATGGATAATTTTTTTGATATTTAAACATCTCGTTTAGTCTTTTAGAAAAGTACTCTCTTGGTTTGTTGGAAAAGGGGGAGAATTTTTACATTATTTAGAGATATTTGAGATTGATATAATTTTACACACTTATTGAAAATGGTGGATCAATGACATGTATAATATCTATAAAGGGGAGAGTCTTTAAATTTTTATTCAGGGGGGAATGTTTGTTTTTGAAGTGTTTATGAGCATGATGATCAAGGAATTGGTTTCATGAGGAGATTTTTATTTAACTCATGTTTCTAAAGATGATATTCACTCGTGTGAGACTAAAATTGTTTATTAGTAAATCATTATTGAAATATATAAAGGCATTATGTTTTAAATTTTTTTGATGTTTACTGTTGATGGTTTTAGATGGAGATATGTTGACTAATTTTCTACAAAACCAACAAGGGTATGTTGTTATAAAAAATACACTTCAAGTGTCTTTGGGTTGTGTTTGTTGAAAAGGTAAATGGGGAGACCTACGTAGTGGTTCAAGAATTCATGAAGAATTGGAATCATAAAAATTGTTGAAGTTTTAGAAGTATCTAAATATGTTAAATCTATGGGATAGATATCCTCATGTATCTATAAATGTCACGCAAAGACATAAATTCCACATTGAAGTGTTTTTTCATAGTAGGGGGGTCACATAAAAATGGTTAAATGATAGAATTTGTTTTGGTTTTTTTGTTTGAGTAATTTTATTCCATATCATAAGTAGTCACATTGAATTATGATTCAATATAAATTAATGTTTTTTGGATGGAATATTGATTGTGTCATAAGAAATAAAGTTATGTTGCAATGGACCTATGGAAGATTAAAAGATAAGATACATAAGATAAGTTCAAAGATATGTCATAATGACTAAAACCTATGGAATGATAACTGATAATAGATAATTATGTCATGATTTATATTTCACTACAGCGAAGATATGTCAGAAAAAACCTATTCTAAAATTTATTATTGTAGACAATGATTCATTCCTATATTTCATCCCTATAAATAATTAGTAAAACATTATCTAGATCTAGGAGGATAATCACTACACAATGGATGATATCTCTCTATAAAAAAGACTTAATACCTAGTGATTTCCCTAAAATATGTTCTATGAAGAAAGAAGATTATTCCATGGTGGGAATTTCATTAGTGTTTTAAATTATTTCTATGCACCATGATAGTGGGACTATTAGCAATATATTTTTTGAGATCAATGTTGTCACACTAGTGCCTAATTTTTTTTATCATTATGATTCCTATATTAGAAGAATCATGACATTTTTTTCTTGAGTGAAGGGAGGATTTTTGTTGTAATCAAGATGTTTGTTTCATGATTATGTAGAGTCAACCATAATAACTAAAATTCAGTTCTATGATATTTTAAGGATTTTGTGAGACTAAAATAAAAGAAATTTGACCAAAAATCAATCATATGATTACATGAAATTTTATCATCCTAATCAAGGAAAATTGAAGATAACTTATAGGGGAAACATATATATTCTCTCAATATTGATGAGATATATTTATTTAAAAATAGTGGAGGATGATTTTAGATTTAAATATGAGAAAATTGTGAATTCTAGACATATGTTCAAAAATAAAAGGTCTAAAAAATGAGAATCTAGGAGTCTATCTCATTGGAATGTCAAGGGGATTTCATCATTGGTACAAAGGCATACATAATTTATACACTTTTATCAATGTAATTTCATCCATGTTTTGTAATGATTATGGTTATTTCACTTAGAGGTGTATGGGAAACAGAATGACTAAAAGTATGATTTATGTTAAATTATCATGTTATATTTATTGTGAGGGAGAAAGGTATTCCTTATAAAAATAGATATACATTATTGGTTATGTTTGTTATATTAAAATCAACATTCCTTGATTTTCCCCTCAGTCCCCTCCCCCACCCCTCTTTGGCTATTTACCTCATCTGGGACCAATATATTTCCATCATATTTAATTTCCCCATTCTCAGTGATTGTGAACCATATTTGTTTTCAATGATGACCATAATATCTAATATTTTTATTCTAATTAAATCTGAACCAGATCTATACACAAGGTTTACTATTAAATATGGTCTCTATATTCCTATCAAATCAACACAAGATCTTCACATCAGGCTAAAAAATTTCAAATAATGATTGAGATAGATTAAATTTTGGTAATTAAATCTCAAATAATAATCATAAATAAAACATGACTTCTTTGATACTATGAGTGGGACTAGGGAAAAGTAGAAAGAAATGTTATGGGCTCCCATATTTATGTTTCCATTTAAATATGGATACTCAGTTCCAAATAACATTATCTATTCACTTATTTTATAACTAAATTTTAAAATAAATAATTATGCCAAGTAATAATCATCAGATTTTATTCCCACTTGATGTCATTAGTATAATTACTTCTATTATCATCAATTCAATCCCTCTAGTGAAATCCAAATTTTTTCTATAAAGAAATAAATATTGGTCTTGATTCATCAGGTGCTGGGGTGGAGAATCAATATCTACACAACATATCTTTTTAATGACACAATTTATCTAGTGTTTAAGAAAATAAAAGTTCAAAAAGTTCATCCCCTTTTCCATATTAAAAAATAAGTCCCATATTATCAAGAATTATTTTATTTATCATTAAAAAATAATAACTATTAATAAAATGATAGTTAAATAATTTTGGTTCTAATTAGTGTTTATTTAATTTATCACTACCTAAATAAATAATTTTTTTAGTTACATAATTAAATAAATCCAATGTAATTATTAATTAAATTTAATAATTATATGTACTTGGATCATTAACATGGTTTAATATATCTCCAAATAAATAGATAAAATATTTTCTTTACCTCACAAGAATAGTCTGTAACGATTATGAGAAATTAATAACACATCTCCAATATTCTGATAAAAAAATTGGGATTGAATTATGATTATCATCACTTTAATAGTCATTGATCTACAAAAAAATATCACTTATCCTTTGATAAGTAAAATTTATTTGAATTTAATGAATTTATGGATGCATTTATTATAACACTATCAAGGTCTCTTTTTTTATAGTAGTGGGTGTATCCTATAGGCCAAGAGTGGGTATTTATAAACAAATCATAGACCCCATAGAGAAAAAGGTTTGTTTCAATGAAAAAATTTATATAAATTATAAATGTGTAATAAAAACAATATTCATTTTGATATCTCATCAATCAGAATGTATAACTATATCCTCATCCCTTAATTCATGATATATATTAATTTCAGTTTACAAGATAAAATTTCCTATAATATCCATGAAAATTTATTTTTTTTAGGAACCTTAATCTCAATCAAAGGGACATAGATATCATTTTCTAACACTCAGAAGTGAAAAATTATATCTTGATCATTCATTTACTATCATAGAATTAATGAATCACCTCATGTTAGCTATTTCATAAAGATAATATATCTAAAGGCCTCGATAATTCTTATAAGTATATAGTTCATGATATAAATTAATAATGATCTCAAATCTAATGAAAAATTACATACTCATATATAGAAATTCCCTTAACACACAAAGTATAAGGAATTAGTATTTTTAGTTCTTTATTCATAATCATTTATTCATGGATATCTCTATATGTAAACATATTGAGAAGAATCCTAAATTCTTATGATCCCTCTACACCTAATAGTCACACATCATTTGTGTCCTATCATATAGATTTATAAATACCACTAGACCTTGATTTAATATTATTATCATATCCATCATGGGTTCTCATTATAGAATAGGATATTTAACCAATTGATGTAAAAAAAGTTACCATCACACATAGCTTGTATGAGTAAATATCCATTTCTGATAAGAATAAAACTAATATTTATGTATATCCAGAATAATACGTAATTTATTAATCCAAATTAAATAATAATTTTTATTTTATGTGACAAACTCCAAAAAATCGTATACACCCTTACATACATTAGCCATCAAGGAGTTTTATTCAAAGGGTTTACAACCTTGCTGAATGGAGAATTATACTGAGTAAAAGATAACTACAGTTGTTGGATTTGGTCTATTGTAATTTTATTATTGTTTCCATTTATTTATTTTGATAATATTTTCCAAAATTAGTTTTTATATGATTGTATTATTTTTTTTCATTTAAAAATGAATTATTTGTAGTGGAAAAGTACTTGGATGTGAAGGATTTATATATATCAGGTAAAAATTAGGTAAAATTTGATATTTTCTATTCATAAGTAGTATTATTTTTTGACTCTATTGTTTCATAATTATTTTATTGAGAATGATATTTTTATATTAACATTGACTAGTTTCTAAAACTAAATCTATTGTGTAAGAAGTACTCACCTATTTACATAAATAGTTGAGTTTATTCATTATGAAAATACAATGATATATTTTATGTTTTCGATCAGTAGTGATTTTGTGTCATATTTGATAAAATAGTTATAAAATTTTTTTAATGATATATTATGATCTATATCAAAAACAATTACTAGTTGTTTTTATTAATGACAAATATATAAGGTTTTAATAATTATAATTTATCATTTATAAATTCTAATGGTTGTAATTGAGTGTTTTAATTTATACTATCATAAGGTAATGTATCTCTTAATTTTGAGTTTATAACATTCATGTCAGTCATTAAACATTGGTATATTAGAGAGGAAATTAGGGTGTCACTCACTATTTTTTAACAGACATATAATGGGGTTTAAATAAAATCATGTTTTTGTAGGTAAAATCTAGATTTCCTTTAAATGTCATTATGATTTATTCTTTTTACTAAGTTTATTAATAGTCTTGGGGTCTTAGAGGTGGGTATATGTTATCCACTAATATATTTTTAGTTTATGTTCGGTAATATTGGTGGATTGATTTATTTAGACCACTGGAGGGCCTTGGGATATATGTCTCCTTGGGATTTATGTGAGGAAATTTTTTATATCATTGTATTTACTTTAATTATCCCTCCATGAAATTTTGTGTGTACAATAAAACAAATAATTTATTGGGTTGGTTTTTTGGGATATATTTTTCCTAGAATATTCAAATCATTCTAAGTATATATATGGAAGTGATTGACCTTGGCTAGTATGTTTTATTTTTCAGATTCGTTATTGTGTTAGCAGGAAAATATTGGGTTTGAGTGATTTATGTAGTGTTTGGGGTTTTGTGTGAGGGTACACATCTAGATATGTAGTTTTGGGTTGGGTCTTTGTGGATGGATTGGAATTTAAATGAAGCAACTTTAAACTATATTTTTTTGTTGGATTATCAATGATATTGATTTTTATAAGCCTTCCCAATTTGTATTTTATATTGAATGTTTTACAAAGACTAATTTTGTTGTAGCTTCTCAGAATAACTCTCTATGTGGATCACCAGGTGGTATCATATAATACTACTGAGAGTGATTTTAAGGTTTTACATTCATTTTTTATTTTTTGTGGGTGGTGGTTGTAGATTTCATTTCCTTTATCCTTTATTATCCAATGTGGTTGAATCCTTTCAAATGCTTAATTTTTTAAAATATTTTCAAATACTCTATTACTTATATAGGAATAATACTTACGAGCAACAAGAAACACATAACATATGTTATGTATTTCAAAAATGAACATTTGAAAACTTTTTAGGATGGTAAATACAAAATATGTTTGAAATATTATAATATTTTAATTATTTAATATTATTTATTGTTAAAAAAAATGTTCAATGTAAAAATTTAGACATTTAATTTCTTTTTCTTTTGAAATAATATGATATACTCAAATTTATTAATATAATATTACCAAAAAAATGTAAATAAAATATCTTCAATTTTTATAATAAATAAAATGCTTGTCAAAATTTGAATATTCTATTTTCTAAAAAACTTGTTATATGTTTAAAAAAATTTATTTTAGTTTTTTACGATGTATTTACTATATTTAAATTGTTAAAATACATTAAATATTTAATTTTAATTTTAATAACATTTTATATAATATTAAATATTCAATACTAAATATGTTTCACTTTTTTCAAAATAAAAACTATTTTTGTGTTTAAGAAATTTAATATTCAATTTTATAAACAATGAATAGTTAAATGTTTGGATACTTTTTACTATTAATTTAATTTGAAAAAAATTTTAAAATAATTAAAATATTATATATTATATATTATATTATATTTTCAATACGAAATATTTAATGTTAAATATGTTTTGTAACACCCAGAAAATTCTAAAATAATAACTTTTTATTAAATAACTTGTGTGACACGCAACACCAAGCATATAAATGAATATAACATCTTGATAATTTATAATATATTTAATATTTTATTAAAATAAATTTATGATATATTTTGAAATTCACACAAAGATGATTATATATTTCAATACAAATAATATTGGTTTTACCTTGGAAATAAGGACATTCTTCGATGGATTGCAATACACACAATATAGATTTTTACTAATTATTATTTATATTATTATTTAATATGGAAATTATCACCTAGACATTAAATTGGAGTTATTGAATAATTTTAACTAACTTATCAATATATATGGTTGAATTCATTAGTTAAAATTTTAATATAAATAAAAAAATAAAAATCAATGAAATATAAAGGAAATAATTTTATGGAAAACTATTTTTATGAACCCAATAGAATTTTACCTTAATAAATTAAATTAATTACTATTAATAAATGTTATAATGAAAATTATATATTATATATTAAATCAAATTTTTCTTAAATTCATCAAATAGATTTGATAGGCATAATATGGGAGCAAATCTAGTTTTTTCATAAAAATATATATTTTTATTGAGGTTGTTTTTACCTTTTAATGGTGCACTTGTTTTTAAATTTAATTTTGAAATTATTATAAGATTTTTTTTAGAAAATAAATTTTATATTTCAAATTGGAATGTCAAAATTATCTTAGGCTGAATTGTTTTTTTAATAAGTTTCAATTTCTGATGAATAATGAACAATACTAAATTTTAATTAAAAACTAACTTTTCATGTAAAAATATTATATTTATAAATAATATTTTTAATTTTCTTTAAAGTAAATAATAGTTCAATTATACATATATTAAAAAAAATTAGTTTGTTGGAATCATTTTTTTAATTAATTTAGATGTAAACTCATAGTAAATGTTTGAACATTTTCACTTTAAAAGCTCTCTTTCTCGTCACATTTACGAGATTAATTTTAAAATGGTTTTTGCATCTTATATGAATTGAATTTTTAATAATGTATTTCATATTTGTAATAATAATATTTTATAATTTTTAATAAGTCCAACTAAATTTTTGAACAAATTTATTAGTGAAAAATAGTTATAATTATTTACAATGATTAAGAGAAAAAGTAATTTACCAAGGGAATAAAATTTAATCTTCGGGTGAAAATGACCTATAAAATTGTCCAAAACCAATTGGATGGATATATTTAGATCATTAAACCTATATTATATTTTTTTTTTCTATGTAAGGCTATTATTAGTTAAAAACATTGTTATACTGCACTTCTTTTCAAAAATCTCAATTGTGTCCTCTCCTGCACTTATAAAAGGGAACCACCTTCCTCCTCTCATCACACCTCTAAAAGACATAGGATAAGAAAATACCTACCAAAATCACTCCCTAAAATCCTTTCCCTCATTCTATAATCTTTATCTTGGGTAGAAATAAAAATTAATAAGGCATTAGTGCAAACCTAAATAGGATACCCGAAAATGAGGTAATGTTCTTCTAAAATCATTTTTTTATTTCCCTCCCCACATCCTTAAAAAAAATATATATCATTGTTATATTATAACCTAATTATCTTAAATATATTTAGATATTGATATGTTAATGGTTTTAAATACAACCACGCACACTTCCATCAAATAGTTTTCGAAATCATCGATCGTGTGTAGGGTGGATTACTAACTCATGAACCGATGTCATTCGTTTTTCTATTTCCACCTATCAAGGTTTATAATAATTATGGAAATATTTTTTATATAGTATATTTATTATTTTTATGATTTTTTATTCTTACTTAATTAAATTATAACACATAACTTCATTCTTCCCATTTCTGTAAATACAATAACGTCATTCTTTTTTATAGCGGACTACCGCCTCGCAAAGTGATGTGATTCATTCATATTTTACATAGAATATATTAATTATGGATTTAATAAACATATATGATATATATAATATAAAAAATATAATGAAATTATAATATATATATATATATATATTATTTACATTTCATTCTTTCTATATGGCCATAAAAGGGAATCTGCGTTCATGCGTATGTACAACCTACCGTCTACTTGAAAGGTTTATTTCATTTCATATCAAAAAAAAATTATTACTAAAAATACAAATATACTAAATATATATCATAATAAAATCATGATTTAATTTTTTGAGATTATAAAATAATGATTTTCGTAATAGGAACAATAAAATAACAATTCTAAACATATTTGGAAAACAAGGCAACTAACACATGAGATGGTCAAAATAATAAAAGATTATTAATAAAAGGGTGATAAGATGTTATAAAAGGATCATATATGGTATCATAAATTTTAATATGGTTTTTTAGAAAGTTAATAAAATTCTTTAAACCATTATATATGATTCCATATCATGTTCAACTAAAGTAAATCATGAGGTAAGGAATTTCTTAACTCAATTTTCAGTCATTGGGTTAAACATATATTTATTGAATCTTACCTTCTAAGATTTTGTGTGTAATTAATTTTCATTATATTATTTTTTATTTTTACTTTATTATGTGTATTTATAGTGGATATACAAAATCTATTCATTTATTAATTCTAACTTCAATGTTATGATCATTTTAAGGGTTTATTTAATTATCTTTTTCTAATCAAGATTCTTTATTCTAGAATATCAATTGAAAGAAACTACATGACCATTTACTAATAAATTATTATATTTTATTTTTACCTTGTTATTAATGATTTCTTTCAACAAATAGTACAATTTTATACTCATTCGTACATAAAAGTTTTTATAAAATGTTTTCAAGAAAAGATAACTTCATTTCTCTCTTCATTCAAAAACAGGTTTTCTTCTAAATCCTTATTTTCTAAAAAAAATAAAAAATGTATTAACCCTATTAGAACTAATGATTAAAGGAATTTTCACCCATTTTTACTCTGTATAAAATGTCTTCAATTTAATATTATTTTTATTTTCCAAATAATTCTCATTTGGACTTTACCGAAATAATGAAGGAAACAATTATTTTAATGTGTACAACATGAATAGAATTTCAATCGGTCATGACCACTAAAATATATTCATGGTTCCTTTATATGTTTCAAAGGTTAATTTAAAATATTATTTATTTCAAAACATTTTCTAAAAATTTACTTTTAAAAAGTGATTTTAAAAAAGAGGATTTTAATAAAAAAATTATAAAATGAAGAGGATATTTTACTCAAGATGTTTTTTAAAGATATTGTTTATTTAATCAACATCAACAACCCTGGTTCTTACTAAAGTGGGTATACATAATATTTATACCATCCATGTTCTTCATCTAGATGGATTATGATTATTTTGACCCTGGATGGTATTGACATTCACTTCCTTGGATCATTTTGGTATTCATTAAATTCCCCTTGGTTTATTCACTTTACAGTGATCATTGAACATTAAGTTTCCACTAAATATCCACATTACCTATCAAATATGTGATTATTACCTAGTCCATATAATTGTTTTTATTTTCTGTCTACTTTGATTGTTATTCGATTATCTATGGAAATATTTACAAATCTATATTGGTAACTCAATATGAATATTTGATAAGGTACATTATTTGAGAATTAAATTTATTATTAGATATATAAGGAATGATTTGGATAGGTATTAGATGGGTTATGGATAGTTTAAAATGATCCCATTGATTCTTCGGTAGTCTCATGTAAATAAATCAGTTAGATAAACCCTATTAATTTGTAACCAGTATGTTATAAACTATAATTTGAAAGGACATGAAAGTATATATATATGTTTGGACAAACAAAATCAGTTTTTACGGAGTTTGTTTTAAACAATCCAGTTAAATTTGTTGACTATAAAGGTATCATTTACCTGGGAAACATGATGTACGATAAATAATCCTTTCCTCCATTCAGATTCACTTATTATTATCAATTATATTTTCACTATTAATAAATACATGGATGCATTTAATAATAATTTTATTGATTAAATAGAATTTATGTTTAATTATTTACCTTTCAATATTGAATTTCCCATATCAATTCATTCATTCAAGTTATTTAAATGAAATTTTTAGTTATTTGCCTTTTGATATTGATTAGACTTTTTGATTCATTATAACTTCTAGTGTACGTAACCCTTAATAAGAACTTGAGTCCTCTATTAATTTTTTTCCTTTCCTAATGATTCAATAAAGTTTACTATAACTGATATGTAGGGATATACTATATGGAATAAAGTTATTTTCAAAAAAAAAATATGTTTTAAATTTTGTAATCAAATGTAATGTGACTCTCATGTATATATCTATTTTACCATTATTACATAATTGTTCGGTCCTTTAGGATGTCTTTATTTTTATCTTTTTCAAATGTAATGGTACCAGGAATAGACTTTGGGCTGTCTGGTTCGATGTCACTATGGTTTGTATCATATGGATGTTAGTAGAAACAATGGAACTATATTTCGGAAAACATAGATTAGGGAATATAACCCTATGATAGACATTGACGATAAGTATAGAAGAATACCCTAATGTTTTGGGATTATTAATTATGTTTCATATTGATATTATCTATTCTAGTGTATTTCCTAATTTAGAAATTGTTCCAAGAAGAATGAATGAGAACCTTATCAATGCACATAATCTATAGGGTTATAATGATTGTTTATTTGATGGTTTTAATCCAATATTTTGAAGGGAAGTAGTCTCCCAAACATTTTCATCATATGGGGACATATAATCATCTGATAATGAGACCAATAAAAATATTTCTAAGAATAAGGTCTCTTAAGGGAAGCTTGAAAGAATGGGATAGCTGGGAAATATATATATATATATATATATATATATAGGGAATAAGGGAAAGTACTATTTCCCCTGTGATAATTAAGGAAATAAACACCTTGGTACTAGATTAAAAGGATTAGGATTTTTATACAAGTGTAGAGAGAAATAACACTATGATATTGAATCTAAGGTAAAGAAAAAACTTCAATTTAAAATGCTTCATCTATAAGGATATATGGCACTACACAAATGAATTCCCCAAAAGTCAAGGGAATATACCTTAGAAGAATATAAGGAATCAAGGACATGCTTATGTTATTGATACTATGGAAGAGGCATAATTAATGATCTTATGTTGGGATTCAAGAATTGTCTACTTTGATTATTTTATCATTTATTTACTAGTAATGATTATCCGGACATATATAATTATTTTACAATAGTATTTTTTCATTAATTATTTGAGAGCACTTGGTGAAATATATTCATAAGCAATAAAAATGATTTAGTGACTAGTTTAACATCATAGGAAACATATGATTGAGGGAAATACAACCCCTAATATGTTTCTGATGTTGATATAATGACTTTGGGATAATATATGATTGATATCAGTAAAATAAATTGGGTATTACTAATTACCTTAGAACTGATTAATTATTTATTTGAAAAGTGGTAGTTTTATCATTTATGGGGTTAATAACATTTTTGGATATAATTAATATATCCAATAAGAAATTTTTAATATAAAGAATAAGTAAGAATTCAGGATTTCTATAATTATTTATGGTAATTTAAATAATTACCACATTTTAAGAGAATACTTGATGAAGGACTTCACATGTTTTTATGTGAAGATTAAGAGATGATTTATTTTGTTTGTGTATTATAATGTTTACTTTTTAACCTTCCTTCTAAATTTGTTCAGACATATTTGGGATGATATTTAAGGTTAACTATTTATGTAATGGATTAAGTATAAGTCCCCCGCCTTAAACCTTACTTACTCTTGAGTTATCACAAGATTACACATTGAGGATCTTTTCAGGTTTAGAGTTTTAGAGAATTAGGACATAACTATTACATCTCAAAAGATTACAAAGTAGTCGCTTATACTAAATTTCCATAAAATAAAAACTCTTTAAAAGAAACATGTATAGTTCCATGTTTTAGGTAGCATGAATTTCCCTTGATCCCATCCTTGACCTTATTCCAAGCTATGTCCTGTGAAAACATTTAAAAAACTTGGGATGAGCATAAGAAGCTCAGTAAGGGATACACAAAGAATGAAAACTGTTAGATTTTCAAAACTACAAGTAAACCATGAATACTTTATCAATGTAATACTTTTCACCTTCATGAAGTAGTAAAAACTTTTCACTAAAAAAAATTATCATTACTTACCTTTTTGTAACCAAAGGATTACCATAAAACCCATATAAAGAACACATAAAATATATAAAGGTAACATGGGACATAAACATACTTAAGTGGAATAACCATACGGTCGACTTCCACACATATCACTTAATGGAATAGCTATACGGCCAATTTCCATACATACATAATGGAATAGCCATACGGCCGACTTCCATACCCAATGCATTGGAGGTTATAACGTAACCACCCGTCCTGGTATTCACGGCACCACCCGTCATATGGTTTATAACGTAACCACCCGTTAAAATGTCCAAGTACCAATATAACATCATAAAACATAAAACCAATATAAATGAATGATAACATTTCCACATCACAAAATATCATAATAGAATCCTTTACCAAAACCATTTTCAAAACCATTTAAAACATTTAATAAAGAGATTTTTGAATCAAAGTGTCCTATACCACCTTGAAGCTTTTAAAATGTTAAACCATTAATATCCATATAAATAAATCCTTAAAACCATTTTGAAAACATGGATATTAATAATAACAAATAATTAAAACATTTAAAGTGATATAGGGGGTTTACCAAAATTAGAGACACTTGAATACAATAATTGAGGAATAACATTTATTCAGCACTTTGTAATATCATGAGAATAAATGGATTCATGATATAATACTACAAAGGACAGTATATACACCATATAAGAGCGAATTGGTGCATAACAACAATGAACCCTCAATAGAAATGTCAAATGTGATGAAATCCCTTATAAAGAAGGTATCCTTAAATTAAGGACAAATCAATCTCAAAAATATGTGTGACAAATATAAATACACCCAATATAAGTGGATATTAAGGTTAAAACAATAAAAGTTCATTCACACATATTCAATGGATGACATATTCAATGACTACATGTTGAACCCAAAGAAATCGAAATTGGGTTAAAAAGTTCCCTTGATAGCCTAACGGCATCACATCAAAATGAGTTGATGAGAGATAAAAAGTGTATCTCATCACTTGGACATAAAATTTACATCAATCAGGATATAGAAGAACATATCCCAACATAATAGTATGTGAATTAAAAGACATAACAAACAAAGTCTTTTAAAATGAGGAGGGTGAAAGGTTCCCTTACCGACTTGGGTATCTTTCAAAACATACACCCCATGAAAGAAGGACAATAGATCATTGATGTAAATACTCATAAACGAAAGTATATTACACAAAGAGTAGAATAATGGGTAGTACATACACCACTCAATGGAATTTTTGGCAAATGTAGCATAAATCTCACGGGAATAAAAGAGAGATGAAAAATCCCATATGAAAACTCGGCAGCCTAACGGCGCCCCTCAAAACTTCCAAAATAGATTGATGAGAGAGTATAGGGTCTCTCATCACATGAACATAAAAATTACAGTAAGTGTAATATAAAATATCATCCCAATAACAATAAATATGAGCTTTAAAAGGAATGACCTAAAAGTGTGTACTTAAAAAGAAAGAGAGGAGTAGGATCCCTTACCTCGGGTCCGACTTGACTCGATCGTTCTTTAATCTCCTGAATAAAAAACTTGAGTTAATTTATACTTCCTTAAAAACCTTTTTCAAGTTAATTATTCCTTTTATATCACTTATTACCATGTCATAAACATTATGTAATCATTTAAGTTAATAATATTTGTTTTGCCGATATTTGGTTCTTAAGTCGAAAGTGGACTTCTTACAATTACATGTTGTTCATGTGGTCAAAAGTTCTTTATATCCAGAATGAAATTCCCGATTTTGATATAATATATATCATATATATCCAGAATATAAATGTATTAATAATATTACATAATCATTTAGAGGTACGAAATGAAATGCACCGTTCATGGAGACGGTAAGCCGTACGTACGCATGAACGCTACTTTCATTTCTTTGTTATATTAATGGAATTAAAACTATATGAGAGGTATGTATATTTTAATTCCAGAATTATATTCATCATTTAGATATATCATTAATTATATATATCCATTATATACATGTACTTTTAATATTACATTACATTTGGGGATAAGAAATCAAATGCACTGTTCATGGAGACGGTAAGCCGTACGTACGCATGAACGCTAATTTCATTTATATCTCATACTTTAATGGAACGAAATAATAATGATATAGAGGTATATTATAATTCCAGTATAAAATCATATATAATAACTTTAAATCGATCCTTTACACGTCCCGCATATGGCATTAACGAATCACATCACTTTGAGGGGGCGGTAGTCTGCACTTCCTTAAATGAAGATATCGTGTTTACCCATAATGGAAACCATAAAGGTATGCCCAAAATGAAAAAAATATAAGCTTAAGGAAAACATAAAAACATCATATATCATATATAAAAATAGTGACATCATAATGGCCACCTTTGAAGGTGTTAAATGAGTATTGAACAATCATCGTTTCGGGAGGCAGAATTTCGCCATCCACGGAAACCGTATGTTCTTTAACCATTTGATGTAGTTGTGTGAGAGTGTAGCTAGAATAAATCTTATAGAAACATCCTAGTATATTTAATATACTGGTGTTGTTACAAAATAAGTAAATAAAAAGAGTTTAGGGGGTTGGAGAAACAATATAAAACAAATGAACATGAGAGAATGAATTACTTTTAAAAGTGTAACTCCTTTTTATTTGAGCCTAAAGGATTCATTTGAAAGGATTATTCCCAAAGGGAATCCTCTAGTATGAGGAAAGAGATGTGGAGAGAGTAAATGGGTAGGGGTTTGCCAATAAAAAGGATTGAGGAGTGTGTGAAATGAGGTAGAGGTGGGGGCCTTTTATAAGAGGAGAGGAGGGGCACTTTTGGAAAGTAAGGAATTATTACTTTATTTGAAAATGTGTTTCGGTTTTAAAAGGTCCCACATTGATATAATTCGTGGATAAGGTGATAAGGGTTCTAAATCCACCCATCCAATAAGTTCTGGACATGTGTAGTTCATAGATTTTACATGATCTTTCCATTTTAAATCGTCAAATAATGATGTCGTCGCTGCATCATTATTATGTCATAAATAATTTAATTTATTTAATGTCTAAAAATTATAAAAAAAATACTATGATGTAGGAAATCTTTTTATCTTTCCAATGACTATTTATAATCAAAAATCTGACTTGTGTAACCCTACTTAAAAACTGTTTTAGTAAAACAACTCATGTTTGTGGAAATTTAATTTTAACATTAAATAAAAATATATTATTGTCATTTTCCAACTAAAGTGGCTCCATGGGGTCCCCAAGTTGGCCCATGGCTTGTCTTGGTCGGTCATGACTCACCCAATAGGTGTAGGACAAGTGTCATGGTGTTTTCACATTCTTATAATATCATTTTTACCTTAAACTACACTAATTACCACTAATCGCGATTAAAAACTTAATAAGTTACTATTCACCAAAAAATTATTTTTATCCCATTGAACCACATTTTACTTCTTAATGACAACCATGTATGTCGGATTTCTGAAATTCAAAACAAAAAGATGGCAAAATTCCATTTAAACGGAAAAATCAGTTTTTATAAGTACCACTTAGTGGTTTCACTATTCAATAAAAATTGAAGTTTTTTAGAAAAATCCCAAAAATTCACCCTAAGCTATATTTGATATTCTGAATTCAAAAATGCAGTCCGTTTTACAAAATTCAAAACATATAAGTCACATTAATTAATTTAATAATTAATTCCCGTTGTCATGACAAATAGAGTGTTTTTATGAAACAATAAGTATCAAAAGATTGACACTAGTTTATGTCCGATTTCAAAGTGAAATTACTTCCAACGACTGCTATTGGATTTAATGGTAAAAATATTTTCTAATTTCACTTTAAAACCAATTCAAAATATTATCTAATCATATAAATAAATTATATTAAAAAGAGGTTTTGAATTAAAACACAACATTTTACACTATTCATTAAAAAAAATGAACTTTATCGGAAAAATACCAAAAAAATACACAAAGTAAAATTTGATGTCCCGATTCTTAATAAGAGTTTTATTTGGTCTAAAAGAATTTATAAGAGTGATCAAAAATATATTTAATGACGGTTCGCCATCAAAAGGCGACAAGTGAACTTTTAGTGAAAACTAGGGCATATACGCCTACAATTGAATTCTTTCCGTATTTTAAGCCTCTATCCTTTATTGGATAAATGTAAAAACATTTAAAAACATATATAATCATATTTTAGTTATTTCTATCCATTCCCGCCATTACAACAGCTACATGTTTACTACCATTTAAAATAATATTATTTTACTATTAGAGTGCAACGTAAGATTCCCAAGAAACTCGTTGTTGCGTGTTGGGTACGCCATCGAGCATAGCGTCCCCTTTAAAGTCATTTAAATATTTTATTCACAAATATGGGTAAATATTAAATGTCATAATCTTTATTTACCTGGGGTGTTACATCCTTCCCCCCTTTTGGGAATTGCGTCCCCGCAATTTTAAAATTGCGCTTGGAAACATCCTTGGAAGTCCCACATCGGAACAAAAGTCGGTAAAACAAACACTTTAAAATAAAGAGAGATAAGTACAAAGGTCACCCGAGTTAACCCATACTAGGATTCCAAGTATGAAAATATGGACATGGAGGAAAAAATAAAGGGTCATGTTCTGATGGAGAGTGATAGAAAACATGTTTAGGAGAAAGTTAACCACGAGAAAATCACAAATTTGTGATGGGTTAAACGGTATTCGATTCCCCAGTAGGAAAAGTTAATAGACAACATTTTTGTTTTAAGTTACTTTTTATTGAGGAATTTATTCATAAGGAAACATAATCACTTATCATATTGACTTTCAACTTTTATTATATTCCTTACACAAACTCATATTTTTCCCAAAAGACGAGTATTTAAGGAGACTTGTTCGCATTAAGAGTACTATAATCAACTTCTAGAGAATCACCTAATCCACAAAAGAGAACTATATACTTCCCATTTCTTTAGGCTTTAACCAAAACCAAAACCAAAAGGTTAGTACAAGATCAGATAATCCAGAAAAGGATAACCCTTTATAAAAAGAAAATCTATTCTTAACCTCCAAAATTTGTCCAACAAAACCCAAAGTTCAACGAGGACAATTCTATAATAAATTTGTCCATAAAATTCTTCAAAGTAAACCAAACTAAGATTGAAACCCAAATATTTTAAGGGTTTAGTCACATAGTCTTCCAAGTTAAATCGTAACATTTATCTCTAAACAACATCGGTTGCTCCTAAAGTCTCGTATTGAAAAGTAATTAACCTAATCACATATCCTCTATGATAGGTTAATCATTTTCATAAATAACACAAAATCAACTTACTCTTAATTCATAAAATAATATAACTAAAAAGAATCAGTCAAACTAACCAGGGACTTCACGTAGTCCAGTGGTAGGCGATAAATACCAGTCCCACATTGGTTGTGGGTTCGATTCCCGCAGCTTTGTCCGAAGCGACGGGATGTCAAATGGTCTACGTGTTGTCATTTTTCCAAAACTATATAATTCTTAAAACATTCCCCAAAATGAGATAAAATCTTCAAGAATAATCATAACATATTTTAACCTCAAGTTTATCTCATTCCTTTCATTTTCCATCATATCATAGAGTAACCCATAATTACCTAAAAATTAAGTATCATATAAACCCTAATGGTTACCTTAATAATTATTACCTGAATTTCCACATCGGGTTGGCCATCTCATACATGATGAATTAGAGAACTCACCAAGGTTGAAGTGGTTGATCATGACTCCTTGATATTTGGTTTAGAACAACCACGAGTTTCCTCATTGAATCCTCCATTTTATCTAGTATCTTAATCAGAGAACCACCACAGTTTCCTTCAAACCTGTTGTCTCTTTGGTTCCTGCTAGATCAATCCATTCACTAAAAATAGAAATGTCAGTGTGAGTATATCAACAAAACCATCATGTACAAATGATGAAGGTAAACACTAAGATACACTTACTCATTCACTTTATCTAAAACTAGGACTCTTTCTGAAATCCTAACCATTATGGTAATGTCACTTGTTCTTAGAGAATACCCTAACCTCTAAAGTTAACTAAACTGACCTTTGATACCAACTATAAGGCCCCCTCCATAAACCATACTTAATCTTGAGTTATCACAAGATTACACGTTGACGATCTTTTTAAGTTTAGAGTTTTAGAGAATTAGGACATAACTATTACATCTCAAAAGATTACAAAGTAGTCGCTTCTACTAAATTTCCATAAAATAAAAACTCTTTAAAAGAAACATGTATAGTTCCATGTTTTAGGTAGCATGACTTTCCCTTGATCCCATCCTTGACCCTATTCCACGCTATGTCCTGTGAAAAACATTTCAAAAACTTGGGATGAGCATAAGAAGCTCAGTAAGGGATACACAAAGAATGAAAACTGTTAGATTTTCAAAACAACAAGTAAAACATGAATACTTTATCAATGTAATACTTTTCACCTTCATGAAGTAGTAAAAACTTTTCACTGAAAAAAAAAGTATCATTACTTACCTTTTTGTAACCAAAGGATTACCATAAAACCCATATAAAGAACACATAAAATATATAAAGGTAACTTGGGACATAAACATACTTAAGTGGAATAACCATACGGTCGACTTCCACACATATCACTTAATGGAATAGCCATACGGCCAATTTCCATACATACTTAATGGAATAGCCATACGGCCGACTTCCATACCCAATGCATTGGAGGTTATAACGTAACCACCCATCCTGGTATTCACGGCACCACCCATCATATCATTTAAAACATAACCACCCGTTAAAATGTCCAAGTACCAATATAACATCATAAAACATAAAACCAATATAAATGAATGATAACATTTCCACATCACAATATATCATAATAGAATCCTTTACCAAAACCATTTTCAAAACCATTTAAAACATTTAATAAATAGATTTTTGAATCAAAGTGTCCCATACCACCTTGAAGCTTTTAAAATGTTAAACCATTAATATCCATATAAATAAATCCTTAAAAGCATTTTTAAAACATGGATATTAATAATAACAAATAATTAAAACATTTAAAGTGATATAGGGGTTTTACCAAAGTTAGAGACACTTGAATACAATAATTGAGGAATAACATTTAGTCAGAACTTTGTAATATCATGAGAATAAATGGATTCATGATATAATACTCCAAAGGACAGTATATACACCATATAAGAGCGAATTGGTGCATAACAACAATGAACCCTCAGTAGAAATGTCAAATGTGATGAAATCCCTTATAAAGAAGGTATCCTTAAATTAAAGACAAATCAATCTCAAAAATATGTGTGACAAATATAAATACACCCAATATAAGTGGATATTAAGTGTAAAACAATAAAAGGTCATTCACACATATTCAATGGATGACATATTCAATGACTACATGTTGAACCCAAAGAAATCGAAATTGGGTTAAAAAGTTCCCCTGATAGCCTAACGGCATCACATCAAAATCAGTTGATGAGAGATAAAAAGTGTATCTCATCACTTGGACATAAAATTTACATCAATCAG
Organism: Viscum album; assembly: GCA_963277665.1. NCBI lineage: Eukaryota > Viridiplantae > Streptophyta > Magnoliopsida > Santalales > Viscaceae > Viscum > Viscum album. The sequence continues at coordinate 2,021,355,099 of OY728127.1, forward strand.
GATATAGAAGAACATATCCCAACATAATAGTATGTGAATTAAAAGACATAACAAACAAAGTCTTTTAAAATGAGGAGGGTGAAAGGTTCCCTTACCGACTTGGGTATCTTTCAAAACATACACCCCATGAAAGAAGGACAGTAGATCATTGATGTAAATACTCATAAACGAAATTATATTACACAAAGAGTAGAATAATGGGCAGTACATACACCACTCAATGGAATTTGTGGCAAATGTAGCATAAATCTCACGGGAATAAAAGAGAGATGAAAAATCCCTTATGAAAACTCGGTAGCCTAACGGCGCCCCTCAAAACTTCCAAAATGGATTGATTAGAGAGAATAGGGTCTCTCATCACATGAACATAAAAATTACAGTAAGTGTAATATAAAAGATCACCCCAATAACAAGAAAGATGAGCTTTAAAAGGAATGACATAAAAGTGTGTACTTAAAAAGAAAGAGAGGAGTAGGATCCCTTACCTCGGGTCCGACTTGCCTCGATCGTTCTTTAATCTCCTGAATAAAAAACGTGAGTTAATTTATACTTCCTTAAGAACCTATTTCAAGTTCATTATTCCTTTTATATCACTTATTACCATGTCATAAACATTATGTAATCATTTAAGTTAATAATATTTGTTTTGCCGATATTTGGTTCTTAAGTCGAAAGTGGACTTCTTACAATTACATGTTGTTCGTGTGGTCAAAAGTTATTTATATCCAGAATGAAATTCCCGATTTGGATATAATATATATCATATATATCCAGAATATACATGTATTTATAATATTACATAATCATTTAGAGGTACGAAATGAAATGCACCGTTCATGGAGACGGTAAGCCGTACGTACACATGAGTGCTACTTTCATTTCTTTGTCATATTAATGGAATTAAAACTAAATGAGAGGTATGTATATTTTAATTCCAGAATTATATTCATCATTTAGATATATCATTAATTATATATATCCATTATATACATGTACTTTTAATAGTACATTACATTTGGGGATAAGAAATGAAATGCACCGTTCATGGAGACGGTAAGCCGTACGTACGCATGAACGCTACTTTCATTTCTATCTCATACTTTAATGGATAGAAATAATAATGATATAGAGGTATATTATAATTACAGTATAACATCATATATAATAACTTTAAATCCATCCTTTACACGTCCCACATATGGCATTAACGAATCACATCACTTTGAGGGGCGGTAGTCCGCACTTCCATAAATGAAGATATCGTGTTTACCCATAATGGAAACCATAAAGGTATGCCCAAAATGAAAAAAACAGAAGCTTAAGGAAAACATAAAAACATCATATATCATATATAAAAATAGTGACATCATAATGGCCACCTTTGAAGGTGTTAAATGAGTATTGAACAATCATCGTTTCGGGAGGCAAAATTTCACCATCCACGGAAACCGTATGTTCTTTAACCATTTGATGTAGTTGTGTGACAGTGTAGCTCGAATAAATCTTATAAAAACATCCTAGTATATTTAAGATACTGGTTTTGTTACAAAATAAGTAAATAAAAAGAGTTTAGGGGGTTGGAGAAACAAAATAAAACAAATGAACATGAGAGAATGAATTACCTTTAAATGTGTAACTCCTTTTTATTTGAGCCTAAAGGCTTCCTTTGAAAGGATTATGCCCAAAGGGAATCCTCTAGGATAAGGAGAGAGATGTGGAGAGAGTAAATGGGCAGGGGTTGGCCGAGACAAAGGCATGTGGAGTGTGTGAAATGAGGTAGAGGTGGGGGCCTTTTATAAGAGGAGAGGAGGGGCACTTTTGGAAAGTAAGGAAATATTACTTTATTTGAAAATGTATTTCGGTTTTAAAAGGTCCCACATTGATATAATTCGTGGATAAGGTGATAAGGGTTCGAAATCCTCCCATCCAATAAGTTTTGTACATGTGTAGTTCATAGATTTTACATGATCTTTCCATTTTAAATCGTCAAATAATGATGTCATCGCTGCATCATTATTATGTCATAAATAATTTAATTTATCTAATGTCTAAAAATTATAAAAAAAATACTATGATGTAGGAAATCTTTTTATCTTTCCAATTACTATTTATAATCAAAAATATGACTTGTGTAACTCTACTTAAAAACTGTTTTAGTAAAACAACTCATGTTTGTGTCAATTTAATTTTAACATTAAATAAAAATATATTATTGTCATTTTCCAACTAAAGTGGCTCCATGGGGTCCCCAAGTTGGCCCATGGCTTGTCTTGGTCGGCCATGACTCACCCAATAGGTGTAGGACAAGTTTCATGGTGTTTTCACATTCTTATAATATCATTTTTACCTTAAACTACACTAATTACCACTAATCGCGATTAAAAACGTAATAAGTTACTATTCACCAAAAAATTATTTTTATCCCATTGAACCACATTTTACTTCTTAATGACAACCATGTATGTAGGATTTTTGAAATTCAAAACACAAAGATGGAAAAATTCCATTTAAACGGAAAAATCAGTTTTTATAAGTACCACTTAGTGGTTTCACTATTCCTCAAAAATTGAAGTTTTTTAGAAAAATCCCAAAAATTCACCCTAAGCTATATTTGATATTATGAATTCAAAAATGAAGTCCGTTTTAAAAAATTCAAAACATATAAGTCACATTAATTAATTTAATAATTAATTCCCGTTGTCATGACAAATAGCGTGTTTTTATGAAACAATAAGTATCAAAAGATTGACACTAGTTTAAGTCCGATTTCAAAGTGAAATTAATTCCAACGACTGCTATTGGATTTAATGGTAAAAATATTTTCTAATTTCACTTTAAAACCAATTCAAAATATTATCTAATAATATAAATAGATTAGATTAAAAAGAGGTTTTGAATTAAAACACAACATTTTACACTATTCATTAAAAAAATGAACTTTATCGGAAAAATACCAAAAAAATACAAAAAGTAAAATTTGATGTCCCGATTATTAATAAGAGTTTTATTTGGTCCAAAAGAATTTTATAAGAGTGATCAAAACTATATTTAATGACGGTTCGCCATCAAAAGGTGACAAGTGAACCTTTAGTGAAAACTAGGGCATATACGCCTAAAATTGAATTCTTTCCGTATTTTAAGCCTCTATCCTTTATTGGATAAATGTAAAAACATTTAAAAACATATATAATCATATTTTAGTTATTTCTATCCATTCCCGCCATTACAACGGCTACATGTTAACTACCATTTAAAATAATATTATTTTATTATTAGAGTGCAACGTAAGATTCCCAAGAAACTCGTTGTTGCGTGTTGGGTACACCATTGAGCATAGAGTCCCCTTTATAGTCATTTAAATATTTTATTCACAAATATGGGTAAATATTAAATGTCATATTCTTTATTTACCTGGGGTGTTACATCCTTCCCCCCTTTTGGGAATTGCATCCTCGCAATTTTAAAATTGCGCTTGGAAACATCCTTGGAAGTCCCACATCGGAAAAAAAGTCAGTAAAACAAACACTTTAAAATAAAGAGAGATAAGTACAAAGGTCACCCGAGTTAACCCATACTAGGATTCCAAGTATGAAAATATGGACATGGAGGAAAAAACAAAGGCTCATTTTCTGGTGGAGAGTGATAGAAAACATGTTTAGGAGAAAGTTAACCACGAGAAAATCACAAACTTGTGATGGGTTAAACGGTATTCGATTCCCCAGTAGGAAAAGTTAATAGACAACATTTTTGTTTTAAGTTACTTTTTATTGAGGAATTTATTCATAAGGAAACATAATCACTTATCATATTGACTTTCAACTATTATTATATTCCTTACACAAACTCATATTTTTTCCAAAAGACGAGTATTTAGGGAGACTTGTTCGCATTAAGAGTACTATAATAAACTTCTATAGAATCACCTAATCCACAAAAGAGAACTATATACTTCACATTTCTTTAGGCTTTAACCAAAACCAAAACCAAAAGGTTAGTACAAGATCAGATAATCCAGAAAAGGATAACCCTTTATAAAAAGAAAATCTATTCTTAACCTCCAAAATTTGTCCAACAAAACCCAAAGTTCAACGAGGACAATTATATAATCAATTTGTCCATAAAATTCTTCAAAGTAAACCAAACTAAGATTGAAACCCAAATATTTTAAGGATTTAATCACATAGTCTTCCAAGTTAAATCGTAACATTTATCTCCAAACAACATCAGTTGCTCCTAAAGTCTCGTATTTAAAAGTAATTAACCTAATCACATATCCTCTATGATAGGTTAATCATTTTCATAAATAACCCAAAATAAACTTACTCTTAATTAATAAAATCATATAACTAAAAAAATCAGTCAAACTAACCAGGGACTTCACGTAGTCTAGTGGTAGGCGATAAATACCAGTCGCACATTGGTTGTGGGTTCGATTCCCGCAGCTTTGTCCGACGCGACGGGATGTCACACGGTCTACGTGTTGTCCTTTTTCCAAAACTATATAATTCTTAAAACATTCCCCAAAATGAGACAAAATCTTCAAGAATAATCATAACATATTTTAACCTCAAGTTTATCTCATTCCTTTCATTTTCCATCATATCATAGAGTAACCCATAATTACCTAAAAATTAAGTATAATATAAACCCTAATGTTTACCTTAATAATTATTACCTGAATTTCCACATCGGGTTGGCCATCTCATACATGATGCATTAGAGAACTCACCAAGGTTGAAGTGGTTGATCATGACTCCTTGATATTTGGTTTAGAACAACCACGAGTTTCCTCATTGAATCCTCCATTTTATCTAGTATCTTCATCAGAGAACCACCACAGTTTCCTTCAAACCTGTTGTCTCTTTGGTGCCTGCTACATCAATCCATTCACTAAAAATAGAAATGTCAGTGTGAGTATATCAACAAAACCATCATGTACAAATGATGAAGGTAAACACTAAGATACACTTACTCATTCACTTTATCTAAAACTAGGACTCTTTCTGAAATCCTAACCATTATGGTAATGTCACTTGTGCTTAGAGAATACCCTAACCTATAAAGTTAACTAAACCGACCTTTGATACCAACTATAAGGCCCCCGCCTTAAACCTTACTTAATCTTGTGTTATCACAAGATTACACGTTGAGGATCTTTTTAGGTTTAGAGTTTTAGAGAATTTGGACACAACTATTACATCTCAAAAGATTACAAAGTAGTCGCTTCTACTAAATTTCCATAAAATAAAAAGTCTTTAAAAGAAACATGTATAGTTCCTTGTTTTAGGTAGCATGACTTTCCCTTGATCCCATCCTTGACCCTATTCCACGCTATGTCCTGTGAAAAACATTTCAAAAACTTGGGATGAGTATAAGAAGCTCAGTAAGGGATACACAAAGAATGAAAACTGTTATATTTTCAAAACAACAAGTAAACCATGAATACTTTATCAATGTAATACTTTTCACCTTCATGAAGTAGTAAAAACTTTTCACTGAAAAAAAAGTAACATTACTTACCTTTTTGTAACCAAAGGATTACCATAAAACCCATATAAAGAACACATAAAATATATAAAGGTAACTTGGGACATAAATATACTTAAGTGGAATAACCATACGTTCGACTTCCACACATATCACTTAATGGAATAGCCATACGGCCAATTTCAATACATACTTAATGGAATAGCCATACGGCCGACTTCCATACCCAATGCATTGGAGGTTATAACGTAACCACCCGTCCTGGTATTCACGGAACCACCCGTCATATGGTTTATAACATAACCACCCGTTAAAATGTCCAAGTACCAATATAACATCATAAAAAATAAAACCAATATAAATGAATGATAACATTTCCATATCACAATATATCATAATAGAATCCTTTACCAAAACTATTTTCAAAACCATTTAAAACATTTAATAAAGAGATTTTTGAATCAAAGTGTCCCATACCACCTTGAAGCTTTTAAAATGTTAAACCATTAATATCCATATAAATAAATCCTTAAAACCATTTTGAAAACATGGATATTAATAATAACAAATAATTAAAACATTTAAAGTGATATAGGGGTTTTACCAAAGTTAGAGACACTTAAATACAATAATTGAGGAATAACATTTAGTCAGAACTTTGTAATATCGTGAGAATAAATGGATTCATGATATAATACTCCAAAGGACAGTATATACACCATATAAGAGCGAATTGGTGCATAACAACAATGAACCCTCAATAGAAATGTCAAATGTGATGAAATCCCTTATAAAGAAGGTATCCTTAAATTAAGGACAAATCAATCTCAAAAATATGTGTGACAAATATAAATACACCCAATATAAGTGGATATTATGTGTAAAACAATAAAAGGTCATTCAAACATATTCAATGGATGACATATTCAATGACTAGATGTTGAACCCAAAGAAATCGAAATTGGGTTAAAAAGTTCGCCGGATAGCCTAACGGCATCACATCAAAGTGAGTTGATGAGAGATAAAAAGTGTATCTCATCACTTGGACAAAAAATTTACATCAATCAGGATATAGAAGAAAATATCCCAACATAATATTATGTGAATTAAAAGACATAACAAACAAAGTCTTTTAAAATGTGGAGGGTGAAAGGTTCCCTTACCGACTTGGGTATCTTTCAAAACATACACCCCATGAAAGAAGGACAATAGATCATTGATGTAAATACTCATAAACGAAATTATATTACACAAAGAGTAGAATAATGGGCATTACATACACCACTCAATGGAATTTGTGGCAAATGTAGCATAAATCTCACGGGAATAAAAGAGAGATGAAAAATCCCTTATGAAAACTCGGCAGCCTAACGGCGCCCCTCAAAACTTCCAAAATGGATTGATGAGAGAGAATAGGGTCTCTCATCACATGAACATAAAAATTACAGTAAGTTTAATATAAAAGATCATCCCAATAACAATAAAGATGATCTTTAAAAGGAATGACATAAAAGTGTGTACTTAAAAAGAAAGAGAGGAGTAGGATCCCTTACCTCGGGTCCGACTTGACTCGATCGTTCTTTAATCTCCTGAATAAAAAACTTTCGTTAATTTATACTTCCTTAAGAACCTTTTTCAAGTTCATTATTTTTTTTATATCACTTATTACCATGTCATAAACATTATGTAATCATTTAAGTTAATAATATTTGTTTTATCGATATTTGGTTCTTAAGTCGAAAGTGGACTTCTTACAATTACATGTTGTTCGTGTGGTCAAAAGTTCTTTATATCCAGAATGAAATTACTGATTTGGATATAATATATATCATATATATCCAGAATATACATGTATTTATAATATCACATAATCATTTAGAGGTACGAAATGAAATGCACCGTTCATGGAGACGGTAAGCCGTACGTACGCATGAACGCTACATTCATTTCTTTGTCATATTAATGGAATTAAAACTAAATGAGAGGTATGTATATTTTAATTCCAGAATTATATTCATAATTTAGATATATCATTAATTATATATATCCATTATATACATGTACTTTTAATAGTACATTACATTTGGGCATAAGAAATGAAATGCACCGTTCATGGAGACGGTAAGCCGTACATACGCATGAACGCTACTTTCATTTATATCTCATAATTTAATGGATAGAAATAATAATGATATATAGGTATATTATAATTCCAGTATAACATCATATATAATAACTTTAAATCCATCCTTTACACGTCCCACATATGGCATTAACGAATCACATCACTTTGAGAGGGCGGTAGTCCACACTTCCTTAAATGAAGATATCGTGTTTACCTATAATGGAAACCATAAAGGTATGACCAAAATGAAAAAAACAGAAGCTTAAGGAAAACATAAACACATCATATATCATATATAAAAATATTGATATCATAATGGCCACCTTTTAAGGTGTTAAATGAGTATTGAACAATCATCGTTTCGGGAGGCAGAATTTCGCCATCCACGGAAACCGTATGTTCTTTAACCATTTGATGTAGTTTTGTGAGAGTGTAGATCAAATAAATCTTATAACAACATCCTAGTATATTGAAGATAATGTTGTTGTTACAAAATAAGTAAATAAAAATAGTTTAGGGGGTTGGAGAAAGAAAATAAAACAAATGAACATGAGAGAATGAATTACCTTTAAAAGTGTAACTCCTTTTGATTTGAGCCTAAAGGCTTCCTTTGAAAGGATTCTGCCCAAAGGGAATCCTCTAGGATTAGGAGAGAGATGTGGAGAGAGTAAATGGGCAGGGTTTGGCCGAGACAAAGGCTTGAGGAGTGTGTGAAATGAGGTAGAGGTGGGGGCCTTTTATAAGAGGAGAGGAGGGGCACTTTTGGAAAGTAAGGAAATATTACTTTATTTGAAAATGTGTTTCGGTTTTAAAAGGTCCCACATTGATATAATTCGTGGATAAGGTGATAAGGGTTCTAAATCCACCCATCCAATAAGTTTTGGACATGTGTAGTTCATATATTTTACATGATCTTTCCATTTTAAATCGTCAAATAATGATGTCATCGCTGCATCATTATTATGTCATAAATAATTTAATTTATTTAATGTCTAAAAATTATAAAAAAAATACTATGATGTAGGAAATCTTTTTATCTTTCCAATTACTATTTATAATCAAAAATATGACTTGTGTAACCCTACTTAAAAATTGTTTTAGTAAAATAACTCATGTTTGTGTCAATTTAATTTTAACATTAAATAAAAATATATTATTGTCATTTTCAAACTAAAGTGGCTCCATGGGGTCCCCAAGTTGGCCCATGGCTTGTCTTGGTCGGCCATGACTCACCCAATAGTTTTAGTACAAGTGTCATGGTGTTTTCACATTCTTATAATATCATTTTTACCTTAAACTACACTAATTACCACTAATCGTGATTAAAAACTTAAAAAGTTACTATTCACCAAAAAATTATTTTTATCCCATTGAACAACATTTTACTTCTTAATGACAACCATGTATGTCGGATTTTTGAAATTCAAAACACAAAGATGGAAAAATTCCATTTAAACGGAAAAATCAGTTTTTATAAGTACCACTTAGTGGTTTCACTATTCATCAAAAATTGAAGTTTTTTTTAGAAAAATCCCAAAAATTCACCCTAAGCTATATTTGATATTCTGAATTCAAAAATGAAGTCCGTTTTACAAAATTCAAAACATATAAGTCACATTAATTAATTTAATAATTAATTCCTGTTGTCATGACAAATAGCGTGTTTTTATGAAACAATAAGTATCAAAAGATTGACACTAGTTTAAGTCCGATTTCAAAGTGAAATTACTTCCAACGACTGCTATTGGATTTAATGGTAAAACTATTTTCTAATTTCACTTTAAAACCAATTCAAAATATTATCTAATCATATAAATAAATTATATTAAAAAGAGGTTTTGAATTAAAACACAATATTTTACACTATTCATTAAAAAAATGAACTTTATCGGAAAAATACCAAAAAAATACACAAAGTAAAATTTGATGTCCCGATTCTTAATAAGAGTTTTATTTGGTCCAAAAGAATGTATAAGAGTGATCAAAACTATATTTAATGACGGTTCGCCATCAAAAGGCGACAAGTGAACCTTTAGTGAAAACTAGGGCATATACGCCTAAAATTGAATTCTTTCCGTATTTTAAGCCTCTATCCTTTATTGGATAAATGTAAAAACATTTAAAAACATATATAATCATATTTTAGTTATTTCTATCCATTCCTACCATTACAACGTCTACATGTTAACTACCATTTAAAATAATATTATTTTATTATTAGAGTGCAACGTAAGATTCCCAAGAAACTCGTTGTTGCGTGTTGGGTACGCCATCGAGCATAGCTTCCCCTTTAAAGTCATTTAAATATTTTATTCACAAATATGGGTAAATATTAAATGTCATATTCTTTATTTACCTGGGGTGTTACATTAATATTGACTTCAAATGTTATTAGATAGAATTTTTCAATCATTTTTGTTTTCGTAATGATAAATGAAATAGATTATTACTCTTTTATAGATCATATGATTTTCTAAAAGGTAATTTTAGTTCTTCAGTTATAAAAAATTAATTTATGAATATGCATTATTATTAGAGTAAGTGGTGAATCATAAATTAATCAAATCACAAACAAATGATAAAATTGCACATATATACTAGAAATGAATCAACTAAGTGTATTTTATTATATAAATAGAGAGTGAAATAATTCCTAAACTTTAGTAGAAACGATCTTGACCAAAAATGTTGTCATATTATCATCATTTTTATTAATATCAAAAACATTTTTCACACCACAGGTTTTTGGTTTTTTAGTCGTTTACTGTCTTCTAAATATGTTCGTTATCAGTCTCCCTCAGTATCTGACTGTTAGTTTTCTATTTAATTTCCATTTTTTCATTTACCATATATGATATAATATTTGGAAACCTACTAATGTGATTATTCTAGATGAATTTGGTACTTCCCATTCTCTCTTATAAGAGGATATGTTATTAACCCTTTTATGATGTGAGTTTTTCAACAAATGAATTTTCAAATGGAGAATCCCCAATTTTCATGATGAATCTTAAATTTTGAGGATACAATTTATTTATAGTGGGGATAATTTCATACCCCAAAATTTCTAAAAGAATAAATTTTTATTCAATAGAGTGTATGACATGAAACACCAAGTGTAGAAAGGTATATAAAATCCTAAGAAATTATGATATATTTTTTAAAAAAAAATCAATGTATTATATATCTTTTAATTCATGAAATGTTGATTTTATATTATGATACCCACACCATTTATTTTATCTTTCATTAAATGAAATAATTAATTTCTTTGATTCCTTTCATTACATGTAAGAATAAGTTTTACTAAATACTATTAATATTATTATTTAAAATAAAAATTAACTCCAAGCCATTAAATTGAGTGTTATGAATATGAATAAATAAATTATTAATATATATAGTTTAATTCATTTGTTAACCATTGATTATAAATTAATAATAAAATCCAATCGAATATAAAAGAAATTTTTTTATAAAAACTATTTTTATAAGCCCAAAGACATTTTATCATTAAAAATTAAATTAATTACTATTAGTGAATTATATTATTGAAATTTGTATTATATATATTTATTCAATTTTTTTAACATTCATCCAGTGATTTGATAGGCATAAGATAAGAATAACTCGAATTTTACGCATAAAATGTTTTATTTTTGTAAAGGTAGTTTTCCCTCCTTTTAATAGCACACTAGTTTTAAAACTAAATTTTGACATGTTAATAAAAAAATTTGAAAGAATAAAATTCATTTTTGAAATATAAATTTAAAATTATCATAGGGTTATTTTTTCATATTTTTCAAGGAAAATTCATTTTTTGATGAATATTGAAGATAACGGAATTTTAATTTAAAACTGACTATTCATATAAATAAATTATAATGTTAAATTATATTTTTAATTGGTTTTAAAGTCAAAATAGTTCCCATATACTTATATGAATCCAATTAATGTAATTTTAATCATTTATAAGATGAATTTATATGTAAACAAATAGTAAATTCTTGAACTTTTTCATTTTAAAACCGTACTTTCTCATCACGTCTGAGGGATTAATTTTAAATTAGTTTTTTCCGCTTATATGAATTTAATATAGAAAAATGCTTCCCATATTTTGAATATGATTAATTTATAATCTCTAATAATTAAAAATTAATTCTTGAACAATGTGATTCGTGAAAATAGTTAAAATTATTATAGTGATTAAATGAAAAATGTGTTTACCAAGGGACTAAACTTTAATCATAAGGGGAACAACGACCAAGAAAATTTACCACAACGCATTAAATTGAAAAACTTATAAAATTAAAAAAAAATTATCTAATTTTTTGTGTTAGTAAAGACTATTTTTGGGGAAAACGTGTGTGCATCTATCCACTTTTCCAAATGCCAAGTGTGTCCTCTCCCCTACTTATAAAATGGAACCCACTATCCTCCCCTCTTCATGCCTTCAAATGACTTAATATCTAAAAAACCCTAGACATATCACTCAAAAAGTTACTATAATTATTTAATTGTGCATAAATATATTTTAGGAATTCATTAGTGAAAACCTATGGAGGACACCCGAAGAAGAGGTAATGTTCTTCTAATAGTATTTTTATTTTATTTACTTCCCTACCTCCTTAAATTATTTTTATATAATTATTATATAATATCCCAACTATATTAAATATAATTATATGTTTTTATGTTAAATTTATGACCTATAAAAACACTACACTTCTACAAAATGGGTTGAAAATAATCATTCGAGTGTACAGTATATTTTTTCCTTGCAAGCCGATATCATTCATTTTTTCATCACCACCTATCAAGGTTGGGAATAATGATGAAAATATTATTTATATATTATATTTATGATTTTAATGATTTTATATTCATTATAAATTAATATATAAAACATAAATTAATGATTTACATTTTTTGGTAATATGATAATGATGTAAATGTATAGGGCGGATTGTTGCCTCCCGAAGCAATGTGATTCATTCACGCTTTACATGGACTGTATTATTGATGGATTTAATAAAAAATATGATAAATATGAAATAATGGTCATAATTAAAATATAATATATATATATATATATGTATATCATTTAATTTTCTTTCATTCAATATTATAAGAAAATGAAAATAGAGTTTATGCGTACATACGACATACCATCTCCAGGAACAGTGTATTTCATTTCATATCACAAAATTTTATGGATTATTAAAAATAAATATATACTTAATATATATTATATTTTTTCATGTTTTAAATTATTAATATAATTAAATCATGATATAAGTAATATTAGTGAAAAATAAAATGTCAAAAAATATTCAAAAAGAAAGGAAACTAACACCGAAAATAATGGAAATAATGAAATATTATTAGAAAATCGGTGCTAAGATGTTATAAAAGGATCATATATGATATTATGAATATGAATATGGTTATATATATTAAGTTAATAACAATATTAAAAATATAATACAAGAGGCTAAATCATGTTCAAATAAAGAAAAGCACAAGGTAAGGGATTTGTTATCTCAATTTCCACTCATTTTGTTAAACTTATACTTCGTTGATTATATCATGCTAAGATTATGTTTGTAATGATATTTTATTATATTATATAAACAATTTACTTATTTTATGTGTATTTACATTGCATACACATAATATATTCATTTATTGATTGTCACTTCAACATTATGATCATTTTAAGTGTTTATTTCACAATCTCATTCTAAATGAGATTGTTTATTCTTGATTATTTATTAAATAAATTACCTGAAATTTTACTAATAAACACTTAAAATTTCTTATAAACTAGTTATTAATGATCTCTTTCAATTATTAGTACCATTTTACCACTCTTTTTTATATAAAATGTTTTATATAATATTTTCAAGAAAATATGACATCATTTCTCTCTTCGGTCGGAAGTATGTTTTCTTCCAAAACCTTGTTTTCTGAAAATACATTAAAAAATATTTTAACTCTTTAAAAATGATTAATTAAATTAATTTTCACCCACTTTAGTATTTTAAAAAAACTAAAAGTAATCTTTTGGTTATTTTTAAAACAATTCATTTTTGGACTTTACCAAAAAAGTGAAACAAACCATTGTTTTAACCACTACAACATGAGTTGAATTTTCATCTATCATGAGCACTCAAATGTTTTCACAATTATTTTGAAATATTAAAATTCTATTTTCAAATAAAATTATTTTCAAAAAAAAATTATGAAAATTTAGTTTTTAAAACTAAATTTGAAGGAAAATGATCTTCAAAAAAACAAATGAAAAGGATATTTTTCTAGAGTATGTTTTTAAAGATATTTTTTGTTTCATCAACAACAACAACCAGTATTCTTAATAAATTTAGTATAATTCATATTTATACCATCTTTATTCTTATTCTAAATGTCTTATGATTATTTTGAACAAGGATAGTATTAAGATTCACTTCGTTGAATCATTTTTTTAGACATTAATTTCTCTTTGAGTTATTCATTTTCTAGTTATCATTGAACATTAACATTACCCTAAATATATAAATTATGTATTATGGATAATATTAGTTTTTTAATCATATACCATTATTACATTAAAATTTTAATTTTATAGTTATTTGATTTTCAAGGAAAATATTGATAAATCTATATTCTTTAATCAACACAAATATTTGATAAGACATATTTTTTATGAATTAAATCAATTATTCAATATATGATGAATGATTTGGAATTGTATGACATGGGTTGGGGACCATTTAAATTATTACCCTTGATGCATCAAGAATCTCATGAAATGAAATTAGTTGTACAATCCCTATGCATTTGTAACCAATATATTTTAAACACTCTTGTGAAAGGTCTTGACAATAAAGATAAGGTTGGACAAACCAAATAGGTAGGCACCCAATATGATTTAAAATATCCTATTAAAGTTCTGGTTGGTAAAGGTATCATGTACCTTTTAAACATTACATTCAATAAATAAACATTTCATTCCTTTATATTTTGTTATTTTAATCCAAGCAATTTTCACTATGAAAAAAATCTATCGATGATTTTCATTCTCATTTTATTGATTAAATAGAATGGGTTTTCAGTTATTTAACATGGAATATTTATTTTTCCTTACATATTCAAGCATTCTTTTTTAAAATATAATTTTTATTAAATTATATTCCTATCCATATTGATTATTATTATTTATTCATGATATGTTCTTTTGTATATAAACCTTACTAGGAATTTGAGCTCACACTTATTTTTTCATTTCTCTAGGATTCCATTAAATTTACTATGATTAATATGTAGGGATATTCTAGATTTAATAATGGTATATTCTAGAATAAAAATATTATGTTGTAATTTGTGTATTAAAATATAAAGTGAGTCTCGTGTATGTATATAGTATACCAAGACAACTAATTATTCGGCCTTTTGGGTCATGTTTCCTAGTATCTTATGCCAATTTGATAGTAGTAGGAACCGACTCTGGTTTGTTGGGGTTGAGTTCAATATATGTTTTATATGTTCTTAAATTTCAAAAAAATTAAAATCTAAATAATTTTTACTTTCCTATAACAATATTAATAAAAAATGCATAAAACATATCTTTGGTATTTTAAAATCGATCAATGTGTTGTAGAAACTAGATAAAGTATTTTGAAATACAAAATTTTTTTTTTGTTTTTTAAAATAAAATATTTAAATTTTTTAATATATATTGAATATGTTTTATGAGAAATTTTCAATATTATGAAATTAATATTACAAAAAAAAGATATGAATATTTTAAATTTTATATGTTTTAAATTTTCTTAAACAATAAAAAAATCAGGCATTATTTATTTTCATGACCCATATTACCGATAGGTCAACTCCCAAAGCCTACCCCCACTATGTCGAGCACTAATCGCCAATCCTAAGGTATCCATACGATCATGGGAGGCATTACATCTAAAAATCATGTCAGTTTCTATAATACACTAACATACACCATGATATGAATGAAATATAAAATAAAGATTGTAATATATTTATATATATATAACAAAAATCTCAATGATAGAATGTATGATGGTAGAAATTAACCCTAAATACAACTCACACATCCAGAATAGAAGTTATCCCAAATACTAATTATGTGACAGCGGTATATATATTTAGATATCCACTAAAATAGGTATATATATCATTTTTCCATATCATGGACCTGTGATCATCCATCCTTGGTATTAGTAGATTTTCATGGGCACAAGGATAAATATGTGTATGTTTCCATGCAATGGTGATAATTCCAATAACCAGTATGGACATCCCAAGTATTGATTCAACACTATAACTTCTAGAATCTTTGTATATAAATAAATAATAAAGTATCAAAAAACTATACATATTTTGATTTCATAATTAGACATAATTATAATCATAATCTATCCTCATTAATTACCTAGGGCCCACTTTTATCATGTTCACCAAATTAAAGTAATTCATTTGAAAAAAAAATATCAATCTAATCCCTCGTATTTTCATAAATATTCATTCCCAATAACTCATCAATTATGCACCAATATTGATATTCTAGATGAAAAAAAACATCTCAACCTATTTCTAAAGTGTTAGAGGAAGTTACCACCATTAAAGAAAGAAGTTGTATACTCAAATATTCAATATCGAAGTCTTTTTATTTTTTCAAAAAACAATAATTATACTAAAATTTATTAATATGACATTAATAAGAAAAATAGGCATACCATATATTCTATAATTTTAAATAAGTCAAATTTATTAAAAATCTCAATATGAAATTTTATAAACAAAATAAGGATTTATATTTCTTGTTTTAAAATGAAATATTTTGACATTATTTAGTATGTATTGAATTTTTTTAAGTTTAAAACAAAGAAAATATTAAATATTTAATATTATAACATTTTCTAATTACCAAAAATTTTTGTTCAATATGTTATAAATATTTTTAAAACAAATAAAACTATTATTTGATGTGTATTTAAGGAATTATATTAAATTTTTTATGAAAAAAACCCATATTATGTGTTTTAAAAAATAAATACTTAAATATAATTTTTCTAAATGTATATATATATATATTCAAAATTATTAAAAACATAAATCAAATATCACTATCGGAGGTTGGGGTGGTAGGGGGTGTGGGGTGTGTCATGCTGGTTGCGGGTCGAGTCCTTAGGATTCATTTCTTTGTTGTGTGCATTTCTAATAAGACCTAGCTTTTAAAACAAGTGAAATAAATGAAAAAAATGCATTAAATATACGTTATATGTTTTAAAATCATCTAAATATGTATCAAAAAATGATTTTTAAGTTTTTTTAACCATAGAACATTGGTTTTGTTCTTATAAATATTTTCTTATGTAGGGGGGGCATGCACATCAGCACAAGATTATATGACTATGTTTTGAGTGTGTTTATAAATAAATTTTTTTTTTGTAAATATATATTTTTTGTTATGTGTTAATATAGGTGTTATTATTTGGAAATTTATAAATAAAATTGATGTATTCTAGGTTATAGTCTTAATGATTTTACCACATGAATTATTTTGGTTACTTATGTAGAATGATCAGGATAAAAATTCATTATTTTAGCTCCTTGGGGTATCTATAACACTATAATTAACAAGAAATTTAATCATTGAGTCTACATTCATAACCATAAATGATTGAGTTGTAAATGGAGAATTTATATAGGAAATATGAAATCTATTTATATAATATTTATTTATAACACTCCCCCTATAATGTTGTCAAATTAGTTAAATCTTATTTATATGACTACCTCTTTAAAAACCATAACATGAAAACTCTATAGAAAAAATATCATGAAGTTGAAAAGATTATATCATTATAAAAACCCTATTATAAAATTATGAAATCCATTTATTAATAGACCATGTTTTGGGATTCAAATTATAATTCAAAATATCATCATCCACTCAAAATGAAAAAATTTTCATCTAAATTTTTTATTTCATTTATATTTTCATAAATCTCTAATATTGTATATATTAAAATAGATATAATTATTCTCAAAAACCTAATCAGTTTTCAATATAAATAAAAGTACCTTTATTTTTCATATTATCCATTTCATAAGGAACACTTAAACATTATGTTTATTGAGGAATTAGATATTTAATATTGATACGATAACTTATATTTATACCCTTTTTTAGAGTACTTTTATCTTTAGAACATAGTGGACTTCCATGATTTATATATATTTTTATATACTTATTATTTAAGTATATCTTTAAGACAATGAATTTATATTGTTTATTATGAACTATAAGTGAGATAAATCTATTCCTTTTATATATATTCTCCACATAAAGTTAGTAATTTTTTTAGAAATCTATTTTCCTTGATTTTTGGATTCAGATATTTTCATGAAAATAAATTAAATCCATTTGATAAATTATTCTAAATGATAAAAAAATACCTCCTCAATTTACAATAGCCACATAAATTAAATGTAATTACATTTATCTATTCAAAAAATATTGAAATGTGTTTATATATATATATATATATATTACAAGATATTATGTTTTATATGATATAAAATTGAACAAATTCATATATATATATATATTTATTATCTAATGAGATGAGTATAATCAAATGCTAAAACTAGTCATCATTATAATGACCTTTGGATAGTTTTCAATCTGTTTACATGTAGTCAATCAACATAGTGTTAGCACTTTTATAATATGGTGATGAAAAATTTAATCATTTACAATACCAAAAACATTTATTTAAATATGCAATAAAAAATATTTTCAAATCTTAAAAATATATTAATATATTTTAATATTTATGGAACATATGGGGTTTTTTCACCACATTAAGGGTGGTTTATATATAAAAACTTGTTTTTTATTTATAAACGATTGTTTCGACTTACATGAAATATTATTTTTTATTAGTTTATATTTCTATGTAATCACCAACATGGTTCATGAATTTTTCAAAGTCACTATCTATTATTCACATACATTATTCTTCAAAAAAATTATTTCTAAATTTATAAGATTAAGTGGGATGTATAATTTAAATATAGGGAGACTTATTTGTAATATTTTATAAATAAAAAATCATTTATAATTCAATTCCCCATAGATTTTTTTATAAATGAAAATATTGAATAATATTAATATTTGAGTACAGGTCTCTCCAATTTGAACTTATTGTAAAATATTTCATATATATTTTGATGCGTATTTTTAGAAAATAGTATATTAAATTATATTTTTTAAAATACATCACATTAATAATGTAAGATATAATCACAAATTAAATTCTTCTAAAAATATTTTATTTTGAGAACATATTAATAATTTGTGATCAAAGTCAGATAATGTTAATCTTATCAAATATAATTTTTTATTATTCGTTCAATATATCTAATAGAAATGAAAATATCTTAAAGGGACAACATATAGTTTACTAGAAAATATTTATGAATATAAATTAATATCATAACGTGGTTTCAAAAGACATTATTTAAATATTTCATTCAAAAAAACTTATTAAACCCATAAAAATAATTTAAACACAATTATTTTCATAAAAATATTAAATATAACTACATAATAACGAAATTAATCATTTAATATCACATTTTTAATAATTATAAACTCATTTCACCATACTACATTAATAATTTAAAAACACATTATAAACACTTATAAAATTGTTCTACCGTTTATATATTATTAAAATAATACAAGTAAATTACATCTAAAACATATATATGAAAATAATAATGATAATATTAAAAATTTATAATTCAACATATCACTAAAAAAATATTAATTTTTTTTAATAATTTATTTACACCTGGAAAAAATCATTGTAAAATTATATAAAAAAATTTAAAAAAATAGTAAAATGAGTTCAACTAAAATTTTTATTAAATAAATAAAATTTAATAGAAATTATAAATAACAGTAAATGTAACATGAACATTCAGCAATGAAATTTCTAATTAAAATTTGATCATGACTTTAATAACTATAATTATTTAATATCATCAATAAACAAACCTTACAACAAAAAATATATTAATTATATAATTATTTATTAGAAAATATGATTAAATAATTAAAGAAATAATATTAATTAAATTTTATATTTTTAGAAATTAAAATTACTTTTGTGTAACGTTTTCCATAAAATAAATATGTTACCATGTGAATTTCTCTTCTAAATGAAAACATATTAATACAACAATATTTTAAAACATTATAAAAATTATGAGAGAAAATCATGTGATATTGTCTTAAAACTATTTTCTATAAATTAATTTAAAATACATAAGTGAGGGAAACTAACGAATTATATTTTAATCAACATTATTTCCAAAATAATGAAAATTTATATTTTTTAACTTTTTTATTAAATGTTTTCAACACGCATATTTTTTATGCATGATTTGGATGGTGGAAAAATTTGATAAAAAATATATTTTTGATTTTCTCGTTTTTAAGAAAGTGTATACCCCTACATAATATTTTTTATTTTCCCATTATTATATTTAATTAATATCATCATCATCAAATCCATAGATACCATTCCTTGATATTTATGTTGACTAATATTATGATTTCCAGAAAACATCATGGTTTCTTTAGTCATTGTTTTTAATAAAAAAACATAGTCACTTTAGAGAATGAAATTGTGATATTACGTTGAGGATGGTCAATTTTTATAATTAAAATATCATTATTTTCCAAAACCACATGTAAATGTTTAAATAAAAAAATTGGCATAATTTTACAGAAACATGGAATTTTATTTATAATGTTATTTTTAGTGTAACATCCTATGTTTGGTTTACCCAAACTATCCCAAATTTATGTCATCACATTACCATAAGTGCACCTGTCTATATGCTGGATGCTTTCAAAATGTGGAAAGGATTACTAATGTATCATTGGGAGGATATTCCCTTTATATTATAATTATGATATATCAATATATAATTTAACATCCATGAATTAGATAACAAAATAAATTTAATGTGGAATTATAGTGGAAGAAAACCCATAATAAATAATATTGTCATTCTATAATAAAATAAACGAATGGAATTTCATTCAACTAAAACATCAGAGGAGGATTTCCCATTGGTCTAGGATTGTGAGTTATAGTGGGCCCTTTAAAATATCCCATATTCTTTTACTAAAAATATATATTCATAGATAACCATAGGTTCGCCTAAAAGGATGCCTATAATTGATCATTACTTCTTCATGTAAATTATTTTTATTTCTAGTATTTTGGGTCTATGATGAAAATGACTAAAATAGTGTGTGGTTTTATTTTTTATTAAAAAAATTATAATTAATGGTAAAATAATATCAAAATTAAAATAAATAAAATGTAAATTGATAAATATTTAGACATAATAATTAAACCTAAGGTGGAAGTATTTAGAAACCTTCATTATTTACTTAAGTTAATTTTATTCTCATTTATTTATTTAATTTGATATGATTTATTCAGTCAAATCCCACTATTTTAAACTATGTGAAATTAATGAACTTATGGTCCCCTAAATGAACACTAACCCCTTATGTTCTTCCTTATATAATAATATGAAAATATTCCTCAATTGGGTGTTTATATAAGGCCCCAGCCTTAAACCTTACTTAATCTGGAGTTATTACAAGATTAAACGTTGATGATCTTTTCAGGTTTAGAGTTTTAGAGAATTAGATCATAGAACTTGAATTACATTCCACATATTAACAAAGTGGTTACATAAAGATAGTATTCTTCATTCCCATCAATGGAAATATAATTAAAATAAAACATGGATTCATTGTTGACACTTCCTTGACACTATCATTAAATCACGTACCTTTCCCTTGACCTGTGAAAACATTTCAAAAAAAACTTGGGATGAGCATAAAAAGCTCAGTATGGGTTATAAAAACATGGAAAGGAAACATGGGTACATATATACATAAGATTGAAATCATACTTTACCCATAAAACATGAGCACATTAACATACCTCATCAAATCCTTAGTAAATCATTGAAATCATAAGACACAAAGGTAACTTGATGCATTCATAACATTCTTACGTAGGGAGTAACCCTCTTGGTTACGTTTGGAATACCCATCATAGTATATTCCCTAAAATATCTTCGGAGAAACCTTAACGTTTCACTCCTTCACGTTACCCAATGCATTGGAGATCTATATCGGGCTCACCCACCCTTAGTTTATCACGGAACCACCCGTCTTCATAATAATGCCCAAGAACCATAACATAAACGTATCACATAAAACATGCGTAAAGGAAACATAACATTTCCACATTTCAATCACAAGATATCAATACAACACAAAAACATTGTGAAAACCATTTTCAATACCAAAATAAAAGAAATGTAAAACATGGTATTTATTTTTCTTTTAAAAAGAAGGTATAGCTTGTAGAGGAAGCCGAAACTCAAATAACGGTCACGACAGTGGAGAAGTCGTTGTCGCCGCATACGTACGAAAAAAACATTACCTTTTTGTCGTTTAGTAAACGCTTCATATAAAAAATATTCCTTTTGAATAAACGTAAAATTCAAAGGTTTTATACACCATATAAAAGAAAGTTGTGTATAAAATAAAATATGCCTCAATGAAAGGAGATTGAGACGAAGTCCCATACCTCGTATCCGACTTGACCCAACCGTTATTTAATCTCCTGAATTATAAACTTGAGTTAATCTCTACTTGATTAATAACCTTTTTCAAGTTCATTATTCCTTTCATACCAAGTTATGAACATCATGTAATCATTTAAGTTAATAATGTTCATTTTGTCGGTATTTGGTTCTTAAGTCAAAAATGGACTTCTTACACTTACATGTTGTTAATTTGGTCAAAGGTTCGTTATATCCAGAATGATATTAATGATTTGGATAACATATATATCATATATATTTATCATATACATGTATTTATAATATTACATCACATTTAGAGGTATGAAATGAAATGCACCGTTCATGGAGACGATAAGCCGTACGTACGCATGAATGCTACTTCCATTTCTATTTCGTATTTTCTGGAATGAAATCATAATGATATAAGTGTATATTATAATTCCAGTATAATAACATATATAATATCACTAACTTTATCCTTTACACATCCCACATATGGTATTAACGAATCAAATCACTTTCAGGGGGCGGTAGTCCGCACTTCCTAAAATGAAGATATCGTGTTTACCCATAATGGAAACCATAAAGGTATGACCAAAATGAAAAAAACGGAAGCTTAAGGAAAACATAAACATATTATATATCATATATAAAAATAGTGACATCATAATGGCCACCTTTGAAGGTGTTAAATGAGTATTGAACAATCATCGTTTCGAGAGGCAGAATTTCGCCATCCACAGAAACTGTATGTTCTTTAACCATTTGATGTAGTTGTGTGAGAGTGTAGCTCAAATAAATATTATAAAAACATCCTAGTATATTGAATATACTGGTGTTTTTACAAAAGAAGTAAATAAAAAGAGTTTAGGGGGTTGGAGAAGCAAAATAAAACAAATGAACATGAGAGAATGAATTACCTTTAAAAGTGTAACTCCTTTTGATTTGAGCCTAAAGGCTTCTTTTAAAAGGCCTCTACCCAAAGGGAATCCTCTAGGATGAGGATAGGGATGTAGAGAGAGTAAATGGTCAGGGGTTGGCCGAGCCAAAGGCTTGAGGAGTGTGTGAAATGAGGTAGAGTTGGGGGCCTTTTATAAGAGGAGAGGAGGGGCACTTTTGGAAAGTAAAGATAAGTTACTTTATTTTTAAAAGCGTTTCGGATTCAAAAGGTCCCACATTGCTATAATTCGAGGATAAGGTGATAAGGCTTCTAAATCCACTCATCCAATTGGTTTTGGCCATGTGTAGGTTTTAGATTTTTCATTATCGTTCCATTTTATTTAAATCGTTAAATAATGAGGTCATCACTGCATCATCATGATGTCATAAATAATTTAATTTATTTAAAGTCTAAAAATTATTAAAAAAAATACTATGATGTAGGAAATCTTTTTATCTTTTCAATGAATATTTATAATCAACAATCTGATCTTTATAACCCCATGTAAAAATTGTTTTCGTAAAACATAATATGTTTGTGTCATTTTTACTTTTATATTAAATAAAAAGTTATTTATGTCATTTCCCAACCAAAGTAGATCCATGATGTCCCCAAGTTGACCCATGGCTTGTCTTGGTCGGCCATGACACAACCAATAAGGTTGGGACATGTGTCTAGGTCATTTCATATTATTAAAGCATTGTTTATACCTTAAACTACCCTAATTACCACTAATCGCGATTAAAAACTTAATAAGTTACTATTCACCAAAAAATTATTTTAATGTCATTGAACCACATTTTACTTCTTAATGACAACCATGTATGTCGGATTTTTGAAATTCAAAACACAAAGATGGAAAAATTTCATTTAAATGGAAAATCAGTTTTTATAAGTACCACTTAGTGGTTTCACTATTCATCAAAAATTGAAGTTTTTCAGAAAATTACCACAAAATCACCCTAAGCTATATTTGATATTACGAATTCAAAAATGAAGTCTATTTTACAAAATTAAAAACATATAAGTCACATTAATTAATTTAATAATTAATTCCCGTGTTATGAAAAATAGCGTGTTTTTATGAAACAATAAGTATCAAAAGATTGACACCAGTTTAAGTCTAATTTCAAAGTGAAATTGATTCCAATGACCACAATTGGATTAAATGGTAAAAATATATTATAATTTCACTTCAAAACCAATTAAAAAGATAATCTAAACATATAAATAAATTATATTAAAAAGCATTTCTGATGTAAAATGCAGTATTTTTCACTATTCATTAAAAAAATGAACATTGTCAGAAAAATACCAAAAATTCACAAAAAGTAAATTTTGATGTCCCAATCATAACGAATAAGTTTATTTTGACAAACATAGTTTATAAAATTTTCAAAAGATATATTTAAAAAGGGTTTTCCATCATAAGGCAGTAAAACAATCTTTTAAGAATATTAGTGTATTTCATGCATAAGATTGTATTTATTTTCATTTTAAGCCTGTAAATCACTATCTTAATCATTAATAGACATAGATAAAAATATCTATTATCCATTACTTACTTGGGATGTTACATCCTTCCCTCCTTTAGAAAATTGTGTCCCCGCAATTTATTTACTTATCAAATAAATGTGGGTACTTATCCCTCATTGCATTTTCAGATTCCCATGTTGCCTCTTCAATCATGTGGTTTTTCCACAAAACCTTTACCTGGTGAATCACATTATTCCGTAACACTTGCTCCCTGTGGTCAAGAATCTGGACCGGTTGTTCCTCATAAGATAGGTTCTCTTCCAGCTGAACTACCTCTGGACTCAAAACATGAGATGGATCTGGCATATACTTTCTCAACATCAAAACGTGAAAAACATTGTGCACCTGAGATAAACTTGGAGGTAAAGCCACTTGGTATGCAACTGATCCAACTCTCTCCATAATTTCGTATGGTGCAATGAACCTTGGACTCAACTTTCCTTTCTTTCCAAATCTCATCACACTTTTCCAGGGAGAAACGTTGAGAAAAACATGATCACCTACCTCGAAAGATATATCCTTCCTCTGGCTATCCGCAAAACTCTTCTACCTACTCTGAGCTGTACTCCTGTGTTTCTGAATCATCTGAACTTTTTCTTCCATCTCTTCTACCAATTCTGGTCCCATCAACTTCCTTTCACCCTCTTCATCCCAGAAATCTGGTGTTCGACACCGCTTCTCATATAATGCCTGAAATGGTGCCATCTGTATACTGGAATGAAAACTGTTATTATATGAAAATTCAACCAAAGAAATATGTTGGTCCCAACTTCCCTGATAATCCATAGAACAAGCTCGTAGCATATCCTCCAATATCTGAATTGTTCTTTCTGACTGCCCATCTGATTGAGGATGAAAAGCTGTACTAAAATTTGATTCAGTACCCAACGACTTCTGAAGGCCTTTCCGAAAGTTAAAAGTAAACCTGGGATCATGATCCGATACAATGGAGAGAGGAACTCCATGTAACCTGACTATCTCTTTAAGATAAAAACGGGAAAGTTGATCAAGAGAGAAAGTATCTCATATAGCAAGGAAATGAGCATATTTGGTCAAGCGATCAACAATAACCCAGATTGCATTATTACCTCGAGATGTCTTTGGTAATCCCACAACAAAGTCCATGGATATATTCTCCCATTTCCACTCTAGCACTGGTAAAGGCTGAAGCATCCCTTTCGGTAACTGCCACTCTGCTTTAACCTGCTGACAAGTCAAACACTTCACAGTAAAATCAACAATATCTCTTTTCATTCCATCCCACCAGTAATACTCCCGCAGATCTCTATACATCTTAGTACTGCCCGGATGAACTGAAAACGGAGAACTATGAGCTTCGCATAACAACTCTTTCTTCAACTGTGAATCCCAAGGCACACACAATCTCTTCCCAAATCTCAAAACACAAACATTGTCAATGTTGAATTCAGGAAACTTACCTTTCTGAACCAGCACTACCTTTTTCTGCAACTCACTGTCTTGCTTCTATGCTTGCTTGATTCTATCTGATAGAGAAGATCTCACTGATACCTGAAACAAAACAGAAGGACTTCCTGCACCAACAACTTCTATGCCAAAGTTTATCAAAACCTTAACCAAAGTATCATGTTCCAAATGCAACATTGTTAATGAAGCATTACTTTTTCGACTCAAAGCATCAGCCACTTTATTTTCTTTTCCCGGATGGTAATGAATTGTACAATCATAATCCTTGATTAATTCTAGCCATCTCCTTTGTCTCATGTTCAATTCTTTCTGAGTGAATATATACTTTAAACTTTTGTGATCGGTATATATTTCACACTTTACTCCATACAAATGATGCCTCCAAATTTTTAAAGCAAAAAACAACAGCAGCTAGTTCCAAATCATGTGTAGGGTAATTTACCTCATGAGTTTTCAGCTGTCGTTAAGCATAAGCAATTACCTGATCATTCTGCATTAGGACGCAACCAAGTCCTTTCAATGAAGCATCACTATATATAACAAACTCACCATTCCTGGAAGGTAGTACCAAAACTGGAGCATTCAACAATATTCTTTTCAATTCCTGAAAACAATCATCACATTCTTTTGTCCAGATAAACTTAACACCCTTCCGAGTTAGCTTAGTCATTGGACTAGATAACCGTGAAAAATTTCTAACAAACCTTCAGTAATATCCCGCCAAACCAAGGAAGCTATGAATCTCGGTTACATTTGTGGGTCTTGGCCATTCTTCCACAACTTTTGTTTCTGCAGGATCAACAGTTATTCCATCTTTAGAAACAATGTGACCAAGGAAAGAAATTTGTTGCAACCAAAACTCACACTTGCTGAATTTTCCATACAGTTTCTTTTCATTTAAGGTTTGAAAGATAACCCTTAAATGTCTTTCATGCTCCTCTTTACTTTTAGAAAACAATAAAATATCATCATTGAAAACCACCACAAACTTATCCAAGAACTCATGGAAAATTCTATTCATTAAGTCCATGAATACAGAAGGTGCATTGGTTATCCCAAAAGGCATTACTACAAATTCATAATGGACATATCTCGTACGGAACGCGGTCTTCGGAATATCTCCCTCCTTTACCTTTAGCTGATGGTACCTCGATCTCAGGTCAATCTTTGAAAAAAACTGAGCTCCCTAGAGCTGATCAAACAAATCATCGATATGAGGCAAAGGATATTTGTTCTTAACAGTGATGTTATTCAAGGCTCTATAATCAATTCAAAGTCTCATAGAACCATCTTTCTTTTTAACAAATAAAACAGGAGCACCCCATGGTGATGTGCTAGGTCTAATGAAACCTTTCTCTAATAAATCTTGCAATTCCTCCTTCAACTCTAAAAGTTCAATTTGTACCATTCGATAAGGGGGTTTTAAAATTGGCTTAGCATCAGGAACTAAGTCAACAGTAAACTCAACTTCCCGATCTGGTATTATTCCAGGAAACTCATCAGGAAAAACATCAGGATACTCATTTACCATTGGCACATCATTAATCTGAACAGTTCCTTTATTTTCAACGACGTGTGCAAGGTAACATTAATTTCCATCTTTTACAAGTTTCTCAGCCTCTTGATATGTTATCAAAAGTAAGGGTTCATTCTTGTAAACAAACTGAAAGTATTTCTGAAAAGAAACTTCTTTAGCTCTACAGTCAATCTTAGCATGGTAAATAGAGAGCCAATCCATACCCAAGATAACATCAAACTCTACTAGAGGTAGAACAATAAGGTTTTCAAGTAGGTTCTTTCCACAGATAAGGATAGGAAGATTCTTATAAATTCTTTTAGCCTCAACATTTCCCCCAGGTGTTTTTACCAAAAGTTCAGGAGTCATTTCTTGAGATGGTATTCCCATTTTACTAGAAAAGGTTTCAGAGATGAAAGAATGTGTAGACCCCGAATCAAACAACACACTGGCATAATCTGAAAAAACAAACAAAGTACCTGATACAACTTCATTTGATGGCCCGACATCTGCTGAAGTAGTTGCAAAAGATTTCACCACCCTTTTCTGCTTGTAGTTTAACTGCTTCCCATCACTCAAGCTCTTTGTCGGACACTCGTTTGCATAGTGACCCATCTCATTGCACTTATAACATTTCACTAACTGTAAATCAAATTTGTTCTTACCTTCACCTTGATCCTTTTCAGTGAAATCACGAGCCTTATGTCCCATCTTACCACATCGGTAGCACTTTCCAGAATTCAGAAGACATTCCCCAGCATGCCTTTTGCACATTTATCACAAACTGGAAACTTAGTTCTCTTACCATCAGAATTTTTTGTAGAATTCTTACCTTTCTCCTGCCACCTCGGTCTCTTCTTCTGTTGGTTGTTATAGAACACTTGATCATCGGCAAACTCCATTTCCACCTTCACAGAACATCGAACAAGCTTTTCATAACATTTAAACTCACGAGAAGCTAATGCCCTTCGATATTTTGGCTTTAATCCTGAGTAAAAACGATTGATTTTACTATCAAGGTCTCGGATAGAATTTGGAGCATACCATGCCAATCGAGTGAACCTTTCTTCATAGGCAGCCACTGAGTCTTCCTCTTGCCTCAATTCCAAGAATTGTTTTTCCATCCTAAGTCGAACAGCCTTAGGAAAATACTTATCAAGAAACATACCTTTGAATTCATCCCAGTCGAGAGCATCAATCTCATCGGCGTCCCTGATATTTTTAACCATAGACCACCACTGATCTACTTCACCCTCCAAACGGTAAATAGTAAGACTAACCTTTTGATTGTTTGAACACCCCATGAAATTGAAAATCTTCTCCCATGCTTTAATCCACCCTTCAGCTAGCACAGGGTCATATGATCCTCTGAATGATGGTGGATGTTGCCTCATGAAATGTTCCACCACTGACATGTTCCTCTGCGGTTGATCTGGCTGATCTCGTGCATGGATACAACCACCATTTATTGCTTGAGTAAACTGCGCCATTACTGCAACAAACTATTCAGTTCAAATTCCTACCATCCCAGGATGCTGATTCGGAAGGTTATTTCCTTCTGTATGCCTTCCTAGCACTACTTCCATGTTTCCTCTGCGGAAAACCATTCTGAACAAACTTGTCTTAGATGAAGCAACATGGTAATCTTCAAATGCTATATCATTTGAAAAAAAAATATTTGTGGATAATCATTTAATAGAATTCTAACTCCTAAAGTTATCTAAACCGACCTTTGATACCAACTATAGGGCCCCAGCCTTAAACCTTACTTAATCTTGATTTATTACAAGATTATACTTTGAGGATCTTTTCAGGTTTAGAGTTTTAGAGAATTAGATCATAGAACATGCATTACATTTCACATATAAACAAAGTGGTTACATAAAGATAGTATTATTCATTCCCATCAATGGAAACATATTTAAATTAAAACATGGATTCATTCTTGACACTTCCTTGACACTATCATCATATCATGTACCTTTCCCTTGACCTGGGAAAACATTTCAAAAAAAACATGGGATGAGCATAAAAAGCTCAGTATGGGTTATAAAAACATGGAAAGGAAACATGGGTACATATATACATAAGAGTGAAATCATACTTTACCCATAAAACATAAGCACATTAACGTACCTCATCAAATCATTAGTAAATCATTGAAATCATAAGACACAAAGGTAACTTGAGGCATTCATAACATTCTTACGTAGGGAGTAACCCTCTTGGTTACGTTTGGAATACCCATCACAGTATATTCCCTAAAATCTCTTCGGAGAAACCTTAACGTTTCACTCCTTCGCGTTACCCAATGCATTGGAGAGCTATATCGGGCTCACCCGCCCTTAGTTTATCACGGAACCACCCGTCTTCATAATAATTCCCAAGAACCATAACATAATCGTATCACATAAAACATGCATAAAGGAAACATAACATTTCGACATTTCAATCACAAGATATCAATACAACACAAAAACATTGTGAAAACCATTTTCAATACCAAAATAAAAGAAATGTAAAACATGGTATTTATTTTTCTTTTAAAAAGAAGGTATAGCTTGTAGAGGAAGTTGAAACTCAAATAACGGTCACGACGGCGGAGAAGTCGTTGTCTCCGCATACATACGACAAAAACATTCCCTTTTTTTCATTTAGTAAATGCTTCGTATAAAAAAGATTCCTTTTGAATAAACGTAAAATTCAAAGGGGTTTATACACCGTATAAAAGAAAGTTGTGTATAAAATAAAATATGCCTCAATGAAAGGAGATTGAGACGAAGTCCCATACCTCGTATCCGACTTGACCCGACCGTTCTTTAATCTCCTGAATAATAAACGTGAGTTAATCTCTACTTGCTTAAGAACCTTTTTCAAGTTCATTATTCCTTTCATACCATGTTATGAACATCATGTAATCATTTAAGTTAATAATTTTCATTTTGTCGGTATTTGGTTCTTAAGTCAAAAATAGGCTTCTTACACATACATGTTGTTAATTTGGTCAAAGGTTCGTTATATCCAGAATGATATTAATGATTTGGATAACATATATATCATATATATTTATCATATACATGTATTTATAATATTACATCACATTTAGAGGTAAGAAATGAAGTGCACTGTTCTTGGAGACGGTAAGCCGTACGTACGCATGAACGCTACATCCATTTCTATTTCATATTTTCTGGAATGGAATCATAATGATATAAGTGTATATTATAATTCCAGTATAATAACATATATAATATCATTAACTTAATCCTTTACACATCCCACATATGGTATTAACGAATCAAATCACTTTCAGGGGGCGGTAGTCCGCACTTCCTAAAATGAAGATATCGTGTTTTCCCACAATGGAAACCATAAAGGTATGACCAAAATGAAAAAAACAGAAGCTTAAGGAAAACATAAACATATTATATATCATATATAAAAATAGTGACATCATAATGACCACCTTTGAAGGTGTTAAATGAGTATTGAACAATCATCGTTTCGGGAGGCAGAATTTCGCCATCCACGGAAACCGTATGTTCTTTAACCATTTGATGTAGTTGTCTGAGAGTGTATCTCAAATAAATATTATAAAAACATCCTAGTATATTTAAGATACTGGTTTTGTTACAAAGAAGTAAATAAAAAGAGTTTAGGGGGTTGGAGAAGCAAAATAAAACAAATGAACATGAGAGAATGAATTACCTTTAAAAGTGTAACTCCTTTTGATTTGAGCCTAAAGGTTTCCTTTGAAAGGATTCTGCCCAAAGGGAATCCTCTAGGATGAGGAGAGGGATGTAGAGAGAGTAAATGGGCATGGGTTGGCCGAGCCAAAGGCATGAGGAGTGTGTGAAATGAGGTAGAGGTGGGGGCCTTTTATAAGAGGAGAGGAGGGGCACTTTTGGAAAGTAAAGATAAGTTACTTTATTTTAAAAAGAGTTTCGGATTCAAAAGGTCTCACATTGCTATAATTCGAGTATAAGGTGATAAGGCTTTGAAATCCACTCATCCAATTGGTTTTGGCCATGTGTAGGTTTTAGATTTTTCATTATCTTTCCATTTTATTTAAATCGTTAAATAATGAGGTCATCGCTCCATCATCATGATGTCATAAATAATTTAATTTATTTAAAGTCTAAAAATTATAAAAAAAATACTATTATGTAGGAAATACTTTTTTATTTTCAATGACTATTTATAATCAAAAATCTGATCTTTATAACCCCATGTAAAAATTGTTTTCGTAAAACATATTATGTTTGTGTCATTTTTACTTTTATATTAAATAAAAAGTTATTTATGTCATTTCCCAACCAAAGTAGATCCATGGGGTCCCCAAGTTGACCCATGGCTTGTCTTGGTCTGCCATGACACAACCAATAAGGTTGGGACATGTGTCTAGGTCATTTCATATTATTAAATCATTGTTTATACCTTAAACTACCCTAATTACCACTAATCGCGATTAAAAACTTAATAAGTTACTATTCACCAAAAAATTATTTTAATCTCATTGAACCACATTTTACTTCTTAATGATAACCATGTATGTCGGATTTTTGAAATTCAAAACACAAAGACGGAAAAATTTTATTTAAACGGAAAATCAGTTTTTATAAGTACCACTTAGTGGTTTCACTATTCATCAAAAATTGAAGTTTGTCAGAAAATTGCCAAAAATTCACCCTAAGCTATATTTGATATTACGGATTCAAAAATGAAGTCTATTTTACAAAATTCAAAACATATAAGTCACATTAATTAATTTAATAATTAATTCCCGCTGTTATGACAACTAGCTTGTTTTTATAAAACAATAAGTATCAAAAGATTGACACCAGTTTAAGTCTAATTTCAAAGTGAAATTGATTCCAATGACCACAATTGGATTAAATGGTAAAAATATATTCTAATTTCACTTACAAACCAATTCAAAAGATAATCTAATCATATAAATAAATTAGATTAAAAAGAAGTTTTGATGTAAAATGCAGTATTTTTCACTATTCATTAAAAAAAATGAACTTTGTCAGAAAAATACCAAAAATTCACACAAAGTAAATTTTGATGTCCCAATCATAACGAATAAGTTTATTTTGACAAACATAGTTTATAAAATTGTCGAAAGATAGATTTAAAAAGGGTTTTCCATCATAAGGCAGTAAAACAATCTTTTAAGAATATTAGTGTATTCCATGCATAAGATTGTATTTATTTTCATTTTAAGCCTCTAAAACACTATCTTGATCATTAATAGACATAGATAAAAATATCTATTATCCATTACTTACTTGGGATGTTACAGTTTATCATCTCTAAACCCCTACATAGTAACTATATAATATTCACCCTATAGATCACTTCTCTCACCTTTATGTTGATTAAGTTGGGTGATTATAGAGTAAAGTTATTTTATAATGAATTTAATAAGGAATATATTGATAGAAATTGAAGGAGAATCAACTACCAACTCCATCATGTAACCTATTCATTATCATCTCTATAACAAGAGAAAAATAAAAGAAACAAAATGAATTAAATCTTAATCAGCCCACTATCCTCACCTTGAATCAAACAAAAAATAGTTCTCTATATATATTGAGAATTAAGGATGAATGGTTATTTAGATAATTAAAAAAATAATAAAATAAAGTAAAAATGAAAAAAGTATGAATGAAAATGGAAGAAGAAACATAAATCATAAAAAATTAATAAATTTTTTTAAACTGAGGGAAAGATACACTTATGTTATTTACCACCACTCTTTTTATATGAATATGAATACCATCCCAATCAAAATAAAAAACTAAAATAAATTGAAACTAAATTCCTACCAAGCCTACATTGGTGAATCAGCTTCATCCTTGATATCCTTCCGTTTGGAAAACTCATATTCATCTATATCATCCATCTCTAATAGTTGTAATAGAATTATTATTTTTACATCTTTAAGAAGTATTAATATTCAAATTTATTTCTTCTCAACATATGTATTAATCAGACTCCCCATTATCTTCTATGTGTTACCCCTTTGATGAAGTACTACATTTGTATAGGGATGGATTTTCTTTCATTATGTTGTGATTTTCAATGGGAAAGAAATATCAACATACACATGTGGGGTTGGATTTTTATTTCTGGGCTGACTTTGATGGTGGAAAAATATATTATGATGTGAGTTTGATGTATAAATCATTAAAAAAATCTAGATAGTAGATATGGAGGTAAGGTGGAATCAGTTGGCTATAAGGTTTTATATTTTTTGTCTAAATATGATCACCTTTGGGTCAGTTCTTTAGTAAAATATGGAAGCTAAATATGGTTTCCAAAGGAATGAATTCATTGTTTTGTGTTGGATATTTTTTATTCAAGACTAGAAAAAATATTCTTTTCTTGGATCATGATACCTTATTGGACTATTGTTAATTTTTTTGAATACTTGGTCTGCATCTAATTGATGTGAATTAAGTGTGGATGATTTGGAAGAGTTAGTAAGGACCATAGATGAGGTGTGTATTACTAGAATACTAGGAATATATATCGTATGGTTGGTTCATACAGGGTTTGTAGAGGTTGATCTCCCAATATCAAGCATCTTAGAATGGAATTGGTTCAGGATCTTATATTAAATCTAGGACTATAAGTACAATGGAGGCATGATGAGATGATAAGATAGTAGAGGTGTTGGAACTTACATTTTTTTAGCATTAGTATGATCTATTAATGGATGAATTCATTTGGTTGTATTCGAATTAAATCGGGTAAACAATGAAATTAAAGTGTGTGGTAATAATTTAGAGGATGGGATTTGATTGGGATCAGATCTTATAAGTAATATATCTTGAGTTTCATATTATATGGGTTCTTTAACTCCACCATAAGCCTAAAAATTATAATATGTAACTATAAAATTATAAAATCTCAAAAATATATTTTTCTTCTAAAATTTATAAATATTTTCTATTAAATTTAAATAAATAATTTAAAATAATTTTTTTAAATGATATATAATTATAAAAATATGGTAATATTCTAGTTCTTTATAAAAGTTAGAAACAATTCATCATGAATAATTCATAAGAAATATATAATGACTTCATTCTTTCAAAATCCCTCGTACTAAACATTTTCAATCTAGGATAATTTTCTTCCAATGGAATTTCAAAATAATATCACCCAAACTCAATTTATAAATATTCATAAAATTAGTTCTAACCATATGTAAAATTATCACCATCATGTGTACACATCCATTATTAATACAAATCAAAAAACAATCTGCCAATATTTTATGATAAAGTAGTAGAAAAACCCAATAAAACATCAAAAATTCAATGTGGATTCATCTTGATCAAGATTTAAAAAAAATAAAACCTATAAAAAGATTTATAAAATTTAACAAAATAATAATTTCTATAAGAATATTATTTTTAATGTTAGTTTTTACCAAGAAATATAGTAAAAGTGTCTTCATAATAGACCAAATAAAATATATACAGTGATCCCTGAATTATTTTCATAGAACAGTCCAATTTAATGCATTATTTTCACCTTTAGGTTCCACTTGCTCCAATAACAATTCAGGTCTCCAATTTTGGAAGTATTTGGTTTGCGTAAAAATAATTTAAAAGGTTCTGTAAAAACATTCAAGAATACATATCAAAATTATTTTTCTTGTTAAACCGACATTTAAAAATATTTATTAAAATTTTATAACTTAGTATCATGCCACTCAAAAATGATCAAATTGTTAATTAAATATATTTTTAAAAACACACTTAGTGGATTTAAATTATTCTATACATTAATTTCATTAAAATTTAATAACACAATATTAATAATGTATATTTAAGTGAGATTCAAATAGATCAACTCAAAAATTCCAAAAATCTATCATGTATAAAATTATAACACTTTTAAAAAAATCTAAAAAACCAACAAAATTTTAGCAACATAGTTCCTTATAGTATAATAATTTAAATCTCAAAAGTAGTAAAATCATTAGAGTTCGATTGAAAAATTTCAAATATTCAATTAAAATTTAAGATAATTCAACCACCAAACCATATTAATATTTCAGTGTTTAAAAATTTTATAGAAAAGAATAAAAATTGGTTATAAATTTAAATATTATCTATCAATTTTTAATGAATTTATCAATTTATTAAAGAAAACATATATATATAACACCATAAAAATTCCAAATAATAAAGTCAAAAGTGATTAAACCTTTTTATATTAATTTAACATAAATTAATCATTCTTTATATATGAATTTAATTTACCTAGTCCAATATAAACTATCAACATTTAACTCAACTTCTTTATCCACATTCCTTGCATTTTAAGCCAATGTTTTTTATGTTCTTTATTACATGTTGACTTTGTGGGTCGTATATTGGAATATTATGGGTTTGTTTCCATTTCCAATATCATAAGATAATCACTCAAAATAAAACCATGTTATCATATCTACCTTTATTAACAAATAAATATGATTTTATGATTATTTTTCTAACAAAATTTGTTTCATAAGGTGGTAAGAGTGTATTATAGTGTATGATATGAATGATTTATTTTGTTTGGATTTATCATTGTCTAAGAATATAATATAATGTAAGGTATGAAATATAGAAAAAATGTGATTTTGTTTTAAGAAATGGGATATTATATACTATATTAAAAGCTATGATAAAACCCAGGTTTTTCTAGAAATTATAAATATTTATTAAATGTTTATAAATGATAAGTTTTTTGTATTGTAAAATGATATTTTTCATAACTAAATTAAATATGAAATTTCCATATTTTTATCTATTATTTTGGAAATAAATAAATAATTTATTTTTTTTATTACATTAAAATATTCATGTTTATAAACTGTTTATAAAATATGAATATTTTCTATGATTTAATTTATGTGATAAATTGATTCTTATAAAATTGTCTAACCTTATATATCATACTAGGTACAACTCTCTAAGATTTATTTTTCAACCACCTTGACCTCAACTTTTAGTTATAGTAATTATCTTGAATTTAGTTGTTGAATCTAGATTAAATATATTTGATTTTAAAGTTATAATTAATTGGACTCTCTATATATTAAAGTCTCTCTAGGTAGAGGGATTTGTGTCAAAATTTCCTCTGGCATTGAGGTTTATGCCATATTCTACAAAGTTGATGGTCTATTATATTTCTATCTAGGATTACACATGTGTAAATTGTCAATATCATCTATTTTTTAATCCATTGCATCAAAATTCCATACCTTCGGCATAGGATCCATTTTGATATGTGTGAATATTTTTTGTTTCTATATTTGGGCCAGTGGCACAAATTGCGGGTTGTTTAAAGAGTTACAAATTAATGTTGTGTGAACATGTTAATTTTGTGGATAGAATGGGGATTCCATAAGCTAAATAATTGAAAGATTTCCTATAAAATGGATAAAAACATGAGATAATAAATAATTATTAAGGTGAAATGGTTACAGATTTTATTTCGATTCGATGTATATTTAATTGGAAAGAAATTAAATGAAAACTCTCAAATACTAATTGTGATATTCTATCCAATGCTGAAATTTCTAGTACCTAAATCATTCATTATAAGTGACCTTATACGCCAGGTCTCATGGATTATCTTATTCAAGGGAAGAATCTATTGAGGCTCACCTAACTTTTAGGTTCCTTTTTCATACCATTTTTTTGTGTTACACTTTGCTGGGAAACCCTAACACTTAAAATAAATGGAGAATATAGTTAATTTTACATCCATATGATGGATTTATATAAAGAGTTATCAACTCAGTTATCCAAGATTCATATAAAATATTATTGAGAATTTTTTTGTACCTAATATTATAATGGAATATTTACTCTCTCAAACCGATTTAATTCATAAAAAATGTGTATCTAGATCACTAAATGAATAGGATGTCTGGGATTGTCATTTTTAGTGGGAGCACTTTTATTAAAATTCTTTGATGAAAAGATATAAAACATGATACTCATCTATAGGTATGTATGTTTTGTATATTATGACATGCATCATCTATATCATTTTGGGATAACATATATTGATTCCCAATAAAAATATTATAGATTGGTATCTATGGATGACAAGAGTTCTTAATGAGAAACATTATGGTCATCTAAATTTGAATGTCATAGAGATCAATTTGATCAACTCTATATCATGGGTATTAGATAGAAGGTATGAATCTCACTTTTTTGCTATTAAAAAATACATAGATATATAAGGGAATTGAAAAGGGTGATGTACATCTACATATTGGTTAGGAAGAAAGAGTTTATATATTATAGGTCATTGTATATGATCTATGTATACTCAATGGATTGTCCTATAATTATAGAATTATTATTCTGTTACCACCATAAACAAAAAATATATTTTTTAATCAAGTATGGATAAGATAGTATTTTCATTCATTATTAAAATAATAATTGATATATAAATATAAAAGAAATTTTTTATGGAATCATGAATATTGTAAATGGTTTATACATTCTAGATATGGATAAAAAGATCTATAAAATTAAAAATAAGAAGGTCAAGAATGATTATAATCCCTCCTACCTTTAGCTTTGTCGCCTCAGACATATAAATGAGAAACACATCAAACGACTCATTAAAGATGGATCTTTGGAATCATTAAATTAGGAATTATTTGAAAACTATTAATCTTTTTTTATTATAAAATATGACAAAAAAAATTCTCAGGGAAAAGGATAAAGGGAAACTGGATCATGGGATATATTATATGGTTACGTATAAAACCCAATGAGAAAACAAAAAAGTGGTGTATTTAGGTAATTTTTTACTTTTACCAATGACTTTAGTTTTTATGTTTATATTATTATGATGATACACAACTATAACCTTGTTAAAAATTTCAACAACTTTTAGAATGAATTATAAATCAACTGGGAAAATTTTTCAATATTCTTTGATAAGATTAAAGTGGTGAATACTAAATCCATGAATTCACTGAATATCTAACAGATTAAGGAATTGTTACACAACTCACTCCACTCGGAACACCAGGATGGATTAGTGTATCTGATAATATGAATTTTTCTTTGTTTGACATGGTTTGATAGTTGATGTGTAAAAGTAATCTTTCTATTTCATTTTGGTGATATTCTCTATAGACTACTTCTTTATTACTTAACTACATTCCATCAAAAATATTAATAAAGAGTTCATATGTGATATGGAATGGAAAATTTCCCAATATGTATTTTATGAGAATTTATAGTTGTAAAGAACATGTGTAACATTTTAATTCAGATAAACTCAACCCTAAATTAGATAAATGATAATTTTAATGTTATCGCATAGAGAATGTAAAATATTTATTTTATAATACTACTATGAAAAAAAATTATGGCCAAATTCAGCGTTTTCCTTAATAAGGATTGAATAAGTAACGGATTCAATGGAAGGAAGTTTTAACATGGAGAATTTTAAGGCCAAAAAATAGAAATTTTTTCAGATATGGAAGTTGATCTGGTCCAATAAAGTTTATTGGAAGAATAACTAACTAAAGTTATATAGGAACCATGATGGTATATTATGATTTTTCAAGGGAATGATATATATGGGTTACTTATGGTTAATGATGATTAAATAATATTTTTAAGTGATGAACTTAATAACAACTATGAGTATGATGAGTTCTCTGATTCCTATAGATGGCTAAAATCTGTGTAATCTAAACTGAAATTCATGTACCCTAGCCAAGTTTTTAAATGATGGGTGATGTTGAATAGGTGATACCTATAATGTTATAGTAGGTTTTCTATAATAAAACTGAAAATAATGGTAGATTTTATACCTATAATATACTCTTAGTGGTAAAATGTTATAAAAATTTCATGGTATCCACTATAAAGAGACCTTTTAACCAATTGTCATGACTAACTCTATTCAGATACTGCTTGAAATATTATCTAATTTTGATTATGATATATATCCAATGGATGTCAAAACCACATTCCATAATTATAATTTATTCGAGGATGTTTATATTATATAACTCAAATGTTTTGATGTTTTAAATGAGTCTATTAAGGTATAAAACTTGTAATGATCCATTTATAGATTGAAACACGCTTCTTGGAGTCAAAATATCAAAATTTATGACGTAGTCAAAGAGTTTGGTTTCATTAAGAATGTGGATTATTCATTTTTATAAAATAATATTAGTGGTTTTGTGGTGGTTTTTTGATATTGTATGTAGATAACATACATCTTATCAAAAATGATGTCCCGAATTTACACTGTATAAATATGTTGTTTGTTAAATTCTTCTAGATGAGAGACATGGGTGAATTATACTACATAAAAGGTGTAAATCTCTATAAATATGGATCTTAAGGGTTTCTTATACTGAGTTAGAACACGTATATTAGTAAATTTCTAGAGTGGTTTAGTATAGATAAC
This sequence comes from Viscum album, assembly GCA_963277665.1. Taxonomy (NCBI): domain Eukaryota; kingdom Viridiplantae; phylum Streptophyta; class Magnoliopsida; order Santalales; family Viscaceae; genus Viscum; species Viscum album. The sequence goes on from OY728127.1 coordinate 2,021,395,353, forward strand.
TCCAGAAATGGGTTTCTAACAATTTTACATGTAAGAAAATGTAAAAATATTTAATATCCTTATAAAGATTTGGAAATGTTGTATATAATTAATGATGCATTTACAAGTGGATATATCATATACTTTATATTATGTAATCATCTAAAAATAACTTATTATTTGATCATAACTAGTAGATACAAATAAAATCCTAGTTAGAGATTATGGATTACTAGTAAGGACATCCTAAAGTACTTGGGAAGAACTTAAAATTTGTTCTTAATCATTGTAGAAGACTATGAGCTCCATATAAGGGGTAATATTAATACTAGTTTCCAATACAATAAATAAGTTATAATATCTCAATCAGGCCTTGTTTTTTATAAATTGTGTAGCTATCAGTTGGAAGAGTACCATACAAGCCATTTTAGCTGACTCGACAACAAAGGTATAGTACATCAGATGTTGTGAAGGAAGTTGTTTGGATTAGGAAGTTGATTTCTAAACTTTTTTGGTTTCTAGAATCAAGGGAGTAATTTATATTTCATGTGGAAACAATACATCCCTTTTTTAGGACATAAACTCCTAGTCTCACCAAATAACAAAATATATCCTTTAAAAATATCATCTCATTCGGGAGATCATTGATATAAGAGATTTAATAAACTTTCTGGTGGCTATAGATTAGAATATAGTGGATTAATTGAAAAAAAATTAAAATAATAGAAGCGTAAGGGTTATTTTTAATCTCTTAGTATAATATACATGATATAATGTATGTAATGGATGTAAAATTTATAATGATCTTATAATAACTGAAATTTTCTTTTACAATTAATTCATATGTTTCAATTTATATTAGATTAAGGGTTGAATGATAATATACCCTCAAAGTATAGATTTTATTTAACCCTAATTGTTGATAATCCTGAATTCTTATGGGTTGTGATGATATGTTTAGATTTTAATGAGTAGTAAACTCATGAGATAATTTTTGTAGAGTTTTTATTTGGAATGACACTCCCAATTATTTCTCATTGAATTTAATGTATTCATTGTAATACTTATGGTTTTTTACTTATAATGAATCCTATTTACCAGATGTTAGTGAGGTACCTAGCTTTAGAAACTTTTTAATTTCATACCTTTCTTAAAACGCATTAATGATTATCTAATCATGGGGTGGTTGGGTATGTTGTCAATCATATCATTAGTTGGAGCTCAACCAGGGGAAGATTTATCCTCCCTTGTGAAAATAAAATAAATATTTCCCATAATTTAATTAGATATATGAAATACATGTCCATGTTCATATGAGTCACATGTCATGTTCTTATCTAATTAGATGTGGGACATGTAATGTTGTCATCTACTAGATGAATAACATCTGATGTTTGCATCGAACCGATCAATTTTTTTTATAGAATCATGATTATGTGAGTTGTTTTGTATAATATTTCCATGTTTCATGTCTATTGGTTTCTTTATTTCATAAAAAAGGGTATAATGTTGTGTTTCCAACAGAAATGTGTTGCCTGATGGTTGATTGCAAGGGGTTGAGTTTTGTCCAATCATTCACTTTAGGCTCAATATTTATGAATAGTTCCAAATGGGTTTATTGGTGGAATCGGAAACAACTAATGGTTCCATATTTATGTGGGACTAGATTTCCAAAGGTAGGTGCTCATTAGTAATTTTTTCCAACAATGTTTAATAACTCACATTGGTCGAGAGTATGGGAGGTTGGGCCCGTGACACCCTTTTCGAGGGAATTATTTCCTACTCTAGGACCCACTTATATATTTAAGATATTTTTTTGAATCCTTCATTAATTCCCAAATATTATATTGATCACCTTTGAATTAACAATAAATAATTACCATGTATTGAACTTAGAATCATCTTTATCTATATGAGGTTCTTCATAAATGGGGATATCAATATGTATTTTAGTTTCTCCATAAATGGTATCCTCTTAGGTACTTATTATATAATATATGGTTTTTATTTTGATGATATTGGTTTTCATCAAAAAACTAGGGTTCTCGGAAGTGTATCATCATCCAGGGATATGGGAGTTGTTTTTGATATTCAGATCAGAACCATGGATGGGCTTTTAATGTATCCTCATGAAAGGAATCTAAACCCACATAATTTGGTGTTACTTTATTCGGCACACCATACATTTGAACAAATTGTGTTAAGAACCAAAACATGTAGTTTAATGTCATCAATCTATAATATATAGGGGAAGGTTCTAAGTCAAATTTTGGTGTGGGACTTATACTGAAGTGGCCAGAGAATCCTAGAAGAGAATAGGTATTCCAATATTGAATAAGACCCTATTGGGGATGTGTAATATATATAATATATTTGAATTGTAATTATGGGTTTTCACCTGATGGAGGTTTAATACATATCCCATTTTGATGGGAATCAAATCCCTTGTAGTTTTGTTGCAAGGACCCACAAAAATGAAGGCCCTCTGGAGGTTTGTCTCCTAGGAGAGTATGATTCTTTGATAGGATTATGTTGGGTATTATTTATAAAATGGATTCCCTTATTTTGTTTGGTTGGGGAATATTCCAGAAAAGGATTCCCTATGAAAGTGGTCATGAGATATATCTCTACTCATGGTGATTTGGAGGCATTTTGGGGGCTTATATCTAAGGAGGTGGCCCATAGATTAGGTTTCAGATATTATTCATGAAGATGATTCCCTGGTGAGATGTTTGGTCTTATACCAAGTAAGAGGCCTAAAGACATAGGGTCCTAGGTGGGCATCCTATGTATCTTTATTATAATCGGAATCAATGTTCTTGTGATTTAGCAGATCAGGTCATACACACTAGTGCTACCATAAGGTTAGGGATCAAATGGATTTTGTGATCACCACCAACCTCTAAGACCATGTGAGTAATTCTCATTGTGACAAATAATAAGATGTTATACATTTGGGGAATCCAAAAAAATACTATATCCTCTAATTGATGAGACTAAAACCCAAAGGTATAAGTAAAGAGAGTATGCTCTCATTCCCATTCTCTCATGTCATTGTACCCTAGTCCAAAAATTAGAGATAGGTGGTTCTTTGAGTTACCTATATTCTATTTTATTTTTGTTACCAGGATAGTCAAATATGATGATCTATCTGAATATAGACCATTGATATGGATGAATAATGAATGAACTAGAAGAGGTACTATAAGAAATAAAAGGGGATTTATCTAAAATTGGCTCTGATTGGAGGATATCATTCCCTATTTATGGGAAACACAAGCGTAATCCTCACCCTCCTTTTATGGAACAAGATTATCTATGTCTTAGAGAAGAATAGGGAAGGAAATGGTCCTATCCCTAGCACCTAAGAACATGATTTATTGGACACCTCCCCCAGTGTTGGGGTCCTCTTGACCATGGTAATACATACACATATGCATATCGAGGACCCTACCCTTCAGGTAGGAAAAGTGTGGGAAACCTATGACAACAGGAATGGATACCCAAATGAGAGGCACACTAAGGTGCCTATTTCTATGGTTTTTCATGTTTTTAGGTTCTGGTAAAGGTTTCAACTTGGTTATTTTTAGTAAAGGGATCCAAATTAAAGGGATACTTCCCTTGGTTGCTCAAAAGAGGGCCTGAGAAGTGTCTTGCACATGATAAAGGTTGGGTGAGCCAAGTGAAGTCTTTCACTGGGTGTATGGTAATAAAACCAAAGGGGTATCATGTAGGGTATAGTCTGGATGACACTAGGAGTGCTTCATGTAGGTAGGCTTGTGTTGGATGAAGGTATATTGGGGGATGGAACACCTAGGAAACAACACTTGGGTGACGCTTTTCTCAAGGCTCCAATGGTCTCCACATGTGTTCCCAAAAGTGTATCGTGCATGTCACTGGTTATGGAAGGGGACCTCATGCTAGTGTTCTTAAATTAAGGGGGTTCCACATGTAGGTATCATATGTTTTTTACCCTTGGAGGAATTTGGTTCAACTACCCCCCCCCCCCAATTCCCATTTTTTCAGATTTTGGATGGCTATCTAGAAGGTTTCAGAGGGAATGGGTGGAGGACTAGGGAAAGAAAAGCATCGAGATTTATTAAATGCATCTCATTAATTAAAAATAAGATCCCCATTGTATTATTTATAGGAAAATATGGTACATTTGGTGAAGTTTTTGGATTGTACAGTTCATGTAGGTTGATGCATAGGTCCATCACGCAGGATGATGTGTAGGTACCCAGCATGTTGATGCTACTTGGGGGGTACTTTCACAGTGTTCCTTTTCCAATGTATTATGGACTTTGAACTTCTTTTATTCTAATATATTATTTTTATTAAGGTATTTCCCTTTGAAAAATTTTCATCCATGTCCCCCCCCATGGATGGGATATGATCGAAAGATGATGGTCTGATCCTAAGGTAAGGGGATGAGAAGGGTTGATGGATCATGGAGGTCATCCACATAGGTCATCTGCATGGGACATATTCCTAGTTCATCCACATAGGTGGTGTATGAAAAGGGTCTCCCATGTCTATAAATCAGTCCACTATTCCCATGGACAGTTTTCACACCTCATTATCTCTGATCACATCGTGCTAGTGTTCTACGAAGACCTTGTACTTATGATTCTTTTGAAAAGAACCATTTTCTTAGACAAAGTATGAAACTACCTGTATTATAATTATGTCTGGGTTAGTTATCTAATCAATTTCTCATGGTAAAGGGACCTATGTGAGATCACTTATGTGGGTACCCTATGTGAATTCATGCCTTTTCCAAATTACAACATTTTTACAACTTTTTCAGAATTAACATGTTTCTAACAAATATTCTAGTGGTTATTTTTTGGTCCAATATTCTCTTAGAAGAATGTAATTTCTAGAGAACAAGATAAGAATCCTAAATAAGATATGGTAAATGTTTTTCAGCCTAACTACTACGATGTTCGCGGTATGACTCTACTAGATCTGGCGGGACATGTGAAGAAGAGTCATCAAGAAAAACTAGAGAGTAATAATCCTCCACTTTATGGAAATTTCCATCTAAAGGACTTCCTCAAATCAGATTCAAATAATTAAAATCCTCTTTCCAAGTTTCAAGACTATAATAACTTCACTACTACAAGTGTTTCAAGAATTGGTGCATATATTAATGTTGGGACATCATCACAACCTGTGTCATGCATCACTTAAAATGATCCCCTAATTTGAAGATACCCACATATTAAACAAATATAAACTAATATCTATCTATTTTCCATGATTCTGAGAAATATTAGTCAATGGGATGGAAGGCAGATTGGGACATCCTTCTAGGAGGGGGTGTCAGGCCCGAGTGGATGTGGGCCTATTGGGGGTTCGAGAAAGCTGCTGACATTGCAAGAAATTTGAATGAAGTGGGAATCTATAAATCTCTCTAGGTGTCTCAGACATATATATTTAAGATTTCAGAATTCATACCTGTGTTGATTAGCTAATGCAGTTCATAAATAAAATATTTCCACTAGATTCATGGATAGTTTCGTATCAGTTTGTGGGATTCCCACAAGATCTCCAGGGCACCAATCTTTGGGGATATTTTTGATGAGTTAATCCCTCTAAGAGATATGTGAGATGATTCGGAAAGGATTCCAACTCTGTAGCATGATTTTTTGTATATATCTCAAGATATTAAGAAGTAAAACCCCATATTAAGAAGGGATATCCATCACAAATCATGGATTAGTACCTTCCTAGTGCCAAAGGGGAAAGAACTCACTTGTAAATTTCCAACAGAGTGTCCCAATATAAAGAATCAAAGTATTCCTAGTACATTTTGGTCAACTATAAAAAAGGTGGAGTACAACCAATGGGGGTACAATCCCAAGTCTAGAATACCTATAAAGACTCCTCTTGCATCATTTTTATCTATGTAACTAAGAATCTACATGCTTCAGGTCTATGATTTCAAAGGTGGTGTGAGGTCATAGACATTTTTCATGTAGGCTGTACTAGTAGGTGAGAAGCATGTGGGTTTTTAAATCCCCATCCTAGAGAAAATTCACTAATTAATATTGTATAATCACATAGGTAAGGCCCGTTTTTTTGAATTTCAGGATTGTTTTAATTACTATAATGATGGGTTGCATCCCACTTTAGATCCTATGTCATGTTAAGTGGGGTTTAGATTCCCATGGTCCAGTTTTGACAATTTTTTCAGGATGTTTTTTGGTATTCAACTTTTTTCCCTGAATCCCAATGAACCCTAAAGAGGCTAAAACTATTCAAGGAGTTTGATTTATTCTTGTATTGAGATCCATGTGCTTGGAGATTTATTGACAATGGGAAGGTTGGATGTGTGCTAAGATCGTAAATGATTGATTTTATAGATGGTGTGTTGGAAACCTACATCAATGGTGAGGTTGAATGTTAGGCTTATGCTCTATATATATTTTCACACGAATTAATGTGTCTTTAAAAAACAACCATATCTCCTCCAGTACACATCCAATCAAAAAACAATGCCATGGTAGCCCTATAGTTGTAGATGCTTACAATGATAGAGTAAACTGGAGTTGTAATCATCTTACCTCTTGTGGATGCATCCACTGGATTTACCTTGTGGTATGTTGAGTAATGTATTGCATCATATCGTGAGTGATTATTACTAGAATCCATCCCTCAATTCGGAACTAAAATAACTTTTAGGGGTGGAAAGTGAGGTTAGAATTATATTACCAAATCAAAAGGTGTTTTTCTCCCAAGAAGTGTGCTTTATCCCCTTTAGAGGGTCCATATTATGAGGTATCAAGCTCATCTAAACAACCCATCCATAGTTTAGTCCACAAATTAGTATTAAAAGTTATTTGATAGCTGAGGATGGGCTTAGTCGGTTCATCCTTCATCGTCGGGAGGAGACCCAAGTTCTATTCTCCCATCCTTCGTCTGTGATGGAGAGATTTGGGAATATTGTGAGAAAAAAGATCATCAAATGATATTCATAGTAGTTCAGTATGACCACTGAATATATAAGGCCAAAGGTAGTCCAATATTTTCACCACCTACCTTCAAATTCTGAAATCACATGGTCACTTCTTCATGTTGGGCTATGGATTCTAGATATAAGAGATGTTTGAGCCCCAATCAACCATAATTTTGAGGACAATCCCACTGAGGTGGGTATTTATATCGAGGAACTAGATATGATTATTTATGTAAATGATGGCCATATCCTTACCAAAAAATAAGTATAGGAAATTTTTATATGGGGGGATGTTGTAGGGGTTAACCACCCGTCTTCCATGGAATGCATTGACTATGTTGATCATGATGATTTACATTTCATTTTTCTTATCTCCTATTTTTTTCTTCATTTATTTTATATTAAATAATTTACTATTGCTGAGAGAAATTTTATCTTAATTTTTAGTGGGAAAGGGGGAAATCAGTTGAGATTTCATCACCAAAATATGTCATGAATGGTACCCACTCATAACCAATTAATCATATCCCAAACTTGTATAGATATCACTGGGCTAGAAAAAAATGGAATTTGAGATGGAATGAGAATTTAAATTATAAACTATAATATCAGTATTTATGGTGGAAAATTCAATCATTTCATCATTGAAAAATAAATAATTTTGGAGAATAAATCATTGGATTAGTTCCTCGTTAGCAATGGTAAGTTTTCATGTTATCATTTATATGTGCTTCATCGAGAACAAATGCTTAACATTTTATGTGGTTATAGAATCTCATTCCCTATCCTATATCAAGGGTCATAGAAATGGGACTCCAAGAACTAAGGAGGATTATCTAGACCATGAAAATATGCTTAATAGTGAGTTGGCTCCCTCAACCGAAGATGTTTTAAGGTTTGAGGATACAATATCTACTCCTGTCACTAGTCCTATCACTACTCCTACCACAAAATTGGAGGTGGAGGATTATGGTAATTGAAATTGTACATCATATGTATTCATATAACAACTACTGACTTTTAACCCTTATGATATCTCTGGTTCATCTCAGGAACTAGGGGACCCTGCAACAACTGATGTTGACCCTGAGATTGTCTTTAAAGAATCTGTTTTGGGTATCAGTTCATTGGAACAGGGTGTTATGCTAGGTCCTAAGCCAAATGTTTCAGGAATCACCATGGGTTAGACTACTATGATTCATGGAACATCAATACGTGCCAGTATAAATTTTGGTGTGAACATTGATAAAATGTTGGAATATATTAATCTTACTACTATATTAGAAGATTTTGATGAACGTAATAGAGAATTTAATAGATGTGAGTCTTTACTTTTGTGCAACCAATTTTTTATGCCTGATGTTTTTATCATGACGGGTTGAATTGTGTAGCTCCGTATGTGGATAATGTTACAGTTACAGTTCATGAAAATGGTTTCCATGTCCATGTCACTCTCATTATTGAGGGGGGGGGGGCTAGCTTAGGTGGTTATTTAAATGAAGATTCTTCTTGAACCTCCTTTAGTGATCTTCATGAAGTCTTATGTGAGTTCCCATTATCAAGAGATTCCATCTCATAGTTCTAATGTTATGGAATTTGTAGAGAAATACATTCAATATAATAGCCCATATATGGGTAAGTGTAACCAATTACATTGATCATCCCATGTCTCTTCCATTTTTTATCCTCTAGAGGCTAACGATGAGTATTATCAATGTCCAGTGCCATCATCTTCTTCATCCCAACTAGAAGATGGAGCCTCTGCTTCAATTCAGTCATTACCAAAAGACAAATCCACTATTATCCGGAATGGAGTTGGGGACAGTTCCTCATTGAGTGCTCTGATCCTGAAGTAAAATTGTTCCACCTGAAACTGGATGTGATTCTGATTTTGAGACAATAAATGGCCTTTACATCACACGTCATGTGCCTTATCAGGACATGTGGGAAACAATTTTTGGGACACATTTTGAAGACAATATTTCACGATTCTTTCGACTTCTATTCTTATTCATTATGCTAGGATATGGAGGGTTTGATCTCGGAATAATTCATGCAACCATGAAAGAGATCATTCGTAAATGGGTAAATGAACACTACCATCAAAAAGGCCATATAAAGGTTAATATTCATATCAACAATGATGATCTTTGAGCTATATTATACCAAGTGGAGGCCAACTATTCTATGTTTCTGGTGGAATTTAAACGATGGTTCAATTACAAGACCATTCAAATATCATGACTTTAGTGGTAATTGGATGCCACTCAGGGGGATCCTGTATGAATTTAACATTCCATAAATGGAGCTCAAATAGAATGGTAAACTAATCTTGTGGTAGAGATGGAAGAACATCATCGAGTTGAGGAAACAGAAGTTGTTCAGTTGGCTGGGCTTCAACAAGCTGTTGAGGGGGCTCAAGAGTTCATTAAACAAATGAAGAGTTATGTTGATGGTCTTTTGTAAAGTGTGTTGGTGAGAGTCCATCTTGTATATGTTCCTCATGTTTTTTGGTCTCATAAATGAAAAAAAAAATTTATAATAATCAATGTATTTATCCCTATTTTAATTCTACAAACGTAACATAACATTGATGCTTATTTTCATATAAAGTAATTTTGTGTCAGCTAGTCGTAACCACAATGGTAGGGATGGGTATATAATCTAATTTTTTCCCATGTTGTGGCACCTAGTGAGCGTGGTTTGATTTTTCATTAGGTATTATGGAAAAACATAGAAAATTTTCATCATTTGTGTCATCGCCCAATTTTTTTCTGAAGTCCAATATAAAGAGGACATAGCAGGTGAGACTTGGCCTTTTCTTAGACCACCCCTTTTTTAGGTTTTCATCAAAAAACGTTTTGTGACTATTTATTTTTATTACTCAGTTTTTTTCCTAAAATACATTGAGTAAAGGTCTAGAGAGATGAGGATCAAATTTTTTATAGGGTTTCATTTATGAGTTTTTAACCAAGTGAGTGTCGTTTCCCTTTTTATGGGTAGATTAAATTCCTGCAAACAAGACTAATGAGAATGGTGTTTTAAGTCGAATAGTGTTGACCATTTATTTTAAAATGATGACCTAGACATTTTTTGTTATCCATGAATGTTCCAACATTCTTCAGATACTCAATGTTGAATTTTGAGCCATGATTTTGAGGATCCCAAATATAAAACATGATATTCATGAATACAGGAGGCCTCTCCTAAGTAATTAATTACCACTAGTTGAAAAAATTGTTATGTGGGATACTTTATGAAAATATAACTAGGGTGTGTTACAACATATTATAATAATGGAATCCTTTTTATGAAAAACCCATTTTTTGAGAGACATTATGCATTCCCAATTGGGGCATGTCATAGCATAGTTTGTAAAATGAGTTCTCAAGAATTATGAAATTCTATTGTTTGTGGTAAAATGGAGTTATTGAAATTTGGATTTCTCAAGACCATGATGAGTGGTTTTTCTAAGGGAAGATGTCTGAGAATTAAGATAGAATCTATTTTGTCATTATCCATGAATGGGAAACCCCTCCTATAGGAATTTGGATTCTGTGAAGGAGGTACATTTTTTTAAATTTCTGATTCCAGGGGAAAGGCCCCATTTAGAAAATGGTTGAGGCATCATACAGTTTAATGTCATGCGACCAGGACTTTGATCATGTATTTTAACTTCTTTTGGTGAGGAAGTTACCATATAGTTTAATGTCTTGTGACTAGGTCATTATTTTATGATGTTTAATGTCACACATCTGGGAAATTATGGGGGGCATAGTTTAAGGTCTTTAGCTTTGAATAAAGGTTAACAACACTCCCAGTTTAGAGTAATCTATTATGGAATAAGATTTCAGTTCTATATATGAGGAGGGGAATTTTTTAAGCTTTAATATGTGGATTTTTGGTTCCAAACAGTGGTATGGTGGAGAGGTATTATGGTGATAGAGGAGGTCACTCATTTGGAAGAAGTTACTATAGGTTGAAAAACCTGTTTGTGGGCTACTTTATGTGAAGCTAATTAGGGTGGGTTATAACATAGTCATATAACAGAATACTCTAGATGAAAACATGTTTTATGTGAGACTTTATACATACCCAATTGGGGAGTGTTACAGAATTGTCTTTCAAAGGAGTTCTTTGAAAATAAAACATTCTATTTTGGATGGACGACGTAAGTTTATAGAGATTTCGAATTCCTAGGACACCGAGTTTGGTTTGTGGAAGGAAATTATCTCATTACAGAAGAATAATTTCATGTCAAAGTTACCAAATATTTGGGAGAATATGTTCCCTACCTAGTTCTATCCCAAGCATGGGAAATATGGTGCATGTAGTTTTAGTTCATCCACCTTGGACCGTGATGTTATGGAAATGATTAGTGATTTTTGACCTACTGAACCAAGGTTGTTCTGGTACACTTCAGACATGAGGGGGTAAATTGTAAAATGTGGTCTCAGGGTCCTCATATCTCGAGAAAGGATGTTGATAAAATATATGGGGGTTACCACAAACTAATATGAATCATGGGCCCCAAGATGATGTCAACAAATATTACGAGGAAATAAGTGGCATCTCCAAAGGTAAAAGTTATATTTGGTTGAAAACCTATTTTTTAATCTAATTTATGAAAAACCAACTGTTGTGTGTTACTTCATCGTCAAACTGTGTCATCCATTGGAAAAAAAACCTGTTTTTTGGAAAATTTATACAAATCCCACTAGTGTGTATTACTGTATATTCAAATAGTGGAAACATTTGGCTGACAACCACATTTTCTGGGAATATTTATGAAAAGTAAACATGGGTATGTTACTTCATAATATCTAAAATAATTTTTCAAGTATAATATATTCTATCACCAATATCAAGAGAATGATTATGAAGATCTAAAAGTGTCCGTGATTAGGAGGATGATGTGTGGAAGGGGTATATCTGAACATAAAGTAATCATTTCGACTAATATCATCTTGAAATGTAGAGTCTCTTGGATAGATCTTACTTATATGTATAAAGGGTACATCTCTGTTTCCTTGGTGGATCCCATAATGAGAGGACCCAAATTAAGATCTCATGTAATTTTTTTTTACATGGGAGATGGGGTGTGTATTTTTTTACCCTTTGGAAAGGACTATGATATGAGGCCTAGTTGTCACTATGTATCTCACTAGAATGAAAATCAATCTAAACATTGTTCTTAAGGTACCATGTGGTTTAATATCATGTAGTAAGGAAATTACCAATGTAGTTTAAAGTTGTACGGTGTGAAAAAAGTTGAATCGCTGTAAAAAAATATTGTGACTGGACCAGGGTATAGGACCCAGGTTTCACTACATATATTTTTAAAACAATAATCAATCCACATGAAGTTCAAAATAGGATTCCCCTTAATGATTTAATTCATGTGTAGAGAGATAAAAAGTTTTTTTCTAATATGGGATCACACATGGTGTGAGACACCAAATTGAATCCTCTTTTGTAGATCTGGAAGGACCTCATAACACCCTGAGTTGGAAGGTCTGAATTAGGGTGTCAAATTTTTCTTTTAAACTAATGGATATTGTTCCTACATTGGTAGGAACCTATTCAACCTATCTGAATATGAATTGAAGAAAATAAACAATTATATTAAAAGCAATGAAATAACAATTTCACATGGTTCACTGCTAAGGGATACGTTCAATGAGAATATACTAGCAGTGTGTCTATTGTACCAAACCCCACTAATCTTCACAAGTTGTGTATTAAAATATTTTAGCACAGTCACTCTATTCTAGGAGCACTTCCATAATAAGGTTTTAGGGATATGTCATTATGTCCCTCGGATCACTTCTGTTGACTCCCCCTCTCTCATTATGTTGGAAGAATCTTCACTCGGTTTAACGACTTGATGGTCGCTTCAATGGTTTAGCATTAGATCATAAATCCTGAACTATAAGTGGATACACTGTTGAAGTCCTATAATCACCTAAGGATGTAATTTATTTTCCTATACACTAATATATTATGGAAATGAATTTCACTAACTGATTTGGTTAATTTTCAGGATTCCTTAGGTGTTATGCGCACTGTTGTAATTTCCACGTACCGTTGCTGTTTTCGCGTACCGCTGCTGTTTCTGTGTACTATATAGCAGTTTCCGTGTACTGCCCAGCTATTTTAATATACCATCAAAATCCTCTACGAACTATCCTTATTCACATATTGGCCTACTCTACGTACTGCTCCACTCCCCTATATATTGTCCTACTTCGTGTACTGCCATGCTTGGTCGTGTACTGCAAGAACATCATGTGCGAACTGCACTCTCTTCCATGAATTGTTTTCCTTATGAGGATGATTCTCTCTGCATACCATCTTCTACTCTGCATACCACTTCCTACTTCACCGAATTTCTTTCTGAAATTTTTATCTCCAGTATCATACCTTAAAAAATGGGATTACTTCTCCTTAAATGGGTACACATCTCCTCATGTTTTGGAAATTTGATTTACCAAAATTTTCAATGTGGGACAATATTCATTGTAAACTAAACTCCATCTGCGTACTATTAGCCTCCACTACATACTTTAATCCTCTAAAATATGAACCGTTATCGCGTACCAGTAACCTTCAACATACCATATGTCTATCTATCCATGTACTGCATCTCTTCATCACGTACCATCACTATGAACTGTTTTCAGTTCTGCACATCGTTTTGTGTACATCACGCCTTCACCGCGTATTCCATGAATTCACTGCATACTGTGCACCTTCACCACGTACTTCATGCCTTCTATGCATATAGTGTGCCTTCACCGTGTACCGCACACCTTCTCTATGTACTGTTGGTGTGAACCATTACCAAAATCCCGATTATTGAGGCCCAAAAATATGGAAAACACTGGGAAATTATGTCACCATCAATACTACTTTCAGCCTCAAATGTATAACCCTATTCTTTGAAAACTCCATAATCATCCATGTGCATATTGAAAAAAAACACAAATAAACCTCCATTATTAGAAACGACCAACCTTGGTTCCAATAGATCTGACTTGTACATAGGAGGGTGTAGGCATTTCCCATATTATGTTGTGGCTAGGCCCAGTATTGAATATCTAAATTTCATTGTGTATCTCTTTGGAATGGGAATCAAATCATGTGTATTTATTGATGAAATCATTCAGTTTCTTATCATGCGATGAGGATATATGGTGTACCTTTTGAGTTCTTTCATCCAAGGCCATGATAACCCCAATGTGAATTTATATTCCTTACTTATGTAGGGAATTATTTTTTCAAAGATCCTAATCCAACGTGATCTATGCTCAGTTTGAGAAACAACAAGTGGAAAAGGTTTCTCCCACAATATTAAGGAAATTAAAGTAAATGATATGGGTACTCATATTTTTAAGGGGGTTGTCCCATGAGGTATGATCCAAGAATCACTACACATCTCATTAGAATGATAATTGTGAAACATGTAGTTCTTGAAATATTTCATGTTCTGGTTTGACCCATACATAGGGAGAGGGAATTTTTTATATTTTATTTCATATTGGTCTAGGATTCGAGATATGGGTCTCATTCTATGTCTTTCTATAGAAAGAATCAAGAAATGCATAGTATTTTAAATCCAATGAAGATTAACTTCGTGTAGTGAGGATGAAGATAAAACTTTGTGAAAGAGATGAAATGTTGTTATTAGGTCCAAGAAGGGAAATTTGGGCATCACTATGTATCATATGATGGTAGGAATCAAGACACACATATTTCATGGAAAGAACATTAAGTTTATCATGATAAGCATATAGTTTAACATCTTTTGGTAAGGAGTTCTGTCATTCTATGTGTAAAGGAATGTCGCAGTTGGACCATGATATAGGATCCAGGCTTCACCATGTGTTATACTGGAGGAAGAATCAAGCCACACAGGGTTCTTTAGAATGGTTTCCCACATCAATCAGGTTTTGTTATGGGGACAAGGGATTTGATATTTTTAGAATTATGGTTGGGCCTAGTTCATAGGTTATAGGAATTATTACATATCTCATTGGGATAATAATTAATCCATACATAGTTCTGGAAACGTTCCCTATGCAGGTTTGATTCTTACACAGGGATAATGGGGTTTTTTTATTTTTTCATGTCTAGGACTGGGATTAGAGATCTGGGAATCACTATGTATCTTGTTGTAAAAAGAAAAATTCCACATGAAGTTCTTGAATAAATGTGTTGTAGGGGCACAAGAATTGGATATTATGATCTTCTCAAACACATACTAAAATGTTGCACAATTTTATATCATGAAATAAGGATGTGAGCTCTGCAATTTAACATCATACAATTAAGACATGATAATTTCGGTTCTTGTACCTCTAATGGGATCCCAAGTTCCAATATGGAGTGGTAGTGATGTGAGTGGGGATTGTGCATGGAAGTTTCCCATCCTTTCTTACTCATGTATGGACAAGAGGGTATCTCAACCAACTAAGGAGTTATAGGGATGTGATTGGGACTTACATATTAGTTGTTAGCCAATATTTAAAGGACCACAATGAGTGTCACAAATCATGGTATTTCAGGGGTTTCTTAATGCCGAATGAGAGGGACATTAACCATCTATTTTAATGTCATCAGTCAGTATGAATGGTGTCTTAATTTTTTAGGTCACATGAATAAGACTATATGTGGTGCAGTTTACCAACATGCGACAAGGACGACGATGTAATGAAGTTTAATTTCATATAGCACAGACATGAACTATGAAATTTAACATCATACGGTCAGGAAAATATGCTATGTATTTTAGATTCTAACATCTTGACCTATATATGGTTTTTTGAAGTTTAACATCCTACAATTAGGATGATATGTCGTACCTTTTAAGTCCATGAAACAAACACCAACTACGTAGTTTAATGTTTTTTTTGTTGAGACAAGTGTCATTCAATTATATAAAATATTTCTTAAGGAATATTGTATTGGTAGGGGTCGTAATGATTTCTTTGTCCCTTGAGATCGAGGAATAATCTACATTATAGTAGACCACAGGTATGGATTAATGTCCCTCCCACTTTAGTTCATGATTTGGAGGCTTCTTTCCAACTATTATTGGAGTCCTAATGACCAATAATAGTTCTCCATGGAGGAATGAATGGAGGAAGAACTTTTTTATAGGCTAATGTGATCTAATTTTGATAGACTTATAAGTGATGAAAGTTATGTAATATTTTCTAATCAAGATGATCCAATTCATCCAAAAGTTTCTGGGGTTTTCATTTGTGGATAACTATTCATAGATGGCGTCAAGGAATGATGGAAACTGACCCTTGATAGGAAATTCTACCTCTATTCCATACATGAGTGAGTATGGAGTCTCTCATGTGGTATTGTGGGTTATATTTTGGTAATCCCATAGGGAATATAAGATCCATGACCTCTTATTCATATCCTCTATATTTTGTAGTATGTTTTACAGGGTCTTGTTGAAGGCCTCTACTTATCCATTAGTTGTTGCATGATAGTGGGATGAGTGGTTGGATTTGATATTGAATTTTTGTTATATATTTTCTAGCTTATAAGATAAGAAATTTGTGTCATTTTCCATCAGTATTGTTTGAGGGTAAAAAAATTAGTAATGATGTTAGCCTTCACAAAGATAAAAATGCTTTTTTCCTTGACTTCATTGAGGGGTATTGCATCCTCTTATTTGGAGAATAAATCAGTAACAGTAAAGATGTATTTGAACTGCTTTATCGTAGCTAGAGATTATGGCCACACAGTATCCATTCTCTATATGGAAAATGGCCAGGAGTATTTGGTTTTTTTTGCAACTCCTGGGGTTGATGGATGAAGTTGGCATGCACTAGGTAGGAATGACATATCTTGGTGAATTCTACGCAATCCTATGTTATCGAAGGCCAGAAGTATTATTTCCTTCATATTTGGTTAGAGATCTTGTACCCTAACTAGTGGGAACCACAGACTCCTACATGCACTACATTCATGATAGTAGTGGTATCATATCCATTTATAAATATGAGAAGTAATCCATGAAATCCTCATTTATAGGGGACTTTCTGGTGATTTAGTCCATTATAAAGAGTGAAGTTGGATGCTCTCTTCCATATTTGGTCCTTCCTAGCTCTTTATGGTGTGAGTACTCCATTTTGGAAGTATTACATGATGGGAATCATTTAATTAGTGGTAGGACCATGTGGTTTAGGGATAGGGATGACTTTGTTGATCTCTTTTATTCTAACTTGAAAAAAAAGGGTGAGACTGTTCATTGATGGGAAATGTTGATGTCGGTTTCATCTCAGTTTGGGTTCTCTATAACTATAGTTTCATTCTCAAATGCATATTTCTTGGAAATCTCTGACCATGAGATGTGATTCAATGTTTTCTTGTAGGATAATTGTTTCATCAACCCTCATACATAGTCATGAATGGGGATTATATCTTATTTTCGGATGGTGTAATCCCCATTGATCTGTTTGATCACCAACTATGAGTCACCTTCCACATATAGGTGGTCCACTGTTATTTTTAGTTCTAGTTCCAATCTTTAAATTAGGGGCTAATATTCTACCATATTATTTGTATATCCTTCTTATAGTCTAAAGTGGTAGGGTAAAACCACCTTTTGGGGAAAGGAGGATGATCCCTAACCTAACTTTGTAGAGCTTAGGTTCTATCATTAACATCCATGTGTAGGCTGCTGAATACACCATAAAAGTACATATCTCACATTTGGATACCCTCTTTAATAGAAAATATATATTCATTCGATAATTTAGTATTCAATAATGTTGTTTCTACATAAAAATTCTCTATAAAAAAATCTCCCAAGGCATATACTTTCACTTCTTTCTTTGGAAAAACATGTATTTCGAACTGATCTAGGGTAACATCCACCCATGCTAGGCATCCTGTTACTATAGGATGGCTAAGGATATATTTTAGTGGGTTATTGTGAGGGGATAATTGGACATCAAGGTTCTAAAGGTAGTGACTCTTTTTTTGAATAGTGAAGATCAATTCCATGAATCTCTTCTCGATATCTAAATAATGAGTTTCATCATCGATCAAGGTTAGTCTGAGATAATAAATGTTTTATTCCTTCCCATCATCATTCTTTTTCGTAATAAAGGTGCCTACTGATCACCTCAGGGCTGTTAGATATATTATGAGTGGATTTCCCTCAATTTGTGGCATTAATACATGTGGAATCAAAAGAAATTTATTATGTTTGTTAAATACTTCCTGACAGTAACTAGTCTAGTTATATTTGACCCCATTTTGATCAGTTTGGTGAAGGGAAAAAAATTTACTACATGGTTGTCTATAAAGCACCAGATATAGTCCATGTTTCCTTAGAGTCTAATCAACTCTTTAAGGTTTTTATTAGGTGACATCCTAAGACTATATTTTGTTTTCTATGGTCCATCTTCGATGAAATTATCGAATAAAATGAAGTTGTGACACTTTTTTGAGGTTACCCTGAAATCAAATTTCATGGGGTTAATCATGAGGATATGTTATCATAGCTTTCTTAATATGGGGTCTAGCTAATTAAGGTGGCCATAACTTTTTTGTGACCTAACCCATATATCATCAATGTAACATTATACAAACTTCACTAAGAAGGGTTGGAATATGGGATTCATGGAATGTTGGTATGTGGAACTGGTTTTCTTTAAGACAAAAGGAATAACCTGATAGTAGAATACTCCCTGGGGGCACTAAAGGCAGTGGATTCCTCAAATTATAGATCCATAAGATTTTGGTTGGATCCTGAATTTCCATCCATGATAGAGAGTGCTTGAAAACCAGTCATTGTATCAATTAAGAGTTTTTTTATTGGAACTAGGAATTCATCTTTTAGACAGTGTTGATTGAGATATCTGAAGTGAATGAAAAATCTGATTTTCCTATTCCTATTATTTACTGGGATGATATTGGATAGCCATTTCAGATAATATACCTCTCATATGAAGTTGACCTTCATGAGATTTTCCACTTCAGCCTCAATTTTGGAGGTGTGAGTTGGGCGTATCTATCTGGTTGCCTATTTGTATCCTTGATGTTCTTCTAGGAAAACCAAGTGATGGGTGGACACCTCATGATAAAGTGTTATAATCACTATGTAATTCCAAGTGAACACATCCCAGTGTTTCACCAAGAAGAATTTATATGTCTTTTATTCTATATAATTCATTACTATAGTGATCAAAGTGAGTCGTGGATCTCTATAAATACCTAGATTTATTTCAATGAGTTCAACCACAGTGATGGACACACCATCCTAAAATGCTGGAGGGGTTTCCCTGAGGTATTACTCCTCTTCCTATTCTTCATTTTTTACCTATTCTTTTTCTTCCTATGATGTAGGTGATGAATCATGTTCCTCAGAGTTAGGGGAGGAGTCCGCATTTGGACATTTGAAAAATGAAAGAACCATTTCGGGATTGATTATTAGCATAGGTCCATTTTTTGGATCTCAAAAGGGGAGATGAGGGTCTGAGAATGAGAATATTCATTTTCTATCACTAACACTACTGGAAAAATGACCTATACCCATGGTTCAAAACTGTGGGTATAGCTCCCAAAACTGTGGGTATAGCCTATACCCATGGTTTTGGGAACCATAGGCTGGAAAGGCGTCGCAATAGGGGTCTCAGCCAATACCCATGGTTCTCTGAAACTGTGGGTATAGATATTGACACCGTGTAATAAGTGTACCTCCACCATTTCAAAAGCTTATACCCACAGTTTTCAAACCGTGGGTATTTAATTAAAAAATAATGCTCCTAATGAGTTTTAAACCCATGCCCCCTTCAATCTATCTCACTTACCTGACAACTCACTCTACTCGTTATACATGTTTGTATACGTAAATTTTAATTACTATATTAATTTTCATGACAAAATTTGAAAATTGAAGATGCCAGACTAAATTCGAAAATTGAAGACGATGGGACTCAAACCGGCGACCTTCCGAAGAGAGAAGTCGCACCGAACCAACCAAGCTATTGAACTTTTTATTAAATATATATATTATTATAAGTATATTAATATTATTTATTTACTAGAAAAAAATGGCCGCGATATTTGATCCCAGGACCGCTAGATATAACAAACGACCACCTAACTGACTAAGCTACAATATTTTTGTTATTTAGTATTTCTATCCACCTAATTATATTAATCCAGATCATCTTCCCACCAATTTTTTTTCGTTGTCCCACGTGATTTTTTTTCTCCTTATGGCGGGAAAGCTATACCCAAGGTTCTCTAAAACCGTGGGTATAGGTCTTCAAAACAAATACCCCAATACCCATGGTTTTGAAGAACCGTGGGTATTGGTCTTCCGAAAAAACTTTATACCCACGGTTTGTCCACAACCGTGGGAATACATCTTCAAAAAAACACTTATACCCACGGTTTTGGAAAACTGTGGGTATTGGTCTTTAAAAATAATATATACACATGGTTTTGTCCAAAAAATTGGGTATAGGTCACCTATACGCACGGTTTTCTGAAACTATGGGTACAGGTACCCATATTATCCCTATACCCATGGTTTTCGAAAACTGTGGGTATAGGGGTACCCTATACCCACGATTTTTTGCAAAACTGTGGGTATAGGCCCTTTTTTCAGCAGTGTAACATGGTAAATTCTTCTATCCCATTTTATGGATTAGGGATTTATTGAATCATAGGGTATGACATGATGGTGTTTTCATTCGGGATTTCATTACTATCGAGACTTGACAACTTCTCCAACGTTTTTGGGTTCAATTTTTACGACTTAAATTATAAAAGTGCCTAAATGTTAGTGGAAATTTGGTCCTACCCCTTCTATTTTATTAATGGGTAGAAAGAACTATGTACTGATATAGTAGAAATGATTAGTCAAGATCACCTCTAGACTCTTTAGGGCATTGATTCGGATGACATCATCAGTCACGAACCATCTCCCGTCCCTCTGGTAGAATCTTGCATCAATTTACTATGATTCAAAGAAATTAAAGGGGTATTCTTCACCATGAAATGTCCCAATTTTTCAATTGATACAATATTTGAGGCATTGGTGGTATGATGATGGGATATCCATATTCTAATATAGCCAAGGTATTCTCAGTTGAATGTTCAAGGTTGTTTCTCGCCTAAAAACAATGAATTTTGAGTTAGACACAAGAACACCAAATTATGTTTTGAGTTTGATTTAACCAAGATTATTTTTATAATTATTGTAATAACCATGCTGTAAGGACCTGTGTTTCTTTGAACAGAATATTTTTAGCATAAATTTGAATTTTTTTTCTTTTAGATGCTTGTAAGGATTTAAATGGTATTTTCCCTTATAATATGATCTTGGATAATTTTTATGACCACTCTATTGGTCCTAT
The DNA here is from genome assembly GCA_963277665.1 of Viscum album. Lineage (NCBI taxonomy): Eukaryota > Viridiplantae > Streptophyta > Magnoliopsida > Santalales > Viscaceae > Viscum > Viscum album. The sequence continues at coordinate 2,021,416,695 of OY728127.1, forward strand.
AATTGGGTGTTTACATTAGGACATGAGTTTGGTGGAATTCCAAACTATTCGAATTTTAGAATAATAATTAATGTTTAATATTAAATAAATTAAATATTAATTTATTCACGCAGGTTTGTTCAATGATAACTTTTGAACTAAACTTCATATTGGGATTATGTCACCATAATTGATTCTGTAAGGGGAGTTTTTTCATAGGAATATCCTAAAATCAAGTTGGTATCCAGGGTTGATTGGGTCATATTTTCCTTTCTTTCCTTTTTCTTTTCCTTTTCATTCGTTTTTTCATTTATTTTCATTATTTATTCCCTATCTCTTCTCACGAATTCCATGCCTCTTCCCCCCTTAACCTGAACTAAGGGAGGAGAGGGATAGGGAAAAATATAATTAGAGATGATGATATAGGGAGGTACCCTTGTAGATCTCTTGACACGCCGGATCAACATGTGGCAGCTGTGGACCATGAAAATGGGCGAAGCTTTGGTGGATTTCTCCTAACGGTATGTCATTTTTATGTTTTAACACAAATCCGTCTTAGATTAATTTTTTTCAAGTTCTTAACCCCTATTATAATTTCTTATAGACACTTGTCTCCAAATCTAATATTTTTGGGGATGAAATGGGGGTTCCAGTGTCATTCAAGTGTTTTCTATTTGGGACACCACATCTACACTATGTGTTGTCTAGGGAGACATGTTGTGTGTTTTTTCCATTTGGGAAAGGAAAATTTTTCAAAGTACACATCATGTGCTGTGAGTAAATTCCATATACTAGTACTTGGTCATGTAGCTATGTACCCAACTAGGCTACCCATGTAGAGTACATGGACGTATAGAGTACACGGCCAGGCCGTGTGTGGGAAGCACATCGTGTACAACTACATAACCAGACCAAGTAAATTTCTAGGATGTTTTGGGGACAAGGGAAGGTACCTGGTGTAGGTTACATGTTGTATACCTTCCTTACACACCATGTACTTGGTTGTTTACATGTTTAATCTGACCAAAGTACACGGCCGAGTGGGACTTTGGGAGTACATGTTGTGTACTCAGGATGACATGTCATGTACTTACCCCTTGTAACCCTTCTTGGGTTTTTCGTATCTTTTCACCCATGAGTCAGAATTGGACCCACTATTATTACATTCTATGTATTGTTTTGTGTATGTCTCAATGGTAAGACTAGTGAGTATTTTGTGGAAACCTATGTTGAATTTCAATCATTTTTTTAGAATGGATAGTCTCCTCCTCCAGTAATTGAATCCATTGTCCCCTGAGAGTGAGACCTATTCTGAGATGATCAATGAGTTATATCCTATGACTAATGTCTTCATGGATTTTCTTTGAGGATGTATCCCTTATGATATGTTCCCTTATTGCCTAAGAGTACGTTATCTAAGTTGTTTCGAGAATCCCTTGTAGGATTCCTATACTTATGTGTTAACCTAGAGGATCCAGTGTAGGATTCCTTTATACTCTTACTATTATTGAGGATCCCCTGGGGATTTATTTTATTAAAAGATGATCTAAAAGGTCCTTTGTATTATACCTTTACCCATGTATCGTTTTGAGGATCCCATGTAAGATTATTATTCCCTCTTATATAGTTATAGAGGGTCCTTTATGTGATACCTTCACCTAGGTGTTGTTCTGAGGATCCTAAGTAGGACACATCTTCCATGCTTACCGTTCAAGAATCCCTTGTAGGATTCCTCATATATCATTTTAGAAAAGTATCCTGATTAGGATTCATTCAATAGTGTTTAGACATTGAGGATCCCAAGTAGGATGCCTCTCAGTGTTTGACTTGAGGGGCCCAGTGGGTTCCCCATTGTTTGAATGAACCTAAGCTAGTAAATTGGGTTTTGGTAGAGATGATATAGAGAGTCACCTTAGAACTCATGCTAAACTTGTAAGACCATGGGGTTGTGGGAATAGTGTTGTATGTAGATTTTTGTTAGCCCTCACTCATTTTTTATACTTTCACTTGTTTATTGATGATGCAGCGATGTTTAACAGAGGTAATTCCTAGTTGGTAGTTGTTGAGCCTAACAAGATTTATATTTATTCCTCGTTGGAAATTCCATATATTCTTCCTGTGATCTAGCTTCTGAACCATGTTTTTTATCTTTTTACTGGTTTACCGATTAGTACTACCTAGGATCTCACTATAGATCCTATATATTTGATTATTATATTATTGGGATGTCAAGAGGAGTTTCCTAGTATCCTAATTTGGAGACTACAACTATGATGTATGGGAATTCATACCTATAAACAATACTCAGGGGTGATTCATATCTCCGAAGTTATGAGGATGATTATGATCACCTCAATCTGATTATACTGATGTATTAGTACACACTCCCAAGAAATAGAGATGATTACTCTCTCCCTAGTTATTTACTAGACTATGGTTTACTTCATGTGGTCTAATATGTTGGGATTGAAAAAATTATTACGCTCTTCCAGATGAATGGATGATTACACTATCCCTTATTGGAGACTCGAGGTGTGGAGATTGAATCTCACTAGTGAGTTCTCTTTACAGATCTCCTAATTGATAGACCCTTAGGGATTATATGAGTTTTGAATGTTGTGACCACTAATAGACCAACATCTAGGGCTTAGATATTGGATTAGATTTACAAGGCATGAGAATTATAGCTTCTGGCTTAGTGACCATTTATAGGATGTCTATATGTACTCCTTGGATTCCTTATTTACAGTGATTGGATGTTATTATGGGTAAACCCAGGTGTAGGATGAGTATCCCCATGTGGGGATGTAGTTTTCCCAAATACATTCCCCTCATTAGTAAAATTTGGTACCTGACTATTAGTATAACAAACCTAGATATCGAATTAATGATACATAGCATGTGCGGTATGACATCCAGCTCAATTCCCTAGCATAGGATGTCAAAGAGATCGAGGTTACAGACCCAAGGATCAAATTTTGTTTGGTTTTATGTTATTTTTTAAAATACACTTCAATATTCATATTTATTTATATATTTATAAGTATGAAACTATAAATTTTTATGTATATATATATATATGGAAATCCATGGTGGAACTTTCCCAATTGAATGAAATTATGGTTCCGGGTTTCAACTTCATTTTCACATTTATTGGTTTTACTTTTCTTTCAGTTGTGTCTTGGGTAGGCTGAGCACCATTTCTTTTCATACACTTTTTCAGCGTATTTATAAGTTCCTCATGAGGGTGTATAAATGAGAATATTTCTCACCCCTACACATGAACCACAATATACATGTGTACCTTTTTTCTTATTTACATGTTTAGAATAGTTTCATGGTAGATAGGGTAGAGGCCCAGAGCTGAATTTTCTAGTGGAGCTACTCATGTGGGTTCTTCTGCTTTGGATATTGTAGTTTGATAGTGTGTGGAGGCTAGTTATGTGGTCTGGATTGATGTTAGTAGTAGATCTCCATAATTTTATTTCAGTTTCATTTTATATATGTATCTATATGGTCGGCCTTGTGGGTGACTAGTTTTGTATGTATGGCATAGTTGTTAGGGATTTTATAGCATTTCAATTATTATTGCAGTATGTTCTATTTCAGTTATTTACTAATTTTTCACTCTATTTATTTTATTTTTTGTAAGATACTTAGATATTTACTTTTATTTCTTAATCTGATATAGGGGAATAGTCTCCCCACTATCACACCCTAGGCCCTGACTACTAGTTGGTAGCCTATGGCATATAGGGAGGTGTACTTTAGACCTCATAACCCACTAGCATGGGGAACTATTTTAGTGGCATCCGACCAGGATGGTACAATATTTTTTCAGAGATATTCACTTCCAAATCATTACTATTTGGGATATAGTATATAGGAGTATTAGGAATGTTTTGGAAACTATTGATGGATATCAAACTAGTGCCTCGAGATAACTTTTTCTAATAAGAAGTCCTATTTTCTAGGGTATGGGATTGTTTTTCTAATCTGAGATGTTACGGTTGTATAATATTTTCTCATTGAGTGATGCACATGTTGTGTGGGTGTTTGGATTTATGGTGGATCTTTGGATCTTGGCCTATTGGCAAGATTCTAGGGATGTATTTTGACTCTTGGTTAGAAAAGGTAAGAGGTATCTCATGCAGAATATTGGGCATGTTATATTTATATCATATTATCCTTCTAGTGTGTGATTTTTACTAACAACTAAGGTCTGTTATTTTTGGATTACTTATATTTATATATATCTTTTTTATGGTAGGTTATGTGGATGTATGTTGAGGTGTTTTTCTATGAGGATAATGAATCATTCCCTGTGCACAGGATGTGTAGGGACCCTTATAGGTCAATATGGAACAAGATTATTTTTTATATCACTTATAAGTTATTGTTTATCAGTTCATGATTATCTTGTCATATTTCTTGTATGATTCCAAGGGATTTAAGAACCTTTCTTGTGAACTAGAACTCCAGGGGTATTACTTAATACATATTCTCGATGGGTGTCTATTCATTATTACTTCTACATTGGTATCATGACCTCCAGGGTGTAGTTCATTTTGAGGATTCTCAGTGGGGATAAGGCCCTTGTAGACCATGTTTACTATTTTTAAACTCATAGGATGTTATTATGTTTTACTTATTTCAAGATGTTTGATCTTTTCGGCTAGGTGGTTAGACCTTAAGACCTAGTTGTGAGACTTATTTTGTGGGCAAGGTGTGAGACCAATAGGCATTAGCTTGACTTGGACCCTTTTAGGTTAAAATTCATTTTTTCCATTGGTAGCCTATGTTGGATTTTGGACCATATTTTCTAATTCCTCTTTGGGTAGTGATCTTTATTTTACACTTATTTTTATATCGAGGCATGGTAGGTTCTTGAGTTTTGTGTTATTGGCATGTTGATGACTTCAAATTTTGAAAAAATGCATTGGGTGCTTGTTTTTCTGGATTAGGTCTGATGGGAATGACTATTTGTGTTCCTGTACTGGTCGACTAGTGTTTCTACTATTTCTATGGTAGTCATATCCTGGGTAGACACTCGTGACTTGAACAACATTGGGTGAAGGAAGGTCGTGTAACAAAACATGGCACGGTTGAGGTGCCTGATTACTAAGAGGAGTTCTAAGGGATCATTTGGATAGTTAAAACTGATGTTTCATGTAGCACAATTAACTGATCCATGTAATGGATGAATCGTTGGAGTATGATTTGGGTGATAAAGGTACACACTAGTTGTGTATGGTACCATTAGAATCTAAATCGGCGAGTGGTCGGGTCTGAGCCGAGGACCGGTGGCATCAAGAATCATCATGGGATTGGTTACCTGGGGATTGCAGTCTAAATGATGTATGTACCTAAATTACAGAGGTTACATTGAAAATAAAATTGGGTTACAATAAGGCAGTTGACCCAGGGATAAATCTAGGTCAGGGTTTGACAGGTTGTGAGTGTGGATCGAAGAGAGTTGTACATGCCTTTTGATGGAATCTTAGTGTACTCGTGGTTAGAGATAATCATTCCCTATCTTGAAATCATCTTGTGTATGTTGATAGATCATCAACTCTACACTAATATTCTTTTATTTTAAATATATTTCCTATCTTAATGAGGATCCAATTGAGGATTTACTCGATGAGTATTGTAACATAAGCCATATGGTTTGGTGTGTACCACTGGCCATTTGAGCATGGTGACCCTCGCTTTTAGTCAAAATTTGGAATTTTTCATGATTTTTTGGGCTTGGAGTTTTGTTTGGAGAAGATGATATGGGTTTTTTTATAGTGGGGAGTACCATATCAATCATAGTTAAATGTCTTCTGTATAGTAAAAATTTCTTGATGCTATGAGACTAGTTGTCATATAGTACAGATAGGCTATTGTTTAGATGTTTAGGTTGAGATAATGCATTCTAGTCCAAATACTAGGATTCTTAGGGATGATAAGGTTTATGGTGTGGTGATTCTAAGGACTCGTGTATTTCCAAACATGTATTTTTTTACGAAATTTGAATTTTTCCTTTCAAAGGATTATAAGAGGTAAAATGGACTTTCCCCCTAGTATTTAATCTCATATTATTTTTTTGAACCCTCTATTAGTCCCAGAATAGGGATTTTACCCTAGGACAAGAGTTTTGTGGAATTATGAGCCATTTGAATTTTAGTGGTATACTTAATATTTAATAATAAATAAATTAAAAATTAATTTATTCTCACAGGTCCGTTCAATGATAGCATTTGAATAGAGTGTTAGAATGAGATTTCGTCTCCTCTTTTGATTCTATAATGGGTAGTTTTTCTTAGAGAGGTCATAAACTCGTGTTGGGTATCTGGGAAGGTTAGGGTCCATTTTCCTTTTCTTTATTTTTCCTTTCCTTTTCATTATTTTCGTCTTCTCTATTATTTATTTATTACTTATGGATTCTAGTTCACTCTCTATGACTTCCCCCTTCATGCAACCTAATAGGGGATAGGGAGAGGGAGAAAGGTAAAGAGGGATGGAAAGAGGGAGGAACCTTTCCGGAGATCTCGACATGGCAGATCGATGTGAGACAACCATGGACCATAGAAACAAGTAAAGCATTAGTGTATTTCTCCAAAAGGTTTTTTGTTTTTATGTTTTACAAAAACCCCCTTTATATTCATTTTTTCAATTTTGGAACCCTTATTATGCTTTCTTATGACCCCTTATGGATTGATATTTTATTTGGGGGATGAAAGGGCGGTTTCGAGTTGATTCAAGGGTTTTATATTTACGAAAACCCATATACATGGTGTGTTGTCTAGGGAGACATGTCATGTGTTCTTCCCATTTGGGGAAGATGAAGTTTTTCCACTACATTTTGTGTACTGGTACTTGTTTGTGTAGCCGATTACCCATACAGGCTACCCCTGTAGGGGTATATGGGCATTTAGAGTACACGGCCAGACCCAATTTGGGTATCACATCAATTACAAGTAAAATTCTAGTCCATGTACAAGGTCAGGATGTTTGGGGGACATAGGTCGGTACCCTATGTAGGGTACACACCTTGTAACGGCCTTACATTCTATGTACATGGGAGTTTACATGCCGATTCTAGTCAGAGTACATGCCCAAGTTGGGCTTCAGGAGTACACATCATGTACTCTGGGTGACACGCCATCTACTTTCCCGTGAAACCCTTCTGGGGTTTTTTGAATATTTTTTCCCATGAGTCATAATTGGACCCATGAGTATTACATTACGAGTATATTTTTGTATAGATATAAAGGGTAATTCTCATGATGTGTCTTGAAGATTTATAATTGGTGCTTCAGGTATTTTTTTTAATGGGGAAGTTCTTCCTTCGGTAATTAAATCCAGTGTCCCCTGAGAGTGAGATATATTCTAAGATGATCCATGAGCTATCTCCAGTGACTGATGCCTTCATATCTTTTCCTTGAGGGTGTCTCAATTATGAGTTGTTCCCTTATGTCCTAAGAGGTCGTGATTTCACTTGTTCTGAGAATACCTTATAGGATTCCCCTACTTATGAGTTAACCTAAAGGATCTCGTGTAGGATGCCTCTATAATATTACTTTTTTGGATGATCCCCTAAGTTATTTATTTTCTTACATGCTGATCTAGTGAGTCCCTTATAGGATTTGTTTTACCTATTTACCGTTTTGAGGATCCCATGTAAGATACCTCAACCTTATTATACTTTTATTGAGGGTCCCATGTGTGATTCCTTCACCTAAGTGTTGTTCTTAGGATCCCAAGTAGGATGCCTCTGCCTTGCTTACCATTATAGTATCCCTTGTAGGATTCCTCCTTTACCCTTTTAGATAAGGATTCAGAGTAGGATTCCTTAACTTGTATTTAGACCCTAAGTATCCCAAGTAGGATGCCTCTCATTTTTTTATTAGATGGGACCAGTGGCTGCCTAGTTGTTTGACCGACCATGAACTAGTACGTCGGTTTTGGGTAGAGATGGTAGAGGGTGTCACCTTAGAACCTATGTAAAACATTTAATGCCATGGGGATGTTTTAGTAGTGTTGGTTTTAGAAATTTGACAACCCTCTCTATTTATATATACTTTATCATTTTTTATTTATAATATATAGATGTTTATGAGACGTACTTCATGGTTTGTGGTTATTGAGCCTAACATGAGGTGTCATTCTTCCTCATTGAGACTCCCAGACGTTCATCCTTGGATCCGGATTCTAACCCAGGTTATTTATTATGTTTATTTGTATACTGATAGTTACTACCTTGGATCTTTCTATTTAGCCTTTATATTTGATTATTATACTATTGGTATGTCCATAGGTGTTTCCAGGTATTCTTCTGTTGATCCTAACACTATTTTATATGGGCATGCGTCCTTATAAATCATACTTGTGGCTGATTCCACTATCTTGAGTGATGGTGATGGTTATTCTCTCCTCAATGTGATTATACTCATGGATGGTTATGCTCACTCGAGGTATATGTATGATTATTTTCTCCCTGATTGGTTACTCAAACATTGTGTGGTGCATGGTGTCTCATATTTTTGGATAACCAGAATGATTATGCTCTTCTAGTGAATAGATGATTATGCTCTCCCATAATAGAGACTATAGAGTGGACATGGAATGTCACAAGTGATTTATCCTTATAGATAGCCTATTCTTCATTCCCTTATAGATTATCCATGTTCTGAATGTCATGACAACATATAGACCAGGACATTGGTCTCATACATTGGAATGGAATTACATTGCATGAAAATTATGGATTATAGATTAGTGACCACTTAGAGGATGTCCAGATGTTTCCCATGGAATACCAATTTATATTGATTCGATATGATTACAGGTGAACCTAGGTTTTGGACAAGTATCCCCCTATGGTGTTGTAGCTTGGATAAATAAATTTCCAGTGTTGGATAAAGTAGGAACAATGCGATAGGGATTATAGACCCAGAGATCGAATTAATGATACATTGCTTGAGTGGTATGCCATCCAACTCAATTCACATGCACAAGATATCTAGGGGTTCAAGATTATGGACCCAATGATCAAATGATTTTTTATTTTATTTAATTTTATTCACTTACTCGTGAATATTCATATTTATGTATATATTTATAGGTATGGGATGATACATTTATACATATATATATATGGACTTCCATGGTGGAACTTTCCAGGTTGAATGGTGTTACAGACCCAAGGATTAACTTTGGTTTCACATTTATTGGTTTTACTTATCTTTCAGTTGTGTCTCGACCAGGCTAAGCACCTTTTCTTTTGAAAACACTTATAGCAGCATATTTATTGGTTCCTCGTTAGGGTGGCCTACTGAGATTATTTCTCACCCACACACATGTACCTAGGTGTACGTGTGGACCTTATTTTTCTTTTATGGTTAAGAACAGGTTCGTGGTGGATAGGGTTGAGGCCCAGAGATGAATGTTCGAGTGGAGAATCCCATGTGGGTTCTTTTGTTCAGGATACTGCAATTCAACAGTTTCTAGATATCATATATGTGGTCTATCTTAGAGTCAGTAATAAATATTTGTATTTTTATTTTTGTTTAATTGTATATCTATATCAGTATGGTCATCCCAGTTGGTGAATAATGTTTTCTGTATGGAATATCTATTCGGGAATTTATAGAATATTCATTATTATTTTAGCATGTTCTATTTTAGTTATTTACTATTTCTCCAATCTATTTAAATTCGACTTTTTATGATACTTAGCTATTTCTACTATTTTCATACATGGATATGAGGGAATAGTCTCCCCGCTATAACACCCAAGTCCCTCACTACTAGTCAGAAGCATCTTGTATTTGGTGAGGTGAACTTGAGGCCTCCTAACCCCTTGGCTCAGGGCAGCGTTTTAGTGGAATATTTTTCAGGATGTTACACCTATAAAATTAAAGTGGAAGGAGATAAGTGAGATTCATTGAATCCAACTTTATAAAGTGTTTGGATTGGGATGAGGTTGAATCTTGATCCATTTTTAATGAAGGATTATTAGATAACAATGTTTTTTATCTTGGTAGTTATATACAAGTGTCTGACGTGTCCTAGTATGATGGAATCCTCGTCTTGGTATGTGAAAGAGATGACAGTGTGGAATTATATAAGATCATTCTCTACATGATAAACTTTAGCGTAAGCATCCTCATACTTAAATTCCTAAGGGCCTGACAACACATTGGTGATTTTTTACCAAAGGTCCTTTGATAGACTCAGAGCAACCATGACTGAAAAATTGGTCGACATCTGTGTTAATTAATTCAAAAAATTATAAGTCTAGTCTAAAGGTTTGTGCTTACCAACATGTAGATTATCTTTTTCAAGTTCTTTAGAAACAAAATTACTTGATGTGGATGGATCATCACTTAGAATAGTATATGAAGCTTCTTCTTCTCTTAGTGGATTAGGATGACTTGGTTTTCCAGCATGTTGAGGTTGATTAGGAGATGATGTTTCCTCTAAACAATTCTCCAATATGATTGTGTCATGAAAGAACCTTTCATGTTTGGGGGAACTTATTTTCTCTTAATAAGCCTATTGGAGATCCTTAACTTGAGATTTAGTAGTGTATATGGTTTGAGCAGGCATGTGGTTAGAGTAGTGACTCCCAGCATGACCATGTCTACCCATATATCCTCAACTCTAACGGCCTCTTCCCCCAGTTGTCCAATCAATTGTAGGTAATTTGGGTTCATAATATAATAATAGACCCATTAAGGGAATAAAATTAATGGAACCAAAGATCAACTCCTCTTCTAATGGAGATTCATTCATCCTGGATGACTATTACTGTATCATTTGGCGGGGTGGTTCTCGTGATTTTGATAACATTGAAATGAGGTCCACTAAATTCAAATCCAAATTTTTCCTTGGAAATGGTCCATCTCCTAGTTTTTTATTATTAATCTTTTGTCTACGTCATTTTTTTAGTGTGGATTTCAGAGGAATGAGCTTCCAATTGATCATGATGTGTTTTAGCGGAAGCGTCTGTGGGTATTATTGGATATTACAATAATGATCAAAAGATAAAATGAGTTAGTTTGAAGGTTTTATTAACCATATAGTCACTGAAATTATACTTACCCTTATTGTTAACTTCCTTCCATTTATTCTCCTTCTTTGGATCATTGGTAGAAACACATGCCACTTGTCTAGGTGTCTTTCAAAGCTTTACTTTCTTAGAGTCCATAATATTTTGTAGGATTTCTTTGAAAATAAATACTAATGGATTTTGTTCCCCAGTACTTGTTGGAAGGGGAAATAGTTTTGGAGATCTTCTTCACCACCTTTATATGGATTCATGCACTTTGTAAAATTGATCATTTTTTCAATTACGAAATCAAGAAGATGAGGACATGTTTATTTCGAAAAGAATAGACCTTTTTTCATCTCCTTAATTGTTTTTCCCCAATACTCTCTTTGATCATCCAGATGAGGCCATCATCTCTAATGGTGCCTAGGAGGTGGAACCATGTGATATGAAGTTGTTTTTGGAGTGCGAGTGGGTATAGTGGGCTGCTTAATTCTAATAGTGAAATACTGTACTTCCCTATTCTCCTTCCTTGGGCTGATGGAACAACTGAGCACTTAACTTTGGTTTGTCCGATGGATTCTTCCACTCTTTGAGAAATCACAAAAAGGTCCCAAAACCCTCCTCTATATTTCATAGGGATAAGTGGTGAGCGAAAATCATCATGAAGATTCTCTATATAGATGGAAAATTAGAATTCTTGAGGAATATGTAGGTTTAAAGAGTATGGAAATCCATTCCAATGAGAAATAAAATCTAATACCCATTCATTATCCTTTTGTTTTCAATTTGAATAGTCGAGGACTACTGTCTTCTACAACATCGATCTGAACTATAAATGGACCTTATAATGGAGCTCTCCCACCCCATGATTGAACAATAGTGAAATCTAGCATACCACATAAAGGTTGTTACTTTTAGTTATTTCATGAAGAACTTCAGTTTCAGTGACACATATTTTTTAAGGGTTCTCGTCATGGGATCACAGTGAGAGATGAAATGTGTCAAGTGCTACTCTTAGTCTCACGCATCATTAAGAATTAGAAATGTATGGTTCCCAAAGTAAGGTAGGGTAATAGTCAGACATACCCATTTGGGGTAGGTCTCCTTCTCCAGTTGTATTGGTTTTCACCATTCCTCCACAGCTTCCAATCAAGCCTTTTTTTTAACCCAATAGTGTTCATGATCCCTTATGGAACGTCTAGCTGAGCTGGAACTTGAATAGGTGCAGCAACTAGTTGGTCCATATTTGGTGGCACCATTGGTATTAGTAATGGTTAACTTATAGGGGAATTCCACTAAGGATGCAGCTTGACCCATTCTGGTTATGCATCCAATGGACATAATTAATGATCTCTTACTACAGGATCCAAGTATATTGGTTGTTGGTATCTCATGTTGAGTGGCTATTCCATATCCCCATAAACTACTAAGGTGAACCATATTTTTTGAGGTACGCCAATTGGGAGTGTGGTTTGAGGATCTTCTTGTAGAAAATATCTAGAAGGAAGGTTGCCTCAGTGTAGTTCTACAATGAGTCTCCTCAATTCTCTCATATCTTCATCTTACCAATAAAATCCTTCCTCAAGTGAAAGGGGCTCAACCTATTGAGTATATAGGTGAGTCACAATCTTACCCCTGATATAACAGCCCAAATATTTAAGCATTTAATTAGTTTTTATTTAATTATTTTATTGATAATTAAAATGTTTAATTTAATAGGAACTTAAATGTTATATTTAATATAAAAAAATACTTGTTTATTTATATAATATATCCCCTTTATTTTATTTTGTTATATTTAAGTTTATATTCATTAGTTTGTATAGTTTATAATTTAAAACTAACTAAGAAATAATGTAATAGACTCATTTATAAATTTAGATGGTAAAATGAAAATTAAAATATATAATTCAATTTATGAAATACAAAATATTAATTAATCAAAAATATAACCTTATAAAAATAATGTTAAACAATTTTCCTAGGAGTTAAAAAATATCAGCTTTATGAAATATGAAATAAATAATTATATAAATATTATGAACAAGTATATATATTGAAAGAAAAATAATATAAATTTTCAAAATAGTATAATAACATATACCTTACAAACATTAAAATGTTTATCTAAAATAACTATATTCATTGGAAAAATGAAATCTAATAGTGATATATGAAATATTAAGATACATTCATAAAAAGTGTTAAAAATGATGATGGTTTGAAAGAGACATTGTATGACTAACCAAACCTATAAAATAATAATAATGTTTGATTGTACAATAATGGATTAAAATTATAAATTAGCAAATAATTTATTAATTTAAATATATTATATTCTATTAAATGATGGGTATATTAAGATATATCAAAAAATGTATATATAATATATATATATATGAACAAGTTTGTATATATATATATAAGAATCCATTTGTGATAAAAATAAACCATTATTAAAAAAAGAATAAAAGGAAACTATAAAAACAATAATCATGTCATCATGTTCCTTGATCCATGGACCCACCTCCAAAACCATCATGGAATGCCTCGACCACCTGATCTCCCATTCATAGACCTATGACACTGAGCATCACCAACTAGCATCATTTAATCAAACCTCAATTGGTGTCTACCATGAATCTTGACACTAATAGAAGCAACATGACCAGCCACACAAATGAATCTGAACCAGCAAAGCCCACTGCTGTCACCATGAATGTTCAATCTCGATTGTGACCCACTTCCCATCATGGACCCCACACCTAAAATCTAGCCAAACCCCTCACTATTAATCACCATCACCAATAGTTTAGGATGAATATGACAACACCACCCTATTGTATCCATATACTCCTTCATATGGAAGTAATCCAAAGTAGAATAGTCATTTTTTCCCAGGTTCTCCTTGATAATAAATGTGTACCTATATATAAGTACCACATTGTGTAGGTAGAAACCCTAGTTGGATAGCCTAAACCTAATCCCATCCCTCTATTTCCTCCCTTCTTAATTTCATCTAGTTCGATCTATGTCAAACAAGGAATAAGGTCATTGCCAACCCCTGCTTTAACTTCTACCAAGAAGGTAGAAGCCTCATTCTAGTTTCCATTATCATGTAATGGGAATTTTTCTTTTTTTTTTCATATGCATATATATATATATATTAATATAGAATTAAATGTAATATATTCAAGTTCATCAAATATACAAATTCATACATGTATTAATTTCAAATTATAATTACTATTATTCGATTAATAAAAGAAATTATTCTTTTTACTATATTATGTTTTTATTTTAAGATTTGAACTTTTTAAGTATATAAGTACATGTACCTATATATATATATATATTTCATAATTTCGTGTTTTTAAATATATATATATACATATATTATGCATGTATGATTTTCGATTTCTTCAAGTTCATATCTTGGAATTTAAATCAATGATATATATATATAAGCATGCATGTCATTGATTTTTTATCAACAAAATATATGTAATTACTTATGAGAATATACCCCTTGTGATATAAGTATTTTTCAAACATTTTTCTAAGAGATTGAGGTGTGCATAGGATACATTATTTTTAAAATTTTCCATGTTTATATTAGTTATATATATATATATTTATAATAATTCTAAAATTAATGTTTTTTTAAGTATTTCATATTATTCCAAAATTATAATTAAGAATAAAATTTATTTAAATTCTTTAAAGGGTTTCTTTTATTATATGTGTGTGTGTGTGTGGCCATCATTGTAAGATTTGAAATGAAAAAAGACATTTCATTTCAAAACATGATATTATCCAACTTCATTTTTTTAAATTAAGTAATGAAAAGTTATTTAATATCAAAATAGTACCTTTATAATTCTTTTATGTGTTACATAGTTTTTCCTTTAATGTTACAAGTTAAGGGTATATTAATATTTACATATAATTGTTCATGAAATTAAAATTTTATATATGTGTATATTAATGAGGGATTTATTTTGTGAAAATAGTAATGTTATAGATACCAATATGTACACCATTATATTATGTTATTAAAATTTTATTTGTGACATGTAATTGTTTATTGCTTATTATTAATGATATATATATTATTTTATATGAATAATAATTCACTATGTCTATTATTTCATGTGAAAGGTTTATTCATGAATGTATTTATTTTATGCATAAAATCTATTTAGAAAATGAGTTTTTAATTTTTTTTATTTAATCTTGGGGTTTTAAAGAAAATGTTGAATGGAAATTAGTTTATGGGAAATTTTAAATACATTAATTTGAATTGTTTTTATAAAAAAATCTTAATGACATGATATTTGGTTCCACCAAATCTAACAATTAATTTCCTAATAATGTTATTATTTATATATCACTATATAAATATAAGTATTTATGTATTTAATGCATGAATTTCATTTTAAAAGTAAAAAACTCCAATGGAAATGTAAATATATATATATGGAGGTATCAAAAATGGTTTTGTAAAACTGACACTTACAAATTGTAAACAGGGGGAGTGGGAGTGAAATCATTCCTAAGAACAAGTGGGTATGCCCATACAACCTTCAATGTTGAAAGTGGTCCCATTTTTTATTTAAAAATTTTTCTTAATATTTTCTGAAAAATCCCTGGATTATTTTAAAGTGTTTTCAAATTGTAAGTATTTTCAAAAAAATATATAAGGTTTTCAAAAAAAATAACTATTTTTATATGTTTTAAAGCATTTTTAACAGTATAAGTACTTTTCAAAATAGTATATTTATATATATTCAAAGGTGTAAGTGTTTTTAAAGGAGTTTTCAAAATCATGTTTTCAAAGGATTTTGAAGAGAGTTTTCAAAGAGCTATTATATTTTGAAAAGTATTTCCAAAATTGTGTTTTTAAAATTATACGTATTTTCAAAGGATTTATAAATTTTTTTCCAAAGTAATTTTTAAAATTATTTATAAATTTTATCTTCAAAACTCTTTTCAAAACTATTTTCAAATGTATTTTCAAAAGGTATAAGTTTTTTTAAAATGGTTTTTCACTAGATTTTCACAAACACCTTGCTAGGAAATGTTTCACACCCTATGTTTTTATAAAAAAATTTAATGTTCATATAGAGCTTTCATGTAGTTTATCTTAATAAGGAACCGGTTTGAGAAAAGTACAATTGTTGTCTTTTACTTCATTGTATTAACTTTAATAATATGTAATGTTGTCCTTTTCCTCCAAATCAAAAACCAGAAAAGATCATCATATGTAAATATCTGTATATTTTTCATTTACTTTTTAAAACAATATACATCATTGTTTTGTACTGGACCCAAAACCACAGGTCTGGGGATTTATAGTTGGTATCAAAGGAACGGTTTAGATTACTTTAGTGATTATGAAATTTAGTTAATATAAGTTTAGTTTCTAAGAGTAAACTTTTAGTTAAAATTTTCTTTTCTAATATTTTATATTGAGAAAAATATGAGATTTAAGCTTCTAATAAGTGTTTATTTAATGATTTATTTGATAATTAAAACAAAACAAAATGTAATTTAATATGAACTTAAATTTTATCATTAATAAATTTTTTCCATTGATTATTTAGATAAAATATTTCCTTTATTTTATTTTGATATATGTGTGTGTATATTCATTAATTTATGTTTTTTATAATTTAAAACTAACTAAGAAATAATTTAATACTCTATTTTATAAATTTTTAAGGTAAAATGATTGTTAAAATATATAATTCAATTTATTAAATATAAAATAATAATTAATGATAAATATAATCTTTTAAAAATAAAGTAAGACAAATGTTCTAAGAGTTACAAAATAAAAACTTTATGAAACGTGAAATAAATAATTATAGAAATATTATAAATATGTGTATATCTAGAGGTATATAAATAATATAAATCTTATAAATATTAGAATAACATATACATTTTAAATGTTAATATGTTAATCTAATATAATTATATTCAATGAAAAAATGAAATCTCATACCGATACATGAAATATTATGATACACTCATAAAATATTTTTAAAAATGATGATGGTTTGAAATGAACAAATTATAACTTAATGAACTTAGAAAATAATAATAATGCTTAATTGTACAATAAAGGATTAAAATTATAATTATGAAAATATTTTATTAATATAAATATTGTGTATTCTAATAAATGATATATATGTTATGATATATCAAGAAATGTATATATATATATATAGGATGTATATATATATATATGAACTATTAGGTATGTATATATATAAGAATACTTTTTTGAATAAAAAACGAAAACAGTAATAAAAAATAATAATAAATTGAACATAAAAAAACAACAATCCTATTATTTTCTTCCCCAAACCTAGGTTCCACCACCGACACTACTAGGGAATTCCTCGACCACCTAATCTCCCTTATGTCAATATCTGACACTAAGAATCACTAAATAGCATCATCTGATCCACCCTCATCTACCATCAATCATGAATCTTTCCACCACTGGATGATGCTTGACCAGCCATGTAGTTTCATATGAACCAATTAACCCCTTCATTATCCCCACAAATGTTTGATCTTGATCGTTACCCCGCTTCTTATCATGGAGACCACTCCGGAAATCTATCCAAACACCTTAACATTCATCTCCCTCACCCATAATTTAGGCTGGATTCAACAACCTCGCCTCGTTGTCTTTATATACTCCTTCATCCGTAAGTAATGTGAAGCAGAATAGTCATTTTCCCCAGCTTCTCCAGGAAGGTAAATGTGTACCTATATATAAGTCACACTTTTTGTATGTAGAAACCCTAGTTTTATAGCTTAAATAGAATCCCCTCCCCCTATTTCCTCCCTTCTTAATTTCATCGGGTTCGATCCATCTTGAATAAGGCAGAAGGCCAATTCCAACCCCAAGTTCGACTTCTACCAATGAGGTGGAAGACTCATTTGGTTTCCATTATCTATTAAGGGGAATTTTTTATATGTGTATATATATCAATATAAAAGTATAGTTAATATATTCAACTTCATAAAATATAAATATTTATATATGTATTAATTTCAAATTAAAATTATTTTTATTCTATTTATAAAATAATGTATTATTTTTATAGTATTTTGTTTTTATTTCAAGATTTGAATTTTTTTCAAGTATATAAGTACATGTTCCTATATGTATATATATAAATATATATTATAATTTCTTGTTTAAAACATATAAATTTATACTATATTCACGTATGATCTTAAATTCCTTCAGGTTCATTTTTTAGAATTTAAATCTATGATTTATATAGATGAACACATTCAAGTCACTTCTTTTTTATCAACCAAATATATGTAAGTAATTTTGAGAATATACCTCATGTGATATAATTATTTTTCATACATATGATTTAGAAATTTTGATGGTCATGGGATATATTATTTTCAAAATCATCCATGTTTATATTCAATATATATATATGTATGTATGTATACTAATTATAAATTTCAATTTTCTATAATTATTAAATATTCTTAAAATATTATAATTAGGAATGAAATTTATTTAAATTTATGTAAATGTTTTCTTTAATTATATATATTTCTGTCCATCGTTACATGATTTGAAATGAATAGGTAATTTCATTTCAAAATATGATATTATCCAACATAATATTTTTAAATTAAGCAATGAATATTTTTTTATTCTAAAAATATTACCCTTATAATTATTTTATGTTTTATATAGATTTTATTTTAATGTTATATGTTAAGGGTATATTAAATTTTACTAAAAATTGGTCATGGAAGTAAAATTTTATATAGAAATATATATATATATATATATTTGTATATTAATTGGGGATTTATTTTTTCAAAATAGTAATATTATAGTTACTAATATGTATGTCAATATCATACATTTTTATAAATTTATGTGTGATACATAATTTTTTATTGCTAATGATTATTGATATATATATTATTTTATGTGAATAAAAAATAATAATTTCTATTATTTCATGTGAAAGGTTTATTCATGCATGTTATTATTTTATGTATTAAATAAATTATGAAAATGAGAATTTAATATTTTTATTTAACCATGAGTTTTTAAAGATAGTGTTTAATGAAAAATAGTTTATGGGAAATTATAAATACATGAATGTTAATTATTTTTATTGCAAAATCTAAATTACATGATATTTGGTAGCACCAGATCTATTCAAGTAATTTTCAAATAAAGTTAATATTTATATATCTATATATCAATATAAGTGCGTATGTAATTAATGAATGAATTATTTTTTAAAAGTAAAAATTTTGGTGTAAATGTATATATATATAGAAAGCTAAAAAAAATTATAAAATTGGCACTTGGACATTGTAAACAAGTGGAGTAGGTAGTGAACCCAATCCTAAGGACAAGTGGGTAGGCCCAAACTTTATTTAATGTTTAAACTGGCCCCATTCTATTGTTTTCAAGAGCATAATTAATATTTTCTAAAAATTAATGGATTATTTTTATGTTTTTTAAAGCATAAGTATTTTCAAAAAAAATTAAGGTTTTTGAAAGAATAACTAATTTCATAGGATTTAAAGAATTTAAAAAAGGATAATTATTTTCATAAGAGTATATTTATGTGTGTTAAAAGGTGTAATTATTTTCAAAAGAGTTTTCAAAACCACATTTTCAAAGGATTTTCAACCGAATATTGAAAAATCTATTATATTTTGAAAAGTGTTTTCAAAATTATATTTTTAAAATAATAACTATTATCAAAGTATTTCTAAATTATTTTCCAATTCTATTTTTAAAATTATTTATCAAATTTATTTATAAATATGTTTTAAAAAATATTTTATAAGGTATTTCCAAAGGTTATAAGTATTTTCCAAAATGGTTTTCTCTAGATTTTCAGAAAACCCTACTGGGCTATTTTTCTCACCCTATGTTTTAATAAAATGTTTCCAGGTTCACATGGAGCTTTCCTGGAATTTATATAGATAAGGATTTATCATGAGAAAATAAATATCTTTTCCTTTTTTTCATTGTATTAACTTTGATAATATGTAAAAGTTTTCCTTTTCCTCCAAATCCTAAACTCAAAAATGTCCCTAGATATTAATTTCTTTATATTTTTCAGTTACTTTAAAAATAATATACATCATTTTTATGTACCCGACCTGGAATCATGGACTTGGAGATTTACACATTCCCCTTTCTTTAATGGGTTCTATTTTAGTAGGTTATGCTGGATTATTTTTGGGAATGCCCAAATTTGGGGACATCCTTTGGTTCTGGGTATGCACACCTCCTTCAATATTTTCTTTGTGTATTATATTTTGAACTGAAACTTCTTCATCCAATTCCTCTTATGATTTTCCTCATTTTCTATAGGGTCTATAGGGTTAGTGTTAATTAAATTCATTTATCCATAATGAATTACAGGAATTATACTAGTGTCTTTTTGAGACTTCCTTTTTCTAAATCCTCTATGAGTCCTTGTCCTCTCCTTCATTGATTCTCTAGGAGTCGTTTGACAGATGGTAATCTAAAGGGAATCTACAAATTGTTCAATAATGCAAGTTCCTATCAAGTTTATTGGATGATGGAATGGGATAAATTTGGATGATAAATTTTTTGGTGTTTCACCAAATCAGGAAGGACAGATTTCAGATGAAGAGGAAGTTGTAGAGATGAAAATTCCCCAAGCCCTGATGGATGGGGGTATTGTAATTCTACTTTCATAGCTCCTTGGTCCTCGTTTTCTAATCTCAAAGATTGGGTTAAAAATTCCACAACCCTATGGTTTGGGGTTTCTCTTAAAATTCCATGGATACTACTGAAGAAGCTTTACTTATAATTATATGGGGTTTTTTCTTAACATGGATTGGGTGCATCATTTGGTATCCACCTAAATCACCCACTTTCGAAGACCATTGCACTATTTCCCACATTTTCTCTATCTGATGAATGAATTCAACTATGTGGGGGGATTTCTTAATATTTTTATATTATTGGCATAAAATTCTCTCAATATCCATCTCTCTTCTATCCCGACATCAATGAGAGCCGGTTTAGGATTATTTTTGTTAGCCATATCATCGGTTGTGGATAAAATCAACTTGTTAAATCCAAACTGATGCAATAAAATTTCATGATACTAATTTTGATGGGATTTTTCAGTTGATAAGTGTGGTGAAATTTAATGCTCCTTCTCCATCCTACCCTCTGATATGAATAGAAGATGGGGAATCGGTGATAAATTGTCATAAACTTTGTAACATGCTGAGGCTTGAGCATTAAAGGGATCATCGCTATTTCTATAGATGTCATGAAGCTAGGAGGGCTTCCAAATAAATTTTCAATCGCATCCATTCTATTACCTTGACATGAATTCAATACTATTAATAGGTTAATACCATTTTTCTCATGTGATTAAGGGTTTTCCATATACTGAGACTGGTTTCCTGTACACAATCATCAAAAAACACCTCTGGAATGCTATATTGAGGGGTGTCTAAAGGCCATAACATGACTAGGATGCCATATTTAGCCAGTTTTTTCCACATGTTTAGCATGATATCTTTTTCTCTATCTAGAGGTTCATCAACCTAAACTGACTAAAGTGTAAATTTTCTTGCTGGTTTGTCCTAAACAACAATATTTATGGGGACTTCCTCTATCACATTGGAAGGAAGATAGCCCAAGGGTGGTTCAAATAATGAACATCATCTTAGTTTTTCTTCCAACTAATAAATAATTTTACTTGTTATTAACAATGAATCAAATGTGAATGGGTTTTCTTTACCATTTTCCTTATGATATAAGGGATTTCTCATCACTACATTTCTATGGGAAGGACCCTTTTGATGATGTGGAATACTACTGTGGAGAGAAATTTTTAGTGAGTTTCATTATGGGGAGAACTAGAATGGGGGATTATATAAAGGTTCAACCCATATTTCTCTTTAATCTTCTAGTCATGTGGATGGTTACCATGAATCTTGTCAGGTGATAGGCTCTTGAGACTAATCAGGTTATAGTCATGAGGCAAGCCTTCTTGGTGAAGTTTCTAAGGAGGACCTTCGAAATTACTATTACTAATCTCATAATTTAATAATAGGAGAGTAGGATATTGAGATTCCATAGATAATTGTTTGAGGTCATTAAGAACCCTAGAATTAAGTATAGTGGGAGCATATATTGACTCTTAATTTTCTAGTCACCTCTGGTGAGGTTTATTTTTGTATACCTTCTTGCAAACAATTGAGCTACTTGATGGGGGAACTTTTTTTCATGGGTAGGGGTGTGTTCCCACCATTTATTGTACATTGGGATAGGCTGAATACCTCCAATTATAATGGGTGTTCATTCTTGATCCAATTTTCCATATATCATGGGGTAGTTTTCCCCAAAACCCACCTAGATGGGCACATAGGTGTGTGTTTTCTCTGGGGTGACATGCTGATTTGCAACCCCATTTGTAGGGATGAAGTTGTGTTTTCATACCTCTAGAACTATTTTTCTCACCATTATGATGTCATGGAAGGTCTTTATGATGTGTTTAGGGATTTTTTATCCCCTTTAACCATTTTCATTATATTATTGGTGACCATAGCGACTAGAACGGGGATATATGTTCATCCACATTTAGAGCAGATGTATGTGCCTACTTCATTGCTACCTTTCATGATAGTGGATACTAAGAGTACTCGTGTGTGTGGGTATAGAGTTGATTCTACCTCTGATTCATCTCCAAGTCTTTCCAATTAACTTCTTTGGGTTATTCCAGAAAAAACTTTTGTAATCATTGATGAATACAAGAAAGATTGTCTGTATGATTATAATTTTTCAACTAAAAAAGGCTAGTGAACTTCATTGAACACTACCAAATGAGGGTTCTGGAATTATTTATGGATATGAGATATTATTTTTGTCTATTCATGGATTACCACAAAATTTTACTGGGAGTCTTTCTTGGTGTGGTCAGGTGTTTGTTCATGCTCACTATGTGCTTCCATATTTGGTTGGTGGGATTCTGTTGGCTCTTCCAGATGAGTGTGCTAATAGGATTGATTAGTGTTGGAAGTTTTATTCCTCTTATTAAAGTGTGTATCTATATTTAAAAGGATTTATTCCTTGGATTTTTTCAAGAGAGTCTTCAAGCTAGATTAATTAATGTGGAAGTGTGTATACTCTCGCTCGCAGCTTTCCATCAAATTTGATTGGAGTGCACCTATGGAGGGGTAAAGGTGTGACCATGCTCTATGTTGGTTGGTTTCTACCCCTGGTGGTTGATTTTACACACCTATTTCTATATGGAAAAGTTTGGACTGCCATGTAAGGCATTCTCATCATGTTTGAGGGTTCACTGTCATGCGATGTTGGAAATGTCGATTATTGGAAGGATCCCTTTGGAAGGACCCTTTTTATTTTGGATGAGTCCATCATTGGACTCCAAATCCACCTCCCTAGGATAAGGGAGGTATAGATTAATGTGTTCCAAGGATAAACTACTGGAATAGTGAAATATAGTGATAGGTTTCGCCTACATCTGGTCCAACCATCGTTGCTGGATGGAGGATCGGTTGGGCTTTGCGGACTAGAGGGCCTATTAGGAAGCATCTATGGTTGGGATGGTTCCATTTTTATTATACTCTTGAACCAGTGCCTTTAAGACCCATCATTGAAGACAGTGGTATGGTGATGAAATCCTTTTCTCGGAATAATACCTGGCAAGAAAAGTAGCATGGGTGTGCATATGTGGAAGTTGGAAGGATTCCATTTGATTTAAGGGCGTTCTAAGAGAAATTTCCTATATATAGATAAAAAACAAGAAATCCCCATAAAATAAGTGTCTCATTTATAGAACACACCTATAATTGATTTTATTTTTTTTCCCTCATTAATTTTGAGAGAAAAAAGGGGCTTGATATGTGGGTGACAACATCATCTTGGTTGATGATTCACATTAGCTTCACCATTTTTTCCTGACATAAATGTGTTTCCATATAGTTTATTTTAGGGGGTTGACTATTGTGAAATAATTCACTCTAATATTTCTATTTATGTGTAGTTTCAAATAGTTTTCTTTATGAAACCAGAAACACCCAACATTTATATATCCATGAGGGTCCTTCATTTTAAAGGTAGATGCCCATTGGGATGTTTGGCCAGTGATTCTTATAAAATCACATATTTCAATATGATGGGAGGTTGGGCTCATCTCACCCTTTTAGGGGAATTATTATCTACTTTGGGACTCTCTTATATATTTAAGATATTTTTTTGAATCCTTAATTAATTACCAAGTACAACTTGCTTCACCCGTGAATTAAAAATCAATTATTAGAATGCATAGATCCTATAATAATCATTTTGTATCTAAGGTTCTTCATCAATTAGAATATTTGTATGTATCCAAGGTTATCTATCAATGTTATCCTCTTATGTACTTAATAGAAATTATTGGGTAATTATTACGAGGATTTTGGTTTTCATCCACACAACATGGATCTCTAGATTGTATTATCATCTAGGGAAATGGCAGTTGTTTTGATGTTGGGATTTGACCCAGGGATGGGATTCCAATGTATCCTAATTAAAGGACTTAGAACCCATATACTTCAATTCAACTTAATAGTTCAAACTATATATTTTAAGGTCATGTGATAAGGACCAACCCATATAGTTTAACATCATGTAGCTAGGAAGCCTATGAGAAAGGTGCATATTCAAAGTTTGGTGTGTGACTTATGTTGAATTAGCTTAGGGGACCTGGAAGAGAATAGGGATTCCCATATTGAATAATACTTCTCTAGGGATGTGTCCTAGAGAGAATAATTTTGGTTTGGGATGTTGGGTTTGGACCTAAGGGAGTCTTCTACTTATCCCATTTGGGTGGGAATCAAACCCCACAATGTTTGGTTACAAGGACCCAACCCTATGGAGGCCTCATAGAGGTTTGTCTCAAAAGGGAGTGTGGCCCTTTGAGAGGATTAAGTTGGGGATTATTACTAAAATGTTTTCCCTTGTTTGGTTTGGTTGGGACTGATTTTTAAAATGAATTCCTATGAAAGGTTCCATAAGGGATGTTTCAACACATAGTGATTTAGAGTATTTTCTAAGGATTATACCTAAGGAGGATTCCCATAGATTTGATTTCATTAATTATTACTGAGGAGGATTCCTTGGTGAGATGTTGGGGTTTATACTAAGTAGGTGGATCAATATGATTGGGTCCTAGGTGGGCGTCCTATGTATCCTGATTATAGTAGAAATTTGAGTTATCATAGTTCAATAGATAAGGGATTACACACTATGGTTTCCTTAATATTGGGGATCATATAGATTTTGTGATAATTGTCAACCTATAAGTCCATGTGAGTCATGCTCAGTGTGATAAACACGAGGAAGAAATAGATCATGGGAATCAAAAAATATTTTATATCCAATGATGGAAAAGATCAAAACCCAAGGGGAGGGTGAAGGAGAAAAGGATTAGGTGCCAATTCTCTCCCTTTATTGTACCCTAGGACCAAAGAGAGAGAGAGAAAGAGGGATTTGAGTTAATCGTCGCCAATTTTATTTTGATAACCAAGATAGTCACAAATAATGATTTATCCTTCTATAACCCATGGTTCTGTATGAGTAATGAATTAACCATGAATGGTCTTGTAATAAATGCTAGAAGCCTACAATAAAATTGTTTTCGGGAGGAGGATCTCATTCTCTATTGAATGCAATGGAATGTGTGATCCTCATCCTCCTCGCCAAGAACCAGAGTCTCAGAGTCTTACAGACTTCTAGGTAAGAAAATGGTCCTAACCATAGTTCTTAATACCAATATTTACCTGACACTACCCCTATGGTTTGGGTACTCTTGAACATGGGAATTCATACTCGCTTGCATCTCAAGAACCCTACCCATCAGGTAGGACAAGTGCGGAGAACCTCTCACCATATGAATGAAAACAAAAATGAGGGAAATGATGGTGTGCCTATTTATATGGTTTTCAAGTCTAGAGGATACGATGTAGGTTTTAAGATGGTCCCTTTTAGGAAAGGGAGCTACTGGAAAAGGGTTCCTGCTATTGGTGTATCAGAAGAGGGCCTAACAAGTGGCTCCCGTAGGGTAAGGGTTGGGCTAACCAAGGGGAGTATCACTCAGGGTATAGGAAAGGTGATCCAAAGGGGTATTGTACATGGTAAAGGTTGGTAGATCCTAATAATGGTTCTCAAAGGTAATCATGCATGTGCTGAGGTACATTGGGAGATGGACACCTTGGCAACAACACTTGGGAGAGCCTTTGGTCAGGGATCCAAGGGTCTCAATAGGTGTTCCTGGAACTGTCTCACGCAAGTCCGTAGTTTTGTAAGGGGGCCTAATGCTCTTTTTCTTCAACCAAGGCATAGGATTACTCACATAGGATTTGTGTGTTTTGTTTTAGACATGTGACGCTCCCAACAAAAGACCATATACCCCACAACCCACAATATAGTGCTCTGTGCTAACTAGGCCAAAACTCATTCTAGTATATGGATATCCCCCTAGCCGACTGGGGATTTATTTCACCTCCCCATATATTCTAACCTAGGGATGAATCTCATAATAGACACTGGGGAGAATCTCTGGTACCACTGTGCCATATGGCAACGTGGTTTTAGAGATGCTCACGGATGGCTATTAAGTCAGCCAGCCCCGTGTTCGAATCATTGGGGAGGTGAAATAAATCCACAATTGGCTAGGGGATACATCCAGGTACCCAACCCAATTAGTTGCCCAATTAGTACAATCCCACGTCATGGCATGTAGCGGGGTATATGGTATTTTGTTGGGAGCATCAGATGTCCAACATTTTGGACCTTGGGTAGAATTTGGTTCCACTACCCCCCCCCCCCCCCACCATTCCCTTTTCTTCATTTTTTTAGGTCTACCTAGAATGTTTCAGATATCCTAGGTAAAAGACATGGGTGAGTAAAGCATTGGGAGTTCTTTAGGAATTCTTGTTCGTACAAATGAAGAGCCTCAGGATCCTAATTATAGGAAAATATGGGACCCTGGGTGAAGGTTGTAGATCATGCGGGTGTGTCACATAGGCTGATGCACAGGTCTGTCACACAGGATGATGCGAAGGTAGCCAGCGCACCAACATTGCAATGTGGGTACCTTCACGGAGGGCCTTTGTCGAAGGGTTTTGGACTTTATCCTTATTCAGTTCTCTTATCTTCTTCCCCATAAGGTATTTCCATTTGAAACCGTTTCATACATGTGAAAAAAAATGAAATTTCAACATATTGTTGTGCATAAAAGTTATGTGATATATATTTTAATGTAAGTTATTTAATAGTTTTATGATTTTTTTCATCAAGATCACAACATACCCCTTTATATCCTTACTAGAACATATGATTTGCTAAAGATTTATTTTTTCTTAAATATATATCATAAATATTACATATTTTTAGTAAATCCTATAAAGGCTTGTTGGGTCACATGGTTATGCCTTATGAAAAACATTATATTTTGGATAAAGTGTTTGTTCTAAAATAAATAGTGTTTTATAAACCATATCTAAAATATTTTTGGGTAGATTCATAAATAGTTTCATATTATTTCATTAATTAAATTGGGTATTTATTAAAATTTTTATATTTTTTGAAATTAATTAAAAGGGAATATTTTATTATAGAATATAACATATATCCTAACCAATAATATGAACATGATATATATATATATTAAATGTTGTGATATGCTCATATCATAAGAGAAATTTAGATGCTTATGTCAACCTCTATCGAAGTGTATGATTGGATATTGATAGGGAATATGAGTTGTTAGACACATCCACATCTTGAAAATTAGTTCCCTATAGTTATAAATCAATCATATTTATTTCATTATGGTTATAAATACATGATATTAATCATTGAAGTGTCCATAGATCACATATCACTAATGGGTTGTACAACATAACAGTGCTCAAGTAGTACTATGAGAAGGAATTCAATGATCTAACCCTATTCAATTAATAAAGAGATTATATAAATGGGATGGAACCCCCCCCCCCCCCTAACGTTGATGTAACTATGATACATGCAAGACATAGTCATACCTCTCTTCCTACCTAATCACAAACATTCCTTGTAAAGAATGTGCTTTCACCCCTTTGTTGATTCAGGGTCCTCTCATTAGGAATGAGGATCCTAGGCCAGTTTATCATCCATGGATGAAAGATTCTTTTGGTTCTCACTTTTTATCTCGATCAATTATACTCCATCAAAGAGTAAAAGTCATATATTTCAATATTAAAGGTTTTCTTGTGTTTTTCATTTTCTTCATTACATATCATTTGTGTTGATGATATGTTAGGGATATTATGTTTTTTTTCTACTGCCAATATTATAATATGATCACCCAAAACCCATTAATTTTGATATGAAAATTTATCCTCATTCTATATATTTTTCTTTTATTCAAATAATTTTTTGAATTCTGAAATTTCCACTCAATGGAATAAAAATATATTCTAATCATCAGAGATTTCCCAAGGGTTATTCTAAGGATTAAAAAAAATTTGGTAATTATTTCAAAAACAAAGGCTCAATGATAATGTTTCCTCTCTAGTACAATGCATGATTAAAATAAAGTTCACTCAATATAGTATACATCACTCAATTCCATTACACATGATAGAACCAAACACAGTCCACCATTCTCTAAATAGCTAACAAGACAGTCTAGCAATTATTATCCTTCTATATCCATGAATATGTTTTTTATTCATTTTTTTACATTTGTATCATTTTTTATGTACATATTTTTT
This sequence comes from Viscum album, assembly GCA_963277665.1. Lineage (NCBI taxonomy): Eukaryota > Viridiplantae > Streptophyta > Magnoliopsida > Santalales > Viscaceae > Viscum > Viscum album. The sequence continues at coordinate 2,021,445,556 of OY728127.1, forward strand.
ATTTTTTCCATGTACAAAAATTTATCATATTTATTTTTTTATTTGTATATATATATATATTACTTAAATATGAGTCAAAATAAGAAAACATGGACTAAAATGGGATATTTCCCCACATTAATGATATAACCACACATTTTTTCACCAAATTTTGGTTAGTATTCATATATAAAACATGAATGAAATTTTCCCCAAAACATAGCTTAAAAATAATAAAAATAAAAAACTAATATTTTGGGTTTTTAAGATAAAATAGGCTAGTAATAAGGCTTGACATATAAGTCATTTCATGGATTATAAAGACTTAACAAGGTAAGATGTAATGTTTGATCTCAAGTAGATAAAAAGGGGTTAAATTCATAAAAATTCATCCAATCATTTAAATATATTTTTTTAATCTAGAAAGTGTTTTAAAAAATAATAGAAGTGAGTTCTAGTTCACTACAAACATCTCAGTTTATCTCAATAAAAGGAGAGTATTTTAAATAGTATATATAAGTGGTATAGACTACCTCTAATATTAGTAAATTTGGTTTTATTCAGTAACTATGTGGGCACAGATTTCATTATTAGTTAAAAACATAGAATTGATTTAAAATTTAACTTTTTTCCAAAGCAACTATTTTTATTAAAAATAATAATTTTTATGGAAAAATTGGGAAACCATCCAAAAACATAATCAGACAATCACCCAAAATCATTAGTAGTTATTGAATCCTTAAATTGTAGTTTAAGCTTATTAAAAACCTTACGTTTGTGTAGACTCTATTATAGGGTGTTTTTATTCCCATCCATATTATCACTATGGAGGTCTTTAATATTGAGTGTCATATTATAACATGATGGGTGAAGCTCGACCATAGTAATCTTATTTCCATTGAAACCATGTGCTAATATGCCAAGTTGTTTTCAGATCCAGTTACCCTGATCCATGTTAATATTGGTATGGATTTTTCTCCCAACCAACCTATAAAACTCCTATTAAATAGCCTTGGCCTCTATGTCCTTATCTAAAAACTCTTCATTACAACTAATGATGGTATCCCACTCATAACACTCCATGATTTCCTTTCCACTTGGGGGTGGTGGGATTAGAAACCTCAAATTTAGCAGTCACTTGATCATTGGCTTGTGATTCCCCTTCTTGAGTTTCATCCACATGCTAGTTGGTGTCATTTTACTTGCTCTTGGAGTTGTTTCCTGCAATATAAGGACCCTTCACAGGTAGTTCAACTTTACATGAAGACCTAATAACAATAGGACTAGTTATGTTAGAGTAGTATTTTTTTCATTGTGTCCTCCAGTTATGCTTGATAAACCCTTATGAATCTATAATGGTGTTCAGGACCTTCCTTGAAGAGGATCTAAGATAGTATGCTGCAATGCCAGCTTCCTTGGACTTATCAGGGTAGTCTAAAGCTGGATTTGTATCCTCTTGGATATCCCCCCATCCCATAGAGGGGTCCTCACCAGGGGTAGCCTCCATCTCATTTCCTTCCCCAATAGCATGACACTCTTCTTCTCCCAGCACTACAAACTGGTTTTGAGAACTTTTAATCATTCCTCCATATTTAACATTCCCAACATAAGAAGGTTTAAACTGCGAATCCAGCACTAGAATGTCTATACCCCTTGGTGGTATAAAGCTATGACCCATGTATTGAAATTTCATTGAAGTGTCTTCACCAGTGGTTAGATCTATGTTGACTACCTCATCCACCACATATTCATTGGGTGTATTTTATGAAGTCAATTGTATAACCATATATACATCAAAGTGCACCTCTCACTCCTCATGTCCAACCTATTTTTCCTGAAATAGCCCATCATTATTATAAACCCCAGCACCTCATTCATCAAGAACAACCTCAAAAGTTTAGACAACCCCCAAATCACATTTTAGTCAATGAATAATGCCAGAGACTTTTGGGTCAAGATTATTAACCTTTTATGGATTTCGAGAAGCCTTATCTTCTTTACATGAGATCAAGAAACCAAAATACACAATAGGAACGTCCCCTAAATATTGTCGAAATTCAAATACTTCCAGAAATTCCACGTCTAGAGGACATCCATGATCAAGGATAACCCCATCCAAGCCTGGTGGATAGTGAGTGACACCAGTACCAGTTGTATTCTACCCTTTTAGATCCTGGCTTCCTCACAAGAATGAATGAGATAGATTCCCATGGTGAAATCATAGAGTACAAAAGTTCTTATAGTACTCAAACATTATATAATGACTCCGAAAAAACTCATCTCCTACTGACATCCAAATCCATTCGACTGAATGTTTTGAAAAGTTTAATTCAACACAAATACATGGAGAGATTGTATGTCAAATAGTACTAGTTCTCAGGTCCAAATAGATAGAGAAACCAGCTATGTTCCTTATCATTCATATTACAAAAGTGTTTATAAAGGGAATAGGAAGCTCTTGAAATATTACACACAGAGCCATTTTCAGTGAATACCTCTTAAAATGAAGATCAAATGACCATTGTAAAAGATGGAAGTGGAAGTTATTATATGATCGAGGAGACTTGAACCATGCAGTGATCAGATCTTCTAAAGATGAGAATGGAATCAGGATATGCCTCTTTTCAAAAAGTCCTGTTGTAGCCCATTCCTAAATCCCCCAAGACGCAAAAACATATTTATCAAAGGTTTCAATTGATTGGCACTGCAAGATTAATCGAGAAACCAAGGTCTCGTTAAGGAGATTCCAAGCATCAGTAAAATCTAAAGTCGAAAGCTCAATTTGAGGTAAGCCACCACGTAGATCTGAGACTTTAGGGAAAATAAGAATTTAAGGGAAAGGTGGAATTAATTCAGTAATAAGAAACATGATAAAAGATGGAGGATTATCTATGGTGAAAGGTCCCCCCCCCAATGAGGAGGGGTTGGAGGGAGCGGCCCCCGCCACCTAGGTCATGGTAAAATCACAGTTGCTGAGTCGAGCTGAGTAGTGTCATAAATAAAACATAAATTAATGAAAAACATATCAGTAATCACTTATGATTTAATCCAATGTGGAAGATAAGACCTATGGATACTAGAGGGGAAAGTTTGGTTTTTTTCATTTTTTTAGATGGTTGTTCTTAATAGTGGACTATCAAAGTCTTCTTAGGTGGTTTTCTCATGTAAAATCTTGTTAGTTTTTTGGTTCAAGAGAGAAAATATAGTGTTTTATTCATAGGTGTAGATATAAAAGGTTTTATAGTGATGGAAAGTCCAGTTTTTGATGATTTGAGAACATTTAATTCAATGATTCCCATATTTTTTAGCTCAAGTTGTTGATTTGGTTTCTAAAGGTTGATCATGTGCCTTCAACAGTAGATATTTCATGATCAACATGGGATGGATGAGTTAATTTATAGTATTTGGTTTCCCCTTTGGGATCAAATTTATTGTAATAGTTATAGGTCAATGCTTCTAGATGGGAACTATTCTATTTCCCATCCATTCACTTTATAAATTATTTCCAATTTTCATTTGAAGACATCACTTCCATCATATTGGATAGTGTGGTTCCTCCTTTGGTTGGTCAGGTATTTTTTTATTTTTTGCGTGTAGTTCTTGGTTTATTTATTAGGTTGTGTTTATGGTTTTAGGACTCAGGTTTTTTTTCTTGACATCTTTCAATTTGTCACGAGTCATTATATTTTTTCCATGTGGAATAACTTTTATTAATTTTTTCAAGAAATATATAATAAATTATAAAAATATGTTAAAATAAAAATAATAACACAGTAAAAATGTACAAAATTTTAAAAAAAAATATGAGATATCATGATATTAAATCACTCATAAGAATTCTCCCTCCCCATACATAGATTTCACTATGTACTCTATGTAAATTAACTATAATAATAAATATTTTATATAGAAAATTGATAGGTTGGTAAAATAGTAATGAGTGTAAAGGAACGAATCCACCTGAGAAATTTTATTATCTACGAATATCATTAAGAGAGTGTGATTCTTCTATATTTCATATTAATTTATTAATTTTTGTGTTTAAGTTTCTATCATCATGGAAAAATATATTGAAAAATTAAAAAATATTTATATTTTTTAAAAATAAAACCAAATTATATGAAATGAAAAAATAAAAGAATAAAAAACATGTGGTTTTATACCCCACAATCACTAAATTTTAACTAACTATAGGGATCTTGTTTTAGTTGTTATCCATGATCTGAAGGTTTATGTGGCTTCCAGAATAGTAATCATTGTATATTATTTTTTCAATGCCCATTAATAGACATTAGGATTTTTTAGAACCCCATTAATAAATTAAAACACATCCAGACCTGAGTTAATAAATAAATAAAATATAAAGGGGTAAAAAATATAAGGCCACTTCCCTTTAGATTCTACCTCTCTCACTCCATATGCAATACCTATACGTGATTAAGTATTATTTTTTTCTCCAGGAGTGTCATTGAATTTCCAAATTTACCACCTCCTTGATGGTTTCTTTTAAATCTCCAGGTCAAGAAATGATATTGATCAAACAAAATTTAAAAAAAAAGTGGTTGATCAATTCACGTTGAGAAAAATAAAATAAAAAGGAATCTAATATATGATATACACCATTTACATATTAAACTAGATCACCATTATCTTCCCGTAAATCCTTTATAAATTAATTCATAGTGTAATCGGTTAATTGATCGATTAACTTTTATTAAAAAATATTCACTTCCAATATGGTATCATAATCATTATATCGAGGCAACATAATGGGATTTTAATATGAAAATTCAAAAATAATGGATTTTAATATCCAATTTATGATGAAAAAAATTTAAAAAAAATGTGTCCAAAGGTTAGTAAAATGACCTAAATTTTTTATCTTTTAATTTTAATTCCCCTTATAATGCCTCTGGAGGGAGACTTGATATAAGATTTGGGAGAGAAGGATATTTACAAATTTCTTGATCCCCCTTAATGTATTCTTGTAAAGAAACCTTTAGAATAAATTATTTATCTTCTTTTAATATTTCCATGGTGAGCTACTAAGGGATATCATTCATTTTTAGAAAATTCTTTTTCAAATCATTCATTTTATATTATTGTTTCTTAAACTAATGGAATAGTATCATAGAAATTGTGGATATTGTTTCTAATTCCTCTATTATGGGTTTAATGAATTTATCTTTATGATGCGAATGCAATTTCCATTTAAATTTTGTTAAATATTAGAGTTGTTCCAAAACCTATAAAAACTAATGGACTATGGATTAATTCAATAAAAATTTTAAATTTTGGAAGTAAGCCCATCTATGTGTTTTTATAGGGTTGAAGTATAATAATATTTTATAAATTAAATATATTTCATAATGTGATTATATATGTTTTTAATAAATAATAATAAATTAAATAAAATAATGAATGATGAAATAAAATAATTAACAAGATATAAATTTACAAATGAATTTATCATTCTCTACCAATGGTGATAGGTTTTTATTGTGAGCTATCAATGGCCCATAAAAGTAACATTTATAAATTTCCTATGAATATAACCTAGTGGTTTTCCACAATCCTATCTCAAATAAGGCCTATAATTTATTATTATTTATTTATATCATATATTTGTATTCTTGGTATTTTCTGTCAATAATGAAAGTGATCTAAATGGTAAATGGTTTTATTTTTGAATTGAAAAATATAATAAAAGAGAAAATAAAATAAAAATGAAATGAAATAAAAAATGAACAAAAATACATGTTTGATAGAGAATAGTTAATCCAAAATTTGATGTTGTTTGATTTCTATATTGTTTAGTTTTATCTATTATATTCTTATTCAACTATCAAATGAAATACCAATTGTTTGATCATATTCCACTCTTTTGAAGTGTAAGAGATTACTCAAGGGCCCTTAAAATTACACTATCCCTTCAAGTTTCACCTTTTATAATGATATAAAATAAACATAAAATGATTGTATATAGTAACTCAAACCCCTTGAAATAATTGCATATCATTCTACCTCTATCTAACTCATCTCCACTGCATGTTCAATAAGTTATTTAAAGGGTGATTAAATTAATTTTAGAAAGAATAATGTAAGGTAGAAGTAGATAAATTTTGAATTACGAACAACCATATAATCCTTAAGTTGACCTACTCATTACCATCATTAGAAAAAAAAACAAAATAAAAAAATAATGTTGAACTAGAAATTGAGTAGCTCATTATCCTCCCCTAAGATCAACCTAAAATTAGTTCTCCATAACCCAAAAAACTGGGATTGAGGAATAAATAAAAAGTGAAAACATAAAAGAAAATAATTAAAAAAAAGCTGTAAGTGAATAAGGAGAAAAAACATAAAATATTAAAATAAATAAAATTAACAAAAATATTTGGAAAAATACCCAATAATATTTACCCTCAACCCTTTTATAAGTGTAAAATCCCCTCCTAATCAAAATAAAAATATATAGCTAAATTGAAACTAAATTAAAAATAAGACCATGTTAATGAATCATCTCAATCCATAATCTCATTCCATATATAAAACACGTCGTAATCTACCTCATTCACCTCTAATTGTTGTAACATAATTAAAATTAATATATCCTTGAGAAGGAACAATATTTGGTTTTATACTTAACTATATGTGTGTTATTTAGAATCCCCTTAAAAACTTAACTTTTTTCCCTTTGATAAAGTACATGGTAAGGATGGGGATGGATTATTATTTATTTTTTAAGTTTTTTGGGGAGAAAAGTGAATCAATGAACACATATTAGGGTAGAGTTTCCTTTAAAGGTTGATTTTCGAGATGGAATTATATGATTTTATGAGATATTGAACTATAACTCCATGAAAAAAGTATTATGGGAACTAGGAATGTAAGGTATAAGTTGAAAAATGTAATGTTATTTGTTGATATACTATATATTTCCCAATTTATAGAGTTGTTTGGAAAAATATGAAGTATAGTCATGGTTTCTTAATGAATGAAATTAGTGTTTCATGCCTGTTATTTATTATTCAAGACTAAAAAATATAGCATGAAAGAATGGATATTCTCAATATCCGTAGCATCAAATAACCATGAAAGGAAAATTCACCTTTCAAAAATATTTCTCTCCCCACTTAGTCCAGAGTTGTGCCGCCATTTATCACTCTTTCTCAATACAATCAAAATAATAATAGTGTTTTTTTTCATATTTTCTTATAAAATAAGATAAGGTTTAACACAAAGTTTTATTCTAAGATTTTTCAAATCTCTCTCTGGAATTTCCTTTGTAAAAATTTCTTCAATATAATTCTTAATAAAAATATAATTATGATTTATATCACCACTTGACACACTTCATTTAACAAAATGGAACCTGATATCAATATTTTTGGATTTCAAGTGTTGCAAAAGATTCATTGAGATATGCATATAACTCTTATTAACGCAAGAAATCTATAGTGGTTTCTCAACACCTATATTTAAATCATCCAGTTACGTATACATCCATAGAATCAGTGTGTAGCCATGTGTGGTTGTGATGTACTCAACAAAAAATATACTCAAACAAACTGAATGTTTCTTCTTATTATACAAAATCACATAAATCACCTAATTAAGAAAGCTAAACCATATGTTCACTTCCTCTCAGGGTAATCTCCAGTAAAATATACATTAGTAAACCCATAAAGCTTTAACTATGATATACTTCTGTATAAAAAGAAACTACTAAGTGTTCCCTTGATGTATCATAGAATAATCTCAGCTACCTACATATGAAATTATTTTAGATCACTCTGAAATATAGAATATATAGTTACTATAAATATAACATATGGGCATGATTTTGTGAGGTATATAAAGCTGGAAACAATTGTTTTAAATTCCTTTTGATTGAAATTGTTTCCATTTTCATTTCTGAAAATTTTAGTTCTAATGGTAATGGGAGTGGAAATATCCTTTTAATCCATCAATATAAACTTTGCCTATAAATATTTATCATATTTTAATTTAGATATAAAAATGTAATCTTCTACTCACAGAATTTATAGTCCTCAGAAGTAACTCATCTCTCACAATAATGAAATATCAAAATAATAATTCATTTTCTTTTAAAATTATTCATGGAGTCACTTTTAATCACTCGAATATATATGTAATAAATATAAATCATAACAATGAGAGTCTCTATGGTTTATTATATTATATAAATGTTTATATTGACTTTTCCTTTTTCAAAATATATATCCTTCAAGAATCAATATTATTTGGAGTGACAGGAACTACAGGACTATTTCAAGACATATAATAATTTATTTAACTTATAGACTATACTTACATATTTATAAATAATAAAAAAAATCATGTTTCTTGTAATATATTGATATGGGTTCTACTAAACCCATGCTCTAGTTTGGTTCATCACATAACCTCAGGTACACCTCCCTGTATTCCAGATGCTTTCGACTAGAAATGAGGAACTAAAGATAAACATGAGGAGACTATACCCACTTTTCCAGAGTAGACCCATAGTCTAATTAAAAATAAACAATATACATTCAATAAAAGTAATAACCAAATATCACAAACCATATTCTCAGGTTGGGGAAGTAAAAACATACAAATTTTATAAACATTTCATTTCATGATAGAAAAATGTGATAAAGAATGACTCCAAATAAATACACAACAAAAATATCCCAAGTAGGGTCCTAACATCATGTCTAGTCCCCACATCCATGCTCTATCCCATTTCAACCATCTTACATAGGTACATTACACTAATCCAAACCTACAACCATTAAATCTACTTAGGTACCATAGGCAGCCTGATAGGGTGTGATTTTAACTCAATAGTTCACTACCAACATGGTATATGGTAATATCCAGTCAACATATAAGTGTATGTAAAATTATTATAGAAAAATAGTGATAATAAATAAAAGAAAACATATCTCAGTTTAACCAGTTTCCAATTAACCTCTTGGGACTTGGGCTCCAGAAGCCGAGGCCATGTACACTAGGGGTCAAAACTTTTCATAAAATAAAGGCGGTGTTCATTTAACAATTAATTATTGATACAATAGTGTTCCGTCCAAGTTCTCACATCATGTGAAAACATTTTTTCCTGACTCATCATGTTGTCACCCAAATAAATAGTATGAGGTGACATGATCATCACCCTTTTCTAGGGATATGGAACATCATTTTTGATTATCCTAAACCAAGAAGAATGAATACCAAGTCTAACACCCTTAACCAAATATATGGAATTCCATGTCCCAAATTCTTAACCATGGAGAGGGAATTTCATGTCCAACCTCCTTATCCAAGGATAAGGAATTTCATTCCCGATCTCCATAACCAAGGGTCAGGAACACCATGTACAACATCTCAACCATTGATAAATAACCATTTCCAAGGTACAAAATGTTTTGTATTTAACACATTATGTCAACATGAATTTACATTATTATCAAATGTCCATTAATCACATGGTCTACCAAATTCAACCTCATTTGAACAATTATAAAATTAGAACATTTCAACGTTTCATTCTCCCTTCTCAATAATGAATCTTTCATTAAAATCATTTAACAATTCACAGAAAATACCCTTTTATCATTTTCAATCACATCTCTTTCTCATTCAATTTCATGTTTTAATTTAAGTCATGCCAAATATTACCATAGGCCCCATTATCATACCATGTAACCCAATACATGGTTTAATCTAATAAACCCTCTCTTTCCCGTTTACACATATCATATTTACCTTTCTTAAGCGATTGGAACAACCCTTGGGTGACCACTAAGACTAATATTGTACACTCCAACTGAGCTAACGAGATCTCTGAAGGGTATTATATAATTTTCTAATCCCAAATTTATCATTTATATTCAATAACCAATTGTGCAGCATAATGTCACATTATAATAAATAAGATATAGTTGAAAAATTTAATTACTTTGGGATGGAGAATTAGACCACCAACCCAATCTCATAAAAATATATTTCCTATCCATAGAAATTGATTTTAGATATAAAATTTGATAAAACCAAAGACAATAATTTCAAGGAAAATGTGTGGTTAAGGAGCTTTTGAATAAGAGAAAATAACCCACAACAATTATCCCATTAATGAAATATAGGGAGGCTTTTAGACTCACCCAAAAATTATATTTGCACTAAATATAATTTCAAACACCTAAGAAATGTGGGGGAATGATCCTTGTAGAGGGAGTGAGATCATAGTTCTTAACCCATATTGTTGGGAAATAAATTGAGTGAAAATTGGGGAAGAAAAATTTCATTCATGAAGGGAAAAAATATTTATTTCCCACTTTTTGAGAGTTTCATGGTTTGGATACATGGTTTTCCAAATCGCTCACCAACCATGTTGTTCCCCCTATACAAGAGGAAACTGAGATATATGATTTTTTTCCATACACATGGTTTGAAAAAAATGGTGGTAATTTGGTTTCCTTTGTATGAGGGAATTTCGGTCACATGGTCTCCTAGACTACCATACACGATTTGAAAACCTTGGTATCCCCTCCACCAGGCGCATGATTAGGGTGAATGGTTAGAATTAATTATTCTCTAACTATCCACCATGAAATAAATGGCATATTTTCCCCCGTTTTCATATCCAGAACCCCTAAAACACTCTTTATACCTATTCTACTCCTGGGAGGAATTCAATTAACCAATTTAAAATTAGTCAAAAAATAAATTAAAATAATAACGCACTTAATCAAATTTAGGGATCTTTCAACATCACCAACATATAACAACTCTTACTTAACAAATACACCCAATAATCACTAGGTGAACAAGGTAAAATTATTGGCACATTGATCCTACATATCATCTTCACTCTCATATGGTTCCCCTTGAACAAGGACAGGATACCACAATACTTGGACCAGCGGAACGGTCTATCCTTGAAGAGTCTTCTCACTAAAATCCACAATATGAATTATATACTCCTCAAAGGATGCATCATCCTCAAGATCAACATCCTCAACATCAATCACATGAGAAGAATTGGTGGGATATTTTTGAAGCTATTACACATAAAAATTATTATGCATAGTACTGTACCATGGTGGAAGATTCAATTGATACACTACCTACCAGATACTCTCTTCAATCTCAAATGGTCCTGCATACCTAGTTTTCAACATTACCAATTTTTTAATTCAAAGGTGACCTAATCTAGGAGACACCTAGAGAAATAAATATTCACCCACGATAAACTCAATAGGTCAATGAGGTTAACTAATTTACGACTTATTTATAATTTGGGAAATACCCATATGCTTCTATATAAATTAAACCAACTCTAAAGTCTCCTACTTGAGACTCAATCGCAAAAACCCTAATTATCCCACTTACATCCAATATAATAGCGATATATATGTATTACCATAGAGAACCTCATATGGTTCTATCTGAATAGTCACCTAGTAACTATTGTTTTAGGTGAACTAAATAAATACTATGTGTTTCTCTTAGGTTCTAATAAAATCAAAGATGCATTCTCTTAGAATGTCCTTTAACACATGGGTAAAATGCATTGATTACCTATCCTTATCAAGGTGAAAATTCATACTAAAAGACGTTTGAATACACAATGCCTTCTACAGGCCTTTATAGAATAATTAAGAAAAATTATGGTATTTATCTAAAACAATACTCTAAAGAACCCTATGTAAATGTACTATCTCCAAAATATAAAAGTCTCTCAACTGATCAATGGTGAATGTTTCAATGATTGTTAATAAATGTTCTAACTTTATCAAATGAACAACAATTACCCATATTGAATCATTATTTTGAGTATTCTTCATTAATTCCACCACAAAATCCATCATAACATCATCCAACTACCATTGAAGAATAGGAAACGAATGTAACAAACAAGCATGTCATTGTTGCTCAGTATTCACCTTCTTAAATGTGTATAAATGTTTTAAGAAACATGTTATATCCTTATACATTCCTAGCCACCAATACATCTTATGAAGGTCGCAGTAGATTTTGGTCAATCCAGGGTTCATCGCCCACTTTATGGCATGAAACTCATGTATTAACTCATTGAAAATAAAATTATGCACAATAGCATGGCCCTGAATATGTTTTATCACATCATCATTGATAGTCTAGTCAGAAGGTAGATCCCGACCATCAAAATTTCCTCTCACCTCCATGAATTCTAGGTCCTTATACATCCTTTCCATGATTTGTCTTAGAAGAGAGGACTAAATAGATAAACACACAAGTTTCACCAACTTCTGCTCCTCCTGAATACCTATATGCATCTCAACAATAAAAAACATTCCTCTTCTATTCAAAAGAAGACAATTGGACATCATGAGTCTATATATTCTTACTCAAGGCAACATCAACGCTATTCCCCTTTCGTAGAATATATGCTAGTAAAAAATCCAATGATTGCAAATACATAACCCATATTGGATTACAAATATTTAGATCATGTTGGGAAAAGATATATTTGAGGCTCATATAATTTTAATAAACAACAAATTTATTTTTTATATGATAATGTTCGCAATTTTCAAAGAATAAAAAACTACGGCTAACTTGAGATCTTGTGTAAGGTAATATTTATCATGTGTCCTTAGTGGTCATGATCTATACACTAAGAATCTATCTCCATTTATCATTCGACCCCAGTTATGATCCTAGATGCATCAAAAAATAGATTATACTCATATCATGGTCCAATAAATATCAAAATCGATGTTGTGGTCAAACATTTATTTAACTCTATGAAAGAATTCTCACATGCCTCAGACAACTAAAACTTTATACCATTCTCTTTCAGACCTAAGAGCAGTAATTAAAAGCAAGAAAAATCCTTGATGAACCTTTGTTAATAAAATTACAAACCCAAAATGCTACAGATGACAAAAACATTCTTAGCCTACTCTCACGAAACAATCGCTTCAACCTTATCAGGGTCCACTAACACAAATTACTCTAAGATAATGGGGAATAGTAAATGTACCTCATAAATCCATAAATTAAACATATATTGCATGGAATATAACTGATTCTCTCATATTATACTCAAGATTATTTCAAGATGCTTTGAATGATCTTCTCGAATCTGGGAGTACACCTAGATGTCATCAATAAATATGATGAAAATTTGATCCATGTATGGCTTAATGATTCAGTTTTTCAAATCTTTGAACACAATAACAGAATTTTTTAGCCTGAAAAGCATCTCAAAAAACTCATACAAGTCATACCAACTTCTGAAAGTAGTCTGTAGTATATTAGAATTCCATACTCTCAACTAATGATACCCTGATATAAAATCAATCTTAGAGAACACACAAGTTCACCGTAGCTGGTCAAAAGGACACTAATGTTTAAAATATGATACAGGTCCTTAATCTTCATCTTGCTGAACTTTTGATAACTAAAAAAAAGAAAGGATCCATTAGCCTTATTTTAAAATAAAATTTTGGACCCCCAAGGTAATGTGATTGGATGGATAAACCCTTTATCCTCTAACTCCTCCAATCGATTAGTACGATCATGTAGCTCTGTCGATGTCATTCTATAAAGAGAACTAGAAATAAGATTAGCTCTGAGAATCAATTTATTCATAAACTCCACATATCTATTCAGTGGAATACCTGAATGATCCTCAGGAAATACCTCATGAAACTAATCCACAATAGGATGTAAGACATCATGCTCCGCTCACCTATCATCAATAATAAGACTCACCACCTATGTTATGATTTCACCCACATGCAGAAAAACTATCCCCACATAGCCTGCCAGGATATCACACTCTCTATGATGAACATAAATTTCACCATCAAGAGATGTGAACATTACCCTTTGATGGAACCAAAATAATAGTCTTTATAAAATACCAACCCGTCCATTCCCAATATAAGGTCAAAACATGACATCACAAGAATGAACATGTCCCAAACGAGATTGTACCCCCCCCCCCACCACACTATTTAGGGAATACTACTTGTAATGTTGGATAAAATCTAATTTCACCCCCAATGATGTATCAATTGGCCTAAACCCGTGATTAAACTCTACCTTTGGATCGAAACTATTCAAAAATTGAGCATATATAATGGAATGTAAAGATCTTATATCAAATATGGTACCATTAAGTGTATAATATACAAGGAACATACCTTGTAAAATCGATGGTACAACCTCAGTGTCGATAGGTGCAGGCTGAAAGGCATGTAGATGACCTATCCCTTGACCTTAGGATCTAGGATGAGTACTTTGTACTACATTTCTCTACTAATATAAACCCTATTTACTTGAAGTACCAAATCCACCACCTGAAATAGTATGGTTACTGGAACTCAAAATACCTGACTGGTATGGGATATCAGATCCCTAGTTTGTGCTCTTCATGGTCCTATGTCATCCATCACTTCCCATCAGTCGAGCGTTCCTGTAGATCCTCTATATATGGCCCATCTTGCCAAAATATCAAAACTCCACTACTATTTGAGGAAACTAATCATGAATTTGACTAGATTTCAACACTGATATCAGACCACATGGTCGTTTCCCTGTGTAGTTGGTACACTCCCTTGGTTTCCCTGTATGCTACCACATTGATGAAATTTCTCATAATGACACTTCATACCATTAGAATAAATACTACAAGATCACCCAACTGAAACCACATGTACACCACTTGAGGCATTCTTTAGGTTCCCCTCAGAAATGAGATCTTGATTCACCACCTCAGTTAACTTCTATAAAAAAGATATTAACTTGTGTGATCGTTAAGAATACGATAATCCATGGATACAAAATCCAACCATGAAATAATGCATGCAAACACAATCTCATTCCATTTATTCCCATGAGTAAAGCCTCAATATCAATAACATCACACATCAAGTGATCCAACCAAAGTGAAATAACATCTTACCATAAAAACACATTAATACCAACAATACCAACCTTCGGATCCTTGATTTTCTCCCATACATAGGTTAGATACTCCAATGAATGAGCTCATAACCAAAGACAAAAACATAATAATTCCCTATATAACTTTCCCTAATATTAATGCAACAATAAATAAAAAACCGCTCTGATACCACTTAGTAAAATCTTGACATGGGTTCCACTAAACTATTACTCTGTTAGGAACTCCTCCCCATATTTCAAATGCTTCCGACTAGAATTAAGGGTCTAAATAGTGTTAGGACCAATATGAACCTATATACCCTGAGAGGGGGGTGAACCAAGTTATGGATATTATTTTCTAAATTATTCCGGCCCCACTGGATCTTGACCTCTTTATTACATGGGTTAATTTTTTTGCACTTGTGTGTTTATTATGACCACTTATTTTCTCTTTTATCTTATGATGATGGTTTAAATGCAATTCAGGGAAGCATGCAGGCAGGGACATAGATTTTTACTAGTTTGACCCTCACTGGGCTATGTCCAAGGAGCAAACAACGATGATGTGCTGCTATACCAAATACACTAAATCGTACTGCCAATAAAGTTCAGTCTAGATCACTTTTATGCCCAGGATAACTACCTTTACAATGTTTAGGGTTACCTCACTACTTTCCCAAGTTTCACTTCATATTTCTCTCTATCTGGCTCACTGCTGGAAGAAAGGATAACCTTTTTACTCTTCCTTTTCTCACTGCACTTAGAAGGGATCCCCTCACAGTTTATAGGCCAGTAGGTCTCCTCATTTTCATGAATACATTCATCCTAAATTGTTGATAGATGCTCTATTGATGTCCAAATTTCATCCATAGATGAATACCACTTTGCCTCTAAACACTAGGCAATTCCTTTGGAAATACCTTCGCAAAGCACCCTACTTCGCAAGGCTCTCAATTTCGCAAAGCTCAAACAAGCCTTGGTGAAGAACCTCCCTTTTCGCGAAGCATCCTCACAAAGCACTCTTGCAATGATCTCCCACGAAGCTCATGTCATTGCAAAGAGACTTCCCTCACGAAGATCACTGAGCCAATGCGGATCTGGGAACATCCACAGAGCTATATTAGCCACCCCTAAGCTCTTCTTTTGCGAGGCACACTGTCTTAGCGAACCATCTTCACGAACCGAGAGCAAATGATTTTCTTTGAAAACTCTCTCTCCTTCTCTCTAATTCACTCGAGGGGGTCGAGGTCTATTTATAGGTGATTACATAGACCCTTGAACTCTCCACATGAAGTCAAGGCCACGTCATCTCAAACGGCGAAGCTCCAAAGTTCACGCTGAAAATCTCTCAAAATCGTGAAGCACCATGGAAATTCTCCAATCGCGGAGCTCGTTGTAATCACAGAGCATTCTGTCATTTACTTCGCGTCTTCGCCGCGAATCTCCCCTCATGAATCCCTTCATCACCGCAATGCTCTTCAACTCTTCCATTCATGAAGCTCGTCGTAATCATGAATCATCACCGTAAACATTCTTCTGGTCTTCACGAAATCCAAACCTTGAAGCCTATCTTTGTGAAACTCATGCCTTTGAAATATTAAAATGAGATCTTCAAGGATATCCCCTTTTCACGATTCTCACCAAACACTAAATTTTGGACCCCAAAAATTTGGAAAACACTAGAAAACAGCACCACCTTGTATCTTCTCTTTTATACCGTCTCCAGATCGTCCATTCCTTTGTCATGGTTTTTTGTCAACATTAATTGTCAACAACATCTCTGGAACTCGACAATTCACCATGGAAACTTGCTTTGTCAACAAACACAAACAACCCAAAAATGTTGTGATGTTACCATGAGGTATTTTTGCCCAACAAATTGAAACATAGGGAGACTACACCCTCTTTACTAAAGTATGTCAACTATAGAAATCAAAATAAACAATTTTCATTCCATGATAAGTAATAAATATACCTCATATACCATATTCCCAATATTTGGAAGTAATAAAAAGCTAAAATAATAAACATTTCATGTCCTGATTGACTAAAGTGACAATGGAATCAAAATAAAGACACAAAATAAATCTCCCATGTTTTATCTCGATATCATGCCTAGTCCCGTTATCCATGTTCTATCTCAAGTCAATTATCTAACATATGGCATTTTACATTATCTAGACCTACAACCATGACACTTTATTAGGTACCATAGGTGGCCTTATTTGTGTGTGAGTACAACACAATAGGACACAGAAATAGTGTTTAAGGAATTATCCAGTTAAAAAATATGTTTATATAAAACTCAGAAAGAATAATAGTGATAATAAATGAAACAAAATATGTTTTAGTTTGTCCAATTATCGATTAACCTCATGGGGCTTAGGATCTGAAAGCCTAGCACATATACTCTAGAGTTAAACACTTTTCAAAAAAGATAGGGGATGTTCATTTAAAAATTAATTCTTAGCAAAAAGTGTTCCATCCATGTTCCCACATCATGTCAAAAAAAATTCCCTGGTTCATAATATCATCATCCAAATCAAGAGTTTGAGTATTCATGCTCATCACTCTTTTCCATAGATGTGGAACACCATTTTGGACTATCCTAAACCAACGAGAACGAATTACATTTCTAAAAACCTTATCCAAGGATAAGGACTTCCATTTCTAGACTCCATAACCAAGGAGAATTAATGACAAGTCCAACCTTCTTAACCAAGGAGAAGAAATTTCATGTCCTACCTCCTTACCCATGGGTCGAGAATGCCATGTTTCACATATCGACCATTAATCAACAACCATTTCCAAGGTTTAACATGTTTCATCTTTAAAATATGATGGAAAAAATATTCCTATTATTCTAAAATATTTATTAATCACATTTTCTACTCTATTTAAACCCATTTAACCGATTATTAAACTATAAAATTTCATTATTTCATTATCCCTTCAAAATAATGAATCTTTCATTAAAATCATATAAAAATTCACACATAAGACACTATCATTATTTTAAATCACTTCACTTTCTCATTCCACTTCATTTTTTAATTCAAGACATTCCAAAAAATCACTTTGGCCCTGTTATCATACCATGTAACCCAATTCATGGTTTAATCCCATAAACCCTCTATTTAAATTTTACAAATTTCAAATTTACCATTCGCAAGGGATTGTATATCCCCTTGGGTGGCCACTAAGCCAAATATTTTATACTCAAATGAACCTAATGGGATATGTTAAGGGTATCACACAAAATTTTAAGCCCTGTTTTATCATTCTTAACTAATATCCAAATTCATAGAATATTACCACATTATCACACATCACATTCAAATGAAAAACCCTAAGGATATGGGAAAGATATTAGACCACATACCTAAATATTGTAGATAATAAATCACCCAACCTTGTCCCTTGATTCTATCTAAAAAACTAATTCAAAAGATAACAATCCCCTAGAATAATTAGGGTTTAAGAGCTTCAAAAGAAGAGAAAATAACCCACAATAATTCTACTAGACCATAGAAGAAGTATGAATCTTAGTCTCAACTGGGGATTTTATTCTCACTAAACACCACTTCAAATTACCAAGAAATAAAGGATAAAGTCCCTTATAGAGGGATTATCTTCATGTTTTTACCCCTTACTACTAGGGAATAAATTGGGTGAAAATCAGGGAAGAATCATCTATGTATTGTTACCTCTATCGAAGAGGAAACTGAGCCACATGATTTATCTAACCATCATCATAGTTTGGCCTACTATGTTGTAGATATGAAACTACCTCTATCCAAGGGGGTCTAGGATAGATTTTCTTCTAGTATACCATTCATGGTTTTCTAACAATGATCCCCCCACCACTATGATATACAGTTACGGTGCATGGTTAGAACTAACCATACACTACGCACTAGATAGTATCTTTTTTCCATTTTTGTGTCTCAAACCCCCGAGACACTTTTGAGACCATTTTTACTCCTGGGTTGAATTCCATTAACAAAATTAATAGTATTTAAACAAAAATATCAACCAAAATCATACCTTGTTAAAGTTCTGGATCTCAAACTTCCTAATAATAAAATCATCATAATGATTTAATTTATGTAAATAAGTCTTTAAATATATTTGATAAAGATTATGTTTTCTATGACATAATATTAAACATAAAATAATTATGGATTCTAAACATTCAACTAGAGAAATATTTTCTTTAAAATTTATTCCTTATATTTAAATTTGTTCATTGAAAACTAGCCAGGCTTTGTTCCTTGGTACTTCTCCTTTATCATTGAGTTTATTTCGAAAACCCCACTTGGTGACTATAAATATTTTTTAGGATATTAAAGAATCTCCCAAGTGGAGTTATTATAAATTTTATCCATCACTAAATATATAGATAAAATCCACTATTCATGTTCAACTTCTAGTGAAATCGATTTTTGATCAAATTTTGAAATGAGAGTGGTTTTATTCTCAACTCTCAGTTTTCCTTTTTTTGGACTATGCATCCTGGTTACCAATTATATTTTAAATTAAAAAAAAATAAACATTATAAGCCTCATTATATTATTTTAAATATCTTCATCATTATCATAACTTTGATATGATTCAACTGTGTCAAAATTATCTAGTATGATAGCTTGTTCAATAAGATAGTTTTCTAAATTTTTTAATTTTTAGCTTTTAAAAAACCATATCATATAGAAAATGAACTTCCTATCATGGTCTAATTCACTCTTATTTTAGCATCACAACATTCAATAATTTTATGAAAGCTTTTTTCCAACACTTGTAGTTGCTTCCATTAAAAAGATAACCAATGAAAATGCCTGCATATGCTTTTTCTTTAAATTTACATAGATTATTACAATAGATATTTATGAATATTGGGATTGAAAATAATTTTACCTACATAAATTTTTGATTTATTTAAAAATTAACATAAGGGTTTATATTTTTCTTAGGTCTCATTAATAATCTATTCTATATATTGATGTCAGTACATGCAACTTCTCTACAAAAAACCTTATAAAATTTATGCTTTCTAAAATTATTTTTCTAATTTCAAATATACTTATATTTTTCCTCTAATGATTTTAATTATATTATAGATAATAGGGTTCACTATATAGATTCTTAATTATATTATTTTTTGGATAATTATTAAGGTCATTTAATGAAAATTTATTTCGATTATCTGGTCTCAATTTCAAAATTTATACTCCTATATCCTTCCCAACATTTATTTTGTAGCTTTTAAAAAAGTTAACTACATAAAAATTGTGTTTAATGGACATAAATTTATTATTTGAGTTAAATAATCAATTAATGTAATGAATGAAAAATCCAATTTGGTAGAAGGTTTCCAAATGGGAATGCAAGGATCTGAATGAATGAGTTCGAATTGTCATAAAGACTATACATCCACTTGTTTTGTGTGGATTTAAATACCTCCCATTTTCATAATGTTTTAAAAATGTATGCTCTTTCCCTTTTATGTTTTGGAAGGTCTCTTACCATATCATGATTTTTCATTTTACTTAGAATACTTTGGCCAAGTTTTCCAAGTATCTTATTCTATAGTTCATTTTCTTCTTTGGCACTCAAGTAGAAAGAGTTAGTTATGTCACCAATTTAGAGTAATATTCCACTAGTCTTTTATCCTATTTTAATAACACTTCCTTATTTTTAATTATTTACGATATGTGAGTTTTTATTGAATAAAACATTTTTTATCTCACATTAGGTTTACACTCAAGATATTGTACTTAATCCCTTAAATATTATATTGGATAGGACCATCATGGTCCATTACATTGTCAATTTTTAGTGATGGGGTACCCTAGACCCATCAGGGAGTCGTGAGGGAAGTAGTGTCGGTGGTAGGGTGTCACCATGGTGTCACCCATCAGTGGAACCGATCGGTGTGTCCCCGATCAGTGGGCCACCGATTAGTGTGTCCCTTATCGATTATTCACCGATAGATGTGTCACGGATCGGTGATTCGTCGATCAATGAGTCATTGATCGGTGTGTCGTCGATCAGTCTCACGAGTTAGCATGTCCCCAATCGGTGAGTCACTGATCGGTCTGACCGATCTGGGAGTCATTGATCGGTGTGTCACAGATCAGTCTCACAAATAGGTTCCATGGGGTTTTTGGGGGTTTCTTTCCACAGTTCTCATAATGCTTCCTTTAAGGTTTAATGCATCTTTAATTTGTTTTGAGGCTGTTTTTAAATACCATTAATCATGTCCTAGATCTCCAAGAGTGAGGCGACCCTCAACTGACCCAAACTTCATGTTGTTGTTACGTGTTTCCTCTATTTAAAATAAATATTTTAACTCATAGTTGTTATAGCCACCTCTCCGATGAGAACTATTAAATAATAATCAATTTGATCGTGTGTAATGGTCCAACCATGTGGTGAAACCATAATATTCCTTTAAATCTGTCCAAGATTTCATACCCCATAACTCTAGGATCTCACCTTTTAACGCACTGGAATCTTTATTCTTCTTGGATGGTCTCTTTTTCTTTCCTTGGTGTGTTTGGAGTCCCACATCCCAAGGCTAGAGGTTCACCTATTCTAGAGTGATAACTTTTGGAGTCCTCATAGTTCCTCCCCTAAAAGTGGAACATCCCTAGTTCTTGGAGCGTGGAGAAAAACTTTTATTATCGATAATCCAGGTAGGGTTTTCCCTTCATCTCTCTTAATGCGTATCATGTGGTGCGGGTATGTTCATGTTCCTATGGGGTTGGATGAAACCAAACCTTAACAAAGATAATAAATGGTTTTTAAATAATTAAGGGGTGTGTTTGATGATTTTTTTTACTCTTTTACCTTTGATTATATATAGTGAATTTTATGGGCTTATATCCACTAAACATTGTGGTCGTTTGTGGTTCTTTCTTGCGCACTAATGAACCTCTGTTTTCTGCATAATTCTATGATTTAATGGTTGTAACTTGGAAACCAATAAATCAGGTAAACTCGGTTGATTAAATGGATTACCAACGAATAAGAATCCTTGTGTTGTCACCCCAGTTAACCAAAAGGAAAGACGGAACTAAAGGAATGGTGTGGTTGAATCTGAAAACTCCCTTGCTTTGTTCTGGTTATGTGTATGGTTGTTTGGCTTGATTCTTGTGGGGTGACATTAATCGGGATGAGATCCCCTATTGTGTAGTTGTTGGTTGTGGATCTGAGGACATGTGGGGTTGTATGTTGGGGCTTCGTTTGGTTCTAGTAATCTGAGGGATCTCATGGATCCCTTTTGTTTTTGTGACTTTACAAGAAAATTATTTGTGAATGCTTAATTGGTTGTTTGGACACTTTTCCTTCCTTGGCTTGTGGCTATGCCTTTTAGTTGCCCGGTAGTGAAGAATTATCTAAATAGAATCACTTGAATATGATAACAAGAATGGGTTCAATGGGGAATTTCTTTCCGGTAATGAGTTGTGAATTGGTTGTGGCTATTATTCTTTTAATGAACGAATAGTAATGAGGTTGTTTGTGTATGGGAATGTTTTGGAACCCCTATGTTGTGATTATTTCTTGTTTACCTATATGTATAATTTAGTTATTATGTTTATTATTCTCTCCCCATCCAAGTTGAGCACTTCATACCGAACACCCCATTTCATGGGGGAGGGTGTTTTCCCCAACACTCCTGTGAGTGTCTGGTTATTAGCTTCTTTGTTTCTCCCTTTCTTGAGTATCCCAAGACTCTTCAGTTAGGTTGTGATGGCCTAAGGTCCATTATAGACCAAGATTCTTTGGACAGTGTAGTTGTGGTGGTTGGACCAGGTGTGTGTGGGAAGTTTGTTTACTAAGGGTCTTTGAGATGAGGACCAGGTGTCTTCGGGTGTGGTGGTAGTTGTTTTGGCCCAGGTGTCTTCAGGTGTGGCAGTAGTTGTTGTGCTCCAGATTTCTTCGGGTGGGATGCGTAGTTGTGGTTTCCCAAAAGGTTCATGTTTGGGTGGCAGTGGGACTTTAGTGGAAATGGAGGGGGAGGTACGACGCATAGTATGTCATAAATAACCTGTTGGAAAGTGGTTTAGGGTACCCAAACATAGATGTGTTATTACTATTACCTTACTAGACATGAATTATTTGGGGAGAGTGCCTTCATGAGGTTTGGGTGGATAGTTTCCCAGCTAGGTTCTTTGGTCATCTCCTTTTCTCATGGGGTATTAGAATTCCTCCCCACTTGTTGATGAGGGCTTTTTCTTTTTCCTACTAAGTATAACTATATACTCAACCTACATATAAAACTACTTTCAGGTTTTCATGCAGACTTCAGGGACCGTGAAGGACCCTATTATCTCAGACACAGAGATCGTTGACATTGCTGCTTTTCTATTATTTTGGTACTTCCCTTTGGATTTTTCTTATACCTTGTTGAAATTTATATTAGAACATGCATATGGGAATGGATTGTTTTTTATTTAATTTTACTTCTAGTTTTGGAGTAGTTTGGATTTACTATCTTATCTCCTAATCCTACTAAATAAAAAGGGAAATGCCTTCCATATTAAGTGTGATTCTATACCTTTGGTTCTAGTCACCACTTCGGGGCCTATTGAAGGCAGGACTCAGGGGTCATTATATCTCCTTCAACTTGAGGAAGGAAGGGTCTAGCAGTTTGTTGTCCCTTCCCTCATCTCAGTGATGGTGGGTCGTGACAAATATAATGAACATCCTTTCAAATTAACTTTCTTTCTTCAATATCAACTAAACCAATGCCTTTAATTCTGAAGTAAATATCATTTCCAAATGTCACTGCTCGTATATCATGTTCTCAAAAAAATCAGGAGTTTTGTGTCACTTGAAATGTGTAAATAACACCCACTATCCCTGATCCATAGATTTCCTCCAATACATAGCATCACGGAAACATCAACACAGAAAGATATTTCACCATGAAATACCATTAATTTTCTTTTCACCTTTTCCTTATAGGTATGTTTTCTTTGAAAAATTCTTATGAAACATTAATATCTATGACCCTATTGTTCACATATTCAATATACTTCACTTATTCATTCAAAGATATTTTGTGTGGGGGGATAAAATGATTCCCAACAAAAGGATTTGTTATTTTGTAAATTTATCCTCATATTCGCATAGGAAATCTCCCTATCTTGATACCTTATTCTAGGTAGACACATATTGTTCCATCATGAATATTCCCAATAAGAAAAAAAATTACAACACCAACAATACCCATATAATTTTTTCCTTCAATAATAATTAGAGTTTTTTCTATAATTTTGATTTGATTGGATAGACACTAATGTTTCTGTCTTCTGAATTAGAGAAATAGTTTTTATATGGACTTTTTTTCTCCCTATTTGGTGTAAGGGAGACTTTATATTAACCCTTCATTGGACAAACATTTATATATTTTTAATTTGAACATGAATCATTAGGTATAGTAAATTTACACAAAGAAATATTATAGAGGGATTTAACCTGCTATTGTGAATTCATATTTTCAAAAAAAAATTGATGAATCCACCATGATATCCTTATATTAATTATAATAATCTCTCATAATTTAAAATTATGTTTCAGCTTATAGTAATTTAGTTGGAGTCTTGAAACATACTTGTTCTTTTAAAATGTGTTTATCCTCCAGATCTTTCACAATCAAGACATTTCCTTTAAATTTTACCTGGAAATTTTTAATTTCATCTAAATATCCATCTACCATCCTAGAGAAAATTCATAAGATTTATATTTATCTTCCTTCTCCTTCTTCAAGAGTTTAAATTATTTCTTAGTTTTTTTATTCTACTATATTACATTTTCTATTTTAGATATCATCACATGTTTTATATTGAAAAAATCCATCTTCATCGCCTTCACTAATATAAGATTCATAATGTCTTGCCACATGAGATATGAAATTATTGAATTTATTATCATATTATTCATATAAGGGATGAATGAAGAGACTTTATCCTCTTCTTACATAGAATATTTTTTATCTTCTTGTGAAGTTCGTCTTGTTCTTAATTGATATTGAGGATTATTTTTTCTACTTTTCCAATCTATTATTTTGAGGCTTCCCATACATAGCATCATGCTCGGTACATTTCATCATTGGAAAATTATGTATAATTGACCAATATCCCCATAGTTAAAGTATTTATGTGGGAGTTTTCCAGTAATATCCTCAAATTTTAAATATAATAAAACCATTCTTTTTGTATTATTTTATACCTATTTTTATGTGAAATTATAATTTTTCAATAAAAATAACTTAATGAATGTTTTAAAGAATTTGGGTAAGGGTAAAAAACCCCTTAAACACATTTGGGTATTCTATGAAATATTTTTCGGAGTTAGGCATTATTTATCATGGGATGATGAGGCCCATAGAGCCTCGATGTTGATAGAATAAAAATATTAAATATATTTTATCATGGGAATTATATTTTTCTAAAATAATAAAATATATCCTAAGAGGTATCTCATATGGGAAATCTAAAACCACCATTAGGTCTAGGATGCGTATTTTACCCTAGGAGTGATATAATATTTTTTTAATTGGTTTTTTGTAAACATCGCAAGTGGAGGTAATTTATTTAATATTTTATTGTAATGTTTTACAAAAAAATGAAGTATTATTCAAATGGGGTATCATATGAGAAATCCAAGACCACCATTAGGTCTAGAATGTGGGTTTTACCCTATGATTGATATAATATTCTTTGTTTGTTATGTGTTGGGTTAAATTTCCTGTAAAGTTAATAATAGTTATATTATTATTATTATTATTATTTGTGTTGAAGAAATATAAATAGAAATATATATGTTGAATTAAATAAATTTGGTTTCTCTTAATTGATGAGTGATTTTTTTCCATGGGTGGTATTTATTTGGAGGTTAGATAATAATGATGATATTATTACATTGTGCTAAATGAATGGACATGTGTACAAAATATAAATTTATTAACTATTATGGGTATTTAATTGAAGTCGTGTTTAAAATATTAATGTTGTAAATGATTGCAGATAATTAATAATAGTAATTATTATTATTATTATTATTATTATTGCTATTAATTTTGAAATATAATATTATTTGTGCATGGAAAATTAAATGTTATATATATACATGGAATAAATATATATATATGATTATACATGTGTGGGTGTATATACAGATATATATTTATATAACATGTATATTTTAGTTATGTGTGTGGGGGTATATATATGTGTCTGTGGGTTTTCGTATATATATTTGAGGTGTATATGTACACACATGGATAACCTTTTAAATATATATTTAAGAAATGATTTAAAGTGTATTTTAAAGAGGATATAAATAAAAATTGTTTGGAATGTCTGGGGTGTGGCACGTGAAATAATGGAGGAAGAATAAAATAATGAGTGCATTAAAAATAATAATAAATTATGAATTGATTTATAATAAATATATATATATATATATAAGAGTAAGAGGGAAATAGAGAAAATCGAAATAATTCATGCATAATGGATTCATCAACCCCTCCCTTACACCTCTTTCTCACTTATTTATTTATTTATTTTCCTTTTCTTTTCTTTTTTTATCTTTCTAAACTTATTTATTTGATATTTTATGTGATACTAATCAGATTGATGCATCATTGATGTCATTGGGTTTATCTAAACGAATATAATTTTAGTCATAATATTTTTAATGGAAATGAGTTAATTTTATTGGATTTAATTTAATGCTTCATTTTCCACATTTTAAAATATCAAAGATGATAATAATTCAAGATCTTTTAGAATCCATAATGGTATAAGGACTCAAAGGTTCAATTGAACTTGGACATTAACCCTTATCATTAAATTGTTGTTCCACATAAGATAGGAAGTTCCTTACCTCTTTGGATCTGGTTACAAAAGTTTCCAAGTTATATTTTATGTGTTGGGGTAATTGAAATAAATGACTGATTTTCATCACATATGGGTGTGGGTTTATGTATCCTGTGATACCTTTTGTGATATTAGTTTCTATGAGTATTATTTGTTTTTATTGTTTCCATGTTTTATTATGATCACATGTTGTTATGTGTTACTTATTTATTTCTCTTATTGATAATATTTCAATATATTCTGCACATTGTATATATATTTCCTTTCTTGGAGTTATCATTATTAATTCTCTAAAAAGGTTGAATTTCATGATATTTTTATCCCTTAGAGCGGGTAATAATGATTTGGGATGATGGAGAAGATGGATCTAAGCATGGGGTGGAGATACAATGATAATATGGAGATGTGTTGAGCATTCACTCAGGGAACTAGAATCCAAGTATCGGGTTTGTCTATATCTAGTTGATTTTTGAGTACTTCACTTGATTCATAGATGATTATCATAAAACATTCTTAATTCCTAGTTGAATTCAGATTTCACACTTGATTCCTAGATGCTGATAATCTTATCATAAATGAGGGCTATGGTAAAACAAGTCTCAACTAAGCATTATTTCATGAGGTTGTCATGAAAAAACTATAGTATCTCTGTGGCTAGTTCAGTTTATTTAGACATCCTTTGTTATGCTTCTGGCATAATGCCGAAGCAGGTATGGATGTCGGTATATATGATCCTTTTTAGCACATGGACTCATGGTTTTGGATTGTATGTTTATTTTCTTGGTATGGATTTATGAATAAAATGGTGTGAACTTGTATACTTTAGCACACTTGGCTATGTACACTTTGGTGGTTTCCTATTAAGTCTTGTACTCACAACCTACTTGGGAATTCTAGTGCACCTATAGATTTTATGAGGGGTCCAATGAAGGGAAAGGTCCTCATGGTGGAAGACTAATCATAGTATCACAGTGCTAGTACCAGATCGGGATGGAATCTGAAGGACACCGCTATTTATTTATTTATTTTATCTTTTTATTTATACATTGGACGGGCTTTACACATTGGGAGGCGCTTATTATTATATGACATTTACGCCATTTTTTGGTTTATTTATTTTACTATGGTTATTTATTATACAATTATTGATCCTATGACATGATAATACGGGTATAGTATCTCCAAATATGGAATTAGACCCTCACTACTAGTTGTAAGAATCTTCTGTACATAGAGGTGTGCTTGAAGTCACGTGGCATTCTAGCTCATATGCAGATGTTTGGATTGGGATGTTACAAAATGTTATCAGAGGCACAAGGATTCACTAACTTATTTATTATATATTCCTTGATTTGGGATAGGGTAGACAACATGTAAAACAATTTTTATTCATATAGGGGAATTATGATAGTGTTTGGACAGCATTATATAGTAGGCATCCAAGTTTCCATAAAGTGGGAAAAAATATATTTGTTGTTATCCTTGATTAAAATTACCTTAGGTGTTAGACATGATGTTGATAAGTGATTTATAAAATTTTGGGTGCATTTATGCATCATGACTAGGAACTTACGTTCACATGTCATGTATATAAATATATATTGTTGTTGAGTTTCATAGTGGTTCTTTAATTCCTTGATTTTTGATATCTCTTTAGGATAATTTCTCTTTTTGTGATATATCTATATTTTCATGTTTCTATGATATATATTTATTGGAATTAATTATTAGAACTAGGCATGATGTTGTGTTAGTGTATATATTATGAATGTGACTAATGTGTTGGGATAGAGACCAGGGTTAATTCTATGAGGGGTATACCTTGAGTTATGGGTAGTCTAATAGGAGAACCATTTGTGATATATAGACTAGATAGGATATATTTATATTCCTAGTGTTCCTATAGTTATGGAGACATGAGATCGAGAGTTTAATATTTGATCTCATTTGCCTGATTTGTTTTAACAAGACCACTAGAGTTATATCTCAGTGATGAGAAGTCGACAGAGGGGGAGAATTGTAATATCCCCAATTTTTAATGATAGTAAAAACCCTATATAAATTATTTATGTGTATTCTTATATAAAAATGTAATTTTTCAATATAAATCACTTAATTAAAGATTTAAAGTATTAAGGTATTTTGAAAACCCCTATTAACACTTTGGGATATTATATAAAATATTTTCATAGTAAAACCTCTATTAAAAATATTAAATTTTTTTTATAACATGTGTACAATTTTTCCAAAATAATGGAATATATCTTTAACAGTGTCTCATATGAGAAATCGAAGACCACTGTAAGGTCTATGATGTAGGGTTTACCCTAGTTGTAATATAACATTTGTGTGTGTTGGTTGTTTGGTAACATCGCATGTAAGGGTAATTTATTTAATATTTTATTATAATTTTATAAAACAAATTGAAAAATATCCTGAATAGTGTATCGTATGAGAAATATGAGACCACTATTAAGTGTGAAATGTGGGTTTTACCCTATGTCCTACATAACATTTTTGTGTGAAAGTGTTTTGATAAATCATATGTAAGAATAATCATAATTATATCATCATTATTATTATTATTATTCATTGAAGAAATAACAATAAATATATACTTGTGTAATTAAATAATATTGATTTTTCTTAATTGATGAGAGACATCTCACCATTGGTGAATATTTATTTGGAGGTCGAGTAATGATAGTTTTATTATTACCTTATGCTAAATGAATGCAAATGTGCGGTTAATATTAATTTACAAACTATTATAGGAATTTAATAGAATCCCTGTTAAAAATTTTAATGCTGGAAAATATTGGATATAATTAATTATTATTATTATTATTATTACTATTTAATTGGAAAATAATATTATTTTTGTACGGAAAATTTAATGGTGTATATATATGGGAAAAATATAAATCATTACACTTTTTAGGTTGTATATATGGATATATATATATATATAACATGTAGATTATGGTTATATGTGTATGGGGGGGTTTATATATGTGTGTGGGTATTTTTGTGTGTGTGTGTGTGTATGTATGATGTGTATATGTACGCATATGGATTAACTTTTAAATATAAATTTAATAAATGAGTAAACGTGTATTTTAAATAGGTTTTAAATAAAAAAACTAATCGAATGTGTGGGGTAAAACATATGAAATAATGGAGGAAGAAGAAAATAATGAATGAATTAAAAATATCAAAAAATTATGAATTGATTTATGAAATATATATAAGATAAGGGGAAAAGTGAGGTGCTAGAAGAAATTCATGCATATGAGATTCCTCAACCCCTCCCTCACACTTATTTCTATCTTATTTACTTATTTCTATTTTATTTTATTTTTTTATTTAATCAAAAAAATTTCTCGGATAGCTCCTACAATGTAGATCATATTGATGTGTCATTGGTGTCTTTGGGTTTGTCTCAATGTGTACAATTTTAATCCTAAATTTTTTTTCCAAGGCTGTGAGGTAATTTTTAAGGATTTAATTTAATACTTCTATTTTCAGTATTTTAAATATAAAAATGATGATAATTATAAATCTTGCTTAATCAAGAATGATACTATGATTTGATGGGGCAATTAAACTTAGACATCATCCCTTTTTGTGAAATTGTTGTTTACCTAAGTTTGGAGGTTATTTACCTCTTGGGATCATTTTACAAATGTTTCCATGTTATAATTTATGTTTGGAATAATATAATTCGTGCTTGATTGTGATCACATTTGGTTGTTTGAGCGTAGCATGTGAGACCTGTTGTGAAATTCTTTTCTATGAGTATTGTTAGCGTAGCTTGTTGTTATGTTTGATTATGATAACATTTTTTAATGTGATGAGACTTTATTTCTCATTATTAAATTATTATCATTTATAATCTTCCTTGTATATATGTTACTTATATTGGGGGTGTCATTCTTGGTGCTTAAAATAAGAAGACCATTGTGATATGATTATCCCTTAGAGGGGGAGTATGCATGATTTGTAACAATGTGGAAGATGTACCTAAGAATAGGGTGGAGATTCGTTGATACCATGGATCCCTATTAAGGACGCACTCAGGGAACTAGAATCCATGTATTATGTTTCCTGACATATAATTGATGTTTGAGTAGTGCACTTGATACCAAGTTGATCTTAGAGAAAAAAGCTTAATGCCTAGTTGATTTTCGAGTGGCACACGTGATTCCTAGATACCGAGTATCATTTCATAATTCAATAATGTGGTGAACTAAGTAAATTTTATACATGATTACATGAGGATTCTAATAAAAAATACACTAGATCGAGTTCTAGTTTGGTTACATCCAACATTTTTTATTATCCTTCCGTTATGGAGCTAAAGCATGTACAACATAGGGTATGTGGTAGATTGGTTTTGAGAACAATCGCTCTGTTTTTTATTTCATTTTTATTTATTTATTATGAATTTATGATTATTATGGTATATACTTTTGTTGTTGGGCACTTTTGATTATGGATGAATTGGTGGTGTTTTACTGAGTCTTTTACCCAAACCATACTTAAGCATTTCATTGTGCCTATAGATTTCATGAGGGTTTTGGTGAAGGGAAAGGACCATGTGGTGGATGGATTAATAGAGGAAAATAGATATATTATTGGACTAGAAGTGAATCCAGAGGACCCCCCGCAATTTTTTTATTTATTTTATCTACTGATTTTTACACTAGAAATGCTTCCCATAATTGGAACCGCTTATTATTATGTGACATGTATTCCATTTTTTTAGTTTTTCCTTGTTATTGTAGTTATTTATTATTTGGTTATTAATCCGATGAAATTAATAACATTGTATAGTCTCGCCACATATATACTCAAACCATCACTACTAGTTAGAAGCCTCTTACATACAGGGAGGTGGACATGAGGTCATGTGTCATTCTGTCTTAGACCTATAGGATCGTGTTGGGATAATATATTACCTTTTTATTTTACCTTTCATTTCCTAAAGTTTCTTATGATAAATTACATGATTATTTTATATTTTTCATCTTTATCATCTTCACCATTAGATTCATATCATGATTTTTCTTCATCATCAATTATTTTTAGCTTTCTGATGGATTCAATTCCATTTCACCACCAGATTTATTTTTAAATAATAAAGACTTTCTCATTTTACCTATAATTAAAATTTTGAAAATGTCATTAAGATAAAAATTATACCTATATTCTATAGATACACTAACAGAAATAAACATATCTATAAAGTTCCTTATAAAATGTTTAATAATAGTAGGGCCATCTGTCTTCTAGTCAAAAACTTTAATGTTACCAAAAATTTAATTCACCCTTGTAATGAAATCATCAATGTTTTCACCTTCATCCAGATTGATGTATTCATAAATAATTCTATATATTTTAAATTAGATTCTGTGATTTTATCATTTCCTTCAAATATACTCCCAATTTTATCCCATATTTATTTGAAAATATGTAATTCCATCACCTAAGTGTATATTTTATCAAATAATAAAATTAGAATATAATTTATTTCTTTCAAAATAGTCTCTAAGTTTATTTAATCAATAAAATTATTTTAATAACTTTTTCGAATCTATGAAAAAAATATATCATTGCATCAAAAAACATCAAGTATAAGGGATATAAGAAATGGAAGAATCTTATTCTTTGATTCATGGTAGTTCTTTCCATTTAATATTGGAACACCTCTACTATTAACAGAATTGGTATAGGCCAAATAGTTTTTTTAATTTCATAAAACCACTTTCAAGGGAAAAGTGGGTACCCACACATAATCCAAATTTCCACCACCATGGAATTCAAATTCAAAATGAACTGTCAAAAATTACAGGGCACACTTCCCCCAAATCCCACAATCAACGCATCACTGTCGCTGCCGCCATCAACACATCACTATCGTAAATGTCTCATTATCGTCGTATACATCAAACATCAATAATGTATCGCATGCTGTGAAAGCTGAACCATGCCATTCACCAGTGAGGAAAACCACCAGAGTCCATCTGCCACTTTTAAAGCTCCGTCGTTGTACCCAACATAACGACGAAAAAGAAAATCAAAAGTGTGTTGCAGTCCATCAACAAATCAAATTAACACAGAATCCCGAACGCAAAAACCACCCACAGAACGCCACCTAGAACGCCATCGGCTGCTTGAACAACACCTCCCAAAGCTCATTTGCAGCCATCGTACCAGACCAACACAGATAGGAACGATGAACCTTGAAGCCAGGGTAGAGTTGAGAAGATGAAGACACAACATTGAGCCGCACTTCACAGGAAGTTCGAACCAAAGAAAATCATCCAAAATCTTCTTCCCAAAACAAGACACTCACAATCTTCAAAATAGAACCGAATCAAACCATCGCAAAAAGCACCTCCACCGCTTGATGCATCTCAAACTCAATCTCATCATCAAATTCTTGAATCTCCACTGCAAAGCGAGAGCTCCACCATCCAATCTTGTCGGACCATCGGAAGAACCCTGCCGCCATCCGTGAGATCTCCTCCAACCACACAGCCGTGGAAGCACCCGAAGAGGAAGGAAAAACCAGGAAGCAAAGCCAAACCTCCATCACCCAGGATTGGGAGGACCAACACCGAACCGAGATTGCGTCGTCGATGGAGAGATCCGAGCAGATCTCTTGAGAATATGGTTAATCAATAAATGATAATAAAATTTCTCTTGATCCTTAAAGTATAGATAGAATAATATTCTCAATCATTGCATAATTAGATGATGTTATGATCTTCAACACTGCTATGTATATTTTATTATCATGTATTTTCAATATCAAATAGATTATAGTAATTTCTTAAAAACATTTTCCTTCAAACTCTTATCACATTTTCTTGTTTTTTTAATGCTCAATATTGTCATTACAACCATGTAACACTTATCTCTTCTCCATAACTCCTCATATTCCGCATTTTTTTTAACTGAAAATTAAACTAAACCTGTAAATATAATTTCTATATTAGTATTCCCAATATTTATTCAATTTAAAATGTTCAAAATGGTCATACTTTATTTCATCATTTGGATAAGCTCATGTTTAT
Source organism: Viscum album (assembly GCA_963277665.1). Taxonomy (NCBI): domain Eukaryota; kingdom Viridiplantae; phylum Streptophyta; class Magnoliopsida; order Santalales; family Viscaceae; genus Viscum; species Viscum album. Next base: position 2,021,479,451 of record OY728127.1, read on the forward strand.
TCCTCATGATCTCAGAATATTATTCAATTTTATTAACTACCTTTCTGTATAAAAATTTCATGTATTTCCTTCTTCTTTATCATCAACTCGCAATAAAATAATTTATAAATAAATGATTTTTGTGAGTTTTAGGAATAAATAGCATTTTCCAACCACTCATTCTTCTTAAATTCGTCTCCTTCTAGCTTAAGGTATGAAGATTTTTTTCTATGGTGAAAGTCTTAAAAAATAAATATCTTGATGTTATGTAATTGAAATATTCTTCTTTAATCACTATATAATCAATTATATGTGATTATTTGAACTCTAGACTATCTTGGAAATATCAAATTAACAATACAACTTTAATATATAAAGATTCTTTAAGGAAAACCTTAGCTTAGATGCATTTCTCAATTTTTATATGAACAATAATTTAAACATAAAATTGATATACACAGTGGTCACAATTTTGGAATTCTTGCTTAAAATAACTTTTATCATATTTAAAATATGATATTTTAACCTTTTGAGATCATCCTTAGAAACATTGGATTAAATTTCATCAATATATTCGAATTTTGGATGGTCAAATTTTTCATACTGTTGAGACCTCAAAAATATTATAGTTCATTTATCTTACATGATCATTTTTTTAGAAATGTGGAAAACTAATTTTACTATAGTGTTGTTCTTATGTTATGATTAATTTCATTTTTCTGGTCTAGTATGATTATTCCTTTTATATCTTTTCATCATCATAGATTCATTCACTTACATTGATCAAAACATAAATAATCAAAATTTATTTATAGAGTGGTCTATATGCTGACATAATTTTCCATTTTTTGACAAATCTCACAATCAAAGATATTTTTGAGAGAGTAGGAAAATTATCCTATGGATAGTTTGGTTTGGATAAAAATCTTATTGAAAATTAAAACTTCATCTTTAGAAATGGTATACATATATTAATTCATTAATCCACAAAACTATTGAAAAAATCATCTTAGGACGCATCTGGTCAGCTAAAAACCATATCGAACAAATCTCTTAATGGATTTTAAACCTTAAAAATATTCTTTAAATATCTTCATGAATGTTTAAACTGTATGAAAACCATTTATTACTCCAAGGGTACATCAATCTCTCTCTTTTTATTTACTGGAAACTCCATTCAATTATTTCGAACAAACATATACTTCTTTCAAAACACATATAAATATAATAGAGTGATCTAATCACATTCTATTCCCACATGATAGGTATGTTTCACCATAAAACTAGAAAAGGATATGTTTTTTATAGATTTTCTTCCGTTTTTACAAGAATGTGTAGAAAAGTGAATTAAAGGAACTCCCCCTCAATTTCTGAAACCAAACACACTTTTCAACACACTCCCCCATATATCATGATCAAAAACATTAGATGATCATGTATTAAACACGCTCTTATTAATAATAATTATATACACCTTTACTCAATAGTTTTGTCAAAATTTATCCACCTTTGTTAACATAATTCAATGAAAAGTTGTATTTTCTTTTAACAATTCCTTTATTAAGTAGAGAATACTGAATTTCATGTTTCATTCTAGTCTCTTTAAATATCTCTCTTGTAATTTTCATTATAAAAATATCTACAGTATAATTTTTTTGGGAAAATGTAATCAATGTTTATATCACCACTTACCACACATTTTTTAATAAAGTTGTACCGAATATAAATATGTTTGGATCTAGAGTGTTTCACATGATTTTTTTAGAGATTAAGGGAAGTAATATGATTATAAGAAATAAATAATCGTTTGTCAATAACAACTTTTAAATCATCCAACTATACTTGTATACACTTAATTTTTGTATAGGAATGTGATGTTGTAAGGTACTCGAGATTAGATATACTCAAAGAAACAAAATATTTATTGTTTTTTAACCAAACCAAATAGTTCTAATTAAGGATAAAAGGTACATTATATGTGGACTTCCATTCAATGAAATATCAAACATAGTCTACAGCAGTGAACCATTATAACTATAGATTTTATTTACTTCTATAAAAAAACCACTACTGAGTATTATCTTGATATATATAAGGATCCTATTAGATACCAATACAAGGTATTCTTTTGGATCACCCTGAAATCTAGATCATTGAGTCAATATAATTACAATATCTGGTAGTTATATTGAGAGGTAGAGCAGGATTCCAACAACTATAATGAGTTCATTTTGATTAAAAATTTCCAATTCTTATCATTAGTCAATTATGTTTCAAAAATATTATGAGTGGAAAACTCCTTTCAATCCTTCATTCCAAACTTTATCAAAAATCCTTTATCATATTTGTCTTGAAATAAAAAAATAATCCACTCCTTGTATAATTTATAGTCCCAAGACGTAACTCATGTCTCCCAATAATAAAATCATAAAATATTGTTTCATTTTCATTGAAATTTATTCACATAGATACTTTTGATCTATTTCACATTATAATTCATTAACATATTTCATATAAATGGGAGTAAATAAAGTGGATTCATTCATATATATGTTTTCTTTGAACTTTTCCTTTTTCAAATTAAAACCTTTCAAGAATCAATCTAATTTGGTTACCAGGACCTTGGGGCCTATTTCAATCCATATAATTCTTTCATGAACTTTTAAAATATGATACCTTATTCATCAATAATAAATAATTTATTTTTTGAATAAAAAATTACACTTTAAAATCTTCAGTAATGAAAGAATAATTTACTTCCATTTGTTAAACTTTATATTTTATATGAGCTATTACTTTCAATAGAATCCTAATAGATTCCATCCTTGGAATTGGACTAAATTTTTCTTCAAAAATTATTCCTTCCACTTGATATTAGGACTTGAAAACCTTTTAGTATTTTTTCCTTCAAACTCTTCTTTTCTCATTGACTTTATTTCTAAGAGCCCACATATAGCCTATTAAAATTTTTTGACTTAGAAAAATCTCCCAAGTAGAGTTATTATCAATTTTATCCACCTCTTAATTTATAGAAATTATCCACTCTTCATGTTTCATTATCTCATAAAACAATTTTGGATCAATTTGTGAAATGAGAGTGGTTGGATTCTCAAATGTCAGTTTTCTTTTAGTTTGGACGAGCGCCTTATGATTAAAAATTATATTTTCAATTTCACCATATTTCTTGATCCTTAAATTACTCATTATTTTATTTTTAATAGCTATATAAACATAATAATTCAGATTCAAATCAGTTACTTTTAAAAAAATTATTATGACTTCTTTATCAATGTTATGGTTTTTTAATTCTTCTCATTATTAGATTTTGAAGACCCATATTTTATAAAAACTAAACCACCTATCTTGGACACATTATCTATAATTTTAATATTACATCTTTCACTGATTTTATACATTCTATTTTTCCAACACTTACATCCACTTCTATTATAGATAAATACCATAAAAATACCATCATATAATTTTTCTTCAAATTTTCCTAGATTGATACCTTCAATTTTTATGAAACATGGACTTCTAAACACATTAAATTATTTCAAATTTGGATTTTTCTGAAACCATATCTCATAAGGAATTTTATTTTTTCTGGGTTTCATTAAGAATATATTAAGGATATGTATAATAATACATACAAAATATCTCCAAAAAACATGGAATGTTTATAATCGGTTAAAATTTTCATTTCCACTTTACCTATTCTTAAATTTTTACCCTTAGAAATTAAATTATATTATAGAGTGTAAGGTGAACTAAATCGTTTTTAATTCCATTATTTTCAAAATATATCTCAAATTCATTTCAAGTAACTTCACTTACATTATTTGTTATAAACTTCAAAATTTATACAACAAAATACTTCTCAAATTGTCTTATATATATCTTGAAAAAGTGAACTACATAAGAATTTTCTTTCATAAATAATATTATAATAAAATAATTGAAATCATAAATGAATGTAATTAAATTCAAATCACCTTTAATAGAAGGATTCATTGTTAGACTACATGTATCCTAATGAATATGTTCAAGTGGTATGGAATGATATACCTCAACTCTTTTATATGTGTATTAAACGATCTTATCTTTTTAGAAAGTTTCAAAAATTTCCCCTCTATAAATTTTAGGTTGAGAAAGTTCTTATATCATATCAATCTCAGTGATTTTACTCTAACATCTTTGATAAGTTGTATGAGTCTACTATTCCATAGTTCGTTTTGTATTTGTCACTCCAATAGCATGACTTAGGTGGAACACCAATTTGAAATAATTTTTCACTTTTCCTTTATCATCTTGTTATAAAACTTCAAAATTTAGAAGTACTTATGACACATGAGGTTTTCCTAACTAAAAATTAATCTACTTCATCATAAATTGTTCACACAATCAATATATTGCTCTTAATCCCATCAAAATAAATAATGTATTTGCATATTAGATTACATTTTTAAATAACAGGTGGACTAATTCCTAAAATTCTCAAAGAACATTCATTTACAAAATTAACTTCTCCTCTATAATGTTATCAAATGTTTTTATGGTGTTTTTTTCACAAAACTTGTGTAAAAATAGTCATTTTCAAAGATCCATGTCTTTTTAATCTTACTTTTCATCATATAGGAATAATTATTAAATTATATTTCATCATGGTTTTTATTTAATATTTTATTCACATTTTAATTTTAGGGGATTTATCAGAGAAAATAGTAATGAATATATCATCTATATGTCCCTTTTGTTCATATATTACACATATTTCATATAATCATTCAAAAAAAATTCTGGGTCGATAAAATATTTCTTAGAAATTTTCTTGATTCTTCTACGAATTTATCCTCATATTCTTATATCCAATCCCACATGGTTCATACCTTTTTCTTGGTAGAGATAAATTATGCTAGCATGATTAATACATATGGATCAAAATACTTTAAAACCGAAAATACCCACTAAATTTGATCCTTCAATAATAATAATAGTTCTGTTATAATTTTGATGTGACTAGATAGACATTGATGGTGCTTTATTTTACCTTAGAGAAAAAAGTTTTCCATATATTGTTTTACCCTCTTTGGGGCAGTAGAGAGTTTCTATCCACCCTTTATATCACAAAAATTTCTATATTTTCACTTTTAACATACATATTTACGTCAAAAAAAATTTAGAATGACAGGTATCATATTAGTATTTATCATATTATTATGAATTCACATTTTTATTGGGTTTCAATGAATTATCCTTGATCTCTATAGATTCATTATGATTATTTACCAACTTCCTCAATTATATTTTATCTTCTTGAAATTATGATTCATTCATTAAAATTTCTTTCTATTTCAACTTGATTATATCCTCAAGATCATTCACAATCTTGAAATTTAAACAAAATAGATTGATGTTTTTAATTTCTTCAACAGAAGCAGCTTCCTTCTTGTAAAAAACATCATATTGTTCATATTTCTTTTCCTCTTCCTTATTAAATAGTTTAACTTAATTCTTTAATCTTTATTCTTCTTTATGGAGTCTTCCATATCATATTTCCACATATGTTCCATATGGTTAGCATCATATTATTTGCCTTCACTACTAGAATATTACTCATGTCTTATTACATGATGCAATAAATTTGTTAATTTATCATCTATTTAAAACTTTTATTGGATGAAATAAGTGAATTAATACTCTAAAACCTTAATATACTTATTATTTTTCTTCTTGGTAAATTTTTCTTATTCTAAACTAATTTTGTGGCTTCTTTCATATACTTTTCCATCACTTCTTTTGAAGCTTTTCATTATTTGCATCATAATATTCACATTTATTCATTGTAAAATTAATGGTAAAGTGACCAATATCCAAAAAAATTATGAAATTATGTGGGATTTTACCTTTATATTTTCTCTTTAATTTCCTAATGTTCCTCATGATAAGTGACATGATTCGTTTATTCTCATTTTCTTGCTCATCTTTACTATTTGATTTACTTGGTGCATCAGGTTCTTCATAATTTATTTTAAATATCCTTATGGATTAAAATTCCTTTTAATATTTGGTTTAATTTTTAAATTATGGTTCCATTCTCATTAAATATTATATGATAATGTTTTTAATCTCATTAGGATCAAGATACTCTTTATCTTTTAGAGTTAAAATCTTATCATCAATCCTCTCTGAAAGTTTCGCATCAACTTTTTGAAAATAGTATATCCATTTTTATTTTCCAAAAACCCTCTAATGTTACAAAAAATTATTAACCTTTGTAATGAAATCCATAATTTTTGCATCTTTAGATATCTTGAATTATTTAAATTAACTTCTCCATATTTTTGAAATAGATTATTTGACATTAACATTTCCTTCTAAGATTTTATCATGCTTATCCCATATTTCCTTTATAGTTTTTAATACCATAACCTTAATGTATAATTTATCATATAATTACATTATAATCACATTTCATAACTTCCCATCAGTATCTTAGTTTCTTTTGTCTGAAAAATTCATTTGAGTACTTTTGTTAATTAATGGAAAACCATCTCTCACTACATCCAAAATTTCAACGAAAAGTGATTGAATAAGTGGAAGAATAACATTCTTCCATGAATGGTAATTATTTACATAAAATGTTTTAACAAATATCATATTAATTTAATTGATATTATACATTATAAACAAATAATGTACCTAATAAATGGAACTAGACAACTTTGATACCACCTGAAAGGCCCCATGAACCGAAACACCATTGGGAAGGGGGAATTAATCAGGGGTGGTTGTATTTTATAATTTAATTTGATTTAAAATAGAAAAATAATATAATTTTAAAAAATATATATGCAATATAATCACTCATCCTACCATTATAAAATGAAAACATAAACTAGACAATGTATATGCATTTTTTACAAGGTTTGGACCAAATGTGGGTTCATTCTCATTTTCATATTCGACTAACGTTAATCCATAGATTCTCTACAAAATATTATTATCAAATAAAAATGGTTAAGTTAGGTATCATCATGAATAATTATTCATAATAATCTATTTTTCATTTACATAGTATCTGGTAGGTTAAGAATGATCAAAATGAGATGAGAAAGATATATTGAGAATCCAGTTTCTAAGAAGCTATTGATGATCTTCCCTTTGAGAGTTCAAATTTAGATAGAATGATATTATCACTTTGCATATAATTGGGTGATGATCTTATCTATGAAACTCATTCTCATATTTTATTCTACTGAATTCTTAGGCTAAAACAAATGGCGATAATTACTATAGAACTTCTGGCTTTAGAGTCTTTTCCCTCTTCTCAATTTTTCAATTCTCTGTATTATTTCTACATTCATGTACCACTTTTATATCCTAAATATATCCTTATATTTATTATTTTTGAAAACCCTATAATTTAATTAATTAATTAAATATCATTTCCAACTCATATTTCCCATTATTTCTTCCAACTGAAATATTAAAAATAATATTACTTTATTTCCTTATTTGGTTAAGGTCATGTTCAAACCCCCAGATCTCTAAATATTCCTCTCCATTATTAAATTCATATATATATATATATATATCACTTATATATTTATTTTTTATTTTAAATTTTAAAAAGAATAATTCATAAATAATTGTTTAAAAAAATATATAGAAATACCAATCATTTTCCTCACACTCTTTCAACTTAAACTTATCTCCTTACAACTAAAGACATAAAGATAAGATTTATGGTTCAAGTCTTATGAACTCAATAGCTTAAGCTCCCAAACTCAGAAACTTCAATTTGAATCACTATATAGTCAAATGAAATTGATTATTTGAGCTCCAAAGTAGATTATAATTATCACATTAACAATCCAAATTTAATATCTAGATCTTCTTCAAGGTAAACATAAATTTTGATACATTTCCCTTTTTTTATATGAACATCACTTTAAAATTCAAACATGTATGCATAGTGATCACCATTTTATAATTCTCACGTGAGCTTAAGCATATTTTAAATATGTTTTTAACCATTTAGTATCATCCTTAGTGAATTTGAAATTAGTTTTTGTAGAATATTCTAATTATAGAAAATAATATTTTCCATACTTCTAAGATCTCAAAAATCTTATAAGTCATTTATCTTACCATAACATATTTTTTATAAATTTTTAAAATTCATATTACTATGTAAGTGTCCTATGATGTTTTATCTTATGATATTATATCATATTATGATTTACATTTCTATTTTTTATTATCTTAGATATATTCACATACATGAGTCAAAAAAATAGAAATATAAATTTACTTATGGAGTATCCCATTATGATTATTTAATTTTCTATTTCATTATAAGTTGAGAGATTCAGTACACATAGTAAAATTATTTTACGAATGCTTTACATAGAATTAATTCCTTTTTCTAAATTAAAAATTTAGTTTTAGATACCATAAACCTAGATTAAGTCACTAAGGAATAGAACTATTAAAAATGCCTCTCTAGCCACCTCTAATCAATTCAAAAACAACTCAAACAAATCCAGTAACAACTAATTAGACTCCAAAATACACTTTAATGATATTTGATCATTTTATCATCTAATAAAAACTATTAAAAACTATAAGGTTACTTTGGATTTGAAGGGAAAGGGGTACATGCTGAGATTAGGGGATTGTGGAGATCTCAAAGCTTGTATTTATTTTAAGGATATAATGATCTGAAGATGAACTGGGATGATATGATGAATTAGTTTGAAATTTGGAAACTATGGATATATTCATATATAGAAAATATTTATTGTATGGGATTGGATTGGGCTTGTATCTACTAAGTTAGATATTATGGTTTGTTTAGTATTTGAATTTTTTTACTCCGTAATCAACATACAAAAACAAGAAAATTAAAAAATAAAATTAAAAAAATTATAAAATATAATTTAAAGTAATAAATATAATTATTTTCTGTTAAATTAAAACAAATTATTCAAATCCATATTATTTTTTCAAATGATATATAATGTAAAAAATTTAACAATTTCCCATATTTTATATACAATGGAACAAAAATTATCATGATTTATATATAAAATATTAACAATGATTTAATTTTATCAATCTAATTATAAACATAAAATATATAATCGGAAAAAACAAAAATGTAAATATAATAAAGTAAACCACATGATTTCCATGGTACTATATTTCTTTCCCCATCGAGATACTCTAACTCATTCACTAAAACTAGGGCCCTTGTCATGACATATATTTCATATAAAAGGTATGCACATCCACTGAGGTACACATTCTATTTGTAAGTATAGGACTCAACAAGACAGCATTAGTTGACCATTAATATAAACTATTGAATATGTTTATACATGTATATAATCAAATGAAAATAGTAAACAAATGAATAAAATAAATAATTCATATCATCTGATGATTTTATATCCACCCAGATGCTCAACACTACATTATTATTCCTAAGATGGTGAATGGTATAGTTATTCTGAAGATCACATCGAATAGATTACAATGGTACCACCTTAGTTATAGTAGTCCCTTATTGTGAGATATCAGCTCACCTACAGATGAGTCGGTGAGGAAATACTCTCTTTTAAAATATATTATTCTTGAATATATCCTTAGTAAAACTATAGATGAATTTGGAGGGACACACTATCTGAGAAATTTTGTAGGCTCAAGTATATCCTCAATCAACCTATTGATGATTTAGTAGGCCCAAACATTCTAGGACAATATGGTAGATCTAGATATAACTTTGTTCAAAATATAAATTATTTTGAAAGGAAATATTATATGAGTGAATATCATAGGTTTGGGTATTTCCACAATGAACCTATAGTCGAGTGTAGGGACATACTAATCAAAAGAAATAATATAATATTAGGTTTACCCTTAGCCAAACTACTAACAGATGCAAGGAAATAGTAATAAGAGAAAGTATTGGAGGCTCGAGTCTATCCTTTATAAGTTCCTCAAAATAGTAGTTATGATGTACACATATTTATCCTCTCTGTGTTTAATAATATATCATATCAATACTAAAAACATAATGATAATAATCATATTAAATAATTCAATATTCTACAAAAAATCAAAGCCCATGTCTAATAACTCCATCAGACCTCATGCTAAACATATCCTAAAATAATGTTTTCCAAGACCTACAATATTTGAATTAAGAATCAATTATCATATATTCTCGATATAGATCTTTCTCATCCCATGAAATAATCACAACTCTCAACGATCCTCTCCCAAATGAAAATACCTTATACCTAGATTCACCAATCATACTACATCAAGTACCAATTCAATCCTATCACTTGATGGTTAACGGAATTCTTTACCCTCTAAATATCTTCTTTCGTAGTTGTACAAGACCATCATCGGTCTATAACATAAACTCACATTACATACAAAATTAACCTTTCAAGGTTAATTACCTATAAGGATTATCAGTGTATTTTCTCATATAATAACCCCTAATAAGAACTAATACAGGGATGAATAACTAACAACTCTACCTAGGGTAAATTACCTACTGAGATTGTATTTTTATTTGTAATTAATATTCTAAAAAAATTTCTCTTACTTCATCAGTCACCTTACTAGTAAATTATTTTTGAATAAGAACACCCAAGGTAACGTATCATGTGGATACCATGTAGTTCACCTCTCTTGGTGGAACATCATATGACTTCATACTATCCTATCTAGGTAACATGAGTTTCTACCTATAGTTGGAAGACATCTGTTGGTTTTTTAATAAATTCTATATAACTCTCAAGACCTAAGAAGAGGCATTAAAACATCAAAACTTGAAGGAATGTGTTTGGAATATCTTACATGACCCTAATAAGTCATTCCAATTTCCTCTCACATATCAAAACTATATGGGTTTCCTTTCAAGTATGTCTTTACAACTTACCCATGTTATGTCATAAACTCACCCATCAGGGAAATCCAAGATGGAAGTAAGTTGAGAATGGAACACCAATCCAACATTCAATGGTCTATTGGTATGTGACTAGCACCGAATAAGAATATCACATGTATAAGGTATACCTAAACCTAAATTTCCAATACACATGAACACATATCCCATTACCATCATAATTAAATAAATTAAGATACAACTAATACTAAGATGCATGAATACAATAATATACCACATCAGAGTATGAAAAAAGTATCAGAAAGTTAAGGGCCATATAAAAGCCCAATGATATTTAAAAAGATTCCAACCTTAAATAAATGAGGGAACTAATATCAAATATAACTCCTGGAAATGATTATGATCCATCTATCCAAAAAAAGTTCCACATGCTCTTGTACCTCCTATGACTTCATCAAAAATCCATTTGTTGACATAAGACACAACATGTGAGGGAAAGTCACATGCATGGGTGAGTATAGCAATACCCAATAGGACACCCCAAAATCACCAATCATAAAGCATGAAGAGATAGGTCATCTATAAATCACAAATATATATCAATTTGAGTATGATACAATAAAATAATATCCATTATAATCCAAATATTCTCAAGGTATAAAACAAATCACATGGTGAGGTCACTTCCTCGTTACCATATAAGGATTCTACTAGAGGCTCAAAGGTAACATCCTTACAAGATAATATACTCATTGGGTATTTGTATACTAATGGAACTCATCCAAGAGAACAAACTCATAAAGTCTTTCCAAGAATACGTGCTAAGGAAAATGAGAGGGCTCATCCAAGATACTCACTTTATCATACAGCATCTTACCAAAAGACAATAGATTTTAATACATTGGTTAGGGATCACACCTAGGGCCTCTGGGGTATACCTAACCCTAACTCGAATAACCTTCTAGATAGGTGATCGAAAACTCATGTATGTATGTCTCATGATACCTAACCTTATCTAGAGAGTTAGATGGTAATGAGAATCCAACCTTGTGACTCACTGAGGGATACTATCTCTAATTTTCATAGGTGATTTTACATATAATACACAAGAATAGATACTACACTCAACCCTCATAGGAGGATACTAGGAAAACTCATCCTAATATAAGAGAGCCCGCCCACACTAAAATATAAAGTGGGAACTCACCCAACAGATATAGTCTGAAGGAACTCATCCAAGCTCTTATCATAGTTGGTATAAGAAGAACAAGGGCTCCAACTAGCCCTAGAAGGAGTACATAGAGTGCCCATAGGGGTGTTGAGTCAATAAGGTTTTCCTTATGACTTTTCCATTCCTTCTTGTTTTCAAAATCACAAAAACCTTATCTTTAAGAAAATTTCTTTTATAAGGAAAATTGTTTTCTTAAGGAAAATTGCTTTTATAAGGAAAATTTGCTTTCTTAAGGAAAATCGCTTTTATAAGAAAAATTATCCTTATCATATTTTCATCCATATTTTTCATAAGTATGAGATTCGGATTCATTTTCTCGGAATCATTGAAACTTTGATATAAAGCATTCTGTTTTAGGATTTGGATTCTGGATAAGAACTATAAGGAAGTTTCATTTCGAATTCCGGATATGAACTCTGACTAAGTTCTATTCCAGATTCAGGATACGAATTCTGAAGAAGAATTCTCATTACGAATTCTAATGAAGAAATCTCATTCCGAATTCTCATTACGAATTCTGATGACGAATTCTCATTACGAATTCTGATGACGAATTCCATTACGAATTCTGATGACGAATTCCATTACGAATTCTGATGACGAATTCTCATTACGAATTCTGATGACGAATTCTCATTACGAATTCTGATGACGAATTCTCATTACGAATTCTGATGACGAATTCTCATTACGAATTCTGATGACGAATTCTCATTACGAATTCTGATGACGAATTCTCATTACGAATCCTGATGATGAATTCTCATTACGATTTCTGATGACGAATTCCTATTCCGAATTCTCATTCCGAATTCACCTATTAAACAGAATTTGAGTATCTTTGTTTTATACACTCTGAATTAATTTAGACTCCAAAAAATATCTTTATTTGACTCCGAACTTTTATATTGCTTACACTTCTAAAATTTTTCTACTCTTTACTATTGTTCTTTACACTCCGAACCTTCACTCCGAAGTTTTCATTCCAAACTTTTATGTTAGAGTTAAAACGATGTCGTACATTCTGTTATACTTGTTTTGTTATAAAACGATGTCGTCTGTTTTGTTATAAACTAACTGTTGTCTAAGTGACACGTGTACAGGTCCCTCCGATCTTTAAGGAAAATATGACCATTGGAGAAGGATCCGACCTTACCTATAAATAGGAGCTCATTTGAAAGAGCTCGAGGCATATAGCTGATGAAAGTGCTGAAAGGCTGAAAAATTTGCTTGAAGTGATTTCTAGAGAGAGAGGCTCTTATTAACTCTCAAAGCTTCGTGCGACTCCGAAGGTTGGTAATTACATTCGAGGGCTTCCGGGGATAGGAAGACAGAGGTGCCGACTACCTTAAAGTTAGAGGGCTTCCTTGCTGAGGAAGACAGAGGTTGCCAACTACCTTGAAGTTGAGGACTTGCGGGGATAGCAAGACAGAGACTTCGATCTTCGTATCGAGGGCTTACCCTGGTGTGGGTAAGACAGACTTGCTTGAAAGTATAAATCAAGGGACCTTTATCCAAGGTTGTTGGATACCCTTCTCTTTGGGTTAAAAGACTTGTATCTTGTTACTAGTAGTTCTACTACTTGTTTTATTTCCGCTGCATTTTGTAATATAAGGAGAGTATAACTTTCTTATACTTCCTTACTTGTACTCTGATTAATTTAGATTCTATATGCTTTAAGGTAGAATCTCATATTGTAACCTTTTGTTAAGTTTCAATTTCCGGAACCATATTTCCGGAACCTACTTTCGGAATCTCTTTCCAAGTTTGTATTCGGTGTTAGAGGTGTTGTGAATTTGCTTAGTTTAACTTTGTTAAACTTAGCCTTTTCCTTTGCTTAAGGAAAACATAGTTATTCTTAACTAACTTTAAAGGTTCCAAAGGAATTTTTAAAGTATACAATTCACCCCCCCTCTTGTATATTGAGCATCTACATTACTATTTCGATCCTACAATTGGTATCAAAGGTTGGAAACCTCTTACTCTATACCAATCTTACATTTGGTATTAGAGCGGTTACTGAAATACTTGTACTCACATACAAGTTTTTCTTGCTCACTTTATCCTTCCGAATTTCCATTCCGAACTTTTCTCATTCCAAACTTTGTTATTACGAATCTTTGCTACTAACAAGTTTGTGTGCAAAGTTATTTCTGGTATGGCAGGAATTAATGTTGGATCAATTGACAATCTTAATCCTACAAGACCACCTATATTTGATGGTAATGACTATGAATACTGGAGAGATCGTATGGAGACTTTTTTTATCAATACTGGAGTAGATAAGTTTGTTATGCTTACTGGTGATTATAAAATTCCTGACAAGGAAGTTAGAACCTTTACTAACCAGGAAAAGCAAGAATATCAACTCAACTATAAGGTACGCAACCCTTTACTATGTTCAATGACTAGAAATATATATAGCCAAATTTCTTCTTGTGAAGCAGCTAATTGTATATGGAAGAAGTTAGAGGTTACACACTTTGGGACTTCTAAAGTGATTGAGACTAGAAGAGCTATGCTTAGAGCTGAATATAATGGCTTCAATTTTCCTTATAGAGAACCTATCTGTAAAGTTCAACAAAGATTTATGACTATTGTCAACAGTCTACAATCTATGGGAGAGAAAGGTTTAGATGATGAAGCTCTTGTGGACAAGATAATTGACATTATTCCCAATGAGTGGGAATCCAAGAGAACAGCTATAGATGAGAACAGGAAGGTCACTCAAATTACTCTTGATAAATTATTTGGAACTCTTCTACAACATGAAACAAGAATGAAGAGATATGCTGACAACATCAAGAAGAAGAATGGAAATGGTACTGTTGCTTTTACTAAAACTTCAAATCAGATGAAAGCTAAGACTCCTGAGAGAGTAACCAGATCCAAGTCTAAGAAAGTCATTTTCCAATCCGAATCTAGTGAGAGTGAAGTTTCAGAAAATGAATTAGCCAATCTTGCTCGAAGGATGAACAAGATAGCTGGACAGAGGAACTTTCAATCTAAGTATAAGAAAAAGGATAGGAAATATAAGAAATATGGTGAAGTTACTTGTTATGAATGCAAAAGAGCTGGACATATTAGACCAGATTGTCCTATGCTCAAAAAGAAAGAAAGGAAGGAAATACATTCAGACAGGAACAGAAAGAAGTATTATAAAGCTAAAGCTATGAATGTTCTGAAAGCTAATGATACCTGGAGTTCCAGTGGTGGTGAATCTTCAGATGAATCTTCTGATTATGAATCTTCAGAACAGAAGAATCTTGGTCTTATAGCCAGATTACCTATTGATAATCATTGTCTTATGGCTAAGGTACGAAATGTTGAATCATTGACCAATGTTTCTTTAAATTCTAATGATAGTAAGTATTATAACTCTTCTGATGAAGAATCATCTTCTGATGAGGAAAATACTTTACCTACTTATGAAGAAGTCTCTAGATTTGCTGAACTTCTTGAGATTGAGAATTCCAAACTCAACAAGAAACTTGATAAAGCAAACTCTAGGAATTCTATTCTTACAAAAGAGATATCAGATCTTTTAAAGATCTTGATAAGAAAAATGCTGATTTTGAAAGTATTTCAAAAAATCTTGAGGAAGTAAGTTCTGAGAAGAACAAACTTTCTAAAGAATTAGAAAAAGTAATTTCTAAGAAAAATGTTTTCGAGCCTAGCTCTAGTTTAAAAACTAATGATTTTGAGGATAAAAACTTGGTTGTAAAACTCAAGTCCGAAATTTTTTCCTTAAAGAAGTGTTTATCAAACTTTACCCATGGTAAGGAAAATTTTGATAAGATGTATTCCCAAATACGACCTTTAAGAAATAAATCTGGATTTGGTTATACCCATGAAAAACCTATTTTCAGTAACAATTATTTTGTTCCTCAAAGTGCCCCATTTTGTACCAAGTGTCAATGTGGTGGTCACTGGGCAAAGAATTGTTCCTTAAACAAAACCCAATCTTTAGGATTTCACAAAGCTTACTTTTCTAAGAAAATGTGGGTTCCTAAAATTTTATTGTCTGGAAATCTCGGATCCAAACAAGTTTGGATTCCGAAAGTCTAATTTTCTTCTTGATTTTAGGATAATAAAGAAAGTACCAGCAACAATACATGGTATATGGATAGTGGATGTTCCCGGCACATGACTGGTAACAAAATCTTTTTTGAAAAGATTATCAAAACGAAAGGAGGAAAGGTAACTTTCAGAGACAATGCTAAGGGAGAGATTGTTGGTATTGGTAATATTGTTCTTTTAGGTAAAACCTTGATTTCAAATGTTCTTTTTGTTAAGGGGCTTAACCACAACCTCATTAGCATAAGTCAGTTATGTGATGAAGGTTACCTTGTGAATTTTAGGAATGATAAGTGTTTAGTTCACAATTCCAAGGAAGAATTTATTCTCTCAGCCAACAGGCAAGAGAATGTTTACACCTTAAATTTAGAAGACCTCAGGAGCCAAGATTTACCTTGCCTAAGTGCAATGGAAGATCATTCTTGGATATGGCATAGAAGATTAGGACACTATAACCATAGGAACCTATGTAAACTCTCTAAGAAGAAACTAGTTAAGGATCTACCGGAGCTTAGATTTGATTCTTCTAATGTTTGTGATCCTTGTCAATATGGCAAGCAACATAAATCTAGTTTTAAGTCAATCGGTGAAGTCTCAACAACTGATGCATTACAGTTAGTGCACATGGATCTTTTTGGTCCAACACAAACTGGAAGTATTGGAGGCAAATACTATGTGTTTGTTCTAGTTGATGATTACACTAGATTTACTTGGGTCTATTTTCTAGCAAAGAAATCTGAAGATTTTTCTTATTTTAAAAGTTTTAGAGCTCAAGTTAAAAATGAGAAAAACCTTCCATTGAAAACTATTCATAGTGATCATGGAGGAGAATTTCAAAATTCAGATTTTGAAACTTTTTTTAGTAATAAAGGTATTACTCACAATTTTTCAGCACCTAGAACTCCTCAACAGAATGGTGTAGTTGAAAGAAGAAATAGAATTCTTCAAGAGATAAATAGAACCATGTTGATTGAATATTCTATTGCTAGACATTTCTGGGCTGAAGCTGTAAGTACTGCTTGTTATACTATAAATCGAGTTTTGATTAGACCCTTTCTTAATAAAACTCCTTATGAGTTATGGAATGGTAGAAAACCAAGACTTTCCTACTTCAAGGTTTTTGGTTGCAAAGTATTCATTTTGAATACTAAATATAACTTACATAAATTCGCACCAAAATCTGATGAAGGAATTTTCTTAGGTTATTCCACAACTTCTAAGGCTTATAGAGTTTTGAATAAAAATACATGCACTGTTGAGGAAACAGTACATGTAAAATTTGATGAATCGGATCCTTTTGTTTTTAAACCTTCTCAACTTACATCTCCGGATGTGTTTTCAAAAACTGATTATCAACCTTTGATAGAAGAACCTTCTGATAAGGAAATTGTTCTAGAAGATACTTCTGAAACATTTACCCCAGAAGACTTTCTACCATATGTTGATGAACAGGTTTTACAAAACCCAAATCAGGTGTTTCTTAAGAATCATCCCAGTGATAGTATCATTGGTGATGTAAACCAACCTGTAAGGACTAGAAGTTCCTTAAGAAATGAAGTAGAACATCTAGCATTTCTTTCCCAATTAGAACCTAAAAGCACAGATGAAGCTTTAGGTGATGATGATTGGATCAAAGCAATGCAAGATGAACTAAATGAATTCGAAAGGAATAAAGTCTGGAACTTGGTAGAAAGACCTAAGGAAACCTCTGTTATTGGAGTAAAATGGGTTTTCAGAAATAAGTGTGATGAAAATGGAGTCATTGTCAGAAATAAAGCTAGACTTGTTGCTAAAGGATATAATCAGCAAGAAGGAATAGACTATGAAGAAACCTATGCTCCAGTAGCTAGACTTGAATCTATCTGTATTCTACTTGCCTTTGCAGCCTTCTTTAATTTCAAACTTTTCCAAATGGATGTGAAATGTGCTTTTCTTAACGGTTATGTTCAAGAGGATGTTTTTGTTGAACAACCTCCTGGCTTTGAAGACACAAAACATCCTAATCATGTTTTTAGACTTACCAAAGCTTTGTATGGCCTTAAACAAGCCCCACGAGCATGGTATGGTAGACTCACTGGATTTTTACTTCAAAATAACTATGTTAAGGGAAATGCAGATCCAACCCTTTTTATAAAGAAAGATAAGAAAAATGTTTTGATTGTTCAAATTTATGTTGTTGACATTATATTTGGTTCAACTCAGCAATCTTTGACTGACTCTTTTGCTAGTCTAATGAAATCTGAGTTTGAAATGAGTATGATGGGTGAGTTAACATTTTTCCTTGGTTTTCAAATTTCTCAAAAACTAGAAGGAACCTACATATCTCAACATAAGTATATTAAAGATCTTATTAAAAAGTATGGTTATGACAACACTAAGAGTATAAGTACTCCCATTGGTACCTAAAACTCTTTAGATCTTGACGAAGCTGGGAAACCAGTAGATCAAACATCTTTTAGAGGTATGATTGGAAGTCTACATTACTTAACAGCTAGTCGACCAGAATTAATGTTTTCAGTATGCTTATGTGCAAGATATCAATCCAATCCTAAGGAATCTCACTTAAAGGCAGTAAAAAGAATTTTTCGGTACCTTAAGGGAACCATGGATCTAGGATTATTTTATACTTCTGGAAATGACTTTGTTCTAAAAATCTTTTCTGATGCTGATTTTTGTGGATGTAGAATGGATAGAAAAAGTACATCCGGAACTTGTCATTTATTAGGAGATTCTTTAGTCTCTTGGTCATGCAAGAAGCAACATTCTGTAGCACTCTCCACTGCTGAAGCTGAATATGTAGCAGCTGGAAGTTGTTATGCTCAAGTGTTGTGGATGCAACACACACTCAGAGACTATGGCTTGAGTTTTACTAAAACTCAAATTTTGCGTGATAACACAAGTGCCATTGCCCTTAGTAAAAACCCTGCACATCACTCTCGTGCAAAACACATAGATATTAGGCATCACTTTCTTAGGGATCACACACTTAAAGGAGATATTATTCTTCAGTTTATCGGAACGCAAGATCAACTTGCTGATATTTTCACAAAATCTTTTCCTTCTGATAGATTTGAATATATTAAACAAAAGTTAGGAATGATAATCGTAAGGTAATATTTCTTAATTAACATTCTGTTGAAAAAGTCTCCTTACAGTAATAAACTCCTTTTCATAGGGGGAGTACATTTGATTGTTTGTTTAACAAAGTTTTTCAAAATTTATTTTCAAACTTTTAGGAACAAAAATTTCCGGAATGGAACTTTCAGAACTAAATTTTTTGATTGGACAGTTTTGTATAGAATACTTCTGGAATGGAAGTGTTCTTATTGAAAATATCTGGAATGAAAATTTACGTACTGGCAGTTTCATAACCAGGTTTTTGTATCGATGTTTTTACTCATAATGTATTTTTCGTACTAAGTTCTTCGTACTGTTTTTTTCTTCTTAAGTTTGTTCTTCGTACTGAGTTTTCCATAATGAGTTTTTCGTACTAAGTTTATTTTTCATAGTAAATTTTTTGAGAAATCAGCCATTACGAATAATTCCCTAAGCCAATCTGAAAGGTATGATTTCCTTCCTCATGTTTTCGTAGTCATATTTTACTTGCTGGAATTTTATTGTACTAAGTTTTTGGATTATAGTTATAAGGCCCCAACCTTAAACCATACTTAATCTTGAGTTATTACAAGATTACACGTTGAGGATCTTTTCAAGTTTAGAGTTTTAGAGAATTAGATCATAAAACATGCATTACATTCCACATATAAACAAAGTGGTTACATAAAGATAGTATTCTTCATTCCCATCAATGGAAACACATTTAAAATAAAACATGGATTATTTCTTGACACATCCTTGACTCTATCATCTTATCATGTACCTTTCCCTTGACCTGTGAAAAACATTTCAAAAACTTGGGATGAGCATAAAAACTCAGTATGGGTTATAAAAAAAACATGGAAAGGAAACATGAGTTCATATATACATAATAATGAAATCATACTTTACCCATAAAACATAGGCACTTTAACATACCTCATAAAATCATGAATAAATCATAGAAATCATAAGACATAAAGGTAACTTGTGGCATTCATAACATTCTTACGTAGGGAGTAACCCTCTTGGTTACGTTTGGAATACCCATCATAGTATATTCCCTAAAATCTCTTCGGAGAAACCATAACGTTTCACTCCTTCACGTTACCCAATGCATTGGAGAGCTATAACGGGCTCACCTGCCCTTAGTTTATCACGGAACCACCCGTCTTCATAATAATGCCCAAGAACCATAACATAATCATATCACATAAAACATGCATAAAGGAAACATAAAATTTCCACATTTCAATCACGAGATATCAATACAACACATTTATATAAAAACATTATGAAAACCATTTTCAATACCAAAATAAAAGAAAAGTAAAACATGGTATTTATTTTTCTTTTAAAAATAAGGTATGGCTTGTAGAGGAAGCCGAAACTCAAATAACGGTCACGAA
This sequence comes from Viscum album, assembly GCA_963277665.1. NCBI lineage: Eukaryota > Viridiplantae > Streptophyta > Magnoliopsida > Santalales > Viscaceae > Viscum > Viscum album. Next base: position 2,021,500,173 of record OY728127.1, read on the forward strand.
GGCGGAGAAGTCATTGTCACCGCATACGTACGACAAAAACATTCCCTTTTGTCGTTTAGTAAACGCTTCGTATAGAAAAAGATTCCTTTTGAATAAACACAAAAGTCCAAGTGGTTTATACATCGTATAAAAGAAAGTTGTGTATAAAATAAAATATGCCTCAACGAAAGGAGATTGAGACGAAGTCCCATACCTCGTATCCGACTTGACCCGACCGTTCTTTAATCTCCTGAATAATAAACTTGAGTTAATCTATACTTGCTTATGAATCTTTTTCAAGTTCATTATTCCTTTTATACTATTTTATGAACATCATGTAATCAGTTAAGTTAAGAATGTTCATTTTGTCGGTATTTGGTTCTTAAGACAAAAATAGACTTCTTACACTTACATGTTGTTAATTTGGTCAAAGGTTCGTTATATCCAGAATGGTATTCATGATGTAGATATCATATATGTCATATATATCCAGTACATACATGCATTTATAATATTACATAATCATTTAGGGGTAAGAAATGAAATGCACCGTTCATGGAGACGGTAAGCCGTACGTACGCATGAACGCTACTTCCATTTCTATTTCATATTTTCTAGAATGGAATCATAATGATATATAAGTATATTATAATTCCAGTATAATAACATATATAATATAATTAACTTTATCCTTTACACATCCCACATATGGTATTAACAAATCAAATCACTTTCAGGGGGCGGTAGTCCGCACTTCCTAAAATGAAGATATCGTGTTTACCCATAATGGAAACCATAAAGGAATGCCCAAAATGAAAAAAAACAGAAGCTTAAGTAAAGCATAAACATATTATATATCATATATAAAAATAGTGACATCATAATGGCCACCTTTGAAGGTGTTAAATGAGTATTGAACAATCATCGTTTCGGGAGGCAGAATTTCGCCATCCACGGAAACCGTATGTTCTTTAACCATTTGATGTAGTTGTGTGAGTGTGTAGCTCAAATATATCTTATAACAACATCCTAGTATATTGAAGATACTGGTGTTGTTACAAAATAAGTAAATAAAAAGAGTTTAGGGGGTTGTAGAATCAAAATAAAACAAATGAACATGAGAGAATGAATTACCTTTAAAAGTGTAACTCCTTTTGATTTGAGCCTAAAGGCTTCCTTTGAAAGGATTCTGCCCAAAGGGAATCCTCTAGAATGAGGAGAGGGATGTGTAGAGAGTAAATGGGCAGTGTTTGGCCGAGCCAAAGGCTTGAGGAGTGTGTGAAATGAGGTAGAGGTGGGGGCCTTTTATAAGAGGAGAGGAGGGGCACTTTTGGAAAGTAAAGAAATATTACTTTATTTGAAAATGTGTTTCGGTTTCAAAAGGTCCCACATTGATATAATTCGTGGATAAGGTGATAAGGGTTCGAAATCCACTCATCCAATTGGTTTTGGCCATGTGTAGTTCATAGATTTTACATCATCTTTCCATTTTATTTAAATCGTCAAATAATGATGTCATCGCTGCATCATGATTATGTCATAAATTATTTAATTTATTTAATGTCTAAAAATAATAACAAAAAATACTATGATGTAGGAAATATTTTTATATTTCCAGTAACTATTTATAATCAAATATCTGATCTTTATTACCCCATGTAAAAATTGTTTTCGTAAAACATATTATGTTTGTGTCATTTTTACTTTTACATTAAATAAAAAGTTATTTATGTCATTTCCCAACCAAAATGTCTCCATGGGGTCCCCAAGATGACCCATGGCTTTTCTTGGTCGGCCATGAAATAACCAATAAGGTTGGGACATGTGTCTAGGTCATTTCATATTATTAAAGTATTATTTATACCTTAAACTACACTAATTACCACTAATCGCGATTAAAAACTTAATAAGTTACTATTCACCAAAAAATTATTTTAATCTCATTGAACCACATTTTACTTCTTAATGACAACCATGTATGTCGGATTTTCAAAATTCAATACACATTAGTGGTAAACTTTCATTTAACTGAAAAATCAGTTTGCTTGATTACCACTTAGTGGTTTCACTATTCATCAAAAATTGAAGTTTTTCAGAAAATTACCAAAAATTCACCCTAAGCTATATTTGATATTCCGAATTCAAAAATGAAGTCTATTTTACAAAATTCAAATCATATAAGTCACATTAATTAATTTAATAATTAATTCCCGCTGCCAGAGCAAATAGTGTGTTTTTACAAACCAATAAGTATCAAAAGATTGACACCAGTTTAAGTCTAATTTCAAAGTGAAATTGATTCCAATGACCACCATTGGATAAAATGGTAAAAATATATTCTAATTTCACTTCAAAACCAATTCAAAACATAATCTAATCATATAAATAAATTATATTAAAAATAAGTTTTGATGTAAAATGCATTATTTTTCACTATTCATTAAAAAATGAACATTGTCAGAAAAATACCAAAAATTCACACAAGGTAAATTTTGATGTCCCAATCATAAATGATAAGTTTATTTTGACAAACATAGTTTATAAAATTGTCAAAATATAGATTCAAAAATGGTTTTCCATCAAAAGACAGTAAAACAATCTTTTAAGAATATTAGTGTATTCCATGCATAAGATTGTATTTATTTTCATTTTAAGCCTCTATAACACTATCTTAATCATTAATAAACATAGATAAAAATATATATTATTCATTACTTACTTGGGATGTTACATCCTTCCCCCCTTTAGAAAATTGCGTCCTCGCAATTTATTTACTTATCGAATAAATGGGGGTACTTATCCCTCGTTGCATTTTCAGATTCCCATGTTGCCTCTTCAATCATGTGGTTTTTCCACAAAACCTTTACCTGATGAATCACCTTATTCCATAACACTTGCTCCCTGTGGTCAATAATCTGGACCGGTTGTTCCGCATAAGATAGGTTCTCTTCCAGCTGAACTACCTCTGGACTCAAAACATGAGATGGATCTGGCATATACTTTCTCAACATCGAAATGTGAAAAACATTGTGTACCTGAGATAAACTCGGAGGTAAAGCCACTCGGTATGCAACTGATCCAACTCTCTCCAGAATTTTGTATGGTCCAACGAACCTTGGACTCAACTCTACTTTCTTACCAAATCTCATCACACTTTTCCAAGGAGAAACCTTGAGAAAAACATGATCACCTACCTCGAAAGATAGATCCTTCCTCCGGTTAACCGCATAACTCTTCTTCCTGCTCTGAGCTGTTCTCATGTTCTTCTGAATCAGCTGAACTTTTTTTGCCATCTCTTCTACCAATTCTGGTACCATCAACATTCTTTCACCCACTTCATCCCAGAAAGCTGGATTTCGACACCGCTTCCCATATAATGCCTGAAATGGCACCATCTGTATACTGGAATGAAAACTGTTATTATATGAAATCTCAACCAAAGAATGATGTTGGTCCCAACTTCCCTGATAATCCATAGAACAAGCTCGTAGCATATCCTCCAATGTCTGAATTGTTCGTTCTGACTACCCATCTGATTGAGGATGAAAAGTTGTACTAAAATTTAATTCAGTACCCAACGACTTCTGAAGGCCTTTCCAAAAGTTAGAAGTAAACCTGGGATCACGATCCGATACAATGGAGAGAGGAACTCCATGTAACCTGACTATCTATTTAAGATACAAACGGGAAAGTTGATCAAGAGAGAAAGTATCTCGTATAGCAAGGAAATGAGCAGATTTGGTCAAGCGATCAACAATAACCCAGATTGCATTATTACCTCGAGATGTCTTTGGTAATCCAACAACAAAGTCCATGGATATATTCTCCCATTTCCACTCTGGAACTGGTAAAGGCTGAAGCATCCCTTTCGGTAACTGCCGCTCTGCTTTAACCTCTTGACATGTCAAACACTTCACAGTAAAATCAGCAATGTCTCTTTTCATTCCATCCCACCAGTAATACTCCCGTAGATCTCTATACATCTTAGTACTACCCGGATGAACTGAAAACGGAGAACTATGAGATTCACATAACAGCTCTCTCTTCAACTGTGAATCACAAGGCACACACAATCTCTTCCCAAATCTCAAAACACAATCACTATCAATGTTGAATTCAGGCAACTTACCTTTCTGAACCAGCTCTACCTTTTTCTGCAACTCACTGTCTTACTTCTGTGCTTGCTTGATTCTATCTGATAGAGAAGATCTCACTGATACCTGAAACAAAACAGAAGGACTTCCTGCACCAACAACTTCTATGCCAAAGTTCATCAAATCGTTAACCAAAGGATCATGTTCCAAACGCAACATTGTTAATGAAGCATTACTTTTTCGACTCAAAGCATCAGCCACTTTATTTGCTTTTCCCGGATGGTAATGAATTGTACAATCATAATCCTTGATTAATTCTAGACATCTCCTTTGTCTAATGTTTAACTCTTTCTGAGTGAATATATACTTTAAACTTTTGTGATCGGTATATATTTCACACTTTACTCCATACAAATGATGCCTCCAAATTTTTAAAGCAAAAACAACAGCAGCTAGTTCCAAATCATGTGTAGGGTAATTTACCTCATGAGTTTTCAACTGTCGTGAAGCATAAGCAATTACCTGATCATTCTGCATTAGGACGCAACCAAGTCCTTTCAATGAAGCCTCACTGTATATAACAAACTCACCATTCCTGGAAGTTAGTGCCAAACTGGATCATTCACCAATCTTCTTTTCAATTCCTGAAAACAATCATCACATTATTTGGTCCAGATAAACTTAACACCCTTCCGAGTTAGCTTAGTCATTGGACTAGATAACCGTGAAAAATTTCTAAGAAACCTTCGGTAATATCCCGCCAAACCAAGGAAGCTATGAATCTCGGTTACATTTGTGGGTCTTGGCCATTCTTCCACAACTTTTGTTTTTGCAGGATCAACAGTTATTCCATCTTTAGAAACAATGTGACCAAGGAAAGAAATTTGTTGCAACCAAAACTCACACTTGCTGAATTTCCCATACAGTTTCTTTTCTTTTAAGGTTTGCAAGATAACCCTTAAATGTTTTTCATGCTCCTCTTTACTTTTAGAAAACACCAAAATATCATCAATGAAAACCACCAAAAACTTATCCAAGAACTCATGGAAAATTCTATTCATTAAGTCCATGAATACAGCAGGTGCATTGGTTATCCCAAAAGGCATTACTACAAATTCATAATGGACATATCTCGTACGGAATGCGGTCTTCGGAATATCTTCCTCCTTTACCTTCAGCTGATGGTACCCCGATCTCAAGTAAATCTTTGAAAAAAACTGAGCTCCCTGGAGCTGATCAAACAAATCATCGATATGAGGAAAAGGATATTTGTTCTTAACAGTGATATTATTCAAGGCTCTATAATCAATGAAAAGTCTCATAGAACCATCTTTCTTTTTAACAAATAAAACAGGAGCACCCCATGGTGATGTGCTAGGTCTAATGAAACCTTTCTCTAATAAATCTTGCAATTGCTCCTTCAACTCTAAAAGTTCAATTTGTGCCATTCGATAAGGGGGTTTTGAAATTGGCTTAGCATCAGGAACTAAGTCAACAGTAAACTCAACTTCCCGATCTGGTATTATTCCAGGAAAATGATCAGGAAAAACATCAGGATACTCATTTACCACTGGCACATCATTAATCTGAATAGTTCCTTTATTTTCAACGACGTGTGAAAGGTAACATTCATTTCCATCTTTTACAAGTTTCTCGGCCTCTTGATATGTTATCAAAAGTAAGGGTTCATTCTTGTAAACAAACTGAAAGTCTTTCTGAAAAGAAACTTCTTTAGCTCTACAGTCAATCTTAGCATGGTAAATAGAGAGCCAATCCATACCCAGGATAACATCAAACTCTACTAGAGGTAGAACAATAAGGTTTTTAAGTAGGTTCTTTCCACAGATAAGGATATGAAGATTCTTATAAATTCTTTTTGCCTCGACACTTCCCCCAGGTGTTTTTACCAAAAGTTCAGGAGTCATTTCTTGAGATGGTATTCCCATTTTACTAGAAAAGGTTTCAGAGATGTAAGAATGTGTAGACCCCGAATCAAACAACACACTGGCATAATCTGAAAAAACAAACAAAGTACCTGATACAACTTCATTTGATGGCCCGACATCTGCTGAAGTAGTTGCAAAGGATTTCACCACCCCTTTCTTCTTGTAGTCTAACTGCTTCCCATCACTCAAGCTCTTTGTCGGACACTCGTTTTCATAGTGACCCATCTCATTGCACTTATAACATTTCACTAACTGCAAATCAAATTTGTTCTTACCTTCACCTTGATCCTTTTCAGTGCAATCACGAGCCTTATGTCCCATCTTACCACATCGGTAGCACTTCCCAGAATTCAGAAGACATTCCCCAGCATGCCTTTTTCCACATTTATCACAAACTGGAAACTTAGTTCTCTTACCATCAGACTTTTTTGAAGAATTCTTACCTTTCTCCTGCCACCTCGGTCTCTTCTTCTGCTAGTTGTTATAGAACACTTGGTCATCGGCAAACTCCATTTCCACCTTCTCAGCACATCGAACAAGCTTTTCATAACTTTTAAAATCACTAGAAGCCAATGCCCTTCGATATTTTGGCTTTAATCCTGAGTAAAAACGATTGATTTTACTATCAAGGTCTCGGATAAAATTTGGAGCATACCTTGCCAATCGAGTGAACCTTTCTTCATAGGCAGCCACTGAGTCTTCCTCTTGCCTCAATTCCAAGAATTGCTTTTCCATTCTAAGTCGAACAGCCTTAGGAAAATACTTCTCAAGAAACATACCTTTGAATTCATCCCAGTCAGGAGCATAAATCTCATCGGCGTCCCTGATATTTTTAACCATAGACCACCACTAATCGGCTTCACCCTCCAAACGGTAAATAGCAAGACTAACCTTTTGATTGTCTGAACACCCCATGACATCAAATATCTTCTCCAGTGCTTTAATCCACCCTTCAGCTAGCACAGGGTCAGATGATCCTCTGAATGATGGTGGATGTTGCCTCATGAAATGTTAGACCACTGACATGTTCCTCTGCGATTGTTCTGGCTGATCTTGTGCCTGGATACCACCGCCATTTATCGCTTGAGTCAACTGCGCCATTACTGCAACAAACTGTTCAGTTCCACTTCCGACCATCTCAGGATGCTGATTCGGAAGGTTATTTTCTTCTGTATGCCTTCTTAGCATTTCTTCCCTGTTTCCTCTGCGGAAAACCATTCTGAACAAACATGTCTTAGATGAAGCAACATGGTAATCTTTAAATGCTATATCATTTCGAAAAAAAATATTTTTGGATAATCATTTAATAGAATTCTAACTCCTAAAGTTATCTAAACCGACCTCTGATACCAACTATAAGGCCCCAGCCTTAAACCGTACTTAATCTTGAGTTATTACAAGATTACACGTTAAGGATCTTTTTAGGTTTAGAGTTTTAGAGAATTAGATCATAAAACTTGCATTACATTCCACATATAAACAAAGTGGTTACATAAAGATAGTATTCTTCATTCCCATCAATGGAAACACATTTAAAATAAAACATGGATTATTTCTTGACACATCCTTGACTCTATCATCTTATCATGTACCTTTCCCTTGACCTGTGAAAAACATTTCAAAAACATGGGATGAGCATAAAAACTCAGTATGGGTTATAAAAAAAACATGGAAAGGAAACATGAGTTCATATATACATAAGAATGAAATCATACTTTACCCATAAAACATAGGCACTTTAACATACCTCATAAAATCATGAATAAATCATAGAAATCATAAGACATAAAGGTAACTTGCGGCATTCATAACATTCTTACGTAGGGAGTAACCCTCTTGGTTACGTTTGGAATACCCATCACAGTATATTCCCTAAAATCTCTTCGGAGAAACCGTAACGTTTCACTCCTTCGCGTTACCCAATGCATTGGAGAGCTATAACGGGCTCACCCGCCCTTAGTTTATCACAGAACCACTCATCTTCATAATAATGCCCAAGAACCATAACATAATCATATCACATAAAACATGCATAAAGGAAACATAAAATTTCCACATTTCAATCACGAGATATCAATACAACACATTGATATAAAAACATTATGAAAACCATTTTCAATACCAAAATAAAAGAAAAGTAAAACATGGTATTTATGTTTCTTTTAAAAAGAAGGTATGGCTTGTAGAGGAAGCCGAAACTCAAATAACGGTCACGATGGCGGAGAAGTCGTTGTCGCCGCATACGTACGACAAAAACATTCCCTTTTGTCGTTTAGTAAACGCTTCGCATAAAAAAAAGATTCCTTTTGAATAAACGCAAAAGTCCAAGTGGTTTATACATCATATAAAAGAAAGTTGTGTATAAAATAAAATATGCCTCAACGAAAGGAGATTGAGACGAAGTCCCATACCTCGTATCCGACTTGACCCGACCGTTCTTTAATCTCCTGAATAATAAACATGAGTTAATATATACTTGCTTATGAATCTTTTTCAAGTTCATTATTCCTTTTATACCATGTTATGAACATCATGTAATCAGTTAAGTTAATAATGTTCATTTTGTCGGTATTTGGTTCTTAAGTCAGAAATAGACTTCTTACACTTACATGTTGTTAATTTGGTCAAAGGTTCGTTATATCCAGAATTTTATTCATGATGTAGATATCATATATGTCATATATATCCAGTACATACATGCATTTATAATATTACATAATCATTTAGATGTAAGAAATGAAATGCACCATTCATGGAGACGGTAAGTCGTACGTACGCATGAATGCTACTTCTATTTCTATTTCATATTTTCTAGAATGGAATCATAATGATATATGAGTATATTATAATTCCACTATAATAACATATATAATATAATTAACTTTATCCTTTACACATCCCACATATGGTATTAACGAATCAAATCACTTTCAGGGGGCGGTAGTCCGCACTTCCTAAAATGAAGATATCGTGTTTACCCATAATGGAAACCATAAAGGTATGCCCAAAATGAAAAAAACATAAGCTTAAGGAAAACATAAACATATTATATATCATATATAAAAATAGTGACATCATAATGGCCACCTTTGAAGGTGTTAAATGAGTATTGAACAATCATCGTTTCGGGAGGCAGAATTTCGTCATCCACGGAAACCGTATGTTCTTTAACCATTTGATGTAGTTGTGTGAGTTTGTAGCTCAAATATATCTTATAACAACATCCTAGTATATTGAAGATACTGGTGTTGTTACAAAAGAAGTAAATAAAAAGAGTTTAGGGGGTTGGATAAGCAAAATAAAACAAATGAACATGAGAGAATGAATTACCTTTAAAAGTGTAACTCCTTTTGATTTGAGCCTAAAGGATTCCTTTGAAAGGATTCTGCCCAAAGAGAATCCTCTAGGATGATGAGAGGTATGTGGAGAGAGTAAATGGGCAGGGTTTGGCCGAGCCAAAGGCTTGAGGAGTGTGTGAAATGAGGTAGAGGTGGGGGCCTTTTATAAGAGGAGAGGAGGGGCACTTTTGGAAAGTAAAGAAATATTACTTTATTTGAAAATGTGTTTCGGTTTCAAAAGGTCCCACATTGATATAATTCGTGGATAAGGTGATAAGGGTTCGAAATCCACTCATCCAATTGGTTTTGGCCATGTGTAGTTCATAGATTTTACATCATCTTTCCATTTTATTTAAATCGTCAAATAATGATGTCATCGCTGCATCATGATTATGTCATAAATAATTTAATTTATTTAATGTCTAAAAATCATTAAAAAAAATACTATGATGTAGGAAATCTTTTTAGATTTCCAATGACTATTTATAATCAAATATCTGATCTTTATAACCCCATGTAAAAATTGTTTTCGTAAAACATATTATGATTGTGTCATTTTTACTTTTACATTAAATAAAAAGTTATTTATGTCATTTCCCAACCAAAATGTCTCCATGGGGTCCCCAAGTTGACCCATGGCTTGTCTTGGTCGGCCATGACACAACCAATAAGGTTGGGACATGTGTCTAGGTCATTTCATATTATTAAAGCATTATTTATACCTTAAACTACACTAATTACCACTAATCGCGATTAAAAACTTAATAAGTTACTATTCACCAAAAAATTATTTTAATCTCATTGAACCACATTTTACTTCTTAATGACAACCATGTATGTCGGATTTTCAAAATTCAATACACATTAATGGTAAACTTTCATTTAACTGAAAAATCAGTTTGCTTGATTATCACTTAGTGGTTTCACTATTCATCAAAAATTGAAGTTTTTCAGAAAATTACCAAAAATTCACCCTAAGCTATATTTGATATTCTGAATTCAAAAATGAAGTCTATTTTACAAAATTCAAATCATATAATTCACATTAATTAATTTAATAATTAATTCCCGCTGCCAGAGCAAATAGCGTGTTTTTACAAAACAATAAGTATCAAAAGATTGACACCAGTTTAAGTCTAATTTCAAAGTGAAATTGATTCCAATGACCACCACTGGATAAAATGGTAAAAATATATTCTAATTTCACTTCAAAACCAATTCAAAACATAATCTAATCATATAAATAAATTAGATTAAAAAGCAGTTTTGATGTAAAATGCAGTATTTTTCACTATTCATTAAAAAATGAACATTGTCAGAAAAATACCAAAAATTCACACAAGGTAAATTTTGATGTCCCAATCATAAAGGATAAGTTTATTTTGAAAAACATAGTTTATAAAATTGTCAAAATATAGATTCAAAAATGGTTTTCCATCAAAAGGCAGTAAAACAATCTTTTAAGAATATTAGTGTATTCCATGCATAAGATTGTATTTATTTTCATTTTAAGCCTCTATAACACTATCTTAATCATTAATAAACATATATAAAAATATATATTATTCATTACTTACTTGGGATGTTACAATAGTTTTCTTAAATCTTTGTTTTAATAAAAATCTCAAAAAGATCGGATTCATGTTTTCAACCGTCAGATCTGATCGCAGCTCATTCCAACCGTTAGATCAACTGTGGAATGTGAACCGTCGCCTCGTTGCCTATATAAAGGGGACCCAAATTCTGGTCCCACATCGATCTCAATCTCTCGCGTCCTGAAGCTCTGCCTCTCTGATTTAAGGCCGTTTCGAACTTCTCAGAGAACTTCAGATCTGAATGTCTGCGGAGTTAGCATCTCAAGAAATGTCGTTCACTAAGCCTATTTCTCAGTGGATGGTTTATAGAGAAAGGTTAGTCCATCCAGTTTTCTTCAGCAACTACGATTCTATCATTTCAAAGAATATTAAGTTGAATGGCTGGGAAGATGTTGCGGTATCAAAAACCGGGAACCAAGATGAAGTATATTCAGATTTACTTGTCGAGTTTTATGAGTTAGTTTCTTTCTTCAAGGAAGATAATAGGGAGAATTTCTCTTTTAAGTCTTATAGAAGGACTTACAAGCTTTCTCACACCAAGGCTGCAAGCTTGGTAGTGCTGTCTTATGAAGGAGAAGCTGAGTTTATTTCACATGTGTTGCCAGACTCTAAGGGTAGCTTCAACAAGGAAAAAGCCTTAGAAACTCTCGGACTGGCTGATGACAAGGCTCCGAAGATTGTAGGTCTATCTACAAACTTCCGGATTCTGGAGTTATGGGTGAAAGGACTTATCGTACCGAGGAAAGGTGATAAAGATAGCTTGAAGAAAAGTGAGATCTATATCTTAGATTTCCTGATAAATCTAAGGAAGTTTAACTTGATGAAGCATATTCTTCTTACTACTGAAAATTTGAAGAAGGGGAATCTGAGAGCTCAGATTATTATGTATCCAGCAATCCTCTCCAAGTTGATTGTTCGGTGCCTTGAGTCTTTCAAGAAGGCTTGAAAATCTAAGCCAAGATTTTGCAAGATCATGCTGGTCAGCAATGGTACTCTTAAAAGGATGAATGTGGCTTTCAACAAGGAAACTGGTGAATTCTTCGATTTGCCAAATCAAGAAGAAACGGCTCCGAAAGCTGCTGAACCGGAATCATCTAAGCCAGTAAGGAATAGAAATCTGAAAGAAGTGGAAGTACAAGTAGAGAATCCTAAGTCTAAGGAAGTCCATTCCGCACCTCCAAAGCCTAAGAAGAAGAAAGCCTATCCTAATGAGGTTGTTACAAAGTGGAGAGATGATAAAGAGAAAAGGAAAGAAGGGGATCCGCAGTTCGGATTGGACCCTGCGGAGGCTAAGGCCTTGAAGGAGAAAACTGCTGATGAGCTTGAAAGACAAGCAAAGCAAAAGAAGCTCAAGAAGAAGATGTCTGAGGCTGAGGTAGCTCAAGATTTATTGAAATTCAATGAAATGGTTTCAGCAACCATTCCAGTTCCGAGATCTTTCTCCTTGGAATCTCTACCTGAGACTCCAAGAAGAAATCTTGTTGCTCCAGGAGAAGCTGTTTCTAAGAATACTGAGGAGGTAGAGCAAGTTGAACAAGTGGAACAAGTAGAAGAGGGTGCTGAAGGAAGTGGTGAAACCGGAGATGTGCTGAAACAAGTAGATGATTACAAAGGGACACCTTCAGAACACTTATCACTCCGGACTTCAGAAGCTGAATCTTCGAAGCTAGTTACTCCAGTAATGGAATAAGAGAAAGGAGAAGAAGAAGTTTCCTATCATGGAGAAGAAGAAAAACTTTTACATGATATTTCTCAGATGAAAAACGTAGAGGATGGTATTCAGGAAGTTGCTGATGAGGAAGATAATGTTGTTCAAGTTTCTGATAGTGAGAAGAGAACTCCGGAACAGGATTCAATTCCGTAAAAAGACAAGGGAAAGAAAATTCTTGCTGATACTCCGAGCTCAGAAGTAAGGAAGAGAAAGGAAACTGGTAGTTCTTCAAAGAGAAAGTTGGAGCTTATTGACGAAGAAAACTCTCCAAGCAAGATTTCAGATTCGGAGTCATCCTCGTTGGGGCATGACTTTGTTGTTCAGTCCTTAAAGAAGTTGGTGGGAACCATTCCGACCTTCTCTAGTATTGACTCAAGATGCCAGATGCTCCAACATGTGTTGAATCAGAAAACCGACTCCATATCTATGGTTATGGATAAGTGCGTCGAGATTGAGGCTCAGTTCAAAACCTTCTTTGTTGGTTACGAAGCTCATAAAAGATCTTGAAAAAGGATGACAAGCTGGTCTAAGAAGACTGTGGAAGAGATGAGGTTATTCGATGATTTTCAAGATAATGTTAAAGATGCCTTTGAGACCGAGGACAAGAAGATAAATGAGCTGACTTCCTCCTTTGAAGAAAAGCTTACAGAAGAAAAGAACTTCCGGATCCAAGAAGTCAGGGATCTGAATGGGAAGTTGAATTCTGTTTCTCAGAATTGGAAATTTGAAAGGGATCATCGGATCGATTTTGAAGAAAGGATGAAGGCTCAGGAAGAAAAGATCCAAGCTCAGGAAGAAAAGCTGAAAGCCTAGGAAGAAAAAATTGAAGCTCAATCCGCAAGAATAGTGGTCTTAGAGAAGCAATATGAAGAAGATCATAAAGACCTAAAGAAGATCAAGACTATTCTAAAGGGGATCATGTCAAAGGAAAAAGATCCGAAATGACCAAATCCGATCTTTTTGTTGTATTCTTTTTGTTGCTGAGATTTCAAAATTAATGAAAGTTGTGCTTGTCGTTTCTTTTGTTGTCATTACTAATCTTCCAGGTACTTTGTTATTTTTTCCATTCCCTCCAATTCTTTTTGAAAATCACAAAGGGGGAGAAAGAAAAGATCCTTAAGAAAAAGAGGAACTCTAATAAAAGTTGATCAAAGGGGGAGAAAGAAAAAATACCCAAGGAAAAAGAACTCTAATAAGGGTTTATTTAAGGGGGAGTTTTTTTTCTTAAAAAAGACCTTCTTATGAAATATCACTCCGGAAATATGAATACAATCCTTAGAGTTTCAAAGCCTAAGGGGGAGTTAGTCGTATTCATCTATATCCTTAAAGCAAGGGAGATAAGCATTAATATGTTTCTTTCTTCTTAGAATTTTTTTTCATAAGGATGTTTGTGCTTTCCAAAAAGGGGGAGATTGTTGAGTCAATAAGGTTTTCCTTATGACTTTTCCATTCCTTCTTGTTTTGAAAATCAAAAACACCTTATCTTTAAGAAAATTGCTTTTATAAGGAAAATTGCTTTCTTAAGGAAAATTTTCTTTCTTAAGGAAAATCTCTTTTATAAGAAATATTATCCTTATCATATTTTCATCCATATTTTTCATAAGTATGAGATTCGGATTCATTTTCTCGGAATCATTGAAACTTTGATATAAAGCATTCTGTTTTAGGATTTGGATTCTGGATAAGAACTATAAGGAAGTTTCATTCCGAATTCTGGATATGAACTCTGACTAAGTTCTATTCCAGATTCAGGATACGAATTCTGATGAAGAATTCTCATTACGAATTCTAATGAAGAAATCTCATTCTGAATTCTCATTACGAATTCTGATGATGAATTATCATTACGAATTCTGATGACGAATTCCATTACGAATTCTGATGACGAATTCCATTACGAATTCTGATAACAAATTCTCATTACGAATTCTGATGATGAATTCTCATTACGAATTCTAATGAAGAATTCTCATTACGAATTCTGATGAAAAATTCTCATTACGAATTCTGATGACGAATTCTCATTACGAATTCTGATGATGAATTCTCATTACGAATCCTGATGATGAATTCTCATTACGATTTCTGATGACGAATTCCTATTCCGAATTCTCATTCCGAATTCACCTATTAAACAGAATTTGAGTATCTTTGTTTTATACACTCTGAATTAATTTAGACTCTGAAAAATATCTTTATTTGACTCCGAACTTTTATATTTCTTACACTTCTAAAATTTGTCTACTCTTTATTATTGTTCTTTACACTCCGAACCTTCACTCCAAAGTTTTCATTCCGAACTTTAATGTTAGAGTTAAAACGATGTCGTACATTCTGTTATACTTGTCTTGTTATAAAACGATTTCGTATGTTTTGTTATAAACTAACCGTTGTCTAAGTGACATGTGTACAGGTCCCTCCGATCTTTAAGGAAAATATGATCGTTGGAGAAGGAGCCGACCTTACCTATAAATAGGAGCTCATTTGAAAGAGCTCGAGGCATATAACTGATGAAAGTGCTGAAAGGCTGAAAAATTTGCTTGAAGTGATTTCTAGAGAGAGAGGCTCTTATTAACTCTCAAAGCTTCGTGCGACTCCGAAGGTTGGTAATTACATTCGAGGGCTTCCGGGGATAGGAAGACTGAGGTGCCGACTACCTTAAAGTTCGAGGGCTTCCTTGCTGAGGAAGACAGAGGTTGCCAACTACCTTGAAGTTGAAGACTTGCGGGGATAGCAAGACAGAGACTTCGATCTTCGTATCAAGGGCTTACCCTGGTGTGGGTAAGACAGACTTGCTTGAAAGTATAAATCAAGGGACCTTTATCCAAGGTTGTTGGATACCCTTCTCTTTGGGTTAAAAGACTTATATCTTGTTACTAGTAGTTCTACTACTTGTTTTTTTTTCCGCTGCATTTTGTAATATAAGGAAAGTATAACTTTCTTATACTTCCTTACTTGTACTCTGATTAATTTAGATTCTATACGCTTTAAGGTAGAATCTCATATTGTAACCTTTTGTTAAGTTTCAATTTCCGGAACCATATTTCTGGAACCTACTTTCAGAATCTCTTTCCAAGTTTTTATTCGGTGTTAGAGGTGTTGTGAATTTTCTTAGTTTAACTTTGTTAAACTTAGCCTTTTCCTTTACTTAAGGAAAACATAGTTATTCTTAGCTAACTTTAAAGGTTCCAAAGGAATTTTTAAAGTATACAATTCACCCCCCCCCCCCCCTATTGTATATTGAGCATCTACATTACTATTTCGATCCTACAAGGGGTACATGGCATTTCTCACCAAATATGGAACTCTCAGTGTCCAAAAATATCTCATCGAATGTAATTTTCTATATTCATAGCATGTTGTTACAGTACATGGAATGTAGAGTTTGGCTCGGCGCTCGGTGTGTGATGTCTATTCAAACCCGTGTATTTTCAAAATTACAAAGGGTGTACTCTACAAAAAACATCATGTAGGGGATAGGACGACACTTAGTGTGTTTCATCTTACCAATATCATGTACATTTCTATGTGTATAGGGTGTTATATTTCATACAAGGTGTGTAGGTCCATGTAGACTCTTAGGAATGTACTCCATGTACAAGTCGAGCTAGCCATATAGGTGTTATGTGGTGTCTTGGAGGCCCACATGGTTTGTGATATTTAACTCCATTAGAAACCCTAGCCACTAAATAGAGGCAAATATAGGGTTTGTGTTCTTCTAAACTACATGTTTTTTATATCATAGTTTCACAAAATATATAGAAAATTCACTAGTATTAGATCATATCGTCACTGACTTTTCTCCAATCACAAATCTCAGAAATAAATATCCATATCCAATTTGACCGGAACTTCAATGGATTCTAGTGGGTGTATTATTATAACCCATTTATTAAAAAATCCATCTCATTTCCATCTTGAAAACCCCACATGGAATAACTCATTTTAACTCTTCCAACCACACTGACATCGAATCACTATTATCACGGGTTGTTGGACCTCATCCACCCATTTCTAAGAAACACCTATCACCACACCATCGGAGAGATCCCCTCAATATGGCTCGCAAATAAACCATCATCCATATAGTCATTGGATTTATATCATCACTAACATGACTCCTCCATGTCTCAAAATCCCAAAACTAAACCCATGTCAATGATCTTTTATTTCAAATAATTAATAAACAATGATCGGTCCACCCCAATATCATAGAAACATCAACCAACCAAAATGTAATAAATGAACATCAAAAAAAGAGGGATAAAGGAACATAACACAAAGTGAGATTCAATATATGGTGATTTTCATTTAGAATTCAACATCTGAATCCAATGAAAGGGGTGGATTATCAAATAAAAAAATTAAAATAAGAATAAACCACAAATTCCGTAATCCTAGAAGAGAAAATCAACCACTGGACAGCCTAGAAAATGATAATTCATGAATTAATTTAGAATGAATTAATCCACAATATTTACAAAGTAAATGTAGGAAATAAACTAAAAAATAAAATAACATAACTCTCATTGGATTGATCACTAATGCATAACATCTCTACATAATTTCCATTGGAAAGATCCATGAACTTTATTGATGATGATAAGACTTAGGGTATTCTAATCCTTGATCAATGACCTTATCATTATATTATAATTTTATATCCATATGATTCTTCTCCATCATATAAACACACCTTGGGTTATGTAGATAATCCTAGTAAATTCAACAATTAGGGGTTTATAAAGGGGGTTTCATTACGGTTTTATGATTAAAATACTATTAAATTAATAAATTCATTTATTCCTCACATGACAGCACTCTATAGAAGCTTCTGATGCCAACAAGGATTATTTCATGCCCATGGTAAATCTCATGATCCATATTTAATTATGGTATATTTTTTCTTATCTAATTAAAAATTCTGGTGTTAATCCACTATTTCGGTAAAATTGTACACATGTTATATATTGTATTAAATAAATTTTAATATATCTTCATTGAGGCTATATGGGTATTAAAATCCCATACTGACTATATTCCTTACTCTGAAAATATTATTTTAAATATTCCAATGTATCAATTATAAATTTTTGAGTCATTAAATTCTCCCCTCATTCATGGATTTTTATCCCCAAAAAAAGAAAATCATTCCCTTATAGGTGATGATATTGAGCTTGTATTTGGATCTACCACTCCCACCCACTCTACTCAACATTCATAATATTCCAAAAATCACACAAGCAAAGAAACAAAACATACACATGAAGGTTATTCTTTAAATTTCTCTCTAATTCCACTAAAAACCTTAAATAAAATAACTCCACCCACCAACCATTCCTAGCTCACCTCGGTCGACAACATGCAACGAGCCGTGCACATATCTCCTTGCCTATGACATGTGGAATAAATAGTGAACATGGTCTAACTATTTTGGTAAGGATAAAAAGTATTCAACCTATATAACCCTATAAAGTAATAGGAAAAATTTCCTATAAACCTTATATATGTCCTTCTACATCTATAAAACCTACATAACCCTCCATGAGGTGAGATTCATGGGAACATGTCGTCCCCCTTGTCAAGATACAAGGGACTCCTTAATCAGTTTGCATAAAAATTATAATGTATTTGGTCATTACTCATATAATCTTAGGTGGTTTTCACCATCCCTCTCATCACTCACATCAAATCTAATCCCATGAGTGTTGATGATCTTAGATCATTCCATCATAGTAGTGACCTATTGGTTTTCCCATGAAAGGCCTCAAATGGTTTCATAATGATGGTGGAGTGGTAATTGTTCTTACACAAAAACTCCACCAGTGGTAGGGGATCCACCTAGCTGAAACCAAAATCCAACATGTTAGCCTGCAGCATGTCCTACAGAACCTAGCTGGTTTAATATGTCTGGTCATCTGTTCAGGGGAGAAATGTCATGATCAAATGCAACTAAGTCCTAAAGGCATATTATAATCCTCTCTATAATCATGACATGAAATAGGAATCACAGTATAGTATTATTGTCAGGATAAATCCCTGAATTTTTAATATCTTTTTTAAATAAAATCATCTCAATCTCTCTACTAAAATATTCCCTTAAATGGCTAGGAATTGCGATGACTTTGTGAGATAATCTATGATCACTAAGAAAACATAATTATCTATAGATAATTGTGGATGTCCTATCATGAATACTATAGAGATACCATCACACCTCCACTCCATCATGTCAATGGTTGGATCTAAACTCACTAGAACATGGTTATGGACCATTACCTACTAGAAAATAGGGCAATGAGATACAAACTCTACTACACACCTATTCATCCCTATACAAAAAAACTAAAATCAAAGGTCCTAGTACATATTTTTCACTATTTGATGTATTGATAAGGGGGTTCATTAAACTCTCTTAGAACCTCCTCTCACAGTGTGATTGGTACCATTGTTTGTCCTTGAAAAAGGATTACATTCTCCCCGCATTCAAAAACTCCATTAAGAGAAAACCCTGTGGAAATCTAAACATGAAAGTTATCATAATCAATATTTCTAATATGAGACTCATTAAAATGATTAAGAAGTTTAGGGGTAAAAAACATTGATTGTGTGTAAGATTCACGACCCTCATCCACTTAGGATAGCTAAAATGAGGCCAATTTCTCTAACACCTCACTCGAAAATAGTGAATAAGATCTCCTATTAAGAACATCTACTACCGCAGTCATGCCCCTAGGAGACTTCTAAGCTAGAACTTCCTCACATGTTGTTGTTTCTAACTCATTTGTATCTTTTGAGATGATATATCCTAGCATTTGGACCTTTAGAATCCATAACTAACACTTCAAGAGCTTCTCATAAAGTCGGTGCTCACATAACATGTCTAGAACCATTCTCAAGTGTCTCGCATTCTCCACCTCTGACATCAAGTACATAAGGATTTAATTGATGAATAATACAAAGAATCAGTCTAATAAGGGATAAAATATCAGGTTTATAAGTCCCATTAACATTGTTTTTGAATTCTTCAAACCAAAGGGAGCCACAAAGTACTTGTAGTGACTATAAAAATGTTGGAATTCTATATTAGGTATATCCTCGTCTCATACTTAGAGTTGGTCATTACACATCCTAAGGATAAAATCTAAGAAACACTTTTCCCTTAACCACTATGTGATGAAGTCATTGATTCTATGTTATTCCATCCTAATAGTCACCTAGTTCATGAAACATTAATCCACACATAACCTCATGCTCCAAGTTCCCTTCTTGATGAAAAACACTAGGTCTTCCCAATGGAAAAAATGGGTGTAGGAAATACCTATTCTCTTTAAATTATTTAAATGCACTTGTATCATTCGTAGCTCTACATGGTCATCATATACACCTGTATAGATATTGTCCCATCTATGGGTGTAGGTATATGTAGAAGTCAAACTTTTTATGGGGAGGTAAGCTTGGAACATCCTTCGGAAATACACCCCCATAAACCTCCACCACCAAGAAAATTTAAAAGGTCATAGCATCCCACAATCCAAGGTTTGTACTAGAAAACTGGTAGGAAATCTATTATATAATCCTAAAAATGAGTTTATCCTACTTTTTTGGAGACCTATACTTTTAAAAGAAGGAAATTTTCATCTTACAAACTTGGATACACTACAACCCTCACTAATAATAGTTAAAATTGGTATAGACACTACGAAACCAAATCATATCAAGGATACTATCATAGGGCTTCATTTCTACCATGAAAAGCTTCCACGAAAGGCTCTCTCTCCTCACAGAGTTAGGTTACACTATCGGAAGAACTGTACGCTCATCAAACCATCTTCAGTAGGAGCCTCCAAATAAAAGGTTCAGGATAGAAGGATACATTATTATCATTAGGTGCTAAACAAGAGGATTGATCAAGAAAAAATGGATTGTGGCTATGTACTAAAACCACATTTGAAGTATAGAAGACACAATTCATACCTCAAAACACACCCTAAGCATGAGGGTCACATTACCCTACTAACAAAATACATCATTCCACTTTTTTACCTATTCTTCATAATCACGGATCACTCTGACACCTTAGCACCTCAAAATAGTCCCAAACTTTCAAATAAAAAGGAACTCATTTTCTACACCTTGACACTATCCAATTTGAGCATTATTGACTCACCCACATGACTTTAAATCATGTCGTAAGAGAACATATCTTAGTGGGGGAAGTTCCCCTATTATTTTCATGCTTGAAGAAACATCAAAAATCACCAACATAGGTCTCTATCCTGAAATATGATTCATTATAGAAGTATCTTCATATGGGCTACCAACTAGAGGAGTCCTAACTAGGAAAAACACTCACACCATAGGCTAGATCCAGTCCTCTACCACTTAAGGATGGGGGGTATGGCTCAAAAAAAAGCATGGAAAGTAACTACCTTTAAAACTCATTAATTACACTCAACATTGATATTTCATATTCCAAAACTACTTGAAGAAATTGTTGCTCAACCTAATCAAAAGATTCTTCTTGAACCATTGGAAGTGGGTCATCGTACTACCCAATGGGTGGAGGTACCGCTCATTATCCATATAAAGGAACCACCTCCTACACATATACTTAAACTCAAGACTAATCTCTATGTTTATCATAATCATGATCCAACTATAGAATCCTAACTAGTTTTTATCATGGAGGCATCCCAAAATAGCCAAGACACACAAGTGTCAGAAGAGTATATATGGGGAGTTGGCTAAAGAAGGACATGGAAACCACAACCCATTCTTATATGATGTGTACCAATGTTTTCCTTATGACTAGTAACTATATATTCCAATTAAAAAAGTTTTTTATCATAGTCCTACTGAATAGATACATCATTTATCCCACCATCACTAGGTTTCCTACCCTATAAGCTGAACTCAAAATTCTTTATCATTATTTCCCTTGTTCCCAAACCAAGCCTCAAAACTAGGATATCACCAAAATCCAGTCCTATAAAAACATAATTTAATACCACACAATCATAACCTAGTCTAATATGGCCCACTTGGCTAACGGTAAGTTAATAATGACACCCCAATCTGGCCTCTAATAGTCTAGGGGTTTCTGACTAGTGTTGAGTAAGCATCATACCCATATGGGATGCCTCAGCCTAAAGTACCGTTATAAAAAAAAACTCCAAGTAACAATATAATGTTGAAAGGAATATAGAACTAATACCAAGGAGAATACATAAAAATATATCCCAAATTAGAGTATGAAATAAGTGTGGGAATGTAATGGGCCAAATATAATCCCCAAAAAACTAAAAAAGAGTCCAACCATCTATAAATGAGGGGATTTCTATAAAATGAAATACATGGACACAAAATTGGTTTGTTTATAAAAACTAATCTTTATATTCTCTTGATCCTAATATGACTCTATTTTAAATATTTTCATTTTCATAATATATGAAATGTGTTGGTAGATCTCATGTGCATGTGACTATAACAATACTGAGTAGGACACCTCACAATCACTAAACATAATGTATCAAGATGGAGTTCAGGTAAACATCATAAAGATATGTCAATAAAAGTATGTGACAATATAAAAATTACCATAATAACTTAGATATTATCAATATAGACACTAATTATCAAGGTTAACTCACACCCTCACTACGATCTTTGGATTCTAATAGAGTCTTAAAGGTAACATCCTTCTAAGAAAACTCACTTATCAAGACTCATTATACTAATGGTACTCATCCAAGATAACATACCCATTGGTAATTTACATGAATAAAGACTAATGAAAATGATATATCTCAATTGAGTTACTCATTTGATCAGAAAACAACTTACTGGGAGATAATAGATTTTGATACATAGGAAGGGGATCACATCCGGGGCCTCTGTGGGATACCTAACACTAACTATATTTACCTACGAGATAGGGTATTAAACACTAGTATATTTAGGTTAAATGATAGCCAACTATAACTAGGTATAAATATAGAAATTATGATCCAACCTTGGTCCTCACTGAGGAATTCATGTTCTAATTATCTAAGGGTATCTTATATACAAAGAATAGGACTATACGCCATGCTAAAACCCTCATCGGAGTGGACTGAGGAAGCTTTTCATGGGTAAAGGTAAATCACCCGAACTAAATTAGAAAGACGAAACACACCCAAATAAAATGGTCTAAGGGAACTCACCCAAGCTCTTATCATAGTTGTTCTAAGAATAAAAAGGTCTCTAACATTCCCAAGAAGTACACAGCATGTCCCTAGGTGTATATGATGTGTCTCATAGAGTCTAGTCCTACCTGTTTCCTTTTTCTCACATGGAATGTACTTATTCATATACAAAACGTGTTGCTACAACACCTGACTTTTAGAGGTTGGGCTAAAACTTGGTGTGCTCCATATGTTCAAGCCTGTGTATTTTCATAAGTACATAGGGTACAGTTTGTAGTACCAAGGCCTTCAATTGGCATGTGTCATCTTCCGAAGCCTATGTACCTTCTAAAGTACATGTGGTGTTCCTCATTGTACATCGGGGAGAAAGGAACAAAACACAAAGTATGCTTCGATCTATGGCCATATTCATTTGGATGTCATCGTCGAATCCAAATAATTTGGTTGAGTATCAAATCAAAAACATAAAATAATAATAAACCTCAAATTCATAAATCCAAGAAAATAAAATCAATCATTTTACAAACCAATGAATAATTACCCAAAAATTAATTTAGAAGGAATTAATTCATGTTTGTATCAAACTATAAATAGGGGATCAAAAACTATATAAAACTCCTTATGTTGGGTTATGTTGATTTTTGATGAAGAAAGTTTGTTCATCATTATAGTTAGTGAGATCTAATAACTCCATCGATGATAATGAGCCTCATATTACTTTGATCCTTGATACATGACCTCATGATCATCATCCAACATGCTCTCTGTTAGAGTTATATCCATACTCTCAATACCCATAGGTTTATATGTCTAACCTTAGGGAATTCACCAAAGTGGGGTTCATAATGGGAGATCCATTATTCTTTTTGAGTAAATGTTAATTTAATTAATAAATTCATTTAATTCATTTAATTCATTTAATCTTCCCATGATGTTATAGTAATGAAGCATCCAACACCGATAACATTTATGTCGCACCTACGGTAAAAACCCAAACTCTAGAATTAATGGTAGTATTAGAATTTCTATTTGAGACACAATTCAGTAGTTAATCTAATATTTTTTTAAAATTACATGTATGTGATATATTATATTTAATATTTTTAATATATCACCACTGAGGATTCACGGGTCCTAGAATCTCACACCGACCCCACAGCTTACTTTGAAATATTAACATTAATTTATACCCATTATAGATGAAATGGGTTTAATTTTTTGATTCATCAAGTAAAATTTTTATGAGTATGGATTTTTGAGATTTTCTTGAGGAAGGAAAATTTTTTGTGTATAGTAAAATAATATTTTTTTATGAAATACGGCAACTTTTATGATATCATCATGACATAAATATAATAAAATAATTTATAAAACTTATGGAAAAAATAATGCATGGTAATATACAAAATATATCATAAAAAAATTCAAAACATATAAATTATAATTTATTTCATTATAAATATTAAAATCATTTTCATTATTTATGAAGTGCTTACGCAGGAATGGAAAAGACGAATCTAGTATCATAATGATAATAATAGAGAAGAAAAATTGTTTTCATGACATGGTTAGAAAATATTTTGTATAATTGAGGGTTATTATTAATTTTTTAACTTTTTAATTATATAACAAGATTCTTACCCAAATTATTTTTTGATTCTTGTTCAATGTGAGAAAATTCAAAATAACATTTTAAATAATTTTATATAAAATAAATGAGAGTAATAAAAATATTTTATGAAAATAATATTTTATTCTAAACATAATTGACTTAATTTTCTGAAGTTTATTTATTTATTTTTTGAATAAATAGATACCTTAACTCCTATTGTAACGCTGACATAGTTCTTGTGAAAGTAGTAGAAAAATAAAGTAAATGATCTTTAAAACACTAATCGTACTTTTTTGGATGATTTAAAATTTACCATTAATTTTGAAGATTAATATAAAATTTTAGAGTTTTTTGAAAGGTTTATATTCAAATTAAGTTAATTTCTTGTTGTTTTCAAAGTCAAATTAAATAAATAGTGTAAAAATGACATTAATGATATTTTATATTAAATAGTATTTTATTATATATTTTTTAAATTCATTATAATATTTTAATTTGACCATTAGGATGGTAAATTTTTTAATATATAATTATTTTTCCATTTATGAGTCATTTTTTATCTTAGAAGTAAAATTATTACCCTTTAATATCGAAAAAGTCATTAGCACTATTAAGGTTAAAATTGAATAATCAAGGGTTTAAACTTAAAAACAATGTTTAAAATAATATCTAAACAAATATAAATTGATTGGATGATTAAATTAAAAATATATATTTTTATATTTTAATAAATTCCGTTCTTAATGCATTTTACATGAATTTGAAACATATTATATTATATTATTTCATATATTACAATAAATTACATTAAAGATATTTTCTAATAAACAGTATTTTATTAAATGGTTAAAAATTCATAAAAATAATATATGAGGACTATTGTATGTAATATGGCTTAAAATATACATCATGTTCCATTTAAGGATCATTTTTCCTTTTATAATAACTTTATTGACCCCAAAATATTAAAAAAACATTGATATCATAGTAGTTGTCAAAAATGTTAAAGAGGGTTAAAACAAATTGATAAGGGTGAAAACATAGTATAAAATTTTCAAAAAAAATATGAGATTATTTATAAAAATTCTCATATTATATTAAAATTATATTAATTTTTATCCATTTTCCCTTGAAAATTAATTTTTATTACTTTAATATTTTAAGTAATATCAAGAGTGTCCCTCTCCTCACTTATAAAATGGCACCCCATCTCCTCTTCTATACACACATAAAGAGCCATATGGTTCATCCAATACCTAAAACAATCCATTAAAAAATACCTACCAATAATCTTTATGTCTTACTTTTGGTATAATACCAACCCTATTGGGCTTAAGGTGTCAATAAAATAAGGATGTCTGAAGAAGAGGTCTATATTTTAACATAATATTTTAGTTTTATTTATTCTTAAAAATAATTAAATAATTATTAAATAATTATTAAATAATAAAACCAGTATATTAAATATACTTATATGTTATTGTAACAAATTCATAACCTATATCCATATTCTCTTCTATTGAATGGGAAATAAAATTGTCGTTCCTGTGTACGGATGACTACTGCCTCATGAACTAATGTAATTCATTTTCCACCACCTCACCCAAATAGTTATAATGATGGATTTAAAGTAAAAATATGATACTAATGAAATTATTATCATTATATATTTATAGTTTATCATTTATTTTCTTACTATTCTTTCCATTGAAAAATGATAGCATTATTAGTGCGTTTGTGTGGATTATCACCTCCATAAAGATATATGATTTGTTTTTCATCACCACAATACATTGATGATATATATATAAGTGAATTTAAATTTATAATATTATATTTATGAGATAATAATAATTTTTTAAATATTAAATATCACTTATATTCTTTCCATCAGGATCATTGAAAAATGGAAACGTTACATATGTGTACATACAACCTACGGTCTCCATGATTGTAACATAGTTCATATTTCATAAAAATATTGTATAGTTTCTTTTAAAAGTATAAAATAATAAATAAAAATGATCATTATTTCATTATTATTATTCTTTAGATAACATAATAATGACCTATTTGACCGTATTCTACTTACCATAATCATTTTTGGAAATATGTACTGAATATCGTCAAAACATCAGATGTGAAATTAATTGATAAAGTAATTATATATAATATGGTAATAAATAAAATAAAAGAAATAATAAACATGAAAATGTTTCTTCATAAAATAAATAATAAACATAGTTTTTTTATTCATGAAGATAACTAACGTTGGTGATGATTCGAACTCGGGGTAAGGGTTCATCTATATTAAAAACCTCATTTAAAATGCTTTAATGTATTTTTTTCTAAATATTTTTCATCATTGTCGATATTCATAAAATTATTATATTATTGTATTTATATGGACATAAATGAATAATAACGGAAATTTTATGTCAATTTTGACATTCTTTAAAACAGTTTCGAAAGGAATATTTTTAGGTATTTTATACTCAACCTTTTGATAAAAATGTAAAAGGAATGTTCTGTTTTAATATATACAATGTCAACGGTTTTTCCCACCCCTATAAATGTTGATTGATTTTTGGTTTCATTTACATGATTTAATTTTTTATTCAAATAAAATCAATCTTTTCCTTTGCTTTTATTTTTTTCAAAACGAGTTATAATTGTAATGGATATTTTGATTTCCATAAATTTATTTCTTATATGCACAGAGAATATTTTTATATAAAATTTCATGGGATATGATTATTTTATGGTTATTAGTAATTTTTTATAAAAATGGGTGGCACCATTATAAACCAAGGTTGTTTGGTTACATTATAAACCAAGGATGGATGGTTTTTTATAAACCAAGAATGGGTGGTTCCATTATAAATCTAGAATGGTTGGTTCCATTATAAACCAAGAACAAGTGATCCTAATATAGCTTTCCAATGTATAGGGTATTTGTAAGACTAATTATAAGATTGATATAAATTTTTTTTTCCAAAGTTACCTAAATTATTTATCTATTATATAAATAGGTTTTTATTGAAATATTATGATTATTCAAGGTGAGATAATGATATTATGTTTAAGGAAATTATATTCTACTTTTAAGAATGAATTGTATAACTTTATCAAAATGTTTCATGAGAATTTCATGATTTAAAATTAAAATATATGAGTTTTATTTTTCCTTTAATATTTCTTATGATTTTTTTAATGAAAATATTTGGGCAGTAAAATTTGTTTTTTGAGTTTGAAAATATTTATTTTGATCTCAAAGTATATTTTGAAAAAGGAAAATGTTTATGATTATTCATAGAATAACCAGTTTTATTCTATATTTTTATATATACCTTAAATAAATTTTTAATTAATTTTAATAGGTTTTAAGTATGAGAAAGTAAAAATTATAAGTCAGGTTGAAAATCAGAATATTTTTTAGGAAACTAAAATTTGTTTCTTTTTAAAATTTGTATATCATTGGTAAAATTGATAGCGAGAGTATATCTCTAGATTTTAATGTATGGGTTTGTTATGTAAGAGTTCTGAACTAATTCTCTAATAATATAAAAATAAATGATCATTGAAATGAAATAATATGAATTATTTTTTAATTATTTAAGAGTGTTTAAGGATGGGTCCTTAGAGTTAGTATCATAGGAAAGGTTTAGATAAAGTTGGAGATTACGATGATTTTATGGGAGAGTAACTTTAGAGTGATGTATACTGTCATGGGTCTATAATATTAAAGTTGATAATAAGTTCATAGTATTATCAAGAAATATTTTTGTTTTTAGTTGTGGTATTTTAAGGTGATTAATCGTGTTTTTAGATACATTTTATTTGGTTGAGGTATATGCAACCATTAAGTTTAACATGTGAAAATGTTATTTGAGGAAGAAAGCATAAACATTCTGTATACATAATTTTAAAGGTATTTATAAACTTTAATGTTTAAATGATATTTAATATTGAGGTAATTATATGTTATTGAAATTTTGTAAAATATGGTTTATCATATAGATAACCATTTGATTGAAATGTGATTTGGTCATTAGTTGACTAATGTTATTTTAGAATAAGTTTTATATTTTTAGAACTTTATATAATTAATTTAAATGGAAATATTTTAGTATAGAATTGGATATTATTTTATTAATAAAGGTTAAATTATCTTTTAGAATGATAGATTTTAATAAAGATTTATTGTGATTATGCTTATTTATGGAAATGATTATCATAACATAGAGATTATATGACTAAGGAACCTATATTTCTGGTATGATACTTTAAGAATGATTGATGGTATTTGGAGATAAATGTTAAAATTATCTTGGAAGTATATGTTATCAAATCATTCTAATTTTTGGGTTTTAATATTTTTCAATAATACTTTGAATTATTTTAAAGATAGTAATTTATGTAATTATTTAGTTTTAACTTTGGGTATTACTGTTGAATTTGGGATATTAATATATAATTTCTTCTTATTAAGGTTTATTCATTTTGGAAATTATCTTACCTTGTGCTAAGAATTTTTGTTTTTATTTATTTCTAAATATTTGAAGAATATATTTTTATCCTTTTTTGGATTATGTGATCCATTATAATTTACTTTTAGTGCTTTAGTCATGAAAAATTCATCATGAATACTCATAATTGGAAGAAAAATGTGAAACTAGAGTTGTCATTGATTGGATGATGAAATTATACATCTCAAGTAAGTATATTTTATTATGTTATTAGTTTAGATGGTATATAAATTTCTCAACTCTATAAAAAGGATGTTGAAACAGAAATGTTTTCCCATTTCCTTCATTTCTGATAAATCGAGGGTCATTTTTACACACTATTTATTTATTGTTTTGTGGTTATTAACTTTCTCATGATCATTCACCTCCTTGTGAAAAATATTATCTATCATTATCCATCATTATTTAGACATTTAAATTCCCTTATATGCCTATATTTTCACTTCCCACTAATATTATCTAATTTAGAAACATATTATGTGTTAATCAAGAAGACCTTCATATTTCCTTTTTCCTCTATTCCAATGTAATCTTTATTAAACCTTATTTGGATGTGTTGTTTCAACCAAGGTATATTCAAATTTGAAAACCTTGATTACTAAACATGATTTAAAATTTAGAGGATGAAATTTATTAAGGGGTAAGAATGTAAAATGTGGATATTTTAAAAATAACACTTTGTTTGATAGTGTATACAACACGTAACACTAATCCTAAACGAACCATGAAATATTATTTTTTATATATGTTCATTATATCCTGCATATTTAATTGGTGGACATAAATATAAATAAAAAATATTAAATATATATAAATATCATACTCAATTAAAAATTATTTATTGATTTCTAGGAAATACTAAATCAATTTTCAAGAAAGTTATTTTATGCTTCAAAAATTTGTTTTCTTCAAAAATGATTTTTATTGACTTTTTTATAGAATAATATAATTATGTTTTATCAATTCAAGAAAATACATTTTATAAAAAAAATATATTTTTTAAAATAATCATATAAAAATTATCTTATGGTGAAATTTTCATATTTTTATGAAAATGTTGATTTATCAGGGAGTAGTAAAAAATACTGATATTGGTAAAACTATAATTTCTTTTCCTTAAAAAGTGCCATTACGATTGAATATGATCTTAAAGTAATATAATACAAATTTATTTATAAATAATATAATTAATTACAATGGAATCATCTTTATAACTTATTTTTTGTATAAGTTCATTTTGGGAACAAAAACAAATTTTTCAACAAAAAATTACATTATATTTTACGTATTTATATTAAAAGTAAATTATTCCACTTATAAGAATTTAATTTTATTAAATGGGGTTTATTTTTTTATTTTTTAAATTTAAATTTTTATTTTATTTATTTTTTAAATTTTTTCTAAAGATGGTAAATTTTAGATGAATAGTAAAAAATACAGTTTTTATGAAATATAATATCTTTTATAAAATAACCTAAACTGAAGTATAATATAATAATTTTTAAAACTTATTTAAATAATCATGTGTGATAAAATAATAAAAATATCATTTAAAAATAATTTAAAATATATAAACTATAATTTATTTCATGACAAATATGAAAATCATTTTTACTGTCAATAGTTTCATCACACGACACAAGAGAAGTCAAGTCTGGTATCCTAATGATAATAATGGTGAATAAAACTTCTTTTCATGATTTTTTTATCAATATTATGTATAAATGATAATTTTGATTCATATTTTTGAAATTTTTAGTTTTATAATAAGAATCTTATCCAAATTATTTTGTAATCCATGTGCTAAGCTAAAAAAGTCAAGATAAAAAATTGAATGAGTTTCCATGAAATATAGGTTAGTATATATACTTATTTAATTTTCATAAAAAAATTTTTAACTTAATGTATTTATTTTTATTATTTAAATTTATTTTTAATTTTTAGTGAATAAATTATTATCTTAAATACTTACGCAATGACGACGCATTGCTTCTGCAAGAAGTAAAAAAATCAAGTAAATTATTTTAAAAAATATAAAATTAATTTTTTAAAGTTTTTAAGTTTCCCTTGAATTTTGAATAAAAATATAACATGTTATATAATTTTTTAATGTTTATTTCCAAATTCATTTTTAATCATGTTGTTTTCAATGTCAAAATAAATTAATAGTGTCAGAATTGGAATTATTGATATTTAATGTTAGATAAAATTTTATTAAATTTTTTAAAACCCATAAAAATTTAAAAGTGGAAAATTTTGATGATAAATGGTCTAAAATTCCACTAATTTTCAATTTATGATCCAATTTTCATCTTAAGAGTAAAATTGTTCCCCTTTAATAATGAAAAACACATTACTATAATTAAGGTTAAAATTGGTTAAACAAGGGGTTAAACCAAACTATAAGGTTTAAAATAATATATAAACATGTATAAATTTTATTTTATGATTAAAATAAGAACTTATACTCATTATATTTGAATCAATTTCATTTTGGAACCATTTTAAATTAGTTAGACATATATTATATTATAGTATATCATGTATTTCAATAAATGACATTAATGATTTTTTATAATAAAAATATTTTGTCAAATGATTATAAATTCATAAAAATAAAATATTCATCCAGGAGGATGTTATAGGGTAAAAAATTTCTACCATGATACATTTATGGGTTATGTTTCCTTTTATTTTAATTTTCTTAACCCCAAAATAGTAAAAAATATTAATATCGTGGTAATTGTCAAAAGGGTTAATAGGGGTTAAACCAAAGAGAGAAGCGTGGAAAATAGTATAAACTTATAAAAAATTTATTTTATGAGATTATTTCTACACATAATCATTCAATATTTTAATTATATCTATTCAAATCCATTTAAACAAAAAAATTAATGTATATTAATTTAATATTTTATGTAATTCCAAGAGTTCACATCCACTCCCTAATAAAATCAATCCCCCTCTATTATCCTCTATTCACATAAAGAGACATTTAGTTCAGAAATTACCTAACCAAATCCCTCAAAAAAATCCCTCCCCACATTATATAGGTCTTATTATGGGAAAAATACCAACCTTGTAAGGATTAAGTTGTAAAGAAAAGAATTTTTTCTGAAAAAGAGGTATAGATTTTAACTGAATGTTTTAGATTCATTTCATATTCTACCAAATTTAAATATTATTCAAAATTTATGAAATAAAAAATCATTATATAATATATATTGATATTTTTTATGTTAATTTCATAACATATATTCATCTCCTCTTCCATCATATGGAAAATGAAACTATCATTCATGTGTACAAATAACTACCACACTGCCTCTCATGAGTGGTCATAATGATGTATTTAATGTATATATATGATATTAATGACATAATTATCATTATTTAAAGATAATATATCATATATTTTCTTACCATTTCATCCATTTAAAAATTACAATGTTGTTCATTTTAGGTATGGTTTACCACCTCTGAAAAGCGATGTGGTTCATTTTCTATAAATGCATAGAATGGATTATACATATCGATGTGTTTAAATAAATAATATTATATTTTTTATATAATCATAATTATGTAAATGTTATTTAATATATACCTTATTTCCATCATGATAATAGAAAAATTAAAACATTAATCAAGCGTATGTACAACCTACTATCTCCAGGATTGAAAAGTAGTTCATTTTTCATGACCATATTTCATGGTTAGTTTTAAAAGTAAGATTAATATATAAAATTTATAATTATTGAATTACATTTATCCTAGAGATGCTGTAATAATTACCACTTTGACCATAATCAACTTACCAAAGTCATTTTTGACATATGAGATGAAGATCATCAAAAAAATATGACATGAAATTAATTGATTAATTAAATGTATATAACATGGTAATAAATAAAATAAAAGGAATAAAAAACATGAAAATAGATATTAAAATTTAAATAATTAACATAATTTTATTATTTAATAAATAATTTACTTGCTGATTTGGACTCTAGGTAAGGGACACTTTACTTTAAAAACTTTTCTTGGAATGTTTTTAAGGATTATTTTATAAATATATTTATTTTATGTATATATTATTAAAATTAAATTATTGGTTATTTATATATAACTTAATTAATTATAATATATATTTTATTTTACATTTTAATTTTTTTATATTTTTTATAAAAGTAACCTTTTACATATTTTTTACATAACATTTTGACAGAAAGGAAATAAAAATGTTCTATTTTAACATATATGGTGTCAATGGATTTTCTTGCTGCCATAATTGTTATTTGATGTTTGGATTAATTTAAAATATTTACTATTTTCATTAAAAAACCACTTTCCCTTTTTTATGTATTTTTAAAATGGTTATACATGGAATGGATATTTTATATCTGAAAATGTTTTTTGTATGGGTGAATAGAATATTTTTATACAAGATTTCACGTGTTATTATTATATTATGGTTCTTGGGAATTGTTTATGATGTAGGGTGGTTATTTTATGAACTAAAGAATGGTGGTTCCATTATAAACCAAGGATGGTTTTTTCTGTTATAAACTAAGGATGGATGGTTTTGTTATAAACCATGGTAGGGCGGTAATGTTATAAACCAAGAACAGGTGAGACCGATAAAGATTTTAAATTCCTTGGGTACTTGTACTAGATATTATAAGATTGATATGAAAATAATGTACCAATTTACCTAAAAGATTTATATATTATTTATCTAGGTTTTTAAGAATATATTATGATTTTACAAGGTAAATAATGATATTATTTTTAAAGGAAAGTATACGCATACTTTTTAAGGGTTAAATATATAAGCACGTGAGCCTCAGCCCAATTGGTGAGGTCTCTCTAAGTGCATCCATGAAACCCAGGTTTGAAACCAAGAAGAGAAATAATTTTGGGTTACTATAATAGTAACTGTAGTAGTACTGCGCGGGTACTATAGTAGGTGATGTAGCAATTACTATAACAGGTACTATAGGAGTCAAAACTATTCACCTTGGGCCACCGATTTGGTATTGGAGTTCTTAAGGCCTTCTGGCCACCTAGGCCTTCAGGTGAGTAAGGATTTAGTGCCACATTTAAGGCCTTCAGGCCACCTCAAGGCCTTTGGGAAACCTGGCATGCAGATGCCCAGAAAAATTCTACAAGGAACAAGCTCTATAGGAGGATTAAAGGGCAGGGCACATTCACCAAAGTAGGGCTAACGGATTTGGAAGAATGACAGGGTATGGTAGTGTCATCGGTATTGGGATTGTTCATATCTAGATAGGACAGCTAGCCTAATAGCCATGAAAATTTGGAGAGATGATCACGATGTAGATTTTGGGGAGGGGTGGTTTCAATTATTCATAGTATGTATGATTTCCTTAAGACCTACGGGTCCTGTAATGTCTCCAATCCTACAGGAAATGTAATTTTTGAGTTCCTCTTCAACCCTTAAAAGTGGGGTTATCAAAATTAATAAAAAATGAAGGCCTTTGGGCCATTCAGACTAAATGTATAACTTTGTGAAAAAAAATTCATGAATTTTTCATGATTTCAAATAAATATTTTTGAATTTTATTTTACCTTGAATATTTATTATAATATTTTTTTATGAAGATATTTGGGAAGTGAAGTTGGTTTCTTATGTAAGAAATTGTTTATTTTGAGACCAATGATTATTTTAAAAAATAAAGGTTTTTATGAGTATTCCTGGACTAATAGGTTTATTTATTTATTTTTATATGTACCTTAGTGATATTTTTATTCTCATCCCAATTTTTTAAAACAAATTCACATGGTTTAAGGATGATTAATAACAAATAGGAAGACAAGTTGAAAATGTAAAAGATTATTTATGAAAAAAATGTGTTTCTTTTTAAAAGTATTTTATTGTTGGTAAAATAGATATGAAGTGGATCTCTATAACTTTAATGTATGATTTTTTTTATGTAATATTTATTACCTAATATTCTAAAACTCTAATTTGAAAAGATATTCAAAATTATATAATATTAATTATTTTCTAAAGATTCAATTTATGGATTGTTTACAGTTGGGTATTTATAATTTAATCCATAACTAATGTAATCAAAATGGTCCAAGACTTACACTTTGTCATTCTACGAGTTGAAAACATAATTTTCTCTCTCAATTCATCACTTAATTTCACCTAAATTTGAAAAAAAAATAATCATTGGTCAACTTAACTTCATCAAAATGAAAAGAAATGGTTCATAATTGTCACTCATGGTCCTCTTTAATCCATTTAATGAAAAAAAACTAATTATATTGATCAAATATTACCATGATCTAGGGAAATCCAACATAAATACCTATCTAGTAAGATTACTAAAATTCATGGAGGAATGAATAACTGGTAAGTGGGGGTAAATAGGAGAGATACATACCTTAAATTGTTAATCAAACCACTCTAAACATTATGGTTCCAATAAGAAGAGATATTAGAAGAAGTGGTAATTAGGTTTAACTCTCACTTACTTAGTTGACTAGATAGGAGGAATACCAATGTTTTCCAATTTAAAAAAACATTAATTTTCCTTTCTTTTTTTAATAAATGAAAATTTTGCACTCCCGCATACCCAGTGAATCTCAACCAATATGCCAATGAATAAATCATTTTTTATTAAAGGACACCCACTTATATATGGCTAAACTAGTGGGGAGATCTGATGGTCATTCCATCGCATACTAGATGGCACTATATCAGGTATCCAATGACTACCTTGGTCACCTCCCATAATCAATTTTTTAAAAAATCCAGAAATACCACTATAATAATTTTCTATAAACTTATATATTTCCAAAAACACTATTTAACTATAATGATTCTTCCAAATAACCTCCATCTCTATCTAATTGAAAAATAATAATTTATTATCGGTTATACACCTTTGGAATAAAAGATCTATTGCTTTCACCAATACCTAACAAAGTGATTTATTACAAACAACCCTTTATATGGATTCTCATCCCTGAGAAGAATCCTCATGTATATCTAATGTACTACACCGATCACTGGGATTTGTTTCTTTCTTCTTACCTTTAGGACTACCACTAGTTATGTTTGTGTCGATGACACAACTGAATTAAAGAAAATGTCTTTTTTAAAAGGAAATTTCTCTATGATCTATCAAATGTAAAGTTCATTACTTGAATAACATAACTATATATAATTTTATATCTATAAACATGATTATGACAACCCTTCTTTTTATTACAACTTAAACATGCTTTATTACATAAAACTTCACTTGATACAACAAAGAAGATCGAGAGGTTTAGTGTATTTTGGGATTATGATCATTACATAAATACTTAAAACATTAAATACAACATATTTATTGAAAACATCCTTTACATGATCACTAAAT
Organism: Viscum album; assembly: GCA_963277665.1. Taxonomy (NCBI): domain Eukaryota; kingdom Viridiplantae; phylum Streptophyta; class Magnoliopsida; order Santalales; family Viscaceae; genus Viscum; species Viscum album. Next base: position 2,021,536,561 of record OY728127.1, read on the forward strand.
TCCCTCATACTTAGCATTGCATGGGATAACCTGAGGACATGCATAAGAAAAGGGTGAGATATAAAGCCCAGTATGGGAGTACACATGGAATAACATGAGGAGTACAACACATGTTAGACAATAGGCATATCAATAGAGAATAAAAGAAAAATGAACATAAAGGCATGATAAAGCATGATAGTCAGAACATGGAAATGTGGCCACAACACTTAACATTGAATAAGCATGAGCCAAGGCTCATTGCACATGGAGCTTGAGTAAACCCTCATTGCACATGAAGCACGAGTAAACCCTAGTTGCACTTGAATTAGCATGAGTCAACACTCATTGCACATAACGTATCATGACACTATACTTTACCCAATGCATTGAAGCGCTATAGGGGCGCACCCTTCTTAAACATTTCATTTCAAGCATAAGTGTGCCACATGGATCATAAAACATGGATTCATAAAACATAATCATTTATTCCACGATAAAAGAATGTGGAATTCATACATGAAACCTTATAATTAATAAGTAAATGTGCATAAAGGTGAATACCCTTGATAAAGAAATGGGCATGGTATCCACTACACAATGGCATTGGCTTAGAAAATCGGTGCGATTTCGGCAGCGTAACGGCGTGACATAAGAATTCATAAAAATGGTTGATGAGAGATAAAAGGATTTCCTCATAATATTTAAATGTAATGGAAATTAAGGAGTTCATATAGATACATGTCTCAAAAATTGTAATGGAATTTACATTCATGATACAAAATTATTGCTTGAATGTAAAAGAAGAGAGAGAAGTTCCTTTCGGAATTTTGGCATAGTAACGGGTGTACATGGGAGGCATTTAATGAGAGAGAAAGGGGTATCTCATCATTCAAAAAATAAGATGTAAGTATGGGGGAGGTGTGAAACCATACCCCAACATTCATAATTGAAATTACAACGGAAATACGGCTTAAAGAAAATTGACAAAAATGATAAAGGAAGAAAAAACCCTTACTTGGATGTGTGCTTCAAAAGGCTAGAGAGAGGCTTGTGAGAGGCTTCTTGGGAGCTTGGGGAACCTTGGGAGGATTCTAGAGAGAGTATGGCAGAGGTTGGATGAACTCCAAAGGATTTTAGTGAGGAGGAAGTGAGAGCTTGGGTGGGTTTATATAGGAAAGGTGAGAGAATTCTTTATTATTTAGGTTTGGGACCCCTTATATTAAAATAATCCAAACCACAAACCAACCCATGGTTTTTGCCCATGGTTTCTGGAAAAGGAAGGAGGAAAACAATATTTTACAAGGATAATTTCCGAACTTATTAAAATAATAAGGTTTCTTATGTGGAGGTGAGTCACACTCCCATGGAAATTAATTTAAAAAGGAAAAGTGTTGAATAAGTCTTGAGGGGTTCATTAATGCTTTTAAAAGTAAGTCAAACAAACCCAAAATCACTTTATTTTAATGTTAAAACATATATTTTCCGAACATAAGGATTATAGTATTTTATTACATCACCATTGGGTCATTATGATGTCATAAAACACATTATATATTCAAATGGTATTTAATTTTTACCATAAAATTTGACTGTCTCAGAAAATTATGAAAAATTCAACATTGGATAATTTCGACTTCCTGATTCCAGAAATGACATTTATTTTATATAAAAAAATATCTAAATATTTTAATTTTCACTTTTAAAATAAAAACCAATATTTATCCAAAATTCACGGGTTTTGACAGAAATGGCTTTCAAACCTTAATATAACATTTTAATTGCTTTCCTAAATTTATAAGATCATTTATATTTAATTAATTTAATAAAAATATTATTATTTTTTAAAAATATTTTTTAATTCAAAAATCTCTTAATTTAATAAAATAGATTTCTTAATTAAATAATAACTAAAAACACCATTTGTACTTTAAAAACTATTTACAATGTATCAAAAATGACTAGAAATTATATTCATTATTATATACAAAAATAATGTACATGAACATAGTACTACTTATTTGTTACATAACCCCTTAAAACAACCACATAATACCTAAGGGTAAGGTGTGGGATGGTGACAGAATCTTCGGTTGGCTCGGATAACATCGCTCGAGTGGTAATTTCAATCAACTTCCACTTTTCCCGTAGACGGTCACGTTTGAGCTTAACATAATGAAGCTCAGCTTGGGCTTGGTCATGGGTGAATCCCAAGGACGCCACCTCTTTTCCAAGCTCTGACAAATGGGCTTCGTATGGAGAAATTCTATTGGATGAGGCCATCGCTTCTTTTGTCTAAGTAAAAATTGGATGTGTTAAAACCCTATATTTATACTAATCATGTGATCACTGTTCAACGGTTATATTAGCAACGGTCAAAATTCTTAACATAAAACCAATGAAGTTGAAATTTTATATAAATATAAAGAGACATTTAATTAGATCAAGGCGGATTTCCATTAATGAAACTTTGGGTCGTTACAATATTCCCCCCTTATGAAATTTTTCCCTTCAAATTTTTCTTTTCCCACACTAAAACAAATGTGGGTAACTCAGCTTCATCATATCCTTTGACTCCCAAGTCTCTTCTTCAAACATGTGGTTTCTCCACAACACCTTGACGAGGGGCATTGTCTTATTTCCTATAACTTTTTCTCTATAATCTAAGATCTTCACTGGTTGCTCCTCATAAAAAAGATCTTCTTCCAATTGTACCACCTCAGAAGAGAGTACATGTGAAGGGTCTGGTATGTACTTTCTTAAGAGGGATACATGAAAGACATCATGCACCTTGTCCATAGTAGGTGGAAGTGTTAGTCGATAGGCCACAGCCCTAAAACGATCAAGAATCTCGAAGGGGCCGATGTACCTTGGACTTAACTTCCCTTTCCTGCCAAACCTCATGACCTTCATCCACGGAGATATGCGTAAAAACACCATGTCTCCAACATTAAACTCAAGGTCTCATCGACGATTATCTGCATAACTCTTCTATTGACTCTGGGCTGCCTTGATATACTGCTGAATGGTTTTCACCTTATCCATCATTTCTTTGACTATTTCTGGTCCAATCAGCTTACGTTCACCGACCTCATCCCAACATTCTGGTGTTCTGCACCTTTTCCCATACAGGGCTTCATATGGTGCCATTTGGATGCTCAAGTGGAAACTATTATTATAAGAGAACTCAACCAGAGGAATATGTTGATCCCATCCTCCGTTAAAGTCCATTGAGCACGCTCTCAACATACCTCAAGTGTTTGGATAGTCCGATCAGATTGGACATCAGTTTGAGGATGATAGGTTGTACTGAAGTTTTGTTCAGTATTCAGAGCATGTTGAAGACTCTTCCAAAACTTAGAGGTGAATCATGGATCTCGGTCAGACACAATAGATAGTGGTACACCATGCAACCTTACCACTTCCCTGATATATATATGTGCCAGTTGATCCAATGAGAAATCCTCCCGAATAGCAATGAAGTGTGCAGTCTTTGTAAGACGATCCACAACAACCCAGATTGCATTGTTGCCTTTGGATGTCCTTGGAATTCTAGTGACAAAGTCCATGGTGATTTTATCCCATTTCCATTCCAGTATGGTCAATGGTTGCATCATCCCCTTAGACTTCTGCCTCTCTCCCTTCACTTGCTGACACACCAGGCACTTTGATGTATATTCAGCGATCTCCTTCTTCATATTATCCCACCAAAAGTTTTCTCGAAGATCTCAATACATCTTTGTGCTCCCTATGTGAATAGAGAAATTTGAACTATGTGAATCATCCAAAAGTTCCTTCTTTAGCTCTGGACTTGATGGAACACATAGTCTTTTCCCAAACCGCACAATTCCTTCTTCATTAACATTAAACTCTAAGGATTTTCCCTTTTTGATAGCTTCCACTTTTTCCTGAATTCCCAGATCATCCATTTGAGCATCCTTTAACCTTTCCAAAAGAGATGGTTGAGAAATCATTTGTGAAAGGATTAATGATGTTCCCTTCTCTATGATTCCCATTTCCATCTTCATCAAGTCTAAGAAGATTAGATCCTTCTCAATTCTCATCATTGATAGAATCGCTGGATCCTTTCTACTTAGGGAATCTGCCAAATTGTTCGCTTTCCCAGGGTGGTAATGTATTGCACAGTCATAATCCTTGATGAGCTCTATCCATCTTCTCTAGCACATATTAATCTCTTTCTATGTGAATATATATTTAAGACTCTTGTGGTCAGTATATATCTCACATTTCTCTCCATAGAGATAATGCCGCCAGATTTTCAAGTCAAAGATCACAACTGCCAACTCCAAATCATGTTTTGGATAGTTTCGCTCATGGATTTTCAACTGCCTTGAGGCATAGGATATCACTTTATCATTTTGCATTAGCACATAGCCTAAGCCCTTCTTTGAAGCATCACTGAATACCACAAAACTCTCCCCACTTGTGGGTAAAGTAAGCACGGGTGCAGTGATAAGCCTCCTTTTCAACTCCTTGAAGCTTTCTTCGCATTCATCACTCCAAGAAAACTTTACTCCCTTTCAAGTTACCTTTGTAAAAGTGTTGGACAATAGTGAGAAATTTCTCACAAATCGTCGATAATATCCAGCTAACCCCAAGAAGCTATAGATATCTGTTACCGATGTTGGCCTCGGCCATCCCTCAATTGCATCTGTTTTGGAGGGATCCACAGATATCTCATTGCTTGTGATGATATGGCCCAAGAATGAGACCTCATTCAACTAGAACTCACACTTGTTTTACTTTGCATAGAGATTCTCCTTACGCAAAGTCTCCAGTACAGTTCTTAAATTCTCCTCATGGTCCTCCTTGGTTTTGGAGTATATTAGAATATCATCTATAAATACTACCAAAAAATTTTCAAGGTAATATCTAAAGACTCTATTCATCAAGTCCTTGAATATTTCTGGAGCATTGGTGAGTCCGAAAGGCATTACTATGAATTCATAGTGCTCGTACCTTGTACGAAAAGAAGTCTTGGGGATATCTTCCTTCTTCACCCTTACTTGATAATATCCCGACCGCAAGTCCACCTTGAAGAAGTATTGTGCTCCACGCAACTGATCGAACAAGTCATCAATTCGGGGGAGTGGATACTTGTACTTTATCGTGATTTTGTTAAGTTCACGATAATCGATGGAAATCCGCATTGACCCATCCTTCTTCTTGACGAAGAGGACTGGGGCACCCCATGGTGAAGCACTTGGGCATATAAAACCTTTATCCAGATTCTTCTGTAGTTGTTTCTTCAGCTCTTCAAGCTCAACAACAGCCATTCTATATAGATTTTTGGATATTTGTAGCGCCCCAGGTATAAGTTCAATTGAGAACTCAACATCTCTTCTTGGAGGAAGACCAGGCAGTTCCTTGGGAAACACTTCCGCGAATTCCCTCACAATAGGAATTTCTTCAAGGATGGTTTCTTCTTTGGACTCAATCATCTAAGCCAGATATACGTGCTCATAGGGCAGTAATATCCATGCTTGAGATGATGGAGCTAAAGGAGATTCATCTTTATCCTAACACTTGTAAAGAATCGGGGGACGATTCTCCATATAGAGTGTTATTTCCCTCTCCCGACAATTTATGTTGGCTCTATATAAGGAAAGCCAATCCATGCCAAGAATTGCATCAAATTCCACCAAAGGGAGTATGACGAGGTTTTTCGGGAAATTCAATCCATAGATTATAACAGGGGAGGACTTATATTCTTGGGATACAATGATTGCCCCATTTTCCGTACTCACCGACATCTTTACTTCCATGATTTGTGGTGGTGTTGGGATTGTTCTACTAAACTTTCGAGATGTAAAAGAATACGTAGAACCTGAATCAAAAAGTACTTTCTCTATTCTTGAATGAATAACTAGCATACCTGTCACCACTTCGTTTTCGGGGTTCACATCGGCAGAATTGATGGAAAAATCTCTTCCTTGCTATCTTGGAGGTTGTTGGTTGCCTCCGATAACCCTTGGATTTGGGCACTGATTTTCAAAATGACCCGGTTCTTTGCATGTGTTGCATTGAACAACGCATTGAGGTTCGAACGAAGCGTTCCTCTCCTCTATCGCAGCCACGGGTCCTTCTTGCTGACAGTTAATAGCTAGGTTCCCTTCTCTTCCACACCTGAAGCATTTTCTCTCCCCCTTAAGGAAATTTCCAGGGTGCTTCTTTCCGCACTTTTGGAAAGTGGGGTGCTGGAACATCTTAGCGCCATTGGATTTATCCATCGGACCACCAGCATTGAAGTCCACCTTATTCTTCTTGTCCCCATGATACCCCTGTGATTCTCCGATCTCCATTTCGACCATGAGGTCACATCGGACAATTTTCTCATAGTTGTCGAAGTCACGGATCGCTAATGCTTTCTGCAAGCTAGGCTTCAGCCCACCAAATAAGCGTTCAACCTTGCATTCGGGGGTAACGACAAAGCCGGAAGCGTATCGTGAAAGCCTTGTGAAGTTTGCCTCATACGCTCCCACAGATTCTTCATCTTTTTGCTTGAGGGAAAGGAAGTCCCTTTCCATCTTAAGCTGGAGGGTGCGCAGAAAATATTTATCGAAAAACATCTTCCAGAATTCCTTCCATTCCAAATCCTCGATCTCCTCCTTAGGCTTCGTATTTTTGATCAATTTCCACCATTGATCAGCTTCACCCTCCATAAGATAAGCATCCAGGAGAACCTTCCTTTGTTCAGAACATTTATTGATGGAGAAGATCTTTTCAATGGAGTTGATCCATTGTTTAGTGATCATGGGATCAGATGATCCACTAAAAGTAGGAGGCCTTTGTCTCATGAAGCTCTCGATAGCGAATTTTTCTTTCTTAGGGGGGGTTAAACGTTCCTCTTGACCCGTGTTTCTATTCAATGCTTGAGTTAGGTGAGAGAGAAGCGTGACAAAGTTCGCGATTCCCGCTCCCATTGGATTGGGAATCTCATTAGTACAGTCATCACACTGATCTTCACATCCATTATTAGCCTGAGTCCTCCTATTATCGTCCATTGGCTGGAATAAAAGGAATGTTATGGGTAACACATAAAGAGTAATCCAAAGACAAAAGTTGATGACTTATAAATAAACTTTCATTTCATTAACTCATGAGTCTATAGGATTAAATCTAGGCTTTTCATGATCTACTTTCTAACATATATTCTTAGGGGAATTTTTTCCTTAATAAGGGATCATACTCAGATTGTGAATTTATCAAAACATATCCCCCGAGAGTGTAATAACCAAGAGTGCAACAAGGCCCATTGTCGTGCACCAGTTCTCATTTGAGTCTAGCTCAAAGCGGTGTTTTTGGGTTTTACCCATAGGATACATCTGTGCCAGAGCCGCCTCTACCTGCTCGTATCCAGACAGGGATGTATTTGTATGATAAACCACTTACTCAGTACTTACCAAAACTTAGGGATGTTTTTATTATACATAGTCTTGTCTCTAAGGCTTTACAAGGGTTTCATAATCCCAAAAATAACTAAACATATCCTCTGATACCAACTATGACAACCCTGCTTTTTATTACAACTTAAACATGATTTATTAAATAAAACTTCACTAGATACAACAAAGAAGATTGAGATGTTTAGTGTCTTTGGGGCTTAGGATAATTACATAAAAACTTAAAACATGAAATACAACATCTTTATTGAAAACATCCTTTACATGACCACTACATTCCCTCGTACTTAGCATTGCATGGGATAACCTGAGGACATGCATAAGAAAAGGGTAAGCTATAAAGCACAGTAAGGGAGTACACATGGAATAACATGAGGAGTACAATACATGTTAGGCAATAGGAATATAAATAGGGCATAAAAGAAACATGAACATAAAGGCTTGATAAAGCATGATAATCATAACATGGAAATGTGGCAAGAACACTTAACATTGATTTAGCATGAGCCAAGGCTCATTGCACATGGAGTATGAGTAAACCCTCATTGCACATGAAGCATGAGTAAACCCTAGTTGCACTTGAATTAGCATGAGTCAACACTAATTTCACATGATGTATCATGATACTATACTTTACCCAATGCATTGGAGCGCTATAAGGGTGCACCCTTCTTAAACATTTCATTTCATGCATAAGTGTGACACATGGATCATAAAACATGGATTCATAAAACATAATAATTTATTCCACGATAAAGGAATGTGGATTTCATACATGAAACCTTATAATCAATAAGTAAATGCGCATAAAGGTGAATACCCTTGATGGATAAATGGGCATGGTATCCACTACACAATGGCATTGGCTTAAAAAATCGGTGCGATTTCGGCAGCATAACGGCATGACATAAGAATTCATAAAAATGGTTTATGAGAGAGAAAAGGGGTTCCTCATCATATTTAAATGTAATGGAAAGTAACGAGGTCATATAGATAAGTGTCCCAAAAATTTTAATGGAATTTAGATTCATGATACAAAATTATTGCTTGAATGTAAAAGAAGAGAGAGAAGTTCCTTTCGGAATTTCGGCATAGTAACGGGTGTACATGGGAGGCATTTAATGAGAGAGAAAGGGGTCTCCCATCATTAAAACAATAATATGTTAGTATGGGGGAGGTTCGAAACCATACCCCAACATTAATAATTGAAATTAAAAGGGAAATACAACTTAAAGAAAATTGACAAAAATGAGAAAGGAAGAAAAAAACCCTTACTTGGAAGTGTGCTTCCAAAGGCTAGAGAGAGGCTTGTGAGAGGATTCTTGGGAGGTTGGGGCACCTTGGGAGGATTATAGAGGGAGTAGGGCAGAGGTTGGACGAACTCCAAATGATTTTATTGAGGAGGAAGTGGGAGCTTGGGTGGGTTTATATAGGAATGGTGAGAGAATTCTTTATTATTTAGGTTTGGAACCCCTTATATTAAACTAATCCAAACCACAAACCATCCCATGGTTTTTCCCCATGGTTTCTGGAAAATGAAGGAGGAAAACAATATTTTACAAGGCCAAGGTCCGAAATTATTAAAATAATAAGGTTGCTTATGTGGAGGTGAGTCACACTCCCATGTAAATTAATTTAAAAAGGCAAAGTGTTGAATAAGTCTTGAGGGGTTCATTAATGCTTTGAAAAGTAATACAAACAAACCCAAAATCACTTTATTTTAATGTTAAAACATATATTGGCCGAACATAAGGATTATAGTATTTTATTACATCACCATTGGGTCATTATGATGTCATAAAACACATTATATATTTAAACGGTATTTAATTTTTACCCAAAAATTTGATTGTCTCAGAAAGTTATGAAAAATTCACCGTTGGATAATTTCGACGTCCTGATTCCAGAAATGAAATTTTTTTATCTAAAAAAGTTTCTAAATATGTTAATTTTCACTTTTAAAATAAAAACCAACATTTATCGAAAATTCACAGGTTTTGACAGAAATGGATTTCAAACCTAAATATAACATTTTAATTGCATTCATAAATTTATAAGATAATTTATATTTAATTAATTTAATAAAAATATTATTATTTTATTAAAATATTATTTAATTAAAAAATCCCTTAATTTAATAAAATATATTTCTTAATTAAATAATAACTAAAAACACCATTTGTACTTTAAAAACTATTTACAATGTATCAAAAATGACTAGAAATTATATTCATTATTATATACAAAAATAATGTACATGAACATAGTACTACTTATTTGTTAAAAACCCCTTAAAACAGCCACATAAGACCTAAGGGTAAGGTGTGCGATGGTGATAGACTCTTGGGTGGCTCGGATAACATTGCTCGAGTGGTAATTTCAATCAACTTCCACTTTTCTCGTAGACGGTCATGTTCGAACATGACATAATAAAGCTCAGCTTGGGCTTGGTCAAGGCCGAAGCCCAAGGATGCCACCTCTTTTCCGAGCTCCGACAAATGGGCTTCATACGGAGCAATTCTACTGGACGAGACCATTGCTTCTTTTGTCTAAGTAAAAATTGGATGTGTTAAAGCCCTATATTTATACTCATCATGTGATCATTGTTCAACGGCTATATTAGCAACGGTAAAAATTCTTAACATAAAACCAATGAAGTTGACATTTTATATAAACATAAAGAGACATTTAATTAGATCAAGAGGGATTTCCATTAATGAAACATTGGTTCGTTACAATGATCATATAAAAAATGACCCAAACGGCACACCACAATATCAAATTTCTTATTAATCCTTATAAAACTCATGCACCATGGTTTCAACTAATTATGACTCTTTAATGACAATTCCTTGGTTAATAAAATAGTTATAAAATACCTAATAACTAATATCAAACTACAATTATTGGTTTCACTAATCTATTTTAGACTGTCAACTACTTATAATTACACCCATGTATCTCATTTTCATTCATATATAGAATTTATCTTCTCTTACATAAAAATTCACTAATGTTGAGCACATCGTCAAACTTCTCCCCAAGTACTAAAACTTCTCCAATCTATAGTATTATAATAGTTTGTTACTAAAGTCTTGCACCTGGTCAATTACCTATCTCACTAAATAGATTTAACTCACTGAATTTCGTACAATAGTTGATGAGAAACATTAATCATCATTGGTATAGAAACTTCATAGATACCTCATCTCTTGTTCCAGACTTATGTCATTCCTTTAGTCCTCTCTGTTCAGAATATATTCGACTATACCTAGAGCAGCTTATGATTTCACTAATTCATGACATAACATGAAAGGGATAACTCCCTTATCCATTTATATGTTAATATGAGTTGTCTCACTCTTTTTCATGGATTTTATTGTACCCAAATAATAACCCATGTGTGATCATTTATTGAGTCCCACTAGAATCACATAACATAGCTTCAATATGTTGGGGAACTCAAGAGTCCTAGACACCATCCCAATCTCACTAGAACCTCTTAGTCCCTGAAAACTTTATTATTCTTGGTATCCATTAGCACTCTATAAAAGAAATTCCATTTAAAATAAAGTTATTTTATATGATTTTAAGGATAAATCATTCCAAATAACTATTTTTGATACATAGAAAAGGAGAATATGAATAACCACTCTCTTGTTGGTCTACATCCATAATTTATATCACATAAACTATATCCAAAAGTAGGCATAAACTCTCAAAATACCTTTTAGAAAACCCATCTTCTGCCTCCATGAGTCATATCCCATTAATGTGAGGATCACACACATAATCAGTTAACTATAAATTCACCTCATTTTAATTGTAATTTTTATAAATAACTATCTAGGATTTTGTTCATATACATACCCAAGGTAATACACATTCTTATTGTATTAACTCAACCATGAATCTCTCATGTGGAATACTTATTGTGTGAAACATATACCAATGCATTCAGTATATTAAGGCATACGCATGCCTAGACTATACTTATAGGGTTATCCTCACTCATATTCATCACATTATTGTTAAAATAATGGATATTAAAATTAACCATTAGCAAAATATGAAAATCTTCCTACTAATCTACTAACACACTCAACTAATTCCATCTTGATTAATACATCATCATCACTAGGTTCCCCTACCTAACCTATAACCCATATATCTCATACATTTCAAAACACATGAATCAACTCCCACACTACCATCTCACATAAATCAATGGATCTTATGACTATTCATCCCTCCAAGGTTTCTCATCCAGATTGGGGTATATTCATACCCGTACTACCAACTCTAGTACTGAAATTAATCCCTTTTGAATATCATAACATCATTATTATCAAGAAATAGGGGTCACAAAGGTAATTTTCATCTGGTTTGATTAGTTAATTTCCCACCAATAATTTATTTTTGTAAAATAATATATTTTTTCAATATAATTAACCAAAGCCCATTTTTTTTAAAAAAAGTAATCACATGAAATCAGACACATGTCCTGTGAACCTATGTGATGGGTAAGATGCATATATATACACCCTATTTTTACCATGTTCTGAGCACAAAATAATAAATCATAACTTATAACATTGGGATTTATCAAAAATAACTCTACTTTAATATAAGAAAAGTAATAATTGAAATATAAAAACATATATAACTTCGATTTTCACTCGTACGATTGATTATGAGGAAACATTACAACTTCATCCCATGTTTTGACCAATTCTATCTCTATCTTCAAGACTTAAAATCATAATTAAGTAAAAATGGATAATATAACATTTTATAACATCCTTAGCTCAATTTACCCAAATAGTACATGTGATGGGTCATTACGTGACCTCAAGTGTGATAACTCATATTCCAAAAGCTACAAACAATCATTAAAAGTTAGAAATACATTATGGAGAGACTTCACCCTGATATTAAATGTATAAAATATTAGTATATAACTAAAACACCATGAAACAGATAATAAAATAAATACAATATGTAATTATAGTGAATGATCAACTATAATAAATAATTTACCCATGTTATAACAAATTGAACCCATAAAATATCATAAAAATCACATATCAGAACAGTGCCACTTGGTGGGGAGATAGTAAAAATTACATATAAAAAGAAACAAAATAAAAAGGAGATGATACTATAATATTAATTGTAATTTCATTGATAGTATCTTTGCATCCACATCATCCTACTTTGACTAACTCACCAGTTCTAAGACCCTTATCCATACATGTATATTAAACATAAGGTCTGAAAGTTAACTAAGGCTTACATAGAGGATGTTAGTAAAAATTCTTCTAAAAACCACCATTGGTACCCCTATATAATCTATTTTATATGTTCATACATTTATATTATGAAATTAAAGTGGGGAACAAACACATGAAACTCACAAGTTGTATCATCAAGTTCTTTTATAGCCACCATGGTGGTCGACACTACCTAATTTTTCCTAAGTAGTTCAATGGGATGAGAATCCATATAATTTCATCATATATATCACTATGGTACCACCTCATAGATGGAAGTCACATAGTGTGATATGTCGATCCACCTATGGATGACTCGGAAGGTACATACTATTAGATAAAATATAGTAAGATTAGGTACAGCCTTATTTAACTTGAAGATGAACCAATATGCTCATATTGGCTAGTAAATGTGGTTGGATTTGGTTTAACCTTGGTTAAAATATGTGAAATTCAATAGGGATACAATATCTTAAATGATATTATAGTCTTGGTTTTATCCTTGTTAAACCAATGGATGAGTCAATAGGTACACGATGTTTAGGAGTATATAGTAAGCTCAAGTTTAGTCTCAATTAACCTATATCTAAGTATAGTAAAATACTAATTTGAGGAAATATGATGGGATTTATTTTATTCTAATTTAACCTACCATTGGGTGTAGGGGCATACTAATAAGGGAAAGGATCGAATGTATGGATTTACCATTGCAAGGTTCTTAGAATAACAAGGTTGACATATTCATATTCACCTTATATATATTGAATAACAAGCCACATCATCAACTGAAATGTTAGGGTAACAATCATAATCAAAAAAGAAACATGATTCCTAAAGCAAGAGTTTATGGATAATAACTCCATCAACCTCATGTCCCAAATATCCTAATGAACCACCTAAAAATCACTTGACTAATATAGGATATCTCAACCACAAGTATTGAGTATCAGATATCCTCAATATGGATTTCATCCATCCTAGGAATAACTCAAAACTCTCATTGATCCCCACTCAAATTATGATCCCTTGGGCTATGACTCATCGATAATTCTCTCTCAGGGCATGAGGTAGACCAATCACATGATAGTTAACTCCATGCTCTACCCTCAATATAACATCTATCATATTCTTATCGCACTATACTTGTACTAAAACCTTAACCAAATCATTATAAAAAGACACATCTTAGGGTGACATAGCCAATAAGTCTCATCACTAGCTCTTCCCATACACTAAATCCAAATATGAACTAATCTCTAGGTGGCTAGAAAACAACTCTATCTAATGCATAATCCCTATTATTATCTCTTGTGGTCTTACAAGTTCCATTATTATAACCCTGATCCAAATTCATGAGTCACCTCACTAATAATTTTTTATCATAATAATTTATAATTAAATATATCACCGTAATCTCACATAGCTCAACACTCCATATATAGCATCATACTCCTTAACACTTTCTGAAATAGTTTACTTAGACCAATACCCATAGTTGGAAACCCTTTATGTGTTATAAAATCAATTAAAGTTAGGCTCACAGACTTAAAGGAAGTATATATAATCTCTAAAACTAAAGGGAAAACATGTGGAATATTCACCAAAACCTTAATAGGTAACACCTATTTCTTCCCATTTATCTAAACTCTATTTTTTTATCTTTGTGTTTGTTTTACCCTTTTTCACCATATAGATTTTTACAAAACATATGTAAACACATATAAAATTATTTTAAATTAAATAGATCACCTACCTCACATAATTTTTCATAATTAATTCTAGGTCGCACAACTTTCCTCAATGTCCATTATCCTTAAGAAGTGTCACATAACTAAAATTAAAAAAATGGCATGCCAACATTCCATGACATTATCTCCCCCCCCCCATAAGATAAATCCAAAATTTACAATCTCAATTATTTATTCAATTTCGACATGATTTTTTGAAAATAAAATAAATAACCATCAGATAAATAACCATCATAGAAATGGTGAGTAATTGTGCATAATTATACATTCCAAACCACCTTTACACATTACACAAAAAATACCCATCATTTTAGTCACATTTCACTATAATATGGTAAAATATGACATGAATCCCTAGTTAGAGAGATCCCAATAAATCAAAGTAGGAAGGAAGAAGAGGAAATTGGGGTGAAAGAGAATATAGTTTTTCTTCAAATGGTGAACCTATCCTCTCCAAATCACCAAGGATCAACTGAAGAAGAATGAGGGGAAGTAAAATAGATAGAGGTTCAATTCCCCTTTCTTGGATATCAAGAGAGGAAAACCCTCAAGTGTATTTTAAATAAAACTATGATTTTTCATACCCCCCCCCCCATAGCTGCCATTATAAAAGGTTATTGTGAACCATTGGGTACCTATTGACCCTAAACTACACTCCCAGTAGATGAACCAGTGGAAATACCCACTAGTTTCTCCACTAAATACCTGGTAAAACCTTAAAAAGTACCTATTGTCTACTATAACCATCTCCTTTGATCTATTTTTTAAAATTAGTTATAAATACAACCTTCATGAATTTATATAAACTCCTTCAAATATAAAACCTCAGTCTCAAATCCAAGGATTATCTAAAATAACATTTATCTCAATACAAGTATAGAATTTAAATTTATATTATATTTCCCTTAATTTTAATCTAACATATCTTACTTCCATTGACACCAAATGACACACGTTCTTACATTTAAGCTCATTGTTTTTAATATCTACATACCATTGAATGATCAGGGTTCTGAGAAAGTGAATGGGAAAATGATATGTTAAAATTTTTCAATTTAAAAATGATGAAATAAAATCAAATAATTTAATATGTTCATTATAAATAATTAATAATTAATAACTTAAATAAATAAAATACGTAGAGTATTTTATTTTTTGATTTTGTATTCACTCATCGTCTACACCACTAATATAATGAATAATTGTTCGGATGTTATCATTGCTTCAATTATCAAAACAAGAGTTCCTTTAGTCATATCAACACATATTCCACAAATCTAAAAAAAATCTTAATATATCAAGTCTAGTGTGAGGGAATTGAGTTTTTTGTGTTATTTTTTCTTGATCATGGGTGGAAGGATATTACTTTATATTTATAAAATATTTAGATAAGTGGGAGGATTATCTATAAGTATATATCTAGATCCCAATATGTGAATTATATAGAATGAGAATTTTATGTCAAGAAAATGATATATTTTAATTTTTATACTAAAGGTAAAATTAAAATAATTCTCCTAATGTATTCTCTTTTAATTTACCCTAATAAAAACCCATTTTCACATACATTAAAATAAAAATAAAACAATAATTATTTTGGGATATATTTATTTATATAATTTTATTTATTAAATAAATAAATATTTATTTATTTAGATAATATTAAAAATGAATTTATTGAATCATTAACCAGATCTAAATTCTCCCATAAATATTACTAAACTCTGACCAATAAATTTATATTTTTTGGATAAAATAAATAATATATCCACATAACTTGTGAATAGATATTTATTTTATCCAATTAAATTATAAATAAATATTATATTTACTTATGTAATTAATAAAAAATATTATATTTATTTATATTCTAAATAAATAAGAGCTAAAACTCAAATCACGTATCTTTGAATTTAATGATCTAATGATTGAATTTATGATAAATATAATATAGATAAATATCAATACAAAAACAACGAAAAAATTTATTTTTAAACTCCGCTTCAAGCGAATCTAATGATATTTTAAATACACTTAGTGTGCAACCCTATATTATCTTTTATCAGTGATAGTATGTCCAACCCATAGACCATGTGCAGTATCTAGGAACACATCATGGCCCCTATATTAAAAAGGATAATTCATGGAAACAATAATGACAACCTTTCAAAAAATGCTACAATGTAATATAATATCCTTTTCACTTTATATATCATCAAGAATGGTGCATAATTATGTCAAAATCTTAAATACTTGATTAACTTTATTTAAATTATTGAGAATAACTTCTGTATAAACTACTATAGCCATGGATTTCAGTCAGATACTTCTATCACAATTAAAGGGACAGAGATATATTCTTCTATAAATCATAAGGTAAAACTTTTATATTGATCATTCAATTTAAATCCAAACTAGTCATAATGAATAACCACTTGTTAGGAATTTTTAATTATAAGTGTGAATCAATTTTTGAATTTGTAATATTTATCTTTCTAATCACTAACTACTAAGTTATATTATACATCTTTTCTAAGCATTAACCCATAGAGACTTGTGATATTGATAATGAAACATTAATTTAAATATCAATACATAAAATTTTAATATATTAAATTAAAAAATAATACTAATTGTTTTAAATCCAATGTTTTTATACTTTTTAATAACCACTTTTAGGGAGGTTTAAGAGGGAACCCATCATATACATGATAATAAATCACCGATCAACCATTTACAAAACAATGAAAAGAAAAAATAAAAATAATGTGAATTAAATTTCAAAAAAAAATAGTTGTATAAAATAGAAATCCAGAGGATTGTATCACAGCTCAAGACCTACCTATACCCATATGAACAATGTCGTGTCTCCATAAAAATACTTTCCATAGTCATTTTCATCACCTAGGTCACCAAAGAAATAACTCTAATCAAGAGAAACCTTTAGAACCACTAGAATACCCCCACCATCTCTAAAGTTCCATACACTTGTAAAACATTGATCACAAAACCAGGATCCATTATCATTGATTATAAATAACTATGAGTAAAAATTACAAGACCATCATGAAAACTAGTACACAAAACACATAATCAAAAAGTCATTTCATTTAGAACAACCAACACAATGTTCATATATCGACAATGAACTAACAACCATCCCCATCACAGGACATGCCAAAAAAAATAGGTAAAACCATATAAGAATTCATAAAATGAAAATTAATTCCCTAGATAACAAAATATGACATCCATCAATAATATTGAATCTAAAATCCTCAAAACGAAAATCGTGGTTGACACCATGACGCCCCCAAACCACAACATCAATGAAGGGAAGACCAAAATATGATACAGCATCAAAAATAAAGAACCTGAGAAAATATGAATGAAATAATCCATGGATGATAACTCTAACCCTCAGCCTTCAAAATTTACAGTTTCTAAATAATATAACACCCACAAAATAAGGTAAGTAGTCCAGAACAACTTTGAGAAATAAGGACTGCCACTATGTTCAAAGGGGACCCATGAGGATGGCCCCTGAGATGATCTAGAATGTCACCTCCACCATTGTATTTCCATCAAACTGGGAAGGAAAATAGGAAATTTTTTGATAGGTGATGCAAGAAACCATTGATTCTTTGCAGGAAGGAAATAATGAATCACATATATGGGAAGAGAGATAAATATTTAAAGGTGTTATAACCTAAGAAGACATAAAAATAAAGAGGGTGAATAGAGAACTATGATCATTATTGAAAAATATAAGAAAAATACTAGAGTTTGAGAGTGGATACAACATCGCTAGGGGAGGAAACAACAGAAACTAAGACTACTTGAATTTATAATAAATGATGGAAGTGTACTAAATTTTTATAAATACGGGGTTATGAGATAAGTGAAATTCGATTTCATTATTTGAATGATCATGTTATAGTTGGAATTGAATCCAAGTTAACCGTTAGTCTAGTATCTACCCTAAACTTAATAAACTCCTCCTTCATTTTGGTAAAACAATTCAATTCATTTAATGACTAGGTGATTCAAACCTATATTTAAATATAGTCAATAAAACTAAATCTATGAACAAAAAGGATTTCAATTCATTAGTTTATTCATCAAATATAAATCCATTAATCAATAAATAGTGATCACATATGTAGAAAAGTAAAAGGGTATAAAAGAATATAAATGAATGAAAACCCCCAACATATATTAATTTTAAAAAAATGAATTTAAAAACTCAATAAAAATTTAATACAAAACATTCCATAATATGTATACTACCTCATGTTTTTATAATAACTAAATATTTGATCCATGTAATACATGAGGGAGGTTCCTAAAATATTTGTCTAAACAAACCAGAGCCCCTGGCCTTCTAATGTATATCTGAGTACTTTAGTTATTGATCCTCTATTATCGATTATCTTTTCCCAATACTTTAAACTATTTTAATAGAAAAACAATTATCCCATATAACTTTATATATATCTCCCACTTCAAATATATCTAAAAATTATTTAAACTAGCCTTTTAAATTTATGTGGGATGTCACCAATATCTCTCTAAAATTAATATCTTCATTTTTCTAAAATTATACTGATTGGTAATTTTAAGTTATATTATAATTTCAAATACTATAGTTGTATTTCCTTCACTACAGTGTTGTGAGCTCCTAGATTTATTCATATATATATATATATATATATATATAATATTTTGAGTTTTTCAAAATCTACCACATGATATTCTTTATATCATCTTCCAAAAAAATTGTATCTGCATCACCAAGAAATGTTCTGATATTTTTTCAATTATATATCTCATACCTATACGAACATGGTATAAACATCTTCAAAACATTTGTGGTACGCCAAACTTTAACTCAAGTAATGACATATAATTTACTCCAGACATAGTCATTAACCCTTTTTCCTTATTTAGTATTAATTTCATCAACCACATTCTCTAAAAGCTATAATACTCCCCATGGAATTCATTAAAATCATATTACACCATGATTAACACCACTATGTGTATTTTTATTATCTTTTCCACCATTAGTATAGACTACATCATGTTCATGAGAACACCGTGACATAAATTTCTTTAATTTTCATTATCTTTATACAATTTCCTCCATAGACTTAATTAATGTTGATCATGTCATAAAACATTAAAAATACACTAAATTAAACATGATTAACTCATTTACAAATTAAATTATAAATAAAAAACATGAAAAAAATTTATCTATAAAATTCTTGTACACTTAAACTCTTTCTTTTCCTCAATAATATATCTCCATACTATTATGAATAAAATACATAATATCAGTGTGTTAAAGATCATAATTAATAAAATAAAATAATTATCAATGAGGAATAAACTAGAATGCGTCACATAAAAATAATATTTTCAACTCCCTTATTTTCAAAAAAACAAATCAACCATGTATTTTACTTTTCACCATAAATTAATGATACTTCTCTTCCATTCCAATCACAACCTTAAATTTATTTTTAAAATACATGCATACTTTTGAACTTCCTAATTGTAAAATTATTTCACCCATCACTCAAGATCATTTAATTGGTATTATTATTAATGTAAATCATATATACTATATCAAAATTCTTCAAATATATCTAAATATCAATATATAACTAAAATCATGATAATTAAGACGAAATTTTTGAGTTTATTATGAGGTTAAATATTGGGGGTTTATAATTTTAAAAATTCAAATCAAGGCTAAAAAATATCTTGAATTCTTAAATCACAATCCATGATTTTTAATTAACCTCAAATATATTTTCCTCTTTCTACCCTTCAAATGATACATAATATCTGATACTTATAATGTTTTTTCTAATTGGTTCACAAACCGATGATTTGAATAAATCAACAAATTTTCCCACATTTTCATATTTTCTATTTTCTTCTTCTTTTTTATAATGATTTAAGAACCATGTATTCTCAATAAAAAATAACTTGTTAACCATTATCCTAATAACCAATTGAATATACCCAAATAATTTTTATATTTTAGTTAAATAAAATCCTATCAATTATGTGAATAAACACAAACTCCTTCATTTAACTTAATTAAAATCTTGTAATGATACCAAAATATTATGTTAGAATGGATAAATTGGCATATAATCCTGCTTCCAATAAGTAAATTCATGGTGTCTATAAGATTAAAGAAATATCAAACATAAGGAAGGTGTCATAGGTCAAAGGATTTAAAAAGTATCTAAATGTAGACTCAATCATCTGAATTTGGTTTAAAATCGTCATGTTTTAACAGGGAATAAAGTGAAAATTCTAATAGTGATTAATATCCCAATAATATCTCAAAAAACAGGGTATAAGAAAGAATATGTCAAAATATCTTGGAATACCTCTCAATAATTTGAATTTAAACATTAAAAAATCACTTATACAATGAATAATAGTAATAAATAAATTTATATAAACTTTATAAAGTTTAATAATGAATGTATATGAGATATTTAATTTACCTAAATCAACCAATCTTCACAAATCATGGTTAATCAATTCAATGTTATCATGTTTATATTTACTCATCCACCCATCATCTAACTCATTAACTCTATAAAACAAGGACCTTTAAAATAGGTTATGATAGTATTTTGAAGCAAATATTTGTATCATAGATCAAAAATATAATAATAAATCTAGGTGTGTAATGAAAGTTCAAAAAAGCTAAAAATATGTGGAATGTAAGATTTTAAAATAACATTACCATATATATAGAGGATATTCCTATTTTTCATTTATATTGTGCCTTTATCCTCTATTGCAGACCAATAAAATCAAAATAAATAAAATATAGTACAATATTCATTAAAATAAATCTCAAAAATATTTGGGTGATTTCATTATAACCATCCAAAAACTAAATCTTGATGAATAAATTCCTTAAATAATTCCAAAAAAAATTCCTGAGAAAGAAATAAAAATTTCATGTTGCCTCCCATAAGTTCATTATTAAAGTATTTTAGATAGACATGACCTCACCATTTTATATAAAAAAAATAATGAAAATAATTTATTGAATCCAAATCCATTAATAGTATCTGTTTAGATTCATCCATATAGATGTAGCGACCTAAACATATACACCCGGAACTGATGCGAAAATCATACTCTTAACATGTTGGATTTATGACTAACTAAAGTGACCCATATTTTCACATTCATAATTACAAAATTCAATCAAAAATATTGCGTCACATATGTTTAAAATACCATTTTGGTTTAGTGTTTTAGAGAATTGGGAAAACCCATATATTTCTCATCAAATAGAATTTTTCCCATTATACCTATATTTTTAAAATCTATAATAAGTCTTCAATAGTTTCTAAAAAAATACATTCTTACATTTATTATTCTATTTAAATCATAACCCTTTTTATTTATTCATTATATTTCATCGTTGAACTTGTTATAATTCTTACACATCCTTAGGCCCTCTAAAAACATTTGAAAATGTGGTATTAGAAAAAAAATCTCATTAAGGTATATAAAAATAAAGGGTATATTCCATTCCTTTTCAAAACAAGAAAAACACTATAAAAGTTTCCCTTTTCATGTAAGAAAATTTTAGCTCAAAAAAAATTCTTAATTTCTCTTTAAATCAATTTATTTTCCAAGAGTGTTCTACAAATCATATATTAAGAAAGAATAAATGAAAATTTGATTATCATGATAGTTTAGTGGTATGTTATAATAATATAATTATTTCAATGACACTTAAAATGGAATAACTTACCTTTTTAATTCTAATTAATTCTTAGGAGTCACTTATAATCATTTAAATTATAATCAATAACTTGAGCATGAAATATATACAAGGATAATTTAAATAATCACATGAATAAAAATAATTGATTACATGGTTTTGGAATTAATATTTCTAAAAATATTAATCAAAAAATCATACAAACTGTAGAGGACTCTCATCCAATATAACTTACATCCTGTCAATTTCTCTTAACCAATACATCTTATATACCATCATGGCATCTAAACCAAGACACTGTTATTTTATGGGATAGAATAAACCAAGTGATGCACATTATGGTTTGTCCCATGAGACCAAATAAATCCATAAAAGGTATATAAGAAGCCACATCTATCACTTACTCATGTCCAATGTATTCCTTGTATTTTTATGATCAATAAAAAATATAATCAATAGAAAAAATAATCTATATACCTTAAAATTAAAAAATATCTTTACTAAATATTGTAAATGAAATTTCAATATTCCCCGACCAATAAAATATCAAGATCATAATCCATCCAAAAAAATAAATTGGATATTATCATTATTTTATTTACTAAGTGTGTTAAAAGAATCTTTAAAGTATGTTTACATATATGAAAAACACCTTTATAAAAACATTATAAAGTCACTTTGAAATCCATGGGAAATGTTCTTTTCTTTTGGTAATCAAAAAATCCACAATATTGTGGTAATAATATATTATTTAGAAACACATAGAAAATTATATAGTAACATTTATTATGAATTACTACAATGATTGTGCGAAAAAAAATTAGGCATTAAATGTTGAAAAAACATATGTTCTTCAACTTTGTAAATAAAGTAAAAAATATCCCATTCAGTAAAATGATAAAAAAATAATTTTTAATCCTTTATAAAGAAAGTCAAAATAATTTTAAAATTACCTTTAAAAATATTTTAACTATAAATTGGAACATTATTGTAACATTTTTATTAACTTGAATATGGTATAAAAATATTTTGAAATGATGACTTTGAAACAAGGTTTTAATAAAAAAATAACTCACCTTGTGTCCTTACTCACCACGTATGCCTTTTAATTTCCTAAAAAATAAAATTATATTAATTATTAAATTGATTAAGAAAACTTTTAAATTTAATTAAATTTTGATTATTCTTTTTATTTCATTTATTATCGTGTTATATTTAGTTGCTGAAACATCAAATTTCTTGTCAGATGTTCTGAGGTCATTTGGTAATTAACAACTTTTTTGTGTTGACCATGGTAAAAGAGTTCATAGTTCCATAATATTCTGAATATTAGATATTTTATAATTATTATTTTTATAAATTATATATACTAATAAAACTATCCATGTAAGGTGGTAATGAAAAATGAGACATGTAATTCATGTAAGCGGTATTCTTCACGTACGAATGACTGATGTTTTCATTTTTCTAATGGATGGAATAGAAATAAATAAGATTAATATTTACCTTTATAAAATAACAATATAATTATAAATAACTTATTTATTAAATATTTCCATCCTAATTACTATCCATGTAAGGAAAAAATAAAAATTGAATCACATTAATTCATGGAGGTGGTAGTCCACATGTACACATGAGCGATGTTGTCATTTTCCAATGGATGAAAGGGTAAGATAGTAGATGATATTTTATCTTTAATAAATAATATTTATTTTTTAAAAATCATATATATACATTAAATCAATATTTATAACCCACCATTTAAGGTGGTGATGAATAATGAAACACATTACTTTATGGAGGCAGTATTCCACACATACACACAAGAGAATTTTTCATTTTCCATAGGATATAAAGAGATAGAAAATAGTCATTAAATCCTCATAATATCATCTATGTATATTAAATACAATTATTTAAGTATTTTAGTATGGTTAAAAAATATTTTAAGGATGTTTAATAATAAATAAACTTGAAATAATTTGGTTAATACTTATATCTCCTCCTTGGATATCTTTCTTTGGATTATACCTTAGCCTTTTAAGAATCACCTTTTGTTGAAAACAGGACCTATAGGATATGGGGTGGAGAGTTTTTAAGTTATTTTATTATGTATTATTAAATCTATGATTCTCAAATTGTGTGGATATGTGATAATAGTAGGTTCCCCTTTATAAGTGAGAGGAGTGGTACTCTGGTAAATATTCATGGTTTTAAAATAATTTAAAGTCATCTTCATGGTAAAGTGGCTAAAATTTATTCCAATTTAAAATATAGGATAATTAAAGGTCTAAATACACTGAAAAATAAAATTTATACAATTTAAATTGATACTTTAAGCCTTGTATATTAGTTTAACCACTAGTTAATCCTTTTAATCTTTGTTGTGCTGACAAACATTTACCATGGTAACTATTTATTATGACTAAAAATTAAATTTAACTCATTAAAAAAACTCAACATTATTATTCCAAATATAAAATCCATTTTATATGACTAAATTTATATATGTGGTGGAAATTAATTCTAATATAAATTTTCAAAATTCAATGAAAATCTTTTCTAGATATACGCCTTTCAAGAATACAAATGATTCTTTACCAAAATAATGTATAATATTGATTAAAAAAGAATTAATTAGATTAGTTAAGTAAAATTATAATTATTTAAATTTAAAAAAACCAAAACTGAAATAATCTCTATGGATACCCCATTAAAAAATGAACAAAGTTTTTTTTATTTAAATAAAAGCATAACTTAAATTTCAAAAAAATAACACATATATTTATATGATCGAAATTATTTTTAAAAATTAATTATATTAATTATTTAATATAATTTTATTCTATCAAAATTTTTTGATAAACATTCAATTCATTCTTATAACATGATAATGTCATTAAAGTGTATTTTTAAAATCAGTATTTTTCATTATTCACTTAAAAATTAACTATTTCAGAAAAAATAAAAAAAACAATATTTTTATTATTTTTACATGATTTTGTAAAATATTAAGTCTATTTTATAGAATTAAATTTTTAAAATTCTAAAATTTAGATTTCAAATGGAAATAAAAAAATAAAGAAAACTTGCATTCAAATAAAAATAACCATTTTAAACTCAAAGTGTTCAAAAGATAAATTTATATCATTTACCAAAGAGTGTTAATTTATTTGTTTTAATATTGAATATTAATAAATTATTTATTTTTACCTTTAATATTAATAAATTATTTTTCACTTTATTTTGGTGTTTCTTATATCACATGCTATTCAATAAAATGTTTATTTAAAGTAATACATACTAAAATATTAGGGTGTTACATTCTCTCCCCTTAAATAAATTGTGTCCCCACAATTTTTACCTCATGTTTATTGGGAAATGGTTTAAAAAAATTGAACATAATTTCTAAGGAGAGTAAGAGGACTTTAAAACCCATTAATTTAAAATCATCTCGACTAATGAAACCACAAAATAGTAGAAATGAGAAGGAATGTGGACTGGAAAATAAATATATGTAAGTGGAAGGAAATAAATTTTAATCCAAATATATTAAATTTAATTTTTAAAATAAATTAATGTATATATAAAATCTAACATCCAATAACTTTATAAACCCACAATTATGGGTTTAAAAAAAATCTTGTAAAACATGTTGACTTCTTTTAAACCAAATCCTCATAACAAAAAGATAGACATTAATATAGTTCCCACACATCCTTAATCCCAAATAAAAATATTTTAAAATATAGGATTAGCACAAAAAATATCATTGTTGGATAAAAAATAAAAACTTGTTATCTCATTTTTAAATTTATTAAATTTCATAGAAAATTTACCTTTTATATAATTAAACTTTTGATCCAGATAATAATTTATATACTAATGAAATTATATTCACATCCCAAATATTTCCCCAAAATATATCATAAGAAATATTTAAAACAAAATTAAAATCATGATGTTTTCCTATAAAACATGAGTACTCATGAAAAAATGTTCTTCAAAAACATACTTTTCACCCATAAAAGGGGAATAAAATATTCTTTAATCATATGCTTGTGTCTTATCTTATGAAATAAAAATAATTCCATGAAGACTTATTTTTAAGAATACATTATTCATGTTGTCACCTTGGGACATCATCTTCAAATCACTCTTATAATTACTCTTAAAATGACACTTATAAATGGAATAACCAACTTGATTAACTCTAATAGATATTCTATGGATTAAAATATCATTACCTAATGTGTTAGAGAGGAATATTAGGATCACAAATCATCATGAACAATGTACAAGGACCATAACTTATATAAAACACATATACTAACAATTCAATATTTTTGTTTTTGAGATAATAACATTTTTAACAAGGTTGAAAAGGAACCCTTATTGGACTAGAAGGACCTTAGATTACAAATCCTAAAGTCATAGTGGCACATAGGCGATTACATGAATGAATGATAAATACCAAGATCCCTCCCTATAACAGTACCTTCCCATATTATTGTCTCCATATAATTGATCATTTTATCCTTGAAATTATTTTCTATGGCTTTTCATCGCTTCCTCCTTGTTCAAGTACTTTAATAGGTTCTTCATATCCACTCTATTAATGACCCTCTCATTTAATTGATCACCATATATTTTCTTTTCAAATTTATACTCTCCATAAATTTGGAATTTCATTATCAATAATTCATGAGGCTATCCATCTATGAAATAAAGGCTCTATATTCCAAAGGCCTTGTTACATTTTGGCTTATAGGCTATTTGGTCCAAATTCCATTGACAGAACAAGGGTCCTATGGCAAAAAATCACAATTCAATGCCTCAAAATCCCAATTTTTATGAATATTACCTCTTATATAGTACCACTATAGTACCTGCTGTAATACATCTAAAATAACGAAGAAATACACCCTTCCTGAATTTCATTTCGTGTATTTTGGATAAAGGATCATACCTGCTACCACTCAGGTGAACCCCAACTATTTACATAAAAAATTTAAAATATTTTTTTAATATAATAAAATTATATAAAATATTTTTTAAACATATATGAAGAAGGGATTTTAGTTTTTACATAAATTAATGATAAGAATATTTTTTCCATTGAAAATTTTTAAAAACCAAAAATTCCCATGAGAATGGGTAATAAAATATTATTTTTAAAACCCTGAAACTTTTATAGAAATATTCTTAAATAATAAGGGTCACAAAAAAATAGATTATGATAATTATTTATATGTTAAAAAACTTTTTTTCAATTTGGTAAAAATATTAAAAACTAACCCATATGAAAAACATTGAAGTACATTTCATTTTAAACCTTAGTAAAAAAATTTAAAGTAGTTGAAAATAAAAAATAATAAGGTTTTAAGTATAAATAAAAACATTAATGAAACATTTAAAATAACATGACAATGAAGATAATTATTTTTAAAGGAAAAATTTAAACTGATGTTTTAAATAAAAATCTCTTACCTTAACTCCCAACACATTTCATACATACTTTAACTCTAATATAAAAAAATTTCTAAATTTTTAACAAACCTAATAAAATTTTAAAGTTCCTTTCCATAATTATTATCTCATCTATTTCATTTATAACCATATATTTTATACTTAATAAAAAGGATAAGTTTATGTTGGGTGTTTTGAGGATGTTCAGTTCATAATTTCCAAAATAACGTTGGTTGGTATTCCATGGTCAAAGGGGTCATGGTTCCAAAATCTAAAAAATACTAAACATGTCATAGTTATATTATTTAAACAATCAATATAATTTTTAACCATCAATGTAATGTAGTTATGAAAAATGAATTACAATGCCTCATAGAGATGGTAGTTCGTATAAACACATGATCAATGTATTAATTTTTATACTGGGTGGAAAATAAATAAGGTTGGTAATATTTTACATCTATATAATAATAAAAATTACATAGATTCCATATTTATTCATTAGTTCCATCCTAATGATCATCCATTTGATTTGGTAAGGAAAAAACAAATCACATCACTTTGTAGAGGTGGTAGCCTACATGTACACATGAATGATGTTTTTATTTCTTATACGATTGAAAATAAGAGGAAAATGATGTTGTTATATAAATTCTATAACAAAAATTATATTTATGATACTTATGTTATCATATAATCATTGTTTTATAATATTTGATGGATTTTGAAGAAGAAATAAACATGGAAACACTTGGTTAAGAGTTGTACCACTTATTTGGAAAACCTCCTGTGGATTTCATCTTAACCCTTCTAGGATTGGTCCTTTGGAGATACCAGGAAATATAGGATGTGAGGATGAATGTTTATATTGGTATTTTGGCATATTATTGTGATAAAACCTAACTTGGGTGGTATTTTGAAAAGGTTAAAGGGAGTCGTTTTTATAGGAAAATATCAATTGAATTTTTATAATGTTTCAATAATTAAAGGGTCATGAATGTAATTTTAAGAAATTAAAAGTTGAAAATATATGGACCATGAATAATAGGATCTATAATTTCACATAACCTTGGAGTAATGTATGATTTTTATGGTTTTATAATGAATTAAAATTAATTTTTAAACATTAAATACCATTTAAAGTCATTTTCATGATTATTCACATATCTGGATTTTAAAAGGCATCATGATAATAATATAATTAAAATATAAATACTCAAATAACCACTAATTCTTTATTATTATAAAATAAATTCATTAAATATAATTATTCATCCCAAATATATTACTTTTAATGTTGTTAAAATCATTTGGTTGATTTTTCTACTCTTGAACGAGCACTACATCAGCATTGCGTAAGAAATCAAGGTAATTATACCATCAATAAAAATTAAAAATAAATTAATATTATAAAAATGACGCATCAATATTAAAAATATTCATTTATAACCATTCATGCATTCTTTTGCTCACTATCATAGCATATAATTGATATAAAAAAGAAAGAGCAGAATTTTTTAATTATTCATTAATTAAAATAATATAAAGTCCATAATCAAAATAGAGTGGTACAAAATTTACAATTTTTTAAATATAATTTGGTATGGTTATAAATAATATCATAAAATAATATTTAAGATTATATTTTTGACCTTATCAATATGTTTTAGCAATAATTAACTTGTTTTACCCTTTCCCATAGTGACAACGTTTTACCATGGTTAATAATCATTATGATCACAAATGTAATAAAGATCATTAATTAGATTGAGACTCCTAATAAAAAATTGAAATCCATTTTTGATTTTTAATTTTATGTAAGGGGTATAAATTACTTTAAATATAATTTCAAAAAACATAATGAATTTTGTTTTTCGAAAAAAGCATAGGTTAAGCTTAAAAATGATTTTGTACCAAAATAAAGTCACATGGAATTAATGGGATGTTTTTAATAAAACTAAAATTATGTAACTTTTACAAAAATAAAAAACCAAATGGAATATTTAAATTAATTTTATTAAATTAAAAGTAATGATAATTTGGTAAAAATAATATTTTTCACTATTCAACTAAAAATACAAATTTTCAAAAAAACCAAAAAATAATATCTTAAGATTAATTTTATATGATTATTTAAAAAATTATTTCCATTTTATCAAATAAAATTTATAAATGTGGTAGAAATTATTAATAATATCCACGTACAAAATACAATAAAAATTATTTTTGGAAAAAAAATTATTTTTGAAGTATAAAATGAATTCATGCTCATTACTTATCAAATAACCACCATGATATGAATGTAAAATTAATTTATTAAATATATGATCTATAAATTTCATTATTATCATTAAACTATAGTGATGAACTTAATTTATATAAATATTTTTTAAGATTGAGTTCTTTTTTCATAGGAATTAATTCAAAAATTTGTATTAAGGAAAAATTCTCTACATATATTTCACAAAGTTGTTACTCCTATATATAACCACCAATAAAAACTATTATTAATAATATAATTATTTAAATAATAATATTTCTATTTTATAACAGAGTTTATTTAAACTCATTGTTATATGTGGTACACGTAATTAAAAATAGTATTCTTTTTAAACTAAACTCTTGTAGGGTTACATTCTCCCCCCACTTAAAGAAATTTTTTCCTCCCTATTTAAATTTGATTCTCTCAAAATTAATTTATCATAACATATAAATAAAATCATATATAAAATTTATAATGAACTTTAATATCTTGGTCAAGACCATGAAACATATTATTTCAGAAATACATATACCACTATAAAAGGAATACTTACAGATGAGTTTCTAAAAGTGTACCATGATAATTGAGTGTTACTTTCTAAATAATACTCAATAGATTTGATAAATTATTTTACCATTGGGATATATATTTTAATGAAATATATGTAAATTATTTCTTTCCAATTAAAAAGTGAAATTTCATCCTCTATTTATGCTTTGATTAGCTTTTGTTTCAATCTCATCTCCTACTAAAAGCAATGAATATTCAAAATAAATTTTTTAGGCCTAAAATATTAAAATAAACTTCTAATAGATAACACAATTTACAAATGGATAAAAACATATTCCTCATTTCTTTAGATATTAACCAAAATAAAATTGGTTAGAACAAGTTTTGATAATACCTAAATGAAGAAATACTACACTGATATCTGAAGGCCCAATAATAACACCCAAAGTTTAACATAAATCACTCACAAAATAAGTGACATTAAAACAATTTAAAATATGCCTGACCAAGTTCAAAATCCATAAATTGAAAATATTTTATCACATGTTCTTCCAAAAAAATATTTCTAAACACTATCATTCACTCATAAAGTCACATACCAAAAAATTTATATATATTAATCATATAATCTCAAAAATACTCTAATAATTCCCATAAATAACCTAAATCACCATAAATCCACAATAAAATTATATATTACATGAGAATATATCTCAAAATTTATTTATAAAACAAAATTCCCTCTTATCTAATTGTATTTCAATTTACCTTAATCATATAGTGTTCCCAATATATTAAACCTCTTAAAAAATAAATTTAATCACTTGGTAATTAAATCACTTTTCATTATCATGGTCATCTAAATGATAAAACAAATTTCCCAAAATATAATAACAATTTTATCCCAATTAACCATAATTACCTTAAAATAAAATATCATATTAACTCTAAAGGTAATCAATACCTTTCAACTTATTTCCAAAAAATATTAATGCATTCTTACTCAAAAAAGGACGTCATTAAAACACATAGTAAAATGAAGGTTTATATATACCTAAAACATCTATTAAAACTCAATAAATTTCTCACATCATGTAGAGACCCGAAGCTTGACGTAAATGGACATTACATTACTTTTGCGGAATACTTAGTACATAACAAAAACACACACACAAGGATCGTAATAGTTTAGTGTCTTTGGGAACTCGGAATATAATCTTCTAATCATGGTGAAAGATCTTCAACATCTCCCATAAAGATCTTCCTTTTTTTACCTAAAACCTTTCTTTATATCCTGGGGAAAAGAAAACATAAAAGGGTGAGCTCAAATGCTCAGTAAGGGTGAACAAAAGAAATATCAATCACATCATATTCATAAGAACATAACATTTTGGAAATCTTAACCTGCAAAAGAGAGCATAATTGCATAACATGGGATAAATCAAAGTAGTGAAATGAAATACCAATAATCATAACTTAAAACATGAAACTGTGTGGCATACACACATAATCATAGAGAATCATATCTTATTAGTCAAGACTCATTTCCAAGACTATCTTAGTGGACAAAGTCCATTTCTAAACCGAGTCACCCTCGTTTCAGTCCTGTTTCACTGAACCGGTATAACCTACCTTTCCAGCCATGTCTATCTCATGAGATATAAAATCTTTACCCAATGCATTGGAGGGAGATATAGGTCCCACCCATCTCATAATGATACCATTCTTATGTGTGCCACAAAATCATAAATCATACATCATTGCATAACCCATGTAATAAAAATGGGAATCATAAACATCATGACATCATAAAAAAATTCATATAAGATAAATGAATTCATAAAAATAATTCCGTCACAACATAATCAAATCAATGTAATGATAGGGATAAAAACAGAACCCTTTATTATCGTAGATGGATGATAATTTCGATAAAACACTTGAACTCCATTCTTGAGGAAAATATCCTTTCTACTTAAAAAACATTTTTCCTTTCTTAACATGTCATACAATTTTAAACTAAAATAAGTTGATTAAAAATAAACTTGAAAAATTGTAAAGGAAGCTTCTTGGAAATAATGTTTTAAAAATCCATTCATGCCATATAAGTTAAAAAAACATTCTTCGTACTTTTATCGGAAAAGTCAAAAAGTAACTCGTATGAAAAACGACAAAAGATTCCTTTCATATCTTTTACTAAAAACTCACCGAAGGGTAAAATTGGATTTAAACAATTGTAGGTGGATGGAAATAATATTACATATTGAGGAAACATGGATGTGGATGATAAAATACACCCTAGTAAATACCAAATTATAAACAATCTCGGATAAAAATGAGATTGTGATATTTCCCTTACCTTATGTCCGATATGCTTTTTACGTGTCCGAACCTCCTGTATAATGATTTAAATAATGTCATTAACTTATTAAAGAATCATATTCATTGTTATGATATGATATATGGTTCACTTATGACTTTATATTACCCGTTCTTTTGTAAATTCCATGTCAAAGAAGTGTTTTGGGTAAAATCGTTTCATTTATCGTAGGTGTTTGGACTTGTTGTTCTTGACATTATTATTACTTATATCATGATTTAATTACTTCCAGAATATAAAACATGATATATATATATCATATATATTCAGTATATATGAAATGAAACACACCGTTCATGGAGACGGTAGTCCGTACGTACGCATGAACGTCGTTTTCCTTTCCTTATTGTCTTAAATGGAAGTAAGTAGATGACATATATATATACATAAATCCAGTAGATTTAACATGTCATATATTTCATTATTATTCATTATATATACTTTATAATCATTCTGGAATGGTTAACATGGATAATGAATCTCATCACGTCGTGGAGACGGTAGTCCGTACGTACGCATGAGCGATGATATCGTTCCCATGGTCATGGAATTGTGTTGAAGTGTATGTATACTATTTCAGTATCAATATCACTTTATAATAATCATATATAGTTACTCATTACACCATTATACCCATTCAATTAAGGTGGTGGCGGAAAATAGATTACACCACGGCGTGGAGACGGTATTTCGTACGTACGAACGCGCGGTGATTTCCTTTTTCCGTAGGATGGATAGAAGGTTAATTAGAGTTGTTTAATATTTATAATAACATATCAGTATATAAGAAATACTGATGTTATTACTTTATCATGAAACAACTAAAGAAGAAGAAGTTGAAGAAGAAATAAATTGAAAAAGATCGGTAATGGATATTACCTCTTTTTGACGCACCTTTTCTTAACCTCCACATAAAGAACTAAGGATGGTCTTTGAAGAAGACCAGAACATCTAGGATGATACTAGGGAAGTTGAGAAGAGATTCTGGAAGGGTTTGGACGAGCTTTAATGCTCAAATTGGTGTGAGGAGGAGAGGGAGGAGGTGCTCTTTTATAAGGGAGGAGAGGGGCACCTTAGGAAAATCTCAAAATATTATTTTATATTAAGGTCAAATTCGGTTTATAATGGTTCCAAAGGGTCTTATTTCGAAGCTAAAGTGGGGATGGGTCGCAATACTCTCATCCAATAGTATTTAGACAAGTTTAGGTTATTATTTTAACGTTATCAATTAGATTTAACTCTAAGTTAAATAATTTAACTTTTGCCGTGTCTTTTTGTTTTCTTACACTATATGGTTAATAAACTTACTATATCAAGCCAAACGAACCCCAAGTTGTTTATTATTAATATATATAATCTTATCTAAGTCATTTGGCCGAACCTTATATTTTTAGGAATAAAATAACAATTAATAATATAATATTTGTTTTAAAAACTAATTTATGTCAATTTTGACACTATTTGGTACATGATTTTTATTAAATTCATAACAGAATGATACGTTCGAACTAAGTTACTTAAATCAACAATAACATGTCATATTAACCTATAAAATTAGTTTAAGTCATAAAAAGTCTCAAATTACATTTATTTGGGCATTTATAACATCAATTATGTCAATATTGTATTAATAAGACAATTACTTCATCATCTCTGTGTCATAATAAATGATAATTATTTAATCCCTAAAAATTATAAATAAATTCCTATAATGTATATAATTGTATTAGATTTCTGGATACTATTCATTTTCGAATTTTCATGTAGTTTATCACTATATTAAAGTTATTATACTTATAAGATTTAAGAAAGTGACATGTTGTCACATTCTTTGGTTTTAATAATAATTAAATTATTTTCATTGACAAAATTTAATTAAATTAATATAATCCTACCCTTAGGTGATATGGGTCGACTTTTAGTAATCCAATAGGATTTTTCCAAGTGTTAGGGTAATTTTATAATCTTATATTTACCCTTAATTACCCGATTTACCTTTAACTATAGTAAATAAAATTTGCCGTAGTTACTATTTACAATGACCAAAAATAAAAAGTAGCTTATTAACATAATTTAGACCCACTGATTCCAAATATGGAATCCATTTTTCCAAATTCAATACACAAAAGATGCAGAAATTAAATTAAAATTAATCTCGTTGTCGAAAGAAAACGGGTTTTTCTTTAAAACATTGCAAAAGATAGAATTGATTTAACCTACGAATTTAAGGTAAAATCAATGCTAATGAAATACATTATATTAAATGGTAAAAATATATTCTATTTATACTTTAAAACCATTAAATATTATAATTTAACCACATAAGATATTACGATGAAAAAAGTTGTTTTTAATTAAAATATAGCGTGTTTTTACTATTCATTAAAATATGAAAGTTATCGGAAAAATATCAAAACTTTATCTAATGTAAATTTTTATATCCTGATTCAAAAGAAGAATTTTATTTTTTCAAATTTAACTTATAAAAATGTCAAAAACTAGATTTAAAGTGGTTGCTCCATCAAAAGGCGGCAAAACTGCATTTTTTGAAAAATACTTATTTTACCTGAAAAAATTATTTTGTTCTTATACCATGTTCCAGAAATGGGTAAGATGAATAATAATGTTATAAAATTAAAATTTTAGTTAAAACTATTCATAACGGCTAGTTCATAACAATATTATAATAATATATCGTTGTTTAGTAAAACCCAGTATTGCGTACAACACACACTATCGAGGAAGGTCGCGATTGCGTGTAATGCAAGCCAAGTCAGGGTTGCGTGTTGCGCAAGAATCCTTCGTTGTTTTGTATAACAGAATCCAACCATATTTCATTTATACATTGAATATATATATATATATATATATATATATATATATACTCAATGTTGCGTAGAATAACTATTATCAAAATTGTGTGTAACACGATCCAAGAATAGTGTTGCGTATACTGCAAGCTAATACGGTGTTGCGTATAGAGCAAGGTAATCTTGGTGTAGCACAAGACATTAATGAAATTAAAAGAATATTTTTCATAAAATCTCGGGGTGTTACATTCTACCCCCCTTAAAATGAATTCTGCCCTCGAAATTCGTCGGGGTTATAAATGGTTTACTACTCGAAAGTTTGTTTAATAGAAACCCACATCGTAAAAAGGAATACCAAAACATGGCTTTTAAAAACTAAAGTATGAAATGTAATGGTTACCCAAATTAACTCATCACGGGGTTTCCACATAGAAGAAAATAGTTGAAAATATGGATGTGGAAGAAAAATCTGACCACCAAGTTCTGATGGAGAGTGGTAGAGAACATGGCTATGAAAAAGCCAACAATCACAAAGCTATTGATTTGTGATGATCTAAGGTACCATCTGATTAATCGGATATAAGGGAAATAGGACAACATTTTTGGTTTTCAAGATAATTTCCCTAAAGTTGATGAATTAAAAGAAATACTTGCATGATTTTCGTACAATCTCACTGTTGTTTGTAAATTGAACAATTTCCACTTCATCCCTTAAAGAAATGAAGTTGAATTTGTTATTCGTGATGTGTTAGCAGATCATGTGATAGAATGATGGGTCATTCCATCTCTTTCAAACAAAAGGTTAGCAAAAGTTATAAGTCCATCTTATGGTTAGATTAATCGTATATGGTTTACAAAAATGAACTTATACTTCATATATCATACTGCTTAATAAAATAAAACTAGTTTATACTAACCAGGGACTTCCTGTAGTCTAGTGGTAGGCGATAAAGGCCAGTCGCACTTCGGTTGTGGGTTCGATTCCCACAGCCTTGTCCTACGTGATGGGCTGTCGCCCGTCCTACAGGTTGTCCTTTTTCTAAAGCTATATTACTATAACATCCCATCAACAATATCAAAAAAAAATATCCTTAAACAATACTAACTTATGTCCAATATAATCCATTCCAATATTTAGGCTTATCTAAAATACTTCGGTCCAATCTCATAGTATAAAGAAAATGATCACGTGAAGCCATCATTTATCCCCCATATATCATAAGATATATCTTGTTGGTCAAATTACAAACATGTGAATACCTTAATCATGTATTCTCTTGAAGAATGAATATCCATTGAACCTTAGTGAAAACATGAATGCAGTTAAAAGTTAACACTTTCCATATACCAAAATCCAAAAATTCTATATACTCAAACCATGATATAACCTTCTCCTTATATCAGTCATGAGCTCATGAATACTATCAAACATTTAATTTTCTCTTTATCCCTTCATTATGTGCATATCATCTACTTTCCAAAAATACTGGTACCATTCATCACACACTTTCAAAACTTAAGGAAAGACAACTGTGTAACAATCCTTAGATGTCTCTTTATTCCATAGTACCATGAGATTACTTATACAACATTACACATGATAAACATGTAATCATTACACTACATTCTTAAACCATTGACCAAGCTTCAACAATTCTTTCATCTCACATATCATTTATAGTCTCTTCATCATCATCAACATAAATACTACCCATATGACCATACTGATTCTCTTCATGAGACTTTACCTTAGGGCATTGGTTTGCATAATGCCCGTACATTCCACATTTAAAACATTTAACCATTGTTGATGTCGTAGCAATACCATTCTCCTCATCCCTGGTGTTAACTGAACCTTTTCCTTTGCACTTACTGGCTTTGTGTCCTTCTTTTCCACACCCAAAGCATCTTCCAGTTCCTTTGAAACATTCTCCTTGATGCATGTTCCACATGATTTACATAGGGGAAATTGAACTTTCTTTCCTCTATGATCATCATGAAACTCCATCTTTATCTTATTAGCTGAGCCGGGAAACTTAGAAAATTTTACTTTATTGATCATATTATGAGATTGCTGATTCGGCATAATAATGGTGTTTGGACTTCTAAATCCCATTTCATTTGGTTGCTCATGAATAACATCATTCCATTGCCGATCATATCCTCCATTATCGTAAATCATCTTGTTTCCAGCCATTGTCTAAAACCCAAAAAGAATAGTGTGAGAGGCAAAAATCATAATAAAGGGGGAGTAACTTCAATATCTAACATCTTAGGTTAAATTCTATAATCGTTACCATAGTTCTAGGACTATATCCTATACGTATACTTATCCTTAGGGGCATCCCTAGACATACCTTAGAAATATCTCTAGGGATCTCACTAACGTTTTCGCATCCTAGTTTCCAAAGGTTGACTAAACCATTCCTCTGATACCAACTGTAGATACCCGAAGCTTGACATACATGGACATTACATTACTTTTGCAGAATACTTAGTACATAACAAAAACACACACACAAGGATCGTAATAGTTTAGTGTCTTTGGAAACTCGGAATATAATCTTCAAATCATGGTGAAAGATCTTCAACATCTCCCATAAAGATCTTCCTTTTTTTACCTTAAACGTTTCTTTATATCCTGGGGAGAAGAAAACATAAAAGGGTGAGCTCAAATTCTCATTAAGGGTAAACAAAATAAATATCAATCACATCATATTCATAAGAACATAACATTTTGGAAATCTTAACCTGCAAAAGAGAGCATAATTTCATAACATGGGATAAATCATAGTAGTGAAATGAAATCCCAATAATCATAACTTAAAACATGAAACTGTGTGGCATACACACATAATCATAGAGAATCATATCTTATTAGTCAAGACTCATTGCCAAGACTATCTTAGTGGACAAAGTCCATTTCTAAACCGAGTCACCCTCGTTTCAGTCCTGTTTCACTGAACCGGTATAACCTACCTTTCCAGCCATGTCTATCTCATGAGATATAAAATCTTTACCCAATGAATTGGAGGGAGATATAGGTCCCACCCATCTCATAATGATACCATTATTATGTGTGCCACTAAATCATAAATCATACATCATTGCATAACCCATGTAATAAAAATGGGAATCTTGAACATCATGACATCATAAAACAATTCATATAATATAAATGAATTCAAAAAAATAATTCCATCACAACATAATCAAATCAATGTAATGATAGGGATAAAAACAGAACCCTTTATTATCTTAGATGGAAGATAATTTTGATAAAACACTTGAACTCCATTCTTGAGGAAAATATCCTTTCTACTTCATAAACATTTTTCCTTTCTTAACATGTCATACAATTTTAAACTAAAATAAGTTGATTAAAAATAAACTTGAAAACTTGTAAATGAATCTTCTTGGAAATAATGTTTTAAAAATCCATTCATGCCGTATAAGTTAAAAAAACATTCTTCGTACTTTTGTCGGAAAAGTCAAAAAGTACCACGTATGAAAAATGACAAAAGATTCCTTTCATATCTTTCACTAAAAACTCACTGAAGGGTAAAATTGGATTTAAAAAATTGTAGGTGGATGGAAATAATATTACATATTGAGGAAACATGGATGTGGATGATAAAATACAGCCCAGTAAATAATAAAGTATAAACAATCTCGGATAAAAATGAGATTGTGATATTTCCCTTACCTTATGTCTGATATGCTTTTTACGTATCCGAACCTCCTGTAT
The DNA here is from genome assembly GCA_963277665.1 of Viscum album. Classification (NCBI taxonomy): domain Eukaryota; kingdom Viridiplantae; phylum Streptophyta; class Magnoliopsida; order Santalales; family Viscaceae; genus Viscum; species Viscum album. The sequence continues at coordinate 2,021,575,945 of OY728127.1, forward strand.
AATGATTTAAATAATGTCATTAACTTATTACAGAATCATATTCATTGTTATGATATCATATATGGTTCACTTATGACTTTATATTACCCGTTCTTTTGTAAATTCCATGTTAAAGAAGCGTTTTGGGTAAAAAATCATTTCATTTATCGTAGTCATTTGGACTTGTTGTTCTTGACATTATTATTACTTATATCATGATTTACATACCTACAGAATATAAAACATGATATATATATCATATATATTCAGTATATATGAAATGAAACACACCGTTCATGGAGACGGTAGTCCGTACGTACGCATAAACGCTGTTTTCCTTTCCTTATTGTCTTGAATGGAAGTAAGTAGATGACATATATATATAAATAAATCCAGTAGATTTACCATGTCATATATTTCATTATTATTCATTATATATACTTTATAATCATTCTGGAATGGTTAACATGGATAATGAATCTCATTGCGTCGTGGAGATGGTAGTCCGTACGTACGCACAAGCGATGATATCATTCCCATGGTCATGGAATTGTGTTGAAGTGTATTTATACTATTTCAGTATCAATATCACTTTATAATAATAATATATAGTTACTCATTACACCATTATACCCATCCAATTAAGGTGGTGGCGGAAAATAGATTACACCACGGCGTGGAGACGGTATTCCGTACGTACGCACGCGCGGTGATTTCCTTTTTCCGTAGGATGGATAGAAGGTTAATTAGAGTTGTTTAATATTTATAATAACATATCAGTATATAAGAAATACTGATGTTAATACTTTATCATGAAACAACTAAAGAATAATAAGTTGAAGAAGAAATAAATTGAAAAAGATCGGTAATGGATATTACCTCTTTTTGACGCACCTTTTCTTAACCTCCATTTAAAGAACTAAGGATGGTCTTTGAAGAATACCAGGACCTCTAAGATGATACTAGGGAAGTGGAGAAGATATTTTTGCAGGGTTTGGCCGAGCTTGAATGCTCAAATTGGTGTGAGTAGGAGAGGGAGGAGGTGCCCTTTTATAAGGGAGGAGAGGGGCACCTTAGGAAAATCTCAAAATATTATTTTATATTAAGGTAAAATTCGGTTTATAATGGTTCAAAAGGGACTTATTTCGAAGCTAAAGTGGGGATGGGTCGAAATCCTCTCATCCAATAGGATTTATACAAGTTTAGGTTATTATTTTAACCTTATCAATTAGATTTAACTCTAAGTTAAATAATTTAACTTTTACCGTGTCTTTTTGTTTTCTTACACTATATGGTTAATAAACTTACTATATCAAGCCAAACAAACCCCAAGTTGTTTATTATTAATATATATAATCATATATAAGTCATTTGGCCGAACCTTAGATTTTTAGGAATAAAATAAAAATTAATAATATAATATTTGTTTTAAAAACTAATTTATGTCAATTTTGACACTATTTGGTACATGATTTTTATGAAATTTATAAAAGAATGATAAGTTCGAACAAAGTTACTTAAATCAACAATAACATGTCATATTAACCTATAAAATTATTGTAAGTCATAAAAAGTCTCAAATTACATTTATTTGGGAATTTATAACATCAATTATGTCAATATTTCAATAATAAGACAATTACTGTATCATCTCTGTGTCGTAATAAATGATAATTATTTAATCCCTAAAAATTATAAATAAATTCTTATGATGTATATAATTGTATTATCGTTCTGTATACTATTCATTTTCTAAGTTTCATGAACTTTATCACAAGATTAAAATTATTATACTTATAAGATTTAAGAAAGTGACATGTTGTCACATTCTTTGGTTTTAATAATAATTAAATTATTTTCATTGATAAAATTTAATTAAATGAATCTAATCCAACCATTAGGTGATATGGGTCGAATTTTAGTCATCCAAAAGGATTTTTCCAAGTGTTATGGTAATTTTATAATCTTATATTTACCCTTAATTACCTGATTTACCTTTAACTATAGTAAATAAAATTTACCGTAGTTACTATTCACAATGCCCAAAAATAAAAAGTAGCTTATTAACGTAATTTGGACCCACTAATTCCAAATATGGAATCCATTTTTCCAAATTCAATACAAAAAAAGATGTAGAAAATAAATTAAAATTAATCTCATTGTCGAAAGAAAATGGGGTTTTCTTTAAAACATTGCAAAAGATAGAATTGATTTAACCTACGAGTTCAAGGTAAAATCAATGCTAATGACATACATTATATTAAATGGTAAAAATATATTCGATTTATAATTTAAAACCATTAAATATTATAATCTAACCCCATAAGATATTACGATGAAAAAAGTTGTTTTTAATTAAAATATAGCGTGTTTTTACTATTCATTAAAATATGAAAGTTATTGGAAAAATATCAAAACTTTATCTAATGTAAATTTTTATATCCTGATTCAAAAGTAGAATTTTATTTTGTCAAATTTAACTTATAAACATGTCAAAAACTAGATTTAAAGTGGGCGTGCCATCAAAAGGCGGCAAAACTGCATTTTTTTAAAAATACTTATTTTACCCGAAAAATTTATTTTGTTCTTATACCATGTTCTAGAAATGTGTAAGATAAATAATTATTTTATAAAATTCAAATTTTAGTTAACACTATTCATAACGGCTAGTTCATAAAAATATTATAATAATATATCGTTTTTTAGTAAAACCTAGTATTGCGTACAACACACACTATCGAGGAAGGTCGTGATTGCGTGTAATGCAAGCCAAGTCAGGGTTGCGTGTTGCGCAAGAATCCTTCGTTGTTTCGTATAACAGAATCCAACCATATTTCATTTATACCTTGAATATATATATATACACTCAATGTTGCGTAGAATAACTATTATCAAAATTGTGTGTAACAGGATCCAAGAATAGTGTTGCGTATACTGCAAGCTAATACGGTGTTACGTATAGCGCAAGGTAATCTTGGTGTAGCATAAGACATTAATGAAATTAAAAGAATATTTTTCATAAAATTTCGGGGTGTTACACATCACATAAAACTTAAATATGATATTATGGCCTTTAATATTATGATCATCCTTAAACTTATCAATGCTTTAATAAAATACAATTGTTTCATAATTTTTGAAAACCTATATATTGATACGTAAATAACCTTTTATAAACCATTAAATGAGGTTTTTCATATCATTCTATAATAATTCATTCCTATAATCAAAAATATAAACCATGTAATATGATTCATCAATCTCAATCCAATTATTTTTCATACATAAAACATATGAAAACTGTTAAAATAACAAATAAATGATTTATATTATTTTGAATTTTCTTTATCTTCTACATATGACCTTACTAATATGTTATTAATAATATCTTCTTAGTCTCTATCATGATATTTTCTATTAGGAAATTGATTTTAATAATTCCTATACTATCCACATATTAAATTTCTTCATTTTTCTTTAATATATTTCTCTAGGTGTATATTTCAAAAAAAATTATATCTAGAAAGGTCTATCTTTTTTAAAATCAAGATTCATATCACTTGAAATTCCTTGAAACTCCATTTTCCTCCTATTTTGTGCACTAATGGACTCACCTAGTTTCATGTTTTTAATCATTTCTCTAGATAGTGGGTTAGTCATAACCACAAGAGATTTTACTCCCACTCATATCTCATACGTATACTTCTTCAAAAAACAAACACATTGTCATTTAAAAAAATTTATAACATAGTTATTAATGGTACTACCCATTTACTAAAATAAAAAATAGTCGATGGGAATATATAAAAAACCCTAATAAACCATCATATGAGTATGACAAATAATAAGATTGCATTTACAATTTCATAATTTATTCAAAATAATTCCCTTGATTAAAAACTACCTATAATTTTTAAAAACATAATAAAATTTAAGATTATTGAAGATTTATAACTTTTGATCCCAAACCAGCATATTAACCCCTAATGTTTTCTCATCAGACAACATTTGAACCTCTAATGTTATCTAAACTCTTTCTATGATACCAACTATAACAACTTATAACTTAATCGACTCATAATTATGATTTCAATACCATGGATTGAATCTTTTTTCATTCCCAATATCATTTAGGTTTATAATTTTAAATAATTCATAAAAACTCTTACATATGAAACCCTTACAACACAAAGTGGAAACTTCCACACAATATTCTTTTTTTTTGAAAAATAGGATTCTAAAATTTAATCTCTTGTTTCTCTCAAAACACAATCTCTTCTTTTACGATGAATACCCATGGAAGAAAATAGAACTTTTTATAGTTCCTACTTATCCATAATCTCTATTAATTTTTTTAAAAAATATAAGATACGTACATAATCTTAGTTTAAGAATAAAAACTAAATAAACTTGTTAGTTCATTATTAAATTCTTGAAAATTTATAGAAAATTTACATTTTATATAACTAACCTTGATCTCAAAATAATCACTTTTTTACTCAGGAAATCAACTTCACTTCCCAAATATTTTCATAAAACATATCATAAGAAATATTAAAATAAAAAATAAAAATCATGGGGGTTTCATGTAAAACATGAGTACTAGTGAAAACATTTACATAAAAAATACTTTTCACCCTTAAAAGGGAATTAACTACCCTTTAAAAATTAGAACATTATATTACTTTATAAAATCAAAATATATCCTGGAAAATTATTTTATGAGACTAGAAAATTCATATAGGTACCTTGGGAAATAATTTTTTTCTAACTCTTATAATAACTCTTAAAAATGGTATAACCTACTTGGTTAATTCTAACATATATTCCCTTAAGAAAAAAATTACCTAATGTAATGGAGATCTATATCAAAATGACACTATTATTAGAGACTATCCATATTAAGAATCAAGAGGGGTGAAATGAGTTCTTGAAATTTTTATTCACTTAGAAAAACCACCATATTTAGTTTATGACTGAATTTTTATCTATTATTTAATAAAACTTTTTGTGGAAATAAAATAATAAAGAAGAGAAATTTACACACGGATTTATAGTGTTTTGGGGAATAGAAGTCTCCTTGTCCACACCACCAGCACCCTTCTCAATGAGGGTAATGATTTCCACTGGATTGGTCCTTTTTTTAGGGAATTCCATACCTTTTTTTGGGACCACATAACTAATTTCATGTTGTCGATTCTTGGTAAAATCCTAGGAGAGTCCAACCAGGAACTATAAAGTCTTTACAAAATAAATCCTATAAGGTTATTTTACCATGAACCTTTTCAATTAAAGATAATAAACAAAAAAAATTATAGTTTTTATATCAACATTAGAAGATAAAAATGATAAAAAAAATGAAAGATCTCCAAGAGATATGATCTCAAGATTAAGCTTCTCAAGGAGAGTTATCTAAATTTAGAAAGAATTTTCAATAAGCATAGCTAATAAAATAAAACTTCAAACTCCTTATTTTCATAGAAAACATAGTATTGTTTCATAGATATTCGAGAACAATATCACTATACTTTCTTCTTCACTTCACTTCACATGAAAAATTACAAGATTAAATTTTGAAAGCCATGCACTACTTCTTATTTAAACATAAATCACCTGATCTATAGAATCAGGGATTAGTGACATATTTTTTCCTTGAAATACCACGACAATAGTAGATACAAATAAAATATCCTTGTACTTGTCTTCTATCATGATACTTCTCTCTTCTTATAATTTATTTCTCCTTAAATAGTTAATCCACTATTTAATTATATTATTGTAGTATTAAAACAATTACTCAAGTTCTTTAATGGTAATAAATACCAACTTGCATCATGACATAGCTGATTTTCATAATTGAATCAACGTAGCCAAGTTTACTTCACATGGACAAATTTAATCATGTAGACTTTTACTCACTTAGTCGAAACTGATGTAGTTGATGGAAGTGACATATAAAATTTCACCACATATGCAATTCACGTAACTAATTACTACATGTAACCATTTTACAAAATCAAATGATCATGTTGAAAATTTATCACATAGGTGATCTTATCAATGTATCCAATTTCCATGTAGGTGATTTAGTGACATAGAGGATTGACATAGTCATTTCCTTTACATGGGTGGTTGACATAGTTTATTGATCGTCATATCGTTTTTCACTACGTAGCCAAAAAATTCACATTGATGATATTCCATACATAATCATATTTTAGTGAAAACTTTCCAAAATTCATATTTAATGAAATTAACCATAGAATATAAAAGAATAAATTAAAACCTAAGGAACACACTTAGAAAATTAGATTCTTAGAAAAATATGAAGGTTTTTTTAGATCATCAAAACCTAAAGTGAGTAGGATGTGTTGGATTAACATCAGTAGTCCAACAATATCTCCCTTTTGGATGTTCACAAAACTCATTAGATATTCTAGTAGATATAAAACATGTATTTTTTAAAACATTTAACTAAAATTAATTTTATAAATTATATATAAAGTTTAAAAGGTAGTTTTTCTACCACTTAGTCACTTACTTATTTCCCTTTTTAAAGGTAAGGGATTTCTCCCCCTTTTTATATGGTATAAAACCTTTCCCCATTTTTTCATTAAAAATTAAAGGGAAATAGGGTTAAAACATAGTTTAATATAACACTTTAGAGTTAATAATTATTTAAATTTAATGTGAAAATTGAATTATATAATTATGGTAAGATTAAATTTTATTAAAATAAAATAAAGAGATAAAAGCATAAAATGAATATAATCACTAAGAAACACATTAGAAATGAATAAATAATGAATAATTTTTTTATTTATTTGAAATAAAAATATTAACCCACTCATCATAAATAAAAAAATATCAGTCAAAGAACCAAGTTTGGTAGAATGGTGTTAAAGTAAGATTTCAGTTTTGCTGAAGGTGTTGCTAAATTTGGATTGGTTTTGGAGATAGATGGAGTTGAAATTGATGGAGATAAAGTATAATAAACATCTTCTATTTGTTTCTGGGTTTTTTGATAAGTACTTGTATTATCAAGAAAGAAAGGTTTTCTTATTCCCATTTGAAAAATGTCTTCACCACACATGTCAATCTTCAGAATACCATTAGACTTTCAAAATTCAATAGTTAAATGAGATGTTATCTTATAAATTTAAGATACTGATATTTAGTCATTCGTGGTAAATTTCATAAGTTTTTCTTATTTCCTATAAGAGAATATTGTAGAGTCACTGACTGATAGACGAATAATCATAGTGTAAATGTATACCATAGATATACAATATGACATATCCACAAAAACCTTATTCATAAATAGATTCACATATTTTTGTACATATATTAGCATACCATTCACTGACTTCACCTTTTGATCAGTGTTGTTCACATTATATATAAATCTTTGAAAAAAATCCTAAACTTCATTGAGAGAATATTTAAAAACATAAACACTAAAAGTTGGATAGGGTTCAAATGGACCTGAAACCAAAGGAGGTTTGTAAACAACCAACTCCCTTCCTATAACTAGAACTGACACATCTAATGATTATTATGATTCTAACCTATTTTATATCATGTTATATAGATCCAAAACCTTTGAAAATATTTCCATCTACTATTTGAAAAAAAGTAGAGTGTTTTTATCAATAGGTTGAATGAATATTGAAGTTATTTATGTTCCTTACTTTGAAACACCCAAATTTTCTTCTCCCAAATCTCTAATAAATTTTTCATGATAACTAACATGGTCACTTATGCATATATATATCTCAATAATAATTTTCATAAGATATTCATTGGTATTGTGAAATTTACCAAATAGTCCCTTCTGATATCATCCAACATCAGTGGAGAATGAAAATCATCTTAAAGACAACAAATCTGAGAGTTATTATAACCCAACTCTGACAGCATCTAATGAACTTCATTTTGGAAATTTGGAATAACCAGAGATTCTGAGGGAAATACTATAGAGGGTTTTAATTTCATTTTAAATTCAAACTAACTAAACAATACACTTTTCAAAGTTTTAAGAGACACTTTTATTTCAGTTCTAAAGGCTTTGATATCATCAATAACTTCCTAAGTTAAACTTGATTAAATTGATGGAGGATTAAAAAATATATCCCCTTGAGCTGAAACTAAGGTACCAAGCTCACTAAATTCAACACTTTTATTTAAAACATATTACATACCACTTTCCAAGGTTTTTTTATTTCCTTACGTTCCTTAGAACATAATATAAGAACTAGCTAGTTGCATAGGTTGATCTTTGTAAAGACTATTGATCATTTCCTTTTGGGAAACCACCATTCTAGTTCACTTTTTAAATTCTAACTTGGATACATATGACACCTTAAGTTCTCTGATATCATTTATTTCATGAAAATATCTCCACTTTAAATCAAAACAAAATGCTCTCAGGTTTTCAATATCCATCGTTACCTCATTACAAACAAATTCCTTGTTCAATATTTTTTAAATTTTACTGAATAAAAGAGATTTTAAATGAGTATTTGAAGGTGAAGATGGTAGTGATGATGTATGGTAATGCTTTTCATATTCCATAACCACATCATCATACCTTCTTTCCAAATTTTTTGATCCAAGAAGAATCAGATCATATTCTTCAGGCACTTCTTATAACTTGGGACTTCCCTAAACTTCAAAACCTCTAAGCCCAGTCTTAGCTGGATTATCCTTAGAAAAATACATATTTGTCTCAACAACTATCTCCATATGATGATATTCCTCAAAAGACCTAGAAGCTTCACTATCATCTTTTCTCTGAGGAGCCACATACTCCTAAATCTAGATAGGCTCACAAACTACAAGACTAATAGCTGGAAATGAATTCTTAGTTGTTATAGATATTTTCTCTTATACCCCCTATAATACACTGTCATGACAAGTGTTTCATCACTAGGAAGTTAATTTTGAGCTGACTCCCCCTAATTCAAACTTTTCTTACCAACTTCTTTGAAATAATTTGATGAAAAATCCATATAATATAAAATCATATTTAGTAGGACTGATGATAGGGTATTAATTTTATGAAATTTCACTACATTACCATTATTTTAATATACTTATTTATTCTCAAGACTAAATAAATTAATCTACCATAAGAAAAGTAGTTTAATTTTCCTTTTCCTTCATAAAAATTATGCAAGAGCCTCATCATGTATCTTGGAAAACTCAACATTAAATAATTGATCAATTTGTACATCAAATACATATCTTAAAAAAATAACTTTCTCCATATCTCTTACTCTTTTTGTTATACCAGCCTGAACTGTCACGAACCAGATCTAGTCGCCACCAAAACTGGTACCAGACCTGGCCTGCAACATGGCCCGAAGGGCGTTCCCAATCCCCACAGGCTGGAACAAGTGTTCGGGTATCATAAAATGAGAATTGGTAATGATTTACATGAGTTTAAAATCTTTAAACAACAAAATAATCCAATAAAAAGAATCTGGATTTTTCAAACCAAATAATCTTTTAAAAAAATTCAAAACTGAATTACATATTTTAAAACAACCTAACAAGACTATAAAAAGGTAATAAACCAAAAGGAAACATCCCAAGAACCCTCATGTCAAGGGGCACCGCCCTCAAGCCATCTTCACAAGACTTCACCACTGAGGACCTGCTAGAAACCCGAACCACTGGAACTAAAAAATGTACCCAACATGCGACAAAAAAAATAAACAAGTATACATACACCCAAGGGTGTAAGTAGGGTGTGATACAATTCCCAGTAGGATACCACCACTAATATATTCCATGTGGTAAACATTCAATGACGAAAATCATGCCAGTTTTCAAAAACATGTAATTTCTAGTTACAGTTTCTAAAAGTTGCAACTTCAAAAATCAGTTTTAAAGTGGGATAATTTAAAGAATCAACAATTTTTAAATAAATTACAAAGATAATATATTTTCCATCCAAATATACTGTATGTTGATGGTAATTATAAAGGATCTAATGAGAAAAATAAATCAGAAATAACCCCTAGGTACTAGCTCGGTGTGGGTCCCAGGTACCTCATATCTCAGTGGGAGTAACCATCACAAATATTTGTTCTCGTGCACAAGCCACTAGTAGGGAAAATACCCATAACCTAGTGGTAACCAATCATCATCATCATAGTTTATTTAGATTTTTAAGCCTCAATCTTTCTAAGTGAAATAGAGGCCAAACCCCACGGATTCACTAGCATACTAGTACACGTCCACCCACCTAGATACTCGGGTTTTCCCTTTGTGCTCAAACAAGTTCAAAAAGTCAAGAAATATAATTTTCACATGAAAATATAACTTCCTAATTAAAAATTCACTAAAAATCACACATTTATACCACACATGTCACAAAAGTCCACTTTTCATTAAAATTGATTTAAAATCCAACTCACACCAAAATAGCCCACAACACTTTTCACATTTCTTTAACACTTCCCCAAAACCGATTAAAAAATTTTTTAAAATCATTCCAATATATTAAAACTCACATAACATCCCACTCACATGTTACATAATACCATTTTCATAACCAAAATCCATTTTTCACATCACACTCACAAAACATCCCACATCACTTTCATATCTCTTACACACTTTAGTAAATCCTTAAAACATTTTTATAAAACATTTCCAAGATGGAACACATCAAAAAACATCACCTTTCACATTTAAATTTTACTATTTCAAAATTTACACACTCTAAAATGGTTTTCCAATATGGTTTCACCTCTTACATAAATCATTAAATCATTCAAATATTTCGTAAAAAAATATTTAAGAGTATACCCAAACTTTTCTCATAAAACCCATTTCAAAACCATATTTCAAGGACCGAATCACACCAAAACACTACCAAAGTATTAATAGAATCCATATAGACATTTATAAAACCACTTTCAAGTGTTATAAAATCCCATTGGATAATACCATGAAAGAAACAAATGAAAACACCCATTTCCATAAACTTTTCTCAAAACATATAACAATTTTTAACCCAAAAAACGTATTCCAAAAAACCCTTCCAAGGCCCACATGACACAAATGAATTAATAGAATAAAATTTTCATCCACATTCAACAACTAATAAATCAATTTCATATTTTATAAAAGTACTAAAAAAGATACCACATGTGTTACATTCGAAAAGTTCACAACTTCAACAAAATGAAATTATAAAATTAAATTCTAAACCAAATCCATAAAAAATGGTTTTCACACTAAAAAAAACTTATGGGGAAGATGAAAAACCAGTAAAACAAGAAAACTAACTCATCAAGGAATGGTTAACCATGGAATCACCTACTGAAAGTGTTAAATACCTCCAAACTTGGTGAAAAACATCAATCGCACCATTGTCACACCACAAGGAAGATAAATCCAGAACTAGACCACAATATTTGACCAAAAAGACACAAAATATTACCCTAGGCTCTGAACCTAACTTCTGGAAATTTTATAACATAATGAAAGAGGGAGGAAACTCTAAGGGAAAAGGAAGAAACCAAGAAGGAATCACTTACCTTGAAAAATATTGATGCAATCACCCAAAATACCCCAGTATCTAAATTTTCAAACAGCCAACCATTCAAGGGAGATTCGAAAAAGGTTGAAGAAATCATTTAGGAACTAGAATGGGGGAAAACAGTGAGCAATGAAAGAGTTATGAAATAATCAATATTTCTCTTCAAATCTGGGATATTTGAGAAATTCCAAGACTCTCCATCGATATTTGTGCTGCAACCGAGCTCTAAAGAGGGGGAGGATAGCATGGGGCGGATTTGGTATTTGGTCTCAGGGGAGAGTTGGAATCACCTAAAAAACGTAAATATTGAAGGAGATATTAAATAATTAAAAAATATTTTTAATGCAGGAAATGGGATTTTGGAAAGGCCCAATCTCTTAAATAAAAACTCATATCCACTATGATTATGGATTCCTAAATGGTCCAAATTAATATGGTGGTGTTAATATTTCAGGGTATGACAAGTAAGAATTGGAATGGATGAAAAATGTTTAAAATTGAAGGAGTTATAAAGGAATCAATTTTTTTTAAATTTGGAATTGGGCCCACAGTTTGGCCCAATTCATGAAAACACACCCATTCATCCATAAAAGCTTCGGAAACCCACAAAACAAAGTATGAATGGAAATTAAATGAAATTTACCTTTAAAATAAGTCATGTATATGAAAATTCTCTCCACCATGAAAACTTTCCATCCCCAGAAATCCACAGTAAGTCCAAATACAAAAACCAAACCCAACCGATAAACCAATATGTACTTCTTTGCCAAGCTTCTCCCCCAAGGTCCAAAACACCTCCAGTGATCAATTAAGGAAGTATTAATCTCACAAACCAAACTTACACCACCTTCTTGAAATGATCATTCACATTCATACTTTATCCCAAAATAAAACTCCTCTAACACTATTCGAACAAGACTCAAGTGATTCACCCAAACGAACAACAACTTCGAACAAGGTACACTTACCTTACTTTAACAAAACCATTGGGCGCTCTCCAATCCCTACATTTACTCAAGGAATATGTTTGTAGCTATATAGTTATGAATGATACTACCTACCTCCAATCCAAGACCATGGAAAAAACTGAGCTATTGGTACGGGGGGACACAAATAGGCACCCCACCATAAGAGACAACCTATATTTTTCCGAGACCGAATCAGGACACTAACTGGGGGAGGCCTGAACAGACTCCCTAGTATAAAGGGTACAATTTCATTCAATGTTTATGAAGGATCATAAAAATGGAATAATATTGGGTCTCCCCACTATAAGAACTAACCATCTTAACTGACTAGCATGGGCCGACATAGAAAGACCCAAAAAAATGAAAGATTTGGGAAGGGTGCAGGGTTCGTCCGCACGGTTTGGGGAACTGTGCACTAACTGTGCAGATCATTCTTTCTGCATGGCTTCCTATCACACGTTCAAAACTAATTTTTCAAAAAATGTGTCCTCAGCATGTCTATCCAAATTTCCAACCATTCTCTAATGAATCAATGGAAACCAAAGGGGGAGGGAATGAAATTAGGCGATGACATGGGTACAAGACCATCCACCTATTTCCACCAAACATGAACAACAGAAGAAAAATGATGAAACCAGAGGTTTAAACTCTTCCTATCTTTAATGCTAAAGATTGTACATTATAAAAGGGTTTAAACGGCCCTTGTATTTCCACATACTATGATACATCTTCTCTCTGAGACCAATGGATGGAGCTCAAATGATTGAATCATCTTCGGCCTCATAATTAGGTTTTGGAAACCCAGTAAATGAGAATTCTTCTTTTGGTGCCACTAACAACTACACTGCAATCCCTAATAAGATTGACAAAACATAACACATTCCAAACTCACTTTACCCAAACCCAATATTTCACTGAAACAAGGGATTAGAATATGCACACACATCGCACCTTGTTTCTTCGGTTTAGAGACAATAAATTTAAAGAACACCTATACTCACCTTCCTCTAAAATGGAAGATTTTGAAGTTTTTTCAAGGGATACATTATCCTGACATAATAGGTACTCTCAATGGATTGCATGACTTTCACCTTTACGGTCAATCAAGCACATGAAATCACAAAGAATCATCGAACAGGACCATGGTGACTGATATAAACAATTCCTGGAGAAGGACCTTATACAACATCCCAAAACAACACACAATTCTATAAAGTGGCCACAATATCCTCTTGTGACCATATTTCCCACACTGGTTGTTTAATGTGAAATCCTTATTCTAAGAGACTACAAAGGATTGAGAGGACCTCTTAGACACCATCCAAATACTCATCCATTATAAAAACACCAGACCACTTCATCCTTTGGAAAATCAGGAAACTTAAGAAGCTAAGGTATCTTTCAACCTTCAATGATCACTCTCCCACTACAAGAGGATACATAAAATCCAAGAAAGGAAATGGTGTATACTCAATCTAAAATTCTCTAAAAAAATATTCCTTACATTGATCAACTGGAGGATCTTCCAATGGAAAGACAACTTTGGATGCACTTTAGTTGTGCACTAACCTTTAATGGGGAGTAAATTACCCAACGATTGAACCCAAGTACCCAACCAAGATGGTCCATTGGTCAATATATACCACATACCATATCCAAACACATGAATGGAACCACTATAAAGGTTTCCAAAACATTTCTTATAAGAGACCACTAATCGGCCCTTCAACACAGCTTACTGACCAAACACAAACCCAAAACATAGTTCAAACAGGAGGGGTTCTTGGACTCAAAACATCACACAACATCAACATTTTCAAAAACACATAATAAACACCATCCCAAACCACTCATCAAGACATCAATTTTTCTTTTTAAAAACATTTCTTTGAAACCAAACGGGTCAGCAGTTAGAATATCCCCCAATGGTACTCCATGATCCCTACACATGCATATTTTTGTACCACACCAGGCACCCTCCCGATATACATCTCGGAACTCATCCAATCATTCCATTAACCATACATCATCCCATATAACCCCATGCATGTCGTCTCTCACAAAAATACCAAAGGTTAATACAAAAACTCATTCCACTATTCAAAACCTAAAAAATCAACCAATACTTCCATTTTCTCAAGACCTCTAACCTTGAAATCGAACCCAAATTACTACATTAAAAAAACATTTAAAAAAGGCACAATATTTCCAATGAAAACTAACATTAAAGTTATTCACATAAATTTCCAAATATCTCATCCCATTAAAACACCTTTCAATAGTTTTGAAAAATCTATTGGAAACACTTTTTCAAAACCAACCTTGACATAGTTCATGCTTTCAAAAGAGGTACAAACACACCCTTTTTTATTCCAATAAAATTCTGAAAATTTAGTTCCCCATTTTCAAAAATCTAAACATTCCATATTTATTAGATAATAATTCCACAAAAAAGTTATGCTTCTTAATACCAAGTCACTTTAAAACCAAAGTTCCATGATTTCAAAACTAAAGAACACAATACAATGCGAGAGGAAACAAGTTTCAGTGGGTGACTTGGACATATTGTTAGCGGATATATTCTAATCACTTAACCATCACAGAGAGTGTTCTAGTGAATATCCTCGGCTCCACAAGGCTTGACAGGCCCTACGAGCTCACCGAGACTATTAACCCAAATCTCTTTTCATTTTCCTTAATCATCATCAGTCTAAGAAATCCAAAGGACTCGTATAAATCCCAACTACCCTGGAGACTCGAATCCCGTCAAGAGGTGTGGTGATTAGGAACACTACCCAAAACCAAAATACCATGTCCCAAAAATCTTAACTCTATACTACCCCAACTATTCCCCAAATAACTTGACCCAAAGAGTTAACTAGAACCTTCTTTGATACAATTTGTCACGAATCAGATCTGGTCGCCACCAAAACTAGCACCAAACCCAGCCCACGACATGGCTCGAATGGCGTTCCCAATACCTACAGGCTGGCACAAGTTCTCGGGTATCATAAAATGATAATTAAGAAAGATTTACCTGAGTTTATAATCTTAAAACAAAAAAAGAATCCAATAAAATGAATCTGGATTTTTCAAACCAAACAATCTTTTAAAAAAATTCAGAACTGAATTACATATTTTAAAACAACTCAAAAAAACTATAACAAAGGTAAAAAACTAAAATTAAACATCCTAAGAACCCTCATGGAAAGGGGCACCGCCCTCAAGCCATCTTCACAAGAGTTCACCACCAAGGACCTTCTAGAAACCCGAACCATTGAAACTAAAAACTGTACCCTACATGAGACCACAAAAATAACCAAGTCTACTTAAACCCAAGGGTGTAATTAGGGTATGATCCAATTCACAAAAGGATAACGCAAATAAAATATTCCATGTGATAAATATTCCATTATGAAAAGCATGCACGTTTTCAAAAACATGTAATTTCTAGTTAGAGTTTCTAAAAGATGCAACTTTAAAAAAATCTGTTTTCAAGTAGGCTAATTAAAAGAATAAACACTTTTTAAATAAATTCCAAAGATACATAAATTTCCAGAAAAATATAATGTATATCGATGGTAAGTATAAATGATCTAATGAGCAGAAGCATTAAGAAATAACCCCTAGGCACTAGCTCGTTCTGGGCCCTAGGTACCTTGTATCTCGGAGAAAGTAACCATCAAAAATATCTATTCTCATGCACAATCCACTAATAGGGAACATACCCATAACCTATTTGTCCCCAATCATCATTATCATAGTTTATTTAGTGTTTTAAGAATCAATCTTTCTAAGTGAAACTGAGGCCAAATCCCACGGATTCACTAGCATACTAGTACACGTCCACCCACCTAGATACCCAGGTTTTCCCTTTATAGTCAAACAAGTTAAATAAGTCAAGAAAATAATTTTCACATGAAAATATCATTTCCTCATCAAAATTTCACCAAACAGACCACATGTATACCACACAAGTCACAAAACTTCACTTTTCATTCAAATTGATTTTAAATCCAACTCACACCAAAATAGCCCACAACACTTTTTACATTTCATTAACACTTCCACAAATTGCTTAAAAAAATTTATAAAACAATTACAATATATTAAAACTCACATAAAATCCCACTCACATGTTACATAATACCCTTTTCATAACCAAAATCCATTTTTTACAACACACTCACACAAAATATCCCATATCACTTTTAAATCTCTTACACACTTTAGTAAATCCTTCAAACATTTTTATAAAACATTTCCATGATGTAACACATCAAAAAACATCTCCTTCTACATTTAAAATGCACCATTTGGAAATATAAACACTCTAAAACGGTTTTCCAATATGGTTTCACCTCTTACATAAATCATTAAATAATTAAAATCTTTCGTAAAACAATTCTAAAGAGTATACCCAAAATTTTCTCATAAAATCCATTTCAAAAACATATTTCAAGGACCAAACCACACCAAAACACTACCAAAGTAGAATTGGAATACCTAGAGACATTTATAAAACCACTTTTATGTGTTATAAAATCACCTTGTATGCCACAAAAGATAAAAATGAAAACACCCATATTCATAAAATGCTCTCAAGAAGTATAAAAAAGTTTTACACAAAAAAACTTATTCCAAAAACCCCCTTCCAAGGCCCACATGACACTAAGTAATTAAAAAACATAATTTTTGGCTCCTTTCAACAAAAAATATATCCACTTCATATTTTATAAAACTACCACAAAAGATACTGCATGTGTTACATTCGAAAAGTTCACAACATCAAAAAATGAAATTTTAGAATTAAATGCTTAACCAAATCCATAAAAAACGGTTTTCGCACCACACACAACATATGGGAACACAAAAAACCAGTAAAACAAGAATACTAACTCATCAAAGAATGGTTAACCATGGAATCACCTACCGAATGTGTTGAATCCCACAAAACATGGAGCAAAACATCAACCACACCATCACCGCACCACAAAGAAGATAAATCTAGACCTAGACCACAATATTTGACCAAATAGACACCAAATAAAACCCTAGGTTCTAACCCTAACTTCTAGACATTTTAGAACATAATGAAAGAGGGAATAAACCATGAGGGAAAAGGAAGAAACCAAGAAGTAATCACTTACCTTGAAAAATATTGAAACAATCACCCTAAATACACTAGTATCTGAATTTTAAAATAGACAAACATTCGAGTGGGATTGGAAAAAGTTTGAAGAAATCATTTAGAAACTGAAATGGGGGAAAAAGAGTGATAAATAAAAGTGTTATGGAATAATCAATTTTCCTCTTCAAATCTAGGCGATGTGAGAAATTCAGAGAAGTTTCATCCAACTTCGCAATGCAATTGATCTCAAAAGAGGGGGAGGGGAGCATGGGGGCGCTCCTTGGGTATGTGGTCTTGGGAGAGAGTTTTAATCATTGAAAAAATGTAAATATTTAAGGATATATTAAATAATCAAAAATATATTTTTAATGTAGGAAATGGGCTTTCGAATAGGCCCAAACCCTTAAATTAAAACCCATATCCACCATGATTATGGATTCTTAAATGGTCCAAATTAATATGGTTGTGTTAACAGATCAGGGTATGACAAGTAGGAATTGGAATGGATGAAAAATGTTGAAAATTAAAGGAGTTATAAAGGAATCAAAATTTATTTTTAAATCTGGAATTGGGCTCACAGTTTGGCCAAATTCATGAAAACACACCCATTCTTCCATAAAAGCTTGGGAACCCCCAAAACAAAGAATGAATGGAAATTAAATGAAATTTAACTTTAAAATAATTCATTTATATGACATGCACGAACTTACACATAATCTTATATTTAAAAGGAATCTATTTCGCTGGTTTCTTTTCAAAAATTGAGGTTCTATTCAAAAATATGAATATTTTAGTTGGACCTATTGAGATAATCTCAACAATTTTCTAACAAAATAAAAACTCCCCCTCATGGGGATCACAAAATATATCATCCATTTCAATAGAATAAACTACCACTATTATTCCTTTAACATTTTATGACATCACATATTCTATTTGATTAAACTGGAACTCTAAATTAATCAATAACTCATTAACTTCTTCATAAAAAAGAATAACCAAATTTTTCTTATCAAACACAAAATATCATCCCTAAAACTCAAGTTACTTCTCTTAAATCATTTCATTTTCCTTAATCCATTCCATATTTATGTAATTTCCATTAATAACTCTTATTAAACATCATTTGTATTTCTTAGAAAAATATGATATTTCATCATTAACATGTTTCCACATTACCATTAGTAATAGGTTGGTTGAAGGTTAAATAGGGATCGATATGTTAGAGATGACAATTCGGATTCAAAGGGAGGTTATCTATATTAATGGAAAAAGGGTCAATAGTCAATTTCATATTTTGTCTCATACCTGAATCCCAATTTGCTTACATACCTATTTTAAGTTTAGGATTTCTTCCAACTGATAAATAAATAATATAAATAATGTAAAAGAAACAAATTGATAATTTATAAATTTAAATAAACAAATAATATAGATAATAGTAATTTTAATGAAAATAAACTAAATAATATAATATTACACTAAATTTTAAATTTCAACAAAAATAAAGAGAATAAATTCATTTAAATCAGAATTAATAAGACACATTAAATTTATTTGAAAATGGATAAACCCAATTATATTTTAAAAAAATCCATATTATCATAAGAAATGGGTTTAGTGAAAATAACTGCTAACTAATTCTCTTTAGAGATAAAGTTAAGAGAAATATTACCTTTTTGAGTGATATCTCTTAAGAAATGATTATTAAGTCTATATACTTTGTTCATGAATTATTTATTAGATTATTAGAAATATTGATAGCACTAGTATCATCATATTTAATTTATACTTTATTCTAATTGATTCTAAAGTATATTAAGGTGTGTTTCATCCACAGCACTTGTGAACAACAACTACCGGCAGTAATATATTCTTCTTCAATAGTGAATAATGCAACAATGTGTCACTTCTTACTCGACCAGGATACCATATATTTACCATGAAAATGGTAGGTTCCAAAAGTATTGTTTCTATATACTTTAAAAACACACAATTAATCATCTAAGTATGATAATAAATTAAAATCATAAGTTTTTTATAGAAACAGGGAAAGAGAAATTATTCCATTTAAATATATTAGAATCTTTTTGGTATCTTTTAAATGTTATTATTTATGATTATCTAGAAATTTCTTATAAATACGTACTAAAAACATATTATTTGGTCTAATAGTTGTCAAATACAATAATCTTTCAATTATTATTATGTAAATCTTATTTTTAATTGGTTTCTTAGAGTCATCTAATTCATATTTTCATTATAAGTCATAAGGGTACTATATACTTTATCGCTTTTATTTTCAAACATTTTAAGAAATTATAGTATGTATTTTTTTTTTATTACATTCCCAAGTATTTTCCATAAATTTAAAATCCAAGAAAATAATTTAACTCACCCACCATGCTTATTTAAAATTATTTTTGTATGAGTTTTAAAAATTCATTACACAATTTTTTATTTGTAGAATAATAAATTACATCATCAACATATATTTTAACTCATGAAATATTTAAATATGAAGTGTTCTTAAATAAATTAGGATCTTATTTACCAACTAAATAACCATTTGATTAATGAAAAGAAATTAAAAAATCATACTAAGATATAGGTTCTTATTTAAGACCATAAATAGATTTATTAATTTTAAAAACTTAATTTGAAAAAATGGTATTTTCAAAAATAGGTGGTTGTTCAACATAATCTTCCTCCATTAGAAACCCATTTAGAAAAGCATATTTTACATATTTCTTATTGAATTTAAAATTCATATATGATTCATAGTCTAAAATAACCCTAATGGATTCTAATATAGATACTAGGGAAAAGGTCTCCCCATTGTTTTTACCTTCTTCTTAATTATACCCTTTAACTATAAGTCTAGACTTATTCCTAGTTATCACACCATGATAATCCTTATTATTCCTAAAATACAATTTTTTTCCTATAAAATTATAGTCATAGGGTCTATCCACTAATTCCCACACATTTTTCCTCTTGAACGGTTTTAATTCCTTTTTCATAGATACAAAAC
This sequence comes from Viscum album, assembly GCA_963277665.1. Lineage (NCBI taxonomy): Eukaryota > Viridiplantae > Streptophyta > Magnoliopsida > Santalales > Viscaceae > Viscum > Viscum album. The sequence continues at coordinate 2,021,596,611 of OY728127.1, forward strand.
AAATTTTATCAACTATGTATTGTTTTATACAAATTGGTTATAACTGAGATAAAAATGATGAAAAATCAACAAGGTTTCTTAGAATCCTTTTAGTTATAATTCCTTCATATAAACTTCCTATAATTTTTTATAAAACATGGTTCTTAACGTTTATAGGTTATCTAGGTAGCACACTTTTTGGTTCACTAGCATCCAACCTTTTAGGATTTGGTTCTGGAAAATCAAGTTCCAATTATTCATCCTTTGTTTTCAATAAAAATTGTTTTGGATCTCATGTTTTAAAAAATTCACTTAGTTCATCAATATGAATTATTTTGTGATTGAAAGGATAACTTTCATCAAATTTAACATGATTTTATTCTTTAGCAATATTTTATCATCTATTGTAAACTCTATATGATTTTAAAGTAGTATAATATCTTAGAAATATTCCTTCATCATGTTTTGGATCAAACTTACCAGAATTATCCTTGGTGTTTCAAATATAAATCATGCATCAAAAACCCTAAAAGTATCAAACTTTTTTCTTTTTATTATTCCATATCTCATAGGGTGTTTTCATTAAAATATTTCTAATTAGAACTATGTTTGGGAGATAACATGTTATATTCACCACTCCAGGACAAAAATGAGTAGGCATGTTATATTCACATAACATAGTTTTATAAATTTCTTGCAAATTAATTTTCCTCTTTTCAACAACACAATTCTGTTCAGCTATCCTGGTCATAAAAAAATGTATTCTTGATACCATATTTTGAAAAATAGGCATTGAATTCATGATTTTCAAATTCTCCTCCATTGATACATTTTAAAGAAATAATTTTCGCATCATTCTCTTTTTAAAAGAGTTTTAAAAACTTATGAAAACAGAACAAGCATCACTTTTAACCCTTAATAAATAAAACCCAAGTAAATCTACAGAAACCATTGACTAAAAAATAAAAATATATATTTTTTCCTATTAGTATTTCAACTCTATATAGCCCAAAAAAATATGAATAATTTATATGGTTCTAGAAGTAGAAACCTCTATAATTGGTTTGAAATATGACTTATGTTGATTTCCCATTTTCATGCATTATATAGATTATTTTTATTAAATTTATATTGAGGTAAATCTGAAACTAAATTACTTTTGGATAATTTCATCAAAGAATAAATATTACAATTCCACAATTCTCTTTTCCATATTCATGACTCATTTGTTTTATCATTTAAATATTTAAATTGTTGTCTATTCAAACAATTATGTTCTAGAGTATAGTTATTCTCTTTTCAAGGTGACTTAAATTTTAGAATTTTATCCTTAAAAACCAATCATGAATTTTTTTAAATATATATATATATAATTCTTCACAATGTTGATATATACTTATTATATTATTCTTTAATCCTTACACATTGAGATATTTTTTATAAGGACAAAGTTTGGATTTCAAATATATCCAAATCCCATATTTTTCCTTTAGCATTTTCACTAAAAGTGACATGAACTAAATCTGTATTTTATAAGGAGTGAAAATTAGGTAAATCTATACTCATAGGCATTTAGAATCCACTATCCATATACCATATTTCATTAGTGCTCTTTTACCTTTATTCCTACAAATAAAAATTATATATGAAATTTTTCTAGTACACATATTTTATTGGGTCCAACAAGGTTATTAATAAAAGTTTTAGGAATCCAAATATGTTTGAGCTTTCCAAAACATTCAGTACTTAACTTTGAAAAAAAAATTCATGACAAACATTTTTATCTCTATATAATAATGGGTTTCTCAAACTATAGTTATTTCATAGTGTCCTTGCTCTCCAAAATAAAACAATTTTTTTTAAATATTTCTAGTCTTAGAACTAGGTATAAAATAGTTCCTGTAAAACATTGATCTTTCACCTTGTATTTCTATTCCAAATTTATTCTTATGATTATTATTGTATCCAAGAATTTCATTTGAATAATTTTTCCCGTTTGTAAATACACCAGTAACATCTTTAAATTATTGAACATATTCTTGAAGAATTTCTATTCTAACTTTTTTTCAACATTAAGTTGATAAAAATCAGGCTTTATGTGTCCAATATTCTTACACTCATAAAATCCTAATTTTTTATAATTCCTATATGACTTTTTATATTTTTTTAAAGGTTTCTTAAAACATATTCATTGCTTATAGAACATATTACATTTTATGGAAAAGTGAGAAGGCTCATTGTCTAACGTAGAACTACTTGAAGAAATTTCAACATATGACACATCTATCTGAACCAATTTATACTTATTATAATCCTTTTTTGTTGATACTTTTATATAAGTGTTATATTACTTAACTAACCTATGTTCTCTATCCTCAGATTCCATATCTACCTCAAACACCATCAGTGTACCAATAAAATATTTTATTTTAAGTTTTTCGACCTCTATTGATTGTCTAATAGCATATAATATTTTAATAACCTACTTAATGATATAATAAATTATTTTAATATTACTTAATATTAATTAGATAATTATATTATTGTATAAAAATATAATAATTTTTTTAAATCCTAAAGGAAATAGTTTAACTAAACTCTTTTCTTATAAGGTTTTATTTAAAAGCTTAATTTATAAATTTTATAATTTTAATTTCATAAAAATTAGTATCATTTTTGATATAATTGTATCAAAATTTAATTTCATATAAATGTTGTGATTTTTTAGAAAATGTTGATTTTTAAGTGAATAGTGAAAAATATCAATTTTTTTAAAATTGTCATTTAATTTTAATAAATTAAGTTATTTTGAAGTATAAATATGTTATTAATAGGTATTCAAGTAAAATAATTTTTATTTTTTTATTTTTAATGCACTTAATTATTTTTTATTCAACTTTATATTTTTTCAATATAAGTTTGTTTTTTTGTTTAAAAATAAGTTTTTCTAAAAACTGGTTTAAAATTCATAACAATTTTCCTTTTTAATTAATTAAAATAATCACTAATGGAGAATATTTTAAATGAAATTTAAATACTATATTTTAGTAAATATTAATTTAGTTTCATACAATTATTATTATTAGTCATAGATTTAATATAGAATCATCTTTTTCTAAATAAATACTCTTATTAAAAACTTGTTTTCTCATCGCATCTACAAGATTAGTATTAAATTAAATTTTTCCACTTCATTGATTTGAATTTTTAAAAATGGATTCCATATTTTGAATCATAATAATTTATAATATCTAATAATTCTAAAAAAAAATTCTAAAGTGATTAGTGAAAACAATTCAAATTAATTACAGTGGTTCGGTTAAAACGAGTTTCCTTCGTTGTTAAACGTTAAACCTAAGAAGAAAAATATCCTATAAACTTGTCAAGAACCCCTATTATGGCCATATTCTGACCTTGTAAATTCTTTTATTGAGTTTGTTTCACTATTGGAGCTACTTTACATGGAAAAAACGTGGGTGGAATTTACTCTTTCTAAAATATACAAGTTTGCCACTCACCACACTTATAAAAGGCATCCCCCTCTTCTAATCTCTTAACACCTTAAACCCCAATTGGTTTATCCAATACCTAAAAAAATAAAATATCCAATTATATAATATCATCCTATAATCTATACCTTTCTTATAAATCCAACCAATTAAGTCCTTTGGTGAAAACCAAAAAGAGATAACTGAAGAATAGGTAATGTTCTCCAACGAGCATTTCTATTTTACTTCATTCAAAATTAGAATAAAAAATAAACTAATATTTTTTTACATTAATTTTATGACCTAAACCCATAAAAACTTCCATCACATGGGTTATTAAATCATCATCCGTGTGTACGGCAGGCTACCACCTCGTGAACGATGTTGTTCGCTTTTCCATCACCACCTCACATGGTTGGTAATAATGATGAAAATACTATTTATATAATATATTTGTGATATTAAAAACCTAATTGTTAAAATTTATTCATTATATTATCTACACCCTTTTTGAATTTCATTCTATATGGGATAGGATAACCTCGATCGTGTGTACAGCGGACTACCATCTCACGAAGCGATCTGAAGCATTTTTCACTAACATGTTACATGGAAGGTAATAAGGGTAACTATAATGAATATATATGTTATACATGAAATAATTATGATGTTAAGGAAATAATTATCCTTATTTAAATATAATATATCATTTTATTCTTATCATTTCACACACTAAAAAGTGATAATGTCGTTCGTGGATGTGTGAACTACCACCTCCTCAAAGTAATTTGATTCTTATTTTTCATCACTACATCACGAGAATGGTATATTTAAGTATATATAATTAAATAATATGGTATTTATAATATAATGATCATTTTATAAGGTAAAATATTATATACATTCATTCCATAATTATCATTGAAAAATATAAATTTTACTCATAAGTATGTACGGCCAACTGTCTTCATGACCGTAACATTTGTTCATTTTTCATAAACATATTTCATGATTAATTTTAATAGTATAATTAAATTATAAATATGATAATTATTTCATGATTATTATTTTTTATATGTTTAAATAATGACCTCATTGACCTTAGTCGACCTAAGAAAGTCAGTTTTGACACATAAGTTGAATATGGTCAAAACATGCAACCTAAAATTAATTGATTAAGTAGTTTTTTATAACTTGTAAATAAATAAAATAAATTTTATAATAAACATAAAAATATTATGAAGAAATTAAATAATTAACATAAGTTTATTATTTATGAAGATAAAGACACACGTGTCGAATCGAACATAAGGTAAGGGACTTCGTCTCAATATCCTTTCATTGAGGCATATTTTGATGTTATACACTTATACTATTTTACAAGGTGTATATACATCCACTTTGATATTTTATATCTATAATTTTTCTATTCTCATGGTATTTATAGTTTTTTAAAATTTATCCTATCATGGGGCTTATGGTTTAAATATTTCTGAAGTGATAAGGGACTTTTTCTTTAAAAATCTTTTTTAATGTTATTCTTAGAACTCTTTCGTTTCCATGTTTATGTTTTTAAAATGATTTTATGAACATAAACTATTTATAAATTTTATTTTATATATATTTTTACTTTATTTAAATTGTTTTAAAAAGGAATATTTTTATGTTTTTTTAAACAAAAGGATTTTACAAATGATAAAAGGGATGTTCTCTTATTAACATGCATGAAAATAATGACTTTTATACCATCATGGGGATTATTTTATTTCTAGATTCTATTAAATATTTTCATATTTTATTCTCATATGACCCATTTCCCATTTTTTGTATTTTAATAATGAAATTTGTTTTCAAAATAAAAGGGTATTATGGTATTGAAAATGGGTTTCTAAATGAAAAGGGTATTTTCATATCCAAAAGTGATTATTAATGAGTTTAAAAGAGTTTTTAAAATATTTTAGAATGGAAAAGTGAAATAATAAAAAAAATTAATTATTTAGTACTTGATCATTATACATGAGAAATGGGTGTGTCTGGATAGCACGGGTGATCCTGTTACTGCTTAAACATTGGGTGGCCTAGATAACACCGGGTGAGCCCGTTGCATCTTAAATTTGGGGTGGACTAGATAGTGTTGTGTGAGTCCATTACATCTCAAAAATGGGGTGGTCCAAATAGAACAAGGTGATCCTATTATAGATTAAATGATCGGTTCACCCAGATATCACTCTAGTACATTGGGTAAAGATAATGTTATAAGTAAGCCATATGGTTATTCCAATTAAAGGGTTTTTAATTGTTTTTCTATATATGATAATCTAAGTCACCAAAAAGGGGTTTTAATTACTTGTTCTTGGTTTTAATGATTTTATTTGAGAAACTTTCATGTGTGGCTTTAATATTGAAATTTTTTATTTCATATTCTCAAATAACTTGGAAGATAAAGGTAAATGTTATAGGAATTTTCATATTTTCATAGGACTAACAATTGTCCTTCTTTGTGTATCCCTTATTGGTATTTTTATAATCATCCCACATTTTTAAATGTTTTTATCGGATTTAAGGATGGTTAAGGTAAAGGAAAATTCAAATTGAAAGTCAAGATGATTTTTCATGAAAAGAAATCATGCTTTATTTTAAATAATTTATATTCTGATAAAAATGGATAATAATCGGAAGTGTCCACATTATATTATATGGTTTTTTAATGGATGATTTATGTAATAGTTCTATAAAGTTATATACCTGAAAATATCCTCAATGTGAAATAATGTAAATTCTTGAAAAAATCTCAAAATTGTGTAATTTTTATGGTTGGGACCTTATAGTTGGAATCAAATTATGGTTCAGATAGATTTATAGATTAGGTTAATGTAAATCATGTACCATGACAAGATTTTACCTTAGGGTTAAGTTAAAATGATATAAAATTTAAATATTCCCTTGTTTCTTCAACTAAACTATTTATTTTCAGAATTTTTTTCAACACAAGAAATAGGGAAGCTATAGTTCTAAGGAACCTATAAAATAAAATCCATTCAAATTAGTATCCTAGGATTTTTGGAATCAGAACATATCAGTTTTTTATAGTGATGGATTAGTTGAAACAATAAATAAATGGTGGTGGTATCCATACTGGACAGTAACCTCATTTACCATGAAGGAACAAGTCTTTTGTAGATTATTTCATGAGGCAACAACCCCCATAATTCTGTGGATCATCTAAATTTATGGTAGCTCAAGGATGGATCAATTATATGGAAAATATATATAATTTCATCTGACTTTTGGAACAACAAAATGTAACCCTTTTCATTTATCATTTTGAAGGTGATGATGGTGGATGGGGGTCTTTGGTTAAGAATACCAGAGAGAGAAATATGATCTTGATTCCATGGAATGGAAAACATTCAAGTATATTTTCCTTGAGAATTATTTCCCCATGCTTTTTCAAATTCATATGGAAAAAAATCCTAGAATTAAGGGGAAAAGTTAAATATTTTATAGTCGAATATGAGGAAAACATCACAATATAATCTAGGTTTGTATATGATTTTATTTAGTAAATTTATATAAAGATGAATAGGTTTTTCTTAGGGTTAAAACCAATTTCACAAAGAGCATTGGAAGAACAAGAATTTTAAATTTATGAGAATTTGTTAGTTGTGCTAAGAAAGTTGAGATGGAGTTTATTGAAACGTATGTACTTTAATATGACAATAGTTAGAAAAGGTCAATTTGGCAGGTAATAGAGAAAGAACCAGCTAAGAATTCTATAGTTAAGACCCAAAATATCCCCAGTGTGGAAAAAAAATTAGAACAGTGTTTGATAGGATCTGGGAAGTGTTTCCAATGTGGTAGGTTTGGTCACATGATGAGTGACTGTAAATAAAATATCTCTAAAAACTGAAATAATGGGGTAACTAATAGATATCTAATAGGGGGTTTTTTTAGTTACAATGATTTTTGTAATTATGATAATTTATGTCTGATGTTATTTTCACAATATAGAAATCATCATGAGAATAAATATAAAGGTTCATCAAAGTCATTTTCTACTACTACAGATGAAGTTGGTCCATTGAATGAAGTTGTGAAAGGTATGTTACTTGTGTATTCAAATTATTCCAATACCCTGTTTAACTCTGTATCATCTCATTCTATCATTTCTGAGAAATTCTCAAGTAAATTAGGAATATCACCTAATGAAATTAAGATATAACTTTTAGTAAAAACTCTAGGTTGAAGTATTACTACAACAAAGATTTATATTAATATTCCTATTGTTATCAGTGAGATGGTCTTTTATACCAATATTGTTGAAATATCCATAGTGGAGTTTGATATCATTCATAGTTTGGATTGGATTTTATTTTATCATGTTAAGATAGATTGTAGTGCTATGAAAGTTGTGTACAATGATTTCATGCCATTGATACCCTACTAAGAAGCTAATAATTGATTAGATATGGATGTGAAATTTACCAAACTCATACTGTTTAAAATAAATAAATTGTTAAAATTTTTGATGTTCCAATAGTAAATAAATACTTAGATGTTTTTCTGGATGGTTTTAATGGTTTTAATTCTGATCTGGATTTTTATTTTAGTGTTGGCATATCTCTAGTTGTTAAGCCTATTTCAAAAACCCCTTATCAAATGGATCAAGTGGGTATTTTAAAATTGAAAAGGAAATTATATGAGTTATTATATAAATTTTTCATCTAACCTATCACTTCACCATGGGTTTCTCTTGTTTTTTTAAATAAATATGTTTGAATGAGACTTTTCATTGACTATAGTGCCTTGAATAACATCATGGTTAAGAAAAAATATCTTTTTCCTCATATCAATGATTCGTTTGATCTGCTACAGGTATATTAGTGTTTTTATATTGTTAAAATGATGTTAGAGTGCCTTCAGTTGAAATTGAAGGATTAATACATTCTAGACACTATTTTTTAGACTATATATGAGAACTATGTGTGTGTAGTTATTTCATTTCGGTTATCAAAAGTGTCTTTTTTATTTATGGATCTTATGAATAGAAATTTTCATGAGTTATTGGACCAGGTTTTGGTTTTATCTATTTATAAATTTTTTTATATTATTTAATTAAAAAAGAATAACAAAATACATATAACGGTTGTTTCTCAAACATTAAAAAAAATTGTATGGTAAGTTTAGGAGTTATGAATTTTATTTGTAAAAAAATTCATTCCATGTATATGTTGTTTCAAAACATGGAATAACTATTGAACCTACTGAAATAAAAAATATTGAAGAATCTCTATGACCCAAAAATATATCATAAATTTGTAGTTTTCTTGTATTAGTAGGATACTACAAATGGATTGTGGAAACCTTTTCTCGGTTGTCTATCCCATTGACTAAGTTAACCCAAAAAAAGGTTAAGTTTATCTAGGAAAAATAATGTGATGATTTTTTTGGGGATTGAAAATAATATTGGTGAATTCTACAGTTTTTTCACTTCCTTCTAGAAATGGTGAATTTTTCATCAACAGTGATTCTTCATTAAAAGTACTTGGTTGTGTCCTAATTCAAAATGATTAGGTAATTACTTATTCTTTCTAGCAGTTTAAATCTCGTGAGTTGAATTACCCTATAAATTATTTAGATTTAGCTATTGTGGTTTTTTCTTTAAAAATTTAGAAGAATAATTTGTATTTAGTAAAGTTTTAAATATATAATTATCACTAAAGTTTGAAGTATATATTCACTCAGAAAGAATTGAACATGAGAAAAAGAATATGGCTGGAAGTAATCAAGGATTATGATTGCATGATTCATTAATATATGTGAAAATAAAACAATATGATCAATACTTTGAGTAAAGAATTTAATGAAACATTAACCATGTTACATTTATAACACGACCATTTAGTTAATTATTTGATGAATTTTTTCCTATAATTTATGGATTCAAGGACAACCTCAATTTTTTCAGGTTTTAATATAGTTAAAATTTTCATAAATAATTAAGAAACTATAAAAGGAGGATAAATATTTATAGTAAAATGTATAATATATTAATGAAGGTAAGTTACCTAATTTTAATATTGATGGAGAAGTTGTTTTATGATTTGGAAAAAGATTATGTGTTCCTTGTAATTCCCAATTGAGGAAAGAGTTGTTGAATTATGTTCATAGTCCTCTGTTTTCTATTCATCTATGTAGAAATAATATTTATAGAGACCTTCATGAGTATTACTGTTGGGATGGAATGAAAAGATATATATCTAACATTACCATGAAGTTTTTGAATTTTCATTAGAATAAAGAAGAATGACAGTTACCAAAGAATATGCTTCAACCTTCACCAGTACTAGAGTGGAAATGGGAGAATATATCAATCGATTTTATGGTAGTATTTCTAAATACTTATCAATGTAATAATGAGATTTGGATTACTATTTATAGATTAACTAAACTTATACATTTTATTCCCATTATAGATATGATGTCTTTAAATCAACATTATAGAATTTATCACAACGAGATATTATGGTTATATGGAGTGCCTCTCTCTATTGTATGAGACCATGATCCTAGGTTAACATCTAATTTTTGGAAATTACTTTTGAATTCAATAGGTACTGAATTAAATTTTAGTACATCTTTTCACCCTCAATACAATGGAGAGTCTGAGTGGAAAACTTATATATTGAAAGATATGCTTTGTTCTTGCTCAATGGATTTCCAATGAAGCTTGGATTGACATCTCTCTTTGATTGAGTTTTCTTATAAAAATAGTTTTCATTCTAGTATACAAATGGCACCATTTGAGGAATTATATGGAAAGACGATTTAGAAAACATATTTTTTGGATAAATTAGAATAAATTATGTATATATGACTAGAGTTTGTAGAGGAAATGGATGATAAGTTGTAGTTTATTCAGTGGCACATGAGGATTGATCATATAAGGCATAAAATTTAAGTGTATAATTGGAGGAAAGATATTTCTTCATATGTAGGTGATCATGTATTTATAAAAGTTTCCCCATGGAAAAGTGTGAAGAATTTTGGTAATAAGTTTAATTTGATTCCATGGATAATTAAACCATATGATATCCTAGTGAAAGATAGATCAGTTTCTTACCAAGTGTCCTTAACTTTGAGTTTATCTCAGGTACAAAACATATTTCACATTTCAATATTAAGGAAATATGTGTTGGATTTATCTCATGTTTTAATCCCTGTAATAGTTCAGTTGGAAGATAATCTATATTATAAGGAACATTCAATTAAATTTCAATATAGTAGAGATAACGTGTTGCAGAATAAGTTGATTCACCAAGTTAATGTTTTATGGAAAAACGTTATGGTTGAAGATGAAACAATGGAATCTGAAAATGCTATGAGGGAAGGATATCTCCACTTGTTCAATAAGTAAATAAAATTTTTAGGATATAATTTATAAAAGTGTGAAGTATTTAAAAAACCAATTATTGATAAAATAAATCATTTCCATATTTATTAATATGAATTATATATTTATATTAGAAATAAAAATATTAAGTAAATTTCTAAGTAAAAAAAGGAAATAGTTAAACTTTTTCATTATAAGGTTTTATTTAAAAGATTAATTTTTAAATTTTAGAATTTTAATTTGTTAAAATGAATATAATTTTTAAAATGAGCATGTAAAAAATTTACTTTGGGTGAATTATTTGGATTTTTTGGAAAATATTGGTTTTCCATTAAATAGTGAAAATATGAATTTTTTGTAAAAAGTTCATTTATTTTTAATAAATTAAGTAATTAAAAAGTATAAATATTTTTTGAAAATGTTTTTAAGTAAACTAAGTATTAGTTAGTTTTATTTAATTTACTTAATTACTTTTGAATCAACTTTATATTGGGTTTTAATATATACTTTTTTTTTAAAATGGTTTTTTCAAATTTTTGTTTTAAAATGAATAATGTTTCTCATTTTTAATTAAATAAAATAATCCTAGTTTGGGAATGTTTTAAATGAAATTTATATATAATATATAATTAAATATTTATTTATCTTTATAAAATTATTATTATTAGTCATAGATTTAATATAGAATCCTCATTTTCTAAAAATAATACTCTTATTAAAAATTTGTTATCTCACAACGTCTACAGGATTAATATTAATTTAAATTCTTCTGAAAATGTGATTTGAATTTTGAAAAATGAATATTATATTTTAAATTATAATAATTTATAATATCTAATAAATACAATTTAATTTTTTACCCAATTGATTAGTGAAAACAATTAAAATTAATTACAGTGATTAGGGTAAAAACGAGTTTACTTACGGGTTTAACTTTAAATATAAGTAAAAACTTGACTAAGAAACATATCAAGAAACCTTTTCTGGACATATTTATACCTTATAAATTCTATTATCAAGTTTCATGCATTATTTTATCCACTTTAAATGGAAAAAACATGGTTGTAATTCACTCTTTTAGAAATGTACATGTTTGTCACTCGCCCAACTTATAAAAGGCATCCCCTCTCCTTGTATCCTCACACATTAAAAACAAATAGTTTTGTACAATACTAGAAAAAATAACTTCTACAATTCCATGAAATAATCATATAATCCATAATTTTTACACCAGTCCAACAAAGTTAGTCCTTTGGTGAAAACCAATAGGAGATACCTGAAGAAGAGTAAATGTTCTCCAATGAGAATTTTTATTTTATTTATTTCTCCACCCCATTAAATTATTGTTATAAAATTATTATATAAAAAAAATTGTATCATAAATATATTTATCTTTTTTCTTTTAATGGTATTACCTACACCCACACACACTTCCATCAAATGGGTTATAAAATCATCATTTGTGCATGCGGAGAACTACCGCCTCATGAAATGATGTCATTATTTTTTCCATTAACACATCTTATGATTAGGAATAATAATGGAAATACTATTTATATATAATATTTATGATATTTAAAACATAATTACTCCTCTGGAGTCATTATATAATTTACATTGTTTTTAAATTTTATACCATAGGGGATACGATAATGTAGGTTGTGCGTACATGGGGCTACTGCCTCATGAAGCGATGTGAAGAATTTTTCACTAACGTGTTATGTTGAAGGTAATAAGAGTAAATATAATGAATATACATTATATTCATGACATAATTATAATATTCATAACATAATTATATTTCTATAAATATAATATATCATATTCTTCTTACCATTTCATACACTGAAAAAGTGATAACGTCATTCATGGATGTGTAGACTACCGCATCCTCGAAGAGATGTGATTCTCCTTTTTCATCCCCACATAAAAATATTGATATATATAATTATATATATTTAAATAATATGTTATTTATGATATAATTATCATTCTATAAATGTACAATATTATATATCTTCTTTCCATAATGATCATTGAAAAATGGGAACACTACTCATTCGTACATATGGCCTACCATCTCCATGATCGTAAGGTTGGTTCATTTTTCATTGTAATATTTAGTTATTGTTTATAAGAGTATAATTTATGTATAAATTTTATAACTATTTCATAATTATTATTATATATATGTTTAAATAATGACCTCATTGATCTTAGTTGACCTGTCAAAGTAAGTTTTTACACACAAGGAGAATATGGTCAAAACATCTAATATAAATTTAATTAATTTGGTAGTTGTATATAAAATTTAAATAATGTAAATAAAATTAATTATAAAAATTAAAAAAATTCTCAAGTAAGTAAATAATTAGCATAATTTAATTATTCAGGAAGATGAAGACACACGTGAGGAATCAGACTCAAGGTAAAGGACTTTGTCTCAATCTCCCTTTATTGAGACATATATTGATGTGATGCACCAATAATACTTTAGTAGGAGTATATATATCCCATTTCACATGTTATATAATTAATTTCTCTATTCTCATGGTATTTAATTTTTTTTAATTTTATATTTTCATGGGGATTATTATTCAAATATTTACAAAGTGATAAGGGAATTTTGTTTTAAAGAAATCTCTTTTAATGTTTTCCTTACAAATATTCCTTTTACATGTCAATTTTTTTTAAATTAGTTTATGGATATAAAATAATTATAAATTATATTTTTCGTATCATTTTTGTTTATTTAATGGTTTTTAAAAGGAATCTATATATGTGTTTTACATGTAGAATTTTTACAAATGATAAAATGGATGTTCTAATCTTAACATACACTACAACAATGACTTTTCTTCCACCATTCCATTATTTTATTTCTAGTTTACTTTGAATGTTTTCATATTTTATTCAAAAAAACACATTTTTTCTTTTTTTGGTATTTTGGTATTGAAAATGGTTTTTGAAAATAAAAGGATATTATGGTATTGGAAATGGGTTTTAAAAAAGTATATTTGATATATAAAAGTGATTTTATTATAAGTTTAAAGGGTTTTTAAAAAAAAAATTACAATGGAAAAGTGAAAGTGTAAAAAAATATTCATTATGTGGTACTTGAGCATTATGCATGAGAAATGGGTTCAACCAGATAGAATCAGGTGATCCTATTACATCTTAAACATGTGGTGGCTCAGATATAAATAGGTGAGCCTATTACATCTTAAACATGGGGTGTCCCTAACAGTATCTATTAACCTTTTTATAACATAAACATGGGGTGGACCAGATAGCATCGGGTGATCTCATTATAGCTTAAATGATGTGTGCACCCATATAGAACTCTAATGCATTGCATAATGATAATGTTGTGATTTAGCCATATTTTTATTCTAATTAAAAGGGGTTTGAGATGGCTTTATGAATATAATGATCTATGACACCAAAAAGTGGTTTTAATTTCTTATTATGGGTTTTACTAATTTTCTTTGAGTAAAATTGATGTGGGATTTTCCTGTGAAATTTGTTTATTTCATATTCTCAAATAATATTAAAGATAGAGGTAAAAATTATATGAATTTTCATGTTTTCACAGGACTAATGGTTTTCCTTATTTCTATATCCCTTACGGATCCTTTTGTGATCATCCCACATTTTAAAAAAAATCAGAGGATTTAAGGATGGGTAAGGGAAAGGAATAATTAAAGTTTAAAGTCATGAAGATTAACCATGAAAATAAATCATTATTTATTTTAAATGTTTCATATTGTGGGGAAAATGGATACTAATCAAAAGTGTCCACTTTTTATTATTTGGTTTTTTAATGTATGAGCTTTGATCTAATTTTATAAAATTATAAACCAGACAAGATCCTCAAATTGAAATAAATTAACTTCATGACTAAAACTAATTATTATTTAATATTTAATTTCAAGGCCATATAGTTGGTATTGAAGTAATTTTTAGATAAATTTAGAGTTTATGATAATGTTAATAAATTTCCCTTTTAATATTTTACCTTTGTTTTAATTTAAAATGATATATAATTTAAATATTATGATATTGCCTCAACTAAACTATTTTAGTTTGGAATTTTTTTTATAGAGGAAACTATGAATCAATAGTCAGAAAGAACCAAGAAGAGAATATCCTTCCAAATAATCATTGCAAGATGGTTAGAATTGTAGAATAATAGTTGTTTTCAATGATGGATCAGTTTAAATGAGCGATAAATGGTGTTGGTATCCATGCTAGAGAGTAAATCAACCTACCATGAAGGAAAATGTCTTTTGTGGAGCATTTCATAAGAAAACATCCCCCATTATTCAGTGGATCATCTGAACTTATGGTAGCTTAAGAATGAATCAATTCTTTGGAAATGATATTAGATGTCGTAGGATGTTAGGAGCATAAAAATTTAACCCTTTTGTTTATCATTTTGAAGTTTAATATGATCTATGATGATATTAGGTTAAGAATACAAGATAGAAATATGATCTTGATGTCATGGAATGGGGACCATTCAAGGATATTTTCCTTGAGAAATATTTCCATATGTTTGTTTGACTCTAGATGGATAAAAATTCCTAGAATTGAGGAAGAATGTTAGGTCCAAAAGGGACTTAGATTCCCTAATAGGGGGGTGTCTTAGGGTATTGATATTCTTTTAAAAATTATTTATGCCCTAATATATATTGACCTCTTTATAATAAGGGTCACATTATTTTATATTAAGTTTTTATTCTGATGTAATAATTTCCTTCTTTATATAATAATGATGTATTAAATGTAAAGCATGAGGGAAATCTCAAAGACACGTAGATTTTTTTCTTGGTTCACCCTCACAAGGCTACATCCAAGGATCATAAAACTAAAATGTACTGAGGTACAAAATCCAATAAGGCTCACTTCCAAAATTCATGGTTCATGATAGATCAACTTTATGCCCAGGATCACTACCTTTACAATGTTTAATGATAGCTCACTAATTACTAAGGTCCACTCTCTCAATATCTCTTTATACACCTCACTACCTATGGAAAGGATCATCCTCTTCCTCTTTCTTCTCTCACTACTCTATAAAGGGTTCAAACACGGATTATGCACATGTAGGTCTCTTTATTAGTAATAATTAATACATCCTCAATTATAAGTATATGCTATGTTGAAGTTCTCTGTTCATCCAATTGATAAATGTCAATTTACTATGGATTTACTAGGAAATCCCTTTTTAATACATTCATGATTCTCACTTCCTTCATGAAGCCCACTAAACCATTCTGAAACAGCCCAATTATTCACAAGTATATAATTCCTTCACAAACCCCACAACTTTCATTAATATCTCCTCTTTCAAGGAATCTCAACCAAACATCATGAATAAAACACCATTCATGAAGATCAAACACTTTCACGAAGATCACATACCCTTCATTAAGTGCAAAAATTTCAGTCATCTTTTTCTATATTTTGTGAACCTCTATTATTTTTGAAAAAAAATTCAATAACAACCTTCACAAATAACTTTTACGAATTAAAATCCTTAAAATCTTTGTTAAGTATTTTTATACTTTTTTGAATGGGGTAGAGGAAAATATATAGGTATTACCTCCCATTCTAGAAGCTTCCATCCATATCATCACCTTTTTACGAAGCTCATTAATACCATTCTATAAGCTCCATGTCTTCGCGAAGCACCATGGGAATTTCCAATTTTTGAACCTTCTCATAGTCATGGATATCATCATTATCCCTTTGTGGATTTGTGATTCTCTACTTCTCGTATTCACAGATATTGTCATCAACCCTTCACACATTCATGATGCTCATACATGATGATCCACACCTTTGTGAAACTCCCTTCACGAAACCCAGTCTTTGTGAAACACATGCATTTTCTATATTTTTATAAGTAATTCGTAGAAATGTAACTTTTACAATGATATATCCATGCTCTTAATTTTGGACCCCAAAAATTTGGAAAATGTTGGGAAACTGTGCCACCTATTTTATGCAATTTTCTATATCATTTCCTACATGTACATTCTTCTATATTAGATCTTTTTTAACATACCTTGTTAATAAATTTTTTGTAAATCTATAACTAATTATGGAGACATGCTTTTTCAATAAACACAATCAACCCAAAAACACTAAAATGTTACCTTAATGTATTTTTTCCTAATAATCTCCCCCTTTGGGTTGTTTGAAAACTCTTCACATTTTGATGCCACATTAAAGCTTCTTTCAACTTCTTCCAATATTCACTTCTTGTGATTCAGATAGAGATCAAGGATTTACTAAACACACACTCTAAGCCCACATGATCCATGATTTTCATAAAAAACAAGATAAGCATGAAAATTTCATCAATGAGACACTTCATTCCAAAACCACTAAACCACTTTCATCATGACCTCTATCTATCATGATATATTTCATTTGATCGGTCATATTTAGCCTCATCAGATTTAAAAATATACTTACTTCACTAATCCCCAAATTATCTTTTCCCCCAATATTTATTAAGACATTTTCTCCCCCTTTTATATACACAACTTGTCCTCCTTTTCCAACGAACTAGTAGGTCACTTATTTGTGGTTAGCCAGAAGGTAAAGAACATAGCTCAGTACATTAGGGAAAAATAGTCCATACCTCAGCGAGAGGGGTTAACACATCCACGCTATTTTAAGTGTGGGGAGTCAACTAAAATCCAAGATCCAGATGATGTCGTCAAATTCTCTTTGGTTAAGGCCTTCGTCAAAATGTATTCAACCTATAGTTCTGTAAGAACACACTCCATCTTCTGCGGTGCTTATTGAAATACAATCATGTTTATTTCTTAGCCAATAAATACGCAATCCTCCAAGAAATGATAATCCACCTTATGTTTATTGTCTATTATCTTATTATATGAGACAAAATGCATCTATATATCCCAATAACTCTTGCTGAGATTTTTCATTTTACAAAAAAATAAAATCCATCATTCCCTTGATATACCAAAGTATTCTTTTCACTACAAACTAGTGGTTTTACTTTTTATCTCATTAATATCTTGCTAATTTTCATGTGTAAAAAACAATATGAGGTTTTTTATATCAATTAAAATAGGTTGACAATGATTTTCCAATATTCTATGACATTAAATACATTTTCTTTATCATCTCATGTGAATTTCATTCGAGTATCCATTCCAGTCATCATCTTCTTGGAATTATCCATTCCAAATATTCTTGAACTTTCTTGGAATATTTTGATTATAAAATAAATGTTTAATTCCTTTCATGTGTCACGCCAGTACCATCATCTTTTCATTAATGTTAGTGTTTATATAGATATTATAATCAACTCCACAACCCTAAAAAATCTAGATTATTCCAAAACTAATCTAGTCTTGAATACCATAATCTTAGTTCTTGATTCAACTCATATAGCACATTTTCAGCTTAAAAACTCTATTCTCTTCTACACAATTGCAAAAATAATTTGGACAATAAATATAATATTATTCATTCAAAAACCCATTCAGAAACACTGACTTGACGTCCATCTAGAAAACATTTAACCTTATTTTCACTACTATGGCCAAGAATAATCTTATTTTCTCAAGCCTCACAACAAGTGAAAATGTTTCATAAACATCAATACCCTCTATTTGGGAGTACCCTTTGCAAACTAATCATTATTTGTTTATAATCACTATTCCATCTTCATTCATCTTGTTTTGAAAGACCCATTTGGTACTAATGAAATTATTAATTGTTGGTCTTGAAACAATCTCCCAGAAAACCTCAAACATTGAACTGATATAAATTATTAATAGGAATTTTCCATATAATTTTAATTGTTTAATTACTCTTTATAGTAGGGATACCACTTATTGGAAACATTGTTAATATTTTATCAGAGCTTCTTGGTATCTAGAAAATAGTTAGTTGATACTATATTGTAAGAACAACAAAAATAGCCCTGAAATACGTTAATTTTTCATCTTCTCTCCCTATTGGTCTTCTTTATATTAGAAAAAATAAAATTTCATCCTTTATATACCATTGATACCTTGAATGTTATTGTGATATGTAATTCTCTCCATATTATTTGAAACCCTTCCTTATGTGATGCCCACTATATAGATCAATAAACATTCTTCTTCTCCTGTAATATTTTTTCACATGTGACTACAGATTTGAGAAACTTCTTTATCCCAAAAACATTTTCCAGTATATATTCCTTCAATAGGATTTTTATTGGATGAATTTACCATGTAGAAATGAGTTATCAACAAAACTTCTAAGCCAAATGAGTCACAACTTGGTGTAATAAATAAGATATAAAGTAAATAACACTATCACTATCCATTACACTCAATTAATTCCATACATATATATAACCCATAGACCATTAACTCTTTTCAAGGAATTCTTTTATATTTCATCTTCATATCTAGTAACTAATTTGAATCGGTTGACATTATAGAGCACATCACATCACCACTTTGCATCTTTTGATGAAAATTCCCCTTGGATTGTATCTCTCCTAAAACTATAAACACTTGATCATTAGTTAATATCATTTAAACACATAGTCATAGGGTACTATTGGAATCCTGAAAAAGAGTATTGTGGTCAATCCTAATGGATCTTCCCTTAGATACTTTCTTGTAAATTGTTGTACTATTGTTTAGCTTATTCTAACTATCTATCCAACTTCAACTACTCTGGCCATATAACTAGACAATCTTTACCCACATGAACAATATTCTTATGATATGTATATTCTATAGGCATTTTCTTTGTGGAAATTTGGGTTTTAAACCCACTAGAAAAAATTTAATTCTTTGACACTCCACCAAAATCATATTTTTTATGATTCTTTATCTATGAATAAATCTCTCACCTATTGTCTGCTCTTACTTCTTCCACCATTAGACGGATCTTTCTCCTACCTTCACTTAATTACTTGTGGCGTGAAATATGTGTTTTTTAAGAAATTATTTATTCATTTTTCTTTTATCAGTTATCTGAGTCACCACACTCTTTCTTATTGGTGGTGTCCCTTTAATGAATGTACATTCTTCTAAATCACAAATGGAGTATCTTATCCATTTTTCTTCTATTTTTTATATTATTTTCAGGATAGATGTTTTTGGTGTAATAGAGGAGTTTCTCAATACACCTTTCATTGATATTCTTGTGTGTCCTCAGAAACATTTAACCTATTTTTTAACTTATCATTTTTCCTTCCAATATAAGAATTCTTGTTATACACCACAAGTGTGGGGATGTCGTTTTATGATCCTTAACCTTTAGTGATTTATTCTAGCTACAATATCTTTCCAAATTCCTATGATTAGAACATATATAACATATCCCATTAAAAACGTACCTTGTTTCATAATTTCTCAACTAAAATGTTAATGCATCCAGTGTTTTTTTTCTTTTGACATTGATCTTGTAAGCTACTTGACTCATACTCATGGTGTATCCTAGTTTACAACAATGGTAGAATTTCTTGGATACTTTCTTATAAGAGGATTATATTTCATATTTATTAAGAAACTTCTTCTTATTATCAACTTTAGAAATATTTATGTCTTCACATCATGAAATATATTCCAAAGCCTATGAATAAAAACATGATTTATGACCATGGATCCTATAGAAATAGAACATATTTTCATTACTTCCTATAAAAACCCATTTATATATTTTTCCTACTACTAAAAAATTTCCTCTCTTTTTGGAACTAGTCATGGATTTTTTTCCTCTCTTTCATGGGAGAGGGTTCATCGTATCCAATACTATATTTTCTCAAACTGGGTGGTCTTTGGGATGAGACAATCATTTCTTATTTTTCCTCTGAAATAGAATATTTTATTTTCATTTCATGACTACCTTCTCAAGGATAGTAAAATAATAAATTAAATTCATCCTTAAATTTGGGCTTCCCATTGGCATTAGATTGCTCCAATTCATTCTTTATGGATTCTAAATCATCTCCCAATAGTTTAATCTTATTATCCCCTGATTCAAGGGTAGAATTGGGTTATCTATTGAGATCCTTCCCACTACTCATATCATATTCCAATTCTCATGAGATCTTATCCAACATGACACATTTTTCCTTTGTTTTAAAATTCATCTCAATAATAGAGTCCTTGAATAATCCCTTCTCTTGGTGTTGCCTTCGATTCTCATATACCAATTTTGATTGTTATATATCTAGATTATCATTTTTGGATACCAACATCTAAACTTATTTTGAGTTCAGGTTTTGTCCCTTGTCATCATCTTTGAGTTTTTCTATCTTTATGGAAATATTTTTCAATTCCTTATATTAAGAGATATTATTCTCTCTTAGATATATGGAAACTTTAACAAATATTTTATTTAAACCTTTCAAATTTTGGAATTTAATTTAGTACACTTGGATTCGGATATCTTTAGATTTATTTCTTTAATCCTTTTTATGATCTAATTCCTTTGTTTTGTGCAAAACTTCTACTTTTGTTTCTCTTGTAATTTCATCACCATAATTAGTTCCAGTATCACTTAGAATATCCTGTTCTTCACTCATTTCTATATTATCAATGAATGGGTAGATGTTTTTACTATATGATTCATCAAAACCATTCTTCAGTGACATATTTATTTCCTTCAACTTAATCACACTCTTTCCATAAAGACTTCCACACTATGGAATTTCACCAAACTTTTTTTTAATTTGAAGTTCTTCCTCTATCCATGGAATAATAAGATAAGATCAAACTGAAACTTCAATTTAAAAAATTAATTGAACCAAGTTAGATAAAAAAATATGATAAAAGAAACCAATGCATTGATAACAATTGTTAGGACCAAAAGGGGATTAGATACCCTTATAGGGGCGGTGAATCAGGGTATGGATATTCTTTTCAAAATCATTTCTTCCCCATAAGATCTTGACCTCTTTATTATAAGAGTCACTTCATTTTATCTTAACTGTTTATGCTTATCTTATTATTTCCTTTTCTATATAATGATGATTCATTAAAAGTAAATTATGAGGGAAAACACAATGACTCGCATATTTTTACTTGGATCACCCTCACTGGGGTATATCCAAGGAGCATTCAACAATAATGTGCTGATGTAAAAAAATCCACTAAGGATCACTGCCAAAATTCAAGGATTGGGGTAGATTACATCTACTCCCATGATCACTACCTTTACAATGTTTTTGGATAGCTCACTACTCCCAAGGGTCACTCCCTCAATACCTTTTCTATGTCTCACTATCGGTGGAAAGGATCGCCTTCTTTCTCTTCCATTGCTCACTGTTATATAATGGATTCAAACTCAGTTCATGGACATGTAGGTCACTTCATTAGAAATAATGAATTAAACCTAAAATATATGTAGATTCTCTATTAAATTTTTCCATTCATATACTAAATGAATATCACTTTAACAAATAATTACTAGGAAATCGTTTTTCAATACTTTCGCGATTCTCACTTCCTTCATGAATCTCACACAGCCTCCACGAAACTTCATAATTTTTTACAAGAATATACGGCCTTCATGAACCCCGTGAATTTTAAGAATCTCACCTATTTCATGAAGATCAACCAACTTTCATGAAGAAACCTCCTATCACAAATCTCAAAAACTTTCATAAAGCTTAGTTAGAATTCGTGAAGCTCACAACTTTCATTTAGATTTTTATACCCATAGTGAACCTCCATTATTCATGAACATTTTTTCCAGAACAACCTTCACAAATAACCTTCATGATTTCAGAGCAATAGAATCTTCCCTAAGACATTCTCTAATTTTTTGTAGGGTATAGATTCCTATTTATAGGAATTACTTCCTATTCCATAATCTTATATCTACATCTTCACCTTTTCATGAGGCTCAACAATCTCATTCATGAAGCTTCATGTATTTATAATACACTATGGGAATTTCCCATTCGTGAAGCTTCTCATAGTCATGGAGATCACCATTATCCATACACGTATTCACAATGATCCACTTATCTTAGTCATGGAGATCATTTTCAACCCTTAGCGCATTCTCAATGCTCATTCATGATGATCCATACCTTCATAAAACTATCTTTTAAAAACCTAGTCTTCCTAGAACTCATGTATTTTCCATATGTTTATGAGGATTTCATATAAATTCAAATTTTATAATGATATATTCAACCTCCAAATTTCAGACCCCAAAAATTTGGCAAACACTGGTAAATAGAACCACCTTGTTTACACAATTTTTTATACCACTTCTAGGGTGTCCATTCCTCAATCTTGGACATTTTTAAATGTAAATTATAAATGAAATCTTTGAATCTTCACAAATGACCATCGAAACATACTTTTTCAACAAACACAATAAACCCAAAAACACTACAATGTTATCCAGAGGGATATTTTCCCAAAAAAGAAATATTAATATTTTATAGTAGAATATGATAAAACTTCACAAGATTGGAAAAGTATGTGCCAGATATCTTTCAGGACACTAACAGTAATATTAATAGATTTCTATCAAGGTTGAAACCAAATTTATAAAGATAATTACAAACCCGATAATTTACAATTTATGATAAATTGGTTTTTTTTACTAAGAAAGTTGATAAGGAGTTTTCTAAAACATTTGTTCCTTAATATGAAAACTATAAGAAAAGATCAAGTTGGAAGGAAATGGAGACACAAACATCTAATAAGTTTGGAGATAATCCCCCAAAATGTTCCAAGTGTGGAAGATGATATTTCAAAGAACGATTGAAAGGATATAAGAATTTTTCCTAGTGTGATCAGTTTGGTTATAGGATTTGTGTTTGTAAAGGACAAATCCTTGAATAACCAAAGAAAGGGTAAACCAATAGCCATTCAATAGTGATGTGTTCTAGTTGTATTAATTTGGTTCATTATACTAATTAGTGTCCTATGTTTCACAATATGTAAATCACTGTGTTCGGAAATAGGAAGGTTTAGAAAAGTCATTTATTACTACTACAGTTGATGTTGGGCCATCGAATGAAGTGGTGAAAGGTATGTTACTTGTGTATTCAAATTATACCAATACCCAGTTTGAATCTTGATATTTTCATTATTTCATTTATGTGAAATTTTCATGTAAATTAGAAGTATCACCTAAGGAAAATAAGATAGAACATTTCATGAAAACTCCGGGTGGAAGTATTAAAGAAGCCAAGATTTATAGGAATCTTCCTATTGCTTTTAGTGGGATGATATTTCCTATAAATCTTGTTGAACTGACCATAATATAGTTGTACATACTTCTTTATATATATTGGCTTTATTTTTTATCATTCTAAGATAGATTGTAGTGATAAAAAAGTTTTGATCAATGATATCTTGCCTTTGATAACCTATTAGGAATCTAAAAATTTTATTAGAGATAATAGTGAAATTTGCATAGATCATATTGTTGAAAATAATGAAATCATTAAAAAATTTGATGTTCTGGTAGTAAATATATACCTGGATATTTTTTTGAATGATTTTGTTGATTTTATTCCTAGTTGGGAGGTTTATTTTACTATTGAATTCATTCCTAATGAAAAGTTTATTTTGAAACCCCAATATCGAATGGTTCAAAAGGAAATTTTAGAATCGAAAGATTAATTATAGGATTTATTAGATAAAGTATTCATATGACCTAACACATCATTATGGGGAGATCCTAGTTTTTTTAAATAATAAGGGTTGCTCAATAACAATTTTCATTGATTATAGATCCCTAAATAACATCACTATTAAGAACAAGTATCCTTTGTCCCATATTGGGGATTTTTTTGATCAGCTCCAGGGTGCTCAGTATTTTTCAAAGTTTAACTGGAGGTCGGGGTACCATTAGTTGGAAGTGAAGGAAGAATACATTTTTAAGACTACGTTTCTTACTATATATAGGCACAATGAGTTTTTAGTTATGAAATTTGGATTATCTAATTTAACTTCTATATTTATGGAC
Organism: Viscum album; assembly: GCA_963277665.1. Taxonomy (NCBI): domain Eukaryota; kingdom Viridiplantae; phylum Streptophyta; class Magnoliopsida; order Santalales; family Viscaceae; genus Viscum; species Viscum album. The sequence continues at coordinate 2,021,621,460 of OY728127.1, forward strand.
ATTATGAGTAAAATTTTTCATGAGTTCTTAGACAAGTTTTTGGTTTTATTTATTGATGATATTTTGGTATATTCTAAAAGACAATTGGAATAAGAAAGATTTCTAAGGGTTATTTTTAAAACTTAAAAAGATTTTATGTGAAATATAGAAATTTTGAATTTTGGTTACAACAAATTTATTTCCTTGGATATATATTTTTTAAATATGGAATAACTATCAACCCTACTAAAACAAAATTTGTTGAAAATGGACAATACCGTCAAATATCATAGAGATTCATAGTTTTATTTGATTAGTGTGTTAATACTGGTAGTTTGTTGAAAACTTTTCTTGGTTGTCTATCCCACTGAAAATGTTAACTCAAAAAAGAGTTGAGTTCATTTGGACAAAAGAATATGATGATTATTTTTATGAATCGAAAAGAAGACTGTTGAATGATCTAGTTTTAGACCTGCCTTCCAGAAATGGTTAATTTTTCATCTATAGTGATTCTTCATTGAAAGTAATTGGTTGTGTATTAAGAAAGAATGGCCAGGTAATTGCTTATTCTTAATTTCAGTTGAAACCTCGTGACTTAAATTACCATACATATGATTTGGATTTAGCTGCTATGGTTTTTTATTTAAACCTTTTCATGCATAATTTGTATACTATAAAGTGTGGAATATATACTGATCACAAAAAAAATTAATTATATATTCACTCAAAAATAATTGAACATGAGACAAATAAGATGGCTTGAACTAAACAAGGATTGTGATTACATAATTCATTACTATACAAGAAAATAAAAAAAAAGTGGGTGATGATTTTAGTCAAAAAAAATTAATACTACATTAACCATGTTACATTTGATTTATGACCCTTGGATTAATGATTTGATGAATTTTTTTCCTAGAAGATTTAGATTCTTGGACAAAATCTGTTTTTTTTTCAGGTTTTAGTATAGTCAACTTTGTTAGAAATAATTAAGAGATATCATAAGGAGGATTAATATTTTCTAGAAAAGGTATAATCAGTTAAGAATGGTAAGTTTTTGGATTTTAATAATTATTAAGAAGATATTTTAGGATTTTGAAAACTATTATGTTTTCCATATGATTCCCAGTTGAGGAAATAGTTGTTAAACGATGCTGATAATTCTATATTTTCCAGTCATCTAGGTATCACCATGATGTATAGAGGCCTTTGGGAGTATTAATGGTGGGATAGAATAAAAAATAATATTGCTAACTTAACCATGAAGTGTTTGACTTATCAGTACATTAAAGATGAATGAAAGTCTCCAAATGGGATTCTTCAACCATTTATAATACCTGAGTGGAAATTAGAGAATATATCAATGTATTTATAGTATGATTTCCAAATACTTCGCATAGTAATAATGCTATTGGGAATATTATTGATTGAATAACTAAATATGAAAATTTAATTCCCATTAGAGATAAAATTTCTTTAGAATAAATTTCTAGACTGTATCTAAATGAGATATTCTCAAGTCTAAAGCACAAGATCTGGTAGATCTTGTTGGAGCTAAGATTTTAACTTCTAAGGGTGATGTTTTCCCAAGTTCTTTTACCTGCATTGTGGTTGTGTGTGTAGGAAGTAGTAACAACCCTGAAAGGGTGATCCATCCATCAGGTAATGGAAACTCTATGAATGTTCAAGAGTAGGAGGCACCTACTCTTGGAGTAAGTAGGCTGCTAAGTCCCAAATAGGGATCCAGTCTAAGGAAGACTCTAGCTTGTATCAATTTGAACAACTGCTTTGAGTGTTTTCATTCTGATGGAGGGGTTGAATACAACTCATTTTTCCCCCATAAGCCGAGTATAATGGAGAAGAAAAAACCTTATATGATAATGTTATAAGAGATATCAATAAAGGCCTACATAGTCAAAGTACGAATAAGGGTAGTAAAGAAAATAGGGACCTAGGGGCTGCATTGTTTCTACGAAGCAAAAACCAAAGGGTCGCAAAGACTACTCATATATATGTAGACCAATGGACACATAGACAGCCAAAAAAGGTGGTAAATCCAAAGAAAAATAGTTATAGATAGTGGAAGGTGAGGAGGTCCAACAATTTGGAGACATCAGGTCTCCATAACCTGGAAAGGTGGTTTCAATGGCAGAGGACAACTCAGACATTTTAGCGAACCCTCTAGGGGATGCAGATGAGAGGTTAGAGGTTTAGTTCATAGAGACACCGCTGCATTTTGAGGATATGTCAATGGTGAAGGAGGTTGCATACCCTACTGGAAAACAGCATGAATGGGAGATATGGGAAATTATTATCCATTCTGAGGAATAAATGCTGTAGATATCTATTCCATTCAACTCCTCAAAAGAGGACAGTCATAAGATGTCTGAGAGATCACTTTGTGTGGCCACTACCTATGTGCAGACAGAGTGGATCGATAAGAAAGATCGTATTTTGGTAATATGATTTAATGAAGTGAATTTAAACATAAATTAATTCATACAGACATGGGACACGTTTTTATTTTGGTTCAAGACCTTATCAAAGACGATCCGAATTTAGAGGTAAATAGACTTCTCTAGAAACTTTCTAGAAATAATGCATATAATAGACTTAAATTTGATTTCAATGGTTCATATATAACTTTTTCAATTTTATTGTTTGTAATTTTTACTAACTTGGATTATCACTTCCCCTTAAAAATGTTTCAAAATAAAAAATAATAATTTCCGGCAATAAACTTATTGTTTCACCACATCTGCAGGATTAATATTAAATTAAAATTTTCCAATTATGTTAATTGAATTTACAAAAGTGATTATATATTTGGAAACATAATAATTTATAATTTATAATATTTCCCACTTTATGTTTACCAAAACTGATTAATGATTGAATAAAAAATAATTACAGTGATTAGGGTAAAAACAAGTTTACTGAGTGGTTAAACATTAAAATTAAGGAAGAAAATGACCTTGAAACTTTTCAAGAACAAATTAAATGGAAATATTTATACCTTATACATTATATTATCTAATATTTTCATTATTTAATCCACTTTACATGGATAAAATGTGCATGGAATTCACTCATTCAAAAATTTACAAGTTTTCCACTCACCCAAGTTATAAAAGGCCTCCCCCTCTCCTCTTATATTAACACATTAAAAACAATTTTTTTTCAAAAATACCTACCCAAGTAACTTCTCCAATTTCATAATATCATCCTAGAATCCTTACTTTGGGAATAAATCTAATCAAGGATGTCCTTTGGTTCAAACCAAAAGGAGATACCAGAAGAAAATGTAATATTCTCTAACCAGAGTTTCTATTTTATTTCTTTCTCCTCCCCATTAAATTATTATTATACCATAATTATATAAAAATATCATTATCATAAATATAATTAGTTTTTTTTATGTTAATTTTACAACATTCACTTACACAAAATAAAATCAAATGGGTTACAAAATCATCGTTCATCAATAGGGTGTACTACCGCCTCATGAAACAATGTCACTCATTTTTTCATTACCACCTCTCATAATTGTGAATAATAATGGAAATAATATTTATAACATAATTTTACATTTGGATTAATTTTATTAGGTACTTCCTTTTTACATTTCACACCTTATGGGGTATGATAATGTCACTCGTGTGTACGGAGGACTATCACCTTGCAAAGCGATATGAAGCATTTTTTAGTAACGTATTACATGGAAGGTAATAAGGGTAACTATAATGAATATATATGATAAAAATGACTTAATTATGATATTAATGATATAATTATATTTCTATAAAAATAATACATCATTTTATTCTTACCATTTGAAACACTAAAAAGGTGACAACATTGTTCATGGACGTGTGGACTATTACCTCCTCAAAAAGATGTGATTCTTATTTTTCCTCACCACATCATAAGAATGATATATATAAGTATATATAACTAAATAATATCATATTTATTATATAATTATCATTATTTAATGGTAAAATAATGCATACATTCTTTCCATAATGATCATTGAAGAATTGGAACGTTACTCATGTGTACATACAACCTATCGTCTCTATGATCGTAACGCTGGATCATTTTTCATAACCATATTTCATGATTTCTTTTAAGAGTAAAATGTATATGTAAATGTGAAAATTATATCATTATTATAATTGTTTTTTTAATAATTACCTTATTGACCTTAGTCAACCTACCAAACACAATTTTGATACATAATCTGAATATGGTAAAAACATTTTACCAAAACTTAATTTATTAAGTAGTTATATATAACTTGTCAATAAGGAAGATAAAAGTAATAATAAAAATGAAAAAGGTTATAAATAAATAATGTAATTAACATAAGTTTATTATTTAGTAATATACAGAAACACTTGATGAATAAGACTCAAGGTAAGGGACTTTGTCTCTAGGTCCTTTCATTGATCCATACTTTGATGTTATACACCTATATGCTTTTATGAGGTGTATATAAAGCCCATTTTTCATTTTATATAATTAATTTATTAATTCTTATGGTATTTAATGATTTTTTAAGATATAAATTCATAGGGATTATGATTCAAATATCTTTGAAGTGATAAGGGAGTTTTTCATTAAAAAATCTCTTTTAATGTTTTACTTCCAATACTTCCTTTTCCATGTCAATGTTTTTAAAATGAGTTTATAGAAATTAAAGATTTATAAATTATATTTTATTTAAATTTTTACTTTATTTAAATGGAATTAAAAATGGATATTTTTACTTATTTTACATATAACATTTTTACAAACAATAAAAGGGATGTTTTATTCTTAATATACACAACAATAATGACTTTTCCACCACTATGACCATTATTTGATTTCTAGCTTCCTTTGCATGTTTTCATATTTTATTCAAAGAAAACTTTTTTACATTTTTTTTATTTTGGTTTTGAAATATTTTTCAAAAGAAAATGGTATTATGGTATTGAAAATGGGTTTTTTTAATGATATTTTGATATCCAAAAGTGATTGATTAACGAGTTTAAAATAGTTTTTCAAATTTTTACAATTGAAAAGTGAAGGTATGAAAATAATTTATTCATTTAATGGTAATTTAGAATTATACATGATAAATGGGTGAACCCATATAGTTTAGGGTGATCCAATTATAGCTTAACCATGGGTGGCCTAGATACCATCGGGTGAGCTTGTTATAGCTTAAACATGGGGTGTCCTAGATTTCACCGGGTAAGCTAGTCATAGATTAAACATGGGGTTTCCTAGATATATCTAGTTAAGACCATTATAACATAAATGGTTGGTTTACCTCAATATCACTCCAATTCATTTGTTAATGATAATGATAGAATCTAGTCATATAGTTATTTTAATTAAAATGGTTTTGAAAGGGTTTTATGTATATGATTCTCTATGTCACCAAAAGGGGGTTTTAATTTCTTGTTATATGATTTAATGATTTTATTTGAGTAAAATGAATGTGTGTATCTCATTTGAATATTTTTTATTTTATACTCTCAAAAAACATTAAAGATAAAGGTAAATATTATATAAGTTTACATGTTTTCATAAGACCAACGGTTTTCCTTCTTTGTGTATCACTTACTAAGCTTGTTGTGCTCATCCCAAATATTTAATTATTTTCATCGTATTTAAGGATGAGTAAGGGAAATGAAGAATTAAATTTTAAATTCATGAATATTTTTTGGGAAAATAAATCATGTTTTATTTTAAATGTTTTATATTATAGTAAAACTGGATACTAATTGGAAGTGTGCACTTTGTATTATATATTTTATAATGATTGAGTTATGATATAATTATATAAAACTATAAACAAGAAAAGATCCTCAATGTGAAATAAAGTAAATTCTTAACTAAAACTAAAAATTATGAAATGTTTAAAGTTGGGGCCTTATAGAAATACCACTCCACCTTGGTGGTAGTGTATTGTGAACTCTCAAAGTTTGATCTATTTAACTAATATTTTTCCCAAAAGTAGTAGCATTATTTACAATTTTCATGAGTCTTTCATTAAACTATGTGATACTCTCACAGTTCATAATTGTAAATGTTTAAAACTTTATTTTTGAAGTATTATATTTGAGAGCCTGAACGTCATATATTACCTCACAAGAAACAAAAATTATTTTTAACATTTTATGAGCCATTTGAAATTGAGAAACTCTGTTGAACTCATCTAGAAATAATCCATAAATTATAGTAATAATGGCTATAGAATTCAAATAATAACTTGATAAAATTTTATAATCCCAATTTTTTTGTGTCTTTGGAATTTCATAAGGCTTCATGGAATTAAGATAAACCTTTAGACCAAGGTTCTTTAGATATATGATCATCCCTACCTTCTGAAAATAATAATTATCACTATTGAAATATAGTTCTCTGACAATAGGAATCCCTTCTCTATTGTTAGTTATAGTAGTAATTATTGAAAATATCTTTATATTTCAACATTTTACTGCTGATAACTCAGGAATAACTACCTCTCATACTAAATATTGTCAAATAATTTCCATATTAAGACTCAAGAGGGGGTGAATTAAGTTATTTAAACTTTTATTCACATAGATTAACTATCCACTTTAGTTTATGATTGACTTATGATCTATTCTTTAACATGATATGCAATTGAAATAAAATCAAAAATAAGAGAAATAGAGACAAGTATTTATAGTGGTTCAGGGAATCAAATCCCCCTAGTCTAATCCACCTCTACTCTTCTCCACAAGTGTGATGATTTATTCTAAACTGTTCATTTTTTTTAGGGATTTACATTCCTTTTTTAGGGACTTCCTGAATATGTGAAAGTAGTCGACACTTGGTAAAATCATAGAATATTTCAACTAGGATCCATAAAAGGCATTACAAACATTATCCTTAATATATTATTTCCCCAGGAACCTATTAAAAAAAGATGATAAATAGAATGTTTTTATAGTTTTTATCTCACAACTATAAGATATAAATTAAAGAAAATGAAATATCTCCAAGAGATATGGTCTGAAGAATAATCTGCTCAAGGATATTCTTCTGGACTCAGCAAGAATCTTCATTAATTATTGTTGTTGAAATGAAACATATTCTTCCTTGTTTTCATAGAAAACAGAGTTTCATTTTAGAGAGATTTGAGAACAATAACTATATATTTTTGTGTGCACATCAATTTACATGAAAAACTTATTTTCATACATTTTAAAATACATGAACTACTTCTTATTTAAAAACAAAACACATGATCCATATAATTAAGGATCAGTGGCACATCCTTTTTCTTTGAAATACCTCAACAACACTAGATACAAATAAAATATCATTGTCTATGACTAATGTTTCAGTACTTGGATCTTATTATAATTTATTTTTATTTATAGAGTTAATCAAGAATTTAAAGATTGTTCAAAATCATTAAAACTCTCACTTGAGTTCTTCAATAGTAATAAATACCAACTTTTAGCATGATGTTGATGATTTTAAAAATTGAATTCATGTTTACAATTTTTTGTTATGTATCCAAATTGAATCATTTATACTTTTACTCATGTATCTAAAACTAACATAGAATATTTAATAGATTTATTATATTTCAACATGAATTTGATTCACATAACCAATTACTCCACGTAACCATTTTACGCAACTGAATGATCATTTAGGCGATTGATCACATTTGAGATCGTGTTGACGTAGGCAATTTCGGAATATTGATTCCATGATGTAGCTGATTGATGAAGTTTATTCCTTTTTATAGGCAATTGATGTAGCCAATTGATTTACATGACCTTTTTTACCATGTAGCCAAAAACATCATGTAGCTTATTTTCTATAATTTGGCAGATTTCATCAAAAAAACATCTATAATGCATATTTAATGAAATTAAACAACAAATACATAAAAATAGAATAAAACCTAATGAACACACTTATAAAAAAATATCATCAGCAAAGTATGCATGGTTTTTGAGATCATAAAACCTAAAGCTACATTTGATATATTGGATCAACATTAGTAATCCAACACAAGCATTAATATAAACAATTTCCAAGGACCATAACATATATAATGAACATAAAATCATTCATTTACATCATAAAATCTCATAAAATATTCTTTTTAACACATATAAAAACTGCTTTTGGGCTTCGTATAAAAATATGGATAAAACCTTTTTCATTTTAAAATAATTTAAAATAAAAATTTCCCAAAATAACAGGAAATATAATTTTCTTTGAAAAGCCATGTAAACTTGTATAGTAATATTATTATAGAATAATAGTAATGGAAGTGTGAAATTATGTTCATGATGTATAGGTTGAAAAACATTCTTTTTCACTTTGGTAAAAATATTCAAACGTGGCCAGTACGAAAAATATTAAAAAATATTCCTTTTTAAACTTTTTTATGAAAGAAAATGGTAATTGAAAATGAAATTTAACCCAATTTAAAGAATAAGTAATAAAATTATTGAAATATTAATACAATATGAGCATATAAAATAAATATTTTTAACAAAAGAACTTTAAAAAATGTTTTGAGAAAAATATTTTACCTTGAATCCTGACTGATTTCATCATAATTTAACTCCAGTATAATAAAATTGAATTAATTTTATACATTATTAATAAAAAATTTCGATTTAATTCATTTATTATTATACATTTTTTATTTATCGTCATTTATTATACAGTTACTAAATTGGTAAATTTTATGTTGGACATTTTGAGGATGTTCGATTCATAATATTCGAAAATAAATTCAGTAGGTTCACCATGGTCAAAAGGATTATGTTTCCATCATATATAGAATATTAAATATTTTATAATTATAATTTTTATATAATTAATATAATTATAGTTTCAACCATGTATATTGTTCATGTAAAATTAATTACATTGTTTCATGGATATGGTGGTTCGTATGTATGCATGAGTAATGTTTTCATTTTTCTATTAGATAGAAAATAAATAAAGTAGATAATATTTTAATTTCATAAAATAATAAATATTATATAAATATTATATTTATTCATTATTTAAATCCTTGTGAACATCATGTTAGGTGGTAATAAAAAAATGAATCAGATCACTTCACGGAGGTGGTAATCAACATGTACTAACGAGCGCTATTTTTATTTATCATAGGATGGAAAATGAGATTAAAAGGGCGTATCCATCAATATAATAAAATTTCAGTATATTAATTATGATTAAGTTATAATATCATAATTTTTTTATAATATTTGAAGGTGTTTGAGGAATAAATAAACATGAAAACAATCAGTTAAGATTTATACTGCTTATTTGGAAAACCACCATTTTCATTCACCTTAATCCTTCTCTAATTGGTCATTTGGTGAGACAAAGACCTATAAGACGTGTGTATGGAATTTAATAGATATATTTTGTAAAAAAAACTTACACAATACCAATCTTAAGTTGTGTTTTGAAAATTTTGAAGTGAGTCCCTTTTAAGGAAAAAAATAGAATTTTCACAATTTTTTAATCTTTAAGGGTCATGAATGTAATTCTAAAAAAAATAAATGGGAACATACATGGAATATTCTAGATAGGTTTAAAATATTTCCAAACATTTAATGTAAGAAATGAATTTTGTGATTTTATAATGATTTAAAAGTAATTTTTAAGCATTAAATGTCATTTAAAGTCATTTATATGACTATTCGCATATCTTGAATTTAAAGGCATCAAGATAAAAATGAAATTTATATATATATATATATATAATTTAACAAAAAATAATATCTTATAATTATCAAATAAATTCATGGAAACCCATTATTCATCCCAAAAATATTTTTTTATTGTTTTCAAAATTATTTACTTGGTTTTTCTATTGCTTTCATAAGTGTTGCATCGGTGTTGCATAAGTATTAAAGCTAATTATACTATTACTAAAAATTGAAAATAAATTATTAACATGAAAAAATTAATTATTATTCTAAATAACCATTCATTACTTCTTTTTATCCCTTTGAAAAAATATTAGATATGTTAAAAGAAAGAGAGTGATATTTTGTAATTATTCTTTACATAAAATAACGTATAGGTCATAATAGATGGAAAGTAGAAAAAAATAAATATTTTAGAATATAAGTTAATAATATTTAAAATAATCACATAAAATAATAATTAATATTATATTTTATGACCTTATCATAAATTTTTTAACCATAATTAACTCGTTTAATGCTTTACCGTGGTAACAACATTTTACCATGGTTACAATTCATTGTGATCAAAATGGTAATTGATCTAATTAATAAATTTTAATCTCATGATTATATATATTAAATATATTTTTAAATATTAAATTTCTAGAAATTTGAGAAATTATTTTTAAAATAATATCAAAAAATGCAATGAATAGCCATTTTTAGAAAAAATTCATGCTTTAAGAATAAAAATGATTTTATACCAAAATCAAGTATAATATTTATTCTCATTGAATTAATTGGATTATTTTTAATAAAATAAAAATTATGTGTCCTTTAAACAATTCCAAAATCAAATTTAACATTTAAATTACTTTGATTAAAATTAAAAAAATTATAGTTTTTGCAAAATCGGTATTTTTCACTATTCACACAAAAAATATTTTCAAAAAAAATATCAAAATTTTATCTTAAGATTATTTTGGCATGATGATTTAAAAAAATCTATTTTATCAAATAAAATTTTAAAAATTAGAAGAAATTAATCATTATATTCATGCACAAAATATAATAAAAACCATTTTTGAAGAAAATGTATTTTTGAAGTATGAAATTAATTTATACTCATTACTTATCTAATAATCACAATTAGATTATTTTTCATTTTTAAAATAAATATATGGTCTATAAATTTTATTATAATCATCCATATATAGTGAATAACATAATTTACATTGACAAAAAACATTGGACACATAAATATTTTTTCTAAAAAATATCTCTTTTAATCATATATGATCTTATAAAAAATTGAGTTCTTATTTTCTAGGAATTAATTAGTACATTTTTATTAAGGAAATATTCTCTACATATATTTCATGATTTTTTTTAATCTTGTTCATACCCTCCAATCCAATGTATAGGTTATAATAGCCATATTTAAATAATAAAATTTTAATAGTATATCATGGTTTGTTTAAGCTCAGTGTTGTGTGTGGTATATGATATCAACCATAAAATTATTTTTAAACTAAATTATTTGGGTGTTAAATTAGGACTAGGAAAATTATCATTTTCTAAATATTTCTTGAACTATTTATTTACAACTATGATACTCGTACTTTTGAATGAGTTTCAAAAAGTATACCTTAATAGTTGAGAGATATTTTCCATATAATACTTGATAGATTAATTTTCCTCCAAATTGAGTCTATAGAATTATTTTACCATCAACATATATAATAAGATAAAATATTCTAACTTGATTTATTCCTATACTATAAGAATAATTTCATCCTTTTATTATGTTTCTAGCATTTTTTCATCTTTTTTTCACCTCATATTCTAAATGATAAATAATAATGATTCATTTTTGATGCTTGAAGCACTAAAATTAACTTATAAATGATTAAATGATCTAAAAAAGGATGACATGTTATTCCTCTGATTTCTATCCATTAACCAAAACCTAAAATGTTAGCACAAATTAAGAGAATATTCAATATGAATAGATCTTCATATAAAGAAATAATACATCACTAATCAAAACCTAAACAATAACACCTAAATTTCAACATAAATAATTCCACAAAAAATAACCCTAAAACTCTTCAAAATATACCAGAACAAATATGAAAGAAAAATATTATAATTATTTGATCATATATTCTTCTGAAATCAACTTATAATTTATATCCAAACAACATTAGCACTCATAAAGTCACATACCTAAAAAAATATGCAATGGTTACAAAATTTAACACAATATTTATTCCTAAATTAATTTCAACCACTTTAATATAAAATCCTATACTAGACCAAAATATCTCATTTTCCTTGATTGCTATAATGTTCCCAAAAATAGAGTGAAAATATTTCAAAATAACTTTAACCACCTAATTAATATATCACTTTTTTTAATCTCATGGTAATTTATAGGATAAAACATATGTTCCAAAAAATATAATAACCTTTTTTACCAATTAACCATACTTACATTAACATAAAATATCATATTAACCCTAAATTTTATCTTAACAATACATTTATCATCCTCAATATAATAACATTATTCCCAAATTACCTTCATAGTATGTCATGTGATAAACCTGAGTGTTATATATACCTCATTCACCTATTAAAACCCAATAAATAACTCCCAAAATATCATTAATCACCTTTTAATACATTCACATAAGACCCTAAAATGGTATATATATTTTGAAAAAATTATCACTCCCAAATCTTATAAATACATAAATAAAAATACCACTCAACCATAATTATAAAAACCCTACATATAGACACTTAAACCATTCAACTTCCTTTATAAACCTTTAACTAATCTTTTTCATCTTATTCTTTAGTAAATCCTTTTTAAAATCAAAAATATCAATCATGTCTTGAGATTCATAAATATAAATCTAACCATGTTTTCTACTTTAAAAATAATATAAGTTCTTAAAATAATTCATATATTTTATATATTATTCATAGTTTCTTATTCTTTAGGTGTATAGTATATGAATTTTCTAAACCATTATTCATACCAACTTATTAATCCCAATCATGAGATTTCCACCTAAGGAATTGATTTTCATAATTCTCATACTCACCATATTTAAAGTATTCAATTGATACCTTAGAAATAAATTTATTCTCATCCATTTTGTTAACTGAACTCTTCATTTTTCATTGGTAGTTAATTTCTATATTCTCATATTTTCCTCATGTGAAAAATATTCTTATTCCTTTGAGCATTTTCATGGGTTCTTTTTCCAACATTATTAACATATGGGAAGTAAAATATTTTTACCCTTCTTATCTTTATCACCTAAATTTCCATTAAACTACATTTTCTTATTTTTTTCTATATATTAGTAAATCCACCTCTGTTCGTGTTATTAATTATAACTTTTGATATCTAGTTATGCATAACAACAAGAGTTTTCACTCCAACTCCTATCCATTTTCATTTTTCATTCAAACAAAAACCACATTGTCCTTCATATACATTATAAACTTGGTTATTGATCATTCTATATATTTAGTATAACTAAAAACAAGTATTTTAAGTATACCAAATCATAATAAACCATCATATAAATAAAATAAATAGTAATATGTCCTTAATTATGTAACCTTCTATTCAAATATTTTAGTTTAGCCTTTAATTCATAGAAATAAAAATACTTATCCCTAATATACTAACCTTTGAGGTTAAATAAAACTTATATGTCATTATAAAATAATATCATAACATCTAAAGTTATATAAACCCTTTATTTGATATCAAATGATTCCACAGACCCTTACACCAAGAGTCAATACTAAAATAATACTCTTTACATGTTTTTATTTAACACCAACTGAAGCGATTTTTACTTTCATAATTAAAACTTAAACAAGAAATATTTATTCACTTACATCTCAGAGGCTATTTAGTTTTAGAGTGTTATAGGATTTAGGAAAACCCTTTTATAAAACCCATGTATTTATCATCAAATGGGTGCTTTTCCATTATAACTATATGTTCTTACTCTATAATAATTATTAAACAATTTCCATAAAATATGTTATTATATTTACACTCCTATTTCATTCATGAAACTTTTTATCCATTCAATACATATCACCATTTACCTTGTTATAATTCTTACACATCCTTGGGCCTTATAAAAAACATTTGAAAACATAGGATGAGAAAAAAAATCTTAGTAAATGATATAAAAATAAATTAAATATGTTTTTCCTTTAAAAAACAAAAAACCTATATTAATGTTTAACTTTTCATATAATCATCCTTTATCTAAAAATAATCACGTACTTTATCTTGAAAAAAAAATCTTTTAAAAAATTATGCCATAAAATATTTCATAAGAAGGAATAAAGGAAAAAAATAATAATCATGAAGGTTACTTGGCTTGTTATAATCATATAATTATTTCAGTCAACCTTATATTGGAATAACCTACCTAGTTAGCTCCAATTACTTCTTAGTAGTAACTTATAAATAGTTAAATTATAATCAGAAACATGATAATTAAATATAGACAAGGATAATGTAAATAATCACATGGATAATAATAACTAATTTCATGGTGATGGAATACATAATGTTGGACATATTAATGTTATTATCAATTCCTCTCAACCAAGACATGTTAAAATATACCAAGGCATATCAACCAAGTCATCTTTCATACCTTCATGGCCTCTCAACCAAGACCATGTTATTTTATTGGCTAGAAAACACCAAGTGATGTCCATTCTAGTTTATCTCATGAGACCTACTTGATGAATTTAAGGTCTATAACAGACCACAACCTTTAGTTACTCATGTATAATTCATTTATCATATATTTTATGATCACTATAAAACATAATAAATATGCCTTAGAAATCAATTAATATCTATATTGAATCAAGTATACAAAATGTATATATTCCTCGGTCAGTAAAATTTCATGATCAAAAGTCATATCAAGAAATAACTTAGATGGTATCATTAGATAATATCCCAAGTATAGTATAAGAAAATTTAAAGTATATTCACATAGTTGATAAATTATTTTATAAAATCCTTATGATTTTACTATGAAAACCTAGAAAAATATGTTATTATTTTAATAATGAAAACCTACATAAGAAAATTGGAATATATATTATTTTAAAAACCATAGAAACTTATCCAGTGAGACATATATATAATAATGGCTATAAATTCTACAAAAAAAATTCATGTGGTAAACATTAAAAAATCATTTTCACTTTTTAAAAAAGGTCATAAATGAATTATTTAGAAAAATATTAAAAATATTATTTTTTAAACATTTTTAAAGAAAGAAAAAATTATTTAAAATCACATTTAAAAATATTTTAAATATAGATATAATATTTATTGAAAAATTTTGAAAAACAAGGATATATAAGGGAAATATTTTTAAATGATAACATTATAAAAAAAATTTAAAGAAAATATTGTATCCCATTTTCTGACTCAACATTTACATCTTTTTATTTCCTAAATAATAATATTATATAAATTATTAAATTTATTATAAAACAATTTAAATTAAATTAAATTATTATTATTCATTTATTTCATTTATTTTCATGGTTTATTTAATTAAAAAATCGATTAGGTTCATGGAAGATGTTTTGAGGTCGTTTGGTCAAAAAAACATTGGTGTATTGACAATGGTCAAAGGGGTCATGGTTCCATCCACAAAGGAAGATTAAAAAATTAATAATTATCATTTTATTACATTAAATATACTTTTATAACTATCTATTTTTTTTGGTAATGAAAAATTAGGAATATATTTCTTAGAGGTGGTAGTCCGCACATATGCATGAGTGACATTTCCATTTTTCTAATAGATGGAAATGAAATAAAGAAGATAAATATTTAAATTTAAATAATAATATTATTATTATAACTATCATATTTATTCATTAAATTCATCCTTATGACTATAAATGTAAGTAAAAAATGAAAAATTAACCACATTTCTTCATTGTGGTTTTGGTCCACACATATGCACAAGCGAATTTATCATTTTCTAATGTATGGGATGGTAATAAGTTGTAAAATATTTAACCTTTCAATAATCATAATTATTTTATACAGATAATATATATTCATTAGATCCAAATTTATAACCATAAAATTTATTTGATAATGAAAAATGAAATTCATCGCTTCGTGTAGGTGGTATTTCGCATGTACACACGAGCAAAGTTTTCATTTACCATATGATGGAAAGGATGTAGAAAATTTAGGTTTCATCATCATAATCAAATTTAATGATAATAAATTTAATTATTTGATCATTTTTTTATGGTTATAATATATTTTAATGATATATAAAAATAAATAAACTTGAAATAATTCGGTTAAGACATATACCTCCTCCTTGGATATCTTCATTTGGATTACACCATATGTAGTATAGGATCGATCTTTTGGTGAGACAAGGACCTCTAGAAAATGGAAAAGAAGACTTTGGAAGTGATTTGGGTAGGTATTGGTTAATCTAGGATGCTAAAATAATGTTGATAATTGATAATATGTGTGACCTTTTATAATTTTTGGGAGTGGCATGCTTACAAAGATTCAATGTCTTACAATTATATTAATTCATTTTCGTGGAAAAGTGGATCCAATTTAGTCATGATTAGAATATAGGATAATATAAGGTCTAGATACACACCCAAAAAATTTCTTCAAGTTTAATATATATTTTTATCCTTATCACTTAATTTAACCCCCTCATTAATCATTTTAACCTTTACCATGGTGACAAAATTTTCACTATTCATTATGAAGAAAAGGTAAATTTACCTTATTAAAAAAATTTAACATGATTATTAAAAATATTTAATCCAATTTCTAATATTAAATTCCCATAAGTGGGGAAAATTATAATTAATATAAGTTCACAAAATGCAATGAAAATCTGTTTTTAGATAAATGCCTTTTTTAAGCATAAGGATGATGTTATGCCAAAATCAAGTATAATTTTACTTTCATAGAATTAATTGGATTAGTTTAAATAAAAGGATACTTACTTGACTTTAAAATGAAACCCAAATAGAAATTAATTTTTTGAATACTTGATTAAAATAATAGAACTAAAAATAATCTTTATTTGAATAAAAATATTACTTAGATTTCCAAAAAATATAGAACAAAGATGTATAAGTTTAATGTTATATATTTAAATAAATTATATTACTTATAAAATATATAATTAGTCCATTGAAATGTTTCATAAAATTTAAATTAATTCCTAAATCATGATAATGTCATAAAAGTAACAGTATTTGTAAAATATATATTTTCAATATTCACCCAAAAATCAACTATTTCAGAAAAAACCAAAAAATCATATTAATATTGTTTTGAAATTATGATTTAAAATTTTAATTTATTTTTATCAAAATAAAATTTTAAAATTCAAAAACTTATCTTATAAATGAAAATATAAAATACAATGAAACTCATTTTCATGGAAAATGATCATTCTAAACATATAGTGTTCTTAATATTATTTCATATCATTTACCAATGAGTGAAAATTTATTTATTTATTAATTGAATATTAATAATTAATTTATGTTTATGTACCATTTTAATAAAGTATTATTCACTTTATTTTTCTTTTGTGTATATAACATGTTATTCAATAAGATATTTGTTTAAAGTAATATATATTAAGGTTTTGGGTTGTTATAGTAGATGGATATTATTCATTTCTATGAAATAAGCTTCAATATTCCTTTAGATATAATAGTATCTACTTTTATACGACCAATCCACCAATATTTATTTAATACTAAAAAATATAATGATCATGAACTAACCAAACCTGTTTTTCAACTTTCATCTCATTTTTCTTAGAAAATTTTCCAACATCTTCAATCTTTTTTATCAAACCAATTTTATTATTATTTTCATAAATTTATCCCTTATCTTTATTCCCCATAATATATTCTCATTTTCACTCATCAATGGAAACAACATATTTAGTTTTTTGTCTATTTTACTTTCTAAAGACTTTATATTTTTTATTAAAATTTATCATCACTTGATGAATGTTGAACTTCCCTTGATAAAAAATCTGTAAAAGATAAATCCAAACATTAAACACCAATTAAAGCCTTAAAATTACTAAAAATGGACTATCAATCATAAGGTTTTTTTATTTTTATCCATATCAAGTCTAATAAAATTCAAAATAAAATAAAACATATCCACTTTAACTAAAACATACTCAATCAAAACTCATAAATATAACACTTTTGTATCCAAAAATTGAAGTGAAACCTTTGTGGGATCCATATCCTCTAATAACAATCATTTTAATATTGATTAAAACATGATGTTTATACTTTCACCAAAATCAGACAAATATTTTCCTATATAATAGGATCGAATGTTAATAGGATGGAAAAACTACCTATTTATTATTTATTATTTTTTTAACCCCTTGACATTATATGTAAATGTTATTCTACAATTGGAATTTTTTCATCTCCTCAAACTTCTACTTATTTGAAACTCTTTTATAAAACTTTCCTATCTGGGAATTATTTATAAATATTTTTTAAATGGGATTTTAATAAAAATTTATAAAAAAATTATTGGAACTTTTTTCTTTGATCCTCAATTTTTCCTAGTTTTATCCTTTATTCTATTGGTAGTGGTGGTTTTATGTTAGTAGGGATTCATATCTTACTACCATTTTTCTTCCTTCCTTTTCTCATTTCTCTTTACATATCATTCCCTTATTTTTTTTTCTTTCTTATCATACTATATCCTCCTTATATTTGAAATTCATTACATATATTTCCCACCATTAAGGGATATGAACTTTAAATATTAACATAGGTTAATCTCCATTCAACCTAATAAAACTTACCATAGACTCTACATGAGAATATTTTATGTTTTCCCAACCAAAAATTAAATATTTCTCATGAAAATTATTTAGTCTTTATAATTTAATTTCAAATCATTAATCGATTCCCAAATATTTATCAATAATATCACTAGGGTTCCATACAATAATTTTTTTTAACTCTAAAGTTATTTCCCTTGTTTTTTAGAACCCCATTGATCCTCCAATAGGTTAGAATCCTCAATTATCTTATATTCACCTTCCATAAAAATTATTTTAGTTATTAAAATCCAAATAGTCTGAATATTTGATGTATGTACTTTGTGGATGGTTCATCGCCATCTTCATATCCATCTTCTTTGTTAAGGTTACCAATTATACATACATTAATCAAATGTAATATACCATTAAAAATACATTTGTTCAAGGTACCTCATCTTTAAATTGAAAATTATTACTCAACATATCAACTAATAAGTCATAACTCTCCTCCATTTCATAGGGTTGTTGATGGTTTTTTTTATACTTTCATGGCTTCTCAATTTCTCCCTTAAAAGTTTTTGGAAAAAAAAATATAATTTATAGGTCAGTTCAGGTCATAACTCTCCTCAATGGGTTCTTCTTCAACAATCCTCTAGCAGAAACATCAAAAATCGGCCAATTATTTTGATATAATCCATTATAAAAAGTGCTCATGATTAAAAAAAATATCAATTCCATGATGGGGACAATTTATTAATAATTTTTTAAATCTAAACCATCTATCATAAAGTTACTTTAATTCAAATTATTTAAAATTAAAAATATTTAAAAAAATATTTATAGTTTATATGAGGGAAAATCTTACTAAGAAACAAATTTCTAAATAATCCCTTGTTATGATGGAATATGGTTTCAATATTTAAATCCATTATTTTTATTAAACTATTAGTGAAATTTTTAATAATCATATGCTTATGGTATCATCATAAATACCATTAAATTATATTTTTTCTTCAAGTTCAAGGAAACATCCCAAGGGAGTGTTTGTATCATCATGTGGTAGCCTAAAGAATTGAAGCTAATTTTATCCAATGGCATAAGGGCCATTATTTTTTATTGATTTTTGATAATCCACATTTCAAGGGGTGAGGTGGAACCCATACAAGGCCTGTAGGAATAAGTATTACAAGACCCATAAGCCTTAGAGGAATTCAATACATGTAGGCTTCAAACATTACATACAACCCAGACTAACTACTTGGAACTGCTCCTCCCCAACATCTTCATCGTGAAATCATCTCTCCGCCTTCGCATGGATATTCTTATAGTCTTTCCCATGCATGCACAGGCTTATCCCAATGGCATGTTCCATACCATCTCATTCTTGCAATCTGTTTAGCTTCTACTATGGTGAAAGCTCCTTGCTCATCCTCCTTCTGAATCTTGTTCCTTGTAGGTTGTCTAGTTTGCATATGTACTAAAGGTGGCTCGAAGTCCTTGAGGTGGCCTGAAGGCCTTACTTACCTGAAGGCCTGGGTGGCCCGAAGGCTCAAACGGGGTAATATTCCCAGCTCCTATAGTGTCGAACAGTTCCTGCTGCAGTCCCCACAACACTACCTGCTACAATGACGCACAGTTCCTGCTACAGTACATAATGGGATTTATACAAATTATAGGAATAATAATTCTTGGTTGTATCCTGACACATGAAGGTAAGGCATACCACATAAATGTTTTTCTTTAGTTATATTCCATGCACAACATGATATAATTAATAAACTTAATCAACTTCGGTGATGTTCCCTTCTTTATTGTACTTACATAATATCTTATCTAAGTCAGTATAACACTCAAAAAGTTATTAAATTTTTAAAATATTTTCTTAAATATAGTACTCATTAAGTTACAATTTGTAACCTAAAATTATTAGCAAGAGCACACTCAGTGTATTAAAAAGTAAAAGCATAAAGGGAAAAAGAAAATACATATCCTAATATATAAAACCTAACCTTTTACCAAGCCTAATTTACCTAAAAAACAATGCTAAAAACTTTTAATACCATCTAAGAAATTTTAATTTTAATCATGTATCAAGTTTATAATTGATAATATCTCTCTTCCTAATTACTAACTATTAAGGTGTAATATTTTTCTAGTCTGAGGATAAACCCACGGAGATTTTAAATCTATAACATTAAACATTAATTCAAAAATTAATACTAAAAAATTCAAATTATTTAAATTAAAACTAAGACTACATGGATAAAATTTAAATGAAGAAAGAATACTTAGGTTTCATCAATTTGGGTTCATGAAATAAGTGAAATTCTAATTAATTTAATGAATGGTCATATTTTCATCATATTTAAATCTATGAAAACCCTAGGACACGTATTTACTCATTAATTAATAAAATCATCATTTATTATAGAAATTTTTTTTTTCTTAATTTAATTATTAAGTGATCAAACCCTGTATTTAAACCTAGCCACTCAAACTCAATTAATGATCAAGAAGGAATTCAAGTCACGTGTTTATAAATTAAATAGAAATTCATAAATCAATTAACATTGATCATGTATATATAAAAATGAAAATTTGTAGACAAATATTAATGAATGTATAAACCCAAAATAAATAACTATTAAAAAGAAAATAATTCCAATTAACCTTCATTACAAAAAATAACACAAGATGTTTACTCACTCATGTTTTCAACAGAACCAAATAGTTAATCCATGGTATATGTGATAAAGGATCAAAAAAATATCTATCAAAACAAACTACATCCTTTACCCTTCAAGTATCAATCCAATTACTCTGGTAAGTTGTCTACCTATAGGAAGACCTCTTTAGGTTTTGATTTAGTCCAACAAGAATGATAAGCTCTATAAGATTGTTTCGTTTTTTTAGAGGTAGCATAAATAAGAATCTTATTGGAGGCATGTTGATTGGTATATATTATTTTTTTAAGTGAATATATTGGTTAATGGTTCAAAAGATAATGAAAAATAAAATTATGTAATGTGTTGATCTCAATAATGAAATGTGTGTGTGTCTTTTCCAACATGGATTTATAAAAAAGGAAAAGATAAAAGAAAGTTGTTTAATGGAATATAAGAGTTAATTTCACTATTCATTGATAGTTGGTGGTTGTAGTTATACTTTTTACAGGTGACATATATTCAATAATCTTAATGAAGGTAATTTTGTGAATATAGAAAGTAGGTGTAACCGGATGACTAAATGGGACCCACTATAGGAGGGAAGGACACTTATACATGTGTAGTGATGCAGTCAAGTGACTATGGTAATTAGTTATATTAAGTGATTATATCAATTATACATTCTAAGGAAATAAAAATGTATCATGGTTCTCCTGTATACATAGTACATAATGTATGAAAAAAAATCAAAGAAAAATACATTTTTTATTTTTCATATTTTCTTTTTAATGATTCATATTTAGGTGTGTGGATAAAGTTTCACTTTGTGTGGTGAGTAGAGTGAGAATCATCTTCACATCTTCTAGTACAATATATGTTTAGGGGTTAAGTTCTAGTCAAGGAAGTTATAGAGATTTTTCTTCTATGGTTTAATTTTTTGATGGTTTATTTCCTAGTTTATTTGGGGTGAACTCCTCCAATAAGTGATATAAAAAAAGATGAGTTTAAGTCTCAACAAAACACACTCAGTATCAGACTTTTCTAGCATTCTCATATATAGTATTTTTGTTACCTAGGTTTATTTGGAGTTTAATATTATAATATTTTATGATTCTATAAGAAGGAAGTATATATATAGATAAATTCAATGTGGAAATATTTTGATTCTAGAAAATGAAAACGGAGGACTAACATATTCAAAAAGACTAAGAAGTATCATTGATGGTAATCAAAATAGAGAACCCAAAGAAAGTGTAATGGGAATGGATACATAAAAAAGGAACTTGGTTTGATTAGGATTTCTCTATCTTGGAATTTATCTTCTATCATATGAGAGGTGAATACCATGGTTAATCTAATAAAATATCTAGAGGACATATATGAAAATTGAAAAATAATGAATAAAGTTTTTGTGATGGGAAGGTTGTTTGGTTTGAGATTATCAGAAAGAAAACCATCATAAAATCATGTAAATGACTTTGGAATGATTCAAGGGAATCTTAAATAAATTAACATAAAGTTTTTGGCTGCATCTTTTTCTTTTTGTTTTATTTTTATTACCTTTAGAGTATTAGGATTAAATGGTAACTTTTATGATTATAAAAACCAGTGAATTTCAAGGTTATTAATTCTTGGGGGAAATTTGATTTTTTTGGGTTGTATTTTGAGTCATTAAGTTAATTAGGACTTATATTTGTATTCTAAGAATTGTAATATCTTTAAGATATGTTTTTTTATGTGTGATTATGCCTAATTAGTGGTTCAGGTTCTCAGGTGAGAATCTTAGAAGGGTTGGGTGACCCTTAGATAAATATTTTAATGTAGGAAGCCACTGTGATGTGGTGACTAGGCACCCTATCATGGGGTATTGAGGCTATAGAGACTTATGAGAAATTTATAGATGATTTTTTTACGTATTGCATTGGTTTTATGCCCTGTAACATGATCCTTATGGGTCATGTTGTAGATAGGAGTTTGTTAGGGTTGTGTCTTCTATACTATCATGGATTCTTGCACCACCCAGGGTCCATGCTATTGCATGGACCTAGTTTAATTGAACCATAGTTTATCCCATAGGTAATATTCCATTGAGGGTCTATAGTAGTTATTTTCCACCCACCTTAAGATGTTTCATGTCATGGATCCCTACTTCACACCATAGTTAGAGTCTAGGCGAGGAGCTTGTGTATTGGCCCTTATAGAAACATGGTAATGGGTCCCTATATATATTTTTATTAATAGGGGTAGATATATATTTTTAGAGTCTTTTCTAATTCATTATTAGGTTTAGATGAACACATGGGGGAATTTTGGTTGCCCGTCAATCTTTCCTTTTATCTCTCGTGGTGAATGATGGTTTTTAGTAAATTCCATAATGGAATATGATGAAATATCTCCTCTTCCATTTGTTTTTTTCTTTCCATTTATAGCCCTATCATTTTGTGATATTTAGGCTATGTCTTTAATGTTGATTAAATTTTAATATGGTGCAATTAGTTAAGGTTTATTCATATTTTTTCTAGCAAGGCTAGATAATGTCCCATGATGATGAACACACACGGTTTTTCACCATTTCACATGAGGTAATACACTACCCTAATTTTTATAGGGTTTTCATTGAAATTGGATGAAATTGTATAAAAAAATTTATTGAACAAGTTTTGGTGGTTTGGTATTTTTCTTAGAATAGTTTAAAGAGTACTCCATGGACCTTCCAAGTGTGGTAGGTTGAGGTTTCGATGAAGTAGTGATGCTCTGTGAGTTTTTTAGTGATTATGAATCATTATATTAAATTTTATTATTAATTATAAATCATTATAATTAATTTCTATGATGTTAAATAATGATATAGGATCTCGGTTGGTGGTAAAATCATGGATGAGTCATGGGCAGGCATAGTCAAGGGTGTAAAAATCTTGGCATATATGGAAACTCCTTTATAAAGGTAAGAAATATCTATAATATAAATTTTTATGCATGTTTATGCATGATTTATTGAATTAATTCATGTTTAATGGGACTGTGAATATGGATAGGTACTTAGGGTTACCTTGATAAATAGTTAGTATAGTGTTAAACCTCCTCATATTGGGATAATTGGTCTTTAGAACCTTAATTAATTTTGGATTTCTCGGAGACTACGTCTCCAAGGGGTGAGGGTTTTGGTTAAGTAGATGAGAGACCTTGGGTAGTTCTTTGGGTATAATACATGACGCCAATAGCCTAATTGGGTTCCAATGACTGGGGTAAAGGCATGAGGGGGTTGGGTTTATGTATTTATGGGAAATATGATTTTTCATCTCATGAGTGATGAGGAACTACCTTCTGGAGTAGTAAGAGAGTCTTGGTGATTGCTTTGAGTAGGATTAGTCCTCTGAGACTAGTAAGGGTTTGATAGAGAGAAATTTACTCTAATTGATCTACTTGTGTACTCTTCCAAGAGAAATGTGTTATGGGACCAGACTGAGGGTTGTGAAGTGGGAATTAGTAGAAGATGTGGACCGGCCTCTTGAGGTATAGTTCATATGAAGCCTGCAGGTTATGGGATAATTATGGGGTGATTGGGATGGTCTTGAGGGGATTATCTTTTAAAGTCCCATATTCATATGGATTGTTAAATTAATAGGGAATTTTAATTATTAACTTTGAATAAGCTGTTATTTTGAGAAACAATATTCATATTAGGAATATGAGACTTAAGACATACCCACATAATATTTTTGGATATGTTTTGTGGAAAGGGTGATGAATCAAGTTCTAAAAAGAAGTATTTTAGGTTGACTCATGGATTAGACCTATGAAAATGGAAAACCCATACATGGGTTTTGGAAGACCCATATGTCTTCACCCTTACATGGGTGACCCATATGTGAGAATAGATTTACATGGTTGATACTTATCTAAATATTATAAAAGTCCATCTCTAGAGAATAAGGGTTTATAGGACCCTTATATAGTCACCCTTATGTGGATGAACCATATGAGGAAGACCCATACATGGATGACCCTTATGTGGGTCACCCATGGGGGTAACCCATACATGGACACCACTACATAGGGGTAAATCCCCTTACATGGGTAAATCCATTTATGTGGGATGACGCTTACATGGGGTGACCCTTATAGGGTGGAAACCCCTTATATAGGGTGACCCCTACATGGTAAACCCATACATGGTTGGGATTTTTCCAAATTTTGGAAAATTCCATTGCTCAAAGAGGGGAAATCAGATCCCCTTATGTGGGATCCCCCTATATGGGTGAACCCTTACATGGGGAATCTCCTTACATGGGGTGACCACCTATAGAAAATCCCCTTACATAGGTAATTCCCTTGTGTTGGAAAACCCCTACATGGGAATCTGCTTACATAGATGAACCCCTAAATTGAATACCCTTTTTTGGATTCCCTACATGGATCCCATTGTGTGGTACCTTATGTGAGGGTGGGTAAATAGTTTTTACATATTTTAAAAAATCCTTTAAAATTAATATTTAAGGGATTTTTAAGTTGTTTCATTCCCCGTATAGTAGGGGGATCATCCATGAATAGTCTCTCACAACTCACTTCAATTCTAGAGAATTATATCCTTTTTCTTTTATTGTAATAATGTTTCATATGATCTAAATGGAATCTTATAGTAAATCTAATGATTTGCATAAATTATTTCTTGATTCCTTATAATTTTGCCTCTACACTAACTTGTTCTTATTAGGTGGGAGATTTTAATGATGATTCCATCAATACATAGTGGAATCATCCAAACATGATGGGGATTTTTCTCAGGTTATCTAAAGGACATACCAAGAGGATGATCAGACTAGGTTTTGTTTTAATTCAACGAAGTATTTCATTTTCATGATTTTATTTAGGTTTTTTATGTTTTGGGTGAAAATTGATTTTATTGAAAAGATAAGTTCTATTTTTTGTTTGTTAAATGTCCATATTGATTAAAACGGTGGTTATCACCCCTTTTCTTATGGATTTTACCTCGGGAAGTGACCTAGTGAGTTCTTAAATGTTATTCCAAATTGAATAAAATTTTAAAATTAATTATAAATTTTTATAATTAATTTATTTAAGTGTTATTTCTTGAGATAGGGCTTTAGGTTGTGAGGAGATTGTGGGAAAGTATTAGATGATATTGGGTGAGATTTTTTAAGATTACTTTTAAGGGAATATCTCTATGAATGATATAGTTGTTCTTTTGGTCATACCCTTATGGTAATATATATTTTTTATGTATTCATGTGATAGGTGGTCTCTCTACAAAGGGAAATTGATATTTTTCTTAAATAAGTTATTTTATTAAAATAAAATTCATATGTGTGGACACAAGTTTCAATGGTCACAATAGACCCTTGATAACTGGCATGGTTCCCCGTCCATTGATAGTTGAAGGCATGTTTAAAAAGATTTCTTCTTTTAGATATATGTACCCTAAAGGGGATAATTAAATTAATTGAATGTGTCGAAGTGGACTTTTCAATGGACCCATGGACCCTAGATATTATTGTATCCACTGATAGTTTAGGGTATAAATATAAATTTAATCATTGATAAAAAATACCCTAAAGGGGTTAAAAGTAAATGAATGGATATGGCGGCTCTAGTATAGGATCCATTAGACACCACCTTATAGATGAGTGTGTTAGACAATTATGATTATCCCAAGTAGGTCATGATGTAATTTTGGCATTCCTTAGAGTTATTAGGATTGTATATTATAGAGATTTTGTGAGTGTTCCTCCCATGATAGAATATGATTACCCAAATAGGTATACCCAACGTATATTTATGGTAGGTTGGGCAAGTAGACTGACCTAGGATAACATGGGATATAATATGGGAATTATTCTATATTCCTAGAGTGGTTCTAGTGTGGATTAGCTAATGAGTCCAATTAGGTTGAAATGTTATTATGATAACAATGAGGGACACTACACCCTCCACGTGAAGGGATTGGTCTAAGATATGAGTTTGAGATCAAGGAACCCATATAAGGTTCCCATGTTATGATGAGACCTATAGAAACATGGTTGGTTCCTTGTGTTTTGTTGACCTTAGAGAGGGTTAGTACATAGAGTATGTGTTATCAACCTCTATTTTCACCTTAAAACCTAAAGTTCGATGGTGTGAGATAAAGGGGATATAGTGATGATTTCGTGGTATAACACGTGAGGGATGTACTTCCATCAAGTATTTATGAATGAAAAGCCCGGGATACATCATAATATTAGGATAATGATCTTGATACAACTAGATTTTCAAGGATTACCTCCAAGGAATCGACTTATGTATAACATTATTGAATTACTTGGGATTTTCTCTTGGGAATTGACTTATGTGTGATATTAAAGGATTAACTGGGATTACCACTTTAGAATAATGTTATACCTAATACTAATAGATTTCTTAGGACAAACTCCTAGGAATCACTTCTTCCACCTAATACTATATGTTTGTTGAGCCTGATTTTATTTTTCAGGATTTTATCATCTTACTAGAGACACTCTGGCACTAGATGAAGCAGGTATAGTTGATCTCGAGTGTCACATTAAAACTTGATGATTGATGATAGTTATTTATTTAGTCATCTATGATTATTGTTTATTAATTATAAAAATAGATTATACATTACTTTATTGGTTATATATGGGACCCTGTTGGTGGTGTCTTATTGAATTAGACTCACACCCTAACTGGATA
This sequence comes from Viscum album, assembly GCA_963277665.1. Taxonomy (NCBI): domain Eukaryota; kingdom Viridiplantae; phylum Streptophyta; class Magnoliopsida; order Santalales; family Viscaceae; genus Viscum; species Viscum album. The sequence continues at coordinate 2,021,649,405 of OY728127.1, forward strand.
GCTAAGTAACTTGAGAGCCCAATAAGACTTCACCAATAAATGGTTTAAGTAAGGATGATACTGAGAATTTCATGATCAAGTGGGACACCTTAGATGATATTTGGAGAAAAGGTTGTGTAAAGGTTCAAGGAATGTAGTAAATCCTCTAGTTTAGTTATTTTGTTTATCATGTACTTATGATCGACCTAGTGGGTGATCAATTAATGTATATTGGAATAATTAGGTGTCTGTTTGACTGTGTTATTCTGAATTTAATTTGTCATATCATGGTTATGATTTATTATTTCCACACACTCAGATTTATTATTTTGGATTTAATTTGGTTATTTTCATTGTGTCGTTCACTCTGATATGAGGGTATAGTCTCCCCAAAGAAACACCCTATATGTTTAATATTTGTTGGAAGACTCTACTGTATAGGGAGGGGTGCTTTAGGTCAAGTAGTGACCACTGGTCTAATCATAACCAAGTGGTTTGGGTGGTGGGGAATTATAAATTGGTATCAGATCTTTTTTTTCTTTATATTTCTATTTGGAAATATGGTAGATAGGTATTAGGGATGCGTCAGAGCTTGTAATGGACCTCATACTGATGCATCATGAACAAATTTTATGATGGATAGTTCAGGTTACTTGGGATACTGGATTATTATTCTTATTTTACAAATTTAAAATTTTATGATTTCACCTAACATGAAACACTTGGGTTTTGGATTTACGATTTTGGGGTTTTTTATCATCACCCATTAGCAAGAAGCTGGTATACATGCATCATTATTATTACATAATACTCACATGAAATCTATGTGCTTGTGTGTGATTGATATCACTGACAATAGGGTTCTATTTTTTAATTTGTAAACAATGTATATGGTTTGTTCCTATATAACTTGTTCATAGGATTATACATAGTTGTATCATAGTATATTTTATTTAATGATTGGTCATTTGGATATTATATATGGATACTCCTTGATGATGAATATATACTCCCTTTTTGTAAGGGATATATAGAAACCCTTAGTTATTCAATATAGGAATTTGAGGCCTTCATGATCAACCCCTTGATGTTAATTGTTATATTGGTTCCAAAGATTGAATGCATTTGGTTATTTAAAATTTTCGAAACAACCTATATGGTGTTTTCCCTTATATCTTCTTTTTTGTATTTATTCTTAACCATACCATGTGACTATGGTTTCATCAATATAGATCGCCATGGTACAATTCCATTATATATATAGGTATAGAGATGAGATCATGGCCCTTGATTGGGTAGTCTCAAATATAGATTCCCAGTGAGGATTAATTCCCTAGTAAGATGATTACTTGAAAAATGATGCCTGATATATATGTGTACATAAGAACCATAGATTTCGTTTTAGAATTTGATTTTCCTTATGTTGTTTGTGATAAAAACATAGATATTTCCCAAATAGTTATGAATTATGTGAAATGTGGCTTATAGGATATGTGGGAAAATTGAGTGCCCTTACGATACAGTTCAAGATATTGGTAAGATTAGTGTTGTGACTAAGTATAAGGTTTTTCCCTACTTCTATAGGCATGTGATATGTAAAAGGGTAACCCAATAGAGAGTTTATACTATGATTTTGAATTCCTCAGAGATGAAAAAATGGGTAGATACTTTGTTTTTTTATATCGGTGAATGGAAGGTTCTACCAGAGCATGTGGTATAGGAAAGGAAATGACATGAGCTTTTATGATTAAAATAATTTTAAATTATTTTGTATCAAGTTTTGGTTTTGGAGGGCTGAATCGATAAGATTCCTCACCCAGTTATTTTTAGTGTGGCTCCTAATGGGATAGAGTGTTATGATCTTATATGGTCAAATCTACGCTGGATAAAGCATGGGTAGATGCTTCTTATTTAGTGAAGATGCTCAGGTTAGTAGGTGATCGTGTTATTGGCCTCGGAATAAGTGGTATGTCGTGTTTTAGTGAAAAATTACTAATGATATTATAGATATATGATATTGACAAGTGGTGAGCCATTGTCAATAACTTAGACACATGAGCCTAGGATTGATATGATGAAATCGAGATGGTATGAGTCAGTCGGTATGGCATGGTGATACCATGGAGTACGCCTACTAGGTATAGTTTATATGGATAACGGGGGGTGTTGAGAATTATTTTAGAGCATGAATAGTGTAGTGGAATGAGGTGTGAATGAATGGTTTTCTAAGTTAATTTCACTTGAAATAGATTTTTGAGTGTGTTTTAAGCATAGGATGATGGTGTGTAGCTCATAGGATAATGATTCACGTTGTGAGTATAGGAGGTATGGGAACATACACATGTTGGGTTTGAATGATATCATGAGGGATAGTATATGATAACCTTTGAGAGGCTTCTTGGGGGTTAGACTAACTTAGGGATAGGAGAGTAAATTTTAGCATGGATTTTAATGGAAACTCTCAATACATAAGGGAAATCACGCATTGGTTATGTGTAGTTCCCAACATTTATTAATCATTGAGTGGATGTGTGTGAGTCGAGGACCAATGGATTTAAATAAAATCCTTACGAATATTATTTCATGAATTTTTTGATGAAATGGTAAATTTCCTGATGTGTTGAGACGTGATAAAGAGACGGATCAAGGGGTCATGGAATGGTTAACCTGACTGAGTGTCATGAAATCGATTTTTAGGAAGTCTTATTACTAGAACATATTGAGGTTTTTTTTAAAGAGTTTCATAATAAAATACATATAATGGGGAATTCACCAGTAGTCATGGAGGGTGTGACCCTTGTCATGAATAGAATACTAGTGGATGTTGAGGATAAAATTCTTAGTGATTCGGGGAATGTTTGTTGATTGGTGTTTCTTATTGGTTCTTGGTTATGAAAATGATGGCCATATTCGATCATTATGTGTGGCAATAAATATTGTGTGGTCTATTGATGAATGACCCTAGGGGTGGTAGGTTCATTGATGTGTGAGACCGATTGTTGGATAGTCACTATGTTATTTAGGATGTCAATAATTAGTTAAATATTATGTTATATAGTTCCTTGGTGAATACTATATTTGATATTCAAATTCAATATTGAAAGAATTTCATGTATTGGCATTGAAATCAGGATGGTTTGGGATGTGGTCTTTGGGTGAGTCATGTCGAAGATGTGTCAATACTCGTGAGTGGAGCACAGTGGTAGATTTGGTTGGCAAGGATCCAACCCTGTAATTACACTAATTTTCGAGTTTAAAATTTTGTGTGGGTGTTTATATGATAATGGGATTCCTTTTAGGATTTAGGAATCATGATCAGGTGATGAGGTAGTGCATCAGTGAGTGTGGACGATTTCTTTTTAGAATGGTTTACCAAAGGAGGATCGGCCATTATTTTTCTATGTAATTGGGTGATGTGTGATGGAAAATTCATCAATTGTGTCATTAAACCACTAAGAATATTTTTTAGTAGGATATTTAAATAGCAGGGAGTACCATGGATCAAAATAGGCCTTTATGAGCTAAGACATATGGTGGGAAGCAATATAATCTTTGGGAGATATTTTTTAATGACATTTTCATTTATCAAGATAAATGGAAATGGATAATAAACATCTCAATTATTTCATTAGGAGGATTGGTAGCATAAACTTTAATTAATAGTGTGTTTTTGGTTTGGAGTTTTATAGCTGAATCTCTATTTTTATTTAGTAGTAAAATAAAATGAGTTGATCAATAATTGACAACTGAGATAGGTTGGGATTGATGGTTGAAATAACACCAAGGATTCTTGGTGATGGGAATTTTTATGGCGGGGAGCTTTTAAATACTTGTGTCTATAAGGGTTGAGATATGAAAAGAGAATTTCCATTTTTGAATTTTGAGTAAGGATGTTTTTTGAAAACATAGATTTGAATTAGAAATTTGGGAGTTAGTATATCCTTGGATAATGTTTTTAGATATAGTTTAAGGCCCATGTGAAGACTCGAGTGCTTATGAGTGGTATTTTTTGTTGATCTTTGGGTTGTCCATGTGAAAAGGGAAAACCCATATGTTGGGTTTGGAAGACCCATATGCGGTCACCCTTATCTGAGTAATCCGTACATTAGCATCCCTTTATGTGGTTGAGAGTTTTCCAAAGTGCATCCCTTGAGAATAGGGATCTGGAGGAACCTTATGTGGTCACCCTCATGTGGGTGACCCGTATGGGGAATACCCATACAAGGATAACTATTACATGGGTCACCCATGGGGGTAACCCTTATGTGGCCACCACTTCGAAAGGGGAAATACTCATGCATAGGGAAACCCGCTTATGTGGGATGATCCTTGAAAAGGGGAAAACCCTTACATGGGGTGACCCTAATGTGGGAAACCCCTTATGCGGGTTAACCTCTATATGGGTAACCCATAAATGGCTATGATTTTTCCAAAATTTGGTAAATTAAAACACTGAAGAGGGGGAATGGAATCCCCTTATATAGGATATGCTTATATGGAATCCCCCTATGTTATTTAACCCTTATATGGGTAATCTCTTTGCATGTAGTAACCATGAATGGGGAATCTCCTTATGTAGGTAATTCCTTTATATGATAGAACCCTTATGTGGGAATCCGCTTACAAAGGTGAACCCAAACATCAAATCCCCTTATATATAACCCCTATATGGATTCCCTTATGGGGTACATTACATGAGGGTGGTTGAATAATGTTTTTATATTTTCAAAAAACTAATATGGTTTAAAAATACTTTTTAACTGATTTTTTGGGATGTTTGACACCCTTTACTACAGAGGGCTCGACCAGGAAGGGGTTATCCCCACTCTCTTCATTTCTAGGGAAGTATCTCCATATTTTATTTTAATAATTTAGTTTATTTTGATTAAGATATAAGTTTAATACAAAAACCATATGATTTATAATGATTCTTCATTAATTCCATACCCCATTTCTTCATTGATGACCTACTCTTTTGGGTGAGAGTTTTTAGTAATGATTTCACCATAGCATGGTTGAATCATCCTCATATGATAGGGATTTTTCTTGTATTATCAAAATGAGGTCCCATGAGGATGATCACATAATGTTTTTTGTGAATTCAAAGACTTATATCACTTCCATGATTTTATTTTGGGTTTTTATTTTTTGGGTGAAATTGATGGATTTATTGAAATGATAAATTAGGGTTTTTGCAAGTCAAAGGTCCAGATAGATGGAAGAGGTGGTGTACACAACTTTTCCCAAGTATCAAAGCACTGAATATGACCCAATGAGTTCTTAAGAATTATTTCTAATTAAATAAAATTGTAAAATTAATTATAAATAATTTTAGTTTATTTATTTAAGTGTTATTTCTTGTGATAGTTCCTTGAGTTATGAGGTAAGCATGGGTGAGGCATAAATGATCTTGGTTGAGATTTTTAGATCTTACATTAAAGTTAATGATAGGATGAATGATGTAGGTGGTCCCAAGATCATAACACTATAGTACATTCATTCTATTTAAGTATTCTTGTGATATATGGTCTCTCGAATATGGGTGATCGGCCATTTAATTAAATAATTTGTTTTATTAAAGTGAAATTTCTATGGATAGATTAAAGTATCAATGGACATGATGGACCCTAGAATACTAGATTGATGCCCCAACTTTTGATGGTTGAGGGACTGTTAATAAAAAATTCTACCTTTAGATATAGGGACCCTGAGAGGTATAAATTAAATAAATAAATCTTGTTATAGGGGACTTTATGGTGGGACCTTGGGCCCTAGTTATTTCCTTATCTACCAATAGAGAAGGTTATAAATATAAATTTAAGCCTTGAGATATAATTACCTTGAAGGGGTGAAATAAAAATGGATAAAAATAGTTTTTCTAGTATAGGGTCCCTTATTAACCTCCTTAAGAGAAGAGTATTAGACTAGGATGATTATCCTAGGTAGTCCATGATAGAACTATGATATGCCTTAAATTCATTAGGATATTTGATTCGAGAGTGAGGTGAGTGTTCCTCCCCCACTAACATGTGAGTACCCAGTTGGGTAGACATTGGGTAGATTGATAATAGGTTTGGTGAGTGGAACGACCTAGGATGACTTAGGATGTGATATGGAAATTATTTTATCTTTAGATAGTGGTCTTATTGGGGATTATCCCATGAGGATAGTGTGTCTAAAATGTTATTATGATAATAAATATGGGTGTTATGGCCTTTGAGTGAATTTCATGGACTATTAAATGATTTTGAGATCAAGGAACCCATATAGGATGTTTTTTTTATTATGTGAACTAGGGACATTAGTTGGTGAATCATTTTAGACTGGCCCTAGAGAGGTTTAGTACAGATAATGTGTTATTGACTACAGGTTTCACCATAGAACACAAAGTTTGATGGTATAAGCTAATGTGGATACAATAATGATTACACGAGATACAAAATTAGGGAAACACTGACCTAAAATTTTTATAAATGAGATACATGGAATAATTCTTAATATTTGGTTAGTAATATTGAAAAAACTATATTACCTATGATTACCTCCTTGGAATTGGTTCATTAATGATGCTACTAGACTTCCAAGGATTACCTCATAGGAATAATCTTATTCAATATGCTACTGGATTTCTTTGGATTAACTCCTATGAATTAGAATATACCTAATGACACTATATTTCCTATGATTATCTCCTATTAATATTTCATGCTAATAGACACTCCATAACTGGTTAAAGTAGGTATATTTGATCTTGGGTTTCATGTTATAAATTGAGGATCAAAGGTGGTTATTTATTTTTTATTCTATAATTATTTTTTTATTTATTCTGATCATAACACATAGAACACACTATACTTTATTGGTTATGCATGGTATGTTTTTGGTTTTTCCTTACTTAGTTATACTCACACCTTTCTAGGGTATCCATAGTACATAGGTGCCCAAAAAAAATCACTGATAATAGTTTTAGGTACGTAATAGGCCCATTATTTCATGATTTAGCGAGATAACTCTGATGAAATTTTGATGTTGGGATGTCATAAGGCTCAGGGATGGTAAAAGAGACTTTTGTTTTATTTTTTTATTTATCATGCAATTATGATAGGCCTAGTGGGTGATCAATTGATGTATATTGGTAAGATTTTGTGTTTGTATGATTATATACTTCTGTATTTCATTTCTTATAGCATGGTTGTGATTTATTTATTTTGCATACTCTAATTTATTATTATATTTTTAATTAGTTATTTCAACTATTTTTTTCACTCTAATATGATGGTATAGACTCACTATGGTAACACCCTATACCCTCACAACTCATTGAAACCCTATAGAATATGGGGAGTATTTATAAAGGTCAAGTAGCGACCAACAGTCTTAGTATAGTCGAGTGGTCTGGGACGATGGGGAATTATATAGAATATGAGTATGGATTCAAAATGATGTGTACATAGAGGCTTAGAGCTTGGGGTAAAGTTATTGGTGCCCTGTTGATGAGCTGGTGAGATTTTGGGATGGGTTGTGTGTGTTTCTTGTGTTTCATGTGTGTTATGGGTGATGGATCTCAGCATATATGATGATATATAATGAGACTCATATTCATCTTGAGTGATAAAAATTTTAGTGGAATCTTAAGGAAGAATTTGTGATGTGATAATAATCTCTACCTTAGGTAATAAGGTAGTGGTAATAGTTAGGACCCTACCTTGAGTGATAAGGTAGTAGTGAATATGTAAAGTTGGGTTATACCATAAGTGATAAGGTAATAGTTATAGAAGGGACTCTACCATGAATAAGAAGGTATGGTCAAACAATCATTGAGTTAGAGGACATGGGTTACTGTGCCTTGAATATGATTTCCTACCTTTAGTGATAAGGTAACCATTATATATTTTTGGATGACCTCCCTTATGTGATAAGGGATGGTCTAGGGTTTGGACATAGGACCACCTTTATTGAGAAGGTGAGTCCAGGATAAAAATATAGGACCCTACCCTACATCTTTATATAGTGGTTGAGGAATTAGTGGATTAGATACCCTGAGCCTTTGATTATGGGTTAGGATAAATTTAATTGAATCAATATAATGGCATGAGGTGACTAAATTTTGGAATGGGGCCAAAAAAAGTTATGATCATGTGTCTTGGTGGCTTTTTTAGCACAAGATAACCTGATATGTATATATTCATGGTTGAATGGTTAGACCATGAAATATTGAGGCATTTGTGTGAGCATGTTTATTTATTTTTCTCATGTATATATATACACATATATATGATGGTGTATATTTGGTAGTTTTGGTGAGACCCTACTGATATGTATATCTCACACCCTGCATGGTCACTTTGGTGTGTGTGTGTATAACTTATGTCTACTTTTAGGTTGAGCATGGGATGTATAGGGTATTAGTCTAGGGTATCTCAAAAGGAATTGGAGATTAGTATTTAGTTGGGGCTTATAGGATGTAATTACAACCTCTTAGGTTTTTTGGTCTCTTTTGTTTGTTTTTATATACAATTGGCTCATTGTGTGATCAGTGGATGTGTAATTGAATTCTTATATAAAAGAAATTTTTTATATAATTGTGTTTATTGACTTTTATATACACCTATTATTCATTGTGTATTATTTTGGTTATTTTTATCATTTATTGAATCTTATTTTAGAGAAGATTCTCCCTAACACGCCGCTAGTTAGTAGCTTTTGGCATGTGAGGATACATTCTTATGATCATGTGGAACCTCAGTCATGAAACTACTAAGTGTATTCCATATGGGGTGTTACAAAGTGGTATCAAAGCATATTTTTCGTTTTATTACTTTTTGGGTTATGTTGTATAGGTAATAGGGACATGTTGGAGATTCTGATAGACCTCAAACTAATGCATCATGGACAACCTTTTTGTGGGAAGTCCTGGTTACTGGGGGTATGGGATTTTTTTTTTCTTGGTTTTCATTTTTATGATTGAGATGCTTATTTAAATATGATGTGTTTTTAAAATATTTTCATTTATTTTTATTTTTATTTACCAATTGGAATGTGAAATGTGTACATGAATCATATTTTTCACATAGGATTAATATGACATATATGTTCTTGTATGTGATTGATTTCATTTATTATAGAGGTTTTTTTTGTTTAATGTATCAATAAAAACTTATATGGTGTTTTCTATTAACAATTGTTGGTGTTATTCTACATAGATGGAACCTGGGGGTTTTATGAAAGGTTATGTCAATTTATAGTGGGAGTTCTTTATATATGGTTATGTAGTCCCTTAGGGGATTTATAGGAACCCTTTTTGGGTTGGTATGATGTTTGGGTGTTATATAGGTGACTCAATAAAGGTTTGGTATACATAATAGGTTATCTGAAAAGGTGGTTTGTTTAATTAATGTTTTAGAGACAACCTATATGGTGTTTCCCCATATAGATTCTCAATGGAACTCTACTTAGTTGAAATGTAAAGTTAAGGAAAGGTATTTGGAATTCATTATTCTTGGTGTAAATGTTGGGTGAAAGGGTGGGATCAAATAGATTCCCATCCCTGCTGGTTCTAGATGCACTTTTAGTGGCATGGTAGGAGAATGGTAAAAAGGTCATGGTTTTGGAACGATGCATGTGGTCGTGTAATTCGCCATGGCATGAGTGATATTCCTTGTTCTCATAGGAAGGTAATAATTGAGGGATTATTTTGTTATATGAGCCCAATATGTGAGAGGATTATGGTCAGTGGTCTAGGCATGTCAGCCTATGATCGATTGGGTGTGATTCATTAGGTCATGAGTCTGGTTGCGTGATCGATTTGAAAAAGAGTGTTCAACCATTGGGTTTGGGTGAGATAGATGTAGATAGTTGAAAAGAACCAATTAGAGGGTTATTTAGAGGTTCTCGCTACCTAGGCTAGGTGATAGCTATATGGGTGAGGCTTGGGGGGAACTCTTGGTGTGTGAGGGTGAGTGTATGCTGGTTATGTGTGATGCCCATTGGTTCATAAATCAGTGAGAATGTGTGTGTAGGTCGAGGATTAGTGAGTTTTGAAAATGTTGGGGGATTTTTCCTCTATAATAGATAGTAACATCATGGACAGATCAGGGTATAATTTTATAGTTGAACATAGTTGGTCCTTGACATGGGTTTTCAAGGATGCATAAGCATAGTTCAAAAGGAGTGATATGCATGCAGTGATGGGACCTGATTCTTCCAACACTCGAGGGGCGGTGTAAGGTAATACATATGGTGAGGATTTGACAATTGTTTATAGGAGGTTATAACCCTTGTTTTGGGTGAATTTTGGTGGATGTTAAGGATTACAATACCGGTTATCCAAGAAAGGGAAACATTAGGTGTTTTGTGTTTGTGGTTGGGTATAAGAGGGGTGGTCATGCCCAATCATTGAGTTTCGTAATGGATTGAGTATGGGTCATGTAAGTTTATTATTTTTTCATGTAAGAGTGGTGATAATGATACAAATAGTGTGTGTAGTATTGAATTAGTCATGGAGGAGTGAACCTTGAGTCGAACAGGTCATGGGTGCAGTGATATCAATCAGTGGACAGTCGAGATGAAACTCAGATGTTGGTGAGAGTTAAAGATAAAATGTGATATGGTTCCTTAATAAACACCATATTTTGGATTTTAATGTAGTTTTGGTTGGATTCGGTGCACTAGAATTAAACTCATGATGGATTTGGTGTGATCTGATAGTGATTTATATCAAAAGTGTGCTGACGCTTAGGGTGATAGCATAATATATTATGATATTTGTGGTGATCCAACTATGTAATTACACTAATTATTGGTTTTATACATTGGTGTGGGAATTGGGAAATCTCATGATGCCTCTAAGAGTTAAGGCATCCGAATCGGGTTGTGTGGAAGTGCGTAAGTAGGTGTAGCCAATCACTTTCAAGTGAAGTTATATATAGGAGGTATGGCTAGTGTTTTTGTGTAGAAGTGGACACAGTGATATGTAAATCACATAAAGCATTCCAATATAGAACACTATAAGTGTGTTTTGCTAGGCAATTCTTGTAGTGGGGAGCACCATGGTTTGGAATCAGCCCTTGTGATTAGAGCCTTATGCTAGGGAGCACTAAAATCTTAGGGATGAAATGGTTAAAGATATCATGGTGTCTCGATTTAGATGGGTGTGGTTGAGAAACATATCTGGGTTAGAATTACTGATGAGAATATGTCCCAACCATTGATGAATAGTTCACCTTGCTAAATAGATTTTTTAAGTGGAATCATGTTTAATGTTCCAATATAGAATTTTGTGTGTTCATGGTAAATTAGAGATCATAGTGGGTCAAGAATGATGGTTGGAGGAGTATAATAGATTCTTAGGGGTAAGAGTCATTATGGTGGGAATTTTTTAATGACTCTTACGTATTAAGGTCATTACATGATAGAGTGAATTTTAATTGTTTGTTTGTAATTGGGTTTTTTTGTAGAATTGGGACTCAGATTAGGATTATGAGTATTGGAATATCTCTATTAGATGTTTATAGATGTTAAAAAAGGCATGGTTGGTGGTTTAGGAACCTAGGTGAGCATTTCAAAAGGGATGGGTGACCCTTAGCAAAAAAATCCTGCTACTGGAATCCCCCACATCATGGAGACTAGAAACCATAACATGGTGGATTGAGGCAAGGGAGACCATGGAAAAAAATTTATTTGTTTCTTCCTGAGTCTTTCATGGTGTGGAATCCCTATGGTGTGATATTTAGGGGACACACCACAAAGGATAGGTCATTGGGCTTGGGGGCTCTACCCCTTCGTGGGTGGTTACGCCACAACATAAGGGCCATGTAGTGGCATGGATCTGGTTGATATGTACCATATTAATGCCTATATCGTCCATGTTATGGAGGGTCCTCTTAAGGAAGGGTTGGAATCCCCTCCCCTAATATGGGCTACCTCATGGAGCCCTAGTGTATGTCTTAACCAGAGGTTGGGTGGGGAACTTATTCTATGTCCAATATATCAATGTCGATAGGGGTCCCAACCACAGTTTTTTAAAGGGGCCTACCTATCTTTATAGGTTCAATCCCTTTGAATTATTAGATTGAGATAAGAATACAGGAGGGTTGTTTTGGCTGGCACCCCCCTCACATTCCTCCTTTGATCCCCCATAAAGGGGTGAATTTTGGGTAATTATATAGTACATTAAGGTGTATTCTCTCCTATTACTTCAATTTTTTATTTCCCCATTATAGACCTATCATTTGGTGTGCTTTGGGCTAGGGTTTTAGTGTTGATTCAAATATATCATGGTGCAATCAGGCATAGATGATGATTCTTTTTCCTAGCAGGGATAGATGATATCTGATAATGATTAAAAAAACATTATTTATTCTTTTTTCACTAGAGATAATCCACTTTCCTATATTTTATAGGGGTTTCATTAAAATTTAATGAAATTGTTAATTTATTGGGTTTTTGTGGTTTGTAATTTTTCTTGAGATGGTGTCAGGGGTACTCTATAGACCTCCCAGGTATAGTTGGTCAAGTTCTCGATGATGTGGTGATTCTCAGTTAGTTTTTTAGTGACTATGTATCATTAGATTAAATTGAATTATTAATTATAAGTTATTATAATTAATTTTTTTTATGTTTTTGTGTGTGATAACAGCTTGGGTAGTAGTGTGAGCTTCGAAGAGACATGGAAATGCTTTTTCAAGGGTGTGTAGAGATTTCCATGGATATTAACTACTTTATAGAGGTAGTAAATCCCTATAATATAAATTCATATACCTATTTATGCATTATTTCTAAACTATATGTATTTTTTATGGGACTAGGTAGACAAATAGGGACCTAAGTCGCCCTTGAGAAAGATTTGGGATAGTGTTGTGCCTTCTAGGCTCAGTATAAGTTCTCTTTACCACCTTAGGTAAGTTTAATTTCCTGAAGATTATGTTCTTGAGGAGATAGGGTGTTTATTGAGAAAATGATAGAATTTAGGTAGGTCTCTAGATATGATATATGACTTGTATAGACTAGATTAGGTTCCTAGGGATATTGCGAAGATATTGGGGGTTGGGATTGTGTTTCTATGAGAGATATGCTTGAATAGCCTGTGATAGATGAGGAAATCCCTCCTAAGGTTAGTGGATAGTCTTGGTGAATGATGTGAGTGGGATTATTTCTTCATGATTATGTATGGTTTGATTTAGAGGTATTTCCTCTAAGTGAAAGGCTCTAGAGCTCTTCAAAGAGAAATATGATATGGGACCCAAGTGAGGGTTGTAAATTGGTAATTGATATAGGATTTAGACAGGCTTATTTTGGTTAGGTTCATATAGATCCTATGGTCTATGATATCACTATGGTGTTATTTGGATGATCTTTATTGGATTATCCAATGAATTTTTATAGATGAAGAGGTGTATGATAAGGTGTGGAGATAGGTATTGAGTTACTAGTGCCTTGGTGATGAGATGGTGAGATTATGGGATGGGTTTAATTCCCTAATTTTATTTCATGTGTGTGATATGTGATGGATATTGGCATGGCCAATGGTAGACCATAAGTCATTTACTCATCTTAAGTGATATGGTGTTGGAATAACCCTACCTTGATAGATAAGGTAGAGGTTTTGATGAAAAATTGGGCCCTACCTTAAGTGATATGGTAGTGGATATTATTGGGGCCCTACTTTTAGTTAGAAGCTAGTGGTGGGAATGTGATGTCGGGTTATACCTTGAGTCATAAGGTAATAGTTCTTGAAATGTCCTTACCTTGAGTGAGAAGGTATGGTAGACCATGCCCTAAGTGAGATGATGTGGTTTGGTGTTTTTTTAACATGGGTTCCTACATTGAGTGATAAGTTTGTGGTTGTATCTTGTTATATGGCATCCATTGAATCATAAGGTATAGTCTAGGATTTGGATGTAGGCCCACCTTGAGTGAGAAGTTGATTCCAGGATATGAACATTGGAACCCACCCAACATCTTAGGGTAGTGGTCAAGGACTTAGTGGACTCACTACCCTGAGCCTTTGAATATGGGATAGGATTTTTTGGTGACATGGGTATTATGGTATGAGGTGATTGGATTATAGTATGTTCCTAAATAAGGTATTATTGGGTTTCATGATAGCTTGGTTAACACATGATGACTTTAAGTGCATGGATTCATGGTGGCCGAGTTAGAACACAACATCATATGGTAATTATGTGAGAATATATATTTATTAATCTTGTGAATACACATATATAATGGAATATATTAGGGGTGTTTGGTGAGACCCTACTCAGTTCAATTTATCACACCCTACAAGGGCACTCTGGTGCACATATAGAATTTATATCTTCTTTCAAGTTGAGCACAAGATATGTAGTGGAGTATACTGGGGAATCCTGATGAGTATTGGAGACTAGGATTGAGGTGATATTTGTGGATGGAAGAAGAGCCTCTTATGTGTGTGAGTTTGTTATATATTTTGTTAATTTGTTTATTCGATCACCCAAATGGGTGATTAGAAATTATATGACTATATTATTCTACATGATATGTTTTTTATAGTAATGTGTGTATTAACTTACGCATACTATGATTATTCATCATGGGTGATTTTGGTTATTAATGTTGTTTATTAATAATAATTCAAGGTAATAGTCTCCCCAATGTATAATTTAGGACCTCAATGCTATTCAAAAGACTCTAGAATATAGGGAGGCATGCTTGAGGCCTTTTGGAACCTCATTTGGGGAACTTCATAGTGGATTCTAGATAGGGTGTTATTATGATCAACTCTTACAACAAGATTGAAGTGGTATTTGAGGATGTTATAAATTTTATTTTGAATAAAATGATCAAAAGGAGGGATGTAAAAGAACCTGAAAAAAACATGTTAAATGTCAAAGGTATAGGAGGGTCATCTCATCAGAAGACAAGTCAAAGGAAATGAAAATATAAGTTTGGAGATAAGAGTAAAGGTAAATAAATCAGACCTGGACCCATATGTTGACATCATATAAAGAGGGGGCATATTAAGATTGATTTCAAGGATCATAAGGTGAACTGTGAAATGTCATCTTATTGAAGTTCATGTTTCATTAATTTAGTTGAAGGTAGTATCATATTATTGTTGAGTGTTAACATTTTGGTGGAATCATGGGTGATTGATTCAGTGGAATCATTTTATTCTATATTAGATCAAGGATACATGGTCAATTATATATCTAAATGGTTCATAAAATTTTAAATGGACAACGATAAAGAATTATAAGTAGTGGTTAAGGGTGATGTAATCATCTTTATGTTGAATGAGAGATGCATAAAGTTGATTAAGTTCAGTATATATCAATTATATGGAATAAATTAATTATTTTTGGTTATCTATATGAGGTGGGTTATAGAAGAAACTCCACAAATATAGTATATAAATTTTCTTAGGGATCAATGTTTGTGACAATAAGAGTAAAATGTGGAACCTTGTATCTAACTATAATATCATATGGTATAATAATGGTTGGTGTGAAAACTTTTTATAGTTCAAAGTTGTGGAATTTTTGACTTCATCATCTTAGTGAGAAGAACATGAAGGTTCTAGAGGAAATGGGTGTATTGAAACCTGATAAAACTAAAATAGAAAGTTGTGAGAGTTTTATACTTGGTAAGCAAAGAAATATATCGTTCAATTTGAAAAAAAATGGAATTTGAGATCTCAAAAGTTATTTCACATTGATATTTGGGGACCTTCCACAACGAGTTCTCATGGAGGATCCTAATAATTTTTCATATTCATTGATGAATCGATAAGGAAATTATGGGTTTACCTTTTGAAATACAAGTCTATGTTATTCAGAGTGTTTTTTCAATGGAAGGCTATAGTGGAAATGAAGACTGGTTGAAATCTAAATTTATTAAAGTTTGATAATAACGGTGATTATAGAAGAAGGGATTTACAAAACTACTTCTAGAATAAAGGTATTTGGATAGAAAATACTAAACCTAGGATTCTATAAAAAAATATTGTGGTTTAGTGAATAGATTGCATGTTAACATATAAGAAATAGAGCATGAGTCTCCAAAATGTACAAGGAAATTTAGGAGTAAGCGGTAAACTATACAACATAATTAGTTAATAGAAGTTTTTCATCATCGATGGGTTATGAGATTCTATAATAGTTATGGTATAAAAATATAATGGAAGTATTCCACCTAAAATTTCATGATAGTTTTGCGTACGTCTGTGTGGATGCTAAGGAAAGATACAAACTCAATGTTAATCCTCAAACATATTTATTTATGTGATATAGGGTTGAAAACTTCAAATTAAATGTTTGGTGTGATGAAAAGTGACAATCCAAAATAATTATTAATTTTATCTTCAATGATAAGGTTTTATGGAAAGAATTGAACTTTGTAGGAAGAAATTTGAGATCAAAGAATCAATTAATCATGTACAAGTTGTTCTGAAAAGGAATTATGTAAGGACACATGTTATAGATATTTTAGGGGAACTTGAAGACTAGAAGTTTGGTTAGTATAATATATACCAAATATATATATTACTATTAATGCTTGTTTTAGATTACAAGAATATAATATTCCAAAAAATATAGTATTGGAATGATCAAAACCATAATAAGATTTTTTGGAGATCTACATGATGGGTTTCATTTGATCATCTAATGATCATTGGTAGTGGAAGTGAACCCAAAACAAAAAATAATTTATCTCCAAGAATAAAACATGAAAGTTATTTAAAAAACATAGCATAAAATGGTGTATGTTAAACACATGAATTTCAATAGCATATATTCTTATTCTTTGACATAGTTTTCTTGATAATGATCATAGTGATCTATAGGTGAATGAATTATACCTAAAAGTATTATACAATGTAAAATGGATCTATGAATGCTTTGTGAGGACTCTTGAACTCTAAAAGGGGTTCTGGAACCTTATCGAAGTGATGAATGATCTTCAGGAAGTAATAGAGTCTCAAATAGCTTGTGAATGATTCAAAATAATCAATTATGTATTGTACACCCAATTGAAGATGAATCGCAATTTTTTATAGTAATCATTGATTACCTTCCTTTAATAAAGTGTGTTTACCATATGAAATGGTTTGGGAATCATCACATCGCACTCAAAAATTAAACCTATTAGAGTGTTCATTCATTTAACACTTCAATGAATGAGGTATGGAATCCATAAATGTACCTACACCTTAGTTCATAAGTGATGAAAACATGTGGGAGAATAAAAAGTCACCAAAGCATGAATCACATGCATGCTAAAATAAGAGTGGTTTTTGAACATGGCATCACATAAAACACCACGAAATGGTTGTTATCATTTTATTAAATATCCAAAAATCACCAACTTTACCTAAAATACCATAAGGAATTTATTAAAAAAAATCAAATCTCTTCTTGAATACATCCAATACTTATTTTTTATATGATTTTATCAATACACTCTTCATTTTGGAACAAACACTTTGTATAAAAATTAATCCTTATCCAAGGTTCTAACCATGTGTCCTTTTGGGAACTAATAGAATTAACAACATATATGAAATCCATATTTCATAGATGTAAGAAAATAGAGGCTTCTAGAAAAGAATTAGTGCTACTATAACAACTAAGGGGACTGTGTGATCTCCATCAAACATACTCATATCTTTGTACAAACATTCCCATTACAAGATGTATCATGTGAATTATATCCATGCCTATACAATCCTTTTTCCCATGACATTGAGTGAAAACTAAACATAGAACATGTCAATATATTATAATCCTTTCATAATTTTTAAGTTCTATGAAAAAATACTAACCAAGTCAATGAATACATCATATGTCCTTAATCTATTTGATAATTACATCACATATCACTTATATAATTTGTTTATCACATCATATGTGAATCAATTGATAAGGGAAACTCATTTATTTGGTATAATTAAATTAAGGTCCAAATTTATTTTCTATTCATACAAGTGAATAAATACTATCATTGTTGTTCTCTAACCGATGATGTGTTTAGCGACATACACAATAACCCCTTGATTATCTATGTTCATATAATGACTTTTGTAACTCGGATATAAAAGTTTTAGGGTTTCTATGTGAGTTAGCTCACTAAACATGAATATTAAGGATTTATAACAAGAATACCCCCTATGTATATAAATTATTTTATAAAATTAAATGATATATACTTTAGAGGATCAATCCAAGTAATAAGTCTCTACATATTACCCCATGAATCTAGATTTTATACCTCACATATAGCCACCTATATTGAGTATAATATTTTATTCATGCTAATATTTAAATTTCATCACAACCCATAATACACCATGGTGAATGTTGATTAGGGATAACTCAAAGTCATACTTTGAGGGGGTATTATCATTCAACCACTCATATAAAACAAATTTAATCACATATGAACGAATGATAATTTCATAATACATTTATTATAATAGCATGATATATTTATAAATGTTATATGAATATCTAAATTATTATATTCCAATAGATTCAATATGACCCTCATTCTTTTTTTTTGTTAATGGTTTCATCCATGGATCTACTACATTCTCCTTAGTATCCATCCAAATGATCTTTAAATCACCCCTCTAAACAATCTCTCATATGAGATGATATATGTTAAGGAAGAATTTAGTACTTTCGTGAGAATAGAGTTACTTGTCCTAAGAAACAACCTTATCACAATATAGATTAATACCACCCTAAATTATAAGAATTTACCCATGTTTTGAAATGAACTTATTAATCCAAAAAAATTCCTTAACAGAATCTGGTGTAGTGATGTACTCTACCTCTATTGTTAAGTGTGTTGTAGTGTCTTGTTTACAACTCTTATAATGGATACTTCCACCATTCATGATAAACAAAAATCTAAATTGATATTTCATATCATCTTTATAATATTTAAAACTATCATATGTATAACCCTTTACAAAAATATCATCATCTCCTCTAAAGACCAATAACAGATTTTAGTCATTCTTACGTACTTAATAATGTTCTTCACAAAAATTCAGTGACTCTCACTAGGATTTTATTGGTATCTACATGTTATTATTAAATTATATGAGATAGTATTTCAAGTGTATAATATTTCATACATGATAGATCTCATGGAATACACATAAGTAATCATATCCATCCTTTATAACTCTTTATAAGGATCCTAAATATTTTTAGGATTCATGCCATGAAGCACTGATAAAGACCTATTGTTAGAGTTATCCATGCTAAAACACTTTATCATTTTCATAATATATTTTTTCTAACTCAATCCAAGTAACATTTTAGATGTATCTCTATAGATATTCATACTGAGTATACAGGAATCTTCACCCATGTCTTTTATTGAGAAACATTTACCCAACCAAAACATCATAGAATAAAGTGATAGGACATAATTTTTTATAAGAATTTTGTCATCTATTGAAAATATAAAAAATACTATGAAATTACCACTATACCTATTATAAACATAGGAATATTCAATATTTTTTCTGAAACCAAAATCCTTTACTAAATTATCAAACCAAATATTCAAACTCCAAGAACCTTGATTCGGTCCATAAATGGACCATTGAAACTTACAAACCTTTACAAACTCATTTAGAACTTCAAAAACCTTGGGTTATATCATATAAACATCCTTAGATAAATTCCCATTACATAATGAGGTTTTTATATCCATTTTATATATCTAATTTTCATATTGGTATTCTATGGTAAAAATTTGAATCAAATTTATCATCATAATAGTTGAAAATGTCTCTTCATAATTAATACAATATATTTTTTTCACTTTTCCAATAAGAATGATTTATAGGTAGACATGTTTCTGTCAATTTCAGTTTCCCTATGAAAAATATATTACACCCTATGGGTATTTCCCGTGTAGTTGAATCCACCAAGTTCTAAAATTGGTTATTGTACAGTGATCCCATCTCATATTTTAGTGATTTTAAAATTTTATCACAATTAGAACCCTTGATGGATTCTTGTTAAGTGAAAGGTTCATCCCCAATGAAAATTAACTCATCATCATTTTCTATTTTTAATACATATATCACTATATGTTGATGAATCCTACTAGACCATCTAGGTTACTATGTAAATTGAGTATATTCTTCTTCCACAACTCTTTATGGAACCAGATCAACCTCCATTTAAGGAATAATTATTTTTTTCTAGTCTTGAACATCTCTAAGTTCAATTTTCCTCCCACTTAATACTCAATATATGTGTTATATTACTAGAAAAAATTGCATCTTGAGTTATAAACATGTTGGGTTCAATAGTTTTATAGAAATAATATCCCTTAGTTTATTTAGAATATACAATAAATAAGAATTTTTCAAAATTAGAACCTAGATTGTTGGAATCATATTATCATGTGAGTTATTTTTAACCTCAGATCCTCATAAAATACATGATGGGATGTTTCTTAGTCAATATATCATATGGTGTCCTTATGAACATTTTAAATAGAACATGATTTAGTAAGAATGTAATAGTTTCTAGATCATAACCCCAAAATGAGATAGGATGGTCACATAGACTCGTCATAAATTGAAACATGTTTAACAAGGTGTTATTCCTACTTTTATACTTTCCATTTTATTATGGTGTTATGATAGGAGTGAGATGTAAAACAATTACAAAATATCTTAGATGAGTTATGAAATCATACCTTAATTATTCTTTACCTCAGTCTGATCAGATGTCATCAATACTTCTTACCAATTTATTTTGTACCTCATTTTGAAACTCTTTAAATTTTTCAAAAGTTTTAAACTTTTGTTTCATTAGAAATACATATCCATACTAACTAAATTCATTAGTAAAAGTAACAAAGTTCCTAAAACTATTATTTTCTTATGCGCAATTTAGTCCACATAAATCACTATGTATGAAATCTAATACCCCATTATCCCTCTCACCTTTTCTCCCAAAATTTGACTTTGTGTTTTTTCCAATAAAAAAGTTTCTCAATTATAAAATTATTAATAATCAAATGATTCAAACTATCTATATATATGGTTTCATTGAATGTGTTTCCCATTAATATGTCCAAGGTGACATGGCCAAAGGTAGGTGGTATTAAAACTAACCCTAACCTTCTTATTTTGAATTTTATAAATAGGATTGTCCATATTAAGAATATATAAACCATTCATTACTCTCCCAACACTATAATATATTTCATCCTTATATATAGAAAAACTAATTTTTTAAATAATGAATTAAAATCTCATCTTGTCCAAATAAGATACAAAAATATAATTCATATTTATAGTGAGAAAATAATAATGATTTTTCAATTCTTGGATCAATCCACTTGGTAAAATTAGATCATAAGTGAAAACCACTAATTCAAAAACTCTTACTCCATTGCCCACATGCTGATCAACTTCACCCTTTATTAATTACTTACTATATATGAGTCTATGTTTTACAGAAAAAATGTGTGATTCAAACTTGGTATCAAATACCCATTATTTAGAGTTAGTTGAATTTATCTTAATAACACTCACATTCAATACTCTACATTTTTCTTCTTGAGAACACTTCTCACTACTAGATACTAATCATTAAAAATAATATAGTTAGTTCCTATTAGTGATCTAAAAATAATTAATGTTAAATATGAAAAAATATATAACTAACACATATCCTTAGGTGAGTGTCAAGTATTATATCTTTTTATTAATGAACTTAAATGAAATTTATCCCACTAAAATTTATAACCCCAAATATTATATCCATTTGGTGATAAAATATCAATATTTCACTAACTAATGACCTTGATTTGGTGTGAAACTCATTAATTTAGTTATTTTGGTAGGTATTCATCCTAATCACAATATTTTTGATTCTAGGATAGTTTAGTGGATAAAAAATATAAAAATCATTCATATAGATTCACTTAACACTATTCCTTTTGTATACCAACCATTAAGATTTCTTATCTATGTGAAACCCAAAACAAATGTCAAAAACAAGCTAATACTACACAATATCATGGCACCCCACTTTAGTGTGAAACTACCTGATTATAAAATCTATAGTTACACATTACTTTATTTACTTACACAATAATATATAGTAGCACCTAGCTTTGGTGTGAAACTACCTAGTTGGGTGATTGAGGTCTTGACAAATACTATTTTGAAAGGAATCTCACACTTAGTATTTGAGGAGTATCATTTTAATGTCTTAACAATTTAATTTTCATCATATTCATATTAAACTCATAATAATTACATCTTATATAATATTTATCTTTTAATTTTTTATTCCTTTTTTGTATGAATGCTTCTAAATATTTAGTTTTAGAATCCCTATTCCAACCACCAAATTAATATGTTCACACTATATTAATATGTAACCCTTTACACAACCCACAAGTTTTCATTACCCAAAAAATAATCTAAGTATATCCATAAATATTCAACTACATAACATGAATAAGTTACATGAACTGTTTATGTAAAGCTATAAAGTTTTATGATATTGAAAATCTCGACATGAGTAATCCTGAAGTGATAGATAGCTAACCTCGTCACCTTTCTTGGTAAGGAATAGCCTCTAGGCTAGTAGGTGGTTCGACCCCATGTCCCTCTGCCTGGGGAGATTTTACTCAAGATATAATTCAATTCATAATAACACTAACACCTAATATTTACAAACTATATTCAAAAACTATTTTCAATCTCATAACTATAATTACAAACTGAGGTTGAGGTAGATTAAAACTAAATTTTATGGTATCGAAACTATGATTCCATCTAAGGATCTATTCTAGAGGTAGTATAGTAGTTAACTTATAGCATAAACAATGTTCACAATTAATAAAAAATTTACTAAACATGAATATCAAAGGAATTTTACAAATAAATAAACATTTTATTTATTTTCCAAAACATGATACATTTATGAACTATTCATAAATCCAAGCTAACTATAAATTTTTTAAAATTAGATAAATATGAATATAAACATTATAAATTCAAGAAAATATGAAATCTTTCATATGATCATTATATGGTATTTAAAATATTTTTTAAACTATTAATCATATTAATCATAAAAACCATTTTGATGTGTCCTAAATAATGTCTTTAACAATGCTTAACCTTTAATTTGAACAATTTCAAATTAATTAATTATGAAAAGTTCATAATTATAAATAAAAAGTTATTCTTATTTTAGCCTTAAATTTATAACCTCATTAAATTATTTCTTATTATTATAAATTAAAAATTATTTATAAATCATAAAATATACCATATAATTTTCAAAAAGGTATTCGTCAATATTAACATTTAATATTTAGGAATATTTTAAATGTTTAAAACATTTAATTAATTATAAAATATTAATAATTAATTAATTTATAACCATTTTATAAAATAAAATATCCCAAAGTACCTTTTATAATGATTTATAAACATTTTATAAACCATTTAAATAGAATTGTTAAAAAATTAAAACATTTTAAAATTCACCATAGATTGAAAAAGTCATTATGATCAAGCATTTGCCTTTTTACTATTAAGAACCCCCAAAATCATCACTATGTCATGGTTCCCTATAAATGGACATGGTTCCTATATAATCTAATAAATAACCACTATGTTTTCACTACACCATACTATTAGTGATATGGGAATTTCGAGGCCACTTTGGCTGCACTACGGGCACTCTTACACCATGGTGATGATATTGATTTTTAAAAACTAAAATAAAACATGTTTAAATCTTGAAGAAACTCACTCTAATGCTAGATATGGGTTTTTTATCAAATAATGTTCATTAAAATAAAAATAGAACCCAAAACATAAAATAATATATCTCTAAGAATATAACTTGTAAGGTGTTCAAAACATAAAGAATGAAAATGGTGTACCGAAAATGCCTTAATTTCAACATCTGTACTTTTTTTATGGATTAATATTGATAATTATCATAGAAAGAAACATATTAATTCCTCCCACAACCAAGTATTATAGACCATCCAATGGATCCGTAAATTCTTTGTGAGGACTCCCAAACACTTGAATGGGTGCTAGCATATTCTCAAAATGATGAATGTTCTTTGGGAGGGAAGAGAGTCTTCACTAGACTGTGAATGATTTTCAGGAATAAACCACACATATAACACCCAACTATAGAATTATTTCATCCATTTGTAGCCATCCTTTACACTCTTCATTCAATGAAGACTGTTATCCGTACGAAACTGTTAGAGATTCATCACATGAAACTCAATTGTTACACATCTTGAAGTGTTAATTCATTGAACTTTTCAATGAATAAGGTATTTTAGTCACAAAATAACCATCACCATATATCATAACTTTTGAAAATATGTAGTCGAATGACATAAAACCCACCATGCATAACATTAATGCTAAAATAACTATGGTTTTCGACTGCAGCTTCACATGCACCACCACGGTGTTTGGATTCCCATTTTGGGGAATATAAAACACAACTATGGTTAGAAATGTAGTTAAAATGTTAAGAAATTATGAAAAATACTTACTTTATAATGGAGGAAGGATATTCCAACATCCCAAAATAGGCATCAAGTCTCTGTGATTTTAAAAATTAGGAGTTAGCTATGAAAGATGAGTTGGATTCAATACATGAAAATAAAATCTTAGAGATGAAAAAATTATCATAAGGAATGAAAAAACATTATAACAAATGGTTCTTATAGTTAAAATAATAATATAGTTATAGGAAGTTGTACAGGAAAGACTGGTGGTAAAATGTGTTTAATAGAAACATGGAGAGGAATTCACCAAGATTTTTTCACTCATAGTTAATTACATTAGAAACTAGACAATACAGAGCATGGTTTCTTTAGATATTTTTCACTAGGATAATATGGATTTAAATACTAAATTCCTTCATAGTGACATTGAATTGAAAATTTACATAAAGTAACTAACTATTTTTAAGGATCATTTGAATGGGTACTTGGTGTGAAAGATGAAGAAAAGTTTGTGTTGCTTAAAATAAGAAGTGAGATAATGAAATTGGGATTTCTATGTATTCATGGTGGATAAATATTTCATGCAAAGAAACACAGACATTTTTTGTTAATAGATGTAATTTTAGGATGGGTTATTTATCCTCTTTATCTTTTATTTTGATGGAATGCTTCCAGTGGGTTCAGAAATTAAGAGTGTGTATGAGTTTCAAATCAGTGTACTGGGTAGGGTGAGGTTATTTTTCCTTTATTAGGATACTTTGAAGTTCAGTGGGGAAAATTTTAATCAAGTGTGTTTTTTAGATTTTTATGTTGTGATTAATGTTTTGAATGGTGTATTATCTTCTTCTAAGGCTTTGAACTATTTTTATAAACAAAATTACTCCCTTATATGTTTATATATCTCTCCCACTTCAAATATAACTCATAATATTTTAAAATATCTTTTAAAATTTGTGTGGGATACCACCCATATCTCTACAAAGATATATATCCATGTTTCTAAAAATATGTAGATAGGTAATTTTCAAATTTTATATAATTTGAAAGACTAAGACCAGTTTTCCTTCACTGTGTCATGGTTACATCACCATTTTATATATATTTGTACAACAACATGACTATATCAAAATCCATCTTGTCATTTCCCATGTTTCTTCATCAGTATGATCTTATATATCCAACAACATGGAATATTCCAATATTTTTCCTCATTTTTATCTCATATTCATACCAACATTATTAAAACATATTCTAAATGACTATGTTCCTCCAAACTTCAACTCCTACCATGAAATTTTCTTAACTCTATCCCTAATTATCATATTTTTCCCTTATAAAATATTAATATTATCAAACATGATCTCTAATATGGAATAACACTCCTCATGGTATTCATGAAAACCCATTCCCCCAACATGATGATTTTATAAGTATTTAAAAATTATTATTAAATCAGTATAAGATATAAAGAAACCCAAAAAATAAGATCCCTATGTTATAAAACTAAAACCATGTATATAAAAAATTAATAACATGTGTACATTTCACAAAAGATCGTAAAACCTCTTGTTTTCAATCATGAATTTGATGAAGATCCTTGAGATCTTGTCAATGGAATCATTCCTCTATGATGTATCTATAGTCCAATTTGAATCACCCAAGTATTAGATGGGATCCTCTTTATTTCCACTATATACTAGTAACTCTAAAAGAAAATGAATACGTAGAATAGTGCTTTGGAATAATTGTATAGGACAGAACACAAGTTTGGACGAAACACCATTTCAAATTATTCATCCTCTTTAAAAATGCCTTTGGGATAATCCTTAATAATTACAAGCATTTAATGATTGAAAAATAATTTATATTTTTATTCAAAATGAAATTAAGGTAAAAAATGATAGATAAAATGGAATACAGTTACAAATTGTTTGTAACTCTTCATCCATGCACTTTACATTTAAGTGAATTCAACTCATCAATTTCATAAAATGAAATTTTTATAATAAATTATAATTTACTGACCCAAAATCCACTAAACTGGTTCTAATATCTGGTATTCCACATCACCTCAAGTGTTCCACCCCATAATCTAGAGGATGATAACTAGTAGCATGGGTCTAAGATGGTACAGTAAAGAGACTATACCTGCTTATCAGAGAAGAAACATTAGTATAAATAAAGTAAATATCATACACATCATATATATATAATATCTATGTGTTTCCTATAAAATAAAAAACAATGTAATAATATATTGAAGTCATGAATATATTTAGTAATAATACATATAATTTATTCCGAATACATCAAGCCTCAAAAGTAAACAAAATGGGAAAACCCCAAAAGATAAAAAATAAAACAAATTTCTTGAGTTCTAAACCATCTCCCACCTCTAAAATTATATACTAGGAATCATATAAAGAATCTTCCATAGGGTAATTTCCCTTATTATGACCTATATCCATTATGTCTTTTCAGGTACCAAATGGAGGCTCAAACAGGGTGTGAGTAAAACTCAATTGGCCACCAACAATGGTGTATAATGAAAATCTAGTCTAAACTAAAAATTATAATGGTGTCAAATATGTATATAATTGAATTGTTATAAATAATAACAAACTATGGAAATAGAAGGAACTAATTCAAGCCATGGTTCTTAAATAGACTACCTGAGCCAACACTACTTGCATTAGTTTATGCTGGTCTCTGAACATGAAGGAGGTTCCACGGCCTAATCTGGTTCCAAGGTGAATCACCAAGGAAAACATGATCATGAAACCAAAATTAATACACATAGATCATTAAAAAATTACTTTCCAATAATCCCCAAGACAATCCACTAGTTATGTTTGAACCTAATGGGTCTCCCTTGACAATTAGAGTCACAACTCGATTATAATCCTAGGCTCGTCCCTGAGGCATTTCATACCAATATAAATAAATAAAAATCAAGAGAGCTCACGAAATGGTATTAAACAAGGATATATCTCAATAATACATATCATTAATCTCTGTAATTCAACAATTATATACATTACTTGAATCAAAGAAGGAATCACCCCATTGCCTTCGTAGTAATGAATCTCTATAGATATCATTAGGTTTTAACACACTGAGATTTTAAAAGAGGAACATCATGTTTGATAGAATGTATGAAAGGAAAAAAAGTAAGGTTATAAGAGAATATAACACCCTGATACTTTTTGATATATTTATAAATTCAATCTCTTTTTTAGCTTACAGTGCACACAATACTGGGTTTAAACAAAACACAATATTGTATTAAAATATTATTATTTAAAAATAACCATTATAAAATAATTATTAAGATGGATGGTATGAATATTAATAATAAAACTAAAAATTTTATGTTTTACACATGTATAAAATAAATTTAATGGTAGTCTACTGATTATAATTTAAATAATAATTATTTGAAAAAGAAGGAAATATTTTTTAAAAAAACTCTATTTTTCAGAAAGGTGGATTAGTCGTGCATTATGAACATAATTTAAAATTACTTTTTACCAATTTTATAATATTTACTTGAAAAAATTATCTTCATTTTTTTAAAATTCATATTTAAATTATCATAGGGTGAATTTTTGGAATTTTTCTTAAAAGTTTCATTTTTATGAATAGTGAAAATAGTAAATAATAATTGAAAACTGATTTTTCATTTAAATTATTTATAAAATAAAATTATATTTTAAATTGGTTTTAAGTAAAATTATTTCAGTTATATATCTCATAATAAAATTTGTTTCATTAAATTCATTTTCATAGTAAAATTTTGATATAAAAACTATGTAATCTTTTGAACGTTTTCTATTTGAAAACCTATTTTCCCATCGTGCATGTGGTATTAATTTTAAAATAAATTTTTACAATTATATGAATGTAATATAGAAAAATATATTCCATATTCTTAATAAACATTATTTTTATTATCTAATAAGTTCAATTTAATTTTTTACCCAAATGAATAGTGAAAATAGTCAAAATTAATTACAGTGGTTGTGGTACAAATGAATTTACCAGGGGTAAACTAAAAATATAGGGGTTAAAATTACATAAAAACTCATATAAAATATATTTAATGAAAATATTTATACCTTATAATGTCTAATAATCTATAATAATCCAGTTTTTACCCTTTTGGTAAGTGAAAAATGTGGGTGTACCTTTTTCTTTTCAAAAATTACATGTTTCTCACTCACCTCACTTATAAAAGTTCATCACCTATCCTATATTATTAACGAATTAAAACCATTTTATTTCGGTAAATAACTGCTCAAATAAATTTCAAAATTCTATACACTCATCATATAATCTTTATTTTAGGCATAAATCCAACTTAGGAAGTCTTTTAGTGCAATCCTAATGAGGTTACCTGAAGAAGATATAACATTATTCAATGAGTGTTTTTTATATTATTTCATCCTAAACCTCCTTAAATTATTATTAAACCATTATTACATAAAAAAATAATTATCTTCCATATACTGATATTTTTTATGTTAATTTCATGACCTACAACCATCCCCACTTTCATCAAATGGGTTACTAAATCATCATTCATATGTACAATGGAGTACCACCTCATGAACCAATGTCATTCATTTTTCCATTACCACCTCTCATGGTTGGATATGATGATAGATATAAATAATATATATATGATATTTATAAAATAATTATTCCAAGGGATTCAATATATCATATATGTACCATTGTTACTTTACATTCCATAGGGGATGCAATAACTTCGCTCATGTGTACGGTGGACTACTGCCTCGTGAAGCGATGCCATTTGTCTTTCCCTAATGCTTTAAATGGAAGGTGATAAGGATATATTTATTTAATATATTTGATATATGATATAATTATGATATTAATGACATATTTATCATTCTTAAAATATAATATATCGTTTTCCTTCTTATTTTTTCACTCACTAAAAGATGATAACGTCATTCGTGTATGTGTGGACTACCGCCTTCGCGAAGCATTGTGACTCTTTTTCATCACCACACAACATGGATTATACATATATAGGTATGTTTAATTTTATATAAATTATATTATTATAATTCTTTGAATATAAAATATTACTTACCTTCTTTCCAAAATGATCATTTGAAAATTGAAATGTTACTCAAGCATATGTATGGTCTACCATCTCTATGATTGAAACATGGCTCATTTTTCATAAACATAATTCATTATTAGTTTTAAAATTATAATTTATGTATAAATATGATAATTATTTCATTTTTATTATTCTAGATATACTTAAATAATTTCCACTTTGACCATATTCAACCTACCAAAGTCATTTTTTACACATAAGAAAATTATCATCGAAACATATGGTGTAAAATTAATTGATTAAGTAATCATATATAAAAACATAGAAATTGAAATAAAATGAATAATAAAATTTAAAAAAATTACTAAAAAATTAAATAATTAACATAAGTTTATTATTCAAGAAGATAAAGAACATATGTGGTGAGTCAGGCTCAAGGTAAGGGTTTCTTATCTCACTTTTACTTTCGTAAGACATACGCCACATTCAGCGCTTATTTATTTTGTGTGGTGGGTATACTTCTCTATTGGTATGTTATATAATTAATTCAATTAGATTAATTTTATTTAAATATTCATTTAAATTTATTTCTTTTATGGGTCTTATGATTCAAAAGTTACCAAAAGTGGTAAGGATTTATTTCACAATCTCATCTTTATAAGGGATTGTTTTTTGAAGTCTACCTCGGGGGAATTATTTGATATTTCTATCTTAAAATCAATATATTTTATTCTCCCATAGTTATTCATGAAATTATCCAAGTAATATAAAAAAAGTTCTTCCCTTAGTACTTAAAATGATTAATAAATTTTTTTTAATAAAATATGACTTTATTTAACTTTTCAGTCAAAAATCATTTTTCTTCCAAAACCATATTTTCTAAAAATAATTTCAAAAATATTTTTTAATTACAAGGATGTATTATTAAATAAATTTATACCCATGTTTAACTTTTTTTAAATAGTTTTAAAAAAATATTTTTTAATTTTTTAGCCACTTTTATAACCTATTTATAGTACAAAAGAAATGTGATTTTTAACTTATACGATACGTGTAGAATTACCCGCCATCATGAAATTGATCTATTTGAAGATTACATTTCAAGTTTAAATGGTTATTTTTAATGAAAGTTTTTCCCTAATATTCTGGAAATTATTATTTTTTAAATATATTTTAAAATAAAATTATTTTGACAATATTTTATGAATTTTATAGTTTTAAAATAAAAAAGGGATTTTTTCAGAGAAAGGTTATTTTCCTTAAGAAATGTTCCAATTGATCTTTCAAAATAATTTTCCATATAATAATAAATTGTTTGTTTTTTATTATGGTTTAATAGGGATATACTCTAATGATACCATCCTTATTATTTCCCCTGATTGTTTGTGATCAATTTTGTTAGGGATGTACTATGTTGATACCATTCATTTTACTGTAGATGGTTTGAGATTATGTTTATTTGTTGGGGAGATTATTTACATTTTATATGTTATTTTTTCAATATTAATTTTTATGTTGATAATGTTTCACCCCTTTCATATGAGGAGTTCATTTTACATAGTATGTGATGGGAGAGGCCCAATATATCGACTCGATTTATCAGTAAGTTTCATGATGAAAACTAGATTTAGTACTTTCATGATAATAGAGTTACTTGTCCTAAGAAATAACCTTATCACAATATATATTAATACGACCCTCAATTATAAGAATTTCCCCATGTTTTGAAATGAACTTATTAATCCAAAAAAATTCCTTAACAGAATCTGGTGTAGTGATGTACTCTACCTCTATTGTCAAGTGTGTTGTAGTGTCTTGTTTACAAATCTTATGATGGATACTTCAACCATTCATAAGAAACAAAAATCTAAATTGAGATTTCATATCATCTTTATAATATTTAAAACTATCATATGTATAACCCTTTACAAAAATATCATCATCTCCTCTAAAGACCAATAACAGATTTTAGTCATTCTTATGTACTTAATAATGTTCTTCACAAAAATTCAGTGACTCTGACTAGTATTGTATTGGTATCTACATGTTATTATTAAATTATAAGAGATATTATTTCAAGTGTATAATATTTCATACATGATAGATCTCATGGAATACACATAAGTAATCATATCCATCCTTTATAACTCTTTATAAGGATCCTAATTATTTTTAGGGTTCATGCCATGAAGCACTGCTAAAGACCTATTGTTAGAGTTATCCATGCTAAAACACTTTATCATTTTAATAATATATTTTTTCTAACTCAATACAAGTAACATTTTAGATGTATATCTATAGATATTCATACTGAGTATACAAGAATCTTCACCCATGTCTTTTATTGAGAAACATTTACCCAACCAAAACATCATAGAATAAAGTGTTAGGACATAATTTTTTATAAGAAATTTTTCATCTATGTAAAATATAAAAAATACTATGAAATTACCACTATACCTATTATAAACATAGGAATATTCAATATTTTTTCTGAAACCAAAATCCTTTACTGAATTATCAAACCAAATATTCAAACTCCAAGAACCTTGCTTTGGTCCATAAATGGACCATTGAAACTTACAAATCTTTAAAAACTCATTTAGAACTTCAAAAACCTTGGGTTATATCATATAAACTTCCTTATATAAATTCCCATTACATAATGAGGTTTGTATATCCATTTTATATATCTAATTTTCATATTGGTATTCTATTGTAAAAAAATTGAATCAAATTTATCATCATAATAGTTGAAAATGTCTCTTCATAATTAATATAATATATTTGTTTCCCTTTTCCACTAAGAATGATTTATAGGTAGACATGTTTCCGTCAATTTCAGTTTCCCTATGAAAGATATACTTACACCCTATGGGTATTTCCCGTTTAGTTGAATCCACCAAGTTCTAAAATTGGTTATTATACAGTGATCCCATCTCAGATTTTAGTGATTTTAAAATTTTATCACAATGAGAACCCTTGATGGATTCTTGTTAAGTGATAGGTTCATCCCCAATGAAAATTAACTCATCATCATTTTCTATTTTTAATACATATATCACTATATGTTGATGAATCCTACTAGACCATCGAGGTTACTATGTAAATTGAGTATATTCTTCTTCCACAACTCTTTATGGAACCAGATCAACCTCCATTTAAGGAATAATTATTTTTTTCTAGTCTTGAAAATCTCCAAGGTCAATTTTCCACCCACTTAATACTCAATATATGTGTTATATTACTAGAAAAAATTGCATCTTGAGCTATAAACATGTTGGGTTCAATAGTTTTATAGAAATAATATCCCTTAGTTTATTTAGAATATACAATAAATAATAATTTTTCAAAATTAGAACCTAGATTGTTGGAATCATATTATCATGTGAGTTATTTTTAACCTCAGATTCTCTTAAAATACATAATGGGATGTTTCTTGGTCAATATCTCATATGGTGTCCTTATGAAAATTTTAAATAGAACATGATTTAGTAAGAATGTAATATTTTCTAGATCATAACCCCAAAATGAGATAGGAAGGTCAGATAGACTCATCATCAATTGAAACATGTTTAACAAGTTGTTATTCCTACTTTTATACTTTCCATTTTATTATGATGTTATGATAGGAGTGAGATGTAAAACAACTACAAAATATCTTAGATGGGTTATGAAATCATACCTTAATTATTCTTTACCTCAGTCTGATCGGATGTCATCAATACTTTTTACCAATTAATTTTGTACCACATTTTGAAACTCTTTAAAATTTTCAAAAGTTTCATACTTTTGTTTCATTAGAAATACATATCCATACTAACTAAATTCATTAGTAAAAGTAACAAACTTCCTAAAACTATTATTTTCTTATGAGCAATTTAGTCCACATAAATCACTATGTATGAAATCTAATACCCCATTATCCCTCTCACCTTTTCTCCCAAAACTTGACTATTTCTTTTTTCCAGTAAAAAAGTTTCTCAATTATCAAATTATTAATAATCAAATGATTCAAACTATATATATCTATGGTTTCATTGAATGTGTTTCCCATTAATATGTCCAAGGTGACATGGCCAAAGGTAGGTGGGATTAAAACTAACCCTAACCTTCTTATTTTGAATTGTATAAATAGGATTGTACATATTAAGAATATATAAACCATTAATTACTCTCCCAACACTATAATATACTTCATCCTTATATATAGAAAAACTAATTTTTTAAATAATGAATTAAAATATCATCTTGTCCAAATAAGATACAAAAACATAATTCATATTTATAGTGAGAAAATAATAAGTATTTTTCAATTCTTGGATCAATACACTTGGTAAAATTAGATCATAAGTGAAAACCACTAATTCAAAAACTCCTACTCCATTGCCCACATGATGATCAACTTCACCCTTTATTAATTACTTATTATCTATGAGTCTATGTTTTACAGAAAAAATGTGTCATTCAAAATTTGTACCAGATACTCATTATTTAGAGTTAGTTGAATTTATCTTAATAACACTCACATTCAATTACTCTACATTTTTCTTCTTGAGAACACTTCTCACTACTAGATACTAATCATTAAAAATAATATAGTTCGTTCCTATTATTGATCTAAAAATTATTAATGTGAAATTTGAAAAAATATATAACTAACACATATCCTTAGGTGAGTGTCAAGTATTATATCTTTTTATTAATGAACTTAAATTAAATTTATCCCACTAAAATTTATAACCCCAAATATTATATCCATTTTGTGATAAAATATAAATATTTCACTAACTAATGACCTTGATTTGGTGTGAAACTCATTAATTTAGTTATTTTGGTAGGGATTCATCCTAATCACAATATTTTTGATTCTTGGATAGTTTAGTGGATAAAAAATATAAAAATAATTCATATAGATTCACTTAACACTATTCCTTTTGTATACCAACCATTAAGATTTCTTATCTATGTGAAACCCAAAACAAATGTCAAAAACAAGCTAATACTACACAATATCGTGGCACCCCACTTTGGTTTGAAACTACCTGATTATAAAATCTATAGTTACACATTACTTTATTTACTTGCACAATACAATATAGTAGCACCTAGCTTTGGTGTGAAACTACCCAGTTGGGCGATTGAGGTCTTGACAAATACTATTTTGGAAGGAATCTCACACTTAGTATTTGAGGAGTATCATTTTAATGTCTTACCAATTTAATTTTCATCATATTCATATTAAACTCATAATAATTAAATCTTATATAATATTTATCTTTTAATGTTTTATTCCTTTTTTGTATGAATGCTTCTAAATATTTAGTTTTGGAATCCTTATTCCAACCACCAAATTAATATGTTCACACTATATTAATATGTAACCCTTTACACAACCCACAAGTTTTCATTACCCAAAAAATAATCTAAGTATATCCATAAATATTCAACTACATCACATGAATAAGTTACATGAACTATTTATGTAAAGCTATAAAGTTATATGATATTGAAAATCTCGACATGAGTAATCCTGAAGTTATAGATAGCTAACCTCGTCACCTTTCTTGATAAGGAATAGCCTCTAGGCTAGTAGGTGGTTCGACCCCATGTCCCTCTTCCTGGGGAGATTTTACTCAAGAGATAATTCAATTCATAATAACACTAACACCTAATATTTACAAACTATATTCAAAAACTATTTTCAATCTCATAACTATAATTACAATCTGAGGTTGAGGTAGATTAAAACTAAATTTTATGGTATCGAACCTATGATTCCATCTAAGGATCTATTCTAGAGGTAGTATAATAGTTACCTTAGAGCATAAACAATGTTCGCAATTAATAAAAAATTTACTAAACCTGAATATCAAAGGAATTTTACAAATAAATAAACATTTTATTTATTTTCCAAAACATGATACATTTATGAACTATTCATAAATCCAAGCTAACTATAAATTTTTTAAAATTAGATAAATATGAATATAAACATTATAAATTCAAGAAAATATGAAATCTTTCATATGATCATTATATGGTATTTAAAATATTTTTTAAACTATTAATCATATTAATCATAAAAACGATTTTGATGTGGCCTAAATAATGTCTTTAACAATGCTTAACCTTTAATTTGAACAATTTCAAATTAATTAATTTTGAAAAGTTCATAATTATAAATAAAAAGTTATTCTTATTTTAGCCTTATAATTTATAACCTTATTAAATTATTTCTTATTATTATAAATTAAAAATTATTTATAAATCATAAAATATACCATATAATTTTCAAAAAGGTATTCGTCAATATTAACATTTAATATTTAGGAATATTTTAAATGTTTCAAAACATTTAATTAATTATAAAATATTTATAATTAATTAATTTATAACCATTTTATAAAATAAAATATCCCAAAGTACCTTTTATAATGACTTATAAACATTTTATAAACCATTTAAATAAAATTGTTTAAAAATTAAAACATTTTTAAATTCATTATAGATTGAAAAACGCCATTGTGATCAAACATTGGACTTTTTTCTATTAAGAACCCCCAAAATCATCACTATGTCATGGTTCCCTAGAAATGGAAATGGTTCCTATATAATCTAATAAATAACCACTATGTTTTCACTACACCATACTATTAGTGATATGGGCATTTTGAAGCCACTTTGGATGCACTACGGGCACTCCTACACCATGGTGACGATACTGATTTTTAAAAACTAAAATAAATCATGTTTAAATCTTGAAGAAACTCACTCTAATGCCACATATGGGTTTTTTATCAAATAATGTTTATTAAAAGAAAAATAGAACCCAAAACATAAAATAATATATCTCTAAGAATATAACTTGTAAGGTGTTCAAAACATAAAGAATGAAAATGGTGTACCGAAAATGCCTTAATTTCAACATATGTACTTTTTTATGGATTAATATTGATAATTATCATAGAAAGAAACATATTAATTCCTCCCACAACCAAGTATTATAGACCATCCAATGGATCCGTAAATTCTTTGTGAGGACTCCCAAACACTTGAATGGGTGCTAGAATATTCTCAAAATGATGAATGTTCTTTGGGAGGGAAGAGAGTCTTCACTAGACTGTGAATGATTTTCAGGAATAAACCACACATATAACACCAAACTATATAATTATTTCATCCATTTTTAGCCATCCTTTACACTCTTCATTCAATGAAGACTGTCATCCATACGAAACTGTTAGAGATTCATCACATGAAACTCAATTGTTACACATCTTGAAGTGTTAATTCATTGAACTTTTCAATGAATAAGGTATTTTAGTCACAAAATAACCATCACCATATGTCGTAACTTATGAAAATATGTAGTTGAATGACATAGAACCCACCATGCATAACATTAATGCTAAAACAACTATGGTTTTTGACTGTATCTTCACATGCACCACCACGGTGTTTGGATTCCCATTTTGGGGAATATAAAACACAACTATGGTTAGAAATGTAGTTAAAATGTTAAGAAATTATGGAAAATACTTACTTTATAATGGAGGAAGGATATTCCAACATCCCAAAATAGGCATCAAGTCTCTGTGATTTTAAAAATTGGTAGTTAGCTATGAAAGATGAGTTGGATTCAATACAAGAAAATAAAACCTTAGATATGAAAAAATTATCATAAGGAATGAAAAAACATTAGAACAAATGGTTCTTATAGTTAAAATAATAATAAAGTTATAGGAAGTTGTACAATAAAGACCGGTGGTAAAAGGTGTTTAATAGAAACGTGGAGAGGAATTCACCAAGATTTTTTCACTCATAGTTAATCACACTAGAAACTAGAAAATACAGAGCATGGTTTCTTTAGATATTTTTCACTAGGATAATATGGATTTAAATACTAAATTCCTTCATAGTGACATTGAATTGAAAATTTAAATAAAGTAACTAACTATTTTTAAGGACCATTTGAATGGGTACTTGGTGTGAAAGATGAAGAAAAGTTTGTGTTGCTTAAAATAAGAAGTGAGATAATGAAATTGGGATTTCTATGTATTCATGGTGGATAAAGATTTCATGCAAAGAAACACAGATATTTTTTGTTAATAGATGTAATTTTAGGATGGGTTATTTATCCTCTTTATCTTTTATTTTGATGGCATGCTTCCAGTGGGTTCAGAAATTAAGAGTGTGTATGAGGTTCAACTCAGTGTACTGGGTAGGGTGAGGTTATTTTTCCTTTATTAGGATACTTTGAAGTTTAGTGGGGTAAATTTTAATCAAGTGTTTTTTTAGATTTTTATGTTGTGCTTAATGTTTTGAATGGTGTATTATCTTCTTCTAAGGCTTTGAACTATTTTTATAAACAAAATTACTCCCTTATATGTTTATATATCTCTCCCACTTAAAATATAACTCATAATATTTTAAAATACCCTTTAAAATTTGTGTGGGATACCACCTATATCTCTACAAAGATATATATCCATGTTTCTAAAAATATGTAGATAGGGAATTTTCAAATTTTATATAATTTGAAAGACTAAGACCATATTTCCTTCACTATGTCATGGTGACATCACCATTTTCTATATATCTATACAACAACATGACTATATCAAAATCCATCTTGTCATTTCCCATGTTTCTTCATCAGTATGATCTTATATATCCAACAACATAGAATATTCCAATATTTTTCCTCATTTTTATCTCATATTCATACCAACATTACCAAAACATATTCAAAATGACTATGTTCCTCCAAAATTCAACTCATACCATGAAATTTTCTTAACTCTATCCCTATTTATCATATTCTTTCTCTTATAAAATATTGATATTATCAAACATGATCTCTAATATGGAATAACACTCCTCATGGTATTCATGAAAACCCTTTCGCCCAGCATGATGATTTTATAAGTATTTAATAATAATTATTAAATCAATAGAAGATATAAATAAACCCAAAAAATAAGATCCCTATGTTATAAAACTAAAACCATGTATATAAAAAATTAATAACATGTGTACATTTCACCAAAGATCGTAAAATCTCTTGTTTTCAATCATGACTTTGATGAAGATCCTTGAGATCTTATCAATGGAATCATTCCTCTATGATGTATCTATAGGCCAATTTTAATCACCCAAGTATTGGATGGGATCCTCTTTATTTCCACTATATACTAGTAACTCTAGAATAAAATGAATAAGTAGAATAGTGCTTTGGAATAATTGGATAGGACAGAACACAATTTTGGATGAAACACCATTTCAAATTATTCATCCTCTTTAAAAATGCCTTTGGGATGATCCTTAATAATTACAAGCATTTAATGATTGAAAAATAATTTATATTTTTATTCAAAATGAAATTAAGGTAAAAAATGATAGATAAAATGGAATACAGTTACAAATGGTTTGTAACTCTTCATCCATGCACTTTACATTTAAGTGAATTCATCTCATCAATTTCGTAAAATGAAATTTTTATAATCAATTATAATGTACTAACCCAAAATCCACTAAACTGGTTCTAATATCTTGGATTCCACATCACCTCAAGTGTGCCACCCCATAATCCAGAGGATGATAACTAGTAACATGGGTCTAAGATGGTACAGTAAAGAGACTATACCTGCTTATCAGAGAAGAAACATTAGTATAAATAAAGTAAATATCATACACATCATATATATATATAATATCTATGTGTTTCCTATAAAATAAAAAACAATGTAATAATATATTGAAGTCATGAATATATTTAGTAGGAATACATATAATTTATTCCTAATACGTCAAGCCTCAAAAGTAAACAAAATGGGAAAACCCCAAAAGATAAAAAATAAAACAAAATTCTTGAGTTCTAAACCATCTCCCACCTCTAAAATTATATACTATGAATAATATAAATAATCTTCCGTAGGGTAATTTCCCTTATTATGACCTATATCCATTATGTCTTTTTAGGTACCAAATGGAGGTACAAACAAGGTGTGAGTAAAACTCAATTGGCCACCAACAATGGTGTATAATGAAGATCTAGTCTAAAATAAAAATTATAATGGTTTCAAATATGTATATAATTGAATCATTATAAATAATAACAAACTATGGAAATAGAAGGAACTAATTCAAGCCATGGTTCTTAAATAGACTACCTGAGCCAACACTACTTGCATCAGTTTATGCTGGTCTCTGAACATGAAGGAGGTTCCACGGCCTAATCTGGTTCCAAAGTGAATCACCAAGGAAAACATGATCAAGAAACCAAAAGTAATACACATAGATCATTCAATAATTCCTTTCCAATAATCCCCAAGACAATCCACTAGTTATGTTTGAACCTAATGGGTCTCCCTTGACAATTAGAGTCACAACTCGATTATAATCCTAGGCTCGTCCCTAAGGGATTTCATACCAATATAAATAAATAAAAATCAAGGGAGACCACGAAATGGTATTAAACAAGGATATATCTCAATAATACATATCATTAATCTATGTAATTCAACAATTATATACATTACTTGAATCAAATAAGGAATCACCCCATTGCCTTCGTAGAAATGAATCTCTATAGATATCATTAGGTTTTAACACCCTGAGATTTTAAAATAGGAACATCATGTTTGACAGAATGTATGAAAGGAAAAAATTAAGGTTATAAGAGAATATAACACCCGGATACTTTTTGATATATTTATAAATTCAATCTCTTTTTTAGCTTACAGTGCACACAATACTGGGTTTAAACAAAACACAATATTGTATTAAAATATTTTTATTTAAACATAACCATTATAAAATAATTATTAAGATGGATGGTATGAATATTAAAAATAAAACTAAAAAATTTATGTTTTACACATGTATAAAATAAATTTAATGGTAGTCTACTAATTATAATTTAAATAATAATTATTTGAAAAAGAAGGAAATATTTTTTGAAAACTCTATTTTTCTGAAAGGTGGATTAGTCGTGCATTATGAACATAATTTAAAATTAATTTTTACCACTTTTATAATATTTATTTGAAAAAATTATCTTCATTTTTTTAAAATTCATATTTAAATTATCATAGGGTGAATATTTGGAATTTTTCTTAAAAGTTTCATTTTTATGAATAGTGAAAATAGTAAATAATAATTGAAAACTGATTTTTAATTTAAATTATTTATAAAATAAAATTATATTTTAAATTGGTTTTAAGTAAAAATATTTCAATTATATATCTCATAATAAAAAAATTTTCATTAAATTCATCTGTATAGTAAAATTTTGATATAAAAACTATGTAAACTTTTGAACGTTTTTTATTTGAAAACCTATTTTCCCATCGCGCATGTGGTATTAATTTTAAAATAAATTTTTCCAATTATATGAATGTAATATAGAAAAATATATTCCATATTCTTAATAACATTATTTTTATTATCTAATAAGTTCAATTTAATTTTTTACCCAAATGAATAGTGAAAATAGTAAAAATTAATTACAGTGGTTATGGTACAAATGAATTTACCAGGGGTAATCTAAAAATATAAGGGTTAAAATTTCATAAAAACTTATATAAAATATATTTAATGAAAATATTTATACCTTATAATGTCTAATAATATATAATAATCCAGTTTTTACCCTTTCGGTAAGTGAAAAATGTGGGTGTACCATTTTCTTTTCAAAAATTACATGTTTCTCACTCACCTCACTTATAAAAGTTCACCCCCTATCCTATATTATTAACGAATGAAAACCATTTTATTTTGGTAAATAACTGCTCAAATAAATTTCAAAATTCTATACACTCATCATATAATCTTTATTTTAGGCATAAATCCAACTTAGGAAGTCTTTTAGTGCAAACCTAATGAGGTTACCTGAAGAAGATGTAACATTATTCAATGAGTGTTTTTTATATTATTTCATCCTAAACCTCCTTAAATTATTATTAAACCATTATTACATAATAAAATAATTATCTTCCATATACTGATATTTTTTATGTTAATTTCATGACCTATAACCATCCCCACTTTCATCAAATGGGTTACTAAATCATCATTCATATGTACAATGGAGTACCACCTCATGAACCAATGTCATTCATTTTTTCATTACCACCTCTCATGGTTAGATATAATGATAGATATAAATAATATATATATGATATTTATAAAATAATTATTCCAAGGGATTCAATATATCATATATGTACCATTTTTACTTCACATTCCATAGGGGATACAATAACTTTGCTCATGTGTACGGTGGACTACTGCCTCGTGAAGCGATGTCATTTGTCTTTTCCTAATGCTTTCAATGGAAGGTGATAAGGATATATTTATTGAATATATTTGATATATGATATAATTATGATATTAATGACATATTTATCATTCTTAAAAGATAATATATCATTTTACTTCTTATTTTTTCACTCACTAAAAGATGATAACGTTATTCGTGTATGTGTGGACTACCGCCTTCGCGAAGCATTGTGACTCTTTTTCATCACCACACAACATGGATTATATATGTATAGGTATGTTTAATTTTATATAAAT
This sequence comes from Viscum album, assembly GCA_963277665.1. Classification (NCBI taxonomy): domain Eukaryota; kingdom Viridiplantae; phylum Streptophyta; class Magnoliopsida; order Santalales; family Viscaceae; genus Viscum; species Viscum album. The sequence goes on from OY728127.1 coordinate 2,021,691,583, forward strand.
TATATTATTATAATTATTTAAATATAAAATATTACTTACCTTCTTTCCAAAATGATCATTTGAAAATTGAAATGTTACTCAAGAATATGTATGGTCTACCATCTCTATGATTGAAACATAGCTCATTTTTCATAAACGTAATTCATTATTAGTTTTAAAAGTATAATTTATGAATAAATATGATAATTATTTCATTTTTATTATTCTAGATATACTTAAATAATTTCCACTTTGACCATAGTCAATCTACCAAAGTCATTTTTGACACATAAGAAAATTATCATCGAAACATATGGTGTAAAATTAATTGATTAAGTAATAATATATAAAAACGTAGAAATTGAAATAAAATGAATAATAAAATTTAAAAAAATTACTAAAAATTTAAATAATTAACATAAGTTAATTATTCAGGAAGATAAAGAACATATGTGGTGAGTCGGGATCAAGGTAAGGGTTTCTTATCTCACTTTTACTTCCATAAGACATACACCACATTCAGCGCTTATTTATTTTGTGTGGTGGGTATACTTCCCTATTGGTATGTTATATAATTAATTCAATTAGATTCATTTTATTAAAATATTCATTTAAATTTATTTCTTTTATGGGTCTTATGATTCAAAAGTTACCAAAAGTGGTAAGGATTTATTTCACAATCTCATCTTTATAAGGGATTGTTTTTTGAAGTCTACCTTGGGGGAATTATTTGATATTTATATCTTAAAATCAATATATTTTATTCTCCCATAGTTATTCGTGAAATTATTCATGTAATAGAAAAAAATTTCTTCCCTTAGTACTTAAAATTATTAATAACTTTTTTTTAAGAAAATATGACTTTATTTAACTTTTCAGTCGAAAGTCATTTTTCTTCCAAAACCATATTTTCTAAAAATAATTTCAAAAATATTTTTTAATTATAAGAATGTATTATTAAATAAATTTCTACCCATGTTTAACTGTTTTTAAATAGTTTTAAATTAATATTTTTTTATTTTTTAGCCACTTTTCTAACCTATTTATAGTACAAAAGAAATGTGATTTTTAACTTATACGACATGTGCAGAATTACCCGCCATCATGAAAATGGTCTATTTGAAGATTACTTTTCAAGTTTAAATGGTTATTTTTAATGAAATTTTTTCCTTAATATTTTATAAATTATTATTTTTTAAATATCTTTTAAAATAAAAGTATTTTGACAATATTTTATGAATTTTATAGTTTTAAAATAAAAAAGGGATTTTTTCAGAGAAAGGTTATTTTCCTTAAGAAATGTTCCAATTGATCTTTCAAAATCATTTTCCATATAATAATAAATTATTTGTTTTTTATTATGGTTTAATAGGGATATACTCTAATGATACCATCCTTATTATTTCCCCTGATTGTTTATGATCAATTTTGTTAGGGATGTACTATGTTTATACTATTCATTTTACTGTAGATGGTTTGAGATTATGTTTATTGGTTGGGGAGATTATTTACATTTTATATGTTATTTTTTCAATATTAATTTTTATGTTGATAATGTTTCACCCCTTTCATATGAGGAGTTCATTGTACATAGTATGTGATGGGATAGGCCCAATATATCGACTCGATTTATCAGTAAGTTTCATGATGAAAACTAGATTTGGTTTTGGTCGAAGCCTTACCCATTTTTATATATTCCATAACACAAGGACCCAATAGTATTTATATGTCTTGACCTAAGTATTAAATAGTATTTTTAATATATCCATCATTATGCATTCCATCATTTTGAATTCAGTTATTGATATTCCATGTGATTATTTGATTAGTTAGAATATCCATGGTTAAGTTTCAAGATCATGTGATTATTTATGTGGTATTATTTTATCTTAATTTATTCCTTCCATATTATGATCAAGTTATAGATTAAATGTCATTTGTTTCAGTTATTTACCTTTCCATATTTATTATGGATTTTTTTATAGATTTTGTTGTACACTTACCATTACTGGCCATCTGATCTCACCCCTTTCTTATGTTTTATTTTCTGCAAGTAACTATTACGTGTTTTGTGATTTATATGCAGGGATAATATATGGGTAATAATAGTGTTCTCAAAGAAAGTACTTTGTGTATTTTAGGTTTTCAATTGTAATAATAACTTCAAGTATGTATCTAATTTACCAATACTAATAAACTATTTAATCATTTTGGATGTTATTCCTTGTATATTAGTCCAATATAACAAATAATACACTAGATTAGGGCTACTAGGGTAGGGGAGATATTGTTGTCATTAGAGGAAGTTTAGTAGAAACATTTAGAACTAGATTAAGGAAAACATAGATTAATGAACACAACCATGTGATAAACTTTTAGGATAAGTATAAATGAACATCCTAAAGTTTTCGTAAGGAAAATATTATTTTGTTTTTCCTCGAAAATAAATCTATTATTGGACACTACAAGTGCATTTGGTTCTATTATATATGTACCTAGGGGTAATAACTCTGAAAAGGGTGCATTGGTCTTGACCTGATCATCACCAAGTGTATGAAAATGGGGCTCCCTGAACACCTAATTTGACACTTCTGAGAGATATGTTCGGGTTAATTCACTTATTCATTACAAACCATTATGAAGGACTTGAAAATATTTTTATTATTTTAAAACATGTCCAAAGAATCCATGTTTTGTCTCGTGATATTATTCCACGAACCAGCCCGGGGAGAACCTGAAACTGTCACCCGAGCCGGCTCACGGCAAGTCCTGAAGGGCGTTCCCGATCCCCACGGGGGGGAAACCAGTGTCGGGCATCAAAATTAAACTTTTGGGAACAATTTGGATCGTGAGAAAAAGATAAACAGATAAACAAACTGACGATAACCAAAAGAAACTGGTAAAGAAAAGAACATACACTGTACATACCTTTTTGTGACCCCTAGGTCACCCCCCAACTCGAAACCATGATGCTCCAACATTGAGAAACTGAACCAAAAACCTGTAGGAGAAACTAAACCTGCAGCTGGAAAGATATAATAGGCGTGAGCACCGAGATGCTCAGTAGGGATGCCAAGAATAAACCACTGAATCCAACAATTCTCTTTTCCAAAACAGTCCACTGACACAAGTTTGAAATACAGATATGAAAGTAAGGTTTTCACATTTTAAAATATGCAACATGTTATCCTCATTTAAAAACCCAACACACGCTACACACCATTTCCAAAATTATTTGCCATTTTATAAAAGAAATCCAAAATAGAAAAATATCTAAATTGGGCTAGAGTGAAACAAGTAAAAGTGAAACTAAAAATAAACCTATGCACCGAAAAGAAAACAAGAAATGTAAATGATCAGTAACCATGGGTGATCCTAAACATCTCTAGAAGACCTCTGTACGTACTCGGTTTCGGAACCACCTGTCGGTATATGGTGAAGCTCCTAATTCTATAACCAACTGGCCGCCCTAACTGACCAATCCAGTGGCAAAACCCACCTGGCCTAACAACAAATCCAGGGGGTACCAACCCGTCTAATCAGGGTTGATCAGAAATCATCACTCGATCATCTAAAAGATGCCTAGGAACCCATGGTGCTTATAATAATATTGTTTAAGTAGGAAGGCCCTCGCACGCATGACTCATCTCACCGCACTTGCCTACCCTAAAGACGGACGCTTCCTATACATTTTCCCACGAAGGGTTGCCCTAAATAGGAGTGCCCCATATACTTATATATATGAATACATGTCAACTATACAAAGTTCCCACCAGGCTGTCACATCATTCAATTATCAAAACCACTTTATCAAACACTTATAGTTGTAAATCGGGCCACTTGTTTTACATAATCAAATGCCTTTATGAAAACATTGCACAAGCTCTTCTAAAACGACTCTAAACACCACTTTTGTATTTAAAAATCCAAACGGGCATATACTCATGGATTTCTTTTCAAACCAATTTAAAGAACCGCATGCAGAGGCCCACATCATTTTTAAAACAAGAACTTCTTATAAAACCAAGGATTCGAGAAAAATACCAATTTAAAGAGACGCGAAATCATTTCTACAAAAGCACTAAGTTCCACAAAACTAACCAACACAGGACAAACAAGTTCCATAAAATGTTTCTACTAGCAAAAAACACTCAAGAAGTCCAATAGTACCATTTGCAGATAAAGGCAGTTAGTTCCAACCACATTGGCAAGGTATAAAAAAGTGCATAAATAAAGAAGCATCCAAAAATCCATTTTTGATCAAACCTTTCAACAGGAAAAACATGGTCATAAGTTAACTATAAACAAAACAGAGGTGCGAAACATAATCTAAGATTTAATTAAGGGAACACAACCTTGAATGGATTAAAACTAGGAGAAAGGGCATGGAAACACCTACACATAACTAAGGGTCTATTTCAAACCAGTTTTTAACACTTTTAACCATCGAATAAACACTACAATGAATAAAATATCAGGATGATAAGGGTGCGAATAATATCTATAAATCAAATTAAATCATGAAAGTGCCTTAGTAAATATTTGAAAAGAGAGAAAATATGGAAACACCTACCTTGAACAATAGTCACACCATGCTTTTTAACTCGAACCACACCCTGCTCACATGCACGCACTTCGACAAAAGCGCTCGCACTTGGAGATGATCTCGACTCCATGCGACAACTTCCAACACCTAAAATGAGTGTGGCGAAGACCCTCGCACATCCAATGAAACATAAGGGACTCATAGACATAAACATGACCCAAAAATAAATAATTAATTAATTAAAAAAATGTGCAACAAGACAACAGACGAAGAACATCACATCGGACGGTGGTGGAAACCCTAAAAACACGCGGCAGGCCGAGATTTCAACCAAAAAAAAATCACCCGCATAGCTAATAAAATAGAATGGATTTCAAAACACAATAACGATAATAAAATAAATGTGCGCGTGATAACAAAACTTTTACCTAGGATGGTGGCGCGAACCAAAACATGTGGCGAGGCCAAACACACCTCACAACCAACGATGGACGATCCGAAGCGATCTAAATTGCTTCGCCTTCGGTGGTGGTAGACAGAACGGGGTCCGACCAAGTGCAGGGCTCCCATAAGTAGACTGGCCGGAGGCGGGGGCTTGCTGGAGGTGCTGGCCGGCGAGGCGGAAACGCCGGAGGGAGCAGGCTGGGCAACGGGGTTGCCGGAGCGGCAGGGCGGCGCGGTTGGGTGTCGGGGCGGAGCGAGGTAGGGTGCGGTAGCGGCTAGGTAGGGCGCAGTAGCTGGAGTACCGGGGGTGTAGGGTGAGGCTTGGACGAGGGGATCTGGGCACCAGAGGGAGCACCGGGGCAGTAGGAGGAGGGCGTCGCGGGTGGCGGAGCGCGAGTGAGAGGAGGCGGGGTCGACCGGCGGAGGGTGAGCAGGGAGGAGCGCGGGTGACAGGAGGCGAAGATCGAGTGAGGGGAGGTGGAGCTCGGCCAGTGGAGGGTGAGGTGTAGGTGAGGGGTGGCGGAGGGCAGACGAGGGGAGGGTGAGCAGGGAGGAGTGAAGGAGCGGCGCGCAACAGGAAAAAAACAGGAGGGGAGAAAAAGGGGGCGACGCGGGTAGGGTTAGGGTTAAGAGAAAAAGAAAAAAACAATAATAAAATATAATAATAAAATAATAATAAATATTAATAAAAAAAATAATTATTATTATCATTTATTATCCATTTTATTTTGAGTAATAATAATAATAATATCAATAGAAATTTAAAAAGAATAATATTAAAATAAATTTAAAGATCATTTTATTATTATCATCTGCCAAAATTATATTAACATGTCGATTTAAACAGTCATAAAAAAATTAGTTATCTTATGTATCAGGCAACCGCGCATTCCCCAGGGCCGAATGCATGGACACCGTTAACAGCGCGGTGACCGCGCTCCGGCCCGAGACCCACCGAAAAGTATAAAACTTCAAAAAAGTTCAACCAGGAACCCAACTAAACCTCATCCAAACAACGCGAGACCAATAAAATAAACAAATAGGTAGTGTTCGTGGTTGGAGTGTGAAAATTCTCCCCACCACAGACACTTTCTTCCCCCAAAAAGTCACCAAGCCAACAGTCGACCCCACTTGAGTCCATGCCCAGAGAAAAAAATCATAGAAAACCGAGAGGCTTGGGGTGACCATTACCAACACACATCGCACCCGACCAACTCAAGAAAAAACATTACTTGATGTTAAGGGTAGAAAATGGGAGGGTTCTCCCCACCACAAAAATTTACTAACATGGAAACCTGCAACTCGAACACACCACCCCAGGGGGGGCAGCGAGGGAACTCCCCAAACTGAACTCATCCCACATTCTCAATTATAACGGAACAACTCCATCACTAGGATTAAAACTAGTCTAGGAAAACTGGCACACTGAGACACTGGGAAGGAGGAATACACTACAAAACTCTAACAAATTATATGAAACCCCACGGAGAGGCGTCCGGCCTAATAAAGATCCCAGAAACAACACCCATTAATTTCAAAAAACCAAACATCCCCCTAACTTTTACAGCTAAGACCATACTCAAAATCAGAATAGGTTTGTTTATCCCTAGCCCCAACACCCTTTAATGAATTTGAATTATTTAGAAGTTTCACTAAGAGTATATGAGGCTACTTGGGTTGCGGTATAACGAGATCATCACGTGACCACAACAAGGATGAGCTTACAACAATGACAAGAATATAACAAAAAAACATTGGATATTTCCCTTCAGAAAGCTGAAAACATAAACTGAAGAGAGGTTCTACACACCCTCGACAACTCCTGACTGTGCACGAGCTTCACCCCGAGACCTGTGTTTGGGGCTCTGATGGCTGAAGCATCCCCTGCCTCACAGTCAGGCATTTTCATTCTCCAGTCCCCAACTTCTTCTTCTCGGCGATTCAAACGACCACAATGGTGACATGTTTTTCAAAGGGATGAAATATAATGGCTTAGAATGCCCAAACTGGCCATACTAGTGGCACACAAGAGGATGGTCGGACAAACTGGGAGTTGGCACTGACGAAGATGGTGTCTTGGCGACAGGTTCCTCCGACATGCACTCCTTTCCATATGGGGAACCTTCTCTAGAGCCAATTACCATCAAACACACCCCAATCTTCAACGCTGGTGAGACATCTATCTTTACTAGTTCAGAACTAGACCCTCAAATAAACTTGATATGGTACGAACCCTAACAACCCTGGTAGTTTCCAATAGCCTGAAGACCCACTCCAATTTCATAACCACACAACTGCCTCTAACGGACTTTGATTACATTGATCGATAGGCAACATGCAAAAAGAACTGAAAACTGGGCATGACTCATTAGAAACCTTAGAGACCTTTCTGGGTGGCATACTCAGAACAACACGAGAAACACTAATGAAACCGGCATCTAGCCAAAACTCAATCAAAAAAACAGCTCGAGCCAAGGGAAACAAACTCATAATCTAAACATATATAAACAAAATCATAAATTACCTTTCCAAAACCATCATTTCTTTAAGATTTTAAAACTCACCTATGGAACCTTATGAACAATCCCATGTGCATTCATTCAATCCCGCTCACATCACCTGCAAACAAGTGCCCCCACGCACCTCCATACATACCCACGCACGTGTGACCCTTCATAAGGAGTGTCAAGGTTCAAACACTTCTTTTCCTTACCAAATCCAAACACATACCAAGTTTTTCCAAACCAATACACCTTCTCTTCAAAAACCCACTTTAGTAATTTTAAAAACAATTTGGAAGAAACACCTTTCCATTTCAAAACTAGTTTCACTTTTAAGGCACACTCAAACCAACCGAGATTAAAACAAAATACAAGCAAAAAAAACCACCGGAATGAAGAACTAGTGCATATGCCTAACTCGGCGACATGGTGGTGATCCATATCCAAAGTATGGTATATCACTAAAAGGGCCTTGAACTGGACACTTGGACTCCACATGGGTCACCACCCCATGTGAGGCCACAACATGAACCAGTTCTCCTTCATTATCATACCTCAAAACATAACAACCAAAGGAAAAGACTCAAAACCCAGACTACCCATGTTAACTAAGGTCTCGTCACGGGCGGGGGGGATCAAGCACCAACTCGTAACCTACCTCATGAGTCCTAACAAATCCTAATCTCCTTCTACTAGACACCCCAAATAACAAGAACCTCCCTCTGATACCATTTTGTCATGAACTAGCCCGGGGCGAACCTGAACTGGTCACCCAAGCCATTTCGTGGCAAATCCCGAAGGGCGTTCCCGATCCCCACAGGTTGGAAACCAGTACCGGGCATCAAAATCAACTGTTGGGAATGATTTGGCCCATTAGCAAAAGATAAATAGATAAACAAACTGACGATAACCAAAAGAAACTAGCAAAGAAAAGAACATAAACCGCACATACCTCCTTGTGACCCTTGGGTCACCCCCCAACTCGAAACCATGCTACTCCAACATTGAGAAACTGAACCAGAAACCTGTAAGAGAAACCAAACCTGCAACTAGAAAGATATAATAGGCGTGAGCACTGAGATGCTCAGTAGGGATGCTAAGAATAAACCACTGAATCCAATAATTCTCTCTTCCAAAACAGTCCACTAAGACAAGTTTGAAATACATATATGAAAGTAGGGTTTTCACATTTTAAAATATGCAACATGTTATTATCATTTAAAAACCCAACACATGCTACACACCATTTCCAAAATCATTTTCCATTTTATAAATGAAATCCAAAATAGAAAAATATCAAATCTAGGATAGAGTGAAACAAGTAAAAGTGCAAATGAAAATAAACCAATGCACCGAAAAGAAAACAAGCAATGTAAATGCTCAGTAACCATGGGTGATCCTAAACATCCCTAGAAGACCCCTGGATGTACTCGGTTTTGGAACCACCTGCCGGCATATGGTGAATCTCCTAAGTCTATAACCAACTGGCCGCCCTAACTGACCAATCCAGTGGCAACGCTCACCTAGCCTAACAATAAATCCAGGGGGTACCAACCCGTCTAATCAGGGTTGATCAGCAACCATCACTCGGTCATCTAAAATATGCCTAGGAACCCATGTTGTTTATAATAATACTGTGTAATTAGGAAGGCCCTCGCACGCATGACTCATCTCACTACACTTGCTTACCCCAAACATGAACGCTTCCAAAACGTTTGCCCAAGAAGGGTTACCCTAGATAGGAGTGCCCCATATACTTATATATATGCATACATGTCAAATATACAAAGTGTCCACCAGTCCGTCACATCATTCGGTTATCAAAACCACTTTATCCAACACTTATAGTTGTAAATCGGGCCTCTCATTTTACATAATCAAATGCCTTTATGAAAACATTGCACAAGGTCTTCTAAAATGACTCTAAACACCACTTTTGTATTTAAAAATACAAACGGGCATATACTCATGGATTTCTTTTCAAACCAATTTAAATAACTACACGCATAGGCCCACATCATTTTGAAAACAAGAACTACTTCTAAAACCAAGGATTCGAGAAAAATAACAATTTAAAGAGACCTGAAATCATTTCTACAAAAGCACTAAGTTCCACATAACTAACCAACACAGGACAAACAAGTTCCATAAAATTTTTCTACTAGAAAACACCACTCAACAAGTCCAACAGTACCATTTCCAGATAAAGGCAGTTAGTTCCAACCACGTTGGCAAGGTATAAAAAAGTGCATAAATAAAGAAGCATCCAAAAATCCATTTTTGATCAAACCTTTCAACAGAAAAAACACGGTCATAAGTTAACTATAAAAAAATATAGGTGAGAAACATAATCTAAGATTTAATTAATGTAACACAACCTTGAATGGATTAAAACTAGGAGCAAGGGCATCGAAACACCTACACATAACTAAGGGACTATTTCAAAGCAGTTTTTAACACTTTTAACCATCGAATAAACACTACAATGAATAAAATATCAGGATGATAAGGGTGTGAATAATATCTATAGATCAAATGAAATCATGAAAGTGACTTTGGAAAGCTTTGGAAAGAGAGAAAAATGGAAACTCCTACCTCGAAAAATAGTCACACCAAGCTTTTTAACTCGAACCACACCCTGCTCACGTGCACGCACTTTGACAAAAGTGCACGCACTTGGAGATGATCTCAACTCCCTGCGACAACTTCTGACACCCAAAATGAGTGTGGTGAAGACCCTCGCACATCCAATAAAATTACAGGGACTAAGAGACATAAACATGACCGAAAAATAAATAATTAATTAATTAAATAAAATGTGCAACAAGACAAAGGACGAAGAACATCACCTCGGACAGTGGTGGAAACCCTGAAAACACACGGCAAGCCGAGATTGCATCCAAAAAAAACATCACCCGCACTAATAATAAAATAGAAGGGATTTAAAACCACAATAACGATAATAAAATAAATTCACATGCGATAACAAAAATTTTACCTAGGATGGTGGCGGTGAACCAAAACGTGCGGCGAGGCCAGACATGCTTTGCAACCAACAGCGGACGATCCGAAGTGATCTAAATCACTTTGCCTTCGACGGTGGCAGACAGAGCGAGGTCCAACCAGGTGAAGAGAAGCCAGAAGTAGGCTAGCCAGAGGCGGGGGCTCGCCGGAGGTGTTCGTCGGTGAGGCGGAAATGCCGGAGGGAGCGGGCTGGGCAGCGGGGTTGCCGGAGGGGCAGGGCGGCGCGGCTGGGCGCCGGGGCGGAGCGAGGCAGGGTGCTATAGTGGCTGGGTAGGGCGCGGCATCCGGAGCACCGGGGGTGTAAGGGGAGGCTGGGACGAGGGTATCAGGGTGCCGGAGGGTGCGTCGGGGCAGCAGGAGGAGGGCGTTGTGGGTGGCGGAGCGCGAGTGAGAGGAGGCGGGGTCGTCCGGTGGAGGGTGATCTGGGAGGAGCATGGGTGAGGGGAGGCGGAGCTCGGGTGAGGGGAGGCGGAGCTCAGCCAGTGGAGGGAGAGGCGCAGGTGAGAGGAGGCTGAGGTCGGACGAGGGGAGGGTGAGCAGGGAGGAGCCCAAGAGCGGCGCGCAGCAGGAAAAAAACGGGAGGGGAAAAAAAGGGGGCAACGCGGGTAGGGTTAGGGTTAAGAGAAAAAGAAAAAAACAATAATAAAATATAATAATAATACTAATAAATATTAATAAAAAAATAATTATTATTATCATTTATTATCCATTTTATTTTGAGAAATAATAATAATAATATCAATAGAAATTTAAAAATAATAATATTAAAATAAATTTAAAGATCATTTTATTATTATCATCTTCTAAAATTATATTAACATGGTGATTTAAACATTTATAAAAAAAATTAGTTATCTTATGTATCGGGAAACGGCGCGTTCACCAGGGCCGAACGCACGGGCACCGTTAACGGCGCGGTGACTGCGCTCCGGCCCGAGACCCACCGAAAATTATAAAACTTTGAAAAAGTTCAACCATGAACCCAACTAAACCTCATTCAAATGACCCGATACCAATAAAAGAAACAAATAGCTGGTGTCCATGGTCGGAGTTTGACAGATTAGTTATGCATAATTTTTTCAATTTATGTTAAGTGTTTCACTAGTTCTATGAGTATACATTATGTTTCATAATTCTATTATCTAATCTAGTGTATTAAATTATTTATAAATATAGCATATCATAAGAAATATAAATCATATCAATGCATGTACTTTATGTAGGGATTTCCCTCCTAGACAAGATAATGAAGCTGGAGTTGGAGCTATAGTGGAAGTGATCGAATTATAACCACATTAGAGAAGTTGACTGTGGTTATATGCCTGAATGGCCCAAAGGCCTTATATTTTTATTGATTTTTGATAACCCCCCTTTCAATGGATGAATAGTAACCCTTACAACTCCCATAGGCTCATATATTACAAGGCTCATAGGCTTAGGAGATTACATGACCCGAAGGTCTTAGGGAATTCAACTAGACTATCTACAAGGAACTGCCCCTCCCCAGAATCTGCATCATGATAGTAGCTCTCCACCTTCGCATGGTCGTCTGGCTAGGCTTCCCGTGCAAGCACAAGCTGGTCCAGATGGAATAGCCATACCCTCTCATTCTGAAAATCCATTTGGCTCTGCTCTATTGATTTCACCTACTATGAATCCTCTTCTAGGGATGCCCTTTTAGTCCTTTCTCAAATCCTGACCATCTTCTGCCATTTCTGAAAGTTGTGTTAGGACTGAAGGTACCGGAGCTCCTCGATGGCTAGCTGAATCTCTAGATTTCAACCTCAGAGTTCACTAAAACCTTCGTTCTTCTGAAGTTAACTCTGATCTCAAGGTTTAAGCAATGAAGGTCATTGGTCGATTCATTTGATAGGTTCGTCTTCGATACTTGGGATCTCCAAGAGTGGGCAACGGTCGGGTTTCTTGATAATCATCATATTATGATCAGGTTCTCTTCAAAGGAAGACCTCATATGTGCCTAGTCGAAGGCACCTTGGCGTTGTAATGTATGTCATTTTTTCTTGTTCCGGTGGTCATTCGATTTCCACATGAATCGAGACTCACCGACCGCGATGATTTGGGTTAGTTTTCCTAACCTTCTGTTGCCATTTCAAAATCCCTCAGTTATCCAAATGCTTGGTAACCTACTCGGTATGTATCTTTTCCCGGATGGAATAACCGCTGATGTCTGTCATCTAGTTTTCTTGAGGATTTTTGTGTAGATGGATGTATCTAGGGTTCCATTCAATTTCATTTGGGTTACGATCGGAGAAGAATATAGGTGCAGGCAGAGAGTTGTCTACGAGAGCTGGACTAAGTTTTGTGTTTCCTGTAAACGGTTGGGGCATGCTTCTGAATTCTTCTGATGGAGACCTTCATCGTTGGTGGGTAGGGGCTTTGTCCCTCAATTGATGGAGGATGGTCTTAGGGATGGGTAGGGAACAACTCAGATGACGTCCAGTGTTTATGACAAGGTTTATCTAGTTTTTGAGACAACAAACTTGGGTCTGTATGCAGCGGGTGAAGAGGCCAGAGATAGGGGAATTCGTTATGTCTAGTTTAGGAGGCACGATCAGTTAGTGAGGTAGAGGTTAACTCTGCAGCGGGTGTGGAGGCTCTTGGCACAAGCGTGGTAGCTCACCACGTTAACCCGATGGTTGCGGATGTGTTTAGTAGGTTGAAGAGGGATCTGGAGAGTTCCTCCAGCCGTGGTGAGCAGGATAAAGGGGAAGAACACCAGCTTGAGGAGATTCATGCGAAAGTCCAGGGAAAGGGTGATAAATCTATTTTGGACAAGATGGAAAATGAAGGGAAGGTGGACCTATCTGGTCTGATGGCTGAGAGGACATGGGTGGGCAGTGTGGATATGATTAAGGGGAGCCAAGGGCTTGATATGGACAAGATGGTTCCAAATAGAGGTGGGAAAGAAGGGGTACTGAGTTCAATTTCTTTTAGAAATAGGTTTGAAGGCCTTTCAGAGGATGTTTTGAGCTCTGATTTTGATATTCCAGGTGAGGGGAATGAAGTTGGGGAGACATTTTCCAAAGGGAGTGTGCACGGGCACTCTGCTGATGAGGCTCTAAGACCGAAGAACACTAGGGGTTCCAGAATGAGGAAGGGGAGGAAAGACTATTCTTCATTACCACCTCCTTTGAAGACTTGATCAGCGAAGAAGATGAGTGACAAGAGAATGGCTATGGAACCTCTAAGACATCGGAGGCCAGGGGAGCAAGACTGTCAGTCCTCGGTCATGCTTTTAATATCTGAAGAAGAATTGATAGAACAGGTCATATTGCTCAACGCTACAGAGGAGGAGGTGGATAAAATGATGGGGAGGTATCTAGAGGTGTCCCTTAATGAGGATCAATATTCTTGGATTGAAAAACAAGACTCAATTTTGGTAGGGGGTTTCAATCATGGAAAGATCAGTGTTGAGGAGTACATTTAGTCTTGGGACCAACTAGTGTCTTCTTTTGAGAATCGGATATTGGAAGAAGTAGATTTAAATTTATCATCCTTAACATGGAAACTATTTAGGGAGATAGACTTTGGTAATATTAAATTCCTTTTTAGAGACATAACTTAAGATGGTTGGCGGGTGTGAGTGAATCGGTTGTGTGAGTTGTGGTTTCTTCGGGTCCCCTTTTGTTTTTCTTTACAGTTTTGTTTTTTCTGGTTTCCATCTTGCTTCTTAGACCTACTCCGAAAGGGGATCGGAGCATTAAGTCTTCATTGATGCAGGTCTCTTAGAATTGGATGCTTGAGAGGGTATGGCTTTTCCATCGGTTCTGTGCCCGTGCTTTTTCACAGGACTTCTTGCTGAGGGGTCCTGTGTTTGTGAAGGCTTGTTATTGGCTCACTTGATGGGATGGGGTGGTCCAATTTTTTTCTTTGGTTGTATGTGGTTTCTAACTTTTCCCTTAAAGTGTTTTATTATAAAAAAAAGTAATTTTAAGTCATTACCTGCTATAGTACCCGCATAGTGTATAGTTCTGCAACAGTACCTTCAAAGTGTACAGTTCTGCTATAGTCACCCACACAGTGTACAACTCTTCTACAGTACTGCTACAGTGACCTAGAAATATGCCTCTACCTGGTTTTGAACCTGGTTCTCATGGATTCACTTAAGGATACTTCACCAACTGGGTTGAGGCTCATGTGCATACTGAGGATATATGTAATAACCTTTCTCATATAGAGTAGAAATAGGATCCACAACATTGTGTAATGATGTTATAATTATTAATGAATTATAAAACTATATAATTCAATGGGACTACAAATCCACTTTTAGATGAGCAGTTTATAAGTTCCTTAGAAAATATAATTTTCACTCTGGGAAGTAGTGAAAGTGAGAATTCTTTCATAGTAATTTATAATATCTTAGGAGATATAGATCAATGGTGTTAATTGATTCAAAATATTAATGATAATTAAGAAATAGTAATCGTGGTGTGGAAGTATTTAATGGCACTATTGCTAGAAAATTATTTTACTCATGAGAGATGAGTAGATATAGAAATAAATTTCTCGAGTCTAAGATAGAAAAAATAAGAAAATTTTTCTATGTTTGAAGAAAACACTACAAGTTTATCAAGTCATATTGTGGACTACGTATGTAATCCAAAAATAATGATTAAAAATCTCATTTATGGGATTAATAAAGTACTTAATAGGTCACTAGTCCCCCAAATATTATCATCATATAATGACATAGTATCATGTGTTATCATGATAGAGAAAAATTATCCAAGTCTTATGGATTTGAAGGGAAGAAATAAAATAGGAGGATGGTAGAGAAAAAAATGAAAAAAATGGAATAAGGGAAAGAATTATTTTCCCACATGTGATACTTGTGTAAGGAAACACCTTGGTACATGATTAAAATAGAAAGGATTTTACTTCTACTATGGTGAAAAATGCCACCATGATCACAATTGAAAGGGAAGGAAATAATCTACCAATATGTAGTTCTTCCAATATAAAGATACGGGGAACTACAAAAATGAATTCCCCAAGAATCAAGGAAATATACCTCAAAATAGGCTAAGGGATAAAGTTTAATCTAATGTTATTACTACAGATGAATTGGATTGATTAATGTTCTTGTGATTGGACATAATAATTTTATTATAGGTGTATTTTAATCAACTATATTTTGGTTGTAATAATTATTAAATGTATAAGGATTTTACCATGGTATTATTTCTTAAATGATTTTAAATCATGTGTTTAATGGTACTAATAAAATTGATTCAGTGGAATGTTAAACTTCTTGGAAAAACATGATTTAGGGAGGATAAAACTTAATATTTTTTTTAATGATTATATAATAATTATAAAGAGGTTTTTATGGAGGTATTGGTAACCTTTAAGGTTTATCTGATCTTTTATTTTGAATTAATTAAAGGAAATAAAAATTGGTAAAATTGTTGGAATTTTATTATTATGGTTTTAGAAAAAAAACCATATTCCAGGTGAAAAGTATTCACATCTGGAAAGGCCATGGGGCTTAAACCCCCAATCGAAAGATGAAATGGTTTTAACACCTACCACTAACTTACATGAAGTTCTAGTTAATATGACAATATTCTTAGTTAAACAATTTGAAAGATAAATATTAATGTTGAACTAGTGGTCTTACTATTGAGGTTTAGAGATTAATTTATTATAACTTTGGATAACCATATTGGTTTTAAAATTATATATAAATCGATGGAAAGACTTGTAACTTTTTTATGGATATTATGATCCGATAAAAGATAATTTTAGCGCTTTGAGCATAAAAATTTCATATTGTATATTCATTTATAATAGTAATAAATGAATAGTAGAATGATCTTAGCACAATAAAAAGATGAAATTTTGCCTATGAAATATAAAAATATCAAGTATATTTTCATATACTATTTTTCTGTAAGGTAAACGAATTCCTCAACTTTAGGAAAAGGATATTGATGAAAAATGTTATCATAATACATTCATTTATTTTGAACTAATAGTATTTTAAATCTTCACATATTTATGGTTTTTAGGTCAATAACTTTCCATTTGTAATTCACTTTATTATGATCAATGACCTTTATCACTCTCTATAATTATGTATGCTTTTTCTGTGTTTGTATCTTCACTTTCCTCCAATTCACTCCAACATAGAAACACAATAATTTGATATCCCATATAAAATTTTTAATACTATTTAGATATTATTAAGCATAGTTTTTATTGAATCTTTTTATGATGTGTGTTTTCAATGAATTTATTTTCAAATTTGAAACCCTTTATTATCGATATCAAGATTAAATTATGGGGGCACAATTTAATTAAAGTGGGTTGAATGTATCACCCTGATATTTTAAGATAGGAAAATAATTTTTTATAGTGTGTATAAAATGAAAAACTAATCTTAGAATATAATATAACACCTTTATTATTTATTATATATTTATAAATTCATTCACTTTAATAGCTTTTAAGGAAACCATCACTGGGTTGGAACAAAACTCGACACGCTATTAAAATATTATTGTTTAAACATGACCATTATAACATATACTTTAAGATAGAGGGTATGAATAAAAATAAATAATGGAAATTTTATGTTTTACACATGTATAAAATAAATACAATGGTTATATATTAATTATAAATAAAATAATAAATATTTTAAAGAGAAATAAATGTTTTTTGAAAATTTATATTTTTCTGAAATATAGATTTGTCATGCATTGTATACATAATTTAAAATACATTTTTAACACTTTTATGAGATCTATTTGAAAAAATAAACTTTATATTTGAAATAATAATATCTAAATTATCATAGGTTGATTTTTTGGAATTTTTATGAAATGTTTTATTTTTCATTAATAGGGGAAAATAATAAATTTTATTTAAAAACTAGATTTTCATTTAAATTATTTATAAAGTTAAATTTTTTTTATAATTGGTTTTAAAATAAAATTAGTTTAATTATATATCAATTAATCCAATTTAGTTCATTGGAATAATTTTTATATTAAATATTTATATAAAAACTTTGTAAACTTTTGAACAATTTCTCTTCAAAAACTCGATTTCATGATGTGTCTACAAGATTGATTTTAAATTAAAATTTTCCAATTATAAGAATTTAATTTGTTAAAATGGATTAAATATATGGAATTTTAATAATTTATATTACCTAAAAAGGTCATATTATTCTTTGACCAAAATGAATAATGAAAATGATAAAAATTAATTATCGTCATTAAGGTAAAAATAGATTTAACAGCGGTTAAAATAAAAATATAAGTGATAAAATGACATAAAACCTTTTCTAAAATATATTTAATGGAAATATTTAGACATTATAATGTCTAAAGTTTTATAATAATCCATTTTTGACCCTTTTTCATGTGAAAATGTGGGTACACTTTTCTCTTTTCAAAAATTACAAGTGTGCCACTCACCTCACTTATAAAAGGAAACCCACTCTCCTCTCTTATATACTCCTTAAAACATTTTTTTTATGTAAATACCTACCCAAATAACTTCCTAAATTCCATTCCATCATCCTATAATCCTCATTTTGGGAATAAATCCAGCCTATTAATGATTTTGGTGCAAGCCTAAGGAGGTTGGCCGAAGAAGAGGCAAAGTTCTTCAATGGGCATTTTTATTTTATTTCTTCCTCCAACTACTTAAATTATTAATAAACCATGAATATATAATAAACTTGTTACATAAACTTATATATTTTTAATGTTAATAGAATGATATAAAACTATCCCCCCTTCCATCAAATGGGCTATGAAATCATCATTTCTGTGTAGGGTGGAGAACTGCCTTACGAACTGATATAATTAATTTTTCCATTACCACCTCTCATGGTTGGGTATGATGATGGATATAAAGTATATATATAATATTTATATTATAATTATACCCCTATATTAATTGTATCATATATATACCTTTTTATTTTTCATTCCTTAGGGTATACAATAACATCACTCTTATGTACTGAGGACTACTGCCTCGTGAAGCAATGTGATTCATCTTTCACTAATGCTTTAAATAGATGGTGATAAGGATACAATTATTAAATATAATTTATATATATTACAAAATTATCATATTCATGACATATTTATCATTCTAAAAATATAATATATCATTTTTCTTCTTACCTTTTCAGTTACTCAAAGATGATAATGTTGTTCGTGTTTGTGTGGACTACCGCCTTCATATAGCAATGTGACTATCTTTTCATTTATACACCACATGTATGATATATATAAGTATATTTAAACGAATAATATTTTAACTTGATATTATTATCATTCTGTAAAAATAAAATATCATTTATCTTATTTCTATAATGATCATTGATAAATGGAAACGGTACTCATGCGTATGTATAGCCTACCATCTACATGATTATAATGTAGTTTATTTTTCATAATAATATTTCATGACTAGTTTTAAAATTATAATTTATGTATAAATATGATAATTATTTCATGATTTTTATTCCGAAGATGATTAAATAATGACCATTTTGACCATAGTCAACCTACCAAAGTCATTTTTGACACATAAGAAATATATTATCGAAACATCTGACATAAAATTAAATGATTAAGTAATCATATATAACATGGTAATAATTTAAATAAAATGAATAAAAAAATAAAAAATTATAAATAAAATAAATAATTAACATAATTTTATTATTCATGAAGATAATGAACGTACGTGATGAGTCAGACTCAAGGTAAGGGTTTTCATCTCACGTTTACTTTCATGATACATACACCCTTGTTGATACTCTTTTTTATCACATGTATGAAAAGGTGTCAAATGGAAATACCTTAGGGAAAAGATATGGAAATAAGTGGAAAAGGTTAAGGTTTGAAAAGGCCCCAACGGTTTTTCACTCAAGCCCCCCAAGTACCATCGGTGCACAAGCTACCTACGCAGAACCCTACATGGGTGACCTATGCGCAACACTTTAATGAGATTAAACCTTCACCTATGGACCTATATTTTTCTATAAATATGATCATGGGTTTGTAATTTGTATGGAAAATTTTTTTTCTAAAGGCTAAACAACACTCTTTTATCCCTAGTGCTTCACTCAATCCTTATGTAACCCTCTAGTTAGATTTATAATAGCTAAATAATAAGTAATTAAATGGGGGATAGAACTGAAGTCCTCCCATGGATTAAAATAAAAAATACCCACATAAGGAATTCACACAACCCCTAACTCATGAAGACTAGTGTGGGGTTACCTTCTTGAACTAGGTGCATATGCGACTCACCTTTGAGAACACCTGTGGATACCCTTGAAGGCTTGAGTAAGGTATCACTCATGTGTAGTCACTTAAGTATTCTCTCACCCAAAGTGATACAAATTTTCTCAGTCCTACCTACATAGATCACCCCTTATGAGATCCTACATAGTTCACCCTAATCTTCATCTTGCACAATCTATTCATGAGGTCATCCTTAAATCCATCCATGATAGGTCCACTCCTTGGTTGGTTTCATTTTATGAAAGGGACCATGTTGAAACCTCCGTTATGACCTTCTAACTTTCAAAACCTTGGTGAGTGGAACACCAGTGTTCCCTCCACTTGGGTTTGTATACCTATGGTCATAGGTTTCCCTCACTTGTCTGATTTTCCAGTCAGGGTCCTCAGGGGGCGTGTGGGTTTGTATCCCCATGGTCATGAGGACCCTTACCCCAAGGAATGTTTCATGGAGTTCCCATTCTTGGATATTGGGTTTCGTACCGTGTCTTTTCCTTCTCATCTCTAAGATCATGAGCCATAAGTTTCCAGTGGGAAGGGTGAGGATTATGATTTCTTTTATGTTCAAAAAGGAATCATATATTCATCCCACTATTGAACCGATTATAGGTAATCCTCCTTGTATTTATCCCATAGCCTTTCATGTTGGAGGTTTCATTCTTTGTCCTCTCTACTTATGTGTCCTTCACCTTCATTCCCTCATCACAGTAAAGTGAAGAGGAAAGTTCCATAACCTTAGCCTCTTCTAGAGACATTATCATTATTTTTTCTATTTAACTATGATAACTCTGATTCAAGCTAACCAGGACACATAAGAATCCTACCTAAGGCCCAATATAAATGGGAATACTCTTTAAGAGTATGACCCAAATGTAATCCCATTAATTTGTGCATCCTCCTTAGTAGTAAGCCCCGAGTAAACCCTCAAATCAACATGAGTTAAAATGTCCCTCATGGTCCCTTTACATGTAATCTTATACAGGAATAATCACAAACTTAATCCTCTCAAATGACCATACTTCCCTATGATACATACCCGAACTGCATGGGATTTTATTCCCATCAAATTAGGATACATAAGAAGCCTATCTGAGGTTCAAACCCAACACCTCAAATCAAACTTGTTCCCCCTAGTCCATATTCATGGTAGGGTCTAAATTCAAATGGGAAATTCATATCCCTTTTAGGTTCCTTGGGAATCTTAGGCATAGGTCCCACAAAAAATCTTGACTAGGAACCTTCTACCTAGATGTCCTCGCCACATAACATTCTACTATATTTTTGGGTCCTTATCACATGAACTTAAAAGTTATGATGTACCCCATTAATTATCACTAAACTATGTGGTTTTTTATTCCTTTCATGAGGATACGTAGGAATCCTATCATATGGGTTCGATCCAAAACATCAAAACAACTCTCATCTCCCTAGTGGATGATAAACTCCAAAGTAACCTCAATCTCCCTGGATGACAATAAAATCCAGAGTTCCCCACTATGTGTCTTGAAAACCATCATTGTCGTGATAATGAACAAATAATATCTTAGTTGTATATGAGAAGATACCATTGATGGAGAACTTTGGATAAATATTGATATCTCCATTGATGAAGAACCTTGGATACATATAGATGATTATAAGATCTATACATGATAATAATTGATTTTTAATTCTATTTTAATCCACATCATACTTTTGATTTAATAAAGGGTTCATTAATATGTCTTAAATCTATAATAGAGTCCCCGAGTAGGCAACAATTCCCCCCAAAAGGGTGTGATGAGCCCTCCCGCCCATCCTCTCGACCAATCAAAGTTATTAAGAATCATCATTAAAAACACATTATGAGAACTTTCCTTTGTAAAGTAGGTCCCCATTGATACAAAACTATTGGGTTTTTCTAGTTCCATGAAAAAACTCATTGGAAACCATTCAGAAATAGTGATTCCTAATCAGAACACACATTCTGAGGGGAAATAGCCATATTCACCACTTATTTGTTTTTTGGGGTGTATATAATGCCCTTTTTATATTTTATATAATTAATTAATTTATCTTCATGTTATTTAATGTTTGATTTAAAATTATTTCTTCCATGGGGTTTATGATTCAAAATTCACCAAAGCGGTAATTTTTTATTTCACAATCTCATTATTATTCCGGATTATTTTTGTTTACGTCTCCCTTGGGGGAATTAATTGATATTTATATCCAAAAATAAATATATTTTCTTCTCCTATGATTATTCATGAATTTTTTTAATCAATAGTACTATTTTTCTTCTCTTAGTACTTAAAATGATTAAGAAAATTTTTTTATGAAAATCTGAATTTATCTCTCTCTTTGTTCAAAAATAATTTTCCTTCTAAAGCCGTGTTTTCTAAAATAATTAGCATTCCCAAAATTATTTATTAAAGAAATTTTTACCCATATTTAATTTTTTTTTTAAAAAAATAAATGAATCTTCTTGTCATTTTATTAATGAAGAACTTTTCTAACCTTTTTATAGTACCAAATAAATTTTCTTTTTAACTTATATAACATGTACATAATTACTTAATATCATGATCATCATTTATTTGAATATTACTTTGAAAGTTTACAAGGTTAGTTTTAAATAAAAAAATTTCCTAATATTCTAGAAATTATTAGTTTTTAAATTAATTTTAAAAGAAAATGATTTTCATAATCTTTTATGAATTTTTCCAATTTTAAAATAAAAAGGGTAATTTTAAAAGAAAGGTTATTTTCTTTAATAAATGTTCCAAGGGATATTTCAAAATAATTTTCCACATATGAATAAATTCTTTGATGTTAATTAAGATTTAATGGGGATATAATCCAATGATAACATCCTTATTATTTCTATTAATTGTTTATGATCAGTTTGATTGGGGATGTACTATGTTGATACCATTTATTCTACTTTGGATAGTTTGTGATTATGATTATTGATTAGGGAAAGTATTTACATTTTTTATGTTAGTTTTTCAATATGAATTTTTATGTCAATTATGTTTTACCTCTTATATATGAGAAATTTATCAGACTTAGTAAGTGATGGGTGGGGCCCACTATAGCCCCTCGATGCATTGGTAGCTCTCATGAGATAAACTATATTGGTTTTCAGACGAGGAATTACCCATATATATATATATATATATATCTTGGAATAAATCCTAAATTTTACTTAGATGTCTTGGAACAAGGACTAGATGGTATGTTTTATATGTCGAGTATTATACATTTCATCCTTATGAATTCAATTATTGATATTAAGTGTGATTATTCGATTAGTTAGAATATCCATGGTTAAGTTTCAATCTCGTCTGATTATTTATATAGAATTATATGATCATCATGTATTCCTACCATATTATGCTCAAGGTATTGATTAAATGGAATGTGTTTCATTTATTTACCTTCCCATTTTTATTATTCCTTATTTATTCAAAGCTTTAATTGTATTCTTACCCTTATTGAGCATTTGATCTCACCCATTTTTTATGTTTTATTTTACCTAGGGTACCAAGAAGTGTTTTGTGATTGATATTTAGGGATAAACTAAGGGGGAAATGGAATTATAAAATACAATAATTTTTGTATTTTATCTTTCCAATTGTAATAAAAATATAAAGTATATTTACATTTTACCAATACTAATAAATTATTTATTTCTTCGTGATGTGATTTCTTGTATCTTATTCAAATATAACAAAGTAGAAACTGGATCCATGCTATTAGGATTGGGTTGCTACATTTATTTCTCAATGAATTCCATAACCTAATGAAATCCTAGTCTCATCCATGTAATTACATAGAAATATCAATCATAATGAATCCAAATTAGCCTATCATGGCATTCCATACTAATAACCACTTCTAGTAATCCTAAATATGTCATTAGTCCACAATTAATATAATAAAAAATTCAAAAGTATAATACATGTTCATTAATTTGGTTCAATTCATATTTTCAATTAAACAACCATGGTCATAAACATTTAGGGGGTTCTAGAGGTCATCTAAGGCACCCAATTTCTTTATTAAATCACTATGTTATTAAAGAAATCCATAAACTACATCTTTTTGTTCACCAATAAACTTGGCATAAGGAAGAAACCATCACTTTAATATTATCAACATTGTTTAACCCAACTAAACTCAATTTAATAAATCCAATGGATATTATATGATAAATGTAACACCTTGATATTTTAAGATACTAACATTATGATTGATAGAATATGCGACATATAGCACTGGGCCTAAATGACCCCCAAAATATAATATTTAAATATTACCATCATAATCAGTTCATTGGTTTATTGTGAATGAATTAGATTAAAAAATTATTATATATATATATATTATAATCAATAAAAATTTATTGATAATAATCAATAAAGTTTTATTAAAGTCGATTTATTCTTCAAAAAATATGTTTTTGTAAAAAAATATTTTTACAGCTCTTGATGAGAAAATAAAATAATTAATTTTTCCACATTTAGAAAAAATTTAATAAAATTAATTTAATTTTTGAAATCATCATATCAAACTTAAATTAGAGAGAAATTTTGAGATTTTTCTAAAAATATTGATTTTTTAGTGAATAGTGAAAAATACTGCTTTTTTAGAACTATCATTTATTTTCAATAAATTAAGTAACTTAAAAGTTACACTTTGATTTAAATTTTATTTAAAAGTAAAATAAGTATTATTTAATAATTTTTAATATAATTAATTACATTTTAATCATGTTTATACCATATTTTGGTATCCGTTTAATTTTAAGATTAAAAATGTATTTTTCTAAAAATTAATTTTAAGTGCATAATGTTTCTCTATTTTAATTAATTAAAATAATATGTATTTATTAATTAATTAAATTAAATTTATATATTATATATCTAAATATATTAATTTAAATCCATCCCATATTTATTACTGTTAATATAGTTAATATAAGATCATCTTATGCTTAAAAATCCATTTCTTGGAAAGCCATTTTTTGACTCTATTTGTGGGTTAATATTTAAATTAAATTTTCAAAATTAAATGAATTTAATTTGGTAAAATGAATTAAATGTTTTTAATATAAATAATTAATATTATTTAATAAGTTCAACTTATGTTTTGGTCATAATGAAAAGTGAAAATAGTAAAAAATTAATTACCCAGGTTAATGTTAAAACAGGTTTATCAGGGGTTAAACAAAAAGATAAGGATAATTTTTCCAATTAAACTTATAAAAAAACTATTTAAAGGTAATATTTAAACCTTATACTATCATAAAATCTAATATAAATTCATTTGGAATAATTGTTCTTAAGAAAACATTATCATTTTGTTTTCTTTTGGGCAATTTCCAAGTGGTTTCCAAGAAGGTCACCTCTCGCAATTATAAAAGGGAACATCCTAGCTTAACTTATTCACATATATAAATACATTTATCCAAAAAAACCCAGAAAAAAGTATCTCCCCAAAATCCTTATCTACATTCTCTAGGTTTTTTGTCCTCCGAAAATACCGATCCTAGGGTCATTAATAAGTGATCCAAAGGAGGTTCTTCTAAGCAAAGAGTCTTCACTGAGATATTTATTTTTATTTCTTATTTTAACACCATAAATTATGTATTAAAATATAAAATATAATAACACCATTATAGCCTATATAATTAAGTTTTATTATGTTTATTTCAAAATATTAATCCATCTCCTTCTCTATGAAATGGGAAACAAATCCATCGCTCGTGTGTACGGAGGACTACCTCCTTACAAACCAATGTTATTTGGTCTCCATTACCAAATCACATGGATAGTTATAATGATGTAAATAATGAATATATATGATAGATATGACATGATATTAATTCTTTAAAATCAATATAACATCCATTCTCTTACCATTTCACTCGTTAAGGGAATGATATCATCACTCATGTGTACGTACGGCCTACCATCTCCATGAAGTGATATGATTAAATTTCCATGTAAAACATTAAATAATGATTATAAAATTTTACAAAATGAATATATTTATGATATTTATAATATTAATATCATTATTTATATTATGTAACTATATCATATGCACAAGAACAGTAACTTCTGTGACAAAACATACATGAAAAAACGAAGTAGTTAACACCCAAAATTATGGTAATGATGAAATATTGTTAGAAAAAAGGTAATAAGATGTTATAATAAGATCATATATTATAAAATAAATATTAATATAAATATTTTATAAATTAATAATATGTTTAAAACCATTAAATAGTAGGATAAATCATTTTTAACTAAAGGGAAACGTGAGGTAAGATTTTGTCTCAATTTCCTTTCATTAAGGTATATTGTAACGTTATAAACATAATTTCATTTATATGGTGTATATACTACTCCTCTCACATATTATTTCATTAATAATTCATAATTAATTGTATTTTAAGTTTCAATTTGAGTTATTTCATCCAAGAGGAATTTTACTTGAATGTTACCGAGTGGTAAAGAATTTTATAACTCAGTTTCTTTTCCTCGGGTTATATTACTTCTCCATTGTCCTTAATATTCTATGATAATGTGTGTAATTTATTTTGATTATTTTATTTTTTATTTACCCTTATTTTATTAGTATTTAAATTTGATACACATAATCAATCCATTGATTAATCCCTACTTCAACGGTATTGTCTTTGTAAGAGAGTTTTTCTCAATTTTCACTCAATTAAGACATATTTGGGATTATACACCTATTTATTTTTATTAGGTGTATATAAAACCCAATTTATATTTTATATCATTTATATATTTATATTCATGGTATTTAATATTTAATTTTAAGTTATTTCTTTAATGGGGGTTTTGATTCAAAAGTTACCAAAGCGGTAAGAGTTTATGCTTTATTCCCATTTTAATCAGGATTTCTTATGCTTGAATTTCAATTGAAGAAAATTATTTGATCATTATATAATAAAACCATTTAATTTTATTCTCCTCTAGTTATTAATGTAATTCTCAAGTAATAGTACCATTTTCCTCCCTTTAGTATTCAAAATTATTGAGAATTTTTTAAATAAAATCGAACTTTATTTCTCTTTTTAGTCAAGAATTATTTTTCTTCCATATAAATGTAATCTAAAAAAAATTTCAAGAATTTTTTAATATTATAATTTTATTTTATAAATTAATTTTTAACCATTTTTTTAATTTTTTAAAAAAAATGGTTTAAAATTATTCTTCTAATTGTTTTATGAACAATGTGATTTTTGACTTGTTTACAGAAAATGTGAAATGAATATTTGTTTTAACATAATCTGAATATATAGAATTTCCTTTAATAATGAACACTAATTTATTTGAATATTAATTTAAAATTTTACATGATTATTGTTTAAATAATTTTTTTCATAATATTAGGTAAATTTTAAGTTTTTGAAAGTGATTTTCAAAGTTAAAAGGGTATTTTCCTAAAATAAGTTTTAATGGTATTTTAATGTATTTTTATTAATAAAAAAAATAACCATTTATTTTATGTATACTCCATTAGGTATATTTTGTAATGATATTTTCCTTATTCTTTCTCTAGATGGTTTATTATCAGATTGATCGAGTGAAGTATTGGCATTCACCTTCTTGATTAATTTTGTATTCACTAACTTTCTCTTGAAACAATCACTTTATTAAGATCATTGGACATTACATTACTCTTAAATATCCATATTTCTTATATAATGGATATGATTATTTCCAAAAATATATTCCATTTTTACATATGGTGTTTTATTTTGAAAGTTATTTGATTGACTAGGGAAAATTTTGATAAATATATATTGTTTACTTAATACTGATACTTCTTCATAAGGAATATTGTTTATAAATTAAATATTTCATTAAATATATGAGAAATGAATTGGAAATGAAATTATGGATGGGGAATATAATTATATATCCCCTATATGCATCGAATGATCTCATGTGAAAAATTAGTAAGTTGGAATTAAATAGTTTTTTGGTGTATACCTACCCATAGATTTAAACTATATTAGTAAAAGGTCTTTATGGTATATATATCATGATGTAATAGATCATAACATCCAATATTAATCATTTATTTTAATGAAAATTTAGTTATTATTATCTATAATATTACACCATTGATATTATCCATGGATGCATTTTGTTCTTGGGTTATTGATTAAATGGATTGTGTTTTAGTTATTTACTTTTCCATATTGATTATTCCTTATCTAATTATGATAGTAAAGTTGTTGATTAAATGGAATGTGTTTTTAGTTACTTACCATTCCATATACTTTATTTATTCAAGATATATTCCATTATATGTAAACTTTAATGAAAATAAAATCTCACCCTTATTTTTTCCTTTCCCCGTGATATGAAGAAGTAATCTATGAATGAGTACAAGGATGAAAAATAATTACTTTTACATTGTTGTAACTTATGTTTCAAAATATAATGCAAGATTCAATTATGTATCTGGTTAATCAAGACTACTGAACTATTTTGTTCTGTGGGATATTATATCTTGTATCTTAATCTAATGTAATAAAGTAACCACCAGATCCAGGCTATTAGAGTTATGGTATTTATAGTTGGTATCAGAGGTAAGTTTAGTAAAAACATTAGAAACTAGATTTAGTAAAAACATAGACTCGGGAACATAAACATATGATATACTTTGAGGATAAGTATAGAAGAACATCCTAAAGTTTTTTTGAGGAAGATATTATATGGTTTTTTCTAGTAATACATCCATGTCTGGATACTACAAGTGGGTGTGGTTCTGGTACAGTTGTACCTAGGGGTAATAACTCCAAAAAGGGTGCATTGTGATTTGAATATATCATCACCTGGTGAAAAACAATGGGCCTTACTATGCACCTATTTTTACACTCTTCAGGGGTATGCTTTGAATAATTCACATTTTCTCTATAACACATTATAAAGTATTTGAATAGATTATGAAAATTACTGACCTATGTAAAGACTAATGTGTCTTAGAATGAAAATAAGGTTTCAAGATTTAGACATACTATAAATAATTACATGGTTTTACAATACGATTATTATCTCTCATGTTATGATATTTGATTTTTTTAATGGTTGTAACTCAAAATAATCGTGTTAACATTCAATATGATAGACCTTATAGTGATTATGAGCAATCAAATGTGATGGTGACTATATTGAAAAATATTTTGATTATTCCTAATCAATTATCCTGATATATGATTAAAAAATTATACTTTAACCAACTCTTAAACTCACCTAAGAATAAAAGGATGGAGTCCATGAAGGGATCAAATAGTGGAGACCATGGAGGAAATAAGGTTTTGTTTCCTTCCTGTCAAAAATATAGAAAGATAACCCCAGGAGAATGTCTCAAAGGAATAGAAAAATGTTTTTTGTGTGAAAAAAAAGGCATAGAGAAATTAATTATTTGGGAAAAGTGAGGAGTTCAATGTATAGAAATAAATTTCATTATAGAGATTCATGTATAGTTTATTGAATTTAATGTGGGGAACTTGGGAATTATCTGAGTTAATTCTCTATTTTTATGTTTAAATCCAATACCAAGGAAGGACCTATGTTGAAGTAAAAGGGTTGAAGTATTTAAGTATTGGTATTTATTAATTATAATGTAGAAATATTTTTATCAATGGTGTTTTGGTTATAAGAATCATGAAACATCCACGGATTGTGTTTTTTTGGAAGAATATGTGTATTAATATAATATTAACTCAGAAATTATGGATACCAACACTGGTTTATAATTTTATGCTTAATCATAAGTTCAAAGTCTTAAAAACACCTTTAATAGTTTTTAGTGATGGTATTTTTATGTTATTAGGGAAATTTTAGGAGATGTTTTATTGGTTTAAGGTATATATAACCCTTAGGCTCAATATAAAGTATTATTTGAGGAATAATTCTTACTTCATAAGTTTAAGGGTATTGATAACCATTAGGGTTAATATGATCACTGATGTTAAGGTAATAATTTTAAATTAAGATTAATTAATTTTAGGGAAAAATTAGTTGTATAGAAAAACTTAGTATTTAAAAAGTGATATGATGATTAATGTTATTTTTGAGTATGTTCATCATGTTTTTGGGAATGTTATTGGTGTTATATTAAAATAGTTTTATAAAAAGGATAACTCATATTTTTGGGGATGACCCACGGAATTGGATAAGGCCATGGGACTTGAACCCACAATAAATGGTAAATAAGGGTATGGAACATATAACTAGCCTACATGATGTACTAGTAAGTATTTCATTATTTTTAAGTAAATAATTTTACTGATAGATACTTATGGAATGGATTAAGTTGAATATTGGGCGTTACTTTTGAGGCTTTAGAGATTAATTTATTATATTGGATAAAATTTTATAAACATTTTGTTTTTAGTAAATATTTAGAGACATAAGGAAAGAATTTTCACTCTTTTATGGATATTATGATCCATTAAAATTTAATTTTAGTTCTTTAGGTATAAAAAATTTATTTGAGATATTCATTTATTGGAGTAAGAAATGAAATGAAAATTGATCGAAGTACAATAAAAGGATGAAATTGTGATTATAAAATAAAAATATATCAAGTAATTATATTTTTTTCTCCATATTGACAGTAAAATAATATCTCATATTTATGAAAAGGAAACTGAAATAAAAATGTAATATGTTTACCTTCATTTCTGATAAATCAATAGTCTTTTTCACACCTTATCAGTTTAGGGTTTTATGGTAATTAACTTTATCTTGAATATTCACTTTATTATAATCAATGAATTTTATCACTCTCTATAATTATTTACACTTTTCTTCAATGTCCATATTTTTACTTCCCACTAATTGTTTTGTACTTGGAAACCTAGTTATGTGTTATTCTAAAAGTCCTTCATACTTTCCTTTCTCTCTTATCATAAGGAAGTTATATTAACCCTTTTTACGGTGTGGTTCTTTTATAAAAGAATTTTCAAATAGTAAACCCGTTATACCTAAGGAAAACTTCTAATTTTGAGGAAATAATATATTAAAGGTGATGAGAATGTAGCACTTCAGTATTTTAAAAGAAGAACATTATATTCGATATCATATACGACATGAAAAAATGGGCCTAAATGACCTAAAAAATATATTAATTAATATTATTTTTATAACATAGATGTTGAATTTGAAGTTATGAATATTATTAACCAAATTATGAAATATATATAAAGGTTCTAATAAATAAAAACTTATTGGTAATAATCACTTAATTTTTAATAAATTCAATTTATTCTTCAAAAAATATGTTTTCATAAAAAAATGTTATTTACTCCTATCTATGAGAAAATAATGAAATTATTTGATAAAATGAATTAATTTTTGAAATTATCATTTTAAAATTATCTTAGGGTGAAATTTTAGTATTTTATAAAAATTTTAATTTTTTAATGATTAGTAAAAAATGCATCTTTTTGTAAAACTCTCATTTATTTCAATAAATTATGTAATTTAAAAGTACCATTATGATTTAAATTTATTTCAATTTAAAATAAGTATTATTTAGTTATATTTAATCTAATTAATTATATTGTAATCACGTTTATATCAGATTTTGGTATACGTTTATTTTTAGGCTTAAAAACACATTTTTCTGAAAATTATTTTTATGTGCCTAATTTTCTCCGTTTTAATTAATTAAAATAAGATATAGTTATAAATTATTTAAATTAAATATATAGATTATATATCTAAATATATTAACATAAATTCATATCGTGATGATTATTAACAATATATTTAACATAATATCATCTTATGCTTGAAAAATACATTCCTTGAAAAAACTTTTTTCGAAATTATTTTTGGGCTCATATTTATATTAAATTTTTTTAATTATGTGAATTTAATTTAGAAAAATGGATTCCATAGTTATAATAATATTAATTAATATTATATAATAATTTCAACTTAATTATTTATCATAATGAATAGTCAAAATATTAAAAACATTAAATAGCACATTTAATGTTAAAACGGGTTTACCTAGGGTTAAACCAAAAGATAAGGGTACGTTTACCAATTACAATTGCCAAAATATTATTATATGTAAATTATTTAAACCTTATCTTATCCAAAATTTGTATCTAAATTCATTTGTAAGCATTTTTCTTGGGAACAGATTTTTCATTTTTTTATTCTTTTGGGAAATTTATAAGTGGTTTTCAAGAAGGTCCCCTCCCCCACTTATAAAAGGGAACCACCTCCATTAACTTATTTACACATATAAATAAATTTATCTAGACAAAAACATGAAAAAATATCTCCCCAACGTCCTTACACACATTATAATGGTTCTTTTCTTCCTATAAAACCAATCTTAAGGTCCTTAATAAGAGATCCAAAGAAGGTTCTTCTAAGCGAAGGTAATTATCTTCACTAAGCACTTTATTTTTTTTCTTATTATTTTACTTACATAAATTATGTCTTCACACATCCAATACAATAAAAATATTATGTAACATATACATAGATATTATTATGTTTATGTGATAATATTTTTCCGTCTTCTTCTCCATCAAATGGGAAACAAAGACATCGCTCGTGTGTATGGTAGATTGTCACCTCACGAACTGATGTAATTTATTTTACATAACTAACTCACATGTATATTCATAATTATGGAAATTATAAATATATATCATACAAATAAAATCATATTAATTATTTAAAATTAATATACCATCCACTTCCTTACCCTTTAAACCATTAAGGGAATGATACTATCACTCATGCATATGTATGACATACTATCTCCACGAAGCAATGTTATTCATTTTCAATGTTAAAAATTTAAATAATTATTATAAAAGTGAATATAATGAATAAATATGATATTTATAACATTAATATAGTTTTTTAGATGATGTAACTATATCATATGCACAATAATAGAAAATTTCATGAAAAAAAACCCATGATAAAACTAAGAAATTAACACCTGTAAAAATAAAAATAATGAAACATTATTAATGAAAAGGTAATAATATGTCATAATAATATCATATATGAAATTATAAAAATGAATATTTTTCTGTTATAAATTAATAAAATATTTAAAACCATTATATAAGAGTTTAAATCATGTTCAACTAAATGTGAAATGTGGGGTAAGGAATTTTGTTTCAATTTACTTTTGTTAAGGTATATTGTAATTTTATGCACCTAATTTCTTTTATATGGTGTATATACTACCCATTTTATGTATTATATCATTAATATTTCATAATTCATGGAATTTTTAGTTTCAATTTTAATTATTTTATCCAAGGTGGATTTGACTTGAAAGTTTCCAAGTGGTAATGAATTTCATAACTCAATTTCTTTTCATTAGGTTATATTACTCATCCATTATCTTTTACATTGTCATATTATGTGTGTAATTTATTTTTATTATTTTATTTTTTATTTCAGATTTTTTTATGTGTATTTAAGTTTGATACACATAATCAATCCATTGATTAATCCCTATATTAGCGTTATTATCTTTGTAAGATATTTCATATCAATTTCCAATCCACTGAGACATATTTATAATTATGTACCTATTTATTTTTATGAGGGGTATATAATTCTCATTTGATATATTATATCATGAATATATTTATAATCATGATACTTAATGTTTCATTTTATGTTATTTCTTTCATGGTGGTTATGATTCAAATGTTATAAAAGAATTAAGGGCTTATTCTTCAATCTCATTATAATCAAGATTGTTTTTTCGTTAATTTACATTGATGGAAATTATTTTATAATTGTCTAATAAACCCATTGAATTTTCTTGTTCTTTTCTTATTCATGAAATTTTCAAGTAATATTACCATTTTTCTTTCTTTGGTGCATAAAATTATTGATAAACTATTTTTAATAAAATCTTACTTTATTTCACTTTTTGATCAAAATTTCTCTTTCATCCATATCCATATTTTCTAAAAAATTATTCAAGAATGTTTTAATATAATCTTATAATCTTATAAAGTCATTTTTACCCATGTTTTAATTTAAAAAAATGATTTAAAATGGGAATTCATTTTAGCATGTATAGAATTTATTACCATCAACACCGCTTATTACATTGAATCTTCCTTTACAAAATTCCATGATTATTTTTAAAATAAATTTTTTTCAAAATATTATGGAATTTTTTTGTTTTTAAAAGTGGTTTTAAAAGTAAAAAGGGTATTTTCCTGGAAGGTAATTTAATGATATTTCTTGATATTTCTATTCATCAATAAAAAAACCTTTATTTTAATTATAATCCACTAGGGATATGTTTTAATGATACCATACTTATTCTTTATTTGGATGGTTTATGATCAGATTGACTAAGGAAGGTATTTAAATTCACCTTCTGGATTAATATTATAGTTATTAACTTTCTCTTGAAATATTCACTTTATTACGGTCTTTATACATTACATTACTCTAAAATGTCCATATTCCTTATATAATGGATATTATAATTACCTAAAATATACACCATTTTAAACATATTGGGTTTTACTTTAAATGTTATTTTATTGACTGTGTAAAATTTTGATAAATCTGTATTATTTACTCAATACAGATACTTATTGATTAGGAATATTGTTCATAAATTAAATTGGCCATTCAATATATGAGGAATGAATTGTAAATGAGTGGAAGGTGGATCCCAAAATTATATGGCCCCTCAATTAATCGACAAGTACCATGAGATAAATTGGTAAGCTGTTATTAAATTGGTTTTTTGTGTATACTTACCCATAATTTTAATCTATCTTAGAAAAAGGTTTTTTCGGTATAGATATCATGATATCTGAGATCATGATGTTCAATATTAATAATTTTCTCCATTTATAATTTAGTTATTATTATCCATGATATTATTGAGTTGATATTATTCCTTGATACATTTTATGATCAAGTTATTGATTAAATGGCATGTGTTTCAGTTATTTACATTTAATTGTTAATTATGACTTATCTAATTATGATAGTAAAGTTTTTAATTAAATGGAATGTGTTTTTAGTTATTTTCCTTGAAATATTCCATATTTATTCATGATAGATTTTGTTGCACATAACCCTTACTAAGCAAATGAGATCACCCTTAATTATTTTCCTTTTCCCAGGATATGAAGAAAGAATGTTTGAATGAGTTCAAGGATACATAATATTTAATTTCACTTTATTATAATTTAATTTTTCAAATATAATGAAAGATTAATGTATCTATTTTACCAAGAAAATTAAACTATTCAGTCCTTTAGGATATGGTATCTTGTATCGTATTTCAATCTAATAAAGTAACCACTGGCTCTGGGCTACTAGATTCGGGTTCTTTATAATATAAATGAGACATTAAAACAAATTAGATTAATTTTAGTTCAAGATTCTGAAAATTTTAAATGATTACACATGCCAATAGTGACATACTATAGTGATAATTTGAGGGGAAATCATGAGACCACTTACCTTATATTAAACCAGTTACAACCATCAGGTATTAGCCTCTAATTCAACCTAAAATGAGAGAAACTCATAAAACAAATAAAATATTTTAAAATTGGGTATTTTTTTAAACATGGTGGAAGATATTTATATGGAAGGTAAAAGTGATATTGGAAGATTAAGAAGTGATATCCTTACCAAGATCCTTCCAACATAAAATAAAGAAGCAGAACCGAAGGTGGGCTGAGGGAGATTTGACCAAGAACCAAAATAGGAGGAGGAGATTTAAAATTTTCTAATACTACCTAAATGAGTGTAAATTTTAAGTAAGAAAGGAAAAATGGTGAAGGGGTAAAATACTATAATGCCACTTTATTAAAAAAACAGCCCAAACCCACCAGCTATCAAGTGGGACTTCTAAAGGCTCTATATTTGATAGGAAGACCATTTGATATCTAGTGGAACTAAAATCCTTAGAATACATTCACAAGTATCCTCCATCTCTTCCCAAACACCCCTGTGAACCCCATAACCCCCTTTGTCACCTATTAAAAGATAAAAACAAGGTTTTTGGTAGAAATGAAAGGGTAAATACCTCAAAATTAGAGTGGTTACTTACAACCTCCCCACCTTAGGATGCCTCATTCTCAGTTATAACCCCAACCTTTTCTCAATCTCATCAAAGAAATGTCTCAACCACTAGGCTCACATGTCTAATTCTCTCTCCCACATTTCCTATTTAACATGTTCAAGTTTCCAAAGCACACAAACTAGAGGAATAAATTTTCCATGAAGTTTCTTCTCACTAAGGTCAAATATGTGAATGAGATGATTTTTAAAGAATACATCTGTTTGAGTTTTATATAATCATTTTCAATAGTATGAGATGTATAGGGAATATTCCAATGAATCTAAGATATATAGAATACATATTTTAAGGAATTGAATCTCTACGGAAGATCTAGTTGGTATGTTATGTGATGACCCTCTCCATAATCTCAAACATCCACACGTACCTGGGTGCCAATTTTCTATACCATCATATATGATGGTGTAACAATCCTGGTGAACCACTCAAAAACACATGTTCGCCTATCTAAAACTCCAAGGTTGATGATTCCAATTTGTATACAATTTAAACCAAATTTGTACTATAGAAATCCTCTTGTAGATAAATTAGACTAACTTTTTCATCTCCCGAATAAGACTCGGTCCAACCACTACTGAGTCACCTGACTCCAACCAACATAAAGATAAATAAAATAGACTCCCATAAAAATCCTTGTAAGGTACCATATGAATCATCACCTTGTAAATTTTTTTAGAGTTTAATCCCATGAGAACGAGATGGCTCTCTGAAGAACCTCCAAAATCAAGGATGTGCACCTTCAATAAGTCATCCAACAACTAAATTATCCACTTGGATTGTATATCTATTTGTGTGTGGTATATTTTACTCAAAATAACTTGATTTACCAATTGATTATGCAATACTAGAAATAACCATGATGTAAACCCAGAATAAATATCAAAAACAATACTCTGAGTAATTCTTTGTAGTTGTATGATCTCCCAAACATACAACCTTCGCAGTTCATCCACTCTAGTGGTCTCTCAGGTCAGTATAAAATGGTTGAACTTTTTCATCCAATCAATGAAGACCCATACTACATCATTCCCCTTGTTCATCTTAATGAAAATGATAATGAAGTCCATAGTGATATCATTCATATTCCACTCCGTAATAGGGAAGGAATGTAGGAAACCAACAGGCCATAGATGCTCAACCTTCACCTACTGATAGTTGGAGCACCATGTGACAAACTCTAGTACCTCCTTATTTATTCCCATATTAAAATACTAAGGATAGATATCATGATACAAATTTTTCAATCTTGATTGTACTTCTCAGAAAGAAGTATGAGAATCCCACATCAACTCTTCTCACATGTCGGTAGGCGCTAAGAAACAACTATGAATGTAACAGTCCAAGTTTTCATGAATTAATTTTCCTAAAATAAATTAAATTTCATTGATGGATTGATTTACATGAAACACTAATTTAATTTTTTATTATACACAACACCAATTTAAGATTAAACTACACACAACAAAGGTTTATCTTGTGTTACACAAAACACTGAGTTTTAAAAAAACAATTAAATATTATTAATATTATTGAATTGATATCGTTATGACCTATTTGTTAAACTTAGTGATATGAATAGTAATAAATAAATTTTAAAAATAAATTATAACTATTTTATATAAAAAAACATATTTATAATAAAATACATGATTTTTTATAAGGTCTTTATATGTTTTGAAAATACTGTTTTCTCAAAAAAAACTGCTTTTTAAGCCTTTTATGAACAATAATAAAATTAATTTTTTAAAAAATTTAAAAATTGAATTTTATAAAATAAATATAATTTTTTAATTCATAATTTCAAAATTATATTAGGGTTCATTTTTTTCATTTTTCTAAAAAGTATCATTTTTTGTTGAATGGTGAAAACTACTGAATTTTAATTAAAAACTACCTTTTCATTTAATTTTATTATAAAGTTAAATTTATTTTAAATTGGATTTAAAGTATAATTAGATAAATTATACATATATTAATCCAATTTATGTTATTGGTATCAATTTAATATTGAAATTGGATATATAATCTTTGTTAATGTTTGATCATTTTCGCTTAAAAACTCCACTTTCTCGACACATCTACATGATTGATTTTAAATTAATTTTTTCCACTTAGGTGAATTTAATTTGGAAAAATTGATTCCATATTTGGAATAATACTAATTTATAATTTATAATAAGTTCAAATCTATTTTTTAACAAAATAAATAGTGAATACAGTAAAAATTAATTATAACGGTTAAGGTAAAAATTGTTTTCTCAGGGGTTAAACTAAAGAGATAAGTTTAAAATTATCCTATAAACATGTATAAAAACCATTTTATGGCCATATTTAGACCATTAATCCTCTAAGGATATATAATTTACTAATTTTCAGACACTTTATATTGAAAAAAAAAAGAGTAGGATTCTCTCTTTTAAAAATTTACAAGTTTTCCACTAACCTCACTTATAAAAGGCCACCCACTATCCTATATTATTCCCACATTAAACCCACTTTGGTTAATCAAATACATTCCCAAATAAATTCCCTAATTCCCTACCCAAATACTATAATCCATAGTTTTGTCATAAATTCATCCTTTGATAGCTTTAGTTCAAATCTAAGGAGGATAAGAAGAGGTAATGTTCTTCAACAAGAATCATTATTTTATATCTTCCTCCACCCCCTTAAATTTTTATTATACCCTGATTATATAATAACCTCAATATATTTAATATAATAATATGTTTTTATGTTAATGTTATGACCTAAAAACACAAAAACTTCCTTCAAATGGGTTATAATATCATCATTCGTGTGTACAACGGCCTACTGCCTCGCGAACCAATGTCGTTCATTTTTCCATTACCACCTTTCAAGGTCGGGAATAATGATGTATTTATAGTTTATATATGATATATATATATAAATATATTATTTTTTATGTTATTATTCTTCTATAAATATTATATCACACATACTTTCATTAATTCCATTTTTTGGGAATATGATAACATTATTCGTGTGTGCAGCGGACTACCACCTCATGAAGCGATGTGATTCATTCACACTTTACATGGGATGTATTAAAAATGGGTTTAATAAAAAAAGTGATATATATGACATAAAAATGATTATGGGATGATAATATATATATCATTTACTTTTCATTCTTTCAATACGATAATAAAAGTGAAATAATGATCATGTGTACATATGACCTACTGTCTCCATGAACAATGTATTTCATTTCATATCAATAAATATTATGGATTGATATAAATAATTATATAATGAATATATATTATATTTAAATCATGATTTATATTATTCATATTATTAAACCATTATCTAATTATTAGTTTCAAACATGAAAAGTCAAGACACATATGAAAAACAAAGCAATTATTACCTGAAACGTAACTTTAACATGGAATTGTTGAAAAATAAGTAATAAAAAGTCATAAAAATAATATATGGTATTATATATATAAATATAGTTATATAATATATATATATATATATATAATATACTTATATTTATTATACAGGAAGTTTTAATGAGTACAGAGGAAGCCAATATTTAAGGTTAGAAGATTTCAAGGCTCACTTTTATTTTTGAGCAACTTTTTCCTTATTCATCACTCATTTATTTTCGGTGGTGTATATAATTCTCTATGAAATTATATATCCGAAATATACCTCATTTAATGATAATTAATTATTCCATTTATGTTATTATTTCATGGGGATTATGATTCCAAACTTACTCCATCTAGTAAGGGATTTTTGTCTCACTTTTTACTTTTGTGAGACACATGCTATATTCACCACCTATTTATTATATGTGGTGTATATAATACTCATGAATGTGTTTTATGATTCTTATAATTAAAATTATTGGTATTTACATATCCTTTTTATGATCTCTCTTTCATGTGGTTTATAGTTAAAATGTTACCAAAGCGGTAGGGAATTTTTGTCTCAATTTTCTAACATTGAGTCATACGTTATGTTGTGTAACTATATTCTTTCATGAGGTGTATATAAACCCCATTTGAAATTTATTATCATTAATTTAATTATCATAATGATATTTTAAGTTACATTTTATATAATTTATTCATGTTTATTATGATTAAAAGTTACCAAAGTGGTAAAACTTTTACGTTACAATTTCACTGTTTTTTAGGATTGTTGATGACTATGATTCAAATGATAAAATATTATGATTAGTATCTCAATAATTATCATTAATTATATTATCCTCCGATTATTCATGATATATTCAAGTAATGGTACCATTTCTACTCTTTTCTACTTAAATTATTTGAAAAAATGTTTTTAAGAAAAACCAACTTTGTTTCTCTCTTCAGTCGAAAATATGGTTTCCTTAAAAACCATGTTTTAAAAAAATGTTTTCAAATTTTTTTTATTAATCTATTATGATTATTAAAAAATAATTTTTTATGGTGTTTTACATTTCAAAAAAACATTTTTAAAGGAATATTCATGTCATTATCCAAAATAATACCCATTTTTCCTTTATTGAAAATGTGAAAGGAATATTTTTACATGTACGATATAAACGAAATTTTATAACGTCAAGACTAATCATTTATTCAAAGCTTCTTTTATAATTTTTCATATTTATTTTCAAATAAAAAGGTTTTTATAAGGTTTTATTTTTTAAAAATAATTTTTCAAATAATAAAGTATATTTTCCTTAAGAAATGTTTTAAATGAATATGAAAATATTTCTTTATATTTCCTAATGTTATTTTCAAATAAAGGGATTTTGATTTTTTTTATGAAAGTTATTTTCAAATAAAGGTAATTTTTCTTAAGAAATGTTCCATGTGATCTTTCAAAATCCATCTCCATATAATTTTAAATCCTTTGATATGTTTTACAAGGGATATGATCTAAGGATACCATTCATATTATTTATCTAAATGGTTTATGTTTTCATGGCATGATGTTTATGAAACTCATTTATCTTCCATGGGATATGCCATGAAAAAAATCTTATGAAACATGCTTCTTTTAGGAGTTTATGCTATGATGAAATAGTTGTGAAACTTATCTCTTCACCATAGGTTATTATATAATGAAATGCTTATGATTCATATAAAATTTAATGGTTTATAATATGATGAATCATTATGTTCTTGTGGAACACATAAATCTGGTTTTCATTATGTGATTAGGGGGACATATATATCCTCCCAATTCCTTAGGTAAAGATAAATTCTATGTGAGCTCAGAGGGTATATCGGTAGTCAGTATAAGCCTATAAAAGATAGTACATGGGTGGTCATCCCAGACCTATAAAGGTGGGTAGATTGGTGGTTAACCCAAGCCTAAAGTAGGTGTGTGGGTGGTGAACCCAATCCAAATATGTTATGAATGTATTGGTGGGTAGCCTTTACATAATATGTTATATTATTTTTTTCACAAATCTATTTCTTGTGCCAATTTTTTGCTCTCATGGATCATGTTACATGTTTACCTTATGATATCTATCTTATGAACTATTAATATTTATTTCATGCTTCGTGTTTATAATCTATGATAGGTTGGGTATTAACCTTGTAAGTTGTGTCCATGATCACATACCCTTATGCTTATATTATTCAAACATATGATCATAGATTGATATCTCTTATGTTTACTCTTACTCATCATCTGGTCTCACCCTTTATTATGTTTCCTTTACAAGGGTTATGAAGAAAGGTTTTAAGTAGGATTACTAAATTGGTAGATCTTTATGGGAGACATTGAAGATCTTCTAAAAATTAATAATATTGTGTTCCAAGTTTCCCAAGGAACTAAACTATTATGTTCCTCATGTGTGTGTTTTTATAATGTAATGAATATTCATCTAAAAATATGTAATATCCATATATGATAATCTTGGGTTTTTATAATTGGTATCAAAGGGAGGTTTATTTAACCTTTAAAAACTAGGATGACAGAACTTTAGTAAGATCCCCATGAATGTTTCTAGGGATATTTCTAGGGATATATCTAGGTATTTCTCTAAGGATAATACAAAGGATGTGTTAAGGTTTAGGAAAATTTCTTGAATTTTTGGTAAAGGATTGAGAGAGTTGTTTCGAAGAAATTATATCTTTGACTGCATACCACAAGTGGATGTGGATCTAAAATAGATTTACCTAGGGGTAACAACCCATAAAAATTATATAGATCTAGAATCGATCATGAACTAGTGCATGATAATGGGCCTTGTTGTATACCTAGTTTTGACTCTCCTTGAGTATATGCTTTGGAAATTTACAAACTCTTTATGAACCATCATGAAGGTTTTAAATAGACGATGACTATGAATAAACTCAGATAAACCAAAGGTTTTATAAAAGGTGTCATGATTTAGAAATCCTATAATTAATGTTTCATTATTATGTGATTCCCCACTATTATTAGGGTTTCTCACACTATGATTGTGGTTTTAGTAAATAGATATAACCTGAAGGAACCGTGTTAATGTTGAGTGTGACAGATAATGCAATGATTTTCCTCCTGGTCATCCAAACCATCATGAAGATGGAATAAAAAATATCATTCATATTCTAAGGAAAAAATCAAGCTATTAATCATGTTGTACATAAAAATAAATGAATTAGGGAACAAAATATTATTGATTCATTCATAAAGAAACATCCACCTTCATTCAGTGGGTCTTCTGATAAACTAGTTTCTATGAAATGGATCAACGCCAATAAAAATATATTTCTCATCATCCATTGTTTGTAACATGAAAAATTAATTTTGGATGTCTACCATTTGGAAGTTAATTTAGATAAATGGTGGAGTATTATCAATGATATGAGTAAATAGGATAAAATTGACTCCATGGATTGGGATGATTTCAAGAACTACTTTTTAAATAAGTAATTTCCTCATATTCTTCATACAAAGATGGAGAAGGAGTTCCTTGAGCTAAATAAAAGGGATTATGAATCTATTTGAACTTATAAGAAAAATTTTACAAGACTTTCAAGGTATGAATCTGGCATTATCATCCAACCTAGAATTATTTTTGATCAATTCTTAAGTGGCTTAAAACCAAGTCACTGAAGGGAGCTACCAAAAAGAGAATATAGTAGCTATAAAGATATTTTTCAATGTGCTATCAAGGTCTAAATTTAGGTTTTATTTATGTAAAAATACCATGGTTTTGATCATAATATAAAATTATAATTCAAAGTAAAATATAAGAACCATATAGAGAAGAATATGAGATTTTATTTATGCTGAAAGTGTGGGAAGAACCATGGGTGAAATTTTCTTAAGGGGACTACTAAATTTTTTAAGTGTGTAAATGAAGGATATCAAGTGACTAAATGATGAAGTTATATGAAGAAGTTATAAAATGATGTGAATATTGATATGTATCTAAATAATTAACCTCCCACACTTTAGTGTTTCAGTTTTAATGGGTTTGAACATTATGCTAACAAGTGCCCAAATCTGAGGGATAATAATGATAATCAATGAAAACAACCTCTAAAGAAAAAGGAAAAAGTTAAATCTTATTTAATCATAATGGATGAAGTTAACCATGAAAATTAGGTCACATATATCCTCTTTGATTTTGAATTTTTTGTTTTATTTTATATGAATGAGCCCTATGAAAATCTTATTATTTATCCTTTAGTGAAATTTAATTTTACTATATCCCTCTACATGGATTCTAGAATAAAAAAATAACATTTAATATTATATAAGTACAAGGATAAACCAAATATTCCAATGATAATGTTTTTGTATAAGATAAGATCTTATTTAAGGAATAAAGGGTGAATTATAATTTTGAATAATATATGTATCCATGAATCACTATCTTAAGATTTGTGGATACTATCATTGGTTTAAGAGTTTAAGGTTGATTATAATTTTAGAGTTATTAACACACCTTTATGAGGTTTTATGTGATGGGAGTTTATCAAGATTAGAGGGATTTTAAGAAAAATTTAAAGAAATTAACCTATTTGGTATTATATAAAGTTGAAAATTTATTTTAGAAGGAATTACTTAAAAACTTTTCGACATATGATTAAAGTATTCTCTTGATCACATCTTATGGATTTCAAAGGTGGTTGGGATCAACACCTTCCTCGCATTGATTTTTCTTACAATAATAGTTTTCACTTGAGAATTAAGCTGGATCTTTATGAA
This sequence comes from Viscum album, assembly GCA_963277665.1. Taxonomy (NCBI): domain Eukaryota; kingdom Viridiplantae; phylum Streptophyta; class Magnoliopsida; order Santalales; family Viscaceae; genus Viscum; species Viscum album. The sequence goes on from OY728127.1 coordinate 2,021,735,721, forward strand.
TACCTTTATTGAAATAATTTTAGAACTCCAACATACTATAATCAATATGAAGAAAGAAAGATATTGGGACATAAGAAAGCTGATTTGATAGTATTAAAGGTTAAGAATTTGTTCAAAAACATGTAAGAAATGTTTAATGTTGAAAAAAATGTTATGCTGGAAATTTTTAGAATGATCTAGAATTTAAAGTTGGTAAGAAGTCCATTCTATGAATTTATATGTGTAAGAAATAAGGAAACACTAAGCTCTATGTATATTGGTCCCATTAAAATACTTGATTATATCAGGACAGTAGTTTATAATTTGGTGCTTCCACAAAACCTCTCTCGGGTTCATGATGTGTTTCATGTATCACTCCTAAGGAATTACATACCATATTCATCATATGTACTAAACACAAATTTCATACCATTGGAGCATGATATTTCCTATGAGGAATGACTGGTAGAGATTCTGGATCAAATAGATAAAGTTCTACAAAATGAGGACACTCACCTGGTTAAAGTTTTATATAAAACCCACTATTTTAAGGAAGCTACGTGGGAACTTTAAGATATGATGAGGTATAATTATCCACATTTTTTTGTATTAGGATGATGAATTTTGAGGGAGAATTTCATTTTAAGGGTGGTAGAATGTAACAGCCCAAGTTTTTATGAATTGATTTATTTTTGAATAAATTAAATTTATTTGATGGATTAAATTACATGAAACACCAATTTAATCTTGTTTTATATGAAACACCAAGTTAATCTTGAGCTACATGCAGTACTATATTACCTTGTGTTACAGGAAACACTGAGTTTTAACAAAATAATGATATATTATTAGTTTTATTTAAAATATACCATTATAACCTAGCTGTTAAACATAGTTATATAGATGGTAATAACTAATTTTAAAAGAATAATTATAATTTTCTTATATAAACAAAACATATTTATAATAAAATATATAATTTTCGATAAGGTCTTTATATGTTTTGAAAATAATATTTTTTCAAAAAAATGTTTTTTATATATTTTTGTGAACAATAATAAAATTAAAATATTGAAACTTTTAGAAATTAAATTTTATAAAATAAAATTAATTTTTTAATTCAAATTATAAAAATTATCTTAGGTTGAATTTTTGGGATTTTCTGAAAATTTTCTTTTTTTGATTAATATTGAAAAATACTAGATTTTAATTGAAAACTCTATTTTCATTTAATTTATTTACAATTTTAAATTATATTTTAAATTTTTATAAAGTATAATTAGTTCAATTATACATATAAAAATATAATTTAGTTCATTAAGATAAATTTCATATTGAAATTGGATATATAAAGTTTGTAAAATGTGGGTCCTTTTCTCTTTAAACCACCATTTTCCCAACATGTATGAGGGGTGATTTTTAAATTAATTTTTTCCAAATATGTTAATAGAATTTGGAAAATGGATTTCATATTTTTAAATAGAATAATTTATAATTTCATATAATTAAAACTTACTTTTTGACCCAAATTAATAGTGTATGCAGTAAACATTAATTATCATAGTTAAGGTAAAAATGGGTTTAACAAGGGTTAAACTAAAACGTTAAGGGTAAAATTATCCTATGAACTTTTCTAAAAACCATTGTCTTTCCATATTTTAATATTAATCCTATAATTTTATATGATGGATTAATTTTAATCCACTTTACATGGAAAAAACAATAGTGGAATTCTCTCTTTCAAAAATTTACATGTTTTCCACTCACCTCACTTATAAAATTCCACCACCACTACTCTCTAGTTCACACATTCACACAAATTCAATTCAATAAATACCTATCCAAATCACTTTCCAACTCACCTAACCTCATCCTATAATCATTATTTTTAGAAAAAATCCATCCTTTGATGGATTTAGTGCAAACCTATGGAGGATACCTGAGGAAGTGGTAATGTTCTCCAATGAGTGTCTTCATTTTATATCTTCATCCAACCCCCTTCAATTATTAATATACCATGATGATATAATAACATCAGTATATACCATATACTAAGATGTTTTTATGTTAATTTTATAACCTACAACCATACAAACTTCCATTAAATGGGTTATAAAATCATCATTCGTGTGTACGGTGGACTACCGCCTCACGAAAGGATGTCGTTCATTTTTTCATTACCACCTTTAAAGGCTAGGAATAATTATGGATTTATATTTTATATATGATATATATATATATTATTTATGATTTTATTATTCTTTTGGATATATTATATCACACATACATTCTTTATTTTCCTTTTTTTGGGAATATGATAACATCGTTCGTGTCTACGGAAGACTACCACCTCGCGAAGCGATGTCATTCATTCATGCTTTACATATAATGTATTAATTATGGTTTTAATGAAAACATGTGATATATATGACATAAAAATTATACTATAATGATAATATGTATATATATATATATAATTTCATTTTCTTTCTTTCAAAATGATAAGAAAATGTAAACAACATTCATGTCTACGTACGACCTACTGTCTCCATGAACAGTGTATTTCATTTCCTATAACTAAATATTATGGATTAATATAAATACATATATAATAAATATATATTATATTTATATCATTATTTTTCCAATGAGCTTGTACCCAAGTGGTAAAGGCTCCTTCTTGACATCCACAAGACCCAGGATCCAATCCAGGCATGGATGAATTTCTAGGTTAATATAGCAGCACTATAGTAGGGGCCACTGTAGCAGTACTGTAGCGGAAGAGATACTATGGAAGGTACTATATCAGCTAGTTACTATAGCAGTACTATTCACCAAAGGGCCTTTGGGCTAAAAAATAGGCTTTTGGGCCTTATATTTGGGCTTCTATGCCCCCGAGCCTATGGGCTATCTAATGGGTCCCCCTCTACCCAATTAAAAAAATAGGTCTCTACTTTAATAATAAAAATGAGGCTTCAGCCCCAAAATTTTAAAAAAATATCATTATTTATATTCTTTATATGATGAAACCATGATCTAAGTAAGAGGTCCAAAAAATACAAGTCAAAATATATATGAAAAACAAAGTAGTTATTACTTGAAATATAACTTTAACATGGAATTGTTAATAATTGCATAATAAAAATTCATAATAAATAATATATGGTATGATATATATAAATATGTTGCTTTAATATATGTATAATAAACTTATATTTATTATACTGAACGTTTGAATGATTACAATGGAAGTTAATCCTTAAGGTAAGGGGATTTCTAATCTCACTTTTATTTCTAAGTGAATTGTACCATATTCACCACTCAATTATTTTGTGTGTGGTATACACTAACATGTGAAATGATATGTCATGAATATACCTCATTTAATTATGAATAATTATTACATATATGTAATTATTTCATGCTGATTACAATTCAAAAGTTACTCAATGGTAAGGGATTTTCATTTCACTCTTTACTTTTGTGAGACACATGCTATATTCACTTCATATTTCTTCTATGTGGTGTATATACTTCCCATGAATGTATTTTGTGATGATTATAATTAAAATTATTGGTATTTACATATCCATTTTAGGATATCTCTTTCATTTGGTTTGTGGTTAAAACATTACCAAAATGGTAAGGGATTTTTGTCTCAATTTGTCTTCTTTGAGACATATGTTATGTTATACACCTATATTCTATCACGAGGTGTATATAAATCCCATTTTAAATGTAATATCATGAATTTATTTATCCTCGCTATATGTTAAGTTCCATTTTATTTTATTCCTTCATGGTGATTAGGATTTAAATTTACCAAAGTGTTAATGATTTTATGTTACAATCTCACCATTTATCAAGATTAATTATGATTATGCTTACAATGATAAAATATTATGATCTATATCTCAAAACTTCTCATGAATTTTATTCTCCTCTGATTATTCATAATATCTTCAGGTAATTGTACAATTTTTCTACTCTTTTGTACATAAATTATTTGAGAAAATGTTTTTAGGAAAACTTGACTTTGTTTCTCTCTTTGGTTGGAAATATTTTTTATTTCAAAACCATGTTTTCTAAAAATGTTTTATTACTCTCTTATTTTTTAAAAAAATAATTTTTACTAATTTTTGATATTTCACAAAAACATTTTGAAATGAATCTTCATGTCGTTTTCTAAAATAATGCTTGTTTGACCTTTACCAAAAATGTGAAAGGAATGTTCATTTTTATGTTTATGGAATGAATGGAATTTTCTAACATCATGACCAATAATTAACTTGAAGATTCCTTTATAATTTTTCAATGTTACTTTCAAATAAAAAGGTTTTCAAAATGTTTTATATTTTAAAATCGTTTTTCAAAGAAAAAAAGTAAATTTTCTTCAAGAAATGTTTTAAATTAATTTTCAAAGATTTAATTATAAGTTTCTAATATTATTTTCAAAGAAAAGGATTTTGAAAATATTTTATGAAATTTATTTTAAAATAATGTTTATTTTCCTTAAAAAATCAATGTGATATTTAAAAATCCTTCTCCATCTAAGATGACATCTTTTGATATAATTTATGCTTTATTGAGGATGTGATCGAAAGATACCATTCATATTATTTCTTGGAATGGATTATGTTTTGATGGATTGATGTTTATGAAACTAATTTCTCTTCCATGGGATATACCATGATAAAATTATTATGAAATACACTTCTTTTCATTGGTTATTCTATTATTAAATAATTATGAAACTTATCTCTAATCCATAGGTTATGATATGATGAAATGTTAATGATTCCAAATTTATTTCATGGGTTATTATTTTTGATGCTTTCTATCAGGGCGCACCCACATAGTTGTTCACTTGAATGGATGGGTTGCATTATTTCCCCACATTACCTCTTTCCAAAGGCAGGTGGAATTCATCACTTCTTCAGATATGTATACTCCTTGATCTAAATGAGATTATGGGATATTTTATTCTCCTTCTATGGATTCATCCTTGGGATTCATCACCTATTCTGGGCCTCCCTTATATTTTAAGATGTTGTTTGTGGAATGCATTCTCATTTCCATCTCTTTGTGTATTACATTTAATTATGATGATTATGTCTTGAAATTCCAAGGGGTATAGATAGGGTATCAACCTTCGATCAGGAAAGTAGTCACGTTGGGAATAATTGGCATGTTTGGACTCTAGGACATTGGAACATATGTGTTCTTCCTTATAAGAGATCTCCTCAAGGGCATAGAAACTTTAGGCATCCCATGTCGATCACGGGGTATCTTATATCAAAGGCAAGTATTTTGAGGTTTTTATTAGGAATACCATGTTTAACATAGGGTAGGTCATGAGTTTAACATCCTTTGGAGACTGAGGGTCATGATTTTAACATCTTGCGGAGATGAATCAGACTAATCAAACCATCTCAGGGGAACAGATAAGAAAGGTGGGTCCCTAGTAGGGAACACCTGGAATGGTTTACCAGATGGATGTATCATAATTACCAATGATATTGGTCCTAATATATTGCATCCCAAAAAAGGTAAGGTTTCACACTATGAAGGGATACATCCCAAAAGGGGGGCACTGAGGTTTAACATTGGCCAGTGGGAACACCTTCAATGAAAAACTCGGGCGATGTGTCCCATAAAGGGAAAGATGTCACATTGTGAAGGATGATCTAAACACCACTGATGGCAGATCGAGGAGGTGGACCTCATGTAGGGGGGAACCAAAGTTTACCATTGGCTATGATTGAATCTCATGGAGGCTTCTTGCGTACCCTGTTTAGAGGATAGGGATCAAACCCCACATTGTTCGAAGGGGTGATTTGGGGATTGCACATGGATAGATACCATTCACAAGAGGAACTATCTTGGTATAATTTTGTGGGGCTTACATTATGAGACTTCCCGAGTGCTTCTAGGAACAGTGGTGATATGGATGGCATGATATCATCAGGATATTGGAGAGCTAGCAGATGAAGTGATGGAAGATGGATCAAAATACCTCAAGGAGGTGGATCTAGGGTGATATATACCATGAAGGGAAGATAACACACCATGAAGGCTGATCTGAACACTGCTGGAGGTGGATCAGTGAGAGGGGTTCCCCTAAGAGGGGGCAACAAGGTTTACTGATGGTCGGGATTGACTCTCATGGAGGCGTCCTTCGTACCCTTCCTAGAAGGTAGGGATCCAATCCATCATATATTGAGTATAACATGTAGTTTAATGTCATAGAGTAAGGACAAGGGTGAACTAACATTAATATGATGGTGTTGTGCTTTAACCTTGTGGAGGCTTTCAACATACCATATTTTGGAGTCAAGGATCAAATTCCACATAGTTTAGGTTGGAATCAGTTCTTACACATGGATAGATTCCCTTTTACATGATGGGGATTATGCATGGTTAGCAGCCCAAATGGATGGATCAATATACCTTAAAGAGGTGGATCTGGGTGATGTGTCTCATAAAGGGAAGATGTCACATCGTGAGTGTACATCCCTATGAGGGAGCGCCATATTTTACCATTGTATTGATCAAAACACCATATGAGAGTAGACCCATGGTGGTGTTCCTAATAAAGGGAAGATTTCACATCATGAAGGCTGATTTTGCACTAATAGAGGTGGATCAGAGTGGGTTCAACCCTAGGAGGGGCTTCAATGATTACTAAGTGGATAGATCAGAGCACCCTATGAGAGAAGATCTGAGATGTGTGTCCCATAAAGGGAAGATGTCACACCATGAGGGGGAATCCCAAGGAGGGGCACCTGGGTTTACCATTTGTTGGGATTGAACCTCATGGAGGCATCCTATGTACCCTATGTAGATGACAAGGATCAAACCCCATGTTGTTTAGAAGGGTTATTTGGTGATTACACATGGATAACTACCCTAGTGGTTGGGGATTACACATTGAGAGTGGCCTAGATGGATGGCATAGCCACATTGGGAGAAGGGTGAGGTAATGGAGTTGATATTAGGAATTAACTTTTGGAGGTATTTTATATATCTCAGTTGTTTGGGAATCAAATTCCATGTAGTTATAGAGTAAGAAATTGAGTTGTATACCTGATGATGAGGCCCAGGCGTGTGCATGGGGCCAATGCGTGGAAGAAACTCGGGTGCTGATATGGAGAAGAAATGGTGTGGATGGGGATTACACGTGGGAGATTTATAGGTGCCACTATGGAGTAGTAATGGTGGATGGGGCTTACATATAGAGGATTCTCTAGTGCCACTATGGAGCAGCAATGGTGAATGGGACTTATTCATGTAAGCTGTCTAGGTGCCGCTATGAATCTGTAATGGTGGTTGGGGCTTAAGCATGGAAGCTTTTTGGGTGCCTTCCTCATGTTAGGTCATGAGGGAATAACATATACATTTTATAGAGTAAGGATTAAATTTAAAATCATGTTAATGTAAGAGAAGTATGGGTCGTACGGATGGAATCTACCCATTTAGGCTTCCCCGTGTCCGGACATGAGGGCATCTAGACTCATTGGTAGGTTGAGGTATATGATTGGGTTTTACACCTAATATGGAGGCCCATGGTTACTTCTTGGTGTTATTCTCATGTTTATGGCATGAGGAATATTATTCTTGACCAATAAGAAATCTCATGTGTGTCACAAGAGTCATACTATGTTTGTCACATAAGGTATGCTATAGTTTAAAGTCATGTAGTGAGGACTAGTAGGTGGAAGGAACCTATAAATGCCTAGTGTGGGACTTAAGAAATAGCATCTTTATTTGGTTCAACCTGTAATAAGATTCAGGTGATGGATTTTGAGGATTTGATTGAGTAATGATTCAACTCAAGGTACTCAGGTAATTAAAGATGAGAATCTCAACCCATGACATGGGAAAGTGACCAAGAAGAATACATCAACTCATGATTTTTCAAGGAGTTCAGAGGAGTATCTCAAAACTTGGTATTCTAGAGATGGATTTTGGGAGTGAAAAAGGGCACAATCTAAAATTTCAATGAACCATCCTGAAAATTTCAAGGTGCGAATATTCATTTTTTATGGGGGTCAATGACGGTAGTGAAGGGACTGGGCTGGAGGCACAGGACCACATCCCAACACTAATCCCAAGTGGGGATGTGAGGGAACATCCTCTACGATATGGACCAGAAACTGCATGCCTACACACTATTGTGTATAATATTGGGTTGTATGGAAGTGTTGTGTTCAAGATTGAGCACCTTTGCACTATTGTACACAAGATTTAGTTTGCGCACAAGACTAAGGTTGCATGAAATAGGTTGTATTGTGCGCACCTAAATTATGATGAAAAGATGTCAGGTGAGGATCAAACCACTATGGTCCCATGTGAAGGTGGACCCATATTGGACCTGCCATGCAAGATCTCTACATGGAGGGTTCCATTCTTCCGCACTAGTGTGGAAGATTGGTCTTTTGTGAAACAGAGCAGCGAACAACCTCCATAGGATCATCTTGAAGAAGCGAGGCATTTATATATATAGTTGTGGGATTGTGTGGTGATATAGAAGATTTTTGGGTGTGGTAGAGGTATTTCACATGACCCATGATGGGATCATGTGTAAAGGGCTGTTTGACGTCGCATTGGGAACATAAGAGGCTTGCATCCAGATTTCCTTCTTGCGTGCACACCTCGAAACTTGCATGCACCTAACTTGGAAATTTTTTGGTGGTTGGGGTGGAAGATTTCCTATTAACATTGCATTAGTCTCATAACATATTTGTGTGAATATTTCAATCTTGTGCACACACCTTGAAACTTTCTCATTCCTTCCTTCAAATTCTCGTAATGTTCCATTAAGTTAAAGGGTGCCTTCCATTTACCCAAATATGGTTGTTAAATCTTTGTGTGGAAATCATCACCAACAGTTTTGATATGATGAATGTTTATGATCTTATGGAACACATAAATATGGTTTTCATTATGTTATGGGAGGGACCTATTTCTCCCTCCAACGCATTGGTTAAAGATAAATTCTCTGTGAGCTTAGAGGGTATATGGGTAGTCAACCCAACCCCATAAAGGTGGGTACATGAGTGGTCATACCAAGCCCGTAAAGGAGGGTACACAGGTGGTCATCCCAAGCCCGAAGTAGATACATGGGTGGTCAGACTAATACAAAAATGTTATGAATGTATTGGTGGGTGACCTTGAGATAATATTTTATATTCTTGTGTGTGTTCCACAAATATATGTCTTATTACAATGTTATACTCTCATGGATCATGTTATCTATTTACCTTATGATTCATGTATTATAAATTTCCATTCTTTATTCCATGATTAATGTTTATAATCTATGACTGGTAGGGTGTGAACCTTGCAAGTTCTATTCATGATCACATACACTTATTCTTATCTTATGATTATATATGATCATAGATTTATATCTCTTATGCTTACCCATACTAATCATTTGAGCTCACCCTTTCTTATGTTTCCTTTCCCTAGGTTATGAATAAAGGTTTTAATTAGTATTATTAAATCTTGGCATGGATAAATCCTATTACAAACATAAATGGAACTACATCTTAAAGGTATTTTCATGCAAGGGTTTCCCCTCAGGGTCCACTGAATTATTGTATAGGTGTTTTAATTCCACCTAGTTGTCTACTTATTTCATGGTTAAGAACTGTGGGTTCATTAAATCAGTGCAGGGGCTTGGTCAAGGAGATCCTTTATCCCCTAGTTTATTCATTTTGGTGAAAGACACCTTGAGTCATCTTATTAATAAAAACCTTCAAGATGGTGTTATCCTCTCGTATAGGTGTACTCTTAATTTCATTGGGGTATCTCATCTCATTTATACCGATGACATGATTATTTTTCTTAATGGGGGTATAAGATGAATTTGTGGTATGAACTCTATGATAGAAGAGTACTGTCATTGGAGTGGCCAAATGATAAATTCCAAGAAGATCAGTTCTTATCTTTCATTATGTTGCTCGGATTGGAGGGTCAAATCCATCGAATATCATCTGATAATTGTCTGGTAGAACATCCATATAAATTACCATGGAGCTCCCATATCCCCGAGAAGGCTATGAATACAACACTTCAACAAGTTGGTCGATAAGATAACATGATGTATTTTCAACTAGAAAAATAGGTTTTTATCTTTTGGTGGCTACATAACACAGGTAAAAAGTGTCCTCATATAAATTCTCATGCTTATATTATCATTTCTCAAGGTTCCTAAGGTAGTGTTCAATAGAATGAAAAAAATTCTCTCTGTCTTTATTTAGGATTCGCATGCATATGGTAAGAATCACTCGAAATTGTGGTCAATATTGGGGAAGTTGGTGTAGGAGGGAGGTAACAACATAAGGATTGTTTCAAGTTAGATGCATCCTTTGCATAAAAAACTCACATGGGAGGTGATTGATGATCGAACTCTCTGTGGAAAGATCATAGTGCTCAAATAAAAATATTTTATGGGCCCCCTTGAAGGAACTCTTTCCCACTTTGGCATGAAATCCACCCACATATTCAAGCTCTATATCCTCATTCTGAATAGATTGTCGGTGAGGGAAATATTAATTTATGGAATCATAACTGGGCATGGTTTATTCTAGGCTTCCCAACTTTTCTTGTTCGAGACATGTTTTTCTTTCATGCAAAGGACTTTCCAGGTTTCACTCATGTGGTTTTACACAAGTATCAGCACAATCTCTTTGATATCATTAAGTTATCTCATGACCCTAATGAATGCATTTTCATGGGATCATATTTAGGTGTCTTCTCAGGAAAGGAATATCTTCATATGACCATGCCTTCCCAAGTGTGGGATAGATAGGAAATCTCACTATGGTGCAAAGAAATCCCTATAAAACTCAATTTACTGGTATGGAAAATTTTAAATAATACACTATCCATATATGAACTTATTAAATGGTTTGGTATTAATCTGGAATCATGGTTCTCCTACTATAACATCCCTTAGGAAGAATCCATGTTCCACTTGTTTTTCAATAGTGATTGGGCCCATGAGTTTTGGATCAGGTGTGGTGAGTTTACTAGTATATCATCCCAGGATATATCAGGTGCTTTAGTCTTTGATCTCTGGTTCCAAGGTGTAAATAACTAAAGTTTTGAGAGTAAGGGAAGAGTGATCATATTTTTTGTTAGATGTTGGTGTTTATGGAAGGGTAGTAAATAATCTAGGTTCGATGATCTCTCTTGTTCAAGGATATCTCTCAAAGTTAGAATCAAGAGCTTATTGATATACCTATCTCATCTTTTAAACAAATGGATATATTCCCCATCCCTAATATTTCTAAGGAAATATAATACCACATCCCCCCATATAGGTCTCTAGATACATTAGGTCTGCTGGAACCCACACAATAGAATACCTAAATTAAATACTGATGGTTCTTAAAGAATGGGAATGATGAGAAATGGAGGAATTTTTCAATATTAAAAGGGTTTTTTTATCCTATATTTTAATTATTTCTTTGGTATAAGAGACTCTCTTTAAGAGGAAGAAATGTTGCTTCTCATAGGGCTGTAACTTTGTAGTCATCATAACAGAATACTAGTGTATGTGGAAATAGACTCCAAAATAATATATAATTCCCTACTCTGTCTTTGAAACACCCCCTATAAGGTTTCTTATTTCATCCAAAAGTGTAAAATTATCATCAATATAAACATGGATACCCTCCATGCAAGGTGTGAGGTTAACAAAGTTACAGAATTTTTAGTTAGAAAGGTCAGTTAAGGACATTCGATTAACTATTTTTCTATCTTGGGCTTGTTTCCCACAGAAGGTGTTGTCTTGGTCAAGGGAGATACTCTTATTCTTCACTTATGTAGTCCCACATAGTCTTTCCATTTGTTATTTTACTATGTATTTGGGACTTTTTATGTACCTTTAATAAAATAAAAGATGATGATGTTGATGATGTATGAGAAAACTCGGTCATTATAGTGAACATGGAAGATCTCATACTCATCTAAAGTATGGGGTGGGGTAGCTAACCACTATCAAATTTTCCCATGAGGGAGAAACATTCTTGATTATAAATCTAACTTCTCATGATCTGATATAGAATCAAAGGATCCATGGATAAAGACATCAAAATTGCTCGATCGTAGTCCTTCTGAACATCTAGTTAAATTTCAGGAAAAAGTTTTTTTAATTTCTACTCACCAAAAAAATCCTGAAAACCTGAGGCTATGTATTTAAACTCATAGCATCAAAAAATATATCACCCTTCCCTAGAATATTTTCCAGCTCAAAGTTAAAAGACTATAGGTACTCAACCCACCTTTTCTACTGAAGTTTCATGTCCTACTAATTGAAAATGTACCTAAAACTCTTATAGTTTATATAGACCAAGAACCTCTCTCCCATGAGATAGTGTTTTGGAACATTAATTAATACACTAAAGCTGCTAACTTGAGAACATTTATAGCATAATTCCATTCATGTATCCTTAAGATCTAAGAACAATACACTATAACTCGATCAAGCCACATTAGAACTACACCTAAACAAATACCTTATGTGTCATAGTATACAATATACTACCCAAATGGCTCTAAAAAATCATCATTAGTGTTTATTTAAACCTAAAATTTAACTCCTAGAATGCATTATTCTATTTTTATGACCAAACAAACTTTAACCCATTTTTCGTTAGCCTTTTCATAGGTTCCACCAAATGGAAAATGTCTTATATAAAACATCAATAATACCCTTAAAATCCTATGAAACTCTAAATATAAAAACCATTCTTGTGATGATCCCAAGAAATCACATCTCCCACATTCTAAGGTATGGAATACACGCTCACTTCTGATATGATATGCCCCATTAAGTGAACCTATTCAATCGAAAAATGTCACTATGAAAGATTAATATATAGCCTATTCTTCTTGAGTGTGAAAAAAATGATATCAAGGTGTTGAGAATTGTCCTCCCTTTTCAAAGAATATATGAGGATATCATCCAAAAAAACGTCAAAATAATCCAGGTACAAATAGAATACTTTTTCATTAAGACCATAAACACTTTCGGTGTGTTCATCAAGCCTAATGGCATCACTAGATACCCACAGAGGTCATAACAACTTCAAAAATCTATTAATGGTATATAATAGGGTATCATTATATTCTTGTGATATCCTAACCCTGATTAGATATTAGAGAAGATATGAGCACCCTTAATCTGATCAAAAAGATCATTGATATATGGTAGTGGATATCAGTTCTTAATAGTCACCTGATTCAACCAATAATAATACATACATAGACATAAGGTTACATTATCATTCTTAGAAAAGTGTATATGAGATCCATAAGGAGATGCGTTATAGTGGATAAACCCCTTGGCCTCTAATTCCTCCAGCTAATTATTTATCTCACTGAGCTCTTTCAAATCCATCTAATATGGAGAAATAAAAATAAGCACAGTTCCCAGCACCGGCTCGATGGTGAACTCCACCTTTATTTGGGGTGGAAATTCCAAGAATTATTTAGGGAAAATGTCAAAAAATTGGTCAACCATATGAGGGTAAACTATTTTTTGGTATCCTTTAACATCTATGATAAGGATGACAACTTGGATTCAAACCTCACCTATCTTCTGATGACCAAGACCTACCTGACTAGGCTTCAAGTCCCACTCTCCCAAGTGAACATAATTGATTCATTTAGGTAACATGAAGGACACTCGTCAAAGGTATAGGTATATATGATCTTGAAAAGGAACGATCCAATACATTCCTATAATCAATTCATACTTAGTCATATCTAGTGTGAAAAGGTACCATAGAAACTGGTAACATCTGATCTCAAGAGCACACTCACTACAGTGATAGGCTAATTATAATTAGACTCCCAATGGGGTGTTTATAGACATCCCCTCACATGTATACTTTCCATACAAACCAAAACCTTTCATGAACTAAGTAGGTGTTAAATCATGAAAATACCTTATATCAAAAATAGTATAAGCTAAAGTTAAAGAAACTTGGATCATTCCTATCATGGTAGAAGGCCTAGTATCCTGATCTATGTGAGTAGTTTTTACTATATTGGCATGCCCTAGACCCCATCCTTGTATCACATCCTAAATAATTTGTAACGTAAAACCCTACTAGTGAGCCTGAATATTAATTTTCACACCCCTCCCATTACCTCTCCTAATGTTATCAATCGAACTCAAACTACCCACCTACCATGGAGTAGAAGATATAGAAATGAAGCCATAAACTGGACTAGAGGGTCTATAATTGGGTGCATGTGATGACTTCCTACAAAACCTTTGGATATGTCCCATATTCCCATGGGATTGACACTCAACTAGGGACCAGTCACAATTCCAATGGTAGTGACCTACCCTATTGCACTGGTTATAGATAATCAGACTGCCTCCATAACTATTTTAACCATCACTACTCTAATAAGTCCTAATAAAATATAATTTCCTTCCACTAGATGATTCATTGTCAACTGGTGTCACCTGCCCAAGGTCATGGGTCTCTTATTGATTCCACTTAGAAATCAAGGTCTGATTTACTATCTTGGAGATTTTGGTTAGATGGGATACATTCACCTATTCCTTTATCTTCTATCTAAGTCCATCCTCAAAGTGTCTTTCCTTATCCAACTCATCACTATTCAAATAAGTGTTGAACTACTATAACTTAGTAAACCGAGAAGCATACTCTATAACAGAAAATCTCCCCTACTCCAAGTGTATGAAATCCTTGTACTGGTCAAACCATATGGTATTGGGAAATAAGTTTTCAAATAATATGGTTTATAAATCCTTCCAAACCATACCCATATGTTTATTATCTATAATGGAAATATCCCACCATCGCCTAGCTTGTCCTTAAAGCGTATAGGTGGTGAGTTTCACCCTATTATTAGGGTGTGCAATCAAATACTCAAATATCGTGTTCATAGCCTCTATCTAAGTCTCAGCTTCTTGGGGCCCACCCTCCCTATAGAAATTAGGTTGATTTTATAATTAAAACTACCTGGTCAGTTCAGGCATCATCTGTATAACTCGAGGTGCATCCCTCTCCATAGACTATATCATAGAAAGTAGACTCTCCCAAAGTTGAGAATCTATAACTTATCCCTATTACATAGGTGGATCAAGACTCTATTACATGTTTTCATGCTCTCTATTTTTCTTTTATCAATTAGATGGTGGTCGATGTGGAGGAATTTATCTAAAATTCCAAAAGAATAACTCAAAACACTTTACGAGCACAATTCCTGATATCACAGAGAAGGAAAATAGTGAGAAGCATGGGATCCTATATCATAACTTGGGTGCTCTCATGTGCCCCAACTACCCACTCTAGGGTAAATTTACACATACCAAGAAGCCTCATAAAATGAATCTTGATTAAATAATATTCCATTCACAAGATATCAGGTAAAAGACCTTATACATTGCTTACTATAATTTTATTTAACCTAGTCTATCATTTACATTAAACAAAATATCATATATCATATTCATTTTGATATTTACCATTTTATAATTCATTACCCTGGTGTCATTATATAAAGTTTCAAAAACAATTTATAGAGGAAAAAACCCTTCATGTTTTTCTTGGAATCCAATTTAACTTCCACAAATTTAAATTCCATAGAATATGTCATAATTTCAACCTTTAGTCATATAAGGATTGGTTAGATAGAATTACACCTTTAAGCTATGAAATAAAAAACTATTTAGGTTAATGCTGAAATTTTAAAAACTATCCCCTATCATAACAAATCATCCCATGAAAAAAATAAAAGTAATAAATCAAGCAATCGTGGAAATGGAATGTAAATACCTATGTGCCTAATATGATTCATGACATGAACAATCTTATCATATTGTCCCAAGATTGATAATCCCAAAAACTGTAACCTCATAAAAAAATTACTCACTCAAGGTGAAAATAGATCAATGTTAAAAATTAAATCCAATAATAGAAATTATCTCCCTTAATAACTTTTACTTTACCTCATACATGGGTTAGATACACCCAATTACAAGCTCATTGCCAAGTCTCAACACATCCTGACTCCTATCTACTATTCCAAAAATAATAAACAAATAAAAATAACCTATGATATCATTTTGTAATGCATCAAACCATAGTCTACTAAATTGGTTCCCCAAGAAGTTTCACCTCATGGTCTCATGCATGCCTCCCTATACACCAAAGACTATCGATTAGTGGTGCAGGTCTAAGTTTGTATAGTAGGGAGACAATACCCACTTATCATAGTGGAAATAAAAAAAATATCATACACATCACATCCAGATAAAATAAATAGGTTTTTGATACCAAATCAACACCCATGCAATAACATATTTATTTCACATATAGGTCAAGTGAGTATACATATAAGTTAGGTCTAGTACATCAATCCTCAAAAGTGAACAAAAGTTAAAAACCATATGATAATAAAAAACTATAAGTATCAATATCTATATTATATCTCAACCAAAAACTCATATCCTAAGCATCATCACAAGAATCTTCTATAGGGTGTTTTCCCTCATCCTAACCTACATATACGAAGTCTTCCTGAGTACCAAATGATGACCCAGATTGGGTGTGACTAAAACATAGTAGGCAACCACCAATGTTGTCTAATAAAAATTTATTATCACATGTAAAGAATAATGGTGCTCAGTATATATATATATATATATAAGTGAATAAATATAAATAATAATGAATTTTGGAAATAAAAGGAACCAATTTGAGCCTCGGGTCTCAAAGAGAAAACTTGGTATGACGCTACCTATTTTGGCCTATGTCATTCTCCAAACTCAGAGGAGGTTTCATGGACTAATCTAGTTCCAAGTTGCATCACTGAGGAAACCATGATCATACAACCCAACAGAATATATATATATTATTTTGTAATTCCATTTCAATAATCCCCAAGATAATTCACTAGTCAGGTCTTAACTCAAGTGATTACCCTTGACATTTAGAGGCACAGCTCGATTGGAATCCAAGGGTCACCCCTGAGATATTCCATACCAATATAAATCTATCCAAATCTAGGTAGATTATCCTATGTGATTCAACAAGTATATCCCTCAAGAATACATTACATTATTCAATTACATTAGATAGGTATATACATTACTTGAATCCAAGGGGGAGCATCCCCATGGAATTCGTAGTAATGAATATTTGTAGAAACAACTGTATTTCTCAAGGAATTACATAACTGAATAGAATACTAGGCTTGTACATGTAATTCCATGATAAAATTAATCATAAGTAATCCAAGTTATTCCACCATGTAATTCCATACTAATAACCATTTACAATAATTTTAGACATGTCATTAATCCATAATTCACATAATAACCATTTCCAAAATTTAATCCAAGTTTATCCATTATGTTCAATTCATATTTCAAATTAAATATTGTAAGGTACCATATTTTTTTGGTATTTCCTTCTTGAGTTTTGGTTGAACCTATTTTAGTTGGGTTTTCTTTTCTTCTTTAAACCTTGGTGGTCGAGTTTATTTTGGGG
The DNA here is from genome assembly GCA_963277665.1 of Viscum album. Classification (NCBI taxonomy): domain Eukaryota; kingdom Viridiplantae; phylum Streptophyta; class Magnoliopsida; order Santalales; family Viscaceae; genus Viscum; species Viscum album. The sequence goes on from OY728127.1 coordinate 2,021,753,249, forward strand.
ATGGAGATACTTTTCTAGGGAAAACGAACTAAAGTTTGGGGATGTATCACTACTATATTTTTACCCTATACCAACTGTTTTAAATAATTGGTATAGCCCTTGTAACCATTGGTATAGACTATACTAATAGTTTCATAAACTGTTGGGTTATTTGGTGTGTGTGTGTGTGTGTGTCCCTATACTAATTTCTTATAGAAAAATGTTGGTATAGGATTGTTAGAATTTCATTTTCCCAATGGTTATGATAAAAATGAGGGTATAGGTCATTACCAAATTTTTAAAAAACTATGGTAAATCCATATAACAATATTTTATAAACCATTGGAATATACTTCCCTAGGTATAAGTTATACCAACAGTCATATGAAACTATTGGTATAAACTAGCTATACCTTCTCAAGAAGCATCACTGCCACCTATCCCAATTACCTATAGATATCCCCAAACAAATTCAGTAAACAACACTAACTAGTATACAAATGAAGATCACACAATAAACTATTTAATTCATTCAACTAGTGACAAAGAAACTAGTTCTCCTACAAGGTATTTCTCCAGAAGAGGTCAGAGTAAGAATTTTTCACCAGATCATCGCTATATAGAATTGGTAGTTTGAGAAGGTATGGAGATCTCCATCAGTACTAGGCCCATGCACCCCTACATAGGAAATCTATTTGAGTAGTGTAGAGATGGTGGAAGATGATCCTACATTTTTTATGTTGGGGATGGAATTATCTTTTAAAACTTGAATTTGGTTGTTTTTGGCCTTGGGCCTTTGGTTCATGGGGAATGATTTGTTGTATCCTTGATGTCATCCTGGGTTCCCCCTCAGCCCCTAAAAGGGGTCTACATTAATAAAAAAGTAATTTTCAGTATAATATCTCTCTTATCACAACCAATTCCATCACTATCAACATCATCATCTTCGTCACCATCTTCCTCATCATTATTATACTCACAATAATTCTTTCCATCATCCTTATCCTCGGTATCACCATTTCTAGAAACTTCATCATCCTGACCACCATTAGGACCATCACCAGGAACGTCATCATCCTAACCACCACTAGGACCAAACCTGGTTAACTATATAACATATGAATCATAGACATATATGTATCATAATCCATGTAAATATCTAATGGAAATGAAGGACATAAGGATTGCATAAATTTCAAAAAATCAAAAATAACCTTCTAATTCCATTAATGCTCCTACATGACCATTGTTTGTGGCTTTTTCTACCTTGGTATGATCCTATAGTTCCTTTTCATGTGTTGTTTCTAACTTAATTCTACCAAAACTAGCACCTGAAGTGGACCAATATCTGGTCAGGAAAATTCCCTTCCCAAATCGATAGTGTACTCTCCCATGGTGATCATCTCCAAATACCTGATTGAAATGTTCATTTGAGCCAAATTTTCTAGGTTCTTGTTCATCAAGGGACTCCAAATCAATAATCAGCTTATTAAAAATGATTATAATAGTAACCCAAAATTCCAATGAACTTAGTAGTCAAGATATATTGCAAAAAAAAAGAATATTTCCAATTTATAGGATATACATACAGTGAAATTTTTATCAATATGTAAATTAAACCATATTCAAAGCACAAACATTGACCAGTGAATGAACAATAAGTGTAATGGTTTCACTAAATCATTGGTAGGAAAATAGGATATTCTACAATAATAAATTCCCCATTAACCCAATGTCACCAGTTATAAACCATTTTTAGAAGAGGAAACTTGAATCTGATCTTAGGTAAATTTCAATTACAGATACAAATAGTTATTTTTAATTCCATATAATATCCAATGAAGGAAAATATGAGGTATGAACACTCATTACTTATTTCACTAACATTCTCTTTTATTTTATTTTTTGGAAAAAAAATTATTTTATTTTCATACAATGAACTAAAAACTATTATGCACCCATTTTGATCTTCATTTTAGGATGTGTTTGATGGAACTTAAAAAAAACTAACCACTTCCAATTAAACTCCAGATGAAAATCACATGTTTATAAGTTATAAAAACACACTTTCCATGAGAAATCCAAATCACTTCTATAGAAACAATTTTTACAAGTATTTTCAAATACAACCCTAATCCCTTTAAAGAATTAAGTCAAGTTCTATATAGGAATGGTATAAGAATATGGTATGTGTGTTTTAGAAATTATAAGGAAAAAATGTATCTATTTATTTTAATAAAATAATTATTTTAATGTTTGATGGCATGGGAAACCAATCACTAAGTATAGAAATAATAATTTTAAGTCTTTTGGAGGGAAACATTAGTTGATAAGCCATTAAAAATGTCACCTTTAAGCTATAATTTGGAAGGATTTGTCAATTTCATTAAACATTCTATATAATATACCATAATAAAAACTTTCTAATAAAAGGTTATGTTATGGAAATTCTATTAGGATGGAATTATATAAATATACTATTTAAATTATTCATACCATTGTTTGAAAAAGAGAACATAATGAGGTATTTGTAATTAATGATGAATTATTTAATAGTTACCATTTTTTTAATTAATTATTAATGTTTCTAATTTCTTGATGTTAATGGAATTAATAGTAATGTTTGGATATGATTTTTCCCAATTTGTTTTAACATTTCATGCACTGGTTGAAGCTGATTTATTAATTTATTGATATTTTTTGTTACTAGTGTTATGATTTCTTCCATATATTCATGAATAAGGGGACCTTTCTAAGATTTTGAATTGAAACCCAATTTTGAGATTCATGAAAGGTTGTAAAGACCCGGAAATTTCAAGGAAAATATTTTCTTAATTTTCTTTGGAATTTTACAAGAACGCAGTTTCTGACGGCACTTGATTCCGAGGCCCGGAGTGCCCGGAATCAATTTCCGAAGTTTGGCTCGGGTACGTTCAGTGAACGAACGAGCGGGTTTTCCTATCTGTTAAACCAGTGCTCGGAATTGAAATCCGATGGTTCCGATGAACTCGCAACGCCGGTAATCGCTTACGGGAACCTTTACCGTAGTTGCGTTTGTGCGGGAGAAGAATTTAATTTTTGGGGATTAATTAAATAAAGTGAATAAAATTGTTGAATCAATTTTATTTCATGTTGTGTGGTTAACTTCTCCCATGGCAAGTTGGTGGTGGGACCACATCCATCCAACTTCCCATGTGTGGATATTTGAAAGGGTGGGGCCCACACGAACCCCCTACCTTTTCAAATTCCTTAAACTCCCTAACCCTCTTAACCCCTCACTTTCCTAACCCCTCTTAACCCCTCATATCCCAACTCCCCATTAACTCACCTTCTTTAATATTTGACAACTTGTTGTAATTAATTTGGTGAGTTACATGTAGGTTTTTAAAATTCAAACAATTGAATTTCAAATGCTTTGTTGTGTTAATAAAATAAGTTTAGAACTTATTTTATTTGGGTTGGAGTTTAGTTGATTGGGAGCCTTTGGAGAAAAAGCTTAGGAAATCCTGAGTCCTTCTTTCTCTACGACGAAGAACACGAAGAACGTCTCTTTCGCCACTGAAGCACAACGACGCCATCTTCTTCATCGTTCTTCAACCGAGGTAAAGAAAGGGAAGCGACACCCGCGACATCTCCAACGACCTTCATCCGCGTCAAAGGAGAAGACGTCGCCTACGAAGAACGTCGTCAACGACGACGTCACCTCCGAATGCTCGTCCACCAATGACGAGTACCCTTCTTCCTTTCCGACGCATGAGCGTGAGAATTGGGAGTGTGTGACGAACACGAAAATCGAGGAATCGATATCCGCCCTTTTTCCGAAATCGTCAACGAATGACAATTACGAGGTTGGGGTTTTATTTATTTATATTTGTTCGAGATTTCCAACTTGATGATATTCGTGGCTTCAAACCATTTGATATCGAATTTGATCTTCCTGGTTTAAAACCAAATGATATCGAATGACGTGAGGGGGCCGGACCGCACGAACACGGCCGACCCTCCTCCTTACTTTTCGTGTTGGTTCTTTGTGGTTTGGTTTGGGAAGGTGTGGTGCCGTCGCACCACGCAGTTTCATGCGGAAGGAAATGCGCAGAGCCGTCGCGCCGCGCCGTGGAAAGAAGTCTAGGAACACGATGCTGTCGCGCCGCGTCGAAGAAAAACAAAGGCGTCACGGCCGGAGTGGGGTCGCGGCGGAGGAACGCGGTGCCGTCGCACCGCGCCAGACGACAAGGGCCGCGACCGGTTCCGGGCCGCGGCGGAGCAGGGTGACCGGCGGCCGGTACCGGGCCGCCGGCGACGGAGCGGGCCGCGGTGGTGGTGCGCGGCGCCGACGCATCGCGCCGGAGAACCCGTGAGAGGCAGCGATCGGAGCGATCTACGGCAGAGGGGTGCAGCGCCGTCGCGCCGTGCCAATCGAACAAGGGCCTCATTTTGAGCCACGGCAATGCTAGAAGGGGCGGCCGGAAAACCAGCCGCCGGCGGATAAGGAAGAGCCGCGGCCCTATGGCCGCGGCGGAGCAGCCGGAGGCGGCCGGCCTCGCCGGCCGCCAGAGATCAGGAGAGCCGCGACCATCAGGCCACGGCAAGGTGGTGGAAGGCGGCGGCCGTACCGGCCGCCGGTTTGCAAAGGAGGCGGGACCCGTGGGTCCCGCGTGTGATAAAAACGGCCGGCCTAAGGCCGGCCATGATCCATAAATACTGGGGATTGAATTCCTTGATTTTTGTAGAGGCGGGTCCCCCCCCACGTGGAGGGGGCGTTTTATTCAAAGGCACGGCATAATGTCGCGCCATCCTTTTGAAACAAAGGGGGGGCTTTGCCACCGCGCGCGGTGCACACGCGGCACCCAGGCCGCGCCGCCGCGCCGGACCGGATTTTCCGAGCCGGGCCGGGTCATCGGGTCGGGTCGCCGCCTGGGTCGGGTCGACACGGTTCGGCCGACCCAGGGGGGTCAGGCCGGGTCGGCCCGGGCCCAGACCCCCCGTCTTCGGACCATTTTCGGTCTTTTGCCCGTAACTTGAGTTACGGGCCTTCGAACGACGCACCGTAAGTGGAAATGAGATCCTTGGATCGAGACGGTCGTTTCGGTATATCGCACTCAAGGTTTCGGATTACTTTGAGTTCGGCCGGGTTGGTTCGTACACTAAACCAACCGGGCCCTCGGAGCAGAAACACTCATATCTTGAGCTCCGGACATCCGAATGACGTGCCGTCGACTTTGTTGATTTCCTCTAAGTGAGACGGATCTTTTGGCTTACTCCGCTCGAGGTTTGGATGTCGTCGGAGTGCGGTCGTGTTGGTTCGCTCACAAAACCAACCGGGCCCCTGGAACGAAAAAGCCAATAACTCACAGACCGGGTGTCCGATTGACGCACCATCTGTCTCGTTGTTTTCCTCTTGTTGAGACGGAACTTTTGGCATGCTTTGCCCGAGTTTTGGATGCAGTTGAGATACGGCCGGGTTGGATTGTACCCAAAAACCAACCGGGCCCCTAGAACGAAAAAGCCAATAACTCACAGACCGGGCGTCCGATTGACGCACCGTCTGTCTCGTTGTTTTCCTCTTGTTGAGACGGAACTTTTGGAATGCTTCGCCCAAGTTTTGGATGCAGTTGAGATACGGACGGGTTGGATTGTACCCGAAATCCAACCGGGCCCCTAGAACGGAAAAGCCGATATCTTTTTGACCGGACGTCCGTTTGACGAACCGTCAGCGGCATTATTGATCATGTTGTGAAACGGTCCCTATGAGTATACCCTATGAGAGTTCGGGGTACAGTTGAGATACGACCGGTTTGGTTCGTACACGAAACCAACCGGGCCCCGGGGACGAAAAGGCTAGTAACTCACAGACCGAGCGTCTGATTGACGCGTCGTCTGTTGCGTTGAGACCCCTATGATGAGGCGATCCTTTGAGATACTTCTTCGTGGGACTTTGAGATACTTATTCATGGGACTTTTAGATACTTGGAGTATCGACTTGTAGCCCGTGGAGCGGACCCTCCCAGAGACGAGCGTACGGAGTACAGAGACCGTGTAGCCGGCAGAGACCTGAAGACTGCTTGTCCGATTTGATTCGGAGTGACTTACGTAGCCCAGTGGGGAGCACTACTTTGTGAGGTGGCAGACCCACGGCGGAGGAGCACTACTATGTGAGGTGGCAGACCCGCGGTACTTGATAGGAGGAGTACCTCTGTAGGCTATGAGGGGGGAGCACTACTGTGTTTGAGTGGCAGACCCCGGCGGGAATCACTACTGTGTGAGGTGGCAGGCCCACGGTACTCGACAGGAGGAGTACCTCAGCAGTCTTAGGTTAGTGAGCAGTACCTTGGAGTCGTGACAGGACCACTGTACACTCCAGAGACGGAGCTCTTCAGCAGTTACGGTTTCGATAATGAAAATCCTGGTTGAGCTGAGACTTTTGACCTTGTGTTTACCTCATGATTGAGATGGGTCACTTGCTAACTTAGGTATATGTATGGGCATATACCTGGGTAGTGGTTATTCGTTGATTTCACAATCCTTGTGTTTCCTCAGGATTGAGATGGGTTACTTGATAACTTAGGTATATGTATGGTCATATACCTAAGTAGAGGTTATCTGTTGAGATCCTCTTTGTGGTTATCCTTGTTGGTTTAGTGAGACCTTGAGGGTCTCGGGGTCCCTACTGATTATCGTTATACTCACCCCTGCACGGGCTATGACCGCACCTCATTGTGTTGGTTGCAGATGATGGGTAGTGATGACGGAGGCCGAGTGTTCGAGGTCGAGTCAGTACCCGGAGGTGGACTACACGATGTGACGACTCACAGAGGAGGTTGACGGACGAGAGCATGGAGGAGGCTATCTATACCTACCATTTCGGTAGGATCTGTGGCGGATGACCAGGAGCTGCGCAATCTGTACCTACCCTTCAGGTAGGATCCGAGGAGGATGACCCAGGAGCTGCTTCCTTCTTCCAGCTGTTTGTATTTTTACTGTTGTACCTTGTTCAGTTGTAGTCGTACTTTCTTTTGGGTTTGTATTCTGGCCCATTTACTTTTCAGCAATTCTTTTGTACTTAGTGTTTTGCTTCCGCTTGTACTCTGTGGTGCTTGTTTTTTTTATAAAGTCAATGCCCTCCCAGTTATAGGGATTTTACCCCTTTGGTGCTAGTCGCCAGCCCCTGGCCTATGGAAGGCGGGCTTGGGGTAGTCATGGCACGGGCCCCGAGGACGGGTCGTGATAAAGGTGGTTATTAAGCTATAATTGATGTCTTTATTGTGGAAATTATTGGGTTATTTTTGAAAGATATGTATAGTTAAAGAAAGTATTCCCTTGGACTATGTGATTCTTCTAATGTTTTTTATATAATTCCTGAGATATGTTCTAACTTCATTGGATTCCATGGAAGTTGTATGGAGATGATGGATTACGCAATACTACCACTTGGATAAGGTACCTTGGTTGAGTTCTATTATTTATTTAAGAAGGATTCTATTTTCCTTATATAGTTTGTTGATGGTATGAATAATCTTAAAGAAGATATCCTATGATTGAAATGGATGAATTGGGTTGTAAATATCACTTCCCATTGAATCAATTCATGTATACATCATCTAGAGTTACTGAGTGTCTTTAATCCATGGCTTTGATCCATTTTAGGTGTCTTGAGGCATGTTAGTGGTATGGTTTTCCTTTTTTCAGTATAAAATAATTAGTATGAATGTTATGAGGCTTTTTGTGTCACCTAATATTTGATCAGTGGTTAGCTATGGTTTAGGAAGTGATTTTTTTCAAAGGATGTAAACCCTAAACCTTTATTTAAAAAACATTGTTGTGTTTTTTAATATAATTCCAAAATTCTATTTAAAAATGGGTGTATGTGTTAACTTGTGTTTAAATTAATGATTTCTCCCCTTAGTTAAATTATTAACTAGTGTTCCAATGTTTTTTCAACATTTTTTTCATAAAACATAAAAGATTTAAAATGGTTTAATGATTATTTCAAATGGGTAATTATTTTTAAATGATTTTGCTTAAGGAGAAAGTAGTAGTTAGTAGGAGTTTGGTTTTGAATTTTTGTTCTTGGTATTTCCTTTATTTACGGTATTCGGAGTCCCTAAGTGGTTAGGATCTTTTTTGTGACATATTCCAATAGTTGAGATATTTCTAGAAGTTTTCATTTTTAAAGTGAGTTGGAATAATAGCCTAATAGTTTTAATATTTCTATGATATTATGTGTTTAGGTTGGTCTATATCTAGGATGATAATAAATTCATCCTACTCTATAACTTAATGAGTTTTTCTTATGTATGACATGATTTTAATTTGTATGTCTTTGAATTTATTTTGAATCTATTTTGAGTTAGTATTGGGGGTTCAGTGAAGAGAAATAACATGGGAGGAGGTGTTAGTGGTGGTTGATTCTAGAAAACACTAAATAAAATAATCAAGTACCCAATGTGGGGTACTGGATTCATGTTATAGGAGATATGAAAGGGGACTTGTTATTCTTACCACCAAGTACTTAGTGCTCATAGATTGGGTACCTGGTTGAGTTCTTGGGAGTTTATTTCTTTCAGAATCCTTTCCATTTTCTCATCAATCTATTTGAGTCTTAATCTAATTTTTCATCATTATAAAGGTTTATTAGGAAAACTTTCCCCTCTCTAATCCCTCTTAAATAATCCCTAACTTCTATCAATGATTTATCCTTCATGTCTAGGAAGATTAATTGAGACCTTAAACAAGTTCCAAACCTACCCCATCTCATGTTCTGACATCATAGTTTACCCAAAAGTGGGTAGGTATTTCCTAGCATCCTTGTTTTTTTATTTCTTTCAGAATATTTCTAAAAATTAATTTTCAATAATAAAAAACAAAGTATTAATGAAAATAATTATAGTTTTCATTAAAAAACCTCAGATTTTATTAATAAGTTAAACTTGATACTCTTCCAAAAAGAAATAATTTCTTGATAATATGCAATTGGACACTAATTCATGATTGTTATGGCCTCTAAATTTTTACCAACTCTAGCAAGAAAGAAATTATAAAACTCATGATTATATTCTCTCCACAACTCACCTAATTCCTAGAGTTTTTTTTCCTCACAACCTCACCGTCAAGAAAAATTATTGTGAATATAGCACCAAAATATTAATTTATATAAATAAAATAATAGTATAACATTAAATATAATGAATTTCCTTGCCCATATTTTCACCCAAGAATTATCCTTTACTTAATTTTGAAGGTGTCTCTAAGAGAGTGGCCTAACAGGAATGATTTCATAGTATTTGGTAACCGTTACCATAAAACTTCAACATTCTCAACCTATTTTTCCAATCATTTGATTATCCTTGTTGTACTCAACCATTAGTTGTGTGTGGCGGTTCCACACATCAAGAATGTGTGTATTCCCATGCTACCTAATGGAAGATCCATTTGTGAAAAAAAAATATTATATAAATACATATTATAATAAAAATAAATTATGGTCAAAAAAATTACAACGGTTCTATAAATATACCTAATCTAGTGTGATTAGTGGGTACCACTAGATTTTTAGGCTCTAAAGGATCATCAACTTGTACAGTAGGGGTGGGATCCAATGACAGCTCATGAGGTTCAGAATGTGTCGGAGTATAAGTCATAAGATCATGAAAATAGAAGCTTTGGGAGAAGAAAGTAGAAGGAAAATAAGATATCATATACATCTGTGAAATGTATAATATAAATGGGGAGTAGGATCCATCATCAGATAAGGGAAAAAATATGTGGAGGATCGGATGTAAATGGTGGAAAAAATATAGGCAGCCTAAATATCTTGGGTACCTCTAACAACATTATGAGATAAGAAAGTGTGATATATGGTATCTCTGATGAAGGGATATAGTGTGATCAGGTACGATGAGTGGTGTGTGTAACTCTAGTACCACCCCCATCACATTGTTTGGTTAAGCACCATTTCCCCTAGGTTCATCAGAGAATAATTGTCTCCTAGGTGGTGGATCTTAATTAAAAGTTAAAAAAATTAATCATGTGACATTATATTTTATTGATATATATATATATATATATATATATATTTGAAATAAAATACTAACAGCATGCACCATTGGAGGAACACACATATATCTCATGCGGAGATTATTTTCTGACATCCACTTCATTTGTATCTCTTCAATGTTTTTCATTTCCAGCATTTGAAAAAAAATATAAATTTAATTATAAATTCATAACTAATGTGTAATAAAAAAAAGAAATAATATGTAACATTTATTAATTATGGAATACCAATTTTCAAACCAAATAAAGGATACGTAGTGATATGAAAAAATAAAATAATATTTAGTTTTAAGAATATTAAAACATAAAATATATGTCCTAGAAAAATCAATACATTTATCTTTACATGTTTATCATGGGAATGATATAGTTGTATTATATATTCAATATGATCCAATTCAATTTTGGTAAGGTCATTTCATTCATTTTGGTCAATTTATTAGGTTATTTGTCCATTTTTTTGGTTATGTAATTTGGATCATATTTTAGGTTAGGTCTTGTTTTCATATTTTTTTTGTTAGATAATTATTTTCATTGGTTTTTATTTTCATCTAATTAGTTTAATATATTTTAATTCAATTATCTTGTTTTTTGTTCTAATCGAATTGTTTCATTTTTTTCTAGGTTATAAAATAGTTCAATTAAACATTAGAAAATGTAACTCAAATAAAACTAAAACTAGTATATATTGAAAATGTACATGAAGGTAAATCTGGATAAAAAATATTTGTAATAAATAGAAAATAAATTTTAATGGTACCAACATGAACAACCCAAGTTGATCTAAACCAAAATATTTGAGAACATGGATGGATGATTCTATATATTTCCCACCACAACTTCAGGTTCACAATAAACTATGAAAATTGAACTATTGGGGTCATAAAAAGTAATAAATAGATTGGGGCCAATGGGGGGAATCATGGTGTCAATTTCATCATCCACATAATCCAAAATATGTCTTGGGGTTACTTCAATAATGACACCAAATACAGGTTGTGGGTGATCTTTCACATAAGAAACTTATTTTACCATTGATGCCAATATATATGTCTCATTAGTAGAAAGAGTGTGATTCATTTCAATAACTAAAAATCCATAATCATCAATAAATGTTCCATGACTCTTCATCGAATCAAACCACTTTCATTTCATCATAGTGACTCAACCATGAGAGTAATAATCTAATATTAGTATTTTCTTAATGAATCCATAGTAAGATACATTTTCAAATTAACATCTAATATATGATTCAATGGCATAATATTAGGTTTTGATAGTTACCATAAAACCATCATGTGGTGTTCTCATGTTCATTTCTCATTCAGTGATAATAAATTTATACCCATTAATCGCAATTCATTTTCATTCACAAACCACAGAATTAGAACTAAAATCTAAAGCTCTTACTTCTTTAGATAAAGAGTTAGTAGGAAAACTCAATACATGAAATATAAATTAATATTAAAATTAACTAAATAGTAATTTCATTAATTTATTATAGTAATACTTCTACCTTTAATTTCAACCAATCAGAAAACTCTTTTCTAAGAAAAGTATCTATCCCTATCAATAATAAAGAATAATTATTTCTATTTATAGTTTTTTTATGTTACCTAAAAATAGAAATAGTTTAACGGATATGTACAATTACATGATATGATATAACATATACATTTTCAATTTACTTAATTTATGTCATCGTGAAACAAATCATAGTTAAATAAAATTGTATTATGTGTTATCTCATACTCTTCAAGGCTTAATGTAGTCAATGTATATGATCTAGTAATTCCCCTTGTTTGGGGAAGTGATGGGAAACCAAGTTTAATTTTCTCATACCACTCTTCTTCATTTCTCATTGGTATGTTCTATCTTGTAGTCACATTAGAAAATATACTGAACATAAATCCATATATTCTTGATCCATGTAACCTTTCATGATATATTTTTCATGATGATTCCTATTTAATACATAAGACTTCAATGTGTACATATTTATTTTATTTGGATCCATCTAATGAAAATAAATAGGTCCTATGAGAATTATTTCAATAGGAATATGGATATTTATATGCATCATGCATGTGAAAAATGATATAGGAAAATTTGTCTATAACTCACAAAAAATTAATGGTACCTTTTTCATCATTTTTTACAATAAATACTTGGAAAACTTCTTATCACAAATATCTTTATAAAAATGGAACAACCAAATAACTTACACCATTAAATTATTGGATTGTAGATTACGGATTTATATTAGGATCAAATCATGTAGAAGGATGTGATAATCATGAGTCTTCAAATAGTTCAACTTCAACTCTCTATTACTGGCCCATTTTGATATGTTTCTTCAATACCCATTAGAAACTTTAATAGTTTTTATTACTTCCAAAAAATGATTTTTTTTCTACAGGTTTCATCATATGAGAAGCACACAAAACATTCCATTTATTTTCACTGATACATATAGGATTCAATTTTGGTCTGATACCCCAATCCACCAAGTCACACCAAGATCCTAAATCATCAATTTTTCTTCCCTTAACATTTAAAATAATTGAAATCAAAATTTCACATATATTGTTTTCAATATGAATTGCGTCTAATCAATGATGTAACAAATTGTTTCACCAATAAGGAAACCCAAAAAAGATACTTTTCTTCTTACAATTGTAATTAGTTTCAGTTGAAACATTCTTCCTCTTTCTAGATTTAATCTAACCCTTCCCTAATGAAAAAATGACATTTTTTGATTCATTAATAACATTAGTTCCATACATACACTGAGGTAGATTTCTAGTCTCCATGGTATTTTCAACCCTTCGATGATTATTCCTAAATTTATGACCCATTGGAATGAATTTTCGATGTCCTGTAAAACTAAAACTATGGTGATATTTAAGTATTTTGGATCATGTATTCTTTATACAAGAAGTACATGAAATTTTTTCCTTCGTGCTCCATCCATAAATTATTCCATAAATAGGAAAATCATTTATTATCCATATAATCATAACACGCATCAAAAATATGTATTTCTAATAAGCATCTTATGTGCACACACCCATATTCTAAATATGATTAGACTCTTTTATTAAATGTTTCATGTATATATCCATATCATTTACAAGACTATAAGGTCGATTATGATTAATAAATATTACTTCTTACTTTTCCAATCGTTTAATTTTGGAAATCACGAACACTTTTTTAAAACTTTTTTAACTAAATTTTTTTGTCCTTAGTGTTTTATTATGTTTTTGTATAAAAAACCTTTTACTATAAATAGAAAAAGTCCAATGTATTATGAATATAAACCTAGAATTATTCATTATGATCATCGGATTGAGTACGAACCTGATAAATTAGACTTACCTTTAATCAGAAAAGTAGTTGTATTTTTTCTCATCTATTGTAATAACAAAAGTCATGACCATCGGACCAATTCTTGTACTGAAAAATTGGACTAATACTCATAAGGATCATCATATTGAAAAAGGATAAGGAATTTCATCAGATTTTCATATGTTTACAATCAGAATATATAAGAATTATTTCTATCGTAAGGAATACAATTTAGAATTATGATGGTGCTAAAACAAAATGACATTGGAAATTCAGTTATTCCAGAACATTGTGAGCTATCAAAGATCCAACTAGTTGAGGTCATTGAAACTAACTCAAAAACATGACCATTGGAGATTCACTGATAAAATAGTTGTTCGTTAGAAGATTTGGGAGCTGATTTCATTCTCAAATAAATATATATAATGTTTTCTCTATGTGAACATCTCGTTCTAAATTATTTTTAATACTTTAGATATTTTTAGTTCTAAGGAATCCTTTTCAAGGTTGTTTAATTTATAATTTTTTTTCTTTTATAATCAAGTCTGATAACTTTTATGATCGAGGGATTATAGGGATAGGAAGATAGTGAATATGATCCATTATATTGAGGGATTATAGGGTAAATAATACAAATTCCAATCATTAAATCAAGGGCTTCTGAGGATAGAAAGACAGATCATTTTCCGATCATTGTATTAAGGGATTTCTTGATAAGTAAATACAGACTTTATAGTAAGTATAAAACTATGGATACATTTATTCAAGTTTATTGACTACCTTACTCTTAAGGTTAAAGTAGTTATATCATTTAATATAGATTTTAGTCCATTATTAGTGTTACTAATTATTTTATTATTATTTTTACAATACTATTCCTCTATGAATGTAATAGAAATTTAGTATTCATAATTATCTTTCCAAACTAGTTTTTTATTAGTATAACTTTTATTATGATAAATAACATAATTTTATTTAATCGAATCAAATATGATTTATATTTTCTTACTTAGGTAATTGGATTAAGTATGAGTCCAATAAATTTACTTTAAGAGGTTTTGTGTTTCGATTAGTTTAAACTTTTTAAACGACAATTAACCCCCCCCCCCTTATAAGTATAGCCATATAATATATTCTTATAATCCTAAAATTGTTATCAGAGAAGATTTATACTACCTATATACTTGCTAATTTTTTACTGTCTTTATTTAATGAAAGTTTATTTATGTTTTTATATAAACTTTTTGTTTATAAAAATTATTACACTAACATATATTTTTGTAAAAGAGTTTATATTACTATAAGATTGAAATTATGAATGTTGAGTCTCTTAATAATTTGAATCCTACTAGACCACCTATCTTTGATGTGAATGAATATGAATATTTTAGATATATAATTAAAACTTGTTTGATCAACACTAGAGTTGATAACTTCTTGATTCTTACTAGAAAATACAATATTCATGAAAAAAAAATTATTCTTATAAAATACTGATAAGTTGAAATATCAATTAAACTAAAAATTCATAAATACTTTATTAGGTTTTATTATGAGTAATATCTATAGTTTGATATCATATTCTGAAGCTTCTAATAGTATTTAGAGTAAATTGGAAGTAAAACATTTTGGTACATCCAAAGTTATAGAAACAAGAAAAGTTATGATTAGAGCTAATTACCAAGATTTTGATTTTCTACCTGGAGATTTATTTGTCAATATGCACCAAAGATTCATGAAAATTATTAATATTTTATATTATCTTATATAAAAATTTATTTATGATGAAATTTTGGTCGAAAAGGTTTTTAATATAATTCCCAGTGAGTGGGAATCAAAAAGAACAGTTGTGGATGATATAAGAAATCTTACTAATCTTACTATTGATGATTTTATTAGAACCCTCATGAAATATAAATGAAGTATTAAAAGGAATAATGAGAAAGTTAAAAATAAAAATGGTGGTGTTACTTTTTCTACAATGTATATTGTACCTTCAATTTTTCATTCCTCTAAGAAAGTTGTAAAATATTCAAGGAAGAAGAAATTTGTTTTCCAATAAGATTCTATTACCTTAGAACATTCATAGAATGATTTATAAAATCTATCTAGAATGATGAACAAGATATTTGGTAAGATATATTTTCAATATTTATATAATAATGGTCATAAGGACAAAGGTGACAAGAATGATTCTAAGGTCACTTGTTATAAATGTAAAAAACAGGACATGTTTGACTAGATTGTCCAAAGTTGAAAAGGAAAGGAATTTTGATATAAATTCTAAGAAAAATTATAATTATAAAGGAAAGAAATTTTTTAATGTTTCTAACACATGGAGTTCCAGTGGTGGAGATTCTTTTTAAAAATATTTTGATAATGTAAGTTATAAATAGAAGAACATTGGTCTTTTTGCAAATGAATCCTTAGTAAATCATTGTATAATGGAAAAGGTACATATAGATAAATCTATAACTAATATATATTTGAATGAAAATTATCCTGATGAGAAAAAATCAACATACTCTAATGAATAATCTTCCTCATCATAAGATAATACTTTACCTAGTTATGATGAAGTTTCCAGATTTTCAAAACTATTATAAAATGAAAATTGTAAGGTTTGTAAAAAACTTGATAATTCTAAAGCTAAACTTTCCAAGGAAGATTAAAGAATAACTCTTTTAACTAATGAAATATAAAATCTTTCTAAATATCTTGATAAAACAAATTTATAAAAAGATATTATTTCAATGTATTTTGAAAATATTGTTTTTGATAAAAATAGTTTAAAAACTAATTTTGAAAAACATAGATCCATAACTATTACCAATGAGGATAAAAATTAAGTTTTAAAACTAAAATATGATATTTCATGATTAAATAAATTTTTATCAAAGTTTACCACTAATAAGGAAAACTTTGGACAAAATTTATAAAAAAAATAAATATTATGGTAATAATTCTTGAATGGGTTTACATATAAAAAACTAATTTTTAGTAACAATTAATTTGTTCCTAAAAGTGTGCCTTTTTTTAATAAGTTCCAAAGTGGTGTCACTGGAAGAATAATTTTTATTTAAATAAAGTAAAATATCTTGGTTTTAAAAAATCCTAATTTTCAAAAAAAATGTGGTTACCTAAAGTTTTTTTCTTAAAATGCTAGACCTAAGAAGGTTAGGGTTCTAAAAAACTAATCTTTTTATTTTTAGGAAAAGAAAAAAATTACAAATAACAAAAAAAAAATTGGTACATGGATAGTGGATATTCTAAGAACATGAATAGAAAAAAAGATTTAATCAATAATATAATCAAGATGAGTGGTGGGAAAGTGACTTTTGTAATAATTCTCAAGGAAAGATTATCGGAATAGGTAACATTATTCTTCCTAGAAAATACCTTATTTCAAATGTTTTATTTGTTGTAGGACTTAAGAGAAACCTTACAATCATATTTTTATTATGTGATGAAGGTTACCTTTTTAACTTTAAGAATTATAATTGTACTATAAACAGTTCCAAAAATGAATTTATTCTTTCTATTAATCAGAATAATAATATTTAGACACTAAACTTAGAAGACTTTAGGAGGCAAGATATACCTTGTCTTAGTGCAATGGAAGATCAATCTTGGTTATGGAATATGTGGTTATAACACTAAATCCTTAGAAACTAATCTAAGTTGAATAAGAAAGGAATTGTTAAGGATCTCTCAAAACTTAGGTTTGATACTTCAAAATACTATGTCCCTTGTTAATATGGTAAGAAACATAAGTCAAGTTTTAAATCTATCAGTGATGTATCAAATTCTGATTCTTTACAGTTAGTGAAAACGGACTTCTTTATTCCTACACAAACTAGAAGTATTGGTCAAAATTACTATGTATATTTCTTATTTAATGATTATACTAGATATACTTGGGTTTATTTTCTTACAATGAAATATAAAGACTTTAGTTATTTTAAAACTTTTTTATCCCGAGATAAAAATGAGAAAATCCTATCCTTGATAACTATTCATAGTGATCATGGTGAAGAATTTTAAAATTATTATTTTGTAACTTTTTGTAGTAATAAAGGTATCGAACATAAATTTTCAGCACCTAGAACCCCCCCCCAAAATGGTGTAGTGGAAAGAATAAATATAATTGTTCAAGAGATTACTAGAACCATACAGATTAAATACTCAGTTGGTAAAAAAAATTGGTCTAAATTGCTTAGTACTATTTTTTATACTATAAATCGAGTTTTAATTAGAACTTTTCTTAATAAAACCTTTTATGAGTTTTGGATAGGAATAAAACCAAAATTTTCTAACTTCCAAGTATTTGGTAGAAAATTATTCATCCTGGATACTAAAGATAATCTACATAAGGTTTCAAAAAATATTATTAAGTAATTTTTGTAGGTTATTCCACTACTTCTAAGGATTATATATTTTTTAATAAAAATTATTATACCATGGAGGAAACAATTCATGTTAAGTTTTATGAAACTTATACATTTATTTTTTTAAAAACCTCAACCAACATCCTTAGATGTTATTTCTGAAAATGATTTTTTCAAACTCTGTTAAAAAGATATTCTCATAAGGAAATAACTCAAGAATTTGTTTTTAAAGTTATTCCTCCAGAATATTTTCTACCTATTATGGAAGAATTGAATTTTGAAAACCTAATAAGTCAGTTGTTTCTTAGGAATCATCCTAGTGAAATTATCATTGGTGATGTAGATTAACTATTTAATACCCATAAGAAATACAATTGAACATCTAGCTTTCTTATCCCAAATTGAACCTAAGAATCCTTATGAGGCTTTAGGTGATAAGGATTGGATTAAGGCAATGAAAGATGATCTCAATGAGTTTGAAAGGAACAAAGTTCAAACATTACTTAAATGACCTATAGAAACTTATATAATTAGAGTAAAATGGGTTTTTTTGAATAAATGTCATGAAAATAGAATAATAATTATAAATAAATCTAAACATGGTACTAATGGATACAATCAATAAGATGGAATAGATAATAAAGAAACTTATGCTATGGTAGAAATAATTGAATCTATTCGAATACTAATATCCTTTTTAACATTCTTTAATTTCAAACTATTTCAAATGGATGTAAAGTGTACTTTTCTTAATAGATATGTTTAGGAGGATCTTCATTTAGAACAACCCCATAGGTTTGAAAATAAAAAACATCTATAATATGTTTATAAACTTACCAAAGAACTATATAAACTTAAACAAACCCCTAGATCTTGGTATGATATGTTAACTAGATTTTTTTTATAAAAAAATTTTGTTAAGGGGACTGTGGATCCAACTATTTTTATAAAATAAGTAAATAAAAATATTATGATTATAAAAATTTATTTTAATGAAATTATATTTATCTCAACTCAAAAATATTTAAAATATTCCTTTGTGGATCTTATGAATTCTGAGTTTGAAATGAGTATGATGATTGAGTTAACATATTTTCTTAGTATTCATATTTTAAAAAAAAGAAGGAAATTTTATATATCAATGTAATTATATAAAATATCTTCTTAATAAATTTGGATATAACAATACTAAAAGTATTAGTACTCCTATTGGTACCTCCAATACTTTATATCTTGATGAGGTTAGGAAACCAGTTGATCAAAATACTTTTAGAGGTATGATATAAATTCTACTATACTTAACTACTAGTAATATAGATTTAATTTTTTTAGTATTATTATGTGAAATATATCAATAAAATGAAAAATAATCCTATTTAAAATAAGTTTAAAAAATCCTTCATTATCAAAAGTGAACAATGGATTTAAGCTTATTCTATTCTTATGGAAATGTTTTTGAACTAAATATTTTTTTATAATGACTTAGGTGGATGTAGAATGGATAGGAAATGTATATCCAAAAGTTATCATTTATTAGAAGATTATTTAGTTTATTTTTCATGTCTGAAATAACACTCAATTTCACTTTCCACTACTGAAGCTGAATATGTGGTAGTTGGAAGTTGTTGTGCTCAAGTGTTGTGTATGTAAAACACACTCATAGACTATGGAATGAGTTTAAATAAAACTCAAATACTTTGTGATAATACAAGTGACATTGCTTTAATTAAAAAACAATCGCATCTCTAACATTCTAAGAACATAGATATAATACACCATTTATTTTAGGGTCACACACTTAAAAGAGATATAATTTTACAATTCATTGGATCACAAGAACAACTTGATGATGTTTTTATTAAACCCCTTATTCCTATAGATTTTAATACATTAAAAAAAACTATTAATGATCAATTTTATGTGACCATTAATATATAATTATTGTTTACTAATCTCTTTATATTAATATACTCCTTTTCATAGGGGGTTTATATGTTTTTTTCCAAAACTTTTATTTTTTCTTTAACAAATACAGTTTTCTAAAATTGGTAGTTTTTCTAAAAAATTTCTATCATAAATATTTTTCTAGACTCAAATTGTTTTAAAAAAATTAGAGTTAGAGTTCCCAATTTTTTCAGACTTTGAAAGTGTTACAAAATTTTAAAACTCAAATTTTCTTATAAACTTTTTCAGATTAAGAAACTTGCATAACCATTTTTATTTTTAAAATTATCCTAATAAGTTTTTTTAAAAATATTATTACTATTTAACCTAATAAGTTTTCATTATAAAACTATTGTAATAATATTTTATTAAAAAATTATCATGATCTATTTATTTTATAAAAAAAGAAGAAGAACAGGTTAATCATACCGATGAAAATTTCAACTCAGAAAGGTAATATTCTATTCTTTTAGTTTTTTCACTATTTTTTTACATTAGTTTATAATTTTTGTTGTTGTTATACTTTTAGTTTTATAAAAACGTAGTTGTGTTTTCAAAATTATAAACTTTTTCCTAATCAGAATGATTTTCAATCTGATAAAAATTTTAAAACATTGAGAGTTCAACTAAAATTTAAAATCTTTATCTGATTAAATTTTAGTCATCATATAAAAAGTTGTTTCAATATAAATCATTAGTTTTATTAATGAATTTGAATCATCTCCCCTATCACTTATATAATGGTGGGCCACCCCAGGTTCCACATCAATTCTTTAGAGATTTTTCTCTCGAGTTGTTGCACACTTCAAAGTAATTATTCTGATTGTTGTCCTTTACATTTGATCACCATTCTCAATTCCAGATCTGATGGAAACTAAAGAGGATTATTCAAAGTGGTTTCTTTTTGGAGAAAAGCTAATCAAAAGATCATTTTTTTTTTGAAAATGTTTATTCCAAATCAAGAGGATTATTTATTTCCAAGTGTGGGAATCTAATTTTGTAGAGAATTAAAACAAATATATCAATCTTTACTATCCTAAGTTAGTTTCATAATTCAATGATTCCATTCAATTTGTTATGAGGGTAAGGATAAGGTTTACTTTACCATGTTTAGAAAAAGGTAAAATATTTATTATAAAATAGTATCATACTTTGTTAGAGTCTCATATAATGGAGAATCCAATTTACCCTCTCATAATTTTCTGAACAGCCTTGGAAAATTTAAGAAAACAATTTTGAGGGATCTCTGTTTTATTTCTATGGAAAAGTTAGAAAATTTTATCACCTCACACCAAATAACAGAGTCATTACATTATGGATTCAAGGGTATCTAGTCTCTAAGAAAGATGATAGGGATATGTTGAAAGTATATAATGTTTTTTTACTTGATTACCTTATAAATAGGAGGAATATTTACTTGTTCAAGTCCATCTTCATTACGATAGAGAATATAAAAAACAATCCATCAAGTTAAAGATAATAATGCTTCCAACATTCATCAGTAATATGATTTTAAATTGTGTGGAGTTTTTCAAGGTATAAAATAATTAATATATATTCAGGTAAATGATTTCCATTATAATTTAATACACAATATCAAGTATGAAGTTAGTATTTTATACTAAGATAAGAAGTTTATTAAAAATGTTAAAGGAGTTGTGTTTAAAGATCAAACTTAAAAGAAAGTTGAAGATGATAATAAAATGAAAATAAAGGATGAGACTCATCCTATTTTCATGAGAAAGAAAAGAAAGAAAATTTCAGATAAAGATTTTGAGAATCTTATGGATTATAAGGATCAAAAGAATCTAGGGGATCTAGAATTCGGTATTGACCCCATAGAGGCTAAAGATTTAAATATTCAGACTAAAAAACATCTTGAGGAAGAATAGAAAATAATAAAGAGAAGGAAGAGGTTTCAAGAAGATAATATAGTAGAAAGATTACTAAAATATGTTGAGAATACTTCTGAAAATCTACTACTTCTGATATCCCACACTGATCAAATAATTCTGGAAGATGGATTAATTTTCTAAGAAACTTTAGTAGTAAATTCTATAGATGATAAGGGTAAGGAAAAATAATTTATTGAAGAATTGGTTCTAAATTTATATGAGAAATAATTGGAACCTGACTTATCTACAACTTGAAGTTTGATAATGGAAGTACATCTAGAATAATAAATTTTTAAATAATTTGATAAGTAATTTGAAGAAGGAGATGATGTATAATATGAAGAATTAGAAGAATAAGAATAATTTTAAGTATAAGAAGAATAAGAAGAATGTAACGATGAAGAGACACATTCATATAAGGAATCATCATAATAATATTCATCCTCATCAGATGTACCATCTCAATCTTATAAGGATGAAAATAAAAATGTACTCAAGAAGAATAATCATCATCAAAAAATGAAGACAATTCATCGTCCAAGGAAGAAAAATATCAACATTCTCATACCAAAGTATCTGATAAAGCTTAAACTAATAAATATTTTGAAATTATTTAAGTTTCATATGATAAGAAAGTCAGAAATAAATATAAAAATAATTGTAAATAAGTTGATTCTAGAACCAAAAAAAATAAAACCTCCAAAATCTTCTTTAAGATCATCGAATTCGGAAGAAATAATTGCTCAAAAAGGTTTTTACTATATTTGTCAATCCTTGAAGATATTAGAAGCTACAATTCCATTATTTCTGAAACTTAAAGAAAGATTTTGGCTCATTTAAAACAACCTTAGTGAAAATTTAGAGTAAATAAAAATTTTAATAGAATTATCCATTCAGATTGAAACAGAGTTAAAGACTTCTCAAGAAAACTCTCATAGTGAAAAAATATCATGAAATCAAAGGGTGGAGTGATCAAATCAAGTGTATTTTGATATTCATTTTCATGATGATCATTTCCTAGAAGTAAATCAACTCTTCTTAGAATCATTTTATCCCTTTAACAAGTTATCAGTAGATATAGTGAACAGAGTAAAGTTTGTTGAAGAATTCATAGATACTATGGATGAATTGGTAGAAGATGTGAATTTTTTAAAAGAAAAGGTTTTTATTCTCAAATTGGATAATAGAAGGCTCAGTTATTATGAAAACTAATTGTTTCTTATGAAGGAAGAAGTTCAAATCTTTAAGTAGGAAGTTCAAAAGCATCCCACTCTAGAAGAAAAGATCTCAAAGATGGAGAATTATTGTCCTGATTTCAAAAAGACGAAGGCTTTCATAAAGACCTTGATAAAGAAAGGATTAATATTTTTTTCTTTTTAACTCTCAATGTACTTTTGTAAAACATTTGAATTGTTCATGAATTACTTTTCATCCTAATATTTTGTTCTTGAATGTTTTCCAATTACTATTGGTAATATATTCTTTCATATTTATATGGATTATTAGTTAGTTAAATATTGTTTCATATGTCATTTTTATAACTTTTCAAGAAACATAATATTCTTTCCCATTATTTTTTGAAAATAAAAAAGGGGGAGAATGTTTTATTAAGGGGGGGTATACTTTATAAAGGGTTGGTATGTTTTTTAAGGGGTAATTTCTTTTAAAAGGGGAAATATAATCCTTAGAGGGAGAAGAATTCATAATTGGTAGAAGTATTATTTAAGGATGAATTATTATAATACTTTCATCATATTCAAAAGACTTACAAACTCAAGGGAAGTTAAGTTCTAAATAATTACTTCAAAGTTATTAAAATAACACAGTACTATAATTTTTTCAAGTTATTTTTTCATTTAAGTTTTGTGGTTTGTGCTTCCTAAAAGGGGTAGATTGTTGAGTTAGAATTGTTAATTCTTACTCTTCCAATCCTTTAGTTTTGGAAATCACAAACACTTTTTTAAAAACTTTGTTTAATCTTTGAATTTCCCTAGTGTTTTAGTATATTTTTTTTGAAAATATTACCTTTTACTATACATAGAAAATTTTCTACTATATTATGAATATAAACCTATCATTATTCATTATGATCATCGGATTGAGTATGCGCCTAATAAATTGGAATTACCTTTAATCAGATTAGTAGTTATACTTTTATCTTGTCTATCGTACTAACAAAATTCAGGACCATCGGACTGATTCTAGTACCACAACAATTGAATTGATTCTCATAAGGATCATTGTATTAACAAGGTATAATAAAGTACATCAAACAATCCTATGTTTATAATCATAACATATAAGACTTATTTTTATCATAAAGAATACTATTTATAATTGTAATGGTACTAAGACAAAACAACGTTAGATATTCAGTTATGCCAGAACATTGTGAGCTATCAAAGAGCCAGTTATCTAATGTCATTGCAACTAACTCGGAAATATGACCATTAGAGCTTAACCTATAAATAGATGGTCATTTTAATAGTTTTGAGCTTATTTCATTCACAAATCAATCTTTCTAAAGTTTTCTCTGCATGAAAATCTCATTCCAAACTCTTTTTTAACACTTTAGAGAGTTGTAGTTCAAAGTCATCCTTGTTAGGGTTTTTTTGTTTATAATGGTTTTGATTTTATAATTGTGTATAATCATTGTTACGATCAAGGGCTTACATGGGTAGGAAAATGGTTAATATGATCTATCAGATCAAGGGATTCTATGGCTAGGAAGACAGATTTTGATCATCGTATCGAGGTCTTATGATGATTGGAAGATATATCAATTTCTAATCATCATATCGAGGTATTTTATAGTAAGGAAAAGACAGAATTTATAGTAAGTATAAAATTATGGATACCTTTAGTCAAGGTTATTGAATACCTTAATCTTAAGGTTAAAAGAGTTATATCTTTTAATATTTTATGTAAGTCATTATTACTATTAACAGTTATTGATTATCTTGTTTTTACAAGACTACTCCACTGTGCATGTAATAGAAATTTATTCTTCTTACATGGATTTATATACTGTTTGTTTTATTGATATAATTGTGATATGATAAATAACATAATTTGATTTAATTAGATCAACTGGGATTTTGATTTTCTTACTCTGATCATCGGACGAAGTCTGTGTATGATAAATTTACATTAAGAGGTTCTTTTATTTGTTTAAACTTTTAAAACTAAAATCCACCCCCCCCCCCCCCCCGTAAGTATATCCATCTAATATACTTTTATGATCCTATAGTCCATATATGAGTATACTCATAAAATTGAAAGGTTTTTTTATACATATCCATGGTGGAAGGTTATAAATGTGTATGAAAAATATCCATGTGATGTGAGAAGTAATCATCTTCCCAAATGGATTAAAATAATCACATGATTGACACAACCATACTTTGTGAATGTTTTTTGGAAAATCAAGATATAGAGTATCAAATTTTCACCATGTTAATCCATCTTCAAGATGAAGGAACTCATCATTATCCTTCTTTCCCTCAATATCATGTCATCACAAATTTATTGACATTTCATCAGACATGAAAAGATTCTAGAGTATAAGAATTAATGTAATGTTCCACATTGCTTTCTTTGGTAGGTGATATGGTGTTCCATCATCATTTTTCTTCCATTGGGATGTGTCGCATTTTAAAAAATCTTTTTATTCATATTTTTCCTATCGGAATAAGTTGTAATATTTCAGGAAATCATGAATTTTGTTTTTATAAAATCCAAGATTTTCAACTAACTTCCATTCCATATAATGTTTTGAGAGAATATATACATCATTTGGAAGTAAGTTCTTAAAAAATGGAAGAATATAATCAATGGATGTATTTTAAATCATATACATGGTTTTCCCATGAAACAGTTAGATTAAAAATTACAACTTCTTCATTTTACCACATTGTCGATATACTACAGTTGTGGCAGTATCATTCAATTTTTTCACCCTACCAAGATAAAAAATTTCATTAAATACATCATGTTTGATCATATAAAAGTCTTCTTGAGTTGGTATCCTTTCTTTCTCATGATGATGAATAAATGGAAATTGGACATCTAAAAAATTCTCCAATCCAATCCTCTCATTCAGATCATCAAAATTTTGAGATTTAATTTTCTCCCCATTATGATACCATATATATTAGTTTGTTTGAAATCCATATTTGGTTATATGGTATCTAACTTCTTCTTGACAAAACCAAGGTCTTCCAAAACAATTATAACATGGGAAGTGTATATGACCACTATCTGAAGCATTGTTAAATGAAAAATATAAAAATATCTCTAACTTATTTGAAAATAGCTTGAGATCTGATTAGTTTCATACATAAAACTTCTATCCATTCTGTAAAAAAATATTATATGTCATATTATAAAATCAATTAAATAATATTAAAGTTAAATTGAAAATATATTTAAGGAAACAATAATTGTTCACATTATATGAAACCATAACTAACACACTAGTCTATGTGAGAATCATAATATAAAAGACAAAAAAAATACTATATATATAACAAAATACTATAAACATAAAACCATGAAATTAAATTCCATTATATAAATGAGTAGTAACTATACATAATACTATAAAAAATTGTGTTTATAATTGTTGTTTTTACTTTTTCCTTTATTTTATTCACTTTTGAATTTTATTTTACTCTTATTCTTTAAATTCATGTGTATAAGATTATTATTTCTAGGTAAGTATATTCTACAACTTTCACAAATTATAAAGTTAGGTTATAGAAATCCATAATTATTGGTTTCTCATATTTAGGATTGTTAAATTTAATCCTTTTGGTATTTACTAATCATCCCCCATTATTGTAGTTTTTAATATCAAAATTTTGGTATAAACCCCATTTATGTTGATTTCAATATCCTTTTTCATGATTTCTAATGGTTCTATGGTATTTTTAAAAATCAAATTAGGTAAAAAATAAATTTTTAGACATACTATTATGTTATAATTCAATAACACTAATATTTAGTTTGAATATGAAATTTCAATATGCTTACTTCATTATAGTATGAAATCAGTAGTCTTTGTACTATTTAGTTTGAATATTACTACAATTAACTATAAAGTTTTACCATGCAGTATCACATGCTTCTGTAAAACATACATTGAAAATTTATAAGTGGAAGTGGGATTCAGGATAAGTATGATAACACAAAATATTGGTGAAATTGTGTGTGATGACAAGTGAAAGTGAGATAGAAGTGATAAAATATATGAAAACTAAAAAAACAGTGGTAAAATTGAATAAAAAATGTGTGTAGTGAAAATCATGGAAAGAAATGGGAAAGTGTGAATAATGGGTGTATGAGATAAAATAGTGAGAAATTGAAAGCAGTAATGAAAACATGATTGAAATAAATAAAATTATTCTAAGTTGGATACATTTGATTTGGGTTTTTTGAAATGTTTTTCGAAACATAAGTTTTTCTTATAGGATAATTGATTCTCTTCTATAGCATTAGGAACCTCCATTAATAATCATTAACCAATCACTAAATAGCCAAACTCTTTTCCAAAAAAGAAGACCAAGTAGTAGTAATAATTTAATTGATTAACTAGTAGTTTGAATCACTAGTTCATTTTTGGTCAACTTTTCAATTTATTATGGAAAAAAATATTTAGATTTTTTGAAAGATTTATTTTCTCACACTAAACATGTTAGAAAAAAACTAAAAATAAAAAATGATAAGTGAAAAAACTATTAAATAGAGTCAAATAATGTTCCACATATCAAAAATTCATGGCCTATAATTATAATGATCAATCAGTCACTAAAACAGTACCCTAGAGGATAGATCTAAGAAAATAATCAACTAAAAACTAAAATTATATATATCACAGTATTCCTTGTAGAAAATAAGAGAAATAAACAATGAACAGCCAAAAAATTAACAAATTATCCTTTAATATAAGTATGGACAACCCTTGTTTCAATAGAATGAAATTATATTTATACATTTCAAAATAAAGTAAATACGAAAAAAAAGAATCTATAGTGGTGTTTTAGATCTAGAATAAAAATGAAATTGATTGTTTATAGAAGAGATGAATGATTTGGAAGTCATTAAGAATAATGGAATTAAAACAAGAACAAATGAGAGAGAGCTATAGGTGGGGAAGAAACTGGAATACGAAATGTTGCTAGGGTTCTGGATACGAATGCAATGAGAGGAGGGGAGCCCACACATATAGTGTAGGTGTGGAAATCATATCCTAATGGTTTTTTAGAATCATTTTTATATCCATATTTATACCAATGATTTTAAAAAATCATTGGGATAAAGATATATATCTCAATGGTTTTAAAAAAACTATTGGGATAGCCATGAGATAAACTAACTATCTCAATAGTTCAACATAACCAATGAGATAGGACTACCTATACCAATGGTTTTTGAAAACTATTGGTATAATTCCATGAGTATAGAAAATTTTTCTAGTAGTGTATGTTTTGGAATTAATGGAGCCCATTTATAAATATTTTTAAGTCTTAGGAGGGTTCTCCATGGGTTTGAAAAGCTTTGGAGGTGGTTCATGTTTTTCTGTGAAATGTGGGTTGTGATCTGTCTGCATGAAAATTTCTCATCATGAACGGGTTATAATATATAAACATGTTGTCAGGAACGTATCGTGAATCGGTTCAGAGCATGAAATTATTACATTCCATGAAGTTGTTTAACATCTTGAAATGTTTTATCATGGTTATTTTAAACTTAGGCGGTGTGTTTTTTAGTGTATCTTATAAATCTATAAATTCGCATTGTGAAAGGGGTTCACATCGTAAATATCTTGGGATTAAATATTTTAAACCATGCTACCTGTATGAATTATTTTCATTTCATCATGAATAATTCTCTCTCAAACCCTATGGAGACTGAACTCAGCATCAATCCTTACCTTACTTGTTATAGTAAAGGCATATATTGTATACTATGATGAATCTAGAGTTAGTCTTGGAGAAGTTATGATGCTGGAGGACCGAGTGGTTAATTATGGATCTAGAAAACTGATACCACATGAAATGAATTATCCTACTCATTTTATAGAGTTATTTATGGTGGTACACACCCTGAGATACTAGAGACGCTATCTTTTGGGTGAGTTTCCATGGTGTACACAAACCACAAGAGCCTTAGGTACATATTTTCTCAGCGATACCTAAACCTTCAATAGAGGATGTGGTTTGAATATCTATAGTATTTTGACTTCGATATGGATTACACACTAGGAAAGGGTAATTTTATTTTTGATGAATTAAGCTAGAAGATGCAAATAAAGGCAATGAAGGAGTATTGTGACAACTGGAAGATGATGTCACTCTTTGTATACATTCATCTAGATGTTCAAGATTTATAGAGATGAGTACCTATGACTTTGAAATCTATTATACCTGTGCTTTTGTAATGAATCAAGACTGAGCAGTTATTTTATCCAAAGTTATTAGCTTCTAGGGATAGCATATATGGTGGTGAGTCACCACTAGGATGATATCTCAAAAGCAGGGATGTTTTTATTATTCATGTCCAAGTATGGGTTCCAATGGGCTTATGTGATGAGAAGATGAGAGTTTCATGCTTCTATATGGGTGGTACATCTAGGGATAAAAAATATGTATCATGATTTGCATAGAAAATATAGGTGTTTATGACTGGAAAAGGAGGTAGCAGGCTTCATAGCAAAATGTTTCATTTTTCAGCAGGTGAAACTTGAGAAATAGATGCCAACTGGGTTATTACATCCTCTTCCCATTCTGAATTGGAAGTACGGTGATGTAATTATATATTTCATGATAGTATTACACATTTCACCTTGTAATAATGATATGGTATAGGTGATTATGGATCTACTGATGAAGTTATCCAATTTTTTCTATATGGGAGAACTTTATCATTGAGGATATGGGTAGTTATTATGTGTGTGAGATAGTTTGGTTTCATGGTGTTTTGAGAATAATTATTTTTGATTAAGATCCTAATTTCAAATCTAATTTTTGGAGAGGTATTCAAAAGGCTATAGGATCATAATTTCTTCTAAGTACAACCTATCATCCTTAGCCTGACAGCCAATCTGAACGGATAATTCAGATTTTGGAGGATATGTTATGAGCCTATATTTTGGATTTTGGTAGTTCATGGGAGCATATTTTAGCACTCATGGAGTTCTCCTATAATAAAAAATTCCAATAATCAATCCAAATGGAACCATTCAAGGCTTTATATTGAAGTAAATTTTGTTATACTCTTTTTTGTTTTGAGGTAGTTAAGTCAATTCTTGTTGGACCTAGTCTCATGTAGGAGATGTTTGAGTAGGATCGGTTGATTAGGAAGCAGTTGTGACCATTCATATAAGGAGTAAATCTTATGTTGGATAGTGTATATAACTTATAGAGTTTTATTTGGGTCATCATTTTTTACTTAAAGTGTCACCTAGGTTATGGAAACTTCATATTAGGGGATAGGGGAAGCTAGTACCTAGGTTTTTCAGGCCGTTTGAGATAGCGGGGAGGGTTGATCTAGTGGAATATCGATTGGACCTTCCATAGAACTAAAATGACATAAATTATGTGTTTAACATATCATAACTTTAGATATATCATCTATAACATTATCAAGTGGAACATTTTGATGATGTTGATCTCGGTGTAGATGCATCCTTTGAGAAGTATCTGGTGCGTATTTTAGACCATAGTGAGAATTATCTCTAGGGAATTACTATACTTATAGTATGATTATAGTGGTGTCATGGGAATGTTCAAGAGGAGACCTGTGAGAGGGAATCTGATATGTGAGAATAGTGTATGGGCTTGTCTGTTGAGACCTTACAGTGATTCTAGGGCAGCTTTGTGATGAGTTGTTATATGGTGATGAGGTTGTAAGATTACTTCTTTTTATAGTTATTTCCCTCTTGAGTTTTCATTGAATCTCTTTCATGTTGGTTTTCATTTCTTCTATAAAAATTTCTAGTAAAGTTTCTTTTGGGGATGGAGAGAAATTTTTCGAGGAAATGACCAAAAGTTTAGGGTTGTTTTTTTTTTGAATTAATGGAGTTTGGGTATAAATTTATTGAAGGCTTGTGAGGGTTCTCTAAGGGTTTCAAAAGTGGTTAATATTTTTATGTGGAATCTGGGATGTGATCCGTCTATGGGACACTTTCATGTCATGAATGGGTTACACAATAAGATCAAGTTGTTAGGCACATATCATGAACTAGGTGGGAGCATGAAACATTCACATTCCATGAAACTGGTTCACATCATGAAATGATTAATTGGGGTTTGTTAACCTGAGGTGATGCATTTTTTAGTGTATCTTATAAATTGAGGAATTCACGTCCTAAAAGGTCTTCACATCATAAATATATCAAGATCAGTCATTTTAAATGACACTGTGCATAATAATTATTTTCATTTTATTATGTAGACTTCTTTCTCTAACCCTATGAAAACTCCAAGAATTTTAGGGGTGATTCCTTCCTTTCTGGTTGTCTCGGTAAAGATTTTGATCTATGATCAATTACTTCACTTTGGTTTTCTCCTTCTTTACACTATACTCTATTATACCAATGTGATCACTTTTTAGTCATTCAATCATTATGATGATCTTGATGTTTGTGTTATCTAGGATTTCTTTTTTATCTCATTCACCTTTGTTTCTTTATTGGCATTCCCCATTGATGTTGTTTCTTTAATCACATAATAATGGTGGGTGGTATAAAATTTATCCCTTCTATCTGATATAATTATCTATGGTATATGAAATATGTGTGATCATGAAAAAATGTCACGTGCATGACCTAATTAATTGTATAATCCCTATAAAATATCATCCCTTTATTTTAGACCGTATGTTGGATCTCGTTGGGTCCATAGGCATGTAGACTGAGATATATAGACACCTAATAGGTGTACTAGCCTTGGACCTTATTAAGACTTGGTCAACTTAACATTAGAGCCCTATGATAATTTGGAAAAACTGGTTGATTTATAGCTAAATTTTGTAATTGGTATAAAATATTTTTTTAAGTGGTTTCTTAAGATAGAATCACTTTGGATAAAATTGATTAATTAGAAGTCTAATAAACCTAGGACCAAGACCATGGTAAAATAGTTTTGATATAATTATGTTGATAATTTGGAACTTGAATTATTGAAATATATTCAGTTAGATAGATGATAATTTGATAAATTAATCATTATGTCTTATGAAAATATATCTGGTATGTGTGTTATTATCCTTGGGATTTTTCTTTCATATATTTTGTGTTTATGCGACACTGATGTGATTTATACATGAGGGTGGGATTCTTTGAGGCGTGTCGAGGATGTATTGATATGACACAGAACTATGTTGACACTTGAGGGATAAGTGAATGTTTTCATACTACTTGAGGGATTAGAACATAGGTACTTTATTCCCAAGGGTATAGTATATGATTATACTAGATGTACAAGGAGAAGATACACACTCACTGGATGATTAGGGGATATTTTATGGATAGCCTGCAGGAAGAGGCCCTTTGTTTATGATATGTTATGAGTGATTCATCCTTGAAAATAGAATATTCAACTGGCTGAGGTGATCCATCCTGATACAGAAGGAT
The DNA here is from genome assembly GCA_963277665.1 of Viscum album. NCBI lineage: Eukaryota > Viridiplantae > Streptophyta > Magnoliopsida > Santalales > Viscaceae > Viscum > Viscum album. The sequence goes on from OY728127.1 coordinate 2,021,785,495, forward strand.
CCATGCTTAGACATAGATACCCAGCAGGGCACCAAATCAAGTTTGGATGGCCTCACGTAATAACCCATAACTTGAGGGTCAACAAGTTTATTTCATATTAAGTATTAATTTATTAAAGTAATACTCTATTATTCACTTTATTGCATTCACTACATTTCTCATACTATATTTTTTATCCATGGTGGTGTTTACCTAGTGATTTATACTCACACCTTGGATGGGTCTTCATTTTTTACCCAAACAGATTTCATGAATGCATGTTTGGATAAGGTCTATGGACCCTGCTGTTGATTTTTAGCTTGTTGGATGGGTTGAATCTTGTAGACGAGACTGAAAAGGGGTTAGAGACTGGGTTCTTTGGAGTCTTTTCTTAAGGCTTATTTGTATTTTATTTGTATAACTTCCATCACTTCATTTAGTTACATTCAACTTTTCATTACATTATTCGATTATTATTTGGAGTTATTCAGTTTTTCCCTTCTTGGTTTTGGTTTCCTATTTAATTATTCATATTCTTTCTCTTATTTACACTTCTCAAATATTATTTTTATTCTCTCATTTAAAATTTTTACCAGAGGGTATAGTCTTCCCACTATATCCCTTACACCCTCGTTGCTAGTTGGTTGCCTCTGGTGTACAGGGAGATGTGATTGAGGTCACATAACCAACTAGCTTGGTCACTTGAGGGAGCACTGGGTTGGGGATATTACAAACAATCCAAGGTCATAAACATTTATGGGGTCCTATAGGTCATCCTAGGTATCCCAATTTCTATATTAAAACACTATTTCATTAATGGAATCCCTAAATTACCCCTTTTTTGACTTAAAAACACAATATAGGCAAAACCCACCACTTTAACAATATCAACATGGTTATACCCAAATCAAATTTCTTTTCTAAATCCAAGGAGATTTAAAGGAATAAACAAGTCATTAATACATATTATATTAATTTTAGTTCAAGCATCTAAATGGACTCCATGCCTGCACATTCCAATAATGAAATACTATGGAGACACTTTGAAGGAAAATCATGAGACCACTTACCAGAGGTAGATAGGTTCCACTCATTGGTTTTTGGCCTTTAATTCAAGATAAAATGGGATAAATTGAGAAACTATAAAAAAATCCCTAAAAAATGGTATTCACATTAAACATGGTGGAATATATTTATATGGAAGATAAAAATGATATTGGAAGATTGAAGAGTTATATCCATACCAAGATCCTTCCAACACGATAGATGCAAGCATAACCTTAGGTGGGTTAAGAAGATCAACCCAAAAACCCAAATAGGAGGAGGAGGAGATCCCAACTCTACTAATACTACCCAACCATTAGTTATCTCCCAATTTTATCATGGAGAATTTTTACAATTCCCTCACCACTTATAACGATAATCTTGTTGACCAATCCTATAGGGGTGACTTCTCTAACTCCACTGTTGATGATCTGAAACAATTGTTTGATAAAATGGATCAAGAGTCCCTATACAAGTATACAAGGAAGAGATTCATCCATATGGATAAAACCAATACCCAAGTTTCTATGGTTAATTATCAAGTCCTTAGGGAGCAGTTTTTTCACCTTGGAATGTTCGGTCACCATTAAAGATATTGTCCAAACTTTGATCTCCATGTTTCATGTGAGGAGAGTGCCTAGTTTGTCGACTATAGAACTAGGAATCAATGTTTTCATTCCCAATTCTCAATTCCATACAATTATGGATATCAAATCCATCCAAATATGTCATGGAGAGAGCAAGGGGTCAAAAAATAGTCCACTACCCCCAAACAACTAACCCACTACCCCAAACTTACACCCACATCCCAAAAAAATATTCCAAAAACAATATGAGGCTGATTCATCCAATTCCAAAGGGGAGTTAAAGGGGATGTTGCAGTAAGTGCTGGGAGAGATAAGTTCACTAAGGAAAAATACAAATTCCAATATTCCAAATTTAGAACTTCAAATGAATAAAATGGCTGGAGATCAAGGTGGTAGAGAAAAGGGAAAGCTTCCTAGAACTTCAATTCCTAATCCAAGAGAAAACATGATGGATGTAACAACCAGGTTAGGAATTAAACTTCAAGAACAAGTTAGAAAATAACCAAGGCAAGAGGAAATTTATGAAAAAGTTGTTTTTGAAAATGAAAACCTAGAAAATACCAATTCTAGAAACATAGATAACAAGGTCCAAACAGAAAAAAAATGTGAAACCCATACCTAAAAAAGCTAAGGAACAAAGGAAAATGTAGTGGGAATTTATTAAGGAATCAAAGAAAAAAGCTGGGTTTAAGGAGAAGGTGAAAAATCAACCTATTATGAAACATTACTCCCATCTCATTCCCTTCATTTAAAGAGTGAAACAAAGTGATTAACCTGATTACCTGTGGTTTTTGAAACTAATTCAAAGATTCACTATCAACATGCCTTTCTTAGAAGCCTTAGATAAAATACCATTATATGTTTCATTCACCAAAAGGTTTTTGAAAAACAAAAATAATTGGAAAAAGTTGGATAAAATTTATCTCAATTCAGAGTGTAGTGAAATTGTCCAAAAAAATATTAATCTAAAATTGAAGGACCATGGTGGCTTTATCATTCAGTGCTGAATAAGTGGAAGTGGGAAACTGAGTTGTATTTGTGACTTAATATTGAGTATCAATATTATGCATTAATCCTTGTTTAAAAAGACGGGTCTTGTGGATATGCAACCAACTTATGTTTCTCTTTAACTTTCTGATAGGTCACTCACACACCCTTATGGGAGGGTATATGCTTTGTTAGTGATTATAGGAAAACTCACATTGCCCACAGATTTCATGATCCTTGATATGGAATGTGATGAAAATGTAAAGACCCGTAAATTTCAAGGAAATTTTTTTCTTAATTTTCTTTGGAATTTTACAAGTGCGCAGTTTCTGACGGCACATGATTCTGAGGCCCAGTGTGCCTGGAATCATTTTCCGAAGTTTGGCTCGGGTACGTTCAGTGAACGGACGAGCGGGTTTTTCTAACTTTTGAACCGGTGCCTGTAATCGAATTCTGAGGGCACCGATGAAATCGAAGCGCCGGTTTTTTCTTAGAAACGCCTCTTCCGGAGTTGTATTTTCTCGGGTGTTGTTTTTAATTTTTGGGCTTAAAGTTAAGAAATAAAATAATTTTTTTCGACAACTTTATTTTATTTCACTTAAGCCACTTGGAAGCCACTTAAAAGCAACTTAAACTGAGTTGAAATGGATAGGGTACTATCCAGAAATATCCTACCCTCTTGGTAGGATATTTGTGAGGTGGGGCCCGCACGAGCCCCACTGTTTCTTTCCGCTAAGTAATGCACCTGCGAAAACCCGTCATTATGAAAGTCAACTGACGCGTTTTCTTAAATTCTTAACAGACCATTTAATTGGGCGGTTTATTTCGTGAATTAAATGAGCTGTTACTTTTGTTGAATTAATACAACGAATTGATGGGTCGTTACTTACCTTTTTCGTTTGTTGGTGTAATAATAAAATAAGACCAACGAGTCTTTTTGAAGGATTACTTGTTGAGAGGTTAGACAGAGTTCTCGTGCCTTTATCCTTCTTCGCAAATAAAGCGAAGAACGTGAAGAATGCCGACCTCCGACGAAGAACGCCGAACCTGGAAATCGACGACGCGACGCCGTGTTCCCTGATGCCGACGTTCCCTTCCTTCAACTTTCTTCTGCGACGTCTCTTCCTCCACAACGGATCTTCGATCAGATGCTTGAGGTAAGAGTCTCGGATTTTCTTTTTAATCTCCTTTGTGGTTTTTACCAAAACACGGATTTAATTATAATTAAATTAAATCTGTTGTTTCTTGGTCCGCTGAGTTCGCCGACTCAACGCCGGTTTCCGCGATGACGCGACGCCCTTCCGCGACGACGCGACGATCCCCTTCTTCGGCGACAAGAAATTCCGCGAAGAACGCTCACGCGCGACGACTATGAGGTAGGGATTTTATTTTTGGAATTTCCCTTATTTCCCGTGTTGTTTCCATTCAAGAATGAAGAACCCGATTCATAAAAAAATTTATTCCATTAAAAATTGTTGATTCATATGTTGAATATTGTTCCTCCCATTTTTTATCACTAAAGCGGAGGGTGCGGGCCAAACGAACACGGCCCGACGACCCTCCGTCGTTCTTCGTTGTTATGCGGATTTGACGGGCGACGACGGAACGTGCCGCAACGGAAGTGTGATGGTTCCGCAGTGAAGAGCGAGTCCTGGGAGGAGCAGCGGCGCAGACGGGAACAGAATCGGACCACCGAAGCGACTCTGGTGGCCCGTGGAAGCCGCCGGCGGTGCGGGTAAACGGCGCGGCGGCGCCGGCAGCTGGGAGCGGCGGTGCCCCGGCGCGCCGCCAAACAGGGCCGCCGCGGCTGAGCCGCGGCGGCGGCGCTCGCGGCCGCGTGGGTCCGGCACGCACGGGACGCGGCTGAATCCGCGTCCGGTTGTCCGAGCGACACCCCGCGGGTGCCGCAGGGTTGTCACGCGGGGGCGGCGGCTCCCCCCCGCGTCGCTCGGATGACCAGGGAGACACCCCGCGGTTGCCGCGGGGGTGTCACGCGGGGGTGGTGGCTCCCCCCCGCGCCGCTCGGCCGAGCCGACCCGGGCTGGCTGAGCCAGGCCGGTCCGACCGTCCGGGCCGCGCCCTGGCCGGGCCGGACCGGGTCCGATCGGGTCGACCCGGTTCGGCCGACCCAGGGGGGGTCGGGCCGGGTCGCCCCGGGCCCGGACCCCCCGTCTTCGGACAGTTTTCGTTCAAATGCCCGTAACTTGAGATACAGGCCTCCGAACGACGTACCGTCAGCGGCAACGCGATCCTTGGATCGAGACGGTAGTTTCGGTATATGGCACTCAAGGTTTTGGAATACTTTGAGTTCGGCCGGGTTGGTTCGTACACGAAACCAACCGGGCCCTCGGAGCGGAAACACTCATATCTTGAGCTACGGACGTCCGATTGACGTGCCATCAGCTTTGTTGAATTCCTCTAAGTGAGATGGATCTTTTGGCTCACTCCGCCCGAGGTTTGGATGCACGGGGAGTATGGTATGGTTGGTTTTTCCTTAAAAATCAACCGGGCCCCTAGGACGAAAAGGCCAATAACTCTCAGACCGGGCGTCTGATTGACGCGCCGTCTGCGACGTTGAGTTCCTGTTGACGATACGAAACTTTTGGATACATCAACTTCAGACTTTGTGACAGTTGATGTATCGGCCTCTCGGCTCGTGGAGCGGACCCTCCCGAACGAGCTTGCTGTGTGCGGGAACCCTAGAGCTGGCTGCGACTGCTACTTCGACGACGACGACTGTGCAGAAATCCTCAGTGGACTACGACGATGAAGAGTGCTGGTCTTGTATCCTATGTGGGTCCCAGCCGTGCTGGTCTTGTATCCTATGTGGGTCCCAGCTTAGATGATTCAATACTGGTCTTGTATCCTATGTGGGTCCCAGTATAGATGAATCAATGAAGAGTGCTGGTCTTGTATCCTATGTGGGTCCCAGCCGTGCTGGTCTTGTATCCTATGTGGGTCCCAGCTTAGATGACTCAATACTGGTCCTGTATCCTATGTGAGTCCCAGTATAGATGAATCAATGAAGAGTGCTGGTCTTGTATCCTATGTGGGTCCCAGTCGTGCTGGTCTTGTATCCTATGTGGGTCCCAGCTTAGATGATTCAATACTGGTCTTCTATCCTATGTGGGTCCCAGTATAGATGAATCAATGAAGAGTGCTGGTCTTGTATCCTATGTGGGCCCCAGCCATGCTGGTCTCGTATCCTATGTGGGTCCCAGCTTAGATGATTCAATACTGGTCTTGTATCCTATGTGGGTCCCAGTATAGATGAATCAATGAAGACAACTGGTCTTGTATCCTATGTGGGTCCTAGTATAGATGAATCAATGAAGACAACTGGTCTTGTATCCTATGTGGGTCCCAGATTAGATGATTCAGTATCTATATCTGATCATCTTTATCGTCATTCGAAGAAGTATACCTATGTGAGCTCAATCTTGTGTTACTCTCCTTTGTGGATTGTGTTGAGCTATCATGTGTGGATTTACTGTTTACTCTCCTATGTGGATTGTGTTGAGCTATCCAGTGTGGATTTACTGTTTACTCTCCTTTGTGGATTGTGTTGAGTTATCCTGTGTGGATTTACTGTTTACTCTCCTTTGTGGATTGTGTTGAGCTATCCTGTGTGGGTATACGTTTGCTTTCCTGTGTGGACTGGGTTGTGCTTGGGCTCGGACGTTGGAGCCGAACGGGAATTGATGACTCAGGTATATGTATGGGCATATACCTAAGTCGTGCTAGATGTTACTTCAGGATTGTATCTTTCCTTTGTGGCTTATCCTTTGTGGATTTCGGGAGACCTTCGGGGGTCTCGGGGTCCCTACTGAGTAGCTTATACTCACCCCTGCACGGGCTATGCCTGCACTACGTTGTGTTGGTTGCAGACGACGGACAGCGCTGATCGTGGTGGAGGCTTGCGGAGTAGGACGGTACCTGGAGGTGGACCACTGGGTGGGACGTACTCGGAGCGGTCAGGTGGACCCGAGGAGCAGTGGAGGATATCTATACCCACCCTTCAGGTGGGACTTCCAGAGGACGGCTCAACGCTGTGGCTTTTCCTTTTAGTTTCTGTTTTTCCTTTCAGTTGTACTTTACAGTTGGGCTTGTATTTCCGGCCCCTTTTACTTTCATCCCAGCTTGTACAGTTTTTACTTAGTGTTTACTTTTCCTCTTGCTTACTCTGTGGTGCTTGTTTACTTTTCAAAGGCAATGCCTTCCCTTTTGTTGGGATTTACGCCTTGGTACTAGTCGCCAGCCCCTGGCCTATAGAAGGCGGGCTTGGGGTAGTCACGGCATGGGCCCCGAGGACGGGTCGTGACAAATTGGTATCAGAGGTGGTCGGTTCTACAGGAGACTCTGATCTTTCTTCTATGTGAAGCAATAGTGTTTAGCATATTGGGTGTGGTTATCAGTCCAGGGAGTCCAGTGTAGGTGCGGCGGCCGACGTATCCGTACACCAGGACCCTGACTTCTGATTTCCGACTTAATGCACAAAAACATTGATTGCATGTGTGTTCAAGTTTTCTTTGTGATTACTTGTGTCATCTCACCAGGTATACTGTCCTGACCGTGGCGCACCTGTTTCTTTCAGGATGGCCCCACGACGGCAGCCAGCTAGGGTTCCGAGAGAGGAGCGTGATGACATCCCACCGAGCGACGAGGCCTCGGTACTGGGCTCCTTGTCAGCAGAGGCACCGGCGGTACCTTTACCCACCGAGCCACCGATGCTTCCAGCACTAGCTGTTGACGATGCACGTCGCCTCAGTGCACTGCATGAGTTCCAGCACCAGCGACCGCCCAGATTCCGCGGGGAGACGGACCCCCAGGCAGCCGAGGACTGGCTGGAGGCAGTAGTGAGAGTTTTTCGGTTAGTGAGGACACCAGCAGACCTCATGGTGATCCTCGCAGCGAGCCTCCTGCACGCGGCAGCAGGCAGATGGTGGAGCTTGATGCTCCAGGTGCACGACGAGGCATCACTCCTCTGGACGGACTTTGAGAGACTCTTCCGCTCCGAGTTCGTCCCAGCCACCCTCCATGCGGTACGCATACAGGAGCTTCTTCAGCTGCGGCAGGGCAGCTTGACAGTGGCCCAGTACTCGGTGAGATTTACTGATCTCTCGCGCTACTCCACAGATATGGTATGGGACCCGTTCTTCTGAGCCCGGACCTTCGAGCAGGGACTGAGGCACGAGATCAGGGCTTCGATGATCTCCCTCAACATTCCGACACAGGAAGAGGTGTTGGAGAGGGCCCTTCTAGTGGAGAGTTTTCTCGCCAAGCAGGCTCCAGTGACAGGACCCTCCGCAGGACGGCCCGTAGCAGGGTCTTCAGCAGCTGGCAGTAGACAGGTGATGCAGAGGTTCAAACGGGCCAGACCATCAGATGGGCAGTCTCAGGATGAAGATTAGGTTGTGCGGGGCACCCGAAGGAGATCCAGCTACGCGAGGGGAAAACATTTCTACGCATGCAGTGGGCGAGGTCACATGACTCGAGACTGCCTGACTCGTCTTACAGATGAGCAGTAGGCGGTAGAGGGACCTCCCAAACAGAGGTTCGGCCACGGTGGTCCGCAGGGTTCAGGCGGACGAGGCAGAGGAGTTGGCCGAGTAGCCGATGGTGGAAGACACTTCGAGGTGTTGTCACCACCACCACCAGGAGGTCCACCCCGACCGCAGGGAGTAGGTGGACATACGAGAACTCAGCTTCAGGCAGCCGAGGCCTTCGATCATGGATCTCTAGGAGCAGATGGACAGGAGCGGAACTAGTGGATGCGTCCTTTGTACTTCTAGTTCCTTGTTGCTATTGTGTAGCGTCTTTGTATTATGAGATGCAATAATAAAAGACACATACATTTGTGATGTTTTCATTCCTGTCCTCTTTTGTGTTTTTACTAAGAGGTTCCAGTTTTGACTGTTGACTTGACCCTCACTTGTGAGACATCTACTGGAGGAGACCTAGTTACCACACACTGATGCCGACAGTGTGACTCAACCCTTGGAGGCGAGAGTAACGGTTTGATCTCTTGGTAGTAGCATCGAGGCCTTACGACGTCATCCTTGGTATGGATTAGTATCATCCATGTCAGGATTGACTGTATTAGGCAAAGAATGTGGTTCATCCAGGGGATGGGACCATATTTCTTTTATCGGAAAAGAAGAAATCTTAGCAGCTCTTGTGGGACTGGGGATGATCCAGGCCACGACAGGGAAGGTCCAGGTCATCCAGGAGCGATGAGTACAGCTCAGAGCCGGCAGAAGTCTTATGCTGACAGGAGGCGGAGGCCACTAGAGTTCGAGGATGGCGACCACGTCTTCTTGCGTGTCTCACCTCGACGTGGTTTGCGGAGATTTGGCTGAGGCGTCAAGTTGTCTCCACGCTTCATCGTTGACCATGGGGAGCTAGGCGTGGATAATTGGGTGACTTTTACGGAGGTCCCGGTGGAGAGAGAGGATCGACAGGAGCGGTTCCTACGTGGACGATCGATTCCTCTTGTGCGCATCAGATGGCAGCATGGGAACCTCCAGGGAGCACATGGGAGCGGGAGGCTCAGATGCGTGCTCAGTACCGCCTTTGTTTCCCTAGTTTGTGTTGAAGCTTTACGGGGACGTAAAGCCCTATGGTGGGAGTAATGTAAAGACCCGTAAATTTAAAGGAAATTTTTTTCTTAATTTTCTTTGGAATTTTACAAGAGCGCAGTTTCTGACGGCACCTGATTCTGAGGCCTGGTGTTCCCGGAATCATTTTCCGAAGTTTGGCTCGGGTACGTTCAGTGAACGGACGAGCGGGTTTTTCTAACTTTTGAACCGGTGCCCGGAATCGAATTCTAAGGGCACTGATGAAATTGCAACGCCAGTTTTTGCTTAGAAACGCCTCTTCTGGAGTTGCGTTTGCTCAGGTGTGGTTTTTAATTTTCGGGCTTAAAGTTAAGAAATAAAATAATTTTTTTCGACAACTTTATTTTATTTCACTTAAGCCACTTGGAAGCCACTTGAAGCCACTTAAAAGCGGCTTAAACTGAGTTGAAATGAATAGGGTACTATCCAGAAATATCCTACCCTCTTGGTAGGATATTTGTGAGGTGGGGCCCGCATGAGCCCCGCCGTTTCTTTCCACTAAGTAACGCACCCGCGAAAACGCATCATTATGAAAGTCAACTGATGTGTTTTCTTAAATTCTTAACAGACCATTTAATTGGGCGGTTTATTTCGTGTATTAAATGATCTGTTACTTTCATTGAATTAATACAACGAATTGATGGGTCGTTACTTACCTTTTTCGTTTGTTGGCGTAATAATAAAATAAGACCAACGAGTCTTTTTGAATGATTACTCATTGAGAGGTTAGACAGAGTTCTCATGCCTTTATCCTTCTTCGCGAAGAACGCAAAGAACGCAAAGAACGCGAAGAACGTCGGTCTCTGATGAAGAACGCTGAACTCGGAAATCGACGACGCGACGCTGTGTTCCGCGACGTCGACGTTCCCTTCCTGCAACGTTCTTCTGCGACGTCTCTTCCTCCGCAACGGATCTTCGATCAGCTGCTTGAGGTAAGAGTCTCGGATTTTCTTTTTAATCTCCTTTGTGGTTTTTACCAAAAAACGGATTTAATTATAATTAAATTAAATCTGTTGTTTCTTGGTCCACTGAGTTCGCCGACTCAACGCCGGTTTCCGCGACGACGCGACGCCCTTCCGCGACGACGTGACGATCCCCTTCTTCCGCGACGAGCAATTCCGCGAAGAACGCTCACGCGCGACGACTACGAAGTAGGGATTTTATTTTTGGAATTTCCCTTATTTCCCGTGTTGTTTCCATTCAAGAATGAAGAACCCGATTCATAAAAAAAAATTATTCCATTAAAAATTGTTGATTCATATGTTGAATATTGTTCCTCCCGTTGTTTATCACTAACGCGGAGGGTGTGGGCCAAACGAACACGGCCCGACGACCCTCCGTCGGTCTTCGTTGTTATGCGGATTTGACGGGCGACGAAGGAATGTGCCGCAATGGAAGTGTGATGGTTCCGCAGTGAAGACCGAGTCCCGAGAGGAGCAGCGGCACAGACGGGAACAGAATCGGACCACCAGAGCGACTTCGGGGGGCCGCGGAAGCCGCCGGCGGCGCGGGTCGTCGGCGCGGCGGCGCTCGCGGATCCGCGGCGGCGCGAATCCGGCGCGCGTGGGACGCGGCTGAAGCCGCGTCCGGTTGTCCGAGCGACACCCCGCGGGAGCCGCGGGGTTGTCACGCAGGGGCGGCGGCTCCCCCCCGCGTCGCTCGGCTGACCAGGGAGACACCCTGCGGTTGCCGCGGGGGTGTCACGCAGGGGTGGCGGCTCCCCCCCACGCCACTCGGTCGAGCCGAGCCGGGCTGGCCGAGCTAGGCCAGTCCGGACCGGTTCTGACCGGGTCGGACCGGGACGACCCGGTTCGGCCGACCCAGGGGGGTCGGGCCGGGTCGCCCCGGGCCCGGACCCCCCCCCCCCCCCCCCCCCCCCCGTCTTCGGACGGTTTTCGTTCAAATGCTCGTAACTTGAGCTACGGGCCTCCAAACGACGGTCTGTCAGCGGAAACGAGATCTTTGGATCGAGACGGTCGTTTTGGTATATCGCACTCAAGGTTTCGGAATACTTTGAGTTCGGCCGGGTTGGTTCGTACACGAAACCAACCAGGCCCTCGGAGCGGAAACGCTCATATCTTGAGCTACGGACGTCCGATTGACGTACCGTCAGCTTTTTTGAATTCCTCTAAGTGAGACGGATCTTTTGGCTCACTCCGCCCGAGGTTTTGACGCAGGTGGAGTATGTTCGGGTTGGTTTTGCCTTAAAAACCAACCAGGCCCCTGGGATGAAAAAGCCAATAACGCTCAGACCGGGCGTCCGATTGACGCGCCGTCTGTGACGTTAAGTTCCTGTTGATGATATGGAACTTTTGGATACATCAACTTCGGACTTTGTGATAGTTGATGTATCGGCCTCTCGGCTCGTGGAGCGGACCCTCCCGAACGAGCTTGTTGTGTGCGGGAACCCTAGAGCTGGCTGCGACTGCAACTTCTACTTCGACGACGACGACTGTGCAGAAATCCTCAGTGGACTGCGACGATGAAGATTGCTGGTCTTGTATCCTATGTGGGTCCCAGCCGTGCTGGTCTTGTATCCTATGTGGGTCCTAGCTTAGATGATTCAATACTGGTCTTGTATCCTATGTGGGTCCCAGTATAGATGAATCAATGAAGAGTGCTGGTCTTGTATCCTATGTGGGTCCCAGCCGTGCTGGTCTTGTATCCTATGTGGGTCCCAGCTTAGATGATTCAATACTGGTCTTGTATCCTATGTGGGTCCCAGTATAGATGAATCAATGAAGAGTGCTGGTCTTGTATCCTATGTGGGTCCCAGCCGTGCTGGTCTTGTATCCTATGTGGGTCCCAGCTTAGATGATTCAATACTGGTCTTGTATCCTATGTGGGTCCCGGTATAGATGGATCAATGAAGAGTGCTGGTCTTGTATCCTATGTGGGTCCCAGCCGTGCTGGTCTCGTATCCTATGTGGGTCCCAGCTTAGATGATTCAATACTGGTCTTGTATCCTATGTGGGTCCCAGTATAGATGAATCAATGAAGACAACTGGTCTTGTATCCTATGTGGGTCCCAGCTTAGATGATTCAGTATCTATATCTGATCATCTTTATCGTCATTCGAAGAAGTATACCTGCGTGAGCTGAATCTTGTGTTACTCTCCTTTTTGGATTATGTTGAGCTATCATGTGTGGATTTACTGTTTACTCTCCTATGTGGATTGTGTTGAGCTATCCTGTGTGGATTTACTGTTTACTCTCCTTTGTGGATTGTGTTGAGTTATCCTGTGTGGATTTACTGTTTACTCTCCTTTGTGGATTGTGTTAAGCTATCCTGTGTGGGTATACGTTTTCTTTCCTGTGTGGACTGGGTTGTGCTTGGGCTCGGACGTTGGAGCCGAACGGGAATTGATGACTTAGGTATATGTATGGGCATATACCTAAGTCGTGCCAGATGTTACTTCGTGATTGTATCTTTCCTTTGTGGCTTATCCTTTGTGGATTTCGGGAGACCTGCGGGGGTCTCGGGGTCCCTACTGAGTAGCTTATACTCACCCCTGCACGGGCTATACCCGCACTACGTTGTGTTGGTTGCAGACGACGGACAACGCTGATCGGGGTGGAGGCTTGCGGAGTAGGACGATACCTGGAGGTGGACCACTGGGCGGGACGTACTCGGAGCGGTCAGGTGGACCCGAGGAGTAGCGGAGGCTATCTATACCCAACCTTCAAGTGGGACTTCCAGAGGACGGCTCGACGCTGTGGATTTTCCTTTCAGTTGTTGTTTTTCCTTTCAGTTGTACTTTACAGTTGGGCTTGTATTTCCGGCCCCTTTTACATTCAGCACAGCTTGTACAGTTTTTAATTAGTGTTTACTTTTCCGCTTGCTTACTATGTGGTGCTTGCTTACTTTTCAAAGGAAATGTCTTCCCTTTTGTTGGGATTTACGCCTTGGTGCTAGTCGCCATCCCCTGGCCTATGGAAGGCGGGCTTGGGGTAGTCACGGCACGGGCCCCGAGGACGGGTCGTGACAGAAAAGGTCCCAATCATCTTAGGTAAAACCTTCCTTTCTATTGTTGGTTCCATCATTTATGTATCCAATAGGAAACTCACGCTCTAATATGTGGATGATGTGGGGGAAATTTTGGTGTTTGAAAATCCCTAATATGTGGTTAGTTGTGATTTTATTGTTGTTTATGAAAATAAATGTGACAAAATTGGGGTTCGAGATGAGTATGGGTCTTTCCCACTTGAGGTCATAGAGATAATGGTTCCCCAGCCCATTGAAAATTGTTCCTTGGATCCTCCTCTTTCCCCACACCCTCATATTGATGAGTAAATTCTTTCCTTGGAATCCATTTTGGATAGTGATTCAAATTATTATCCTAAACTATATCAAACTGTTTACGAAAGTTTACCTAGATTAGTTTACTATTTGAAAGTTCCTGAAGCTGTAGAAAGTTCTGAGTTGAGTCCTACTCAAAAACATGATAATTTCCACTATGAACAAGTGCATTTCCTTGACACCTTCTTACCTACTTAGTATGTTGTTGTGTATGATTAATTTCAACCTGAACTTGAAAGGTTCACATCATTTGAGTCTTCTATGGACATTGAGAAAAATATATGGGAAGCTAAGTATGATTCCTTCTTCTAGGAGTTCTCTGATTTGTCTAAGTTTCTTGTTGTTTTAGGATTTCCTGAGGTTTTTGTTGGTATATCCTATTCTATTTCTAGGCTTGAGAAAACATCTAAGTGTGGGGGATGTTTTGGAAGAATTATTGTTCAGTTAAATGATCCTTAGGGGCTGTTTTTGAAGATATTAAGAACAAATGAAGTGATTTTTATAGATCCAATTGAGATGGATAGCATGTTTCCTCTTGTTGTGCTAGATGAATTTTGGAGAATTTTTCTTTGTGATGAAGATGAAAATTTCTTGAATGATACTACTTTTAATTCCTTAGAAAAAAGTGAATTCTACACCATTGTTGAATCATACCCATTGAATAATCATGGTTAGAAGTTTTTAGGGAAATAAAGTATGAAAGGAGACTTTAAACCTAGAACTGTATGGGATGCAACCCATGGTTTTCTAGTTTTTAGTTTTAAATTTTTAGTTTGAATAATTTCTCGTTGCTCAGTTGTGTGTCTCTATGCTTTGGTGAACAATAATGGATTCATTTCATTGACATATTATTTCTCTTGTTTGATGGATTTGTGTTTTAAAATTATGGTTCTCAGTGGTCATAAGATATTGGTGGTCCTGGTTAGTTGAGAGAAACTTTACTGGTGGTAGCTTCTTTTATAATTTTCATGGTGGAAGGAAGATTCTATTTGAGGAACATTAGATAAAACCCCATATCTCATACTCTGGTTGTTTTTTACTTTGATCTTTAAATTCTTAGGTATAATGATAATATGATTAAATTTATAGGTTATAAAATGGAGCAGTCAGGGGTCCTGTAAAAATAAAACAAAAGGATTCTGAATTTGGGTGAATTTAAAATTGATAAGCTACACATTCATGTGAGTACTGTTTTATGCTTCAATGTTTTTACCTACACATTTTTATTGCTTGTTGCTATGAATTAAGCGTTGGGGAGCCCCCCTTATTACTGTGGAAAGTGTGAATTTTTTTCCTTATTGGGTTTTTTCTTGATAATATCTACTAAGTTGAAAATATATTATGAATTGAATTGGTAAAACCTTCTTGCACCTTATTCACATGGATTATGTTGTTGGTGTTCATTATTGCCTAACATGCTACTATTTGAGCTGAGTTGAACAAAATCATTTGTCTTTTTGTAAAACTTCAAATCATGAACTTTTCAAAACATTGAACTTGACTGTTGTCGGTGTCTGGTGTCCCTTTCTTTAATTTTTTATCCTTTTTTGTATTTTTGTTTTGTTTTCTTCTTTTTCTTTTTGTGTGGAAAACAATTTTTGAACCTCATTGCTACCCCTCCTCTTTTTTTTTAAGTTGAAATGTCTATCTTTTTTGAACTAGGTTGTCTCCTACCTTAAGAATCAACAATAAGGACATTGTTGGGATTTAAGTGTGGGGAAGAGGGGTCATTTAACCACTTAAAATTCCCTCAAATTCCTCCTTGTTAAAAAAACGGTCAAATGTTTTCAAATTTTTTAAAATTCCTTCAAAATAATTTGAATTCCTTTCAGTGAGGGTCATATAGTTTCCATTTCACATCATTTCAGTCTTATTTAGTGGATTACTACTCAATAGATATTGAAGGTTGCACTGAGTCTGAAGTTGTAAAGGATGAATGATTGTTGAGTGGAGTACACACTAACCCTATAGATTTTCTGTTTAGGAACAGAAGCAGAGAGTAATACATGATATATATTTTTTTGGAATTAGGATCACAACTTTAAGAATCTAGAAATTTTAACTAGATCATATGGAACTCACTTTTAATAATAAAAAAACAATCACCCAATTGAGCCTACTTCAATGATAATTAGTTAATTCCTTTGTAACTGGAGTAAAATAGAAAAATGGGATCTCTTAGTGATTCTTTGAGATAGTTTCACTGGGGGCATTTCTATGAATAAATAAAAGGTTATTTCACCTTGAAAAAGTACCATGCATAGTGCTCTGCACATGAAATATGGCTGGGAAAAATTAAAAGAAAGTTCCATGCAAAAAAATTCTCATTCAGGTGAGGGAAATTTTGAACCCAGATAAATAAGGGAGAAATTAACTTAATTAAATATCATTTGAGTGGTATCAGTTAAGTGATTAAAAACATTTTTGGAACCTAGAAGAAAGTGATAATTGAAGGTGTCTTTGGTAAAGGTCTTGATTCCATTTTTATCTAGCATGTCACCACATTTTGAATTGGAACTTGAACTAGAATTGAAATAGAACAGTAGGTGACTTCATATAGGAAGCATGAAATTTTTAATAATGAATTAATATATGTTTCTCTTAGTTTCCAGTAGGTGTTTGAAGTTAGGATGGAAATTCTTTGAACTCAATATTTGAAGAGACAGACCTTGTACTATTCTTTTTTCTCTGTTCTTAAAAGTCTAGTCATGCACTTTTTGAGATAAATGTGGAAAATCAATCTTTCTATTTTAAATAGAAAAAAGAATGTATTTTTTTAAGGATAAACACGGATTTAAGTTTATGGTAGTTTGATGTGGCTGTATTTAATTTCTCTTTGCCACCGTTCCATGAATGGTGACTCCCCCTCATGTTTCACCGTTCCTCTTCCCATATCATTGTTCATATCTGTGGTGTTTCTCATCATCATCATTCCATGAATGGTGAATCAACTGTGTATTCCATCCTCATATCACCATTATTGTTCCTCCTTCTGTTATCCCCTTCCACACCTGACTCACCACAGCCACACCAACACAGCAAATCAATAACCAGCAGCAAACCAAATCACAGCAACAACAAGAAATCGAACCAGAAACAGAATAAATCAGTAATAACTCATGAAATAACAAATGAAAATCAAACTTAGATTCTAAAAATCAAATCAAAGATCAAAATACCCCAAATTTGAACCCTCACCAGTTCCAAGACCTCAAGCTGGTTCCATTTCTCCTCACCTGAGACTGAATCATCATGTTTCCTTGTCCCTATTCCTCTACTCCACTACGCCACTGTGTTTTACACCATAGCCAACCCACCACCTCTATCAACCAGCACTGGTGTCATCCCCTATATACTCAAGGTGCACTTCCTCACACTTACTCCATCCTCCTGTCCGGTCGAGTCGAGCACACTGCAAGCCGCAACCCCCTACTCTCCTCCACAGCATGTGCATGAACCCACTCCCCTGTATTCTCCTCTGCTGGTTAACGCCCGTTCTGATCTTGTTTCACTATTAAGAAAAACAATCTTCTCTCTCTTTCCTGTTTTACAGTGTAAACATAAAGTAAAGCATGCTCAGGACACAGCGATTTTTACTTGGTTCACCCTCACTGGGCAACGTCCAAGAGGCATACGCTGACAAGTTTCCGGTGGTACCAAATTCCACTAAACTTCACTAGTTGTGGATACAAGGTTCGGGTACAGTCACTCTATCCCAATATCACTGCCTTTACAAGATTTAGGGTCAGATCACTACTTTCCCAAGCGTCACTCCCTATTTCTCTCTCTCTGGATCACTGCCGGTGGAGAGGATCACCTTCTTCCTCTTCCTTTGCTCACTGCTCTGGAAAGGATCCACTCACAGTTTATAGACTTGTAGGTCTCTTCATTTCCATGAAGGATTGAATCTTCCTTAGTATGTAGATTCTCTGTTGAAGCTCAACCTTCACCCGTAGATGAATCTCTCTTTGCACCGAAGGTATCGGGAAAACTTCCAGCTTCCATGCAGCCTGAAAATCACCGCTGGAAATAAACCTTACTTGGCGCGCAAGTCAATCTTGGCACGCAAGTATCGGCACGCAAGTCACAACTGGAACGCAATTCCTCCTCATACCCTTGCACTACACAAGCTTCCAAAACTCCAAACTTGTGTGACTCTCTTCCTTTTACACCCAAACCAATATTGGCACACAACTACCAACCGGCGCGCAACTTCTACTAACCGACATGCAACTTCTACCACTGGCGTGCAACTCCACCTGCACGACCACGCACCACTTGCGCGACCACCACACCTTCATGATGGGAGCTATGATTTCTTAAAGTGTTGAAATCCGGTGAAGAATGAAGAGGGGCGGTCTAGTATTTATAGGAATTTGGTCACCCCTGCGCGACGGCGCACAAGTATCTCCTCGATGCGCAGGTCTCAGCACTCAGGTCTCTTCCCCTGCAAGTCACTTGCGCGACCCAATTCCAAACTTGCGCTAACCTCTTTACTTTGCCATATTTTGATCTTATGATCTTGAAAAACCATAGGCATGAAATTTCTCAAGCTTCCAAGGCATCGGTGCGCAAGTCTCTTTCACGGCGCGCAAGTCACTTGCGCAACACCACCAATACTTGCGCGACACTTATCCCTTTGCCATATTTTACTGATATGATATTGAAAAACATATGGCACACAAGTTTCCAAGCCTTTAAGTACACGGTGCGCAAGTCCCTTAGCCAAAAACCACTTTTCTTCATTTGCCGATTTTCAGGCCCAAAAATTTGGCAAACACTGGAAAACGGTGCTACCTTGTATGTGTTCTTTTTATACCGCCTCCAGATCATTCATTCCTTTTTCAATGTTCTTGAATGAATCATGGATCGTTGACCTCAGCTCTTGAACTGGACATTCCATCATGAAATCCTCTTTATCAACAAATTTTTATGTCATCTCTTTTCTTTATCAACAATCACCACTCAGATGTCCGCTTTGTCAACAAACACAATCACCTCAAAAATGCTTCAATGATAGCTTGAGGGATTTTTTCCCAACAATCTCCCCCTTTGGGTTTGTTGACAACTCTTCCATAAAAAGATATATCGTTACTTCTTCATCCACCATTCGCCTGTCGTGATTCTGATAGCGATCAAGGATTTACTCAACACATACTTTAAACCCACATGAGCAATGCTTAGCATGAGAAACAAGAGTAAATGAAAATTTATCAATGAATCACTTCATCTGTGACACCCACTGTTGACACCTAACTGATACCAATTGTTTCCAAATGGATACCAATTTTTGGAAATGTTCTTACCACTTTCCAAAACCACTCTTCTGCTTTTATCACGATCCTCAGCTGTCGTGATATCTATTCTTTGATCGATCACTTCTAGCATCGTCAGATTTAATACTCTCCCCCTTTCTTATCACAACTTCAACTCTTGTCAGCTTCAAAACCTCTTTAGCCTTATTTCATGTGTTGTCCAAGCTAAGCTCTGGATAAGCACGTTCAACTAGCTTCAACTCCCCCTATCTGGATACTCTACCTATCAGCTTCTCCCCTTATCTGTTAATATTTCTTAAATAGCCACATTGTCTCCCCCTTGAACAATCACTATTTTCTCCCCCTTTGTCAATGAACCCAAAGGTTACTCCTTTCAAGTCTGTAACAGAGTAGAGAACACATATCAGTACATTAGGGAAAACACGTCATACCTCGGGGAGAGGGGGGTTCCACATCCACACTCTTTCAAGTGTGGGGAGTCTACTGAACTCCCAGAGCCAGTCGATGTCTCTCAAAAGCTTCCTTGGGTAAGGCCTTGGTCAGAATGTCTACAACCTGTAGCTCTGTAGGCACATACTCCAACTTCACGATTCCCTAGTCAACCTTATCCTTGATAAAGTGATATTTGATCTCAATGTGCTTTGTCCTTGAGTGATGGATGGGATTTTTGATCAGATTGATATTAGTTGAGTTATCACACTGGATTCTGATTGGAGACTTTACTTGAACTCCCATATCTACAAGTTGTTGTTTCGTCCACAATAACTGTGTGTATTCTTGAGTGGCCACAATATACTCATCTTCTGCAGTGCTTAATGAAATGAAATATTTCTTCTTACTTAGCCAAGAAATCCACAATCCACCAAGATAGAATGCACCTCCTAAGGTTGATTTTCTGTCATCTGCTGATCCGACCCAATCTACATCTGTGTAACCCAAGAACACTGACTGAGATTTGTCATTATACATCAGACTGAAATCCACGGTGCGTTTGATATATTTAAGTATTCTTTTCACTGCAAGCATGTGGTTTTCTTTGGGATCACTCTGATATCTCGCTACTTGGCATGTGGCGAAAACAATGTCATCCCTTGTTGCGGTCAAGTATAGAAAACTTCCAATAATTTGCCTGTATTTTGTGATATTAATTGTCTTTCCATCCACATCTTTTGATAATTTCATCTGGGTAGAAACCGGAGTCTTCATCACCTTGTAATTATCCATTCTAAACCTTCTTAGAACCTCCTTGGCGTATTTGGATTGAGAAATGAAAGTTCCATTACTTCCTTGTGTCACCTGTAAACCAAGAAAAAATGTTATCTCTCCAATCATTGACATTTCAAACTCATTTTTCATGAATTCGGAGAACAGTCTGCACTGAGCTTCATCTGATCCGTCAAATATTATGTCATCAACATAAACCAACATCATCATCCTTTGATTAGTATTGTTGCTGAAATAAATATTGTAATCAACTCCCCCACGCTGGAAACCAAGCTTCTTCAAGTAGTGATTGAGCCTTGAGTACCATGCTCTTGGTGCTTGTTTCAGCCCGTACAATGCCTTCTTCAGCCTGAAAACTTTTTTCTCATCCTCATGAATGAGAAAACCATCTGTCTTCTCAATGTACACCTATTCTTCCAAAACCTCATTCAAGAATGCGGACTTTACATCCATCTGGAACAGTTTGAACATTCTTTGCACTGTTATGGACAAAAATAATATGATTGTCTCCAGCCTTGAAACTGGTGCAAATTTCTCATATACATATATTCCCTCTATCAGGGAGTATCCCTTGAACACTATTTGTGCTTTGTTTCGAATCATATTTCCATCTTCATTCATCTTGTTGTGATAGACCCATTTAGTCCCGATGAAATTCTTGTCTGATGGCCTCGAAACAATCTCCCATGTCTGGTTCTTCTCGATTTGATCAAGCTCTTCATTCATAGCTTGAACCCAGTTTTCATCTTTAGCTACATCGGAAAAACATTTCAGCTCCACCTGAGATAAAAATGATGTTTACTGTAATGAATTCATTCTTCGAGTCTGAACTGGTGCTATCTGATCAACGATGATATTCTGCCTATCAATTTCAGCTCTACTCTTTGGCTTCCTTGCATACACAGACTTGATACTTTCTTGTTCATCATCAGTATCTTCTTCTGATTCAGCCTCTTCCACTTCTACTCCCCCTGTGTCGCTTACCTCATCATCACTTTCATCCAGAAACTGTTCACTAGGTCATTGAGCATTCTGTTCATTTTCGACTATAGTGACATCATTGCTCTCAACAATTTTTTCCAGCCTTTTGTTGAAGCATTTATATACTTTACTTTTCCCTGAGTATCCAAGGAATATCCCCTCATCTCCTCATGTCTCAAACTTCCTGTGATTTTATTTGTTGAGAATGAAACACTTACTTCCAAAGATTATAAAGTATTTCAATGTTGGCTTCTTTCCGTACCACAGTTCATACGGAGTATTCCCTTGCTTCGGACACAACAGAGACCTGTTCGAAACATAGACCGACGTCAAAACTGCTTCCTTCCAAAATTTCTCTGGTAAGTCTTTATCAATAATCATCGTTCTGGACATGTTGTTGATGATCCTATTTCTCCTTTCAACCACTCCATTCTGTTGGGAAGTTCTCACAGATGAAACTTGATGCCTTATTCCTTGTTTCTCGAGATATTCTTCGACGTGACTGTTTGTGAATTCTGTACCATTATCAGTATAAAACTTCAAAATTTTCTGCCCAATCATCCTTTCTGACTCCCTCCTATACTGCTTTATGCAACTGAACACTTCTGTCTAATGGGTAATGATGAATACCCAGGCCATTCTTCTATAATCATCAATGAAAATGACATAGTACCTTTTCACATTTATAGCTCGTGGTGAAATAGGTCCACATACATCAGCATGTACCAATTTGAGCACTCTGGATGATTTCAGTTCCTTTGGCCTGTATGTTTTTCTGATGATCTTCCCTTGTTGACAAGCATCGCATGTATGAGTATGATCATGTGATAGTTTGGGAAGGTCTCTAGTAGCATCACACTTTACCAGATCTTCCATAAATGGTTGGCATAGATGACCAAGTCGCTTGTTCCACAACTAGTTTTCTTTCTCTATGGATAAAAGACATATATCTTCTTCCCAAACTACAAAGTAAAGATTTCCCTTTGTCCTTTTTCCTTGCAGAACAACTGCTCCATCTTTTCCCATGACAGTACAGGTCTTCTTGGTAAATCGTATAGAATGTCCTGAGTCACACAATTGATTGACACTGAGAAAATTGTGACTGAGACCTTCTACAACCAAGACATCAGCACATCTGATTTCTTTGCCCCCAAACCTAGCCTTTCGTGATCCAATTATATCCAGGCCTTCATCATTACCAAACTTGAAAACTCCTTCTTTGTCATATTTTATGCCTGTAACCAGATCCTTGTTGACTGTCATGTGAGATGTACAACCACTATCAAGAATCTACACACCAAAACGATCTGATGCTTTAGGGAAATTTCATAAACTACTGCCTTCTCTGCTCTCTTATTCTTGGTCCATATTTTTGTCTCCATACTCGGTATAGATTGAGACTCATGATCATTCTCAGAGTATGATGGACTAGCATCATCTTGCAGAGCTGCAAATCTGTTCTGAACTTTTAACTCACTTTTCGGTTTATTGATCTGTTGCTTGCGAACATTTTTATTTTTCTTTGGCACATTTCTCTGAATGATCGAAGTGCAGTACCTAGACATGTTCCCAAATCCCCCGCACCAAAAACAGTGTCCTTCAAAATATGTTCTGGAAAACCGTTCTCTGTTTGGCTGTGACCTCTGTTCTTGTTCCCTTCTATATCTCTTGGCTATGGAACACACATACTGTGAATGTCCTATCTTCCCACAACAATAACACCTGATATAGGTTTCATTCCTTCGTGTTACTTCAGAACTAATATTTTCCCTTTGGGATCTCTGAATATTCTGATTCTGTTTTGTGCCCAAATCAACCTTCAATTTCGGGATGGGTGCTTGTGGTCTGACATCAACTGCCACAGATTTTTGTTTCTTATCAAGCCCTGAATCAACCTTAGCATTTGAGATTTCTTGCTACTTCACTCCTGCTGAACTACGAGCCTCCTCTTTCATCTTCTCTATCTTCTGAGTGGCCTTCTTTTCTGATATCACATTGGGGGTTAAGAGTTTTTCTTGATCCTTCATTTTTCGCCGTAGACTGACCACTTCTTCTTCAAGCTCTTTGATACATCTGACCTGCTCCTTTCCGGTGTTAGTCAAACAATCAAATTTCTTCTTTTTTCCTCAATTTTAAGCTTATTCTCAATAATATTTTCTGAGCTCTCTGGTGTTGAGGATTTTAGTCTTTCAATTTCTTCTAACAGCTCAGACTTTTCTTCATACTATTGTTGCATATAGATTTTGGCATCATGAACCACTTTATTGTCTTTCTTCGTTTTGGTTCTCCAAATGTATATCTTCTCAACAGCTACTTCCAATTTGGCTTCCATATCAACTCTTCCTTCAATTTCTTATTCTTCTTCAGTGTCAGCTTCTTCCTTTTTCTAAGAACTACCAACAATCGCCACCAAGGCATTTACCCCACGATCTCTGCAATTTTCTATCTCCTCAACATCTTCATCCTCAGACTCATCTGAACTTTCAAATTCTTGTGAAATAAGATTCTTCTTCTTGAAGAAATTTCTCTTGAACTGTTTCTTCCCTTTCACAAACGCTGAAGTCTTCTTCTTGGGAATTTCAACTTCATCATCATCATTATCGTTATCCTGAAACTTCTTGGGGAATCTTGCCGCAAGATGACCAACCTTTCCACATTGAAATCATGCTAGTGGAAGTTTCCCTTTAAACTTTCCTCTTCCTCTTTGTAGATTTGAAGAAAGGAATGACATCACCTCATCTGTCTCTTCTTCTTCTTGAGAATCATCAATGGTGAGCTTCTTCATGGCCTTGAATGCCACTTCTTTTTATTTCCCCTTTTCCACAACATCGTTATCATCATTTCTCACTTCATATGCAACAAGAGTGTTGTGCAGGTTATCCAATGTCAGTTATTTTTGGGTCTTTATCTTCCAAAACAGAAACTTTTGGATTGAACCGAGGTGGAAGTTTTCTCAATATGCGCTTCACAATTTTTATATCTTCAATAATTTCTCCAAGACCCTGCATGTCTTCTACCAAAACATTTACCCTGTCAAAGAATGAATCAACAGACTCATTCGGGTTCATTCTTAGATCTTCATACTTGTTCCACAACACTTGCAGCTTTGCCTCTCTCACCTTTGTATCCCCTTCATATATATTCAATAGTTTTTCCCACATGGCATGTGACGTTTTGAAAGACATCACCTTTGTATATATAGGATTAGATAGGGCTACCCCTAAGGCATTGATTTCTTTGGCATCAACATCCATCTCTCTACGCTCAGCTTCTAATAATGCACCAATGTTGATGTCAGCTATTATACCATGCATTGCTGTTGTGAACACATTCATTCCTAAAAATCGGAAGTAGTGTTGCATCTGATTCTTCCATAGCGGAAAATTGTTTCCATATAAGATCGGAATCCCTTTATGATTAGTGACATCCATTGAGAGAAGAACTACTGTCAACCTTTCCCTCTGATACCAACTGTTATGTCCACAAGGATGAATACCCTGAGAGGGGGGTGAATCAGGGTATGACTAATTTAAAATTAATGTCCGTTCTAATCTTGTTTCGATGTTAAGAAAAACACTCTTCTCTCTATTTCCTGTTGCACAATGTAAACAGAAAGTAAAGCATGCACAGGACACAACAATTTTTAATTGGTTCACCCTCACTGGGCTACGTCCAAGGAGCATACGCCGACAAGTTTCCGGTCGTACCAAATTCCACTAAACTTCACTAGCTGTGGATACAAGGTTCAGGTACATTAACTTTGTCCCAATATCACTACCTTTACAAGATTTAGGGTCATCTCACTGCTTTCCCAAGGGTCACTCCCTATTTCTCTCTCTCTGGATCACTGCCGGTGGAGAGGATCACCTTCTTCCTCTTCCTTTGCTCACTGCTCTGGAAAGGATCCACTCACAGTTTATAGACTTGTAGGTCTCTTCATTTCCATAAAGGATTGAAACTTCCTTAGTATGTAGATGCTCTGTTGAAGCTCAACCTTCACCCATAGATGAATCTCTCTTTGCACTGAAGGTATCGGTAAAACCTCCAGCTTCCATGCAGCCTGAAAATCACCGCTGGAAATAAACCTTACTTGGCGTGCAAGTCAATCTTGGCGCGCAAGTATCGGCACGCAAGTCACAACTGGCACGCAAGTCCTCCTCATACCCTTGTGCTACACAAGCTTCCAAAACTCCAAACTTGCACGACTCTCTTCCTTTTACACCCAAACCAATATTGGCACACAACTACCAACTGGCGCGCAACTTCTACCAATCGACGTGCAACTTCTACCACTGGCGCGCAACTCCACCTGCACGACCACACACCACTTGCGCGACCACCACACCTGCACGATGGGAGCTCTGATTTCTCAAAGTGTTGAACTCTGGTGAAGAATTAAGAGGGGCGGTCCAGTATTTATAGGAAATTGGTCACCCCTGCACGACAGCGCGCAAGTCTCTCCTCGATGCGCAAGTCTCAGCGCTCAGGTCTCTTCCCCTGCAAGTCACTTGCGCGACCCAATTCCAAACTTTCGCTAACCTCTTTCCTTTGCCATATTTTGATCTTATGATCTTGAAAAACCATAGGCATGCAAGTTCTCAAGCTTCCAAGTCATTGGCGCGCAAGTCTCTTTCACGGCGCGCAAGTCACTTGTGCGACACCACCAATACTTGCGCGACACTTATCCCTTTGCCATATTTTTCTGATATGATATTGAAAAACATATGGCACGCAAGTTTCCAAGCCTTTAAGTACACGGCGCACAAGTCCCTTTTCCAAAAACCACTTTTCTTCATTTGCCGATTTTCAGGCCCAAAAATTTGGCAAACACTGGAAAATGGCGCCACCTTGTATTTGTTCTTTGTATACCGCCTCCAAATCATTCATTCATTTGTCGATGTTCTTGAATGAATCATGGATCGTTGACCTCAGCTCTTGAACTCGACATTCCATCATGAAATCCTCTTTGTCAACAAATTTTTATGTCATCGTTTTTCTTTGTCAACAATCACCACTCAGATGTCTGCTTTGTCAACAAACACAATCACCTCAAAAATGCTTCAATGATACCTTGAGGGATTTTTTTCCCAACACCTCTGCTGCATGTGCATGAACCCACTCCCCTGCATTCTCCTCCACTGGTGAACCCTCTCTGCCACCGCTCCCGGCCTTCCCCACTTCATTGGATATTCCTCCCCTATACCCTCATTATGCTGCACCCAACCCTTCCCTCACCCTCTGTCCGCGTCGAACCCTCCCCTCCCCCTTTTCCTTATTTTTCTTTTTTTCTTTATTTTTATTTTTATCCTAATTATATTATAATATAATAAAGATACTAATACT
Organism: Viscum album; assembly: GCA_963277665.1. Taxonomy (NCBI): domain Eukaryota; kingdom Viridiplantae; phylum Streptophyta; class Magnoliopsida; order Santalales; family Viscaceae; genus Viscum; species Viscum album. The sequence continues at coordinate 2,021,811,833 of OY728127.1, forward strand.
AATAATTTTAAATATAACATATATAATATTAATGTAATTAATATTATAATAAAAGTAACATAATTAATTTGTATAAATTAGTATATTAAATTTATATATATATATTTTATATGTAATTAGTAATAGTTAATTAGTCAATATTATTATTATTTTAGTTATTTTTAGTCAAAATAATAATATATATATATATACATAATATAATATAATTAGTATGACATGTATAATATATATAATAATACATATGTTATTAATAATAAATATACTTATATATATAAATATTAATAATAGGTATATGTAAATATTTAAGTTTTGATTTTTTTATTTCTATATTTCTATTTTAACTCTTATAATATTAATATTACAGTAAGTTTCGTTTTCTCTCTCACATGTGTTTTTTTGTGTTTTTTGTTGTGGATGGGTAGGTGATCATGGAGGATTAACTGATTATGTTCATGGGAAGTTATAGGGGATTTGCAAGTTGTCCACGTTGAATATTTTTGCGGCTAGTTTCTCCCTATTTTCACTATCTTTCTGGGCGGGATATCAAATAGATTCGAGATCCTTCCATATGCTTGACCCATTTCCACTCTGGACCACTCACAGCTCCACATCTCATCATCCACCATCATTCCAGACTTTATCCTTCCAGAACCAACACTCCTCCCAGTCATCCATTACATCCTTCCATCTCCAGATCCATCATTCCATTCCACATTCGTTTATTCTCCTAATCAAGCATCATAATCTCCATTCACCAGAGCATAAAAATAGAGGCAGGAGATAGCCATCGAGCAGGAGAAGAACTTCGAACTTGAATTGGAGGGAGGAACAATCTCGTGAGAGATGTTTCTTCACTCACTTTCATTTTATTTGTTTTTTTTTCTTCTTTAATGTGTAGTTAAATAGATTTTGGGACTCAAGCATTTCTGAACTAACTATCTATTTATCCATTATGATTATTTGATTTGATTGTTTAATGCACATTTCAAGTTTGACTTTCTTTTCCTTTCATTTATGAGTATCAATTCACACTACCTAATAACCGACAAGTGAGGTAGTGAACCAATTCACCTTGGATCATTGATCAAAGTTCTGAAAATTAGAAAATGTCAATGTATCTCTTCTCCATATTGAAGAGATTAATTCAAGGGTTAAGATCGAAAGATCGAGGCTCAAGGAAGTTAACTGAGTTGTGTTGATCTTCTGAACTGGCAACTCAGTAGATTTTCAAAACTTTCATATGCACTGAGTGACTTAATTAAACTGATCAGAATATGATAACATCATTTTATCGGTTCTAAATATCCCAAGGACCCCAAATTCATCATTGTTGTCAACTCTCTATTCAAGTCCTACACCGCACCATTTCACCATCACTTTCACACCTACTACCTTCCATTGTTCACTTAATTATTTTTATTTAGATTTTTTTATTGTTTTCTTTTTTGTTTTCTTTAGTTTGGTCGAGCACAATATAAGTCCTTGTCTATGGTTTGACACCCTTCTTAACACAGTACTAGTACTTCATAGGGTTAAAAAAATTAAATTTGAGCATACTCAATGATGTGCATGGTCAAATTTTGGAACCGTTTTTGGGGAGGGAACATGCAACCAATTTAAAAAAAGCAAAAAAATTTAAATATAACAAACACTAAAAAAACATAAAAGATAAAATCAAAAAAATACAAGACTCAAAAATTGTAGAAATTTTTTTTCTCAAAACTCATACTAAAACTTGATGATTAATAGGTCATATAATTTAGAACTCAAAACCCAATTTAAGAAATTAATCAGGATTGTTCTTCACTTAGAAAGAAAAATAAAACAAAAGTGGAAAACTTGGAAAACATTGCTGAAAATCAAAATGTGAATGTTCCACAGCCCATGGAACCTACCCTTGAGAAATCTAGACTTAGGGAATTCCAAATCCCTTCAGTGTCAAACAACCTATCTTGCATCAAGTTGATCCCTAGGTCTAGGATCTCTAAGATCAAACAATCTCATATTTCTCAACTACCATCATTTAATATTCTTATAGTAGAGGAATTATTATAGTTTATCAGATATTTTTTATGGTTCGTTCTAGAAACTGCTTATGCAAGATCTAAGTGAGGAAGAGTTAAGGTTATGATTGTTTCCTTTTTGTCTAAAGGGGAGGGATAGGACTTTGTTTCAAAATCTAGATGAATAAATATTCCAAACTTGGTAAGAGGTGTGAAATGCTTTTGTTTCCAAATTTGACCCTAGGAACACCACCATTGAGGTTATGAACAAAATCAATGCCTTTGTCTAGGATGGGGGGGAGTTATTTCATGAGGTATGGGATAGGTTTAGAGGTCTTATAAGGAAAATTCAAAACCATTAGTTAGCTTGCAATTTTCTCATGGAGACTTTTTATAATTCCCTCACCCCTTACAACCAGATTCTTATCGACCAATCCTATGGGGGTGACTTCTCTGACTCCACTGTTGATTAGATGAAAAAATTGTTTTACAAACTAGCTGAAAAGTCCCAAAAAAAGTGTAATAGGAAGAGATTCATCCATAGGGTTTAAACCAATACTCAAGTTTCTGAATTATTAATTCCTTAGGGAGAAGTGTTGTAACTATGGAATATTTAGTAACAATCAAAAATATTTTCCAAAGTTTGATCTCCCTTTTCATGTGAGGAGAGTGCCCAGTTTTTCAACTATAGGGCTAGAAATCAAGGTTTACATGCTCAATTCTCAATTACATGCAATTATAGATTTCAAATTCATCCCAATATATCATGGAGAGAGAAAGGGGTCACAAAACAGTCCAATACCCCAAACAATCAGCCCATTGCCCCAAACTTCCACCCATAACCCAAACAATTCTTCCAAAATCAATATGAGGCTAAGTCATCCAATTCCCAATGGGAGTTAAACGAGATGTTGTAGAAAGTTTTGGGAGAGATAAGTTCACTGAGGAAAGATACAAATTCCAAGATTCAAAATTTAGAACTTCAAGTGAATAAAATGGCAATAGATCAAAGTGGTAGAGAAAAGGGAAAGCTTCCTAGCACTTCAATTCCTTATCCAAGAGAAAACACGATGGAATTAAAAACCAGTTCAGGACTAAAACTTCAAGAAGCAGTTAGGGAGTAACCTAGGAAAGAGGAAATTGGTGAAAATTTTGTTTCTGAAAATGAAAACCTGGAAAATCCCAATTCTAGAAATTTGTACAGTAAGGTCCAAACTGAATAGAATACACAACCCACACCTAAAAAAGCTAAGAAACCAAGGAAAATAATGTGGTAATTGATTATGGAAGCAAAGAATAAAGTTTGTTTTTAGGAGAAGGTGAACAATCAACCAATTATGAATCATTATGAACCTCTCATTCCCTTCCCTGAAAGAGTGAAATAAAGTGATGAAACTAATTACCTTAGGTTTTTCAAAATGATTCAAAGATTTGATATCAACATGCCTTTCTTTTAAGCCTTAGATAAAATCCCTTCATATGTTTCATTCACCAAAAGGTTTCTGAAAAATAAAAATGATTGGAAAAAATTGGATAAAATCGATTTCAATGCGGAGTGTAGTGAAATTTTACAAAAAAATATTCCTCCAAAATTAAAGGACCCTTGTGGCTTTATCATTCAATACCGAATAGGAGGAAGTGGGTAACTAAGTTTTCTTTGTGACTTAGAAGAGAGTATCAATATTATTCCTTGCTCCTTGTTTAAAAATCTAGATCATAGGGATATTCAAACAAATATTATTTCTATTCAACTTTCTGATAGGTCACTCAAACACCCTTGTGGGAGGGTGGATGATCTATTAGTGAGTCTAGGAAAATTCAAAATACCCACATATTTCTTGATCCTTGATATGGAATGTGATGAAAATGACCAAATCATCTTAGGCAGACCCTTCCTTGCTACTGGTGGTTCCACCATTGATGTATCCATAAAGAAAGTCACCCTCCAAGCTCTTGATGATGTGGATGAAACTTTGGTGTTTGAAAATCCCCAACATGAGGTTAGTTTTGATTTTATATATGTTGTTGAAAATAAATGTTACAAAATTGAGGTTAGAGATGAGTATGGGTCTTTCCCACTTGAGGCCAAAGAGATAAGGTTTCCGCAACCCGTTGAAAATTTTTTCTTGGATGCTCCTCCTTCCCCACACATTCCTTTTGATGAGGAAATGCTTTCCTTGGAACCCATTTTGGAGAGTGAGTCACATTCTTATCCTAAACTTTCTCAACATATTTATGAAATTTTTCATTTTAAATTTAACTTTTTGAAATTTCTTGATGCTGGAGAAAGTTATAGATTGATTCCTACTGAAAAACTCGATGATTCCCACTTTGAACAATTTCATTTCCTTGACGGATTTTTACTTGCCTAGTATGTTACTCTATATGAAGACTTCCAACATGAACTTGAAAGGTTAACATCATTTGAGTATTCTGTGGACATTGAGAAAAATATGGGAGAATTTGAGTATAATTCATTCTTCTGGGATTTCTCTGAGTTGTCTAAGTTTTAGGATGTTTTAGGATTTTCTGAGGTTTTTACTAGTATTTTCACTTCTGTTTATAGGATTGAGAAAACATCTAAGTGTGGTGGAAGTTGTGGAAGAATTATTGTTCAGTTAAATGATTTGTAGGGGCTGTTGCTGAATTTATTAAGAGTTGATGACTGATATTTACATATCCAATTGATATGGACAGCATGTTTACTCTTATTCCCCTAGATGAATTTTGGAGAATTTTTCATTATGCTAAAGATGAAGATGTCTTCAATGATACTGCTTTTAATTCCTTAGAAAATAGTGAATTCCACACCACTATTGAATCATACCCATTGAATGATCATGGTTAGAAATTTTTAGGGAAATAACTTTAAACCTAGCGTTGCATGGGAGGAAACCCATGATTTTCTAGTTTTCAATTTTAAATTTTTAGTTTGAATAATTGCTCGATGCTCGATTGTGTGTCTCTCAACTTTGGTGAACAATAATGGCTGCATTTCATTGACATATTCTTTCTCTTGTTTGATGAATGTGTGTTTTACAATGATGGTTCCTAGTGGTCATGAGATGCTGGTGGACCTATTTGGTTGGAAGGAACTTTATCGGTGGAAGATTATTTTATAATGTTCATGGTGGAAGGAATATTCTAGTTGAATAATATTGGATAAAACTCCTTATCTCATACTATGTTTTCTTTTTTACTTTGAGCTTTAAATTCTGATGGCTAATGATAATATGTTAACATTTGTAGGTGCTTAAATAGAGCAGTCAAGGTTCCTTCAAAAAAAACAAAAGGAGGATACATTTGGGTGAATTTAAACTTGAGAAGTTTTACATTCATGGGAGTACTATTTTATGATTCAATGTTTTAAACTACACATTTTTATTACTTGTTTTTGTTAACTAAGTGTTGGAAAGTCCCCCTTATTACTGTGGAAAATGTGAATTATTTTTCCTTCTTGAGTTTTTTCTTTCTAATATTTACTAAGATGAAAATATATTATGAATTGAATTGGTAAAACCTACTTGAACCCTTTTTTCACTTAGATTTTTTTGCTGGTGTGCATTATTTCTTAACATGTTATCCTTTGAGTTGATTTGAAGAAAATCATTTGTCTGTTTCTAAAACTTCAAAAAATGACCTTTTCATAACATTGAACTTGACTACTATTGGTGCCTAGTGGTGGTTTCTTATGCTTTTTAGTCTTTTGTTTTTTGTTTTTTTTTTCTTCGTTTTCTTTTTGTGTGGAAACAATTTTTGAACCTCATTGATACACCTCCTCATTCTTTTTAAGCTGAAATTTCTATCTCTTTTGAAGTAAGATATCTCCCACCTTAAGAGTCAATAATGGGGACATTTTTGAGTTTTAAGTGTGGGGGATAGGGTTCATTTTACCACTTCAAATTCTTTAAAATACCCCCTTGTTAAAAAAATGGTCAATTTTTTTCAAATTTTTCAAAAAAAATCTAATTCCTTTTAGTGAGGGTCATATGGTTTCCATTTTTAACATCATTTCAGTCATGTTTGGTGGATTACTACTTTCTGGATGTTGAGGGTTGTACTGAGTCTGAGGTTGTTAAGGATGAATCATTACTGTAAAATGGACTTATACCCACGGTTTGGGAAAATCATGGGCATTGGTTGTTTATAATGACCTATACCCACACTTTAGGAAAAATCATGGGTATAAGGTTGTTTTCTAAGGACCAATACTCATGGTTTTCCAAACCGTCAGTATATATTTCCCATGTTATGGTGGGGGAAAAATTTTGGACCCAAAAAAAATTCATGCCTCATATACCCACATTTTAGAAGAATATATTTAGCTATATATATATATATATAATTTAAGTAGATAGAGTGGTGAGGTGTTAAGTGTTAGAGGAGGAGGTCACAGGATCGAAACCTGCAATTGGATTTTTTTTTGAAAACATGTACCCATGGTTTTAAAACCGTGGGTATAGGGCTATGCCATGGTGTAAAAAACCTATACCCATGGTTTTCCAAAGCATGGGTATAGGTCATTTTTTCAGTAGTGAATGATTCTGAGTGGAGTGCACATTGTCCCTATAGATTTTCTATTTAGGAACTTAAGAGGACAGTAATACATGGTATATTTTTGTATAATTAGGATCATAACTTTAAGAAGCTCGAAATTTTAACCGGGTCCTAAGGGAATCTCTTTTAATAATAAAAAATAATCATCCAATTGTGCCTACTCAAATGATAATTAGTTAAGTCCTTTGTAACTAGAGTAAAATGGTAAAATAGGATCCTACGGTGATTCTCTGGGACATGTGCACTAGGTGCATTTTTGTGAATAAATAAAAACTTATTTCACCTTAAATAAGTGTCATTCACAGTGTTCTACACATGAAATATAGCTAGGAAGAATTAAAATAAAGTGCCCTGTCAAATGAACTCATTCAGGTGAGGGAAATTTTGGACCCATATGAAGAAGGGAGAAATTGACATAATTAAAGATCATTTGAATGGTATTAGTGAAGTGATTAAAAAACATTTTTTGAACCTAGGAAAAAGTGAACATTGAATGTGTCTTTGGTTAAGGTCATGATTCCACTTTTATCTAGCAAGTCACCATTTTTTGAATTAGAACCTAAACTGGAATTGAAATAGAATAGTAGGTGACATTATATTGGAGGCATGACATATTTAACAGTGGGTGAATTTGTGTTTTTCTTAGTTTCTAGTAGGTGTTTAGAGTTAGGCAGGAACTTCTTTGAACTTATTATTTGAAAATCTAGACCATATATTGTTCTTTTTTCTTTTTTCTTAAAATTCTAATCATGCACTTTTTGAGTTGAAAGTGGAAAATCAATCTTTTTGTTTTAAAGAGACAAAAGCATGTATTTGTTTGAGGATAAATAAATATTTATGTGTGGGGGAGTTTGATGTTGCATTATTTCATTTATATTTTCCACATTGTTTTTCAGTTTTTCTTCTCTTTTTATTATTAAAATAATCTTTTTTCTGTAATAATTAACAATTTTTTTTTATTTTGTAAAATAAATTTTTGAAAATATATTTATGCATTAAAAGTGTGTTTTTAGTGTCTTTTTTTTGTTTCTCAATAATAAAATTAATTTACTATTTACATTTAATTAATTAATTCTTTATGTATTTTATTTTCAATTTAATAATGTTTGAATCATTAATTTAATTAATTCATTAATTATTTTGTTAATAAATTAATTACTTTTTTTATTCTTTAATTCATTTAATTAGTTTAACAATTTTACTCTATTCATTTATTACCTTTATTTAATTTAATTCCTTAACTTTATTAGTTAATTAATTCATTAATTTATTAAATAATTTAATTCATTAAATATTTTTTAATTCTTTGTCTTATTTAATTATTTCATTTAATTATTTCTTTAATTAATTAATTTGTTAAATAAATTACCAAAAAAACTTTTTCATTTTTAATTTCGTGATTTAAATTAATTTTTAATAAATTATATGATGCGGTTGAATAATTTGTAATTATTTTATGTTGTTAACTATTCAAAAATTGTGTTTTCTTTATTTATCAATTTAGTTAGTTAATTTATTTTTTTATTTTTATTAAATGATTAATTTATTTTGATTAATTTAATTGTTTAATTTGATTATTTTCTGTTGCAGGAGCCATTACCACCGTCAGTTCCATCAATGGTGACTCATTGAGTCACTCTTCCACTCCTACATGAGTCACTATTTCCCCCCCTCCTTTTCCATTTTCTCCTCCTGTAATGGTGACCCATTACAAATACACATTTTATATAGTCACCCTTTCTTCCTTTGAGATTATTGGTGCCATCAATCATGTGTTTGATGAGAAACCACCTCATGAAATGATGCAGTTTCTTTTCCTCACCACCTATCATTAATGTATTTAATAAATGATTTAAAATAATTTTCTTCTATTTCCATGTTTTTTAAATGTGTTTTAAATAATTTTTTTTTTACTATTTTCCAAATATTTTTTAAATTAATTTTTAACCTTGTTTTAATTTTTATAGTATTTTTTGAAATTAATACTCTTATCATTTTCCAAATAATTTCACGGACTATAAATACGTCAAACCAAATCAAGAAGGTATTGGCCACAAAAATCTTCATGCTTCAATCCTTATCAACCTTTATCCATCTGTATCTTTAAAAAAATACTTTCTATATAGTGCCATATAAGAAGGAACACCAACACAGGTGTTGTGGTATGATGGAGACAGAGAGTGTTGTGATATCAACCATCTAACATTGTTGGTGAATGGAATTGAGGTGACTATGTCTCACTGGGTAGACTGATTGATGGTCCCAATGGAGGTGGAATGTTTCCCAAACATTCTAAACAAAAAAAATTCCTTGGTGAGGAACTTCAGGATGACAGAATCCAGAGCTATCATCTCAATCTCCTTTCATTGAGGCATACTTTTATTTATATAATACATTAGTTTATATGGTGTATACACCCCTTTTAATTTTAATTTCATTCAAAGGGAATCATCCTTGTTATGAAGAGATCATCACCCCCTAGAATAGGTGTGAAGCGTTGTAGCTTCATGAAGCGAGAAGAATACTCTATGACTGAGAGAGTACAAAAAATAGAAATAGGGGAAATGCATATAAAACATGAAATAAATTATATAAAATTTAAAAAATATTGATCCACTAGAATCATATGAATATGTTTATCCCTGCAGTCAATCTTAACATGATAAATAGAAAGCCAATCCATACCCAGAATAACATCAAACTCTAATAGAGGAAAAACAATAAGGTTTGCAGACTCTATTGAGAAAATTATCCCTCCAACACAGGAAATAGACAATGCCTCTATTGAGGGTGGATATATGGAGTCTCGCCTCTTTTAATTCCATGAACGGTGACTCCCCCTCCTGTTTCATTATTCCTCTTCACATCTCACTGTTCTCCTCCTCCGCATTTCTTACTGTCATTATTCCATGAACGGTGACTCAAATCACCATTCCATCCCCATGTCACTGTTGTTGTTCCCCCTTCCGCCATCCCCTTCCATACTCGACTCACTGAAACCACACCAACACAACAAATTAACAACCAGTAGCGAACCAAATCACAGCAACAATAAGAAATCGAACCATCATAGCATAAATCAGTTCCAACTCATGCAAGAACAAATGAAAATTGAACTTAGATTCCCAAAATCAAACCAAAGATAAAAATACACCAAATCTGAACCCTCACCAGTTCCAAGACCTCAAGCTAGTTATTTTTCTCCTAACTCGAGACCAAACTATCACGCTGCCCTACTTAGATTTCTCAACTTCGGATTGGATTTTCCGCATTGTTTCGATGTGTTTCACACCATAGCTGACTCGCCTCCCCTATCCACTAGCATTGGCACCATCCCCTATATCCATGAGCCGCACTTCCACACACCTATTATATCCTCTTTCCTGTTCAAGTCGCATGCACTACGAGCTGAAACCCCCTGCACTCCTCTACTGCTTGGGCACGAACCCACTCCCCTGCATTATCCTTTATTGGTGAACCCTCTCCGCTGCCACTCCTGTCCTTCCCCCCTTCTCCAGATCATCCTCTCTTGTACCCTAATTCCATCACACCCAATGTCATGACTCGTCCTCGGGGCCCGTGTCATGACTACCCCAATCCCACCTTCCATAGGCCAGGGGCTGGCGACTAGAACCAAAGGTGTAAATCCTGATAATAAAAGGTAAGGCATTGCCTTTATATAAGTAAACAACACAACAAAGTACGCAAGTGAAGTAAGAACTAGGTAAAACTGAGTACAAAAGTAAGTTCTGAAAAGTAAATGGGCCAGTATACAAACCCAATTGAAAGTACAGTACAACTGAAAAGGAAAATTACAATAGCAATAAAGTAAAGCGGCAACCACTGAGTTGTCCTCTAGGAATCCCACCTAAAGGGTGGATACAAATGGCCTCCATAGCACCTCCGGTCCAACCGTCTGCTCCGTGAACGTCTCACCTAGTGTTCCACATATGGGTACTATCCAGCTCTACAAGCCTCTACCTCGATCAGTGATGTCCGTCGTCTACATCCAACACAATGTAGTGCGGGAAAGCCCGTGCAAGGGTGAGTATACGATACTCAGTAGGGACCCCGAGACCCCCGAAGGTCTCCCATAATCCACAAAGGATAAACCACAAAGAAAAGATACAATCACAAAGTATCAACCAACTCTACTTAGGTATATGCCCATACATATACCTAAGTTATCAATCACAGTTGGGCTCCAGCTCCTCAGCCTAAGTACAACCCAGTCCACATAGGAAAGAAGTCAATCACACTGATGATAATGATTGAAAGTCAAGAATCAGCTCACACAAGTATACATATTTCGTATAGCGATAGAGATGATCAGATGTAGCCACTGATTCATCTAAGCTATCGGACCCACATAGGATACAAGAATAGCTAAGTTGTCGGACCCACATAGGATACAAGACCAGCTACTCTGCCAGACCCACTCAGGATACAAGTACAGAGGTCAATACTGCCGGACCTATGTAGGATACAAGAACAGTAGTCATCATTGTCGAACCCACAGAGGATCCCAATACAGTCTTCATCACTGCTGAACCAACAAAGGATCCAAGTACAGTCATCCTCGCTGCCGAACCCATGGAGGATCCAAGTACAGTCATCATCGTCGTAGTCACAGCCAGCTCTAGGGTTCCCGCACACAGCACACTCGATTTCGGGAGAGTCCCCTCCTCAAACCAAGGGGTTTGATACGTCAACTATCACTAAGTCCATAGTTTATATATCCCGAAGTTCTGTCTCGTCAATAGAAACCCAACGCGAAAAACGGTGCGTCAATCGGACGCCTAGTCTGAGAGTTATTGGCTTTTCCGTTCCAGGGGCCCGGTTGGTTTTTAAGATAAAACCAATATGACCATACTATAGCTGAGTCCAAACCTCAAGTGGATTATACCAAAAGAACCGACCCATCAAGAGGATTACAACATAGTTGAAGACACGTCAATCAGACATCTTGTCCTTAATTTATAAGTGTTTTCACTCCAAGGGCCTGGTTGGTTTTGGGTTCGAACCAACCCGGCTATACAAAAACTTTGCTGAAAACTAGATTGTAATATACTGAAACGACCATCTCGATCCAAGGGTTCCTACGTAACTGACGTTGCATCAATCAGAGGTCCGTAGCTCAAGTTACGGGTGAATGACCGAAAATGGTCCGAAGTGGGGGGGTCTGGGGCTAGCCCGACCCGGCCCAACCCCCCTGGGTCGGCCCGAACCAAGTCGACCCAACCCAGGTCCGGGTCCAGCCTGGTAGGGTGCGGCCAGGCCCCACTGGGCGCGTCCTGACCCGTGTGACCCTCCCCGGCCCAGCCGGGGGGGGGGGCATGCGCTGGCTCGGCCAGCGAGCCGAGCAGGGGAGCGCGGCCCCCGGTCTCGTGAAACGTGGTGCCAGGGTGGTGTCGCTTGTCAACCGAATCCCACGCGACCGTGGGATCCTCCCCTCCCCACGATGGCCAGTGCCGGCTACCACGCCGCTGGGGTCTTCCCTGGGCCACCGGAATCATTCCGGTGGTCCGTTTTTGCTTCTGACTGCGCCTACGGTCGTCTCGGGATCCGTACTTCATTACGAAGGCCCCCAATCCTCATTGCGGTCCCATTTTGTCGTCGCCAAACAGCCCGCGCATCAAGAACAAAATATTGATGGGTCCAGACTCTTTCTTTAGTCCGTACCCACCGCGTTAGACATTCAAATCATCACCCAACAATTAAATGCCATGTTCGAGGGTAGATAACACATATATGAAATATAAAAAATTCCCCCTACCTCAAAGTTGTTATCATACGTCGTCGATCCTTGGAAGACGAGCGTTGAGGTAGACAGACGTCACGGAAGAATGGTGACATTCTTTCAACGATGGAGGAAGGGTCACTGTCATAGGCTACATAGGCTCCTTGACGTCGAGGTGCATCCGAGGAAGAAGTTCTTCGCGTTCTTCGCCGAGGGTGTTCTTCGTCGAATAATGGTGTTCTTTGTCGATAAAGGATCTCCTCTTCTTAATTCTCCAGATCCCTTTCCCAAAGGTGATTTTCCAATGCAAGGAAAAAGTGGCTCTCCAATTAATAGAATTGTCATTCAATTCTTATTAATTCCAACGCGGTGCCAATTAAATTAACTCTGACATTAATTATCAGATTTGGCACAATTAATGGGAAGAGGGATGTGGGAAGGCTCCACCATAATAAATGTGTGGAGTTTTCAAAGTAAAAAGCAGATAATTAATGTGGAGTTAGAAGTTTGGGGCTCGTGTGGGCCCCACCTCACAAAATAAAATTTGTGCACCACGAAATTTTATTTAATTTTAGGAATAAACCCCAAAAATTAACTTTCAACCCGCACAAAATGCAACTGCGGTAAAGGTCCCCTTAAGAAAATACTGGTGCTGTGAGTTCATCGGTGCCCTCGTATTTCAAATCCAAGAACCACTTCAAAAGATAGAAAAACCCGCTCGTTCATTCATTGAACGTACCCGATATACACTTTAGAAAATTATTCTGGGCACATCGGGCCTCAGAATCAGGTTCCGTCAGAAACTGCGTACTCGTAAAATTCCAAAGAATTTATGAAAAAAAATTCCTTTAAATTTACAGGACTTTACATTACTCTCACCTCAGGGATTTACGTCCCCGTAAATAAAAAACATATACTAGGGAAACAAAAAGGGGTACTGAGCATGCATCTGAGCCTCCCACTCCCATGTGCTCTCCTGAAGGTTCCAGTGCTTCCTGCGAATGCGCACTAGAGGAATAGACCATCCACGAAGAACCTGCTCTTGTCGATCCTCCATCTCCACCTGAAACTCGGAGAAAGTCGCCCCATCGTCGGTGTCCAGCTCCCCGTGATCAATGATGTGGGTCGGGTCGTGCACGTATCTCCTCAGCTGAGATACATGGAAGACGTCATGCACCCGGTGCAACTGAGGTTGAAGGGCCAGGCGGTAAGCCACCTCGCCTACTCGGCTGAGGACCTGGAAAGGCCCGATGAAGCGCAGAGATAACTTTCCACCCTAGCCAAATCTCTGTAATCCATGTCGAGGTGACACCCGTAAGAAAACGTGGTCTCCATCCTCGAACTCCAGTGGTCTCCATCTCCTATCATTATAGGACTTCTGTCTGCTCTGTTCAATCCTCATCCACTCCTGTATGATCTGCACCTTCTCCGTCGTAGCCTAGACCATCTCTGGTCCTACAAGTTCTGACTCCCCAGGGTCAGTCCAGCACAGAGGTGATCTGTATGGTCGGTCGTACAGTTCCTCTTATGGTGCCATCCTGATGGTGGAGTGGTAGCTGTTGTTGTACACAAACTCCACAAATGGTAGTTGATCCTCTCAGTTGCGACCAATGTGAAGGACACATGCACTGAGCATGTCCTCAAGTGTCTGAATGGTCCTCTCTGTCTGGCCATCCGTCTGAGGATGAAAGGTAGTGCTAAGACGTAGCTGCGTCCCAAATGCCTCCTGAAACACCTTCCAAAGCTGGGAATTAAAGTGTGTGTCCCGATCAGAAACGATCGTTGACGGCACACCATGAAGTCGTATGATCTCTTGGATGTAGAGGCGTCCCAAGATCTCTACTGAGCTCTGCTCCCTAATCAGTAAGAAGTGGACCGACTTAGTGAGTCGTTCGATAATCACCCTGATAGAGTCATGACCCCTGGATGTACGTGGAATCCCTATCAGGAAATCCATGGATATCCCATCTCACTTCCACCCCGGGACATCTAAGGGTTGTACCAAGCCTGCTGGTACCTGGTGCTCCGCCATCACTTGCTGACAAGCGAGGCATCATGAAATGAACTCTGCTATAGCCTTCTTCATACCTGGCCACCAATGCTGTCTTCTGAGGTCCTGATACATCTTTTCCACTCATGGATGTACTACTACAGGGGGAGTGTAGAACTCCCTCAGAACCTCCTCCTGTAGTTCAACTAGTACCATGGTACGTCCCCTGAAGAGGATGACGTGCTCCCCACCTTCAGAAAATCCATCGAGTGCCAGCCCTGAGGATATCTGAGCATGTCGCACCTCACAGTCAACATCCCCACGTTGTGACTCTCTGAACTGCTTAAGTAGTGGAGGAGTGACTATGAGATATTGTAGAAAGGCTACTCCATCTCTATCCACAAAGGATATCTGCAAAGCGGATAACTTCTCTATCGCCTCTCCAAGCAGCTGAATGCCCAATCTCCTATTGAGATTACCAGCCACAACATTCCCCTTCCAAAGAGTATAGACTATCTCAAAGTCATAGTCATGGAGGAACTCGATCCATAACCACTGTCTTAGGTTCAGTTCCTTTTGGGAGAATATATACCTGAGACTCTGGTGGTCAGAGTAGACTGTAAAGTGCCCACCCATCAAATAGTGCCGCCACATCTTCAGGGCGAAGACCACTACTGCTAACTCCAGGTCATGGGTAGCATAGTTCTGCTCATGTTGCCTCAATTTTTGTGAACCATAAGCGATCATATCTCTCTCCTGCATCAGGACACACCCAAGTCCGGTCCCTGATGTGTCATAGTAAACTACATACCCAACTCCCTCCTTCGGTAGCCTCAAGATGGGTGCACTGGTCAATCTCCGGCTCGGCTCCTGAAAGCTCTTCTGACATCTGTCTGACCACACAAAGGTTTTCCCCTTCTTTTTCAAAGCTGTAAGTGGTGCTGCAACTCTGGAGAAGTCTGGCACAAATCTCTGATAGTACCTGGCCAGACCTAGGAAACTCTGCACCTCCATCACACTCCTGGGTGGATCCCAAGCAAGCACTACCTTGATCTTCACAGGATCCACTATAACTCCCACCTCCGAGATGACATGCCCCAAGAAGTGAACCTCTCGAATATAGAACTGGCACTTCAAGAGCTTACTATTAATCTGGTGTTCTCGGAGTTTATCCAGTACAACCTGAAAGTGGTAGGCATGCTCCTCCTCAGTAGTCGAGTAAATCAGTATGTCGTTAATGAAGACTATGACAAACCGATCGAGGTAAGGCTGGAAGATCCTGATCATGAGACTCATGAACACTACTGGAGTGTTGGTCATTCTGAATGGCATAACCAAGAACTCGTAGTGGCCATACCGACACCTGAAGGTCGTCTTCTACACATCCTCATCTCGAACTCTGAGCTGGTGATTATCTGACCTGAGGTCTATCCTTGAGAACCATCATGCTCCCTTGAGATGATCGAAGAGATTTTCAATCCTCAGAAGTGGGTACTTGTTCCTTACGGTCACCTGATTCAGGCGAAGGTAGTCGACACACAGTCGTAAGCTCCCATCCGCCTTCTTGGAGAACAAAATCGGAGAAGCCCAGGGTGAAACACTGGGTTAGATGAATCCCTTTCCCTATAAGTCTTCTAGTTGTACCTGCAGCTCATGAAGCTCAGTGGGGTATATCCGATATGCTGGAGTAGATATTGGTGTTGTCCCAGGGTATAAGTCTATGTATACGTCTACCTCTCTTCGAGGAGGTAGTCCGGGAACGTCGTCAGGGAAAACGTCTGTATACTGATCCACCACAACAAGAAAACTCGAACTCCTCACATCAGCTGCTCCGAGGATGAGACTAGCCAAATTATGTGTGATTGGATTCCCTCTCCTCTGTGTAAGTCTATCCTACACTGCAAAGGCACCCTTCTCGCCGGTGAAGGTGAACCTGGTCTCATCCGTGTGGACACACCGCAATTTTCACCTAATACAGTCGATCTGGTCATGGACTTTAGATAACGAGTCCATACCCAAGATGACGTTGTAAGGCCTTGACGCCGCTACAAGAATATCCCAGCCAAAGATCTCGCCTCCCAGAGTAAGCTCACACTGCTGGCACCAGTGCGTAATCATCAAGTCTGCTCCCATATGAGTCTCTAGCCATAAGGATTGAGCCAATATATTTGTCAGAATCTCTGAGCTCTGAACAAGGTCAGTGGAAATAAAATAATGACCCGCACCTGTGTCTAAAAGAACTGCAGCAAGGGTGGAGTAGACACAGATAGTACCTCGAATCATATCAGGTGCACCGTGGTCGTAAGACTCCACTTCCTGGAGCCTGCCTCTTCCTGCCAACTCCCTGTAGTCGGGGTGGACCTTCTGGGGGTGGTGGTGGTAGATCCTCAAAGCATCGTCCACCACCTGCTGCTCAGACAACTCATCTGCCTCGTCCGCCTACTCCCTGCGGACCGCCATGGTCAAACCTCTGCCTCTGCCTGGGAGGTCCCTCCACTATCTGTTGCTCGTCTGCATGGTGGGTCGAGCAGTCACGAGCCATGTGGCCCTACCCTCCGCATGCATATCATTGTATGATCCTCATAAGGATGGCTCTATTTCGTGTTCCCCGCACAACCAAACCTGTATCCTGAGGTCGCCCACCTGATAGCCTAGTCCGCTTGGACCCCAGCGACATCTATCGACTACCGGCTGCAGAAGAATCCGCTCTGTGTCATCCTGCGGTGGGTCTCGTTGCTGGTGGCTGCTCAACAAGAAAGCTCTCCACTAAAAGGGCTCGCTCCAGCACCCCTTCCTACGTCAGGATGCTGAGGGGAATCTTCAAAGCTCTTATCTTGTGCCTCAATCCCTGCTCAAAGGTCCGAGCCCTGAAGAACATATCTTGTACCATGTCCATGGAGTAGCGTGATAGGTCAGTAAACCTCGCCGAGTACTGAGCTACTGTCATACTGCTCTACCGCAGATGTAGTAACTCCTAGATGCGCACCGCATGGAGGGTGGCTGGAACAAACTCTGAGCGGAAGAGGATCTCGAAGTCCGGCCAAATTAGAGATGTCTCGTCGTGCATCTGGAGCATCGAGCTCCACCATCTACCTGCTGCTGCATGCAGGAGACTCGCAGTAAGGATAACCATAATGTCATATGGTGTCCCTACCAATTTGAAGACTCTGATGATAGCCTCCATCCAATCCTCGGCTGCCTAAGGGTCCGTCTCTACGTGGAATCTGGGCAGCCTCTGTCGTTGAAACTCATGCAATGTGCTCAGGCGGCATGCACTCTTCGATACTGGGGCTGGAAGCATCGATGGCTCAGCGGGTAGTGGTACCTCTGGTGCCTCCGCTGTGATGGGGCCTTGCACCAAGGCCTCATTGCTCGGTGGGCTGCCATCTTGCACGTAACTAGGAACCCTGGCTGGCTGCCTTCATGGGGACATCCTAAAAAGCAACAGGTGCACCACGGTTAAACAGTATACCTGGTGACCTGACACAAATTAATCACAAAGAAAACCTTTGAAAGGAAACACACACGCAATCAGTGTTTTTGTGCACTGAGTCTGAAATCAGATATTAGGGTCCTAGTGATTGGATACGTTGCCTGCCGCACCAACACTAGACTCCCTGGACTGAAACCCATGCTCAATACTCTTAACACTATTGCTTCACAGAAAGGAAGGATCGGAGTCCTGAGCTCTGCGGTAGAACCGACTCCTCTGATACCAATTTGTCACGACCCATCCCCGGGGCTCGTGTCATGACTACCCCAAGCTCGCCTTCCATAGGCCAAGGGCTAGCGACTAGAACCAATGGCGTAAATCCCGATAATAAAAGGGAAGGCATTTCCTTTATATAAGTAAACAACACAACATAGTACACAACTGAAGTAAGCACTAGGTAAAACAGAGTACAAAAGTAAGTGCTGAAAAGTAAATGGGCCAGTATACAAACCCAACTAAAATTATAGTACAACTGAAAAAGAAAAGTACAATAGCAGTAAAGTAAAACGGAAACCACTGAGTTATCCTCTAGGAATCCCACCTGAAGGGTGGGTACATATGGCCTCTACAGCACCTCAGGTCCAACCTTCTACTCTGTGAACGTCTCACCAAGTGGTCCACCTCCGGGTACCATCCATCTCTACAAGACTCTACCTCAATCAGTGATGTCTATCGTCTACATCCAACACAACGTAGTGTGGGAAAGCCCGTGTATGGGTGAGTATACGATACTCAACAGGGACCCCGAGACCCCCAAAGGTCTCCCAGAATCCACAAAGGATAAACCACAAAGAAAAGATACAATCATGAAGTATCAACCAACTCTACTTAGGTATATGCCCATACATATACCTAAGTTATCAATCACAGTTCGGCTCTAGCTCTCGAGACCAAGTACAACCCAGTCCACACAGGAAAGAAGTCAATCACACTGATGATAATGATTGAAATTCAAGACTCAGCTCACACGGGTATACATATTTTGTATAGAGATAGAGATGATCAGATGTAGCCAATGATTCATCTAAGCTGTCGGACCCACATAGGATACACGACCAACTAAGCTGTCGGACCCACATAGGATACAAGACCAGCTACTCTTCCAGACCCACTCAGGATACAAGTACAGAGGTCAATACTGCCGGACCCACGTAGGATACAAGAACAGTAGGCATCGCTGTCGAACCCACAGAGGATCCCAGTACAGTCGTCATCACTGCCGAACCCACGGAGGATCCAAGTACAGTCGTCCTTGCTACCTAACCCATGGAGGATCCAAGTATAGTCATCATCATCGCAGTCACAGCCAGCTCTAGGGTTCCAGCACACAGCACACTCGATTCTGGGAGGGTACGCTCCTCGAGCCAAGGGGTTCGATACATCAACTGTAACATCACAAGTAAGTAATGAATAATATATATTTTCATCTATGTCTATTTATTAATTAGATAGTGTTTTAGAGGCTTAAAATTCAATCTTAAGCATGGAATGCACTAATATTTTTATAAGATTGTTTTACTGCCTTTTGATGGAAACCCATTTTTAAATCAAACTTTTGACAATTTTATAAGATCTATTTTTCAAAATAAACATATTCTTTGTGATTGGGACATTTAAATCTACCATGGGTTAATTTTTTGTATTTTTCTGACAATGTTCATTTTTTAACGAATAGTGAAAAAATACTGCATTTTACATCAAAACTGATTTTTCATCTAATTTAATTATATGGTTAGATTATATTTTTAATTGATTTTAAAGTTTAATTAGAATATTTTTTTACCATTTAATCCAATGGTGGTCATTAGGATTAATTTCACTTTGTAATTGGGCATAAAAAAGTGCCAAACTTTTCGTAGATATTGTTTCAAAAAAACCCGCTATTTGTTTTGACAATGGGAATTATTTTTTAAATTAATTATTGCAATTTCCATGTTTGGAATTTGGTAAAATGGATTAAATATTTATAATCATAAGTTCCAAATTATGTAATCAAGACTCTTGTTTTTGGACTTTGTGAATAGTAACGATGGTAATTATCGTTAATTATCTTGATTAATTAGTAATCGGGTAGTTAAGGATAATAAAATAATATCATAATAATAAAAAATGACACCAAAATGTTTCCTAATACTACTATTTGTGTCATGGCCGACCATTTTATGCCTTGTTCCAAACTTGGGGATCCCATGGAATCACGTTTGTGTGATAATGACTATTTATCTTTTTATTTTTTTAAAGAAAGTAAATAAAACAAAGAATGTATCACCTGAGTAAAACATTTTTAATTTTGTCTACATAAATGATATATTTTATTATAAATAGTCATTGGAAATATAAAAATATTTCCTACATCATAGTATTTTTTTATAATTTTTAGACATTAAATAAATTATATTATTTATGACATCATGGTGATGTAGTGATTACCTCATTAATAAAGGATTTAAATAAAATGAAAAGGTAATGTTAAAACTAAGACTTACACTTGTCAAAGACCTATTTGATGTGTATATTTAGAACTCTTATCACCTTATCCTCAAAATACATCAATTTGGGACCTTTAAAATCCGAAACTCATTTGAAAATAAAGTAACATTTTATACCTTTCCAAGAGTGCCCCTCCTCTCCTCTTATAAAAGGCCCCCACCTCTACCTCCTTACCCACACCTCTAAATATTTTGGCTCGGACAATATCTACTCATTTTGTCTCTCCTCATCCCTATCCTCATCCTATAAGCCTTACCTTAGGCAGGAAGCTCTTCAAGAAACCCTTTTGGTTCAAACCAAATGGAGTTACCCGATTTAAAGGTAATGTCTTCACTTGTGTTCTTTTGTTTTATTTTGCTTCTCCAACCCCCTAAACTCTTTTTATTCATTTATTTTGTAACAAAGACAGTATTTTCAATATACTAGGATTTTTTTATAAGAATTATTCGAGCTACACTTACACACACCTACATCTAATGGTTAAAGAACATATTGTTTCCGTGGATGGCGAATTTATGCCTCATGAAACGATGATTGTTCAATATTCTTATAACACATTAAAAGGTGGCCATTAAAATTTCAATATATTTATATATAATATATAATATGTTTATTTTTTTCTTAATCTTATGTATTTTTCATTTATGGCATACCTTTATGGCTTCCATTATGGGTATACGCGATATCTTCATTTTAGGAAGTGTGGACTACCGCCCCCTCAGAATGATTTGATTCGTTAATGCCATATATGGGACGTATAAAGGATGGAATTAATGATATTATATATGATATTATACTGGAATTATAATATACCTTTATATCATTATGATTTCATTCCATTAAATATGAAATAGAAATGAAAGTAGCATTCATGCGTATGTACGGCTTACCGTCTCCATGAACGGTGCATTTCATTTCTTACCTCTAAATGTTATGTAATATTATAAATGCATGCATATACTGGATATATATGATATATATTATATCTACATCATTAATATAATTCTGGATATAATGGATATTTTACCACATGAACAACTTGTAATTATAAAGAGTTTATTTTTGACTCAAGTACCAATGATCAACAAAACGGCCATTATTAACTTAAATAATTACATAGTGTTCATGAAATGATAATAAGTGATATAAAAGGAATAATGAACTTGAAAAGGGTTCTCAAGCAAGTAGAAATTAACTCATGTTTTTTATTCAGGAGGTTAAAGAATGATCGAGTCAAGTCAGACCAGAGGTATGGGACTTCATCTCAATCTCCTTTCATTGAGGCATATTTTGTTTTATACACAACTTTATTTTATACGGTGTATAAACCCCTTTGACTTTTACGTTTACTCAAAAGGAATATTTTTTATACGAAGCATACTAAACGATAAAAGGGAATGTTTATTTGTCATACGTATGCGGCGACAACGACTTCTCCGCCGCCGTGACCATTATTTGAGCTTTGGCTTCCTCTACAAGCCAAAAACTTTTTTTTAAATGAAAAATAAATACCATGTTTTACTTTTCTTTTATTTTGGTATTGAAAATGGTTTTCATAATGTTTTTATATCAATTTGTGGTATTTATATCTTGTGATTAAAAAGTGGAAATGTTATGTTTCCTTTATGCATGTTTTATGTGATACAATTATGTTATGGTTCTTGGGCATTCTTATGAAGACGGGTGGTTCCGTGATAAACTAAGGGTAGCTGAGCCCAATATAGCTCTCCAATGCATTGGGTAACATAAAGGGGTTAAACGTTAAAGTTTCTCCGAAGAGATTTAGGGAATATACTGTGATGGGTATTCCAAACGTAACCATGAGGGTTACTCCCTACGTAAGAATGTTATGAATGCCTCAAGTTACCTTTATGTCTTATGATTTCTATGATTTATTCATTATTTGATGAGGTATGTTAAAATTCTTATTTTTAATGAGTAAAGTATGATTTCATACATGGACTAATGTTTTCATTTCGTACTTTTATATCCCTTACTGAGCTTTTTATGCTCATCCCATGTTTTTGAAATGTTTTTCACAGGTCAAGGTAAAGGTACATGATGTGATGATAGGGTCAAGGAAGTTTCATGAAAGAATCCATGTTTTGTTTTAAATATGTTTCCATTGATGGTAAAAAAATGAATAAAATCTTTTATGTAACCACTTTGTTTAAATGTGGAAGGTAATGCATGATTTATGATCTAATTCTCTAAAACTATAAACCTGAAAAGATCCTCAATGTGTAATCTTGTAATAACTCAAGATTAAGTAATGTTTAAGGCTGGGGCCTTATAGTAGGTATCAGAGGTTGGTTTAGATAACTTTAGGAGTTATAATTCTATTAAATGATTATCCAAAAATATTTTTTTATGGTAAAATTGAAATGATATAGCATTTAAAGATTACCATGTTGCTTCATCTAAGACATGTTTGTTCAGAATGGTTTTCTGTAGAGGAAACGGGGAAGCAGTGCTAGGAAGGCATATAGAAAGAAATGACCTTCCGAATTAGCATCCTGAGATGATCAGAATTGGAACTGAATAGTTTGTTGCAGTAATGGAACAGTTGACTCAAGCAATAAATGGTGGTGGTATCCATGCACGAGATCAGCCAGATCAACCGCAGAGGAACATGTCAGTGGTGGAACATTTCATGAGGCAACATCCCCCATCATTCAGAGGATCATCTAACCCTATGCTAGATGAAGGGTGGATTAAAGCACTGGAGAAGATTTTCAATTTCATGGGGTGTTCAGACAATCAAAAGGTTAGTCTTGCTATTTACCATTTGGAGGGTGAAGCAGATCAGTGGTGGTCGATGGTTAAAAATATCAGAGACGCTGATGAGATTGATGCTCTCGACTGGGATGAATTCAAAGGTATGTTTCTTGAGAAGTATTTTACTAATGTTGTTCAAATTAGGATGGAAAAACAATTCTTGTAATTGAGGCAAGAGGACGAATCAGTGGCTGCTTATGAATAAAGGTTCACTCGTTTGGCAAGGTATGATCCAAATTTTATCTAAGACCTTGATAGTAAAATCAATCGTTTTTACTCAGGATTAAATCCAAAATATCAAAGGGAATTGGCTTCTCATGAGTTCAAAAGTTATGAAAAACTTGTTCGATGTGCTGAGAAGGTAGAAATGGAGTTTTCCGATGATCAAGTGTTCTATAACAACCAACAGAAGAAGAGACAGAGGTGGCAGGAGAAAGGGAATAATTCTTCAAAAAGTTATGATGGTAAGAAAACTAAGTTTCCAGTTTGTGATAAATGTGGTAAAAGTCATGCTGGGGAATGTCTTCTGAATTCTGTAAAGTGCTATCGATGTGGTAAGATGGGACATAAGGCTCGTGATTGCACTGAAAAATCTTAGGGTGATGGTAAGACAAAATTTTATTTAAAATTAGTGAAATTTTTTAAGTGCAATGAGATGGGTCACTATGCAAACAAGTGTCCGACAAAGAGATCGAGTGATGGGAAGAAGTTAGACTACAAGCATAAAGGGGTGGTGAAATCCTTTGCAACTACTTCAGTAGATGTTGGGCTATCAAATGAAGTGGTATCAGGTACTTTTTTTTCATATTATGCCAGTGTGTTGTTTGATTCGGGGTCTACACATTCATTCATCTCTGAAAACTTTTCTAGTAAAATGGGAATACCATCTTAAGAAATGACTCATGAACTTGTGGTAAAAACACCTGGGGGAAATGTTGAGGCAAAAAGAATTTTTAAGAATCTTCCTATCCTTATCTGTGGAAAGAACCTAATTGCAAACCTTATTGTTTTACCTCTAGTAGAGATTGATGTTATCCTGGGTATGGATTGGCTCTCTATTTACCATGCTAAGATTGACTGTAGAGCTAAAGAAGTTTCTTTTCAGAAAGACTTTCAGTTTTTGTACAAGAATGAACCCTTACTGTTGATAACATATCAAGAGGCCGAGAAACTTGTAAAAGATGGAAATTAATGTTACCTTGCACATATTGTTGAAAACAAGGGAACTATTCAGATTAATGATGTTCCAGTGGTAAATGAGTATCCTGATGTTTTTCCTGATGAGTTGCCTGGAATAATACCATATCGGGAAGTTGAGTTTACTGTTGACTTAGTTCCTGATGCTAAGGAAATTTCAAAACCCCCTTATCGAATGGCTCAAATTGAACTTTTAGAGTTGAATGAGCAATTGCAAGATTTATTAGAGAAAGGTTTCATTCGACCTAGTACATCACCATGGGGTGCTCCTGTTTTATTTGTTAAAAAGAAATATGGTTCTATGAGACTTTGCATTGATTATATAGACTTGAATAACATCATTGTTAAGAACAAATATCCTTTGCCTCATATCGATGATTTGTTTGATCAACTCCAGGGAGCTCGATATTTTTCAAAGATTGACCTGAGATTGGGGTACCATCAGTTGAAGGTAAAGGAAGCAGATGTTCTGAAGACCACGTTTCGAACAAGATATGGCCATTATGAATTTTTAGTAATGCCTTTTGGGCTAACCAATGCACCTGCTGTATTCATGGACCTTATGAATAAAATTTTCCATGAGTTCTTGGATAAGTTTGTGGTTGTTTTAATTGATGATATTTTGTTGTTTTCTAAAAGTAAAGAGGAGCATAAAAGACATTTAAGGGTTATTTTTCAAATCTTAAAAGAAAAGAAATTGTATGGGAAATTCAGAAAGTGTGAGTTTTGTTTGCAACAAATTTCTTTCCTTGGTCATATTGTTTCTAAATATGGAATAATTGTGGATCCTGCAAAAACAAAGGTTTTTGAAGAATGGCCAAGACCCACAAATGTAACCAAGATTCGTAGTTTTCTTGGTTTGGCAGGCTATTACCGAAGGTTTGTTAGAAATTTTTCACGGTTATCTATTCCAATGACTAAGCTAACTTGTAAGGGTGTTAAGTTTATCTGGACAAAAGAATGTGATGATTGTTTTTAGTAATTGAAAAGAAGATTGGTGAATGATCCAGTTTTGGAACTACCTTCCAGGAATGGGGAGTTTGTTATCTATAGTGATGCTTCATTGAAAGGACTTGGTTGTATCCTAATGCAGAATGATCAGGTAATTGCTTATGCTTCACGTCAGTTGAAAACTCATGAGGTAAATTACCCTACACATGATTTGGAATTAGCTGCTGTTGTTTTCGCTTTAAAAATTTGGAGGCATCATTTGTATGGAGTAAAGTGTGAAATATATACCGATCGCAAAAGTTTAAAGTATATATTCACTCAGAAAGAATTGAACATGAGATAGAGGAGATATCTAGAATTAATCAAAGATTATGATTGTACAATTCATTACCATTCGGGAAAATCAAATAAAGTGGATGATGCTTTGAGTCGAAAAAGTAATGCTTCATTAACAATGTTGCGTTTGGAACGTGATCCTTTGGTTAAGGATTTGATGAACTTTGGCATAGAAGTTGTTGGTGCAGGATGTCCTTCTATTTTGTTTCAGGTATCAGTGAAATCTTCTCTATCAGACAGAATTAATCAAGCACAGAAGCAAGACATTGAGTTGCAGAAAAAGGTAGAGCTGGTTCAGAAGGGTAAGTTGTCTGAATTCAACATTAATAATGATTGTGTTTTGAGATTTGGGAAGAGATTGTGTGTGCCTTGTGATTCACAGTTGAAGAGAGAGTTTTTATGTGAATCGCATGGTTCTCCGTTTTCCGTTCATCCAGGCAGTACTAAGATGTATAGAGATCTTCGAGAGTATTACTAGTGGTATGGAATGAAAAGGGATATTGTTGATTTTACTGTGAAGTGTTTGACTTGTCAACAGGTTAAAGCAAAGCGGCCGTTATCGAAAGGGATGATTCAGCCTTTACCAGTTCCAGAGTGGAAATGGGAGAATATATCCATGGTCTTCATTGTGGGATTATCGAAGACACCTCGAGGTAATAATGCAATCTGGGTTATTGTTGATCGCTTGACTAAATCTGGTCATTTCCTTGCTATACGAGATACATTTTCCCAATATCAACTTTCCCATTTGTATCTTAAAGAGATAGTTAGGTCATATGGAGTTCCTCTCTCTATTGTATCTGATCATGATCCCAGGTTTACTTCTAACTTTTGGAAAGGCCTTCAGAAGTCGTTGGGTACTGAATTAAATTTTAGAACAGCTTTTCATCCTCAATCAGATGGGAAGTCAGAACGAAAAATTCAGACTTTAGAGGATATGCCACATTCTTGTTCAACGGATTATCAGGGATGTTGGGACCATCATCTTTCTTTGTTTGAGTTTTCTTATAATAACAGTTTTCATTCCAGTATACAGATGGCACCATTTGAGGCATTATATGAGAAGCGGTGTCGAACTCCAGCTTTTTGGGATGAAGTAGGTGAAAGGAAGTTGATGGGACCATAATTGGTAGAAGAGTTGGCAGAAAAAGTTCATCTAATATAGAAACACATGAGAACAGATCAAAGAAGGCAGAAGAGTAATGTGGACAATAGGAGGAAGGATCTCTCTTTTGAGGTAGGCGATCATGTTTTTCTCAAAGTTTCACCATGGAAAAGTGTGATACGATTTGGTAAGAAAGGAAAGTTGAGTCCAAGTTTCATTGGACCATGTGAAATTCTGGAGAGAGTTAGATCAGTTGCATACCGAGTGGCTTTACCTCCTAGTTTATTTCAGGTACACAATGTTTTTCATGTTTCAATGTTAAGGAAGTACATGCCAGGTCCATCTCATGTTTTGAGTCCATAGGTAGTTCAGCTGGAAGAGAATTTATCTTATGAGGAACAACCGGTCCAGATTCTTGACCACACGGAGAAAGTGTTGCAGAATAAGTTGATTCATCAGGTAAAGGTTTTGTAGAAAAACAACATGATTGAAGAGGAAATAAGGGAATCTTAAAATGCAATGAGGGGTAAATACCCCCACTTACTCGATAAGTAAATAAATTACGGGGACGCGATTTTCTAAAGGGGGAAGGATGTAACATCCCAAGTAAGTAATGAATAATAGATATTTTTATCTATGTCTATTTATGAATTATATAGTGTTTTAGAGGCTTAAAATCCAATCTTAAGCATGGAATGCACTAATATTTTTAAAAGATTGTTTTACTGCCTTTTGATAGAAAACCATTTTTAAATCAAACTTTTGACAATTTTTTAAGCTCTATTTGTCAAAATAAACATATTATTTATGATTGGGACATTTAAATCTACCTTGGGTTAATTTGTGGTATTTTTCTGACAATGTTCATTTTTTAATGAATAGTGAAAAAATACTGCATTTTACATCAAAACTGCTTTTTCATCTAATTTAATTATATGGTTAGATTATATTTTTAATTGGTTTTAAAGTGTAATTAGAATATGTTTTTACCATTTAATCCAATTGTGGTCATTAGTATTAATTTCACTTTGGAATTGGGCATAAACAAGTGCCAAACTTTTCATAGATATTGTTTCAAAGAAACCCGCTATTTGTTTTGACAACGAGAATTATTTTTTAAATTAATTATTGAAATTCCTGTTTTTGGAATTTGGTAAAATGGATTACATATTTGGAATCATAAGGTCCAAATTATGTTATCAAGACTCTTTTGTTTTTGGACTTTGTGAATAGTAACAACGGTAATTATCGTTAATTATCTTAATTAATTAGTAATCGGGTAGTAAAGGATAATAAAATAATATCATAATAATAAAAAATGACACAAACATGTGTCCTAATACTACTGGTTGTATCATGGTCTACAATGGGATGACTTTTTCCAAACTTGGGGACCCCATGGAATCACTTTTGTGTGATAATGACTTTTTATCTTTTTATTTTTTTAAACAAAGTAAATATAACAAAGAATGTATCACCTGAGTAAAACATTTTTAATTTTGTCTACATAAATGATATATTGGACTATAAATAGTCATTGGAAATATAAAAATATTTCCTACATCATAGTATTTTTTTATAATTTTTATACATTAAATAAATTATATTATTTATGACATCATGGTGATGCAGCGATTACCTCATTAATAAAGGATTTAAATAAAATGAAAAGGTAATGTTGAAACTAAGACTTACACTTGTCAAAGACCTATTGGATGAGTATATTTCGAACTCTTATCACCTTATCCTCGAAATATATCAATGTGGGACCCTTAAAATCTGAAACTCATTTGAAAATAAAGTAACATTTTATACCTTTCCAAGAGTGCCCCTCCTCTCCTCTTATAAAAGGCCCCCACCTCTACCTCCTTACCCACACCTCTCAAGCCTTTGGCTCGGCCACGCTATGCTCATTTTGTCTCTCCACATCCCTCTCCTCATCCTAGAATCCTTACCTTAGGCAGGAAGCTCTTCAAGAAACCCTTTTGGTTCAAACCAAAGGGAATTACCCGATTTAAAGGTAATGTCTTCACTTGTGTTCTTTTGTTTTATTTTGCTTCTCCAACCCCCTAAACTCTTTTTATTCATTTATTTTGTAACAAAACCAGTATGTTAAATATACTAGGATGTTTTTATAAGAATTATTAGAGCTACACTTACACACACCTACATCTAATGGTTAAAGAACATACTATTTCCGTGGATGGTGAATTTCTACCTCACGAAACGATGATTGTTCAATATTCTTATAACACCTTCAAAGGTGGCCATTAATATGTCACTATATTTATATATGATATATAATATTTTTATATTTTCCTTAAGCTTCTGTATTTTTCATTTATGGCATACCTTTATGGCTTCTGTTATGGTTATATGTGATATCTTCATTTTAGGAAGTGCGGACTACCGCCCCCTCAAAGTGATTTGATCCGTTAATGCCATATGTGGGACGTATAAAGGATGGAATTAATGATATTATATATGATATTATACTGGAATTATAATATACCTTTATATCATTATGATTTCATTCCATTAAATATGAAATACAAATGAAAGTAGCGTTCATGCGTATGTACGGCTTACCGTCTCCATGAACGGTGCATTTCATTTCATACCTCTAAATGTTATGTAATATTATAAATGCATGCATATACTGGATATATATGATATATATGATATCTACATCATGAATATAATTCTGGATATAATGGATATTTTACCACATGAACAACTTGTAATTATAAAGAGTTTATTTTTGACTCAAGTACCAATGATCAACAAAACGACCATTATTAACTTAAATAATTACATAGTATTCATGAAATAGTAATAAGTGATATAAAAGGAATAATGAACTTGAAAAAGGTACTCAAGTAAGTAGAAATTAACTCAAGTTTATTATTTAGGAGGTTAAAGAACGATCGAGTCAAGTCGGACCCGAGGTATGGGACTTCATCTCAATCTCTTTTGATTGAGGCATATTTTGTTTTATGAACAACTTTCTTTTATATGGTGTATAAACCCCTTTGAATTTTACGTTTACTCAAAAGAAATCTTTTTTATACGAAGCCTACTAAACGATAAAAGGGAATGTTTTTTGTTTGTCGTACGTATGCGGCGACAATGACTTCTCCGCTGTCGTGACCATTATTTGAGTTTCGGCTTCCTCTACAAGTCATAACCTTTTTTTAAATGAAAAATAAATACCATGTTTTACTTTTCTTTTATTTTGGTATTGAAAATGGTTTTCATAATGTTTTTATATCAATGTGTTGTATTGATATCTTGTGATTGAAAAGTGGAAATGTTATGTTTCCTTTATACATGTTTTATGTGATACAATTATGTTATGGTTCATGGGCATTGTTATGAAGACGGGTGGTTCCGTGATAAACGAAGGGCAGGTGAGCCCGATATATATCTCCAATGAATTGGGTAACGCGAAGGTGTTAAATGTTAAGGTTTCTCTGAAGAGATTTAGGTAATATACTATGATGGGTATTCCAAACGTAACCATGAGGGTTACTCCCTACGTAAGAATGTTATGAATGCCTCAAGTTACCTTTATGTCTTATGATTTCTATGATTTATTCATGATTTGATGAGGTATGTTGAAATGCTTATGTTTTATGAGTAAATTATGATTTCATACATGGACTGATGTTTTCATTTCGTACTTTTATATCCCGTACTGAGATTTTTATGCTCATCCCAAGTTTTTGAAATGTTTTTCACAGGTCAAGGGAAAGGTACATGATGTGATGATAGGGTCAAGGAAGTATCATGAAAGAATCTATGTTTTGTTTTAAATATGTTTCTGTTGATGGGAAAAAAATGAATACTATCTTTTATTTAACCACTTTGTTTAAATGTGGAAGGTAATGCATGATTTATGATCTAATTCTCTAAAACTCTAAACCTGAAAAGATCCTCAATGTGTAATCTTGTAGTAACTCAAGATTAAGTAATGTTTAAGGATGAGGCCTTATATAAACTGTCATGAAGTCTAGAGTTTATGTATCACAATGTTCTGTCTCATTAATAGAAACCCAACGCGACAGACGGTGCGTCAATCGGACGCCCGGTCTGAGAGTTATTGGCTTTTCCGTTCCAGGGGCCCAGTTGGTTTTTAAGCTAAAACCAAACCGACCGTACTCCATCTGTGTCCAAACCTCAATTTTATTATTCCAAAATAACCATCCCATCAAGAGGATTCCAACGTAGTTGACGGCACATCAATCATACGTTCGGTCCTTAAGTTATAAGTGTTTCTGCTCCAAGGGCCTGGTTGGTTTCGGGTTCGAACCAACCCGACCATGCACAGACATTTCCGAAATGTCAAGTGTAATATACCTAAATGACCATCTCGATCCAAGGGTTCCTATGTAACTGATGGTGCATCAATATGAGGTCCGTAGCTCAAGTTACAGGCGAATGACCGAAAACGGTCTGAAGTGGGGGGGTCTGGGCCCGGCCCGACCCGGCCCAACCCCCCCTGGGTCGGCCCGACCCGGGTCTGGGTCCGGCTCGGTAGGGTGCGGTTCGGCCCGACTAGGAGCGGCCTGGCCCGCGTGACCCGGCCCGACCCGGCTGGGGGGGGGGGGGTCCGCTGGCTCGGCCAGCGAGCTGAGCGGGGGGGCGGGGCGGGGGCCTCGATCTCGCGAACGCGGCGCCAGGGTGGCGTCGCTTGTCACCTGGATCCCGCATGGCCGCGGGATCCTCCCCTCGTCGTCGCGGACGATGCCGCGGCGGGCTTCTGCCGGCGGCGCACCGGGGCACCGCCGCCTCTAGGCAGCCGGTCGTCGGCACCGCCGTGCAGGCGGCCGGTCGTCGGCACCGCCGTGCAGGCGACCCGTGCCACCGGGGTCTTCCGCGGGCCACCAGAGTCATTCCGGTGGTCCGTTTTTGCTTCCGACTGCACCTACGGTCGTCTCGGGATCCGTACTTTACTTCGAAGGCCACTAATCATCGTTTCGGTCCCGTTTCGTCGTCACCAAACACCCCGCGCATCAAGAACAAAATAGTGGTCTGTCCGGACTTGTTCGTTAGTCCGTACCCACCGCGTTAGAGGTTCAAATCATCACCCAACAATTAAATGCCATGTTTGAGGGTAGAAAACACATATATGAAATATACAAAATTCCCCCTACCTCGAATTTGTTATTGTACGTCCTCGATCTACGGAAGATGAGCATTGCGGTAGACGGGCGTCGCGGAAGAACGGTGTCGTTCCGTCAACGATGGAGGAAGGGTCGTTGTCATAGGCAATGTAGGCTCCTTGACGTCGAGGTGCATCCGAGGAAGAAGTTCTTCGCATTCTTCACCGGGGGTGTTCTTCGTCGAAGAACGGTGTTCTTCATCGATGAAGGATCTCCTCTGCTTAATTCTCCAGATCCCTTTCCCAAATTTGATTTGCCAACGCAAGGAAAAAGTGGCTCTCCAATTAATAGAATTGTCATTCAATTCTTATTAATTCCAATGCGGTGCCAATTAAATTAACTCTGACATTAATTATCAGATTTGGCACAATTAATGAGAAGAGGGAGGTGGGAAGGCTCCACCCTAATAAATGCATGGATTTGTCAAAGTAAATAGTAGATAATTAATGGGGAGTTAAAAGGTTGGGGCTCGTGTGGGCCCCACCTCACAAAATAAAATTTGTGCACCACCAAATTTTATCTAATTTTAGGAATAAACCCCAAAAATTAACTTTCAACCTGTACAAAACGCAACTGCGGTAAAGGTCCCCTTAAGAAAATATCGGCGCTGCAATTTCATCAGTGCCCTCGGATTTCAAATCCGAGCACCGCTTCAAAAGATAGAAAAACCCGCTCATTCGTTCACTGAACGTACCCGAGCTAAACTTTTGAAAATTATTCCGGGCACACTGGGCCTCGGAATCAGGTACCGTCAAAAACTTCATACTCGTAAAATTCCAAAGAATTTAAGAAAAAAAATTCCTTGAAATTTACGGGTCTTTACACCCAACCCTTCCCTCACCCTCTTCCCACTTTCCTTCTTTTTCTTTTTTTATTTTTTTTTATTTTTTTTATATTATAATATAATAAATATACTAATACTAATAATTATAAATATAATATATATAATAACATATATAATATTAATGTGATTAATATTATAATAATAGTAATATGATTAATTTTCATAAATTAGTATATTAAATTTATATGTATATATTTATTATATGTAATTAGTAATAGCTAATTAGTCAATATTATTAGTATTTTAGTTATTTTTAGTAATAATATATATATATATAATATAATTAGTGTGATATATAATATATATATATATATATATAATAATAAATATATTATTAATAATAAATATAATTATATATACATATTTTAATAATTGGTATATGTAAATATTTAAGTTTTTTTCTACATTTCTATTTTAACTCTTATAATATTAATATTGTAGTAAATTTCATTTTCTCTCTCATGTGTGTTTTTTTGTGTTTTCTATTATGTGGGAGGAGGTTATCGTGGAGGATTAACTGATTCTGTTCATGGGCAAGTGCAGGGGATGCACAAGTTGTTGAATGAGGATACTAACTGTCACAGGGATTTTATTGAAGAGTTGGTAATGTGTCCGTCAAGGAATACCACATGGAATATTGTTGAGGTTAGTTGCTCCCTATTTTCCACTTTCTTTCTGGGCGGGATATCAAATAGATTCGAGATCCTTCCATCTACTTGACTCATTTCCACTCTGGACCACTCACAGCTCCATGTCTCATCATCCATCATCATTCCAGACTCTATCCTTCCATAACCAACACTCCTCATGATCATCCATTACACCCTTCAATCTCCAGATCCTTCATTACATTCCACATTTGTCCATTCTTCCGATCAATAACCATCATCTCCATTCACCTATGTAGTAGAACAGAGACAAGATATAGGCATAAAGTTGGAGTATAACTTCGGAGTTGAAGATGGAGAGAGGAAGAATCTCATGAGAGATGTTTCTTCATTCAATTTCATTTTCTTTGTTTTGTTTTTATTTATGCTTTAATGTGTATTTAAATATATTATGGGACTTGGGAGGTGATGAACTAACTATCTATTTATCCATTCTGCTTAGTTGATTTGATTGTTCAGTGTAAATTTCAAGTTTGGTTTTCTTTTTTGTTCATTTATGAGTATCAATTTACACTACCTAATAATCGACAGCTTAGGTAGTGAACCGGTTCACCTTGGATCATTGACCAAAGTACCAAAAACTGGAAAAGGTAAATGTATCTCTTATCCATATTGAACAGATTAATTCAAGGGTTAAGATCTAAAGATCGAGGATCAAGGAAGTTAACAGAGCTGTGTTGATCTTCTGAATTGGAAACTTAGTATATTTTCACCACTTTCCTATGCACTGAGTGATTGAATTAAACTGATTATAATAATAGAACATCATTTTATCGGTTCTAAACAACCCAAGGACCCTAAATTCATCATTTTTGTCTACTCTCTATTCAAGTCCTACATCTCACCATTTCCCCTTCACTTTCACACCTACTAGCTTCCACTGCTCACTTCACTGTTTTCATTTAGCTTTTTATTGTTTTTTTTTGTTTTTTTTTTAGTTTGTTCTAGAATAACATAAGTCTTTATCTTTGGTTTAACACCCTTCTTACCATACCAATATTAGTTTGTAGGGTTAATAAATTTTAAATTTTCGCATACTCAACGACGTGAATGGTCATATATTATATATAATAATTCATTTTCACATGATTCCTTTTTACAATTCATCAAGTAACCACAAGACTAGATTATGTAAATCCTATATATATACTCATACATTCTAGATTCTTCAATTATATACTAACCATATGGATGATCTCATCTCATATCATTCACCCTGATGAATAAGAAAAACACATTCCCCTCACCCAATAGATAAACACATCACATGTCACTTATCTAGGTATGTCCATACACCTCTTCAATATATCCCAATTTAATTCCTAGATCTCATATGCATCATATGAGAGGAAAAATTCAATATTGATTAAACTCAAGTGATAAAAAAATTAAAGTGATGATGTTTAGCCCATTAGGTATGAATTTAATGTTTTGGTTTGATCCATTATTCAATTTATTTCAATTGAGGTTATTTCTTGAATTTTTAATCATTGATTTGATAAATAGTTCCTTACTGGTTATTCTTATTATAGATATTTAACCTCATAGCATCAATAATCACATTGAATGGGGTTGAACATTTGTAAATAATCTATATTTCCTCTTTATTTGTGTAAATTTTTTCTTGGAAATTTTTTTATGGATATTATACATCATAACTATAACTACAGAAAAAAATAATTTATGAAAAAACAAATATTTTCATTAATTTTTTTCCAATGAATCATTTGTTATGTAATTTTTTCACAATCATGATGAATTATTGATCATTCTGTTTCATTGATAAGTGAGTTACGAATAAATATCTGAGTGGTCTAAATTGAATTAACCACCAATATATATCCCATTTTACTATTTCCTCCCTCATAAGTATGATCTCCAATGTCCTTTACATTGGTCAACAATTTGAAAATGGATATGTGGAATGGGGAGACGACTGATGATAGGGAAAGGATGGTGTTGGTCTAATGCGGTTGTGGTATATGGTGAATGAGTGATGTGGCTCAATGGTGGATGATGTGATGGAGACTAATTGATAGTGGTACAGGCATGGAATTTTTCTTAGGAGTGATGGTGAATATAGATAGTAATAACAACACTTTGGACAGGTGTGGTGGTAACCCCAAGGTTGTCAGACTTGGTCATTAGTGGAGGCGTGGTCGAATGTGGTGGAATTAGTGATGATACTAATGAGAATCATGGGAATCCAATAAACTAAAATATAAAATAAATCCAAACTACATTGTGTGTAGTCTAAGAACCACACACTATACATCATTTTATATATTGGGGATAGGGTTTGTATGAGAGTTAAATATCATATAGCATGTAACCATATGGTACATGTTGTGTATCGTTGTCAGTGGAAGTTAGGGTTTATATGCAATGTTAAATATCACACATGGTGTGACCATGGATCACACAACATGTATATAAAACCACATGAATTGGTGTGTTCATAATTACATGACTAATTTTCCCCTTGGCCCCACATGCCATGTGATCTAGTGAACACGCCATGTATTTTGGTGACACAACTCGGGATCCCATGGTAGTATAAAACCTACTAGTCTGAGGGTCCCACATTTAATATACCTTACTATACATGCCATGTAGGATAATCCCACATGATAGGGTAGTGGTGGTACATTTCTAACAATCTCCCAAGGCTCACATAATATGTATAGTGAAACACATGTCGTGTACTAGGTCTGTTATGGTTTTATTCATATCTTCTCATCTAGATTCCATAATCAGGCATGTGTTTAATCCATTCTAAGTATTTTTTCCCGTAGAACATGATAAAGTGTATCTATTTATCATAATAAGATGTTTTTGAGAAGTTTTTAGTAGTTCATGTTTTTTATATTTTGTAGATATGTTGATGTGGAGTGGGAGAGATATTTGAAGAAGATATAGTGTTGGTAAACCCCTTGGTGGCACATTGACCCCAGGTCATATGTCCTCTATACACTTAGTAGAGTAAGTAACCCCCCTTTATGATAATTCATGCATCATTCACTTATGGATTAGGTAACCCCCTTAGCTTATGCACATCACATATGATGAGGTTCATATTATCCATGAGGCTTAGTACCCCATTAAATAATTTACACACCCTAGAAATTCATAAATTACCAACTATAGTTAGAGAGTGATCATATAAAATATTATAAGATGATTGGATGGAGTTTAGGTACTTCTTGGTGTATCAATGCATGAGCCTCCATCCACAGGGTTGGTTATTTTTTGTAAGTCAATGTGTTGTCCTCTTTATGGGATGGTATGTATTTTAGGTTTCTAAGGATCAAAAAACACTTTTTTAATATAGTATAAGAAATTATAAACCTTATTCCCAAGATCTCCATGCTATGAAAAACAGAAATCATGTATAAAGTAAATAAATAATGTGTGACTTTCATTGATGTTGGTTAGTGATATAATATTCAATCATAGATTCTTGATGAATATCCCTTAGTATTACCCAATGGGATCCTCCCTCAATATTGTATCCACAAGATGATCTGAATCACCCAACATTTTGGGTAGGGTCCTCCTTTCTTCCAGGATATATTAGTATCTCATGAATCAATAAAAGGAAGAGGAGAGAGAAATGGGAGAATCAGAAAGAGGCATACGCAGGCTCAAACTCACACCATCATAATGGTTATTTCCTCCTTATATAGGCCTTTTGAACAATACCCAAGTAATAATTCATTTTCTTGTACATTCATAACATATGATTAAATGGCATGCCAATTATAACTCATCATAACTCTTCGTCCATGACAACTCTACCAAATTTCTTATCTTATGAAACATAATGATGATAACTTATATGGATAGGAGATTCAAACATTAATTTTTATCATTACAATGGAAATGTTAATCATAAAATATTATTAATTAATATTATAACCCTTATGATATTACTATGTCAGATACTGTGATATAGCTAAAGGAAGTGGTGTGATATCTTTATATTGCATCATATGATTTCCCCAATTAAGGCATATGATGTGCCTTAGTTCTTCATATGTCATACACTATGACACGTAGATATCATACATTATGATATCATCCTAAATACATTTTCTTTAATGCATAAAATATTTATAGGCTTTGGGGAATATCTCTATCAGTCTCCCACTTACACTAAAGCCTCATATAATTTGTGTCATTTCACCATATATTGTATCATATATAGTAACTAGTGATATCATATATAAAAATACTTTTATATATATTCCAAAAAACATTTATAAATATATAATAAATCTCACTTTTTATCGCATCATATGAAATACCTTGTAAAATCCAAACAAAACTCCTTTTAGATAAACTCCAAAACACTTTTAGAGAATCTCTCTCAGTAAAAAGAAATCCCTATTTAGTTATTCATAAAGTGTAAACCCATGGGGATTTGTAATAATAATAAAAAAATATGTATTATCAAATCCATAAATATAATAAAATAATAGCCTCTAACAAATCATTAGTTCTTATTAATCTACCAAGGAATCTATCATGATCTTCATCAAACTCATGTATCTCTATACATGTGTCCCCCAGTTATATCATATAAAAGAATGAATTTTTATATGATATCTTTGTAAAATATATCATGTAACCATGATACATAAATTATTTCAATATCATATAGCTACTCATACATTCTCAATTATCTGAGAATTGATTGATCAGGTTAATGAATATGTCACATATTATTCACCCTTATAGATAATCACATCGCATTTCCCACATATGATAAATAATCACATCAAATGTACTATTTAGATATGTCTATACACTTCCCCAATTTATCTAAATTGAGGTCCTGGATTTCATATTCCTCGTATGAGAGGAAAAATCCCATCTTTGTTAGGATTCAACCAATGAAATGATCAGAAATATACCCAACCACCCCTTGATTATCCAAGCCTCAAGGATTGTTTAATAATGTTAAAAAATTATGAAAGTTATAATTATAGGTATCTCACAAACATCAGTTATTGGGTAAATATAAATATGAAACATGAACCCCTAGTACACCAAAAACATAGTGAATGACACCCCATGTGGTATACTTGGTAGGTCATCTATCACATAAAACCCATTTTGTGCCTCATGAGCATATTTCATATCTCTATATGAAATACTACTCACATTAACCTTAACATTTAATCACAAACTATAATAATCCATGAATAACATCAGTCAATTATAAAACAAATGTGTACATTGAGATGTCAACTATTATTTCACTTCATGATTATATGTAGCCAATGTGAAAGAATGATAAAGTAGATATATCATTTTTTATAACATAATATATTTTATATTTATAAAATACTTTGATAATATTAACAAAATCATACATAAGTTAACATATAATAATAAAACATATGATATACCTTTATATAAACCTTATGTTTGTTTCACTTTTTGGGTTTTGTTAAACTCATTACATATCAATATAATTCATACCACATATCTATGTAACCATCTAAGAAAACCCAGCCACTAAACACTTTTATTAAGTAACATCAATGAATATGGAATGTTTGAATAATGTTGACTCTTAGTAATCATTTTCCCAATGTTCAACTATTTGAATATAGTATTCAAACATCTTAACTTTACAACATCGAATGTTATCATATTAAGAAAAAAAATCTACTTATAATTATTTATAATTTCATCATCACCATCATAATTTTAACTTTTCCATCAAACTATTTCCTTGAGATCATTTTGGTAAATAAAGTAAATATTTATATTATTTCTTCACTAACACATACTAAACTACTTTAGGATATCAAGTGATATTCACTTTGAATATAAACTAGCATAATCGTTTATTTTTTTGAGTTTTTTAACTTATCTAAATCCAAAAATACTTCAACTAGCTTATTAAAAGAAATATCCTTTTCAAAATATCTTTCTAATATGCACAAACTCCTTAAATTTTAGGCAATAAAACTTATTTACTTTAATGGTAATATTTAACAAATAAACTATTGTGTCTATATCATATATGGTATTATATGTGTTTGGAACATTATTCTAAAAAATAATATTTTATTCTTTAAAATATTTCACCAATGGGTGGTGGAATATAAAT
Organism: Viscum album; assembly: GCA_963277665.1. NCBI lineage: Eukaryota > Viridiplantae > Streptophyta > Magnoliopsida > Santalales > Viscaceae > Viscum > Viscum album. The sequence goes on from OY728127.1 coordinate 2,021,851,274, forward strand.
TCCCCATATTTTAAAAAATATTTATGACAAAATATTTATCCCAAATAAAACTAATTTTCTCCTTTCATTATTTTCAATAAATTTATAGAACCTAATAAATCATAAACCATGTTTATTATCTATTTTATTTATAACAACTCTTTGTTAATAAATAAATTCTCTTATTATATGAGTGAAACAAGATGAAAATAAGCATATTTTATTTAGATCCATCTAGGGTTGGTATATTCCTTTGTATTCAACTCCATTATTTAGAACCCATTTCCTTCATCATGATTCAACAAATCTTTAATTCTTCACTTGAATAAAAACTACAATATTAATCAATTATATTATTTATTTTGAACTCCTGCACATTTACACCATTTGTAAAATATGCATTTGATATCATATACCCTTCAAAATTAAAGAATTTATTTATATAACTCTAACATATGGTATAAAATTTCCACAGATTCTCTAAAATAGCTTTCGGTAATCTTTATATTTCCATCCAAGGGAAACAGACCCCTCCTTCTTGTCACTATTTTTAGGTTTCAATGATTAAGGTTGACATTTGGATAAATCCATACTTTTTCTTATGGATTAAACTTTTACCCTATTATATTGTCAACATAGTAAAAGAACCTAAACATCACAAGCTTAGTTTATTTATACTCAAAACTTTAATAAAATAGGGAAAAATTTTATTGAACTCATTCACATTCTTTCAATATTTCCAATAGTGATTCTATAATATATTATATAGCCATTTCAAGCCTTAGAGGTTATCTGCACTCTCACCGAGTCATTAGAACACTCAATCACATTGAGTATATGAGTGGAGACTAAATTTCTTCTAGTAAAATAGCATTTATTTCTTTTGAATCCTTTAGTGAATCATTTTATGATTTTAATATGAATTTATATTCATTAGTTAAAATACTTCAACATTAGGTTACTTGAGAATGGGTTTATCTAGCACATAGAATTTTTTTTAATTAAGAAAAAATCTTAAGTTTTTTACCTGTTTAAGAAATTTATTACATTAATATTATTCTTTCTCTAGGATTCATCTCAAATTAATGAGTATTATAATTTTATTTATCTATAACATAATCTTTTATCATATGAATACCAAGTTTTACATTTAATTAATAAAGAATTTTATAAAATATGATTCCACTAAAAATATGACCCCTTTTAAAATCAATCATATCCATTAGTGATATAAGATATATATTTTTAATGAACCTCATTTTCAATGAAGGTATGGATCATTAGTTTTTCATTTTTAATACCTAAAATGGCCCAAATTATGAGTCTTAATCAAGTCACAGAGGTCACAGGAGCATCTGAGGCTCTTTTGGGGCTTAGATTTCCTAAAAATGGGCTAAGTGAAAGGGTTACATGGTTTTTCAAAACCATTAGACCCAGGGTGCACACCCGTGTGGCTACAGGTAGGAGCACCTACAAGTGAGAACAGTTTTTTTGAAACCATGTAGGCCAAGGTGCACGGTCGTGCAGCCTACTGTAGTTTTGGGATAGATTCTTAACACACAGTTTGCACATGGTTTGTAAATCGTGCACCAAAACCATGTGCAGTGGTATTTTGGGCAAAAATTACCATTTTTTCATCTTAAAGTTAAATCCTTATTTCCCTTTATTCTACCTCCAATGGCCAAAATAGTGGGTTCTCCTATCCTTTGAGCTCCCAAACCCTTTGAGCTAGGCTTCAAGCTAGAGCCTTCATTCGGTGTTTTATCTTCAATACATCAGAGGAATTAGATCCCATGAGGTAAGCTCTCCTAGTCTCTTTAATTCTATCAAGGTTATTCTTACCATATGTTGCACTATTTAGATGCAGTCTCATTCACCCTATTTTTAGGTCATTAGACTAAAACTCATATCTCTTCCAACCTGCTTCAAATCTAAGGTCGATATCAAGTAAGGAATCATTTATGGCACTAAGTTAGCTGGTTACATAGTCATCCATTTGATATTTTTTCATTTCATATTTATTCCATTATTCCATATATTGTCCTTTGATGAGAACCACTTCTATGTTGGTTCCCACATGTCTAAATGATCGTAGAACCTTGATATAGGTGAATTGGTCTTTGTTTAGGGGTTTAGAAATCACTCATACCCTACATGGACACCTTTAGGTGTTCCACCTTGAAATTGGTCATTTTGGCCAAATGAATCAAAATTCTTGAAACCTAATTTGGCTTTAGGCTTGACTTTTAAATGAAATGGACATTGTATCATGTGTGTTACATTGAACCCAAGATAACTCATGGGTTTTTGGCCTTACTAGACTTGTAATTTCCCCAATGGGAATTTGAGTTGTTTCCCATGGATTCTCCTTTGACCCTTGAACCTTTGAATTGGTTTTTCCTTGTCTTTTGAATTAAATACTTTGCCTATGGTAGATGGATTCAGTTAAATGGCTAGTTCAAGATGGTAACATCCTTTAAATTTATGGAACATGATACCTTCCTTGTAACTTGTACCCTATTAAGTAAATTTTCTATGTTTAGTCAAATTGAGTGAGATGACCATGTATTGGATGGCTCACACCAAATGGAATGATTTTAATTAAATGGATCAAATGGTTTTAAAATGAAATGATCTCATAGGATAGTAAGACCATGCTTATTTTTATGCCTTATAAAATGAATCTTGTGAAATGTAATGTTTTAAATGGAATTAAACATAGTAAAAGGAACACATGATAGGTCTTGCCTCATGTGTCATGTTATATACTTGACCACGAATTTTTTTTGAAAGGCCAGATGACATGACATAAGAGGTTATGCCTTATGATTATCTTGTTAAATTTTAACATGTTTATATATTGGACTATATATAAATGATTATTGATGGGAGGTAAATCCCCTTTCCATTTATTCATATTAAATTCCTTTATAGAGGCTAGGAATGATGGTAATGGAATCAGTGGGTCATGACGACCCACGCTCCCCTTCATCAGTGTTGGGAATGGAGACCCTCACCAGTGATTCAATATGGGAGATGGAATTTTGAGTGTCGCATTATATCTAGAGTTTTTTCATGGTGTGAACCCTCACCATCATGAGTTTCGTACATGATGAACCCACTCTATCAGGATTTATGGCTTACTGCCCCTTGAGTAGAGCATATTAGCTCATAGACTAGAGATAAATGCCTACGTGTTATGTCTCGGTCCACTCCAGCAAATGTGTGTGTGTGTGTTATATATATACAGTGACATAATTAGACATACCATCCATGTGATGAAGCAGGTAGACCCTCTAGGAGTCCCTTAGGAATCTGAACTAGTGGTTATTTTTTTTTTAACATTACATTACTTTCCTATATACATGTACATTGTTTATTTACGATCACCTTCTAGGATTATACATAGACATTGTTGGTGGTGTCCTACTGAGATTTTCATCTCACACCCTACTCGATCCACCCTTGGCACCCTAGAATACTATGTTGTTGTAGGTTCTAGTAAGGGTAATGTCCCTTTTATAGGTTTTGACTTGTGTACTTAGTTGAAGCTCAGGAGAAGAGGATCGGGCTTAGGCTTGAGATGCTCATGGAGTTATTTTTATCCTTTTGTTATTTTTTACTACTTTATAACAATATTTTATCTATTTGTTCATTTCTTTATTATCAGCATGCCATGAATCATTATATCAGAAACTACCTTTAAGACCTTTTTGGTTATGTTATTCAGTTATTTAGTTATCTATTTCTTCCACTACTTTTTTATTCGGTTAACTATCATGCTTTCTATGTTTATTGTTTCAATCAGTTTTATTACGCTTCTACTGCTTTTTACTATATGTTTTATCTATTATGCTACTCTGACATGAGTGTATTGTCTCCCCACCATATTACCCTTACACCATCACTGCTAGTTAGCAGCCTCTGGAATACGGGGAGACGTGCCTGAGGTCATGTGGCTAATTGGGCCCAGTGCATGGGATAAGTAGAATCCAGGTCTGGAATGTCACAAAGTGGTATCAAAGGGGTTTCCTTTCTTGATTTACTATTTGTCAAAAAATATATTTGAGATTGGGAAAGTCTTAGTACTTGGGGTTCTTGGGCATCGCGAACCCATATACGAGGTAAAGGACAAGTTGACTGAATTATCATTATTGTTCCCTTTTTTACTATTATTGTTGATATCATTTCACTGGTGGTTGATTCACAAGTCTTGTGATGATATTGATAATTATTTAATTCAAATTATGATTTCTTTATTATAGACCTTTGAAATAAGGGCTCTGTATTGGATCATACATCATGATAGGCACAGTGTGAATAGGCCATGCATTTTTTCCATGTCATTTTTAAATTTCAGTGAGCATTGCCTATTTCATAGTCATTATTACTCATTATATATAGTAGAGTTGACAGATTTTGTAGTTTTTGGATCATATTATTGTGTGATGTTAGTGGGTGCCACATTTTGATTCATAAGGTTTATGGGACCTTATGGATTAGAAAATGGAATTCCATATAGATCAACCACTTTAAAGGTAAATAACATCCAATTAAATTCCAAGTTCTGGTTTATAAGGTGTATGGGCCCTTATGAACTGGAAAATGGTAAATCTCAATTGGAAAATGACCTACAATATGAGAATATCTATATTTCACATGCCTATTATAGAGTTTTGACTTGAACTCAACCTTAGTAGAGGGTATTCAGTGTTTCTTTTTCCTTATGGCATGTTATGGTCTGTTCTATCATCTAGACATCGCCTTTGAAGTAGTTAGAGAGGCATGTCCATCCTTATAGGAAGGATTTAGTACCTATCCTAGCTTCTTGAATTCAATCTTCTAAATTTCTTGAATCCCTTATAAGACATTCATTTGTAATTGTATCATTATGCCACCATGATGTCCCCGAGATACGTGCTCTGAAGGCATCAAAAATCATGTTACTAAGGTTACAATCCATGACTCACTGACCATTCCTCCTATTGATACACCTATAGATCCTATTATTATTCTGGATATGGTCATCAACACAAAATTTATAGAGGGTTTCTTGAATATGATTCAGAACATGAAAGGTAGAGTGTGACCTGTCCCGAGTATGTCAGAGTTGAATCGTGAGTTTCATCCATAACATCCTCCCACCTTCTCAGGGGATGGAGGACCAATTTCAGTAAATTCTTGGCTTGAGGAAATATTTTCTATTTTTTGAGCACCTAGAGATGCCTCCAAAGAGGAGGGTTAATCTAGCTTCTTATATGCTTCAGGAATCAACTAATAGGTGGTGGGATGTCATCACACATGCAGATTGGAATAGAGAGATGGTTTGGGATAACTTTTAGACCATGTTATTGGACTACTTCTTTCTTCATACTCTAAGGGATAATAGAGCTAGAGAATTTATAAACTTGCAGGTAGGAACCATGCTAGTTATGTATTACTCGTCCTATTTCACTAAGCTGAATAGGTCTTGTCCTTCTCTAGCTATTGATGATCTGATGACTGTAAGCCGATTTGAGGATGGGTTGTGTTATGTAATCAAGTCACAATTCAAAGTCTTAAGGTCGAGAATCATATATGAAATCATCAACTAGGACCTAATAATAGTACAGAATATTAGGAAGGATGATGGTGTGATCTAGGGTGATTTGACACCTAAGGATTCCAATGGATCTTATTCTAGGAGAAAGTGATGCTTTGAGGTATCTCATAGTGGTAGAAATGGTCAGGATCCTCTCATGGGTAGATCTCTTGTCTATCACCAGTGTGAAACATCATGGAACATTAGAAAGTAGTGTCTATGGGAACCAATTTAATGTAGAGGTTGTGGAGGGATGGGTTATCTCCATCATTTCTACATGATGTTCCCTCTAGTGCCTAGTGAGAGGGGATATGTACCTACTCCTTGATCAAGAGATGGATTGACAAGATCATGAAAGTTAAGTAACTAGAATACCATTGGTCAATTAGGCCAAGGTGGCAGTCGAGTCAAAGGAAATTATACTTTTGATTCTCAGTACCAGTAGAGTAGGTCTACTCAGGTTAGTCAAGTAGTGACTCATAGCAGCGGTATAGGCCAGATACATGAAGTCTAACCTACACCGCAGGAGAAGAGTGTTAGATCATCTACTATATGAGGCACCATTCTAGTTACCTCAACTTTAGTGTCTACATTGTTTGATACATGGTCATCTCACTCATTTATATCTGAGACAATCACTGAGAGTTTGGGCCTCGACATCGAGTACTATCATTGTGTTATGAAACTAGATACACTCTTAAGTATCCGTTCAGATGGTGTTCATCGTTGTCATAATTTTCCCCTTAAGATAGGAGGTTACCTATTTATATGGAACCTATACATCCTCAACAGGTCATGATTTGATGTAATCATCGGGATGGACTTCCTAGCTCTCTATAGAGACCATATTTACTATTATCATCATAGGGTGATGTTTACATCACCATAGGTCATTACACACATGCATAATGGAGAGGGGGTGTTCAGGCTTTGTGATCAAGACCCGAGTAGTAGAGGATGTGAAATGTGAAAAAATAGGTTGCTAGTAATTATATTGATGACTAGGTATTAGAACCATTTGTATTTCCTCTTATATTGGAGTGTTACAGAGATGTATTTCTAGATGAATTCTTTGGTCTACCTCTGGTACAAGAGGTAGATTTTACCATTGATTGTGTTCCAGTAGTAGCACCTGTGATCATTCCTCTTTATAGGATAGAACCCAAGGAGCTTATGAATCTCAAGAATCAGTTTGAGGATCTATAGGTGAAAGGATTTATATTCCCCATCACTTCTCCTTAGGGTTATCTAGTCCTATTTTATAAGAAGACAGATGGTACCCTTAGGCTTTGTGTGGACTATCATCGGTTGAATCTGAAAACTATCAAGAATAGGTATCCATTGCCTAGAATAGATTACCTCTTCAGTCATATATGATGAGTGAAGCTATTTTCTAAGATATATTTGAGGTTATTATATCATCATATGCATGTCAAGACTTATTACATACCTCGCACGACTTTTAAGAGCATTTATGATCTCTATGAGTACCTAGTTATGTCATTCGGACTCACGAACACACCTGAAATATTTAAAGATCTTATGAATCGAGTTTTACACCCGTATATAGATTCATTTGTGTTTTTATTTATAAAAGATATCTTGGTTTATTCATTATATAAACACAATCTTGAAACCCATCTTGATATCATACTAAATACACTGAGATAGCATCATCTATATTCTAAGCTAAGTAAATGCCACTTTTGGATCAACAAATTCCACTTCCTTAGTCATATAATTTTGAAATCAGGGGTTTCAATCAACCTAGAGAAAGTGAGAGCCATGTTTTCATGGTATCATACCAATAATGTATTGATATTCTAAGTTTCTTGGGTATTTATGGATACTACAGACTCTTCATATAGGATTTCTCATGCCTTGTAGTGCCGCTTATGATATTGAAAAATAAGGGTGTGAAATTCAAATGGTCTAAACCTTGTAAACCAGCCTTTCAGGAGTTGAAGGGAAGAGTGACTTCAGTGCCAATATTGATTCTTGAAAATCTAGTTAGGGCCTATTTAGTCTACTATAATGCATCAGGTGTTAGTCACAGAGCTATTCTGATGCAGGATGATAGAGTCGTTGCATATGGGCCTCATCAGTTGAGGCCTCATGAGGGGAACAACCCAAAGTAAGACCTCGAAATCATTGAGGTTGTTCATGCCTTATGCTATTGGATACCATATCTTCTGGGAGAGATTTTTATGGTATTCAAAAACTAAAAAATCCTCAAATACATCTTCACACAGCAGAATCTGAATCTGAGGCAACGTAGGTGGGTCGATTACCTATAATAGTTTGATTTTGAATCTTTCCTACACTCCAATAAAATGGAATTCAGGAGCAGATGATCTAAGCTGAAAGACTTAGAAACAGGTGGTTCAATGATCTAGTGATGAATGGACTCTTAAGGCCTTATTCTCAAATATTCACATTGAGATTTAGGAGGACCATGGTCAGACTATCATCTTAGCCTTAGAGTGACATATAATCTTATAGAATGGGTATGGTCAGAGAGTTATCTAATATCGAAGGCCTTTTCCTACAGGAAAGTATCTCAGATGATGATATATCTTCTGATTGGATAGTCGATAGAGATGATACTCTTTGGTTTTGTGGGAATGTTTGGGTCCCTTCAGACATCAGAGGGGGCTTGATGAGGGATTTTCATGCCTCATCATGGGTGGTTCACCCTGGTGTCACCAGAATGTATCAATATCTACGATGCCAATATTGGTTTCTTAGCATAAAACATGATATAGATGGTTTCATCACTAAATGTTCCACCTATCAGTAAGTGAAGGTATAATATCAGCATCTGATAGGGATTCTTCATCCATTTTCCTTACCATATTGGAAATGGGACGATGTTTCAATGGACTTAATGAATAGTTTACCTAGATCACCTTATGGAAACAATGTATTATGGGTTGTGGTTGATTGTATGTTGAAGTTTGTACACTTATTACCCATTAAAGATACATTATTAGTATATTATCTAGGAAGTTTGTATGTCAAAGAGGTGGTGCGTCTTCATGGATCTCCTCATTCTATCATTTTTTACAATGATTCTCATTTTATGTCATGGTTATAGTAGGGGTTATATAAGGCCTTGGGTAAGCAGGTACTTCTGAGCATGGCCAATCACCCATAGACTAATGGAAAAATGAAGTATATAATTCAGGTCCTAAAGGAATTGCTTTGTGCATGTGTCCTAGACTTTGGAGGCTCTTAGAAGAAACACATTCTCCTTTTTGAGTATGCATATAACAACACTTTACAGGATTCCATTGATATGGATCCTTATGAATACTTATATTGTAGCCCTTGTCGCTCACCTCTATGTTGGCTAGAGGTAGGGAAACAAGATTTTCTTAGACCAAATCTCATGCAGGAGACTACAGAGCAGATCTATTTGATTAGAAAGTGCATGTTGAAAACTCAGTCTAGATAGTTGTCCTATGATAACAAACACCAGTGACCTCTTGAGTTCAAGGTTAAAGACTGGGTTTTCTTGAAAGTCTCAGCCATGCTGTGGAATAGACATATTCAAAATCAAGGAAATCTATCATAGTGATTCATTGGTCCTTTAGAGGTTGTGAAGTTGATCAGACCAGTAGCTTACCAGTTGGTACTTCCTCATAGATATCGGTTTATGCATTATGCATTTCATGTATCTTAGATTTTTCATTACTATCCAGACCTAACTCGTGTATTTCATCCTAATGAGGTTGGGATGGATATAGATACTTCCTTAGAGGAGTATCTGGGGCGTATTTTTTATCAAAGCATGAAGAAACTCTGAGTTAGGTCTGTTCCACTTGTATAGGTGCTATGGAAGCACACCCAGGTATAGGACAAGACCTAGGAGCAAGAAGATGGTATAAAATCTCAATGGCCAAAACTCTTCACTGACAGTACCTATATACCCTCAGAAGTCTAACTCAGGGATGAGTTTCTATAATGAGGGTAGGTTTTAATGACCCACCTTTTTAAAAAAGGTATAGATCAATAGTTTTTCATTTTGAATACTTCAAATGGCCCTAATTATGAGTCTTAATCAAGTTTTAGAGGTCACAGGAGCATCGGGGATCATTCGGAGCCTGAAGTTCATGAAAATGGGCTAACTAACTAGGCTGCATGGTTTTTATATACCGTGTGACCCAAGGTGCTAACCTGTGTGGTTGTAGGTAGGGGCACCTGCAACTATGCATGGTTTGTTTGAAATCATCTGGTCCTAAGTGCACGACCGTGTGGCCTACTGTAGTTTTTGGTACAGAGGATTAGTGCAAAGTTTGTACATAGTTTGTAAATCGTGTGCCTAAATTGTGTATAGTGGGATTTTGGTCAAAAATTACCATTTTGACCTCAACTTAATGTTAAATCCTTATGTCCTTTTCTTCTTCCTCCAGTGGCCAAAATAGTGGGTTCTTCTCTCTTTTGATCTCCCAAACACTTTGAGCTAGGATTTGAGCTAGAGCCTTCATCTAGTGTCTGATCTTCAATCTTTCAAAGGTGTTGGATCCCTTGAGGTAAGCTCTCCTAGTTTCTCTAATCCTATCAAGGTTCTTCTTTCCATATGTTACACTATTTATATGCTGTCTCATTCACCCTATTTTCAGGACATTGGAATAAAACTCAAATCTCTTACAACCTTATTCAAATATGAGGTTGATATTGATCAAGGAATCATCTACAACCCTAATGTAGGTGTTCATGTTGTTTTCTATTTGATATTTTGTTTTTTTGTATTTATTCCATTGTGCCATGTGTCGGCCTTTTCTGAGTACCTTTTTTTTGTTGGTTCCTACATGTCTAGATTACTATAACACCATGAGATATGTGAATTGGTCTTTTTTAGGGGTTTAGGCATCACCCATACCCTACATAGACACCTTTAGGTGTTCCACCTTGAAATTGGTTATTTTGGTCAAATGGATCAAAATGCTTGAAACCTAATTTGTCTTTCAACTTTACTTTTTAATGAAATAGCCCTTGTATCATGTGTGTTACATTGAACCCAAGACACCCCATGGGTGTTTTTCCTTACTAGACTTGTAATTTCCCAAGTGAGAATTTGAGTTGTTTCCCACAGCTTCCTCTTTGACCCTTGTACCTTTGAATTGGGTTTTCCTTATATTTTAAATTAGATGTTTTTCCTATGGTAGATGGGTTTGGTTAAATAGCTATTCCAAGATGGTAACATAATTTAAATTTATTGAACATGATCCCTTCATTAGAAATTGTACCCTACTAAGCCAATTTTCCATGTTTAAGAAAATTATGTGAGATGACCTTGTATAGGATGGATCACACCAAATGGCATGCATTTAATTAAATGGATCAAATGGTTTTCAAATAAAATGGCCCATTGGGATGGAAGACCATGGTTCCTTTTATGCCTTATGAAATTCCTCTTATGAAATGTAATTCTTTAAATGGAATTGAACATGGTTAAAGGGACACGTGATAGGTATTGCCTCGTCTGTCATGTTATATACTTGATCATGCCTTGTTCTTTTTAAAGGCCTGATGACATGACATTAGTGTAAATGCCTTATAGTTATCTCATCAAATTTGAACACATTTATATAATGGACTATATATAAATTATTATGTATGGGAGGTAAATCGCCATGATAGTTGTACATATTAAATGCCTTTATAGAGGCTCAAAATGATGGTAAGGGACTCAATGGGGCATGACGACCCACACTCCCCTTACATTGGTGTTGGGCATGAAGACCCTCACCAGTGTTTCGATATGAGCAATGAAATTTTGAGTTCCATGTTCCATATAGAGTGTCTCCATGGCATACACACTCGCCATCCCAAATTTCTTGCATGATGAACCCCACTTTATTGAAATGTAGGTCTTACTACCCCTTGAGTAGATCTTATTAGCTCATATAATGGAGATGGATACATGCGTGTTACATCCTAGTCCACTCCAACATATATATATATATATCTGTGTGTGTGTGTGTGTGTGTGTGTGTGTGTGTGGTGACATGATCAAACATACCAACCATGATCTGAAGTAGGTACACCAGCCATGATCTAAAGTAGGTACACATGCCAGGTGTCCCTTAGATTCCTGAGTGGGAGGTTATTTATTTTTTTTAGCATTTATTTACATTATTGTATATACCAACACACTTTTATTTATGACAACCTACTCATATTACATGTAGACACTTTGGGGGTGGCCTGCTATGTTTTTATCTCACACCCTACTCGGGCCACCCTTGGCTCCTGAGAAGACAATGTTTCTGTAAGTTTTGGTAAGGGTAAAGTCCCTTCTATAGGTTATTGAATTGTGTACTTATCTGGAGATTAGGAGAGAGGATCGGGCTTAGGCTCGAGATTCTAATGGAGATATTTTTTTCCTTTTGTTCTTTTGTACTACTGCATAGCATGCTTGTATCTATTCATTAATTTCTATTTTATTAGTATTTCATGAATCATTATATCAGACACTGACTTTGAGTAATTTTTTGTCATGTTATTTAGTTATTCAGTTATCTATTTCTTATGTTTCATGTTTAGTCTATTGAATGTTATGCTTCCATAGTTTATTGTTTCTATCAGTTGTACTAAGCTTCTATTATTATTTATAATCTGTTGTATCTATTGTAATACTCTGACATGAGGGTCTGGTCTCCCCACTGTATTACCCTTACACCTTCATAGCTAGTCTTCAGCCTCTGGTATATGGGGAGATTCCCCTAAGTTCATGTGTCCAGCTGAGCTCGGGGCACGAGATAAGTGGAATAAAAGTCTGGGACGTCAAAATATTTTACTAAGATTTGGGTCTCTTTGGACTTTCACCCATTAATTGAAAATTTTGGGAATAGATTGTTCCAATCATATCATGTGTGACTCTTGAATAGTTTAGCAGGACACTCTTTTACCAATATATCATATGGATAATCTCAAAATTATTCCTCCATTAACCTAATCCTATTTGGGTATTCCAGCTATGTTTATCCCACTAAAAACATAAAAAATGAGCACTTAATATTATTAGTTTCACCCTTTATTTCCTTACACAAGATAATATAAGGGTACCCAACTTTAGCATGACCTTCCCAATTGGATAATCGATGTATTAAAGAGTGTTTTCTTAGGAAGGAATCTGAAACTTAGTATTTTTTAAGGGGATTTAATATCACCATATTATCGCATGGTATTCCCTTAACATATATGCATGATTCTAATTATTTAGTTTGGAATCCTTATTCCTTCCACAAAATAAATATTTTCAAACCATATTGATGTGTAACCCATTACATAACTCATTTCTTGTGTTTCTAACCCAAATTAAAATCCAACTATATTTATACACATACAAATTTATACAATGAATTAGTTATATGAAACCCTTTCATATAAACTTTTATAATCATATAAAATTAGAAATTCCCATAGGAGTAAACTTAGAGCAACTGATATCCAATCCCAACCTTTCTAGGAAAGGCATGATCCACTAGGCTAGTGAGTAGTTCGACTAAAATTCCCCCAACCCAAGTATATTTTACTCAATACAGACCTCAATTTCATTGAAATTTTAAAACTTCATATTTATAAACTGTAATTAACCATTAAATTCAAGCTCGTAACTCAATACAAGCCAAAGTAAAGGTAGAAAAAAACTAAATCAGTTATCATGCCAATCATGTAACTCCTCGATTCATGTATAAAAATTTATTAAATCATTTTAACTCTTTAAACTAAATCATAAATCCATTCATAATATAACAATTATATCATGAATAAAATAGGTAATAAACTAAATAATTGAAAATTTCATATATTTAAAAATGAGATAAATTATTTATGAACAATTCATAAATAATCAATTATAAACTCTATAATTTAGTCATGCATTATGTACATTTCATAATTAAATAAATATAAACACTTTATATTTATTCCAAATATAAACTTCTTCATATTGAACTTTTATATAGAATTTAATTTAAATATATGATATCTAAAATATAAACAGTATATATAAACCATTCATATATTATGTAAAAAATTAGAATATCATAATTTAATATTATTTAAAACTTGATCATATCATTTATCAAAACTCCTTTTGATATGGTTTAAATAATTAAAAAATAATGTATTTTAATTTGAATATTTAAAATTAATTATTATGAACAATTCATATTATTGAATATAAACTCCTTTATATTCAGCCTTATTTTTTAGTTTATAAATACTTTATAGATTACCCTTATAATTTTCATATAAAATGTTTATATATAAATTATAAGTCATGCCATTTAATTTTAAGTGTTATTTAATATTGAAACTAAATATTATACAATATTTGTTTATAAAATTCTTCATAAACACTTTATAATTAATTATAAAGTGTTTATGATTAATTAATTTAAAAAAAGTATAAGTAAAATAAATATTTAAAAAACCATTTTCCCTTATTTATGAACATTTTATAAACCATATAAATCAATTAATAATTGAAATTAGAAAAAAAAATCTTTATATATTGTATTTAATGATATATACATATCATAATCTACGATATATTATTAAACCTACATCAGGGTTTATGATTGATACTCTATGGATTACAATAAATAACACATACATTATCTATCATATTTGATGAAAACTATATATCATAGACTATGGCATAGATATATCATGTTTTATGAATAACCAATGTAATATTAAACCAGTTCATGGTAGCCTAGAAATGTTAACCCTTTAGCACCTAGAAATCATATTCTAGGATTGGAATCGATATCACTTATGAAATATCATACTTTGTTTTTCAAACATGTCTCAGCTCTATCATTAACTATGACTACCCATATAATATGATGTGATACAATGAAAAACCTAAGGATTACACTGAATCACTATCTATGATATCAAAAATCATATAGAGTGGCCCTATCTTATTTTATAATATCCAAAATCATATGACATAGCACTGTGTAATTCCTATAACATTTTTAATGACATAAAAAATGATGTCAAAAATGATATACATATTTCTTCATTTTCAACAATATTTCAAGAATCAAGATGCATGGTGATGTGTTGATACCTTTGTTAGGTTTCTAAGGATAAAAAGACACTTTTTCAATGTAGTACAATATATATGAAACCTTATTCCCAAGATCACCATGCTTTGTAAAACCAAAATATTATATAAAGTAAATGAAGAACATGTATCATTCACCAATGTTGGTTGTTACTATTATCTTCAATCATATATTGTCACGACCCGTACCCCAGGGCTCGTATCGTGACTACCCCAAGCCCGCCTTCCATAGGCCAGGGGCTGGCGACTAGCACCAAAGGCGTAATTCCCTAAAGCTGGGAAGGCAATTCCTTTATAAAACATAATCACACACAACCAGAGTACAAGAGGAAGCAAAAACTAAGTAAAAATTGTATAACAAAAAATGTGCTTGAAATTAAAAGGGTCCAGAAATACAAGCCCAACAGTAAAGTACAAGGAAAATACAAAATAGGTACAACTAAAAGACAAACAGCTCGAAGGTGTCTAGAAGCTCCTGGATCGTCCACCAAGGATCCTACCTTAAGGGTAGGTATATATAGCCTCCTCAGCACTCCAAATCCGTCTGTATCCTTTGGGTACCATCTCGTTGTGAGGTCCACCTCTGGATATCGTCCAGTCATCGCACACACAGCCTCGGTCAACGTTGTCAGTCGTCTGCATCCAACACAACGAGGTGTCGGCATAGCCCGTGTAGGGGTGAGTATAACGATACTCAGTAGGGACCCCTATATCCTCAAGGTATCACAAAATCCAACAAGTATAAACCATAAATTATGAATCAACAGATAACCATTACTTAGGTATATGCCCATACATATACATAAGTTATCTAGTAACCCAACTCAATCATGAGGAAAACACAAAGGTCATTGACTCAGCTCAAACCAAGATTTTTATTATCGAAACCACAGCTGCTAGAGAACTCCTCCTCTGTCGTGTATAGTGGTCATGTCGAGACACTGAGGTGCTTCTCACTAACCTTAAACTACCGAGGTACTCCAACTATTGAGTACTGCGGGTCTGCTGCCAACTACTAGGCGCTCCGTCCGCTGTAGGTATGCCGCCAAATATTGGGCGCTCCCCCTAATAACCTACATAGGTACTCCACCTATCGAGTATCGTGGATCTTCTTCCAACTACCAGGTTATCCTTCAGCCATTGGTCTGCCACCAAATATCGAGTGCTCCCCACCGGGCTAGTCGAATCTCTCCGAGTCGAATCGGTCAAGCAGTCGTCAGGTCTGTCAGCTACTAGGTCTCTGCACTCTACATGCTCATCTCCGGGAGGATCCACTCAATGAGCTATTTTTCGATACTCCAAGTGTCACGAAGTCTCATGTGGAAGTATCTCGAAGGACCGCCATGTCATAGGGGTCTCAACGCAATAGACGGCGCGTCAATCAGATGCACGGTCTGTGAGTTATTAGCCTTTTAGTCCTAGGGGCCAAGTCGGTTTCGTGTACGAACCAACCTGACCATATCTCAACTATACCCCGAACTCCCATGGGGTATTCTCAAAGGGACGGATTCGTTCCAATAATATCGGTGTCGCTGATGGTTCATTAAACGGATGCTCGTAGCCCGAGTTATGGGCGAATAAGTGTATTTGGGTCTGACGGGTCTGGGTCTGGTCCGACCCAATCGGATTGACCCGACCGGACCTAGGTCTGGACCAGGGTCTGACCCGGTCTGTGAGTCTGACTCGGTCTGAAGGGGCGGCCCAGCCCGAAGGGGTGACCCGGACCGAAGGTGCGGCCCAGCCCGGTTGGCTGGCCATGTGGCCCGGTCCGGTTAGCCATGTGGCCAGGTCCGACTGGCCACATGGCTCGGCCGGGATGGTCATGTGGCCTAGCCTGGCTGGCCATGTGGCCTGGCCCAGCTGGCCTTGTGGCCTAGCCCGGCGAGTCGTGGGGCCTGGCCGGGCTGGCCGTGTGGTGCCCGGCTGGTCGTGTGGCCTGGCCCGGCGGGCTGGCCCGGGTGGACAGCTGGCCGCGTAAAGGGGGGTGTTACACCCCCCGAGCTCCTGAAACGGCCGGCGAAAGGCACTGACTCTTGAAACCATGGGACCCGAAGGGTCCTTCCTGGTGCGCACCAGCGGCCGGCTCAGCCGGCCGCCCACCCCTGTCCACCGCGACCATAGGTCCTGGGTCTTCTCCGGCACGGCGCGATGGCGCCGCGCCCCTGCTCTCCCACCATGGCCCACCCTGTCCGGGTCCTGCACCACCGGCATGGCGCGATGGTTCCGCGCGCCTCCGCCATGGCCTGACATGGTCGCGTCTCTCTTTTCCTCCATGTGGCACGGCGATGTCGGGCCTTTCTGGTGACCCGAAGGTCTTGCACCTCCGGTTTCCTCGCGGTCGGCCTGAATCCGGCCGCCGTTGTCCGCTTCCATCATCAACAAAAAAACAAGATCAAAAGAGGTAGGGTCGACCATGTTGGTGTCGTCCGAACCCCCCATGTTATGTTGATAACTTTCGGCATAACGTAAACCAAAATATTGAACGACGTAGAATGGAAACAAGGAAACTCAAACCCCTACCTTGCTTTTTGGTGTCGTTTGACAGAGTCTCGGGAAGGCGGTGTCGTTCCGTCAATGTCAGAAGAGGAAGAGAGGTACTCATCATTGGCAGACGGGCGTTCGAAGGTGAAAAATTCAATGACGACATCGGTGTTCCTCATGGTCGTCGCTTTCCTTTCCTTGTCTCAGTTGGAGAAGGAAGAAGACGGCATCGATTTTCAGTGGAAGAAGCGTTCTTCACGTTCTTCATTGAGAGGTTGAAGTTCTCTCTCAAGCTTCCACCCAAAAGAATTGCCAAGCAAAATAATGGGTTAAGCCAACCCATTATTTAATTGTTGGAAAAATAATTAAAAAATATTTGAATTAAAATAAACCATTTACTTAATTAATGGGTGGAAAGTTGGAAATTAAATGGTGGGGGAAGGTGGAGAGGCTCCCCCACTTTATGGAGAGTTTTACCAAAATTAATTGGGGGTTTGAGGGGGTTAAAGGGGAGTTAGAGAGGTTGGGTGGGCCCCACCTAATAATCCTCCCAAGGGAGGTTATGGTGTGGTGGCCCCCACCTCCAACCTCCCCTTGGAGTTTTTAACCACCGACATAAAATAAAGTTAAATCTTTAACTTTATTCAATTTAATTAAAAACCCCCAAAAAAATAACTTCTACTCTCGATAAAACACAAATGCGGTGAAGGTCTCACTAAGAAATCACTGAAACTGCGAGTTCAACAGTGCCCTCAGATTTCAATTCTGAGCACCGGTTCAAAAGTTATAAAATTACGAATGTACGTTTACTAAACGTACCCAAACAAAACTTCAGAATTTGATTCTGGGGACACCGGGCCTCAGAATCAAGCACCGTCAAAAACTGTGGACCCTTAAAATTCCCATGTATTTAAGAAAAAAATTCCACAGAAATTATGAGTCTTTACATTATCCCCACCTCAGGGCTTTACGTCCCTGTAAACTACAACTCAAACTAAGGGAACAAATGAGGGTACTGAGCACGCATCTGAGCCTCCCGCTCCCATGTGCTCTCCTAGAGGTTCCTGTGCTGCCAGCGAACGCGCACCAGAGTTATCGATCATCCATGCAAGACCCGCTCCTGTCAATCCTAAATATCTACTGGAACCTCCGTGAAATTTTCCCTGTGATCGATGTCTAGCTCTCCATGGTCGATGATGAGGGATGTGTCGTGCGCGTATCTCCCCAGCTGAGACACGTGGAAGACGTCGTGCACCCGATGCATCTGAGGTGGAAGGTCCAAGTAGTAAGCCACCTATCCTACTCTACTGAGGACCTAGAAAGGACTGATTAACTGTGGATATAACTTTCCGCCTCGGCCAAATCTCTATAGACCTCATCGAGGTGAGACCCGCAGGAAGACGTGGTTGCCATCCTCGAACTCCAGAGGTCTCTGTCTCCTGTCATCATACGAATTCTGCCTTCTCTGTGCAGTATTAAAATGCTTCTGGATGATCTGCACCTTCTCGGTGGTAGCCTGTACAATCTCTGGTCCCACTAGTATTGAATCCCCTGGGTCTGTCCAGCACAGTGGTCATCTGCAAGGTCGACCATACAAGGCCTCAAAAGGTTCCATTTCTATGGTGGAGTGATATCTGTTGTTGTAGGTGAACTCCACCAAAGGCAAGTGATCCTCCCAGATATGACCGAAGTCGAGGACACATGCACGGAGCATGTCCTTGAGGATCTAAATGGTCCTCTCGGTCTGACCATCTGTCTGAGGATGGAAGGCGGTGCTCAGACGTAGTTGTGTCCCGAAAGCCTCCTACAACCCATTCCATAGCCGGGAAGTGAAGTGTGAGTCATGGGTGGAGACAATAGAAGAAAGTACTCCATAAAAACGCATTATATCCTGCACATAGAGGTGTCCCACGCTCTCAATTGAGCCCTGCTCTCTGATCGGTAGGAAGTGGGCTGACTTGGTGAGTCGGTCGATGATCACCCATATCAAATCATGAATCTTTCATGTACGTGGAAGACCCGTCACGAATTCCATGGATATCTCATACCACTTCCACTCTGGAACCTCTAAAGGTTGTACCAATCCTGCTGATACCTGGTGATCTGCCTTCACTTGCTGACAATTGAGGCATTGTGAGACAAACTCCACTACCTCCTTCTTCATACCTGGCCACCAGTGCTGTCGTCTGAGGTCCTGGTACATATTTGCCACTCCTGGATATGCCACTAGAGGGGAAGTGTGGAACTCCTTCAAAACCTCCTCCTGAAGTGCAATTGGTGCCATGGTACATCCTCTAAAGAGGATGATGTGCTCCCCACCTTCAAAAAATCCATCTGGTGCCTGCCCTATGGATATATTATTACGTCATGTCTCGCAGTCAGCGTCTCCACGTTGTGCCTCCCTGACTTGTAGAAGAAGTGTAGGAGTGACTGTAAGCGACTGAAGATGGGATACTCCATCTCTATCCACAAATGATATCTGAAAGGCAGCTAGCTTCTCTATTGCCTCTCCTAGTAGTTGTATACCAGATCTCCTGCTGAGAGCATCTGCTACAACGTTCCCTTTCCCAGGAGTATAGACTATCTCAAAGTCATAGTCCTAGAAGAACTCAAGCCATTTCCGCTCTCTCAGGTTTAGGTCCTTCTGAGAGAAGATATACCTGACACTCTTGTGATCAGAGTACATGGTAAAATGTTCTCCCATAAGATAGTGTTGCCACATCTTCAAGATAAAGACCACTACTTCTAACTCTAGGTCATGGGTAGCGTAGTTCTGCTCATGCTATCTCAACTGCTGAGAACCATATGCGATCACTACTCACTCCTTCATCAGGACACACCTGAGTCCGGTCCATGATGCGTTGCAGAAGACTACATACCCTACGCCTTCTTATGGAAGCCTCAAGATGGGGGCACTAGTCAGCCTCTGCCTCAGCTTCTGAAAGCTCTGCTGGCATCTCTCCGACCACACAAAGGGTTTCCCCTTCTTCGTCAAGGTAGATAGTGGTGTTGCAACCCTGGAGAAATATGGAACGAATCTCTGGTAGTAGCCAGCCAAACCCAGGAAACTTCATACCTCTGTACACTCCTGGGTGGCTCCCACGCAAGTACCGCCTCAATCTTCGTTAGATCCAATGCAACTCCAGCTTCCGAGATGACGTGTACCAAAAATCAAACCTCTAGAATCCAAAACTATCACTTCTAGAGCTTACCATAAATTCGGTGATCTCAGATTGTGTCCAGTACTTCTCGCAAATGGTAGGCATGCTCCTCCTTAGTAGTCTAGTAGATTAGAATGTCGTCGATAAAGACCACGACAAAGCGATCGAGGTAAGGCTGGAAGATCCAGTTCATGAGACCCATGAACACTAATGGAGCGTTAGTTACGCCAAAGGGCATAACCAAGAACTCATAATGGTCATACCGATACCTAAAGGTCGTCTTCTGCACATCCTCATCTCTAACTTTGAGCTGGTGATAGCCTGATCTGAGGTCTATCTTCAAGAACCATCGTGCTCCCTTGAGATGATCAAAGAGGTTTTCAATCCTCATAAGTGGATAATTTTTCTTCACGGTCACTAGGTTCATGTGATGGTAGTCAACACAGAGCCTCAAGCTCCCGTCCACCTTCTTAGCGAACAAAATTGGGGCTGCCCAGGGAGAAACACTGGGCCGGATGAATCCCTTCCTCTGCAAGTCCTCCAGCTATACCCTCAGCTCACAAAGCTTAGCGGGAGCCATCTGATATGTTGGAGAAGATATCAGTGTCGTCCTGGGGTACAGGTCAATGTAGAAGTCCACCTCTCTTCAAGGAGGTAGTCCTGGGACATCGTCAGGGAAAACATTTTTGTAGTAGTCCACCACTACCGGATAAGTCGGACTCTCCATATCTACTGCTCTAAGGGTAAGGCAAGCCAACTGGTGAGTGATCGGCTATACCCTCCTCTGAGTAAGTCTATCATGTACTGCAAAGGTTCCCTTCTCGCCGGTGAAGGTGAACATGGTCCCATCAATGCGGACACACCACACTTTATGCCTAATACAGTGAATTTGAGCATGGACTATCAATAACCATTCCATACCCAAGATGACATCCTAAGGCCTCGACGTTGCTACGAGGATATCCTAGATGAATCTCTCGCCTCCTAGAGTAATCTCACACTGCTGACACTAGTGCGTAATCATCGAGTCTGCTCCCATAGGAGTCTATACCTGTAAGGATCGAGCCAACAGCTCTGTCGGAATCTCCGATCTCCAAACAAGGGCAATGGAAATCAAAGAGTGACTGAAACCTGTTTCTATAAGAACTGCAGCTAAGGTGGAATAGACACAGATCGTGCCTCGAATCATCTCTGGATCGCCGTGATCGTAAGCCTCAACTGCCTGAAGTTGTGCTCTTCCCTGTCCACTCGCTCCCTATGGTCGGGGTGGGCCTCCTGATGGTGGTAGTGGTAGTACCTTGTAACGTCATCCACCGCCAGCTACACGGTCATCTCCTCTGCCACGTCCGCCTGCGCCCTGCGGAACACCTCAATCAAATCTCTACCTCTGCCTGGCAGGTCCCTCAACTGTCTGCTGATCATCAGAGAGGCGGGTCGGATAGTCAAGGGCCATGTGACAAAGCCCGCCGCAGGAGTAACATTGTACTCTCCTAGCATGACTGGCTTTGTCTCTCCTCTGGGTGCCCCGTACAACCGATCCTGAGTCGTGAAGTCGACCACCTGTGGGTCTGGTCCTCTTGGACCTTTGCATCATCTGTCTACTGCCAACTGCAGAAGACTCCGCTGCAAGTCTACTAGTGGTGGATCTCGCTGCTGGAGACTGCTCAGCAAGGAAACTCTCCACTAGGAGTGCTCACTCCAACACCCCCGTCTACGTCGGGATGTTGTGGGAGATAACTGAAGCTCTAATCTCTCGCCTGAGTCCCTGCTCGAAGGTCCGGGCCCTGAAGAACGGGTCTCGTACCATATCAGTGGAGTAGCATGAGATGTCGGTGAACCTCGCTGAGTATTGAGCTACACTCATGCTGCCCTACTACAGATGAAGTAGCTTCTGTATCCCCACCGCTTGAATGGTGGCTGGTACAAACTCCACACGGAACAGGATCTCGAAGTCTGCCCATAGAAGTGTCGCCTCGTCATGCATATGGAGCATCAACCTCCACCATCTTCATGTTGTTGCCTGAAGGAGGTTGAAAGCAAGGATCACCATGAAGTCATCTGGTGTCCCTACCAGTCTGAAGACTCTCACCACAGCCTCCAACCAATCCTCAGCTACCTATGGGTCCGTATCTCCCCGGAACCTAGGTGGCCCCTAGTACTGGAACTCATGTAGCGCGCTCAAGCGTCATGCATCGTCTGCTGTTGGGGCTGGTGGCATCAGTGGCCCAACGGAAAGTAGTACCACTGGTGCCTCAACTGGAAGAGGGACCTATATTGAGGCCTCGTCTCTTGTCAGGCTGTCAGTACGTACAACTCTCGGGGATCTAACTGGTCGTCCGTGGGGAGGCATCTTGAAATAAACAGATGAGACATGGTCAAGACACTATACCTGGTGAGCTGACCTGGGTTGAGTTGACTTAAATAAAAACTTTTGAAACACACATGCAATCAGGGTTTTCGTGCACTAAGTCGTAAATATGTAGTCAAGGTCCTGGTGTATGGATACATCGGCCGCCACACCAACACTAGACTCCCTGAACTAAAAACCACACCCGGTTCCCTTAGCATTACTGCTTCATAGAAAAGAAATATCAGAGTCCTAAATTTTGTGGTAGAAACTACTCCTCTGATACAAATTTGTCACGACCCATCCCCCGGGGCCTATATCGTGACTACCCCAAGCCCGCCCTCCATAGGCCATGGGCTGGCGACTAGCACCAAATGCGTAATTCTCTAAAGCTGGGAAGGCATTGCCTTTATAAAACGTAATCACACACAACCAGAGTACAAGTGGAGGAAAACACTAAGTAAAAAATGTATAACAAAAGATGTTCTGGAAATTAAAAGGGTCCGTAAATACAAGCCCAATAGTAAAGTACAAGGAAAAGACAAAATAGGTACAACTAAAAGGCAAACAACTGGAAGGTGTCTAGAAGCTCCTGGATCATCCACCACAGATCCTACCTGAAGGGTAGGTACAGATAGACTCCTTAGCACTCCACATCCGTCCGTCTCCTCCGGGTACCGTCTCGTTGTGAGGTCCACCCCCGGGTACCGTCCAGTCCTCACACACACCGACACGGTCAATGTTGTCCGTCGTCTACATCCAACACAACGAGGTGTGGGCATAGCCTGTGCAGGGGTGAGTATAATGATACTCAGTAGGGACCCCGAGATCCTCAAGGTCTCACAAAATCCAACAAAGATAAACCATAAAGTATAAATCAACGGATAACCATTACTTAGGTATATGCCCATACATATACCTAAGTTATCTAGTAACCCAACTCAATCATGAGGAAAACACAAAGGTCATTGACTCAGCACAAACCAGGATTTTTATTATTGAAACCACGACTGCTAAAGAACTCCTCCTATGTCGTGTACAGTGGTCCTGTTGCGACACCGATGCGCTTTTCACTAACCTTATATTGCTGAGTTACTCCACCTGTTGAGTACCTCGGGTCTGCTGCCAACTACCAGGCGCTCCATCCGATGTGGGTCTGCCGCCAAATACCGGGTGCTCCCCCAAATTGCCTACAGAGGTACTCCTCCTGTCGAGTACCGCGGGTCTGTTGCCAACTACAAGGCACTCCGTCCACCATGGGTTTTCCACCAAATATCGGGCGCTCCCCACTGGGCTAGTCGAATCTCTCCAAGTCGAATCGGTCAAGCAGTCATCAGGTCTGTCAGCTACTAGGTCTCTGCACTCTACCTGCTCGTCTCCGGGAGGATCCGCTCCACGAGCTAATGGTTGATACTCCGAGTGTCACGAAGTCTCACATGAAAGTATCTCAAAGGACCTCCACGTCATAGGGGTCTCAACGCAACAGACGGTGCGTCAATCGGACGCTCGGTATGTGAGTTATTAGCCTTTTAGTCCCGGGGGCCCAGTTGGTTTCATGTACGAACCAACCTGAACGTATCGAAACTATACCTCGCACTCCCATGGGGTATTATCAAAGGTACGACTTCATTCCAAGAATATCGGTGCTGCTAAAGGTTCGTCAAACGTACGCCCGTAGCCCGAGTTATGGGTGAATAGGTGTATTCGGGTCTAACGTGTCTGGGCCCGGTCTGACCCAGTCGGACCGACCTGACCTGACCCGGGTCTGGACCGGGGTCCGACCAGGTCCATGAGTCCGACCCATTCTGAAGGGGCGGTCTGGCCTGAAGGGGCGGCCCGGCCCGAAGGGGCGGCCCGGCCCGAAGGGGCGTCCCGGCCTGAAGGCGCGGCTCGGCCCGGTTGGCTGGTCGTGTGGCCCAGCCCGGCTGGTCATGGGGCGCGGCATGGCTGGTCGTGTGGCCTGACCCGGCTGGCCATATGGCTCAGCCCAGCAGGCCATGTGGCCCGGCCCGGCTATCAGTCTGGCACCTGGTTGGTCGTGTGGTCTGGCCCGGCTAGCTGTCTCGGGAGGCCTGTTAGCCGCGTAAAGGGGGTGTTACACCCCCCAGGCTCCCAAAACGGCTGGCGCAAGGCACCAGCTCTTGTAACCATGGGACTCGAAGGGTCCCGCCTGGCATGCACCGGCGGCCGGCTCAGCCGGCCGCCCTCCCCTGTCCACCGTAGCCTTAGGCCGTGGGTCTTCTCTGGCACGGCGCAACGGTGGCGCGCCCCTCCACCGCGACCCTCCTTGGTTGCGGCCTCCTGCTACCCTCCGCGCAGCGTGACGGCGCTGCGCGCCTCCGCCGCAGCCCAATGTGGTCGCGGCTCTCCTTTTCTCCATGTGGCAGGGTGGTGCTTCTTCTTTCTGGTGACCCAGCGGTCTTGCGCTGCTGGTTTCCTTGTGGTCGGCCCGACATCGGCCACTATTGTCTGCTTCCTTCGTCAACAACAAACAAGATCAAATGGGGGAGGGTCAGCCGTGTTGGTGCGGTCTGAACCCCCCATGTTATGTTGATAATATTTGGAATAACGTAAACCAAAATATTTAATGACGTAGAACGGAAACAAGGCAACTCACACCCCTACCTTTCTTGTTGGTGTCATTTAATGGAGTCGCAGGAAGGCGGCATCGTTCCGTCAACGTCGGAAGAGGAAGAGAGGTACTCGTCGTTGGCGGATGGGCGTTTGAAAGTGACGAAGTTGAAGATGACATCATCATTCCTCGTGGGTGCCGCTTCCCTTTCCTTTCCTTGGTTGAATAAGGAAGAAGACGGTGTTGATTTTCGGTGGAAGGAGTGTTCTTCACGTTCTTCGTTGAGAGGTTGAAGTTCTCTCTCAAGCTTCCAACCAAAATAATGGGTTAAGACAACCCATTATTTAATTGTTGGAAAAATAATTCAAAAATATTTGAATTAAAAGAAACCATTCACTAAATTAATGATTGTAGAATTGGCAATTAAATGGTGGGGGGAGGTGGAGAGGCTCCCCCACTTTATGGAGAGTTTTACCAAAATTAATTGGGGGTTCAAGGGGGTTAAAGGGGCGTTAGAGAGGTCGGGTGGGCCCAACCTAATAATCCTCCCATGGGAGGTTATGGTGTGGTGGCCCCCACCTCCAACCTCCCCTTGGAGGTTTTAACCACCAACATAAAATAAAGTTAAATCTTTAACTTTATTCAATTTAATTAAAAACCCCCAAAAACTAACTTCTACTCTCGACAAAACGCAACTGCGGTGAAGGTATCACTAAGAAATCACCTACGTTGCGAGTTCAATGGTGCCCTCAGATTTCAATTCTGAGAACCAGTTCAAAAGTTATAAAATTCCGAACATACATTTACTAAACGTACCCAAAAAAAACTTCAGAATTTGATTCTGGGCACACCGGGCCTTGGAATCAAGCGCCGTAAAAAACTGCGGACCCGTAAAATTCCCATGTATTTAAGAAAAAAAATTTCCACAAAAATTCTGGGTCTTCACATATATGCTTTATTAATATCCCTTATAAGAAACCAATGGGTTCCTCCTTTCATGGTGTATCCATAGAATAGTCTAAATCACCCTAGGATTTGGAAAGGACCCTATATTCTTCCATGATATGGTATTATCTTATTCAAAAGAGGAAAGAGGGGGTGCATGTAATGGGATAATAAATAAGAGGAATTTGTGGGCTCAAACTCACTCCATCACAATGGGTATTTCCTCCTTATATATCCCTCTAGTACTTTCCCTGGTTAATAATGAATTTACTCATATATTCATAACATATGATTCAATTTCATGTCAGTTATAACCCATTGTAACTCTGGTCATGCCAAATCTTCTAAATGTTTAATCTTATGAAACATAATGATGATAGATTATTTGGATGGTAGATTAAAACATTAGTTTTTAACTTTACACTACCCTTGTTAATAATAAAATAGGATTAACTAATATTATAACCTTTATGATGTTTCTTAGGTTGTATGCTACGACATTGCTAGAGGTAGTGGTATGATATCTTTATATTTCACCATATGATATCCCTAACTAAGTCATATGATATTAATTAGTTCTTAATATATCATACACTATGACACATTGATATTATACATTATGATATGATCCTAAATATATTTTTATTGAATATGTAAAATATGTATAGGCTTTAGGGAATATCTCTATTAATGTCATAATTCAACACACATTTCTTAGATAAGAAGTAGTTAATCACTACGGTTTTAGAGAGGATACACAGGATATTGAGTTGTTGGGTAGTTTATATATTATGGGTTATATGATATTCTCAAGTTTTCTTCAATAATAAAACTTTATAAAATTCGGATGTGGTGATTTGGGATTCTTCTTATACCTCTAATTGTCATAGAGATGTGAATAGAAACTAATTTTGATGGTGGATTCTATGGGTGATAAGTTATTCTAAAAATCCCTATTTATATATGAGGTGAGATACTTGGTGTATTTGGGTTGTGAATTTGGAGCTAATATTTGATTAGAGGGACTTATCTAAGTTCTCAGGTTTCC
Organism: Viscum album; assembly: GCA_963277665.1. Classification (NCBI taxonomy): domain Eukaryota; kingdom Viridiplantae; phylum Streptophyta; class Magnoliopsida; order Santalales; family Viscaceae; genus Viscum; species Viscum album. The sequence goes on from OY728127.1 coordinate 2,021,878,479, forward strand.
TACTTATAAATTATATTTAAGTTTCTTTTTTTGGTTTTTATCTTATTCCACAGATTTTTGTTAACTTGTTGTTTTGTATTTTCTTAGTATTTTCAAGTCATCTTACTGGGTATTTTATACTCACCCCTAAATGGGTTTTTTTCTCACACATGTGATATTATTTTTATGTGGATGATGCGCAAAACAAAGATCGTCTTAGTGGGTGTGGAGCTGGGGCAACTTGTGCAGAGTTGATTCTTTGTGAAACCTAGTTGTGAAATAAAGTGACCTAAGATAAAAATGACATAAATAATACATTAATCTCATGATTTAGACAAAACATCTCAATAATATTCTAACAATCTGAGTACCTAAAGGTATAGTGTCTTGGAAATTATCTATATAAACATCTTATTTTACAAAACATGCAAACATTTCTCTATAATCATGTTCCTATATAACCTTTTCTAGAAATTAAGTATTATATAATCATCTTAATATCCTAGATCATGGAAAAATAATAAAATATTGAGATAAAATTCAAAATAAGGGGAAACATATCATAATTTTTTAGATCATAAACATGAAGGAGAACTTAAGTAAGATATAAATATCTTAATAAAATATCAAAAGAACTTAAATGATAATCATAAAACATGTTAGAGTAATATAATATCATAAAAAATCATCAAGTAAGAATAAATGACATTGAATGTCTCAAAACACTTCTCAATAATCATATAACATATGAACATGGAATAAAAGTTTGGAATACTTTTAAAATAATGCATAATCATGACAACCTGGAATTTCATGGAAAGGAAATGCATTTTGAAATTTTTTCATAACATGATAATCTACTTGGAAATATGTAAAAACCATATGAATTGAAGAACCTTTGTGATAAAACACATCATTCCTACACATATGTGAACAATTTCATTATGCTCATGCCTGAAAAAGTAAATAAACCCATGATTCCCACTCCTATGTAGACAAAATCATTATGTCCATGCCTGATTATCTCATGATATATAAACATAAAAAATGAATTGGAGGGTTATATAAGAACCCACACATCATCATTTATATATATTTGTTCCACTTAAAATAAATCATCATCATATCATAAATAACCCTAAGAAAAATAATGGGTTTCTTAAACATATAAATAGTATAAAATAACATCATGAATTTAATCATTTGATATGGAAAAATTGATCACCCAAAATAATCGTATAATAAAATAAAATATAGGTTGAAACATTAAATGTGAAATAATTGGATATAGATCATTTAATTATAATGAAAACCAAATCATGGAAAGATATTTTTTAAAATATTTTGTATTCATCATTGCAAAAATTCGAGTTATGAGTCTCTTTTAAAAAAAGCATCCTTTGTTTTAAAAAAATGTAAAAAAAGAAAACTGTTAATGGAAATATATTTAGATAGAAAACACTTTTTATCTAGAAATAAAATAGATAAAATCATTCTAAATGGAAATTATTGTAAAATTGAAGTTCAATAATAAATTTTATAACTCAAAGAAAGGAGTTTGAGTTACCAAGTCGCTTACCTTTAACTTTTATTTCCATTAGAGTTCTTTAACCTTCTATATAATGAATATAACTATATTAATAAATTATCTAAAAACATTAACATAAATATAATAACCTTTTTATAATTATTTTATAACCATATATTACAAATATATTAACCGAATATAGTTTATTTCCATTATCATGTGTTGGAACTTTTGGTTGTTTGTTTCATACAAACTTTACGAAGGATCAATTCTCACTAAGTGGTTTCAAATTCATAATTTATAGGTCATTAAATATATAATAATCAATTTTTTCAATGGTTTATTAATTATCATTTTCATTAGGTGAAATTCATGAATGAGGTTTGTGAAAATGGAAGTCACGATGAACTAATTTTCGATGTGTTAACAATCGAAAGGTGATATATTTATAAATATTTTAAATATTAACATAACCTTTACATAATAATTAAAAACATATTAAATATATAATTATTACATGATATTACCATTATATGTAATCCCATAATCATTTATTACATAATCTTTATAACATCATTTGCATAGGCAGGTAAATCATCCCAAATGGTAATGTTTTATATTGTTTTAATGAGTAAGGGAATGTATTTAGATAATGATAATATAACATATTTATAAGCATAAAAAATTAATTTTTATCATATATACTCATTAAATACATTATTATAAGTATCCAAAATATGTGGTGGTAACAAATGGAATCCATTTTTCATGGAGACGGTAGTTTACACGTACACACGATTAACGATCCCATTTCTCGATAAATGGAAGGACTGATCGTATAGGATAAATAATCATATCAGAATTGAATATATTACATGGAAAAATATTTATTCATTAAATCCATACTTTTTACCATCCTTGAGTAGTAGTTATGAAAAATGAACAACATCTCTCCATGGAGGTGGTAGTATGCACAAACACACGATAGATGTTTTGGGTTTTCTTAGTGGATGGAATGGAATAAATTGTTTTTTTTAATTAATAGAATAAAATTTAAGTATAATAATTATATTGAATTAATTATATTAATAATTTTATAGAGTTTTATAATAGTAAAAAAAATAATAAAGAAACATTAAGAATAAGTGAATACTCACGTCGGGGACTTTAATGTTCACTAGAATTTTTCTTTGAAATTAGGGAATTTTTCTAACTAATAGTGACCAAATGATTTTTGAAGTGTGATGTCATTACATAAATATAAATGTTTCATATTTTAAAGTATAAGTTCAAAGTTAAGGTGAGTATTAATGTGATGGAATTTTTATCTTTGTATAAGTGAAGAGTAGGGTAGTTTTGGAAGTAACCCTTGCATTTTCAATAATGTAAAGTTACTATTCACGGTTTAGTGGCCAAAAAATGGAAGAAGTTGGAGTATAAAGTGATTTTGGGTCAATAATCACCTCAAACACTCATTTTGGATACAGACTTGAGTTTTTTAGGGTTTTTTCTTTTAACTTTTTAACTTTTACCCAAATTTACTTTTTCCTTGGTAATTAATTTTTAACCTTAGTAATTAATTTTAATGAAAAAATAATAATATTATCCCTTTCACATGATTAAAACCTTATGATTTTAAATTTGGAAATAATTTTATAAAATAGAATTTATAATGTTCTGAAAAGTTGTTTTTAAGATAAGCACACAACACGTAAAAAAATTTAGAAAAAGTGTGTTTTTAGGATTATATTTTATATGTGAGACATGGTTATTAAAATTATAAAATATAATGACATAAATTGGTTTATAATAAAAAAAATTATGAGGCTTTCATGTGAATCCAAAACCGAATCTCACCTTGAAAATAATTCATTCAAATAAAATACCTAAAATAGTTTTATTAAACTAATATTTTAATTTAGTTCTAAAAATATTGGGAATTGGATTTATAAGATAAAATAATATATTGAAATGAATAATTTTATTCCTTAAAACGATATTTTATTTCTTACATGTTTTCTTAAACTTATAGGAAGAGCTTACATAAGGATAAAATCATAAGAAACTATAATTTTCTCAAAAACTGTATTTTTAAACTAAAAATGACTTTTTAGAAGAAAAAAATACTAAGTAAATTTTGATGTGATTAATTAAAAATTGAATTTTATTTTATCAAATTTACATTCTAAAATTTTTAAATTTAGTTTTTAAAATAGAATACATAACATAAAGAAAATGAATTTTATTGAAAATAAACCTTTTCAATATTAACTCATATTAATTATTTGTCTTCTAAATGTAATATATTTTAATAGCTTAAAATATTAGTTTTTATTATAGATTTTTTAATAATGTTCTTCTAATATGTTTTGGTTTATTTATGTTGGGTGTTTTTTGTAATTCAAGTTATCAGACATAACATCAGTTTTCCATGGACTAGAATTTTGGGTCATTACATGCAAGTTGGTGAGGGGTGTTATTGGCGATCTCTTCCTAGGGGTTCTATTGTGAGGAGGTGTTTTACCTTATTATATATCCATTATACTTGATGGAATTTACTTTTTTATATAGCCTCTTTGGGGATTTTTCTCTATAGAATTATACTGGATAATTGTTGTCTTATGCATTCATTATATAGTTAGTTGTATATATACATTATTATTTTTTGTTGGTTATATTATGTATTTGAGTTGAATATTTATAGAAGGTTGATATAATCTAAGGCCTCCAATGTATATTATTCCTTATTGGTTCTATTATCCAACCCATATCCAATTGGAGGCAGGATTTGGGTGAAAAAATTAGCTTACTGCTAGCCTAGGAGTGGTTTTGATGGGTCATGTCATGTTATAATGGTATCAAAGTTGTTGAGTCCTAGGGATAGATTTTTGAGATAGTAATCATGTATTTTGGTTTAGGAAATTTATAGAAGTGGTGTTAAAGGGGTCATGAGTTTAGCTATCAGTCTAGGGAACCTATTGTAGGTGTTCCAGCCAATGTATACTTATGCTCGAACTTTGATAACTTATTATCCACCCAATAATTATAAGGAACTATTTTTAAGGTACAAGTAAGTTGGTACATGCATCAATAAGTGGTTAGATGTGATCCTTCATCTCCTAACTATGTTGGCTCACCCATATATGTTTTAATAATCATGGGTTTACACTATCTAATAAAGTATTTCCCCCACTAAAATCTAGTGTAGATTCATGGATAGGGCCATCATGATCCCATGTCAGTGCATGAGCCTCACATCATTGATCTATTGAGATATGAGGCATCAATTTAGGGATTTAATTGAGTGGTATTTCCACCTAATGTGTAGAGGGAATATTATATTATGTTTATTCCTATAGAAGACCATCATGATGAGATTAAGATAGTTCTTACTAATCCAAAATATACAACTCATAGGTTGAATTCACTGAACTTTTCTAGATATCTAAGCCTTATAATATTTTAGGAGAGATTGAACCTCAAATGAAAATGGACTAGTTGTAGTTAAGTGTGTTTTTGTTTTTTTCATACATCTACTAATCGAATAATGATTCTTTATTTTAGTTCTTTCATAGTGTAGTGATCCATTAGTGGATATTTTTTCTCATACTCATGATAAGGATTACTCTACCATGGTTAGATTTTTATTTTTCATTAAAATAGAGTTTTTTTTGTGATTTTTAGTATAATTTGAGTTTATGATATATTAGGCCTTCTACGAGGTATTATAACCATATTTGAGTATGTTATGAGCTTCAAAAAGACCAAGAGGTGATCCTTATGTGTGATTAATAGTTTTATTCTTTGATCATGGAATTCCGATCAAGGTCTCCAGAGAAATAGGTTTGGGGTTTTTTTCTTATATACCTACACCCATGCTGGAGTTTAGAGGGTTTTGGAATAAAGGGCCTTATTCATTCAGTTCCACATATGTTCTAAGGTATGTTCAATGTTCTTTTTACATTAGAACATATACTCATCAATATTGGAATGATAATCCTTTTTCTTCATGTATCAATAGATCATAAGTTAGAGGTTCTAGTAGATCCATTAGCCTAATTTTTCATCCAAATACATATTCTAGTAGTAATAATCCTATCACACACGTTTTGTTATAGTTTGAGCTTATTATTAGTAGATAGATAGTTATTACATGGGATTCTATCATGTTGAGATGAGGCCTTATGAGATCATCCTTAGTATGGGTTGATTATTCATAATCCAACTTAGTTTCATCACTATCATAGAAAAGTGTTGTGTTTATGACCAGTTGAGTAGAGGTTCACCTCAAATGGTAAGTGAGACCCTAAAGTGGGATGAGTGGGTCCAAGTCTCAGTGGGTTGTATCTGATTAATCATTGGTGGGTGAGTTTATCTTTTTGTGATATGGTTAATGTAGAATAACAGTTTTCTATAATAGTTGTGAAATAAAAGGGTGTTATCAAAAATTAATTCTATGATTTCCCATGTTAAGTGATCCATTTATTCATTAACTTTCACTCTAGTGTTGTGCTGATTCCATCGGTATATTATTGGATGGCCCAGCCAAGCTTAAGAAGCTAAATATGGAGTTTGAAGGCATTTTGTAGGAATCCTTGGTCATCCCAATACACCCCTCCTTTTTTATATTGGAAAGGAGAGTAGTGGTTTATATAATATTTTTCATAGGTCTAGATATCACCAGCTTTAGATTCATGAGGATAAGATTCTATTGATAGATTTTGAGCATGTTTATATACAATATGTGTTCCTAGTAGTGTCGTTGGGAGTGATAAACATATCTTTTGTAGTGATGAGACCTATGAATTGGTTTGTTATGGTATTGATTTATGGTACCCTATTTTAATCAATTTTGAAGGAGTATTGTTTCAAGTATTTGATATTGTTATTGGATCACTTCAAAATCAACATCTTCTTGGTAAACTCTTGAGGTGTGAGTTTTGTATTTGATAGATTCTTTCTTCTAGGACATATCATCAAGTGTGGTGGAGTAGAAGTTAACCTCTATGAATTTTGAGGTTGTGATGGATAATTTCGTTAGATTGTAACAATAGTATCATGATAGTTAATTCCTTAATCATTATATTTTTTTCTCAACTGATGGATTATGTGCCTAAGAATCCAGCCTTTTATGATTGGTTTTTATGGGATAAGGGGATATTTCTTTTATTTGATCGATGGTGGTGGCCATTAACCTCCTCATTAGGTGATGGTGTATCAAGTAGGTTATATAGATCTTGAGATCATATGTGACCATATATTCTCAAGTAATATACCTAACAGGTTTTCTGAAGGTGGAAAGTGCATCATCCAATACCAAGGTCAAATAGTGGTATTTCCAAGAGTCATGTTTTGGGTACCACAATAAATGATGTTAATCTTGAGTCATTTATAAGATTTTTGTTTCTTAGTGTTGTGGTTTTGACAAAGTATTATATTTTTATCATCATATTTCCATTTTAGTTACCCAGTAAATGAGTTTAATACATAGTTTGTGGTTTTTTCACTTCAATTTTTTGAAAGTGTTATACTAGTCTTTATATCTAAGAGAGAAGGTTTATATAAATGGTTCAAGATTTTATGCTTTATATTATAGTGTAATAGATCACTAATTATATGAATGTGAGTTTCCTAGTGTCTTACGAGGCTATTATAATTTATTTATTAGCTCATTAGTAGATTTTTCAAGGATATAAAACCTAACTAGGTCATATACGATGGTGGATGTTTTTTTTTCTATGAGTAAAATTGGAATATTTTTTGTTTCTAATGATGGTTAAGGAAAATGGATTATCTTAATTAAATTTTTTTCCCTTATTCTTTGTACTAGTTTCATTAATATGTGTGATTTATTAGGGGACAATAATAAGTTAGAGAAAACCTCAAGATCATGCCACATTAGGGTCAATACTGAATATTTCTATCATTTTTCATGGTAACAATGTTTTTTCATGAATTAATTTTTACTAAGTGAAAATCATTCAGATCTCTATTTAAAGGTTTGGATCATAATTCTTTTATGAAGGTACTCTTTTTAACGAAGCATTAAAATGTTGGTGTTGATGGTTTATAGCATTTATTCAGTCATGCATATAAATTTCTATGGATGAGAAATATTTTGGGTGAGAACTATGAGAATATGTTCTTATTAATGTATTACTTGGGACCAATCTTGAGTCAAACATTCCTTTAAGTTGGTAGAAGTCCAAGAATTAAAGTGATGGAAATAGTATTTTATTTTATCATATTTTTTGAGTTCCAAGTTTACATATAATTTAGAATTATAAATATGGATAAGTGAATGTGAGGGTGGACCACCCTCGACCTAATATCCGCATACACTGGACATGGTCATACATCCATATCTTCACCCACTACTAAATCACTCAATGTGGGGTCTATAATTCATGTATCATATCATACCATGACCCCCCCCCCCACAAGGTTGTCCTCAACCCAATACTACAAAGTAAAGGTCCACCTATCACACTAACCCATCCTCATGAACTCTGGGTAGGTCATATCAATCACATTGTCCCATACCTACAAACTATGGGAAGGTATAATTGAACACATTGACCCATACATATAGGCACTAGGTAGGTCCAATCAAACACAACAAACCATCCCCATAGACTCTAGGGAGTTCCATCAATCACACCAACCCAAGCCTCTCATGGAAAGGTTCAAAAATACACGCTTTTAGTAGCATGTAAGATCATTTCCCATCACACAGCTCATCAGATGATCCTAGGGTTCTACTCACACTAGAGATAGACCCTCATTACAACACATCTCAACTCACCCATCAGGGTGTCCACTAGATCCTCTATGCCCATCACAGTCTCTTCTCATCAATACTAACTCATTCTTATCACCTCATGATGATACCATTTCCCAAAGGTCCATCATAGCCCATACCTCAAGGTCTGTTCCACCCTCACCAAATCCCCCCTCCCCCACTCATGTTCCAGCTACCCAGGGACCATCACAAGATAAACAAGTTTAACTAACCCTAGCCTCAACAGGTGGGGTTCAAACCTAATAAAATCCTACTTGGATTCCTAAGGCCAGGCCTTAGTCAACTCCCATTACCCTCACTCGGGTCTCATCTTACATCTCCTTAGGGATATATCTCAACCCATTACTCAAAAGAACCCCCTCTTTTTCACCCTATGCTAATTTTAGGACTCGTATCACTATAAGGTCATATAAAGACTCACTTGAAACTTCAAGAGGGAGTTCCTCATCACATGAAAGAAACACAACTATCTCTCCCATTGCTACCCGGCCCCAATCCTCGCATACCTTCCCAATAGCCTAATGAACCCAAACTAGGTCATTCCTGTCACTCAACCAAAATCCTAAGACCCATATAAATCCTATCATCAACTCACTCAACAACCTATCCCCTTGGTGACATAGTCATCGGGTGATTCTCACTCACCCAATAACTTCTAATCACTTATTCAATGCCTAGGGGCTCAAATCCACATGTCGTCTAGTTAGATATCTATCGGTCACATTCCCCTTACCCAAACCAATTTAGTATTCTTACATACATTCACACCCATTCAAAAACATTCATATGTTTTTTAAAGGGTCCACCTACTTAGAAAATGGAGTTAACCCCTCATCGATCACCGCCATTCCTTTTCCAATCCAACCAAGCCCCATCCACACTCTCGGGCACATATATCATGTCATAAAATATCAAAAATTAATTATAAGCATTTATAATTAATTATTGTATTTAATTTAAATATTAATAATGACTAAAAACCCCTTAGGAATCATCCTATCACCAAAACCTTGATCAATGAGGTGTGGTTCACTCCTAACACACACCCAAACCTACACCACATAAAAGACCCAGTTATTATGATTGTTTCAATGGAAATATTCACATGAATTTTTAGAAACCCTATTAAAATTCATCAATAAACATACCTTCACCCAAAAAAATCCAACAGAATATAGATAGAGTCTCAATATGTCCTCTATTCATGTTGAGAAAAATCCTCATCACGCATGGTTGATTCCACCATGCTCTGGTGGAATCGGCACCAAAACCTAAAACTTAATCACCCAAATTTAGTATAAATGAAGGGAAATCAATATATAAGGAAGGGGAAGAAGAGACTACCTAGAAACACTATAAAATCACACCCAATATCACCCTAAATTATGGGAAGATGGTATAGGGGAGTTCCAGCTGAGGATCTCCTTGTGCACACCCATCCATCAAGAACAAAAGGGGTTAACCCCTTTTTTAAAAAGGGGGAATTACCATTTCATGGTGTATAATGATGTTTCTCTCCATAAACCACCCAAGGATGGGACCCCCAATCCTCTTTCTTAAAAACTCACATTATAAAGCCATGATTCACGACAACAATGGCCTATATTAACTCTTTATTGCAGCCCGACCACTCTATCCTTACTATGATGATTTCTCAAACCCCTAGGTAAAAACCTTTTCCTTTTTTACATTAAAAAACACAATTTAAAAATGTTACAATTCTCTAAACCACATTCTCTGTCTCTTTTTTCAAAAAAAACCATCCATAAAACGAAAAATAAAACTCCTTCTCAAGACACAATGACCCAAAAATCCACAAGGCATTACAAACAACCCATCATAACACATTTCATACATAAGAAGCTATGGTTATTTTCTAACCATGCCTACTAACCTGTTCTATTTTTCAAATCACTAAGAAATCACCATGTTCCTTCCTTGGATTCCAAAAATGCTTCTGCTATGAAACTCCAACAACTAAGCCTGTACACGTAGTATTTTATTCAAAAGCTCATATAATATCCTCAAACCACCTCAACGACATCCCAACAGATAGAAATGATATGTTTCCCATCTCACTACAACTAACTCCATGCCAAAATCACTAGTCATACCTCCTTCAACCAATTTTTCCCAAAAAAGTAAGGCCACAACCATCGATGTGTCCTTAAGTAACACCTACCTCCAACTCAGCATTTCCACTAATGACCCCCACATAGAGGGGAATTCTCATACATTGATCCATATCACCAAATTATCTTGTTATCCCATGTATTATCACCCAAAAAGAAACAATCATGAAATTTCATCACATTATTCACCCCTAAATCATGTGAAAAATCGGGTTTAAAGCCTAAATCATGTGAAAAAATGGATTCACCCCCTAAACCATATCAATAAATGGGTTTACCCTATGATATATGTAATAAACTATGATTAACCCCATGAATCATGTGGTATATCATGATTCACCACTAAATCATGCAATGAATCATGATCCACATCACAAATCATCCGAGAATCACATTGAAACCTCTAAGCCCGATTTCATGCACTAACTTCAACTTCCATAACATCTGAACTTTAAATATAGTATTATCCAAGGAACCATATATTAGTGATTCTTACCTCACATTATTACCTTAGTGTCACCTAGACCATCCACTGACTGGTCTCACCATAACCAAGACCCATCCAATATGAGTTTCTTTCACCCATGATCAATATAATGATCCCTTCCATAGGAGTATCATTATCAACACTATTAAGAACCCAAATGAACACTATTCATGACCCATGCTCTATTTATTAATAGATTTAATTATTGGATGTGGTTTTTCCACTCTCACTTGAGTTACAAAATGAAACATCAACCACCAATGGTGAACTCCCCTCCATATGGATTCCCTTATACTGCTCCTTGATCAATGACTGCAAATGAGTCACATGACATTTCCATGATTCTCCTCCCAAGTCAAAAACACCTCTCATCGATCTTTGACACCATACCTCTCGGATAGTCCATGTTAAGTCATCCACTCAGTTTTAACACACCATGGTACCCCAATCCATCACTGATGTCATCTCTCATCACAAGCGATATCTCCCAGCTCACTGAATCCCATGCCACCATATCCATGAGTGTATAACCATTTAACTACTTCTAAAACTATATTTGGTTTAATTTATAATAATAACCATTTAAAATTGACCTATACGTACCCCATTCACCAATTCACAACACATTCAGGCACTGTGTGTACCCATCACGCAACATCCCTTGCACACCAAGACTTTTCCTTAAAAATTCATGTTAATGATCACTCTCCTACTCAGGATGATTGATCCACTAATAACCTGATCAAAGGTTCTCAACTATTATCTACCCTAGACTCAACTAAACACAATGGATATATACTCTTGTTAAACCTAATCATACCTCACTAGACTCGTGATCACATGATTCTCATCCCATCTAACCTAGTCTAATGCGCCTAACCCACTAAACATGCCCCACTATATTTCGTTCACAACCAACTGGAGAATCCTTGGAACTCCTCTTCAATATCAAGGAATATCACTCATTCCAATATCTATCACATGACCACCAGTCACCTAGGATCCATTCCAAACTATAATCATCCACCAATGCTCCCACTATGCTACCTGAAAGTGCATCATAAGAACCAATGGGATAGGAAACCAATCATTCCTTCCCTATCAAGATGTATATATACCAAAGATTCCCATATGTTATTTTCATCATGAAAAAACAAGTAATTTTCCATGATTTTATCTATATTCCCTTAGGGTTTCTACAAAACCACCTAGTCTAGTTAATTAGAGTGCCATAAAAATCTATATATAAAAATTACATATAGGTTGTTGTTGACACTTTAAATAACCAAAAAATATACCAAAAACCAATAAGGTTCCATAATTATAAGGTAAACTCATTCCTATCCTCATATTACCTCTCAATAATACCATTCCCCCATCAAGTCATCACAACTAAATCAAAAGCCCATATAGACCCACAATGTGTCTCCATACATCCCTTGATGAAGGGAATATATTTCCATCTCTATAGAACCTCCCATTATATAAAACATGTCACGAACCGAATCTGGTCGCCGCCAAAACCGGCACCCGACCCGACCCGTGGCAAGTCCCGAAGGGCGTTCCCAATCCCCATGGGCTGGAAAAAGTGCCCGGGTATCAAAAACTAAAAACTGGGAATGATTTACCTGAGTTTTTATACTTAAAACAACAAATGAATCCAAGAAATCAAATCTCGATTTTTCAAACCAAAACATCTTTTACTAAAATTCAGAACTGAATTACACAATTTTAAACAATGTTTGAACACCATTACAAAGGTATAAACCCAAGAAAAGACATCCTAAGAACTTCCACATGGAAAGAGGCACCGCCCTCAAGCCATCTCCACGACATTGCATCACGATGGACCGCTAAAAACCCAAAACAAAGGCATAAAACCTGTACCCAAACATGTGACATAAAATAAGAAAGTCTACTTACACCCAAAGGTGTAAGTAGGGTGTGAGAGAAAGCCCAGTAGGATACCACCTCTAAGAGATTCCATGTGATAAACATTTCATGACAAAAATCATTGCAAGTTTTGTAAATAAGAAATGCTTGTTACAATTTTCTAAAGGATGCAATAATAAATGAAAACAGTTTTCATGTGGGATAATTTTAAAGGACCAATAATTTTAAAATAAATAACAGAGCTATAGAATTTTTCAACCAACAATACCATATATTGACGGTAAGTAAAAATGATCTAATGAGCACAAGTAATAGGAAATAACCCCTAGGTACTAGCTAGCTGTGGGTCCCAGGTACCTCGTATCTCGGTGAGAGTAACCACAAAAAATATTCATTCTCATGCACGAGCCACTAGTAGGGATCATACCCATAACCTAGTGGTCCTCAATCATCATCATCATAGTTTAGTTAGAGTTGTAAGCGTCAATCTTGCTAAGTGAAACTGAGGCCAAACCCTACGGATTCACTAGCATACTAGTACATGTCCACCCACCTAGATACCCAGGTTTTCCCTTTGTGCTCAAACAAGTTCAAAAATCCAAGAAATATAGTTTTCACATGAAAATATCACTTCCACATCACACATTAACCAAACAGCCCCCTGTACATCACACAAGTCACAAATCCCACTTTTCATTCAAATGCATTTTGAAATCAAACATACACCAAAATTTCCTACAACAATTTTCACATTTCTTTAACACTTCCACAAATACTTTAAACAATTTTATAAAACCATTATAAGATATTAAACTCGCATAACAGCCCACACACATTTCACATAATACCCTTCTCACCTTCACAATTCATTTTATCAATAAACTCACATGAAACATCCCACACCCGTGTTTCGCACACAAAACACAATTTAGTAAAACATTTCGGCAATTTATAAAACATTATAAAAATGTTTGACATATCAAATCACCACTTTACCATTCAAAAACCCACATTAGGTGAACACAATCACCCAAATAGTACATATACACTCTTTACCAACTTTGTTTAACCAAATAAAACATTTTCAATTTTTATAAAACAAACCCAAGAGTTATAACCGCTGTTTGCACACTAAACCCATTTCAAAACCCTCATTAAAAACCAAAATCATACTAATACCAATAAAAACAGAACTTTCATCCCTAAAAAAATTATTAAACCACCCCCAAGTGTTATAAAAATACATCAAATAATACCACAAAGATACACATGAAAAACACACGTTTTCATAAATCACCTTCAAGAAGTACAACACGGTTTTACACCTTAAACTCATTCAAAAACCTCTTTTCAAGGCCCACATGACAATAATGAATTAACAAAATTGAATTGGAATCCCATTTCAAGACTAATAAATCACTTTAATATGTTATAAACTAAACCCAAACATTACCCCAATAGTCACACATGAAAAGTACCCAATTTCAAGCTAAAATACAACTAAAAACTTAAATGTTTAACCAAATCCATCAAAAACAGTTTTCAAACCACACAAAACAGATTATAAACATACTAAATTAATAAACCAAGCAATATGAATCATCACAAAAGGGTTACACATGGAATCACCTACCTTTTGAGTCGAAACCCTCAAAACTTGGTGCGAAACCTTAAGCGCACCACCGCCGCGCCACAAGGAATATAAATCCAGACCTAGAACACCAAAAATTGACCCCAAAGATACCAAATCAGACATAAGAATCGAACCCCAGCTTCTGGATATGAGGAACTTCAAGAAAGAGGAAATAAAACTAAAAGAGGATGGAAGGAACCAAGAAGGAATTCCCTTACTTGAACTATCTTGAAGAAATCGGCCCCAATCCACAAAAATATGAATATACAAGTACCCAAAACTGGTATGTAGGTTCTAAGGAGTCATATTAGGTCATGTGGGGACTGAAATGGGGGGAAAAGGATAAAAATTGAAGTAGTTATGAAATATTCATTTTACCTCGTCAAATCTGGTCGATTTGAGAAATAGTATGAAAGATCTCCCTACTTTGTGGTTCACCTGAGCTCCAAAATTTTTAAACCGATAATGGTGGTGATCCTAGGGATATTGTCTTTGAGAGGGATGTGTAATCATGGGAAAACAGTAAAAAATGAATGAGATATGGAAAATTTAAAAAAACATATTTAAAGCGGGAAATGGGCCTACGGGCAGGCCCATTACCTTAATCAAAAACCCAAATCTATCATGATTTTGGATTTCTATGTGGTCCAAAGGGATATGGTGATTTTAATATCTCAGGGTATGCCAATTGGGAAGTGGAATGGGTTTAAAATAGTAAAAATAAAAAGAGTTATAGATGAAACGAAATTATTTTTTAAATCTGGAATTGGGCTCGCGGTTTGGCCCAAATTTTGAAAACCCACCATTTTCACAAAAATGAGTGGTAAACCCCCCAAAAAAATCCGGAATGGAAATTAAATTAAATATGAATATATATAAAATTCACGGGTGTGACAATTATCCCCACCATAAAACTTTCCGCCCTCGTAAAGCCACATCAAGGACAAAGAAAAACAAACAAACTCAACTGAAAGGCACAAATGGACTCCTTTGCTAAGCTTTGCCCCAAAAGGCCAAAACACCTCTAGTGATCAATTAAGGATGGAATAATTCACAACCAAAACATACACCTCTTTAATGAAATGATCAAGCACATTCAGATTTATCCTAAAAGAAAACCCCTCAAAAACTATCTGAACAAGGCTCAAGAAATTTACCCAACAAACAAGAACATCAAACAAGGTTACACTTACTGTGATATAACTAAACCATTGGGAACTCTCCAATCCTAACATTTACCCAAGGAAGATGTAGGTGGTTTATAGCTCTGAACAAGACTACCCACTTCCAATCCAAGACCAAGGACAAAAGTGAGTTACTGGTACAAGGATACACAAATGTGACAACTGGGCTCCGCCCACCTGTTTCCCCGCAGACACGTGGGCCCTACCCTAGGTCCCACCCACGTGCATGAACCCGAACGGGTTATCTGACTGATGATAATCCCCACAGGCCAACACGTTTCCTTTCCAGTGTGTTTTGTCCTCACTCACACACACCATGGGAAACTTCCCAGAAGGCCACCCATCCTGATCACTACTCTCACCCAAGCATGCTTAACTGCAGAGTTCTAATGGGATTTGGTGCATTAATGCTAGTGTGATCAAACCCTTTAATTGTTTATAAAACTATATTGGAAACACTTTTGAAAACCAACTTCAATATGGTTCCTGATTTCAAAAGAGGTGTAAGCACACTATTTTCCATTTCAAAATAATTCAGAAAATTCAGTTCCACCATTTCATAAATCAAACCATTCCCTCTTTATTTGAGAAATCATTTCACAAAAACATTACGCTTCGTAAAACCAAGTCACTTTAAAACCAAAGTTCCATGATTTCAAAACTAAAGCACAAAACAATGCGAGAGGAAACTAGTTCCAGTGGGTGACATGGAAATATGGTTGGTAGCCATATTCCATTCACTTTACCATCATAGAGAGTGTTCTAGGGAATATCCCTAGCTCCACATGGCTTGCTAGACCCTGCAAGCTCACTGAGACCATTAACCCAACTCTCTTTTCATTTCCCCTAATCATCATCAGACCAAGAAAACCAAAAGACAGATAAATCCCGACTTCCCTTGGCGACTTGAATCCCGACATGAGGTGTGGTGATCAAGCACACTACCCATAATCGTAATTTCATGTCCTGACAATCTTAACTCCAGACTATCCCGACTATTTCCCAAATAACATGACTCAAATAGAGCGAACCTGGCTCTGATACCATTTTATCACGAACCTAATCTGTTCGCCGGCAAAACCGGCACCCGACCCAACCCGTGGCAAGTCCCGAAGGGCGTTCCCAATCCCCACAGGCTGGCACAAGTGCCCGGGTATCAAAAACTGAAAATTGGGAACGATTTACCCGAGTTTTTATACTTAAAACAACAAATGAATCCAAGAAATCAAATCTGGATTTTTCAAACCAAAACATCTTTTACTAAAATTCAGAACTGAATTACAAAATTTTAAACAATGTTTGAACACCTTTACAAAGGTACAAACCCAAGAAAATACAGCCCAAGAACCTCCACATGGAAAGAGGCACCGCCCTCAAGCCATCTCCATGACACTGCATCACGATGGACCTCTAAAAACCCGAACCAAAGGCATAAAACCTGTACCCAAACCTGTGACATAAAATAAGCAAGTATAATTACACCCAAAGGTGTAAGTAGGGTGTGAGAGAAATCCCGGTAGGATACCAACTCTAAGAGATTCCATGTGATAAACATTTCATGACAAAAAGCATTGCAAGTTTTGTAAATAAGAAATGCTTGTTACAATTTTCTAAAGGATGCAATAATAAATGAAAACAGTTTTCATGTGGGATAATTTTAAAGGACCGACAATTTAAAAATAAATAACAAAGCTACTGAATTTTCCATCCAGTAATACCATATACCTACGGTAAGTAAAAAGGATCTAATGAGGACAAGTAATAGGAAATAACCCCTAGGCACTAGCTAGATGTGGGTCCCAGGTACCTCGTATCTCGGTGAGAGTAACCACAAAAAATATTTGTTCTCATGCACAAACCACTAGTAGGGATCATACCCATAACCTAGTGGTCCCCAATCATTATCATCATAGTTTAGTTAGAGTTGTAAGCGTCAATCTTTCTAAGTGAAACTAAGGCCAAACCCCACGGGTTTACTAGCATACTAGTACATGTCCACCCACCTAGATACTCGGGTTTTCCCTTTGTGCTCAAACAAGTTCAAAAATCCAAGAAATATAGTTTTCACATGAAAATATCACTTCCACATCACACATTAACCAAACAGCCCCCTATACATCACACAAGTCACAAATCCCACTTTTCATTCAAATGCATTTTGACATCAAACTTACACCAAAATTGCCTACAACAATTTTCACATTTCTTTAACACTTCCACAAATACTTTAAACAATTTTATAAAACCATTATAAGATATTCAACTCACATAACATCCCACACACATGTCACATAATACCCTTCTCACCTTCACAATTCATTTTATCAATAAACTCACACGAAACATCCCACACCCGTGTTTCGCACACAAAACACAATTTAGTAAAACATTTCGGCAATTTATAAAACATTATAAAAATGTTTGACATCTCAAATCACCACTTTACCATTCAAAAACCCACATTAGGTGAACACAATCACCCAAACAGTACATATACACCCTTTCCCAACTTTGTTTAACCAAATAAAACATTTGCAATTTTTATAAAACAAACCCAAGTGGTATAACCGTTGTTTTCACACTAAACCCATTTCAAAACCCTCATTAAAACCCAAATTAATACCAATACCAATAAAAAAAAGAACTTTCATCCCTAAAACAATTATTAAACCACCCCCAAGTGTTATAAAAATACATCAAATAATACCACAAAGATACACATGAAAAACACACGTTTTCATAAATCACCTTCAAGAAGTACAACACGGTTTTACACCTTAAACTCATTCAAAAACCTCTTTTCAAGGCCCACATGACAATAATGAATTACCAAAATTGAATTGGAAGCCCATTTCAAGACTAATAAATCACTTTAATATGTTATAAACTAAACCCAAACATTACCCCAATAGTCACACATGAAAAGTACCCAATTTCAAGCTAAAATACAACTAAAAAATTAAATGTTTAACCAAATCCATCAAAAACAGTTTTCAAACCACACAAAACAGATTATAAACATACTAAATTAATAAACCAAGCAATTTAACTCATCAAAAAATGGTTACACATGGAATCACCTACCTTTTGAGTCGAAACCCTCAAAACTTGGTGTGAAACCTTAAGCGCACCATCGTCGCACCACAAGGAATATAAATCCAGACCTAGAACACCAAAAATTGACCCCAAAGATACCAAATCAGACCTTATGATCTAACCCCAACTTCTGAATATGATGAACTTCAAGAAAGAGGAAATAAAACTAAAAGAGGATGGAAGGAACCAAGAAGGAATTCCCTTAAATGAAATATCTTGAAGAAATCGGCCCCAATCCACAAAAATATGAATCTCCAAGTACCCAAAACTGGTATGGAGGTTCTAAGGAGTCATATTAGGTCATTTGGGGACTGAAATGGGGGGAAAAGGATGAAAATTTAAGGAGTTATGAAAGATTCATTTTACCTCGTCAAATATGGTTGATTTGAGAAAGATTATGAAAGATCTCCCCACTTCTAGGTTCAACTAAGCTCCAAAATTGCGAAACCGATAATGGGGGTGGTCCTCGGGATATTGGATTTGAGAGGGAGGTGGAATCACGGTAAAACAGTAAAAAATGAATGAGATATGAAAAAATTAAAAATATATATTTAAAACAGGAAATGGGCCTACGGGCAGGCCCATTACCTTAATCAAAAACCCAAATCCATCATGATTTTGGATTTCTATGTGGTCCAAAGGGATATGGTGATTTTAATATATCATGGTATGACAATTGGGAAGTGTAATGGGTTTAAAATAGTAAAAATTGAAAGAGTTATAGAAGAAACGAAATTAGTTTCTAAATCTGGAATTGGGCTCGCAGTTTGGCCCAAATTTTCAAAACCCACCATTTTCACCAAAATGAGTGGTAAACACCCCAAAAAATCAGGAATGGAAATTAAATGAAATATGAATATATAAAAAAGTCACGGGTGTGATAAAAAAATATCCTAATATCAAAAGTAAATACATAATGGTCTAACTAATTATAATGATGCTGAAAATTTATATAGGAATGCTCTGTATAAGTTTTGATTGATGCTTTAAATAAATGAACCTCTCATTAGTCAACAATCATAGGAAAGCACATGTATTTCATGTGAATAACATGTTTATATTATGATTCATGAACATTTCCTCTTTCTAATGGATCAAGATCCATAAACCATAAGAAATTATAAATCCAAAACTCAAGTTTGTCGCCTAAGGTGAAATCATACAACTGTTACATCAAAAACCCAGAATAGTAATCCCATTCCCCCTGTAACATAAACTTCCTACTATAAAAAGTGTTCTCAATGCACTAATATGATATCTATCACAATATATAACACACTCCTAGACCACATGTTACCATATCCAAAAATCATAAAATATAACAACATTATGATGCCATTTAGTGATTCCCCAACCTAAGCCGCGTCTGATCCAAAGAGCCATAAGGCCTCAAGCGCACCTCCCCATATGTTAAAGGCTACCGACTAGTGGAGAGGGTCTAATAAATATTATGGGGATACTATAACCTTGAATAAAAGTGAAATAAATAGTAGAAATTACCAATAATAATACACATATATAAACACATGAGTACACAAAATAAATAATAAATAGATAAAATAACATACATGATGCAAGCATACAAAACATAAAATTAATCACTCACTGGGATAATCCCAAATACAAAAAAAATAACATACACACAAACCCTACTAACATACTTGATCCTCACACATCCTATCTCTACATATGCTCTAGATTCACTAGCCCAATCCACTTTACGTATCATGCTCTAACCTAAAAACAAAGATATAAGGTATACATGTGCACTGAGATTCTCATGCAGGGTGTGAACATAAAACTCAGTAGGGTCTCACCAAGAACCCATAATATATGTAATTTTTTTTATATGTATACATGAGGAAAATAAAAATATTAAATAAACATACTCATTGATTCATCATACACTAACCAGGTTTCCATGACACTTGATGAGATACACATTCCCATCAAGCCAATGGGTGCTAACCAAGCTGCCCTAACAACTGAACATTCTTTCTTTGGTTCCATGAAAAAATCCACTCATATCCTCATTCCACCATAACTGACTCTTGATCCATACCTAAATACTCAGCGTATGGTAGCATCCAAACCTCGAGCTGATACCATCAGACACTAGGCACTATCATACATCAATATCTTGATACACTATTGAATCACTCGAGGTAGGGTCCATCAGTCATGTCTCATATCACACTCTGATCTCCCCCTAAGGGTGGTTCTAGACTCAATACTACTAATTATAGGTCTACCTAGAACACTTTCCCATCCTCTAGGACTCTAGGGAGGTCACATAATTCATTTTGACCCATCCATGTAGACTTTGGGAAGGTCCAATCAAACACACCAACCCATCCCCACAAACCCTGGG
Organism: Viscum album; assembly: GCA_963277665.1. NCBI lineage: Eukaryota > Viridiplantae > Streptophyta > Magnoliopsida > Santalales > Viscaceae > Viscum > Viscum album. The sequence continues at coordinate 2,021,899,584 of OY728127.1, forward strand.
AAGATCCAATCAAACAAACTGAACCATCCTTGAATACTCTAAGTAGGTCCATCAATTACATTGGCCAAAAAACTATCATGTAAAGTTCATAAAACACATGTCAGAAGCAAGACATAGGGTCACAACCTATCACATAACTCATAGGATAATCCTAGGTAACTAGTTGCTTGAGACATAGCCACTCATCACAATATATCTCAACTCTCCCATCAGGTAATCCACTAGGTCCTTCAAACCTATCATGGTATCTTCTTATTGATACTATCTCATTCTCGTCACCTAACTATGGAACCACTACCCAAAGCCCCATCCTGGCCCTAACCTCAAGGTCCAGTCTTGCCTCACCAAATCCTCTCTATGCTCCTAGTCCCACTTCCACTATCCCAAGACAATTCATTCTATTAGACCTTGGACCCCACTAACATTGTTTAAATCCATGAAAATTACCCTTGTAATCCCAATGTCAATTCCTAATAAACTCCCATGACCATCACCTAAATCTCATCTCATATCTCTCGAGGGTGATCTCTCAGCTCATCACTCTTAGGGAACCCGTATTTATCACCATACATTAAGTCCTAAGGACTCCTCTCACTAAAATGGAACATCAAGACTAACATAAAACCTCAAGAAGGATTTACTTATCACTCACAAGACACATAGTTATCTCACTTGTCGCTACTCAGCCCCAAGCCTCTCGTTCATGTCTATTAGCCCTAGGAATCCAACCTAGGCCATTCCTGTAACTCAACACAAATACCAAGTCCCGTATTGGGACTCTTATAAACTTACTCACCAATATCACCCCTTTTATATATAGATTTTTGGTGATTCCCACTCACCCAAGTTCTTCTAAGAACTTCTTCCATGCCTAGGGGCTCAAATCCACCCTTCATCTAGCTTGGAGCTCTCCTGATCTCTATCCCCTTACCAAAAATCATGAATCATTCACATAAACATGCACAACCATGCATAAAAATACATATGGTTTTTTATTAAAGGGTATACCTACCTGTAAAATGGATTTAACCCCTCATAGAGCTCTACCAAGACTTTTCCAATCCAACCAAGCCCCATCCATGCTTCTGGGAAACAATCTCACACCATAAAACATCCAAATTTAATTATAAAAAATTATAATTAATTATTTCATTTAGTTTAAATAGAAAAAAATTCCTAAAAAACCATTAGGAATCATCTTCTCATTAAAACCACAGGCAATACGGTGTGGTTCACTCTTTACATTCACACAGACCTATTCCATGAAAAATCCCTGATTATTGCACTCTTTCCAATAGAATAAGTCACCTAACTTCACCAAAAAAACATATAAAAATTCATGCAGTGGTGTACCTTCAATAATAACACTTCTAATAGTGTGAAGAGATCATTTGGAACATCCTCTATGAAATCTGAGAAAAATACCCATCATGCACGGTCGAATCCACTATGCCCTTTTGTAATCAGTGCCAAACTATAAAACAAAATCACCTAAAATTAGCGATGATGAAGGGAAAAATTAAAGGGGGTAATAATATGCCTAGAAATTCCGCCAAATCACACCCAAGATCTAACCAAACATAGAAAATAAGGGGGAGGGTGAGGTCTGGATGATAACCTCCCCACGCATGCCAATCTATCAAGAATAAAAGGGGTTGAGTCCCTTTTTAAGAAAGGGATCCCAAACCTTTTAGGGTTTGAACCAATGGTTGAAATTATGAACCGCCATGTAGGGGACCCCCCCCCCCAGTCCTCTATCCTAGAACTTGAGTTGTGAATCCATGATTTACAATGTGAAGGGCCTGCAGAAACTCCCTATTGTGGCCCAGCCACTCTGGCCTTCCTCTGGTGCTTTATAAAAGACCTTGGTCACCACCCAAGCCTTATCCCCATACAGAAACACCATTTTAGGACATTATAATTCTAAAAACCTCATTATGAGTCTTTTTTCTCAAAACTAACCATCTAAAAAATGAAAATTCAAACTCCTCAAAAGGTAATGAGTTGAAAATCCATGTGGTTTTATATATCACATGCCTGGATAGACCAAAGGTCCCATATTCCATGTATTATACTATGCACATTATGTAGGTTAACCCCTCTTGATAGTTTAGTGGTAGTACATTCCCAAATATCACCCGTGTATAGATAATCACATGTCATATACTAGGTATGTTGTACCTCTCGTATCCCCTCGTGGTTTAATTTTCATGATCACAATCACTTTCATGTTTAACTAATTGTGTTTTAAGTGTTTTTGTTGATAGGCAATTGATTGCCAAAGGATTGGCCCAAGAAAGCTGGCAAAGTGGACTGAATTGCAGTCCACCGGCCAACCGGTGTGATAGCACCGGCCAGCCGGTGGACCTGGCAGAGGCATTGCCCACTGCCAGGTTCCACCGGTCAGCCGGTGGCTCTGTCACCGGCCAGCCGGTGGCACCCAGATGAATAGTGTGAGCTACTGTCTCCCCACCGGCCAGCCGGTGGCTCCTCCACCGGTCAGCCGGTGGAGCCTGGACCAAATTCTTATCCTCTGCCAAGGCACCGGCCAGCCGGTGGCCCTGCACCGGCCAGCCGGTAGCCCAGTCAAACTAGCCGTTGGCTTTGACCAGTCAACCCTCTTTTGGCCTCCAACGGCTCCGAAGACTTCACCAACGGCTCCGAAGACTCCCCAAGGGTTCCATGCCTATAAATAAAGGCCAAAGAAGCCCTGGACACTAACCGGAACCATACGGAATCCCACGGACACCTTGTTGATCATTTGGCGTACCTCCGGCGCATTCCTCCAAGGGAACCCCAATAGCTCCAACTCAATTCCACATCCAAGGAGCTCCATCATAGAAGCTTGGGAGTGCACGTCTTCAACTCCAATCATCCTCCGGCGCCCAAGGCTTCTCCAAATACGGTTTTTCATTGTTTTATTTATTTTGAGCTTAAATTTGGGTTTGTGCCTACAAACCCCAAACTATTTCTTCATCCCTCTTTCTTTTGGGTTTCACATCACCATTAAGGTGTGAAAAGGTTGTCAAGCTTTCCTTTAAATAGCTTGAGAAATAGGTGAGCTATCCTTCACCTGTAAGAAGGATAGTGGGTTCTTACTCAACCATTAAAAGTAAGTGGGTTCTTGCTCAACCAATAAAAGCAAGCTGTAATAGGTCCTAGTGCTACCTCAAATCCTAGTGGGTTTCTTGCTAAAACCATTGAAAAGCAAGCGGTAGGAATCTCTCAACGGTTGAGTTGGGAGCGGAGACGTAGGTCGGGTTTTGGCCGAACTCCGTTAACAATTTCTTGTGTGATTGCCTCCTTTATTTTCCGCTGCATATACTTTGATTTCACTTTGATTTTAATTTGTTTAGAAGGCAATTCACCCCCCCTCTTGCCATCCTTCCCGTTTTTCTCCGACTCAACAATTGGTATCAGAGGGATATTTTCAATAATTCCTTAACCGATTTCAAATTAAAGATCCTATTTTTTGATGGCTTCTACCGCTTCTTCCTCTCAATCCCCCGAAGGACATTCTTTGGATCGTGCTCCATTCTTTGATGGAGCCGATTATACTTTTTGGAAAACCCGCATGTCAACTTTTCTTAAAAGCATTAGCTATCCTATTTTTAGAATTGTTATGCATGGTTTTACGCTCTCTTCTCCCGATGAGTCTAAATGGACCCCCGCCGACATTGCAAATTTCGAGCTTGATGGCAAAGCCATGAATGCTCTTCATTGTGGCTTAGACCGTAATATATTTAATTGTATTTCTTCTTGCACTTCCTCTTATGATATTTGGAAATATTTAGAGCTAACCCATGAAGGTACTAGCATGGATCAAAAGCAAGAACCCGCTCAAAAGCAAGAACCCGCTCAAAAGCAAGAACCCGCTCAAAAGCAAGAACCCGATGCAAAATCCGTACCCGCTTGCCCACTTCACAAGAAAAGGGCCAAGAAGAAGAAAAAGAAGAAGGCTTTAAAGAAAACTTAGAGTGATAGCTCCTCCTTCTCTTCTTTCTCCTCGAGCGACAATGGTAATAATTGCCTAATGGAAAAACATGAGGTATCTTCCTCCTCTTCCTCCTCTTCCTCCTCTAGTTCTTCTAATTCATTTAATCATCTATCTTATGAAGAACTCTCACACGCTAGAGACCAACTAGAAAAAGGTTTTCATGAATTATCGTCAAAATTCGTTGCTTTGAAAAAGAATTTCAAAAGGCTTTCCTCCGAAAAAGACCAACTTCTCAAAGAGAAGGAGGAACTCTCCCTAAAAATCCAAAATTTCCCAAATGTTGATTCTTTGGAATCAACCATCAAGGACCTTAGAGAATCCCTAGCCAAGTTCACCCAAGGTGAACAAAATTTTTCCAAACTCTTAGGTTCTCAACAAGTATCTAGAACCACCAATGGACTTGGCTACACCAATATAGCTTCCTCCTCCCATGCACCCACTGTTTTTGTAAGGGGGAGCTCTTGTTTTAAATTTTGTAACTATTGCAAAAAACCCGGGCACATGATATATGAATGTAATTGCAAAAACGCCCGGTATGGTAGGCCCAAATCGATTTTTTATTCGGATGAATTCTATAGGAAAAGACCCGCTGCAAGGCAAGTGTGGATTGAAAAATCCCTCTTAGCGAGTCTCTCCGGGCCTAAAATTGTCTCTTTTCAAAATCCCTCTCCCCGGTGATTCATTGTTTTTATTTAGGGGGAGAATTTTCAAAAACCTTGTCTTAGATTCAAAACTTTCAATTCAATTTTTGGTTCAAAATTTTCATTTCAATTTTGATTCAAAACTTTCAATTCAAACTTTTATTCAATCTTTCAATTTCCAAAATTTCAATTGATTTTCAAATCTCAAATCTTGTTTTTCAAATCTCTTTTCCCTCAATCAAGTTCTATGCCCCATTCTATTTTGATAATCACAAAGGGGGAGAAATTTCTTGATTGATTGGGGGAGAAACCTTTTTGATCATGCTTTGATTTATTTTCAAACTATACTTTAAGAATGTTTTCAATTTCAGTATTTTACATTAATTGTTTTGGTGATTGTGATCATCAAAATAGGGGGAGATTGTTGTACCTCTCGTATCCCCTCGTGGTTTAATTTTCATGATCACAATCACTTTCATGTTTAACTAATTGTGTTTTAAGTGTTTTTGTTGATAGGCAATTGATTGCCAAAGGATTGGCCCAATAAAGCTGGCAAAGTGGACTGAATTGCAGTCCACCGGCCAACCGGTGTGATAGCACCGGCCAGCCGGTGGACCTGGCAGAGGCATTGCCCACTGCCAGGTTCCACCGGTCAGCCGGTGGCTCTGTCACCGGCCAGCCAGTGGCACCCAGATGAATAGTGTGAGCTACTGTCTCCCCACCGGCCAGCCGGTGGCTCCTCCACCGGTCAGCCGGTGGAGCCTGGACCAAATTCTTCTCCTCTGCCAAGGCACCGGCCAGCCGGTGGCCCTGCACCGGCCAGCCGGTAGCCCAGTCAAACTAGCCGTTGGCTTTGACCAGTCAACCCTCTTTTGGCCTCCAACGGCTCTGAAGACTTCACCAACGGCTCCGAAGACTCCCCAAGGGTTCCATGCCTATAAATAAAGGCCAAGGAAGCCCTGGACACTAACCGGAACCATACGGAAGCCCACGGACACCTTGTTGATCATTTGGCGTACCTCCGGCGCATTCCTCCAAGGGAACCCCAATAGCTCCAACTCAATTCCACATCCAAGGAGCTCCATCATAGAAGCTTGGGAGTGCACGTCTTCAACTCCAATCATCCTCCGGCGCCCAAGGCTTCTCCAAATACGGTTTTTCATTGTTTTATTTATTTTGAGCTTAAATTTGGGTTTGTGCCTACAAACCCCAAACTCTTTCTTCATCCCTCTTTCTTTTGGGTTTCACATCACCATTAAGGTGTGAAAAGGTTGTCAATCTTTCCTTTAAATAGCTTGAGAAATAGGTGAGCTATCCTTCACCTGTAAGAAGGATAGTGGGTTCTTACTCAACCATTAAAAGTAAGTGGGTTCTTGCTCAACCAATAAAAGCAAGCTGTAATAGGTCCTAGTGCTACCTCAAAGCCTAGTGGGTTTCTTGCTAAAACCATTGAAAAGCAAGCGGTAGGAATCTCTCAACGGTTGAGTTGGGAGCGGAGACGTAGGCCGGGTTTTGGCCGAACTCCGTTAACAATTTCTTGTGTGATTGCCTCCTTTATTTTCCGCTGCATATACTTTGATTTCACTTTGATTTTAATTTGTTTAGAAGGCAATTCACCCCCCCTCTTGCCATCCTTCCCGTTTTTCTCCGACTCAACAAGGTAGACTTTGATTTTTTTTCATATCTTTTTACCCAGGAGTTATAAATGCACATGTGAGTAGTCTATTATTAGAATTTTTTCACATAGAACATGATAGTGAATATGTATTTATCATAAGAATAAGTTTTTAGGGTATTTCAAGAAGGTCATTTTTCTTAGGCTTTTAGGTATGTCAATGGAGTGTGGGTGAGGAATTTTGAGAAGATACAAGGTCGATAATCACATTGGAAACACATTGACACTAGGGTATGGTTCCTTCATATACTTAGTGGAGTAGGTTACCCCTATGTGATAGGGAATGGTTTATCTACTTATGGAGTAGGTAACCCCCTTGGATTATGAACATTATACACAATTATTTCTGGGTCCATAATAGGGTTTGGTATCCCCACAATTGATGTGTACACCTCAATAAGGTATATGTCCCTAACTATAGTTAAAGATAGGTGGTATGGAAGATTAGAATCTAGGTAAATAGAGTTCAGGTACTCCCAAGAGTATCAAGGTATGGGCCTCCATATATAGGGTTGGTATTTTTCTATGTTTCAAGTAACGATACTCTGTAGAGGATATTATATCCTAATTTGATCCACATTTCCCAAATAATTTATAGTTCTGTACTATGGTTTCAAATAGGAAATGTGTCAGATTAGTGGGTCAGGTAATTCAAAAATCATAGATTATATGATATTCTCAGGTTTCCTTTGGAAATAAAACTTTTTGTATTTGTTATGTGGTGATTTTGGATTCTTTATTTACCCTTAATTTACATATAGGTTTGACTAATAGATTAGTTATTGAATTTCTATTATATGGGACATACACTATGTAGAGTATCATTGGTTACATATAAGGTTTGATTCTTAGTGGATCGGGTTCATGAATTTATATTTTATATTGTTTATAGGGGTTTCCCTAGATCACTAAGTTTCTTACCTATAAATAATATATGAGTTTTTTCTATTTTATCACACTTCCTGGAGTTTTGAGATAACTTATTATTCTATATTTTATTTCTTTTTCATGAAATCCTAATGGTTATTTGTATACTCACCCGTTTATAGATTTTTTTCCACATGTGTTATTTTTTTTCTATATGATTATCATATCAAATATGGTCTTTTTGGGTATAGATTTGGTGCATCTTTTATAGATTTGATGCTTAGTGGATCCAAGTAATGTAAGTTGGTGGTGGTTTCTATTGTGATATCTTCATGGGGTTTTAGGGAAATGATATGTGTTCCCTTATTATACATTTTTTATGATTATTGGAATTTTATTTTGTATATAGCCTCTTTGGGGGTTTTCCTATATAGAGTTGTAATAAATAGTTATTGTCTCATGCATTTATTCAGTAGGTTATTTATATACATTATTTTTTGGTGTTAATTATATTTTTTATTGGAGTTGTATATTTTTTGCAGGTTAATATAAAATACTAGTTTAAAGGTAGTTTAATGGTTTATATTGATTATAGATTTAGACATTATTAATTAATGTTACATTTATCTCACCCGCTATTTTATCAAATCCCAACATCATTTGAAATTGGATTTGTAATATCTTATCTCTAAGATATTCTAGTTGTAAGGATATATATTTCCCTTATCATATCACAAAATATGGCCATTAAATACTACACAAAGGTATTTAGGTAATCTTTACTCATTCCAACTGCATTAAATTGCAGTACCTTGATCTATTGAGTAGACTACCAAATCCTTAATCCCTATACTCGGATTTAATCAATATTTTCCTCCAAATTGCATCATGTAAGTTATTGTAACTTATCTTAATATCAATTTGGTTAATTTTACTCTACAATATCATTAAAACTCCCAATAAATGAATAATTCCATAACTATGTCTAGAAAATCACATTGATAAATAGTTTCATTCTAAATAAAGTGATGAACGGCATTTAAAAACTTTATATTTTCTTTTTAGGGATATTAATTGAAATTTATTATGAAATCCAGTTTTACCTACAATTATTATTTATTTATTTTTTAATTCTTAAACAATTAATTAACCATGTACTATAAAAAATATCTATCCAATAATATTTTTTATCTAAGCATGAATATTAATTATTATAGATAGTGTAATCACAGTTTCATTAAATAATAAACAAAAATATATGATATAATCAAGTGTTTTAAACTACTATTAGGTTTATCAAGAAATAATAATCCAACCTAGACCCCGAGAGAAATAATTCCCTAACTTTGGCTTATCTTGAGTTATAAAATCCTCTGTTCTCCTATTTTTCACATTTGATTGAATTATACTTTGATTTATCACTTCAAACACATCATTGAGTAATATTAGGGGATATTAGGTAGTGGTAATTACATTTTATAGATAATATGGACATGCGGTCCCTGATACAATTTAAAAGTGTGGTGATACACATAACTTTAATATCAATTTAATAATAACTATTACTAATTTCATCAATGAAATAATTAAATTAAATTAAATAATAAATCCAAACATGCACAGGTCAATATAACTCATGATAATTCAAATTGTAATAAATTTTCAATGAATTAATCTTTAAAATACATCTCTATGTCCATTAAATAGTTTTAAATTAATTAAAATTAGTTAATTAATTTAAATTCTATTTTTTTATTCCGCTTATGGTCCTTGGACAGTTCATGACCATAAAAACTTTGATTCACACATGGTCTTGATCATGAAAACTATAACTATATCCTTGAGATGAATTTTAGTAAATAAAATTTAAATAATAATTATAAATTAGTGTTCTTTCCCTGATTTGATTTTAAGGATCCAGACATAATTGAAGCGATGGAGTGGAATGAATACTTAAAAATTTTTCCATCTAAACTCAATGAAATTGAATCACGTCTTCTAATTAGTTTATCTAAAATATTTTATAATTAATTATTTAAATAAGATAAATCCCTAGATTAATTTATTTTTGATTTTATTTTCACTCATCATTGACATCACTGACCCAATCACCAATTATATTGACATTTTCATTGCTTTAAGAATCCAAACAAGGATTTTTTTTATGATATTATCACATGTTTCATGAAGTTCTAGAAAATTTTCTTGATATCTTAGGTGTTATCATGTGATAATCAAGTTCTCCATGTCATTGGTTCTTGATCTTATATATATTTATCATACTTTTTATCTAGAATCTTGAGATAAGTGAGTGGATTCTCTCTAATTCTCCCTCTATGACTTGGGAGAAGACTTATATGGATTGATAATTTCATGTCAAAAAAATGACCTATTTTATTTTTTATACTTGGGTTAAAATTTAAAAACCCACTTAATTCCTTTTATTTTAATTTAACCCTAATAAAAACATTATATCACCTGCCTTAAAATAATAATAAAACCTGTTGAGTCAATAAGGTTTTCCTTATGACTTTTCCATTCCTTCTTGTTTTGAAAATCACAAACACCTTATCTTTAAGGAAAATCGCTTTTATAAGGAAAAATGCTTTCTTAAGGAAAATTGCTTTTATAAGGAAAATTGCTTTCTTAAGGAAACTCGCTTTTATAAGAAAAATTATCCTTATCATATTTTCATCAATATTTTTCTTAAGTATAAGTTTCGGATTCACTTTCTCGCAGTCATTAAAACTTTGATATAAAAGCATTCTGTTTTAGGGTTCAGATTCTGGACAAGAACTATAAGGAAGTTTCACTCCGAATTCCGGATATGAACTCTGACTAAGTTCTATTCCAGATTCAGGATACGAATTCTGAAGAAGAATTCTCATTACGAATTCTAATGAAGAAATCTCATTCCGAATTCTCATTAAGAATTCCAATGAAGAATTCTCATTACGAATTCTAATGAAGAAATCTCATTCTGAATTCTCATTGCGAATTCTGATGACGAATTCTCATTACGATTTCTGATGACGAATTCCTATTCCGAATTCCTATTCCGAATTCTCATTCCGAATTCACCTATTAAACAGAATCTGATTATTATTGTTTTATACACTCTGAATCTACTCACTCTGAACCATCACTCTGAAGTTTCTATTCAGAACCTTTTTGTTAGAGTTTAAAACGATGTCGTACATTCTGTTACACTTGTTTTGTTATAAAACGATGTCGTCCATTTTGTTATAAACTAACCGTTGTCTAAGTGACATGTGTATAGGTCCCTCCGAACTTTAAGGAAAATATGACCGTTGGAGAAGGAGCCGACCTTACCTATAAATAGGAGATCATTTGAAAGAGCTCGGTGCTGTTGGAAAAACAACTGAGTTTTGTGCCTACATGTTGTTGAAGTGATTTCTAGAGAGAGAGTCTCTTATTAACTCTCAAAGCTTCGTGCGACTCCGAATGTTGGTGATTACATTCGAGGGCTTCCGGGGATAGGAAGACAGAGGTGCCGACTACCTTAAAGATCGAGGGCTTTCTTGCTGAGAAAGACAGAGGTTGCCAACTACCTTGAAGTTGAGGGCTTGCGGGGATAGCAAGACAGAGACACCGATCTTCGTATCGAGGGCTTACCCTGGTGTGGGTAAGACAGACTTTCTTGAAAGTATAAATCAAGGGACCTTTATCCAAGGTTGTTGGATACCCTTCTCTTTGGGTTAAAAGACTATTATCTTGTTACTAGTAGTTTTACTACTTGTCTTTATTCCGCTGCAATTTTGTATCTTAAGGAAAGTATAACTTTCTTATACTTCCTTACTTACTCTGATTAGTTTAGATTCTATACGCTTTAAGGTAGAATCTTATATTGTAACTTTTTTTAAGTTTCAATTTCTGGAATCATATTTCCGGAACCTACTTTTGGAATCCCTTTCCAAGTTCAGTTCGGTGTTAGAGGTGTTGTGAATTTACTTAGTTTAACTTTGTTAAACTTAGCCCTTTCCTTTTCTTAAGGAAACTCTAGTTATTCATAACTAACTTTAAAGGTTCCAAAGGAATTTTTAAAGTATACAATTCACCCCCCCTCTTGTATATTGAGCATCTCATATTATATTTCGATCCTACAAAACCATTATCATTTTAGATGATATGTAATTATCTAATATAATTTATTAAATAAATATATAAATATTTATTTAAATGATATTAAAATTATATTTATATATAAACCCTTTTTATTTTAAAAATAAGATTTGTGGTTATGGGAGACCCAAATAAAAAATAGAGAACAACTCATAAATAGACCCATTGTAGATGAAGTTAGACCCAAATAATAGCACAAAAATAAACATAATCAGCACCCAAAACCAATTAAATTGGAAGAATACTAAACATAAAACAAAATAATTGGCCTCACAAGTTGGATAATGATCAAATAATAAACAAGGGGTTGGAACCCTAACAACTAATCATTAGATACCTGCTGAAAAACATCGAAACTATTTCATCTCTCATCATTGATCACAGAACAAATAGAATGTAAAAAACATCAATAAAAAATCCAACCATGATCAGGAAAATTAAAATTATAACCATAAACAAAAAAACATTGAAATTAAACTTCAAAGCCTAAGTATAGAGACAATATTAGGAAAACACCATCATATAAAAAATATAGGACAAAAACAACATATCTATATAGAAAAAATGAAGTTGGTGAGGGAAAATTGCAACACTCTAACTCCAATAAACCAAATTCAGTGGTTAACTTATTACATTGGAAAAAAAATACAAGAGATTTCATCCCATGGGATTTAATAGTTTAGTAATCTTATAAGACTATATACATACATGGTTCTCACATTATAAACAAAAAAGATGAAATACAACTTCAAATTCTAGAGATAAATTTATTATATCCTAAATTATATCCCTAAAATAATTCAAAGTTTATTTCTTCAAACTTTAGGGAAGGAGAAAATAATAAAGGGTGAGCTTATATACTCAGTTAGGGAAAAATTACAACAGAAGCTATTACAAAATAACTAAAACATGAATAATATGAAAGAGATAAAAAATAATAAAATATTCCATATAACTAACATCATAAAAGGGTAATATATAAATGGATGACATAACAACATAAATATTCACATGGATAACAATTATTGGTTTCATAATGATAGAATTCATAATGTTGGACATCATAATCTTGCTTTCATGACCTCGTGCCAAGTCATCATACATAAATAGGTAAGGTATAGAGCAAATACCCAAACTATTTTGTCTCATGTGACCTATAAATGCATAAAGGGGTTATAATGGGTCTCACCCACCACTTAATAAGTCTAATTAATTCATCATATGAAACAAATGAATAATAATACAATGAAAAATCAACCTAATTATTTATATTGAAAAACTAGCATATGAAATGTCAATATTTTCCCCAGTCAATAAATATAAAAAAATTATCATAATTCATAAAAAAATAAGTTGGATAGTATAATTATATTATATCCCTATTTAAGTATAACATTCCACAAAATATGTTGACATGGATGAAAAATATCTTTTACAAAGATATCAGAAAGTCACTTTAAAATCAAAAAGAAATATCCTTTTCTTTTCAAAAATTTTTTAAAACTAAAAATTCATAGAATAATGGGGATGAAATTTTTTTGTAAAATTATGGAAACTTATAAGGGAATATTGATAATTAATAATGGTTATGGTAGCTGGAAAATGAGGTTATGCAGTACATGTTAAAAAACATTCATTTCCCACTATGTAAAAGGTAAAAAGTGTGTCATAATGAAAAATGTTTAAAAATATTTTTTATAAAATTTTAAATAAAGTAATAGGTAGTATAAATATAAATTTAAAAATAATTAAAAAGTAAATAATAACCTCTATATATTTTTTTTAAGAACGTGGGCATGGAAGAAAAAGTTCATTAACCCATGAGAAGAGATAAGGCCGGTTTTTATTAGAAACATTCCTTTAGTTTTTTGAGAACCAAATTGATGAAAATTAAAGTAAACATAAAAACCCCATAAATAAACATATTATAATAAAATGGATGGGTTTTAAGAGAGAAATATCATATAATTACCCCAATATAAATGTAAACACAAACAATCCTAAATAATAATGATATTGTTAAATAAACCCTTACCTCAGACATTTTCTTGATTAGTCATGCTATAATATACTTTATAATAAATTTAAAAATAATATAAATCTATATAATATACATATTTTGATATATATTTCTATATACTAATAATTTCTTCTTATCCATTTATTAATAATTGGTTGTTAAAATCAATATTTGAGTGTTAGTTGTTCTGTTTTCCATACATGTTTCATTTCAATGGTTATAATCCTTATACATTGGTCATGGTTCCATCATCTAAATAATTTTAAATGCATTTATAAATAATGAAGCACATTGTTTCATAGAGACGATAGTCTGTACATACGCATGAATGGAATTTTCATTTTTCTAATGGATGAATAAGAAATGAAATAGATAAAGGATTAATTTTAAATAATAATAGCTATATTATAAATATAATATTTATTCATTAAATATATCCTTACTAGTATCCATGTAATGCATAAATGAGAAACGAATCACATCACTTCATGGAGGTGGTAGTCCAAACGTGTGCAAGTGCGACGTTATCATTTTCTAATAGATGGAAAGGAAAGAAGGTAGATAATATAATATCTTTAAAAATAATAATAATTTAAAAAAATATTATATATTCACTAATTTTATATTTATAACCAGTCATGTGAGGCGGTGATGAGAAATAAAATACATCGCTTTGTGGAGGTAGTAGTCCACACGTACCCATGAGGGAAGTTTCCATTTCCCATAGAACAGAAAAGGAGATAAAAAGGGGATTTATCATAAAATTAATAACATTTAATTATATTTTATATAATTATATAATTATATCATCATGTTTATTGTACGTTTGAAGTAGTTGGAAAGAGAAATAAATATAAAGGAACTTGTTTAAGAGTTATACCACTTCTTTGGATAACCTCCTTGGATTACACCTTAAGGATTAATAGGTTAATATGTTAAGGATAATAGGTCATATAGAATGTGGGGATGATATTTTTAGATTTATTTTGATAGGTATTGTCTAATCCAAGTGGATCAAAAGGTGTGAATAAGTAAGAAAATAAGGTTCCCTTTTTATAAGAGGGGGGAGTGGCGCACTTATAAATATCCTTAACTGTAAATTAGTATAAATGTATTACTCACATGAAAGTGGAAAAAAATGAATATAGGATGATTATTAGTCAAAATAAACTCATCCAATAAAATTTATACAAGTTTTTATGACATTATAAACGATATATCTTAGTTTTAAACCCCTTGTTAACTTTTTAACCATTATTATGATGATAAATTTTTACTATGGTTACTATTCATTATGACCAAAAATGAAATTGAAATCATTAATAAATTTGAATTTATTGATTAAATATATTAAATAAATTTCATAATATTAAATTTATTTAATTGGTACAAGTTAATTTTGAAACAAATATGTGTATCTTGATGAAATGTTTTTTAGAAAAATGCCTTTTTAGGTATAAAAATGATTTCATACTAAAATCACATAAAATTTTGATTAACATGGAATTAATTGAATTATTTTCAATAAAATGATAATAATTTGACTTTAAAACCAAACCAAAACCAAAAGTAATCTTTTTAATGCTTGATTTGAAGTAAAGATCCAAAATTGTTTTTTTAATAAAATCATTACTTAGATTTCCAAAATTTCAATCTTAGATTTCTAAGTTCAATATTATATTTTAATTGAATTATATTAATTATTAAATATATATTTGGACTTTAAAAAAATCACAAACTTTCAAGTCAATCCTATGACATGATAATGTCATAAAAGTGATAATATTGAAAAAAAATGTAGTTTTCACTATTCATCAAAAAATCAACTATTTCTAAAAAATCCAAAAAATAATAATCATAGGTAAATTTTGATATTATGTTTCTAAAACTATTTTATATTTTATCAAATTAAAATTTTAAAATCTATAAATTGAACTTTTAAATAAAATTATGAATAAATTCTATTTCTATAAAAAATAGAATACATGTAGAAAAAGTTTTAGTTTACATGTTGTAAAAGACTCTTATATATTACAATCTCCCCCTAAATAATTTCATCTTTGAAATTGTGATTAATTACAATTCTTAAATAAATGTGGTCATTCCTTCCTCTTATCTTCTTCAGACTCTCATGTTGCCTCCATTGGTTTGTCATTTCCCTAAAGGACCTTCACTAGTCAAGTTGTCGAATTCTATAGCACTTTCTCTCTAGTGTTAAGAAATTGGATATTATATTAATTATATGAAAAGTCAGGTTCCAACGCTATTCATTCATAGTTTATTAAATGCATTAGATCTGGTATATGTTTTCTTAATAAAAAATATGAAATATTTCATGTACTTTATAGTGGTTGGGAAACATAGCCAATCAATAAGTCGTAACTCTAATTCTATCTAAATTTTCATAAGGCCCAATATACCTAGGGATTAAATTTCCATTTTTATTTAATATTATAACTCCTTTTCCTTGATACACCTTTAAGAAAATATGATCCCTCTCTTTAAATTTTATATCCTTCCTTATAACTTATTTTCCTGCTTTGAGTTGGCATGATATGATTTTGAATATCCCATACTTTCATAGTTATTTTTGGAGTTGGTTTCCTAGGACCAACTATTTTTACTTTTATTACATATATATTCATCTATTTGAATATTAATAAAATATCATATTACATATTTTTCATTGTTCTTCATGAATTTAATTTAATAATATCCTAGAGTATTAGTCACATTGATAAGTTCATGGTAGTTCCCCACTATGACAAGAACATTGGGATGTTATGAAGATATTATTAAATATAGTTTTTTATTTGGATAATGTAGTACGATTGGTAAATTAGTATATATACTTTTAGGTGTGAGTACCCATAAGTGGATGAGTCCCCTTCTCATAAAGTTCACACTTGGTAATCTTTAAGATGGGATATTATGATAATAGTCGCACCAGTTGAAATTATATATATTTTTGTGTCATTGGATATTCCTATCTATTATCATGTGTAATGGTCATTATACTTTAATATTATCTTTGATACATTTCATAAATCCTGAAATTATATTTACTAAAGAAAATTTTCACGCCATATCTTGGTATGAAGTAGGGTATGTTGGGTGGGTCATGAAAGACATGTTATTAGTGGATAAGTTTAGGAAGGAGTTTTCCCTTCCATAATTATGGAAGTTTATATATATTCCCTTTGATTGGAATAGAACCATCACATTAAATTCCATGGCCATGATGTAACGACATGTTTATATTAGATAGTCAAAGAATGATGTATCTATCATATAGGTTGGTAACACTAATGTGAAACTTTCTTAATGAGTTATTGTGACAAAGGGATTATATTACACAGTGAGTGTTTGTATGTGTTTATCGATGTTGCGACATTATGTTATTTATCTTGGGTGCCTTAACCTATTACTGGACAATAATCTTGTACTTTAGGTATTCCCACCTAATTATAATGAGAAATAATCCTAGATGGCCACACACTAAGTGTTCCCATTGATCTCGGTTAAATTATATTTGAATTTAATTAATAGAATAAATATTATTCTCAATACCAGGGAATAATTTTATTCATGTTTTATCAATCATAAATATTTATTAATGAATGACATATTTTATTAAATATATATTTAGGCATTTAATAAATGTTGAGGAGTTCGAATGGACCAAGACTGCATCAAGTGAAAAAATATTAATTTACAATCCAGTTAAATAATATTTTTTATCACACAAGTTAGAACACATTCCATAAAATAATAATATTATTATTATTAATAATATTATTATTATTAGCATGTATTTTAATAAATTTTATTATATTATTTAAGGGTCAAAATAAATTTAAATAATATATTAACATAAACCCTATATTTATGTCTATTATATGGAAGTAGTCAAAAATTAAGATATAGAGAATCATTGCATACAATAGATTTCTCTCCTGAATTTATATTTCTCTCTCCCTCTCAATAATGAGAAACACAAGAGAAATTTCTTCAAGATCGAAGGGTGAGATATCAACACAAACAACGTAAGAAAATTGATTCATTGCGCTAGCACCCAAAAAGTAATTGGTGTTGCTCTGAGATCAAAGGACCACATGTGGATCACCATTAGAGGGATTATACACTTGAATCTTTACATCGCAACAAAGTTAATACAAAAGGGTTTTTAGAAGTTCAATATCATCAATAAAGAAAGTATCCTAAGACAAGGTAATCATTTCTTTCAGATCTAAATAAATTAATTATAAATTTAATGTGTAAGATCCTCTCTTAAGGTTCTGGTACATTTAATTAAAAAGAAATTTAAAATATTTTTTCCACCACCGGTGCTTCTACTATGCTCGGAACTTGCAAGTGGTATCAAAGGGGTCACATTTAAAATTTATAATTATTTATTTGATTGTTGATATATGCACAATATTGGTTAGATTTTCATTTCCTATTATTTGTTCATTAATATTATTTGAATTAACATGTTATCAACATATTAATCATGTTTTTTCAGTGTTACATTTTCTTAAAGGACTAAGAAAAAATGTGTAATGACTAGAGATGTCATTGGGATTTGATAAGGAATCTGTCTGGATGGCATGGGACTACACAACATGTAATCAGAGCACACATTGTGTATCCAAGTTCACTACACCTAGCTGTTTTGTGGGATACATGACATGATGAGTAATTAATTATATGCATAAAATTAATTGTAAACTGCATGTAGACACAGAAAACTTAGAACACGGTGTGTAGCCATCATACATTCCCTGTAGTCTATATGGGTTAGCAGTGAAATTCATGCAATATATGTGGTTATTATACATGGTCAAACTGTGTGATAATGAAAGGATGGAGCATTACTTATATACACAATGTTTATATGGTGTACACGGTGTGTATTTAATCATTTCCTCAACTCGAAATACACTTCAATCTATTTGATGAGAAAATATGACACACGTCATAAGAGATACATGGTGTGTATTTGGACTTTTAACATCATGTAGTCTTTCATCTGAGAACACAATGAGTCTTTTGGTGGGTTGTACATGCACACAACATTCAGACCACATGGCATATAGTTGGCCTATACATATCATGTGATCCATCAAGACACATGTTGAAGACCCAGGCATGTATCTCAGGGACATAAAAAGACGAACACATAGCATGTAGCTTTTTAGTGTATGTTGTGTAGTCTAGCACACCGAATACCTAGGCATGTACCCTGGATACATGACAACTGAGGTACATGGTGTGTAGATGGAAAATAAATGTCGTGTAGTCTCCCAATTAATGAAATAATTAAATTACATTAAATTAAAAAATACAGCATTAAAACCTTATTTTATTGATTGGAACTTGTTGTGTTTGAAAAATTAATAATGGTTTTAAAGAATTTTAAAATGATCAATTAATTTATTGTCATAAATTTGTAATTATGTGTTCTACTATTTATTTTCCCTGAATTCCATTAATGATGGGTATCTCCAAATGAATTCATATGGTCATTAATATGAAATGGAATTGATTGATTGATTGATTTATTTATTTATTAATTAATGAAAGTGTGTTTATCTTAATAATATATAAAGAATAATAAATGAATGTTATCTAGTTACTTTTTGATATTTTTTTCATGTTAAATTGATCATGATATTGGCTAAGACCTTTGTGTGAATGGGAATTTATTTAATTTAATTTATTGTATGGGTTTGAAATTATTAATTATTAAATTAAATTGACGGTCTGTGAGTCATTCCTCCCTCCATTATTATATAGGACCTATGTGTCCAAAGTTATTTAATCCTCTTTAACCAATACTTTGGTTACCCTCACCCATGTATGAGTTATAAATAATTGTAATTAATGTAGTATTCCAAGGTGCATGGAGGCAGTTCAAGATAAATCCATAATGATTCCAAATCAAGTGATACATAGGTGGATAGGTAGAATGTTGCATCTCATGCTAAGACTGGAAAAAAAATTATTCCCCTAGGTCAAAAGTTGATTTTTTGTTTTCTCAATAAATAATCTATTAGATAAGATCATGATTGGGTTATTTATTATTTATTTGTTTCTTCCTTATGAAATATTTATTTTATAGATACAATACCACTATTTCATAAATAAATTAATTAGTGTACAAATATGGAATTTAAATAAATAGATTATGCATAAATGTTTTATCCTACATGGTTAATTAATTAAGTAAAATTCACTAAATAGTTAAAAAATTAAGGATAAAACAATATAAAATTTATTCATAAAAAATAAATATAATCTATCAAATATGTATTAAGTTAGACTTATCCCTTCATTACTTGATGAGGAACAAAACCACTAGAACTAAGTGTTTTACCAACCCTTATTGGGACAGGTAATTTTATAAGGGGAGTTCTTATGAAGGTTTTGGGTTCAATTAGTTACATCAATTGGATTACCCCTTACAAGACTTAGTGTAATTCGGAGGCAAGTGTTGAGTAAATCTAAGTCAGAATTTCTAGATTGGGGAGTCCACTTAACAAATCAAGGAGCTACAAGCCCATAGTTGGAAAATACTTAACTACCTAAATACCTTCAAGTAGCTTGAACAACCCTTATTAGGGTTATGAAAAGGTTCATATGGATCATTTACATTATAATTTCAAAGAAACTATACATTTCAAGTTTAATGGTGAGGGGAATTGGGACTTGATAAAATAGTGAGAGATTTAATAAAATTTTAATTATTGTTATTTATCACATAATTTATAATTAATAAAATTACTAATAATCTTCTCATTTAAATTTTAGAATAAATGGAAAGTTTTTCATCCACACTATCCTTGTGATTAATATTATATAAATACCATATCCTCACTGGTAGTAACTTCCAGGAGTGGTTTAGATACCTTCGGGTTGTGCTTCTCCATGAACGGAAATTTTATGTGATGGAATCTTCTATGCCTGATCCTCATGATAAGGTGGAAAGTGATGAAGAGTTCTATTTCTATAAAAAACATATTAATGTAACTATATACATTCAATGTTTTATGCTATCATATATGTCTAGTGAAATTAAGAAGTCTTATGAAAACATGGATTCTTATAGAATAATTGAGCATCTCCATGCTCTATATCAGGAGAGATAAAGACAAGAACAGTTTGATATTTACAAGGCTATTTATTAGAGAAAGTATGTAAAGGGTTCCCCAACTAGACCACATGTAGTCAATCTCATTGGATACAATGAGCATCTAGAGGTTATAGGGTTTAAACTCCTTGAAAAACTGGGCACTGATCTCAGTCTACCATCACTCCCTCTAAGGTTCCCTAGTTTTGTTGTTAATTTTAATATGAAAAAAAATGAGAAATATCCTCCAGATCTTCTTACTCTTATTCTCTAATTAGATAAGGATATGAATTTCAAAAAAACTTTCATCCTTATGGTGAAAATTTTGAAATGGAAAGTGAAAATATCTAAGGCCAAGGCTTCTTCATACTCTTCTAAGAAGAGAAAGATCAAGGGGAAAGAAAGGAAGTATGATGTTTTTTTTCACATATGGAAATAAGGGACACTAGAAGAAAAATTGTACCCAAATAAAGAACTAAGGGGAATCTTCATGTGTGTTTTTTATCTATTTCAATTTATTTGTTTCTACAAATTGGGTATTAGATAAATCTTGTAGTTCTTATATATTTATTCAAATACAAGAACCAAATATATTTAGAAATATTGAATGAGGGGAGGAAGATTTATGAGTATCCAATAGAAATAAACTTTCTATTATAGATATCAATTACTACCATGTCACATTTCAAACAAAAATTATATTGGTTTTAAAGGATTTATATTTTGTTCCATCATTACCAAAAATATTATTTCTATATCCATACTTGATACAAATGGTTTTATTTTCAATTTCAAAAATAAATGTTTCTAAACTTATAAAGATGGTATTTTTCATGGTAAGGCACATTAAAATAAAATCCTTTATGTATTGGACTACACAAAATAGGTAATGTAAATCTATACTGTAACTAATTCACATGACTCATACCACACCCAACTTTGTCATCACCAAATAGTTCATGTAAATGAAAAACCTTTGACTAAATTTTACCAAGATGTATATTTATATACTTTTGAACTAAAACCACTTAGTGTATGTCATGCATGTTTACAAGGTAAAATGACCAAATCCCCATTTATTGGGAAAGGTGAAAGGTCTAAAGAGATTATTGAATTAGTTTTTACTGATATGTGTGGACCATTTCCTATTGAAGCAAGGGGTGGGTACTCATACTTCATAAATTTTACTGATGATTTTAGTATATATGGATATGTATAATTAATGAGGTATAAGTTGGATTACTTTAATAAATTCAATGAATTGAAGAATAAAGTTGAGGACCAGATTGGTAAGAAGATTATGAAACTCCACCCATACCATTTTGGAGAATATCTTAATCAAGAAATCATTGATTATTTATGGGAGTTTAGGATCCTATATCAACTCAATCCTCATCATACACCTCAATGGAATGGTGTAACTTAAAAGAGGAATCATACCTTGTTATGCATGATGATATCAATGATCATTCATTCAAATAATCTATTTTCCTTTTGTAGATACGCATTATAAACAACAACACACATACTAAACCAAGTACCAACTAAATCAGTAAATAGTATTCCACATGAAATTTAGATTGGAAGGAAAAAAATATTTTAAAATTTACATGTGTGGGGTAGTAAAGTGTTTGTTAAGGCCTCTTTAGGTAAAAAACTTGCACCTTGAGGATCAAAGTCTGACTTTATCGGATAACCCAAGGAAACAATGAGATATTGTCTGTATGAAACTCATAAAAAATGTAATAGTGGAGAGAAATTCCACATTATTTGAGAGGAAGAAAATTTATAAAATATATAGTGGGGGTGAGATAAACTTTGATGAAGTCTAGGATCAAGATATAAAATAGTTAGTAAATGAACAAATTTAAAAAATCCCCATAGAAGAATAAGTGATTCCAAAGGCATAGGTACTATGTGGGAGTACAAGAGAGGTTACAGAACCAAGAAAGTATGGTTTTCTAGTCACTAAGAATGGTGAATCGTTATTATTTTATAATAATGATCCTCTAACCTATAAGGAATCAGTAAGTGGAATATATTTTTACAAGTGGAAAAATCTATGAATGATGAAATGGATTCCATGTACCAAAAACAAGTCTAGATATTGGTAAATCCTCTAGTGGATGTAAATATTTTTGGTTATAAATGGGTATTCAAGAATAAACTATATATGGAAGGAAAATTTAGTACCTGTAAGGAAAAACAGGTTGCAAAAGGGTTTAAATATCATCAAGGTGTTGACTATAATGAAACATTTTCACTAGTTTCAATGATGAAATCCATCAAAATTATACTTTCCATTATGTCCTTCAATCACTATGAGATTTGGAAATGGATGTCAAAATAGCCTTTCTTAATGTGAATCTTCAGGAAGATGTCTATATTTCACAACCCAAAGGTTTTGTGAATCCAAAGGATTACAATAAGATATTAAAATTTCATAAATTTATTAATATATTAAAGTAAGCATCTAGGTCATGGAACATTTTATTTGATGAATCCATAATTGAATTTAGTTTTATAAATAATGAATGTGATTTGTGTGTTTATAAGTGGTTTAGTGGGAGTTCTATCATTTTCTTAATATTATATTTTATGGAATATTACTTATTAGAAAATAAATACAAGTCTTATAGTCTGTTAAAACCTAGTTGAATAAATACTTCTCCATAAAGGACTTAGGTGAGGCAGCATATATTCTTGGGATCAAGATCCATCATGATATATATAAGAGGCTACCCAACCTAAGTCAAGGTATATATATTGACAAGATACTGAAGAGATTTTGTACAGAACAATCCAAGAGGGTATTGTTTCTAGTGTCACATATAATTCATATTTAAAAGAAAATATATCTTTAGACACATAAGGGAAGAAATATAATGACAAGGATTCCATATACATCAGTAATTGGGTCAGTCATGTATGTTATGTTATATACTAGGCTGGATGTCTCCTACGTATTAAGTGTGGTAGGAAGATATCAAGCTGACCTATGTGACATCAATTGGATGGAAGTAAAAAAAATCCTTAAGTATCTAAGGTGTACTAAGGATATTTTTCTGGTCTATGGAAGAGATGAGGAACTATTCATAAATATATAGATTATAGTTTCCAAATATATTAGATGATACGAAATCCCAAACGAGATGCATCTTCACTTTGAATGGAGGTGTTATGAGTTGGAAGAGCTCAAATTTTGTTATGATCATATATTATGTAGTAGATTATATGTATATTGTGTCTTTTAAGGAAGCTAAAGAATAATTATGGATATGCAACTTCATCTAATATCTTGACATGGTACCAAGCATTAAAGATCATATCACACTCAATTGTGATGATATTACAGCAGTGGCCCTTTCTAAGGAGTCAAGGTCACATCAATAGAAGAAACAAATAATTCAAAAGTGTCATATTATTTTCGATGATTTTCACTGGGGTGAACCGCCCGAGTGTATTTGACATTCACTTGGATTCGCATTGTACCCTTAATTACCACTTTCCAAAGGAGGGAAGAATTCATCACCTCTTAGGCGATGTTTTCTTCTTGATTGAAATAGGATAATGGGATTTTGGTTCTTACTTCCAAAGTTTCCTCCTTGGAACTCATCTCTTAGTCTGGGTCTCCCTTAAATATTAAGACATTGTTTGTAAAACCCTTCTTAGTTTCATCTGTTTATGGATTCTGGTTAATTACAATGCTTCTGTCAGGACATTCTAAAGGGTGAATCCAAGGTAGAAACCTTCAGTTAGGTAAGTAGTCGCATTGGGTATAGATGGCATTTATGGATGTTTAAACCTTGGTACACCTGAATTCTCCCTTATTGGAGTGCTTCTCGAGGGTGCGGAATCCCGAGGCATCCCACGTCGAATACATAGAATATTACGCCATAGGCATGTCTCCAAGTTTTTCCTCAGCTTCCTAAGTTTAACATAGGTTATTACATGAGTTTAACATCTTGTAGAGATGGATATGAATGATCAAAACACTGAATATAGTGGATCATATGGATACATCCCTAGAAGGTATCACCTAGAAGGTTTACCGGGTGGATTGGTCAAAATGTCTGTAAGGACGGAATCTGGATGGCGTGTCCCAAAAAGGAAAGGTTCCACACTATGAAGGATGATCAGAACACCGAAAAGGGTTCATCAGAGAAGGTGGGTCCCAGAAAAGTGTACACCAAGGTTTATCATTATCTAGGATTTAACCTTAGGGAGTATTCCTACGTACCATTTGTAGAAGATAGGGATCAAAACCCACGTAGTTCAAAGGGGTGATTCGGAACTTACACGTGGTTAGTGGCCCATCACAATAGGGACACTTTTGGTTGGATGAGGGTGAATTGTGTGGGGATTATTCATGGTTAGTTTCCCGAGAATGGCATGATCCCACCGGTATTTGGCGTCTCGGGTAAGATCAGGATGGATGGTGGATGATTTGATGAAGTGGATGAGATGAATGTAATGGAACTAATGTGAAGATGATAGTGTTGGGATTGAACCTCGGGGAGGTTTTTTATATATCCCTATAGCTGGGAATCAAAGTCCACATAGTTCTGGAGGGATGATGAGATACCTGAGGAGGAAACTTGTGAGAATGGGTGCATGGATGGGAACTCGAAGGAAATGGAACCTCTAGGTTGGGGCATGATCTTCCTGAGACACAAAGGACTCAAAGGGAAGACCAGTATGGGAATGGATAATGCGATTGAACCTCAAAGAGGCTTCCTATGTACCCTATGTGAAAGGATGGGATCAAATTCCAGGAAGTTCAAGTATGAGGCATAGAATTAAGGTGTACACAAAGAATAGTGACCTGAATACATGATTAGGGCATACTCATGGTCAGCATCACATCACAAGAGGGACACTATTGGTTAGAGGAGTATGGGTTGTGTGGGGGATTATGCATGGTTAGTTGCCCATGGGGATCAAAATACCTCAGGTAAGTGGATCTGAGAGATGCATCCCAAAAAAAAGGTAGGTATTGTATCAGGAGGGTACATCCCTATGAGGGGGTACCAAAGTTTACAATTGGTTGGGATTGGACCTAAGGGGGGCTTCCTACATACTCTGTGTAGAAAACAGTGATCAAAACCCACACAGTTTTAAGGGGTCTACATTTTAATGTCGCATAGTACAAAGGTGAACTGATGTGAAATGAAAGTAATTGTTGGATTGTGGGGATTCAGGGGCTTGAACCTTAGAGAGGCTTCCTACGTACCCTGTGTGAAAGAAAAGGATTGATGTCCACATAGTTTAGGGGATTCAGTTTAACGTCATGCAGGGTGAGGGTAATGGGACTTGAAAATGGTTAGTGGCCCAAAGAAGTGCCATGGTCACTTTTAAACTCTAATCCCATGTGAGTCAAGCTTGATGTGAGAAACAAGAGATAGTAGTAGACCAGATGGACGTGTCACAAAGGGTGTGGCCATAAAGAATGGTGTGGGGTTTATGCATGGCTAGTGGTCCATGGAGATGGATATTGAGACTTAATATAGAAGGGAATCCTTAGGAGGATGTCTATATGTATGAGGAGGATATGTCTGTCATATAGGGAATACCCTATCAGAGTGTGTCGGGGCTTACATGAAGACTTCCCGTTGTGCACATGGTGACAAAGTGGAAAGGGAGAGTGGAGTGAGAGATAATTGATGCTCATTCTCCTTTGAGTCCACCCATGATTTCTGTGCATGAATAAACTCATAGTTTAACATTGTTTATTAGGTATGAGGGTGATTGGTAGTTTAACTTCATATAGCTCGGATGATGAGGACTGAATCCTCATCCCTTGGGCTTACATAACTTATACCAACCCACACTTGAGGAAGGTAAGTCACAAGAAATTCTTGACAGAAGTGAGGTGGATGAGTGGTCACTCAAGGGGATAAAATTAGTGTGGATATGTGAAGAATAAATAGTTTTTAGTGTGCCTATGTGAAAAATCATAAGGCAGGGTAAAATAACATGGAGCACCGCTCAGGGGACTTGGAAATCATGGAACACAATCTTGGAGTGCCACATAGAGGAGGCGCATGAAATATAGGGATGTTGTGCACAAGAGGAGCTCGACCATGATTCCTTGGAATAAGTATAATGCATGGAGTACATAGGAAGGGGTTTGTGCAAGATTGAATACTTGCATGAAATATTTGAGTCTAACAATAAAAGAGAAGGGGGATCAAGCACAAGATGTACTACATAAGGGTAAGTCTTGCACACAAGAGGGGTATTTTTCATGAACTTGGCTTGGGAAAAAATGGAAATGGGAAAGGGTCAAGCCCTAATGATCCCGCCCAAAGGGGGACCTAGGGAGACCTATCGTGCAAGATCTAGTACCTTGACATCATGAATTTCATGCGGCTGCGGAAGGGGTTGTCTTATGCACATGGGAGTGAAGATTCAACTTTTGGATCATTACCCTTAAGGATAGGGGTACCCCTCTATTTATAGGAAATCTTGGTAGCGTCACGTAAGGAGGATGGAATGGGAGAAGTCATTTGATGTTGTATTGGGTGCATAATACCTTTATGTGCAGGTCAACTCTCTTGCACGTTGACCCAGTTTCTTCCGTGTATCTGACTTTTCCATTTCAGATGTATCAATGCAAGAATACTGTTTGAAATCACATTGGTAATGTAAGTGGATTGCACATGGCTTTCAACCTTGCATGCATAAACCAAATCTTGTGAACAACACCCTTGGGATTCTTGGGATCATTATCTTAGTCAAAATAATCCTTTGGGACACTCAAATATTCCAATATATGACCTTAAGTAGAATTTGGTACCAAAAAATCCCCCCCCCCCTCAGAATCTGAGATGAAAGGGAACCAAAAGGTCAGGTTTTGAGGGAAACGCTGGTGAGAACTATACATTTATGTTGGTGGGTAAAAATGACTTGATCTATCATGTAATTTTCCCTAAACACACATGAAATACTAGTTACATGAATATAAATACATGGGGGTGAAAGGCACTACACTTTAACTTTTTCGTACAACAGGCGATCTGCACTCATGCATGAAAGTTCCTTCATTCTATGAAAAAGATCTCAAATTTAGTTAGTTTCTTATGTGCAACTATTGGATCTTGCACGCTTATGACTTAGATAGATTTTTCTTATGCGGTTGTCATCAATCTTTCATGACACTATCTGCTTTGTTTTCCAAACCTCCATATTTCATGCCAAACCCTTTGTGCATTCGATGTCTGACCGAGATGGCCGATGAGTAGACTGATGCTAAGACGGAGGCTACCTATTCTACAAAAAGAGTTGAGATGATCATGAACCCTCAGATTCTTCATGTGAGAAGGGTGTTATCTGACAATAAGATGCTTCTGGTCATGCTGACATGGGATCAAGAGTATTTTTTCCTGAGTAATAGCCTCTTTCTATGGAACTTCAACATTCTATAGGAGGTGTTGATACTGGGATTTAAGACCGAATAACCGCGGTCATGGGTGACGCGTGAGGATAGACCATTACGATTCAACATCACAAACAATGGTCACCCTACTAGGTAAAGTAGGGATATAGCTATTTACATCCTGAACCTGAAGACTAGGACAGTCATGGGGAGTGAACTATTTTCTGAAGAATTTCCCACCCACTATGCAAGAACTTTCAGGAGTAGTATCACTGATGAGAGTAAGGGATGGCAGTAAGATTGGGACTTGAGGTCTGGAGGAAACTTCACATGAGGGTTGGAATGGGTGTACTGGGTATGCCATACATGTGAAGAATTCAGGGTGGATCTTCAACACATCGGGCCATTTGAAGTCGTTTGGACATCACAATTCCATTTCTACCACTAAAAGGACCTGGTGTCGGAGCTGTTCAACCAGTGGTCTCCTGAAACCAATACTTTCTATATCCACTATGGGGAGGTCTACATCATCCTTTGGGACATCCACTAAATTGGAGGAATCCCTTTTTAAGGGTTCCAATATGATGAATTCTTACCGATGGAGAATGTATGGGGATACAGGGTGTGAACCCCCATTTTGATTTGGAATCTGTTGGAGCAGGAGAATGAGAGGATAAAGATCAAGTACATCCTAAAGGACATATCTTATTCATCATGGTTCATCCTATTTATAAGGAGGGACAGGAATGTGAGGATGCTTGGTCAAGGGAATAAATGTAATGACCCAAACTTTTGAATAATATTTGTTTCTTGAATTTGTGTATTATTTTATTTTATACTCAAAAAAACTATATCCTTTAATTAATTAAGTGAGTATAATTAAAATAATACCACTGGGTTTTGACTATTA
Source organism: Viscum album (assembly GCA_963277665.1). Lineage (NCBI taxonomy): Eukaryota > Viridiplantae > Streptophyta > Magnoliopsida > Santalales > Viscaceae > Viscum > Viscum album. The sequence continues at coordinate 2,021,928,347 of OY728127.1, forward strand.
TATAACCATTGGTCAATATGACCGTTCGAAAATAAATTCTTAATGTTGTGATTATTCTTTATAAATACAAGTGATCATGGTTAATTAATACAGAAAGAGGATTTGATGTCCTCATCTAGTAGACTCGGGCCATATGAATCCCATCTGTCAGAGCTTGGGAAGGAGGTTGCATCACTGGGCCTTGATATTTACCAAGCCCAAGCCGAACTCCAACATGTGAATCTTGAATAGAATCATCTACAGGATAATTTCAAGCTGATAGAAATCACCACTCAGGAAATGTTGTCTAAGACGCCCCAAGATTCTATCAACATAGCACATCCTACACTTAGGTCCTATGCAGGTGTTATAAGGGGCTATGTAGTGAGACCTTAGTTACGTTGTGTAATCCTTTTATATAAATAAAATTTTTATTTCTTATTATGTTAAATTTTTTAATTTCAAATTTCCGGATAAAAGTAGGATGAATTTATAGAAGTTCCATATTATTGATGAATTTTGAAAAAAGGGTATTTTAAAATATTTTTTGTATACTTTAAATAATTAATAATGTAAAATGGTTTTCAAAAAATGGTCTTCTACAGTTGTGACCAGTAAGAAATTTAGAGTCTAATAAGATTAAATTAATTTTTAGTGAATAGTAAATTATGAATAGTAATATGCCCTTATGAATGCTAATGAATAGTAAATCGGCCAAAAAAATGGAAACTTCACCCATGAATGTATAAATATGATTTAGACATCTTAAAAGTGAAAAAAAGATCAGAGTATAAGTTTTGTTATTTTTGTATGTCATAAATATTTTATTTAAAATTTTATCATTAATTTAATAATTTAAAATGAAAATTTATTTTCATAAAATGTAATCATAAATTTTTACTTTATTTTCTTATGGTTATACGATAATTTTATGGGACCTTGATTACTTTTTAAAGGTGTTACAAACCAAGTTATCATTTTACAATTGTTTTTTTAATAAATAATTATTTTATTTAAAAATTAAATTTAAAATATATAGAAAATTATTTTCATAAAATGGAGTTCATTTTTGAATTCATAGCATTGATATTAGTTTAGGGTTAATTTATGATATTTTTATAAAATGTTTTGTTTTTCGGTAAATAGTGAAAATACAGTTTTGAGTTTTGGTGTGTTTAATGACATCATTAATGATGTAATCATGATGTAATAATTCTGGTAGACTTGTGAATAGTAATATATGTTATGAGGTGTCCCAAGTGGCCAATACCATGGAAAAATACCATGGGAAATCCCATGGTTTTGCAAATACCACTGATGCGGTATCCCTTGGAAATTAATTAAATATTCCCTCAATTTTGCTATAAATACCAACCCTTTTCTTCATTAATTTCATTCCAAATTCATCATCAACTAATATATGATCTTTTTACCTCCCAATCATTCCTCCCAAGGTTCCCTCAATCCCCTCAAGGTCCCAACCTTCAATCTTTCTAAGTTACTCTTCAAGTTAAGGGAACATTTCACCCTCCTCTTTTAAGTCATGACTTCCTTTATGTTATGTCTTCTAGATTCCATTTTATTATGTGGGGGTATGTTCTTCTATATAATTATTTATTGAAATTTCATATCCAAATGATTATAGACCCTTTTCACTCTCATCAACTAATTTTCTGGATTTTTAAGTGATGTTGTTAGGCTGCCGAATTTTTCGTAAAAGAAACTGCATCTTCTCTTTTCATTCAAGTTTCCTTTTCATGTGGTATGTCATTAAGATATCCATACCATGTTCTTATTTCTTTTTATTCTGTACCAATAATTTATTATGACTTATTTATTATTGGGTTACTCTTGTCCCATCTCTTTTTAATGTTTTCTAAAAATGTGTTATGTAGTCGTTTTGCTGCAGAATTTTCATCTCAAAATCTCTCTCTTTTTCTCAAGAAATTATCTTGTTTTATTTATATGAATACCAAAATATATTTTAATTTATAGGGGTATTCATAGAGACATAAAATTGATCTATTTTATTCTGTAATTGACATACATATAACCCCCACTCCCTTTCCATGGGTTATAAATGACATAATGATCTTATTTTTAAGCACTTTTAAAACGTCACGATTTTGAAGTGAAACCCATTTCTTTTACTCTATTTGGGTTATTTATGAAATGTATGATTATTATATATGTGGATCACATGAAAATAAATACATATTAAGGGTTCACCCTAATAGCTCTCCAATGCATTGGGTAAAGAATTTAATCTCAAGAGATGAAAAGTTTCACGATACCTTGGTGAATAACCATGGTAATTTTTATGACACCTTGGGGATAAACCTTGGTGATATGTCCATGAATTTATAAATTAAATGTTTTAGCCACATATTCAAGTTATGATTCATTTTCTTTTTATTAAGATATCCCTCATGTTTTTATTTATATCGCTCAAGATCACATGTAAACTGCTTCACTTGTTTTCCTTACTAGGCCTTCTTCTCACCCTTTCCTTAGATGTATGTATCCAGGTTATGAGATGTAGTAATTGTTTTTAGGATAAACCTCTGATGAAGCCTTAAAATTGTATTAGAAGAATTTTTAATGTTATTATGTATATTTTTCCTGAATTCCAAGACACTAGACTTTAAATATCCTCTGTTTGTAAAATGTAATGTAAAGTTATGTAATAAAAAGGTGGGATGCCATAGTTAGTATAAAAGGATAGTTTAGTTATTTATGGAAATTAGGATATGAAAACATTAGGAATAACCCTATAGAAAAGTTTAAATATAGTAAAACTTCTTAGTATTTTGGTGAAATATTAATTAAGTGGTTTCCGAAAAAATAAATCCTTGTCTGGATACAAACAAGTGGATGTGGCTCTGGCACAGATATACCTAAGAGTGAAAACTCCAACAAGGAGTTTTGGTCTTGACCTGGGGTATCCTAGTACACGACAAAGGGCCTTGCTTCACTCCTGGTTGTACACTCCCTGGGGATATGTTTGTTAAATCAAAATATTTTTATGAATCATTATGAAGGATTTATAGAGAAATGTAATCATTTAAGCATGAAGTTTTAGGAAATAAAATCCTTTATAGTTAAAAGATTTGCAAATGAAATAAGCTTCTAACTAAGGTTTTATTACTTTAGAAAATAGCAGGAAATAGGAGGAACTGTGAAAATGGTGACCACATTAGACCATGCATTGATGGCCCTCTGATGGAAGCTGGAATGGAAATTTTCATGAGAATGATGAACCAACTGACTCAAGTTATGGGAAATAACTTGAATCAAGCTAAGGGAACGATATCGTTGCGAAGGGAAAAGCATTCTGTTGAGTCCTTTATGTGTTAAATATCATCAACCTTCGATGTATCTACTGACCCATTGATTTCTGAATAGTGGATCAGCTCTATAGAGAAGATCTTTTCTATGCTCTACTGTTCAGAGCAAGAGAAGGTCACCTTATCTATTTACCACTTAGAAGGAGAAGTTGATAAGTGGTGGGAACTGATTAAAAACATGAGGCCAAGAGTGGAGGTTGAATCTATGGAGTGGGAAGAGTTCATAGGGATCTTCTTCATTAAGTATTTCCCTTGTTCCATGAGAAAAATAATGGAGAAGGAGTTTCTCAAGCTGAAGCAGAATGAGAATAAATTTGTGGGAAGCTATGAGATAAACTTCAAAAGGCTTTCATGTTACACCTCTAGATTTGTAATGGATCCAAATGGTAAGGTTTATAGATTCTTCAGTGGACTGAGACCTCATCTATGGAAGAATCTAGCCAACTGAGACTATGATGTCTATGAGGAGATCGTGTGGAGTGAGATGAAAGTCGAACTGGAGTTTGGTAAGATTCAATGGTCTCATAAATCCAATGGAAAGAAAATATCAATGGATCCAATATTAGGGAATACTTTTGATCAAGGAAGAGGAGGGAATAAAGTGCAACATCCAACATATAATAAATGTGGGAAGAAGCATTCAGGGAACTGCATGCTCAAGAGCAGGAAGTGCTACAATTGTGGAAAAGATGGCCATATCACACGAAACTGTCATAGTGAGGTGAAGCCTCAAATCCAAAAAACTAAAAAAAATGGAAGATAGTTCAGGACCTACCTGATGTCCAATTCTATAAGTGTGGACAAATTGGTCACTTTTCCAATCATTGTCAAAATCTGAGGGCAGTGGAGAGGAATCACCATCATCCTTAGCATCGACCAAGGGAACAAGTTCGTACTTTTTCAATCAATATGACTGAAGTTGAAGTGCCAAATGATGTGGTGGAAGGTAATCTTGTTGTTCTCTCAAAGATAACATGTAATTTGTTTGATTCTGGTTCTACACATTCCTTTATTTCCTACAAGTTTGAAAAGAATTTAGAATCAACACCTGGTTTTCTAAAAGTAGATTTATCAGTCAAGAATCCTTGTGGGATTATCCAAGCATCATCAATGTTTAGAAACTCTAGTATTTACTTTAGTGAGCACAACCTTATCACAAATATAGTATTTATTCCCATGCTGGAATTCGACATTATACTAGGGATGGACTGGATCTCAAAGTATGCTAAGATCAAATGTAGAAGTAAGGAAATCTCAGTATTCTTGAATAGAAAACCTACAGTTATCTTCCAAAGAGAGATATCTCAACCAGATCTTTGTCTAGAAAAACCTCTTGTATCTATCTTTATGGAGTTTATTGGTGAATAAGAAGAAGGAAATGATAGTTTAAGGATAGAAAATGTCTCCATCGTCTATGAATATATTAATGTATTTCCTGAGGAGTTACCCGGACCTCCCCCATAAAGAGAGGTAGTGTTCTTTATTGAACTTGTACATGGATCTCATATGATATTAAAGATCCCGTATAGGATGGAAAATGTAGAGCTGGAGGAATTTAAGAAGAAACTCCAAGATATTTTGGAGAAGGGGTTTATCCATCCAAGTGTGTCTCCTTGGGGAGAACATGTTCTCTTTGTGAAGAAGAAGGATGGATCAATGCGGCTATGCATTGACTATAGAGAAATTAATGGGATCACAGTGAAGAACAAATACCCTCTCCCAAGAATTGATGACTTATTTGACCAACTTCATGGGGCTCAATTATTCTCTAAGATTGGTCTTCGATCTGGTTATCATCAATTGAGGGTGAAGAAATAAGATATTCCAAAAACTCCCTTCCAATCAAGATATGGGCATTATGAGTTTTTTGGTATGCCCTTCGGACTGACTAATGCACCTGCTATTTTTATGGATTTGATGAATAGAGTCTTTAAGGAATACCTTGATAACTATGTGGTAGTTTTTATTGATGATGTTCTGCTATATTCCAAAAGTCGCGAGGAGCATGAGGATCATCTAAGGGTTATTTTTCAAACTCTGTGGAAGGAGAGGCCTTTTGGAAAGCTCGGAAAATGTGAATTTTGGTTACAACAAGTTGCTTTCTTGGAACACATTATTACCAATGAAAGAATCATAGTTGAACCTACCAAGAAAAAAGTTTTATAGGAGTGGCCTCAGCCTACAACAATAACTAATATTCATAGTTTCCTTGGATTAGCAGGATATTATAGGAGGTTTGTGAAAAAAAATTCACGAATTTATAATACATTAACCAAGTTAACTTAAAAAGGGGTCAAGTTCATCTGGACAAAGGAGTGTGAGGAAAGTTTCTAAGAGTTGAAGAAGATATTGGTTACTGCACCCATGTTAACTCTTCCCTCAAGTGGATAAGGATTCATTATTTTTAGAAATGCATCTTTGAAAGGGATTGGGTTCGTCCTCATGAAAAATTACAAATTCATTGCTTATGCATCTCGACAGTTGAAGACTCATGAGCAGAACTATCCTACGCATGATCTGGAGTTGGTTGTGGTCTTTTTTATCTAAAGATATGGAGGCACTATCTTTATGGGGAGAAATGTGATATATACATAGACCATCAAAGTTTTAAGTATATTTTCACACAAAAGGAATTGAAAATGAGACAAAGGATATGGTTGGAACTTCTTAAAGACTATGATTGTTCAATTAATTATCATCCTGTAAGAGCAAACAAAGTCACTGATGCATTAAGAAGGAAAGACCTAGTTGTTCTTTCCATGATGAGGATTCAAATAGATCCTTTGATCAATGACATAGTAAATCTAGACATGGGAATTATAAGGGAAGGGACATCATCAACCCTAACCTAAATGATTTATCAACCGTCATTACAAGAGAAGATCAAGAAATCTCAGAAAGAAGATCCTTTGTTACAGAAGAATTTTGAGGCTGTGAAGGATGGGAAGTTTCCTGAGTTCAATATTGATCAAGAAGGTGTACTGAAATTTTGTACAATACTATGTGTTCTATCTATTCGGGAAATAAATAAGGAGATGATGTATGAAGCTCATAGATCTACTTTCTCTATACATTCAGAAAGCATGAAAATATATAGAGACCTTCATGATCATTATTGGTGGGATAATATGAAAAGGGAGATTATTGACTACACTTCATGGTTCCTGGTATGTCAGCAAGTGAAGGCAGAATGACAACTTTATAAAGGGGTATTGCAACCACTACCCATACCAGCATGGAAGTGGGAAAATATAACTATGGACTTTGTCACTGGTCTCCTGAGAACTTCCAAAGGAAAAAATGTGATATGGGTTATTGTAGACCGTCTCACCAATACTGCCCATTTTATCTCCATTCAGGAATACTTCTCTCTTGATCAACTTGCCGATATTTATGTAAAGGAGGTAGTAAGGCTACATGGAGTTCAACTTTCTATCGTATCTGATCATGATCTGAGGTTCACATCATAATTATGGAGAAGTCTTCAACATGCTCTGAGCACTGAATTGAATTTCAGTACGGCCTATCACCCCCAAACTAATGGCTAATCTAAAAGGACTATTCAAACACTCGAGGATATGTTGAGAACATGCTCAATGGAATTTAAAGGTGGATGGGATCAACATCTCTCTTTAGTTGAGTTCTCTTACAACAACAGCTTCCACTCGAGCATTCAAATGGAACCCTATAAAGCTCTATATGGTAAGTGATGTAGAACTCCTACTTGTTGGCATGAATCTAGTAAGATAAATATTATTGGGCCTGATCTTGTACAAGAGATGGAAAAAAAAGTCCATGCCAACTAGCAACACATTAAGGCTTCTCAGAGTCGGCAAAAGAGCTATGTCGACAACCATCGAAAGGACTTGGAGTTTGATGTTGGTGACAAAGTATTTATTTTAATTTCACCTTGGAAGATAATCATGAGGTTTGGGAAGAAAGGGAAGCTCAGCCCTTAGTACATTGGCCCCTATGAAATCCTTGATAGTGTAGGATCAGTGACCTATCAGCTTGCACTTCCTGCAAATCTAGCACAAGTTCATGATTTCTTCCATGTATCCCTCTTGAGGAAGTACATTCTCGTCCCTTCACGTGTACTAAATCCAGAGGTGGTACAACTGGAACATGACCTCTCTTATGAGGAGAATCTGGTGGAGATCTTGGATCATAGAGACAAGGTTCTACGCAATAAGACTACCCACCTTGTTAAGGTGTTGTGGAGGAACCAAAAATATAAAGAAGCCACGTGGGAACCATATGACTCTATGAGGCAAAAGTGCCCACACCACTTATCTTCTAAGGGTATGAGTTAAAATTTTGGGGATGAAATTTCTTAAGGGGGGAAGAATTTAACGACCCAAACTTTTGAATAATATTTTTTTCTTTATTTTGTATATTATTTTATTTTATACTCCAAAAAAATATATCCTTTAATTAATTAAGTGAGTATAATTGAAATAATACCACTGGGTTTTAACTGTTATATGACTGTTGGTCGATATGACTGTTGGAAACTAAATTCTTAATGTTATAACTATTGTTTATAAATACAAGTGATCTTGGTTAATTAATAAAGAAAGAGGAGTTGATGGCCTCATCCAGTAGACTTGGTCCATACAAAGCCCATATGTCAGAGCTTGGGAAGGAGGTTGCATCACTGGACTTTGCTCTGGACCAAGCCCAAGCTGAAATCCAACATGTGAAGCTTTAAGATAATCACCTACAGGAGAAGTTCAAACTGATAGAAATCACCACTCGAGTAATGTTGTTCATGTCGCCCCAAGATTCTATCACCATAGCACATCTTACACTTAGGTCATATGTAGGTTTTATAAGGGGATATGTAACGAGACCTTAGTTATGTTGTGTAATCCTTTTGTATAAATAAAATTGTTATTTCTTATTATGTTAAATTTGTGAATTTAAAATGTTTGGATAAATGTAGGAATAATTTATAGAAGTTCCATATTATTGATGAATTTTGGAAAAAGAATATTTAAAAATATTTTTTTGTATACTTAAAATAATTAATAATGTAAAATGATTTTTAAAAACTGGTCTTCTACAGTTGTGACCAGTAATAAATTTAGAGTCTAATAAGATCAACTTTATTTTTAGTGAATACTAAAGTACAAATAGTAATATACCCTTGTGAATAGTAATGAATAGTAATTAATAGTAAATCGGCCAAAAAAATGGAAGCTTCACCCATGAATGTATAAATACAATTAGAAATCTTAAAAGTGAAAAAAGATCATAGTATAAGTTTTGGTATTTTTGTATGTCATAAATATTTTGTTTACAATTTTATAATTAATTTAATAATTTAAAATGAAAATTTATTTTAATAAAATGAAATCATAAATTTTTACTTTATTTTCTTATGGTTATACGATAATTTTATGGGACCTTGGTTACTATTTCAAGGTGTTACAAAACAAGTTATAGTTTTAGAGTTGTTTTTTTAATAAATAATGATTTTATTTAAAAATTAAATTAAAGTATTTAGAAAATTATTTTCATAAAATAGATTTCATTTTTGAATTTAGAGAATCGATATTAGGTTAGGGTTAATTTATTAGATTTTTATAAAATGTTTTTTTTTCAGTGAATAGTGAAAATACAGTTTTGAGTTTCGTTGTGTTTAATGACATCATTAATGATGTAATCATGACGTAATAATTATGGTCGACTTTTGAATAGTAATATAAGTTATGATTTTTCCCAAGTGTCCAATACCATGGGAAAATACCATGGTAAAGCTCATGGTTTTTTCAAATACCACCGATGAGGTGTCCCTTGGAAATTAATTAAATATTCCCTCACTTTTTCTATAAATACCAACCCTTTACTTCATTAATTTCATTCAAAATTCATCATCAAATAATCTCTGATCTTTTTACCTCCCAATTAGTCTTCCCAAGGTTCTCTCAATCCCCTCAAGGTTCCAATCTTCAAGCTTTCGAAGTTTCTCTTCAAGGTAAGGGAACCTTTCACCCTCCTCTTTTAAGTCATGAATTCCTTTATGTTATTTCTTCTAGATTCCATTTTATTATGTGGGGGTATGTTATTTTATATAATTCTTGTTGTCCATTTTATATCCAAATGATGAGAGACCCTTTCTTATCTCATCAACTGATTTTCTATATTTTTAAGTGACGTCGTTAGGCTGCCGAATTTTTCATAAAAGAAATCGCATCTTCTCTTTCCATTCAAGTTTCATTTTCATGTGGTATGTCATTCAAATATCCATACCATGTTCTTATTTCTTTTTATTATATACTGATTTTTATTATCAGTTATTTATGAGTGGGTTACCATTATCCCCTCTCTTTTTAATGTTTTCTAAAAACATGTTATGTAGTCGTTATGCTACAGAATTTTCGTCTCAAAATCCCTCTCTTTTTCTCAATAAATTATCTTGTTTTATTTATGTAAATATCCAAATATATTTTCATTTATAGGGGTATTCATATAGACATAAAATTGATCTATTTGATTCTGTAATTGACATACATATAACCCTCACTCCCTTTCCAAGGGTTATAAATGACATAATGATCTTATTTTTAATCACTTTTAAAATGTCACCATTTAGAAGTGAAACTCATTTCTTTTACTCTCTTTGGGTTATTTATGAAATGTATGATTATGTTATATTTGGATCACATGAAAATAAATATATATTAAGTTTTCACCCTGATAGTGCTCCAATGCATTGGGTAAAGAATTTAATCTCTATAGATGACAAGTTTCACGATACCTTGGTGAATAACCTTGGTAATTTTTATGAAACCTTAGGGATGAACCTTGGTGATATGTTCATGAATTTATAAATTAAATGTTGTATCCACATATTCAAGTTATAATTCATGATCTTTTTATTATGATATCCCTCATGTTTTTATTGATATCGCTCAAGATCACATATAAATTGCTTCACTTGTTTTCCTTACTGGGCCTTCTGCTCACCCTTTCCTTTGATGTATGTCTCGAGGTTATGAGATGTAGTAATTGTTTTTAGGATGAACCAAAGATGAAGCCTCACAAGTGGATTAGAAGAATTTTTAATGTTTTCATGTATATTGTTCGTGATTTCCAAGACAATAGACTTTAAAGATCCTCTATTTGTAAAATGTAATGAAAAGTTATGTAATAAAAAGGTGGGATGCCATAAGAAATGTCTGACCACGTCATAGAGGGGAAAATCATGATCATAATGGGTGGTCCTAGAAGTAGGTGAATACCAATCATGGGGATTTAGTGTGAATGAAAATTGAGACCTGCATGTCCGATACGTTGGTTTCCTTGTTGAATTCTTGAGCGGGTGGTTGCTGCCTGTAAGAGATACAAGGATGGGGGTCCATACAGAGACATTGGTGATGGTCGGGATCAGGGTATCCCATCACAAGGTTAACCTGGGGGTGCCTATGTTCACAAGGTTATATAGAATTTTGGGGCACATCTCAAGAGGGAGTACGCCCAGAAGAATCTGCAGACCATTTCAAATTCTTCATGGAAGGGTCGCAGCTCACTATGGTGGGTCTAATTTCAAAAACACCATCTTTCCTCCAAGATATGGTCTACGACTATCTCTACTGAACATTTCTGGGGTTAGGCCACTGATGATTAATAAAGATGGAATTAAGCTCAGGATCAGTAATCATGAAAACATAAATTTCCACCCATTTCAAACCCCAGTAATTTATATGGTGGATGAATTGCAAGGCCTTATGGAGAAGAGGGAGTATCTACATAGTATCAGGGTTGGTGTACTATTGGCTCAGATCGATAGGAAAATATTCTGTGAAACCTACATTTCGTCATGGCTTTCCAGATAGTTCGGGTGCATGCAGTGGATACCGAAAAAGGTGTACACATAGGTTTAGGAAGAGAAGCATCCCTGCATCCTTCACCAATTGTGTCTCATGTTCACAACTTCTAACTTTGGTTAATTCATTACTCCCCCCCCCCCCACTAATGTCGATGCCATCCTATCAATAGAATATGCTGACCACTGGGTGGCAGTATATCCAGAGGAAATTCTGTAGATTTTCATTCAATATATAATGGTGGAAATAATAGAGTATAGATGATGAGAGATAATTAGATGTTCTATTGGGGAAGCAAGACCAGAGACAAACCAACCGGCTTGGGTGGAACAAGTGGGAACATCGGCGATAGGAGCGTCGCAAGGTGCGGTCATGCCTCTACCTTCTAAAGAGGGGCAGTCCCATAGGTGACCCTGTGGGCTATCTAGGGAGGCCCCTAGGAAGCAACTGAGATATCTCCTACAGTTGATAGTTAATTCCATTTTCTCATAATTATGTTCTACTTGGAGAATTTTGTGAGAATCAATGACAAATAAAGAATTGTGGCGAAGACCGGTGTGCACTGGTCTTGATCTGCCGGATGTAGGGTGTATCTAGGTGGTGGATAGGGTGTACTTTCATCACCGACATGCATACCTGATAGCCATGGATGAATATACATTCTAATGAGGGTGGTATGAATAACCACATTTCTTGGTTAAGGTAATGATCATTCAAGATCACAACCCTGAAGAAATTACACCCGAGGAGGACAACAATGAAGAATAAGAAGAAGAATAAGAAGAATAAACATTGGAAGAGGTGGAAAAGGAGGCCTAGGACGAGGGGCTTGGAGGCGAGGGACCTCATGGGACAACATCCCAATAGAGGATACCATGTGAGATTGTTGAAATCGTAGGCTCTAATGATGAATTGTCCAAGCATCTTGACATAAGTTTTGAAATCCTATCTCTCTTGGTCCCTTATCTTTCCATAAGTCGAATCCACTAACCGTAATTTTTCCTATCTAGGAACACATTGGTGATGATGAACCTGGAGCTCCCACTGCAGGGGGTGAAAATATGACTATGGTCATGGAAGGACATATCCCTGAACCCACATCTAGGGATGATCAAGGCAGAGGACCAATCATGGCTAGAGCAGCAAAAGGGGTCATATTGATGGCCTTAGAATCTCTTTCTATTCCCAATTTTCAGAAGGATATGATTCCAATTATTGAATTAACTAGCGCTGAGGGATCTCTTATAGTGGAACCTCCTACAGTGATGCAGGAACTTGATCCAGATGTTATTAGCACTTCTAAGTCTCTATATTTACAAAATCACATCTTTTATCTGAAAACTCGGTTAACCCAGGTACCAATTCCATATGCAGTGATCACGAGACTAGAATCCCAACAAACTAAAAATTCCATGATGTATGGAGAAGATCCACTAACAACTGTACCTATATGTGAAGAACTAGCCACTCAAGATGATATGGACATAGAACTCAGTGGGTAAGAAGTTATGATCACAGATGATGCCACAACCAAGGTAGAACCTGAAGTTGGTGAGGTAAAATTTGTTGAGGAAGAGATAAGAGAATATATTCACCCACATATCATAGATCTCGGTCTCTTAGAAATAATTTCATAGTAATACCCTATCATGGAACTTATAGTCATATTTCTTGAATACAAGCATGTGGATCCTGAAGGGCTGGATGATTTTGATTCTGATGCAACCTAGGAGAGCTGCATGACAAGGAAAATGGCATGGAAGTTTATCAAATGCTTCCTCATCCACTCAGAATCAGAAGTACTAAGTTTTATGGGGTCACTCCTCACCTATAAATTTTTCCTCTATACCAGAGGGGTGTATGATCTCCATCTCCATATGAAGATCCGCGACTATCTTGCTGAGAAGATGCAAGAGATTAGCCAACACTTAGATGCTTCCTGGTGTAGGAATAAATCTGAGAATATTCAGAAATTCTAGGAGGTTGAGTAGGAAATCTAGTTCTTTAATGAGCATATGGTATAACATGCTACACTTTTCATGAATTAGTTTGGTCACATTGAACGACTGAGAGCCTAGCTTGCAGAAGCCTAGGAGCAGTTAGCACAGGCGAACCGTCAAATGGTTGAACTCCAAGATGCGAAGGAACTAGTGTAATCCAGGTCTGATGAGATTCACTCTGCAGTTGTTGATGAGGAAAGGGAGATCAGGTAGTGGGAATAAATCCCGGAATCTATATTCTAGAGGGTGCCGAAACTGAATCAGCCCATTGAAGGGGTTGATTATAAAATTTGTGTTTTGGATGAACTCATGAAACATATCTTCCCTTTTATTTTCTTATCCTAAACTATGTGCATGGATATAATTTTTTTCTTGTTTTAATACATCTCTATCATAAATATGAAACAAATAATGATCAATACCTAAGATCACGTGGGTTATACCCAGTTTGAGAAACAAGGTATGATCACATAATTATCCACTTGGTATATGAGAGTGCCAGCTAACCGTCGAATACTTGGGGTCTTTCATCGCTGACTAACCACCCAGAGTATTCGGGCTGAGAGAGGGGTTTTGAATGGAGAATAAGAATCTCAGAGCTTCCAACTTACCTCTCCTGATGTACACTATCCCATGAGCAGGATAATGCCAAGGGAATTGGAGTCAATCCTAAAAAATGGGAATGAGAAGTGTGAATCATGATACCCAAGATTTGAAACATAATGAGGATGGCATGATTATGGAGGATAACTATTGATCATATTCAAAACATATCATCCATATCATGTTATCCTAAAATGGGGATGAACAAATGAGGGTCAACCACTGACCGTATTTGAAAACACGGGTTCAAACTTGAAGTGTCATTCAATGCCTCCCCAGAACATTATCCCAGGACGGTATGTGAGCCATGAGGTTGAGAATCCATGCTATTAGGGGGTTCCTTATGACATTAAAGGGGATGAGGATCCGAATAATAGGTCACGCAAAGCATGGGGTGGAGTGATGGGATGTTTGAAAGGAATCCTACACTCTTGAAATTACACCACCGTGACTAAAGAACATTGGGTGAGCATACTGATCTGAATCAAGATCACACCTTCTTCCAGACAGGACCTCTGTAGTGAGGACCTAGAATTCCCTAAATTTTTACATCATGAAAATAAGGATTGTAGGTATGTAGTTTAACATCATATGACCAGGATGTTTGCGCATAGTTTAAGGTTATACCTCATGGACCCTAGCTGATAGTTTAAAGTCATTTTGTATGGACTATGATGTCTATGATTGGAATGATTGAATGGAACAGAGGGAATAAACCTGATGTGAATGATTCAAATGAGGTCTATGCACAATACAAATTCCTATGAACAGATGGTAAAGAGGCATATGTGATGTGGTAGGGACAAAACCCAATATGAATGAAAGTCAAAGAGACCTATCACCAAACATCACACCACATATTCCTATGAGGTTACTAGTTTAAGGTCATGGGATTCAAACCATAATTGGGACCAAAGGTCCAGGGAGGTCAATAGACCTAGGGCTAGACCTAAAGAAAAAATTTCTAGGCATTTTGACATATCCCATAAGGATGGGAATCAAGCCACATGTAGTTATCTAAGCACAATGTGGTTAGTGACCGACACTGGTAGGGGAAATCCTTTATAGCGAGGAAGCTGGAGCATCTTGTAATTATCATGAGGAATCCTGAACTTGTTCAGGGTAGGGTCGCAGTTTAATGTCATGCATCGAGGAAATCAGATCTTAGTTTAAGGTCATAGATTTTTTACCATAGATTTTGTGGTTGGGCCCAAATACAAAGTGTCTGAGCATTATTATATATCTCATAAGGAAGGTAATCAAGATGCATGTAGTTATGTAATTCCATGCAGTTTAACATCATGCAGTGAGGATGAGGGTTGAGATATAGTCTATTGTCATATGGATAAGACATTTGAATCCCAAATGAGACGTGTGTGGTGTAGTATATAAACTGATGTTAATGAAGAAGAAAGAAGTCCACACCGTATCACACATTCTAAATGGGGGACCTAGGTCAAAAAGGGACAAAATGAAGAGTTTACAATTCTATGGATGGACCCCAGGGGTAAGATGCTTGGGTGTCACTATATATCCTTCTAGGGTAGGAATAAATCCATGCGTAGTTCTTGAGGAAATTCTGTTGTGTGGGTTTGACCCATACACAGATAAAAAAGGCATTTGATATATTGTGTTTGTTATTTTGTCTACATTTTTTTAATGAACAACCCATGATGAAAAGTTCAGGTGTCACTGTAGGAATAAAGATGTATGTAGGCTTTTAAAAATGAAACGGTGGATAACCAGTGCCCTAGGTGATGCCCTCTCAAGTGAGAACATCACAATACAGTGCTGTTTTTTGTCATGTGGCCAGGACGATGGCGTCACAGTTTAAGGTCGTATGATCGGACCAGTCCATGAATTTTAATGTCATACGGTAAGGACTCTATAGTTTAAAGTAATGTAAGAAAAGGTGGAATAGTATAATATCATATGTATTGGATAAAAGTTCATAGAGCTCAGACCATAGGGTAGTGCAGTCCTATATATGGGTAATACCATACTAAAACTCTTAAGACCATGTGAGTCATGCTCGGTGTGGGAAACAAAGGGTGATGTTAGGATTTCTACATTACATGAGAGTGCATAATAATGAAAGAGAATTTTTGGACAGGAAAATAATAGCCAAGACAACATTCCTACTTGACGTATGTAAATGTACGGAGGGATAACACCAGGGGTGTTGGAGAATAGAGGGGAAGGAAAATATGAATCATTGCACCCAATATTTGGGAAATAATAGAGGTGTTGTAACAATGGAGGATAATTATTTACCATATTCAAAACAAGGTATCCATATCGTGTGGCCTAGAATGGGAAAAAACAATGGAGGGTCAATCAAAAACCATGTTCGCAATGCAGAAACTATCTCAAAATTTCGTTCAATAATTTTCAAGATGTTGGCCCAGAACGGTGGGCGAGCCTTAAGGCTGAGCATCCATACCAATTGGGGGTCCTTTTGGATGATAAAGGTGGTGGAGACCCCAAATAAAGGGAATATATGAAATGTGGATGGTACCCATGCAGTTTAATATCATGAGTAAGGATTAATGCCAGGTGGATTACTCTCAAGGGAGGTACATGGAATAGTTATTGTAAACCTAATGTGAATGGGAACCAATGAGGATAAATCGCATCCACATACTCCCAAAAGAACCCAGACCAAGGGGCTGGAAAAATCAAAGGGATGGAGGATGGACCATATATGTAAGGTTCGGACATTCCTACATATCTCATAAGGATGAGAATAAAGCCATACGTAGTTCTCGAAGGAAGGCATGGAAAATGGTCAATGCCAAAGGGAGGCGATATCCTCCAAAATGAGGACAATCGATGTTGTTTTTCAGTTTAATGTCATACGAACTTGGACACTAAAGATATCAGTTTAAGATTATAGAGTTCGGACCGTCTCGAAGAGGAAATTTGTAGTGGTTTCATCGTAAAGAAACCCGACATGAATGGGTATGAAAGAGTCCTACACCACATCACACATTCCTATGGGGGACCCACACACAGTTTAAGGTCATAAGGCTTAGAAAATAAAGTGAGACCTCCAAAGTGGGAATACATAGTGTGTCGCCAGAAGGCAACCTGACATGAATGAGGGAAAATAGGTCTACACTGCATCAAAAATTCTGGAGATAACACATACATAGTTTAAAGTCATGATTCCTAGACTTTGGGACCTGAACTCCTAGTTTAAGTTCATAGAGTTCAGACCATAGGGTGCGTGACTCTTCCATGAAAGTATAAACCTTATCAAAAACCCCTAAGCCCACGTGATCCATGCTTGGTGTGGGAATCAAGGGGAATAGAATATATTTACAATATATGGTAGCACACAATAGGGGAATGAAGGTCTGGATTCAAGGATAACCCCACAATGTTGGTCCACCCACTCAACGTGTAAAGGTGCACAGAGGGATGACACTGAGAGTATTGAAATTTCATATGGACATAAGGATGTGAGAAGGAATGTGAATCATGAGACCAACATTTGGGATGCAATGGTATTGGTGTAACGATGTAGGATAATTGTTGACCATATTAGAAACATGGTATCCATATCATGTGACCTAGAATGGGAACAAAAAACTAAGGGTCGGTCGCTGACCATGTTTGCAATGTAGGACTTGCCTCAAGATTTCATTCAAGATCCTCTGGGATGTTGTCCTATAATGGTAGGTGAGCCTTAAGGCTAAGAATCCATACTATTTGGGGGTCATTTTGGATGTGAAAGATGATAGATACCCATAAAAAGGGCATGAAAAGTGTGGTGGTGGAATGAGATAATGTCCATGCAGAATCTAACACCCCAAGTCCCATACCATAGTGCATCTGAGCATGTTAATTAGGTGAGACAGAGGTAAATGGATTCAACTAGGGGCAGATGACTCAAGAAGACAAGTGAGGAAAAGGGGAAAATGGATTGATAAACCTAGGGCTACACCCAAAGACAAAATTTTAGGGCATTCCTATGTATCTCATAAGTAATGGAATCAAGCCATACATAGTTCTTGAAGAACCGTGCGATTTAGAATCATGAGGTAATGACGTAGGTGGCAGAGAAGTGTTCCCAAAGGAGAAACATGGTGCGGCTATTGAAAACCTGACATGAATGCGGTAAATAGAAGTCCACACCACACCACGTGCTCATAGAAGGAACCAGAGGCTAAGGGAGTGAAAGGGAATAACTTGGGGTTGGACCCAAAGATGAAATGTCCCGGTGTTCTTGTGTATCCCATAAGTATGGGAATCAATTCATACATAGTTCTTGAAGACCCATGTAGTTTAAGGTCATGTGGTAAGGACGTAGCCAAAGGGAGAGGCCCCTAAAGGGGATACATGATGTGGTAATTGCTAACCTAATGTGAATGAGGATAATAAAAGTCCACACCACACCATGTAATCCATAGATACTATACTTAGTCCAATATGATATAGAGATAATGGGATTTACTATAATTTGGGTTGGACCTGAAGAAAAAATGTTTGGGTGTTCCTATGTATACAATAAAGATGGGAATCAATTTATATGTAGTTCTTGAATTTCGTTTAGTTTAACATCGTGCAATAAGGACAAAAGGGGAAGAGGTATCCCAAAGGAGGGATGTGTATGGAATGGAAAAATAACCCAATGTGAATGAGGACTGAAGAATTCCACACCACACCATTCACAATCCTAGGAGAGAACTTGGGCCAAGGGACCAGAAGTGGGATTGAAGAACCTGGGGATGGACCCAAAGACAGGATGTATGGGTGTTCCTATGTATCCTACTAGGGAAGGAATCAAGCCACATTTAGTTATTGAATTTCGTTCAATTTAACATCATGTGGTAAGGATGTAGTAGCATTTTAACATCATGCAAGATAAAGGGGCTCACAGTTTAACCTCATGCAGGACATAACAAAAGGAAAATGGGGCTTTTCTACTAGGTATACACAGTATGGAGAGGTAAAAAACCTGATGTGAATGAGGACCAAGGAGGTATCATACCATAACATGTATCCCCCCAAAATAATGGGGGTATTAAAACTGGGCTAGGCCCTAAGACAGCATGTCTGTGCATTTATACTAATCCTGCTAGGGCAGTAATCAAGTCATACGTTGTTCTTGAATGTTGTGTAGTTTAACATCATGCGTTAAGGATGGGGGTACAGTTTAATGTCATGTGTGATGGTGATGTTGGGCAGTTTTACACTTTGTAGCTTGAACAAAGAAAATGGGGGGTCAATGGATCTAGAGCTGGACATGAAGACAAAATGTTCAGGTTTAACTACGTATCCTACTAAGGAAGGAATCAAGTCACATGTAGTTCTTAAATGTCCTGCAGTTTAACATCATGTGGTAAGGACATGTGTACAATTTGATGTCATGTGGGATGGTGATGTTGGGCAGTTTTACGTCTTGCAACTTGGATGAAGAAAATGGGGGGGTTCAATGGACCTAGGGTTGGACTTGAAGACAAAATATTCAAGTGTTGTTACATATCCTTCTAGGGAAGTAATCCAGACACATATAGTTCTTGAATGTTGTGCATTTTAACATCATTTGGTAAGGATGTCGGTATAGTTTAACATCATGTGGGTTGGTGATGCTGGTCATTTTTATGTCATGTAGCCCAGATGAAGAGAATAGGGATCCTCATGTGAAGTATTGCTTAAGGAATTTGGAATTGGTGAGAGGATTAATATGTTCAAAATCCATGGTGAACAAAGAGTATGCACCAATGGGTTAAACCTTGTGGATGATATAATGTCCCTCCCATTTTGGTTCCAAATTTAGTGGATTTATGTTGGGTATCATTAGTTTCCTTAGATCCAATACCATGTCACCTTTAAGGAAGGAACGGAAGTTAATTTTTTTGTTGAAAGCTCTAGCTATCTTATTCTAGTACCTCTCCATATTGTGCAAGGCCCATAGCCTATTCTCATTGAGGTATTCCTATTTAGCTAGATGTACTTCTGTTATATTGTCTAATATCTTATGATCATAAACAGTTGTGTGGTGCGATAGCAGCTGAATCTATATGGGTAGGACTACTTTTTCCCATACACTAGGGAATATGGGGTCACCTGGGTGCAATTACGAGTTGTTTTTTGGTAACCCTAGAGAACATTGGGGAGATTTTACAAACAACTATTCTTGTTTTGAACAACCATATTCTGAAAAATGCTAGAGAGGGTATTGTTGAACGCATCGATCTTTATATTTACTTGTGTATAATAGGGAGACGTGTGGTTAGATTGGATATTATACTTAGCCTATAGTTTCTTTAGCTCAGCTACTTGAAATTTTTTTTAATTATCATTGATAATGGTGTAAGGGACTCTGAATCGGTTAATGATGTTGGAGCTCACGAACTCAATGATAGAATGGGGCTTGACTTCCTTGAGCAGTATCGATTCTTCCCACTTTCAAAAAGAAATATGTGTCAGTTAGGATAAACCTATACTAGTGAGCTGTTGGTGGTGGATATGGTCTCATGACATCAAGTCCCCAAACTGAAAAGGTCCATAAGTACATGGTAGTATGTAAGGGTTATAGAGGTCGATGCACAAAGTTGGCATGGATTTCGTATGCATGAAACCTCTTAGAGAACTCAATATAGTCACGGACCATGGTGGGCTAGAAGTTGCCCAATCTTCGAATCTAGTGTGAGAGTTTCAACCCTGTTTGATGAGATCTGTAGGAACCATCATGGACTTCCGGCATGACATGGGGAATATCATCTCTTTGAATGTAATGGAGGATAACTTCATTGAACCCATGCTTGTAGAGGATCTTCTCAAGGCTGGGACCACTCTAGAGGGTAAACTGCACTGCATGCTGATGAATTTGCTCATGTTCATCCTTGTCTATCAGGATATTTCCATGTTGTAGGTACTCAAAAAAGGAGTTCTCCAACCATGGGTCTCTTCTACTGTAGCAAGGGAACATGGAGGTCCTAGTGTGGAGGCATTGGCGGTAATGTGACTTACCTTCTGGCTATCATCATTGTCTAAACTGACAGAAGTGATAACCCTTCGATGCACCACGTAGATAAAAAAATTGTCTTGGTCAAGCTCTGCGAGAGACGTGGAAAAGGTTGGACAAGTCATCAGATTGACCATTCTATAACCAAGGAACATGAGTGACCTCTGGTAGATAAGGGAACTATGACATCATCTAGAAAGTATGCTCTAAGAGGGGCACGAGCTTCAGCTTCTTGATGAAATAGTCACCATTGATCTTCTTAATAACTAGATCAGAGTCCCCCTTGACATGTAGGTGGGGAACATTAATATTGAGGTCCAGCTCTAGGCTAGCGATGAGGACCTGATACTCTACCTCATTATTGGTGTAGCCTTCTGACAATAAGAATGAGTAGGGAAAAACATCTTGTGTAGGCATGATGAAGATGATTCCCAAGCCTACTTTGTTGAGTTTGGGATCAATTGTCCTTCTGCCGATGGGACTTTAGGAAGTGCCATCAAAGTGAATCTTCCAACACAGCATGGTCTAGTCTTCTGATAGAATAGTATCATCTAAAAATTCAAGATCTAGATGCTTCTCTATGAGAGCTGGATGGGTGGAAAGGAATTTTTCTAACACCTGAACCTTGATAGATTTTTATAGGATGAACCTGATGTAAAACTACGGAAGGATCAATTCCCACCGATCCATACGGCCTGTCAACATAGGGAAGTCAGAATATACTTTAGAAGATCCAAACAAGATATCAACTGTATATCATGATGCTGAAGATAGTATCGCAACTTTTGTACTGCAAAATCCAGCATGAGACAGATCTTCTTGATAGAATAATATCTAGTGTTTGTTTCGAGGAGCATGCGACTGAGATAGTATAAACTATTCCTTGACCCTTTTTTATTCTTTTTGGTGAGAAGTGAACTAAGGGATTGTTCTAGGGTGGTCACATAGAGAACAAGTGGCTTGACGGAGACAAGTGGCATCAGAACCAGAGGTTGTAGTAGGTACTGCTTGATATTTTCAAAATAGGTTTTACATTATTCATCCCATTGGTAAACAAAACCTTTATTCATGAGTTAAGAGAAGGGATTACACTTTCTATCCATATTCTTAATGAATCGGTGTATATAGTCTAAGTGGTCTTGTAAGTCTTAGAGCTCTTAAAGGTTTCTCGAAGGAGGAATCTGACTGATGGACTTGATCTTCTCTAGATCAAACTTGATGCCTCTATATCTAATGAAAAATTCAAGGAACTTTCCAGAGGTAACCCCGAAGGCACACTTCAAGGGGTCTATATTCAGATGGTGGGATTCAAGGAATCCGAACACTTTCTCAAGATATCTGAGATGGTCCTAACACTGGTAGTATTTTACCAGTAAATCTTCCACTTGGTATTCCACCAATGTCCCAAGGATCGGTTCGAATATGTGGTGCATGGCACACTGATGGGTAGCTTCTATATTCTTTAGAGTGAAAGGAATTACCTTATAACAAAAGGTACCATGAAGTGCTCTGAAGGTGGTATGTCATTCATCCTCAAGGTCCATTTATATCTAATTATACCTAGAATACTAATCCATGAAGGAGAGAGCTTGGAATTCAGCGATAGCATCGATCAACAGAAGGGTAAAATATTCCTTCAGATAGTGGCAGTTGAGATCATAGAAGTCGATGAAAACTTTGATTTTTCAGATCTTCTTCCTAATGGTAATGATGTTAGCTAACCATCTAGGGTACTAGATATACTTGATGAAGTTTTCTTTGATGATCTTATCAACTTCTTCCATGACCATGGAACCATGAGAGGGGTGCATCTTTCTATGAGGTTGTTTGAAACCATGATGACTTTCTAAGAGACTGAGATGGTGGATGAATACCTGAGGATCTAGTCCTGGAATTTCATCATAACTCCAATAAAATACATCCTGATTTTGCTTCAGTAAATCCACATATTTTTGTTTCTCTTTCATAGGCATAGTTTCGCTCATCAGTGTTGGTCTTGATTCTTCCTCGGTACTGAGATTCACCTATACCAACTCATCGATGGTGGTGGAGACACCTTATTCAAATGCAGGAGGGGTATATTCCAAATCCTCTTCATAATCCATGGAAAGAGGATTATCGGCAAGAAGAAACTGCTCTGAGTTGGATGATCCTGATGGAATGCTGGTACCAGCCTAAGAGGCAGTGTAATCTTCATCAGAAAACTCCTACAATGCGGACACCATGGCGAAAAAAGCAGTCAATTTGATTTCATCATACCTTCAACCTAGGGGCCACTCTTGATAGTATCAAAGCAATAGTGGAAAGTTGGCTTGAGTAGGTTCAACCCAGCCCAAAAAAACAAGAAAGTATGGAATATTATTTTTTTCATGGGGTGAACATCCTGATACGTTATAGGGGAAAGGGGTTTTGGTATGACTCAAGCCTAATTCGTGTAGGAGTGTGAAGTGATCTTCTAGAAATCCTTGTATTTGGGAACATGCTTCTCAATACTTCCTGAGATAACAAAGCAGTATCCCAAGTCCAGGGTTGTGGACTCCAACCAATGAATCGGGAGGATGAAGGCATCATCTAGATCTGTCCATGGGTCATCGACAATAGCAGTGTTCTCAACCTTATTGGCTTGTCCTTACTCATGAAGTAGTCGACATCTAAGTAGTGGGATTCAAAATAGGAAAAGGTAGATGCATCACCTTGGATCATTCCCACTCAACCATTAAGAGAGTATTTAAGGCATTGGTGATAGGAGGAAGGAACTAATGTGTGTAGGTGGAGTCAGGGTCTACCCATCAATGCATTGTAGGTTGTGTCCTGCAATAAAAACATGAATTCAGTGCTAGAAATAATGCCACTGAACTGGATATTCAGAAGGATCTTTCCACATGGACACTTCTCTTTCTGGTCATAACCTTGAATCTTCATGTTAGAGGGATCCAGATTTGCTTCATATATCCCCAGCTTACAGATCATCCGAGTCAGGATGAGATTGATCCCAGAACCTATGTCTAAAATAAAATGGTAAACCTCTATTCCATTAAACTATTCAGTGATGCATAACAGGAGAATTTTCCCTTGTATGGGATAACCTTTATCTTCTTTATAGAATGAGATGATGGCCATACATTCTGCATACTCGACTTCCTCAACATGGAAGGAATATGTGGTAGCTACCTCTATTTTGAACTGGAGGGGGATTTTCAAAGCCTCTGTGAGGTATTCATGCAAATTTTTAGACAGAAATATATCCTTGAGGATTGAGAGATTTGTAGAAATGCTGGAAAGGTTCTTAATCACATCATACTTTCGTGCTAGGCACACATTTCTACCAGTAGGGAATTGCTCTATGGCAGATGGTATGATGGATACTGCTAGTCGAACCGGCAGATTCTGGATAGTACTGGGAATATCCCATTGCTCACTAGATGAACAATGAAAAATGAATATCAATTTATTACTAGATGGATGAGGTGTGGACACAGCTAGACATGGCTGATCAGAGTGTGGTTGCAAAAATTCTACCTAATTAAGGATTACAAACGGCGGTGGTCGTGAATCTGATGAGACAAGATGAGAGGACTGCACATGCTGAGCTATGTGTTGAACCTATTTTCTGGTCTTGATAGTATGCATGGCATGGCTAGAGGCACTGTTCAGTGTATTCTGACAATTCATGTATCCACTTCCTCATTGATGATGGCATCGACTGGGGAAATTAGAAGGATCTTCCTAGCACTCCTCATTATTGGTAATCATGTAAGGGTCCACTATCTCAATGGTATTTACTAAGGAATACTCTTGATCATCACTTGAATAATCCTTCAATGTTGGGTGGGTCCTAGGGGTGATTTCCATCTTTGGGGGCATGAAGTATCCAAGCATATGATACGGCTTCAGCACTAGTGGGGGGATTTTCTTTCCCTTGCATTTTGGGCACCTGCCCTTCCAAGAGGTAGAAGGCTGAGATACGGTTTCAACAATGTATGTTGGAGGAAGTGTGGTGGCTTCAGAAGGATCGGGATGATTCAGATAGGCACAGATCATACCATGGTTGTGAGATACTACCTTTCGAGCCATCCAGTCATCATAATTCTGAGACTCATGGCTGGAGACCTGTTTCCATTCCCCCTCACTTTCGCTGTCTGGATTTGTAGAAACACATTCCACATGCACCAGGGTAGGGGGTAACCTGTCTATATTGTTTTCAACCTAGTCCTAGAGCCAATACTTTAACACATATAACTTCTTGAGATTATATCCAAGGAACTGGTGGTAGGGTGCATAATTTGGGTGATTAGTGAGATTAGTCTCTTGAGGTCTCCTTTATTCAAGAAACTATAGGATTCCCTGATCTAATACACTCCGTAAATAACTAGGTACATGAGCTTAATCAAACGAGTAGAATGAGTTTCTCCTATCTAGAAAAGGGACTTTGGGAGCCTTACCCTAATGATGGGAAGGATCCTAATGAGGATTTGGAACTTCATTGTCTCTCCTAGGTGGTGATGGTGCATTATGCGGTAGCACCTACCAATTATGAGGTGGGCGATGCTGAGCCTGAGATTGGGGCTAAGGTCGAGGCCCTCGATGAGTTTGTATAGGAGGCTCTGTCACCAATAACTCTAGTAGCCTGAGGTCCTATACCTATTCAAAATAAGCAATCTAAACCTTGGATTATCTTCTTGTAGGATCTATGGGAGGCAACAAGCATTCCTTCTTTGCTTGATTCAAGTATTCTTATAGGCGTTGGGCCTTTTTAGAAAAATCCCAAAATCCACCTAGGTAGTTATGAGTGATAAGAGAGGGGACCAATTCAGTCTTCACATTCCCAATGCACATTTACTATAGTTTCTCTTGAGTCAAAGGTATGTCAAGAAAATATGTGAGCCCTTTCCACCTAGCGATGAAGTTTTTGATGTGATCATCTGGCCTTTTCTTGCACTTGAAGAGGTTAGTGATACTGGTCTTCTACGTGGTGGAGCTGAATTGATATAGAAACTACCTATGAAGATCCCCCCAACTGGATATGGACCCAATTGGTAGCTAGCTATACTAGAAGAACACATGCCCTTCTAGTGTCTATATAAAGCACTAGATCTTGGCAGCTTCTTACTATGCTGGATTTCTTATCATGGGTCTACACCTTGAGATAAACTAGGCTAGATGCTGCAAGGGGTCTCCCATCCCATTGAAGGGGGATAAAGTAGGATTCCTGAAGCCCGATGGTGCTGGCATATCATCCACCCATGTCGGATATGGCTTTCCATCATGTGGGATCACCACCTATTGGGATTCAAGGGCCTCGAGGTGAGTGGTGAGACGGGCCATCGAATCATCTTGGTAAGGGTTACTATATTGGAAAGGATCCCTGACTACTAGTGAAATGGATAGTTCTTCAACATGATAAGAGGGCCTAATAGCTCATGGAGTGGCTAGTGGAATGACTTGAGGAGCTGTTGGAGGGATGACCTGAGGAGCAGCTTGAGGGGCCACTAGAGGAACAGCCTGTGGAGCCAGGTCTCAGAGAATATTCTCACATAGCTCGGGTAGATTTGGTGATGCATACCATGGATGCTTTACATAAGTTCTGACATCTATCCTATCAGGATATGAAATTTTTTTAAGATTAATGGGGGGAAACTCACCCGGGGGTACCTTTACCTGCCCCTGTTGCCCCGGTGGATAACAGTTGGGATCATACCAAGGATCACTATAGTTTTGTTGGTGTTTCTCTACGTGATTGGCAAGGATATCTTCAATTACCCTTTTCTTTTCCACAATTTTTTGGAACAATGTGGCCTTTTTAGGATCATCTTCCATATTTTTCACTGAACAAGATGGTTCATAGGTCTTAATAGTCCCAGTGCGTCCTTTACCCTTATTGGGGTCCCAGTCGAGGGGTAATGACTCGGCAGGGTCGGCAAGGACAAGTAAATGTATTTTATGGTGGGTGACAATTCTTGGGGGATCCAAAAGAAGTCTCACTACTCCAAGGGGTAGGTTATCCTCAATGAGTCCAGCCTCTATGTTTTTATATGTGCGGTCATCCATGTTTACTGTGAATTCACCTGAGGGAATATCCTCGATATCACCCAGTAGATCAGGTTGACATAGAATGGGACTGAAGTGAAGAGAAGCATACTTCCCCCAACCACAGATCTAGATGTGTGAAGATCCTCTTCAATAATTATTCATAGCACAATAAAGCTCTAAAAATATCATTGATGAAGAGTCTGGTGATAATCGGGCAATGCAAGATGTTGATCCACAGGAGGTTTGGCTAACTCAACTAGGCAGTATTGTTGTCCAATTTTGTCATAATGTTCTTGGATTTTTGGATAATCCAACTGAAGATGACGAAGACATAATTTCATCATCCCCAGGGTCTGGCGGAAACATATGACTTCATCCTGGGTGAGTGGATTTGGAATGCTGAAGTCTAAAGTAAAGATCGACCAAAACATCTCAGGAAGATGGTCCACTATGAGAATGTCCCACAAACTCATTCGTTCTGAATCAGGATTTGGTTTTTAGTTTCCCCATTATTCAACTGAGGGTGGTTGAGGAACCATAAATAGTACTGATGTGGATCACTATGGTGGAGGATTGGTTGATGGAGAGAATGTTATGAGATCTGACAAGCTTCTACATACTGGCTCATCTTCTAAGGTTGGTATGGATCGCATCATCACATCCCTGTATGATGGAGTGACAACCATCACTTCATGTGTAAAGGCGGTGACTGATGGTGACAAATCTGGGTGGTGATCATCATATACCAGCCCCTAGAACAACTCTCTATAATCTCGTGTTGAGGTATAGAATGATCCTGGTGATGATAGATAAGATTTCATAACAAGACCTTGAAAAGGATCCAAATATTTCTCCTCTTGTATATACCTACTAAGGGTCTCAGGGATCTGGTGCATTTCACTTTCCGGAAGGATGAAGCTAAAATTCATGGTTCCCACCTCAAACTTTGATGTATAGAATAGGGGTTAAGTTTCTATCATTGAATCATAATCTACTTAAAAATATTAAAAGTGGACCAAATTGACAATAATCTAGAGCTATGCAGGATTCTTCCTCCGGTGGTGACAGTTCACCCTTCTACTCCAGGATGGTTCCTCAGGGAAGTGTAAATCTTCAACATGGGGAGGACCTCTGTGAGAGATGGTACTGTACTAGGGAGGGCCTCCACTAGATCTTGTAGGAACATGGATAGGACCTCCATGTTGGGTGATAGAGTGGGAAGGACCTATGCTTGGATGT
This sequence comes from Viscum album, assembly GCA_963277665.1. Classification (NCBI taxonomy): domain Eukaryota; kingdom Viridiplantae; phylum Streptophyta; class Magnoliopsida; order Santalales; family Viscaceae; genus Viscum; species Viscum album. The sequence continues at coordinate 2,021,956,353 of OY728127.1, forward strand.
GCTGGGGTGCGAGGAGCACCCAGGAATATATCGAACGAAACATGGGGAGGACCTCCGTGTGGGAGAGCTTGGGTATAGGGAGTACCCCCATGATTGGTGCGGGGTGCGTGGTGAGGACCCCCATGGTTGGAAGTGGTGTAATGAGGAGGACCTTCATACTGATCAAACTAGACACTAGGAGGACCTCCATGCTGATGAGTGATGAGTTGAGAAGGACCCTCACATTGATAACCTAAAATATGGGGAAAATCTTCATACCTGGGATCATGGGAATAGAGAGGACCTATGTTTGGACTAGAGATGGTATGGGGAGGACCTTTGTGTTGGATGATAGAGCATGTAGGACCTCCACTCTAACTGGAGATGGTACGGAGAGGACCTTCGTACTGGATCTCAACATCAAAGGTTGGCCCGTGATGACTGATGTTTGTGCCAGCAACCAAAAGTGTCAGCCCAGCCTACCCATGGGGTGGATGGGGCCTCAATCCCGATCGTACATAGTGGTTCCCATGATTTGTAATAATAGGAAGATGATATTATGCATAGTTTGTGGCATGGTACACTGAAGTTGTAGAAGATGACGCTCCCTAAAAGAGTCTTCCTGAGCCTGTTCCTAACATTGACGTCGGGTTAGCCGAATCAGAGCTAGCGATGTAGGGGTAGAGATCACTTGTTCTTCAAATTGAGGGATCATATGGTGGTGTTGAATCATCCTATTTGGATCCCCCCTTAGAAGATATTAAGTGATAATAGAATCTGGGATGAATCGAACATCCCTTACCTCATCGAAGTAGGGGAGTAAATCATAGGAGCATTACAGGGAGAGGCTCCCAAAACAGTTGAATTTGGATTGGGGAGTAGAAAATCCCTACACAGCCCTTGGGGGCAGTGGAGATGATGAGGCATAAAATCCTATAGATCTTTGAGATCCATATCCCTCGTTGGGATGACCCCTTCCTATTTGTATCGTCGAATAAGAGTATCAATCACCCTCCTCTAGATAAACTCTATGGGTGAGATAGTACATGGGTGCTCGGTACCCATGGTTGTGGATTTCATCATGGTGAAGGTGGAGCTATGTAGGATATTGCATTATCACTGCGCCTACCCCTGTGTCTGCGGGCGGGATACGGCTTGATTTTTATAGGTTGGGTCCTGAAAAGTAGGAAGATTCATCTATTAGCATAGATAGTAGGAAAGCAATACCCAGTTCCCCAATGTCATTCAGTATTCCATGGATAGATAGAAATATCTACACTGACAATGTCATAGACTATAATGACCAACAATTAACTACCCCAAATTCTGGTGAGTTCCACACCAGCCACTATTTTCTTGGTGAGACCCGACACCGGATGGCTAGATCTAGTGACACGCTAATTTGCTGATGTATCAAATTCTACTAATCCTCATGGTTGAAGGAGAAAATATTCCCATCAGGTTCACCATTTTTGTTTCCATTGATTTCTGTTGGGGTATACCGCCCCAGTGCATTTAACATTCACTTTGTTGTGCATTGTACCCCGCATTCACATTTTCCAAAGGTGGGTGGCATTCATCACCTCTTCAGTGATGGATGCTCCTTGATTGGAATGGGATGATTGGATATTGGTTCTTCCTTCCATGAATTTCTCCTCAGAACTCATCGCCTAGTCTGAGTCTCCCTTAAATATTAATACGTTGTTCATGAAACCCTTCCCAGTACCATCCCATTGTGGATGTTGTTTAATTACATTGCTTCTGTAAGGACATTCCAAAGGGTCAAACCAGGGTAGCATAAATCAGGTAAGTAGTCACATTGGGCATAATGTCATGTCTAGATGCTGGGACCTTAGTACACCTAAATTTTCCCTTATTAGAGGGCTTCTCAAGGGAGCGTAATCCTGAGGTATCCCACATCAAATGCAGGTAATATTATGATATAGGCATGTATCTAAGGTTTTACTCAACTTATCATGTTTAATACAGGTTATTCCATGAGTTTAACATCTTGAAAAGATGGATCTGACTTATCAAAACACTAATGAGAGTGGATTAGATGGATATGTCACTATGAGGGATCACCTTGAATGTTTACCGGGTGGATGGGACAAAACATCCGTAAGGATGGGCTCTGGATGGCATGTCCCAAAAAGGAAAGGTTTAACACCATGAATGATAGTCGGAACACCAAAAAAGGCATATCATAGAAGGTGGGTCTGACAAAGGGGACACAAAGGTTTATAGTTTGATGGGATTTAACCTCAGGGAGTCTTTCTACTTACCCTGTATAGAAGACAGGGATCAAAACCCATGTAGTTTGAAGGGGTGATTCAGGAATTACATGTGGTTAGCGGCCCAGCATAAGAGGGACACTCTTGGTTGGATGAGGGTGAATTTTGTGGGGCTTATGCATGGTTTTATACCCAAGAATGGAATGATCCCATCAGGATGTGATAGCCAGGGTAAGATCGGGATAGATGGTGGATGATTTGATGAAGTGGATGAGATGAATGGAATGGAACTGATATGAAGATGATGGTGTTGTTCTTAAACCTCGGGGAGGTTTCCTATGTATCCGGATAGTTGGTAATAAAATTCCATGTAGTTATGGAGGGTCGATGAGACACCTCAGGAGAAATATTGTGGGAATGGGTGCATGGATGGGGACCTGAATGAAATGGAACCTCTAGGTTGGGGCATGATATTTCTGAGACACAAAGGGCTCAAAGGGAATATCGGGATGTGAATGGATGATGGAATTGAACCACAGGGAGGATTACTATGTACCCTATGTGAAATTCATGGATCAAAGTCCATGTAGTTCAAGGATGGGTCATAGAATTAGGGTGTACACAAAGTAAAGTGACCTGAATACATGCTTGGGGCTTACGCATGGTTAGTGGCCCATCACAAGAGGGACACTCCTGGTTGGAGGAGTATGGGTTGTGTGGGGGTTTATTCATGGTTAGCTACCCATGGGGATCATAATACCTCATAGAGGTGGATCCAAGAGATGCATACCAAAAAAGGGTAGGTATCACATCATGAGGGTATATCCCTATAAGAAGTACTAGAGTTTACCGTTGGTTGGGATTGGACCACAAGGGGGATTCCTACATACCCTGTGTAGAAGATAGGGATCAAAACCTACATTGTTCTAATGGGTATATATTTTAACGTCATGCGAGATGAATGTAAACCAACATGAAATTTACGGAATAGTTTTATTGTGGGGATTTAGGGGCTTGAACCTCATAGAGGCTTCCCACATACCATATGTGAAAGGTAGGGATCAAAGTCCATGTAGTTTGTGGGATGAAGATTAATGTCATGCGGGATGAGGGGCATGGTAATTACACATGGTTAGTGGCCCAAATAAGTTTCATGGCCATAGTTAAACTCTAATCCCTTGTGAGTCATGCTCGGTGTGAGTAACAAGAGATAACAGTATACCAGACGGACGTGTCACAAAGGGTATGACCATGAAGGATGGTGTAGGGATTACTCATGGATAGCTACCCATAGAGATAGATATTGGGACTTATGTTAGAACGGAATCCTGTGGAGGGTATCTATATGTATGAGGAGGATATGTCTGTCATATAGGGAACACCCTATCATAGTGTGTCGAGGCTTACAAGAAGGCTTCCTGAGGTGCACATGGTGACAAAATGTAAAGGTAGAGAGGAGCGAGAGAGCACTGATGCTCATTCTCTTTTGAGTCCACCCAGGCTTTTCATGAATATGAAAACTAATAGTTTAACATTGTGTGTTGGGGATAAGGATTCTTGGTAGTTTAATATCCTACATCTTGGATGATGAGGACTCAATCCTCATCCCTTGGACTTACATAACTTGTACCAACCTGCACTTGGGGTAGGGAAGGAACAATAAATAACCAACGGGAGTGAGGTGGAGGAGTGGTCACTCTACGGTCTCACGTTAGCGTGGATATGTGAAGAAGAAATAGTTGTTAGCATTCCTATAAAAAGAATCATGAGGCAGGGAAACGTATCATGAAGCACTACTAAGGAGACCAATAAATCACTATGCACAAGCCTATAGGGACCCACATAGTAGGTGCATGCAAGATAGGGACACTAAGCACAAGAGAAGCTCAAAAATGCTTCCTTGGAATAAGGACAACCCATGGAGTACATAGGGAAGGGTGCACACAATATTGAATAATTTCACAAAATATTTGAGTCTAACTCTCAAAGGTAAGGGGGACCGAGTGAAAGATATACTACACAAGGGTAAGTCTTGTGTGCAAGAGGGGTATTTTACGCATGCTTGACTTGGGAAAAAATGGAAATGGGTGAGGGTCAAGCCCTAGTGGGCCTTCCCAAAGGGGAACCCATGGGTGACCTATCACATAAGATCTAGTACCTTGAAATCATGACTTTCACATGGTTGCGGAAGGGGTTGTCTTATGCACACGGGGGGTGAAGGTTTGACTTTTAGGGCGTTACCCTTAAGGATGGGGGGTACACCTTTATTTATAGGTGGAAATATAGGTGGCGATGCATAATGAGGCTGGCATAGAAGTGGTTATTTGATGTTGCATTGGGTTAATAATACCTTTACTTGTGGGTTATCTCTCTTGCGCACCAACCAGGTTTCTTCCATGCATCTGAATTTTCCCTTTCGAAGGTATGAGCACAAGAATACCATTTGACATCTCATTAGGTGTGCAAGGGGCTTTCACTTAGCTTTCAAACTTGTGTTCATGAACCAAATCTTGTGAAAAAAACCCTTGGGATTCTTAGGATCATCCACTAAGTCAAAATAATCCTTTGGTCACTCAAATATGCTAATCTATGGCCTAAAGTGAAATTTGATGCCAACACATATCTTGAGTGGTCTTTCTCAAATAGGTGAGGTTGAAATGAGTAGTATTTCCAAAAAATACAACATGTAATACCCCTTTAATAAAGACTTTACACAATAAAAAAATTATTATCATGTGAGGTCTAGCAGACTGAAATTCATAGGCATTTGGCTTTAGTCCAAGTGGGAGTTTTTTGGAGTTGGTTTCCTAGGACCGACTATTCTATTTTTATTACACATATATTTGAATACTTGAATATTAATAAAGTATCTTATTATATATTTTTCATCGTTCTTCATGACTTCAATGTAATAATGTCCTAGAGTACCAATCACATTGATAAGGTCATAGTAGTTCACCTCTATGATGGGAACCTTGGGATTCTATGATGATATTCTTAAATATAGTTTTGTGGTTGGATAACTTACTATGATATGTCACATAATATGTATAATATTAGGTGTGAGTACTCATAAGTGGATAAGACTTCTTCTCATGAAGTTCGCACTTGGTAATCTCTAGTATGGGAGATTATGATAACAGACCCAACAGTAGGAATTATTCATGTTTTGGTGTCAATGGATATTCCTATCCATGAGTGTGTGTAATGGTCCTTCGACATTAAGATTATCATTGATTCATTTCATGACTCGTGCACTTAGATTTAATGATGAAAACTTCCACGCCATATGTTGATGGAAAGTAGGGTATGTTGGGTGCGTCACGAATGAAATTTTATTAATGTATAAGTTAAGGAAGGTTTTTTCCCTTACATATTTATGGAAGTTGATATCTCAGCCCTTTGATTGGAATAGAACCGTCACATTAAATTCCATGACCATGGTGTAACAATTTATTTATTTGATATAGTCAAAGAAAGATGTATCGAGCATAAAGGTTAGTGGCATGAATGTACAACCTTCTTGATTAGATATTATAATAAAGGGATTATGTTATATAGTGAGCATTCATATGTGGTTTTCCACATTGAAACATTAAGTTCTTTAAATTATATTCCTTGACCCATTTATATATATTAATATTGGAATTTAGACAAGCCCACCTAATTCCAATGATAAAAATCCTAGAGGTTCGCACACTTAGTGTTTACATTGATCTTGATTAAATTATATTAGAATTTAATTAATAGAATAAATATTATTCTCATGGGTGAGGAATAATTTTATTCATGTTTTATCAATCTTAAATATGTATTAATGACTGAAATATTTTATTAAATATTTATTTGTGCAGTCAATAAATGTCAAAAAGTTTTAACGGGCCAAGACTACATCCAGTGAAAATTATTAATTTACAATCTAGTTAAATAATATTTTTTATTGTGAAAGTTAGAGTGCATGCCATAAAATATTATTATTATTATTATTATTATTATTATTATTATTATTATTGTTATTATCATGGGGTTTAATAAAGATTTTTATATTATTTAAAGGATGATATGAAATTAAATAATATTTTAACCTAAAACATAGATATATAAATAGATGGTTATGTCTATTGTGTAGAAGTAATCAAAAATTGAGATATAGAGAATAATTTCTCACAATGTATTTCTCTGTCTAATTACTCTTTCTATATCCCTCTCAAGAATGAGAAATTCAAGAGAGAATCCTTCAAGATCAAAGGATAAGTTATCAACATGAATAACAAAAGACAACTGATTTTCCATGCTAACACCCAGTAATCGATTAGTGTTTCTCAGAGATCAAAGTAGCATATGTGGATCACCACTAGAGGGATTATACACTTAAATCCTTGCAGCACAATGAAGGTAATCTGAAAGGATTTTCAGAATATCAACATCATCATCAAGGGAAGGATCCTAAGACAAGGTAATCATTTCTTTTAGATATAAATAAATTAATTATAAATCTAACATTCAAGATCCTCTCTTGGAATTCTTGGAGATTTTATTTAAAATAATTTTTAAATATATTTCCCACCATCAATGCTTTATCTATGTCCAAAATTTGTAGTTATCTCATTGATAATTTCTAGTCATACTATATTTCTTTCTCTAACTTCTTCCCAAAAAGTTAAATTATGAAATCTCTTCTCATACATTGATTCATATAGTTTCATTTATATTCTTGAATAAAATATATTATTGTATGAAAATTCAACCAGAGGTAGATAATAATCCCACATACCTTGAAATTTAAGTGAGAAATATCTCATCATGACTTCGAGTGCCTGAATAGTCCTTTTAAACTACCCATTAGTTTGTAGATGATAGGTGGTTCTCAATTGTATCTTTTTTTTGAGGTATTCTTGAAGTCTTATCTAAAATTTCAATGTGAATTGAGGGTCATAATCATATATAATTGATAGAGGAATGTCGTGAAGTCTCATAACTTCATTAATATAGAGATAAGAAAGATACTCAAGGGGTAGATCTTCCCTTATTGCTAGAAAATGTCCTGATTTATTAAGGTGATCACCAATTACCCATATTGTATCATTCTTACTATGAGTCTTTGTAATTATAGTGAAAAAGTACATTGTAACATTGTCCCACTTCAATATTTATATAGAGATAGATTTCATGATTATCTTATGATGTTTTCTTTTATCCATTTCCTACTGGAACACCAATAATCTGGACACATACTCCACAATTTTACACTCCATACCAACCTACCAAAAATATTATCTTAGATATATATACATCTTTGTACTATCAAGTTTTATAGTGAAATTTGAGATATGTGTTTTAACTAGTAGCTCCCTTTTCAGTTTTGGTATTGATGGACCATATAAATTATTCCCAAACTTCAATACTCCATCTTTATAGATGAAGTCTGAAAATTTACCATAATTCGCTACTTTAATATTCCATTGTAAATCCTTATCATCCTAATTGGACTTATATATCTTTTCTAGTAAATATAGTTTTGAAATTTATTATGGAGGAATTAATGATTCCCCTTGACTAAAAATTACCATATCCAATTTTACTAAATCCCTAAATATAGGATCCTAGTTAATACTCATCATAGATAAAACTCCATGGCCCCTCATACTCAATGAATTATCCACCTTATGTACCTTACCAATATGGTAGTGTTTCAAGAAATCATATCCATTGAGTAGTTATAACCATTATTTTTACCTCATGTTGAGTTCTTTCTAAGATAATATGTACTTCAAACTTTTTTCACCTGTATATATATAACATATTTCACTATAAAGATAGTTCCTCTGTATCTTTAAGGAAAGGATTATAGTTTCTGGTCTTAAGATCATGAGTTGGATAGTTCTATTCATAGACCTTCAATTTCCTCATTGCATAACCAACCACTCTATCATTCTTCATAAGGATACAAATCAGTCCTTTAGTTGATGCATCACTATATATTACAAACCCTTCCTTTCTCAGTGGAAAATTTGATACTTGTGAATTAACTAATCTATCATTTTTTCTCTTCAAAACTTTCTTCACATTATATTTACCATGTAAATTTTTCTCATTTACATGTCAACTTGGTTAACATGTTTTCCAATCAAGCAAAATTTTAAACAAAACAATGATAGTAACTTGTTAAACCAAGGAAAAATTGTATCTCAACTATATTCATTATTATAGGATATTCTTTGAATACCTTTTCCTTTGAGATATCAATTTATATTTCATTCTAGGAGATAATATGGCCAATAAAAGAAACTTCTCAGAGATAAAATTCATACTTACTGAATTTCTTATATAATTCTTTTTCTATGAGATTTATAAGAATTATTCAAAAATGATTCTCATGCTCTTCTAGTATTTTAGATTATATCAAGATATCATCAATAAATATCACCATGAAGTTTTCAAGATAATATTTTATTACTACATTCATCATATCTATAAAAACATAAGGTTCATAAGTCAATATTAAGTTCATTAATATAACCTCATAATTCTCATACCTCGTATGAAATTTTATATTTGGTATATCATCCTTATTCACCCTTAATTAATGATAAACAGAGTGAATATTGATCTTTGAAAAATATTTTGATCCTTGAAGTTGATTGAATAAGTAATAGTTATGTATAAAATGATACTTATTATTTATAGTAATGGCATTAATCTCACTGTAATCAGTGCACAACCTCCTTTACCCATCCTTTTTTTTCACAAATGGGATAGATACTTCCAAAGGTGAAACACTAAGGCACATAAATCCATTATAAAAAACTCCTATAGTTTTTTCTTTAGATCTACCAATTACACAGGTTCCATTTTATAGGGATTCTTGTATATAGATTTTCTATTATGGATGAGTTCAATGGAAAACTCAAATTCATTCTCAAGTGGATGTTCTGGTAAGTATTCTAGAAATAAATCACTATATTTCTTTACAACAGGCACATCCTCTATCCTTGATATTTATTTCCATTCAAAAATAGTGTTTTCTATTTCACTTATCCCAAAATTTCATTAAGGTGATATACTGGAGGTGGGTCTATAAAAGATTCAAATAATGATGTTTCTCTTTTAAAAATAAGGTATTATCTTCCCCCTTTATAAATAGTAATCTCTTTCTCTCAACAATAAATTCTTACATTATGCTTTGAAATATATTCTATACCAATAATTATGTCAAATTAAATAATAGTTATGATAATCAAGTCCACAATTAAGGAATATTTTTTCATTATAATATACACTTCTTGATATATCAATATTTCAATATGATTCCCATTTTGTGTAATGATTGAAAACCCTTCACTCGGAGTGGTAAGGGATGATTTAATTATCTCATAAAACATGAAAGATATAAAAGACTATATAGATATGGAATAAAATATATCATTATATAACTTTTATTTTATGATAAAAGTACCTATTATCATATCATTTGTAACTTAAAAATCACTTGTAGTGATTATATAAGCCTATACTTGTTCCCTTGACCTTTTCCAAGGTAAATTCCCATGTCACTTGGGGAATTTTTTTGAATAGTACTCCATATCCTTACAATTAAAACATTGGAAATTGGAGGCTTATTATTACCCTTGAAATCATTAGGCTAATGGAATTTATCTCCACACTTGAAGGAAACTCTAATTCCCTTTAATCGTGTTCCATGGTGTTTCTTTCTATAATTATTACATATTGTAAATTTAACCCTTCCCTTCCTCCCTTTTGTTGTATTTATTTTTATAGAGAGCTCATCCACCCTCTTATTTTCTTAATTTCCTTAGAAAACATAACAGTTAGAGAATTATTTCTCAGACTTGATGGCACTTGATAGTATATCCTCATATATTGAAAAAGTTTAAGAGGAAAATTCCCTTTGAAGGATAGGTTTTATACCATCAAATAAGTAATAAAACTTACTTATTGGATTGCATACATAATCTGCTACATGAGTTTCTAACATTGTAAATTTAGCTTCATATTCAAAAATATTTTACGCTTTCTTTTTCCTTAGATTGAGGAATTTTCTTTCTCTATCAACTCGTTTCTTATGAGGAAATCATTTTTAAGAATATCTTCTTAAAATTATTTTATTCCATACTTTATATTTCTTATTCCTCTTTAGTATTCTTGATCAATAACCACCATTAATTAGTATCTCCCTTTAGATGATAAATATTCATGATAATTTTCTCTCTTTAACTACTTCATAAAGTGATAAATATCTTTACCAAGGACTTGATCTATTACTCATCTAATAATGGATTAGTATTCCCATTTAATGATGGAGGTTTTAGTCTCATGATATAGGCCAATATTATTGCACCATGTTGAGGATCAGCAAGTTACTCTATATGGACAAGGCTATCGATCATGATCTGATTCAAATGACCCAATATAGTAATAATTTTATCATATATTGCACTAAACTAATTGAATTAATTAACTTGGTCATAAGAGAAATCTCTATATATCTTACAGTTGTTGATGAAGTTTTTATTCCTTCTGTAAGGTGCCATTTCTAAATAATGTCACATAATTAATTATCTCATAACATTATGAATATTTAATAAAAAAATACAATTCCAATGTAATTAAAATACTCTAGAAGATTTTATTTAATATCTTAAGGTATTTTTATAACATTATCATTATGTTATATTATGTTCTTCTAGATCTAGTTCCCAAGGTTCTTACTAAACTCACTTTATTACCAACTGTAACACCCTAACTATAATAACTCGAAACTGATGGTTAAATTATTACATTGGTAAAAAAAATACAAGAGTACACATCCAAGATTCTCAGATTATAAACAAAAACCTAAAATGAAACTTAAAAATTCTAGTTATAACTTTATTATTTATTCTAGTATATCTGTAAAATCATTCAAAGTTTAATTATTGGTACCCTAGGGAAAGAAAACATAATAAAGGGTGAGATCAAATGCTCAGTAAGGGAAAACATCATTGGAAGTTATCATAGAATAAATAAAACATGAATAATATGGCAGATATAAATAATAATCTAATATTTCATATAGCTATCATCATAAAAGGTGAATATATCCATGGATAACATGACATTATAAATAATCACATGGATGTTTCATAATGATATAATGCATAATGTTGGATATCATAATCTTAGCATTAAGACCTAGTTCTAGTAAATCATACATAAATAGGAAAGGCATACAACAAATACCCAATCTAGTTTGTCTCATGAGATCTATCGATGTATTAAGGGACTCTAACATGCCCCGCCTATCACTTACTAAGTCCAATGCATTAATACTATAAAATAAATGAACAATAATGAAATACATAATCAACATAATCATTCATATTGAATAATTAACATATAAAATGTAAATATTTTACCCATTAAATAAATAGAAAAACATGATAAAAATATATTAAGAGAAATAAGGTGGATAGTATCATTATAGTATAACCTCATTCAAGTATAAAATTCTTTAAAGGATGTTGACATAAATGAAAATTTTCCTTTACTGATACATTATAAATTCACTTTGAAATTAGGAATAATTATTATTTTTTGACACACCATGGAGTCACTTTCTTGGTAGTAATTTTTTTTTACTTTTTCTCTTGATTTTAGTGGTGTTTCGAGTTGAAATTTGAAGTTTTGGGATATTTTCCATGGGTGCACGGTTAAGATGAATGGTTTTTGAACTATGTCAGATCCCTAGAGTGAAACTGTATTCTCTATTCAGTGGGTATATTGGGAGAGAATATTTAGGTAACATGGTTATGTAACCATGTGGACCATGTTTACAGACTGTGAACCTATTAATATAAGTGATCCACATAATTTCCACACGGTTGGGAAAACCTTGCGGAGTAACCGTGTATTCTATCCATGTTAGGGTATTTTTATATTTTCCTTTTATTTTTATTTGATGTTTTAACCCCAAGACTTCCCCATTTGACTCCCATGACCCAAACTTCTCCCATGGGATTTCTTCCTCCCTCCAAGCTCCTCTTTTATGGATTGTGGGTGGTTTTTAGTGGTTCTTCACCTGGATTAGGAGTTATAAGTCAATATTCTCTCTTCCTCTGGTTTTATCTATTCTTTTCCAATCCCTATAACCTAATTGGTCATGATTGGACGAATTTTAGGGCTATGGTTGTTAGTATTTATGGATTTTGGTTTTTAATGGTTGTGAGATATAGTAGGAGTCCCTTCCTAGTGGATTTTTTTTAAGTTGGCTTGGTTCTATCACTTGAGGTAGGTGTTTCCATTTCATTTTTTTTTTATTCTAGAGTTCCATTATTTCTTGGTTTTTATAAATTTATGTGTGTACTATATAATCATGGTGTGGACTATATAAGGTTATTTTGATAAAATTTTCATTGATTTTTATTTATTTTCATGTGGAAAATGGGTGGAGTTTCATTATTAAAATGGTTTTTTGATGTGAAATGGTATTTTATGCACTCCCCATATTGAATAAAATATCAAGGTTGGTTTTATTAAAGAAACTCCCTTATTTTGGTGTTTTAATCAAAAAGAGGTTTCCAAAGTGGGTTTCCTTTTGTGTTAAAATAGGGTTTTCATATTTTAAAGGGGTTTTTTTGGTGTTATAAAGTGAAATGGAATTTCTATTGGGTCGTGTGGTTGTACTTATTGATTATTATGTGTTTTTTGGGATCATGTTGGAATTCCAAGTTGTTTTGGAAAAGGGATTTCCAAATGCATATGCTATATATGTAAAAGTGAAAGACCATTTGGCACTTTTTGATGTGTTGATTGTTGATTGTTACATTTTTTAACCCCCTTGTTGTTATTAATGTTGTGTTTATCCATATTATGGATTCTTATTTATATGATTCATGTAGTGATTTTATGTTTAGGATCACCTTGAGGGTGGTGCAGGAGGTGGGAAGGATGTGATTATGGTATTATCCCTAGAGTCTTGTTATTTTCATGTGATGATGTTATTATTCATGGCCCACCTTTGTTATTATTACATGAGGAGACTGAGGTTTCTAAGTGGGAATTAGTGGTACATAACTTGGATAGTTCAAGTTTTTCACTGGATAGACCCCCTTAGTTGTATGTGACACCTGTATTTGGGGTTATTCACCAAGGATACTTCTTAGAGAGATTCAGTGGATGGATGTGTGACAGTTACCCTTCCAATAGTTAGGTCCACATTTTCATGTCTTGTGTGGCCTCATTGGTTCTCATGGGTTTTCAACATTATATGTATCTATGTTATTCATTTTTTTCATTTATATATGTTGGAATGTGTATAGTTTATTTCTTGGATATACCTGTTTCATGTGTGATTCTTTATAGATTAGTCATGTTGTTGACTATTTTTATTCTATCTATTTCTTGGTTTTTATTATAACCCTTATGAGTTATGGTTATCAATATTATTTCCCTTTTTCCCTTGTCTACTTTGAGTTGGTTGTGTGTAATATTTCGAAGGAAAATGGGGGAAATGGTTTTCAAATGGAATACATGGTTTAAAAGAGTCTTTTGAAATATTTGAAATCTTGTATGGGTTTATATTAAAAATTCTAGTGTTTGAGATAAAGTTTTGGTTTCACTTGTAATTGGATTAGTTTTGTAATATCAAAAATTTCATGAAATTGTTTTATAAAGGGAATCTTTGAGAAAGTTCATGTTTTAATCTTTATTTTCTCCCATTCTTTTAAATTGAAAATGAAAACCTATTTTTCCATTACTTGTTTTGAGACTATAATAATTGGTTTATTAAGTAAAAAAAAGTTAAATGTACTCATGGTGGTATCCTACAAGCTTAGGGTCACATCTTACATACTCATATTGGTGGGTGTGTAGTCTTTATGTCTTGTATAGGTCATTTTAGGTCTTGGTTTTCAATTTGGATCCAGTATCATCTTCCATGGAAGCAGATGGGTTTTGGGATCATAGTGGTGACTTGAGTTTCATGAGGATATAGTGATCAAACCTTTGGTTTGTTAAATTGGTTTTCTCAAAAAAAAATGGACTATTTGGTCTTCTATTTTTCTCTTTTATCTTCTGTTATGGTTTTATAACTTTTTAATATTTAGTTATTTAATTGAGATGCCCTTTTGGGTATATGACTTCTTATTTATGTTATTCTTTGTTTGGATGTTGTATTTGTTCATATTATCAAGGCTGAAACCATCCCCAATTGTTATATAAAATAATATTTTCATTTTTCATCAGCTTAGGGGGATCGGGGATTCTCTTCAAGTATGTGGCGGGTCAGTTTGGGTGCCGATTTAGATGGAAACCTAGGTTAGTTCGTTACACCTTTTCCTATCAAAAACATTTTAAAACTAAAAATTATTATAATAAAAAGAATAGTATTTTATTTTAAAAACTATGAAAAATTTTAGATGAATCATAATAATGAATAATGCCTATGATGATGGGAAAATGAAATCATGTGGTGAATGTTAAAAAATATTATTTTCCCACTTTATAAGAAGTTAAAAGTGTGTCATGATGGAAACATTTTAAAAATATTATTTTTAATAATTTTTAAATAAATTAAAATGATGTATAAAATACCTTTAAAAGTTATTTAAAAGTAACAAACAACTTCCATAAACAATTTTGAAGAACATGTATAAGGAAGAAAAAGTTCACCAACCAATGAGGATAAATAAAGTCAGTTTTTCTTAGAAATATTCCTTTGGTATTTTGAGTACCAATGAGATAAAAATGAAATGAAAAAATGGAATCCCCATAAATAAAAATATGAAAATAAAATATATGGGTTTTAATAGAGAAATATTATATAATTTCCCCAACAAAAACTTAAACATAAATAGTCCCAAATAAGAATAAGATTGTGAAATATAAACTTACCTAAAACTTTCTCTTGGTCATACATGCTATAATATCATGTATAATAAATTTATAATTATTATACATACATATCAAAACTGTATTTTGAATTATCTTAATATATTTTATTAATTTATTCTTATCCATCTATTAATAATTTTTTATTAAAATTAATATTTGAGTGTTAATTATTCTGTTTTCCATACATGTTTCGATTAAACGATCCTTGTCCTTGCACATTGGTCATGGTTCATCATATTAAAAATAATAAACACATTATAATTATCATTTTTATACATTAAATAAAATTTTATAACCATCCATGAAAGGTAGTCATGAAAAATTAAGCACATCATTTCATGGATATGGTTGTCCGTACGTACACATGAACAACATTTTAATTTTCAAATGAATGAAAAGTAAATGAAATAGATAATGGTTTTATTTTTCAAAAAAAAATTAACAACCATATTATAAATATAATATTTATTTATTAAATTCATCCTTATTATTATCTATGTAATGTAGAAATAAAAAACGAGTCACATCACTTCATGGAGGTGGTAGTTCACATGTATGTACAAGCGACGGTATGATTTTACAACAGGTGGAAGGGTAAAAAGGTATATAATATCTAATATTTAAAAAATCATAATTATGCTATAAATATCTTATATATTCATTAATTACATCATTATAACCAATTTTGTGGGGTGGTGATGAAAAATGAAATACATAGCTTTGTGGATGTGGTAGTCCACATGTACACACAAGAAAAGATTCTATTTCCCATAAGATGGAAAAGGAGATGAAAAAGGGTTGAAAAATAAACATAATAACATTAAATTATATTTTAGATACTTATTTTATTATATCATATTAGTTATTATAGGTTTTAATGAGGTGGAAGAAGAAATAAACATGAAGGAATCTGGTTAAGAGTTATACATCTTCTTTGGAAAACATCCTTTGGATTACACCTTAAGGTTTCCTAGGTTGGTATTTTGAAGATAATAGGTCCTATAGGATTTTGGGAGGATATTTGGGGGTGATTTGGGTATTTTTTGGCCAATATAAGTGGATCAAAATGTTTTAATAAGTGATAATAGGCGGTTCCCATTTATAAGTGGGGAGAGTGGCACACTATAAATATCCTTAACTTTAAATTAATATAAATTTATTACTCACATTAAAGTGGAAAAAGGTCAATATATTTCAAATATAGGATGATTATGAGTCAAAATACACGTATATAATCAAATTTAAACAAGTTTTTATCACATTTTAAACTATATCTCTTATTTTTAACCTCATAGTTAACTCTTTTAACCATTACTGTGGAGATAAATTTTTACCATAGTTACTATTAATTATGACCAAAAATGAAATTTACCACATTATAAAATTTGAACCTCATGATCCCAAATATGAAATCCATTTCTTAAGATTAAATTTCTAGAAGTGGTAAAAATTAATTTTAAAACATGTATATCTGGATAAAAAATAATTTTTAGAAAAATGTCTTTTTAAGAATAAAAATGATTTTATTCTAAAATAATATAAAAAAATGATTATAATGGAATTAAATTTATTATATTCAATAAAAGGATACTAATTTTACTTTAAGATCTAACCAAAATAAAAACAATATTACGAATACTTGATTAAAATAAAATAACAAAAAAATGTTTTTATTTGAATAAAAACGTTACATAGATTTCCAAAATGTAAATCATATGTTTATAAGTATAATATTATATTTTTAAATTATTTATATTTATTATTAAATATATATTTTTAAAGTTTTCACAAAATTTTAATTCAATATTATATAATGAGTATGTCATAAAAGTGGCGGTATTTAAAAAATCAGTATTTTTCACTATTCACCCACAAATCAATTTCTTCTTAAAAAATCAAGAAAAAAATCATCCTAAGTCAATTTAAATTTTATGATTCTAAAAATAATTTCAATTTTATCAAATTAAAATTATATAATCTATAAATTAAACTTTTAAAAAATCATTAATAAAATCTATTTCTGCCAAAATAGAATGCGCATGGAAATAGTTTTGGTTTAGTTATTATAGAAGACTCCTAGATATTATAAAAATGAAAAATTGAACCCCAAAATTGGACACTAGAGTACCATGAATCCATCACCTCTAATTTATCATATCTAAGACTGGGAGCATACAAAAATAATGGCAACAAAACCCAACACCTATAACATGAAGAAGATAATGTTTTGACATTGAAGGGTTGGGAACATAATTATAACAAACCCCAAGGAGACAAGGCCACCTAAAGGATGAAAGTGTAAGCTATATCATAATAGTTCTAGTGGAAGCATATTAATGGCGTTGAATATGGATCAAATCTATAAGGAATCTCCAATTCAAGCATTCTTAGAAAACTAGGCAACAATGGAGAGGGTGAGAGGATTAGAAACACCAATACTGAATCCAAGAAAAACATAATAAAGATGAAAAAATGAAGGTTGAGAATCAAGGGATATCCAACAGACCACTATGAGAAAATAAAATAGCATGTATGATTAAGATAATTTACCAAGATGAGGAATCCCAATTAAAATAAGGATGGGAAAATGAAACATTGAAGGCGATGAACAAGAGTGTCAGAGAGGGAAGAAAGAGTGAAGTCATATTAGAGGAAAACCCAACATATTAAAGGAAAACTCTAGATGATAATAATTATAGAGGTAATAAAACACCAAAGGTAGAAACCAAACTATAAAATTTGGAAAGCATCCACAATGTTGAGGTGACGTAAGAGGTGAATCGCCACCGCCTCCTTTAGGGTTTCCTAGGAGAAACCATAGTAGCACCCATAAATATTAAGAATAAATATTATATTTATTTATATTATAAATAAAAAAATAAAATTAAAATTCATTGACCTTTAATTTAATATAAAATAAATATAACTTGAATAAATATCATTTTAAAAACTGGGAATAAACTAATTCTTAAACTTATATCCAAGTGAATCGAGTGTATTTTTGAAAAAAATTTGTATAAAACTCTATATGATCATTTTTCAATGGAAGTGGGCCTAAGAAATATCTTGAAACACATCATATCCCCTGTATAGAAAAGGATAAGTCATATAAAAAATTATTTCAACCTTCCTATAAATCCTACTATGTAATATAATCCTTTTCTCAACTAATATCTCATTAAGTAGGATGAGTACTTGTATCATCATCCTTTCTACTTGATTTATCTTTATTTTAATTATCAAAAAGAGATTTTTGGTAAATTACTATAGTCATTGATTTTAATTAGACACTTATATCTCAATCAAAGTTCCAAATATATCTTCTTCCAAAACTCTAAAGGGAAAAATTTTATCTTGGTCATTCAATAAATGTCATACTAGTCTGAAGAAAAATATTAAAAAACATATATTATCACTCCTTGTTTTAAGTATAATAAAATATTTCTTATATTTAAATTTTATATGTATTATGAAACTATTTATGAGGAAAATATCTTCAACGTTTATTATTTCCATTTCATACATTTTTATGATCATCTTGAGTATGAACTTTTTATTGACCTCAGCATGTAAATTATCATCATGAACTCAACTAATTAAATTATCTTATACAATCACATTTACTTAAAATAATAGAGGATGGGGCATAATAATTTCTCATTATGAGTTTAGTTATTCTTCCTAATTATTAGTGTAAATGGTCCTATAAGGAAATTCAAATCACATATTCAAGATTTATTATATTATAATGAATATTTTCATCAATTAACCATTAAAAATAATTTCATTCAAAAAAGTTATTAATAATGAAAAAATTTAAGATAATTTTAGTATTATTAATATGAAACACATTCTATTAAAAGATATTTCACAAATTTCATGGATAATGAACTCTTTGTAAGATTAATAAAAAAAATTAAAAATAAATAGTTATTATGAAATAAAATATATGTTATCCATATATAAAAATAAAATTTACTTTGTTATAAATTGTAATTAATACATTATTTAAATATAGTTCTATAAATATCAATTTCACCTTTTATTATAATTTAATAAAAATTAAAATGTGATATTTACCTCAACTGTATTGAGTAAATTTTCTCATGGGATAAACATATGATGCCAAAAATAGATTTCTAAAATAAATTTCTAATTTTTAAAAAGAAAATAACATAATTTAATTCACACATTATGATTTTTGATATTAAATTAAAAAAACATTTAGTTTTTGCTCTAATATCATGGTAATGGTCAGAAACCTTTCAAAGAATTTTTTTTATCTAAATTAAATTTCTTTAAGAGTTTCTTAGTATAAATTTATATATGCAAGAATATGTTACTTAATATATTCTCAAATTTGTAAACCAATAAAATATTTGGTTTCTCTCAATTCCTTCATTTCAAATTATTTTTTAAGTATTTCATTGCTTCATGTGTCTCTTTTGAATTATTGATGATATTCATATCATTAATAAATACAATAATAATTACATATCTAGATATTGTTTTCTTAAAGAAAACACAAGATCATATATGATCATTTACATATCATTTATTTAATAAATTCATTATTAAGTTATTATAACACATACACCCATATTACTTTAATCCATATATAATTTTTTAAAATTTATTTGAATATAATTAATTAGACTTTGATTTTAATAATTATTGAATTATTAATCCTTCGGATATTTTTATATTATAATATTATCAAGAGTCTCATAAAAGTGGGTTTTAATAGAACATGTAAGATGAATTTTATCTTTTTTAACTATTACAATACTGATTAAATATCATAATGTAATTGAATTCATAATAGGAGAATATATCTCATCATAATAATTTTTAGATTTTTTTAAGGGTGGAGAATAAGTGAAATGAGACAAGTTTTTCATTAAAAAAAATTAAATTAAATGTAAATGATGTTATAATTTTTTAAAAATTACTAAAAAATAATATTTTATAATGCGAAAATTTTAATATATATAGAGAAAACTTTACAAGAAAATACTTTTCCTAAAAAATATTCAAACCTATTAGTCCAAGAATATATCATGTTTATAATGTGTTGTAAAATCATGAAATAAAAAAGTGTTATTTTATATTATAATCCTAATAATTACACCACTTTAATCATTTTATTTAGTTATGAAAAACAATTGAAATAAAAATTAGTTATTTAGGATCCTTAGTCCCAATATAAGTCTTTAATTTTTTGATAATAAATGAGTCAACATTCCCAATCATAAATTATTGGGTCATAAATGATACATTTATATAGTAATTGTAACATATATCAATATAATATTTATTTATAATAGCCTTTTGTTTATATAGATGTTATTATAAATATATATGTTTTGAATGTGTATAATTAAATACATGTAAACATACATAAATATAAATGTATTGTGTTTTTTTAAATAATATGTATTTTTAAAGTAATAATAAACATACATATGTTATATTTCAAATAATTCATCATATGTTTTGTGACATTTTTTAAGGTACATTTCATCTTAAAGGTAAAACAAAATTACAGTTATCATGTTGGACTTTACTGTCAAATAAAAAAATTTGATTTAATGATATACATGTATAAAATTTTTATTTATTAATATGCTTTTGTTAAAATTTCATCAAAAGTTTAACACTTAAAAATTGGATGTCTTAAAATATGATAATAAACTATTATGAGTGAAGTTCCAACAAGGTAACATGATTGTTACTCAACACAATATTATCAATTTTTCCATTTATTAATAAAAATAATTTAGTTCATGTCATAATGATTCGATTTTATTTAATATTATGTTGGTTATAGACAACATAATGTAACCCTCCTCATTTATCTCATATTGGGATAGATAATATAGGATATACCCACATATATTGTTTTTAAGAATAATTTTTATTTGTAATAAAAATGATTAAAATAATCGATTCATATTTTAGCTAACTAGAATGAAAACCAACTCGCATTTTTAATTAAAATTGAAATCATTTTTAAATAAATAAATAAACACTTATTATTAAGAAATGTTAATTAATAAATGAATAATGGTTTTCAAATAAATTTTATTATATATATTTATATATATATTCATCGCATACTTGAATATATAGATTTATCATAAAAAATATTACATTAATTTGAAACTATATTAAAAGAAATATAAAAAAAATATTTCTTCCCTACATATTGACCAGCACATGTTGAGGTCAATCTGATTAAGCCCATGAGATTTTTTTTACCTACTATGTTTAATCCCGCTAAAAAATTTGTTCATTTTTTTCTAGTCTAACTTTCCTAATAATTGATAATTAGATAATCTGACCCCGTGTATTTAAGGAACATTCATCACCCCTACTCCAGTATTCACTATTTTTATTCCCATATATGTAGATCCATAAAATTTAATTTTTGGACAACCTATTGGATGTGTTAAACCATTGATTGACACTCATTGACTTCACAAACACCTGATTTTGTGATATAGCACCTATACTTTCCATTTTCATTTGATTATCCATGAAATATGATGAAACCATTCTAAAAAACTATCATTCATATATCTATTCTCACCCTAAACAAGTATAATATGGTTATTTACAATAGTTTTCTTTTTACCGGCCCATTTTGGTTATTTTGGGTCTCACATGACTCACCCACCTTCCAAAGTCAAGTGGCCTCTCACTCACTTTGGGTTGTGATAATGGAACCTTCTATCAGTTGAGAGGATGGGAGGTTGAATCATTCCATGAGTAATTTTATTGTCTATTTTAGGACTCTCTCATATATTTAATCCATGTTCATGAAATCTTTTCTAGTAACAATATCGATTACCCTTTGGTGAAGTTGATTGACTGAAAACATGCATTTAATAGGATATTGTACATTGGAATTATATTTTCTCTCATTTGATCTAAGTATTTAGTTAATATATAGTCCAAATCCATATAGGAAGATACTCTAGAATTTATCACCATCTAGTTAGTCATTGAATTCCTATGAAAGGAGGTAGGTGGCTCAAACATTCTGAATATCCACCAAAATTAGAGTATGTTAAACCTTACGATCTCCCATTCATTTAAAAGAAAAGTGTCAAGTGTAAAAAATACTTTAAGTACTAGAGAATACACTTCACAACCTCCCAATGTTCTCTTCTAGGGTTAAACATAAATTTTTTGATAATTCCAACTTCTTTCATAATTCTTGGATAAGTACAGACCATGGAATACATCAAAATTCTGACAACTTATGAAAATGGAACTTTCACCATGTACACAATCTCATCTTCCATTCATTGTTTCTTCTCCTTACTAATCTTAAAATGTCCATCCGGGGGTGTGGTCACCAGTTTCACCTCTCCTATACTAAAGTACACAACCGTCTTCTGGATATAGTCAACCTGAGTCAAGTACAATGTACTAGAACTTAGGTCACTCACTATCTAAATCCCAAAAATCCATTTCATCATACTGAGATCCTTCATCTCAAAGAATCTAAAGAAGTCATATTTTATCCAATTGATTCTATACTTCATCGGACTAGAAATTAGAATGTCATAGACATAGATAAGTTGGATAGAAAAACTCTCATCACCAAACTCCTTCTAGTAATAGAAATGTTCATCATTTCTTCATTAGAACTTCAAATCCATCATGAAGTCATTAAATTTATCATTCCAATTTCTCACTTCTTATTTCAAACTATAAATTCTATGTTTGAGTCTACACACAAGCCCTTGGTTTTTTTGATCCTTGAAACTAGCTAGTTGTTCCATGTAAATATCCTCATCTAAGTCCCCATAAATAAATGTTTTCTTCTTTTCTTACTTATCAATATGAATTCCTATGAATGTAACCATACTTATCACTATTAAAATAATCATGTTCTTTACTACTGGAGAAAAAAAAGCTAATAAATTCAATCCTTTTATTTATTGAAATACTTTCATGAATAGCTTGTCCTTGTACCTTTTTTACCATATGTATCTTCTTTTGACTTATAAACCCACTTTTTGGTAGAATTTATTCCTAGAAGTTCTCTCTATCAGATCCTATGTTATAGACACATGGAGGGAGTCAATTTTATCCCTCATGGATAACTCCCATAGTTTAGAGTCTTTCAAACTCCTCACCACTTCTGGGAATTTTGGATCTCCATCATATATTAGAAAAATATATTACAGACTACTTTAATACCTTTACTCTTGGAGCGTCTCTCTAGTTGATTATCACATTTTTTTTCTATGGTTTATCCCCTTCTAGTGTTGAAACTTTCTACATTCTTACTCCTAGAGATTTTTTTCAACACTTTGTATTCCTTGATCTCTTTGGTGCATCTAACCAAGGAAATACCATCATAATTTTAAATCTTTTTTTATATCCTCTATATTTTTTGGTGTTTCTAAAAGCATTTTACTTCTTGAATTCATTGGAATATCAGTTTCTAGATATTCATTTAAGTGAACCTTGGTTTATGATGGTACTTTGATTTCACATAAACTATTTTCTAGGTCATGATCCTTCCATATGATCTCTTCATTGAAGATCACATTTTGACATCTAATGACCTTCTGAGAGTCATTATCCTGGAGTCAAAATTCAAATTCTTCATTGAAATAGCCAAAAAAAAGTAACATTATTGAGACATATCCTCTAGATTATCTCATTCCTTAGCATTTACATGGGTATAAGTGAGTTCCTTAAAGACTTTTAGGTGGTTTAAATCAACCTTCTTTATAGGCCAATGGATCTCTAGAATTTTTTGGCTAATTAGAGATGAAAGACTCTATTTGATTAAGTAAGTCACAAAATTATCTACCTCTATCAAAAAAACTTGGGGATACCCATGTGAGTCCTCAAGATTCTAGACTTTTAAACCATTGTTCAATCAATCCTCACTATAAATCCATTGTGTTCCAGAGTCTCTAGAATGTTATTCTTGAACTTAATCCCCTTCCACTATCAGAACCTTTGGAATTATACTTATGTGCTCCTTACCATTTCTCAACCATAAGCACTTCGACTTGCATCCAAACTCTTTTTACACCATGGCCTTCCACCAGAAAAATATTATAAAGACCTTGTATTTTTTATTAATGCATGTGTAATCATTGATAAAAGACACATAAAAGATTGATTCTTCATGATAATGAACTGGAGATGGCTCCCAAACATCCATGTGAAGTAACTTCAACTTCCAACGCATTATCACATTCCCTTCCATCCAAAAATAAACCTTCCACTGATTCTCAAATATATAGTATTTTTATATTTCATACTCCATTTTTTCAACCTTCAACACACCTTTTTAGTAAGGTTGTTAATCCCTTTATCACTGAGGTTCCCAAGATGATCATGCCAAATTTTAGCTGAAGATAACTATCTGTCATGAAGTGCATATTTTGATACACTCATAAGGTACAATGTCCCATCCTTAAATCCGTCTGAAATAAACATGAAACTATGTGAAACAATCCATGTACCACCCACAAAAAATGTATATAAACTAGTATCATCAAGTTATCCTATAAAGATTAAGTATTTATTCAACCATGGTATGCATCACACATCCTTCAACTCTAATGTCCTTTCATTCCTTTTCTAAATCAAAACATCACCTTTCCCCAAAATATTTATATCCTTATCATCAGTGAAATTAAAATTTCCCAACCTTTAAAAAGTATAATTCATCATGATTCCTCTCTAATATGTATAATGAAATGAATCTCTAGAGTCTATCACCCATAACTTGACCAAAATATCAGCACTTAAAATAAATCCAATCATATCTTCTAACAAGGGGTTCACAAACCCATTCTAGATGCATACTTTCTATATTTCTCCCTCTATTCATTGTAATAATTTTTTGAGTTAATTATCCTCCCACAATTTCAACACAATGGAGAACCATCTGTTTAGATACTCATATTTTGACTCATTCTTCCTTTCCCTTTCTGGTGACTCTTTCATCTAGCAGTCCATCTTCTTCCTTCTATATTTCTTGCATTTATAGAAGAAGGTCAAATCTCCTTATAGTTAATTTATTTATTCAATATCAGGTCTCGGAAGTCTTTGAACATTAAATCATCCTTTCCACTAGAATGAATCAAAGTGGTTACCATCACATCCAAAGATTACAAGAGTTAATAGGGTGATAACAATTCCCATTTTAGATCTTTCAAGTTTACCTTCACTAACACTAGCTGAATTTGAATAATATTTTATCTATTAATTTAATCATAAGTATAATTGCCTTATAACATATTCATTCTGAAAAGTCTCTTTAACAATCATACCTTGTTCATAATTATTGGTTTTTCATACATGTTTTCAAGGGTCTTCATGAGTTTGGAATCGATTTTCACCTCCTGGGTGTTGAACACCATGTTCTGGGTGTGTGACATTCAAAGTATCCCTAATTATTTCTTATCGAGCCTATCTCATCCATTCACTTTCATCACTTTAATCTTAGATCCGGTTAATTAAATATTAAGGTCCTTCTATAAAAGGTAATCCCCTATTTGTATCTTTTGGTACCCAAAATATGTCCCATTAGATTTCGTTATCTATACTTTAATCTCATAATACACCATTACTATGAATATTATGAACTCCTGATACTTATGAAAAACATAGAGTGGTAGGTCAAGAAATTCTTCTCAATATTCTCCTATAAGGAAAAGTATAGAAAATTAATACTGAACTAAGATCTGAAACACCTTCAAAATGGCATGTACATCTAGAATACTCTAACCTTGAGATCAAATATCACTTATTGGGTCTAATTCCACCATCTAATGAGGCCACAAAATGGTATATCCATTTTAAATTACACACAAAACAAAGTCCCAAAATGTGAACTCATGCTACGGTGTCTGAATCTTGGAAGAAAAGTGCCCAAAGCCACCACACTACAATGTAAAACTAGTATATGAGAGAACAGACAAGACAATTGGAAGCCAAAATCTAAATAAAAACTCAAAGGAAGAAAAAAACATATATTTACATGGTTTAGACTTACATATTAATCCATAGTGGGAATATTGATTGAATTTTATTCAAGAGAAAATAGAGGATCAATTACAATGTTGAGTACCTTATCACAAGTGATTCATCCAACTGGTGTATATGTTAGTCACCACCTTTCAATATTCATGGTATTAATTACACATAAAACTATCTTCATATAAAAACCCTTTTCTTGGTCAAAGACTCCCACCTTCTCAACCTATAATGTTAGTGCACTATTATCACTTCTAAAGATCTTGTAATATGACTCCATCATAACTTTACTTTTTCCTTTAGTACCTCCTTCTATTTTTATCATCTTCCAACCTCATCCTACATTACTTTCGGTGATCCTACATCTAGACATCTTGACCTATTACATTTATTTATTCCATCTTCATCATGAACATTGTACATTAAGCCAATAGAACTTCTTCTTTTGGTCATAAAGCCTTATCCATAAAATGGTTTCCATAACCAAAACCCAATATACTCCATCCACATGTACTTTCTCATGAGTGTAATTTTCTATAAATCCATCTTATTTTTCATGTTCTTTGATAGTATCACATTTTACAAATTAGTTAGGTCAAAACTTATAACATTTATTATTGTGAAACTTATAATGGGAAACATGTATTTCCTTTAAGGTGGTGTATTTGTAATTTGGGTCTATTCCTTCCCAATGGATGATACTGGAGATGATTGTGGAGGTAAAAATTCCCCCTTCCCTATAGACTAGTGTTTCCCCTGGGATATTGCAGTTGTATCTGTTTCCCAGACCCATAATTTGTTGAGTTTTGAATACGGTGGGATACCATTGATAGGACATCCATGTGAGTTAATTCTCTCCATCATCAGTGAAGAGTGTGTTAAGTTAATCACCAATGACATATTTGATGAAGTATAAGGATTTTAGATAATGGTGATCTATAATAGACTTCAAACCACTATTGAGATATATCAACTGGACTTAGGGATATTTCAAAAATACATGATATGGACATGATTTTGAGTTGTATTGGTTGGATCCCCTCAATGGTAGTTACTTCTAGGTTCCTTAGTCTAGATGATTAGGGCTATCACTACTTCCTATATAACTTTATATAGAATTAGGATCCTATGAAAATGTTTATAATGTCGCTGATTAGTTGGATCCCTCTTTAGTAGATCTGGTTCCTTCATATAGATGTAAGAGACATCATACTTGGTATACTTTAGGTAGGTAAGACAATAATTTCATCTCTCAGGAGAGTGACTCTTGAACTGGTTTAAAGTTGATATAGGGCCACCTTACCCCTACTGATATATTGATAAGGAGCCAAATTATATGGATTCAATCCCTCTAAACATTCATGAGTTGTTTATAGGGTTGGGATTAACCCATTATGGTGATACTCCTTATAGACCCGGTCTTTTCATATATAAATTTCACATATTTTTAAATAAATATTCAATAAATTTTATAAACACACACCTAAGGACTATAATAGTTTAGTGTCATTAGATAATATAAACATTATATTCTTATTTCATGAAATATATTCAGCATGAACCATAAATATCTTCTCATATAGTACTCCTCTTAGGAATACCATACCTAAACCTTTCTTTATAACTTGGGGAAAGAAACATAAGAATGGGTGAGCTCAGATTCTCAATAAGGGTAAATATAGGACATATTAATCTATGGTCATATAAAATCATAAGATAATAATAAGGGTATTTGATCATGAACACAACTTAAGATGTTCATACCCAACCATTCATAGATCATAAACATGATTCATGGCATAAAACTTTATCATTTCATAAAACATGGTCCATAAGAGTGATAAATCATTATAAATAAATCATTAACCATAAGATCATGTCATAAAATTATGGCATAAACATAAATATAGAAAACATTTTTATATGTAAATGTTAACTACCAATTACATCAACATAGTGGATCAGGACTTATCACTTTTTCCCATTGTGGATCAGGACACACCTGTCTCCCATAGTGGATCAGGATGCACCTATTTACCATATTGGATTAGGACATAATTACTTTCCATAGTGGGTCCGGATGCACTTACTTCCCATAGCAGATTAGGATGCAGCTATGTCCCATAGTGGATCAGGATTCACATATTTCCCATAATAGATTAGGATGAACTTATTCCCCATAGTGGATCAAGCCCATCAACTTGTCTTTCATTATTATCTCATGAGATATAAATCTTTACCCAATTAATTAGAGGGAAATATAGGTCCCATCCATATCATAATTAAAACCATACTTATGTGTGCCACAACATCATAAAACATTCATCATATCATCACATCATAACCCATGTATAGAAAATGGGTTTCATAAACATTTCATAAATTCACCATATCATAACCCATAAAAAATAAATGGGTTTTATAAACATTTAATCAACTTAATAATTAACTATCTAGAGAAATAATATGGATGTTATCATTCAATATTATCCCTAATAAATTATAACTAACATAAAAGGGTGTCATCTTAGTTGGAAAAATATTTTTAAATATCACTTGTAATATTTATTGAGTAATATAACCTTTACACTTTGAAAACAACTTTTTAAAACATAAAACATTTTCAAAATAAATTTCCATAAAAAAATAACCTTGTAAAATTTTTAAGGAATCTTTAGAAATCTTTTAAAACATTTCTTGAGGAAAATATCCTTTATACTTTGAAAAAAACTTTTTAAAACATAATTTTTTTTAAAATATTATTATTTGAAAATAAAATTGAAAACATATAAATGAATCTAAAAATAAAATAATTTTTATGATGGTGGGAAGTTCTTTTGATGTCGTGCATATTAAAACAAATATTCCTTTCACATTTTTAGTAAAAGATGAATGGGAATTGTTTGGAAAATGAAAGGAATATTCCTTTAAAAACATTTTGAAAAAATTATTACATGGGTAAAAATGTATTTAATAAATAATTTTAATAATGTTAAAAAAATTAAAACATTTTTAGAAAACATGGTTTTGAAAAAAACAGGTTTTCGATCGAAGAGAGAAATGAAGAAGAATTTTCTTAAAAATATTCTTCTGAACTCTTGAGTACATAAAGATAGGAAAATGAAGGGAAAATGTATTCTCTATAAATAACCATAACAGAAGAAAATATATGAGATTATTTAGATATGGATCATATAAATTCATCATTTTAATCATAATCATGAGCAATCCTGATAAATGATGATATTGTAGCATAAAACTCTTACCACTTTGGTTACATTGAATCATAAGACCCATGAAATAATAACATTCAATGAAACATATAATATCATTATAATAAATAAATTCATGATATTAAAATTAAATGATCATGTATATACACTCATAAAATAATATAGGTGCATAACACAACATATGTCTCAAAGATGGTAAATTGAGACAAAAATACCTTACCACTTTGGTATCTTTTGAACTGTAAAACTCGTGAAAGAGAGATACTAAAATGGATATGTAAATCCCAATAATTTTTAGGATAATTATCATAAAATACATTCATGGTAATTATATACACCACATAAAAGAAATAGGTGGTGAATATGGAATGTGTCTCATAAAAGTAAAAAATTGAGATGGAAATCTCTTACCATAAGTCTCGACTTCCTTCGTACACATTCAAACCTCCTATATAATAAATATAATTTTATTATAAATATATTATAGAACCAAACTTATATATATATTACTATATATGATTTACTTATTACCATTTATTACCTGTTTATTAACCATTCCAAGTTAAAGTCACGTTTCTGGCAATAATTTCTTTGTTTTTCATGTGTTTTTTCATTTTTTATTTTTAGTCCTAATAATTTGATCATAGTTGAAAAATAAACATAATTTTAACCATGATATAAATATCATATATATTAATTATATATATATTTAGAGTGATCCATAATATTTAGAGATAGAAAATGAAATACACCGTTCATGGATATGGTAGGTTGTACATCCATATGAACATAGTTTCTATTTTCCTAATAGAAAGAAAGAAAGAAAGGTAAGTAATATATTATCATTAAAAAATCATTTTTATATCATATATATCACATATTTTAATTAAATATATCCTTATTACCTCCTATGTAAAGTATGAAAAAATCACATTGTTTCACGGTGTAGTAGTCTACCGTGCACATGAACAACATTATCGTATTCCCATAGAATGAAATTTAAGAAGAAATGTGTGATATCATGATTCTAGAAGAATATTAATATCATAAATATATAAAAACAATAAATCCATCATTATATTCATATGTAATAGGTGGTTATTATTGGATTTGGTGGCCTAGAACCAACTTATGTCTATTTTATGATAACCTATATTCATAGATTTGAATATTAATAAACTTATTATCACATCATGATTTTTATTATGTATAACATAGTATGTGATAATGTCCTAAGAGTAGTTTTCACAGTGAAAGGTCATATAAGTTCACTACTATGATGAGAACCTATAAGTACCACGATGGTATTATTAAATATATATATGTTCTATAGTTGGATGAAATAATTTGAGGGACACAAATGATTCAATCTATCAAGGGTGGAGACTCGTAGGACTTTGAGGCACTTTCTCATGGTGTATTCCCTTGGTAATATCTAATGATGGATATTATGAAAACGATACCCACCATTATGAAATCCACATTTATATGTGTCATTGGTTTGGACATGTTTATTGATCCTTAGAGATTAATATTATTATTAATGAGTATTATAAGTCACGTACTTTGATGTATTGATGAAAAATGTGAAGACATATGTTCACGATGAGGTAGGATATATTGGGTGTGTCATGAGTAATATTTAATTAATGAATAATGCCAGAAAGGATTTATCCCTTCTATTATTTAATGTAAGTTGATATCTCAGTCCCTTTTATGTAAATTATATATTCTAAATAAATCCATGGCCATAGTGTTCTATAGACAAGTTCAATTTCTATAAATTTAAAGAAAGATACATTAATCACATAGGTTGATAGCACCATCATGCAACCTTTTTTATTAGAGATATCATGATAAAAGTATTATATTACACAGTGAGCATCCATATGAGGTATTATGTCATTGTGGAATTAGATTCTTTTTCTATGAGTGTCTTGGTGTATTTCTAGATGTTAACCTTGTAATTTAGGTTGGTTCACCTAATTCCACTTATAAAGATTCATGGAGAGCCATAGAATAAGTGTATCCAAAATCTCAGTTAAATAATATATTATTTATTTATTATTTAACAAATTGAATAAATACCATTCTCACATGTGGATGAATAATTATTCATGTTTTCTTGATCACGTATATTTTTTTCACCATTTATTCGAGAGAATATTATTTGAGTGTAATATTTAATAAATATTTATTTTAATTTTAGTGAATATAATATTTATTTATTTATTGAAAAATAATGCAATAATATTTATTTATTAAATAAATAGTCATTATTCAAGGCCTGGTAAATATTTTAGAGGAATGTAATATCAAATTTAATGGTCTAGTGTGAAATAATATATATTGAATATTATTTGATTAAATAATATTTAATTTAATTTTCAAGTTTAGAGAATGTCAAGAAATAATATTATTATTATTATTTTAGATATGGGGTTCTCTTGGGATTAAGTAAATAAGAAATAATACTTGTGCAATTATTTATTTCTAACCCTAGCGGTATATAAACCCAATTATATTATTTTTTTAAGAGATCCAATTCATTTCTTTTGGTGTGCATAAAAAATATGGAGAATCCTCTCATATCCCTATAGATATCCATTCTCCAAGAATACTCCCAATAAAATAGAGTGATCTTTTTCCACCTTATAATCTCAATTCAAGAGAGATCAAAGATAATCCTTTATAATTGATTCTTAGGGTGATCAAAGTTGAATGATGCAAGTGATAGGATTTGTTTTTCTAGCACCCATAGATTCCTACAGCGATGTTTGGAGATTTGTAGAACACATTTGGATCACCTCTATAGGGAATCTAATCTTGATTCCTATAATGAAATGACATTGTGATGTAGATCCATTTTCAGATTCATCAATGAAGAAATAATTTATCACATGGTAATTATTTATTACTTAAATTAATTATAAAGAATATGTGATGATCCTGCAATTTGGTACTATCATTTTATCCATTGTATGTATTCTTTGATTCAATTTTGTTGATCATGGTGTTTATCATCATGTAAATCTTAGATTTATCATCAATCATGAAAAAAAAAAAGTTGGTCATGACCCAACACTCACTTCTGTTGTGACCATAACCTTTAAGTGGTATCAGATCGGGTCACATTATTATTTATAATTATTTAAAGATCATACCAATTTATTATTTTATTTCTTTCAAGTTTCATGGTTATTTCATTATGGATGTTTTTTCATGATCACAGGAATTAATTAATTAACAATTATAAAAGAAAAAACTAAAATAAATTGGCTTATGCATAAATATTATCTAAGACATGGTTAATCACTTAATTAAATCCACTTAATATTAACAATCATGTAATAAAGATAATAATTATAAATTTATTCATAAAATATAAAATTACTCAATAATATATATTAATTTGGTATAACCTTCACTAATTCAGTTAAAATTGAACCATAGTTTAAAGTGTGTGACCAGCCAAAGTTGGGGTGTTTTCAGTTATCGGATAATTCGAACTTGATGTTTTGGGTTGATTTAACTTAGTTCACATCAAGGTTTGATTTACAAAGAAGGAATTGGTGTAACTTAGAGTCAAGTGTTGATAAAATTCAATTTAAGGGTTTTAGGGTTGGGAAGTCCATTCAACAGATAAAGGAATTGTGAGTGAATGCAGTTGGTGTTTGGAGATCCTACCTAAAATCCTTAAAATTGGTTAACCATACAAATTTGGGGTGATGATAAGGGTAATATGATTTACTTCCACTATAATTTCCAAGAAATAGGATATTCTGAATCCAATGTTGAGGGATATTGGGATTCAATAAAATATTGGGAGATTAGTAAATATAATATTTATTTATTTTTCAAAATTTTATTAGATAAAGTACTAAAACTATGATCATATTATTCATAGAAAAAGAAATAAAAATAACTTCAAACATATCACTATGATCTATACTTCATAAGGATAACCTTCCCACCAACAAAAATTTCCAAGAATGGAAAAGTCACTTACGTGGTATCCTACACCATGAAAGGAAATTGTATGTTTTGGAAGAACTTATTCCTGATGCACCTGGTAATGAGGCTAGTGAGGAAGAGTTGTATATCTATGAGAAACATTTAAATTATGCTACATATGTTCAATTTTTCATGATATCATCCATGACCAATGATCTTTTGAAGAAACATGAGGACATGGATGTGCATGTCATGATGTCTCACCTTCAGGGTCTCTATTAAGAAAACGTGATAAAATAGAGATATTAGATCTAAAATGGTATATTTACAACTAATCATGGAGAGTCAGTACTAGATGGGCCTCATATAGTCATAATTATTAGCTATATTGAATGTTTAGACATATTAGGGATTAAATTCTTAGATGAGTTTCACAAATACCTCATACATTCCTCACTACCCAATACCTTCTCTAGATTTATTGTTAATTATAACATGATCAATAATGATAAGAGTTTTTAGGACTTGTTACTTTGATTCACCAAGTGTATAAGGACATGGGGCATGATAAAATTGTGGTTCATATGTTGAATAATAAATGTAAGAATAAGGTAAATGGAACCAAGACTCATAACAAGTCCAAATCTTCCAAGCACCGTCCTTCCAAAAAGAGGAATATTCAAAGGTTGGGAAAGGAAAACCAAGAATTAGAAATAGATAACGAACCATGTTCACATGAATCATATAACACACGACTATGGAATCATTGTCTTGGTCATTCAAACAATAATAGTTTGACAAAGCTATGTCAATATGGTTATTTAGAATCTTCTAAGATAAAACCACTTGAAATATTTCATGCTTGTTTATAAAGAAAAATGACCAAATCTCCATTTGGTGGATAGGGTGAAAGGGACACAAAGATTCTAGGATTGGTATATACTGATATTTGTGGAACATTTTCAGTATAAGATATAGGTGTGTATTCTTATATCATAACTTTTACTGATGAATTGAGTAGATCTGGATATGTCTACTTGATGAGGTATAAGTCTGAGTCCTTTGATAAATTCAAATAATTAAATAATTAAGTAGAGAATCAGCTTAGAAAGAAGATAAATATGATTCCATTGGATTAAGGTGGTGAATATATTATCCAATATTTTATTGACTTTTTATACAAGTTTTGGATTCTATCTTAACTTTCTCCACCTTACACACCACAGTGGAATGGTGTTAGTAAAAGGAGTAATTGTACCTTGTTATACATGGTAAGGTAAATGATGAGTAATGAAAATATTACATTATCTTTTTGGGGATATGAATTAAAAACTACATCATACACACTAAACTAGGTACCAAGTAAAATAGAAAATGAAATCCCCTTCAAGTTATGGAGTGGAAAGAAACCTCTTTTGTCACAAACACATGTATGGGGTTGTAATGCATTTGTTAAGGCCTCCTTAGGAAACAAAATAAAACCCCAAGGAACAAGTTATATATTTATAGGGTACCCCAAGGAAATAAATAGATACTAACTATACAAACCCTTATAAAAGAACGTTATTATCACCAGAAAATCCCTATTTATTGAGTGGGAGAACATCCTCAAAAAGTATAGTGGGAGAAATATTGACTTTGATGAATTTGATTCTCAAGATATATAAGAGTTATTACAGGAATAGATTCCAAAGGTCCTTGTGGAATAATTAGTTCTTGAAACACAAGTACTATATAAGATCACTAGATAGGTATGAGAACCAAAAAGATACAGTTTTCTAGTCACTGAATATAGTGACTCATTATTGGTGTACAATGATGAACCTCTCTCCTACAAAGAGGTAGTAGAGATCTCAGAACCTATAAAATAAAAAGAAGATATGAATTCTAAAATGGATTCCATGTATCAGAACCATGTTTTGGTTCTGGTTAATACACTAGTTGATGTAAATCCCATAGGGTGAAAATGGGTATTCAAGAAAAAACTATACATGGAAGGTAAGTTAAATACATATAAAGAAAGTCTAGTGGCTAAAGGGTTTAAATATCATTAAGGAATTGACTATGATGAAACATTTTCACCAATTTCTATGTTTAAATCCATCATAATTCTACTTGATATAGTAGTTTACCATGGCTATGAAATTTGGAATATGGACATCAAAACTACTTTCCTTAATGGGAACCTTCAGGAAAATGTCTATATGACACAACCAGAAGGGTTTGTGGATTCATGTGATTCCAAAAGGATTTTAAAGTTCTATAGATCCATTTATGGATTGAAGAAACCATCCAGGTCATGGAATATTCGATTTGATGAAGCTATAAAATAATTTTGTTTCATTAAGAAAAAATGTCATCCATGTGTTTACAATAGGTTTAGTGGGAATAAAATCATTATCCTAGTATTATATGTTGATGATGTATTACTTATTGGAAATGAAATACCAGTCTTACTTTCTATTAAGGACTAGTTAAAAAGTGTTTATCTATAAATTAATTAGGTAAATCATCCTATATTCTGGGGATCAATATCATTCTTGATAGATTTAAGAGGATTCTTGGACCAATTTAAAGTACATACATTGACCAGATACTAAAGATATTTATTATGGAACAATCCAAGAGGGTATTGGTTTCAATGTCACATGGTATACCAATTTCTAATAAAAAAATCCTTTGAAACAATAGGAGAAAGAGATAATGAGTATTATCTCATAAGATTCAGTTATAGGATCAATCATGTATTCCATGTTATGTACTAGACATTATGTTTCCTATGAATTGAACATGGTAGAAATATATCAAGAATATCTAGAAGAACAGTATTGATCTATTGTTAAGGCTATCCTTAAGTATTTGAGAAGAACAAAAGATATGTTCTTGGTGTATGGAGGAGATGAGGAGCTAGTCATCAGGGGTTATACTGATTCTAGTTTCAAAATAGATCATAATTATTTAAAGTCACAATCAAGATATATTTTATATCTCAATAGAGGAGCTGTGAGATGGAATATTTCAAAGCATCTAGTTGTTGTTAATTCTATAGCGGAGTTCGAGTATATAGCAGATTCTGATGAATATAAGGAATCCATTAAGATACAAATTTTTTTCTAGAAGCATGAATTGGTACCTAGCATTAAATAACCTATCACATTGTATTGTGATAATACTGTGGAATTGTCTCCTACAAAAGAGACAAGGTCACACCAATGGACAAAGAACATACTCTGTAAGTATCACCTCGTGATGGGTTTTTCTCAAAGGGGTAAATTTTAAGTAAGAAGAGTTCCCATAGAAGAAAGCATGGTATATCCCTTGACTAAAGTCTTATATTAGAAGAATCATGAGTATCATGTGAGAGTAAGCAGACTGAAGGGTGTTAGTAGTTGGCTCTAGTGAAAGTGGTGGTCTATTAGAGTTGGTGCCCTAGAACCAACTTCTATGTACTTTATTATAACATGTATTCATAGTTTTTAACATTAATAAAATCCTTATCACATCATGATTATTCTTCTATATGACATAGTATGTGATAAAATCATAAGAGTAGTTGTCGCACTAAAAGGTCATAGTAGTTATCCGCTATGATGAGAATCCAGAAGTTCCATGACAGTATTCTTAAATATATGTTCTATAGTTGGATAAAATAATTTTAGGGAAAAAATAATTCCGGATATCGAGGGTGGAGACTCATAGGAATTTGAGTTACCTTCTCATGGTGTACTCCCTTAGTAATATCCAGTGTAGGATATTATGAGAATGAGACCCACCAATAGGAAATCAACATTTATATGTGTCATTGAATGTTCCTATATTTGGAAATTTTTATTGATCCTTATAATTTAATATTATTATTAATGAGTATTATATGTCACGTACTTTGATGTATTGATGAAAATTGTGATGACATATGTTTGCGGTGAGGTAAGATACGTTGGTTGTATCGTGAGTAATATTTAATTAATGAATAATGAGAGAAAGGATTTTTCCCTTATGATCTTTAATGAAAGTTGATATCTTAGGCCCTTTTATGGAAATGATATATCTTAAATAAATCCATATCCATTTTGTTCTATATGAAAGTTCAATTTTCAAAAATTCAAATAAATAGACATCAAACACATAGGTTGATGGCACCAGCATGCAACTTGCTTAATTAGAGATATCGTGATAAAGGGATTATATTACATATTGAGATTATGTGTGAGGTATTATTTAATTGAAGTAATAACTTCTTTATATATGGGTTCCTTGGTGTATTTTTATACTCAAATTGTGGTCTTTAGGCTACTTCACCTAATTCTACTAAGAAAGAGACCTAGAGGGTCACATACTAAGTGTATCCAGAATCTCAATTAAATAATATATTATTTATTTGTTATTTAACAAGTTGAATAAATATTATTCCCACGTGTTATTTAATAATTATTCATTTTTGTTTGATTGAATATATTCTATCACAGATTATTCAATAGAATATTATGTGAGTGAAATATTTAATAAATATTTATTTTTTATTTAGTGAATATAATATTTATTTATTTATTAGAGAATAATGAAGTGATATTTATTTACTAAATAAATATTCAATATTCAAGGCCTTATAAATATTATGGAGTAATTGTGGAACAAATTTAATGGCCATGTGAGAAATAATATATATTTAATATTATTTAATTTAATTAATGAGTTTAGTGCATGTCAAGAAATACTATTATTATTATTATTATTTTAGACATGGGATTTCATAAGGATTAAATAAATAATAAAGGAAAGTTGTAAAATTATTTATTTCTAACCATAGTGTTATATAAAACCAATTATATTATTTTTCAAGAGATCCAATTCATTTCTTTTGTTGTGTACAATGAAATCTATAGAATCCTCTTGAATCCCTAGAGAGATCTCTTATCCAAGAACGCTCCCAAGAATGGAGATTGATCTTCCTCCACCTTCCACTATCAAGTCAATAGAGATCAAAGAGAATCCTTTGGAATAAATTATCAAGGATATCAAAGGTGAATGAATTAAGTGATAGGATTTTTTGTGCTAGCACCTGGAGATTCATAACGTGACGTTTTGAGATTTTTATAACACGGGTGGATCACTGGTAGAGGGAATCAAATCTTGATTCCTATAATGAAATGATGGTACAATGTAAATACATTTTCATATCCATAAATTAAGAAATAATTTATCATAATATAATTCTTTATTGCTTAAATTAATTATAAATATTATTTTACGATCATGCAATTTGGTTCTGGAGTTTTATCCATTGTCTATATTATTTGATTCAATTCTGTTGATCACGGTGTTTATCGTCATGTAAATATTGGATTTATCATTGATAATTAAGAAAATAAAATAAAAATTCATGACCCATAACATAAATACACTACACCTAGAACCTTTGGTTATGGAAAACAAATAACATCAGTTCGCAAGGTGGTAGTCTGTCATACACACGAATAAAGATTTTATAACCCATTTTATGGAAGTGTATAAGGGTTTATGTTATTAAATTAACATAATAATATGTAATTATATGGAATATAATGAGGTTATTATATAATCATTTTTTAACAATAATTTAAGGAGGAGGAGGAAGAAATAAAATAAAATGCTTGATTAGGGATGTTACTTCTTTGGACAACTTCTTTTGGTTTGTATCGAAAGGATTATTAGGTTGGATTTATAAGAAAAAAAAGCCTCCTAGGATTAGATAATGGAATTAAGGAATTTATTTGGGTATTTATTGTTCAATACAAATGGGTTTGGAAGTATGAAGAATAGAGGATAGGGGTGGCCATTTATAAGTGATGTGAGTGGAATGCCTCTAATTTTCGAAAAGAAAAAGGTGTACCCATGTTTTTCACATGACACAAGGCTCAAAAATGGTTCATTCTAGAAAATATAAGATATAAGTTCTAAATATGGTCATAAATTTTGTGTTTTATAAGTTTTGGTACATTTTTAACCTTTATCTTTTTAGTTTAACCCCTAGTAAATACATTTTAACCTTAACCATGGTAAATAATTTTTACTATTTTTACTATAAATTATGGTAAAAGATTAATTTTAACTTATAAAATAATATAAATTATTTTAGTTATAAATATGTAATATATTTTTTTAAATTCCATTCACATAATTGTAAATTTTTAATTTAAAATTAATCCCGCATATGCGACGAGAAAGTGGGTTTTCAAAGAGAAAATGTTCAAAAGTTTAAAAATATTTTATATACGAATTCAATATGAAAATTATTAAAATGGAAAAAATTGGATTAATAGATATATAATTTAGCTAATTTTTTTTAATACAACATTAAAACAATTTTTAAGTTTTTGAAATTTTTAAAAGAAATGATAATTCTAAATAAAAATGAGTATTTTTCACTATTTATTGAAAAAATTATCTTCTTAGAAAATTCTCAAAAATTCACCCTTACATGATGATTTAAAAAATGAACTTTATTTTTTCAAATAAATTTTCTAAAGGGGTAATAAATTATTTTTAATATAAGTGCATAAAATTCAAAAAAACTGCTTTTTAGAAAAAATACATTTTTTAAGAATAAAATTAGATTTATTCTTATCTTTTGTCTAGAAAACAAAAAAGTTGAATTTTAAACATTTTATTGAATATATAATATATAAATTTTATAAAAATAATTCACCAAAACTTTTTTTTAAATTTATTGAGATAAAATGTGTTTGTTTTCATAAAAATGGTTTTTCAGAAAAAAGATTTTCTTTATTTTCAAAGAATTTTTATTTTCATTTCTAATTAATTTTTCATAAAAAATCATTTGATATAAATTTTTAAACCATATATTTTCATAATTTTTTTTAATCCTATTCATTCTCTCAATTCCAATAGCTAGGTGACAACTATCATATTAAATAATGATTTTTTAACAGAATTTCATGTTTCATTTAAATTCGGTGTTGCATGTAATGAAATATAGACTTGGTGTTGCATGTAACCCAAGATAAACTTGATGTTACATGTAATGAAATCTAAAATTTATGTTTCATGTAACACAAAATATTAAAAATATTATATTTATTTTAAAATATATTTTTTGTAAAATCTTGAGGTTTTAAATTCTACGCCCCTTAAAATGAATTTCGCCCTCAAAATTCATTACTTTGGTACCAAAAACTGAGGATATTTCTACTAAATTACATACTAATGTTCCCATATAGCTTCATCAAGCTATTGTTTTTGTCACAAAACTTTTACCAAGTGATTGGTCTTGTTTTGTATCACTTTATATGTACAATCTATAATCTCAGCTGATTGTTCCTTATAAGATAGATCATGCTCTAGCTGTATAACCTCTAAGTTCTATACTTATGAAGGATCAGGTATATAATTCCTTAGGATAGGTACATGGAACATATCATGAACCAAAGATAGATTCAGTGGAAGCACCAAATGATAAGTTATGGTCTAGATATGGTTAAGTATTTCAAAGGGACTGATATACCTAGAGCTTAGTTTTCCCTTCTTTCTTCCATAGAGATATTCATAGAAAAACATTATTACCAAATTAAAATCCTAGATAACATCAATGATTATTGTAAGAACCCTTTTTTGGCTACAAAGGACTTTGGAGTATTCTTGATATTATTCCAGAGCAGCGCCCTCAAACAGCATGCGATTCCGAGCCCCGGAGTGGCCGGAATTAAATTTTCAGTGCGTTCACACTGGACACGCTAAATAAATGGGATAACTCCTAAACGGTACTTTGGATCAGAGATCCGAGTGTATGAATGGGTTCGGAATGGGTTTTTAAACCTAGGAACGACATAAAACTTGTCGGCGCGGGACATTTGGACCCCTCGCTCGTTTTCGGAGCGTGGAACGGATAAATTAAATAATTAAATTATTCATTTAACAGATTAACTCAAGTATCTCCTAAATGGTGGCTCAGATTGGAAAACGGAAGGCACCGTTAGGTTCAGAGAGTTCCATTTACCCTAGGAGGGGTTTAAGTTTCACAGGCATGGGCCGTTTGTGAAAAATGGCCCCAGGGGCGTTTTCATAATTTGGCAGCTTTGCGCATTTAGTTTTATAACTTTTGAACGGAGTCTCGAATTAAAATTCTGAGACCGCTTTTGTGCTCGAGAGGTGGTGTTTGGACTAGGTGAGGCTTAACCTTGACTCTATCGAAGGTTTCAAATGCAGGTTAAATTGGAAGCTTTAATTAATTAAAGTTTTTAATTAATTATTTCCTACTTAAACCAAACTCTCCTCCTCCCCTCTCATTGGATTGCACCTCCTGGAGAATGATGTCTCAACCAAGGCATACCTCTCCTCATCCATCCTCTCCTCTCCAAGGTGTTGTGGGAGATCGGCGGATCATCGCAAAGTGACGGGCTACGCCCAAGAGGTAGGGTTTTGTTGCGTTTTCAATTCCAACATCCCTCTTTGAATTGCTTATTTTGCGTCGAATCTATGTTGAGTCTTCGAACAAATCCCATAACTGTGTAGTAGATTTTATATGGTTTCTGGCGCCTATTTCGGATCGAAATTCCGAGCTCTGAGGTGATCGCGGATGTCCGCTGGAGGTGAGAAGATTTTGGAATGTTTTCCTGCCAAAAATCAGTGTTTCCGGGGGGTTCTGGTCGGTGTCGGTCACGGGAGTCCTCCGGGCGAGCAGGGAGTGCGGTGCAGGCGGCCGCGGGGCTTCGGCGGTCGATCGGAGGCGCCAGGAGGAGCCGGCGTCCAGCGGGCTGTCGCGGTTGAAGGAGGACCAGGCGGAGGTGTTGCGGGATCTGAGGGCGCTGTCGCGGCCGGCCTATCGAGCTCGGCTGAAGGAACCCGAGGCTTTGACCTCGGGTGTGCAGAGGGAGCAAGGACCCGCTCCGTGCGGGTCCTGTTGGGCGACGACACAGAGACTGGCCAAAAGGCCGATCCGTTTGTAAAAACTGGACCTGAGGAGCGGGTCCGGTTCTGCTGGGAGGGCCGCGGCCAGCGGGCCGCGGCGGTTCGGACCGGGCCGGCCGGGGTGAACCGGCCTGGATGGCCCCCTTGCGTTCAGAGGGCCGTAACTCCTAAACGGCGCGTCCGTTTGACGCGTCGTCTACTGCTACGGGACTGTGTTAGAGAGACGCCCTTTCTGATTGTTTTGGGGTTTTTGGATTCTGTGCCAGAAGACGGGACACCTGAAACTCTTTAATTTAATAATATTAAATTATTATTAATGTTGTGACGGA
The DNA here is from genome assembly GCA_963277665.1 of Viscum album. Lineage (NCBI taxonomy): Eukaryota > Viridiplantae > Streptophyta > Magnoliopsida > Santalales > Viscaceae > Viscum > Viscum album. Next base: position 2,021,998,896 of record OY728127.1, read on the forward strand.
CGTGGCTCTGCATCTGGACGTCTGTTTGAAGCGCTGTCAGAGGCACAGTGGCCCCGGAGATGAGCCGACCCTTCCAAAGTTGGTTCGGAGCCCCTGCGGATTGGTTTCGTTGCTCGGTGGCACGAAACGCTTTATACGAATGATTAATTAATTATTTGATTAATTAATTAATTGCTGCATCGGACCTAACTCCCGCTTTGGATGTCCGATTGAAGCGCCGTCAGCAGAAGCGTGATCCCAGTCCTTGTGCAGACTTTTTGAGGAGCTTTCTGAAGCGTTTGGGTTAGAGATGAGGTGCGGGCCCCACGGGGCCTAGTTCGCACATGTTACGGTGAAACGCCACTTTTTCACCTGACATTCGTTTGGGGTGTTTGAGTGCTCATTTCTGAGTGTGTTTTCGAGGGGATTGCAATGGTGCAATTCGCCCGCTTAAATTCGGGCCCGAGGTGTGGGCCCCACGGGGTCCCGTTTGCGTATAACGCGGGGAGTTGCAGCTTCTGCATTTGGAATTCGTTTTAGGCGTCGTCAACGGCGTTGTGACCCTGGCATCAAGGCAAAATTGACCGGGGTAGTTACAGGCGTCGAAGCCGGAGTTGAGGTGTGGGCCCCACTGGCCGTCTCCTGAGCTATGTGCAGCGTTTTCGCGCCTTTTTCACCAGACGTCCGTTTGCGGCGTTCGAGTAGTCGTTTCCGCGTGTTTTTCCGAGAGAATCGCGATTGCGAAGTTCGCCCGATGAGTATCGGAGATGGGGTGCGGGCCCCACACGGGTTGGTTACGGTGAATAGTACCTTTTTCACCAGTTGACCGTTTCGGACGAGTAAGTAGTCTATCTCTTGTGTTTTTCTGTGGGGATTACAACGGTGTAATATGTTCAAGCGAGCGGTGACTCATACGTGATCTTATTAAATGTGGAAATATAAAAGGTGCTCTGGTGGTAGTTCTTCTTGCGGTGTTTGGAAGCAAGCCCTTGGCGTGTGATCGTGTTCACTCCCATGTGAGTGGAGTTGATGTTTGAGGAGATGTGGTTGGCGGTGCCTGAGCCGTTGAGGTGGAAAGTTGGGGTTGTTATGTTTACGCCCTTCATGTTGACGTTGGGTGTCATGTGCATGTTAGCCTTTGGGCTGGAAATGTGTTATACTCTGGGAGTATATGGGAACTCTTGGAGGTACATGTGGTTGTTTGTACCTGAGAACGTTTGTGTGCTTGGTGGGGATTGACTTGGGGCCACACGTCGTGTGGGCCCCAGGTGCGTGTTGTGTTCTATTTTACGTACCTTTGACCTCTCACGACATAGAGGTTCCTCATGTTCACGATGGTTTAGATCAGCAGGGTTGATTGGTTTCCCCTGGTTTTGGTTCTGGAGTTGGGTGGTTGCACGATACCCACTCCGAGTTATGTTAGCCAGTGTTGTACCATCCAGTAGGGATGGCCAGAGCAGTTCCGGGTTTACCCTCTAGTAGAGACTGGGCAGTGGATTTCTCACTGACTTCTAGGGTTTACCCTCCAGTAGAGACTGGGCAGTGGGTCACTCGACACCCTTAGGGTCTACCCTCCAGCAGAGACTGGGCAGTGGGTCACCCGACACTCTTAGGGTCTACCCTCCAGTAGAGACTGGGCAGTGGGTCACCCGACTACCTCTTAGGGTCTACCCTCCAGCAGGGCTGGGTAGTGGGTCACCTATCATCTAGTTCCAGGTCTACCCTCCAGCAAGGCTGGGCAGTGGTTCGCCTATTAACTTATTCCAGGTCTATCCTCCAACGGGGCTGGGCAGTGGGTCGCCTGATGATGTATTGGGGTTTACCCTCCAGGAGGGCTAGGTATTGGGTCACCTGATATCTGGTTAGGTTTTACCCTCCAGCAGGGCTGGGCAGTGGGTCACCCGTTGTCATTCCAGACTTAGTCCTTTCTACTAGGCTAGTCTTTGGCTTTACTCCATGATTACCGGAGCAGGACCCATGGTTGTACGGGTCAGTGATGGAACGACCTTGACTTTAAGGAGACCTCTCGACTGTGGGGCAGTGACGAGGTGTGGTTTGACTTAACCTGGAACTCTCAAGTACGAGGGGAACTTTCCCCACCGAGACGCGTCCTTGTGACGCGACCTAAGACCGTGCGGGCGAGTCAGTGCCGCCCAAAGAGGATAGTGTCGAGGTGCGGTGATTTGATCCCCTTGACTTGTAGTTCGGGGCAGACGTGCGGGATGCTGGGCATCGATGGCGTTTACTTCTGGGACTGTTGGCTACTCATTTCTTGGGTTGATCTACAGGATGAAGATCCCCTTACAATCTTGTTTGGGTTTCTTATTGAGCATACAAATATGTATATACCTTGTTTCTGGTACCCATTTTCTCGAGTTTTGGTTACTCTCCTTCCAGGAGAGGCAAAGACGCGCGGGGTATGCCACGTGGTTTCTGTATCTAGCTTCTCGTGGTTGGATGAGTCTACTATTCTGCTATAGGTAGCGAAGAATCGACGAGAATTTCATCTTCTCACCGTTTCCATCTCCTTATGTCTGGACGAGTCTATCTCCTTTCTCTTGTTGGGTTGAGCTGGACTCTTTACTGTTACTTTACAACACTCTCGGTTGTACTCCTTTTCTTTCCCTTGTTCGATCTACTGCTCACCCTTCAGTACCTCCTTTGTTGCTCCCTCGAGCCTACGGGGTATCCTACTGAGTATTTTTATACTCACCCCTTCTTGGGATTTGCCCACACTTGGTTTACCCTTACAGACGACGGACAGGTTGGTCGTGACTTCGGTGGAGCTTAGGAGTTCAGGATCTTGGACCGCGCGCGGTGGTCAAAGTCGGGTTCCAGGTGGGAGACCCTTCCAGCTGTTTCTTTTGTTTACCTGTTGCTGGGTTGTGGCATTTTTCTAGTTGGTCGCGTGTTTTTCCCCTTTTCTTTTCGATTTACTTTCAGCACTTTCTTTGTATTGATTAGAGGTCGATACACATCTGTGGTTTATTTATAGCAGTTCCTCTTTACTTTACTTGGATTTTCCTTTTAATCTTCACTTCTGCATTGAGTGGGCTATGTGTGTGTGTACAGGTACTTAGGCAAAGGCCTCCCCGAGTTTTTGTGCCTTCGGTGCTGGTCGCCAGCCCCTGGCCTATGGAGGTGGGCTTGGGGTGGTTGCGGCTCAAGCCCGGGTAGGGTCGGGTCGTGACAAAGTGGTATCAGAGGTGGTTCGTTCCTTGGGACATTGTTCGGACATCCCTAAAATAAAAGTAATCGGTTGGGATATAGGGAAATATTGTTAATGTGTCTCGAGAGCGGCTCTCAATCCAGGGAGTCCAGTGATGGTGCGGCGGCTGACGTATCCATTCACCAGGACCCTGATAACACGCTTGTCGACTCGGGATGCTGAGACGCTTGTTGCAGGGAAAATTGTTTTGTGCATCACATAGGATTGAGTCTTGAATGTCCTTCTTGAGTCATCTCCACATTGTTGTTATTGGTATATACATTATGATCATCTGACCGCAGCACTCCTTGATAATATTCAGGATTTCTCCGCGAAGATAGCCAGCCAGGATACCAGCTTTGGTTCGTGACGATGACCCTGTGAACTATGAGGCCACAGTCCAGGACCCATCATGTGAGCCCCTTTCTCTGGGTGGGCCGATAGCAGCATCCCCACCTGGTGAGCAGCAGACAGTTTCAGCAGAGCAGGCTGAGCTTGAGCGCAGGTTGAGCGTGCTCCATGAGTTCTAGCAGTAGAGACCGCTGAGGTTCAGTGGTGAGCCAGACCCTCAGGCAATAGAGGTTTGGCTCGAGGTAGTGGTTCGCATATTCAGTCTTGTGCAGACGCTGGCAGATCTTATGGTGGCTTTGACCGCCAACCTTTTCTGTGGAGCAGCTTGGCGTTGATGGAGTCTGGTGACTCAGTTTTTTGACGAGTCGTCACCTTCATGGGGCGAATTCTAGTTTTTGTTTCATGAGTACTTTTTCCCCTCCTGCTTACGCTCTGTTTGGATTCAGGATCTCCTGCAGTTTCAGCAGGGAGGGATGGTGGTGGCCGAGTACGCGTCTAGTTTCGCAGACCGTGCATGCTTTTACCCGGACTTGGTCCATGAAGACAACATCCGAGCACGGAAGTTTGAGCAGGGTCTCCGCAGAGAGATTCGTTCTATCATAGTACCCTTGGTAATTTCCACATATGTCAGGGTGCTAGATCAGGCACTGGTGATAGAGATCTTCCTATCACGTTCTAGAGTTGGTGGTGGCAGCAGGTACGTTGGAGCTGAGACGTCCACCGTAGCTAGCGGGCGTCGGCAAGCAGAACCTCGACGCGGGTGGCTTTTTGAAAACCAGACTCAGGGGTGTGGTTGTAAACCACAATGGAACTAGAGGTCACCAGTGCAGCCTGAAGAGAGTCGGTGCTATGCTTGTGACGGGCGAGGTCACTTGGCACGAGACTACCTGACCAGGCGCGCTGAGGACATCAGGCAGGCAGCAGGTGCACCACCGCGACGGAGGCAGCGCCGTGATCAGAGAAGCGCCCAGAGAGGTGGTGCTAGAAGAGGAGCGATGGGAGTTGGTAGTTGGGATGACCTTACAAGGTCTCCCCATCTCCACTAGGCGGTCCACGTCAGGCTCCGGGAGCTGACAGTTGGGACCACGGACAGCCGCGAGCTTTGGATGTCTACGATCCTGCAGAGCATGAGGTGATAAGAGGTACGCTCTATAGCTCTTCTACTTTTTACAGTATAATTGTTAGACTCTATGTGTGAAATGATTTTCTCCCCTCTCCTTTCTTGGGGTTTTACCAGGGTGATGCGGGGCGTCAGTGTAACCCTGTGTTGGTAAGGTAAAAAAGTGTGAGACCTTTTTCTTTAGTCGATGGTGGAAACTCTTTTGCCTTTTGAGCATGTACGAGAGGCTTAGTCATGGGACATCAACTGTGAAATCTTGTGTGACCAGATATCCTTGGGTGTTTCACCATATGGATGTTCTGAAGGAGGGAATCACCGGGCCTTATTCCAGGTGCGAGCAGTGATTCCAGTCGCGGCGTGTGATGTAGGGATTCGGGCGGGGAGGTGAGCTACCCCTGAGATCCTTCGGGCCATTTTGAGACCGTGCAAAGGGATATCGAGGTTCCCTACCACCTTTCCCTAACCCCAAGGTCTGGGTGGGTGCTTGATGTCTCCCGCGTGGTTTACCTGAAGAGATGTGTGTGTGCTTATATGCACGTCATCGGCAAGGGAAGACCTCGCATGAACGGATCAATCCTTTGGTCTGTGTGCGGTGACGCAGGACTGTGAAAGAGTTCTTCTGGGTACGGGAGAGCCAGGTGTGGGCTTAGTATCCAGAGTTGTTCCCTGGTTTTGCTTTTCGAGGATGAAAAGATTGAAGGAGGGAATGATTTAAGAACCCTTTTTTGGCTACAAAGTACTTTGGAATATTCTTTATATTATTCCAGAGCAGCGCCCTCAGACGGCGTGCGATTCCGAGCCCCGGAGTGGCCGGAATTAAATTTTCAGTATGTTCACACTGGACACGCCAAATAAATAGGATAACTCCTAAACGGTGCATTGGATCAGAGATACGAGTGTACGGATGGGTCCGTAATTGGTTTTTTACCCTAGTAACGACATAAAACTTGTCAGCGCGGGACATTTGGACCCCTCGCTCGCTTTCAGAGCGTGGAATGGATAAATTAAATAATTAAATTATTCGTCTAATGGCTTAACTCAAGTATCTCCTAAACGGTGGCTCGGATTGGAAAACAGAGGACAGCATTGAGTTCGGAGTGTGCCATTTACCCTAGGAGGGGTGTAAGTTTCGCGGGCGTGGGTCGTTTGTGAAAAATGGCCCCAGGGGCGTTTTCGTAATTTGGAGGCTTTGGGCGTTTAGTTTTATAACATTTGAACGGAGTCTCGGATTAAAATTCCGAGACCACCGTTGTGATGGGGAGGTGGATTTTTTACTAGTTGAGGCTTAACCTCGACTCTGTCAAAGGTTTCAAATGCAGGTTAAATTGGGAGATTTAATTAATTAAAGTTTTTAATTAATTATTTCCTACTTAAACCAAACTCTCCTCCTCCCCTCTCCTTGGCTTGCACCTCCTGGAGAATGATGTCTCAACCAAGTCAGACCTCTCCTCCTCCATCCTCTCCTCTCCAAGGTGTTGCGGGCGGCCGGCGTATCATCGTGAAGCGACGGGCTACGCCCAAGAGGTAGGGTTTTGTTGCGTTTTCAATTTCTACATCCCTCTTTGAATTGCTTATTTTGCGTCGAATCTCTGTCGAGTCTTCGAAAAAATCCCATAACCGCGTAGTAGATTTTATATGGTTTTCGACGCCTATTTCGGATCAAAATTCTGAGCTCCGAGGTGATCGCGGATGTCCGCCGAAGGTGAGCAGATTTTGGAATGTTTTCCGGCCAAAAATCAGTGTTTCCGGGGGGTTCTGGTCGGTGCCGGTCACGGGAGTCCTCCGGATGAGTAGGGAGTGCGGCGCAGGCGGCCGCGGGGCTTCGGCGGTCGAGCGTAGGCACCAAGAGGAGCCAGCGTCCAGCGGGCCGTCGCGGTTGAAGGAGGACCAGGCGGAGGTGCTGCGGGATCTGGGGGCGCCAGCACGGCCGGCCTGTCGAGCTCGGCTAAAGGAACCCGAGGCTTTGACCTCGGGTGTGCAGAGGGAGCAAGGACCCGCGCCGTGCGGGTCCGGTTGGGCTACGACATGGAGACCGGCCAAAAGTCCAGTCCGTTTGTAAAAACCAGACCCGAGAAGCGGGTCCGGTTCTGCTCGGAGGGCCGTGGCCAGCGGGCCGCGGCGGTTCGGACCGGGCCGGCCGGGGTGAACCGGCCCGTATGGCCCCCTTGCGTTCGGGGGGCCGTAACTCCTAAACGGCGCGTCCGTTTGACGCGCCGTCTGCACCTACGGGACCGTGTTAGCAAGACGCCCTTTCTAAAGACTATTTTGGGGTTTTTTGATTTTTCACCAAAAGACGGGAGACCTGAAACACTTTAATTTAATAATATTAAATTATTATTAATGTTGCGACGGACGTGGCTCTACATCCGAACGTCCGTTCGAAGCGCCGTCAGAGGCGTAGTGGCCCCGGATCTGAGCCGACCCTTCCAAAGTTGGTTCGGAGCCCCTTCGGATTGGTTTTGTTGCTCGGTGGCATGAAACGCTTTATACGAACGATTAATTAATTGTTTGATTAATTAATTAATTGCTACATCGGACCTAACTCCTGCTTGGGATCTCTGATTGACGCGCCGTCAGCGGCAGCATGATCCCAGTCCTCATGCATACCTTTTGAGGAGTTTTCTGAAGCATTCGGGTTGGAGATGAGGTGCAGGACCCATGAGGCCTAGTTCGTACATTTTACGGTGAAACACCACTTTTTCACCCGACATCTGTTTGGGGTGTTTGAGTACTTGTTTCTGAGTGTTTTTCCGAGGGGATTGCAATGGTGCAATTCGCCCGCTTAAATTCGGGCCCGAGGTGTGGGCCCTACAGGGTACTGTTTGCGTATAACGCGGGGAGTTGCAGCTTCTGCATTCGGAATTTGTTTTAGGCGTCGTCAACGGCGTTGTGACCCTGACATCGAGGAAAAATTGACCGGGGTGGTTTCAGGCGTCGAAGCCGGAGTTGAGGCATGGGCCCCATGGGCCGTCTCTTGAGCTATGTGCAGCTTCGCGCCTTTTCACCAGACGTCTGTTTGGGGCGTTCGAGTAGTCGTTTCCGCATGTTTTTTCGGGAGCATCGCGATGGCGCAGTTCGCCCGATGAGTATCGGAGACAGGGTGTGGGCCCCACATAAGTTGGTTACGGTGAATAGTATATTTTTCACCGGTTGACCATTTCGGGTGAGTAAGTAGTCTATCTCGTGTGTGTTTTTGCGGGGATTACAACGGTGTAGTCTGTTCAGGCGAGCGGTGCCTCATACGTGATCTTATTAAATGTGGAAATATGAAAGGTGCTCCGGTGGCGGTTCTTCTTGCGGTGTTCGGAAGCAAACCCTTGGCGTGTGATCGCGTTCACTCCCGTGTGATTGGAGTTGATGTTTGAGGAGATGTGGTTGGCGGTGCCTGAGTTGTTGAGGTGGAAAGTTGGGGTTGTTACATTTATTCCCTTCGCATTGACGTTGGGTGCCATGTTCACGTTAGCCTTTGGGAAGGAAACATGGTATACTCTGGGAGTATATGGGAATGCTTGGAGGTACATGTGGTTGTTTTTACCTGAGAACGTTTGTGCGCTTGGTGGGGGTTGACTTGGGGCCACACGTCGTGTGGGCCCCAGGTGCGTGTCGTGTTCTGCTTTACGTACCTTTGACCTCTCGCGACATAGAGGGTCCTCCTGTTCACAATGGTTTAGATCAGCAGGGTTGAGTGGTTTCCCCTGGTTTTGGTTCTGGAGTTGGGTGGTTGCACGATACCCACTATGAGTTCTGTTGGCCAGTTTTGAACCATCCGGTAGGGATGGCCAGAGCAGTTCCGGGTTTACCCTCTAATAGAGACTGGGCAGTGGGTTGCTCACTAACTTCTAGGGTTTACCCTCCAGTAGAGACTGGGTGGTGGGTCACCCGAAACCCTTAGGGTCTACCCTCCAGCAGAGACTGGTCAGTGGGTCACCCGACACTCTTAGGGTCTACCCTCCAGCAGAGACTGGGTAGTGGGTCACCCGACGACCTCTTAGGGTCTACCCTCTAGCAGGGCTGGGCAGTGGGTCACCCGTCGTCTAGTTCCAGGTCTACCCTCCAGCAAGGCTGGTCACTGGGTCGTCTGTCAACTTATTCCAGGTCTACCCTCCAACGGGGCTGGGCAGTGGGTCGCCTGATGATGTATTAGGGTTTACCCTCCAGTAGGGCTGGGCAGTGGGTCACCTATTGACATTCCAGACTCAGTCCTTTCTACTAGGCTAGTCTGTGGCTTTACTCCGTGATTACCGGAGCAGGACCCATGGTTGTACGGGTCAGTGATGGAACGACCTTGACTTTAAGGAGACCTCTCGACTGCGGGGCAGTGACGAGGTGTGGTTTTACTTAACCCGTAACTCTCAAGTATGAGGGGCACTTTCCCCACCGAGACGTGTCCTTGTGACGTGACCTAAAACCGTGCGGGAAAGTCAGTGACGCCCAAAGCGGATAGTGTCGAGTTGCGGTGATTTGAGCCCCTTGACTTGTATTTCGGGGCAGACGTGTGGGATGCTGGGCATCGATGGAGTTTACTTCTGGGACTGTTGGATACTCATTTCTTGGGATGAGCTACGAGATGGAGATCCCCTTACAATCTTTTTTGGGTTTCTTATTGAGCATACAGATATGTATATACCTTTTTTCCGGTACCCATTTTCTCGAGTTTTGGTTACTCTCCTTCCAGGAGAGGCGAAGATGCGCGGGGTATGCCACGTGCTTTCCGTGTCTAGCTTCTCGTGGTTGGATGAGTCTAATCTCCTGCTATAGGTAGCGAAGACTCGACGAGAAGTTCATCTTCTCACTGTTTCCATCTCCTTGTGCCTGGACGAGTCTATCTCCTTTCTCTTGTTGGGTTGATCTGGACTCTTTATTGTTACTTTAATACACTCTCGGTTGTACTCCTTTTCTTTCCCCTATTCGATCTACTGCTCACCCTTCAGTACCTCCTTTGTTTCTCCCTCGAGCCTTCGGGGTATCCTACTGAGTATTTTTATACTCACCCCTGCTTGGGATTTTCCCGCACTTGGTGTTCCCTTGCCGAAAACGGATAGGTTGGTCGTGACTTAGGTGGAGCTTAGGAGTTCAGGAGCTTGGACTGCATGTGGTGGTCGGAGTCGGGTTCCAGTTGGGGGACCCTTCCAGCTATTTCTTTTGTTTACCTGTTGTCGGGTTATGGCATTTTTCTGGTTGGGCGCGTGTTTTTCCCCTTTTCTTTTCGGTTTACTTTCAGCACTTTTTTTGTATTGATTAGAGGTTGATTCACATCTGTGGTTTATTTATAGCAGTTTTCCTTTACTTTACTTGGCTTTTCCTTTTACTCTGCACTTCTACATTGAGTGGGTTGTGTGTGTGTGTACAGGTACTTAGGCAAAGGCCTCCCCGAGTTGTTGTGCCTTCGGCGCTGGTCTCCAGCCCCTGGCCTATGGAAGCGGGCTTGGGGTGGTTACGGCTCGAGCCCGGGTAGGGTCAGGTCGTGAAAATTATCATTATAACATTTTTTACAACTTTATGTTGTCATTATGTATTTCTTAATGGATATAACATTCTCTTCTTTCTCATCAGCTTAATCAGGTCACAATATCTTTCTTTCTGTTACTTCATTCTAGTATGTTGGAAATATACACTTCTTTCTATAAATGGATTCATAAAGAATCATTTGTATACTCCATTAAAATATATTGTTGCAATAAAACTCAACTAGAGTAAGGTGTTAATACCAACCACCTTTTAAATCAATAGAACAAGATCTTAGCATATCCTCAAGGGTTTGAATTGTTCTCTCAGACTAACCATCTATCTGAGGATAATACGCAGTGCTGAAATTCAACATTGTATCAAGATATTAATAAAGACTTAACTAAAACATCAATATAAACTTATAATCCTAATTATATTAAATTGAATGTTGTACTCCATTCAACCTTTCCACTCCCTTAATGTATGTTCTAGAAATTTTATCCAAATAAAAATATTATCTGATAGGAATAAAGTGTGTTGACTTAATAAGGTGGTCGAATAAAACCCATAATTAACTCAACATAAAATATAAGATAAACCTTAAAGTTTATTAGTATATTTAATCATATGTACAAAAAGTTTAAATGCATTCATCCTTAATTAACTTTGTCACTAAAACATATACAAAAACAAAAGTTTTAATTTCCATAAATTTCTCTTAAAATATCCTTAATCTTGATAAACTCCCATCATATAAAATTGAAAAAGGGTTGTTGATGGATTTGAACTTGTGATCAAATTTAAACTCATAATTTCATAAGGGTATCCATAAACCTTAAATTAATATTACATGGAAACATATACACTTCCAAAAGTTAACTCACACTTTATTACTTATATAATCTCTTATCTTATACAAAGAAAATCTACATTAGAAGCTTGAATTCATTATTTTACTGATAGAATATCAAATATGATTTAATTATTTTATAGTCCATGTAGAGGGAGATTATCACATGAAATTTCACTAAAGGATTAACAATAAGATCTTTATAGGGATAATTAATAAAAAATAAAACATGAAATTACAAACTAAGGAGGGAGTATAAGTGTTCCCTAATTATCATGATTCACTTCATTCATTATGATTGTATAAGCTTTCCCATTTTCATTTGTCTTCAGATGTTGTTGTGGTTATCCCTTGGATTGGGGAATTGATTCACATAATGCCCAAACTCTCTTCTCATGAAACACTAGATTATGGGGGGTGAATTAGTCAGTGTCCTCTTCTCCTCCATTGCATTAATTGGGCCATTAATCTCATTTTGACATTCATAGGATTTATGACCTGCCTTTCCACATTTGAATCAACTCCTAGTTCTATTCAATCAATTCCCTTGATGCTTCTTCCCACATTTCTAGCTTGCAGATGGCTAGAATTTTTTTCCACTATTTTCGTTCTCATGATACTCGGACTTCCTTTTCTTATCAAAACTATAGTAATGGTGGGAATATCCAATTTTCATTTCTACCATTAGTGATCATCAAATAAATTATTCATAGATACTAAAATATCTTATAGACAATTCCTTTAAAAGACTTAGTTTTAGTTCACCAAAGAATCAATCAATTTTTTCTTTCAATGCTGATGATTAAACCAAAAGTGTTCCTTGAAAGTCTTGTAAAATTAGCTTCATAGTTACAAATAGATTCATCATAATTTTTCATATCCTTAAGGAATTACTTCTCTATAATTTTTATATAATATGAATGAATTACTTACTAATAAATATCCACTAAACTCTTCCCATTCTATAGATTAAATTTATTCCTCTTCCCATGTGTTATTAATAATATTCCACCACTAATATTCTTCACCTTCCAAATGATAAACATCCAAATTAATTTTTATTTCTCCAAACACTAAAGAATGGAAAATATATTTTCATTGGGGTTTTCCAATGTTCAACAACTAGGGGATCAGTGAAACCACTAAAAGAAGGTGGATGTTGCCTCATGATGGACTCTAAAAAATATTGTTCCCTCATTTTCTTGTTTGGAAGTTCAATATTATTCATATATTTAGAAAGTTGTGTAAGCGTAGAAATGTGATTTTTCATTCCATCACCAATAACATTTATTTACTCGGGATGATAATCATTGAATTGTCCATCTCATTTAGAATTAACATAGTTCCTTCAGGTTTTATAAATTGACTAAAACCAAAAATTATAGGGTGATAAACACTAATTAGAGTGTAAAATAACATAATAATGAAAATTCATTTATATAATATCTATATCATGACACCTAATTTTAAATCTATGATAACTTAAGCTTAACCTAGTAAATTCATGGTCATTATTTAAATCCTTAATGATGGTTTGTAAAGAGTTTGTGAATTTCCAAATCATATCCCCTAGGAGTGTCAAACCAGGTGTGCAGAAAGGCATGTTATTGTGAACCAGGTGATGATCAATTCCAGATTAATACACCATTTTCAAAGTTATTACTCCTAGGTACCTCTATGCCAAAGACACATCCACTTATAGTATCGAGATATAGATGTAATTTCTTGGAAACTCCTTTCTCTATCCTTCACCAAAATTATAGTATATTTTCATATACTTAGAATTATCCTTAGACTTTCCTTAAAGATAGACCTATACATATACCTGGACATATACTTAGGCATATACCTAGGGATATCACTAAAGTTTTTTTAATCCTAATCTCAAAATATTGACTAAACCTTTCTATGATACCAACTATAGAAATTTAGGATTTTCATAAATAAATATCACTTCTTTTTAGATGGATATTCAATACATTTCATAAGCACACACCCGATGATCTTAATAGTTTAGTGTATTTGGAGACTAGAAACATAATATTATTACTTCTTGAAAGGTCTTAAACATATACCAAAAATATATCCTCACATATTACTCCTCCTAGTCATACCCTACCAAAACCTTTCTTCATAACATGGGGAAGGAAATATAAGAAAGGGTGAGATCATATGATCAGTAAGGGTAAACATATGAGATATAAATCTATGGTCATATGAAATCATAAGATAATTATAAGGGTATGTGATCATTAACATAATTTACAAATTTCATACCCAACATATCGTAGATAATAAACATGATTCATGGCATAAAACATTGTAATTTCACAAAACATGGGCCATAAGAGTAATAAATCCCCATAAATAAATCATAAACCATAAGCGCATGTCATAAAATTGTGGCACCATCATAAATATAGAAAACCATTTCATATTTAAATGTCAAATACCAATACCATCTACATAGTGGATTGGTAATTATCACCTATTTCCCATAGTGGATTGGGATGAACCTATTTCCCATAGTAGATCAGGAAGCACCTATTTCCCATAGTGGATGAAGCCCATAGACTTGTTTTTATTTGTTATCTCATGAGATATAAATACATACCCAATGTATTGGATGGAGATATAGGTCCAACCCATATCATAATGAAAACCATACTTATGTGTTCTATAACATCATAAAACATTCATTATATCATCACATCATAACCCATGTAAAGAAAATGGGTTACATAAATATTTCATCAATTCACCATAGCATAATCCATGAAAACTAAATAGGTTTCATAAAAATTTTATCTGTATAAATGTTAACCATCTATATAAATAATAATTATGGTATCATTCAATATTATTCCCATTAAATCATAAGTAACATCAAAGGATGTTATCTTAGATAGAAAATTATTTTGAAAGATAACAAGGAATATTTCTTGAGGAATATAGCCATTCCACTTTGAAAAACAATTTTTAAAACATAAAGAATTTTTTATATCAATTTCTTTAAATATAACCTTATAAACTTATTAAGGAAGCTTTAAAATCATTTAAAAAAATTCTTGAGTAAAATATCATTTCTGCTTTGAAAAACACTTTTTAAAACATAAAAAAAATTAAAATCCTATTCTTTGAAAATAGACTTGAATATGTATGAAGGAAACTTAAAATAAAATAATGGTAATGATGGTGAGAAATTTTATTCATGTCATGCATGTTAAAACAAATATTTATTTCACATTTAAGTAAAATCCAAATGGGAATTTTTTTGAAAATGATTTGAATATTCCTTTAAAAAAATTGTAAAAGTAAAAAATGGGTAAAATTTTATTTAATAATGTTGGTTTTAGGTAGAGCAGAAGCGTGCGAAGATGGGAAATATATTAAAATTTATTTTAATACTCGTTTCTTGAAACCAATAGAGAGGATCTTGCACGTCAAATTTATGATTAATTTATTTAATATTTGAATAAATAAATACTTGGGCTTAGAAACATCATTCATTGGTGAATGTTGATTTTCCAAAAAAACCCTTTCATATTACTTTTTTTGGGCGGTGAGGATCCAAGGAAAGAATCCATTTAGTAGTGATCCACATGTGCTCTAATGATCTTTGAGCAACACCACTCAATCTCCAGGTGATATCATGGAGAGTCTAATGTCTTGCATTTTTCATTCTTGATCACTCATTCTTAGGCCTTGAAGAAATCTCTCTTGCACTTCTCATTCTTGAGAGGGTGAGAGAAGGAGGAGTTGAGAGATAATTCATTGTGCACAACAATTCTATATTCTCAATTTTTTTATGCTTTATACAATAGACATATATGCCTATTTATAGAGTTGGTATTTAAGTTAAAATATTATTTAATTGCATACCATCCATTAAATAAAATTTATTACCTTTAATAAATCCCATTAAACATTATAATAATTATATAATTATTATTTTTTTTCATGCACCAACTTGCACAATAATAAATATTATGTAACGGTCTTATTAATTAATATTTTTCACCAGACTCAGTCTTGGTCTATTAAAACTCCTCTAGAATTTATTTAACAACTGAATAAATATTTTATTCATAAAGAAATATTTTATTCATAATCTAGTGAATAAATATTTAATAAAATATTCAATAAATATTTTATTCACAAGCCGGTGAATAAATATTTATTTAAATTATGCGATCAATATAACTTGAATGAAATTATTCTTTAGACTTGAGAATAATATTTATTTAATTAATTAAACACAAATAGAATTTAATTGAGATTAATTGAAACACTTAATGTGTAACCCTCTATGAGTCTTTCTCATTGGCCTTAGGAAAGCTTTCCTAAAGTCCAAGATTATTGTCTAGAAACAAGTCAAAGTACCCAAGAGAAAGAACTTAAGATCACAATGTCGAAAACCACATACAAATGATTACTATGTAATATATTCTATTTATCATAATATCACATTAATAAGGTTTCATAACTACATCACCAAACTATATCATCGATATGTATTTACTTTACTGTCTGAAATAAACATGTCGTTACACCATTTCCATGAAATTTAATGTGATGGTTCTATTCCAAGAAAAGGGTTGATATATTGAATTACATAAATATGGAAGGTAAAAACCCTTCCTTGACTTATTCATGAATTACATGTCACTCGTGAAGCACTCAATGTGTCCAAATTCACCATGATCTGTTATCATCATGGTTTAAAAAATATATCTTAGTACGTGAGTTTTAACATGCATTAATAATAATCTTAAATTTAAAGGACCATCACACACACTCTTAGATAGGAATATCAGATGAAAATAAAAAATGTGGAATTCCTACTAGTGGGTCTATTATTATAATCTCCCATCTTGGATATTAAAGAGTGTGAACTTTATGAGAATAAGCCTCATTTTCTTACGAGTACTCGCACTTGACATTCTATGTACTATCTATCCCATTGTAGTATGTTATCTAACTGAAGAGTTTTATTTGAGAATATCATCATGGTACATCAAGATTCTCATCATCTCAGGTAATTGATATGACCTTATCAATGCGACATATAATCTAAGACATTATTACATTAGAGACATGCAGAGAAACAAACAATATGTAATAATAAGTTTTATTAATATTCTATACATTGAATATTAATGTAACCAAAGTACAAAAAATTGGTCCTAGGACACCAAATCTAACAAACTCTCACTTGGAATGGATCCAACTACCTACGACATTCATTTTGTTAGACCACACATGATAGTCATGTTTATGATAAGTCAAGGATTTAGTCAAGGGGTCCTCTATGTTGTCTTCCATGGAAATATTGATCACTACAACTTCACCTCTCTGAGAAAAATCCCTCAAGTGATAATACTTTCGAAGTATGTGCTTTGTCCGCTGATGCGACCTTGTATCTTTTACAAGATCCACCAATGCAGTGTTATCACAATAGAGTGTGATAGGATCTTTTCTACTAAGTACCACATCAATCTCTTAGATGAATTTTCACATCCATACTGCTTCTTTAGCTGCCTCAAAAGCTGCAATATACTCATAATTTTCTATAGAATCTGCAACCACAACCTTCTTTGAGATCTTCCAGCTCACAACACCTCTATTCAAAATGAAGATGTATCCCGTTTGTGACTTCATTTCATCTTGATTAGTTTGTAAACTATCATCTTCATATCTTCTAATGATCGGTTCTTTGTCTCCTCCATCAACCAGGAACATATCTTCAGTACACCTTAGATACTTAAGGATAGTCTTGACTATCATCCAATGGTGGTCACTTGGATCATCTTGATATCTTCCTAACGCACTTAATACATAGGATACATCTATCTTGGTATATATAATAGTAGACATGACTCCCACTAAACTGTTTTTATACACATGGATCACATTTGTTCTTTATGAAACCAAATTTTGTTATGGCCTCATCAAAATGAATGTTCTATGACCTAGATGCTTTCTTTAATCCATAAATGGATCTTTTCAACTTGCATACCTTGTTGGAATCCTTTGGATTCACAATTCCTTCAAGTTGTGTCATATAGAAATCTTCCTGAAGGTTCCCATTAAGGAATTCTATTTTGACATCCATTTTCCAAATCTCATAATCATGGAAATATGCAATGTCTAGTAGAATTATGATGGATTTTAACATTACAATTGGTGAAAAGGTTTCTTCATAGTTAATGCCTTGATGTTATTTAAAACATTTTCCAACCAATCACACATTATAAGTATTGAATTGTCCTTTCATGTCCAGTTTCTTCTTGAATACCTATTTTCAACCAATGGCCTTTACATCTACTAGAGGTTATACCAAATTCCAATCTTGGTTTTGGTACATTGAATTCATTTTAGAATTCATGGATTCTTTCCACTTGGAAATATCGGTGCCACTTAATTCTTCCTTATAGGTTATTGGATCATTATTATCAACTAATAATGAGTCACTATCCTCAATGACTAGAAATACATAACATTTTGGTTCTCTAACCTCTCTAGTACTCCTACATAGTAATTGTGTCTCTGGAACAATTTCTTCTTCCATGGGACTTTTTGGAATTTGTTCTTGTACCAACTCTTGTGTATATTGATCCTAGACTTCATAAAACTATATCTTTATCTCAATATATTTTTTTGAGATAATATCCTCCTTAATAAATGTGGGACATCTATCAACCACAACCTTTTTGTCTAAAGGATTTTATAGGTAGTATCCCTTTGTTTCTTTGGGATATCCTACAAAGATGCACTTTGTGCCTCATTGTGAAATCTAGTTACCTGAAGAGGCCTTCACAAATGCTTTGTGATCCCAAACATGTAAGTAAGACAACATAGGTTTCTTTCTATTCCATAATTGGTATGGTATACCATATGTTTCTTTAGTTGGCACTCGATTTAGTATGTATGATTTTGTTTTTAATGTGTATCCCCAAAAGGATAATGGAAGACTCACATCACTCATCATTTATCTAACCATGTCCAACAAGGTGTGGTTACTCCTTTTACTTACACCATTCCAATTAGGAATATAAGTAGGAGTGAGTTGAGAAAAATCCTGAACTCCTATAGATAATCAATGAAGTCTTGATTAATATATTCTCAACCACGTTCTGACTGAAGTTTATTAATTTTCATACCAATATGGTTCTCAACTTCATTCTTTTATTCCTTGAATTTTTCAAAAGGATCCAACTTATACCTCATTAAATAGACATATCCATATCTACTAAAATCATCAGTAAAAGTTATGAAGTATGAGTAACCACCCCTTACTTAAATAGGATATTGTTCACACACATTGGTGTGAACTAATTCAATAAGCTCTTTATCCCTTTCACCTTTCCCAATAAATGGGGATTTAGTCATTTTTCCTTGTAAACATGCGTGACATACACCAAGTGGTTTTAGTTTAAAATAATATAAATATCCATATTGATGTAATTTAATCAAGCACTTTTCATTTACATGACCTAGCTAGTGATTCCAAATTTGGGTGTGGTATGAGTAATGTGAAGTAACTTCATTATCAATTTCTATTATTTGTTTCATGTAATCGAACACATAAAGTCCATTATTTAAAGTGTCTTACCATAAAAATGCTATTTTATATAAGAATCAAAATTTATTCCCAAATTTGAAAATAAATCCATCTGTATCAAGTCTAGATATAGAAATAATTTTTTTGGTAACTGAAATCACATAATAACAACCCTTTAAAACCAAGATTATTTCGGTTGGAAACATGTGGTGGTAGTCCCTGATAATTATAGTAGCAAGTTTAGCTCCATTGGTTGTTCAAAGATATACCACTCGATCAATATTTCTGAATCTACTTGGTTCCTTTATTTGAATACATATGTAAGCACTACAAGCTTTATCTAATACCCAATTTTTAGAAATATAAAATTATTTCACTTGATAATAAACGCACCTGAAGTTTCCCCTTACTTATTTGGATGGGTGTAATTTTTCTTCCAGTGGCCCTTCTTTCCACATGAAAAATAGATAACATATTATTCCCTTGTTTTCCCTGTGATCTTCCTCTTCTTATAAGTTCATAAAGAAGCTTTAGGTTTAAAGTTCTTCGATTTCCCTTTCTGTTTGTTCACCATAAGGATGGAAGGTTTTTCACACTTCATATCCTTATCTACTTGGTGAAGAAGAGTAAGAAGATCTGGAAAATACTTCTCAAATGTTGTTCATATTAAAATTCACAATAAAACTAGAGAATCTATGAGGGAGTGATGCTAGAATGAGGTTGGTGCCCAATTATTCAGGGAGTTTAAACCCTATAACCTTTAAGTGTTCAATGTATCTAATGATCTTGACTCCATGAGGCCCAACTGGGGAACCCTATCAAAGATTACTTTGAAAGAATGCCTTTTAAATATCAAATTTTTCATGTCTAGATCTCTCCTCATAAAGACCATGGAGGTTCCCAAGCATGCTATATGCATCTATGTTTTCATGAGACTTCATTAGTTCACTATAGATCTATTAAAGCATCAAAAATTTAACATCAACCACATCACAAAAATATTTTTCATAGATAAGGAACTCTTCGTTACTCTCCTATTTAGTATATGGATAATGCATTGAGGATTCTAGCACGTAATATGTTTATTCATGTTGTAACACAACCCAAAGGTGTATAAACCACTCTTATAATTTACTTTCAGTTGGGAGGTTATCATTCTTCAATATTGATCATAGGGATTGTGTGGATGATAAATTTTTTGTTTTATTCTATAATTAAAAAGAGTAGATTATTAGTACTTTTCTTAATTACAAAATAAGTTATATATAACAAATTAAATGTTTTTATTTATTAAATATACCACTATTTTATGAAGTCTCAATATCCCTCGCCATTTAACTCAAAATGTCTAATTGATTTAACATTCTAGTGGTAAGGATCCCCATTACATTTCTTAATGATCTAGACTTTGGCCATGATAACCATAATAAAGTAATTAGGTAGGTGTTATTAACAACTACGAACATGCAGCTCCTTGATCCATTGAGTGGATTCCCCTATCATGAAATCCTAACTTGGATTTCCTCAGCATTTTCCTCCAAATTTGTATTGAATAGACTTTGGACATTAAACTCAATACAATTTCAGTTAATTCAACCTAAAACTCTCATGATAACTCCCCGATAAAAGTAAGTGTCCAAACTTTGGCCATGTACTACACTTAGTTCTATGGTTTCATTCCTAATCAAGTAATGGAAGGCTTAGTCTGACTTAATATTTAATTAAGGGATTTTAATTTATTATACATAAATTTTTATCTTATTTTATCCATTACACATCTTGTTAATATTAAGTTTATATTACTTCATTAAATAACCATGTTGGATAAAACATTTAAGCATAATTCATTTATTTAATTTCATTCTTTTTACATTAATTCATTTATTTATGTGATTGTGTCCTTTCATATATAAAATAAATAATTACATAGACAGAAATAATTAATTAATTAAATGACTCATTCATGATCTTTATCTAACAGTTGATTTAATGAGCGGATAATAGATCAACATTTGACCTAGGGGAAATAACTTTTATTGTTGGTCTTGGCATGAGTTACAACATTCCACCTATACACATGTGTATCACCTGGGTTGGCATCATTATGGTTCTATCTTAAACCACCTCCATGCACTTTGGAATGCTCCATTAATTGAAAATATTTATTACTCACACACAATTGAGTGGAACCAAATGATTGTTAAAGAGGGGTACATAAATATCCTTGGACATATGGGTCCTTCATAATAATATAGGGAGGGATAACTCAGAGGCCATAATTTAATTTAATATTAAATAATTTAAAACACATGCAATAAATTAATTTAAAACATCCAACACATATACAGGTCTTGGCCGAGCTCATAAATATTCATACATGCAACAAATACACAAAATTAAACAGCTATCATTCATTTCATTATTCGTTATTTTTATTATTTAAGATAAACATGCATGTATTAAATAATTAATTCATTAATTAATTAATTAATTCCCTTTCATCTTAATGATCATCTAATCTTATTTGGAGATACCCATCATTAATGGAATTCATGGAAAATAAATAGTAGAACCAATAATGACATATTAATTACAATAAATTAATTGAGAATTTAAAATTAGTTAAAACTATTATTAAATTATCAAACACGTAGAAGTGTTCCAATCAATAAAATAAGGTTTTAATGCTATAATTTTCAAATTTATTGTAATTTTAATTTTTTCCATTAATGGGATACTACATGGCATATACATGAAACTACATGAAATGTACCTAAGTTATTTTATATCAAAGTCACACTCCTAGGGCTTTGGTGTGTTAACTCGGCTAGACTACATGGTGTGTACATTCTAGAAACACACCTTGTATCCACTTTCCATGTGCCAGGTTGGACAGATCAACACGTGGTGTGAAATAAAATTAATAAATGTAATTAATTGTTTGGTGCATCTAGATATAATGTGCATGGGTATACAGCATGCGTTCTGACCGCACGCCAAGTAACCCAGTTTTATTGGCCAAATATTTGGAACTTCCCAATGGAATCTCTAGAAATTATTCATTTTTTCTTAAACCTTTAAGCAAATGAAACATTGAACGAACATGATTAATATGTCAATATAATGTTAATTAAAATAAGATTAAATAAATAATAAATTTAAATGAAAATCTAACCACAATTGTGCATAGATAAACAATCAAATAAATAGTATAAATTTAAATGTGGCCCCTCTGATACCACTTGATGGTTTTGGGCGGAGCGGAAGCATGAAGAGATGGGTGATATATTAAAATTTCTTTTAATAATTGTTGCATGAAACTAAGAGTGGGGATCTTGAACATCAAATTTATAATTAATTTATTTAATATTTGAAGAAATAAATACCTAAGATTAGAAACTTTATTCATTGTTGAATGTTGATCATCCAAAAAAACCTTTTTATATTATCTTAGTTTTGTTGTAAGTATCCAAGGATAGAATCCCTCTATTAGTGATCCACACATTCTCCAATTATCTTCAAGAAACACCACTTGATCTCTGGGTGATATCATGGAAAGTTTAATGTCTTTCATTGTTAATTCTTGATCATTTTTTCTTCAATCTTGAATAAATCTCTCTTGTACTTCTCATTCTCGAGAGGTAGAGAGAATGAGGAGTTGAGAGAGAATTCATTGTGTATAAAAAATATCTATTCTCAATTTTTGGATGCTATATACAATAGACATAGCCGCATATTTATAGAGTTGGGATTTAAGTTAAAATATTATTTAATTTCATATAATCCATTAAATAACATTTATTACCTTCAATAAATCTCATGCCGCATAATAATAATTATATAATTATTATTTTTTGGCACACACCAACTTTCACAAAAACAAATATTATATAATGATCTTGTTGATTAATATTTTTCACTAGACTTGGTCTTGGTCCATTCTAACTCCTATAGCATTTATTGAACAGATGAATAAATATTTTATTCATAAATAAATTTTTTATTCAAAATCTAGCAAGTAAATATTTATTAAAATATTCAATAAATATTTTATTCACAAGCCAGCGAATAAATATTTATTTAATTTATGCGATCAATATAACTTGAATAAAATTATTCCTCGGACTTGAGAATAATATTTATTTCATTAATTAAACTCAAATATAATTTAGTTCAAATCAAAAGAAACACTTAGTGTGTGACCCTCTAGGACTATTTATCATTGGCATTAGGCAAGCTTGTCTAAAGTCCAAGATTACTTTCTAGAAATAGGTCAAGGAACCCAAGATAAAGAAATTAATGTTGCAATGTCAACAACTATATATGAATTATCACTATGTAATATAATCCCTTTTTCACAATATCTCATCAAGTAGGTTGCATAACCGTGTCACAAACCTATATGCTTGATATATCTTTCTTTGACTATCTGAAATAAACACATCGTTACACCATATACATGGAATTTAATGAGACGGTTCTATTTCAATCAAAGGGATGAGATATTATCTTCCATAAATATGGAAGGGAAAAATAATTCCTTGGATTATTCATTAATGATATTTCACTCGTGACATACCCAGGGTATCCAACATTGCTATGAATTGTTATCATCATGGTTTATGAAATACATCTAAGTATGCGAGTTATAACATGCATTAATAATAATATTAAATTTTAAGGAACATCACACATTCTAGTAGATAGGAATATATGATCACACCAAAACATGTGGAATTATTACTAGTGGTTCTATTCTCATAATCTCCCATCTTGGAGATTACCAAGTGTAGACTTCATGAGAAGAAGCCTCATCTGCTTATGAGTACTCACACCTGACATTCTATGTACTATATGTCCCATCATAGTACATTATCCAACCACAGAACATTATTTGAGAATTTCATCATAAAACATTAAGTTTAACATCATAGTGGAGAATTTTTATGACCTTATCAATGTGATGTATACTCTAGGACATTATTACATTAGAGTCATGGGTAACAACAAACAATATGTAATAAGAAGTTTTATTGATATTCAATACATCGAATATTCATGTAATAAAATTACAAAAAGTTAGTCCTAGGACACCAAATACAACAAATAAATAATTTTAATAATTTTAAAAACATTTTTCAAAACACTTTTAGAAAACATTGTTTTAGAAAAAAAAGGGTTTTCAACGGAAGAGAGAAATAAAGAGGATTTTTCTTAAAAAAATCTTATGAACTCTTGAGTACATAAAGATAGTAAAATGAAGGGAAAACATGTATTATATAGAAATAAACATAGTATAATAAAATACATGATCTTCTTGATAGATATATCATATTATTTCATCATTTTAAGAATAATCATAAGCAAAACCGATAAATGATGAGATTGTAACATAGAACCCTTACCAATTTTGTAATTTTGAATTATAAGCCCCATGAAAGAAAAACATTAAATAAAACTTATAAAATCGTAATAATAAATAAATTCATGATATTACATGTCAAAGGATTTTTATATACACCTCATAAAATAATAGGTTCATAACACAACATATGTCTTAAAGAAAAAAAATTAAGACAAAATCACTTACCGCTTTAGTAACTTTTGAACCGTAAAACCCCATGAAAGGGATACATTAAAATGGATATGTAAATACCAATATATTTTATGATAATAATTATAAAATACATTAATGGTTATTATATACATCACATAAAATAAATAGGTGGTGAATATGGCATGTGTCTCACAGAAGTAAAAAAGTGAGATGAAAATCCATTACCATAAGTCTCAACTTCCTTTATACATATTAAAAACTCCTATATAATAAATATAAGTTTATTATAAATATTTTAAGGAACCATAAATATATATATAATTTCATATATGATTTAATTATGACTATTTATTACTCTTTTATTAATAATCACATGTTAAAGTTGAAGGTTTTGGGCGCAGCGGAAGCGTGTGATGGGTTGTGCTCAACTTTTATTTTTGTCATGATAAATGATCGATATGAGATTTACATGAAGATAAAAATTTTGATCAATATAATTGAATAAAATAATATATATAATGGATAAAACTTTTTAATTAAACTTTAGGATCATCACATATTATTTATAATTAATTTAAGCAATAAAGAATTACATTGTGATAAATTATTTCTTTGTTGATGAATCTAAAAATAGATATATGTAATATCATTGTTGATTTGTAGGAATCAAGATTATATTCCCTCTAGATTTTATCCACACATTCTCTAAAAATATTTGAATGTAACCGTAGGAATCTTCGAGTATTAGTATGGAAGATTCTATCGCTTGTGTCGTTCACTATTGATCACCCTAAAAATCACTTCTAAATGATTTTATTTAATCTCTCTTGAATCAATAGTGGAAGGTGGAGTAAAATATATCTCTATTATTTGGAGTGTTATTGGAGAAGTTATCTCTCTAGGTATTCTATAGGATTCTTCATATTTCATTATGCACAATAAAATAAATGAATTGAATCTCTTGAAAAATAATATAATTGGGTATATATATTGCTAGGATTAGAAATAAATAATTTCACAAGTTCCCTTTAATATTTATTTAATCCCTATGGAACCCCATGTCTATAATAATAATATTATTATTATTTCTTGACACACAGTTAACTTGTGAATTAAATTAAATATTATTTAATCAAATAATATTCAATATATATTATTTTTCACCATACCTATAAACTCGGTCTATTATTCCTCTACAATATTTATCTAGCCTTGAATAATGACTATTTATTTAATAAATAAATATCACTACATTATTCACTAATAAATAAATAAATATTATATTCACTAAATCACAAATAAATATTTATTAAATATTTTACTCGTAAATTATTCTCTTGAATAACTAGTGATGGAATATATGTTATCAAGAAAATGAGAATGATTATTAAACCATATGCGGGAATAATGTTTATTCAAATTTTTAAATAATAAATAATAATATATATTATTTAACTGAGATTCTGGATACACTTAATGTGTAACCCTCTAGGCCTCTTTCTTAGTGGCATTAAGTGAAGCATCCTAAAGTCCAAGATTAGTGTCTAGAAACACTCCAAGGCACCCACGGAGAAAGAAACTAATGACATAATGAAATAATACCTCTTACATATTCTCACTATGTAATATAATTCATTTATCATAATATCTCTAATCAATCTGGTTTCATGATAGTGTCATACACCTATATGCTCAATATCTCTTTCTTTGACTTTCTAGAAATGACACTTTCCTATAGAACATCATGGCCATAGATTTATTTAGTATATAGAATTTACATAAAAGGGCCTAATATATCAACTTCTATTGAATAACTGAAGGGATAAATCATTTCACACATTATTCATTAATTAAATATTACTCATAACACACCCAAAGTATCCTACCTCACATCGAACATGTTTCATAATGATTTTTATTAATACATCATAGTACGCAACTTATAACAGTCATTAATAATAATATTAAAGTCTATGGATCAATACACACTTACACAGATAATAACATCCAATGAAACATATAAATGTAGATTTCCTACTGGCATCTCTTTTTCTCATAATATCATAGACTAGATATTACCAAGGGTGTACACCATAAGAAGGTGCCTCAAATTAAAATGAGTCTCCACCCCTGATAGCCTGAATCATTTGTGTCCCTAAAATTATTTCATCCAACAATAGAACATATATATTTAAGAATATTATCATGACACTTATGGTTTCTCATTATAGTGGGGAACTGTTATGAACTTTTATTGTGATAGCTACTCTTATGACATTATCACATATTATGTCACATAGAAGAATAGTCATGATATGATAAAGAGTTTATTAATATTTAAAACTATGAATATAGGTTATCATAAAGTACATAGAAGTTGGTTCTAGGGCGCCAACTCTAATAGGATCCTACTTTTTCTAGAGCTGACTACTAAAAACCTTCAATATTCTAGCTCTCACATGATACTAATGATTATACTGAGATAGGTCTTTAGTCAAGGGGTCCACCTCATTTTCTTTTATAGGAACTATTCATACTACAACTTCACCCATCAGATAAAAATCCCTCAAGAGGTGATACTTCTATAGTATGTGATTTATATATTGGTGTGAACTTGGATCTTTTATAGGATCCAATTAAATATTATTATCACAATACAATGTGATAAGTCATTTACTTCTAGGTATCACATCAAACTTCTAGAAAAAGTTTCATATCAAAACGAATTCCTTGGCTACATTAGAAGTTTCTAAACACTTAGACTCCACTGTAGAATCAACGAAAACCAGATTCTTTGAACTCTTTTAGCTTAAATCTACTCTATTGAGATAGAAAACATATCCTACTACAAATTTAGATCATTACAATATGTTTGAAAACTAGCATCAGTATAACACCTAATGACTAGCTCCTCGTCTCCTCTATACACCAGGAAGATATCCTTAGTTCTTCTTAAATACTTTCAGTATAGATTTAATAGTTTACCAATGATTTTCTCCCATTTTTTCTTGATATATTCCAACCATGATCAATTCACAAACAACATAAATTCTAGTACATAACATGGTATACATGAATGACCCTATCTATGAAGCATATGGGATCTTACTTATCCTCTATTTCTACTATTGTTTCTGAGTAAACGTTTTCTTATAAAGATGTACACCATGTGATACTATAACTAACCCCCTCATAGATTATTCCATACTAAATCTCTTTATTATCTGGTTAATGTATGTACTTTAACTTAGTTCAATCATCCTCTTGGATTTATCATGAATGATCTTGATCCCTATAATATAGGCTGCTTCACTTAAGTCCTTCATGAAGAAACACTTTTTTAACCAGTCCTTGATATACTGTAAGATGATCATTTCATTTCCAATAAGAAATATGTAATAAACATATACTACTAAGATAATAACGGTATTCCCACTAAACCAATTATAAACACAGGGATCACATTCATTATTAATGAAACCAAATTCTTTTATAGATTCATCGAATCAAATGTTCAATGACCTAGATGCTTTATTCAATCCATAAATGGATCTATAAAACTTTAAAATCTTTTTTGCATCACCTAGAGTTACAAATCCTTCTGTTTGTGTCATATAGACATATTCTTGAAGGTTCCCATTAAGGAAAGATGTTTCAAAATCCATTTTCCAAATTTCATTTTCATGGTAAGCTCATATAGAAAGTAGAATTCTGATGGATTTAAACATGGAAACTGGTTAAAAGGCTTCATTGTAGTAAATTAATTTTCGATGTTTAAAATATTTAGCCACTATCCTTGTTTATAGGTATTTAATTTACCTTCCATGTATATTTTTCTCTTGAATACCCATTTTCACCCTATGGGCTTTACATCAACTAGAACATCGACCAAATCCCAAAATTAGTTCTGATACATGCAATCCATTTCAAAATTCATGGATTCTTTCCATGATGCATCTTTTAATATCTCTAATACCTATTTTTAGTATAGGAGTTCATCATTATCAATAAATAATGATTATCCATATTCTATGACTATAAATCCATATCTTTTTGGTTCTCTTACCTCTCTTGTGCTCCTATGTAATACTTGTGTTTCAGGAACTACTTCTTTTATGGGGAACTTTGGAATCTATTCCTATACCAACTCTTTTTTATCTTGAGCATCAACTTCATAAAATTCAATCTTACTCCCACTATCCTTTTTGAGGATGTGCTCCATCTCAAGAAAGATGGTTTGTTTAGTGATAGTCACTTTCTTGTCTAATGGGTTGTATAGGTAGTCTCCCTTTGTTTCCTTAGGATTCCCTATAAAGATACACTTTGTGCCTTGGGATTCTAGGTTTTTACCTAAGAATACCTTATAAAATTCCTCCCAACCCTATACATGTGTATGTGATAAAACAAGTTTCTTTCCACTCTATAACTCAAAGGGAATTCCATTTGTCGAGGATGGGCCTGTAAGGGGCATCGTGCTAGGGTTCTCCCCCTATTTCCACCTTCTTCCCTCTGCGGTTCATCTCTCCCCTCCGCATCACCTTGGTTGGAGAGTTCATGGCGTGTGGTCTTCCTCTGGCAATGTCATCGACTTCGCGGGATCGATCTTCTCGGCGCTCAATTGGAAGTTTCGTTAGGGTCCTTCCTCGAGTTTTCAGCTGCTACGGTGAGGGTTTCATCACGTTCCTGCATCCTCTTTGGGTGTGTGTGGTAGATCTGGTCACTGTGTGAGGGCTTGAAGGTGGCGGTGGACTTGAGGTTTAGGTGATCTTGATTTTCTTCGGCCATTTTTGGGTGTGCGACTTGGTTTTCTGCTCCGGCATGGTTGTTCAGCGTTGTCGTCAGGTTGCGGCGACAGCTTGGATTAGGCTATGGGATCTTCCCCCTCATGATTTTGTGGTTTTTTTTGTGGTGATTTTTGTGTCTTCATGTTTTGTGGTGATATTCTTAGATTTGGGTTTTCAGAGGGATCTGATATGGATGGGAATGATGGTATTCTGACGGTGTGTCCTGCGAACGCGTAGGTAAATATTAAAGCTGGTTTGGTTGCTGGAAGGTGGATGTTAGATGTTGGGGTTTTTGTGGTGTTGAATGATTGTTTCTGTGTTTTGAAACATTGTCTGTGGAATCGATGTCTAGTTTCGATGTCTTTGGTGATGTTTCTATCCTTGGATAATGATGATCGGTGGTGGATGGTTGTCGTCGGCCTTGTTTGATGCTGAGGCAATGAGGTTGCTCCGGCGACGATGATCTGATGGTCTCACTGGTGACCTGGAGTGATGGTGACATGTGATGATGGGCTCACGGCTCGAGGTGTGGTACGTGTCATATGGTGGGCCGTGTTTTGGATTTAAAATTTTAATTTTGAAATTTGGATGAATCCTATTTGAATTTTGGGTAATGGTCTGTACGGTTACCGGTAACCCTTAAACCAGTTTGGGTACCGAGAACCCATAAACTGGCTTTGGAAAATGAAAAAAAATGATTAGCATGAATTCCATTTGTCACTTTAGTTGGTACTTGATTTAGTATATATGTTTCAATTTGTAATGCATAACCCCAAAAGGATAATGGAATATCTTCATAACTTATTTTTGACCTTACTGTGTCTAACAAGGTATAGTTCCTATTTTCACTAAAACCATTCCATTGTGGTGTGTAAGGTGGAGTGAGTTGAGATGGAATCCCAAAATCTAATAAAAAGTTGATAATCTCTTGTTTGAGATATTCACAACCTCAATCCGATTGAATATTCTTTATCTTCTTTCTAAGTTTATTCTATACTTAATTCTTGAATTATTTGAATTTCTCAAAGGAATCGAACTTATACCTCATTAAGTAGATATATCCATATCTAATCAAGTCATCAGTAAAAGTTATAAAGAATTCCCACCTCTAGCTTCTTCTATAAATGGTCCACATACATCATTGTGTACTAATCCTAAAATATCTATGTCCCTTTCACCCTATACATAAAATTGAGTTTTGGTATTTTTTTTTATAAACAAGCATGACATATTTTAAGTGGTTTTAGCTTAGAATATTCTAAATAAACATCTTGACAAAGCTTTATCAAACGCTTCTCGTTTACATGACCAAGATAGTGATTCCATAATTGGATGTTATATGAGTCGTGTGAACATGATTTGTTATCTATTTACAATACGTGCTTTTCATAATTTAATACATCAAGACTATTATATAAATGTTCCATACCATAACATATGTTGTATTTATAAAAGAAACAACTTGTATTCCCCAACTTGAAAATAAAACTATCTATATCTAGTAATGAAACAAAAATTATGTTCTTGGTAATAGTCAATACATAATAAAAAAACCCTTAAAACCAATATCATTCCTGTTGGAAATGAAAAGTGGTAGTCACCAATGC
Organism: Viscum album; assembly: GCA_963277665.1. Lineage (NCBI taxonomy): Eukaryota > Viridiplantae > Streptophyta > Magnoliopsida > Santalales > Viscaceae > Viscum > Viscum album. The sequence goes on from OY728127.1 coordinate 2,022,029,364, forward strand.
CTAGAGAAGATAGCCTCATACTATTGGCATTTCATAAATCCACCTCTCCTCTAGAAATATTTTAGAATCTAATTGGTTTCTACATTTGGATAAATATATGAGCACCAAAAGTTGTATCTAATACCCAATGTGTAAATATTGAAATATTACACTCGATAATGAATGCACCTTTAGATTTCCCTTTATTTTAGGTGTAGTTCTTATTCCAGTGGTCTTTCTTGCCACATAAAAAACATACTACCTTCTTTTTCTTACCCTGCCTCTGGATTTTCCTATTCTTGGAAGGATGATTCTTAGGAACTTTATACTTGTTATGATTCTTGGGCCCCTTTTCCTTGTTCTTTCTTTTCTTATTCACCATAAGGACTGTGGATTTTTCATGCCCCATGTCCTTATCCAATTGGTGAATCAAAGTAAGAAGTTCTTAAAGACTCTTCTCATTATTCCTCATGTTATAAATAATAATAAAACTAGATATGGTCTTAGGTAGTGAGGAAATTATGATATCTATGCATAAATCATCTATGAATTTAATCGCTAATATTTATAAGCATTCAATGTAGCAAATAAGATTGAATAAATGAGACCCAATTGGTGATAACTCTCCAAGATTATTTTTAAATAGAGAATTAGAGATCCCATGTCTCTCTTGTCTCACATTCTTTGGATAGAGATCTGGAAGGTGTGACATCATGTTATATGCATTCATTTCCTCGTGTTTCTTAAAATTCTCATTGGTTATGGATGATAGCATGAAACAATGAATGTCTATGGAATCATTCAAACTTTTCTCATTTAGAGTTAACTCTTCATCACTAGCCTCATTACCGGGTGCATTAGGAATATTTTCATCCATCACATACAATTTCCTTTCATAGAGTAGGATAAAGCATAAGTTCCTTTTCAATTATTAGAAATTTGTGTCGTTGATAAGGTTATACTTCTCAAGTATGGATCACAGTAATATATTTAAAGTCATTTTATAGTTGTTTCTATAAATAATATGGGAATGATTTTAGTACTTTATCTGATATCATTTAGAAAAATAAATAAATATTATATTTATTAATCTCCCACTAATTTATCGAAACCCAATTGACCTCACCATTGGGTTCAGAATATCCTGTTTCTTGGACATTCTAGTGGAAAGGATCCATATTCTCCTTCTCGTTACCCCAAATTTTCTTATTCAATCAATTTTAAGGGTTTTTGGTTTTCATTCTAAATTCTAACTACATTAATTCATAGTTCCTTAATCTGTTGAGTAGAATCCCAAATTATGAAATCCTTAAATTGGATTTCCTCAACCCTTGTCTCTCAGTTACACCAAGTCTTGTTTGGAAGCCAACCCTTGATGTTATCTAAGTTATTTCAACCCAAAACTTCATGTTATAATTCCTTGATAATTGAAATCACCCTAACTTTGGTTGGTCAATCACTTTAAACTATGGTTCAATTTTAACAGAAGTAGTGGAAGGTTATACCAACTTAATATATATAATTGAGAGATTTTATCTTTATGTGTAAATTTAAAATTATTATCTTTATTACATGTTTTTTAATATTAATTGGATTTAATTAAGTGATTAACCATGTCTTAGATAATATTTACGCATAAGTAAATTTATTTTAGTTCTATCTTGAATGATTGTTAATTCATTAATTCATGTGATCATAAAAAAACATACATAATGAAAGAACCATGAAACTTGGAAAAAATAAAAAAAATAAACTAGTATGATCATGAGCTTCTACTAATGGTTAGTTTATCTAATGGATGATAAACTAACCATTGACCTAGGGAAAATCACCTTGAACCAATTAAGTTTCATGTTGTGACTTTCCACTTGTCCACCTATGTGTCGCTCTTGGATTGGTTTCACCTTGGCTCCAAACTTTAACCGCCTCTACTAACATGGGAGATCCATCCATTACATATGTTTTTACTCACACATAGGTGAGGGGAAGGGGTTTACATAAAATAAACCATGAGCACGTAGGCCCTTACATAATAAAATGAGAGATGGAATGAAGGACAATAATTTAATTTAATATTAAATTAAAATAAATCAATCACATACAATGGTCTGATCCAAGCTCAGGATCATCCATATGTATGCAACAGATTATGAATTTAATAAAATTATCATTCAATTATTAATCATTTTTATTTAAGATAAATTGTGATTGACTAAATTAATTATATTCTTTAATTAACCAATTTTTTTATCTTAATTATCATTTGAATATCCTTGAGATTTTCATTTGTCATAATTTTAAAAAAAATATTAAAAATTAACTTTGTACAATACAAAATGTACCTTGGAGGCAACAAGGTGAGTACCCATCCAAACTACCCAATTTGTATTATATTCATATATTTTTTAATCTTATCACATGTGGAATACATGACTTGTCATATAATATCATGATGTGTACTATCAACATAATGACCACACGATTTTCATAATTCCTTTTTTTAACATAGCGTGTAATGCTTCAATGTGTAGAGTAATAACTATAATATGAATTATACATGATATGTAGATATGAACATTACAAAAAAAATAATTAGGATTTTATATATATAAAAACCCATCACATGGTGTGTCCTGAAAACTTAATGAACACACAAAAGTACATGTTGATAATTTTTACATAGTATAATAAATTAATTTTTAATTATGCATAATTTGGTATAAGTACATAGCATGTACAATCTAGTTACACATAATGTACTTTTCTCACCGTCTATCTAAAGAACATACCTAGGGAATCGGCATGTAACTATTCCAAAGAAAATATTGGAGTACACGGCATATACATAGGCTACACAGAATGTGGTCTCTAAGTTACATGTCCACCAGTTGGGTAGGATATGTAATAAGATACATGGCTTATCTATGACTTAAGGACTACGCGCCATGTATGGAAGTTACATGGTGTGTACTCCAGCTGACCGTGCACCAGGATTGTCTAGTCAACATATGGTATAAAATTAAATTCACTAGGTGTAATAAGTGAACATTCCTTAAATTAATTCCGAATTAGTTCTTAGTTCATTAAACACCGGTATATGGCATGTACCTCTGGGTTACATAGGGTGTACTCTTATGTTATCCATATAGATTCCTCAGCACCTCTAGATGAGATCTTAAAATTTATTCTGTTTATATAATTAATCAATTTGATTATATTTATGAGAAATGAATATAAAGAATCAGATCTCTCAATTAATATTTAAGAATGATTAAACTTGAATTGAAAACTAAATTACAAATGTGTAAATCAATCAATGATCATTAGATAATTATAAATAATTATGTGACTCCCTCTAATACCGCTTGAAGGTTTTGGATGTAGTAGAATCATGTGATGGGTCGGGCCTAAATTTTCTTTTTTCCATGATTAATGATCAACCCAAGATTTACACAATGATAAATGCTACAATCAATGGAATTGAATCAAATAATATAGACAATGCATGAAATTCTAGAACCAAAACACGGGATCATTATATATTTTTTATAATTAGTTTAAGAAATAGAAAATTACCTTGTGATAAATTATTTATTTGTTAATGTATCTGAAAATAGATCTATGTTGTACCATCATTATGTTGTAAGAATCAAGATTAGATTCCTTCTAGTAGTGATCCACATGTGTTCCACAAATCTCCAAATTTCATCGTAGGAATATCTGGGTGCTAGCACGGAATATCATATCCCTTGTGTCATTCACCTTTGATTGCCCATAAAATCACATCCAAAGGATTCTCTTTGATCTCTCTTGACTCGATAGTGGAAGGTGGAGGAAGATCGCTCACCATTCTTGGGATTCTTCTTAGATAAGGGATCTCTCTAGGGATTCTAGAGGATTCTCCAGATTTTTTTGTGCATAATAAATGAAATGAATGGGATATATTGAAAAAATCATATAATTGGGTTTATATACCTCTAAGTTTAGAAATAAATAATTGCACAAGTTCCCTTTAATATTTATTTAATACCTAAAGAACCCCATGTCTATAATAATATTATTATTATTATTTCTTGACATGAGATTAACTTGAAAATTAAATTAAATATTATTTAATCAAATGATATTCAATATATATTATTTCTCACCAGACCTATAAACTTGGTCCGCTATTCCTCAGCAATATTTATCAGGGCTTGAATAATAACTATTTATTTAATAAATAAATATCACTGCATTATTTTCTAATAAATAAATAAATATTATATTCACTAAATAGTAAATAAATATTTATTAAACATTCTGCTCACATGATATTCTCTCTAATAACTGGTGACAGAATATATATGATCAAGAAAACATGAATAATTATTAAACCACATGTAGGGATAATATTTGTTCAACTTTTTAAATAATAAATAATAATATATATTATTTAACTGAGATTTTGGATATACTTAGTGTGTGACCCTCTATCTCTCTTTCTCAGTGGAATTAGGAAAAGAATACTAAAGTTTAAGGTTATCATCTAGAAACATGCCAAGATATGCATAGAGAAAGAAGTTAATGCTATAATGACATAATACCTTATAAATATTCTCACTATATAATATAATTCCTTTATTGTGATATCTCGAATCAAGAAGCTTACATGTTGGTACCATCAACCTATTTGATCGATGTCTCTTTCTTTAACTTTATAGAAATCAAACTTTCCTATAAAACACTATGGATATGGATTTATTTAGTCAATATCATTTCCATCAAAGGGCCTAAGATATCAACTTACATTGAATAATAGAATAGATAAATCCTTTATCATGTTATTAATTACTAAAATATTACTCAAGACGCACCCAATGTATCTTATCTCACCAAAAACATTTTTCATCACATATTTCGTCAATACATCAAAGTATGTGACTTATAACACTAATTAATAATATTATTAAATTATAAGTATCAATACACACATCCATAGGTGGTGAAGTGTGTCTCCTATGGGCTTGATAGATGACAGTGATGGGATCTGGATCTGGTTCTCTCCTGGGCTCTCGTCCGGTATTTTGGGTGATGTATTCTGTTTTCTTGCTTTAATATTTTGAGTAGGGTGATTCGGGTTTGATGTTTGGGATTTTTTGATGGCTTGTTGATTTTGGACTGGATGTTCGCCACGGAGGGTTGGAGTTTTGGTTCTGGTCCATCGACGGTGGTGTCGACGATTGATGGTGATGCTCTCCCGTGCTTCGGTGGATGAAGATGATCTTGTTTACTTGTCTGTTATAGATAAGTCGTGGTTCGTGGTTCTTTGTTTGTTTTTCCGGTGGTTGAGATGCTGGTGGTGGTCTGTGGGTGCTTCAGCTCCGACGTTTGATGTTGGTCCTGTTGTGAATGGTGTGTGGCTCCGTCTATGGCTCCACCATCTTTCCTCTGTGAATGGTGGAGCGTGGTGATCCGGATTGTCTTGTCGGCGGTTGATTGGAGGCGATGTTGGATTTCGCACTGTCACGGTTCTCAAGGTTGTGCAGATTGAGGTGATCACGTGGTTTGGTCTATTTTTGAATTTTGAATTTCTGATGTTGTTTTGCTTTTGGATGTTGGGGTTTCGCTGGACCCGTGGTTTTGAAGGTGGCGGTTTGGTTGTGTGGTTACCGGTTATCCTAAACCGGCTTTATGAAAATCAAAAAAAATGATTTCCAGAATACACACATCCATAGATATGAACATCCAATGATACATATAAATGTGTATTTCCTACTAGTGGATCTCATTCTCATAATATCATGCATTTGATATTACCAAGGGTGTATATTATGAGAAGGCGCCCTAAAGTCTTATGAGTATTCACCCATGATAGCCTAAATAATTTTTTTCCCTAAAATTATTTTATCCCGCTATATAATATCTATTTAATAACATTATCATGGCACTTCTGGGTTCTCATCATATTAGGGAACTACTATGACCTTTTAGTGAAAAAGCTACTATTAGGATATTATCACATACTATGTCATGAAAAAAAATCATGATGTGATAAAAAATTTATTAATATTAAAAACTATGAATAAATTTTATCATAAAGTACACCGAATTTGATTTCAGGGCACTAAATCCAACAAAAGTCACTTTTCATGTAATAACTGCTTTGTTTTTCGTGTATGTTTTGATTTTTTATTTTTGGTCATCTTAATTTGATCATCTTTCCATAATATCTAGAATTTTTACCATTATATAAATATAATATATATTTATTGTATATGTATTTATATTTATCCATAAAATTTAGAGATAGAAAATGAAATACACCATTCATGGAGATGGTAGGTCGTACGTACGCATGAACGCGCTTTCCATTTTCCCAATATAAAGAAAGAAAGAAATGTAAATAATATATTACCATTAAAAAAATAATTTTTATATCATATATATCACATATCTTTATTAAATATATCTTTATTACCTTTCATGTAAAGCATGAATAAATCACATCACTTTGCAATGTGGTAGTATGTTGTACACATGAACGATATTATCGTATTCCTGTGGAATATAAGGTAAGAAAGAACATGTGATATCATGATTACAGAAGAATATTAATATCATAAATATCATATATAAACAATAAATCATTAATTATATCTATTTTTGATAAGTGGTTATGGAAAATGAATAACATCAGTTTGCGAGGCGGTAGTTCGTCGTACACACGAATGATGATTTTGTAACCCATTTGGTGGAAGAGGAGAAGGATTTAGTTTTTACATTAAAAAAATATATTAGTATATGTAATATAATTATGTTATTATATCATAATTTTTTAATAATAATTGAATGAGGTGGATGAAGAAATTAAATAAAATGCTTGGTTATGGATGTTACCTCTTCTTCAGACAACTTCTTTTGGTTTTCACCAAAAGGCTCCTTAGGTTGTATTTATGAAAACAATAAGCCTTATATGATTATATAATGGAATTAAGGAATTTATTTTGTTAGGTATTATTAGATCCAAATGGTTTTGGAAGTATGAATAGGAGAGGATAGGGGTGGCCTTTTATAAGTGAGGTGAGTGGCACACATGTAATTTTTGAAAAGTAAAAGGTGTAGCCATGTTTTTTACATAAAACAAGGGTCTAAAATAGTTAATTATCTAAAATATAAGATATAAGGAATAAATATGTCCATAAAATGGGTTTTGAACAATTGTTTGGTCATTTTTAACCCTTATTTTTTAGTTTAACCCCTTGTAAACCCATTTTTACATTAACCGTGGTAAATGATTTTTATTGTTTTTACTATTTATTATGCTAAAAATTAAGTTTACCTTATTATATAATATAAATTATTATTATTAAAAATATTGAATATATTTTTAAATATTCCATTCACATAATTAGAAAATTTTAATTTAAAATTAATCTCATGGATGCGATAAGAAAGTTTCAAAGAGAAAATGCTCAAAAGTTTAAGAAGTTTTTATATAAAAATTCAATATGAAAATGATTAAAATGGAAAATATTATATAAATAGATATATAATTGAACTAATTTTCTTTTAATATCAAATTAAAATAATTTTTAAGTTTTTAAAAGCTTTAAAATAAATGAAAATTCTTAATAAAAACAATTATTTTTTACTATTCATCAAAAAAAAATATTCTCAAAAAATTATCAAAAATTAACCCTATTATAATTTTTACATGATGATTTGAAAAATGAAATTTATTTTTTCAAATAAATTTTCTAAAATTTTCAAAAATTAGGTTTAAAATAAGTGCACAAAAGGTGACAAAACTGTTTTTTTTTAAATTACAGTTTTTAAGCATAAAATTAGATTTATTATTATTTTTTGTCTATAAAAAAATAAGATGAATTTTAAAAAATTGATTGAAAATATAATATATAAATTTCATTAAAATCATTCACCAAAAGTTTTTTAAAATATTTATCTTGGTAAAACATATTTGTTTTCATAAAAATAGTTTTTTAGAAAAATATTGCTTTAATTTTCAAATAGTTTTTATTTTCAATTATAATTAATTTTTAACCAAATAATTCATTTATTTAGATGTGTAAAAAATATATTTTCATAATTTAGTTAATCCTATTCATAATCTTCATTCCAACAGCTTGGTGATAACTACCATATTAAATAATAATTTTTTAATAGTATGTCGTGTTTCGTTTAAACTCGATGTTACATGTAATGAAATCTAAACTCAATGTTGTGTGTAACGCAAACTAAACTAAATGTTAAAAGTAAGGAAAGATAAATTTATTTTGTTTGTAACATAAAATATTAAAAAGATTAAATTTATTCGAAAAATATATATTTTGTAAAATCTCAAGGTGTTGCATTCTACCCCTGTTAAAATGAATTCCATCCATGAAATTCATAACTTTGGTACCAAAAAATGAGGATACTTCTACCCCATTACATCCTCAGGTTCCCACATAGCTTCCTCAAGATAGTGTTTTTATCAAAAAACTTTGACCAGTTGGTTGGTCTTGTTTTTTATCACTTTATCTATACAATCCAGAATCTCAAATGATTATTCCTTATAAGATAGATCATTCTCTAGTGGTACGACCTCTAAGTTCAGTACTTGTTAAGGATCAAGTGTATAATTCCTCAATAGGGGTACATGGAACACATCATGAACCAAAGAGAGGTTTTATGGAAGTACTAAACGATAAGCTATTATCCCTATATGATCGAGTATTTCAAAGGGACCATAATACCTAGGGTTTAGTTTTCCCTTCTTTCTTCCACAGATATATTTGTAGAAAGAACTTCTCACCAACTTCAAATTCTAGATCACATTAATGATTATTAGTATAATATTTCTATAAAATTTTTGTTTTCCTTACATGTTACCAAATTGATCTAACCTTACCTTCCATATCATCGTATTTCTCATGTGGCAATAGCTTTCTTTCTCCAACTTCATTCTAATGTGTTGGATTTCTACACTTCTTTCCATAAAGGTCCTCACAAAGAGTCATCTGAACACTCGAGTGAAATATATTTTTTCAAGAAAACTAAACTATATTAAGGTGTTGACCCCAAACACATTTTAAATCCATAAAACAATATATTAGAATATCCTAAAGGGTTTTAATTGTTCTCTCATACTGAACATCTGTCTGAGGATGATACGTAGTGATGAAACGCAACACTATATCAAGAACTTGATGAATACGTCACCAAAAAATTAAGGTAAACATTGGATCCTGATCATATGTAATTGAATGTTGTACTCCATGAAACCATACCACTTCATTAATTTATATTTTGGAAAGAGTATCTAGAGATAAATCTTTTCTGATAGCAATGAAGTGTGCTCACTTCATAAGGTGACGGACTACAACCCATAATTACCTTAACAAAAAAAATAAGATAAACCCTAAATGTTATAAGTACCTTTAATCATATGTTCATAAAGTGTAAAGGGATTCCTCCTTAAATAACTTTTTCACTAAAACATATACAAAACTAAATGTTTTTATTTCCATAAATGGATCCTAAAATTTCCTTAATCTTGATAAAATCCCATCATATAAAACCATAAAATGGATGTCAATGAATTTGAACTTATGATAAACCTTAAACTCATAAACCCATAATGGTATCCATAACTCTTAATTTAATCTTACATGGATACATATATACTTTCATAAGTTAACTCATTCATTATTCCTTATATAAGCTCTTATCTTATACAAAAACTTTTTCATTGGAATCTTGGGTTCATCCTTTTACTGATATAATATCAAATGTGATTTCATTATTCCAGAATCCATGTATAGGGAGATAATCACATGAAATTTCACTAAAGGATGAACAATAATATCTTCATAAGATTAATTCATACAAAATTAGACATAAAATTCCCAACTAAGGAGGGGGTGATAAATGTGCCCTAATTATCATGATTTACTTCATCTATTGTGATTACATAATATTTCCCTTCATTATTTTTATTCATATGTAGATGTGTCTTATCATAGATATTATCCCATAGATTGGGGCATTAATTCACATAATTCCCAAACTCCTTACACTTTAAACACTTGAGTGTGGGTGGTGTATTAGTCAGAATCCTATTTTATTCTATCGTATTAACTAACCCATTAATCTCGTTTTTACATTCAAAGGATTTATGACCCGCCTTTACAAATTTAAAAGCACCTAACAGTTCCATTAAATTAATTTCCTTGATGCTTCTTCCCACATTTCTATCATGCAGATGGCTAGAATTTCTTTCCACCATTTTAGTTTTCATGATACTGGGTCTTCTTTTTTTATCAAAACCATATGGATGGTGGGAATATCCAATTTCCATTTATACCTTTATCAAACATCGAATGATTTCTTAATAAATTCTAAAATATCTTATAGTCAAGGACTTTCTAAGACAAGTTTTAGTTCACCAAAGAATCGATAAATTTTTATTTCAGGATTGATGATTAAACTAGAAGTATACCTTGCAAGTCTTATAAAATTATCTTCATAGGTGCCAATAGATTCATCATTGTTTTTATTAAGCTCAAGTAATTAATTATCCATATTTTTTCATATAATATAAGGGAATTACTTACTAATAAATACCTATTAAACTCTTCCCATTCTATAGATTCGATTTATTTTTGTTCCCTTGTGTTCTTAATAAGAGTCCACCATTAATATGCTTTGCCTTCCAAATGATAAATAGCCAAAATGAATTTTCCATGATCCAAACATTGAATGAACGAAAATATATTTTCATTGGTACTGATCTATTTCTTAGAAACTAATGGATCAGTGAAACCACTAAAATAAGTTGGATGTTGACTCATTAAGGACTCAATAGAATTTTGTTCCCTCCTTTGATCATTTGGAATTTCAACATGATTCATAGCTTGAGAAATTTTTGTGAATATAGCAATAGGATTTTTCATTAAATCACTCAAAATGTTTGGTTTCGTGGGAGGGAAATCATTTCATTGTACATCATAATCAACATTAATATGGTTCCTTTGGGTTCCAGCAATTGAATAAAACCAAAAATCATAGTGTCCATCCAACGTTACCATTTTTATTCAAAAATATTTACACAGATAGATAGATGACCTGTGTCTAGGGGGGCCTGAAGTAATAGAGACCAAGGACATTTCCCCAAATCAAGTTCACCCCCTCAGGTTTAAAATGAGAGACATGAGTATGACAACTGACCATGATACAAGGGGTTTCCATAGAGTCCAAGTGGTCTTCCACCTTGTTTTCCTCCCTCCACGTGTGAGTGACTCTGATTCTACTTTCCAGGAGAGCTTTGAATTTCTAAATAGTATATGAAATAGACCAGGGGATGATACCTTTACCATGAAAGGCATCATGAATAACCATAGAATCAGTCTCAACTTGGGAAATGTCAAGCGCTCACTGTCTGCAAATAGTGATACCTATGAGAACCACCTTCGCCTCCGCCTGCATAGAATTCCCATAACCGTAATGCAATGAGAAGGACAAGGCCACACTGCCCCTAGGATCTCAGACCACTCTGGCACCATGCATCTCACCCAGCATGCAAGAACCGTCAGTGTTCAATTTGAATCCAACTTTAGGAGGACACCATCGCACCCAGTACCCATGTTTCCTAGTGGCTAACCACTGATCCACATTTTGATGCACAAACAGCCTGCAAAGGGATGGGGTCTTCTTCCAGTCATCATCAGTGCCACAAAAATCGACTAGGATACATCGTACTCTGGCGGTAATGGATCTCCCCGTAGATGTGAGCCCCTAAAACGTGGCTCGGTTCCTTACTTTTCATACACACCAACAGCCAGCATTGAAAATGATGGATCTCACCCTCCTTTAATTACTGTAATCATCCGCCTCCGGAAACCAGATCTCCACAAAGGAATCGAAGCTCGACGTGTTGGGGGAGTATCCTGTAAGTTCGCCAAAGACACCCCATACCTGGCATGTCCAGTCCCCCTCGAAGAATATATGGGATATACTCTCTTCGCACTTATCTACGTAGCACTGGAAGTAAGAATCCATGCTGATGTTGAGCCTCTTGATATTATTTTCTGTTGGTAAATCTCAATTTTGGGTCTTCCGTGTTAGGAAATTGAATTTTGTAGGGATACACTTACACCAAGCCAAACCGTACCCACCTCCCTGCTAGCCCTACGGCAAACTTAACCTATAAAAATCCTTCGCATTGAACCTACTTGAGGTGGAGGGGGTAAAGACACACCTGTTCATATCCGAGTTCAAAATAACAAAGTCAAAAACCTCCTGCTAGTCCGCATCTAGAATGGTTCTGAAAAAATGTGGGTACTGGCTCGCCTCCTTGTAGGTGATCGATGGAGCCGGGAACCCTGGATATCTAAGAGTCCTTATCAACCAGTTGTGGTACCAGAACTGGATGTTCCCCTCCTCAATAATCCACTATGAGATTTGGAGGATGGATGGAATAAAACTGCTAACAGAGGACCAGAGCAAACACTCACTAACGGCAGAATATTCAGTGATGACCCAGTTTCTGTAGGACATCAGCTTACCCCAAAAGGATCGCTCTTCAATTACCTCCCATGCCAGTTTCATGTGCATGTTCCAAGTAGTGTTCTCAAGGATTTTAACGTTGATCCCTCCCTCTAAAATTGGACGAGCCATCTTCCCCCCAAGAAATCCAATGTCTCTTCCCCTCCGAAGATGCATCCCAAATGAAACAAGCGAAAAGTATATCAATTACCTTGATAACCCCCTTCGGCACATTGGTGGATGAAAGAGCATGTGCTGGAATGGATGAGAGGATGCTGTTCATAAGAGTAATATGGCCTCCAAAGGATAAAAAATGGTTCTTCCAATTGTGAATGTTCCCCATAATCTTGCTCACCATAGGGTCAAAATCACTGATACGCATTCTTCTTGGATACATGGGGGTGCCAAGATACTCCATGGGAAACACACTTCGCCTCATACCCAATCTATGACTCATATCTATCACCCTGCTCAAAGTGTAATCCAAAGCCACATAAAATCCACTCTTCTCCCTATTAATTTGATGACCACTATAGTGGAAATAATCCTCAAGGATCTTAATATCCCCCTGTACAGACCTCCTCCTCACATTAATGAAGATGAGGGTATCGTCTGCAAACATAAAATGAGAGGTAGGTGGTAGCCTCAACCTCCTTCGGTAAGGAATAACATCCCCATTATAGATGCCTCTGTCAATTAGTTTTCTTAAGTTATCCTGCATAAGAATGAAAATACTCGGGGATAGAGTATCACCTTGATGAAGGACTCAGACAGTCTTAAAAAAACCGTGAGTTCACCCCATAAATGACACATCCATCCAGGCCGAACTAAAGCACCTGAACATAAGATCGCAGGACCATCTTGAGAAACCCATATTGTTCAGGACTCTGTTAATAAATCCCCACTCGATTCTTTCATATACCTTATTCACATCAAGCTTGATGGCCATATTAGATCTACGAACCTTGGTATTGATATCTCTCAGCATATCCTGGTCCACCGCTATAGCTCCCTGAATAGAGTGGTATTTCACGAAACCATTCTGTTCCTTAGAGATCCACCGAGGAAGATTTTCAGACAACCACCTATTAATGATGCTCGCCAGTATTTTATATGTAAAGTTACACATACTCATCGGTCGATAATGAAGAAGAGATGAGGGGTCTTTGATTTTTGGTAAAAGGACAAGAGTCATGGTAGATGTAATCTGCAGTAGGCTATCCCCTTTAAAGAAATCCTGGATAGCATTGATGATATCCCCCTTCACCACCTCCCAGGAGATCCTATAGAATGAGCCTGGAAAACCATCAGGACTTGCGGCACTCTCATGATTGATACTCACCATAGCCGTAAAGATCTCCTCCTCCTACAGGATCCCCTCCATAAACTCATTATCTTGAGGGGACACAAGGTGTGAAGTCCCCTCTTAGAACTTACCCCCCCCCCCCCATAGGGTAACCCTGTAGCATGTTTGGATTGGGTCCTGCAAGAAGGTCCTTGAAGTAAGAAAACGCCAATCCCCCAACCAATTCCCTATCATTAGTTAAGGATCCATCTTCTAAATCCAGGTATGGTTGGACCACATGCCTCCTCTCCCTTATGCAAGCATGGAAAAAAGCAGTTTTCTTATCACCCTCCTTAAGCCATTTAATTCTCAAATGATCCCTCGCCCTTCTTTCATGCACAAGTATCATAACCGCAAAGTAGTTCTTATTCTCAGAGAGCTCACAAAAGATAACATCATCCCAAACCTCCTCAATACTAGCCTCAAGCCGTCTAATATCCTGTCTGAGAACATCCAGTTCCTGGTCCAAGAGAAGGATGATTCTAGCCCATGAATGGAGGGCCTACTTGAGTCACCTCAACTTGCAGTGCAATGCTCGCTAGGAGTTCCCCTAGATCGGTTCCTCCCAACTTCTTCTCACTTTCTGGTGATAACCCGGGATACCCAACTAGTGGCTCATGTACTTGAAACCCGACTGCGGATCCTCCCTCCTTATTAGGGAAAGTAGGAGTGGAGAATGGTCAGATATGTTGCGGGTCAGATACTTAGCATTTGCCTCTAGAAACCTAGAGATCGCTTGTACATTGGTTATGTAACACCCCAGGTAAATAAATAATATGACATTTTTATATTTATCCATATTTTTTTTGAACAAAATATTAATATTACTTTAAAGGGGATGCTATTCTCGATGGCGTACCCAATACGCAACAACGAGTTTCTTGGGAATCTTACGTTTCACTCTAATAATAAAATAATATTATTTTAAATGGTAGTTAACGCCTAACTGTTGTGATGGTGGGAATGAATAGAACTACCTACAAAATGATTATATATGTTTTTCAAATATTTTTACTTTTTACAATAAATGTTGGAGGATTAAAAATGCGAATGAATCCAATTTTAAGCGTAAACATTATAATATTCTTTAAAAGGTCGATTAACCGCCTTTTGAAGGCGAACCTATTTTAAATCCACTTTTTGACAATTTTATGTGTTATATTTGACAAAATAAAATTCTTCTTTAGAATCGATACATCAAAATTTACTTTGTGTAAATTTTTGGTATTTTTCCGAAAAAGTTCAATTTTTAATGAATAGTGAAAAATGTTGTATTTTAATTCAAAACCTCTTTTAATCTAATTTATTTATATGATTAGATTATCTTTTGAATTTGTTTTAAAGTGAAATTAGAATATATTTTTACCATTTAATCCAATAGTGTTCGTTGGAATTAATTTCACTTTGAAATCGGACTTAAACTAGTGTCAATCTTTTGATACATTTTGTTTCATAAAAACACGCTATTTGTTTTGACAGCGGGAATTAATTATTAAATTAATTAATGCAACTTATATGTTTTGAATTTTTTAAAATAGACATCATTTTTGAATTCGGAATATCAAATATAGCTTAGGGTGAACTTTTGGTAATTTTCTGAAAAACTTCAATTTTTGATGAATAGTGAAACCACTAAGTGGTACTTATAAAAACTGATTTTCCGTTTAAATGAAATTTTACCATCTTTGTATTTTGAATTTTAAAAATCCGACATACATGATTGTAATTAAGAAGTAAAATGTGGTTCAATGGGATTAAAATAATTTTTTGGTGAATAGTAACTTATTAAGTTTTTAATTGCGATTAGAGGTAATTAGTGTAGTTTAAGGTAAGAATAATGTTTTAATAAAATTAAATGACCTATAAACATGTCCTACCCTCATTTTATGTGTCATGGCCGACCAAGAAAATCCATGGGTCAACTTGGAGACCCCATGGAGCCACTTTGGTTGGAAAATGATATAAATACCTTTTTATTTAATGTTAAAGTAAAAATGACACAAACATGAGATGTTTTACTTAAAAAAAATTTACATGGGGTTATACAAGTCATATTTTTGACTATAAATAGTAATTGGAAAGATAAAAATATTTCCTACATCATAGTATTTTTTTTATAATTTTTAGACATTAAATAAATTAAATTATATATGACATCATGATGATGCAGTGATGACCTCATTATTTAACGATTTAAATAAAATGGAAAGATAATGTAAAATATAAGACCTAAAAATATCCAAAACCTATTGGATGGGTGGATTTAGAACCCTTATCACATTATCCTCGAAACACATCAATGTGGGACCATTAAAATCCGAAACTCATTCTAAAATAAAGTAACATTTCTTTGCTTTCCAAGAGTGCCCCTCCCCTCCTCTTATAAAAGGCCCCCACCTCTACCTCCTTACCCACACTTCCAAAGACTTTTGCTCAGCAAAACCCTGCCCATTTTGTCTCTCCACATCCCTCTATAACTCCTTGAAGCCTCACTTTGGTCATAAGTCTTCCCAAGGAAACCTTTGAGCTCAAACCAAAGGGAGTTACCCGATTTTAAGGTAATGTTTTCACTTGTGTCCTTTTGTTTTATTTTGCTTCTCCAACCCCCTAAACTCTTTTTATTCATCTCTTTTGTAACAACTCCAGTATCTTCAATATACTAGGATGTTGTTATAATAATTATTTGAGCTACACTTACACACGCCTTCGTCTAATGGTTAAAGAACATACTGTTTCTGTGGTTGGCGATTTTCTGCCTCACAAAATGATGATTGTTCAATATTATTTTAACACCTTTAAAGGTGGCCATTATGATGTCAATATATTTTATATATGATATATATGGTATTTATGTTTACTATATTCTTCTGTATTTTATATTTAAACCATACCTTTATTCTTTTCATGTTATGTAAATGTGATAATTTCATATGAGGAAGTACGGACTACCGCCCCCTCAAGTGATGTGACTCGTACATGCAATACATGGAATGTATAAAGAATGAAATTAATGAAAATATGTGAAATATATAACATATATATTATACTGGAATTATAATATATATATATATATATCATTTATTTTTAATTCCATTAATATGAAAAAGAAAAAAATGAAAGTAGCGTTCATGCGTACGTACGGCCTACCGCCTCCATGAACGGTGCTTTTCATTTTTTATCTCCAAATGATATGTAATAGTATAAAATGAATATGTACTGAATATATATGATATATATGATATATAAATCATGATTATAACTCTGTATATAATGGATACATGAACAACTTGTAATTATAAAGAGCATATTTTGACTCAAGTACCAATGATCGTTTAAACAACCGTTATTAACTAAAATAATTACATAGTGTTCATGACATGGTAATAAGTGATATAAAAGGAATAATAAAATTGAAAAATGTTCTTAAGGAATTATAAATTAACTCAAGTTTATTATTCAGGAGATTAAAGAACGATCGAGTCAAGTCGGACCCGAGGTAAGGGATCCTACTCCTCTCTTTCTTTTTAAGTACACCCTTTTATGTCATTCCTTTTAAGCTCATATTTATTGTGATTGGGATGTTATTTTATATTAATCTTACTGTAATTTTTATTTTAATATGATGATAGACCCTATTTCTTCTCATCAATCCATTTTGGAAGTTTTAAGGGGCGTCGTTATGCTGCCGAGTTTTCGTAAGGGATTTTTCATCTCACTTTTATTCCCGTGAGATTTATGCTACATTTGCCACAATTTCCTTTGAGTGGTGTATGTACTTCCCATTATTATACACTTTTTGTAGTATAATTTCATTTATGGGTATTCACATCTTCATTTTATGACCCTTCTTCCATGGGGTGTACGTTTCGAAAGTTACCCAACTCGGTAAGGGGACCTTTCACCCTCCTCTTTTTAAAAGACTTCTTTTGTTATGTCTTTTAATTAACATACTATTATGTTGGGATATGTTCTTTTATATCCTTATTGATGTAAAATTTATGTCCAAGTGATGATATGCCCTTTTTATCTCTCATCAACTCATTTTCTAAATTTTGAAGTGATGCCATTAGGCTGTCGAATTTTACCAAGGGAACTTTTTAACCCAATTTTGATTTCTTTGGGTTCAACATGTATTTATTGAATATGTCATATTTTGAATATTTGTGAATGACCTTTTATTGTTTTACACTTAATATCCACTTATATTGGGTGTATTTATATTTTTCACACATAATTTTGAGATTGAATTATCCTTAATTTAAGGATACCTTCTTTATAAGGGAATTCATCACATTTGACATTTCTATTGAGACTTCATTGTTGTTATGCACCAATTCACTCTTATATGGTGTATATACTGTCCTTTGGAATATTATATCATGAATCCATTTATTCTCATGATATTATAAAGTTCTGACTAAATGTTATTCCTCAATTATTGTATTCAAGTGTCTCTAATTTTGGTAGAACCCCTTTAACCAAAATATCGCTTTAAATGTTTTAATTATTTGTTCTTATTAATATCCATGTTTTAAAAATGGTTTTAAGGATTTATTTATATGGATATTAATGGTTTAAATTTTTAAAATCTTCAAGGTGGTATGGGACACTTTGATTCAAAAATCCCTTTATTAAATGTTTTAAATGGTTTTGGAAATTGTTTCTTTTTGAATGGATTCGTTATTTCAATATACTAAAATGTTATATTGTGATTGAAATGTGGAAATGTTATGTTTCCTTTATGAATGTTTTATGTGATACGTTTATGTTATGGTTCTTGGGCATTGAAATGAAAACGGGTGGTTCTGTGATAAACTAAGGGCGGGTGAGCCCGATATAGCTCTCCAATGCATTGGGTAACGCGAAGGAGTGAAACGTTAAGGTTTCTCCGAAGAGATTTAGGGAATATACTGTGGTGGGTATTCCAAACGTAACCAAGAGGTTTAATCCCTACGTAAGAATGTTATGAATGCCTCAAGTTACCTTTTATGTCTTATGATTTCTAAGATTTATTCATGATTTGATGAGGTATATTAAAGTGCCTATGTTTTATGGGTAAAGTATGATTTCATTCTTATGTATATATGAACTCATGTTTCCTTTCCATATTTTTTTATAACCCTTACTGAGCTTTTTATGCTCATCCCAAGTTTTTTTGAAATGTTTTTCACAGGTCAAGGGAAAGGTACATGATATGATGATAGTGTCAAGTAAGTGTCAAGAAAGAATCCATGCTTTATTTTTTTAAATATGTTTTTGTTAATGGGAAAACAATGAATACTATCTTTTATGTAACCACTTTGTTTAAATGTGGAATGTAATGCAAGTTTTATGATCTAATTCTCTAAAACTCTAAACCTGAAAAGATTCTCAATGTGTAATCTTGTAATAACTCAAGATTAAGTAAGGTTTAAGGTTGGGGCCTTATAGTTGGTATGAGAGGTCGGTTTAGATAACTTTAGAGGTTAGCGTATTCTTGAAGCATAAGTGACATTACCATAATGGTTAGGAATTCAGAAAGAGTCCTAGTTTTAGATAAAGTGAATGAGTAAGTATATATTAGTGTTTATATTCCTCATTAGTACATGATGGTTTTGTTAATATACTCACATTGACCTTTTTGGTTTTAGTAAATGGCTGGATCTAGCAGGCACCAAAGTAACAGTGGATGTGAAGGAAACTGTGACAGTTTTTTGAGCAAGCAACTGAATGATATGGGAGTTGCAATGAGAACTCTTGTGTTTATCCTCAACCAACTATCTGGATTCATGATTGACCACCTAAACCTTGGTGATTTCTATAAGGCATCATATATACGAGAAACAAATCCCTATGGAACTACGAGTAATAATCATAAAGGTAAGTATGTTAAAAAACCTATGTGTCAAAGATGTGGAAAGAAACACCTAGGAAAATGTTTCAAAGGGACAGAAATATGCTATAGATGTGGAAATGAAGGTCATAAAGCAAGAACCTGCCATGGAAAAAGGAAGCATCTAGTTGACTCAAGGAAAGGGAAAGAAGTTCTTTCTGAGGGATCAATTGAATGTTTTAAATGTGGTGTGCATGGTCATTATGAAAACACATGTCCTATGAAGAAGTTTTGTGAATGGGATCACCAAGATCATACAAATATTCATTTACCAATACCTAATTCCATTCCGATTGAGGATGAAGAAACTGAAAATGACCATACAAAGGTATGGATTATTTCATAACTTTTGTTTTCCTATTTTGGAATCTTAGGATATGATTCATGATTTTTTTTGTAGGAAAGAAGTATTTCAGAATAAGTTGGAAAGGAATGTTCAATGTATCATGAAGAATGTTGAATGGGTAAGAAGTCAACATATAAGGGCTTCAAGAGTTATGGTGAAATTCTTAAGAGTATTAAGTCTCTTTTGATGATGGGGTTACATTAGAAGACTTTTTATAGTATGTGTAACCCTGATATTTAATATATGAAATTTTTATTCAAGGAATAGTTATCTGTTCTTTTCTAGACATAGTTATAAAGAACCATTTGGGTTTATATGATCCTTACTTTTGAGGTAATTATGGGTTACTATATGTTATGATGGAACTGAAAGGCATGAGATTAAATTGAGGTTAAATTATGTTATGGTTATTTTTTATGATTTTATCTCTTTTTGGGAATGATTTGAGAATTATATAGTTTTAGAAAAAGGACAACACGCAGACCGTGTGACAACCCGTCGCGTCGGACAAAGCTGCGGGAATCGAACCCACAACCAAAGTGCAACTGGTATTTATCTCCTACCACTGGACTACGTGAAGTCCCTGGTTAGTTTGACTGATCCTTTTTAGTTAGATGATTTTATGAATTAAGAGTAAGTTGATATTGGGTTATCTATGTAAATTTATTAACCTATCATGGAGGATATGTGATTAGGTTAATTACTTTTCAATACGAGACATTAAGAGCAACTGATGTTGTTTGGATATAAATGTTACGATTTAACTTGGAAGACTATGTGACTAAATCCTTCAAATATTTGGGTTTCAATCTTAGTTTGGTTTACTTTGAAGAATTTTATGGACAAATTGTTTATCGAATGTTCCTCGTTGAACTTTGGGTTTTGTTGGACAAATTTTGGAGATTAAGAATAGATTTTCTTTTTATAAAGGGTTATCCTTTTCTGGATTATCTGATCTTGTACTAACCTTTTTGGTTTTGGTTTTGGTTAAAGTCTAAAGACATGGGAATTATATAGTTCTCTTTTGTGGATTAGGTGATTCTATAGAAGTTGATTATAGTACTCTTAATGTGAACAAGTCTTCCTAAATACTCATCTTTTGGAGAAAATATGAGTTTGTGTAAGGAATCTAATAAAAGTTGAAAGTCAACATGATAAGTGATTATGTTTCCTTATGAATAAATTCCTCAATAAAAAAGTAACTTAAAACAAAAATGTTGTCTATTAACTTTTCCTACTGGGGAATCGAATATCGTTTAACCCATCACAAGTTTGTTATTTTCTTGTGGTTAACTTTCTCCTAAACATGTTTTCTATCGCTCTCCATCAGAACATGAACCTATGTTTTCTCCTCCATGTCCATGTTTTTCTACACGGAATCCTAGTATGGGTTAACTCGGGTGACCTCTTTACTTATCTTTCTTTATTTTAAAGTGATTGTTTTACCGACTCTTGTTCCGATGTGGGACTTTCAAGGATGTTTCCAAGCTCAATTTTAAAATTGCGAGGACGCAATTCCCAAAAGGGGGGAAGGATGTAACACCCCAGGTAAATAAAGAATATGACATTTTTATATTTATCCATATTTTTTTTGAATAAAATATTAATATTACTTTAAAGGGGATGTTATGCCCGATGGCGTACCCAATACGCAACAATGAGTTTCTTGGGAATCTTACGTTTCACTCTAATAATAAAATAATATTATTTTAAATGGTAGTTAACGCCTAGCTGTTGTGATGGCGGGAATGAATAGAACTAACTACAAAATGATTATATATGTTTGTCAAATATTTTTACTTTTTACAATAAATGTTAGAGGATTAAAAATGCGAATGAATCCAATTTTAAGCGTAAACATTCTAATATTCTTTAAAAAGGTCGATTAACCGCCTTTTGAAGGTGAACCTATTTTAAATCCAATTTTTGACAATTTTATGTGTTATATTTGACAAAATAAAATTCTTCTTTAGAATCGGGACATCAAAATTTACTTTGTGTAAATTTTTGGTATTTTTCCGAAAAAGTTCAATTTTTAATGAATAGTGAAAATGTTGTATTTTAATTCAAAACCTCTTTTAATCTAATTTATTTATATGATTAGATTATCTTTTGAATTGGTTTTAAAGTGAAATTAGAATATATTTTTACCATTTAATCCAATAGTGGTCTTTGGAATTAGTTTCACTTTGAAATCGGACTTAAACTAGTGTCAATATTTTGATACATTTTGTTTCATAAAAACACGCTATTTGTTTTGACAGCAGGAATTAATTATTAAATTAATTAATGAAACTTATATGTTTTGAATTTTTTAAAATAGAAATCATTTTTGAATTCGGAATATCAAATATATCTTAGGGTGAACTTTTGGTAATTTTCTGAAAAACTTCAATTTTTGATGAATAGTGAAACCACTAAGTGGTACTTATAAAAACTGATTTTCTGTTTAAATGAAATTTTTCCATCTTTCTGTTTTGAATTTCAAAAATACGACATACATGGTTGTCATTAAGAAGTAAAATTTGGTTCAATGGGATTAAAATAATTTTTTGGTGAGTAGTAACTTATTAAGTTTTTAATCGCGATTAGAGGTAATTAGTGTAGTTTAAGGTAAGAATAATGTTTTAATAAAATGAAATGACCTAGACACATGTCCTACCCTCATTTTATGTGTCATGGCCTACCAAGACAAATGGGTCAACTTGGGGACCCCATGGAGCCACTTTGGTTGGAAAATGACATAAATACCTTTTTATTTAATGTTAAAGTAAAAATGACACAAACATGAGATGTTTTACTAAAAAACAATTTACATGGGGTTATACAAGTCAAATTTTTGACTATAAATAGTCATTGGAAATATAAAAAGATTTCCTACATCATAGTATTTTTTTATAATTTTTGGAAATTAAATAAATTAAATTATATATGACATCATGATGATGCAGTGATGACCTCATTATTTAACAATTTAAATAAAATGGAAATATAATGTAAAATCTAAGTCCTACACATGTCCAAAACCTATTGGATGGGTGTATTTCGAACCCTTATCACATTATCCTAGAAACACATCAATTTGGGACCATTAAAATCCGAAACTCATTCTAAAATAAAGTAACATTTATTTGCTTTCCAAGAGTGCACCTCCCCTCCTCTTATAAAAGGCCCTCACCTCTACCTCCTTACCCACACTTACAAAGACTTTGGCTCGGCCAACCCCTGCCCATTTTGTCTCTACACATCCCTCTATAACTCCTTGAAGCCTCACTTTGGGCATAAGTCTTCCCAAGGAAGCCTTTGATCTCAAACCAAAGGGAGTTACCCGATTTTAAGGTAATGTCTTCACTTGTGTCCTTTTGTTTTATTTTGCTTCTCCAACCCCCTAAACTCTTTTTATTAATCTATTTTGTAACAACTCCAGTATCTTCAATATACTAGGATGTTTTTATAAGAAGTATCCGAGCTACACTTACACACACCTTCGTCTAATGGTTAAAGAACATACTGTTTCTGTGGTTGGCGATTTTCCGCCTCACGAAACGATGATTGTTCAATATTCTTTTAACACCTTTAAAGGTGGCGATTATGATGTCATTGTATTTTATATATGATATATATGGTATTTATGTTTACTATATGCTTCTGTATTTTATATTTAAACCATACCTTTATTCTTTTCATGTTATGTAAATGCGATAATTTCATATGAGGAAGTGCGGACTACCGCCCCCTCAAGTGATGTGACTCGTACATGCAATACATTGAATGTATAAAGAATGAAATTAATGAACATATGTGACCTATATAACATATATATTATACTGGAATTATAATATATATATATATATCATTTATTTTTAATTCCATTAATATGAAAAAGAAAAAAATGAAAGTAGCGTTCATGCGTACGTACGGCCTACCGTCTCCATGAACGGTGCTTTTCGTTTTTTATCTCCAAATGATATGGAATAGTATAAAATGAATATGTACTGGATATATATGATATATATTATATATACATCATGATTATAACTCTGGATATAATAGATACATGAACAACTTGTAATTATAAAGAGCATATTTTGACTCAAGTACCAATGATCATTTAAACAACCGTTATTAACTAAAATCATTACATATTGTTCATGACATGTTAATAAGTGATATAAAAGGAAAAATGAACTTGAAAAAGGTTCTTAAGGAATTATAAATTAACTCAAGTTTATTATTCATGAGATTAAAGAACGATCGAGTCAAGTCGGACCCGAGGTAAGGGATCCTACTCCTCTCTTCCTTTTTAAGTACACCCTTTTATGTCATTCCTTTTAAGCTCATATTTCTTTTGATTGGGATGTTATTTTATATTAATCTTAATGTAATTTTTATGTTCATATTATGAGAGACCCTATTTCCTCTCATCAATCCATTTTGGAAGTTTTAAGTGGCGCTGTTAGGCTGCCGAGTTTTCGTAAGGGATTTTTCATCTCACTTTTATTCCCGTGAGATTTATGCTACATTTGCCACAATTTCCTTTGAGTGGTGTATGTACTTCCCATTATTATACACTTTGTGTAGTTTAATTTCATTTATGGGTATTCACATCTTCATTGTATGACCCTTTTTCCATGGGGTGTACGTTTCGAAAGTTACCCAACTCGGTAAGGGGACCTTTCACCCTCCTCTTTTTAAAAGACTTCTTTTGTTATGTCTTTTAATTAACATAATATTATGTTGGGATATGTTATTTTATATACTTATTGATGTAAAATTTATTTCCAAGTGATGATATTCCCTTTTTATCTCTCATCAACTCATTTTCTGAATTTTGAAGTGATGCCGTTAGGCTGTCGAATTTTACCAAGGGAACTTTTTAACCCAATTTCGATTTCTTTGGGTTCAACATGTAGTTATTGAATATGTCATCTTTTAAATATGTGTGAATGAACTTTTATTGTTTTACACTTAATATCCACTTATATTGGGTGTATTTATATTTGTCACACATAATTTTGAGATTGAATTATCCTTAATTTAAGGATACCTTCTTTATAAGGGAATTCATCACATTTGACATTTCTATTGAGACTTCATTGTTGTTATGCACCAATTCACTCTTATATGGTGTATATACTATCCTTTGGAATATTATATCATGAATCCATTTATTCTCATGATATTATAAAGTTCTGACTAAATGTTATTCCTCAATTATTGTATTCAAGTGTCTCTAATTTTGGTAGAACCCCTTTAACCAAAATATCGCTTTAAATGTTTTAATTATTTATTCTTATTAATATCCATGTTTTCAAAATGGTTTTAAGGATTTATTTATATGGATATTAATGGTTTAAAATTTTAAAAGCTTCAAGGTGGTATGGGACACTTTGATTCAAAAATCCCTTTATTAAATGTTTTAAATGGTTTTGGAAATGGTTTCTTTTTGAATGGATTCATTATTTCAATATACTAAAATGTTATATTGTGATTGAAATGTGGAAATGTTATGTTTAATTTATGCATGTTTTATGTGATACGTTTATGTTATGGTTCTTGGGCATTGAAATGAAAACGGGTGGTTCCGTGATAAACTAAGGGCGAGTGAGCCCGATATATCTCTCCAATGCATTGGGTAACGCGAAGGAGTGAAACGTTAAGGTTTCTCCGAAGAGATTTAGGGAATATACTGTGGTGGGTATTCCAAACGTAACCAAGAGGGTTACTCCCTACGTAAGAATGTTATGAATGCCTCAAGTTACCTTTTATGTCTTATGATTTCTATGATTTATTCATGATTTGATGAGGTATGTTAAAGTGCCTATGTTTTATGGGTAAAGTATGATTTCATTCTTATGTATATATGAACTCATGTTTCCTTTACATATTTTTTTATAACCCTTACTGAGCTTTTTATGCTCATCCCAAGTTTTTTTGAAATTTTTTTCACAGGTCAAGGGAAAGGTACATGATATGATGATAGTGTCAAGGAAGTGTCAAGAAAGAATCCATGCTTTATTTTTTTTAAATATGTTTCCGTTAATGGGAAAAAAATTAATACTATCTTTTATGTAACCACTTTGTTTAAATGTGGAATGTAATGCAAGTTTTATGATCTAATTCTCTAAAACTCTAAACCTGAAAAGATCCTCAATGTGTAATCTTGTAATAACTTAAGATTAAGTAAGGTTTAAGGCTGGGGCCTTATAGGCTAAGCACTAGCCGAGCCGGCTCCAACAATGACTAACGCCCCTCCAGTTGTTACACCATGTGAAGGGGTCACCTAAATACCCCAGATCCAAAATCCCCTTGCTAGCCATAAACTGGTTGAACGCCCTGTTATCCCTCCTTGGAAATTCTCCTCTTTTCTTATTCTCCTCCGAGTCGACTATAATATTGAAATCACCGCCCACCACCCAAGGTTGATCTCCTAGGTCAAAATCACTCAGCTCACTCCATAACTCTTCCCTTTTCTGTGCATCACAACTGCCATAAATGAAAGAAACAAATAGGGAGTCCCCACCACAAGACACCCTCATCGTTACATGCTGATCACCTACTTGGATTAACTCTACTGAAACCTCCTTGTACCAAAAAATCCATATGAACTTATTGATTGGATCTGCATGAATAGATGCATGTAGCTTCATCTTGCGCATGAACACATTGATCTTTGCAGAGTTCTGCTTGTGCTCGAGGATCACCACCACCTTGACCTTATGTTTCTTAACTTCTGATATAATAAAATCTGATTTTTCTCTCACCCCGACACCCCGAGAGTTCCATATGAAGATGTGATTTGTGGAAACAATATCTACCTGGCTTTTCCCCCAGGAAACATGGTATCTTACACAAGGAAAACAGATCCATCCTTATCCTGTAGCTTCTTCGATGTCGACCTTATGCACACTCTTGAACCTGAACCAACATGAAGCTATGGGGAAAGTATAAGCCTCGAAGAACTCTTAGAAGCCTTTACTTTCACCTCCAAAGGAGGTGAATGAGTCACCTCATCTGACTTTGAGATGACCTACATAGTCTGTGTGGGTGTACCAGCAGCAAGGTCACTACTGACCAGCAAACCATCCTCTACAGGGAGATGAGATTCATGAAAATCTGTTACAGCAAGACATCCAACTTGGTCCAGCAACCTATGTCCCTTAAGAAGATCCACTCCTAGAAGAGTGGATCCCCACCCAGAGACCTCCTTGGGCAGCTTCTCATCACAAGAGTAAGGAACCGGTATCACTTGAGGGTGATCCTAAGGAAAGGAAACCAGCAGACTCGGATCAAACTTCATAAGAGTATCCAACAAATCACCTCCCAACATCATCTGGTTCTGCGAGCATGACCATTCCGAGGATACCAAAGGATCCATTCGAAAGGAACATGGCACATAGGGAACTAGAGCCGCATTAGGGGAAGCCTCTAGCCTGGGAAAGGAAGGGACGATCTCTTTGCAAACTGGGAGCATAGGTGGGATGTCGCAAGGGACAGAAGATACAGACACCTCTGTGGCCACAAGCTGAACTGGTACTGAGCTAGGCTCTCCCCCCACAGAGAAAGATGGGCCTCTTGACAGGGGGACTCTACCCTCATGAGGCCACACTCCAGGATTTTTTTTCCTGTAGTTCTACCCTAAATTCCCCTGTAGAAGACACTCCAAACAAAACCTGGGAAAAATCGGATAAACTATATCTTGTGACCAGACGGTGGAATCCTACACCTTTAGGGACAATCTTTCTATAATAGGCACTGATAGATCCAATTCCACACAGATCTGAGGGGATAACATCTCCTCACCTCTACGAGTGCATGCATCCATGCAAAGAAAATCCCTCAACGAGTCACCGATGGCCCTAAGGAAAGTGCTATTCTAAAAATGGAACAGCGTGCTAGGGAAACATACCCAAACTGCGGCACAAGGATCTTCCTTCCCCTTATGAACCTCCATTGACCACTGAGAGAGGTTGAAGCACTATCGGCCCAAGATGTGGGGAGCATAGCACCAAGCCTTGACAAAATCCTCCTCAGAGTCTAGCACCAAGAAGAACGAGAACCTGTGAATCACCGAAATGTGAACATCTTCCTTCAATCCCCATGAACCCACAAATCATTGGAACACAGGAAGTGAAGGTTTCTCAACTCTAAAACGCACCAACAGCAACCATTTGAGGCCATAATTCACCTCGTTGACCACCAAGGAGGGAGCCGACAGTGATATGAGTGATCCTTCCTGGACCACCGAGTGAGAGAACGGATCGATGCCCAGAAATAACAGATCCAAAACCCCTGAACTCAGACCGAAAAGCACATATTTGAAGGACAGAACCAGATGTCACGACTGGGGAGGAAAATCGGGAGACCCCCAGTGAGGAGAATAGCCACTGAACAGAGCCACAATGCCAGGGTCAAACATCGATGGGGACAGATGCACCACTGGAGAGCGAGGTGCCGGGATAGAAATAGGCAGAAGAATTTGAAATTCCCTGGGCGCATGTGGCGCATTCTTTTGGAGACACATTTTTCTATTCAAATATTATTATGTTTCTTTAGAATATAGTGTAAAATCACATAATAATGAAAAATAGATTATAGGATTTTTATATCATGAAACATTATTTTCAATCTATGATACCTTAGGCTTAACCTAGGTCATTCATGGTCATTATTTAAATCCTTCATAATGGTTCATCAAGAGTTTTTGAATTTCCAAAGCATATCCCCTAGGATTGTCCAACCAAGTGTATAGTAAGGCTTGTTATCATACACCATATAATGATTGATTCCAGTTAAATGAACTCTTTTCGGAGTTATTACTTCTAGGTACCTCTATGCCATAGACACATCCGCTTATATTATCCATAAAGGGATGTAATTTCTTGTAAACTGCTTCCTTTATCCTTCACCAAAATTACAAGATATTTTCTTATACTTAGAATTATCCTTAGAATTTCCTTAGAGATATACATAGACATATCCCTAGACATATAATTAGGCATATCCCTAGGTATATCACTAAAGTTTTTCTAATACTAATCTCTAAATATTGACTAAACATTTCCTTTGATACAACCTATAGAGACCTAGTATTTTTATAAATAATATCACATCATTTTAGATGAATATTTAATAAATTTTAAAAACATGCACCTAAGGACAGTAATAGTTTAGTGTCTTTGGAGACTAGGAAATCAATATTCTTATTTTGTGAAATATCTTCAACATATCCCACAAATATCTTCTCACGTAGTACTCCTCTTAGGCATACCCTACCAAAACCTTTCTTCATAACCCAGGGAAGGAAACATAAGATAGGGTGATATTAGATGCTCGGTAAGGGTAAAAATAAGATATATCAATCTATGATCATATGAAATCATAATAAAATAAAAGTTTATATAATCATTAACATTATTTCTGAAGTTCATAACCAACCTTTTAAAGATTATAAACATGATTCATGGAATAAAACATTATAATTTCAGAAAACATGGGCAATAAGAGTGATAAATCGTCATAAATAAATCATGAGCCATAATATCATATCATAAAAGTGTGGAACCATAATAAATTTAGGAAACCATTTCATATGTAAATTTTAATTACCAAGACCAACAAAATAGTGGATCAGAACTTATCAACTCTTCTGGATGCACTTTTTTCCCATAGTGGATCACGATGCACATATTTCCCATAGTGGATCAAGACCATTGACTTGTTTCTTATTATTATCTCATGATACATAAATCTTTACCCAATCCATTGGAGGGAGATATAGGTCCCACCCATTTCATAATTAAAACCAAATATATGTGTGTCACAACATCATAAAACGTTTATCATATCATCACATCATAAACTGTGCAAATAAAATGGGTTTCATAAAAATTTAGTAAATTCACAATAGAATAGACCATGAAAAATAAATGGGTTTCATAAACATTTTATGAGCATAAACATTAACCACACGGATAAATAATAAGGATGGTATCACTCAATCTTATCCCTGGTAAAGCGTATGTAACATTAAAGGATTTCATCTTAGATGGAAAATGATTTTTAAAGATCACTTGGATCATTTATTAAGGAATATATCCTTTACAATTTGAAAAATAATTTTTAAAACCTAAAACAATTTTAAAAACCTTTTATTTAAAAATAACCTTGGAATCTTATTACAGAAGCTTTAAAATCATTTAAAACATTTATTATAGAAAATATTGTTTCCTCTTTGAAAAAAAACTTTTTAAAACATAATTTTTTTTGAAAATACTATTATTTGAAAATATAATTTAATACATATAAAGTAATATTCAAATAAAATAATGTTCATGATGGTAGGAAATTCCATTCATTCCATACATGTTAAAACAAATATTCTTTTCACATTTTTGATAAAATCCAAATGGGAATTGTTTGGAAAATGACATGAAGATTCCTTTAAAAAAATAGTAAAAAGTAAAAATGGGTAAAAATTTATTTAATAAATAGTTTTAATAATTTAAAAAAAATGAAAAACAATTTTATAAAACATGGTTTTGGAAAAATAAAAGGGGTTTTTCGACTGAAGAGAGAAATAAAGATGATTTTTCTTAAAAACATTCTTCTAAACTCTTGAGTAAATAAAGAGAGTAAAATTAATGGAAAAAATATATTATATAGAAATAAAAATAGGATAATAAAATATATTAGTTTCTTGAGATATATATCATATGATTTCATCATTTGAATCATAATCATGAGGAATCTTGATAAATTATGAGATTGTAACATAAAACTCTTACCACTTTGGTACTTTTGAATCATAATCCCTATGAACTAATAACATTAAATGAAACTATTAATATCATTAGAATAAATAAATTCATTATATTACATGTTAAAGGGGTTTTATATACACCTCATAAAAGAAGATAGGTTCATAACACAACATATGTCTCAAAGAAGGCAAATTAAGACAAAAATCTCTTACCACTTTGGTATCTTTTGAACTGTAAACCCCGTGAAAGAGAGATACTAAAATGGATATGTAAATAAAAAATAATTTTCAGGATAATAATCATAAAATAAATTCATGGGAATTATATACACCACATAAAATAAATAGGTGGTGAATATGGCATGTGTCTCACAGAAGTAAAAAAAGGTGAGACGAAAACCCCTTACCATAAGTCTCGACTTACTTCATACACATTTAAACCTCTTGTATAATAAATATAAGTTTATTATAAATATATTAAATAAAAATAAATATATATATATATATATATATATATAATTCCATATATTATTTACTTATGACCATTTATTACCCATTTATTAATAATTACATGTTAAAGTCGTGTTTTGGGAAATAACTGCTTTGTTTTTCATATATATTTTGATTTTTGATTTTTGGTCTGGTTAATTTTATCATAGTTAAATAATATATAGAATTTTTAACATGATATAAATATCATATATATTCATTATATATTTATTTAGAGTCATCCATAAAAGTTATAGATAGAAAATGAAATACATCATTCATGGAGATGGTAAGTCATACATACGCATGAACGCAGTTTCCATTTTCTAGAAGGAAAGAAAGAAAGAAAGGTAAATAATTTATTACCATTAAATAATAATTTATATATCATATATATCACATATTTTAATTAAATATATCCTTATTACCTTCCATGTAAAGTGTGAACAGATCACATCGCTTTATGAGGTGCTAGTCTGTCTTAGACATGAACGATGTTATCATATTCCCATGGAATGAAGGGTAAGAAGGAACATGTGATATCATGATTAAATAAGAATATTAATATCATAAATATATTATATAAACAATAAATTCATCATTATATACATTTGTGATATGTGGTTATAGAAAATGAATAACATTGGTTCGTGAGGCGGTAGTCCTCCATACACACGAATGATGATTTTGTAACCCATTTGATGGAAGAGAAGAAGAATTTAGGTTATGTCATTAACATTATAATATATTATTATATGTAATATAATTTTATTATTAAATAATAATTTTTTAATAATAATTTAATGAGGTGTAGGAAGAAAT
Organism: Viscum album; assembly: GCA_963277665.1. Lineage (NCBI taxonomy): Eukaryota > Viridiplantae > Streptophyta > Magnoliopsida > Santalales > Viscaceae > Viscum > Viscum album. The sequence goes on from OY728127.1 coordinate 2,022,061,507, forward strand.
AAAATAAAATTCTCAGTTAGGGATGTTACCTCTTCTTCGGACAATTTCTTTTGGTTTGAACCAAAAGGATTCTTAGGTTGGATTTTTTACCAAAATAAGACTTATAGGATTAGATAAGGTAATTAATTAAGTTATTTGGGTAGTTAATATTCTAACCAAATGTTTTTTTAAGTATTAATAGGAGAAGGGTAGGCTTTTTATAAGCAAGGTGAGCGGCACACTTGTAATTTTTAAAAAGAAAAAAGGTCAGCCCATGTTTTTAATAGGACACAGGGATCCAAAATTGATAATTATAGAAAATATAATAGATAATGTCTAAATATGTACATTTAATGGGTGTTTTAAAAGTTTTGGGTCATTTTTAACCCTTATCTATTTATTTTAACCTCCCAGCAAACCTATTTTTACCTTAACCATGATAAATAATTTTTATTGATTTTAATATTCATTATGGTAAAAAATTAAGTTGAACTTATTAGATAATATAAATCATGATTATTAAAAATATGTAATATATTTTTAAAAATTTTATTCATATAATTTTCAAATTTTAATTTAAAATTAATCTCACAGACGTGATGAGAAAGTAAGTTTTCAAAGAAAAAATGTTTAAAAGTTTGAAAAAAATTATATCAAAATTGAATATGAAAATGATTATAATGTAAAAAATAGATTAATATATATAATTGAAATAATTTTTATTTTAATACCATATTAAAAAAATTTGTAATTTTATAAAATCTTTAAAATAAATGACAATTCTTAATAAAAACTGGTATTTTTCATTATTCATCGAAAAGAATATCTTCTCAAAAAGTTATCAAAAATTCACCCTAAAATAATTTTTACATGATGATTTAAAAAATGAAATTTCTTTCTCCAAATTAATTTTATAAAGTTTTAAAATTTTATTTTAAAAATAAGTGTACAAAAAGGCGATAAAACTGTTTTTTAGAAAAATTCTGTTTTTAAGCATAAAATTGGATTTATTTTTATCTTTTTTATAGAAAACTATAGGTTATATTTTAAACATTTTATTGAATATATAATATTTAAATTTCATTAAATAATTCTCTAAAAGTTTTTTAAAACTTTTTTGAGGTAGAACATGTTTTTTTCATAAAAATATTTTTTCAGAAAAAGATTTCCTTTATTTTAAAATAGTTTTTATTTTGATTTATAATTAATTATTCACCAAATAATTAATTTTATATACATGTTTAAACCATATATTTTCATAATTTAGTTAATCGTATTCATACTCATCATTCCAACAGTTAGGTGATAACTATCATATTAAATAATAATTTTTTAATAGTATGTCATGTTTCGTTTAAACCCAGTGTTGTGTGTAATACAAACTAAACTTGGTGTTGTGTGTAATGAAAGATAAAATTATTGTTGTGTGTAAATAAAGATAAACTTTATTTTTCATGTAACAAAAAATATTTAAATTATTAAATTTATTCAAAAAAATATTTCATAGAATCTCAGGGTGTTACATTCTACCCCCCTTAAAATGAATTTCCCCCTCAAAATTCATCACTCTGGTACCAAAAACTAAGGATAATTCTTCCCCATTTCATCCTTAGGTTCCCACATAGATTCATCAATATAGTGGTTTTATCATAAAACTTTGACTAGGTTATTGGTCTTGTTTTATAGCACATCCTTTGTACAATCCAAAATCTCACTTGATTATTCCTTATAAGATGGATCATGCTCCAACATTTCGACCTCTAAGTTTAGTACTTGTGAAGGGTCAGTTGTCTACTTCCTTAGGATAGGTACAAGGAACACATCATGAACTAGAGATATGTTTTTTGGAATCACAAAATGATAATATAATATCCCTATATGATCAAGTATGTCAAAGGAACCAATACACCTAGGTCTTAGTTTTCCATTATTTCTTCCACAAAAATATTCATAGAAAGGACTTCTCACCAAATTCAAATTCTAGATAAAATTGATGATTATCTGCATAACATTTTAACAAATTTTTTTCCTTACATGTTTCGGAATGGATCTAACCTTCTCCTCCATCACATCATCTTTCTCATGTCGCAATAGCTTTCTTTCTACTACTTCATTCCAGTATGTTGGATTTCTACACTTCTTTCCACAAAGGGATTCATAAAGAGTTGTCTGGATACTCGAGTGAAATATATTATTTCAAGAAAACTCAACTAGAGTAAGGTGTTGATCCCAACCACATTTTAAATCCATATAATAAGATATTATCATATCCTTAAGGGTTGGAATTATTCTCTCACACTGACCATATGTTTGAGGTAGATATGAATTGTTGAAACTCAACATTGTATCAAGATATAGCTGAAGACTTCACCAAAACATCGAGGTAAAATTTGGATCCTAATAAGATTCAATTGAATTTTTTACTCTATGAAAACTTACCAATTCCATAATGTATATTTTATCAAGAAGATCCAAATAGAAATATTCTCTGATAACAATGAAGTGTGCTGAATTTTTAAGTTGATTGACTACAATCCATAATTACCTCAACATCAAAGATAAAATAAAACCTAATGGTTATCAGTACCTTTAATCATATGTCCACAAAGTGTAAATTTATTCCTCCTTAAATAAATTTTTCACTAAAACATATACAAAACCAAAGGGTTGTATTTTCCATAAATGTATATTAAAATATCCTTAGTATTGATAAACTCCCATCATATAAAACTGTAAAAAGTATATCAATGACTTTAAACTTATTATTAACCTTAAAATCATAAACCCATAATGGTATCCATAACTCTTAATTTAATATTACATGGAGAAATATACACTTCCAAATTTTAACTCACCCTTTATTGCTTATATAAGCTCTTATCTTATACAAAAAAATCATTGGAAGCTTGGGTTTATCATTTTACCGATAGAATATCAAATGTGATTTCATTATTATAGAATCTATGTAGAGGTATATAATCACATGAAATTAAACTAAATTATGAACAATAATATCTTCATAAGTATAATTCATAAAAAATGAAACATAAAATTTCCAACTAAGGATGGGAGGATAAGTGTGCCCTAATTATCATGATTCACTTAATCCGCTGTGATTGCATAAGATTTACCTTTTCCCTTTGTCTTTAGATGTTTTTTTGGCTTATCATCCACATTATCCCTTATATTGGGGAATTTATTTGCATAATTCCCAAACTCCTTGCACTTGAAACACTGGAGTGGGTGGTGCATTATTTGGCATCATCTTCTCCTCCATTGAATTAATAGGCCCATTAGTATCATTTCAAAATTCATAGGATTTATGACCCACCTTTTCACATTTAAATCACCTCCTAGTTCCATTCAATAAATTCCCTTGATGCTTCTTCCCACATTTTAGGAATATGGGTGGCTAGAATTTTTTTCCACTATTTAAGTTCTCATGAGACTTGACATTACTTTTCTTATAAAAACCATATGAATAATTGTAATATCCAATTTCCATTTCTACCATTAGTTAACATAGAATGAATTCATTGTAACTACTAAAATATCTTATATCTAAGTCCTTTTGAAGACTTGGTTGTAGTCCACTAAATAATAGATCAATTTTTATTTCAAGGATGATGATTAAACCAGAAGTGTACCTTGTAAGTATTGTAAAATTAGCTTCATAGGTACCAATATATTCATCAACCTTTTACTTAAGCTCAAGTAATTAATTCTCCATATTTTTTAATAGAATACGTGGGAGGTAATTACTAATAAATATCCATTAAACTCTTCCCATTATATATGTTCAAATTCTTCTTATTCCCTTGTGTTCTTAATAAGAGTCCACTATTAATCTTCTTCACCTTACAGATTATATACATCCAAAATGAATTATTCATTCTTTAAACACTAAATAACAAAAAAAATTCATTGGTATTGATCTATTTCTCATAAACTAGTGGATCAATGGAACCACTAAAATAAGGTGGATGTCACCTCATGAAGGATTAAACAGAACATAGTTCCATACTTTTCTAGTTTTTAAGTTCAAAACGATTCATATCTTGAGAAAGTTGTGTGATCATAGAAAATATATTTTTCATTCCATCACCCATAACTTTTGGTTTCTCAGGAGTAAAATCGTTACATTGTCCATCACACTTAGCATTAACATGGTTCCTTTAGGTTATACAATTGACTAAAACCAAAAATCATAGCATGAGAAACATTAATCATAGCGTAAAGTCACCCAATCATGAAAATAATTTATAGGATGTTTATATTATGACACCTTATATTTAATCTATGACACCTTATGCATAACCCAGTTAATTCATGGTCATTATTTAAGTCCTTAATGATTTTTTGTGAAGTGTTTTCTAATTTAAAAAGAATATGCCCTGGGAATTTCAAACCAGGTGTGCAGTAAGGACTGTTACCATGCACTAGGTGATGATCGAGTCCATATCAATGCACCCTTTTTAGATTTATTACTCCTAGGTACCTTTATTCCATATCCGCATCCACTTATAGTATCCATATAGGGATTTAATTTCTTGGAAACTCCTTTCTCTCTGTATCACCAAAATTCCAAGATATTTTTATATACTTAGAATTATCCTTAGACTTTTCTTAGAGATATCCCTTAACATATCCCTAGACATATACTTGGGAATATCCCTAGGGATATCACTAAAGTTTTATAATCATAATCTCTAGATATTGACTAAACCTTTCCTCTAATACCAACTATAGAGACCCAGGATTTTCATAAATAAATATCACATCTTTCTAAATAAATATTCAATAAATTTCATAAACATAAACTCAAGAACCATAATAGTTTAGTTTCTTTGGAGAATAGAATCACAATATTCTTATTTCATAAAATATATTCAAAATATCCCAAAAATATATTCTCACATAGTTATCCTCTTAAGAATACCCTACCAAAACATTTCTTCATAACCTGGAGAAGGAAACATAATAAAGGGTGATCTTAGACACTCATTAAGGGTAAACATAGGATATAAAAATCTATGATCATATAAAATCATAAGATAATTATAAGGGTATTTTATCATTAAAATAACTTATGAATTTCATACCCAACCTATCATAGATCATAAACATGAGTTGTGGCATAAAACTTTATCATTTCACAAAAAATGGGCCATAAGAGTGATAAATCATCATAAATAAATCATGAACCATAAGCTCGTGTCATAAAATTGTGGCACCATCATAAATATAGAAAACCATTTCATATGTAAAGGTTAACTACCAAGACCATAAACATAGTGGATCATGAATTATCACTTATTTCCCATATTGGATCAAGATGCACATGTTTCCCATAGTGGATTAGGATGTACCTATTTCCCATAGTGGATCAGGATGCACTTATTTCCCATAGTGGATCAAGACACACTTATTTCCCATAGTGGATCGGGACAAACCTGTTTCTCATAGCAGATCAATCTCATCGAATTGTTTCTCATTATTATATCAGTTGATATAAATATTTACCTAATTTATTGGAGGGATATATAGGTACTACCCATATCATAATGAAAACCATACTTATGTGTGCCATAACATTATAAAACATTCATCGTATCATCACATCATAACACGTGTAAAAAAAAGAGTTTCATAAACATTTTATAAATTCAAAGTAGAATAAACCATTAAAAATAAATGGGTTTCATAAACATTTTATAAACATAAACATTAACCATCTATATAAATAATAATTATGGTATCATTCAATCTTATCCCCACTAAAGCATAAGTAACATCAAAGGATGTCATCTTAGATGGAAAATGATTTTGAAAGAACACTTGGAAAATTTATTGAGGAATATATCCTTTCCACTTTGAAAAAAAAATTGTTAAAACATAAAACATTTTCAAAATCATTTTCTTTAAAAATAACCTTGGAAAAATATTAAGTAATCTTTAAAATCATTTAAAACATTTCTTAAGGAAAATATAATTTATGCTTTGAAAATAAAATTAAAACATTCAATATTTTGAAAATCCTATTATTTTAAGACAACCTTTAAGAAATATAAACTAATATTTAAATAAAATAATGGTTATTATGGTGGGAAATTCTGTTCATGTTATACACATTAAAATAAATATTCCTTTTACTTTTTCGGTAAAATCCAAATATGCATTGTTTAGAAAATGATATGAATATTCCTTTAAAAAAATTGTAAAAAGTAAAACATGAGTAAAAATTAATTTAATAAATAATTTTAATAATTTTAAAAACATTTTTTAAAACACTTTTAGAAAATATGATTTTGGAAAAAAAGGTTTTCAACTGAAGATATAAATGAAGATAATTTTTCTTAAAAACATTCTTCTGAACTCTTGAGTAAATAAAGAGAGGAAAATGAAGGGAAAACATTTATTCTCCAAAAATAAACATATTTGAAGAAAATAAATTATTTTCTTTAGATATTAATAAAATTATCTCATTATTTGAATCATAATCATGAGCAATCTTGATAAATGATGAGATTGTAAAATAAAACTCTTACCAATTTGGTAACTTTGAATTGTAAGCCCCATGAAAGAATAAAATTAAATGAAACTTATAATATCATGAGAATAAATAAATTCAATATATTTCATGTCAAATGGGTTGTATATACACCTCATAAAATAAGATAGGTTCATAACACAACATATGTCTCAAAAAAGGCAAATTGAGACAAAAATCCCTTACCTATTTGGTATCATTTGAACCATAAACTTCATGAAAGAGAGATCCTAAAATGGATGTGTATATCACAATAATTTTTAGGATAATAATAATAAAATAAATTCATAAACATTATATACACCACATAAAATAAATAGGTGGTGAATATGGCATGTGTCTCACAGAAGTAAAAAAGTGAGACAGAAATCCCTTACCATAAGTCTTGAATTCATTAATACATGTTAGAAACTCATATATAATAAATATAATTTTATTATACATATATTAAATAACCATAAATATATATATAATCTCACATATGATTTACTTATGACCTTTTATTACCCGTTTATTAACAATTCCATGTTAAAGTCATGTTTCGAGCAATAACTACTTTGTTTTTTGTGTATGTTTTGATTAGTTATTTTTGGCCCTATTAGTTTGATAAAAGTTACATAATCTTAATAATTTTATAAATGATATAAATATAATATATATTCATTATATATTTATTTATAGTGATACATAAAAGTTAGAGGTAGAAAATGAAATACACTGTTTATGGAGACGATAGGTCATACGTACGCATGAACGCGGTTTCCATTTTCCTAATGGAAAGAAAGAAATAAAGGTAAATAATATATTAAAATTACATATTTATTTTTATATTATATATATCACATATTTTCATTAAACCCATCCTTATTACATTCCATATAAATCATGAACAAATAACATCGCTTCACGTGGTGGCAGTCTGTCGTACGCATGAACAACGTTATCGTATTCTCAAAAAATTGACGGTAAGAAGTAACATTTTATATAATGATTAAAGAGGAATATTATTATCATAAATATATAATATAAACAATAAATCCATAATTATATCCATATATAAGAGGTGGTAATGAAAAACGAATAACATCAGTTCGCGAGGTGGTAGTTCTCCGTACACACGAATGATGATTTGATAACTCATTTGATGGAATAGGAGAAGGATTAAGGTTATGAAATTACCATAATAACATCTCATTATATTTAATATATTATATCATAATTTTTTAATAATTATTTAAGTAGTTGTATGAATAAATAAAATAAAACATTCGGTTAGGGACGTGACCTCTTCTTTGGAAAACTTCTTTTGATTTGCACCAAAAGGATTCTTAGATTTGATTTATGACTAAAATAAGAATTATAGGATGATATTAGGGAAATAATTAATTTATTTTTTCAGGTATTATCCAAAAAAATGGTTTTATAAGATTTAATAGTAGAGGATAGGGGTGGCCTTGTATGAGTGAGGTGAGTGGCACACTTGTAATTTTTGAAAAGAAAAAGGTGTGCCCATGTTTTTCACATTCTAAAAGGATAAAAAATGGGTAATTATAGAACATATAATATATAAGGTCAAAATATGTCCATAAAATTGGTTTTTTACAAGTTTTGGATCATTTTTGACCCTTATCATTTTAGTTTAACCCCCCAAAAACCGATTTTTACCTTAACTGTGATAAATAATTTTTACTATTTTACTATTAATTATGGTTAAAAATTAAGTTTAAATTCTTATATAATATAAATTATTCTGATTAAAAATATTAAATCCATTTTTCCAAATTCCATTCATATAAGTGGAAATTTTTATTTTAAAATTAATCTTGTAGACACAACGAGAGAGTGGGTTTTCAAAGAGAGAATGTTCAAAAGTTTAAAAAGTTTTTATATAAAAATTAAATATTAAAGTAATTATAATGAATTAAATTAGATTAATAGATATATAATTAAACTAATTTTTCTTTTAATACCATTTTAAAACAACTTTTAAGTTTTTAAAATCTTTAAAAGAAATAAAAATTCTGAATAAAAATCAGTATTTTTCATTATTCGTCAAAAAAACCATCTTATCATAAAATTCCCAAAAACTCACCCTAAGATAATTTTTACATGATGATTTCAAAAATTTAATCTATTTTTTCAAATAAATTTTCTAAAAGTGTCAAAAATTGGTTTTAAAATAATTTCACAAAAGGTGACAAAACTTTTTTTTTAGAAAAATACAGTTTTTAAGCGTAAAATTGGATTTATTCTTATCTCTTGTCTAGAAAACACATGAGATGAATGTTAAACATTTTATTTAATATATAATATATTAATTTCATTAAAATAATTCACCAAAAGTGTTTTTTTTATTTATTTATGTGAAATGTGTTTGTTTTCATAAAAATGAATTTTCAGAAAATGATTTCCTTTATTTTCAAATAGTATTTTTTCATTTATAATTAATTATTCACTTAATATTTAATTTTATATATATATATATAAACCATATATTTTATAGTTTATTTAATCTTATTCATACTCTCTATTCCAACAACAAGGTGGTAACTATCATATTAAATAATAATTTTTTAATAGTATGTCATGTTTCATTTAAAATCGATGTTTCATGTAACATAAAATAAACTCGGTGTTGCATATAATGAAAAATAAAATTAGTGTTGTGAATAATAAAAAAATTTAAAAATATTAAATTTATTCTGATAAAATATTTCATAAAATCCTAGTGTGTTACATTCCTCCCCCCTTAAAATGAATTTCTCCCTCAAAATTCATCACTTTGGTTCCAAAAACTGAGGATAATTCTACCTCATTACATCCTCAGGTTCCCACATAGATTTCTCAAGATTATGGTATTGTCACAAAACTTTGACTAGTTGAGTGGTCTTATTTTTCATCACTTCCTCTGTACAATCCATAATATCAATCGATTGTTCCTTATAAGATAGATCATGTGCCAACGGTGTAACCTCTGAGTTCAATACTTGTGAAGGATTGGGTATGTAATTCCTTAGGAGAGGTACATGGTACACATCATGAATTTGAGATAGGTTTAGTGGAAGCATCAAATGATAATCTATTATCCTTATATGATTAATTATTTCAAAGGGACTGATATTCCTAGGGCTTAGTTTTTTCTTATTTATTACATGGAGAAATTTATAGAAAGACTTTCTCACCTTATTAAAATTCTAGATCACATCAACAATTATCAGCATAAAATTTCTGTAAACTTTGTTTTTTCCTTACATTTTTTTGAATGGATCTAACCTTCTCTTCCATATCATCATCTTTCTCATTTCCCAATAGATTTCTTTATGTAACTTCATTTCAGTATATTGTAGTTCTACACTTATTTCCATAAAGGGATTCATAAAGAGCCATCTGAATGCTCGAGTGAAAGATATTATTGTAAGAAAACTCAACTAGAGGAAGGTGTTGATCCCAAACACCTTTGAAATCCATATAACAATATATTATCATATCCTTTAGGGTTTGAATTGTTCTCTCAGACTGACCATCTATCTGAGGATGATACATAGTAATGAAACTCGACTTTATATCAAGAGATTACTAAAGATTTTTCCAAAAAATCAAGATAAACTTTGGATCTCAATCAGATACAATTGAATTTTTTACTCCATGAAACCTTACCACTTTATTAATGTATATTTTGGAAAGAGTATTTAGAGATAAATCTTATCTGATAGTAATTAAGTGTGCTGAATTCGTAAGGTGATCGACTACAAACCATAATTACCTCAATATAAAAGATAAGATAAAACCTAAAGGTTACCAGTTCCTTTAGTCATATGTCCACAAAGTGTAAATGCACTCCTCCTTAAATAACTTTTTCACTAAAACATATACAAAACCAAAGGGTTTTATTTCTATAAATTTCTCTTAAAATATCCTTAATCTTGATAAACTCCCATCATAAAAAACCTTAAAGGGGGTTTCAATGAATTTGAACTTATGATCATACTTAAACTCATAAACCCCTGATGGTATCCATAACTCTTAAGTTAATATTACATGTAGACATGTACACTTCTAAAAGTTAACTCTCCCTTTATTCCATATATAATATATTATCTTATACAAAAACATTTTCATTATAATCTTGGGTTCATCCTTTTACCAATAAAATATCAAATGTTATTTCATTATTCCATGTTTACCTCCTTCTTTTAATGATCATAAAATCATGCTTATTATAATATTAATGAGTTTCATGTTTTCTATAAGTATCTTATAGTCTGAGATAGGTGATGAAGTTTTTCCTAAGTATGAGTCACCATTGAGGTTGAGTCACCGTTGAGGATGAGTCGCCATCAAGATTGAATCACCGCTAGGATGTCATACTGTCATAACAGGATTTTGAAAAAGTATGAGACACCATCAACAATGTATCACCATCAGTTTTTTCATACCATCATTTCATAAAATTGGTAAAGTATGAGTCACCCCCATCATGACCTACTTTCAAAGGATTCATCACCAGAATGAGACACTAATAGCATTGTGAAACTGTTCCAAAGTCTCACTGCTACAGAAAGACACGGTTACAAATACATACTGCTAGACTAGGAGTCACTATTCATGACTCACCACCAATGTTTCTTAAACTTATAATTTTAAATTAAATATTTCTAACGGAAGGTTTATTGAATTTAATGCCATTAATTATTTTAATGATTTTTCCTTATTTATTGATAGAAATTCATTAAAATAAGTGCTAGACATGTAGTACAAGGATACATAGGATCCAAGATGATTCTTTCTACTATTGCTGATAAAAGAGGAAGTAGACTCCCCCATGTGAACAATGAGAAGATACACTTAGTGATCTTCACATGTGAACTCAAATTTTAACATGATTGCAAGAACTTACATTCTTTATCCTTCTCATTCGATTGAGGAAGCTGAAACTCAATTACACATTCAATGCCTTCCTACAGTCAATAATAGAAGTGTTGATGAAAATTCGTTCTACTAAAATTTTCATGAGAAACCAACTCGAGATTCACTATAAATAAAAATCAAGAGTCACGAGCTGCACTACATAATAAACCAAGAATATTTATCCCTTCATACTTTTAAATTATCTAGTTTGTTTATTTCTTTTTACATTGCGAGTAGTGTGTTTGTTGCTCTATTTATTTCACAATACACTATCTCTTGCTATAACCAAAAGATACATATATATATTCTCAACTCTTTTTATACTTTTATTCTCATGGAAACTGTGGAAGAGGTCCTATGCAACTTGTTAACTTTTTGTACTCCCATAGATAATGGTAGAATAGGCCCTATGTGGTCTGGACAGTTTTATACTTTTGTAAAACCCAATCTAGGTTGTGGATAAAAATGTTTATTTATATAAAATTATTAGTGTAAGGTGATCACCAAGTGGAGATAATTAATTCTTATCTTAATACTGAACCTATTGTATTAAAATTTACACTACTTGTTTTATTTTGTTTTATTTTGAAACTATTATTTAAAACTGAAAATTATTTTAAACTATAAAAAATTTTAATACTTTGATATTTAACCTTAATTACTATTTTTATAAGATTTTAAGTAAGTAAATTTATCTTAAAGGCTTTGTGATATTCTATATTATTTACTCAAGAACTAATAAATCTTTTAAGAAATATTTTGAAAGATTTGAACTTATAACAATCTAATGATTTGGTTAACTGGTCTGATTTTAAATTAATTGGGGGAATCCTTTTTAATCCTTTTTAAATAGAAATTTTTATTGGGTACTCAATTCACCCCCCCCCCTCTTGAGATACTCACTCCAACCAATATTTGGTATCAAAATATATTTTATTTGGCATTAGAGTTTTCAAATATTTTTAACAGTGATTTTGGTTTCACTTTAAAGATCTTGAATTTATGTCATTTCTAAATTTAGTTCTCTAAATGGATAGTAGAAAAGAATATTCTACTACCAAAAGAAATCCCTTTTTCAATGGTAAAAATTATGCTCAATGGAAAATAAAAATGAAATGTATATAGAAATTATGGGTTTTTAAATTTGGACTGTTATAGAAGATAAATATGTTATACCTACTAATTCTAGAAAGGATTGGGATGATGATACAAATGTCTCTTATAATAATAATTTTAAATTAATAAATTCCATTTATTGTGCCTTATGAGATAAATAATTTAATAGAATATCTACTTGTAAAACTTCATATGAACTTTGGGATAACTTATATGTTTCTCATGAGGGAACAACTAATTTCAAGGAGATGAGACTTAATACATACACTATTAAGTATGGTAACTTTAAGATGAATCCTGATGAACCTATTTCTGACATATATCTCGGGTTCAATGATATTTTTAAAACAATGAGATCACTTGGGAATCTGGTATCCGATAATGTCCAGATTATGTGACTACTTAGATGTTTACTTGAAAGATGGAGAGGCACATCTATGTCAATTAGAGATTCATGTGATACAGCAAGATAACTTTCAAAGAATTGATTAGTAAGCTGATTATGTATAAAGAAGAGCTAAAGTTCAACCAATAATATGATAAATATCCAAAGAGAAAATCTATAACCTATAAGACTACTCAATCTAAACAAAAGGAAAATGAGAAATTACAATCTGCTAGTTCAAGTAACAGTGAGTCACCACCAGATATCGATGAGGAATAAGATCATCTAGCCAGACATTTCAAGATATTTTATTGGGAGAAAAAGTTTTTCAGAAATATATATTATAAAGAAAAATATTATTCTAAGGGAACCTAGAAGAAAGACTGTAAGAATGATTAAAATGAGGTTTCCTTCTATAAGTTCAAAAGGAAAGAAAATTTGAAATATGGTTTCCAAAGTTAAAGTAAAAAAAGTGATATGATGAAAAGAAAAGAAGGTTCAAGAAAGTAATGAAAGAAGAATGGAGTGCCTTAGAAGACAGTTCCAGTGATTCTGATTCATCTCCTAAAGATAAATTAGATAGATCCAAGATGTGTTTCATGACTAATGTCACTAAGGTACCTATTGTATCATCTGTGAATATTTTTGATAATTCTGAAAATGAACAATATGATGATGATATGTATAAGGAAGAAATTTTTGAATATTTTAATATGATGGAAGACACTTTTTATGAGCTTAAAGAAAAATATAAAGTTATTAAGAGGTAGCATTATTTATCTACAAACATTAAATCTAATATGTCTATTGAAAAGGTAAATAATTATCAAGTGTTGAAAGAGAATATTGAACTTAAACTTTCAAATGAGAAAATAAATAAAGACTTATAAAAATTCACTAATTTTATATAAACTCTCACATATATTTTAGGAAATAAATTTTCACCTAAATATTTTATAGGTCTAGGATACCAACTTGAACATAGGAGAGTAACAAAAAGAACTTTTTTTCCTAAGTTTAGACCAGAATGTTATTTTACCATTTATTTTTCTAAAGGAAATAATAAAGTTTTTATTTCAAAAATTCTTCAATCTATTTATAGTAAACCCATCAATAAATTATGTTTTCCCAAAGCTTTAATTACTAACATCTCTGTACCCAAGAAAATATGGGTACTAAAGTCATTTCTTGCATAAATTTTGTTTTGTTAGAAAACTATTTGAAGACCTCCTGTAAGAGTCTATGGTACTTGGATGTTGGTTTTTAAAGACATATGTCATGATATTATTCATTCTTCAAGAGCCTTATTGAGGTTGATGGTGGTCTTGTCACCTTTGGTCACAATGCTAAAGGTAAAATCATCAGCCTTGGCCAAATCGGTAACAGTAATTCTATTTTTATTTCCAGAGTATTATTTATTGATGGTTTAAAGCATAACCTACTTAGCATCTCACAATTATGTGATGATGGTTTTTATATTAAATTTTATAATAATTCATGTATTTTTTTACTCTAAAAATGATTTAATTTTTACTTCTTTAAAAATGAAAATGTTTATATTGTTGATTTAAATTATTTAATTTATCAAAATGTTTATTTCTTGAGTGATTTTCATAAAGAATATTGGATTTGGAATAAGATATTATTCCATTGCAATATTTACTCATTTAGGAAGCTTTCTAGGAAATTTTTAGTCAGGGATCTACCTAAGATTGAGTTCCCAAATGATACAGTTTGTAAACCCAATCAAAAATGAAAGAAACACAAAGTTTCTTTTAAATTAAAGAAATAAGTGTCAAATTCTAAACCTATTGAGTTGATTCATATGGATTTATTTGTAACTTATAGAGTTTTTAGTCTTAATGGGAAACACTATGTCTATATACTAGTAGATGATTTTTCTAGGTATACTTGTTTATTATTTTTAGCTCACAAGAGTGAATCTTGTTCTTATTTCACCAAGTATGCTAGATCTGTAGAGAATATAAGTAGAATTATAATTATGACCTTAATTAGTAACCATATTCATGAGTTTTAAAATCATTATTTTTGAATATTTTTGCTCAAAAAATTGCTACACTCATAACTTATCTGCTCGTAGGACCCCACAGTAGAATGGAGTTATAGAAATAAGGAATATAAATCTTTAAGATATAGACTAGACCATGTTGAATTATTATGAACTACCTATCTATTTTTTGGTAAAGTTTATGAATAAAACCTGATACATCATAAATAGAGTTTTAATTAGACCCATCTTGAATAAGACCCCTTATTAAATTTGGAACAATAGAAAGCCTAAGGTTAATTACTTTCGAGTTTTTGGTTGAAAAGTTTTTATTATTAAAACTAAGAATAATTTTGAAAATTTACTTCCAAAAGTGATGAAGGAATTTTCCTATGTTATTCGATTTCTAGTAAATCCTATAGAGGTATCAATAAGAGGACCAAAAATGTGGAAGAATATTTTCATGTAAAATTTTATGAAATAGATACACATGATCCTAATACCTCCCTATAAAACCTTGAGGATGATTTATAAAATTTGAACTTAAATTCTAAACATTTAGATTCTACTGTGAAGTAGTCATAAAATTCATCCAGTTCTGAAGAATATCCAAAACTTCTAGAACCTGAACCTGTAGAAAATTATAAAGTGACCATCCCTAATTTTTCTAGAGCTTTTAGAACTCTTAATTACTACCCCTTAGACACTTTAATAGGAAATATAGATATAGATACACAAATAATATCTTCTCTTAGAAATTAGGTTGAACATCAAGCATTATTGTCTCAGCTAGAACCTAAGAACATCAATAAAGCCATTAATGATGAATTATGGGTGATGGAAATGCAATAAGAGTTAAATAAGTTTGAAAGAAATAAATTGTGGGAACTTGTTGATAGACCCAATTACGCCTTAAATATAGGCAATAAATGGGTGGTTAGGAACAAGGTAGACAAATCAGGCATGATAGTAAGGAATAAGGCAAGACTGGTTGCACAAGGTTATAGTCAAGAAGAAGAAATAGACAATGAGGAAACATTTTCACCAATTTACAAACTTGAATCCATTATAATATTGTTAGCTTATGTGGCACATCTATATTTAAAACTTTATCAAATGGATGTCAAGAGTGAATTTATTAATTGGTATATAATTGAGGATTTTTTTGTTGAACAACCCCTAGTTTTAAAAATTCTCATTTTCAAAATCAAGTTTTCAAATTATCTAAAGCTTTATATGGTTTGAAATAGGTCCCTAGATCTTGGTATGATAGGTTTAGCAATTTTATTATTTCAGAAGGTATAGATGATCCTACTCTTTTTATAAAATGAATTTTAAAATATGTTTTAGTAGTAAAAATTTTTGTTGATGATATTATTTTTTGGATCTTCAATAAATTATCTATGTATTGGTTTTTCTAAAATGATGAAAAATGAATTTGAAATGAGTTTAATGAGTGAACTCAAGTTCTTTTTTGGATTTAAAATTTTTCAAAATAAAGAAGAAATCATTTTAAATCAAATTAAATATACTAATGATATTTTAAAACATTTTAACTTGGGTAGCACTAAGAGTAGTGATACTCTTATGAGTACCACTTATAAATTAGATCTTGATGAAGCTAGGAAATGAGTAGAACAAACCAGTTACAGAGGTATTATTAGAAGTCTTATATACCATACTACTAGTCAACCTAATATTATGTTTAGTGTATGTATGTGTGATCATTTTCAATCTAATCAAAAAAGTCACATTTAAATTATGTTAAAATAATTTTCAAATACCTCAAATATACTACCAATTTCAAATTGTTTTACCCTAGAGGAAAATAATTTGATTTAGTTAGTTATTATGATACTGATTTTGGTAGATGTAAGTTAGATAGAAAAAGAACCTCTAGAACATGTCACTTTTGGTAAAGTCTCTAGTTTCATGGTATAGTAAGAAGAAAATTTTTGTTGCATTATCCACTGCTGAAATTGAATACATAGTTACAAGTAGCTATTGTGTAAAAATTTTGTGGATGAAACACACATTACTAGACTATGGATATCAATTCTAAAATTTCCTCATAAATTGTGACAATACAAGCATTATTAACATTTCTAAGAATCATATATCACATTCTAAAACAAAACATATTGATGTAATACTTCACTTTTTGAGAGATCATTTTCAAAAAGGTGATATCACTCTTGAATACATTGGTACAGAACATTAGTTGGTTGATATCTTTACAAAAACTTTTAATTATTAGAGAATTATTTACATAAAATATGAGCTAGCTATGATTAATTATTATTAAGTTTAATTTTCTAAGAACATACCATTGGGTGAAACACCATTGGGTATGACTCACTGTTGTAGTTGTCTCACTATTGTAGTTGTATCACCATTTTAATTGTCTCACAATTTTGGTTGTCTCACTATTGTGATTATCTCACCATTATGAAATACACACTTTTGGTTTTCATGCCTTTTCAAATTTTTCACTTCTAAATTGTTGAACTTCTAGTTTTTAAATTATTTACGGTTTATTTAATTTTTATGACTCGATTCAAATTTTTTCCTGGTTTTCGATTTTGATTTTTGGATCTCTAAAAATAAAAAATGATAAATTTGATATTTTGTCTTTTCTAACACACCTCTTTCCACACGCCTTTTCTCTCAAGCCCTATTGCACCTCTTTTTCTCTCCTGATCTTCAACCTTCAACCTCCCTTCTTCGTCTAAGATTGTTGAGAAAATCTGCATGGCCAAAGTGAAGCGTTATTCTATTTCTTCACTAGATGTGTCACTTCCTTCAAAGAAATATAAATGGGGATCCATTAGTCAAGTTGTTGTAGAACCTATACATACTGAGTTATCAAAACAAGTTATAGAACCAGAAAAGGAAGTTGAAGCGGGATGGATAATTTTGAGAATATATTTAGTATATAAATTACTTCAGAACCAAGGTTGGTTGGATTTTTTTTCTTCAAAAAAAATAGATCATTTTATCTTAAGCTAGTGTATGTGTTTTTTCAGTATATGGAGTTTTGGTTTTGAAGAATAGGAATAGTACTGGTTAAGAATTTGAGTTAAAGGTCATAAAAAAATTTCTTCAATGTAGTGGGAAGAGTGCTTGAAAGTCCCATATGAAGGTGTTTTCAATGATTATAAAGGAACCATCCCTGATGATGGTGATAATTTCATTTATAAATAATCACTTATTGAGTTGACAAGTGATAGAACTATGAGGATTCTGATTGCTTATGAGTTAGATGGGGAGTGAAAACTGTTGTTTAAATTTATCCAACACATGTTATGCCCAAGGAAAAGTGATTTTTCCACCCTAAAGTATCAAGATTTTTATTTTATTTGTCTTATAAAAAGATTAAAAAAGATAAATCTTTATAGATATATCATGCTTAATTTATCGGAAATGATCAAGCCTTCCTTAGATTAAATTCCCTAATTTATCCGAAGATGATTTCTTCTATATTGAAAGATAGAAGGTTTGTTGATGAAAATGATGAGTCAGTTGTTGAATGCAGTGGTTTTTGTATCTCAAAAGCAATTTTTTCAAGGATTAATATCAAATGGAACCCTTAGAAAAGGGAGTGGGTAGATTATATTGAAAAAACTCTATGTTTACTTCAACCCTAAAGACCATTTTTCAAGGCCAGAAGATATTTTTTATTCTGGTTTGGAAATAGATTAGATAGTGGAGTATTCTGATGAAAAGGAAGAAGCTTATATTGGTGAAAAATAAAAAGAGGAATGTCTTGTTGATGAGGTAAGTGATCTAGATCTATCTCATTACTCTCTACATATTACATATATAGATCTTATTCCTCTTAGTATACTTACTAAAAGAGAAAAAATAGTAAGAAGTGATGAATAAGAAACTGATGTTTCTGGAGAAGAACATATAAAGAGTAGCTCTAAATCTGATGATGATAATAATGAGGAAGATGAAGAGGAAGAATAAGATAATGATAATGGTAATAAAAATGGAAAAGTAATTGGAAATAGAAATGAATATGGTGATGATGATGGAGGATCAGATCCTAATAGTTTAAGTGGAAAAGTTAGAGTTGAAGTTAAAATGCCTCTAGATTTTACTGCTTCTCCTGGTTCATCTAAATCTTAATAAAGTACAATTCTTTTTGAGGGTTTGGACAGAACTCTTATAAAATAATAATATTCTTTTGTTGAGGGGGAGAAATCCCCAAGACTTAAAGTCATTTATGAAGTTGAAAATATGGTTAATGATGAGAAGATGTTAGTGATTTATGTTTTTGAGCAGCATGTAGCTAAAAAATGAAGAAAAATACTGTTTCTATTGAGAAAGATGATGATGTACAGATATTTGATGTAGCTACTTCTAGTGATCCTTCTATTGATAATATTTTGGAAGTTTAATCAGTTGTTGTTGGTGTCCAAAAATCTGATTTTCAGATGGATAAAGAACTTTTTGTTGATGAGTCTGCTGATGTTACATGGAGTGCAGATGCTTATAATATTGAGACCGATATTGTTGTTCCTTTTTTTATTGTACATACCATTTCTAAATCCTTTTTGGTTAAAGTTTTTGGAATATTGATTTATCTTATGATAGAGGAATGGTATTTATGCTCTGGAAAGTATAGAAGATCACCAAAGAATGATGAACTTTCCATTCAATAAGAAAGAGACCATGAAGGATTGATGGCTTCTCATATTGATGTTGTTGGTTTTTTATAGAGGTTTGTTTCTATAAGATAATCTACTCCTGTTGTCCCTCCAGTTTTTGTTGATATAATCACCAAAGGTGATTTGGAATATTTCAATAAAAAGATGTTTTCTAAGTTTGTTGTAAAAATAAGGAATAGACCTCCTCAAGTGTCTTTATTCAGTGATAAAGATGTAATATATATCTTTGAGTTGGTTATTAGATACATTCAACCAAAAATTATTCATCATATTCATGAGGTAGAGATTGAAAATTGAAGGTTGGAAAGTGATCTTGAATCCTTAAAATGTTCTATGGAAGGAATGTAATCAACTTTTTTAGATATTATGGATTCCCTTATTTAAAGGGTGGATAATCTCACTTTCATGGAATCTAGTTCTACTACACATCCTCCACCTATTATTGATTTTGAGTCTCTTCTATCAGTTATCAGAGAATAAGTTGTTGTTGTCTCAAGTGGACCTTTTAGTGGTGAATCTGTCATTCTTTTGGAAATTTTGAGGAATTTTGAACAAAGAATTGAACATGGTCCCATGATGATAAAAAAGTATGCCAAAGATATGAATTAAAATAGAGCAATAATTACCAAATCCATCAGATATTATATCTCAATAATTTATACCTAGCATGCCATGGATTCTAACTTTAAATTTTTGGATGAGAATTTGAGAATGCTTCCTATTATCCAAGACTTTAAGGAGAAAGTCAGACAGTTGAAGGAGATGACTCCAGTTCTGAATCGGTTTATGGAAGAGAAATGATATTTCTTCAGTAACATGGATAGAGTTGGTCAGATAATAATGTATTTCATAAAACTTATGAAATCATTTCTCCATGTACATGGAATGGATGTTGTATCTCATGAAGAAATTCTTATTACCCCATAGGTATCTTTTAGACCAGGAGTTACCATAGATCCAACTGCTCCTCTTCCTTCCAAATTACAACCCTTCCCTCTTTCTCCAATACAAGATATGATACAACTCGGTCCGGTTGTTTTTATAGAGTATCAACCTTCTCAAGCTATAGTTGGAATCCCAACTGATGTTCCAACTACCTTGCCCCAAGCTCCTCCATTCCCTGGTACACCTTCTTCCATAGATCAGAAGAAATCCAAGGACAAATAAAAAACTCTTATAGACCATTCTTCCAAGCCTTGATATTGTGTTTGACTAGACTTTTTTGTCTTTGATGGGAATTTTGTTTTATATAACTTTTGTGGCTGAAATTCGGTGTTTTTTAATACAACTTCTCATGATCTATTCATTATCTTCCTTAATATTGTATTCTTATGTTCTTTGTATTACCTTTTTTACTGCCTTTAATTTTTTTATTTTGATTGTGTTTTACCTTTTTTATAATCCCAAAAGGTGGAGAAGGAGGACAGTATGGAATTTATTTTTGATTTCATTCTGCCATTACAGTGATCTTTCTTTAATATTATTTCTTCTATTTCTTTGATACCACACTAATATATATGCAAACTATTATAATTTCTCTTTGAGATCTTGTTTTGATCTTACATTTTATTTCATGAATTTTTTACCTTTGATTCCATGATTTGTGATCATAAAAAGGGGGATTATTAACCTCCTTATTTTAATGATCACAAAATAATGCTTCTTATAATATTAATGAGTTTCATGTTTTCTGTATCTTATAGTCTGAGATAGGTGATGAAATTTTTCCTAAGTATGATTCACCGTTGAGGTTGAGACACTGCTGGGGATGATTCACTATCGAGACTGACTCACTACCAGGATATTATACCGTCAAAACAAAATTTTGAAAAAGTATGATACATTGTCAATAATGTCTCACCGTTAGCTACAAGTCACCATCAGATATTTCGTACCACTATTTTAGAAAGTTGGTAAAGTATGAGTCACCACTAGCCTAACCTACCATTAGAGGAGTCACCACTAGAATGAGACACCGCCAGAATTGTGAAACCATTCCAAAGTCTCACTGTTACAAAGATACATCATTACAAATACATACTGCCAAACTATGAGTCATTTTTCATGACTCACCACCACTGTTTCTCAAACTTATCCTTTTAAATTAAATATTTCTAATGGATAGTTTATTGAATTTAATGACATTAATTATTCTAATTATTGTTTCTTATTTCTCGATAGAGATGCATTAAAATAAGTATCAGATGTACAGTACTAGGATGTAGAGGATCTAAGATGATTCTTTCTTCTTATTTTGATAAAATAGGAATTAGACTCCCCCATGTGAATAATGAGAAGATACACTTATTGAGATGCACATGTGAACTTGAAGTTGAACTATATTTCAAGAAATTACTTGTTGTATCTTGCTCATTCGACTGAGGAAGCTAAAGCTCAATTACACATTTGGTGCCTTCTTGTAGTAAAGAACATAAGTGTCCATGTAACTCTTTTCTAATGAATTTTTCACAAGAACCCAACTCGAGATTCAATGTAAATAAAAATCAAGAGTCAAGAGCTACACTACATAACAAATCAATCATCTTTATCCCTTCATACTTTTAGATTTATCAGTTTGTTTATTTATTTTTACATTACGAGCAGTGTGTGTGTGTGTGTTGCTCTATTTATTTTATAAAACACTATCTCCTATTATAACTAGAAGATACATAGATGTATTCTCAACTATTTTTATACATGTGTTCTCATATAAACTATGGAAGAGGTCTTGTGAAACCTTTTATATTTTTGTACTCCAACGGATAATAGTGGAAGAGGCCCTGTGTGATCTGGACAGTTGTGTATTATTGTAAAACCCAATCTAGGTTGTGGATAAAACTATTTATTTATATAAACTACTTGTTTTTGGGTGATTACCAAGTGGATAGGACTAAGTCTCAGCTTGAGACTGAACCTCTTGTATTCAAATTTACACTGCTTGTTTTATTTTGTTGTATTTTTTTTTATTTTGTTTTATTTTGAAACTATTATTTAAAACTAAAAATTGTTTTAAACTGTAAAATAATTTAATAATTTGATAGTTAACCTTAATTAGTTTTTTTATAAAATTTTAATTAAGTGAATTTATTTTAATGGATAAGTAATATTGTATATTATTTACCTAAAACTAATCAATCTTTTAAGAAATCTATTGAAATATTAGAACTTATAACGATCTGTTGTTTTGGTTAACTGGGATGATTTTAAATTAATTGGGGGAATACTTTTTAATCCATTTTGAATAGAAATTTTTATTGGGTACTCAATTCCCCCCCCCCCCTCTTGAGATACTCACTCCGACCAACATTCCAGAATCTATGTAGAGGGAGATAATCACATGAAATTTCACTAAAGGATTAACAATAAGATTTTTATAGGGCTCATTCAAACAAAACCAAACATGAAATTCCAAAATAAGGAGGGGAGTATAATTTTTCCCTAATTATCATGATTTACTTGATCCATTGTGATTGCATAATCTTTACCTTTTTCCTTTATATTCAGATGTTTTTTAGCTTATCATCCACATTATCCCTTGGATTGGGGAATATATTCACATAATGACCAAATTCCTTACACTTGAAACATTAGAGTGTGGGTGATGCATTATTTTGCATCCTATTCTCCTACATTTAATTAATTAGACCATTAATCTCATTTCGACATTAAAAGTCTTTATAACCCACCTTTCCACATTTAAAGTACCTCCTAGTTCCATTCAATCAATTCCCTTGATGCTTATTCTTGCCTAAATGGCCCGAAGGCCTTCATTTTTATTGATTTTTGATAACCCCCCTTTTAAGGGATGAGGGGGAACCCTTACAAGGCTCGTAGGCTCAAATATTACATGTCCCATTGGCTTAAGAGATTACATGACCCAAAGGTCTTAGGGAATTCACCCAAACTATCTACAAGGAACTACCCCTCCCCAGCATCTGCATCCTGATATTAGCTCTCCACCTTTGCATGACCATCTGGCTAGGCTTCCCATGCAAGCACAGGCTGGTACCGATGGCTTCTCGTGATGCTTATTCTTGCATTTATGGTATGTAGATGGTTGGAATTTCTTTCCACTATTTTATTTTTAATGAGACTTGATATTTATTTTCTTATCAAAGCCATAGTAATTGTGGTAATATCCAATTTCCATTTCTACCTTTAGTTCACATCGAACGACTTCTTCACAACTACTAAAGTCTCTTATAACCATGGCATTTCAAAGACTTGGTTTTAGTACACCAAAGAATCAATAAATTTTTCTTTCAAGGATGATGATTGAACTATAATCGTACCTTGAAATTCCTGTAGAATTAGATTCATATTTAGCAATAGATTCATCTTCCTTTTGCTTAAGATCAAGTAATTACTTCTTCATCTTTTTTCATAGAATACGAGGGAAGTACTTATTAAGAATATCCACTTAAACTATTCCCACTACATAGATTCAATTTATGTGTGTTCTATTATGTTCTTAATAAGATTCCACCACTAATTTTCTTCACCTTACAAATAATAAATATCCAAAATGGCTATTTCAATCTCTAAGCACTGAAGAGTGGAAAATATCATTTCATTGGTACTGATCCATTTCTCAGCAACTAGTGGATCAGTGGAAGCACTAAAAGAAGGTGTATGTTTCCTCATGAAGGACTTAAAATAATATTATTCCCACCTTTTCTCATTTGGAAGTTCAAAATTATTCATAGCTTGAGAAATTTGTGTGAGCATAGTAGCAAGATTTTGAATTTAGTCTCCCATAATGTCTAGTTTCTTAGGAGGACAATCATTACATTTTCCATATCACTTAGTATTATAATATTTCTTTTGGGTTGAATCCATTGACTAAAACCATAAATCATATGATTAGAAACACCAATCATAGTGGAAAATCACATAATCATGAA
The DNA here is from genome assembly GCA_963277665.1 of Viscum album. NCBI lineage: Eukaryota > Viridiplantae > Streptophyta > Magnoliopsida > Santalales > Viscaceae > Viscum > Viscum album. The sequence goes on from OY728127.1 coordinate 2,022,086,033, forward strand.
AAAACATTTATAGGATGTCTAAATAATGACACTTTCTTTTCAATCTATGATACCTTAGGATTAACCTAGTTCGTTAATATTCATTATTTAAATCCTTCATGATGGTTTATAAATAGTTTGAGAATTTCCAAATCATATCCTCCATGAGTGTCAAACTAGGTGTGTAGTAAGGCTCGTTGTCATCCATTGGGTAAATGATCGATTCTAGCTCAATGCACCCTTTTCAGATTTATTACTCCTATGTACCTCTATACCATAGTCACATACACTTATAGTATTTAGAAAAGAAATTAATTTCTTGGAAACTCCTTTATTTATCCTTCACAAAAATTACAGTATATTTTCCTATAATTAGAATTATCCTAAGAATTTCCTTAGAGATATTTCTAGACATATCCCTAGATATATAATTAGGTATATATCAAGGGATCTCGCTAAATTTTTTCTAATACCAATCTTCAAATATTAAATAAAAATTTCCTCTGATACCAGCTATAGTGATCCAAGATTTTCATACATAAATATCACATCTTTTAGATGAATATTCAATGCATTTCATAAACACATGCCTGAGGACCGTAATTGTTTAGTGTCTTTGGAGACAAGAAACACAATCTTTTTATTTTGTGAAATATCCTTAACATAACCCACAAATATCTTCTCACATGGTACTATGCTTAAGCTTACCCCATATTAACCTTTCTTCATAACTTGGGGAAGGGAACATAAAAAATGGTGATCTCAGATGCTGAGTAAGGTTAAACAAAGGAGATATCAATATATGATCATATTAAAGAATAAGATAATTATAAGGGTATGTGATTGTGAACATAACTTAAAAAGTTCATACCCAACCTTTCATAGATCATAAACATGAGTCTTGGAATAAAAACTTTATCATTTCAAAAAACATGGTCCATGAGAGTGAGAAATCATCATAAATAAATCATGAACCATAAACTCGTGTCATAAAGGTAGAACCATCATAAATATAGAATATCATTTAATATGTAAAGTTTAAATACCAATACCCTCAACATAGTGGATTAGGACTTATCACTTATTTTCCATTGTGGACCAGGACGCACATGTTTCCCATAGTGGATCAGGACGCACCTATTTCCCATAGTAGATCAGGACGCACATATTTCCCATAGTGGATCAAGACACACCTATTTTTCATAGGGGGTCAAGCCCATAAACTTATTTCTCATTTTTATATCATGAGATGTAAATATTTACACAATTAATTGGAGGTATATATAGGTCTCACCCATATCCTATACTTTTGTGTTCCACAACATCATAAAACATTAATCATAACATCACATCATAACTTGTGTAAAGAAAACAGGTTTCATAAACATTTCAACAATTCACCATATCATAACCCATGAAAAATAAATGGGTTTCATAAAAATTTCATCAACATAAACATTAACCATCTAGATAAATAATAAGGATGGTTTCATTCAATATTATCCCTAGTAAAGCATAAGTAACATCAAAGGATGTCATCTTATATGGAAAATAATTTTAAAATATCACTTGGAACATTTCTTGAGGAATATAGGATTTCCGCTTTAAAACCTTTTTATAACATAAAACATTTTCAAAATCCTTTTCTTTAAAAATAACCATAGAAACTTATTAAGGAATATTTAAAAATCATTTAAAACATTTCTTGAGAAAAAATATTGTTTCCTATTTGAAAAACACTTTTTAAAACATAAAACATTTTGAAAATCCTCTTATTTTAAAATAAACTTGAAAACATATAAATGAATATTAAAATAAAATAATTTTTATGATGGTGGGAAATTTTTTTCATGTCATACATGTTAAAACAAATATTCCTTTCATGTTTTTGGTAAAATCCAAATGGGTATTGTTTGGAAAGAAACGTAAAGATTCCTTTCAAAAAAAATTGTAAAAAGTAAAACATGGGTAAAAAAATATTTAATAAATCATTTTAATCATGTTAAAAAATTTGAAAACATTTTTATAAAACTTGGTTTTGGGGAAAAAAGGGTTTTCAACTGAAGAGATAAATAAAGATGATTTTTCTTAAAAATATTCTTCTAAACTCTTGAGTACATAAAGAAAGGAAAATGAAGTAAAACATGTATTCTTCATAAATAACTATATGAGAATAAAATACATGAGTTTATTGAGATATATATTATATTATTTCATCATTAGAAGCATAATTATGAGCAATCCTGATAAACGATGAGATTATAGCATAAAGACTTTAGCACTTTGTTAGCTTTGAATCATAATCCCCATGAAAGAATAACATTAAATTAAACTTATAATATCATGAGAATAAATAAATTTATGATATTACATGTCAAATTTTCTATATAAACACATCATAAGATAATATAGGTGCAAAACACAACATATATCTCAAAGAAGGTAAATTGAGATAAAAAAAACCCTTACCACTTTGGTATCTTTTGAACTGTAAACCCTGTGAAAGATATATCCTAAAATAGATATGTAAATCCCAATAATTTTCAGGATAAAAATTATAAAATTCATTCATGGGTATTATATTCATTACATAAAAGAAATAAGTTGTGAATATGGCATGTGTATCACAGAAGTAAAAAGTGAGATGAAAATCCTTTTCCATAAGTCTTGAATTCCTTCATACACGTTCAAACCTCCAGTATAATAAATATAAGTTAATTATAAATATATTATATAACCATGTGTATATATATATCATACCATATATGATTTCATTATGACCTTTTATTATCTATTTATTAACAATTCCATGTTAAAGTCGTGTTTCGGTCAATAACTGCTTTGTTTTTCATGTATGTTTTGATTTTTTATTTTTGGTCCTCTTACTTTGATCATGGATTCATCATATCCATAATTTTAACCATGATATAAATATCATATATATTTATTATATATTTATTTATAATTATCCATAAAAGTTATAGATAGAAAATCAAATACACCATTTATAGAGATGGTCAGTTGTACGTATGCATGAACACAGTTTGCATTTTACCAATAAAAAGAAAGAAAGAATGTTAAATAATATATTTCCATTCCATGATAATTTTTATATAATATATATATCACATATTTTCATTAAACTCGTCCTTATTACCTTCTATGTAAATCATGAACAAAACACACCGCTCTACGGTGCGGTAGTACGTCGTACACACGAACGACATTATCGTATTCCCGCAGAATGGAAGGTAAAAAAGGAAAATGTTATATCATGATTAAAAAAGCATAGTAATGTCATAAATATAATATATAAACAATAAATCCATCATTATATCCATCTATGATAGTTGGTTATGGAAAACAAATAACATTGGTTCGTGAGGCGGTATTCCATTGTACACGTAGATGATGATTTCATAACCCATTTGATGGAAGAGGAGAGGATTTATATTGTGTCATTAACATAATAACATATCAGTATATGGAAGATAATGAGGTTATTATATCATTATGGTTTAATAATAATTTAAGTATGTTTAGGAAGAAATAAAATAAAACACTCTGTTAGGGATGTTACCTCTTCTTCAAACAATTTCTTTTATTTTGCACCAAAAGGCTTCTTAGGTTGGATTTCTGACCAAAATAAGGCTTCTAGGATGATAGAAGGTAAGGAAGGAAGTTATTTGGGCAGGTATTTTTTGAACCAAAGGGTTTTTTAAGTGTAAATAGGAGAGGATAAGTGGTTTCCTTTTATAATTGAGGTGAGTTGTACACTTGTAATTTTTGAAAAGAAAAACATTTTTCCATGTTTTTCACATGCCACAAGCTCCAAAATGGGTCATTATTAAAACTATAAGATATAAGGTCAAAATATGGTCATCTGATGGGTTTTGGACAAGTTTTGAGTCATTTTTAACCCTTATCCTTTTAGTTTATCCCCCCCCACACACACACACACCAGTAAACTCATTTGTACCTTAACCGTGGTAAATAATTTTTACTGTTTTTACTATTCATTATGGTCAAAAATTAAGTTGACCTAATTTGATAATATAAATTATTCTGATTAAAAATATGTAATCTATTTTTCAAATTCAATTCACAAAATTGGAAAAAATAATAATTTAAAATTAATCTCACAGATGCGACAAGAAAGCAGGTTATCAAAAAGAAAATGTCCAAAAGCTTAAAAAGTTTTTTATATCAAAATTCAATATAAAAATGATTCCAATGACCTAAATTGGATTAATAGGTATATAATTGAACTAATTTTTCTTTTAATACCATATTAAAACAAATTATAAGTTTTTAAAAGATTTAAAATAAATGACATTTTTTAATAAAAACCAGTATTTTACACTATTCATCAAAAAAATTGTCTTCTCAGAAAATTATAAAAAATTCACCCTAAGATAATTTTGAAATTTTGATTTAAAAAAATAAATTTATTTTTTCAAATAAATTTTCTAAAATTATCAAAATTTAGCTTTTAAATAAGTGTGTAAATGGCGACAAAACTTCTTTTTAGAAAAATAAAATTTTTAAGCATAAAATTAGATTTATTCTTATCTATTGTCTAGAAAACACATAAGATGAATGTTAAAAATTTTATGGGATATATAATATATAAATTTCATTAAAATCATTCGTATAAATTGGTTTGTTTAATTTATTGAGGTAAAACGCGTTTGTTTGTATAAAAATAAATTTTCAGAAAAAAAAAGATTCCTTTATTTTCAAATGGTTGTATTTTCATTTCTAGTTAATTGGTCATCAAATAATTTATTTTATATATATATTTAAACCATATATTTTCATAATTTATTTAATATTATTCAGACTCTCCATTCTAATGGCTAGGTGATAACTATCGTATGAAATAATAATTTTTTAATAGTATGTCATGTTTTGTTTAAACTCGGTGTTGCATGTAACGCAAGATAAATTCGATGTTGCGTGTAACATGAGAAAAACTCTGTGTTTTGTGTAACACAAAATATCTAAAATATTAAATTTATTTGAAAATATATATTTCAAAAAATCTCGGGGTGTTGCACTCTTGTACCATTGCATTCACCGTATTTCGTTGTAGGAATTGGACATGTGACAACGTACATCAGTGCCTCAATGTTGAGGTAGTTATAGTGATAACAGTGGTATAGGATCAAGGTTTCATCGATGGGCGGATCATAGAAACTCTCATTGTTGTGTGACATCCCTCGGGCTTATTATGGAGCCCAATCCTTCACAATATTCTCATTAAGGATGTCATTTGGATTTTAAAGGGGAAATAAGAAACTCATTAGTGTATTATCACAAATAAGAATACATGGTTAGTCGATGTATTTTTTAAGTAAAGGATTCCACATTTGGTTTTCCATTTTTTCAAATGGTTTCCTTTTCGCAGGCCTGTTTTGGTTATTTCAGGTCTCACGTGACTCTCCATCTTTCTAAAGGCAGGTGGCCTCTCAATCACCTAGGGTGGTGATGATGGCACCTTTTGAGGTTCAAGAGGATGGGAGGTAGAATCATCCTACAAGGGGTCTTGTTTTCTAGTTTGGGACTCTCTCACATATTTAAGACATGTTCATAAAATCCTTCCTAGTAATAATACTAGTTACCCTTTAGTGAAATTGATTGACTAACAATATGAATTTAAGAGGAAATTTCACATTGGAATTATAATGGATCTCATTTAATCCATGTATTTGGTTCCTCTATAGTTTAAATTCATATAGGAAGTCACTCTGGAATTTTTAGTTGTACAAGGAGGCATTGAGCTCCTGTAAAAGAGGCATGAGGTGTTATAGAGTTGGGATTATACCCCATGGAACGGGCTTCCTGCATATCCTTGTGAAGGGAATCATAACCCATGTAGTTCAATGTCATTTAATGAGACATTACATACCTTTTTAGGTCATGTGATAAGGATCATAGTGGTTCATTTTAAGGTCATGCATCCATGACCAAAGGTGTGCCTTTTAAAGTCATGCATCGAGGACCGCTTCCAAGCAGTTTAAAGTCAAGGGTAATAGACTTCTAAGAATTGGTGCCTAGAAATGGTCTAGTGTGAGACTTATGTAGATACATCCATTTCTAGTTTTACATGACATATAACTCTAGTGAAGGTATTTTTAGGAATCCACATGGAATATCACAATTTGAGGCATTTGAGGAAACTAAGAGGAGGATCTCGACTCAAGGTATTTGTGTGGGGCTTATGCATGAGTTGCACATTTGGGAAATCTTTCACTGAAGGGGTTACCTTACACCTAATCTTATGTGGTGGTGGGATTTTATAAAGGGGGAAACATAAGCTACAAGATTCTAAAGTCTTACAGAATATTTAGTTCATGCGAAAGGAGGGTTTCTCATAAAAGAAGGCATAGACACCTGTAAATGGAATCTTTCACAAAGTAGGTCATCATAGATCAAATATTATGTGGAGATGGGCCATTGTGAAAGGGGAAACATGTAATACAAGATTCTAGCATCCTGTGAAATACTTGGTTCATGTAAAAGGAAGGCTTTCTACAAAAGGATTTTTAAACATTTGCAGAAGGAATCTTTCACGAAAGGGATTACTCTAAGACAGATCTTACATGGAAGTAGACCATTGGAAAGAGGGAAACAAGTACTTTAAAAAGCCTTGATTTTACATAAGATTTTGGTTTTATGGGAATGAATGGGTCCCAAGGGGAAGAGAGGTTTAAGTCTGGTCATTGTGCAAGTTTTACGCAGTGGATAGCTCTCCACAAAAGATTCATGCAGGGAAATAGTGGGGATCCGTAAAGGATTTATATAGACCAGTCTAAGAAAGTTTTTCTCGGAGAGGACATGGTTGCAAAGAACTTACACGGAATTGCACATCCCCATTCAAACTTAAATTCAAACTCTAGTTGAGGGAATTCTTCTCCAAAGACCTTCTCGTGAATGATTCGCTTACAAGTGATGTGATTTTTTGAACATCGAGCCTCTGAAAATTATCAAGTGTTACCAATATCTTGAAAGGTGTGTTTGGGATCTATTTATAGGCAAGGCTGTGTAACTGTCTGATCTAAGATTTTTGGTCACGTAAAAGACTCACAACCCTGTAAGAATCTCACCACCACATTGCAAACGACTTCATGTTCATGTAATTCTTTCATAGAATTCCTTTCTTTTCTCTGTATCTTCCACCACATAATTCATTCATGGATTTGTGTAATTCTTTCATAGAATTACTTCCATTGCTTTGGATCTTCTATCGCGTAATTCTTTCAAGGCTCCATGTAATTCTTTTGTGGGATTCCTTTGGATCTTCTATCGCATAATTCTTTCAAGGCTCCATGTAATTCTTTTGTGGGATTCCTTCCTTTGCTCTGGATCATCCATCGCATAATTATTTCAGAGTCCATGTAATTTCTACATGACATTCATTCATTTGCTCTGAATAATCCACTATGTAATTCTTTCGTGGTTTTGTGTAATTCTTTTTCAAGATTCATTCATTTACTCTAGATCAACTATCGTGTAATTCTTTCATGGTATGCATAATTTTTATGATGCAGACAATCATAACTTATGCTAAAAAGAATTTTAACATAAAACGATCATAACTTTTGATTTGTAAGTTTTTTTGAGCTCCATGAGTTGTCAAATTGAAGCCTATTAAGCGAGTTATGCCAGTAGCTACAAGTTTTACCCATGGAAGGTTTCTTATAAGGTCAAAAGAGGTTTGAAAAAGTCCTTGAAAATGCATTTGAAGACTGGAGTGAACTTTTCTTCAACAATGAATTAAATCCACGACCACTCCCAGTGAGATATTTTCACCACCACATCACTGGATTTGGAAATGTTTTTTAAGGAACTTCATCCCTCGGTGTGTGAGAAATCATGCATCACATTATATCGCATTTGTGTCTTCTTCATCGGGTATGATACTCTTCCATCTTCAACTCAACTCATGTCATCTGAGTGCGGCTCATATTAGGGTCACTATGCCAAAGTGCGTGCCAAATTTTTCAATGCCAACAATGTTATACCAAATCAACCATGTTGTCATAGATACATAGAACTATTGATCTGAGCTTGCCTCACTAATCACATGAACATTTACAGCCCAATGTCGAATATAAAAAATTTATTGGATTGTTTCAACTCGAGTGTTTCCCATGATGCTTTAGCCATTCAACACTATGAAGCATGGACATTGTCTAATTTTATTGTATTGCAAATAAAAGATTTGATGTCATAAACAACACTATGACAGTCAAACTCTAAAAGATTATACCAACTATTATTAACAAGTCTCCACCAAAAAGCTTAAATCTCTCTCTCTATATCTCTCTCTCTCTCTCCCTCCCTCCCTCCCTCCCTCCCTCTCTCCCTCCCTCCCTCCCTCCCTCCCTCCCTCACTCTATCTCTCTCTCTATCTCTATCTATCCCTCCCTCTCTCCCCCCCTCCTGTAAGAACCCGGATCTTCGTTTCAGGTATGTCTTTCCTTTTTCTGTAGTTTTTAAGAAAAATGGAGTTTCTGGAAATTTTTGAAGTACACGTCGTGTACTTTCTGAGTACATGTCGTGTACTCTTTTCCCGCTCGAAGCTGTGTATTGGTTGTGTCCAGGCCACACACACGGTGTGTATGGGTGATGTGGAGGTCGGTTTAAGCAGAGTACGGAAAAACCAAGTACACGCCGTGTACTCTAAAAGTACATGATGTGTACTTTATTTTTTCCATTAAACGGACTGGGGTCGTGCCTAATCGACAGAAAGGTCTTCTTCTCTAGCTTCTTCGTCTGAGAGCATCGGGAATCCATGGATCTTCGATGAGCCCCCGTTCCTCCATCTGTTCTCCTAATAGATCGTCGTCGATTGCGTTGGAATCGCAGCGGTGAGTTCTCCCTTCTCCTTGATCCTTGTTTTCCAATTCCTCTTTTTTCTTAAGTTATCGTGGGTTGATCTTTTTTGACGTTTTCTCATATCTTCGTCATTCTAAGGATAATATGTCTTCTTGGTTCACATATATCGATCTCCTAGGATCAAGGTAGGTGGTTTGTGCCTTTATGTAGAAAGTCTTTGAATATTTTGTGCAAATTCCACCAATACCCTTGAACGGGGTATTGCGTGTTCCCATTTTTCCCTTGTTGTTTGCCTGATTTGCTTGATTTCTTGAGTAGAGGTAATTACTTGTGAATAGGGTAGTTTTTACTGTACTCTGGATGTTTTTCCATGCTTGTTATGCTTGTTTTCTGTTTTTTCAGTTTCCATGCCTAGTAGTAGGATAGTGGAACTATTGTGTTGTTATGATGTTGAGCCTTAGAATGATAGCCAAGTAGTTCTTGAGGTTTACTTGGACGATACATGTGCGCTATGCATGTTTATTTTACACAAGGCTGTGAGAACCTAGTGTAGTGGACCATAGGGAGAATGAATGTAAGGGCTTCTCCAGAGTGTCTTTAATTACGATGCAAGACCACAGGGAGAATTGACATTGAGTGCTTCCTTAGAGAGTCTATAGTTCCTCGACTTGGGCCACAAGGGGAATTGACGTTGAGTGATTCCCTAGAGAGCCTTTAGTATGATACGAGACTATAGGGGGAATTGACAGTGAGTGCTTCCCCAGAGAGTCTATTCTTTATCTTAACCAGAGGGGTGAGACTGTGTGTGCCTCCTAGAGGGTTGCTAGTACTTGTAGGTTGAACCTTAGGGGTTAGGCTGTGAGAACTACCCAGAGGTTACCCCTTTTTGTTCTACTTTCTTGAGTGGTTGTTTCTTGTTTGTGGATTGTTACTGTTGTGCATTATCCTGTTTCCTGCTTACTGTTTACTGCTTACTGTATCTTACCTGCCATATATTCACTGACTGTTAGGCACAGATCTTTGGGTGGATGCCTATTGGGAATTTGTCTCACACCCTGTTTAGGTCATTCTTTTGGGCCCAAACAGATTATATTGTTGTAGGTATAGATAAGGGCAAGCGCCCTTCTACTTCAGGTTCTTGATTGCACTGGAGCTGGAGAGAATGGGACCGAGCCAAGGCTTGCGATGCTGAGGAGTTTCCCATCTGTTTTTCTTTTGCACTTTGGTTTAGTATTGTATTCAGCATTGTGACTTGTTTGTCTATTTTCCTAGACACATATGTATCATGCATCATTTACATATATTTTAGCTCCAATTGTTTATTTATCAGTCTTCCGTTGTTTACTCTTGTATGGATGTATACTGTTTCCGCTATTGTTGTTATTTGTTTTCTCTTCTTTTGCGTACTCTGCCAATGAGGGCATAGTTTCCCCACTATCACACACAAGGCCCTCACTGATAGTCGGCAGCCTCTGGAATTTGGGGAAATGCACTTGAGGCCATGTGACCAACCGGGTACGGGGCGCCTCTGGGTGGCTTCTGGAACCGGGATGTTACAAAGTGGTATCAGAGGAGTTTCTTTTCTCTTGATTTACTGTTTAGAGCCTTTATCCAAGGATAGTACGGATTCGGTACTTGGTATTAAGTTGTGCTTGGGAGTAGCTAACCCTTATACAGGGAAAATCCATACTACCTCGTTAATTTCAGTTTTATGGTTTTGAGATTTTACGGTTGATATGATTTCACCTAGAGTGATTCACATGCTTTGTGTTGTTATTTTCTTGACTATTGCGGTTATATTTATGTCGCAACCCAATGAGATGAGGGTATGCCATCTCATGCATCATATAGGCACTTGTAGAAATCACATGCCACGCATTCTTGTCATGCCATCTAGGGTGGATTAGTGATTTCATGCTGTTGTGATAGACTTTGTGTAGATTATGCATGCTATTGTGATAGATGATTGATAGAATCTCTGCTTCCTTGTTAGAGGATTGTTTTTATTCTAATTTGCTTAAATGAACGCCAAATTTTGATTCTTGGGGTGTTATGGGCCCTCTTGAATCAGAAATTGGTGGATCATGATCCTGTTTTCTCTTTTCTATGACTGTAGGAGATGACAAGCTTTGATTCACAGGGAGTATGGGCCCTCACGAATCGGAATTTGGCACCTCTTTTCCTTGTTTTCTATGTTTTCTAGGCTTCTGTGCAGTTTATGAGCTACTGCCTAGAAAAACCCAGAATACACGGTGTGTACTTTTGACTACATGTCGTGTAGTTCTTAGACCATGTCACTGACCGTGTGAGCAGGGACACACTATTGTAGAAATGCCTTCAGGAACACGCTGTGTACGGTAGGTACACACCGTGTAGCTTCGAGTCATGTACCCGGCCGTGTCAATAACAACACGAGATGGGGAATCTCGAGTAGAACACGCTGTATTGGTGAGGAGAATGTTGTGTAGTTTTGTTCAAGTACCCATCCGTGTCACGAAAAACACGGGTCAGTGTTACCTTCTTCCATACACGTTGTGTGGGTAAAGAACATGCTGTGTAGTCTCATTCCAGGTACCTGGCCGTGTCACGAACAACACAGGATGATGTTCTCTTCTCCTATACACGCTGTGTTTGTTAGGAACACGTCGTGTAAGGGTCAGGCGTGTACTTGGTCATGTCGCCAACAACACGGGTCAGGAAAAGTCTTTATGTACATGTCGTGTTTGTTCAGAACACGTCTTGTAGTCTCAGCCGTGTAGCCGGCCATGTAACTAACAACTCGGGTCATTGACACCTTGTCTACTACACACTGTTTCCACAGGGAACACGTTGTGTAGTCTCGGTTTAAGAAGATCGTGTGGGTTAGCCGTGCAAGGAGGCACGGGCAGGGGAGTGGAGTTAAGTACACGTCGTGTAGAGTTTATACACGTCGTGTAGTCATGTTTTGTAAATTTTGTGTGTTTCTTTCTCCTGTTTTCGTTTTGTACTCCTTGGTTCTATGTCCTTGTTTTCCTAATCTAAGGTATGCTTTTGATCTTTCAGAGCTATGCCTCCGAGATGTCCTCTGGTTGTACGTCAGTTGTCAGGCAGTGATCAGACGCTAGATATGGCTGATCAGGGACTTCCTGCCGATCCTCTAGTCGAGCCAGCCTTGGCACCCGCTATCATACCAGTTGCAGGCGTTGATGCATAGTTCAAGGAGGGTTTTATGAGGATGATTCAGACCTTTCAGGGAGCACCGCCTCCTACCACGACTATGGCAGACTTGACGCGGGTTTTCCAGCAGCAGCATCCTCCTACTTTCTTGGGGGAAGGAGGACCACAGGCTGTAGAGTCATGGATGGAAGCCATGTTGACTATCTTCGAGCATCTGGAGACACCTCCAGAGAGGCGGGTCAATCTCACTACCTACATGCTCCGAGACTCCTCCAAGAGGTGGTAGAACGTGATCTCACAGGCAGTTCATCAACAGGTTATGGCTTGGGAGGAGTTCCAGCGCGTGTTCTATGACTACTTCTACCCGGAGACCCTGAGGGCCGATCGAGCCCGGGAGTTCATGCGTCTAGAGCAGGGTACTCTTTCTGTCATGGAGTATTTTTCTCTTTTCACTGAGATACAGCGTTTCACACCCCTCCGGGATGGAAACGGGGTGTTCTTAGCAAGGAAGTTTGAGGATGGTCTCAGGCAAGAGATTCGCTCGTAGGTGAATATCTTCCAGTTGACTTCCATCACTTCCATCATCAACCAGGCATTGATTGCGGAGCGAAATCTGAGAGACTCCGGAGTTTTGAGCCAGTGCGGTTCTGTTTCCAGATCTAGTGTTCCTCCATTTGATAGCAGGAAGCGTCATAGGGAGCCTACGCGCGGTGATCCGAGGAGGCGAGATACATCTTCAGGTAGCCAGGTGGTATGCTACCAGTGTGGAAGGGCAGGGCACATGAGGCCGCAATGCTAGAGAGACCCAGTGGAGTGCCGATCTTGTGGCAATATGGGTCACCTTCAGCGTTTCTGCTAGGTTTTCTCACCAGTTGTCGGTGATGGGGGTTCTTCCATGACTCCTCATTCAGGAGCAGCACCACTAGTTTCACACCAGTCGGGGAACTGGAGTTCTTCCGGGCGTTCGGGATGAGGTAGAGGTCGAGGTCGTGGAAATCAGTCACCAGTCCTCTAGCGCCAATAGGGAGGTTCAGCTCAGAGTGGTCACGTAGGGTCACAGGGCCGCGGGGCAGGCCAGACTTTTGCGGTAGAGCAGACCTATCAGGAGCAGGATCCCGGACCTTCTACAGTTCGAGGTACGATTTTAGTAGCCTCAGTTTTATCTTCAACTCTTTTAGATACTGGTGATATGCATAGATTTATCTTTGTTGTTGTTGTAGAGAGCCTTGGGCTCTATATCCTTTCTTCTACCGACTCATTGACACTAGACACACCTTTGGGGACGAGGACATCTAGTGCACGCCAGTGTAGAGAGTTCCCTCTCGAGGTTACAGGGTATCGTTTCTTATGGGATCTCTATGTCCTAGAGATGACAGTATATGATGTCATCCTCGGTATGGACTTTTTGGTTCCCTTCCAGGCAGTCGTCGACTGTTATCGCTGCATAGTAAGTTTCATTTCACCAGAGGGTGAATTTTTTCTTCATAGAGGCGAATGGGATGTTCAGGCGAGTCGAGCAGGACTCGAGCATCATGGACTAGGAAGGGTGACAACCCAGATTGCTAGTCTTTATTTGAATGATCAGGGAACTTCGCAGCTAGACTTTCCTCCAGTGGTGGATCATTTCAGGGACGTCTTTCCAGAGGAATTTTCGGGTTTGCCTCTAGAGCGTGAGGTAGAATTTTCTATTGATATCGTTCTAGGAGCAGCACCGGTGTCCATTCCTCCTTATAGGATGGCTACACCAGAGTTGAAGAAGCTCAAGAATTAGTTGGAGGAGTTGCAGGCAAAGGGTTTCATCCAACCTAGTACTTCTCCTTGGGGTTCGTCTGTCCTGTTTGCAAAGAAGGCAGACGGTACCCTTCGGATTTGTGTGGATTATCGGAAGCTGAACCAGTTGACGGTCAAGAACCGATATCCCTTGTCGAGGATCGATGACCTCTTTGATCAGCTTCAAGGAGTCTGGGTGTTCTCGAAGATCGACTTGAGGTCCGGTTATCATCATTTGCGCGTTAGACCATCAGATATACCTCTGACAGCCTTCAGAAGCAGGTATGGTCTATATGAGTATACAGTCATGTCGTTCGGTCTCACGAATGCGTCTGCAGTTTTCATAGCACTGATGAACTGAGTGTTCCATCCTTACTTGGACTCCTTCGTCATGGTCTTCGTGGACGATATCTTGGTGTACTCTCACACTCGACACGACTATGCCACACATCTTGAGATCGTTCTGAGTACACTGAGAGAGCATCGGCTTTATGCTAAACTCTCAAAGTGCCACTTTTGGATGGAACAGATTCACTTCTTGGGTCATGTCATCTCAGAGGCAGGAGTATCTGTGGACCCAGAGAAAGTGAGAGTTGTAGTCTCCTGGGAGCAGCCGAATAATATTTTTGAGGTACGGAGTTTCCTAGGGCTGGCTGGATACTACAGACGCTTCATTCGGGACTTTTCATGCCTAGCAGCACCTTTGACAGGTCTGACTAAGAAGGGGGCGAAGTTCTTATGTTCAGATTCTTGTGAGTCATCCTTTCAGGAGCTGAAGGGAAGGTTGACATCGGCACCGATACTAGTCTTTCCAGAGCCACGCAAGAGCTATACAGTCTATTGTGATGCTTTAGGTATCGGTTTGGGCGATGTGCTTATGCAGGGAGATGGAGTCATTGCGTACGGGTCTCGGTAGTTGAGGCCACATGAGAGGAACTGCCCGACGCATGATCTGGAGTTGGCGGTTGTTGTTTATGCCTTACGTTTTTGAAGAAACTATCTTCTGGGAGAGCACTTTGTGGTCTTCACCGACCACAAGAGTCTCAAGTATATCTTCACTCAGCATGATCTGAATCTGAGGCAGCGCAGGTGGGTCGAGTATCTTCAGTCTTTTGATTTCGAGCTTGCTTATACGCCGGGAAAGGGCAACGCAGTGGCAAATGCGTTGAGCAGGAGAACTCAGATTCAGGCAGTTCAGGAGGCCAGCAGTGAGTGGCAGCTTATGGATTTGTTCTCTGAGATGCATCTGGAGGTGCACGACAGATAGGGACATACTTTCCTATCTTTTGTAGTTGTTACCTTTACACTACTTGATCGGGTACGGATGAGGCAGCTATCAGACTCAGAAGGCTTAGTCCTGCGGGAGAGTGTGTCAGGAGAGGACTCTCTTCCTGGATGGACAGTGGGTGAGGATGAGATCTTGTGTTTTCAGGGACGCGTATGGGTGCCAGCAGACATACGTGAGGAGCTAATGCGGGACTTTCATTCCTCAGTTTGGGCAGTTCATCCTGGCGTCACCAAGATGTATTGGGATCTTCATCGCCAGTACTGGTGGTCAGGTATGAAGAGGGATGTTGTTGGTTTCGTCTTGAGGTGTTCTACTTGTCAGCAGGTGAAGGTGGAGCATCAGAGACCAGCAGGCCTTCTACAGCAGTTACCCATTCCGGAGTGGAAATGGAACGATGTCGCGATGGACTTTGTGACCGGATTGTCGAGGTCGCCTCGAGGGAACGATGTTGTTTGGGTGGTCGTCGACAGACTTACGAAGGTCGCTCACTTCTTGTCGATCAAGGAGACCTTCAGTGTCAATGATTTGGGATGACTTTACATCCGAGAGATTGTGCATCTACATGGAGTTCCACACTCCATCGTTTCAGACAGGGATGCACGCTTTACTTCTCGGTTCTGGCAGGGACTTCAGAAGGCTTTGGGCACCCAGGTACTTCTGAGTACGGCATACCATCCCCAGACAGATGGTCAGTCCGAGCGTACGATCCAGGTGCTTGAGGATATGCTTCAATCTTGCATTCTAGACTTTGGCAGTTCTTGGGAGAAGCATATTCCTCTGGTGGAGTTCGCCTACAACAATAGTTTTCAGGCGACTATACAGATGGAACCTTACGAGGCTTTGTACGGTAGTCCATGTCGATCACCTTTATGCTGGATAGAGGCAGGAGAGGCATCTTTACTGAGACCTCATCTTGTTCAGGAGACTTCGGGGCAGATAGAGTTGATTCGGAAGAGGATGGCTACAACACAGTCTCGACAGAAATCTTATGTTGATCAGCGGAGACGACCTCTGGAGTTCGAGGTCGGGGATCAGGTTTTCCTGCGTGTCGCACTGAGATTGGGACACAAGAGGATTCGGAGATAGGGTAAGCTTTCACCGCGGTACGTCGGGCCGTTTGAGGTATCGGAAAGAGTTGGGCTGATTGCCTATCGGTTGCAGTTACCTCAGAGGTATCGGGCCATGCACGACGTCTTCCACATCTCTCAACTCCGACGTTACTTTTCAGACTCGTCTCATGTCTTTCAGCCTGAGGAAGTTGAGCTCGAAGCGGATACATCGTTTGAGGAGCATCCCATCCGGATTTTCGATCGCAGTACGAAGGTTCTCCGTGGACGGTCTGTTTCTCTAGTATGGGTGCTATGGTAGCACGGGCAAGTACAGGATGAGATCTGGGAAAGGGAGGTCGATGTACGATCGCAGTGGGCGAAGCTGTTCGGGGTTTCTCCTTCTCCGCCTCGTTAGGGAAATTTGGGGACGAATTTCTTTAAGGGGGGAAGTTTGTAAGAACTCAGATCTTCGTTTCAGGTATGTCTTTCCTTTTTCTGGAGTTTTTAAGAAAAATGGAGTTTGTGGAAATTTTTGAAGTACATGTCGTGTACTTTCTGAGTACACGCCGTGTACTCTTTTCCCGCTCGAAGCCGTGTGCTGGTCGTGTCCGGGCCACACACACGGTGTGTAGGGGTGATTTGGAGGCCGGTTTAAGCGGAGTACGGAAAAACCTAGTACACGTCGTGTACTCTAAAAGTACACGCCGTGTACTTTCTTTTTTTTCATTAAACGGATCGGGGTCGCGCCTAATCGACAGAAAGGTCTTCTTCTCCAGCTTTTTCGTCCGAGAGCGCCGGGAATCTGCGGATCTTCGACGAGCCCCCGTTCCTTCGTCTGTTCTCTGAATCGATCGTCGTCGATTGCGTTGGAATCACAGCGGTGAGTTCTCCCTTCTCCTTGAGCCTTGTTTTCCAATTCCTCCTTTTTCTCAAGTTATTGTGGGTTGAGCATTTTTGACGTTTTCTCAAATCTTCGTCGTTCTAAGGAGAATCTGTCGTCGTGGTTCACATATACCGATCTCCTAGGATCGAGGTAGGTGGTTTGTGCCTTTCTGTAGAAAGTCTTTGAATATTTTGTGCAAATTCAACCAATACCCTTGAACGGGGTATTGCGTATTCCCGTTTTGCCCTTATTGTTTGTATGCTTTGCTTGATTGCTTGTGTAGAGGTAATTACTTGTGAATAGGGTAGTTTTTACTGTACTCTGGATGTTTTTTCATGCTTGTTATGCTTGTTTGGCATTTTGCCAGTTGTCATGCCTAGTAGTAGGATAGTGGAACTGTTGTGTTGTTATGTTGTTGAGCCTTAGAATGATAGTCAAGTAGTTCTTGAGGTTTACTTGAACGATACACGCGTGCTATGCATGTTTATTTTACACAGGGCTGTGAGAACCTAGTGTAGTGGACTATAGGGAGAATGGACGTAAGGGCTTCTCCAGAGTGTCTTTAATTACGATGTGAGACCACATGGGGAATTGACGTTGAGTTCTTCCTCAGAGAGTTTGTAGTTCCTCGACGCGGGCCACAGGGGGAATTGACGTTGAGTGCTTCACCAGAGAGCATTTAGTACGATACGAGACTATAGGGGGAATTGACGGTGAGTGCTTCCCCAGAGAGTCTATTCTTTAGCTTAACCAGAGGGGTGAGACTGTGTGTGCCTCCCAGAGGATTGCTAGTACTTGTAGGTTGAAGCTTAGGGGTTTGGCTGTGAGAACTACCCAGAGGTTACCCCTTTTTGTTCTACTTGCTTGAGTGGTTGTTTCTTGTTTGTGGATTGTTACTGCTGTGCATTATCTTGTTTCCTGCTTACTATTTACTGCTTACTGTATCTTACCTGCCTATTCACTGACTGTTAGGCATAGATCTTTGGGTGGATGCCTATTGGGACTTTGTCTCACACCCTGTTTGGGTCATGCTTTTGGGCCCAAACAGATTATATTGTTGCAGGTATAGATAAGGGTAAGCGCTCTTCTACTTCAGGTTCTTGATTGCACTGGAGCTGGAGAGCATGGGACCGAGCTGAGGCTTGCGATGTTGAGGAGTTGCCCATCTGTTTTTCTTCTGCACTT
Source organism: Viscum album (assembly GCA_963277665.1). Lineage (NCBI taxonomy): Eukaryota > Viridiplantae > Streptophyta > Magnoliopsida > Santalales > Viscaceae > Viscum > Viscum album. The sequence continues at coordinate 2,022,104,187 of OY728127.1, forward strand.
TGGTTTAGTATTGTATTCAGCATTGTGACTTGTTTGGCTGTTTTCCTAGACACATATGTATCATGCATCATTTACATATATTTTAGCTCCAGTTGTTTATTTACCAGTCTTCCGTTGTTTACTCTTGTATGGATGTCTACTGTTTCTGCTATTGTTGTTATTTGTTTTCTCTTCCGCTGCGTACTCTGCCAATGAGGGCATAGTTTCTCCACTATCACACCCAAGGCTCTCGCTGTTAGTCGGCAGCCTCTGACGTTTGGGGAAATGCGCTTGAGGTCATGTGATCAGCCGGGTACGGGGTGCCTCTGGGTGGCTTCCGGAACCGGGACGTTACACCTCCCTCCCTCCCTCCCTCCCTCCCTCCCTCTCATATAGAAAGATGTCATATGGTTTCCAACTCTCATAAAACTCCAAAGCCTTTGAAGAATCACATCACGTTGTCAATAACTTCATTAAAGTTAAAAAAATATGCATAACAAACAAAAAATCAATGTAAAAATCCAGACAAACATGTTCATATCTGATATTCGAGATGATGAGATTTTTCAATATATCTTCAACAATGTTAGGAGTCATCAACCAAGAGGATCACACTTGCATTGGCGTAAGGAGCGCAAAGGTGTGGATGACAACAGGTTGAGTATCTGTGAAATTTTGGATACTCAAAACCTAATCAGTTTGTTTTTACAAAACCCCAACCCTAGTTCCAACCCGTTTATTTTTAAAATTCACTATACTAACTCTACCATATTATATTTCTAACTACTCATTTGACTGCCCTGACCCTTTTAATCACTTGATTAGAAATTCAAATTTTTAAATTTTATTTATAAATATAGAATAATCATATCAAAAAATTAACAAAATATATTTATGAACTAATAATAATTAATTTAAGCGAATTCAAATTTAAAATTTATTATGAATATAATATGTACGGGATTCAAAATAAATGAATAAGTTTTTAAATTGTAATGTAATTTAAAATTATAATATTGATTAATTAAAAAACAATTAAATAACCGGGTTCAGGTTTATTATACTCTCAGTGTACTGTCTTAAGTATCTGTTTATTAATCGGGTTTTTAATTTGTTACCAATCCTACAAATATCCGTTTAAACACTACTCTAATCCTATTTAAACAGGTCGGGTAGTGTCAGGAATCTGATTAACAAGTACCCATCACCATTAAGGATTCTAGGTGGTTAAAAGATGATTCTCAGATGATTCTCCAAATAAAAGATAACCAGTCGAACAGCCTACATGTAAATCACGCGAGGAAATATATTGACTTTTGAACACTTCAAACATCAATGGCTTAGCCTACATGTAAATCACGCGAGGAAATATAGACTTTTAAACACTTCAAACATCAATGGCTTCTTGCAGTTAAAAGTATCCTTGATTATTTTACTAGCAATGACAATTGAAATTATAGAATTATCATTAAACACCAATAAACTAGAAATTAGAAATTCCCGGAAGCAAAAAAAAATAAAATGATGCTAATTAGTGGCGTGAAATTCATTTCGTTCTTAAAAATGAAGTTACAGATAAATTCTTTAAAAAAATTAATTAGGAATTCCCAAAAAAAATAAAATACTTGGATCTTCAGCAATTTCATGTCAGCGTAAACATTCATAACCTTACAATACAAATCAAACACTTGATCTTCTTCCACACAAATTCAGACCTCTCGTCTTCAACAACACAACATCCCCCGCCCATTTCTCAGTTATTTCCCCCCTATTCACAAGCCAATTTAGTGTCAAAGCTGCTCAAACAGATGGCAAAAGCCTGGAACGCAGACAGCGGATACCGATAATCCATCGTAAACATGTCCTTCGCTACCTTCCCGAACTGCAAGATGATCTTATCATGATCTGTTGGCACCGGCTGGGACGGCGCCGCCCCTCCCGGCCCAGCAATGCTCCCAGGCCCGCCAGCAATCAACTGAAAATTTTTCACCGATGCAACCGTGACCCGGCCCCGGAAGTTCAGGCACCAGCACTGCAACTGCTCGTGCCACCTCGGCGCCTTGTTCTTCAGAACCAGCGGCCTCTCCTTCCCAACCTCCCCCTCCACCGAGCCCCCGATGTCAGAGAATCTCGAGCTGCTGAACTCCATGGAGTGGTCCATCGATTTGGAGAATGAGATGCTCCGGAACGAGTCCTCGAGAGCCCGGGGGGCCAGCTCAGGCTGGCCCGGGACCGAGCCGCCTGGTTCGAGTGACGATGATGGGATCGAGTGCATGGTGCAGTGCATCCTGCGTGGGCCCCGTGTGCCCAGCACATTGAGCTCGTACGCCACCTGGGCGATGTTAAAGCTACCAGTTGGGACCTTCGGGGAGACTTTCTTGGAATAGAAGCGGCGGCTGGGGCGGCCTGAGGATTGCGGTATCAGGGCACCCGCATGCGGAGGCTGCGTGTCGTATACAATGAACTTCGTACCCAGGAAATTTGACCTGAAAAGAGGCAGGCTTTACCTTTAATCTGGCTTACAAAACAGAGCATGAGACGAGTATCATGATTTTTTATTTCTGGGTTGTTTTACCGCAATTTTCCTATGTAGGTGTTGCTTGATCTTGAGATGTTACCAGCATCCATGGAGATGACGTACTCCGTGCAGGTAGTCCGCCTCGTCCTCTTCGCGGATAAGAGGAACTTCCCATTTTCAACTAGCAGTGCTGCAAATTTATGATAAATATTCATGTGTAAGGGTCTGTTGATAACATATATTGAAAAACTGCTTTTAGGACGATTGTAAGTAGAGGCGGCAATTTTGAACCCAGCACAACATGACACTAGTTAAACAGGTACTGGTAAGGCATAAATGGGTTCAGAATGCAATCAGGTCGAGTAATCTGGGGGGGGGGAGAGTCAGGTTCCGGGGTTAGGCCATTTCTGATCCATCTGACCCGATTAAAAATATAATGATAAAATAAAATATTAAAAAATAGACAAGGTATTTTATTCTTATAATCAACTTAAATTGAAATAACTCAACGTGTTTATAACAAATTTTATTTTAAATGGTTTCAGAAGATTGAGTTGCAATATGGATAACATTAAATGTTTCATGTTAATTAGGTTGTTTTTAGTCTAAATGAAATAATTCAATTTGGGCTAGATCACTGGGTTTAAATGATATCAACTAGGGGAACATGTCCCGATGCAATCTTTTAAACTATGTCATGATGCAATCTATACCCTTTCATAAATCGATTAGATCGGGTCAACCTGTTTAATTAAATGGATCCAGTTAAGGTTGAGCTTAAATGACTTTACAGGATGGTCAACCCAACACGAACCAACCTGCGAGCCCAAATTGCCGCCTCTCCTTGTAACTGCAATTGTTATAAGCAATTTTCACGTGTTGTCAAATAAACCTAAATTTTCTTATGAAATTTTAATATGAGTTTTTTTTTAAAACAAAACAAACATCACAAATTTTTTAAATCGTTTATCAAGTGCTAAAGCAACTTTTAATAAGTGCTGTCAAATGGAGCCTTGGTGTTCGAAAGAACACAAAAACAAATGGGTATCTTTTAAAAGCAATGCTGAATATATGATCCTTGAAGGCACTGGGTTAAAAATAGGTTTTCTTTTTATCTGCCTAATGAAAGATGGCAAGAAATTTCGGACACAGATACTTTGTTTTGTCCTGTTCACTAACTGCATAGGCTGCATAGCTTCTTGTGTACAATGGATAAGATCAAGTTACAAAGGCAAAGAAAACTAAATTTCATTGCTTCATGAAAATGAAGACTTGAAGAGGGAATTCAAGTACTTAAGTCCTCCACTCACCAAAAAAAATTCTAACATATTTTCTAAAAACATTTTTGGAAAATGAAACCAAAAAATGTTTTCAACCAAATGTAGCAATAGATTTTACATTCAAACAACAAGTCGGGGTTAAATTTTCTATTTTAATGTCATTTTATCTGCCTGCCTTGGCAACTAATATAAACAAGGTACCATAAAGTAATTTTCAGATATCATATGTTTTGCATGATTTAAAACACATGTTAAATATTCATAACTTGATGCTTCTTTTGACTCCAAAACCATGGCTGAGGTAACCCAAATCAAGTCCAACAAAACCATACATATAAGAAACCCGTGATCTAACAAAAAAAAGGTAACATGCAATCAAATCAAACAAACACCAGAATAAAAACTCACCATGGCTAAGACAAAGGAAAAGATGGTAGGACAAATTAGATTTATCCCTTTTAATGAAACATTGAATGGTCCCATCACGCGGCCCGGGCTGAGAAATAAAAGTCAGAAGACCCAGAATTCATCAGACCCAAAATTTTCAGCAGAGTAGTTTACTGAACACTAAAATCTAGCATCAAGATTGTGTTTGATACAGTAAAAAGAATAGTAAAATAGAAAAAGGCTGCATGGGATATCGCACTTCTTTCTCATTCCCACCATAATGACAATATGATGGGAAGGGAAAGCAACAACACCAAACAAAAAAAAAAACTCCTGCCATGTCTAAAAATAAACACAGAGAAAGGTACTTGAGGAACTTACTTGTTTTAGTGATACAGGAAATGTAAGTAACCCACACAGCTCTGGGCCCCTAACAATTTCTTTACACATCAACCTCCATGACCTGCAAACAGAAGCACATGCGACAACATACCTTCGAGCAGGCCATGTGCTCTCACTTTCCTCCAACCTCTTGATTACATCACAAAGTAGCTCTGGTGGGAGGCCAGCCCATCGACTGCTCTGGATAACCAGTGGCTGCTCATTCAAATAATGAAAAGAACAGTTGGATTTACCCCTGTGGTGGCCAGACAACCTCACATCAAAGCTTCGACGAGATAGGCTCCCAATGCCGTCCCTTACATCACGAACTATGCTACGGAACGACATCTAAACAAGCCAGGGGACAGATCGCCGTGCTGGGTGATTATACTACTGCTAAAGAAAAATCTTCCAATTAATAGTCAAGGTACTTGCCCAACTGCGGAACCACTGAGAGCAAAAGAGAGAAGGCAGCTAGTGAGAGCTGTGTAAGGAAAATAAAAGGGCAATGATAAGAAAAAGTAAAAGCCCGTATGGTTCATAGAATCGTCAAGAATAGAATAGAATGTAATGCAGTAAAATGAAATGGAGTGGAATGGAATGAGAAAATAATAGCGGTCTAATAATCGATCATAGACAATTCAATACTTGTTCAACGCAAAAATAAGCTTATATCCACACTGAGGCAACATTTCAAAGATCATAGACATGAAAGTGGCAAGCAATAAATTTTTGCATCAATCTCATTGGTGCTAATGAGAGATGACAGCTATTATGAGCCCAACAAAAAATAAGAAAGGGACATTTCTAGAAGATCGATCAAAGAACAGATTCAGCAAGCCTTGACATGATAACAATGTTTGACGATTAAGTTTTCAATTCTGACCGGCTTGTTTAACTCTGATCAAGTTACCCATGGGTTTGAATTTTCTTTTTTTTACGTTGAATTAAAACAGAGATTTTAATAAAAAAGGCCAAGCATGCACACAAATATCCTTTTCGTTTTCCCCAAAAAAACTAGAGATTCTCTTGGCTATCAGATCTAAAATTGAAAATTGTTACCGTGAAACATGGATAGAGATTCCCGTATATTGCAGTGGCTAACAACAAATCGCAAGCAGAAGAAGAAAGGAAATCATGTCGATCTGCCGTGCAACGCTCGCGTGAAGACTCACTAGCCAACACCCATCGAATCTGCACAACTAGAACCCAAAGATAAAAACGGATCTGCCAAGAGTACGCAAAAGGTGAAATGGCCTTACTAGGAGATCATCGAACTATAACTAAGAGAGGAATAGAAAAAGGTGGAAATCCGTAGCAAACGGAGCCTAAAGAGACGACAGAAAACAACGATACCTATCCAAAAACTAAAAAAACCATAAATGAGAAGTTTAAACCCACCTCCGTCCCTCTAAATCCCAAATGGGGAAACCACAGAATCCAGATATATCTCCACGGGAGGAGGGAGATAAGGCTGGAGTGGCAGCGGGGAAATGATATCAGAGACGCGTGCCCTTCGCATTAAAGCCTAGAACAACTGGGATGGAGTTGAAAATGCAGGTCAGAAACCCTTTTCACACCGCCAAGGAAGGAAAAAGAGAGATGCTGTGTCTGACGTGAAGCGCACCACCCCCCTCCCCACCTGAACACACCCTTCTCTCTCCTCGACCTCCCTTTCCCATCCGGACCCCAAGCACGAATTGAATTCAGTTGATATTTTGTGGGTTTATATAAATATATAGTATTGTATGTTTGTAAAAACCCAGCCTTTTGCTTCCGAAAATGCCCTTTGACTTTTCTGCGCCTTTTTTTGAACTTTTAACGCCCGTCTCAGCACTATTCATTACGGGGCGCCGGACCCGTCCGTGGGGATGCTTTCTGCGCTGTCTCTACTCCCCCGACTCATTTTCCCCGCATTATAAGAGATAAAAATAAATCAGTATTTTTTTAGTTTATTGACTAACAGTTAAATTAATGTAAACCTATCTATATTTTATATAACTATAATATATCACTTCAATAATTTCTTTAATTTTGTTAATTATTTGATTTAAAAATATCTATGATTTATTGGTGTGGATTTGATATGATTCAAAGTCTATTAAATGTTTCAATATATATTAGATGTTTAAGGATTTTATTTATTTGACATAGTTAATGACATTTCATGATCTTACTCCATGTGTATCGTTATCAAATCACTTGTTTGGCAATCTAAATCAATAATGATTTATTTGTTTAAGATAGAATAGTATAACATGAAATACAATCACGCCGATATATGAAACAAAATTATGAAAATTATAAAATTCGTGTAAATATTAAGTAAATAACGAGATTTGCAGGTTTAAAATATTTGTATTCACAGCCTTTCATGGAAATCATACCGTCAAGTATGGTTAAAATGCAAAATGTTATATTTATGATATACATTTTGAAGAGTTAATACAAAATAAGATAAACGGTTTTTAAAGATTTGTGTAATGTAAAATATAAGAATGGAAAAAAAGGTAATATCGTTGGGTATAAATATAGCCGATGTGTATGTCTAAGTTCTTACAAATGACGTGTAATCCTTATATAGAGGTGACTAATGTATTAAAAATAATATTGTAATGACCAGGATTTTCTCGGACCATTCATTTGAGAAAATCCAGTGTTTGTGGTGTTCTTGGGGGTCGCAGTGGTTTGTTTCGGGAGTTTGTCAAAAATCTGGTTTCCCCGAAACGGTGACACCGTGACGGCGGCACACCGAATCTGTGGCACCGCGACGGTGGCACTGTGACGGCGGCAAACTGAAACGGTGGCACCGTGACGATGTTGTAAGGTTTGGTGTCCTCAGAACCAACTGTTTTGTACTTTGATTACATAAATGTTCACTTATTATATATTGTTCATTGATCTGCATGACAATAATATAATAATGTCCTGAAATATTTGTTGCATTAATAAGGTCATAGCAGATCCCCACTATGATGAGAACCTTGAAATGTTATAACAATATTCTTAAATAAAGTTTTATGGTTGGATGACATACTATGATAGGACACATAGTATACAGACCGTCATGTGCGAGTACTCGTAAGAAGACGGGACTCTCTCTCATGGAGTTCGCACTTGGTAATCTCCAAGATGAGAGATTATGAGAACATACCCGCCAGTAGTAATTCTGCATGTCTTGGTGTCATCGGATATTGCTATCTACGAGCGTGTGTAATGGTCCTTAGACTGGAAGATTATCATTAACTCATGTCATGACTCGCACACTTAGATTTACTGACGAAAACCGTCACGCAGACAGTTGGCGGGAAGTAGGGTACGTTGGGTGCGTCACGAGTGACATGTTGTTAATGGATAAGTCGATGAAGGATTTGTCCCTTCCATTTATGGAAGTTGATATCTCGGCCCTTTGATTGAAATAGAACTGTCGCATTAAATTCCATGGTCATGGTGTAAACGACGAGTTTATTTCAGGTAGTCAAAGAACGACATATCAAACATATAGGTTTATGACACTGCCATGAAACCTGCTTGATGAGATATCGAGACAAAGAGATTAAATTACACAGTAAGCATTCGTATGAGGTGATACGTCAATGCGGCGTCAACTTATTTCTCTTGGGTGCCTTGACCCGTTGCTAGACAGTAATCTTGGACTTTAGGCAAGATTGCCTAATGCCAACGAGAAATAGGCCTAGAGGGTCACACACTAAGTGTATCCAAGTATCTCAAGTTGAATAAAGATTATTCCCGTATGTGGTTTAATAATTATTCAAGGAAGCCTAAGTTGTTTTTAATGATGGAGGAAAAATAAAATAAAACAAGTACACGCCGTGTATTATTATTACACGCCGTGTAGTTTTCAATGAAAAACAAGTACACGCCGTGTATTTATTATTACACGCCGTGTAGTTTTTCCAGTCGAGATTTTGAGGATATAATATTGTTTTAAATGATATTTATTATAATCAGCGTGAGCGCATGTCAAAGAATTATTTATTCGACATGGGGGTTTTAAATAAAGAGTCAATGAAATAAATAAAACGCGTAACGCGTTTATTTATTGTCATAACTCTATAACCCCACACGCCCGATTATAAATATCCTCACAACCCCAACTCTTTTCTGACACACAAGAGAATCGTTGTGCACAACATCTCTGGAGAATTCTTTCAAGACCGAAAGAACATCTTCCTCCAAGAACACTCTCAAGACCGAGAGAGATCCTCTTCCATCAGATCAAGACGATCTAAGGCGGACAACGCAAGCGAAGACTTCTCCACGCTAGCACCCGGAGAATCCTTTGGCGACGTCCAAAGATACGAGGTACACGTGTGGATCACCGCTAGAGGGAGTCTACACTTGGCTTCTGCGACGCAACGACGGATCACATCGACAACGTGATCGAGAACATCAACGAAGAAAGAACGCCCAAAAGGTATTTCTTTATAATTAATTAAATTAATTATAATCAACCTGTAACGATCCTTGTTTGTGGTTCTGGGACAAACCATCTTCTTTGTCTTTTTCTGTGATTCGATCCGTGGAGACTGGCGTTTATCGTCGTATTGATCCCGGATTGATCATTGCTAATAACAAAAAGTCAAGTGGGCACATCCACCCACGCGCTTCCGCTGCGCCCGGAACCTTCAGATGTCACACTGAAACGGTGGCACACCAAACAGTGTCTCACCATTTTCCAAATTTTCAGTTTCTCAAGTTTTTTCAGTTTCGCCCCCCTTACATTTTATTTGACGTAAACCAAGTTTAAAGTCTTGTTTGAACGTTTTTAAGGGCGTTTCAAAGGATATTAAGTGTATCTTTAATATCGTAACGCTTTGAGGACTTTGAGATATTCAAATTGCACGATCTTAACCACGATCTCACGTTAATGACTTTTGAAACCGTTCTTCCTTTAACGTAGGATATGGCTCTTCAAAGTCGGGATCTTCCCTTCCTAGTGTATTTTATGTTCCCTCTTGGTGCGCCTAGAACCTTCACTTCCTGTGGAGTCGCTTGTTGTGTCGTAGCCATCGAAAGAGCCTTCCTTGAGTTTTTCCTTGGAGTTTTCCTACTGCTCGTCCAACCCTTTGTTTTGGCACAAAGAGGAGTTTTGGTCACCTGTTGTTTCAGGTAGGGATTCTTCTAACTCTCTTTATTTGTGTATCATATGGGGTGGGTGTACCAATGTTTCTTTGTGAAGAACAGGTGAATACTTTTCTTAAACGAGTAATAAATAACTACAGGGAAGTGATGATTAAAATACAACAGGTAGGAAATTGAAGATGATCGATGTTGATCATTTGTTCTATATGTTATCTTTGTTTTTTTATGGTTTGTTGTGGTTGTATGCCTTCTGAAAATCATGGTCATTAGTGATCTTTGCTTGTGCACTGGTGATATTCTATTTTTGATTGTAATGCCTTGTTAAATGGTTGTAACATGAAATTTGTTTAATCATGTATACTTGGTTAAATAAATGGATGCCTCAAGATCAAACATGTTATGCGATCACCCATGTTATTTAAAGTGGAATTAAAGAATCCCTCTCGATAAATCTGAATATGTTTGGCTTAATGGTGTGGGTGTGTGGTGTGTTTGGTTGGGTTTTGTATTTTGTGGGGGGTTGTGTGAAGTTGTTGGTAGGTGGACAGAAGGGTTAGTCCTGTGAATGAGGAAGGGTATGTTTGTGCAGCGGGGCTGCTGTTTGGTGGTGTTTTGATGTGGGCTTTGGATATGGGGTGGTACAGAGGGTGTGACGGAATCTCAGGTTGAGAGATTGATTGATTGTGGAATGGATAAACTTGTAGGCAGTGGGACTGCCCTTGGTTTATGTTGCGGTCGTCGAACTTGTCGTGCAGTGGGACTGCTTCTAGGCAGTGGTTGGGTAGCGGGGCTGCAGGATTGGGTTGTATCGTGACTTCATGTTTATCGGTGTGCTGGGTGTGGTGTTGTTGTGCAGCGGGGCTGTCGGTTCTAGTTGTGAGATGATGATTGAGCGAGATACACTATTAGAAAAGAGGCTTTTAGCGACCGCCAAACAACAGACACTTTAGGCCCGTCGCTATTGCCTTTAAACAACTACTATTTCAAAAATATAAAAAATATTTCCAAAATATATATAACCATGAATATCTTTGTATCATCATCTTCCAAACTCCACATCTATCTTTGAATAAAACTGCATACAAAAATTTAATAAAAAAATTAGTTCATAAAAATATACATCACATAACAATTAAAATACAAAAAAATATTTCAATTAAAGCTTCGTAAAACAAATCGAAATTATTTGATTTTGAAAATATATTAATAATTTCTAATCATTTTTTAAAAACTTAAAACCCCATATTTTTTCGTTCCGAGCAGATCGCACGTCCGATTGACGTGTTGACTGTTCGCACACGTCAAAAATAATATTAAATCAGTCGTCCCGTGATTTCAAGTCATTCTGAGGTCGTTAGCTATGGATCTGACCGTTAAACACGCGTTTTGTTGTTTTATGACACTCAAAGTGCGTTTTTGGTCATCTCGGGCAAACGACATCTCCGATTGACGTTCCGTCTACTCAACCATTTCACAGTTCACTCTACAATTGTTGTCGTCTGATTTCATGACATTCAGATGTCGTTCGATTGTTTTTTACCCCTGAACGCACTTTTTTAAAGACCGTCAAACCTTTAAAAACCGCATATTCGGTAGTTCCGGGCAGACCGCACATCTGACTGATGTTCTGTCTATTCGTACACATCATGAATAATAATAAGATAGTTGTCATGTGATTTCAAGTCATTATGAGGATGTTAGCTATGGATATGACCGTTAAACGCACATTTTGTTGTTTTATGACACTCAAAGTGCACTTTTTGTCATCCCAGGAAAATGACACCTTCGACCGATATTCCGTTTGCTTGACCATTTCAAAATTCACTCTACAATTGTTTTCGTCTGATTTCACGACATTCAGATGTCGTTTGGTTGGTTTTTACCCCTGGACGCACCTTTAAACCCTAAAAAACTGCATATTCAGTAGTTTCAGGCAGACCGCACATCAGATTGACATTCCGTCTGTCGTACACATCACAAATAATAATAAGATGGTTGTCCTGTGATTTCAAGTCACTTTTGAGGTTGTTAGCTATGGATCTGACCGTTAAACACGCGTTTTGGTGTTTTATGACACTAAAAGTGTGTTTTCGGTCATCCCGGGCAAACAACACCTCCGATTGACGTTCTGTCTATTCAACCATTTCACAATTCACTATACGATTGTTTTTGTCTAATTTCACGACATTCGGATGTCGTTCAGTTGATTTTTACCCCCAGATGCACCTTTCTAAAGGACGTCAAACCTTTAAAACCCGCATATTCGGTAGTTCCGGTCAGATCGCATATCTGATTGCCGTTTTGTTTGCTCGTACACATCACGAATAATAATAAGATGATTGTTATGTGATTTCAAGTCATTTGGAGGTTGTTTACTATGGACATGACCGTTAAATGCACGTTTTGGTGTTTTATGACACTAAAAGTACGTTTTCGATCATCCTGAGAAAACAACACCTCCAATTGACATTCCGTCCGCTCGCCTATTTCAAAATTCACTCTATGATTGCTTTCGTATGATTTCATGACATTCAAATATCATTCGGATGGTTTTGACCCCCGAACACACCTTTTTAAAGGGCGTCAAACCTTTAAAACCTGCATATTCAGTAGTTTCGGGCAGACCACACATCCGATTGACATTTTGGCTATTCATACACATCAAAAATAATAATAAGATGGTTGTCCTGTGATTTTAAGTCATTCAGAGCTTGTTTTCTATGGATCTAACCGTTAAACGCACGTTTTGGTGTTTTTATGACACTAAAAGTGGGTTTTCAGTCATCTCGGGAAAATGACACCTCCGATTGACGTTCCTTCTGCTCACCCATTTCACAATTTACTCTACAATTGTTGCTGTTTGATTTTATGACATTCAGATGTCGTTCAGTTAGTTTTGACCCCCGGTCATACATTTCTAAAGGACGTTAAACCTTTAAAACCTGCATATTTGGTAGTTCTAGCCAGACCGCACATCTGATTGACATTCTGTCTACTCGTACATATCAACAATAATAATAAGACGATTTTCCTATGATTTTAAGTCATTCAAAGGTCGTTTGCTATGGATCCGACCGTTAAACGTGCATTTTGGTGTTTAATGACACTAAAAGTGCTTTTTCAGTCATCTCAGGAAAATGACACCTCCGATTGACATTCCGTCTGCCCACCCATTTCACAATTCACTCTACAATTGTTTATGTCTGATTTCATGACATTTGGATGTCGTTCGGATGGTTTTGACCCCAAGATGCACAGTTTTAAAGGTCGTCAAACATTTAAAACCCGCATATTCGGTAGTTCTAGTCAGACCACACATCTGATTGACGTTCCATATGCTCGTACACATCAAAAATAATAATAAGATGATTGTTCTATTATTTCAAGTCATTCAGAGGTCATTTGGTATGGATCTGACTGTTAAATGCGCATTTTGGTGTTTTATGACACTAGAAAAGCGTTTTCGGTCATCCTGGGAAAACGAATCCTTCAATTGGCATTTCTTCTACTCTCCCATTTGAAAATTCACTCTACGATTGTTTTCGTATGATTTCACGACATTCAGATGTCATTCGGTTGGTTTTGACCACAAGACACACCTTTTTAAAGGGCGTCAAACCTTAAAAAACTGCATATTCAGTAGTTTTGGGCAGTCTGCACATCCGATTGACGTTCCATCTACTCTCCACATCACAAATAATAATAAGATGGTTTTCCTGTGATTTCAAGTCATTCCGAGGTTGTTAGCTATGGATCTGGCTGTTAAACACGCGTTTTGGTGTTTTATGACACTAAAAGTGTGTTTTCTGTCATCCTAAGAAAACAACACCTCCTATTGACGTTCTGTCTACTCAACCATTTCACAAATCACTCTACGATTGTTTTTGTCTGATTTCATAGCATTCAGATGCCGTTCAGTTGGGTTTTACCCCCAAACACACCTTTTTAAAGGGCGCTAAACCTTTAAAACCCGCATATTCGGTAGTTCCGATCAGACCACATATCCGATTGAAGTTCTATTTGCTCGTACACATCACGAATAATAATAAGATGGTTTTCTTGTAATTTCAAGTCATTCAGATGTCGTTTTCTATGGATATGACCGTTAAATATGTGTTTTGGTGTTTTATGACTCTAAAAGTGCGTTTTCGGTCATCCTGGGAAAATGACACCTCTGATTGATGTTTCGTCTGCTCTCTCATTTCACAATTCACTATATGATTGTTTTTGTCTGATTTCACGGCATTTAAATGTCGTTCGGATGGTTTTGACCCCTAAACACACCTTTTTAAAGGGTGTTAAACCTTTAAAACCTGCATATTCGATAGTTCTAGGTAGACCGCACACTTGATTTACATTCCGTCTGCTCGTACACATCAAAAACAACAATAATACGATTTTACTACAATTTCAATTCATCCGGAGTTTTTTTCTATGGATTTGACCGTTAAATGTGCGTTTTGGTGTTTTTATGACACCAAAAGTGCGTTATCAGTCATCCTGAGAAAACGACACCTCCGATTGACATTCTGTATGCTCCCCCATTTCACAATCCACTCTATGATTGTTTTCGTTTGATTTTATGGCATTTAGATGTCATTCGGTTGGTTTTGACCCCCACATACACCTTTCTAAAGGGCGTTAAACCTTTAAAACCCGCATATTCAGTAGTTTCAGCCAGACCACACATTTGATTGACATTTCTTCTACTCGTACATATCACAGATAATAATATGACGGGTTTCCTATGATTTCAAGTCATTTGGAGGTCGTTTTCTATGGATATGACCGTTAAACACGCGTTTTGGTGTTTTATGACACTAAAATTGCGTTTTCAATCATCCTAGGAAAACGACGTCTCCGATTGATGTTCCGTCTACTCACCTATTTCACAATTCACTCTATGATTATTTTTGTATGATTTCACGACATTCAAATGTCATTCGGATGGTTTTGACCCCCGAACACACCTTTTTAAAGGGCGTCAAAGCTTTAAAACCTGCATATTCGGTAGTTTCTGGCAGATCGCACATCCGATTGACGTTTCATCTACTCGTACACATCACGAATAATAATAAGATAGTTTTCCTATGATTTCAAGTCATTCAGAGGCTATTTTCTATGGATCTGACCGTTAAACATGCATTTTGGTGTTTTGTGACACTAAAAGTGCGTTTTCGGTCATCCCGGGCAAACGACACCTCCGATTGATGTTCCGTCTGCTCGACCATTTCAAAATCCAATCTACGATTGTGTATAGGTACACCCAAATTATCCCCCTACCCACAGTGAAACCACTCTTTTTGGACACAATTTGGACTAAACTAACCCATCAGTTATCTGAAATTGAGAAGATTATACCAACAAGCGGGTAGTAACCTTCTTTTTAACCACCTCAAGAAGAGTAGGATTCAATCTCCATTGAAACTGCATAACAGGTTTGTATATTTCCTTTTAATGTATCCTATGCATGTATATTGAGGGATGATTCCAGGTAAATCATCCAAGGACGAGCCTATGTCTCTCTTATTCTTCCTAAGGACTCCTGAAAGTTTGGTTTCTTGTTTTGTGGGCACCCCTTTGTAATGATTACATGAGATGTTCATGCTATTCCAAGTAGTAATACTAGAGGTTTTCAGGAAAATGTTTGATTTACAGTGAAAGTGGGATATCCACACTTGAAAAAGTGCAATAAACAAGGTTTCATCAAGCAGTGTGTATGTGTCAACTTCATTAAATAATTTAGACTCATAAAAGCAGTCAAAAGACGATTCAAAAATTATTTTCAGTAGGTTTTAAGATCACATCAGTGGGTTCACATGCATTTTCATGAACAAAATTAGAATATTGTGCAAAAACTTCATGATTAATAGTTTTAGAATTTATTTCAACAAATTCAGCAGTGCTTTCACAAGAAAATTCAATATATATAACAGATTCAGAAGATGAAAAAGTTTCAGACAAGATTTCATCCATTCTAGGAGTACTTTCATAGAAAATTTCAGAGGTTTCGCATGCAAAATTCTCAAAATTTTCAAATCTGATAGTAGGTGATTTAAACTCACTAAGTTCATATTTCAAATCAATATCATAGTAGGTAGACATAAAAATCAACATTCAAAGTAGGTTTAACATCAAACAAAAGCTCGTTTTCAGAAGAATTTAATTATTGTTCAATACATGAAAAATCAAGAGATAATTTAGTTTAAAACCAGTCAATCATATTGACTTGGTGTGAATAATGATTTTCTGTTGGATATTTCATAAACTCAAAAATGTTAAGTGAACAACTTGGCAGAAAAATTCCAGTGAAAGTGTGCCTTTATATACATTGATGATAGATTTAGTAGTTTTCAGAAAAGTATTACCTAAAATTAAAGGTTCATGTGTATTGAACCTATCATCCTCCATATTAAAAACATATAAATCAACAAGGAATACCAGATCCTTCACTCTCACCAGCACATATTCTATTACACTAGTAAGTCTAGTTATGCTTCGATTAGCTAGCGGGATCATAACCCCAAAGGTTTTGAGTTCTCCAACTTGTAGTGTGAAGTAAACTGGGTGAGGCAACACATTAATAGTATCTCCTAAGTCTAACATTGCATCTTGGAACTCATACTTCCCTATTACACATGGAATTGAATAATTCCATGGATCCTTTTACTTTATAGGAAGAGCATGTTGAATCATTAAAGAGAAAATCCTCCCAAGGTTCACCTTCTCTTTTCCTTTCAGATTCCTCTTGTGGGTATACATTTCCTTTGATAAATTAGCAAATCATGGGTTTCTTTCAACTACATCCAACGAATGAATATTGCCTTGAGCCTTCCTAAAAGTCTCTAAGATCTCCGCCCTTCTTAGTTTCTCATTTTTCTTGTTTGGAGGATTGACTTGAGGATAAGGTAGTGGATATTTGGGATCTTTCAGGTCATTTTCAGTATTTTTTTCCATTCAAAGGCCCTATTATTTTTTTAAATTCCCCATGAGTTCTTTCAAATTTAATGTCTTCTATTAACACTTTTTCCCTAATAGTGGGCTTATTTACAATAACAGGTTGATCAATTTACATAGGTGATCATTTAATATGCTCTAAATTAGTGATTTCACGCATGACACTGCTCTCCAAATGTTTTGGTTTGGTAGCCATATCCTGTAGGTTGTGTATTTGAGTTCCACTCCTAATCTTATTAGAATTCACACTCTCTTTCCCTCTTGGAATGTAAATTTTCACTCCTTTGGTTCTTCAAGCTACTAATTTTAGTAGTCATTTTCCCCATTTGAGTTACCATGGTTCATAGTAATATTTGTTTTCTTTTGGACATTTCTTGTTGCTGTTTGACAATTTCCTCAAGGTTATTCCCAATTTTTTTTTAGTTTTTTGAGTGGGATAGAATTCTCTCACAGGTTGATTATTTTGCTCTTGGTATGGTTGGAAGTTCCCAAAAAGTGTATCAACATGCTCTTAATAGTATCTAGGTTGTTGGTTATTTTTTTGGCTTTGGAAAAATATCCCTATCTATTCAGTTCACCTATTCCTATCAATTTACTGATTTTCCAGCCTTGATTAAAGTTTTGATTTGATTGGCATGACTTATATTGGTTGTTTGGTTGGAAAGGCCTCACTAGAAAGATTCCATTGCAATTTTCATGTGAATCTTATAATTAGGGACATTGGTCATTGAGGTGGCCTACTGTGGAACAAATACCACAATGCATTTAGATTGGAATAGTTGGTTCAACTTGAGTTTGCGTAGGGGTAGTGTTGGAAAGCATCATTAGTCTCACCATGGTGGTAAGATCAGTCAAAACCTCTGATAGAGAACAAGGACTGACTACTTTGTATATAGAATAGTAGGAGAAGATACAAAGAGGAGGAAAAAGAAGGTGGGAGAAGACACTTTGAGAGAGCACTGTTTAGGCTCACCCAAACAATGTTTAACCACAACATTGTTTAGACACAACACTATTTAGACACACCCATTATGTATAGGCACACCCAAACAATGCACAATAGTTGTGTGAGACACCAAGTTGTGTGGGATTCATGACCCACATACGTGAATTTCTTGCATAGGATAAAAACCCAGACCACAACTGCAATTGAGGTCATGCATAGAGTAGAAAATGACAATCTTTAAAGATTCAATTCTCACCGGTGTTACTTTTATCTCAGGATTATATCCTCTTTGTTCCAATGGGATCAAATCCTAAGGGGGAGTATTTTTTGGCGCTCCCCCCTACAACAACCCCCACCCCCTATAGTAGCCTCCACCCCCACCTCCTATAGTTGCAACAACCCCCCTCCCCCCTGCACCATCCTCCCCCCTGCACTGCCCCAACCTCCCCCTCCCCTCCCCTAACCCCCTATAGCAACCTCCCCCCTACACTACCCCAGCCTCTTCCCCTGTACTACCCCAAAATTCCCTCCCCCCTATAGCAGCCTCCCCCACTCCACCCCTTGCAACAACACCCCCTTCCCTAGCCTTCCCCAGCCTGCCCCACCCCCTATAACATCCCCTCCCCTCCCTGCACACCCTACAACAGTCTCCCCCTCCCCCACCCCACCCCTACAACAACCCCCATCCACAGCCTCCCCTTCCCCCTACCCCAACCCCCCCTTCCCTACCCTACCCTCCCCTCCCCCCTGTAGCAGCCTCCCCCCACCCCCTGCAGGAACCCCCCTCCCCATCCTACCCCGGCCTCCCCTTAACCCCCTGCCCCAACCTCCCCCTACCCTGCCCTGCCCCAACCTCCCCTCCCCCCTTACAGTAGCCTCCCCCACCTCCTACAGCAACCCCTTCCCCCTACAACAACCCCCTAGCCCATTCCCATACGTCACAGCCCATATGACTAAATTGTCATTGTTACTTAACTGACTATATGATCTTTCTATACAATCACTTGATACCAAAATAGAGAAACCAACAAATTAAACTTAAAGAAAGATAAATCTTAATAAATTAAAGTGTTATGTAATATACCATGATTAATAATCAAGTAAACTTTAAAAAAATGAATTAAATAACAAGAAGTAAAATGATAAAACACAAAGAGGTGTAAATAGAACTAAAGGTTCAATAATAATTATTAATTCCTAATTCATGTATGATATTAAAATGGTAATGTAAATTACCTCATGCATGAGGTTCATCCTCATCTGGATCACCAATCCCACTACGATGTCCACCAGCTATATCTGAATCCTGTAATATATATAAATATTATGTATCTCAAGCATATCAATAAAAATCAATATGTGTATGATTTATATTCTTTTTTACCTATGGAACCACTTTTGTACCATCAACATGACATTGGTGTCGTCGCTTCATCGATATGTGCTGACATCCATGATAATTTCTCCTCATACTCCGCATGTAACTACTAAAAAGGATATTTAGGATAATCTTGAGAATATCTATGAAACAAATGTTAATGTAAAAAATCCAAACTAAAAAAAGAGTGATAAGTTTGAAGATGTGAAAATGGATAATGACGAAACCATTTATGATTTTTTAAAAACTTGTCATTAAAATTACATAAAACATCAATAATTTTGGAGAAAAATTAGAGGACACCACCATGTTCAAATAATGGGTCGGTAGGTAATGATACCCACATTTTATTTTTATCCAATAAAACCTAGGAGGTAAAGAAGAAATATTCATTTTGACACAAATTCAAGAAATATTTGGATGCATCATGAAGGGAGTGTGCCGATCAACACATGAAAATAGCCCAAAAAATTCCTTAAGAGACATAATATCACTAGGTTATGAAATGGATGAGAGGGAGATTGAGTAATCACACCAAACCACTATATGGTGTCATGCTTCATGTGAAAGGAGAATGTCCACCTATGGAGATGGAAATAGACAGAGCTAGGGGAATATGAAGAATGTGACCAGGCCCTTACAAAGTCCTCTTCATTGGAGAACTGGATGAGAAAATGTTAAGAGTCAATCAACCCCCTTGTGTGATGCTTACATTCTTATTGAAGACATCCACCATAGGTATATGATGCTTGAAATGCATGATCAATGAAGAATCAATCATAGATGACGCTTTAGAAAATTCAAGATGTGAGAGAACCACTAATGAATTTCCATCAACCACCCTTAGAACCTTCAGGAGATGTTTTATTTTTGAAATATTCACTAAGATAGGAGATTAATAAGACCCTATAGATACTGCTAGACCCTCCCCCGATGATGGAGGAGGAGACTCCTTTCCTATGCAAACAATATTTAATACATGGAATAAAAGAAAAATAACTATCATATATACCTACGTACCAATCAATCCTATATAAATATATTTTCAAATTATAATAGGTGTAAGATATAACAAGTGTATTTTTCTTTGTATTACAACAGGTGAAAAAAAACCCAACATATTTCCTTCAATCATCCACTTAAAGTCAACCAATCAATCCATTGAAAATTGAATGGCTATAAGATATAAATCAATGCACAATGTTGGAGTTTTAAACTCTTGATAATGAATTGGGAGGGATACCCACACAATAAGTGCACAAAAACTCTCAGAGAGGATTAGTCTCCTAGTCATCTACAACTAGAGTAATACCCAATATACAGACATGTATATAAAGTTGAAGTATATTCAAATGTTTTATTAGTAAGAGTAGTCCTTCTTAAGAACACTCTATAAAAAAAAGTTTAGGAAAGATTAAAAAGGGATTCAATAGGTTGAAAATGATTTCCTGAGACCAAACCTATGTTTCAAAAGCTCAGGCTTGAAATCCAAATCTATAATGTAATTCAATATAGGTTGGAATATTACCATAACCACTTAGGTTTGGTTTCGTTTTCACTTATTGCGGCATGGTCCATCTCCTTCATCCAATTTTGGAGTCATGTTACATTAGTTTCATTGCATTTATATAGGAAATTAGAAGATGTGATAAATATTAATGGATTTGTTTTCCTTGTTGTTGCAGATGCCTTACTTGGAAGAAGTGTTCCCTTTGTGTTTCTTGAGTGATTAAAAGATGATTACAATATTAAGAGTGAGGGACCACACCCTCTTAGTATTGATGGTAATTTATTCAAATAATATTTTAGCATTTCATACAATCTTGACAAGGAATTTGGACCAAGAATTAAAGATCATATGGCGGGAACCAAGAAAGGAGTAAGCTGTCCAAATTAAAAACTCAGATTGGGGAAATCAAAGAAGCAATGCGAACAACTTACTTGGAGGGGATTCGACTGTTGGTAAAGGGGGGTGACCATATTGGGGATCCATTATGGGGCATAGGGGCTCGACGACAGGGGTTCAACAGTGTGGATTGATGGGGTGGGAAAACTGACTAGGGCGGGATGACTCGACGGAGGTGAGAGGGTTGGACAACAGGACGCGATGAGGCTAGGAAGGTTCAATAGCGGTGGGATGGGAGGGCTCTACAGTGGGGTGAGATGGGACTGGGAGGGTTCGATGATGGAGAGATGGTCCGATGGTGGTGGGACAGTCTGATGGCACTATGGGGAGGTGGGGTCATGGGAAGGTTGTAAGGTCGGATCGTAGGAGAGGATCGCAGGGTCGCGAGAGGGGAGAGGAAAAATTGAGCAGGGGGGTTAAAAAGCATAGAAACCACTAAATATTGGTCATTAATAATATTAATAGAGACTGAAAAATGGCGGTCACCTGAATTCCCCCTCCACAAAAGCTTAAATTTCTACTAGTGATAACTTTAAAGAATGATAGTTGGCAGTGGTTGAATGGGTGTATAGGAAAAAAAAGGTGTGAAGTGGGACTGTAGGTTGGTTTTTCTCTGTTGTTTTTATGAATGGGTGTTAAAATGGATTTCCTTACCTTGGTCCCTACTTCCTTATTGCCTTGGAAATGTTTAGTGGCCTTTAGCCTTATGAAAATGGTTGCAGATGTTGTGCTTGTTAGTTGCCCGAGTAGTACTGGAATAAATTAAAGTGAACCCCTTAATTAATGAATAGTAAGTGGTTTAATGAAATAGGGGTTGAGTTTATGCTTTGGCAGTGTCTGTTTGTATGGTTGTGCATATAGGATAGCGGCAAAGTGGTTCTGGTGGGATGGTCATTTGTTTTGGGACCCATAGGTTGGGATGAGTTTTTTTTACTTATATGTATAAATTTTAGTTCCTTATGATTTCTATACACACCCCACCCTTGTTGATAACCATGTTCCGAACACCCCCATTTCATGGGGGAGGGCGTATTTCCCAACATCCCGGTGGGAGGACAGATGATTGGTTACTAACTTTCTTCCTTGCACCCTCTTCCGGGTTCTTACTTCTCAAGCGTATCTGGGCAGGCTGTAATGGCTTGAGGTTTACCATAGTTCAATATCTTTCGGGAAAGTTTTGTTGTGGACAAGGGTCCTAGGTGTTTGAGGGCCATTATTATTTTCCCAACTGTCTTAGGGATGAGTCCCAAGTGTCTTTAGGCAAGAGTCATGGCTGTTGTGTCCCAGGTGTCTGCAGGCGAGATATGTGGCGTGGTTATGGATCAGGTGTCTATGGGTGGGTTTTGCATGTGGTTAGAGGCCCATGTGTGTGCGAGAAGGTTGTGGAAGTGGGACTATATTTTAGAAGAGTGGTCACATCAAGACGTTAGCCATTAATAATGAGCATATAACTAGTGGGAAAGTGGTGCTGGGTACCCAAATGTTAATGTGTATATACTACTACTTTACTTAACTTATGTTATTTGGTGAGTGTGCCTTGGCGAGGTTGGGATGGTTAGTACTCCTTGGTAGGTGCTTTGAGGTTCTACTGTTCTCTCATAGGGGAATTAGTATGTTCCCCCACTTGTGCATGAGTGGATTTAGTTTTCCTAATGGGTATACTTGTATACTCACCCTACGTTTGTAAAACTATTTTCAGGTTTATAGGAGGACTTTGAGGACTGTGCTGGACCTTACTAGCTCGAGCATCGGGATAATTGTTGTGCTACTACTCAGTCTCTTTCTTTTGGTACTTTATTTGGTTCTTTGGTTGTACTTTTGTCACAATTTTCGTTTAAATCATGCATGGTTTGTATTTTTGTTTCCTTTATATAAAAGTTTGGTGTTGTTTGGGATTTTAAATGTCTTATCTCCTGATTCTGTTTTCATTAAAAAGGGAAATGCCTTCCATTTTGTGTGAGATTCTATACCCTTGGTGCTAGTCGAAACTTCAGGGCCTATTGAAGGAGGGGCTCATGGGTCATTATCTCTCCTTCATCTTGAAGAAGGAA
This sequence comes from Viscum album, assembly GCA_963277665.1. Classification (NCBI taxonomy): domain Eukaryota; kingdom Viridiplantae; phylum Streptophyta; class Magnoliopsida; order Santalales; family Viscaceae; genus Viscum; species Viscum album. The sequence continues at coordinate 2,022,127,076 of OY728127.1, forward strand.
GGATGTGACACTTTGTTGTCCCTTCCCTCATCTTGAAGAAGGTGAGTCATGATAGAATGATATCAGAGGCTGATGGTTAAGAGATATGATGTAGTTTAGATTAGACATAATGAGGATTGCATGGGATGGTAGGGAAACAATGTTAGACAATCTTGGTGTGTGAAATAGGCTGGGGAAGACCAGCTAGGACATGAGATTTTAGCCCCCCCTGTGATCCAATGCAAGGACTCTAGACCTATTGAATGACCAAGTGAGGCTACACTAATTATAGGGTAGAGACCCTAAAAAAGATACATGAATCATAATGACTTGCGTTCTTGTGTGTCTTGGGCATTTTGGGAATTTAATTTAAATAAAGCGTTAAAATAAATCTTAAAAGAAAATTTCATATTACTCGGGCTTAAGAGTTCCTTGTTTACCCTTTTCAGCTATGGCACTCGGACGTCGCCCACATATGGTATGAGAAGTTTAGGCCTAACATGATAACTTGGTTGATTAGCAGAGGGCCAATCGATAGGAGGGGGATGGATTGTGGAAAAATACCCTTCGTGCCTTCCAACAACAGACTCTAGGGAAGTACGAAGGCAACATTTCAGACTTAGAGATGGAGGTTTGGCTTGAGGAGCTGACAATCACCTTTACCTTGATCTATGCTCTGAGGGAGTACTGGGTTCCTCCAGTAGTGAGTCATATGTGAGGAGCATCGTGTCAATGGTGGATGCTTTAACTCAAGGAGAGGAAGGAGACCGATGTTTTATGGGCTAACTTTGAGAAGGAGTTTCGGGCAGAGTTTCTTTCCTCGATGATGAAGGACGAGAAGAGGCAGAAGCTGCTCTCCCTCCAGTAGGGGAGTATATCATTGAGGGAAATGGGGATCAAGTTCAAGGATCTCTTACACTTTTCTTTTAATCTATTTCTGAATGTGGAGTCACGAGCGAGACACTTGGAGGAGGCACTCCAGCCTTCTCTTTAGTATGTTGTCTCTCCCTTTACCCTAACGACATATTTGGAAGTTCAGAAGAAGGTCGAAGTAGCAGAGATACTACACTCACAGGGAGGTGTACCATGAGAGGGGAGCCAACCAAGTTCATCTAAGGGGAAAGTAGTCAGCAACATATCTTCGATGTTAGGGCCTTCCAAGTTTTGTCCAACGGGGAGTAGGCCTCAACAGTTCAGGTTTTGACCTCCTGATCCTCGCCCTTTATCATGGGCCCATGACTGAGGTGATTTTTATTTGGAGGACATGGAGATATTTATATCTAGTACCCAGTTCGAGCTTAGTATAGCGGGGGTGAGAAGGTTCAGAACCCACCTCAGTAGCAGCAGTTGCTGGTCAGACCTTTCCAGTAGTAGGGGTAGTGGGCTCCCACTCCACCGAGGGTAGACAGTGCTGGAGGAGTCCGACCTCAGGGTTCTCCTTAGGGACCTCAACCAGGGAAAGGTTGGGAATGTGTTAAATAGAAGAGGGGTAGGGGAGCTAGGCATGGTCAGTTGCACCCATTCTAACCCGTTCCTTGGGGGCTAGATGTAGAGAGACTTTCTGTTCCCCTGGTGTTGAGCACGTCGGTTGAAGGCCAAATCAGTCTGTTTGATGTTTTCTGGGGATGTAGACTGATGTTGGGGCCACATCAGTCTAGTGATGATCTTCTTATGATATATATACTTCCATATGATGTCATCCTTAGCATCAAATTGTTGTTTTCTATGCACACAGTTATCGACTACTTCTAGAGAAGAGTCGTGTTTTCAAGTGTGGATGACCAGTGTGTAGCTTTCATTAGTGAGATAATCTTCTAGGTGGGAAGTTGGTGTGTGGATCATCTTCTCTACTTGTCGGCTGAGATGTTAGTGGGATCAGAAAACATAGAGATGGTGGAGGTTCTGGGAGTTTTCGGGGAGTTCCTGGATGTTTTCCTCAAAGAGGTTATGACTCTTCCCCTCGACATGACGTTGAGTTTGGAATATACTGGCAACTCGGTGCCCATCCAATTTCGATGGATCCCTATCAAATGACACCTTTCGAGTTACAAGAGTTTCAGATTTAGGTTAAAGACCTAATGAAAAAGGGTTTTATCTAGCCAAGTGTGTCACCATGGGGTGCTCGAGTCTTGTTTGTGAAGAAGGTAGGAGGTGTTCTAAGGCTATTTATAGACTACCAGAGACTGAATCAGGTAACAATCAAGAGATGTTACCCCTTTATGAGGATAGATGATCTTCTTGACTAGTTAAGGGGATAAGGTTGGTTATCCAAGATAAATATGTGGTCTGGATATCACCAGTTGAGGGTGAAGGAGGGTGACATCCCAAAGACTGCTTTTTGGTGCAGGTATGAGCACTTCGAGTTCATGATCATGACCTTCGATGTTATGAATGCACCAATTGTGTTCATGGGGATCATGAAATCTATCTTCTGTAAGTTCCTGGTATAAGGCCCCAACCTTAAACATTACATAATCTTGAGCTAAGTCAATAATTCACATTGAGGATCTTTTCAGGTTTAGAGTTTTAGAGAATTAAGTCATAACTATTACATTACATTTCAAAAATTACAAAGTAGAAACTTATACTCAATTTCCATTTTTTTTCATAAAATAAAAACTCTTAAAAAAAGAGACATTCCTAGTTCCATGTTTTAGACAACATGAATTTTTCTTGATCCTATCCTTGACCCTATACATCTTTAAATCCTGTGAAAAACATTTCAAAACTTGGGATGAGCATAAAAATATTAGTAAGGGTTATAAAATAAAGAAAGAAAACATTAGTCCAACAATATATACAAAACATAATCTCTTTAACATACCTCATGAAATCATACGATTTATGAATAACACACAAAAATCATAAATCATAAAGGTAATTTGTGACATCCATAACATACTTACATTGTAGATTCCACAGCTACATAGGGATTTACACTTGGAATTCCCATCACAGTACATTCCTTAAATCTCTTATGAGAAATATTAACGTCTACCTCCGTCATGTTACCCAATGCATTGGAGAGCTATCTCGGGCTCACCCGCCCTAGGTTTATCACGGAACCACACGTATACGTAAACAATGACCAATAACCATAACATATTCATAACACATAAAACAAGCATAAAGGAAAGATAACATTTCCAAATTTCAATCACAATATATCATTTCAAGATATTGACATAATCAATGCTTTATCAAACCATTTTCAAAACCATTTAAAACATTTAATAAAGAGATTTTTGAATCAAAGTGTCCCATACAACTTTGAAGCTTTTAAAGGAATTAAAATTTTAAAACATTAATGTCCATATAAATAAATCCTTAAAAATATTTTGAAAACATGGTCATTAATGAGAAATATTTATAATAATAGATCATTAAAACATTTAAAACAATGTTTTAGTTAAAGAGTCCCTTACCATGTGAGAAAATACTTGAATAAAAATAATTACAGAATAAAATTAAATAAAGCTTATAATATCATGAGAATAAGGAGATTCATGATATAATATGTCAAAGGGTAGTATACACCCCATATAAAAGTGAATTTATGTATAAAAACAAATAAGTCTCAATGGAATGTAAATTGAGACAAAGTCCCTTATAAAGATCATATCCTTAGATTAAGAATAAATCAATGACATAATTATGTGTGAAAAATAAGAATAAAACCAATATAAGTGGATATTAAGTGTAAAATAATTAGAGGTCATTCACACATATTCATAGCATGAAATAATCAAGAAGAAGAAGTTTAACCCAAAGAATTGAAATTGGGTTAATAAGTTCTCTTACAAAAATTCGACAGCCTAACAGTGTCACTTTAAAATTAAGAAAATGAGTTGATGAGAGAGAAAAGGGTATCTAATCACATGGACATAAAATGTACAACAAAAATAATATATAAGAACATATCCCAATATAATAAAATTTAAATTAAAATACATGACATAAAATATGTCTTTGATTAAAAGAGTACGGTGAAAGGTTCCCTTACCGATTTGGTGACTTATGAAACATACACCACATGAAATAAGGATCATAAAATGAAGATACAAATACCCATAAATTAAATTATATTACAAAAATAATACAATCATGGGAAGTACATAAACCACACAAAAGGAAATAGTTACAAATATATCATGAATCTCACGGGAATAAAAAGTGAGATGAAAACCCCTTACCTCGTGTCCGACTTGACTCGTTTGTTCCTTGTTATTCCTGAATAATAAACTTAAGTTAATTTATAATTGATTCAGAAACTTTTTTGAGTTTTTTATTACTTTTATATCACTTATTACCTTACTATAACAATTATTAATTATTTTAGATCATATCGAATATTTTGTCGATGTTCGGAACTTGAGTAAAAAAATGAACTTTTTATAATTATAAATTGTCCATGTGGTCAAAAGTAAATTATCTCCAGAATGATATTCATGATTTAGATATCATATATATCATATATATTCAATATATATGTATTTAGAATAGTCCATAACATTTGGACATAAGAAATGAAATGCACCGTTCATGGAGACGGTAAACCGTACATACGCATGAACGCTACTTTCATTTATTTTTCATTTTTAAAGGAATGAAAACTAAATGATACATAGATATATTATAATTAAAGTATAATATATATGTTATATATGTTACATAAGTTCATAAATTCTATCATTTATACATTCCATGTATAGCATGAATGAGTCATATCACTTTTAGGGGGCGATAGTTTTCACTTTTTCAAATGAAATTATCGTATTTAAATGTTATGGAAAGCATAAAGGTATGCTATAAATGAAAAATACAGAATAATAGAGATAAAATAAATATCATATATATTATACATAATTATAGTGACATCATAATGGCCACCATAAGAGGTGGTAGAAGAATATTGAACAATCATCGTTTCGTGAGGCAATAGTTCACTGTCCACAGAAACATTATGTTCTAAGTCCATTAGATGGAGGTGTGTGTAAGTGTAGTTTGAATCATTATCTTAACAACATCCTAGTATATTTAGGATACTGTTGATATTATAAAATAATGTAATAAAGTGAGTTTAGGGGGTTGGAAAAGGAAAATAAAATAAAATAACTTGAGAGAAGATGTGTAATGGCTCAGACCCTCCTGGTCTAGTACTTTGCCAAAAACTTGGTCCCATCAAATAGTTCCACCAAATTTGTGGCACCAGTCATAGAGACAGCGTGAAGGTGGAACCTTGGTGGTCACACCATCATGGTTGCTCACTAAAACAGTGGAATCATGAGGGTGGCACTGTGATGGTGCACCATGACGGTGGCACCGAGAGGGTGCACTGTGATGGTGGAACTATGAGGGTGGAACCCTGAGGGTGGTACCATGACAGTGGCACCATGACCGTGGCACCACTTATGGCGTCTCACCAAACGGTGTCCCACCTTTTTTTCTTTTTCCATTTCTGCTCCCGCAAAGTATATTTTGACATAAGAGTGTTTTTTATACCCCTTTCAAAGCCATTAAAAGCCTATAAATGATATCTAAAATCCCCCAAGAGACAGGAAACCCTTAACTTACCAAAATGTGTGACTTTTTCCTCAGTGCCACACCCTTTTCTCGTAATTTCTAGTTCTGCTCCTATTATGCGTTTTCCTCTGTTTAAAGGAAACCCTTCAACTCACAGCTGTTATGGCCACCTCTTCGATGAGAATTATTAAATAAAAATTAATTCCATCATGTGTAACCATACAACCGTGTGGTGAAACCATGATACACCTTTAAATCCATTCAAGACTTCATATCCCGTAATTCCAGGATTTTACCTTTTATCACATGAGGATTCTTCCTTCTTCCTGGTTAGTCTTCCTTCCTTTCCTTGGTGCGTTTGGAGTCCCCCTTCTCGAGGCTAGTGGTGCGCCGATGCTGGAGCCTTTCCTTCTCACTCTTGGAGTCCTCGGAGTTCCTCACCTGCAAGTCGCGCATCCCCAGTTCTTGGCGTGTGGATAAAAACTTCGATCATTAATCATCTAAGTAGGATTTTTCCTTCATCTATCTTTACTTTGTATCATGTAGGGTGGGTATGATAATGTTTCCTTAAGGAATGGATGAAACCAAACCTTAACAAAGATAATAAACATGCTTTTAAAGAATGAAGGGGTGTGTTTGATGATGCTGCTGTACTCTTTTATCCTTGATTATATGTTGTGGATTTTATGATCTTATGTCCACTAAAAATCATGGCCATTGGTGGTCTTTCCTTGTGCACTAATGGACCCCTGTCTTCTGTGATGATTGAATGACTATAATATAGAAATTGGTTAATCACGTAAAATCAGTTGGTTAAATGGATGTAAAGTGAACAAGAATCATTGTGTGATCACCTCGGTTAGCCAAACAGAAAGAAGGAACTCAATGAATGGTGTGTTTGAATCTGGAAACTCCCTTGTTATATCTTGGTAATATGTGTGGTTGTTCTGCTTGATTCTGGTGGGGTGATGAGGATGGGGATGGGATCCCCTGCTGTGGTACAATTGTTGGTTTGTGGATCTGAGGCCATGAGGGGCCATATGTTAGAACTTGGTTTGGTTCCAGTACTTCGAGGGATCTCACAAATCCCTTTTATTGTTGTGACTTTACAAGAGAACCGAGTGTGAATGCTTAATATGCTGTTTGGTTTTTTTTCCTTCCTTAGATTGTGGCTATGCCTGTTAGTTGCCTAGTAGTGAAGAATTATTTAAATGGAACCACTTGAATGTGATAATAAGAATGGGTTCAATGGGAAATTGTTTTCTGGGAATGAGTTGTGACTTGGTTTTGGCTGTTGTGCTTTTATGAATGAATAGTAATGAGGGTGTTTGTGTATGGGATAGTTTTGGAACCCCTAGGTTGGGATGAGTGATTGTTTACCTATATGTATAATTTAGTTCTTATGTTTCTCATTCATGCCCCACCCAAGTTGAGAACTTTGTGATGAACACCCCCATTTCACGGGGAAGGGTGTTTTTCCCAACACTCCTATGAGTGGCTGGTTATTAGCTCCTTTTCTGCTCCCTTTCCCAAGTATCATAAGACTCTTTGGGTATGATGTGATGACCTGAGGTCCATTATAGCCCAAGATTCTCTGAGAAGGGTATTTGTGGTGGTTTTCCCAGGTGTGTGCATGCAGGTTGTTTCCCAAGTATCTTCGGGATGAGGCCCAAGTGCCTTCGGGCATGAAGGCAATTGTTTTGGACCAGGTGTCTGTGGGCGTGGTTATGTGTGGTTGTTGTGGCCCAGGTATATGCAGGTGGGATGTGTGGTTGTGGTGGCCCAGGTGTGTGTGTGTAGGGTATGACAGTGAGACTGCGGTGAGAATGGCAGGGGAGGTCTGACGCATAAGATGTCTTCAATAACCAGTGGGAAAGTGGTGCGGGGTACCCAAACATCTATGTGTTATTACTATTACCTTACTTGACTTGCGTTATTTTGGGAGTGTTCCTTGGTGATGTTTGGGTGGATAGTTTCCTTACTAGGTTCTTTGGTTATATCCTTTTCTCACAGGGCATTATAATGCCTCCCCACATGTACACGAGAGATTTTGGTTTTCCCTACTGAGTATACCTATATGCTCACCCTATGTATATAAAATTGATTTTAGGTTTTTAGGAGGATTTCGAGGACCGTTCCAAACCCTACTAGTTCGGACGCTGGGATCGTTGACGTTGCTGTTTTTATTTTATTTTGGTAATTCCCTTTGAAGTTTTCTTGTACTTGTAGAACTTTATTATTGGAACATGTATATGGGAATGGATTGTTTTGTCTTTAATTTTACTTTCACTTTTGGTGTTGTTGGGATTTATTATCTTATCTCTCGATCCTACTAAATAAAAAAGGGTAATGCCTTCCATTTGTATGTGTGATTCTATACCCTTGGTTCTAGTCACCACTTAGGGGCCTATTGAAGGAGGGTATCAAGGGTCATTATCTCTCCTTCAAATTGTGTAAGGAAGGGTTTGGCAATATTCTATCCCTTCCCTTATCTTAGTGAAGGCGGGTCGTGACAAGACGTTACCTTTAAATTGGGTAACTCCCTTTGGTTTGAACCAAAATGATTTCTTGAAGTGCCTTCTCCCTAAGTTAAGAATTCTAGGAGGAATATATGGATGTTGGGATCTTAATTGGGTAGAGTTTCAATGTCCCAAGGGGCTTGAAAGGTGTAAAAAATGGGTTAGAGGTGATGACCTTTTATAAGGGGGAGGAGGGTCTCTTTAGGAATGTTTGAAAGTATTATTTTATTATAAACTTATTTTCGGTTTCAAAAGTCCAAAACTTATTAAATTTGAAGATAAAATGACTCATGTTTGAAATAACATCATCCAATAATAATTGGACAGGTTCTGGATATTTTTTTAATTTTTAAAATCAATTTATTTAAATCATTCATTAATAAGGTAATCAAAACATCATCATTGTGTCATAAATAATTTTATTTATTTGATGTCTAAAAATTATAAATAAAATGCCATGATGTATGAAATATTTTTAGATTTAAAATGAATATTTATAGTCAAAAATATAACTTATATAACCCCATATAAAAATTATTTTACTAAAAGATATATGTTCATGTTACTTTTGTCTTTACTTTAAATTAATTAATATAAAGTGTCATTATCACTCCCAATTGGCTCCATGAGGTCCCAAAATCGACCCAAAGATTCCCTTGGATGAAAATATATCATCCAATATGGTCAGGAAAAGTTTAAGGGTAATTTAATATTATTATAATATTATTTTTTTACCCTTATTTACAAGATTTACCCTTTAACCATGATAAATAAACTATTTACTGAAGTAAATATTCATAATGTTTAAAAATAAAAGTTATCTATTTACACAATTTGGACCTCCTGATTCAAAATATGGAGTCCATTTTTCCAAATTCAAAATACATAAGTGGTAGAAATTAATTTAAAATTAATTCCTGTTATCAAAACAAAAAGCGTTTTTTTAAGAAATAATACCTATCAAAAGATTGACCTTTGTTTATGTCCAATTTAAGAGTGAAATTACTTAAAATGAACAAAATTGGATTAAATGGTAAAAATATAATCTAATTATACTTTAAAACCAATTAAAATAACAATCTAAATATATAAATAAATTAGATGAAAATGCAGTTTTGAATTAAAATGCAGTATTTTTCACTATTCATTAAAAAATTAACATTATCAGAAAAATACCAAAAATTTACCCAAAGTAAATTTTGACATCCCGATTCTAAATAAGAATTTTATTTTGTTAAATATAACATATTAAAGTGACAAAAAATATATTTAAAAAGGGTTCACCATCAAAAGGCAGTAAATCGACCTTTTAAAGAATGTTAGAGTATTTATACTTAAAATTGGATTCATTCACATTTTAAGCCTCTAACTTTTATTAGATAAATGTAAAAACATTAAAAAAACACGTGTAATCATATTTTAGTTAGTTCTATTAATTCTTTCCAATACAATGTCTATTCATTAACTACCATTTAAAATAATAATATTATTTATTATTTTTCGGTATAACTCAAAATTGTGTTCATTGTAAGATTTCGGAGAAATATGTTGTTGTGTGTTGAGTAAAGAATCCGACAAAGCATAAAATTTAACATTAAATTAATATATTATTCATAAGTATTAATAGAAATAAAAAATTATTATTTTATAAATACCCGGGTCGTTACATCCTTCCCCCCTTTTGGGAATCACATCCTTGCAATTTTAAAATTGGGCCTAAAAACTTCATTGAAAGTCCCACATCGAAAAAGAGTCAATAAAACTATTACTTTAAGAGAAATAAAGAGAAGTAAAAAGGTCACCCGAGATAACACATACTAAGATTCCATGTAGAAAAACATAGATATGGAAGAGAAACTAACTATCAAGTTCTGATGGAGAGTGATATAAAACATGATCAAGAGAAAATTAACAATATGAAAACCATAAACTTGTGATGGGTTAAATTGTCTTTGATTCCCTATTAGTAAAAGTTAACGAAAAATGTTTTTGTTTTAAGTTACCTTTCATAAAGTTGAGAAATTTATTTATGAGATTGACTAAGAACATAAGGAAATATTCTTACCTTTCAAGTAGAGTTTCATCCCTTAATAAATTTCTTCCACAAACTCATATTTTCTCCAAATGATGAGTATTCATGATGACATGGTCACACCTGAAGCACTAGAATCAACTTATAAATAATCACATAATCCACAAAAGAAGAACTATATATTTCCCCTGTCTCTAGACATTAACCAAAACCAAAAAGGTTAGTATGATATTAGATAATCCCCAAAAAGGACAATCCTTTATAAAAAGAAATACTACTCTTAATCTCCAAAATTCAACAAAATGTACCCAAATTTCAATAAAGACCATTAAATACACAATTGTCCTTAAAATTCTTCAAAATAATCCAAACTAAGTTTGAAACCCAAAATTCAGAAGGATTTGATCACATAGTCTTCCATGATAAAGCTTAAAATTTATCTCCAAATAACATCGAATACTCTTAAAGTTTCATACTAAAGTGTAATTAACCTATTCACATATTCTCTATGATAGGTTAATCATTTCCATAAATAACCCAAATCGCTATATGTCCACAATAAATACATAGATTCTTTCAAAATAAAATTTCAACCATTACTCCAAAAATGAGATCCCATAGTATTCTATTTCCCTTAAGCATATAATGTTCCAAAAGAGCAAACATCTTCTAAAATAACCTTTTTCACTTAATCACCAAATCATTTTCCTATACTAAGGATATCTATTTGATAAAACTTAAGTTCCCAAAATCAACTTATTCTTGATCTATAAAATCATTTAACTAAAAAGAATAAGTCATAATAATCAGGGACTTCATGTAGGCTAGTGGTAGGTGATGTGCCCTTTTCACCCTTTGGTTGTGGGTTCGATTCCCATGGCCTTGTTGGACGCAACGGGTTGTCACCCATATTACAGGTTGTCCTTTTTATAAAACTCAAAATAACCCTAACATGATTTAACCTCAAAGGTTTTGTTATACCTTTCATTTTTATCCCAACACATTAAGACCTCAACATATTAATTCATAAAGCCTTATATATATTTTCCTTTTTTTATTTCACCTCCATATGATAAAATAAAACTATTCTTAATAGAAAGAACATCATACCTTCATCATGGTGTCCATATGGTTTCATCATCATATTGTTCACGTAGGTAGAAGGTCCATGCACTGAAATAATGATTTAGAGATCCTTCAAAATCATTTGCTTCCTTCATCCAAATACACCTTGTATAACTTGGGTCATATAGGTGTTCTCAGAAAAATAGTTTCGGAAAATAATCACGTATGACATATAATTTCAAAACATATGATAAAACATGACTTTTATAAAATAGTCAGACCAAGTTTTAGTTGAAACTTTCAATCAATGGTCCTTTTAAAATACCATAAGTATGTGCTGAGAGACTATATTGTAAAATAAAATATAAATAGGTTGCGCAAGGGTCTCCTTATTCATCACCTTTTTCAAAATCATAATATGCTTTAAAATCTTGTGATAAGGTAAGATATTTGAAAATGACTTGATAATATTTACCTTTCTTGAAAATATAAGAATATTGTGAAAATAGGATTTGATTAAATACAACCCATGATCCACTATGATATCGAGGTATAGTGTAGGTGTTTGATATCTCAAACAACTGCTTGCAAGTGAGTTGTATGCTATAAAAAGTTTCACAATCATCTGAACATGACTTTACAATAATTATTTTAAGCATGTCATTAGAAAGAGATAGTAATGTTGTTTGAGATCCTCCTCCTTCCATTTGTAACTGACTTTCCTTGAACTAAAAAAGTTATAAAACAAGGATTTAACTGAAATAATAGACATAGGAACTAACCATGTGTTTAAAACTCATAATCCCTAAAGTTGTCTAAACCAACCTTTGATACCAACTATAAGGCCCCAACCATAAACATTAAATAATCTTGAGATAAGTCAAGAATTCACATTGAGGATCCATTCAGGTTTATAGTTTTAGAGAATTAGGCCATAACTATTACATTACATTTCAAAAATTACAAAGTAGACACTTCTACTCAATTTCCATTTTTTTTTATAAAATAAAAACTCTTAAAAAAAGAAACATGTCTAGTTCCATGTTTTAGACAACATGACTTTTCCTTGATCCCATTCTTGACCCTATTCATCTTTAATTCCTGTGAAAAACATTTCAAAACTTGGGATGAGCATAAAAATATTAGTAAGGGTTATAAATTAAAGAAAGAAAACATTAGTCCAACAATACATACAAAACAAAATCTCTTTAACATACCTCATGAAATCATATGATTTATGAATAACACACAGAAATCATAAATCATAAAGGTAACTTGTGGCATCCATAACATACTTACATTGTAGCTTTAACAACTACATAGGGAGTTACACTTGTAATACCCATCGCATTATATTCCCTAAATATCTTTGGATAAACATCTACATTTACCTCTGTCATGTTACCCAATGCATTGGAGAGTTATCTCGGGCTCACCCGCCCTAGGTTTATCACGGAACCAACCGTATACCTAAACAATACCCAATAACCATAACATATTCATAACTCATAAAAAAAGAATAAATGAAAGATAAAATTTTCACATTGCAATAAAAAATATATCATTTCAAGATATTGACATAATCAATGTTTTATCAAACCATTTTCAAAACCATTTAAAACATTTAATAAAGGGATTTTTGAATCAAAGTGTCCCATACCACTTTGAATATTTTAAAGGAATTAAAATTTTAAAACATTAATGTTCATATAAATAAATCCTTAAAACCATTTTGAAAAAATGGTCATTAATGAGAAATATTTATAATAATAAATCTTTAAAACATTTAAAACAATGTTTTAGTTAAAGAGTCCCTTACCATGTGAGAAAATACTTGAATAAAAATAATTACAGAATAAAATTAAATAAAGCTTATAATATCATGAGAATAAGGAGATTCATGATATAATATGTCAAAGGGTAGTATATACCCCATATAAAAGTGAATTGGTGTATAACAAAAAATAAGTCTCAATGGAATGTAAATTGAGACAAAGTCCCTTACAAAGATCGTATCCTTAGATTAAGGATAAATCAATGAAATAATTATGTGTGATGAATAAGAATACACCCAATATAAGTGGATATTATGTGTAAAAAAATCATAGGTCATTCACACATATTAATAGCATGACATAATCAAGAAGAATAAGTTTAACCCAAAGAATTGAAATTTGGTTAAGAAGTTCTCTTACATAAATTTGACAGCCCAACAACATCAATTTAAAATTAAGAAAATGAGTTAATGATAGATAAAAGGGTATCTCATAATATGGACATAAAATGTACAAAAATAAGGATATATAAGAACATATCCCAACTTAAGAAAATGGAAATTAAAAGACATGACATAAAAGATGTCTTTGATTAAAAGAGTATGGTGAAAGGTTCCCTTATCGATTTGGTGACTTATGAAACATACACCACATGAAATAAGGATCATACAATGAAGATGAAAATACAAATAAATTAAATTATATTACACAAATAATACAATCATGGGAAGTACATACACCGCACAAAAGGAAATAGTTTCAAATATAGCATGAATCTCACAGGAATAAAAAGTGAGATGAAAACCCCTTACCTTGTGTCCGACTTGACTCGTTTGTTCCTTATTATTAATGAATAATAAACTTAAGTTAATTTATAATTAATTAATAACATTTTTCAAGTTTATTATTACTTTTATATAACTTATTACCTTACTATAACAATTATTAATTATTTTATTTCATATCGAACATTTTTTCAATGTTCGAAACTTGAGTAAAAAAATAAACTTGTTATAATTACAAATTGTACATGTGGTCAAAAGTACATTATATATAGAATGATATTAATGATTTAAATATCATATATATCATATATATCCATTATATATTTATTTATAATAGTTCATAAAATTTTTACATAAGAAATGAAATGCACCGTTCATGGAGACTGTATGCCGTACGTACGCATGAACACTAATTTCATTTATTTTTCATTTTAAAGGAATAAAAACTAAATGATACATAGGTATATTATAATTACAGTATAATATATATGTTATATATGTTAAATAACTTCATAAATTCCATCCTTTATATGTTCCATGTATATTATGAACGATTCATATCACTTTGAGGGGGCGGTAGTCCGCACTTCCTCAAATGAAATTATTGTATTTACGCGTTATGGAAAGCATAAAGGTATGCTGTAAATGAAAAATACAGAAGCATATAGATAAAATAAATATCATAAATATCATATATAATTATATTTATATCATAATAGTCACCATAAGAGGTGGTAGGAGAAGATTAAACAATTATCGTTTCGTAAGGCAGTAGTTCGCCGTCCACATAAACAGTATGTTCTAAGTCCATTAGATGGAGGTGTGTGTAAGTGTAGTTATAATCATTCTCATAAAGACATATTAGTATATTTAGTATACTGTTTTTGTTATAAAATAATGTAATAAATTGAGTTTAGGGGGTTGGAGAAAGAAAATAAAATAAAAGAACTTGAGAGAAGACGTTACCTTTAAATCGGGTAACTCCATTTGGTTTGAACCAAAATGATTTCTTGAAGTGCCTTATGCATAAGTTAAGGTTTCTAGGAGGAATATAGGGATGTTGGGAGATTAATTGGGTAGATTTTGTATGATCAAAGGGGCTTTAAAGGAATGATAAATGGGTTATAGGTGATGGACTTTTATAAGGGGGAGGATGGGCTCTTTAGGAAAGTTTGAAAGTATTATTTTATTATAAAAATATTTTCGGTTTCAAAAGGTACAAAACTTATTAAATTAGAATATAATATGACTAATGTTTTAAATAAAATCATCCAATAATATTTTTATAGGTTTTGGATATTTTTTTAATTTTTATAATCTTATTTATTTAAATCATTCATTAATAAGGTAATCATTGCATCATTATTGTGTCATAAATACTTTTATTTATTTGATGTCTAAAAATTATAAATGAAATACCATGATATTGGAAATATTTTTATATTTAAAATTAATATTTATAGTTTAATATATAACTTATATAACCCCATATAAAAATTGTTTTACTAAAAGATACATGTTTATGTTACTTTTGTCTTTACTTTAAATTAATAAATATAAAGTTTCATTATCACTTCCAAGTGGCTCCATGGGGACCCAAAATCGACCCAAGGATGAAATTTGTGGGAAATATCTCATCCAATATGGTTATTAAAAGTGTAAGGGTAATTTAATATTATTATAATATTATTTTTTTACCCTTATTTACCAGATTTACCCTTTAACCATGGTAAATAAAATATTTACTGAAGTAAATATTCATAATGTATAAAAATAAAATTTACCTATTTAAAAAATTTGGACCCCCTAATTCAAAATATGGAGTCCATTTTTATAAATTCAAAACACATAAGTGGAAGAAATTAATTTCCGTTATCAAAATAAAAGCTTGTTTTTAAGAAATAATACCTATCAAAAGATTGACCTTAGTTTATGTCCAATTTAAGAGTGAAATTATTTACAATGACTAAAATTAGATTAAATGGTAAAAATATAATCTAACTACACTTTAAAACTAATTAAAATAACAATCTAAATATATAAATAAATTAGATGAAAAGACAGTTTTGAATTAAAATGCGGTATTTTTCACTATTCATTAAAAAATTAACTTTATCAAAAAAATACCAAAAATTTACCCAAAGTAAATTTTGATGTCCCGATTCTAAATAAGAATTTCATATTGTAAAATATAACATATTAAAGTGACAAAAACTATATTTAAAAAGGGTTCTCCATCAAAAGGTGGTAAATCAACCTTTTAAAGAATATTAGAGTATTTATGCTTAAAATTGAATTCATTCACATTTTAAGCCTCTAAATTTTATTAGATAAATGTAATAATATTTAAAAAACATATTTAATCATATTGTAGTTAGTTCTATTCATTCTTTCCAATACAACATCTATGCGTTAACTATGATTTAAAATAATAATATTATTATATTATTTTTTGGTATAACTCAACGTTGTGTGTAATGTAAGATTTCGAAGAAATCTATTGTTGCGTGTTGAGTATGGAATCAGAAAAATCATCCCATTTAACATAAAATTAATAACTTATTCATAATTATTAATATAAATCAAAAAGTATTATTCCATAAATACCTGGGTCGTTACATCCTTCCCCCCTTTTGGGAATTGTGTCCTCGCAATTTTAAAATTAGGCTCGGAAACTTCATTGAAAGTCCCACATCGGAAAAGAGTCAATAAAACTATTACTTTAAAAGAAATAAATATAAGTAAAAAGGTCACCCGAGATAACACATGCTAGGATTCCATGTAGGAAAACATGGATATGGAAGAGAAACTAACCATCAAGTTCTGATGGAGAGTGATAGAAAACATGATCGGGAGAAAGTTAAAAATCTAAAAACCATAAACTTGTGATGGGTTAAACAGTCTTTCATTCCCCAATAGGAAAATTTAATGAACAAATTTTTTGTTTTAAGTTACCTTTCATAAAGTTGAGAAATTTATCTATGAGATTGACTAAGAATATAAGGAAATATTATTACCTTTGAAGTTGAGTTTCATCCCTTAATAAATTTCTTCCGCAAAATAATATTTTCTCTAAACGATGAGTATTCATGACGACATGGTCATAACTGAAGCACTAGAATCAAATTATAGAGAATCAAATAATCCATAAAAGAATAACTATATATTTCCCCTATCTTTATACATTAACCAAAACCAAAAAGGTTAGTATGAGATCAGATAATCCCCAAAAATGATAATCCTTTATAAAAAGAAATACTACTCTTAATCTCCAAAATTCAATAAAAAGTACCCAAAGTTCAATAAAGACCACTCAATACACAACTGTCCTTAAAATTCTTCAAAATAATCCAAACTAAGTTTGAAAGCCAAAATTCATAAGGATTTGATCACATAGTCTTCCATGATAAATCTTAACATTTATCTCCAAATAACATCGAATACACTTAAAGTTTCATACTGAAGTGTAATTAACCTAATTACATATTCTCTATGATAGGTTAATCATTTCCATAAATAACCCAAATTTCTATATGTCTACAATAAAAACATATATTCTTTCAAAATAAAATTTCAACCATTACTCCACAAATGAGATCCCATAGTATTATATTTCCCTTAAGCATATAATGTTCCAAAAGAGAAAACATCTTCTAAAATAACCTTTATCACTTAATCACCAAATAATTTTCCTATACTAAGGATATCCATTTGATAAAACATAAGTTCCCAAAATCAACTTATTCTTGATCCATAAAATCATTTAACTAAAAAGAAAAAGTCATACTAACCAGGGACTTCACGTAGGCCAGTGGTAGGTGATGTACCCTTGTCGCCTTTGGTTGTGGGTTCAATTCCCATGGCCGTGCCAGACGCGATAGGTTGTCACCCATCTTACGGGTTGTCCTTTTTATAAAACTCAAAAATAACCCTAACATGATTTAACCTCACAGGTTTTCTTATACCTTTCATTTTCATCACAAAACATTAAGACCTCAACATATTAATTCATAAAGCCTTATATATGTTGTACTTTTTTTTATTTCACCTCCATATGATAAAATAAAACCATTCCTAATAGAAATAACATCATACCTTCATCATGGTGTCTATATGGTTTCATCGTCATATTGTTCACATAGGTAGAAGGTCCATGCATTGCAACAATGATTTAGAGATCCTTCAAAATCATTTGCTTCCTTCATCCAAATACACCTTGTACAACTTGGGTCATATGGGTGTTCGCAGAAAAATAGTTTCAGAAAATAATCACGTATGACATATAATTTCAAAACATCAAATAAAACATGATTTTTATAAAACAGTCAGACTAATTTTGAGTTGAAACTTTCAATTAATGGTCCTTTTAAAATACCATAAGTATGTTCTGAGAGAATATATTGTAAAAGAAAATATAAATAGGTTATGAAAGGGTATCCTTCTTCAGAACCTTTTTCAAAATCATAATATGCTTCAAAATCTTGTGATAAGGTAAAACATTTGAAAATGCCTTGATAATATTTACCTTTATTGAAAATTTGATAATATTGTGAAAATATAATTTGATTAAATACAAATCATGATCCATGATGATATTGAGGTATAATGGAGGTGTTTGATATCTCAAACAATTTCTTGAAATTGAGTTGTATTCTAGAAAAAGTTTCATAATCATCTGAACATGACTTTGTAATAATTATTGCAAGCATGTCATCATGAAGAGATAGGAATGTTGTTTGAGATCCTCCTCCTTCCATTTGTAACAAACTTTACTTGATCAGAAAAAGTTATAAAACAAGGATTTAACTGAAATAATAGACATAGGGACTAAATATGTGGTTAACAAAAACTCATAATCCCTAAAGTTGTCTAAACCAACCTTTGATACCAGCTATAAGGACCCAACCTTAAACATTACATAATCTTGATCCAACCCAAGAATTAACATTGAGGATCTTTTTAGGTATATAGTTTTAGAGAATTAGGCCATAAATATTACATTATATTTCAAAAATTACAAAGTATGCACTTCTACTCAGTTTCCATTTTTTTCATAAAATAAAATCTTTTTAAGAAAAAAGAAACATGTATAGTTCCATGTTTTAGACAACATGACTTTTCCTCGATCCCATCCTTGACCCTATTCATCTTTAAGTCCTGTGAAAAACATTTAAAAACCTGGGATGAGCATAAAAAGCTTAGTAAGGGTTATAAAATAAATAAAGAAAACATTAGTCCAAAAATATATACAAAACACAATTTCTTTAAAATACCTCATGAAATCATACTATTTATGAATAACACACAGAAATCATAAATCATAAAGGTAACTTATGAAATACATAATATACATACATTGTAGCTTTGACATCTACATAGAGAGTTACACTTGGAATACCCATCACATTATATTCCCTAAATCTCTTAGGAGAAACATTAACGTTTACCTCTATCACGTTATCCAATGCATTGGAGAGCTATCTCGGGCTCACCCTTCCTATGTTTATCATAGAACCACCTGTATAGGTAAACAATGCCCAATAACCATAACATATTCATAACAAATAAAACAAGAATAAAGGAAAGATAACATTTCCACATTTCAATCACAATATATCATTTCAAGATATTGACATAATCAATTCTTTATCAAACCATTTTCAAAACCATTTAAATCATTTAATAAAGATATTTTTGAATCAAAGTGTCCCATCCACTTTGAATATTTTAAAGGAATTAAAATTTTAAAACATTAATGTCCATATAAATAAATACTTAAAACCATTTTTAAAACATGGTCATTAATGAGTAATATTTATAAGAATAAATCTTTAAAACATTTAAAATAATGTTTTAGTTAAAAAGTCCCTTACAATGTGAGAAAATACTTGAATAAAAATAATTATAGAATAACATTAAATAAAGATTATAATATCATGAGAATAAGGAGATTCATGATATCATATGTCAAAGGGAAGTATATACCCCATATAAAAGTGAATTGGTGTATAATAATAAATAAGTCTCAATGGAAGGTAAATTGAGAGAAAGTCCCTTACAAAGATCGTATCCTTAGATTAAGGATAAATAAATGACATAATTATGTGTGAAAAATAATAATGCAGCCAATATAAGTGGATATTAAGTGTAAAAAAATCATATTTAATTTACACATATTCATAACATTACATAATCAAGAAGAAGAAGTTTAACCCAAATAATTGAAATTGGGTTAAGAAGTTCTCTTACAGAATTTCGACAGCCTAATGGCGTCGCTTTAAAATTAAGAAAATGTGTTGATGAGTGAGAAAATGGTATCTCATCACATGGAAATAAAATATACATAAATAAGGATATATAATAACATATCCAAACACAAGATAATGTAAATTAAAAGACATGACATAAAAGATGTCTTTGATTAAAAGAGTACGGTGAAAGGTTCCCTTACCGATTTGGTGACTTATGAAACATACACCACGTGAAATAAGGATCATAAAATGAAGATGTAAATACCCATAAATTAAATTATATTACAAAAGGGTAATATATACACCACATAAAGGGAAATAGTTTCAAATATAGCATGAATCTCATGGGAATAAAAAGTGAGATGAAAACCCCTTACCTCGTGTCCGACTTGACTCGTTTGTTCCTTGTTATTCCTGAATAATAAAATTAAGTAAATTTATACTTGATTCAGAAAATTTTTAAATTTTATTATTCCTTTTATATCACTTATTACCTTACTATAACAATTATTAATTATTTGAGTTCATATCGGAGATTTTGTCGATGTTCGGAACTTGAGTAAAAAAATGAACTTGTTATAATTAAAAACTATCCATGGGGACAAAAGTACATTATATTTAGAATTATATTCATGATTTAGATATCATATATATAATATATATCCAGTATATACGTATTTATAATAGTCCATAACATTTGGATATAATAAATGAAATGCACCGTTCATGGAATTTGTAAGCCGTATGTATGCATGAATGCTACTTTCATTTATTTTTCATTTTTAAAGGAATGAAAACTAAATTATACATAGGTATATTTTAATTAAAGTATAATATATATGTTATATATGTTACATAATTTCATAAAGTACATCCTTTATACGTTCCATGTATAGTATGAACGAGTCATATCACTTTGAGGGGGCAGTAGTCCGCACTTCCTCAAATGAAATTATCGTATTTACGTGTTATGGAAAGCATAACAGTATGATGTAAATGAAAAATACATAATAATAGAGATAAAATAAATATAATATATATCATATATAATTATATTGACATCATAATTACCACCATAATAGGTGGTAGGAGAAGATTGAACAATCATCATTTCGTGAGGTAGTAGTTCCCCGTCCACAGAAACAATATGTTCTAAGTCCATTAGATGGAGGTGTGTGTAAGTTTATTTCTAATAATTCTCATAAAAACATACTAGTATATTTAGTATACTATTTTTTTTATAAAATAATGGAATAAAATGAGTTTAGGGAGTTGGATAAGGAAAATAAAATAAAAGAACTTGAGAGAAGACGTTACCTTTAAATCGGGTAACTCCCTTTGGTTTGAACCAAAATGATTTCTTGAAGTGCCTTATAAATAATATAATACTTCTAGTATGAAGAGAGGGATGTTGGGATATTAATTAGGAAGAGGTTAGATGAGCCAAGGGGCTTGAAAGGTGTGAGAAATGGGTTAGAGGTGATGACCTTTTATAATGTGGAGGAGGGGCTCTTTAGGAAAGTTTGAATGTATTATTTTATTATAAACTTATTTCAGTTTATAAAGATCAAAAACTTATTAAATTCTAAGATAATATGAATAATGTTAGAAATAAAATCATCCAATAAGAATTGGAAAATTTTGTATATTTTTTTAATTTTTATAATCTTATTTATTTAAATCATTCATTAATATGGTAATCACTGCATCATCATTGTGTCATAAATAATTTTATTTATTTGATGTATAAAAATTATAAATAAACTACCATTATGTAGGAAATATTTTTATATTTCAAATTAATATTTATAGTTGAAGATATAACTTATATAACCCCATATAAAAATTGTTTACTAAAAGATATATGTTTATGTTACTTTTGTCTTTACTTTAAATTAATTAATATAAAGTGTCATTATCACTCCCAAGTGGCTCCATGAGGTCCCAAAATCTACCCAAGGATGACCTTGTTCAGAAATATCTCATCCAATATGGTTAATAAAAGTGTAAGGGTAATTTAATATTATTATAATATTACTTTTTTACCCTTATTCACCAGATTTACCCTTTAACCATGGTAAATAAAATATTTACTGAAGTAAATATTCATAATGTCTAAAAATAAAAGTTACCTATTTAAAAAATTTGGACCTCCTGATTCAAAATTTGTAGTCTATTTTTCCAAATTCAAAACACATAAGTGGAAAAAATTAATTTAAAATTAATTCCCATTGTCAAAACAAAAAACATGTTTTTAATAAATAATACCTATCAAAAGATTGACCTTTGTTTATGTCAAATTTAAGAGTAAAATTACTTCCAATGACCAAAATTGGATTAAATATTAAAAATATAATCTAATTACACTTTAAAACCAATTAAAATAACAATCTAACTATATAAATAAATTAGATGAAAAGACAGTTTTGAATTAAAATGCGGTATTTTTACTATTCATTAAAAAAATTAACTTTATCTGAAAAATACCAAAAATTTACCCAAATTAAATTTTTATATCCCAATTCTAAAAAATAATTTTATTTTGTCAAATATAACATATTAAAGTGACAAAAACTATATTTAAAAAAGGTTCTCCATTAAAAAGGTAGTAAATTGACCTTTTAAAGAATATTAGAGTATTTATGCTTAAAATTGGATTCATTTCTCATTTTAAGCCTATAAATTTTATTGGATAAATGTGAAAACATTTAAAAAACATGTGTAATCATATTGTATTTAGTTCTGTTAATTCTCACCAATACAATGGATATGCGTTAACTACCATTTAAAATAATAATATTATTATATTATTTTTCGGTATAACTCAACGTTGTGTGCAATGTAAGATTTAGGAGAAATCTGTTATTGCGTGTTGAGTACGGAATCGAAAAAAGAATCCCCTTTAATATAAAATTAATATCTTATTTATAAGTATTAATAGAAATAAAAATGTATTATTCTATAAATACCTAGGTTGTTACACCTGGACCAGTTCGTCATCATGATCATCAACGATATTCTGATTTACTCAATGTCATAGGAGGAGCACACTGAGCACATCAAGACAGTCTTGTAGGTCCTCTGACACCACCAGATCTATGAGAATTTGTCCAAGTGAAAGT
Organism: Viscum album; assembly: GCA_963277665.1. Classification (NCBI taxonomy): domain Eukaryota; kingdom Viridiplantae; phylum Streptophyta; class Magnoliopsida; order Santalales; family Viscaceae; genus Viscum; species Viscum album. The sequence goes on from OY728127.1 coordinate 2,022,150,127, forward strand.
TCTATATGTGATAGGTTCGCTTACTTGGACATGTGGTGTCTTAGAAAGGGATAGAAGTGGACCCATCAAAGGTTGAGGTGGTTGTTTCTTGGGCCGCACCAAAGAATGTGGTAGAGGTTCGCAGCTTCCTAGGTCTAGCAGGCTATTATTGGAGGTTTATTCCTAACTTCTCTTGAGTTGTGACTCCATTGAAACCTTTGACTGGAAAGGACCAGGCCTTCGTGTGGAGTGGGAAGTGTCAGGAAGCTTTCAGCTACCTGAAGGGGAAGCTAGTTAGTGCTCCAGTGCTTAGGTTTCTAGAGGAAGGGGTGATGTTTGATGTGTTATGTGAAACCTCCAGTCTAGGCTTGGGATGTGTGCTGATGTAGCAGCAGAGAGTGATCTCTTATGGGTATATGCAGTTACATCTACATGAATTTAACTATTCCACCCATGATCTAGTGCTTGTAGTGATTGTTTTTACACTAAAGTTGTGGCAAAATTACCTCATCGATGAGCGTTTGTGGTCTTCACAGATCACAAGAGATTGCGGTATATCTTCTCCCAACGAGACCTAAACTTGTGATAGTGAAGGCAGATGTTGTTTTTCTAGGACTACGACTTCGATATCTATTACACCTCAGGAAAGGGGAACGTGGTGGCCGATGCCTTAAGTTGGAAGTTGTAGAAGGAGGTAGTTTGAGAATCCACAGATGCTTGGAAGGTAATGGAGGAGTTGACCACTTTGTGTCTGGACATGAGAGTGGATGGTGGTAGAGGCTATCTGTTTCAGATGACGGTGCAATATTCCTTGGCGTGGTAGGTAGAGGAGTCTTAGTGGGGAGAATCAGAGACTAAAGTGATGCTTGATCGCACTGTCTAGGGTGATGCTCCCAAGGGATGGTTGAATGATGTTCAGAATTGAATGATGTTATGTGGGAAGCTATTTATCCCAGTGGCAATGCATGAGGGAGTTCTCTATGAGTTGCATAGATCACACCTAGCGGTACATCCAAAAGTTTTTAAAATGTACCGAGGCTTGAGGGAATAGTTATGGTTGCCCGAGGTGAAGCATGTAGTGGCAGAGTTTTTGGAAAGGTGCCTAGTGTGTTAGTAGGTGAAGGCTAAGCATCGTGTTCCTAGTGGTCTATTGCAGCCCTTAGACATTCCTGAGTGGAAGTGGGATGACATCTCAATGTATTTATTCACAATATTAGCTAGGACTCAGGGATGATATGACGTTCTTTGGGTAGTAGTGGATCAATTGATGAAATCGACTCACTTCTTAGTGATCAAGGAGTCAAGCATAGTGGATGCCTTAGCACAGAAATATATGGATAAGGTGGTGCAGCTACATAGAGTTCCAAGATCCATTGTCTCGGATCAGGATACACATTTTATGTCGTGAGTCTAGAGGGGATTATAGCATTCCTTTTGAACTCAGTTATTCCTCAGCACTTCTTTGCAACCCCAGATGGATGGAAAGACAGAGAGGATCATCCAGACATTTGAGGACATGTTACGAGCATGTGTTCTCGACTTTAGTGGGTCTTGGGTGCAAAATTTTCCCTTGGTAGAGTTTGGTTACAATAATAGCTATCACTCTTACATTAGTATTGATATGTTCAAATCTCCATACAGGAGGCTATGTTGTTCACCCTTGTGCTAGACAGAAGTTGGGGAGACATCTATTCTTGGTCTAGACGTGGTGAAAAGTACGACAAAGAATCCGTGAGAGGATGAAGAAATCATAGGACTGATAGAAGTCATATTTAGATCATAGGAGGAGGCCTTTGGAGTTCAAGGTTGGGTGCCATGTTTTCTTGAAGGTTTCCCCTCGATGTGGGAAATAGAGGTTTGGTAGAGGGAGAAATATTTATCCAAGGTTTATCATACCTTTTTAGGTGTTGGGATGAGTTGGAGAGGTGGCATATTAGCTAGAGTTACTACTACGGTTGGATAGGATCCATGATGTCTTCCATGTATCTCAGCTTCGTCGGCATCTACACAATGACTCCCACATAATTGACTGGGGAGATTTGGATATTGAGGACAACACGAAGTTAGTGGAGTGATGAATAAAAATCAAGGATCATGAGGATAAGGTGTTTCATGGATGGACCATTCATTTGGTTCATGTGTTATGGAGGCATGGTGGCCTCAAGGAGAGTACTTGGGAGGGAGAGGCACAAATGTGTGCCCAGTACCCAGAGCCGTTCTAAGTTTTGTTTTCATGTTTTACTTTTGTTCTTCATTTTATGATGTAATGCTTGACCTTGTTCATTATTAGTTGTGTTGTTTACTTTTTCTCAGTTTTGTGTGAAAATTCCTGATATGTGGATAGGGGAGGACCTAATCCCTAATCAAGATGCATTAATGTGGATGCAATTAAACTCGTGCGGGCGAGTCAGTGCCACCCAGAGCAGACAATATCTTAACATAGAGGAAGGTATTACCTAATCTATATGTCTAGGTAGTGGGGACTTAGTGTTTTTATAGTTGTTCAGGAGATACATTTCAAGGATCTGTTCTTGGATGTCAAGGTTTTCACTCTAGTTTTTGAACAACACAAGGTAGTTTGTCCCTAAGAGGTATCTTACGGGGTGGTTGTTTGAACCCCTCTTTTTTCTGAGTTTGGTATCTAATGTAATGACCCAGATTTTCCTAAGCCATTCCTTTGTGAAAATATAGTGATTATGGTGTTCTTGGGGGTCATAGTGGTTTGTTTTGGGAGTTTTCCAAAAATCCGGTTTCACCAAAATGGTGGCACCATAACGGTGGCACACTGAAATGGTGGCACCTTGATAGTGGCACACTGAAATGATGGCATTGTAATGGTGGAACACCAAAATAGTGGAACCGTAACAGGGGAACCGTAACGGTGGAACTATAATGGCGGCACACCAAAATGGCGGCACTGTGACGGTGTCACACTGAAACGGTGGCACACCAAATGTTGTCTCACCCTTTTCCAAATTTCCAGTTTCCCAAGTTTTTCCAATTTTTCCCCTCTTACATTTTATTTGAAGTAAACCGAGTTTAAATCCTTGTTTAAGAATTTTTAAGGGAATTTTAAAGGATATTAAGTGTATCTTTAATATTATAATGCTCTGGGGACTTTGATATATTCAAACCACATGATCTTGACCATGATACCACATTAATGACTTTTGAAACCATTCTTCCTTTAATATAGGATCTGGATATTCAAAGATGATATCTTCCCTTACTAGTGTGTTTTCCATTCCCTCTTAGTGTGCCTAGATCCTTTCATTCCCATAGAGTTACGTGTTGTTCCGTAGCCATCAAACAAGCCTTTCTTAGAGTTTTTCTATGGAGTTTTCTTATTGCTCACACAACTCTCTATTTTGGTGCAAAGAGGAGTTTTGGTCACCTACTGTTTCAAGTAGGGATTCTTCTGACTCTATTTATTTGTGTATCATGAGGGGTGGGTGTACCAATGTTTATTTATAAATAATGAGTGAATATTTTTCTTAAACGAGTAATAATAACTACAGGGAAGTGATGATTAAAAGATAACAGGTAGGGAATTGAATATGGTCGATGTTGATCATTTTTTCTATCTGCTATATTTATTTATTTTTATGGTTTGTTGTGGATATATGAATTCTAAAAACCATGGTTGTTGGTGGTCTTTTCTTACGTACTGGTGATGTTCTGTTTTTGATTGTGATGCTTTCTTAAATGTCTATAACATGAAATCTATTTAATCACATATACTTGGTTAAATTAATGGATACCCCAAGATCAGACCTGTTATTTGATCACCCATGTTGTTTAAAGTGGAATTAAAGAACCCCTCTTGATAAATGTGAATATTCTTGGCTTAATGGTGTGTCAGTGTGCTGTGTTTGGTTGGGTTTTGTTCTTCATGGGGGTTGTGTGAATTTGCTATTGGTAACCTTGTTACGAGTATGGGGGGTGGACATAGGGGTTGGTGTTGTGAATTGGGAAGGGTATGTTTGTGAAATAAGGCTGCTGTTTGGTGGTGTTTTACTGTTGGATTTGTGTATGGGGTGGTACATGGGGTATGAAAAAATCTCAGGTTGAGAGATTGATTGATTGTGGAATGGATCAACTTGTAGGAAGTGGGAATACCCTTGGTTAATGTTGTGGACATCGAAATTGTTTTGTAGTGGGACTGCTTCTGGGAAGTGGTTGGGTAGTGTGGATTCAGGATTGGGTTGTGTCATGACTTCATGTTTATGGGTGTTCTGGGTGTGGTGTTTTTGTGCAGCGGGGCTTCCCGTTATAGTTGTGAGAGGATGATCGATCGGGATAACTTTGAAGAATGATAGTTGGTAGTGGTTGAACGAGTGTCTTGGAAAAAGGGGTGTGCAGTGGGATTGTGGGTTGGTTTTTCTCTATTGTTTTTTATGAATGGGTGTTAAAATGGATTTACTTACCTTGGTCCCTATTTCCTTGTTACCTTGGCAGTGTTTAGTGTCCTTTATCTTTCTGAAAATGGTTGCAGATGTTGTGCTTGTTAGTTTCCCGAGTAGTGCTAGAATAAATTAAAGTGAACCCCTTAATTAATGAATGGAAAGTGGTTAAATGAAATAGGGGTTGGGTTTATGCTTTGAGAGTATCTGTTTGTGTGGTTGTGCATATAGGGGTAGTAGTAAAGTGGTTCTAGTGGGCTGGTCATTTTTTTGGGACTCGTAGTTTGGGCTGTATAAGGCCCCAGCCTTAAACCTTACTTAATATTGAATTAAATGAGTAATTCACATTGAGGATCTTTTCAGGTTTAGAGTTTTAGAGAATTAGGACATAACTATTACATCTCAAAAGATTACAAAGTAGTCTCTTCTACTAAATTTCCATAAAATAAAAATTCTTAAAAGGAAACATGTCTAGTTTCATGTTTTAGGTAGCATGACTTTCCCTTGATCCCATCCTTGACCCTATTCCATGCTAAGTCCTGTGAAAAACATTTCAAAAACTTGGGATGAGCATAAAAACTCAGTAAGGGATACACAAAGAATAAAAACTGTTAGTTTATCAAAACAAAAATTAAACCATGTATACTTTATCAAGGTAATACTTTTCACCTTTATGAAGTAGTAAAAACTATTCATGAATTATACATCATTACTTACCTTTTTGTAACCAAAGTATTACCATAAAACCCATATAAAGAACACATAACATATATAAAGGTAACTTGGGACATAAACATACTTAAGTGGAATAACCATACGGTCGACTCCCACACAAATCACTTAATGGAATAGCCATACGGCCAATTTCCATACATACTTAATGGAATAGCCATATGGCCGACTTCCATACCCAATGCATTGGAGGTTATAACGTAACCACCCGTCCTGGTATTCACGGCACCACCCGTCATATGGTTTATAACGTAACCACCCGTTAAAATGTCCAAGTACCAATATAAAATCATAAAACATAAAACCAATATAAAGGAATGATAACATTTCCACATCACAATATATCATAATATAATCCTTTATCAAAACCATTTTCAAAACCATTCAAAACATTTAATAAAGAGATTTTTGAATCAAAGTGTCCCATACCACCTTGAAGCTTAAAATTTTAAACCATTAATATCCATATAAATAAATCCTTAAAAACATTTTCAAAACATGGATATTAATAAGAACAAATAATTAAAACATTTAAATTGACATTTTGGTTAAAGGGGATTTACCAAAATTAGAGACACTTGAATACAATAATTGAGGAATAACATTTAGTCAGAACTTTATAATATCATGAGAATAAATGGATTCATGATATAATATTCCAAAGGACAGTATATACACCATATAAGAGTGAATTGGTTCATAACAACAATGAACCCTCAATAGAAATGTCAAATGTGATGAAATCCCTTATAAAGAAGGTATCCTTAAATTAAGGACAAATCAATCTCAAAAATATGTGTGACAAATAAAAATACACCCAATATAAGTGGATATTAAGTGTAAAACAATAAAAGGTCATTCACACATATTCAATGTATGACATATTCAATGACTACAAGTTGAACCCAAAGAAATCAAAATTGGGTTAAAAAGTTCCCTTGACAGCCTAACGACATCACATCAAAATGAGTTGATGAGAGATAAAAAGTGTATCTCATCACTTGGACATAAAATTTAAATCAATAAGGATATATGAGAACATATCCCAACATAACAATATGTAAATTAAAAGACCCAACAAAAGAAGTCTTTTAAAAAAAAGGAGGGTGAAAGGTTCCCTTACCGACTTGGGTATCTTTCAAAACATACACCCCGTGAAAGAAGGACAATAGATAATTGATGTAAATACTCATAAACGAATTTATATTACACAAAGAGTAGAATAATGGGTAGTACATACACCACTCAATGGAATTTGTGGCAAATGTAGCATAAATCTCACGGGAATAAAAGTGAGATGAAAAATCCCTTGCGAAAACTCGGCAGCCTAACGGCGCCACAGAAAACTTCTGAATATTGATTGATGAGATCAAATAGGGTATCTCATCACATTACAATAAAATTTACAGCAAGAGGAATATAAAATAACATCCCCCAACACTACAAAGAAGAGCTTAAAAGAAGTGACATAAAGGAGAGTACGTAAAAAGAAAGAGAGAGGTTAGATCTCTTACGAATGTTCGGCAGCCTAACGACGCCACTCAAAACTCCCAAAATGGATTAATGAGAGGAAATAGGATCTCTCATCATATGAACATAATACGTACAGTAGGAGTAATATAAAAGAACATCCCAATCATAATAAATATGAGCTTTAAAAGGAATGACATGAAAGAGTGTACTTAAAAAGAAAGAGAGGTGTAGGATCCCTTACCTCGGGTCCGACTTGACTCGATCGTTCTTTAATGTCCTGAATAATAAACTTGAGTTAATTTATACTTCCTTAAGAACCTTTTTAAAGTTCATTATTACTTTTATATCACTTATTACCATGTCATAAACATTATGTAATCATTTAAGTTAATAATATTTGTTTTGCCGATATTTGGTTCTTAAGTCGAAAGTGGACTTCTTACAATTACATGTTGTTCGTGTGGTCAAAGGTTCTTTATATCCAGAATGAAATTCCTGATTTGTATATCATATATATCATATATATCCAGTGTATACATGTATTTATAATATTACATAATCATTTAGAGGTAAGAAATGAAATGCACCGTTCATGGAGACGGTAAGCCGTACGTACGCATGAACGCTACTTTCATTTCTATTTCATATTTTATAAAATGGAATAATAATTATATAAAGGTATATTATAATTCCAGTATAATATCATATATAATATCATAGTTCCATCCTTTATACGTCCCACATATGGTATTTAACGAATCAAATCACTTTGAGGGGGCGGTAGTCCGCACTTCCTTAAATGAAGATATCGCGTTTACCCATAATGGAAACCATAAAGGTATGACCAAAATGAAAAAAACAGAATATTAAGGAAAAAATAAACATAATATATATCATATATAAAAATAGTTACATCATAATGGCCACCTTTGAAGGTGTTAAATGAGTATTGAACAATCATCATTTCGGGAGGCAGAATTTCGCCATCCACGAAAACCGTATGTTCTTTAACCATTTGATGTAGTTGTGTGAGAGTGTAGCTCGAATAAATCTTATAAAAACATCCTAGTATATTGAAGATACTGGAGTTGTTACAAAAGAAGTAAATAAAAAGAGTTTAGAGGGTTGGAGAAGCAAAATAAAACAAATGAACAAGAGAGAATGAATTACCTTTAAAAGTGTAACTCCTTTTGATTTGAGCCTAAAGGCTTCCTTTGAAAGGATTATGCCCAAAGGTAATACTCTAGGATGAGGAGAGGGATGTGGAGAGAGTAAATGGGCAGGTTTTGGCCGAGCCAAAGGCTTGAGGAGTGTGTGAAATGAGGTAGAGGTGGGGGCCTTTTATAAGAGGAAAGGAGGGGCACTTTTGGAAAGTAAAGAAATATTACTTTATTTGAAAATGTGTTTCGGTTTTAAAAGGTCCCACATTGATATAATTCGTTGATAATGTGATAAGGGTTCGAAATACACCCATCCAATAAGTTTTGGACATGTGTAGTTCATAGATTTTACATTATCTTTCCATTTTATTTAAATCGTCAAATAATGATGTCATCACTGCATCATTATTATGTCATAAATAATTTAATTTATTTAATGTCTAAAAATTATAAAAAAAATACTATGATGTAGGAAATATTTTTAGATTTCCAATTACTATTTATAATCAAAAATATGATCTTTATAACCCCATGCAAAAATTGTTTTTGTAAAACATATTATGTTTGTGTCATTTTTACTTTTACATTAAATAAAAAGTTATTTATGTCATTTCCCAACAAAAATGTCTCCATGGGTTCCCTAAGTTGACCCATGGCTTGTATTGGTCGGCCATGACACAACCAATAATGTTGGGACATGTGTCTAGGTCATTTCATATTATTAAAGCATTATTTATACCTTAAACTACACTAATTACCACTAATCGTGATTAAAAACTTAATAAGTTACTATTCACCAAAAAATTATTTTAATCTCATTGAACCACATTTTACTTCTTAATGACAACCATGTATGTCGGATTTTTGAAATTCAAAACACAATGATGGCAAAATTTCATTTAAACGGAAAATCAGTCTTTATAAGTACCACTTAGTGGTTTCACTATTCATCAAAAATTGAAGTTTTTCAGAAAATTACCAAAAATTCACCCTAAGATATATTTGATATTACGAATTCAAAAATGAAGTCTATTTTACAAAATTCAAAACATATAAGTCACATTAATTAATTTAATAATTAATTCCCGCTGTCAGAGCAAATAGCGTGTTTTTATGAAACAATAAGGATCAAAAGATTGACACTAGTTTAAGTCCGATTTCAAAGTGAAATTAATTCCAACGACCACTATTGGATTTAATGGTAAACATATTTTCTAATTTCACTTTAAAACCAATTCAAAAGATAATCTAATCATATAAATAAATTAGATTAAAAAGAGGTTTTGAATTAAAACACAACATTTTACACTATTCATTAGAAAAATGAACTTTATCGGAAAAAAACCAAAAAATTACACAAAGTAAAATTTGATGTCCCGATTCTTAATAAGAGTTTTATTTGGTCCAAAAGAATTTTTAAGAGTGAAAAAAACTATATTTAATGACAGTTCTCCATTAAAAGGCGATAAGTGAACCTTTAGTGAAAACTAGGGCATATACGCCTAAAATTGAATTCTTTCCGTGTTTTAAGCCTTTAGCTTTTATTGGATAAATGTAAAAACATTTAAAAAACATATATAATCATATTTTAGTTATTTCTATCCATTCCCGCCAATACAATTGATACATGTTAACTACCATTTGAAATAATATTATTTTATTATTAGAGTGCAACGTAAGATTCCCAAGAAACTCGTTGTTGCGTGTTGGGTACGCCATCGAGCATAGCGTCCCCTTTAAAGTCATATTAATATTTTATTCACAAATATGGATAAATATGAAAATGTCATATTCATTATTTACCTGGGGTGTTACATCCTTCCCCCCTTTTGGGAATTGCGTCCTCGCAATTTTAAAACTGCGCTTGGAAACATCCTTGAAAGTCCCACATCGGAACAAGAGTCGGCAAAACAATCACTTTAAAATAAAGAAATATAAGTACAAAGGTCACCCGAGTTAACCCATAATAGGATTCCATTTATGAAAATATGGACATGGAGGAAAAAACAAAGGGTCATGTTCGGATGGAGAGTGATAGAAAACATGTTTAGGAGAAAGTTAACCACGAGAAAATCACAAACTTGTGATGGGTTAAACGGTATTCGATTCCCCAATAGGAAAAGTTAATAGACAACATTTTTGCTTTAAGTTACTTTTTATTGAGGAATTTATTCATAAGGAAACATAATCACTTATCATGTTGACTTTCAAATTTTACTAGATTCCTTAATCAAACTCATATTTTTTTTCCAAAAGACAAGTATTTAGGGAGACTTGTTTGCATTAAGAGTACTATAATCAACTTCTAGAGAATCACCTAATCCACAAAATAGCACTATATACTTCCCATGTCTTTAGAATTTAAACAAATCCAAAACCAAAAAGGCTAGTACAAGATCAGATAATCCAGAAAAGGATAACCCTTTATAAAAAGAAAATCTATTCTTTATCTCCAAAATTTGTCCAACAAAACCCAAAGTTCAACGAGGACCATTCTATAATCAAATTTTCCATAAAATTCTTCAAAGTAAACCAATATAAGATTTAAACCCAAATATTTGAAGGATTTAGTCGCATAGTCTTCCAAGATAAATCGTAACATTTATCTCCAAACAATATCAGTTGCTCCTAAAGTCTCGTTTTGAAAAGTAATTAACCTAATCACATATCCTCCATGATAGGTTAATCATTTTCATAAATAACCCAAAATCAACTTACTCTTAATTCATAAAATCATATAACTAGAATGAATCAGTCAAACTAACCAGGGACTTCACGTAGTCCAGTGGTAGGTGATAAATACCAGTCGCACATTGGTTGTGGGTTCGATTCCCACAGCTTTGTCCGACGCGACGGGATGTCACACGGTATACGTGTTGTCCTTTTTCCAAAACTATATAATTCTTAAAACATTCCCCAAAATGAGATAAAATCTTCAAGAATAATCATAACATATTTTAACCTCAAGTTTATCTCATTCCTTTCATTTTCCATCATATCATAGAGTAACCCATAATTACCTAAAAATTAAGTATCATATACAACCTAATGGTTACCTTAATAATTATTACCTGAATTTCCACATCGAATTGGCCATCTCGTACATGATGCATTAGAGAAGTCACCAAGGTTGAAGTGGTTGATCATGACTCCTTGTTATTTGGTTTAGAACAACCATGAGTTTCCTCATTGAATCCTCCATTTTATCTAGTATCTTAATCAGAGAACCACCACAGTTTCCTTCAAACCTGTTGTCTCTTTGGTGCCTACTAGATCCATCCATTCAATAAAAATAGAAATGTCAGTGTGAGTATATCAACAAAACCATCATGTACTAATGAGGAAGGTAAACACTAAGATACACTTACTCATTCACTTTATCTAAAACTAGGACTCTTTCTGAAATCCTAACCATTATGGTAATGTCACTTATGCTTAAAGAATACCCTAACCTCTGAAGTTATCTAAACCGACCTCTGATACCAACTATAAGGCCCCAGCCTTAAACCTTACTTAATATTGAATTAAATGAGTAATTCACATTGAGGTTCTTTTCAGGTTTAGAGTTTTAGAGAATTAGGACATAACTATTACATCTCAAAAGATTACAAAGTAGTCTCTTCTACTAAATTTCCACAAAATAAAAATTCTTAAAAAGAAACATGTCTAGTTTCATGTTTTAGGTAGCACGACTTTCCCTTGATCCCATCCTTGACCCTATTCCATGCTAAGTCCTGTGAAAAACATTTCAAAAACTTGGGATGAGCATAAAAACTCAGTAAGGGATACACAAAGAATAAAAACTGTTAGTTTATCAAAAAAAAAATTAAACCATGTATACTTTATCAAGGTAATACTTTTCACCTTTATGAAGTAGTAAAAACTATTCATGAATTATATATCATTACTTACCTTTTTGTAACCAAAGTATTACCATAAAACCCATATAAAGAACACATAACATATATAAAGGTAACTTGGGACATAAACATACTTAAGTGGAATAACCATACGGTCTACTCCCACACGTATCACTTAATGGAATAGCCATACGGCCAGTTTCCATACATACTTAATGGAATAGCCATACGGCCGACTTCCATACCCAATGCATTGGAGGTTATAACGTAACCACCCGTCCTGGTATTCACGGCACCACCCGTCATATGGTTTATAACGTAACCACCCGTTAAAATGTCCAAGTACCAATATAAAATCATAAAACATAAAACCAATATAAAGGAATGATAACATTTCCACATCACAATATATCATAATAGAATCCTTTATCAAAACCATTTTCAAAACCATTCAAAACATTTAATAAAGAGATTTTTGAACCAAAGTGTCCCATACCACCTTGAAGCTTAAAATTTTAAACCATTAATATCCATATAAATAAATCCTTAAAAACATTTTCAAAACATGGATATTAATAAGAACAAATAATTAAAACATTTAAATTGACATTTTGGTTAAAGGGGATTTACCAAAATTAGAGACACTTGAATACAATAATTGAGGAATAACATTTAGTAAGAACTTTATAATATCATGAGAATAAATGGATTCATGATATAATATTCCAAAGGACAGTATATACACCATATAAGAGTGAATTGGTTCATAACAACAATGAACCCTCAATAGAAATGTCAAATGTGATGAAATCCCTTATAAAGAAGGTATCCTTAAATTAAGGACAAATCAATCTCAAAAATATGTGTGACAAATAAAAATACACCCAATATAAGTGGATATTAAGTGTAAAACAATAAAAGGTCATTCACACATATTCAATGGATGACATATTCAATGACTACAAGTTGAACCCAAAGAAATCGAAATTGGGTTAAAAAGTTCCCTTGACAGCCTAACGACATCACATCAAAATGAGTTGATGAGAGATAAAAAGTGTATCTCATCACTTGGACATAAAATTTAAATCAATAAGGATATATGAGAACATATCCCAACATAACAATATGTAAATTAAAAGACCCAACAAAAGAAGTCTTTTAAAAAAAAGGAGGGTGAAAGGTTCCCTTACCGACTTGGGTATCTTTCAAAACATACACCCCTTGAAAGAAGGACTATAGATCATTGATGTAAATACTCATAAACGAATGTATATTACACAAAGAGTAGAATAATGGGTAGTACATACACCACTCAATGGAATTTGTGGCAAATGTAGCATAAATCTCACGGGAATAAAAGTGAGATGAAAAATCCCTTGCGAAAACTCGGCAGCCTAACGGCGCCACATAAAACTTCTGAATATTGATTGATGAGATCAAATAGGGTATATCATCACATTACAATAAAATTTACAGCAAGAGGAATATAAAAGAACATCCCCCAACACTACAAATAAGAGCTTAAAAGAAGTGACATAAAGGAGAGTACGTAAAAACAAAGAGAGAGGTTAGATCTCTTACGAATGTTCGGCAGCCTAACGACGCCACTCAAAACTCCCAAAATGGATTAATGAGAGGAAATAGGGTCTCTCATCAAATGAACATAATAAGTACAGTAGGAGTAATATAAAAGAACATCACAATCATAATAAATATGATCTTTAAAAGGAATGACATGAAAGAGTGTACTTAAAAAGAAAGAGAGGTGTAGGATCCCTTACCTCGGGTCCGACTTGACTCGATCGTTCTTTAACGTCCTGAATAATAAACTTTAGTTAATTTATACTTCCTTAAGAACCTTTTTAAAGTTCATTATTCCTTTTATATCACTTATTACCATGTCATAAACATTATGTAATCATTTAAGTTAATAATATTTGTTTTGCCGATATTTGGTTCTTAAGTCGAAAGTGGACTTCTTACAATTACATGTTGTTCGTGTGGTCAAAGGTTCTTTATATCCAGAATGACATTCCTGATTTGGATATCATATATATCATATATATCCAGTGTATACATGTATTTATAATATTACATAATCATTTAGAGGTAAGAAATGAAATGCACCGTTCATGGAGACGGTAAGCCGTACGTACGCATGAACGCTACTTTCATTTCTATTTCGTATTTTATAGAATGGAATAATAATTATATAAAGGTATATTATAATTCCAGTATAATATAATATATAATATCATAGTTCCATCCTTTATACGTCCCACATATGGTATTTAACGAATCAAATCACTTTGAGGGGGCGGTAGTCCGCACTTCCTTAAATGAAGATATCGCGTTTACCCATAATGGAAACCATAAAGGTATGCCAAAAATGAAAAAAACAGAAGCTTAAGGAAAAAATAAACATAATATATATCATATATAAAAATAGTGACATCATAATGGCCACCTTTGAAGGTGTTAAATGAGTATTGAACAATCATCGTTTCGGGAGGCAGAATTTCTCCATCCACGGAAACCGTATGTTCTTTAACCATTTGATGTAGTTGTGTGAGAGTGTAGCTCTAATAAATCTTATAAAAACATCCTAGTATATTGAAGATACTGGTGTTATTACAAAAGAATTAAATAAAAAGAGTTTAGAGGGTTGGAGAAGCAAAATAAAACAAATGAACAAGAGAGAATGAATTACCTTTAAAAGTGTAACTCCTTTTGATTTGAGCCTAAATTCTTCCTTTGAAAGGATTATGCCCAAAGGTAATACTATAGGATGAGGAGAGGGATGTGGAGAGAGTAAATGGGAAGGTTTTGGCCGAGCCAAAGGCTTTAGGAGTGTGTGAAATGAGGTAGAGGTGGGGGCCTTTTATAAGAGGAGAGGAGGGGCACTTTTGGAAAGTAAAGAAATATTACTTTATTTGAAAATGTGTTTCAGTTTTAAAAGGTCCCACATTGATATAATTCGTGTATAAGGTGATAAGGGTTCGAAATACACCCATCCAATAAGTTTTGGACATGTTTAGTTCATAGATTTTACATTATCTTTCCATTTTATTTAAATCGTCAAATAATGATGTCATCACTGCATCATTATTATGTCATAAATAATTTAATTTATTTAATGTCTAAAAATTATAAAAAAATACTATAATGTATTAAATCTTTTTATCTTTCCAATGACTATTTATAATCAAAAATATGATCTTTATAACCCCATGTAAAAATTGTTTTTGTAAAACATATTATGTTTGTGTCATTTTTACTTTTACATTAAATAAAAAGTTATTTATGTCATTTCCCAACAAAAATGTCTCCATGGGGTCCCCAAGTTTACCCATGGCTTGTCTTGGTCGGCCATGACACAACCAATAAGGTTGGGACATGTGTCTAGGTCATTTCATATTATTAAAGCATTATTTATACCTTAAACTACACTAATTACCACTAATCGTGATTAAAAACTTAATAAGTTACTATTCACCAAAAAATTATTTTAATCTCATTGAACCACATTTTACTTCTTAATGACAACCATGTATGTCAGATTTTTGAAATTCAAAACACAATGATGGCAAAATTTCATTTAAACGGAAAATCAGTCTTTATAAGTACCACTTAGTGGTTTCACTATTCATCAAAAATTGAAGTTTTTCAGAAAATTACCAAAAATTCACCCTAAGCTATATTTGATATTACGAATTCAAAAATGAAGTCTATTTTACAAAATTCAAAACATATAAGTCACATTAATTAATTTAATAATTAATTCCCGCTGTCAGAGCAAATAGCGTGTTTTTATGAAATAATAAGTATCAAAAGATTGACACTAGTTTAAGTCCGATTTCAAAGTGAAATTAATTCCAACGACCACTATTGGATTTAATGGTAAAAATATTTTCTAATTTCACTTTAAAACCAATTCAAAAGATAATCTAATCATATAAATAAATTATATTAAAAAGAGTTTTTGAATTAAAACACAACATTTTACACTATTCATTAAAAAAATGAACTTTATCGGAAAAAAACCAAAAAATTACACAAAATAAAATTTGATGTCCCGATTCTTAATAAGAGTTTTATTTGGTCCAAAAGAATGTTTAAGAGTGAACAAAACTATATTTAATGACAGTTCTCCATTAAAAGGCGATAAGTGAACCTTTAGTGAAGACTAGGGCATATACGCCTAAAATTGAATTCTTTCCGTGTTTTAAGCCTTTAGCTTTTATTGGATAAATGTAAAAACATTTAAAAAACATATATAATCATATTTTAGTTATTTGTATCCATTCCCGCCAATACAATTGCTACATGTTAACTACCATTTGAAATAATATTATTTTATTATTAGAGTGCAACGTAAGATTCCCAAGAAACTCGTTGTTGCGTGTTGGGTACGCCATCGAGCATAGCGTCCCCTTTAAAGTCATATTAATATTTTATTCACAAATATGGATAAATATGAAAATGTCATATTCATTATTTACCTGGGGTGTTACATCCTTCCCCCCTTTTGGGAATTGCGTCCTCGCAATTTTAAAATTGCGCTTGGAAACATCCTTGAAAGTCCCACATCGGAACAAGAGTCGGAAAAACAATCACTTTAAAATAAAGAAAGATAAGTACAAAGGTCACCCGAGTTAACCCATACTAGGATTCCATTTATGAAAATATGGACATGGAGGAAAAAACAAAGGGTCATGTTCGGATGGAGAGTGATAGAAAACATGTTTAGGAGAAAGTTAACCACGAGAAAATCACAAACTTGTGATGGGTTAAACAGTATTCGATTCCCCAGTAGGAAAAGTTAATAGACAACATTTTTGCTTTAAGATACTTTTTATTGAGGAATTTATTCATAAGGAAACATAATCACTTATCATGTTGACTTTCAACTTTTACTAGATTCCTTAATCAAACTCATATTTTTTTCCAAAAGACAAGTATTTAGGGAGACTTGTTTGCATTAAGAGTACTATAATCAACTTCTAGAGAATCACCTAATCCACAAAATAGCACTATATACTTCCCATGTCTTTAGAATTTAACCAAATCCAAAACCAAAAAGGCTAGTACAAGTTCAGATAATCCAGAAAAGGATAACCCTTTATAAAAAGAAAATCTATTCTTAATCTCCAAAATTTGTCCAACAAAACCCAAAGTTCAACGAGGACCATTCTATAATCAATTTGTCCATAAAATTCTTCAAAGTAAACCAATATAAGATTGAAACCCAAATATTTGAAGGATTTAGTCGCATAGTCTTCCAAGATAAATCGTAACATTTATCTCCAAACAATATCAGTTGCTCCTAAAGTCTCGTTTTGAAAAGTAATTAACCTAATCACATATCCTCCATGATAGGTTAATCATTTTCATAAATAACCCAAAATCAACTTACTATTAATTCATAAAATCATATAACTAGAATGAATCAGTCAAACTAACCAGGGACTTCACGTAGTCCAGTGGTAGGCGATAAATACCAGTCGCACATTGGTTGTGGGTTCGATTCCCACAGCTTTGTCCGACGCGACGGGATGTCACATGGTCTACGTGTTGTCCTTTTTCCAAAACTATATAATTCTTAAAACATTCCCCAAAATGAGATAAAATCTTCAAGAATAATCATAACATATTTTAACCTCAAGTTTATCTCATTCCTTTCATTTTCCATCATATCATAGAGTAACCCATAATTACCTAAAAATTAAGTATCATATACACCCTAATGGTTACCTTAATAATTATTACCTGAATTTCCACATCTAATTGGCCATCTCGTACATGATGCATTAGAGAAGTCACCAAGGTTGAAGTGGTTGATCATGACTCCTTGTTATTTGGTTTAGAACAACCATGAGTTTCCTCATTGAATCCTCCATTTTATCTAGTATCTTAATCAGAGAACCACCACAGTTTCCTTCAAACCCGTTGTCTCTTTGGTGCCTACTAGATCCATCCATTCACTAAAAATAGAAATGTCAGTGTGAGTATATCAACAAAACCATCATGTACTAATGAAAAAGGTAAACACTAAGATACACTTACTCATTCACTTTATCTAAAACTAGGACTCTTTCCGAAATCCTAACCATTATGGTAATGTAACTTATGCTTAAAGAATACCCTAACCTCTAAAGTTATCTAAACCGACCTCTGATACCAACTATAAGGCGCCAGCCTTAAACCTTACTTAATATTGAATTAAATGAGTAATTCACATTGAGGATCTTTTCAGGTTTAGAGTTTTAGAGAATTAGGACATAACTATTACATCTCAAAAGATTACAAAGTAGTCTCTTCTACTAAATTTCCATAAAATAAAAATTCTTAAAAAGAAACATGTCTAGTTTTATGTTTTAGGTAGCATGACTTTCCCTTGATCCCATCCTTGACCCTATTCCATGCTAAGTCCTGTGAAAAACATTTCAAAAACTTGGGATGAGCATAAAAACTCAGTAAGGGATACACAAAGAATAAAAACTGTTAGTTTATCAAAACAAAAATTAAACCATGTATACTTTATCAAGGTAATACTTTTCACCTTTATTAAGTAGTAAAAACTATTCATGAATTATATATCATTACTTACCTTTTTGTAACCAAAGTATTACCATAAAACCCATATAAAGAACACATAACATATATAAAGGTAACTTGGGACATAAACATACTTAAGTGGAATAACCATATGGTCGACTCCCACACATATCACTTAATGGAATAGCCATATGGCCAATTTCCATACATACTTAATGGAATAGCCATACGGCCGACTTCCATACCCAATGCATTGGAGGATATAACGTAACCACCCGTCCTGGTATTCACGGCACCACCCGTCATATGGTTTATAACGTAACCACCTGTTAAAATGTCCAAGTACCAATATAAAATCATAAAACATAAAACCAATATAAAGGAATGATAACATTTCCACATCACAATATATCATAATAGAATCCTTTATCAAAACCATTTTTAAAACCATTCAAAACATTTAATAAAGAGATTTTTGAATCAAAGTGTCCCATACCACCTTGAAGCTTAAAATTTTAAACCATTAATATCCATATAAATAAATCCTTAAAAACATTTTCAAAACATGGATATTAATAAGAACAAATAATTAAAACATTTAAATTGACATTTTGGTTAAAGGGGATTTACCAAAATTAGAGACACTTGAATACAATAATTGAGGAATAACATTTAGTCAGAAATTTATAATATCATGAGAATAAATGGATTCATGATATAATATTCCAAAGGACAGTATATACACCATATAAGAGTGAATTGGTTCATAACAACAATGAACCCTCAATAGAAATGTCAAATGTGATGAAATCCCTTATAAAGAAGGTACCCTTAAATTAAGGACAAATCAATCTCAAAAATATGTGTGACAAATAAAAATACACCCAATATAAGTGGATATTAAGTGTAAAACAATAAAAGGTCATTCACACATATTCAATGGATGACATATTCAATGACTACAAGTTGAACCCAAAGAAATCGAAATTGGGTTAAAAAGTTCCCTTGACAGCCTAACGACATCACATCAAAATGAGTTGATGAGAGATAAAAAGTGTATCTCATTACTTGGACATAAAATTTAAATCAATAAGGATATATGAGAACATATCCCAACATAACAATATGTAAATTAAAATACCCAACAAAAGAAGTCTTTTAGAAAAAAGGAGGGTGAAAGGTTCCCTTACCGACTTGGGTATCTTTCAAAACATACACCCCATGAAAGAAGGACAATAGATCATTGATGTAAATACTCATAAACGAATGTATATTACACAAAGATTATAATAATGGGTAGTAAATACACCACTCAATGGAATTTTTGGAAAATGTAGCATAAATCTCACGGGAATAAAAGTGAGATGAAAAATCCCTTGCGAAAACTCGGCAGCCTAACAGCGCCACAGAAAACTTCTGAATATTGATTGATGAGATCAAATAGGGTATCTCATCACATTAAAATAAAATTTACAGAAAGAGGAATATAAAATAACATCCCCCAACACTACAAAGAAGAGCTTAAAAGAAGTGACATAAAGGAGAGTACGTAAAAAGAAAGAGAGAGGTTAGATCTCTTACGAATGTTCGGCAGCCTAACGGCGCCACTCAAAACTCCCAAAATGGATTAATGAGAGGAAATAGGGTCTCTCATCATATGAACATAATAATTACAGTAGGAGTAATATAAAAGAACATCCCAATCATAATAAATATGAGCTTTAAAAGGAATGACATGAAAGAGTGTACTTAAAAAGAAAGAGAGGTGTAGGATCTCTTACCTCGGGTCCGACTTGACTCGATCGTTCTTTAACGTCCTGAATAATAAACTTGAGTTAATTTATACTTCCTTAAGAACCTTTTTCAAGTTCATTATTCCTTTTATATCACTTATTACCATGTCATAAACATTATGTAATCATTTAAGTTAATAATATTTGTTTTGCCGATATTTGGTTCTTAAGTCGAAAGTGGACTTCTTACAATTACATGTTGTTCGTGTGGTCAAAGGTTATTTATATCCAGAATTACATTCCTGATTTGGATATCATATATATAATATATATCCAGTGTATACATGTATTTATAATATTACATAATCATTTAGAGGTAAGAAATGAAATTCACCGTTCATGGAGACGGTAAGCCGTACGTACGCATGAACGCTACTTTCATTTCTATTTCGTATTTTATAGAATGGAATAATAATTATATAAAGGTATATTATAATTCCAGTATAATATCATATATAATATCATAGTTCCATCCTTTATACATCCCACATATGGTATTTAACGAATCAAATCACTTTGAGGGGGCGGTAGTCCGCACTTCCTTAAATGAAGATATCGCGTTTACCCATAATGGAAACCATAAAGTTATTCCCAAAATGAAAAAAAACAGAAGATTAAGGAAAACATAAACATAATATATATCATATATAAAAATAGTGATATCATAATGGCCACCTTTGAATGTGTTAAATGAGTATTGAACAATCATCGTTTCGGGAGGCAGAATTTCGCCATCCACGGAAACCGTATGTTCTTTAACCATTTGATGTAGTTGTGTGAGAGTGTATCTTGAATAAATCTTATAACAACATCCTAGTATATTGAAGATACTGGTGTTGTTACAAAAGAAGTAAATAAAAAGAGTTTAGAGGGTTGGAGAAGCAAAATAAAACAAATGAACAAGAGAGAATGAATTACCTTTAAAAGTGTAACTCCTTTTGATTTGAGCCTAAAGGCTTCCTTTGAAAGGATTCTGCCCAAAGGTAATCCTCTAGGATGAGGATAGGGATGTGGAGAGAGTAAATGGGCAGGTGTTGGCCGAGCCAAATGCTTGAGGAGTGTGTGAAATGAGGTAGAGGTGGGGGCCTTTTATAAGAGGAGAGGAGGGGCACTTTTGGAAAGTAAAGAAATATTACTTTATTTGAAAATGTGTTTCGGTTTTAAAAGGTCCCACATTGATATAATTAGTGGATAAGGTGATAAGGGTTCGAAATACACCCATCCAATAAGTTTTGGACATGTTTAGTTCATAGATTTTACATTATCTTTCCATTTTATTTAAATCGTCAAATAATGATGTCATCACTTCATCATTATTATGTCATAAATAATTTAATTTATTTAATGTCTAAAAATTATAAAAAAAATACTATAATGTAGGAAATCTTTTTATCTTTCCAATGACTATTTATAATCAAAAATCTGATCTTTATAACCCCATGTAAAAATTGTTTTTGTAAAACATATTATGTTTGTGTCATTTTTACTTTTACATTAAATAAAAAGTTATTTATGTCATTTCCCAACCAAAATGTCTCCATGGGGTCCCCAAGTTGACCCATGGCTTTTCTTGGTCGGCCATGACACAACCAATAAGGTTGGGACATGTGTCTAGGTCATTTCATATTATTAAATCATTATTTATACCTTAAACTACACTAATTACCACTAATCGCGATTAAAAACTTAATAAGTTACTATTCACCAAAATATTATTTTAATCTCATTGAACCACATTTTACTTCTTAATGACAACCATGTATGTCGGATTTTTGAAATTCAAAACACAATGATGGAAAAATTTCATTTAAACGGAAAATCAGTCTTTATAAGTACCACTTAGTGGTTTCACTATTCATCAAAAATTGAAGTTTTTCAGAAAATTACCAAAAATTCACCCTAAGCTATATTTGATATTACAAATTCAAAAATGAAGTCTATTTTACAAAATTAAAAACATATAAGTCACATTAATTAATTTAATAATTAATTCCCGCTGTCAGAGCAAATAGCGTGTTTTTATGAAACAATAAGTATCAAAAGATTGACACTAGTTTAAGTCCGATTTCAAAGTGAAATTAATTCCAACGAACACTATTGGATTTAATGGTAAAAATATTTTCTAATTTCACTTTAAAACCAATTCAAAAGATAATCTAATCATATAAATAAATTAGATTAAAAAGAGGTTTTGAATTAAAACACAACATTTTACACTATTCATTAAAAAAATGAACTTTATCGGAAAAAAACCAAAAAATTACATAAAGTAAAATTTGATGTCCCGATTCTTAATAAGAGTTTTATTTGGTCCAAAAGAATGTTTAAGAGTGAACAAAACTATATTTAATGACAGTTCTCCATTAAAAGGTGATAAGTGAACCTTTAGTGAAAACTAGGGCATATACGCCTAAAATTGAATTCTTTCCGTGTTTTAAGCCTTTAGCTTTTATTGGATAAATGTAAAAACATTTAAAAAACATATATAATCATATTTTAGTTATTTCTATCCATTCCCGCCAATACAATGGCTACATGTTAACTACCATTTGAAATAATATTATTTTATTATTAGAGTGCAACGTAAGATTCCCAAGAAACTCGTTGTTGCGTGTTGGGTACGCCATCGAGCATAGCGTCCCCTTTAAAGTCATATTAATATTTTATTCACAAATATGGATAAATATGAAAATGTCATATTCATTATTTACCTGGGGTGTTACAGGCTGAGTGTTTGTTTATTATATGTATAAATTGCAGTTCCTTGTGATTTATATATGAACCCCACCATTATTGAGAACCATGTGCCGAACAACCCCATTTCATTAGGGAGGATGTCTTTCCCAAAATCTAGATAGGAGGATGGATGAATGGTTACTGACTTTCTTCCTCAAACCCTCTTCTGAGTTCTTACCACTCGAGCGTATCTGGGCATGCTGTAATGGCTTGAGGTTTACCTTAGTCCAAGATCATTCAGACAGGTTTTGTTTTGGATGATGGGCTTAGGTGTTTGAGGTCCCTGATTGTTTTCTAAAGTGTCTTTGGGATGAGGCCTAGGTGTCTTCAGGTGAGATGCATGGTTGTTGTGGCCCAGGTGTCTACGGGCGGGATATGTGGTGTGTTTGTGGATTAGGTGTCTGTGACCGGGTTTTATGTGTGGTTTGAGGCCCAGATGTGTGTGGGAAGGTTGTGTAAGTGGGACTGCATTTTGGAAGAGTGGTCGCATAAAGACGTTAGAGATTAGGAATGAGAAGATAACTAGTGAGAAATTGGTGCAGGGTACCCAAATGTCAATGTGATTCTACTACTACTTTACTTGGCTTGTGTTATTTGGTGAGTGTGCCTTGGTGAGGCCGGGCTAGTTAGTACTCCTTAGTAGGTTCTATTATTCTCTCACAGGGCCATTAGTATATTTCCCCACTTGTGAATCAGTGGATTTATTTTTCCTACTAGGTATACTTGTATACTCATCCTACATTTGTAAAACTATTTTCAGGTTTCCAGGAGGACTTTGAGGACCGCGCTGGACCTTACTATCTCGGGCGTCAGGATAGTTGTTGTGCTACTGCTTAGTCTCTTTCTTTTGGTACCTGCTTTAGTTCTTCAGTTGCACTTTTGTCACAATTTACATTTAAATCATGCATGGGTTGGATTTTGGTTTCCTTTATATAAAATTTTGGTGTTGTTTGTGATTTTAATCATCTTATCCACCAATCCTATTTTCATTAAAACGGGTAATTCCTTCCATTTTGTGTGAGATTCTATACCTTTGGTGCTAGTCACTACTCCAGGTCCTATTGAAGGCATGACTCAGGGGTCATTATCTCCCCTTCATCTTGAAAAAGGAAGTGCATGAAACTTTTATATCCCTCCCCTCACCTTGAAGAAAGTGGTTCATGAAAAATATACTTGATATGTGTAAATAAACAATTAATGCCAAATGAATATTTAATAAATGGTAAGAAATAAAAATATAATCATTTATTTTCAAATAAATTATTTTTTATTCTAAAAAATGTTTTCATTTGTATTATGTGTTTTTTAGAAGTTAAAATCTTAATATTTAGAAATTGATTTTAATAAAATGGGCAGCATATTAAGAATCATAACATCAAAATTATATAATAGGGTAAATATTTATTCTTTAACAAAAAATGAATAATGTAATAATTAAATCAACACAACTACATATTTAGTTTTCATCAGCATTGAAAATTCCTTTATCAACACAGGTGTTGACAACACAATTAAAAGTCATGCATCTTTATGTAATGAACCGACCCAAATACCCACTCAAAATGGTACCCGGCCCGATATTCCATATACCCAAAAGGCATTCCTGATCCCCACAGGCTGAAAACTAGAACCTGTACATCAAACAAAAAATAGAGGGAATGATTTCAATCAATCTGAAGCAACAACATGACATATATACACATAATAGGGAGAAACAACAGAACCTAAAAATATATTCCAAAACTGATAAGGAACAAAAAAATAAATACAACTGAAAAAAGTAGAAAAAAATCACCAAGAGGAAAGTCCAACAATGAAGGTCAATGAGGCTAAAAAACTACACCAACAATATCCATATGATAATGTGGTCAAACCCACACCATCTCACCATCCAACTACCCAAAACTTAGCTGACATAAAACCTCAACATCTCACTATAGTGCATTACCTTTCCTTACATAAAAATAAATAACTAGGTCTATGTACCACTGAAGGGGTACATGGGCTATGAGCTAACAGAATCAGTATGGTCTCATCTAGGTGTTCCATATCAAGTCTCAAAAAAATAATCCAAACATGTTCAACTTTTAAGAAAACAAGACATGATAACAATTTAACAGTTTTTATATCAAACGCATGAAAAAGAGTTTAATTTTCCTTTTTTCCACATTTCCAAAGAAATCACATAAATCAGTTTCAAAGCATTTCATATCCATATATCACATTAGATATATCATCTCAAAACAAATCATGCATCACATATCATATAAAATCCACGTCGGTACAACAAAACAGTGCAAACCAAACATCCCAAACTGGCCAAGGAGCATCATAGGTAACATCACATTAGAGATCACACTAGGTCAGGATAGCTAGGACACTTGTACCCAACATAACAATCACATACACATCAAGCCACTAGACATATGCATCAAATCTAGAGAGTGGTGGAACATCCTAGAAAGTGAACCCCTTAACATGTTTAACAAGTCCCTAGAACAACAAAACTACATAGCAAAGGAAAACCCCATGAGCAAACCCCTTGACAGCAGACAAGACCTATTACTATACCTTTCACCTAAGTACCCAAAGCTTTCCATGTGATTTATTTTCCAAATCAGTTCATAAAACCATTTTCATCTGTCACGACCCGTCCCAGTGGGGCCTGTGCGGTGACTCCCCAAGCCTGCCTCCAATAGGCCAGGGGCTGGTGACTAGCACCGAGTAGGCATATTACTACATGGGAGGCATTGCCTAAGAACCTGTACACAAGCACACATCTCTAAGCCCACAAATGCTGAAATGTAAAAAAAAACACTAAGGAACAAAATGCATGCATACAACTAAACCCAACCAACAGAGTATGATGTAAAGTAAATTACTAAAAGTAAATTGGGCCAGAATACAAGCCCACCAAAAACAAGAGTCTAAAAACTGAAAAGTCCAACCTGTAAACACAAAGAGGTACTGGGACTACTACTCATAGACAAAGGAACAACTCGTCTTGTAGGGAACTCATAAATCTCAGCCTTGTCCTGGTCCGCCCTGGACTCTGTCAAAAAGCTGCTCATCTGCATAAGACACGACACGTGCGGGCAAAGCCCATGCAGGGGGTGAGTATAACAATACTTAGTAGAGGACCCTGAAAAATACAAAACAAGTACACAAAGGAAAGGTATAGTTAGCTCTACATAGTATATGTATACTGAACATATAATAGGAGATCACAATCCAGATATACTCAAAACCTAGACCTGTAGTCTAGAGACAAGTCACAGAACCGCATACCCCCATATAGGGATTCAGTTCAAAGATTTATACGAAGCACTCATTTCGGGAGAACACACTCCACGAGTCTGGTATCTCTGATGAAATCCATCCGAGAAGTACTGTTCGTCAGGAAATGCAATGAGGGTTAGTTACACTCATTATGGGAGACACACTTCTGAGTGGGAAGATCATGAGAGATATATGCATTCATTACGGGAGACACACTCCTGAGTGGGAAAGATCACGATACACAGATGAGGATCACTGCCAGGGCCATGGAAGATACCGCGACTCATCCGGATTCACCAGCTAGGTGGAGGATCAATGCTCGGTAGAGTTGGTCACGTCAATGCCTGACTCTACCTAGGGTTAGGAATGGATAGAGGATATCGCTCCGGGCCTCTCGGAGGGATGCCGACTCTATCACAGAAATTCTTGCTGAAGGGATCATACTCCTATAGAAGGAAATGATGCCTGGACTTCAGGGGAATGATAAGAAGGGAACTAACCCAAAAAAAAAACATTTCCAAGATACGGTGAACAAGAGGACCATGTCATTTTCCAAAAAGTACACGACGTGTAGAAAAGTTACACGCTGTGTTGTTTGACCCCAGACACTTCCTGTGTACAATGGCCTATGTATTAAGGCTGGTCGTGTAGAAAAGTTATTACACGGCGTGTAGTACGGTGTACACGCCGTGTCCGAGTGACTGGGGTCATCTCCATGTACGCTGGTCGTGTGCCCGTACACAGTCCTCAACCCGTGTACTCCAACCCGTGTAATCGGTACATGGGGTGACCCACGTTACTGGCCTCGCCTGACCTTGTGATGGAGTACATGCCATGTACTTCATCCCATGTCTATGTATCCCCTGGATACATTCCAAGTCCTGTGTAGACATCTCTGCCATGCTACGTAGAGAGTACACACTATGTTGTCTGAAGCCATGTTGTCCATCTCGTGTCCGTGTACTTTCCAAAATACACACTGAGCTTCGGGGAAAGTCCAACATGCCGTGTGACCAGGGTCACACACTGTGTGATTCCTCTCTAACCCCCGAAACCCTAGCCACTTCCGCTGGTAATACACAACGTGTTCTTCGGAAGTAAACGTCATGTATTCTGGAAAACTCCAGAATCGCAGACTTCCGCCACCGCGCCTCCGTGCTGCCCCGTTCGTCGATCCAGCTATCTGATTTCCACAAAACTCTAGAATCCAGGTCGCACCAATGTCCTGAGGTCGTCTCCATTGTTTTTGGGCCTCCGATCATCTCTGAAAACGCGTTTCGATCCTCCCGCGCGAAGAATGCCCGAAGAACGTTCTTTTCTAATTAGAGCCGATTCGTCATCTGCTATGACCATCACACCTCTGTAGGGTCATTGCAATGTCGGATCTCCAGTTTGGGATAGTTGCGTTGCAATATGGGTGTGCAACGATCCGTTGTTCATCGCCCCACGAAAAATGCGAAGAACACACTAGGAAAAGAAAGGGGGTAGAAATCCAATCAGAAAATCGAGGAACGAACCTCTGCCGTCGTTCGTCACGGTGTTGATCCGCTCCCGTTAGTAGGCTTAAATAGAGCAGAATCAAATAACAATTAAATATGGATTAATTACCTGAAATCATCCCATAAACCCCCCACAAAAATATACGAATCCGTGGATCAACATGTTCGTGGTTGATCCACGTTCGTCGTTTAAAATCAAAAATGGGGAAAGGAGATCTGAAATAACAACCCCTACCCCACGAAGGGTTCAATTGCTGACGGGGGGGGGGGGGGGGGGTCATGCCACTGTCATCGCCGAGATCCTTCAACTTTGATGGTGGAGCGATCCACAACTTTGATTCGTCGTCGTTCGTCGCCGAGATTTCTCTTCAATGCGCCAAGGATTCTACAGAGTTTCTCTCCATCTTCTTCCAAAGAGCAACGTTCAATTAACCCATTAAAAAGAGGGAACGCGTTTTGTAATTCCATCATGCTGCGACATTAATGAGTCAGCGTTGCTGTTTCTTTGTTATTATGACATGGAAATAATTATTAAAAAGCTACCCTATCGCTGCGCTATAATGAATGTTTCCATATAAAAAAATAAAATAAACTTTTCCATTTTATTTATTTTATTTTTACTAAAAACGTCCGAAAAATTAACTTTTTATCTCAACCCGCACCAGTCTAGGTTAGACCCTTTCTTAGGTAAAGTCTTCATCTTGGACGCAATAGTGCCCTCAGATTTTTAATCCGGACATCTGTTTGGAAACTGTAAAAACCGCACACAAGTGCCGACTCACTTAAGTTAAAAAAAGTCCGAACCACCATTTTGGGATCACTGGGCCTCGGAATGATGTGCCATCACTACATCTAGTCTTGTAATAATTCCATATAATATTTAAAAATAATACATGGAAAAATCTAAGATATTACATTCTCCCCACCTTGGGGGTTTGCATCCCTGAAAATACAAAACAAGACTACTAAAAAAGATGTGGGTTCTGGGCATGAATTTGGGCCTCTCGCTCCCACCTTCTCTCATAAAGATTCCCGTACTGACAACGAACGCGAACCAAGGGAATCGATCACTCATGAAGGATCCTCTCCTTCCAACCCTCAATCTCCACTGGGTACTCAACAAAGGTCACTCTATCCTCGATGTCCAGCTCGCCCCAATTGATGATGTGCGATGGGTCATGCACGTACCTCCTCAGCTAAAAAACGTGGAAGACATCATGTACCCGATGCAACTATGATGGTAGATCTAGGTGGTACACCACCTCTCTAACTCTACACAGTATCTGAAAAGGCCCGATGAACCTTAGAGATAACTTTCCGCCTCCACCAAATCTCCGTAACCCTCGTCGAGGTGAGACCCTAAGAAAGACATGGTCTCCCTCCTGAAACTCCAGGGGTCTCCATCACCTGTCAGCATAAGACTTCTGTCAGCTCTGTGCAGTCTTCATCCTCTCCCGAATGATCTGCACCTTCTCAGTGGTAGCTCACACCAAATCTGGACCCATGAGTGGTGACTCTCCGGGGTCGGTCCAGCTAAGCGGTGACTGATAGGGTCTTCCATACAAAGCCTTGAATGGTGCCATACCAATGGTGGAGTGGTAACTGTTATTATATGAAAACTACACCAGTGGTAGGTGGTCCTCTCAACTGTGACAAAAGTCCAAGATACAGGCCCACAACATATCCTCCAGAACCTGAATGGTCCTCTCTGTTTGACCATCGGTCTGGGGATGAAATGTTGTGCTCAAGCATAGCTGAGTCCCAAAGGCCTCCTGTAATCCCTTCTATAACCAGGATGTAAAGTGGGCGTCTTGTTCTGAGACTATCATTGAAGGGACGCCATGAATCCAAACTATCTCCTACACGTAGAGGTGTCCCAAGCTCTCTACGGAACTCTGCTCCCTGATAGCTCAGAAGTGGGCCAACTTGGTGAGTCGATCAATGATCACCCAGATGGAATCATGCCCCTTGGGAATCCATGGTAAGACTGTCATGAAGTCCATCAATATTCCATCCCACTTCCACTCTGGAACTTTCAGGGGGTGAGATAATCCCACTGGAACCTGGTTCTTAGCCTTCACTTGCTGGCATGTGAGGCATTAGGAAACGAACTTTGCTACTGCCTTCTTCATGTCTGACCACCAGAATTGTCTTCGGAGATCCTGGTACATCTTTTCCACTCCAGGATGTACCGCCAAAGGGGATTCATGAAACTCCCTCAGGACCTCCTCCTACAATGCTACTGGTACAATAATGTGTCCTCTGAAAAGAAGTATGTGCTCTCCACCTTGTGAATATCCATCAGGAGCATGTCCTATGGATAACTGAGCATGTAAAGCCACACAATCGACATATCCTAGCTGTGCCTCCCTAACCCACTGTAAGAGTGGAGGGGTGACAACCATCGACTATAGGTAAGTTGTATCCTCTCTGTCCACAAAGGATAACTATAACACAACTAACTGCTCTATTTCCTCACTCAATAGCTGTGAGCTTGACCTTATGTTAAGAGAATCTGCCACCTTGTTCCCTTTCCCAGGAGTATAAATGATCTCTAAATCATAGTTCTAGAGGAACTCTAGTCAATGCCTCTTCCTCAGATTCAGATCCTTCTATGAAAAGATGTACTTGAGCCTCTTGTGGTTAGAGTAGATGATGAACCGCTCTCCCATAAGGCAGTGTCACCATATCTTCAATGAGAAGACTACCGAAACCAACTCGAGGTCATGGGTCACATAGTTCTACTCATATGGCCTAAGCTGGCACAAACCATAAGCAATCACTACCTGTCTCTGCATCAGGATGTAGCCAAGACCGGTCCCTGATGCGTCGCATAAAACTATGTACTCGACACACTCCTTAGGAAATCTCAATATTGGGGCGCTCGTCAAACTCTGTCTCAACTGCTCAAATGCCTGCTGGCACCTCTTTTTCCACATAAAGGGTTTCCCCTTCCTGGTCAAGGCCATCATCAGTGCTGCTATTCAGGAGAAATCAGGAATGAATCTTCGGTAATATCCTGCCAACCCAAGGAAGCTTCGCACCTCCGTCACGCTCCGAGGTGGCTCCCATGCTAACACTGCCTCCACCTTGGCTGGGTCCATAGCTATTCCATATGATAAGATGACATGTCCCAGAAAGTGGACCTCCTGAATCCATAATTGGAACTTCTAGAGCTTCCCATAAAGATGGTGCTCCTAGAGTATGTCTAGAACTATCTGTAGGTGTCTCGCATGGTCCTCCTATGACGCCGAGTACACAAGTATGTCATTGATGAATACCACTACGAACCGGTCCAAGTACAGCTGGAATATCTGGTTCATCAGTCCCATAAACACTGTGGGGGTGTTTGTCATTCCAAAATGAATCACCAAGTACTCATAGTGACCGTAGCGGCATCTAAAATCCATCTTCGGTATATCCTCATCCCGTACTCGTAACTGGTGATAACCTAATCGAAGGTCAACCTTCGAGAACCACCGTGCCCCTCTCAGTTGATCGAAGAGGTCGTTGATTCTCAGCAGTGGATAATTATTCTTCACCATCACCTGGTTCAGGTGCCGGTAATCCATGCACAACCTCAAACTCCCATATGCCTTCTTGGCAAACAAGACTGGTTCCGCCTAGGGTGAAAAACTGGGTCTTACAAAACCCTTGCTATGAAAATACTCCAACTTCACCCTCAGCTCGAGAAGCTCTGTGGGGGCCATCCGATATGCTGGTGAGGAAATCTGTGTCGTCCCGGGGTGTAAGTCAATGCAGAAGTCGATTTCTCGGCAGGAAGGTAATCCTGGAACATCTTCGGGAAAGACGTCCTCATACTCTGCCACTACTGCTGGGAACTGAGAGCTCACAACATCTACTACTCTGAGGGTAAGTCTATCCATATCATGAGTTATCGTCTACACCCCCCTATGCATGAGACCATTCTATGCTGCTTGGATCTCCTTTTCTCCAACAAAGGAAAACCTCATTCCATCATGGCAAACACACCGCACTCTTCGCCTAAAATAGTCAATCTGGGCATGGACTGAAGATAACCAATCCATACCAAGAATGACGTCGTAAGGCCTCGACGCTACCACTAAGTGGTTCTAACCAAAACTCTCACCTCCAAGGGTAAGATCACAATGTCTGCAAAGGTGTGTGATCATCGAGTCTCCTCCCGCAGGTGTCTCTAAGCGTAAGGATCAAGCCAACGGTTCTACCAGAATCTCAAGGTTTCACACAAGACATGTGGCGATAAAGGAATGACTGGAATCTGTGTTTATAAGTATGGAAGCTAAGGTAGATAAGACACATATCGTACCTTATATCATCCCTGGAGCCCCTAGGTCGTATGCCTTGACCGCATGAAACTGTCCCCACCCCTATCCCCCAGCTCCTTGAGCCTGGTGTGGACCTCCGGGGGGTGGCGTTGGATGTAGATCGAAGCGTCTGCCACCACCTGTAGATCTCCCTACTCCTCTTCCACATCCGCCGCCTGGCGGGTTTGTCTGATCCATTCTCTGCCTCTGCCTTGATGGTCCATCCACCGCTTCCTTGTCAGCAGCTCGACGGGTCGGACAATCTCTAGCGAGATGTCCCCTACCATCGCATGCGTAACACCGCTTCTTCCTAGGATGAATGGATCTATCCTGAAAGCCCTGGACTGTCAATCCCCTGTCCTGGTTCCTCCTCTGATGTCTCTCACATCCTGATCCCTGTGTCCGATGTCGGCTCCCTACTGCCGAGGTCTCCACACCTGTCTGCCTGCTGCTGACTATCGTCAGCTGTCTCTGCTCCGCCAAGACAATCTCGATCACCAAAGCCCACTCGAGCACTCCAGCATAAGCCGGAATTCATAGAGGCATGACAATATTTCAGATGTCTCATCATAGACCTCGCTCGAAGTTCTGAGATTTGAAGTACTGATCTCTGACCATATCCATCGAGTACCGAGCGAGGTTGGTGAACCACAATGAATAGTCATCTACCGTCAAACTACCCTGCTGGAGCTGAAGAAGCTCCTGGATGCATACGACTCTCAACATAACCAGAGAGAACTCCTACCTAAAGATTCGTTAGAACTCTGTCCATGAAAGAGTCCCCTCGTCATGAGTCTGTGTGGTCAGACTCCACCATCGTCCCACCGAAACCTAAAGAAGGCTTGCCCCTAGGATCACCATCTGGTCTGCTGGAATCCTCACTAGATAGAAAACTCTGGTCACAGCCTCAAGTCATTCCTCAGCCGCCTAAGGGTCGGGCTCACCTCGGAACCTGAGGGGTCTTTGTCTCTATAACTCATGGAGCGTGCTCAGCCTATGCTCCTCATCGGTCGGTACTGCAGGTACCACGGGCTACTCCATTGGTGGTGGTATAGTAGGTGCACCACCTAGTGGCAACGCCTGGGGAACTGGTCCCTGTATTGAAGCCTCGTCACTGAGGGGGTCATCCTCGTGATCGTTGTAGCACCCCAAACATTTTATGGTATGTTTATCTTAAGTACATTTTAGTTATAACCTATATTTCAAGAATCACTGAGCCTCTATGGAACAAAACATGGTTACTTATAGGAGATAGCCATAACCTATCCATTAAAATTAAATTTTTCAACTATGTGATTTGAATTTTAAAAATCTAACATACACGGTTGTGATCAAGATGATAATTAGAGTCTAATAGAATTAACTTAATTTTCGATGAATAGTAACATACCCTTATGAATAGTAACCTACCCTTATGAATAGAAACCTACCCTTGAATAGTAATATGACTCTTATGAATGGTATCCATGCCCCTGAATGTATAAATGAATTTAGGCACCTTAAAAACAAAGATGAATATTTTAAGTGTTTATATTTTTCGATTAAATAATTATTTTAATTAAATATTTAAATAATCATATTTATAAAATTATTTTTGAAAAATGGAATTCATTTTTGGATTCTACACATCAAAAAATGGTTAGGGTGAATTTTTGGGATTTTTCTGAAATACTTTAATTTTTGATGAATAGTAAAATCCGATAATTCACAATAAATGCCAAATAATGGATTAATTGAGTCATTGATGATGATCTGCTAATGTAAGCCCAATTGGTTCTAAGTCACATTCATATATTACTTTTATTGGTCATGGAATACTCACTATTTGTTGTCTTGAGAGGAAATAATAAATTAATGATTATAATATTAAGAAAACTCCTCTCCCCTCCACTATATAAAGCACCCCTCAACCCCTCTTCCTCTCACACCACTCAAGAATTGTTCCTTGCCAATATTCTGCCCAAGTCTCTCCCCAAGATCCTCCCACACGTCCAAAATCTCCTATCCTCTTAAAAATACCAAAACCTCTCCCCTTAAGAGGTTCTCAAAGGTGGAAGTCTCAAGAGGTAAATTCCTCTTTCCAATTCCTTCAATTATTTTAAGTTCTTTTCTTTTTGTTTATTTCCTCACCATAATAGTATGGTAAATCCAGTAACATACATGTAATTGAATGTTTTCATGCTAATGGTATATTTCATTACCTTCTCTCATTTCCCCCACCATTTATTTGAAAGAAATGAAAGCACCGTTTGAGATGTGCTAATTTAGCACATTCAAGGACAACTCTTTATCAATTTCTATTATAATATTTAATTATGGTCATGAAACCATTTGTGTTATGGTTGAACCAGATTATTATATATGTAATATATCCTATTTTTAGTTATGTAATACTTTTGTACAAATGATATTAATTTATAAAGCAAAACATGTTCATTGTAATCAAACCCACTGTTTAGCCAAAACGGTTGTCACTAAGGTTATATATATAATAATTCAACTTCACTCTAAGTAACCAAATTAAATTTAAAACCATGTAATCTTCTGGATGTTAAATAATAGAATATAACTTCATTTATGGACAACCACATCCATCTTATATATTTATCCTAACTTGAATATAAGTGAACCGATCATTTAAAACCAAGTAAACAAACGAGCCCGAACAATGAAATTGAACCTTATAAGTAATCAAAAAGGACTTTAATGAACTAAAAAGGGTTATAATAAATCATTTAAATATATAAGAGGTTCTGGAATTATGAATTAATAATCCTAATTTGTTTATTTAGGTCTTAAATAATAAGTCAAGAACACCTTCAAGCATAAGGTAAGGGATCCTCTCTCTCACTTTTGTTCAAGAATATCCCCTATGTTGTGCCCTTTTATTTTTAATTAATATTGATTGGGTATGTTTTCTCACCTCCCCCATACTTCCCTTGTGACATATGAATAATATAATACCCCTTTACCTCTCATTAAGCCCTCGCAATAACACTCGTTACCATGCCGAAATGTTTGTAAGGGGTTTCTCATCTCACTTTAATTTCTATGAGATTTTCATTGTTCACCACTTATATCTTGTATGTGGTATATGTGTACTACCATTTGATATATAATAACATTATTCTCTTTATATTCATGTTATTCATCGATTCATTTGAGGTTTATTAAGTTCTGGTCATATGATGCGACCGTTTATATTGTGGTAAGAGTCTTTGTCTCAACTACTATTTTCTTGTGACTAACTTTGTATTGTGCACATAATAATCCTTATGTGGTGTACCTAATACCCATTTGAGATCACCGTTCATTTGAAAATTATATCCATAATCTCATATCATGGATATGTTTGTTGTCTAAACCATATACCATTTTACATACAATGTTTATTTGGAAAGTTATTTTAATATTGATGAATTAGTATACTCTACTCTATACGGATATTGAAAAGGAATATTGATATTGTATTGAATCAATGTATAAAGAATTATTTAGACATGCAGTGGCAAGTGGGGCCTGCTATAGCCCCCTGATGCATCGGTAGGTCTCATGAGACAAATCAGTTGGCGACAAAACCTTCGAGTTTGTTTCCAAAAATCAGACGGGTTTCTACCCATAGAACTAAACCATTTTTACGGTATTATGGTTTCATGTTCTAGATACATGAAGTCTAATTAATAAGAATTATCTTTATTCATTATTATTTATTATTATTATCCATGTGGTTTTCACTATGACAAAATCTATGGATACAGTTTAATTCTCAGTTTATTAATGGAATTAGTTATTCATTTATTCACTATGACATATTGATTATGTCAGATTGATTGTGATTCACTTATTATTGTACTCATGCTTCCACTATTTTTAACCCTTACTGAGCATTTGATCTCACCCCTTTTACTGTTTACTTTCAACAGGTGAAAAAGAGGAGATTGTTTATTGAGTTCTTGTGGATGAAGTTTTTAGTTTCGTTATGTATTGTATTTTGTAAACTTTTCCAATGTAATTTGAGTAACATTTATGTATCTAGTTTCTTAAAGACTACTAAACTGATCATTCCTTCGGGATTTTCATTCCTTATAACCATGAAAATATCACAAGTAACACACCAGCTCTAGTCTAGAGGGGTCGGGGTGTTACAGTTGGTATCAGAGGAAGTTTAGTAGAAAACTTGGAAACTAGAGTAAGGAATGTATAGTAGGGAACAAATCCCTAAGTTAGTATTTGAGGATAAACATACAAGAACATCCCGGTATTTTTTTAAGGAATAGATTATGTAGATATTTTAAGCAATACGTCCCTATCTGATATGAGCAGGTATAGGCGGCTCTGGCATAGATGTATCTAGGGGTAAAACCCAAAAACACTGCTTTGAGCTAGACTCGAACGGGAACTGGTGCGTGACAACGGGTCTTGCTGCACTCTTGGTTACGACACTCCCAGGGGATATGCTTAGGATAATTCAAATTTTCTTTACAATCCATTATGAAGGAGTTTAATGTAAATTTTTCCTCAAATAAATCATGTTTATAAGATTATATATGCATAGAATTTCAATCTATGTTGAGTGATTTTCTATTTGAGATTCATAAAATAATCTAGTGTATCCCATTATTTAGAAATGGCATCTAAAAAAAGAAGGGGAATCAATACTCATGGGAAAGGTAGAGATCTCCCTACTGAGCAATTCAACACAGTCAATGTTGGAGAAGATCAGATCATGACCATATTGGGACAACTTACTCAAGTTGTAACGAATAACCATTCCGCACCTGTGTTGGATCGTTTCATATGGCATAAGCCCCCATCTTTCAGCAGGACTACTAATCCAGTGGTTTCTGAGCAATGGATCAAGTTCCTTTAAAAGATATTCATGGAATTAAGATGCAATGAAAATGAAAAGGTAGTACTGGTAGTATATTATCTCAAGGGTGACACTGATCAATGGTGGTCCTTGATTCAGAATACCACGGAGGAAGAAGAAATAGAAGATATGAAATGGAGTACTTTTAAGGAAATATTATTCGAAAAATATTTCCCTCGTGAGCAATGAACTGAAATGAAGAGAAAATTCCTTAGCTTAAAACAAAGGGAAGAAGACAGTGTTGTAGAGTATGAGGCTACTTTCACAAGGCTGTCCAGGTATGCTGTAGATTATGTACGTGACTCGGCAGACAAGATTGATCATTTCTTTGAAGGTCTTAAGCCAAGTATTCAAAGGGAACTGGCTTCTCAATCATTTTCATCATATGATGAAATTGTATCAAGTGCCATCAAAACAGAGAGGGAATTTTCTAGATCAAATATTTTCAAAGGAAACCAAGATAAGAAGTAGTACTCTAATAACAAAGGAAAAGGAGAAGCACCAAAGAAGAGCAAGGGAACAAAGCTATTCCCATTATGTGAGAACTGTGGAAAGAATCATCTCGTGAAATGCTTGAAAGGCATGGAAGTCTGCTATAACTACGGAGAAAAGGTTCATTGATCTGATGAATACAAGGGGAAGAAACAATTCAATGATATTCAATGCTACAATTTCAGAGAGATGAGACACTATGAAAATGAGTGTCCTAAGAACCAAGGAAACACGCCTCATAAAAATACAAGATAACAAGGGAGAGCCTATGTGATTAAAACCATAGAGGTTGAAGTTCCTAATGACGTGGTGACAGGTACTTTAATTGTTTTCTCAAACTTAGACAACACTTTATTTGATTCTGGATTGTCACATTCATTTATATCTTCCTAGTTTTCCAATAAAATTATATATGCCTGATTTTATTTAATAAAGGAGTTGTCAGTCAAAACTCCCAGGGGATGTATCATTGCAACAAAGTAATGTCAACTAATCCCCCTCCAGACACTAAAATGTGCTTTATTTTCTAACCTTATCATCATACCAATGATTGAATTTGATATAATTATCAATATGGATTGGCTGTCAAATTATGATGCGAAGATTTATTGTAAGAATAAGGAAGTTACAATTTTTGAAAATGATACAGAATCCCTTGTCTTTAGGGAAGAAACTTCGACACCTGATTCATATCTAGAACCACCCCCAGTAGATCTACTGAATGAAATACTTGGAGAGGAAGATAAACCAATATCTAGGGGTGAGGAAATAAATCTTCAAATTGAAGATGTGCACATAGTGAAAGAATACATTGATGTATTTCCAGAGGATTTACCTGGGCATCCTCTAGAGCGGGAAGTTGAGTTCTCTATTGATTTAATTCCTGATGCAAGACCTATATCAAAGACTCCCTATAGAATGGCTACTGTGGAATTAATAGATCTAAAGAAACTACTATAGGATTTGAGTGAAAAAGGATTTATTTGACCTAGTGTTTCTCCATGGGGAGCCCCTGTCCTCTTTTTCAAGAAGAAAGATGGATCCATGAGGCTTTTCATTGATTACAGGGAAATCAATGCTGTTAAAATAAAGAATAAGTATCCTTTGCCTTGGATTGATGATTTATTTGATCAACTTCATGAAGATCAATACTTTTCGAAGATTGACCTTCGATCTGGATATCATCAGTTGTGTGTAAGGAAAGAAGATATTCCTAAGAAAACATTTTGGACCAGGTATGGGCATTACGAGTTTACAGTAATGCCTTTTGGACTGACAAATGCACCCTCTATTTTCATGGATTTAATGAATAGAGTTTTTAAATAATATCTTGATAACTTTGTTGTGGTATTAATCGATGATATCCTCATATACTCAAAAAGCTATGAAGACCATGAGAATCACTTGTGGGTCATTTTGCAAACTCTTAAAAGCAATAAATTATATGGGAAATTTAGCAAATGCAAATTTTGGATTCAATCAGTTTCTTTTCTAGGCCATATTTTCTCTAAGGATGGAATCCTAGTTGATCATGAGAAGACAAAGGTAATCCAAGATTTTTCAACACCAAAAAATATAACTGAGGTACGCAGTTTTATTGGCTTAGCAGGTTACTATCGACGTTTCGTTCAGAATTTTTCCTGACTGGATAACCCGCTAACCAAGCTCACACATAAAGGAGTTAAGTTTGTGGACAAAAGAATGTACAAAATTCTTCAAATAATTGAAAATAATATTGGTCAATTCTCAAATTTTGACTCTTCCATCTGGAAGTGGTGGATTTGTAATATACAGTGATGCATCAAAGAATGGACTGGGTTGCTTCCTTATGCAAAATGATAAAGTTATTGCTTATGCATCAAGATAGTTGAAGACTCATGAGAAAAATTATTCAACTCATGATCTTGAGTTAGCAGCCGTAATCTTTGCTCTGAAAATATGGAGGCATTATCTCTACGGAGAGAGATGCGAGATTTATACAGACCATAAGAGTTTGAAATACATTTTCACACAAAAATAACTCAACATGAGGAAGAAGAGATCGATTGAGTTACTCAAAGATTATGATTGTTCAATACACTACCACTCATGAAAGGTGAATAAGGTGGTAAATGAATTAAGCAGGAAAGATCATGTACTTCTGACTCAAATGAGGATTGGGAGAGATCCTATATTTTTGGATCTAATAAAGATGGATATGAGAATTTTTAAGGAAAGGAAAACAACTTTCCTCCTTCAAATGATTGCTAAACCATCTTTATTAGAGAAGATAAAAAGCTCTCAATCTAATGATGAGAAACTGTATAAGAAAATTAATGCTGTTAAGGATGGGAGACTGGATAACTTCATGTATGAAGAAGGAGTTCTGAAATTTGGGAAGATATTATGCGTTCCATCAGTACCTGAGCTAAAAAGGGAACTATTAGATGATGCTCATAGCTCAAATTTCTCTATAAACCCAGGTATCACCAAGATGTATAGAGATATAAAGGAATATTTCTGGTGGGATAATATGAAGCAGAAAATTGCTGACTACGTGTCAAGATGTCTAGTTTGTCAACAAGTGAAGGCAAAGAGACAAAATCCCAAAGGAGTGATGCAACCTCTACCTATTCCTATGTGGAAGTGGGATAGTATTATGATGGATTTTGTCACCGGACTACCAAGGACACCTAGAAGGAATGATGCAATATGGGAAATTGTTGATCAGCTCACAAAATCAGCACATTTTCTTCCTATAAGAGAAGATTTTCCACTTGAGAACTTGGAAAGACTTTATATTAATGAAGTTTTAAGGCTTCATGGTGCACCTATATCGATTTTCTCCGATCAAGATCCCCGGTTTACATCAAAATTCTGGAAAATTCTCCAGAAGGCTTTGAATACTAAGCTTCATATGAGTACTTCTTATCACCCCCAAACCAATGGATAGTCTGAAAGGACTATTCAAACTTTAGAAGACATGTTGATGTTATGATCTATTGATTTCCAAGGTATGTGGGATCAATACTTACCTTTGGTGGAATTTTCCTACAACAATAGTTTCCATTCTAGTATTCAAATGGCTCCATATGAAGCATTATATGGAAAGAGATGTCGAACTCCAACTTGTTGGGACGAAGTTGGTGAGAGGAAACTTATAGGCCCAGAAATTATTGAAGAGACCACGACAAAGGTGAAGACAATACAAGCCCATATTAAAGCAGACCAAAGTAGGCAGAAGAGTTATGCTGAAAACTGGAGAAAGCACTTGCAATTTCAAGTGGGAGATCATGTATTTCTAAAAGTATCTCCATAGAAGGGTGTCTTAAGGTTCAGTAAGAAAGGGAAACTGAGCCCCAGGTATATCGGACCATTTGAAATTCTGGAAAGAATTGGAGTAGTAGCTTACCATTTAGCAATGCTGGAAAATCTCTCCAAAGTCCATGATGTGTTTCATGTGTCATTGTTGAAGAAATACATGCCAGACCCAGCACATGTACTCACCTATGAGGAAATTGAACTGGAACCTGATTTGTTATACTATGAAAAGTCTATTGGGATTCTTGACACAAGGGAGCAAGTATTGATAAATCAGACAAATTGTCTTGTAAATGTTCTTTGGAGGAACCAAAATATGGAGGAATCAACATGGGAACTAGAGGGTTTCATGAAAAAGAACCACCCACATCTTTTTGGTGAGTTTCATACATAAAATTTCGAGGAAGAAATTTCTGAAGGAGGGAATAATGTAGCACCCCAATCATTTTATGGTATGTTACTCTTAAATAAATTTTAGTTATAGCCTATATTTCAGGAATCACTAACCCTCTATGGAACAAAACATGGTTACTTATAGGAGATAGCCATAACCTAGCCATAAAACTTAAATTTGTCAGCTCTGTGATTTGAATTTTAAAAATCTAACATACACAGTTGTGATCAAGATGATAATTAGAGTCTGATAGAATTAACTTAATTTTCAGTGAATAGTAACATACCCTTATGAATAGTAACCTACCCTTATGAATAGTAACTTATCCTTATGAATAGTAATATGACTCTTATGAATGGTATCCTTTCCCTTGAATGTATAAACGAATTTAGGCACCTTAAAAATGAAGATGAATATTTTAAGTGTTTATATTTTTCGATTAAATATTTAATTAATCATATTTATAAAATTATTTTTGAAAAATGGACTTCATTTTTGGATTCTACACATCAAAAAATGGTTAAGGTGAATTTTTGGGATTTTTCTGAAATACTTAAAGTTTTGATGAATAGTAAAATCCGATAATTCACAATAAATGCTAAATAATGTATTAATTACGTCATTGATGATGATCTATTGATGTAATCCGAATTGGTTCAAAGTCACATGAATATATTATTGTTCTTGGTCATATAATACTCACTATTGGTTGTATTTAGAGGAAATAATAAATTAATGATTATAATATTAAGAAAACTCCTCCCCCTCCACTATATAAAGCACCCTCACCCCCTCTTCCTCTCACACCAATCAAGCCTTGTGCCTTGACAATATTCTGCCCAAGTCTCTCCCCAAGATCCTCCCCCACATCCAAAATCTCCCAGCCTCTTCAAAATACCAAAACCTATCCCCTTAAGAGTTTCTCAAAGGAGGAAGTATCAAGAGGTAAATTCCTCTTTCCAATTCCTCCAATTCTTTTAAGTTCTTTTCTTTTTGTTTCTTTCCTCACCATAATATTATGATAAATATAGTAACATAAATGTACTGTAATGTTTTCATGCTAATGGTATATTTCATTACCTTCTCTCCTTTCCCCCACCATTTATTTGAAGGAAATGAAAACACCGTTTGAGATGTGCTAATTTAGCACATTCAAGGACAACAATTTATCAATTTCTATTATAATCTTTAATTATGGTCATGAAACCATTTGTGTTATGGTTGAACCAGATTATTATATATGTAATATATCCTATTTTTAGTTCTGTAATCCTTTTGTACAAAT
Organism: Viscum album; assembly: GCA_963277665.1. NCBI lineage: Eukaryota > Viridiplantae > Streptophyta > Magnoliopsida > Santalales > Viscaceae > Viscum > Viscum album. The sequence continues at coordinate 2,022,192,247 of OY728127.1, forward strand.
GGTATTAAGTAACAAAAAAAAACGTGTTCATTGTAATCAAACCCACCGTTTAGCCAAAACGGTTGTCACTAAGGTTATATATATAATAATTAGAATTCACTATAAGTAATCAAATTAAATTTAAAACCATGTAATCTTCTGGATGTTCAATAATAGAATATAACTTCATTTCCGTATATCCACATCCATCTTATATATTTATCCGAACTTGAATATAAGTGAACCGATCATTTAAAACCAAGTAAACAAACGAGCCCGAACAATGAAATTGAACCTTATAACTAATCAAAAAGGCCTTGAATGAACTAAAAAGGGTTATAATAAATCATTTAAATATATAATAGGTTATGTAATTATTAATTAATAAGCCTAATTTGTTTATTCAGGTCTTAAATAACAAGTCAAGAACACCTTCAAGCATAAGGTAAGGGATCCTCTATCTCACTTTTGTTCAAGAATATCCCCTATGTTGTACCCCTTTATTTTTTAATTTTTAATGATGGGGTATGTTTTTTCACCTCCCCCATACTGTCCTTGTGACATATAAATAATGTAATACCCCTTTACCTCTCATTAATCCCTCACAATAACACTCGTTACCATGCCGAAATGTTTGTAAGGGGTTTCTCATCTCATTTTCATTTCTGTGAGATTTTCATTGTTCACCACTTATCTATTGTATGTGGTATATGTGTACTGCCATTTGATATATAATAACATTATTTTCTTTATATTCATTTTATTCAATGATTCATTTGAGGTTTATTAAGTTCTGGTCATATGATGCGACCGTTTACATTATGGTAAGAGTCTTTGTCTCAACTACTATTTTGTTGTGACTAACTTTGTATTGTACACCTAATAATCCTTATGTGGTGTACCTACTTCCCATTTTAGACCTCCTTTCATTTGAAAATTATATCCATAATCTCATATCATGGATATGTTTGTTGTCTAAACCGTATACCATTTTACATATGGTGTTTATTTGGAAAGTTATTTTAATATTGATGAATCCGTACACTCTACTCTATACGGATATTGAAAAGGCATATTGATACTATATTGAATCAATGTATAAAGAATGATTTGTACATGTAGTGGTGGGTGGGGCCTGGTATAGCTCCTTGATGTATTGGTAGGTCTCATAAGACAAATCAGTTGACGACAAACCCTTCGATTTTGTTTCCAAAAATCAGACAAGTTTCTACCCATAGAACTAAACCATTTTTATGGTATTATGGTTTCATGTTCCAGATACATGAAATACAATTAATAAGAATTCTCTTTATTCATTATCAGTTATTATTATTATCCATGAGGTTTTCACTATGAAAAAAATCTATGGATGCAGTTTCATTCTCAGTTTATTAATGGAATTAGTTATTCATTTATTCACTATGCCATATTGATTATGTTAGATTGATTATGATTCACTTATTATTTTACTCATGATTCTGCTATTTGTAACCCTTACTGAGCATTTGAGCTCACCCCTTTCATTGTTTACTTTCAACAGGTGACAAAGAGGAGATCGTTTATTGAGTTCTTGTGGATGCATTTTTTAGTTTTGTTATGTATTGTATTTTTTAAACTTTTCCAATGTAATTTGAGTAACATATATGTATCAAGTTTCTTCAAGACTACTAAACTGATCATTCCTTTGGGATTTTCATTTCTTATAACCATGCAAATATCACAAGTAACGCACTGACTCCAGTCTAGAGGGGTCGGGGTGTTACAATCGTGCTGCTACATCCTAGCGGATATGCGTCACGGAGGAATCTTGTAAGGAAACAAGATGTACCATGGTCAATGAGTATATCTGGATAACTGACACAAAGGACATGGAAAACACAACCCATTCCTATATGATGCATGTACCATTTCCCCGCAACTAGTGTTTTCATGTACCGAGTCGAAAAGTAGGTTATCAGAGTCCTGGTGTATGGATACGTCGGCCGCCGCACCAACACTAGAGTCTCTAGCATGAAAGTTGAGCTCAAAACACTAAACAATTTTACCCCAAACCAATATCATAGAATCTTGGTCCTAAGGTAGAACCGACCACCTCTGATACCAGTCTGTCAGGACCCGTCCCAGTGGGGCCCGCACCGTGACTCCCCAAGCCCGCCTCCAATAGGCCAGGGGATGGTGACTAGCACCGAGTAGGCATATTACTACATGGGAGGAATTGCCTAAGAACCTGTACACACACACTCATCTCCAAGACCACAAATTATGAAATGTAAAAAAAACACTAAGGAAAAAAATGCATGCATACAACTAAAACCAACCAACAGAGTATGACAAAAAGTAAAGTACTAAAAGTAAACTGGGCCAGAATACAAGCCCACCAAAAACAAGAGTCTGAAAACTGAAAAGTCCAACCTGTAAACAAAAAGAGGTACTGGGAATTCTACTCGTAGCCGAAGGAATGCCTCAGCCTGTAGGGAACTCAAAAATCTCGGTCCTGTCCTAGTCCGCCCTGGACTCTGTCGAAAGGCTGTTCATCTGCACAAGACACGACACGTGCGGGAAAAGCCCGTGCATGGGTGAGTATAACAATACTCAGTAGAGGACCCTGGAAAACACAAAACAAGTATACAAAGGAAAGACACAATCAGCTCTACATAGTGTATGTATACTAAACATATAATAGGAGATCAAAATCTAGATATAATCAAAACCCAGACCCGTATTCTAGAGACAAGTCACACAACTGCATACCCCATCTAGGGATTCAGTTCGAAGATTTCTACAAAGCACTCATTCCGGGAGAACACACTCCACGAGTCTGGTAGCTTTGACGACGTCCGTCTGAGAAGTACTGTTCATTGGGAAATGTCATGAGGGGTAGTTACACTCATTACGGGAGACACACTCTTGAGTGGGAAGATCATGAGAGATAGATGCAATCATTATGGGAGACACACTCCTGAGTGGGAAAGATCATGATACACAGATGAGGATCACTTCCAGGGCCGTGGCGGATACCATGATTCATCTAGATTCACTAGCTAGGTGGATTCATTAGCTAGGTATAGGATCAATTCATGGTAGAGTTGGTCACGTCGATTCCTGACTCTACTTAGGGTCAGGAATGGATAGAGGATCTCGCTTTGGGCCTCTCGGAGGGATGACGACTCTATCATAGAAAGTCCTGTTGAAGGGATCATACTACTGTAGAAGGAAACAATGCCTAAACTTCAAGGGAATGAGGAGAAGGGAACTAACCCAAATGAAAACATGTCCAAGATACGATGAACAATATGACCATGTCATTTTCCAAAAAGTACACAGTGTGTATAAAAGTTACACGCCGTGTTGTTTGACCCTGGGCACTATCCGTGTACAATGGCCCGTGTCGTAAGGCTGGTCGTGTAGAAACTTTAGTACACGACATGTAGTACGATGTACACACCATGTCTGAGTGACTAGGGTCGGCTCCGTGTACGCTGGTCATGTGCCCGTACACGGTCCTCAACCCGTGTACTCCAACCCATGTAATCGGTACACGGGGTGACCCGCGTTATTGGCCTCGCCTAGCCATGTGATGGAGTACAATCCATGTACTTCATCCCGTGTCTATGTATCCCCTAGATACATGCCAAGTCCCGCGTAGCCACCTCTTCCATGCTGTGTAGAGAGTACATGTTGTGTTGTCTGAAGTCGTGTAGTCCATCCCATGTCCGTGTACTTTCCAAAATAAACGCCGAGCTTAGAGGAAAGTCCAACATGCCATGTGACTAGGGTCACATGCCATGTGATTCCTCTCTGACCCTCGAAACCCTAGCCACTTCCACCGGTACTACACGACGTGTTCTTCAGAAGTACACACCATGTATTCTGGAAATCTCCAGAATCACGGACTTCCACCGCCACTCCTCTGTGCTGCACCGTTCGTCGATCCGGCCATCCAATTGCCACGAAACTCCGGAATCCAGGTCGCCCCGATGTCCCGAGGTCGTATTTATTGTTTTAGGGCCTCTGATCAACTCCAAAAACGCGTTTCGATCCTCCCGCGTGAAGAACGCCTGAAGAATGGTCTTTTTCTGATCCAAACCGATTCGTCGTCCGCTATGACCGTCGCACCTCTGTAGGGTTATTACAATGTTGGATCTCTAGTTTGGGATCGTTGAATTTCAAGACGGGTACACAATGATCCGCTGTTCTTCGTCTCATTAAGAACACGAAGAATTCATAAGGAAAATAAAGGAGGGAGAAATCCAATCAGAAAATCGAGGAATGAACCTCCGCCATCGTTCATCTTGGCGTTGATCCGCTCCCGTTAGTAGGATTAAATGGAGCAGAATCAAACAACAATTAAACATGGATTAATTCCCCAAAATCATCCCATCAAAAACCCTCCCCAAAAAATGTACAAATCTGCGGATCAACATGTTCGTGGTTGATCCGCGTTCGTCGTTTAAAATCAAAAACTAGGAAAGGAGATTTGAAATAACAACCCCTACCTCACGAAGTGTTCTATTGATGATGAAGGGGGGGGGGGGGGGGTCGTGCCGTTGTCATCGCTGAGATCCTTCAACTTTGATGGCGCAGTGATCCACAACTTTGATTCATCTTCGTTCATCATCAGGAGTTCTCTCCAAATCACCAAGGATTCCCCAGAGTTTCTCTCTAGCTTCTGCCAACGAGCAACATTTGATTAACCCATTAAAAAGAGGGAATGAATTTTATAATTCCATCATGCTGTGGCATTAATGAGTTAGCATTGCTGTTTCTATGTCATTATGACATGGAATTAATTATTAAAAAGTTTCCCTGTCGCTGCGCTGCAGCGAATGTTTCCATATAAAAAAATAAAATAAACTTTTCCATTTATTTTATTCTATGTTTTTTACTGAAAACGTCCAAAAAATTAACTTTTTCTCTTGACCCGCACCGATTAAGGTTAGACCCGTTCTTAGGTAAAGTCGTCATCCCAGACGCAATGGTGCCCTCAGATTTTTAATCCGGGCATCTGTTTGGAAACTGCCACAACTGCACACAAGTACCGACTCACTTAACTTAAAAAAAGTTTGAACCACCATTCCGGGATCACCGGGCCTTGGAATGATGTTCCGTCACTATGCCTAGTCTCATAATAATTCCATATAATATTTAAAGATAATACACAAAAAAATCCGAGACATTACATCATCAAACCATGCTTTGAAAACCATTTCATAGTGCTTTGAAAACCCTTTTCCATTTACCAAAACTAAGGTAAAACCATCTTTAATAGAAACCCATTTTCACACAAACAAATCCAATCATTCAATAATTTCATTTCATTTAAAAAAAAAATTATAAAAAAATGAGCAATTATAAAGGCCCCGACACCAGTAGCTTGGTTTCGGTGCCTTACTTTATTAAATTAGTACTATAAATAAGGAAGACGCATCCTAAAGGGCCAAATAGTTTAGTATATTTGGAAAACCAGATACATACATAAGTTTTACATTACAACATGAAATGAAATACAACATAGAAACTCATTTTGAAACATCTATAAACTCCTATATTATACGTGGAGATCATTCATAATACATATCTTCACATCCTGGGAAAAAATAAAACATAAGAAAGGGGTGATCTCAGAAGCTCAATAAGGGTAAAGAATACAATGAAAGCTAATATAAACAATAAGGCATGTAGAATGACTAAAAACACATGACATTAGAACATAATCTTGAGCATATTATGAAAAGAATAAAAGTTGAATAAATAATATCATATAAATAATCACATGAGAATAAAGCTTAACCATAGATATTCTACTAGCTGAATGATCACATGGATTATCAATTATTAATATTATAATTAGGGAATGCATAATGTTGGACATCATAAACATACTATCGAGGCCTCAGTCAAGACATGCGAAAATAAATGGTTAAGGTCTCATTTAAATCCATTTTTGTTTTGTCTCATGAGACCTATCGATGCATCAAGGGGATATAGTGGGCCCACCCATCACATACTAAGTTCAATGCATTCCTCATATGAATGGGGTTAAACACAAAGAGTATATATATATAAAATGTAAATAACTTTCCCCAATATGTAAATATAATCACTAACCATTTTGAGTAGTATGGTGAATGGTATCAAAATAACACATCCACAATCAAAATGATCATAAACCATTTAATAAAATATGGTAGATGATAATCATAAGAGATCAACCTCAATAATTCATAAGATTAAAAATAGGTTTTGAAATAGATGAAAATACTCTAATAAAATCATCAAGTAATTCTCGAGAGAAATGCCCTTTTTTACTTTACAAAGAAGAGTTATTTTGGAAAAATAATTTTTATTTGTCATAATTGTTCAAATAAAACAAAAAATGAACAAATATAGTTTTTTCATGAATATAACGACCCTCCTTCTCTAAGATTAGGGAAGGGATGACAAAGTTCCCTGCTTTTCCCTCTTCAAGGTGAAAGAGAGATAATGACCCCCGAGTCTTGCCTTCAGTAGGCCCCAGAGTAGAAACTAGCACCAAGGGTATAGAATCTCACATGAATGGAAGGAATTACGCTTTTTATAGAACAAGATCGAGAGATAAGATAATAAATACCAACAACACAAAAAAATAAAGATAAAATTAAATCCAAGAATCCATTCCCACATGCATGTTCAAAAGTAAAACTGATACAAGGAAAGACAAAACTCCTAAATAATATACCAAAAGAAGAAAGCTAAATATAAAAAAACAACTATCCTAACATCGAGCTAGTAAGGTCCATAATGGTCCTTGAAGTCCTCTTAGAAACTTGAAAATAGTTTTTATATACATAGGGTGAGCATACAAGTATACTCAGTAGGGAAACTAAAGCTACTCATGCATAAGTGAGGGAACATACTAATTCCCCTGTGATAAAACAGTAGGACCTCAAGCACCTACAATGGGATACTAACAAGCCCAACCTCACCAAGGAACACTCACCCAAGTAATGAAAATTATGTAAAGTAATAATATAAGCACATCGGCATTTGGGTACCCTTCACAACACTTTCCCACTGGTTAACTGCTCATTCCTAACGATCTGATGTCTTGACTCTGCCACTCTTACCACATGCAGTACCACTACCGCAACCTTCCCACACACACCTGGGCCTCAAACTGAACATATCCACACCCACATACACCTGGACCACAACAACCACCTCCACACCCGAAAACACCTGGGCCTCAATAACCACACACCACGCCTGAAGACACCTAAGCCTCATCCCGAAGGTACTTAGGAAAACACACCTAGATTGAAAACACCAGAGCCCCTCATCCAAAACAAACCTTTTCCCAAAGGATCTTGGACTTTGGTAAGCCTCAAGACATTAAAACCTTACCAGATATGCCCGAGAAGCAAGATCCTAATTAGGGTATGAGGAATAAAATCAGTAACCAGCCATCCATCCTCCCACAGGGATGTTGGGAAAGATAACCTCCCCCCTGAAATGGAGGTGTTCGACACATAATGCTCAATAAGGGTGGGGTGCATATACAAAAAACAAGGAACTAATATATATATATATATAGGTAATCAAACACTCATCCCCAACCTATGGGTTTCACACAGATAAATAACAAGCCCACACTAGATCCACTTTTGTTGCTACCCCTATATGCACAACCACACAATAACCACTGCCAAAGCACAAACCCAACCCCCTTATTTCTTAGTTTACATTTATTTATTTAAGGGGATTCACTTTTAAATTTTTCCAACACTACTGGAAAAGTAACAACCATAACCACACCAAGCAACGAACAAATACCAAACTACAGTCCCACTGTACAATAGTACAAAACAACAGCACAAACTAGACTTGTAATCCCACTGCACATCCCTGTTCAATTACCATCAACTATAATTATTCAAAGAAATACCACCCATTCCTTATCTTTCAATCTATCCCTACAACCCCACTACCCAAAAAATCCCCAGATGCAGTCCCACTGTATAACAAGTCCATAACCACACCACAGTCCCACTGCTCAATGTCGTTTCGTGACCACAACACAACATAAAGGTAGTTCAGTTGCCTACAAGTTCATCCATTCCACAATCAATAAATCTCTCAGACTGAGACACCAACACACAAAGGACAGTCCCACTGCCTACAAGTTTATCCATTCCATAATCAATCAATCCCTCATACTGAGACACCAACACCCCCCTGTACCACCCCACATACCAAGTCCACAGAACCCAGACCAGAACACATAGCACATAACCACAACCATCAAACCAAGCATATTCAAATTTAACCAATAGGGGTTCTTTAATTTCCACTTTAATATAACCAGGGTGATCACATAACAAGTTTGATCCTAGGGAATCCATTTATTTAACCAAGTGTACGTGATTAAACAGTTTTCATGTTACTACCATTTTTCAAATCATCACAAGAAAGATAGAGTATCACCGGTGCACAAGAAAAGAACACCAAATTTCATGATTTTCAGAAGGCATACAACCACAACAACCATATAAGAATCAAATATAACAAATAAAATAGGCGATCAAAAATTAATCCATACCCTATCCATTATTTTAGTTGTGCAAGTTATCTTTTGATCATATTAAATTCTTGTTTAATTCTCCTTTCAAGAAGAGTATCTAGCCATTACTTATAATAAAACATTAATATACCCACCCTACATGGTGCACAATTGAAGAGAAGAAAAAGAAAATCACTACTTGGATGATCAATGATCATAGTTTCTTCTTGCGCCAAGAATAGGGGGATGGCGCGACTTATAGGAAGAAATCCAAGGCTGAGCAGGAAGGGCTCTGGCATGGGTGCATGACTCGTCTTGGGAGGAAGTATCTAGGAGCACTAAGAGAAAACTAAAGGAAGAAGGAAGAGAGGATCTCAACTTATGAAGAGGCTAGATCCTAAAATTAGGGAGACCATTTTGAAGTACTTAAAAGTCAGATCGTGGTTAGACCATGTAGCTAGGTGGTTTCACACATTAGAATTAATTGAGATTTAACAATTCCTCTTGGAAATGGTGGAGATAGATCAGTAGATAGTTGTGAGTTGATAGATTAACTTTAAATGGAGAAAAACATGTAACAAGGGTGAAATTGGAAAAACTGGGAATAGCTGGAAATGAGTCACCGATGGGTAAGTCACCAATGCTGAGCCACCGATGCTTAGCCACTGACGGGTGAGCTACCGACATGACCTACCGATGCCACGACCCACCGACACCCTAACTTATTTATGACGAGCTACCGACACCTCGACCTACTAACATCGATGCCCTCAACTCATCGATGCTGACGCCCCTTGACTCATCGATACTGATGCCCCTTGAATCACCGATGCTGACGCCCCTTGAATCACTGATGCCGACGCCCCTTGACTCACTAATGTCGATGCCCCTCGACTCACCGATGTCGACGCCCCTTGACTCACCAATATTGATGCCCCTGACTCACCAATGCACTGTCATGATGACACACTAACATGTCGATGCAATGATATGCCGACACACTGACATATCGATGCATTGACATACCGACGCACTGACATGCCGATGCATTGACATGCCAATAGAAAAACTGAAAAAACTGGAATTTTGGTAAACTCTTGAAATGACCCACCAAGAGCCCCTGGAACACCTCAACACTAGATTTTAACAAAGGGCCTAGGGAAAATCTGATTTATTACATCAGATACCTCTCAAACTATTCTCGTCCTTAAGAATTTAAAACTGACCAAAAAGAAAAGAGGTCTGAACAACCATCCCCTAAGATACCTCTCAGGAGTGAACCACCCTCTATTGAAAACTGGAAGGGAAACCTCAACATCCAGGAACACCTCTCTCATATATCTCCTGAAAAACTGTAGAAACACTGATTAACCACACAATCACCAAAAGTCACACCTTCCAGATACATGGATTAGGGAGATTCTTCCTCCATGTTAAGATACTATCTGCTTTGGGAGGCACTGACTCGCCTGCACGAGTTTAATCGCATCCACATTAATGCATCTTGATTAGGGATCGGGTCCTCCCCTCCCCACATTAAGGACTTTTCACATAAAAACGGAGAATGAAGAAACAATTTATTATACAACAAGCATGGTCAAACATTTCCTTATAAGCGATGCACAAAGAAAAAACAAGATCAAAACTCAAAACATCTATGGGTACTAGGCACACATCTGTGCCTCCTATTCCCAGGTACTCTCCTCGAGGCCACCATGATGCCATAACACACGAACCAAGGGAATAGTCTATCACTACGGCAAAATGCGGATTTAGCGGTGGTTTTGAAAAACCGCCCCTAAATTGTGTGTCGGGAAACTATTCGCGGTGGTTTTCAAAACCGTCGTAGAACGTTTCGCGGCGGTTTTTTGTATTTTTTGTATTTTTTATTTTTTAATTTTTTTTTTAATTTTTTAAATTATTTTTAAATTATTTTTTATTTTTTTATATATTTTATATATTTTATATATTTATTTCGCATTTTATTTATTTATTCATATTTATTTTATTTATTTCATTTAATTCGCATTACTTTATTTACTTTATCTAGGCATGCATGCTCATACCCAAGCCCATGCCCATGCAAATGCCCATGCACATGCCCATGCACATGCCCATGCAATATTTATTCGTATTTTATTTATTTATTTATTTCGTATTTATTTTATTTATTTCGCATTACTTTATTTACTTTATCCATGCATGCATGCTCATACCCATGCACATTCCCATGTAATATAAAGAAATACTGCATTTGGTGAGATTTGAACCCCTAACCTCTTGCATATTTTCCAAAGACTTTACCACTCCAGCAAGCTCGTCATGTGGTTAATAAACAGAATTTAATATACTTATATATACTAATTGAAAAAACAAATAATACATAACTAATAGATATAAACTCAATAATAATTAAACAATAAGCAATAATCAATAATTAATAACCAATAATTAATAATTAATAATTATTGATTTATTAGCTATTTATTGAGTTATTTATTATTTTTTACTGTTTATTATAATAAATGACACATAAATTATAATAATATTTACATAAATTATAAAATTATGAAAATAAAATAATAAAATAATAAAATAATAAAATTACGAAATTAAAAGAATAAATAATAAAGAATAAAGAATAAAGAATAAAGAATAAAGAATAAAGAATAAAGAATAAAGAATAAAGAATAAAGAATAAAGAATAAAGAATAAAGAATAAATAATAAAGAATAAATAATAAATAATAAAGAATAAATAATAAGTAATAAATAAAAAACAATAAATAAAAAACAATAAACGATAAACAATAAACAATAAATAATAATAAATAATAATAAATAAATAATAATAAATAAATAATAAATAATAAATAATAAATAATAAATAATAATAAATAATAATGAATAATAAATAAGAAACAATAAATAATAATAAATAAGAAACAATAAATAATAATAAATAATAATAAATAATAAACAATAATAAATAATAAATAATAAATAACAAATAACAAACAATAAATAATAATAAATAATAAATAATAATAAATAATAAATAATAAATAATAATAAACAAATAATAAATAATAAATAATAAATAATAAATACTAAATACTAAATAATAAATAATAAATAATAAATAATAAATAATAAATAATAAATAATAAATAATAAATAAAAAACAATAAATAAAAAACAATAAACGATAAACAATAAACAATAAATAAATAATAAATAATAAATAATAAATAATAAATAATAAATAATAAATAATAAATAATAAATAATAAATAATAAATAATAATAAATAATAATGAATAATAAATAAGAAACAATAAATAATAATAAATAAGAAACAATAAATAATAATAAATAATAATAAATAATAATAAATAATAAATAATAATAAATAATAAATAATAAATAACAAATAACAAATAATAAATAATAATAAATAATAATAAATAGTAAATAATAAATAATAAATAATAAATAATAAAAAATAAAAAATAAAAAATAAAAAATAAAAAATAATAAATAATAACGAATAATAATAAATAATAATGAATAATAATAAATAAATAAAAATAATAAAATATAACAAATAATAAAAATAAATAATAAATAATAAATAATAATAATAAATAATAAATAATAAATAATAATAAATAATAATAAATTATAAATAACAAACAATAAATAATAATAAATAACAAATAATAAATAATAATAAATAATAAATAATAAATAATAAATAATAATAAATAATAAATAATAAATAATAAATAATAAATAATAAATAATAAATAATAAATAATAAATAATAAATAATAAATAATAAATAATAAATAATAAATAATAAATAATAAATAATAAATAATAAATAATAATAAATAATAAATAAGAAAAAATAAATAATAAGAAATAAGAAGCAATAAATAATAATAAATAATAATAAATAATAAATAATAATAAATAATAATAAATAAGAAATAATAATAAATAATAAATAAAAAATAAAAACAAAAAAACAAAAAACAAAAAATAAAAAATAATAATAAATATTGAATAATAATAAACAAATAACAAATAATAAATAATAAATAATAAATAAAAATAAAAAATAAAAAATAAAAAATAAAAAATAAAAAATAAAAAATAAAAATAAAAATAAAAAAAATAAAAAATAATAAAAAATAATAAAAAATAATAAAAAATAATAAAAAATAATAAAAAATAATAAAAAATAAAAAATAAAAAATAAAAAATAAAAAATAAAAAATAAAAATAATTAATAATAAAAAATAATAAATAATAATAAATAATAAATAATAAATAATAATAAATAATAAATAATAAATAATAATAAATAACAATAAAAAAATAATAAATAATAGATAATAAATAATAATAAATAATAAATAATAAAAAATAAAAAATAATAAATAATAATAAATAATAAATAATAAATAATAAATAAAAAATAAAAAATAAAAAATAAAAAATAAAAAATAAAAAATAAAAAATAAAAAATAAAAAATAAAAAATAAAAAATAAAAAATAAAAAATAAAAAATAAAAAATAAAAAATAAAAAATAATAAAAAATAATAAAAATAATAAACAAATAATAAATAATAAATAATAATCATAAATAAAAAATAAAATATAAAAAATAACAATAAATAACAATAAATAAAAAATAAAAAATAAAAAATAATAATAAATAACAAATAATATATAATAATAAATAATAAATAATAAATAATAAATAATAAACAATTAATAATAATAAATAATAAATAATAAATAATAATAAATAACAAATAACAAATAATAAATAAGAAATAATAAATAAGAAATAATAAATAAGAAATAATAAATAAGAAATAAGAAATAAGAAATAATAAATAATAAATAAGAAATAATAAATAAGAAATAATAAATAAGAAATAAGAAATAAGAAATAAGAAATAATAAATAATAAATAATAAATAATAAATAATAAATAATAAATAATAAATAATAAATAATAAATAATAAACAATAAATAGTAAATAGTAAATAGTAAATAAGAATAGTAATAAATAACACATAATTAATTATTATAATTAAATAAATAATAAATAATAAAAAATAAAAAATAAAAACAAATAATAATACATAATACATAATACATAATACATAATACATAATACATAATACATAATACATAATACATAATATATAATAAATAATAAATAATAAATAATAAATAATAAATAATAAATAATAAATAATATATAATATATAATAAATAAAATATTATTAATAATAATAATAAATAATAAATAATAAATAATAAATAACTAGTAACAAATATTAATAATAATAATAAATAATAAATAATAAATAATAAATAATAAATAATAAATAATAAATAATAAATAATAAGTAATAAATAATAAATAATAAATAATAAATAATAAATAATAAATAATAAATAATAAATAATAAATAAATATAAATAATAAATAAATATAAATAATAAATAATAAATAACCAGTAACAAATAATAGATAATAAATAAATTAAATTATATTATAAATAATAAATAATAAATAATAAATAATAATGAAACACATGAAAAAGTACGAAAAGATGTGATAAGGGATGAAAAATTATGAAAACGCATGAAAACGGATGGAGAAGCATGAAGAAGGAAGCATTAGAAAGCATGAGAACTCATCAAAACTCATGAAAACTCTAGAAAACCCCTTAAGAATTCAACATAATCATCATAATAACCCACAAAAAACTGTTGATAAAGATAACAAGTCATGGAAACCCAAATAAATAGTAATAAATGGAGCAACTGTTAAAACCCGTCAAAACGGTCATAAAGTGACAAAAACATTGGACTCACATTAACAGAGATAACTTATGATCCGAGAGTTCGTTCCAGATCTACGACAAGTGAAATCGAAGATCCTAAAACGATCTTCGAGCTGATAGGTGAAAGAGACCGAATGGACCGGTGAATCAGAAGTTACGACCATTTAAATAAAACACTAACGGGGAACGAGTGCTAGAAACGAGGCATCGAAAAACATAACAAACCCGATACCCACTAAAAAGTCCATAACTAATTATCTAGGAGTCCATGTGGGCGCTACGATAAGTCAAACTGAAGCTCCTGGAATGAACTACGATCTGGAAGGTGGAGGAGTCCGAACTGACACACAGATCGAAAGTTAGGTCCGTTTGAAGACAAGTTCGATGGGACACCGGTAATGGAAATAGGGTTTTGGAGGCCTTCAGAGGGGTTTTTGGGGTCGAGAAACATGACAAAAGATTGCTTGTGTCCAATTGGTGGGTATCTCTCTTCGTTGGCTTCGATTTGATATGTGGTAGAGCCCAAACGGACACCCGAAGCGAAAGTTATGGCCGTTTGAAGTTGGAGAACTTTTTTCAACTTTCTTATAACTCTCATATCTTCCGTACCTTATACCGTCTCATGGTTTTGATTATACGTGCCTCTAGATCTCTTCATGAGCTTAGATTTGACTGGTCGTGGCGCTCCAACGGACGCTCGGATCAAAAGTTATGGTCGTTTTAGTGATTTCAGGGTTTCTCATGTTTTTTTTATTTTTTTCCTTTCATTTCACGGAGGTTTTATCCAAACCACCGCGAAATGACCGTTTTCCTATAGTTTATCCACAAAGCACCTTCTTCTTATGATCCCCGATTCTCACTGGTCTCTCTATGAATGTCACATCATCCTTGATATCCAACTCTCCCCAGTCTAGGATGTGAAAGTTATCGTGTAGATACCGACAGAGCTAATAGACATGAAAGAAGTTGTGGATTCTCTCCAACTATGGTGGTAATTCCAGCTGATATGCCACCTCTTCGACTCATCTCAACACCTCAAAAAGTCCGAAGTACTTGGGAGAAAGATTACTCCCCCTGCTAAACCTATATTGTCCACACCGAGGGGAGACCATCAAGAACACGTGGTCCCCAACCTTGAATTCCAAGGGTCTCCTCCTATGATCGGCATATGACTTCTACTGGTCCTGAGCTACCTTCATCCTTTCACGCACAAGTTGAACCTTCTCTTTCATGATCTGCACTACCTCTGGGCCAAGAACACATACCTCCCCAACCTCTATCCAGCACACAGGTGAATGACAAAGTCTTCTATACAAGGCTTCAAATGGTTCCATGCCAATGGTAGAGTGATAACTATTATTATAGAAAAACTTCACTAGGGTAATGTGTCATAGCCATGATCCTCCAAAGTCCAAAACACATGCTCGCAGTATATCCTCCAATGTTTGGATGATCCTCTCTATCTGCCCATCCGTCTGAGGGTGGAAAGCGGTGCTAAGGCATAGCTGGGTGGCAAAAGCACCTGTAATCCCTTTGAGACTCGTGAAGTAAAATGCATATCCCGATCCAAAATGATGGATATTGGAAATCCATGTAGCCATACCACTTCACCGACGTACCTCTATGCTAAGGCATCCACTGTTCTCGACTCCTTAATTGCTAAGAAGTGAGATAATTTCATCAATCGGTCCACCACTCCCCAGATGGCATCACGACCTCCCTCATCCCTGGGTAGTCCTATGATGAAATCCATCAAGACTGCATCCCACTTCCACTTGGGAACATCTAAGGGCTGCAACAGGCCACTGGAAACATGGTGTTTATCCTTTACCTGCTAACACATGAGGCACCTTGACACAAACTTCCCCACTGCCCGCTTCACTCTGGGCCACCAAAACTAACATCTCAAGCCCCAGTACATCTTGGAGACTCCTGGATGTACCGCCAGTGGTGAGTTATGGAACTCACAGAGAACTCCCTCATGCATCGCCACCAGGCTTCCTATGGAACAACATCCAATTCTGACTATCCTATGACCATCCCTCTGGAGCATCCCCCTGGCTAACACGATCTTGCATCACTTCAGCCTATGAGTCTCCCTACTGAGAATTATCCACCTACCGTACTAAGGAACACTACACTATCATCTGAAATAGATATCCTATATTTTAATCTACTCTCAATACCATATGAAAAGCAACCAAATCCTCCATCACCTTCCAAGCATCGGTGGAATCCCGAACTACATCCTTCTATAACTTCCTGCTCAAGGAATCATCCACCACATTCCCCTTTCCTGAGGTGTAGGAGATCTCTAAGTTCTAGTCTTGAAGAAACTCCATCACCCTCTTCTGCTATAGGTTCAAGTCTCACTGGGAGAAGATATACCTCAAGATTTTGTGACCTGTGAAGACTAAGAAGCATTCCCTAATTAGATAATGTCACCACAACTTCAGCGCGAACACAACCACTGTAAGTTCCAGGTCATGGGTGGTGTAGTTACATTCATGAGGGCGTAAATACATAGACCCATAAGAGATAACTCTACACTACTACATCATCACACATCCTAAGAATAGAATGAAAGCATTACATAACACTTCGAACATCACCCCCTCCTCTAGAAGCCTCATCACTAGGGAACTGACTAGCTTCCCTTTCAGATAACTGAAAGATGCTTGGAACTCCTCACTTCATATGAAATCTTGGTCCTTTTTGGTTAAAGACATCAACAGAGCCACAAATCGAGATAATTCAGGTATGAACCTTCGATAGTAACCCGTGAGACCTAGGAAACTATGAACCTCTACCAAATTCTTGGGTTCTACCCAAGAAACAACCACATTGACCTTCGATGGGTCCACTTATATTCCCTACTGGGACACCACGTGCCTAAGGAAGTTCACATCTCATGTCCAAAAATTTCACTTGGAAAAATTCCTATAGAGATGGTGGTGTTGGAGGACCTCCAAAACTATCCTTAGATGCTCGGAATGATCCTCCTCTGATCTTGAGTAGATTAGGATGTCATCGATGAACACGACCATGAACCGATCCAAATACTCATGGAAAATAGAGTTCATGATCCCCATGAACACAACTAGTGTGTTTGTAATTCCGAACAATATGACCAAAAACTCAAAGTTCCCATACCTTCACTTGAAAGAAATCTTCAGGATGTCACCCTCCTTCACCCTCAACTGGTAATATCCATACTGCAGGTCAATCTTTGAGAACCAATCTACTCCCTTCAACTGGTCAAAAAAGTATTTGATCCTTGGGAGGGGGTAACGGTTCTTGACCATCACCTGATTTAGTCTCCAATAGTCTATTCATATCCTGATAACACCATCTTCCTTATGTTCGAACAAGACTGGAGCACCCCATGGTGACACGTTTGGTCGAATAAAACCCTTCTTCACCAGTTCATCAACCTGAATCCACAACTCTCGTAACTCATAAGGTTCCATCTGATAGGGAGCCATCGAAATCGGATGGGAATCAGGTTGTAAGTCTATCTCGAACTCAACATCACATCAAGGGGGTAGAGTCACAACCTCTTTGTGGAAAACTTCTAGGAACTCACTGACAATCCCTGAAACTTACACCATCTCTAAGTCTGCTGATTCCACTGACAGCTCAGATATTAAATAAATAAGGGGTTCCACACACCAGTTACCCTCTTTGAAACTCTGCTCTCCAATGAAAGCTACACGTTGGCTACCCATATCTGAGAACATGACCCTTCTACAGAAGTAGTCAATAACATCGTGCATGGAAAAAATCTAGTCGATGCCTAAGATGAAATCGTATATATGCATTTGTAGTAGAAGAAGATCCCCATTGGATTGATGTGGCCCCAACATCAGTCTACATCCTCGACAAACATAAAACATGATGGTCTAACCTCCAACTGGTGTACTCAACACCAGGGGAATGGAAAGTCTCTCTACTTCTAGACCTAGGTCATGTGATAGACTGGGTGCAACAAAGGAGTGTGAAGCTCCTAAATCAAACAAGGCACAAAAAAAGTACTAAATAGACTAATTGTACCTTGAACAACTTCTGGCCCTATTGGAACTGTTGCCTCTATAGCGTGAAATTTCCCACACCCAACTCCTCTACCCCTTGGCTGTCAGCCACCTCCCCGACCACACCCTGGTCAAGGTCCTTGAGAAGCACCATGAGGTCGGCCTCCTCCGGCACCATCCACTCTTGGTGGAGCGGGAGCTCACTGCCCTTGCTACAGGAAAGGGCTGGCTGGAAACTACTACTGTTGAGGTGGGCTCTGAACCTGCCCACCCCCACTATACTACATTGATTATAAAGATTCCATCGACTACCAAAGATAAAGAACCATGGTTCCATTCCCATAGAGAAAGGGAGAGTAATGAGAGATCAGAACCGGAACTACTGAGGCCTACTCCCCGCTGGCCGAAACCTAGAAGGTCCTGATGCTGGAGACCTGCTGCTGATGGCCTTCCCCTTTGACAAAATTTGCTGGATCCCTTCTCGTGGAACACCTCCCAACATGTGCATCCTCTCCACTACTTTAACCTTCTTATAAACCTCTAAGTATGTTGGTATAATTAAGGGAGTAACAAAATACTGAAGAGAAGGTCGGAGAGCCTCCTCCAAGCATCTTACCCATGAATCCTCTTTCAGAAAGAGGTCTGGAGAAAAACGAAAGAGATCCTTGAACTTGATCCCCAACTCCCTCACTGACATACCCCCTTTCTGGAGGGAGAGTAGCTCCTGCCTCTTCTCAGCCTTCATCATGGAAGAAAGGAATTCCGCCTAGAACTCCTTCTCAAATTCAGTCCATGAAACCTCAGTTTCCTTCTTCTCCTTGAGGTAAAGCGTCTACCACTGAAACATCACTCCTTGCATATGGATCAATTACATAAGAACCTAGTACTCTGTTGGAGCCTAGATAAAGCTAAAAGCAATCAATAAATCCTTAATCCAGCTCTCCATCTCCATGTTTGAGATGCTACCCTCATACTTTCCTAGAGTCTACCATTGGAAGGCACAACACATCTTCTTCCACTGGTTGTCCTATTACTCTTGATTGGCCCTCCACTAATCAATTAGATCAACAACCTCAACTACTCATACCACTCATGGACGTTATCTGGGTTCCATAGCTGAAAATATAAACAAAGAATTCCTAATCCTGAGTAGTGAAATTTAAATTTTCTTTGAACTATTTATTTATTTTAAATTCCCAAAACACCCAATACACACAAGAATACAAGTCATTATGATATAGGTACCTTTTCCTAGGGTCTCTAACCTATAATCAATGTATCCTCACCTATTTTTTCAGTAGGTCTAGAGTCCTTACATCGGATCACCGGGGGGTGGTGGTGGTGGCTAAAATCCCGTGTCTTAACCAGTCTCCCCTGGACAATTTCACGCACCAAGATTACCTAAAACTGTTTCCCTACCATCCCATGAAATCCTCACTATGCCTAACCTTGAACTCCATCCTATCTCTCAAACATCATCCTTTGATACCATTCTATCATGACCCACCTTCTCCAAGATGAGGGAAGGGACATAAAAGTGCCCAGCCCTTCCTTCTACACGGTGAGGGAAAGATAATGACCCCCAAGTCCCGCCTTCAGTAGGCCCCAGAGTGGTGACTAGTATCAAGGGTATATAATATCACATGAATGGAAGGAATTACCCTTTTTATAGAACAAGATAAGGAGATAAGATAGTAAATCCCAACAACACCAAAAACTAAAGATAAAATTAAATCCAAGAATCCATTCCCACATGCATGTTCAAAAGTAAAACTGATACAAGGCAAGACAAAAATCCCAAATAATGTATCAAAAGAAGAAATATAAATAGCAACATCAACTATACTGACGCCAAGCTAGTAAGGTCCAACACAATCCTCAAAGTCCTCCTAGAAACCTGAAAATATTTTTTACATATGTAGGGTGAGCATACAAGTATACTCAGTAGGGAAACTAAACTACTTGTGAATAAGTGAGGTAATATACTAATGCCCCTACAAGAAAACAATAGAACCTCAAGCACCTACCAGGGGATACTAACAAGACCAAACTCACCAAGGCAAACTCACCCAAGTAATACAAATAAAGTAAAGTAATAATATAAGCACATCGACATTTGGGTACCTCACACACCACTTTACCACTGGTTAAATGCTCATTCCTAATGATCATACATCTTGACACTGCCACTCTTCCCACATATAGTCCCACTACCACAACCTTCCCACACACACCTGGGCCTCAAACCACACATAGCCACGCCCGTAGACACCTGGGCCAAAACAACCACTGCCACACCTAAAAACACCTGGGCCTCAACAACCACACATCACGCCCGAAGATACATGGGCCTCATCCGGAAGGTACTTGGGAAAAGACACCTGGCCCACAAAAACTTGATCCCCTTGTCCAAAACAAAACTTTTCCCAAAGGATCTTGGACTTTGGTAAGCCTAAAGACATTACATCCTACCCGAATATACCCAAGAGGCAAGATCCTGAAGAGGGTGCGAGGAAGAAAATTAGTAACCAGCCATCCATCATCCCATCAGGATGTTTGGAAAGATACCCTCTCCCATGAAATAGAGGTTTTCAACACATAGTGCTCAAAAAGGGTGGGGTGCATATAGAAAACAAAAGGAACTAATATATATATATATTTATAGGTAATAAAACACAAAAACCCAACCTATGGGTTTCACACAGACAAACAAAAAGCCTACACCAGAACCACTTTTGCTGCTACCCGTATATGCACAACCACACGACAACCACTGCCAAAGCACAAACCCAACCCCCTTCTTGCTTAGTTTCTATTTATTTATTTAAGGGGATTCACTTTAAAATTTTTCTAACACTACTGGGCAACTAAAAACCATAACCACACTAATCAATGAATAAATACCAAACTGTAGTCCCACTGCACAACAGTACAAAACAACAACACAAAAGAGACTCACCATCCCACTACACATACCTGTTCAATTACTATAGAATATCATTATTCAAAGAAATACTGCCCATTCCTTCTCTTAAAATCTATCCCTACAGCCCCACTTCCCAAACAATCCCCAGATGCAGTCCCACTGCATAAAAAGTCCATAACCACATGCAATCTCAATACTCAACGTATATTCACGACCAAAACACAACATAAAGGCAATTCAACTGCCTAAAAGTTCATCCATTCCAAAATCAATCAATCTCTTAGACTGAGAAACCAACACAAAAAGTACAGTCCCACTTCCCACAAGTTTATCCATTCCACAATCAATCAATCTCTCAGTCTGAGACACCAACACACCCCCTATACCACCCCACATACCAAGCCCACAAAACCTAGACCAGAATACACAACACATAACCACAACTATAAAACCAAGCGTATTCAAATTTAACCAATAGGGATTATTTAATTTATACTTTAATATAACCGGGGTGATCATAGAAAAAGTTTGATCCTGGGGAATCCATTTATTTAACTGAGTGTATGTGATTAAATAGTTTTCATGTTACTACCATTTTTTAAATCACCAAAAGAAAGATAGAGTATCACCGGTGTGCAAGAAAATACCACCAAAAGTTGTGATTTTCAGAAGGCATACAACCATGAAAACCATATAAGAATCAAAGATAACAAATAAAATAGGCAATCAAACATCAAGTCACACCCTGTCCATTATTTTAGTTGCGTGAGTTATATTTTAATCATATTAAATTCTTGTTTAATTATTATTTCAAGAAGAGTATCCAGCCGTTCCTTATAATAAAACATTAATATACCCACCCTGTATGGTGAACAATTAAAGAGAAGAAAAATAAAATCTCTACTTAGATGATCAACGATCAAAGTTACTTCTTGCACCAAGAACAAGGGATGATACAACTTGCATGAAGAACTCTAAGGATGAGTCGGAAGGGCTCTAGCATGGGTGCATGACTCGTCTCAAGAGGAAGTCTCTAGGTGCACCAAGAGAAAACAAAAGGAAGAAGGAAGAGAGGATCTTGACTTAAGAAGAGGCAAGATCCTAAAATTAGGGAGACCATTTTGAAGTACTTAAAAGTTGGATCGTGGTTAGACCACATAGCTTGGTAGTTTCACATATTGGAATTAATTGATTTTTTAATAATTCCTCTTAGAAATGGTATATATAGTCCATCAGATGATTAGGAGTTGATAGATAAACTTTAAACAGAAAAAAACACGTAATAGGGGTGAAATTGGAAAAACTGGGAAAAGTTAGAAATGAGTCACCGATGGGTGAGTCACTGAAGATGAGCCACCGACACCGAGCCACCAACACTAAGCCACTGATGGGTGGGCTACTGACATGATCTACTGATTCCTCAACCTATCGATGCCCTAACCTACCGACGTTGAGCTACTAACGCCTCGACCTACCGACACCGACACCCTCGACTCACCGATGCCGACACCCCTTGACTCATCGATGTCGATTAACCTTGAATCACCAATGACGATACCCCTCAACTCACCGATGCCGAATCCCTTGGACTTACCAATACCGATGCCCCTAGACTCACCGATGCCGACGCCCCTTGACTCACCGATGCCGACACCCCTGACTCACCTACGCACTATCATACCGATGCACTCACATGCCAACGTATTGACATGACGATGCAATGAAATTCCGATGCACTGAAATACCAATGCACTAACATGATGACGCACTAACATACCAATGGAAATACTAGAAAAACTGTAATTTTGGTAAACTCTTGAAATGAGCCACTGAGATCCCCTGGAACACCTCAACACTGGATTTTCACAAAGGGCCTGAGGAAAATATGGGTCATTACAATGAAAAATTAGTTATTTTAGAAGAATAATTGTGTATTAAAACAGATTATGTATGGTACTTGAAAATGGGTAAGAAATTGAGAAGTTGCCTTTAATCAGGCTTGCTTATCAGGAAGAATTGAGAAGAAAACCTTGTAAAACATATACTTCCCCATCAAAGAAAGATGAATGGATCTAGATAAATGAGTTTGTTACATATAAAAATAATGTAGAGGAAGTATATAAAAATAATAAATAATTACATTGGGGTAAAGAGAGATAAAGAAAAACCCAAATGAAAATGGAGGTTTTGGAAGAAACCCTTACCTTATGTCTGAAAGTGTTCTGCACTTTTACTTGACAACCTGAATAATGAAATTAGATTAATTAATAAATTAATTTAGAACCTATTAAACATTTATTTAATTTGTTATAATTTTATTAAGTTCATTTATGGCATTTTTTATGAGTTATAATATTCAATTTCATCCTTCAGAAGTTTTCATTTCCTTGATTTTCATGATTGATTCACTTATATACATGTATGAAAGATCATGTAAAATGGAAATAATTCTCCAGAATTGAAATTATATGTTATTAATTAATATTCATGAGATTTAATGTCATTATATATATTTTTTCTAGATATGAGTATGATTCATTAAATAGAACTTTAATGATAATCGTTTAGATTATTTTGGCGGTTTTTCGATAATCACGAACTAGTTTTGTCTTATTATTTAATATCATGTATATTTATAGGATTAAAAACACTAAATAACTTATAATATGTATAATAAATTATTTTTTAACTATAATTATGGTTTTATAACCATCTTTGAAGGAGATAATGGAAAATGAAGTTGCATCGTCCATGATGGCGGTAAATTGACACATCATAGATGATGTTTTTATTTTTATAATAAAAGGGGAGAAGAGAAGGGGTTTGATGATGGATATTCCATTAACATAATAAAATTTAAGTATATATAAGATAATAGAGTTATCATTTATTTTTGGATAAAAGAGTTATGTATAGAATAAGAAGAAAAAATTAAAAGAAATTGAAAGAGAACGAAAAAGGATTTACCTCTTGAATTCTTCCCCTTGAGAACCTCCTTAAGGAACTTTGAAATGATATTTTGGTGAGACCAAAAAAAAAATGTGGGGGAGAGTTTTTGGAGAGGAAATGGTCAGAATATAAGTAAGATTCAAGGATTTTTAAGTGTGAGGATAGGAGGTGGTGATGAGTGATATTTATAGTGGAGGAGAGAGGTGTTTTTTGATTATTTTAATCATTAGTTTATTATTTTGGCTCAAGACTATAAATAGTTTTAGAATTATCACTAAATAAATTAAATAATTAAGGGAAGTTAGAGATTATGCTTCTTACATCATTCATGACTCAATAAATAGTGTATTTATCTTATAATATATATATACACACATATATCGTAAATTACCGTATTTTACTATTCACCACAAATTCAACTATTTTAGAAAAATCCCAAAAACTCACCATAACCATTTTTTGATGTATATAATTAAAAAATGAACTCCATTTTTTTAAAATAATTTTATAAATAAGATAGATTTATTTTTTAATTAAAATCATTATTTATTCAAAAAATACAAATTTAAAAATT
Source organism: Viscum album (assembly GCA_963277665.1). Lineage (NCBI taxonomy): Eukaryota > Viridiplantae > Streptophyta > Magnoliopsida > Santalales > Viscaceae > Viscum > Viscum album. Next base: position 2,022,217,119 of record OY728127.1, read on the forward strand.
ATAACAGATTTTATGACACTTAGAAAAATTAATTAAGGTCTCATAAAATTATCTTATAATAATAATACAAAAAAAAATAATTTATGAATGTATTTTATGAAAATAAATTTTCTTTTAAATCATTATATTAATTATAAAATTTTAATCAAACATTTATAACTTACAAAAATGCCAACATTTAATTTATCATTTTTAAAACATTTATTTACTTATTACAAGATACAAATATATCATATTTTTATTTATAAGATACTCAAATTTTATTTATACTTTCATAGGCGATGTTACTATTCTATTTGTCGGTTTACTATTCCTAAGGGTCATATTACTATTCCAAAGGTCAAGTTACTATTCCATTGATATAGGATCCTTAATTTATATAAATACCTATTATTTCATTAATTATTCATTTATAAAGTTTTTATTGCATTCTCTAAGTGATTTTATTTGATTTATACTATATGAAATAATTATAATAAAGGAAATTTCATTGATAGAAATCTGGGTCGTTACAACTAAGCAGTTCACCAACACAAGCTAGAGACAGAACCACCTACCTCAAAACTTGGGCCGCACATGACCACAATGGGATCCAATAATAAGGAAGAACACACAACCATAACAGAGGATCTAGAACCAATCCTCTCATATCATAATTGATTCAATTTAATAAAAGGTTTGGTGGAGAAGAGGAAACAACACATACCTCAAGAACACATACCCAACGCACCACAACCAACACAGAAATGGCCCTAGGAATAAGATCACATCATGGATATAGAAGGAAACAAGAAGAAACATCACCATTGGTAAAAAAATATGATAATCTAATGAAACGACACTATCATGATCAAAGCAATGAAGAAGTAGAAAGGATTACTCATTCAAAGAGATGTAATCCAACTGTAATGGTGATCAATCACCGAACGGATCAACCTAGATCGAACAGAGGCTCCCAAAATCATCGAAAGAGAGCTCTAGGTCGAGAGGGGAGAGATCCATGGAAGAATGGAATAATAATCAACTGATACAGCACTATAAAAGCCTTTTCCACAACATTTACATGGAATGTAAACCCTTTACCGATCATGTAATCCATGGGGATCACATACACCAAAAAATCCATAGCATTTTTATCAAAAATCAATATTTTAACATTACATGATGTGTAATATATAAACAACATGTACTCCATTCATGCTGTGTACATGTTTCATGATATCTTCCCTAAAGAGATTACACATCATGTATTCTCATTACATGATGTGTATTTATCCAGAAAACTAAAAAAGCACCATTTTCTTACACGAAAACCCAAACCACCTCGGGCGTTCTCTAAACTCAGGAAGAACCCCAAAAATCCATTAAATGTTTATACTCAGAATCCATTAATTCAAACAAACATAAATCACCAAACTTTAGGTCATTTTTCTCAGCAAATGTTCTCCATCCCTGGGAGTCCCAAGACACACCCAATTAAAGAGGAAAACAAGAAAAGAAGATAAAATACATGAAAATGGGCAAAAAGATGTTACAAACTCCCCACCATAAGACTTTATGTCCCTGGGAGGTCATGTAGAAGAATGAAGTCTGGTAAAGAGGTGAGACCACAACTCCCTCATCAATGACCTACACTCCCAAGTCTCATGAGAATCTGATCTGTGCCGCCATAACACTCTGACCAACGAAATCAACTTCCCATACAAGACTTTCACTTGAGAGTAAATGATCTCTACTGGATGTTACAAAATAGAAACATATATCTCTAACTCAATATCTTCCCAACTCAGAATGTGAGAGGGATCAGGATGGTATTTCCTGAGCTGTAATATGTGGAAAATATCATGAATGTCTATCAACTAAACTGACAATGCTAACTGATAAGAAAACTGCTTAAGCCTCTCAGTGACCTCAAATGGTCAAACATATCTTAGATCCAACTTTCCATATTTTTCAAGTTGACGGTGACCCAACTGAGGAGAAACTTTCAATAAAACCTAGTCACCTATAGAAAACTCCAAAGGATGACGTTGTTGATCTGCATAAGATTTCTTCCAACTTTGTGCTATAACCAGATGCCGACGTATATCCTGAATCCTCACAAAGGTCTCCTAAACCAAAATTGATCCCACCAAAGAAGATTTTCCCACCTCTACCTAACGAATAGGTGATCTGCATGAGCAATAATACAAAGACTCAAAAGGATCCATTCTGATCAATGAATGATAACTATTGTTATAAGAAAACTCAACTAGTCCCAGATGGATATCCCACAATCCACTAAAATCCAAGACACAGACATGAATCATATCCTCTAGAATTTGAATAGAATTATTTGTCTGACCATTGTTCTATAGATCATAAGTTGTACTCAATCTTACCTGAGTCCTCATCACCTCCTATAGACTCCTCCAAAAGGTTGAAGTAAACTTAGGATCCCTATCTGAAACAATGGAAGAAATAACACCATGTAACCTCATATTTTCCTACACATATAGCTTACCAAGATCTTCAAATTTAGTAGTGTCTTTGACTGGAATTAAATGAGTTGGATTTGTCAACTGATCAATCACCACCTAGATAGAATTCCTCCTTTAGGGAGTTTATGGTAATATAATAATAAAATCCATGGATACCTCATCCCATTTCAAAAATGAAACTAGAAGATTCTAGAGTTAACCAGAAGGTTTCAAATGATATACCTTTATCTATTAGAATGTGTAACAATGAGTCACATAATCATAAATATCACACTTCATACCCAACCACCAAAATCAACGTCTCATGTTATAATACATCTTCCTAGTTCCCGGATGAATGATCCAAAAAAAACTATGACAATTAAACAAAACTAAGATCCACATAGATGTTGGGATGATAGATCAATTACCAAAACTAAGAATATTATCTAAATAGAGAGACCACCCTGAAATGGTCTCCCCACTATATTGGGTTTCTCGAATTTCTCTAAACTCATCATCTTGCTACTAACTCTATGGAATAGACTCAAGGATAGATGATGAAAACTAAACACTGGATAGAACCATACCTAAAATATCCTCCTGAGAATATATATGAAACTAAGAAAAAAATCCCAATAAGATTCCACTCTTCCTTCGATTCCAGAACAACATGCCACAACACTTTCCTACTAAGATCATATATGAAAATATTCCCCTTCCCTAGGATGTAGGTGATGTCAAAGTCAAATGTTTGAAAGTATTACATCCACCACCTCTATCTAATATTCAAGTATTTTTAGAAATTATATAGATCAAACTCTTGTGATCAGAAAAGACTATGAACCTTTACCAAAAAATATAATTCTAACAACACTTAAGTGCATGTATAACTAGAGAAATCTATAAACCATGAGTGGGGTAATTATTCTCATGCGGTCTAAGATGATGAGAGATATAAGTTACCACCTGATCATATTACATGATCACACAACCCAAATTAGTGTTAAAAGCATAAAAAAACGACATAACCCTTACTGGGTTCAGGTAGGATCAGAATAGGAGTTGATTTCAGAAGTCATTTCAACCCATCAAAATAAGACTGACACTTTGCATCCCATATTAATTTCACCCCTTTCCTGGTAAGAGTAGTCAAAAGTGATGAAAAATTTAAGAAATATTTAATAAATCATCAATAGTATCCATGATGACAAAGGAATATATGAATCTCAAATACATTTTGTGGTTCTTTCCATTAAAAAATAGCCTTTAACTTCGGATCAACTGAAAAGCCATGCCAAAAAATCACATGCCCCAAGAACTTCACTTATTGAATCCAGAAAGCGCATTTCAAAAAATTTTCATAAAAATGGTGAATCCTAAGAATTTCCAAAACCAAACTTAGATAGTGATTGTGCTCAAGATCAAATCTCAAATAAGTAAAAACATAATCCACAAACACTACCACAAAAGCAATGAGATACTGATGGAATATCTGATTCATTAAATCCATGAAAATTTTAGGAGTTTTAGTGAGACCAAATGACATCACAAGATATTTTTAATGGCCATACCTACTCCTCAAATCCATCTTCGATATATTAGACTCTCAAAATATGAGATGATGATAACTTGACTGAATATCAATCTTCAAAAACCACTTTTCCCTCTTTAAATGATCAAAGAAATCATACACATGAGGAAATTGATACTTATTCTTAACCATTTCCCAATTCAACTTCTGATAGTCCACACAAAATTAGAGTGAAATGTCTTCCTTCATGGAAAATATCACCAGGGCTGCCTAAGGTGAAACATTAGGGTGAACAAAACCCTTCCCCATTAGATCATATAACTGAATCTTGATCTCTTTTAGCTTTACTATTCCATATGATAATAATACATTGAAACTAGATGCATACCTAGAACTAGGTAAATCATAAGATCTACCTCCCCCTCTGGTGGAATCCCAGATAAATATTCTAGGAAAAAATTAGTAAAATCCTAAAAAATAGTGTAAAGATCAAAAATAGAAGAGATTTCATCAAGAACAACTACTATAATAGACAACAAACTCCTGAGCTCTGGGCGGGAAGTTCTTTCATGACTAGACCTCATATCCCTCTCTCCCTGAAACACTTGTGAACTCCCATCGACCATAAGAAATGATACATGCTGATGATAAAAATCAACCTCAGAATGATGAGAAATAATCCAATCCATCCCAATGATAAATTCAAATAAATATAGATAAAAAAAAGAAAATCCCAGACTAACTTCATATCAGCTATTGATAGCGCACAATAAGGACACTCAAAACCCCTACTCTTTCTTCTTCCCAAGAGGTGTCACTAACTCCATAAAAAAGTACATGATATTTGTTGAAAGGTTAAGCATATAACCAAAACATATATAATTAATGAATGGTAAGAAACAATATCAAATAAATCCACTTCTACTGATGATTCAATAAATATGGTACCTTTCACTATCATTGGACCTATATCTACCTCCGCTGTAAAATAATCTACAGTGTAAAGGTGATTTACTCCTAAGTCCTGTTTTTGGAGCCTTGTAATCTTTGAAGCATCTGACTATACCATAGTAACCTTTGGATCCAACAATACTTGACCATACTGGGTGTAGACATATCCTGATAGAAACACTACAGATAAACATAATGTCCACAAATGTTTCACATCTTTATAGGTGAATGAAAAGAACATTGTGAATGTCAGAACTTTACACACTAATAGCAAGTCAGATATAGACCACTAGATGCAATTGGAAGTGCTGAAGAGGCCTTCTTCCAAGAACCACCTACACCACTCCCGTAGTGATCTTGCCACTTCCTCTTACCCGACACACCACTGAAGTTTCCACTAGGTTGATGAGAATAGGTAGAATATCCAAAAATTCCTGCCATATTCATATTAGCCACCATATCCCTGTCTACCATCTCTACATAGGTCGAAAGATTCAACATAAATACCCATAATCTGATATCTGATCACAAACCATGCGGGTTCTTCTGAGCTTTTAGCTGGTCATTCTTCATAACCTCTAGTGAAAAACGAACCAACTCAGTAAACTAATTGGTGTACACCGACACCAAATTCTCTCCCTACTCAAATAGAGGAATTAAATATATCTTTCCATAAACAATGACTCTAGAAAAAAAATACTAGAAGAATAGAGTCTTGAAACGCTTCCAATCCAAGATCACATGCCTATCCGCCTATACCATGGAATCCTACCAAAGTTTTCTAGGACCATTAAGTCTGAACACCATGAAATTCACCTTGGTACTCTTAGGTGTATCTAGTAAGTAGAAAATATGATCAATATTTTCAAGCCAATCCTACACCTTTTGAGGTTAATTCATACCTTTAAAGGATGGTGGCGTTTCATGTAATAACTCCTGTGATCGATCTATTTCTTCTAAAACTCTTGGTTTTACCTCCATAACAACATTATAAACTTGTGGTACATTTTGGTCAATAGAAAAAACTTCTTGCACGATAACCCCAATAAAATTATAATTGAGGGGAGGATTACCTTGAGAAGAACCAATTGTACCCTTCTGAGGAACTTGCAGAACATGTCTTGGAGGCATACTGATGCACACTGAAATAGAAGAAACAATCACAAAATAGAATAAACTCAGTTCAAACCAAAAAAACCATAAGAAAAAACTGATATTAACATCAAAACTTAAAACAAGATACACACATCCCAACATCCCATGGTAACTTGAGTCTTGTCATGATAAGTTATGTCCAAGCATTCACCGAAACCTACCTCTCAAGTTCCAATTGTCACATCTGTGATATCATTTTTAGGTATTCTTCTATTTTATTTATAGTCTATCTTTTTACCTTGGTTTCCCTTTTATTTTTGGAGGAAAATGAAGAATTTTTGGAAAACAGGACCCTACGCATGGTTGGTGCATGGTTAGTAGTAACTGTGCACCCACCCAGAAAACCATGTGGTAGGAGTCAGAACCTATCGCACAACCTCCACAAGGTCATGCATCTCGACCCATGTAACTATATGGAGGTCTCTATTTGGATAGAATGGTCTGCATGGTTACTGCATGGTTTTCCAAACTGTACGGACTAACCATGCGGATCTACCGACACATTAAAATTTCTCTCTCTCCTCACAGGTTTAACCCCAAAAGCACCTCATTTATCTCATACTTAGGGATTACTCACCCTAGGAATGCCTCTCCCTCCTTCAACCTCCCTTGTATCTCCATTCTCTTGTCGGATTTGGTGCGGTTATTCCTCAGTTCATCCGGTAAGTGCTTTCTCCCTTGATTTCTCCCTCCAATCTAGGGGTTCCTCTCTTCTTTTGAGGCTTTCTTATTCTCCATCACTAGGGTTCTATTTTTAGGGTTCTATTTTGATGTTCTTGGTTCGATGTCTTGGTTTAGGTCTCGATCTTTCCTCCTCGTGGTGCGGTTGAGGTGTAGTGGGAATTTCACATTGGATTTTGGGGTTTTCCATATCAAAGGTAGGTGATTCCATACTTAATCGTTTATTGATGAATTTATTGGACTTGATTGTGTTCTTTAACATGTTTTATGAATTTTGAATGTTGTGGAAATGTATTTTTTTAAGATTTTTGGTATTAAATGGATTTTAAAATGGAATTTGCATGTGAAATTGGTTTATTCTTGAAGTAAGGCCTTATTATGTGTATTTGAAATGTTTTATAAATTTAATAAATGTTTTATTAAGTTATTTTTGGAATATTAAACATGGATGGAAGGGTTTTGGGGTGAGTTTGATTTTTGAAAGAGGTTTTGGGTGTGAAAATTGTGGTTTTTGGTGTGTGTGATGCCTTGTTGGGCTTGTGTGTGTGAATGTGGTGTATCTTGTGGCATGTGAAAATTGATTGAGCACTAAGGGAAGCCTGGGTATCTAGAAGGGAGAACTAGAAATAGTGTGCTAGTGATATGGAAGTGGATAAGGCCTAGTTTTACTTAGCAGGATTATAATGAAAACACTAACTAAACATTGATGATGATTGAAGACCACTAGAATATTAGATGATTCTCCTCTCCAGAGGCTCGTGTATGAAAACGTGGATGGTTGTGGTTCCTATACCACTTTACACCAAGACATGAGGTTCTAGGGTCCTATTTTCTAGCTAATACCCATAGGTCCTCTCCCATATTGGTGCTCTTTGACTATAATGCGCTCACCATCGACATAAGGTGTGGATTTGGGTTATTCCAAGGGTGAAGGTGTTTTCATTTAAAATTTCATTCCTTTAAAAGTTTATTTTCATTAAAAATGATTTCCTTTAAATTGTTCTAGCACTTCCTTTAATTTGTTAAACCTAAAATTTTGTTTATCATTTAACATTTAGAGCATGGAATCCTTTATGGGTGGCATCCTACTGAGAAATATCTCACAACCTATTTACACCCTTGGGTGTAAGAAAACTTGGTCATGTTTGATACAGTTTAGGGTAAATCTTGTGGTGATGGTGGTTTGGGATGCTAGTGATCCTCTTGGGCATTGTTGTGGTGATATCTTGAGTGAGATTCTCCCCTTACCTTGTGGTGGTTTTTGGAGATGGTTTTTGGTTCCATTTTTGTAGTAGCCCTCTTTTAGTTTTGTATAAACTTTTATACCTGAACTTGAAACCTTGTAAAGGCTTTTTTGGTTTTGTTTTCCAGATTTGTTTTAGTCATTTATTTTTGTTTGTTTTATACTTTTATGTTTAGGTAAATCATTCCCACTTTCCTGTGTTGATACCCGAGCACTTGTTTCAACCCACGGGGATTGGGAATGCCCTTCGGGCCTTACTGCAGACTGGGTCGGGTGCCAGTTTGGATGATGACTCAGATTGGTTCATGAAAAAATGGTATCAAAGTAGGTTTTATCTATTTGGTTCATGATATTTGAGATGAGTTTGGATATATAGGAGTTAGGAATGTTGGGGCTCAGAGTTCTTGTTGCCAGTAGGGTGCCTGACTAACATCCCTCATGATAGACCTCGAGTCGCCATGGGATGTTGGGATGTTGGTTTGGCTTCTCCTCTAGGTGGGTATGTGTAGGCTGTAGACTATACATGGAAACTAGGTGGGGGTGAGTTAATTTGATCATTATTTTGATTTGGAATGTTTTATTTATTGGTTTTGTGTTTATTGATGAAAATTTTTAGATCTGTTGTGTTAATGATTTTCTCATGTGACTATTTCCTTTTGTAGTAACACGCCTCTCTGGAAAGTTCCCCTAAAACTGTGGGAAGAAGATGAAAGTATTTATCCCTCACCACTTGACCAGAGGTCGGTAGATGTTGTGGTTTAAGCTATTTAGGATTTGGGACAGGGATCAAGTCCTGCTTCCACTCCAATCAGGGAATCTAACCTTGGATCTCATAAGGATAAAACCCAGGAATTCCTGAAGAATAAACCTCTTTCTTTTTGAGTTAGTTCAGTGCCTCAGGAAGTGGAGGAGTGTCTTGAGAATATAGAGCATATTTTCAAGTTTCTAGACACTCCAGAAGAGGTCAGGGTGAAGTGTGATTCATTTATACTAGAGGGTCCCAGTCAAAGGTGGTGGGACTCAATGATTCAAGCTGGGAAGCATGAGAAGATGAGCCTGAAGGAATTCAAGGTGGTATTTAATGAATATTACTACCCTGAGGTCTTGGTGTATGATAGATCTTGGTATTTCATGTAACTTGTTCAAGGGGACCAGTTGGTGATGGAGTATGCCAACCGTTTTACAGAGCTGGTTTGGTATGCCCCTGAGATAGTCTCAAATGAGTAGATGAAAGATCAAAGGTTTGAGAAAAGTTTTTGTCCAGAAATATATTATAAGGTCTTCTTGTTCATGTTGAAGACTTATACTAAAGTGGTTGACCGAGATTGTATGGTGGATATTGAATGCAAGGGTAGGTCAAATACCTCTGGTTCCATTTCAGTTATGGGTAGTGGTAGTCTATCAGAAAAGAAGAGGAAGCGTGATGAGTAATGGAAGAAGGGAGGTGGTAGCTCAGGCTATCCTTCCAGACAACCTTCCTCTATGGATTCTAATTTTGGGTCCATCGTTTTCCACCAATGAGGGAAGGTGGGACACACTCAAACTTATTATACATCTCTTCCCAAATCCTATCATTGGTGTGGAGAATTGGGGCACTTGCAGTGATTCTTCAAAGCTATAAATTCTTATCAGGGAGGTGTAGGATAAATGGATTCTAGGGGAATGATAGCTCAGTAAGAACCATATAGGATGGTGGGATCTTGGTTTGGTGGTCTAAGACAGTAGGATTGGGTCTTCTTCTAGTACGAGTTAGCTTAGGGTAGAGCCTTAGGCCAATGGTCACGACCAGACTCAGGATGATACTAAACAGCTTCATACTATAGAGAAGGAACCAGTGGGATAGGATACAGGGCCCTTGATTGTTTGAGGTACCATTTTGGTTGCATCTTCTTTAGATGCATTTTTATTTGATACTGGTGTGTATATGTATTTTATATCTGCTCATCTTGTGAACCTATTGAATTTTCCAACCGAGTTTTTGTCTGTTGCGATGGATTTAGAGATGCCATTGGGAAAGAAGAAGGAGTAAGAGCTTAAGTTATTTTCGTGTGCACTTTCTATGTCAGGGGTTGAGATGGAATAAAATTTCTTAGTATTCGATATGGAACTGTTTGATGTGATCCTTGGCATAGGCTGGATGGTGCATTTCTTGGTGCACATTTATTGTTATCGGTGGTGAGTTAGTTTCATGGAACCTAATGAAAGTGCCCCAGTTTTCCTCAGATAATGGGATCCTTGGTCAGGTCATGCCAGAACTCCTCTCCTGGAGTTGGGTAATATTTATTTTCAATTATCATCACTTGTGTTTGAGGAATATGGTGGTGCTTATGGGGGAGGATTACCTCATGTGGTGGATGAGTTTCTAGAGGTATTCCCAGATGATTTTTTAATGTTACCCCTAGAGTGGGATGTATATTTTTCAATAAATTTGGCATTGGGAACAAAAATGATATATCTTCCCTCATATTGTATGTCCCTCACTGAATTGAGGGAATTAAATATATATGAATGATTTGGAATCAAAAGGGTTTATTCAACCGAGCGTCTCTCCTTGGGCCGCTTCTGTTTCGTATGCCCCGAATTGATGATTTCTTTTACCAACTGATTCAGGAAAAGTGGTTCTCTAAAATAGATTTGTGTTCGAGTTACCACTAAGTTAGGGTAAAAGTGGAAGATATCCTGAAAACAGATTTCCAAAGTAGGTACAACCACTTTGAGTATTTGGTTATGTCTTTCAGATTGACAAATGCTCTAGCGGTCTTTATGGAACTCATGAATATGGTGTTCCACCAGTATCTTAACTCTTTCATTGTGGTATTTGTGGACGATATCCTAGTATACTCCCAATCTGAAGAGGAGCATGAGAATCATTTGCAGATTGTGCTGGGAACCTTGTAGGATCATCGTCTCTATGTAAAGTTCTCAAAGTTCACTTTCTGGATCAGGGAAGTGAAATTTCTAGGACATGTCATCTTAGAGAAAGGGGTTTCTATGGACCCTGAGAATATCAGTGTGGTTATTTCATGGGAATATCCAAAGAATGTTTTTGAGATCAGGAGTTTCCTTGGCCTGGTGGGGTATTATAGGCGGTTCGTTCGTGATTTCTCACGGCTTTCCTCCTCTATGACTGCACTCACCCAAAAGGGGGTGAAGTTCAAATGGATCTCAGGATTTTAGGAATATTTTGAGGTGCTGAAGTGGCAGTTGACTACCACATCCATGCTAATATTTCCATAAGCTAGAAAGGGGTATGTGGTTTATTTCAACACTTCAGGTATGGGTCTTAGGTGTGTGCTTATGCAGGATGATCATGTGGTAGTGTATGGTTCTCGCTAACTCTGAACACATGAGAATAATTACCCAACCCATGACTTGGAGTTGGAAGTGGAAATGCATGATTTGAATACATGGAATCACTACCTTTTTGGGGAGAAGTTTGTGGTCTAATCGGATCATAAGAGCTTAGCCTACATCTTCTCATATAAGGATATCAATATGAGGTATCTCTATTGGATCGAATTTCTACAGGGGTTTGAATTTGATATCTTCTATACCCCGGGAAATGGTAATGTGGTGGATGACACATTGAGTAGGAAAGTTCCACTACATACATTTAGGAAGTCGTGCAACGAGTGGACCTTGATGGGGATCTTTTACCTGATGCACTTAGAGACTGAGGACCGCAGCAGAGGTGTATTCCTCGAAAGTGTGTAGTTGGATCCATCTCTTCTGGAGCTAGTTTAGTGGGAGAATCCTAGTAATGATATTTGTTAGCGATATATACAGTTTATTCATGGTAGGGATATTTCCTCCAATTGGTCATTGTCTCCCGAAGGAACTCTAGTTTTCAAGGTTCGTTTCATGGTGCCATTATCTCTGAGGAAGGTGGTGATGTAGGATAGCCATCAGTCTCAGTGGTCCATTCATACTGGTGATACCAAGATGTATTATGATGTGCGTTGGTATTTCTAGTGGCCAGGCATGAGATGAGACATAGCCGACTTCATATCGAGATGCTATACTTGTTATATGGTGAAATTAGAGCATCAAATACCCTTAAGTTTGATTTATCAGTTACCCATTCCTACCTAGAAGTGGGATGAGGTCACGATGGACTTCATTATTGGATTACCTCATACACCTCGAGGAAGAAATGCTATTTGGGTAGTGATTGACTGCTTGAAAAAATCATCCCACTTCATTCCAATCAAAGATTCAATAAAGGTGGATGAGATAGGATGATTGTATGTCTAGGAAGTGGTCAAACTTCATGGTGTTCCATCAGCGATTGTCTCTGAAAAAGACCTTAATTTTACCTCTTGGTTTTGGAAAGGCCTTCAAAGGGATTTGGGGTCATATATCAAAATGAGCATAACATACCACCCTCAAATGGATGGTCATACAGAGTAGGAAAATTAGATTATGGAAGACATGATCTGTGCATGTGTCTTGGACTTCATAGGTTTGTGGGATATCAATTTGGGATTGGTTGAATTTACTTATAATAATAGTTACCAATCCTCTATTAAAATGGATATCTTTGATGCTATTTATGGTTGGCCTTATCGATCTCTGTTATGTTGGGATGAGGTAGGTGAGACCTCACTTTTGGGACCGAGCCTGGTGTAAGAGACATATATGAAATTCAATATAATTTGGCAGAAGTTATTGATAGCTCAGAGTCGCCATAAATCTTATGTCGATCAGAGGTGTGAAGAAATGGAGTTCACTATGGGTGATTGGGTATTCCTGAAATTGGACCCTCGTTTGGGTCACCGTTGTTTTGAGAGGCAAGGGAAGCTAACATCAAGGTTTATCGGACCCTTAGAGATCATCGAGCAGATTGGAAGGGTGGCATACATGTTATATTTTCCCTCTCAGTTGACATCAATTTACGACATGTTTCATGTCTCCCAACTGAAAAAGTATAATCTAGACCCGTATCATGTGCTAAATTGGGAAGAGTTGGTGATAGGTCATGATTTATCAATGTTGGAGAAACCAATACGGATAGTAGATTCACAAGAGAAGGTGCTTTTTGGTAATTATATCCCATTGGTCCATGTAATCTGGTAGCATGGGGATGATACACATGAGACTTGGGAGCAAAATTATTGGGTTGAGCAAGAGTACCTGTTTCTATTTTCTAATCAGGTTTCAAGTTAACTTTTAGAGGGTGAAATGTTTTCATGGTGGGGAGAATTTTCACATTTGTTATCTCATTTTTAGGTATTATTCTATTTTATTTCTAGTCTATATTTTTCCCTTGGTTTCCCTTTGAGTTTTGCAGGCAAATGGAGATTTTTTGGAAAACAGGCCCCTACGCACGGTTGGCACACGGTTATTAGTAACCATGTTACCACCCAAGAAACTATGCAGTAGAAGATAGAACCTATCACATGGCCTCCGTTTAGTCATGTGTCTCAGCTAGGTAATCGTGTGGAGGTCTTTGTCTAGATAGAATGTTCTACATGGTTACTACAAGATTTTTCAAACCGTGCGGATCTACCATCACATTAAAATTTATCTCTCCTCTCGGGTTTAACCCCCAAATCATCCCATTTCTATCCTCCTTCAGGATTCCTCACCCTAGGTGCACCTATACCTCCTTACAACTCCCTTGGAGCTCCATTCTCTTGTCTGATTTGGTGCGGTTCTTCCACGGTTCATTTGGTAAGTACTTTCTCCCTTGATTTCTCCATCTAATCTAGGGTTTCCTCTCTTCTTTTGGGGGTTTCATCTTCTCCAACCATAGGGTACTATTTTTAGGGTTATTTTTGATGTTATTGGTTCGATATATTTGTTTAGCTCTCGATCTTCCATCCTCATGGGGCAGTTGATGTGCAGTGAAAATTTCGCACCGGATTTTGGGGTTTTCCATATAAAAGGTATGAGATTCTGTGCTTAAACATTTCTTGATGAATTTATTAGGATTTATTATGTTCTTCAACATGTTTTATGAATTATGAATGTGGTGAAAATGTAGTTTTTGAATAGTTTTGGTATTAAATGGATTTTAAAATGAAATTTTCATGTGAAATTGGTGTATTCTTGAAGTGAGGTCTTGTTTTGTGACTTTGAAATGTTTTATAAATTGAGTAAATATTTTATTAAGTTTTTTTTGGAATTTGAAACATGTTTGGAAGAGTTTTGGGGTGAGTTTGATTTTTGAAAGAGGTTTTGGGTGCGAAAATTGTGGTTTTTGGTGTGTGTGATGCCTTGTTGGGATTGTGTGTGTGAATGTGGTGTATCTTATGGAATGTGAAAATTTATTGAGCATTAAGGGAATCCCAGGTAGCTAGGAGGACAGACTAGGACTAGTGTTCTAGTGATACAGAATTGTCTACAACCTAGTTTCACTTATATGGATTACGATGACAACACTAACTAAACATTAATGATGATTAGAGACCACTAAAGTATTAGATAATTCTCCTCTCTAGTGGCTCGTGCATGATAACGTGGATGGTTTTGGTTCTTATAACACTTTATACCAAGACAGGAGGTTCTAGGGTCTCATTTTGTTGCTAATACCCATAGGCCTCTCCCATATTGGTTCTCTTTGACTATGATGCACTCGCCGCCAAAATATGGCATGGATTTGAGTTATTCTAAGGTTGAAGGTATTTTAATTTAAAATTTCATTCCTTTAAAAGTTATTTTTCATTAAAATTTATTTCCTTTAAATTGTTCTATCACTTCCTTTAATTTGTTAAACCTATAAGTTTATTTGTCATTTAACGTTTGGAGCATGGAATAATTTCTGGGTGGCATACTACTGGGAAATATCTCAAAACCTGCTTACACCCTTAGTTGTAAGAATACTTGGTCATGTTTGATATAGGTAAGGGTAAATCATGTGGTGATGGTGGTTCAGGATGCTAGTGATCCTCTTAGGTGGTGTTACAATGATGACTTGAGGGAGATGATCCCTATAACAACCCTAATCTTTATTACACACTTAAACATGATTTATTACATAAAATTTCACTTAATATAACCCAAAAGATCAAGAGGTATAGTGTATTTGGGGCTTAGGAACATTACAAAACAACTTCAAACATAAAACACAACATCTTTATTGAAAACTTCTTTTACATGACCACAACATTCCTTCGCACTTAGCATTGCATGGGATAACCTGAGGAAATGCATAAGAAAAGAGTGAGTTATAAAGCCTAGTAAGGAAGTAAACAAGGAATAACGTGAAGAATATAGTACATGTTGGGAAATAGGAATATCTATGGATCACAAGAGAAACATGAACATAAAGGCATGATATATCATGATTATCATAACATGGAAATGTGGCAACAACATTTAACATGATATTAACACGATCCAAGGATCATTGCACATGGAGAATTAGTAAAACCTCATTGAAATTGAATTATTATGAGTAAAACCTCATTACACTTGAAATATAATGATACTAATCTTTACCCAATGCATTGGAGCGCTATCAGGGTTCACCCTTCTTAATCATTTCATTTCATGCATAAGTGTGCCACATAGATCATAAAACATGGAATCATTCAATATCATCATTTATTACATGATAAAGGAATGTAGAATAAATACATGAAACTATATATTCAATAAGTAAATTTGAATAAAGGTTAATACTCTTGATAGAGAAATGAGCATGGTATTCACTACACAATGACTTTGGCTTGGAAAATCACGGTGCAATTTTGGCAGCATAACAACGTGACATAAGAACCCATAAAAATGGTATATGATATATAAATGGGTATATAATCATATTTAAATTCAATTGACAGTAAGGGGGTCATATATATACATTTTACAACATATTTAATGGAATTTAAATTCTTAATATAAAAAAATTGCTTGAATGTAAATGAGGAGAGAGAAATCCCTTACAGAATTTTGGAATGGTAACAGGTGTATATGGGAGGAATTAATGAGAGAGAAAGGGGTATATCATCATTAATACATAATGTGGGAAGTATAGGGGAGGTGAAAAATCATACACCAATATTTTTAATTGAAAATAAAAGGGCATAACAACATAAGGAAATTTGGACAAAAATGAGAAAGGAAGAAATCCCTTACTTGGAAGTGTGATCCCAAAGGCTTGAAATAGGATTCAGAGAGGATTATTGGGATCTTGGATAACCTTGGGAGGATTATAGAGATAGTAGGGAATGGGTTGGTCTAGATCCAAATGGTTTGAGTTAATAGGAATGGGAGATTTAGTGGGTTTATATAGGAAAGGAGATGGAATTCTTTATTATTTAGGTTTTGAGAACTACACATTAAACTAATCAAAACCAAAAACCAACCCATGGTTTTTGGCCATGTTTTTTTCCAAAAGAGAGTGGAAATTTTTTTATAAGGTCAATGGCCAAACTTATTAAAATATTAGACTTTCTTATGTGGAGGTGAGTCATACTCTCAAGGAAATCATTTTAAAAAGTCAAAATGTTTTATAAGTCTTGGAGGGTCCACTAAGGCACTGTAAAATTAATAAAACAAATATAAAATCACATTATTTTAAATTTAAAACATATATTTTACAAACATTCCTTTTATAGTATTTTATTACATCATTATTGAGTCATTATGATGCCATAAAACACATTATATATTTAAACGGTAATTAATTTTTTCCCAAAAATTCGACTGTCTCAGAAAATTATGAAAAATTCACCATTGGATAATTTTGATATCCTTATTATATAAATAATATTAATTTTATCTAAATAATTTTATAAATATGTTAATTTTCACTTTTAAAATAAATACCGACATTTATCGAAAATTCACGGGTTTTGACAAAACAACTTTCAAACCTTAATAAAAAATCACAATTGTATTCATAAAAATTATAGAATCTTTTATATCTAATAAAAATTAATTTAGTAATAATATTTTATTAAAATATTATTTAATTCAAAAATCTATTAATTCATCAAAATAGATTTCTTAATTGAATATTAACTAAAAATACTATTTGTGCTTTAAAAAAAAAGTAACAATAATGAAATGAATTTATATTATTTATTCTATACAAGAATAATGCACATAATCATAGTTATTAGGTCTTGTTACATAACCTCTTATAACACCTGCATAAGACCTAAGGGTAAGGTGTGCGATTGTGACATACTCTTGGGGAGGCTCAGATAACATTGCTCGGGTGGTAATCTCTATTAACTTCCACTTCTCTCACAGGCGGTTCCATTCAAGCTTAATGTGTCAAAGATCGACTTGGGCCTGGTCAAGAGTGAAGCCTAGTGATGCTACCTCCTTTCCGATCTCTGACAAATGGGCTTCATATGGAGAAATTCTACTGGATGAGCCCATCACTTCCTTTTTTTGAGTAAATTGGATTTGTTAAAGCCCTATATTTATACTAATCACGTGATCACCATTAAAAGTATATATTATCAACGGTAATAATTCATAATGGTATTTTAAAAATCCAAAATCATAAAACCAAGGAAGTTCATAAGTTTTATATAACCATTTTACATAATAAGAAATTTAATTAGATCAAGATGAATTTTCATTAATAAAAGTTTGGGTCGTTACACTCCCCTTGCCTTGTGGTGGTTTTTGTAGATGATTTTTGGTTCCCTTTTTATAGTATCTCTCTTTTGGTTTTGTATAAAATTTTATACTTGAACCTGAATCCTTGTAAAGGCTTGTTTGGTTTTGTTTTCCAGCTTTGGTTTAATCATTTATTATTGTTTTTTATACTTGTATGTTCAGTTAAATCATTCCCACTTGCTTATGTTGATACTCAGGAAATTGTGCCATCCCATGAGGATTCAGAATGCCCTTTGGGACTTGCTGCGAATTGGGTCGGGTGCCGGTTCAGATGACGACCCGACTTGGTTCATGACACCAACTATAACGTCTCGAACCCGGATTCCACTGAGCCTAATTGACCACATGACCTCAAGAACATATTTCCAAATGATAGAGTCTATTGAATAGTAGTGAGGGCCTAGGTGTGTCTATGGGGAGACTATACCCTCATTACCAGAGTGTAACATAATGGATATACAATAACATATAAGTAACAAAAGTAGTAAATCAATCAAACAAATGATAAATGGACAATATAGGAATATATAAATCATACCATAAGGAATATCGTATACAGATTATGATGATACACATAAAGTGTCTAAGAAAATAGGAAAAATAGGTATACATTGCATTAGTACAATACATGTAACAAAAGTAAAAAAAATCCAAAATATATCTAGCTAGCATCACGAACATCAGCTCGGTCCCATGCTCCCCTTCTCCTAAGAATAAATCAAGAACCTATAGTAGGGATCTTTCCATTATCCATACCATCAATCATATAATTTGTTCGGGTACCCATCAGTGTCCTGAACAGAGTATGAGATATAATCCCAGTAGGAAACCACCTAAGGTCAAGTTCCATCCAATAAATTAATACATATAACAGTCACAGTGTGAAAATAGTAAAAGAATATGTAAAGGAAGTATCGAAAGTAAACATCCTATAAGGTCTGGTTTCTCATTTTATAGCCAATTCATTTCATCAATTTCACTTAGAAAATAAGTCTCTGAATTAACAGTGAGGACCGTATCATTTATAATCAAGTTCATTTAATTAGTCAACCTCATTTAATTAATAAGTATCAGGGATTGGTGCATATCCCAACATCCCCCATAGTGTTATGCTTAAAGGATTCCTAAACTATACATCCATAAAGTTCAAGACAAAGACTAAATACAAGATTGTTCTTTGGCTTGGAAGATGCATCATATAAACCATTCCATTATTTATAAAATTTAGAACACGAGTTTATCCTTATAATTCCTCATTTGGAATCCAAGTATCAATTTAGGTATAATATAAGCCAACAACCTACAAGCCTATCCATGGCTATCCTCACAAGAACCCATGTATAACTCTAGGTGTGGTATAATGACATATCCACTTGAGTTCTTCCTTAGCGGTACACTAAGGGAGCCCAAGTATCACCCATGTCATATATGATCAACAGTCCTCTGAGTCCATCCTTGATAGTCCATAAGGAGTCCAAGTATCACTCATGAACATAACAGTAATCCCCCATGAGTCTATCCTTGATAGTCCATATAAGGATTCCAAGTGTCACTTGGGCATAAGTAAGGTAGAAGAAAAATGAATCCATCCATGGAATTCGTATAAGAACCCATGTTCCATTAAGGTCATATTCATAATCATTCAAGAAATATCATTTAATTATATTAAGGTCATCAGATTATTTATTTCAATTTAATCTTACCTAAAAAGGGTGTCTTAAGGCATGAGCTAAGATTATAAGTCTTGCCTCTAATTAACTTACATGGGCATTCATCATAACAAGCATCTCATTCATAAACAACCAATACATGACAAGTGTTTAGGTGCATGAAATCCATTACCTTTTCTTTATCAATTTAATTCATAATTGATATTACAATTCAACTTACATATAAATTAACAATTCAAGTTTCAACTTAAAATTAAATATGAAACATCCTATGAAAAGGGGTAAAGGTCACACCTCAAAGGTATCCAAATTCATATTCTATCACAATGGTCTATTTTTAACAACACACCCAAAGGGGTGGTTCCAATTTGAGGTTCATAACCTTAAACAATTATCACAGGCCTCATCAATCATATATTCAATACCTATTGACTCAATTCACAGATTAAAATGAATTTCAAGGGAATTACTCCAAGAATTGGGCATGCAACACAACGACATATATATAAACACATTGAATTTCAAGGAAAAGAATGAGACAAAAAACATAGTTTCATAGTGGATAACTCATCCAGTATCAGATCTTGATTCGACTTAGGTTAGGAGAAAATTAAAGAACATATGAAGAACCTAACAATAGGGAAAATTATCTTACACCTAAATAACATAGCTAGTTCCAAACCAAATGAGGAATTAAATAAAAGGAATGAAGATATTATCAGTTCAAAACAAACGAGACAAATAGTTATCGATTCTGAGATTATATGGAGAAGATATATTGATTCCTATTTTAGTCTCCAAAATATCTCTCAAAGGGAGGATTTACTGTGTGGGAGAAGAAATAGAAATTATGGTTTGATATAATAATTAAGTAGTGTAATTTTGATAAATTCACAATATTTCCTAGGACACACGGTTTGTACACATGGTTGGATAAACCATGTGCCAATTGTGTACCCTTTATTATAGAAAGGGGCACCCCACACAGTTTTTTTGCACGGTTTGACCAACCATGCACAAACCATGCAAAACTTCACTATCAAAATTGCAGAAATTATCATAGAGGCGTGCACCCCAAATCACACAGTTTATCAAACCATGTAATTTGTAGCCTCCCACTATCCAACTTATCATGGTTATAGGTAACCATGTGCCCTTCCTCTCACGGTTTCTTCAAACCATGCACTAGGCCTCTTTCACCCAAGAGTTGGGTTCTAGGCTCCAAACCAGCCCTAGACACCCCTAATACTTCTATGACCTCAACAAGAATTCATATTAGGTCATATTTAAAAATTTAAACTGAAAATTGATAGAAAGTAAAGGATTTGTACCTCAAGAAAGAACCAGGTTCTTAAAAACTTTCCCCCTTAAAGAAATTTGTCCTTGAATTACCTTCTCAAGGGTGGTTAAAAACACCATAGAATAACTTCAGCCACTGTGATTTTACATCAGCCTCCCACTCTCAGGTCTCTTCCTATACTTGACTATACTACCATAACACCCTACTATAGGAACCAACCAATCTCAGATAACATTCATTCTATGATTCACAATATTTATAGGATGATCCTCAAATTTCAAATCAACCTATAACTCAACCTCATTAGGATGAAAGGCATGAGACGAGTCTGAATGATAGAAGCACAAGTGAGATACATGGAATACATTGTGCATGGCCCAATTCCAATGAGGTAACTATAATCGATAGGCTACTAGCCTGACTCTCTCTAGAATCTCAAATGACTAGACATATCGTGGTGAAAGCTTACCCTGTCTCCCGATCCTCTTATGTCCCAACCTTTGTGAGACACAAAAAAAGACCTGATCCCCAACATCAAACTCTAGAGGTCATCTACAATGATCTATGTATGATTTCTATTGAGAATTCACAGTATCCATTCACTTCTGAATCAACTACACCTGCTCTGTGGTCTCCTAAACAAGACGAGGTCCAAGAATAACCGCCCCTCCTACCTATAACTAGCATAGAGGTGATTGACATGTCCTATCATACAAAACCTCATAAGGCTCCATCTAACTAGTAGCTTGAAATCTATTTTTGTAGGATAATTTAACCAGGGCTATATGAATTTCCCAAGAGACCCCAAGATCTAGGACAAATTCTCGAAACATGTCATCAAACACATGAATCTCATGCTCTAACTGACCATTAGTATGGGGGTGGTATGCTGTGCTCAGAAGAACCTATGTACCTAACACCCTCTATGAACCTTGCTAGAAACGTGAAGTAAATAGGGAATCTCTATCTGAAATGATGGTATATGGGACCCCATGAAGTAATAATATCTCAAAAATATACAAACTCCCAAGCTCATCAATTGGAAATTTCCCCTTGATTGATAAGAAATGTGAAACCTTTGTGATACAGTCTATAATAACCCATATGAAATCATTAACTCAAGGAGAACTCAGTAAAACTGTCATGAAATCCATTATGACATCATTACATTTCCACTCAGTAATGGGTAGCTGTTGTAAAAGTTCAACTAGTCATTGGTGTTTCACCTTCACCTATTGACAGATGTGTCACCAAGATGCACTGCCCAAGCCGAATCATGAAAGTTCCACATCAACTCCTCGTATATGACTTATAAAACCCATACACGACTATATAATCACAGAATTTAATCCTCACTTATGGTATAACCAGGAGGAGGGTCCTCACAAGCCACACTCTCCCATAGGACTAGGCCCTTAGAATCTGATTGTTGCCTTATCCTCACTCTATCCATAAGGGTAGAGGTAATAAATAAGGATGATAGAAAATCACAACCCTGACTATCCTGAACCTCCAAGTGAATCTCAAAGAACAAATACATAAACTTCTACTCACTACTGTCCTACTAAACTGCCAGTATCTGAGTCCTCCTACTCAGTGCATCGACTACTGTATTACATTTACTAGGTGAGTAGGCAAGCTAGAATTTGAAAGACTATAGGTATTCAACCCACTTTTTCTACCTCAGATTCATGTCATGCTATGTAAATATGTACTTGAAGCTTTTTGGTCTATTTACACCACAAAATGATCTCCAAGTAAGTAGTGTCTTCAATAGAACAATGTGTGAACAACTATAGATAACTCAAGATCGTACGTTGGGTAATTCCTATTATGCGACCTTAACTATCAAGACTCACACACTATAACTCTATATCCCTGTATAATAACTGATTCTAGCCTGATACTTGACACATCGCAGTAAATAATGTAACTCTTGCCTGGCTTTGGAAAAATCAGTATCAGTGCAGAATTCAATCTCCCTTTCTGCTCCTGAAAGGATGAATCACATGAATCTGACCATAAAAAATTAACACCCTTCTTAGTCAAGCCTATAAGAGATTATTCTAGGTATGAGAAGTCCTTTTTGAAACACCTATAGTAGCTAGCTATCCCTAAGAAACTCTGTACCTTAAAGACATTTTTGGACTGCTCCTAGGAAACTAAAACTCTCACCTTATCTGGGTTAACTGATACTCATATATATGAGATAATGTGACCTAGTAAGTGAATTTGATCCATCTAGAAGGGGAACTTTGTGAGATTATCATATAAATGATGCTCTCTCAATGTATTCAAAATGATCTCAATATTTTTGACATGGTCATGTCGATTGTGAGAATATACAAAGATATCATCCATGAAAAACACCACAAATGAATCCAGATAAGGATGGAAGACTCTATTCATCAGTTCCATGAAGACTATTGGCACATTCATGATACCAAATGATATAACCAAATACTCGTATAGAGAATATCTACTATGAAAATATATGAGAGGTATGTCTGATGGTTAACATGCACCCGATGATAACCGAATCTCAAATCAATCTTTGAGAAAACCCAAGATCCTTAGAGCTAGTTGAAGAGATCATCTATCCATGATAGAGGATACCCGTTCTTAACTATTATTTGGTTTAATTTCAGGTAATCTACACATATCCTAAGAGTCCATTCCACCTTTTTTTTTGTAAAAAGGACCAGCAAAACCCACATAGAAGTATTGAGTCGGATAAACCCCTTTTCCTATAAATCCTCTAGCTGCCTCTTGAGCTCCTACATATCAGTAGAAACCTTCCTGTAAGAAGTAATGTGTACTGATTATGCTCCTAGAACTATCTCAATAGAGAACTCTACCTATTGCAATGGAGGTAATACTGAAAATTTGTTTGAGAAAACATCCTTGAAATGATCAACCACTAGAGGGAAATATTCCTGATGTGTTATCAGAACATCTAGATATAAACTCATAATATAGACTATCATCATGCCTATCCCATGATGGTCAGATCCAGCTTAACTCGCCTAGATATCCCATTCACCCTTATGAATTAACTCACTACCCTCTAGTGATGTGAAGGTCACCTTGTGGTGATAGAAATCAATGAAAACATAAAAGGGAACCAACCAGTACATCCCAAGAATGATGTCAAAACTTGTCATCTAGATGAAAAAGAGGTCCCATATGAAGTGACACCCAAAAATCTCAAGGGATCACTCCCTGAACTAAATCAAATCCTCTGTTATAATCTCTAATGGAGTGTAAAGCATTATTACACCATCAGAACATTGAACACTGAGCCCAAGGCTCTCCACAATGGGTATAAATATTAATCTATGAGAAGTTCTTATATCAAAAAGAGTAGATGCTAAAGTAGAGGCTACTAGAATAGTACCTATCACTGTAGAAGACCTGGGATCTTTCTCCTCAGATGTTAGTTGCACTGCATATATCTGGCCTGATATGTGGCCCTGTGATACTACCTAGCTACCCTGAGTAGATCCACTCTACTATCGCTACAAAACTGGGGTTTGACTATGATGGCCAAGACCACCGCCTCAACATGATTAACTGGATGTAATCTATCTACCTACCTGATGAGAATATCCTAACCCATCTTTTACATGTGAAGTTATCACAAACCCTCTCTCACTATATGCTAGAGGAAAATTTCTTCAAAAGTGATATAGATGACCCATCTTTCCACAAGATTGTCACTCAACTGGGTCCCTCGTACATTGAGGCGTCGTATGTCCTAGTCTACTACACTGGTGGAACCTCATCTGGATACCTGAGCATGTGGTATAGATACTAATATCATAGTGTGGAATCTTCATATGATGCTTCCTACTACCAGTCGATGCAGTACCAGATCTAGATTCTAAACTACCCTGGATCACATCCCCAACCTCTCTTAGGTTACACTCTATGATAAGCACCTAATTCACTATTCCAAAAATTTTAGTCCTCCAAAATACTTTCACCTACAATCAGATGTCATACTAGATACCATCCTCAAATATTCTGGATTTAGTTAACTCATCACCTATCAGAATAGGTGCAAAGCACTATAGCTCTATAAAACATGCCGAATAATCCATAACTAATAACTAAACCTAATCCAAATGCATAAAATATTATGATCTATTAGACCTCAATGTATTGGGATAGAAGTAGTCATAGAAGGACATATGAAAATCCCTCAAATCCATCTCTTTATGATGATACATCTAAGTAATAACATCCCACCATCTCTTGACGGAATCATGCAACATACACATATCGAGATTTACCCTCCTATCATGAGGTGTCTCTAGATTCTCAAAGATAGATATCGTGGCCTCTAACCATGATTCTACAACCTGTGGTCCACCATCCCCTGAAATCATAGGTGGATGATGTTGTAAGAACTCATTCATCAAATATTCCATAGTTAGGTTAGGTCATGGTTCTCCCTGAGTGGTCTACAAGAATTGCATAAATCCTTCACGGAACTCTGTCTGAACACCTGTGTCTGGAACAATAGTTGGTGCTGCAGCTAGAACTAAAGGAGGATCCACTGGTATCCCATGGACCAAAACCTCCAAAGTTTGGTTGTTTCCACCCTCTCAGCATATTACTGGAGGACATCATGGTGGCATACCTATAAAAATTCTAAGCGCATGCCTCAGATCAAGATCATTATCAAAGTTTGTAGCTCAAAAGCACAAACATTAAAATAAGATAGGTACAAGACTTACCACATAAGAAAACACCCTTATACCTAATCCTTGAGTTAAGTATGGGAAATGTATAGATCATATATAAGCAAGAGATACTACCTACAACCCTCTACTAAGGTCGGTTTTGGGTCAAGTTCTCTACTATAACCAATTTCAGTTCCCATTTTATTTTCAGATTCATTCCACATTTCATTTTCATTATATCACTATTCATTTTAGAAGTTTGAACCAAATGGTCCAAAAAATTCCAATACATAAGGTCCCATAAACATCATGAACCAAAATATAGTGCCCACATAATCCACACCATAACAAATTTTAGAATACCTATCACAGTAGTAGGTATTTATATCACAAAACCTATCACAACAACATGAAATAAGTAATGTATCCTAAATGTCATGACATATTGCATGACATGAGATTCCAATAAAGTACCTATAATGATGCATGATATGAAATATACTCATCTCATTGGGTTTCAAAAAACTAAAACCCACAA
Organism: Viscum album; assembly: GCA_963277665.1. Classification (NCBI taxonomy): domain Eukaryota; kingdom Viridiplantae; phylum Streptophyta; class Magnoliopsida; order Santalales; family Viscaceae; genus Viscum; species Viscum album. The sequence goes on from OY728127.1 coordinate 2,022,242,917, forward strand.
TCTTATCAACAATAACATCACAATTCAAGTGTATCACCCAATGGTGGAATCAAATCAACTATAATAGCCAAAATTTAGAAAAAAACAATTTCATTCAAGGTAATTTGGGTTTTTTTCTCGTACGTAGGCTAGCTATGCCTTGGCACAGATCATTACCAAATTTCAATTATTCCTAATCCCCTTTCTATTATTTCCAAATAGCAAGGTAAGAAAATAATAACCTACCTCTAATACCACTTTGTAATGTACTGAACCCAGATTCCACTAAAAGGTGCCTCGAGCCCGATTGACCACATGGCCTCAAGCACATCTCCCCAAACAACAGAGGCTTCCAAATATAATTGAGGGCCTAGGTATGTTTGTGGGGAGACTATTCCCTCATCACCAGAGTGTAGCACAGTGGATATACAATAACATAATTAGCAGAAGTAGTAAATCAATCATAAAAATGATAAATGAACAAGATAGGAATATATAAATCATACCAGAAGGAATATCATATACATATGATGATGATACATGTCAAGTGTCTAAGAAAACAACTAAAATAGGTCTACATGGAATTAGTATAATACATGTAACAAAAGTAAAAAAGGCCAAAATTTATCTATCCCGCATCACGAGCCTCATCTCGGTTCCATGCTCCTCTGCTCCCAAGAAGAAATCAAGAACCTGTATTATGGAGATTTTCCTTATCCATACCTACAATCATATAGTCTATTTGGGTACCCTTTGGTGACCTAAACAGGGTGTGAGATATAATTATAGTAGGAAACCACCCAAGTTCAAGTACCATGTAGTCAGTGAATATATATTATAGTCACAGTGTGTAAGAAATAAAAGAATATGTAAAGGAATTACTAAAAGTAAACATCCTATAAAGTCTAGATTCTCATTTAATAACCAATTCATTTTATCAATTTCATTTAGAAAGTAACTCTCTGAATTAATATTCAGGCCTGTGTCATTTAAAATCAAGTCCATTTAATTAGTCAACCTCATTTAATTAATAAGCCTTAGGGTCTGGCACATAGCCTATCACCCCCCATAGTGTTATGATCAAAGGATGCCTAAACAAGCCATCCATAAAGTGTAGGAAAAATATAGAATACAAGTTTGTTCTTTGGCTTGGCAGAAGCGTCATATAAACCATTCCATTATTTATACAATTCAAAACTTGATCCCATCCTTGCTATTCCTCATTTGGAATCTAGGTATCTCTCTAAGTATAATATAAACAAAAAATCTACAAGCCCATACATGGTGACCCTCACAAGATCCCAGGTATCGCTCTAGGTGTGGTATAACATCATAGCCACTTGAGTCCATCCTTGGTGGTCCACTAAGGGAGACCAAGCATCACCCATGGAATATATGATCAACTGCCCTATGAGTCCATCCTGGAAATATATAAGGAGTCAAAGTATCACTCGAACACATATCAGTAATCCCCCATGAGTCTATCCTTGGAAATACATATAAGGAGTCCAAGTGTCACTCAAGAATAAGCAAGGTAGAAGCCAAATGAGTCTGTCCATGCTGTTTGTATAAGAACCCATGTGTCACCCAAGGCATATTCATAATCTTTCTAGTAATATCATTTAATTATATCAAGGTAATCACCCTATTCATTTCAATTCAATATTACCCAAAAGTCATCTCAAGGTATGAGATATGCTTAGAAGGATTGAATCTAATTAACTCATGTGGGCATTCATCATAATAAGCATCTCATGATTAAACAACCAATACATGGAAAGTGTCTTGGGGAATGGTATCTATTCCATTTTATTTATCAATTCAATTAAAAATTGATATTACAACTCAACTTACATATTAATTCACAATTGAAGTTGTAATTGAAAATTAAATATGAAATATCCCATGAAAAGTGGTAAAGGGAACACCTCAAAGGTATCCAAATTCATATTCCATCATAATGGTCAATTTTTTTAACAACCCATCCAAATGGGTGGTTCCAATTTGAGGTTCATAACCTTTAAAAATTATCACGGGCCTCATTAATCACATAGGAAATACCTATCGATTCAATTCATGGGTTAAAATCCATTTTAAGGATGTCGCTCCAAGAATTGGGTGCACAACACGATGACATATATATAAACACTTTGATTTTCAAGGAAAAGCATGAGACCAACTACTGTAGGTTCTTAGTGGATAAATCATCCAGTTTATCTCCTGATTTGACTCAAATCAGGAGAAAATTAAAGAATGGATAAGGAACATAATAATAGGGAAAATTAGATTGCACATAAATAACATAGCTGATACCAAACTAAATTAATAATGACACAAAAGGAATAAAGATCTTACCAGTGTGGATCCAACGATACAAACAGTTCTCAATTCCAATATCGGATGAAGAAGATCTATTGATTCATATTTTTGTTTCCAAAAGAGCTCTCAAAGGTAATATTTTCTATGCGGGATAAGAAATATAAATTAGGGTTTGATATAAGAATTAAGTAGGGTAATCTTGGTAAATTCACAATATTTCTTGGGCCACATGGTTTTGTCACACGGTTGGCCAAACCATGCACCCTTTATTATAAGAAGGGGAATGCTATATGGTTTTTATGAATGGTTTAACTAACCATGTAAAAACAATGAAAATATTCACTGTCAAAATTTTAGAAATTCTCACATAGGAATGCACCCCAAATCACATGGTTTATCAAACCATGCACCGGACCTTTTTCACCCAAGAGTCAGGTTCTGGGCTTCGAACCATCCCCATACACCCCCGATACTTCTATGAACTCAACATGCATTCATATTAGTCCATATTCAAATATTTAAAGTGAAAATTGATGGAAAGTAAATGATCTCTACCTTAACAAAGAACCAAGTTCTTACACCAATAATCCTATCTCTAGTCCACTAGATGTCCCAAGATAAGGACTCTTCAGGAAAAACCACCTCTGATACCACTTTGTAACGAAATGACCCAAATAAACTTTCAAAATGGTACTCAAATCGATCCTCCACATACCCAAAAGGCATTATTGATCCCCATGAGTTGGAGACTAGAACCCGAGTATCAAAAAAAAAAAATGGACGAAATGATTTTTCCAAACCCGAAGCAACAACATTACATATATACACATAACTGGGAGAAACAATGAAAGATAAAAATATATTCCAAAACAGATAAGTAACAACAAAAGTGATACAACTAAAAAAGGTAGTGAAAAATTTCCAAGAGAAAAATGAAACAATAAAGGACAACAAGACCAAAAAGCTACACCAATAATATCTATATGATAACATGGTCAAACCCGAACCATCCCACTATCTAGCTACCCAAAACCTAGCAGACATAAAACCTCACCACCTCACTGGAGAAGCTTGCCTTTCCCCACATTGAAAGACATAACTAGGACTATATAATATTGAAGGGGTATGCGGGGTGTGAGATAACAGGCTCAGTAGTGTCTCACCCAGGTGTTCCATGTCAAGTCTCTGAACAATAATCTAAGCATTCTAAACTTTTAAGAAAAAAAGACATGATAACAGTTTAACCGTTTTTATATCAAAAGAATGAAAAATAGTTTAATTTACCCCTTTTACACATTTCCAAATAAATAAAGTAAATTAGTTTCAAAGAATTTCATATCCATATATCATAATAAATTTATCATATCAAAACAAATCATGCATCACATATCATATCAAATCCATGACAATACAACAAAATAATAAAAACCAAACAGCCCAAATCAGCCAAGAACCAGTACAGATAACATCATTCCAGAGATCACACTAGGTCAGGATAGCTAGGATACCCATACCTAACATAGATAACCGCATACACATCAATCCACTAGACATATTCATAAAGTCTAAAGAGTATAGAAACACCCCAGAAAGTGAACCCCAAAAGGTCTAACAAGTCCTTAGAACAACGGGCCTAGAGAGTAGAGGAAAGACCCATGATAAAATCCCCTGAAAATGGATGATACCTATTACTATACCTTCCACCTAAGTACCCAAGGCTTTACATGTTATCGATTTTCTAAACTAGTTCATCAAAGCATTTTTATCAAACCATGATTTTAAAAAAATTTAAAAAAACTATTTCATAGTGCTTTGAAAAACATTTTATAATTACCAAAACTAGGGGAAAACTATCTTTTATAAAAACCCATTTCCACACACACAAATCCAACTAGTCAATAATGACATTTAATTTAATAAAACAATTTATCAAAAATAAGAGCAATGAAGTTCACCAACACAGGCTATAAATGGAACCACCTACCTCAAAACTCGGGTCACACACACCCGCAATGGGATACACTAACAAGGAAGAACACAAAAGAAAATATTTGGTTATTGAACCAATACTCACATATTAGAATTGATTCAATTTAATAAAAGAGTTAGCATCGAATAGGAAACAACACATATCTCAAGAATTCACACCCACCGCACCACAAACAATAAGGAAATGACCCTGAGAATAATATTACACCATGAATCTAGAATAAAATAATAAGAAACATAACCACAGGTCAATGAATCCAATAACACAATGCAACAGTGATACCATGATCAAAGAAATGAAGAAGAAAAAAAGATTACTCACCCAAAGAGATGCAATCCAATTGAAATGGTGATCAATCACCGAATGAATCAATATGGATCAAAAGAAGGCTCCAAAAATCACTAAAAGATAGCTCCAGGTCAAGGGGGGAGATAGCTATGGAATAATGAAATAACAATAAACTAATGGAATGCCCTAAATTCTCTGTCTGCGACATTTACATGGCGTGCAAACCCTTTACATGTTGTATAATCCATGGGGATCACATACACAAAAAAACCCGTCACTTTTTATTGAAAACTAACCTTTTAACATTACATGGTGTGTAACCTGTACACGATGTGTACTCCCTTCACACTATGTACATGATTCATGACATCTTCCCTTCAGATATTAGATGTAGGGTATTCCCCTTACATGATGTGTATTTCTCTACCAGATTGAAAAAACACTAGTTTCTTACACGAAAACCCAAATCACCTTGGTCATTCACCAAAATCAAGGAGAAACCTGTAAAGTAATTACACGTTTATACCTAGAATCCATTAATTCAAACAAACATACATCCCAAAACTTTAATTCATTTTTTTCAGAAAATGTTCTCCATTCTCAGGAGTCCCAAGGTGCACCCAATTAAAGAGGAAAACGAGAAAAGAGGAGAAAATACTTGAAAGTGGGTAATAAGATGTTACACTTTATGTGCATTAAAAACACATTTATAAAATGAGGTCTTTTATCAGTGTGTTTTTTAGTAATGATAAATGATTCTTTTATAAACAATAATTTCCAATGCTAATAAAGGCTCTAATTTTTTTTTAAAAAATTTCACATTGAGAAACATAAAATTGGGACAATCAATGCCCTCCACCAAGCCTCAACCAGATATAACCCACTTAGTAGCCCCAACCCACACCATAGATTCCCAATTATTATAAACAAATGAGAATTGAACCCTTGCCTACTCTCATGCCCACCAATTCATGAGAAACATCCTAATCACTCGATCAAATGAATTTAATTCTTATATAATGATATATCTATGTATATATGTGTATATATATGTGTATGTATATATATTTAAGTATGAACACATCTATATTATATTTTTATATTTATTTAGATATATTAATATAAACATACTTAAATGAATATTTTATACAACGACATACACACATGTGTATGTTCATATATTTTAATATATATGTGTTAAAAAATGTGTGAATATAAATATAGGAATTTAAATATGGATATAAATATATTATAAATATTTATTTAAATATGTGTGTGTGCTTATATGTGTGGTTATATATATATTATATTTGTGTGTGTGTCCCCCCCTCTCCCTCTCCCCCCTCTCTCTATATTATATTATATTAAATATTTATGTATGTATATTTATTTACATATTTATATATATGTATATTGTAAATATATATGTATATTGTAAATCATATAATATGAATATAAATATAATTATAAATATACATGTATATTGTAAATATATATGTATATTATAAATTTTACATAAAAAAGTATATTATAAATTATATAATATGAATATAAATATATTATAAACAAAAGCATAAATGATTATACATATATATCATATTTATATAAATATATATATTATTATATAAATAATATTTAATAATATATAAATATGTATATATAAAATATTTTATGCAAGACACCGCTGAAAAAAGTGATGATAAAGGGTAACCTTTATCAGTGTTAAATAAAATGATGATAAAGGATACCCTTTTATTAGTGTTTTTTAGCACTTATAAAGGTGAAATTTAATAGTGTCTTTGTTTAACATTGATAAAAGTTTATCCTTTATCAAAATTGTTTTAGCGATGACAAAGGGAAACATTGTTTTTTTGCAAATATGAAGCAGTGAAGGTAAAATATAATAAAACATAGTAAACATGAAACAACACAAATTTTAAAAAAATAAATACATATTTATATATTTTAAAAGACCTTTGTTAAGTGTTGAGGTCAATTTTACTATTCTATTAAACACTTGTTCACATAACTCACCTAACTCTCATATACTTATAAGATTATATTTCATCTACATCAAGCTCCCAACAAAATATTCTTCAATTTTATATATAAATATTCACCCCTCCACCCATTAAAAAACACACCCAAAGTTTTATTTTCTCTCTAAAATTTTTCCAAATACTCTCCCCTATAATCCTTATTCATGTTTAGGAGTATCAGGTCAAAATAATTCCTAAATTAATTATTATAAAGAAGGTCCATAAGTGAAGACCAAGTTTTTTTAAAGTTGGAAACACTTCATTCAATACTCATTTCTTTTATCTTATCCCTTTAACTATTTTTAAACTTTATTAATCACTTTAGTAACATATAATTAAAATTAATATAATTCTATAATAATGGTATAATTTTTGGGATCTCTTGAAAGGTCAAGGACATTGGGGGGGGGGGGGTGAATCAGTGTTTCTAAATTTCAGGACCCTTCAAAAATCTCATTCTTTTTCAACACACCTCTCCAAAGATCCCTACTAATGAAAATGATAACCTGAAACAAAAATTTTATTAACGAGTTTCGCATCCTTTGTAGTATTACTATGTCCCTGATGTTTCAATATTATTATCCCACACACACTACTCCCTTATTATTATGAAAAGGAACACAAGAAAGGGTATAACCATGAACTTATTAAAATTGATGGTCTCAACCAGTTATAATCTTACATCAATAGAACTAAATGTATCTCCTTGAATAAAATCACCAATGAAGATTTAATCCTCTGTATAGACTCCACAAAAGATGATATTATTTCTCTACTCTTCACACCTACCTTCAGAGGCTGTTCACAAAACTTAGAGAATATTACAATTCTCAATCCCAATTCCTTTTCTAATTTTTTATGATTTTATATTCACATCAATTTGTGAATAAGGAATCTGGAAAATCCATAATCTTAGACATTCAAGTTCTTGAAATTTTAGTTATTCAAACTTAGGCTTCCTGGTATTCCTTTCCATTTTAATTCTCCTTTTTCTTCAGTCTTCTTGAAGAATTAAACTCATAATTTCCTCATGATATTTTGAAATATCATGGTTTCTTCTTCCCATAAAATCCACAATTTTAAATCATTTAAAATTTCCATCCATGTATATATGTAGTGGTGATGTGGCTCCTTTTCTTGTAGTGTGAAAATTATCTTAGCATCCCCAAACATTACTTTTCTAGTCCTTCTTTTATCTAAGTTTGAATAATGATTTAGGTGTGATCATAGAATTTGATCCATGAATAAAAAACCAGCAACATCATTTTGTTTTATTCTCCCCTTTAGATCTTTTTAATTATGGAAATATCATTTTTTACTAAGTAAAATAACTTATGGGGACTATAATATATTTTTCTTTATCACAAAGCATAACTGGACATCTCTAATATCATGTGTGCATAAACTTATTATGAGATAAATATTCTTATGCATAATTAAACTTTCTTACATGTATGATGATTATCTTATATGTCCAAATGTCTTATGACTAGATAAAACCTCATATATACTTTTTGGAAAGATCATACGATCCAAAAAATTTCATACATAGCTCATGCATTTTCCATTTCAGCCAACTCAACCTTTTTACATGTATCTTAATTATCTCATTAATAATAGAAATGTATTATGCATACCTGAATTATCTCATGCATAAAAGAAATGTATTACGTGTATTATGTTTTCCTTTTTCAATTTTTAGTAACTCAAAAACATCCCACACATAACTGAATATTCCAATATATAATTCCAGAATTCACATAGCTTTGACCAAAACCTCAACAACTCATCTCCAAGGAATATAAACCAATAAAAAAACATCAAAAAATATCTTATAACTTAAAAAAACCTTGAAATATGTTTCATACAATGAATTCTCAATTGAAACTTGTCTCTTTATTTGAAGAGTAGTTCAAGAAATCATCACACTTAAATAAGTATTTCTGAAAAATACAACGTCATCACCTAGGGTTCAATAATTCCCCCTTTATATTTATTGGAAATGAAACAAATTTTTATCCCCACTATTGATAATAAAACTAAAGATAACAAAATATAGGGGTAAACCACAACATTTTTAAATCAAAGAGACACGAGATAATCATATCTAAGTCTATGTGAGCAGGATCAGTATAGAAAAAAGAGGGATTGAATCATACATCAATCAATGTTATCCTTAAAAAAACTCATCTCAAATATTTGACATCTTCATACATACACAATAAGAAAAGTTGTAAATTATTTTCTAGATTCATTCCTACATCACTCAACACACAAATAAAAACATCTCACAAATAAGGTGAAAAAACTCCCTATAAAAAAATATACTTAAGAATCTAAATAAGAAATAATTGAGTATGGAACTAAAAATTTTAACACCTTAGTGTGAGGGAGTATGTTTCACTCTAAGTTACAACCTTATATTCTCAAATTATTTAGTTGTTAGAGGGGTTTGTGAGAATATCAACCAATTGTTCCTTGTAAGGAACAAAATCTAGTTTCAAAATACCCTCTGCCACCCTCTCTTTTAAGAGACAATACTTGATATCAATGTGTTTAGATTTGGAATACTGTATATTATTTTTGGATAGATTGATGATAATTTTATTTTCACAACTTAAACCAGAGGATAATTAGATTTAAAACTCAAATATTACAGTCGTATCTTCATCCACATCATCTATGTAACTGCCTATGATGCAACCACATAATCATCCTCAGCTAAACACAATGTAGTTGATGTGTTATTCTTTGAATTCCATGAAACAAAACATCTTATAATAAAAAAACACTCCACTAAACATGGAATTCCCAACATTTACTGCTCCTGCCCAATCAACATCAGTAAATCCTCTTATGTCTAGGTCGTCTTTCCTTTTACACATCATCCCATAATAAAAAGTATTTGAGATGTATCTAAGGATCATATTTTCTTCTAGTAGATGCGATTACTTAGGATTGGATTGTAACTATGAACAAATAGTGACAACATATACAATATCTAGCATGGTGGATATAGGATATATGAGACTTCAAATTAGGATTTTTAATTTATTCTCATTTATTACTTTTCCTTCACTATCTTTATTCAATTTTTTACCACTTGAATTAGTGTAGAAACACATCAAGATTCCAAAATGTAAATCTTCTTTAAGATATCTCTAAAAATCATTCCTTGTGAAATCAATATGTATTCAACTAATTGGGTAACCTATAAACCCAAGAAAAATTTCATTTCTCCAAGTATTGAAATGTCAAATATTTATTTCATGTGTCTTGAGAACTCCTTACACAAACTTTCATCACTATTATAAAAAATTATTTCATCAATATATACAATCAAAAATAGTGTTGTGGTGTTAGTATTCTTCCCATATAGGTTGTTTCCTACTTTCCATTTCTTCAACTTCATGATCTTTAGATATCCATCAAGATTAAGATACAATGATCTTAGAGCCTATTTCAGTCCATAAAGAACCTTTTTCAACTTACATACTTTTCTACCATCATAGTTAATAATAAAGCCATTATGCTACTCCATGTACACTTCCCCATAAATATCACTATTCATAAAATATGATTTAATATCCATCAAAAATATTTTGAAGCTTCAATGAGATTCTATGATAAGGAATATTCCAATGGAATCAAGTCAGGCCATTGGGAAAAAAGGTTTCATCAAAGTTAACCCCTTTAACCTATGAGTATCCCTTATATACTATCCTTGATTTGTATCCAGAAACTTCACCATTCTCATAAAGTTTAGTTTTGAAGAACCATTTGGATATAATCACATTACTTCTAGTGGGCTCGAGAAAAAGTTACCAAGTTTTATTCTTTTCAATCTAGTCTAATTATCCATTCATTTCTTGAACCCACTATTTATGTTCAAAATCCTATTACACAGATTTTGGCTCAATTTTTGATAATAAACTAATGTGGATTTCTATTATGATTTTCCTTCTGGTTTTCACACCTTAATTCTAGTAACCAATTATATTATAAAAATATATATACTTATTTGGTATTGAAACCACACTTGTAGATATATGAAAATATCTTTTATCCCTGGTATTAACCTCTTTTAACATTTGAATCTTATCATCATCATTAGAGACATTATAATATACTCCTTCTTAAAGCTATATGCTTTCAACCAATTATGATAAAAATTCAGATCTGGAAACACCATCTTCACCTTGTGATAAGATAATTATTTTGATTTATTCTTTATTCTCAAGAACTATGACATAATCACTTTTAATAATTATTTCAAAATTCTGGTTGAAGTATATGCATGAACTTATATTTGGTGTATAACCTAGGAAAATTCAATCTTTAGCCTTTTCATTAAACTTTATTCCACTTTTGTGTTTTTTATTGATAAAACATGGACTTATAATTACCCTAAAATGTTGAAAATTTTGATTCTTTTTAAACCAATTATCATAAGGAGTCATTTTAGAACTATTTATCAAGAGACACCTATTTTGGACGATTCCAACTATTGTGATGGCATGTATCTAGAAAAATATTAACGTGTCATGCTCTATAAACATTATTTTGGCCATTTCAACCAGACTCGTATTATTCCTTTAAAACACTCCATTTTTTTGGGGAGTGCATGAAGCATTGAATTCATGTCCAATTACACATTTTTCAGGGTATTCAATGAATAGTCTATTGGAATACCCACTAGCTTTATCAGATCTCAACCTCTACAAAGGTAATCTTGTTTTCTTCTCTATAAGAATTTTAAAAATCTTTAATCTATATAAGGCCTATAAAAAGTGTTAAATAAACATTATATATGTAATCCTTGTAAAATAATCTACAAATTTAATAAATAATCTTTCACCACTAGTGAAATTATTGGTTATAGGGCCGCACACATCAGAATAGATAAGCTCTAGAGGTTTTGATGTTTGAATCTCACCTCCCACGTGGGATTTGATTACCATCTTTTATTTATTTCAAGTTCTATAAACCAAAGTTTCATCTTATTTTATAATTGGTATATTTATCTTAAATCATTCTTTAATGATTTTCTTAATACTATTTTGACCATGGTGGCCAAATATTTTGTTCCATAAATTCTTTTTTTCTTACTGACTTAGATAACAACTATTACTTACCTATCCATTTTGAAGTAAATTTCATGGGGTTCTTAGAGCCTTGTTCACAAAAACTCCATCTTTAAAACACCTCACAATGCATCCATTTTACTAAAAATGACATCATTTATAGCATTACACAATTGTGATACACTCAATAATTTATGCTTTAATCCCTTAACAAACAAGCCATTTTAGGGATGATTTGATTCTTACCAATATCTATTGATCCAATGCCTCTTAATTTTAGAGATCAATCATTTCTAAAAAAAATCCTCCCTCATATCTCTCAACATATTTCATGTTATTTAAATAGCCTTTCACATGATATGAACACCCATTGTCCATGATTTAAGGATTTTTAGAATTACAAACTTTTAATGAAACATTTTTAACATTAGACCATTTATTGACTTGAATATGAACCTTTAATTTTTTTTAATTATGTTGAATTGTGTTGGACTAAATGAAACCCATTCATATTATTTATCCCTTTATTGATCACATCTTTCATAGACCTCTTTAAAACTTTCAAAGATATTTTTCACTAGAAATTATTTCTCAACCCGTTGGTGTTTTTTCTAAGTTCTCATATATTATTAGTGTCTCCCTATAGATTCCCACTCTCTCCTCAATATAGGTAGAGAAATATTGTAATAATATCTATAGTAATTGTGGATAAACATACCACAATACAATCAGTACCCCTAAATCTTATATTTTGAAAAAAAATCTATTGCTGAATGAGTTGTTTCCTTGTTCTATTTTCATCCCTTAAATGAGGTGAAATAATTAGAAATTTTTGTGTGATTATTCCTTGAACATTTAAAACCAATGTAGACTCATTTTTATTAATTTTTTTCCTTCTAAATTTTTATATAGGTTTGAACTTTTCTTGAGGTCTTTCATCTATTCTAGATTATAACATGTCACATGATCCATCAGTAAAAGTAGTTTCCTTTTATAGTATAACTTTTGAAGACTTTAATTTTTCATATCTTACATATTATTTAGAATAGAAACCTGTTATAGGTTTCTTTCATCATTAACCTTTATCTTTAACAATATTATTCCTATTACTTTTTATTTTCTCATCCTACTCTTCAATCTCAACTATTTTCTTTCTCAGTCTTTAAATTTTCATATTCCCAAAGACAATATTAAAAGTCACGTCTTCAATTATTTTTCCATTTTTTTTGAAATTTCTAATTTTAAAATATTAATTTATTTATCTACACTATCTTTTTCAACCTGTATTTGTCTTTTTTTTGAACGAAATTTTAGTTGAGTGTTGTCTTCTCCCAGCCTCCCTATTATTCCAAACACATTTTTATTTCCATTCTTATAGTATATTCTTTATCAGTATTTAATCACTTTGAAAAATACTCATTTTTGTATAATAAATCATATTCTAATGGGTTCACTCCTTCATCTCATTCAATTATAACTTTTTTAGAGACATATATATAATATTTATCATAATATACACTTTCTTCATCATCAAATACAACTTTTTCCACTAATAGAAATTTTATTATGAAGGAACTAGGTGATATATTCTTCTTTTCCTTTGAATGAAATTTTAAAAGATCTATTCCATTGGTGATTTTATTGATAAATTCATCATCATCATTTTATCCTCTAATTTTCATTGGAAAATTGGCATAGAAATGACCGAACTTCCCACAATTAAAAAACTTAAAAGGAATATTTCCATTGCACTTACCTATTCCTCCTCTTGTGAAATTTATTGACATGAGAAAAAAACCTCAACACAATATTCCACTTTTTATTCTTCATAGGAGAAACCCTACTTCTCTCCTATATTCATACCTCTAAAATATTTGAAAGTATTTTCCTTTTCATGCTTGCATTTTATTTTAAGTGTAGATCCTATTATCATTTAATAGTTAATAAGAGTACTATAGAGTTCAACAATGGTGAAGTCATAATTATCATTATCTTTAAGAGTTAAGATCTTTGCATCAATTTTTTCTGGTAGGATTGTCATCAATTTCTTCACCATAATAGAGACTTCAAGAGTTCTTATAAATACTCTAATTATCCTGACAATCAAATTCACTATGGTAATGAACTCATAAATAGTTTCATCTTCTTGTATTCTGACATCTTCAAACTATTTTCAATTAATTTTTAGCTTTACTTATTTCTCATTTTTGTTTCTTTCATAAATTTTATTAATATTATTACAAATATCATTAATATATTTATATCCTATAACCTTTATTAGATCCTTTTTTGATAAAGAAGATAATAAAAATTCTTAACCTTTCCATCATTTTCAATATTCCTATTATCAGCTAGAGACCACACTAAAGTTTTATTTGGATTAATGAATCCATATTTAATGGAATCTAGAACATCCATACCAAGAGAGAGAATATAGGGAACCATTCTCTACTTCTAGGTGTGAAAATATTTTCCATCAAACATTGGCCCACCTTTACTACTAACTGAGTTGTGTGGATCTATTTTTGGAACTTTAGAGAAATACCAGAGAGTTGAACCACTCTAATACCAATTTCTAGGATCTCTTAAATGGTAAAAGTGACTAGGGGGAATCGATGTACCAAATTTTGGACCCCTTTAAAACCCTCACACTTGTTCAAATGACCTCTCCCACGATTCTCACTGATGAAAATGATAACCAGACACAAATGGTTTGTTTATGAGGTTTTCCTATGAACTTAAACTGGTTACAATTATCAAACTCAACCATTCTAAATATCGTATAAATAAAACTAAATGTATCTCCTTAAATAAAGATCACCAATTAATACTTGATCCTTTGTATAGACTCTATAGAAGATGATCTTCTTCCTCTACTCTTTACAACCATCTTTGGATTCTGTTCTCAAAACTCAGTGAATCTTACAATTCTAAATCCCAATTCAACTTTTCATTTTTTTGGATTTTATATTCACATCACCTCATAAATAAGGCACATTGAAAATATATAATCATTATAATTGAAGTTCATAAAATCTCATCCATTCAAACTCAAGATTCTCAATCTTCCTTTTCATTTTTATTGTAACATTCCATGACTCAGTACTCCCTCACATGATCAATTTGAGTTGGCTGTTGGACCTTAGGCATGCCTCCCCATACACCAGAGGCTGTCAACTAGCCTTGAGGGTGTAAGGAATAATGTGGCGAGACTATACCCTCTAGAACAGAGTTGCAATAATAGTGGAAATATTATAAATAAACAAAAAAGCATCATAGAATGAATAAAAGAAAAAAAGTGAACAATCCATATAATAATAAATACCATGTAATGTCAGGATAAATGTAACTAAATAACATGTTGAGTTCATACAAGTAAAATACTAAGAAGACTCAATTATAGACTAAAAAATCCTGATCCCAAACCCTATGTTGATCCCATCTCCAAGATCTAACCCATCCAACAATCAATCAATTAATGCAAGGCCTTCAACCCATTTCCATACTTGCATCCAAGAAATCTTCTCGTGTATCAAACAATAGACCAAACATGGTGTGATTGCAACT
Source organism: Viscum album (assembly GCA_963277665.1). Classification (NCBI taxonomy): domain Eukaryota; kingdom Viridiplantae; phylum Streptophyta; class Magnoliopsida; order Santalales; family Viscaceae; genus Viscum; species Viscum album. The sequence goes on from OY728127.1 coordinate 2,022,258,183, forward strand.
TAGTAGTTCGACACCAACAATGTCTAAGAAATATAGTTTGAATATATATATTTCATGAAATGATATGATAATCAAGGGTATTAATTCATAAATTAATACAAAACATCACATAAACTTGCTGAGCCTCAAGCTCTGAGTTGACACTCTGGGTCATCTAAACCCACTTTGGCTCCGTGCTACATATCTATGTCAAGTTTTGGATCCTTTTTATATTAGGACGGATCACCCATACCCTATCTCAAGTAACCAAGTAACCAAGGTACCAGTAATCACCATGCATTCATAACCATGATCAAGTCTCTTACATCTTCCCATGACGTACATAGCCAAGGGGTAAATAACCATCTCATACTGGGTTCCATGCATACATTAATATGTTGCAGTATCTTACATCTTCCCGTGTGAACATCATCAAGGGAAAAATATATCTCATGGGGATCCATGCATGTATTGCCATACTAGATACTCTCATGTCTTCCTATGACACACATCACCAAGGGGTAAACACCTATATCATATAAAGTAGAGGATTCTTCTACATTAGGATGAATCACTGATGCCACGTCCCACAAGACAATGTATTAATCCCTTAGGTTCCATGTCACCAACATTAAGCACAAGAAAAACCCAACATATGATTTATCATAATTCACACATTATTACAAGTTGGTTAATTTATCTAGTTGTCAATAAACTAGGAATTTATTTTCTACTAGTATACCACCTATATCAGGATGAATCACTCCTATAAAAATAGGGTAAGTTACCATTTAATATAAATTAAAAGTCATCCGAAATTATCATTATCAAAACTAATATTTCATTACAAGTTTAAGGGTAGGATCACTTGTCAAGTGACCCAAAGTTTGGTCTTGATGCCAATGGATTCAATAGGATTGATGGAAGGTCTAAGCTCGAGGGTTTTATCAAACATAGAATTATAAAATTATTTAGGTTGTGCATACAAAATGATTGTACATTTTCATCTATTGCACACACTAAAAGGAATTAAATAGACATTAGGGAGTTATTCTAGACCACCCACCTCAAAAGAAGAGAAGATGTAGACAATCCCTTAATGCTCATGGTAGCGATCAGATTCTTCCTTACTTACCTTCAATGAAGACCAAAGGTTCTGTCAATTAGGGTTCCCAAGAAAAATTTAATGAATTCAAGAGGATAAAATAATAAGAAAAAAAGGCTTACCTTATAACTCTCAATTTTTAATTCCAAGATCCAATGAAACAAGACTTTGTTTTGGAGAGGAATTCATTGATGTTATCCGTGGAAGGGATGTAGTTGAAGGGGGTGTTGTATTAGAAACACAGGACACTGGTGGGTTTAAAAGGAGGCTGGGCATGGTGCATTCACAATGTGAATAGGGGATTCATGTTTTTAATTTCATGACTCCCATGTACGCCAAAAAAATTAGTATCCTTGGATTAAAACATAGAACAACCTGATTTCATGTCGTGAACCCAACTCATGTCATGGGTTTTCAGTTAATGAACCCATTAAAGTCATGAATGAGTTTCATAGGGTCTTCCTAGACCCATTCACACCTTGTATGGGATTCATGGGTCTACCCAAAAAATTCATGTCATGAATTAGGAATTCACAATGTGAATTCGTTCTACAAATAAAATCTAATTCTCCGACTTATTCCTGCACCTCTAAAACACTTACCTAGAACTGGCCCAACTAGATCAAGACTTGATTACCAGGATTTAATTGAAACACAAACAAAATAAAATAGTTTAACCAAAACTTAAATAAGGATGTACCTAAAAAAATATGGGGTCTTACAACCTCCCTAACATATAAAATATTTTCCCCGAGCTGTGCTCCAAAGAACCTTGATGGGTATTAAGGAAAAATTCTAGCCACTATGTCCACATCAGATTCCCTCTCTGAGGTCTCCTCTTGAACATGCCCATGTCTCCACTATACTAGTACCAATGATAAAGTCTTCCCCTAATGATTATTTTCTCTATCGTCCATGATATGAATTAGATTCTCCTAAAAGTATACATCAACATCCATCTAAACTTCATCAACTTATAGCATGTGATAAGGGTTAGGGTGATATCTCTGAAGCTGTGATATGTGAAAAACATTGTGCATGGTGCTATAACACTGTGGAAGTGACAAATGGTGCGCCATTAGACCAACCCTTTCCACTATTTCAAATAGCCTGAAAAACCTGGGCATTAGCTTCCCTTATTTCCTAACATGATATATCCCAATCATAGATTCTAGAGACTCAGTTTTCACTATGTAAGAATTTGGAATAGTTTTACATATGTTTCCAGATCTAGGTGCTGAGATGACGACGTGCAATTATAAGGCCCAGTGTGCCCGAAATAAATTATACAAAAAATATTAAGTGTTTTTTTTACTATTCACATGTCAAAAATGTGATATCTCTTAAATGGTAACTTTTATCGAAAATCTGAGCCAAATTTGATTCCGGAGCATGTCATTTACCCTAGGATAGGTATAAATTTTATCAGCGTAGTGCCACTATGAGAAAAGTCACCCTGGAAAAAATCACCATTTTTGAATAATCACTTAGTAAGTTTTATCCCTGGAATTTTTTTAAGTAAATTTTAAACGAAGGCTCAAAATATAATTCCAAGACTTCTGTTGGGTTCAAAATGGAGCATTTTACCTAGGCGCGACATAAAATAAGAGGGTGCAATGAATTCAGATTCCACGCTGAGCAAGGTACCTATAAATAGAATTTTAGTGATTAGGGTTAAGGGAAAACCCTAAATCACACACACACACACACACAAACACACACTCTACGCCCAAGCTCCCACCTCTCTCTAGTAGTTCTTCATTATTATTTGTCTGATAAAGGAGAAAACTCTACTAGAACCTTGGTGGATCGAAGTGGAAGCTTTATAGACACATTTCCAATGGTGGAACACCAATTTGAGGTAGGATCTATTTCATTTTCAAGTTACGATTCAAGATTTATTTGAAAATCCTTTTTTTATCCTTGGTTTCTTCATTTTTCTAATCACTGCTGATGGATGCATGAACATGACCACCAAACCTTTCCTTAAAAAATTTTAGTTCATTGTGTTCTTCACCGTTATTTGTTTCAAATTTTCGAATGTGCCAAAACCTCGACGAATCAGCGAGCAGAGATTGGCACTGACGAGATCTCACCCCAAGTGACATCATCCCACTTCTATTATAGAATGGGTAGGGGATACAACAACCCAATAGGCCTCTAGTTCCCAACATTCACCCCTTTATAGGTGAAACATCTTTCCATGAATATTTCTATCTCCTTCTTCATCCCTAGCCCCTAGTACTATCTATGAAGATCACGATACATATTTTTAGACCTAGATTTACTACCCATCTTGATGAATGAAACTATTTCATTAGCTCCTCATGTATGCCCATAGGAACCCATACCTTACTGTGGATAATAAGAACTTTTAAAATCCCAAGAAACCATCATGATGGTGTCTCTCCACCATATAATCTATCCCTAAAAGCTAATCCCTTCAAATCAGATAACAACTCACTATTTATCTGGTCCAAAAGTATGAGTATAACATATGATGATATTAAAGAAACTTATCCCAAAGACACCTGAACATCTAGATTCATATCTTCAAAGAGTTCCATCATCCACCACTAATCTCAAGACTCTCATATTTACTCTATTTTAATATTTAGACTTAAATAATCAACAATGAAATTCTATTTACCTGGTGTGTAAACCAACTTGAAGTTGAAATACTGTAGATTATCGATCCAATTACTTTACCAAAGGTTCTAGTATCACTGAGAAAAGACATACTTGAGGCTCCTATTTTCCATATAAACCAAAAACCTCTTGCTTAAAGGATAGTGTCTGCAAAATATTAGGTTGTGTACCATGACATCTAACTCTAGATCACGAGTAGGGTAGTTCCTCTCATGCATTCTCATATGTCTGGATCCATAAGTAACCATGTGGTCCACCTACATCAGAACTACTTCAAGTCTGAATTTGGATGCGTTTAATTAAATGGTATATTCTTTACCTGGAATATATAAGGTGAGGATCAATGTTGTGTTTATCCTACTTTTCATCTCTTGGAAATCTCTTTTATGAGCATCCGATCAAACAAAATTTACCCCTTTCTTGGTTATCTTGATCATCGATGCTACCAAATGGGATAATTCCTGGATAAAACATTGTTAATATCCCACTAGACCCAGAAATATTCAAATCTCAAAGTCATTCTTGGGAAACTTCCAAGATATCACAATTGCAACCTTCTTTGGGTCCACTGACACACTAACCTCAAAGATAACATAACATAATAAGTTCATTCTATTGATCTAGAAACTATATTTAGATAGCTTGGTGTAAATTTGATGCTCTCTCAATGTAATCAGGATGATTTTAAGATGTTGAGAATGATCATTTGTAATTTGGGAGTACACCGAGATGTTGTCTATGAATACCACTACAAACTGATCCTGAAAAGGATAAAATTTACGATTCATCAAGGCCACGAATACCATCAGCATATTTATCAGATCAAACAACATCACCATGAACTCGTATAACCCATACACGATTTTAAAAGTAGTATGGGGTATGTCAGATGGTATCACCCTCAAATAATGGTAACTTGAGCTCAAATCGATCTTAGAGAAAATCCTAACACCTCTTAGCTGATCGAAGAGATCTTCGATTCATGGAAGGGGATACCAATTCTTGACCATAATCTGGTTCATTATTCAATAATCCACACATAAGTGAAAAATTCCATCAGAATTATTTCTAAAAAGCATGGGAGAACCCCACATACAAGTACTAGTCCATATGAATACTTTAGAATGTAGATCTTATAATTGAACCTTCAACTCAAGAATCTATGTTGGTTCCATTCTGTAATGTGGGATGAAAACTATCTCAGCTCCCAATACCAAATCGATCATGAAATTGATATCCCACTCAAGTGGTAAGCTGGTGAATTATTCAGGAAAGACATCCTAAAAATGGTCCACCACCGGAGGAAAATTATCCTAATGTATTTCACCACCACATATAACAGGGATTTCTATTTGAACCATGATACAATCCAATCTGCATTGAATTAGTCTTGCATAACCAGCCTGAAGACCCCCCTCACCCTAGTGATAATAAATTCCCCTTCTAGAGATAAAAAGGTAAATCTCATCTGATAACATTCAATATGATCCTGGTAAAAAACTACCCAATCTATACCCATAATCAAATCAAATCCTATCATTTCCAACATGAACAAAACCCAAAGTAAATAGTTGCCACAAATTTCAAGAGAATATTCCTTGCAGCATCTGTTGTCCTCTGTTCTCACTTTTAATGGTGTATCGATGGTCAAAAGTCCATCCAAGATATCTATAGAAAAAACCCAAAATATTAGTAAATTGAGAAAATAAAAGGGAATGTGATTCTCCTATATCAAAAAAATCATTGAAAAGGGCAGATAATATAAGAATCACACCTCCGATGGTAGAAGGTCCTACATCACAACTAGTCGAAGTAAACTCCATAGAATGTAGATGGCTCACCCATCTACCCTGGGCTCTGTTTGACTCCTCTGTGCTACTCCCTCTAGTTGGTATTTCCGCTCCTAAATTGGGGTACCACATACACCACCTCGATATATACATCCAAAAGAACTCCAGATACCTTTCTATTGATGGGAATATGGGTCCTTCCTAGAACCTGGTCTCTATCATGATCCCATGACACTATTTTATTACTGAGAATCTCTACATAAACATTAGAGATGACCCAACATGCTAAAAATACAACACTTCAAAACTGGTTAAGGACATTGGTGGTGCCTGTGGCCCAAATTTATGCACGGAAATAACTTTAAAAGGACATGGTCTTGAAATAGTTGTCCACTCCCTTGGCCAAACTTCTCACTACTTCCCTTATGGTAACTTTCAAAGCAGTTCTTCTTGGTACGAGAAGAATAAATCCTAGATCACCCTGATGAAACTTCCTGACCGCTACTCGAGGCCTCTATTGAATTACCTTCTGTAATGAGAGACTGATTCATCACATCTATGAAGATTCCCAAGTTAAATATGTCCACTGATGACCTTATCTCGTAATGAATTCCATCCTTGAAATTCTTCATCCTAGATACCGCATCAGTTGTTAAAGATGTATAAAAGCACTACAAGTCAGTGAAGTGGCTATCATAGTATATCATTGACATTCCCTCCCATGTCAAGTTTATTAACTCGCAATGCCTCTCATCCCATAATGTTTCTATATATAAGTTTCTTAGGAACCTTGCCTCAAAATCCTTCCAAGTTAGCTATTCTTTCTGATCATCTTGTTACACAATGTCCCACCAATTCATGGATGGTACTCATAACATGTAGTCAGCAAGATTTACCCTCTAGTTAGTAGGTATATCAAGGTACTTAAAGATCATATGAACTGACTTGATCCATAACTCAATTTCCTGGAGGCCTCTCTCCCTAGTGAACATAGGAATATTTTATATCTAAAACTCTCTAATCAGATCATATATTGAAGGTATAGTGTGAATAGTCTCTCTCTCTCCATGGATCGTAAAACCCAATAGAAGCTATCACAAAGATAATCATCCACTCAATTATCTAGAGCTGTAGGGAGATCCAGATCAACTACGTTGAGAGTGTGATAATTACCACTCTTTTTATGCTCATCCCGAAGATAAGGAGGATACATTTTCTCTACAATGTTCAATGCACTACTTAGAACATAGGAACACAACAAGGTCAACCTCAAAAGGTTAGAACAATAGAGGACCACTGATTCAAGGTTCATCTTCTCTTGGATTGATAAGTTTTTTTCATAACAATATAGTTTTTTAATTTCTTTTTATTAGGAATATCAAGGGTTTTCATTTCACAGTTTATAGATAGATGTGTCACATGTGATAATTATGTACCTAACATGAAAAATTCATGTTAACATAAATACCTATGTTCCTATTATGATTCATTCATACTCATCTCATGTCATACCAACCCATGAGTAAAATCTCAATAAATGGAAACATCAGAAAATAAGTTAATCACCCAATGTGAAATAACATCAAAACTGTAAAAAGTGAATATCAGGAATAATAATTCCACCCTAGGTACTTGGGTTATCCCCCATACATGGGTTAGCTACTCCCATGAATGTGATTATTTCCAAGACCTAACATGTTCTAGTCTTATTTTTACCATTCCCAAATAGTTGAAAAAAGAAACTATCCTCTGATACCACTTTATAATGTTTCTCGAGATAGTACTCCCTCACATGACTGAGCCGGGCTGGATACTTGACCTCAGGTACACCTCCCCATACACTAGAGGTTGAATACTAGAAGTGAGGAAGTATGAAATATAGTGGGGAGACTATACCCTTTGGAATAGAGTTGTAATAACCACAAAAATATTATAAACAAAAAAAAACCATCTCAGACTAAATAAAAGAACAAAACTAAAAAATATAGATAATAATAAATACTATGTAATGGAAGGATGAATGTGATTAAATGTAATGATAGAGTCATACAATTAAAAGACTAAGAAAACTCAATTAAAGACTCCAAAACCTTGGTGTTGAACCCCATGCTGATCCCATCTCCAAGATCCAACCCATCTAGTAAGCAATCAATCAACACAATGCCTCTTTCCCTTGTACAAACCTGCATCCATGAAATCTACCATGGTACCAAATAGAGGCTCAGACAAGGTGTGAGTACAAATTAGTAAGACAACACCAATTATGTATAAAACATCCAATTAGAACATATATAATTCATGAAATGATATGATAAATAGTGGTATTAATTTATAAATTAACACAAAACATCACATAAACATGCTGACCCTCAGTCTCCGGGGTGACACCCCGGGTCATCAAAAATTTATTTGGATCTATGATAAATATCTCTATCAAGTGGTGGATCCTCCTATGTTAAGAAGGATCACCCATGACATATCTCCAGTAACTTAGTAAACAAGGAACCATTGGTATCTATGCGTACTAACTATGCCAAAGTCTCTTACATATTCCCTTGGCTCATGTCAATAAGGTGTAACTAACCATCTCATACTGGGAACCATGAATATATTACCGTAATGGGGTCTCTTAAGAATTCCCATGTGTACATAATCAATGTGAAAATATATCTCATTGGGATCCATGCATACATTATCATGCTATATTCTCTTATTTCTTCCTACAGTGCATGTCACTAAGGGGTAAACATCTATCTCATATCAAGTGGTGGATTCTCATATGGTAGGATGAATAATTGATTCCACATACCATAAGATAGTGGATCAATCACTCGGTAATCATGTTAGTAACATAAGGTATAAGAAAAACTGAACATATGATTTATCACAATTCATATGTTATTCCAAGTTGGTCAATTTATCCAGTTATCAATAAACAAGACATTTAATTTTTGTTGGTAAATATCCTTGCATTAGGATGAATCACTGATATAAAAATATTCCAAGTTACCATTTACCATAAATTACATGTCATAGAAAAATTCTAATTATTAAAACTAATAGTTTATTACAGGTTCAAGGGTAGGCTCAACTCTCAGGTGGTCCCAAGTATGGTCTCGATGCTAATGGATTTGACAAGATCCATAGGAGGTCAAAGCATGAGGGTTTTATTGAATAGTGAAATATCTAATTATTTAGGCCATTAACATGAAGTGATAATGAATTCACATCTATTTTACATACTATAAGGAATAAAATAGACATTAGGGAGTTATTCTAGACCACTCACCTCAAAAGAAAAGAATATCTATAAAATCCCTCAATGTCTATGGTAGCGATCATATTCTTCCTTCGTTCCCTTCAATGAAGACCAAAGGTTCTATAAACTTGGATTCAAAATAAAAATATAATTGATTCAAGAGTATAAAAGAATAGGAACCGAAGTCTTACCATTGATATCTCAATCAATAATTCCAAGATCTAATAGAACAATATTCTAGTTTAAATAGGAATTCTTAGATGTTGTCCATGGAAGGGATGTAGTTGAAGGATGAGTAATTTCAAAAACATATGATGATGGATGTTTTAAAAGGATACTAGGAATATAAAATTCATGACATGAATAAGGAATTTACATTGTGAATGGTCCAACTCCCATGTATGCTGAAAATTCAGTTTTCTAAAATTAAAACCCACAATAACCCAATTTCATGTTGTGAACCTAACTCATGTCATGAGTTTTTGGTTTACAAACCAATTCAAGGAATGAATGAGTTTCATGAGGTTTTTACAAACCCATTCATGCCCTGTATAATATTCATAGGTCATCTTGAACAATTCACATTGTGAATTAGGAATTCACGACGTGAATTCATTCTATAGCTAGATTTCAACTCTCCTTGCACTGCTTCTTGCACCTCTATAGCACTTACCCTGAACTAGCCCAACCATCTCAATAATTGATTACCATGATTTAAGAAAAAATCAACTGAACTCAATGAGGTTAACCAAAAATTAAACAATTACATACCTTCAAAAAGATAGGGACTTACATTGATTCTTTTTTTAACTTTCTAAAGACACATACTCATAAACTCTTCATGATATTTGGAAATACCATGGTTTATTCTTCTAATAAAATCCATAATTTTAAATCATTCAAAGATTTCATCCATGTATAATTTTTTTTGTGATTTTAATCCTCTTCTTATAGAGTGAAACTTATCTTAGCTTCCCATCACCTTCTTATGGTGTTCCTCCTTCCATGCTCACTTGAATCATGATCCATGCATGATCATGATGTTTGATCCATGAATAACAGAACAACACCATAATATAGTTTTATTTTCCACTTAAAATCTTTTGAAATATGGAAATATTGATTTTTAAAAAGTAAAATATCCTATGGGGACTATAATATATTTTCCATTGTTTCAAAGCTAAAATGGACATATCAAATTTTGTTTGTGCGAAAAATTATTACAAGAGAAATATTATTATGCATGAAAAAATTATCTTATGTGTAGGATAATTATCTTACATGTAAAAATGACTTACAACCAGTTCAAAACTCTTAAGAGATTATAGAAATATCATACAATTAAGAAAATTTCATACGCGTCTCATGAATTTTCCATTTCAATCAACTAAAATGTTTTACATGTAGTTGAATTCTCTTGAATATAACAGAAATGTATTATGCATAGATGAATTATCTTTTTCACAGTTGAATTCTATTATACGTATGATGTTTTCCTTTTTTAATTTATGCCAACTCAAAAACATCTCACTCACAACTGAATCTTCTAATCTACAATTTTATACTTAACTTAGCTTGGTATAAAACCTCTAGAACCCATCTCCAAGAAATCTAAACCACTTAAAAATCATTAAAAAAATATTTTCACTTAAAAAACCCTTGAAATGTATTATAAATAGTGAATTATTAGTCAAAACTTTTCTATTGACTCGAAAATCATCTCAACCAACCTTCACACTTAAACAAATATTTCCAAAAAATACAACATCATCACCAAGGGTTCAAAAATTATAATTAAATATTGAATAATTTATAATCATTATTTACTTATTTCACATATGTGCTTTAGTTGGTTCAAATACCAATATGAACAATGTTGATATACTTTATTAATTATTGAAATTATCTCATGGGGATTAAAAAGGTAATGATACTTGTTCAATGTAGTTATATTCCACACACTAAGAGATGAAGTTATCTTACAAACATTACTCTATTAGGTAGTATGGTATTTAGATATCTATCATATCAAGATCATGGTTTGACCTAGTTTTTTGAGTTATTAATTCATTAGTTATGAATTTTTTTTTATGTTTTATTTATTGTAAAAATTTTCATTGATTTTTTCAATTTTTATTAGACTTATATAAGTGATAAAGGAATAAGGATTTCACACAAATTGGAAAATCACAACATAAGTGAATTTCTCAACATCATAATATTTTCACAAGTGTTTTGGATAAATATTTATATACCAAAAATTAAAACAAAGAATGAATTTTTTACTAATAATGATTTTAATGTTACACCATCATTACATTGTAATGCATATCGTGATCTTTAAAGAAAATTTCAAAAAATGGGGTGAAATTTTAGAGATCGAAGAAGTGAAGAATCCACATTTGATCAACACTAGAATATTATCATATCATAATCTTAAGATACACATCATAATTTATCTAATTATTTTATAACCACTTAAAATGGTTTGAAGAAAAATTTAGAGCAAATACTATAATTGAGGCACAAAAAATCACACCATGGTTTCCCAAACTACATCATGATGAAATAACAGATTACGAACTATTTAACATGAGGAAGGAATGAGAATATAATTTAAAATAACAATTTTATAGATGAAAACTTATCATGTCATGATTCAATATATCATGATATAATGAAGCTGATATCTTCATGAATTTTTAGATATTTGTTTTTTGATTTTATGAAATTAATTAAGAGATTTGATCCATGATTTTCATATAAGAGTTTGATTGAAGATTACATAGTGGTATATTTCACCACTATATAGTTTTTAAATCACTAAATATATATTTGAAAAATATTTTGGAAAAATGTAGAGATATATGCCCAACTTTTTCATAGATATTTATTGAGATAAAAGGGACATTTTTTAGAGTATAATAGGCACACACACTTCTACAGTGGATTGAAAGAACTTATAGAGGAAGGAAGAAGATTACATTTTCTTTATTGGAATTATTTATCTATATTCATGTTGTTATTTTATTTTTCATATTTCAATTAGTAGGATACAAACTATGATTATTGTGAGATATCACTATAAAGAGTTCAAGTATTCACTCATCATTAATAGTAAGGAAAATACTATAAGAAATGGGATAACACTCATTGATCACCAAGGACTAGACACTCATAAATAGTTGATTAACCTTGTAAAAACTTGGTGATCATGTGTTGTTTATTATTCTTTTTTATCATGAATCTTGATTCAATAGGCCGGGTGGAGGATCCTATACACTAACCAATAACTAGAGAGAAATTTATTTTAGGGAGAAGTTTTCTAATAACTAATTCACCCCACACTCTTAGTGATACTAATATTCAACTGGGTATATCAATTGGAATCATAGACTTGGTTCAATATTAAGGATCTAAAGCCTTTTTATATTTATCATGAAAATTTCTATTAAAGTCTTTATCATGAAAAGTATGAATTTTTTCATTAAGGTAATTCCTATGTTTGAAGGTAGGGGGTTTTATCTATATAAGGATATAATGATTCCATACTTATTATCTTTATAATTAAATGTGAATGAAATAACAATGAATGGTTTTGTTCCACTTATACGAGGTGTGATTTATTCTCTATTAGATCTGGAAAATATTGAAGTCTAGGAAATAGCTCTTAATTCATTACTTTCATCACTTTCAAAGCAAGAACTAAAAAAGGTGATGGGTTAAAAAACAACTAAGGCTCTATGGGAAAAATTAAGTGTTTTTACTAAAGAAGATAATAAGGAAATATAGCCTTGAATTTAATATTATAATTTTTAATTTTATGATTCACAGATGAATTAGGATGAATCAGTGGATGACATTTTTTACTTGGGTGAATTTGATTGTTATCTATATACATAGTCATGAGAAACTTTAGAAGATTTAAATATCATGAAAAAATTATCTGAATTCTATTATATAAATTTGTTATGAGATATTTTATGCTCAAGGATTATGATTTGGATGAATCCGTGATCAATAAACTCAATAACATCTTCATTTATTATGGTATTATTATGATTCACTTATTAAATAAGAAAGTGATAAAAATAGGAGATTGATTTTAAATCCTTAAAATTATTCAATATTAATGAATAAATGAGGTATCATGTGGGTGAATAAGTGTCTGATAAGGATGAAATAACTCATAAAGATTTTATATCACTTATCTTAAAAGGATTTAACAAAATAAAAGGTAAGTATATGTTAGGTTTTAGTTTTGAAGAAAATTTTTGATTTATTATTTTGTAACTTAGTATTTTAGAAGGTTAAATTCTAGAATGTGGGTTATAGAACCTCTGGAATATATTGACAGTAATGATCTCAGTAGCTTAAATAAGTTCCAGAAGTGGCGTCAAAAGATGAGTTCCTGAAGCCGGATCATTGTTCACTGGAGGTTTTTGGGAGATAATTTCATTCAGTGGGTTGTTGGTAGTGGCCTTAATGATGTATGTTATGGACCAAAAATTTATAATGGTTGTGGAATTGAGACTATTAGTAAGACTTAGTTATCAATGTTTAGGTGGGTTCATCTGGTATGTGATTTTCTCAGTTATAATATTTTACTTATGTTTCTATTTTTCTTCCATTTCAAATAAAAGTAGAAATGTTTATCTTATGAAGTAATACAAGTCCTAAACCACATAAACTATCATGTTATTATTCTATATGAGTGTTTTCATGCTTAGTTTCTCTTATTTTGAAAATTTTCTACATTGGAGTGTGAAAATTTGGTGCGTATATCAGGTGATTGGTATCCTTAGTTCCAAATACACAATTTTTGGGTACCAATATATTTAGAAGTTATGGACCTTGTTCTATAAGTGTAATCCTAGAAGGGTGATTATGGATCATGGTTTCCTTAGTGAAACCAATGGTATTAGACCTTGTGGTATGACAAGTGTCGGTACACTTGGTTTTGGTTGTAGACTCTTTTAGGAACACTTGTTGTATTCATGCTTTACATTTAAAGGGAGTTATATTTATAAGGAATGGTGTTGGTGATGATCTTATTTTTTGTTTGTTTTGTATTTTTTTTCAGTAATTTTGTAAGTAATAAAGCACCTGATGTCAATATGAATTGATAAAATAGACTATCTTGGAAGTGTGTTTCACTATTCCCAAGATTAGTCATGTGTAAATATTGATGTTCCCAAGAAATTATGTGAATTGCATTTTAAATTATTTTAAAAGGATAAAAGTTTCATTAATAAGTCTTTGAATTTGTTGGAATTTCAAATAATATCCATCCACAAGAAGTTCAAAGGTCACATGATCATATTTTAGATGAAGTAAATTTAAGTGTAATTATAGTTGAACTATTCATAATTCTCAATTTTTTTTCTAATAGTGTTTTGTGTATGAAAATTTTCTAATATAATGAAGAATGAAGATGATCTACCCAATGTAATTTCTTGATTGGATGAAGTTTAAGGAATGTATGAAAGATTCTTGAAGGACATGAAAAAATGAAAATATATTTATATATTTTTTTTCATACTTGATCATCTGGAAAAAGGATTTTAGTTGTGTTGGAAATTATCTACTTGGTAAATTAATAAATACAATTGAGTGGTCTTATTAAAAAAAATGTCCAACCCTTGACCAACCAAGGACCCCCTCAACCACACATGTGGGACCCAGGGGTCAACCATGCGGGATAGAGTCGACTTGGTCAGCCGTAGGTGGCATATATGGCTTATATAGATCCTAACAGGGAGAAAAAAGGGGATTTAATGAGAATTTGTGGGTGAATAGAACCTAAAGGGTGTACACAAGTCACATAAAGGGTTCTCAGGGGACCGTTCAAGGGTGTGACGTAGCCCGATGATGGTTGTGTGTGCATAGGTGTTTCAGGTTCCAACCTCGTTGCCGAATCAAGATGTAGAAGGAACAATGAGTATTATTAATGAAGGACAAATGAATGGAAGTACTATGTGGGATAATAGAACTTAGTTACTATTACTATGTTAAAAATATATGCTTAAAGCATAGTCATTCAATCAAATCAATTTCGACCATCCAATTTCCAACACCATACGAGTTTAAACCAACATACCCTTACACAGGTAATTGAAGAACAAGAACCCTTACACATCATTAGGTATACCCTTAAATAAATTTATTTCCTCTATCTCTGGTGATCATGAAACTTCTAAGGATCAAGAAAAGATCGAGAGAAGATGGATATGCATTAAACACTCATGCATGTGATCACAGATATGTATCCATGTAAAGATGAACCATTACTAAGTATCCAATGGATTTATAGCATTCCATTCATGCATATATGAGTTCGAGTGTTTAAAATATGATGAAAAATGAAATTATTATCACATTAATGTTCACTTGATCACAAATAATAACACGCCACCTTTTTTGACATTGTGTGGTGCCAAAAGAAGAAGGAAACCTATGTTCTAAAAATACCAAAATATTCAATGATATTAAAATGTACTTAACTCACCACTTTTATTGGATCTAGGATGAAACTTGAAGTTTAAGTTGGTGGATACATGGAAAAAAGGCAATAATCATTAGTCTATAAATACTAAGGCAATCCTGAGTTTTTTGTTAGCTGCCATTCCTAATTTTGAGAGCTCTCATTTTTCAGAAGGAAAATAAAGAATCTTTGAGCTTATATTTATGAGAACAAGTAGGTTCAAAAAGACACTTGGATATATGAATAAGATATTATGTGCACAAATATTGTTTAAAGAAGAATGGAAAACCTTCTAGTTCTTATGAATGAAAGTTCCACAAAACTCTTTTGGGTTTTCAAATAAGTTATGCACACTCTTGTTTGTGCAAAGAATAACTGCATACTAAAACTATTATACAAAGGCTATTTTTTGTGTAATATTGGATTATAGAAGAACACTAAAGGGATATGTAAATAAGAAATATATTATATCATTGTTTTATTATATTAGTGTCCCACAAAAATCCATTCTAGTTTTCATAAAGGAGAACTGTGGAACCAAGCACCTATTCTGGTGTGTGAAGAGGAAGAAAGATATAAGGTAGTGAGTTCTATTCCTAAACAAAAATATATAAAGAAGATTACATGTATGATCCCATGTACATATAACCATGTTTAATAATTGGAAGAGAATATAAGAATCTATGTGTATACAAATATACACACAGAATAAAAGGAAACCAGTGAATAACAATTGAGAAGCACATAAAATAATAAAAATAATAAAATGGTTATGTATAATATAAAAAGTTTGTGAAAGATTAATATTTCATAAAAATAATATCAACTGTGCAGTGTGATTCAGTTTCATAAATATTTACTACACCATGAAGAATATAATAAAACCAATACAATAATAATTGTTGATATTTTGTATCAAGGAATTATAAGATATCCAGTCCACTATAAATTCATATTATTATGAATAAATAAGAGGATGAATTTATTGATTTCTAGAAATTTAAGACATCCCTTTGATTTTTGTATTTGAGGAATACCTTGTAATTGCTGTAAGTTGAGGAAGCTGATCAAAATTATTTTTGTCTATTGAATAATACTTGAAATACACTACTAAACAATTTATAAGGGACATGTTGATATACTATAATCTTTTTCTTCAAATATAAAAATTTCATTATACATGGACAATGTCAAGAGAACAGGTTCATGGTCATACCCTTACTTTCTCTTTATTTGATAATAAAAATGAATTTGTGTGTGAGTGGGATAACCACCATACAATGAGGACATAGTCATCCACACTAAGGATGAAACTCATTAACAAAACCCAGTGTCCATTGTTCTTTTTTGTTTTATTTGAATTATTTATAATTATAGGTGAAAAAATAATTAATCCACCTACTAAATAATTAATAGAGGTAAATAATGAGATAAAAATTTAAAGTAATAAAAAATCATCCCACAATGATTCACCCCCCTCTCGGTGTGTTCATCATAAAGTGATCCTAACAATTGGTATCAATGGGATGAGTCACATCTCTAATTGGATTCTATAATTTGAAGATTATTGAAGATTTGATATATCTATTATCAATTCAAAATGGACTAAAAAATTATAGGAGTTTCATCTACTATAGATTAGAATTTTATCTCAGCCAAGACCTTGAAGGAAAAAAGAAGAAATAATTGAGAAAGATAAAGAAAGTGTCCCTCTTATGTAAAGAGGAAGGAGAAGATGTTTTCCCATTATTTGTTAATTTCTTCATGGAATAATATAACCTAGTAGTTCAAATAACTACTATGTAAATGGACAACCTTTATACCTCAAAAGTTGATGAAGAGGTACCATACATATTTTTTCAAGAATATCCAATAGAAGAACTCAGCATAAATGGAAAATATCATAGTATAAGTTCACAAGATAATTTATAGAAGAAGATCACCTATCTTGAAGAAGAAATTGAAAGAAGAGAAATATAACTGGCACAAAAGGTAATGATGGATGTAAATATCACCATAGAATACAATGCCAAAGGTTCAAGAATTAAGGACTGTGAGGAAGGATGATCCAAAGTTGGGAAGGATTGGTTTGAAGAAATCCTACAGAAATTTTAGTCCATTAAGATCCTTGAAGGAAAGTTTCCTGAACTATAAGAAAAATAGAATGATATAAATGATATCAAGAATTATAAAACTTAATTCAAAGAAAATAAGATCAAATATATTGACACTTTGATATAGGATAAGAATAAAATGTATGATGATGAAGTTTTAAAGATCAAAAGGGAATGTGAAAATAGAATGAAATTAGTGGATGATGAGAAATTCATCCTAGATATGAAATTTATTTATCTTGGAGTCAAACTAGTGAATATTGAAAATTTTCGAGCTAAGTCTTCACAATAAGTTGAAAGAAGAGCTATTACTACAAGATCTATAGCCACAAAAACTTCTAAAGAGGATTATTATTCTAAAAGAATTCTAATTGATGGTAAGAACAAGTTGAAATAATTAAATGTTCAATATCAATCATTATTTAAGAAAAAGGCACAATACACCTCTATAAATAAATTTTATACTAATTATGGTTCTATGCATAATGTATGTTCAAAATCAAAACCCATGAAAAAGTGGATAAATAAGAGAAATGAAGTTCTTACCACTACATCTATGGTAAAGGAATGAAAGGGTAGAGAGAACCATTCCCCCAAATAATAAAAATATAATAATGAATGGAAAAAAATAATCATTCATGCTAATCTATCTATGTTTCTATTAAAAAAAAGATCAACATTTTTTGGATACTATTGGTGCTGTGAAATATTCATTCATAAAGAATCTAATTGTTGGTATAATATGAAAATATCTAAAAAAAGGATTCATAAATCAAGGTGGAGAAAATCCTTGATGAATAAAAGAAATATAATGATAAAAACAAACCCAAATATATAAATAAGGGTGATGTACTAAAAGGATATGACTATTTTTGTAGAAAAAAAGGTCACACCATTGGTCACTATAAGCAGACCATGAACATTAAAATCAATGGAAGGATGTTTTAGAAATAAATGGTGAAACCAGTCCAAGAGAAAAATAAATGGACTAAAGTGGTTAAGAGTACACCTGAGAATCCATGTGGATCTACCAATAATGTTGTGCATATTACAAATGACATATTGGTAATTTTCCCATCTAATGTGAATATAGTAAGAAGAATTAAAGAAGGTTAGGATAAATAAGATGCTAAAGGAAATAAGAATATTCCATATGATTAAATCTAATTTCATAAGAGGTTTTCAACAATTTATGACCAAATAATCTTAGAAGTTATATGTGGAAGGTTCAAGAAGGTTGTACATGACTCAAATAATTTCTTGTTCATAACTCCAACTCTAGAAGAGATATGTAAAAGTATTTAAAAATCACCTTGTAATGAATTCTCCTTGATGGAAAATGTTAAAAAGAAGATTCCACAAAAAGTTGTTTCTAAATAAATTGAAGATACCATGCTAACCCAAACTTACAAGAAAATCATAAAATCATGAAGAGTTTACCCTCAAAAGGAGGAGAAAAGAAGGGAGTTTCATGGTTGAGAATAAATTATCATAATTTTTTTTCTCACTAAAAAGAAAAGGAGATCCACCTTATTCTCATATAATTTTTTTTTTTAATTAATTAAAGGTAATTGAAGGCGATGCACATAATCAAGGGGATAATTAAGTTAAATAAGTTATATTTATATATCTAGAAGCTAGAATATTAATTCTAAGATTAATGAAATACACTATCCTTGTTCTATCTATTTTTTGTTATCTTAAAGATTATTTTTTGAAAAAGTTCAATGATCAACCTTGATGAAGATGGTTAAGTTATTATAGTTGACCAATAAATTTGAAGTTACCATCATGGATGATATCACAAAAATTGGTATTCACATCAATTGGTATTCAATAGAACAACTAATGACAAGATATATATTGATAAATTGAAATTGGAGATCATCCTTTGAGGTAGAGTATCCAAATAAGTTCCCTAAGCATTATACTCCAGTCAAAGCTGTTATCTCTAGAAGGTACTTTTTCAAGAAATCATTGATGAGGTATGTTGTCACTCTCTCTTATAATTATTCCAAAAAAATAAATTAAGTATAATTTTAAGTGATAGAACTTAAAATGAATCAATGAAATGAACAAAAGAATCTTGAAGAAGTTCCAGGACTGATTTTATGAACATTAACTTCCTATTATAATTGAATTTTTTTAATATATATGTTGAGATGAGTATAGTAATTTCATGTTGAATGTATCTTAATAATTTTATTTAAATGTGGTATTAGAAAATTTACAATTGCATTGTATCAATTGGTATCAACCAATTATTATTATCCTAGAAATAGTTAAAAAGTATCTGAGGAAAGAAACAAGTCATGCTATATTAGTTGGTATTATATTGTGAATTGAGAATGGACAACATTGATGTCTAAACTACAACATCTTGTTTTTTTAACTAGGTTACTCCAAGTAGACTTATAGTGAAATAATTTACGAAACATTTCTTCAGAAAGAAATGATAACATCCTCTCTTAGGTAATTTTCATTTTTTATCATTAAGGGTGTGAGAATAAAGTGGAAAAAGGAGAGAATAATTGAAGAGAACATATTGAAATCCCATTTTATACCTTAGTATTTAAAACAAATACAAAGGGGGATATTAATGATCCTAATTTTTGTTTGTGTTGTTTTTATTATCAATAATTCAGTAAGTGTCGAAGAACTTGATGTCAATATGAATTATAGAAGTAGACTATATTGGAAGCGTATTTTGGTGTTTCCAAGCCTGGTAATATGTGAATATTGATATTCCCAAGAAATTATGTGAATTTCATTATAAATTAATTTATTAGGATCAAAGTTTTATCAAGAAGTCTTGGAAGTTGTTAAAGTTTTTAAGAATATCTATCCATAAGAAGTTCATAGGTCACATGATCATATTTTGGATGAAGTGAATTTAAGTGTGACAATTTTTGAATCATTATTAATTATCAAGGACTTTTTATAATAGTGTTTGGTGTAATAATATTTTATACTACAATGAATAATGAAGATGATCCATCCAATGGTTTTTTCTTGATTGGATGAAGTTTATAGATCTTATGGAAGATTCTTAATGGCCATAAAAAAAGGAAAATATATTTATATTTTTTTTCAAAATGGATCATTTGAATGGAGGATTTTGGTTTGATTGAAAATTCTTTACTAGGTAAATTACTAAGTATATTTGAGTTCCTTTATTAAAAAAACGGGTCAGCCCTTGGCCAACCAAGGACCCCCTCAACCACACATCTCAGACCCAGGGGTCAATCACATGGAAGAGGGTTGACCTGGACAACCACAAACAACATATAGGGCCTGAATAACACCCAAAAGAGAGAAAATAGGGAATTGAATGAGAATTGGTGGGTTTATAGTGCCATCAGGGTGCATAGAGGGTGTACAGAGGCTTTTCGGGGGACCGCGCAAGGGCGTGGCATGACCCAGTGATAGGCATGTGGGCGTAAGTTTTTTGGGTACTGACCCTGGTGCCAGATCGAGATATAGAAGAAAATGAAGAGTATTATTAAGATAAGGCTGAATGAATATAAGTATAGTGTGGGATCATAGAACCATGTTATGGTCCCTATATTAAAAACATATTATTATAACACAACCATTCGGTCGAATCAATTTGGGCCGTCCAAACTCTCATGCCATGCAATTTTAAACCGGATTACCCTTATGTAGGTAATAGAGGACTAGGAACCCTTAAAAATTGAAGAGGATATCCTTTAAAAGATTAAAATCCTCCATATCTAGTGATCATGGTACTTTCAAGGATTAATCCAAGTGTGAGAGAAGATGATAATGCATCAAACACTCATACACGAAATCTTAGATATGCATCTGTGAAAAGATGAGCCATTTTTAAGAATTCTATGGAGTTAAAACATGCCATGAATTCATGAATGAGTTAAAGAATTAAAAATATGATGAAACATGTGATTATTATTTCATTTATTTACATTTCATTATGAAGAAGAAGACACCACATTTTTTGGTGTCACGTGGTTGTAAAATGATAAAGAAACCTATATTCAAAAAATACTAAAAGATTCAGTGATATTAAAATGTCCTTGACGCACCACTTTTATTGTACATGGAATCAAACTTGAAGTTTAAGCTAATGGACACATAGAATAAAGGTGGTGATCATCTGTTTATAAATACTAAGGCAAGGATGAGGTTTTTGTTAGCTACCATTTGTGATTTCGAGAGCTCTCATTTTTTAGAAGAAAAATAATACATATGTGAGCTTCTATTTATAAGAATAAGTAGGTTCCACAATCCACTTGTCTATGAAAATAAGAGGTTATATGCACAAATATTTCATGAATAGTAACCATGAATCTTCCTAGTATTAAGAAGGAAATTTCCATGAAACTCTATTGAGTTTGTAAAGAAGTTCCACACATTACTGTTTTTGTGAAGAATAACCACATACTCACATTTTTACGTGAAGGATAAAAGTTTCACAACTAGAAAATTAAGCTACGACCATGTTTTGGAATCGTGGTCATAGGACCAAAAACAGCGGCGATATCATATGGCCATGATTTAGGAAAACCGTGGCTGCTATTGCCATGGAAGTAGGGCTTACCTACTGCGATGATTTTAACCATGGCAGTAGTATCCTAGATACACAGTTTTAACCATATAAGTAGGGACCTATTGACACGGTTAAAACCATGGTAGTAGGGGCCTACTGCCATGGTTAAAACCGTGGAATGATACCCCCTAATTCCACGGTTAAACCGTGGAACTAGGACCCTACTTCCATGGTTAAAACCATGGCGATATAATGCATATGGTATAAAAAAACAAATTTAGTCCCCCAGCTGGACAACCCCTTGCACCCCCCTGCACCCCTAGAACACCCCCGCACCCCCATGCCCCCTGGATAGTCCTTGTGCACCCCCATGCCCCCCTGGACAACCCCTTGCACCCTCTTGAACACCCCTTGGACATACCCCATGCACCCCCATTCCCCCCTGGATAGCCCCTTACACCCCCTATAGAAATTGCTTGTATAATAATTAAATGAAATTTCATTTGTATTGATATAAACTTAACTTTCAGTATATGAAAATAGAATGATATTCACCCAACAAGATCAAAATAACACATGAAAGCAGTGACAAATAAACTCAGCATGGATTATGAATTTAAGCGGAAATAAGAGAGCAGAAAAGTAAATGAGGCAAAATACTCCCCTGAGTGACAACTTCCAATCCCAAGACTCTCTCCTCTATCTTTGTTGAAGAAATATGGTATAAATATTGAATTACCTGTAAACCAAGAAATATCAACCTATTAGAATCTTATTCCCATATATACAATAGTTGAAACCAACAAAAAACTTAGGATTTAGAAATTATAATTCATATTGATAGTGCACATGAATATAACTAATTAAAATTCAAATCAAATTTCAACAAAAAAAACATGTAATGTGTCCATCGCAACTTTCAAACGATATAAACATGGAATAAATAATGCACATTCCCATAATACTATAACATAAATTTCAAACAAATATAATATCTACAAGTTAAGCATGGAGAGAAGTAAACACTATCAGGGAGTTTCAAATACCAAACATAATATACAATTTGATCATCATTCAATATTCCGTTTCCCATTTTCCAATCCCCCCTGCCCCTGCCCCACCCCCCTGGACAACCCCCTTTCCCCCCTTGGACACTCGCCTGCACCCCCATGCCCCCCCTGGACACCCCCCGTGCACCCCCTGCCCCCCTCCTCGCCCCTGCACACATCCCCCCCCAGACAAAACCCTAGCACCCCCTACACCCCATGCCCCCTGGACATCCCCCTTGTACCCCTGACACCCCCACCCCCTGTAGTACCCCCCTCCCCCTGCACCCCCCACACCCCCTCCCTGCCCCCTGCACACTGCCCCACTCCCCCCTAGACACCCCCCTTGCACCCCCTGGACACACCCCCATGCTCCCCCTGGACAAACCCCTACACCCCCACCCCCCTACACCCCACCCCTCCCTTCCTTTATATGAATTATCATTTGGATGATTCTGATTTCTTGAGATGATGTAGAATGAGGCATCACATGATCAACAGAGTGATCAAGTGAATAAGTAGCCATCACATGGATTGTGCCATCATTCCATCAATTATGGATATGCTGATAATATCGACATTCATAAGATCCCAAGATCCTCAGGTGTTTGAAGAGGTCCTTGACACACTTTTAAAAAAGAATCTACACCACCTATATAAACCAAAGAAATACCAAGAGTTTGGTTGTTGTTGGTTTTCTGAGAACTCAATAGTAACTCTCGAAACTAATGAGCTCGCGTGATTCAATCACACGGAGAAGATCTCACAAAACCATCTTGGTTACGCGATGGTAAGAAGGAGGAACCCGCAGAAAAACCATAGTCCCACGAAGGTGATCCCGCAGACATATCTACTATCTCACAAAGGAGAAACCTGAAAGACACCGGGTTTTGCGAAGAGGTGAAAGAGAACTCACAGACACACCACATGTCATGCAAAGAATTTATGCAAGATACATTCTGATCTTACAAAGGTGTTTGCGGAGACAACCGTAGACACACCCAATTTCATGTGAAATACAACATGCAAGCCATACATTTATCATGAAGGGGTTGAGGTGACACCCCTTGTCTCGCGAAGCACTTGAGGAGACACCTTCCAAACAGCCAGATTGTAACACCCTGAGATTTTATGAGATATATTATTTTTAATTTATTTTATGTCTTCTATTGTACACTACACCAAGATTATGTTGTACTATACGCAACACCGTATTAGCTTGTAGTATACGCAACACTATTCTTGGATCGTGTTACACACAATTTGAAGTTCGTTTTATAGAAATTATTATACGCAACATTAAGTATAGATTTTTTTTAATGTATAGATGAAATAAGTTTTGAGTATGTTATAAAAAACACCAAAGGGAGCTTTCACTACACGCAACCCTAACTTGGCTTGCATTACATGCAATCACGACCTTCCTCGATAGCGTGTGTAGTACGCAATACCGAGTTTCACTAAACAACGATATATTGTTATAATATTATTATGAATAGTATTAACTAAATTTTGAATTTTATAACATTATTATTCATCTTACGCATTTTCTAGAACATGGTATGGGAACAAAAAAAAATTTCAGGTAAAATAAGTATTTTTCAAAAAATGCAGTTTTGCCACCTTTTGATGACACACCCACTTTAAATCTAGTTTTTGACATGTTTATAAGTTCAATTTGACAAAATAAAATTCTTATTTGGAATCAGGATATAAAAATTTACTTTGGATAAATTTTTCATATTATTCGGATAACTTTCATTTTTTTAATGAATAGTAAAAACATGCTTTATTTTAATTAAAAACAACTTTTTCATCATAATAATTTATATGGTTAAATTATAATATTGAATGGTTTTAAAGTATAAATATAATATTTTTTTACCATTTAATATAATGTATTTCATTAGAATTGATTTTACATTGAATTCATAGGCAAAATCATTTCAATCTTTTGCAATATTTTAACTTTTAAAAATCGTTTTCTTAACAACGGGATTAATTTTAAATTAATTTCTGAAAATTATGTGATTTAAATTTTAAAAAATGGATTCCATATTTAGAATCAGTAGGTTCAAATTATGTTAATAAGCTACTTTTTATTTTTGGGCACTATGAATAGTAACTACGGTAAATTTTATTTACCATAGTTAAAGGTAAATCAGGTAATTAAGGGTAAATATAATATTATAAAATTACCCTAAAACTTGTATTAATATAATTAGATGATTATATTTCGTCATAAGGAATATTTGGGTCGAAATATAATCCATTGGAACCCACTTGGATGTGATTAAGACGCTTAATTTATTTTATTTTAAAGAAAGTGAAATATGTCTCACTCAAACTTTAATAATTAAAGTATTTTTAATATAAGGTTATACAGAATATAAATTTTATTATAAATACTCATTTTAAATATAAAATGTTTTTCTTTGTTATGGTAATTTATTTGTAATTTTTAAGAGATATTTAATTACATTAATAGCTTATACATTAATGATGCAGAAATTATTTATTTAGTGAAAAATCAGTAATATAGTTTTTATTAAAATAATAATACCCACTAAAAGGCCCAAAAACCTGACCAAAACTTATTGGTCGTATATATATAAACCATAAACATACAAAGGTCTAATATTTGACCATTTTGATCTTTATAAAAGTGATTATGAAACTTATATTATTTTATTTTAAATGATGTCAATGTTGTCACCTTCATAATTTAATAAATATAACAATTTAAATGTTGTGATTTTAAGATTATAAATTCGAGTAAAAGTATTATTTTGAAATATATTAGATTTATAACCATCATAGTATTTTATTTTGAATTTTTATGCAACTAATAAGTATATTAAATGATTATACAAAAATGATGTAGTAATTGTTTTATTAAGAGAAATATCAAATAAATGGTTTTATAAATATTAAAATAAACATTATATGAACTAATTAATGTTCTAAAAAAATTTTATAGATGAATATGACATGTTAGGAATCTATTAAACATTTTTTTTGAATATATACTCTGTTTGGATTTTATTTAAATTCAAATAAATGAATAGTGTCAAAATTAACACTATTGTTATTTTATAAAAATAACATATTATTAAATTGTTTAAAAATCACAAATATATTTAAAAATTATAAATTGAAATTTATATGGTCTAAAATGTCATAAATTACCCAATTATGGATAATTAAAAACACATAAGTAATTATTTATAACAATTTAAAATATAGAATATTATTACCACAAATAAAATTAAATAGATTAAATAAGGATAAATCATGTTGATAAGGTTTAAACTAAATTTACAACATGTATAAATTTTATTTTTTGATGATATTATAACCCTTTATCATCTAATATTCTGATTTGAATCATTTTGGAAGTTTTTAAGTAGGTTTTGAATTTATATTAAATTAATATTTTTGAGGTTTCCAAAGGTGCCCCTCTCCTCCCTTATAAAAGGGAACCTAATCCCTCTCCTCTTCACACAAATTTGAGCCTTAAATCTCAGCCAAACCCTGACCATTTAACTTATACACTTCCATATAAACCTACTATATGTTCTGGTATTCTTCAAAGACCAACTTTAGTGCCCTAAGAGGAGGTTAAGAGGAGGCGTGTCGATGAAGAGGTAATCTCTTCTACCGATTCTTTCAGGTTTCTTTATTCTTATAATTTCTATTATTTAGTTGTTTCATTATAAATTAATAACATCAGTATAAATAATATAATGATATGTTATTATAAATATGAAACAACCCATTTCACCTTCTATCCATCCTACGGAAAATGAAATCACCGCGTGTGCGTACGTACGGAATACCGTCTCCACGCCATGGTGTAATCTGTTTTTCCACCACCACCTTAATTGGATGGGTATAATGGTGTAAAGAAAAACTATATATTGTTATTATAACATCATACTAATTCTGAGATATTATATCATCCACTCAAATTCCATTCAATAATTATGGGAACAATATCATCGCTCGTGCGTATGTACGGATTATCGTCTCCACGATGCGATGAGATTCATTCTCTATGTTAACCATTCAAAAATTATTATAAAGTATATATAATGAATAATAATGATATATATGAAACAATAATTCTACTGAATTTATGTATATATATATATGTCATATACTTACTTCCATTCAAGTCAATAAGGAAAGGAAAACAACGTTCATGCGTACGTACGACCTACCGTCTCCATGAACGGTGTGTTTCAATTCATTTTCTATCTATTATATATATATTTACCGAATATATATGATATATAAATCATGTTTTAAATTTTTTAAGTAAGTAAATCATGATATAAGTAATAATAATATCAATAACAATAAGTTCAAACACGTACGATAAATGAAACGATTTTACCCAAAATGCTGCTTTAACATGAAATTGACAAAAGAACGGGTAATATAAATTCATAAGTGAATCATATATGATATAATAAATATTGTTATGGTTCTGTTACAAGTTAATAATATGTTTAAACCCACTATACCGGAGTCTCAGACACATACAGAAGAAATTGGACATAAGGTAAGGGAAAATTTTGCAATCTCATTTTTATCCGAGATTGCTTATACGTAAGTATTTACTGGGGTTATATTTTTCATCCATGTCCATAAAATGTTTTTCATAAAGTTTTTAATATTATTACATGTATGTTTAAATACATTTTTACCCCTCTTTTACTTTTACTTTGTGTTATGGAATGAATCTTTCCTTTTTTTACCATACGTGGTACTTTTGACTTTTCTGTTAAAAGTACGAGGAGAATGTTTTTTTAACTTATACGGTGTGAACGGATTTTTACGATTCCATAAAGCCTTATTTTCATGAATATTACTCTACAATATTTCATCAATATTTTAAAAAAATCCTTTTCTTTTAAAATTGCATGGCATTTTGTGAAAAGAAAATGATTTTGAAGAAGAAATGATATTTTCCTCAAGAATTCATTTCAAGTGTTTTATCAACACCATTTTACATCTAAGATGACATTATTTCATATGTTTGTGTTTCAAGTATAATGTCTCTATGATATACATGGTTTCACTTTTCTTATGATTAAATGATATCCATTGATTTTATATGGACTATGTTATGATGGGATGATGTTTATAAAACCCATTTTATTCTTTGGGTTATGATGAATGATTTATGTTTATTTTGTGGCACACATAAGAATGATTTCATTATGAGATGGGTGGGACCTATATCTCCCTCCAATACATTGGGTAAAGATTTATATCTAATGAGATAAACATGGCTGGAATGATAAGTAAATTCCGGTTCAGTAATACAGGGATGGAACGGCAAGTAAACCTGGTTCAGTAATGGACATTGTCCACTATGATGGTCTCGGAAGCAATGCCTTGGATACTATGGAAATCATAACATGTGATTAATGGAGGCCACAATTACATGTTTTATTTCCATTCTAGTTATCATGATTAATGTTCCTTTATGATTTATGCCTTATGTGCTACTATGTTTTATGTCATTGCTCAAGATTTTGATGTTTAGATTTTATGCTCATGTTTTTACGTTCAAATGTTTGTGGATTGTTTTATGTTCTCCATGTTTTACCTTAATGAGCATTTGAGATCACCCTTTTTATGTTTTCTTTTCCCTAGGATATAAATAAAGGTTTTAGGTATAAAAAAAGGGGAATAACTTTATGGGATATGTTGAAGATTTTTCACCATGATTATAAGATTTTGTTCCGAGTTTCCAAAGACACTAAACTAATACGGTCTTTGGGAATCTGTTTTTGTCATGTATTAAGTATTGTGAAAAATTAATGTAATGTATATGTATTTCAAGATTTGGGTCTCTAAAATTGGTATCATAGCGAAGGTTTTTTTAACCTTTGGAAACTAAGATGCGAAAACTTTAGTGAAATCCCTAGAGATATTTCTAAGGTATGTCTAGGGATGTCTCTAAAGTTAAGTATACGTATAGGTTATAGTCCTAGAATTACGGTAATGATATTAGAATTAAACCTAAGATGTTATATATTTAAGGTAATCCCCCTTTATTATGTTGTTTTCCTAGCATGATTTTTGCCTCTCACACTATTCTTTTTGGGTTTTAGAAAATGGCTGGAAACAGGAAGATTCTCGATAATAGAGGATATGATGGAAAATGGAATGATATTATTCATGAGCAACCAAATGAAAATAGATTTGGAATTCCAAACATTGTTATTATTCCTAATCAACAATCTCATAATATGATCAATAATCTCAAATTTTTTAAGTATCTCGACTCAGCTAATAAGAGAAAGATAGAGTTTCATGATGATCCTAGAGGAAAGAAAGTTCAATTCCCCTCATGTAAATCATGTGGGAAGAGGCATCAGGGAGAATGTTTCAAAGGAACTGGAAGATGATTTGGGTGTAGAAAAGGACAAAAATCTAGTAATTGAAAAGGAAAAGGTTCAGTTAGCACCATATAAAAGGATAATGGTATTGCTATGATATTAACAACGGTTAAAAGTTTTAAATGTGGAATGTACAAGCATTATGTAAACCAATTCCCTAAGGGAAAGTTTCATGAAGAGAATAACCATGGTCGTATGGGTTGTATTTATGTTGATGATGATGAAGAGACTACAAATGATATGTGATATGAAAGAATTGTTGAATCTCGGTCAATGGTTTAAGAAGGTAGTGGAATGATTTATATTTATCAAGAGTTATGTTGTATAAGTAATGGTACTATGAAATAAAGACACATCTAAGGATTGTTACACTATTGTTTTTCCTAAATTATTTGAAATTATATGTTGAATGATACTGGTAACCATGAAAGGTTATTCAGATATTTTTGGAAAGTAGATGATATGTGCATAATGAAGGAATAAAGAAATATTGAGATGTTTGATAATATTAATGATCTCATGACTGATATAAGGACAATGTGATATCATGGTTTGCATATATAGAAATTTTGGGATTTTGGTATGTGGAAAGAGTTAATTTTTGACAGAATTAATGTTTTCACTAAGGTTCTATGGTAATTAATGTTTCAATGGAATACATAATTAAGGTATTAACATGTCTATAATGTGACCAAAAAGATATATTTTATGATATATGGGGGATAAATGATGGTATTTACATGTTTGGTAGATGACCTCTCTAGTAATATTTTTCATTATACTATGATATTGGACAGAAGTATTTTGGATAAGCCTGAAGATTGGAATGGATTAAGTTGGACATAAGATAATATTGTTTAAGTTTAGAACCTTTTTTTTCGATATTATTTCAGGAATGTTATAATAGTGCAGTTTTAGAAAAAGGAAAACCCATAGGATGGGCGAAAACCCGTCGCGTCAGACAAGGTTGCGGGAATCGAACCCACAAACGAAGTGCGACAGGCCTTTATCACCTACCTCTGGCCCAAAGGAAGTCCCTGGTTAGTAGAAACTAGTTTTATTTTATTAAATGGTATGATAGATGAAGTATAAGTCCATTTTTGGAATCATATACGATTAACCTCACCATATATGGACTTATGTATATTTGATAACTTTTGCTAACATTTTGTTTGAGACAGATGGAATGACACATCATTCTATCACATGATCTGCTAACACTTCATGAATGACAAATTCAACCTCATTTCTGTAAGATATGAAGTGGAAATTGTTCATGGAATGACCAACAACGAGATTGTACCAAAATCCAGTAAGTATTTCTTCTAATTAAAAATTTTCAACTTTAGGGAAAATATATTGAAAACCAAAAACGTTTTCCTAGTACCCTCATATCCTATGAATTAGATGGTACCTTAGATCATCACAAATTTATGGCTTTGTGATTGTTGGATTTTTCATAGCCATGTTCTCTACCACTCTCCATCAGAAATTGATGGTTATATTTATCTTCCATATCCATGTTTTCACCTATGTTCTCCTATGTGGAAAACCAGTGATGATTTAATTTGGGTAACCGTTACGTTTCTTACTTTACTTTTTAAAATTATGTTTTAGTATTCCTTTTTATGATGTGGGTTTCTATGAAAGAAACTTTCAAATAGTAAACGATTTATAACCCCGACGAATTTCAAGGGCTAAATTAATTTTAAGGGGGTAGAATGTAACACCCCGAGATTTTATGAGATTTATTATTTTTAATTTCTTTGATTTCTTATATTGTACACTACACCAAGATTACCTTGTACTATATGAAACACTGTATTAGCTTTTAGTATACGCAACACTATACTTGGCTCGTGTTACACATAATTTGAAGTTTGTTTTGTAGAAATTATTCTATGAAACATTAATTATAGATTTTTTTTATTGCATAAATGAAATAAGTTTTGAGTATGTTATAAAAAACACCAAAGGGATCTTGAACTACACACAGCCCTGACTTGGCTTGCATTACACACAATCACGACCTTCCTCGATAACGTGTGTAGTACGCAATACCGGGTTTCACTAAACAACGATATATTGTTATAATATTATTATAAACTAGCCATTATGAATAGTATTAATTAAATTTTGAATTTTATAAAATTATTTTTCATCTTACACATTTTTTAGAACATGGTATGAGAACAAAATAAAATTTTTGGGTAAAATAATTATTTTTCAAAAAATGCAGTTTTGCCACCTTTTGATGACACACCCACTTTAAATCTAGTTTTTGACATGTTTATAAGTTCAATTTTAAAAAATAAAATTATTTTTTGGAATCAGGATATAAAAATTTACTTTGGATAAAATTTTCATATTATTCGGATAACTTTCATTTTTTAATGAATAGTAAAAAAACGCTATATTTTAATTAAAAACAACTTTTTTCATCCTAACAATTTATATGGTTAAATTATAATATTGAATGGTTTTAAAGTATAAATAGAATATATTTTTACCATTTAATACAATTTATTTCATTATCATTGATTTTATATTGAATTCATAGGTAAAGTCATTTCAATCTTTTGCAATATTTTAACTTTCAAAACTCGTTTTCTTAACAAAGGGATTAATTTTAAATTAATTTCTGAAACTTATGTGATTTGAATTTGGAAAAATGTATTCTATATTTAGAATCAGTAGGTCCAAATTATGTTAATATGATACTTCTTTATTTTTGGGCACTATGAATAGTAACTATAGTAAATTTTATTTACCATAGTTAAAGGTAAATCGGGTAATTAAGGGTAAATATAATATTATAAAATTACCCTAACACTTGTATTAATATAATTGGATGATTATATTTCGTCCTAAGGCATATTTTGGTCGAAATGGAATCCATTTTAACCCACGTGGATGTGATTAAGACCATTAATTTATTTTATTTTAAAGAAAGTGAAATATGTCTCACTCAAACTTTAGTAATTAAAGTATTTTTAATATAAGGTTATATAGAATAAAAATTCGATTATAAATACTAATTTTAAAGATAATTTTTTTTCTTTGTTATGGTAATTTATTTGTAATTTTTAAGAGATATTTAATTACATTAATAGCGTATACATTAACGATCCAAAAAATTATTTATTTAGTGAAAAATCAGTAATATAGTTTTTATTAAAATAATAATACTCATTAAAAGGCCCAAAAACCTAACAAAAAATTATTGGTCATATATATCTAAACCATAACCATCCAATGGTAGAATTTTTGACCATTTGGAGCTTTATAAAAGCGATTATGACACTTATATTATTTTATTTTAAATGATGTCAAAGTTGTCACTTTCATAATTTAATAAATATAACAATTTAAATGTTGTGATTTTAAGATGATAAATTCGAGTAAAAGTATTATTTTTAAATATATTATATTTATAATCATCATAGTATTTTATTTTTAATTTTTATGCAACTAATACGTATATTAAATGATTATACAAAAATGATGTATTAATTGTTTTATTAAGAGAAATATCAAATAAATGGTTTTATAAATATTAAAATAAAAATTATATAAACTAATTAATGTTCTCCAAAAATTTTCTAGATGAATATGACATGTTAGGAATCTATTAAACATTTTTTTTCTAATATATCCTCTGTGTGGATTTTATTTAATTTTAAATAAATGAATAGTGTCAAAATTAACACTATTGTTATTTTATACAAATAACATATTATTAAATTGTTTAAAAATCACAAAAATATTTAAAAATTATAAATTGAAATATATATGGTATAAAATTTCATAAAGTACCCAATTATGGATAATTCACAACACATAAGTAATTATTTATAACAATTTAAAATTTAGAATATTATTACCACAAATAAAATTAAATAGATTAAATAAGGCTAAATCATGTTGATAAGGTTTAAAATAAATTTCAAACATGTATAAATTTTATTGGTTGATGATATTACAACCATATCTCATCTAATATTCGGATTTGAGTCATTTTGGAACTTTTTAAGTGGGGTTTCAATTTATATTAAATTAATATTTTTGAGGTTTCCAAAGGTGCCCCTCTCCTCCCTTATAAAAGGGCACCTCCCCCCTCTCATATTCACACAAATTTGAGAATTAAATATCAGAAAACCCCTGACCATTTCAATTCTAAACTTCCATAGAAATATAATAGTGGTCTTGGTCTTCTTCAAAGACCAACTTTAGTGCCCTAAGAGGAGGTTAAGAAGAGGCGCATCGAAGAAGAGGTTATCTCTTCTACCGATTCTTTCAAGTTTCTTTATTCTTCTACTTCCTATTCTTTAGTTGTTTAATTATAAAGTAATAACATCAGTATAACTAATATAATTATATTTTATTATAAATATGAAACAACCCATTTCACCTTCTATCCATCCTAAGGAAAACGAAATCACCGTGCGCGCGTACGTAGGGAATACCGTCTCCACGCCATGGTGTAATTTGTTTTTCCACCACCACCTTACTTGGATGGGTATAATGGTGTAAATAAAAACTATATATGGTTATTATAACATCATACTAATTCTGAGATATTATATCATCCACTCTAATTCCATTCAATAATTATGGGAACGATAACATCGCTCGTGCATACATACAGATTACCGTCTCCACGATGCGATGAGATTCATTATCCATGTTAACCATTCAAGAATGATTATAAAGTATATATAATGAATAATAATGATATATATGACATAATAATTCTACTGTATTTATGTATATATATATATATATTTCATCTACTTACTTCCTTTAAAGTCAATAAGGAAATGAAAACAACGTTCATGCGTACGTACGACCTACCATCTCCATGAAAGATGTGTTTCAATTCATTTATCTATCTATTATATATATATATTTTTATACTGAATATATATGATATATAAATCATGTTTTACATTCTATAAGTAAGTAAATAATGATATAATTAATAATAATATCAAGAACAACAAGTCCAAACACGTATGATAAATGAAACGATTTTACCCAAAACACTGCTTTACATGGAATTGAAAAAAGAACGGGTAATATAAAGTCATAAGTGAATCATATATGATATCATAAATATTATTATGATTTTGTTACAAGTTAATAATATTTTTAAACCCACTATACAGGAGTCTTGGATACATATGGAAGAAATTGGACATAAGGTAAGGGAAAATTTTGCAATCTCATTTTTATCCAAGATTGCTTATACGTAAGTATTTACCGGGGTTATATTTTTCATCCATATCCATAAAAAGTTTTTCATAAAGTGTTTAATATTATTCCATGTATGTTTAAATTCATTTTTACCCCTCTTTTACTTT
This sequence comes from Viscum album, assembly GCA_963277665.1. Lineage (NCBI taxonomy): Eukaryota > Viridiplantae > Streptophyta > Magnoliopsida > Santalales > Viscaceae > Viscum > Viscum album. The sequence continues at coordinate 2,022,292,916 of OY728127.1, forward strand.
TACTTTGTGTTATGGAAGGAATCTTTCCTTTGTTTACCATATGTGGTACTTTTGACTTTTCCGTTAAAAGTACGAGGAGAATGTTTTTTTAACTTATACGGTATGAACTGATTTTATGGTTTCATAAAACCTTATTTTCATGAAGATTACTCTACAATATTTCATGAATATTTTCAAAAAAATCCTTTTCTTTTAAAATTTAATGGCATTTTGTGAAAAGAAAATGATTTTGAAGAAGAATGGATTTTTTCCTCAAGAATTCATTTCAAGTGTTTTATCAAAACCATTTTACATCTAAGATGACATTATTTCATATGTGTATGTTTCAAGTATAATGTCTCTATGATCTACATGGTTTCACTTTTCTTATAATGAAATGATATCCATTTGTTTTATATAGATTATGTTATGATGGGATGATGTTTATAAAGCCCATTTTATTCTTTGGGTTATGATGAATGATTTATGTTTATTTTGTGGCACATATAAGAATGATTTCATTATGATATGGGTGGGACCTATATCTCCCTCTAATTCATTGGGTAAATATTTATATCTCATGTGATAAACATGGTTGGAACGACAATTAAATTCCGGTTCAGTAATACAGGGTTGGAACGACAAGTAAACCCAGTTCAGTAATGGACATTGTCCACTATGATGGCCTTGGAAGCAATGCCTTGGATACTATGGAAATCATAACATGTTCTTAATGGATGCCACAATTACATGTTTTTTTCCCATTCTAGTTATCATGATTAATGTTCCTTTATGATCTATTCCTTATATACTGCCATGTTTTATGTCATTGCTCAAGATTTTGATGTTTAGATTTTATGCTCATGTTTTTACGTTCAAATGTTTATGAATTGTTTTATGTTCTCCTTGTTTACCATTAATGAGCATTTGAGCTCACCCTTTTTATGTTTTATTTTCCCCAAGATATAAATAAAGGTTTTAGGTATAAAAAAAGGGGAAGAAATTTATAGGATATGTTGAATATATTTCACCATGATTAGAAGATTTTTTTCCGAGTTTCCAAAGACACTAAACTAATATGGTCTTTGGGAATATGTTTTTATCATGTATTAAGTATTCCGAAAAATTAATGTAATTTATATATATCTCAAGCTTTGGGTCTCTACACAGATCTTACAAAGTGATTGAATTAAAACCCACATACAGTTTTCTTGAGATCCTGTGAAGCATCTATTTGTTTATGTGAGGAAATTTGGTGATCCACACCTGGGGTCACACTAAGGTAGTCAACAGATCACATAAAATTTCTTAGATCATGTTATTTGCATGATACACCAAAGAAGAAAGGAAGATAAAGGTTTCATAAAACCCATTCTACCCATGAAATCCATGCAACCATAATTTAGATACTCGAAACAAGACTTTAAATGACACATAAAGTAATAGAACATATAAACAAGTGTGTTATTGTTTTAGATTCCAAGCAACCCATGCCCCTTTCACCCTACACTACCCCCTACTCACTGCCCCCTGGACACCCCCCCTGCACCCCCATGACACCATTGGACAGCCCCTTACACCCCCTGCACCCCACCCCCTGCAGTATCCCACCCCTCCCCCAGCACCCCCTTCCCCCTTCCTACCCCCTGTGCCCCTCCCCCTACACCACCACCCCCCTGCAGTAGCCCACCCCACTCCCTGCCCCCTGCAAACTAACCCCCTGCCCCCTTCACCCCGACTACCCCCTGCACACTGCCCCCACCCTGCCCCCTTCACCCCCTGACACACTGCCCCTGCAACCTTCACCCCCTGCACACTGCCCCCCTGCCCCTTTCCCTCGGCCCCCCTAAAGAGAAAATTTTGATTTATTTCAGATAAAAAATATAAAAATCCATATTCATCCACTATAGTACCAGATGACTTAAGAAAAAAATGAGGGCGAAAAAGGCCATTATCAACAAAAATCCAGTAAAGCAAACAAATTCAAACTCAGTTGAAATATGATATAAACACACAACATATAGTAAAAGAATATTAAAACAAAGAATCAATATAACACATGAAAGTAGTGAAAAATAAACTCAGCATGCATTATGAATTTAAGTGTAAAGAAGAGAGAAGAAAAGTAAATGAGGTATAATACTCCCCTGAGTGACAGCTTCCAATCCCAAGACTCTTTCCTCTTTATCTTTTTTGAACAAATCTGGTATAAAAATTGAATCACCTATAAACGAGGAAATAATAGCCTATTAGAATCTTATTCCCATATATACAATAGTTGAAACCAACAACAAACTCAGGATTTAGAAATTATAATTCAGCTTGATAGTGAACATGAATATAACTAATTAAAATCCAAATCGAATTTAAACAAACAAAACATGTAATGCGTCTATCAAAAATTGAAAATGATATCAACATGGCATAAAACTTGAACATTCCAAGAATACCATAACATTAATTCCAAAAAAATATAATATCTACAAGTTTAGCATGGAGAGAAGTAAACATTATCAGGGAGTTGAAAATACAAAACATAATCTACAATTTGATCATCATTCAATATTCTATTTCACATTTTCCAGTCCCCCCTTCCCCTGCCAGTCCCCCCTTAGTTCCCCACCCCCACTGCCAGTTTCCCCCCCTCCCCTTGCACCCCCACCCCTACTAGTTCCTCCCACCCCTCCCACCCCTCCCCCTTCCAGTCCCCCCTTTCCCTCCCCTTGCACCCCTCCCCCTGCTAGTCCCCCCGTCCCTGCCCCACCCCCTTGCACCCCAACCACTTGCACCCCCTCCTTGCCAGCCCCCCTGCCCCCTTCTAGTCCCCCCGCTAGTCCCCCCTTCCCCTGCCTATCCCCCCACCCTCCCCATTGTACCCCCTCCCCCTTTCCCTCCCCCTTTCACCCCATACCCCTGCCAGTCCCCCACCCCTACCACTGCCCCCCCTTTGCACCAAGAACTACAAACAAAAGATTTTTTTCTTTCATCATAACTAGCATGGAATCAAAAAAATTGAATACAATATTTACCTTTGATTATTGGATATTATCAAGGTGCACATTATTCCCTGATTGGGAAGCTATTGGCCCATATCTACCATCACCTTAGAGAGTCTCTTGTGCAGCTCTTAAAAACATCATATTCAGGTGAAGTTCCATCAAACTTCAAGGAAAATAGCAATGTAAATACCTGAAAATCATCACTGAAAAATGAAAAATGGGATTTGAGGGTGGGAATACTTTGATCTGGTGTACCATCAAGGCTTGTCTCCCCATGGTAAATGTCATCCTGCCGAAATAGATAATATAATAAGGTAAGATGCACACAAGCCTAGAAATCACCTGTTAAAGTCAATTCCAAACCTCAAACTACCTAAGACAACTCTTTCTAACTTCTATATTTTTTAGAGGTGCTTCCCCTCTACCCCTGTCAGTTCCCCCTGCCTCTACCAGTCCCCCTAACCCTGCCAGTCCCCCCTGCCCCTTCCAGTCCCCCCTGCCCCTGCCAGTCCCCCCTACCCCTACCAGTCCCCCCCTCACCCCCTACTCGTCCCCCACCCCTTGCTAGTCCCCCATCCCCCTGTACAAAACTACAGTATACAAATACATCATACACATACACCTACAATTAATTCCAAAAACCATTGCAGCATCTCATTTTCACATAAATAAAAAACAATTAATACATATAAAATTGAAATTTTATAAACAATGAAAGCAAAATTATAGATACAAAAACTGTCAATAATGTTGCTCCAAAATTTCATCTAAATCCTCCTCCTCATCAGCACCGATATCAATGGAATCAATGTGTGTACTACCATCAGCAGCATCATCATCACCATCAACAACATCTTCAGCCTCTCCACGATCAGCAACATCTTCAGCCTCTCCACAATCAGCAACATCTTTAGCCTCTCCACCAACATCTTCAACCACAAAATCATTGTCATCCTCATACATCGAGCACAAACTCGATAAAAATACATCCATTATTGCTACACACTCTGGCAGAAGTGAATAACATATAGCTGATATCAATTTGAACAATTGTTCATTTTCTTTTTTCTGCATCTTTTGAGACACTTGTCTAACTTCTTGCTTTGCTGTCTCAATGGAAACATGTAATTGTTCTTAGGTAACCATTCCTGAAATATTTATAGAAGATTCAATACCTGATGACCAATATTTAGAAGGCACGATTTTCTTTTCGGGTTTACAATGAACTTTGCCACTGTGCTCATTACCAAGAACCTGATGTAAATAATCATTTGGTCCAAATGTGTCTGGTTCCTTTTCCATTAGAGCTTGAAGAGAATCCTATAAAAGGGAATTAAAATTTTAATATATATTCAAAAAAATAAATAAGTTCAGCTATATGTCCATTGAAATGCTCATACATGTTATGAGTAAAATGTCTACATCCTCCCTTTTTGATGAAATATAGACCAAAACATAAGTAGTGTTTTTCCTTTTATATTCTTTATACTACTTTTAAGAGTTGGTATAACTCATATAAGTATCTTGGGATAATATTTGGGTTTACAGATATATTAGTAGTGGTTATGGACGTATTTGAGAGTCTAAACCTTATCAAGAATTGAATGGATTTCAGATGTCCTTTTTAAACCTTATCAAGAATTGATCTTATTAAATTATCATTAGGAATAATAAATAGAGTGGAAGATAATGTATTTTCCTATATAATACCATAGGAACAAGTGATATAATTGACTCAATAATTCTAATTCCCTATGAGGAAAACACAAATCATATAATTTTCAATGAATGAAACTGCATACTAAAAGCTAAAAATTTAAAAATATTCATACATTTTTTTCCTACGTTACCTGATTCACAGTATTTTAATATTTATTTTTCCTACTAGAACAAAAAAATAATGATTGGGGAACACGTCCTTCGAAATTTAATGCCAGTTTCTAAATTAAAATTTAACATAAATCAATGAAAAAATAAATGTATATTCAGTGTTAAATCATATATTACCTATGATAGTTCATGATACAGCAGTGTAGTTCACCCCAGAGTATGATTATATATCATGGTCACCTTATTTCTTATGTTTCTTTCAGATGAATCCTATTAGTAAACAAAAATAAACCAGCCTTTAAACAAGTCAATGAGTTCAAGATATAACTGAAATAACCAAGTTTGGAAAATAAAAGAGAACACAATCACATCTAATAAAATCATCCACTACAGAAAACTATGATTACTGATTTTTTTTTATTAAAAACATTAAGATTGTAAGTTAAATTGAAAGACGAACAACTCTAATATGCAATTAATTCTTTGTATTGTAAAATTTGTCATTCATTGAAGATCTGTTCATTTTCAAGAGGAGTACCTCTTCTTTTTTTCTAACCAACATGTAGGTCATGCTTTTATCCCTGCCACATCTCCCCTAGTTCCGTTAACCTAGCTCTCTTAACATGGAGACCATCTAGGAAGTTATAGCGAAGATGAATATTCAAACAAATTTATCAATAATAATTAATTAATAATTTTCAAACTAATTTTAAAAAATATATTACCCAAATTTCCACCCAAGCCTTGTCTTTTATTTCTTGTCCAACTTTTCTCCACTTGATTTGTTAAACCAGAACAATATTGTTATGTCTGCTGAGTGTCCCCATGAAACTCCGAAATTATTTACCATTTTCTTCAATAATTTTTATTTACCTGTTATACTGAACCATAATTTTTGTGTGTATATTCCACACTTTATGCATCTTTGTACGACCACATCTTTTAGTAGAAGATGATCCTGAAAAAAGAAAAAAAATATTTTACACATATATAACTGAAATTTAATAAAAATTTATCAATTTCATTACTTTTTAAACATTTACCAGTAGCACTATTTGCTGTTGCTCGATCATGCACACTATGCTGAGGGGCAGCAACTAGAGAAGTGTCCTCTATAGTAGACTGTGGATGCTAGGGTTGGGTAGGAGGGTACGAGTATACATGGGGAATAACCAATGGGGGTGTACCCTCCATAGTAGATAGTGGATGTTGATGTTGGGTAAGAGGGTACAAGTATATAGGGGGTATAACCAATGCAGGTGTAACCTGTAGAGATGAAGGTGGATAAGCGTAAAAAGGACGAGGGATAGAAGGATATGGACTAACCTTCATGGTAGGAGGAGGAAATGGATAAAAAGGATGACCAACCATATATGGATAAGGCATATAAGTGGGGGGCATGATGGGAGGAAACCATCCCAGTGACTGTAGAGCCATGGACTGTGAGGCGGTACATGTAGGGGGGCTGTATGTAGGGCCGATCCTATACTCTAGAGTGCCTGAACCATCTTCAGTGAACACAAGTTTCCTCCTCGATTATTACTATTCATATTAAATATTATTTGTGGAAAGTTCATAAATAATCAATAAATAAATAAATAAAGGACTCACCAGAACAATCATATTTGTCAGGCCAGCTTCTCTAAGCCGGTGATCATTTTCATCCATTTTTTTTCTCTGAACCTCCTCATAATACATAATAACCTGTAAATTCCAAAAGTGATGTGAAAATTTTAAAAATATAACAAATCATTAAATAACTATAAAGATTCAAAGAAAATTCATATTTTTTTTCAGAACTTTACATCTTCCATTAATTTTTTTTTCATTATGTTGTTTACTCACTAAATGAAAACATTACAAAACAAAAGAAACTGATACTTTAAAAGTTTAAAAAAACACACACTAGGTCATAATAATATAATCTGAATACTTTGAGACATGTAACACTACGCATTCTCTGTTATAATTTCCAGTTCACAATCCATTCTCACAATTGAATCATCTGTATCATCAAATGATATATTTGACTGAATACCAACTGGTTCATCCAAAACATCACCATCATCCAATCCTTCATAAAAAATGTGTCTGGGAATAACATCAACAATAACACCAAATTATGGGTTTAAAAGGTCATTTACATTAAATAACTTTCTAGCTTGTGATGCAAGAATATAAGGCTCATCTGTTCGAAACTGACATTTCATATCAATCACTCTAATACCACAATTATCTATATACAAGCCTTGTCCTGTCATTAAATCAAACCACTTGAATTTCATCATAGAGACACGACTATGTGCATAGTAATCTAATAAAAAAATTCTCTCAACAACCCCATAATATGAAATATTTTCTGATCGAGGCTATATGTATGATGCACTAGCATAACAATCCGTTGTAGTGCTTATCGTGACACCGTCATGCTGTGTTTCCATCATTGTTGCAGAACTATTTATAATGAATTTAAAACCGTTTACAACCATTGCTTTACAATCAAGAACCACAATGTTCGGACTAAACGACAATGCCCTTATTTTAGAAGATACATCATCCATCAGTAAACTTTGGACCTGAAATATATTGAAAATGAATATTGGACAAATACCAATGATTTGGTAATGTAAACAAAATAATTTGTTACCTTTGAATTTAACCAAGCAGGAAATTCTTTGCTGTATAATTGCTCCCGCCTCTTAATAGATAAAGCGCGATGTGATCTTTTTATAATTTAACTATGTTCTCTGCAAATATAAAAATTTAATGATGTCAGGAACTATGAAAAAAATAACCAAAAAAAATATATTTATAATTTTACTTACTTGATGTAATCGTCAACCACGCCGCAGTTAAATAATACCGTACAATGAGCCATTTCCCACTCATCCTTATTCAAAGTACACAACTTGTATGATCCAGATATCTCTCCAATTTGAGGCAGTGACAAAATTTTTGGCTCAATGGGATCATATTGCTCATATTCAGTTCTCATGGGCCGATTAGATCTAGTGGTGACATTATGAAAATACATTGAACAAAAATCCATGCATTCCTATGCTAAATAAAATTTCACAATAGATCCTTTAGGATGATTCTTATTTCTCACATAAGATTTCAATGTAAACATCATTCTTTCTATTGGATACATCCAATAACTAGAAACAGGACCACCAGAAAGAACTTCTATTGGAAGATGCATGGTCAGATGTGACATACATGAAAAAAACAATGGGGGAAATATTTTCTCCAAGTCTCAAAGAATGATCGATGCATATTTTTGTAGTTTTTTGACAACACTTTTGTTCAATCTTTTAGAAAAAAGATATAGATAAAAGTAAAATAATCTAATCACAGTAACCCTGACATTATATGATAGTAAATGTCAAATGACAATAGGAATCAATTCATGCAATAGGACATGGTAGTCATGGGTTTTTAGGGATTTTAGTTTCACATCTCGTCTATTCACTTATTTTGAAATGTTACTCAAATAAACATATGGAACATTTAAACTTTCCAAGACTTGAAGAAATTGTTTTTTCTCTTCATTTGTTAATGAAAAATAAGTAAAAGGGACTTTCCACTAATTCTGACCAATTAACTCAGGATGAAGTGTTGGTTTTATACCCCAATCCATTAAATCACGGTGTGAGCGCAAATCATATTTTGTCTTTCCCTTTACATTTAAATGCATTGAAAGTAACATTTCACACACATTTTTCTCAATATACATTACATCCAAGCAGTGATGCAGCAAATTTGATGACCAATATGGAAACTCATAGAATATACCTTTCTTTCTCCAATTATTGTTGGAATTCAAAGGAACATTCTTCCGCTTGTTGGAATTTAACCGACCCTTTCCAAGAACAAAATAAAAACTATCAAGTTCTTTAAGTATATCACCCCCCGAAATTTGTTGAGGTATTTCATCTGTCTCTATTGAATTATCAAACTGTCTTTGATTTTTTCTGTATGGATGATCCATTTGTAGAAATCATCAATGCCCTATGAATCTGAAAGTTTTTCAAAACTTTAATCTCCTAGAAGGTGTATTTTTCATACATATATAGCAAGATAATATCCCCTTGGTACTCCAACCAGACATCATTCCATATGGAGGTAAATCATTTATTGCCTATAATAATTCTGCACGACACATAAAGGAATCCTTTATAAATGCATCATATGTCTGCACCCCAATAGTCCAAAGCTCCTTCAACTCATCTATTAATGGTTGAAAATATATGTTGATATCATTTCCAGGATCATTAGGTCCATAAATCAATATACTCATGATAGTAAGTGGATTTTTCATACACATCCATGAAGGAAAATTATAAATATGAATGAAAATAGGCCAAGTACTATGTTCAGTATGCATCTTCTTAAATGGGTTGAAACCATCACATGACAATCCTAATATAACATTCCGTGGGTCGGCTGATAAATCAGGATGTAACCTATCAAATTTTTTCCATGATAACCTGTCAACAGGATGAACTATATCATCATTATTCTTATTTCTTTCATCTTCATGCCATCTCATATTCTTATCCATTTGTTCTGATATAAAAAGTTCTGAAGTCTAGGAATCAATGGAAAGTGTCACATCACTTTACACTACTATAAATAAGGCCATTAGCGACCGCCATTGGTGGTCGCTAAAGGTCTGTTGCGGCCGCGCAGCGACCGCCATTGGCGGTCGCTGTTGCCTCGTCGCTAGAGGCCTTTAGCGACCGCCAATGGCGGTCGCTGAAGGCCCTCTGCCGGGCACCCTATAGCGACCGCCTATGGCGGTCGCTATTCTAAATTTTTTTTTTTTAAATTTTTTTTATTGAATTGAATATAAATATAAATATATATATATATATATGTGTGTGTGTAAAAATATTCATATATATACTATTAAATACAATATTTTAAATATATATATATATATAATATATTTTAAATGTTTTAATATATATTTAATATATATATAATATCAAATCATTGTGCTATAATAATTTAAAAACTTCGATTCAAGAAATAATCTCATTTCAGGTCGTTCGGAGCACGTTTGCTCCGAATGAGACCGCCGCACGCCGTTTTGGTGTTTTATGGCGCCGGAAATGCGTTTCCAGCCGCCGCGATCACACGACACCTCCGAATGAGGTGTCGTCTGGCCGAAAATTTCACAATTCACGCCCCGGATGTTTTCGTACGGTTTCGTGGCATTCGGAGGTCGTTCGGGTGGTTTTGACCCCCCAACGCGCTATTTCAGCGCGCGCCGCGCTGCTGAAAACGACACAATCAGACGTGCCGCGCGCACCGCACGTCCGATGGATGTGAGGCCTCCTCCTGCATCTCAGGAATAATATTTCTATCGTTCCCGTGCGGTTTCAGGTGGTTCGGAGCACGTTTGCTCCGAATTGGACCGCCGCACGCCGTTTTGGTGTTTAATGGCGCCGGAAACGCGTTTCCGGCCGCCGCGGTCACACGGCACCTCCGAATGAGGTGCCGTCTGGCCGAACATTTCACAATTCACGCCCCGGATGTTTTCGTACGGTTTCGTGGCATTCAGAGGTCGTTCGGGTGGTTTTGACCCCCCAACGCGCCATTTCAGCGCGCGCCGCGCTGCTGAAAACGACACAATCGGACGTGCCGCGCGCACCGCACGTCCGATGGACGTGCGGCCTCCTCCTGAATCTCAGGAATAATATTTCTATCGTTCCCGTGCGGTTTCAGGTCGTTCGGAGCACGTTTGCTCCGAATTGGACCGCCGCACGCCGTTTTGGTGTTTTAGGGCGCCAGAAACGCGTTTCCGGCCACCGCGGTCACAGGGAACCTCTGAATGAGGTTCCGTCTGGCCGACCATTTCACAATTCACTCCCCGGATGTTGTCGTACGGTTTCGTGGCATTCGGAGGTCGTTCAGGTGGTTTTGACCCCCCAACGCGCCATTTCAGCGCGCGCCGTGCTGCTGAAAACGACACAATCGAACGTGCCGCGCGCACCGCACGTCCGATGGACGTGCGGCCTCCTCCTGCATCTCAGGAATAATATTTCTATCGTTCCCGTGCGGTTTTAGGTGGTTCGGAGCACGTTTTCTGCGAATTGGACCGCCGCACGCCGTTTTGGTGATTAATGGCGTCGGAAACGCGTTTCCGGCCGCCGCGGTCACACGGCACCTCCGAATGAGGTGCCGTCTGGCTGACTATTTTACAATTCACGCCCCAGATGTTGTCGTACGGTTTCGTGGCATTCGGAGGTCGTTCGGGTGGTTTTGACCCCCCAACGCGCCATTTCAGCGCGCGCCACGCTGCTGAAAACGACACAATCGGACGTGCCGCGCGCACCGCACGTCCGATGGACGTGCGGCCTCCTCCTGCATCTCAGGAATAATATTTCTATCGTTCCCGTGCGGTTTCAGGTCGTTCGGAGCACGTTTTCTCCGAATTGGACCGCCGCACGCCGTTTTGGTGTTTTAGGGCGCCGGAAATGCGTTTCCGGCCGCCGCGGTCACACGGCACCTCCGAATGAGGTGCCGTCTGGCCGACCATTTTACAATTCACTCCCCGGATGTTTTCGTACGGTTTCGTGGCATTCGGAGGTCGTTCGGGTGGTTTTGACCCCCCAACGCGCCATTTCAGCGCGCGCCGCGCTGCTGAAAAGGACACAATCGAACGTGCCGCGCGCACCGCACGTTCGATGGACGTGCGGCCTCCTCCTGCATCTCAGGAATAATATTTCTATCGTTCCCGTGCGGTTTCAGGTCGTTCGGAGCACGTTTGCTCCGAATGGGACCGCCGCACGCCGTTTTGGTGTTTTATGACGCTGGAAACGCGTTTCCGGCCGCCGCGGTCACACGACACCTCCGAATGAGGTTCCGTCTGGCCGACCATTTCACAATTCACGCCCCGGATGTTGTCGTACGGTTTCGTGGCATTCAGAGGTCGTTCGGGTGGTTTTGACCCCCCAACGCGCCATTTCAGCGCGCGCCGCGCTGCTGAAAAGGACACAATCGAACGTGCCGCGCGCACCGCACGTCCGATTGACGTGCGGCCTCCTCTTGCATCTCAGGAATAATATTTCTATCGTTCCCGTGCGGTTTCAGGTCGTTCGAAGCACGTTTGCTCCGAATGGGACCGCCGCACGCCGTTTTGGTGTTTTATGGCGCCGGAAACGCGTTTCCGGCCGCCGCGGTCACACGGCACCTCCGAATGAGCTGCCGTCTGGCCGACCATTTCAAAATTCACGCCCCGGATGTTGTCGTACGGTTTCGGGGCATTCGGAGGTCGTTCAGGTGGTTTTGACCCCCCAACGCGCCATTTCAGCGCGCGCCGCGCTGCTGAAAACGACACAATCGGACGTGCCGCGCGCACCGCACATCCGATGGACGTGCGGCCTCCTCCTGCATCTCAGGAATAATATTTCTATCGTTCTCGTGCGGTTTCAGGTGGTTCGGAGCACGTTTGCTCCGAATTGGACCGCCGCACGCCGTTTTGGTGTTTAATGGCGCCGGAAACGCGTTTCCGGCCGCCGCGGTCACACGGAACCTCCGAATGAGGTGCCGTCTGGCCGACCATTTCACAATTCACGCTCCGGATGTTGTCGTACGGTTTCGTGGCATTCGGAGGTCGTTCGGGTGGTTTTGACCCCCCAACGCGCCATTTCAGCGCGCGCCGCGCTGCTGAAAACGACACAATCGGACGTGTCGCGCGCACCGCACGTCCGATGGACGTGCGGCCTCCTCCTGAATCTCAGGAATAATATTTATATCGTTCCGGTGTGGTTTCAGGTCGTTCAGATCACGTTTGCTCCGAATGGGACCGCCGCACGCCGTTTTGGTGTTTAATGGCGCCGGAAATGCATTTCCGACCGCCGCGGTCACACGGCACCTCCGAATGAGGTGCCGTCTGGCCGAGCATTTCACAATTCACACCCTGGATGTTTTTGTACGGTTTCGTGGCATTCGGAGGTCGTTCGGGTGGTTTTGACCCCCCAACGCGGCATTTCAGCGCGCGCCGCGCTGCTGAAACGGACACAATCAGACGTGCCGCGCGCACCGCACGTCCGATGGACGTGCGGCCTCCTACTACATCTCAAGAATAATATTACTATCGTTCCCGTGCGGTTTCAGGTGGTTCGGAGCACGTTTGCTCCAAATTGGACCACCGCACGCCGTTTTGGTGTTTAATGGCGCCGGAAACGCATTTCCGGCCGCCGCGGTCAAACGGCACCTCCGAATGAGGTTCCGTCTGGCCGACCATTTCACAATTCATGCCCCGGATGTTTTTGTACGGGTTCGTGGCATTCGGAGGTCGTTCGGGTGGTTTTGACCCCCCAACGCGCCATTTCAGCGTGCGCCGCGCTGCTGAAAACAACACAATCGGACGTGCCGCGCGCACCGCACGTCCGATGGACGTGCGGCCTCCTCCTGCATCTCAGGAATAATATTTCTATCGTTCCCGTGCGGTTTCAGGTCGTTCGGAGCACGTTTGCTCCGAATGGGACCGCCACACGCCGTTTTGGTGTTTAATGGCGCCGGAAACGCGTTTCCGGCCGCCGCGGTCACACGGCACCTCCGAATGAGGTGCCGTCTGGCCGACCATTTCACAATTCACGCCCCGGATGTTTTTGTACGGTTTCGTGGCAGTCGGAGGTCGTTCAGGTGGTTTTGACCCCCCAACGCGCCATTTCAGCGCGCGCCGCGCTGCTGAAAACGACACAATCGGACGTGCCGCACGCACCGCACGTCCGATGGACGTTCGGCCTCCTCCTGCATCTCAGGAATAATATTTCTATCGTTCCCGTGCGGTTTCAGGTGGTTGGGAGCACGTTTGCTCCGAATTGGACCGCCGCACGCCGTTTTGGTGTTTAATGGCGCCGGAAACGCGTTTCCGGCCGCCGCGGTCACACGGCACCTCCGAATGAGGTGCCGTCTGGCCGAACATTTCACAATTCACGCCTCGGATGTTGTCGTACGGTTTCGTGGCATTCGGAGGTCGTTCGGGTGGTTTTGACCCCCCAACGTGCCATTTCAGCGCGCGCCGCGCTGCTGAAAACGACACAATCGGACGTGCCGCGCGCACCGCACGTCCGATGGACGTACGGCCTCCTCCTGCATCTCAGGAATAATATTTATATCGTTCCCGTGCGGTTTCAGGTGGTTCGGAGCACGTTTGCTCCAAATTGGACCGCCGCACGCCGTTTTGGTGTTTAATGGCGCCGAAAACGCGTTTCCGGCCGCCGCGGTCAAACGGCACCTCCGAATGAGGTACCGTCTGGCCGACCATTTCACAATTCACGTCCTGGATGTTGTCATACGGTTTCGTGGCATTTGGAGGTCGTTCGGGTGGTTTTGACCCCCCAACGCGCCATTTCAGCGCGCGCCGCGCTGCTGAAAACGACACAATCGGACGTGGCGGGGGGCTGTATGGGGGGTGGCGGGTGGCTGTACGGGGGTGACGGGGGGCTGTACGGGGGTGGAGGGGGGTAGTACGGGGGGTGCGGGGGGTTGTACGGGGGTGCCGGGGGGGCTGTACGGGGGTGCGGGGGGCTGTACGGGGGTGCGGGGGGGGGGGGGGGGGGTGTACGGGGGTGCGGGGGGCTGTACGGGGGTGGCGGGGGCTTGTACGGGGGTGGCGGGGAGCAGTACGGGGGTGCGGGGGGTTGTACGGGGGTGCGGGGGGGCTGTACCGGGGTGGCGGGGGGCTGTACGGGGGTGGCGGGGGGCTGTACGGGGGTGGCGGGGGGCAGTACGGGGGTGCGGGGGGTTGTACGGGGGTGCGGGGGGGCTGTACGGGGGTGCGGGGGGCTGTACAGGGGTGCGGGGGGGGGGGGGGGGGGGGCTGTACGGGGGTGCGGGGGGCTGTACGGGGGTGGCGGGGGCCTGTTCGGGGGTGGCGGGGGGCAGTACGGGGGTGCGGGGGGGTTGTACGAGGGTGCAGGGGGGCTGTACGGGGGTGCGGGGGGCTGTACGGGGGTGCGGGGGGGGGGGGTGTACGGGGGTGCGGGGGGCTGTACGGGGGTGCGGGGGGCTGTACGGGGGTGGCGGGGGGCTGTACGGGGGTGGCGGGGGGCAGTACGAGGGTGCGGGGGGCTGTACGGGGGTGCGGAGGGGCTGTACGGGGGTGCGGGGGGCTGTACGAGGGTGCGGGGGGGGGGGGGGGGGGGCTGTACGGGGGTGGCGGGGGGCTGTACGGGGGTGGCGGGGGCCTGTACGGGGGTGGCGGGGGGCAGTACGGGGGTGCGGGGGGGGGGGGGGGGGGTGTACGGGGGTGCGGGGGGGGCTATACGTGGGTGCGGGGGGGCTGTACGGGGGTGCGGGGGGCTGTACGGTGGTGCGGGGGGGGGGGGGGGGGGGTGTACGGGGGTGCGGGGGGCTGTACGGGGGTGCGGGGGGCTCTCCGGGGGTGCGGGGGGCTCTCCGGGGGTGCAAAGGCCATCCCATTGATTACAAAAGTGAAAAATAAAAGTGATAACATCTAATTAATACATATTTCTTTTATCGATACCATACAGAAATTTATAAAAAATATATTGGATAATACATAATCTATAATATCAGATTTATTGATCTGTTGGAATTAGTTCGACTTTTTCAAATGTAGAATCATTCAAGATTATCTGATCAAAAACTCAATATGTGTATAAAATATTTAAAAGACCACCATGGATGGTAATAATGCATTACTTAAATGAATAAATACAGTACATCAATGTCAACCCTACTAGTAAAAACAAAAAACATATCTCGTGAATATATGGTGCGTCACGCGTTGCCATCACTGCTACCTCCTTCTGGTGGGCCAGGTGCCTATAACAAATAAACATTATAAATATTTTAATAACAAAAATAATTTAAATTAAATAAATAAATACAGTATATACCTGCGTCGTATGATCCCCTGTACCATCAGCTCGACGCACATATTCCCGCAGTGCTCTAACCTCAGCTGTCAATTGCGCATTTGTCTCCTCGGAAGCGCGCAACCGTGCCTCAAAATCTGACATCTGCTGTGTCATATGAGCAACAGCAGGACCGACAACCGCAGCGCGTGACACTACAGAACGAGGAATCCCTGCTCCATAGGTCAAACTATAGCCATGCCCGTCCCGACCAATAATGCGATGAAAGATCTCATCCCGTCGCATGGGAAGCTGTCGCTGGTCCTCTGGCAGATGTTCTAACTCAGCTTCAAATTGATCCTGTGAAATATTTAAATATATATAAATATATATATGTTAATATATAGATTTATGTAATTATTGGTAAGTACAGACACTTACTATCAATGCTGCAACCTCTAGATCATTGCGATCACGAGTCCTTATCCACACCGACATTTTATCAGTTGCTGCACCTTGCCCTCGCAACTGTATATTAAAAGAATATAAACACAAAACCATATTAATTAATAAATTAAAAAATGAATAATATATACCTCATGTCGGATCTGAGACACGTGACGAGTCCCGAGCCTGTGAGCTGGTCCCTGCAACGCTCGATTCTCCGAATGGCGTGTTGACACCTCCTACATTCAATTCATTCAAATTTTAAACAAATCACATATTCTTGAAAATATATATACAGCAAAATAATTAATATACAAACCCCAACACCCTCAGTAGACCAATATGCAACCAAGTCACGCCACTGAGCCGGGAGGACACCTCTCGGGACTTTTTCCAAAATGTCAAGGGCACCCACATTTGGTACCCAGTGGTCCCTCTTCACTTTGCCTTTATAATCTTTCCACAACTTACGGCATTTTCTCATACACACGTGTAACGACCCGAAATTTTGAATAAATCTTGTTTACTAATTTCATGTGTTATTTTATTTTATTTTTATACTCAACAAAAATGTTTTATTTGATAAACATGATTATAATTAAAATGAGATCAGTGGGTTTTGACTATTATATAACCATCGGTCAATATGACCGCTGTGAACAAAATGTTTTGATTATTGTCTCTAAATATAAGTAATCTTGGTTAATTATTATAGAAAGAAGATTCGATGGCCTCACCTAGTAGTCTTGGACCGATCGAAGCCCATCTAACAGAGCTTGGGAAAGAGGTAGCACCATTGGGCTTTGCTCTGGATCAAATCCAAGCCGAGCTTCATCATGTGAAGCTAGAACGGAATCGCCTTCGTGAGAAGTTCAAACTGATAGAAATTACTACTCGGGCAATGTTGACTGAGCCGCCCCAAGCTTCTATCACCCTAGCACACCTTACTCTTAGGTCCTATGCTGGTATTATAAGGGGCTATGTAACGAGACCATAACTGCCTTGTGTAATCCTTGTTTTAAATAAAAATTGGGATTTCTTCTTATGATGAAGTTATGAATTTTGAAATGACCGGATAAATATAGTATGCATATTTTTGATGAATTTTAGAAAAAGGATATTTTAAAAATGGTTGTGTAAACCTTAAATAATTAAAAATGTGTAATGATTTTCAAAAAATGGTCTTCTACAAATATGTCCAGTACGAAATTTAGAGTCTAATAAGATCAACTTGATTTTTGATGAATAGTAAATTGTGAATAGTGATTTTACGCTTAGGATTAGTAATGTGACCAAATGGATTAGTAATCTCACTTAAAGAAAGTTTTAAAATAATCTAGGCACTTTGATTAAGTAATGTGATTCAATAAAATAGTTAAATAACGGTTTCATTAATTATTATTCAAGTATTAGTTTTTTCGGGTGAATAGTGTTTTTTAATTAAAAATTTAATTAAAAATAATTAGAAAATTATTTTTATAAAAATGACTTTATTTTTGAACTCAGAGCATCGATATTATGTTATGGTAATTTTTGGGGTTTTTTATGAAAAAAATGAATTTCCGATGAATAGTGTTTTTATTTAAAAATTAAATTAAAAATATTTAGAAAATTATTTTTATAAAATGGATTTCATTTTTGAAATCAGAGCATTGATATTTGGTTAATGTGAAATTTTGGGATTTTTCTGAGAAAGTTGAATTTTCAGTGAATAGTAAAAATACAGTTTTAGGGTTTCGGTATGTTTAACGACATCATAACGGTGTCATGATGATTTCATGAGATCTTTTGAGGGTTGGCCGGCCAAGGGTGATGAATTATTGTTTTGGGGGCCCCATGTGACCTAACTCCATGATAAATGCCAAGGGAGAGCACATGGGTTTGAGAAAAGCACATGTGAGGTGTCCTTTGGCCATTAATGCCTTGTCCCCTCACTTTCCCTATAAATACCAAGACCTCCTCTCATCCATTCGACTCCCCACTCATTCCCAACGAATTTCTGGTCTCATTACCTCCCAAGGAGTCCTCCCAAGGTGCCCCCAAGCCATCAAGGTCCCAACCTTTGAGGTTTAAGAGTTACATTTTAAGGTAAGGGATCCGACCCCTCTCTTTCTTTTCAAGTAATCTCTTTTATGTCATTTATTTTATACTCCATGTTCTTATGTTGGAGGATGTTCTTTTATATTCATCCTACTGCCTATTTCATGTTCATATGATGAGAGACCCCCCCTTGCTCTCATCAATTTGTTTTAAGAATGTTTAAGTGGCGCCGTTAGGCTGCCGAATTTTTAAGGGATTCTTTCACCTTCCTCGTTTTCAAGTTCTATTTTCATTCAAGTCTTTCATGTTCCTTTTTATTATGTTGGGGTATGATCTCTAAATTATCATACTGATATTTTATGATCATATGATGAGAGACCCCATTTGATCGCTTCAATTCAGTATTTTGAAGTTTTAAGTGGCGCCGTTAGGCTGCCGAATTTTTAAGTGGTTCTTCACCCTTCTCGTTTTGAAGTTCTACTTTCATGTCAATTATTTCAAGTTCCTTTTTGTTATATTGGGGTATGATCTCTATATATATCATACTGGACTCTTATTTTCATATGATGAGAGACCCCATTTGATCTCTTCAATTCAGTATTTTGATGTTTGTTTTAAGTGGCGCCGTTAGGCTGCCGAATTTTTAAGTGGTTCTTCACCCTTCTCGTTTTGAAGTTCTACTTTCATGTCAATTATTTCAAGTTCCTTTTTGTTATATTGGGGTATGATATCTATATATATCATACTGGACTCTTATGTTCATATGATGAGAGACCCCATTTGATCTCTTCAATTCATTATTTTTAAGTTTTAAGTGGCGCCGTTAGGCTGCCGAATTTTTAAGTGGTTCTTCACCCTTCTCGTTTTGAAGTTCTACTTTCATGTCAATTATTTCAAGTTCCTTTTTGTTATGTTGGGGAATTATCTCTATATCTATCATACTGATCTCTTATGATCATATGATGAGGGACCCTATTTGATCTTGTCAAATCATTTTCTTTTGAAGTTAAGTGATGTCGTAAGGCTGCCGAATTTTCATAAGAGAAATCTAATTTTTTTTTCTTCCTTCCATGTTTTTCATTTCAAATGGTATGTCCTTGAAATTTCATTACCATGATCATGTATCCTTCTTATTCTGTCCATGTACTATTTTATGGGTCATTTATGAATGTTTGACCCATTTTACCTCTCTTTTAATGTCTTCTAAGACCTCGGAACATTGCCATTATGCTGCAGAATTTCTGTCTCAAAATGTCTATCTCTTTTTCTAAAGTTCTTTTATTTTATTAAGTGAATACTCAAAGCTCTTTCTTATAAAGGGGTATTCACATATATACCAAAATGTTCTATTTTAAATTCTGGGATTTACATACATGAGACCCACCTTCCTTTTCTGTGGGTTTTAAAGTGATATAAAGATCATGTCTTTAAAGAAGTTTTTAAAAAGTTATGATTATGAAATGAAACCCATTTCCTTTATGCTATATGGGTTATTTATGAAATGTTTGATGATGATATATGTGGCTCACATGATAATAAAGGCAAATTTAAGGGTGCGCCCTGATAGCGCTCCAATGCATTGGGTAATGATGTAACCACTAGAGATTACAATTTTCACGATACCTTGGTGAATAACCTTGGTAATTTTCAAGTGACACCTTGGGGATGGACCTTGGTGATATGTTCATGATTGTCTATGTTAAATGATGTAGCCACATCTTCAAGTTATGAAAATGTTATTTTTATTATGATATGCCACATGATTTTTTTTATCATGCCTTAAAATTCTTGTTCATGACATAGTTGACGTATCTCAAGTTCACATGTTAAATGTTTCCCTTGTTTCCCTTACTGGGCCTTTTGCTCACCCTTTCTTTTGACGTATGATCCCAGGTTATGTGATGCCGTAATGAACCTAGGATGAACATGAGGAGAAGCCTTTCAAGTCTTTTAGAAGAATGTTTTATGTTTTCATGTTTTAAGTTCATGGTTTCCAAGACACTAAACCTTAAAGATCCTCAGTTTTGTATAATGTAATGAAAGTTTATGTGATAAAAAGGCGGGATGCTATAGTTGGTATCAAAGGATGGTTTAGTTATTTGTGGAAATTAGGATATGAAAACTCTAGGATGAACCCTATAGAAAAGTTTAATATAGGAAATCTTCCTGGTATTTTGGTGAGTATTGAGTAAGGGGTTGCCAAGCAAATACATCCCTGTCTGGATACGAGCAGGTAGAGGTGGCTCTGGCACAGATGTACATAGGGGTAAAACCCGAAAACACCGCTTTGAGCTAGACTCGAACGGGAACTGGTACACGACAACGGGCCTTGCTGCACTCTTGGTTACGACACTCCCGGGGGATATGCTTTGGTAAATTCATAAGCTTGGTATGAACCATTATTAAAGGAACAAAGATAAAATAAAATAAAGATTCACATAAGAATATATGATCATGGATAACCTAGATGGGAACCTAGGGGATCACAAGTTAGGGTATACTTTTCTTCTACAAGTTATCCTTATATGCTTTAAGTTCCTTTTCATGATTATTGGTTAAGTATTTAAGCCTCTAATTATACTTTATCTTCTTAGTTAATGGTGGGAAATGGAATAACGTGTCCCAACAACCAATGTGATAGGAAATGCGACAATTTCCGTATTAATATGTCAGAGATGATTAGGGTATTAAAAGATGATTATTATTTTGGAAGGCGTTCACTATTTTGGGGACCCTATATGATCGAGGTAAATAGATTACTATAGTATTTTAATTGAGGAGTAAGGTTGACTTATATTTTGAAGAATTGATGAATTTAAGGTGGACTTATAGTAATTTAGGTTACTTTTGGGAATGATTAACCTATCTTGGGTAAAATATGTTTAGGTTAGCTACTTTTGTTATAAGATGTTAGGAGTGGTTGATGTTGTCTGGAGATGAATAATGAAGTTGTTTTGGAAGACTATGTTATCAAATCCTTCTTGTATTTGGGTTTCAATCTTAGTTTGGTTTGTTTTGAGGAATTTTAAGGACCGTTATTTATGGAGTGGTCTATGATGAACGTTGGGTAGTACCATGGAACTTTGAAGATTTAAAAGTAGGTTCTATTCCTATGGGATTCTTTCTTTTTGAAGAGTTGTTTTACCTTAACCTTTCTGTTTTTGGGATAATGTTTAAAGATAGAAGAAATAGATAGTTAATCTTTTGTAGATTATGTGATTCTATAGAAGATGATTCTTGTGCTTTTATGAGACCAAGTGTTTTTGAATTCTCATCATTTGGCGAAAAGATTAGTGTTGGTAGGGACTTGTTAAAGGATGAAACTCTACTTGAAGGTAGGTATATTTTCTTATGTTTTTGTTCTATGTAGTAAATGAAATCCTCAAAATTATGAAAAGAAACGTAAAACAAAAATGTTGTTGGTTTACGTTTCCTACTAGGTAATCAAAGACCGTTTACACACATCATAAGTTTGGGATTTTCTCATGGTTAACTTTCTCCTAATCATGTTCTCTATCACTCTCTCTCAGAACTGACCCTTTGTTTTTTCCTCCATGTCCATGTTTTCCTACATGGAACCCGAGTGTGGGTTAACTCGGGTGGCCTTTGTACTTCCTTTTCTTTCTTTTCAAGTAATGGTGTTACTGACTCTTTTTCCGATGTGGGACTTTCAATGAAATTTCAAAACCCAATTTAAAAAAATTGCGAGGACGCAATTTCTTAAGGGGGGAAGATTGTAACGACCCGAAATTTTGAATAAATCTTGTTTACTAATTTCATGTGTTATTTTATTTTATTTTTATACTCAACAAAAATGTTTTATTTGATAAACATGATTATAATTAAAATGAGATCAGTGGGTTTTGACTATTATATAACCATCGGTCAATATGACCGCTGTGAACAAAATGTTTTGATTATTGTCTCTAAATATAAGTAATCTTGGTTAATTATTATAGAAAGAAGATTCGATGGCCTCACCTAGTAGTCTTGGACCGATCGAAGCCCATCTAACAGAGCTTGGGAAAGAGGTAGCACCATTGGGCTTTGCTCTGGATCAAATCCAAGCCGAGCTTCATCATGTGAAGCTAGAACAGAATCGCCTTCGTGAGAAGTTCAAACTGATAGAAATTACTACTCGGGCAATGTTGACTGAGCCGCCCCAAGCTTCTATCACCCTAGCACACCTTACTCTTAGGTCCTATGCTGGTATTATAAGGGGCTATGTAACGAGACCATAACTGCCTTGTGTAATCCTTGTTTTAAATAAAAATTGGGATTTCTTCTTATGATGAAGTTATGAATTTTGAAATGACCGGATAAATATAGTATGCATATTTTTGATGAATTTTAGAAAAAGGATATTTTAAAAATGGTTGTGTAAACCTTAAATAATTAAAAATGTGTAATGATTTTCAAAAAATGGTCTTCTACAAATATGTCCAGTACGAAATTTAGAGTCTAATAAGATCAACTTGATTTTTGATGAATAGTAAATTGTGAATAGTGATTTTACGCTTAGGATTAGTAATGTGACCAAATGGATTAGTAATCTCACTTAAAGAAAGTTTTAAAATAATCTAGGCACTTTGATTAAGTAATGTGATTCAATAAAATAGTTAAATAACGGTTTCATTAATTATTATTCAAGTATTAGTTTTTTCGGGTGAATAGTGTTTTTTAATTAAAAATTTAATTAAAAATAATTAGAAAATTTAATTAAAAATAATTAGAAAATTATTTTTATAAAAATGACTTTATTTTTGAACTCAGAGCATCGATATTATGTTATGGTAATTTTTGGGGTTTTTTATGAAAAAAATGAATTTCCGATGAATAGTGTTTTTATTTAAAAATTAAATTAAAAATATTTAGAAAATTATTTTTATAAAATGGATTTCATTTTTGAAATCAGAGCATTGATATTTGGTTAATGTGAAATTTTGGGATTTTTCTGAGAAAGTTGAATTTTCAGTGAATAGTAAAAATACAGTTTTAGGGTTTCGGTATGTTTAACGACATCATAACGGTGTCATGATGATTTCATGAGATCTTTTGAGGGTTGGCCGGCCAAGGGTGATGAATTATTGTTTTGGGGGCCCCATGTGACCTAACTCCATGATAAATGCCAAGGGAGAGCACATGGGTTTGAGAAAAGCACATGTGAGGTGTCCTTTGGCCATTAATGCCTTGTCCCCTCACTTTCCCTATAAATACCAAGACCTCCTCTCATCCATTCGACTCCCCACTCATTCCCAACGAATTTCTGGTCTCATTACCTCCCAAGGAGTCCTCCCAAGGTGCCCCCAAGCCATCAAGGTCCCAACCTTTGAGGTTTAAGAGTTACATTTTAAGGTAAGGGATCCGACCCCTCTCTTTCTTTTCAAGTAATCTCTTTTATGTCATTTCTTTTATACTCCATGTTCTTATGTTGGAGGATGTTCTTTTATATTCATCCTACTGCCTATTTCATGTTCATATGATGAGAGACCCCCCCCTTGCTCTCATCAATTCGTTTTAAGAATGTTTAAGTGGCGCCGTTAGGCTGCCGAATTTTTAAGGGATTCTTTCACCTTCCTCGTTTTCAAGTTCTATTTTCATTCAAGTCTTTCATGTTCCTTTTTATTATGTTGGGGTATGATCTCTAAATTATCATACTGATATTTTATGATCATATGATGAGAGAACCCATTTGATCGCTTCAATTCAGTATTTTGAAGTTTTAAGTGGCGCCGTTAGGCTGCCGAATTTTTAAGTGGTTCTTCACCCTTCTCGTTTTGAAGTTCTACTTTCATGTCAATTATTTCAAGTTCCTTTTTGTTATATTGGGGTATGATCTCTATATATATCATACTGGACTCTTATTTTCATATGATGAGAGACCCCATTTGATCTCTTCAATTCAGTATTTTGATGTTTGTTTTAAGTGGCGCCGTTAGGCTGCCGAATTTTTAAGTGGTTCTTCACCCTTCTCGTTTTGAAGTTCTACTTTCATGTCAATTATTTCAAGTTCCTTTTTGTTATATTGGGGTATGATATCTATATATATCATACTGGACTCTTATGTTCATATGATGAGAGACCCCATTTGATCTCTTCAATTCATTATTTTTAAGTTTTAAGTGGCGCCGTTAGGCTGCCGAATTTTTAAGTGGTTCTTCACCCTTCTCGTTTTGAAGTTCTACTTTCATGTCAATTATTTCAAGTTCCTTTTTGTTATGTTGGGGAATTATCTCTATATCTATCATACTGATCTCTTATGATCATATGATGAGGGACCCTATTTGATCTTGTCAAATCATTTTCTTTTGAAGTTAAGTGATGTCGTAAGGCTGCCGAATTTTCATAAGAGAAATCTAATTTTTTTTTCTTCCTTCCATGTTTTTCATTTCAAATGGTATGTCCTTGAAATTTCATTACCATGATCATGTATCCTTCTTATTCTGTCCATGTACTATTTTATGGGTCATTTATGAATGTTTGACCCATTTTACCTCTCTTTTAATGTCTTCTAAGACCTCGGAACATTGCCATTATGCTGCAGAATTTCTGTCTCAAAATGTCTATCTCTTTTTCTAAAGTTCTTTTATTTTATTAAGTGAATACTCAAATCTCTTTCTTATAAAGGGGTATTCACATATATACCAAAATGTTCTATTTTAAATTCTGGGATTTACATACATGAGACCCACCTTCCTTTTCTGTGGGTTTTAAAGTGATATAAAGATCATGTCTTTAAAGAAGTTTTTAAAAAGTTATGATTATGAAATGAAACCCATTTCCTTTATGCTATATGGGTTATTTATGAAATGTTTGATGATGATATATGTGGCTCACATGATAATAAAGGCAAATTTAAGGGTGCGCCCTGATAGCGCTCCAATGCATTGGGTAATGATGTAACCACTAGAGATTACAATTTTCACGATACCTTGGTGAATAACCTTGGTAATTTTCAAGTGACACCTTGGGGATGGACCTTGGTGATATGTTCATGATTGTCTATGTTAAATGATGTAGCCACATCTTCAAGTTATGAAAATGTTATTTTTATTATGATATGCCACATGATTTTTTTTATCATGCCTTAAAATTCTTGTTCATGACATAGTTGACGTATCTCAAGTTCACATGTTAAATGTTTCCCTTGTTTCCCTTACTGGGCCTTCTGCTCACCCTTTCTTTTGACGTATGATCCCAGGTTATGTGATGCCGTAATGAACCTAGGATGAACATGAGGAGAAGCCTTTCAAGTCTTTTAGAAGAATGTTTTATGTTTTCATGTTTTAAGTTCCTGGTTTCCAAGACACTAAACCTTAAAGATCCTCAGTTTTGTATAATGTAATGAAAGTTTATGTGATAAAAAGGCGGGATGCTATAGTTGGTATCAAAGGATGGTTTAGTTATTTGTGGAAATTAGGATATGAAAACTCTAGGATGAACCCTATAGAAAAGTTTAATATAGGAAATCTTCCTGGTATTTTGGTGAGTATTGAGTAAGGGGTTGCCAAGCAAATACATCCCTGTCTGGATACGAGCAGGTAGAGGTGGCTCTGGCACAGATGTACATAGGGGTAAAACCCGAAAACACCGCTTTGAGCTAGACTCGAACGGGAACTGGTACACGACAACGGGCCTTGCTGCACTCTTGGTTACGACACTCCCGGGGGATATGCTTTGGTAAATTCATAAGCTTGGTATGAACCATTATTAAAGGAACAAAGATAAAATAAAATAAAGATTCACATAAGAATATATGATCATGGATAACCTAGATGGGAACCTAGGGGATCACAAGTTAGGGTATACTTTTCTTCTACAAGTTATCCTTATATGCTTTAAGTTCCTTTTCATGATTATTGGTTAAGTATTTAAGCCTCTAATTATACTTTATCTTCTTAGTTAATGGTGGGAAATGGAATAACGTGTCCCAACAACCAATGTGATAGGAAATGCGACAATTTCCGTATTAATATGTCAGAGATGATTAGGGTATTAAAAGATGATTATTATTTTGGAAGGCGTTCACTATTTTGGGGACCCTATATGATCGAGGTAAATAGATTACTATAGTATTTTAATTGAGGAGTAAGGTTGACTTATATTTTGAAGAATTGATGAATTTAAGGTGGACTTATAGTAATTTAGGTTACTTTTGGGAATGATTAACCTATCTTGGGTAAAATATGTTTAGGTTAGCTACTTTTGTTATAAGATGTTAGGAGTGGTTGATGTTGTCTGGAGATGAATAATGAAGTTGTTTTGGAAGACTATGTTATCAAATCCTTCTTGTATTTGGGTTTCAATCTTAGTTTGGTTTGTTTTGAGGAATTTTAAGGACCGTTATTTATGGAGTGGTCTATGATGAACATTGGGTAGTACCATGGAACTTTGAAGATTTAAAAGTAGGTTCTATTCCTATGGGATTCTTTCTTTTTGAAGAGTTGTTTTACCTTAACCTTTCTGTTTTTGGGATAATGTTTAAAGATAGAAGAAATAGATAGTTAATCTTTTGTAGATTATGTGATTCTATAGAAGATGATTCTTGTGCTTTTATGAGACCAAGTGTTTTTGAATTCTCATCATTTGGCGAAAAGATTAGTGTTGGTAGGGACTTGTTAAAGGATGAAACTCTACTTGAAGGTAGGTATATTTTCTTATGTTTTTGTTCTATGTAGTAAATGAAATCCTCAAAATTATGAAAAGAAACGTAAAACAAAAATGTTGTTGGTTTACGTTTCCTACTAGGTAATCAAAGACCGTTTACACACATCATAAGTTTGGGATTTTCTCATGGTTAACTTTCTCCTAATCATGTTCTCTATCACTCTCTCTCAGAACTGACCCTTTGTTTTTTCCTCCATGTCCATGTTTTCCTACATGGAACCCGAGTGTGGGTTAACTCGGGTGGCCTTTGTACTTCCTTTTCTTTCTTTTCAAGTAATGGTGTTACTGACTCTTTTTCCGATGTGGGACTTTCAATGAAATTTCAAAACCCAATTTAAAAAAATTGCGAGGACGCAATTTCTTAAGGGGGGAAGATTGTAACGACCCGAAATTTTGAATAAATCTTGTTTACTAATTTCATGTGTTATTTTATTTTATTTTTATACTCAACAAAAATGTTTTATTTGATAAACATGATTATAATTAAAATGAGATCAGTGGGTTTTGACTATTATATAACCATCGGTCAATATGACCGCTGTGAACAAAATGTTTTGATTATTGTCTCTAAATATAAGTAATCTTGGTTAATTATTATAGAAAGAAGATTCGATGGCCTCACCTAGTAGTCTTGGACCGATCGAAGCCCATCTAACAGAGCTTGGGAAAGAGGTAGCACCATTGGGCTTTGCTCTGGATCAAATCCAAGCCGAGCTTCATCATGTGAAGCTAGAACGGAATCGCCTTCGTGAGAAGTTCAAACTGATAGAAATTACTACTCGGGCAATGTTGACTGAGCCGCCCCAAGCTTCTATCACCCTAGCACACCTTACTCTTAGGTCCTATGCTGGTATTATAAGGGGCTATGTAACGAGACCATAACTGCCTTGTGTAATCCTTGTTTTAAATAAAAATTGGGATTTCTTCTTATGATGAAGTTATGAATTTTGAAATGACCGGATAAATATAGTATGCATATTTTTGATGAATTTTAGAAAAAGGATATTTTAAAAATGGTTGTGTAAACCTTAAATAATTAAAAATGTGTAATGATTTTCAAAAAATGGTCTTCTACAAATATGTCCAGTACGAAATTTAGAGTCTAATAAGATCAACTTGATTTTTGATGAATAGTAAATTGTGAATAGTGATTTTACGCTTAGGATTAGTAATGTGACCAAATGGATTAGTAATCTCACTTAAAGAAAGTTTTAAAATAATCTAGGCACTTTGATTAAGTAATGTGATTCAATAAAATAGTTAAATAACGATTTCATTAATTATTATTCAAGTATTAGTTTTTTCGGGTGAATAGTGTTTTTTAATTAAAAATTTAATTAAAAATAATTAGAAAATTATTTTTATAAAAATGACTTTATTTTTGAACTCAGAGCATCGATATTATGTTATGGTAATTTTTGGGGTTTTTTCTGAAAAAAATGAATTTCCGATGAATAGTGTTTTTATTTAAAAATTAAATTAAAAATATTTAGAAAATTATTTTTATAAAATGGATTTCATTTTTGAAATCAGAGCATTGATATTTGGTTAATGTGAAATTTTGGGATTTTTCTGAGAAAGTTGAATTTTCAGTGAATAGTAAAAATACAGTTTTAGGGTTTCGGTATGTTTAACGACATCATAACGGTGTCATGATGATTTCATGAGATCTTTTGAGGGTTGGCCGGCCAAGGGTGATGAATTATTGTTTTGGGGGCCCCATGTGACCTAACTCCATGATAAATGCCAAGGGAGAGCACATGGGTTTGAGAAAAGCACATGTGAGGTGTCCTTTGGCCATTAATGCCTTGTCCCCTCACTTTCCCTATAAATACCAAGCCCTCCTCTCATCCATTCGACTCCCCACTCATTCCCAACGAATTTCTGGTCTCATTACCTCCCAAGGAGTCCTCCCAAGGTGCCCCCAAGCCATCAAGGTCCCAACCTTTGAGGTTTAAGAGTTACATTTTAAGGTAAGGGATCCGACCCCTCTCTTTCTTTTCAAGTAATCTCTTTTATGTCATTTCTTTTATACTCCATGTTCTTATGTTGGAGGATGTTCTTTTATATTCATCCTACTGCCTATTTCATGTTCATATGATGAGAGACCCCCCCCTTGCTCTCATCAATTCGTTTTAAGAATGTTTAAGTGGCGCCGTTAGGCTGCCGAATTTTTAAGGGATTCTTTCACCTTCCTCGTTTTCAAGTTCTATTTTCATTAAAGTCTTTCATGTTCCTTTTTATTATGTTGGGGTATGATCTCTAAATTATCATACTGATATTTTATGATCATATGATGAGAGACCCCATTTGATCGCTTCAATTCAGTATTTTGAAGTTTTAAGTGGCGCCGTTAGGCTGCCGAATTTTTAAGTGGTTCTTCACCCTTCTCGTTTTGAAGTTCTACTTTCATGTCAATTATTTCAAGTTCCTTTTTGTTATATTGGGGTATGATCTCTATATATATCATACTGGACTCTTATTTTCATATGATGAGAGACCCCATTTGATCTCTTCAATTCAGTATTTTGATGTTTGTTTTAAGTGGCGCCGTTAGGCTGCCGAATTTTTAAGTGGTTCTTCACCCTTCTCGTTTTGAAGTTCTACTTTCATGTAAATTATTTCAAGTTCCTTTTTGTTATATTGGGGTATGATATCTATATATATCATACTGTACTCTTATGTTCATATGATGAGAGACCCCATTTGATCTCTTCAATTCATTATTTTTAAGTTTTAAGTGGCGCCGTTAGGCTGCCGAATTTTTAAGTGGTTCTTCACCCTTCTCGTTTTGAAGTTCTACTTTCATGTCAATTCTTTCAAGTTCCTTTTTGTTATGTTGGGGAATTATCTCTATATCTATCATACTGATCTCTTATGATCATATGATGAGGGACCCTATTTGATCTTGTCAAATCATTTTCTTTTGAAGTTAAGTGATGTCGTAAGGCTGCCGAATTTTCATAAGAGAAATCTAATTTTTTTTTCTTCCTTCCATGTTTTTCATTTCAAATGGTATGTCCTTGAAATTTCATTACCATGATCATGTATCCTTCTTATTCTGTCCATGTACTATTTTATGGGTCATTTATGAATGTTTGACCCATTTTACCTCTCTTTTAATGTCTTCTAAGACCTCGGAACATTGCCATTATGCTGCAGAATTTCTGTCTCAAAATGTCTATCTCTTTTTCTAAAGTTATTTTATTTTATTAAGTGAATACTCAAAGCTCTTTCTTATAAAGGGGTATTCACATATATACCAAAATGTTCTATTTTAAATTCTGGGATTTACATACATGAGACCCACCTTCCTTTTCTGTGGGTTTTAAAGTGATATAAAGATCATGTCTTTAAAGAAGTTTTTAAAAAGTTATGATTATGAAATGAAACCCATTTCCTTTATGCTATATGGGTTATTTATGAAATGTTTGATGATGATATATGTGGCTCACATGATAATAAAGGCAAATTTAAGGGTGCGCCCTGATAGCGCTCCAATGCATTGGGTAATGATGTAACCACTAGAGATTACAATTTTCACGATACCTTGGTGAATAACCTTGGTAATTTTCAAATGACACCTTGGGGATGGACCTTGGTGATATGTTCATGATTGTCTATGTTAAATGATGTAGCCGCATCTTCAAGTTATGAAAATGTTATTTTTATTATGATATGCCACATGATTTTTTTTATCATGCCTTAAAATTCTTGTTCATGACATAGTTGATGTATCTCAAGTTCACATGTTAAATGTTTCCCTTGTTTCCCTTACTGGGCCTTCTGCTCACCCTTTATTTTGACGTATGATCCCAGGTTATGTGATGCCGTAATGAACCTAGGATGAACATGAGGAGAAGCCTTTCAAGTCTTTTAGAAGAATGTTTTATGTTTTCATGTTTTAAGTTCCTGGTTTCCAAGACACTAAACCTTAAAGATCCTCAGTTTTGTATAATGTAATGAAAGTTTATGTGATAAAAAGGCGGGATGCTATAACACGGGCCGAAACTCTTCAGGGCATACTTTCAAATTTTGCTATAATGAAAATAATCAAACATATTAGTGTTATTTATAAATAGAAAATAAAGTAAAATTATTTTCTTACCTGAACCTCCCTCCATAGACGATCTAATGTGTCCTGAGGGATAGAAGCCCAATCACGCATGGTCAATGGAAATCGGTGTGGGTCACATATGATATGACCCAGCTGACGAATAAATGCCGGGGCATTCGGTCCCACGGGATGAAATACCTCATCAAATGAAACATCTATCGTCGTGTCGAAATTCCATGATAATATGCCACGACCAGGGCCTCTCCTGCGAGAGGAAGAAGCAGCCGAGTCTGATCCTGTTGAAAACAATTTTATATATAAATTGACAAATGTTATATATATATATATATGTCAATTACATAAAAAATATAGACAATGACATTCAAACATACCTCGACCCTGAGACGTAGATGCCTCAGATGGATGATGTGGATTTTCTGCCTCTTCCCCTGACATGTCTGCAGTCATACAAAATATCAGAAATGAGTCCAAAGTGTTTAAAAGATAAATTGGATTGTTCTTAATAAATCAAACTTGTACAACTGTTAATCAAACAAAAAATGGATTGAATAATTAGTTGTGAATGAATTTTAAAAAATCAGAAAGTTAATCAACCTAAATATTTATGACTGAATTAACTTAAAAAAGTGAGGATTAAAAATTATAAGGATTTATAAAATGATTATATAATTTATGATATCCTAGGAAATTCTACTGAATAGCGGGAAAACAATTATACATTTCATTAAGCATGCAAATCGACCGTTTCTCCTTCAACAGCCGCTCTGACCTAATAAATATCTTCTTCACGTTGAAATACGGTATGTTGATCAAGTTGTTGGTAAACAAACAGAACAGTCTCGGGTTCATCTTCTTCAAATAAAAACACTCCTCGCTGAGACATTTTGACAACTTTCCAACTTGGATCCGAAGGCAAAGTAACGAAGAATACTTGTTCCGCTTGTGATGTCAAAATGAAAGGTTCATTCTCAACTCGTTCATTATTTCTGTATAACATATAGTTAAAATTCACCAATGAAAACTGATATTGATCGACTTTACATCCACGCACTGGATCAACCCAATTACACTTTAACAATATGTACTTCAAACCGTGTGTGTATACAAATTCAATGATGTCTATCAATTGACCATAGTAATAACCAGAATTGACAAAGGGACAACCGATGCCACTGTTTTGTGTTGCTCGTTTGTCGTCAACATCTTTAATGCGAAATCGAAAACCATTAGCATCAATAGCTTTATAACGACGAGCCGTTATAGATGGACCCTCAGCCAGTTGGATAAATACTTCAGGTAGCATGGGTTCCCCTAACTCCCTCAGCTTACGAACCTACATAATTTATAAAAATCAATACTGATATATGTAGAAAGAATTAGTTTAATACTTCACTCATAATGAAAATCAATTTATACATACATAATCCTTGAACCAATCATGAAATGCCGCATAATGAGATTGTTGAATTTGCAACTCAGTCGCACGATGCATCTCTTCTTTTATCTCATTAATGTGTTTCCTGCAAATGATTACGCGATGTTTAAAAGATCAACTTATGCAAAGAAAACATGTAAAAGTTATACAAGCACATTGATAAGATACTTACTGCATTAATGGTGCAACTGATGGAGTATTGAACAAGATATATCGATGTGCTTGTATCCACTCGATGTTGTCCATATCAAATGTGGTTCCTTCTCCAACTGGACCATCATGAATCCGAGAGGGCTTATCTAATTTTGTTTCAACATCCGTAAGATATTCTGCACAAAAGGTAGTACACTCATCCATCAAATAACCATTGGCTATTGATGCCTCTGGACGAGCTCTGTTGCGTACAAATCTTTTCAATGTACTCAAATACCGTTCAATAGGATACATCCACCTGAATTGCACTGGACCAGCAGCCATTACTTCATCAGTTAGGTGCACTGTCAAGTGGACCATAACATCGAAAAATGAGGGGGGAAAAAGTTTCTCAAAGTGAAAAAGCGTAAGTACAATTCGGTCCTGCAAACTTTTTAAATCACTCATTCATTGATTTCTTAAACAAAGATGTCTAAAAAAATTACTCATCTCAATCAAGGGCTGAACAACATTGGGGGATAAACAATCACAAATTGCGATTGGAATCAACTGCTGAAGTAATATGTGATTGTCATGACTTTTAAACCCTTGCAATGTCTTGCTCGTCAGATTCACACACTTTGAAATATTAGAAGAGTAACCATCAAGCACCTTGACCATCTTCAAAATGGAAAGAAATGTCTCTTTCTCCTCTGTAGTCATCGAATACTGTGCAGCAGGCATATATGCCTTGTTTCCCTCAGCTAACTGTAAATGCAACTGTTTCCTTAAACCCATTTCTTCCAAATCACGACGTGCATTAACATGGTCCTTTGACTTTCCACTGACACCTAAAATGGTCCACAATATGTTATCACAAACATTTTTTTCAATGTGCATGCCATCCAAATTATGCCTCAACATGTTAGTTTTCCAATACGGAAGACTATAAAAAATACTTTTCTTTTTCCAATTGTGACTGCGCTGCCTACCCACAGCACGAATATTATGTACTGGAGGAGCCACCAAATTCTGAATTTCATATACCGTGCGGATGTTTTCTTCCTCAATCTGCGATAAAATTTCGACTCCTGTCATGATCTTTGGTGCTGGGCTGAACTCTCTAGAACCATCAAATGCCACTCTGTCCTTTCTAAACCTGTGCTGGGGAGGGAGAAAATGCCTGTGACCCATGTATGCCCATTTTTTGGAATGTTTAAGCCATACAGATTTTTTACTTTTATTACAACAAGGGAAAGAAAATTCCCCTTTCGTACTCCAGCCTGATAAATTTGCATAAGCTGGAAAGTCATTGATTGTCCACAATAAAGCAGCATGCAGTTTGAACATTTCATTCGTTTCGCAGTCATAAGTCATCACACCATCGCCCCAAAATTCATTTAACTCATCAATCAATGGCTGAAGATAAACATCAATCTTATCCCCCAGACTTTTAGGTCCATCAATAAGAGTGGAAAGTAATATAAATTGTTGCTTCATACAAAGCCACGGAGGAAGATTATATGGAACCAACACCACGGGCCATGTGCTATGAGTTGCACCAACCATAGACTTGAATGGATTGAAACCATCTGCTGCCAATCCCAATCGGACATTACGAACATCTTTAGCAAAGTCGGGATGTCTCTTATCAAAATCCTTCCATGCATGAGAGTCTGCCGGGTGGGTTAACATGTCACTTTCATGAACTCTTTCTGCATGCCATCTCATTAAATTAGAAACTTTAGATGACATAAAAAATCTTTTCAACCTTTGTTTAAGGGGAAAGTAACGCATTTGCTTTACGGCAATCGGTTTCCCCTGTATCGCAATCTGACTTTGATGAGTCTTATTTCCCCTGTTCTCTTTCCACCTGGAAGCGCCAAAAACCGTACAAATATCCAAATGAGCAGTTTCATTTCTAAACAACATACAGTTGTTTGCACATGCATCTATAGTCTCATATGTAAAACCTAAGTTCTCTGTCAACTTACGAGCATAGTAATACGACTCAGGAATCTTAGCATCGACAGGAAGAACTTTTTTCAATAAAACCAAAAGCATGTCGAATGATGTGTCTGACCAATTATTCAAAGTCTTCAAATGCAACAACTCCACGATAAACGACAGTTTATTGTAAGAAGTACATCCAGGATATAATTCTGTTTTCGCATCATCAAGTACTTCATAAAACCTCCTCGAATCACGATCTGCACCAGAGCGAAGATTTATCTCACCGGTCTCAAGATTCTGGATGTCAATGCCTTCAGGATCAAACCCACGTACCATTTCAGTAAGCATTTCATGCATTGGACCAGTCATCCTTGCATCAACATCCATCTGAGCTGCATCTGTATTTTGACAACGAACATATTCTTCTCCATGACGAGTCCAACTCTTATAATTTTTCAGAAATCCATTAAAGAAAAGGTGCTCCCTCACAGTATCTCATGTGAATTGATATCTGTTAGCACATTTTCTACATGGACAACTAATATAGTCACTTTCAAATCCTCTCGTGAAGTCAATAAACTGCATAATTCCATTGAAATATTCTCTAGACGTTCGATTTGGAAGATCAATCCAACTCTTATCCATAATAATATCTGTATAACAAACATTTACACAATACTTATTACATTTACATTTTTCAAATCAACTATATTCAAAATAAATATTAACCATTTTTTTATGAACCATTTATAAAATAATAATGTAACTGAAAGCTCATGTTACCTGATTGAGCTACAAACCTGAAAGGGAGGGGAGCCGAAGACGGTGCTGCGAGGGAGAGGAGGCAGCGAAGGGGAGCCGGAGCCAAAGGCGGTGCGGCAAGGGAGGGGACGGGAGGCTGGCGGCGGCGGAGAGCTGGAGGAGAGGAGGCGGTGAGGGGACGAGGGACAGGCAGCGAGGGGGGGGGGGGTGTCCGGGGTCGGGGGGGGGGGGGGGGGGCTGTCCGAGGTGCGGGGAGGGGTGTCCAGGGTGTCGGGGGCCTGTCAGGGGTGCGGGCAGGGGTGTTCGGGGTGCGGGGGTGTCCGGGGTGCGGGGGAGGGGGGGCTGTATGGGGTGCAGGGGGGCTGTCGGGGGTGCGGGGGTGGGGTGTCCGGGGTGCGGGGGGCCTGTCCGGGGTGCGGGGGTGCTGTCCGAGTTTGGAGGGGGGGGTGTCCGAGTGCGGGGGGGGGGGGGGGGGGGGGGCTGTCCGGGGTGCGGGGGGGCTGTCCGGGTTCGGAGGGGGGTGCCCGAGTGCGGGGGGGGGGGGGGGGGGGGGCTGTCCGGGGTGCGGGGAGGCATCCGGGGTGCGGGGGGCGGTCCGGAGTGCGTGGGGGGGGGGGGCTGTCTGGGGTGCGGGGAGGCGTCCGGGGTGCGGGGGGGCGGTCCGGAGTGCGCGCGGGGGGGGGGGGGGGGGGGGTGCTGTCCGGGGTGCGAGGAGGCGTCCGGGGTGCGGGGGGCGGTCCGGAGTGCGCGTCGGGGGCTGTCCGGGGGTGTGGGTGCCGTCCGGGGTGGGGGGGGGGGGGGGAGGGCCGAGAGGCCGGAGGCCGGAGGGCGGCGGGGGAGGGCGGGCGGCGGGGGAGGGCGGGGCGGCGGGGGAGGGCGGGCAGCGGGGGAGGCCGGGCGGCGGGGGAGGCCGGGCGGCGGGGGAGGGCGGGCGGCGGGGGAGGGCGGGCGGCGGGGGAGGGGGAGGGCGGCGCGAGGGAGGGCGGCGAGGGAGGGAGGGGGTTAGGGCAGAGGGAGATCGAGGGGCGCGGGGGGGGGGGGGGGGGGGGCGCAGAAACCCCCCGAATTTTTTTATGCAGGTTAGCGACCGCCATTGGAGGTCGCTAATGGTTAGCTATAGCGACCGCCAATGGCGGTCGCCCGAGTCTGGGGGGCTCCAATGCCCCCTTTTCTAGTAGTGTTATCTGGTACACAAGATTGAGTTCCATCTTTATTATTCTTCCATATCGATGTACCACATTGTTTGCACTCATTTAACTCGACATTATCCTTCCATAATAGAAAACAATATTTAGGGCATGAGTGGATTTTCATACTTGAAAATCCAATTTTTTCAACCAACTTTGATGCCATAGAATAATTTTCTGGAATACGTGCATCATCAGGTAGCAAGTCCTTAAAAATAGTAAGTAGATAGTCGATCACAATATTACTAAATCTGTACATTGTTTTCCCATGATACAGTCACATTAAAAACTCTAGTTTGGTCATTTCTCCATATGACTGGTAAACTGGGTTATTCGCATCTTATAAGATCTTTCTAACATGCTCAAAGTCATTATTATAATCATTAGATGAAAACTGTGTTCCCGTATTCATTTCCTCTTCAACTGATATACATGAAGTGTTGGCTTGAGAAGCAAATGGAAACTTATTGGAAATCAAATTCTCCATTCCGATCCTTTCAACTGAATCAACATCATTCTCCGTTTTAACTTTTTCTCCATTGTGATACCAAATATGATATCCTTTTTGAAAACCTTTTTTAGTGATGTGGTAACTTAATTACTCACATGTTAACCATGGTCTTCCAATTCAATAAAAACATGGGCATCGAATCAATCCACCATCTAAACCATTGTTGAATGCAAAATACAAAAAATATTCCAACTCCTTCTGAAACTCATCAGTGATCCGATCAACATTATACATCCAGCTTCTATCCATTCTAATATTAATAAAAAAATAGTTAGTAAAATTATTTATTTTAAATAACAACATTGAAACTCATTCATGCTTAATAAAAGTAGTATATGGACTCATTCATAGGCTTCTATTTCTTACATGCTTCTTGAGAAACATAAGTAAATGTTCAAGCTAAATGCATCAAGTATAACATTATCATTTACTAAAGAATATGAGATCTCTAAATCATAGTCATATAAGAACTAAACCCATATCTACTAATTAATATTTATGTCATGTTAAGAGAATACATAATGAAATCTATTACTATCAACTATTACACCATGACAGGTCAACCTTGGGTTGCTAGCAAGTTCCTAGATTTCTGGATATTGGTAAACATTCTAAATGAATCAATAATAATCATCAGTGATTTACATTATCTAAAAATAAGACACTAAAATACATGAGATAATAAAATACATGAGATACAATGAGAGGTAACATTTTATATCCTAATGAAAATATAATAATACTTAAAAAGGGTATCATTCTTAGATACGTATATAGTGGAAAATGAATCAAATGTTGGATTCGTGTGCAATGCATCATATTAGAATGACACAATTAAAGTAGAAAATGGGGTTTTTATATTAAGGATGGTTTTTCTAAAAATATTGGGTTATAATACGTGTATAAGAGAGGGGCTGGTTCCCCCCACTTCCCACCCCAACCTCCACCCCCCACCTGCACCCCCCACCTGCACACTGCCCCCCACCCCCACTACCCCTACTACCCCCACCTGCACAATGCCCCCCCCCCACCTGCACACTGCCCCCACCTGCAAACTGCCCCACCTGCACACTACCCCCCACCTGCCCCCCCACCTGCCCCCACTACTCCCACCCCACTTCCCCCCATCCCCCACCCCCACTGCCCCCACCTCACACTGCACCCCCACCCTTCACACCAACTCCTTTGACCTCCCCCCTTCACCCCCACTACCCCCACCCCAACTCCTTTGATATTATTACATATAGTTATCATATGGTTATGAAGATATAGAGTGGTAAATTATAGATCTAGTAATTTAGGGTTATTGGAATCCAAAATATTCATTTGGTTTAGTGAATTCTGAAAAAGAAGAAATTAGTATTTCTATATTTGATATATATTCATGCAGTTTGAAATAGAGACATGTGAAAGTTTGAAACTACTATTCAAGATAGAATAATTTATATGAACTATGTAAAAGAGTGATAAGACCTAAAAAATTAGTCCTATAACTTTTCTAAAATACGCATATGACCATTCTTTCCATTTCATGATCTACTTCACATTTCATTATCATGAAATATAGCATGGATCCCTCATGATTTAAAGAAGACACTCTAGATGGGGAATGGAAACTTGTCATCATGACTATAACCTTGATGAAAGAAGTGTTAGGGGACTAATATTCATATATTCCTATTACTATAATGTTAGAATAATATCCTAATAATGTCATTTATTGATAACACAACATCATATGGAAACTAATGATTTTTCTCTCCACAAAATTTCATATCTTCCACACACACCATGGGACCCTTTAGTGACCATTTTTGGACGAGTTAATTGCATTAAAGGATCCAATCTGAACCATAAGCCTTCTAATGGTGGAGGAGATTCTATTTTTGACTTTATGGAGAATAGATAGAAGTTGTTGGTGGAAATAATGGCGATTTAAGGCTATATAGGATCCAATTTTGGTCCTATGCCCGATGTCTTGGATATCCATACAAGTGAGGATTCCACTGGGAAAAGGAAATAAATTCATGAAATGAAGGTTCACGATATGAATATTAATGAAATTATTTCATATATTAATGTCCCTATAAATCTATAGATGTTTTAGGATATAAATAAGAATTAAGAAATACTTGATACTTTATATTCCCAAAACTTATTCATTATGTTTGATGTTTTAATCATGACATGTCTATTTCTATATCGTATCTTAATTGATAATATTTCTTAAATCATTTGGACAAAGGGAACAAAAATTCCATGTCATTCTCAAGTGATATAAATTAAAATATTATAATTGTGTGTGGAGACATCCTAAGAGCCTTCTATACTAATCTCTGAGAAAATTGAAGTGTCTCTCATATGTATTTCCATACTCAGAATACTAAAACAATGATAGAAAGTGACACCTCCAATAACGTTCTTAACCAATCAACAAGTAAATATTTTTAACTATATCTATTGTCTCCTTTATCTCTCTATTTATCCTAAACCAATATTAACAACTTCCTACATTTATCTTTCACTACCATGGACATCGATAGCCGGATCAGAGGGGGTGGTATCCATATCCACTCAACCAATATCTCATGGAGAGGGTGATGTTACTAAATGTAAAAAAATATGATTCATGTTAGTGTGAATTGATTCTAGATTACAATTATCCTTCCGAAAGTGTCTTCAAGATGAAAAAAAGTTCAAATTATGGTATTCTTGGTTTAGAGTAACCCTTACCAGTTCACATGCTGGAATGGGTGAATCATGATAGAAGGAAGCGAATAGGGTTCGTCTGCAAAAGTAGGGGCGAGTAGGGTTCCTTCGACAAATATGGAGAGGGTAGGATTTCATGAGAGTAGGGAATGTGTATAATTCCTTTGCATGTGCCTATATTGGGAGAGTATGGAGCGAATCACGAGAGTAGCGGGGGGTTCAATAATCCGACCATTCGGAGGGATTCGATCTCAGTAGGCAGGGAGATAGATTAGATTGCGGAAGGTAGGGAGACGACACTTAGATTGTGCAAGGTAGGTAGAGGCTTCGATTGTGCGAGGAAGGCAGAGGCTTCGATCACAAGAGGATCATGAGAGGTAGGAGAATTGTGAGAGGTAGGGAGGTTCGGGCTAATTACATAGTGGGATGTGGCCACAGTTCAGATAAAAACTATGGGGGAATACTTCTCTATTTCCACAATTAATTAAACTGTGGCAATACAAGTTTGGAAGTATCAATATATTCTAGTTGTGTTTCTACATAATCTTGAATACTCAAAGAACACTTTAGGGTTATTAAAAGAAGAAATATACTATCTTAGTGATGTATTATATCAGTGTACCGCATGAATCTAGTTTGGTTTTCATGAAGGAGAACCGTGACATCGAGTACCTATTATACTGTGAAAAGAGGAAGAAAGAAATGAGGTAGTGAGTTCTATGACTAAACACAAAAATGTGAAGAGGATAATATTTATGATCCCATGCACATATAACCACATATAATAGTTTTAAGATCATAGAATAATCTATGTGTATACAAACATGAACAAGGAATAGAAGGTAGTCAGTGAATAGAAATTGAGAAGCATATAAAACAATAAGAATAAAAAAATGATTATATGAAATAGACTAAGTTCTTTCAAGGTAAATATTACATAAAAATATTATCAAAACTATAGTGTGATTTATTTTCATAAATATTTTCTACACAAAGAAAAATATAAGAGAATTTATAAAATTATAATTGTTTATATTGTGTATTGAGGAATTCTGAGATATCCTATACTACACATTCATATTATTCTAACTGAAGAAGAAGAGGTAGTTATTTATTACTGTATATACGAGACAACCCTTTGATTTCTATATTTGAGTTATCCCTTGTTATTACTATAATTTAAGGAATTTTATTAGAAATATTTTTGTCTATTGAAGAAGACTTTCGCTACACTACTGATCACTTTAGAAGGGAGAGGTTGATATCTTGTAGTATTGTGATTCAAAGATAAATCTTACATTATACCTAGTTGGTGTTAATAGAACAGGTTCAAGGTCATACATTTTCCTATTCTTTATTTGATAATAAAAAGGAATTTGTGTGTGAGTGGTACAATAACCACTATACACTAGGAATGTAGTCATCCACACTATAGGTGAACCTCATTAACAAAACTTGGTGCCCATTGTGCTTTACTGTTTTATGTGCATGATTTTTAATTATAGGTGTAGACAAAAAATTGATATATTTAAGGAATAGGTAAAATAGGTAAATAAATGGATAAAAGTTTAATGTGATAAAAATTCATCCCATACCTATCCATGAGAATTATAATAATTCAAGGTTCATATTGAAAAATTATATGGGATGAATTTCACATTTTAGAGGGAATAGATTAAAGACTATCTATTCCAGAAATATTTTGAGATCCAGTTGAAGAAAATAAAAATTAATAGAGAAATTAAAATGGTAAAGACTCAAAAATAAGGAACCAAGGGTAGTTTAGATGATATTGGAATGGAATGTTATCTTCAACATTTAGGAGGTGAAGAACACTAAGGAGCTTATGGGGACTTTAGTTGACATGTATGAAAAGCTAACTTCTATGAAAAAATAGTTTCTAATGTGACAGATTTTTTTCATGAAAATATCAGAAGGAAGGATTGTGGAGGACCATGTAAATGATTCAACATTGTTCAATGTTATTTGGAATCTATATGACTGAATTTTGGAGGGCCTACCAGGGATATGATTATGCTTTTATCACTCTTAGAATCACGGGATGTGATGGTTACCGTTGTAAGTAAATATAGTAGTAAGACTAAATAAGTGTTTGAGTATGTTCATGATATTATTATGAATGAGGAGATTAGGTAGAAGAAAGTCAAAGAACCCACTAGAACCATGTTCAATGTAGAAGATAGTGTATGTTCCATTCAATAGAAAAGTTGAAAGAATGATGAATAAAAGAGGGAAATATGTCAAGGAAACTCCGCTAAGACCAAACCCATATGATGAAATTATGGTAATAAGGGACACATAAAGAATGATTTTAGGGATCAAATAGTTAATTAAAGAAGATAATATTTTGAATGTTTTTCAAATACCACAATTGAGGGGTGATTCACCCAAATTAACCCTATGGGTTGAAGTGGTCACTTACAATATGGATAGGGTGTCAAATCTATATAGACCAAATAAGTGAAACTTGAGACAAAAAAATATTTTTAAGGGTTTTGTATATGTTATGTATAAATATTTAGGGAGAGTTTATTTAAATAATAAATACAAAAATATCTAGATTAAAATAATTAATGGATATAGGTGTATCTGAGGTTGTTTTTAGGGTTAGATCAGATAGATTTTTTTCTTAGAAAATTTCAGCTCAATAATTCAATAAGTATCCATTCAATAAGATAAAATAAAACCCCATAATTTACTGACTTATTCCCTATAAAATTCTAAATCTAATAACCTAATAACAAAGATAATCAATTTTATGATCACTCTAAGGTATATGATCATATCAATAATAAAAAATTATAGTTTTTAAATTTAACAAAGACAAATAATAAAATAATTCATTGATTGGAACTCTAAAATTAAAAAACTAATTATAGGTATAAATCACTTCAAATAACATTAAATAAATCCCACAAAACTCCCTAAAATCAACCCATAATAGGGAAAACCTTACATTGATGTAAACCTCTCAATAAAAGATAAATATTGACGTGTAACAGTGGGACTGAAGAAGAGAAAAATAGTCAAATAATAAGAAATCCACCATTTTGTGAGGTGTTTCACAAGTTAAAAAAATGATATCACATAAGAATAATAATTAAGAGTAAGGTATGATTTTAATTATAAAAATAGAGTGAGTTTGGATAACTTATAAATGAAGAACATAACTATAATGAGAAAATGACAACATAACATTACATGAAGAAAAAGAAGCAAGATACCCCAATTCCCTCTAATGAATATTCGTTAAATATATCTTTAGAGTACCTTTATTTTATAATATGGATATAAAATCCATCCCATTCATTAATTTTACCTGAAAGGGTGGTTGAAAGTGGGTACATACTTGATTTTCCATCAATCCCAAGGTTTCATGCATGCTTTTCTATCTCTTCGTTATCATTCTAGAGCAACCTTAAAGTTTAGTGAATTATAATGGTTCATATAAGAATAATTTTTTCCCAATATTTCTTCTAATATCTAGTAAAATTTCTTCCCAATTTTATAAGAAGTTTTGGTGTTATGATAGAAATGGTGGAATGATGTTTTGAGCCATAAAATATGGCCCAAAATTTAAACTTCAACTCAGGATATCTAGATAACCTTGCAAACAGACAAATTAGATTAGGTTATAATTGAATTAAATATTCTTCATGAATTTTATATCTTATGTTAAAATTTTATCTTCATTTAATGTGAATTATGGGATCTTATTCCATTTTATTTCTAAATATTCCAATTTTATGTGCCCTAAAAATTATAGATTCACAGATCAAAATGATCAAATTACTTTATGAATCTCCCATTCCTCTAGAAGAAAAAAATATTCCCAAAACTTTTTGTTACTTTATCTTGAAAATTAAAATTAAAACCATAACTAGAGATTATTTTAAAAATTAATTTTTTAATGGGATGAGATTAATATATTTTTAACAATAATTGGGTATATAACGAGAAATGGTGTTTAAATTATAAAATTAAATAACATTTCATTTTATGAATAATGAAGAAAATAAAAAATAATCAAAATTTAACGGAAATTATCCACTTTCAGTAGCTAGTGACACTCCCAAACTTGATTTTTTATAGTCTCAAGCAAATTAATAGCCTATTAAGATCAAAATTAAATTCCTCTATATGAACAAATTTTGACATACAATGTTTGACATAATTAACTCACATAAAACAATCACAAATTTCATAAAAATACACTAAAAAAAACCAAATTTTCAAGAATTTCCCAAGACCAATACCATTCCTTTGTTAAAATCATCACTACCCTTTATACAATTATAATTAAGAAAAAATATATGTTGTGCATCAAAAAAACATGGGGGTATATTTTTATTCAAGTGAAAAATATGGAATCTCTAGGTGGAAATCACATTTCAAACTTAAAATGAGTATCCATTTTTTATATTTTTTTAATCACAATTGAGATGAATAGATAAACTTCAGGAAAGAAAACTATAGAGTCACTAACCCCAAGTGTGGTATGCCACACATTATGTCAATTCAATTATCTATAATAGAGATATAAATACTAACTATGGGAAAGGAAACTATGGATTCACTATCGTAAAGTATTTAATACCACCAATTAGGTTAAAACATTGGTCTACTTGGTCATTTTATTATTATTATTTTCATTTTTTTGGATACTCAAATTAAACTTAAAGTGACCCCAAATCATATGTTATGAGGAATGGATCCCAAGAACTAAAAATCATACCTCATAATCTAAAGTAAGTTAATTGTGAAATTTTTATTAAATGAATGAAATTATAGATAATTAAAAATCAAATCAGACAACCATGCTTACCAAAATTTTTTCTAATGAACTTAAACCTATAAAAGATCAGAATGAAGGCTTGAAAAATAATTTGAAATTAAAATTTCATGTTTAAAAAATTATATAATCACATTTAAGGATAAAAAACAATTTTTTCATAAAATCCAATTTTTTTTCATAAAATATAATATTTTCACCCCTTAGATTAGAATTTTACTTCCCAGAGTATGGAAAGAAAAGATAATGGAGATCTCAAAACTAGAAAGAAGGTGGAGGA
This sequence comes from Viscum album, assembly GCA_963277665.1. NCBI lineage: Eukaryota > Viridiplantae > Streptophyta > Magnoliopsida > Santalales > Viscaceae > Viscum > Viscum album. The sequence continues at coordinate 2,022,337,576 of OY728127.1, forward strand.
GAGAAGTAAAGTAATGAAATTATGGGATAAATAACCCAATTTGAAGATAAAGAACCAATAAAAATAAATTAATCATTATACTCTATGTCACACATAGACCCTTCATGAATGATTGAAGATTGAGTTTGAACTCTGGAATTCATGTAGTTCAATTATAAACTGTTAACTTCTTCATATCCTAAATCATACACACAAACAACATTATTTAACCATGGAAACCCTAAGGGGTTACCTTAAATAAAAAAAATCAAAAATAAAATAAAATAATGATTAAAAATATTTTTTTAATTTTTTTATTAGATAATGGAAAAAACAAAATAAAATAACTAAAAAGAAGTCATTTTGACTCCTGGAAAGTGCCAAGTTTAAAGTCATTAGCATGACATGGACCCCCCGAACTTACCCAATTTTTTTTCAATATATTTAGAATTTCATTTTTTATCACTTACATTATATTTGGATTGAGACCACTCTATGGTTGGTGTAAAAATTTAGAATCTGATTCAAGAACAATCCTATGTGTTGCGATGAGTAGGCTAATCCTAGGTTTATCAGAAAGGGCCCATCCAATTACTTTCTTATGTTTTCTAAATACATTAAGAATAATTTTATATTGGTTGGATTTTATGGAATATGAATTGAAAATAGGAAGGGTTTGGTTTTTACATAATAATAAATACTTAATTGAGGAGGATGAGACCTTGGTATGAAGTTCAGGTTGGTCAAAATTACATGATCTAGATTCAAAATTGGAATCAGGATTGATTGATTCCTTTGAAACTATTTTTTTAGCCACAAAAATTTCTACTTAAATGTATATAATTAGTATAAACTCTATGATCATGATTTATCCGAAGGGTTTTCTGATTTTTTATCACAAAAAATCATCAAAGGAGATATATTTAGGTGATTCAAGCCAAGTAGAAAAATTTCCCTCACATGAAAAAAGAAAATCAATCTCCTCTTAACTTACACATACATCATTAATTTCATAGTTTTTCTAATGTACACTTTCAATAATACCTATAAAATTCACCTTATGAACCTCCTTATCATCACCAATTTGAGATCTTGTATTATAAATGTTGAGTTTGAAGATCATGTTCTCAATGGTTATAGTCATGTTTCTATTCCCAACTTGAATGCCTAAGTTGATTATTTCTAAGAAGGTATGACCAAGGATGATTGGAGTTTGATCCCTAATAACTAAGTATGAGCGATTTTAAAGGAAAATAATGATATACATGTAATAGAAATTTTTAAATTTTGAAAAAAAATCCTTTAAGATACCCTTAGGTGCTGAAACACTATGATCAACAAGTTAGAGAGCGACAAATGTGGGTTGAAGGTCCTTAATCCCTAACTAATAGTACACGAAAAATAAAACGAGTTTAACACTAGATCAAAAATCATATAGATCTTTGATAATTTTTCTCTTAAAGTTTAATTTTTTTTAAGGATAACCATGGTCCTTTAACAAAGGAGGCATGGTTCCCTAGATAGTGGTTATCACATTAGCCTCTAAAAGGAATTAATTCTTATAAGAGAAACTCATTTTGAAAGTATACAAGTCATTAAGGTAATTTGAGTAGGAGGGCATGGTTTAGATTACATAAAGAAGGGGGATATTGAATTTAACAAGATAAAATAATTCTATTAATGTTTCACTCAGCTTGGTTTTGGATTTTTCCCTAATTCTTTGAGGGAATAAAGCAACTTTTTGGATTTTTTGGGAGGTATTGGTTATTAAATGCTCTCCCCATATCTATATGATTCTAAGGGTGGTTATTTAACATTATCATGATATTTTAAAGCCTCATATGAATTATAAATGGTTGGCTTATGTTTTTTAGTGGTTTTTTCACTCTTTAAGATAATCAAAACTTTGAGTTTCTTATGAGTGTTTTGAGTGTAACTAGATTCTCCCCTTAAGAAATATGAAAATAATACCTGAGTGGGCATGAGTACCTTACCAATTTTGATTCTTTGTAATTAAAATTTTAGTAATGAAACCTCAAAATTAATTTCCTCTATTTTCTTTCATAATTGATCAAGTACTGGTTGTTTAATAAATTGGACAAAGGGTCAAGTTGGTTGTTTATCCCCAGAGGATATTTTATCTATTAGATGGGTTATTGCATGGAATGATGGAATTTAACTAAAGGATGTTAGAATTGGGATTTTTGGGATTTAAATTGGATATTAATTGGGAAGTTTTTTTATAGGTTAAGGATTTATACCTTGCATTTGATTGAGTTACTGATTATACCTCCAACAAAATCTTAGACAGTCATTTCACCTTAGATTTATTTTTTTCCACATTAAAGATTTTAAAAATTTATAGAATTGATCTCTATAGATGGACCTCCTAGAAGGACCTCCTTGATTAAAGTAATGGTTGAGAAATTATTGGTTCTATGATAATTTTTTTCACAAATAATGCAAACAGGGCCAATAATTTTAACTCCATGGACATTCCTACGATCCATCTCTTTAACTTTACTAAAGAGAGATGCAAGTTTATTATAGAGGCTTTTGTTATCCTTAAGAGTGTGCATAACACTATATTTCGTAGGTTTATCATAGTATGGATAGGTTCCCCATGTTTGGTTTTATTCATGAGAAATATCTAGATACTTGTAAGCATCATTAGGGGATTTTTAAGGTATTTTTAAACATCATTTCTATGAATTATTTGTTTCTTAGACCCAACCCTTCATAAAATATTTGAATTTGTTCTGGGATTGAAAAACCATGGTTAGGTACTATGGATAGGGTATATTTAAACATTTCCTAAGTTTTCTAAAACGACTCTCCCTATTTTTCAACAAATTTATGAATTCTATTTCTAAATATAATTATTTTATGGAGGGGAAAGTATTTTTTTTGTAAAATTATCTTTATAATTGGTTCTAGTAATGGATGGATATTATAGAAACTCAGATTTTTCATACATTACTATTACATAATTTTTAAGACAACCAATATAATAGCGATACAATCTTGGATCCGAAGGTTTAGTGTCTTGGGAAAATTTGGCTCATACAAAATTGTACATAATAAAAAAAATTTATTTAAATCATTATTCTTTATCCTTCTAAAATATCATGTTCACCTTAGTACATGTAATCACTTGAGGATATACATCAATGAAAGGGGTGAGCTAAAAGCCTAATAAGATGAGGAATAAGGGAAATGAATCAAAATTAAATGGGTGCGCATAATCAATATCATCATGTCATAAGAATAGGATCATCATCAAAATAATGAGGGAAAAATTTGATAAGGTCATGGAATTTGGAATATACATAATAATGAAACTTTATAACATAATGGTCAAATACCACACATAGTTGTGAACAAAGATAAAATCATGTTAATTTATAACATATATGTATAATCATATCATTATAAATGTAAACAAAGATAACATCATGTTCATGCATAATACAAATTATCTCATGAGATACATCACATTACCCAATTCATTATAGGAATATATAATTTTGGTCCAACCCATCATATTATAAATGTTCATAATCATGCACTCTACATAGAACATATAACAATAATAGTCATGAAATTACCCATGGAAAGGAATGAGTTTCATAAGGATTTCATAAAGAACACTTTCATGAATAAACATTGGGGTTACAAAATTAATAATTGAAAAATATGTAGCCTAAACATCATCATTATTCAGTGAAGAAGAGAAAACTTAAGATGAGTCAAGGATGTGTTTTGGAAAGAAAAATATTTTTGAAAAATCATTGCATTTGGCTTAAAAATAATTTTAGAAAGGTGAAAAAAATTTATTTACCCAAAAATAAAAGGCAAGAATAGTGAAATAATATTTAATAAATATTAGGGGAATATCCATACTAAAAATGATGATAAATATGGATGACTTAAAGAAAAAGGAGTTGGGTTCAATAATCCCTTCACCTTAATTCTTGCTTTATTTTGTCTTTTTTACACTTCCTAAATAATAAAATTAGGTTTATTAAAACATTTAAATATAAGGGAATTATTTCCATTTTTTTCAATATTTATAAATTATAATCATTTTATTGTTTTTATCAATTCCCTTGGTTAATGTAAAATGTTTTGTTATCATGTTTTCCTTAAAAATTTCCCATTTTTCTTCATTTTCAATTTTTTTTGTTCAAGGTCATTTATACATAAGTAGAATTAATTACATAATAATAAAATACATATATTTAAAATTTTATATATCATAAGTAATGTTTTATAAATATAAATAAGGTTGGTGATAAGGAAAGAATTTTTAAAAGTCCTCATTGGCGGTTAACTGACCGTTATCGGAAACGTTGTCCGAAGGAGGAGAAAGAGAGGTATAAAATATAAATACTTAAAAAATATAAATTTTAAAGTAGGTTATCATCATTAATATAATTTTATAATACTTAATAATTAATATTAGAAGATTTTTTTTGAAATCAACTAGGAAAAAAAGATAAGAGATGAGGAAAATAAGAGAAGAGTTGATAAAAACTTACTATTTTCTCGAGGTTGTTTCACTTGTATGACACTAGACTTCCTTGATGAGTATAGTTGGTATACTAAAAAACATAAATAAGGTTTATAAGGTCTTAAAATAGAGTATTTGGGTAGATATTGAACTTTATTAAGTGAAATTGAAGTGGTTTTCCAAAGGGGGGAGATGAGTTATTTATACTTGAGGAGAGGGGAATTTTTGAGTTAAAATATTGAATAAAAAAATATATCCAAGGTAAACCTTATAATAGTGATATTTTTGACATAACAAAACACATATAAATATAATATAATGTTTTTAGGACTTTAAACCCCTTTAGAAACTGAATTCATTAATTTATTAAAAAGGAATGTGGAATAAATGAATTTTTTTTAATGGAATACTTTTAACTTTAGACTTTGGAAAGTAATTTTTAGTTTTGGAAAACATGTTTATTGTATTTTAATTACTCATTTATAAAATTAAATATGTTTTGGTTTAAAGAACATTTATTAGGTTATTATATCTTGAATGATGTAATTTAAAATACATTGGTTATAAAAAGCAGCATTTTTTTACTATTCACATGAAAATTGAAGTATTTTTGAAAATTACCAAAAAATAACCCTTGTAAAATTTAAAAATGAATATTTAAAAATGAAATTAATTTTATAATTTTTTTTCTAACATAGATAATTTTAATTTTCAATATTAAAATAATCATTTTTAGGAAATACTATAAAATACAGTTTTTTAATAATGTTCTTATATTTTATTTGAGTTTTTTGAGAATGATATTTATTTTTACTTAAATTAATCATGATAAATATTATTCATGTTACATTTTATTATTTTGAGTTCAAATTTCAATTCCAACGATCTGGTTACTATTCCCAATGGCCATGTTACTATTCTAATGGTCATATTACCATTACAACACTCACCTTAACTCCTATAAATACTAATACAATCCTTCATTAAAAATTCACTAAAATTACTCCCATGGTTATATATTTTCATTTTATATAATGTTTATTGTTTTACAAATATTTTGTTTCATTTCTATAGTTTTTTTCATATGAGGGAAGATTCTAGCCGATCATGGTGATCCAAATTTTCGCATTATAGTTTTTCTATTTTATATTTTTATACCCTTGTAATATTTATTATTTTAATGGGTTTAGTAATTGAATAATGTAACAATTTTAATTAATAAATAATGTTTTATTGTTTTATCTATGTGTTTCATGTGTATAATAATACATAATATAATACAATATATATTTATTTCTAAAAACAAATATCATTTATAAACTCTTGGTTATTATATTATCCCCCCTTTAGCAATTTAATCCTTGAAATTTTAACTCATATTTTTGGTTCAGAATATGTGAGGGTACTTCTGTTTCATTATTTCTGTAACTTCCCCAAATCTGGCACTCTTTCACGTGGCTGAAAAGGGTTTATTACCGGACCTCAAGTGCACCTCCCCTACACCAAAGGCTGATGACTAACAACGTGGATGTGGATAGTATAGTGGGGAGGATATACTCTCTAGGTATGAAGTTCCATAGTAGTTGAAAAATAATTATAGAATTAAAATAATAATCAAAATAAAGACAATAACGGAAGACAATAATAATATCCAACTAAATAATCCAATAATAATAAAGGAATAATGTAATTATGTGCTCAAATGTAACTAAATTTCATGCTAGAATAATACAAGAAAAATACTAGTAGAATCAAATAAAATACTCAAGGTCCCGGGTCCTAAGCCCCCTACCGGTACCATTTCCAAACTTTAGCACAACAATAAATAAGCAATCAACTGCAAGGCCCCTTATCCTTGCCTAAACCTGCATCCATGAAATCTTCTCAGGTGTCAAACGACATCCCAAATAGGGTGTGAGTATAACTCAGTAGGTCGACACCAATGTGTCTAAATTAAACCAACCTGATAAGAAGTGTATTCAATAAAGCAATAAATAGGTGTATTAAATTAATTCAACAATTGATAAAATACCACAACAACCTACTTTGAAGCGACACCAGAATAAATTTGATCATGTCTTATGACCATGCCAACCATATTCAAACAACCAAGGTAAAAATATGCTTTAGCACCATGTTGAAATAACTCTGAGCATGTATTACGACCATAACAACCATAACCAATCTAGGATAAATCCCTATAAGCATTACAACATATCTAGGTAGAATCCCTATAAGAATTACAACATTTACAGGTCAAATCCCTATAAGCATTTCATTATGGGGACTGGGACAAGCCCACTCACTATAAGCATAACAACATATTCATGTGCAAGTTCATAGGCCTAGCCTGTTATATAAGCATCTCATCGTATAACATAATCCCTATCATAGAACATGGATATAATAATATCACATCATATATCTCAATGGTTAATTATGATAATTAGAATTATTATTTCAAATTCAACATGAAATTCAATTAAAAATTGATCAACAATTATGAAAATAAGAAATACTCCACAAAATAGGGATTCTATAACAAGAAATCACCCTAGGTATCATGTCATGCTAAGCATAATTGAAGAAACTATCCAATTATAAATCCATTTGAAACCAAAGGAGTTCATGAGATAATCTCATTCAGTTATTTAATTAATTTGGGCATACACAACGAGGACGCAATCTTGATATTTCATTAACTTGGAATTATCAAACCATAGGGTTTAAAGTTTAGACCTGCTATCTTATACCGACGATCCAACAATGCTTCCTATAACCAATTCCCATGAGGAAGAGGGTGTGTATGATTGTGAAGGGGTTACGAGATCAAATCTTTATCAAGATCAAAACCAAAAATGAAATTGGGTAAAGGATTTAACCACGACGGTTGGAGAACCAAAGTGAAAAAGGATGAAATGGGACCAAAAGGACTTATAAGGGATCGATCACATGAAAGGGACATCAAGAAAGGGGTTCAACACTCCAAAATCACCTGGAGGGTCATTCTTGGTCAAGAGGAGAAGAGATGCAAAATTTTTCTAAATAAAATCATCCTCACAACATGTTTAAAAGAGCATATCAGGCATTTACACGTTATGTAATACAGTTACATGTCGTGTAAATGTTTTCAATGGTATTCACCAAAAACCCACCACCTGATATTTATTTTATTAAAACCCAATAATAATTACATGATGTGTAAATTTTCTACAGTTGAGTTTTCATCCCATTATTCCTTTAACTCTCCAAACCTCCTTTAAAGATCCTCAACTTACCAAGAATCCATTTTAACACTTAGTACCATCTATATTCGGACTCTATTAATTAAAAAAATCACACATCCATGAACTTTAGGTCATTTTCCCCAAAAAAGGATCTCTATTTCCAAACAATACATTACCACCAATGCTTAAACAAAAAACTCAGAGAGAAACGTACCTGGGAAAAGACATGATCTTAAAACATCCCCACCTTATAAAAGCTCATTCCCGAGATTCCCCAAGCATCACTATGAGGTCTCATATAAAAATAATGGCCATTGTGTTTTCATATCAGAATAACTCTCAAAGGTCTCTTCCTAAACTCTCCCATTCTTCCACTGCACTTGAACCAACATCATAGTCCGACCCTAAATATATTTATCGCTATAATCCACAACCCATATTGGATACTCCTAAAAGGATGAATTAGAAAAAATCTCGATGTCTACTAATCCTATCACATGGGAAGGGTATGAATGATATATTTATAGTTTAAACATGTAATTCATGACATTGTAGTGTTATGGAAGGGATAAATGGTACACCACTAGACCGACCCTTGCCACTATTTCAAATGGCCTGACAAACCTAGGCGCTAGCTTTCCCTATTTCCTGATTCAGCACTGTCCCAACCTAGGAGACAACTAAAGGAAAAAAATAATGATCAAAATCAAACTCCAAAAGTCATCTCTGATGACCAACATATGATTTATACCTTCTCTATGTGGTCACCAACCAATTCCTAATCAAATGAACCTATTCAAACTTATCCTGCATGAGACTAGGCCCAATAAGTGCCGACTCACCTACCTCGATCCAATAAAGAGGTGAATGAAATGACCTTCCATACAAAGCCTCAAAAGTTTCCATTTTTATTGATTCTTGGAAGCTATTATTATATATAAAATCCACAAGTTATATATTTTTATCCCATAAACCACCAAAATCCAAAACACAGGATCATAACATATCCTCTAGAACATGAATAGTCCACTCAGATTGACCATCAGTTTATGTATGATAGTCAATGCTTAAAATAACTTATGATCCTAGAGATTTTTGAAGACCCTACCAGAAATGCGATGTGAAATGAGGATATCTATCTGAAATGATACTAATTAGAACACTGTGAAATCGATCCACCCCACACACATAAATATTTCCCAGACATTCAACCGTAAAAGTTTTCCTGATAGGTAATAAGTTGGATACATTTGTTAGACGGTCTAAAAAAACCCATAAAAAATTATTCTTATGGGTCATCTTGGGTAATACCCTCACAAAATCCATTGTGACATCATCCCATTTCCAATCTGAGATGGATAAAGGCTAAAAAACCCAAATGGCCTCTAATGCTCGTCTTTCACCTTCTGACAAGTGAAGCATCTATCCATGAATCTTAATGCATCCTTCTTCATTCCCAATCACCGGTACTATTTATGGAGATCAAAATACAAATTTGTTAAACCAGTATGTACCACACATCTAGAAGCATGAAACTCCATCAACAGCTCCTCATGTAAGCCTATTGGAACCCATACCTGTCCAAAAAAAGAGAATTTCCACTGTTGAGAGACCATCCTAATGTCATCTCCCCACCATATAATTCTTCTCACAGAATTGATCCCTCTATATTAGAAAACTAACGAGACTTAATTTGACCCAAAAACATGGGTATAATAAATGTCAAATTTAGAGATACACACCCCTGAAATTACAGAACATCTAGAGGCATGTCTGCAAAAAAGGGCCATTATTTTACACTCATCTCACAAGACTCCTGTACTTCTTTTATTTGTGTCTTTCATCTCAAAGCATTGAAAATGATATTTCCCTTTATTGGTGTATAATAAAATTCAAAGTCGAAAGATTGAAGATACTCGACCCACCTCCTCTATTAAAGGTTCATGTATTATTGAGAAAAGATGCACCTGAAGCTTTTGTGATCCGTGTATACCATGAAACTCTCACCCATGAGATAGTGTCTCTAAAATCTCAAGGCATGTACCACTAACTCTAACTCCAGATCGTGAGTAGGGTAATTCCTCTCATGAGGTCTCAGTTTCCTAGAGCCATAAGAAACCACACAACCCTATTTCATTAGAACTACTCCAAGTACAACAACATATGCATCACAGTACACAAAATATGCTTTACCTGGCACTGATAAAATGATAATAGGTGCTGATGTCAACCTGTCTTTCAGATCTTGTAAAGCTCTTTTGTAAGCATCATACCAATCAAAATTCAACCTTTCTTGGTAATACCAAACATTATTACTTCCAAATAGGATAAATATTGGATTAAATGATGGTAATAACCTGCTAAACCCAACAAACTCTGAATTTTGAAGATGTTATTAGGTTTCTCCCAAGATATCATAGCTGTGACTTTATCTAGGTCCACTAATACTTCTATATCTAATATGGAATGTCCCAAGAAGTTCACTTTATTTATCTATAAAATTAATTTAGTTAGCTTGGCATAAAGATAATTCTCTCTCAATGTACTCAGGATGATTTCAAGATGTGTGGAATGATCGTCTTCTAACTGGGAGTACACTAAGATATAAACGATGAAAACTACCAAAAACTGATCTTGAAAAGAATGAAAAATCCAATTCATTAAGTATATGAATACCATAGGTTCATTAGTCAACCCAAATAACATCACTAAGAATTCATACAATCCATAGTTTCTCCTAAAATCAGTTTGAGGCATGTTTGATAGTGTAACCCTTAACTGAGGATATCCTGATCTCAATCCATTCCTAGAGAAGATCTTATCACCTATCAACCAATTGAAAATATCATCAATGAATGAAAGAGGATATTAATTCTTGATTTTCATTTCATTAAATATTTGATAATCCACACATAAATGCAAATATCCCTCAATATTTTTGGAAAAGATAACTAGATAACCCTAAGGATATATGCTCGTCCGTATGAAGCCTTTAGATTCTAGATCTTCCAACTGAGCCTTCAACTCCTAAAGCTCTGCTAGTTCCATTCAGTAAGGTAGGGTAGAAAATATCTCTACTTCTAGAACCAACTCGATCATGAACTTGACCTCTTGCTTGAGTGGTAAACCATAGAACTCGTCAGGAAAAAAATCACGAAAATGGTCTACCATAATAGGAAAAGAATCCTACTACATTTCACTATTATCTAGAGTAAGCCCTACTATTTGAGCCACGATACAATCCAATCTGCACTAAATTGGTCCTACATGACTAGCCTTAAGATACTACTCACCCTAGTGAGAATATATGCTTCCTTCTAGAGATAGGAAAGTAACTATACTCCTGTAATAGTTGATATGATCCTGGTATAGGACTAACCAATATATACCAAGAATTAAGTCAAAACCTATCATTTCCAGCACAAACAGTTCCCAAAATAAATGATAACCACCAATTTCTAGAGAACACACCTTACAATGTTTGATATTTTATGAATGAACTCCCAAAGGCATGCCAATGGTTAAAACAACATCTAAAATTTCCACTTACAAGACCAAAACATTTTAAAAAAGAGTATATAGAAAATAATGTGATGCTCCTGTATAAAAAACACAAGTTAAGGTAGATGATACAAGAATTGTACATCTGATGGTAGATGGTCCTGCATCCACATTAGCCGAAGTAGTTTTCATAATGTGAAACTGACTTATCCCTCCTCCCTGGGCTCTAGTATGACTACCCTGAGCTATGTCCCTTGATTGATATTTTTTCTCTTGCACTGGGGTACCATGTCTCCTACCTCATACTGAATGACCTGTGGAACTCCAGCTACCCAAATGATGAGGTGTCGCTGATCCCCTTCTCGATTCCGATGCTTGTCCTAATTCTTTGCCACTACTCTTCTACATAAAGTAAGAAAAAATCCTCTAAATATGGACTAGTATTCCACAAATGTGACACTCGACTATGGGGTAAGGACACTCTGAGCACTTGTGATCAAAATTTCTACACTAATTGCACTGGAATAGAACATGTTCTTGATATGGTAGTCCATTGCCCCGACTACTCTTCCCATTACTGCCTTGGTGGAAACTATCATAATGATTCTTCTTACCACTTGGAGAAGAACTTCTAGATCGCTCTGCTGAAATATCATGGCCACTACTCGGGGCCTCTCTTAGATCCCCTTCTGTGATGAGAGCCTGATTCATCACATATTAAAAGATTCTTAAATATAAAAAATTTACCTATGATGTAATCTCATAATGAAGACCATCCTATAAATGTCTCAACCTAGAGATCTCATTAGGTGCCAAAGATGACACAAATCATTGTAGGTTGGTAAAACATCTTGCATAGTCCAATACTAACAAAACCTACTACGTCAGATGCATGAACTCATGATATTTTTCATCCCTAAACTTTTTGAGATTGAAATGGCTCAAAAACTTTATCTCAAAGTCCTTATAAGATATCTCATTATGCTTACTATATTCTTCTTGAATATCCCACCAATTCTTGAAAGGTCCACAAAGCATATACATAGAAATATTTAACCTCCTATATGAAAGTGTCTCAAGATTCTTTAGGATTTTATATATTGACTCAATCCAGATCTCGACTACATGGAGTCCCCATTCTCTAGTAAACACAGGTGGATGCTGAAGCTAAAACTATATTTTTAGCTAAAACCTCGAAGGAACGGTACAAACAGTCTCCCTTTCCATAGATCCCATAACCCTTGGGAAGATTCTACCAAGATGAAAATCCATATACTCCTCAGGAACTATAGAAAGTTCCTGTTCAGCTGCATTAGGAGCATGCTGATTTCCACTCTCCTAATGCTCAAGTCAAAGATGATGAGGAGGCATTTTCTCTATAAGAAAAAAACACACCTTATAGAACTGGATAACAACAAGGTCAACCTAACATGTGACTGTAATAAAGAAACACTAACTTCTAGTCTCTCTATACATCGCTTACAAGTACTTTATCATTTCAAGACAACTCATTTTATTTATCCAGTGAAATATCTTATCATTGTTCAACAGGCAAGTATATACTACATGAAAATAATAGATATGTCCCTATCATGAACAATACATGTCAATATATACCTATGTGCCTATTATGATGCATTTATTCTTACCTCGTTCCATACCAGACCATGACTATAATCTTAAGAATTAATAACATCATAAAACAATAACCACACACAACATGTGAATCACACAAAGTGAAATAAAATCAACTGTAACAAGAACACAACACAAACAGAAATTCCATCCATGGGTACTTGTATTTTTCCTCATACATGGGTTAGATACTCCCATGCACAAGCTCATTACCAATTCCAAACACATCCTAGTTTACTTTATATCTTTCCCAAATATTAAAGAATAAGAAAAGAATAACCCACTCCTCTGATACCACTTTGCAACGTCCCCAAATCCGGCACTCTATCACATGGCTGGAAAGGGTTTGTTACAGGACCTAAAGAATGCCTCCCCATACCCAAGAGGATACTAACAGTAGTGGGGGTGTGGATAGTATAGTGGAGAGACTATACCCCCTAGGTATTAAGTGTCATAGCAGTATAAAAAATCATAATATAATGGAAATAATAATCAAAGTAAAGAAAATAACGAAAGACAATAATAATATCCAACTGAATAATCTAATTATAATAAAGGAATAATGTAATGACGTGCTGTAATGTAACTAAATTTAGAACAAAAAACTCAAATAAAAGACTCAGGATCTTAGTTCCCAAGCTCCATGTCAGTCCCATCACCAAACTCCATCCCAACAACAAATAAGCAATAAACTGCAAGGTCCATTGTCCTTGCCTAAACCTATATCCATGAAATCTACTCAGGTTAAAAATGGTGGACCAAATAGTGTGTGAGTATAACTTAGTAGGTTGACACCACTATGTCTAAATAAAACCATCCTGATAAGAAGTGTACACAACAAGGTGATAAATAGGTGTATTAAATTAATTCAACAATTCATAAAATACCACAACAACCTGCTTGAATGCTATGTCAGAATAAATATGAGAATTTATTATGACCATTTCAACCATATACAAGTAACCAAAGTAAACAACCTACTTCAAAACAATTCTGAAATAACTTTGATCATGTATTATCACCATACCAACCATAACCAATCTGGGACAAAGCTTTATAAGCATTACAACATCTTCGGGTCAAATCCCTATAAGCATTACAAAATTTCTGGGTCAAATCCCTATAAGCATTATAACATGGGGACTGGGCCGAGCCCACTCACTATAATCATTACTACATATTATTGTGCAAGGAATTGGTGTTGTACTCTGACCGGTGAGGATTTGGTTTGTAATGGGTATTTTCCCACTGGACCCTCGGGTTATTGAATCTTGGGCTTTGGGTTTTCCTGTGGGTTTCATCTCACTGGACCTACTGGTTTTTAATGGGTTTTACCATACCCAAATCAAAAGGGGTTTCTATTGTATTTTCTTTTTTAATAAAGGGGCTTGCCCCCAACCTTTTCACTATTACTGTGAAAGTTCCTAGTACTATCCCATTATATAATAATCTCATCATAGAACACAATCCCTGTCATATAGCATGGATATCACAATATCACATAATATATCTCAATGGTTAATTATGAAAGTTACCATTATTATTTAAAATGACACATGTAATTCAATTCACAATTGATCAAAAATTATAACAATAATAAATATGCCCCAAAATAGGGATTCTATAATAAGAAATCACCCTAGGTATCATGTCATGCTAAAAATGATTTAATCCATTAGCCAGTTATAAATCCATTTGAAACCAAAGGAATTCATGGGATAATCTCTTTCAGTTATTTAATGAATTTGGGCACACACAATGAGGGTGAAATCACAATATTTCATAATTTTGGATATATCAAACCATAGGGTTTAAATTTTATACCACCTACCTTATACCAATGATCCAACAATGCTTCCTATGACCAACGCCCATAAGGAAGAGGATGCGAATGATTACAAAGGGGTTCCGAGATTAAATATTGATCAAGATGAAGACCAAAAATGCAATTGGGTAAAGGATTTCACCATGACGGTTGGAGAACCAAGAGAAGAAGGAAGAAATGGGACCAAAAGGACTTACTAGGGATTGATCGTGTGAATAGGATGCCCAAAAAGGGTTTTGGCACTCTAAAATTGCCTAGAGGGTCACCCTAGGTCAAGAGGAGAAGAGCTGTAGTGATTTTCTAAAGAAAATCTGCTGCACAACATGTTTAAAATAGTAGGTCGGGCATTTACACATCGTGTAATACAGTTACACATCATTTATATGTTTTTAGTGGTATTCACAAAAAAACCCATTGACTTAGATTTATTTTATTAAAACCAACGAATAATTATAGGACATGTAATCCCTTTACACGACATGTACATGTTTTGGATTTGATTTTTTAGCCCATTTTTTCCTTTAACTATCCACACCTCCTTTAAAGATACTCAACTTACCAAGAACCCATTTTAACACTTAGTCCCATTTATAACCATACTCCATTAATTCAGAAAATCATATATTCCTAAACTTTAGGTCATTTTCTCCAAAAATTTCTCTCTGTCTCTGAACAAGACATGACCGCCAAGGCTTAAATGAAAAACTTAGAGAGAAATGTACCTAGAAAAAGGCAGAATATTACATTTTCCTTTGGTTCCCACATCACCTCTTCATACTAATGGTTTTACCACAACACTTTTATAAGGTGAGTTATCTTGTTTAATAGCAATTTGTCTCTATGATCCAATATTTTCACAAGATGCTCATTATACACGTGATCATTCTCCATTTGTACCACTTATTAATTCAATACATGCGAGGGGTTAGTTATGTACTTTATTTGGAGATATATGTAGAACATATCATAAAATTGAACCATATTTGGTGGAAGTGAAACACAATAGGCCACTACTCCTATGTGATCAATGATATAAAAGGATCCAATATACATAGGAATAATCTTCCCTTTCTTTCCAAACCACATGACTCTCTTCCATGGGGATATTCGAAGGAAATTTTTTCTCTAACTTCAAACTCCAAGCCCCTTCTATAGTTGTCATCATAGTTATTTTTACAACACTGAGCAGCTTTTATATACTTTTGGATGGATTAAAACTTCTATGTTATCTCTTACATAAGACAAGGTCCAAGTAAATTTTACTCACCAACTTCAGCCCAAAAATTACGAGTTCTAAATTTCTTCCCATATAAATATTCATATGGATCCATTTGAATACTTGAGTGAAAGTTGTTATATGAGAATTCAAATAATGGGATATATTATTCCTATCCTCCTTTAAATTACATTTATTAGGCTCTCATCATGTCCTCAAGTGTCTGCATAATCCTTTCATATTCTCCATCAGTTTGGGGGTGATAGGTCGTGATGAAATTCAATTCAGTATTAAAATCATGTTGAAAACTTATCTAGAATTTATAAGTGAACCTTGGATCATTATCTAAGATGATTGAAAGTGGTTCCCCATGTAGCCTCACCACTTACTTTTCATATATCTTGGAAATTTGTTGAAGTGAGAAATATTCCTAAATAAAGATGAAGTGGATAGTCTTAGTGAGTTGATTCACCACAAACCATATCACATAATTTCCTTTGGATGTATTTACGATACCAGTGATAAATTCCATGGTTATGTTCTCCCATTTCAATGTGGGTATATGTAATGATTACATAATCACCTTATACTTCTGTCACTCTACTATAACTTATTGACATACCAATTAATTTGAGATGTACTCAACAATATCTTTCTTAACATTGTCCCGCCAAAAGTGATCTTGGAGATCATGGTACAACTTGGTGCTTCCAAGATGGATGGAGAAAGATGAGATATGTAAATTATCTAATAAATCCTTATATATTTCAAGTGATTAAGGAACAAAAATTTTAGTTCCAAATTTAATTGACATCATCATAATTGATATGGAATTCCTGAAGCTTCCATTCCTTTATAGTTTTCACCCTTTTTTGAAGCTCTATATCATACCTTTGGTCCTCCTTGACCTTATCTTGGATAGATGGTTGCGAAATAATTTGGAAAAGGTAGGATGTGTTCCCTTATATTATAATTTCTAGATACATAATTTGTATATCCATGAATATAGGGTATTTCTCAATTCACATCATGGATAAAATAGTAGGTTCTTTTATACTAAGAGCATCAACTACCTTTCTCACCTTTCCTGAATGGTACTAAATAGAGAAATATTAGTCCTTTATCACCTCTAACCATCTTCACTAATGCATTCTAAGATCCTTCTTTGGGAATATATATGTTAGACTCTTGTGATCAATATATACATCACTCTTCTCTCCATAGAGGTATTGCCACCAAATTTTCAAGGTGAAGATCACAAATACTAACTTGAAATCATGCGTAGGGTAGTTCTGCTCATGGATCTTCAGTTTTCATGAGGTATAGGCTATCATATTTTCATTTTTCATGAGTACACAACCCAATACTTTATTTAAATAATAAATGTATATAAAAATCCTTCTAAACTTGATGGTAGTGTGAGTACAAGTGTAGCGATTAGCCTTTTTTTGAGCTCTTTAAAGATTTCTTCACATTCTTCTATCCATACATACTTTACCCCTTTCTATTTTAACTTAGTTAGTGGGATAGAAAATCATGAGAAATTTCAAGCAAGACATCCGTAGTACCCAAATAATCCAAGAAAACTATAGATTTATATGACACTAGTGGTTATAGTCCATTCTTCAATCATTTTTTTCTTTGAAGGGTCTATAAAAATTCCCTCACTTGTGATCATGTTCCCCAATAATGTGACTTGTTGTATCCAAAATTCACACTTTATAAACTTATCATACATTTTCTAATTTATTAATGTCAAAAGCACTATCCAAATATGATCTTCATATTCCTAATTTCTCATGTTTTAGATGATAATATCATAGATAAATACTATAACAAATTTGTTGAGGTAGTCTATAAAGACTCTATTCATTAAATCTATGAAGATTGTAGGGGAATTAGTAAGTCTGAAGGGTATCATTATGAAATCATAGTGTTAATAATTTGAATGGAAAATAGACTTCTAAACATATTCATTATTCACCTTCAATTAATGATATCCAAAATTAAGATCCATCTTTGAGAAGTATTGATATCCTTATAGTTGATCAAACAAGCCATAAATCCTTGGTAGAGGATACCTTTTCATTATGGTGATCTTTTCGAGCTCCCGATAATCAATACATAGTCACATTGATCCATCCTTTTTCTTGATAAAGATAACCGATGCACCCCAAGGTGATACACTAAATCGTATAAATCCATTGTACAAATGATCTTATAAATAGTTCTTTAACTCCTCCAGTTCAATTAAGAAAATACTATTGGGGAATTTGGATATAGGAGTGGCTCTAGGTATAAGATATATTGATAACTCTACCTCATGATCTAGGGGAATACTAGGTAACTCTTTAGGAAATATGTTAGTTTATTCTATAAAAATGGGCATTTCCTTAAGGTTGATGATTTCATTAAACTCAACCATTTGGGTTAGGTATGATTATTCATAGGGTATCATCACCCAATCCATCAAGGGATTATCCAAATAATATTTATGATCTTACTTGCATTCTTATAGGAGAATTGGATGGTTTGGAATATAGAAAGAGATTCCTTTTTTTGTTAGTTAATTTGTTCTCTATATATAAAGAGCCAATCCTTGCCCAATATAACATCAAATTCCACAAAGGGAAGGATTATGATATTCTATGGAATAATTTTCCCACATAAGATAATAGGATAATAGTCCAATACTTAGGTTGAAATGATCACACCATTAAGTGTTTTTATAGATATATCTACTTTAAAGTATTGAGGCTTCAATTTAATAGTTATATAAAACTTATAGGATATAAAGGAATCCGTAGAACTATAATCAAATAAAATTTATTTAATTATAGAGTTAATAGGAAGTTCACATTGTACAACTTAATTTTCATAATCCACTTCATAAGTATTAATGACATAATATTTCCCTTTCTCCTTTGGATTTTGTGGTTATTGATGATGATTTCCCTCAAGGACTTGTGGTTTAGTGCATAGGCTTGAATAGTTCCCTTTCTCCCTAAAGTTAATGCATTGAACCATTGGTGGTGTATTAGGAGGTTCCTACCTTTCTTATATCATGTTGGATGACCTATTTATGTATCTTAGAAATTAATGAGCTTGGTGGACCTTTATCCCACACTTAAAAGCATTTCCATATCCCTTCAAGGCAATTCCCATAATGCTTCTTCCCATATTTTTGACATTTGGGTGGTTGGATCCCTTTCCCTAATTTTTCATTTGAAAAACTATCTTGAAACTCCATTATTATCTTCTTATCCCTATAAACATGGGAATATTCACCAAACTCAATATCAAATTTGAGAGAACATCAAACTACTTCTTTGTAACTCCCAAAGTCTTGGATAGGTAGAGCCTTTTAGAGGTATGGTTTTAAACAACTAAATAATCTATCTATTTTTTCTATCATTGTTGATAAAAAATCCCAAGGCTTATATTGCAAGACTTGTGAAGTTTTCCTTGTAAGTTTTGAATGATTAACCCCCAATTTTCTTAATCTTTAGAAATTATCACTCCGTATTTGTTCAGAGAGTTTTAGGTAAATTATTGTTAATAAATATTTTCTTAAAGTTTTCACACTCCATATCTTCTATTTAATCCTTTGGTATAGTATTCTTTTTCAATTCACACCATTTATTGTATTATCCATATAAATGATATACGACCAGAGTCACCTTCTCCTTATAAAAATATTGGAGTGCAAAAAAGATCTTCTTTATTGAGTTAACACACTATTCAATGACAAGTGTAGTGGAATACCCACTAAATTTTGTTGGTAATTACCACATAAAAGACTCAATATCTAGTTTCTACTTCTTGGGTGAAGGTGGAAATTAAACGTGGTTTAGATTATTATTCATATCTCGAGACAACTGGGTAGGAATTTCTATGAAGTTTTGAACTCCACCTCCCATGGAATATGGGATTTATTTTAGACAATCATTGCATTATACCTCACAAAGGTTTTTGGTCTAGTTTCTCTTAGTTCAAACCATTTTATAAAATAGAAAATTTTTGAAAAAATTTTACAACAACAAATAATAAATAAATAATTTATTCTTATGTGACAATTAACTCTAAAGGAATATCTTATGATATCCCTATGTTTAGACTTTTTAAAAATGACTTTCCTAGGATGTTTACCTATACATAAACTTATTCTTATGGTTTTACCTAAAATATTCTAATCCTAAAACCCAGATTAACTAAACTTTTCTTTGATACAAACTATTGTGACTTGATATTTTCTTACATGACTATTGCATAATTTTTAATATAAAAAATATAATACTGATACAATCCAGGATCCAAAGATTTAGTGACTTGGGAAAATTTTTATCATACAACACTTGTACATAATAAAAAATAAATATTTATTTAAATCCTTTGTATTTATCCTTCTGAAATCTTGTGTTCTCTATAGTACATGTAATCACCTCAGGATATACATTAATGAATGTAGTGAGCTAAAAGCTCGGTAAGAGGAAGAATAAAGGAAACAGATCATGTAATAACCCAAGATTTTGTTAAATATATTTTTTAAAATGAATTTAATATTTTTTATATTTTATGCTACATGTAACACTGAGTTTAGCTTGTGTTACATGCAACACTGAGTTTAAATGAAACGTGACATACTATTAAAATATTATTATTTAAAATGATAGTTATATCCTATTCCATTGGAATGGAAGGTATGAATATGAGTAAATAAATTATGAAAATATATGGTTTACACATGTATATATAATGATTTTTGGTGACCAATTAATTAGAAATTAAAATAAAAGTGTTTTAAAATAAAGGAAATCTTTTTCTCAAAAACTATTTTTATAGTCACAAACATGTTTTACCTCAATAAATTAATAAAATAAATTTTGGTGAATATTTTTAATAAAATCTATATATTATATATTCAATTATTTAAACATTATTCTAATGTGTTTTCTAGATAAGAGATACGAATAAATCCAATTTTATGATTAAAAATGGTATTTTTTCTAAAAAATAGATTTGTTTCCTTTTGTGCGCTTATTTCAAAATTAAATTTTGACACTTTTAAAAAATTAATTTGAAAAAATAAAGTTAATTTTTTAAATCATGATATAAAAGTTATCTTATGTTGAATGTTTGATAATTTTTTGAAAAGTTTAATTTTTTGACGAATAGTGAAAAATATTAAATTTTAATTGAAAATCACCTTTTCATTTAAATTATTAATATGGTTAAATTATATTTTAAATTGATTTTTTCACACCTTCCTCTTTTATATTATTTATTTTATTAATTTTTCTGGGCATCGGGTAGTCTGGGTTGAAGCCTGACTTAAAATTTCAAGTTCTTATTTAAAAAAGCACATTTTGGCCTTGACATCGTTCAGCGCACCACTGTCGAAGCCGAACAGCCTCACCTGGGCCATTGTGAAACTTCTCTCGGTTCACCACATGACGTATCCGATGTTCAATTAATTAAAAAATAATGAGCTTATGATAGAGAAATAAAATTAAAATATTGATGAAATAAAAATAAAACAAAAGAAGAAAAGTGTAAAAAAAATTAATGAATTGATTTAATAATAATAGTAATATTATTATTTGAGTATATTAATATTAATTATTATTTATTATTATTATGTTCACCATGTTTATTAATATAAAGTTTATTATTATTAAGTTATTATTATTAACTTTTTATTATATTTTGTTAAGTTTATTATGTTTATTAATATAAAATTAAGTTTATTATAATTATTATTAAGATTATTATTATTAATATTATGATTATTCTTGTTTTATTTATTATTATTATTAATATTATTAATATGTTAATTATTATTATTATTATTATTGCATTTATATTTTAGTTTTTTTGGGTTTTATTTTATTTTTATTTTTCTTTTTTTCCATCTATTTTCTTTCCTCTCTTACTGCCCATTCTCTCTATCCCATCAGACTCGCCTTCCCCATCCTTTGATGTTGTGCTGCATCCCCCCTTGAACCCTAGTCTGCCACCCCCTGATCCCTTGGACGACCTCCGTCCAGCACTGCTCTGGCCTCTCCCCGAGACACCCTCCGTCGCGCCCAACTCCGTCTTAGCCACACCCGCCATCGCAGCCAGCTCCCTCTTAGCCCACTCACACCATTGCACCAACCTCCCAGCCAGCCTGTTCATGCTTCCACCCCAAACTCTCGGCCATCCCCCTCCCATCATCTCCCCAACCTCCACACGCGCCCCTCCCACCATGCTTGACCCTTCATCGAAAGCATGAACTGCCGAACCATCACCAGATCAATGAACCACCAGCCATCCTCTAGCGACTGCGACCTTCTGTGGGTACCCCGCTCTCCTTCTGTGCGCACCACACCCCTTTAGATAAGGGTCACCCCTTTTTATTTGAGTTTTGGTTTTTTCCAGTGGGTATGAGTTCCAATTTTAGGGTTCTAGTATGAAGTTTATGGTTCAATCTCTTGTTTTTGGGTTTTCACATGGTTCTTTGTGATGAAAACAGCGCGCAAATAAAGTTTCATGCTGGAATTTAAAGACTTCAAACCAATTTTGAGGTTTTCTATAGACTGGTAGGTGATTCCATATTTAAATATTATTTAACAAATTAGCTTGCTTGTTTGATTAATTTTCCATGTTCTTAATTTATTCGTTTGGTGAAAATTTGGTTTTATTGAAGTTTAGCATGCATCATATTGGATTAGTATCTTTCTCATATAGTATTGATACATTTTTCTAGAAATTTATATTTATTAAATTTTTTACATTTAAATAAATTGTGCAGTTGGTTGTTAATCTGTGCAAGTGCTGTGAATTGCATTTTTGACACGACGTTGTGTGTTTTTGGTCATAAGTGAAGGTTTTTTGTGGGTTGAGTAGGTAAATCTTAGTGATTTATTGTTAAACTATCTTATAAATTTTTATTTATGATTTATTTAGTTTCATGAAGGGTGAAAAAGTGTTCTATAAATGGAGTAGAGTTTTTCCAAAATGTTTATTTGGATAATGTCACACTTTTAAAATTCTATTTGTGTGCGTGTGGTGTTGAAATACATTTTGGGTGTGTAAATGGTGATTTTGACATGTGTAGTGTTGGTTTGGATTACTTTTGTTCTTAATAATGTCTAATGGTTTGGTTGTGTGGTGCGAAAATATATTTTTAAAGTGTTTGACATACATATATGATGAGGTGAATTTTCTAAAGTAAAAATGGTTATGTTTTGTTTATGCCTTATGTGGAAAGAAAAAGATGATATTTCAAAGGTATTTGAAAATGAAAGTGAGTTGTTTGATAAATTTTCTAATGGTTTTCTTAATATTGAAATGGTTTCTTTTAATTATGCAGTTTTTTTATTTGATTTTGTAAATGTTGCAGATTGAGTTTCAAAAGGTTTCTAGTGTGCGTATTATTTCAAAGTGGAATCTGTGTGTGTGCAAGTGTGGTATTGGGTATGGAAAATGCCTCATTTGTTTTGTTTATCTGAATGTGATATGTGACATGTCATGTGAACTTGGAATTTAAATGAGCAAAAAGAAGGAATCTTGAGGTATTAGGTGGGGGAAACTAGGACCAGTGGGCTAGTGTTCCAGAGGTGACTTGACCCGATTTCACTGGTAGAACTGACGTTTACAACACTAACTAAACATATGAATGACTGAGGGTTGTGGTTTCTAAGCCATGTTTTATGAGTGTAGTGGTTTTTAAGCCACATTTTCTTAGGGTCATTGTTTCTAAGAAATGTTTCACAGAGACACAACATTCTAGGGTCCCACTGGTTTCTAGTACCTATAGGGGCTCTCCCACTTTTTGTGCTCCTGGACTGCATTACACTCACCGTTGGCATATGGTGTAACTTTGGGTTCTTCTTAAAGGTTTGGTTTTTTCTTAAAGGTTTAGTTTTTTCTTAAAGGTTTGGGTTTTTCTTAAAGGTTTTTGTTTTTCTTAAAGGTTTGGGGTTTTCTTAAAGGGTTGGGTTTTTATTAAAGGTTTGGGTTTTCTTAAAGGTAAGTATGTACTCCTAATTTAAGTTGTTTTCTTTGAAGCTGTTTTTATTGATACTATTTCTTTAACGTGTTCAAGATTTTGTGTCCCTTTATTTATTAAAACTTAAATTGTAATTGTTATTTAATATTTATGCGTATAATCTTTTTCTTTTGATGGCATCCTACTGGGTCTTTGGCTCACACCCTACACACACCTTTGGATGCATGTAAATTTTTCTATTTGTGTATTCCAAGTTGAGG
This sequence comes from Viscum album, assembly GCA_963277665.1. NCBI lineage: Eukaryota > Viridiplantae > Streptophyta > Magnoliopsida > Santalales > Viscaceae > Viscum > Viscum album. Next base: position 2,022,361,725 of record OY728127.1, read on the forward strand.
CATCATGCATAGAATTGATGGTCCGAGCGGTGGATTGGGGATGTGACTCCTTATGTCGCATGAAGGTTTGAGTTAGAGTTTTGGTTTCCCTTTGTTGTAGTCTCTTTTGGGGTTTTTTTCAAGTTGAAAACTTTAAATCCAAACCAAGTTTATGGGCCTGTTTGGTTGTCTACTTTTAGTTCTAATTTATTCATCTTGCTGCTTGTTTTATATTTAATTATTTGGGTAAATCATTCCCAATTTTTATTTTTTTGATACATGGGCCCTTGTACCAGCCTGTGGGGATCGGGAACACCCTTTGGGCTTTGTCACGGACCAAGTCAGGCGCCGGGTCAGATGACAATCGGCCTAGTTCATGAAAAAATGATATCAGAGGAGGTATTCTATCTTGGGTCATGTTATTTTGGGATAGAGTCAGGGTAGACCAAAGTTATGGGTGTCAGAACTCAATGTTCTAGCTACGAGCAAGGTGCTTGGCCAGCACACCTCATGGAGGGACTCGAGTTACTAGGATAAGTCGAGGTTTGTTTGAGTCTTTAGTCCTTGTGGTTAATATTGTTTTGGGGAAATGAAAAGGGAGTAGGGTCAATGATCCCAGTGAGTTCACGGGGTCTGGCTAGCCATGTGGAGCTGGGGACGCTGTCCTAGAACAATCTCCATGGCGGTGGATTGATTGTCATATAGCCACCAACCATATGTCACATCCACCCACTGACACTAGTTTCCTTTTGAATCATTCCTCGTCTCTTTGTTTTAGATTTGTAGAAATATGGTTTCTAAGTAAAAATGATTTGGTCATGGAAAATGTTTTAAAATGAAGCACTTTAAAAATAAATTTTTTTGTAAGGTTTGAAAAGTGTGGGTTTAATGTTTTGGTTTTAGAAAATGGAAGGGTCCAGTTTTGATCCTTGATGCTCTCATGGGAAACCAAATGCATGGTTATATATGGAAAGAGAAATGGTTAATGGCATGAGCGGATGAGTACCTGGATGGAAATGAGGTGGGTTTTGGTGTGGCACAAGAACATGCATGTGTGAGGCCCATGGGACACCATTGGTGTTTGTGCAACCCATCATCTTTGTTTATTTTCAAAAAGTTTTGTTAGAAGAAAATTTGGGGTTTAAATAACCAGTGATTGTGTGGTGTGTCTTTGTGTTTTGTAAATGTTGGATGTGAGGAGTTTTGAGCCAAGAAATCCTTTTTGGTTGATTTGTGTCTTATTTTTAATTATTATTGGTAGGTTGGTGTGAAGGCATGCGATTAGTGGTTTATTTTGGAAAGTTCTTCAGGAAGCCCTTGTAGTGGTTACCCCTACACATTTATTTTTTTCTTTCGATATGTCTTGGCCATTGGAACAGTTTGACTAGGTCCATGGTTCCCTATCTAGACTAGTTTACACCCCCCATAAATCATTAACATGAGATTGAAGTGAGACCTTAGGCAATTCGTTGTTGGCCGACCCTCCAGTTGATCAGAGGAATCTCTTCTTGAATTATAGAATTGAACCCACATCTCATTTTTACAACTAAGAAGGTCCTATCGTAGTGGGATGAAAGATGCGAGGGGAGTTGAAGGAAGTTTTGGTCTATTTTTTATTATCTGAGTCATTGGGTATGAAGTTTAACACCGTTGTGTCTGAAGGTTCCCCCTAGAAATGGTGAAAGGAATTCCAGTGGGGAAGGGTGAAGGCGGTTCAGAGTTATCGGTGCTGACCGATGTCTTGAAAGGCTTGTAGTGCTTTCATCAGCCGTAAGGGTCCTGTTTGGTGACATATTGCAGTGTGAGTTTTCTTGGAAGAGCAAAGTCGGATTTTGTAGAATCCTTCGAAAATCATGGTTTTCAAAAGAGTTAATCCTCCTCTTAGGGAGTTATAATTTTTCTGTTCAAAGGGGAGTGTTCGTTATGAGTCTTTCCTTATTAAGTTTCTTAGTTAAGGGGAAGAAGTGATTCATGTGCATCATCTAAACCCCTATTTTTGTGGATGTTCCGTGAGGGAGTATTTGGATGTTAGAGTGTGTTATGTTTGATGGTGTTGTCTTGAATGCAGTATGGTTGCTTGTGAAACCAGGAAAGAAGAAGCTCCATTTGAGAGTCTTAAATACCTTACTATGAGGCCGAAGATGCTTTAAACATCAGGGCTCCAGCCATAAGCCTTGGATTGAATATAGAACATGGTTAGGTACCCCAGAACTGTATGGGACCCCAAATTTATTTTCTGTCATTGGTTTTGAAGGTGAAGGTGGTTTAAATTGTTTTCTATGGTTGTTCCATTCCGAATGACCCGTTTGAGTGTATGATGTTTCTGTGGCAATGAGGAGGCGTAGTCATCTCGTTACCTTAAAGTTCTGGGGGGTTGCATCCCACTGGATGTAATCGCTTTTAGAGGTCCTTATGGGGTCTGTTTGGGTGAATTGGTCTCAAATTTGAATGGTTCTCATCCAAGTATGTGGAGATGTTGGTTTGTCTTTGGATGTGGTTTTTACGCTCCTGTATTTGGGCCCTTCCATCCCCACCCTTTGTGGTGGGGTGTTTGGTAATTTTCAAGAAAATTTTCTAAGTTCTCGTATCTTTCGCTAGTTCTAATGGTGGGGAGTCCCATGAAGGGTCTCGCTCAAATTTCTCTGGAATGAGTCAGTGTTGGAATTTTTCATAATGGTGGGGAGTCCGCTCGGCCCTCCCCTTGTTGGTTTTATAGTCTCGTCTCAGGCATCAATAATTTTCTCATGGTGGGGATCCCATTCAGGCTTCCCCATGTTGGATTTTAGTTCTATTCCTAGAAATGACTGGGTGGTAGGTGATCAGAGTGTTCCTTGTACGTGCTTGGTCTTGTTTATTCATTCCAGTCAAACAGCGTGGTTTTCATTTAATGGTGCTTGAGGTGTTTTGGTTTGTGAAGTTGGTTTTTGTGGGTGTGAGAGTTCCTTTCCTTGATCAATCAACTAGAGGTGTTTTAGTTCTTTGGGGCAGGAGATATATATCATAAAGTCTTTTTATAGGTTTCTTAAGGTTATAGTTTAAGTCACTTTCTCTAAGCATGATGCGTTTGCCTCTTTTCACTTATTGTTTGTGTGGATCCTCTTTGAACCTTAAGGGGGTATTGTTTTCTACTTTGGGGTTCAATATTAGTTGCAGATTTTCAGGAAAAAAATCTATAGTGGGGAGAATTGTCACACCTGCCTCTTTTACATTATTTATTTTATGAAATTTTCCTAGCATTAGGTAGTCTAGGTTGAATCCTGAATTAAAATTTAGAGTTATTATTTAAAAATTCACATTTTTTCCTTGACATCATTCAGCACACCCTGGTCGAAGCTGCACGGCCTTGCCCGGGTCACTGTGCAACTTCTCCCGGTTCACCGAATGACCAATCTGATGTTCAATTAATTAAAAATAATGAGCTAATGATAGATAAATAAAATTAAAATATTGATGAAATAAAAAAAAAACAAAAAGAAGAAAAGTATAAAAAAATAAATTAATGAATTGATTTAATAATAATAGTAATATTATTATTTGAGTATATTATTATTGACCCCATGGGGTGACCTAGTTGGTTGGGTCGTTCTCTTGGTTCCTCGGAGTCGGGGGTTTGATTCTCGCTAGTTGCAGACTTTGACTAAGGTAATTCCGTGTCATGTGAGTTACTGCTTCGACAGTGTAGGGCAGCGTGGGGAGGCTAGTTTTACTCACTTAGGCTCTGATTCGCATTCGAGCCCAGGGGCTTGGTACACCTCTGGTGGGAATGGGCTATGTCGGGAAGAGCATGCATTGTAATAGTGTGGGTGAGGTTTCTGTTAAAAAATAGAGTATATTATTATTAATTATTATTGATTATTATTATTATTATTATTAATATTATTATTATGTTCACGTGTTTATTAATATAAGGTTTATTATTGTTGTGTCATTATTATTAACTTTTTATTAAATTTTGTTAAGTTTTTTATGTTTATTAATATCATGTTAAGTTTATTATAATTATTATTATGATTAATAATAATAATAATATTATTATTATTCTTTTTTTAGTTTTTATTATTAATATTATTAATATTATTAATATGTTAATTAATATTAATATTATTATCATTAGATTTCTATTTTAGTTTTTTTGGGTTTTATTTTATTTTTTATTTTTTCCCTCTCTTTTCTTTCCTCTCTTCCTCCCCTTTATGTCTATCCCGTTATACCCCCCTCCCCATCCTTCGGTGTTCCGCTGAATCCCCCCTCGAACCCTAGTATGCCGCTCCCCTGCTCCCTTGGTCGACCTCGTTCCAGCACCATTTCGGCCTCTCCCCCAGACACCCTCCGTCGTGCCCAGCTCCCTCATAGCTGCACCTGCTATCACGCCCATCCCCTACTAGCCTGCTCACACTGTCACCCCAACCTCCCAACCATCTCATTCACGCCACCACCCTGACCTCTCCGCCAACCCACTGCCATCGTTTCCCCGACCTACCACTGTGCTCGACCCTTCATCGCAAGTACAAACTACCAAAACTTCACTGGATCAGTGAACTGCCAACCCTCCTTCGACAACCGTGACCTCCTATGGGTACCTCGCTCTTCATCCGCATGCACCACACCCCTTCAGATAAGTCTCTACCCCTTATATTTGAGTTTTGGTTTTTTTAACAGGTATGCGATCCGGTTTTAGGGTTCTAGTTTGATGTTTATGGTACAAACTCTTGTTTTTGGATTCGTGAAAGGTTCTATGTGGTGAAAATGGCACGTGAATGAAGTTTTTCACTGGAATTTGAAGATTTCACACCAATTTTGAGGTTTTATACACCGAGGTAGGTGATTCCTTGTTTAAAAATTATTTAACAAAATAAATTTCTTGTTTGATTAATTTTCCATGTTCTTTAATTTATTTGTTTGGTGAAAATTTGGTTTTGTTGAAGTTTAGCATGTGTCGTATTTTATTAGTATCTTTCTCATACGGTATGGGTAATTTTTTCTAGAAATTTATATTTAGTCAATTGTTTTCATTTAAATAAATTGTGTAGTTGGTTGTTAATTTGTGCAAGTGCTATGAATTGCATTTTTGACATGGTGTTGTGTGTGTTTGGTCATAAGTGAAAGTGTTGTATGAGTTGAGTAGGAAAAGATAAGTGAGTTATTTTTAAACTATATTATAAATTGTTATTTATGATTTATTAAGGTTCATGAATGGTTCAAAAGTGTTCTATACATAGAGGATAGTTTTTCCAAAATGTTTATATGAAGCATGTCGCACTTTTGAAATTCTGTTTGAGTGCGTGTGGTGTTGAAATACATTTTGGGTGTGTAAATGGTGATTTTTACATGTGTAGTGTTGTTTTGGATTACTTGTGTTCTTAAGAATGTCTTATGGTTTGATTGTGTGGTGCAAAAACATTTTTTGAAAGTGTTTGAAATACATATATGATGTGGTGAATTTTTGAAAGAAAAAATGGTTATGTTTTGTTTATGCCTTATGTGGAAAGTGTAATATGATATTTTAAAGGGATTTAAAAATCAAAGTGAGTTGTTTGATAAATTTTATAATGGTATGATTAATCTTGAAATGGTTTATTATAATTATGTGGTTGGTTTATTTGGTTTTTTAAATGTTGCAGATTGAGTTTCAAAAGGTTTCTGGTGTGCGTATTATTTCAAAGTGGAATATGTGTGTGTGAAAGTGTTGTATTGGGTATGGAAAAAGCCTTGTTTATTTTGTTTATCTGAATGTGATATGTGACATGTCACGTGAACTTGGAATTTAAATGAGCACAAAGAGAGAAGCTTGGGGTATCAGGTGGGGGAAACTAGGACTATTGGGCTAGTGTTTTAGAGGCGACTCGACCCAGTTTCACTGGAAGGAATGCCGTTTGCAACACTAACTAAATATATTGATGACTGAAGGTCATAGTTTCTAAGACATGTTTTCTGAGTGTCATGGTTTCTAAGCCATGTTTTTTGAGGGTCGTAGTTTTAAGCCACGTTTCACTGAGACACGACGTTCTAGGGTCCCACTGGTTGTTAGTACCTATAGGGCCTCTCCTAAATTTTGTGCTATTGGAATTCATTACACTCACCATTTACATATGGTGTAACTTTGTGTTTTTCTTAAAGGTTTGTGTTTTTCTTTAAGGTTGGGGTTTTTCTTAAAGTTTTGGGTTTTTCTTAAAAGTTTGAATTTTTCTTAAAGGTTTGGGTTTTATTAAAGGTAAGGGTGTACTCCTAATTTATGTTGTTTTATTTGAAGCTATTTTTATTGATACAATTTCCTTAAAGTGTTCAAGATTTTTTTCCCTTCATTTATTAAACCTGTAAGTGTACTTGTCATTTAATATTTATGCATGGAATCTTTTTCTTTCGTTGGCATCCTACTAGGTCTTTGGATCACACCCTGCATACACCTTTGGGTGTATATTGATATTGATATTTGTGTATTGTTGGTTGATGCATTATTCATAGCATTGATGGTCTCTGTGGTGTCTTGGGAATGTGACTCCTTATGTCACACAAAGGTTTGAGTTAGAGTTTTGGTTTCCCTTTTTTGTAGTCTCTTTTGGGTTTTTAGTTCAAGTTGCAAACTTTAAATCCGAACCTAGTTTAAGGGACTGTTTGTTTTTATGATTTTAGTTCTAATTTATTCATATTTTTACTTGTTTTATATTTACTTATTCAGGTAAATTTTTCCCAAGTTTTATTTTTTTGATACCCAGACACTTGTGCAAACCTGTGGAGATCGGGAACGCCCTTTGGGCCTTATCATGGATCGGGTCGGGTTCCGGGTCGGATGGAGACCCAGCTTGGTTTGTGATATGTTTTAAATTAAAATTAGTTAAATTATATATGTATTAATACAATTTAGGTCATTTAAATAATTTTCATATTGAATTTTGATATAAAAACAATGTAAACGTTTGAACATTTTCTCTTTGAAAAAACCCCACTTTCTCATCGCGTCCGTGAGATTAATTTTAAATTAAAATTTTACTCTTTTGTGAATGTAATTTGGAAAAATTGATTCCATATTTGGAATCAAAATAACTTATATTATCAAATAAGTTCAAATTAATTTGTGACCATAATGAATAGTGAAAATAGTAAAAATTAATTACCACAGTTAAGGTAAAAATGGGTTTACCAGGGGTTTAAACTAAGAAGATAATGGATAAAATGATTAATTTTTTTTAAAATTACTATTATATTTCCATATTTAAATATTATGCTTCAAAATTTCTTATATATGGTTATTTGGATGCTTTTTTCTCGGTAATGAATTTTTTATTTGGGATTCTTTTGGGAAATTTCCAAGTAGTTTCCAAGTCGGTTCCTTTCCCCCACTTATAAAAGGCCACCACCACCATACAATTATTCACACCTATGAAGACATATAGTTCATCCAAAACCTAAAAAACAATTCTCCACCAATATCCTTATCCATTTTATAGATCTTATATTCCTTTAAAAATACCAACACTAGGGTCTTTAATAAGTGATTCAAATGAGGTGATTCTAAGTGAAGGTAATTGTGTTCACTAAGACCCTTAATTTTATTCATTATTTTTACTCATTTAATTATATATTAATAATTATAATATAATAGTAAAAATATATCCTATATACTTATATTTTATTATGTTAATTTAATAACCTATATCCATCTCTACTTCCATCAAATAGGAAATGAAGTCGTTGATCATGTGTACGATGGACTACCGCCTCACGAACAAACATAATTTATTTTGAATAACCACCTATCATAGTTGGGTGTAATTATATATTTAGTATATTTATATGATATTTTTAAAATAATTTCACTTATGTAAATATGATATCACATGTACCCTTTTTTACTTTTCATACTGTGGGGGATACACTAACATCACCCATGTGTACGTCAGACTATCGCCTCACACAACGATGTGATTTGTTCTCACAAAATATTTACATGGAAGGTAATAAAGACTATGTTAATGAATATATGTGAAATAATAATGGTTCTGTAATGGTTAATAATTAGTTACCCTTATTTCGTTCCATTCGTCAAAAGATGGAACCGATGTTTATGCATACGTACGACCTACCATCTTCATGAACGATGCATTTCATTTATATATCTATAATTTTTTTAATGAATATAAATATATATAAAATGAAAAAATATTATATTAATTTCACATTTAAAATTCTAGATATTATTAAATGATGATCAAAGTACAAGAACCAGAACTACTGAACCAAAGCTCTCATGAAAAAACAAAACATTTAACACCTAGAAATAATGATTTTATAAAGGAATTATTTAAAAATTAGTTTTAAAATGTTTTAAGTGGATAATATATGATATTATAAGTATGTTTTTGATTATTTAATAGATTTATAATAAACCTATATTTATTATATTGGAGGTTTGAATGTGTACGAAGGAAGTCGATACTTAAGGTAAGATATTTCTAGTCTCTCTTTTATTTCCGGGAGACCTGAAAATTCACCACTAGTTTATTTTATGTGGTTTATATACTGAAAATTTAAAATTTTATGTCATAAATATCCTTATTTTAATTATATTTAAAGTTCCATTTAATTTTATGCTTTATTGGGGCATACAATTCAAAATATTACTAAAATGGTAAGGGATTTTAATATCACCTTTTTACTTCTATGAGACACATTACTTGTTCAACACATATTTCTTTTATGTGGGGTATATAATACCCATGAATTTATTTTATTATTATTCTCCCAAAAATTATTGGGATTTAAATATCAATTTTAGGATCTCTTTTTCATGGGGTTTACAATTCAAAAGTTACCAAATCGATAAGATATTTTTTTGTCTCAATTTTCTTTCCTTTAGACATATGTTATGTAATGAAAATACCATTTTTATGAGGTTTATATACATAACATTTTACATTTAATATCATGAATTTATTTATTATCATTCTATTCTAAGTTTAATTTAATTTTATTCTTTCACGAGGCTTATGATTCAATGTTACGAAAGTAATAAAAGTTTTTTGTTACAATCTCATTGTTTATTCGGATTTTTCATGATTATGATTCCAATGATAAAATATTATGATATATCTCTCAAGAAACTCTTGTTTTTTCTTATACTCTGGTTATTTCATGAGAATACATGTTTTACCTTCATTTTCCTCTCTTTATGTACAAAATAGTTCAAAATAGTGTTTTAAAGAAAAATCATCTTTATTTCTCTCTTTGGTCCAAAACCTTTTTTCTTCCAAAATCAGGTTTTATAAATATGTTTTAATTTTTTTTAACATTCTTCAAAAAATTTGTTAATGAAATTTTTTCCCATTTTTGGGTTTTAATTTTTTTTGAAAGGATTCCTCATGTTGTTTTCCAAACAATTCCCATTTGGATTTTACCAAAAATATGAAAGGAATATTTGTTTTAATGTGCATGATATTAATATGACTTCCACCATCATGAACATTATTTTTTTGAATCCTCATTTATATTTTTTCAAGTTTATTTTCTAAAAAAAAATATTTACAATTTTTTTTTATGTTTTGCAAATTTTTTTTCAAAACAAAAAGGATATTTTCATTAAGAAATGTTTTAAATGATTTTTAAATCTTACTTTATATGTTTTCAAGTTTAATTTAAAATAAAAGTGTTTTCAAAATTTTGTATGTTTTAAAAATTGTTTTTCATAGAAAAGTTATTTTCCTAAAGAAATTTTAGAAATTTTCTTTCAAAATAATTCTCTATCTAAGTTGATATCCTTTGATGATAAATTTTCCTTACTAGGGATATGATCCAAGAATAACATTATTATTATTTCTTTGAATGATTTATGTTTATGATGAAAATCTATTTATTAAGACCGTTTATCTTACATGGGTTATACCATGATAAAATATTTATAAAACCCACTACTTTCAATGGGTTATGATATGGTGAAATTATTATGAAATATATATCCTTTTCATAGTATATGATATGTAAACATGTTCATGAAACCCATTTTATTTCATGGGTTATGATATGATGAATGTTTTATTTTCTTATGGCACATATATGTATAATTTTCATTATGTGATGGGTGAGAACTATATCTCCCTCCAAAGCATTGGGTAATGATTTATATCTCATGATATATACATGACTAAAATGGGGAGTGAACTTGGTTCAGTAAGGGAATTTTTCTGTTATGATGGTCTTGGGTGTAGCATCCCACCCCATAAGCCACAAAGTAGTTCCCTGATATGATTTGACACATAACCCCCAGTGAACCTCCTTATATGCCATAGATTTATAACTAGAAGTGAGGGTATGTGATGATATAGTGGGGAGACTATAAGCTAATGACCAGAGTAATCAACACTAGTAAATATAGATAGTAAGAAGTGGAAATAATAATAAAAAAATAGTAGTAGGGTAATAAATAAATCATCCAATATAACCATTATGTGGAAGTTGAATCAATATATAATACAAAATTATGAACATTCCATGATGCTATACAAAATGAAATACATTGGGTAAAAGGGTACATGAATATACTACATGTAGAACAAAAGACAAAAAGACCCAAAAGCTTCCCCTACTAGCATCATGAGAATAGGATCTGTTCTCTGCTCCCATAATCTATCCTATCACCAAAGATCAAACATCAGAATCTTGCCACTTACCCTTATCTATACCTATAGAAATGAAGTCTGTTTGGGTACTATAAGAGGCCCAAAAAGGGTGTGAGATATACTCAGTAGGACACCACCAAAAGTTTCTAGAACAATCCAATTTGTGCATATAAAATGAGCAATGTGTAGGTATATAATAAATTCAAGGTGATAAATAAATAAATACATCAGTGTGGGTTCCTCATGGGATACACAACAAATACTACATACTTTGGTCTAAGAAAAAAAATGTTTGAATGAAGGTCAACATGTGAAGATATGATATGGGAGAAGTAATGGGTCATCATAAATCAAGAATCACAAATGGACCGAACCCAAGCATGTGATTTGGATTACCATATGCTTCCCTAGGATAACAATTATTTATTATATGTTTTTAAAATAAAATTAATCCATATAATTCAATAATAAGAAACCTGAGACCGTCAGTAATCCCAAGTATCAAACTAGGATACCTATAATTACCCAACACTATAATATTACATTCAAGGCAGACCATAAAAGGAATCCCAAGTATCACTCTTATAATGGTGTAAAGAATGACCCTCTAGGCCCATCCCAGATATCTCATATAGGAGATTGAGTATCACTTATGGAATGATATAAACATATTTCCACCAAGATTTTCCAAGGTGACTCCCCTAGGGAATCAATATCGCTCATGGGATGGTAAGTAATCCACATGGAAAGCTTGTCCAAGGCATTCTATAAAGAATACAAGAATGAATCTTGGTATATTTACAATCCATAACAAGTATTAACTATATAGAATGATGATACCATCCAAGGTATCCTTTAATATGGGCCCTTGTATCACCCTTATCTTGTCGTGAAGGTATGGTTTATCCATCAATAAATCATACCATTTCATCAAGAATTTATAACCATAATACTTTAATCAAGTTGGAAAATTTATTAAATTCAAGTAAAGAAATCAATGGCATAAATCCAAAGGTACTAACAAATGGGTAATCACATTCCTTATATCATTTCACATTCCAAATTATTTACTATAATGGAAAACACACACCTTGATTGGTGGTTTAATTCCATTCTAAACATGGGTCTTTTAATCCTTTAAGGAAGGGAGCGATTGTAGGGGTGGATAACATTAAAGAGATCAACCAACGATGTGATTTTCCATTATCTAGGATTGTACTAACCATTTAAAGGCATTTAGTTCAATAAAATATGATTTATGGAGGTGAAACTGGAGGAGTCTTTCTTGTAGAACAATTATGCATGATAAAATGCAATGTGACTTTAGGGGAAAGAGCTAGATCACCCACCTTATTTCTGTAGCAATCTACTCATCTAGTATCAGCCCTTTAATTGATCTAGATTAAGATAAATTAGAATAATAGATGAAAACCTTGAAAATAGGGCATATGATCTCGCACCAAAATATAATAGGAGAAGGAAAGATAAATGATATAAATAATGAAGCATATTGAAGCACTTACTGAGAGGGATCCAACAAGATGAACAATGGCTCAAAAGGACTCAAAATTGATAAGAAATACCATAGACTAGGTTAGGAGTGGGAGAGAGACATAAACATTAGGAGAGGGATGTCAACTAGAGGAGAAAAAGAAATTTATAGGAGTTTAATAAGTGGGGAAAACAATAATTCACCTGAGATTTAAAGAGGTGCATAGTTTGGCCACATAGTTGGATAAACCCTATGACAACTGTGTACTAGCTACCACTCAAAGAAATTAGCCCACATAGTTGGGGGAGATTGGTTTCTCCAACTGTGCTCTACTTGTGCATCCCACTCTTCCTAAGGATCAAACCCTACATGGGATTCAGTGCACAGTTAGACAAACTATGTGTATCCCATGCACACTCTATGCCTCATCCCCGTATGACCCAAGCCTCTCTCATATGGTTTGAACAAAACTGTGTATCCCTATTCTATACCCTAAAAGTCCCCATATGTTTTTATCAAACTATGTGAACTAGGATGCATGGTTTCTACTAACCATGTGGCCCATTTATTTCTTCCAAAACCCAGAGCTCAGAGCTCAGAACAAGACCCAGATGATTTTGAACCATTAATTTAACCATATGGAACATCTATAAGGAAAAATAAAGATTTAACTAAAATTAAATGGTTCCATACCTTAAGGAAAATCTATTATTTTACCTTGGGAGTGAAACTTGACTACTATGATGTTTTGGGGAGTGAACCCATTCCACTATGATAGACTTGGTAGTGAGCCTTGACTACTATAAAAAATTATTTTCTATGCTTATGTGCATGCTTCAATTTTGTTTCTTATTCCAATGTTATACTCTCATGGCTCATGTTCTTTAATTCCCTCATGATTCATGTCTTATGAACTTCCAATATTTATTCCATAAATAAATATTATGATCTTTAATATGTATGGTATGGTTTTCAAATTTTATGATCATTTTCTCATACCCTTATGTTCATGTTATGCTTATGTATCTCCCTTATTTACCCTTACTGAGCATCTGAACTTACCCTTTCTTTTGTTTCTTTTCCCCAAGTTATGAATACAGGTTTTAAGTAGGGTATGTTTGTGAATAGTAGTAAAGGGGAAGATCTTTATGAGATATATTTAAGATCTTTCACAAAATTAAAATATTGTGTACCTAATCTCCAAATACACTAAACTATTATGGTTCTCAGGTGTTTTTTTGGGAAATTTATTGAATATTTATCTAAAAAATTTAACATCTATGTATGAAAATCCCAGGTCTCTATAAATCAATAGTACATGGGTGAGCATAATCAACATAATCATGTCATAAGAATAATATCATCATAAAAATCATGAGGGAAACATTTGATAAAGGCATGGAATGTGGCATATTAATAATAATGAAACATCATAACAAAGTGGTCAAATATCACACATAGTTATGAAAAAATATCGTATCATTTTCACACATAACATATGTGCATAATAATATCATAATAAATGTGAAAAAATCTAGAATCACGTTAATTCATAATACACATGAGATACATCAAATTACCCAATGTATTGCAGGGATATATAATTCTAGGCCCACCCATCACATCATAAATTCTCATAATCATGCATGCCACATCGAACGTATACCAATCATAGTCATAAGATAACCCATGGAAAGGAGTAGATTTCATAAATAATAATTTTATAAATAAGCTTTAGGTTTTCAAAATGAATAAGGGAAATATATTTGTCATAAATATAATTATTCTTTAGAAAAGAAAAAACAACTCAAGATGAATCAAGGATGTGTTTTGGAAAGAAAAATATTTTTGAAAAAATATTTTATTTGGATGAAAAATCATTTTGGTAAGGAGAAAAACATAAATATACCCAAAAAGAAAAGGGAATAATAGTAAAATAATATTTAAGGAATATTAGGGGAATATCCATATTTAAAATCCTTTTTCTTTCATATCATCAAGCAAGATGTAATGTCATATATGTTGGAGAAACCCCTTCCTGAGCAACCAAATAGTGAACAATTTCAATAAATATACACAAATAATTAAGATAAGTATCTAAATGATTCAATATAAGTTTCTACTCTCATTATTTTGACCATGAAATCCAATTAAAAAAACTAAAATAAAATCATGGATGTATACAAGATGATAAAAAACATAAAAAGACTCTCTTAGGAACAAGAAAGGAATGATAGGTATGAGGTGTCAAGGATTTATTTTAGTGTAAGATGGAATAAGGTATATCAGTTTATAATCATGTAATCAATATTATTGGGTAAAAAAATGACTTAAAGAGACTAAGGTCACCTCTCAAGCTTGATATGTCCATGTATTTCATTCCAGAATCACTACTGGAAAGGCAAAATTTAATTTTGAATTATAATATGGATGAATTTATCAAAAGTTTACATGTTATTCTCAATATATTGATGATTTTTGAGTAGTAAATAGGAGTATTGGTCTCAAGTGTGATGATTATGGTATAAAAAGATAAGGGTACATGTTTTTTCTAGTAATATAAGAAGAGAGGTTATGGAGAGTCCACTCCATCATCTAAACTAAAGAAAAATAAGGAATGGCTGTAACAAACTCTATAAAGAGTATTTAATTATTATATTCTAAAGGGTATATGACACCAAAAATATGTTTCCCAAGTGTTATAAATATACTAGAGTTTATAATTAATGAAATATTGAAGATTATATCATAAAAAATACATTCAAAAAATAGATCAAGGGGTTGCTGCATTAATGTATTAAATTTTATGGATTAATTAAAGTTTTAGTGGATTAAAATAAAAATTATGTTATTTACATATTTTTTACTTCTTATATTATGAGAATATTTGTTGTAAACAAAGTGTTATTATCAATAAATGTTAAGGTCCTTTTGATACTCTTTTATGTGAATGATCCAATTATATTACATATCTTAAAATAATAAAATCTTATTTTTAGTATAATGTTAAAAAAACATAGAATACCATATATGATATTAAAATAATTGTTTATTTATTCTTACTAAAGGAAGTAATTGATATTTCTTAACACAAAAGAGTTTGTGTGTCTTAGCAAGATATTTTGAAAAAAATATGATTTCTAAAAGATTAATGGGAGTATGTTAGGACTTAAAAAAGTTAAAATTTAACAAATAAAATATTATTCTAGTAAAAATATGAATTTAATGTCACTAAATATCCTAAAAGGATTAGTGTATGTCAGTAAAAGATTAATGTAAGGAGTTACATTAATTAAAAATATATTTCAAGAAAAAATTTGATGGAAAATGGTTTCATGAATGATTATGAGGACAAAATTAGAAGAGTTCTAAGTAGTCAAGGAAAGTTATTAACATCATAACATTTGATGTTATGAATTAAATGAGTTTGAATACGTTTTTCAAAGAGTAAAACATCAAGAATAAGATTCCTAACTATCACTATTATTCAAACATTTTTTCTTCATAGATGTTACTGACTAAAGAGTTTAGTGGGAGTGTTTTGTTAGATGGTCACATAGAGTTTTAGAAGTAATTACATATAGATTTGGAAGGAATTACATAGAGATATAATGAGTTTAACAATACCATAAAAGTGCAACAAACATAATTATAATTTTTAAGTCTATCATAAATTATATGATGATACAAGTTCTCATATATGGTTTTGATAAAATTAATAAATGGGTTTAAGAATATAAAATGCATATGGTAGTAAAAAAGGAAATATACACTTTTTATTCTTTCATGTTTGATTCATATAATCATGAAGTAAAATGAAAATTAACCTCTCAAAGTATGACATTGAGTTATCCCAAACTGATGTTCATCATGAATTATTATAATTCATAATTTTTTTTAAGTTAACATGAGTCAGATTATTGTATCAAGATATATAATATGTTCATGAGGAACAAAATAAGTTTTGTGAACTAGATGACCCATATAATATACCATATGGAGTTTTTTACACTATTTTTTTTATAATATGAGTTTATGTTTTATATTGAATCCCTACACCTGATGTTGGTGAGATACATACCATGATAACCTTCATACTTGGATACCTTTCTTATGAAATCCTCAAGGCTTAGCTAGTCAGGATGTGGTTAGGCATGTTTCTGATCATTTTTTCAATTAGAGCTCAACTAATATGATATTTTTCTTCTCAAATAAAGAGTATGACATCTAGGACCTTAATTGATATAGGCTATATAGTGACCCATGATTAACAAACATAGAAATTACATCATATTCGTAGAATATTCACTACATTACACAAACACATTCCAAAAGACCATATTAGTTTAGTTCATTTGGAAACATGGAAACATAAATACTAGTCCATAAGTGAACTACATAATATCCTACCATGTTCTTCATCACTAGCACCATTATTAGAAAAATCATACATAATATATATCTTCATAACTTGGGAAAAGGATACATAAGAAAGGGTGAAATTAGATTCCCAATAAGGGTAACCAAGGGAGATATGTAAGCATAACATGAATATAAGGGTATGATAACATGAGCATAATATTTTAAAACCATACCTTGTATATCAAAGATCATAATCATGAGTCATTATATAAATATTTATAGTTCAAAAGACATGAATCATAAGGAATTAAAAGAACATGACAAATGAGACCATAACATTGGAATAAGACATAAATTTGTGGAATACACATAAACATATAAAATCTTATGTCAAGGATACCCACCAAGATATTCATAACATGTTAGTCTTGGGATGACCATCATTTACCTGCTTTGATCTTGGGTTAACCACACGTGTACCCTCCTTTATGAGTTTGGGATGACCACCCATGTACCCTAATTTATGGGCTTGGGATGATCACCCACATACCCATATTTATGGGCTTGATCTAACCACCCAGGTACCCTCTAACCTCAGATAACATTTATCATTACCCAATGCATTGGAGGGAGATATAGGTCCCACACATTATATAATGAAATCATATATACATGTTCTATAAGGTAATAAAATATTTATCCTATAATGACCCATAAAAAGAGATGGGTTTTATAAACATAATATCATAAAATACATCCATGGGAAGTATACACACCACATACAAGAAATAGGCGGTGAACATGGCTTGGGAATTATAGAAAATAAAAGTGAGACAAAAATCCTTTACCTTTAGTATTGAATTCCATTGTAATAATTCAATCCTCATCTATAATAAATATAATTTTATTATAAATATATTAAAAAACCATATTTATTTATATCAGACCATATATGATTTTATTATTACCTTTTATTACTCGTTTATTAAAAATTCCATGTTTAAGTTATGTTTGGGATAATAATCGCTTTGTTTTTCATATATGTTTTGATTTGTTATATTTTTGGTCCTATTAATTTAATCATGATTTAATAATATCAAGAATTATAACCATGATATAAATATCATATTTATTCAGTATATATATATGTATTTATAATAATATTTAATATATATAAATAAGAAATGAAATACACCGTTCATGGAGATGGTAGGCTGTATGTATGCATGCACGCTGTTTCCATTTTCTTATCGGATTGAAAGAAAAAAATAATATGAGATATTATAATTAAATAATAATTTATATTTAATATAAATCACATATGTTTATTAAAACCATCCTTAATACATTCCATGTAATGCGTGAACAAATCACATCGCTTCGCGAGACGGTAGTCTGTCATACACACGAACGATGTTATCATATTCCAAAAAAATGGAAAGCATGAAGGAATGAGTGATATAAAAATTAAATAATAAAAATTAAATAATAAAAATAGTAAATATAAAATATAAACAGAATTTACATCATTATTACCAACCTTGATAGGTGGTAATGGAAAAAAACGACATCAGTTTGTGAGGTGGTAGTCCTCCGTAGACACGAACAATGATTTCATAACCCATTTGATAGAAGTATGTGTGGTTGTAGGTAATAAACTTAACATAAAAAATATTATTATATTTATGATACTTAGGTTATTATATTATTATTATATAAAAATAACTAAATCGGTTATATGAATAAATAAAACAAAAACATTTATTGATGAACATTACCTCTTCTTCAGGTATCTCCTTTTGGTTTGCACCAAATGACTCCATTGATTGGATTTATTCCAAATTTTAGGATTTTAGGATGAAGGGATGGAATTTGAAAATATATTTTTAAAGGTATTGTCTAAGACATAATGCTTGAGAGGTGTGAAGAGAGGGGGAGAGTGGGTGGCCTTTGATAAGGGAGGTGAGTGGAAAACTTGTAAATTTTTGAAATAGGGAATTCCACCCACGTTTTTTACTAGTAAAGTGGATAAAATAATGGAATAATACTGATAATATAAGGTATAAGGTATAAATATTCCCATAAAATTGGTTTTGGAAAATTTTATAGATCATTTACCCCTTAAGTTTAAAGTTTAGTCCCTTAGTAAACTCATTTTTCTCTTAATCGCTGCAATTAATTTCAACTGTTTTAACTAATCACTTTGGTAAAAAATAAGTTGGAATTATTAAAAATTTAAAACTATTATTATTAATAATATGGAATCCATTTTTTCAAATTAAATTCATATAAGTGGTATAAATTAATTTAAAATTAATCTTGCAGACGGGATAAAACAATGGGGTTTTAAAGTGAAAATGTTCAAAAGTTTCAAATGTTTTTATATCCAATTTTACTGTAAAATTGATTAAAATTAAATAAATTAAATTTTTTTATGTATAGTTGATATAATTATACTTTAAAAATAATTTAAAATATAATTTAACTATATAAATAATTCAAAAAAAGGTAATTTTCAATTAAAATTCAGGATTTTTCACTATTCATAAAAAATGAAACTCCATGAAAAAATCCAAAAAATTTAACCTAAGATAATTTTGATATTAAAATTTTAGAAACTAAGATTATTATTTTTAAATATAATTTATAAAAGTTTCCAAAATTATATTTAATATAAGCGCACCATTAAAAGGCGGTAAATCTACCTTTTAGAAAAATACTACTTTTTATGCATAATATTTGATTTATTCTTATCTATTTTCTAGAAAACACATAATATGAATGTTAAATAGTTAATTTAATATAATATATATATATTTCATTAAAATAATTATTCAAAATTGTGTTTTTAATTTATTTATTTAAAACTTGTTTGTGCATAGAAAAACAGTTTTTTAGAAAAGGAATTTATTTATTTTCAAATAGTTCTCAATTTCATTTATAATTAATTGGTTACAAAATAAATCATTTTATACACATGACTAAACAATATTTTTATAATTTATTTAATCCTATCCATATCTTCTATTAAAAAAACCAGGTGAAAACTATCATATTAAATAATAATATTAATAGTATATTGCAGTTTGATAAGAGTCGGTCTTGTGTGTAGTTAAAGCTATCAAAGGAAATTGGCATTTTGTGTAACACAAGATAAAATTAGTGTTTCATGAGACTCAAGATAATATCAGTGTTATGTGTAAAACAATCTAAGATTGGTGTTGTGTTTAATACAATCTAAGGTAGGTGTTGCGTGTAGCATAATCTAAACATGGTATTGCATGTAATACAAGATAAAATCAGTTTTTTGTATAAATAAATCTTAACTTGGTGTAGAGTGAAATGAAATACATCAAATAATTTTAATTTATTAGAATAAAAATCTTAAAAACTTTTGGGTGTCACATTTTAACCCCCATAAAATGAATTTTTCTCTTGAGATCCATCTGGGTCATTAAAGGTTTAATACTTGAAAGTTCATTTCATAGAAACCCACATCTTAAAAATGAATACTAAAAATTCCTTTGCAAAGGGAAAATAAGAAAAATAATGGTTACCCAAATTAACTCATAACTAGGTTTCCAAATAGGAGAACATAGGTGGGAAGTTAAGATTTGTCCATGGAGGAAAAGTGTAAATAATTATAGAGAGTGATTGAGATAACTGATCAATAGAAAGTGAATGATATAGATAAAGTTTAAGATCACAAAACCATAAATCTATAATGATCTAAGGGACCATTTGATTCATAAAAAATAAAGGTACTAGGATAAAATTTTCGTTTCAAGGTTTTTTTTCCTAAATTTGAAGAATTTTCATAAGGAGATATACTTACCTAATTTCATTCCATTTTATATGCACAATCCCACCCTTTGGTTTTGACTTGATAAATTTCCAATTTAGCTCTTACTCTAAGAAATAAAGGTGAATCTGTCATTCTTGAAGTACTAATAGATCATGAGATCTATAAATATAATTATAAGACATTTCATAGATCTTTTTTTATAATCACAATAAAATGGTTAACATAGGTTATCCAATATGAATAAATCCTCATATGAGGAGATAATACATTAATCTCTAAAACCTCATTTGAAGTTTAACTTAAACCATTCCATAAATGGTTAACCTTGTAACCCTTCCAAATGATGAAAATATTAAACTTTATAAATAATGTCCCTAAATTTATCAAAATCATCCTAACAATAGTCCCTCATATATCAAAAAGTATCTCATGATTATCACATACCAAACATATGAATAAATTCATCATGTATTCTATTGAAACATGGTAATAACCTAAATAACTGTAAAAACATATTGAAAATATATACGATTATTAATTCCTTATATAATCTCTTATCTTATACAAAAAAAATTTCATTGGAAGCTTGGGTTCATCCTTGTATCGATAAAATATGTGATTTCATTATTCCAGAATCCAATTAGATAATCACAGGAAATTTCACTAAAGGATGAACAATAATATTTTCATAGGGCTCATTAATACAAAATCAAACATGAAATTCCTAAGGATAGGAGGATAAATATTCCATAATTATCATGGTTCACTTCATCCATTATGATAGAATAACCTTTACCTTTTTCCTTTGTTTTTGTAGGTTTTTGTGTCTTATCATCCACATCAGTCCTTGGATTGGGTCACTTGTTAGCATAATTCCCAAACTCCTTTAAATTGAAACACTAAATTGTGGTAGGTGTATTCTATGGGGATTTATAATTATTCACATCCTTAACTAACTTCTTCCCATAACTTTGACATTCATACACTCAATAAACTTTCCTTCTACACTTAAAACATTTAGTAGTCCCCTTAAGACAATTCCCTCCATGTTTTTCCCACATTTTATGCATAAAGAAAATATCATAATATTTTATCCATGGTTATTAGATTTTCCTTTGAACTTTATCTTTATTTTCTTATCAAAACCATGAGGTTGATATATAACTCCAACATCTATTTCTACCTTGATTGAACCTCAAACAATCTCTTCAAATCTACTGAAGTCCATTTTGGATAACTCCCTTCTGAGACTTGGTTTTAGTTTACTAAATAATTGACTCACTTACTTTCATGTTAGATGAGAATACCAGAAGCATACCTTTCAAGTCTTGCAAAATTAGACTCATAGGTACCAATAAATTCATCATCATTTTTCTTTAACTCATAGAACTACTTTTCCATATTCACAAAAAGAACATGAGGAAAGTACTTATTGAAAAATAAGTTCTTGAACTCATCCCAATCCATAGAGTCAATTTCATTATTTTCCCTCGTATTCTTTATAAGAGTCCACCATTGATATACTTCACCTTCCAAATGGTTGACAAAAAAATTACTTTTTCATGTTTCAAACACTGAAGAATGGAAAATATTATTTTTAGTGATACTGATCCATTAATCAGAAACTAGTGGATTAGAAGACCCATTGAAAGTAGGTGGAAATTTCCTCAGAAAGGGTTCAATACAATGTTTTTCCCACCTTTTATCATTTGTAAGTCTCACATGATTCATAGGTTGAGAAAGTTGTGTGAGAATAAAAATTATATTTTTCATTCCATCTCCAATAACATTTAGATTCTCAGCAGTACAATTATAGCATTATCCATCACTCTCAACATTAATAAGATTCCTTTAGGCTATATCCATTGAATAAATGATAGAATCATAGTGTAAGAAACAATAATCATAGTGGGGAACCAAAAAATCATGAAAATAACTTATATAATGTCTAAATTATGAAACTTTATTTAATACATGACACCTTAGGTTTATCCTAGGTCATTCAAATTAATAATATTTTTAAATCCTTCATGATGGTTCATAAAGAGTTTGAGAATTTATAAAGCATATCCATGAGGAGTGTCAAACTAGGTATGCTGTAAGGACCATTTTCATGCACCAGTTCCTGATAGAGTCTAGATAAATATTGTGTTTTTGGGGTTTTCACCTCTAGGTACATCTATGTCAGAGCCACATCCACCTGTAGTATCCAAACATTGACGTGTTTCTTAGAAACCAATAACTCTATCCTTTAACAAAATTCCATGACATTTTCCTATACTTTAACTCATCCTTATACTTATCTTTAGATGCATCCCTATAAATATCCTTATAAATATCCCTAGGGATCTCACTAAAGTTTTCTCATCCTAGTTTCAAAGGTTAACTAAACCTTTGCTCTGATACCAACTATAGAGACCCAAGCGTAACATACATAGAAATTAAATCATTTCTTTGAATTATTCATTACATTACACAAACAAACACCACAATACTGTCTTAGTTTAGTGCCTTTGGAAACATGGAAACATAAAAACTAGTCCATAACTGAACTACATCATCTCCCAATATGTTATTTATAACTAGCACCCTTCTTAGACACATCATATAGAATACATATCTTCATAAACCATGGAAATGAAACATAATAAAGGGAAATCTCAAATAATCAATATGGGTAACCAAGGGAGATATGTAAAAATAACATGAAAATTAAGGCATGAGAACATGATCATAACATTTGAAAACTATACCCTACATATCAAAGATCATAATCACGAGTCATGGAATAAAGATTGGAAGTTCATAAGACATGAATCATAATGGAATCAAAGAACATAAGACACGATAGAATAACATCGACATAATACTTGATTTTTTAGCATACACACAAACATATAAAATCTGATGTCAAATCTACCCACCAAGACATTCATAACATGTTAGGCTTGGACAAACTACCCATGTACCTGCTTCGGGCTTGGGAAGACCACCCATGTACCCTCCTTTATGGGAATGGGATGACCACACGTGTACCCTAATTTATGGGTTTGGGCTGACTACCCATGTACCCTCATTTATGGGATCGGTCTAACCACCCATGCACCCTATGAGATCATATAACATTTATCATAACTCAATTAATTGGAGGGAGATATATGTCCCACCTGTCACATAATGAAATCATACATACGTGTTAAAAAAGATAATAAAAGATAAATCATATCATAACCCATAAAAATATATGAGTTTCATAAAAATAATATCATAAAATACATCTATGGTTAGTATAAACACTGCATAAAAGAAATTGGTATTGAACATGGCTTGTGCCTCACAGAAAATAAAAGTGAGACAAAAATTCCTTACCTTTAGTCTTGACTTCCATTGTACTCATCCAATCCTCATGTATAATAAATATATGTTTATTATAAATCTTTTACATAACCATATTAATTTATATCATACCATATATTATTTGATTATGACCTTTTATTGTATAAGTTACATTTTGGGTAATATCGGCTTTGTTTTTCATATATGGTTTGATTTGTTATATTTTTGGTCCTATTACTTTAATCATGATTTAATAATCTCAATAATTATAAACATGATATAAATATAATATATATTATGTATATATATTTATTTATAATAATATATAAGATATATAAATAGGAAATGAAATACACTGTTCATGGAGATGGTAGGCCATACGTACGCATGAACGCTGTTTCCATTTTATTGTTGGATTGAAAGAAAGAAAATTATATGATATATTATCATTATAGAATCATTTATATTTTCTATATCACATATTTTTATTAAACCCATCCTTAATAAATTCCATTTAAATTATGAATGAATCACATTTCTTTGCAAGATAGTAGTCTACCGTATACACAAACAACATTATCATATTCCAATAAAATTTAAAGTATGAAGGTATGTGTGATATAAAAATTCAATAATCATAATAAAATAATAAAAATCATAAATATAAAATATAAAACTAATTTCAATCATTATTACCAACGTTTATAGGTGGTAATTTAAAAATGAACGACATTGGTTCATGAGGTGGTAGTTCAACGTACTCACGGATGATGATTTCATAACCCATTTTATGGATGTGTGTGTGGTTTTAGGTAAAATATTTAACATAAAATCATATAATTATATTTAAAATAATTATTTTATTATATAATAATTATATAAAAATAATTAAATGGGTTAGAGTAAGAAATAAAACAAAAATGTTCATTGATAAATGTAACCTCTTGTTCGGGTATCTCTTTTTGATTTGCACCAAAGGACTAAATTTTTTGTATTTATTACCAAGTTAAGGATTCTAGGATTAAGTTAGGGGTTTTTTGAATATATTTTTATAGATATTTATTGATCCAAAGGGATTGATATGTGTGAAGATATGGGGAAAGGGGGTGGCCTTTTATAAGGGAGGTGAGTGGAAAACTTGTAAATTTTTGAAAGAGGGAATTATGAACACTTGTTTTCCATGTAAATTATCTCCAATAATGTAAAAATATATATAATAGAAATTTTAAAGTATAAATATGTCCATAAAATTGGTTATTTTACAAGGTTCTAGTCCATTGTACCCCTTATGTTTAAAGTTTAGTTCCTTAGTAAACTTGTTTTTGTCTTAATCACTGTGATTAATTTTAACTATTTTCACTAATAAATTTGATAAAAAATTATGATGGAATTTTTATACATTATAAATTATTATTATTACAAATATGGATTCTATTTTTACAAATTCAATTCACATAAGTGTTAGAAATTAATTTAATATTAATCCCACAGACTGGACACAACAATAGGTTTTTAAAGTGAAAATGTTCAAAAGTTTGAAATGTTTTTATATCAAATTTAAATGTGAAATTTATTAAAATTAAATAAATTGGATTTATTGATGTATAATTGATCTAATTATACTTTAAAACTAATTTAAAATATAATTTAACTTATAAATAATTCAAACAAAAAGGAAGTTTTCAATTAAAATTAAAGTTTTTTTACTACTCATAAAAAATGAAACTTTTCAAAAAAATACCAAAAAATAACCCTAATATGATTTTAAAATTATGATTTAAAAACTTAATTTTATTTTTCAAATATAATTTATAAATTTTTCAAAAATTAAATTCAAGATAAGTGCGCCATTAAAAGGCAGTAAAACTACCTTTTTGAAAAATACATATTTTTATACATAAAATTAGATTTATTATTTTCTATTTTCTAGAAAACAAATAAGATGAATATTAAATAGTTTACTGAATATAACATATATACATTTCATTAAAATCATTCATCAAAAGTGGATTGTTTAATTTATTGATATAAAACATGTTTGTGCATAGAAAATAGTTTTGTAGAAAAGGAATTTCTTTATTTTAAAATAATTATTAATTTAATTTCTTATTATTTGGTTACCAAAGAATTTATTTTTGTAAACATAAATAAAATAAATTTTAATAATTTATTTAATCCTATTCATACCAATAATTTCGATATCTAGGTGAAAAATATCATATTAAATAATAATATTAATAGTATATTATAGTTCAGTAAGACTCAATATTGCATGTAACACAAGATATAGAAAGAAATAGGTATTTTGTGTAAGAAAAAAAGAACTCAGTGTTCCATGTACCTCAATATAATCTCATTTTTGTATGAAATTAAAGCTAAGATATGTGTTTCATGTAACACAATCTAATCTTGGTGTTGCTTGTAATGCAATATAAACTTGGTATTTCATATAACACAAACTAAACTTAGTATTGCGTATAAAGAAAGATTAACTCAGTGTAGCATGCATTGTAATCCATAAATTAATTTTAATTTATTTGAAAAAAAATCATAAAAACTCATGGTTTTACAAACCAAGGAAATGTATGACCATACCTAGATAAAACATATGATGTGATTATCTATATGGATGAGGGAAATGTGATGTGCTCATCTTCTAGATGGATGACATGTGAGGTGTTTATTGACCTGATCAATTTATACTTAGAGAATCAAGAGTATATGAGGAGGCTATATGATATTAACATATTCCATGTCTCATAGACAATTGATATATTGGATAAAGGTATTATATGATTATGAATGATTGTATATGATATGGTTGGTGGACAAAACTCTAGTGATACATGTATTTGATGAAGATCACACTAGATTCCTTTATAGTTTGAGTAGAACTGATTATATGCTAGAGGACACTCTTTTCTTACATTTATAAATTTTATAAATCATATTTTTTTTCAATGATATTAAGGCCTACAAGGTTATAATTTTTTGTTTAATGAATGAGGATTGTGTTTTAAAAAATACAGAGAGCTACTCTAAGAGTGTTTTTTAGTTTATTCAACATGATTTTTGGATGATTATTTACAAGTTATTGTATATGATTTAATAAAATGTGAAGTTGATGATATCTTTTTAAAAATGATTTTTAAAATATCTAAAAGGATTTTTAGATAAGGTTTCACAAGTTACCATATATGATACAATATAATATGAAATGGAAAAAAGTATATAATTCTTTAGTGAAAGTGGGAGATTAAAGGAGATATTCCTTAAATATTACATTCATATAATGAATTTAGAATATAAATATGGTGAGATATCTATGTTTTATGGCATTATATACATGAAAACTAGTGGCATATAATATTCCTCAGTTTGGTCATATCGTGAAGGGAAATATAACCCTAGTGCCTTATCCAAGTCATATCATATGATATGGCTATATTGATAGGCCATTATAAATATTATGATTTGGTGTATTATATTTTAATATTTATAGAGTGAATTATGATCATATAATGGAAGATGAATGTTATAGTATTACATTCAGGAATCTTCCATGCATAGATATCATTATTTATTAAACATATAGTAAGATGAAATATTAGGAGTATTAAATCATCCAAGAGGTTACAATGAGTTGTAACTATAAGACATTTACTCATAAATTATGAATTTATGATTAAATTCATGGTCTTAGGGAATGTACCTATAGCCTATATAAAGGAGGATTAGCCATGATATTTTTTGTATTCATTCTCAATCAACCTACTGGTTTATTCCCACTCTCTCCTAAATCTATCTTCCTTCCTCCTCATTTTCATCTTGAGATACTAAAATATCATGAATGTGGGAGGGACACACACAAACAATTTATGGATATTTGGTACAAATAATGGATAAAACATAGAGGGAAGAGCCCGTTGGATATTTATTATGATCTTTATCAATCATAGATTAAGGAAAATAATAATAGTGAACTTATGTGTGAGGTATATACTCTTCATTTATAGTATGTATGGTTTCAATTTTAAATTTCATTCCACTAAATTGATTAAGTGTTAATATATCTTAAAAATCTAATAATATCTTGATAAAGACAATTTTTTGAGGATACATACTTA
The DNA here is from genome assembly GCA_963277665.1 of Viscum album. Lineage (NCBI taxonomy): Eukaryota > Viridiplantae > Streptophyta > Magnoliopsida > Santalales > Viscaceae > Viscum > Viscum album. The sequence goes on from OY728127.1 coordinate 2,022,389,436, forward strand.
AAGGGACTAGAAGAGTGAAACCTTGTCCTTACCTCAAAAGGAGTATATCAAGAAGGTTATAGAAGGATTTGGAATATCTATATTTAAGCCTTTAACTACCCCATTAGATGAAAATTTCAATTTTTCCAAAGATAAATGTCTTAAAATTGAATAAGAGGATATTTATATAGTGAAGTTTCCATTTTTTATCATTGGTCATAAGATTGATAGAGAACATGGTTTGTATGAGGTCAGATATTTCACATGTAATGGGAGTTTTCAGTATATTTATTGTAAATCCAAGAAAGGATCATAGGGAAACATTAAATTGGATTCTAAAATATCTCAAATAAATAAAGGAACTATCCCTATATTTAAAAATGGATGCTCTTCTACAAGGTTATGTTGATGTAAACTTTGATGGAGATGTGGACACATGAAAGAGTAATACCAGCTTTGGGTTTACCTTTAGAAGGACGACCATAATATGGATGTCTTGGATATAGCAAGTAGTTTTACTTTATACTAAGGAAGAAAATATTATAGAGATTATGGATATGAGGAAATAATTGGTTGGGATAAATAATTTATTAGAGGATCTCAGAAGGAGGCAAAAAAATATAATGTTGTTCTGTGATAGTCAGAGCGCAATCTATCTTTTAATGAATTTAGTGTTCAATCACAGACAAAACAAATTTTGTTAAATTATTAATTAATATATAATTTTTTGAAATAAAAATATTTATAATTATGTAATATTATAGAAATTCATAATCTGGAAGCTATGCTTATAATGATCATAGTCTAGAAAATTCAGGGGTAGTGTTGTGCCTTAGTATGGATTTGATGATTTGAAGAAAATGAAATGGAGACTATTTTTTGTTTCTATTGAATAAGTTAAGTGACCAAAATTTCCTAAATTTTTATATTAAACCTTGAAATCATTATTTAAGTTATATATTATTAGGTTTTTTTTATAAATACCACATTTGGTTTCTTATTTTGTAAATTTTCATTTTATAAGGTGAAATTTTAGAATGTGGGTTAGAAAACCTCCCGAAGATATTTGTAGTAGAGGTCTTGGTAATAGTATAGATTTATTGAAGTGTAACTAAATAATGATTCCCCAAATCTAGTTAATTGTTCACCATAAGTTTCTGGGAGATGATTTAAGTTAGTGGGATCATGGTGGTGGCCCCCACGATGTATGTAGTGGAGTGCACATTTCATATGGTGCAAGTTGGTTTCTCAGTTATACTCTTCAAATTTTGTTTCCCTTATTCTTATTTCATTTATAATAAAATTAAAAATGTTTCTACCAAGAATTAAGGTAAGTACCAAACCATGTTATCTCTTGACTTTTCATTCCATGTGGAAGTGTTTCCAATTGGCTGTTCTTGTTTTTAAAGTTCCTTATATATTGGATTGTGGTGATTCAATGCATGGATGTGGTTATTGGTCTTCTTAGTTTTTGATACACCATTTTCATGTGTTTTTATAATTATAAGTTATATAATTTTTTCTATAAGTGAATAATTGGATGGGTTCTTTTAGATTGTAGTTTCCTTAGAGATAGGTTTTGTAAGGAATTAAAAAAACTTATTTAATTAGTGTAAGTAATACGAAACGATACCAATATCTCTATACATAAAATATATAAAATATATATACATTGGAAATTAATAAAACTTATAACCATGTAACTTCCATCATATATCCACCACATCATCTTAAAAACATTTTCATGTCTTTGGTGATGATCACCACGAGTATCTGAAAGACATCCCCTCACTGTGGAATATACATGGCCCAATTTGAATATATTTTCCCATGAATGAGATCCACCCATATTCCATGAAATTATAGTGTCTTAAGCATAAAGTATGAGTAAGAAGAGTGATTTTGGGTATGATAGGTCTTAACCATGTATTTTTTTAACATCACAACACTCACCTTCAAATGGAAGTGACTTTATATAGTTGTTGAGAATGCTCCTTGGGTGATGATGTATTTAATCATGTATTATAATTCATGAGTAAATGAATTGGAATCTTTCATGGATCTCATGTATAAATTCATGTCCATAACTCCTATCCACTATATCTCAAGCAATGGATCTTTGTGATAGCCGGTGTGGAAGATTTCAACTACCCATATCTTTGAAAGTAATAGTAAGGAATATCATACCAATCTTTACAATGAGGAATAATCAAACAATAAATATTCATAATATTGTATAATAGATAATATGAAGTATTATTTAATTATACTACTTTTATTATTCCTCAGTAATATTCTACAACTTGAATGAGTTAGTAGAATGGTTTCATTAAACCATGTACTACGATTTCCTCATCTATTGTATAATATGATAGGCCATAAATAGTGGCATGGAAACCATTTTTTATGTCTTATGATTTCTATTAAATCATAAATTATGATTTCCCCTTATATATATATATCATATATATATAAAAAGTATTTAGGGTATATTAACTCCTTAAAATATACCAGTTACACTAAATCCTAATAGATTATGGTCCTTTTCAACTTATATTATATCTTATATGATAACTTATGAAATCATATCCAAAAATCTCTTGGATATCTTAAAAAAAATATTTAGAAAGATATTATTAATTTCACCACATATCACATGTTATATAATACCTTGTGAATACCCATGCAAAACACTTTTGGATTAATTCTAAAACACTTTTAGAGCAGCTCTCTAAGTCAAACTCAATCATCATTCAGTCAACCACAAAGTGATCCCCCACATGCCTTTGTATAGTTGATGTAACACCCTAATATTTTAGTATATATACCTTTAAATAAATAAATTATTAGTTATATTTTATTTCATGATGGACCAAATTAAAACAAACTCTCATATACTTTATTGCAATGCAAGATAAACATTAATTCAATATGAGTATACAATGTGAAACATCATTATCGAAATAATAATAAGTATAAATCCTAAAGTAATTAACAAGATAATATTTTAATTCCTTACATATAATTAGTATTATTAAATGTTTTATAATAAAAATTAATTGGTTAAAATTTAATGGTTAAAAGATAAATAATTAATGGGATGTGATTTAAACAATTTAATATTAAAAAGGGATGTTTTTCAAAGAACTGTTTTTAAAGTGTTGTGTATATTTATCTTAAAATTTAGTTGACTATTTCTTAAAAATTATTCTAATAAAAAATTTCAATTTTCAAACAAATATATTAACACTTATTAATAATTTATATGAAATAAGATTAAAAATAGTTAGAGTTTAAAAGTTAATTTTTTTATAATAATAATTTTTCCTTATATTTTGTATTATTATTTTAAAGTTAAATTTATTAATTTTAGAATCTTAATTAAATAAAAAGAACTTAATGTTTTATATAATCATGAAAAAATTATCTTAGATTTTATTTATTTTTTAATTTTTTTGACATAGTTTCTTTTTTGGTGAATATTGAATATACCATTTTTACAAATATCACAAATTTTTGTGGTATCACCATGAAATAAGAATGATATAAAAATTTATAAAACCTTTTCATTGACTAAATATTTATTTAAGTATTAAAATAAAACATTTAAAAGTGTTAATTTTAATTTTGAAACCCATGTATAACATCTTGGGACATATGCTATATTTTATTATAGTAAAAAAATTTCTGGTTCTTTTTCTTTAATTAATCAATCACTAGGTAACATTTGTTTTTGGATTGATTTTAAATCCACATAAATATGATTTTTAATTATAAATCAATAAATTTTAGGTTAATCACTACTATATATGATTTTTGTGTAAATTTATTTTTATGCTTAAAAATTATTTTTTCTAAAAACTATTTTTATTGCATTATACATACCTATATTAAACTTAATTTTTACCACATATTGAAATTGAATCTTGTAAAATGGGTTTTAAATTTTAAATTATCATATTCAAAAATTTTAATATGATTGATTTCATTTTTTTTATAAAAATAAGTTACAATGATAAAAGTTTGTCACCATGATAAATGTTAAAATGGTTAAAAAGAATTAAAATAAAGGGATTAGGGCTCAAGATATCAAAAAAACTATCTATAATTTTATATTTTGAGTGTATTTTTGACCCAAATAATTGTATATTTTAAATTTGGAATTTTTTCCACTTGTCTCTCAGAAAGATGTTTATTTTATTTTAAAGTTAAGAGAATTTACAAGAGTGCCACACCCCTCAATTATAAATGGATCCCTTCACCACCTGAATTCTCCACACACATTGAGCACCTTTGCTTGAAAAACTATAACAAAAACCTCCCCAAACATATTTAACACATCATATAGGTTCATATATTCCCAAAATACTAATCTAAGAAGTCCTAAAGTGTGATATAAAGGAGGATATCCAAGGAAGAGCTAATTTTCTTCAGCAAATTATTTCAAGTTTCTTTCTTATTTAAAAACGTAAAAATATTCTCTAAACATAATAATATAATTAAATAATTATTATTAGTATACTTAAATTTTATTATATTGATGTAACAACCATTATCTTCCATAATTACATCCATTAGTAAAATAAAAATTTCATCGTGTTACGTGCAGACTACAGCCTCCATGAATGATGTTTTTCATTTTATATCACTACCTTACATGGATGGTTGTACCCATGAGTTTAATTAATAAATATCATATTTGTAAAATTATAAATATTTTTTAAATATATTTTTTCCATTATATTTATAATATTAATAGTAAATGGTCATCGTAAAATTTGACCGCCTTAAATGAGCATACCGCGAGACACTTTATAAGTAATAACTTCTTACCATTCTATTTCATTTATCATGTTGATTTACCTATTATGTAATTTGATTTATAACTTCAAAAAATAATTTTTGAAATCATTAATCTTATGTAAATTTTATATTATTAGTATATAATAACATTTTTATACCCATTCGACTGTTATAACATGTTCATGTTTTGGTCAGTTTTACCACCTACATGAACATTGCTATAATGTTTATCTCATGAATGAATCATAAAACTTAAATAATGGTGATAATATTTAATAATGATGAATTTAATATGTTTTAATAATTATTTAGTGGTAATATTCAAAATTATATTTACTAATTAACTCAATTATTTTGTTAATTCAACAATAATCGAAAAAGAGAATTTTTATTCATTTCATGAAATTCATTACAAAAAGTTCCATAAAATGAATATGGTAACACATAACCATAACAATTAAATTTATTACTATATAATTAATGTTCTGGATATGATGTAACCATGACAAAGGTTCAAGGTCTAGAACCGCTAAACCAAAACATGCATGGGAAATTGAATAGTTAATATAAAAATAATGATTCTAAAAAATAATTATTGATACCTGAATAATAAGAAATTATAAGTGAATGGTACATAGTAAGATAAATATAATTATGGTTTTGATATAGATTTTTAATAATTATAAATTTATTTTACAGGAGTCTAGAACATGTTCAACCAAGAATAAGTCTAAGGTAAAGGTTTATGTTCTAATATCACCTTAACTGGGATTGTTTACGTTTAATATTATTTGGGATAATTGTATGATATTTCTCCATTAATATAAATATATTTTATTTTCCTCTATTTATTCTTTGGTTTTACATGTCTTCTTATCATTTCTTTCTCTTTTTGTTTAAAAAATCATACAAAAATAAATCTTATATGAGAAACCGACCTTATCTCTTCTCTTTGGTCGAGAATATTTATCCTCTATGTCCATGTTTTTAATATTTCTTTGAAACAATTATTATATATACTTAAAAAAATTTATATTTATTTTAAACATTATTTTACTTTATTTACAATGGTTTAAAAAAATATTCTTAACGTTTTCCATACAAGTCATTTTTGAATTTCTTTTTAAATGCGTGACAAGAATTTTTTTAATGTTTAACTATTGATAACACTTTTTTACTATCATGAATATTATTCATTATTAATATTTCTCTATAATTTTCCATTTTTTTAAAATAAAATTCTATTCCCATTATTCTATAATTTTTTTTATTTTTTTAAAGATACCCAAATAAAAGGATATCTTTTCTTGTTTTTCAAAACATATTTTAATGATTTTATAAAAATAATTTTTAATCTATTTCAACATAATTTAATGAATAATATGATTCATTGGGGATATAATCTAATGATACCATCCATTTTTTTAGTCTCAATGGACTTTGATAAACTTTTAAGGAATTTTTCATTAAATTTGCTTCTTTCTATGTGTTAACTAAGTTATGATGAAATTATGATTGTTTCTAAGTACCTTTGGAACAAACATATATGGTATATAATTATGTGATGGATGGGCCCTATATCTCTCCAATTTATTAGTAAAATATTTTTATCACATAAGATAATAATGGGAAATGAGTTACAATGCTCAATCCACTATAAAAACTAATTGTGATGCCCGATCCACTATAATTATGGGAAAAATGTTGTGATGAATGATACAATATGTTATGATAGTATTGGTAGTTAACATTGACATGTGAAATGATTTCTATGATTATTTTCATACCACATCTCTATGTTAAGTCACATGTGTTCTTATGGATCAAGATTATTGACTTATGAATCATATTTTATGCAGCTTTATGACATGATTTATTATTTATGATTCATGAAATATTGGGTATTATTCTCTCATGTTAATATACTTTGATTATGTTTTAATACCCACACACACATCTTAATCTCACTTATGATCTTTGATTGAAATTTCCTAGGTTTACCATTATGAAGCATTTGAGATCACCCTTCTTATGTTCCCTTTTTTTCTAAGTTATGAAGATGAGTATTACATATGATGTATCTAGAAGGTTATTATGTGTGGATAATATAATAGGATATGTTGAAGAATTTATGTAAAATAATAAATTCTTGATATAAATAATTTTTTCCCATTTTGATGGAAATATATGGGTTCGTTACGGGCTGATAAAATAAAGGGAAATTTTAATTTTTGTTCCTAGGTAATTTTAAAGGTAAAAATGGTAACTTATATTATCAGAATATCTCAGATAATTTTTTGATCACTCTGTTAGTCCCAGAATAGGGTGTTTACCCTGGGAGAGAAGTTTAGATGAATTCCAATCCATTCATATTTTTATGGAATATTTAATATTTAATGAATTAAATAATAATTATTTATTCTTGTTTGAATGATGATATATTTTGAACAGAGACTCAAATTCAGATTTTGACTCTATAGTTGATTCTGGAATGAGGGGTTTTTCTTAGGTGAGGCATAACCACACATCATGCATTGGGGCCATTCATGAGACCACTTTTTCGTTTTCCTATTCTTATTTTTTATCCTTTAAATTAGATTCTCATATAAACCCACATGGATCTCCCCCTTTTCACCTTAAATCAAGAGATAAAAAGATGGAGAAGTTATGGGATCACATGTCAGGTTTCATTTAAGGAGGTATATTAGGCTGTTGTGGGTGTAGAGCATGGGTCCAAGATTAAAGATTCTATTTATGAGGTAATCATTTATTTATTTTTACACCATTTCCCCCTTTTAATCCTTTTTTTAGTTTTAATATTTCTTTGGGTTGCTGGGGACCCCTAGAGGGTCAATTTGGAGTGTTTTTAGGAGTTTCAAGGGGTTTTAGGGTGATCATAAGGTGTTTCCATTCAGGAAAACCTGATCACATGATGTGTGATTCAAGAATACATGTTGTTTGTTCTTATTATGGGGAGAGAGGTTGAAGATCAGGACTAAAAAACATGTGTGTTCATGATAATATGTGTAGAGGTTACCCAGGGTGTGGTCAGGCACTTAGTAAAATGTCCCATGTTGAGGGTACTTGGCCATATAGAGTACACAACCAAACCTCATGTGTGGTATATGATTAGTGTCTATGTATTGTAGTAGGACAGAATTTGTGTGGGGTACATGTCCAAGTACCTGGACAGGAACCCCATGTGGGAGACATGCCATGTAAGGAAATTTCAACTTGTGTACTTAGGAAAAGTATATTTCAAGTCGGGATGTGTTACATAGCTAGGGAGGTTTTTTGAGGGTACATATTGTATACTTCCACTACCACAAAACTGGGTTTCCGTAACGCCACCCTTTAATAGCGCTAAAAAAAGCACTGATAAAGGGGGTTTCTTTATTAATGCTAAAAAAAGCATTGATAAAGGGAACTTTTAATAGCAATAAAAAAAGAAATTTTAAAAGTTACCCTTTATCAGCATTTTTTAGCGCTGATAAAGGCACCCCCTTTATCAGCGCTTTTTTTAGCGCTGTTAAAGGGCCCCCTTTATCAGTGTTTTTTAGTAGCACTGATAAAGGGGGGGAATTATCAGCACGTTTTCTTAGCGCTGATAAAATGTATATTTCAAAAAAAATCATAAAAAAATATATTGATATATAAGTATATTTATATTTATATAAATATAATATATATTTTTTAAATATGTTTTAGATAAGTATAAATAAACATTTTCACTTAATATGTGTGATATATTATGAAAATGGCTTAAAAAATATTTTTAAAAATTATTAATTATTAATTTTATAATTATCATCGACTAATAATCATTTAATAACAATTTTAAGACACAAAAAATCAAAAAAATTAATAAATGGTCTAAAATAAGTTGAAAATATAACTCAAACTTCAAACGGCCATAACTTTTGATCTGGGTGTCCGTTTGGGCTCTACAGCACATCAAATCAAAGCTTGCGATGAGTTCTACGTGCTAGGGACCAAAGTGAAACTTTTTTCACATTTTTAGAGGCCAAAAAAGTATATAAGGCCTCCAAAATTGAGTTTTTAGTCCAGATACCCAATTTGTTTAACATTCAATGGAATTTCAGCCTCATTTATGGGGGTATTTTTGACCTTCTTCACTAGGGAATGAATTTATTTCAATGGATTACATTCAAATTAATATTATGGCTTTAAAATTTTATCATTTTTTATAATGCAATATTATTTATAATCAAATATATAATTATATATACATATTTTTTATATATTCGCACATAAAAATTTAATTTTATAAATAAACAGTTAAACATATTTACATATAAAATATATTTTCCAATATATAATACTTATCTAAATAAAAAATTAATATATATTTATTTAAAATACAAATATATGAATATTTATATACCTATATAATGTGTACGTGTATATTTATATATTTGTGTGTCTGTATTGAAAAACTAATATATATTATCTATATATTCTAAACATATGTATATACATATTAATGTATAATATTTGTAAATATATATGAATGTTTATAATTATACATATAGATATACATATAATATATATATGTGTGTGTGTGTGTGTTTTCTGTATATGTGTATTTATTTATTTATAAACAGACATAAAAAGCATATTTTATAAATGCATTCAAAACTGATCTTATAAATATATATTAATATACGAATAAATATATTAATATATAATTATAACTATATATATATATATTAATATACAAATATATATATATATATATATATATTAATATAACTAAATATATATATATTTATACAGATATATATATTAATATAACTAAATATATATATATATATATTAATATAACTATATATATATATATATATTAATATACAAGTAAATATAACTAAATATATATATAAATAAACATATATATTAATAAACGAAGAGAAAAGAAATATAGTAGAGTGGTAAAGGCTTAGGGTGCGTAGGCAACAGGTCTTGAGTTTGAATCCAAGGGGAGGCAGGTCGCGCACGTGGGTGGAATAACAACTAGTGCTATTAAAGGGAGGTGGGGGAGCTATTAAAGGGTGCAGGTGGGGGTGGTGGCTGGGGCATGCAGTGTGGGGGTTGGGGCATTGTTAAAGGGGGGATTCAACAACTGTTGAAGCTTCCTCAAATTTCAAAAAAAAATATTTTTTATTTTTTAATGTATTTTTAACTTTTATCAGTGCTAAAAAAAGCACTGATAAAGGACCCTTTTATCACCTCTTTTTTTAGTGTTGATAAAAGGGGTCTTTATCAGTGCTTTTTTGAGCACTCATAAAGGGGACCCCCTTTATCTTTGCCTCGATTAACAATGCTTTTTTTGCACTATTAATACCCTTTTCTAGCACTGATAAAGGCTATATTTGTAGTAGTGTTCCTCCTTATTTTTGTATGTATATTTTCACCCTAGAGTCAAAATTATACTCACGAGTAGTCCTTTATATATTTTTTTTACATAGATCACTATGGTCGAATATTTTTATCATGGAGGGGACAGATAGATTTTGTTTTGGGTTTCACGATCTTCTGAGGGGGAATTTTATTGAGGTTTTGATTTAGAATCCTCCCACGAGTTGGGAGGTGTGATGTGAGGCCTGAATAAAGATAATGAGCTTTTTGGATGTCTTGGATTAATGATTCCCAACATGTTGTTTAAGGTTTATTCAGATGGTTCCTGGAAGGTAGGATTGAGTGGTAACTTGGATTCGATTCTTATCTATTTTCTTGAGTTTTAGTTATTTTAGAGACTTTAGGCTAGAGTGGCACTGTGGTGTGTTGGGTATAGTTGGGTTCCATTGAGAATATATTGAGACGAGTCTTAGGGACTCTTGAGGTTTCCTTTACGAGTGTGGTGATGATCATGGATGAGTTGGGTGATGGAGTTTCCATATAAGGTTTCTCATGTTAGGTGGTTTGTTATGGGTGTGATCCAGGGGACCATTATGGTACCCCATGTTCTATTAACCCTAGGAGGGATGATGCCGAGTTTAGTGTTGGTGAATTTAGGTATCACCTTAGAACCCAAGAATATAGTGTAATTTGTTATGGATTTAGAAATAGAGATGGGTTAAATCATTGTTCAAAGAAAGTTTTTGTGGCTTATATGTATGTACCGATTATTATTTTAGTCTTGGATGAGATAGGAGGCCTTTGGAATATTATTGGATTAGTAATTGGTCCTTATATTGATAAGATTCTATCTTCTATTGGTTGGAAGGTTTTATGTGTGTTTAAGGTGTTAATGGATGATCTTGATGACTTAACCCCCCTTATTTTAGTACTAGAAATGGCTAGGGTCTTTAGTCTTAAGAGGTGGTGAGGAACTCATAGAGTGGGTTTGTTAATGGTGGGTGTAGTTTTATTTACTGGTTCATGAAATTGGATGTGGAGTATACCTGATTGATGGATTTCTTATCCTGATCAGTTCTATAGGACTACTAGGACATGGATATGTTATTTAGTTTTCTCAACCTAGAGTCTCCTATTATCTGTTCAGATTGTTCTATTAGATTCCTAGATCTTGATAGATTCAAGTTCTCATATTGGACACCTAGGATGAGATCCTATGATCCAACTTCATGCTTGTTGATATGTTAGATGTATAGATCTCCTTCAAGATCAGGTGGACATTCCTTATATTGTGTATATTGGGGAGCCACATACTATAAGTCCTATGGTGGGGGTTAGATAAATGGTATATTTAACTTATGTGTTAGACTAGATCTTGGGGTTGATTTTTTTCCTTTTTGTTTTTTAGTTGTTTATTTTTATACCTATTGTTGTTAAACTAGGCTGAACATATCACATGTTTCATGCACATATCATGGTAGCAGATGTTTGGACCACCATTAGGGGTGGCCTACTTAAATTTATTTGTAACACCATATATATGTACCTCACCATGAATGAACACCTTATGTATAATTTCATGTTGATCACATGAAACCGTGGATTTAGGTGATGGATCATCATTTCATGATCAATCATAGACTCTCATGTGGGGTATAAGACTTGATCTAGAGTAGTTTGACGGTTTTAGAGACTGAGAATGTGGTCCGATTAGGGATAAAAGTATAAACTTTTATTTATTTTATTTTATTTATTTATTTTGAATGTGTGGTTGGCCCAGTGGGTGACCAATATCTGTATGTTATAGCATGACCATGAGTTTTTATGTTGCATTTCATTATTATATAATTTTTCTATTTCAGTTATTTATTTATGCATACTATGATGACTATTTATGGATGTGTACATATTTAGTTATTTTATTCTTTTTTTAATCTAATCCATGGTAATAGTCTCTCTAACTATATGGATTAGGCCCTCACCTCTAGTTTGAGGCCTCTAACATATAGAGAGGTGAGCTTGAGGCCTTATCATGAGCCAAATGGTGGAAGGTTAGGTTGACCTGAGCCTATTCATGAAAAAATTATATTAGTTCTTGTATTGTTTTATGGTTTAGGGAGTTGATAGATAATAAGATTATGAATTTTTTGGGGGAATGTGATGGATATTATACTGGTGCATCATGAACACCTTTTCTAGTAGGAATTCCAAATTACCAAGGTGGTGGGATTGCTGTTCTTAGTTTTTGATGTTACTATTGTATGATTTCACCTTGGGTGATTATCTTGAGTTTTTAGGTTTATTTATTTAGGATTTATTGTGGTTTTTTTCTCATGGACGGATGGAAAGAGGCCCATGTTCACGAATCATCATAGGCATGTAGGATCCTGATGACATATGACTATCTGTGTGTGATTTCATTGATGACAGAGGTTTAGTTGTTTAAAGTGCCTACATCTACTTGTATAATGTTGTTTCATATAGCTCCTTGGTGGAATTATACTCAAATTAACCAAAATTACTTTTATTTTGATGCGAGTTCATGTAGATATCATAGTGATATGTTTTATAGTGGTAGAAATATAGTCCCTTTAATGAGGGATTCATGGGGATACTTGTGTATTGGTGCTGGATTTGAGTTATGTGTTTTTGGATCGATGAGGGAAAGGATGCCTAAGTGGTGGTCATGTGGTTAATTATAACATGATGACAATGCCTCATTTTTAATGAATATAATGGAGGGTACCTTGCTTTTTGGAACTCACCTATGTGAGGAGTATGGTAACTGGTTTAGTTATGTTATCCTAGGTTATTTGAGGCTTGTCTTATGTGAGTGAAAGTTTGATTTTATGTTCAGGATTCATGAGAATATGTGACAGTTTTGTTTGAGTGAGTCCAAGTAGGTTGTCACTTGAGGAGTAGTGTAAGAGAAACCATATAATGGGTAGAACACCATTGGATGTTGGGAGTTATAGTACTCATTTTAAATAGGTATTTGTGCTTGGGGGATGTTATTCCGGGTGAACTGGGAACAAACAATGGTTTCTATTTTGGGTTGGCACTCAGGTGTGAGAGAGACAACCACATCTGGTCTTCACATTTAGTGGTGAATAAAGAATGGTATATAGAGTATAGTTTTCATTTATGGGGTTATGATGAGAGTAATTCTATAGTGGGGAGTTTCTTATTGGTCATAAATGGATGACCCATATTTTATAAGTGTTGTGGGTGCTGTAATAGAGGTTAGTGGAAGATCAAGGTTGCGTTGGATATACTAGTGTTTGGGGTGAATCTTTTTAGCAGGTTTTCTAATAAGGTATATCGAGGGAAATAAGTGTTATGGTTGGGAGGTTGTTCCGACCCATATCATTATGAGATGAGAAAATCCGGGAAAATTTGATTTTTTCCCATGTGGTTTTAATGGAAAAAATGGTAATATATTCTGTTAAAATATCTTGAATTTTTTTTATAACCACTCCATTGGTCTTGGACATGTATAGAACACAAACAGACCTTATGCGAGGTACACGACTAGTGGCTGTGTATGGTAGTTGGCCAGAACCCTTGTGGGGTACATGGCTAGAAACCCCATGTTGGTGAAACACCATATAGGGTGAGTTGATTCCATGTATTTTGGAAAAGTACATGCTAGGTCAGGTAGTTTTATAAAACCATAGAGGGGTGTTAAGGGTATAAGTCGTGTACCTGAGGTACACACCATGTACTTCCTCCTTGGTTATCTTTCACCTATTTTCACCCAGGAGTCAGAATTAGACTTTTAATTAGTCCATTATAAGCATTTTTCTATGTAAATCCTGATGATGGAATCCTTTCAGTATGAGGAGGCTATCCAGATAGTATTTTAGAATGGGTGAGATTGGGAGGGAGGATTCCCTTGTTGTTTTGTTTCATAATTATCTTGTGGTTTGGATTGTGCAATGTGAATCCCAAGTGTGGATTGTGAGATTATAAAATGTATTAGATTGAGGAATACAGGGTTTTTGTTTAAGGTTATTTCAGATGGTTCCTAAAAGTAAGAATTGAGTCATACGTTAGATGGTCTTCTTAGACATTTTTTTGAGGTTTAGTTCACTTAGATCCTTTGGGATGGTGAAACATTGTGGGGTTACATGTACTGCTAGGTTTTGTTAATATGACATTGAGGTAGTCTGAGGGACTCTTGAGATTTCCCTTATTGGTGAGGTGATGATCATGTACAATTTGGGTGTTGGAGTCATCAAATGATTTTTCCCATATAGTTCTTTCCCGATAGTTTGGGATAGGTGTGATACATGGGTTTATTATGGTGCTTCATGTTCTGTTAAATTTGGGAGTTTTGGTGCTGAGTTTAATGTTGGCAACTTCACGTGCCACCTTAGAACCCTTAGATCCTGGTGTGATCCATTGTGGCTGTAGAGCTCAATATGGGTTCAAACATTGGAAGTCCTAGTTTTTAGTGGATTGGATATTTGAGGATATTCCTATTATAGTCTGGGATGAGAGAGGATACCTTTTTTATATTATTGGATCATAAATTTTATAATGTACCTATTTTTTCCATGTAAATATTTGATATATATCTAGTAATATTTTTAGATCTAGGAGCCGAGATGGTGCACGATTCCAAGGCCTGATGAGCCCAAAATTGATTTTTTAAAAATAATAAATATAGAACGTACTTAATTTTCCTAGAATAGTGGAATAAATACATAATAGGGGCTTATATTGGAAATATGAGGCCACCGTTGAGTTTAAAACATGGGTTTTACCCTAGGCACTACATAAAACTTATGTGCGTCAGGTGTTCGACTTAGGCACCATCATGGGAGGATAAATAAATATTTTATTTAATTGTTTAACTAAACACAAAAACCTAGACTCCTATATAAATACACCATTATGGACAATTCATTGGGTTAGCCACATAACCCTAAAAATTGGGAGAGAGAGTTGAAGGAGATCTTTGGTGGATGACAACAGATTGGAGGATCAAATCGATATCACATGGATCATCTACACCAATAGAGTTCATGGATTTCACCAATAACTACAATGTTTGATAATTCTTTATTAGTGTATGATATGAACAAAAGGTTTTATTTTTGATTTATGAAAATTCATCCCATTTATTTATCCCTCATAAAATGCAGATCAATTCCACAAACAAGAATTAATTTATGAATCAACGATTTATTTATTTTTTGGTTGATTTATTTTTACATTTTTGCTTATTACTCTTCATTAATATATTATACGACAATATATTGAGGCTAAAAAGAAAAAAGTCCAAGGTTCATTCCTTATGTTTATGGTTTATGGATTTCTACCCTGTTTCTTGGCATGTTTATCATGGGAAATTTCATTAGCCCATGGTTCAATAGATACTTGGTATCCAATCGTTACATGAACACTCATCAGTGAAACATATCAATAACATGGGTGCATTTCATGATCAAGGGTATGATTAAGGTATGATAATGAAGTAAGATCGTAAGAGGTTTGGGATCAGACTGATAATTTCCATTTTTCCGATTGATGCATGATGATGAAATGGTGTGGCCATGGTTTGACTTGATGTGGTGATTTTTAAGAATATCAAAGCCTAATTTTTTGATGAAAAATAATAATGAGGGTCGAACAAAAATAGATCCATGTTTCTCAATGAGATCGATGGCAGTGGTGACAGATTCAGATGAAAAGTGAAGGAAGACATGGGTTTCTAGAAAACCCATGTTACATAGTGTATAATCCATAATTAAATGTTGTCTGTTGACCTAGCTGTGGTGTTCGGGTTTACTTGGAGTTTAAATATCACATGCCATGTGATAACTATCACATGACATGTATCCCATGTCTGGTGGCTCAACGTGTTCTTTGGGAGTACACAAGCATGTACATAGCCAAAAAGGAAAGCATGAGTAGAGTACACATGATGATCCATGTACTCGAATATGTATTGGTGTACATGGGAATAAACCAAAGTACACAGGCATAGAAAGATAGAATAGTTAGGGTTCTGGTTGACCTCTATGTGTTATGTACCCTGTTGGACATGCCTTGTATGTGGTGGTTTACATTCCACATGAGACAGTGAGACACAAGTAGATCTGGGGCTTACAAAACATGTCGTGTACCCCTAGTACATGTCCTATATTCCTTATGAGTATGTTTAGATCCCTTCATTTCTTCAGTTTAGACCATATTAAATTAAGTGTGATACCTTATTCATTTATCATAAGGGTAAAATGTGGCTTTATATCCTCGACATAGGATTATGATCCCCTATATAGGTTTATTATTGGATAGAGTTCGATGTATCCCCCTATAGGATCAGGTTGGGATCGTCTATCATTACTAGGTGGGTTTCATGGTATTGGAGTGACCAAAATTCATAGGACATGGATCCCCTATATAGAAGGTTAATCTTGTAGTGTTTTGTGGTGCCCCCAGTGGCC
The DNA here is from genome assembly GCA_963277665.1 of Viscum album. Lineage (NCBI taxonomy): Eukaryota > Viridiplantae > Streptophyta > Magnoliopsida > Santalales > Viscaceae > Viscum > Viscum album. The sequence goes on from OY728127.1 coordinate 2,022,406,049, forward strand.
CTAGGTGTGATCCCCTAACTAGATGATGAGATCTTCTAAGATCCAGTGAGTGATTCTTGGGTGGGGCCCAATGATCATGACCTTTTAGATGAGCGTCACTAGTGATAACATGGTCCATAGATTAAATTTTCCTGGAATGAGAATTACCTTGAAGACTTGAGAAGAATCCTGTAGATGATAGTGTTAGCTGAGACCACTTGATACCGGTTGTCTGTTTTGAGTATATTTGGGTTTTTTTATTATATTACTATTATAAACTGACTACTCTTGATTCTTTATGTTTTTTTATTTCTGTGTGTCATACTGGGTATTGTTATACTCACCTCTATATGGGCTTTTCCTACATGTGTCATGTCTTATGAAAATGAAAAACCTTTTGAAGGTGTATTAGAAGGACCAATAGAAGGTGGAGCATAGTTATAGGCTAGATATTTTGAGGTGTATATCAGTGTTGTATTTGATAGTATTCCCCTCCTTCCGATAAGGTCGGACTCCTTTTTTAGTTTTGGTTGGTCTTTTATTTTTCCCCTTTATCACCCTCTATTATTTAATATCATACTCTAATGTGGGATAAATGTTATACAAGAATTTATGGTATCAGTTGTTTCTAATTTTTCTAAATTTTATAGTATTGGATGTGTGTGTGTATAATTTCCTTAGGATAATTATTCCCATATGTGGGATATTCATAATCTTCATTAGTCACTTCCCCTGGACTATTGGAGGTGAACTTGGGATGGTCACACTCAGGTTATCACTGGATAGGTGGGCCCTGATGGGTCAGGTCATGACAGAGTGATATCATAGCTATCAGTTATACCATAGGACCAAAGAGTAGATTTTTTTTTTCAGGTTGTGATATTGTTTTGGGATTTATGGAAATGTTGTTAAAGTGTTTGAAGTTCATATTTTAGGCTAGGGACTCTAGTATTGGTGTAGAAACTGATGTATCCATTCACTAGGACATTGATAACTTACTTTTTGACTTGAATCATGTAGACATTGGTTATAGGGAAAAAAATTGGTACATGAATCATGTAGGAATGGATTTTTGGTTTTCTATCCTTCTTGAGTCATCTACCTATATATACTCATTGGCCATAGTGCATCTTGTTTATTTCAGGATGCCTCTATGAAGATAGCTAGCCCGGATTTCAATGCATGACCATGAGGATGATTTGTACAATGATGAGGTTTCAATACAAGGGCCTATATAGGAGATATCACCTTTGGGTGGTTTTCTATTTATGCCACCACCTGTTGTGCACCAGATATAATTGGTAGTACTGGGTGAGGATGCTTATAGGCTGAGTTCACTGCATGATTTTCATAGGTAGTGACCTCCTAGGTTTTTGGGTGAGCCAGACCCCTAGGTATATGAAAAATAGAAAGAGGCAGTCACCCATGTTTTTTAGCTTGTGAGGACACCTGCAGATCAAATAGAAGTCCTCACAGGGAGTCTTGTTTAGGGATTCACTAGGTGATGGTGGAGTTTGGTGGCTTAGTCACACAATGAGATAAATCTCTCTTGGTCAGACTTTTATCATCTCTTTATGGAGGTTTTTTATCCATCCATATTGTGATTAGTTTACATATAGGAGATTTTTCATTTATAATAGGTCAATATTACCATGGCAGAGTAATTGGTGAGATTTACTAACCTCTCATGGTACTCCTTAGATATGGTGTGAGATTGTTTCTTCAGATCATGGGCCATAGAGCATGGATTACACTAATAAATTAGGGATTCAATGATATCTCTTTGCATTCCCACCTATTCTAGAGTGCTTAAGTGGGATTTATTAGTCAAGAGATCTCTGGAAGAGTAGACACCGATAGCCGATGCTGCTAGTGGGAATGCAGGAAACGAGATGTCAGTAGATAGTATCCGATGGTAGTCATAGGGATTACAGTGAGTGATATGCTTCAAGATATGATCCTATGATAGAGGATTTATAGTTTAGGCCTCTTAGGATGGGTTTAATTAGTCGAGATAGAGGTATTACTTCTTATGCGATGGTTGGGGGCATCTTGCTTGAGATTGTGAGACATAATTAGAGGTACCATTTATGCCTTTTATACCTTACCTACAGTACTGATAGACAGAGTTGTGAGCCACACTTTTCTTTACACTTATCTGTTTTAAGACTTGGAGATTCCGGTTGAGCCCTTAGCTTGAACCTTGCACTTGGAGACTCTGAACGAAGGTGAATCAGAGATCACACACTTCTGTCGATAGTGTGAACTGATTCTTAGAGGTGATATATTTGTATGGTATCTCTTTTTAGTGGAAACAAGGCCTTATAAAATCATCTTAGGTATGGAATGAATATCCATATTTCATGCCTAGGTAGTCTGTTTCAAGATGAGGATGTGGTGTATCCATGGAGATGGATCAAGTTTTTCCTCTACGGGCAAGAAGGAAACCCAATAAGAGAAGGATGGGCTCATACATATGAGGATACAACTAATTACTCATAATTTTTCTTGTATTTCCTTTGGATTAATGGATGATATGGTATTTCAATTCCCTACAGTAGTGGAAGAGTATGCGTATGTGTTTCTTAAGGATGTACCAGACCTTCCTCCCTACCAAGAGATAGACTTCTGCATTAAATTGAAAACTAGGATGTACCTTTTATCTTTTCCATCATATCGAATTCCCCCATAGAGCTTCAATAGCTGAGGGTGTAGTTTTAGGACTTGTATAAGAATTGTGAGACCTAGTGCTTCCTCATGGGAAACCTTAATGCTTTTCTCTAAGAAGGAAGATGAGAGCTTGAGGTTGTTATTGATTTATTAGTGCCTAAACTATTTGATCATAAAGAATAAGTATCCACTACCAAGGATTGAAAACCAATTTGATTATTTGAGAGGGGGTAATGGTTCTTGAATATTAAAATCAAATCTGGCTATCACCAATTGTGAGTATGAGATGAGGATATATCGAAGATGACATTCAGATGTCTCTATAGTCACTATGAGTACTTAGTGATACCTTTCAATATAAATAACCCCTAGTAGTGTTCATATAATTCATGAACTAGATATTTTATCCTTTCTTAGACTAGTTTGTGGTGATCTTCATAAATGATATCATAGTGTACTCAACATCCAAGGAGGAGCATGCAAGACAGTTGAGTATGGTCCTGGACATAATCTAAGAAAACTAAGTTTATAGTAAGCTCTTGAAGTTTTATTTTTGGATCTTAGAGGTCCACCTTCTAGGAAATTTCATATCGGTTGATGCTGTAGTAGTGGACCCAATTAAGGTTATGATAGTGTTATCTTGGGATCCACCCAAGATCATGTTGAAGGTGCAATGCTTCCTTGGGTTAAAAGGCTACTATTGGAGGTTCATGCCCAATTTCTCCAAGATATCTACCTTATTGAATACTTTGACCCAAAAGTGGAAACCTTTTTATAGAATGTGAGGTTCCAACAGGCTTTTCAATATTTGAGGTAGAGGTTGATGAGAAACCCCATTTTTATATTTCTAGAGGAGGGTGTCAAGTATATGGTGTTCTATAATGCCTCAGGGACCAGACTTGGTTGTGTTCTGATTCAGAGGAATACAATGTTTACCTGTTTACCTTTGGGTCTAGGTAGTTGAGACTATATGATCAAAACTATGCATCCCATGATCTTAAGTTAGTAGTGGTAGTATTCACCTTTATTATGTATACCTTAGAGGTGAGAAGTTTATCATCTACTCTGAGTATAAGAGTCTCAAGTATATATTATCTCAGAAGGATTGTTACTTGAGATAGAGATGATGGCTGGAGTTACTCTATGATTATGACTTTGAGATAGTTTATACTCTTGGGAATGAGATTGTGGCAGAAGATACTCTCAACAAGAGATATTGCTCATAGTTGTTGATTAAGGCTTCAAATTAGTTAGCCTCATTGCAGTTATACTTGGTGGACATGGATGGTTATTTATATCTATAGTAAATGGTTGTTACAACACCACTTCTACAATATGTTAGAGAGGCACAACATAGAGATATCAACTATTAGACCTTCTATACTCAAATATCCACTGGATGTTCTCCTGATGGAATTATAAAGGTAGGGAGTATGTCATTCTTTTTAGAGGATGGAATATGGTACCAGTGATTTTGTGGGAGGAGGTGATGAGGGTGTTTCATAAATTACCTTTTGTGGTACATCCAAGTGTGGAAAATATGCATTGGGACCTATGATGTCATTTTTGGTGGCCAAATATGAAGAAAGGTGCAGCATAGTTTGTCTATTGATGCTTCAATTTTTATCAAGTGAATGATGAGTACTAGGTTATAGTGAGTTTAGATCAATACCTTGAGGTTCCAATGTATAATTGGGAAGATATATTTATGGTATTTTATGGGGTTACCATAGATGTATAAAGGGAATGATTCTATATTGGTTATTGTAGACGAACTCAAAAAGTCGACCCACTTACTAGCTATTTGGGAGAAAATTTTAGTAGAGTTCATGGGATGCCTTTATGTGAAGAAATAGTATGTATCCATGGATTCCCCTCGAACATTTTTTCAACCGTAATTCTCAATTCATGTCACAACTATGAAGAGGATTGTAGGAGGCCTTTGGGAATCGGTTTCATTTGAGCCCAGTGTTTCACCCCCAAACTGATGAACATACTGAGTGGAAAATTTAGGTTCTAGAGAACATGATGTGAGTTTGAATGTTAGACTTTTTACATAGTTGGGAGTCTCACCTACCCTTTTAGGTGCTTTCATATAAAAAATATACCATTCCATCATTAATATGGCACCATTTGAGGCCTTATACGGGTAACCCTATAGGTCACCACTATGTTGGACTAATCCAAGTGAGTTATCACTCATGGGCCCAGAGTTGGTGAAATCTATGAAAGAGAAGGTGTAGATCATATGGGAGAAGATGAGGACTACACAAAGCCTCTATAAGTCCAATACAGATCGATGATGAAGGACTTTAGAGTTTGAGGAGCGGGACTATTTTTTTTTTCTGAAGGTCTCACCTCAATGTGGATTTTATAGTTTTGGATGGATCAAAAATTTATCTTTGAGATTCATATCACCCTTAAAGACACTATGTAGAGTTGGTGAGGTGGAGTACCACTTGGCGTTACCACTACAATTATCTTTGAGATTCATAGCCCCCTTCCATGTGTGGTTCATGATCAAGGGTATGATCGAGGTGAGATAATGGAGGATGATCATAGGAGGGTTAGGATCAGATTGAAAATTTCTATTTTCCCAGTTGATGCATGACGGTGGCATGGGGCGATGATTATATGACCCGATATAATGATTTTAGACTGGATCGAAGACAAGTTTCAAACAAATGGTGATGGAAAAGGTCAGCCGACCACTAATCCGCGTTTCATGGTAATATAGATGGTGGTGGAAACAAATCCAGATGATGTGTGAAGGAAGACATGGATTTATATAAAATGTGCATTACATGGCCAATAATCTATAATTACACACCATGTGAGGCCCTGTATGTGGTGCTAGGGTTTCTATGAATTTTAAATATAAAACATTATGTGAAATATTTCACTCACCATGTGTACTATGTATGGTTGCATGGTGTGTAGTGTGGGAGTAGACAGACACATACAAAACTTGGCACTAGAGAATAGGTAGAGTACATGGGATGATCCATGTACTTTGAAATGGCCAGGTGTATATTAGCATGGGCCTAAGTACATGGGCACAAACATACATCACTGGAAAGGTTCCTTCCGAACTCTAAACATCATGTATCCTATGGGGAATGCTATGTATGTGGAGGTTTACATGCCATGTGAGATGGAAAGACATGTGAAGGATAGGGTTTTTAAAAACACACTGTATACACCTATTACACACTATGTACTCCCTATGAGGATGTTTAAAGCCCTTTATTTAGTCAATTTAGACCATGTTCAGTTGATTGTGATACCTTGGTCCTTTCCCATGAGGGTACTATGTGACATTATGTCCTTGTTATAGGATTGTGATCCCCTCTATGGGTTTATTATTGGATAGAGTTCTATGTACCCTCCTATGGTACCAAAGTGGGATCCCCTATCATTCCTAGGTGGGGGTATATGGTATCAGCATGACCAAAATGCACAGGGTGTTGATACCCTATCTAGAAGTCCAATCTAGTATGGTTTGTGGTTTCCCATAGTGTCCCTTGGTGTGATTCCCTACATAGATGATGCTATCTTATGATATCCAATGATTATTTCTTGGATAAGGCCCAACGATCATGATATAAAGACCTGAAATATTATAAGTGAAATTTACCTTTTGATTTAATTAAATTTATTATTTTGTAAAATGTATATAGAAAACACACGAACTCCATTTGTTTTATTATAATGACCATTAAGTATCATTACTATTGATAAAATTTCCGTTAAACAGTGATTACTTGACTAGTATAAATATAGGGTTTTAACAATATTTTTGACACAGAAAAAGGAAGTGGTGGCCTCAACTAGTAATATTATTCCCTATGAATCCCATTTATTAGAGATTCAAAGGAGATAGAATTTTTGGGCTTTTCCCTAGACCAATCCCAAGCTTAGACCCAACAAATTAAACATGAGATAAACCATTTATGGGAGAAGTTCATGCTCATCAAGAACATGATCCAAACCATGTTCACCAAAAGGCCCCATGAAAGCCCCACCATCTCACACCTTACTCTTTGGGAGTATGCTGTTGTAATAAAGGGATATTTATCAAGACCTCAGCATTTTGATTATGTACATTATTTTTTACAGAATAATGTATATACTTTCATTTTATTAATGTTTTTGAAGAAAAAATAGTATTTTTTTGGTTAATATTCAAATTGAATTAAGAAATATATTCTTATGAATTAATAAATAATATTTTAATAAAATATTATTTTTAAATTACTTTTATTAAATAAAAATTATCATATAATTTTTATGAGGCAAAATGTAATTTTTATTAAGGTTTAAAAATAGTTTTTGTCAAAACCCATCAATTTTCAATAAATATTGGTTTTTATTTAAAAGTGAAAAATGACATATTTAGAAAATTATTTGGATAAAATGAATATTATTTTTGGAATCAAGATATCAAAATTATCCAATGTTTAATTTTTCATAATTTTCTAACACAATGAAATTTTTGGGTAAAAATTAAATACCATATAAATATATAGTGTGTTTTATGACATAATGATGGACCAATAGTGATGTAATAAAAACTATAAAATGGATATTTGTCCAAATATAAGTTTTAATTTTAAAATAATGCGATTTTATATTTTTTTGACCTATTTTATAAAGCCTTAGTGAATCCCCAAAAATAAATAATATATTTTATGATTTTAGGTCATTTTTTAATAATATGACTCACCTCCACATAAGTGAGGATAATATTTTAATATATTCGGATCATGTACTTATTAAATAATTTTTTCCTCTCATATTTTGAAAAAAAACATGGGAAAAAACCGTGGTAAGGTTTGTGGTTTTGAATATTTAATTATATAGAATCCAAAACCTAGGTTTTTGAAATATTAAATAATTGCCCTCTCATTTACTATATAAAACCATATAATCTCCCACTTCTCTTCACTAAAAATAATTTAAGAACTAACTTACTATTTAATTACCTCTATATAATCATCCCAAGTCACCCCAATCTCTCAAGAATCCCCTCTTCAAGTTTTTCAAGTCACACACTCAAGTAAGGGTTCCTTCGATTCTCATTTTTATCCAAGTTTCCTTATACTGTCACACCATTTTATTTTCATTTAAAAATTATGGGGTATGTTTTCACACACCCCCATACTTCCCCTATTGTTTTTTAATGATGATACACCCCTTTCTATCTCATTAATCCCTCCCATGTACACCTGTTACCATGCTGAAATTTCTTAAGAGTTATTCCATTTATCCTATTTCTTCAAGTTTATTTATTATGTTACAACTTCTATTTACAAATTTCTTATGTTGGAAAATGTACTTATATGAACCTATTACTTTACATTTCATTCATATATTATTATATATACATTACAATCTCTTAAACCCTTTTTATGATTTTTTATGCCACACTGTTATGCTGCCGAAATTGCACCGTGATTTTCCATGAAAACATTGTCATGTTGTGAATACCATACTCATTACTCTATATTGGGTATTTAACTTTATGAATATATAACTTTTTATCAAGTAATTAAATTTATTTATTCCAAACTCCTTGATTTTTTAATGAATTATGATGAAGAATGAATCCATGTTTTATGATCTATGTGGCACACTTAAGCATGAGAATGAATTGAATGTGACAGGTGCGAACAAAATTATATAGCTCTCCAATGAATTGGGTAATGTTTAGTATCATGATACGACATGTTGGGATAGGGGTTTACCCAATACATTTATGGGACTTTATCCACTATGATGTCTTGGTAGTTTATCCTTGACCCATGATGCAATGTTTTAAGTTGTTTCCTCATTTCCATGTTATGATTATCTTGCTATATCATGAATTAATGTTCATGTTTCTTTTAGGATCCATTGATATGACTATTGTATAACATGTGTTTTATTCCTTATGTTATTCCATGTTTATTCCCTTATTGGGCTATATAGAACACCTCTTATGTATGTCCTTAGGTTATTCCATGCAATGTTAAGTATGAAGGAATGTTTTGTTCATGTAAAGGAATTTTTCAATAATGATGTTGTATTTCATGTTTTAAGTTGTTATATAATGTTCCTAATTTACCAAGACACTAGAATTATCGATATTTTGGGTTGTATTAAGTGTAATTTTATGTCATTAAATCATATATGAATGCAATAAAAAGAACAAGGTTGTTATACATGACCTCTTGGATGAGAATCACCAATTATAGTATGGTTTGTGGTGTGGATTCTCCTAGAATGAGAATTACCTTTAATCCTTCAGAATAATTTTATGGTTTATTGTCTTGGTTGAGACCACTTAAGGCCTTTTGTATATTTTGATTATATTTGGTTTTTTTATTGTATTACTATTATGATATAACTACTACTAATACTTCATGTTTGGTTATTTTGGGGTTTTATATTGGGTATTGTTATACTCACCCCTGCATGTGTTCTACACACACATGTCATGTATTATGTAGAAAAGTGACCTTTTGATGGTGTACTAAGTGAATTAGGATTAGGTGGAGCATAGTTATGGGCTAGACAGACCGAGGTGTATATCGATGTTGATTTGATAGATGCCCCCTCCTTCAGAGTAGTTCGGACTCATTATTAGTTTTTTTGGGCTTGTATTTGGGCGCTTTATCGCTTTCCAGTATTTATTATTATAGTTTGATATAGGATATATGTTATGAATACATTTATGGTATCATTTTTTGTACTTTATCAAAATTTTATGGGCTTGTAGATGTGTGCGTATGTACAGGTTTATTAGGATAATGCCTCCCATATGTGGGATATTCCTAATCGATACTAGTCTTTAGCCCCTAGCCTATTAAAGTTAGGCTTGGGGTGGTCACACTCGGATTATTTCTGGAAAGGAGGGCCTATATGGGTCGGGTCATGACTTGTTGGCTCTGATATTGATTAGATTCTCTCCTTTATTGGTTGACTGGTGTTAGGTGGGTCTTGGGAGCTAATGGATGATCTGTATACATATAATGATCTTGAATTTAGTACTATATTTTTCATGGGATTTAGGATCATTCATTACTGTGGTACTCATGAAGTGGGTTTGTTTGCCGTGGGTGAAGTTTTTTATACTGATTCACAGTCATGGATGGGGAGTGTGCCTGACTGATGGATTTCTTAGACCGATCAGTTTTGTAGGACTACCAGGACATTGAAAGGTTCATTACTTGTGTCAATATAGAGGATCATGTCACCAATTTAGATAATTTCATTGGATTTCTATATCTTGATAGATGTGTGTTGTTGTATTGGATTCCTAGGACAATATCCTAGAATTTGACTTTGATCATGTTAAAATTTAGACAAATGGATCTCCTTTGGGATCAGGCGGATGCACCTGATGTGATGTGGCTTAGTGAGAAACCAACTATAAGTCCCCCAATGGGGGATAGATCAAGTAGGTTTACCTTGAGTATCAGGATAGGTCCTGGGGTTTTCCATTTTTTTTTTCTTTTTTTTTAATTTTATGCATTTTTTGTCCAACTAGGATGGACATATCTTGTGATGTGTGCATAGGTTATGACAAAAAATGTTAGGACCGCCATTTGGGGTGAACTAGTGAGATTTATTTCTCACCCCCTATATGTGAACCTAGATGTGAATTCAGAACTTATGTATGATTTCAAGTTTATCACATAACAAAAATGATTCAAGCGGAGGTCCAACATTGAATGATCAAGAAGAACCACTCATGTGGAGTCTGGGGTTTGTGTTAAAGAAGTTATACAGTCATGGATACTAGTTATTTTGTTGGATTTAGGATGATAATAGAGTATTTTTTGTTTATTTTGTGTGTGTGGTCAACCTAGTGGGAGGCCAGTGTTTGTATGTTATATAATTTCCATGAGTCTGTATGTTGTATTTCATTATTATAACATGTTTCTATTTCAGTAATTTATTTATGCATACTTTGATGTCTGTTTATGGATGTATTAATGTTTGGATATTTTCAACTATTTGTTTACTCTAATATAAGGGCATATTCTCCCCATTGTATGGATTTATCCCTCACCACTATTCAGAAACCTATGACATACAGAGGGGCACACTTGAGTCCTTATCGTGAGTCAGATCGAGTGGCCATTGAAGTCAAATTTGGTTGGTTCATGATGTAAGTGACCCATTATTTTCTTTTGGAATTGTAATTTTAGATGTTTATATTTGGATCACTTCTGTTAGTATCAAATAAAGCATGTAAAGAGTATTTTTTAACATTGGATCTGAGTTTATGGATCTAGGGTGTCATAGTTGGAATCAAAGAAGGGTTTAAATATATTTAGAGGTTAGGAAGTTATCAGATGAGGATAATTTATGATTTATAGATACCATTATGGGTTGATAAGTTTAAGGTTGATCATAAGTTCAAAAACACTGATACCCTTTTTAGGTTTATATGATAGTATTTTAAGGTGATTATTGATATTTTGGGCGATGTTTATTGACTTTTAATAGATGATTGAGGTATATGTGACCCTTAGGTTTAACATATGATTTAATTTGGAGGTTATTTTGGAATAATTTTATTATATTTTTTGTAAAATTATATGGTTAAAGTGAATGAAAAATTATTAGCTAATATAGGATTTTATGATTAAGTGGTTTAAATTATTTGAGAAATTAATATTGAGTTAACTTCTGGAAGCATATATGATTTTTTTGTGGTTTTATGTCATGGTGATTCATGTTATTTTGAAAAAATATTAGTATAATTCGGAGATTGTATTATTAGGGAATATAAATTTTTGGAATGTGACTTTATAAGTGACCAATGTTTATTATAGATAAATGTTAAGTTGATTTTGGAAGAATACATGATCAAATATTTCTCATTTTTAGGTTTTGAATTTGACTAGCCATATTTTCAAGATTTTAAGGGCTAATTATTTGTATAATGATTTAAGTTGAACTTTGGGTGTTATTATTGAGTTATTAGGTATTAATGTATCATTTTTTTCATATGAAGGTTTATTCATATTGGGTAATATGTTAACTTGTGCTAACCATTTTTGTTTTAGTAAATGGAGGAATAATTTTTCATCCTTTTATGGATATTATGATCCATTAAAATTTTATTTTCAATCTTTATACATGAAAAATTTATCATGGCTATTCATTATTTATAATATTAGATAATGTGGAAATATAAAATTGATAAAAACACATCTGAAGGATACATTACACTTATAAAATAGAAATAATTCAAGTATTTATATTTTTATAACATTCTCTATCTCTAGGGTAAAATAATTCCATAAAATCAAGAAATATGAAGATAAATATATCAAGATTTATGTTGAAAATAACACTTAAACTATCAAGGTATGATTTTGGAAACTCAATAAAAAGTGTAAGTCTTATAATGGTATATATGTGGTTTCATAAATATTTATTTAAGAAATATTAATTTCCCCAGTACTAAATTAGTAATTACTTTTCATGATAAAATCTAAATATGATATTATACCTATATACATTAATTTTGGAAAGAATAAATTAAAATTGTGAAAAAAAAATTAATTAAGGGTGGGGGAATGTAACAACCCAAGATTTTAGTATAGAATAATTTAAATAAATACTTTGTTAGGTAGATTGTATCACACAAAAAACCAAACTAAAAATAACTATGATATACTTTATTGTAATTCATGGTAAACATTAATGCGTCATGATTATACAATGTGAAACATTATTAAGAAAGTTACAATAAGTATAAAACCTCAAGTAAATTAAAAAATAATATAAGAATTACTTACATATTATTATTTAATGTTTTATAATACCAATTAATTGATTAGAATATAGTAGTTAAATGATAAATTATTAATGGGATGTGATTAAAACTATTTAATATTAAAAAGGGATGCTTTCTAAAGAACTGTTTTTAAAGTGTTGTGTATATTTATCTTAAATTTAAATTGACCATTTTAAAGGATTATTAAAATAAAATTATGTAAAATTAAATCAAATATATTAACAGTCATTAGTAATTTATATGAAATAAGATTAAAAACACAGAGAGTTTAAAAATTCATTTTTCTATAAAAGTTGTTTTTATTTATATTTTTTATTTTTATTTGAAAGTTAAATTTCTAAATTTACAATTTTAATTATATAAAATGGATTTAGTTTTTTATATAATCATGTAAAAATTAGCTTAGGGTGATTTTTTTGGGATTTTTCTAAAATAATTTATTTTTAGGTGAATATTGAAAATACTATTTTTACAAATACCATAATTTTTTTGATATACTCATGAAATAAGAATGAAATAAAAAATTATAAAAAATTTTTCTCAACAAAATATTTTTTTAATAATTAAAATAAAAAATTTAAAAGTATTAAGTTGAATTTAGAGACACATGATTGACATTTTGGAACCTATATTATATTTTATTCTAATAAAAAAATTATGGTTTTTTGTTTAATTAAGTAATAACTAGGTCCCATTCACTTTTAGACCAACTTAAAGGTCACATAACTATCCTTGTTTTAACCATAAATAATTAAATTTCATGGGAATCTATATTATACATGATTTTACTTTAAATTTATTTTTATAATGAGAAAATAATTTTTCTAAAAACTGTATTTGTTGTCTTATGCATACTTATTTTAAAGTTAATTTTTACCACCGTTAGAAATAAAATCTTATAAAATGGTTTTTTAATTTGGAATTAGAATATTCAATTTTTTTAATATAGAAAATTTCATTTTTGTTCATAATAATAATTTACCAAGGTAAAAGTTTGGGACCATAATAAATGCTAAAATGGTTAAAAAGTGTTAAAATAAAGGGATAATGCCTTAAGATATCAAAAAACCAATATCTAATTTTTTTGGTTTATTGAATTTTCTATCCACCTCATTCTATCTTTGAAATTTGGCATTTTGGTTCCAATTTTCTTTGAGAAAGAAATTTATTTTATTTTAATATTAATAGTATTTACAAGAGTGCCACTCCCATCACTTATAAAATGGTCCATTCAATACCTCAATTCTCCACCCACATTGAGAAAATTATCTCAACTAAACTCTAAAAATAATCTATCCAACAATATTTCCCTTATCCTAGAGGTTATGTTCTTTCCAAAATACCAATCTAAGAAGGCTTAAGTTGTGATCTGGTGGAGGATATATAATGAAGAGATAATTTTCTCTATCAAATTATTTAAAGTTTTTTTCTTCCTTAAAATCCTTAAAATATTTTATAACCATACCAATATAATGAAATTGATATCATTAGTATAATAAAATTTATTATTTTTATGAAACAAGCATTATCTACCTTCCTTCCATATATTTTGAAAAAAAATGTCACCATATTATGTGCAGACTACCACTTCCATAAATGATGTATTTCATTTTTCATCACCACCATACATGGTTGTTTATAAAAATACATTGAATGAATAAATATTATATTTATAAAATTATTAATATCTATAAAATATAATTTTTCCATTTTATTAATAATATTAATAGTAAATGTTCATCATAAAATTTAACCCCTAAAACGAGCATACCAAGACACTTTGTAAGTAACAACTTATTAAGATTCTATTTCATTTATCTTATTTATCTAAAACATATTGAATTTTATTTATCAATTTAATTTTTTAAACCATTAAAATTCTTTAAAAGTTATATTATCATATTATAATAACATGTTCTTACCCATTCAACCAATATAATGTGATATTTTTCTGATTAGTTTTTCCATCTATATGAACATTATTATAATTTTTATCTCATGAATGACTAAGAAAACATAAATAATGGTAATAATATGTAATAATTATTAATTTAATTTGTTTTTATAATTCTGTAGTGGAAATATTCCAAATTATATAAACAAATTAATTCAATTATTTTGTTAATTCAACAATCACTAAAAATTGGAATTTTTAAACAATTCATAAAAGTTGTTACCATAACTTCCATGAAATGACTATGAAAATAAATAAATATATATAAAAAATAATTAACATAAAATTTTAATTATGGATATGATGATACTATAATCAAGGTGCAAGGATTAGAATCATTTAACCACAACATGCTTGGAAAACTGAACAATTAATAAAATAAATAATGATTTTAACATTGAATTATTGAGACATGAATAATAATTTTTTTTAAGTTAATGGTATATAGTAAGATCAATATAAATATTTATATGATATAGATTTGTAATAAGTCTAAATTTATTATATAGGTGGTTAGAACGTGTTCTACCATGGGGAAGTATGCGGTAAGGGTTTATGTCCCAATCTCACTTTTATGAGGGATTATTTATATTTAATATATGTTGGGAGAATTGTATAATATTTATATATTAAAGTATATCTTTTTTATTATACTATGGTTATTCATTGAGTTTATATATCTTCTTATCATTTCCTTATCGTCTGGTTTAAAAAATAAATCGAAAAGAGATCTTATAAGATAAGACAATCTTATTTATTCTTTTTGGCCAAAAATCATTCCCCTCCATGTCCATGTGCTTTATATTGATTCAAAAAATTTTATTTATATACTTAAAAATATTATTTAAGGTAATTTGTAACTATATTTTAATTTCATTAAAAAGTTTTAAAAAGTAATGTTCTCAACTTTTTCTATATAGGGCCTTTTTGAATTTATTTATAAAAATGTGGAAAAATATAATTTTAACATTAACCATTTGATTTAATTTTTATGATATCATGACCAATATTTATTATTAATATTTCTTTCTATGTTTTTATGTTTTTCAAAGAAAAATTTATTCTCATTTTTTTAATTGTTTCATTTTTTAAAGATACCCAAATAAAAGGATATATCTTATTGTTTTTCAAAGCATATTTCTAATGAATTTATAAAATAAATTTTTATCTTTGTCATCATCCTTTAATGAATATTATACTTCACTAGGGATATCTTTAATAATACCATCCACTTTCTTATTCTAGGTGGATTATGATGATATTTTAAGGAAGTTTTCATGAAACTTGTTTTTTCCATGGGTTAGCTAAGCTATGATGAAATTATGATTGTTTCCAAGTTCTTATGGTATACATATATATGGTTTATAATTATGTGATGGGTGATCCCTATATATCCCTAAAATTCATTGGTTAAATCATTATATATTATTATATAATGATAGAAAATGTGTTGTGATGCTCAATCCAATATAGAAAATAGGTAATGATGCCTGATCTACTATAATAATAACCAAAATTTCCAAGATCCGATCAAATCCGGCCTTAATAAAATTTTATATAAAAAATATACAAGAAAAGACAAGCGTTATAAGATATTATTAAAAATATGGGAATGCGTTACACCACACATGTCAACATGCACCATTGTCACACAAAAATCACGAGATTTAAAGGACCACATCATGTTTATATTCATGAACTCCCTCTCTGATAGGGTTTCCACCACTTGATTTTCTTCTCTATATTCATACATGATAACCAAATTGAGCTGAGTAACATTAACAAGGCATTCAATCCAATGATGTAGTATTTTCCAAGGTATATTCCTTTTTCTTGTTTTTAAGGCTTTGACAACAACTTTGGATCGAAATTCAATCCATAAGAAGTTACACTTATATTGGATGACATACTAGACTCTATACTCAATAGCTGATAATTCTTCTTCATAGGCCACTCCAATTCCAGTGTAATGATAGAAGCACCCTTTGAAAAAACCATGATGTTTTTTAACACACCTCCATATCCAAAAGGGTCTATCATGTCGGAAGATGCACCATATATGTTGAATTTTATCCATGGGTTGATTGGTGGGATCAATCTTATATTCTTGAGGAATATGGGTTTTCTCATCCTACCTATCATACCCAAAATCCTAAGAGTGTTCATATCATTAAAGAGGTTAGACATACCTCCTGTTTTCACCATCAATGCAGTGTAGGATTTCTTGTGAATTTCAAGAATTCCCATATAGGTGTAGGGATTCCATTAATCAAACAACGTGTCATTTTGTGCATTTCAGGATGCTGAAAAAATTGCTGCAACTATTTCTCACAAGATGTTTTGAACCATATCACTTAGTTTTGTATTGGTGATCTGCTCCATGGGATCATGTACCTACAAATGGGTGTAAAAATCCATTCCAAAAATGATAACCAGTATATACCCATAAATTCTATGAAAAACACAATCCAAAAAGAGATGTTGTACATCCTCTTAATCCTTTAAGTGTAGATATCAGCCCGATGCAATGTGTTGTCTAGTAATTTTTATTTGATCATGTTTAGAAATCCTATTTCTCTATATCTTATAAAGGAGAAAAAATCTCGAAGTTTAGATAAATGGTTCCCTAAATTTCATTAGCCATGATGGTGGAATATTATATCCCCTACACTTTATTTTGTAATACTCTTTGATGGTAAATTGTCCAGTCCTATTATGCTTCCATATGAGAGTATCATAGTCCATAAAGAAGTAATTATGTATATTCACACTAGTTTGAGTAGACAACATATTACCATAATTATGATGTTTTGTAGTTAAATCAGTAATGGTCTGGTGAAATAAATTAGGGGGTATACTTACTATGTTCCATAGTGGGATACCTAGATAATCAGTGGTCCAATAGTTAAGGATGGTGCTCCTACTTACTAGCTGTAATGGCCCAGTACAACCCATGATCATGATATTGTCCTCTTTGGGCCTAGCCTGCATGGTTTTGTTTTCCCTAGGCTCTGGCCCTCAGGCACCCCCTAGGAAAAGGCCTCATGATGGGAGAGGTATCCACACCACATTATAAAGGGGTGCTTCATGATCCTCCTCCTCTGATGTGGGATTTCTATAACCTTGTAACATCCCAGTTCCGGAATCCACCCAGAGGCGCCCCATACTTGGTTGGTCACATGGCCTCAAGCGCATTTCCCCAAATGCCAGAGACTGCTGACTAGCAATGAGGTCCTTGTGTGTGATAGTGGGGAAACTATGCCCTCATTGGCAGAGTAACACAACGGAAAGGAAAAAATACACAATAGCGGAAGAAGTAAATATCCAACAACAATAAACAACAGAAGACTGAAAAAAATAAACAACTGGAGAACATATGTATAAAATTATTCATGATTCATATGTCTAGGAAATCATCCAAACAAATCACAATGGTGGAATAAAAGTAGAACTAAACCAAAGTACAAAAGAAATAGATGAACAACTCCTCAGCATCGCAAGCCTAAGCTTGGCCCCATGATCTCCAACTCCACAACAAGTCAAGTACCTGAAGTAGAAGGGTACTTTACCTTATCTATACCTGCAACAATATTATCTGTTTGGGCCCAAAAGCATGGCCCAAATAGGGTGTGAGACAAAATCCCATTAGGTAACCACCCAAAGATCTGTTCCTAACAGTCTGCGAATATATGGCAGGTAAAAGTACATAAGCAGTAAATAAGAAAGTACTCAATAGAAACAATTCCATATATAAAAAACAACTAATCAAGCGAAGTAAACCACTAAAAAGTGCACACAACCTATCCCCTATGGTTTAGTTATAATAATATATAAAGACACTCCGAGGAAGCACTCACAGTCAATTCTCCTAATAGTCAAAGGTAAAACAAGACTCTCTGAGGAAGCTCACACAATCAATTCCCCTTATAATCTAAGGTAATCAAGGAATCTCTGAGGAATATCACACAGTCATTTCCCCTTATAGCCCCAAGTTCAAGGAATCTCGGAGTAAGCTCACTCGGTCAATTCCCCTCATAGCCTAAAGTCGTTCAAGTAATTCAAAGACTCTCTGAGAAATATCACACAATCAATTCCCCTTATAGTCTAAAGCAGTCAATGAATATCTGAGGAAGCTCACTCAGTAAATTACCCTTATAGACCCAAGTGGTACTAGGCTCTATGAGGAAGCTCACTCTGTCAATCCCCCTTATAGCCTAAAGTGCTCAAAGAATCTCTGAGGAAGCTCACTCGGTCAATTCCCCTTATAGTTTACTACACCAGGTTCTTACGGTTCTGTGTAGGTCAATGAGCATGGCAGTGCAATATGGCCAAAGTAATCTTATAGAAATACTTGGATAACTAGTCTACAACACATTAATCATTTCATAATACAAACTCTCCACCTTACAACAATAGGCATGGAAAACAGGCAAGGCGTCCAAAAGGCTAAGCAGGACGAAATGGTCGTAAACAGATCAAGCATGGGTAAAACATCCAAAGCATAGAAATAAACCCTATTCATATCTAATTAACCTATACACAAGAGTACAAGCATGAATGGTAATAAACAGGGGTAAAATGGTAAACACGCAATACCCCGTTCAAGAGTATTGGTCAAAATGGCACATAATACTCAAATACTTTCAACAGAAAGGCACAAACCTCGGTGTTGTGAGATAGATATACTCTGGCTTCAGCGCTTGGATCAACCTAGAACATGGTAGATCTATAAAAACTTCTAAAACATTCAATGAAGGATAATTTGAAGATGAAGAGGAATCATGAAACAGAGCTCAATCAGAAGAGAGAGCTTACCGAGGTGATCCCAATGCAATTGACAATGGTCAAATTGGAGATCAGATGGAGGCTCGGGGGCTTGGAGAAGTATCGTGGCCATACAGGTTCTCTCGGATGAAGAAAACCTAGAAGAAGATGGTTCTGGCATTTAGATGTGACCTCAGCATGTTTAATGGAAAAAAGAAAGTACACGACATGTACTTTTGAAGTACACAGCGTGTACTCAATGTTTCCGTACTTCACTTTAGGCGGCCTCCAAGTCACCCCCACATGGTCGTGTGCATGGCCTCTACACAGCCAGCACTCAACCACCTAAGGTAACCGAGTATATGGCGTGTACTTCGAAAATTTCCATAATTTCCTCTTTTTCTCAAAATTGTCCAGAAAAGGAAAAAAATACCTAAAAAGAAGATTCAGGTTCTTACAAACTTCCACCCTTAAATAAATTCATCCCCTAATTTCCCTAGCGCGGCGTAGAAGAAGAAACCTTGAACAGTTCCAGCCACTGTGCTCGTACATCGGCCTCCCTCTTCCAAGTCTCGTCCTGCACCTGCCAATGCTGCCAGAGCACTCGTACTTGATGAACAAACCATCCATGGAGAACCTTAGTACTGTGATCAAAAATATGGATAGGATGATCCTCAAATGATGCATCCACTTCGAGCTCAACCTCCTCAGGTTGAAAGACATGAGACGTGTCTCAAAAGTAACGTCGAAGCTGAGAAACGTGAAAAACGTTATGTATAGCCCGGTACCTCTGGGGTAACTGCAAACGATAGTAAACTGGCCCAACTCTCTCCACAACCTCGAACGGTCCAATGTACCTCGGTGAAATCTTACCTTGTCTTCTAATCCTCCTGTGTCCCAACCTTGCTGTGACACACAGGAAAACCAGATCCCCGATCTTGAACTCTAGAGGCCATCTCCACTGACTAGCACAAGAATTCTGTCGAGACTGCTCAATATACATAATCTTCCAAATGAACTCTATCTGCTATGTGGTCTCCTGAACAAGACGAGGTCCCTGAAAAGCTACCACTCCTGCCTCCAGCCAACATAAAGGTTATCGACATATCCTACCGTACAAAGCCTCAAAAGGTACCATCTGAATAGTTTCTTGAAAACTATTATTGTAGGAAAACTCCACAAGAGGTATATGCTTCTCCCAAGAACCTCCAAAAATCCAAGATGAATTCTCAGAGCATGTCCTCAAGCACCTGAATCGTACGCTCAGACTGGACATCTGTCTAGGGGTGGTAAGCTGTACTCAAAATTTCC
This sequence comes from Viscum album, assembly GCA_963277665.1. NCBI lineage: Eukaryota > Viridiplantae > Streptophyta > Magnoliopsida > Santalales > Viscaceae > Viscum > Viscum album. Next base: position 2,022,426,523 of record OY728127.1, read on the forward strand.
CGTATACCCAAATCCATATGAATCCCCTTCCAGACCCGAGAAGTAAAATAGGCATCCATTTCTGAAACAATGGAGTGTGTAACTCCATGAAGATGTACAATCTCACAGATGTAAAACCGTCCCATCTCATCAACGCTGAAGGTCTCCTTGATTGGAAAGAAGTGATCAACCTTCGTAATCCTATCAATGACAACCCAAACTGCATCATTCCCTTGAGGAAACCTTGGAAACCCTATTACAAAACCCATCGTGACATCATTCCACTTCCACTCCGGAATGAGTAACTGCTATAAAATCCCTGCTAGCCGCTGATGCTCTACATTCACCTACTGACAGGTGGAACACCTCATGAAGAAACCAGAAACATCCCTCTTCATACCTATCCACCAATACTGATGATGTAGATCATGATACATCTTGGTGACACCAGGATGAACTGCACAAACTGAGGAATGAAAATACCACATCAGCTCCTCATGTATATCTACTGGAACCCATACGTGACCATGGAAATGAAAAATCTCATCCTATCTTTTGGTCCATCCAGGAAAATGGTCTCCTCCTTACATGCTCTCCCATAGGACTAGGCCTTTAGAATCTTATAGCTGCCCCATTCACACTCGTTCAAGAAGAGTAGAGGTAACAGCCACAGAAGAAAGAAATGTATTCCCCTGACTATCGTGCACTTCCAAATGCATCTCAGAGAACAGAGCCATAAGTTTCCCCTCACTGATGTCCTTCTGAACTACTTGTATCTGAGTCCTTCTTCTCAATGTATCCTCCACTGTGTTGAATTTCCCAGGTGTATAGGCAAGTTCAAAGTCAAAGGACTGAAGGTACTCAACCCACCTTCACTGTCTCAAATTTAGATCACACCGAGTGAAAATGTACTTGAGACTTTTGTGGTCAGTAAAAACCAAAAAATGCTCTCCCAGAAGATAATGTACCCAAAAAAATAAGGCATAAACAACTATATCCAACTCAAGATCGTACGTCATGTAATTCTTCTCATGTGGTTGCAACTACCGAGACCTGTACACAACGACTCCATCTCCCAACATAAGCACAGATACCGGCCTAGTACCTGATGCATCACAGTAAATAGTATAGCTCTTTCCCAGCTCTGGAAAGACTAGTATTGGTGCTAAAGTCAACCTTCCTTCTAGCTCCTGAAAGGCTGACTCATAAGAATCTGAACACATGAACTTCACCCCCTTCTTAGTTAGACCCATCAGCGGTGCTGCTATGTGTGAAAAGTCCTGTATGAAATGTCTGTAGTATCCAGCCATCCCTAGAAAATTCCGCACCTCAAAGACGTTCTTAGGATGCTCCCAGGAAACTACTGCTCTCACTTTCTCTAGGTCCACTAATACTCCTCTCTATGAGATAACATGACCCAAGAAGTGTATCTGACCCAACCAAAAGTGGAATTTTGAGATCTTAACATATAACTGATGCTCTCTTAGAGTACTCAAAACGATCTCAAGATGGGTAGCACGACCATGTTGAGTGTGAGACTACACCAAGATATCCTCCAAGAAAACCACCATGAAGGAATCCAAGTATGGATGGAACACTTGGTTCATCAGTGCCATGAAAACTACCGGTCCGTTCATGAGACCGAATGGCATAACCATATACTCATATAGACCATACCTACTCTGGAAGGCTGTAAGAGGTATATCTGATAGTTTAATGCATAACATATGGTAACTAGATCTCAGGTCAATCTTCAAGAACACCCGAGCTCCCCAAAGTTGATCAAAGAGATCATCAATCCTAGGCAAGGGATATTAATTCTTGACCGTCAACTAGTTCAACTTTTGATAATATACACAAATCCTGAGGGTACCGTCCTCCTTATTCGCAAACAGGACAAGCGAACCCCAAGGATAAGTATTGGTTCAGATGAAACCCTTTTCCTGCAACTCCTCCAAATGCTTCTTGAGCTCCTGCAACTCAGGTGTAGCCATACTATAAGGAGGAATGGGCACTGGTGCCACTCCTAGAACAAGCTCAATAGAAAAGTCTACCTCATGCTGTAGAGGAAAACCTGAAAAGTCCTCTGGAAAGACATCTCTAAAACAATACACCACTTGAGGAAAGTCTAAATGTGAAGTCCCCTGGTTATCCAGATATAGACTAGAAATCTGGGCTGCAACTCCTCCCAACCCATGATGCTCGGGTCCTGCTCTGCTCGCCTAGACATCCCATTCACCCTTATGAAGAAAAGATTCACCTTCTGGTGACGTGAAACTCACCCTGCGTCGATAACATCCGAAGACTACCTGGAATGGAACTAACCAGTCCATTCCAAGAATGACATCATAGCATGTCATCTCTAGGACATAGAGGTCCCATAAGAAGTGACACCCACCAGCCTATAAAGGCCACTCCCTGCACTGAAATACACTAGCCGTTCTAGTCCCCAACAGGGTGTCTAGCATCAAGATATCAGTAGTAGAAAAGATACAGAGACCAAGGATCTCCACAACATCAAAATATATAAAGCTATGGGAAGCCCCTGTATCGAAAAGAGAAGAAGCTAAAACCGAGGCTACTAAGATCGTACCTCAAACGGTAGAGGGCCCAGGATCCTGCTTCTGCTGGGTCTACTCCATTGCAAAATTCTAACCTGTACCGCGACCCTGTGACCCTGCCTGACCACTCTGAGATGATCCACCCTAATGTCATTGAAAACTGGGTGACTGGCTACCACAAACATGACCTCCACCTTAGCCTGAATAGTCGGAAGAACTCTAGTTCATAGACTGGTGAGAAACTGGTGGTGATACCCCTGAACGAGGAGTCATAGAAGAACCCCTGTAACTAGCTGCAGGTGAGAAGAATTGATAGAAGCACTGAAGGTGATGCATCTTGCCGCAATATCAGCCCTCCACCATGTCCCTCGGGCAATGTGGCCTCATATACCCACTGTTCCCGCACTGATAGCACACCACCTGGCTACCAGAAAATGCATCCCACCTACTCTGATCTCCTTGTGCAGTCTCCCTGCAGCGCTTCCTGCTATCTGTAGGAGGAATACTAACTCTGGATGTCGAACCGCCTTGGATAACAGCTTTATAATCCCTCAGAATCTGCTCTATGATCATCACCTGGTGGATGATAGAGGATATTGATTTCAACCTAAATATGTTCACCTAAGATCGGATGTCGTGCCTCAGACCATCCTAAAACTTACCTACATGGAAAAACTCATCACCTCCTGGAATAGGCGTGAAAAAATACAACTCTATGAAGCAAGAGAAATACTCCATAATAGTAAGAGTACCCTACTCCAGACTCATGAACTCTCGGGCTCAATCAGCCCTCAAGGTCTCTGGGTAGAAGTAATCATAGAAGATGCACCAAAACTCATCCCAAGCCATATTCTACTGGCGTCCCACCTGTGAGATCACATCCCACCACCTCTTGGAAGATTCTCAAAGCATGTAGGTAGTGAGCTTCACCCTCTTCTCTGGAGTTATATCCAAATGCTTGAAAATCATCAGCGTGTATTCTATCCATGATCCTACATCCTGGGGTCCTCCTTCCCATGAGAAAGTGGGAGGGTGCTACTGCAGAAATACCCACATCAATTCTGCCATCAACGAGGTAGGAGGCGGTTCTGCCTAGAAGGTCAGTATCATCCTCATAAAGCCCTCTCTAAACTGTGCATCATAACCTATGTTGGGTATAACAGTTGGTTCCAAGACTAGCATGATAGGAGGATTTGCAGGTAGTCCCTAATCAGCTATGTCCAGTGTCTGATCACCACCTGGCAACTGACATACAACTAGAGGACGTCTCGGTGGCATGGATCTGCAAGGTCAAACACACACCTTAGAAAAATATTATCAAGGAACGAAAACTAGATGTGTAAGAGGGGAACATGAGAAAGAAAACACTCAAGTTTTGCAAAACATGACTACATTACGTGTAAAATTCCTACACGGCGTTTTCCCTTAGGTCATTTACATGGGCATGTACTCCCACCTAAACTGCTCATGTGACACCCCAAACACACAGCGTGTTTCCTTAACACACAGAATGTACTCGAATCTTCCTTCCCTTCCCAAGTCCTTCTACACGATTAAGCCACACGACTCTCATAAGACAAGACTACACTGCGTGTTCACGGTAGACACGACGTGTACTAGAAAAGCTTCACCTGTCTTATTTGTTAGTGACATGGCCTGACAAATGGCTCACACTACATGGCATGTTCAAGGAGTACACAGTGTGTACGTAAAAGGATAACACTGACCCGTGTTATTAGTGACATGGATGGGTACCTGGGTCAGACTACACAGCGTGTTCGACCCTGACACAGCGTGTATATCTTAGGGTTTATCCATCCGTGTTGTTAGTTACATGGGCGAACACAATGTCAACACTATATGGCGTGTTCAACTGGTAGAAGGTGTGTTTCCGCAAGAAATTACCTATCCTGTGTCTCTACCCACACGACCTATGAAACAGTTAGAGACTACATAGCGTGTATATAGAGTAAATGGTGTGTACTTAAGAAAAATAGTTTCTTCCCGAACAGAAGAACACATGACATGTATTTAACATTACACAACATGTATTCTAGGTTTTTCCAGATAGTAATCCTTAGAAACTACTTCAAAACCTAGAAAAAAACTAAAAACAACATTAAAAGTGCCAAATTCTTATCCATGAGGGCCTATACTCCCCAGGAATCAAAGTTTGTCATCTTATACACATTATAACATGGAAAACAAGGCAATGGTGCACCAAATTATGGTTCATGAGGGCCAATAACACCTCAAGAACCAAAGTTTGAAGTTTATTAAAAAAACCATACAGAACAATATCCTATCAAACATCATGTATTTTTATCGAGACATTTATCACAACCACATTCATATTATACAAAACATCTATCACAATAACATGAAATCACTAATGCATCCTAGATGGCATGGAAAGAATACATGAAATGTGATTTCTAGCAAGTGCCTATATGATGCATGATATGGCACACCCGCATCTCATCAGGTTGCGAAAGAAATAGAACCTCAATAACATTATAATTTACAACACGAAACATGTGAATCACCCAACGGTGAAAATCAAATCCACCATAAAGTTTCAAAACTAGAAAAATTACCTTAAACAAGGTAGATTGGATTTTCCCTGTACACGGGTTAGCTACTCCTGGGCATAGCTTATTACCTAGTACATATTCCATCCTATCCCTGGATAAAGGATCCAAATAGACATTCAAGAGAAAAAAGAACCTCCTCTGATACCACTATCACACCCAAGGCCCTCACTACTATTAGGCAGCCTCTGTCTTTTGGGGAAATGCGCTTAAGGCCATGTAATGTCCCGGTTCCGGAAGCCACCAAGAGGTGCCCCGTACCCGATTGGTCACATGGCCTCAAGCGCATTTCCCCAAACCCCAGAGGCCTCCAACTAGTAGAGAGAGCCTTGAGTGTGATAGTGGGGAAACTATGCCCTCATCGGAAGAGTAACATAGCAGAAAGGAAACAAATGCACAATAGAAGAAGCAATAAATATACAACAACAGTAAACAATAGAAGAATGAAAAAATAAACAACTGGAGCACATATATATAAAATGATACATAATTCATATGTCTAAGAAAGTAGCAAAACAAATCACAATGCTGGAATATAAGTATAACTAAACCAAAATACAAAAGAAATAAATGAACAACTCTTCAGCATCACAAGCCTAAGCTTGGTCCCATGCTCTCCAACTCCACAGCAAGTCAAGTACCAGAAGTAGAAGGGAACTTGGACTGGTCAATACCTGTAGCAATATAATCTGTTTGGGCTGAAAAGCATGGCCCAAAGAGGATGTGAGACTAAATCCCAGTAGGCAACCACCCAAAAATCTATGCCTAACAGTCGGAGAATATATGACAGGTAAAAGTACAGAAGCAGTAAACAAGAAAGTAATCAGCAAAAACAATTCCACATATAAAAAAAACTAATCAAGCATAGTAACCCTCTAGGAAGTGCACACAACCCATCCCCTCTGGTTCAATTATAAGAATGTATAAAGACTCTCGGAGGAAGCACCCATAGTCAATTCCCCTTATACTAAAATTTAAAACAAGACTCTCTGAGGAATATCACACAGTCAATTCCCCTTATAGTCTAAGGAAGTCAAGGACTCTCTAAGGAAGCTCACACGGTCAATTACCATTATTGTACCAAGGTCAAAGACTCTCTGAGGAAGATCACTCAGTTAATTTCCCTCATATCCCAAATTCGTTCAAGTAATTCAAAGACTCTCTGAGGAAGCTCACACGATCAATTCCCCTTATAGTCTAAAGGAGTCAAGGACTCTCTAAGGAAGCTCACTCGGTAAATTTCCCTTATATCCTTAAGTGTTCCTAGGCTCTCTGAGGAAGCTCACTCAGTCAATCCCCCTTATAGCTTAAAGTGCTCAAAGACTCTCTGAGGAAGCTCACTCAGTCAATTCCCCTTATAATCTACTACACCAGGTTTTCACGGACCTATGTAGGTCAACGAGCATAAAAATGCAATATGGCCAAAGTAAACCTATAGAACTACTTGGCTAACTAGTCTATAACACATCAATCATTTCAAAATACAAACTCTCCACCCTACAGCAACAGGCATGGAAAACAGGCAAGGCAACCAAACAGCTATGCAGGACCAAACAGTCGTAAACAAATCATGCATGGGTAAAACATCCAAAGCATAGAAATCATCCCTATTCATATCCAATTAACCTCTACACAAGCATACAAGCATTAAAGGAAGTCAACAGGGGTAAAATGGTAAACCCGAAATACCCCGTTCAAGGGTATTGGTCAAAATTGCACATAATAATCAGACTTTCAACAGAAAGGCACAAACCACCTACCTCAGAATTGTGAGATCAATATACTCTCGTATTGGCCCTTGGATCAGCCTAGAACGTGGTAGATCTACAAAAAAATATAAAACATTCAACGAAGGATAACTTGAGGAAGAAGAGGAATCTTAAAATGAATCTCAAGCAGAAGAGAGAGATTACCGAGGTGATCCCAACACAATCGACGACGGTCAAATCAGAGATCGGATGGAGGCTCAGGGGATCAAAGAATGATCGCAACCATATGGGTTCTCTTAGATGAAGAAAACTTAGAAGAAGAAGGTTATGGCGTTTATACGCAACCTCAATGCGTCTAATGAAAAAAAAAAGAAAGTACACGGCATGTACTTTTTAAGTACACGACATGTACTCTCCTTTTCCATACTCCGCTTTAGGTGGCCTCTAAGTCACCCCCACACATCCATGTGCATGGCCGCTACACGACCAGCACCCGGATACCTGCGGTAACCGAGTACACGGCGTGTACTAATAAAGTACACGACATGTACTTCAAAAATTTCCAGAATTTCTTCTTTTTCTCAAAAACTACCAGAAAAGTAAAAACATACCTAAAAAGAAGATCTGGGTTCTTAAACTAGCCACTTTGTATCATTAATGATACCATTAAAGGATTGCTTAAGATATTTCCAAATAGAGGACGCAAGCTAATGTTTATATCCATTAAACAATTTCTATTTGAACCTACTGGACAAAAAATGATGGGGTGCATAATTAGATATCAAGTTCCATGTGAAATTACCAATAATACCATCATTAAAAATCCCAAGGACTCCCATTTCAATGGTCTTAATTCAACCCTTAAATTAAATTGTGATTAATTTATTTTCATAGGTTGATCACATCCATATAATGTTTTTTGATCATACCAAGGAGTTCCTTAATGAGACCTCTTAGCCATCTATAAAGGGAGAATGAGTAGACAAACATTGATGTAATCACATAGTTTACAAGGCCCAACCTTCTAGAAAGGGACATGTATTTCCCTTTCCACTTAGCCATTTTATTAACAATTCCAGGGAATATTCCTTCTAGATATTGTTTTCTCTATTTTCTCCAAAATAAGTGAACAAAAAGGTAATTTAAGGGGAGAGATCCCCTCCTAACTCCCAGGATATTGGTTATCTTGTTTTAATTACCAACTCTAATGCCATAACTAAAGACAATTAAGGATTTTTCCTAACTTATAGATTTCCCCGCAACCTCTTCATAATGAGAAAAAAGATCTTGAATAGAGGATTTGATTTTTCTTGAGGCTTACCCAACTAGAAGGATATCATCAATATACAAAATATGTGAAGGAGCACAATCATTCCGACTAGATTTGATTTTTCTATAAAATAAAATTTGAGTGAGATCAAGGATACATCGACTCAAATAATCTTTTGAAATGGAAAAAATAATACCTTAAAGTGGATCAAATTATCTCACACCCCTCGTGCATTGAAAGAAACCAATGGGTGTTCCATTAATAAGAATGGACAACCTCAGAGAGCTGAGAATAATGCTAATAAGCTTGATAAATTCATTTGAGAGACCATATATCCTAAGAAACTCAATCAAAAATCTATATTTCAGTGTATAAAAATATTTGGAGCTATCAACTTTGAGCACAAAGTTTCCTTATTTAGTCTTCCTATTCATAATATTTATACTTTATGATGTCACAGATAGACAATTTTGAATGTTCCTCTCTAGAACAAAGCCAAAAAGATTTGGAGTGATAAAACTCTTAACAATTTCTCATATTCTATTCATGATGATATTACTTATAAGTTTTTGAATTGTGTTTTGATGGGATACTGGCATAAATTACTTAATATCAAGTGCATTCTCCTTCTTGGGAATTAAGAAAATGAAACTTGATTTTTCCCCATATTCTATTTAGGAGTGAGTGAATAATTCTTTAATTTCATGAGTAATATTGTTCTAAAAATGATCCCAATAAAACATAAATAATTTTTTAGGAAGTTTATTAGGTCTAGGAGAATTATCCATATTGAGAGAGAAGAGAGCTAGTTTAATTTCCTCTTTGGATGGAACCATAATAAGGGCTCGATTTTAATGCTCTTCAATGTAGGAAATGATATTTTCAACCATATTCTATGTTTTGAATTCCCATTATCAGAATAAATACCCCTAAAATAATCCACCAAATCTTGAGAGATCTCATATTTAGTAATGTAAATACAACCATTTATGCTAATGGTCATGGTTCTAGATTTTTACCTTGATTCTTTATGAAATCTATGAAATAACTTTGATTTCCTATCACCATAATTTAGCCATTTCACATTAAAATTATTTTTTTAAACCCTTTCCATTATCATTAAAAGATCATCATGATTTTGGTGGTCTTTTATATCTTATCTAGATGGGTTATTCTAATGTCAATTCCTGATTTGATAGCAAGAAATATCATCTTCATCAGTCTTAATTTCTAGTTCAATCTTAGAGAATTATTTTATTCTCTATTACCTAAGTAAATCCTTAGCATGTTTTAATTTTTCAGCCATCCTACGAAGAGGACTACTAATGAGTTCAAATTTCAAGGATTTTATCCTAGTTTATCGGTATCTAGGAGTCATAATACTACCATTATTAAATCTTAATGGAATGTGAGTTTAACTTATAAAGTGTGTGGAGACTTCCACAATGATGGGTTTGTGATCCTAGTGATTCTTGGGAAGGGTGAAACTTGAAACCCCATTTTCAGCACTTTTATAATCCATTTGAAAAAATAATCTATCAAGTTTACTTTATTTTCTTCCATATAGAGTGTATCTACTCTGTGTGAAATCATATCCTACCACTGGGACCTCAAAATTATTTCATTGGTCATTGCAATAAGAGAACTCCAAAGAGGAATTTTGATTGAAGTGAAGTCCATTTTTATCTTTGGGCCTCAACACAGTGTTGAAGTCCCAAAGAATCACCCATTTATGATTAATACTTTCAGATATTGACTCAATTTATCTCTATAATTCCCTAATTCTAATATAGGATGTAGAGTCATACCTAAATGATATTGATAAATCATAGCCTGATATGTTGCATGAGAATTAAATACTCTGAGGTTTTCTTTTACATTTATTAATATTGATACTTTCATTCTTGAGAACCCAAGGGTGTTCCATGCTAAAATTGTACAGATTTTGTTAGACAAATTTATATTTAATGGGGTCCCATTTGAATGATTTCCAATTATAAAATAATATCTTTTGATCTACAATACCAATAAGAATGTGTTTGTGGGCCATCATAAAATGCCTAAGGGATTCGGCTGTTAGGGAGTTCCATATCCCTTGGTAATTCCAATAAAGAAACTTCATTTCTTGAGGGATTTTCCCCTTTTCTAAGGCCCTCCTTGTATTTCCATTGTACTCTGGACCATTTTTATTCTCCCTTTTATTTGTTTATTTTTAGAATTTGTGTTGCTGTTGATTAATGAGCCCTTTGTGACTTCATCTAATGGACATTTATCATTGTCTTCATTTGAAGTGGGCCTAGTCTCTTAAGAAGTTGGCCGTCTTCATTATCATCAGACCAAAAGACACCACTTAATGGGGTGAACTTATTAGAAAGTATTCCCATTTTAGAATGTTATTCTATGGGTTTTTTCCTATTAGTATCCTTATAGGAAATAACCTATGAGAATTCATCCTCATCATGATCTGGGGCCACAATCACAACTGATATCAGATCATCCTATGGAGTCAGGCGTGCTTCAACAGAATGCCCTGATGTCTGTATAGTGAGAATCTATGTTGTAACTTGAGGGATTCCTGGTTTTCCCTTAGCATAGTTAGCTAGTATATCCCCATACGGACCCTATATATTTGTATTCACATTTTAATACTACTTAACATGTGGGAATTTTAGAGGATCAACAAACTGAGTAGGTGCAACCACACTTTGAGCCTTCTGCTCCTGAGGATTTTTTGGTAGGTCACTACCATCTCAAGACATAGCAGCAGTTGGATATGTAAACTCCTATAACATACCTGAATTATTAATATAAATTCACCCTAATTATGTTATCATACCCACATGCTCATCTTATTCTCACTTATAGTCTTTGATTGATATTTTACATGTTTACCCTTATTGCGCATTTGTAATTATTTTTCTTATGCTTACTTTTCCTCAGGTTATAAAGAATAATATTAAATATGATATGTATAGAAGGGTATTATGTGTGGATAATTTTATGGGATATGTTTAATACTTTATGTAAAATAAAAATTTCTTAGTATAGAGGAAAAAATTTCCATTTTTATGGAAATACATGGGTTTGTTATGTTAATGTATTTTTTTAATTATATAAAACTCTAAGCCTAAGAGGTCTTGGATAAGTAAGTGAGTCAATATTTTCTTTTGAAATTGTAATTATTTAAGTTTAAATTTGGGTCACTTTAGTTGGTATCAAAACTAGTATGTAAATAGTATGTTTTTAACATTAGATCTAAGTGTATGGATCTAGGGTGATATAGTTGATAAAGAATTTGAATCACCAGATCCATAAATGTTATCATAGAGAGACCTATAATAAAGCGTTAATCCTACTCAAGCTATAAGGGATATATCTTGATCTCCATCAAACACATGTATCTCTATACCTATGTCCACTAATTTCATCCCATGCTAGGATGCATTCTAATACAATCCCTTTGTCTAATATATTGAGAAACCATGGACATGGTGTATGTCAATCCCATATAAACAACTCCTACATTCTTAATTATTCCTAGAATAATCTGACATGGTCGATAAATACATTTCATGTCATTTAACACTATGGATGATAACATAATATACACTATCTAAGTGTGACTATATTCTTCCAATTCCATCACAATAGAGGTCCCATATATCATACTTTTCATATGAGAGGATAAATCCCATCTTGGTTGAGCTCTAACTGACAACATGATTAAAAACATTCCCAACCACCCATTGGTTATCTAATATGCAATGGCTTTCACAAGAAAAGTATAAAAGTATGAAGGTTATCATGCTAGTTATATCATCAATATTAGGTAACAAAGACCCAATATGATCCATGCACCCCTATTATACTAGAAATATAGTGTATGATTCTCAATGTGGTATACTTAGTGGTACATCTAGCCCACACAAAAGAACCTTTCTTTTGTTTTGTACCTCATGATCATATACCATTTATCACACAATAATCTTACTCACATTAAACTTTACATTTAATAATAACCTATAATAACCAATGACCGAATTTGGTTAAGTATAAACACAAAGTCATACTTTTAGAGGTAAATTATCATTACATTTCATGAAATTTATATCTATATATACATTTATACAACAAACATAAAATAATGATAAAATAAATACTGAATTTTATATGAAACATTTTATATTATTGAAAATATTCCAAGAAAAATTAATAAAACCCAACATAATTACCAATTAATTATACCATATATGATAAAATTATAGACCAATTTTATGTTTTCTACACTTTTTTGGGGCAATTTTATCTTATTACATCTATATGTACCTCATGACATATCTCTATGTGACCATCTTATAAAACCCTACCATTAAAATCTATTAATAATGGTGAGATTTAGATTTCATATTTCTATTATGCAACTCCTTGAGCATATTCAAACTCCTTAAATTCACAAAATAAAATATTAAAATTTCAAAATTATGTTTTCTACTTTAAACTCATTCTAAACTTAACATCAATATATTTAGAACCCTATTCCATCAAACATTTTCTTTGAAATATTGTAAATATTTAAATTATTATTTACCAACATATCCTAAACTAATTTAAGAGAAAGTGGCATTAAATTTGAATTTGGATGACATAATATTTTAAGGAAACAATGATATTCACTTTCTCATTTTAATTAAATGCGAGTTTTAATTTTTTTTACCATCATATATCCTAAACTTTTTGGATATTTAGTGAAACTCATTTTAACTTTATACTTGTATAATCCTTTATTTGTTAACTTTTAACTTCTATAAGTTCAAACATACTCACTCTAGCCTCTTATGCACTATATTCTATTCAGAATATCATGTTAAGATAAAAAAATAAATTGTGTAACAAATAAATCTTATGTTAATTTTTTAGGAATATTTAATAAATAAATTACTTAATCCATATCACATATGGATTTATATGTGTTTAGAGATTTTCTCTTTAATAACAAGACTACATATCAAAATATACCACTAATGGGTGGTGGGAATATCTTCACTCATATTTTAAAAAATATTTCGATAAATTTTTTATCCTATATAAATTTTTTTTATCCCTTTCTACATTTAAAAACATGTTATAGAATATAATGATGAAATTCTTATATCATATAAGAGAAATGATATGATGATACACATACTATACTTAGAGTCATCTATGCTTGATAAATTACTTTACTCTTAAATTTTTCATATAGAAATTCATTAATTTATCACTCGAATGAAAACTTATAAGTTCTATCAAATATTACCTTGATTTAAAATTCTGGTATATTTACAACACTTGTAAAAATTATAGTTGGTATCATACACCCTTCAAAACTAAAGAATAAATTTCTATAACACTTAAATAAGGAATGGAAATTCTATACAGTTTCACAAACTACTTCAATTATCTAAACAATTCCATTATATAGAATCATTATTACTTCATCCTAATAACACTATTAGGTTTCAATGAACTTAACTGGATATTTTAAGTAACATTGTTAGACTTTAAAAATAAATTTTCTTCTTTGTGATTGAACCTTTAACCAGTTGTACTATCCATAAAACACTAGAACTTAGACATCACATCACCATATTATCTATTCTAAATTATTGAGAATATCAGGTACAAGTTTCTTTAAATACAAACATATTTTTTTGAACATTTCAATTCTTTATAAAAATATTAATCTCTAAACCAGAATATTCCTTAAAGAAGTATCTAGTTTAACCAAGTCATTTTTATACTCAATCATATTGAGTATATGGGGGGAAACTAAAACCCCTTAGGTAATTTAGAATCAAATGACATTAAAACCCCAAGTGAATTAATTTATGCTTGACATGTATCTATATTCACCTATTGAATAACTTCAATACTTGGTTACTTAAGAAGGTGTTACTCTAACAAATTGAATTTATATTTATTTAATAACTTTTATTAAGTTAACAATCTTATGAGTTACTTACATTAATCTTACCATTATGATGTATTAATCTAAAATTTATGTTTGATTATGATGATTTTATTATATACAACTAAATAATTTATCAGTTGGTTATCATATTTTATTACCATTTAATAAGGATTTTATTAAACATTATCCCACTAAAATGATAACCCCTTTTGAATTCATCACATCTATTATTAAGACAAGATCCATATATCACTAAGAAATGAGTTTTATTTAGCATTCCTTTCACCACATAACTATTAGGTAGAACATCATCCCAATCACATCATATATGAATCTTGGATATTTGAGTGAACAGACCTTTTTCCAATATATTATATGGATAAAACTAACTCCATTCCTCCATTATCTTAACTTTTAGGGATTTATTTCTAAGTATAACCGAAATAAAATTCAAGAAATTGGGTAAAAAAATAACTTCCAAGGGTACCCTTATATAAAATAATCTACCCAAATATGATACAGTTTCATCCATTAATTTCTTTCCTTACATAAGATAATTTTGGGCACCCTATTTTGGCAGAACCTACCCAACTAAATGATCGAGGTCCTGACAAGTTCCACGTGCCACTTTAGAAGGAACCCAACACTTATTGTTTTGAAGGGGTTTAAATTTCACCATCTTATCTCATGTTATTATATTTTATGTATACATGATTCTAATGATATTTTTTGAAATCACATTTCCTCTACAAAATCAATATGCTCAAACCATAATAATGTGTAACTCTTTACACAATCCATTTTTTGTATCACTCACCCAAAAATAGAATCCAAACAAATTTTCAAAAATATAAATACATCTCATTTTTATGGTACATGAATTATTTTTATAAATTTCTAGAGATATGTGAAATGGAAAATCTCCATTTGAGTATGATTGAAGCCACAAATAACTAACCCCACCTTTATAAAATATTAATATGCCTCTAGGCTAGTAAGAAGTCTGACCCAAATTTTCTTTACCTGAGGATACTTCACTCAAGATAGAATTTAATTTATCATAACTATAACACCTAATATGTATACACTATGTTCAATAATATATATTAAATATAAAAACACTAATTACAAACAAAGGTTAAGGTAGATGAAAACTAAATATTATATTGGTGTACTTAGCATGTAATACAGGGCTTGAAAATTTATAAGAATCAATTTATCACATAAAATAAAGAATAAAATTATTTATAATATAAAATATTATAACTAGGAATAATAAATCACAGAAAAAACTTTAAATAAATGCACACTTCAAATATTTAAACATGATATAATAAAATATGAACAATTTGATAAATAAATAATTAGAGAAATTTTATAATTATTAGTTTATTTATTATGGATATTCAATAATTTTAATGTAAACACTTTATATTTTGTAATATGAACCCTTTATATTATTCATCATATGTAATTTTTCTTCCAGTATATGATATTTCATTAATTATAAACATTTTATAATCCATTATTTATTATATAATTTTTACATAATATATATATCATACTCTTAAAATTATTTAAACGATGATCAAATCATTCATCTGAATATTTTTATGAGGTTTAAATAATTTCTAAATAAGAAAAATTTAATTTTAGGATTTAAAATTAACCATTATGAATATTTAAAAAAATTTCTTGAATATAAAAACTTCATATCTTGACTTATTGTTTAATTTATAAATGTTTTATAATTTACAGCTTACGATTATAAAATAAACACTCAATTTATAATGAATAAAGTATTCCATATATTTTTATAAAATGTATTTTAAATATTAACTTTTTAAATTAAGGAATATCTATTAATAAATATTTTATAAATATTTATTAACAAATTATAGAATATTTATAATTAAATAATTTATAGACCTTTTAAAAATTAACAAATATCCCAAAAATACCCTTTTACATTATTTATAAATAATTTATAAACAATTAATTTAATTTATAATTGAACATATAGAAGAACCAAAATTTTCTTTCTAATTGCATTCTATAATTTATCCCAGTCATAAGGTACGACTGATATGGTTGTTGCTCATATATACTATCAATTTTACTTTACCTCTGATAGCCAAATCATAAGTAATGATATACTAGTGGTTCACACCTATCTTATTTTATAATTGTTGTCCATATAATTACTTATAATATCATATATCACAATTTATGATATTAACTGTATTGTACTTAAAATTTGATTCTCAATTATGGATATAAAACATAGGCAATCATATTTAATAATGGGAGGGAGTTGTACACCATGACCAAAAGAAAATCCATGGGATTTTATTATGTTTTGGATTACAATATCCCATATTATATTCCAAGATATAAAACCTGTAGAATATTTCAATATATTGTACTATAATATTGGAAAGTGATATGCATTATGATAGTGATAGACTTATTTTTAGGCATGATTTTACAAATCTAATGGCTTGGAAGATTATGATACCACTAATAGGTCTTGTAGGAGATTAAAAAAAAATTTAATTAGTTAAAGAGATTACAAATTGTCCCAAGATACCCATGGATAAAATATATGAAATATGCATAAAATTGAAATGAATAAAACTTTTAAATCATGTAACTTTAACCGTTGAGACACTAGATCATGTTGAAAATATTCATAAGTGTTTGATGATGATCACCCATGGTATTAAAAAGATATCCCCTACCCATGATTTATCCACAAGTCAGATTGAATCATTTTCTATATGAATGAGATCCACCATCCTCCATGATACACTAGTGATCAAGTACATATCAGGATGAGGAAAAGTGATTTTGGGTAAGAGAGGTCTCAACCATACATCATGCCAAAATCACACCAACCACCATCAATTGGTAGTGGATTTATATATCTTTCAAGGATGATCCTTAGGTGATGATGTATTTACTCATGCATTATAATGCATGAGTAAATGCATCTACCTCTTTTATGTATCTCATGTATGAAAAAATGTCCCTAAATCCTATCTATTACATGTCTTATAATTTCTCTTTTCTATATTTGTTGTGAAAGATTTGACCCACCCTTATCTTTGAAAGCAATAACAAGAAGTCCCTCGCTAAGATTTATGAAGAGGCATAATCATATGATACAAATACATGAGATTCTATTGGAAATAAAATGAAATATTATTTGATTATATGTATTTTATGATTACTCAATCATATCTTGTTATTTGAATGAAGTAGAAACATTATTTCATTAAACCATGCACTATGATTGCCTCCTCTATAATATGATAGGCCATAAGCAGTGGCATGAAGAACCTCTTCCATTCTTAATGATACCCATTAAATTTTATGATTTCACCTTATACATATATCATACACACACACACACACACAAATTATTTAGGGAACATAAATTTCTTTACTTAATTCAATAATATAAGGGTAAATTTCATTTTAAATTATTCAATTATTGAAATATTAAACATTTTTCTGCTAATTTTCCTAAGAAAAATCATGAAAATAATGATGATGATTAACCCGAAAGACCAAAAAATAAAAATAATAAGGTTTCTAGTGATTGAGGTGGATGAAGTTTATATAAATACAAAGGGAAGGTTCCTACATCCTCAAAAAGCATAAATTTATATCTAAAAAATAAGTCTCATCATATGATAAATAAAGTAAAGTATAACTATAAGAAGAAAATGATGAAGGTGATCATGATTTCATATCAAAATATTAATGCTATAATTAATCCATTAGTGAATAGAATGAAAATAAAAAAAGAGATAGATAAAGTTTATATTCTGATAGAGGAGATCCTGGTTTTCATTAAAAAGATTTCAAAACATAAGAAGGAGAATAAATCATTAAATAAGAGCATTGATTCACTAAATTTCATATATGTCGAGAAATAAGAAGAATTCCTGAGGAAGATAGAATATATTTATATCATTATTACTAAAATAAATAAAATCATTGATGAAATAACTTCTCTTCTAGTTATGAGGAAATAAGATGTTTACTTACTCAAAATAAGTTAATATAAAGATGAAAATTGTATTATGAAAATTAAGTTTTATTTTGAATATTCTATCAAAGTTGTGGGAAAATCATCAAAATTATCAGTGAAAGTTGTCAAAATCACTAAGAAAATAGATGAATTTACTAAAAAGAAGAAATAACTTACTCTAGACAAACAAACATGTAAAAAAGGTAAGTAAGTGATAGTAAAAATGGTAACATAATAATTAATTCTAAGAAATATATAACACACATTATTTCATCAAGTGATTGTGTTCAAAATCCTACAAATAATGTCTTAAGGAAGAAAAAAGAGTTCAAGGATCAACCCAATGGAAAATATATTAACAAGATAAGCACAAAATTTAATGATATAGTTGACAAAAATTTGTGGAGTTCATGTTATATGAAAATAAATGAGAATAATTTAATCAATATAATTTTCATCTTAAGAGAAGAATCAATTTGATGGTAGATGATGGTGTTTTGTTATCTATGGATGAAATTAATATTTATATTTTTACAATATTTCTTTCTCTAAATAAACAAGTGGATTTGATTTGAGGGGTAGATAATTTGAAAATATAATAAATAAACTAACACAATAAATCAAGAAACAAGGGGAAGTTTATGATAACTTTGAAGCACATGAATATAATTTTGGTAAATTAAAGAAAGAGGGGAATATCACTAAATATTATGTAATGATTTTATTAGTGAACTAAAAGAAATATGTAAACTCTAGATATCACATGAATATGAGTGATCATGAATAAGAAATGGTGGTTGAGGTTTCTTATAAGGAATTAAAGAGTGAAAAAACTTAAATTGTGGATAATGGTTTCTCATCACACATGATTGACGATAAAAATATTTTGAAGGGTATTAAAAAATATAATGGAGATACTATAACTTTATGGAATGATATGACCCTAAATATTAAATGCATTATAAGGACTCAAATCAGTGAGAATAAAATCACTTCAAAGGATGTTCTCTTCATTAATTAATTAAAACACAATATGTTGAGTGTATTATAATTGTGTGATAATGGGAATAATTGGATATTTTATAAATATGGCTGTGTCATTAATGATGGTACTTTAATCATGGAAGGAAAATGAAAAAGAAATAATTTATTTCAATTAAAAGATGATAATTTTTTTTATAGTTGATCTTAAAAAATAAGAATGAGCTATGAAATTGAATATATGGATATTAAGGTTTACAAAATATAAGTAGAATTGTACATTATTATGTTTTGAGAAAAATTATAAATTTCAATTGAGAAATAGGAAACTCTTGTGAAGATTTTCATAAAGGGAATATGTTGAAAAAAATACATGAAATAGTAGAGTTTAAACCAAAGAAGAAACTTTAACTCATACATTCAAATATATATATATATATATAGTCCTATGAGTGATAATACCTGACTCACTGGGACCATTCCTAGGTGGTGGTGCACTGATCATGACATACTAATATTTCCTCAAATTATCTTGGAGATAGAGACTAGAACTAAGTGAGAAAATCACACATGATGTGAGACATTAGATTAATTCACTTGTATATAACTCACACCTCTACATAGGTTATAATAATTATTAAATTATAAATGAAACTAATTTAAATGTATATAATAAATGAGAAAAATGTTAGGATCCATAAAGGACAAGTCAATACATAATCATAATGAAAATAAGAAAGATACATACTTAGTAACCAAAAAGGAAATATTAACATAAAATAGTTGAAGTGAAGTCCTCGCAGCAAGATGAATCAAAAAATGATTGCTTCCTGCTACTATAAACTCCTAGAACGACTAAGGTCTTCCAAAAACACATCCACTAGGGTCATCACCAGCTGTCAACCTATGAACAAGCCACAATATCTCCACATCCACCAAGAATATCTATGACCTATGCATTGACTACACATACACAACACTACTGAAACAAGGTTGGTGTAGTGGTGAGTATAAATATATTCATTAAGAAAATCTAAAAAAACAAAGGAAAGAAAAATAAACAATTTATATCAAGGAATCAATACTAGGGATTAACTAAGGAAAGGTATGATAAAATAATCTAGGTATTCTCTATAACCGGACATAATAACTTAGGGAGGCCTTGGTCATCTCAGTCCCAACCCAAAAGGGTTCATTTCAATCATTTTATGAGCACATATGAACACTTATTTTACTAAAAAGACCATATAGTCTGAATTTAATAGCCTAGATGTATATCATACCTTAAAGGAAACCCTAGGGTTTCTAAGGAGTCACAAGTCTTGAAGTATATGATCTATTAATAATCCCTTTCACATAAACACTAGAAACTACAGAGGATAACCTAATCCTTATTGAAGCATGAGTATCATTGGGGGGGGGATCACACCCAATCATCCATAACAACCAAATAAATCATTGGTATAGAAACCCTTAGGGGTTCCCACCCTAAGGATAAATGTTGTGAATGGGAGAACTGATCCCCAACACACCTAGGTTTTGAGTAAACACACACCAATTTATAGAGAACCACAATGGGGGGGGGGGTCCATAACTTACTAAGGGAAAATTATCAGTTGAGAGGAATAATTTACCCCAACAGAAGAACTATTACTTGATAATTACACAATAAGTGGGTGAATGATCTAATTTCATCTATATAGGATCCTCACACTAATTATCACATAACAAGTACACATAAAATAGGAGTGGAAAACAATAGGAAGTAGTAAGAAAGCATAACTATATTTGAAATAAAAGAGACCAATGGATCATTAATTAATACACAGAAGATGTAGGGGCATAACTAAACTAATAACACCATAATTGTTATCCTATATGAGGCTATACAAGTATAAAATAAATAAATATTACATCATTTTAGATGAATATTCTATAAATATCATACCAAAACACACCCCAAACCATAAAGGTTTAGTGTCTTTAGAGACTAGATACATAAAAATATTATTTCATAAAGGATCTTCAACATAGGAAATATCATATGCTCAGTAAGGGTAAATATAAGAGATATCAATAAATGATCATAAGTGTGTATAAGGGTGTGATAAGATGATTATAATATAAAAAATTCATACCCAATCAATTAAATATCATAATCACGAGTCATGGAATAAGGATTTATCATAACAAGAGAAAAAATTCATAATAGCGGAATCATAAATAATCAATCATGATCCATGAGATAATATCATAAACATAGGAATGTGGAACAAGCATAAGATTATAACATTGTGATCATGTATAAATAGTAACAGGTTCAATCATTAAGTTAAGGACTTGAAATAGGTCCTTTCATAAAATTATGGACGTGAAACTAGGTTCATGCATAAGTTTATGTAAATGAAGATAGATCTACTCATAATACTGTGAAGATGAGATTAGTTTCAAGTGTAACATAATTATCTCATGAGTTATCCATATTTACCTAATAAATTAGATAAATATAGCATAACCACCTATCACGTAACCTTAAACCATAAATATTACACCATATCATAAAAACATTCATTATTTTGTCATCATATAATATATAGAAAATAAGTGGGTTTTATAAAGATTCTATACTAACTTAGTTAACTTATATGAAAGTAATGAGTTTTATAAAATCATCTATAAAAATTAATCATCATAAACTATCTAAAGAAAAAAAATTGATGGTATCATTAGATCATATCCCTAGTGATGCCTAATTAACTTAAAAGTATGGTTTCATAGATAAAAATACCTTTGAAAGATCACTATAACATTTCTAGAGTTCAACACCATTTTCATTTTGAAATAAATTATTTAAAATCTAATTTTTTTTCCAGAATATTAGGTAGAAAATTTTATTTTAAAATAACCATGGAAACTTATAAAGTAAGATTCAAATAAAATAGTAGTAATTATGGAGTGAAAATTCATTCATGTGGTATATATTAAAACAAATATTCCATTCACACATTTGGTAAAAAGTACCTCATTCGGAAAATGATAAAAAGATTTTTTTTTAAATTTTTTATAGAAATTAAAATATGGGTAAAAATGAATTTAATAAATTATATGAGAATATTAAAAACATTATTGGAAACATTTTTGATAAAATACAGACATGGAAGAAAAATATTCTTGACCAAATAGGAAATAAAGATGGATTTTCTTAAAAACAATTCTCAAATGTTTTATGTACCAAAGAGAGGAAAATTAAGGGAAAACATGAAAAACCAAGAAATAATATGATAAGAAAATATATGTGGTTTAAAAGATAAGTATCATATAATTTTCCTCAAGGGAAATTTAACAAAGACAATCTTGAAAATAAATGAGATTGTATCATAATCCCCTTACCTCAAGCCCCATCTTTCTTCATACGCATTAAAAATAGTATATAATAATTATATATTTATTTTAAATATATTAAAGAAAAATATTAATACATAACTAAATATATATCATTCTTTCCAATTATCCTTTATTATCAATTTCTTCATTAATATATATATTCAGGTGAAAACAAGTCTATTTTCCAAGCATGCTTCAGTTTGATGGTTCTGATATTGAACCTTGTTCATGGTTTAATTATATATATAATATTAATCATGAAATAAGTATCATATTTATTAATTATATAAAGTTTTACAACCATTCATGTAAAATGGTGATGAATTACATCACTTTTTATAGAATGTAGTTTATACGTACGCACGGGTGATATTTCCAACTTTCAATGGATGGAACGAAAGAGTGGTACAAAATAATTCACCTTTATAGAATAATAATTATATGATAAATATAATATATATTAATTAAATATTTCCTTATTTCCATCCATGTAAAAAGGAAATGAAAAATGAATCACATCGCTTCATAGAGGTGGTAGTTCACACATACACACGAGTGATGTTATCGTTTTCCAACGAATGGAAAGGTAAGAAATTAGATAAGATTTTATAGTTAAAAAAGAATAATTATTTCATAAATTTAATATATAAATATTAAATTCATAATAATAACCAACCATGAATGATGGTGATGGAAAATGAATCATATCGCTACATGGAGGCAGTAGTCCACATGTACGCACGAGCAATACTTTCATTTCCCAATTGATTGAAAGGAGGTGAAAAATGGTTGTCCCATTATTATAATAACATTTATGTATATTTATGAAATTGGATTTATAATTTTATTATGGATAATATATATTTATATGAATTATAATAAGAAATACACTTTGAAAAATTTGAGTAGTACGATTACCTCTTCTTTGAGATACCTCATCCAGCTTACACTTTATTCCTTGTTAGGATGGTCTTAGGGGTAGAAAAAACTCTATAATGAAGGTAAGGAGTCTTGTAATGTATTATGGTAGGAATTTTATGATATATAATTCTTAAAGTTTGTGAATAAAGGATAATAAGAGGTTCCCTTTTATAAGTGACGGAAAATCCACACTTGGAATTACTTAAAATATTTAAATATAATACATGTCACAATAATTTCAAGTAGAACTAAGGAAACCAAAATATATAGAAAATATTTTAGAGTTTAAATAAACTCAAACAATCACATTTATACAAGTTTTATAGAAAATTTAAGCTATATCTTCTAGTTAAAACACTTCATACACATTTAAACCTTTACCGTGATAACTTAACCTTTTACCATGAAAACATAATTATATGACCAAAAATAAAATGGTAATTACAATTTTTCTAGAAATTATGATTCCAATTTTGGAATACATTATATTATATTAAATTTTTATATATAGTAGAAATTGTTTTCAATATAAGAAAACAAAACATAAGAAAAACAGTTTTTAGGAAAATACCTAATTTAAGCATACAAATAAATTTACATTGAAATCAAGTAAAACTATAATTCAATTTTTTGGTTATTTAATAAATAATTAAGGGTTTTATAATCTTGGATAAATCCAAAACTGAATGGAAGCTTCCAACCACACTATTAAATTCAAAGACCCAACAATATTTTTTAATTTGAATAAAGTATAACTTCTGTTCGCAAAAGTCAATATTGGGTTCCCAAATTCAAAATAATGTTTTAAAATAAAAAAATTAATACCAAAAACAAATTTTATATTGATAAAATGGTTTTAAAATTTATTGAATCATGATTCATATTAATAATTTCATAAAAGTGACAGTATTTTGGAAAATTGGTATTTTCACTATTTAACCAAAAATAAATTATTGTAGAAAAATATCAAAATTTCACACTAAGATAATATTCTTATGATGTTTCAAAAAATGATATTAATTTACTCAAATAAAATTTATAAAATTTTATAAATTAGTTATAATGTTCACACAAAAAATTAAATAGAAACCATTTTTAAAGAAAAATGTATTTTTGACACATTAAATGATTTTACTAAAAATTGAGTAGTTATTTATTACAAATTAACAAATAAATATGAAAATTTTAAAAAATTTAAACATATTTTTTAGAATAAGTTTATTCCTATTCATACCTATAAATTAATGGACATGTTATAATAGTCATATTTAAATAATAGTTTTTATATTATATCACAGTTCGCTTAAAGCTCAGTGTTGCATGTTAAGAAAGCTGTCAAACACGTAAAATTAATAAATATAAGTATATCATAATGTTTTTGGCTATTACATTATACCCCCTTATAATGTTTTCACCCTCTAAATTTCATCACTATGATATAAACAATCGGGGATTCTTCTTCCTCATTACATCCTCGGGTTCCCACACAACTTCCTCAAATTTATGGTTTTGACCCAAAAATTTGAATATGTGAGTGGTCTTATTCCATAGAACATTATATCTATGATCCAAAATCTCCACCAATTGTTCCTCAAAAGAAAGATCTTACTTTAGTAATACAACCTTAGAATTTTGTATATGTGAAGGATCAAGTATGTACTTCCTCAAAAGTGATACATGAAACACATCATGAACTTGAGAGAGATTTAGTTTAAGTATAAGGCGATAGGAAACAAAATATTTATTTTAATACATTTTTTTTAAAAATGATTTTTTTAAAAAACATCTGGTTTTAAAATATTTTTAAAACTGCGCCTCAAAAGGGGCATCGCAGATGCCGCCTTTGGCGTCAGGTGAAAGACGACATCCGCGATGCCACCTTTCGACTAAAATCAAAAAAAAATTTAAATTTTTTCTTTTTATTTTTTTTGTTTTGTTTATATATATATATATATATATATATAAACAAAACAAAACAAAAAAAAACAAAAAAAAAATTTCAGCAGAACTTTTCCGCTATTTAAAATCCACTATTACTACTACTAGAACAGTCTGGATTCTGATAGAATCTCTCACCCATGGCTTCCTTTTATAATAGAGCTTACCCTAGAAATCATTTTGCATTTCTCATGTGGAATTGTGGTTCTCCATTTCCTACACAGAACATTCTGCATTTCTGAGGTAGGATTCTGTTTCAAGTACGTGACTTTGAAAGACTATAAAATATAAACTATAAGACCAATATAAAAGAAACTTAAAACATGGATTAAAAATATAAAAAACAGTTGAAAACAAAAATAATTTCATAAAAAATGATGATAAAAAATAATTTATAAGCTTTCAAAACCACTTATTTGAAACTTAAAAAGTTTCAAGTACGTGACGTTAAAAGCCTATAAAATATAAACTACAATACCAATATAAATAAAATCTAATACATGTATTAAACATATAAAAAATTATTGAAAATAAAAATAATTTCATAAAAAATGTTAATGGAAAATAATTTATAAGGTTTCAAAGACACATACTTGAAACTTAAAAATGTTTCAAGCACGTGACTTTGAAAGCATATAAAATATAAACTATAAGACCGATATAAATGAAACGTAAAACATGGATTAAACATATAACAAATAGTTGAAGATAAAAATAATTTTGTAATTTTTTTTTAATGAAAACTAATTTATAAGCATTCAAAACCACCTACTTGAAACTTAGAAATGATTCAAGTATGTGGCTTTGAAAGACTATAAAATATAAACTATAAGGACGATATAATTTAAAGTTAAAAGATGGATTAAACAAATAATAAATTATTAAATTATTAAATTAATATTATTAATAATTAATTATATAATAATTAATTAGTTAATTAATAATTATTAATAATTAATTATATAATAATTAACCAATTAATTTTTAATATAATGACATAATAATTACAATTTAATAATTATAATAAAAAATTATAATTTATAACTATATTACTAATTAACTAATTAAATGTTTTATAATTAATAATTATATTACCAATTAACTAATTAATTATTATATAATAATTTTTAATAAATACTAATTAATAATTATAATGAATAATTATAATTTATAATTGTACTACTAATTAACTAATTATAAAAAGAGCCCGAACTCTATCTTTCTCAAAAAATTAACTAATTAACTATTATATATTTAATAATTATATTACTAATTAACCAATTAATTATTATATAATTAATGATTAATTATTACTAATTAACTGACTACAAATTATATAATTAATAATTATATTACTAATTAACTAATTATTTTTTATATAATTAATAATTATTTTACTAAGTAACTAATTAATTATTAAATAATTAATAATTATATTACTAATTAACTAATTATATTACTAACTAACCGATTAATTATAATATGATTAATTATTAATAATTACTAATTAACTGACTAATTATTATACAATTAATAGTTATATAATTGATAATTATATTATTAATTAACTAATTAATAATTAATAATTAATAATTAATAGTTATAATGAATAATTATAATGAATAATTATAATGAATAATTATAATGAATAATTATGAAGAATAATTATATTACTAATTAACTAATTAATTATTATATAATTAATAAATATATTACTAAGCAACTAATTAATTATTAAATAATAAATAATTATATTACTAATTTACTAATTATATTACTAATTAACTAATTATATTACTAATTAACTAATTATATTACTAATTAACTAATTATATTACTAATTAACTAATTATATTACTAATTAACTAATTAATTATTATATAATTAATAATTAACAATTACTAATTGACTAAATAATTATTATATAATTACTAGTTATATAACTAATAATTATATAAGTAATTAATAATTAATAATTAATAATTATAATGAATAATTATAATGAATAATTATAAAGAATAATTATATTACTAATTAACTAATTAATTATTATATAATAATTTTTAATAATTACTAATTAATAATTATACTGAATAATTATATTACTAATTAACTAATTAACTATTATATAATTAACAATTGTATTACCAATTAACTATTTCATTATTACATAATAATTTTTAATAAATATTAATTCATAATTATAAAAAATAATTATAATTTATAATTATATTACTAATTAACTAATTATAAAAAGGTTCTCAGCACTATCTTTCTTAAAAAATTAACTAATTAACTATTATATAATTAACAATTATACTACTAATTAACTAATTAGTTACTATATAACTAATGATTAATAATTACTAATTACCTAATTAAAAATTATATAATTAATAATTCTATTACTAATTAAAAAATTAGTTATTATATAATTAATAATTATATTACTAATTAACTAATTATAAAAAGGGACCCGACTCTATCTTTCTCAAAAAATTAACTAATTAACTATTATGTATTTAATAATTATATTACTAAGTAACTAATTAGTTATTATATAATTAATGATTAATAATTACTAATTAACTAATTAAAAATTATATAATTAATAATTATATTACTAATTAACTAATTAATTATTATATAATTAATAATTATATTACGGAGTAACTAATTAATTATTATATAATTAATAATTATATTATTAATTAACTAATTATATTACTAATTAACTAATTATATTACTAATTAACTAATTAATTATTATATAATTAATTATTAATAATTACTAATTAACTAACTAATTATTATATAATTAATAGTTATATAGCTAATAATTATATTAGTAATTAATAATTAATAATTAATAATTATAATGAATAATTATAGTGAATAATTATATTAATATTTAACTAATTAATTATTATATAATTAATTATTAATAATTTATAATTAATTAACTAATTATTATACAAATAATAGTTGTATAATTAATAATTATATTATTAATTAATAAGTAATAATTAATAATTAATAATTAATAATTAGTAATTAGTAATTAATAATTAGTAATTAATAATTAGTAATTAAAAATTAAAAATTAAAAATTAAAAATTAAAAATTAAAAATTAATAATTAAAAATTAAAAATTAGAAATTAAAAATTAAAAATTATAATTAGTAATTGTAATGAATAATTATAATTAGTAATTATAATGTGTAATTAGAATTAGTAATTATAATGAATAATGATAATTTATAATTATATTACTAATTAACAAATTAACTATTATATAATTAATAATTATATTACCAATTAACTAATTAATTATCATATAATATTTTTTAATAATTACTATTTATTACGTATAATGAATAAATATAATTTATAATTATATTACTAATGAACTAATTAACTATTATATACTGAATAATTATATTACTAATTAATTGTTTAATTATTATATAATTAATTATTAATAATTACTAATTAACCAATTAATTATTATATAATTAATTATTAATAATATTAATTTATTAATTTAATAATTTATTATACGTTTAATCCATGTTTTAACTTTAAATTATATCGGTCTTATAGTTTATATTTTATAGTCTTTCAAAGCCACATACTTGAATCATTTTTAAGTTTCAAGTAGGTGGTTTTGAAAGCTTATAAATTATTTTTCATTAACAGTTTTTATGAAATTCTTTTAATTTTCAACTATTTTTTATATGTGTAATCCATGTTTTATGTTTCATTTATATCGGTCTTATAGTTTATATTTTATATGCTTTCCAAGTCACGTGCTTGAAACATCTTTAAGTTTCAAGTACGCGTCTTTGAAAGCTTATAAATTATTCTCCATTAACATTTTTTATGAAATTATTTTTATTTTAAAGAATTTGTTACATGTTTAATCTGTGTATTAGGTTTCATTTATATTGGTCTTGTAGTTTATATTTTACAGGCTTTTAAAGTCATGTACTTGAAACTTTTTAAGTTTCAAGTAAGATGTTTTGAAAGCTTATAAATTATTTTTTATCATCATTTTTTATGAAATTAATTTTGTTTTCAATAGTTTTTTATATGTTTAATCCATGTTTTAAGTTTCATTTATATTGGCCTTATAATTTATATTTTATAGTATTTCAAAGTCACATACTTGAAACAGAATCCCATATCATAAATGCAGAATGTTCTGTGTAGGAAATGGAGAACTAGAATCCCACATCGAAAATGAAAAATGATTTCCAGGGTAACCTCTCTTATAAAAGGGTGTTATGGGTGAGTGCTTCTATCAGAATCTAGGTTGTTGTAATGATAGTATTGCTGGATTTTAAATAGCAGATAAATTCTGCAGAAATTTTTATTTTTATTTTTATTTTTGTTTTGTTTTTTTTATATATATATATAAAAAACAAAACAAAAATAAAAATAAAATTTTTTAAAATAAAAAAATAGTAATTTTTTTTGGTTTTAGTAGAAAGGCGGCATCGCAGATGCCTCCTTTTCACTTAACCAGAAAGGCAGCAACGCTGCTGTCGCCTTTCACCCGAAATCTAAAGGCGGCAACTGCCCTGCCGCCTTTAGATCTTATTTTTAATTTTTTTAACCTAACCATTATTTATAATTTTTTTTTGTAAAAATCATATTTAAAAAAAATCTGCTAATAAACTGTCCTGATGTGATCAATGATCTCAAAAGGTCCAATATATACAGAGCTCAGATTTCCTTTCATTCTAAATCTTATTACCTACTTTCATGTATATATCTATAGAACACCTTATCACCAACTTAGAGCTCTATATATCATCAATGATTATTTGTATAAATTTTATATCGACTCTCTCATGCCATAATGTAATGTTTAATGGATCTAACCTTCTCTTCAATTTCTTTAGTTATCATAATTTCTAATATCATTCTTTCTCCAACTCCATCCCAACACATTGGAGTTGAGTTCTTTTTTCCATAAAGGGATTTATAAAGATCAATATAAATACTCGAGTGAAATCTATTATTGTAAAAAAAAAACCACCAGAGGGAGGTGTTGATCCCAAACACATTTTAAATACATAAAATATGATCTTATAATATCATTTAGGTTTTTAATAGTCCTCTTATACTGACGATCTATTTGAGGATGATATGTAGTGTAAAATATCAATCTTGTATTCAACCCATGTGGAACACTTTTCCAGAACATCAAGGTAAACCTTAGATCTTGATAAAAAACAATAGTATATAGTACTCCATAAAATATTACATCTTCTTAAATGTATATCTAGGAAATATCACAACGGAAAAAATGGGTATTTGCGATGGGATTATATCCCGTCGCAACAAGTCCAACAAAATACGTATTTGCGACGGGATTGTATCCCCGTCGCAAATGGTCAATTATTTGCGATGGCGATACGGGTCCCGTCGCAATAGGTTTGGTGCGATTTGCATGCCAAAACGCGGGAAGTGTATTTGCGACGGGGGGCTTTGACCCGTCGCAAATACCCGGCGGCGGTAAATACTATTTGCGACGGTAAAGGCAGCCGTCGCAAAAGTTTTGTCAGTAGGTCATTATTTGCGACGGGTCCCGTCGCAAATACCAATGCGGGCGAGATTAATTGCGACGGGACCCGTCATAATAGGTTTGGCCTGATTTGCGCGCCAAAACGCGGAAAGTGTATTTGCGACGGGGGGCTTTGACCCGTCGCAAATACCCGACTGCGGTAACTACTATTTGCAATGGGTCCCATCGCAAATACCAATGCGGACAAGATTATTTGCGACGGGGCCCATCACAAATAGTCCCGCCGCATTAAATATAACCTATATATACGCCTACCCATTTTTTTTCAAATCACTCCAACTTCTCTCTTTTCCTCTCTTTCTCCCTCTTGAATCTTCAGTTAGAGAGTTTTTTTAATATTTTTTTTTCATAAATATTTATGTTTATTTTAATAATAATAATATTATATTAATTTTTTATATTATTAATATTTTTATTATTATATTCATATTGTTGTTATTTTTTTATATTAATATTTCATAATTATATTATATATATTTTTTATTTATAATATTATAATAATATTTCTTTTTATTAATAATAATAATAATAATATTATTATGATATAGTATTATATGATTTTTATGAATTATTTTATTTTTTTCTTATTTTTACCCGTATTTGCGACGGGAGTATTTGCGACGGGATTTCCCGTAGAAAATAACTTTTTTATATATAAATGAAAAACCATTTGTGGTGGGGAAAAAATACCATCGCAAATATAATTTTTGCGATGGGCCTGTCGCAAAAAAATCTATTTGCGACGCCGTTTTCAGCAACAGGCCATTTCCGACAGAGCCCCGTCGCAAAAGCCCTTTTGCGACGGGATCCCGTCGCAATTGGCCCGTTGCAAATTATCCGTTTTCTAGTAGTGTATTATCAAGAGTGAAATCCTATCGAGTTTTAATAAAATTTATTAATTTTAAAATTTGATTGACTACAATCCAAAATAACATCATCGACTTTTGATATTTTGGGGAGTCCAAAAATCAAATCCATAGTGATTTTCCCTTTTATATTATAGTATGGGTAATGGTTGTAACATACCCTTAGAAATATATATCTCATCTTCTACTTGCTGTCATATGAAGCACAGGTATACATACTTCGCAATATCTATCTTCATGTTATCCTACCAGAAATACTCTTTTTAGATCTCTATACATATTCATACATCTAGGATGAATAAAGAATGATGAACTATAATATTCTTACAATATATAATATTTAAATCCTGATGTTGAAATTACATGTACTAGATTCCTGAACCTTATCATTCCATCATGATTATGGTTAAACTTAGGAACATTTCTCACCTTCTTCTATAGTTCCACATCCTCCTTCAGTGTCTCTTTTATCCTTACATAGATGTATGGTTGGAAATTCATCTAATAAAGTTATGATTTATCCAATTTACTCATGATTTCAAGTACTATATTCTATAAGTCCACTAGTATTGGATCTTTTTCAATACTCATCATGGACAATTTTTCATGATATTTCCAACTCATATCATCAGTCACCTTGTTCGCCTTCCTTATTTAGTAATATATTGAGCAATCATAATCTTTAATCAACTTGAGCCATCTAATTTGGATAACATTTAACTCATTCTATGTGAATATATACTTTATGATTTTATTATTAGTATATATATCATATCTTTCATCATAATTATAATGCACCCATATTTTTAATGCCAAAAATTTATGCTACTAAATCTAAATCATGAGTCATGTAATGTTTCTCATAAATTTTCAACTAGGGTGAGAAATAAGCTATCAATATATCATTATTCATAATAATACATCCCAATCCATTATTTTATGAATCACTATATATCACCAACACTTCTCCACTATAGGGTATTTTGAGTATAGTTCCATTGAACAATCTTTTCTTCTGTTCCTTGAAATTACCCTCACATTCATCTATCCTTAGGAACTTGGATCCCATCCACATAAACATGGTTAGTGGATTTTATATCCATGAGAAATTTCTCACAAAGTTTCTATAGTATCCTTCCTACCCAAGAAAACTATAGATCTCAATTACCATGGTTGGTTTGACCCATTGCTCAATAAATTTTGTCTTTGAAGGATCCACTGATATACCCTCAATTGAGATTATATGACTCAAGAATGAAAATTTATCAACCCATAATTCACACAAAGTAAACTTAGAGTACAACTTATCATTCCTCAGGTTCTTTAGTAAAATCCTAAAATGTTCTTTATTCTCTTAATTTCTCTTCTAATATATAATAATATCTTTTATAAATAATGCCAAAAACTGATCAAGGTAATATCTAAAGGCTCTATTCATTAAAACCATGAAGATAAAAAGATTATTGGTAAGTACAAATGGAATTACTATAAATTCATAATGACCATACCTCATAATGAAGGTTTCATTGGTTATATCCTTCTTCTTGACCCTCAACTGATGATGTCTAGATCGATGATCAATCTTGTAAAAATATTGATCTCTTCATAGTTGATCTAATAGATCTTTTATATGGGGTAGAAGATACTTGTTCTTAATAGTTATCTTGTTAAGTTCCCAATAATAAATAAAAAGATGCATTGACCCATCATTCTTCTTAAAAAAACAATAACTACACCCCATGGTAAATTACTAGACCGAATAAATCCCTTATCTAGATCCTCTTGTATTTTATTTGTTGGTTGGAGTAGATTACTCAAGATGGGAGGGGTGAATTGAGTAACTATAAAAATTTCTATAAAAAATATTCTTAAAAATAATTCCCCTTAAAGTTAAATACAACCCAATTAATCAAAGTAATACAGTTATAAAGGTTTGACTTTTTTAATAACTTCTTAGAAGATTGATTATTTCTCAGTAATCTTAATGGTTATTAATATTACTTTTGAAACTATTTTACTATGACAAAGCACTTAAAACTTCTTTCCAAGATTAACTATCAAAGTGAATTTAGTGATTTCTAAGTTATATGGAAAATCAGTAAAACAAAGAAAACTAAATTAAGAATCACAACAGACATGAAACAAGTGGTTTAGTATCAAGCCAAGACCTAATCCACTCCACTTGTTGATCACCTTCCACCAAGCAGTTTATATAAATAAACTTGATCCACACCCTGGATTGGGGTAAAACAACAGTACACAAGACTATTCAGGCCACACAGGGACCTCTTCCACAATTATTTGTGGTTAAAAACTACCAGGCCACACATGGACCTCTTCGACACTTATTAGGGTGTATACATAAGAGTAAAATAATGTTTGAGTAAGTATATCTTGTATCCTTCAGTTTAATGTGGGAGAAAAAGTGAGTTGCTATACAGATACACACTTTTCTCGAAAGTTAATAAAATATACACAACATAGCAGAAAGACTGAGATAGGTTTAGAAGTGATCTAAGTGTTGGTCTTTGCAGCTCCGAACTTCTGAGATGAAGCAGATGCAGAATTTGAGTCCTCGTCTGGAAAACAGAGTGTCGTAAGTTAGACTGATCTGGCTTGTGTTCTTCGTGATGTTTGACAGTGTGAATATGTTCTTGGGATTCCAGTATGCTTTGTGTGTTCTTTGGAAGAATTGAGTTGCATGATCCAATTATCCAAAATGTATATTGTTCTCACGTTCACACCCACTAGATTTTTCTTTGTGTCGTGCTACTTATGTATATTTTTCGGGCCGCATTACTCTTTTATCTTGGATTGCATGTGTTGGGGGTGACGCGTTTCATGTATTCTGAACCTCGTACCGTGTACAATCCAATGATATGTCTACAAAGAAACATTAATTATGTCTGTGCATTAAAATTTTCAAATATGACAGTTAGAGATTAAATTGAAAGATGAAAAAATATATTAGGAAACAATGTACCAGTATTTCATGGAAATGGTGTCTCCTTCACACAGTGTCTGGATTGGTCACGATGTCTCGTAGTCATGATGTCTCGTGGTCACGGTGTCTTGTTCACAGTGTCTTGTTCATAGTGTCTTGTTCACGGTGTCTTGTTCACGGTGTCTTGTTCACGATGTCTTGTTCACGGTGTCTTGATATCACTGTGTCTGCTTCACGGTGTTTGAATGTTCACAGTGTCTACTTTACGGTGTCTGCTTCATGGTGTCTGCTTCACGGTGTCTACTTCACGGTGTCTGCTTCATGGTGTCTGCTTCACGGTGTCGGATCCTTCATGGTGTCTGATTGTCATGGTGTCTGATTTACTTTTCCATAAAGACATAACCAGGGGAAAGCTCATAGTGTCTTAGAATTTTCAAAATAACTGTATTCAGACTTAAGCAATGATGATCATATAATGAATTAGGCTTAATCATTTGTCAAAGAAGGTATTATAAAAGTAAATCAAGGATAATATAAAGTAACTAAATTGAATGTAGAGAAATTAAGATCTTGAATGGATCTTCTTAGAGCATGAGAATACTTAAAAAATAATACACCTGATTTGATATAATTTATAGGATTTAACCAGGTTGAATAGGATTTGTGATCATTAAAACCTGATAGTACATGAGGAGTCCAACAATCTCCCCCTTTTGATGATCACAAATTGTGTAGATTAAAGTGTATATTTTATTCAACTATAGATCTAGATAGAAATGTCTAACATAAAGATATTTCTCCCCCTTTTGGGATTATAAAAAATATAGAATAAGATAATTCATGAAAAGTTCACATTCCATTAAAGAAAATAAGATCTAGTACAAACAAAAAGGAGAAAAACAAAAGCAAAATTTATTCCTATCAAAAAGGAGTGTTGGACTCCTCATGTGTTAATCATGTTTTAATGATCACAAATCCAATTACTGTTAATTAATCTCAATCTTCATTGCACATCTTGATAATTCTCTTCAATGTCAGTAATAACTACACATCATGTTTTAATGATAACAAATCTTATGGATGTTAATTACTCTCATTATTATTTTACAAGTCTTATGCATGATCACAAATCTCATATATATTATCAAGACTTTATATTTATGATTCAAGTTCTCTTAATCTCTAATGATTAAATTTAATCCATATTCTGCATATTACTGTCTAAGTCTAAATACAGATATTTGTCTAAGTATGGACACAACGTGAAGGACTCATCGTGACCCAGATACCGTGACCTAGACACCGTGAAGGACTCACCGTGACCCAGGCACCATGACCGAAACAATGTGAACCAGACACCGTGAAGGAAAAACTGTGATCCAGACACTATGAGCTACACACCGTGACATGGACATACCATGAAGCTCATACCGTGAACCTCATACCGTGAACCACATATCGTGAAGTTCATACCATGAACCACATACCGTGAAGCTCATACCGTGAACCACATACCGTGAAGCTCATACCGTGAACCACGTACCGTGAAGCTCATACCGTGAACCACATACCGTGAAGCTCATACCGTGAACCACATACCGTGAAGCTCATACCGTGAACCACATACCGTGAAGCTCATACCGTGAAACTCATACCGTGAAGACCATACCGTGAAGAAGACATCATTTACTTAATCACTATGACACCATTTCTTAACTTTTTTTCAATATTATTTAAATAATGCTAACTGTCATATTTGATGTTTTTAATGCAATTAATGTTATTTAATGATAGTTGTTGGCATGTCAGGAAACCGTATCTCATACCTATGAAAAGGTAATCCTTCCTACTGCCAGAACTCGTGGAATATAAGAAAGATTGAGAGGCAGTACACGTGAAAGAAGAAGTGTGACGTGCAAGTGTGAACATACAACGAGAAGAACTTTCATACACCCAAGAGAACTATACTGAATGAGAAGAACAATCCCGAGCAAGAAAGAAATTGCAAGACTTTCAAAGAAATCTTATGAGTGAAATCCAACACCACTGAAGAACACACAACGAATCAAGATATCATTTCCATTCCTGTAGAATACAAGTTGAACTACGACACTCTGTTTTTCAACAGAAAAACCAGAGAAGGACTCAAAAGCATTCCTGCTAAATCCAACCAGTCCAGAGCTGCATTGATAATCACTAGATCTTTCTAAGATCTTATCTATTCTATCTAAGTGATTTATTTATTATCTTTTGAGCAGTGTGGTGTAATCTGTATTTCTTATACACACACTGTCTCCTGCACTGAACTGAAGGATATCAAAATCCTCACTCTAAATCTCTTAACTCTTTTTTACCCACGTCAACTGTGGAAGAGGTCCTTGTGTGGCCTGGTATTTGTTTTTTTCCCACGAAGAATAGTGGTAGAGGTCCCTGCGTGGCCTGGATAGTTTTTTAAATTGTTTTTAACCCCGATCCAGGGTGTGGATCAAATTTATATGAATTTGAGAAGACTAAGTCTCGGCTTGAGACTGAACCTCTTGTTATATATTCTGTGCATCTTTAGTATAAGTTCAAAGTATACTACATATATCTTTTACTCCGATGCTATTAATTTGAAATAAAAAACTATTTTAAGGCTACTTTGATAGTTAAATTATCAAGTGTTTACACTTATTGTAAATCATTAGGTTAGCTTAAAAAGTTAGTTTGATCTTTTGGTTAAATTAACTGAGACCTAATCAATCTTCGAGAAGCTAAGTGAAAATTTACAATATGTATAAATTCACTACAGTTTAACTTATTTTATAAATAGGGGGATTTTAAATAGACAATATTTTAACAGAAATTTTAATTGGAACTCAATTCACCCCCCTCTTGAGTATCCACTCCAACCAACATTTGGTATCAGAGGGTTTTTGTTTTTGTTTAAGGACTTTTAAAATACTTTATTTTTCAACTGTGATTTTAGTTGCATCTTTAAAGATCTTAAATTTCTGTTAGTTATAAATTTTATCTCTTTAAATTATCTTTCTAAAATCTAGTTATGGATAATAGACTAGAGGGTGCTGCTACTAACAGACCACCTTTCTTCAATGGTACAAACTATGCTCAGTGGAAACTTAAAATGAAAATTCATTTTGAAAGCATGGGTTTTGATATCTGGACTGCTATAGAGTCACAATATAAAATTCCAGAAACTGAAAGAGTAACTTGGGATGAACCTACAAAGACTGCCTACAATAATAATTGTAAATCCATGAATGCCCTGTACTGTACTCTAGGAGATGAGGAGTTTAACAAAATTTCTGCTTGCAAAACTGCTTTTGAAATATGGGATACTTTGGGTGTTTCTCATGAAGGAACAACCAATGTTAAAGAAATGAGATTAAATACTTATACTATTAAATATTATAATTTTTAAATGAAGACTAATGAACCTATTTCTGATATGCATCTCAGGTTTAATGAGATAGTCAATACAATGAATTCACTCTGAAAGGCTGTTCCAGTAAAGGAATAGATTATGCGAATCTTGAGATGTTTACCAGACCGATGGAGAGGCACATCTGTTTCAATGAGAGAGTCATGTGACATTGCTGCTCTACCTGTCAAAGAACTCAATAGTAAGCTTATGATGTATGAGGAAGAACTCAAGGTGAATAAAGAGGAAGATGATGAACCTAAGAGAAAATCTGTGGCTTTCAAGACTACTGCTTCAAAGAGTAAGGACAAAGAAAAAGATCAAATACAAACTGACAGTTCAACCAGTGAAA
The DNA here is from genome assembly GCA_963277665.1 of Viscum album. Lineage (NCBI taxonomy): Eukaryota > Viridiplantae > Streptophyta > Magnoliopsida > Santalales > Viscaceae > Viscum > Viscum album. The sequence goes on from OY728127.1 coordinate 2,022,465,022, forward strand.
ATTCAGACTCTGATAGTGATGCTGAAATGGCTCAGATAGCTAGAAGGTTTAAGAAATTTTATAGGAAGAAGAAATTTTTCAGAAAATCAAATTACAAAGGAAAATATGACAATAAGGGACATTGGAAGAAGGATTGAAAAAATCCAGATAAAAGTGATGAAGTTATTTTCTATGAGTGCAAAAGGAAAGGACACATTAAGGAAGACTGCCCAAAGCTAAAATTCAAGAAGAAATATGATTACAAGGACAATAAGTACAAAAAAGGCTGTGAAGGATACCTGGAGTGCTTCTCAAGACAACACAAGTGAATCTGAAATGTATGATTATGAAAGAAATCATGCCAACATGTGTTTCATGAAAAACACATCTGAGGTAACCTTAGATACGCCTGTTTTAAATTCTTATTATTCTGGAGATGATGCAAAATCTGATTCTGATTCTGATAACATGACTAGTGAGGAATTATTTGAATACTGTAATATAATATAAGAGACATGCAATGAACTTAAGGATAAATGCAAATCATTAAAGAAACAGCATGCTCTCACTACTATTGTTAAAACTGAACTTACTATTGAAAAAGGAAAAAATGCTCAACTGTTAAAGGAGAACACTGAACTGAAAATGTCTAATGAGAAACTTAGAAAATACTTATAGAAGTTCACAAATAGAAAAGATACACTAACTCAAATACTAGGAAAGAAAGTGGAACCAAAATACACTACTGGAATATGCTACAAACTTGGACAGAGAAAAATTACTAAAAATAGATTTATTCCTAAATCTGGATAGAATACTACTAGTTCTAGTTCTGGACATTCACATGCTTCAACTAGTTATTCACATAGTTATAAATAAAATAGAGTTTATCTTTCAAAATCTATTGATTCTGTAAATTATATGAGACCCATAAGACAAATGTGGGTACCGAAAGCTTTGATTGCTAACCTGTCTGGACCCAAGAAGATCTGGGTACCAAAATCATTTCCTATCTAAATCTGTTTTGTAGGAAACCTGCTTAAAGAGTTCCCACAAGAAGACATGGTATTTGGATAGTGGTTTTTCAAGATATATGTCTGGGTATTACTCATGCTTCAAGAGTTTAATAAAGGTTGATGGAGGTCATGTCACCTTTGGCGATAAATCTAAAGGAAAGATCACCGGCCTAGGCCAAATTGGTAACACTAATTCAATTTTAATCTCTAAAGTTTTATTTTTTGATGGACTTAAATATAATCTGTTAAGTATTTCTCAATTATGTGATGATGGTTTTAATTTCAAATTTTAAAATGATTCTTGTAATGTTTTTAATTCTAAAAATGTTTTAGTCTTTTCTGCTTTAAGAAATGAAAATGTTTATGTTGTTGATTTTAATTCCTTAGCTAAGAAAAATGTTACCTGTTTAAATGATTTTCATAAAGAGTCCTGGTTATGGCATAGAAGATTAGGACACTGCAATATACACTCACTTAGAAAACTAACTAGAAAGAACTTAGTTAGAGACTTACCCAAACTTGAGTTTCCAAATGGAAAAGTTTGTAATCCTTGTCAAAAGGGAAATCAACATAAGGTTTCTTTTAAATCAAAGAAAGAAGTTTCAACTTCTCAACCTTTCAAGTTGGTTCACATGGATTTGTTAGGACCATCTAGAGTTTTAGCTTAAATGGGAAGCACTATGTCTATGTCCTAGTAGATGAATTTTCTAGATATACTTGGGTATACTTCTTAGCTCACAAAAGTGAAGCTTGTTCTTAATTTGTTAAGTACTCCAAATCTGTAGAAAATCTTAGTGGACTTAAGCTTAAAACCCTAAGAAGTGATCATGAACGTGAGTTTTAGAATCATGAGTTTGAATCCAATTGCTCACAAAATGGATATACTCATAACTTTTCTGCTCATAGGACACCTCAGCAAAATGGTGTATTAGAAAGAAGAAATAGAACCCTGCAAGAAATTGCTAGAACTACGCTTAATGAATATGACCTGCCTATTTACTTTTGGGCTGAAGCTGTGAATAATGCTTGTTATATTATTAATAGAGTCTTAATTAGACCTATTCTTAAGAAAACCCCATATGAGTTGTGGAACAATAGAAAACCTAAAGTTAGTTTCTTTAGAGTCTTTGGTTGCAAAGTTTTTATTCTCAATACAAAAGATAATCTTGATAAGTTTGCTTCTAAGAGTGATGAAGGAATCTTTTTAGGATATTATTTTACCAGCAAGTCTTATAGAGTTTTCAATAAAAGAACCAAGTGTGTGGAAGAATCTGTTCACATAAAATTTTATGAAACGGATCCACATGAGCCTAAAACCTCTCTTGAAAATCTTGAAGAAGATTTATCTGTTATGGACATTAATGACAAATATAATGAACCTGTTATAAAGAAAACCAGTTCTGAACTTATTCTAGAATCTGCTCCTAATGAACCCGAACCTAGAGAAGAACCTGAAGTTTCTAGTCCTACCTTTACTAGATCAACTAGAATTCTAAAGAATCAACCTTTAGATGCTGTTTTAGGAAATCTTGATAGAGGGACACAGACTAGAGCTTCTCTTAGAAATTAGGTTGAACATCAAGCCTTCTTGTTACAGTTTGAACCTAAAAACATTGATGATGCTATTAATGAAGAATTTTGGGTGATTTCTTTGCAAGAAGAACTCAATCAATTTGAAAGATATAAAGTTTGGAATCTTGTTGAAAGGCCTAAGGACACTTTCACAATGGGTACTAAATGGGTGTTTAGAAATAAAGTAGATGAATCTAGAAACATAGTTAGAAATAAAGCTAGGATAGTTACATAAGGCTATAGTCAAGAAGAAGGTATTGACTATGAGGAGACTTTTTCTCTCGTAGCCAGATTAGAAGCTATTAGGATTTTACTTGCTTATGCTGCACATCTAAATTTCAAACTATATCAAATGGATGTAAAGAGTGCATTCTTGAATGGATATATTGCTGAGGATGTTTTTGTTGAACAACCACCTAGATTTTCAAACCCTCATTTTCCAAATCATATTTTCAAATTATCAAAAGCTTTATATGGTTTAAAGCAAGCTCCAAGAGCTTGGTATGATAGATTAAGTACTTTTCTAATTTCCAAAGGTTTTACAAAAGGAATAACTGATCCTACTCTTTTTATAAAACGAATTTATAAAGATGTTTTAGTAGTACAAATTTATGTAGATGATATTATTTTTGGATCTTCAAGAAATTACCTATATACTAATTTTTCTAAAATGATGCAAAATGAATTTGAAATGAGTTTAATGGGCGAACTTAAATTCTTTCTTAGATTTAAAATATTTCAAAATGATGATGGAATTATTTTAACTTGAAGTAAATACACTAGAGATCTTTTAAAACGTTTCGTATTGGATGGAAAAAAGGTAGTGACACTCCCATGAGTACCACCTGTAAGATGGATCTTGATGAAAATGGTAAATCTGTTGATCAAACCACTTATAGAGGAATGATTGGAAGTCTACTCTACCTGACTGCTAGTCGTCTTGATATTATGTTTAGTGTGTGTATGTGCGTTCGCTTTCAAGAAAACCATAAAGAGTCACATTTAAATGTTGTGAAGAGAATTTTCAAATACCTCAAGCATACTCCGAATTTAGGACTGTTCTATCCCAAAGGACAATCATTTATATTAGTTAGTTATTCTGATGTTGATTTTTCTGGATGTAAGTTAGATAGAAAAAGAACCTCTGGAATGTGTCATATTTTAGGCAAGTCACTAGTATCATGGTGTAGTAAGAAACAAAATATTGTTGCATTATCTACTACAGAAGCTGAATACATAGCTGCTGGAAGTTGTTGTGCACAAATTTTGTGGATGAAACACACTTTAATAGACCATGAATATCAATTCAGACATGTCCCAATAAATTGTGACAACACAAGTGCTATTAATATTTTTAAGAATCCTATTTCTCATTCTAGGAAAAAACATATTGATGTAAGACATCACTTTTTGAGGGATCATTATCAAAAAGGTGATATCACTTTGGAATTCATTGGTACTGAATATCAACTTGCTGATATATTCACTAAACCATTAAATTCTAAAAGATTAGACTACATCATACATGATCTTGGTATGATTAATCATTAGTAAATATCTTACTGATCTTAATGTTTAATACTTTACTATATTTTACCTTACGGTTTCATGGTCACTGTTTCTAAGTTACTGTTTTATGCACACGGTCTCACCGTCAGGACTTTATGCTCACGGTCTGTCAACTCACTATCTCACCGTGACTACACAGAATGCTCACTGTCTCACCGTGACGACTACCAACTGTCTCACCGTGATGACTAGTTTTCATCACACCATAATGCTTACTCATAGTCTCACCGTGAATATTATTTATATTCTTATTTTAACCCGTATTGCGGTAATTTTTATTTCACTGATATTTGATTTCCTGTGTTTTTTTTATGACGTTTGACATTCCCAAATGATAAAACTTAAGGGTTTCATTCGATTCCTTACCCGAACTCTCTCCTGAACCTTCTCTTCCCTCTCGCCCGAACCTTCAGCGAATGCCAAGGATGAAGCATCCATCTGCACCCTCATCTGAGAAGTGCCGCTCTAAGAAACAGAAGAGGATACCAATGATAGCACCTGAAGGACCTCTAAACCCAAACTTGGAAAGATGTATAGTTGTACCTGAAAAAGATGTTTTCCCAGAGTGGTTTCTGTCTAGTAGATATTTAGTTTTGAAATTTTTAAGAGAACAAGGATGGCTTGAATGGTTCACTGGACAGAATAGACCGATTTACTCGAGATTGGTATCTCAATTCTATCAGTATGTGAAGTTTTCCTTTGAGTTTGGAGAAAGAATTATGGTGACAAGATGGATAAATGGCCAGAAGTGCTCTTTCTCTTCAAAGTTGTGGGCTGCATGCCTAGGGATTCCACATTAAGGAGTTTGTGAGGATTACCAGAGAGACCCTCCTCCAACAACCAACATCTTTGACCTGAAGAATGCTTTGGAAATCCCGACTGGAAATGGAACCAAGTGAAGGGCCATGGCTGCTGAATTAGATGGGGAGACTAGACTTCTGTTCAAGTTTGTTAAGAATTTGATTAGTTCGAGAAAAGGAGATTTTGCTGTGATGAAGTATCAGGATGTGTTCCTGATTCACCTGTTGAAGAATGGCCATAAGATCAACCTTTCTAAGTATGTTATAAACCATATCTGTGAGTTGATCAAAGTCACTTCCAAATCCACCTCCTTGTTTTACTCAAGGATGATTTCAGCTATGTTAGTTGCAAAAGGGATGGTTGGACCACATGAAGAAAATCTAGAGGACCTTGATTTATGACTATCCTTTCCTATCATCAGAAGGATAAAGATTAGCTGGAACCCCTGGAAGAAGAAGTGGGTTGAGGATAATGATCAACTCTATAAAAAGTTTAATCCTATTGACTATCCAAGAAGGCCTAAAAATCTATCTGATCCTAGTTTGGAACCAGATGAAGTGGCTGAGTATTCAGAAGAAGAAGAAGAAGAGGAAGTAACAGCTGAAGTATCTCCTAGAGAAGAAGCTAGAATACCTCCAATGGAAACATATCCCGTTGAAAAAGAAAGGACTGTTATCCTTTCTGTTATCCCTGCTGAAATACCTCAAGGAGAGGAAGTGACTGTTGGTTTGAGAGAAGAAGAAGCTCCTGCTTCTAGTGAGGATGTCAATCCAGAAGCTCCTCCTTATGCTGCAAGAATTTTTTTTTCCTGATTCATAATGGTAAGCAACCTTAGAGGCAGATTCTGTTGAAGAGGATCTTTTTGTTGAGAAAGAAGCAAGTCTAGAAGCTCAACCAGTGGAACAATCGGTTCCTGAGATTATTCCCTCTGTTGAAGAAAGGATGGAAATTTCCTTTTATCTGGAAAGGAAAGAGTTTGCTGAAGAGTTTAGGGTTGATCGTGTGGATCTTGATCATGGTGAGCCTATATTCTCTGAAATGGAAGCACAATTTGAGGGGGAGGAACCACAAAACCTTGCGTTTATAGAAGCTGGATCTGCTGAATCTTCTCAACCTTCTATCACATATTCTGTGTACACTTGGTATGAATTCCCAAGATTTTATGATGTAAATGAGTCACAAAAAGTGACTACAACTGGAATGGATCTTTCTTCTCTGTTTCAACTGAAGTCTATATCTCATCTAGAACCAGAACCGGAGCCCCAACCTCAATCTGAATCAGAATCTGAGTCTGAAGATAACTCTGAACCTCAACCAGAATCTGAACCTCTGCCTTTACCTGCTCCCTTAACTGAGCATCACTCCTTTGTTACCAGAGATTATCTGAAATTTTTTGGAGAGACTTTGTTAGCTGGAGTTGAGAAAATTGTCTCCACTCAACCTCATCCAGTGACTCAGTTAAGTCAAGAAGATACATCAATTCTCTTGGAAAATATTATCTTGCATATTCAACCATGGATGATCCAAGAAATTAAAGAAGTCATAGTTGAGAATAAGCTGCTGAGTGCTGATGTTGCAAATCTGAAAAATATGATAGCGAACTTGCAGAATGAGTTATCTTTGAGATCAGTGTCTTCTCTTGTTTCTACCCCTACACCAATTGCTACTTCTCCTGAGCCATTTGATTCCCTCCTTGCTAGGGAAATTGTGTCTCAAGTTCATCCATATCTACTTTCTTTTGATGAGAATATTGGAAAAAGACACACCAAAATGCTAGAACGCATGAGAGAGATTGTAGAAAATATGAATAAGCTTACAGATGAATACACTGGATGCCTGCAAAAAGTTCTGAAACAGATCAAAGTTCTAACCGAAGCTGTCAAGGCTTCACCTGCTTCTGGTCAGACCTCCACATCTTCTTTGGATGATTCTATGCTGAGATCCATAGTTAAGGATGAAATTCAGAGTGCCTTCAGTGGCTTGGATCTATCTTCTTCGTCAGAAGTGGTTAAGAACAGTGATAGAGCATTGGACTTGGTTAGGATTCATTCTTAGATAGCCAATGATGATCAACAAGAGATCACCAAGAAAATAGATTTGTATCTCTCCCAGATTTTCTCTAAAAGTGATATGATAGATCACTTTATATATCTTTTGGAAAATTTGAGAATCCCTCCAGTGACTCAATATTTTAAAGCTCAAGTTCAGAAACTCACAGAGTTCACCAGATTATTGGACAAATTCATGGAGAATAAGGATGATTTTGAAAAGGCTATGCAATATGATGGTGAAATCATTACTGATTTCATCAATCTTTTGAAGCCATATCTTCATGTGCAGAGTACTGTTATAGTTGCTCCAGCTGCTGCACCCCTTAGACCTAGTCTACCTGCCTTAGCCTCCATTTCCATGACAGTTAGCCAAGCTCTTTCTCAGATCTGGCCAGTCATTCTTGACAAACCCCAACCTAGATCTTCTACTACTCCTACCTTGGATCCATATGTTTTTGAAGGTCTACCCTTACCCTCTTTGTCTACCACATCTATGCCTTCTTCTACATCTACACCAGCTCCTGCTGCTGATAAAGGAAAGGACAAGGTGGATCCCTAAAGAGTCCAAGGATTGTTTTCTTTTTGATGGGATGTCATGTGTTGTTTACTGTCTGTATTTCTCTTGTATGATATTTTCTGAACTCTTTTTAATGAAAACTGCTTTGTTTCATTTCTTTTTCTCTACTTTTTGATAATCCCAAAAGGGGGAGAAAACCTACAAGTATAAACGGGGGATAAAAACTACAAGTGTCAGTTCTATAATGATTTATTTTTCTATTCTAATATGCTAGTTTCTTTAATATTGCATTACATTTATATTTTTACTATACATGATTTATGATCATCAAAAAGGGGGAGATTGTTGGACTCCTCATGTGTTAATCATGTTTAATGATCACAAATCCTATTACTATTAATTAATCTCAATCTTCATTGCACATCTTGCTAATGCTCTTCAATGTCAGTAATAACTACACATCATGTTTTAATGATAACAAATCTTATGGATGTTAATTACTCTCGTTATTATTTTACAAGTCTTATGTATGATCACAAATATCACATATATTATCAAGCCTTTATATTTATGATTCAAGTTCTCTTACTCTCTAATGATTAAACTTAATCCATATTCTGCATATTACTGTCTAAGTCCAAATACAGATATTTGTCTAAGTATGGACACACCATGAAGGACCCACCGTGACCCAGACACCGTGACCCAGACACCGTGAAGGACTCACCATGACCCAGACACCGTGACCCAGACACTGTGAACCAGACACCGTGAAGGAAAAACCGTGATCCAGACACCGTGAGCTACACACCGTGACATGGACATACTGTGAAGCTCATACCGTGAACCTCATACCGTGAACCACATACCGTGAAGCTCGTACAGTGAACCACATACCGTGAAGCTCATACCATGAACCACATACCGTGAAGCTCATACCGTGAACCACATACCGTGAAGCTTATACCATGAACCACATACCGTGAAGCTCATACCATGAACCACATACCGTGAATCTCATACTGTGAACCACATATCGTGAAGCTCATACCGTGAACCTCATACCATGAAGACCATACCATGAAGAAGACACCGTTTACTTAATCACTGTGACACCGTTTCTTAACTTTTTGTAAATATTATTTAAATAATGCTAACGGTCATATTTGATGTTTTTAATGCAATTAATGTTATTTAATGGTAGTTGTTGGCATGTCAGGAAACGGTATCTCGTACCTATGAAAAGGGAATCCTTCCTACTGCCAGAACTCGTGGAATATAAGAAAGATTGAGATGCAGTACACGTGAAAGAATAAGTGTGATGTGCAAGTGTGAACATACAATTAGAAGAACTTTCATACACCTGAGGGAACTATGCTGAATGAGAAGAACAATCTTGAGAAAGAAAGAGATTGCAAGAATTTAAAAGAACTCTTATGAGTGCAATTCGACACCACTGAAGAACACACGAAGAATCAAGAGATCATTTCCATTATTGTAGAATACAATCTAAACTACAACACTCTTTTTTTCAACAGAAAAACCAAATAAGGACTCAGAAGCATTCCTGCTGAATCCAACGAGTCCAGAGCTGCATTGATAATCACTAGAGATTTTTAAACTCTTATCTGTTCTCTCTAAGTGATTTATTTATTATCTTTTGAGCAGTGTGGTGTACTTTGTATTTCTTATACACACACTATCTCCTGCACTAAACTGGAGGATATCAAAATCCTCACTCCAAATCTCTTAACTCTTGTTTACCCACGTCAACTGTGGAAGAGGTCCTTGTGTGTCCTGGTCTTTATATTGTTTCCCACGAAGAACAGTGGTAGAGGTCCCTGCGTGGCCTGGAGAGTTTTGTAAATTGTTTTTAACCCTGATCTAGGGTGTGGATGAAATTTATATAAATTTGAGAGGACTAAGTCTCGGCTTGAGACTGAACCTCTTGTTATATCTTCTGTGCATCTTTAGTATAAGTTCAAAGTATACTACATATATCTATTACTCTACTACTATTACTTTGAAATAAAAAACTATTTTAAAGCTACTTTGATAGTTAAATTAGAAAGTGTTTACACTTATTGTAAATCAGTAGGTTAGCTTCAAAAGCTAGTTTGATCTTTTTGTTAAATTAACTGAGACCTAATCAATCTTTGAGAAGCTAAGTGAAAAATTACAATCTGTATAAATTCACTACAGTTTAACTTATTTTATAAATCGGGGGATTTTAAATAGAAAATATTTTAACAGAAATTTTAATTGGGACTCAATTCACCCCCCCTCTTGAGTATCCACTCTGACCAACAAGGAGTAATCACTATTCTTCTTCAAGAGCTGGCCTTATCTTTTCCTTTAGTAGGAGTAGCAGAAGAGGAAGCCATAGGAGTAGAGGTCGAGGTAGAATAAGGGAGTGAGGTGGTTGATAGAGAAGGTAAAGGAAGGACATAAAAAATAGAGGGAGATAGAGTAGGTGAAGTAGAAGATCGAGGCAGTTGTTGATCAATGATCACAAGCCTAATCTGACTCAGAGCTTGACTAATAGACATGGAAGTGGAGGCGAGGGTAGAGGTGAAGTTAGGAAATCCAGGTCTTAGAGGTGCAACCATAGGAGCAAAAATTGCTGTACTTTGAACATGAAGATAGGGCCTAAGAAGCTTAATGAAATCCACAATTATCTCTCCACCATACTGCATGGATTTCTCAAAATCATCCTTGTTTTCTATAAACTTATCCAATAATTGAGTAAACTCTATGATCTTTTGGACTTGGGTCTTGAAATCTTGAGTAACAAGAGGAATCCACAAATTTTACACAAGATACTTGAATTGATTATTCATGTAAGTCTTGGAGAAGATTATGTTGAAGTAGAAATCCACTTTCTTTGAAATCTCTTATTGAGCATCATTAGCAATTTTATAATGGATTTTGACCAGGTAAAGAACTTGGTCACTGTTCTTGATAACTATAGAGAGAGAATATTAATTGAAGCCAATAAGCACAGTATGAAGCTCTTCTTTGACCACTGTTCTAAGCAGATCATTGTCTAAAGAGGGTGGAGAGAATTGACTAGAGGCTTTAGAAGCATTGACCATAGTGGTGAGAGATTTAAGTTGATTAATCACTTTTTGAAGACACCCTGTATACTCATCAGTGAGTTTGTTTAGATTAACCACAAGCTCTTTCATTTCTTTCAAAATATTTTTGTTCCTTTCTGTGACCTTTTCAGCTAAGGAAGATAAATGTGGCTGAATCTTAGAGAAAACATTCTGTGGGGTTTGAGGAACAAAAGGTTACACAGGATGAGAAATAAGCTCTGATCTCAATTGTGTCTCTTTCTACATGGCTTCAATCATACCTCTCAGAGTCTTTAGTTCAGCACTAAGCAGTCTATTTTCAACTCGGACTTTCTGAATCTCATGTAGAATTTTGGGTTGTATTTACCAGATAACTTTCTCCAACAATAAAGAGGCATCTTTCTCACTTAGATGTTTCATAAGAGAAGGTTGGGAATTCATAAATTTTTCAACACCAGACAAAAGGGTATCACAAAATTCCTTTAGATCATCCTTACTTACCAAGGATGATTGGTCTGATGAAGGTTTAGAAACAGTTATTGATATAGTTTCAAGTTCCTTTGTAGGGGATATATTAGAGACCAATTTCTATTGGAACAAAGAGGAAAGGTCAAGGCCTTTTACTGAGACTTTATGAGAGTCATCCACATTATAGAAACTGGGGAACTTATATCGAGTGTCTACAATACTTGGAACTATCAGGTTTTGTTCTTTAGTGGATTCCAGATTTGGGGGTTGCTCTCCCTCAAGAGTTGCATCCTTCTCAAGACTGAGAGGTTTAGGATCTTGATCTAATTCCACAAACTCATGTCATAGTTATTCTCCCATTTCTTTTCTATCCAACTAAAAAGCCAAATCCATCCTTTCCTTAGCTGAAGGGATTATCTCAGGAACAGATTGTTCCACTGGGTGTTCCTCAAGTTCAGCTCCTTGCATAATAGATATCTATTCCACTATAGGTTCTTCCATGAAATTCTTTTCAATTTCTTTGGAAACAAATTCTGTTTCAGCCTCATGTTGACCTTCCAAAGTAACAACTTCTGTAGGTGTAGGGACTTCTTTTTTACTTACCACAAGAGGGATAGGAGTATTGTCATCCTCAACAGAAATAGTTTCCCTGGGGGGCACAACAACCTCTTCTTCTTCTTTATAAGAGTACTCAAAAACTTCATCTGGTTCCAAACCAGGATCAAATATATCTCTTTGTCTTGAGGGATTTTCCACATGATTGAATTTTTCATAAAGTCTATCATTTTCTTCTACCCATTCCTTTTTCCAAGAGTTCCAATTTATCTTCATCCTCTTGATATTGACTTTTGAAAGGCATTACCTGCAATACTTTATAACTTCCTCATTAGGTCCAACCATACCTTTGACATGAATCATGGCTGAGATAAGCTGAGATTAAAACAGGGAGGTTAACTTGGATGTGGTTTTGATCAGGTCACATATGTGGTGAATGATATACTTTCAAAGGTTGATCTTATGCCCATTTTTCATAAGATGAATCATAAACACATCCTGATATTTCAAAACAAAAAAATCACCTTTTCTGGGGATAACTAGATTCTTAATAAACTTAAACAAAATCCTTGATTATCCATATATTTCAGTAGCAATGGCTATCCTCTTGGTTCCATTTCCATTTAAGGCTTTCAAAGCATCCTCCAGATCAAAGAATTCGGTTGAAGGTGGAGGTCCTCTCTGATAATCCTCACTGATGCCTTTATGAGGTATCCTAGGGAATGCAGGCCATAACCTCGAAGAGAATGAGAATTTTTTCTCATTAGTCCAACTTCTCACAACATATCCATCTTCAGACTCAAAGGATAACTGAACATATTGATAAAACTGAGCCACTAAATTAGGATAGATAGGTCTATCTTCCTCCGAAAACCACTCTAGCCATCATTTCTCTTTTAAGACTTTTAGAACCAGAGACTTACTTGAAAAAATCCATTTGTGGGATACCTCTTTGTCAGGTACGAAAAATCGGTTTACCAGATTTGGGTTTAGAGGACCTTCGGGTGCTATATTGGGTGTAATTTTCTTCTTATTTGCGCTATGTTTCTCAGGAGTGGACGATGAAGGGAGTTTCATCCTAGGCATCCATCGAAGGTTCGAGAGAGAGAGAGAGAAGGGTTGCAGGTTTGAAGAGAGGTTACAGATGAGTGAATAGAAGAAAGCTCGCATGAAGGAAAATGATACTTTATTTTATCATTTAGTAATACCAAATGTCGCAAAAGTAAAAGTGCAGGAAAACAAAAAAGTGAAAAAGATAATTACAGTGATAAAATTTTTTATTTCAAATATAAAAATCATAAAGAATATTTAAGGTGAAATAATATCAGGTCTTTATGGTGAGACAAAGAATGAATTTTATGGTGAGACAGTAACTGAACATTACGGAGAGACAGTAAACATGAAATTTATGATGAGATAGTAAACATAAACTTTATGGTGTGATAGTAAACATCAACTTTACGGTGTGACAATAACTTTCAACTTTATGGTGAGACAGTAACTGTCAGACAATAGTCATGAAGCACTAACTGTGAGACCATAATCATGAAAAAATAAGAGATTTACATAAGATTTATCATGCCTAACTCATGTATGATGTAGTCTATTCTTTCATAATTTAATGATTTGGTAAATATATCAGAATGCTGATACTCAATACCAATTAATTCCAAAGTGATATCACCTTTTTGATAATGATATCTCAAAATGTGATGTCTTACATTAATATGCTTTGTCCTAGAATGTTAAACAGGATTTATCGAAATTTTAATAGAACTTGTGTTGTCACAGTTTATAGGGACATGCTTAAATTGATATCCATAATCTAGTAATGTATGTTTCATCTACAAAATTGGTGCACAACAACTTCCAGTAGATATGTATTCATCTTCTGCAGTAGATAATGCAACCGAATTTTTTTTCTTACTACACCATGATACTAGTGACTTTCCTAAAAAGATACATGTTCCAGAGGTGATCTTTCTAACTAACTTATAGCCACCGAAGTCAGCATCAGAATAACTAACTAATTCAAATGATTTTCCTCTAGGATAGAATAGTCCTAGATTGGGTGTATGCTAAGGTATTTGAAAATTCTCTTTACAATATTTAAATGATATTCCTTAGGATTTGCTTGAAAATGAGCACACATACACACACTAAACATAATGTCAGGTCAACTAGCAGTCAAGTAGAGTAAACTTCCAATCATTCCTCTATATGTTGTTTGATCAACAGATTTTCCATCTTAATCAAGATCCAACTTACAAGTGGTACTCATGGGAGTGTTACTACTTTTAGTTCTATCCAATCCAAAACATTTTAGAATATATCTAGTATATTTACTTTGAGTAAAAATAATTCCATCATTATTTTGGAAGATTTAAAATCCATGAAAGAATTTTAGCTCACCCATTAAACTCATTTCAAATTTGTTTTGCATCATTTTAGAAAAATCAACACATAAATTTTTTTTGAAGATCCAAAAATAATTTCATCTATATAGATTTGAACAACTAAAACATCATTAGAAATTTATTTTATAAAAATTGTAGGATCAAATATTCCTTTTGTAAAACATTTGGAAATAAGAAAAGTACTTAATCAATCATACCAGGCCCCTAGAGCTTATTTTAAACCATACAAATCTTTGGAAAATTTAAAAATATTATTTGGAAAAGAGGGTTTGTAAACCCAAGGGGTTTTTCAACAAAAACATCCTCATCTATATACCCATTTAAGAATGCACTTTTAACATCCATTTGATATAGTTTGAAATTCAGATGTGTAGCATAGGCAAGCAGGATTCTGATGGCTTCGTGTCTAGATACTAGTGAAAAAGTCTCCTCATAGTCAATTCCTTATTCTTGACTATAGCCTTGTGCAACCAATCTAGCCTTGTTTCTAAGTATGATATCGGCTTCATCTACCTTATTTCTAGACACCCATTTAGTGACTATGGTGAAAGTTTCCTTATATATTTCAAAAAGTTTCCAAAATTTGTTCCTTTCAAAATGATTAAGTTCTTCATGCATATACATCATCCAAAATTCATCATTGATAGAATCATTAATGTTTTTAGGTTCAAGTTGTGACAAGAAGACTTGATGTTCAACCTGATTTCTAAGAGAAGCTCTAGTTTGTGTTCCTTTGTCTAGGTATCCTACAACAACATCTAAAGGATGGTTCTTAAAAGTTTTAATAGTTCTAGAAAAGGAGGGACTAGTGATTTTAGGTTCTTTGATAGGTACAAGTTTATTGTGACATGATTCTAGGGAATTTCCAGAACTAGAAGTTTTCATAGATTCTTTCACAGAAGTGTTTGAGGATTTTTAATTGATGTTCGGATTTGAAACATCATCCTACAGGTTATCTAGAAAGGTTTTAGGCTCATGTGGATCTATTTCATCAAATTTGACATGGACAGATTCTTCCAAAAATTTAGTTCTTTTATTGAACACTCTATATGATTTATTGGACAAGGAATATCCTAAAAATATATCTTCATCACTTTTGGATGCAAATTTGTCAATATTGTCTTTAGTATTAAGAATATAGACTTTATAGCCAAAACATTTGAAGTAGTTAACTTTGGGTCTTCTATTTTTCCATAACTCATAAGGAGTCCTCTTAAGAATGGGTCTGATCAACACTCTATTGATTATATAGCATGCTGTATTGATAGCTTCATCCCAAAAATAAATAGGTAGGTCATATTCACTAAGAATTTTTCAAGCTATCTCTTTAAAGTTTATATTTCTTGTTTCTAAAACTCCATTTTGTTGAGACATTATAGGGGAAGAGAAATTGTGACTATAACCTTTTTGTGAGCAGAAGGATTCAAACTCTTGATTTTCAAACTCACGACCATGGTAAATTCTTAAGGATTTAATTATAAGTACACTAAGTTTTTCTACAGACTTGGTATATTTAGTAAAATAAGATCATGATTCACTCTTGTGAGCCAGAAAGAAAGTCCAAGTATATCTAGAAAATTCAGCTACAAGAACATAAACATAGTGATTCCCATTTAAGCTAGAAACTCTATATGGTCCAAATAAATCCATGTGAACTAGTACAAGAGGTTGATAAGTTGACACTTATTTCTTTGGTTTGAAGGAAATTTTGTGTTGTTTTCCATTTTGAAAGGGATTACAAACTTTGTCATTTGGAAAATCAAGTTTGGGTAAGTCTTTAACTATGATTTTTCTAGTTAACTTTCTAAGGGAGTGAACATTACAGTGTCCTAGTCTCCTATGCTAGAGCCAAGAATCTTTTTAAAATACACTTAAACATGAAGCATTTTGAGAGGCTAAGGAATCTAAGTTAACAGAGTAAAATTTTTCATTTCTTAAAGTAGAAAATAATAATTCATCTTTAGAATTAAAGACATTGCAAGCATCATTTTCAAATCTAACATGAAATCCATCATCACATAACTGTTAGATACTAAGCAGATTGTATTTTAATCCATCAACAAACAGTACTTTAGAAATTAAAACTGAGTTAGAGTGACCGATTTGGCCGAGGCCAATAATCTTTCCTTTGGCATTTTCACCAAATGTGACATGTCCTCCATCTATTTTTATTAGATTATTAAAGGAAGAGTAGTCTCCTATCATGTGCCTTGAACATCCACTATCCAAGTACCATAGAATCTTATAGGAACTCTTTAAGCAACTTTCTTATAAAATGATCAAGAAAAAATAGATTTTGGTACCAATACTTGTTTGGGTCCAGTAATATTACTAATAAGTGATTTGGGAACCCATATTTACCTTATATACTTCTTATAAGCTTTGAGTAAAGAATTTGAAAAATAAACTCTATTCGGTCCACAAAAATATAAAACAATATAATATGTATCATGAATTGAATTTGTTGACTTATGTCCAGAGTTGGGAGTAAAAAAATATATCCTAGATCTTGAAACAAAATTTGCTCTACCATGATTTCTTTTTCCAGGTTGATAACCAATTCCAGTCTTATATTTAGGGGCAATTTGTTTTCCTAGCATTTGAGTAAGGGTATTATTCCCATTGGTAAAATTTTCAATGTCATTCTTAAACTTCTCATTAGATATTTTTAATTTGTTGTTTTCTTTAAGCAGTTGGGAATTTTTCTCCTTTTTAGTTGTGAGTTAAGATTTAATAGTCACATTAATAGAATGTTGTTTCTTCAATGATTTATATTTGTTTTTTATTTCATTTCATGTTTCCTCAAGCATGTTACAATATTCAAACATTTATTCATTAGTCATTTTCTAAGATTCACTCTCATATCTAGAATAGTATGAATCATGTACAGAAGAATCTAGTGTTGCCTTAGATGTGTTTGTCATAAAACACATATTGGCTTTGTTTTCCTGTTCATCATGTGATGATTTTGAGTCACTTGAACTGTCCTCAGAAGCACTCCATGTTTCTTTCAAGGCCTTTTTATACTTCCTGTCCTTATCCTCATATTTATTTTTGTACTTGAGCTTTGGATAGTCTGCCTTGATATGTCCTTTGCGCTTACATTCATAGTAAAAAATTTCATCATCCTTGTCACTTCTTTTCCAGTCCTTATTCCAATTTCCTTTTTGGTCATATTTTCCTTTGAAGTTAGGTTTTCTGAAAAGGATCTTCTTCTTGTAAAATATTTTAAATCTTCTGGCTAATTGAGCCATATCCTTATTACTATCAGGTGATGATTGTTCATTGGTGGAGATTTCTACAGAAGTTTCCAGTTTCCCTTTGTCTTTGTGTTTAGAGGTGGTGGTATTGAATGAAATAGATTTCCTCTTTGGTTCATCCTCCTCTTCCTTGTTAACTTTCATCTATTTTTCATACATCATCAGTTTCCTAATGAGTTCTTTTATAGGTAGCTGGATGATGTTGCATGATTATCTAATAGAGACAGTGGTTCCCCTCCATCTGTTAGGTAGGAATATAAGTATTCTTATGATTTGTTCCATGTTAGTGACTTCTCTTCCAAGTGAGATCATTGTGTTGACAATATCATTGAACCTAAGATACATGTCAGGAATAGTCTCATCAGGTTTAATTTTAAAATTATCATATTTGATAATATAATTATTAAGACTCATTTCTTTAACACTAGATGTTCCTTCATGTGAGACAGACAGGGTATCCCAAATTTCATGGGCAGTTTTACAAGCAGAAATTCTATTACATTCCTCATCTCTTAAGGAGCAGTATAAAGCATTCATATCTTTGAAATTGTTATTGTAAGAAGTTTTGTAAGGTTCATCCCATGTGATTATATCAGTATTAGGAATCTTATATTCATCTATAATGGAAGACCAAATTTCAAAATTCATACTCTCAAAATTCATTTTCATTTTAATTTTCTATTGAGCAGAGTTGATTCCATTAAAGAATGGTGGTCTGTTGGTTGCAACACCTTCCAATATATTATCCATAATAAAGTTTTACTTTAAAAGAGTTATAAATTTATAAATAACAGAAATTTAATTATCTTTAAAGTAAAACTACAATCACAGTTGAATAAGATTAAACAGAGTCCTAATAAACATCCTCTAATAGAAAATGTTGGTCGGAGTAGATTACTCAAGAGGGGAGGGGTGAATTGAGTAACTATAAATTTTTTTCTAAAAATATTCTTAAAAAGGCTTCCCGTTAAAGTTAAATACAGCCCAATTAATCAAAGTAATACGGTTATAAAGTTTTTAATATTTAAATAACTTCTTAGAAGATTGATTATTTCTCAGTAGTCTTAATGGTTATTTATATTAATTTTGAAACTATTTTACTAAGACAAATCACTTAAAACTTATTTCCAAGATTAACTATCAAAGTGAATTTAGTGATTTATGAGTTATATAAAAAAGTAGTAAAATAGAGAAAACTAAATTAAGAAGCACAACGGATATGAAACAAGTGGTTCAGTCTTAAGCTAAGACCTATTCCACTCCACTTGGTGATCACCTGCCACCAAGAAGTTTATATAAATAAACTTGATCCACACCCTGGATCGGGGTTAAAAAAAAGTACACAAGACTATCCAGGCCACACAGGGACCTCTTCCACAGTTCTTCATGGGTAAAAACTACCAGGACACACATGGACCTCTTCCACACTTATCTGTGGGTATAAAAAAGAGTAAAAGAATGTTTGAGTAAGGATATCTTGTATCCTTCAGTTTAATGCAGGAGGTAGAGTGTGTTGCTATACAGATACACACTCTACTCAAAAGTTAATAAAAGATACAAAATAGAGTAGAAATATTGAGATAGTTTTAGAAGTGCTATGAGTATTGGTCTTTGCAGCTCTGGACTTCTGAGATGAAGCAGATGCAGAATTCGAGTCCTCATCTGGAAAAAAAAGTGTTGTAAGTCAGATAGATCTGTCTTGTGTTCTTCGTGATGTTTGATAGTGTGAAGATGTTCTCAGGATTCCAGTATGCTTAGTTTTTTCTTCGACAGAATCTAGTTGAATGATGAAACTCTCCAAAATGTATATTGTTCTTACATTCACGCCCACCAGCTTGTTCTTTGTGTCGTGCTACTTATATATATTTTCTAGGACATATTACTCTTTTATCTTGGAGTGCATGTGTCAGGGCCGACAGGTTTCATGTATTCTGCACCTCGTAACTTGTACAATATGATGATATGTCTATAGAGAAATATTAATTATGTCAGTGCATTAAAATCTTCAAATATGACCATTAGATATTAAATTGAAAGACGAAAAAATATATTAGGAAACTGTGTCACAGTATGTCATCGAAATGGTGTCTCCTTCACATGGTGTTTGGATTGGTCCCAGTGTCTCGTAGTCACAGTGTCTCATGGTCACGGTGTCTTGTTCACGGTGTCTTGTTCATAGTGTCTTGTTCACGGTTTCTTGTTCATGGTGTCTTGTTCATGGTGTCTTGTTCACGATGTCTTGATATCACGGTTTCTGATTCACGGTGTCTGAATGTGTCTGCTTCCCGGTGTCTGCTTCACAGTGTGTGCTTCACGGTGTCTGATCCTTCACGGTGTCTGATTGTCATGGTGTCTAATTTACATTTCCAGAAAGACATAACCAGTGGAAGACTCATGGTGTCTCATAATTTTCAAAAAAAAAAACTATATTCAGACTTAATCAATGATGATCATATAATGAATTAGACTTAATCATTTGTCAAAGAAGGTATTATAAAAGTAAATCAAGGATAGTATAAAGTAATTAAAATTAATGTAGTGAAATTAAGATCTTGAATGGATCTTCTTAAAGCATGAGAATACTTAAACAATAATACACATGCTTTGATATACTTTACATGATTTAATTAGGTTGAATATGATTTGTGATCATTAAAACATGATTAGTACATGAGGAGTCCAACATTATTATTCAATTCCTAAAAAACAATTAGGGCCTTCTATATGGAGTCCTTAAATTAGGTCTAGCACTAGAAATGAGTTCTATTGAAAACTAAACTTCATGATTTGAGGAAGTATAGGAAATTACTCAAGAAATACATCATAATATTCTTAAATAATAGGAAAATTTTCAATTTTGAGTTTCTCCTAACCATTTGAGATAAATATCCCTCCTAAATTGGTAGTAAAACCCATATGATAGGCGTAATTTACATTGGGAGTTCAGGTTCATCCTCACACCGATAGATGATCGTAGATTGATTAAGATTATTAAATGCAACTTCCAATATTAAGAAAATTTATATGGGCTCAAAACTAAGATATCCAATCCATGCCCAAAATTACATCAAAATCAATTATAGGAATAATAATGAGATTTATAGGAAGAACATTCAAGTATACTTCTATCATAGAGTAGTTATAAAATTGATTTTAAATCATCATACCATTAGTATATTTCACTGATAATTAAATGTATAACCATTCCGGTGGTAATGTGAAACACTTATAAAATTCTTCAGATATAAAAGAGTGGTTAGAACCTAAATCAAACTTAAAAATTTCAATTCCAGAGTGGATGATAAGTGTACTTTTTACCGTATCATTCACCTGACCAACTTTTTTAGTTATGATTAAATGAGAATTCCATTTTTCCTTTAAATTAAGAGGTTTATGAGGATTATTATCCTCATTAGACCTTGGACCGGGGCATTGATTCATATAATTCCCAAATTAACATGTAAATTACTAAAGTGTGGGTGGTGTATTCAATTGATATTTCTCTTCATTCATTTCACTGACTAGAATCATCACATCAAATCAATATTCTTTTTCTTGATGGATAAGCCTCCCACATATGAAACACATTCGGGTTCATTTCAAGAAATTACTGGAGTGCTTCTTCCCACATTTTTGGCATATATAAGTTTAAAAATTGTTACCTCTATATGACATACCTTTTAAACTTCCATGAAGATCCATCTTATTTTTCTTATCACCAGAACCATTAAAATGAGAGTTTCCAACTTCCATTTCCAATTTGAGTGAACATTGAAAAATATATCTAAAGATTCAACGTTCCCATATAGTTAATTCCTTTTGAAGAATTTGTTTAAAACCACTAAAGAAATGATCAAAATTTCTTTCTAGGATAATGATAAAACTAGAAGATAACCTTATAAGTCTTTAAAATTTTACTTCATAGGTACTGGTGTATTCATCATTCTTATGATTCAAATATAGAAATTCCCTCTCCACTTTAATATGGAGATTTTGGGGGAAATTACGTATTGATAAATACTCTCTTAATCTCCTCACATACTATAGAGTTTATTTATTCTAAATTCCTTATATTTTGGATAAGAGTTCACCATTGATCTGATTCAACTTCCATATGATAGACTACTAAGAAAAATTTCTCTTGGAATGAGCACTACAAAATAGAGAATGTATTTTCCATCAAATTGATCAACTGTTCAAAAACTGTTGAATTGGAAGACCCATAAAAATAGGGTGGGTGTTGACTTAAATGATTTAGTGTGTTGTCACTTCCTCAATAGTGTATTCATAAGCTCAAAATATTCTACATTAACACTCATAGCTTGGGAGTTTTGAGTGAGAATATTCATAAGATATTTCATCTTATCTATCAAGCCATTTGTTTTCTCATGAGGATAGTCATTTCATTGTCCATTACATTCTTTTTTCACAAGATTCCTTCTAGTTCTAGTAAATGAATAAATCCAAAAACATAGTGTAAGCATAAAACTATAATAATAATAGTGAAAAATCCTATATTCAGAGAAATAATTCCAAATATTTCTTAAATTATGACACATTCTTATCAACTTATGATAATTCAGGTTTAAACTAGGCCATCCTTGGTAATCATCTATTTAAATCCTTCTTAATGGGTTATAAATATAATGTGAGTTAGCTAAATCATAACCCCTGAGAGTGTTTATCCCAGTGTGCAGTCTTAGGTCTATTCATCGTGCACTAGTGGTGATCAAGTTAATACCCAATATACCCCTTTTAGAGTGGTTACACCTAGGTTAATCATTCCACAACTACATCCACTTACTTATATCTAGATAGGGATGCATTTTCTATAAAAAACACCATCTACACTTTACGAAAAATTTAGTATTTTATCCTAAACTTAACCATATCCGTAGGGTTTTCAGTTTTTTTTCTAATACTAATGTCCAAAAATAACTAAACCATGCCCTGATACCAAATGAGGTGACCCAAGTATTACATAAATAAATATTACATCATTTTAGATGAATAGTCAATACCCCCATAACAATACATGTCCCAAAACCATAAAGGTTTTTTGTATTTGGAGAATAGATACATAAACATATTATTTCATAAAGAATCATTGAATTCAACTAGAAATTTATTCTATCATATCACTATTCTTAGACATACCTTACTTAAAACCTTTCTTCATATCCTAGGGAAAATGGAAACAAAATAAAGGGTTAGCATAGATGCTTAGTATAGGTCAACATAAGAGGTAAAATTCAAATATCATAAGTGAGTATAATGGTATGAGAACATGATCATAACTTACAAAATTCATACCAATAAATAAAATATTATTAATCCTGATTTACAGAATAAGGGTTTATCGTAATAAGAGACAAAAGTCATAAGAGTTCATAATCATCAATAATTAATCATGATCTATGAGATCATATCATACACATAGAAATATGTCAAAATCATAATATTATAAAACCAAGAGATTGTATAAATAGTAATAGGTTGACTCGTTAAGTCAAGGACATGAAATATGTCCTCAAATATATTTATGGACATGAAATCAGGTGCACACATAAACTTATGGACATGAAACAAGTTCTACATATAATGTTATGAACATGAAATTAGGTTCACACGTAACATAATTATCTCACGTGTTATCCATATTTACCCAGTTCATTATAGGTATATAAGATTCCAACCCATAATATAAACTTAAACCATATATTTTTTAAAATATCATATAAAAATTCATTGTTTCATCATAATATAACACATATAAAAGAAACAGGTTTTAAAAAGATTTTATCTTAACTTAGTTAACCAATAGGAACGTAACAGGTTTTATATATTCATCAATAAAAATTTATAATTATAAACCTTCTAGAGAATAGAAGTTGATGATATCACTGTATCATATCCCTAATGAATCATAATTAATAATAATGGATGTTTTCATAGATTAAAATACCTTTAAAATATCTTCAAAAAATTTATTCAATAAAATAACCTTTTAATTTTGAAATCACTTATTTAAAATCTATTTTTTTAGAATATAAGGGAAAAAAATTATTTTAAAAGAACCATTGAAACTTATAAAGGATGATTTAAATCAAATATTATTCATGATGGTAGAAAAAGGTGTTTATTTATTATATGTTGAAACAAATATTTTTTTCACACTTTTGGTAAGAACACATCATTTAGAAAATAAAAAAAGATTATTTTTAGACCTTTTATATATAAATTAAAATGTGGAAAAAATGACTTCAATCAATTATTAGAGAATAATTAAAAAATTATTTAAAACATTTTAAAGAAAATATGGGCAGGTAATAAAAATATTCCCTACCAAATAGGAAATAATGTCAAATCTTCTTAAAAACATTTTTATTAATTATTTTATACAAAAAAGAGAGGATAATGAAGGGAAAACATGAAACTAACATAAATAACCAATATAAAAGAAAATATATGGGGTTTAAAGAAAAAATATATATAATTTACCTTAATGATAATTTAAGAGAGATAATCTCGAAAAGAAATGAGATTGTATCATAATTCCCTTACCTAAAGTCCCGTATTGCTTCATACATTTTCAAACCTCCAGTATAATAAATATATTATATATATATATATATATATATATTATAGAACCATATTCATACTTAACATAATATGCATCATTCCTTTATCATTTCCAATTATCCTTTACTTATAATTTCTATATTAAAATGAACATTCGGGTGAAAACTGGTCTATTTTCCTTGCATGTTTCAATTCAATGGTTCTGGTACTTGAAACTCGGTCATGGTTTAATTATATACAAAATAATAATCATGAAATAAGTATCATACTTATTCATAATATATAATTTTATAACCATTCATGTAAAGTAGTGATTAATTATATCACTTGGTGGAGACAACAGTTCGTACGAAGGCACAAGTGATGTTTCCATGTTTTGATGGAAGGAATTAAAGAAAGGTAAATAATAATTAAATTTTATTGAATCATAATTATAAAATAAATATCATATATATTCATAAAATATATCCTCATCACTATTTATGAAAAACATAAATGAAAAAAAATCACATCATTTTGTGGAAGTGGTAGTCTACATGTATGCACAATCGACATTATCGTTTTCCAACATATGGGAAGGTAAGATGGTAGATAAGATATTATAATTACAAAATAATAATCATAACATAAGTATAATATATAAAAATTAAATGAATCATAATAACCAACCATGAAATATGGTTTTGTAAAATGAATCATATAACTATGTGGAGGCGATAATCCACACGTACACACAAGCGATACTTTTATTCCACATTTTATGGAAAATAGGTGAAAAATGGATATAAAATAATAATAATAAAATATAATTATATTAATGATAAAATATTAATTATTTTAGGATGGATAAAATATATTTATAGTAAGTATAAGGAGAAACAAACTCTGAGAGATTCAGGTAAGATGATTAACTCTTCTTTGAGAGACCTCATTTATATTAAACCTTAATACTTATTGGGATGGTATTAAGGGAAGAAAAAAATCCCTAGGATGAATTAGATGAATATAGGAAGTTATTATGGTAGGTATTTTCTGATATATAATCCTAGGATATTATGAAAAAGGATAATAGGGGGAGAAATTTTATAAGAGAGGGAAAAATCACACTTATAATTACTTAAAAGATTTAAATACAATATATATTATAATCATGTCAAGTTTCACCGAGGCATAAAAAATTCATAGATAATATTTTATAGGGTTAAATAAACTCAACTGGTCACATTTAGACACGTTTTTGAGACATTTATATCCTTATTTCTTAGTTAAACCACTTTAAGTCCATTTAAACCTTAACCATGATAACTTAACTTTTTTAAAATGATTTTATAATTATATAAAAACAATAAAGGGGAATTATATTTTTTTGGAAATAATGATTAAAAATTTATAATTCATTTTATTTTATTCAATTTATATAGGTTTCAAAAATTAATTTTAACATAATAACACAAAAATGCATGAAAAAAAACTTTCAGGAAAATACCTGATTTAAGTGTAAAAATAATTTTACATTGAAATCAAGTCAAATTTTATTTAAAAGTTTTTTAGAAATTTAATAAAAAAGGGTGGTTTTTTATAATTTTGGATAAATAAAAAATGTCATAGAACCTTACAACCATATGATTAATTTCAAAGACGCAAAAATAGTTTTTAATTTGGATAAAATATAACTTATGTTCACAAAAGTCAAGTATGGGTTCCCAAATTCCAAATAATGATTTAAAATTTATAATTTGACTACTTAAAAATATATATTTTTTGATAAAAAGGTTTTATAATTTATCATGTCATTATTTTATCATAATAATGTTATGAAAGTTATAAAATTATGAAAAATCTATATTTTCATTATTCACTAAAAATCACCAGTTTTAAAAAAAACTCAAAAATTCACCCTAAGGTAATATTGACATTTACGGTTTAATAAATGATATTAATTTAGTCAAATAAATTTTATAAAAATGGTATAAATTATGTATAATTTATGTTGAAAAAATGAAATGAAAACCATTTTTTATGAAAAATGTATTTTTAAAGCATAAAATGTCTTTCGTGAAAATCAGGCACTTATTTATTATGAATTATATTAAAACTGTATAAATATTTTTTATAAGGTTTTTATTCATATTCATACTTACAATTTAATAACTAGGTTAAAATTTTCTTATTTAAATTATAATATTTTTATAGTATATCAGAGTTATCTAAAACCTCATCGTTGCATTTTAAGAAAGCTATCAAGGATATAAAATTAATAAAGAGAAATATATAATAAAATCTCAGAGTGTTAAAAATGATATCAATCATGGTTTCCAAGAATATAAATCATAAATATACCATTATTACCTCATAAAGAGAAATCGATGGTTTAATAGACAGTACCCTTATGATCTACGTGAAAAAATACTCTAGATATGCTATTTATTTACCCATATTGGACACCCAATGAGAAAATAGCCAAAAACATACCAAAAAGGTTGTTTAGGACACACATAGGACCCTTAAAACACAATTTTTATACAAGTGGAGGGGATGGGAATGATAAATAGATTCCTTTTACCCCACGTGCGATGCAACTCATGAGCACGTGGCACCAATTTTTGTTGTGCATCTGGTCCGCACATCCCATCTTAGGTGGGGTCAGGCTGGACCCAAATTGACCACTTTAATTTCTTGGTAAACACTAGTTCATTCACACCTAGGCCCAACACTAGTCTATCCTAGCTA
Source organism: Viscum album (assembly GCA_963277665.1). Taxonomy (NCBI): domain Eukaryota; kingdom Viridiplantae; phylum Streptophyta; class Magnoliopsida; order Santalales; family Viscaceae; genus Viscum; species Viscum album. The sequence continues at coordinate 2,022,491,616 of OY728127.1, forward strand.
TTAAATGCATGAGGGGTCTTGGATCGATCTATACCCCACCCACCACATAGTGGGAATGATATCATCCAGTATCACAGGGTTGGATGACTGGTGGGAAACCCTTGTATTTCCCCTATCCGTATTATAAAACTATGATAGAATCATATTCAACTACCTATTCACCTATTGGTCTTATTTTGGTCGGTCCTTTCTCACTCACCATCATTGGATTCCACCTCTCAACTGGTCTCATTGGCACCACAACCTTTGTTGTGATGCCTTGCACCGCTGGCTTGTGTGTCGAGACATCATATGTTACACTGATAGAATTTTATAACATCACTTATTCTATTTTCACCACTTCATGACACTATAACTACAAATTTAATACTCATGACCCTACTGTAGAAGGTAAACACTATATCATGAACTTTGCCAAAATTCAAAATCTAAAGAGCCTTTATTCATGAGTATTATTAAAAGTTTAATTTATGAATGTTATAATTTTATTTCAAAAAAATAAACTTTATTTTTTAATTCTTCATAACGATATTATATTTAGATTAAATTTTGGAATTTTTCTAAAATAATTTATTTTTAGATGAATAGTGAAAAGACAATTTTTCTAAAATGGAGACTTCTTTTCCTAATAAATATATAAGTGTGAATTATAATTTCATATAACCTTTTAATTTATTTAAGAAATAATGTTATTAATTATATATATATATATATTTTAATTTATAAAACCTATGTTTAACTGTATAAAACAAAAGTAATATTTTAATTCTAATAAAAAAACTATTTTTGGTATTTTCATTTAATTAAACATTATTTTGGTAAAATTAAGTTTTGGATTAATTTTAAATACAAAAAAATTTATTTGTTTTATAATAAAACAAATTTTTTATTTAAAATTTAAAACATTGAGAATGTTATCCCACATTTTAAATTTAAGTTTAAAATGAACATTTTCTAATAAACTATTTTGACACGTTATGTGTCCTAATAGTAAAATTTATTCCTCTAAATACAAGATTTTTTTTATAAAATTAATTTCATATTTTAAGTCATTATTATAAAATTAGTAAATAATTTAAACTGTAATTTTTTCAATTAAAACTTCTTACCGATGGTGAAGGTGGTGTTACTGTAGTAAGAGTCAATTAGGGGGAAATGGTTTAAACCCTGTGAAAGTGACTTATACATATGAAAAACATGTATGATATTTGATATTAGAGAGATATTAAACCTTATCTATTTCCTCAAACCTCCATTGTCTATTTTTGGATCCTTTTTCTTTGAATAAGGGAGTGACATTATTGAAAAGTTAATATATTTTACAAAAATGACACTCTCTTTACTTACAAAATGAGATCAATTCCTCCCCATTTATTTACCCATTCCAAATATTTTTATCAACCAAAAATCAACCTTAGTGTATCCTAGACACACTCATAAAATTTTTAAGCCTTTGTCTCACAAAAATACCAAACTAAGGAGCCTTAGGAAGTTACCCAAGGGAGAAATTCCAGGGGAGAGGAAATACTCTCGACCCAACTTTTCTAGTTCTTTTCTTCTTCAAAACCACTCAAGTACCTTCTATACATGACGGTATAATAATAAAAAATTATAATATGATTAAGTGTTATTATATTAATGTAATACCCATTTTATACCTTCCTCAAAAATCATTGATAAATAATAAATGTCGCTAAGCGTGTGTGAATACTACCACAACCCTGAACAACGTGTTAAATTTTCCATCTCCACCTTAAATGGAAATTTAAAAATATTTTTTAATGAAAAAATATGATATTTTGACCATATTAACACTCTTAAAGAATAATATATTTCATTATATATATGTGTGTGTGTTATTAACAAGAAAGAGTCATAGTGACTTTAACCACCTTAAATGGACATATCAAGGTACCTTTATTAATTTGGGTTTATTTTTAGGTTAACATTTGAAACTATATAATTATTTTTATAATGTATTAATAAAGGAAATAAACATTAATAATTATAGAGATCATGATGTTATTTTACAAAACCTTTTACCATGGTCAACAAATCAAAATTTTTATAAAAAAATTAACTAAACATCCCTGAGTAACAAAAATAAGTAGAAACTATATTAAAAATAAATAATAGAAGATAATAAATAGACCTAATAAAATTAAATGTAAATTAATAAGGTTCTTGGGTATTTATTTAATTATCTTAATTTAATTATTTAGTAATTTAATCATATGTTCATAGTACATTCATACATGAGGTATGATATTTCATCTCAAATTCCTCTTTTGAGACATGTTTTGTATTATGAACCTAATTTATTTTATGTGGTGTATATAATACCTAATTGAGATATTATATCACAAAAACATTAAATTCATGTAAAATTAAGTTAAAAATAAATATATCTCTTTCAATATGTTTTTATTCTCCTCAAATTGTAAGAGTTTTCATTTAAAATTCCTCTCTTTGAGACATGTTTTTATTATGAACATAATTTATTTTATGTGGTATATATACTACCTCATTAAGATATTATATCATAAAATACCTTTAATTCCTAGTAATTAAATTTCAACTTAAATCTATATATTTAAATATTTTTTGATACTCCTCATATTATACGGGGTTTCCATCTCAAATTCCTCTCTTTGAGACATGCTTAGTATCATGCACCTAATTTCTTGTATGTGGTGTATATACTACCAATTTGAAATGTTATATCATAAAATTAATTTTTTATTCATAGTATTTTAGTATAACTTTTAATTCTTATATTTCAAGAGGTTTTTACTGAATTTATACCCAAACCATAAGTGGGGGTTTCCATCTCAATTCTCATTCTTTGGGTCTCATGTTATATTCACCACCTATTTTTTTTTGTGTGGTGCACACATTTACATGGAAGAATTTTTACCATATTACTCCTGAATTTTAAGGGATTTATAAGTATATATTCTTATCTTTACCTCAAATTCTTTTGATTTAATTTTTACCAAAACCATTTTAAAACTCAATATTAATATGGTGGGAATATAATTCTATGCTTTGGTAAAGTAAACGTGTGTCTAGTTTCCTAGAAAATACATACCTTTATGGATACTTTCAAGTGGATAAGGATGTTATAAAGATGAACCTAGGGGTAATCACCTTGAAAAGGTTTGGTTGGTCATTGAATCAGTCATCAGGTCGATTCATGATGACTGGGCCTAATACCACATGCCTAGATAGATACTCTTAGGGGATATGCTTTGGAATATTCACACTCTTTTTATGAACAATGATAAAGGATTTTTTCCTACCATATTCTTAGTCTCCTAACATTGAAAATTATTGAACCCAATTTCTATCTTACATGGATAACCCTACACATTTAAAATACCCTCTCCATTATATTTCTTTGATAAGGCTGCTTCCTGTTACATTCACTATACCCCATAGTTTCTAAGTTGATTAAGTGATGTCCTCTTATACATACACATTATTCTATTGAATGGGGTAATATTTTTTTTTTACTTATTTCTCATTATACAGATAACCATTTTTTATTTGTCCATATTTTTATTATGGAATGGTATTAAAGGCCTTGTTGACTCTTTTGGGGAATGAATTTAACTTAATCAAGTGATGGGTGGAGCCTAACATTATATAGACTCTTGATACATCAATAGTTATCATGAGAAAAAATAACTTGGGTTTTAGTGTATACCTCTCCCCACATTAGTACAATGTTTGGAATAAGTCCTTAAAAATATATTTTAATACCCAAAATTATGAATTACATCAGTATGAGATCAATAATTGTTGTTATCTATTATTTCATTTTTTATCATGGATATATAATGCCATAAGTTTTAGTTGACTATGAATTTATGATTTAATTTATTTCTTCCATATCAATTATTATATGATCATGTTATGATAGATTCTATTGTATGCCACTCCTTATTGACATCTGATCTCCCTCATATTTGTTTTCCTTTCTCCAGTAAATCTAGAGGAGAATTATGTGTAATTTTCAAGGATATTATGGAAGGAATAATAAAGTTCTTATAATGTATTCATGATGTATCTTTTGTTTTCAAATGTAATGTTTTTATATATCTAGTATTCCAAGACCAAAAATCTGTTGTATTTTGTGAGAAATCTTGTATTCTATACCAATAATGTAATATAACTACTAGATTTGGGTTTCTATAGTCTGGGTTGTTATAATTGGTATAATAATAAGTTTAGTAGGAACTTGGGGACTAGATTTAGGGGAACCTAGTTAAATAGCACAAGTAGTATGAAAAAAATCTCAATATTTATAGGTAAAAATATAGAAAACTTGATTGGAATTGTATTTTATAATTCGATATCATAATATAATCAAGTATATCTTATTGTTTATAGATAAGAACTTAGAAAATAATATTAATATCAATGAAGGGGGTATATAGTCTCTTGTTTTCAAGGGATATATTCCATCTCCTAAGTCTTTTCTAGACCCTACCATAATAAATATCTTTAATTAAATTCTAGGAATTTAAGAAGATGAAGCATGATCTATGGATAATGAATATATCTTAAGAATAGGGGATATACTTGTTGTTAAAAAATTCATTAATTTTTTTCCTAAAAAATTTCCTAGCCATCCACCTAAGCATAAAGCCAAGTTCTCTATTTAAATCATTCCCAATTAAATATCTATATCTAAAATTACCTATAGAATATAACCAGTGGAGTTGGTATTATTTAAGAAACAAATTTATGAGGTATGTGATAAGGTATTTATATGCCCAAGTGTTTCACTATGGGGAGTCCCTATTTTATTCATTAAAAATTACGAGTCTATGATATTGTTCATCAATTATAGGGAGATCAATGTCATTACAATAATGAATAAGTTTAATTTACCACACATGAAAGATTTATTTGATCAACTTAAAGGATCCCAATACTTTTCAAAGATCAATATTTTCTTTGGTTATCATCAGTTAAGGGTAAAGAAGGAATATATACTAAAGAATACATTTCAAACAAGTTATATACATTATGAGTTTATGGTAATTTCTTTTGTATTGACTAATGAACCATCTATATTTATGGATATATTGAACACATTATTAAAGGATTATCTTGATAACTTTTTGGTGTAATTCATTGATGATATCTTCATATATTCTAAGAGATATAAAGAGTATGAAAGTAATATACAGATAATTATAGAGACCTTAAAAAAGGAAATATATGGGAAATATAGTAAGTGTGAATTTTGGATCAATGAAGTTTATTTTCTTATCTATATTTTCTCCAAGGATGGAATGTATATTGATTATTTAAAGATAATGGTAGTAAAAAAATGGACTACATCAAAAACCATAACCATGATTTGAAGTTTCTTAGGTTTAATAGGTTACTATCAGTGGGTTTTTCAAGATTTAACACGGTTAGAAAACCCATTAACCATGTTAACACATAAAGGGGTTCAATTCACATGTTTAAGAGAATGTGAGAAAAATTTTAAAAACATGAAGAGGATACAAATTAATTCATTTGTATTAAATACACCATCAGGTAATGAAGGATTTTTAATATATAGTGACACATTGAATAAATGACCTAGTTATTCCCTTATATATAATGATAAGGTGGTTACCTATGCATCCTAGAAATTAAAAATACATGAATGAAACTATCCAAAATAAGACCTTGAACTCGAATCTATAATATTTTCTTTAGAAATATGGAGATCCTACCTCCATGAGGGAGATATGATATATATATATGGACCACAAGAGTTTTAAGTATATATTATCTCATAAGGAACATAATATGAGGAAAATAATATGTTTGGAACTACTCAAGCACAAAAAATTGATCAATACACTTCTACCTTAGGAAGGAAAAAGTAGTGGATGATGTATTGAGTAGGAAATACCTTGGAGTTCTAACCATGATGAGGATTAATAAGGATCCTATATGTGTATATCTAACAATGATGAATATGGTGGTTTTTTAGGCAAGGGGATCCATTATTTATTTTATAAGAAATTGCTAAACTATACTTAAAATAAAATATAGTGAAGTTATAATAGGACAGTGAATAGATAAAAAGGAATATTAAAATATTAAATGATAGAAAATTGACAGAAATCATCTATAGATTTGGAGTGTAAAATTTTGGGAAGCTTTTATGTGTTTCATCTATACTAGAGTTGGAAATGGATTTTATAGATGATTTAGATAGCTCAAAGTTTTCTAAACACCCTCGTAGAATAAATATGTATAGGGATTTAAAATATTATTTCTGGTGGGATGGTATGAAGCATGAAATTGAATACTATGTGTCCAAATGGTTAATATTACAACATTTAAAGGCTAAAAAAAATATCCTAAATAAATCATGAAAACTCTTCTTATACTTATATGAAAGTGGGAAAATATTATAATAGAATTTTTCACTAGGATCCCAAAGACTCTAAGGAAGTATGATTCTATATGGTTTATCATTGATCATCATACAATGTCTACTTATTTTATAGCAATAAGAGATGATATATCCCTTGAGAACCTTACATGGATCCATATCAATGAAATTCCAAGGAATAATAGAGAAACTCTATAAATTGTATCTAATTGTGGCCCTTAGTTCACATAAAAATTATAGAAGATCCTTCAAAGGGATCTCAATACTAAGTTACATTTAAGCACCACCTATCATCCCCAAAATGATAGGAAATCTGAAAGGACTATCCAAACCTTGGAAGACATTATAAGATCATATTATCTTGACATACAAGGTATGCTTGATTAGTATTTACCATTGGTGAAATTTATAACTAATAATAACTTCCATTCAAACATCCAAAAGGTAAAATATAATGAATTTTAGGGAATAGGTGTCATACTCCATCCCATTAGGATGATGTTGGAGAAATAATTCTATATGGCCTAGATATTTTAGAGGATATGAATTTTAAAGTATGTACTATTGAAGATCATATTAAAGAAACCTAGAGGAGATAAATGATCTATACTAATAATCAAAGGAAGGACATGTAATTTCAAATAAGGGATCATGTTTTCCAAATGGTTTCACCATGGAAAGAAGTTGTAAGATTTGGTAAAAATGAGAAGTTAAACCTTAGATACATTAGTCCTTTTTAAATACTATGAACAATTAGAGATATATCTTAGTGATTGGCCATTCCACCAAACCTTTCTAAAGAAAATGATTTCTTACATGTTTCATTATTAAGTAAATACATACCAAATCAAATTCCTATGGTTTAATTTTAGGGAATGGAGTTGGATACTAACTTGTATCATTATGAAGAGACTATCCATATTATTGACACTATAGAGCAAGTTTTGTAGAATCTAAAAACTCTATTACTGAAAGTCCTTTGAATAAATCACAAACTAGAAGTGGTAGCCTGTGATATTGAAGAATATATGAGGAAGGAATATCCACATTTTTTTCAATAGTTGATATATAAACCAATTTTGAGGAAAAAATTATTTATGGGAGGGGAGAATGTAATTCCCAAAACCCTACTATTGCTGGGAAACATCATATCTTGGACTATCACATAATGCACACTCTAAAGAGCCTTCATTCCAGAGTATGTTTAAAATTTTAATTTATGAATATTATAATTTTATTTTTAAAAAATAAAATTTATTTTTGAATTAATTATAAATAAACCAGCTTAAGATGAAATTTTAGTATTTTTTTTAAAATATTTTTTAGATGAATAGTAAAAAATGTAATTTTTGCCAAAAAATGACTCTTATTACTTTATTAGTATATAATAAATACTTTGAATTTTATATAAACTTTTATTTAATTTAATGAATAATATTAGAAATTTTAAATATTTTATTTTTAAATTTATAAAGTCTATGCTTAACCTTATAAAACAAAAGTAATATTTTAATTCTAATAAAAACTATTTTTAGAATTCTTATTTAATTATTTTTTTTTGTAAAATTCAGTTTTGGGTTGATTTTAAAGACACATATCATTTATTTGTTTTATAATAAACCATTTTTTATTAAAAATAAAAAACATTGATAATATTATCCCACACTGAAATTTTAAGTTTAAAATGAACTTTTTCCAAGAAATTGTTTTTACGAGTTATGTACGCTAATACTAAATTTTATTTATCTAAATAATAGAAATTTTATTTTATAAAATTATTTTCATATTTTAAATCATTATTTTGAAATTATTAAATAATTTATTTTTTAATTTTTTCCATTAAAATTAGTTACCTAGGGTGAAAGTGGAGTTATCGTGGTAAGGTTAAATTAGAGAAAAATGGTTTAAACCTTGTACAAGTGGATATAACATGTGAAAAACATATATGATAGTGTATAGTGGTGTGAGTATTAAAATTATCTCTTTCACTACATCATTATTATCAATTTTTTTATCCTTTATCTTTGAATATTGGAGTGAAATTATTGAAAAGTAAAGAGATTATATACAAATTCCAATCTCTTTACATATAAAAGGATCTCACCACCTCCTCCTTTATCCACCCATTACAAAGATTTGGATTAAATAAAACTCTTCCCTATTCTCTCATAAACACCCTAACCACACCTATTAATCCTTTTTCTCACTAAAATACCAAGCTAAGGAGCCTTAAGGAGTTAACCAAGGGAGAACTTCCATGGGAGAGGTAATACTCTCAACCTAAATTTTCTAGTTATTTTTTTTCTTCTACACCCCTAAAGTCCCATCTATCCATGAAGGTAAGATAAAAAATAATTTATAATATTATTTAGTGCTATTATATTAATGTAATATCCATTTTATACCTTCCTTCAAAATCATTTATAAAAATGAAAATGCCATCATGCGTGTGTGTGGACTACTGCCTCCATGCACAACATTTTCAATTTTCCACCACCACCTTAAATGGAAGGTTCTAAAACGTTATTTAATTAAATAATATTATATTTTTGACAATACTAAAACTATTGAAGAATAATATTGGGCATTATATATGTGTGATTAATAAGAAACAATCTTAGTAACTTTAACTACCTTAAATGGAATTATTAAGATACCTTTCTTAATTTGGGTCTATTTTATGGATAACATTGAAAATTAATTAAGTTTTTAAAATTGATTTATAAAGTAATTGAAACTATAATTTATTTTGTGAACATGAATTTAATTTATAAAACCTTTTACAATGATCAAAAAACTGAAAGTGTTATAAATAAATTAACCAAACAACCCTGAGTTACCGATGTATGCATAAAGTATATAAAAAAATAAATACCAAAATATAATAAATAAATATTATAAAATTAAATTTAAATAAATAAGTTTATTTTTTATACATTTAATTAACTTAATTTAATTATTCATAAAGTTGTGTTCAAGTACAACGCACATTCAGACATGAGGTACGAGTTTTTGTCTCAAATTCTTCTCTTTGAGATATGTTTTGTATTATGCACCCAACCTATTTTATTTGGAGTCTATAATTTCTAATTGAGATATTATATAATTAAATACCTTTCATTAATTCTAATTTAAGGTCAAATTAAATATATATATTACAATATTTTTTTATACCTTACACGTTTGAAAGGTTTTCATCTCAAATTCCTCTCTTTGAAACTTGTTTTTCATTATGCACATAATTTATTATATGTGGATTATATACTAACTAATGTAGATATTATACCATTAAATACCTTTAATTAATGGTAATGAAAGTTCAAATTAAATATATATATTTCATGATATTTTGATGCTCCTCAAGTTGTATGGGGTTTTCATCACAAATTCCTCTCTTTGAGGCTTGTTATATATTATGCACATAATTTACTTTATGTGGTGTATATACTTCCTATTTGAAATTATATATCATGAAGTTATTTTTTTATTCCTGGTATTTTAATATGAATTTTAATCCCTCTCTCAAGAGGTATTAATTGAATTTTTATCCAATCCATAAGTGGGTTTTTCTGTCTAATTTTTTATTCTTTGAGACTCATGTTATATTCACCACTTATTTAGTTTTGTGTGGTGAATAAATTTTCATGGAATAATTTTACCATATTAGTCAATCATTTTAAGGGATTTAAAATTCTATATTTTTACCCCTCATTCAAGTTCTATATATTGAAGAGTTACCAAAACTTTTGTAAAATTCAATATTTTCCATTATATAAAAACCATCCTAAGTTTTAGTTAAGTAAAAGTGTGTATGGTTTCCTTGAAAATATATCATTTTTTGGATATTGTAAATTGGATGAATCTATGGCATAGATTCACTAGGGTTAAACACCATAAAAAGGTTTTTTCAACATTGAATCAATCATTTCCTTGATGTACGACGAGTGGGCCTAAGACTACACACTTGGATAGAAACTCCTTAGGGATATCCTTTGGAATATTTACAATCTGTTTTCAAACCATAATAAAGGATTTTTCCTACCATTTATTTTCTCTTATACCAATGAAAACTATTAAAACCAATTAATATGTTCCATCGATAACCCAACACAATTAAAGTACCCTTTCCACTATATTTTATTCATAATGGTAATTCCTATTACTTTGAAAATTCCCCATAGTTTCCAAGTTGATTTAGGGATGTTATACTAGTAATACACATTATTTTATTGAATAGGTAAGTATTTATTTTTAATATTTATCATTATATATATAACCATGTTTTTATTCATCCAAAGGTTCCTTAGAGAATGGTATTAAAGGTCTTGTTTAATCTTATGGAAAATTCATTAGACTTACTCTAGTCATGGGCGAGGACCGATATTATATAGCCTATCAACGTATAAATAGGTCTCATGAGACAAAAAACATGGGTTTTAGTGAATATAACTCCCCATATTAGTACATTATCTTTTTATAAGGCCTTTAAAATATGTTTTGATGTCCAAAATTATGATTTCCAGTAGTATGAGATCAATGATTATTTCTATCCATTTTTTTATTTTTTTCCATGGACATAACATGACCTTAGTTTTAGTTGATTATGAATTAATGTTGTTTATTTATTTATATATTATCACTTATTCCAATATTTTATTATGATAGCTTCCATTTTATGCTACTCCTTATGAGCATCTTCTATCACACTTATTTATTTTTCTTTCCATTGGAAACCTAGATGAAACGTATGTGTAGTTTTTAATGATATAATGGAAAATATAATAATTTTATTTCAATATTTTCATGATATATCTTATGTTTTTATATGAAATGTATGTATGTGTCTAGTATTTTGAGACTACTAATCTATTGGATCCTACACGAACATTTGTATTCTATACCAATAATGTAATATAACAACCAAATCTAGGTTTCTAGAGTCTGGGTTGTTACAATAACCATGATGTGATCTACATTATCCATCAATGGTGGTCTTTAAACATGCCAAGGTGGCACACGACTTGATCATGGGGGGGATCAGTGGCCAGACCACTTGAATGGAACCTCACATCGAACCTCCATCGAATTCAGAAACCCAAAAAGAAAAAATTTAGGATATAAAAATTATACCCTAAAATATATGTAATGATTTTTTTTTAAGAAAACAAAACTAAAATAAATCCTTCATGGAAGAGCCATTAATAATATAGTTGAAACTAAAATAATGTGTCTTAACGCATTGGTAAATCACTGACGCTTCATTAAGTTACTTTGATTAGACATAAAACTCACTCCATGATTTTTGTCTCCTTGATATCATTATACTCATACTTTTACAAAGATAGGTTTCATGAAACTTTCCCTAATAGAAGGGGAGTTTATGTTTAATTTATAAGGGGAGGGATTAGGCTTGGATAAATAAATAAATAAATAAATAAATAAATAAATAAAGAAATAAATAAATATTCCACCCATGATAAAATCCCATGATAATCCTAATGTGAATGAATTTTAGATCCATCCAATGGTAAAACCCTCATTATGAAAACAACTATGACCTCAAATTATATATTCAAGGCTTAAATTAATATATATTAGTGTTTTATTAAATATTCATGCATGTGGATAAACAATAATATTTTTTATACTTAAAAAATATTATTTTTAAGGCTCATTCGTGCCTGCATTCCTATTCTAACTTAGTATTTCATCCAAAATATAACATAAAAATAAACTAAAGGCTTGAAACAAAAAACTAGGGTCATGACATCACCATCAAAGCTCCATGAGTAATACTTATTTAAGTGATAAATATTAAAAATCCCATAAAACTCAATAAGATCATAAATTCAAAAAATCATAATATGGGGTTAAAAATTGTATTTTGAGATCAATATAACTATTAAAAATTTTATAAGGTTATCTAATAAGTTAAATTTACCATTTTACCCCTAGGGAGGTCTCAAAACTCTAAAACTAAAAATGGAGATAAGTCTCATTCATGAAAAACCTCAGTCATTACATCATCCACCCCTCACAAAATAACCTCATTCATAAAACTACAATTATCATAGGAACCACCTTCCCCTATGGATGTTTGATCTCTAGGAAAAGTAGACACTCAACCACCTATAAAGGAAACATCCCCTTTTATTTAATTAGATTTTAGATCCATACCATATTGAAGTAATACCTACACATAAACATGCATATACTCTATGTGATACTTTCCAATCCACTACACCCAAAACATTTTCTCATCAAAAAGTTCTTCCTATCACATATGATTAAATGAATCTATACACCACTAAAATCCACCTCTGAATGTTTTTTCCAAGGTTTCCTTAGGTGGGAGAAATTTTCTCCCCACCTTTAAGGATTACAATATATAGTTCTCACATGATATAAACCCATGTATACCACACTTTAACACTAATCATTTCACCGATATTTAATACTGACACCAAGGGAGTTGCAAGACAATAATATACCTAGGACCATGTCATCTTTTCTTTCATGACTTTCTAGATAGGCACATGAACCAATATCACTATCTCATGTGATAATAGTGTCATGGTAATCTTTTCCAAATAACCACATAATAATCCATGAGAATCCTACCTCTACACTATAATCTCTAATGGGTCCACATCCTCTATTAAAGATAGGTGGGTTTTGTTGTTGTCATTATTTTGGTAAAGATACTGATGAGAACATCATGATCAATATGAAGCACATCCAAGTGATTAACAAAAAAAAGTTACTTTTGGGTTCCCAATATACCATAATCTAAAGTGGATATTCTCAACTATTTATATGATTATGTTCTATCAGCCCCATACCCTAGGATAACACCTGGTTAAGTGAAAAAAATCAACAAACTTCCATGATAACCTCCTATTCTACAGTATATCAATATTTTTCATGATATGGGTAGACCCAGATAGATCCACTAGATATAACACCATTAATATTCACACTACACTAGGGAATACCCCAATCAATATTTCTATCCCATTACTTAATATGAATACTAATAGAAACCACCATCTATCTAGGGAAATGGACAACATGTTCCTCAACTTCCAGAAAACCCTTCATGTTAAATGCATGATAAACTTTGGTCACATAGGACCAATAAGTATAAATCACCATCATGGGCGTATCTCACATAGATGAAAAGTGTGGGTACACCACTATCAACCCTAGGTGATAACATCACTCTCTCTACCCATATAAGAATCAATTATTAGAAGCTAGTTGTTCTTGCACCTCTTTCATAATCTAGAAAAAAAATACACTACCATAAGCATAAACCACCAAATTACTATTACATGACCAATAGATCATTGAATTTAATGTATTTAATTTTATAAATAACAAATCTAACCTATAAGTCTAGTTCCCAAACTACAAAAATTCACTGCACAACTAGCACTCTCCCATTGAAATAATGGATTTTTTTGAATGCCTAGAAGGAACTTCCTTGGCTAAAAAGTGAGGATTCCATATGATACCTCTAAAAAATTCATAAGAGGGTTCATCATTACACTTATAAATATTTCAACATCATCCTAAAAATGAATATTGATGAAATTAGAGCATAAAGGCCATGCATACCATTTTATGGGATGGGAACCCTTAATTTATGAGGACGAGATCTATTCGCCAAACAAAAGAGGATATCACCCACTACAAGGGGTGAACCTCAGCTCATTTACTCAACTATTCATCGCTATGTAGTACTAGAACTAGAACCCAATCCATACCAAGATGGTTACCATTTAATCACATCTTTTCCATGAATACATGTCATGAAATACAACTTTATTCACTAAGGACAAACTCAATTTATCATAAGGAGTGATTGAATGATAATCGTAATTAGTATAACCTCTGTTGATGATAAGGTTCTAACTATGGGTCTACTAGAATTATCAACTCTTGAATATATTATGTGAAAATAATAACTCACGATTATGCTATCTAGTATGAGGATCCTCAAAAATAGGACACAAATTATACTTTGAACTACACCCTCTAGCACCTAACCATATCTATCCATTGCATGAAACATCCTATAGTATTGACTGTCAGTACTCCATACCCAAAAATATATATAAAAATGTGGCATCTATGAGAGTCTATTGATGTATAGTCTATAAGAAACTACTCTCACACTGCTTGACCCTTCACCAAATGATTCCTTGAGAGTTAACAGGGACAATAAAAAGGATGTTTCTAATGTAATTACAATCTCTAAAATAGAGTTCCACCGATGACACCACACATAATAACACTAGGAAAGGTACTAGAATACCCCCATATCTAGGATTCACTCCACCAATACTCCTTAATCAAACAAATCTCTCTTAGGGGATTCTAGCATAGTAATGTTTTTTGAATACACAACCATATCTTAAAAAATACTCCTATAGGGTCTCAAATAAAACTATCAAGATTAAATAATTCCATTTAAAAACTTTTTTAGGGAACACCTCACGAATTTCATGAGACTTAACACACATTCAGATATGGTTGAACTACCCTGTGTAGGTTACAACGTCCTTGGAAAAAACTCCATCCCATACACGAGTTAAAAATCCAACCATGGTAGAGCGGTCTCATCATGAGTTTGAGAAAAATATTATCCACTAATGGACCACTATTTTATTAGGTAAATAAATGAAATAATTTATATATTATTAGTAAAATTATAATCCAAATGAAAATTTGAGTGTTAGGATCAATATAAATGTCTATCACTAGAGGGTTAAACTCACCTAATAAAACTCAAAGGAATCTGTTGATGGAATGAAAAAAGTATACCCATCAACTGGTAGTTTCATCCAACATAGAATAAACTACCATATAATCCAAAAATAATAATTTAGTTTGAATAAATTGGAGAGAATATCCCTTAGATCATAGGTAATGTATATCAACCAGTTGAGTTTTTAAAACCATGCTTCATTTATTTCTAAATAGTGATGAGAGTGATAACTATAAGAATGATATCATTATGAACCTACCTCCACACACAATATGGATATTAGTGGGTAATACCCCTCATTTTGTAGGGTGAACCCACAAAAATTAGGGTATATATGCTTGATTTACATAGTGAGGACATGAGAGGTCATAACTTACTATTATATGATGCATGCACCAACTTTATTGTACCTCATAGTGAAATCTTGGAGGTATGTTCCGAATAAAAAATTATCAAAGTCATAGTTAAAGTATATATCAACCTCTATACCTATTTTGGTCTGCCTATCCTGATAACCAAACTCAATACCCATTTTAACATCATTTTCATAATGTTCCCAAGCTAGTCCTTATATGACCACTAACTCCAAATTTTATTCCAAAGAAAACCTACCTTGATACCATGCTCGCATGACCCAACCAACCAGGAACCCTCTTGGGTGGTCATAAATAAAGTGTTCCACCCCAATCCCACCATCAATAGTTTTGGGGATGGTTATTAGCACTGATTATGAAAATCAAACATGATGGGAGGTCTTGGACTACTGCACCTATACATAATACACACCTCTACACAAGATATATTAATCTATAATAGATAGATAAATCTAACTATTATATATACATATAAATATAATTCATGTGGAACATTCTAGGATAAATAAAGGGTAAGATATTACATAATCATAATGAAAATGGAATGATGCATGCCTTGTATACAAAAAAGAAATAATAACATAAAACAACCAAAGTGAAATTATCATAGAAAACTAGCTCCAAACATGAACTCTTCTTTCCATTATTAACTGTTGACACCACTAAGCTCTTCTAACACCATGTTCACTAGGGTCACTATCACACATTAACTCCAAACAATCCACACATGCTTTACGTATATTAAGAACATATTTGACCCAATCATTGACTACACAAACACACCACATATGAGAATAAGGACCATGTTGGGGTGAGTATAAAAATAATATATAGGAAACCCTAAAACCACAAAGTAAATAAAAACAAATGATTCAACATAAATCCCTAGTACTAGGGATTAAATGAGTAAATTTAAGAGAGAAAATATAGATATTCTCTATAATCTAACATAGGGACTCAATGAGTCCTGGTTATCTCAGTCTCAACCCATAAAGGTTCGTTTTGATCAGATCATAAGCACATAAAAATTATCAATTTACTAAAAATCCTACATAATTTTAATTCCATGGAAATATATACATCACAACTTGAAGGTATACCTAGGGTATCTGAGGAACCATAAGTGTTGAAGTATCTGATATGTACATCCTTCCTTTCACACAACCAATATAAATTTAAAAGGAGGACCCAATCCCCACTGATGTTTGAGCATCAGTAGAGGGTATCACGCTTTATCATCTACAAACACCAAATTCCTAATCCTTTTATAAACCCTTACGAGGACCTTCAGTAAGGATAGATGTTAGACATGGTTGAACTTACCCCTATCACCATAAACACCTAGGCTATGAGTAAACAAATTCTATCTCAAATATAAACTTAGTAGGGTAACCACTATTCATTTGGGGATAAGTATCTATCAAGGGGGATAAATAACCTCAATGGAAGATCTAAGCCTTGAGTAACATGTAATAGGCATTGGAATTGTAAAGGATCTTCAAGAGTTGGAGTCTATTTAAAAGAATAATAAACTCTATAGAACCCTTTATACATGTTCAAGTAATATAAACAATAATCAATAGGATAGTGGTGGTGTTTTAAAAAGATGTGAAATTTGATGGATGTAGCATAGTGGTTGATCCATTGGAACTTCAGAAAATGTTTTGATCAACAAAAGGAGGTTGTATATATGTTTGAATAACTTCTAATAATATTTTTGGGAAAATAGTGAGGTGAATAAGAATTTTTTATCTATTTGTGATTAACAGTTAGTCTAAGGAATGCTATAGGGAATCAACAATTACACAGTCCAACAGATGGAATCTTGCGACTATAGAAAGTTAATGTAACTAGATGACCATGTGTTACCCTATAAAAAATGTGGTGGGACCGCTTTACTTAGGTGTATCATGGAATTACTTTTGTTAGTGATCTATGTTTATTATCAGTTACAGTGGTTGTTACTTGGTACTTCTAATGAAATAAAATTGTGCAAGGATTATTCCAGGGATATATGCCAAAAATTATGATCCACATAAAACTTTATTATGGATTCAATATAATATAATTTCATTTCTTATTATGTTAATTTTTGTATGAGTTCGGAGTAAATAGTCTTGAGTGGGGATAATCAGTGTGATGATTTGGGTGAATATATTCTTCTATATTCTGGAACACTAAATTTACGAGAGTTCTATCCAATGAGATGTTTCCCACATTATTATCTTATAGTGTATGAACTTACAATGTATAAAGTTATTATGTAATTCAAAATAATTATAATTAGATAAGTGTTCCCCTCTTAGGTTTTTAAAGGTTATTTATTTTACTCTACAATAGCTCTATAACATTATCACTTGCTTAGAAAATTTTCAAATCAATGTGAGTTATTATATAAAATGATGATGGAAATAGATGATAATAAGGTATGGATCGATATGTATAAGAATCCTGTAACACTAAATAAATCATTCCTGATGAAATAAATGTTTGACATGAGGTTATTATAAGGAATATGTGTAATGGGTCATGTGAGTGATTACAACTTGATTTGAAACCAACTTGAGTATGTGAAGGTGGAATTCATGGATGATGTCTAAGCCATACTATAATAATCATCATTTCCAAAATCTTGGGATGAAATGATAACAATAGTAATTAAATCATAATGAAATGGAAATTTGGCATTCAATTATATCAAAAACACGATTTTTAATGAATATATCCAAAGTAGGTAGATTCCAACACATTCTGGTGATGCATTAAATTTATATAGAAGAGTGAACTTAACTCATTAAAGATGTAGAATATTATCATAAGGGAATTAAATAGAGAGGATTGCTAGTAAATCTAACAGATCCAAGCCATCTTTTTAGCACTGTGGTAAAAGGGGTCGCCTCAAGATAGATTTTTTTGAGCACAAGAGAAGATACATAAGAACAAATTCTGAATGTTTAAGTTCCATTGGTTTAATTGATGAGAGTAGTGAAAATATAATTTTGAGTTTTTATACTCTAATAGAATCTTAGATAATATATTCCAGATATTTTTCAACTCCACTGGTGAAAAAGTGATGCATTTATAATTATGTGTTCAAAATAATTATAACAGTGAATATAGTTGATGATGAATCTTTTAATATTATAGGGAAGTGATATTTCATAATTCAATTTAATAATGAGATTTTCCTTATTCTAAAGGAAGTTTTATATATTCCATACCTTTAAAAGAACCTGATTTCAGTTGGAAAGTTGGATAAAGTTGGTTATAGAAATACTTTTATTAATAGAGTGTGGAAAATCACCCCGAGTTCTTTGGTCCTAACTAGAGTTGAGATGTCATGATATAAATGACTCGATGGTTATTAAGAGATACACTTTCACAGACTTCAACTACTATAAGTTCAAATTTGTGTTAGTACTAGATTTTTCATCTCAATGATAAGGGTATAAAGTTTTTAGTTGAAAAATCTAGGTTGAAGATA
The DNA here is from genome assembly GCA_963277665.1 of Viscum album. NCBI lineage: Eukaryota > Viridiplantae > Streptophyta > Magnoliopsida > Santalales > Viscaceae > Viscum > Viscum album. Next base: position 2,022,510,659 of record OY728127.1, read on the forward strand.
AATCATTCAGACTTCAGAATTTACATGATTTTTATACCTGGTAAGAAATGAAAGAAAATATTTAACTTGAGAAGAAGAACACAAAAATACCAGAAGCCAGAGTATATACATATAGATGTATGGGGATCTTCCCTAGTCAGATCTCATGGAGGGTCATAATTTTTTTGAACATTCATTGATGAATCCATGAAGAATGTATGGGTATAACTCCTAAAACATGAATTAGATGTGTTTGGATTATTTTTTCAATGAAAGGTTATGGTTGAAAGGGATACATGGTTTAAGATGAAATATTTTAGATCAAACTATAGAGGTGAGTACAAAATAATAAGTTTTGATAATTTATATAGACATAGGGGGATCTAGCATGATAACATTATACCAGGGTTACATATAAAAAATGGTGTAGTTAAAAGGATGAATCAAAATTTTATGGAAATGCCAAAGAGTATGAAGTTTTATTTTGGAACAAACAAGTTATTTTAGAAAAAAAATTAAAAATAACTTAGAATAATTAATAAATCAGATCCCTTTATCACTAATGGAATAAGAACTATTGAAATATCTATGGATAGGGAAAACACTGGATTTATCTCATATTAAAATTTTTATAATTTTATCCCTTGATCATGTAGATTAAAAAAAGATAATATAAATGTGAAACATTGTGCATGTTTCTTTATAGGATATAAAGATGAAAACAAAAAAATTCAACTCTGGGATGATTAAAAAACACAAATCATCAGAACTGGAAATGTTTTTTTTAATGAGAAGGTTTTGTGTAATGATCATAATTAGAGGGAAAGAATATTGAAGGAAAGTAATCAAATTCAATTCAATAAGATCTGAATAGAGGCACAAAATATGGAGAAATTATATTAAATTCAAATGGATCTATGTCTATCATAAGATTTAAAATTCTGAAGGAAATTTCAAAGTGAAACATATAGAGTTTTAGAATGAGTTTGGTGGAAGATATATATAAAATATTAAGAACTGGAGTGGATCAGTCTAGAGTTCTAGAGGATAAAATTATTGAGTTTTCAGTTCCTAAAAGTGTTATTAAGTTATACAAGAGTTATATAACTAATATATAGGTATTTAGTTGATTTAAAATTATTTCCATTAATTAATGGTGGAGAACAAGAGATCCATGATGTAACACACCTTGGACCAGTGATCCCTCAAGTGACTGAAATGGGGTTGGATACGCGACCTTAAGCATACCTCCCCATACTCCAGAGGCTTCTGAACAGTAGTGAGGGTATAAGGAATATACTGGGTAGACTGTAACCTCTATAATAGAGTATAAATAGAGAATAAATAATAATAGAGGAACCAAAATAGAAGAAAAAAAATAATCAACCATATTCACCCTTAGTATAATAATGAATGACTAAATAATAATTAAATCATGTTATGTTATGATAAAAGGTATCTAAATGACATGTTGTAAGTTAAATAATAAAGGAATAAGAATACCCAAATTAAATACTCCAAATCCCCAAACCCGATCCCCATGTCGGTCAGTCTCTAAACTCCAACCCATCTAGAAAACAATTATCATCATCAAGATCCCTTACCCTTATCTAAACCTACATGTAAAAAATATATTCATGTACCAAATGATAGACGATATAGAGTGTCAGTACAACTTAGTTGGTCCACACCCCAGTGTCTAACAAATCTGGTCTAAGAAATACAGTGGATTAAATAAATAGATAATTGGGGTATTTATTTAATAAATTAACAATTCACATGAAATAACCCACTAACCCTCAAGTTACAAGGTGACACCTAGGGCCATACCAACCTACTTCAATAGATTTTTGAATATCTCTATCCAGGTAAGGATCCTCCTGTATGAGGATAGATCACCTAATTGAATATAGATTCTACAACAAATGATGAATCACACAAAACTTCTTACAAATAAATGGAATCTTCCCATAGGCTATATAGAAATATCCCTTGGGTATCTTATGACTATGAATATGGACCTCATAAATCTAATATAGTCATATATTCGGACCTCAGACATCAAGTACCAATGGACCTAACCCAAAGGTTTTACAAAAAATCACGCACTTATCCTTTAGGCGTCAACATAATCATGAGTAATATCAAGAATAACTCAATATGTCACCAAATATCCCACCCTCGGGAATAAATCACAACATTATCATATGAACACAAAATCTTTGCAATAAAATAACAAGGCCAAGAATAAACATACCAGATATATCATCAAAATACACAATGATCAATTCATCAAATTATTAGTTTTCTATCCAGATGTATTTTATTAATTTATGTTCCCAATTATCATTATAATTATATCAAACCTATTTAATCATGATCTTAGCCCTATGTTTATTAGAATACAAATCAATTCATTTTAGACAAGGTAATTTTATCTTAGAAAACCACTATAATAAACATGTTGTGCTAATTCCAAAGTTAAGTAAGCAATAAAAAAACCAAATCATCTCAGGGATATAAAGTCAAACTAAACAAGTTTCAATAAGGTCCAAGGCTGGAACAGTAGTTGGGTGGCTGTAAGTCTTAGTATTAATTCCAATTGACCCAACGAGATCCATTGGTAGGTCTATATGGGTATATCTAATTAAATAAAGGGGATTATCAAATTAAAATGGTTTTGTGCGTGGTGTTCCAATAAAAATTCTCTATATAACTTACTAAGAACATAGGAACACACATTAGGGATTTTATTTAGACCATCCACTTTATAAGAAGAGAAGACAATGACAAAACCTCATGTTTGCGATAGAAATTGGCTTCCTCTTTATCTTCAAAAATAATAATAAATTCCCTCAATAATGGATTGGGAATAAAAAAAGAACATGATGTATTACCTTAAATATCTAGGTCTAGAATACCTAGATCTTATGTGGTATTGCTTCTGTATGAAAATGAAAACATAGATCACCAATAGGTGGGCTTCATTCAAGGGAAAGGGTTACACGATCCACAAAACGCATGGTGCTGGATGGTTTATTTAAGGCTGGGTGGAACATATTCATGATATGAATAAGACTCAAATTGTGAATTCCTCGATTCCCTTTTACACTAATAAAAATGTCAACTCATATTAAAAATCCATAAGAAAATTATTTTATGTCATGAATCTATAACACAACATGAATTTATGATTCTCAAATTTCTCAGAAGCATTCATAACTTGTATGAATACAATGTTTGCCCTAAAAATTCACATCATGAATAGGATTCACATCATGAATTCATTCCATATCCTGAAATTTATCTCCCATTTTTCTTGTTTTTTCACCACTAAATTTCTTACCCACAACTATCCCGAAATTCTCAAGGATTAACCACTAGGATTCAAAACAAAACTAATCGAAATAAAATAGGTTTAAAAAACTTAAAGAGGGATTTACTTGTATAAATAAGGGATATTACAACCTCCACGCCATATAATAGATAATCCCCATGATGATCCAAGAATCATTGTGTGGAATCAATGAATAAATAGGAAACTTGGGAGAGGGAACATGATATATGGTCATGGTGTCTACATATCATATTCTCTTTCCCAGGACTCCTATTTCACATACCCATGATGCCACTGCACTCACACTAGTGGAATAACGATCCCCCAAATATTCCTTTCCCTATGGTCTATGATACATATTGGATGATCCTCAAAGGATGCAATAACATTGATCTCATTTTCATCAACTTCTATCATGTGAGAAGGGTTGGGATAGAATCATTGAAGTTGTGATGCATGAAATACATCATTCATGGTGTTATAGTACTGCGAAAGGGCTAAAAAATATTCCAATTTCCAACCCTTACATAGTCTTTAATGGATCAACAAACTTGGGTGCTAGCTTCCCTTTCTCCCTAATACTATTTTTACTAGTCTAGGTGACACCTCTATGAAAGTAAAATGAACAACCTAAAACTCTATAGGTCATATCTGATGGTTTCTGTATGATTTCTATAAGTTCTATGTGGTCACCAATCACTTTTTTATCAACTAAACCATCTCAGAGGTATCATTCACAAGACTAGGTCCAACTAGTGCTGACTCACCTACCTCAAACAATAAAGGGTAAAATTACATGGCCTACCATAAAAGGTCTCAAAAGGGGAAATTTGGTTTTATACCTAGAAGTTGGTATTACATGCGAACTCCATATATTCTATATGCCATTCCCAAGAACCACAGAAGTCCAGAACATAGGCTCATAAAAATATCCTGTAGAATCTAAATTGTTCATTAAAATTATATATTCTTATGAGGGTTATAGGATGTACTTACAAGTACTTGCGATATTAGTACCTCTTGAAGACCCTTCCAAAAATGAGATATGAAACAAGGATCTTGATATGAAATGGTACTCCTCAGAACACCATGTATTAGAACTATCTCACACATGTAAAGACTATCCAGATAATCAATGATGAAGGTCTCCTTGATGGGTAAGATGTGGGATAACTTCTTCAATTTATCCAAGATCACCCATAAAACATCATTATTTTTAGGTGTCTTGGGTAATCTTATTATGAAATATATAGTGAAATTATCCCACTTCTACTCTAGAATGGGAAGAGGTTGAAATATTCTAGTAGGCCTCTAATTCTTAGCCTTCACCTATTGATAGGTGAAGCATCTCACCACAAATCCTACTATTTATTTATTTATTCCAAGAGTCTATTACTTTCTATGGAGATCAAGATATATATTTATCATACTATGATGTACCACCCATTTAGAAGCATAAAACTCCCACCTTATCTCATTACACAAACCCATAGGAACCCACACTCTGCTATGGAATCGAAGAACGTCACCATCACCAAAAGAACCTCTTACTAGTGGATATCCACCATATATATTTTTACTCATAGATAAGCCCTCCAAATTAGATAAATTATATATCTTGATCCAATCCAAAATAATGGGTATAACAGATATCTAAGTCAGAGTTAGTCATCCATGGGACTCTTGAACATCTAGATTCATATTCTTAAAGAGTTCAACTATATACCACTCATCACAAGACTCTCATACTACCTCTATCTGCATCCTACATATTAAGAAATCATCAACTACATTGAAATTACTCTATGTGTATCCTAAATCGAAGTTGAGAGAATGTAGACACTCAACCCACCTCATATACTAAAGGTTCAAGTCTTGCTAAGAAAATATGTACTTGAGGCCTTTTTGATTTGTGTACACCAAAAACCTCTCACCCAAAAGATACTGTCTCCAAAATCTTAGGGTGTGAAACATTACTACTAACTCTAGATAATGAGTAGGGTAATTCCTCTCATGAGACCTCAAATGTTTGGAGACATAAACAACCACTAATTCCTTTAGTATTATAATTGATTTGAGTCTAACTATGAAAGAGTTAAATTATATGATATACACTTTTACTGGAATAGGAAAATCGAGGAGTGATGAGGTCAACTTACTCTTCATCTCCCATAAAACACGATCACAAGAATATAATCAAACAAACTTCACCCCTTTTTTAGTTATCCTAGAAATTAGCACTTCCAAATTAGAGAAGTCCTAGATAAAGTTCCAATAGTAACCTGGTAGGCCTAGAAAAATCCAAATATTTAATACATTTTTGGGACAATCGTAATATAAATTAGCTGAAAAATTATTTAGGTCCACTACTATTCCATCCTCTGAGATAACTTGTCCCAATAAGTGCACTCTATTAATCTAGAAACTAAATTTAGATAGCTTATCCAAAAGATGATGTTCTCTCAGTTTAATCAAGATGATTCTTCTATATTGGGAATGATTATTTTTTGACCGGGATTACACTAAGATATATTCAAAAAAATGTACCAAAAATTGATCTAATAAAGGATAAAAGATCCAATTCATGAAATCCATGAATACCGCCAGTGAATTCATTAGAATGAAAGGCATAACCACAAACTCATATAAGCCATATCTACTTCTAAAAGCAGTTTGGGGAATATCAGATGGTATCAAACTCAACTGATGGTACCCTAACCTCATGTTGATATTGGAAAATATATTGGAACCTCTTAGCTGATCAAAAATATCATTGTTGTATAGAAGAGGATACTGGTTCGTGATCATCATCTAGTTTAGTCCTTAATAATCTACACATAAGCGTAAGGTCCCATCAGTATTCTTAGAGAAAAGAAAAGAATAACCCCATGGAGATGTAATATTCCATATAAATCCATTTTCTTCCTAATATTCCAACTAAAATTTCAACTCATGAAGCTCTTCCAGTGTCATTATATAGGGTGGAATATAAAATGTTTCTTCTCCGGGAACCAACTTGATCGTGAACTTGATCTCCCATATGGGTGGTAAGCCATAAAATTATTTAGGTAAAATATCCTAAAAATGGTCTATGACCAGAGGAAAAGTATCTTATTTCATTACACCATAATCCAAAATAAGGATTTATATATGATCTATTAGAAAATCCAATAGACACTAAATTGTTCCTGAATGACCAGATTGAATGTCCCACTCAAATTAGTAAGAATGGATGCTACCTTCTGAAGATAAGAAGCTAAATTTCATCTGATAATATTTTAAATGAGAATGGTATATAAATAGATAGTACATACTAAGAATCAAATAAAATATTGTTATTTATAGCACAAAAGAATCCCAAAAGAAACAGTAGCCAAAAATTTCAAGAGAACACCCCTTGTAAAATTTTATATCCTCTAACCACACTACCAATGTTTTTTTATTAGTCAAAATACCATCAATGATCTCCAAAAACAAGTCAAATTCATTTTCAAATTTATCAGAAAAAAGGAATGTGATTCTCCTATATTAAACGAAACCCAAGAAAGAGTGGATGATGTAAGAATCATACCTCTAATAGTAGAAGGTTTTGTATCCAAGATAGTTAAAGTAGACTACATAACATGCAGTTTACTTGATACTCTCCCTAGAGCTCAAGTATAAATCCCTTGTGATTTTACCTCTAAGGTGTACTTAACTCCTACACTAGGGTACCACAAGACCTATAACATCCTGAAATTTTAGTGAAATTACATCTACTGGTCTTCCGAGGAGTAGCTATGCCCCACCTTAACTCAGGTACCTTACCTAATCCCCTACCGCTGCTCTGCTTCTAAAATTTCCTACAAAACTTTGAATGATGACTCATAATACCATAGAAATGGAACTCCACTATTGGGTGAGGACACTGTGGGTGCTTGTGGCGTAACCTGACACACGACAAACACTATACAAAGTCATGATCCTGAGGTGGAAGTCCACTCCCCTGGTTTCTCTATTTTTTACTGCCCTAGTGGAAACTATTATAGCGACACTTATTACCAATATAAGTATAACTCCCATACCACTCTAATGAAATTGGATATCACCCATTTGGGGACACTATCAGGTTCAATTTATTGATGAGATCATGATTTATCATGTTGAAATGGGTGCTCAGGAAAAAAACATTAACCTATGAATTCATCTCATTGGGAATCCCATCCTATAAATGTCTCACCCTAGAAACCTCATCAGCTACCAGAGATGGAGAAAAGTGATTTAGGTATATGAAATATCTAACATAGTCCATCTATAACATTCCCTTCTATGTAATGTGCATGAAATAATGATCCTTCTCATCCCTCAATATCTCTGAATAGAAGTGGCTCAAGAACTTTTTCCTTGAAATCATTTTTAGACAACTCTTTGTGCTTCTCAATCTACTCTATAATATCCCAAAAAATCTTGTATGGTCCTAAAATCATATAATAAGAAAGATTAACCCTCTTATCTAAGGGTGTATAGAGGTTCTTTAAGATCATCTGGACTGAATTAATCCAAAACTGAGCTGCATAGGGGCCTCCCTCCCTAGTGAACGTTGGTGGGTGCTATAGATAAAACTCTCTCATCTGCATTGATATCAAAGGTATGACGTGAACAATCTCCCTCTCCATGGTTCTCATGACCCTTAGGAAGCTATCATGGAGTTTATATTCTCCCTTATTTTATATATTCATAGGAAGTTTCAGCTCAACTACGTTAGGATCATGCTGATTACCACTCTCCTTATGCTCAATTCGAAAATGAAGAGGATAAATTTTCTCTTTAAGGACCAATGAAATCCTCAGAACACAAGACAAACAACACGTTCAAAATTAAAAGGTGATCAAAATAGAGAACCGGTGACACAAGGTTCCTCCAAAAATGATTATAAAGTGAATTTTCATAACATAACAAATTATTTTGTTTCTTTTTATTAGGTATAACATGAAATGAATTTCAAAGTTTATATGGGAAGATATATCACATTCTATAAATATTTCCCTATTATAAAAAATGCACATAAAAATATATCCCTATATGTCTATCATGATGCATAATTACTCATCACATTATATACTGGGCCAAAAGTAAAAATATCAATACATAATAACATCACACAATAAGTGATTCACCCAACGTGAAATAACATCAAAAATATAATAAGTGAAAAACATGAAAAAAATTCCCATACTTGGGAACTTAGTCCCCCCCCCCCACAAGTGTTAGATAATCCCATGAATGATCTCATTAACAAGTGCTAAAAAACCCAATTATATTTTATACTTTTCCTAAATATTAAAATAATAGAAAAGAAACCTACCCTTTGATACCAATTTGTAACATCCTCCGAACTAGTTCCCCCCCAATTGACCACATTGGGGTTAGATAAATGACCTTAAGAAAACCTCCCCATATACTAGAGGCTACCAACTTTTATCGAGGATGTAATGAATATAGTGGGGAGACTATACTATTTGAAACAAAGTAGTAATACAAAAGAAATAATAACAGAGTAGTGGAAATAGAGAAAACAAAATAAACAACATGCATCCTTAGAAGAATAATGAACAACTCAATAATAATATAATAATGTTATTTCAAGATGAAATATATCTAAATTACATACTAAAAGTAAAAAAATAAATGAATAAGAAAACCCAAATTAATTAATGTAAATCCATGAATCTGATCCCCATGTCAGTTCTTCTCCAAGCTCCGACCCATCAAGAAAACAATAGTCATCAACAAGGCCCATTTCCCTTGTCTAAAATTGAATCTCGGAAATAATTCTAGGTAAAAAATAATAGCTCATCTAGGGTGTAATCACAACTCAGTAGGTCAACACCACCATTCCTAACAAATATAGTCTGAAAAATATATTTCATGTAATAAAGTAATAATCAGGGCATTAATTTAATCAATTAACATTGCACAAGAAACAATCTACTAACCCTCAAGTTCCAGGGTGACAACCAAGGCTAACCTAACCTACTTAAACACCCTTATGTATATCTATATCTAGGTAAGGATCCTCTTGCATCAAGATGGATCACCCAATTATTGGAAGATTCTCCTTCCAATAATTAATCACACAAAACATCTCATGAAAAAATGGTCTCTTCCTGTAAGATATCCATAATCTCACTGATTGGAATCTTGTGACTATGAATTTGGTCCTTAGACATATTATATGTTCATATACTCCACCCTTAGGAATCAATTACTAGTGCACCTAACTTGTAGGTGGTACATAAATCATGCATCAAGCCCTCAAGAATCAAAGCAATCATGAGTCATATCAAGACAAACTCAACATGTCACCAAGCATCCCACCAACAAGTTGAAATCACAATAGTTTCATGTGAGAAAAAATCTATGAAATCGAATCAGAAGGCCATCAAAACACATACCAGATATATCATCATAAAATACAATGATCAATTTATCAAATTATTATTTGTCCAATCAAATATATTTCATTAATTCAGGCTCCCAATTATCAATATAATTTTATAAAAATTATTTCATCATGATCTTGGACCTATGTTTATCAGCATACCAATAAATTCATTTAATATTAGGTGATTCTATCTCAAGAAACCCCTAAAATATACATGTTATTCTAAAACATAATTTAATCGAGAAAAAAAATCATCTTAAGGATATAGAGTAAAACTAACCAAGTTTCAACAAGGTTTAAGGCTGGCACATCAGTTGAGTGTATGAAACTGCCTATCTTAATGCCAATGGACCCGATGAGATCCATTGGGAGGTTTATATAGGTAGATCATATTAAATAAGGGGATTATCAAATTAAAATAGTTGAACGCAAAACTTTCCAGAATGAAGGCTCGATTTCATGTACTAATAACACTAAAACATATATTAGGGATATTATTTAGACCACCCACCACATAAGAAGAGAAAAAATATCCAAAAACTCATGTCCACAGTTTCAATTAGATTCCTCCTCCCCTTTAATGAGAGTAAATTTTTTTGTCAATAATTCATAGAGAAGAGGAATAAGAACTAAAAGGCTGACCTTACAAATCTTGGACCAGAACACCTATATGCAATGCAGTATTACTTATAGATCAAATGGAATGTAGATATCACCAATGGTATGGATGTAATCAAGATAAAAGGTTTACAAAATACTCAAAACATATGACACTAGAGGATTTATTTAATTATAGGCCTGATATTTTCATGATGTGAATATGATTCACATCGTGAATTCATTGATTCCATTTTATGATGATAAAACCACCATCTTGGATTAATAATCAAGAAGAAACCGATTTTACATCATGAATCCATCACATGATGTGAATTTATTATTCATTCCTTTTATAGATCCAAGGCTTGACCCAAACAATTCAAATCACGAATATGATTCACAATATGAATTTTTTATATAACCTGAAATTTAGCTCCCCTTATACTGTTTACAACAATACTAGAGTTCTTACCCAAAACCAGGCCAAATGGATCAAGGATTGATCACCATGATTAAATCCATAACTAACCTAACTCAAAGAGGTTTACAAAAACTTAAAGAGGGTTGTACCTAAAAAAAGTCAAGATCTTACACTATAAGAAGAATATGTCCTTGGTGATTTTGGAAATTGAGAGGTTTCAATGAATGAAAAGTTGGATTTTCCTCAAGAGAATAACACCCAAGAGCTAGTATATTTACCACATATAAAGAAGGAACTTTAAAACAAGTGGGGTTTCAAATTAAAAGATGAAAATGACAAGGACATAGAGTAATAATTCTATATCAAGGAACTTGTTGTCTTCTTAGATAAAAAAAATTAGATATTGGTACAAAAAATAAATAAAATCACTATGGTTTGAAAACATTCCAAGACATTAGAACTATTAGTTAAACTTTTTCAAAAAGGATAATGGTTTCATATAGATAAACTCAGACAATTTTATCTATTGGGAGTATAGTGATTTTAGTTTCATAATTATACTTTTGTAGATGGATGATATACTTCAGATTGGTCTCTCAATTAAATACATTCAGGATTTGAAGAAGTACTCTTCAAAAAAGTGTTACATGAAAGATCACAATTATGTACTTAAGATATTGGTAATTATGATTGAATGTGATATGAATACATTAAGTTTTGTTTCATTATAGACAGAGTATATCTGGTAGATCATTGGAAATTATTTGATGATAGAATGAAAATCTATTTCAATTCCACTCACTGAACACTTAAAAATATCAAAGGTACAAACACCAAGAGTGGAGGAAAATACTTATAACATGGAGATAATAATGTATGAATTATTATTATGAAGTCTCATTTATGACATGGTGTGTACTCAATCAAACATTTCCCATGTAGTGGGAGTTTTCATTCCGTTTGTGGAAAAGTTTGAGAAAGAAAATTGAAAAATTGTGAATTGGATCCTGAGATATCTTATAGGAATGAAATATACCTCCCTTTGATTCAAATAGGATGATATTTTGATTAGGAATATTGATATAGACTTTGGGGAGACTCAGATTCAAAGAAGAGTAGAAATGGATATGTATTTACTTTCAATGGAACCACATTCAATTGAATGCAAAGGATGTAATTAGTGATTTCTCTCTCTATAATGAAATAAGTGTATGTGAAAAAATATAAGAAATAAAGGAGATGGTATAATTGATAAGTCTAATTTAGGATCTTTAATATAAATAGGAATGTTCATTTCTCTAATGTGACCATCAGAGTGTGATGCCCCTGGTAAAAAATATGGTGTTATATGCGAGGATGAATCACATAAACCATACGTACCATTATATATATAATTTTATTGAATATAGAGTGATGGGATTATATAATATATCTGAAAAGGTAACCCAATTTATATATTTACCATAGGTTTAGTCCAATAGAGTTTGAGGAAACATTATTTCTCAGTTAGACTCAAGCAAGTAGGAAGGAAATGGGAAAGTATTATACGTAGTGGAAGTTGGAAGGTTTCCATTTTACAACGTATTGGAGGAAACCATGGGATCCTTAAAGTATTATTTAGGTGGGAGATTATTTGGATTGTGAATACTCTTCAAGAGTTTGAATCAATTTACCAAAAGTAGAAACTATTGATAAACCATTGACCTTATTAGAGTATTGATAACTATCATTAGTAGGATAATAGTGAAGTAGTTGTAAAATGTTAAATTATGATGAATAAAATATGGAGGAAGATCTATTGAGAATTCAAAAAATATTTTGATCACTAAATGGAGTCTGTTTTCATGTTTGAATAACTTCCATCAGGATTTAAGGGAAGAGAGTGAGGAGGATGAGCATTGTTCATCTATCTATGATTGGAAGTTAGGCCTAGGAATTCTATAGGGAATTCTTAGTTACACAGTGCAATGGATGGGCTTTTGTGATTTTTTGAAGTTATTGAAACTAGATGACTAGGTGAGGACCTCTATAAAATGGGGTGGGACCACTTTGTTGAGGGGTATCATGGAATTAATTGTGTTAGTGATCTACATGGATTACCAGTCACTATGATCGTAACTTTTCACTTATGATAAAATGAAATGTTCAATTCTTATCCCATGGACAAAGGAAAAAAAGTATGAACCATATAAAAAATTATTGTTTCTTTAACCTTCTTTCATTTCTTTTTTTTTTGTTTTGCATGATAATTTTTTATGTATTTTTGGAAAATATTCATGAGGGGTGAAATTTAGTTCTGGGATTTGGCTAAATCAATTATTACAAGTTCTAGTATATTGAATTTTCAAGAGTTTAATCTGGTGACCTATTTCTGCCAATATGGTCTTCTAGTATATGAACACTCTGAGTGTGATGATTATATGGGATTCTTAATAATAGGTGGGGGAAGAATATAAGTTCATTGATATAGGAACCAAACCCTGAGTAACATAAGATGAATGGGGGTGTTATAAAATTGGAGGTAGTAGGATAACCTAACTTTATAAGGCATATGGGGGACCTGAACCTCACTAACTAGCACATAGAAAATGAGGGGGTATACCTGACCCCTTAAATTCTTCGATTATCAACCCGATATCTATCATGGATCCCATAAATATAAATTCTAAATATTCTTTTATTTCCTTTAAAGTGGTCTAATATGGATAAATGAACCATACCCTTATGATCTATGTGAAAAAAATACTTTTTATATGTTATTTATTTTCTAATAATGAACAGATGGTTAGAAAGTAGAAAAACCCAAACTAAAAAGGTGATGTAGGCCACATGGAGGCCCCTCAGCGCACTGTATAGCACACCATGAGAGAAATAAGGTTCATTATATAATCACATAATTCCCCTTAGGAATGAAATATCATGCAGGTTTATGGTGCCCCTATGTGCCACATGTATGAACTGCGCTCCCCCTCCTAGGTTGAGTTGGGTGAGGCCAGAACCAACCACCAGCCTTTCCCAGTACATGTTGGGTTGAATGTTCCTAGGAATGTACCACCCAACCCATGAGGGATTTGTGGTTTTCCATCTCTCACCCATGACATGGTGGGTAGAATGTCATCCAATCTTACAGGATTTTACATATATTGGGAAACCCTAGTGTTTCCACCGCACCCTTCTACTAGTGTTGTGAAGAATGCATAGTGGTCGACCCATGATCAATCACCTATGGTGTCCTACACTAAAACACTATACCCATCTATACCCCATCACCTATCTTTAAAGAGATTTTTCACACCTTCATCTTACATGCTTCATTGAACATCATATGCTCTACCGGGGTCGCTATCCTTGCATCACCTCTACTATTTATGTCATTTAATGCTATTATGACCATGTACATGACACAACATCCATTAAATATAACTTATATACTTGAGACACACCAAGGAGGTGAAAATACTATCCATGGTGGTCAGGGAGAAAACTAGCGGTCAAGCCCCTTGCTATCCATCCCACCTTGAACCACTATCGAATATGAAAATCCACTAATAATGAAGTTAGGGGAAACAATTATTCCCTAAAAACCATAGTGAATAATAAAATTAAATAATTGAGAATAAAAATAAACCGTTCATGTAAAATCCATGAAGAATTGATGAAAAAAATTATGAGTCCACCTCATTAGAAAATTGACAATGCTTCATTCTGTTCCTTTGATCCGATGTGGATATCACTCTACGATTCCAGGTTCTCTAATCTCCTCCCCATCCTTCCTCCCCCAAGGCAGGGATCATCACCCAAACCAAATTTGGGGGGGGGGGGGTTATGATTAATTTTAGGTGGATGGATGAGATTTATCGAATTAATTTATTAATTAATCCACTAGTCATTACTTCCCTCCGGAATCCTGATGAGAAAAAAGTTTAAAACTTACTATGGGTAAAACCCTCATTCAGAATTCAACCAAAATATAATATTATAAATCCAAGGATCTATTTAATATATTTAATTATTCTATTATAGTTTTATGTGTAAATACTAAAAATATATTTTTATACTTAAAATATTATTTTCAAGGATCTGTCACACCCACAATCCTGAATTAGTTCATAATTTCATCTAAAATATAACTTAAAATATTCAAAAGGAGATAAATGAAAAACCAATGTTACAACATCACCATACAAGATTCAGGATTGATATTTATTTAAGAAATAAATATAAAAAATCCCATACAACTCAACATTCTTGAAAATTCACCAAAACTCAACGTAGGGGTAAACACCATATTATGAGTTCAAAGAAATCATCAAAAAAATTTAATAGGGGTCTTATGATAAGGTGAATTTAACATTTAAACCATGGAGAGATTGTAGGACTCTAAAACTCAAAATGGATCTATGTATCACTTTGGAAAAACCTGAGTCACTATAATGAGTCTGAAATCATCTAACAAAGATAAGTGTTTTATAACTTTTTTTGTTAATTTTTCTCATATGAATTCTGCTTCATTTATATCATGTAAATAATAGGTTTTTGATAAATTTAAATGATATCATAGAGATGTTAAAATTAAAACAATATTTTTTATCAAAATATTTCAATTCTAAAATGGATCAAAGCACATGTATTGAGAATTTGATGTATTTCTTAAGAATCATGGAATAATTTATGAATATAGATTTATGGACAAAACTCAAAAAAATGGAGTATCGAAACTTAAAAATTGGACTATGGTAGATATGGGATGGAGTATGCCAAGGGATCATGGAACTTAAAATTATTTTTTGAGGAAATAAAAAATAATTATTATTTTAATTTGAAATTAATTCTTTCTTTTTCAAAATTTAGTTAACACACCTCATGAGATTTAGTATGAAATGAATTCAAATTTTAATATTTTGAGAGTGTGTTTTAATCCTCTATTAGTCAAAATAAATGGAAGAAATTTGATAAGATTTGATGAAAGATATAATTAGGGTTTTTTGGTTATACAAATGACGAAAAAATATATTGGTTTTATAACAAGAGTCTCAAGAGTATTATGAAAAAATATAATGTTTTTGATAGAAGTTTACCTAATAAAATCTATACGATGATGGCATTAACAACATATTTTCCATGTTAAAGTAAACCATGTGTTAGTAAATTTTACTACACCATGTTTCTATGCATGGAAGTTCATGTTTCAATTGAAAATGTGTTTATATTATTTATTTCATCCATTAAATCCATCATAATTGGATGTAACAATATTGGATAATTATTAAAAGTGTTTTTGAAATGATTAAGTGTTAAACAATTATAAACTTAGTCCATTAAAATATTATAAACTGTTTGTAATGTTTCTAATGGTTTGAATGTTTTGAGTAATTATTGGAGAAATTGGATGATTAATAAGTATATAATTCATATTTTTTTAAATTATTATATAAAACCATCAAGGAATATTTTTGAGTCCAATAATTTTAGGGTAAGACCATGATATGGTTGATCATATTCATGCTATCAGAATATCCTTAAAACCAAAATGTCATTCTATATTTATCTTTATTTAAGGTTATAACTGACCATTAGGAAGTTATAATAATACCCAAGTATTATGTCATTAAAAAAATTCATGGACTATACTATGAGGATGGAGTATGATGATTGCTTCTAAAGTTCATCATTAAGATCATGTTAAAGATCATGGAAGGATCTATTTCAAAATAAAGTGGTACATTCTTCATTTATGTTTTACAATAAATGGGTTTATGTAGTTTTTATATAGAATTTAGACAAGGGTTTTGCATACTAAAACCTCATAGTATTACCAAAGCCACTTCCACATCATTTTTATTGAAGTATTAATAAATGAAAAATCTGGAAAATGAGTTTTTCTTGAACCATGACGTAGTATATAGAAAAATGGTTATCATTCATGAAAATTTATGATACCATGCCTTTATTTATGAACCAATCCATGGTTTATGTAAAAAATATAAAATTATACCATGTTTTAAGAAAATATCGATTGAAAATGATTTCTAAAAAACATAGAATCATAAAATTGTGAATTTTACAAAATTATTTTGATAGAAAAATGGTTATTGTTTGTATAAAAATTGGATTTATATATGAAAAACTCTGACATAAATTAACAAAACCACCTCATTTTTCATTTATAAATTCTTGTAATATGTGAATACATAATGTGGTTCTATAGTTTATGAAGAAAAAATTTGTTTTTCTAAATTTATCAACAATATTTACCTATTTTGGATTGTAGGGTCTATTCCAAATTTAAAGTGGTATTTATATTATTCCATAATTATTTATATGGATGTGATATATATTTAAAGTTTATTTACATGTTTTTTAATATATAAATTTTTTTATAAATTAAAAAATAAGGATAAATATAAAAGCATTTATATATTTTAGGAAATTTTCATAATTGATAACATGAATTGTTAATAAATGATAATATGAAATATTCATATTAATAGTCCTTATTTGTAAATTTATTTAAACCTTGAAAAAAGTTATTTTAGTGTATTATATTGTTGTTTAAATAAAATAAAATAAATGATATTATAATTATATAAAATTTTCACATAAAATTTGAAATGTTTATATGGAATAAAAAGGGTTTATATTTTCATAAAAAATCATATATTTGAATATAAAGAAGTTGAGGTCGAAGGGAATGTTAATGATAAAATATGAAATGTTAATATTTATGATATAAATATAATGTGTTTATATTTATATGTTATGGAATGACCCTAGAATAATATCAAGATTATAAAATCATTATAATTATTTATTTATTAAGTGTTTATATCATATATAGATATTTTAAATGTTCATATATAAAGTTCCCTATGGAATTGTTGAAGGTGGTTGTATTTGTTGAAAAATATATTCAAGAAAAATTGAATGTTTTTGAGATATTATTGGTTCTAATTGGGATGTTTTTGAGAAGTCTTGGACAACCTTTAAGTGATTTGAGATGATGTTGTGGATATTTTTTATAATCTAGAATTTATTCTTTGGGAAAGTGATTTTATGTTTGAGTCATTAAAAAGTTCATAAGAGTCATTCTGTAAGTTCATATGAGCGATTCTATACTCAATGTATGAGTAATATCAGAGTAAACACATCTATGTTTGAGTCATTAGGACCATTATATGAGTCATTTTTTATTATGCATGCATGTTATACTCTATAGACAAAAAAATACAGCAAATCAAACGTGTGTAATAGTTATTCAGTATTGCATACAATCCATTCAATGACGTATATATTTCATTTTTATATGCATAAAATTCATTAGAGATATTCATCTGTCTCATTTTACACACTTCATATGATTCATCTTGGAGTTGAATACCATTGATCTCTAAGCTATGTAAGAGTTATTTCTTTATTTCTTATGATTCATTTAGAACATGGAGAAATATTGAGATTGCTTTAAAATTAATGAAATATTCCAAAATTAAATTATGAAGAATAAAAATAAATAGGGTGATTCCAAATCCAAAATTTAGTGATTGAGACTTAATAAATGAATTATTATTCAATAAGTATACATAATCTATGATCTTCACACAGTGAAGAACATGACCACTCTTGAGAATAATTATATGAGAAGAACATAAATGAATTTGATTTTATTTTCAGAACAATATAGATATTATTATGATGATGCTGTGAAAATATTAGTTCTATAATCATATAAAAATCATTCTATGAAAAGTTCCAACAATCTAATTTTTTAAAGAAGTTATTGTTAATCTATAAAACTAGTTAAATCTGAGTTCTTAAGATCTATCATTCCAAGAGAAATATATTATTCTGTAAAGTTTTTTATTTTAGGGGTATGGAGTGTGTTGAGATAAAAGGAATTGATCCTATAGGAATAAAAAATGAAGAGATATATTCAAATTATTTAAAATGAGAATAAAAATAATGTATATCTTTAGAATGCTATATGAGAATTGGTGGGAGACTGTTTCATATGAAGAAGTTTGAGATAAGTACACAAAAGATAATTTTTGATAAAAATTGTCTTATGATCTTTGTAATTTTGGTTGAGAAGAATGATATATCCTACACAATATCCATTTTAGGTATATTGAAATGGACTGAAATTTATGGTCACCTTATATACAAAAATTTAATTTTTAAAGAAAGAGAATCTTACTACTGAGAAAAAAGAAAGAGAGAACCTCAAGTAGTTTGACACTTTCAGAGAACAAGAATAATATGAGACTGAAGTGAAGAGTATGTGTATCTTAGAAATATCTAAGATCCCAATATTTTAGAGTTTAGAAGAATAAGTATAACTATAGGGGTTTTCATATAATTAGAAAGAATATAATGAGATATCTAGTGTTTATTTTTATACTTAATTTTATAGTGATAATATTCTTGAAGAGTGATATTTATTCCATAGATATTCTTATGTTGTATCAAAGATGAGGTTTTATTATATGTTGATGAAGAAACCAAAATATGAACAAAGATCCTTCTCACCTTGTGGTGTTTATGATTCATTGTAACTGGAAGGAGTCAGTATAAAATCTTATAAATAGTGGGTGTTGTGAAATATAGATAAAATATGATACCTTCTTAACCACTATAAGTTGTGTTAAAATTTTAGTAGAAAATATATGGACTAGGATAAAAACTAGATGCAATAACGAATAAATTCTCATACTAATGATGAACATTAAAAAATTAGTGTGTGCCTTATTCCTATTTATTTTCTTCATTTTTCATGTAATCATGAGTGTATATATTCAAGATATAGAATCATTTTAAAAAAAATCATAGAGGTTAATTTATAAATAAAAAATAAATCATATAAGTTATATTACACTGATTCATTGACCCTCTCAGTGTAACCATTTGATCAAATCACACTGAAAATTGGTATCAGAGCTGAAGGTTACCTTTATTAGATTCTATATTTGGGATAAAACATGGATAACATAAATTCATTGAACAATATAGGAGTGCCAAAATTTGATGGAAATAAATTTCATGGATATACAAATATAAATCTTACAAACTTTTTGTCTCTCAATCTTATAGTTCTTGATGCTACAATAATACGTTTTCCATCTATACAAAGGGTTAAAAAATGTAATTTATTAAAAAAATAAATCTTTTGGTTAATGGAAAAGCTATTAATTTCATTCTTATGTCTCTATTAGATAATTTTCTTGTAAAAGTGATTATATTGCAAAATGATAAATATTTTTGGGATAAACAAGAAAAAATTTATGAAGGGAATTTAAAAGTCAAAGAGGCAAAGTGAAAAATTTGGAGAAGCATGTTTATGGATATAAAGATGATGGATAAGGAAACTATTGTTGATTTATTCACTTGGGTAAATCAACATATGGTAAATATTAGAGGTTTTAGTGGGAAAATGTATGATTCCATCATTTAAAGAAACCCGTGAGGAACTAAATGATAGATTTTATCCTAATATATCTATTATTGAAGACAATTAGTATATTTCTCTTGATGAGGCATACAATATTCAAATTTCTTATGAAATGATAAAATATACCATGTTTAAAAAGAATTTAAAATAAGAGATTTATTTTTAATCCATGAGGAAGCTCAAGTTAAAGGAATAAATATTTGAAGCATATAGTGATTCAGATGATGAAGATGATAAAGATGATGACTACAAAGGGTGATGCCTCTTATTTATAAAAATTTCTAAAAAGGAAAAGGAAAATATAAATGGACACTTCCATTAAAAAGAATATAGTGTGAAGGTATATGACACTTTTATATTAATTATCATAAGAAGAATACATATGAGTATCAATTTATTGAACCTGATGAGAATCCTAAAAATAAGAACTGGGTGAATGTATTTAAATCAGTTAATAAAATAAGTGACAATATGAAGAATTTTAGAATGAATAAAAGAAGATTGTTTTTGAGTAAAAAGGAAGATAAAGTCACTTTTTCTTGTATCCAATCAGTGTATGAAATTATTGAGTAATTCAAAAATGTCATGGAACATATGGAGAGGTAAGAAAATTCCTTACGAAGTTATGAGGAAGGTGGTGAAGAAACGTACATGGATCACATTATTAGATCATAATTAGAAGCATATCTTGAAAAAAAAATACAAATATCATGAAGAATATTAATGTTATAAAGAAAGATGATGTGAATAATATTGATTTAAATGAATATTTTCTAAATAAGTAAGCTAAAATTATTAAAGAACTAAATAAATCAAGTTGAAAGTTTCCAAGAATAATAATATTTCAATGTATCTTGAAGCTAAATTAATTTCATAGAAGAAGAACTGAGTAAGATAGAATCAAAATATGTTTTAGTTGAAAATAAGTTGAATATGGTGAAATAATAATTAAAAAAAATCTTCATAATTCAATGATGAATCTTCCTCAATAATAGAAACTTATAGAAAAAAATAAAAATAAAAATATACATGAAAAGACTTAAAATGATAAATCCATTTTTATTAATAGTACAGGTGTGAATAAAAATACTGGTAAAGTTTGGGATAGAAATAGTGATAAGAAAAATTCATATACATATAAGGAAAGATGAAAATTGCTAATTTTTTATCTTTCCTAAAAATAAGTCAGTTTAGATGTAAACCGTATAGAAAAATAGAAATTATGGATAATATATTTTTGATAAAATATCTATTATAACATAATATAGAGGTTTAATGGGTATTGTTGATTCCATGTGATGTTTGGGCTCAAATCCTATACTTTTTTAGTACATCATGTGTCTACCTGGAAGAAGATATAAATTAAGTGGAATGATAAAAAAATAAAGAAAAGTGAACTAAAAAGAAGAATATGAACTATAATTCTTTATGTTTAGCACTTAAAATGTGTATAATGTCTTATAAGATATTTTTAGAAGATGTGATCAACCAAGTTATTATGATTATAAATTTATGAATAATATTCTCGATCAACTATCCTCTAGAGAAAAATGATAATGAATTTCAAAAGTAAAAATATGAATAAAAATCTCTTATAGTGGAAGTTTCTTTGAAGGATATTAAAAGAGGATGACCCTGGAGACTTGACAATTGGTGTTTTTCACATATGACTAGAGACACCAAAATATTTAAAAATATGGAAGAACATGAAGGTGGAAAAATTAAATTTGACAATTAAAGTTACTTGAAAATAAAATGTTTTTCCACTACTAAAATTGAGTTAAAAGGGATCATATGAAAAGTTGTTTTGTTTATTGAAGGGGTAAAAAACAATTTAATTAGTGTGAGTCAACTCTATAATAGGAAATCATGTTTTTTTCATAAGAACTCATATTTCATCATGAATTCAAAAAATGTAAAAATCATTACTATAGGTGACTGAACAAGTGGAAGATTATTTCAAAATTGAAATCCATAAAATTTATGCTATATGAGTTCCATAGATGAGAATGATTTATGGAATATAATAATTATACATATTGGATAAAGGAACTAGAGTAGGATCTCTAAGCATGATGTGATGAGTAACCTTCCCAAAATCAAATGGAAATAAATTTTTTTGTGAAATACATCAAAAAGGGAAAATGGTTTAATGGTCTCACAAGTGAGTAGATATTTAGTATAATGGAATTCTAGAAATTACACATTCTGATGTGTATGTCCCAATGAGACATAATTAAACCAATGGAAATTTTTATTTCATTTCATTCATTTATAATTTCACCTAGAGGACAAATATATTTTTCATGTGTTATAAGTCTATAGCTCTTCAAATGTTCAAATTTTTTTGAAGATGGGTTTGGAGGGAGTATGGTGTATACATTAAGAAGATGAGGTCAGATGATAGAAAAGAGTACACAGACATTGATTTTGACATATATCTATCTAATTATTTAATAAAACATAAATATATCACACTATACACCCACTAATGGAATTGTGTAGATGAAAGAGAAAATAGGACCACAATAGTTATGAGAAGAACCATACTAGAAAAAAATAACCTTTTAAAATTATTTTAGAGAGAAGCTATTTTCCCATCTATACACATTCAGAATAGATGGTTTTTGAGGCCTCAAATTCATTTTAAACCATATGATATATGGACCAAAAAAAAATCCAATTTTCAATTAATTTAAAGTGTTTGTAATTACTTATAACATGAATACAAAAAAACGATCTGGGGAAGTTTTAAGAAAAGGAAAAAAATAAAAAGAATCTTCATGAGCTACCTTATGAATGGAAGTGGCTATAAATATAGGAAATCAAATTAATTAAAGTAGGTAGAGTGTTATAATGTTAAAATAATTGAAAACTAGTACAAAAATAATGTGATTGTTATGTATGGTTTTGATACAAATGGAGTTATAAACATATAGATTTCACTAAAATAGATTGAAGACCACGTAGAAAGTGAGTTGAATATAATTGAAATTTATTTTGACCTGTCTTCAGATGATAAAGATACTAAAAATATGAGTATGAGATATCATAGTTATAAAAATCATGTTGATGTAGAGAATATTTTTGGAAACCCAAAATCACAAGTCCAAATTAGATGGAAATTGAGACTAAAAATTCAAACTACACTCATTTCAAAAATAAAACTACACACAATTTTTTAGGTAGCTGACCATAAAGAATGGATCAATGATATAAATTAGGTGCTTGATTAATTGAAAATAAATCTACATAAAATCTTGTGCCAAGACCTAATAATATAAATGTGATTGTTAAAAAGTGGGGTTTGTTAAACAAGTTGAATGAAAAGGGTGAAACCTCAAGAAATAATGAAATGCTAGTGTGAAAGTGTTACACTTAGATGTAATGATTTTAATTTAAAGAAAACATTATACCCATAGTAAGAATTGATACCATTATAATGTTCTTAGTAAAGACAGTCACATACATTATAAGATATACCAAATAGATGTGAATTATACATTATTTAATGGTGACCTAGAAGAAAACGTATTCATTTAAAAACTTGAGGGACTTATCATTGAAGAGGATGAAACAAGATTGTTGGAACCCTTATTTTAATGATCACAAAATCATGTTTATTATGATATTAATGAGTTTTATGTGTTATGGAATCATTTTAAAATATAAGAGAGAGTGATGAAATTTTGGATAAGTATGACTCACCGTTGAGGACGAGTCACTGCCAAGGATGACTCACCATCATACATGAATCACCATTGAGGTTGAGTCACCATTAGTAATGAATCACCATTGGGGATGACTCACCATCAGGTTGACAATTTGGTTAAGTGTGAGAAAGACTCCCCACCAAAGGATGAATTTCCATTGAACCATAAATTTGAAAAGGTGTTGAAAACACCTTCTATTGGAGATGACTCAAAGAAATTTGACAAAGTATAGAAAAAAACCTTCTGTTAGAGGTGACCTATGAAAATTTGGAAAAGTGTCAAAAATACCCACTTATAGAGAGTATTCACCGTTGAAGATGACCTTCTATCAGAATGGAAATATGGAAAAGTTTTGGAATGACCTACCACTAGATGAATCACTATTGAGCCAAACTCACCGCCAACCTAAGTCATCTCTAGATATTGTCACACCATTAAAGAGGACTCACCACCACTATTATATTTATTTTTAATTAAATAAGAATAAGGGATATATTATTTTATTTAATGTTGTGAGTTATTTTAATGATTGTTATTAATCTATTGAATAGATTCATTAAATAATGTGTCAGCCATGAGTATAGGGATGTAGGATATCCGAATGAATATTCTTCACATGGAAAATCTTGCATGATTTTGTTAAATTAAAGAGACGACTATATTATGAAAAGAAATAAATTAGATCTATACAAATAATTGTACAAACATAAAGATATTCAAATACATGTGATGAGTGACACTTGATGAGATCTTACATGATTCATATTTCTTACACACGATTGAGTAAGAGTATATCTTCTAAAACATTCAGTTCCTTCCCAAAGTCAGAAAACAAAAGAGTTTACGACATTCTATTTTTCTATGATTTTTCCAAAACTCGACTCGAGCTTCAATTTAAGATACTTTTATGGAGTCATAATCTATAGATAATATTAGATAGAGAAACACATTCATTATAAATATTTTTATTTTCTATTTATATATTTTTTATTTAAATTACAATCAGCATGGTTTATTCTATTTATTTTACCTACACTGACTCTTTCACATTAACTAGAAGATATATGATATATTCTTAAAAGTCTCTTTAACATTGTTTTCCCATGGTGTCATGGAATAGGTATATTTTTTCCTAAGTTTATTTCATTTCCATGGGTATTATGGAAGAGGTTCAGTGTGTCCAGATATATTTTCTATTGTACACCTGATATAGGTTATGGATCAATGATTATTATATATAATCTACTTGTCATTATGGGATTTCACAACAGAGAGGATTTAGTCTCCGCTTGATTCTGAACCTCTTATATTCATTATACTGCTTGTTTTGTTTTTTTGATTTTTTTAATATGATTTAAACTAAATCAGTTTTAAATTAAAAAAACCACTACTTTGATAGTTAGTTTTAATTAGTGTTTTTATAAGGTTGTGATTAAGTAAATTGATTTCAAAAGTTAAAGTATTTTTACATAATTGCTTTAAATTATACATAATCAATATTTTGAGAAATATTTAAAAAGATCATAATTTATATCAATATGATATTTAGATTATATAGACTATTTTAAATATTTGGGGGATTTTATTTAAAATTGATTTTGACAGAAAATTTTATTGGTTACTCAATTCACCCCCTCTTGAGATACTCATTCCGAAAAACATTTGGCATCAAAGGATCTTCAAAATCTTTTCAAATATGATTTTAATTGTTTTATAGATCTTGAATTTATGTTAATTCTAAATTTAATTATTTAAATGGATAACAGAAAAGAATGTTCTTCTACTAATAGAACTCCCTTTTTTAATGGAAATAATTATTCCCAGTGGAAAATTAAGATGAAAATGCATATTGAAAGCATGTATTTTGAAATCTGGTCATCTATAGAGGATAAGTATGAGTTACCTAAGTTTACTAGAAGTACTTGGTATGGTTATACTAAACTTCTTATAATAATAATTATAAAGTGATGAATTATATTTAATGTGCATTAAGATATGAATAATTCAATAGTATTTCTACTATTAAAACTGCTTTTGAAATTTGGTATACTTTAGTTGTTTCACATGAAGGAACTACAGATGTTAAATAAATGATATTGAACACTTACAAAATTTAATATTATACTTTTTAGATGAAACATGATGAGTTAATTTCTGATATTTATCTTAGGTTCAATGAGATACTCAATACTATGAGATATTTGGGAAAACCAGTGTCTAATAAAGACCAAATCGTGAGACTGTTGAGATATATTCCAACGAGATGGAGTGGGACAACTATGTCAATAAGGGAATACCATGACATAAGTAAAATGCCTATGAAATAATTGATTGGGAATATAATGATGTATGATGAAGATCTTAAAGTCAATCGTGAAGAAGATTATGATCCTAAGAGAAAGTCAGTAGCTTTTAAGTCTGCTGCATCCAATCAGACATAGAAATAAAAGTTACAAGATTAAATATATAGTGATAATTAATCACTAGTGGATAGTGATAAAAAAATAACCCATCTAGCCTGATGGTTTAAGAATTTATATATGTAGAATAAGTTATTTAGGAAACAAAAATACAAAGGAAATTATGATAGTAGAGGAACTTGGAAAAAGGATTAAAAAATAGATTACAACTAAAATGGTATTACCTATTATGAATAGAAGAAAAAAAGGACATGTTAAGACTAACTGTTAAAAGTTGAAATACAAGAAAAAGTATGAGGATAATGGCATGAAGTATAATAAATATTTGAAAGACACATGAAGTTCCTATGAGGACATCTCCTGTGACTCAGAATCAACTCATGAATGGAATCCTGATAGAGAAAACACGTGCTTCGTGAAAAATGTATCTATGGTACCAAATATATCTTCTGTACATAATTCTGATCACTTTGAAAATGAAAATGATGATGAAATGAAAAAAGAATAAATGTTCGAATACTTCAAAATTCATGAGGATAATTTTAATTAACTTAATGGTAAATACAGATTTATGATGAAATAACATGTTTTATCTACCATTATTTGAACAAATCCCACAGTAGAAAAAGAGAATAATGCTCAATGGTTAAAGGAATATACTATATTGAAAATTTCAAATGAAAAACTTAAGAAATATGTGGAATGATTTTTGAATGGTAGATAAACTATAACTAAAATATTTAGAAAAAAGTTACTCCTAAATATATTACAGGTATAGGTTATCAACCTCGACAGAGAAGAGTTGTAAGAGAAATTTTTTTATTAAGTATAATTATATAAATTCTTCTACTATTTATTTTTCATATGGACTTAATAAATTTTTTATTTAAAAAAGTTTTCAATATGATTATAGGAAACCTATTAAAAAAATTTGGGCTCTTAAGGCCCAAATCACTAACATATCTATACCCAATAAAATATGGGTAACAAAATCATTCCTTGTATAAACTTTGTTTTGTAGAAAATATTCCTAGATCCTATATAAATCTATGGTATTTGGATAGTGTATATTTGAGGAATATGATAAGATATTAGTCAATCTTCAAGTACCTCATAATGGTTGATGGTGTTCATGTCACCTTTGGTGATAATGCTAAATGGAAAGATCATTGGACTTAGACAAATTGGTAACACAATCTCAGTTTTCATTTCTAAAGAACTATTTATTGATGGTTTAAAATTTAAAATTTATTAGAATATCACAATTATGTGATAATGTTTTTTATGTTATGTTTGTAAAAAATTCTTTTAATTTTTTTAATTCCAAAAATTCTTTAGTATTTACAGCTTTAAGAAACGATGATGTCTATATTAATATTAATTTTTTGGTTTCTCAAAATGTTTTCTTCTTAAGCGCCTTTATTAAAGAATATGAGCTTTTGAATAGGAGATTTGTCCACTGTAACATTCATTCACTTAGAAATATTACTAGGAAAGGGTTAGTCAGGGATCTACCCAAACATTAATTATTAAATGAAAAATTCTGTAACCCCTATCAAAAAAGGAAACAACACAAAATTTATTTTAAATTAAAAAAAGAAGTTTTTACTTATTAACCTCTTGAGTTGGTTCATATAGATTTATTTGGACTATCTAGAGTTTTTATTTTAAATGGGAATCACTATGTCTATGTACATGTACTTTTAGATGAATTTAATAGGTATACTTGGGTATTATTTTTAGCTCACAAAAGTGAAGCTTGTTCTTATTTTACTAAGTATGCTAAATCTGTAGAAAACTGAAGTGTACTTAGAATTAATACCTTAAGAAGTGACCATTGTTGTGAGTTTGAAAATCACAAATTTGAATCCTTTTTCTAACAAAATGGATATAATCATAACTTCAATGATCCTAGGACCCCTCAGTAGAATGGAGTTATCGAAAGAAGAAACAGAATGCTTCAAGAGCTATCCTGATCTATGATTAATGAATATGAATTGCCTATCTACTTTTGGGAAGAGGCTATGAACACAACCTACTATATAATTAATAGTGTTTTAATTAGACCTATCGTAAAGAAAACCCTTAATGAAATTTGTAATAGTAGATAGAATAAATTTAATTACTTTATAGTTTTTGGTTGAAAATTATTTATTCTTAATACTAAGGATAATATTTATGAGTTTTCATCCCAAAGGGATGAATTTTTTTCTTTGGTTATTCAAATTATAGTAAATCCAATAGAGTTTTTAATGAAATAACCAAGATTGTGGAAGAGTTTTTCCATGTAAAATTTTATGAGAAAGATCCACATGAACCAAAAATACCTTTAGAAAACCTTGAGGATGATTTATACACTTTGAAAATAAATTCCAAACCTGCTAATTCTACTATAAAGCATTCAGAAAAATCATTTAGTTCAGAGGAACATCAAGTCACTACCACAAAACCAGGCAAGGCAGGCACCTACCATTATCAGTTCTAATGGAAAATCGCTGATAAAGGGGTAGGACTTTATCAGTTCTAGATAAAAGCACTGATAAATGTATTCTTTATCAGCGCTAAAAAAGCACTGATAAAGGTCCACCCTTTATCAGCGCTTGTTTTAGCGGTGATAAATGATACATTTATCAGCACTTTTCTTAGCAATGATAAATGTTACATTTAACAGCGCTTTACTTCATATGAAATTATTATATTTATATTCAAAAAATAATGTTTATTATATACATTAAATAAAAAACACATGTTATAACTAAATAAATATATATATATATATATATAATTAAATACTAATAAGATTAATAATAAATATATTTATTAGATTTATAAGATTTATTAGATTTATTAATTCATTATATTTATTAGATTTATTAATTCATTATATTTAATATATATATTTAATATATTTGTTTATATTTAATGTATTTGTTTTATTTATAAATATATAATACTTTTTAATATATATGTATAATTAAAATTATTGAACATATATGTGTTTTCTAATGAATTGGGGTCAATGAATATATCATGCATATATGTTATGTGATCATATATGTGCATGAATAATGTTCATTTATAGATTATAATTACATATCACATTGATGTGTTATTGATTTATAATTCATTATGTTACCCATATAATATATATGTTCTAAAAAATGTACACTTATAATTAAAATTACATTATATTAAAAAATAAATATATATTTTATTATATTTTCAATGATATATATATAAATATACCTTTCAAATACATTTGAAATTATAATTATAATTAACTATATATAATTAATATATTTATAATCATTTAAATATATATAATTAATATATTTATTTTATATATTTAGATGATTATAAATATAATAACTATATTTCTTATAATTTTATAAGTATAAATAAAGATATATTTATTTAGAGTTATAATTATTAACAAATATATATATATTTATCATAAATATAATTTTAAATAAATATATAATAATATAAAAAATTTATTAAATTTATACATTTATCAGCGCTGATAAAGTATGGATTTACCAGCGCTACAAAAGCGCTGATAAAGTGGGTCTTTATCAGTGCTAAAATGAAAAGCGCTGATAAAGACACCCTTTATCAGCGCTATAAAAGCGCTGATAAAGTCCTACCTTTATCAGTGCTAAAAAAGCGCTAATAAAGGGGGTCTTTATCAGTACTATTAATTTTAGCGCTGATAAAGACCCCCTTTATCAGTGTTTTTTACTAGCGCTGATAAAGGTCCCCACAAGATTTATAAATGCCACCGGGTCCTCCTCATCCTCCCCGCACCCTGTCAAGCTCTCATAGAAGCCCTACCCCATGCCTACGCCGCTGCCTCCTCCCCCCCACTGCCTCCTTATCCTCCTCCTATGCTGCGGCCTCTGCTTCATTCTCCTCCTCCGGTGCCTACTGCTCCTCCTCCTCCTCTTGCTACGACTCCTCCTCCCCACACCCTGTCATGATCTCGCAGAAGCCCTACCCTGCACCTCTGCCGCTGCCTCCTCTCCGCCACTACCTCATTATCCTCCTCCTCTACCATGGACGCCGCCTCATTCTCCTCATCCAACGCCTACTTCTCCTCCTCATCCTCTTGCCGTGGCTCCTCCTCCTCCTCCTCCTCCTCTACCGCGACTCCTACAACTCCTCCTCCTCTGCCACAACTCCTCCTCCTCCTCCACCATGGCCTCCTCCTCATCCTCCTCCTCCTCCACATCTTCCTCCTCCTCCTCCTCTGCCTACTCCACTGCCTCTGCTGCCTCTGATCTACCTCTGCTGCCTTCGTTGCCCCCGCTGCCTCTACTGCCTCCGCTCCCTCCGCTCCCTCCGCGCTGCCTCCATGCTACCTCTCCTGCCTCCGCTTCCTCCACTGTCGATGCCTCCTCCTCCTCCACCACTGTGTCCTCCTCCTTAAGGTTACTAAAATTGAATTTTCATGAATTAGTTATGTTTGAATTTATTTTCAATATTGAGATTAATTATGATTTGGCGTGATTCTTGTGTGTGATGCTTGTGTGTGTGACACATGTATATGTGGTTGGTTACTTGCTTGATCTTGATTATCTCTCCCCACTATAGAGTTGTGATGGAAAACTGAATAGAGAGAGCATTTTTTTCTGAAAGGTTGTTACACTAGATTAGGATTTCACTCCGACTAGTGGCCCTTAGTATGGATCTTTCTCTGATTTTGGATACTACCCCATAGTTAGTCCAGGTAGGGTTTGAATCGTCTATGTTGGTGAATTCATGTCATCAGGTGAGGCATGCCAACGTGATGAGACATATGTTTAGTATTTTCTATATTGTACACTATATTGTACACTATTCTCATTAGGTTCGAAAAAAATGAACCTTAATAGGGTTTCTACCAATTCCTGCCCAGTACCCACTCTCTCTGGGTTGGGTCATATACCGATTTAAATATCACATCCTTTCTTATAACATAACAGTGCCACCAACCTCTCACATTGGGTGTGATTAACATATCCTCTAATTCCACAACATAGTAGC
Organism: Viscum album; assembly: GCA_963277665.1. Lineage (NCBI taxonomy): Eukaryota > Viridiplantae > Streptophyta > Magnoliopsida > Santalales > Viscaceae > Viscum > Viscum album. The sequence goes on from OY728127.1 coordinate 2,022,542,020, forward strand.
TACTCCCCTCTCACTTACGGTGGGTATCACCATCACATCACATAAAAAACAATTTGAGGAGGGAATATCTATAGACAACCTCTCACAAAACTACTCCAAACGAATACTAAGTGATCCCCATTTCTATATCTCACATCATATTATCATAAATAAAATGATCTAAGGAGGGAATCACAATATCCAACCTCTATCACAAGTCAAAATGCACCATCAATAGGTGGATCCCATGGAAGTCCCGCAATAATCCCTTTTGACCAATGCCTTATCACTCAAAGTAGGTTCCTACCAACACCTTACGACTTAAATAAAGGCCATACATCTTGTCTCATGCCACAAAACATATAAATAGTAATATAATGAGGGTATCTAGATAGCCAACCTCTTGTACTAGCTAAACCACATTATCAATAGGTGGGCCCCATGGATGATCATACTTCAACTAGGTAAAAGTAATATGAAGCCCCAATATCTTAGTCGGTCTGACCATAAATGATAAAAGTCACCATCCATTTAGCCTTTCATAATAATATCCTTAAAACCATCTTGGTTATACATAAAAATTATTCCCAACCTATCAACATTATAATTCCGCCTATAAGGGAATCTACTAGGTTCTACAAACCTGACCCATCTCAACTCATTGATACCAACACACACTCATCTCTACATGGTAATGTCACAACCCACATGATATACTTGATCTAGGCCTCGATAGTCTAGTCTATATCATCTTCTAATTCCCATATTAAAACTCATTAAAACTAAATAATGACCATCCTAAGAAACTCACACTAAGAGCCTTGGATACCCTATGCTAAGTCATCCAGACTATTACCATGACCCTCACTTAGGTACTATATCATATCTCCCCTTGGAGGTCTCTTAATCAAATTATAAGGAGGAAATCATCAATGTCACACTTCACCAATCCCTATATGGAATATCCTACTCATCACACACACCATGACTCTTATATATCCTTAATAGGGTGTTCCCCATCATACCTGAGATATAAAACTATATTATCCATCTTCTTTAGGCCTAAGACTCTAATACCTACTCAAATAGCCTTAGAAATCCTAACTAGGATATAAAAATCTCATACCAAACCCGATCCTCTCATAAAAACAACTATAAACCTCCCCTCCATGGAGACATAATCTCTGGATGATCTCAAAATCACAAACATTCAACAGAACCCTCACTCTCTCTTGGTGGATCAAAAACACCCTATTTATTTACCTAGGTTGCTCTTGATTTCTATCCCTTTCACTGGAACACATATACTCATGGATGAATGCACAATCATGCATAAATTGGAACATGGTTTTGTATTATAGAGTCCACCTACCTCAAAAAATAGAGTAACCCCCTCACCAAGATCAACTCATCCTCAACCAAGACTATACATGACTTATCTAAACTTGTACCAATTATTGAGACCCAATCTCAGGTCACAATTCCCAAATAATTAATTATATAAACTTATAATTAATTATTCACCTTAATATAAATAGGAATAATATTTTAAAAACTCACTGGGAAACACAACACCACCTAAACCACACAAAACATGGTGCGTTCATCATATGAGGATAACCTCTAGCCAATACAAACAAAATATACATCATCTGAATTCATTTGAAGATGATATAGGGAAATCATCACACAAATCCTAGTTAAAATCATCCCAAATCATAGGTAAATAAAGGATAATAGTAATGAAAGAAGTATGAGGGAATAAATCACTAACACACTATAAAAAACTCCCAAGAACCACCCCTCATTAGGGGGGATCGAAGAGAGGAAGAGAATGGATGAATCCCATAAACCACCCATGATTTTCTATTAATGAGCATGACCCCCACCATTTTTGAAGTATCTAGTTGTTTATCTAAATTATACTCATATTCCTTCTCCCCTAACCTATATACTTATCCTTTGGATTTCAAATAGGATGAATATAAATAAAGAATGGATGAATGCCAATCGGTTGAAAAAAGAGTATGAAGAAGGTGTGAAAGAGTTTATCATGTTTGCAAAAGATCATGTATATGACCCTTATCAAATCATTTTTCTGTGTTTACTCTATTTTTATTCAAAAAAAAATACTCCAGAGGAGTTGGAAGAACACTTGATCTATCACGGAATAGATTAGAGTTATACTAGTTGGAATAAACACGGGGATACAAAGAATGTAGGTAGTGGCTGGGATAACACTGTATTTTATGGATGATCTGATATGATTACAAGAATGAACAATAAAGATGACCATATGGTGGATTTGATTACAGATTTGAATTGTGATTAAGATCTTATTGAGGAAATGAAAAGGACCGTCGAAGATAAACTTCGTGATTGCCCAAAATTGTTTGAGAAGTTAAAAAGTTGTGAAAAGATTCCATTGTATATATACAACACTGTCATCCATACTAAAGCTATATAATTTGAAAGAAGACAATGAATGGAATGGTGCTAGTTTTATGGAACTACTTTCTCTCATGAATGACATGATCCCAGAAGATAATGAGCTCCCGAGCCGAACATACGACACCAAACGAATGCTACGCTCATTGGGTATGATCTCTAAAATAATACACGCCTGCCCGAATGACTGTATACTATTTCTCTTGGACCAAAAATCACTTAAATAATTCCCAAAGTGTGGGGTTTCTCGATACAAGAAAGATAAATCCAATCCTACTAAAGTTGTATGGTACTTTCCAATCCTTCCAAGGTTTGGGTGCTAATATGGAAGTGAGGAGATTGCAGGAAAATTGACATGGCATGTAGATACAAGAATTAAAGATGGGATACTACGTCACCCAGAAGACTCTCCTCAGTGGAAGAGAATTGATCATGATTTTCCTAAATTTGGAAATGAGTCGAGAAACCTTCATCTTGCATTATCTACAGATGGAGTGAAACCTTTTGGTTTTCAAAGGAAAAGTCACAGTACATGGCCAGTTATGTTGGTAAATTATAACTTAGCATTGTGGTTATGCATGAAACGAAAATAAATCATGTTATCTATGCTTATATCAGGAAAAAAACAACCAGGTAATTATATTGTTGTTTATTTAGCTTCATTGATCGAAGATTTGAAATTATTGTGGGATTCATGTGTTACATTGTACGATGCTTACAAAAAAGAAGACTTCCCTTTGAGAGCCATGTTGTACGGGATGATCAATGAATTCCCTGCTTATAGAAATTTTTCAGAATATATAATTAAAGGAACTCAAGGGTTTCCCATTTTCGAACAAGGTACACAATCAATTAGGTTGAAACATTCATCAAAAACCGTGTTTCTAGGACATCACAGATTTCTACCCCGACGATATAAGTACCGATCTTGGACGACATCATTCAATGGAAGTTCAAAAGAACGTAGATCACCGTCTCCACTAACAGGTGATCAATTGTTTGAGAAAGTTAAAAATGTGGACACTACTTTTGGTAAACTGGCTTCGAAAAACCTTACGAAAATCGGTTGAAAAAATAGATCATTTTTTTTGAATTACAATACTGGAATTGTCTATATGTTAGACATTTTGTTGATGTTATGTATATAGAAAAAAATGTATTTTATAGTGTCATTGACATATTTCTAAATACACTGGGCAAAACAAAAGAAATAATTAAGGCTAGGTTGGACATGGTTGAGATGGGAATACGAGAAGAGTTGGTGCCAGTGAAGGGTGAAAAATGAACATTTCTTCCTCCTTCTACTTACACTCTTTCCTTATAGGAAAGATATCAGTTTTGCAACTTCTTGAATGAAGAAAAGGTTCTAGAGGGGTATTCGTCAAATATCAGGAACCTCGTGTCAATGAGAGACTTGAAGTTAAAAGGTCTAAAATCACATGACTACCATGTTTTGATGAAATATCTCATTTCTATTGATTTAAGTTGAATTTTTCCCAATAATTTCCACCATAAATTAACGAAACTGTGTTTTTTCTTCAAAGCTATATGCAGCAAAGTTATAGACCCGACGAAATTTCCAACTATGGAAATAGAAATTTCCTTCATATTATCTGATTTAGAAATGTTCTTTCTGCCTTTATTTTTCGATATGATGGTTAATTTGATGGTCCACTTGGTGATGGAGATTCAACTATGTGGTCCTGTACATTACAGATAGATGTACCCCATTGAACGATATATGAATATTTTGAAATGGTATATCAAAAATTGAATTCAGCCAGAGGGTTGTATTGTGGAGCGATATATTTTTGTGGAAGCTGTTGAATTCTATACCGAATACATGTCTGGTGTGGAAAGCATTGGACTACTGAAATCTCATCACACTGGGTGGCTTGAGGGTGAAGGAATTTCTGGAAGACAGGTTGTCACAATCAATATTACAGATCGGAAGCAGGCCCACCTTTATGTTTTGCATAAGAGTTTCAATGTTGACCCATATGTTGAAACCCAAAAATAAATTCTTAGGTATTTGAATCCATCTAGGGCTGAAAAATGGATATTTGATACACATAATCGATAGTTTATAGGATGGTTTCAGGACCATATTTTTATGAAGTTAGATGAAAATCTAGAGTCAATTTCAGAACGACTTAGATGGCCAGCCGGAGGACCAAGTGTGTATGTATTATCTTACAATGCTTATGTAGTTAATGGTTATACATTTTATACTAATGAACATGATGAAGACAGTACCATGCAGAATAGTGGGGTTACACTTGTGGCTTAAGCGATGCATGTTTCCAGTGCTAAGGACAGAAATCCAATTTATGCGAACATGTCATACTTTGGCATCATCAAAAAAATATGGGAGTTGGATTATATGGAATTCCAAGTTCTGATTTTTCAATGAAAGTGGGTTGATAATAGGAGTGATGTTAAAATAGATGAATTGGGATTCATGAAAGTTGATTTCATTAAGGAAGGGGAGAAAGAAGAACCGTTTATAATGGCATCACAAGTAGTGAAATTATTTTATATTCCAGATCCCGCAAACCGAAACTGGTCAATTGTTCTGTTATCGATGAAAACAACTAAAGGGTCAGATGAAAATTAAATGGAGGATGAACCTTTCATTGGGACTTCTCAATCATTTCGTAGTGGTCCCAATGTAGAAGACGTTTTGTATGTCAGAGGAGACCAAAATGAAGGGATATAGATAGTCGATAGAGGGGTAAAATCCCTTTAGCCTTAAAAAAAGAGAGTTCAATAATTAGGTTATTTTTTTATTGTAATATAGATTTTGTTCCATTATGTTATTATATGTTCGTTGTTGATTTTATGTGATCTAAATTAAATGTTAAACCACTTCTGCAGATAATGACTTCTACACCTACTGATGCACCCAATCCCGAGACACAATAGGTTTCTCAACCTATTGCAGCTGGTCCCACTGTTGAGGTACAACAGGTCTCTCAACCTGTTGCAGTTGGTCCCACTGCTAATGTATAATAGTTTTCTCAACCTGTTGCTGCTGGTCCCACTAATGAGGTACAACAGGTTTCTCAACCTATTGTTGCTGGTCCCAGTGCCGATGTTGTCCCTTCAGAGAAACATAATGATGATGCAGAAACCGAGGAAATGGTAGGCAATGAAACCCCAATGGCACAAAAAAACAGGTGTGCCGTAGTTTGATAGTTTTAGCCAAAATCATTAAGGCAAAAGCAAAAGGCATCAAATATGAGGTGGGTTGGAATAAGTGAGGCCAAAATGTAAACCCCAACAAAGCCATGTTTAGTAGCTACATTGGAATCTTCACTCGTAAACACGTGCCGATTGATGTAGAGTCGTGGCACCATGTTGTTAGCGGGCTGAAAAAATTAATGTTAGAAGAGATTACGGTAACATTTCAATATCATTTATTTAATTTATTAAAATAAAATAAAATAAAATACTGAAATATTGACTAACTCTTCATCATCTCTTGCAGAGTGAATTTATAGTAGATATCTCACACAAATAATATGTATTAAGACTGGCAGGAAAGGTTCATAGAGGCTTTTGCACCATTTTAACAAAATGTCATCTGAAAGATACTGAAGGGAAAATCAAGCCGCACCCACCTACTCTTTATGCACACTTGATATCCTAAGGAGCATGGGATGCGTTTTGCAACTGTCGTACGGAGCAGAATTTTCAGGTACATTGTGTTTGATAACACGTTGTTTAACGTTTCTTGTATTCATCACTTTGATTGACAATTTTTAATTTATGAAACAATAACTGAGTGATGGAAATAATGAACGGGCAACAAAACCTGTTTACCCCTACCATACAACAAGGCTAGGGTACACTTCAATTGAAAAACAATTGGTACATATTTTAAAAGTACTTTAATACTTTTATGTGACATAAAACAACACTTTAAACATGTTTCTCTGTTTATATGCAGATTGATGAATCAAAATACCAAGCCACTTCCATCCCACGCCATGTGCTATGGAAGGAGGCTCGTGTTAATAAATAGGGTAAACTGGTAGATGAAAATGCACAAAAAGTGTGGGAAAAATGTGTAAGTATGACATAATATAAATTTGTTTTTCTTTAAATAAATATTACATAACGATGATTACTTATTTTCCCACATTTTCTATTTGACATAGTCACAGGAATCAACAACACCTGCACCAGATGCATACATACTTTCAACGGCCTTGAAACCGCCAGAACAGTATGGCCACGTCCGAGGTACGGGTTTTGGGGTGACACCCCAGACATATTTTTAGAAAAAAAAACAAGAGGAGGAAAAAACTAAAGAAATGAAAATGATGAGAGATAGACTAGTTACCCTTGAAGAAAAATTCCAATGTCCGGGAGAGTTGCTAGCAACTTTGATGGGGGATATGTGAAGAGAAGAAACAACTCAAGAACAACCCATGTTAATAGATCCCACCCCACCCCCACCAGCTTTGAGGCAAGCCATTCCTCTCAACGACTTGACTTAACTGACGTAAGCAATGTTCTAATATTTGTTTCTGTGAAATATGAATCACATAGACATTGATACCTTTCTTGTAATGATATTCTACAAGGTGAAAATGACTGTGATTTATATCTATCAACTCCAACCCATCGCCTTGTAGAGAGGGCTACGATGTTCAATATGTAGAATGAAATGCTACACTCCCGACCACTTCCAACCAGTCATGTCAAAGTGTTGATTAATGTATCTCATGAGCCAAGTGCCGAGCTACCCATGCCAAATGACGATGACAACATTCATTCAGTGGAAAAAGATATTGGGACATTTGTTTCATGGCCATCGAATCTTTTAAAAAAACATGCTAACCAGGAGGTATTTATTTCAAATTCATTTTTCAAGTAGAACCTTTAAAATTTAATTAGAAAAGGGCTGAACCGATGAATGTTATTACAGAAGGACAAAATGAAGGAGCTAAAACGAAAGAGAAGTTTAAAAGGATCAACCAACCGATCAAAATGATCTACGGAGAGCACCTTCACCCCGCCCATTCTATATCCACATTTAATATCATTTCAAGATCATGTGGATACAAAAATGAAAGGCAGAAATAATCACACATTTTTTTTGTGAAAAAGATATGTACGAAGAGGAAACATTAGATTTTGTTAGTGATGACACTGTAGCTGAAATGATCACATACGACTGGATAGGTGCCTCAGTTATAAATGTATACATGAGGTATGTTTTCATGGGTTGATTTTACAGAAGCTGATATACTATGGTAATTATGGATAAATAAATTTCATATTTTTCGAAGGCGTATATATGAAAAACAATTGAAGGGATTTTCCCATGAACACAAATTTGGACTCATTAGTCCTCACACCATGTCTACAGAACAAAAAGAAATAGATTCTGATTTTCAAGTAGAATTAATGTCAAACCTACTCTGAACGTTTCAATGAAAAATTACAACTGACCAGCTCTTTTTAATACCAACATTTCAGGGGTAAAACTCTACATTTTAATCATATCAATTATATTTTCATTTCTATCATTACTTATTCCTTTTGTGTTTTTAGGAAGTATTGGATGCTCATTGCATTCAATTTGGATACTCCAAATATTTATTTTCTGGATTCACGACATGGATATCCAAAAAACTGACCACACATGATGCAGATTGGAAATTTTTAATACAATAGATCCAACATTTTAGAACTAAATATCTAGTTATATAATTTTTATTATCTTTTAATGAGGATTTTGTTATGATAGGGCGGTGTATGAAAATCATCTAAAGGCTAGAATGAATCCAGGGCCTAAGGACGAAAAGGCGCACGAGATCTACAAATAGAGAAGTATCAGGGTATATATAATTATATTGAACTATACAAATACATATCAAAACAGAATAGTTATTTTTATCACTGTTTCTGCAGTGTCTGAAACAAACAAACGGAAAGGACTGCGGTTATTATGTTTGTAAATTTATGAAAGAGATCATATTTCATGAACAAACTAGCATCCCTAAAGAGGTATTTTTGAAAATAATTACTAGTTTATTTAAAATAATAATTAATCCTTTGTGTATTTATATTTTTTCAGTACTACTATGACTATCACAAAAACTCCTATTCATAAGATGATATAGATGTGTTTAGAAACGAATGGGTAGCGTACCTGATGGAATAATGTAAAAAAATAGGACAATGAAGGTGAATTTATAAAGCTTATGTTATATTTATATGATCATTGATATATCCCTTGTTTACACTTATTGAGAATCTATGATAACCCTTTCTTATGTTTCATATCCTTAGATTATGAAGAATGATTTTAGAAATGATTTGAGTTTCTAGTAAAGAATAACTTAATGAGAGACTATTATGAACTACTGACATACTGAATACCATGAAAATGCATTCAGACTGTTTTTATACATTAGGACAATGATCCATGAGTCATTTGTGATGTGTACGAATCAACCGCACCTCAATCTGATGCACGATGTGACCAGTATGGCTAAAAGTGTCTGATATCAGTTTAAAATTGACATTAACTTTAGAAAACAACACAAGTGACACAAGAAAAACTGAGAAAATGCGTTTGGATTGTTTTGATACATTAGGACAACAATCCATGAGTATTTTTTGATGTGTAAGAATCAACAACACCTCAATCCCATGCATGGTGTGACCGGTATGGCTAAAAGTGTCTGATATCAGTTTCAAATTGACATTAACTTTATAAAACAACACAAGTGACATAAGACAAACCGAGAAAACACTTTAGGATTTTTTTTATACTTTAGGAAAATGATCCATGAGTCATTTTTGATGTGTACGAATCAACCACACCTCAATCCGATGCAAGGTGTAACCGGTATGGATAAAAGTGTCTGATATCAGTTTGAAATTGACATTAACTTTAGAAAACAACACAAGTGACATACGGAAAAGGGAGAAAACACATTCAAATTGTTTTGATACTTTAGGAAAACGATCCATGAGTCATTTTTACATGTATGAATCAACCACACCTCAATCTGATGCATGGTGCGACTGGTATGGCTAAAAGTGTCTGATATCAATTTGAAATTGACATTAACTTTAGAAAAAAATACAAGTGACATATAACAAACCAAGAAAACACATTCATATTGTTTTGATACATTAGGAAAATGATCCATGAGTCATTTTTAATGTGTACGAATCAACCTAACCTCAATCTGACGCACGGTGTGACCGATATGGCTAAAAGTGTTTGATATCAGTTTGAAATTGACTTTAACTTTAGAAAACAACACAAGTGACATATGGAAAATTGAGAAAACACATTCATATTTTTTGATACTTTATGAAAAAGATCCATTAGTCATTTGTGACATGTAAGAATCAACCGCACCTCAATCCGGTGCATGGTGTGGCCGGTATGGCTAAAAGCGTCTGATATCAGTTTGAAATGGATATTAACTTTAGAAAACAACACAAGTTAAATACGACAAAACGAGAAAACGTGTTCGGATACTTTTGATACTTTAGGACAACGATCCATGATTCATTTGTGATGTGTATGAATCAACCAAACCTCAATCTGACATATAGTGTGACCAGTATGGCTAAAAGTGTCTAATATGAGTTTCAAATTGACATTAACTTTTGAAAACAACACAAGTGACATACGGAAACCAAACAAACACATTCGGATTGTTTTGATACTTTAGGAAGATGATCCATGAGTCATTTGTGATATTTAAGAATCAACCACACCTCAATATGACACACAGTGTGATCGATATGGATAAAAGTGTCTGATATCAGTTTCAAATTGACATTAACTTTAGAAAACAACACAAGTGACATACGGAAAACCAAGAAAACACGTTTGGATTGTTTTGATACTTTATCAAAACGATAAATGAGTCATTTGTGATGTGTACAAATCAACTTCACCTCAATCTGACACACGATGTGACCGGTATGGCTAAAAGTGTCTGATATCAGTTTCAAATTGACATTAACTTTAGAAAACAACACAAGTGACATATGGAAAACCGAGAAAATGCATTTGGATTGTTTTGATACTTTCGAAAAATGATCCATGAGTCATTTTTGACATGTACGAATCAACCGCACCTTAATCCGATGCACAGTGTGACCGGTATGGCTAAAAGTGTCTGATATCAGTTTCAAATTGACATTAACTTTTGAAAACAACACAAGTTACATATGGAAAACCAAGAAAACACGTTCGGATTATTTTTATACTTTAGGAAAATGATCCATGAGTCATTTGTGACATGTATGAATATATATCACCTCAATATGACACACGGTGTGACCGATATGGCTAAAAGTGTCTGATATCAGTTTCAAATTGACATTAACTTTAGAAAACAACACAAGTGACATATAGAAAACCAAGAAAACGCATTCGGATTGTTTTTATAATTTAGGAAAATGATCCATGAGTCATTTTTGATGTGTACGAATCAACCGCACCTCAATCCAATGCACGATGTGACCGGTATGGCTAGAAGTGTTTGACATCAGTTTCAAATTGACATTAACTTTAAAAAACCACACAAGTGACATACGAAAAACTGAGAAAACACATTCGGATTGTTTTGATACTTTAGGAAAATGATCCATGAGTCATTTTTGAGGTGTAAGAATCAACTTCACCTCAATATGACACACGGTGTGACTGGTATGACTAAAAGTGTCTGATATTAGTTTCAAATTGACATTAACTTTAGAAAACAACACAAGTGACTTATGAAAAAAATGAGAAAATGCGTTCAGATTGTTTTGATACTTTAGGAAAGCTATCCATGAGTCATTTGTGACGTGTACGAATCAAACGTACCTCAATCCGACACACGATGTGACCAGTATGGCTAAAAGTGTCTGATATTAGTTTCAAATTGACATTAACTTTAGAAAACAACACAAGTGACATACGACAAACCGAGCAAATGCGTTCAGATTGTTTTAATACTTTAGGAAAATGATCCATGAGTCATTTTTAACGTGTACGAATCAATCGCACCTCAATATAATCCATGGTGTGACCGGTATGGATAAAAGTGTCTGATATCATTTTCAAATTGACATTAACTTTAGAAAACAACACAAGTGACATACAAAAAACCGAGAAAACATGTTTAGATTGTTTTGATACTTTAGGAAAACAATCCATGAGTCATTTTTTATGTGTACAAATCAACCACACCTCAATCTGATGCATGGTGTGACTGATAAATATTTTCATTAGATAAATAATCAGTATTTATTAAATGAGATAAATCATCCAAAAACATATTGATTTTACATTATTCCCTTTCATTGTTATCAGAATTAAAACATTTGACTTTATCATTTCCATATTTTATTTTCAAATTTCTATATTATTGTATTCTTTCATATTAATGTTTAAATTTATTTCATTATTGTATTACTAAAATAATATTTGTTTTCTTATATAGGTGAATTTTTTTCCTTGAGTTCAGATGCTTTGTTTGGAAAAAAATACCATGGACAACAATTTTTGATAGGGGATCACTGATATCAAAGGATGAAACATTAATGTTTATAAATGTTGTTGGATAATTATAATTGTAACCATGTAAAACATAGTTTTAAATGTATATAGTAGTGTGTTTTTTTGTATTCATGATGTTAAGTAAATGTATATAGCATTTTTTGTCAAAATATTGTGTGTGTTGTGTCGTCTTTCGATTCTTGGTTCGTGTGCAGGTGCTATTTTGTGTAGGTGTGTAGGTGTTGGTTATGCAGGTGCAGGGGCAGGTGCCTTTATCAGCGCTTTTTTGAGCACTGATAAAGGATTCCTTTAACAGTGCTAAAAGAGCGCTGATAAAGGGCCCCATTATCAGCGCTCAAGATAGCGCTGATAAAGTACCCCCTTTATCAGCGCTAAAAAAGAACTGATAAAGGATCCCCTTTATCAGCGCTTTTTTACCACTGATAAAGGTTGCCTTTATCGGTTATTTTCGGAGCGCTGATAAAGGGGACCCCCCTTTATCTGAAACGGCATTAACAACACTTTTCTAGTGCTGTTAATGTCAGTTTTTAGTGCTGATAAAAGGCCAAGCTGTAGTAGTGAGTGTCTAAACCTGAACCTATAGAGGAATATAAAGTGACCATCCCTTATTTTTCTAGAGCTATTAGGACCCTTAAATAACATCTTTTATATGTTATTTTTGGAGTCTTATATTGAGGTACAAAAACTAGATCTTCTCTAAGAAAAACTATTGAACATCAAGCATTCTTTTCACAACTTGAACCTAAGAACATCAATGATGCAACTAATGATGAATTCTAGGTAATGGATATGCAAGAAAAACTTAATAAATTTGAAAGAAATAAATTTTGGGAAGTCATTGATAGAACCAATGACACCTTGACTATAGGAACTAAATGGGTGTTTTAGAACAAGGTTGATTGATTTGGCACAATAGTGAAGAATAAAGACAGACTAGTTGCACAAAGGTATAGTCAAGAATAGTTTATAGACTATGAAGAGTCTTTTTCACCTATATCTATACTTGAATTCATTAGAATAATACTTGCCTACGCAGCACATCTTGATTTTAAACTATATCAATTGGATGTAAAAAGTAGATTATTGAATAGATATATAGTTGAGTATGTTTTTGTTAAATAACCCCTAGATTTAAAAATCCTTCTTTCCTAAATCATGTTTTCAAGTTAAGAAAAGATTTGTATGGTTTGAAATAAGATCCTAGAGCTTGGTATGATATACCTAACTCTTTTATTTTTTAAAAAGTATTTTCAAAAGGTATAGCTGATCCTACCCTTTTTATAAAATGAATTTCAAAATATGTTTTAGTTTTTCAAATTTATGTAGATGAATATATTTTTGGATCTTATAAAAATTCCTTATGTATTGATTTTTCAAAAATGGTGCAAAATGAATTTGAAATGAGTTTAATGGGTTAACTGAAATTCTTTCTCGATTTTCATATTATTCAAAATAAATAAGGAATTATTTTAAATCAAAATAAAAATACTAAATACCTTTTAATTTTTTTTTGTTTTGGATAGCACTAAGAGTAGTGATACTCCTATGAGTACCACCTATAAATTGGATCTTTATTAAGGTGGGAAATTAGTGGATCAAGCCAGTTACATTGGTTTGATTGGAATTCTCCTATACTAAACTGCTAGTCAACCTAACATAATATTTAGTGTGTGTATGTGTGATCTTTTTCAAAAAAACCTAATAGAGTAACATTTAGTTTCTGTAAAAAGTAGTTTCAAATAACTCAAGTATACTACCAATTTAGGGTTGTTCTATCCAAGTGGAAAATAATTTGATCTAGTTAGTTATTTAAATTATGATTTTAGTTTTTTCAAGTTAGATAGAAAAATAACCTCAAGAACATGTCATATGTTGGGTAAGTCTCTAGTTTCTTGGTGTAGTAAGAAAAAACATTCTGTAGCATGGTATTCTAATGAAGCTGAATACAAAGTTGTAGGTTGTTTCTGTGATGAGATTATATTGATGAAACACACATTTCTTGGTTTACCCACCATTGAGTTTTACCCATTTTTGGAATTTATCACTGTTTTTTTACTCACAATTGTGTTTTACCCACCGTTGGTTTTTATCTGTCTTTGTAATTTTTCCCCTTTTCCAATTTTTCATTTTCTTTGTTTAGTCCACCATAGATATTTTAAATTTTATGATTTATTTATTTATTTATTTATTTTATTCAAATGCTATTTCAATTTTAAATTTATGAATCCCTAAATTCCAAAATGATATAAATTTAACATTTGTCTAATTAAAATGCTCACCCTCCTCACGCCTTTTCTCTTAGTCCCTATTGAAAAAATTTATCTACCAACCATAAACCTTCCTTATCCTTTTCCCAAACCATCTGATCCATTATCCATGGTGAGAGTGAAGTGAGCTTTAGTTTCTTCTCTAGACAAGTCAATTCCTTCAAAGAAGCAGAGTGGTGAGCTGAGTCATGCTGATGTTGAGTATGTGATTCCACAACTTGCAAAGAGTGTTTTGATACCCAATAAAGAAGTTCAATATGAATGGATAATATTGAAAAATTCAATGGTTCTAAAAGTTCTATAGGTCCAAGGATGGGTGGAATGATTCTCTAATAACCATTGGCCTTTCTATTCAAGGTCAGTGCATGAGTTCTACTAGTTTGTAGAGTTATATTCTAAAGAAAATTAAAAATTGGTAAGGACAAGAATAAATGGAATTTTTTTTTCTTTTCTTATAGCTAGTGGGTATGTTTTTTAAGAGTTACTCATGAAATATTTAAAAATGATTATCAAGGTACTATTCTAGATTCTATTGAAACTTTAGTTTATGAAGATACTTTGGCTGAGTTAACCAGAGATGGAATTCTAAGAAGACCATTTTTTACAGAACTTGATAGATAATTTCTCCTGATCTTCATGTTTATCCATCATATGGTTTGTCTAATGAAAAATGAATTTTCCACCACAAGGTATCAGGATGTGTATCTACTGTGTCTGGTGGAAATAGGATAGAATATCACATTGTTTAGATATATAATGCTTTACATGATGGATATGTTCAAGACTTATTCTAGATAATTTTATTTAATTTACCCCATGTTTTTCTCTGACATGATGGAGGACAAGTGTTTAGTTAAGGAAGGATAAGATAAAGTAGTGAGCTGTGGATGTTTTTGTTTCATAAGGGCGATCATCAAAAGGATGAAAATTAGTTTAAATACTTGGAAGTTGCAATGGTTGGATGATATTTAAAGTATTTACAATGACTTCAATCCTTTTGATCATCAATCTAGACTAAAGGATCTTATAGACCCTGGCTTAGAGCCAAATGAAGTTGTTGAGTATTCTGATGAATAGGTTGAGGAGGTTTGTACCTCTAATGATAAAGAAAAGGAATTTTTTATATGAATTTAATGACCTATATTTACCATAGATATTCTATATATAATGTCCTGGTTTGGAGTGCCACCCAAAGGTGCCCTGAACCTAGTTGGTCACATGACCTCATGTGAATTTCCCTAAATGCTAGAGGCTACCGACTAGTAGCGAGGGATAAAGTGTATAATGGGGAAACAATGAACTAATTAGATGAGTGTACACAGAAGAAAGAATATAATAAATAGTAGTGGAAGTATTAATACCATACAACAAAGATAAACAACAATAGAATGATAATAATATAACAAATGGAGCATAAAAAAATGATGCATGTCACATGTGTCTTGAAAAGCATCCAAACAAGTCATAATGCTGGAAATACAATACTGAAACCAAAATAAAAAAAATAGTAAACTCCAATAGAATCGCAAGCTTCAGCTTGGTCCTATGCTCTCCACCTCCAACATCAATCAAGTACCTGATGAAGAAGGGTTCTTTCCCTTATATATACCCGCAACCATATAATCTATTTGGGTCTAAAACATGACCCAAACAGGATGTGAGAAGAATCCGACTAGGCAACCACCAAAGATCAATGCCTAACTTTTAGTGAATATATATAGCAGGTAGTATGCATAAATGAAGTAATAAACTAGGAAATACTGAAAAGTAAACAATCCTACAGTTTTTAATTACTTTCATTTATATTTATTATTCATCCGTTGAATCATGTAAACCTTGTGATCTAGCCAAATATCTGTATCCCCTATGTAATAGTAACAAACAAACGTCTCAGAAGACCATCTAAACAAACAATTAAATCTGATTCTAAGCTTGTGATTTAACTTGGTAGACTCATCACAATCATTCAATAACAACCCTTTTGAGAAAGTTCTCACAGTTTAATCCCCCTGGTCTAACATAACAACAATTCATTTAGTAATTACCCTCTGGGTAGCTCTCACGGTCCAACCCATTTGGTCTAATATAAAATTAAGCATTTACAAACGACCACCTAGGTAGATCACGTGGTCAATACCCCTTGGTCAACATAAACATCAATTTGTTTAATAATGACCCTCTGGGTAGCTCTCACCGTCTAACCCTATGGTCTATGACCACCCAATAGCTCTCACAGTCTAAACCTCTTAGTCAACAAAACAACAAAACATACATAGGAGACCTTACCTAGGGAAGCTCTCACAGTCAAATTCCCCTTCGTTAAACTTTCACAATGCTTATCACATGCATCTCATATAATCTTCAAATCCATCCTAACAAGCAAGGTATAGAAAACACGGCAAGGCTAACAGGAATCCTAGAACAAATGGATATAAAATATTCAATAATGGAAACACACCCATAGTGTCCCATAATCAAGGTATATAACCTTATGCATAAGCAACTACCCTTTTATCAATCTACCAAACCATAATAGGTAATAAACAGGGTCTAATTCCAAATATGCAAAACCCCAAATGTGGGTATACGACACTTTTTTCACATATAATCCAAATAAAATCAACTAAATGCACAAAACACCTACCTTGATGTTGTACAATCAAAACTCTTGAACATTATCCCTTGAATTGGCCTAAAACAGTATAGATCTAAAAAAAGGTGAAAAATGTTCAACCTTGAACTACTCACGAGAGAGGAGTAATCAGGAAAAGAGGCTTTAAGGGAATTGATAACTAATTAGTGGGATTCCAACACAACCAAAAATGTCTCAATCAAAGCTCAAATAGAGAATCAGAAGGTGTTTGAAAGTTGTGGCCATTCTGTCGCTATTATATACGTACTGAAGGGAGAAGAAATATGTTTTGGACATTAGACGTGACCCCACTCCGATTCACCAGAAAAAAAATACATGGAATATTCATTAAATGTACATTCCATGTATTAGCCTCAACCAGCCCCACTTTAGGTGGTCTTCCCAGTCACAACATGGTCATGTAATCGGCCTTTACACAGCCAGTACGCGACTATATGTAGTACCCAGGTACACGACATGTACTCATAAGTACACATCGTGTAATCATAAGTACACTACATGTACTTAGAAAATATCTAGTTCTTCCTTTTTATTCAAAAATAACATGAAATAAATATCCATACATAAAAATAAGATCCAGGTTCTTAAAAAATTCCCCCCATTAAATCAATTTGTCCCAGAATTTCCCTTGCAATGGTGGTGGAGAAGAAGCTTCAAACAAATCTGACCACTATGATCATATGTTAGCCTCCCTCTCCCAAGTATCGTACTGTACTCACCCATAATTCCATAACACCCATATAAGAGAAACAGAATGACCACTACACAGCTATATTAATCCACCTCTAACTCAAACTCCTCGGGTTAAAAAATGTGAGATAGTTCTGAAATGTAACGTTGTAGCTGAGAAATATAAAAGATGTCGTGCATAGACCGGTACCTTTGAGGTGACTGTAACTGATAGACAACCAGCCCGAATCTCTCCAAAACCTCAAATGGACCGACTTATCTTGGTGAAATCTTCCCTTGTCTCTTAATCCTCCTGTGTCCCAACCACGACGTGACACGTAAGAAAACCTGATCTCGAACTCCAGAGGTCATCTCTGTCGATTAACATAAGATTTCGGATGAGACTGTGTGACATACATCCTCTTTTGAATCAACTCCACCTGCTTAATGGTCTCCTAGACAAGATGAGGTCCCAACATAGCTGTCTCTCTTGCCTCCAGCCTACATAGGTTTGATCAACATGGCCTATCATACAAAGCCTCACAAGGTTCCATTTGAAACATTGCTTGAAAAATGTTATTGTAGGAAAACTCCACTAGGGGTATGTGTCTCTCCCAAAAGCCCCCGAAATCCAAGACGCATGCTCAAATCATGTTCTCCAAAACCAGAATCGTGTGTTCGTACTAACTATTTGTCTGGGGATGGAAAGTTGTACTCAAAAGTACCTATGTACCCAAATCCCTCTATAGTCCCTAACAACCACAAGAAGTAAAATGGGCACCCATATCTAAAACTATAGAGTGTGGAACCCCATAAAAACGTACAATCTCACAGATGTACAACCTTCCAAGATCATCATCACTGAAGTTTTCCTTAATCGTCAAGAAGTGTACAACCTTCCTGAGCATGTCGATAACAACCCAAACTGCATCATTACCTTGAGACAACCTTGGTAAACCTGTCACAAAATCCACTGCGACATCATTCCACTTCCACTCAAGAATGGGTAACTGCTGTAAAAGCACTTCTGGTCACAGATGCTTGACCTTCAACTGCTGATTGGTGGAACACCTCATAAAAAAACCATCTACATCCCTCTTCATGCCTAGCCACCAATACTGATGGTGTATATCTTGATACATCTTGGTGACCCCGGGATGAACTACCCATAATGAGGAATGAAAATCTCACAACATCTCCTCACGTATGTCTGCTAACACCCATATGCATCTATGAAAACGAAAGACCTCATCATTACCTATGGCCCACCCAAGAGTAGGGTCCTCACCTGACACACTCTCCTATAGGAATAGGCCTTCATAATATGATAGGTACCTCATTAGCACTCAATCTAGTAGAGTATAGGTAACAACTATAGAGGAAAGAAAAGTCTGCCCCAATCATTCATGCACCTCCAAATGCATCTCAAAGAACAGATCCATAAGCTACCAGTCACTACTGGGATACTGAACTACCTGTATTTGAGTCCTCCTTATCAACACATCAACCACTACATTACATTTCCTAGGTGTGTTGGAAAGATCAATGTTAAAACACTGAAGGTACTCAACCCACCTTCACTGTCTCAATTTTAGATCAAAATGAGTAAAGATATACTTGAGACTTTTGTCATTAGTGTATACCACAAAATTATCTCCCAAAAGATAATGTCTCCAATAGCGTAAAGCTTGCACAATTACCACTAACTCAAGATCATGCAATGAGTAATTCCTCTCATGTGGCCTCAACTGGTGAGACCCATACACAACAACTCCTCCTCCTACATAAGCACTGCTCCCAGCCCGATACCTGATGTATCATAGTAAATGGTTTATGTCTTGCTCGACATTGGAAAAATCAATATCTGTGATGAAGTCAATATTCCTTGTAGCTCTTGAAAGGTTAAATCACAGGAATCTATCCCCAAGTATTTTTCACCCTTCTTAGCCAGGCCCATCTGTGGCGCTGCTAAGCATGAAATGTCCTATGTAAATCTCCTGTAGTAACCAACCAACCCTAGAAAACTCTATACCTCAAAGACATTCTTTAGATTCTCCCAACAAACTATCACTCTCACTTTATTTGGGTCTACTGATACTCTTGTCTCTGAGATGACATGACCCAAGAAGTGAATTTGGTCCATCCAAAAGTGGAAATTTTAGGGCTTGGAATATAATTGATGCTCTCTCATTGTACTCAATAAAATCTCAAGATGTGTGTCATGGTTGTGTTGAGTATGAGAGTACATAAAGATATCATCCAAAAAGACTACCAAAAAAGATTCCAACTAAGGATGGAACACTCGGTTCATCAGTTCTGTGAAAACTACTGTTTCATTTTTGAGACTAAAACTCATAACCAAATACTCGTATAGACTATACCTGCTCCGAAGGGATGTAAGAGGTATATCTGATAGTATAACATGCAACTGATGATAATCATATCTCAATTCAATCTTTGAGAACACCTGAGATCCTTGAAGATGATCAAAGATATCATTAATCCTCGATAAGGGATATCGGTTCTTGACCATCAACTGGTTTATCTTCCAATAATCCATACAAAGTATAAGGGTACCATCCACATTCTTCGCAAGAAGGACATGAAAACCCCAAGGAGAAGTACTGGGTTGGATGAAACCCTTTTCCTACAAATCCTCTAATTGCTTCTTGAGCTCCTGTAACTCTAGTGTAGCCATCCTATATGGAGTAATGGACACTAGTGATGCTCCTAGAACAAGATCAATAGAGATATATACCTCTCTATCCATAGGTAAATGTGAAAAGTTTTCTGGAAAGATATCTTTGAAATGATCCACCACTAAAGGAAAGTACATCTTTGAAGTCCCCTGGTCATCTAGATATAAACTAGAAATATGGGTTGTAATTACTCCCAACCCATGATGATCGAGTCCAAATCTGCTCACCTGAACATCCCATTCACCCTTTTGCATAAAAGACCCACCCTCCGGTGACGTGAAACTCACCTTACAGTGATAGCAGTCAACAAAGGCTTGGAAAGATACCAACCATTCCATTTTGAGAATTACATTGATGCCCTTCATCTCTATGAGATAGAGATCCCATAAGAAGTGACACCCACCAACATCAAGAGTGCACTCCTTGCACTGACATACACTATCATTCCTAAGCCCCCAAAGAGTGTCTAGTGTTATAATATCCTTAGAAGTAAAGATAGTGATCCCAAGGATCTCCAAAATGGAAATAAATATAAAACTATGGGATTCCCCTGTATCAAAAAGATTTGAAGCTAAAAAAAGGCAACTAGAATTATACCTATAACCATAGAGGGTTTGGGATCCTGATCCTATTGGGTATGCTCCCCTGCAAAATTATAACCTGTACCAAAGCCCTACAACCTTGCCTGGCTATCCTGAGATGATTCACTTTGCTATCGCTGAAAACCAATAGTCTGACTACCATGTCGACGACCACCTCCTCAACCTGAATGTACTAATGAACTCTAGTTCCCTAACTGATGAGAAACTAGTGGTCCTTCTCCTGAATGTGGGGTCATAAAAGAACCCCTATAACTCAATACTAGTGAGAACATCCGGGAAAACACTGAATATGGCCCATATTGCTACAAGATCAGCACTCGACTAGGTCCTCTGGGAAATGCGGTCTCGTATGCCCACTCTTCCCACACTGGTATCATACCACATGGCTACCTGAAGAAACATCAAGTGAAATCTCCCTAAAACGCTTCATTCTTTCCGTTGAAGGAGTACCAGCCTTGGATTATGAACTTCCCTAGAATGCAACTCCCAACTCCCTCAGATTGTGCTTAGTAATCAATGCCTGGTTTACTATAACAGTTACTGAAGTCATCCTTAAAATATTCACCAGAAATCAGATGTCATACCTGAGACCATTCTAAAATCACCTATCCAAAGATAACTCTTCACCTCCAAAAACAGGAGCGATGCATTGAATCTCTATAAAGTATGAAGAATATTCCATCACTGAAAGAGCGCCTTACTCCAAATGCCTGAACTCTTGGGCTTGATCGTCCCTCAACATATCAGGGTAGATGTAATCCTAGAAGGTCCTCTGAAAGTATTCTCAAGCCATGCCTCGATGACATCCCACCTGTGATATAACATCCCACCATCTCTTTGCGGAATCACATAGCATGTACATCACAAGATTCACCCTACTCTCTGGAGGAATCTCTAGATGCTTGAAGACAACAATAATGGACTCCAACCATGAATCTATATCATGTGGTCCCCTATCCCCTAAAAAAGTGGGAGGATAATGCTGCTGGAACACCCTCGTCAAATCCTCCATAGTTGGGGAAGGATGTGGTGCTCCCTAAAAAGTCTGCATCAACCAAAAAAAGAAATAATGGAACTTTGCATCAGCACCTGCATTTGGTATAATAGATGGTGCCAATATGGGCATGATAGGAGGATCAACTGTTAGTCCCCAATATAACATTTCTAGTGTCTGATCATCACCCTGTACCTAGCGTACAACTAGAGGACATCTTGGGGGAATGAATCTACAAGTTCAAGCACACAACTCAGTTAAAATTATTAAAGAATGAAACTTATAAGTGAAAGAAAGGAATAGAAGAAGAAAACATTCAGTTTTACAAAAGAAGGTTACACAG
The DNA here is from genome assembly GCA_963277665.1 of Viscum album. NCBI lineage: Eukaryota > Viridiplantae > Streptophyta > Magnoliopsida > Santalales > Viscaceae > Viscum > Viscum album. The sequence goes on from OY728127.1 coordinate 2,022,564,224, forward strand.
CATGTAGAACCACTTCTCAACATGTTCCCTTTAAGACATAACATGAGAATGTACTACTGCTAACTTGGTCATGTAACACCCCATACACACAGTGTGTTCACCCTACAACATAGTGTGAACTTGAATTTTATATCCTGCCCAAGTACTTATACATAGCTAGAACTACATGGTTCTACTGGTGTAACATTACATGGCGTGTTCACCCTAAAAAAAACTTGTACCACTTAAGTTCCATCCACCCATGTTGTTAGTCACATGGAAAAAATCACGGTTGATTACTACACAACATTTATAATAGAGACAAGACATGTACAACCCATGTTTCGTCCACTCGTGTCGTCAGTCACATGGACGAATACATGGTCTCTATAGCACAACGTGTTCTTTTTATACACGACATGTTCTACCAAACAGTTATCAACCCTGTGTATCTACTCACACAGTCAGTAACATGGTCAAATACCACATGATGTGTACATACGACACACAACATGTACATACAATACACAATGTGTACTTAAGAAAAGTTGATTCCTCCAAAACAGAAGAACACATGTCATGTTTTCAAAAAATCACATGCCTTTTTGTCTAGGTTTTTGGATAGTAAGCCTATGAAAAATCCTTGAAACCCTTAAAAACATAAACTTTTGTCCAAGGCATGAAAAATTCTGACCCTTAGGACACCATACTCCCTGAAAATCAAAGTTTGGCATCCTTTTTCACATCATAACTTGACAAAATTTAATTAAAGTTCAAACATGATCCACCAAATTCCAATCCAAGAGGGCACATAACACCTCTGGGACCAAATATTTGTGTCCATCTAAACTAAAATTTATAATTAGAAATACACTATCAAAATAGTAGGTATTCTATCAAGGCATTTATCACAATAATATGCATATGTTGCACAATATATATCACAACAAAATGAAATCAGTGATGCACCCTAAATGGCATGACAAGAATACAGGACATGTGATCTCTAGTAAGTTCCTATATGATGAATGATATGGAATACGCTCATATCATTGGGTTGAAATAGAAATAGAACCACAATGATGTAAATCATAATATCACAGAACAAGTGAATCACCCAACAGTGAAATCAAATCAACTGTAACAGTTGCAAAACCAGAAAATTGCAATATTTGAGTTAACTTGGATTTTACCTATACACAGGTTAGCTACTTCCTGGAATAACTTATTACCAACTACATGTTCCTTAATATCCTGGTCTATAGGCTCTAAATAGTAAGTCAAAGAAGAGAAGAAAACTCCTCTTATACCACTTTGTATTATCCTAGTTCCAGGTGCTTCCCAAAGGTGCCCTAAACCGAGTTGGTCACATGACCTCAAGCATAATTCCAAAAATTCCAGAGGCTTCCGACTAGCAGTGAGGGCCACAATGTGATAATGGGGAAAATATTCCCTCATTTTTAGAGTGTAAATAGTGGATATAAAATAATAAATAGTAACAGAAGCAGTAATACCATACAACAAAGGTAAATAGCAGAATGCTGATAATAATATAACAACTGGATGAAATAAAAATGATGCATGTCACATGTGTCTATGAAAGCATCCAAAAAAGTAAAAATTATAGAAATAAAATACTAAAACCAATGTACAAAAAATAGTAAACTCCAATAGTATCACAAGCCTCAGCTTGGTCCCATGTTCTCCAGATCCAACAACAATCAAGTTCCTGATGAAGAAGGGAACTTTCCATTATATATACCTACAACCATATAATCTTTTTGGTCCAAAACATAACCCAAATAGGGTGTGAGAATAATCTCAGTAGGCAAACACCAAAGATTTATGCCTAAATATTAGTGAATATATATAGCAGTTAATATGTAGAAATGAAGCAATAAACTAGGAAGTAATCAAAAGTAAACAGTCTTACAGTTTTTAATTACATTCATTTACATTTGTTATTGATCTATTGAATCATGTAAACCTTAGTATTTAGCCTAAGCTCTGTATCCCCTATGTAATAGTAACACACAGACGTCTCATAAGACCATCTATACAAACAAGTAAAACTGAGTCCAATCTTGTGCTTTGGCTTGGTAGGCTCGTCACAATCATTCAATAATGACCCTTTTGGGGAATTTCTCACAGTCTAATCCCCTTAGTCTAACATAAAAATAATTCATTTAGTAACAAACCTCTGGGTAGATCTTACTATCCAAACCATTTGGTCTAACATAGCACTATGAATTTACAAATGACTACTTGGTCAGCTCACATGGTCAATATCCCTTTGTCAACATAGCATCAATTCATTTAATAACAACCCTCTGGGTATCTCTAATGGTCTAACCCCTCTGGTATATGACCAAAAAACATCTCTCACAATATATACCTCTAGATCAACATAACAACAAAACTTACATATGTGACCCTACCTTGGGATGCCCTCACAGTCAAATTACCCTTGGTCAAACTTTCAAAATATGTATCACATGCATCTCAAATAATCATTGAGTACATCCTAACAAGCAAGGTATGGAAAACAATACAAGTCTTATAGGCATCCTTGAACAAACAGATAAAAAATAATCAATAAGGTAAACACACCCATGGTGTCCCATAATCAAGGTATATAACCTTATGCATAAGAAACTTACCTTTTATCAATCTACCAAACCATAATGGCTAATAAATAGGGTCTAATTACAAACACGAAAAACCCCAAACATGGGTATTGGGAACTTTTAGCATATATAATCTAAATAAAATCAATGAAATGCACAACCACCTACCTTTATGTCATACGATCAACACACTTGAACGTCGTCCCTTGAATTGGTCTAAAATGGAATAGATCTACAAAAAGGTGAAAAATGTTAAACCTTAAAATACTCATGATATAGGAGGAATAAATAAGAGAATATCTAGGGGAATTTAGAACTCACCGGTGAGATTCGAACACACCTGATAGCGTCTCAATCAGAGCTTGGATGAATAATCGAGAGGGGTTCAAAGTTTGTGGCCATTACAACACTCTCCTGTACGAACTTATGGGAGAATAAATATGTTCTAGACATTAGATGTGACACCTCTCCAATTCATCAAATAAAAAGAAAAGTACATGGCGTATTTATTAAATTTACACTCTGTGTATTAGCCTCAATCGTCCCCCGATTTAGGCGGTCTTCCCGATCACCACACGACCATGTACTTGGCCATTACACGGCCAGTACGCGGTTGTATGTGGTTCTCAGGTACATGGAGTGTACTCATAAGTATAGGTAATATACTCATAAGTATAGGGTGTGTACTCATAAGTACGTGGAATGTACGTAGAAAATTCCCATTTCTTCCTTTTTTATAAAGAACAACCTGAAATAAAGAACCATACCTAAAAAGAAGATTTGGTTTCTTACATCCTACTTAATATTTCAGTGATTCTAGTCCACCTAGGTCACTCCTTGTTAGAGAATCTCATTTTGAAGAAGGACATGAGGAGGAGGAAACTGAAATATCTAGTGAGGAATTGTTCAAGAGTTCTTCCAAATCCTTTAAAGATAATGGAAATGGCGATGAAGATGAAGAAGATAGGGAAAATGGTGAAAATGGTGATGAATATAGAGATGAAAATTATGAAGATTATAACCCTAATGGTCACATTAGAAGAATTAGATCTTAGGATGATGATATTCTTTAGGATATTATCTCCTCTCCACTTTTATCTATTTTTAGATCAGAAGAGATTAGATCTTCTTTTTTCAATTCCATGGGTTTTTTAATAGAGAGGATAGAGAATATTATTTTAGTGGATTCTTCATTTAGTGAACCTCCTCCTCTTCTTACTGATGCTGATTTTATTAGATCTGTTTTGAGAGTAGAGATTTGTGCTGCTGATGCTTCATGTGTTGTATCTGACCAGCCTCATGAAACTTTAATCCAAACTTGGTATAATAATGACCACATACATATTATGGAAATGGAATATATAAAATACATGAAGGTTTATAGAGATATCATTAAAAAATAAATAAAGTATTATCTATATAGGGTATATACTAAGAATGAGTTGAATGCTCATTTCATGTTTTTGGAAGGGAACCTAAGGATGCCTCCAATTAGTCAGGCAGTTGAAGAAAAAGTTAATTAGTTGTAGGTGATGAATTCAGTTAAAAATCTATTTATGGAAAATAACAATTTATTTAGTGCTATGGAGAGAGGTAGAAATATAATTTTGGATTTCATAAATCTCATGAAACCCTTTCTACATGTTTCTGGAACTGTTGTTGTGGATCAGGATGCTCTTCCTGTTATTTCTTATCTGACCCATCCATCTTCTGAACCAGAGTTCTTCAGGCCTGATGTAACTAGATATCCAAATTCACCCTTACTAGCTCTATTTCAGCCTTTTTATCACACTCTTAGGGATGTAGTTCACAAATCATGCCAATCATCAATAGAGAGACTCCTTCTATGAATTATGTTCCTACAACCATCCCTCAAGTTCTTTCATCTTCACCTCCTAAGCCATTTTCTTCAAACAAAGGGAAGGGAAAGTCACCCTTGATTCCTTCCACACTGCTTGAGAAGAATTACTGATTTGATTTTTTTTCTTTGATGGGTTTTTTTGCATGAATTTTTGTTGTCTCTTTTTAGATGAATTTCAAATTGATTTTCTTAACGGAAATTCTCTGTTACTCTAATTCTGTATCTATGAATTTCTTATTTTCGGTTAACTTTTATATAATCCCAAAATGGGGTACAAATCTATGGAAATTATTTATTTTATACAGTTTTATTCCATTGATACCATAATAATATTTTTTACGATTCCATATGTGTTTAGTTGATACCATATTTTTTATATATTTTTTTCTGTGTAATATCCTTTACAATTTCATTCGATACCATTTATATCTTTTTTACATTTGATGCCATGGTTTATAAAATTCCATGATTTTTGATCATCAAAAATTGGGATATTATTGGAACCCTTACTTTAATGATCACAAAATCATGTATCTTAGGCTATTAATGAGATTTATGTATTATGGAAACATTTTATAATATAAGATAGATTGATGGAATTTTGGCTAAGTATGACTCACTGCTGAAGATGAGTCATCACTAAGGATGAATCACAATCAAACACTGATCACTGTTGTGGTTGAGTCTCTACCATAAATGACTCACCATTGGGGACGACTCACCACCATGGAGAAAATATGGTTAAGTATGTGAAAGAATCACCACAAAAGGATGACTTACCTTTGAACCATAAATTTGAAAAAGTGTTGAAAAACCTACTGTTGGAGATGAATCATGGAAATTTGAAAAATTATGGAAAAAACCAACCATTAGAGGTGGCCTATGAAAATTTGTCTAAGTTTCAAAAAGACCTAGTGTTAGAGAGTATTCACTATTGAATATGACCTTACATAAGAATGGAAATACGAAAAAGTGTTGGAATGACATACTACTAAGATGACTCAATGTTGATCTTGAATCACTGCCAACCTAAGTCACCGCCAGATATTGTAACACTTTTCAAGACGATTCACCACCCCTATTCTATTTATTTTGAATTAAATTTGTCTAACGACTATATTATTTAATTTAACATTGTGATATACTTTAATGTTTTTTATTAATATATTTCAGACATGCATTAAATAATGTGTTAGACCTGAGTATGAGGATTCATGATATCGAGATGAATATTCTCCCTATGGAAACTCATTTATGCCACTGGTAAATGAAATACCAAGCTCCCTCATGAAAAAAATAAAGTATGGGAAAACAAAGAAGTGTACACACATAGATATATTCACATACACCTATAGAGAGTCACTTTCTGAGAGCTTACATTCTATATATTTCTTACACATGATAAAGGAAGAGTGGAAGTTATTGAACATTCAGTTCCTTCCCATAGTCAAAAAACCAAAGAGTTTTTAACACTCTGTTTTTCTGCAATTTTCAGAAACTCCACTCAAGAATCACTTAAAGCTACTTTTAAGGAATCACAAGATACAAAGCATATGAGATAGAGAAAAAAATTATTTTTACATATTTTTATTTTACATTTCTATATATTTTCTTTACATCATCAGTAGTGTGGTTTAATCTGTTTATTTTACACACACAAACTCGTACACTTTAACTAGAAGATACAAGATATCTTTTTGACACTCTCTTTACCTTTTTTTACCATTTTGTTGGGGAGGAGGTCCCTATGTGGCCTATGTTTATTTCATTCCCATGTTTATTAGGGAAGTGTTTATATATAGCCTAGATACCTTTGTTATCAGACACCTGATCCAAGTTGCAGATTATAGATTATTTTATGTAATCTTCTTGGCAGTTGGTGATTGCCAAGTTGATAGGATTAAGTCTTGTATTGAGACTGAACCTCCTATATTTATTCCTCTATGTGTTTTGATGTTATTTTATTCATTTATATTCTTTAAAATGAATATGTTTTAAATTATAAAAAACCATTAATTTGGTAGTTAGTCTTAATTAGTGTTTATATAAGGTTTTGATTAAGTATATTTATTTTAAATGTTAAAGTAGTTTTCCTTAATTGTTTTATCTAAGACATAATCAATATTTCGAGTAAACCTTTAAAAGATCCTATCTTATATTGATATTCTATTTTTATTAACTAGGATGTTTTAAATATTTGGAGGATTTTATTTAGACATGTTTTTGAAATTTTCTTGGGTACTCACATCACCGCCCCTCTTGACATACTCACTCTGAACAAAAATGATATGTATGCTTAATAAAGCTGTATATGGCTTAAAATATCCCCCTGGGGCTTAGTATTCCAAGATGGATGAATGTTTCAAAAGTATGAAATTTTCAATGGTCAAAGTTGAAAACAATTTATATGTGCAGGAGTTGTCCAAAGGTACTATAATAGTCATTGTATATGTTGATAAAATTATTTTCGTTGGTGGCAAGGAGTATCTCTATGAGTAATTTTCTGAGGAAATAAAAAGGCATTTTGATATGTCAATATTGTGTGAAATTCCTCACTTTCTTGGATTAAAAACTGTTCAAACGGATGATTAAATCTTCTTATCCCAAGAAAAGTACTCCAAGGAATTATTGAAGAGATTTGGCATGAAAGATTGTAAGGAGGTCTCCACACCCATGGATGTTGGAACTAAATTGACTAAATATGAGGATAGAAATTCCCTGAATTAAAGGGAATATAAAAAACCAAATGGAAGCCTTATCTACTTAAAAGCTTCTAAACCCGACACTGTATTTATTGTAACACTATGTGCTAGATCTCAAAGTGATTTGAAGGATTCTCAATTCTTGTAAGCTAAGAGGATTATGAGATTTGTCAAGTGCATTGAGTGATTCAGCCTATTTTATAGATCGAGTTTTTTGTTTGACCTTGCAGGGTTTTACAAATAATACCCCACCGCCCAGACTACTCCTATGGTGTCCAAACCGGTGGTCGCTACTTAACCTTTGGTACCCCTCCACCTACACCAGAGGTCACCAACTAGCAGTGAGGGTCTAGGGTGTTATCGTGGAGAGATTATAACCTTATATTAGAGTAAAAAATAGTGAAAAATAACCAAAAAACATCTATAAAATATAATCATATTATATTGTAGAATAAAAAACAATGCTAACTATAGGAAAATTGATTTTTTTGCTATAGGTTAATTGTGATGGAATTTTTGTTCATCGTAAATAGTCTATGAGATCGACTTATTTTCAATGGTGTAGTTAATTTTTTAAAAATAAGTTTTTTTTACGTCGAATTAGCTAGTCCATTGCAAAAAATTTATGGCACGCATGCGCTTATGGTGGAAAAAATAAAATATCTATAATGAAATTTAAATTCCCCTGCAAATAAATCATTTCTCATAGTTATTTGCGATGGAATGATATATATGTCGCAAATAACCCATTCTGATAATGGCTATTTGAGAAAAATCCCTCACAAATAGATGTCCTAATAATGGGTATTTTTGATGGATCTATCAAAAAAACTTTTTATGTAATTTCCATTAAAAATACGCCTATGACAACATATTTGTGACATAAAATTTTTATGGGTCAGCGCATACCGATCCTGTGGGGATCAGATCCAGTGTGGGTTAGCGCTCAGCGATCCTGGGTTGGTCAGCGCATACTGATCCTGTGTGGGTCATACCCTGTGTTGGTCAGATCCTCTGTGAGTTAGCACTCAACGATCCTATGCGGGTTAGTAAACACCAATCTTGTGTGGGTTAGATCCTGTGTGGGTCATTATGGGGATTATTTACCTATCGATCCTAGGTGGATCAGATCCTATGTCGGTCATTTTGGGGGTTAGTACCTATCGATCTTGTGTGGGTCAGACTCTGTATGTTCAACAGTAGTGCCTCTGGATAGAATGAGACGACTCAGCTTCGCGAGTAATCATCTGTACTTCAATTAGTTTTAGATGAGTCTCTAATGAACTAAGTCTTTTACCTATGTGGTACTTTTATCTTCGTGGTGTTACATGTGTGGTACTTTTACCTTCGTGATGTTACCTTTCTGATATTCTCCCCTCATGTATGAGACGAGTATATCTTGTTAACTTAGGTATATGTATAGGCATATACCTAAGTAGAGTTGATGTATTTATTTTTGGTTTATCCTTTGTGGATTTTGAGAGACCTTTGGTGGTCTTGGGGTCCCTAATGAGTATTTTTATACTCACCCCTTCTTGGGATTTTACCGCACCTTGTTGTGTCTTGTGCAGACGATGGACAACACTGACCATGGACGAGGGTACCGGGACTGGAGGGTGATCAGAGGTGGACATTAGATATGGAGTACTGTAGAGACGACCGTGTTAGAGCAGTACCTACCCTTCAGGTAGGATCCTTGGAGGGTGTTCACAGGAGCTGTTTCCAGTTTTACTTGTACTTTATGGTTTTACTCGTAATTTTTAGTTGGGATTGTATTCTTGGACCCTTTACTTTCTGTATACACCATGTTTACTATATAGTTTAATTTGTGCTTGTATCTTGTTGTGTTCATGGTTTGTGTGAGTTTGCAGGTTATAAAGGAAATGAATTCCCATTTAATGGAATATTCTTTTCGGTGCTAGTCTCCAACCCCTGGCCTATGGAAGGTGGGATTGGGGTAGTCGTGACATGGGCCCTGGGGGATGGGTCATGACAAATTGGTATCAGAGGAGTTTGGTTCTACTGAAGAACTAGAACTCTGATATTTTCTATATGGAAATAGTTTTAAGTGTGATGATTGTTGTTTTTAGTTCAGGGAGTCCAGTGTTGGTGTGGCGGATGATGTATCCATACACCAAGACCTTGACTTCTGATTTCCGACTTAGTGCATGAAAAAATTAACTATGTGTGTGTTTTTGAAAAGTTTTCTTTGTGATATCTTTGAGTCAGCTCACCAAGTGTAACTTAATGACCCTGACACACCTGTTTCTTTCAGGATGCCTCCACGCAGACAGCCAGCTAGGGTCCCAGTTAGAGTAAGTGATGGAAGCCCACCGAGCGATGAGGATTCGGTGTAGGGCCCTCTTACGGAAGTTATACCATCATGTGGTGTATCATTAGCAACACTACCCATTGTGCAGCTGATGCCACCAGACCCAACAACAGAGGGTGCACGCCACTTGAGCACATTGAACGTGTTCCAGAACTAGAGGCCACCGAGGATCCGGGGTGAGACAGACCGAAAGGTAGGTGAGGACTGGATGGAGGCCATGATTAGTGTTTTTTGACTGGTAGGGACACCAAATGATCTCATGGTAATACTTTTCACTAATCTTTTTCAGGAAGCAGCAGGCATATGGTGGATCTTGATGCTCTAAGTTCACGATAAGGTGACTCTCATCAGGGATGACTTTTAGAGCCTTTTTAGGACAGAGTTCCTCCCAACGACCCTACGCTCAGTGTTTATACAAGAGCTTCTCCATTTGAATAAGGGTTTCATGACTATGGATCTGTATTCAACGAGTTTCATTGATCTCTCATGCTACTCCACTGACATGGTGCAGGACCCTTTTTTAAGGGTCCGGACCTTTGAGTAGGAGCTCAGATGGGAGATTAGAGATTCAATGGTTTCTATCAGAATCCTAACGTTGACGGGGGTGTTAGAGCACGGACTCTTAGTGGAGATCTTCCTTTCTAAGAAGTCACCGACAACGAGACCCACCACTGGAGGACACGTAGCAGAGTCATCGACGGCTGGTAGCAGACAGATGATGCAGAGGTCCAAGAGGACTAGAAATTCAGGTAGACGACCACATCATACAGGGTAAGTGGTGCAGGGATCTCGAGACAGAGTAGGATAGGTGAGGGATAGGTAATGTTACTTGTGTGGCGGGTATGGTCACACGGCTCGCGATTTCTTGACCCACCATACGGATGAACAACAGACGGTCGAAGGAACACCTGGGGAGAGGCGAAGATTCAATCAGGGAGGTCCTCAAGCAGGAGGCAGACGTGGTAGAGGAGTAGTCCATGCAGTAGGTGGTGGGAGGCGATATGGGGTTCTACTGCCACCACCACCAGGTGGTCCACCCCGACCACAGGGAGAAGGTGGACAGGGAGGAGCTCATCTCTAGGCAGCTGAGGCTTATGACCACAGTGCTCTAGAGATGATACATAGTATGATCTATGTCGACTCTACCTTAGCTGCAATACTTATAGACACAGGTTCCAGTCATTATTTTATTGCCATGACTATCATTCGGGGCTCATAGATACTGTTGGAGCCATTGTTTTGATCCTTATGGCTAGAGACTTCTACGGGAGTGGATTTGACGATTACACACTGGTTATGGAAGTGTGTTCTTACTCTAGGAGGTGATAGATTCAGTTGGGATCTTATGGTAGTGGCATCAAGGCCTTATGAAATCATATTGGGTATGGACTGGTTATGCACAGTCCATGCTCAGATCGACTGTGTTAGGCGCAAAGTGCGGTGTGTTCACACTTATGGGATCGGGTTTACCTTCACCGATGAGAATGGATCCTTTTCAGCACGGGATGGACTTCCCTGGAGGAGGGTGTAGCCGATCATGCATCAGATGTCTATCCTTACCCTCGAAACAGTTGATGCTGAGAGTCTGAGCTATCCTGTAGTGGTGGACCAGTACGCTGATGTTTTACTGAACGATGTTCTGGGTTTACCACCTTGTAGAGAGGTGAACTTTTACATAAACTTGTACCTCGGGAAGACTCCGATATATACCCCATCATATCAGATGGCTCTCATAGAGCTTCGAGAGTTGCGAGTACAACTGTAGGACTTTCAGAGAAAGGGGTTCATTAGGCCGAGTGTTTCTCCTTGGGCAGCCTCGATTTTGTTCTCCAAGAAGGTGGATGGGAGTTTGAGACTTTGTGTGGACTATAGGCGCCTGAACCAAGTGACCGTGAAGAAAAATTACCCACTTCTGAGAATTGAAGATATTTTTGATCATCTAAAGGGAGCATGATGGTTGTCGAAGATAGACCTTAGATCAGGATATCACCAGCTTAGGGTACTAGATAAGGATGTGCAGAAGATGACTTTTAGATATCAGTATGGGCATTATGAGTTCTTGGTTAATCCATTCGGTGTGACCAATGCCCCAAAAGTGTTTATAGGACTCATGAACATTATCTTCCAGCCATACCTTGATCTCTTTGTGGTAGTCTTCATCGAAGATATCTTGATATACTCAGCTACAGAGGACGAGCATGCCTATCATCTGCAGATAGTTCTGGACACACTTTGAGAAAACCAGCTTTATGGTATGCTCTTGAAGTTCCAGTTCTAGATCCAAGAGGTTCACTTCTTGGGACACGTCATCTCGGAGGCTGGAGTTGCAGTGGATCCAGCGAAGATCGAGGCTATGCTTGTAGATTCCAGGTGTAGTAGATGCACATTGGTGGGAGTTCCCAACTTTAATTTTAGTGTTAACAAAGATCAATCCGAGATCCGTCACAATGTAAAATGTTGAATCTTCAAAATAGAATGAATAAAAAAAACAAAAGAGGGATTCACAAAACCATATAGATAGGATCATCATATGTTGGTTATAATTAAAATAATTAATTGACAATAATTACCTTGATGGAATTCTTTCTTCGTTGATGTCTCCGGTCACAATCCGGTGTGATCCTTCATTGCGTCATAGAATCCAAGTGTAGGATTCCTCTAGCAGTGATCCATATGTGCTCCACATATCTTTGGATGTCACCGAAGGGATATCCAGATTCTAGCACGGAAGAACCTTCACTTGTGATGTCCACCTTCAATCACCTTGATCCGGTGGTGGTGGATCTCTCTCAGTCTTGAGAGCGTTTTTTGAGGAAGGAGTTCTTTTTTCCTTGAGAGAACACTCCATAATTGTTGTGCACAATGATTGGGAAAAAGTGTTGTGGTTGTGAGGATATTTATAATCGGGTTTGAGGTTATAGAGTTATGACAATAAATAAACGCATTACGCATTTTATTTATCTAATTATCTATTATTGAAACCCCCATGCCGAATGATTAATTAATTGACATGTGCCCACAATGAATATAATAAATATCATTTAATAAAACGATATTATTTCCTCAAAATCACGACTGGAAAAAACTATACACTGTGTAATCATTAATAAATGGCGTGTACTTGTTTTCCATAAAACTACCCAGCATGTATATTCAATATACACGATGTGTACTTTTATTTTCCAATTTTCTTTATTTCCTCCACCACATTTATTAGTCCTTGAGTAATGGATATTTATTTATCAAATAAATGTCACTGCATTACATGCTAATAAATATATTTTATTTCATCCATAATATATTCTCTCAAATAACCAGTGTCGAAATAAATGCGATCCAACATACTTAAATAATTATTAAACCACAGTTAGGAATAATCTTTATTGAACTTGTTAAATTAATATTTAACTGAGATACATGGACACACTTAGTGTGTGACCCTCTATGCATCTTTCTCATTTTCGTTAGGCAGGCTTCCCTAAAGTCCAGGATTACTATCTAGAAACGGGTCAAGGAACCCAAGAGAAAGAAGTTGACGCTGCATTGACGTGTCACCTCATATGAATGTTTACAATGTAATATAATCCCTTTTTCATGATATATCGAATCAAGCGGGTTGCATGCTAGTGCCATCAACCCATGAGCTTGATTATCCTTTCTTTGAATTTTAAGAATTGAACTCGACCATGCCTTACCATAGCCAGTGATTTTAGGCTATATCAATTCCATAAAAGGGCCTGAGATATCTACTTCCATTATGGAACAGAAGGGAAAATCCTTTCTCGCATTATCTATTAATGCAATATCACTCGTGATGAACCCAACGTATCCTACCTCCCTGCGAACAGTGTTCCGTCATCGTTTTTTTCAATACATCTAAGTGCGCGAGTTGTAATACCCATTAATAATAATCTTAAAGTCTAAGGACTAATACACACATCCGCAGATAGGAACATACAATGACACAATGAAATGTGTATTTCCTACTGGTGAGTCTCATTTTCATAATATCCTCCTGGATATTACCAAGGGAACACACCATGAGAAGGTGCCTCAAAGTTTAATGGGTCCTCCCCCTAATGGCCCATATTATTTGTGTCCCTCAAATAACATCATCCATCCATAGAAAATAATTTCAATAACAGTGTTATGGCACTTCCGGGTTCTCATCAGAGTAGAGATCTGCTATAACCCTTTAATGAAACAACTATCCTTAGGAAATTATCACATGAATTATCATGCAAAAGAGTAATAAAGATGTGATAAGATGTTTATTTAATGAATAAATTTCAAAGGAGTTGGTTATAGGCCACCAACTCCAACAGACTCCCACTTGGACTAGAGCCAACTACTAACAACTTTTAACCCGCTAGCTCTCACATGATATTCATGCTTCTGATGAGATAGGCCTTTATTCATGGGGTCCGCCATGTTCTCTTTTGTGGACACTATGCTCACTACAACTTCACCCCTTTGATAGAAATCCCTCAAGAGGTGATACTTCTAGAGTATGTGCTTTGTCTGTTGATGTGACCTTGGTTATTTTGCAAGATCCACCGCTATAGTATTATCACAATACAATGTAATGGGATCTTTACTTCTAGGCTTCACATCAAGCTCCTAGAAAAAGTTCCAAATCCAGGTAGCTTACTTGGCTGCATCAGAAGTCGCTATATATTCGGACTCTGCTGTAGAATCGGTGAAAACTGGCTACTTTTAACTCTTCCAGCTCACAGATTCTCCATTGAGATAGAAAATATATCTAGATTATGACTTCAGATCATTCTAATCTGTCTAAAAAATAGCATCATCATACCCTCTGATGACAAGCTCCTCGTCTCCTCCAAACACCAGGAACATATCCTTAGTTTTTCTAAGATACATAAGGATAGTCTTAACAGCAGTTCAATGCTGTTCTCCTTGGTCTTCTTGATAACTACAAACCATGCTCAGATCATAGGCAACATCAATCCTGGTACATAACATGGCATACATGATGGATCCTATAGCTGAAGCATATGGGATCTTACTCATTATATCTTTCACTTGTTGTGTTTGAGGAGACATTTTCTTAGAAATATGTAGGCCATGTGACACTGGAACTAATCCCCTCTTGGATTGTTACATACTAAATATCTTCAGTATCTGGTCAATGAATGTACTCTGACTTATTCCAAGCAGCCTCTTGGTTCTATCACGAATGATCTTGATCCCTAGAATGTAGGCTGCTTCCCCCAAGTCCTTCATGGAGAAACACTTGTTCAACCAATCCTTAACTGACTGTAAGAATGATAAATCATTTCCAATAAGCAATATGTCATCAACATATACTACTAGGATAATGATTGTATTCCACTTAAACCACTTATAAACACATGGCTCACATTCGTTCTTAATGAACCCAAATTCCTTTATGGATTCATCAAATAGAATGTTTCATGACCTTGATTCTTGATTTAATCCATAAATGGATTTCTACAACATGGAAACCCATTTGGCTTCACCTGGTGTCACAAACCCTTCTGGTTGTGTCATATAGACATCTTCCTGAAGGTTCCCGTTAAGGAATTCTATTTTGACATCCATTTTCCCAATCTCGTAGTCATGGTAAGCTATTATGGAAAGTATGATTCTTATGGATTTAAACATGCAAACTAGCAAGAAGGTTTCATCATTGTCAGTTACTTGACGATGTCTGAATCCTTTATCCACTAGCTTTGCTTTATAGGTGCTAACCTAACCTTCCATGTCCAGTTTTCTCTTGAATACGCATTTGCATCCAATAGGATTTACATCAACTGGCTCAACGACCAGAACCCGAACTTGGTTCTGATACATGGAACCCATATCAGAATTTATAGCTTCTAGCCATCTTGTAGCTTCTGATCTTTCTATTTATTCCTTGTAGGAGAGAGGTTCATCATTATCTAACAATAATGATTCACCATCCTCAGTGACTAGTAAACCAAATCTCTCTGGTTCCCTTACCTCTCTTGAGCTCCTATGCAGTACTTGTGTTTTTGGAACCTCTTCCATAGGGACCTGTGGAACTTGTTCCTGTACCAAATCCTATGTATCTTGAGAATCAACTTCATCGAAGTCAATATTTCTCCCACTATCCTTTTTGAGGATGTGCTCCCTCTCGATAAATACGGCTTGTTTGGCGACAGTCAATTTCTTGTCTGAAGGGTTATATAGGTAATATCCTTTCATTTCCCTAAGATATCCTATAAATATACACTTCGTGACCTGGGGTGCTAGTTTGTTTCTTGAGAAGGCCTTAACAAATTCCTCTCATCCCCATACACGTGTGTGTGAAAAAATGGGTTTCTTTCCATTCCATAACTCGTATGGAATTCCATTTTCTGCCTTAGTTGGTACTCAGTTTAATGTGTATGCTACAATTTGTAATGCATATCCCCAAAAGGATAATGGAAGATCTGAATGACTCATCATTGACCTCACCATGTCCAAAAAGATGCAATTACTCCTTTCACTAACACCATTCCACTGTGGTGTATAAGGAGGAGTGAGTTGAGATAGAATCCCAAACTTCCATAGAAGATCGATGAACTCTTGGTTCAGATATTCTCCACCTCGATCCAATCAAAGTTTCTTTATCTTCTTACCAAGTACATTCTCTACTTCATTCTTGAATTCTTTAAATTTCTCTATGGACTCTTACTTATACCTCATTAAGTAGACATATCCATATCTACTCAAATCATTAGTAAAAGTAATGAAGTAAGAATATCCACCTCTAACTTCTACTAAAAATGGTCCACATACATTTGTGTGTACTAATCCTAGAAGCTCTGTGTCCCTTTCACCCTGTCCACCAAAAGGCGGCTTGATCATTTTACCTTGTAAACAAGCATGACATCTATCAAGTGGTTTTAGCTCCGTAGAGTCTAAATCTCCATCTTGGTAGAGATTTATCAAGTGCTTCGAGTTTACATGACCGAGACAGTGATGACACAACTAGGTGATGTATGAGTCATGTGAGTTTGTTTTGTTATTAATTGACAACACTTGGTTTTCATAATTTAATACATACAAAACATTATTTAAATTTGTCATACCATAACATATGTTGTTTTTATAAAAGAGACAACCGTTATTTCCAAACATGAAAATAAATCCATCCGTATCCAAATAAGATACTGAAATTATGTTCTTGGTAACACTAGGAACATAATAACAGTTATGCAAAACCAAAATCATCCTAGTCGGCAATGAGAGGTGGTAATCACCAATAGCCAATGTAGCTAGCCTTGTGACATTGCCGGATCGAAGATCCACCTATCCTCTGGAAATATTTCTAAATCTACTGGGTTCCAACATTTTAATACATATGTGAACCACACAAGCTGTATCTAATACCCAATGTGTAGAAATATAAAGGTTACACTTGATAACGAACACAACTTTAACATCCCCATGCTTTTGGGTGCAGTTCCTCTTACAGTGGCCTTGCTTACCACATGAAAAACACACCACCTCTCGTTCCTTTCCCTACCTCTGGATCTTCCCCTTCTTGGAGGGATGGCACTCAGGGGCTTCAGACTGTTTATAAGTCTTTGGCCCCTTTTCCTTGTCCTTCCTTTTCTTATTCACCATAAGGACTGTGGGTTTGTCACACCCCATGCCCTTATCTACCTGGAGAATCATGGTCAGAGGTTCTGATTGACTCTTCTCATTGTTTCTCATATTGTAGTTGACAATAAATCTAGATAAGGTCTTGGGCAGTGATGATAGGATGAGATCTGTACGCAACTCATCCGGGAATTTAATCCCTAAGATGTCCAGGTGTTCAATGTAGCCAATAAGCTTGACTACATGAGGCCCAGCTGGTGCAGACTCTCCAAGCTTAGTTGTAAACAAAGCATTGTAGATCTCATACCTCTCCTTTCTCTCATTTTCTTGGTAGAGATACTTAAGGTGAGACATCATGCTATATGCGTCCATGCTTTCATATTGCTTCAAGAGCTCATTGGACATGGCCGATAGCATGAAACACTGGACATCTGTGGCATCATCCACATGTTTTTCATAGAGAGATATTTCCTCACCACATGCCTCTTTTCTAGGCACAACTGGAACAGGCTCTTCCAGCACATACAATTTCCTTTCATGGTGAAGGATGACGCGTAAATGCCTCTTCCACTCTTGGAAATTGGTGCCGGTGAGAAGGTTTTCCTTCTCATGTATGGTTCACAATGATATGTTTAAAGTCATTTTCTTGCAGTTTCTATAAATTAAGATGAGAAAAGGTTTAGTACTTTATTACAAAACTAAGACAAATAAATAAATTAATACTTATTAGTCCCCCACTATTTTATCAAAATCCAATAGCCCTCACCGTTGACTTCAAAATATTTTGTTGCCTAAATATTCTAGTTGCAAGGATCCATATTTCCCTTCTCATTACCCCAAATAGGGTTGGTCAAGAAACTTGAAGGGTTTTAGATAGGCATTCCAAATGCCAACTGCATTAACTCGCAGCTCCTTGATCCACTGAATGGACTCCCCAATCCTAAAATCCTTTTATTTCATATTTCCTCAACCTTTACCTCTTGGTCACACCAAGTCCTGCTGTGGAAGTCAACCCTTAATGCGAACCAAGTCAAGTCAACCCAAAACCTTGAATTATAATTCCCTGATAATTGTAAGCACCCCAAATAGGGTTGGTCAATCACTTTAAACTATGGTTCGATTCTAACCAAGATTATGGAAGGCTATACCGACTTAATATTTCTTTGAGGGATTTTATCCTTATAAGTAAATTTCCATTTTATTATCTTTGATTACATGCTTATTAATATTAACTGGGATATACTTAAGTGATTAACCATGTCAAGATAATATTTACGCATAATCAGATCTTATTTTAGTTCCATCTTGTATGATTTTTTAATTCATTAATTGTGTAATCGTGACAACACACAAACAATAAATAAACCATGGAACTAACAAAAATTAAATAAATGGAATGATCATGAGCTTTCTTATTTTGGTTAGTTTATCTAGCGGTTGATAAACTAACCCAAGACCTAGGGGAGAAACACCATGAACCTTTTGGGTTTGTATTTATAGATTTCCACCTATCCACCTTTGTATCTCCTTGGATTAGTTTCACCTTGGATTCGGACTTGAGCCGCCTCCTCTAGCTTGGGAGCTCCATCCATTACATATGCATTTATCTCACATGTAGGTGAGGGGTAAAAGGGGTTTTTACATAAAAGAATCCTTGGGCTCACAATCCCTATATATTAATGAGGAGAAGGCTCTCAGGACAACAAATTTAATTTAAATAAATATTAAAAGAAACCATTCGCATACAAGGGTCTTGGTCTAGATCATGATCATCCATACGTGCAACAATATTTATGCATAAATAAAACTAGTATTCAATTATTTAATCGTTCTTGTTTAAGATAAATCATGCTCTAATCAATTAATTATCTTTAATTAATCAATCCTTTTATATTAAACCCTTTTATTAATTTCCTTGAGATTCTCATCCATCATAATTTAAAATAAATTAAAATTATCCTTCTATGTCACTTGTACCTTGGAGGCAACCCGGTGAATTTCTGTTCATTACGCAGACGTTAAATTAAACACATATATATAAAACACCTATCACGTGTTGTGCCTCAACTTTATGCTTGCACTATGGTACACGTCTGAAGGGTTTGTATAATATAACAATAAATTTTAATAAATTTGCATAATTTGGGTGAGTACACAGCATGTAGTTCCGACTACATGGTGTGTACTTTTCTTCACCATCTATTCAAAGTACATGCCCGAGGACATGGCATGTTGATGTACTTTGGAAATTTTCAGAGTACACGGCATGTTCAGTTGGACACACGCCATGTAGTATCCGCGTTACACAGTTTCCAGCTGGGAAAGCCGTGTACGGGGTACACGATCCAATCCCAGCCCAAAGGAACCACACGCCGTGTTCAATGGACCACACGATGTGTAATCTGGAAACCGTGTGCCACCTGTTCGTAGTCAACACATGGTTTCATAAGTGAATTAGATAGGATCCAATACACGACCTGGTTTGGAAGATCATTCCAATGCTTTGAACCTAGACTACACGGCGTGTACTTCCGAATACACGCCGTGTATTCTGGTGTTGTACAGCTAGGAATGTTTGGTACCTTCTTGATGAGTTCCTCTATTTTATTTTAATCGAAATTAAAAGAAAAATTTGTTTCTGTAAGGTGAACGAGAAACGAGAGGGGATGAACAGATCTCGAGATTCAAGTTTAAAGAATGATTAACTTGAATTGAAACAACTAAATTATTAAATGTGTAAACCACCAACAAAAAACTAAATAATTATAATCAATGATATGACCACTCTGATTCAACTTGTAGGTTTCAGGAACAGAGGAAGCACGTTGG
Source organism: Viscum album (assembly GCA_963277665.1). Classification (NCBI taxonomy): domain Eukaryota; kingdom Viridiplantae; phylum Streptophyta; class Magnoliopsida; order Santalales; family Viscaceae; genus Viscum; species Viscum album. The sequence goes on from OY728127.1 coordinate 2,022,584,150, forward strand.
TGGAAGTGCCCAATATTAATTTCAGCATTAACAACGATCAATCCGAGATCCATCACAATGTAAAATGACGAATCTTAAGAATAGAATGAAGAACAAAAAATAAAAGAGGGAGTCCTGAAACCATAGATATAGGATCATCATATGTTGGTCATAATTAATTTAATTAATTGACAAGAATTACCTTGATGGAATTATTTCTTTGTTGACGTCTCTGGTCACGATCCGGTGTGATCCGTCGTTACGTCGTAGAATCCAAGTGTAGGATTCCTCTAGCGGTGATCCACACGTGCTCCATGTATCTCTGGATATCACTAAAGGGATCTCCGGGTGCTATCATGGAAGAATATTCTCTTGCGATGTCCGCCTTCGATCGCCTTGATTCGGTGGTGGTGGATCTCTCTCGGTCTTGAGAGCATTTTTGGAGGAAGGAGTTCTTTCGGCCTTGAGAGAACTCTCTAGAATTTTTGTGCACAATGATTGGGAAAAAGTTTTGGGGTTGTGAGGATATTTATAATCAGGTTTGAGGTTATAGAGTTATGACAATAAATAAACGTGTTACAGATTTTATTTATTTCATTAACTCTTATTGAAACCCCCCCATGTCAAATTATTAATTCCTTGATATGCACCCATGATGATTAAAATAAATATCATTTAATAAAATGATATTATTTTCCCAAAATACCAACTGGAAAAACTGCATGCCATGTAATCATTAATACACATCTTTTAATTGTTTTCCATAAAACTATATGGCATGTATATTCAATATACACGACATGTACTTTTATTTTCCATTTTTCTTTATTTCCTCGACCACATTTATTATTCCTTGAGTATTGGATATTTATTTCTCAAATAAATGTAACTGCATTACTTGCTAATAAATATATTTTATTTTGTCCACAATATATTCTATCGAATAACTAGTGCCGAAAAAAATGTGACCAGACATCCTTAAATAATTATTAAACCATAGTCGGGAATAATCTTTATTTAACTTGTTAAATTAATATTTAACTGAGATACATGGACACACTTAGTGTGTGACCCTCTAGGACTCTTTATCTTTGACATTAGGTAGGCTTTCCTAAAGTCCAAGATTACTGTCTAGAAACGGGCCAAGGCACCCAAGAGAAAGAAGTTGATGCCACATTGACGTGTCACCTCATACGAATGATTACCGTGTAATATAATCCCTTTGTAATGATATCTTGAATCAAGCGGGTTGCATGATAGTGCCATCAACCCATGTGCTCAATTACCATTTCTTTGACTTTCTTGAATTGAACTCGCCCATACCTTACCATGGACATGGATTTTAGGCTATATCAATTCCATTAAAGGGCCTAAGATATCTACTTTCATTATGGAATAGAAGGGACAAATCCTTTCTCACATCATCTATTAATGCAGTATTACTTGTGACGCACCCAAAGTATCCTACCTCGCTGCGAATAGTGTGTCATCATAGTTTTTGTCAATACATCTAAGTGCGTGAGTTGTAATACCCATTAATAATAATATTAAAGTCTAAGGACCAATACACATGTCCACAGATAGGAACATCCAATGACACTATGAAATGTGGATTTCATACTGGAAGGTCTCGTTCTAATAATATCCTCCTAGATATTACCAAGGGCGCGCACCATGAGAAGGTGCCTCAATGTTTTATGGTTCCTCACCCCTAATGTCCTGTATTATTTGTGTCCCTCAAATGACATCATCCAGCCATAGAACATATATTCAAGAATAGTTTTATGGAACTTCCGGGTTCTCATCATAGCAGAGATCCGCTATGAACCTTTAATGAAATAGCTATCCTTAGGACATTATCACATGCATTATCACACAGAAGAATAATCAAGATGTGATAAGATGATTATTTAATGAATGAAGTACAAAGTAGTTGGTTCTAGGACACCAACTCCAACATTGCTTGCTTGGGATCCACCCAGGAGTGTGACGGAGGTGCGGAGTTTTCTGGGATGGGCCGGTTACTACCGGAGGTTTGTGTTTTACTTTTCTAGAGTTTTGGCACCATTATCAATGTTGAAAAAGAAGGGTAAACCCTTCGTGTGGTCAGATAGATGCCAACGAAGTTTCCAGGGATTGAGGCAGAGACTGACGAGTGCCCCCCATCTTGAGGCTACCAGAGGAGGGTGTTGGGTACGTAGTCTACAGTGACGCATCAGGGACAAGACTCAAATGTGTCCTGATGCAGGAGTGAGCAGTGATCACGTATGGTTCTAGACAACTGAGGCAACATGAGTATAACTATGCTACCCATGACCTAGAGTTATCAGTAGTGGTCTTCACCTTGAAGATTTGGCGACATTACTTGATGGGCGAACGTTTTACAGTCTACTCTAATCACAGGAGTCTCAGGTATATCTTCTATCAGAAGGAACTGAACCCAAGACAACGACACTGGCTTGAGTTCCTCCAGGACTATGACTTTGAGATAGTCTATAATCTTGGGAAGGGGAATGTAGTAGCAGTTTCACTTAGCAGGAGATCTGGTATACAATTTCTGAGTGAGGTGACAAAGAAGTTAGCCACTTTGTGGATATCCTAAATGGATCAAGATAGAGAAGCTTATATTCAGTCTCTGATAATCACTCCCCCATTCCTTCAGCTAGTTAGGGAGGCGTAGCTTTGGGACACTGACTGCGAGGCTTGACATGCTTATATATCCACAGGACATGCACCTGATGCTATTTCTGAAGGTGCAGAGCATGTCATCCTATTCATAGGATGTATTATGGTACCAGTGGTGCTTAGGGAGGAAGTGTTGAGGAAGTTCCATACATCCCCTCTAGTGGTACATCCAAGAGTGGAGAAGATGTACCAGGAACATCAGCATTAGCACTGGTGGCAGGGAATGAAGAGAGCAGTGGCAGAGTTTGTCTCATGGTGCCTCATTTGTTAGCAAGTGAAGGAAGAGCATCAGGTTCTAACAGGCTTAGTTCAACCAGTAGAGGTTCCAAAGTGGAAGTGGGATGGAATCTCCATAGACTTTGTGAAAAGACTTCCATGCACGTCCAAGGGGCATGATTCTCTCTAGGTGATCATTGAATGATTCACTAAGTCGACCCACTTCCTAGCTATTAGAGTCTAGGGATCAGAAGAGAGATTTGGATTCCTCTACGTATAGGAGATTCTGTGGCTTCATGAAGTGCCATCTACGATTGTCTCTGATCGTGATGCATGTTTTACTTCCCGTCTATGGAAGGGGTTATGGGGGGATTTCGGGACACAACTTCGGTTGAGCACAACCTTCCATCCTTAGACGGATGGTCAGACAGATTAGACCATTCAGACCCTCGAGGACATGTTATGAGCTTGCATCCTTAATTTTGTCCGCAACTGGGAGGATCACTTTCCCTTAGTGGAGTTTTCATACAAAAATAGTTATCACTCCACTATCAGTATGGCACCATTCGAGGCGTTGTATGACTGAACTTGTAGATCACCTCTGTGTTGGACTGACCCATGGGAGTTAACACTCATGGGACTAGAGATGGTATGAGTTACCATAGGGAAAGTGCAGATCATACAGGAGCAGATGAAGATTGCACAGAGCAACTAGAAATCTTATGCTAACAGGAGACGGAGACCTCTGGAGTTTGAGGATGGTGATCATGTCTTTTTATGGGTATAACCTCGATGAGTTTTGCCGAGATTTGGCTGGGGCGACAAGTTATCTCTGAGGTTCATCAAACCCTTTTAGGTCCTTAGTAGAGTTGGCGAGGTGGCATACTACCTATCCCTTCCACCGTAGAGGGAGAAGGTGCAAGACATATTCCACGTATCCCAGCTGAGGAGATACGTGCATGACCCATCTCACGAAATTGATCATGGCGAGCTGGACATTGATGATGGGGAGACGTTTAAGAAGGTTCTAATATAGATTGAGTATTGATAAGAGAGAGTCCTTTGTGGGCAGTAGATACCTTTGGTGTGCATTCTTTGGAAGCACGAGAACCTCTAGGAGAGCACATGGGAGTGGGAGGCTCAGATTCATGCTCAGTACCCCCACTTGTTTCCCTAGTTTGTGTTGTGGATTTTGGGGATGCAAACCCCTGAGGTGGGGAGAATGTAAAGACCCATATTTTTTCATATAATTTTTTTAATTATATGGGAATATTAAGAGTCCACAAAAATTGACAGCGCGTGATTTCGAGGATCAATGAGTCCAGAATGAATTTATGATCTTTGTTTTCAGGTACGTTCAGTAAATGTGAAAGTGGCGTTTTGTAACTTTTTAACCGGTGCTCGGAACTGAAATCTGAGGACACTGTTGAACTCGTAGTGTCGATATTCGCTTAAGGAGACCTTCACCTTCACCACAGTAGGTCGATGGTGGAAATTAGTTATCAGAATTTTGTGGGAGAAAATAAAATAAACCTGATTTATTTTATTTTTGAAATTGAAACCTCCTATTTTGAATTTGGGTGTGGGGACCACCCAAACACCTCTTAATATGAAGTCAACCCTTGGAATTCCCTCTAGTTAATGTGCCAACTTCAATTAAATAAATGAGACAAATCTATTTGTTTAATTAATAAACTTAATCTTATTAATTTGGTACCACACCTTTCATGGGGGAAATCATTGGAAAAGGAAAGGAGAGCTTGGGAGAACATTTGGAGAAATATCTCCCAATGAAGAATGTCCTCGGATCAAGAATGAGGATGACGCACGAGCATAGATCAGGAGCGTGGTATGGGAGAAACGAACACCGATGTCACCAACATCATCTCCATCCTCAAGACATCTTCAACAAACATCATGGTAGGGGATTTAATTTGAAATATGATTGAATTTATTTGATAATTCTTCATATTCTGGATTCACAACGATGATGGCCAAACTAACATGGCCATTATCCTGCACATATACCATGCCCCTTTATCTTTTGTTCTTCACACATCCTTCATGAGTTCATCAATGCTAAATATTTAACAGCACTAAAAACACAATTTTTTGTTGAGCGTGATGTATGGACATAGAGCCCTCGACTCCATGATCACAAATATGTGGCCGTTATGTTTTTCAGGCTTAGAACGGAGATGCGGTGAAACGCGGAAAAGGAGGGCGGCCGGAACACCGGCCAGACACGTAGAGGTAGGGTGGTGTGCATCCATGCCGCTAGATGAGTAAGAGGCCGTGGCCTGACGACCGCAGTGAATTCGGTTTGTGGCTGGCATGCTGGCCAGCCACGTGGTGGAGCGGGGACGCGTGTCTGCACCGCTGGTGGAGTAGGATGCCGTGACTGCTTGGTCGTGACAGAGGCCGAAGGGAGGCCGACACCTAGCTGGCCACGGAGGACTGCAGCGCCGTTGCACCACTAGGAGGAGGAAGACCAGCCAGTGAACAGACTGTTCGTGGCTCACCAAGCAGGACTCACTCCTACGAGTCCCGCTTCCGAAAAAACTGAACGACCCTAAGGATGTTTGGGTGAACTGGGAGGTGCCTCCCTCCCGGGCGTCAGCTAGGGCGGACCCCGCCACAACGGCCAACCGACTGCGGGCCGACCCTGTGGGTCGTGCCCAGCGGTCCCAGCTGGGCTGCGCCCTTCGCAGGCTGGGCCCACCGAGGTCCAGGCCAACTGGGCTAGACCTGGGCCAATCCAGACCCAATTTCACCTTTTTGGTCACAACTTGTGATCTGAACGTCTGATTGATGAAATGTCTACGGTGCCCAAATCTTTAGATCGAGACGGTCCTTTTGGTATAATCCATTTGAGTTTTAGATAAAGTTGGAGTACGTCTAGGTTGGATTGAACTCGAATCCAACTGGGCCCTCGGAGCAGAAACAATAACAACTTACAGACCGAGCATCCGATTGATGCGCCGTCAGTTGCATTGCGTCCCTTATGACGTGACCGACCTTTGGGATAATTATTAGTGGAACTTCATACCATTTGAAATACAAATAATGTAATGAGGAGTGGTTCTCCCAGAATCAAGCATGCTAAGAGAGGGTATCCAGTGGTTGACATTGAGTTGGAGGTTGGAGACATATCATACGAAGGTTAGTACCGAGAGATCCTGTGTGGGTCAGCACTGATCCTCTGTGGGTCGATCTTGTGTGTGTTAATGCTCAGTGATCCTGTGTGGGTCAGTGCATACGAATCCTGTGTGGGTCAGATCCTGTGTGGGTCAGCACTCAGCGACCCTGTGTGGGTCAGCGCATACCGATCCTGTGTGGGTCAGATCCTGCGTGGTTCATTGTGGGAGTTAGTTACCTATCGATCCTGGGTGGATCATATCCTGTGTGGGTCATTGTGGGGGTTAATATCTATCGATCTTCTTTGGTTCAGACTCTGTATGGTCAGCAGTAGTGCCTCTTGATAGAATGAGTTGATTCATCTTTGCGACTAATCATTTGTACTTCTATACTTCACTGAAAACCTTGTTTGAGCTGAGACTCTGTTGAACTATGTATTTTACCTATGAGGTACTTTTATCTTTGCGGTGTTACCTGTGTGGTAATTTTACCTTCGTGGTGTTACCTATGTGATATTCTCCCCTCGTGTATGAGACAAGTATATCTTGATAACTTAGGTATATGTATGGGCATATACCTAAGTAGAGTTGATGTCTTGCTTTGTGGTTTATCCTTTGTGGATTTTGAGAGACCTTCGGGGGTCTCGAGGTCCCTACTGAGTATTATTATACTCACCCATGCACGGGCTTCGCCCGCACCTTGCTGTGTCTTGTGCAGACGACAGAAAACGCTGACCGAGGACATGGGTACCAGGACTGGAGGCTGTTCGGAGTTGTACATTAGACGAGGCGTACCGTAGAGATGACCGTTCGAGAGCTGTACCTACCCTTTAGGTGGGATCCTTGGCGGGTGTTCACAGGAGTCGTTTCCAGTTTTACTTGTACTTTCCAGTTTTACTCGTACTTTTCAGTTGGGCTTGTATTCTAACCCCTTTACTTTTTGTATACACCCTGTTTACTATATAGTTTACTTTGTGATTGTATCTTGATGTGTGCTTGGTTTTTGTTAGTTTATAGGTTATAAAGGCAATGCCTTCAAATTTTCAGGAATATGCTTTTCGGTGCTAGTCGCCAACCTTTGGCTTATGGAAGGCGGGTTTGGGGTAGTCACGGCACGGGCCCCGAGTGATGGGTCGTGACATCAATTCATAGCCAAATTGTATAAATTAATATAAATTATTATAAAGTGATATAATTTAGTATAATTTAGTATAAATTATAAAAAATTAGTATAAATTAATAACATTTAATATATATTAGTATAAATTGATTAAAATTAATAAATAATAATAAAAAATAGTAAAAACATTATATATTTGAATAAATTAGTATAAATTGATTTTTTTTTTATAAATTCATATAAATTATTATTAATTCATACTTTTTTTATAAATTAATATACATTGTTATAAATTTCTATAATTTAGTATAAACTAATAAAAAAGTAGTATAACTATTAAATTAATATAAATTGATATAAGTTAATATAAATTAGTTAAATTTAGTATAAATTAATAAAAAGTTATATAAATTACTATAATTTTGTATTAATTTCTTGAAAATTACTACAAATTAATATGTATTACCCTAAATTGATAAAAATAGTTTAAATTAATATATGTTAGTATTATTCAATGAAAATTATTATAATTTAACATAAATTTAAAAAATTATTATAATTTAATATAAGTTATTATACTTTATTATAAATTAATGAAAATTATTATATATAAGTATAAATTTACAAAAAAGAATTTTAAATTAACACAAATCAATATAAATTGGTATAATTTAATATAAATTAATATAAAATAGTATAATTAAGCATAAATTAATATAAATTGTTATGAATTAGAATACATTAGTATAAATTAATATAAATTGTTAAAAATTCATTTGAATTAGTATAAACTAATATAAATTACAAAAAATCAGTATTAATTATTCCCAAATTAGTATAATCTTGTATAATTTACTATAAATTGATATAATTTTGTTTAAATTAATATAAATTACTATAAAATAATAAAAATTAGTATAAATTAATAATAATTTTTTTAAATTTGAATAAAGTAGTATAAATTAGCATAGATTAGTATCGTTTAGTATAAATTTATAAATATAGATACATATATTAGTATAAAGTAATAAAAATTGTTATAAATTAGTTTAAATAATTTTAAATTAATATATATTTCTATACATTAGCACAATACCTCACAAATAAGTATAAATTATTATAATTTAATAAAAATTGATATAATCTAGTATAAATTGATATAAATTACTATATATTCATGAAAATTAATATCAATTTACCCAATGTTGTTTAAATTAATTTAAATTACAATAAATTAGTATTAATTCTTCACAAACTAGTATAAATTAATATAAATTAGTATAAATTAGTATCATTTAGTATAAATTAATAAAAATTAGTATAAATTAGAATAATTTACTATAAATAGATATAGTTTTGTATAAATTAATATAAATTTCTATAAATTAACAAAAATATGTATAAATTCTTAAAAATTAGTATAAATTAATATAAATTAGTATAAATTACTATCATTTAGTATAAATTAATAAAAATTGATATTCATTAGTATAAAATTATAAAATTTATTATACATTAGTATAAATTGATATAATTTAATATATATTATTATAAATTAGTATCAATTCATTTCAAATTAGTATAAATTAGTATAATTTATTATAAATTGATATAATTTAGTATAAATTAATATCGATTATTTTAAATGAATAAAAATTAGTATAAATTCAGAAAAGTTAATAAAAATTAATAAAAATTAATAAAAATTACTTTAATTTAAAAAAACTAATATAGATTCAAAAAATTCATATAAATTCATATAATTTATCATAAAATAATCTAAATTTCTATAAATTATTATTAATTCCTTGAAAATTAATATAAATTAATATAAATGAGTATAAATGAGTATAATTTAGTATCAATTAATAAAAATTAGTACAAATTTGTATAATTTACTATAATGTGATATAATTTAGTAAAAAATAATATAAAATACTATAAGTTAATTGAAATTATTATAAATTCATATAAACTATAATAAATAAATATAAATTAGTATAAATTAATATCATTTAGTATACATTAATTAAAATTTATATACATTATTATAAATTTATAAAATTTATCAAACATTAACATAAATTATTATAAATCAATATATATTACTATAAATTAATATTAATCACAAATAATTATAAATTAGTATAATTTTTTATAAATTGATATACCTTATAATAAATTAATATAAAATATTATTTTTTAATATATTTTAGTACACATTTCTATAATTTATTGTAAATTTTGACATATTTAGGCACCACTTATAGATTTTTTGTTGATGTGCTACAGGTGCATCCATTTGTGTGTTATTTTAGCTTCCTGTACTTGCATGAGTTGAAAATTTCACCCCCCGAAACTGATATTTTAAAATCTATAAATTTATATTAATATATAAAATATAATATTTTATGAACTAAATTATAAAAAATAATTAACTAGTCAATAAATAAAGTAAATTTTCCTAATAATTTTTATATAATAATATAATTATTGTCTGTTTTTAGAAAACTATGGACCCAGGAAATGGAATTTTTTTAATATGAGATCATGATTTGATAAATCATCACATAAATCAAAACAGATTTAGTATAAATTATATCTACATTGGGGTTTTCAAAAAAATTATAACATTTGCATCACCAAATTCATAATTTGTTTCAGAAGGAATAATTAAGTGACTGTATAAGAAGTGAGATATTAGAAGATATGGAACATTTGATAATATTGGGAATTAACTTTTTTGTTTTTGTTTTTAGAATGATTATGACTTTTAGTATCAACATGGTGAACACAATTTAGAAGGAAATAAAATTTGTTTTCTAGAACCATCACAATATTATAATTTAGTGTATAATGCTGCTGACCCATATTTCAAGAAAAAGAAACCCATAATGACAATTCTAATCTAGAATTGGATCCATTTGGAATTTATAATTTTTTGAAATCTCTTAAAGAGGCCTTATATCATGGGTGAAAGATAAAAAATTTGATTTTCTTATAAAATTTATAGCTGTTATATTTGATTTTTTAATTTAAAATAGTTTCTTTATACAAATTTTTTCTTTATTTAAATCATTATTTTCTTGAAGGGACTGCATTTCCTTTAGATCTCAATGAAATAAAAAAGTTGGTTTATAATTTGGGTCTTAGTTATCAAAAGATATATGCATGTTCAAATAACTACATCTTATATTATGATGAATATGAGTTTTTAGATAATTTTCCAACATATGTATAATCATGTTATACAGAGGTAAAATAATGAAATTCTAGATTTTTTCCTTTTAAATAGTTGTTTTATTTTCTAATTACATCTAGACTACAATATCTATTTATGTATTACAACAATGATTCATTGATCAAATGACATAAATCCAATGTTTCTATCAATAAAATATTAAATCATCCTTGTAATGGTCATTGTTGGAATCACTTTGATTAGGCGCATCCTTCGTTTTCTTCAAAACCTCATAATGTATGGTTGGGTATTTCTACTTATGGATTCCTTTTATTTGGTAATTATGATAATCAATATTATTATTGTCCTATTTTCATAACTTCATACAACATAAATCCATGGATTTTGATAAAGTAATTATATATATATATATATATATATATATATTTTACATTACAAATTCTCAGACATTTGAAAAACAATCTCTGTGTTTATTTGAAATAATTGATTGATGAGACAATTTTAGTGTGGAATAACAATGTCACTACATATCATGTAGTTGTATGTTATAATTTTACACTCAAAGTTGCATTAATATGGGATGTCAGAGAATTTTTTATTTTTGTTATGTTATCTAGATGAAGTACACATGGTTTAAAATATTTTCCATATTTCATAGCTGAAAATACATAATTTATGATTTTAAATGGAAGAATGATTTTTTTGACTCTTATCATAGATTCCTTCCAATATATCATCCATTCTATAAGATTAAAAATAATTTTAAAAAAGGTAGAATTGAAAGATATAGACTTAAAACATTTCTCTTAGGTATTTTGGTAAAATATATTGTCTCTTCATTACCTCCTATTACTTTTAGACTAACAATAAACCACAAAAAATTGGTGGTTTTAGGATAGATAAAAATTGTCTAAAATAAAGTATTTTTTGGGATTTTCTATATTGGTATGATTTTTTGGTTGGTCACATGTTAGATGTTATGAATATTTAGAAGAATTATTTTGATAACATTTTTTATTCCATGATAGAAACAACTGATAAGACTAAAGATACTATAAAGGCACATTTTGATCTTGTATAAATTTATAGGTGTCTTAAGTGTAACACCCCAGGTAAATAAAGAATATTACATTTTTATATTTATCCATATTTGTGAATAAAATATTAATATTACTTTAAAGGGGGCGCTATGCTCGATGGCATACCCAATACGCAACAACGAGTTTCTTGGGAATCTTACATTGCACTCTAATAATAAAATAATATTAGGGTAGTTAACGCCTAGCCGTTGTAATGGCGGTAATGAATAGAACTAACTAAAAAATGATTATTTATGTTTGTAAAATATTTTTACATTTTACAATAAATGTTAGAGGATTAAAAATGCGAATGAATCTAATTTTAAGCGTAAACATTCTAATATTCTTTAAAAGGTCGATTAACCGCCTTTTGATGGAGAAGCACTTTTAAATACACTTTTGAAAATTTTATGTGTTATATTTGAAAAAATAAAATTCTTCTTTAGAATCGGGACATCAAAATTTACTTTGTGTAAATTTTTGGTATTTTTCCGAAAAAGTTCAATTTTTAATGAATAGTGACAAATGTTGTATTTTAATTCAAAACCTCTTTTTAATATAATTTATTTATATGATTAGATTATCTTTTGAATTGGTTTTAAAGTGAAATTATAATATATTTTTACCATTTAATCAAATATTGGTCATTTGAATTAATTTCACTTTGAAATTTGACTTAAACTAGTGTCAATCTTTTGAAATATATTGTTTCATAAAAACACGCTATTTGTTCTGACAGCGGGAATTAATTATTAAATTATTAATGAAACTTATATGTTATGAATTTTGTAAAATAGGCATCATTTTTGAATTTGGAATATCAAATATAGCCTAGGGTGAATTATTGGTAATTTTCTGAAAAACTTCAATTTTTGATGAATAGTGAAACCACTAAGTGGTACTTATAAAAACTGATTTTCCGTTTAAATGAAATTTTGCCACCTTTGTGTTTTGAATTTCAAAAATATGACATAAATGGTTTTCATTAAGAAGTAAAATGTGGTTCAATGGGATTAAAATAATTTGTTGGTGAATAGTAACTTATTATGTTTTTAATCGCGATTAGAGGTAATTAGTGTAGTTTAAGGAAAAAATAATGTTTTAATAATATTAAATGACCTAGACACATGTACTACCCTCATTTTATGAGTCATGTCTGACAAATACAATCCATGGGTAAACTTGGGGACCACATGGAGCCACTTTGGTTGGAAAATGACATAAATACCTTTTTATTTAATGTTAAAATTAAAATGACACAAACATGCGTTGTTTTAATAAAACAATTTTTAAATGGGGTTATACAAGTCAGATATTTGACTATAAATATTAATTAGAAATATAAAAATATTTCCTACATCATGATAGTTTTTTTATAATTTTTAGACACTAAATAAATTATATTATTTATGACACCATGATGATGCAGCGATTACCTCATTATTTAATGATTTAAATAAAATGGAAAGATAATGTAAAATCTAAGACCTAAACATGTCCAAAACCTATTGTATTGGTGGATTTAGAAACCTTATCACATTATCCTAGAAGTATATCAATGTGGGACCTTTTAAATCAGAAACGCATTTTCAATTAAAGTAACATTTCTTTACTTTCCAAGAGTGCCCCTCCTCTCCTCTTATAAAAGGCCCCCCACCTCTACCTCCTTACCCACACATCCAAAGCCTTTGGCTCGGCCAACCCCTGCCCATTTTGTCTCTCCACATCCCTATATAACTATTAGAAGCCTCAATTTGGTCAGAAGTCTTCCAAAGGAAGCCTTTGAGCTCAAACCAAAGGGAGTTACCCGATTTTAAGGTAATGTCTTCACTTGAGTCCTTTTGTTTTATTTTGCTTCTCCACCCCCCTAAACTCTTTTTATTCCTTTATTTTTAACAAAAACAGTATATTAAATATACTAAGATGTTTTTATGTTAAGTATTCGAGCTACACTTACACACACCTTCGTCTAATGGTTAAAGAACATACTGTTTCTGTGGATGGAGAATTACTACCTCACGAAACGATGATTGTTCAACATTCTCTTAACACCTTTCATGGTGGACATTAAGATATCAATATATTTATATATGATATATAATATGTTTATGTTTTACTTAAGCTTCTGTATTTTATTTTGTGTCATACCTTTATGGTTTCCATTGTGGGTAAACACGATAATTTCATTTTAGGAAGTGCGGACTACCGCCCCCTCAAAGTGATTTGATTCGTTAATGCCATATGTGGGATGTATAAAGGATGGATTTAAAGTTATTATATATGATTTATGTTAAATATAAATTATGAATATAATTCTGGAATTAAAATATACATACCTATCATTTAGTTTTAATTCCATTAATCTGACATAGAAATGAAAGTAGCGTTCATGCGTACGTACGACTTACCGTCTCCATGAACGGTGAATTTCATTTCTTACCTCTAAATGATTATGTAATATTATAAATAAATGTATATTCTGGATATATATGATATATATGATATCCAAATCATGAATATCATTCTGGATATAATGAACCTTTGACCACACAAACAACATGTAATTGTAAGAAGTCTACTTTCGACTTAAGAACCAAATATCAACAAAAGAATCATTATTAACTTAAATGATTAAATAATGTTTATAACATGGAAATAAGTGATATAAAAAGAATAATGAACTTTAAAAAGGTTCTTAAGCAAGTATAAATTAACTCGAGTTTATTATTCAGGATGTTAAAGAATGATCGAGTCAAGTCGGACCCGAGGTAAGGGATACTACTCCTCTCTTTCTTTTTAAGTACACTCTTTTATGTCATTCCTTTTAAGCTCATATTTCTTGTTATTGGGATGTTCTTTTATATTAATCTTACTGTAAGTTTTATTTTCATATGATGAGAGACCCTATTCTCTCTCATCAATCCACTTTGGAAGTTTGGAGTGGCGCCGTTAGGCTGCCGAATTTTCGTAAGAGATCTAACCTCTCTCTTTCTTTTTAAGTACTCTCCTTTATGTCACTTCTTTTAAGCTCCTCTTTGATATGTTGGAGGATGTTCTTTTATATTCCTCTTGCTGTAAAATTTATTTTAATATGATGAGAGACCCTATTTTATCTCATTAATCCATTTTTTGTATGTTTTAAGTGGCGCCATTAGGCTGCCGAGTTTTCGTAAGGGATTTTTCATCTCACTTTTATTCCCGTGAGATTTATGCTACATTTGCCACAATTTCCTTTGAGTGGTGTATGTACAGCCCATTATTTTACTCATTGTGTAATAAACTTTCATTTATGAGTATTTACATCAATTTTTTATTATCCTTCTTTCACGGGGTGTATGTTCCGAAAGATACCCATGTCGGTAAGGGAACCTTTCACCCTCCTCTTTTTAAAAGACTTCTTTTGTTATGTCTTTTAATTCACATAACATTATGTTGGGATATGTTATTCTATATCCTTAGTGATTTAAATTTTATGTACATGTGATGAGATACCCTTTTTATCTCTCATCAACTCATTTTATGAATTTTTTAGTGACGCTGTTCGGCTGTCAAATTTTTGCAAGGGAACTTCTTAACCCAATTTTGATTATTTGGGATAAGCTTGTACTCATTGAATATGTAGTTCTATGAATATGTGTGAATAACCTATGATTTTTTTACACTTAATATCCACATATATTTGGTGTATTATTTTGTCACACATAATTATGTAATTGATTTATCCTTAATCCAAGGATACCGTCTTTTTATGGGACTTCGTCTCAATCTCCTTTCATTGAGGCATATTTTGGTTTATACACAACCTTCTTTTATACGGTGTATAAACCCCTTTGAATTTTACGTTTATCTGAAAGGAATATTTTTTATACAAAGCGTTTTACTAAACGACAAAAGGGAATGTTTTTGTCGTACGTATGCGGCGAGAAAGACTTCTCCATCGCCGTGACCATTATTTGAGTTTCGGCTTCCTCTACAAGCCCTACCTTTTCTTAAAAGAAAAATAAATACCATGTTTTACTTTTCTCTTTTATTTTGGTATTGAAAATGGTTTTCATAATGTTTTTATCAATGTGTTGTATTGATATCTTGTGATTGAAAAGTGGAAATGTTATGTTTCCTTTATGCATGTTTTATGTGATACGATTATGTTATGGTTCTTGGGAATTATTATGATGATAGGTAGTTCCGTGATAAACTAAGGGCGGGTGAGCCTGATATAGCTCTCCAATGCATTGGGTAATGCGAAGGGGTTAAACGTTAAGGTTTCTCCGAAGAGATTTATGGAGTATACTGTGATCGGTATTCCAAACGTAACCAAGAGGCTTACTCCCTACGTAAGAATATTATAAATGCCTCAAGTTACCTTTATGTCTTATGATTTCTATGATTTATTCATGATTTTATGAGGTATGTTAAACTGCTTATGTTTTATGGGTAAAGTATGATTTCATTCTTATGTATACATGTACTCATGTTTCCTTTCCATATTTTTATATCCCTTACTGAGATTTTTATTCTCATCCCAAGTTTTTGAAATGTTTTTCACAGGTCAAGGGAAGGGTACATGATATGATGATAGTGTCAAGGAAGTGTCAAGAAAGAATCCATGTTTTATTTTAAATATGTTTCCGTTGATGGGAAAAATGAATATTATCTTTTATGTAACCACTTTTTTTAAATGTGGAATGTAATGCAAGTTTTATGATCCTATTCTCTAAAACTCTAAACCTGAAAAGATCCTCAATGTGTAATCTTGTAATAACTCAAGATTAAGTAAGGTTTAAGGCTGGGGCCTTATAGTTGGTATCAGATGTCGGTTTAGATAACTTTAGAGGTTAGGGTATTCTCTAAGCACTAGTGACATTACCATAATGGTTAGGATTTCAGAAAGAGTCCTAGTTTTAGATAAAGTGAATGAGTAAGTACATCTTAGTGTTTACCTTCCTCATTAGTACATGATGGTTTTGTTGATATACTCACACTGACATTTCTGTTTTTAGTGAATGGATGGATCTAACAGGCACCAAAGAGACAACAAGTTTGAAGGAAACTGTGGTGGTTCTCTGATTAAGATACTAGATAAAATGGGGGATTCAATGAGGAAACTCGTAGTTGTTCTAAACCAACTATCAAGGAGTCAAGATCAACCACTTGAACCTTGGTATGATCTGTAATGCATCATGTACGAGATGACCAATCGATGTGGAAGTTCAGGTAATAATTATAAAGGTAACCATTAGAGTTTATATGATCCTTACTTTTGAGGTAATTATGGGTTATTATATGTTATGATGGAAAATGAAAGGAATGAGATAAAATTGAGGTTAAAATATGTTATGTTCATTTTTAAAGATTTTATCTCGTTTTGGAGAATGTTTTAAGAATTATATAGTTTTGGAAAAAGGAAAACACGTAGACCGTGTGACAACCCGTCGCGTCGGACAAAGTTGGGGTGTTTTTATGTATTTATAAGAGTGTGTATTATGAGAACTACTTTTGAAAACTATGAAACTTATATAGGAATCTATGAAAGAGATTATAGGAGTTACTGGGAAATTACATGAATATTGTGTGGTTTTGAAAAATGTTGTGACAATTTAGGAAATAGAGAAATTTTTGGGAAGGAGAAGATTCAAACAGTTGGGGTACCATTTTCCTAACATAAAGGAAAAACAATATAGAAACCTGGGGAATGACTAGAGGAATTGGCATGATTAGTTAATGGTTTGTTGTATAGTGAAACATAGACATGCGACATGGATTAATAATTATTTAATCTGAATTCTTATTATATTATTTTAAAAAAAACGCTCTTTTCTCTCTTTAGGTCCTAATTTATTAGTAAATTTTTTTATATTTATGTTATTTTTATCTTCTCTCACTTTAAAACATGATTTCAATGGTTTGATGGTAGACAGATCAATGAGATTCAAGGTAAGAATTATTTTCTCTTATTATTTCTCCCTTCATTGTATATCCACTAATTTTCCATGAATGAAAACATTATATATGATTTATTATGGATAAATCCATAATATATGATTTTATTTGATGTGATAATGATTGTATCTAATTATAGAATGTAATTATAAGTATGGACCTTGAGTTTTTGTTAGGTTGTTCCCCATTTTCATCACCAATTTTGAGATAAGTGTATTCCTTCTCTTCACCACGTGTTCAAGAATTTGAATGCTAGAATGTTTAAATTAATAATTTTGAATCATAAATGAAACTAATATTGATTTTTTTTGGTAAACCATTTATTTGATAATTTTTAAATATGGGAATTTTAATGTTTTTGTAAAAATCACATTCATTTATGGTTTTAAATTATGGTTTTTGTCGATCCTACGTAAGTTGTTCCATTGAATTTTTTAAAGTGTATAATATATTTATCTGAGGTCTGAAAACATGGAAATATAGGTGATGTGTGCTCACCATTGAATTCAACATGGAAATTCAATTATGGCATTTTTTGAGGTTCTGGAATAGATTTTTCTAGAGAATAAAATCCAAGAGATGATGTGGAGGATCGAAGAGTAACTGCTAATGAGTATGAGACTGTCATATGGAATTTAAGTGTGGGTGTGTGTGTAATAGGATGTGGTTAGGGTATTCCAGTTTTAATTGAATGATATCATGTTCATAAATTTATATTTAATGTTTTTAAATTGGTAAAAATATTTGATGTTTCTCTCGTTATTTTAAATTACATTTTCAATAATGAGATAAAATGTTCATTTCATTTTTGGGTCAGTTGGGAAGTCTCTTTGGGAAATCCAATTAGGTATGATCAGTCACCCCAATATAAAAACCGAGATTCTTACTAATACATTATTATTTATGACATAGGTAAAAAAGGACTCTTATTTCTCTAGTGTAGCATCACGACAATACTTTTTGATGATCGAAGTTGGAACATGGAGTTCTCTTAAGGAGTGGTTCGAGTGATTCCATTTTTGAGTTACTGCATGAGGATGTTTTTCAATTTCTAAGGGAATATATTGTATTTATTTCTACTTCTACTCTGTTATAGTTGTCTTATGGGATTGTACTTGAGTTTTATTGTTCATTCAACATACATCATATTGTCTAGTTTGACTATTTTTTTCTGTCTTGATAGGTTATGGGCATCTAAAGGGAAAATCATCCCCAAATTATTTCGTAATAGCTTGGAATTTATTGTTATTATTTGGTGTCTTGGGGATATGCTCTATGTTTAATGGGACATTGAATTTGTTTATATTAATAGTTAGTTTTTTAATGTTAGAAATTATTTTAGTTTTGGTTATCCTATTATAATTGGATGTTGGAAGGGTTATAGGAAATGTGGGACCCTGAAATTTATAGAATAAAGAATATGTAGCTTGCACCATTAGGTAAATAATAAATTCACCTGGGTACTATGATTACAAATAGAGTTAAAAATCACTACTAGGAATTTTATCATCTCATCATCATTATTATAGACAATGAGTGTAGTATATCATGCATTATTAATGAGTCTTCCCATTAGGATTTCATTTTTCATATTAATTTTTGATATTTTCTGTAAATTGGTTATAATGATTTTTTATATTGATTACTTGTAATATTATATGCCTTTCATTTTCTATTGATTATTTACTAAGTGGTGTTTTTTATCTTTTGAGAAATGAAATTTATTCTATGTCCTAGACACCAACCATTGAAGTCTTTAATGATTGGGGTTCCACATGAACCATATGAGAACCAATGAATAATTGAAAACATTTTCAAGATTTAAAAGGTATTAAAAGGGAGAAAATTGATGAACAATGAATAGGGAATCAATAATATCTCAATTTTTTTTAAAAACACTATGTTTGATAATGTATATAGTATACAACAACGAGATTAAATGAACTGTAATATATTATTATTTAAATGTTACTATTATAACTT
This sequence comes from Viscum album, assembly GCA_963277665.1. NCBI lineage: Eukaryota > Viridiplantae > Streptophyta > Magnoliopsida > Santalales > Viscaceae > Viscum > Viscum album. The sequence continues at coordinate 2,022,603,491 of OY728127.1, forward strand.
ACACATTTAATTGGTATATATTAATAGGAATAAATGAATAATGATATATATATATATATATTTACTTATCTATAAATATATATTGACTAATTATTAATAAATAAGTAATCAATTTTTTGAGAATTTATTATATTCTTCAAAAAGAAATTTTCTTCAAAAATGAGTTTCAGTGTCATTGATGATAAAATATTATAATATTTTTTTTCAAATTTTAGAATATTTTAATTTTAAAAAATATTTTAATTTTTAAATCATTATATCAAAAATAGCTTAGGATAAAGTTTTTTTAGTTTTCTAAAATGATTGATTTGTCATTAAAATGTCAAAAATAGTATTTTATCAAACATTTACTTCAATCATTAAAAAGTACTACTATGCATTGAATTTTATATTAGATAAATATAAAAATAATTTATTTATAATTAATATAATTAATTACATATGAATCATCCTTGTACATTATTTTTTTGAGTTTATTTTTTAGGATTAAAATGCATTTTTCTATAAGAAAATTTATTGTGTTTTAAACATTTATATCAAAAATATTTTTCATCACGTATAGAAATTTAATTTTATGAAGTGGTATTAATTATTGGATTCTTAAAATAATATGTATTTTATGATGAAATTTTGAGTTTTTCTAAAGAAAATATATTTTCCGTGAATAGTAGAATAATATAGCTTTTATGAAATACAACATATTTTAAAATATCTCCACAAAATAAATATGATATAAATTATTTAATTATGTAGAAATAATAAATTATGATAATATCATACAAATATAGAAAAAAATTAATAATTCCAAATATATAAATTATTATTTATTTCAGGATAAATATGAGAATCATTTATAGTTTTGTTGTTGTGCTTTTACAACACTAAAAATGTAAAATCTCATTCTTGAAATATAAAATTTGTGAAGGGGAATTTATTGATATTTTTTTTATAAATATATGGTATTATTTATTATTTTTATGGTTATATTCTTATTTTTTTGTTGTAAAACAATTTACTTATCCAAATGATTTGGGAATTCATGCGCAAGGATATAAAAGTCTAAATAACATATTAAATATGTTTCCAAGACATTCATGTGAGTAAGTATATTTATTAAAATATTATTAAGTTTTATATTTAAATAGGTTAATTTTTATATATTTCATTAATTTATTTGTAATTTTTAATTATAATTAATTACATTAATTCTAAAGAAATGCGAGCTCAGTGCTTGAATAAGTAGTTGAAAAATCATGTAAATTCTATTAAAAATTATCTATGTAATTTTTTATGAGTTATAGTGAATAAATCATTTATATATAAATATAAATTATTTTTTATGTGTGAATTTTTTTTATTAAAATTGAATTTTAATCTTGATTACAGTAAATTAAAAGCAAATGAATTGTTCAAAAAAGACCATTAATGATATTTTATGGTAAACGATATATTATTAAATAATTTATTTTTCATAAAAATGGTAACACTGACCAATTTAATGTTATATGGTTTATAATATCATTATTGTTCAACATATGGGGCTTTTCCTTTTATAATACCATTCTTGACCGTAAATGAGTGAAAAAATTTATATGATCATAATTGTCAAATTAGTTAATGTGGGGTTAAAATGAAGTTATAAGGGTAAAATTGAATTGTAAATTTATACCAAATTTATTGGATGAGATTATTTTTATGCATAAATTTTCTACACTCTAAATATATGATTTATTATTCACTTGAACATGAAAAGGTTTTTTTATTTATTTAATGCATCCAGAAATTTCAAGAATGCCCCTCCCCTCACTAATAAAGGGGATTGTAATATCAACTATTCAGAACTCCATTTTATCAATGTATCTTACAAAATACCTACCCAAGTCCCTTCATAAAGTCCCTCCCCACATTATAGAGGTCCTAATTTGGACATAATACTATTTTTTTAGAGAATAATGTGGAATGAAAAGGAGGTTGTCTGGATAAGATTTATAAATTTTAACTGAATTGTTTTATATTATATCTCCTTATACCTAAATGAAAACTTCATAAAAAATGATGAAATAATTTCCAAAGAATCAGAAATATATTTTTTTAAATTAATTTAATAACCTATAGCCACCTCCTTCATCAAATAAATGTGAAATGAATCTATCATTTTTATGTAGGGCAGTCTAATGCCTTACGAACTGATATAGTTCATTTTCCATCACAACATCTTATGGATTTATATAATGATGTGATTAATATGTATGTATATATATATATATTATATTCATGAAAAATTTCTATTATATAGAGATGATATATCATTAATTTTATTAAATTTTCATCTATTGAAAAAAAATATAATGTCGTTCATGTGTATGTGCAAATTACTACCTCCACAAAGTGAGTTGATTTGTTTTTTTAAAAAAAATCACAGGGATGGAATATATTACTATATTAAAATAAATTATATAATATTTATGATATATTTTAAATTTGGAAAAATAAAATAATACATTACTTATTTTAATAATATTCATTACAAATTGGAAACATTACTCATGCATACGTTCAACCCATCGTCTCCGAGATTATAATATTGTTAATTTTTCATAACTATCATTAATGTTTTTTTAAATAGTATAATTTATGTATAAATATAGTAATTATGTCATTATTATTATTATATATATTATAAAATAACGATCTATCTTCCATAGTCATCCTATCAAATTTACATTGGACATATGAGAAGAATATCGTCAAATCACATTAATTAAACTAAATTAATTACATGATTTAATATAAAATTTTAAAAAATAAATTTAAAGTAATAATTAACATGAAAAATTTTCTTAAACATTTGAATAAGTAAGATATATATATTATTCTTAAATATACAAAACAAATGTGACTAATCAGACTCATGTTAAGGGTCAATTAACCTTAAAATTCATTTTTAATGTTTTTAAAGATGTATTTATCAAAATAATTTTTTCCATGACCATTTTAATTTAAAATTTATAATTTTTTTTTATAAATAAATACAAATTAAATGAAATTTTATGCAACCTTTTAATTATTTAAATGTTTATCAATTTGTATATTTTTATGTATTTTATTAAAGAATGTTTTGACTTTATTTACAACAGGAAAAATAGAATGTTTGATTTTATCAAATACATAATTAGTATATTTTCATACCACAATATCCAATATTTCATATATTTTTTTTGAATTTTAAATTTCAATGTCTTCTTGAATGAAAAATCCACCATCTATTTATTCCTGGTATTTATTTTTGAAAATAGATTTTCAAAGGAAAAGTGGATTTCGACATATAAATGTTTCTTATATAGGGTTTCAAAATATTAAAAGGGATTTATAATAGAATGGGTAAATATTATAATGTTTTATTCTTGATATATTACACGGATACAATTTATGACTAGTCAAGGATGTTAAATAACTCCAATATATTACTTAATTATTATATTCTTTCGATAATTATGTTGGAAGGTGAACATATTAGTAATTCCACTTGTAAGGGTTCAGTTAAGAATATTCCACAAAGAACCCCTGTGACTATTATAATCATTCTAATAAGTATTCATTAAAATTGATTTTTTTAATGTTAATCTAATTATATTTTAATTTTAATGAAATATTTATCCTTTTAGGCTAAAAGAGATATGTTTTTATAAATTTTTTTTCATGGTTTCTTTTATTTTCAATGAAACCCTTAGGATTATGATTTTGTATTAATATTTTATTATAATGTGTTTTATAAAAAAAAATTGGGTAGTAAAACTAATTTGATGTATAATTAAGGATGTTATTTGAGCTAAAAGATTATTATATTAAAGTAATACACCATTTTATTTTCTTTTAGTTTTAAAATGGACAAATAATTTTATTTCTTATTCTTTTATATATCACTTAGTGTTGATTTGGTACTCATTGCATGTTTTAAATTTTTTTCAGGTGTTTTAAGGTTGATTAAAATCAAACATTCTTCATATTAAAAATCCTAAATATTTCACATGCTTGAATTTTTTATATTTTGAATTGTTGTAATTTGTATACTAAGAGGATGTTTCCAACATGAAATTTATGTGTTTTTTATAAAATATTTATAACATAACTATCAAGAACTAGCCTAGGTCAACCTCGAACCAGTCACCCAAGCCGGTCCTTAATAAGGCCTGATGGGAGTTCATGATCCTCAATGAAAAGAAACCAGTGACAAGCCTCAAAATAAAGAAATTGGGAATGATTTGGACCATAAATAAAGAACCATAAAATAATATAAACTGTGAAATAAAATGCTAAACACTAGAAGAAAAAATAAAATAAAACAACGCATACCTCCATGAGACCTTGTGAATCGCTAATGACCACTAAACCAACATCACCCCACAACGTATGAATCCAAAATAGAAGCAACACTAGAGTATAAAAACCAATATTAAACTATATGTGTGAGTATTAAAACATAGTAGGAATAGCATGATAAAAATTACCTATGACATACCTTTAAAAAGAAACCCATATAATTCATGACTAAAAAAGACAACTATATAAAAAATGGTTTTCTGTTCTTTTCAAATTCAAATAACAAGCATCCCTTTTCATGAAAAAGAATTTTACATGAATAAAATTTCAAAAATACATTCCATGAATTCATATACTTTTCAAAATAGAAGGATGAGAATTCAAACTAAAACATGGTTTTTATAATGTAATAAACAATCATGAAGTGACTAGAATTGAAATCACATCACAAGTATCATGTCCCAAGAAGGCACCATGGAAAATCCCAATAGGAAACTAGCACATGTCAGAACCTATATATCTCATACCACAGTAATCAAAATCATCCAACTCAACTACCAATAGAATTCACATGCATGATACACTAGTGATGATCCCATATAAAGATATTGTGGTCTCAAAAACATAACTTAATACAGACGATGTTCAAACGCATGAGCCACTAGAGAGGATCCCATTCAACATTATAGTGGTCTCTACTCATATCACATGTTTAGTTAATGTTGAAATCGTCAATCCACCTACGTGAATCCGGGCCTCACCACAACTGTGTAAACTAGCGTACAAGTTATTGTTCACCCACATAGGTACCCAAGATTCCCATGTTCTCTATTTCATTTCCAATCCTACCAAAACATGAAATTAACCATTTTTAAAATCACAAAATAATCTGTTTTAATTAAATTAAACTTTCACATTTGTTATAAACCTAAAAAGAATCATGGGAAATATCCATTACACACTCAAAACTATTTAGGAATCTACTTTTAAATAAATAAAATTTAGAACCAATTGAGCATTAGAAATACATTTCAATTTCCAAAAAAACATCCAGAGCATATTTTAACATGTAAACCCGGAATGGGTGCTTATATAAATAATTTAAAACAATAAATAACCATTTCTAATAATCCCGACAATATATCATAACATATACATACTACATGGAGATAAAACATATTTTTAAAACAATCAAAAAATTATGGAATTAATGTTACAGGGTTAGGCATTGGGAACATACCCCAATCTCAAGGTGCTCTATTAAATATGATGGAAACCTAAACCTTAAATTTAATTATTGCATAAATATACACCTTAACCTATATTCATGGACACCTCGACCCGATTTACATATTTTCTGGGCCAAAGATGTACATGGGGATCCTTACACATATGGTTATAGATGTATATACCCCATTACACTTACACATATAGGAATTCTCATAGAAATATGTAATCAAACATAGATCCATTATATATATTCATCCTACCATGGGTGAATATATATATATATATATAGGGGAACTTACACATATCTATTCCTACCTAGGAATATTCTTCCAAGTCCATTTTGATAAGAGAAAATAGAAACCACTTTTGTGAGGTCCAATTTAGTAATGAATACTAAAAAACTCAGAAAACAAAAAACCAATAATTGAAAATTTCTCCAAATAAATGGACCCAAAGAAACATTCCTAAAATAGATGACTAGATATCTAAAATGCTTCACCTTTGGTACGGACATTGAAACACACCTGAATGAGACCCAAAAGACCTGTCACATGCCTTATGGAGTAGTGAATCATGAAAATTTGAATCACGTGGGACCCTATGGTTCAACCAAAATGCACACACCACCCAAGAGGGAAGAAAAATATGAAAATAATGAAGATGAATGGAGAAGAGACTCAATAGAGATCATCACACCAATGAATGTAAAAAAATCATACACCATGAAGGAGGGATTTAATTTTTGCTCAGAGGGAGAGATGGGGGTTAGGTCATGTGATATAGAGAGAGAAGGGGGGTTACTCTTAGGGAGAGGAGGGGTGAGGGGGAACCCTTAATTTTAGGGTCTAATTAAAAACCAAATTGATAATAATAATAATAATCATTGTCCTAATCAAAATCATAATAATAATAATATTATAATAATTATTTTTGAAACCATTTCCTTATACTTATTTTTATTTATTTTCATAGATTTTTGTTTTATTTTCATTTAGCATTATTTTTTTTAACACAAGGAATCTGCACATTTTAGACATGTGGTCTCCCATATGGTGTGAAAATTTTGTGAACCCTACTGGATAGATGGGGAAAATGCATGGGTTAGCCACATGGTTTTATAAACCATGTGCCGACCATGAAACTTAGATCTTTTATTTGACAGAGTCATTTCTCATTCTTTTGATACAGTTTCCTCTAACCATGTTCAAGTCGTGTTCTACCAAGGGAAGGGTGAAAAATCAATATAAGGATTTTCACAGTTTTGGCCAAACCATGCTATTATATAGCACAAAGATCAAAACCACCCAAATAATATGAAACACAAAAATTTCCACATAGACATTAACCCGGAAATCAACTGATTGATCCAATGCCCTGAAATTAATAAAATCTATGGGAAAAGGTGGTCATCGTTTGAAAATTATCCCAACAACAAAAACTATCTACCCCTATAAAGTAAGCCATCCAAACTAGAGATCAAACATGAACTCAAAACTAAACAACAGGAATGAAGATATAAAATCAGTGTGACATTTCACTTTAACAGTCACACCGAACCACCTCAAAGATAATTGTCAATGACAATAAACAAGTAGAAAAGAGGAGGGTTCTCCCTTCCATAAGAACCAGACTATAACCACATAACCCGTAATGGAATCCCAACCAAAATAAACCTAGGGAAACTTCACACAGATCGATTGAAACAGCCACAAGGAAATCCCAACCCAAACCAGGAACCCCTGAATTATAGGGTTACCCATGGAAAGAGCTGAAAAAATATCCAACTGAACCATGATTCGTCATTTCTATAAGAAACGAGCATCACCAAAATGAGCATAACGTAAAAAAATGGGCCACAAAATTGACAAACCATATAAGAGATACAATCATATCAACACTAAAATCCACAATGAGACATCCTTTCGAGGTTTTTATTCCATAAGTAACAACTTCAACCATAGAGGACAAAAAGGATACAAGGCCACCAATATTTCTTACAACCAAATAGGAACATTCAAGAACTCAAAAAACTATATCATAGTAAGTTATAGAAAAAATAAGACTATAAATATGATATTATGGCTCTAAATTGTTTACAACAAAAGGTAACCTTAAATGATGTAGAAATATGCGACATAAAAATATATATTGTCCCTATTACACCATTAGAGACAAAAGATGGACCAAGGTCCCCCACACCCAATGATTTATAACTCTATAATGATATTTACACTGATACATATGTCTTTAGTCAAGATGTATTGAAGAATCTGATTCCCCATTTCTTGGAGCTAACAATATTCAACTAAACCTTCTCTTTTTGATAGTACGAACTATAGACACCCCTTCAGATGACCTAGAAAACTTCACCAAATGAGTCATCTTTTAATAATCCACTACGAATGAGAAATAATTATATTCTTAAGGTAATTATGGTGGGAGACCAACCAAGAATAATTTTTTGTGTTACAAAGTTAAGTGATTCCCCATCTCTACCACTCAATTCAGTGTCTAGTTAAAGTCTCCCATTGGAGGACATAGAGAAATACTTATTCCGAATTTTCATAAAAACTATAACCACCTTAATTTTCACAAGTTCAATCCTATAAAAGAAGACCAACATGGATTCTAAAAATCTACCTTCTCCTAAACACGTAGGAAGTAATCCTAGAGTCCGATCATCAACTATATACCATGTATTTTATAGGGAATACTCAAAAACACATAGCACAAATCCAAATCAAAATGCATCATAAAACAAAATTCTACACATCAATCACAAACTAAAACCCAAAATGAAATCACTATCCAGACCACATATTAAAAATTTAAAAACCATGATCTCATTGAAGAATATTCCAAACATGAAACGAAAACAATGAACAATTTTTCACTCAATTTTCAAAACACTGAAATCCCACTTTTTGATTACTATATTTTTGCAATGAAATAATTTAAATACACACCATTGGTATTCGATTAAGTCTCACATATATATATATATATATCCTTGTGCTACCTAAATATCCCATTCACACATACCACAAATTATCAACTTTCCACATACATACATACACATATGTGGTCATTCATTTAAGTACCAAGGGTCAATTGAAAACATTTCTCATTCCCAAAAAAGACCATTCAACCCAAATCCCAAATTCCCAACCATCTTGATGTCACCCCACTTTCATTAAATCATCACAGTTCAAAATTATGAAACTATTTTCCTTTCACATTCCAAAAATTATTTTCTAAATTTCAAAACAATTTCCATGAAACCCTCAATTATTTCCTTTGAAACCACAAATTCTATTAAAAGAGAACTATTTATAGAAATAATTTCCATTTCAAAAACTAATTTTTCACTCCAGACATCATTTTTTCTTATGAAAACGCATTAACATATAAAACAACTTCATTTTCGAAATCCAAACATTTCAATCAAAGCTATTCCAAAACATACTCACTATAAACCATCAAGAATAAGGAACTAGTGGCTATACCTAACCTAGAAACATGGAATAGTAGGCCATGCTCTGAGCAAGAATCATCAACATGAAGCATCTCTATCCACGAAATCAGGCTACACATGGTCGATAAACTATAAAATCTCATCATGTATCACTAGATCAATCCCATTATAATCACTTATCCACAAACACTATTCAAAAGACTCAAATCTCGGACTTCCCTGGGAAACATTTGTCATAGGAAGGGTAATGGTTCCTGATGTTCATCCCAAAACTACCTATCGAGTCCCACCAGTCCTAATATACAAGATAACTAAAACTCCAAATACCAAGATCCTTATTTGAAACCATTTTTAAATGAACCAACCTGCTTCACCCCTGAAGCAGTCACCCAAGGGGTCTACAACAATGACCAAATAGCATTTCTCATCCCCACGAGTTGGAAACTAGGGTTGGATATTAAAATACATCAATTTGTAATTACATGTCCCTTAAAAAGAATATAAATAGATCAATAAAAATATAAACATTAGAATCATACATATAAGATAGCAGTCCATACCTCCTTGTGACTCTATAGATCACCACTAACCACTAAACCAAAGTCTCCCCATGGTAACTGAATCCATGAAAGAAGCTGCACCAGAACCTAAAAAAATTAATCTATAGGTGTTATTATTAAAACATACTAGGAATATGTAGATAAACTATTCCCTATGTCTTGAAAAAAATAATAAAACCAATTCATGATATTTTGAAAATTACAACCATTTAAAAAAAATCAAATTCAAATAACAAGTTAAAATTTTCAAGAAAAACCATTTTCTTTACATCAAATTTCCAAATTAGTTTCTAATAATACATAGACATTTCCAACTGGAAGGATGAAAATTTAGACTGAAAAATTCTTTTTCATAAAGGAGGAAACAAACATGAAACAACTAAATTGAAAATCACATCATAGGTATCATGTCACAAGTGATCACCATGGGAAATCCCTATAAGTAACTAACAGATGTCGGTCTTTGGAAACCTCATACCTTAGTGATCAAAATACCCTAACACAATTACCAATTTTTTTCTCATTCAATATTTTCTAAAGATGATCCAATCTATTTTTATGGTGGCCTCTGAAATATAAGACAATACAAATAGTGTTCTTGTGCATGAGCCCCTTGAGAGGATCCCATAAAATTTTTTAATGGTCTCTGATCATATCACATGTTTAGTTAGTTTTGAAATCATCAATCCTTATAGATGAATCTTGGCATCACCAATACCAAGTCAACTAGTTTACTATTTCTAGTTCATTAACCTAGATACCTAGGATTCCCATGTTCTCTATTTCTTTTTCAAACATACCAAAACCTGAAATTTCCCATTTTTTAAAATCAAAAATGAAACCATTTTAATTAAATTAAAACATTGCATCTATTTTACACATACAAAACATATTTGGAAATACACATTTCACACTCAAAACCATTTAGGAAACAAATTTTAAAGAGTTGTCATTTAGTGCCAATTGAGCATTATAAATACATTAAATTTTCTAAAATTAGACCGAAAGCATATGTCAACATGAAAAAACATGCATGGGAAGATTAGATAAATTATGTAACACAATGATGAAACATTTATAACAACCAAAACCAGATCACATAACATACACATACTACATAAATATAAAACATATTTTTAAATAAATCAAGAAATTATGGAATTAAAATTAAATGGTTAGGCATGGGGAACCTACCTCAAACTCAAGGCATGTTGTTAATGACTTAGAAACTCAAACATTCCATTTACTGCATGAATTCATATGCACCTTCTATCATAATAATGGATTCTTAGCCCTATATATATTATTGTGGAATAATTTGTACAAGGGGATCCTTATACATATTCTTATACATTCATATACCACTTTACACATACATGCGTATGTATTTTCATATATACATGTAAGCACACCTAGCCCCATTATATATATTCAACCCACCAAGGGTGAATATATATAAAAGGTAGAGTTTCACAAATCTATTCTTACTTATGCATATGTATATAAATATATTTTTTCAATAGAAAACTGAAACCACCATAGCGAGGTCAAACTCAATAATGAAATTTACTAATAACATTGAAAACATGAAACCCCTATTTCAAAATAGATCCAATTAAAAGGAAACAATGAACATTACACAAAATTGATGGAGGGTGGATTCAAATGATCTGGAATTCTTCACCATTAGCAGTGGACATGGACACACACCTAAAGGAGGCTCAAAAGACCTATCACATGCCATATTGAGAAGATAATCATAAAAAGTAAAATCACCAAGTTCCCTAGGATTTGGTCCAAACTAGCAGACCACATAGGTGAGAATGAAGCCAAGAAAATAATTAAGATGATGGGATAACATACTCACTGGAGATCACAAAACTATGAAACAATAGAAATTATACACCCAGAATGAGAAAGGTCACACATGTCTAGAGGTAGAGTAAGCGGATGGGCCACACGACATGGAGAGGGGGGTAATCATGTGGAGAGGAGGGGGAAGAAGGGGGGAACCACAATTTTGAGGGTTTAATTAAAAAAATAATTATTTATCATCATCATCATCATCATAATGGTATTATTATTATTATTTATAAAAAAATTTATAATACTTATATTCCATTTTCATTCTTTAAATTTTCTGTTACTTATAATTAATTTTATTTTTTTACACAGGGTAACCCATCGGTTTAGCTATACGGTGTACCAGATCATGCACCAATCATGAGCACTCTACTGGAGTGAAAGGGCACATGCATGGGTTGGCTACATAGTTTGAGAAACCATGAACCGACCATTAAACACAACTCCTTCATTTGATAAATCCACTTCTCACAGATGTCCAATAATTTCCACTAATCGTACCCAAGTCATGCTCTACCATGGGAAAGTCACATGGTCACTATTGTGCCTCACACCTTTTGGGACAAACTATAATCAAACCACACATAAGGACAAAACCACCCAAAGACATTAAGACTCAAGACCTCTCACCAGGAACTCAACCTGAACCTCAACTGAAAGATCCAATGCCAATAAAATAATAAAAAATAAGAAAAACTATGGTTGGGGTGTGAAAATAAATCCAAAAAATTGTAAACATGAAAAGACACATGAAATGAATGAAATTGTATTATTTTATAAATATTTTAATTAATAATAAATTAATGTCAGCTACTTATAGATTCTATCGGAATAAGTTTTAGATAACACTAGTAGTTCGGATTTTATTTTAGAAAAATGTGTAAAGTCTTTTACAACCATAATGTATAGTATTTTAGTGAGTAAAACTGTGACTTTGGATAAATTTAAAGTGTTGAATAGAAGGTTAAAAAATTAATGATATCTTAGTGTTTATACTATTAATAATATATTTTATTATGATTTTATTGATATAACTACAAAAATTAATTTAGTAAATAGATGGAACTAGTAGGAACCAAATTAAAAATAATTTGACTTATAATTTGGTGGTTTCTGATAGGCGTAACAAAATGGAATGGTATATGTAGTGATATATCTTTTGGTTATTCTTAAACATATACCATGAGTGATAATTTAAATCCTCAAGCTCTATGGGTTTCAGAATTCACCAAATAAAAGAAAAATAATGTTCCCTAAAAATTCAGTTGATAAAGATCATAATGGAAAAAGGGATTAAATGCCCCATATTTCAAGAATGTGGGAAAAAGCACCTAAGAAAATTTCATATTTGAACATAAAGTTGTTTTTTATGTAGTAAAGGAGGAATTAAGAAAAAAATATTATAAGGTAAAAGGAAGAGCTCAGTTACAACATTAAGGGGGAAATGTTGTTCCCAATGTATCAACTGATTGTTTTTACTATTGGGAGTATGATAATTATTTGTATCAATTTTATAGGGGTAAATCTCAGTAACAAGATAATTTTTTTAAAAGATCGATTTATAAGAATTAAAAATTAAATTAATGTTTATGTTATGGAAACTATGAATGAAATTTCATAGGTATGGATTATATTTTTTCATATGTTTTGATATTGATGAATCTTATTACAATATTAAAATTTTTGATTATATGAAGAATGTATTAAATAATTAAACTATAAATCATGGTTTATTAATTATGAAAAACACTTAATTAATGAGGTGTCTTGGTATAGGGATTTGGTAGTTATGATGTTATGGTATATTTAATCAAGGTAATGAGTTTAAATGAATTAACATGTTTTAATATTAATGCTATGGGAGTACCATAGAGACATTAATTGAGTTTTGATATATATTTTTTTATTTTTATGATACCATAATGTTTAACATGTGAATGATTTATTTAAGGAATAATGAAATTACCCTTTGTAGATAAAATTTTAGTTTATTGACAACCATTACAGTTTATATGATATTTAATATTTAGGTAATTATTATTTATTTTAATTTGAGAACATTTTTTTATTGGATTGGAAATTTTTCTAGTGTTGAAGTGATTAATGGCATTTCCTAAGAAGTTTACTATTTTTGGAACCATATATGATTATGGTAAGTTTAAATTCTTTTAGATAATATGGGATTTTATTTGATGAATAAATGTTGAGTTATCTTTTTGAACCATGTATGATTTTAATGTGCCTTTATAATGATTTGGGTTATTTTAGTTAGTGATTAGAATATCTTAGAGATTTTATGATTAATTAAAGTAAATTTTTGTGTGAATTTTAGAGTGATTAATGTTATTTGAAGATAAATGTTATGTTTATCATGGAATAATATGTGATCAAATAATTTTAGTATTTTGGATTCAACATTAGTGAGGTATATTTTGAATAAATTTTAGGTTAGTTATTTAAGGAATGAATTAGTTTTAACATTAGTTATTATTGTTACATTTTTTAGATTAATGTATTGTTTCATTATACGAGAGTTTATTCATTTTAGGAATTATTTTAACCTATACTATCTATATTTCTTTTGGTTAATGTTTGATGATTTATGAAAATATATTTACAATGTTTTAGATTATCTGATCTGTTAGAAGTTGATCTTATTTATTTAGGTATGAAATATTATTTTTTAGTACTCATTATTGGGTGAAAAAAATATGTTATTGATGAAATTTATTAAAGGAAGAAATTATAATTATTAAGTAAGTATAATTTCCTATGTACTTTGACATTATGGTAAATTAATTCCAAAACACTTTGTAAAACATCTCAAAAAAAAATTTGATCCTATTATATTTATTTTTTATTTAACAAAGGTATTTGTCAATCCTTATTGATTTTCTGTTTTTTGTCCTTAATATTATCATGACCATTAATTTTTTCATGATCAATATTATCTGTTACTGTCTATAAATATTTGGGAAATAATTTTTCCTCCATGTCTGTTTTTGCACTTCCCACTAATTATCTCTTACATGGTAACATAGTATGTATTATTCAGGATGAGCTTCATATTTCCTTTTCACTCTTTTTCATAAGGAAGTGTTATTAACCCTTTTAAATATTTCATATTTCAAAAAATGTATTTTCAAATTTCAAACAATTTAATACTGATACAAAGTTTAAATTGAGATTAAAAAATTAATTAATCATTAGGAGAGTATAATATACTATGATTTTAAAAGAACTCTATATTCAGTATATCATACAACATGGAACACCAATATTAAACAAACATAGATATATTGTTTTTAAAATGGTACAATTATATGGTAGTTATTGAATTTCAAGTTATGAATAGTATTAAAATAACTATGAAATAATATATAAATTTCACACTATATACAATTATATTGATTATTGATTTTGAAAGAAATAAAAAAAATTAATAATGATATTTTATTCTTCAAAAATATGTTTTATTTTTAAAAGTTTTTCATTAACTATCACGAGAAAATATTATAATTAATTTACTCTATAATTAAACCTTTTATTTTATATAAATGATTCCATTTTTAAATCAATATATCAAAATAATCTTATGATAAAGTTTTTTGAATTAAAATAAAATGATTTTTCAATAAATTTAAAAAAATACTGATTTTTTAAAAACATTTATATGTTTTATTAAAAATTAATTTCTTAAAATTATATATTAAATGAATATTTTTAACATTTAGTTAGTATTAACATAATTAATTACACTGGATTCACATTTTTAGTTTATTTTTGGTATGAGATCATTTTTGTCTTAAAAATCAATTTTCCGAAAAAAATTATCATTGAATTTTACTAATTTATATTAAATTTAATTTTTGTCAAAAATTGATTTTAATAATATTAAATTGATATAATTTTTGGATTCATATAGAAAAATTTATCATATTAATAATATTTTATATTTTATAAAGAAATTATTTTTTTGGTCAACAATAAAAAAACAATGTTTTTTGGGAATACTCTATCTAGTATAATATCACCAATATGTTATAAAAATTTATTAATCATGATTAATTAATAATTTAAGATAATATATGAAATATATTATAAAAATCCAAAATATATAAATTAGAATTTATTTCATGACAAATATCAAAAAAACATTGTACAAATAGAGTCCTTGTGCAACACTAGAAATATCTAATATGGTTCCCTAAAGATAATATTTGAGAGGGGATAAACATTTGTTCAAATAGGTCAATAAATATAATTTAATATTGATTTTTTTATGTATATATTCATATTTTTGAATTATATAACTTGTGACTTATCCAAATGCATATGAAATTCTTGCGTAAGTATAAACAAGTCAAAATAACATATTAAATATGTTTTGATGACATGGATGTGATTATATATACATATTGGAAATTTTAAAATGCTTATAATGAATTTTAATAATATATTTTTAGGATGGTGGTTTATTTTTAATTATTTGTCATGTAAACAAATTACCTTATACATTATGAAACACTGACTAGGATCTTGTACATGCAGTAGAAAAATCAAGTAAATGTTTTGAATACTATAAATGTAATATTGTTTGGGTGGGTTATAATGTCCCATGAATTTTATAGATAAATAAAAAATATATGGTCTTTATTAATTTTTTGTATTATAATTCCATTTTTTCATTATTTCATTAAATTCGATGTAAATGAATTGTTTAAAAAAAGACATCAACAATATTTTTTAATAAACCATAATTTATTAAATTATTCAAAATTCATAAAAATCAATCCATTGTCGAAGTGAAGGGGATACATGGGAAAATATAAACCAGTTTTTATTTATGGACCATTTATCCATTTAATGAAACTTTATTTGTCTCTAATGTCTAAAATACATTGATATCACTATAATTATCAAAAACGTCAATGGTGGATGTAAAAACAAGGAGATAAGGGTAAACCCCTAATAAAATCTTCTATAATTGTTATTAGAAGTTAATTTTGACCCATCAAATTCCAATATTAAAATTATATTAGTATGGATCCACTTGAACATAATAATTAATTTATACTAATTTAAAATTTTATGAAATTACATGAATTCGTTTCCTATCACTTATAAAATGTTACTTCATTCCCCTATTTCACAAACAATTTGATCCTCATATCATTCCCAATACATTTATAAAGACATTCCTAAAATATTTCATATGTCCTAGAGGTATTATTTTGGGAATAATACTAACAGTATAGGTTTTAATGTTTAAATAATATTAGTTTTTTCAATGAAGATGTATTGCATTTAACCGAATGTTATAGTTATATTTCATCTTATGCCTCTTAAAAATATTTTTCAAACAAGAAAAAATAATAATACCAATGTCTTCCATATATTAATATGTTTTTTGTAAATGGAGTAACCCATATGTGTCTCATTTTAAATTAAATTGGAAATAAATCCATTATTCTTGTGTACTACGGACTACCGCTTCACGAATTGTTATAAATTGATTCCCAATCACATCCTCTTATAGAATTATATAATTCTGGATTTAGTGTAAATAAATGATATCAATGAAAAACAATATTATATAAAGATAATATATCATTAATTTTCTATCCCTTCCATCAATTAAAATATCATAATGTCATTCATGCATATGTGTGGATTACCACCTCCACGAAGTGATGTGATTTTGTTTTTTCAACCACATCACATGGGTGTTATATAAAAGTTCATCTAAATAAATGATATGTTATTTTTGATATAATAACCCATCTATAAAAAACTACATATCTTATTTCAATCATGTTTGTTGAAAAATGTAAATTTTACTAAAGCATATGTACATCCTACCTTCTTTTTTTAATGTTTGGGGTCGAATCATTATTTTATTATTAAAGAAACAACCTCTTGTTTTCTAGGAAGAGTAATACTCATTACATATACCGAATTCCCATAACCAAGTGGCCTAAATACAAGGCTTGAAAGACCATTATTTGGCCTAAAGGGCCCTTTAGTGAATACTGCTGCTATAGTACCCACGTTGTTACAATACCTGTTACAGTAAAGTCATTGCTGCAGTTCCTCATACAGTGCCTCCACCACAACAGTTTCACTGCTTCTACAATTCCATTGCTACTATAATACAACTATAGTTCCCTTCTACAGTACTGCTATATTACCCAGAAATTTTTTCATTCCTGGATTCGATCGTGGGTCTTTCAGATACCAAGAAGGAGCCTTTACCACTTTGGTACATGATTATTGACATTTACCGTCAATCGTTTTTATTATAACACAATTAATTTTTCATAATAGTATAACATTTTAGGTTCAAAAAGTATATATTTTTTATAATTAATATAATTATTGCATGATTATTACTCTACAGAATTTTTAATAAAAAAATGTTTGACCATAGTCATCAAAGAGAAGTAATTTTCAAGATATGAGATAATCATCGTCAAAACTTTTTATTTGAACTAAATTGATTCTGAAACAAAATATAACATAGAAATAAATAAAATCATAAGAATAATAAATGTGAAAAAATTTCTTATCAAAGTAAATAGTTTACATATTCTAATTATCCATGATGATAATGATTTTACAGGATGAGTTATCATTTTGGTAAGATAAGATTTTCCTTAAAAACCCATTATACATTTTATTGAAGGTATATTATTATAAATATATTTATTCCATGTCCATTAAAAAACATTGAAGTTCTTATATTGAAAATATTTAAATATAATGGACATTTAATATAATTTTTAGCATTCCTTGAAATATTTTGAAAGGGAATATTTTTAGTTATTTTTTACAAAAAAATTTGTCTTTCTTTACAAAAGGAAAAAAATGAATGTTCTATTTTTATATATATTTCATCAATGATTATTCCATCCACAATAAATGTATTCAATGTTTGGATTCATTTATAGGCATTCATGTTTTCATCAATGAAAAATACTCTATACCTCTATTAATATTATTATCTTGTAGAAATATTTTCTTTAAAGGTAAAGGATATTTTGATATTAGAAAGTGTTTTACATATGGGATAAAAAGAGTTTTCAATGGAATTATGATAAAAAAGTGATGTATTAAAATGTTTTATTATTTACACATTCTGTATAATTTTTTAGTATCATGTGAGCCTAATAACTCTCTCTAATGTGTTGGTTAATGATTATGTTCTCTAGATAATTAAATTGGATGTAGATAATTTCTGGTATTCCACATTCTAGTGTTTTTATAAGGTTATTTTGAAGATGATGTCCTAATGAAGCTATAGAATATTTAGATAAATTCAAATGTCTGTTCATGGATTTCAATTGATTATAAAAGTTATGAAAATGATATTTTCTTTTCATTTAAATATTGTTCCATTTTTAATAACATAATATGTTTTTAATAAAATATTTTTCATGGGTTATCATATTTTCTAAGAAACCCATATAGTTATGATTTTGAATTTTGGTTTTATTATAATGTGTGTAATTATAATCTTTTGGAAATAAATATGATTTCAACTATATGTAAACATTCATTTGAGCTAAAAAATCCATCTTCACTCTCATGGAGTTTTCAAAACCCTCATGTATTCTTCCCACCACTAGGTTTTCCTATGGTGTTGGAACTCTCAAAGGTAATTCATTTTGATGGAGGCATACTCTCTCTTAAGCATTATATATTCAATGATTACCTTCAGAAGAATTGGTGGTTGTTATTCTTATTAGAGCGTATTTTTCTTGTCTAACATAAATCTTATAAATCAAATTACTTAGGTTCAAAATATGTATTCTCTTTCATCTCACAATCCTTTTATGGATGCAACATCAAAGCCATCTACTTTCATGGAACGGTCAATCCACCTATATTGGAACTTCCCATGTTCACAAATGTTCAGATCTATTTTTTCTTATTTGCATTTGGTCAGTTATTATAAAACATTCCTTGATGAACACATAAAGAAGAATCAACATTGTAACATTGGTGCCTGTAGTTGATGGGGAAAACATTTTCAATGGATAGATAATAGAAACTTAGGTTCGATTAGAATTATTAGTTCAACTACGGATCAGATATGCAATATGGTGGATAGTAATGGTGGCCATGTTTTGGAATTAGGAAGAGTTTTTTTAGGCCTTGGCTTTTGACGGAGTCTGGGAGGGCATCATGACCTTAGTATGTGGATATGATTTGTGTTTATGTGGTGGAAAAAATTCTATATTGGTGTCAGTGGTTGTCTAGAGTTTGTTGGTGGATACATCTGTGATGGGTGGAATCCATGTTCTAATAATTTTTTGAAGAATCATTCATGGTTTTTTGGTTTATGTTTTTATATTTTGGCCTTGGTACTGGATATCTTATGGGATTCATATCTCATATAGAGAAATAGATATTTTATTATTTTGTATAAAAGGTAGTTTTTCTTCTTTTGGGTTCTTCCATGTTGGAGGTCTCAAAAAATAGATGGGTGTGCTGATAGCTGTCATATAACCAACATTTCTCATGTTTTATGGATGGATTAGCACTCATTAAATGGTTATTCATGTTTTTAACTATCTTATTTTACAATGTTTAATGATGATAATGCATCAATTTCCATTAATAAAGTATCGGGAAGGTGGATCATGAGAGATATAGCTGTGTTATATATTATCATCCGGTCCTCTTCCCATATGTCAGTGGGGGATAGAGGTGTTCTCTTCCATTATATTTCTAGAACAATGCAATTATTTGCAGGGGAGACACATAATCTTACATATTAATCTCTACAATATTGTCTAATGTGGGGCTACGAGACATCTGTATAGTACTTGTTATGATGAATATTTCTTATTGGTCTTTTTTGGACCATGTATGGGCATTGGGTCATGTTTTTTATGATTTTTTTCATTTGGGTGTTGTAATGGGTTTACCCTTTTACCAATTTCCAAAAGGGACTCTCACTTTTTTATATATCTAATAATGGGGTATTGAACCTCAAAATTTCCAAAATAACATTTATTTGAGCTTGAAACTTATTTTTTAAAATGGAAACACTTTTATTATCTCATGGTTTTAAAATGGCTTAAAGGGTATATTTATTCTTTTTATCTCCCTTACTAAAATTATTATTTCCATCCAAAGATTTTAATTTTTTTATAGGTTTTATGTATGAGTAGGAACATAGAATATGTTTTGTTGAAAATAATAAAAAAAAATTCATGAAAGAGGATATGTTTTATTTTAAAAGTTTTGTATCGTCGGAAAAATTGTTAAAAAGATGATGTTTCCAAATTGTTGTTTATGAGATTAGTATGTTTGAGGGATAACATAGATCTCTAAGCCTCTATTCATAAAATATCATTGAAATGAAATAAAGTGATTTTTTTTACTCTTCAACATATGAATTTATTAATGATGGGTCCTTAGAAGATCATACTACAAAATTTCAAAAAAATAATCCTCCAACAATTTAGTGGTATTTATAACATTAAATAGAGGAAGATTAGATTAATATTATGAATCAGATATTGGATTTCCATGGAACCTCAAATGATCTAAAATTTATGTTAGAAGTATACAAGGTGGGGTGTATTATATTCCAATGACGAGACTTAGATATCCAAGCTAAAATTAACCATGATATGACATGGGAGGGAGTTGAATAATTTTCAAACAAATAATTGGTCCTATGCACCATAATGTTATACATAATGATATATTCCTTTAATATAAGAAAATAAAATCTTTCAAAGATTTAATTTGAAAATAATTTTATGGACATAGATCATTTTACTCTATAAGTAGCTACTACTTCATCCTTGGATGAAATAATATTAAATATTTTATAATGACCAAAAATTCATTCAATGATTATCATGTAATGTACAATTAATTTTAAAAACATGGTTAATTTTTCTGATGCTTCCACCGAGGTGTGACCACATCATGTTTTTCTATCACGCAGAAGAGTGCATGAAACCCCAAATTCCTTCTTGGAAATGTTGGGATACATTCATCACTTTCTTAATAATGTCATCTCATTGATCAAAATAGGATGATGAGATGTTTTACCTCTTTCCATGGAATCCTACTTGGCATTCATCACCTAGCCAGGGTCTCCCTCATAGATTAATATATTGTTCATTAAACTCATTATTTGTGCTATAACTGGGAGGATTCAGTTTAATTATGCCACATCATTCTAGACATTCCAAGGGGTCTTGAAATGGAAGCATCCTTTGGTTAGGAGAGTCATCATGTTGGGCATCATTAGCATGTCTATACATTGGATCATTGGTCATCTATATCATCCTCATTGGAGGTAATATCATGGAGTCATATTGGCAATGGATCCCATGGAATCTTATATCGATCGTGAGGTTTATTATTCCAAATAAATATATTACAAGGATTTCCTCTCGCATCCCAAGTTTAACATGAGGTAGGATGTATGTTTAAAGTCCTGAAGAGATGGTGGGAGGCCGATTAGAATGACCTGTCGAGGTGGATCAGAGAGGGTGAATCTCTAGGATGGATCACCTGGAAGGTTTACCAGATGAATGGATCAGAACTCCAAATAAGAGTAGCTGATAGGTATTGTGTTCCATAAAGGGAAGATGTCACAGTGTGAAGGGGTATATCTTTTGAAGGGATAAAACAAGGTTTACCACACATATGGGTCAAAATTCCCACTAAGAGTGGACCTGGGGTGGTGTTTTCTAGAAATGGAGAATTTCATACCATGAAGGCTGATCTGGAAAACACTGAGTGCAGATCATAGAGGCTCACCCCTATGAGGTGGATATCTGGGTTTATCATTGGCTAGGATTTAACCTCATGGTGGCATCCGACGTACCCTGTTTAGAATATAGGGATCAAAATCCAAGTTTTTCTATGCTTGGATTGGGTATTACGCATGGGATATTCTCAGGTGTTTCTAAAAAATTCAATGATGATGAAAGGGCTTACGTGATGGAACAACACAAATGGGTGGCACGATTCTTTAGGGATGTGGCGGTCTGGGTAAAATAAAGATGCATTATGGGTGGATTGGATAGAGTGGATGGATTGTTTGGGGTGTTGGTCTTGAACCTCAGGGAGGTTTTCAATGTATCCTTATTAATTGGGAATCAATGTCCATGTAGTTTTGGAAAGGGGAATTGGGACACCTGGGGAGGTGACCTGTGTAAGTAGAGAATATGGTTGGGGATTATGCATGGAAGCAACCTAGATGAGAGGAGTGTGATGGGGTATACAACAGGATGGTTTCCCATTGGAAATGCTGTGGATTAAAAATATGTGCTGCTCAATGATGGAGATTGGGGTTATCATGGATATTTCTAACCACTAAGGCCATGCTAATCTTGCTCAATGTCAAAAATAAGATGATGTAGTAGACCTGACTGTTATTTCGCAAATGACTCATCAATGAGAGATGGTGTGGGGATTACACATGTTATATGACCCTGGATGATGTAATTATGTATTAATATGATCTCATTTAATGTGAGGAAGATCACATTCCATTTCAATCATACATAGAGCATCCTATCAAGAAGAGTTTTGGGGATTTTGTGTGGATACTATCCAAGGTGCACATGGAAACAAAGCTGAAACAGATACAGATAGTGGATTGAGAGTGTAGTAACTAAGAGGTCCCTAGGTCCCATCGCCTCATTGATCAGGCGTATAGGATATCATTCTGTGAGATCCATACACGGAGACATCCTAGGTTGGTCACATAGGGTTAGATCATGGTTTAACATTATGTGTCGAGGACTTCGGTGCTAGGAAAATTTATATTCTATATATCATACATGGGGGGATAACTCCTTACCCAATTAAGTTACATAACTCTCACTCATAAATCCTTTGGGAAGGGAAGGTGTCAATAATTCCAAAAGGTAAGGATGTGGAGGAGTGGTCAATTGTGTGGTACTTGTTTGCATAGCAATGCCGGTAGGAAAAATACATTATCGTACCTATTCTAAAAATCCATAGGTAGGTAATTTCGTTATCTGACACTACAAAAGGGACTAATAAATCCCTATATACAAGCCTAGTGGGATATGTGGATAAAGTAAGCCCAAGAGATGATGGTTTTTGGAAAAATGGGCTCAATCATGGTGATATTTAGTGAAGGAAACACTTGGAGATTAAAGGAGGTGTTTCACACAAGAATGGAGGGTTTAATGTTAAAGGATGAGGTTGAGCATAAAAATGGGGGGTGCACAAGGGATGAAGGTGTGCCCAAGAGAGATATTTGGATCACACATTCATTTAGTGAAAATGAAATGAGCGATGGTCAGACAACTATGGGACAACATGATGGCGGACCCCTAGGGAACCTGTCACATAATATTTTATAACTTGAGGGGCTCATATTGTGTGATGTCCTAGAATAGGTTTGTAACGCCCCATGTAAATAAAGAATATGGAATTTTTATATTTATCCATATTAGTGAATAAAATATTAATATTACTTTAAAGGGGATGCTATGCTCGATGGAGTACCCAACACGCAACAACGAGTTTCTTGGGAATCTTACATTGCACTCTAATAATAAAATAATATTATTTTAAATAGTAGTTAACGCCTAACCATTGTAATGGCGGGAATGAACATAACTAACTAAAAAATGATTATATATGTTTGTCAAATATTTTTACTTTTTTCAATAAATGTTAGAGGATTAAAAATGCGAATGAATCCAATTTTAAACGTAAACATTCTTATATTCTTTAAAAGGTTGATTAACCGGCTTTTGATGACGAACCTCTTTTAAATACACTTTTTGACAATATTATGTATTATATTTGACAAAATAAAATTCTTCTTTATAATCGTGACATAAAAATTTACTTTGTGTAAATTTTTGGTATTTTTCCGAAAAAGATCAATTTTTAATGAATAGTGAAAAATGTGGTACTTTAATTCAAAACCTCTTTTTAATCTAATTTATTTATATGATTAGATTATCTTTTGAATTGGTTTTAAAGTGGAATTAGAATATATTTTTACCATTTAATCCAATAGTGGTTTTTGGAATTAATTTCACTTTGAAATCGGACTTAAACTAGTGTCAATCTTTTGATACATTTTGTTTCATAAAAACACGATATTTGGTTTGACAGCGGGAATTAATTATTAAATTAATTAATGCAACTTATATGTTTTAAATTTTGTAAAATAGACATCATTTTTGAATTCGGAATATCAAATATATCTTAGTGTGAAGTTTTGGTAATTTTCTGAAAAACTTCAATTTTTGATGAATAGTGAAACCACTAAGTGGTACTTATAAAAACTGATTTTCCGTTTAAATGAAATTTTTCCATCTTTGTATTTTGAATTTCAAAAATCCGACATACATGGTTGTCATTAAGAAGTAAAATGTGGTTCAATGGGATTAAAATAATTTTTTGGTGAATAGTAACTTATTAAGTTTTTAATCTCGATTAGAGGTAATTAGTGTAGTTTAAGGTAAAAATAATGTTTTAATAAAATTAAATGACCTAGACACATGTCCTACCCTCATTGGATGTCTCATGGCCGACCAAGACAATCCATGGGTCAACTTGGGGACCCCATGGAGCCACATTGGTTGAAAAACGACATAAATAACATTTTATTTAATGTTAAAATAAAAATGACACAAACATGAGATGTTTTACTAAAACAATTTTTACATGGGGTTATAAAAGTCATATTTTTGACTATAAATATTAATTAGAAAGATAAGAAGATTTCCTACATTATTATATTTTTTTTATAATTTTTAGACATTAAATATGTGAAATTATTTATGACATCATGATGATGCAGCGATTACCTCATTAATAAAGGATTTAAATAAAATGAAATGATAATGTAAAATATATGACCTACACAGGTCCAAAACCTATTGTATGGGTATATTTCGAACCCTTATCACCTTATCCTAGAATTATATCAATGTGGGACCTTTTAAATCCGAAACTCATTTTAAAATAAAGGAACATTTCTTTACTTTCCAAGGGTGCCCCTCCTCTCCTCTTATAAAAGGCCCCCACCTCTACCACCTTACCCACACTTCCGAAGCCTTTGGCTCTACCAAACCCTACCCATTTTGTCTCTCCACATCCCTCTATAACTCCTTTAAGCCTCACTTTGGGAAGAAGTCTTCCCAAGGAAGCCTTTGAGCTCAAAACAAAGGGAGTTACCCGATTTTAAGGTAATATCTTCACTTGTGTCCTTTTGTATTATTTTGCTTCTCCAACCCCCTAAAATATTTTTATTCATTTATTTTATAAAAAATCCAGTATCTTAAATATAATATGATGTTTTTATAAGAAGTATTCGAGCTACACTTACACACACCTTCATCTAATGGTTAAAGAACATATTGTTTCTGTGGTTGGCGATTTCCTGCCTCACGAAAAGATGATTGTTCAATATTATTTTAACACCTTTAAAGGTGGCCATTATGATGTCATTGTATTTTATATATGATATATATGGTATTTATGTTTACTATATGCTTCTGTATTTTATATTTAAACCATACCATTATTCTTTTCATGTTGTGTAAATGCGATAATTTAATATGAGGAAGTGTGGACTACCGCCCCCTCAAGTGATGTGACTCGTAGATGCAATACATGGAATGTATAAAGAATGAAATTAATGAACATATGTGACCTATATAACATATATATTATACTGGAATTATAATATATATATATATATATATTATTGTTTTTTAATTCCATTAATACGACAAAGAAAAAAATGAAAGTAGCGTTCATCCGTACGTACGGCCTACCGTCTCCATGAACGGTGCTTTTCGTTTTTTATCTCCAAATGATATGGAATAGTATAAAATGAATATGTACTGGATATATATGATATTTTAATAATTAATACTATTCTGGAAATTATTTACTTTTAAATACATGGACAATCATTTTTCAAAGAAGTTCATTTTTGACTCATGTACCAAACATCGACAAAAACGTCTGATATGAACTCATATTATCAACCAATTATTATAACATTGAAATATGTGATATGAACTGAATAATAATCTTTATAGGAGGTCCTTAAGCAATTATAAATTGACCAATGTTTATTATTCAGGAATATAAAGAAACGAACAAGACAAGTTGGACTTGAGGTAAGGGATCTGACTCCTCTCTTTCTATTAAAGTACACTCTTTTATGTCATTCCTTTTAAAGCTCATCTTTCTTGTTATTGGGATATTATTTTATATTACTCTTACTGTAATTTTTTTGTTCATATGATGAGAGACCCTATTCTCTCTCATCAATCCATTTTGGATGTTTTGAGTGGCGCCGTTAGGCTGCCGAATTTTCGTAAGAGATACAACTTCTCTCTTTCTTTTTAAGTACTCTCCTTTATGTCACTTCTTTTAAGTTCCTATTTGTTATGTTGGGGGATATTATTTTATATTCCTCTTTCTATAAACTTTATGTTGATATGATGAGAGACCCTATTTCCTCTCATCAATCCATTTTGTAAGTTTTAAGTGGCGCCGTTAGGCTGCCGAGTTTTCGTAAGAGATTTTTTCATCTCACTTTTATTTCCGTGAGATTTATGATACATTTGCCAAAATTTCCTTTGAGTGGTGTATGTACTGTCCATTATTTTTCTCATTGTGTAATATAATTTCATTTATGAGTATTCACATAAATTTTTTATTGTCGTTCTTTCACGGGGAGTATGTTTCGAAAGATACCCATGTAGGTAAGGGAACCTTTCACCCTCCTCTTTTTAAAAGACTTCTTTTGTTATATCTTTTAATTCACATAATATTATGTTGGGATATTTTCTTCTATATCCTTATTGATTTAAATTTTATGTCCATGTGGTGAGATACCCGTTTTATCCCTCATCAACTCATTTTCTGAATTTTGTAGTGACGTCGTTAGGCTGTCAAATTTCTGCAAGGAAACTTCTTAACCCAAATTTGATTCTTTGGGATAAACATGTATTCCTTGAATATGTCGTTCTATGAATATGTGTGAATAACCTCTGATTGTTTTACACTTAATATGCACATATATTCTGTGTATTCGTTTGTCAGAAATAATTATGTAATTCATTTGTCCTTAAACCAAGGATACCATCTTTGTAAGGGACTTCGTCTCAATCTCCTTTCATTGAGGCATATTTTGTTTTATACAAAACTTTATTTTATACGGTGTATAAACCCCTTTTAATTTTAAGTTTATCCAAAAGTAATCTTTGTTATACGAAGCATTTTACAAAACGACAAAAGTGAATGTTTTTGTCATACGTATTCAGTGACAATGACTTCTCTACCGCCGTGACCATTATTTGAGTTCCGGCTTCCTCTACAAGACATACCTTCTTTTTAAAAGAAAAATGAATACCATGTTTTACTTTTCATTTCTTTAGGTATTGAAAATGGTTTTCATAAGGTTTTTATATCAATGTTTTTTTTGATATCTTGTGATAGGAATGTGGAAATGTTATGTTTCCTTTATGCATGTTTTATGTGATACGATTATGTTATGGTTCTTGGGCATTGTTATGGAGACGGGTGGTTTCGTGATAAACTAAGGGCGAGTGAGCCCGATATAGCTCTCCAATGCATTGGGTAACGCGAATAAATGAAACGTTAAGGTTTTTCCGAAGATATTTAGGGAATATACTGTGATGGGTATTCCAAACGTAACCAAGAGGGTTAATTCCTATGTAAGAATGTTATGAATGCCTCAAGTTACCTTTATGTCTTATGATTTATATGATTTATTCATGATTTGATGAGGTATGTTAAAGTACCTATGTTTTATGGGTAATGTATGATTTCATTCTTATGTATATATGAACTCATGTTTCATTTCCAAATTTTTTATAACCCTTACTGAGCTTTTTTTGCTCATCCCAAGTTTTTTGAAATGTTTTTCATAGGTCGAGGAAAAGGTACATGATATGATGATTGTGTCAAGGAAGAGTCAAGAAAGAATCCATGTTTTATTTTAAAAATGTTTCCGTTGATGGGATAAATGAATACTATCTTTATGTAACCACTCTGTTTAAATGTGGAATGTAATGCATGTTTATGATATAATTCTCTAAAACTCTAAACCTGAAAATATCCTCAATGTGTAATCTTGTATTAACTCAAGATTATGTAAGGATTAAGGCTGGGGCCTTATAGTTGTTATCAGAGGTCAGTTTAGATAACTTTAGAGGTTAGGGTAATCTCTAAGCATAAGTGACATTACCATAATGGTTAGGATTTCAGAAAGAGTCCTAGTTTTAGATAAAGTGAATGAGTAAGTATATCTTAGTGTTTACCTTCCTCATTAGTACATGATGGTTTTGTTGATATACTCTCACTGACATTTCTTTTTTCAGTGAATGGATGGATCTAGCAGGCACCAAAGAGACAACAGGTTTGAAGGAAACTGTGGTGGTTCTCTGATTAAGATACTAGATAAAATGGGGGATTCCATGAGGAAACTCGTGGTTGTTCTAAACCAACTATCAAGGAGTCATGATCAACCACTTGAACCATGGTATGATCTGTAATGCATCATGTACGATATGACCAATCGATGTGGATGTTTAGGTAATAATTATAAAGGTAAGCATTAGAGTTTATATGATCCTTAATTTTGAGGTAATTATGGGTTATTATATGTTATAATGGAAAATGAAAGGCATGAGATAAACTTGAGGATAAAATAAGTTATGATCATTTTTGAAGATTTTATCTCTTTTTGCGGAATGATTTGAGAATTATATAGTTTGGAAAAAGGACAACACGCAGACCGTGTGACAACCCCGTCGCGTCGGACAAAGCTGCGGGAATCGAACCCACAACCAAAGTGAGACTGGTATTTATCGCCTACCACTGGACTACGTGAATTCCCTGGTTAGTTTGACTAATTTTTTTAGTTAGATTATTTGAGGAATCAAGAGTAAGTTTATTTTGGGTTATATATGGAAATTATTAACCTATCATGGAGGATATCTGATTAGGTTAATTACTTTTCAATATGAGAATTTAAGGGCAACTGATGTTATTTGGAGATAAAAGTTAATTTGTAACTTGGAAGACTATGTGATTAAATCCTTCAAATATTTGGGTTTCCATATTAGTGTAGTTTACTTCGAAGAATTTTATAGACAAGTTGTTTATCGAATGGTCCTCGTTGAACTTTGGGTTTTGATGGACAAATTTTGGAGATTAAGAATAGATTTTCTTTTTATAAAGGGTTATCCTTTTCTGGATTATCTGATCTTGTACTGACCTTTTTGGTTTTGGTTTTGGTTAAAGTCTAAAGACATGGGAAGTATATAGTTCTCTTTTGTGGATTAGTTGATTCTCTAGAAGTTTATTATAGTACTCTTAATATGAACAAGTCTTCCTAAATACTCATCTTTTGGAGAAAATATGATTTTGTGTATGGAATCTAATAAAATTTTAAAGTCAACATAATAAGTGATTATGTTTCCTTATGAATAAATTCCTCAATGAAAAGTAACTTAAAACAAAAATGTTGTCTATTAACTTTTCCTACTAGGGAATCGAATAACGTTTAACCCATCAAAAGTTTGTGATTTTCTTGCGGTTAACTTTCTCCTAAACATGTTTTCTATCACTCTCCATCAGAACATGACCCTATGTTTTCTCCTCCATGTCCATGTTTTCCTACATGGAATCCTAGTATGGGTTAACTCGGGTGACCTCTGTACTTATCTTTCTTTATTTTAAAGTGATTGTTTTACCGACTCTTGTTCCGATGTGGGACTTTCAAGGATGTTTCCAAGCTCAATTTTAAAATTGCGAGGACACAATTCCCAAAAGGGGGGAAGGATGTAACACCCCAGGTAAATAAAGAATATAGAATTTTTATATTTATCCATATTTTTGAAAAAATATTAATATTACTTTAAAGGGGATTCTATGCTCGATGGCGTACCCAACACGCAATAACGAGTTTCTTGGGAATCTTACGTTGCACTCTAATAATAAAATAATATTATTTTAAATAGTAGTTAACGCCTGGCCATTATAATGGAGGGAATGAACAGAACTAACTACAAAATGATTATATATGTTTGTCAAATATTTTTACCTTTTTCAATAAATGTTAGAGGGTTAAAAATGCGAATGAATCCAATTTTAAGCGTAAACATTCTAATATTCTTTAAAAGGGCGATTAACCGCCTTTTGTTGGCGAACCACTTTTAAATACACTTTTTGACAATTTTATGTGTTATATTTTACAAAATAAAATTCTTCTTTAGAATCGGGACATCAAAATTTACTTTGTCTAAATTTTTGGTATTTTTTCGAAAAAGTTCAATTTTTAATGAATAGTGAAAATGATGTATTTTAATTCAAAACCTCTTTTTAATATAATTTATTTATTTGATTAGATTATATTTTGAATTGGTTTTAAAGTTAAATTAGAATATATTTTTACCATTTAATCCAATAGTGGTTGTTGGAATTAATTTCACTTTGAAATCGGACTTAAACTAGTGTCAATCTTTTGATACATTTTGTTTCATAAAAACACGATATTTGGTTTGATAGCGGGAATTAATTATTAAATTAATTAATGCAACTTATATGTTTTAAATTTTGTAAAATAGACATCATTTTTGAATTCGGAATATCAAATATATCTTAGGGTGAATTTTTTGTAATTTTCTAAAAAACATCAATTTTTGATGAATAGTGAAACCACTAAGTGGTACTTATAAAAACTGATTTTCCGTTTAAATGAAATTTTTCCATCTTTGTGTTTTGAATTTCAAAAATATGACATACATGTTTGTAATTAAGAGGTAAAATGTGGTTCAATGGTATTACAATAATTTTTTGGTGAATATTAACTTATTAAGTTTTTAATCGCGATTAGAGGTAATTAGTGTAGTTTAAGGTAAAAATAATGTTTTAATAAATTGAAATGACCTAGACACATGTACTACCCTCATTGGATGTGTCATGGCCGACAAATACAATCCATGGGTCAACTTGGGGACCCATGGAGCAACATTGGTTTGAAAATGACATAAATAACATTTTATTTAATGTTAAGTAAAAATGACACAAACATGAGATGTTTTACTAAAACAATTTTTACATGGGGTTATAAAAGTAATATTTTTGACTATAAATATTAATTAGAAATCTAAAACGATTTCCTACATCATGACATTTTTTAATAATTTTTATACATTAAATATATTAAATTATTTATGACATCATGATGATGCAGCGATTACCTCATTAATAAAGGATTTAAATAAAATGAAATGATAATGTAAAATATATCACCTAAACATTTCCAAAACATATTGGATGGGTATATTTCGAACTCTAATCACCTTAGCCTCGAATGATATCAATGTGGGACCTTTTAAATCCGAAAATCATTTTAAAATAAAGGAACATTTCTTTACTTTCCAAGGGTACCCCTCCTCTCCTGTTATAAAAGGCCCCAACCTCTACCTCCTTACCCACACTTCCAAAGCCTTTGGATTGGCCAAACCCGGCCCATTTTGTCCCTCCACATCCCTCTATAACTCCATGAAGCCTCACTTTAGGAATAAGTCTTCCCAAGGAATCCTTTGATCTCAAACCAAAGGGAGTTACCCAATTTTATGGTATTGTCTTCACTTGTGTCCTTTTGTTTTATTTTGCTTATCCAACCCCCTAAACTCTTTTTATTCATTTATTTTGTAACAAATCCAGTATCTTAAATATACTCGGATGTTTTTATAATATGGGTTCGATCTACACTTACACACACCTTCGTCTAATGGTTAAAGAACATACTGTTTCTATGGTTGGCGATTTTCTGCCTCACGAAACGAAGATTGTTCAATACTCTTTTAACACCTTTAAAGGTGGACATTATGATTTAAATGTATTTTATATATTATATATATGGTATTTATGTTTAATATATTCTTCTGTATTTTATATTTAAACCATACCTTTATTCTTTTCATGTTGTGTAAATGTGATAATTTCATATGAGGAAGTGTGGACTACCGCCCCCTCAAGTGATGTGACTCGTACATGCAATACATGGAATGTATAAAGAATGAAATTAATGAACATATGTGACATATATAAAATATATATTATACTGTAATTATAATATATATATATCATTTATTTTTATTTCCATTAATATGACAAAGAAAAAAAATGAAAGTAGTGTTCGTGCGTACGTACGGCCTACCGTCTCCATGAACGGTGCTTTTCGTTTTTTATCACCAAATGATATGGAATAGTATAAAATGAATATGTACTGGATATATATGATATTTTAATCATTAATACTATTCTGGAAATTATTTACTTATAAATACATGGACAATCATTTTTCAAACAAGTTCATTTTTGACTCATATACCAAACATCGACAAAAACGTCTGATATGAACTCATATTATCAGCCAATTATTATAACATTAAAATATGTGATATTAACTGAATAATAATCTTTATAGGAGTTCCTTAAGAAATTATAAATTGACCAAAGTTTATTATTGAGTAATATAAAGAAACGAACAAGACAAGTTGGACTTGAGGTAAGGGATCTGACTCCTCTCTTTCTTTTAAAGTACACTCTTTTATGTCATTCCTTTTAAATCTCATCATTCTTGTTATTGGGATATTTTTTTATATTACTCTTACTGTAATTTTTATGTTCATATGATGAGAGACCCTATTCTCTCTCATCAATCCATTTTGGAAGTTTTGAGTGGCGCCGTTAGGCTGCCGAATTTTCGTAAGAGATCCAACCTCTCTCTTTCTTTTTAAGTACTCTCCTTTATGTCACTTCATTTAATATCCTCTTTGTTATGTTGGGGGACGTTATTTTATATTCCTATTTCTGTAAACTTTATGTTGATATGATGAGAGACCCTATTTTCTCTCATCAATCCATTTTGGAAGTTTTAAGTGGCGCTGTTAGGATGCCGAGTTTTCGTAAGAGATTTTTTCATCTCACTTTTATTTCCGTGAGATTTATGCTAAATTTGCCACAATTTCCTTTGAGTGGTGTATGTACTGCCCATTATTTTTCTCATTGTGTAATATACTTTCATTTATGAGTATTTACATCAATGTTGTATTTTCCTTCTTTCACGGGGTGTATGTTTCGAAAGATACCCTTGTCGTTAAGGGAACCTTTCACCCTCCTCTTTTTAAAAGACTTCTTTTGTTATGTCTTTTAATTCACATACTATTATGTTGGGATATTTTCTTCTATATCCTTATTAATTTAAATTTTATGTCCATGTAGTGAGATACCCTTTTTATCCCTCATCAACTCATTTTCTGAATTTTGTAGTGACACCGTTAGGCTGTCAAATTTTTGCAAGGGAACTTCTTAACCCAAATTTGATTCGTTGGGATAAACATGTACTCCTTGAATATGTCATTCTATGAATATGTGTGAATAACCTCTGATTTTTTTACACTTAATATCCACTTATATTTGGTGTATTCATTTGTCACACATAATTATGTAATTGATTTGTCCTTAAACCAAGGATACCGTCTTTGTAAGGGACTTCGTCTCAATCTCCTTTCATTGAGGCATATTTTGTTTTATACACAACTTTCTTTTATACCGTGTATAAACCTCTTTGACTTTTACGTCTATCCAAAAGTAATCTTTGTTATACGAAGCATTTTACAAAATAACAAAAGGGAATGTTTTTGTCATACGTATGTGGCGACAATGACTTCTCCGCCGTCATGACCATTATTTGAGTTTCGGCTTCCTCTACAAGCCATACCTTCTTTTTAAAAGAAAAATAAATACCATGTTTTACTTTTCTTTTATTTTGGTATTGAAAATGGTTTTCATAAGGTTTTTTATATCAATGTGTTTTTTTTATATATTGTGATTGGAATGTGGAAATTATATGTTTCCTTTATGCATGTTTTATGTGATACAATTATGTTATGGTTCATGGGCATTGTTATGAAGACGGGAGGTTTCGTGATAAACTAAGGGCGGGTGGGCCCGATATAGCTCTCCAATGCATTGGGTAACGCGAAGGAGTGAACGTTAAGGTTTCTCCGAAGAGATTTAGGGAATATACTGTGATGGGTATTCCAAACGTAACCAAGAGGGTTACTCCCTACATAAGAATGTTATGAATGCCTCAAGTTACCTTTATGTCTTATGATTTCTATGATTTATTCATGATTTGATGAGGTATGTTAAAGTGCCTATGTTTTATGGGTAAAGTGTGATTTCATTCTTATGTATATATGAACTCATGTTTCCTTTCCATATATTTTATAACCCTTACTGAGCTTTTTATTCTCATACCAAGTTTTTTTAAATGTTTTTCACAGGTCAAGGGAAAGGTACATGATATGATGATAGTGTAAAGGAAGATTCAAGAAAGAATCCATGTTTTATTTTAAATATGTTTCCGTTGGTAGGATAAATGAATACTATCTTTATGTAACCACTTTTTTTAAATGTGGAATGTAATGCAAGTTTATGATATAATTCTCTAAAACTCTAAACATGAAAATATCATCAATGTGTAATCTTTTATTAACTCAAGATTAAGTAAGGTTTAAGGCTGGGGCCTTATAGTTGGTATCAGAGGTCGGTTTAAATAACTTTAGAGGTTAGGGTAATCTCTAAGCACAAATGACATTACCATAATGGTTAGGATTTTAGAAAGAGTCCTAGTTTTAGATAAAGTGAATGAGTAAGTATATCTTAGTGTTTACCTTCCTCATTAGTACATGATGGTTTTATTGATATAATCTCACTGACTTTTCTGTTTTCAGTGAATGGATGGATCTAGTAGGAACCAAAGAGACAACAGGTTTGAAGGAAACTGTGGTGGTTCTCTGATTAAGATACTAGATAAAATGGGGGATTAAATGAGGAAACTCGTGGTTGTTCTAAACCAACTATCAAGGATTCATGATCAACCACTTGAACCTTGGTATGATCTGTAATGCATCATGTGCAATATTACCAATCAATGTGGAAGTTCAGGTAATAATTATAAAGGTAACCATTAGAGTTTATATGATCCTTACTTTTGAGGTAATTATGGGTTATTATATGTTATGATGGAAAATGAAAGGCATGAGATAAACTTCAGGTTAAAATATGTTATGATCATTTTTTAAGATTTTATCGCTTTTTGGGGCATGATTTTACAATTATATAGTTTGGAAAAATGACAACACGTAGACCGTGTGACAACCCGTCGCGTCGGACAAAGCTGCGGGAATCGAACCCACAACCAAAGTGCGACTGGTATTTATCGCCTACCACTGGACTACGTGAAGTCCCTGGTTAGTTTGACTAATTCTTTTTAGTTAGATGATTTTAGAAATCAAGAGTAAGTTTATTTTGGGTTATATATGGAAATGATTAACCTATCCTGGAGGATATGTGATTAGGTTAATTACTTTTCAATATGAGAATTTAAGAGAAACTGATGTTATTCGGAGATAAAAGTTAATTTGTACCTTGGAAGACTATATGATTAAATCCTTAAAATATTTGTGTTTCCATCTTATTGTGTTTTACTTTGAATAATTTTATGGGCAAGTTTTTTATCGAATGGTCCTCATTGAACTTTGGGTTTTGTTGGACAAATTTTGGAGATTAAGAATAGATTTTATTTTTATAAAGGGTTATCCTTTTCTGGATTATCTGATATTGTACTAACCTTTTTGGTTTTATTTTTGGTTAGAGTCTAAAGACATGGGAAGTATATAGTTCTCTTTTGTGGATTAGGTGATTCTCTAGAAGTTGATTATAGTGAACAAGTCTTCCTAAATACTCGTCTTTTGGAGAAAATATGAGTTTGTGTAAGAAATATAATAAAAGTTGAAAGTCAACATGATAAGTAATTATGTTTCCATATGAATAAATTCATCAATAAAAAAAACAAAAATGTTGTCTATTAACTTTTCCTACCGGGGAATCGAATACCGTTTAACCCATCACAAGTTTGTGATTTTCTTGTGGTTAAATTTCTCCTAAACATATTTTCTATAACTCTCCATCAGAACATGACCCTATGTTTTCTCCTCCATGTCCATGTTTTCTTACATGGAATCCTAGTATGGGTTAACTCGGGTGACCTCTGTACTTCTCATTCTTTATTTTAAAGTGATTATTTTACCGACTCTTGTTCCGATGTGGGACTTTCAAGGATGTTTCCGAGCCCAATTTTAAAATTGCGAGGACGCAATTCCCAAAAGGGGGGAAGGTTGTAACACCCCAGGTAAATAAATAATATGAAATTTTTATATTTATCCATATTTTTGAATAAAATATTAATATTACTTTAAAGGGGACGCTATGCTCGATGGCGTACCCAATACGCAACAACGAGTTTCATGGGAATCTTACATTGCACCCTAATAATAAAATAATATTATGGTAGTTAACGCCTAGCCGTTGTAATGGCGGGAATGAATAGAACTAACTAAAAAATGATTATTTATGTTTTTCAAATATTTTTACTTTTTACAATAAATGTTAGAGGATTAAAAATGCGAATGAATCCAATTCTAATATTCTTTAAAAGGTCGATTAACTACCTTTTGATGGCGAAGCTCTTTTAAATCCACTTTTTGACAATTTTATGTGTTATATTTGACAAAATAAAATTATTCTTTAGAATCGGGACATCAAAATTTACTTTGTGTAAATTTTTGGTATTTTTCCAAAAAAGTTCAATTTTTAATGAATAGTGACAAATGTTGTATTTTAATTCAAAACCTATTTTTAATCTAATTTATTTATATGATTAGATTATCTTTTAAATTGGTTTTAAAGTGAAATTAGAATATATTTTTACCATTTAATCAAATAGTGGTCATTGGAATTAATTTCACTTTGAAATTTGACTTAAACTAGTGTCAATCTTTTGATATATATTGTTTCATAAAAACACGCTATTTGTTCTGACAGTGAGAATTAATTAATTCAACTTATATGTTATGAATTTTGTAAAATAGGCATCATTTTTTAATTCGTAATATCAAATATATCCTAGGGTGAATTTTTGGTAATTTTCTGAAAAACTTCAATTTTTGATGAATAGTGAAACCACTAAGTGGTACTTATAAAAATTGATTTTCCGTTTAAATGAAATTTTGCCACCTTTGTGTTTTGAATTTCAAAAATCTGACATACATGGTTTTCATTAAGAAGTAAAATGTGGTTCAATGGGGTTAAAATAATTTTTTTTGTGAATAGTAACTTATTATGTTTTTAATCGCGATTAGAGGTAATTAGTGTAGTTTAATGTAAAAATAATGTTTTAGTAATATGAAATGACCTAGACACATGTTCTACCCTCATTGGATGAGTCATGGCCAACCAATACAATCCATGGGTCAACTTGGGGACCCCATGGAGCCACTTTGGTTGGAAAATGACATAAATACCTTTTTATTTAATTTTATAATTAAAATGACACAAACATGAGTTGTTTTACTAAACAAAATTTTAAATGGGGTTATACAAGTCAGATTTTTGACTATAAATATTCATTAGAAATATAAAAATATTTCCTACATCAAGATATTTTTTTTATAATTTTTAGAGAATAAATAAATTAAATTATTTATGACACCATGATGATGCAGCAATTACCTCATTATTTAATGATTTAAATAAAAAGGAAAGATAATGTAAAATATAAGACCTACACATGTCAAAAACCTATTTGATTGGTGGATTTCGGAACCTTATCACCTTATCCTTGAATTATATCGATGTGGGACCTTTTAAATCTGAAACTCATTTTCAAATAAAGTAACATTTCTTTACTTTCCAAGAGTGCCCCTCCTCTCCTCTTATAAAAGGCCCCCACCTCTACCTCTTTATCCACACTTCCAAAGCCTTTGGCTCGGACAACCCCTGCCCATTTTGTCTCTCCAAATCCCTCTCTAACTCTTAGAAGCATAACTTTGGTCAGAAGTCTTCCCAAGGAAGCCTTTGAGCTCAAACCAAAGGGAGTTACACGATTTTAATGTAATGTCTTTACTTGAGTCCTTTTGTTTTATTTTGCTTCTCCACCCCACTAAAGTCTTTTTATTCCTTTATTTTGTAACAACACCAGTATCTTAAATATATACTAGGTTGTTTTTATGTTAAGGATTTGAGCTACACTTACACACACCTTCGTCCAATGGTTAAAGAACATACTGTTTCTGTGGATGGAGAATTACTGCCTCACGAAACGATGATTGTTCAATCTTCTCTTAACACCTTTAATGGTGGCCATTAATATGTCACTATATTTATATATGATATATAATATGTTTATTTTTTACTTAAGCTTCTGTATTTTTATTTTGTGGCATACCTTTATGGTTTCCATTGTGGGTAAACATGATAATTTCATTTTAGGAAGTGCAGACTACCGCCCCCTCAAAGTGATTTGATTCGTTAATGCCATATGTGGGATTTATAAAGGATGGATTTAAAGTTATTATATATGATGTATATTACATATAAATGATGAATATAATTCTGGAATTAAAATATACATACCTATCATTTAGTTTTAATTCCATTAATATGACATAGAAATGAAAGTAGCGTTCATGCGTACGTACGGCTTACTGTCTCCATGAACGGTGCATTTCATTTCTTAACTCTAAATGATTATGTAATATTATAAATACATGTATCTTATGGATATATATGATATATATGATATAAAAATCATGAATATCATTCTGGATATAATGAACCTTTGACCACATGAACAACATGTAATTGTAAGAAGTCCACTTTCGACTTAAGAACCAAATATCGACAAAAGAAACATTATTAACTTAAATGATTACATAATGTTTTTAACATGGAAATAAGTGATATAAAATGAATAATCAACTTGAAAAAGGTTCTTAAGAAATTATAAATTAACTCAAGTTTATTATTCAGGACGTTAAAGAACGATCGAGTCAAGTCGGACCCGAGGTAAGGGATCCTACTCCTCTCGTTCTTTTTAAGTACACTCTTTTATGTAATTCCTTTTAAGCTCATATTTCTTGTGATTGGGATGTTATTTTATATTACCCTTACTGTAATTTTTATGTTCATATGATGAGAGACCCTATTCTCTCTCATCAAACCACTTTGGAAGTTTGGAGTGGCGTCGTTAGGCTGCCGAATTTTCGTAAGAGATCTAACCTCTCTCTTTCATTTTAAGTACTCTCCTTTATGTCACTTCTTTTAAGATCCTATTTGTTATGTTGGAGGATGTTATTTTATATTACTATTGCTGTAAACTTTATGTTAATATGATTATACACCCTATTCGATCTCATCAATCCATTTTTTGTAAGTTTTAAGTGGCGCTGTTAGGCTGCCGAGTTTTCGTAAGGGATTTTTCATCTCACTTTTATTCCCGTGAGATTTATGCTACATTTTCCACAATTTTCTTTGAGTGGTGTATGTAATGCCCATTATTTTACTCATTGTGTAATATAATTTCATTTATGAGTATTTACATTAATTTTGTATTGTGCTTCTTTCACGGGGTGTATGTTTCAAAAGATACCCATGTCGGTAAGGGAACCTTTCAACCTCCTCTTTTTAAAAGACTTCTTTTGTTATGTCTTTTAATTCACATAAAATTATGTTGGGATATGTTCTTATATATCCATAGTGATTTAAATTTTATGTCCAAGTGATGAGATACCCTTTTTATCTCTCATCAACTCATTTTATGAATTTTGTAGTGACACCGTTAGGCTGTCAAATTTTTGCAAGGTAACTTCTTAACCCAATTTTGATTCTTTAGGATAAGCTTGTACTCCTTGAATATGTAGTTCTATGAATATGTGTGAATAACCTCTGATTGTTTTACACTTAATATCCACTTATATTTGGTGTATTAGTTTGTCACACATAATTATGTAATTGATTTATCCTTAATCCAAGGATACCGTCTTTTTATGGGACTTCGTGTCAATCTCCTTTCATTGAGGGATATTTTGTTTTATACACAACCTTCATTTATAGTATGTATAAAACCCTTTGAATTTTACGTTTATTCTAAAGAAATATTTTTTATACAAAGTGTTTTACTAAACGTCAAAAGGGAATGTTTTTGTCGTACGTATGCGGCGACAACGACTTCTCCGCCGCCATGACCATTATTTGAGTTTCGGCTTCCTCTACAAGCCCTACCTTTTTTATAAAAGAAAAATAAATACCATGTTTTACTTTTCTTTTATTTTGGTATTGAAAATGGTTTTCATATTTTTTTTAGCAATGTGTTGTATTGATATCTTGTGATTGAAAAGTGGAAATGTTATGTTTCGTTTATGAATGTTTTATGTGATACGATTATGTTATTGTTCTTGGGCATTATTATGAAGACGGGTGGTTCCGTGATAAACTAAGGGCGGGTGAGCCCGATATAGCTCTCCAATGCATTGGGTAATGCGAAGGGGTTAAACGTTAAGGTTTATCCAAAGAGATTTAGGGAATATACTATGATGTGTATTCCAAACGTAACCAAGAGGGTTACTCACTACGTAAGAATATTATGAATGCCTCAAGTTACCTTTATGTCTTATGATTTCTATGATTTATTCATGATTTTATGAGGTATGTTAAAGTGCTTATGTTTTATGGGTAAAGTATGATTTCATTCTTATGTATACATGTAATCATGTTTCCTTTCCATATTTTTATATCCCTTACTGAGCTTTTTATGGTCATCCCAAGTTTTTGAATTGTTTTTCATAGGTCAAGGGAAGGGTACATGATATGATGATAGTGTCAAGGAAGTGTCAAGAAAGAATCCATGTTTTATTTTAAATATGTTTCCGTTGATGGGAAAAACGAATACTATCTTTTATGTAACCACTTTGTTTAAATGTGGAATGTAATGCAAGTTTTATGATCTAATTCTCTAAAACTCTAAACCTGAAAAGATCCTCAATGTGTAATCTTGTAAAAACTCAAGATTAAGTAAGGTTTAAGGTTGGGGCCTTATATTAAGCTAGAGTAATTTAAAAAAAATAAAAATCAAAACAATTAATGAACACAATTATAGATTATGATCATTCTAAAGAAATTGAGTTATTATTTTTTTCTATTGATTAAATATTAGAAGTTACTAGATGGATAATATTCTATTTTTTCTCGTTACATTAGAAATAGAAATATTACTGGGGTAAAGAGTCATGATTTTCATGTCATCATGTAAGGATTACAACCTTTTGGATTTGGAGGGTTGATGAATTATTCAATATGGGATGTGTTTAAGGAAGTATCATATTTATTCTGATATATTTGTGTAGAAATGATAAACAAAGATACACTAAGTCCACTAAAAAAATATATTTCTATAATTAATTATAAATTGGAAAAAATATCTTTTTGGCGTTGTTTTAATCAACAGAAAATATAATAATTCATTTTTTCATATGAATCTAAATGAGGAGGTATAATACAATTCCAATAGATATACCCATTTGAGAGATGTATAGAAAATTGAAGAAGAAGGTATGAAAAATGCATTAGTTGAAGGGAAAATTGTTGATGTGTACTTGTAGGAGGAAATTTAAGATTTCTTATAACGACCCATACTTTACATAAATTTTCAATACTTCAAAATTGGAGTACACTTATTACAACATATAACAAAACCATGAAAGGACCATATAGGTATAGTGTCTTTAGAAACTGGGAAACATAAACAATTGGTTCATAAATCATCTACGTTGTCTCCCATTTATTTCATCATATCTAGAGTCCGTTTTTGGCATATCATACTTAATAAACTTATTCCTGACCTGGGGAAAGAAAACATACAAAAGGGTAAGCTCAAATGCTCAGTAAGGGTAAACAAAAGAAATATCAATCACATCATATTCATAAGAACATAACATTTTGTAAATCTTAACCTACAAAAGAGATCATAATTTCATAACATGGGATAAATCATAGTAGTGAAATGTAATCCAAATAATCATAACATAAAACATGAAACTTTTTTTCACACACACATAATCATATAGAATCATTCCTTAGTAGTCAAGACTCATAGCCAAGACTATCTTAGCAGACAAAGTCCATTTCTGAACCGAGTTCACTCCTCGTTTCAGTCCTGTTTCACTGAACCGTATTAACCTGAAATTCTAGCCATGTCTATCTCATGAGATATAAATCTTTACCCAATGAATTTGAGGGAGATATAGGTCCCACCCATCTCATAATGATACCATTCTTATGTGTGCCACAAAATAAAAAAAATCATACATCATTGCATAACCCATGTAATAAAAATGGGATTCTTAAACATCGTGACATCATAAAACAATTCATATAAGATAAAGGAATTCATAAAAATAATTCCATCACATCATAATGAAATCAATGTTATAATAGGGATAGAAACAGAACCCTATATTATCTTAGATGGAAAATAATTTTGATAAAACACTTGAACTCCATTCTTGAGGAAAATATCCTTTCTACATCGAAAACATTTTCCTTTCTTAAAACAACATATAATTTTGAACTAAAAGAATTTGATTAAAAATAAACTTGAAAACTTGTAAAGGAATATTCATGGAAATAATTTTATAAAAATCCATTCACGCCATATAAGTTAAAAAAAATAATTCTTCTCATACTTTGGCTGGAAAAGTCAAAAAGTACATCGTACGAAAAATGACAAAATATTCCTTTCATATCTTTTACTAAAAAATCACCTAAGGGTAAAATTGGATTTAAACAATTTTAGGTGGATAGAAATAATATTAAATATTGAGGAAACATGGATGTGGATAATAAATATTACCCCGTAAATTCTGAAGTATAAACAATCTCGGATAAAAATGAGATTGTGAGATTTTCCCTTACCTTAGGTTCGATTTGCTTCGTAAGTGTCCGAACCTCTTGTATAATGATTTAAATAATGTAATTGACTTATTACAGAATCATACTAATTATTATGATATCATATATGGTTATATTCTTAGCTTCTTATTAGTAATATTTCATTGCTACTTGTTATTCGGGTGTTTATTACTTTTTGTTCTTATGCGTGTTTTGTCGAATAAATTATTATTATTCTTTTTTTAGATTATAGATACCTCATTTACAGAATGGTATTAGTTTAATATATATCATATTCATTCATTAATTCAATTCATTTATATAATCATTATGCAATGAAGATCATATAGAATGAGTCGCATCACATCGTGGAGACGGTATTCCGTACGTACGCACGAGCGATGAGATCGTTCCCATGATCGTGGAATTGTATTGGAGTGTATGTATACTATTTTAGAATCAATATCAATTTAAAATAATCATATATAGTTAGTATTTAAACCATTATACCCATCCAAGTAAGGTGGTGGTGGAAAATAGATTACACCACGACGTAAAGACGGTATTCCGTACGTACACACACGCGGTGATTTCATTTTCCATAGGATGGATAGATGTTGAAATAAGGTTGTTTCATACT
Source organism: Viscum album (assembly GCA_963277665.1). NCBI lineage: Eukaryota > Viridiplantae > Streptophyta > Magnoliopsida > Santalales > Viscaceae > Viscum > Viscum album. The sequence continues at coordinate 2,022,647,457 of OY728127.1, forward strand.
TATAATAACATATCAGTATATGAGTGATACTGATTTTATTACTTCATAATGAAACAACTAAAGAAGATGAAGTTGAATAAGAAATAAAGTTGAAAGAATCGGTAACCGACATTACCTCTTCTTTGAAGTGCCTCTTTGTGACCTCATTTTAGGGCACTAAAATTGGTCTTTGAAGAAGAACAGTACCTCTAGGATGTTTCTAGGGAAGTGGAGAAGAGAATTTTTCAGGGTTTGTCCGAGCTTGAGGGATAAAAGTGGTGTGAGGAAGAGAGGGAGGAGGTTCCCTTTTATAAGGGAGGAGAGGGGCACCTTAGGAAAAACTAAAAATATTATTTTATTATAAAGTCATATTCGGTTTTTAATAGATCCAAATTGATTTATTTCGAATCTAAGGTGGGTATGGGTCGAAATAATCTCATAATATATAATTTAGACATGTTTAGGGTTCTATTTTAACCTTATCATTTATATTTAACTTTAAGTTAAATAATTTTACTTTTACCGTGTCTTTTTGTTTTCTTACACAATAAGGTTAATAAAATTACTATAACAAGCCAAACGAACCCCAAGTTGTTTATTATTAATATATATAACCTTATATAAGTAATTTGGCTGAACATTAGTTTTTTAAAAATAAAATAACAATTAATAATATAAAATTTGTTTTAAAAACTATTTTATGTCAATTTTGACACTATTTGGTAATTGATTTTTGTGAAAATCATAACAGAACGATTAGTTAGAAAAAATTTAATTAAATCAATACTAACATGTCATATTTACATAGAAAATTATTTTAATTCATAAAAAGTCTCAAATTACATTTATTTGGGTATTTATAAAATCAATTATGTCAATATTTCATTAATAATATAATTACTGCATCATCATTGTGTCATAAATAAATTAACTTATTTAAAGTATAAAAATTAAAAATAAAATACCATTATGTATGGAATATTTTTAACTTTCTAATGAATATTTATAGTTGAATTTATCTTATGTATAACACTATATTAAAAATTATTTACTTATTAAACGTTGATTTTAACTATTTTAACCCTTCTTTAAATAAATTAATATTAAATGTCCTAATCTAATCCAAGTGGGCCTAAATGGTCCTATTTTATTCCTAAAGTTGTTTTTGGTCGAATTACACATATCCAATAGAATTAGGACATGTGTTAGGGTAATAATAATATCATTTTAACCCTTAATTACCCTATTTACTTTTAACTGTGGTAAATAAAAGTAAAAGTTACTATTCACCAAAAATTATTTAATCTCATTGAACCACATTTTACTTAATGAAATCAACCGTGTCTCTCGGAGTTTTTAAATTCCATTCACAAAATCGGTAAAATTAAGTTTTATGTAAATTTGCAAATTCTTCTAGGAGGTGGGTAAAAGACGGTCAAAAGTTCAATGAAATTTTTATATATCTAAAATTATTATAAAATGACTCCAATGAATTGAATTGAACTTATATAGTAATTATGTATCAATTTTTACCTAAAATAAATTTAAATAAAATAAATAATTATTTAAATAAAAAGTCGGTTTTTAAATAGTAACCCAGTGTTTTCACTATTCATCAAAAATTGAAAGTTTTCATAAAAATACCAAAATTTCACCCTAGGCTAATTTCGATATTCCAAATCCAAAAATGAAGTCCATTTTGAAAAATAAAATTTAAAATATTTCCAAAAGTGGTTATTACTATTCATAATGGCTAGTTTTAATAATATTTTAATAGCATATCGTTGTTTAGTGAAACTCGATATTGCGTACGACGCAAGCTATCGAGGAAGGTTGCGATTACGTATAAAGAAAGACAAGCTAGTGTTGTTTGTAGTGAAAGATTCTTTTGATGATTTATATAACATAAAAAAAATATTTCTCATAAAAGTCTCGGGTGTTACATTCTACCCCCCTTAAAATGAATTTCACCCTCGAAATTTGTCACTTTGTAATAAACAGACGAGGATACCTCTCACTCATCATATCCTCAAGCTCCCATGTAGCTTATTCTAATTGGTGTTTCCTCCATAAAACTTTCACCAAGGGAGTGGTCTTGTTCCGTAGGAATTTTTCGCTATGATCCAGAATCTCTATCAGCTGTTCTTCATATGAAAGATCTTTTTCCAGTGGTAAAAATTCTGAGGTGAGTACATGTGAAGGATCAGGTATGTATTTTCTTAGGAGAGATACATGGAACATATTGTGAACTTGGGAGAGATTCGGTGGAAGCTCCAATAGGTATGCTACCTTACCAACACGATCTAGTATTTCGAAAGGACCGATATATCTAGGGCTCAGGTTTCCCTTCTTCCCAAATCTCATTACTCTCTTCCAAGGAGATATTCGTAAGAACACTGTATCACCCACTTCAAACTCTAGGTATTTTCTTCAGTTATCAACATAAATTTTTTGTCGACTCTGATCAGCTCTAATGTTTTGTTGAATAGATCTAACCTTTTCTACCATCTCATCAACAAGATCAGGTCCTAATAGCTTTCTTTCCCCAACTTCATCCCAACAAGTTGGAGTCCTGCATTTATTTCCATAGAGAGATTCATAAGGAGCCATCTGAGTACTGGAGTTAAAGCTATTATTATAAGAAAATTCCACCAAAGTTAGGTGTTTATCCCAACCACCTTTTAAATCCATAGAGCAAGCTCTCATCATATCTTATAGAGTTTGAATTGTCCTCTCAGACTGACCATCTGTCTGAGGATGATAAGCAGTGTTGAAACTCAACTCTGTATCCAGAGTATGCTGAAGACTTCGCCAAAACTTCAAGGTAAATCTCGGATCCCGATCAGATATAATGGAAAGTGGTACTCTATGCAATCTTACCACTTCCCTTAAATATATCCTGGCAAGATGATCTAGAGAGAAATACTCTCTAATAGCAATGAAGTGTGCAGAATTTGTAAGAAGATCAACTATGAACCAAATAGCATTATTTCCTTTGGATGTTTTAGGAAGTCCAGTGACAAAGTCTATAGTGATGTTTTCCCATTTCCATTCAGGTATGGGTAATGGTTGTAAAATCCCCTTAGAATTCTGTCTCTCAGCTTTAACTTGCTGAAAAACCAAGCATCGAGAGACATATTCAGCAACATCTCTTTTCATGCCATCCCACCAGAAGTAGTATTTCAGGTCCCTATACATCTTCGTGCTTCCAGGATGAATAGAGAATGAAGAACTATGAGCCTCATCCAGCAGCTCCTTCTTTAATTTGGGGATGGGAGGAACACAAACCCGATTTCTGAACTTTATTATCCCATCACAATCAAGGTTGAATTCAAGAAAATTTCTCACCTTCTTTTGTAACTCTACATCTTCTTTCTGTGCCTCTTTAATCTTCACATGTATAGATGGTTTAACATTCATTTGAGAAAGATATTATTTTCCCCTTTCATTATAATTCCATGATCCATCCTTTGTAAATCCATAAATATTGGATCTTTTGTGATCCTCATCATGGATAAGCTAGCATGGTCTTGTCGACTTAATGCATCTTCCACCTTGTTTTCTTTGCCAGGGTGGTAATGAATTGAGCAGTCATAATCCTTAATCAGCTCCAACCATCTTCTTTGGCGCATATTCAGCTCCTTTTGTGTGAAAATATAATTTAAACTTTTATGATCAGTATAAATGTCACACCTTTCTCCATAAATATAATGCCTCCAAATATTTAATGAAAATATTACCGCAGCTAACTCCAAATCATGAGTTGGGTAATTTTTCTCATGGATTTTCAACTATCGTGAGGCATAAGCTATCGCCATATCATTTTGCATAAGAACACACCCCAACCCCTTCTTGGATGGATCACTGTAGATCACAAAACTTTCTCCACTACAAGGAAGTGTGAGTACAGGTGCACTGGATAACCTTCTTTTCAACTACTTGAAATTCTCTTCACATTCCTCCGTCCACACGAACTTAACTCCTTTTTGAGTCAACCTGGTGAGTGGATTAGATAATCGTGAAAAATATTTCACAAAAAGTCGATAATATCCAGCCAAACCAAGAAAACTTTGGATCTCGGTTACTGTTGTTGGTCTCGACCATCTTTCGATAACCTCTGTTTTTGCTGGATCCACAGATATACCCTCTTTTGAGATTATGTGACCCAAAAATGCAACTTTTTGAAGCCAAAATTCACACTTGGTAAATTTGGCATAAATCTTCCCCTTTATCAGGGTCTTCAATATAATTCTCAAGTGATCTTCATGTTATTCCTTGCTCTTTCAATACACAAGAATATCATCTATAAAGACTACCACAAACTGATCAAGATAGTCTCTAAAGACTCTATTCATAAGATCGATGAAGATAGCAGGGGCATTAGTAAGACCAAATGGAATCACTATAAATTCATAGTGTCCATACCTTGTACAGAAAGCCGTCTTTGGTATATCCTCCCTTTTGACCCTTAATTGATGATACCCTGAATGAAGATCAATCCTGGAAAAGTATTGAGCTCTGCGTAGTTGGTCAAATAAGTCATCAATGCGTGGGAGAGGATATTTTTTCTTGATAGTGATCTTGTTAAGTTCTCGATAATCAATACAGAGTCTCATTGATCCATCTTTCTTCTTAAAAAACAGAACAGGTGCTCCCCAAGGTGACGCACTAGGGAGTATAAATACCTTATCAAGATTCTCTTGGAGTTGCTTCTTCAATTCCTGCAACTCAATTGGGGACATTCTATAAGGTGTATTTGAAATAGGCAAAACACCCAGAATGAGTTCTATTGAAAAATCAACTTCACGATTTGGTGGAAGACCCGGAAATTCCTCTGGAAAGGCATCATCAAACTCCCGTACAATGGGAATATTATTAATCGTGAGTTTCTCACAAACCATTTGAGATAAATAACCCTCATTTAGTGGAATCAAGACCCATAATATGGAAGAAATTTCCACTGGAAGGTTATGTTCATCCTTTCATCGATAGATGATCATAGATTGATCTAGAATATGAAATGTGACTTCCCTTATTTGGTAATTGATATGAGATCCATACCGAGAAAGCCAATCCATGCTAAGAATCACATCAAATTCCACTATAGGAAGGATCACAAGATTTACAGGAAGCACTTTCCCACAAACTTCAATCGGAGAAGAATTATAAACTTTTGATGTGACTGTTGTGCCATTAGGGGTTTTCACAGCTAACTCAACATCTAATTGTTGAGGTAATACAACAATACCCTTAGAAAATTCTTCATAAAAAAAAGAGTGGGTGGATCCAGAATCCAATAAAACATTTTCTACTTTAGAGTGGATGGTAAGTGTACCTCTCACCACTTCGTTGTCATACTCCACATTGTTGATAGTAATTGCATGTGAATTTCCGTTGTCTTTGTCCTTAAGAGTTTGTTGACGTCGATCATCATCATCAACCCTTGGATTTGGGCATTGATTGGCATAATGCCCCATCTCCTTGCACTTGAAACATTGAAGTGTAGTAGGTTCATTCTGTGTATCCCTTCCTTTGTTTTCATAATTAGACATCTTCTTCCCATTATTTCGACATTCAATTGCCCGATGACCTTCTTTTCCACACTTATAGAATTTTCTTGTCCCCTTAAGACAATTTCCTTTATGTTTCTTTCCACACTTTGAGAATAAGGTAAAAATAATCTTCTTTTCAGTATGGTATTTAGATTTTCCTTTGAATTCCATTTTCCTCTTCTTATAAAACCCATGTGAATGATGGGTTAAACCAATCTCCATATCAACCTTGAGAGCACATCGAACAATTTCCTCATAGCTATTGATGTCCCTTATGGCTAACGCCCTTAGAAGACTTGGTTTTAAGCCACTAAAGAATCGATCGATCTTACTCTCAGGTTGGATAATAATTCCAGAAGCATACCATGAAAGTCTTGTAAAATTTTCTTCGTAGGTACCAACAGATTCATCATCCTTTTGCTTCAGTTCAAGAAACTCCTTATCCATCTTTGTTCGAAGAATATGAGGGAAATACTTATTGAAAAATAAGATCTTGAACTCGTCCCATTCCATGGACTCAATTTATCCCTTTGCCTCGTATTCTTAATAAGATTCCACCATTTATCAGCATTACCTTCCAAACGATACACTGCTAAGATGACTTCATCATGTTCAAAACATTGAAGAACTGAAAATATCTTTTCATTTGTTCTGATCCATTGTTCAGCCACTAATGGATCAGAAGACCCACTGAATGAAGGTGGACGCTGCCTCATGAAGGATTCAATAGAATGTTGCTCCTTCCTTTGCTCATTTGGATGTCCTGCATGATTCATAACTTGAGAAAGTTGTGTGAGCATGGCTACAAGATTTTGTATTCCAGATCCCATAACGTTTGGTTGCTCCGGGGGACAATCATTGCATTGCCCGTCACATTCCACATTAACACAGTTCCTTCGGGTTCCAGCCATTGACTAAAACCAAGAAGAATAGTGCGAGCAACACTAATTATAATAGGAAAACCACATAATCAAGAATAAAATTTCACACTTAATGTATTATCATAGGTTGTTCATGGAAATTTCTAAAAAACTAAGATTGTGTTCTATGTTTAGACAGATCCTTAGGTTTCTTACTAAGGCTTTCACATCCTAGTTTCCAAAAGTTGACTATACCTTTCCTCTGATACAACCTATAACGACCCATACTTTACATAAATTGTTAATACTTCAAAATTGAAGTACACCTATTACAACATATAACCAAACCATGAAAGTACTGTATAGGTATAGTGTCTTTAGAAACAGGGAAACATAAACAACTAGTTCATAAATCATCTACGTTGTCTCCCATTTATTTCATCATATCTAGAGTCCCTTTTTGGCATATCCTACTTAATAACCTTCTTCCTGACCTCGGGATAGAAAACATACAAAATGGTGAGATCAAATACTCAGTAAGGATTAACAAAAGAAATATCAATCACATCATATTGATAAGAACATCACATTTTGTAAATCTTAACCTGAAAAAGAGATCATAATTTCATAACATGGGATAAATCATAGTAGTGAAATGTAATCCCAATAATCATAAATTAAAACATGAAACTTTTTTCCAGACACACATAATCATATAGAATCATTTCTTAGTAGTCAAGACTCATAGCCAAGACTATCTTAGCGGACAAAGTCCATTTCTGAACCGAGTTCACTCCTCGTTTCAGTCCTGTTTCACTAAAGTAGATTAACTTTCCATTCCAGCCATTTATATCTCATGAGATATAAATCTTTACACAATGCATTGGAGGGAGATATAGGTCCCACCCATCTCATAATGATACCATTCTTATGTGTGCCACAAAATCAAAAAAAATCATACATCATTGCATAACCCATGTAATAAAAATGGGATTCTTAAACATCGTGACATCATAAAACAATTCATATAAGATAAAGGAATTCATAAAAATAATTCCATCAAAACATAATCTAATAAATGTAATAATATGGATAGAAACAGAACCCTATATTATCTTATATGGAAAATAATTTTGATAAAACACTTGAACTCCATTCTTGAGGAAAATAACCTTTTTTTACTTCGAAAACATTTTCCTTTCCTAAAAAATCATATAATTTTGAAATAAAAGAAGTTTATTAAAAATAAACTTGAAAACTTGTAAAGGAAGCTTTAGGGAAATAATGTTCTAAAAATCTATTCATGCCGTATAAGTTAAAAAAAACATTCTTCCCGTACTTTGGCCAGAAAGTCAAAAAGTACCTCATACGAAAAACGACAAAAGATTCATTTCATATCTTTTACTAAAAACTCACCGAAGGGTAAAATTGGATTTAAAAAATTTCAAGTGGATGGAAATAATATTACATATTGAGGAAACATGGATGTAGATGATAAATATTTCCCAGTAAATTCTGATGTATAAATAATCTCGGATAAAAATGAGATTGTGATATTTTCCTTTACCTTAGGTCCGATTTGCTTCGTAAGTGTCCAAAACTCCTGTATAATGATTTAAATAATGTCATTGACTTATTCCAGAATCATAATCTTTGTTATGATATCATATATGGTCATATTCTAAGCTTCTTATTAGTAATATTTCATTGCTACTTGTTATTCAGGTGTTTATTACTTTTTGTTCTTATGCGTGTTTTGTTGAATAAATTCTTATTCTTATTTTTTTAGATTATAGATACCTCATTTACAGAATGGTATTAGTGTAATATATATCATATTAATTCATTCATTCAATTCATTTATATAATCATTATGCAATGAAGATCATGTAGAACGAGTCGCGTCACATCGTGGAGACGGTATTCCGTACGTACGCACGAGCGATGATATCGTTTCCATGATCATGGAATTGTATTGGAGTGTATGTTTACTATTTCAGAATCAATATCAATTTAAAATAATCATATATAGTTATTCTTTACACCATTATACCCATCCAAGTAAGGTGGTGGTGGAAAATAGATTACACGACGGCGTAGAGACGGTATTCCGTACGTACGCACGCGCGGTGATTTCATTTTCCGTAGGATGGATAGATGGTTAAATAGGGTTGTTTCATAATTATAATAACATATCAGTATATGAGTTATAATGATGTTATTACTTCACAATGAAAAAACTAAACAAGAATAAGTGGAAGAAGAAATAAAGTTGAAAGAATCTGTAACGGACATTACCTCTTCTTTGAAGCGCCTCTTGGAGACATACTTTTAGGGCACTAAAATTGGTCTTCGATGAAGACAAGGACCTCTAGGATGTTTCTAGGTAAGTGTATAGGATAATTTAGCAGGGTTTGGCTGGGATTGAAGGCTCAAAGTGGTGTGAGGAAGAGAGGGAGGAGGTGCCCTTTTATAAGGGAGGAGAGGGTCACCTTAGGAAAAACTAAAAATATTATTTTATTATAAAGTCATATTTGGTTTTTAATAGCTGAAAATTTATTTATTTAGATAATAAGTTGGAGATGGGTCTAAATACTCTCATAAAATAGAATTTAGACAAGTTTAGGGTTCTATTTTAACCTTATCATTTATATTTTACTTTAAGTTAAATAATTTTACTTTTACCGTGTCTTTTTGTTTTCTTACACTATAAGGTTAATAAACTTACTATAACAAGCCAAAAAAACCCCAAGTTATTTATTATTAATATATATAACATTATATAAGTCATTTGGATGAACCTTATATTTTTAGGAATAAAATAACAATTAATAATATAATATTTGTTTTAAAAACTATTTTATGTCAATTTTGAGACTATTTGGTAATTGATTTTTGTGAAAATCATAACAGAAGTATTAGTTCTAAAAAAGTTAATTAAATCAATAATAACATGTCATATTAACATAGAAAATTATTTTAATTCATAAAAGTCTCAAATTACATTTATTTTGGTATTTATAACATCAATTATGTCAATATTTCCTTAATAATATAATTACTACATCATCATTGTTTCATAAATAAATTAAATTATTTAATTTATAAAAATCACAAATAAAATACCATTATGTAGGTAATTGTTTTATATTTCTAATGAATATTTATAGTTGAATTTATCTTATGTATATCCCTATATTAAAAATGATTTACTTATTAAACTTTGATTTTAACTATTTTAACCCTTCTTTAAATAAAGTAATATTAAATGTCCTAATCTATTCCAAGTGGGCCTAAATGGTCATATTTTATTCCTAAGGTTGTTTTTTGTCGAATTACACTTATACGATAGAATTAGGACACGTGTTAGGGTAATAATAATATCATTGTTATCCTTAATTACCATATTTACTTTTAACCGTGGTAAATAAAAGTAAAAAGTTACTATTCACCAAAAATTATTTTCATCTCATTGAACCACATTTTACTTAATGAAATCAACCGTGTATCTTGGATTTTTTAAATTACATTCACAAAATCAGTAAAATTAAGTTTTATGTAAATTTGCAAATTCTCCTAGGAGGTGGGTAAAAGACGGTCAAAATTTCAATAAAATTTTTATATATCTAAAATTATTATAAAATGAATCCAATGAATTGAATTGAACTTATATAGGTATTATGTATCAATTTTTGCCTAAAATAAATTTAAATAAAATAAATAATTATTTAAATAAAAATTCGGGTTTTAAATAGTAACCCAGTGTTTTCACTATTCATCAAAAATTGAAAGTTTTCAGAAAAATACCAAAATTTCACCCTAGGCTAATTTCGATATTCCAAATCCAAAAATGAAGTCCATTTTGAAAAATAAAATTTACAAAATTTCAAAAATTGGGTATTACTATTCATAACGGCTAGTTTTAAAAATATTTTAATAGCATATCGTTGTTTAGTGAAACTCGGTATTGCGTACGACGCAAGCTATCGAGGAAGGTCACGATTGCATGTAAAGCAATCCAAGCTACTGTTGTGTGTAGTGAAAGATTCCTTTGATGATTTATATAACATAAAAACAAAATATTTCTCATAAAAGTCTCGGGTGTTACATTTCTTCTCTTATTATTTTCAATCTGAACATACTTCAATACATAACTAAATGGATTATAATGATACAAATGTTGATGATGTCTCATTCTTCTAATTTTCAGTATTTAATCATCTTGAGCATTGTTTTTGTGGTCATCAAGAATGTTGGATTTTAGATAAATAATTGTACACATATCACGTATATGTTCTACTCAATTTTAAATAAATGATTTTTTTTATATAAGTACTAATTTTTCTTCAATTTTTTATGTTTTTTAAAAGTAAATTTATATCAATTGTTTTTTAGATTATATGATGATCAGATTAAACAACAATTCACAAAAATTATCCCTGTTGCTCTTGAAAATCCCTGAGAACCTTATTTATTCTACTGGTTTTAATGGATGTTAAGTTAAATTATTTATAATCAAACATATAAAATTAATTTATAATATTATGTATTTTTAATTATTTTTTTATCTAGGTATCACAACATGGAAATAAAATTTATACTTTATTATATGCCTTGTGTAATGAACCATCCAAATTTATCAAATCTTATAATCCTTATGTGGTTAATGGATTAAAATTTGATACAAACACATAAAGAGAATAAAAAGGTTCTTTTTTAAAAGGAATCATCACAAAGAAAGTGAAGTTTACTTTGAAGGAATACTGGATGAAATAATTGAGTTATGTTATCTAGAGAAGAATTATGTAACAATATTTAAATATAATTGGTCTAATACTGATCAAGGGTTGTATGTTAATCTATGACATGAAATTATTGATATTAAATATAAAATCCATACTTAAAGAAAATGAACCATTTATCATAGAATATCAGGAACCATAAGTTTATCATATAAATTACTATGTTACTTTAATATATTTAAATGATTGATGGAGTGTAATAAAAATAAAATCTCACCAGTTTATGGTAAATGAAAGTGATGTTGTTGAAGTTAAAAATATTGAAAATTTTCAAGAAACATCACTAGATATATATCTTAGTCAAAGAGATTAATATATCAATGATGAGACCTCATATTTTAGGTCTGATATTGTATATAATTTTGATGATATTACTATTGACTTTGATATTACAAGGGATGATGAAATTTTATCTTGTATGGAAATTGATGATACTAAATAATAAATGAACACATTAACATCGATGTATCTAAAGATGAATAATAATGTATTATTTATTTTTAATACACACACATATATATTAGTCATTTATATTTTTTATCAATATTAACTATTATTTATAGGTAACATTTTTTAACCCAATTTCTTAAAAAAATCATATAATTTTTAAATTATTTATATATTTTTTATGGAGTATATAATTTGTAATAAATTAATTTTATATTTCATAATGATCAATATGATTATAATAAAATGGCTCATAGCTTGATTGAGGATGTACTACCTGGTGATGAGCTTCTAGATTCATCATTCGAGGGTGTTGACCTGACAGTAGTTATTAGGAGGGGGTAGGGCCTTGCGTGATTGATGATTTAAAATTCTGTTTCGGGGTGATATTCATCTCTTGACTTTAATCCACATTAGTGGAAGTGAGTTTAAATATAAATATTTTTATTATTTATTTATTATATTTTATTTATTAATTATTTTAGTATTTATTCTTACTTTCATATTTTTCACATCTAGCCATTGGTTAGGATAGTGATATTTTAAGGAACTATTTTTTCATTTATGGGCTTCATGGGATCAGATTCTTATCAATTTAAATCATTGTATATTCGAGTACTAGTTAGTACATATAAATAAACAATTTTTTTTATTTTAAATTTTTATAATTTATAGTTTACTATAATATTAAATATTTGTAGGCTTAATTGTCTCATTTTTATGAGAACATGAGACCCTCTATTTGGGAGGCATGAGAGGTTTTCATGCATGATCATTCTCATTAGTTTTTATATAGCATTTTGAGGAGATATATGCAAAAATAATAGAAAAGTATGTTTGAAAGGTATTGTAGGACTCATCAACTTGATTATGTACTCACTCAGGCTTGGGAGGAATTGTGAAAAAATGGGATATGAGAGACTTTTTATTTGAGATCCAATTCTAGTCGACATAATTGGGGAGACAAGATGTGACTCATTGAGTTTGGAGTCATAATTGTAGTATACATCATAACAAATTTGTATGAAATATTAGTAAAAAATTATATATATATATATATATATATTTAATACAAAATGTATATGATAAATTTATGTAGTTTACAGTTGGTCCAACCATTACAAAGTTTGATGTGTACAATAATATGTACACTGATAATTGTACTAAGGGATATACAACAACATATTATGATTAATATTTTTGGTTCAATTGTTTACATTATCAATAAATATTTTTGTAATCTTCTTAATTTATATTTATAAAATTTTAGAAGACATATAAAATAGAGGTTTTTTAAATGAATAAGTGTTAGGAAAAGATAGATGGATAGGATGAAGCCTCACGTGAGTCAATTTTTTATAGGGTGTCTTAGATGAAGGTGATAATGATCAGTCTTCAGAAATTCCTAGTGATAATTATACGTTCATGATCATCCTTAACTTGTAACTATGGAATTGAAGTGTTGACATCATGTTGCTCAAAGGGAGTAGTGTCATCTTTATCTTCATTTGATGTTGTAGCGTATGAGTCATGGTTTTATGCTTATAATGAAGTTACAAAGAGATTCACTAGATACCAGAAAGAGAGAAAATGAAAGTTGGAAGAAAAGTGATGATGGTAGGAAGAGAAACAATGATAGTAGGATTAGAAACATGTGGAGATGATTCAATATATGTGTTAACTTATATAAGGATTAGGGATGGATTTCCCTCCGCCAGCTAGACCTGATCCCCCAACCCTCAGTGAAAATATTTTTTTTATTTTTTCTATGTAATATTTCATGTAATATATTAGTTGTAATTTTATAAATATTTTTTATTATTTTTATTATTTTTATTTTTTTCATTTATTTGTGACTGAATTGGTATTCCATCACAAATAACCACAGAAAATTATTATTTTTTGATTGAATGTTGACTCTATCATAAATACTTTTTTTGCGTTGTACTCAGGATTCTACCACCAAAATGTATTTACGATGGAAACAATACTTTGTCTCAAAAAGTATTTAAAAAATATTTATTATGATGGAAAAACAAAATAATTCAGCAAAAATTGAATCTCCATGAGGTTAATTGTGGATTTACATCATAAATAATAGAATTTTTGAATCTATTTTCCATAAAAGAATATTTGAAATGGACTTTCTTCATAAATAGGTTTTTACAATGAGAATATGTCACAAATAGTCTACCGTAAAAAATATGTTTTCTTATAGTGTTATAAAAGTCAAACTTAGTGTCATAAAATAATAAAAAAACATGGTCAAATATCCCAAACTAATCACCCACCCGGATAGAAACATTTAAAAAATAAATAAAGGAATAAATGAAATAGGCTCTACGACCATCCTCAAGCCTCATCACATCTCCGTCTCCAAATCCCATCCAAGATAACCGGCTCAATCTTACAACACTGGGAATATAACCAACATAAAATTATAAATAGTGGAATCTTCTCAGGTACCCAAATCTCAGGGATTCTCAAACAGGGTGTGAGTACAACTCAGTAGGGAACCACCAATGGAGTCCCAAACATAACCAACAAACATAGTGTATGAACATGTGATATGCTCAAAATAAAATTTATGGTGTAGAGAAAAATAAAATAATCACTATTAATCCTTGAGTTTTAAGGTGACACCTAAGATTGACAATACCTACTTCGAGAAATGCTGAATGTCTCTAAAAACATGGAATATCGGTCCATATACTATAAACCACAAATCAAAATTTTATGAAACAACCTAGGTATCATAAATAATAATAAAAAAAAATCTAGAAAATAATCTAGGCATTCCATATAGGCATACTAAAAAAATTGTAGATGAAAATCTAGGCATTCTATATTGGTATACTCATAGAATCCTAGAGAAAAATCTAGGAATTCCATATAATAAAACTAGCTAAATACCATATAAAAATATAGGAATTCTAAATTGAAATACTAGATGAATCCTAGATAATAATCATGGAATTACATATAGGCCTACTTGTGAAATCCTAGATAATAGTCTAGGCATTCCATATAGTAATAGGTGTAAACACCAGATTTGAGGGAGTATCCTAAGAATCCAAGTCATCAGAATCATTGTTAGAACCTAGGGGTAACCTAGGAATCCATCATATCAGGTTTAAGAACCAAATCCTATGGAGTATCCTTAGCATACCATATTTTCCATCATTGAATCTAAAGTAAAATCCTTGGCCTTCCACACAAGAATAAACTTCGAATCCTATATAATATCCTAGAAATTCCATATAGGAATAAGCACATAATCCTAGGTAAAATCCTATTAATTCTATATATAAAAGAATAATGAATCATAATAAATCCCCCAAGCATTATAAAATTTATATTAGGGGGATAGTACGCACAAAGTTATATCTGAATAATAATAACATGGGTTTTCCACCTACCCAAACCAACTCATATAGCAAAATTTGACAACTCAAGTGCACAACCTATCCCTATCACTATAACCAAACTAGGATAAAACTATCAATTTAGGTTCTAAGGTGACACCAAAAATTGACCTCATCCACTTTGTAGAACTACCACACTATGGGGTCAACATAATACTGGGGTAATCACTAGGATCCCCAAGGCCATACCATAGCATAGAAACCCTACTTGGGTTCCTCTATCTCAATCTCGTATTTTGGGACTAGCCCATCACTGAAAGGAAATAACATCCCTCCACATCACCTGGATCATTATAAATCATCACTAACCTCATAGGATAATCCATACTGGAACCACTTTGAGGGATAATATAATTCCCATACCACTTTACAAGGTCATCCAAGATCGACCTACTCACCCAAACCATCATAAAACTATTCAGGGTATACCCTCTTGGGTACTCACATTCTTGTGGGGGGATGAATGCTTACCCAACTTTATAAACGATTATCCCAAGTTATAAAGGTATCTTAAGGTTATCTCATAGCTTACTCTCAGGTTCTAAGGTGACAGCTGAGGCTTTCCATGCTTGGTCCATCACTGCACCATACTCAATGGAGAAAAGGGAACCTTTCTCAAGGACCTCTATGCCATTTTCATCTTTCCATAACCCCTCAAGGGTCTATATATTCCATTTAATATATCTATAATAAATCATTTGTCCATCAATGACTAAGCCATCAAGCTAGTTCTCAAGGGTTTATCATAGCCCTTGATACTTGTGTCTATCCATGACATTTTATTCTTAAGAAACAATTAAAATAATTAAAGGTCAATCACCCATAGTGGCGAGATAAAATATCACATGCATATGAATAAATCTAATTTACCATAGGGGTATAGTAAATGGACCATCTACTACATATACAAATTCATTTCCTTCAAATGAAAAACAAATACTCTAGGCCAAGATCAACCATGTCCTATAAAAGTTCTTTAAAACACCTGAGCTCCTATCAGAAGAAAAATAACCCAATATATTTAATCATTAAAATTTATAATAAATTGTGTAATTTAATATAATAATTTATAATTAATTTACCATTTAATTTAAATATATATTAATTATTAAAATCACACTGAGCAATATCCACTCACTGAAATCTTAAGAAACAAGGTATATTTCACTCTCGACACACACCCATACCTAATATATAATAAAATACCAACACACATAGTCAATTTATTTATAAATTATATCCTATAAAAGAAAAAACCTTTTGAAAAATCACTTGGAAACATAACTTCATCAAAATGGTGTGTAACTAGGTGAATACATCATATCTGGATATCCTCTTATCACATCGAGCAGAGAACCCATCATATCAGGATTATTCCATATGATTTGATATAATCACCCCTAAAAACCAACACCCAACATAATAAATTAGCAATGAGGAAGAAGTTAAAGAAACCAATGAATAATATATACGGTGTTTTATATTTACCTTAATATCTCATATGAATCAAATGACACTCGATTATTACAATAATTGAGGTATATACTCCCCTTGAGTAAAAGAGAGTGGAAAGTACCCCACATGGAATGAGTTCAACACTGTACAAGGAATGAGAAAACCTAATTTCCCTTTTAAAATGTGTTTTTAATCTTTTATTTAATATTTTTAAAATTATAAAAAAACTTTTCATCCACATAAGGGCTCCATGTTGTGGTTCTATAAAGGGGTTATCCATTTATAGGTTCCCTCACATAAGGGTGCGACATATGGGTATCCACTACGGGTCTGTCCACACAAGGGTAGCCATGTACTAGTCACTCTATATAAGGTTCCCAATGTAAGGTTATCCATGTATGGGTCCATCAACATAAGGGTTTCCATGTATGGGTCACCCATTTACATGTGACCACGTAAGGGTCATCTATGTATGGGTGACCCATGTACGATTCACCACTTACAGTTGACCATGTATGCTTCACAACTTACAAGTGGCTATATAAGGGTCACCACATAGGGGTCTTCCAGCCCCATTTCTCTAGCACTGAACTTTGATAAATACTGGGTAGAGTCCAAGACATTTAAGGGTCTTATGCCCACATACGGGTTTCCCAAAATCCAATTTGAGCTAAAATGTACAACAAAACTTGACTTGTACCCATCCCAACACATCCAACACTTCCATAGAGCCCCATTTCATATGGGAGAACCCTAGTACACCCTAAAATTAAACCCCCCGAGTAACCAGTCAAAAATTTCATCCACCAACACCTTAATGGAGTTCCTTTATAGAAGGCCAATACATGGATATGGATACACCTAAAACACTAAAAATAAGAACCTGAGTCATCACCCAATCCTCAAAACATATCCAGAAAATTATCCAGGGATATCCAAAATCTTATATTATTGAAACAAATCCCAATTCTCATAACGATTCCACATTTAGATCCAAAATTCAATCCCCCATTGATTTTATCCTCTTATTTGAAAGAAGGTCTTTAAAACTTCTCCGCACAAAACTTCTTGTCCCCATGAAGTCTCTGTGGTATTTCAAACATGATCCCAACCCACACCAATCATCTATTCATATTCAACCCACCAGATTCTTCCTTGGAATGATAAATAATTTTCTACTAAACAACTCCAAACACAATGCACACTATTCACCAAATGATAAGGTATCGCTTTCCACCATTATTAAATCACCAAGATGGAACTTACTCGCACCTGTTTATCTTGAGACATGATATTGTTATTCATCAATTTATTTCTAGGATTGTGGTGTATCCCATCATAAGTATCTTCTCCTAAAGGCTGATTATGAGTTATGTTACTCCCCACCATTGGAATCTACTAATAAAATTCATTCTTAGTGGTCTAATGATATTATCGATGTAGTTTCCTCCCAACTAAACTGAATTTCATGAAAAAATAGGTTTTTTATCATCTGATTGAACATGTCCAGAATCCCTTCACTACACCTAACAACACAACATTACATTATCTGATCACAATGACTCAATTACTGATGAAATATTGAGATTTTACAATACCCACATTGATGTATAGACCTAAAACACTGTTTAATTCCACTGTTATATCTTTGACTAACAAAATATTCTATCATGATCCACTTGCGAGTAATAGAATTTATTCAATCTGACTCGCCCTTAGATCACATCCAAATCTATAATGAGTATAGTGATAATATACTAACTCCATCCAACACCATATCCAACACCTTCTCACCAACATCCCAATTCCATCTCTACAATCCATTGACCAGTCTCATCACACCCATGGCCTTGATAGTGTAGGGTTATACATCCATGATTTTTAAGATTATCCCCACCATAGGTATGTCCTTACCGTCACTCTATTGAATCCAAACACCAATCTCGATTACCTATGATCTATCCATTAACACATTATTGAATGAAAATTACTTCCCCACTCATACCTAAGCATATGTGTATAGAATCAATCACAATTCTTTTATTAGATCACCAGGAATGTCTTCATTGAAATCCATTTAAATTCCATCATAAATGAGGGCAATAATCTCTGACAAAAAATAGTTCACTCTCATCTATATGGATTAATTTAAAATTCTCCACAAGCATAACATTGATTGGTTTTAATATTATACGTGTATTTTTCCTCCCAATCCACACCAAAAACTTTTTAACCCATGATACCATCCCTCAATGGTGTCATCATCATCATGTAGGGACACCTCCCAATATCATCAAAACCCTAGGATACCAAACCCAAAAGTATTTCATCAAAACTATTGGTTCTAGGATCACACAACACAATTGATTAATTCAAAACTAAAATGGGAATTGTGTTTAACTTGTGTATACCACCTCAATCTCATCTAAACAAAATGAGTGTATTTTATTTTACCACCCAATCCCATAACCCGACACATACTCCCATAAGTCAAATATCATCAAAAATTGTCTCACATAATCCCCATGAAAATTAGTCTCATCTAACTAGAAGAACCCTCAATGCTCCTATTCAAAATCAAGGAATTTTACCCAAGATAGGTTCTACTATATGATAACACATCACCCAAGGGTTGTATAAAAAATATAAGTATATACCCACAATATCCATCCTATATCCAACCATCAAGGGTTATAACCCACAAGCTCATTGGAAAACACACCCAAAGTTAACAGATATAATCATCCTACTGATCCTTCCCCCAAAACCTAACCTTGATACCAAATAACCTCAAATTATTTACATCATAGAAGCCCAATATTTCTCCATGCCTATATCATGTGCTCAGTAACACATCCCATGCATCAATCTCATAACTAAAGAATCCTCCCATTCTTCCCATCTATAAAGGAACCCATAATTTTAGGTTGACTCCTCTCTAGAGTTAAACTCATATATCATAAACATAGAAAAAAATGACCTTCCACTCAATCATGACACTCGGCTTTGAATTATCCTAAACTACATCTTAAAGGAACCTATCTCTCCCAGCTATCCCATAAATCATGTATCACATAGGTCACTCATTATATGTAAAAATCCCTAATCCTATATCAAATATATCAAGGAAACTCATGATATATGTATATATATATATATAAAATTCTGGCATCACATCCTAAGTCATCAACCACTCTAGGGAACTAATCCTCAGTAGTTATCTATGTACAAGACTTCCCCCTCAGGGACACTAATATCATCCAAAAATATATATATTGACATCATACCATGATGACCCATATCAGGTAATCCATAGTCATACATTTTGGTTAAATATAATTTTACTAAGAATATATATAGGAAAATACTACAGAGGTAGTTATTAACACTTTAAATAGCTAGACCCCATTTACTAATCGAAAATTGTATTATAATTACCAATTAAGGATCAATAATAAAGGAATTCAATTCCTTTATTTACCAGCTAAGGATCACTATACATCTATTACACAAAGTGAATGTATACTCATTATTATGGATTATCCCAAGATAATATCCAAATGATCTATCATGAGAGAAAATATATTGTGGTTCAGTTGAGTAGAATTCCATCAAAATGTTATATAGGAAAACACTATATAAGTTTTTTCTGATAATTTAAATAGCTAAACCTTATCATTGGTGATATCAATCACACACAAGAATGAAAATGAAATGTGAGTCCTACATGTCGAATATGATACATGTACATTGGCCTCTTGAAAATGAACCAAGAATAAAAAACCATAGTAACATTCTCAAATAAACACACCATTCATTAATAAATATATTAGTTAATATAGTATAAAACAAGAACAACAATCCCATATCCCTCGGAACATGGACATTCCATAAAAAAGGTGTTCATGAAGCACCCATCCGAGGTCCATCACAATGTTCGATACATTCCTATTTCACCCATAGACCATATACCCAAAAAGTAAGATAAAATAAAATTCTTTGATATCGGTTTCTGTTATTCCCTAGTCAGAGATCACTTATCCGTATCCTAAATAAAGTGTCCACTTGACCTCAAGGAGGAATCAACGTATGTTAGAGTCTTTCAACTACCAGTAAGGGTCTGGGGTTCTACTGTGGGGAGACTATAACCTAATTTCAAAGTAAAAAAATAAATAAAAATAACCAAACAATATCTATCATAAATAATTAGAGCATATAATATAAAAAAACAACAATTCTAAGATAATGAAATTTGAAAACATATTGTCCTACAGAAAAATGGTCCTACATCTCAAACTAACCACCCAATGGGTTTACTAAATATACAAAATAAAAAAATGAATAAATAAATGAGGCTATACTACCATTCATGAGCCTCCTCACATCTTGATATCTAAATCCCATTTGAGCTATCCCTTTTGATCATGAAACACTAGGATTTTAACTTACCCAAACCCATGAATTGTGGAATATTCTTAGGTACCCAAGTTCCATAGTCAACTAAGAAGGTTGTGAGTAAAAGTTAGTAGGGAACGACAAATGAGGTCTAAAACATAACCAGTAAACACATTATATATATATGTGATATGATCCAAAAAATATATATTGAAAAATCATGATAAAATAATCACCATTGATCCTTGAGTTCTAAGTTGACACATGAGATCGACTATACCTACTTTGGCCAGTAACTTTTGTCTCTAAATATGTGTAATACCATGAAATATATTATTAGGATCAATATAGGATTCTATAGAATATCCTCAGCTTCCAAAATAATCACAATAGATTAATCCTAGGTAACCCCATAGGCATTCCATATAGACATACTATCCTAATTCCATTTGATAATATATAAATTCTATACAGGAATAGTCACTGAATACCTACAAAAATCTAGGCATTCCATATAAGTATACTATCCAAATACCTAATAACAATCTTGAAATTTTATATCGGTATACTTTCCAAATACCATATAATATTATTGGTATTTCATATAATAATACGCATAGAATCCAAGATAAAAATGTTGGCATTCCATTTAGTAGTAATAATAAACACAATATCTCAGGGATTATAATAGGAATCCAAGTCACCAAGATTATCATTGGATCCTAGGGGAAACCTAGGAATCAATCATATTAGATGAAATCATTGAATATTATATATTATTCTAGGAATCCCTTATAGTCCATCTTCAAAACCTAGGTAACATCCTATAAAACATTATAAGAAATCCACATAGGCGTAACTATCAAATCCTAGGTAAAATACTATACATTCCACAATGTTGTAACTACCAAGTCCTAGGAAATATTCCAGGCATTAAAAAACGTTTGGAATGAAAAAACCTAGTTAATATCTTTGGAATTCAATATTTCATATTTAGGGCCAATATACTCCCAGTTACATATCAATGGTAATAAAATGAGTTAGACACCTACAAAAACAAACTCATATAACCAAGGTCTACCAATAAAGTGAGTGAAATATCTCTTTCACTGTAGCTATACCATAATCACACCATCAATTCAGGTTTTAAGGTGATACATAAAATTGACACCATCTTCATCCCGACACTACCCCACTCTGGGGTCAATGTAATCTGGGTCAGCCTCCAGGGTCCCCTAGGCTATACCATAGAACAAAAACACAATATAGGATCCTATATATAAATATAATCTATTAGGCCTATCCCATTACTTAGAGGGAATAAAACCCCTCAGTATCACCATGATCATCATACAACCTTACTTTCCTAGTAGGATAATCAAAATTGACACCACTCTAGAGGGGGAGAATAATGCCCATCCAACTTCTAAAGTATTACTAGGTCAAACTACTCACACAACCTATCATATATCTACCCAGGCTGTACCCACCCTAAAACTCACATGATAGTAGGGTGTGGAGGACTTTACCCACTCTCTAATTAACTTGAACCAAGATATAAAGGTATATTAAGGTTCCCTCATAGATTACTCTCAGTTTATAAGGTGACACCCATGGTTGTCCATACCTGGTCCATCACTGCTCCTTACTCAAGGTTTCTATGGGAACCTATCTCAATTCTCGATATACCATTCTTATCTCACTAGTACCCATTAGGGGTCCATGTATCTCATGTCATGTATATATAATCAAGAAATAAACTGTTGATGACTGAAGCATCAACACAATGCTCAATGGTCCTCTATAACCCTTAACACCTGTGTTTGTCCATGTAATTTTATTCTTAAGAAAAAAATTAAACTAATAAAAGGAAAATCTCCCACAGTGACGAGACCTTATATCTCATGCATATAAATTATGTTCATTTACTATAAGGGCATGCTCGGGGGACCACCTACCACATATATGAAGTATTTTCTTTTAATCCCAACTTTACTACTCTCAACAAAACTCATCAAATTCCAGTCTAGAAATGTCACAACCACTAAGATCCTATATCGAGAAACAATTACCAATATAATTACTTATAACAATTTATAATCAATTATACAATTTAATCTAACAATTTACTATAAATTTCCAATTTAATTAAAATAGGAATTAATGTCTAAAATCTCACTAAGAGATATACACTTTTTGAAACCTGAAGTAATAACATATTGTGGTTTAGAGATGGACTATAAAACATAGTTGTTGTATTTGTAGAATAGGGTCTCAAGGTGGTGGATTTTGGTAGTTCTGTTGTTTTGTGGAAAGTTTCAAAATAAAATTGGATCTATATATATAAAATAGGGTTTATATTTCTTTGTATTTAACTTCTAAGTGATTGTTGAAGAATTTGGAATAACATACGATGTGGGGTACTATAAGATCTTTTTTCTTATGTCTATTAAGTTAGGGGGTGGTATGATATAGTGCATGGATTGAACTATATCCCTACCATATGTTTAAAGGAATTGGGGGAGATATATAGAGATTGTGGCATGGATTCCTGGGGGTGGGTTAAAATTTAAACCATTTTGGCATAAACATATTTATTTCTCTATAGTTTGGGTTAAATTACTATGTATTTTGATATAGTTAGGGGGTTGCAATGTGGACTATTAAAATTTTAGAAAGCATAAATTTATGACCCTTATTGAAATTTCCTTGTTTCATTTATTCTCCCTCAAACATTAGGAAACCCAAGGGTCTATTTTAGAGATTTTAATACCCTTTTTGTATTCTTTCACCTTCAGATCATAGAGATCTATCTATTGGTGATCTAAGGTGATTTTTCCCAATTATTTGTTAGTTCTTATCTCTCTTGTTCTCTATAAAATTTTCATGGTTGTTCATCTCTTCAGTTTTTTGGGGTATTATCTCGTAATTTATGGATGATTACTTATGGGATATAGTTCCTATAAATCTTTGGTTTACCATGGGATATGTGATAAAATATTTGTGATTTATTTTCCATTATTTATTGGAGAACATTGAATGTTCATGTTTAATTAGCGGATTAATTGCATCTCTTTTTCTGTGAAATTATGAGATTATAATGCTTTAGTTTATTTGGTTAATGGTGGAATTAATCTAGAGGAAAATAAAAAGTGGAATAAATAATGAATTAGAAGGTATATAACAATTTCTTGTATTAATTATTTTCTGATGATGTATCTTGATATTTTTTAGACAATGTGCTATCAACTTGGTAGGATTATTTTTGTTTTTTAGCATAATGAGATGCTTTAAATTGGTTAAATAAAGTAAATATAGTAAATATTATGTGATTAATGAAATAAACATAAAAATTTGATTATTTTTATTCCATAAAATCTATTTAATATTACATTATTATTAATATATGTTTATGCTTGATTATTAGTTATTGATACTTTATCTAGATTTGTTTATTGTTACTGAAATCTAGGTATAATGAATCAATTAATTCTAGATTAAAATTAAATGGGTGTTTTCTAAAGATAAATATTTTTCGTTGAGTGTGCTTGTCTTTTTTAAAGTATTATATTCCTTGAAATTATGTCTTTAGTTTCCTATTGAGTTTATGTGCTGAAAATACTTTTGTTTCCATGTATGAGTAATTTTGGATTATAGAGTCTTGTTGTGATTCTATTTTTGGGTATGGTATGGCTATTGTAAATGATACATGTTGAGATATTTCTTTTCTTTTCAATTTTTTGTTGAGATGGGGTTGATGGTGGGTTGAATGACATAGTTTGAGAGCTATAATTTCCTACTTGTTGAATTTTAAGGGTGGAATGTTGATTTGCAGGTTGGTACAGGTTGAGAGATAGACTTTTCCATATTTATTGGCGTTTCTTTTGATGTTCGGATGCCATATGGTTTTCTGTTGTGATTCCCAAATGGAAATTGTAGTTTGACAATTCATCATGAGTGAATTTTCTTTATAGTGTCTTAGGATGGTCCGTTGAGTTCCCAAATTATGTAATAGTGATCAAATAAAAAATAAAATCATGGTATGGGTGTTGTTGATAATGGTAATGATATAATTTATATATAAGTAACCATGGGATGGTTGGAATAAATGTTCTGAGCGCATGAGATGGTAAGATAGAAATTATAATATGAATTATGAATGCATATTGTCTTGTAATGAAATAAAATGTTTAAAATAGAATTTATAATGGGGGATTAATTAATGAATTATAATGTTCTAAATTACTAAGTAAATATGGTTGATAATTATTTAATCTTTATTCTGGTTTTATTATATGGAATTTAGTTCTTTGATCTATGTAGTTGCAGCTGGGTGTCTAGTGAGTCGACAACAACAAATTGAGTTTGAGGAAAGGTATTTTACCTTAGCGTGTTTGTGTGTGATATATTATTATTTTTTCGATTTCATATGATTCACCAGCTGAGTGGGTAGGGAAACTGTAACACCTTGAGATTTTTAGATTATATTTCTTTTTAATAAATTCAATGTGTTTGATAACTTGAGATGAATAAAACACTAATAATATGTAAAAAAATATTTATTAAAATAAAAAATGAAGTATATTACAATAAAATTAAATTCAAAATAATTATTAAAATCAACTACATAATTATAATAAGTTATTATTTAATTTTCCATAGCTAAATGAAATTGTTTTTCTAAAAAAACATTATTTTTATTGTATATTATTTATTTTATTTAATAGATAAATTTATAAAAATTTATAATTTTAATTTTAAAGAGTAAAATTAATTTTTTAAAACAACATAACAATATGAAATTAGGATGAATCTTGGGGATATTTCTAAAAAATATTTATTTTTAGGTGAATAGGGAAAATACTAATTTTATAAATACCACAACTTTTATGAAATAATTATGGTATAACCAGGAATTAAAAATTTATGGAATCTTTTTCACTAAAAAAATATGTATTTAATAAGTAAAACCATACACTTAAAAATATTAATTTTAATTTACAAACCTATATTTGACATTTTGAACCCAATGTTATATTTCTTCTAAAAACTATTTTTATACATTAAACACTTATTATCTTAAAATTATTTTTTATCACTTTTAGATGTATAATATTATTATTTTTTTCATATTTGGAATCATAATATAAAAATTATATAATATGGGTAATTATATTTTTTAGTTATAAAAATATGTTACCAAAGGTTAGGGAAATTGTTAACGTGGTAGAAGTTAATTTTGGAAAATAGTTAAAACTAAGGAGAAAAATCCCAAAATAAATTAAATTATATCTAAAAGTGTGTTTTGAAGAGTATTATTTACCAAAACTCTTAACTTATCCATTATTTGATCCACTTGACCTTTGAATAAGGACTTTTCCATTTATAATATTACAAAAAACACCTCACCTCATTTACAAAAGGAGACTTCCACCACCCCTTTACTTACACGCTAAAATTTGAATTAAAATTGAACCTCTATCCATTTTTTTCAACTAGATCCATATCACCATTTTCACCCCCTTGATCCATTAAGAAGCACAAAGTACTCCATTTCCAAAATGTTGTTAAAGAGAAGATTCAAACTCTCAACATGAGTATCACCCACTCACTAACATTATTTTCTATATCTATCTCATACATCCCAATAAAA
Organism: Viscum album; assembly: GCA_963277665.1. Classification (NCBI taxonomy): domain Eukaryota; kingdom Viridiplantae; phylum Streptophyta; class Magnoliopsida; order Santalales; family Viscaceae; genus Viscum; species Viscum album. Next base: position 2,022,674,025 of record OY728127.1, read on the forward strand.
ACCTATTAAAACAATATTAAAATAATTAAATTAGTATAATTGTTATAATAATAATTATTATTTTTATAGTACACTCATTATTTATCCTCAGCCCTTCTCCTTGTAAGAATGAAAATATCATCCATGCTTATGAACAGACTACCACCTCCATGAACGATATACTTAATTTTCCATAACTTCCTTACATGGATAGTTAAAAGGTATTATTTAGTGAATATATATGAAATTTATTACATGATTATGATTATTTAAGGAAAAATTATTTTCTACCTTCATTGAATTCAAGAGAAAACAAAAATGTTTCCCTTGTTACGTGCAGACTACCACCTTCATGGATGATGTGCTTCATTTTTCATCACAAAATTTCATGGATGGTTATAGAATATATTTGATGAATATATATGATATTAAGGATTAATATGTATCTTTAATATAGTGTGGAATATTTTTCACAAAATTTAGAGATCATGATAAAGTAATATCTTAATATTAGTAAATTACCTGAATCAAGTTCATCATGTATCAAATTATCACATACCATTTCCATAGTTTTCATCCAGTGAACATGCATATGGATAAATAATTGAAAAAATTATTTAAATATATTTTATAATATATAAATTATTAAATTGGTATAAAATAATGGGGTTTGACACTCTATTTTAAAACACATGTGAAACAATTATAATTACTAACATTCAATGATGAAAATAGTCACTGACTAACTAATAAATGTGTGGTAAATAATTATAATTGTAGAATATAAAAGGTAAGAGTTGTGAATATATTTATTAAATAATTTATTAATATTCTTTTGTTTTTTATACATTTGGATAAATATTTTTTTTGAAAATTTGGAGAAAAACAGAAGTATTTTTTTCAATATCATTTTAAAATCGATATTGTTATTAATGAATTTGAATATGGGAGAATATTTTGTAAAATTTATCTATAAAACCCCCAAAATTTTATTCTCATATGTTTATTATTGATGTTTTTTATATTTTATCTCTATTTTATTTTCATTTGTAAATAATTTACCTGATGTGATGCATATATATGAAGCCTACCCCACATCCTTTTTTGGTCGGGAATTTTCTTTCTCTATTTACATATTCATTTTATGGACAGACTCTTTCCAAGATTAAATAATTTATTAATGTAATTTATTGATATTTTTACTCTATTTATAAAATTTTATTTTTTAAATGTTTTCCATACATTTTATTTTGATAAAAGAATCACTTTTAATGTTTTTTGTGTAAACACATTCTTTAACCATCATGAGAATTATTATTTACAAATATTACTTCCCATATTTTAAAATGTTTTTCTAAATGATTTTTATTCAATTTTTAAAAAAAATAAAAAGTGAATTTTTTTTAATTATTTATTCAATAATATTAAAATGTGTTTTCATCTATGTTAGCATCCATTGATATTCCTTATGGGATATGTTCCTATACCTTCATTCACCTATTTCATCTAAATATGTTATGAAATGTTATATAGATGTTTCAATGAAACACATATCTCTTTTTAATGGGTTAATTATGTGATAATGAAACATGAATGTTTTTTTCAATCATTACAAAAAAATTTTCAGTTTTCATTATGTGATGGGTGGGATTGAAATTATATATTCGTACAATTGATTGGGTAATGATTGATATCTCATGAGATAATGTTAAATGGGAATGGGGAGTGAACCCAATCCACTGTGGGTATCTTTCCACCATGTTTATAGGAATGGGTAGTGAACCCAATAAACTATGGATCTCTATCCACTATGATAGTCTTAGAAATCATCCTTGAAAAATTAAATAAATTTCTTTGGTTATGTGTTAAACAAACTAATATATTATGATTATGATATTATCAGATGGATCTTGATTGATTATTAATGTAACATAATGAGACCCACAGTTTCAAATTAGATGCTAAAAAAATAAACATTAAATTTTTGGATTTGATATCAGTAAATCTTACCTAATTTTTCCCATAAAAAACCTACAATGTGAAAAGGAAATGTTGAATCAATTACATAGACAAGGACCTTTTATGTTTAGAGTTTTATATAATTAGGACTAACTATTAACAAATTGGGTTCATAAATATCAATATTATCTCCCATTATACGTATATTTTATTATTTCATAATATTTCATCATCCTCATCCACGTAAAGCCATTTTAGATATAATTCATTCAACATCATTCCTCATAACTAGGGGAAAATAAAACCTAAGAAGGGTGTGCTTAGATGGTCAATGAAGTTAAATATGGGAGATATCAATGGTTACATAATAATAACATGAGAATAAGTGTATAATAACAAGAATATACAATTTTAAAATTATAACATTTATATTAAAGATCATAAAATTAAATCTTGGAATAAATGATCAAAGTTTATAAGACATGAATCACAAAATAATCAAAGAACATAAGTTTTAAAATAATAACATGTAGTTGTGGAATATAAATAAGTATATGAAATAATCTCCTTAGTAGTTAAGTCTCTTTTTCAAGACTATCATAGTGGTATTGGATCACCCCCAACCATTGTAGTAGTCAAGGTTCACTCCTAAGACCATCATAGCAGTAAAGTCCCTTACTGAACTAGGTTTACTAGGTATTCAAGTCCTATTTATCCCATGAGATATAAATCATTACCCAATTAATTATATGGAGATATTCTTCCCTCCCATAACTTAATGAAAACCATTCATATTTATTCAGCATGATCATAAAATATTCATCATATCAAAACCCATAAAAATGGGTTTCATAAAATTTTTATCTTTTCGTTGTAAATATAAACCGTATAGAGAAAGTATAAGGATGGTATCCTTGGATAATATATCCATTAAAGTAAAAGTAACATCAAAGGATGTAATATTATATTGAAAGTGATTTTTAAATATCACATGTAAAAATTCTTGAGGAAAAAACTTTTCCATTTTAAAACCACTTCTCTTTAGAAAAATTGTGTAGTTTTTAATGAAAAAATTTTCTTCAAAAATAAAATTATAAATTTTTAAATGAAGTTTTAAATAATTTAGGAGTCATGATGGAAGTAAAATAATCTCATTCCATATAAGTAAAAAAACATTCCTTTTATATATTTTTGTTTTGGAAAAGTCACTAAGTACCTTGTTTGGAAAATGAACAAACATTCCTTTCAAAGAATGTCATAAAAGGGAAAACAATGGTAAAAATGTTTTTAGACAATATTTTAAAAAATTAAAACATTTTTAAAAAACATATTCACGGAATAAGAATATTCCCTAACATATACTTAAACCAAAACTGTCCCAAATAATGATGAGATTGTGAAATATAACCTTACCGTCTTGTAAATTTTTGAATCATGAGGATCATTAAAGAAATAAAAATATATGAACATGTAAAATCTTATAAAATCAATAAGTTTAATCATAAAATTAATGAATTGGAAGTATATACACCACACAAAGGATACAAGTGGTGAATATGGCATGCATCCCACAAAAATAAAAGTGAGATGAAAATCCATTACCTCAAGTTTCTCATTTAATTGTTAACATTCAATCATAATATGTAATAAATTTGGATTTATAATATGTTTATTACATAAAAATATATCTACAATACCAGGTATTATTTTTTATAACATATTATGACCCGTTTATCAATAATTTGTTATTAAAGTCACTGTTCTGGGTGGCAACTGCTTTGTTTTCCAAGAATATTTCTATTTGGTAGTCCCAATACTTATAATTTGATCATGGTAACATAATTTAAAGAATATTAATAGTTTTATAAAAATTATATATATTAATTATATACATATTTATAATCATTAATATAAAATAAAAATATAAAAATGAATTACTTCGTTCATGGAAACGGTGGGTTGTACATATGCAAGAGCAATGTTATCATTTTACAATGGTTAAAAATGTGAGAGGATAGATATGATATTTTAATTCAAGATATATAATTATATAAAAATTATCATATATAAATATTTAAACCATCATAATACCCATCAGTAAAATATGGTAATGAAAAATGAATTATATCGCTATGTGGATACAGTAATCCGTATATACATACAAGTGATACTTTTAGAACTTATTTGATGGGAAAGAGGGTGTATTATGGAGGTATAATAATAATAATAATTAAATTTAATAATATTATGAAATTGGATTTATTATTTTATAATGAATATCATAGATTTATAAGAGGTAAAGAAGAGCAGAAAAAGCAAGTGATTGGTTAGTGCGATTACCTCTTCTTCGAAATGACTACATTATATATACTCTAAAGGGATCTAGAGTTGGTATTACTGGGATAAAAAATGATATATAACATGTATATGGAATTTTAGAAAATCATTTGGTGTAGTATGGTCAATTTAGAAGGATGAATGTGTTTTTATGAGTTGAGGGAGCCGATTCCCTTTTATAATTGTGGTGAGGGAAACCTTTGGAATTTCTCAAATGATTAATTTATAATAAATAAAATATCTATAAAAATAATTCCAAATAGAAATTTATATAAATATAAGGTGGGATAATTTTCAAATATAATAAAATAATAGTTTTTAGACTTATTTTGGTGTAAATTTAAACCTTATCATTTAAATTAACCCTTAGTTAACCTATTTTAATTTTAAATATGATAACAAAATTTTCAATATTAAAAGGTTGTAATTTTTACTTGTAAGGTGTAAAGTAGACTATAAATGGATAATTTATGATATTTTATACCATAATATATCCCATTTCCCCTTATTTATGATTTTAGGATTTTTAAATAATTTAATAAGATATTATTTTCAAAAAATATCATTATTTTCAATTTTAACACTATTTATTAATTTGATTTTTAAAAACATAAAGACAACAAGATAACGTAATATTTTTAATACAACCCTACAATGTAATATTATTCTTTAAAATTTATGTATCACCTTAATTATCTTAAATTATATATCTTTGATTACTTTTAATATCATTTATTTGATTTTATCATTAAATGAATAATTACTGAATTAGCGTTGGGTAAGAATTTAAGGAAAGTAATTCTTCACTAAAAATTAAAAATAAATTTTCATGATATAGATAAATATTTTATTTTTCCAAATAATATTTATATCTAAAAAAATATTCTAAATAACATCATATTATAAATATATACTTATTAAAAAAAAGAATGTGACCTATTTGACTTTTAAAAAAATAAAATTCTCTATTGGTCATAATATCATACATGTGTGTAATGTACTGGATTTTCTATATATTATTTTTAAATATTATATGTATCAATTTCATGACTAGGAACTAAGATGACATGTAATTCTAAGCCTGGTGTTCCTTGAATAAATGTTTGACTAATACTAAAATATTAAATAGTATGCACGCATAGGTTTCCCATAAAATTGAAATAAATTCTAAACTGGTTCTCAGATAATAAATATGAGGGCATCATTGAATTCAGAGTAGCAGATTTACCCTAGGCGCGACCTAACATCATCCTGTGTGGGTCGGCTATGAAAATTAGTTTCAGGTGTTTTTAAAGATTAAAATAAATTGAATATTTATTTTGTTTTAACGTTTCATTGGTGCACTGATATAGATACACTTATTTTTTTAGGTAATCCTTTAGTCATGAATCCATGGTTAGGCTCATAACCCTGGAAATTTCCATGTCTTTGGAGATAAACCTGGGAGATTTTTCTCAGCAGTCAGTGATGGAATTATGGATCGAAGATCAATGAGCGTCGTTGTTGATAGATCTTCTAGTAGAAATCGATCTTCAATAGCTAGAGATCCGATTCCCAGGTAGGATGGATTATGTTTGAATTTCTTTCCCCATTCTTATATTGAATGATGAATGCAGATCAACCAATGAACAAGTTGATCCGCAATTCAATCGATCTTGTAGGATGGGTTTTAATTGTGGGATTTATCAGTGTATGATTATTTGAGAATTTTTTTGTTTATTGACCATTCTTATGGGAAAAAATCAAGGCTATAATGAACAAGGGTTGAGGTTCATTCCTTAGATTTGTTCCATGTGATTTTCTCCCCCATTATTTCATCAAGTGTTCTTCGTTCTTAGTTGGTTTATGAATGATCGATCGTTACAATTTTTTTCTTAGAGAAACAATCCAAAATTGAAGATCGAACACTAGGAAGACCTAATAGAGGTGTGATGATGATGAAGATAGATGAATTGAAGTGATTTGGGAGATATTTTTCTTTGGTTATTTTTTTGGGATGTATTTAAAGTGGTTTTCCAAACTGATTAAAGGCCTAAAACACATCTATTTGGTGTTAGGGTGATGAAAAAACCTTGGATCTGGAGTTTTTAGGTGAACGGATCCCCGAAAAATGTTTTTGATCATTAATCGAGGTGCACAGAGGAAGAGCGCGAGATTATGGAAAATCCAGATGAACACGACATGTAACCTAGGGTAACACATCATGTGACCCCAATTGAGTGGAGGCTGGGGTTTCAGGAGATTGTTAAATGTCACATGGTGTGTGACCCTATCACATGGCGTGTAGGCCTTTCCCATAGACTCGACATGTATCTCAAGAGATACAAAAACATGGGGTGGAGTACACGGGTTTCCTACATGGCATGTACCCCCCCCCCCACACGACTTGGCATAGACCAAGTACACGGATCACCCCTTGTACTAGCACAAGGGAAGAGATACACATATTCACACCGTGTACTCGCCCAGTATTGGAGAACACTAGTAGACCCCAGATGGAAGGACACAACATGTGACTTCTTCTATACGTAGTGTACCAATCTTCTACATGAAACAGTTTGGAATGACATAGACCGTTGTACATAGGCTGTACCCAGGGTCAAGAGACACGATGTATGACCATACTACACGCCATGTATACCTTTCTACATTGCTTGATTCTCTTGTACTCTGTATCATGGAAAGTCTTCATTAGGGTTCGTTCCCCTATCGCTTCTTAAAAGGTAGGTACGAATCATTTCCTAATATTATGACTATGATCCCTTTATCAGGACTTCCATGATAGAGTCTTTGGAATCCACCAAGAGGCTCGAAGAAGGATCCTCTATTCTCTATTCATGTCCTAGGTAGAGTCTTTGATATTAATGTGACCAACTTTATAGGGCATAAATCCTCCACTTAGCAAGTTAATCTAGATGGAGTTATTGGAATCACCCCATAGACCTAGATATGATCCTCATATGTGGTATCGTACTCTATTCAGATCTATTAGCGTATCTCTCTCATGATGGTTCATGAAGAATAATACTTCTTAGATAGACGTCATCAGTGCTATCAAACTTAGGAGTGTGTTGTTCTGAATGAGTGCTTCGTGGAATCTTTAGACTGAATCCCTTATGTCGGTATACAGTGGTTGTGAATTACCTCTTGACTACATATCTTTGATTGAGTATATCTATATATTCTTTTTATATGTGCTATAAAAATATACTTTGTAGATATGGTTGTACCTCTATATTTTTGTATTGCTTTTTGGTTTTGAGGTGTACTACTGAGTGTTGTTATATTCACCCCTACATGGGCTTCGCCCACACACATCATGTCTTTTTCATATGAGTGAACTTTTTATGGAGTCCTAGGTAGACCAAGACTAGAAGAAGCTCTGTGAGATCAGGAAGGCTAAGGTGTGTTTCTATGGCTATGGACATCAGTCCCGATACCTCTACTTATAGGTTAGACATGTGGTTATAGTCTTCTTTTTGTGGGCTTGTATTTGGACTAGTTTTACTTTACTTTACTTTCATATTGTACTCTGTTGGTTGGGATATTTTAGAATGAATGTATTATTTTCATATTGGTTTTTACATTTCATCATTTCTTGGGATTGATGATGTGTGTTTTCGTACAGGTACATAGACAATGCCTCCCATGTTAGTGATATTCCTCCTCTATAGTAGTCACCATCCCCTATCCTATTGGAGGCGGGCTTAGGGAGTTGCGGAACAAGACCCACCAGGACAGGTCATGATAGAGTGGTATCAGAGGTGGTAGGTTCTACTATATGACCATTATTCTATCATATTAGTTTGGGGGAAAGATTGTTAAGTGTTTCGAGTTCGGCTTTTAGTCTAGGGACTCTAATGTTGGTGTGGGCGACTGACATATCCATACACCAGGACTCTGATAACCTTATCTTCACCGGAAGGATGAGTTATTGAGTATCTAAGGAGTAGGAGGAGGGTTTGAGATCAAGGAGGATAACCCATAGTTTTTTATGTTGTAGGTAGGGGAAATAAAATAAATATGTTATATTTGAGTGGGGGGAAATGGTAATTTTTACCCAAGACCCCTTATGCACAGTTCATGCGCATGGTTTATAAAACGTCCACAAACCATGCATGAAGGATCTATCCCCTTTATGAAGAAGGACACTCGGTCTTGTGTCTAGTCCTCATGGTTGTAGAAAAACCATGTAGACTTACACATTCACCTATTTGTATTAGTACAGTTTACACAAACCGTGTGGCCTGGGTCGCACGATTTACCCTAATTGTGCGGCCCGACCTGCAACCCATTTATCTTGACCCCTAGGATCCAAACTAGCCTTAAACTCTCCTAGGGACTTCCCTAGTCTTTATTATACCTTTACCATGATTAAAATAATGATTCAAAATGAAAAACCAATTATCTGTACCTTGGTCCAAATTCGGGTCGTTATAATCACCCACACTATGACTTTCATTTTCATATATTTCTCATCCATCATCCTCCAAACCTACTAAAAATGTAATAATATAATTAAATCATTATAATAATTATACCAAATTTTATTATTTTTATGGTACAATCCTTATCTATGTTCCTCTATTCTCTTTAGAAGAATGAAAACTTCATCCATGCGTATGTGAGGACTACCATCCCTGTGAATAACATACTTAATTTTCCCTAACCACCTTAAAAATATAGTTCAAAGGGGGTTATTTAGTGAATATATATGATATTTATAACATTAATAATATTCTTAAGGGAGGAATTATTTTAAAACCTTCCTTCCTTTCTATAGAAAATAAAAGCGTCACATCTGTTACATGCAGACTACCGTCTCTATAGAATAAATGTTCTGTTTTTCATCACTAAATTTAATTGATGATTTTAAAATATATTTGATGAATATATATGATATTAAGTAGTAATATATTCCATGAATAATGTTATAAAATGATAACCCAAAATTTAATTATCATGATAAAGTAATCTATTTATATTGTCAAATTACACGAAACAAGTTCATCATGTATCCCATTCTCACGAGTCATGGTTATTGTATCCCACAAATTATCATAGTGATTTATAAGTCATTTAAAAACAATTATTTAAATATATTTAATAATATTTGAATGATGAACATGGTAATAAATAATGGGGTAATACATCTCTTGTATAAAACATGCATGAAATAATCAGAATTTGTAACATCCAATGATGAAAATAATCATTCACTATCAATACATGTGTAGTGAATGATTATAAATGAATAATATAAAAGTTAATAATTGTTAATAAGGTTATAAAATAATTTATTAATATATTTATGTTTATTATACATGATTTTAAATACCTTTTGTGAATGTTGGGATAAAAGGTAAGAGTTTCTCTACATTCTCATTTTCAAATCATGATTTTTGTGAATGAACTTCCATATAGGGGAATACTATGTGAAATTTATCTCTAGAAACTTAATAAATTTATTATCCTATGGTTATTATTTATTTTTTACATGTTTATACCAATTTCATTTACCATGGAAAATAATTTATTCGACGTGACACTCATAAGTGAAATCGACCCCGCCTATTTTCTATAAGGAGTTTTATTTATCTATGTCCATATTAATTTTACAGATGTAATTTTCCATGATTAAATGATTTATTAAGGAAATTTTATACAATTAATATTTTAAAAAAAAATTAAAATAAAATTTAACATTCTCCCTATATTTTTTTTTGAAAAAGAATAACTTTTAACATTTTTCATGTGAACACATTCTTTCACCGTTATAAAAATTATTCTTTATAAAGATCCATACCATGTATTAAAATGGTGTCACAAATGATTTTATTTCAAAATTATTTTAAACTTAAATGGAATTTTTTTTCATTTTAAAAAATATTTATCCAATAATCCTAAAATGGTGTTATTTATCTATGCCAACATTTGTTGATATTCCTTATGCAATATTTTCTATTACCACTATATAACTCTTTTCTATAGTTGGTTTTCAAATGTTATATTAATTTATCTATGAAATGAGACCCTATTTTCCTTCGGTTATTTAAGTAATGATGAAATATGAATATTTTCATGTTTTTGTGGCACAAAAATGTATGTTTATCATTATGTGATGAATGGACCCAAAATTAGAAAACCCTATAATGTATTGGTTAAAGATTTATATCTCATAAAATAATGTGAAAATGGATAAGTGAGTGAACATAATATACTATAATACTTTTTCTAATATGTTTATGGGAATGGGGATTGAACCCAATCTAGTTTGGGACACTATCCACTATGACGGTCTTGGTTGTTATCCTTGAATAAGGATATATTTTTTATACTTTTGTGTATTCTAGAAAATAATGTATTATGATTATGATATTCCATCATGTCTCTTGATTTATTATTTATGATTCCTAACTCTTATGACTCTTGTCTTTTTTATGAAAACAAATTATGCCATGACTCAGGATTTATGATCTATGACTTGTTGGGTATGAATTTTGTTAGTTCTGTTCAAATTTTAATATCCCTATGATTATATAATACTCACCAATGATATATGTTTATTATCTCCCTCGTATATCCTTTTTGATCATCTGATCTCACTTATTCTTAAATTTATTTTCCTTATGTTATTTAGAAAGGTATTAACTATGATATGACTAAAAGGGTACCATGTGAAGAGAAATTTTGTGGGAAATATTAAAGATTGTTCTTAAATAATTTGATTATGTATCGAGTCTACAAATATACTAAACCATTATGGTTATGGGGTGTATATTATTATTATATTTATTTGATATTCATTTAAAATGATTTAATATTTATATAAGTGATTCTTAGGAAACCTTAGCAACAAAAATCCAAATGTTTTAGTTGGGTTTCCCCCAAAATCTAGTTTTTTAGGGAATACACACCTGACTTCTCCCTCTCCTCATATCCCCCTTTGGTTATAAAATAATATAATGATGTATCTAGGTTGGGATAGCATACAATATATATAATGGGTCCACAAAGGCTATGATGGATCTTTTTTTTTCTATTCTTATATGTGCGAGATGTGGTGACTTAAAAGGTTTTTCATGTACCCATATTTTTTCATGGTGACTATGATTTCTCATGGGTGTACACAATGGGGTTATATTTTCTTAAGGTATATTTTAGGATACATGGGCCATAGTGGATTCTTGAATACAACTTTTCCATAGATTATATGGATATATGGACTAATTCCAACATGAGATGTTGTGTCCTATGTAGAACTAAGGTAAGTAGGGTTGAAGCCTGGTTCACATCACAAATGACTTGATATATAGAAGGGATTATAATATAAGATGTTTCAAATTTGAGAGTGAGTGTTAAAAATTAGTTGGGCTGTATAAGTGGGGTTCATATTTCATCTATATATTCTTTTGATACTATGTTTAATTCTTTGCATTACTTTGTGAGAAATCCATGGTAAGGATGTGATGTAGTCTTACCCACTTAGGTAATGAGTTGGTTTCATTTTTATTCACTATAATTTAGTATCTTCTTTAAAAAAATTGAATAGGTTTATAGGAGGATACTACTTATTATAAATATATGATCACCTCTTATATATATATATAATTGTCTTCTGAAGCTTATAGGAGCTAGTAGGTGTTCAAGATGGGTGTTACTAGCTCAGAGCAGTTGTTTAGGAGCTTTTGAAGTTTGTAGTTTCTACCTAGGTTTGTTTTATTTTTTTAATTATTTTTTATTTATATGACATCAAATTCATTTGTTGGAATTAATTATTTATTTATTAATGGGTTTTATTGGTGATTTTTCATATATATTATCCTTAAATTTACATAAATCGGGAAATACCCCCCATTTGTATGGATTATATACCTTCAGTGATAGTCACCAACACAAAGCCTATTGGTTTCTGGCTTTAGGGGAATCTCCCTCTATTAACTATTAACCAAGAAGGGGTGCCAAGGGGTGACATGGGTTATGATAGAGTAGTATTAAAGAAAATGGTTAATAGATATAATAGAGTTTGGAAATAGTAACTGGTGTGGGTTTCATGGGTTTGTAGGTAAAACATTGTTTATTGTAATTTTCATGTGATATGATTAAGGAAGATTAGATAAGACATGAGTATTTAAGCCCCCCTATGAATCGATACAATGACTATAAACTCACTAAATTTACCAAGTTAATTTATTCTTTGTGTAGGTTAGAGACTTAGGTATGGAACATGTTTCATTATTTTCATTTCCTCTATTTAAAATGGGAAGAAAATGTGAATTAGGCTGAAATTGGATTAATTAATCATAAATATTAATTATTCTATGTTTAGGAAGTTCAGAATGTTATCTTGCTTGTAGGTATGATTCTTGGTCGATGTCTCCATAAGGTTATTGGAAAATATATTTATCAAGATGGGTTTCTAGATCCATATTGGGTGGATTCCAATGATGAAACTTTAAGGAAGACACTTTGAGAGTTTTAGTGATACGGTCTACATAAATTTGATGGATTAGTTTCAGATCAGGAGTCTAAGTCTTGGTTAGAGGAGGTGGTGATTTACTTTTATTCGATCTATGCTCAGAGAGATCCCAAGGTCTCATTAGATGTGATGATTATATATGCGGATTATTGGTAATGATTTTCATTATTCCTCAATGATCTTAAGGAGTTATCTATTATATGGGATAATTTTCATGATAAGTTTCAAGACAAGTTTCTTTATTCAACCAAAAAATTGCTTATTAGTTAGAGATTCTAAATATCCTCATGGGGAATGCTATGGTATTAAAGTTTAAAATCCAGTATAAGAACATATTGTATTATGATTAAAACATTCTTCCAGATGAGGAGGATATGGTGATGCATTTTGAGGAGGATTTGAAACCAAAAATCTAGTTCTAGGCCACCTTATTCAGGTTTCGAACATATCTTGAGGTACTAGAAAGGGAAACGGTTTTTGAGACGGTGTTGGATAAGACTAGATCATAATGAAAAGGGATTCATCAAGGATCATTATGAAGTTGAGATATGTCTAGTAATATTCAATTTCCTTTTCAGAGGAAGGTTATGACTACATGGATTCAACAATAGTACTCTTCATCCCATTTCACTAAGGCTAGTAGTTTTTATAACCCTTCCAGTAGATCAAGTGTGGTTTGTTTTTCATATGGAGGTCATGTTTATAAGAATATTGAGTAACCAAACTTCCTTGTAATATAGAATCCTTCTTCAATCTTAGCCATTGCAGTAGTATCCTATGAGGTAGTAACATTTATAGGGTACTGTAGTCTAGGATAAATAGAGAGGGGATGAGTCAAGTAGAGGAAATACTTGTGATTCCCCTCATAATTAGGTATGAAGAACAAAGAATATACCAACCAAAGATAAACATATATTTATTTTACATCATTAAAAAAAGTTTAAAATTTCATCTCATAATAATATCACATATCTTAGATAACCTATTAGTTTTGTGTCTTTTAAGACTAGCTATATAGGAAACTTATTTTATAAAACTTGCTAAAATTTTACCATAATTAAAATCCTATAGACCCCCTTATATAATTATCTTAAGTTATACTATATTCATGACAAAGTTAAAGGAAGCATAAGAAAGGGTTAATATCAAATGATTAGTTAAGGTAAATTCATAAAAATTTCATCAATGGTAAGATTATAAATATATGGGAAAAATGAGTAGGGGATAGATTTCTTATTAAAATAATATAGAACAAAAAGTGTTGTCCATAATACATGATGAAGGAACATATAATCTCAAAATAAAAAACATGTACTATGGAATAAGTGTGTGTGATAAGTATGGAAACATGGAATAAATAAAGGGAATCATAAAATCATGGAATCATATATAAGTGGAAACAACATAAAGAGGAATACTCCATGACGACCTAGCGTGATGGCCATGGAGAAAATGACCTAGCGCAATGCCCACAGCTCTCGCCCCATCCTCTCTGGCAAGGGGATAGAGGAATTTCCTTCCTTCCCCCTTGATGAATCGACCCTTTATCCCTTTCATGAATCCAAATTTTCTTCCCCCCTTTCCTTCGATCACGCTTTTCCCAAAGGTCCCTGATCTTCACCTCGGAATGCCTTAGCTTGTGTTATCTTTAAAAGAGTTCAACGAGGTCTTGAATCTTCATCAGCTGATGCTAATAGAAAAATTCGGGGATCTACATCTCTCGATTGATGATTTTGATCGATTTGTATTTGATTCATGTGATTTTCAAGATCACGTGGTGGTGGGTCTCTTCGATCGGTGTAAAATGATAATCCATTTCACCCCCGAGGATGATCTGAATACCTCCTGGTCCTAGGCCCCTCGTGAAATCAACAGACGTGGCTTATTTCTTCTATGATGGTCCTTTGATCTCAACTGGAATCGTGACGCTCCCTCATCCGCGGTTTGGATAAGATTTCTAGACCTACCTCTCCCATTCCAGAATCCATCAATTATTCGAAAGTTAGGAAACTTGGTAGGTAGATACCTATGTGCAGATATCCAGAAATCAGAGGTTTGTTATCCTATCTCCCCTCATGTATGTCTTGAGGCTTATGTTGCAAAGGATCCCATGGAGTTGTTGTGGCCTTCAGTTGGAGAAGAGTTACACTGGAAACAAAGGGTCGTGTTTGAATCGTGACCTGCTTTCTACCAGGGGTGCCACCGATTTGAACATTTGGCCCCTGTTTGTAGTCATGGGAATAGGGTTAGACAGGTTGAGACCAGTGGTTTTGAGGGGAATGTGGTACATATTACACCTGTTATGAACCAAATGGTGCGGGATATTGATATCATGGTCAAGAAAGTGGAGGTGCATAGGGTTGTTCTATAGGTGCTGGCTCTAACCAGCCCAGGTGCGGAGGCTAGTGTTAATGAGGATCAGTATTCCTTGGCCCCTCCAGTGGTAGTGGAATGTGTGAAGACAAAGGAGGCTGATCCGTGGGATGTGGACATGTTTTCCCATCTAAATCAAGGCTTGGGAATTCATGATACAACCATGGATAATCACGTAGCTGTGAGCTTTCCAGTGGGTGATGTTCAAAGTTCTGGTGCTTGGAGCTGGGAGGAAATGAACCTGCAGCCTTAGTTTACGGGAAGAGGATATGAAAAGCCCACAGGACTGGAGTTGATACAGGGAAAATCTTTCCTATCAGCTGCAACCAAATCTCAAAGTGGACAGGGAAGGCTGGATGGTGAGAACGTCTTGAGACCCCTAGACCCAAACATCATCGGAACCAACCCCGTAGGTCTTGGGAAGGTTGTTGAAGGGGAGAAGGAATGTGGCTTGATGAATAAATCAGGTAAGGTGTCTCTGAGTATGCATATGGCCCATAATGTTGGAGCCGTAATAGAGTTGGGGAACTATTTTCATGGTCTATAGGTCCATAATCCACCAGTATCTCACGAGGATGAGTATTCTGATGATGACAAGTTCTTTCAATCCTCAGTAGATATCTTGTACCGAATTCATGAAAAAGGTCCCCACAACCCTAGAAGGAAGAAGGGGAAAAAAGACATACATGACTTGGGGAAATGAATTGTGCCTTAGGTAAAAAAACCAAAGGGATGCAAGGACTACTCATACTTTCCAAAACCAACAGAGACTCAGTCAGCCAAGAAGGGTAGAAAAAGGAAGGTAAAGATGTCTAGAAAGGGGAAATTGAAGAATCTAGTAGGAATTTAAGAAATAGGGAAGAATAAGATGGGGTGTTCTTGAAACTTATCTTGCACTCGAATAAAGAAATAATTGAAACTAGTCTTTGACCCAATGTCTTAGAAGAGGAGATAAAAAGAATTTATGATCTTCGGTTGCAAGTTGATGCTAATGAGGTGAAAGAATTGTGGATAGACAAACAATATCACATACTGGCTCAGGGAATCAACCAGAGAAAAATAAAAATAGATGAATTTATTCAAAAAATAGAATGTATGCTCACTCATTTTGAGGATCTAATGAGAGAGGACCCAGAAACCCAGGTTAGCATGCTGCATTGGGAGCTTTATAGAGTTGTTGATTCAAGTAATCTCAGCCCGGTGTTTAATAATTTTGTGAACTCTTTCAACATGTAGTGGTTTTTTTGATGAACAATGGTTGACCATTTTTCCTTCAAATGGATTTTATTAATAAAAATTTAATTTGGAGGAAGTGGAAACAACATAAATCATTACATTATAAGCATAATACAGTGCTCATCTCCAAACTACAAAACATAGTTTTCTTAGGCTATTCTCCTATGAACCATATATGGTATCTCATAAGATATAGAAATTGCCCAATGAATTTATGAAATTTAAGGGATTATCCTAAAATTTCATAATATGTTCATGAATTTTTGTGCCACAAGAAAGAAAATACCATACAAAGAGTATAATAAATATATTACCCATGATAAAAAAGGCAAGTTTCATAATCCTATCTCAAAGCATAACTGAATTCTATATCTTAAGAATTTATAATATAAAAATGAATTAAATAATTTTAGATGCTTATATTTTAATAAAATATCATAGGTACTGAAAATTTAGTTCTAATGTTGAAACATTCATGAGAATGATTAAGGATAAGTAAGAATAAAAACAAATCACATAGGTGATGATTTTCAAAATGAGCAAAGGATCATTTAAGGAAGGAAAGGGATTATTATTCTTCTTTAAAAAAAATTGAACTAGGTTGGTTTTACATAAAATAATGAAGATTTTTAAAAATCTATTCATGGTTAGAAATATTTTATAAAGGTGATACTTTTTATGACATACAAAATCAAAAAGTTCCCTTGAGTCAGGTTTACATAAAAGTGGGGATTTCAAAGGGAAAATAAAACAAGTATTATACAAAAAATAGAGGTAAAGTAAAAATTATATATATAAGTAACATATATAAAAAATTTATTAAATAAATGCCAATAATATTTTGGAAAATAGAGAAAAAATAGAATATGTTACTCAAAAGTAACGAGGTTGGATTAGAAAATACCTTTTTATGATTTAAGACACCTTGGTCGAAATAAATCATCATAAAAAGAGGTTATAATAAATTATTTTGAAAATAATAGAAGTAAAATATGAAGTTACCATGAGATAGAACATAATTAAGTTTCCATATATAAAGGATAACATTTTCAAGAAGGGAAAATATGGGTATTGAGGAAAAATCATTGCTAGAAAGAATGATAATTATTCCTAACAAAGTCATGCTTTCATGGGAAAGAATTTTATAAATAAAGAATATTTTAATAAAAAGTTTTATTTTACCTAGATATAAATATAAATTTCAATATAAAATCTTATGGTGGAAGAAACTAAGCATGAAAGTAATAAGTTCAGCAAGAAACATTATAACTCAAAGAAAGTGGGTTTGAGTGAACAAAACCTTTAAAACATCATAATCATTCAAATTAAAAATAATTGGAAGGTAGAAAATGAGTTAGATTTTTAAATACCCTATATTTTACTAAATACATAATAAAAAAAATCCATTGTTTGATCGTAATTTATATGCATATGGCACAATACAAGAGTTTATGGGGGGAGGTGAATTCTAAGTTTAAAAACATTTGTTTTTATCCCTAAAAAGGATTAAGTTTAAAATAATTTAAAGTAATTCAATTCACAAAACCTATTAATGTATTTAAAACAATTAATCTGATTAGGCCTTGGCTCTGATGAAAAAGAATATTATTGTCAGGTTGGTTACGATAAGTATTCCATAGGTCGTAATTGAAATTAATCGTATTCACGATTGAAATGATTTAAATAGAGTAAGCATATAAAAGATCACAATCACTATAGTTATAATGATTAGAGTAAAACAATAAAATGATTAAATCATAAAGCATAATGAATCATATTGAGTAATTAAAAATATCGTAATCACTATAATCTAAATTAAAAATATCATAATCAGAGTAATACAAATATATCATAATTAGATTGCTTATGATAAAAAAATATAGAATATAAAGATGAATAAGTAAAAAAATTCACTTTCTATTATAATGAAGATGGAATAAAATTTAGTAATTTAAATGAATATAATTCTTTAACCCAAATATAAGGGTATCCAAATAACATGGATATAGGTCCCTTAATTTATAATTT
Organism: Viscum album; assembly: GCA_963277665.1. NCBI lineage: Eukaryota > Viridiplantae > Streptophyta > Magnoliopsida > Santalales > Viscaceae > Viscum > Viscum album. The sequence goes on from OY728127.1 coordinate 2,022,692,416, forward strand.
TAAGGAATTATATCTTACCACACCAAGGTAAGCCCTCAATATGATGATCAACTTATGTATTTCTATTCCCGTATGCCCTTGATTAAAAAGGTAATTGACTCATCTTCCTTCATAGCCTCAAAATACCTTGATCTGTAAGTGATTGACACATCTGACTTCCTATACCTGAAATCCCTTGATCGTAATCACCAATGATCAGCATTGCACTAGGAAAAACAAAAACTCTTGAAATATAAAAGTATGTAGAATGAGTAGTTAATAACTTGACTTCAAAGTCTTTCACATGAAACATAGATTTGAAATATCTCTCATAGGAGCGTACAAATTTGTCAAAAGTTATAATCTCATCAAAATGACTTTTTATTTATAGGCCAAAGTCCCAAAAGTCATATTTGGTTACAACAGTCGGATTTCTTTCATAAATATTAGAGGGAATTGGACACCTGGAACTCCAATAGTCATCTTTTAATTGAAACAATGACATCATTTTATCAAGCATACCAAAACAAAATACATGACATCCTTTTGATTAAAAGGTTTTATTTTCGATACAACACTATTGTCAAGTTAAGATAAAGTGGGTATGAAAATAATATGGCTCTTTCGATAAAATAAAAATGTGAATAGAAAATCAGTATGATGATTTATGTTAAGATAGTGAGTATGATTTATGTAGTTAGTGTAATACTGCTATGTGTGTATGATTGAAATCATAATCGGTATGACTGAAGAAATTCGTAATCAATGAGTACTATGAAAATTATAATCCTAGTTATTACAATAAACATGTAAAGAGTCATTTATGTAAAACTTATGGGTATGATAATAATCGGTATGAAAACAATTGTAATCATATAGAAAATCATAATGATAAAGTGTTAGAAAAAATCCATGATGCAAAAAAATATGAATTCATTTAAAAAAAGAGTTTTTGATATATAAAAAATTAATGAAAAAGTCAAAATAAATCTTTTGACATAACAATATCCCCCTTTTTGGAAATCACAAACCATAACTCAAAACAAATAGATATTTACAAAGGAATTTTTTTTTGTAATGATAAGTCTTATACTTATCTACCTTTGAGTTCTAAAACTCTTCTGAATATTTTAATATGACTAACCTACCCCTTTAGATAACACAATCCCTAAGGATCATATTCTATAAAGATAAACTTTCCCTTACTAAAAGTATTATCCTCATGAGAATTCCTCCCCTTGTTGAATATATTATATCTTTTATAACTTATTATCCCTTTTTGTGAAAGAAAATATCCTTTTAACACATTCTACCCATTTTTTATTTACTAAATGAAATATGGAAGAACTTATAATACCTGAAAAAGGGTTATAGAGAAAAAATAAATAAAAAAATAAAGGATTTGATCATCCAAAAAGTAATTTAAATAACATTTATCAAAATAAGGAGAACATTAAATAAAAAAATAGATGATACAAACTTTCATGACGTTTTTAAAGCATTATACAATAAGAGTTCAAAAAAAATAATTTCTAACGTTGTATTTCTCCTTGTACTTCTTCATCAGATCTAAAAAAACCGTATTCATATTCTTGAAGTCTTTCCTATGTTTCATCATCTTGTATAGATATTCCTTCTAAGACTACATGTTTTCTTCCTGGGTAATAATAAATTGATCCTGATTCTGAATTATTTTTTCTTGAGAAATCATATTCTATTCCAGAGATCGAATTTGAGCTTCCTGATCCTGAATATTTTCCTCCTAGGCTTCATTTATCCTCTCTTTCAATTTTAACTTGTCATTTTTCAACATAGAATTATTTTGAAAATAAATTAACTCATCCTTATAAAATAATATATTTTATTGAACAATATTTATCCTCTTTTAAATCACTTTAACATCTTCAGACTGACATTATTCTAGGTCTTTGTCCATTTTCAATTTCTGTGCAGTATTACTTTGTAAATTTTTTAAAGCATACAAGATTTCATTTACAATATTTATAAGATCATATGTTTTGTCTTCATGAATCTTGATAGTATCATCAAACTTGTGTGACCAATTTACCACTTTATTACATACTTTCCTATACTCCTTAGAGATTTCATCAAACACCTTAAAGTTGGCCTCCAATTTCATCATTCTTTTTCTTTGGAGCTTGATTGAGTATGATATCTTGTTTTTATTCTTAGCCAATAAATATATTTTACCTTAAATTATTGGTAATAAAGGAAGATATTTTTCAATTTTTCTAATATATTGAACAATAAACTGATATATTTTCAAAGAGATAGTTTGATGTGAATATGTGTATTTTTCAAAACTAGGAAGTTCAATACTATGGTTTCTAGCATCTTCATTAGTTGAATTCTGATTCCAATTGATATCAGATATGGTTTGTTTGTACTTACTATAACTATGAATAACTTTCTATGATTTAGATCCTTGAAAATATTTCTTTTATGGTTGAATTACTAGGGATGGAAATTTTCTAGATGTTGTTTGAGAGGATCTGATAGGAATTCTATTAGACTCAGACTTTTGGTCCTTTTTATTTTGTTTTTATTCTTCATCCTTTTCTCCTTTTTTCTTATTCTTTACTCTTATCTTAAATTTTCTATTCATCATTAATATATTAATCTATCTAATGCAACTCAATATCATATTTTGAGAATTCAGGAGGTGCGAATTCTTCTCCAACTTTCTATTTCATCTTTCCCTTATCTTGTATAGAGGGAGGGATGGTGATTCCAACACTTTCTTTTTCTAATACTTTTATAAAATTATCACTGTTGAAGGTATCAGACATTCTATTCTTTAGTTTATTTTTTATTCTTACTTTATTTTATAATTTCATCAGCCCAAATATTTTTGACAAGGGATTCAACAAGATTGAGACCAAATTATAGGTCTCCTTCTTTACTTTCTACTTGTTCCTTTATCCACATGTAAGTTATTTCTTCTCTATAAACTATTTTCTTCTTTGGATTTATAGTAAAATCAGAATTTGATTTATTTTATTTTTTCTGAAACAATGTGTATATATTGTTTTGGTATTCCTTAGATTCCTCCAACTGCCGCTTTTGGAGTTTTGGCTTCTGCATCTTTAACAAAAAAATTTTGGATCAAAATGAAATTTCCTTATCCTTATAGTATCACCGATAATCATAATAACTCTTAAATATCTTAGAACCGACTGAAGATGAATTTTGAAAAACTTCCAACATTCATGGATGAATTTATTTAGAATGTATGGAAACATAATCAGCTGAGATTTCGTAGCTCCAAACGTGAGATTATAATAATTTCAATGATATAACCCATTATGTTTATATTCCTCATATTCACAAGATAGTCAAGGGAAAAAAATCTGAAACTTTAAGTTTTTATCTATGACCACTCCTGGTAATTAGGAAACCTTGCAACCATAGTGATATTAATTGACTTACAGCTAAAAGATGAATCTTTTTCATCTAATATTCATGTATCTCAAACAAATATTACTCGAAACTTTCCTTTACAAACATTCCCTTTTATTTTGGTAAATTATGTAAATGAAAAAAATCTCCTTCCAATGGAAAATTTATGAAATTTTATTCTTGATTTGATGACATACTTATTTCACTGTCATAGATATGAAAAGATACCTTCAAATTCTCTTCATCAACCTTTACAGATTTATAGAACTAAATGAATTCTTCCACAATGATCGGATCTTGAGATTTGGGTTTCTCAACCCAAATAGACTACCATCCTTGAAATTGAATTATTATTTTCAAAGATAAATCATACATATCACATAAATATATGGTAAATAATATTTCCCTAAAGAAAATCATATTGGAGAAGTCTTTTGGTGGAATTTATTTTCGGGAAGTTTCTAAAGAATGAGGCATTCATACAATTGAAAACACTAAGGCTAAATATTATGTGACTCGACTGTTTATGAAGGACCAGAGATTCACCGAAAATCAGAGGATAACCAATGTGGGATGATGAGGGGGGTATCTTTATATATGTGAAGTTTATTTCATGCATACATTTTATAATTTTTTATTTAATTAATTTATCTATTTAAATGAATAATCTGGTAAAATGTTGGAAACATTAACTTGTTTTATATTTTGTGATAGGAAACCATAGATTTGTGTGAAAGGAACGAAAAATGGTGTAAATATGAGAAAAAGGACCCTTTGCACTATAAGCTTTGATCTCAGTCAAAAGAATAGATTTTTTAGGAAGAACGAAGCTAGAAATTATGGAAAAACAATGTTACCATCATGTACCACATGTACATGTCATTAATTCATCAGAGAAGCAGGATGACACCAGAACAAGATGTGATGAGAAAACAGGCTATAAACTACAAGTACACATCGGGTACCTTCAGTACATGAAGTGACAGTGGTAAAAATTTAAATTTATGAATTAGATTTTTGAAATATTCTTGCAGACACAGAGGCGACACATACAAGGTCTACATGATATGTAGGCCAAGTACACATCGTGTAGGTGGTCAAATTTATAAAATCTCAGTTGAGATCCACACACATGTCACACAGATAAAAAAATGCAGATATTTAGTAAACTACATAACCACAAACTACACAAAATGACATCAGTTGGGAAAAACCTTTTCAGTGCCTATAAACAGAGCCCCTGGTTACACCTTTGGAGCATTCTAATTCACTGGAGATCAAAACCTGAAGCAAAGCTATTATGCCTCCCCAAGTTGTTTCTTTATTTTCTTTTATGTATTTATTTTATTTTATACTTCCCTATTATTCTCTCTTCTTTAGGATGAGGGGGTAAAACCTCCAATTCTAGGGTGATGTAATCAAAGGAGGAAATGTATGTTGGATTTAATTCTATTTCTTATTCATGAGTTGGTTTGTCCAATTTCTATTTCAAACTTCCAATATATTTCTTTTTATTTAATCATGATCATTGATATTCATATAAAAAATAACATTTAAAATGTCTAAATGATTACCCTAATGACGGAATGACCATTTTCAACTTTAGGGGAAATTATGTTTAAAAAATAGTATCGGGACAAACATGATTCAGCAACACCGTAAAATACCGAACGATGGGAAATATGGGTTTGCCGCGTTGAGGAGAAGATACCATGACCATTGGATCTCCCTCATCTCAACTCTGAAACCAATAATGAATTAATCAACCTATTTAATCCAATTTCACCTAAACCAAGAAATTACAAAACCCTAGCACACTTTCCAAATCTAATCACAAAACAATCAATCAATCTGCTTCATTTTCATTCTTTGAATCAATAAAAAAATATTCTCTTCTCCTCTTTATCAAATTTAATAAAGTAAATATTTTGAAATTACAATCAAGCTAAAATCATTGTCTATATGTTTTCGATATCATAATTTCCTTACACTAAATTTTAATTAATCATGTATCATTGTTTGAGTTTTATAAATTTGTTTTCTCATAGACAAGTAGTGAACAAACGACTCCCTACGAGGCTATAAATAGGCATAAAAAACCATTGAAATTATAAATCTCAAATTAGATCAGGGAGATTGAAAGGTTGCTATAAATAAACTATTTAGGGGTTTTTTATTTTTATTATTTTTGTTTTTTGAAAAAATTGTATTCGATGTGAATTCGATAAGGTTTTTATAAAATATACCAATAATCATAAAATTATTGAAAGAAAAATGAAAAGTATATGGAATTTTACCTTTTAGAATATCAAGATATATTTTTTGGTTTCAAAATATTGTTTTTCAAATGAAAAAAATGATGTTGATATATATTTTGGTACCAAAGATTTTTCGGGTGCCGAAACGTTTTTTGGTGACAAAGTGAAGGGTATCCAATAACCTTGGATAGAGTTCCCTTGATTTATACTTTCGAGAAAGTATATATTAACCACACTAGGGTAAGACCTTGATATGATGATCAAATTCTATCTTTCTATCCCCACAAGACCTTAATTAAAAAGGTATTCGACACCTTTATCTTCCTAGCCTCAAAAGCCCCCAATTCAAAAGTGATCGAGACATCTATCTTCCTATCCCTAAAATCCCTCAATCGTAATCACCAATGATCGACATCACACTTGAAAAAAACCCTTGAAATTCACAAGTATGTAGATTTATTAGTTAAAAACTTAACTTCAGAGCATTTCACATGAAGAAAGGATTTGATAGACCTCTCATTGGATGTCTTCAATTCATGAAAAGTTATGAGATCCACCAAATGACCTTGTATTTATTGGCCAAAGTCCTAATGATCATATTTGGTTCCAAAGTCCAGATTTCTTCCTGAAATATCAGAGGTAATTAGACACCTGGTACTCAAATGGTCATCTTGAAACTGAAAAAATGATATCTTTTTATCATGCATATCAAAACATAATACATGAATTATTTTGATTAAAAGGTTTTCTTTTCGATACTACACTTTTTTCTGGTTATGATAAAGTATGTATCAAAATAATATGTCTCATATGATAAAATAAAAATGTGCACATTAAATATGTATGATGATTTATGTTAAGATAGTGAGTTTGAATTATCTAGTTAGAACAATATTTCTATGTGTTTACGATAGAAATCATAATCGACATGACTAAAGAAATTAATAATCGGTGAGTACTATGAAAATCATAATCGGGGTAATAACAATAAATATGTAAAGAGTCATTTTTTATAACTCATGGGTATGATAATTGATATGAAAATAATCTCAAGATTTTAGAAAATCGTAATGATAAAAATTAAGACAAAATCCATGATAAAAAATAGGAATTATTTTAAAAAAAATTGAGTTTGTGAATTACAATGTAAAGGAATAGAAAAGTCAAAAGAAAACTTTTGACTCAATATCTATTTCCAATACACACACCAAAAAAATAAAAAAAATAAACAAGTGGTGAATAAGAATCATATATCAATGAAGCAAAATTGAGATCCAGACCCTTAGCCTGGTTTCTGATTCATTCTATGCATGTGCTTAGCATCCTAAATAATCAAATTAAGATAATTAAAAAATTAATCAATATACCTATTCACACAAACACACACATATGTATCTTTCATATGATAAATTATAACTATTACCATATATTATTAATTTACTATATAGTTTTTTCTCGTGTCGGTTACTTGAGGTGGTTCAGTTAATTTTATTTATAAATCTCTTAGGTATATTGACTCTCGTAAAAAGTGTTGTTAAATATAGATATAATATAAAAAATGTGTATTTTTGTGTACTTTATTATTCTATAATAAAAAAATATATATTGTTCTATTGGTTTCCAAAATGGTATCAAATTAAGAGAGGTACACTGAAATATTAATTTGATACAATTAAATTTACTATAATGGTTTATTATTAACATCACTTATAAATTATCAAACACTATCATAAACAAATATTAATAGTTTCATAAATTTAATTTTTATACATTGTATATATTTTTATATTCATCCATGAAAGGAGGAAGAGGGGAGACAAAAGGCATCATTCTGTAGAGTCGGTATTCGAAATGTACACATGAGAAACACTCTCATTTTTAATTAACTGTGAGGAAGGTATAAATTAAATTAATTAATAATTTGAGAATAATAATAATGTTATAAATATAATATTTTCTTCATTAAATAACCTTTTTTAATAATCCATGTTTTGAGGTTATATAAACAAATATGTTGTTCATGTAAGTGGTAGCCCACCCAAACACATGATGACATCTATATTTTTCAAATGTTAGGGTGGTAGAAGAGTGATATTCCATTAATATAATAAAATAAATAGATTAATATTACTAATTTTGTTATAATTTAAATTAAATAAAATATTTTATGGGTATAGAAATATTAACAATAAAAGACTATAAAGAAACAATTACTCATGTGGAGAGCTTGAAATTTATCTTAAAAGTATTCTTAGAAATGAGGGGAATATGGTAACTCCTAGAGACAATGAGCATGATGATGTGAAATAGAGTTATATTAGAGTTCAATTCTGAATATTTATAATAAGAAACTAAAACATATAGTTTACTTGAAGGGGTGATGAGCGGCCCCTTTTATAAGTGGAGGAAAATGGAATTTTTATATATACCCATTATATCTCATTGTTTCCATGCTAGTATTCACAAGACATTGGATCCAAAAGTAGTATATAAATGTGTGTATAGGGGTTTATGTTGATAAATCCTTCACCATGAAAACTTTTTTTAAATATTTTTTGAGTCCTTTACCATTATATTTTTACACTTTACCATTTTGGTTTTTACATTGGTAAATAGTTTTTAACTAAATAATTTATATTTTAGTAAAAATATGAGATAATAACTCTTAAAAAAATTTCATGTAATAAAACCAAATTTTTCCTCTATTTAATCAAAAAAAAAGTTCTAAAAATGATAAAAAAATAACTTTAAACTGAAAACATATAAACAATAGAAAAAATATTTTTTATTGATGAATGATGTTTTTTTATCATTAAGTGTTCTTAATACTCTATAAAATTAATCCGCAATTGAATGAGGGGTAATATAATTGTAAATATTTTTAAAAATAATATCAAAGTAAATATATAATATATTAGTTTAATATTTTATAAAAACTCACAGAACATTAATAAAACAATTCTTTGAAAACAACTATTTCACTATTATCATAGTCATTAACTTTAATCTCTGTAATCATTCTTTTCTGCCTAAAAATGAAATAAAACATATTAAATAATATTAAAATAATTTTCAAAAATATAAAATCCATTTTAAATATTTAATTAATACATAGGATGAAAACTAATTTTTAACATGTGTATAAAATAGGATTTAAAGTAAAATATTATTTAAATTTTGAATATAATAAACAAAGGTTTTATAATTAAAAAATTATATTTTAAAATTATTTATTTTAATTATTTAAAAAATTTATATTTTATTAAAAATAGGTTTTAATAAATTTAATTCATTCTTGTTTTATGATAATGTTATAAAAGTGGCAGTTTTAGGAAAATCATCATTTGTTAACTATTCACCTAAAAACCAATTATTCCAGAAAAATCCCAAAAAATCATTTTAAGAAAATATTTAAATTCTAAATCAAAAAATGATGTTCATTTTTTCAATATATATTTCTATAATTTATGAATTTAAATTTTAAATGTAAAAATAAAATATATTTAACAAACATTTTTAATAGGAAATTAGCTTTTAGATATTAACTATCATTATTCTTATTTCATATCAATTACTAATTACATTTGTGTTAGTATAATATTCATATCAATAATACATTTTATATATAATATATTTAGTTTCTTAAAATAAAGAGCATAAAAATACAATAAAAAATAAATATTTCTAGCATAAAATGATCTTTTTAGTTATTTTGCTATATTAATTTTATCAATGTATTATTTTTAAAAGTGACCTTTATTTTATTTTAACATGAATTTCATAATTTTATCACCTTTATTTTTACCCACAAACTCAATAGATACATTTTAATTATTATATAATGTTCTGCGGTTCATTTTAGTTCAATGTTACTTGTGAAGCAAGTGATCAAACATAGTATTAATTTGGGAAAATATAGTACAAAATTTCTGGGTTTTACATGCTTACCTCCTTATGAAATTTGAATTCTCATAAATTTAATTACCCATTACAAATTAAAATAGATAAGGGTGACTAAAATATAGACATGAGTCATGATATAATATCTAGAGAGATATATCAACCTTCTAAAAATAGGAAATATGTATTTTCCCTTTAGAGTAGGGCAATACTTAAAGATGGATAATAATATTTTCATGAATCATAATCCCAAAAACAATAAAATAGATTCATATAACCTCGATACAATAATGATACCACCTATTTATTTTTTTCAATAGAAAATAGTTGTTAAAAACTGACACAATAGAAGACATCCACAAATCTAGAGTGATGAATAATTGTACCTAGAACCACTTAATTATCATTATCCACATCAATAATAATCATTGCCTTAGATTCTTATTGTTATCATGGTCTAGTAGGTTTTTTGTGGAACTTGTTATCTTAATCCCTTGAATTAGCACATTGGGTTTCATAGTGACCAAATTCCTCTCATTCAAATCATTGAATTACTAGAATATCCTTAGCGAGAACATAATTTCCACCTATCATGTTAATAGAACTCTTACTATATCATCAATATACGGTTACTCAATTCTTTAATTTACCACACATCAAACATATTCGTGTTCATTTGAGATATTCTTCCCACATTTTTGACATGATGGATATTGAAAGTTCTTTTCTTCATCGTCTTCACCCCTTGAACATCCATGAGACTCCATCCTTCCCTTAGTGTATTTGTAAATTAAACTAATCCAAATTGTTAAAAATAATTATTTATATTTGGTTTATCATAATCATATGGTTTCTCACTCCATATATTATCCCATTAGGTTGGTCATCGGTAAAATCTCTACTTTATCCATGACATCCATTATTTACTTGATTCTGTCAGCCTTTATCCATTACTAAAACCAAAAGGGGTTAATGTGAGTACTAATAAATAAACATCATAATATAATTATCATAAATTATCCCATAAAAAACAAAACCACAAAATTTATGACTCTTTGAAACAATCACATTTTCTTTCATTTCTACCTAAATCCCTCTTGGTTAAATTTAGGATTCTCTAGGATGGATTCTCTCATAATCATTGACATAAATATTTAATATAATAAAACCTTCATAATGTTTCATAAAGAGAATATGATTTACCAAATAATATCCCTAGAGAGTATCAAAATTAGTGTGCATTATTGATCCCACTCATCATGTAATGATTGATGATCGAGTTAATACTCAATCAATCTTTTTTACAGTGAGTACCCCTAGGTGAAATTGTGCCAACTCTACATAAACTTCCCAATATCTATATAGGGATAAAATTTATTGGAAAAACACATACTAAAAAATTTTACAAAATTTTATGATGTTATCCTACATTTAGACTTATCCCTTAGACTTGTCCATAGGTTTTTTACTAAAGTTATCTAATCCTAATACCCAAAAATAACTAGAGTAGTCATTAAAAAATAATAAACAATCCTTTTTTTAACAATGATAACAATACAAACTAAAAATGTATTTATTTTAAAACATTACCAAATGTTTATCATTACATATAAAAATAATCACACACTGCTCGGAGAAAATTTTGGATTTGTGTCTTTGAGGATCGGTTACATATGCAACTTTGTGAACATTTATCCATAATTAAAATCCAATATATCTCTCTATAGACATATATTAAGTTATACTTATCTTCATAATATGGAGAGGGGAACATAATATTGGTGTGAGCTCAAATTCTTAGTAAGGTAAAAAATCATCAATATGTCAATAAGGGTTAGATTATAAACATATGGGAAAACATGATCATGGGAAAAATTTATTATTAAAATAACATTATAAAATAATAGTTTTCCATCAGTAATTGTTGTGGTACATGAAATCTTTGATGAAAAACATGTATCATGACTGAGAGTGAGATAAGAATGAAAATATGACATACAGAAATGATATCGTAAAATTATTGAATATTAAATATGTGGAAACAACATAAATCATGATATAAAAATCACAAGTTAAGGATCATCACTAAGACAACAAAACATAGAATGCTTAGGCTAACTACCCATGCACTATAAGAATAAATCAAGGATCACTATGAAGACAACATAACACAGTGTGCTTATGCTAACCACCCATGCACTATAAATGGCATCTCATGAGATATAAACCCTATAAATTTCTTTAGAGTGATGTCATGTAACACCATTTATTTTCATAATATGTACATCATATTTATTCAATAAGAGGAAAGGAAACCATAAATAAATCATAATTATGAAACAACCCATGTGAAAGAAGTGGATTTTTGAATCTTTCCTCAAAGAATAACTGAAGGCCATATCATAAGAATTCCCAAGAGAAGAAGGAAATAAATATTTTAATACAGAATAATATTTCTTAAAAACTGATTTCTAGTTTATAAAAATTCCTAATAATGATCAAAGAGAAGTAAGAATAATAATGAACAATATAGGTGTTTCTTATAAAAATGAGTAAAGGATAATTTAAGAAAGTAATAGGACAATAATTTTCCATTAAAAAGTAATTGAACTAGATTGGTTTTACAAAATATAATGAGGTTTTATCAAAATTTATTCATGGTTATTTTTTTTATATAGGTGAAGCTTTTTATAAAATAAGAAATCTATAAGTTCCTTTAAGTTAGGTTTACTTAAACATTATAATTTCAAAGGGAACATAAAATATGTATTATCCCACAAAAATCTAATATATATTTAAGGAACATATATAAAAAATATAGATGAAATAATTCTGAATAACTTTAAGTAAAAGGAAGAAAAATAAAAGAGAACATGTAACTCAAATGCAACGAGGGTGGTTTAAATGATTCCTTTTAATATTTTAAAACATATTTATTCAAATCCTAAATCTTGTAAAAGGATATAAAAAAATATTTTTAAAAGGTGATAATGGGAATATTATGTTCACCTGATATAAAAAATAATTAGTTTTCCCAATATAAAGGATAATATTGGTTGGATGGGAAAATATGGGTAAGGGGGGAAAATATTATTAAAGATAATGACAATTATTCTTAAAAAATAATTCTTTATTGGGATTAAGTTCATAAAGGTGGAATATTTGAATAAAAAGTGTAATTTCTTTTATATATAAAGAAAATTTTCAATAAAAGAATTAGGGTGGGTAAAACTAAGCATGCGAGTAATAATTTCCAACAGAAACATTATAACTCAAAGAAAGAGGATTTGAGTATACAAATCCATTACAAAGTCTCATCATTTGAATTAAAAATATATATAAGGTATAAAATGAGATGGATTTTAAAATAAACTATATTTAGAGGAATTTATGATAAAAATAAATCCAAGTAAAATCCATACGTCATAAGAAATAAAGAAACAAGTGGCAAATACAAATCATATCTCAATGATCCAAAATTGAGAAACAAAAACCCCTACCTCATGTACTAATTTGTTATACATGTGCACCTAACATCTTGAAGAATCAAGTAAAGTTTGTTAAAAACGTCTTTAATGTCCTTATTCTTATATATTTCATATTCTAAGATCCAACAATTAACTATGTTATTAATTTACTATATAGTTTTTTCTCATGTTTGTTTCATGAGGTGGTTCGATCATTTTTTTGATACATACTTGGTATATTGACCATGATAATTTTCTTTTGGAAAATATATTCATAATATATATAATATATATAATTTTATATCATATATTATTCAATTTTAAAAATATATATTCAATTCTATAGTTTTCTAAAATTGACTAAAATTAAGAAAGGTTCCTTAAGATGTTTATTTAATACGGTTAAATTTTATATAACTATTATTATTAACATAACTTATAGATTGTAAAATATTATAATTCTAAAAAATAATGGTGTAATAAAAATAATTTATATATATAAAATATTTTTCTAAAAGTCATCCATGTTAATAGGTAAAGAGAAAATAAAATACATTGTCACGACCCGTCCTTGGGGCCCGTGCCGTGACTACCCCTTGCCCACCTTCCATAGGCCAGGGGATGATGACTAGAACCAAAGGCGTAATCCCAATAAAAAGGGAAGACATTTCCTTTTAACCTGTAAAACACACACAGTCTGAACACAAGCAGTAGAGGCAACAAGTACTAAAATAGAAAAGTAAGGTGTGCTGAAAGCAAGTGGGCCAGTATACAAACCCAACTGAACAACAACTACAAGTACAAGTAAAAAGGGAAAAAATCCTGGATCATCTGCATGGTAATACTACCTGAAGGGTAGGTACAGAACTCGATCAACTCATCCCTACGGTATGACCCATCTAGTCCAGCTCTGAGCAACCTTCGCCCACCACCCTCAGCCTCAATCGCTGTTGTCCGTTGTCTGCAAAGAACAAAATAAGGTGTGGGCGTAGCCCATGCAGGGGTGAGTATAACAATACTCAGTAGGGGACCCCGATACCCCATAAGGTATCCCAAAGTCCACAAGGATAAACCCCGATGAAAGATACAATCACGAAGTATCAACCAACCCTACTTAGGTATATGCCCATACCTATACCTAAGTTACCAGTCACAGTCCGACTCCGACTCTCGAGCCCAAAAACAAACCAGTCCACAAAGGTATTAAGGTCAATCAAATTGATGATAATGATTGAAATAAAAGACTCATCTCACACAGGTATACATCTTTTTTAGATCGATAGAGATGATCAGATGTAGTGACTGATTCATCTAGCTATCAGACCCACAATGGATATAGGACCAGCTAAGCTGTTAGACCCACCCAGGATACAGGACCAGCTACTCTGTCAAAACCAAATAGGATACTGGAATAGAAGTTAGAACTGTCCGACCCACGGAGGATCCTGGTATAGTAGTCGTCGCAGTCAGCTCTAGGGTTCCCGCACACAGCACGCTCGATTCCGAGAGGGTCTGATCCTCGAGTCGAGTTTCAATACATAAATTATCATGAAGTCTTGAGTTTATGTATCCAGTAGTTCCGTCTCATCATAAAGAACCCAATGTGACAGACTATGCGTTAATCAGAAGCCCGGTCTGAGAGTTATTGACATTTCCGTTAAAGAGGCCTGCTTGGATTTACGCTCGATCCAAACCCGACCGTTTTCCAAAGTTGTCCAAAACTCACTTAGAGTATCGAAAAAGGACCACCTCGTCCTGAGGTTCCCATTTCCATAGATGGTGCATCTATCATACGCGTGATCAAGGAGATATTCGTATTTAAGAAAAGTCGGGCCCGGCCTGTCAAGCCCAGTGGGCTGGCGTGTCGGCCCGACCTGGCTCGGCGGGTCCGACCCAGCTGGGGGATCGACCCGACCCAGCTCGGCGGGTACGACCCGTCAAGAGGGTCGGCCCGACTTGGTGGGGCGCGGCCACCCTATGGACTCGGCCGGCGCTGCAGGCCAGTTCGGTTCACCTAGCGGCGCCAAGCGGTGCCGCCTCCTCCAGCCCTGCCAGCTGTAGCCAGCCGGTTCTGCTCGGCGCACGCAGCCCGCTCAGCGGGCTGCAGTTCTTCCCACGTGCCGCCTGCAGGTGCTACAGTTTTCCAACTTCCCTTTGGAGAAATTAACCACCACCTAAATAAAAATTATGTCACCCAAAATTTTTATTTAATTTATTAAGAATCCCCAAAAATTAACTTCAACTCCCGAAAAAACACAACTATGGTGATGGTCTCCTTAAGTGAATACCGGCGCTGTGAGTTCATTGGTGTCCTCATATTTCAATTCCAAGCACTGTTCCAAAAGATATTAAATCCCACACATACGTTTATTGAATGTACCTGAACAAAACTTCATAAATTGATTCCGGTCACACCGAGCCTCGGAGTCAAGCACCGTCAGAAACTATGGACTCATTAAATTCCCATGTATTTAAGAAAAAAAATTCACGGGATTTCCGAGTATTTACATTCTCCCCACCTCAAGGATTTACGTCCCCGTGAGCTACATCACATACTAAGGGAACAAATGGGGGTACTGAGCACACACCTGAGCCTCCCGCTCCCATGTGCTCTCCTGGAGGTTCCCGTGCAGCCAACGAATGCACATGAGAGGAATCGACCATCCATGAAGGACCCACTCCGGTTGATCCTCAATCTCCATCGGAACCTCCATGAATGTCGCCCCATCATCAATGTCCAACTCCCCATGGTCGATGATGTGGGATGGTTCGTGCACGTATCTCCTCAGCTGAGATATGTGGAAGACGTCGTGCACCCACTACAAATTAGGTGGAAGAGACAAGCGGTAAGCCACCTTGCCTACTCTACTTAGGACCTGGAATGGTCCGATGAATCGCATGGACAACTTTCTGCCTTAGCCAAATCTCTGTAGACCTCGACAAGGTGAGACCCGTATAAAGACATGGTCGCCATCCTCGAACTCCAGTGGTCTCCGTCTCCAATCAGCATAGGACTTCTGCCTGTTATGTGCAGTCTTCATCCACTCATGGATTATCTACACCTTCTCTGTCATATCCTGCACTATCTCTGGTCCTACAAGTGCTGACTCACCTAGGTTAGTCCATCACAGTGGTGATCTACAAGGCCAGCCATAAAATGCCTCGTAAGGTGCCGTTCTGATGGTGGAGTGGTAGATGTTGTTGTATGCAAACTCCACCAAGGGTAAGTGATCCTCCCAGCTGCGACCAAAGTCATGGACACATGCACGAAGCATGTCCTCGATTTTCTGAATGGTCCTCTTAGTCTTCCCATCCTTCTAATGATAGAATGCGATGCTCAAGCGAAGCTACGTCCCGAAATCCTCCTACAAACCCTTCTATAGAGGGGAAGTGAAACAGGAATCTCGATCGGAGATGATCGTCGATGTAACACCATGAAGCCGTATGATCTGATGTACGTAGAGGCATACCAAGCTCTCTACTAAGCCCTGCTCCCTGATCGGTATGAAGTGTATTGACATGGTGATTTAGTCGAAAATCACCCAAATAGAGTCGTGACCTCTGGATGTACATGGAAATCCTGTCACAAAATCCATGGATATCCTATCCCACTTCCACTCTTGGACCTCTAAGGGTTGAACTAAGCCTGTTGGAACCTGGTGCTCCACCTTCACTTGCTGACAAGTGAGGCATCGTGAGAAAAACTCTTCTACTGCCTTCTTCATACCCGGACACCAGTGCTATCGTCTGAGGTCCTGATATATCTTTTCCACTCCTAGATGTACCGCTAAAGGGAAAGTGTAGATCTCCCTCAACGCCTCCTCCTGTAGTGAAACTGGTACCATGGTATGTCATCCGAAGATGATGACGTGATCCCAACCTTCAGAAAACCAATCAAGTTCTTTCCCTGAGGATATTTGAGCACGTCACATCTCACAGTAAATTTCCCCATGATGTGCCTCTCTGAATCGCTGAAGAAGTGGAGGAGTGACTGTGAGAGACTACAGAAAGGTTTCTCTATCTCTATCCACAAAGGATATCTGCAATGCGACTAGCTGCTCTATCGCCTCTCCTAGTAGGTTAATTCTTGATCTCCTACTGAGAGCATCTGGTATAACGTTCTCCTTCCCCGGAGTATAGACTATCTCGAAGTCATAGTCCTGGAGGAACCCGAGCCATCGCCGCTGTCTCAGGTTCATGTCCTTCTGTGAGAAGATGTACCTGAGTCTATGGTGGTCATAATAGACTGTAAAATGCTCACCCATCAGATAGTGCTACCACATCTTCAAGGAGAAGACCACTACTGTTAACTTCAGGTCATGGGTAGCGTAGTTCTTCTCATGTTGTCTCAACTACTGTGAACGATACGCGATCACTACTCGCTCCTGCATCAGGACACACCCGAGTCCAGTCCCTAATGCATCACAGTAAATTACGTACCCTACACCCTCCTCCGTTAGCCTCAAGATGGGTGCACTGGTCAACCTCTGCCTCAGCTCTTGAAAGCTCTGCTTGTATCTATCTGACCACACGAAGGGTTTACCCTTCTTCATCAATGCTGAAAGCGGGGATAAAACTCTAGAGAAGTCTGGCACATAACCCCAACAGTACCCAGCAAGTCCTAGAAAACTCTGATCCTCCGTTACACTCCTGGGTGGCTCCCAAGAAAGTACTTCCTCGATCTTCGCTAGATCCACTGCAACTCTAGCCTCCGAGATAACGTGTCCTAAGAAGTGAACCTCTAGAATCGAGAACTGGAACTTCAAGAGCTTACCATAAAGATGGTGCTCTTGGAGTGTTTCCAGTACTACCCGCAAATGGTAGGCATACTCATCTTAAGTAGTCGAGTAAATCAGTATGACTTCAATGAAGACTACGACAAAACGATTGAGGTAAGGATGGAAGATCCTGTTCATGAGACTCATGAACACTACTGAAGCATTGGTTATGCTGAAGAGAATAACCAAGAACTCTTAGTGGCCATACCGACACCTGAAAGTCATCTTATGCACATCCTCATATCAAACTATGAGCTAGTGATAGCTTGACCTGATGTCTATCTTTGAGAACCATCATGCTCCCTTGAGCTGATCCAAGAGGTCGTCAATCCTCGGGAGTGGGTACTTGTTCTTCACATTCACCTGATTCAGGAGAAGGTAGTCGACACACAGTAGAAATATCCCATCCTCCTTCTTGGCGAACAAAATCAGAGATTCCCATGGTAAAACACTGTGTCGGATAAATCCATTCCCCTACAAGTCCTCAAGCTGTACCTGCAGGTCACGAAGCCTGGAGGGAGCCATCCGATATGCTGGAGTAGATATTAGTGTTTTCCCGAGGTACAGGTCAATGTAGAAGTCTACCCATCTGTGATGAGGTAGTCCTGGAACGTCGTCAGGGAAAACATCAACGTACTGATCCATCATAATAGGAAAACTCGAACTCCACACATCTACCGCTCCAAGGATGAGACTAGACAACAGATGTGTGATCGGATACCCCTCCTCTGCATAAGTCCATCCTGCACTGCAAAGGATCCCTTCTTGCCAGTGAAGGTGAAACTAGTCCCATCCGTGCGGAGACACCTCACATTGCACCTAATACAGTCAATATGAGCATGAACTGTGGATAACCAATCCATACCCAAGATGATGTTATAAGGCCTTGATGCCGCTACAAAAAGATCCTAGCCGAAGCTCTCACCTCCTAGAGTAATCTCACACTACCAACACCAGTGCGTAATTGTCAATTCTACTCCTGTAGGAGTCTCTAGCCATAAGGATCAAGACAACAGCTCTATCAGAATCTCTGAGCTCCGAACGAGGGAAGTGGCAATAAAATAATGAATCACACTTGTGTCTATATGTACAACAGAAAGGGTGGAGAAAACACAGATAATACCTCGAATAATCTCAAGTGCGCCGTGGTCATAGGCCTCGACTGCCTAAAGCTGAACCTGCCTATGTCCATCTGCTCCCTGTGGTTGGGGTGGACCTCCGGGTGGTAGTGGTGGTAGAGCCTCGAAACATCGTCCACCACCCGCTGCTCGACCAGCTCCTCTGCCATGTCTGCCTGCTCCCGATGGACCACCATAGTAAAATCTATGCCTCTTCCTGGGAGTTCCCTCTACTATCTGCTGCTCATCTTCATGGCGGGTCAGGTAGTCTCAAGATAGGTGAACCTACCCGTTGCATGCATAGCACTGTCGGCTCCTCGTATAGCTGGATCTATCTCATGTACCCCACACAACTGAACCTGTATCTTGGGGTCGCCCACCTAATGGCCTGGTCTACTTGGACCTCTACAACATCTGCCTACTGTTGGCTGCAAAAGACTCCTCTACATGTCGCCCTGTAGTGGGTCTCGCCGTTGGTGACTGCTCAGAAAGAAAACTCTCCACTAGAGGGCTCTATCCAGCACCCCCGCCTATATCAGGATGCTGAGGGGAATTGTCGAGGCCCTGATCTCATGCCTAATGCCCTACTTGAAGGTCCAGACCCTGAAGAACAGGTTCCGTACCATATCTGTGGGGTAGAGTGAGAGGTCGGTGAACCTCCCTGAGTACCAAGATACTGTTATGCTACCCTGCTGCAGATGAAGTAACTCCTGAATCCACACCGGACGAAGGGTGGTTAGAACAAACTCTAATAAGAAGAGACTCTTGAAGTCTGTCCAGAGTAATGATGCCTCATCATGTACCTGGAGCATCAGGATCTACCATCTTCCTGCTGCCACATGCAGGAGACTCACGACAAGGATCACCATGAGGTCGGCTGGTGTCCCTACCAATCTGAAAACTCTCACGACAGTCTCTATCCAATCCTCAGCAGCCTGTGGGTCTGTCTCTCCCCAGAACCTAGTTGGCCTCTAGCGTTGGAACTCATGAAATGCACTCAGACGACGTACACTCTCTACTGCTGGAGCTGGTGGTATCGGTGGCCTAGTGGGTAGTGGTACCGCTGGTATCTCTACTGTGATGGAGCCCTGCACCGAGGCCTCATCGATCGGTGGGATACAATCCCGTATGAAACATGGAACCCAAGCAGACTGCCTTCATGGGGCTATCCTGAAAAGAAACAGGTGCACCACGGTTAAAGCAGTATACCTGGTGAGCTGACACAAATTAATCATGAAGAAAACATTTTCTAAGGAAACACAAACGCAATCAGTGTTTTCAGGCACTGAGACGGAGATCAGAAGTCAGAGTCCTAGTGTATGGATATGTTGGCCGCCGCACCAACACCGGTTTCCCTAAACTGAAAACCAAACCCAAGACACTCACACTATTTCCGTTAAAAGAATCAGAGTCCATGTTCTGCGATAGAACCGACTCCTCTAATACCAATTTGTCACGACCCGTCCTCATGGCCCGTGTCGTGACTACACCAAGACCGCCTTCTATAGTTTAGGGGCCGATGACAATCCCCAAAGGCGTAATCCCGATAAAAAGGGAAGGCATTCCCTTTTAACCTATAACACACACACAGTAAGAACACAACCAGTAGAGGCAACAAGTAATAAAATAGAAAAATAAGGTGTGCTGAAAGTAAGTGGGCCAGTATACAAACACAACTGAAAAACAAGTACAAGTACAAGTAAAAAGGGAAAACAGCTCCTGGATCATCCGCCTGAGAATCCTACCTGAAGGGTAGGTACAGAACTCGATCAACTCGTCCCTGTGGTACGTCCCGTCTAGTCCCGGTCCGAGCAGCCTCCATCCGTCACCCTCAACCTCGATCACTGTTATTCGTTGTCTGCACAGAACACAACATGGTGCGGGCGTAGCCCGTACAGGGGTGAGTATAAAAATACTCATTAGGGGACACCGAGACCCCCGAAGGTCTCCCAGAATCCACAAGGATAAACCACAGAAGAAATATACACTCACGAAGTTTCAACCAACCCTACTTAGGTATATGCCCATACATACACCTAATATACCCGTCACAGTCCGTCTCCAACTCTCGAGCCCAAACACAACCCAGTCCACAAAGGAAGTAAGGTCAATCACATCAATGATAGTGATCGATAGACAAGAAAAAGCTCACACAGGTATACATATTTCGTAGAGAGATAGAGATGACCAGATGTAGTCACTGATTCATCTAGCTGTTGGACCCACACAGGATACAGGACTAGCTAAGCTGTCAGACCCACACATGATACATGACCAGCTACTATGTCAGACCCACACAGGATACATGAACATAAGTCAGAACTGTCGGACAAATGGAGGATCCCGGTACCGTAGTCATCGCAGTTAAGTATTGGGTTCCCGCACACAACACACTCGATTCCAGGAGGGTCCTCTCCTTGAGTCGAGTGTCGATACATCAAATATAATGAATTCCTGATTTGATGTATCCTGTAGTTCCGTATCATCATAAGTAACCCAATGTGACAGACGACGCGTTAATCGGATGTCCGGTCTGAGAGTTATTGGCATTTCCATTTCAGGGGCCCGGTTGGATTTACGCTCGATCCAAACCTGACCAATTTCCAAAGTTTTCCAAAACTCACTTAGAGTATCGCAAAAGGACCACCTCATCGCGAGGGTCCCAGTGCTACAGACAACGTGTCGATCAGACACACGGTCTAGGAGATATTCATATTTAAGCGAAGTTGGGCCCGACCCGTCAAGCCCAGTGGGCTGGCGGGCGGCCCGACCTGGCTCAGCGGGCAGCCCTGGCTCGGTGGGTCAGACCCAGCTGGGGGGGTCATCCCGGCCCTGTGGGGTGCGACCCACCTGCATACCCGGCCCACGCTGCGGGCCGGTCCGGTTCACCCGGCGGCACCAAGCGGCACTGCCTCCTCCTGCCCGGCCAGCCGTAGCCAGCCGGTTCTACCCTGCGCATGTGGCCCACTCAGTAGGCCATCATTCTTCCTATACAGTGCCTATGGGCTCCGCGGTTATCCCGCCCGGCCGGCAGGCAGCCGGTCATTTCGCCCCGCAGAGCGGCCCACAGAAGTGGGCCGCAGTCTTCTCCACCGAGCGGCACCTGCGGGCACCGCGGTCGTCTAGCCCGGCCGGCAGGTGGCCAGCCGGTTCACCCAGAAAAGCGGCCCATGGATGCGGGCCGCGGTCTCCCTCCATACGGCGCCTTTAGGCGCCGCAGTATTCCAGCGGGCTGGCCGGTCGGCCAGCCTGTCGTCCTGCTATCCGGCTCTACAGCTTCCGGCTCGGTCGGCTGCCTCCGCACCTCCACAGCAAAGCGATGGTGCCGCGGTCCTGCTGCCCTCCACGCGGTCCTCCACGCGACACAACGACACCGCACTTCTTCATCCTCCGCGGTTTATCTCTGGTATGGTGCGACGACACCACGCCCTTTCAGCTCTGCCTCGGACATCATCAAATGGAAACACAAAATGGGAGGGTTGGGTCGTGTTCGTGCAGTCCGAACCCTCCTCATTACATTTATAACAATCAGCACATCATTCCACCAACTTAATGATGTATAATGGAGGGTAGAATCAAACATTAATGTAACCCCTACCTCGTAATCGGTGCTCACTCGGTGGAGTCACGGGAAGACGGCATCGTTCCATTGATGTCGGGAGGAGATGACGTCATTGTTGGCAACATTGTACACGTGCGGCGTCGAATCCTCTAACACGGATGGAGGTCGTTAGAAAAGATCTTCGTGTTCTTTGTGGGAAGAATGCTTTCCTTCCAATTCTCCAAAGCTTCCCAAGGTTTTATGTCCAACCACATAAAATAAAATAACACCACTTATTAAAAGGATGGCTTAATGAATTCAAAGAGATTCAAATTCATTAAATCACAACCATTAATTAAAAAGATGGGTTGGCTCATTAAATTGGAGGGAGGAGATGAAGAGGATCCAAATTAAATAGAGTTTCATCCTCCTTAATTGGGGGTTCAAGGAGTTAAAGGGGAGTTGAATGGTTAGATGCTCATGTGGGCCCCACCACACAATATCTTCTCATGGTAGGTTATGTGGGGGTGGGCCCCACCGCCAACTTCCCTTTGGAGAAATTAACCACCACCTAAATAAAAATTATGTCACCCATAATTTTTATTTAATTTATTAAGAATCCCCAAAAAATTAACTTCCACTCCAGAAAAAATGCAACTGCGGTGAGGGTCTCCTTAAGTGAATACTGGCGCTGCAAGTTCATCGGTGTCCTCAGATTTCAATTCTGAGCACTAGTTCAAAAGATATAAAATCCCGCACGTACGTTTACTGAACGTACCTGAACAAAACTTCAGAAATTGATTCTGGGCACACTGGGCCTCGAAATCAAGCACCGTCATAAACTACGGACTCATAAAATTTCCATGTATTTAAGAAAAATATTTCCATGGGATTTCCATGAATTTACATACATTATTCTATAGAGGCTACAGTCCGTGCATACACACAGGTGATAGCCTCATTTTTCCTCAAAAAAGAGGAAGGTAGAAAGTAAATTAATTTATAATTTTGTAATTATAATAATGTTATATCTATAATTATTTCTTTAAATAAGAAAATTTAAACATCTATATTGGGTGGTTATGAAAAATATTACATGTCATTCATGGAAGAAGTTGTCCAGACAAACACATCACGACATCTTAATTTTTTAATGGTTTTATAGGGAGGTGGAAGGGTGATATTCCATTAGTATAATAAAATTAAACATATTAATTTTATTTATGATATCATAATTTCAAGTATATATCATATTTCATGGGGTATTGGAGCATTAATAATAAAATTCAAAGGATTAATAATTAGTCACATTGAGAGCATGAACTTCATATCGAAAATATTATTGGAAATGAATAGAATGTGTGAAATTATAGAGACTAAGGAATTATTGAAGTGTAATAGAATTATAAGAGATGTAAATTTGGTATATTTCAATAAATAAATCAAAAATTGGAGTTTCCTTTATAGGTGGTGGTAGAACCCTTTTATAAGTGTAGGAAAATGGATTTTTTTTCTGTAAATACCCATTATATCTCAATGATTATATGATATTATTGAAGGGTAAATGGATCAAAAAGTTGTAAATAATTGATTGGAAAAGGGTTTGAGTCTATAAAATCTCCACCACACATTTTAACACATGATTTAAATTTTTTCTTTTACCATTAGATTTTTAAACATTACCATTTTAGTTCTTTTACTTTGGTAACTAGTTTTTAACTATGTAATTAATGTTTTACTACAAATATAAGATAAACCCCATTACCAATTTTTTTTGTTTCAAACCAATATTTATCCACTTTTCAATCTAATTCCATTTATAATAATGATAATAATTAACATTTAAATAAAAACATATAATCTATAGAATTGTTTTAGAAAAAAATGTTTTGAATGTTAAGAATTATTAATTTTATATAATTCCAATTACTAATTAAATTAATGATAATATATTTTATATATGTATAAAAACCACATATGTGTCATTATATAATATATAAATTTAATTCATTTGGTAAAAATTACAAAATAGTAATAAAACAATTATTTGAAAATAAATCTTTCACCATTATCATGGTCATTAAACTTAATCTTATTAATCACACCTTTATGAATAACAATGTAATTACAATTATTAAAAAATATAAAGAAAATTATATAAAATTTGGAATACATATTGTTAGATTTAATTTCTGTAAGTGAGGAATTATTTTTTTAGCATTACTGAATAAAATAGGTTTTTAGAGTAAAATATTACATAATTTTCCAAAATGATAAACATGTGTTTTATAAATAAAACATTTTATTTTTAAATTATTTATTTTTGTTTAAAAATATATATCTTTTATTGATTATTTTTTTTGAAAAATTTAATTCATTATTATTTTATGATAATTTCCTAAAAGTGGCAGATTTAGACAAATCTATTTTTTCACTATTCACCTAAATATATGTTATTTCCAAAAAAACACAAAAAATAATCTTAGGATAATATTGATACTTTAAATCCAAAAATGAATTTCATTTCTTAAAATTAAAATAATATAATTTATAAATTTAACTTTTGAATAGAAATATAAAATATAATAAAAAACCATTTTTAATAGGAAAATGGTTTTTTAGATTTTAAATATATTTTTTATTAATTAATAATTAAATTTTTAATGTAATATTCATATAATTTTTTTTTATATATAATAATTTTTTTCTTAAAATAAACTGTTTAAAAATCCAATTTTAGAAAAAAGTATATTTCAAGCATAAGATAATAGTATTAGTTACTTTACCGCATTAATTTTAATAATGCATTATTATTAAAAATGAAATTTATTTTATTTATACATGTATTTCATAATGTGGTTACCTATTTTTTTACCCAATAATTCAATGACTACATTTTAATGATTATATAATTTTTCATAGTTCCTTTTGGTTTTGTGTTGCATGTGAAAAAACTATCGAATATAGTATTAATTTTGAAAAAATATTCCAAAATATTAGGGTGTTATAGAGAATGTCCATGAAGGTGGTCACCATCAAGGATAGTGGTTCTATGTATAAGGTCGTTTTCATATGCATGACTTAAATTTTTTGGAGGTAGGCATGCCATAAATCATATGAGGTATTATATGATTATATTTTACTTGATGTATTCCTTGTTTGATTTAGGATATACACACTTATTAATTGCATCCACCATAGTCTATTCTTTAGTGAAAGAGGTAAAGGGGCTTTAAGTTACATTGGTGTAGACTATTTGGAGTTTGAGTTAGCTTGTGTGATGTGTGCAAAGATTATGTGTTGATTCCTGGGTATCATTGCACTTGGTTATATTTCTAAGGTTTCCAGATACAACCATACAACATAATTCTCAGCCTATATTGGTTGTATTTTTAATCTGATATTATAGATTTGTTTAGGTGGTTCATTTTATCCTATGAATATAGTACATGTCATCACATATTTGTTTGTAAGTGAGACCCTCATATGGGTCAAATACATGTCATATCAGTATCTTCCATGATGGATGAGATGATGTTGAGTTCAATAGAGGATTAATTGGTGGTTTTTCCAAGGGTTGTTGAGGATTACCCTAATGTCTTTCTAAATCAGTTTGCGACACTGTCCCCTTAACGCGAGATCTAGTCTGGGATAAAATTATATTCGGGTATCACTTTGATATTAATGTATCCATATAGAATGGATCTTTCTAAGTTACAAGATCCACATATTCAAATTATGGATTTTCTATTGATAATTTTTATTCATCCCATTGTGTTTCCTTAGGGTACTCTGGTTCTATTTTCTAATAAAGAAGATCAAAATATGTGGCTATGTATCGATTATCACTGCTTAAATCAAGTGAAAATGAAGAACCACTATATTCCTCCACGGATTGATAGATTTTTTTTGATTAGGAGAAGGTTTATAGATTGTTCTTGAAGATTTATTTATATTTAGTATATCATCATATATAGGTTAAGGATGATAACATTAAAAATAATTCCTTTAGATGTCATTAAATAAATTATGAGTTCATTTTGATACAGTTTGGTGTGAATTATTCTATAACTACGTTCATGGGACTGGGGGATTCTTGGTTTTTTGAATTTCTGGATCATTTTAGGGTGGTGTTTAGCAAAAATATCATTTTTTATTCTAATTTATATGAGGTTAATTCAGAGTATATACAAGATGTTTTAGGAATTTACAGTGTCATTTTCTATTTTGGAAGGTGTCAAAGTGTGAGTTTTGGTCCTAAGAGGCCTACTTCTTAGGGAATGTTGTGGCTGAATGGGGAGCGGAAATGGATCCATTAAATATTTAGGTTTTTGTTTCTTAGGTATCCTCTAAGAATACTATAGAGGTGTGGAGTTACCTTGGTATTACAAAATATTACAAGATATTCATACCCAACTTCTCTTGGATTGAAACTCCTATTATAACTTTAATGAGAAAGTGTCATGTTTTTTTGTGTGAATTAACTAGTTCAGGGTTTATTTTGAGTATTTTAAGGAGAAATTGATTAGTGCACTGGTTCTTTATTTTATAAAGTATGGTTTTTTATTAAATGTTTATTGTGATTCTTTATATGTTATCTTAGGTTGTGTCTTGATCTAGTAAAGAGAAGTTATCTCTTATGGTTCTTAGTAGTTATAAACTCATGAATGTGAGTATACCACCCATGATCATGACATTACTATGATTTTTTTTCTCTGAAGATGTGTAAGAATTAACTCATTAGTGAACAATTTATGGTCTTCAAAAATCATAAAATCTTGAGGTATAACATTCCCTAGCGTGAATTAACTTTGTGATAGTGATGGTGGAGGGAATTATTATAGAATGTCAACTTCAAAATTTCCTATAAAATAGGGAAAGATAATTTTTTTGATGATAACTTGAGTAATAAGTCATGTGGTGGCGCTAGGCTTGAGTCTAGAAACTCTTAGAGATTGATGGAAGAGTTAGCTACGATGAACCTTGATATGGGAAAATTTGATAGTTTAGGGTATCTTTATCATATGTTAGTGTGGTATTCTTTGGTGAAACAGGTGGAGAAGTTCTAGTTTTGGGATTCTAAAGTGTGGGTATAGATATATCGATTGTTTGTAGTGATGAACATTAATGTTTGTTTGGGGATGAACAATATTAGGTGTTTTTTTAGGGGAGGCTCTTCATTTCTTCAGTGAAATGTGTGGAGGTTCTCAATGAGTTCCAAGATTCAACCATTAAGGTAAATCCTATTGGGGATAAGATGTATTGTTCTTTTAAAGTTAAATTTTGGTGGCCTAGTATAAAGATATTAGTTTTAGCATTTGTCTCTCAATTTATTTAGTTGGTGAAGCCTGAGCACTGCATTCCTAGTGGTATTATTCAACCACTTAATGTTCCCCAATGGAAGTGGAAAAAAATTTATATGGTCTTCATCACCAGTTTTCATCCATCCTTGGAAGGATATTATTCTATATGGGTGATTTTGAAATACTTAATAAATTCAGGTTACTTTTTAATGATTATGGAGTCAATATCAATGGTGGTTCTTTTGAGGAAGTACCTAGAGTCTGTAGTGTGGCTTCATGGGGTTTTGAAGCTGATCATGTCTGACTATGATCCCCGTTTCACCTACAAGTCTTGGGTAGGACTTTAATGTTCCTTTAGATCTCAAATATACCTTAACAATATTTTTTTATCTATATAAATATGATTATACATATCATACTATTCAAAATCTAAAATATATGTTACCCATGAAAATTTAGGATTTTAGAGGTTCATGGGTTTGTCACATACTATTAGTGAATTTCCATTACAATATAATTTTTCACTCCAAAATTAGCATGGATTAGTTCAAAGCACAACATAGTAGAACATTACAATCATAATTGTGTTGTAATAAGGTTGGTGAGTCATCTATTCTCAGGCTAGAGTTGGTTCAGAGTATAGCCTAAAAGGTATAGGAGATCTGTGAGTGAGTGAATGAAGAACCTAATCATTATAATTCCTATGACTGTTATAATAGTAGGCCTCTATAGTTTAACTTCATATATGATGTGTTTTTGAGGTTGTATCCCCATCATGGTTAGTAAGGTTTTAGTCAGGGAATTAGTCTTTCTCTAAGATTTATTGGACCCTTTTATGTGTTTTCACATGTTGTAGCTATGTCATACCACTTAGCACTTCCTACGCAAATTATCTAGATTCATGATGTTTTCCATGTTTCACATATTTATTGGTATCTTCTAGAAAATTATCACATCATAGACTATATAGTGTTGGGAGTTGAAGATGATGTGACCTTTGAGAAGTGACCTAGTAAGATTGAAGACCATTATATGAAGGTGTTTCATGGGTGTACTATTATCTTAGTTTATGTCAAGTGGTATCATGATGGATTAGAAGAGAGAAATTGGGAGTGTGAGTCATATAATTGCATTATATATCCAAAGTTTTTTGATTTTATTTAATTATATTGAGATTATATATTTTAACTTTACTATTTATGATATATATTATGTTTCACATTTATACACCTTGTTCCTCCAATATATGGGATCTTCTCTTGGTATAATGTGATAATTGAGTGGTATATTATGAGATGTTTGTTTTTCTCCTTTATTTCTGTAACGTCCCACCTTCACCAATATTAGGTAAGGGACAAAATATTTCCCGAACCTTCCTTCTTCAAGTAGATGGAGGGATAATGACCCCTGAGACCCACCTTCACTAGGTCCTGGAGTGGCGATTGGCACCAAGGGTATGAAATTACATGCAAAATGGAAGGCATTACCCTTTTTATTTAGTAAGATCGGTAGATAAGATTGTAATTCCCAAAAAACACCAAAACTGGAAGCAAAATTATATCCCAAACAATCCATTCCCATATGCATGTTTCAATAATAAGTTCTACAATACAAGAAAACTACAAAGGTAAATAGAAAATAAAAGAAATTAGCAACAACAAATGTCCCAACATCCATACTAGTACGGTCCCGCACGATCCTCGGCATCCTCCTGGAAACCCAAAAGCTGTTTTATATACATAGGGTGAGTATACAGGTATACTCAGTAGGGAAAACCAAAATCTCTCGTGCACAAGTGGCAATACATTCTAATGCCCCATGAGAAAAGGAGATAATCAAGCACCAAATAATGAAACTGTCGACCCAAACCTCACCAAGGAAACACTCCCCAAATAAAGCAAGTCAAGTAAGGTAATAGTAATAACACATCAATGTTTGGGTACCCAAGACCACTTTCCCACTGGTTATTGAAGACATCCTACACGTCAGAACTTCCCTGCCATTTTCACCACAGTCTCACTGTCATTCCCCACCTGCACACACCTGGGCTACCAGAACCACTCACCCCGCCCACATGGGGGGTTATATGACACTGGTTGAGAGATGAGATTACCTACTGGTTGGATTGTCATGGGGGGATATTGACTGGTTTGTTGGTATATGTTGAGAGATGGGATTTACTATATTTCATGTTGTTGCCTTTAATGTCTAGTTTCTGGGTGGTTATTCATTATGATTCCGAATTTTCATCTACAAATGACCTATGCACAGTGAATGCATCTTCTTTTTTATAACATATGATTATTCTTAGAGTACCTAGATTATAGAATGGTGATGAAATAATAATGAACTCATGGCATTGGTTTTGTTAATCATGGTAATGATATATTATAAATAAAGGGAAAAATGGGTTGGTTGGAATGTATGCTGTGAGGGAATAGGATGGTAATATAGAAATTGGAATATAAATTATGAAGGCATGTTGGATTGTGTTGAAATGAAATGTTTAAATGATAATTTTTAAATGGGGTTTGAATAATGGATTATAATTTTTTAAATTACTATTTAGATATGGTTGATGATGATTTAATATTTATGCTTGTGTTCTTATATAGATTTTAAATCCTAGATCTTAGTAGTGGAAGTTGAGTTTCATGTAAAATGATATTTGTATATTGAGTCTAAGGATAGGTAGTTTCCATTAATGTTGTTGTGAATGATATATTCTTACATTTTTTGATTTCATATGATTCTCCACTCGAGTCGGTTTGGAAATCAAAACCCTAATGTTTTGGGGTGCGTTTTACCAAACATCTAAGTTGGTGTGGGAACATACGACCAACTTCTCCCACTCCCCCTTTATCCATTTGGTTGTAGCATAATGTATTGGTGTATTTGGGCTAGGATGGATTATCGCATAGGTAATGGGTCTACACAAGATGTGATGGAAGTCTGTTTTTAATATTAATTTATGTGTAGGTTGTAGTAGTTTAAGGATTTAACACATAACATTCTTTGATCATAGTGAATATGGTTTCCCATGGGTGTACATTTATGGTTTTTAACAAATTGTGGCATATTTTATGATACACAGGCTGTATTGGCCTCCAGAATAATACTTGTTCATGGATGATATGGATATATGGAATGATGCCAACATGATATGTGAATCCATGTACAAGACTAGAGTAATCAGGGATGTATACTGAGTCGCATAAAATATAAATTTATATTTGGATGTAACTATATTATAGGAAGTTTTTCATTAGGCCATGAGATTAAAAAATCAGTGGGTAAGTGAATGAGGGGTACCTTTCATCTATATATTATTTTAAAATTATTCTTACTTATATTCATTACTTTTTGAGTGATCCATGGTGAGGATGAGATTTAGTTTTACCTTCTTTTGTAATAAGTTAGTTTCATTATTTATTCACTTGGATTTAGTATTCTTATTTCACATTTTACATGATAGTTTTTAGGGAGGATCCTACTAAGTATACATGTATTCTCACCCAATATATATATATATATATATATATATTTGGTTTTGGGTCCACAAAAGTAGGTTATTGTTTGAGTTGAGTGTTACTAGCGATAGGTGGTCATCCAAAATATATTGGAGTCATGGTCACTAGCTACTATTTTTTTAAATATTTTTATTTGTTTTTTATTTTTGTGATATTACATTCATGTATTGGTATTGTTTCTTTATTTATGCATGTAGTTTATTAATGGATTTAATGTTATATCTTGTATATAAACTTACATAATAGGGTAATTATTTCCATTTATATAGATCATATACCCTTAGTGAAAGTTTCCAACTCATGGATTATTAGAAGAAATATTCGAGGGTCATCTCCCGGTCTTCATTGTCGGCTAAGGAGGGGTACCAGTGTAGGTGGATTGTGTCACTATTTTTTTTACAAATTTTCAACTCTTTAGGAAGTGTGGATATCTTTATAAGTTTTTGAATTTTTATTTAAATCCACAAAACATTACACTTTTCATTTTCTAGGGGAGGCATGAATATTACGTCTTGATTTTTATTTAGATAGTAGAACTAATATATATTATCATTTTTAATGAGGTATAACAAAATTATAGATCTTTTTTTATAAGGGTAAATAATAAATTATAAATAAAATATAGTAAGCATTGTAAAATGAGTAAAACAATTAAAATATTGAATAACTATAGTAAAAAAATGTAGCACATGGTGTTTTTATCTTAACTCTTTAGTATGCATATTAAAAGCTTCAAATAATCTCATTCAATGATAATATTTTATCAATAAATCCTTCCACTCTAATTTATTCTTCTTACTTTAAAATCAATACCCTTATAATTATTTTCTATATCTAATTTTAGAAATAAGAAGTTATTTTTATATCATAATGGTCAAAAACACATGGTTTCCATAATATGAACTACCCAATTCAGTATTGTTAAGAGTTTTATTCTTTTATCCTTAATTAGTATGATATTGAGAACACAATACTTTGTCTTAAAAAAATTAAGGTAAAGTAATTTGAGTAAATCCTAGTCTTATAGTGAGTCATAGTATGATTTTATCACCACAATGTTTCCTTGGATAAATCATGGTATTTTGATAATTCAACGATGTTGTTTAGGTAAACTTTATCAATATGGCATCATCCTTCATTTTTTTCTATATCCTCTTGAAAATAAAATTTTATCATTATCATTTTCAATGTTAGATCATAGTCCTATGTGGAGCCTATAATAATTTTCTATATAAAACATGTAATAAATAAATCATAAAAAACACATAATGAGTTGCACTCATACTATTCCTAGTTATATCATAATGAAAATGTCCATATACTTCTTTTCATATAGGCAATTATAAAATATTTAGAGTCTACATTACAACACAAGATAAAAGGGTAAAAACATGAATAAATCACAATGTTAAAGTGAATCCTAAAATTATAAAAATATAGTATCTCATTGTACAGTGTGAAGCATCTTGACACATTACAAGGCTAAATATCAATGAAAAACCATTTAGGTAGCATTTCCATCAATTCCATCCTAAATAAAAATGAAAAGTGTGTTTTATTAATGTAATTCCATTCGAAAACATGAAGTAACTAAAATCGATCTAAAATAATATTAACTTGAAAACTAATAGGTATTATACTGATCAAATTAGAGACATTGTATCAAGAATCCAATAATCTTCCTCTTTTGATAAGGATAAAACCAATATGAATTATTTATATAAATAATAAAAATAAAAAAATAATAATAAAAACATAAAAACCCCAAACCAAAAAAAATGATCTATAAAGAACGTTACCTACATATGATTTATCTTCCCCTTTAAACTTTTTAAAAGAAAAAATTTAATAGTTAAGTATTAAGTAAACATGAATAAGATAATTAAAAAAAAAATTTAAAATTTTAATTAAACAAGAATTGATAGCATAACATAACATAATTAAATAGAATGACTAAATAATGAATATTTTTTAACATCTTTCTCAAATATTTTATCTTCCTCATTAGTTTATTTTATTCATTTTAGTTTTATTTTTTTTATCTTAAGTTTTACTTTCATGAACTTATTTAAAATATTTTCATCAATTTTTTATAATTATGAAACTTTCTCTCTAATCTAAGTTGATTGGGGAATAAATTCAAAATATGGTGGAAACGTACAAACAATAACTTTTAAAACATACATACTTGGTTGTAATACAGAAGGCATAAGAATAGTTGTAAAAACAAGAAGAGTTTGTATACTCATAGGCTTATCCTCATTATATTAAATAATATCTTCACTTAACTTATTCATGGCTTGAAATTTAATTTAGCATTCAGTTATTTTCTCACTATAACAATTCTCACATTATGAAGTCAAATATAACACTTTATATATCTTTATTTAATATAATTTTTTATTTCTTGACAATCCATTTCGAATTTATATCTTTGATCTTTTCTTATTTTATTATATGAACATATTCTAATTACTTAGATTATTCTAGATGGAGTACTCTTTGAGTAGTCTCTATATCTTTCTATGATGTTACTGTGTTTTTCTACGTTAATTTATATTCTTTTTTATTTGAACTACTCTCTCACTAAGATGAACTAAACATAGTCTAAAAAGGTTCTACATTAGTTCTTAGAGGAACAAAATGGAAATACCTTCTATGATTCTCTATCAAAAGGTTTTATTTCTACACTTGACAGACTAGATTGATATTGTGAACAAATGAAGTTCCCTATCTCAGATACTATAAGATTTATTTATTTAAACTATATAAACTGTGCCCCATGTTAAATTAAATCATATTGAAAGTTACATATATATTCCACTTAATATGTTTCTAAAAATTCCCAAGCTTACCAAAATAATAATTTTCTTCTATTTTAAACTAATATAACTCCTATTTATAATCATCCTCACCCAATTTAATATTTTTTTTTATCAAAGTATGCCTTCAAAATGAATCCATTAGGAACTTTATGATCCTTCATTTTATTCTTATTAGAATTTTATTATTTATTAGGTTATAAAAGGAAAAAAATTATTTGAGATTTTTTAGGAATTAATTATAGTATTTAATATCCTTCAGGTGTTGTAGGTCAATCTATGGGATTATATTATTTAAATAACCAAACAATTTCATGAATATAGCTCTTAGTGTTGAGATACCAGGAGATATTCACCAAACCCAATTATCCTTCACCAATATAGTGTGCTCATTTATAAATATCCCATACTATTTTATTAATAGGGATATTCAAAATTCAAAGAACATTATAATTGTATATTTTATAAACTAGATCTTGATTATCTCTTACCATTTTATATTATATGGCCAACATAATCCTAAAAATCTTCCTCTACACCATCCTAACTAGATAAAGTTATTTATTTTGTATTATAAATTACATACGATAAACATTTTGTATCCTCATATTATCATAATCACATAGTCTTAGAAAAAAATAATTAAATAAATTTCTTAATTAAATAATTTTATGCATTCTGTTGAAACAACTTAACTCTCTCAAAACTAGCATGACCAATCAAAACCTCTAGAATATCGTCATGTATGAACTATTTTTCATGTGAATAGTACATAAAACTAATTCCATAATTCCCAATGTAATGAATTTTAAATATTTGGTAATTTTAATAGATGCTAGCTTAATATAAAATCCATTTAATCTTGAATTCATTACATAATGATTTGATTTATATTACATCTTAAAATTAGAATAAATATTTTAGACCCCTATATAAAAAACAAAATCAATTTCTATGCATCAAAATATCTCCTCCCATTTATGAAACTGTAATATTCTAACAAAATAAACTTATATTTCCTAAACCACCCAAGTTAAAACATTTAAAAAACACAACATTTTTTCATACTTTTTATCATAATATTCCTTTCCTAATAAAGTCTCAATAATTTTAGGATTTGTAAATGAGTAAAATTATTTCTTATTTCTTAGAAGAAGAAAAACTATCCTTATCTATTACTTTTACCTTAATATTAGAAGTGAATGATTTTGGGAACAAAAGATGTAGTTGGGACCATGCCCAATAATTTTTTTAATGGTTTCATCATATTTATCCCAATTTTAGGATGAATAGAAACAATATATTCCTTGTGAAATGATATCACAAATATAATTCAAAATTAATTTATAAATAATAATAACACCATGTCATGGAATTCATTATTTTTTGTTTATTTGGTTTGACACTCTTGTCATACCATTATTGCAATGAAGGATTTAGGTGTATATTCCCTCCAATAGCCTCCACATGTATCCCAAAAGCCTCAGAACATCATGGATGGATATTTTCATGAATTAATCAATGATCTATCACAATGTATTTCCCCTATTGATTGTATATTTAATTACTTCATAACTTGAAGGAATCAATCTTTTTCCCTAAATACTAAAGAATAATGAGGAGGATCGATGCTCTCCTTTCTCATGAGTATTCAAGAGAATTATCTAGATAAAAATATTATGTACAATAAATTGATTACCTAAGAAATGATATAACAAGATTTATATAATCAGGTCATATAATTAGTTATTATACAAAATATCTTAACCAATATCTTAATTCTATGTGAAACCCCATATAGAATAATAATAATAATAATAATTTTAAGTGCATAGCAATCCTAGATATTTAAATATAATTTATTTAATTGATATTAAATATATCATTTCTTATGGACCCTCTAATTTGGTTTGTAAATCCTCCTCAGAAACTATCATACCATGAATAACAATTATTTAAATAAACAAATGAATATCATTATATTATTCATTAAATAAATAATATTGTAATAAATATAACCCGAATAAATATTATTCCATGAAATTGTAGAATAAGTTTTACTCTAATATTAAATCTAAATAGAATTTATATGATATTATAGCTACACTTAGAGTGTGACTATATGGGATTCTCTCTCAGTGGCATTAGGAGAACTATCATAATGTCCAAGATTGGTGTTAAGAAACATGTCAAGGAACCCATAGAGAATGATATTAATGTAACAATGACAATAACCACATATGAACACTAAATATGTAATAAAATCCATTTGTTTTGATATCTCATCAATCAAGTTGCTTACTTGTGTTATCAACCCAAATGCCAGAATATCATTCTAGGAATTTACTAATGTGAAATTTTCTATAAAACAACTATTTCCATAGTCATAATAAAAGTGTTTGATTTCAATATAAGGGTTTGTGATATCTACATCCATTATCTCAAAAGGAATGAATCCATTATTGACATATTCATCAATGTCATATCAATCATGACACACCCAACATGTCCTAATTTTCCCTAAGAATATTTCATCTTAGTTTTCATCAATATATAAAAGTACATGAATCATGATATAAATTAATAAGAATTTTAGTCTAAGGAATAAAGCACACATTTTTAAATAAGAATATCCAATGAAACATGCAACATGTGGAATTCTTATGAGAGGTCACGTTCTTATAACTTCCTCTCTTGGAGACTACCAAGGGTGAACTTCATGAGAATAAGTATCAATGTTTTATGTACTCACTAAACCTAATAGCCTATATCATCTGTGTCCCATTAGATAGATTTAAATTGAACATATAACATATATTTAATAATATTTTCATAATAGTTCAAGGTTCTCATTATAATTGAGAAATTATATGACCTTTTGATGAAAAAAATAATCTATGTACATTGTCTCATTAATGTTATATAGAAGAAAAATCATCACGCTTTATGATATTTTTTAATTTTGAAGACTTTGATTATATAGGTAATCAAATGTAAAAAGTAGTTGGTTATAGGAGACCAACTTCAATGGACCCCCACTTAGAATAGAGATTGCTATTAACAACTTTTAGTCTACAAGATCTCACATTATATTGATGCTTCTTATGAGATAAAGATTTATTGAATGTTTTATTCATATCCTCATCCATAGAAAATTACTTTCTATGACCTAACCCCTTTTAAAAAATTCCATCAATAGTCAATAATTCAGAATTATATGCTTTATTTGTTGATGTGACCTTATCTCTTTGGCGAGGGCCGCCATTGTAGTATTTCCATAATATACGGTAATAACTTATTTATTGATAGGCCCCAAATTATAATTTTAGACAAGTTTCATATCCAAAATAATTATTTATCCACATCATTAGTCACAATTTATTTAGATTCTTCTATATAAATGGTGACCATTAAATTATTTGAGATATTACATCTCACAAATCCTCTATTGAGGGTGAATACATATCCTATCAATAAATTTAGATCATCCTGATCTATTTAGAATATATAGTCCATTTATCCCCTAATGAGTAGATCCTCTTCTAACCTATAAACTAGGAACATATCCATAGTACACCACAAATACTTTAGGATAGTATTGATTTCCATAATATTTTGGCCTCATCGATCTTATTGATATCTATAACAACCCAGACATTCTAAATGATATTTTTTCCTAAATAAATGTGTGTTTTATATTATATTAGAAAAAATAAATAGAAACCAACCAAATTTTTTCTCCTTCATAATTATATTTA
The DNA here is from genome assembly GCA_963277665.1 of Viscum album. Taxonomy (NCBI): domain Eukaryota; kingdom Viridiplantae; phylum Streptophyta; class Magnoliopsida; order Santalales; family Viscaceae; genus Viscum; species Viscum album. The sequence continues at coordinate 2,022,730,290 of OY728127.1, forward strand.
AATTAGTTAGCTATGAAACTAGTTAAAATGACAAACATTACAACTGGACAAAAATGTAAAATAGAACAGCCAAAATGGGAATGTATGGATCACCCCAATATACTTGAATCATATCCTCCACTGTGTATTCTATATAAATAAATAAAATATATTAGTAAAATAGTCAAAATATAATGAAATAAAATATAACCTTAAGAGAATTTGTAGTGAATTTTTGAGTGAAATAATAAAGTGGTATTTATAGGGTATAAAGGGAAATGTGATCACTGGTATTCAGCCGTTATATGACTATTAGTCAACATGACCATTGTTCAACATGACTGTTGGTCAATATAATTATTAGTAAATATGAATTTTAGAAACTATAACCTTGGTTGATAATTCTATCATTATAATTAGTGTTTATAAGTAGTAATGAAATAAAATAATTGATACGGTAAGGGGAATCGATGGCCACAACCAATAGAGTCATACCATTTGTAGCCCATTTGTCTAAATATAGGAGGGAGGTATCATCACTGGGGTTCACCCTTGACCAATTCCAATTTGAGGTTCAACAAGTGAATCTTGAACGAAATAACCTATGATATAAGTTCAAATTTGTATAGATTACCACTTAGTCGATGTTAGCTGAGGTGCCCCATGAAACTTTCACCATCACACACCTTACCCTTAGGGTGTATGCAGATTTAATAAGTAGTTACATGTTTAGGAATTATTTAATTAAAGTGTAATATCCATTATATTAATAAAATTCTTATTCTTTAAATCCTCTTAAAAATATTTTTTTAATAAAATATATGTTTTATTGAGATGAATTAGATAATTTTATTTTTTTGATGAAAATAAAATGAAATTTTATATTTCAATAAAATATACACAATTTTAATAATAAATTATGGTATTTTGAATAGCATATGTTTTAATAAAACAAATTTTTAAAACACTTTTATTTAAGTAATAAATTATTAAATAATTTTATAACGGCCTAGGATATTTTTTATAAATGTCAGAAATGTCATTATTCCTTACAAACTACAATTTTTATTTAATATGTATTTTTATATTTAAAAATTAAAAGTTTCATATTTACATATTTTTAATGATAAAATAAAAATAATTTTTTCGAAATTAGGTTATGGTGAATTTATGAAAATTTTTAGAAATACTTTATTTTTTTATGAATAGTAAAAAATACAGTTTTAGAGGTTTGATATATTTTCTGACATCATATTTATGTCATAATTATGTAATAATTAATTAAACACAATCCATGAAGCACATATGTTATTTTATTTATATGAAGTATTTTAATGTACTTTATTTAATTTTTAAAACCATATGTTACTTTCCAAAGTCTAAAAAGGAAAAATTGATTTTTAAAACATTACTTTGTGGAATATTTACTATTCCATGCCAAAATAAGTATTTAAAAATAAATATAAATTCTCATATATTAAAATAACATAAAATTTGAACCAAATTTTCAATATCAGGGGAAAAAACCAAGGATAATCCAATGGTTTTTCATTTTCCATAGCTTAGTTTTCGAAGACCTATATTTGGAAACTATTAAACAATTCCTGCACTTATCTTATAAATACCCACCCATTTCTTTAATTCCATTCACTCCAAATCCATAATCCACAATTTTCTGATGATTTTTCTTCCCAAGGAGTCCCCAATGTGTCCAAAAGCTTCCAATTTTCATCCTTATGTTTTATGAACAACTTTTAATGGTTAGGGAAATATTCTCTTCTCTTTTCTATTTAAGATTCCTTTTTGTGGCATGTATTTAAACTTCTAAGAGAATTACATTTTTTACACTTTCTATTAGCCTAATAATGTATTAATATTATTTTTTGAATGGGATACCCTTTTCCCTCTCATTTTACAATTTTATAAAACCATGCTTTATATCCATTATGCTGTAAAAATTTCTTCTCAAATTTTCCTCTTTTACATGAGTAATTCTATTTTCCTTTTTATGTGAATATATTAAACTCACATATTATTTCATGGGTTTCAAATGATGTAATTATCATGTCTTTAATATTTTTTGTATGCCATGATTTTTGATAAGAAACATATTCTTTATTCTCCATAGGTTATTAATGAAATGATTTATTATGGTCTATGTGGTTCACATGAAATTAATACTTATTAAGGGTGAACACTTATATAACTCCAATGAATTAGGTAAATAATTTAGTATCTAAAAATGACATGTTATATGATACCGCTCTCAATAACCTTGGTAATTCTTATTTACAACACATTGGTGATAAAACTTGGTGATACGATTATGAATGTCTCATTTAAATGTTTTATCCAAATTTTTATGTAATGATTCATGTTATTTTTGTTATTATATTCCACTTGATCATTCCTTATCATTATACCTTATGTTCTTATTTATATATCTCATGATCACATGCTATAAATCTCTCTTGATTATTTCTCTTACTAGGATTCATGCTCACCCCTTTCCATTGATGTATGTCCTCAGGTTATGATATGCAATAAATATAACTTATAACGAAACCATGAATATGTATTTAAATTTTATTTATAATAATTTTATATCTTTTCATGTATTATGTACCTTATTTCCAAGAAACTAAACATGAAAATATCTTCTATTTTGTATCATGTAATGAAAATTTTTGTAATAAAAAGAAGGGATGCCATAATATCTTCCTATCATGATCAAGGAATAATTAGAATCAATATTAGTATTTATAATTAAATAAATTATCGATCAATTTGTTTTTGTGTAAGGAATATTAGTCATTCTATATCTCCCATATTTTTCTAGAGGACCCATTTTTTCTGAGAGATGTATGATATGAGACACTAGAAATAATCCTCTCTTGGATTGTTCTGTACTAAATATCTATAGTTACTTGTCAAAATATATTCTCAACTTATTTAAATTTAACTCTTGTATATATTATGATTTTTTTGTCCCTATAATGTAGGATACCTCACATAATTCCTTCATAAAGAAACACATGTCTAGCCATGTCTTAATATAATGAAAGATTGGTATCACATTTATAACAAGTAATATTTAATCAAAAACCACTACTATAAAAATGATTTCACAACTATTAAAATTATTATAGGAATATGGATCACACCTTTTTTTATGAAAAAAAAATTCCTTATGGATTTACCAAATCAAATCGTTTATGATTCAGATGCTTGCTTAAATCCATAAATGGATCTATAAAACTTACACGACTTATTGGAATCCAATATAGTCTTAATCCATTATAGTTGAGTCTTATAGATATCTTCCATAAGATTAATGTTATGGAAGATTATTTTTACAATCATCTTCCAAATGCCATAAATTTTTTATATTTCTATGATAAGTAGAATTCTGATGGATTTAAGAATAGAAACTGATCAAAATGTTTCATCAGAGTTTATTCCTTATCATTAATTAAACCCTTAATCCAAAAATCATTCTTTATAGATACTAAATTTACCTTTCAAGTACAATTTCTTATTGAAAACCCATTTCCACACAATATGTTTTAAATACACTAGAGGATATAGTAGAACCAAAACATGGTTATAATATTCATGGCATCCTTCTATCATGAAACGTTTCAGATCTTTATAACCTATTTATAGAATACAAGTACATCATTACCAACTAATAATGATTCCATATCCTTTATGATAAGAAAATAATTTCTATAGTTCTCAAAGATCTCTAGTGAACCTATAAAGTACTAGTGCCTCTAGAACATCATCTTCTATATGGCCATGTGAAATCTATTCCTATACCCACTATACTGTATCTTAATCCTCTATTGAATCATATCTTACTTCCACTATATATTTTGTAGATGTGATACCTCTAAATTAACCAGGATTGTATAGAAACTGTTACCTTTATATCTAAGGTTTTATATAGTAAAATTCCTTTTTTTCTTTATGATATCCTATAAAGATACACTTCATGACTTGAGGTGATTTCTTTTTTACATTAATAGGACTTAAAAAATTCCTCATAACCCTACACATGAGAGTTTGACTATAAGAATTTACTTAAAATCCATTATTGTATAAAATAACATTCACAACTTTAATTGTCACCTGGTTTAGTGTATATACTATATTTGGTAATGAATATCCCTAAAAAGATAATATAATACTTTCATGTCACAACATCGACCTTACCATGTACGACTAGCTGTGGTTCTTCCTTTCACCAACATCATTCCATTATAGTGTATAAATTGGAGTGAGTTAAGATAAAATATTTTCTATAGACAATTGATAAAATCTTTGTTATTCTATTTCTCCATATCGATCCAATCAATGTTTCTTTATCCTCCTATCATACTAATTCTTTATTTTATTCTCAAACTCCTTAAATTTCCCAATGTATTCAAACCTATAATTTATTAAATAAACCTAGCTATATCTAATAAAATAATTGGGATTATTTATAAAGTATGAGTATACACTACTATATTTAACTGTAAAAGGTCTATACACATCAGTGTGAACTAATTCTGGAAGCTTTGTGGTCCCTTCACCTATTTCACTAAATGGTGGTTTAGTTATTTTACTTTATAAACAATCATGGAACATACCTTGTGGTTTTAGTTTAAAGTAATATAAATACCCATATTGATATACCTTTTTCAAGTGGTCCTAATTTACATCACCAAGTTTTTGATTCTAGGGCCATAATAACAATTCATTAAAACTAAAATAAATCCCATAAAAAATTATATTGGTAGTATCCTTTAGCCAAGACAACCCGTATTTCTCTATTGGATACTCAAAGATCCACCTCACCTCATGAAACTTAGATAAATCTACTTTAATCATATATTTAGATATAAATGTCAAAACCATAAGATATATATAATACTTAAATGGTAGAAATGGAACGGTTAAATTTTTTAGAAAATTTACTTAAAGATTCCCCATTCTTCTTCATTGAGATGTTTTTTCCAATGGACCTTATTAATACATGTAAAAAATTATGCATCTTGTTCCTTTGCCTAACTATGGATACTCCTCCTCTTGTTCAAATAATGTGTAAGCACCATATACTTGGATTTAGTACTGGGGACATTTTCCATTACATTCTTCTTCTTTACCTTAAAGGAAATTTTTTTTTCATGACTCATTTTGTAATGTAACCATATTTGTTTTTCCTCACGTGAATGAGATGGGACACCACAAGAACTCAAATGAGCCTCCATGCATGCTATAGGAAATTTAGTAGAATAGAGGGTCTAATAAATATAGTGGGGAGACTATAAAATCTAACATATAATAAAAACCACATTGTAAAAATGATAAAAAAATCAAAATAATACACTCTTGTAGATAAATATGGAATCAAAAAAAACCCTAGTATCTTAAATCAAATAAATGTCATACTAAATGTTATACTAGAGTTATAAAAGAAACCCACTGATTTATACACTAAAAAAATACTCTAAAAAATGGTCTTGAACCCCATTCTTGTTCGTATCTTCAAGATCAATTCCTAGCTTGAAAAGTCATCAATTTAAGAAAATTACCATTTTTATCTAATCCTACATTGATGAAATCATCTCAGGTACTATATGAGATCCCAAATATAGTGTGAGTAAAACCCAGCAGTCCACCACTAATGATGTCTTAAAATTACAATATAAGTAGTAGTGCATGTAGTAGTATGATAAAAAATTCATTAATTAAAATTAAATACAAAACAAACAAATTAATTTCCTGACCCTAAAACTCTAGGTGGACATGCGAGGCCAACCATACCTACTATATAACTATGTCAGATGTCTCTTACCATACCAAAAAATGATTCCAATTTTATTAACCTTCCATAATAGACCCATGGAAAATTCCCATGCTAGTGGATATTTATATATTTATTTTATGCAAACCCAAGGTGAATTACCATACCCCAAGATAGTTACATATTTAGTTCACTGTACAACCAAGGTGAATTCCTAGGTTATGAGCTAATTACATATTAAGTTACAAATTTCATGCCTAAGGCCAAATCCAAATTCTAAAACATCAAGCACACAAAAAAATATCCAATACAAATAAATATTCCAAAACATTCCAAGTATATTTCCTATATTCCATTTCAATCAATTCTTGAAAAAAACTATATTCCAATTACCAATTAATCATCCTAGTATACAATTAATCCAATTATTTAATTACCATGATAGTTTTTTAAAATCATTATTGATATCCATTCCTCAATTCAATCTTGGATAATATCATGGAACCTCTCATCCGACTATAGAGGTTATTGACGCGTGAAAGAGGATACCAGTTCTTTATTGTTGTAGTAATCCTGACTCTAGTAACCTAGAGAAAGTATCTAATTTATTACAATGGAATAGATTATAGTGGGTCAAATCCCAAACTACTGATCAGTTTAGTAATATTGGAGAGCTATATACATACACAATACACATTTTACATTGGGGATAAAATATAAAACATAGTAATAGAAAATATTTAGCATCCCTTAACTCATTAAATGAATTATTATTCATATCCTAGGGAAAATAAACAAAATAAGGGTGAGATAAAGTGATCTATGAGGGTTACACACAACAAAAGATATATTGAATCAATAAGGCATAAAAAATATAGAAAGATAAATAACTAAAAACAAATTATAATGATATAGGATTAACATACATGCGTATTATATCATTTTATATTAATATTCATCACATTAAAAAAATATATGCTGAGGACCCTAATAATTTAGCTTCTTTAGAAAATTGGAAACATAATATTCTAACGAGGTGAAATATCTTCAATATCTCCCTTAAATATATTCCCTTTTAGTACTCCCAGTTAAAAACTTTCTTCATAAACTAGGGAAAGAAAATATAAGAAATAGGTGAGCTCAGATGCCCAGTAAGGGTAAACAAGGGACATATGTAAGCATAACACGAGAATAATGCTATGAGAAAATGATCTTAACATTAGAAGGTCATACCCTACATATCAAATATCAAAATTAAGTCTCATAAAAGAAATATTGGTAGATCATAAGACATAAATCATAAGGGTGGTAAATCATAATAAATCCATAATGAACCATAAGCTCATGTCATATATGTGTGACACCATTGGAAATATAGAAAAGCATTTGACGTGTCAAGGTTAACTACCAAGACCATCAACATAGTGGATCAGGACACACCCATTTTCCCTCTTTGGATTAAGACACACGTGTTTCCCATAGTAGATCAGGACACACCTATTTAAAATAGTGGATCAGGACACAAATGTTTCCCATATCGTATTTTTACACACCTATTTCCCATTTTTGAGTAGAACACACCTGTTTCCCATTTTGGATTAGGACACACATGTTTCCCACTGTGGATTAGGACACGCTTGTTTCCCCTTGTGGATAAAGGAAACTATCTTGTTTCCCATTATTATCTCATGTGATATAAATATTTACCAAATTAATTTTAGGGAGATATACATCACACCAATCTCATAATAAAATCATACATACATGTTCCATAGGATCATAAAAAATCATCATAACATGACCTATAAAAGATATGGGTTTCTTAAAAATCATATAATAACCCAAGAAATAAAATGGGTATCATAAACATTCCATCATATAATATCCCATAGAAATTATATAAATTTCATAATAATTTCATAAAATTGTAACCTATGAAAATAAGTTGGTTTCAAAATCATATAACCAGTGGATGAGAAATAGGTTTCACATGAATATAACCCATGAAAGAGAAATGAGTTTAATAACCATAATTTCATCAAAACATAAAGCAACCATAGAAATAATATGAATGGAAAAATTGGATAATTTCCAAATAAAGGAATGATTAAAACCAAAATATTCCATCTTATATGGAAAATAATTTAGAAATATCTTTTAAAAAAATAACATGAGGAAAATATCCTTTCTTCTTTGAAAATCACTATTTAAAACATTAAAAAAATTACTTTGAAAATAGATTTGAAAACTTATAAAAAAATATTTGAAAACCATAAAAAAATTTTAAAATCCTTTTCCTTGAAAAGTATCTCAGAATATCATTTTAATCCCATTTTTAAAAAAATGTTTTTTTAATAAAAAATATTTTCGATCAAAGAGAAAAATAAGGTAAGATTTTCATAAAAACAATTTATTAATTATATTAAGAACAAAAGAGTGAAAACATTGTAGTAATACATGAATATATCATGAATATACATAATATTAGAAAATTAATGGGTTTTCCTAATATATAGATCATAATATTTCATTAATGGAAGCATAATAAAAAACAATACTGATAAATGATTAGGTTGTTGCAATAAACTATTACCACCATAGAAACTTTTTATCCTAATCCACATGAAATAATAAAATTAATTGAATCTTAAAATAAAATTAAGGGAAGTATATTCATTACATAAAATTTCAAATGGTATTATACAACTCAAAAAATAATATAGGTGTATAACAAAACATGTGTCTCAAAAAATAAAAATTGAGACAAAATTACCTTTCTGATTTGGAAAATTTTGAATTTTTAAACAAAATGAAATATATATCATTAAATGGATATTTAAATTACCATAAATATAATCTTAATAATCTTATAATACGATAATGTGAATTATATATACCACACAAATGAAACAAGTGGCGAATAAGTCATAAGTCTCACAGAAATAAAAGTGAGACTAGATATTCACTTAATACTTGAGTAACTTTTAAATCATGATATATGTGAAATAATAACATAAATTAAAAATTTTAATATAAAAAAAATATATTAAATTTATTATGTAACAATTAACAGGTTATTAAATAGACCACACAACAGGAATATGTTTTGAATATGGCATATATCTTACCAAAATAAAAGTTTGAGAGAGAAAACCCTTACTATATGGGTAACTTTTGAATCAGGATCCCCGTGAAAGAATAAAATAAAATAAATATCTTTATGTAATTAAATAAATTAAATAAATTATATAACATTTCAGAGGGTAGTATATACCCCACACAAAATAAGTGAGTGGTGAATAGGGTATATGTCTCATGGAAATAAAAACTGAGATGAAATTACCTTACTGTAAGTATTAAATTTCATTGTACATGTTATAAAATCCTATATAACATATATAATCCATTTATAAATCAACAAAATAACCATATTATTATATATAATACCATATATTATTTGTTTCTAACCTTTTATTACCAATTTATTTACAATTCCCTGTTAATGTTATGTTTCAGGTAATAATTGCTTTGTTTTTCTTATATGTTTTGACTTGTTAGCCTTGATCCTATTAATTATATCATGATTTACTTATTTAAAGAATGTAAAAAATGATATTAATATCATATATATTAATCATTTAAGTATTTATAATAATATATAAAAAATTGAAATATGAAATAGAAAACACCGTTCATTGAGACGGTAGGCCGTATGTACGCTTGAACGCTATTTCCGTTTTCTTCACATATTGAAAGAAAGAAATAAAATAAAATATATGTATATATAAATATATATTATAATTCCAATATTATTAATATATCATAAATTTCATATCCATTTACTAAATTCATGTTTAATATATTCCATGTAATGTGTGAATGAATCACATCGCATTGAGGAGAGAGTAGTTGACACCTCCACAAACGAAGTTATCATATTTACACAAAATATAAAGCATGAAGGTATATGTTATATAGTGATTAAATAATAATAAATAATTCATAAATGTCAAAATATATATATATATATATATCATATAAAAATAGAAATTCAGTCATTATTCCTAACCTCAAATGTTGGTAATTGAAGAACGAACAACATCGGTTGATGAGGCGGTAGTCCTCCATACACATGAATGATGATTACATATCCCATTTTATGGAAGTGTTTATGAGTATATGTAGAAATATTAATATAAAAAACATATAATTTTATTTATTATACTGATGTTTTTATGTAGTCATCGTATAATAATATTAGGGGGTGGAAAAATAAGTAAAAACAAAGTTCTTATTGAAGGATGTTACCTCTTCTTTGGGTAACTCATTTTGGTTTACACCAAAGGGATTCCTTGTTTGGATTTATTCCCAAAGTAAGGATTATAGGATTAAGGGAGGTATTTTGGGAGTGTATTTTTTCTAGGTTATTTATGAGCCAAAATGGATTTAGAGGTGTGATGAGAGGAGGAGGAGAGGAGGCATTTTATAATTGGGGAAATGGACACATTATATATTCTTGAAAAGATTTGAGTGCTCCCCACTTTTTACTTGTACTAAAATGATTCAAAATTAAAAATTATAGATCCTTATAGGTGTAATAGTCTCAATATTTACATAAAATACTTTTTAGATATGTTCATCGTCATTTTAACACATTATATTCTAATTTTAATCATTAAGTAAGCTTGTTTTAATCTTAACCACAATAATTAATTTTAATTACATTCACTAATATTTTTGGTAAAAAAACTAAGTTAAACTTATTATATATGATAAATTATTATTATTAAAAATATCTAATCTATTATTCCATATTATAATCACAGAAGAGATAGAAATTAATTTAAAATTAATCCCGTAGACGTGATGAGACAATGATTTTTCCAAGTGAAAAAGTTCAAAAGCTTGAATTTTTTTATATCCAATTTCAATGTGAAATTTGATAAATTTAAATAAATTGTATTGATTTATTTATAATTGATAAAAATATACTTTAAATCCATTTTTTATATGATTTAACTATATAAATAAATTATATGTAAAATTAGTTTTTATTAAAATTTAGTGTTTTTCACTATTCATCAAAAAAATGAAAATTCTTAGAAAAATACAAAAATTAACCCAAAGTAAATTTTTATATTGAACTTATAAAAATTCAGATTATTTTTTCAAATAATTTTTTTAAGGTGTCAAAAATTATATTTAAAATAGATGCGCCATTAAATGGCGGTAAAATTAGGTTTTCAAAGAATACATCTTTTTATTCATAAAATTTCATTTATTCTTATCTTATTCCTATAAAATATATTATATGAGTTTCAAAAAAAATTATTGAATATATAATATATAAATTTTTTAAAAAAAATTCATCAATAGTGGTTTTTATAATTTATTGAGAAAAAATGGTGTTTGTACATGGAAAAATAGTTTTCTTAGAAAAGGAATTTATTTATTTTTAAATAGTTTTTACATTAATTTTAACTAATTGATAACCAAAGGATTCATTTTATATACATTTATTAACCATAGTTTAATAATTTATTTAATATCATTCATATCTTCCATTCTAACAGTTATGTGATAATTATAATAATATTTTAATAATAATATAAATAGTATATTATACTTTGGTAAAACTCAGTCTTGAGTGTAATAAAAGTTATCAAAGGGACACAATATTTTGTGTTACATAAGAAAAAATAGTGATGTGTGAACTGAAAGGTAATTTAAGTGTTGTGTGTAGTGAAATATTAACTTGTAATTGCATATAACACAATCAAAACATAGATATTTTGTATAATATAAGATATATTCATTATTTGGTGAAATGAAAAATATTGAAATGATTAAATATATTAGAAACCAAATATTTCACAAAATCTTGATGTGTTACATTCTACCCCCTTAAAATATATTTCACACTCAAAATTCTCCTTGTTTTTCAAAGGATTAATCCTTGAATGTTTCTTTATTAGAAACTCACATAGTAGAAATGAATACTAAAACTTCCTTTAAAAATGGAATGTTGAAACCATAATGGTTACCCAAAGTCACTCATAACTAGGTTTTCATATAGAAGAACATAAGTGACAAGTTAAAACTTGGACATCGAAGAGAAATATAACTATCAAGTTCTGATGGAGAGTTATAGAGAACATGGTAATAAGAAAGTTAATGGTCAAAAATCCATAACCTAAAGAGGCTTGTAAAAGGTCATTGATATCATCAAAAATGACGATAACATGATAAAATTTTATTTCAATACCCTTTTTCCTAATATTTAAGAATTTTCATGATAATATATACTTACATTATTTCTATAAAACCACACCCATTATTGTTCATTGATTAATTTTCACTTCATATCTTACTCTAGGAAATGATGGTGGATTTTTCATTCTTGAGAAACTAATCGATCATGAGGCAATGATAAGTCATTCCATCTATCAGTAGTTGAAACCACTGAAAAAAGTTTTATCGCAACTTATCCAAAATTTCTAAATCCTAAAATGGAGAGATAATACTTTAATCTATAAACCTCATCCATTGTTTAACTTAAACAATTCCAAAAAATGGTTAACCATATAAACCTTACAAAACAAAATTCACCCTTTATTCCTTAAATAATTTCCTATCTTATACAAAAAAAAATTATTAGAAACTTGGGTTCATCCTTCCACAAATAGAATATTAAATTCAATTTTATTATTCCAAAATCCATGTAAAAGGCGATAATCACAAGTAACTTCACTAAATGATGAAAAAAAATATTTTCATAGGGATTATTCATACAAAATCAAACATGGACTTCCAAACTGGGGGGGGGGGGAGTGTGCCCAAATTATCATGATTCAATTAATCAATTATTACTTATTAATATTTCCCTTTTTCATTTGTATTCTAAGGTTACTGTGGATTATAATGAATATTATACCTAGGATTAGGTAATTGATTCTAATAATTCCTAAACTCCTTGCTGTTGAAACACTAGTGTGCGGGTGGTGCATTAGTTTGAATTCTATTATCTTCCATTACATTAACTGTCGCATTAATCATATTTCTACATTCACAGATTTTATGACCTCCATTTCCATATTTAAAGAGTCTCCCAGTTATATTCATGAAATTCCCTTTATGATTCTGCCCACATTCTTGGAACACATATGTAAAAAATATATTTTCACAATTTGAGTTGTCATGAGACTCAGCCTTCCTTTTTATATCAAAACCAGATTAATGGTGGGAATATCCAATTTTTATTTCTACCTTCAGTGAACATTTAACAACTTCTTCATAACTACTAAAGTCTCTTATATCTAAGGCTAATCTAATCCTTGTATTTAGGACACTAAAGAATAAATCATTTTTTCTTTCTGGGATGATGATAAAACCATAAGCGTACCTTGAAAGTCTTGTAAAATTAGCTTCATAGGTACTAATATATTCATCATCCTTTTAATTTAACTCAATAAATTCATTATCCATTTTTTTCATAGAACATGAGGCATGTAATTAATAAAAAAATTATCCCCTGAAAATATTCCCAATCCATAGATTCAATTTATTATTTTTCCCTGATGTTATTAACAAGATTCCACCACTAATCTGCTTCAACTTATAAATGATATGAATCCAAAATAATTTTTTTTCATGCTTAGAGCATTGAATATTGGATAATATATTTTTAGTGGTATTGATCCATGTCTAAGAAACTAGTGAATCAGTGGATCCACTGAAATATAGTGGGCGTTGCCTCATGAAGTACTCAAAAGAACATTATTCCCTTCATTTATCATTTAGAATTTCAATATGATTCATAGATTGGGAAAGTTGTTGGATCATATAAAAAAGACTTTCCATTCTATATCCCATATAATTTGGTTTCTCTATAGTAAAATCATATCATTTTACATTCCATTAATCATTGAAACATTTCCTTTAGGTTCTAACCATTGACTAAAATAGACAATCATAACAAGCGCATCAGTCATGATAGAAGAAAACCACATTATCATGAAAAATTAATTATATTATCTCTTAATCATAACACCCAATACTTTAATCTATAACACCTTTGGCTTATCCTTAGATAATTCCTTTGTTATATCCTTAGAAATATCTCTAGGGATCTCATTAATGTTTTCTCATCCTAGTTTCCAAAGGTTAGCTAAAACTGTCCTTTTATACCAACACTAATAACCCATGCTTAAAATAACTAGATATTACATCATTTTAGATGATTATTTAGTACATTACAAAAATAAATTCTAGAGGACCATAATAGTTTAGTGTCTTTAGAAAATTGGAAACATAATTTTCTAGCTTGGGGAAATATATTAAACATATCCCTAAAACATATTCTCTTTTAGTAATCCTACTTAAAACAATTTTTCATAACCAAGGGAAAGGAAAAATATGAAATGGGTGATCATAGATGCTCAGTAGGGGTAAAAAGGGAGATATAGAAGCAAAACATGAGAATAAGGGTATGAGAACATGATCTTAACATTAGAAGATTATACCCTACATATCAAAGATCATAATCAAGATTCCTGGAATATATATTGGTTGTTCATAAGACATGAATAACAAGGGTGAAAAATCATCACAAATCAATCATGAACCATAAGATCATGTCGTATATGTGTAGAACTATTATAACTATCGGAAACCATTTCATGTTTCAAGGTTAACTACCATGGCCATCAACCCAGTGGATCATGACACACCTATTTCCCATTTTTGGATCAGGACACACCTATTTACCATAGTGGATGAGGACACACCTATTTCCCACACTGGATCAGGACAAACCTATTTAAAATAGTGGATCAGGACACACCTATTTCCCAATTTGTATTAAGACACACCTACTTCCCATTTTGGATCAGGACACACTGATTTCCCATTGCGGATTAAGAAACACTTATTTCCCCTTATGGACCAAGCCTACTGACTTGTTTCTCATCATCATATTATGAGATAAAAATCTTTACCCAATTAATTGGAGGGAGATATAAATCCCATACATCACATAAAAAATCATATATATGTGTGCCACAAAATCATAAACAATCATTATATTATGACCCATAAAAAGTGATAAGTTTCATAAACATTATATCATAACCCATAAAATAAAATGTGTATAATAAAAATGCCATCATATCATATCTTGTGGAAAAGATATAGGTTTCAAAAAAAATTCATCCAAGAATAACCCTTGAAAATAAGTGATTTTAAAAAGAGTATAACTTTTGGAAGAGAAATAAGGTTTAAAAACATATATCCCATAAAATGGAAACGGGTTTCATAACCATAATTCCATCAAAACATAAACCATTAATTGAAATAATAGGAATGGAAAATTTGGATAATTTACCCCAAAAGGCATGAGTAACACCAATAGTTTTCATCATTTATTTAAAATAATTTCTAAAGTCTTTTTAAAAAAACTTCTTAAGGAAAACATCCTTTCTAATTTAAAAAACAATTTTTTAAAACATTAAATATTTTGGGAGTTTTATTTGAAAATATCATAAAAAATTATAAAGGAAGCTTTGAAAACCCTAAAAAAATAAAAATCCATTTTAATTGAAACTTTTCTCAAAATATCATTCTAATAGAAATATTGAATTTTTTTTGAAAACATAGTTTAAAAAAATAGATTTCTGACCGAAGAGAGAAATAATGTTAGATTTTCTTAAAAATATTTTATTAATTATATTAAGTATGAAATATTGAGAAAATGTTACTAATACATGAATATTTAATGAATAAACCTTTAATAATAAATTTCAAGGGTGTTCTTGAAAGATGGTTCATAAGATTTCATCAATTGAATCATAATCATAAACAATCTTGGAAAAAAGATGAGATTATTGCAATAAACTCCTACTACCTTAGAAACATTGAATCCTAATCCCCAAGAATTAATAACATTACACGAATCTTAAAATATAATTAAAGGAATAAAATTCAAGATATCAAAATTCAAATGATAATATATACACCTCACAAAATAATATAGGTGTATAACAAAATGTGTGTCCCAAGGAAGGAAAATTGAGACAAAATTACCCTACCGATTTGGTAACTTTTGAACTATAAAACACAATGAAATATAGATAATAAAATCGATATGAAAATAACCTTAAATATAATTATAATAATCATAAAATAAATTAATTTTTAGTATATACACCCCACAAAATAAACTATTAGTGAATAAGGAATAAGTATCATAGAAATAAAAGTGAGACTAGAAATCCCCTTACTACATGATTAAAATTTTTATAGTGAGATTAGTGAAAGAATAAAATCTATTGAAACTTTTAATATCATTAAATAAATTAAATTCATTATATAACATGTCAAAGATCAGTATATACCCCACACAACAAGAAAAAAGGGTGAATATAAGATATATCTTACGAAAATAAAAGCGAAAAGAGAAAACCTTTACTACATGAGAAACTTTTGAATCATGATCCCCATGAAATAATAATATTAGTTAAATATTTATATATAATTAAATAAATTAAATTAATGATGTAACATTTCATAAGGATGTATATACACCACACAAAAGATGCGAGTTGTGAATATGGCATGTATCTCACAGAAATAGAAAGTGAAATTAAATTCCATTAACCTAAGTCTTGAATTTATTTCTACACATTCAAAAATAATATATAATAAATATAAGATTATTATAAATCTAGAAAATAACCATATTTTTATATATAATACCATATATTATTTTTTTATGACCTTTTAAAACCCATTTATTAACAATTCCATGTTAATGTTATGTTTCTGGTAATAACCGCTTTGTTTTTCATATAATTTTGAATTGTTATCCATGATTCTATTACTTATATAATGATTTAAATATTTCAAGAATTTAAAAAATGATTCAAATATCATATATATTTTGAATATAATTTTTTATAATAACCTATAATATATATATATATATGAAATGGAACACACCATTCATGGAGATGGTATGATGTACATACACATGAATACCGTTTCCATTTTCATGTATTATTGAAATAAAGGTAGTAAATTACATATATGTATATATATATTATAATTATAGTATAATTATTATTTCATACATATCATATATTTTTACTAAACACATCCATAATACATTCCATCTAAGGTGTGAATGAATCACATCGCTTTGAGGAGGCGGTAGTGCACACGTCCCCAAACAAAGTTATCTTACTTACCAAAAATGGAAATCATAAAGATATGTGTTAAATAATAATTAAAAAAGTATATATAAATAATAAATATCATTTATATGTCATATAAAAACTTAAATTCTTTCATTATTTCCAACCTTGAAAGGTGGAAATGGAATAACGAACGACATCATTTTTCAAGATGACAATATTCCATACACAGAAATAATGATTTTGTATCTATTTTGATGAAAGTGTGTGTGTGTGTAGGTATAAAAATTAATATAACAACATATCATTATATTTAGGATACTCTGGTTATTTTTTAATCTTTTAATAATAATATTTTAGGGGGTGTATAAATAAATAAAAACAAAGTGCTTGTTGAAGGATGTAACCTCTTCTTTGGGTAACTCCTTTGGGTTTGCACCAAATGGTTTCCAAGGATAGATTTATTCAAAAAGGGAGGATAATAGTATGAAATTAGGGAATTTGGGAGTTAATTTGGGCTGGGGTTTGATGATACAAAATGGCATGAGAGGTGTGATGAGAGGAGGAGTGGAGTCCTTTTTATAAGTGGGGAAATTGACACATTTGGTATTCTTGAAACAATTTGAGTGCTCAATACCTTTTATTTGTCCCAAAATGGTTAAAAATAACCATTACATATTCTTATAGGTTTAATGGTATATATATATCCATTAAATAATTTTTATACATGTGTAGGGTCATTTGTTCACCTTATATTCTAAGTCTAATCATCAAGTAAGTTTATTTTTACCTTTATCATCGTAATTATTTTTTATTACATTCACTTTTTTTTTGTAAAAAACTAAGTTGGATTTTTTAGGAATTATATATTATTATGATTAAAAATATGGGATCAATTTTTACAAATCAAAATATAAGAAGTGGTAGAAATTAATTTAAAATTAACCCATCACATAGGATGAGAAGATAGGTTTTTAATTGTAAAAAGTTCAAATGTTTGAAATGTTTTTATTTCCAATTTCAATGTAAAATTGGTTTCAATAACCTAAATTGTTTTAAGTGATGTATAATTAACAAAATTATACTTTCAATTTAATTTAAAATTTAATTTAACTATATAAAAAAATTAGATGAAAAGTAGTTTTAATTTAAAAATCAGTGTTTCTTCACTATTCATCACAAAATGAAACTTCATAGAAAAATATAAAAAATCCCCCCAATGTAAATTTTTATATACAAATTTAAGAAATGATATTAATTTTTGCAAATAAAAATTATAAAATTTTCAAAAAGTTTATTTAAAACAAGCACACCATTATAAGGTGGTAAAATTACTTTTTAGAAAATACAT
The DNA here is from genome assembly GCA_963277665.1 of Viscum album. Classification (NCBI taxonomy): domain Eukaryota; kingdom Viridiplantae; phylum Streptophyta; class Magnoliopsida; order Santalales; family Viscaceae; genus Viscum; species Viscum album. The sequence continues at coordinate 2,022,748,603 of OY728127.1, forward strand.
CTTTTTATTCATAAAATTTAATTTATTATTATCTTATATATATCAAATATATTGGATGAGTGTAATTTTTTTATTAAATATATAATAAATAAATTTTATTGGAAAAATTTATCAATAGTGGTTTGTCTAATTTATTGCGATAAAATGGTGTTTGTACATAGAAAAATTGTTTTCTTAGAAAATAAATTTCCTTATTTTCAAATAGTTCATACTTTAATTTATTGATAATTGATAAAAAAAGGTTTCATTTTATATACATATGTAAAATATAGTTTCATAATTTACTCAATATCATTCATATCATTCATTCTAACAACTAGGAGATACTTATAATTATATTTTAATAATAATATTAATAGTATACTGTAGTTCTATAAAACTCGGTCTTGTATGTAACAGAATATGACATCCCAGGTAAATAAAGAATATGAATTTTAATATTTATTAATATTTTTGAATTGAATATTAATTTTAATTTAAAGGGTATTCCCTATTAGATGGCGTACTCGACACATGAAAATGAGTTTTTCCAAAATCTTATGTTGCACACAAGGTTGAGTCATACTAAAAATAATAATAATAATATAATATTTTTAAATGGTACTTAACACTCCATCATTGTATTGGAGAGAATTAACAGAACTAACCATATTATGATTTCACATGTTTTTTAAATGTTTTTACATTTATCCAATAAAATTTAGAGGCTTAAAATGAGAATAAATCAAATTTTAAGCCAAAATACTCTAATATTTTTAAAAGGCAGTTTTACCACCTTTTGATCGAGAACCCTATTTTAAATATAGTTTTTTTTCTTCAGTTTTATATGTTCCATTTGAAAAAATAAACTTCTTATTTATAATTGGGTCACCAACATTTACATTTGTTAAAGTTTTGGTATTTTTCTGATAAAGATCATTTTTTAATGAATAGTGAAAAATATTGCATTTTAAGTCAAAACTGTCTTTTCATCTGATTTATTTATATGGTTAGATTATCTATTCTAATTGGTTTTAAAATGTAATTATATTCTGTTTTTATCATTTAATATAATTTTTTTCCATTATAAGTAATTTAACTTTTTAATTAGACATAAACACATGTTAATGTTTTGATAGTTATTGCCTCCTAAAACCCCGCTTTTTGGTTTTGACAACATGAATTAATTTTAAATTAATTTCTTCCACATGTGTGTTTTTAATTTGAAAAAATGGATTCCATATTTTTAATAATTAGGTAAAATTTGTTTAAATAGGTCCCTTTTATTTTTAGACATTATTAATAGAAAATTCAGAAATTATTTTATTTATCATGGTTAAAGGGTAAATCTGGTAAATAATGGTAAAAAATAATATTATATTAATATAAAACTACCTTAAACAGGTCCAAATGCAATTTTATGATATATTTACGACCATTGGAATCCTTGGTTTTATTTTGGGACCCCATGGAGCCTCTTTTATGTGAAAATGACATTTTATAAGAATTAATTTAAAGTAAAGAAAAATGTATCATAAAAATGTATCTTTTTAGTAAACTAATTTTTTTATGGAGTTAAATAATAGATAATTTCAACCAGTAAGAGTGATTATAAATATATAAATATTACACACATCATTTTATTTTATTTATAATTTTTTGACGTCATATAAATAATTTTATTTATGACACAATGATGATGTAGTGATTACCTTATTAATGAACAATTTAAATAAATGAGATTATAAATATTAAAATAAATTTATTTTGAAACTTTTTATTCCATACAAGAATTTTATAGATGATTATTACATCTTATAATTTATTTAATGATTTTTTTAGAAATAATCAAGTTATTATGGATTTTTAAAAAAGTCATGATACGAATAGAATAAAAATTGACATGAATGTGTATTTAAAAATAATAATATTTTATTAAATTATATAATAGTAATAAAATTTAAAATTCGTCCAAATGACTTAGATAATGTTGGAAATGTCATTAATTAAAAACTTGAGGTTCTATTTTCCTTTTATGGTAACTTTATTAACCATATAGTTTGAATACACTATAAGACAAGGTAAGAGTTAAATTAGTTAACTTAGGGTTAAAGCTAATTGGTAAGGTTAAATTTGATTCCAAAACATGTCTAAATCCTATTTATTTAGATTATTTTCAACAATAATCATAATATCTTATAATTAAATGATTTTTTAACATTTTTAAAATCGAAATTTAGTTTAAAATGAAATAATATTTCCAGACATTCATAAAGTACCCCTCCTATCTCTTATAAAAGGACACCACCTATAACCAATTACTCACTACTATGAAGCCCCTTGAATCATAAAAACTCTACCCCAATAATCTCCAAACATCCCTATATTCATCATAAAATACTTACCTTAGGTAGAAGGAAATTCATGTAATCCTTTTGGCTCATAACAAAGGGAATTACCTATTTTAAGAGGCAACTTCTTCTCTAAAGTTCCTTTCTAATATTTGACTTCTTCACTCCCTATTCTATTATAATTATTTGATTACATAAATAAAATTATCATAGATATAAAAGTATGTTTTTATGATAAGTATTCAAAAAATACATACACACGCCTCTATCTAATGGATACGAACATACTGTTTCTGTGAACGACGAACTACTGCCTCACGAAATTATGTCTGTTCGATTTTCCCCTACCACCTCTCATGGTGGAAATTGTGATGGAAATATATTTATATATGATATATATTATGTTTATATTGTCTTTATTTTTCTTTATTTTATATTTACAACATACTTTTATGCTTTTAATGATGTGTAAACACAATAATTTTATTTGAGGAAGTGCAGACTATCACCTCCTCAAAGTGAAATGACTCATTCATGCCATAAATGGAACATATAAAGGATATAGTTAATGAAATTATGTCACATATATAAAATATTATATTATACTTCAATTATAATATACCTAAGTATCATTATTTTTTCATTCCTTTGAATATGAAATAGATATAAAAGTAACATTCATGCGTACGTACGACTTACTGTCTCCATGAACGGTGAATTTCATTTCATATCTCCAAATGTTGTAGAATATTATAAATACATATATACTATATATATATATATTATATATTAATAATATTATAGAGATAATGGACTTTTGAAAACATGAAAAAATTGTAATTATAACAGGATCATTTTCGACTCAAGTACCCAATATCGACAAAATGACCGATATTAACTTAAATAATTATGTAATTTTTTTAACTTGGTAATAAGTGATATAAAAGAAATAATAAACTTGAAAAAGGTTCTGAAGAAAGTAGAAATTATATTAAATTTATTATTCAATAAATTAAAGAATGAACTAGTCAATTCCTATGATAAGTAAGATACTTTGTCTCAATCTCCTTTCATTGAGGCATATTTTGAAAATATACACCTCCTTATTTTATACAGTGTATAATAAAGCCCTTTGACATTTAATTTCATTTAAATGGAATTTTTTTGTACAAATTTTTTTACTAAATTAAAGAAGGAATGCTTTTAACATATGGAACAACAATGACATCTCCACCATCATAATCGTTATTTGGATTCCTCTATAAGACTTAATGTTTTTAAAAGGAAAAGAAATACCCTATTCCGTTTCAGGTGTTTTGTTAATGAAAATAATTTTTGAAAGGGATTGAGTATTTCAATATCTTGAAATGATTTTCCTGTGATCTCAAATGAAATATTATTAGTGAAATGTTGATATTTCAATATTTTATGAATTATGATTAAATAATGGTACTTTAACATTTTACAGGGGGTTACGTGATAAACCAATGATGGGTGGTTACGTGACAAACCAAATGATGGGTGGTTTCATGATAAACCAAGGAAAAGTGGTTACGTTATAACCTCCAATTCACTGTGTATGTAAGTTGAATGTATGACTATTCCATTTAGTGATATGTGTGGAAGTTGACCATATGATTATTCCATTTAAGTATGTTTATATCCCATGTTACCTTATGTTATATATGTTTCTTTCTATAGGCTATATGGTAATATTTTAGTTACAAAAAATGTTAAGCAATGAGATTATATTTAGTGAAGTGTTTTTTCTACTTCTTTAGGGTGAAAAGTATTAATTTATGATAAAGTATTCATGTTTTACATTTTGTTTTGAAAACTAAGAGTTTCTCTTCTTTATGTATCCCTTAATTTGTTTTTTATGCTCATCCCATGTTTTTGAAATGTTTTCACATGACATAAAGTAGTATAGGGTCAAGGATGGGATCATGGAAAATTCATGCTATTTAAATCATGGAAGAAAACATGTTTTTTAAGAGTTTTTACTTTATAAAAAATGGATACTGAGTAGAAGTGTCTACATGTAATATTCAAGTTGTTATGTGGAATTTATGACCTAATTCCTTATAACTCTAAACCATAAAAGATCCTCAATGTGAATTATTAACTTAATTCAAGATTATGTAATGTTTAAGGATGGGGAAATACAGTTGGTATTAGAGGTTGGTTTAGATAACTTTATCAGTTAAGATTTTGTTGATTGAAAATCAAGAAATGATTTTTACATTATGGTAAAATTTAAATGATATAGAATTTGAAGATTACCATGTTTCTTAGTCTAATATATGTTTGGAAGGAATGCCTAGTAGAATAACCTACCAAATCAGCATCCAGAGATGGTTGGAATTGGATCTGAATTTTTTTTAATGTGATGAATCATTTGACTCAGGTGATAAATGGAGGTAGTGTCCATGCACGAGATCAACCAGATCAACCGGAGATGAACATGTTTATAGTAGAGCATTTCATGTGGCAAAATCCCCTATTATTTAATGTATCATCTGGCCATATTCAAGATGAAGAGTGGATCAAATCACTAGAAAATATTTTTTTAGGTCATGGGGTGTAAAGAAAATCAAAATGTTAGACTTTCAATTTAATTTTTTGAAATAGAATCCAATCAGTGGTGGTAAATGGTTAAAAATATCAAGGACAATGAGGAGATATATGATATTTCTTGGTAAGAATTCAAAGGTATGTTTCTTGAGGAATTTTTTCCTAAGACAGTTTGACTTAGGATGGAAAAAAACTTTTGTAATTGAGGTAAGAGGATGACTCAGTCGCTAATTACGAATCAAAGTTCACTTGACAGGAAAGGTATGCTTCTAATTTCATCTGAGATCTTGGTAGTAAGATAATTGGGTTTTACTCAATATTGAATCTGTGATATTAAAAGTCATTAACCTCTCATGAATTGAAAATCTATGATAAACTTGTTACATGTCCTAAGAAAGTAGAAATGGAGTTTTCTGATGATCAGGTGTTCCATGAGAGAAAGAAAAAGAAGAGGTCCAGTTGGAAGGAAAAATGAAAGTATTCATCAAAGAATTATGGAGGTATGAAAAATAAATTTCCATCTTGTGAGACGTGTGGTAAAATGCATCCTGGAGAATGTATCTCAAAATTTGGAAAGTGCTTACAGTGTGGTAGGACTGGTTATATTACTTGTAACTGTAAATAATATGACCAAACATGTAATGAAAATCCAGTGGTAAGGTGTTTTAGCTACAATGAGTTTGGTAATTATGCCAATGTGTGTCCAAAGTTAATTACTTAGGGCGAAAACTAGATAGATCAAAAGTAGAAGGGTGTGGAAAAATATTTTTCTACTACTACGGTTAATGTTGGACCATAAAATGAAGTGGTATTAGGTACATTGTTTTTTCAAATTATACCAATGTGTTGTTTGATTGAGGATCTACTAAATTGTTCATTTTTGAGAAATTTTTGGGTAAATTTGGAATTCCACCTCATGAAATGAATCCAAAACTTAAGGTAAAAACAACCGGGAAAAATGTGGAGGAAAAAATAAATTATAAAAATCTTCCCATCCTTATTTGTGGAAATATCTTACATGGAAACATTGGTTTTTCCTTTAGTAGGTTTTGATATTATTTTGGGATTGGATTGGCTTTCTGTTTACTATGCTAAAATTGACTGAAGAGATAAAGAGGTTTCCTTTCTAAAATAATTTCAATTTGTGTAAAAGAATGAACCCTTCACTCTAATAACATATCAGGATGGTAAAAAACTTGTGAATGATGTAAATGAACGTTACATTGTAAATATTGTTGAAAACCAAGGAACTGTTCAGATTAATGATGTTCTAGTTTTAAATGAGTATCTTGATGTTTTTACTGATGAGTTTCCTAGTATTATACTTGATCATAAAGATTAATTTTTTGTTGACTTAGGTCCTGATGCTAATACAATTTCTAAACCCCCTTATTGAATGGATAAAATTGATATTTTATATTTAAAGAAACAATTACAAGAGTCGTTAGATAATGGTTTCATTCAACTTATCACATCCCTGTGGGGTGATCCAGTCTTGTTTGTTAAAAATAAAGATGGCCTAATGAGACTTTTCATTGATTATTGAGCATTGAATAATATCGCTATTAAGAACAAGTATCCTTTGCCTCATATCAATCATTTGTTTGATCAGATCCTGGGAGCTCAGTAGTTTTCAAATATTGAATTGAGGTTGGGGTACCATATGTTGAATGTAAATGAAGCATACATTACAAAGACCAAATTTCATACTAGATATGGAAATTATTAATTATTAGTTATGCCATTTGGGTTAACCAATGCACCTTTTCTATTTATGAATCTTATGAATAGATCTTTGTAGAGTTCATGGATATGTTTGTGGTTGGTTTTATTGATGATATATTGGTACATTCCAAAAGTAAATTGGAACATGAAATTCATTTATGGTTCACCTTGAAATCCTTAAAGGAAAATAAATTTTATGGGAAATTTAGAAAGTGTGAGTTTTGGTTGCATCAAATTTCATTCCTTGGTCATATTGTTTCTAAAGATGGCAGAACTATTGACCCTTCTAAAACAAAAGTTGTCGATGAGTGCCCAAGACCTACCAATATCATATATATCTTTAGTTTTCTTGGTTTGGCATACTATTATTGATGGCCTGTTGAAATGTTTTCACCATTATCTATCCCACTGAATAAGTTAACTCAAAATGATGTTAAATTTATCTAGAAAAAATAATTTGATGATTGTTTTCATGAATTGAATGAATGATTGGTGAATACTCCAGTTTTGGCCTCACCTTCTAGAAATAGTGGATTTATTATCAATAGTTATGTTTCTTTGAAAGAAATTGGTTGTGTCCTAATGAATAATGATTAGTTAATTTCTTAGGAATCATGTTAGTTGAAAATTCATGAGTTAAATTACCCTACACATGATTTGGAATTAGTTTCTATTGTTTTTTATTTAAAAATTTAGAGGCATCATTTTTATGGCATAAAGTGTCAAATATATATTTATCACTAAATTTTGAAGTATATATTCACTCAGAAAGAATTATACATGTGACAGAGAAGGTGGATATAATTAATCATGGATTATGGTCGCATGATCTATTTTCATCCCGTAAAGGCAAAAAATGGATGCCGCTTTGATTCTAAAGGGTCATGCTGCATTAAAGATTCTATGTTTAGAATGAGATCCTTTGGTTTATGATTTGATGAATTTTGGAATTGAAGTTCTTGGTGTAGGGAATAGATCTTTTTTGTTTTAGGTGTTAGTGAAATCGTCTCTATCAGACATAATTATGGAAGTGCAGAAGGAAGAAAGTGAATTACAGAAAAAGGTATAATTGGTTCAGAAGGTTATGTTGCATGAATTTAACATTGATAAAGATTTTATTTTGAGATTTAGGAAGAGATTTTGTGTTCCTCGTGATTCATAATTAAAGAAATAGTTATTATGTGAAGCTCATAATTCTCCATTTTCATTTCATCCGGGTATCACTAAGATATACATAGATCTTGAGGAGTATTACTAGTGGGATGGAATGAAAAAAGATATTGGTAACTTTACTAGGATGTTTTTGACTTGTCAACAGGTTAAATTAGAGTGAAATTTATAAAAAGGGATGCTTCAGCCTTTACAAGTGCCATAGTGGAAATTGGAAAATATATCCATGGAATTCATTGCGGGTTTACAGAAGACATCTCAAGGTAATAATTCAATTTGTTTTATTGTTGATCGATTGACTAAATCTTTTCATTTCCTTCATATTTGACATAATTTTTCTCTAGATTAACTTTCTCTATTTTATGATAAAGATATAGTTATGTTTCATGGAGTTCCCCTCTCCATTGTATTTGATCATGATCTGAGGCTCACTTCTAACTTTTGGAAAGTCCTTCAAAATTCGTTGGGTACTGAATTAAATTTTAGTACAACTTTTCATACTTAATCATATGGGTAGTTAGAACGAACAATTTAGACATTGGAAGATATTCTACGTGATTCTTCCATGGATTACCAGGGAAGTTGGGACCAACATCATTATTTTTTTTGAGTTTTTTTATAATAACAGTTTTCATTCCAGTATACAGATGGAACAATTTGAGGTATTATATGGAAAGTGGTGTTAAACTCCAGCTTTCTGGGATGATGTAGGTGAAAAAAAGGTTATGGGACCAGAATTGGTGGAAGAGATGGTAGAGAAAGTTTAGTTAATTCAGAAGCACAAGATAACATCTGAAATAAGGTAGAAAAGTTATGCAGATAACTGAAGGTAAGATACTTCATTTGAGGTAGGTGATCATGTCTTTCTCAAAGTTTCTCTATGGAAAAGTGTGATATGTTTTGGTAAGAAGGGAAAGTTGAGTTTGAGGTTCATTAGACCATATGAAATCATAGATAAAGTTGGATCAGTTGTGTATAGAGTGGATTTACCCCATGTTTATCCTAGGTACATAATTTTTTTCACATTTTGGTTTTGAAAAAGTATATGAAATCCATCTCATCTTTTGAGTTGAGATGTAGTTTAGTTTGAGGAGAATATTTCTTATGAGGAACAACCAGCCTAGATTCATAAACAAAGAGAGAAAGTGTTGTAGAATAAGATAATTCATTAGGTAAAGGATTTTTGGAAAAACCGTATGCTTGAAGAGGCAACATGAGAATATGAAAATTCTTTTAGAGATAAATACCCCCACTTATTTGATAAGTGAATAGAATTGTGGGGACTCAATTCCCAAAAGGGGGGAAGGATGTAACATCCTAAGTAAATAAAGAATATGCCTTTTTCATATTTATTAATATTATTAATTAAATGTTAATTTTAATTTAAATGTGATTCTATGTTAGATTTCGTACTTGACACGCTATAATGGGATTCTCTTAAATCTTTTGTTGCACACAAGGTTGAGTCATACTGAAAACAAACAATATAATATTTTTAAATGGTTGTTATCTCCTAGACATTATATTAGAGGGAATAAACAGAGCAAAATATATTATTATTAAACATGTTTTTTAATTTTTTTACATTTATCCAATAAAATTAAGAGGCTAAAAATGAGAATAAATCTAATTTTAAGCATAAATAATCTTATGTTTTTAAAAGAAAGTTTTTCCGCCTTCTAATGGCGAACCTTTTTTTTAAATATATTTTTTGTAAATTTTATATATTAAATTTGAAAAAATAAATTTCTTATTTTGAAGCCGGGAATCAACATTTACTTTGGGTAAAATTTTGGTATTTTTCTGATAAAGTTCATTTTTTGATGAATAGTGAAAAATACAGCTTTTTAAGTCAAAACTGTCTTTTCATATCAATTTTTTATATGGTAAGATTTTATTTTTAATTAGTTTTAAACTATAATTATATTATTATTTTATCATTTAATACATTTTTGGTCATTTTAAGTAATTTAATATTTTAATTAGACTTAAAAACATGTCAATATTATGATAGTTATTACTTCTTGAAAACCTGTTTTTTGGTTTTGACAACGGGAATTAATTTTAAATTAATTTCTTCAAATTATATGTTTTGAATTTGGAAAAATGGATTAAATATTTTGAATCATGAGGTCCAAATTGTGTAAATAGGTACCTTTTTTTAGACATTGTGAATAACAACTTCAATCATTATTTTATTTACCATGGTTAAAGGGTAAATCTGGTAAATAAGGGTAAAAAATAATTTTATAATAATATAAAACGGCCTTAAAACATTTAGAAATACTATTTTATGATATATTTACGATAATGATAATCCTTGGGTTGATTTTAGTACCTCATGGAGCCTCTTTGATGTGAAAATGACATTTTATAAGAATTAATTTAAAGTAAAGAAAAACACAACATTAAAATGTGTCTTTTAGTAAAATAATTTTTATATGGGGTTATATAAGTAATAAATTAGCTATAAATAGTAATTATAAAGATAAAAATATTTCCTACATCATGGTATATTATTTATAATTTTTAAACATCAGATAAATAAATTTATTTATGACACATTTATGATGTTGTCATTACCTTATAAATGGACGATTTAAATAAATGAGATTATAAATATTAAAATTAATTTATTTTGAAACTTTTTATTCTATAAAATAATTTTATGGATGATAATTAATTATTATATTTTATTTATTGAAGTTTTTTTTAAATAATAATGTTCTTATATATTTTCTAAAAAGTCATGATATGAATAGTAAAAAAATTGACATAAATGAGTTTTTAAAACAAATAATAATTTATAAATTTATATATGATTATTAAAACTCTAATATTCAGAAATAGGATATAGATAATATTTTAAATGTCATTAATTAACCACTTGAGGTTATATTGACATTTTATGGTAACTATATTAACCATATAGTATGAATACATAAGAAGACATGGTTGGAGTTAAATTAGTTAACTAAGGGTTATATCTAAATAATAAGGTTACATTTTAAACCCAAAATTTTCTAAAACCTATTGGTTAAAAGGAATTATAAGAATACACATCTTATATTCAAATTAAATGAGTTTTGGACCTTTTGAAAATCGAAATTCAGTTTATAATAAAATAATCTTTGAAGACATTCCTAAAGTACCCCTCCTCTCTCTTATAAAAGTCCACCACCTCTAACCCCTTACTAATACCTTTAAATACACTTGGATCATCCAAAATCTATGCCAATAAGATCTTAAAATACCTCTCCTCCTCCTAAAATCTTTACCTTAGGTAGAATAAAATTCAAGAAATCCTTTTAGCTCAAATCCAAAGGAGTTACCCGTTTTGAGGTAGCATCTTCTCTAAAGTTCCTTTCCAATATTTTACTTCTTCACTCCCTATTATATTATTATTCCTTTATTACATAAAAAAAAGTATCCTAAATATACTAGGATGTTTTTACAATAATTATTATAACTACACTTACACACACCTCCATCTAATTGATGAACGGTGAACTACTACCTCATGAGACAATGATAATTCGATTTTCCCCTACCACCGCTCATGGTAGCCATTATGATGGAACTGTATTTATATATGTTATTAATTGTGTTTATATTGTCTCTATTCTTCTGTAATTTTTATTTATAACATACCCCTATGCATTTCATGATGTGTAAATACGATAATTTCATTTGAGGATGTGAAAACTACCGCCCACTGAAAGTGATATGACATGTTCATGTCATACATTAAACGTATAATGGATGGAGTTAATGAACTAATATAACATATATAAAAAAATTATTATAATTTAATTATAATATACCTATGTATTATTATGTTTTCATTCCATTAAATATGAAATAGAAATGAAAGTAGTATTTATGCGAATGTTCGGCTTACCGTCTCCATGAACAATGCATTTCATTTCTTATCTCCAAATGTTAGGGAATATTATAAATATATATATACAGGATATATATGATATATAAGAATAATATTCTAGAGTTTATGTACTTTTTACCACATTGAAAAATTGTAATTATAACAAGATCATTTTTGACTCAAGTACCCAATATCGAAAAAATGAACGATAGTAACATAAATAATTATGTAAATTTTATAACATGGTAATAAGTGATAGAAAAGGAATTATAAAATTGAAAAACGTTTTTTATAAAGTATAAATTTACTTATGTTTATTATTTAGGAAATTAAATAATAAACAAGTCAAGTCAGACATGAGGTAAGGTACTTTGTCTCAATCTCCTTTCATTGATGCATATTTTGAAAATACACACCTCCTTCCTTTATACGGAATATAATAAAACCATTTGACTCTTAATTTAATTCAAAGGGAATATTTTTTTTCTGTGAAGTGTTTTTCTAAATTACAAAAGGAATGTTTTTAACTTATTATGCAACAATGACCTCTCTGTCACCGTGATCATTATTTGGATTCCTATATAAGCCTTAATGTTTTTAAAAGAAAAAGAAATCCCTTAATCCGTTTTTGGGTGTTTTTGTTTTGAAAATGGTTTTTGAAATGGATTGACTATTTCCATATCTTGAAATGATTTCTTGTGATTGGAAATTAAATATTTTTAGTGAAACATAGATATTTGAAATATTTTCTCTGTAAGGATTATATAATGGTACATAGACATTTGAAGGGTGGTTACATGATAAAACATTGATGGGTGGTTACGTGATAAACCAAATAATGGGTGGTTACATAATAAAACAAGGATGGGTGGTTACATTATATCTCCAATTCATTGGGTATGGAATTCATCTGTATGGATATTCTATTTAGTGATATGTGTGGAAGTTAACCGTATGGTTATTCAATTTAAGAATGTTTATGTCCCAAGTTACCTTGTATGTCATATGTGATATATATGGTATATATAGTAATATTTTGGTTACCAAAAGGGTAATTAATGAGCTTATATTCAGTGAAGTGTTTTTTCTACTTCTTTAAGTTGAAAATTATTACTTTATGATAAAGTATTCATGGTTGATATGTTATTTTAAAAACTAACTGTTTTCATTCTTTATGTATCCTTTGTTTAGATTTTTATGCTCATCCTATGTTTTCAAAAAGTTTTTTCATAGGAATTAAAGTGGAAGAAGGTCAAGAATGGGATAAAGGAAAATTCATGCTATTTAAAACATGGAACTAAACATGTTTCATTTTTTAAGAGTTTTTATTTTATGAAAAAAATGGATACTGGGTAAAAGTGTCTACACATAATATTCAAGTTGTTATGTATAAGTTATAACCTAATTATCTAAAGTTATAAACATGAAAAAATCCTCAATGTGAATTAGTATCTTAATTCAAGATTATTTAATGTTTAAGTCCAAGGCCTTATACAAAAGCTCTCTAAGGGATGTAATGTTTTTTGTAACACAATACAAACATAGTGTTGAATATACCAAAAGATAATATAAGTGTCTCATGTAGTGAATGATAAATTTTGTGTTAAATAAAACACAAGATAAACTTAGTTCTTTTATATAACAAAATATCTATTCAGTGTTGTATGAATGAAAAATATCAAAATGATTAAATTAATTTGAAAAAATATATTTAAAAACATATTAGGTTGTTACACAAATTAATTAATATAATTCAATAACTTGAGAACAAAATTAATCCATGGATAATATCAGTGATATAATATCATGGATAATAATAAAAGAATTATAAATGAATTAAATGATTAATATTAGACTCCATGATATCATAAATCATAGTATGTATACGATCAAGACTATTCACAAGATGGTATAAAACTATGGATAAAAACCCATTTAATTTAGAAAAATGATTTTTACTATGAAAACGATCGATGAAAAAAGAGTATATATTGTTCCTTTCCCCAACCATCACTACATGTGCAACAAATTCCTCAAATATCAAATGATTAATTTAATCCCTAAAAAAATATTCCTTATCAAAAAATATATGTATTGATTAAATGATACATATTTATCAATATTTTTTGAGTTAATAAAATAAATTTTAAAGTGAAAATTGTTTTTAAAAATTGAATAATGTTTATGAAATAATCATATCCATTAAAAAAATATGGATCTTTAAGAGAAATTTAATTTCCAATGAAAATTTATCATAAGAAATTGATCGACTCAAAATATATTTAACAATCACAAAATTAATCAATAGATGAGTGGAGACTATGAGTTCATCTAGAATATAAGTTTTTCAAAAAAATCCTAAATTTTGGAATAAAAAAGGGAATTAAAGTGAAATATTAAAATTTTATTGCATAAAATAGTTTTCTTTGTAAAACCCTTGAAAATGTGAAGAATAAGCTACATTTTATAAAATTTTTATGGTAGTGGGGAAGTCTGTTATCACCATATATGTTATACATTCCTTTTGAATTTTTGGTGGAAACCATACCTTTTAAAAATAGTATAAACATTTCTATGAAATAATTTTCAAAAGCCAAGGATAACATAAAATTTCCTTGAAAAAACATTTGTATAAATAATAGGAAATTTTAATACAAATTTGGAAAACATGGAAATTATAGAAAAATATATCTTTTTTAAAAAGAAATAAAACCGTTTTTTAAATTTTTATTATCTTGTTTCAAGTAACAAATAGAGGAAAATTTGGAATAAAATATATAAAATATTTAAATATCTATAGGATAGTAAAATTAATATATCTTATGGAGGATAAATGATAACATTCCTTCTACTAGAATAAAATAAATCCGAAAAGAAAGTGATATTGTAAAATAGTTTATTACCTCTTTGGTAACTTTAAAATTGTAACCAATTGAAAGAATAAAATTTAATTGATATACTAAAAATTATTAATAAATTTTTATTCTTGTTAAATACATCAACGTTTTAGTATATACACTATATAATACTAAATTGTTTCATATTAACGAAGATGTCTAAATGGAATGTAAATTGAGATGATATCTATTACCTTAAGATTCCTTTTGGTTAAAAGTGTTTTAAAATAATGTTTAATTTTAATTTATAAAATAACCATATTAATTATTATAATATCACATATTATAATCTATTAATATCTTACCAACCATTCTTTAACAATATTTTATTATTATTATTATTTAGGGAGTTAATTTCCATGATTTATCATACATGTCTTATCATGAAAGATCAAATTCTTATGCATAGGATATAGATACATTATCTCCCAAATTATATTAATGATATAAATATCATATTTAATCATTATATATATTTTTAGTTCCATTCTTGAAATTTGGACATGGAAATGAATCTCATTGCTCAGTGGAGACGGTATGTCGTACGTATGCATGAACAAAAACATTATTCCCTTAATTGGTCAAAGGTTAAGGAAGTGTATGATATATTAATTTTATATAATTTATATAATTTCATATTTATCATATATATTCATTTTTTCCATTATTGGGACTATAAATTTTATTCGGTGAAGGAAAAAAATAACTTTGGTCCACAGGGAAATAGTCCGTCGTACACATGAGAGATGACTTTGCTTCCCATTTGATGGAGAAGGAGATGGATAAATATTTTTACATCAACATAATAAAATATAAGTATATGTTATATACAATTATTATTATATTGAAAGTGTTAATGTATAATTTAAATTTTAAATTGTAAAAGGAAAAGGAAAGATCTTTGTTAATATGATTACGTTCTCTTAGAACAATCTTCTTTGGATCTCTTTTTAATGACTATAGGGTTGGTATTTTGGGAAGAAAATAACCTCGAGACTATGTAAAATGATTTTGGTAAAATATATTTTAAGTTTATGGTATATTCAAATTGATTGGGAGGTGTGATAAAGTGAGTGAATGGAGAGACCTTTTTATAATTGAGGAGTGGAATTTTAGTAAATACCCAAAAATTTTAAATAATGGAAAATAAATCTTACCCCAAGAGCTTCCAAAATTTTGAAATAATGGATTTTAGGGATTTATGGTCGATGAAATCTTCCTCCACTTAAAAATAAAAAAAATTTAATCATGTTCTTCCCTTATCCTCTATGGTTTTTTACTTTTACCATTTTAGTTTTCACCACGGTAACTCATTTTTTAGCCTAGGTAATTTATATATTAATCATAGTATAAAATAATCCATATTAGATCATTTAAACCGAATAATTATAAATATGAAATTTAATTTATTAAATAAAAATTATATATGTGTGGGAAATTTATTTTTACACAAGCACATGTAATGCTTAAAACAAAATTTTAACCTTAGCCGCGTTAATTAATTTTACCATTTTTACTAATCATTATGAAAAAAGTTAAGTTAAAATTATCACCTAATATTAAGTATTATGATTGAAAATATAGAATCTATTTAATCTAATGTAACTCACATACATGGAATATTTTAGTTTAAAATAAATGCACCAAACGCATTAAAAAACATTTTTTCAGGAAATTCATTTTTCAAGAATAAGATGATATTATATTAACTATATGACTAATAATAATAATAATATGGATTTAAATTAAAATATTTATATACATAGTCTATTAATTTAATTTATATCATTCAATATTAAATATTATTTAAGTTAATTAGAAGGGCTATACATTATTCCTTTTTAAATAAAAACAATTTTCTAAAAAACATGTTTTTTAAAAAACATGTTTTTTAAAAAACATCCCTTTATACCTCAAAATGTTCTAATATTTATTTCTATAATATTTAAATTTAATAAATTTTTAATTACAAATATTATAATAAATTATTATAAATAAAATGTTGATTTTTTAAATACTTCATTTTCTATTATTCATTAAATATTATTTATAAGGGATAATTTTCAAAATTCATTATAGTCTTATATTGACCATGTAAGTTAAAAATTGATATTAATCCTTTAAAATTATAGGTTTTCCAAGAAATTTTAAAATGTGAATTTTATTATAGTTTTATTAATGTAGAATTTTTTCTTACTATAATTGAAGATTTTGGTTGCGTGTATCATAAGATGTCAAATAGGTTAAGTTTATTTAAATAGAAATATATAAAAAGTCTCAAGGTGTTATATTCTTACATAATATAAAATATTTTGTCCTAAAAATTCCATGGATATTAAATTCTAAATATATGAGGATATTTCTTCTTCATAACATCCACTATTTCTCACATCACATCCTCCATTTTATGATTTCTCCAAAGTACCTTTACCCATCGAGTTGTCTAATTCCTTAATACCTGCTATCTATTATTAAGAATCTTGATGGGATTTGTACAGTAAGAAAAATTAGGTTTCAATTATATTTTTTAGACGTGATCACAAAAACTAGGTCTAGAATGTACTTACTTTAAAATGGCATATGGAACACTTCATGTATCTTAGAGATACATGGTGTCATTGTCAACCGGTAAGACAAAACTCCAATGATGGCACCCTTTTCCCTTGGCTCCCCCATCCCGATCTCGGGGTCCTTCTAGGGTTTCTTATAAAACCCTCTCTTTAGGGATGGTGGTGCGTCTGAGCATCATTTCCCCCCGCCTCTTCCTTCCTTTCTTCATCCTGCATCCTCCAATATCCTCTAGACTCCTTTATTCTCCGTTGATTTCTTCTCACCAAAGGTGTTGATTTTGGTGTTCATTCATTAGTGGTTTTTGATCCTGATGATGGTGGTTGCTACAATCTCATACCGCTTCATCCTCTCTATAACCTTGTGTTAGATAGTTCCTATTCTGGTCAGATATAGAGAGAGGTTTACTTAGTGGTTTTTGGATAAGCGGAGTGGTGGTCGAGGGATCTTCAGGCACTGTGGTGTCGGTCTGATCTTGGTTTCAGATTTTTCTTTCAGTTTAGGTGAGATTCCATCGTTAAGAATCAGAGAATTCCCTTATCCATAATATGACCCCAAGGCCCTCTACTCCACTCTGAGTTGGAGCTCGAACAATGATTCTGCAAAGGTTTTGGGAGGTGCGATCCAGTGGCGATTTTTGCTTCTCATGTGATATGTTTCTCACAGTTTTGATGATGATTTGTGTGTTCCTTCTACGATGATAGATATGAATGATGTTTTCTTGGTGATGGTTTCAGATTCTACATCTAGTAAAGTTTTTCTATGGTTTATTCTGGCCACGATGAGGTTGTTTCAAGTGTGGTGTTCAGATGAGGACGATGCAGGTGCTGTTAAGCCTGCAATGTCGCCGCTGGTAGTCTAGTGTTGGGAATCAGCTAAAGCAGTTGATGATGGTGTGATGTTTCATGTTTTGAGTATGGTGGAGACGATGAAGCTTCTTTCAACAGTGACAGTGATGAATGACGCTGGTATAAGCTCTCTGAAGATTTGGTTTGATGTGAAAATGGGGGCGTCTCTAGGACAGGGTGGTTGTCGTGATGGGAGTGAGAATCGTGATAGTATGTGAAGCGAGATGTCTCGTTTACCGAGATGGGCGGTGATGACTTGAAATTTGAAATTTTAATTTTAATGGTTTCCTTGAAGGTAGTATGGAGGTTTTTGGTTCGAGGTGAATTTGGATTTTGACTTTTTTATGTTTTTATGTTGTTTGTTGACGTCGAAGTGGGTTTGTGTGGGTGGTTTCGGAACGTTTTTAATGGTTACCACTTTTCAATAAAGTGGATTCCTAATAAAATAATGAATGGATTGAGTCCAATCATTTCCAATGATTAAATGGTTTTTATATACCTAGGGATGAGATTTAACTTCTTACTAATCCTTACGATACACTTCCATGGAGATAACTTTAAGAAAAATTTATCACCTAATTTATATACCAAAAATTTTCTTTGGTTAGCAGTAAAACTCTTTTTCCATCTTTGAGAAGCTTTAATATGGTTTTGAATAGTATTACATTTTCTATTTTCTTCTCCACGTTTTTTTCATATAATCTTCCTTTCAGGAAATTCATCCCAAAATGTTAGAGTATGACATCTCTTTAATTATATTTGTTCACATGTCACCATCTGAATATATAATATTCCACTAAAATATGTCTGAAAAAAATTCAAAACCCATAAATTTGAAAGGTTTTATCAAACATATATCCCCATAAAATATAAAGTATCTCATAATGTTGCATAATAAATATGTGAAAACATTGATTATATATACCCATGAGTATGGTAATAACCTAAATTACAATAAACCCATAATGAAATCATTCATGATTTAAAAAATTAACTATCTATTCATTCCAAAAATAAAATAACAAATTATTTAATATGTTCTATAAGTCTAAAATTTATATAAACTAAATAAAAGATAATATAAACCACTTTATCATAAAATCAATAATTACTACCAAGGTCATAAACACTATCCCATTTACTTTATCAATTTCAATCATCTATAAATATCATTAACTCTATATTAGAAATATTTTAAGGGTTATCTTTCCCTTGATCATATTTTCTCTAAGAATATCACCATACCACTAAATAATGTTTCTTATATATTAGTACCATTCAACATATTCTTTCAAATCCTTAAAGAGAAACTAAAATGGTACAAAAATAATGTATTTCATAGGTCCTATAACCAGAATATCCCTGATAAAATATTTATACCACATAATTCTTTAATCCAAAGAGAAAATCACTTTAATAATTCCACATTGGTTATAGTAATAACATAAACTTGACCTTGTTCCCTTTGATTCTCTTGAGGTATATTCCCTTGAACTTGAAAAATTATTAAACATAGTTACCCATCTTCTAACAGTTGAAACACTAAACATTAAAGGTTTATTTCTTACCCTTTATTAATGTCCCCAATATCCTTTCTCTCCACATTTAAAGAAAACTACCTTTCCCTTTATACAATTACCATGGATTTTTTTCTACAATTATCACATTTGGGGAAATAATTCTTTATCTTCTTCCCTTTTTGTATTTTTTTCTCTTATGTGCTCTTATTTTATTGATTTATTCTTAATATATAATATCTATAAAATTACTTTTCAATTTTGATGGCTCATAAAATAATTTCATTATATGATGAAATTTTTTGAGAAACTAACACCCTTTGTAGACTTGGATGAATTCCATAAATAAATGGTCAATATTTTAATTAATATAGACTATGTAATCCATAACATACCTAGATAGTCTTGTAAAGGTAGGCTCATATACTATAACACATTTTTCTTTATTTTTCTTTAAGATAAGGATATATCTATTGATTTCAATTTGTTTCTCACAAGGGAAATATTATCAAATAATGTTTCTTTAAAATATTTACATTCAATGTAATATATTTCATCTTCCACTATGGTATTTTGGATGAATTACCAATATTTATCAGCATTAATTTTTTTAGAAACACACTCAAAGGGAAACCTTTTACTTTTTATCACTTTCGAAGGCTTTAAATATACTCTCAAGGTACTTAATCCATCGATCAATTAACAGTGGATTAGTAGTCCCACTAAATTATGGGGACTTATATAGCATGAACCGATCCAACATAGGAGAATAATGATATGTAATTATAGGTTTCTCTATTCGATAAATGTTATTTGTTATAACCTGATTAATTTAACATAATATTTCCATGATTTGCTCAGTTCCAATATAAGCTATATTGTCTTGCTCAATAGGGAAATCTCCACATTGGCTATGATTATTATCATCATTATTTCTTCCATGGATCATTTCTATATAATGGAATATATTTAATTGGTTTATAACATTATGGATTCCAAATCATAATATATAATTCTAAATTAATTGTATCACTTAACATAAATTGAATATTTATGCATTTTTAATCTCAAAATTTTAAACATGGTTTCTTTGGGGATATATTTATTTTATTATCATTTATAATGTTTGGTAATGAAAATGAGAATTATCTTAATCATATCCCTAGTGAGTGTCAAAAAAGATATGCAGTAAGGGCACACACAAAATTTACTAGAATTATGGACAAGATATACTTGACCAACTCCTTTAAATGTTATTACCCCTAGATGCATCAATTCTATGACCACATCTACTTTTAGTTTATAGAAAAGGATTTATTTCACTAAAAACCACATAATATCTTCCTTATCAAAACTCTAGTATGTTCTTCTATACTTATCCTAAAAGTCTATCATTGATTTATGTTCCTTAATCTATTTTTTCTTTAATCTAGTTCCTAAGGTTTCTATTATTCTCTCTCTAATACCAACTGTAACAACCCCAAATCTTGTAAAATATATCCTAAATGTAATATATTATAGTGGTATAGAATAAAATGGGTCAAATATATATGAGTCATCCATTTTAGTATTCTTGGATAGCAATATGCATACATGATACTCATTTTACACTAGGGATAAAATATAAAACATAGTAATGGAAAACATTCAACTTCCTTGAAATCATTCAATAAATTCTTATTCATATCATTGGTAAAAGAAACAAAAATAAGGGTGGGATGAAATTCGTAGTAAGGGTTACATATAGTGGAAGCTATCATGAATCAATAAAGAATAATCATACGACACGGTAAACAACTGAATAGATATGTCATTTAATTCAATAAATTGGGAACAAAATACATCAATGGATAACATTACTGTAATAATATCATGAAAAATAATAACTAGATTTTTAATTAAGGAAATTATTAATATTGTATTTTATTGTATCATTATTCATTGAATCTATACCCTCAAGTATTTTCAAAATATGGTTTAAAAATATTGGTAAAAATTCATTTAATTTGGCCTAATGATTTGTCCCATGAGAGGTATCGATGAACTAATATGTTATATAAATTAAATCCCACCCATCACTACATTTCCAATTCCTTTCTACTATATGTAATTATTATTTTAATTCATGAATCAATATTCCTAATCAATAAATGTCTGTATTGAGTAATAGATACATATTTATCAATATTTTCCCAGTTAATCAAATAACTTTTTAAGTAAATAACATATGTAAAAATTATATATAGTCATGGAAATAAGCACATCCATCATAAAATAATATATATATTTAATATAAATGTAATGTCCAATGAAAAATGATCTCAAGAAAGTGATTGTATCAAAATAATGTTAATAATCACAAAATTAATCTAGAGATTAGAGGTGACCATCAGTACATACAGAATATAGGTTTTGAAGTAAAATAATTTCCATTGGAAGAATAATATAGAGTGGAAGTGAAATATTAAAATAACATTTCATAAAATATTTTTCTTTGTAAAACCATTAAAAATTTATAGAAGAATCCACATTTTGTAAAAAAAAATTATTATCTGGGAAGTTTTCTATCAATATATGTGTTAAAAATATTCATTTTTAATTTTTGTTGAAGATGTAGCATTATAAAAATATTATAAATTTTAATTTAAAACCAATATTAAAATTTTAGGACGACATAAATTTTCCTTGAAAAATAATTTGAGTAAATAAAATCACTTTTTGAAAACAATTTTGGAAATCATGGACATGGAAAAAATATATCTGTTTTAAAGAGAGAAAAAAATTTTCAATTAATATTTTATTTTCTTGATTCAAGTGAAAAATAGAGGAAAATTTAGAAGAAAATTTATAAAAACTTTAAATATCAACATTATAATAAAATTATTCTATCTTATGAAGGATAAAAGATAATATTTTGTTAACAAGAATAAAAGTGATCCCAAAAGAAAATGAGATTGTAAAATAGATTCTTACATATTTGGTAACATTAAAATTTTAACCACTTGAAATAAAAACAATGAATTGATACATTAACCAAAATTAATAAATAGTTATTAATTTTAAATACATAAAAGAGGCATTATATACCCCAAATAAAATTGAATAGATGTTTTGTTAACAAATATGTCTAAATGAAATTAAAATTGAGACAAAATCTCTTAACTCAAGATTAATTTTAGTTGAAAACAATTTAAACTAATTTATAATGGTTTTAATATTTATATTAATTTATTCCATAACCATATTCAAGTTTATAATATCATATATGATCTTATTATAACATCTTACACCCATTCGTTAATAATATGTTTTTTATTGTTTCTAGTGTTAATTGCCTTGTTTTTTCATGAATTGTTTTCCTGAAATTTATGATTCATGTGTATAAAATATATATAAAAAATATAAATAATAATATTAATGTTATAAATATATTATTTATTCATTAGAAACATTTTTATTACCCTTTTTGAATATTGGACAAGAAAAATGAATCGCATAACTTCGTGAAGATGATAGACTATACGTACGCATGAATGACAATATCATTAAAATAATAGTTGATAGGGTAGAGAAGTGGATGATACATTAATTTTAAGGAATTTATATCATATAAAATTTATCATATATATTAATTGTTTCAATACTTATGATTATCCTTCTGAACTGATGATGGAAGACAAATTACATCAGTTCGTGAGGCGGTAGTCCACTGTACAATCAGATGCTGTATTTATTTACCGTTAGATAGATATGTAAATGGATAAATATTTCTACATAAAAATAAAACATCTAATTATATATTATATAATTGTGTTATTATAATGTAATTTTGAAGAAATAATTTAATGTTGTAAAATAAGAAAGAAAATGAAAGAGCTTCGTTAAGATAATTACCTTCTCTTAGAGAAACCTACTTTGGAAATACTCTTATGGATTATATGGTTGATCTTTTGGGAAGAAACAAACAACAATAACGTGGATAAGTATTTTTGGGAGATATTTTCCATGGTTTGGTTGTGAAAAATGTCCTGATAGGAGTGAAGAAGTGAGGTTAGGGATTTAACTTTTATAATTGAAGGGTAGTGGTATTTTTGTAAATTCCCATAACTACTCAATAATGTGAGGACACTCTCAACTAAAGTGCCTAAAAGTTTTATATATTATATATTATCTGGAATGTATGGTTGTAACATACCTCCAACACATAAAAATAAACGTTTTTTAATCATTTCATTAACCTATAATCTATGTTTACTTATTTTTAAAATTTTATTTTTCACCACAATAACTAGTTTTTTAACCTTAATAATTTATCCAATACAACTAAAATAAAATAATACTTAAAATATTATTTGGATAAATTTATTATCAATATTAAATCCAATTTATCTAATAAAATTTTTGTGTTTTTGGAAAATTTATTTTAACCAAAGCGCATGTAATGCGCAAAACCTCAGTTTGTCCTCAACTCACATAATTAATTTTTACCATTTTTAAAAATCATTATGACAAAAAATTAAGTAGAAAATTTTAAATGATATTAAATATTATTATTACATATATAGAATTTATTATATCAAATTCAAATCACAAAAGTGGAAAATTTTAATTTAAAATCAACCCGCAAAATAAGTTGACAATCAATTTTTCAAGTAATGCATTTTAAAGCATAAAATGATTTTATATTAAATGTACGACTAGTAATAATATTTAAATGGATTTAAATTATTATATTTAGATATATAATATATTAATTTAATTTATATAATTCATCATTGTTGATTATTTTAATTAATTAAAATGGATTGATATTATGCCTTTTTAATCAAAACAAATTCTGAAAAATAACCATTTTTTTGAAAAATGTCCCTTTTCCCTCCAAATGTTATTATCATTATTTATATATAATTTAAAGTTAATAAATTTTATATTACACATATTATAAGACATAATTATATAAAAGTAGTAATTCTGAAATACTAAATTTTCAATTATTTAAAAAAAAATATTATTTCTCTGGAAAAATATCAAAAATTCATTCTAGGATTATTTTTTTAAAGTAAGTTAAAAACTGATATCCATCCCATAAAATTATATTTTTTTCCAGGAAATTTTAAAATTTTATTGGTATTATTGTTTTATTAAAATATAATGTTAACCTACTATAATTGAGTCTCAAGGTTGATTGTATTGAATGCTATCAAAGATGTTGTATTTATTTAAAAGGAAATATATAACAATATCTTAGTGTGTTACAATTTTCATACGGTTCAGCCTCCAGTAATACCGACATATATGAAAGGTTACATATTACTTGTAAAATTACATTGGATAAGCACATTGTGATATACCAGGCCATATGAATCTTTTTTACATCTAGATCCTCCAAATTCACTTTCAACTTCGGAATCTCTACTAGAACTATCATATAGGGAATGAATGAACTAGGTTCAGCCCCTATCAGAAGCTCAAAGGTGAACTGAATCTCCCATTTGAGCCATAATAAGGAGAAATATTTAAGAAATACATCCATAAAGTTTCCCACAATTGAATGGATGGTATTATACTATGACTCACCATCATCTAGAATAAGGCTTCCTACCTAGGCTATGAAATAATCTATTTTTTGAGGAATTCGTCTTTCTTGACCTACAAAAAGTTCATATTCACCTCGATTAAAATTACCATCCCTTATGAAGATATAAATTTCACTCACCTTTTATAATTATAAATATAATATTGTTATAAAATTAGTCAATCCATACATAGAATCAAATCAAATACTTCAATTTTCAGCACAAATAGATCCAAAAGAAACTTATAACATCCAAATTTAGGAGTATAATATTTACAGTGTTGGACACCCACTAATCATACCCCCAATTTCATATCTATGATCATAAAACCATCCATGATTTCTACATATTATCCTATGATGTTGACAGATTTAAAAGATATAAAAGAATGTGATGCTCCTATATCAGAAAAAACATAAGAAAGCATAGATTCTACAAGATTCATACCTATGATAGTCCAAAGAATGCCATCTACACTAGTAGGAGTAGCCTAAATAGCCTAAAACTTACTCACCCTCACCCCTAGGATCTATCCTAACCCCCATTTTATCCTCCTTACTGATAATTCTACCACTCCTTTATTGGGGTACCATGCCCCTACCATTCCTAGAGTGAATGGTGGAGTCTCAAATACCTATTAGCTAAGGGGTAGTTGAGTCCCCCCCAAATTTAGTGTCTTCCATCATATTTCACTACTATTAGGATGTTGATTACCCTTGTATAATTTCTATAGGTGATGTATCTTACCCTATGATCTATAATTTAATGGAGTAAATGTACACTACTATCTCTTATGGCTAGACTTTCCACACTAATTGTACTACACCAAGATATTTTCAGGACATAGTGGTCCACTCCCCTAGTTTCTCAGATGACCACTACATTGGTTGAAATTCTTGAAGTGAGGCTTCATACTCTTTAAATATAAACTCCCCAATCATCCACATGGAACTATCTACCCACCACCCAGGGCCTCTTCAATGTTTCATTTTGTTATGAGATCCAAATTGACCATGTCAAAGAAGTTTTTTAGTGGAATATTTTCACTTGTGAATTGATTTCATACCAAATCCATCCTAGAATCACATTACTAAAGCTATTTCATCTCCGACCAATGACGGAGAAAAAATTGTTGTTCGGTAAAATGAATAGCATAGTGCATCACATATATGATACCCTGCATTTGGTGCATGTAATCAAATTCCTTTTTATCCTTCAATGTATTAAGGTAGAAATGACTCATCAAATTATCCTAGTAGTCCTTCCAGGTTTTCTCCTCATGTTTTCTATCCTGTACTATGATTCCCCACAAACACATAACCGGTCCTCATTGTATATAGGTATCCATATCCACCCTCCTCTCCATGAGAATCTCCAAGAGACTAACGATTTTATACATATAATTGATCTAGAACTATGATACCAAAGGGACTCCCTTCCTAGTGAATATTGGTGAGTGATGCAACTAGAACTTCCTCATCAAATTAGACATGAATGGAATATTGTGATTAGTCTTCCCATATATGGATCACATTATTCATAAGAAACTATCACAGAGTTGATCATCCATCAGATTACTTGGTGTTATAGGAAGTCTAGATTCCATTGCGTTAGGTGTGAACTTGTAATGAATTTTCAAATGTTTGACTAGAAGAATACTTGGAGAAAATTCTCTACAAGGGTCAACAATCTCATCAGATCATAAGGTACATAACATATTTAAACTCACAAGAGAAAATAATGGGAAACATATAATCATAGATACAAGGTCCCTTAAAATGTTTACATAACAAGTGAATTAACATGTTTTAATATATTCAATTTTTTTTATTTTTTTTAGAAATTTCATGGAGTTTAAGGGACAATTTATATAGAAAGATATTTATTATATTTTAAATATATCCCCAATATGAGAAATGCATGTTAACATATTTCCCTAAATTACTACAATTATGCATTCATACACACCTCTTTCCATAGAATCCCATGACTAAAATATTATAAATCACTAACAACACAAAATAAGTTATTTACCTAAGGTGAAATAACATCGCAACATTAACAAGGGAATGATAAGAACCTCAATACCATCCCCGATAAAATGGGTTCCCCCGCACATGTGTTTACTAATCCCATGAATGAGCTCATTACTAGGACCCGAAACATACGTTTCTCATATATACCATGTACCAAATAGTAAATCAAAAGAAAACACCTACACTTTGATACCACTTTGTAACATCCCCATCCCAGTTCTTCCTCACATGACCAATATGGGTCTCCATGAGACTTCAAGCACACCTCATCATATTCCAGAGGATTTCAACTAGAAGTTATGGTCTTATTAATATAGTGGAGAGACGATACCATTTGATACATAATAATAATCACAAAATAAACATAAAATATTAATATAATAAACTCTAGAAGTTAAATAGGTAATAAATATAATAATCCAATATCTTTAATCCATGAAATGTCACATTGAATGTCTAATAGAGTCTTTCAAGAAACCAAATGAAAGAATGACTTAAAATAAATATTCTAAAAATATTTATTGAACACAAAACTCAATCCCATATCTAGGCTCTAGTCCTAGCTAAAAAAGTCAACCAATCAATAATATGGCCCCTTGCTCTTGTCCAGTCTTGCATCTATAAAGTCTTCTCATGCACCAAATAGGTTCCCAAACATGGTGTGAGTAAACTCAATATGCCACCACCAATGGGTTATAAACATATAGAGACCCATTAATTTCATATATATATATATATAATATCTTATTTGAGTAATATTCAACATAATTTACAAATACAAGACCAATGATTGTAAATGTTTACTGTATTTGGATACTAGATACAGAATCTTCTTATTTGATGAAAGATCTTAAACATATCATATAAAGATCTTAAAAAATAATACTCTTATTATAAATACCATACCAAAACCTTTCTTCATTAATTGGGGAAAGGATATATTGGAAAGGCCAAGCTCAAATGCTCATTAAGGGTAAACAAGGGAGATATTAACGATCCCTTAAGAATAAAAAGAGAATAAGGGTATGAGAGCATGAACTTAACATTTTAAAAACCATACTCATCATATTTTAAATCATAATCATGATTCTTGAAATAAAGATTTACTATTATAAGACATGAGTTATAAAGGTATAAATTAATGTGATCAATGAGATCATAACATTAGAATAGTAATGTAGAAAAAACATAATCTTATAACAATATGAACATGTATAAATAAAAACGAGTTCACTCATTAAGTTAAGGAAATAAAATTAAGTCATTTTATAAGAAAATGGACATGAAAACTAGTTCCATGCATAATTTTAGGGAAATTAAATCTAGGTCCATGCATAAACATATGGATATGAAAAATAGGTCAAAACATAATTATATGAACATTAAATCCAACCCCACGAATAAAATGTTTAACATAAAAGTACTAGGTTTATAGATAAAAGTGTGAACATGAAAATATTTTTATGCAAAAAATAATTAACTCATGAGTTAACAAGATTTACTAAATTCACTAGAAGGTTTTTATAGACCCAACCGTCGCATAATCAAAATACATTCATATAAATTACCCAATATCATAAATCAATCATCATAACATCATAACATAACCCATATAAAATAAAAATATTTCATAAACATCTCTTCATCATAATCATAAACAACCCAGAAAAATAATAATGATGGTATCATTAGTTCATATCTCTAGTAAATCATAATTAACACCAAAGGATGTTATCATAGATGATTTTTTTATTTAAAATATCACTGGAATTTTTTTAGAGGAAAATACCCTTTTTATTTTCAAATCACTTATTTAAAATTTCAAAAAATTTAAAATAATATGAAAAAAAATTCTTTTAAAGGATATTTTGAAACATGTAAATAAATCTTCAAATCATTAAGTGTTCATGATAATGGGAAGTTCCATTCAAGACATGTACATTAAAAAAATGACTCATTTTACATTTTCGATAAAAAGTCAAATGTACCTCATTCAAAAAAGAACAAGAAGATTAATTTTAAGCCATTTTGTAAAAAATTAAAACATGGGTAAAAATTAATTTAATTAATAACAGGATTGTATTAAAAATATTTATGAAAACATCTTAAATAAAACATGGACATGGAGGAAAAATAATATTAACTAAGGAGGAATTATAGTCTATTTTTTTGAGAACATTTTTGCAATATTATTTATTTAAAAAGATAAGAAAATGGTACTATTACATGAAAATTACATGAATAACTAAGGGATAATAAAATCCAATGGTTTATTGAGAGGATTATTAGGAAATTTCATTATTATAAACATAATTATAAATAATCACGATAAACAATGAGATTTTAACAAAAAACCCTTACCACATTGGTAAATTTTGAATCATAATCCCCATAAAAGAAGAACGTCAAATGAAATATTAAATATATTCAATATAATGATATTCATGATATAAAATTTTTAAGTGTTTTTATATACACCACACAAAATAAAAAAGTGGTGAGTATGACATATCTCTCCCATAAATAAATGTGAGACTAGAAATCCCTTACCTTAAGTCCAACTTTTTCCAAAGGCGCTCTAACCTCCTGTATAATAAATTTGAATTTATTATAATTATATAATATAGTAATTTACATACCTATAATATAATATATGATCCTATTATAACATTTTAACACCCATTAATTAATAATTCCATATTAAAATCATCATTTTTGGGTGTTAACTGTTTCACTTTTTATGTGAACTTCAGTTCAGTAATTCTGGTCATTGTAATTTCTTCATGATTCCATCATCTTATAAATTTAGATAATGAAGTAAATGTCATATATATTCACTATATATATATAAATTTATATTCATCTATAGAGTATATATATATATATATAAATTAATTACACCATTCATGGAGATGATAGGCCGTACGTACCAATGAATGTTGTTTTCACTTTTCGATGGATTCAAAAAAAGATATTTAAATAATAATTCACCTATTAAAAATAATTATTATGTAATATGTATTCATTAAATCAATCCTTATTACAATCAAAGTAAAATAGAAATGAAAAATTAATCGCACCACTTTATGGGGGTGGTAGTACACACATCCGCATGAGCAACATTATCATTTTCCAACAAACATGTAGGCAACAAGGAAAGATATGAAATTGTAATTAAATAATAATAATTATATCACAAAAATAATATTTAAAAATTAAATCCATCACAATAACCATTCAGGAAATATGGTTATGGTAAATGATTTGTATCACCATGTGGAGGTGATATTCCACTCTTACACATGAGAAATACTTTAAATTATCTTTTGATGTAAAAGTGGGTGTATAAGAGTAGTTACATAATCATAATAACATTTTAGAATATTTATGACACTTTAGTTATTATTTATAATGAATGCTATAGATTTATAGAATGTAGATGATGAAAATATTGAAAGTGGTCAGTAAAGAGGATTACATCTTCTTCAATATACTTCCTTTAGATATCCTCTTAAGTGACCTAGGGTTGGTATTTGGAAAATAAAATCACTTATAGAACTTTTATAAAAATTCATATAAGATAAATTGGAAGGGTTTGGTTGAGATATATGACTAAAAGTGTTGTAAATAAAAGAGATAAGGGGTGTTCTTTTATAAGGGTGGGAAATCACAGACTTGGAATTACAAATGAAGATTAAAATATAATTGATTCATTCTCAATAAAAATATTAAAAATGGATATATATTTGATGAAAAGTTTATAAGGTCTATATATCATCAAAAATAAAATTTATATATGTTTTGGTTCCATTTTAAACCTTATCTTTTTTTATTAACCCATTCATTAACAATTTTTAACCTTAACGGTGAAAAAAACTCTTTCACTCTTAAAGGGTTTCAATTTTACTTATAATGATATAATTGGATCATAAATTTACAAGGGATAAATTTTTAGATCATCTCTTATACCCGTATCATATTTAAATATTTTTATTATATAATTTTTTTAATAAACTATTATTTTAATAAAATATCATAAATCTCATTTTTTACACTATTCATTTAATTTCACTCTAATGTCAAAAAGAATAATATGATATTCAAATATAATCCATTAAAACATCTATAATATGTAATATTTATCTAAAAAATTCTTGTAAGAAAATAATTCACTTAAATTTTATTACATTTAATATTTTTAAAGTCATTTATTTATTTTTTTATTGATTTAATAAATATTTTGTAGGTTTTGTGTAATAATTTAAGGTAATTATTCAATTACTAAAAATTATAAATTAATTAAAATGACAAAAAATTAACTAATCTTTCAGATAAATATTTATAACCAAAATTACCCTCTTTTTATCCTTATAATACAAATTTTGACTTATTAAATCCAAGAGAGTGGCATTTCATATTTATCCTTTTCGTAAAATAATATCAATATAATATTCAAAAAAATATAGAGAAAGTGGCTATATATTCAATATTTGGATGGAAATGGCCTACATCTACTCATATAATAGGATAAATTCTAGTTTTAGAGAAATTTTAAATCCTTATCCCTAAGTTTTAAAACTATTTTACCCATTTTACCATTATTGATGTTCTAAAAAATTAATATGGTTGTTATTCAAATTGACCAAAATTAAAAGGTACACATTTTCAAAATTTAATCCTAACATTTAAAAATATGGAATTAATTTTTTTTGGATTCAATTTCTATAAGTTCTTTAAATTCATTGTAAAATAAGTGCGCAAAACGTGACACCAAATTTTGTTTTTGAAAAATAAATTTTAATCATAAACCTGGATATATATTATTATCTAATTCAAAGAAAAACATTAGATGAAAGTAATTTTTTTATTGAATATATAATACATAAAATTCATTAAAATCATTCACTAGTAGGGATTACTTTAATTTTCTAATATAAAAATATATTGTGTGTATAGAGGCATTTTTTTAGAAAAAACATCTCTTTTATTTTCAAATTATTTTATTTTAATTTCTAATCAATTGATAACCAATAAATTTATTATAAATAATTTTTTTCCATAAATTGGGTATTCCTATTCATGACCACCAATTTAATGACTAGGTTATAATGATATACTATTTATGGTAAATTTTGACTCGGGTTTGCATGTATTGAAATCTATCAAGTAAATTTTATTTGAAGAGAAATATATCATAATATATCAGGGTGTGACATTATACCCCCTTAAAATGAAATTTCCATGAAAATAATATTACTAAGATATAAAAAATGAAGAAATATCTATTTCATCCTAATTAGATTCGTTGAAATTTTGATTCCTTCAGAGAAATTTAACTAGGTGAGTAGCCTTATTATGTTGAACATTATCTCGATGATCCAATATTTATACTAGTTTTTATTCATAGTAAAGATTATTGTCTAATGGTAAAACCTTTGAGTTCAGTATATATGTAGGATCAAGTATATACTTCCTTAGAAGAGCACATGGAACACGTCATGAACTTGAGAGAGGTTTAGTGGAAGTTCCAAGAAATAAGATGTTTTCCATACTCTATTAAGAATATTTAAGGGGAGAATATAACTTGTTCCAAAAATTCCATTCCTTATAAATATAATTACCTTAATCCATAGAGAAATTAATAAAAATACCTTTTTACTAACTTTAAGTTCTAGATTTGACCAACGATTATCAACATAACTTTTCTGTACACTCTAAGCTACCTAGATGTGATACTAAATATTTCTAACTTTCTATTTTATTTACTAAACTTGATCATATCCCAAAAAAATTATCTCTATAACATCATACCAACATGCTGTAACTTTACACTTCTTTACATAGAAAGATTTATAAGGATCCATTTGAATGATCAAGTGGAATCAATTGTTAAAAGAAAACTCAACTAGAGGATGTTGTTCATCTGAGCCACATTTTAATTCCACATAACAAGACCTTATAATATCTTATGAGGTTTTAATGGTTCTATAGGATTGATCATATGACTTAAGATGATAAGTAGTACAAAGACTCAACTTTGTATCCAAAGCCTGCTGAAGAATTCACCAGAACTTCAAGTTAAACCTAGGATCCCAATCAGATGAAATAGAAAGTTAAAATCCATGACATCTTACCACTTTATCAATGTATATCCCAACAAGTAGATAAAAAATCATTCTTCTCTTATAAAAATGAATTGTGTGGAATTTTTAAGGAAATAAAATACAAACTGAATAACATTATAAACTTTAGACATTTTTCTGAGTCCAATGACAAAATCCACGGTGATTTTTTCCCATTTACATTATAGTATGGTTAATGTTTATAACATCACCTTAGACTCCTATCTCCCATCCTTAACTTTCTAACATACTGTTTACTCAGATACATACTTTGTAATATCTATTTTCATATTTCCCACCATAAATACTCTTTAATATCTCTATACATCTTCTAACTTCTAGGATAAATAGAGAATGATGAAATATAAGCTTCATTAAATAAATCATTATTTAAGTATGGTATTTAAGGGAATCATACATGGTTCCTGAACATTATCATTCCATCATAATCAAGGTTAAACTCATGAGCATTTCTCACCTTCTTTTGTTGGTCCAAATCTACCTTGTACGCCTCTTTAATATTCACTTTGATATATGGTTAGACACTCATTTGAGATAAATAATATTTCTCCCCTTTCTTTAAGACCTCGAAATCTATCTTTTTCAAATCTATAAATATTGGATCATTTATGTTCCTCATCATAAATAATTTAGCATGAACCTTTAGACTCAAAGAATATTTCACCTTGTTCAATTTCTTATGGTGTTAATGTATTGATTTGTCATGATTTTTTATCAACTACAACCATATTTTATTCATAATATTCAACTCTGTTTGAATGAATATATATATATTAAACTTTTATTATTGGAATATATATTACTACTTTCTATGTAAAGACAATTACTCTATATATTTAAAGCTAAAATTATAGTAGCTAACTCTAAATCATGAGTTGGATAATTTTTATCATGAACCTTCAATTGTCATGAATCATAATACATTACTCTATAATTATGTATGAAGATTCTTCTCAATATATTCTTTAATGCATCACTATGTATTACATACCCTTTTCTACTACGGTGTAGTGTAAGAACATGCGTGATAACTAACCTTCTATTCAGTTCCTTGAAATTTTCAATACATTCATCTATATAAAGTAACATGACTCCCTTCCAAGTTAACTTAGTGACTGGATTATATATCCATGAGAAATTCTCCAAAAAGCGTCAATAATATCTATCTAAACCAAGACAACTATGGATCTAAGTAAAAGTTGTTGGTCTGTACCAATGTTCAATAACCTCCTTTTTTATGGATCCACTGATATAACTTCACTTCATATTATATAACAAAAATGAAAGTTTTTATAGATTAAAGTCACACTTAGTAAATTTTACATAAATATTACCCTTCCCTAGGTTCATCAGAACAATTTTCAAATGATCTTCGTGTTCTTTATTTATCATCAAGTATAGAACAATATCATCTATTCGCACTACCTCAAACTGATCAAGGTAATCTCTAAAGACATTATTAATTAAATCAATAAAGATAATAGGGGAATTATTAAGACCAAATGACATCACTATAAATTCATAGATTCCATACCTAGTATAGAATGATTTATTCGGTATGTTTTCACTTTTTACCCTAAAATTATAGTATTAATATTGAAGATAAATCTTGGAATAATATTGAGATCCTCAAAATTGATCAAATAAATCATCAGTACATGGTATAGGATACTTATTTTTTATTATGATCATGTTCAGTTCTAGATAATCAATGTAGAATCACATAAATCAATCATTATTTTTAACAAAAAGATTAGGTTCACCCCAAGGTGACACACATGGCAGAATGAATCATTTATCAAGATTCTCCTGGATTTTCTTCTTCAATTCCTAAAACTCAATCAAGGACATTCTATATGGATTATTTTAAATAGGTGTATCACTAGGTAAGTGTTATACTATAAAATAATCTTCATGATTCAGTGGAAAATGAGAAATTTTTTCTTAAAAGACGTCAACAAACCTCAGCACAATTTACATATCATCGAATTTGAGTTTCTCCCCAACCATCTTAGATAAAAATCCCTTTTTAATAAGAATCAATACCTATAAAATGGTTTAATTTTCCACTAGAAGATAATATTTATCATCACATTGATAAAAATCATAGTTTGTTTTAGAATTTCAAATGTTATTTACCTTACTTAGAAATTGATGTGAACTTTATTTAATCCATGGCTCAAATAACATCAAATTAAACTAGAGGTAGAATAATGATATTTACATAAATTATATTCACACAAAATTTAAGAGGAGAATAATTATATATTTGTGATGCGATCATCATACCAATAGTGGTTTCCACTGCTAATTCAACATTTAATTATTGAGGGAGTACTATGATACCCTTAGAAAATTCATCAGATATAGAAGAGTGGATAGATCCAAAATTAAATAAGACATTAAAATTTGTAGAGTGGAAGATAAGTTTACCTTTTACCACTTTTTTATCATAATCCACATCAATAATAACAATAACATGATATTTCCCTTTATCTTTAGGATTAATAGGTTGCTGATGTCAATCATCATCATTAACCTCTGAGTTTGAGAATTGGTTAGCATAATGTCAATACTCCTTTCATTTGGAACACTGGAGTATAGGTGGTTCTTTATATGGTGATTTTCCTCCTTCATTGGATATCTTATTCCCATCACTATTAAATTCTATTGACTAATAAGCTTTTTTTCACAGATAAAATATTTACCAATCTCCTTAAAAAGTTTTCACCATGGTTCATTTCACACTTAGAGCATAAAAGAAGGCTCATTTTATTCTCTCCATATTTTTTTGAATTTTCTTTTAATTCCGTATTTATTTTCTTATCAAAACTATGATATGGACATGTATCTAAAATTTTCATTTCCTGTTTAATAGCACATCGAACAATTTCTTCATAGCTACTGATGTCTATTATGGATAACATTAGTCATATAATTTTTTAAGTTATTGAAGAATCTATCAACCTTACTTTTAGGATGGATAATAATACCAATAGAGTAAATTTCAAGTATTGTAATATTTTCCTCATAGGTACAATAGATTCATCATACGTATAGTTTTTCACAAGGAATTATTTCTCCATATTCATATGAAAAATACATGGAATTAAATTATTTAAAAAGTATCTCTTAAACTCATCACACTACATGAAGTCAATTTCTTCCCACTAACTCATGTTCTTGATAATATTAAACCAATGGTCCTCTTCACCTACCAAATAATAAAAATACAAAATAACAATTTCATGTTACTAACACTGTAGGATGGGAAATATATTTTTATTGATAGGGATCCATTTTTCTGTAATTAGTAGATCTGAATACCCACTAAAATAAGGTGGGTATTTCCTCATGAAGGACCCAACAAAAACTTATTCCAACCATTTCTTGTTTGTATTCTTATCATGATTCATAGATTATGAAATTTTTATAATCTTTACATTAATATTTTTTTTTCATTATGCCAAAACATTTTGTTTCTCTGAGGACAATCCTTACATTGTCCATCTCATTCAATGACCACTTAAGCATAAAAATTGAATAATGTTATGAAAACACGATCTTAACATCTGAAATATCAAACTCATTATATCATAGATCATAATCTCGAGTCAAGGAATAAATATTGGAACTTCATAATATGTGAAACATAAAGGAATCAATGAACCTGAGACGTGAGAGTATAACATTGGAATATCAATGTTTAAAAAACATAAGATTATAACATTATGAAAATGTATAAATATATATAGGTTCACTCATTAAGTTGAGGACATTAAGTTAAGACCTCACATAAATTTAGGGACATGAAAACTATGACCACACATAATATTATGGATATGAAATCCAAGTACATAAATAAACTTATAAACAAGAAAACCAGGTCTATGCATAATCTTATGGACATGAAATCTAGGTATATGTATAAACATAAAGACAAAATTAAACTAGGTCTATATATAAAATTCTGAACATGAAAATAGGATCATGCATAACATAATTGACACATGAGTTATAATTATTTACCCAATGTATTGAATGGATTTAACAGACCCAACCATAATATAATAATAATTTATTAATATAAAAACCACAAGATCAAAAATAAACCATCATAATATCATAATGTAGCCCATGAAAAATAGGTGAGTTTCATAAATACCTCATTCTCATTATCATAAAACACCTAATGAAATAATAATGATAGTTTAATCTGATCATATCCTCAATAAATCATAATTAACATTTAAGGATGCTATCATATATGAAAATTTTCTATAAAATATTTTTGTTATATTTCTTAAGGAAAATAACCTTTTTATTTTGAAATCACGTATTTAAAATAAAAATATTTTAAAAATATTATAGAAAAAACATTCTTTGAAAATAACATAGAAAACATGAAAAGGAAGCTTCAAATCATTTATTGGTTAGGAAGATAGTAAATTTCATTCAGGCAGTGTATGTTAAAACAAAAATTCCTTACAAATGTTCGGTAAAAAGTAAAAAATTTCAATTTCATAAAATGACGATAAGATTCTTTTTAAATAATTTTGTAAAAAAGTAAAAAATGGGTAAAAATTACTTTAAAAAATTACAAGAGAGTATTACAAAAATTCTTGAATACATTTTAAAGAAAACATAGACCTGAATGAAAATTATTCCCAACCAAAGAGGAAGTAAAGTATGTTTTTCTTAGAAAAATTTTCTCAATCATTTTAAGTACAAAAGAGATTAAAATGGTACTATTACATGAAAATTACATGTATAACCAGAGTATAAAAAATTTAATGTGTTTATTGAGAGGTGAATAATGTAATTTCATCATTAGAAACATAATCATAAATAACCCTCATAAATATTGAGATTTAACAAAAAACCCTTACCAATTTGTCAACTCTTTAATTGTAATACCCATGAAAGAATAACATAAAATGGTACTTTTAAATATCATTAATAGAAGGAGATTCATGAAATAACATGTAAAAGGGGAATTATATACCCTAAATAATAGAAAATAGTGGTTAATATGGAATATGTCTCACATAAATAAAAGTGAGTCTAGAAATCCCTTACCTCAAGTTCAACATGAATCAAAAGAATTCTAAAAAAATGTATAATAAATTTAAATCTATTATACTTATCTACCATAAAGCACTAAAACCTATTTAAATTTAAATGTTTGATGGTATTTCAACCTTAACTACATCATTGACAATTTTTAACCTTATACATAGTAGTGAATGTTTCACTATTAAAGGGTTATAATTTTACTTATTAGTTATAAATTATCTCATAAATTTACAAGGGATTAAATTTTATACCATATATTATCTAACTTTTCTTATTCTAATATTTTTGTTAAAATAATGTAATAAAATATTATTTTCATAATATATCTTAATAGTGAGTTTTATACTATTCATTTTATTTGACTATAAAGACACCAAGACAAAGATTTTAATTGAATATTATCCTTTAACACATCCATAATTTGTCATATTTATCTAAAAAAATCACGCAACATAATAATTATCTTAAATTGTATTACTATTAATATTTGTAAACTCATTTATTTTATTTTTCTATCAATTAAATTAATACTATGTCAGTGTTGAGTAGTCATTTAAGGTAACTATTAAATTACATAAAAATTGTAAATAAATAACTATGCTAAACTGGTTAATTAATTTTTAAAATAAATATTTATAATCTAACATTTATGTTTTTTATCCTTATAATAAAAATTCATATTTATTAAATTTAAGAGAGATACATTTCATATTTATCATTTTCTTGAAATAATATAAAGGTAATATTTGTAAAAATATGACTCTAAATGGATATATATTCGATTCATGAAAGGAAATGGATGAAATAAACACATAAAATATGATAAAGGAAACTATTAAAGAAATTTTAAAGCCATATCCCAAATATTTAGACATATTTTACCCATTTTCACTTACCGAGTTGACAATAATTTACTTTGGTTAATATTCAAATTGAAAAAAATAAGTGTCTTATTTACCAAATTTATCCTCAAAATTCCTGATAAGGAATCCATTTGTTAAAATTCAATTTTTATAAGTGGCATAATTTTATTTTAAAATAAGTGTGCAAAACCTGATGGAAACTGCATTTTAGAAAAATAAAAGTTTAAGCATAGTACAAGATATATATTCTAATCTAAAGCATAGAAAAATTTCAGATGAATTTTTAAAAATTTTAAGAAAATAATATATATATATATATATAATGAAAATAAATTACCAATAGTTATTACATTAATTTATTAACATAAAAAAACATTGCACACATAAAGATTTTTTTTATATACAAGTATCTCTTAATTTAAAATTATTTTATTTTTATTTCTGATAAGATGAAAACCAATGAATTTATTATAAACCATAATTTTTAAAAATTTAGTTAGTCCTATTTATACCA
The DNA here is from genome assembly GCA_963277665.1 of Viscum album. NCBI lineage: Eukaryota > Viridiplantae > Streptophyta > Magnoliopsida > Santalales > Viscaceae > Viscum > Viscum album. Next base: position 2,022,788,323 of record OY728127.1, read on the forward strand.
AGAAATTTAGTAGCTTGGATATAAAAATAAACTATATTATTGTTTATTTGGACTCGATGTTGCGCATATCACAAGCTATTGAATACATATTATTTGAATAGAGATATATCACGAAATCTCAGGGTGTGTAAAGACCCATAAAATTCAAGGAAATTTTTTTTTCTTAATTTTCCTTGGAATTTTACAAGAACGCAGTTTCTAACTGCACCTAATTCTGAGGCCCGGTGTGCCCGGAATCATTTTCCGAAGTTTGGCTCGGGTACGTTCAGTGAACGAACGAGCGGGTTTTTCTAGCTTTTAAAACGGTGCTCAGAATCGAATTCTGAGGGCACCGATGGAATCGAAGCGCCGATATTTGCTTAGAAACGCCTTTTCCGGAGTTGCGTTTTCCTGAGTGTGGTTTTTAATTTTTGGGGTTAAGTTAAAAATAAAATAAAAGTGGTGTGACACTTTATTTTATTTCACTTAAAGCCACTTAAAGCCACTTAAGCTAAGTTAAGCGGATAGGGTGGAACCCAAAATATCCTACCCACTTGGTAGGATATTTTTGAGGTGGGGCCTGCACGAGCCCCCGCCATTTCTTTCCCTCTAAGTAACGCACCCGCAACCCCCCTCTTTAATGAAAGTCAACCGTGCGTTTTTCTGGTTAAGAAACGCCCCATTAAATTGGGAAGTTAAGTTGTTACAATTAATTCTTAGAATTAATTGTTTGTTTCTTAACTTTGAATTTCAAATCATTGGCATGGGAATAAAATAAGAACAACACGTGTTTTATTGAGGGGTGGCTTGTTGAGAGGATTTGGAGAAAGCTCAATGTCTCGGAGATCTTCATCCTTCTTCGCGAAGAACGTGAAGAACGCGAAGAACGCGAAGAACGCGAAGAACGCCGACCTCCGACAAAGGGCGATGAAGAACGCTGAACCCTTGGAGATCGATGAGATGACGCCATGTACCGCGACGTCAACGACGCTTTTTCCGCGACGCCCCTTCCATGATGCGACGATCCTCTTCTTTCACGACGCGTGTCCCTTCTGCGGCTCGACGACGTGTGACGTCTTTGCAAGGTAGGGGTTTATTGCTTCTTGTTCGTGATACATCCTTTGTCGTTCCTCGTCTTATATATTTTTTTGGGCCACTTGTTATCATATTAACGGGAGGAGGTCGGACCGCATGAACACGGATGACCCTCCTCCCCCTTTTTTGTTGTGTTGTTGCAGTTCGGAAGATGGCGGTATGGTGCGATGGCACCGCGCAGGAACCTGGAGGAAAGCGGCAAGGATGCGCGGTGCCGTCGCGCCGCGCTGTCGAGGCTGAACAATAGTGTGGTTGTAAATGGGACCGCGAATTCAAATGGAAGACTCCGCAGTTTGTTCATTTGACGTGCGGAACGATGGGCATTGGAGGAACGGGCCGCAGAGACGATTTGATGTTTCTGCAGTGAAGAACGGACCCGGGATGAGCATTGGCGCAGACGGATTTGAAAACGGACTACCGGAGCAACTCCGGTGGCCAGTGGACACCACCGGCAGCGCGGAGGCGCCCCGGTGCGCCACCTGAAGAAACCGCCACGGCTTCAGCCGCGGCGGCAAGCGAGTGGATCCCGCGGCTACGCGGGATCCAGGGGGACGCGGTGCGCGCCGCGTCCGCAGAGCGCCAGCTCGTTGGCTGAGCCGGGCTGGCTTGGGCGGACCTGGCCGCGTCGCGCCCAGACGGGTCGGGTCGCGCCCTTCCGGGTCGGATCGACCCGGTTCGGGCCGACCCAGGGGGGTTGGGCCGAGTCAGACCGGGCCCAGACCCCCCATTTTCTGATCACTTTCGGTCTTTTTCCCATATCGTGGGCTACGAACCTCCGATCGATGCACCGTAAGTTGCGTAGAGATCCTTTGATCGAGTCGGTCGTTTCGATATATTACACTCAAGGTTTCGGAGAACTTTCGGTTCGGACGGGTTGGTTCAGATATGAAACCAACTGGGCCCTCAGAGCGGAAACGCTTATATCTTGAACTCCGGACGTCCGATTGACGTGCCCTACGACTTTGTTGGATTCATCTTGATGAGATGGAACTTTTGGCTTACTCCGCTCGAGGTTTGGATGTCGTCGGAGTGAGGTCGGGTTGGTTCGCTCATGAAACCAACCGGGCCCCTGGAACGAAAAAGCGCATAACTCACAGACCGGGCGTCCGATTGACGCGCCGCCTGTCTTTTTGATTTCCTCTTGATGAGACAGAACTTTTGGCATACTTCGCTTGAGTTTTGGATGCAGTTGGATAGTGGAAGGGTTGGATTTCACCCGAAATCCAACCGGGCCCCTGGAACGGAAAAGCTGATAACTTTCAGACTGGACGTCCGTTTGACGAACCGTCAACGACGTTGGTGATCACGTGGAGAAACGGTCCCTATGAGTTTACCCTATGAGAGTTCGGAGTACAGTTGAGATATGACCGGATTGGTTCGCACATGAAACCAACCGGGCCCCAAGGATGAAAAGGCTAGTAACACACAGACCGGGCATCCAATTGATGCGCCGTCTGTTGTGTTGAGACCCCTGTGACGAGGCGGTCCCTTGAGATACATCTTCGTGGAACATTTTGATACTAGTAGTATCGACCGGTAGGTCTTGGAGCTGACCCTCACGGAGATGAGCGTGCGAAGTGCAGAGACCGTGTAGCCGGCTGAGACCTGACGACTGCTTGACCGATCGACTCGGTGTGTTTCGGATAGCCCAGTGGGGATCGCTTGGTTGTAGCGACAAAACCACGACGGAGGAGCGCTTGGTTGAAGTGGAAGACCCGCGGTACTCAACAGAAGGAGTACCTCCGGAGGCTATGAGGGGGAGCGCTTGGTTGTAGCGGCAGACCCACGGTGGAGGAGCGCTTGGTTGTAGTGGAAGACCTGCGGTACTCAACAGAAGGAGTACCAATGGAGGCTATGAGGGGTAGCGCTTGGTTGTAGCGGCAGACCCATGGTGGGAAGCGCTTGATTGTAGAAGCCGGCCCATAGTAATCGACAGGAGGAGTACCTCAGCAGTCTTAGGTTAGTGAGCAGTACCTCGGAGTCGTGACAGGACCACTTTACACTCCAGAGACGGGGCTTTTCAGCAGTTATGGTTTCGATAATGAAAATCCTGGTTTGATCTAATTCTATGATCTTTGTGTTTCCCCAAGATTGAGATGGGTTACTTTATAACTTAGGTATATGTATGGGCATATACCTGGGTAGTGGTTATCCGTTGATTTCATAATCTTTGTGTTTCCTCGAGATTGAGATGGGTTACTTGATAACTTAGGTATATGTATGGGCATATACCTGGGTAGTGGTTATCCGTTGATTTCATAATCTTTGGGTTTCCTCAATATTGAGATGGGTTACTTGATAACTTGGGTATATGTATGGGAATATACCTAGGTGGAGGTTATCTATTGAGATCTCCTTTGTGGTTATACTTGTTGGATTTAGTGAGACCATTAGGGTCTCGAGGTCCCTACTGAGTATTTTTATACTCACCCCTGCACGGGCTATGCCCGCACCTCGTTGTGTTGGTTGCAGACGACGGGCAGTGCAGACAGAGGCCGAGTGTTCGAGGACTGGAAAGTACCCCGAGGTGGACCTCACCACGAGACAGTATCTGGTGGTGGAATTCACGACGAGACGACACTCAGAAGAGGTTGATGGTCGAGAGCATTGTGGAGGCTATCTGTACCTACCCTTCAGGTAGGATCCGTGGTGGACGATCCAGGAGCTGCGCTATCTATACCTACCCTTCAGGTAGGATCCTTGGTGGGCGATCCAGGAGCTACTTGTCACCTTCCGGTCGTTTTATCTTTTTCCTTTTACTTTATAGTTGGGATTGTATTTCCGGCCCCTTTACTTTCATCATAGCTTGTTTCAGTTTTACATAGTGTTTTACTTACGCTTGTACTCTTAAACTTCCCCACATAAATGGTTCCACCTCCTTAAATTTATTATGCCAAAATAGTTAATTAATTTAGCCAATTTGAATTTTGTGCCAAAAAAATAATAATAGAATAAATAATCTATTATTTTGGGCTACCTTTCATTTTGGGTGGAATTGGGGGAAAAGTCTTGGAAAAGGTGAGAACTTTGGAGACTTGGGAGAAAGATTTCCAATGAAGAACATCGACACATGACTTCTTCCTTGGGATATCCTCCAACATGAGACGTCTTCAATAGACATCCATTATTTCCTCCTCATTGAGGTCAACAAGTAATCAAGCGAGGTAGGGTTTTATTTCTATGAGATTATCACTTCCCATGTTCATTCCTTCTAATTCTTTTGTTGGATTGGGAATAGTGATTGATGAGGGTTGTGGGGTTTGATGTTTTTAAATATCTTCCATACTCGTTATTGATTCAAGTTTGTGAACCAATTTCTACTACTATAACGCGGAGGGTGCGAGCCATACAAACATGGCCCGAACCCTCCACCGTTCTTCTTCTTTGGTGTGTTCTTTGCAATGGATGAAGGTAACGAAGGTGATGTAGGAGACAAAGGTGACGAAGGAAACAACACCACCCCACGGCTCCGCCATCCTCGGCCTCCACCACCCATACCTTGGTCATCCACAACCACTGTCACCCGCGGCCTCGTCATGCCATCTCGCGGCCTGTCGCACTACCCTGTGGCCCTCCGAGCTGTCCCATGGCCCTGCGATGTCTGCAGCCTAGCCGCGCCACCCGCGACCCTCTGATATGACACGGCCTCTAGTGACCCTCCGTGGCCCCCCTCACAGACTCGTGGCCTTTGCAACCTCCCGATGCCCCTCATGAGACCGGTCGGACCCAACATGCCAGGACGGGTCGACCCAAACCGTGTCAGCCCAGGCTGGGTCTAGCCGGGTCAGTCCGACCAGGTCGGACCAGACCTAGACCCACTTCGACCCATTTACACATTTTCAGCCATAACTTTGGCCCCAGATGTCTGTTTGAAGAACCATCAATGTCGCTGAAAACCTTGGAGTGAGACAGTCCCTTTGGTATACCCCACTAGAGATTTGGATAATGATGGTGTATGGTTGGGTTGGATCGAGCACGAATGTTTCCCTCTGGAATTGGGGATGACCTCATTAATTGAAGTTTTAAACATTTCAATCGGTTTCCAACAGGTTTGTTCATAGAACTGGAAACATCCAATGATTGCATATCCATTTGGACCTACTTTCCAAAGGTAGGTGCTCATTATTTGTGGACTGATGAGGCTTAAGAATTTTCATTTGTTGAGAGGATGGGAGGTCGGACTCATCACACATTTTTGAGGGGAATTATTGTCTACTCCGGGACTCTCTTTATAGATTTAAGTTATGTTCATGATTCCTTTTTACATTACCAAGTATAAAATGAGATTTCATTTTGTCTGACAATCAATGATCGATATGTAGGAAATTCAGAGAATCTTTTATATGTATTTGAGGTTCTTCATAGATGAAGAATCATCTGTATTTTTTTAGAGATTATTAGTTGATGGTATCCTTAAAAATACATAAAAGTCTTTTGGTCATTATGATGACCATACTGTTTTTAAAGCCACTCAGTGGGGAAGTTGAAGTTTATTGTCATTCAGGAGGACATGGATTATTTCAGAGCTCGGATCGTACCCACTGTTGGGCTACCTACGTATCCTTTGTTTTAGAAAAGGAATCAGAACCCAAATAGTTCAAGTAAGGGAGAATGATGTTTATTCATGATTGATGTCTCAAAGAAATATTTAATGATTAATTTTACACTCTAAGCTCACGTGAGTCATGCTCGGTGTGAGAAACAAGAGGTATTGGTGAAACTAGACAATTGTGCCACGAAAGATGTAATGATATGGGGCTTATATGTGTATGAATTCCCAAATAGATAAGAATTAAGATTTACTTCAGGGAACAAATCCAGGAACAAGGTCCATAAAGGTATATGTGCTTCATGGAGATTTAGATACTCTAATATTGGGGCTTATTCCTAAGGAAGATTCCAAAATTAGGAGGGGACTTATGATTGGGTTTTAATCCTGAGAAGGAAGCCCAGATCAAAAGGAAATTAAGAATGGGGCTTACTCCTGAAAAGGATTCCTAGGTTAAGAGAATTATGGTTGGGGCTTACTCCTAAGGAGGATTCCCATATTTAAGAATTTTAAGATTGGGGATTACTCTTGAGGAGGATGCCCAAAATTAATGGGAATTATGACTGGGACTTACTCCTGAAAAGGAGGCCCAGGTTAAAAGAAGACTTGGGGCTTACTCCTAAGGAGGATGCCCAGATTTGAGAATTATGACTGGGGATTACTCATGAAAAGGAGGCCCAGGTTAAAGGGATTTTAAAATTAAAGGGGCTTGGGGCTTACTCCTGAAAAGGAGGCCTATATTTGAGACTGGGGCTTACTCATGAAAAGGAGGTCCGGGTTAAGAGAATTATGGTTGGGGCTTACTCCTATGGAGGATGTCCATATTTGAGACTGGGGCTTACTCTTGAAAAGGAGGCCCAGGTTAAAGGAATTTAAGGTTTGGGGCTTACTCCTGAGGAGGATGTCCCAAAATTTGGGGATTTATGACTAGGGCTTACTCTTGAAAAGGAGGCCCAGGTTAGGGGATCTGGGGCTTACTCCTGAAAAGGAGGCCCATATTTGGGACCTTTAAGACCGGGCCTTACTCTTAAAGAGGATGCCCAGATTAGAGGACTTGGGGCTTACTCCTAAAGAGGATTCCCACAGTAATGAGAATTTGGACTAGGGCTTACTCCTAAAAAGGAGGCCCAGGTTAAGGATTCTCTCATCTTAAAGGATGAGGTTGAATGAATGAAATCTCAATCTTTAGTGACATAAAGATGTGTAAATAACTAGATTCTGAGAGATCTTCCACAGAGTTCTTTTAAGATAAGGAAGCCAAATCAATAAATCATGCCATAAATGGATTTGAAGAGTGTCTTGAAGACTGAATATTGAATAGGAGGGGTGGAATGGTATAAGAGGGGTGAAATGGGCTGGAAAGGCACCCAAAAAGGTAAGGGTGCGCAGGCCCTGGCAGGCGCGCAGGTACTATGTGGGTGCGCAAGTCCTGGTCGCGTAGGTATACTTGCGCGGCACATGGTTACTTGCATGATTTTCAGCCCTTAGAGTAATATTTGGATGATCCTTTGATCAAAGCCTTTAGAATCATCCCTAGAGGATTTCCAGAAGATGGTGCACAAGTTATGGTGAAGAAGTAGGGTGGCGCGCAAGTGTGTCCATTTCCCTTAAGGGTAAAACACTTAGGCACACATGTGTTGGTGAATTCTAACACTTAGACCTTACTCATCTTGTTTAGACCTTCCATTCTAGGTAAAGAATTACCTTATAAGTGTTCGGAAGACCTGAATAAGAGACTTGGGCATTCATAGCTCTGTATATGAATTCTGGAAAAATTCCTCCCGAAATGCGGGGCCCACCCGGGGTATTTATAGGTTGGAGAAGACCCCGGGTGGTTATCACCTAGGGCGCGCAAGTGTACTTGTGCGACCATTGCGGCGCACAAGTATACTTTCATGACCATTGCAGCACGCAAGTATACTTGCGCGACCATTGTAGAACTTGCACGACCCTTGTGAAATGTTCTTCTTATTCATTCATTTGCCAATTTTTGATATTTTTCCAAAGGTTGAATCACTTTGAGCTCAGATATTCCACTTTTCCAATCTTTAGATTCCGTGATGAAAGGAGCATAAAAAAAGTCCCCCCTCATAGTTGGATCCAAAAGAAATGAGGATTTGACTCTGAGGAAATCGAGTATCAAAAGGAAATTGGGGCACGTAAGGTTGGGAGATCAACTGATCTTCGGGCGCGCATGGTTTTGGACATGTAGGGTACAACGCACAGGGTTTTGGCCACATCTATAAATATGGGACTCCATTCCGCGCAAAGCACTCAGCTCTCGAGGATTTCTTGCTCTCGGCGCACAGCTTTTCATGACGCAAGGCATGGAACAACATATGGAAAATCATATCTGAGGTGCCTTTAGAATAGATGTCATCAATGATTTCCCAGTTGTCGTCCCAGTTCATCATGCTAGGACTCTGCAGTTTTGGATACCAAGAGATCCATACCGTGGTGAAATAAGTCATCTTAAGAAGGGAGAAGGAGAAAAAGTTCCATGAAGATCTGACCAGGGTGAAGCTGTTAGTCAATATCAGTGAATTTGAGGCCACAGTATCCCAAGCTGAATCTGATTATGCTGCCGAGATGAAGGAGCTGAAGCATAAGATCAAAGAAAAAGTCATCCAGTAGGTGAAACTTCAGCAACAGTTAGATGTTGTTACTCGGGAACTTGACCAACTCAATAATTCAATAGAGAGAGCTCAAACAAATGGTATGAAATCCATTGCGGATGCCAAGAAAGCACTCCATCAGGTTGAAAAGAGTGAAGTTGGTCGAGTGCATGAGCTTCAAGTAGCTGCTGATGAATCTCGGGATGCAGTTCATCAATTGAAGACTTATGTCGACAGCCTCTTGTAATTTCCTGAAAAAGAGAAGAGACTCCAATCTGTGGATGTCCTTCTAATTCTTGTGCATCAAATGAAGAACTTTTTCACCTTTAATCATTTGTGCTCCTATTTTCCTGCTACCTGCATTAAATTTTACCTAAGCCAATGGGCTTAGTAAGCATAGTTTGATTTTACTAGGATTAATGTAAATAACTCTACAAACTTTGAATCTCTTAATTTTCTCAATATTACCTAAATCATACAAAATGTATGTTTAGTGAGTTGGAACTTGACTTTTATTCAGATTTACTTTGTCTTTTTTGGGAATTTTAAAGGCATGCACGTCGGACATAAAAAGGCTAATGTTTAAGGTCGAAATAGATTTGACTGAAATGGATTAAAATTGACTCAATTCCCTAAAAATTTATCCAAAAACACATTACCATACTCAAGTATGAGGGGAAAAAATGTAAACTATGACTTAAGAATATTTGAATCTGAGGAATGATATGAAATAGAGCTAAAAGGCATTAGAATAAGTAGTTTCCAAGAACAAAGTTACCATTATTTAACAAACCCGTTAGGGGGTTGAATTATGCAGGGCCCCCTAAGGGCATTGACTGCATAGTCAAATAAATAGCATCTTTTGGCTAACAAGTCTGTTATGTAGACTGTTTATGCAAGGCCGCATAAGGGAACATGCTGCATAGTCAGGCAAAATAACTCTCAGAAATTTACTTTCCTAGTGCTAAAAAGCCAGTGAATGTTTATGAAGATTCAGATTTTCCAACGTATAGAGTTTGTTGTATGGAAAGAGGTACTTAAATATGGAGAAGATATTTTCAAACAAGATTATCGTAGAACTGGATGAATATCACTCCTATGAAGGTCTGACCCAAACGTAGGGAAGGAGAATATAAACCATAGACTTGAATACTTTCAGATCATGAGAAAGGATATGGGACTAGTATGTTAAGGATGACTATTTTTGCGGATCCGTACATATTGTCATTAAGACAAATAAGGACCAAAGAAGATTTCTCCCCAAGAATGAAGTTACTAGTACTTAACAAACCCGTTAGGGGGTTGAATTATGCAGGGCCACCTAAGGGCATTGACTGCATAGTCTAATAATAGCATCTTTTGGCTAACAAGTCTGTTATGTAGACTGTTTATGCAAGGCCGCCTAAGGGCACATGTTGCATGGTCAAGCAAAAGAACTCTCATAATTTCAGGTCTTTTGTGATTAGAAGTTAAGAAAAGGGTTATGAAGATCATAAAATATTTAAGGTTAGGATTATGATACATAAATATGGGTATTGTTCAATTTATGCAGAGATACACAGATCAATGCTAACCATAATCATGTTGTGGCTGGGTCCTGAATTGAAATTTTGGACTTCACTATGTATCCTATAAGGATGGGAATCAAGCCATACGTATTTCATAAACTATAGTTTAACGTCATGTGGGACAAAGGGAATGGAGATATTAGTTTAGGGTCATAGAGCTTGGACCATTATAAGAAATACAGAGTGTGTGTTTTCATGGGGACTTTTCAGCCAAGGGACTGAAAGTGAAATTTGGGGTTAGGACCAAAAGACTTGGGGCTAGATTCAAGGGACACTCGAACATTCCTACGTATCCCATAAGGATGGGAATCAAGCCCATGTAGTTCTATAAATACCCTCTTTACAAATTTGGTTCATACATGTGAAGGGTGAAAGGGGAATTTAGTACAATGATGGTTTAACCCAAGATAAAAGGTTTGGGCATTCCCATGTATGCACATAGTCTATGGAATGAAACATGATTGAAAAATCAATGTAAATAATGGTTCCCTCTCAGGTGAGGGTATCAAAGAATATTGTAGTTTTATTGTCATACATGACAAAAAGTGTTGTACAGTTTAACGTCATATAGCAAGGACGGAAGTGAACCAATGTAAAGATATTGATTCTAGGGGTGGTTTCACGAATTAACATCGTATGAGATGGAGGTGAACCGATGTGAAGAGATTGGTTTTGGGATTGAACCTTGGGAGGTTTCCTACGTACCCATCCTGGAAGGCAAGGATCAAAGTCCACGTAGTTCAATTAAAAAATGAATTAATGATCAAGTTGTTCTTGGGGACAACGACCTAAAAAATGATTTTGGGACTTATGCGTGGTTAGAGGCCCAGAGAGGATGTTATGGTTGAATTTTTCTCTAATCTCACATGAGTCATAATTGGTGTGAGAAACAAGAGGTAGCAACAACCCTAACGATTCCTAGGTTAATGTCATGTAGGACATATAAAGGGATTATGCAGTTTAAAGTCTTGCAGTTAGGACTATTGGTGGTGCACAGTTTAGTGTCATGTAGTAGGGACAAATTACATTTTAATGTCATGTAGGATGTATCAAAGTACTTTCTGTACAGTTTAGCGTCATGTAGTTAGGACGATGGGGACAACATAGTTTAATGTCATGTTGGACAAAAAAGAGGACTGTGCAGTTTAATGTCATGCAGTAAGGACAAAAGAGTACACCATTTAACGTCATGTTGGATGTATTAAGGACTTTTTTATAGTTTAACGTCATGTTGGATGAAAAAAGGACAATACAGTTTAGAATCATTTTGGACGTAAGTGCCAATAGTTCAAGGTCATATGCATGGACCATTGGTTATGCAGTTTAACGTCATGTTGGACGAAAAGGACTTCTATATAGTTTAACATCATATAGAAAGGATGATGAAGGGGGACACAATTTAACGTCATGTTGGAGGAAAATACAAATAGTTTAAGGTCATATGTGTGGACCATGGATGTATTTTGTGTTCATACAAAATATTTCTTCAGAAATCTAGAATTGGTTGGAGTAGTGATGAGTTCTCCATCCATTGAGATTAATGAATAAGCTCTATTGGAGTAGACCTTATGTATTGAGTAAGGTCCTTCCCATTTTGCCTCAAGCTTGGGAGGATTCTTTCCTGGTATCATTGGAGTTCTAAGAACTAATACCAATTCTCCCGGAGTTAATGAATGAATAAAAACTTTTTTGTTGAAAGCTCATGCTATTCGATTCTGATAGACTTCCAAGTGGTGCAAAGTACACAATCTTTTCTCATCTAACCGTTCCAATTCATTCAATCACTTTTGAGATTGTTCATATATAGATGAATGATCACAAATGGATACTCTGAGAGAAGGCAATTGAAATTCAATGGGCAAGATGACTTCCATTCCATATACCAGTGAATATGGAGTTGACCAAGTTGTAGTACGGGTGGTATTCCGATAAGCCCATAAAGCATGAAAGAGTTTATCAGGCCATTATTTCTTATCTTTATCCACCATCTTTTGTAGAATATTTGACAGAGTCTTGTTGAAAGCTTCTATCTGGCCATTGGTCGCTGCATGATACCGAGATAAATGGTTGGATTTGATGTTGTATTATTGATAAAACTTCTTCACCTCAGATGAACAGAAGTTGGTGCCATTGTCCATCAATATTGTATGAGGGACACCAAATCTGGTAATGATGTTAGACTTGATGAAGCTAAAAATGCATTTAGAACTGAATTCCTTAAGAGGTATTTCCTCTGCCCATTTGGAAAAGAAATCAGTAGTAGTAAGAATGTACTTAAACTGCATGGCCGTAGCTGAAGGGTAAGGTCCCATCACATCCATTCCCCATGTGGAAGATGGACACGAGTATTTTGATGTATGAAGAAACTCTAGAGGTTGATGAATTAATTTGGCATGTACTTGGCATGAATGACACTTCTTTGTGAAATCAACACAATCTTGTATCATTGAAGGCCATAAGTATCCAAGCCTTCGTATCTAATCAGACAGTCTATGTCCAAACTGGTGGGCACCACAGATTCCTGCATGCACTTCTTTCATGAAATCCATTGTCTCTTCACCATCAATGCATCTGAAGATAACTCCATCAAAACCACGTTTGTAGAGAATTTTCTCTAGGTGATCTCGGCTATCATAAAGAGTAAAATTGACCACACGTCTCCAGATTTGTTCTTTCTTAGCCTTATCAAGTGGAAGTGTTCCATTTTGAAGGTATTACCTGATAGGTGACATCCATCCTGTAGTATGACCATACAGTTTAGTAATGGGACTAATTTCATTAATATCCTCTATTCTGCTTCGAACATAAGTTGAAATTGCATGACGGTGGTCAATACTGATGGTTGTCTCGTCCCGATTTGGATCTGCCAGAGCTGTGGCTATATTAGCCAGTGCGTCAGCTTGGGCATTTTGTGATCTTGGGACATAAGAAAATGTTGGTTCCGAAGGGAATTCCACCATTAACTCTCTGACGTAATCATACAAAGGGATTAGTTGTTCTTTTCTAATGGAATAATCCCCATTGAATTGTTTGATTACCAGGTTTGAATCACCTTTCACCTTTAAGTGATTCACTTGTGCTTGAAGTGCCAATTCCAAGCCTACGATTAGAGCATGGTATTCTACTTCATTATTGGTACCACCTTCCCATAATAAGAAGGAATAAGGTAACACTTCCTTTTCTGGAGAAATGATCACAATTCCTAAGCCAACTTTGTGGAATTTAGGATTTTCCATTTTCCTCCCTGTTGGACTTCTGGAAGCACCATCAAAATACATTTCTCATGCGCGAGGAATTTCTTGAATAGAGAAGACTTCCTCATCAGGGAGTTCAATATCTGAATATGTGTCTTCCACTGAAGGGTGTTCAGCCAGGAAATCATCCAGATCTTGGCCCTTTATTGCATTTTGAGACACATACTGAATGTCGAGTTGCTGCAAAATAACTGCCCACCTTACCAGACGGCATGTAAGCATTGGATGACTAAGGATGAATTTGAGAAGGTTATTATGAGATACCAATTGGACCTCGTGATGTTTCAGGTAGTGTCTCAACTTTTGAACTATAAAGATTAATTCCAGGAATCACTTCTCAATACTTGAATACCGGGGTTCTGCTTCAAGCATAGTCTGACTGAGGCAATAGAGACTCTTTTCATTCCCAGCATCATTCATCTGAGCAATAAAGGCACCCAATGATCACTCTAAAGCTGTCACGTAGAGGATAAGTGGTCCTCCTTCAAAAGGTTTCATGAGTACTGGTGGACTCAAGAAGTATTTCTTGAGAATATCGAATTCTTCTTGACATTCTTTGGTCCACTAGTAAGTGACTCCCTTCTTCATCAATTTGGTTAAGGGTAAACTTTTTCCTGCCAAATTGGCGATGAAACGCCGAATATAGGCTAATTGTCCTTGAAGTCCTCTTAATTATTTCAAATTTAGAGGAGGCCACATACCAATGATTTAATTTGTCTTCTCAGGGTTGACTTCAATACCATGATGGCATACAACAAAGCTGAGAAATGTTCTTGAGGTTACCTGAAAAGCACATTTTAAGGGGTTCATCTTCAAATTATGTTGTCGAAGCTTGGGGAATATGACTTCCAAATCAGCCAAGTGATTAGAAAGTTTTTTGGATTTAACCACCAAATTGTCTACATAGAATTCAACAAACTTCCCTAGAAAGGGTTTGAAGATACGATACCTGGCACACTGATATGTTGCGCCCACATTCTTTAAGCCGAAGGGCATTACCCGGTAGAAAAACACACCCTGAGGGGATCTGAAGGCTATGGATTCCTCTTCCTTTGGGGCCATTCGGATTTGATTATATCCAGAATATCCATCCATGAAGGAAAGTTATTCATAGCTAGCTGTTGCATCAATTAAAAGTTCTGTAATCGGAACTGGGAAATCATCCTTAGGACAATGCCGATTAAGATCTCTGAAATCAATGAAAACTCTAATTTGTCCATTCTTCTTCTTTACAAGGACAATATTATCCAACCACTTGGGATATTGAACTTCTATGATAAAGTTATCTTTGATAAGCTTATCCACCTCAGCTTCAATTTTGGAAGAATAAGTTGGGTGTGTTCTTCTTGTGGCTTGCTTAAATTGTAGATGTTCTTCTGGTAAACCCAAATGATGAGTAGCAACATCAGGATCAAGCCCGGGCAACTCTGTATAGTTCCAAGAAAATATGTATCGATTTTTATTTAAAAAAGAAATATACATATCTTGTTCTTCAAGAGTCATGGCCACACCGATTAAAGTGGGGAGTGGATCTTCTTTTGTACCCAGATTTATTTCTCTGAGTTCATCCATGGTGGTAGAGATACCCTCTTCAAATGCTAGAGGAGCATCTTTGAGATCTTCCTATTCTTCTTCAACATGTGTTATTTCTTCCATTTCTACTTTCATTGTAGATAATGAAGCATAATTTTCATGATCCGAAGAGATGTCAAAATTTAAGCATCTTGAAGAAGAAGCTTCCATTTCTGACCCAATTGATAATGTAGGGTCTTCCTTGGGAAATAAAGAGGAGATGATGGATTGGGAATCGACATAATTGTTCACCTCTGATGTTTCTATAACTTCTTCTAGCCTGATTGGTGAAGTTTAGACTTGTTGGATTTCAGCAGATGAAATAAAGACGTCACCATTTGGGCTTTCATCATGGCTTGGAGGATCACCAATTTCTCCCATGTTTTTTGGCTCGATTTCCATAATTGAAATTATGGATATTTCCATAAGAGTATTTAGATTTGGGTATATCTTGTCAATTTGACTGATAGGAAATACATAATTTGTACTCACATTCGCAAATGGATTTACTGGAATCTTCTCCAAACCATATGGACCATTAACTTTGGTAATCTCTTTTGTTGTGGATTTCTCCCTTCCATTCATGTGATAGAATTCCACCTCAATGTATTGGGACTCACATGTCTTGAACGGGGCCTTATCACCATACAATGTCCCAACTTGATCATCAAAAAAATATTTGAGACATTGATGGTATGATGAAGGGATAGCCACATGTTGATGTAGCCAGGGTCTTCCAAGCAGGATATTGAAGGCTGAGTATTGATCAACAACCATGAAATCTGAATTGGATACAAGATCTCCAAACTAAGTTCTGAGTGTAACTTCACCCTTTGGTTCTTGTTCATTTTTATCATATCCTTGTAACATCATAGTTGAAGGAGATAAATCAGATTCCGTGAGGCCCAATCGACGAAGTTTACGAATGGGCATGATATTGACTCCTGAACCATTATCAATGAAAGCTCTTCGGATGTCTACACCATTGACCTTTCCAGATAAGTACAAAGGTCTAATATGTCCATGCACGACATCATCTTCATCTTCATCTATGAAAGATATCACTACATGGAATTCCACAGGATTATTCTCTATGTGATAGAATTCAGCTGCAACAATTTCCGTTTCAAACTCCTGAGGACTTGACAAAGCCTCGATGAGTGGCTCTCGAAGATCCTTTGATAGATTCAAAGCATCCAAAATTGATAACGTGGATGGTACTTGGGACAGGTGTTTCAATACATCATACTTTTGATCCAGAGGTCTGTGTTTCCCAACAGGAACATGTGGTTTAGCAGGTGTCTTGGAAGTTGATGCTTTGGAATTTGATGCATCTTGTACTGGGATAGGAGTTGGTAATACTCCTGGCTTTGGAATATTAGACCAATTAGGTCTATTTACGTTTTGAGAGGATGAAGATGTAAATTTCAACCGATCTTCTAGAATAATTGTGCTAGGGCTGAGTCTGCCTTGTGTGGAATAACTTGCTTTTTCTTGTTGAGCTCGCTGAAGGGCTCTACCACGAGTTTCTGCTGCATACACAGTTCTACCAGGGGTAGAATTGGAATATTGGCTTCTAAAAGATCCACGTCATCCCCTGTAACCTGAGCCTCTAGAACTTCCTCTAATTCCTCTATTTGATATAGGGAATTTTTCCTCATTATAATCGAAACTGAAACTTGCATATGGATCTGTTAATTGAATCATATTAACAAAACCAAAAATCAACTCTTCATCCGATGAAGACTCTGCCTGACTAGCCAATTTAGGTTGTGTCGTTTGGTGGGGCGGTGCCCGTTTCTTCGAACTAGATGGCATGAAGTATGCTAGAGTCAAAGACAAATTAGGGTTTGACACATATTAATATTCTTCTTATTGTTCCTCCTTCTTGGAATTATGCCTCCCTTTTGAGGATTTTCCCTCTGAAGAGGATTTTGTTGCGGCATTCATGACAGGAGGCACAATTGGTTTCTTCAATTGTGTTCGCAAAATAGCATGAGTTCGGTTGATTATCTTTCTAACCATCCAATCATCATATTTTTGTGCATTTTTTGATTTTTACTTCTTTCCACTCGCCTTCCTCTTCTGGAACTGTAGCAGTAACACATGCTACCTGGGCTGAAGAGCCTTTCAGTTTGACTTGTCCCGAGTCGACCATCTTTTGCAGGAGGTCTTTGAAGACAAAACACTCCTGGATGAGATGTCCCAACATCTGATGAAATGGGAAATAATTGGGATGGTCTTCATCTCCTTCCTTGTTTGGCCTCTTGGGCCTTGGATGCTGAATCAAATTATTCACCAGGGCCGAAATGAAGTAACCAGGAAATTGTTCATTTTGGAAAGAATAAACATTACTCTTAATCTCCTAAAACTATTTCCGTATTTTATATATTTGATAGTCTTGACGAAACAGCCTTTGTTGTTGATGCTCAGAAGGTGGAGCCCTTCGAGTAGATGAAGGTTTTGTGGTAGAAGCTGGTACAGGTGCTTGTTTAAGCATAACTATAGCAGTTTCTGCTTTACCCATTCTCCTTCCTGGAGCTGATGGAATTACACGAGATTTAGCCTTAGTATATATAAGAGAATCTTCAATCTGTTGAGCGATTGAGGGAAGGTCTTGAAACCCTCCTATGTATTTCACAGGGATCAGTGGTGTGCGTAATTCATCATACAGATTTACCACACTGATTGGAAATAGTTCCTCTTGAGGGAGTGCTAAGCTTAGGGAATATGTTAATGCCTTCCAGCGAGCAATGAAATCATAGACTCTTTCATTATCCCTTTTCTTACAGTTTTTAAGATCTAAAACTGTTGTCTTTGACAAAGTTGAGCTGAATTGAAGAAGAAATAATTTATGGATATCTTCCCATCCGGTAATTGACCGGGATTTCAAGATTGTATACCAGAAAAAAGCGGGTCCTTGTAAGGTTCGCACGAAGCATTTGAGTTTCACTGCTTCTTGCTGCTCTGGAGTTCCCATAATAGGATCGCAGCAAGACATGTAATGCATCAAATGCGGTTCAGGGTCACCTGATCCATTGAAAATAGGGAATACAGGGTTCCCAAAACTTGATGGGGGAGAGATTGAATCTACCCATTCATGGTAAGATTTCTTTTCTGGTTGAACCTGCGCATGCTTCCCTTCCACAGTCTATAATCGAGTTGTCAATGACTCAATTGTAGTTATTAACTTTTGAGAAACATCTGGTTGAACTTGGACTTGGGAAGGTGCAATGACTAGAGCATGGACAGATGTGGTGGCTGGTACTGCAACCGACGACATCACTTCCAATTGTTGTTGCACTTGACCTGTAGGATTAGACCTATGAGGGTGTACTGATAAAGGAGGATATTCTTGATCCATCCTAGTAGCTACAACAAACTCCCTTGGCTGACTGACTCCAGCATGCTTAGGAGGAAGACTACCCTGAAGTAGTTCTGCATTCATCCTCCTTAATTCCTTCATTTCTTCCTCCTCTTGCGCAAATCTTTTCTCTAGTGAGAGTGATTGGCCTTCTCCAGAGGAATGATATGTAACCTGATTCTTTCCCTTCCTCTTGTTTTATCCCATTCAGAGAGGGGGAAGTGGGTTATTTGAAGGAACACACAGATTCTGGGTAAATATTTGATTTCATGTACGCACACCTTCTTCATTTGTGTATGTGCGTACAACTTCCTGAGCAGGAACCTCTTCATCTGAGTCCCCTGAGTGATCCTCATCTGGTGGATCAGAAACAATGGCATTGATGACATTCATTGATGTATAACGCATCGCATCCCTTATATCATCTTTTCTATGATATTGTCTTCTTCCATGTCTTTGATGAGACATTTCCTTTTGTTGATTCGATCCCTCAAGAACTTCTTAAAGAACCATAATTTGGAGGGAATATCCTGATAATTTGGATCATTGTTCTTCTTGAGGCTTCTTCCCCAATCGATAAATGAACGACTTTCTCTGAGGAGGGGAGTGATGATTTGAAAAATTCCCCAGTCCGGTGGACTGGGGCTGTTCCTCCTGTTCCCGCTCAACTCCTCGAATTCTATTTGTTGATTCCGAGGGTTGGTTTAATAGATTCCCCAGTCTGGAAAGCTGGGGTGGCTCTTGACATGCTATGTCTGAGACTTTCTTAAAAGCTCTCCTGATCTTGGTCTGGAAATTATCTGGAAGCATCAACCTGTATCCACTTTTATCACCCAGCTCGAAAGACCGTTGGATGATTTCTGACACTTCTGTCACTTGATGATGTGCTTGCTCTATATGAGAGGTCTGTTCAATATTATTTTTTGCTTGATGTAGGAGTAATTAAACAACTTATTCTCTGTATTCTTGATTTTGAGAAGAACTAGTTGAGGTCTGTTCTTGGGAAAGCTTTTGATTACAAACAAAACCCATTGATTGTGGCCGGCCACGGGTAATAACATTGCATGAGACCATTTTCGGCGGGCTTTGCTAATCGGAGAGCACAGTAAAATGTAGTGCTCCATGAACACCCCATCCTCTGACATGAATACTAGATGGGGAATTGGAAATTAACTAGCGCAATATTCTTAGTGCGCCAAGGCATGAACGCTGAAGGGATGTCTACTTCTTTTCAGCATTTGGATACTGAGAGACTGATAGAGATGCCAAGTCAATTTGACGTTGTAACCCTTCTATTATCTTAACATGATTTTCATATTCATCATAAGATAATACTTTCTTTTTCAAATGAAAAAGAGTTTTCCATATGTTGAGACGAATATCATGAATCCCATCTTCGGTCAACATCTCTGGAATTTCATACTGAGAGTCAGACAGAGGCCAAAACATGACTGGCACTTCACCCTTTTCCAGTTGTTTTCTCATGTTCAGCACTTTTTATTTATCATTCAATGAAGATTCTTCTACCTGATTTGACCAGAGCCGGTGCTTCCTTTTTGCTTCATCGGATTTAATAAGATTGGTAGAGAAACCACTGATCAAACTAGAAGATGCATGACTCAGGGGTGGTTCAGAGAATAACCTACACCCTGGGCTATCTTCCGATTGAGAAAGTATTTCACCTGCTAGCGATGATGCATCAGACATGACTGGTTTCACATTTGCAAGTGCCTCAAGATAAGAGGGATTTCTCGGTACTACATTGTCCACTGGAGCATTTTCCAGGCAATGTGCATCACTACTATAGAGAGGACTTTTGCAGTGAAATTCATCATCATGGGGAGGACCACCATGGTGGGTTACAACAAAAGATGAGATCTCTTGCTCCTTGGTCTTCTGGCCACACAGAGGATTATTTTAGCTCTTATCTGAAGATGAAACTCCGAGATCGACCGAATTTTCATGAAGCAAGCCTTCATGAGGATGTGTCTATTGAAGACCTTCACAATTAATGTTCCCACTATTGGGAAATGAGGGAGCAGAATCTTGAATTCCAACAGATAACTGTCTAAGGGATTCAAGAACTCCAGCATCGAGCAAGGCCTTGTTACAGATTGGATCTTGATCTCTTGATTGTGTTGGGCTGGTCTTTTTCTTAGACGCCTTCTTACTCGCCTTGGAAACCACTTCTTGACAAAAGTGGATTCTCTGAGCAGGTGTATGTGCCTGATTAGGAGAGATAACCAGGATTGGATGATGATCTCTACTCTAATCAGGTGTATGTTCCTGACTTGGTTGTCCGTATGATATGGGGGAGTATGCCCCACAACCCTCTTGGACTGGAACAGATATGTGTGTCTGTTCCAGAATGAACTATTGATGTTTCACTCCACTGGTAGGGATAGATTTATGTTTCTTTCCCTAAAATTCTACTGAAGTTGTTATAATATCCTGGAAAGCATCCAGAATATGAGCAGGGATTTTCTTCTTCTCTTTCACCAATGATAGAATATGCTTGGTGACTTCAGCTACCAGAATAGGGATATACGTCCATTCCGTGCTTGGAGTAGGTGTATGTGCCTGCTCATATCTTCCTTTTCCTGTCAGTGAATCCTGACAGTACTCAAGTGTGGCGGAAGAAAGTTGAGTCTGCCTCCTGTTTGTCGCCATAGCTTTCTGACTGACTTCTCTGAGTGCTACCAAGTGAGACTATTGGTAGTCTTGATCAATACCATCATGTGTATGTTCCTACTAATTGTACTTCGCCAAACCTGTTTGATGAGATCCATCATATGTAGTCAGACAAGCCTACTGACTAGTTGATGACATAAAAATAGGTGTATGTTCCTGCCTATAGTACTCTGCCAGAATTGCCTGGCGAGATTGGCGTGATGCTGCCAGACGAGTCTGCAGGACAGAGGAATTAAAACAGGTAGGTGTGTGTGCCTGCTCGTTGCTTGCCACCAAGTTAGGTTGGTGGACTTCTCCAGAAATGACAGAGATGAGAAACTGCTCCCTCTTAACTGGATTTCGCCTCTGGCGATTCATCTTGCCTGCTCAAGTTCGAAGAACCTGAGCCGAACGCCTGGAGTCGACACCCTCATCATGTTGAGGGAACACTGCCGCACGAGTTTGGCGGTGATGGTTGATGGGAGCCCTCGGGAAGGACTCCTGCTTCCTTGAATTAAGGCCCTGAGGGACCTGCTCATTCACCTCCCCAGAATATTGGAGTGAATGGTGATTTCGTTCTGGGGATAACGACCTGAAACAGTTGGAGACAGTGGTTAGCACTGCCTGCTTCTTGATCACTGATTGTCACTGTCCGGACGACCAGGGTGAATTGGTCACTTGGAGGGCTTGTCGGGCAGCCTCCAGAGTTGGAATAGTACCTTTTTGACAGTACTCTTTAACGAGTGCATTTGATACCCAGCGTTGAAGACAGTGATTAGGTGATGTCGTCCTCAGAGCGGACGATGATCCAGCAGGAGTAGAAGCAGTGGCATTCACAGCAAAGGTTTTCATAGTAGATGTATTCACAGATGTGAACTTAAGAGAATCCATTCTGGAAATGCAGAAGATCTTAGAAAAGAGTGCATGTTAGATATAATAGACATAATCAAGATAAATTCATCCACTACATCTTTTGGATGAGCACATATGTCAATGATTATTTTTGTTGGCCCTCTCATTGAGTTTTAAATAGTGGCCTAACAAATAAGTAAAAAATCATTTTAACTTGGTTAAGGATTCACGTCGGGTTCACCATTTTTTGTTTCCCTCTAGAATTGGGGATGACCTTGTTTATTGAAGGTTCAAACATTCCAATCAGTTTCTAACGGGTTTGTTAATAGAACCGGAAACATCCAATGATTCCATATCCAGTTGGACCTACTTTCCAAAGGTAGGCGCTCATTAGTTATGGACTGATGAGGCTTAGAAATTTGCATAAATCGAGCGGATGAGAGGTCGGACTCATCAATCCTTTTTGAGGGGAATTATTGTCTACTCTGAGACTCTATTTATAGATTTAAGTTATGTTCGTGAATCTTTATTACATTACCAAGTATAAAATGATCTTTCCTTTAGTCTAAAAATCAATGATCGATATGTTGGAAATTCAGAGAATCTTTTATATGTATTTGAGGTTCTTCATCAATGAATAATCATCTGTATTTGTAAGAGATTGTTAGTTGATGGTAACCTTAAAAATACATAAAATTATCTTGGTCATTATGATGACCATACTGGGTTTAAATCCACTCAGTGGGGAACTTGAAGTTTATTTTCATTCAGGAGGACATGGATTATTTTAGAGTGGGGATCATACCCGCTGATAGGCTACCTATATATCCTTTGTTTTAGAAAAGGAATCAGAACCCACATAGTTTGAGTAAGGGAGCATGATGTTTATGCATGATTGATGGCTCAAAGAAAGATGTCATGATTACTTTTACACTCTAAGCTCACGTGAGTAATGCTTGGTGTGAGAAACAAGAGGTATTGGAGAAACCAGAAAATTGTGCCAAAAAAGATGTAATGATATGGGTCTTATGTGTGTATGACTGCCCAAATAGATAAGAATTAAGATTTACTTCAGGGAAGAAATCTAGGAACAATGCCCATAAAGGTATATGTGCTTCATGGAGTTTTGGATACTCTAATCTTGGGGCTTATTCCTAAGGAAGATACCCAAATTAGGAGGGGACTTATGATTGGGTTTAACTCCTGAGAAGGAAACCCAGATCAAAATTAAATTAAGACTGGGGCTTACTCCTGAAAAGGAGGCCCAGGTTAAGAGAATTATGGTTGGGGCTTACTCTTGAGGAGGATGCCCATATTTAATGGGAATTATGACTGGGAATTACTCCTGAAAAGGGGGACCAGGTTAAGAGAAGACTTGGGGCTTACTCCTAAGAAGGATGCCCAGATTTGAGAATTATGACTAGAGCTTACTCGTGAAAAGGAGGCCCAGGTTAAAGGGATTTGAAAATTAAAGGGGATTGGGGCTTACTCCTGAGGAGGAGGCCCATATTTGAGACTCAGGCTTACTCATGAAAAGGAGGCCCAGGTTAAGAGAATTATGGTTGGGGCTTACTCCAAAGGAGGATTCCCATATTTGAGACTGGGGCTCACTCTTGAAAAGGAGTCCCAGGTTAAAGGAATTTATGGTTTGGGGCTTACTCCCGAGGAGGATGCCCCAAAATTTGGGGAATTATGACTGGGGCTTACTCTTGAAAAGGAGGCCCAGGTTTGGGGATCTGGGGCTTACTCCTGAAAAGGAGGCCCATATTTGGGAACTTTAAGACTGGGGCTTACTCCTAAAGAGGATGCCCAGATTAGAGGACTCGGGGCTTACTTCTAAAGAGGATGCCCACAGTAATGAGAATTTGGACTGAGGCTTACTCCTGAAAAGGAGGCCCAGATTAAGGATTCTCTCATATTAAATGATGAGGTTGAATGACTGAAATCTCAATCTTTAGTGACGTAAAGATTTGTAAATCACTAGATTTCGAGAGATGTTCCACGGAGTTATTTTCAGATAAGGAATCCAAATCAAGAAATCATGCCATAAATGGAATTGAAGAGTTTCTTGAAGACTGAATATTGAATAGGAGGGGTGGAATGGTATAAGAGGAATGAAATGGGCTGGAAAGGCACCCAAAAAGGTAGCGGCATGCAAGTCCAGGCAGGCACGCAGGTACTGCGTGGGCGCGCAAGTACTGGTCGCGCAGATATACTTGCGCAACACATGAGTACTTGCGCGATTTTCATCCCTTAGAGTAATATTTGGGCTATCCTTTGATCAAACCGTTTAGAATCATCCCTAGAGGCTTTCCAGAAGATGGTGCGCAAGTTATGGTGAAGAATTAGGGTGGCGCGCAAGTGTGTTCATTTCCCTTAAGGGTAAAACACTTAGGCACACAAGTTTTAGTGAATTGTAACACTTAGACCTTACTCCTCCAGTTTAGACCATACATTCTAGGTAAAGGATTACCTTAGAAGTGTTCGGAAGACCTGAAGAAGAGACTTGGGCGTTCAGAGCTCTTTATATGAATTCTGTAAAAATTCCTCATGAAATGGGGGGCCCACCCGGGGTATTTATAGGCTGGAGAAGACCCCAGGAGGTTATCACCTAGGGTGTGAAAGTGTACTTGCGCGACCCTTGTGCAATGTTCTTCTTATTCATTCCTTTTTCAATTTTTGATATTTATCCAAAGGTTGAATCACTTTGAGCTCAGATATTCCCCTTTTCCAATCTTTAGATTCTGTGACGAAAGGAGCGTCAACAACAAATCCAATCGGGCCCTTGGGACTAAAATACTAATAACTCACAGATCGAGCATCTGATTGACGCACCAACTATTGCGTTGAGACCCCTATGAAGTGGCGGTCCTTTGAGATTCTTTTTTGTGGGAATTCATGGCAGTTGGAGTATCAAACATTGGCTTGGAGAGAAGACTCTATCAGAGATGAGCAAGCCTAGTGCGGGAACCCAGTAGCTGGCTGTGACGAGATGACTGACTAGAGATCCTATGTGGGTCAGCTCCTAGAGATCCTATGTGGGTCAGATCCTAGCCATCCTGTATTGGTCATCTCCTAGAGATCATGTGTGGGTCAGCTCCTAGCGATCCTGTGTGGGTCAGCTCCTAGCGATCCTGTGTGGGTCAGCTCCAAGATATTATGTGTGGGTCTGCAGCAAATCCTCTTAACAGAGTAAGATGATTTTGTAGCTATAACTAATCATCTCTACTACTATAATTAAGTTATACCTGGTGTGAGCTGAGTTCATATTTGTGTGGTACCTTCCACTGTGGTAATACATTGGTGGTATTCTTCTATGTGGCGTACATGTGTGGTACTTGCCTTTGTGGTTTTACTTCCTTTGTGGAACAGTTGAGCTTTGTGATTTTGGGTTGGTCCCTGTGTTTTATCATGATTGAGATGGGTATACTTGATAACTTAGGTATATGTATTGGCATATACCTAAGTAGGGTTGACAGTTGAATTTATTCTTTATGGTTTATCCTTTGTGGATTTGTGAGACCTTGAGGGTCTCGAGGTACCTACTGAGTATCGTTATACTCACCCCCGCACGGGCTACGCCCGCACTTTGTTGTGTTTGGTGCAGACAATAGACAATGATGACTAAGGATGAGAGTACCGGGACTAGATGGTACCCAGAGGTGGACCATAAGGCGTGTCGGTACGCAAAGGATACATGTAGATGTGGAGTGATGAGGAGGCGATCTATACCTACCCTTCAGGTAGGAACCCTATAGGATGATCCAGTAGTCGTCTTTCTCTTTCTTCAGTTGTGTTGTATTTCCATTGTACTTGTACCTTTACTATTGGGCTTGTATTCTGAACACTTTTACTTTCAGCAATCTTTTGGTTACACAATTTTCTTGTGTTCGTATCTTGCTATGTGCTTGGTTACATGAGTTTACAGGTTATAAAGGCAATGTCTTCCCAGTTTTAGGGAATACTCCTTTTGGTGCTAGTCACCAGCCCCTGGCCTATGGAAGGTGGGCTTGGTGTAATCACGACAGGGGCTCTGGGGGACAGGTCATGAAAAATTGGTATCAGAGGAGTCTCTTATACCATAGAACATTGGAATCTGATCTTTCTTTTAACGGAAATAGTGTTAACTGTAGTGAGTGTGGTTATTAGTTTAGGGAATCCAGTGCTGGTGCGGTGGATGACGTATCCATACACCAGGACCTTGACTACTGATTTCTGACTTAGTGCACGAAAAAACTGATTGCATGTGTGTTTCCAAGAGTTTCTTTGTGATCTCTTGACTCAGCTCACCAAGTATAACTTATTGACCATAGAACACCTATTTCTTTTTAGGATGCCTCAACACAGACAACCAACTAGGGTTCTGAGAGTAGCACTCACGGATAGCCCACCAAGCGATGAGGCCTCGGTGTAGTGCCCTCTTCTAGTAGAGGCACCAGTGGAGGCACCAGCAGTACCATTACCCATTGGGCCACATATTCCACCAGCCCAAACAGTAGAGGGTACACACTGCTTGAGTGTGTTGGACAAGTTCCAGTTCCAGAGGCCACCCAGGTTTAGGGGAGAGACAGACCCACAAGCGGCTGAGGATTGGTTGGAGGCTCTAGTGAGAGTCTTCCGACTGGTAGGGACACCAGCCGATTTCATGGTGATCCTTACTGCCAACATTCTTTAGGAAGTATCAGGCAGATGGTGGAGTTTGATGCTCTAGGTTCATGACGAGGTGACGCTTCTCTGGGCAGACTTCGAGAGCCTGTTTAGGGTAGAGTTTGTTCCAGCTACTCTTCGCGCAATGCATATATAAGAGCTTCTTCATCTACAACAGGGCATTATGACTGTAGATCAGTATTCAGCGAGGTTTACTGACCTATCACATTACTCCATGGATATGGTATGGAACCCATTCTTCAGGGCCCGAGCCTTTGAGTAGGGGCTCAGGCAGGAGATCAGGGCTTCGATGATCTCACTCAACATCCTGATGAAGGAAGGGGTGTTAGAGTGAGCCCTATTAGTGGAGAGTATTGCTGCTGACCAGTCATCCATCATAACATAATCCATATAAAAAATGAATATCATTTCATCATAAGAAAAGTGAAACCATGTAAATCATAGATACACTATACTCTAAACATAAAAATATGAAATAATGTCATCTTAGATGGAAAATGGTTTTGATAAAACACTTGAAATTAATTCTTGAGGAAAACATCCTTTCTTCTTCAAAATAATTTTCTTTTCACAAAATGCCATGAAATTTTAAAAGAAAAGGATTTTTTTGAAAATATTCATGAACTTTTATAGAGTAAGCTTCATGAAAATAAGGCGTTATGAAACCGTAAAAAATCCAATCATTCCGTATAAGTTAAAAAAACACTCTCTGTGTAATTTTAAAGGAAAAGCAAAAAAGTACCACGTAGGGTAAACAAAAGAAAGATTCCATCCATAACACCATGTAAAAGTCAAAGAGGGGTAAATATGACTTTAAACATACATGGAAGAATATTTAACACTTTATGAAAAACGTTTTTATGGAAATGGATGAAAAATCTAACCCCATTAAATACTTATGTATAAGAAATCTCAGATAAAAATGATATTTTCAAAATTATCCCTTACCTTAGGTCCAATTTCTTCTGTACGTTTCCGAAACTCCTCTTATTCGACGTGCCTCCACTTAACCTCCTCTTAGGGTGATAAAGTTGGTCTTTGAAGAAGACCAGGACATCTAGTAGGTTTCTAGGGAAGTGTAGAAGTGAAATTGGTAGGGGTTGGCTGAGCTTGATGGCTCAAAATGGTGTAAGGAGGAGAGGGATGAGGTGTCCTTTTATAAGAGAAGAGAGGGGCACTTCTGGAAAACTCAAAAATATTAATTAATAATAAAATAAAACCCCATTTAAAAACTTCCAAAGTGACTCAAATTAGGATATGAGGTAAGATAGGGTTTTAATCTCTTCATCCAATCAAATTTAGACATGTTGGGAAATTATTTTAAACCTTATCAATTTTATTTATCCTTATTTAATTTATTTAATCATATTTGTGGTAATAATATTCTAAATTTTAAATTATTATAAATACATACTTAGATGTGGTCAATTTCCCATAATTGGATACATTAAAACCTTGTAGACCATATAATTTTAAATTTTAAATTTTTTAAATATTTTTGTGATTTTTAAATAATTTAACAATATGTTATTTTTATAAAATACCAATAGTGTAAATTTTGACATTATTCATTTATTTAAATTTAAATAAAATACACACAGAGAATATATTCGAACCAAAATATTTAAAGGATCCTAACATGTCATATTAATCTAGAAAACTTTTGGATCATGTTAATTAGTTTATATAATATTTATTTTAATATTTTTAAAACCATTTATTTTATATTTATATAAATAAAATAATTACTACAACATTTTTTTATAATTATTTAATATACTTATTTGTAGCAAAAAATTAAAAATGAAATACTATGATGAATATAATTCTAATAGATTTCATAAGATTACTTTTAGTCGAATTTATCTTCTAAAACACCCAACTTTTAAAATGATATATTTATTAAATTATGAAGGTGACAACTTTGACATCATTTAAAATAAAAAAAATGTCATAATCACTTTTATAAAGCTCCAAATGGTCAGAAATTCGACATTTCGAAGCTTATTGTTCATATGTACACGACCAATAAGTTTTGGTCAGGTTTTTGGGCCTTTTATGGGTATTATTAGTCTAATAAAAACTATACTATTGATTTTTTTCACTAAATAAATAATTTCCCCATCATTAATTTATAAGCTATTAAAGTAATTATATATTTTTTAAAAATTAAAAATAAATTACCATGAAAAATAAAAACATTTTAGCTTTCAAAGGAGTATTCATAACTGAATTTATATAAGTTTGAGCGAGACATATTTCACTTTCTTTAAAATAAAATAAAATAAAGGTCTTAATCATATCCAAGTGGGTTCCAATGGATTCCATTTTGACCGAATTATTCCTTAGGAAAAAATATAATCATCAAATTATATTATGACATGTTTTAGGGTAATTTTATAATATTATATTTACCCTTAATTACCCGATTTACCTTTAACTATGCTAAATAAAATTTACCGTAGTTACTATTCATGGAGCCTAAAAATAAAACGTAGTCTATTAACATAATTTGGAACTACTGATTCTAAATATGGAATCCATTTTTCGAAATTCAATTCATAGAAGTTGCAGAAATCAATTTAAAATTAATTTCGTTGTTAAGAAAACAAGTTTTAAGATGTTAAAACATTGCAAAAGATTGAAAAGATTTTACCTATAAAATCAATGTAAAATCAATGCTAATGACATAAATTA
This sequence comes from Viscum album, assembly GCA_963277665.1. Lineage (NCBI taxonomy): Eukaryota > Viridiplantae > Streptophyta > Magnoliopsida > Santalales > Viscaceae > Viscum > Viscum album. The sequence continues at coordinate 2,022,817,206 of OY728127.1, forward strand.
TATTAAATGGTAAAAATATATTCTATTTATACTTTAAAACAATTAAATATTATAATTTAACAATACAAATTATTACGATCAAAAAGGTTGTTTTTAATTAAAATATATCGTGTTTTTACTATTCATTAAAATATAAAAGTTATCATAATAATATGAAAAATTTATCCAAAGTAAATTTTTATATCCTAATTCCAAAGAATAATTTTATTTTGTCAAATTGAACTTATAAAAATTCCAAAAATTAGATTTAAAGTGGGTGGGCCATCAAAAGGCGGTAAAATTGCATTTTTTGAAAAATACTTATTTTACCCGAAAAATTTATTTTGTTCTCATACCATGTTCTAGAAAATGTATAAGATGAATAATAATGTTATAAAATTAAAAACTTAGTTAATACTATTCATAACGGCTAGTTCATAAGAATATTATAACAATATATCGTTGTTTAGTGAAACCCGATATTGCGTACTACACACGCTATCAAGGAAGGTCGCGATTGTGTGTAATTCAAGCCAAGTCAGGGCTGCATGTAGTGAAATCTCCCTTTGGTGTTGCGTATAACATAATCAAAACTTATTTCATTTATATATTAAACAAAATCTATACTTAATGTTGCGTAGAATAATTTCTACAAAATGAACTTGAAATTGTGTGTAACACGAGCCAAGAATAGTGTTGCATATACTGCAAGCTAATACAGTGTTACATATAGTACAACCTAATCTTGGTGTAGTGTACAATAGAATACATCGAAGATATTAAAAATAATATATCTCATAAACTCCTGGGGTGTTACATTCTACCCCCCTTAAAATGAATTTTTCCTTCTAAATTCATTGGGGTTATAAATCGTTTACTACTTAAAAGTTTCTTTCATAGAAACCCACATCATAAAAAGGAATACTGAAACTTAATTTTAAAAACTAATGTATGAAACGTAATGGTTACCCAAATTAAGTCATCACAAGGTTTCACATAGAATAAAACAGGTGAAAATATGGATATGGAAGAGAAAGCTGACCATCAAGTTCGGATGGAGAGTGGTAGAGAACATGGCTATGAAAAAACCAACAATCACAAAGCAATAAATTTGTGATGATCTAAGGTGTCATCATGGACAAAATTTTTGGTTTTTAAGATCATTTCCCTAAAGTTGAAAAAATTTTAATTAGAAGAAATACTTAAATGATTTTGTTATAATCTCACCATTGGTCATTCCTTGAACAATTTCCACTTCATCTCTTAAAGAAATGAAGTTGAATTTGTCATTCGTGAAATATTAGTAGATAATGTGATAGAATTATAGGTTATTCCATCTGTCTCAAACATAAGGTTAGCAAAAGTTATATAAATAAGTCCATCTATGGTGAGATTAATCGTATATGGTTCCTAAAATGGACTTATACTTCATCTATCATCCTACTTAATAAAATAACACTAGTTTCTACTAACCAGGGACTTCCTATGGGCCAGTGGTTGGAGATAAATGTAACATCCCAGGTAAATAAAGAATATTACATTTTCATATTTATTAATATTTGTGAATAAAATATTAATATCACTTTAAATGGGTTGTTATGTTTGATGGCGTACCCAATACGCAACAATAAGTTTTTTCTGAAATCTTACGTTCCACACTAATAATATAATAATATTATTACAAAGGGTAGTAAACGTCTAGCCATTGTAATGGCGGGAAGGAAAATAACTAACCAAAATATGATTATATATGTTTTTTAAATGTTTTGACATTATCCAATAAATTTTAGAGGCTTACAATGTGAATGAATCCAATTTTTTATTCTAATATTATTTAAAGGTCGATTAACCGCCTTTTGATGGCGAACCCTTTTTAAATCTAATTTTTGTCACTTTTATATGTTATATTATAAAAAATAAAATCCTTCTTTAGAATTAGGATATCAAAATTTACTTTGTGTGAATTTTTGGTATTTTTCCGATAAAGTACATTTTTTAATGAATAGTGTAAAATGTTGTATTTTAATTCAAAACCTCCTTTTAATCTAATTTATTTATATGGTTAGATTATATTTTTAATTGTGTTTAAAGTTTTATTAAAATATATTTTTACCATTTAATCCAATTTTGGTCATTGTAATTTATTTCACTTAGAAATTGGACATAAAGAAGTGTCAATCTTTTAATAGATATTATTTCTTAAAAACACGATATTTGTTTTGATAGCGGGAATTTATTATAAAATTAATTAATGAAACTTCTATGTTTTTATATTGGTAAAATTGATATTTTTTTTGAATTTGGAATATAAAATATAGCTTAGGGTGAATTTTTGGTATTTTACTGACAAATGTTCATTTTTAATGAATAGTGAAAAATACAGCATTTTAATTCAAAACTGCATTTTCATACAATTTATTTATGTAGTTAGATTATCATTTTAATTATTTTTAATGTGTAATTTAATTATTATTTTTATCATTTAATACAATTTTGGTCATTTTATGTAATTTCACTTTTAAATTGGATGTAAAAACAAATCAATCTTTTGATAGATTTTACTTCTTAAAAACCCATCTTTGGTTTTGACAACAGAAATAATTTTAAATTAATTACTCCAATTTCTGTGTTTGGAATTTGATAAAATTTATTCCATATTTTTAATCATAATGTCCAAATTATGTAATTAATACTCTTTTGTTTTTGGACATTATGAATAGTAACAACATCAATTATCTATTAATTATCGTGATTAATTAGTAATAGGGTAGTTTAGCGCAATAAAATAATATCATAATAATATAAAATGACCCCAAAATGTGTCTTGATACTAGTTTTTGAGTCATGTCAGATCATGGGATGCGTTGTGTCAACTTTGGGACCCCATGGAATCACATTAGTGTGATAGTGACCTTTTGTAATATTTTTTTTAAAAGAAAGGAAATATAACAAAGGTTTGTATATCCTAAGTAAAAAAAATTAATTTCATTTAAATAAATGATCTCTTAGACTATAAATAGTAATTAGAAAGATAAAATTATTTCATACATCATGGTAATTGATTTATAATTTTTAGACATTATATAAATAAAATTATTTATGACACCATGATGATGCAGTGATTACCTCATTAATGGACGATTTAAATAAAATGACAAATAAGGTAAAATATAAGACTTCAAATTGTATAAAACCTATTGGATGGGTGTATTTCGAACCCTTATCACCTTATCCTTGAATTGTATCATTGTAGGACCTTTAAAATCCGAAACTCATTCTATAATAAAGAAACTTTCAAGACTTTCCAAAAGTGACCCTCCTCCCTCTTATAAAAGGCCCCCACCTCTACCCCCCTTATCCACACCTCTCAAGCCCTTGGATCATCCAAACTCTACTCATATTGTCTTTCTAGATCCCTCTATTACTCTTAGAAGCCTCACTTTTGGCAGAAGTATTTCCAAGGAAGCCTTTGGGCTCAAATAAAAAAGAGTTACCCGATATGAAGGTAATGTCATCTCTTATGTTCTTTTGTTTTATTTTGCTTCTCCAACCCCCTAAAATCTTTTTATTCCTTTATTTTTTCAACAACAACAGTATCATAAATATACTAAGATGTTTTTTTATGAATTATAAGATCTACACTTAAACACACATACATCTAATGGTTAAAGAACACAGTGTTTCTGTGGGTGGCGAATTACTGCCTCACGAAACGATGATTGTTCAATCTTCTTTTAACACATCTCATGATGGTCATTAAGATGTCACTGTATTTATATATGATATATATATTATTTTTATTTTTTTACTTATGCTTCTGTATTTCTATTTTATTCCAAAACATTATGGTTTCCATACTGGGTAAACGCGATAATTTCATTTTAGGAAGTGCGGACTACCGCCCCCTCAAAGTGATTGGAATCGTTAATTCCATTTGTGGTATGTATAAAGGATGGAGTTAATGATATTATATATGATATTATACTGTAATTATAATATACCTAGGTATCATTATGTTTTAATTCCAGTAAAGTATTAAATAGAAATGAAAGTAGCGTTCATGCGTACGTATGGATTACCGTCTCCATGAACGGTGCATTTCATTTCTTATCTCCAAATGTTATGTACTATTATAAGTACATATATATGATTTATATATATTAAATATATTAAATATAAATTATTAATATCATTCGGTAATTAGAATATATATATCTCTCATTTAGTTTTAATTCCATTAATATGAAAAAGAAATGAAAGTAGCATTCATGCGTACGTAAGGCCTACCGTCACCATGAACGGTGCATTTCATTTTTTTATCTCCAAATGTTATGGAATTGTATGAAATGAATATATACAGTATATATATGATATTTAAATAATTAATACTATTCTGGTCATTATGTACCTATAACTATATGGAAAATTATTTTCCAACAAGTTCATTTTTGACTCATGTACCGAGCATCGACAAAAATGTCTCATATGAAATCACATAATTAACCAATTATTATAACATTATAATATGTGATATGAATTGAATAATAAACTTTAAAGGACTTCCTTAACAAATTATAAATTGGCCAAAGTTTATTATTCAGGAATATAAAGATATGAACATGACAAGTCAGACTTGAGGTAAGGGATCCTACCTCTCTTTCTTTTTAAGTAATCTCTTTTATGTCATTCCTTTTAATCTCATCTTTCTTATGTTGGGGGATGTTATTTTAAATTACTATTACTGTAATTTTTATTTTAATATTATTATAGACCCTATTTGATCTCATAAATCCATTTTTGGAAGTTTTAAGTGGCATCGTTAGGCTGCCGAATTTTCGTAAGGGATTTCCTATCTCACTTTTAATTCTGTGATATTTCCATTGTTCACCACTTATTTATTGAATGTGGTGTATTTTGTACTTCAATTTAATATATATTATCATGATTCTAGTTATATTCATGGTATTATATGAATCATTTGGTGTTTATTATCTTTTGTTCATATGACTCGATTGATCACAATGAGGTAAGGGGTTTTTATCTCACATTTTGTTCCCGTGAGATTCATGCTACATTTTACACTATTTCCTTTTTTGTGGTGTATTTACTTCCCATTATTGTATTCTTTGTGCAATATAATTTAATTTATGGGTATTTACATATTCATTGTATGACCCTTCTTTCATGTGGCGTATGTTTCGAAAATTACCCAAATCGGTAAGGGAACCTTTCACCCTCCTTTTTTTAAGACTTCTTTTATTATGTCTTTTAATTTACATATTATTATGTTGGGATATGTTCTTTTATATCCTTATTGATTTAAATTTTATGTCCATGTGATGAGATACCATTTTCCCTCTCATCAACTCATTTTGTGAATTTTAAAGTGATGCCGTTTGGCTGTCAAATTCTTGCAAGGGAACATCTTAACTCAATTTCAATCCTTTGGGTTAAAGTTGTACTCCTTGAATATGACATTATATGAATATGTGGGAATGACTCTGATTGTTTTACACTTAATATCCACTTATATTGGTTGTATTTATATTTTTCACACATAAATTATGTAATTGATTTATCCTTAATCTAAGGATATCGTCTTTGTACGGGACATCATCTCAATCTCCTTTCATTGAGGCATACTTTGTTTTATACAAAACATTATTTTATATGGTGTATAAAATCCTTTGACTTTTACTTTTATCCAAAATGAATCTTTTTTTACGAAGCGTTTTACTAAACTAGAAAAGGAATGTTTTGTCTTATGTATGCAGGGACAAAAACTTCTATGCCGCCGTGACCATTATTTGAGTCTCGGCTTCCTCTACAAGCCATAACTTTTTTTAAAGGAAAAATAAATACAATGTTTTAATTTTCTTTTATTTTGGTATTGAAAATGGATTTGATAATGTTTTGATTATATCAATGTGTTGTATTGATATCTTGTGATTGAAATGTGGAAATGTTATGTTTCCTTTATGAATGTTTTATGTGATAAGATTTTCTTATGGTTCTTGGGAATTTTTTATGAAGACGGGTGGTTCTGTGATAAACTAATGGTGGGTTATCCCGATATAGCTCTCCAAGGCATTGGGTAATGCGAAATAGTTAAACACTAAGGTTTCTCCAAAGAGATTTAGGGAATATACTATGATGGGTATTCCAAACGTAACGATGAGGGTTACTCCCTACGTAAGAATTTTATGAATGCCTCAAGTTACCTTTATGTCTTATGATTTCTATGAGTTATTCATAAATCTTATGATTTCACAAGGTATGTTGAAGCGCTTATGTTTTATGAGTAAAGTATGATTTCATTGATCCTTATGTATACATGGACTAATGTTTTCTTTTCTTATTCTTTTATATCCCTTACTGAGATTTTTATTCTCATCCCAAGTTTTTTTGAAATGCTTTCCACAGGACTTAAAGATGAATTGGGTCAAGGATGGGATCAAGGAAAGACATGCTATCTAAAACATGGAACTATACATGTTTCATTTTAAGAGTTTTTAGTTTGTGAATAAATGGAAACTGAGTAAAAGTTTCTACATTGTAATCTTTTGAGATGTAATAGTTATGTCCTAATTATCTAAAGATATAAACCTAAAAAGATCCTCAATGTGAATTATTAATTTAATTCAAGATTAAGTAATTTTTTAAGGTCGGGTCCTTACAATAAAGGCATATCGCACTTCGATTATGGGTTCGATTCCCGCAACCTTGTCTGACGCGATGGGTTGTCGGCCATCCTGCAGGTTGTCCTTTTTCAAAAACTACACTATTATAACATTACAGAAATAGTATTGAAAAAAAATGTCAGGCCATAAAAAATACTATATGATTTCCAACATAATCAATTCCAATCTTTAGAGTTATCCAAAATACAACTGTCCAATCTCATAGTATAAAGAAAATGATTACTGGAAAGGTAACATAACAAGCACATGAATACCATCATTTATCCCCCATATATCATAAGATATATCTTGTTGATCGCATTCCAAACATGTGAATACCTTAATCATGTATTCTATTAAAACATAAATTTCTATATAACCTTAGTGAAAACATGAATTCTGTCAAATGTTAACTCATTCCACATACCAAAATCCCAAAATTTCTATATACTCAAACCATGATATCACATTATCCTTATATCAGTCAGGAGTTCATTAATACTATAAGACATCTCATTATCTCCTTATCCCTTCATTATGGACATATTATCTACTTTACAAAAATCTCTGAATAACCTTTCATGGTTACACGTACCATTAAACATATACTTCCAAATACTTTAGAAAAAACAACAGTGTAACAATCCATAGATGTGTCTTTATTCCATAGTACCATTACCTATACAACATTACTCTTGATAAACATAAATCATTCCACTACCATCTTAAACCATTGACTGAGATTCAACAATTCCATCATCTAACATATAATTTTTAGTCTCTTCATCATCGTCAATATAAATACTACCCATACGACCATGAAAATTATCTTCATGAGACTTTTCTTTAGGGAATTGGTTTTATTAATGCCCGTGCATTCCACATTTAAAACATTTAACCATTGTTGATGTCTTAGAAATACCATTATCCTTGTCCATTGTGTTAACTAAACATTTTCCTTTTCAATTACTGTCTTTGTTTCCTTCTTTTACACACCCAAAGCATCTTCTAGTTCCTTTGAAACATTCTCCCTGATTCCTCTTCCCACATGATTTACATGAGGCGAATTGAAATTTCTTTCCTCTATGATCATAATGAAAATCCATCTTTCTCTTATTAGCTGAGTCAGGATACTTACCAAATTTGAGATTATTGATCATATTATGAGATTTCTGATTAGGCAAAATAACAATGTTTGGACTTCAAAATCCCGTTTCATTTGGTTTCTCATGAAAAATATCATTCCATTGTCCATCATATCCTTAATTATCTTGAATATTCCTATTTCTATCCATTTTCTAAAACCCGAAAATAATAGAGTGAGAGGAAAAAATCATGGTAGGAAAACAACATAATAAAGGGGGAGTACCTTCAATATATAACATATTAGGTTTAATTCTAAGATCGTTACCATAATTCTAGGACTATAACCTATACGTATACTTAACCTTAGAGACATCCCTAGACATAACATAGAAATATCTCTAGGGATTTCACTAATGATTTCACATCCTAGTTTCCAAAGGTTAACTAAACCTTCGCTCTGATACCAACTATAGAGACCCATTGCTTGATGTTCATGGACATTAAATTACTTTTGTGGAAATACTTAAAATACAACAAAACCAGATGCCCAAAGACCGTATTAGTTTAGTGTATTTGTAAACTCAGAACATAATCTTCTAATCATGGTGAAAGATTTTCAGCATCTCCCATAAAGATCTTCATATTTGGGTTTCTTACCAAAAACCTTTCTTTATAACCTAGGGAAAAGAAAACATAAAAAGGGTGAGCTCAAATGCTCAGTAAGGGTAAACTTTGAGAACATAAAACAATCCCTAAACATTTGAAAGGTAATAAAATGAACATGAAACATCAAAATCATGAGTAATGACATAAATATTAGCAGTGCATAAAGCATAGATCAAAAACGAATATTAACCATGATAAAATAGCATGGGAATAAAACATGTAATTGTGGAAACAATTAATCACATGTTATGATTTCCATAGTAGCCAAGGCATTGCTGCTAAGACCATCATAGTGGAAAAAGTCCCTCACTGAATCAAGTTCACTCCTTGTTCCAGTCCTCTATCACTGAACCATATTAACTTTTCATTCCAGCCATGTTTATATCATGAGATATAAATCTTTATCAAATGCATTGGAGGGAGATATAGGTCCCACCCATCTCATAATGAAATCATTAATACGTGTTCCACAACATAAACATAAATAATTCATCATAACCCAAAGTATAAAATGGGTTTCATAAACATAATCCATCATAACATAATCTATATAAAACAAATGAATATCATTTCATCATAATAATAGTGAAACCATGTAAATTATAGAGACATTATACTTTAAACATAAAAATATGAAATAATGTCATCTTATATGGAAAATGGTTTTTATAAAAAACTTGAATTGAATTCTTGAGGAAAATATCCTTTCCTCTTCAAACTCATTTTTTTTCACAAAATGCCATGCAATTTTAAAAGAAAATGATTTTGTTGAAAATAGTCATGAAATATTGTAGAGTAAGCTTCATGAAAATAAGGCGTTATGAAACCGTAAAAAATCCATTCATGCCGTATATGTTAAAAAACGCTCTCCTCATACTTTTAACAGAAAATTAAAAAAGTACCAAGTAGGGTAAACAAAAGAAATATTCCTTCCATAACACCAAGTAAAAGTCAAAGAGGGGTAAACATGACATTAAACATACAAGGGAGAATATTAAACACTTTATGAAAAACATTTTTATAGAAATGGATGAAAAATATAACCCCAGTAAATACTTACGTATAAGAAATCTCGGATAAAAATGAGATTTTCAAAATTATCCCTTACCTTAAGTCCAATTTCTTCCGTACGTGTCTGAAACTCCTCTTCTTCGACGTGCCTCCTCTTAACCTCCTCTTAGGGAAATAAAGATGATCTTGGAAGAAGACCAGGTCCTCTAGTAGGTTTCTAGGGAAGTGGAGAAGTGAAATTGGCAGGGGTTGGCCGGGCCTGAAGGCTCAAAATGGTGTGAGGAGGAGAGGGACGAGGTTCCCTTTTATAAGAGAAGAGAGGTGAACTTTTGTAAACCTCAGAAATATTAATTAATAATAAAATAATTCCCCACTTAAAAACTTCCAATTCTTCTCAAATTCTGATATGAGGTAAGATAGGTTTGTAATCTAATCAACCAATCATATTTAGACATGTTGGGAAATTATTTTAAACCATATCAATTTGATTTATCCTTATTTAATTTATTTAATCATATTTGTGGTAATAGTATTCTGAATTTCAAATTGTTATAAATACATACTTATATGTGGTTAATTTCTCATAATTGGATAATTTATAACCTTGTAGACCATATATTTTCCAATTTGTAATTTTTTAAATATTTTTGTGATTTTTAAATAATTTAATAATATGTTATTTTTATAAAATACCAATAGTGTAAATTTTGACATTATTAATTTATTTGAATTTAAATAGAATACACACAATGAATTTAGTGACATCCTGGTTCTGGAAGCCACCCCGAGGCGCCTCATACCCAGTTGGTCACATGGCCTCAAGTGCATTTCTCCGAATGCTAGAGGCTGCCGACTAGCAGCGAGGCCCTCGGGTTTGATACAGAGGAAACTATGACCTCATTGGCAGAGTAACATAGTGGAAGATAAACAATTATACTATAGTGGATGCAGTAAACATCAAACATCATAAAACAGTGGAAGACTGATAAATAATTAACTAGAGAAAATATATAAATGATTCATGATACAAATGCATCTAGGAAAATAGTCAAACAAGTCACAATGCTGAAATACAGTACTAAAACCAAGTACAAAAGAAAGCAGTTAAGCTCCTCAGCATCGCAAGCCATAGCTTGGTCCCATGATCTCCAACTCCAGTGCAGTCAAGAACCTGAAGTAGAAGGTTGTTTTCCCTTGTCTATACCTACAACAATATAATCTGTTTGGGCCCAAAATATTGGCCCAAACAGGGTGTGAGATGAATACTAGTAGGAAACTACCACATGATCTGTGCCTAACAGTTAGTGAATATATGGAAGGTAAAAGTATAGGAAGCAGTAAATAGGAAAGTACCAAACAGTAAAAAATCCACAATTTCAATCAAGAAACACTGAAACGAGTAGTTAAACCTTAAATAGGCAGCCCTCTGGGAAGTACTCACAGCCCCCCCCCCCCTCTGGTCCTACCTAAGAAGTACAGACAACTCTCTGGGTAGAACACTCGGTCTAACCCCACTAGTTTTGTATATGGATATAATAAGACTCTCTGGGGAATCACTCACAGTCAGTCCCCTTATAGTCAAATTAAAACAAGACTCTCTGAGGAAGCTCACACAGTCATTCCCCGTATAGTCTAAGTAAAGAAAGACTCTCTGAGGAAGCTCATGCAATCCATTCCCCATATAGTCTAGGGTAGTCAAGGACTCTCTGAGGAAGCTCACATGTCAATTCCTCTTATATCCCCAAGGACTAGGACTCTCAGAGGAAGCTCACTCGTTTAATTCCCCTTATAGCCTAGGTCGTCCAAGGTAAAATAAAAGTAAACAAAGACTCTCTAAGGAAGCTCTCTTGGTCTATCCTCTTATAGTCTATAACGTCCAAAGACTCTATGAAGAAGCTGACTCAGTCTATCCCGTATAGGCTACAATGTCCAAAGACTCTATGAGGAAGCTCACTCAGTCTATCCCCTTTTAGTCTACTACACCGGGTTCTCATGGCCCCGTGTAAGTCAATGCATAGAAATTCTATAAGGCCCAAGTAAACCTACAGAACTACTTGGATAAACAGTCTATAGCATCTCAACATGTCAGAAAAAATACAACACTCCATCCTACAATCATTAGGCATGGGAAAGGAAAGCAATACAGGACCGAACAGTCGTAAATAGAACTTGCATGGAAAACATCCAAGGTATGGTATGCAATTCTATTTTCATCCAATGAACCTCTACACGAGCATACAAGCATGGCGGAAAAAACATAGGGGTAAGATGGTAAACGAACAGTACCCCCTTCAAGGGTATTGTCGCAATTGCACATAAAATTCAAGGACCTTAAAATGAAATGAACAAACCTTCAACCTTTAGGGTTCCGGTGAAAATGATCCAAAATCTATTCCACCTCCTCAAAACTGGCGAACGCACCACCAGGAATGGTCTAAACCTCCTTCCCTAACTTCCAAAAGTCTAGAAATCAACACCTGAGGTAACCAAAACCCTAGATCTACATACAACGGGTGGAGATCTAGAAAATTTGGGGATATAGAGATGTAGATCTAGAGGGAAACACAAAGGAACCAAGAGGAGAGACTTACCTGGGAAGAACCAGCTTCGATCCGCCAAGAAACCCTTGCCTCCAAAACAAGTGGGGGAGCACCTTCAACCTATGAGAACCCAAAAATCCAAGTGAGGATTGATTGGGAGAGATTTTGGAGAAGAAATGAGGAATCTCGAGCGGCCCGGGGCTTTAAACCCTAATTTTAAGTTGCCGCACAACTTCCCCACTCGGTTTGGCAAACCGTGCGCCAACCATGTGGTTGCCCCTATCTCTCCCCGGGACATCGCATGGCCTGCCCGCACAGTTTGAAAAACCGTGCGCTGCCCATGCAGAGCCACTGTCTCCTCCAGGAACTTCACACAGTTTTCTCGCAAAGTTTGACAAACCATGCGCCTCCCGTGCGGAGCCCACTATCAAGGGTACACAGTTTCCTGGGCTGGCCGCACGGTTTGAAAAAACGGTACGCCAACTGTGCGCCCCTTCACAGCCTCTACAACTTTAAAAGTTTTCTTCCATAAAAAAATTCCACTTTTTCTAAACAACAAACAGAAAAGAGAAACATACCTGAAAAGGAGGTTCGGGTTCTTACAAACATCGCCCTTAAAGAAATTAGTCCCCGAATTTCCCTAGCGTGGCGCAGAAGAAGAAAACCCGAACAGAACTAGCCACTGAGCTTGTGCATCAGCCTCCCTCTCGCAAGTCTCATCCTGTACTCGCCCGTGCTTCTATAGAACTCGTACCAGAGGAACAGACCGGTCACGAAGAACCTTTGTACTGTCATCGACAATCCAGATTGGATGCTCCTCGAATGACGCATACCCTTCAAGGTTAACCTCCTTAGGTTGAAATACATGAGACAGGTCTAAAAAGTAACGTTGAAGCTGTGAAACTTGGAAGAAATCATGCATATCTTGGTACCACTGAGGTAACTGCAACTGATAGGCAACCAGCCTGACTCTCTCCAACACCTCAAATGGCCCGATGTACCTCGACGAAAGCTTACCCTGTCTCATAATCCTTCTGTTCCCCAACCTCGGTGCGACAAGTAGGAAAACCTGATCCCCGACCTCGAACTCCAGAGGTTGTCTCCGCTGATCAGCATAAGACTTCTGATGAGATTACGCAGTAGCCATCTTCTTCTGAATCAACTCAATCTGCTCTGTGGTCTCCTAGACAAGATGAGGTCCCAGCATAGCTGCCTCTCCTTCCTCCAGCCTACACAGGGGTGATCGGCATGGCTTACCATACAAATCCTCATAAGGTTCCATCTGAATAGTTTCTTGAAAAATATTATTGTAGGAAAACTCCACAAGAGGTATATGTTTCTCCCAAGAACCTCCAAAATCCAGGATGCATACTCAGAGAAAAACCTCAAGAACCTGAATCGTACGCTCGGAATGGACATCTGTCGGGGGATGGTATGTTGTACTCAAAAGTACCTGTGTACCCAAATCCTTCTGAAGCCCCTGCTAGACCCGATAATTAAAACGTGCATCACTGTTTGAAACGATGGAGTGTGGAACTCCATGTAGACATACAATCTCTCGGATGTAAAACCATCCCAAATCATTAACGTTGAAGGTCTCCTTGATCAGAAATAAGTGAGAAACCTTCGTGATTCTATCAATGACAACCCATAATGCGTCATTTTATGAAGACGATCTCGAAAAACCGGTCATGAAATCTATCACGACGTCATTCCACTTCCACTCAGGAATGTGTAACTGCTGTAAAAGACCTGCGGGTCGCTGATGTTCTGCTTTAACTTGCTGAAAAGTGGAAAACCTCATGACAAAACCAGCAACATCCCTCTTCATACCTGGAAACCAATACTGACGGTGTAGATCACGATACATCTTGGTGACACCAAGATGAACTTACCAAACAGTGGAATGAAAGTCCCGCATCATCTCCTCGCGTATGTCTGTTGGCACCTATACGCGTCCCTGGAAACGAAGGATCTCATCCTCGCCTAATATCCATCTAGGAATAGGGTCCTCTCTTGAAAAATTTTCCAGTAGGACTAGGCCTTCTGAATCTGATACCTTCCTCATTCGTACCTGATCAAGAAGTGTAGAGGTAACAACTACCGAAGAAAGAACCATATTCCCTTGACTGTCGTGCACCTCCAAATGCATCCCAGAGAACAGATCCATAAGCTACCACTCACTACTGGCCTCCTAAACTTCCTGTATCTGAGTTCTCCTACTCAATGCCTCAGCCACTACGTTACCCTTACCAGGTGTATAGGAAAACTCAATGTCAAAGGACTGAAGATACTCGACCCACCTGCATTGTCTCAGAGTCAGATCATGCTGAGTGAAGATGTACTTGAGACTCTTATGGTCGGTGAAAACCACAAAGTGCTCTCCCAGAAGATAATTCCTCCAAAATATTAAGTCATGAACAACAGTTGCCAACTCCAGATTGTGCGTCAGGTAATTCCTCTCATGTGGCCTTAACTGCCGAGACCTGTATGCAACGACTCCATCTCCCTGCATAAGCACAGCTCCCAACACGATACCTGAAGCATCACAGAAAATAGTATAGCACTTTTCTGGCTCTGGCAAGACTAGTATCGGTGCTGAAGTCAACCTACCTTTCAGCTCCAGAAAGGCTGACTCACAAGAATCTGACCATAATAACTTCACACCCTTCTTGGTCAGACCCATCAGCGGTGCTGCTAGGCGTGAAAAGTCTTCTATGAAATTACTGTGGTATCCATCCAGCCCCAGGAAACCCCATACCTCAAAGATGTTATTTGGCTGCTCCTAGGAAACTGTAGCTCTCACTTTCTCTGGGTCTACTGATACTCCTGTCTCTGAGATAAAATGACCTAAGAAGTGAATCTGGTCCATCCAAAAGAGGCATTTCAAGAGCTTAGAATATAACTGTTGCTCTCTTAGTGTACTCAAAATGATATCAAGATGGGTAGAATGGTTGTGTCGAGTGTGGGAGTAAACCAATATTTCATCCTTGAAAACCACCACGAAGGAATGAAAGTATGGATGGAACAATCTATTCATCTGTTCCATGAAAACTGCAAGCGTGTTTGTGAGACCGAACGACATAACCGTATACTCGTATAAACCCTACCCACTCCTAAAAGTTGTGAGAGGTATATCATATGGTCATACATGCAAATGATGGTAACCGGACCTCAAGTCAATCTTTGAGAACACCTGAGCTCCTCGAATTTGCTCAAAGAGGTCATCAATCCTCGGCAAGGGATATCGGTTCTTGACCATCAACTGGTTCAGCATCCGATAATCCACACAAAACCTAAGGGTGTTGTCTGACTTCATAGCAAAAAGGACAGGCAAACCCCAAGGAGAAGTACTGGGTTAGAAAAAAAACCTTTGCATACAACTCCTCCTACTACTTTTTGAGATCCTACAACTCAGGCGCAGCCATCCTATAAGGAGGAATGGATACCGATGCCAATCCTGGTACGAGATCAATCGAGAATTCTACCTCATGCTCCAGAGGAAAACCTGAAAATTCCTCAGGAAAGACATCCCTGAAACGATTCACTACTGGAGGAAAGTCTAACTATGAAGTCCCCTGGTCATTTAGATAAAGACTATCAATCTGGGCCGTAACTGCTCCTAACCCATGATGCTCTGGTCCTTCTTTGCTTTCCTGGACATCCCAATCACCCTTATGAAGAAAATATCCACCCTCTGGTGATATAAAACTCACACTTCGGTGGTAGAAGTCGACAACTGCTTGGAAGGGAACTAGACAGTCCATTCTGAGAATGACATCATAGCCGGTCATCTCCAGAACATAAATATCCCAAAGGAAGTGACACCCACCAACCTCGAGAGGTCACTCCTTGAACTGACGTACACTAGCCATTCTAGTCCCCAACAGAGTGTTTAGCTTCAAGAAATCAGAAAAAGAAAGGATACAGATCCCAAGACTCTCCACGATAGCAACAGATATAAAGCTATGCGTAGCACTAGTATTGAAAAGAGCTGAAGACAAAACTAAGGCTACTAGGATCATACCTCGAACCGTAGAGGGGCTGGGATCCTTATCTTGATGGGTCTTCTCCACTACAAAAGTCTGGCTAGCTCCGCAGCCCTGTGACCCTACCTGATTACTCAGAGCAAATCCACCCTACTGTCGCTGGTAGCCTGGTGACTGACCACCACAACTGCGACCTCCACCTCGACCCGAGTGGCAGGAAGAACTCCAGTTCCCAGACTAGTGAGAAACTAGTGGGGCTTCTTCTGTATGAGGAGTCATAGACGAACCCTAGTCACCATCTGATGGTGAGAAGATTTGATAGAAGCACTGCAAATGGACCATCTTGCCGCAATATCGGCACTCCATCGGGTCTCTCTACCACAGTGGCCTAGTATACCCACTTCTTCAGCACTGGTAGCAGACCACCTATCTACCATAAGATGCATCTCTCCTACTCTAGTCTCCTTGATAAATCTATCTGCTGCTCTTTTTTCTATAAGAAGAATGAATACTAACCCTGTATGTCGAACCTCCATGGATCACTGCTCCAGAATCCCTCAGATTGCGCTCGGTGATCATTGCCTGGTTGACGATAGAGGATACTGAAGTCAACCTGAAGATGTTCACCTGGGAATGGATCTCCTACCAGAGACCATCTTCAAACTTCATATCCATGAACAACTCATCACCTACTAGGATATGCATGGAACGCTGCAGCTCTGTGAAATGAGAGGAATAATCCATCACCGAATGAGTACCCTATTCAAAGCTAATGAACTCACGGGTTCGGTTGACCCTCAGGGTCTCCGGGTAGAAGTAATCGTAGAAAAGACGCTGAAATTCCTCCCAAGACAAATTCTGATGGCATCCCGCCTGAGAGATGACATCCCACCACCTCTTGATGGAGTCTCAGAGCATATAGGTCGCGAGTTTCACCCTATACTCTAGTGGTACCTCGAGATCATCAAAGATCGTCAATGTGGCTTCGATCCATGACTCTGCAGTCTGAGGTCCTCCTTCCCCTGAGAAGGTGGGAGGATGCTTCTGTTGGAAAACCCACGTCAAATCAGCCATTGACGGGGTAGGAGGCTGCTCTCCCTAGAAGGTTTGCATCATCCTTAGGAAACCCTCCCTAAACTATGCATCAGCACCTGGGTCAGGTATAACTATTGGTTCCAAGACTGGCACAGCTGAAGGATCTGCTGGGAGTCCCTGATCAGCCATATCTGGTGTCTGATCACCGCCTTGTGGCTGGCATACAACCGGAGGACGTCTTGGTGGCCTGACTCTGCAAGGTCATACGCACACCTCAGATCAAGATTAACAGGGACTGAAACAAAGGAGTCAATGACATGTACTTATGAAATATTGTTTCTTCCTGAATAGAAGAACACATGTTGTGTAGTCAACACTACATGGTGTGCATTCTGGGTTTTCCCGGGCAGTAAGCCTCAGAAACTACTCTGGAACCAAGAGAACACTGAAACGAACAATAAAAGTGCCAAATTCCCATCCGTGAGGGCCCATACTCCCCACGAATCAGATATTGGCATCTTACACAAGTTATAACAAGGAAAACAAGCAATGATCCACCAAATTTCAGTCCATGAGGGCCCGTAACACCTCAAGAACCAAATTTTGGCATCCATCTAAGTAAAGCACTATACAAAAAAATTCTCTATCGAATCGCAGGAATTCCATCAAAGAATCTATCATAACAGCATGCATAATCTATAAAATGTCTATCACAACAACTTGAAATTGCTAATGCATCCTAGATGGCATGGAAAGAATGCATGTCATGTTATTTCTACCAAGTTCCTATATGATGCATCAGACGGCAGAACCTCATCTCATCAGGTTGAGACAGAAATAGAACCACAATAACAAAATGGTAACATCAAAAAGCATGTGAATCATCCAACGGTGAAATCAAATCAACTATAAAATTTTAAAACCATTAAAATTGAAATAAACGAGGTAGTATGGCTTTTCCCTGTACATGGGTTAACTACTCCGAGGAACAGCTTATTACCAAGTACTTATTCCGTCCTATCCCTGACTATAGGATCCAAACAGTAATACAAGAGAAAATAATTCTTCCTCTAATACAACTTTGTAACTTCCGGGTTCCGGAAGCCACCCAGAGGCACCCCGTACCTGGTTGGTCACATGGCCTCAAGCGCATTTCCCCGAATGCCAGAGGCTGCCGACTAGTAGCAAGAGCCTTTGGTGTAACACTGGGGAAACTATGCTCTCATTTGGCAGAGTAACATAGTGGAAGATAAAAAATTATACAATAGGCGAAGAAGTAAACATCCAACATCAGAAAACAGCATAATACTGATAAATAATTAACTTGAGGAAACATATAAATGATGACTCATACAAATGCGTCTAGGAAAACAGCCAAACAAGTCACAATGCTGAAATACAGTACTAAACCCAAGTACAAGAGAAAGTAGATGAACTACTCAACATCGCAAGACATAACGTCATCCCATGCTCTCCAACTCCAGTGCAGTCATGAACCTAAAGTAGAAGGGTTCTTTCCCTTGTCTATACCTACAACAATATAATTTGTTTGGACCCAAAAGCATGGCCCAAACAGGGTGTGAGACGAATCCCAGTAGGCAACCACCACAAGATCTATGCCTAACAATTAGTGGATATATGGAAGGTAAAGGTATAGGAATCAGTAAATAGGAAATTACCAAACAGTAAACAATCCACAGTTTCAATCAAGAAACAGTGAAACGAGCAGTTAAACCTTAAACAGGAATCCCTCTGGGAAGTACTCACATCCACCCCCCTTTGGTCCTACCTAAGAAGTACAGACAACTCTCTGGGTACCACACTCAAACTAACCCCTATAGTTCTATATATGGATATAGTAAGACTCTCTAGGGAAGCACTCATAGTCAGTCCCCTTATAGTCAAGGTAAAATAAGACTCTCTGAGGAATCTCACATAGTCATTCCCCATATAGACTAAGTAAAGCAAGACTCTCTGAGGAAGCTCACGTAGTCCATTCCCCATATAGTCTAGGGTAGTCAAGGACTCTTTGAGGAAGCTCACATGTCAATTCCTCTTATAGCCCCACGGTCTAGGAATCTTAGAGGAAGCTCACTCGGTCAATTCCCCTTATAGCCTAGGTCGTCCAAGGTAAAATCAATGTAAACAAAGACTCTCTGAGGAAGCTCTCTCGATCTATCCTCTTATAGTCTATAACGTCCAAATAATCTCTGAGGAAGCTCACTCAGTCTATCCCCATATAGTCTATAATGTCCAAAGACTCTCTAAGTAAGCTCACTTGGTCTATCCCCTTTTAGTCTACTACACCATGTTCTCACGACCCCATGTAAGTCAACACATTACAATGCTATAAGGCCCAAGTAAACCTACATAACTACTTGGATAAACAGTCTATAAAATCTCAACATGTCAGGAAAAATACAACACTCCTTCCTATAATCATTAGGAATGGGAAGTAAAAGCAATACAGGACCAAATGGTCATAAATAGAACATGCATGGAAAAACATCCAAGGCATGATAAGCAGTTCTATTTTCATCAAATGAACCTCTACACGAGCATACAAGCATGGCAGGAAAAAAAACCGAGGTAAGATGGTAAAGGCACAGTACCCTGTTCAAGGGTATTGTCCCAATTACACATAAAATTCAAGGACCTTAAACTGAAAGGCACAAAAAACCTACCTTTAGGGTTCCAGTGAAAACAATCCAAAAGCTATACCACCTCCTCAAAACTGGCAAACACACCACCGGAAACGGTCCAAACCTCCTTCCCTAACATCCACAAGTCTATAAATCAACACCCGAGGCAACCAAAACCCTATATCTACACACAACGGGTGTATATCTAGAAAATCGGGGGATAATGAGATGTATATCTAGAGGGAAACTCAAAGGAACAAATATGAGAGACTTACCCGAGAAGAACCAGCTTCGATCCGCCAAGAAACCCCTTCTATTTTCCTCCAAAACGACTGGGGGAGCACTTTAAACCTATGAGAACCCAAAAACCATAGTGTGGCTCGAGTGGGAGAGAGTTTGGAGAAGAAATGAGGAATCCCGAGTGGCCTGGGGCATTAAACCCTAACATTAAGTGGCCGCATGGTTTCCCCACACGGTTTGGAAAACCGTGCACCAACCGTGCGGTTTCCACTGTCTCTCCTAGGGACTTCGCATAGCCTGCCCACACGATTTGACCACCCGTGCACCGCCCGTGCGGATCCCACTGTCTCCTCTAGGAACTTCGCACAGTTTTCCATCATGGTTTGACAAAACGTGTGCCTCCCGTGCAGAGCCCATTGTCAAGGGTTCACGGTTTCTTGGGTTGGCCACACGGTTTGAAAAAACCATGGGCTAACCGTGCGCTCCTGCACAGCCTCTACAACTTTAAAAGTTTTCTTCCTAAAAAAATTCCTCTTTTTCTCAACAACGAACAGAAAAGAGAAACATACCTGAAAAGGTGGTCCGGGTTCATAAAAATATATTCAAACCAAAATATTTAATAGGTTCCTAACATGTCATATTAATCTAGAAAATTCGTGGGGCATGTTAATTAGTTCATATAAAATTTATTTTAATATTTTTAAAACCATTTATTTGATATTTCTCTTAATAAAATAATTACTACTACATTTTTGTATAAATATTTAATATACTTATTTGATGCATAAAGGTTAAAAATAAAATACTATGATGAATATAAATCTAATATCTTTCATAAGATTACTTTTAGTCGAATTTATCTTCTAAAACACCCAACTTTTAAAATGATATATTTATTAAATTATGAAGGTAAACACTTTGAAATCATTTAGAATAAAAAACTATAAATTTCATATTCACTTTTATAAAGCTCCAAATCGTCAAAAATTAGACCATTGGATGATTATGGTTCATATGTACATGAAACATAAGTTTTGGTCATGTTTTTGGGCTTTTTATGGGTATTGTTAGTCTAATAAAAACTATATTATTGATTTTTTTCACTAAATAAATAATTTTTGCATCATTAATGTATAAGATATTAAGGTAATTATATATTTTTTAAAAATTAACAATAAATTACCATGATAAATAAAAAAAATTTATCTTTCAAATTAGTATTTATAACCAAATTTATATAAGTTTGAGTGAGACATATTTCACTTTCTTTAAAATAAAATAAATTAATGGTCTTAATCACTTCCAAGTGGGTTCCAATGGATTCCATTTCGACGCAAATATTCCTTAGGACGAAATATAATCATCCAATTATGTTAAGACAAGTGTTAGGGTAATTTTATAAAATTATATTTACCCTTAATTATCTGATTTACCTTTAACTATGTTAAATAAAATTCATCGTAGTAACTATTCATGGTGCCCAAAAATAAAAAGTAGTCCATTAACATAATTTGGACCTACTAATTCCAAATATGGAATCCATTTTTCCAAATTCAAATCAAATAAGTTTCATAAATTAATTTAAAATTAATCCCGTTGTTAAAAAAACGAGTTTTTAAAAGTTAAAACATTGCAAAGGATTGAAATGATTTTACCTATGAATTTATTGTAAAATTAATGATAATTACATAAATTATATTAAATGGTAAAAATATATTCTAATTATAATTTAAAGCCATTAAATATTATAATTTAACCATATAAATTATTAGGATGAAAAAGGTTGTTTTTAATTAAAATATATCGTGTTTTTACTATTCATTAAAATATGAAATTTATCAGAATAATATGAAAAATTTATCGAAAGTAAATTTCTATATCTTGATTACAAATAAGAATTTTATTTTGTCAAATTGAACTTATAAACATGTCAAAAACTAGATTTAAAGTGGGTGTGCTATCAAAAGGTGACAAAAACTGCATTTTTTGAAAAATACTTATTTTACCCAGAAAATTTATTTTGTTCTCATACCATGTTCTAGAAAATGTGTAAGATGAATAATAATGTTATAAAATTCAAAATTTGGTGAATAATATTCATAACGGCTAGTTCATAATAATATTATAACAATATATTGTTGTTTAGTGAAACCCGGTATTGCGTACTACACACGCTATCGAGGAAGGTCACAATTGCGTGTAATGCAAGCCAAGTCCGGGATGCGTGTAGTGAAAAATACCTTTGGTGTTGCGTATAACATAATCAAAACTTATTTCATTTATATGTTAAACAAAATCTATACTTAATGTTTCGTAGAATAATTTCTACAAAACAAACTTGATATTGTGTGTAACATGAGCCAAGAATAGTGTTGCGTATACTGCAAGATAATACGGTGTTGCGTATAGTACAAGATAATCTTGGTGTAATGTAAAATAGAATACATCAACGAAATTAAAAAGAATATATCTCATAAAATCTCATGGTGTTACATTCTACCCCCCTTAAAATGAATTTCTCCATTGAAATTCATTGGGGGTTATAAATCATTTACTACTTGAAAGTTTCTTTCATAGAAACCCACATCATAAAAATGAATACTGAAACTTAATTTTAAAAAAATAATGTGTGAAACTTAACGGTTACCCAAATTAACTCATCACTCGGTTTCCACATAGAAGAACATGGGTGAAAATATGGATATGGAAGAGAAATCTAACCATCATGTTCTGATGGAGAGTGGTAGAGAACATGGCTATGAAAAATCCAACAATCAAAAAGCCATAAATTTGTGATGATCTAAGGCATCATCTAGGAAAACATTTTTGGTTTTCAAGATCATTTCCCTAAAGTTGAAAAAAATGGAATTAGAAGAAATACTTAATTGATTTTGGTACAATCTCACCTTTGTTCATTCCTTGAACAGTTTCCACTTCATCACTTAAATAAATGAAGTTGAATTTTTCATTCGTGTAATGTTTGTAGATCATGCGATAGAATGATAGGTCATTCCATCTATCTCAAACATAAGGTTAGTAAAATTTATATACATAAGTCCATATATGGTGAGATTAATCATATATGGTTATGAAAATGGACTTATACTTCATCTATTATCCTCATTAATAAAATAAAACTAGTTTCTACTAACCAGGGACTTTCGGTAGGCTAGTGGTAGGCGATAAAGGCTTGTTACACTTCGGTTTTGGGTTCGATTCCCACAACCTTTTCCGACGCGATGGGTTGTCGACCATTCTGCAGGTTGTCCTTTTTCTAAAACAACACAATTACAACATTATAGAAATAATATCTAAAAAAAGTTCTAGCCTTAAACAATACTATTTGATGTCCGACACAATTCATTCCAATCTTTAGACATATCCAATATACATCTGTCAAATCTCATAGTATAAAGAAACAATTTTTGAGAAGGTCACATAACAAGAACGTGAATACCATCATTTATACCCCATATATCATAAGATATATCTTGTTCATCGCATTCCAAACATGTGAATACCTTAATCATATATTCTCTTGAAACGTAAATTACCATAGAACCTTAGTGAAAACATGAATTCTGTCAAAATTTAACTCGTTCCACATACCAAAATCCCAAAATTTCTATATACTCAAACCATGATATCACATTTTCCTTATATGCGTCATGAGCTCATTAATACTATCAAACATCTCATTATCTCCTTATCCCTTCATTATACGCATATTTTCTACTTTCAAAAAAATATCTGAATAACCTTTCATGGTTACCAGAACCATTCAACATATACTTTAAAATACTTTAGGAAAAAAAATAGTTTAACAATCCTTAGATGTGTCTTTATTCCATAGTACCATTAACTATAAAACATTACTCTTGATAAACATAAATCATTCCACTACCTTCTTATACCATTGTCTGAGCTCTAACAATTCTTTCATCTCACATATCATTTGTAGTCTCTTCATCATCATCAATATAAATACTACCCATACGACCATGATTATTCTATTCATGAGACTTTACCTTAGGGAATTAGTTTGCATAATGACCTTATATTCCACATTTAAAACATTAAACCGTTGTTGATTTCTTAGAAATACCATTATCCATGTCCATGGTGTTAAATAAACCTCTTCCTTTTCAATTACTGGCTTTGTGTCCTTCTTTTCCACACCCAAAGAATCTTCCAGTTCCTTTGAAACATTCTCCCAGATTCCTCTTCCCACGTGATTTACATGAGGGGAATTGAACTTTCTTTCCCCTATGATAATCATGAAACTCTATCTTTCTCTTATTAGCTAAGTCGGGATACTTACCAAAGTTGATATTATAGATCATATTATGAGATTTCTGATTCGGAATAATAAAGATGTTTGGACGTCCAAATCCCGTTTCATTTGGTTTCCCATGAAGAATATCATTCCATTGTCCATCATATCCTCCATTATCGTGAATCTTCCTATTTCCATCCATTTTCTAAATCCCAAAAAGAATAGCGTGAGAGGCAAAAATCATGCCAGGAAAATAACACAATAATGGGCGAGTACCTTTAATATATAACATCTTAGGTTTAATTCTAGGATCGTTACCATAATTCTAGGAGTATAACCTATACGTATACTTAACCTTAGATACATCCCAAGACATACCTTAGAAATATCTCTAGGGATTTCAATAAAGTTTTCGCATCCTAGTTTCCAAAGGTTAACTAAACCTTTTCTCTCATACCAACTGTAGAGACCCAAAGCTTGACGTACATGAACATTAAATTAATTTTGTGTAAATACTTAAAAAATAACAAAAATAGATTCCCAAAGACCGTATTAGTTTAGTTTATTTGGAAACACGGAATATAATCTTCTAATCATGGTGAAAGATCTTCAACATCTCCCATAAAGATATTCCCCTTTGGTTTTCTTACCTAAAATCTTTATTTATATCCTAGGGAAAAGAAAACATAAAAAGGGTGAGCTCAAATGCCTAGTAAGGGTAAACATGGAGAATATAAAACAATCCCTAAACATTTGAAACGTAATAACATGAACATAAAACATCAAAATCATCAATAATGACATAAATCTTGGTAGTGCATAAAGCATAGATCAAAAAGGAACATTAACCATGATAACATAGCATGGGAATAAAACATGTAATTGTGGCAACCATTAATCACATGTCATGATTTCCATAGTAGCCAAGCCATTTCTACTAAGACCATCATATTGGAAAAGTTTCCTTACTGAATTGAGTTCACTCCTCATTCCAGTCTTGTATCACTGAACTAGATTAACTTTCCATTCCAGCCATGTCTATCTCATGAGATATAAATCTTTACCCAATGCATTGGAGGGAGATATAGGTCCCACCCATCTTATAATGAAATAATTATTACGTGTGCCACAACATAAACATAAATCATTCATCATAACCCAATGAATAAAATGGGGTTCATAATCATTATCCATCATAACATAATTCATATAAAACAAATTAATATCATTTCATCATAAGAAAAGAGAAACCATGTAAATCATAGAGACATTATACTTTAAACATAAACATATGAAATAATGTCATCTTAGATGGAAAATTATTTTGATAAAACACTTGAAATAAATTCTAGAGAAATATATCCTTTCTTCTTTATAATTATTTTCTTTTCACAAAATGCTGTGCAATTTTAAAAGAAAAGGATTTTGTTGAAAATAGTCATGAAATCTTGTAGAATAATCTTTATGAAAATATGGCGTTATGAAATCGTAAAAAATCAATTCATGCCATATAAGTTAAAAAAAATACTCTCCTCGTACTTTTAATGGAAAAGTTAAAAAGTACCACGTAGGGTAAACAAAATAAAGATTCCTTCCATAACACCAAGTAAAAGTCAAAGAGGGGTAAACATGAGTTTAAACATACATGGAAGAATATTAATGTAACGACCCAAAGTTTCATTAATGGAAATCCCTCTTGATCTAATTAAATGTCTCTTTATGTTTATATAAAATGTCAACTTATTTGGTTTTTTGTTAAGAATTTTGACCGTTTCTAATATACCCGTTGAACAGTGATCACATGATTAGTTTAAATATAGGACTTTAAAAAATCCAATTTACTTAGACAAAAGAAGCGATGGACTCGTCCAGTAGAATTGCTCCATACGAAGCCCATTTGTCGGAGCTCGGAAAAGAGGTGGCATCCTTGGGCTTCGTTCTTTACCAAGACCAAGCTGAGCTTCATCATGTCAAGCTCGAAAGAGACCGTCTACGGGAAAAGTGGAATTTGACTAAAATTACCTCTCGAGCGTTGTTATCTGAGCCACCCCAAGAGTCTGTCACCATCGCACACCTTACCCTTAGGTCTTATGTGACTGTTTTAATGGTTTATGTAACAAATAGTTAGTACTATGTTCATGTACATTGTTTTTTTGTATATAATAATGAATATAATTTCTAGTCATTTTTGATACATTGAAAATAGTTTTTAAAGTACAAATGGTGTTTTTAATTATTATTTAATTAAGAAATCTATATTATTAAATTAAAATATTTTTGAATTAAATAATATTTTAATAAAATAATAATATTATTATTAAATTAATTTTTATTAAATATAGATGATCTTATAATTTTATGAATGCAATTTAATTTTTTATTAAGGTTTGAAAGCCATTTCTGTCAAAACCCGTGAATTTTTTATAAATGTAGGTTTTTATTTTAAAAGTTAAAATTAACATATTTAGAAAATTATTTAGATAAAATAAATGATATTTTTGGAATCATGACGTTGAAATTATCCAACAGTGATTTTTTCATAATTTTCTGAGACAGTCAAATTTTTGGGTAAAAATTAAATACCGTTTAAATATATATAATGTTTTTTATGAAATCATAATGACCCAATAGTGATTTAATAAAATACTATAATCTTTATGTTCTGCCAATATATGTTTTAACATTAAAATAATGTTATTTTGGGTTTATTTGACTTACTTTTCAAAGCATTAATGGACCCCTCAAAACATATTCAACACTTTGCCCTTTTAAATTAATTACCATGGGAGTGTGACTCACCTCCACATAAGCAACCCTAATATTTTAAGAATTTAGGAATTTGGCCTTATAAAATATTGTTTTCCTCTTCCCTTTTCCAAAAACCATGGGAAAAAACCATGGGATGGTTTGTGGTTTGGATTAATTTAATATAAGGGGTCCCAAACCTAAATAATAAAGAATTCCCTCACCTTTCCTATATAAACCCACCCAAGCTCCCACTTCCTCCTCACTCAAAGCCCTTGGAGTTCATCCAAAATCTTCCCTACTCTCTCTAGAATCCTCCCAAGGTTCCCCAAGCTCCCAAGAAGACTCTCACAAGCCTCTCTCTATCCATTAGAAGCACACTTCCAAGTAAGGGTTTTTTTCTTCCTTTCTCATTTTTGTCCAATTTTATTTAAGTTGTTTTTCACTTTTAATTTCAACTATAAATGTTGGGGTATGGTTTCTCACATCCCTCA
The DNA here is from genome assembly GCA_963277665.1 of Viscum album. Lineage (NCBI taxonomy): Eukaryota > Viridiplantae > Streptophyta > Magnoliopsida > Santalales > Viscaceae > Viscum > Viscum album. The sequence continues at coordinate 2,022,844,589 of OY728127.1, forward strand.
TACTTCCCTATTTATGTTTTAATGAAGGGATACCCTTTCTCTCTCATTAAATGCCTCTCATGTACACCCGTTACTATGCCGAAATTCCGAAAGGAACTTCTCTCTCCTCTTTTACATTCAAGAAAAACTTGTGTATCATGAATATAAATTCCATTACAATTGTTGGGACATATATCTCTATGACATCCCTACTGTCCATTACATTTAAATATGATAAGGAACCCTTTCCTCTCTCATCAACCATTTTTATGAATTTCTATGTCATGCCGTTACGCTGCCAAAATCGCACCGATTTTCTAAGCCAATGTCATTGTGTAGTGAATACCATTCCCATTTATCCATCAAGGGTATTCACCTTTATTCACATTTATTTATTGATTTTAAAGTTTCATGTATGAATTTCACAATCCTTTATCGTGGAATAAATGATTATGTTTTATGAATCCATGTTTTATGATCCATGTGGTACACTTATGCATGAAATGAAATGTTTAAGAAGGGTGCGCCCTTATAGCGCTCCAATGCATTGGGTAAAGTATAGTATCATGATACGTCATGTGAAATGAGTGTTGACTCATGAAAATTAAATTGCAATGAGGTTTTACTCGTGCTTTATGTGCAATGAGGATTTACTCATGCTCCATGTGCAATGGGCATTGGCTCATGCTAATTCCATGTTAAGTGTTGTTGCCACATTTCCATGTTATGATTATCATGCTTTATCGTGCCTTTATGTTCATGTTTATTTTATGATCCATTGATATGGCTATTGTCTGACATGTATTGTACTCCTCATGTTATTCCATGTGTACTCCCTTACTGGGCTTTATAGCTCACCCTTTTCTTATGCATGTCCTCAGGTTATCCCATGCAATGCTAAGTACGAGGGAATTTAGTGGTCATGTAAAGGAAGTTTTCAATAAAGATGTTTTATTTCATGTTTCATGTTTTTATGTAAAGATCCTAAGACCCAAAGACACTAAACCTCTTGATCTTCTTTTTTGTATCAAGTGAAGTTTTATGTAATAAATCATGTTTAAGTTGTTTTAAAAAGAAGGGTTGTCATAGTTGGTATTAGAGGATAGTTTTAGTTATTTTTGGGATTAGGAAACCCTAGTAAATCCCTAGAGACAAGACTAAGTATAATAAAAATATCCCTAATTTTTGGTAAGTACTGAGTAAGTGGTTTATCAGACAAATACATCCCTGTCTGGATACGATCAGGTAGAGGCGGCTCTGGCACAGATGTATCCTAGGGGTAAAACCCGAAAACACCGCTTTGAGCTAGACTCGAACGGGAACTAGTGCACGACAACGGGCCTTGATGAACTCTTGGTTACGACCCTCCTGGGGGATATGTTTTGATAAATTCACAAGCTTAGTATGAACCCTTATTAAGGGAAATAAAAAAATGCCCCTAAGAATATATGTTAGAAAGTAGATCATGAAAAGCCTAGATTGAAGCCTATAGACTCATGAGTTAAGGAAATGAAAGTTTATTTATAAGTCATCAACTTTTGTCTTTGGATTACCCTTTATGTGTTACCCCTAACTTTCCTTTTATTCCAGCCAATGGCCGGTAATAGGAGGACTCAGGCTAATAACCGTTGTAAAGATCAGTGTTATGACTGTACTAATGAGATGCCAAATCCAATGGGAGCGGGAATCACAAACTTTGTCACGCTTCTCTCTCAGCTAACTCAATTTTTGAATAGAAACACGGGTCAAGAGGAATGTCCAACCCCCCCCCCCCCCCCCCGCCCCCCTAAGAAAGAACAAGTCCCTATCAAGAGCTTCATGAGACAAAGGCCTCCTACTTTTAGTGGATCATTGGATCCCACGATCGCTGAACAATGGATCAACTCCATTGAAAAGATATTCTCCATCCTCCAAGGTTCTGAACAAGAGAAGTTTCTCCTAGTGGCTTATCATATGGAGGGTGAAGCTAATCAATGGTGGACGTTGATAAAAAATACGAAGCCTGAGGAGGAGATCGAGGCGTTGGAATGGAAAGATTTCTGGAAGATGTTTTTCGATAAATATTTTCCACGAACCCTCCAGCTTAAGATGGAAATGGACTTCCTTTCCCTCAAGAAAAAAGATGAAGAATCTGTTGGAGCATAAGAGGAAAACTTCACAAGGCTTGCATGATATTATTCCGGCTTTGCCATTATCCCCGAATGAAAGGTTGACCGCTTATTTGGTGGGATGAAGCCTAGCTTGTGTAAAGCATTAGCGATCCGTGACTTCGACAGCTATGAGGAAATTGTTCGATGTTCCCTCAAGGTTGAAATGGAGATCGGAGAATCACAGGGGTATCATGGGGACAAGAAGAATAAGTTGGACTTCAATGCTGGTGGTCCGATGGATTAATCAAACGGTGCTAAGAAGATCTAGCACCCCACTTGCCAAAAGTGCAGAAAGAATCACCCTGGAAATTTCCTTAAGGGGACGAGAAAATGCTTCAGGTGTGGAAGAGAAGGGAACCTAGCTGTTAACTGTCGGCAAGAAGGACCCACGGTTGCGGCAGATGAGAGGAATGCTCCGTTCGAACGTCAACACGTTGTTCAATGCTACAAATGAAAATAACCGGGTCATTTTACAAATCAGTTCCCTAATCCAAGGGTTTTTGGAGGCATCCAACAACCTCCAAGATAACAAGGAATAGCTTTTTCCATCACTTCTACCGAATTGAACCCCGGAAACGAAGTGGTGACAGGTACTCTAGTTATTCATTCAAGAATAGCGAATGTACTTTTTGATTCAGGTTCTACGCATTCTTTTATATCTCAAAAGTTTAGTAGAACAATTCCATCACCACCAAAAATCATGGAAGTAAAGATGTCGGTGAGTATGACAAATGGGGAAATCATTGCATCCAACGAGTATAAGTCCTCCCCTATTATAATTTGAGGATTTAATTTCCCGAAAAACCTCGTCATACTACCTCTGGTGGAATTTGATGAAATTCTTGGAATGGATTGTCTTTCCTTATATAGAGTCAACATAAATTGTCGGGAGAGGGAAATTACACTCCATATGGAGAATCAACCCCCGATTCGTTACAAGTGTCAGGAGGAAGATGAATCCCCTTTAGCTCCATCATCTTAAGAATAGATATTACTGCCCTATGAGCACGCGTATCTGGCTCAGATGATTGAGTCCAAAGAAGAAACCATCCTTGAAGAAATGCCTATTGTGAGGGAATTTGAGGAAGTGTTTCCCAAGGAACTGCCAGGTCTTCCTCCTAGAAGAGATGTTGAGTTCTCAATTGAACTTATACCTGGGGAGCTACCAATATCCAAGACTCCATATAGAATGGCTGTAGTAGATTTTGAAGAGCTGAAGAAACAACTACAGGAGAATCTAGATAAAGGGTTTATACGCCCAAGTGCTTCACCATGGGGTGCACCAGTCCTCTTCGTCAAGAAGAAGGATGGGTCAATGCGGCTTTGAATCGATTATCGTGAACTTAACAAAATCATCATAAAGAACAAGTATCCTCTCCCAAGAATCGATGACTTGTTTGATCAGCTGCGTAGAGCACCGTACTTCTCCAAGGTGGATTTGCAGTCGGGATATTATCAAGTAAGGGTGAAGAAGGAAGATGTCCCCAAGACTGCTTTTCATACAAGGTACGGGCACTATGAATTCATAGTAATGCATTTCGGACTCACCAATGCTCTAGAAATATTAATGGACTTGATGAATAGAGTATTTAGAGATTACCTTGACAAATTTTTGGTAGTATTTATAGATGATATTCTAATATACTCCAAAACCAAGGAGGATCATGAGGAGCATTTAAAAACTGTACTAGAGACTTTGCACAAGGAGAAGCTCTATGCAAAGTACAGAAATTGTGAGTTCTGGTTGAAGGAGGTCTCATTATTGGGCCATATCATCACAAGAAATGTGATATCTGTGGATCCCTCCAAAACGGATGCAATTGAGGGATGGACGAGGCCAACATCGGTAACGGTATCTGTAGCTTCTTGGGGTTAACTGGATATTATCGACGATTTGTGAGAAATTTATCATGATTGTCCAACCCTCTTACCAAGCTAACACGAAAGGGAGTAAAGTTTTCTTGGGGTGATGAATGCGAAGAAAGCTTCAAGGAGTTGAAAATGAGGCTTATCACTGCACCCGTGCTCACTTTACCCATACGTGGGGAGATTTTTGTGGTATTCAGTGATGCTTCAAAGAAGGGATTAGGATGTGTGCTGATGAAGAATGATAAGGTGATATCCTATGCCTCAAGGAAGTTGAAAATCCATGAGAAAAACTATCCAACACATGATCTGGAGTTGGCGTCGGTGATCTTTGCCTTGAAAATATGGTGGCATTATCTCTATGGAGAGAAATGTGAGACATATACTGACCACAAGAGTCTTAAATATATATTCATACAGAAAGAGCTTAATATGCGCCAGAGAAGATGAATTGGGCTCATCAAGGATTATGAATGTTCAATCCATTACCACCCTAGGAAAGGAAACAAGGTGGCAGATGCCCTAAGTAGAAAGGATCCAACGATTCTATCAATGATGAGAATTGGGAAGGATCCAATCTTCTTAGACATGATAAAGATGGACGTGGGAATCATAAAGAAGGGAACATCATCAATCCTTTCACAAATGATTTCCCAACCATCTCTTTTTGAAAGGTTAAAGGATTCTCAAAAGGATGATGTGGGAATTCAAGAAAAAGTGGGAGCTATCGAAAAAGGAAAATCCTCAGAGTTTAATTTCAATGAAGAAGGAATTGTGCAGTTTGGGAAAAGACTATGTGTTCCATCAAGTCTGGAGCTAAAGAAGGGACTTTTTGATGATGCACATAGTTTAAATTTCTCTATTCACCCAGGGAGCACAAAGATATATCGAGATCTCCGAGAAAACGTTTTGTGGGATAATATGAAGAACAAGATTGCTGAATATACATCAAAGTTCTTGGTGTGTCAGCACGTGAAGGCAGAGAGGCAGAAGTCTAAGGGGATGATGCAACAATTTCCCATACCAGAATGGAAATGGGAAAACATCACCATGGAATTTCTCACCGGACTTTGAGCGACATCCAATGGAAATAATGCAATATGGGTTGTTGTGGATCGTCTTACAAAGACATCACACTTCATTTCTATTTGGGAGGATTTCTCTTTGGATCAACTGGTACGAATATATATCAGGGAAGTGGTAAGGTTGCATGGTGTACCACTATCTATTGTGTCTGACCGAGATCCAAGATTCACCTTTAAGTTTTGGAAGAGTCTTCAACATGCTCTGAATACTGAACTGAACTTCAGTACGGCCAATCATCCTCAAAATGATGGCCAATCCCATCGGACTATCCAAACACTTGAGGATATGTTGAGAGCATGCTCAATGGACTTTAAAGGAGGATGTGATCAACATCTTCCTCTAGTTGAGTTCTCTCATAATAATAGTTTCACTCAAGCATCCAAATGGCACCATATGAAGCCCTATATGGGAAAAGGTGCAGAAAACCGGCATGTTGGGATGAGGTCATTGAACTTAAGCTCCTTGGACCAGAAATGGTCGAAGAAATGGTGGAGAAGGTGAAAACCATTCAGCAGCATATCAAGGCATCCCAGAGTCAACAGAAGAGTTATGTAGATAATCATCGATGATACCTTGAGTTTAAAGTTTGAGACATGGTTTTTCTACGCATATCTATGTGGAAAAAGGTCATGAGGTTTGGAAAGAAAGGGAAGTTAAGTCCAAGCTACATCGGCCCCTTCGAGATTCTTGATCGTGTTGGGGCTATGGCCTATCGACTAGAACTTCCACCTACCATGGCAAAGGTGAATGATGTCTTTCATGTATCCCTCTTAAGGAAGTACGTACTGGACCCTTCACATGTACTCTCTTCTGAGGTGGTACAATTGGAATATGATCTTTCTTATGAGGAGCAACAAGTGAAGATCTGACATCGTAGAGAAAAAGTTCTACGAAATAAGACCATGCCCCTCGTAAAGGTGTTGTGGAGAAACCACATGTTTGAAGAAGCAACTTGGGAATCATAGGATATGATGAATCTGAGTTACCCACATTTTTTTATTGTGGTAAAAGGAAAATTTCGAGGGAGAAATTTCTTAAGGGGGGAATATTGTAACGACGCAAAGTTTCATTAATGGAAATCCCTCTTGATCTAATTAAATGTCTCTTTATGTTTATATAAAATGTCAACTTATTTGGTTTTATGTTTAGAATTTTTACCATTGCTAATATCGCCATTGAACAATGATCACATGATTAGTATAAATATAGGACTTTAACAAATCCAATTTACTCAGACAAAAGAAGCGATGGCCTCGTCCAGTAGAATTGATCCATACGAAGCCCATTTGTCGGAGCTCGGAAAATAGGTGGCATCCTTGGGCTTCGGTCTTGACCAAGCCCAAGCTAAGCTTCATCATGTCAAACTCGAACGTGACCGTCTATGGGAAAAGTGTATGTTGATTGAAATTACCACTCGAGCAATGTTATTTGAGCCACCCCAAGAGTCTGTCACCATCGCACACCTTATCCTTAGGTCTTATGCGGCTGTTTTAAGGGGTTATGTAACAAATAAGTAGTACTATGTTCATGTACATTTTTTTTCTATATAATAATGAATATAATTTCTAGTCATTTTTGATACATTGTAAATAGTTTTTAAAGTACAAATGGTGTTTTTAATTATTATTTAATTAAGAAATATATTTTATTAAATTAAGGTATTTTTGAATTAAATAATATATTAATAAAAATAATAATATTATTATTAAATTAATTTTTATTAAATATAAAATGATCTTATAATTTTATGAATGCAATTAAATTTTTTATTAAGGTTTGGAAGCCATTTCTGTCAAAAACCGTGAATTTTCAATAAATGTCAGTTTTTATTTTAAAAGTGAAAATTAAAATATTTAGAAAATTATTTATATAAAATAAATGTTATTTTTGGAATCAGGATGTCGAAATTATCCAACTATGATTTTTTCATAATTTTCTGAGACAGTCAAATTTTTGGGTAAAAATTAAATACCGTTTAAATATATATAATGTGTTTTATGACAACATAATGACCCAATAGTGATGTAATAAAATACTGTAATCTTTATTTTCGGCCATTATATGTTTTAACATTAAAATAATTTGATTTTGGGTTTATTTGACTTACTTTTCAAAGCATTAATGGACCCCTCAAGACATATTCAACACTTTGCCTTTTTAAATTAATTTCCATGGGAGTGTGACTCACCTCCACATAAGCAACCCTAATATTTTAAGAAGTTCGGACATTGGCCTTATAAAATATTGTTTTCCTCTTCCCTTTTCCAAAAACCATCGGCAAAAACCATGGGTTGGTTTGTGGTTTGGATTAATTTAATATAAGGGATCCCGGACCAAAATAATAAAGAATTCCCTCACCTTTCTTATATAAACCCACCCAAGATCCCACTTCCTCCTCACTAAAAGCCCTTGGAGTTCGTCCAAACTCTGCCCTACTCTCTCTAGAATCCTCCCAAGGTTCCCCAAGCTCCCAAGAATCCTCTCACAAGCCTCTCTCTAGCCTTTGGATGCACACTTCCAAGTACGGGTTTTTTTCTTCCTTTCTCATTTTTGTCCAATTTTCTTTAAGTTGTTTTTCCTTTTTAATTTCAATTATAAATGTTGGGGTATGATTTCTCACATACCTCATACTTCCCTATTTATGTTTTAATTAAGGGAGACCCTTTCTCTCTCATTAAATGCCTCTCATTTACACCTGTTACCATGCCGAAATTCCGAAATGAACTTCTCTCTCCTCTTTTAAATTCAAGAAATACTTTTGTATCATGAATCTAAATTCCATTACAATTGTTGGGAAATGTATCTTTATGACCTCCCTACTTTCCATTACATGTAAATATGATGAGTAACCCCTTCCTCACTCATCAACCATTTTTATGAATTCCTATGTCATGCCGTTACGCTGCCAAAATCGCACCGATTTTCTAAGCCAATGTCATTGTGTAGTGAATACCATTCCCATTTATCCTTCATGGGTATTCACCTTTATGCACATTTAATTATTGATTGTAAAGTGTCATGTATGAATTCCACATTCCTTTATTGTGGAATAAATGATTTTGTTTTATGAATCCATGTTTTATGATCCATGTGGCACACTTATGCATGAAATGAAATGTTTAAGAAGGGTGCGCCCTTATAGCGCTCCAATGCATTGGGTAAAGTATAGTATCATGATACGTCATGTGCATTGAGTTTTGAATCATTATAATTTAATCGCAATGAGGGTTTACTCGTGCTTTATATGCAATGAGGATTTACTCATAATACAGGTGCAATGGGCCTTGGTTCATGCTAATTCCATGTTAAGTGTTGTTGCGACATTTCCAGGTTATGATTATCATGATTTATCACGCCTTTATGTTCATGTTTCTTTTATTCTCCATTGATATGCCTATTGTCTAACATGTATTGTACTCCACATGTTATTCCATGTGTACTCCCTTACTAGGCTTTATAGCTCACCCTTTTCTTATGCTTGTCCTTATGTTATCCCATGTAATGCTAAGTACGAGGGAATTTGAGGGTCCTGTAAAGGAAGTTTTCAATAAATATGTTTTATTTCATGTTTCAAGTTTTTATGTAATGATCCTAAGACCCAAAGACACTAAACCTCTCGATCTTCTTTGTTGTATCAAGTGAAGTTTTATGTAATAAATCATGTTTAAGTTGTTTTAAAAAGCAGGGTTGTCATAATTAAACACTTTTTGATTTTTTTTATTGAAATGGTTGAAAAATATAACCCCAATAAATACTTATGTATAAGAAATATTGGACAAAAATTAGATTTTCAAAATTATCCCTTACCTTAGGTCCAATTTCTTCCGTACGTGTTCGAAAATCCTCTTCTTCGACGTGCCTCCTCTTAACCTCCTCTTAGGGCACTAAATTTGGTCTTGGAAGAAGACCAAAACCTCTAGTAGGTTTCTAGGGAAGTTTAAAAGTGAAATTGGTAGGGTTTGTTTGAGCTTGAAGGCTCAAAATGGTGTGAGGAGGAGAGGGATGAGGTTCCCTTTTATAAGAGAAGAGAGGGGCACTTTTCAAAACATCAAAAATATTAATTAATAATAAAATAAAACCCCACATAAAAACTTCCAAAGTGACTAAAATTAAGATATGAGGTAATATAGGGTTATAATTTCATCAACCAATCAAATTTTGACATGTTGGGAAGTTATTTTAAACCTTATCAATTTGATTTATCGTTATTTAATTTATTAAATCATATTTGAGGTAATAATATTCTAAATTTTAAATTGTTATAAATACATAATTATATGTGGTAAATTTTCCATAATTGGATACTTTATAACCTGTTAGACCTTATAATTTTCAATTTTCAATTTTTTAAATATTTGTTTGAATTTTAAATAATTTAATAATATGTTATTTTTATAAAATACCAGTAGTGTAGATTTTGAAATTATTAATTTATTTGAATTTAAATAAAACACAAAAAGAGAAAACATTCGAAAAAAAATATTTAATAGGTTCATAACATGTCATTTTAATCTAGAAAATTTGTGGATCATGTTAATTAGTTCATATAGTATTTGTTTTAATATTTTTATAACCATTTATTTGATATTTCTCTTAATAAAATAATTACTAACACATTTTTGTATAATTATTTAATATACTTATTTGTTGCATAAAAATTAAAAATAAAATACTATGATGAATATAAATCTAATATATTTCATAATATTACTCTTAGTCAAATTTTTCTCCTAAAAAACCCAACTTTTAAAATGATATATTTATTAAATTATGAAGGTGACAACTTTGACATCATTTATAATAAAAAACTATAAATGTCATAATCACTTTTATAAAGCTCAAAATGGTCAAAAATTAGACCGTTGGATGATTATGGTTCATATGTACACAACCAATATGTTTTGGTCAGGTTTTTGGGCCTTTTATGGGTATTATTAGTCAAATAAAAACTATATTATTGATTTTTTTTCACTAAATAAATAATTTCTGCATCATTAATGTATAAGCTATTAAGGTAATTATATATTTTTTAAAAATTACAAATAAATTACCATGATAAATAAAAACATTTTAGCTTTCAAATGAGTATTTATAACCGAATTTATATTCTTTATAACCTTATATTAAAAATACTTTAATTATTAAAGTTTGAGTGAGACATATTTCACTTTTTTTAAAATAAAATAAATTAAAGGTCTTAATCACATCCAAGTGGGTTCCAATGGATTCCATTTAGACCAAAATATTTAATAGTACGAAATATAATCATATAATTATATTAAGACCTGTATTAGGGTAATTTTATAATATTATATTTACCCTTAATTGGCCGATTTATCTTTAACTATGGTAAATAAAATTTATTGTATTTACTATTCATGGTGCCCAAAAATAAAAAGTATCCTATTAACATAATTTTGACTTACTAATTCCAAATATGGAATCAATTTTTCCAAATTCAAATCACAAAAGTTTCAGAAATTAATTTAAAATTAATCCTGTTGTTAAGAAAACAAGTTTTTAAAAGTTAAAACATTTCAAAAGATTGAAATGATTTTACCTATGAATTGAATATAAAATCAATGATAATGACATAAATTATATTAAATGGTAAAAATATATTCTATTTATACTTTATAACCATTAAATATTATAATTTAACCATATAAATTATTACGATGAAAAAGGTTGTTTTTAATTAAAATATAGTGTGTTTTTACTATGCATTAAAATATGAAAGTTATCAGAATAATATGAAAAATTTATCCAAAGTAAATTTTTATATCCTGATTCCAAAGAAGAATTTTATTTTGTCAAATTTAACTTTTAAACATGTCAAAAACTAGATTTAAAGTGGGTGCGCCATCAAAAGGTGGCAAAACTGCATTTTGTGAAAAATACTTATTTTACCCAAAAAAATTATTTTGTCCTCATACCGTGTTCTAAAAAATGTGTAAGATGAATAATAATGTTATAAAATTAAAAATTTAGTTAATATTATTCATAATGGTAGTTCCTAATAATATTATAACAATATATCGTTGTTTAGTGAAACCCAGTATTGCGTACTACACAAGCTATCGGGGAAGGTCACGATTGCGTGTAATGCAAGCCATGTCAGGGATACGTGTAGTGAAATCTCCCTTTGGTGTTGCATATAACATAATCAAAACTTATTTCATTTATATATTAAAAAAAATCTATACTTAAGGTTGCGTAGAATAATTTCTACAAAATGAACTTGAAATTGTGTGTAGCACGAGCCAAGAATAGTGTTGTGTATACTGCAAGCTAATACGATATTGTGTATAGTACAAGAAAATCTTGATGTAGTGTATAATATAAGACATCAAATAAATTAAAAATAATATATCTCATAAAATATCAGGGTGTTTCATGATCATCAAACGATCGAAGGACCACCCAGGCAGAGACATAGGTTCGACCAAGGAGGTCTGCAGGGAGTTGGCGGACGTGGCAGAGGAGTTGGACGTGTATCTGGAGGTGGGTGACGGTTAGAGATGTTACCACCACCACCACCAGGTAGTCCACCCTGACCACAGGGGGCCGGTGGATAGAGGCGAGCTCAGCTCCAGGCAGCTGATACCTATGATCATGAAACTCCGGAGATGATATGAGGTACAATATGTGTTTACTCCACCTTAGCTACAGTACTTATAGACACAAGTTCCATCCATTATTTTATTTCCACTTCCCTCGTTTGGAGCTCAGAGATTCTGATGGATCCATTGGCTCGATCCTTTTGGCTAGAGAATCCTACGGGAGAAGATTCGACGATTACGCACTTGTGCCGACAGTGTGAGCTTACTCTAGGAGGTGATAGATTCAGATGGGATCTCCTAGTAGTGGCATCGAGGCCTTACAACATCATCCTAGGTATGGACTAGTTATCTATAGTCCATGCCTAGATTGACTATATTAGGCACAAAGTGTGGTGTGTCTGCACGAATGAGATGAAGTTTACCTTCACCAGTGAGAATTGATCCTTTTCAGCACAGGATGGACTTACCCGGAGGAGATTGCAACTGATCACTCATCAGTTGGATAACCTTACCCTTGGATTAGTTGATGTGGAGAGTTCGAGTTATCCTATAGTGGTGGACCAGTATGCATATGTTTTCACTGATGATGTTCCGGGTCTACATCCTCACAGAGAGGTGAACTTTTACATTGACTTGTACCCCAAGATGACACTGATATCTACACCAGCATATCGGATGGATCCCGCAGAGCTTCGTGAGCTGTGGGTATAGCTTGAGGACTTGAAAGGGAAGAGATTCATTCAGCCCAGTGTTTCAACTTGGCCAGCCCCAATTTTATTCTCCAAGAAGGAGGATGGGAGTTTGAGGCTTTGTGTTGAATCTCAGTGCCTGAACCAAGTGACCATGAAGAAAAAGTACTCACTCCTGAGGATTGATGACCTCTTTGATCATCTAAAGGGAGAATGTTGGTTCTCAAAGATACACCTCAGATCAAGCTATCACCAGCTCAGAGTACAAGACAAGGATGTGCAAAAGATGCCTTTCAGATGTTGGTACAGCCACTACGTGTTCTTGGTTATGCCATTTGGCATAACCAAATATCCAGCAGTGTTCATGGGACTCATGAAAAAGTTCTTTCATCCATACCTTGATCTCTTTGTAGTGTTCTTCATCTAAGACATTCTGATCTATTAAACTACTGAGGAGGAGCATGCCTATCATTTGCGGGTAGTACTAGACACACTCCAAGAGAACTAGCATTATGGTAAGCTCTCTAAGTGCCAGTTTTGGATCCAAGAGGTTCACTTTCTTTGACATATCATATCAGAGGCTAGAGTTGTGGTGGATCCAGTGAAGACTGAGGTGGTACTTGCTTAGGAGCCACCCAGGAGTGTAACGGAGGTGCGGAGTTTCTTGGGTCTGGTCAGATACTACTGGATATTTGGTCCAGATTTTCCAAGAGTTGAAGCACCACTATCAGCGTTGATAAATAAGGGGAAACCCTTCATGTGGTTGGAAAGATGTCAGCGTAGTTTTCAGGTGCTAAGGCAGAGGTTGACTAGTTACCCTATCTTGAGGCTTCTAGAAGAGGGCATAGGGTACGTAGTCTACTACGACGCATCAGGGACCAGACTCATATGTGTCCTGATGCAAGAGCAAGTAGTGATCACATATGGTTCTCGACGACTGAGAAAACATGAGAAGAACTACACTACCCATGACTTGGAGTTAGAAGCAGTGGTATTCGCCTTGAATATGTGTTGACATTACCTGATGAGAGAGTGTTTCATAGTCTACTCAGATCACAAGAGTCTCGAGTATATCTTCTCCCAGTAGGACCTGAACCTGAGATATTGACGTTGGCTTGAGTTCCTCTTGGACTATGACTTTGAGATAGTATATAATCCTGGTAAGGGGAGCGTTGTGGCAGATTCACTCAGTAGGAGATCTGGTACACACCTGCAAGGTGAGGTGACAGAGTAGCTGACCGCTTTACAAATATCCTTTGTGGATCGGGATGAAGCATCATTTCTTCAGTCTCTTACAGTCACTCCCCCACTTCTTCAGCGAGTCAGGGAGGCATAGCGTGGGGACGTAGATTGCGTGATACAACGTGCTCAGATATCTATAGGACATGCACCTGATGCATTTTTTGAAGGTGGGGAGCAAGTCATCCTCTTTAGAGGACATACCATGGTACCATTGTCACTTTGGGAGGAAGTGTTGAGGGAGTTCAACACATCCCCTCTAGAAGTACATCCAGGAGTGTTGAATATGTACCTGGATCTCCGACGACAACACTGGTGGTCGGGAATAAAGAAATCAGTAGCAGAGTTTGTCTCTCGATGTGTCACTTGACAGCAAGTGAAGGCGGGGCATCAGTTACCAGCAGGCTTGGTTCAGCCTTTAGAGGTCCCAGAGTGGAATTGGGATGGGATATCCCTGGAATTCGTGACAGGACTTACACGTACATCCATAGATCATGATTCTATCTGGGTGATCGTCAACAGAATCACCAATTCGGCCCACTTCCTACCGATCAGAGAGTAGGGTTCAGTAGAGAGCTTGGGACACCTCTATGTGTAGGATATTATGCAACTACATGGAGTACCCTTGAATATTGTCTCTGATCGAGATTCACTTTTTACTTCCCGACTATAGAAGGGGTTGCAGGAGGATATTGGGATGCAACTTCATTTGAGAACCTCCTTCCATCCTCAGATGGATGGCCAGACTGAGCAGACCATTCAAACCCTCGAGGACATGCTACGTGCATGCGTCATCGACTTCGGTCATAGTTAAAAGGATCAGTTTCCATTGGTGGAGTTTGCATACAACAATAGATATCAATTCAACATTGGGATGGAACCTTTTAAGGTGTTTTACAGGCAACCTTGCAGATCACATTTGTGCTGGACAGACCCAGGGAAGTCCGCACTAGTGGGACCTGAGATGGTACGGGCTACCACAGAGAAAGTGTAGATCATCCAAGAGTGGATGAAGATTTCACAGAGTAGGTAGATGTCATATTCCGATAGGAGACGGAGACCTATGGTGTTCGAGGGTTGTGCAGATTTATGTTTTTAAATATCTTCCATACAAATTCCTGATTCAAGTTTGTGAACCACTTGCAACCTCTCTAACGTAGAGGGTGTGGGCCAAAAAAACATGTCTCAACCCCTCCGATATTCTGCTTCATTGGTGTGTTCTTCACAATGGATGAAGGGAACGAAGGATACATAGGCAATGAAGGCGATGAAGGCAATGGCACCACCCCATGGCTCCGCTGTCCGCGGCTCCGCCGTCCGTGGCCACCGCCGCCCGCGACCTTGTCATGCCGCCACATAGCCTGTCGTGCCACCCCACGGCCCTCCGAGCCATCCCGTGACCTTACACCATCCGCAGCCTTACTGCACCGCCCATGGACCTCTGAGCAGCCACGACCTCCAGTGACCGTCCACAGCCCCCCTCGTGGACTCACAACCTCTGCGACCCCCACAGCCCTTCGCGGCCCTCGCAGGACGTGCCACCCAGTGCGGGATGGGGTGGACCCAGCGGGTAGGGCTGGGCCGACCCAAAATGAGTCGGCCCAGGCCAGGTCAGGTCGGGTCAGTCTGAACGGGTCAGACTGGACCCAAACTTACTTCGACCCATTTACACATTTTCGGCCATAACTTTGGCACCAGACGTCCGTTTGACGAACCGTCAGCAGCGCTGAAATCCTTAGAGCGAGACAGTCCCTTTGGTATACCCCAATTGATATTTGGTTAAGTATTGGGTATGGTCAGGTTGGATCGATCAGGAATCTAACCAGGCCCTCGGGACTAAAAGGCTAATAAATCACAGAACGGAAGTCTGATTGACACACTGACTGCTGCGTTGAGACCCCAATGACACGGAGGTAATTTGAGATACTTCTTTGTGGGAATTCATGGTAGTTGGAGTATTCACCAGTGGCTTGGGGAGTGGAATCTCTTGGAGATGAGAATGCCTAGTGTGGGAACCCAGTAGCTGGCTCTGACGGGAAGACTGACTAGCGATCTTGTGTGGGTCAGCTCCTAGAAATCCTGTGTGTGTCAGCTTCTAGAGATCCTGTGTGGGTCAGATCCTAGCAATCCTGTGTGGGTCAACTTCTAGCGATTCTGTGTGGGTCAGCTCCTAAAGATTCTGTATGGGTTAGTAGGAGATTCTCTTAATGGAGTAAGATGATTTAGTAGCTATAACTAATCATCTCTACGACCATACATAAGTTATACTTGATGTGAGATGAGTTTGTACCGGTGTGGTACATTACTTTGTGGTAATTCCTTTGTGGTATTATTCTGTGTGGCATACATATGTGGTACTTGCCTTTGTGGTTTTTCTTCCTTTGTGGAACAGTTGATATTTGGTCTTTTGGGTTGGACCCTGTGTTTCTTCATGACTGAGATGGGTATACTTGATAACTTAGGTATATGCATGTGCATATACCTAATTAGGGTTGATAGTTGACTTCATGATTTGAGGTTTATCCTTTGTGGATTTGTGAGACCTTGAGGGTCTCGAGGTCCCTACTGAGTATCGTTATACTCACCCCTACACGGGCTACACTGACACATTGTTGTGTTTGGTGCAGACGATGGACAACGCTGACTGAGGACGAGAGTACCAGGATTGGACGGTACCCAGAGGTGGACCATACGGCATGCTGGTACACAAAAGATACGGGTATACATGGAGTGCTGATGAGGCGATCTGTACCTACCCTTCAGGTAGGAACCTTGGAGGACGATCCAGTAGCTGTATTTCTCTTTCTTAAGTTGTATTTTATTTCAGTTTTATTTGCACCTTTACTGTAGGGCTTGTATTCTAGCCCCTTTTTCTTTCAACACTCTTTTGGTCATACATTTTTATTGTGTTTGTATTTTGTTGTGTGCTTGGTTATGTGAGTTTATAGGTTATAAAGGCAATGCCTTCCCAGTTTTATGGAATACACCTTTTGGTGCTAGTCGCTAGCCCCTGGCCTATGGAAGGCGGGCTTGGGGTCATCACAGAACGAGCCCTGGGGGACGGGTCGTGAAAATCTACCATTAAGATAAATATTCCACTACTTTTATAATTATTAAAAATCATGCCAGATATTCACATTACATGTTAGTTCACAGGTTCATAGATTTTAATAAATAATTTCCCAATAACTATGGTAGCAATATTTCATAAGGTTTGATCGTGGTATCAACAAATGGTTACATGATTTAGTTTCATGAACACTAGATCGACATAACCTGGAATTAAATCCTGGGGTCAAGGATTGGTAAACATAATAGGTGGCTGAAGGTCCAAGGTTTTAATACCAAATAGAAACAATAGGGTATGTATAAGGTCTAGTTTAATGTAATAAGGGCATACAAGTGATTACCAGTTGAAATAGATCACGTGTACGAAAAGATGGAATGATCACACATGTTACATATACTAGAAACCCAAAACAGATCACTTGGATATGTTTTATACCACATAACTCAAGAGAATAGATGAATGATCCAAGAATAAATCATTTATATCAATGAAAAAAAACAAAATTCTCTATTTACATTGATATAATCATCGTGTTAGGTGTAGAAGAAGAATAATCAGGAAGCAAATGAGAGGAATTCATCAAATATGTGTAAAATTTACTAAAAATGGACCTCTAAATAGAACAACAGAACAAGGGATCAAAGTAAATCACTAGAGATGTTAAAGAATCACTTGATAACCCTTAAATATCACTAATACTAAATTAATGATGAAAGGCAGGGATTAAATGCGATACAATTATCATAGGAGGAAATTATGGGGTTTCCTCTACTTAAAAATTGTGGTAGACCCCACCAAATGGTCAGTGATAGAGTATTTTCTTGTTGCAGATCCCTATAGAACAATCCATCGGCTAGTGGGTGGACCTCTAATAGCTAATCTATGGCACTATAATAGTTCCCATGTTATATTTTCCACTACTATCTATTAGTAGTTTGGCTCCTCTGATCCCCCCACGCATCTTTGAAACAACATTTTAACTACGAATGATGACCAGTTAAGTAATTTAAAGAGATTCAAAAAAATTAAATATATAAGTACCTAAATATGAGAATGAGGTTTTAGGCCTTTTATTATCCACTTGGTGAGTTAGATTAATGAGTTTTTAGAGTGATTTCTCAATGATGTTTATTCTAAAATTTAAAAAAAATATAATGATTCTCTAAAGGAGTGAATCAAGTAAGAGATCCTTGTGTAATTCATTAGGTATCTTACACCATAGAATCTATATTCAATCAATATAGTTAATCATACCACATGAGGCCCATCTATCATTCTATCTCGAATATTGAACCAAAATAGTGCATTGGAGGTCTCATACAACTTTTATCTAACCTTATATAATAAAGATCATGGCGGTGAGATAACATCGTATAAGAATCCATGTTTCCGTGTATCTTATAGATCTCACCATACATGGATGCTAATGTCAAGAACTAGAATTCAATCCCATTATCCAGTTGTTTTAGATAGATAAAGTGCTCTTTTTAACTCACCTCTTTAGAGGGATATATCATGAATAATAAGCGACTCTAGTATGCTAGAATTCCAATATAGGAATAATATATTGAGAAAGAACCTATACCAATCATAGATGTTACGACTAATGAAGAGTTTATATTTCTGAAAAAATTATGGTAGTGATAATGTCAAAGTCACATTACTTTTTTTTCAACAACAAAATAAATGAAGGGTTTAGAAAATTTCCTTGATTACCAAAATATATGAGACATAATAATTTTATTATCATATTAATATCTCACTATCTTATTAAGTCCTAATATCCATCACCATTGTGATCATTATATCATATACCTTGGAAATTCTAGAGGAAAATATCCATTTTCCCTTCTAAAAAACAAAAAAGGGTATGGTCAATTACTTGAAGGTATTTAGGTTGTTGGATTATCCAACTGCATTAACTATAATCCCATATTTTAAAGAGTGTAATCTGAAATCCTTAAATCGCAGACTTGGGTTATATCAACACTAGCCTCCAAGTAACATCATGTATAGAAAATCCTAATCCTCATGATGCTAAATTAGTTTTTTTATTCCAAAAATATTATTAGAACTCCTTGATAAATGATGTTATTCTAATGAGGACCACACTGATACTTGGATATATGGTTTCACTTTAAATCAAGTTATAGAACACACACATCACTTAATATTTCCTTGAGTTATTATATATTATGCATAAAATTACTTTGTTATATCTTTTACAAGATTCATAATATTATATATATTTTATATTATTGATTAACCATGTTTTGATAAAATTATTTACACATAATCCTTTTATTTTCTTCTATATCACATGAATATTGTTTCATTTAATTTTGGTGATCAAATTTAACATGAAATAAACATGCATTACAAATAAATAAATAACCCTGACTTAGATAAAAATAAAACAAAAATGTGTCATGATCATAACCTTTTATATAGTTTGGTTTATAGAGAATATAATATACTAACTTAGACACTAGGGGAATAAATCATGTAACCAAGGTTGGTTTCAGTTACAACATCACCTTATGGATCCAATGTATCATATTGGCTAGTTTTACCTTGGCTCCCTTTTTACCCACCTCCTCTCACTTGGGAGGTCCATCATTTATATATGATTACTCACACATAGGTGATGAGAACCTGTGATATGGGGTTACAATAAATAGTCAATGTATATGTAGTTTCTACATAATAAAGGTGAGTGGGATGAATTATAGGCCATCATATGTAATTTAATAAAACTTTTATCAAATTTAGAAACCATGAAGTAAATACTATATTAAAATATACATTGTTCAGTCAATATCAGGATATTCCACACATAGAATGACTCTATATTTAATAAAATGAAATTTATTTATTTCTATTCATTATTTATTCAAATAAATCACCCAAATTAATAAATTAATAAAATAATAATTTAATTAAGTCATTTATTTTAATTTTATATCAAAACAGTATTAGAGATTCCCATCTTCTATAATTTTAAATAAATTAAATAAGTTAATTTAATTTTAAATTAATATATATATAACGTGTAATGAACAAATAAATGACATATACCCTTTTTCCATTATTAAATTCTATATGAAATTTAACATGGCATGTAATGAAGGAAACATGATGTGTAACCTTTTACATGATACATATTGTCTCCCATATGGTGTCTGACTATTCTCTCAATGGTGCCAGTCGTGTACCATATTACTTACCTGGTATGTAGCATATATGGTGTATAGTGATTTTACCCAAAATATAGTTCAGTGATTCAAGCAAAGTATTCAACATGAAATTTATGACCACATGAAACACTGTTAATCTACACCATGTGTATCAGTTTTAATGCCTTGTAAGTACATGAAATGTACATTCATCATACGTGTTGTTATGTTCTAAAATAAAACAAAAATTAATTAAACATTTAATATTTTGAAAACCCTATCACATGATGTGAAAACTAGTTTCACTCAATGTAGTTCATTTTAATGAAGTAATTAATTTCTTTTACACATAATTAATTAACATGGTGCATATCCTGGCTCAGCATGTACCCTGCATGAATGGATACATGTTACAAAATGTGTACAACATGACAGATACCATGTATTCAATTATTTTTTCCATCTACAAAAAATGCATGAGACTCAACATGTAATCCATGTGAACAATTATGCGTTAAATGGAATGTATACTAGACAAAAGCTATATAATCACAAATAGATTGTGTTTATCAACAATTAGTAAACACTCAGTGCATATTTAATAAATTCTGCATAATTTTAACACACTATTTCCATGTTTTCTATAGGGAAAAACTATGTGGGGTTGCATAAAATGTATACCAGCTACAAATTGTGTAACCCATCAAGTCATATTACATCTAACCATTCAATACATGGAATTAAATGAATAAATATACTATTTTATCACATGAAATTGCCTTATTTTTACAACTCACCCTATGGAATTGAAAATGGGTACATGGAATGAATTTTGGTTACACACCATGTGTCCATATTATTTATCCAGAATGTTTTCTGCCTCCTTAGGGTATCTTCAGTTTTCCTTCATCACTTATTGACCAATTTTTAGTAAAAAGAAATGAATAAAAAAATATTTTTTTGATTTAATAATGAATAATAATGTAAATGAAAAACTAATATCAAATTCATACGTTATATATAAATGATAAATAATGAAAAATTAGTACGTGGATGCTCTAATACCACTTAAATGTTAAAGGGTGCAGTGAAAGTGGTTTGGTCCATACCCAAAAAGGGGTTTTATTAGTTTCTTTGGGTTTCTCCTCATAACTAAAAAAATAAAAACCTCATAATCCTTAAAACATGATATTTCACAAAAAAATTATAAATAAAAATTACCTCTTATCTTGGAATTATTTCTTCATTGGAAAATTAGTTGCACACTCTTGTCGTACCATTATTGTTATGAAGAATTCAAGTGCTGAATCCCTATAATGGTGTCCACATGTTTTCCAGGAGCCTAAAAACATCACATATGGATCTTTACATACTATAATTAAATACTTTTCAATGTTCTTATTGATCTTAACTATAATTCATTATTGATTATAAGGAATAAATATAGTTTTCTCAAGTACTTGATAAGGTGGAAGAGGAATAATCCTCTCTATTAGTGAGAGTGATTTAGAGGAAATTCTATTTGGAATGGAGATAATTATTGAGAGAGATTTGTTGTGAAATAAAAATAGAATCCCTAAAAAATGATATAACATGATTTATATACTTATGTGAAATAGTTATTTATTTCAAAAATTACCTTAACTAATATTTAAATTAAAATTAAAACCCCAAATTGAATAATAATAATATTATTATTATAATTATTTCATTGATGTTCACTATACTTTATATATTAAAATATTATTTATTTAAAATATATAAAATAAATCATTTTTTATTGTCCCTCTTACTTATGCCAATAATAATCCTAAACAATTGTTGAACCATGATGAATAGAAATTTATTAAAATGAATAAAGATCACAATAATATTTGTTAAAAAATAACAATTTTATCAATATAACCTAAATAAAATTTATTCCTCAAAATAAAAGAAAATTATTTACTATAATATTAAATTAAAATAGAATTAAACTGAGATTCTAGATGAAATTAATTTATTCCACTATAGGCCTTTTTCTCAGTACGATTAGGATAAGTAACATAAATTATATAATCAATATCTAGATCATTTGAAGGAACACATAGAGAAATAGATAAATGTCTTAAAGACAACAAACTTTTATGAACACTAACTATGTATTATATTTAATTTTTCTTGATATCTCAATAATCATGTTTCATACTTTTTCATTAATATATATTATTTGATATATTTCTTTTACTTTCCGAAAATTAACCCATCAATACATTTGTTACAGATAAGGAATTAATCTAACAGTTCAATTCAAATCAAAGGGCCTAATATATCTATTTCCATTAAGTCAAAATTGGTAAATCATTTCTTGACTTATTTATTAATGTTTTATAATTTATGACATACCCATCACATCCTACTTTTCCACTAGCACATGTCATCATCGTTTTTATCAATAAAATAAAGTACAAAAATATTAATTTAAATTAAATATATTCTCAATTAGAAGGACCAATACACTTGTCTGTAGATAGAAATATGTAATGTCACATGTAAGATGTGTAATTACTATAAGTAGGTCTATTTTTATAACCTCCTATCATAGAGATTACCAAGTGAGAACATCATGAGAAAAATAATCAATGTGTTATAAACCCCTTATACCTAATTTTCCGTATAATCTATGTCACGTCTAATAGATTTAATCCATCCATAGGACATATATTTAAGAATATTATCCTAGAACATCAAGGTTCTCATTGTAGTGGGGAACTTCTATGACCTTTAGATGTAACAAATACTATAAGGATATTATCATATTAATTTTATAGAGAGGAACACATCATGTAATTATATATTTTTTTATATTCTAGAAATTGAATATTTAGGTAATCAAATGTACAAAGTTGTTTGTTTTAGGGAACCAAATCCAATAAAGAGATTCCTCAGGGGTTTCAATATGTCATAAAACAACCACAATATTTTCTTTTCATTGTGATATCAAAACAAAAAAAAGATACTAAAATAAAATAATAGAACAAACTTATTTTTTTAAAGAATAATAAAAACATATAAACTGAATCAAATAAGACAATGAATACTTCATTCAAGTAGGAAATAAATTGATGAAGAACTACTTTTAATCAAGATTATGAATAGCTCAAAAAGGAATTCAAAATATTTTTTAAAAGAAACCCTTGAAAATATTTGTTAACACTCCTCATTGAAATGATACACTATATGTACTAAATTACAAAAATTATAAAAAAAAATAAAATTAAAATAAGTCTTTATGCATTTTCGTATAAAAAAATGAAATGAAGTTGTTGTATCATGTGTCAATACGAAATATAAAATTTCCATAATGAAAATATTAATGATTAATCCTTATCCAATGTTGCTATGTTACCACTATAATAAATTTATTATCTAAGAAATAACTTTTATAAAATTAGATAAATAGATATGTTCTCTGAAGCTAACATATATAATGAAAATGTTTATGATGCTATCATGTGATATGATATATATAACATTGAATGAATTTACTATTACATTTTTTGATGAATAATACATAAAAATATTTCACTTTTCTATAAAATGAAATGTGAAAAAATTTTTTTGATTCCATGCTATGTCATAAAATATAATTTAATACCAATTTTTACAATTCTATGAATAAACCGTTTTCTTTCTTTTTTTTAAGATTGATATTTTTAAAAAAATTGACATTATTCAAATATTAAAATTTATACCATAAAACATAAATTATTTTAGGGTCTTCATGATATCATTTACTAATAAGTATTTGGTATGAATAATATCTAAATATTTGTATCTATTTTGAATATTGTCTAGAATGAATTGGTGCCTCAATTATATACATTTAATCCATGAATTTTATAAGGAAATATTTGACATAAAAATCATAGAATAATTATCAAACTTTTCAGATATCAAATATTAGATTCCAAAATCTATTAGAGTCTATCTTCTCCAAGGTTTCCATGCATAGATGTATACAAAAAAAAACATATTCATCTTCAGCTGTGGATATATCGACCAAGTGTTTCTTCATAGAAATCTAAGAGAAAAATATCATCCTTAAAAAGAGTAACATACAAATAGTACTATTTCTATTGTTATTATATCCTTCAAAATTAGAATTTGACCAACTTATCAACTCAAATAAAGTAATACAAGGATTAGATAACAAAATATTCACAATTCCTTTAACATATTTTATAGTTATCTCCACTACATTCTAATATGATTACATTGAGTTATCTTGGAGCCTTTTACATATACACACACAAAAAATCAAATATTATCTTCTAGAATTCAAATAAATAATGCTTGTAGTCATGAATTTATTTGAATTTTGATCTAAAAAATTCTCAAGCAAGTCCTCATCCAATTTTCATCCGATTATCTTAGGTGTACTCATTATTTTACTTGAGTAAAGTGAAAATAT
Organism: Viscum album; assembly: GCA_963277665.1. NCBI lineage: Eukaryota > Viridiplantae > Streptophyta > Magnoliopsida > Santalales > Viscaceae > Viscum > Viscum album. Next base: position 2,022,868,860 of record OY728127.1, read on the forward strand.
CATAAAACACTCATTTTTTATATTTACATAAAAATTAGAAAATACTACCACCCCTTTAAATGATTAGAAAACTGAGAAATAATTTGTGTTCACCCATAAGGACCATATAAGACTCACTTCTTATCAAATTATAAAACTAATTATGGAGGGATTGATTCGAGTATCCAAAGATTACATCCTCTATATAAATGAATACAACCAATATAACCTTAGAATATTTTTTAATTAATGTGGTATGTTCAACCATTCCTTTCATAAAGTTATTATATAGAATAAATTTTGACATCTCTCATACCAGGTTTATGGGGATTGTATTAATCCATATATATCCTTTCTCATCTTGATCAAAAAATGAGGCAAATTTTCATTTTCAAAAGTAAGTGATTGTTTAACAAACAAAATCTATAAAAAAAATCCATTTAATAATTATCTCTTAACATTCATGTTGTGAGGTCCACTAGGTTAAATACCATAAGAGGGGGGAGAGGGATCATGTTATGACAGATTAAAATTGCAACCCCTTCAGATCTTGTTTCGTTGTAAAAAAACACACTTCTATCTTTCTCATGTAGTCATGAATGAAAATAATTAAATCATGCTCTGGACACAATGATTTTTACTTGGTTGACCCTCACTAGGATACATCTAAGGATCATACAATGATGATTTACTTATTATACCAAATTCACTAAAGCTCACAACCAATAATGATGTTCAGGCTAGATCACTTCTATCCCAAGCTTATTTCCTTCACAATGTTTAGGGTCTTCTCACTATATTCCTAAGGTCACTCACTATGTGTATTTCTCTGGATCACTACCGGTGGGAAGGATCACTGTCTTCATCTTCCTTTTATCATTTCTCTTGGAAGGAATTCAATTGAAATTTATGGACTTGTAGGTCTATTCATTATCTCTAATGAATACATACTTAGTTGTATATGGATGCTCCTTCGAAGTTCCACTTTCATCCAATAGATGAATACCACGTTACCAAAGATGTACTAGGATATTCATTTTGAACCACTTTCATGATGCTCACTACCTTTATGAATATCGTCTTTTGTGAAGCTCAAATTGCCTTCCTGAAGCTCCTACCTTTCATGAAGCTCACTTAGCCTTCATGAAGAACACCTCTATCACAAAGCTCAACTAGCCTTTGTGAATATCCTTCCTTTCAAGAAGCTTACTTAGCCTTCAAAAATTTACTTACTTTTATGATTCTCATAACATTTAGTTGGTATTTAAAGCCTTAATGATCTTCTTCACACAGCAACTTAGTGAACTGACCTTCATGAACCACCTTCACCATTCTAGAGGCTTAAGAATTTTGTTATGTATCGCTACCCTTATGAAGGGGGTAGAGGCCAATTTATAGGTGTTCCATGGTTTCTAAAACCTTCTAGGCCACATCAGCACCATTTCATGGAGCACCCACATTTCCACAGAAATTTTACCTATTTCACCAAGATTTACATATATTTACCATTCTTAATTCTTGTCATAATCATGGATCCCTCCATCAAACCTTTAAAACACCACAATACTCCATTCAAAATGCTCCTCACCATTGCTATTTTCTATGCCCATCTCTGTTCATCGAGATCATAGTCATAAATCTTTGATCCTTCTTGAAACACTCTTCATGGAGAACATCTTAGAAAAATTCATTCCTTTACCATATTTTACTATTTTTTAAAGTAGGGTTCAAGCCCCTTGAATTGAGAAAAAGACCTCTTAAAAATGTGAAATAGAAACCCATTACAAGAATGGAAAAATCCAAAATGCACAAGTCAAAACAATCCTAAAAGGCCAAAAAAGGAAACATCCATGCAGGTGAAAGAAAATCTCATCACCCCCTTCATGAGACAAAACACCAATGAGATCAGATAAAAATGTGAATCACCCCCTCTATCCAGTAGTTGTGCTATGATGGTGATACAACTAAGCAGAGAACCTCTCCAAGAAACATGAAAATGTTGTGGAGAGCCAGATGAAAGGTGCCAGCACACCTTTATCTCTTTCGATCCATCCACCTGAAAAAGCATGAGAAGAATCTCCACAGTGTCCACCTAATGCAACATAAGGAATGACTGATACACACTGAGTAAATGGTTCAGAAAAGGACCCATCCGTCCATCTCAAGATGATGCATCGTAGATGATGTGTGTCAATACACCCATCCCTCGAATGAGGCCTCCAACCCAATGATACCATCAACGTATAACCATCCAAATTCAATGAGTGATTAAAGTATCCACAAGGAGATCCACATCAAAAGAACATGAAATATCATTGAGACTAATATAGAACCTAATGGATTCTCGAGAATCACACGTGAGAAATGTAACAAAAGGACACCAAAATCCAGAAATGCCTAAACATCACCACCTAAACATCAAAAATCCCAATAAATCCAATGATGCCACACCAGAAACTCCCTCAACAAGCAGATTAGAGGTGACCCAAAACCCTGAGTCCCTCATGTCCTCAATCAGATTTGATAAACATTGTGCTCCTTGGATAATTCTTCACATCAATCTGAAGAGGCCTAACCTTAGCCCGCTAGAGATCCTCACTAGATCCAGACCCCGTTGAAATTGCTAGCCAAGGAATCTCTTCTTCCACCTTAAAAAGAACCACCAACACTGTCAAACCACTGAAATCAACCTCACAATCCCAGAAGTCATCAAGAAAACATCCCCATCTGAGTCAATCTCCTCACAAGGTTGAGAGAAATTACCTATGAAGAGGCAGGGAATTCTGCTGATTCCATCCTCATCAATCACTACTCGAATGAGCAGTAACTGCATAGGGAGTTCCAGATCAAAGAAGGTCCGAGAGAGGGGGGTCGCACAGCTAAGAAAGAGGGCAACTTGAGATGTCAGGGCCATTAGATGAGGGAGAAGCGGAGCAATATCAAGGGAGATAAAAACCAAATAAGATCTAGGAAAGAGGGAGATGAAAACAGGTGACATCGCAAGATTGGACTCGATCAGATGAGAAGGAGTGTGCTGCAAAGGAAAACCAAGAGTGGAGACAAGGTGAAAATGAACGCCAATAGAAGATGCTGAGTCTAGAGTAAGAGTCGGTGCTCGGATGAGGGGGCCACATAAATGTGGAACCATGGAATCAATTCTCTTCGGGGGAGTAAAATGAAATTTTTTCTTTTGTACTCACATATTTTAATAAGGCCTTAAAAAATACACTTTTCGTAATGAAATCAAACCTTTAAATGTTGGACCCCAAAAATTCAAAAAACAATGGGACACAATGTCACCTTCTGTACACAATTTTCTATACTTATTCCATGAAATCCATTCATTTTGGTTAGATATTTTTCAATATACTATGTCAAAAATCTCTCCGAATTCCCCAACTTAGATTTGAAATCCACCTTTTGGACGAAAAAAATCAACCCAAAAATACTATAATGTTACCTTGAGGGATTTTTCCCAACAATCTCCCACTTGGGGTTTGTTGAAAACTCTTAACATTTTGATACTCCGTTGAAGCTCCTCCCATATCTCCCACCATTCGATTCATTCAATTTATATTGTGATCAAAGACTTAATCAACACAAAATCTAATCCCACATGAGTCATGCTTGTCGTGAGAAACAAGAGTAGCATGAAAAGTTCATCAATGAATCACTTCATTCCAAAACATCTCAACTGCTATCATCACAAACTCTAAATTTCATCATATATTTACTTTTATCAATCACCTTTAGAATAATCAGATTTAATACTCCCGTTATCTTTCTACTCCCTCTATCTCGCTGCTCTACCAATCAGATTCTCCTCATGTCATGACTAAAACATTTTCTCACTTTTAATAGCCAAAATTTCTCCTCCTTTAGCAATGAACCAGAAGGCCACTTTTTTGAGGTCTATAATTTGGTAAAGAACATAGATCAATACACTAGGTAAAAATGAATACCTTAGGGAGGGGGGGTCCCAAATCCACACTTTTTCAAGTGAGGTGAGTTGACTTAACTCCAAGAGCTATTTTATTCCTCTCAAATTCTTCTATGGGTAAGACCATGGTTAGAATGTCCACAACCTGTAGTTCTATAGGCACATACTCAAACATCACAGGACCTTACTGCACCTTCTACTTGATAAAATGATACTCCATTTCAATGTGATTTTTACTTTAGCGATGGAATTTATTTTTTCTAAGATTTATAGAAGTTGAATTATCTCAATAGATTCTGATCGGAGACATAACATCAACTCCCATATCATCAAGCTGTTGCTTCATCCACAAAAACTATGTGCAAGCTTGAGTAGCCACAATATATTCAACTTCTATGGTTCTCAATGAAAAGTAATCTATTTTTTTCTTATCCAAGAAATACACAATCTACTAAGATAGAAAGAATCTCCTGATGATGATTTCCTATCATCTGATGAACCAACCCAATCTGCATCTCTATATCCAAATAACTCCAACTGATATTTTTCATTATACAACAAACAAAAATCCACCATTACCTTGATATATAGATGTATTATTTTCACTGCAAACCTATATATCTCCTTGGAATTTATTTGACACTATGATACTTGACATGTGTTAAAAATTATATCAGGTATTTTCACTAATAAGTACAGTAGACTACCAATTATTTTCCAATATTATGTAACATTAACTGCATTCCCTTTATCATTCCTTGACAGTTTAATCCAGGTAGCCACTAGAGTCATCATATCCTTGGAATTTTCCATTCCAAATATTCATAAAACATTCTTGTAATATTTACATTGAGAAAGGAATGTTTCATTATCTCTATGTGTTACTTATAAACCAACAAAAAATGACAGTTCACCAATCATTGACATTTCAAACTTACTTTTCATGAATTTGGTAATCTATTTGAACTACACTTCATCTGATCCTCCAAAGATTATGTCTTCGACATATAAAAACACCAACATCCTTTGATTACTATTATGGTTGAAATATAAATTGTAATCAACTCCTCCATTCTGAAAACTAATATTTTTCAGAAACCGATCTTGCCTTGAATACCATGCTCTTAGTGCTTTATTTAAACCATATGAATCTTTATTCAACTGATAAAATATGTTCTCATCATCATGAATGAGAAAACCATATGGAATTTCAATATAAACTTATTCTTCTATAACCTCATTTATAAATTTCGACTTGATGTCCATCTGGAAAACCTTGGGCTTTCTTTGCACTACTATGACCAAGAATAATCAGATTGTCTCTAGCCATGAAAAAAGTGAAAATGTTTCATCAACATCAATTCCCTTGATATGGGAGTACCCTTTTCACACTATTCATTCTTCATTTTGAATCATTGCACCATCTCCCTTCACCATGTTGTGAAAGACGCATTTAGCCCCAATGAAATTCTTATCTATTTGCCTTGAAACATTATCCCATGTCTGATTTTTCTCAATTTGGTCCTGATCTTCATTTATAATATAAACCCATTTCTTATCTGCATCAGCTCCATCAAAACATTTAGGATTTACCTGTGATAAGTAAGATTCTTGTTTTAGAGTCTTCATCATCCTTTTCAATACTAAAGTTGTATGATCACCAATTATGTTCTGTCTATCAATTTCATCTCTTCTCGCTAGTCTCTATGCTAATACTAAATTAATCCCATCCTTCTCATCATTGGAGTCTTCTTCTAATTCAGACTATAGAACTAGAATATCCCTTGATATTCTTATCTCTTCATCACTATCCTCCTGATATTGATCATGTATGTGTGAATATCATCCTCATTCTCTACTATAGTTACATCATGGATTTAAAATACCTTTCCTAGCTTCTTGTTTAGGAATTTATGTGATTTCATTTACTTTTAATAGACTTGAAATATCTCCTTATCTGCACAGGTTTAAAACTTCATGTACTTATCCTTGTTGATAATGAAACACTTACTTACAAAGACTCGAAAGTAATTCAATGATATATTTTTTCCATACCATATCTCATATGAAGTCTTCTCTTACTTCTAACATAGTAATGATCTATTCTATGTGTAGAATAATGTCATACCTGCTTCTTTCCAAAATGTTTCTGGATGGTCTTTCTCAATTAGCATTGTTCTATCCGTGTTGTTGATAATCTGATTTCTTCTCTGAAATACTCCAATATGTTGTGGAGTTCTTACTACTGAAACTTGGTGCCTTCTCCCATGTTTCTCGAGATAATACTCCAGCTGGAAATTTATGAACTCAATTCCATTATATATTTTGATCTTTTAAATTTTATGACCTAGAATCTTTTCAACTTTTCATCGATATCTTGTAATGAAACTGAACACCTCAGACTTGTGGGTGATGAATGATACCCATGCCATTTTACTAAAATCATTAATGAAGAGAACATATTATATACTCCCATAAATAGATCTTGGATAAATCAGTCAGAACACTTCAATATACACTAAATCAAGTAATTATATTCAACTTTTCTCGTTTTCTTTATATGTATTTAGAATGATCTTCCTTTTTTGAAAAGAATCACACATATGTGTAAAATCACATGATAATCTAGGGAGGTCTCAAACAGCATCATATTTCACCAGATCTTCTAAGGATGTTTGGATCATGTGGACAAGATGCTTATGCCATAACTTATTTTCTTCTTCCTTGGATGAAAAACACATATCTTCTTCTCCCCTCATGAGGTAGATATTCCCTTTTGTACACTTACCTTGAAAAATAACTACACTGTATTTTTCCTTGATGGGAAATAATTTAATCGAAAAATTTATGGAATGTCATGAGTCACATAGTTGTCTGAGACCTTCTATAATTAAGAAATCAGCATATCTCATGTATTTTCCCCCAAACATGAATTTTGTTTATCCAACAGTCTTTAGGCCTTCATTATTACAAATCTTTTGATACCTTCCTTATCGTACTTGATTCTGGTCACTAGATGTTTATCAACTCTCATATGAGAGGTTCATCCCCTATCAATAATCTATATAACAGTGAGATATAATGCATTAAAGTCAATTTCTATATCCACATTGTGTTAAACTAAATTCTTCTTTTTCTTCCATGTTTTTGACATTATACTCAGAAGAGATTGATAATATTGACCTTCCTCAGTTTATGATGGACTAACATCATCTTCAAATGTTGCAAACCAATTTTTCATTTTCAACTCGCTTAATGGTTCCCTGAATTACTGCTTACATCCAATTTTTTTTTTCTTCAGCACATTCCTCTGCATGGTTGATATAAAATATCTGGCCATGTTTCCAAATCCTCCTCTCCAAAACCAATGAACCACGAAATATGTTCTAGATTATTTCACTCTATTAGGCTTCCTCTATTGTTCTTACACCCTTAGGTATCTCCTGGCTATGGAACACACATTTTGTACGTGTCCAATGTTTCCTCAGAAATAACACCAGATGTGAGGTTCATTATAGTGTGTCACTTCAACACCACTAGTTTTCCCTTGAGTTCTCTGAAAATTCAGACTTTACTTCATACTCAAATAAATCATTACTTTTTGAGCGGGTGCTTATGGTCAAACATTATTCATGACACCTATTTGTTTTTTATCATCCCTCATACCAACCCTATATTTTGGATTTGACTATTTATTTTGTTTTGTTGGACCCTTATTCTCGACCTAAATCTTCTAGGTTACCTGAATGATCAACTTTCTTGATCTTGTACAGATAATCAATAGCATTTCTTGATTCTTAACATTTCTTCACAGACTGACGACATCATCTTTGAGTTATTAGATACATTTGATTTGATCTTTTGTAGTTTGAGTCAAACTATCAATTTCCCTTTTATATTTTTCAATTTTGAGCATGTAATCCACAAACTTATATGAGATCTTTGGCATTGAATACTTCAGTTGTTTAATTTACTCATTTATCTCAGACTTCTCTTCTTCCTCCCCTAGTATGTAGAGTTTTCCATCACGAACCACATTTTGGATTTCTTCATTTCGTCACTCAAAATATATATTTTATCAAGAGAATATTCTAATTTTACTTGAAGGTAAACTTTTCCTTCTAATTATCCATTATCATTGTCACTCTCTTACCTTTTTTGTGAATTTTCCACAACTACCACCATAACCTCTACATTATGATATTTGTAATCGTTTAAATCTTTTGTTTCAATATCCTATGAACTATCGTCTTTTTTTGAAAGCATACTTTTCTTTTTGAAGGAATTTATCCTAAAACTTTTCTTCCATTAATATAGGATGAGGAATTATTCATGGGAATTTCAAATTTATACCCATAATATTCTTGAAACTTCTTAGGGAACCTTGCTACATGATTTCCAACTTTTCCATATCGAAAGCATCCAAGTGAAATTTTCCTCTTTAAATTTCTTTTTCCTATTTGACTTTTGAGGAAAGGAATGAAATCACTTCATCTATTTCTTCATCTTCCTATCCATATTCAATGGATAGATCCTTCATGGACATGAATGATACCCCATTGGATTTCCCCTTTTCCACAACATCGTTTCCATCATTTCTCATTTCATATGCCACAAGGGTACTATGAAAGTAATCCAACATAACAGCCTCTGGATAATTATCTTCAAATATGAAAAATTATAGATTAAACCAAGGTGGAAGTTTCCTCAAGTTACTATTTATAATATTTATATCTTCCATGGATTCTCCAAGATCACACATTTATTCCACTATAACATTGACCCTATCAAAGAACACATCAACAGATTCATTTGGATTCATTCTCAAATTTTCACACTTATTCTATGAAACCTAAAAATTTGGCTCTCTAACCATTGAATCTTCTTAATAGATATTCAATAGATTTTCCCACATAACAAGTGTTGTTTTAGACGAAATCACATTTTTATAAATTGCATTTGATAGGGATATCACTAAATCATTGATTCCTTTAGCATAGATATCCAATTATCTTCTATCAGCTTCTGATTAAGCACCACTATTGATATCGACTGTTACTCCATTTATAGTTTCTATGAATACATACATTAAAAATGATTAGGAGTAGTTATGTATTCGATTCTTCCATATTTGAAATTTTTTTCTTTTGAAGATCACAATTCTTTTTTGGTTGACCAAATCCATTTATTATATTAAGAGAGAAACACTTACTTTTAAAAATTTCTTATGAAATAATTGTTAGGTCCACTAGGTCAAATAACCTAGGGGGTGAATCAGGGTATGAAAGATTAAAATTAATACCCCTTCAGACCTTGTTTCATCATTAAACAAAACCAAATTCTCTCTTTCTCCCATATAAATGTATGAAATGAAATTAAATCATTCATAGGACAAAACAATTTTTACTTGGTTTTCCATCACTAGGATACATCCAAGGAGAATACAATGATGATGTGATGATTGTACCAAATTCACTAAGGCTCAATTATAATAATTATGTTTGTGGTATATCACTTCTATACTGAGGATCACATCCTTTAAAAGGTTTTGGGTCTTCTCACTATATTCCCAAGGGTCACTCCATATGTCTCTTCCTCTGGATCACTGCCGGTGGGAAAAATAACTGTCTTACTCTTCCTTCATTCACTGCTCTTGGAAGTGATTAAAACATAATTTATGGACTCATAGGTCTATTCATTATATCTAATGAATAAATCCTTAGTTGTATTTGTATGCTCTATTGAATTTTCACTTTAATCTAATAGATGAATACCACTTTACCAAAGATGTTCTGGGAAATGTATTTTGAACCACATTCACGATGCTCACTACCTTCACGAAGCTAATCTTTTGAAAAGATCAAATAACCTTCATGAAGCACCTAAATTCTGTGAAGCTCACTTTTCCATCAAAAATCAAACCTCTTTTACAAAGCTCAAATAGCCACCATGAAGCTCCTTCCTTTCGCGAAGTTTACTTATTCTTCATGAATTTCCTTACATTCACAATGCTCAGAACATTCGGTTGAAATTTAAAAACTTCAAAAAATTCTTCACATATCGGCTTCCTGAACCACCCTTCATTAACCACCTTCATGATTCTATAGCCTTATGATTTTTGTTAATTCTTGCTGCTCTTCTGAAGGGGGTAGAGGCCTATTTATAGGCATTCCATCGATTCTAAAACCTTTTGGGCCACGTCAGCACCATTTCATGGAGCTCCCACATTTCCATAGTGATGATCCCTTTTTCATGAATCTAAAAATATATTTCCCATTAAAAATTGTTGTCATAATCATGGAATCATCCATCAAACCTTTGTGGCACTGAAATCCTCCACTCGAGATGCTCCTCACCTTCACTATTCACGATGCCTGTCACTGTTCGTGGAGATCACTATCAGAAATCATTGATCCATTATGAAACACTATTCATGAAGCCCATATTAATGAAATTCATTAGTTTACCATAATTTAATATTTCATTTAATAAAATACACTTTTCTTGATGAAATCCAAACTCCAAATTTTGGACCCCAAAAATTTGGAAAACACTAGGACACAACTTCACCTTGTGTGTGCCATTTTCTATACCACATCCATGGAATCTATTACTTTTTCTTGGATATTTCTCAACATACCATGTCAAAAATATCTCTAGACTCCAAAAATTACCTTAGAAACCAACTTTTTTAACAAATACATTAAACCCATAAATAATGCAGTGTTACCATAATGGATTTTTTCCCAATAATTTCCCCTTTGGGTTTCTTGAAAACTCTTCACATTTTGATACTCCATTGAAGCTCATTCCATTTTATACCACCATTCACTTATTTCGATTTAGATAGAGATCAAATAATTATTTAACACATACTATAACCACACATGAGTCATTCTTGGTAGGAGAAACAAGAGTAGCATTGAATGTTCATTAATGAATCACTTCATTCCAAAACCTCTCAAGTGCTTTCATCATGAACTCCATCTGTCTTGATACATATAATTTGATCAATCACTTTTAGAATCATCATATTTAATATTCCCCTATATCATTTCTCAATCTATCACACTTCTCAATCTGTCAGCTTCTCCCCAAGTCTTTACTAAGTCTTTTTCTTCCTTTTAATAGCAACAATTCCCCCCCTTGTCAGTGAACCCAAAGAATATACTTTTTAGGTGTTCAATATTTATATGGAAATAGATAAACACGTTAGGGAAAAACACATCATACCTTGGGGATAATGGGTCCCACATTCATACCTTATCAAGTGTGGGGAGTTTACTAAACTCATAGATCAAGTCAGTGCCTCTCAATCACTTCTTTTGGTAAGTTTTTTTTTTCAGAATGACTGCAACCTGTAGTTATGTAGGGACATACTATATCATCATAAGATCTTTCTCCAAATTCTCTTTGATTGAATGGTACTTTATTTCAATGATATTTGTCATTGAGTGATGTAATGTATTTTTTCTAATATTTATAGGACTTAAATAATCATAATGGATTGCGATCAGATACTTCACTTCTACTCCCATATCATTAAGTTGTTGCTTCATCCATAATAACTATGTGCAAGATTGAGTAGCTGTAATATATTTATATTCTATGGTGCTCAAGGAAATACAATATTTTTTATTGATTATCCAATAAATACACAATCCTGCAAGATAGAAATCACCACCTGATGTAGATTTCCTACCATCTGCTAAACCGGTACAATCTGCATCAGTATATCCCAATAACTCCTACTGTGATTTTTTATTATACATAAAATTGAAATACACTATTCCCTTGATATACTGAAGAATTATTTTCACTATAATCATGTGTATTTATTGGGTATTTATATGATACCTCTCTCTTAAACATGTGGAAAAAAAATATATGGTCTTTTCTCTACTAAGTATAATAGACTACATATTATTTTCTTGTATTTTGTAACATTAACAACATCTCCTTCATCATCCCTTGATAGTTTCATCTGTGTAGCCATTGGAGTTATCATATCCTTAGAATTTTCCATTCTAAATATTTTAAAAACCTCCTTGGAATATTTATATTGAGAAATTAAAATTCAATTCCCTACTAGTGTTACCTATAAACCGAGGAAAAACATTAGTTCACCAATATTTGACATTTCAGAATCACTTTCGATGAATTTAGAAAACGGTTTTCACTACACTTCATCTGATCCCTCAAAGATTATTTTATTGACATATACTAGTACCATCATCATTCGATTACTATAATGGTTGAAATATAAATTGCAATCAACTCCACCAAACTGAAAACCACCCTTTTTTAGAAATTGAACTAGACTTGAATACCATGCTCTTGTTTATTTATTCAAACCATATAAATCAATCTTCAGCTGAAAAACTTTTTTCCCATCTTCATGATTGAGAAAACCATCTAGCTATTAAATATAAAATTATTCTTATAAAACCCCATTTAGAAATTTTGAATTTACATCCATTTATAAAACCTTGAACTTTCATTACAATACTATGGAAATGAATAGTAATATTATCTCTAGCCATGCAATAGGTGAAATTTTTTTATCAACTTCAATTCCTACAACCTGGGAGTACACTTTGCACACTAGTCATTCTTTATTTCAAATCAATGCACCATATTCATTCATCTTGTTGTGAAATACCCATTTAGTGTTGATGAAATTCTTTTCTGTTGGCCTCAAAACAATCTCCCATGTCAGATTTTTCTCAATTTGGTCAATCTCTTCATTCATAAACTGAACCCAATTCTCTTATGCAACTGATTCATCAAAAAATTTGTGATCTACCTATGATAATTACGATGCTTATTTTAGAGTCATCATCCTTCTTGTCTATACGGGAGATGTCTAATCACTAACTATGTTCTGTCTATCAATTTCATCCCTTATCACTAGTCTCTGTATAGATACTGATTTACTCTTATCCTTCTCATCATCTCAATCTTCTTCTAAGTCATCCTCTAGAACTAAAATATCCCATTGTTTTCTTATCTCTTCAACACCATCTTCCTATGAATGATCATCTATGTTCTGAATATTATCCTCATTCTCCACTATAGTTACATCATATCTTTCTTCTAACTTTCCAAGACACTTGTTGAAGAATTTATATATTTTTCTTTTATTTGAGTAGCCAAAAAATATCCCTTCATCTCTATGGGGACAAAGGGCTTGAAAATAAAATAATATTCATGGAAACTCACCCATAATAAAAAAAATATGGTATAAGGAGAAAAGGGATCTGACCTGCCCTAGAAGGAGTACATAACAAGTCTAAGTGGGTGGAAAATATGAGTCTCACTATGTATGGAACTTCCCATTTCCTACTAACTCACAATACATGTTTATATAGGTATATGACTTGTTGTTAAAATACACAACATTCAAAGGATTGTACAATCCTCTAGTGTGTACCCTCTACCCATACCAAAGCACATTACAAATTGGATATTGTTTTCCCTAACACACACAATGTGTTGGGTCACATGGCTTCCTGGGAGTGTACTCCTTGCACATGCTAAGATAAATGACTTAGGGTAACATTGTGTGTTGGTCCCCCACACAGCTATTATATTTAATTCACCATGGAAAATCTATCCTCTACATAGAGGGTCCTAGACTACAAGTGTTATTCTAAAATACAAGTCATGGAAAGAGTAATTTCATAGAATCTCAAATTTATTCATGTTTCTCACCCATGTCACATTATCCTATTATTTTGTCATGATTATTAGCCAAAAATCTTGGAATCACATTGACTAGGCCCACATCAACAAATGTGTCTGGAATCTAGCCACTCTTTTCTCAAAAATCACATATCCTTACACTCTGGATCTTTTTGGTAAATCTAGATTATGGAACCACCATCACTCGTATCATTATTGGATTCTTGAAATTGATACCACATCTCTATCACATCAAAAGTACCAAAAATGAAACAATAAATGATCTATTGCAATAAATTTTTTTTCATAATGATATGTTTCCCATGTATTTTTGAATCATTAGACAATTTAAATATTTATGATTAATATCAATTAAAAGAGGGATAAAGGAACAAAACACAAAAGCAAGCATCAAATTATGATTATTATTGATTTTTTATCATTAATTCTACATGAAGAATGGGAGGATAATGACGTTATAAAAAAATAAAAAATAAAATAAAATTCAAAATTTTATGAAAGTGAAATAATCATTGGGATATAAAAAGATCATCCCGTGAATTAATTTCTAAAACAATTATTTCCCATTCATTATAGAAAATCAATAACAACGTTTAATCCAACAAATTATCACCCTGACTTTTCATCAGATCAATCATTTTTGAAGAACATATATGCATCGATGTTGTTGATGATATTTTCTATGTTCATCATTAGATATTCAATTTTCTATATTTTTTTTATCATTGATCCTCGATCCTAAGATGACCCACCAATATTCTCACCACTAGATCTCTATCTATCATATATATCCTTTTGGGTTATGTGGGTAACCTTGGGGTATTTGACGTAGAGGAGTTTATAAAGAGCAGTCATTAGAGTTATTTAATAAATAAATATAAAATTAATAAGTCAATTTAATTCATTTAATATACCCATTACTACACTTTAATTGTACATCCAAAACTGACTAGACTTATGTTGTTCCTAGGCATTAGCCCAAAATCTAGATTTAATGGTAGTATATGTTTTCTCATATGAGAAACGTTTCTAGAGTTATTCGATTATTTCTAAAAAACAACGCATGCAATGTATTATATTTAATATTTTTGATATACCAATACTGATCATCAACAAGGTCCAATACTCCATGATGATTCCTTGACTTACTCAGAAAATATTATTTAAAATATTTTTAAGTATAAAAAATGAATTTAAAATTCACTATATTATCCCCTCCTTCGAGATTTTCATTTTAAAAAGAAAAAACCAATGCAAACATGTGAGGGTATTGAGTTTGTATATGGTTTTCCTACTCCCAGGTTCTGTACAAAGGATTCCTAGGCTTCTAATGAACACACACCATGTGAAACACTCACCCATTGAAGATCTTATCCTCCATATCCCTGATAGTCATTGGGTACTCTAAGATGGTAGATCCATCCTCAATATCTAGCCCACTCTAGTAGATAATTTGTGACTGGTCATGAACATATATTTTTACCTTTGATATACGAAATACATCATGCACTCAGTTTAACTATGTTTTTATTTCTACATAGCATTCCACCCTTTCCCCATTTCATAGTATCTTTAAATTTCCAATGAATATCAAAGATAACTAGCTGTGTCATCCAAATTTCCACAAGCCTCCCCAAGGAGAGACATTTAAGAACACATGGTATCCTTTTTTGAACTCCAAATACCTCATTAATTTGTCCAAAAATGGCTTCTAATGACTCTAGGATATCCTCATCTGCTCCAAGATAATATTTACCTTTTTATGTCCTTTCTTACACCGACTCTTAGTCAATAAAAATTGTCTCACCTAGCTCCATCCACCGTAAAAAGGACATGTATGGTATCCCATTAAAGTAATCGAATGGTGCCACACTAATCATGGACTAAAAAATATTTTTATATTACAACTCTAATAAGTGTAGATGATCCTCCCAACTATGGCCAGAATCCAACACTCAATATGGAAGCATGTCCTATAGAACTCAGATACTCTTCTCTATCTATCTATCTCTCTGGGGGTGGAATGTTGTGCTCATCTACAACTGAGTCCCTAAATAATCCTATATCCCTATTTATATTAATGACATGAATCAAGAATAATGACATGAAATAATCATCAAGGGAACTTCAGGAAGGTAAATTATCTCCTAAATGTAAAAGAATCTCAAACTATCTACTGAAATTTTCTATTATATTGATAGGAAGTGAGACAACTTGGATAGTCAGTCTATAAACACACAAATATTTTCATTACCTCTCACTGATCATGGAAATACTATTAAGAAAAACAATGGGTATACCATCCCACCTATACTGTGAGACCTCAATGGTTTGGGTAAAATCATCTAGAACTTAGTGCTCTAACAACACTTTTTGGAAGACGATGCATTGATAGAAAAACATGGAAACAGTCACCTTCATTAAAAGACACTACAAGTAGTGCTAATGGTCCTGGTAAAAATGTTAAAATCCTAGATATTCCACTGAGGGGGTTGTATGAAACTCCCTCATCCCCTATTCTCATATCATGACTAGTACCATCATTCGTCTATGGGAAATGATGACATGCTCCCCACCACAAAAAAATCAAAGAGTATTATGTCTATTGGATATTTGGTCATTCTAGTCATCACAATCGATATCTCAAAAGTACAATCATAAAAAACACTATAAATGTTGTTGGGGTTATAACCATGAACTGGAGATCTACTTCTCCACCCTAATCTAGAAGGGTCAAATGAAAATAGGACAACTAATCCATCCCCTCGCTCAACCACTACAAAAAAAAACTATACTGAGAGAATGTACAACCACATTGTTTTTTCCTAAGAGTATAGATTATCAAAAAAATAGTCATGTAGGAACTCAAAACATTTCCTCTATCTCAGGTTAAGATATTTTTGTGAGAAGATATACCTAAAACTCTGATGATCATAATAGACGATGAATCTCTCTCTCATAGTGATTCCAAGATTTTTGGGTGAAAAATAAATTTGTTGGATATATGTTGTGTTTTTTTAATTATACTCCATATAAATCAACTAACAGGTCCCAGAAGATATTTTTTACTACCTCGAAATCTGTACACATTCAAGCCTAGCTTTGGAGGCATCATAGAAGACCATATACTCAATACAGTCATTTAGAAGTCTTTTGACGGTGGTTCTCATCATCCCAAGATTAAACTCAAAAATTTTATATGAAAACA
The DNA here is from genome assembly GCA_963277665.1 of Viscum album. NCBI lineage: Eukaryota > Viridiplantae > Streptophyta > Magnoliopsida > Santalales > Viscaceae > Viscum > Viscum album. Next base: position 2,022,885,692 of record OY728127.1, read on the forward strand.
TATATTTAAACATAAAAGGATTATCCTTTTAGGTCATCATAGTCTAAGGTCCCTCAATCCTAGAGAAATCAGGAACGATTCTCTAATAATAGTCTTCCAACCCAATGAAGCTCTGTACCTCAGTCATACTCTTAGGTGGTTCCCAAGCTATAAATGCATTGATTTATTCCTGATCCACTACCATTCCTTCCTTCTAGATGACATGATCTAGGAATTGGACCTCTCAAATCTAGAGCCGATAATTTTAGAGATTCCTATAAACCTATTTCTCCTAGAGTATGTATAGAACCATCCTCAAATGTCTCACATGCTCTCCTATAACACAGGGTACAAAAGTATTTTATCAAAATAATACTACCACAAGACAATTCAGTAATGGATGAAAGATCCATTTCATGTGTCTCATGAACATATTTGGGGAGTTCTTCATGAAAAATAGAATCATAGTGTACTCAAAGTGTATGTAGTAGCACCAAAATTACATCTTCGATATATCCACCACTCGAACATGGAGATGGTGATAACCCAACCCAAGGAAAATCTTCAAGAACCACATATCCTCTTTCAAATAGTTAAATAGGTCTTTTTTATCCAAAGTGGATAATTATTATTCATAGTTACTTGGTTCAGGTGGTGATAATCATCACAAAACCTCAAGTCACCATCTATATTCTTGGAAAAATAAGTTGGGGTTTTCTATGGGACACACTGGTTCTAAAAAATCCCTTACTCTTCAAATCCCTTAACTATACCATCATATTTCACATCTCTATGGTGGTCATCTGATATTCTAGAGGAAATATTAGGGCAGTCCTTGGGTGATGGTCTATGAATATTTTGATTTCTCATTTGGGAGGTAAGACCAACATGTCCCTAGAAAAGACATACTTATCCTTCTATACCACTACAAGAAACAAAAAATCATAGAATCTACTTCTCTAGGGGATATAATAACCAAATGATGAGAAATGAACTATATCCTCCTATGTACAAACCCATATTTCTATTCATTGGATTCCGTCTATCTAATAAAGGGAAAAATCATCTCATAAACTTGGTCACATCATAACCCTCACGGGAAATTGTTAAAATGGGTATTCACAATAGACAACTAGTGTATTCTAATAAAAACATTATAGGGCCCCGATGTTTCTATGGAGGGATCCGACATGAGGATCTATCCTCCACCAGTCAAGTCTCACTTACATCTTAAATGTGATATTTCTAAAACTTCCCTATCAAGAGTCTTTGAACTCAAGGGTTAAATTAAATTATCCACTAGAAACTCCAGGTCTCAAACAAGGTATGTGGTATGGAAAGAGATCCGTTATTGTATGTCTACCAAAACTGTAGATAAAGTATAGAATACACAGGTTATATGTCAGATCAAAATAGGAGCCTCCAAGTCACAAGCCTCTACTACCTAAAATTCTCTACACCCCTTGTCCACCTGTTATCTATAACCAAAGTTCACTCTAAAGACTCATCACAACCAAAACAACCTCAAACATATAAATAAAAGGTACTCATCCACTAAACCATAATACTATCGACTTTAGATGACACAAACTCACTTGAATAGATTTAAAACACATCATAAGAGAACATGTCTACTTAGAGGAAGTGTACCTTCTATTTGTATTCCTAGATCCCTTTCGAACATCAGTAAAATAGGGATACACCAACATATAAATTTTCCCTAAAGAAGGTTCACCATTAGGACCACCATCAGGAGGGGTCCACATCAAGTGGAATACTTACTCCATCAACTTGAACTAGTCCTCCACCACCTAGGGATCTATCTCACCCCACCGGCCCCAGGATTTTTCAAAAATTTTGATCATTACCCCCTCGGCGCCTCCTCTTCCAGTGGAATTTCTGACTCTCAAGTCCTCTGATCTGGGGTTGTTTTCTCTGGATGTCACACCGTCTGCATTAGGGGTCCTCCCAGATCCTGCGTCGAGGTCTTGCGGACCGCACTGGTCCTTCAAGGAGGCTCTCTGTGGAGCTTTGGGGAGCTACCCTTAGGCTTTGTTTCCAGTTATTAAATCTTTTTCTCCTGCGGTGTCGCAGGAGGGGTCAAGGGTCTCGATGGAGGTTTCAGCTTTGGCCTTCGCGGAGGCCCAGGCGGGGCTCAAGTGGACCCTCGTGGCTCGTTTTGGTTTTTCGGTCCCATCCCTTTTGGTCTTCAAGCGGTTTGTGGATTCCTGGGGGATCCAAGCACCAACATGTATCTACATGCCCCATAGGAGCTCCTTCTGTCTTATATTTGCTTTGGAAGAGGACTTTGTTTTGGACTGGTTTAAGACGCCTCGCTGCTGGGGTCGTTGGCATTTCAACCGGGTCTGGTGGTCCTTGGAGGTGCACAGGGGGAAGGAAGGTTTACATGTTATGGTTTGGATCAATATTCCTGGCCTCCAGCTACCCTTCTTGAACAATGCCTTCCTCAAGGCTATTGGTGATTCTTTAGGACGTTTTCTCTAAGTGGATGACCGCACTAGCAGGAGAGAGGTTACTTTAGTGGCCTGGATCTGCGTTGAGATGGACTTATCGCTTCCCGTCCTGGAGACGTTATCCCTGAGGTGAAAGATTCTTTCATCTGGAATTAGGACATTAAGCACCCAGTGTTCCCCAGGTACTATTCGATCTGCCTTCTCCAGGGTCACTCTTTGCATGTGTGCAGGAAAGGTCTCAATTCTTCTCATCGCCAAGCGTCGAGCGGTCCTCCTGTAGGATTATCTCATACACTCGTAGGGTCTTCCTCGGGATCGGGCCATGTGGTGCCTGGGTATGGACCCCCTTCCTCTGGTGGTTCGGAGACCACGACTTCAGAGGGGACTCCTTCCCCTTCTAGTACCAAGGTGCAAGCGCCCAGCTTGGCGATTGTTCCCTTCAGCAGCTGTGGGCCTCACCCAATGCCCCCAGAGTGTTTATCTCACAGTTACAACCCCCCTTAATGGATTTCGGAAGGCGATATCCTTAAGAGGATTCTAAGTTCGTCACTAAATTCCCTGAGAACCCTTCCTTTTTTTTCCTTTGTTAGAGCAATGCACAGGTTTTTGTGACGGATTCCTATTTCAGGCTGGGAACGTCCAGGAGCCTCTCTTTCCCGCAGTCATGGTAGAGTCTCGAGACACGAAGGAGGACTGTGTCCCTCAGGCTGTAGATTCCAGGGCACTCATTGTAAGGGTGGATAAGAAGATAATGCCTTTAGCTTAATCCCTAACCATTATTGTGAAGGGGAAATCTCCCAAAATCTCCTCTCTTTCCCATCCGTCAGCCTGCGATTTGTCAGAACAGAGCTCGTGGGTGTGCAAAAGGCTTCAGATAAAGAAAAAAACATACAGAAGAGCTCCCCACTATCATCGTGCACCATGGGCCATGATTCCGGGGAAAAATCTAGATACGCACAGTTCAATGTTTAATGTCCTCATCTGTAATGCTTGGGGTTTAGGGGCTTAGGAAAAATATGACTTCATTGTTAACGAGTTTTTCAGCAATTCAGTTGCGATGGTGGAAATCTTGGTGCCCAAACTTTCTTCATTCAAAATTAAGGAGTATGAATAGAGGCTCAGAGTACGTGGTCACATGCATGGAGACCCTCCTAATTATCATATCTGGCTATTTTGGAAGGACCACATAAACGTCAATTTCTTCAGTTCATCAGACCAGTATTTGGCTACTTGTGTCTCTGCAGGTCCCCATGATTTCATCATATCTTTTGTCTAAGCAATGTGTATTTCACGGTATAGGGTGGAGCTGTGCCGTGATCTGGATGGAATCATCTCATATGACATCCCGTGTATTTTTGGGGACGAATTCAACACTGTCGCACATCCAGAGGAGAAATAAAGAGGAGGTGATTTTCCGAGAACCGCCCGCTAGGAGTTCGTGTCATTTACTGTGAGAAACGGGCTTTTGGATGCGGGCTATGAGGGAGACCATTTCACATGGTGAAATAATCAACGAGGTGAAAGGCACACCTGGTGTCTCCTGGACTGGTGTTTGATGAACGATGAAACTATTTCTATCTTTCTGGACACCAATGTTACTCACTTGGTCCGGTTTCTGTCTGACCACTCTCCGCTGTGCATTTCTTTGGGGACAGGACCAGCGCGAGAAGAGGATATGTAGTTTTTCAAGACATGGGTGGAGGAACCCAGTTTCAGCGATGTTGTAAGGAAATCCGGGTCTATTATTCATTCGGGGAACCCATGGATAACAATCCATAGGAAGTTAAGACATCTAAATCATTTTCTCCATAGATGGAGGAAAAATCTCTCGGCACATGATCACGAGCTTGATGAAGTCAGTAGGGAGGTCGAATGGTGTGAGACTTTTCTGGAATAGGAATGGGATGAAATTATGATTAATGAGCTAAGGAGGAAAAAGGATCGCCTTGATGATTTCCTTATATGGTAGGAATGGGTGGAGAGAGAGGGTGCCAAGGTTCGATGGCTTTGGTAAGGGGATGGAAATACCGGTTACTTACACGCGTGTATAAAAGAGAGACGTTGTTGTCATAGGCCAAAAATCGTAAGGGAGGAAGAAACTTACACAAATGACCGTGAGGAAGTGGGCGAGCTGGCCAGTACCATCATTAAAGATCTCCTGGAAGGACCCAATAAAAACATGAGTGCATGGTATCAAAGTGGAGCAGCAGATGTTTTTGAAGACATCCTAAGATGTGTGTCGGTGGAGGTGGATGAAAGGTTGTGCAGGCCTCTAGACCAAGAAGAAGTGTGTGAGGCGATATGAACCTTGAACCCGGATAGTGTGCCAGGTCCAGAAAGCATTCCAGGTTCTTTTTACAGGGTGACTTGGGAAACTATTAAGGGGGATATTGTGAGAGCAGTAAAAGACTACTTCCAAGGGGGGAATTTTCCACGTATTGTATGTGAAACAAAGATGATTTTACTTCCGAAGGTGTGAAATCCCCAATAAATTGAGAAGTACCATCCTATAAGTATGTGAAACTTTCCGTATAAGGTTCTTGAAAGTATTATTAACAGAAAGATGGCTCCCTACTTGATATCTTGGATGTCTCTAGAGAAGCATGGTTTTATTAAGGGGCAGTCAATACATGGGAAATTGGAATAGTGCAGGAGATGGTGAGTGACATCAATAACAAAGTCCTCGGGAGCAATATGGTGATTAAATTAGACATGAGCAAGGCTTATGATAGGATGGAATGGAGCTTTATTCTAAGGGTTTTGACATGAATGGGGTTTTCCAACTGGACCAGGACCTTATGTTTCGGTGCTTCAGTTTGGATTGGATCTCAAATTCTTTTATGGGAAAGAAATTTTGTTTCTTCAAGGCCTGTAGAGGGATTAGGAAAGGGGATCCGCTCTCTCCCCCTATTTTCATACTATCCCAAAATTCCCTTAGTTACTCCATTAATCGAGGGCTTCGCATTGGGAAAATTATTCTATATAGGAACCAGCATGCTCCAAGGGGAATTTTGCACCAGATGTTTGCGAATGACATAATTATTTTCATCAAAGGCAGTAGGAGATCAGTGCTTGGGATGAACCAGATACTTAGTGATTACTGTAAGTGGAGCGGGCAGGTGGCCAATACAGAGAAAAGCATTTATTTCACTACAACGAAGCTCTCACGCAGGAGGGAAAGGACCCTCGACACCAATCTGAATATGAAAATAAGGAGTTTTCCTATGGAGTATCTTGAAGAACCATTAGTCCTAAATCTCTCTCTGTGCATTACTTTGATAAGATCATTAGTAAGATCACAAGGCACATATGCAATTGGAAGAACAGGTTTCTATCCTTTGGTGGCCGCATAACACTCGTCAACAGTGTTCTAGTGTCTATCCCCATGCACATCCTTTCCTCCCTGAGGGTTCACAAAAGGGTCATTGCTAACAAAGAGAGGATTTTAGTGGCATTTATATGGGATGGGTAGACGGAAGGCAGACACCACTGGGCTTCGGGGGAGCGCCTGTCAAGACCTATTTTAGAAGGGGTAATCAATATGAGGAGCGTTTCTTTGACTATGGAAGGGTTACACGTGAAACTCACATGGGAGGATATGGAAGGTAAGACCCTTTGGGACATGATCATGAAATATAGATATGGTCAGGATGTGAAAATACAGATATCAAACCCTTAGAAGATATGGAAGATGATCCATCCATATATTGAGACCCTGAGACGTCTATCACGTTGGCTTGTGGGAAAAGGTGATATAAATTTCTATGAGCATAACTATGGGGTGGCGTGCTATAGTTTCTAGGATTCCATACTCCCCTCATTTCCTTCAGGGAGGCTTGTGATCATACTATTTTTATTCATCCCATCCTTGATGAGGACCAACAGATCTGTTTCAATAATATTATGCTTAGCGATTATTTGGATAGACTCATTTTTTGGGGTTCCACGTCAGAAGAGTTCTCAATCAATGATTTGGTTTGTCTGAGGACAGTTCCAATTAATGTCGACCCATGTGGGGAGCTGTTGTAGTGCAAAGAGGTTCCATCCAAATTTTATTTTCTTTTGTGGAGAGTGAGACATAATGCTTTACCCACAGATGACAGTATTCAACGCATGGGGGTCTGTCTAGATTCTAGGCGCTACTGCTACAAGGAGCCTAAAAATGAAACGGTGGAACACCTATTTGTGGATAGTGACTGGGAAAGATGGGTGTGGTAGGTTCACATGTCCTTCGTTGGATGGGAAAATCAAGGTGGAACGTTGGATGATTTCGTTAGTTTGTGGTTCCAGGGGGCGGGCGAGCGGGGTCCCAAGAGGAAAGGTCGGGTTGCTATACTCATGGTGGGCTGTTGGACCATCTGGAAGGTTCAGAATGATTCCCATCACAACAAAACAACAGGTTCTCATACCAGAATCACCTTAAAAATGAGGAATACACTACTGGACTTGGCCAGTTTTTGCACTTATTTCCAGGCTGCTCCGTCGGTAAGGCCTTCTCTTCTGAATCATGCTATATCTAATCAGGACAACAGGTAGGGGCAGAGGCAATGGGTCCATTGGTGCCAACCCAGCTGTGGTTTCAAACTAAATTTGTAAGGTTCTCTTCTCAACGAGGAGATGCGTGGTGGAGGAATAATAAGGGATAGGGAGTGGTCGGTGGTTTCTTCTTTCTCATCTCGGTATGAGAGGGGCGATGTGGTGCAGGCGGAGACCAGGGCCATGGTCACCGGGCTAGAGTTATGCAAACAAAGGCACATCAACCTCAAGGAAGTGGAGATGGACTTAATGATCCTCTATAATGCATTTTATGGCATGAATAAGTAACATTAGAACATTTCTTACATGATTAGGAAATGTAAACCGCTCATGGGAGTCCACATAGAAATCACTCATACTTGGTGGGAAGGTAACATGGACACTGACGTTTTGGCCTCTATAGCTCCGAAGATCCAAAGTATATCATACTTCCTTCACATGGGTTCCATTCCCACTGAGGGAATCAATTTTATTATTAATGATGCATTGGTAGTTCACTAATTTTGACCCCCTTGACTCAATGTTTTGTGGCTTGCTTTCGACAAATCAAAAAAATGTTAGTATTCAGTCACTAGAGGAACTGGTCACTATCCATGTAGAGGGGTCATCCTAAGATTAGGTCTCAATACTAAGGCCTCATCACTAGGAATTTCGTCATCATGATCCCAATATGGTATCCATTTATAGATATCTACATGGTTGAATCATAGGGATTAACATGATATACCTTTATTAAAGATCTTATCAATGGAGTTTGTTTAAAAAGGACATGGAAATAAAAAACCGTTCCTGTATAATACAGGTACCAATGTTCACCTTTACACTATTTCACACATGTACCGAGTAAACAAGAAGTTAATCAGAGTCCTAATGAATGAATAATTCAGCTGCCATACCACCATGGATTTTAATTACATCAGAATCAAACTTTTCACATTGAGACATAGTTTCCCTAGTTCGCCAACCAATCCTCAAAACTATACTATCTTCAAAATTTTGTCCATATAAATCCTCTTTTGACACTTATCTGTCAAGAACCAACCCACTGAGGCCCAATTTTCTAGAGGTGATAAAAGTGTGACACCCCATTCCCACCTCTAATAATCCTGGGGCTGGAGACTGTCATTGAGTTGGAATATCACACACATTGGGGGCATTATCCTAAAAAACGGTATACACATAACACCTCCATACACTATTATAATTTGGAGAAGATAAGAAACCAATAATGTATATACATTCAAAACAACTAATCCCATACCATAGTATGAAAAGGGTATAAAAAGAGAATGGTAAAAAATTAGCCCACTAGAATTGTAAAAGATCAAATCTAGCTAAAAATAGGTCACTTATATGAAACAGTACCCCCTAGATCTATCTATATTCCATCTAGAACAACTATGCTCCACCTATTCATGGTCAACCTAAGAATCCATTACAATTACTTTCATATGCATAAAATATGATACGTGTAGGAAAATCCATAATAGGTGTGAGTATAAACATATCTAGTATGGCACTTCAAAAACAAATAACAAAAATCATCAAAAAGGGAGTGACCTTTAAATCTAAAAATATAGTAATAGATAAGATAACCCATATATGATCAAAGTAATACTACATGTATAAAGGTGAGTTTTTCCTCACTGCCAACCTAGGGATACTACTCGTGGCTCCAAGGTAACATTCACCTAAGATAAATCACTCATCGGGTCATTCTATGCTAATGGAACTCATCTAAGATTTCATATTCATTAGGTCTTACCATGAAGAAGCATGATAGAATTGGGAGGGATCATCTGAGTTACTCACTCAATTATAAAACACCTAATTGGGACATAACAGATGTTGATAGAAAAGTAGAGGATCATCCCGAGGTCCTATTAAAATATATAACCCTTTAAAGATTAACCCACTAGAAATAGTATCACACACCTTGAAAGTTAATAAAGGGATACCTGACCCAACCTAGGGAATATTGATAGAGGATCTCACCGCATGACACACAGATGATACCCAAATCTATCCAGAATGATCCCATTGATGGGATAACACATCCTATGCCCAGGATGGGATACCACACAATAACCTATTAGTCATGAACTAAGGGAACACACCCATAATTATACTATTTAAAAGAACTCACCCAAGCTAACACTAAAGCTATTATGAAGATAACATGTGATCTATCCAACTTGGAAAAAGTATATGACACATCCAAGAGCTTGTACACAATTTGTCTTACTATGTTTTGAACTGCCCATGTCCAGCCAACTCTTAAAACATGATTCTCCATATACATGGTGTGTTTATACAATACAAAATGTGTAGAGGTTGAGCCAATAATAAAAAATGTGTTGTCAACCCTTTCCCATGCACTTTCTGAATTACGTAGGGTGTACCCTGATACACATGGCTTGTGGGTCACTTAGCTTCCAGGGTATATAATCTATGTAAACGGTGTGATTTCGGGAAAGGGTAACATATAATGTTGGCCCCCCATATGACATGTTATATTTAAATCATCATAAGAAACCTAGACATGGCATAGAGGGGACCACATGGATTGGGTTATTTTGACCTACATTCCCTGTAGAGAGGAATTTCCTAGAAACTCTAGTTTATTCATTAACCTCACCTACACTATCATTTATGTCTATTCCACCATGATTCTTAGCCATAATACAAGGAATAAAGTTTACAAGGCCCATCTCATTTCTGATTGTTGGATTTCTTCCACCATTTACTCATAAAGTGCTTGTCATAACACCCCTAGATATTTTAGATCGATATTTCTCATGGAACCACCGCCTCCTATACCATCATTGGATTCCTATCGCCATCCCCATATCTCTATCACATAACCAATCTCAAAACTAAAACTACAACAATGTTAAATTTCACTAAATAATTATTGGACAATTATTGGTTTCTTAGGTATAGTCGAATCATAGGCCAATCAAGATACCAAGGATGATCATTGATGAATATAGTGAGAAAGGCATGAAACATAAAAGTGAGCATCAAAAAAGGGTCGTATTTATTTTTCAGTCATTGATGGAATCCAAATAATGGTGAGGTTAATCAAATTATTAAAACCGAAAAAGTAAAATAAAATTCAAGAATTTTGAAAAATGAAAAAATCAATGGGATAAAAAAATAATGCCCCATGAATTAATTTCAAAATAATTACGAATGTCATGAAAAATCAAGAATAAGGATTAATCCAATAAAGATAAGACTTAACTCAGGTTTCAATCAATCATTGGAATAGAACATATCCATGTTAATTTTACTGATGAGATCTACTATGTTCATCATTGGATCCCCAGTTCCTCACATTCGCTCATCATTGATCCTTGATCATGAGATCACCTGCCAAAGTGCAATCCACTAGAGTCCCATTCATCCTCTATATCCTCTAAGGTTACAAAACCAACCCTAGAGAATTATCTATATAGAGGTTTTCAAGGAGGAGTCATCAGGGTTAGATAATAAATATAAATTAAATTAATAAACTAACTCAATCCATTTAATCCTCCCACGACTACACTCTAATGAGACATTTGATTCAGACTAGACTTATAATGCACACAGTGTTTAATAAATATTATGGATTTAATGGAAGTTTTAGTTTTCTCATCTAATAAACCATTCAATATTTATTCCAATATTTCAAAAAAAATGCATTCACATGTTATATTATATTTAATAATGTTAATATACCAATACTGAGAATCCATAGGGCCCAAAAACACTATTATAATTCTTGTGCCTTACTCCAAATGTATTATTTAAAATATTTAAAAATGTCAATTTTTTTTAGTCACTAAATTCTATCCACCTCATGGATTATGATCCAAAAAATAAGAAACAAAGTCAAATTGGTTCTGGTATAGAGTTCACATCTGGTTCTACATATCCTAGGTGCTCTCATAAAGATACTTGTGCTACCAATAAACACATACCAAGGGAGATAATCAACAGTGGAGGATATTATTTAGATAATCCTTGATGGTCATCAGGTACTCTGAGAAGGTATCCCGATCCTCAATGTCCATATCTCCTAGGTCAATAAAATGCAATTGGTAGGGAATATATCTCCTCATATGTGATACATGAAATTCGTCACGCACCTAATATGATTATAGGTTAAGGCTATATGGTGTGAAACCTTTCTAAAACATTGTATGACAACATGAAAAATTAATACCTAAACATTACATCTTTATATATGAATATTCAATATATTTTATGAACACACCCTCTAGTACTATATTATTTTAGTTTATTTTGATATTAGAAACACAATATTATTATTTCATGAAATATATTCAACATCTCTCACAATGGTCTTCTCACACAGTACCCATCTTAGGCATACCATAGTTAAAATATTATTCATATCATGGGGAAAGAAACATAAGAAAGGGTGGGATAAGATCCTCTATAAGAATAAACATAGGGTACACAAATACATAATTATATGAAATAATCAGATAATAATAAGGGCATGTGATCATGAACATAACTTAAAAAGTTCACACCCAACCTGTTATAGATCATCAACTTGATTCATGGAATAAAACATTATCCTTTCTTAAAACATGGCCCATAAGAGTGAGGAATCATCATTAATCAATAATTAACCACAATATCATTTAATAAAAGTGTGTCACCATCATAAATATAAAAAACCATTTCATATTACATTGTTAAATACCAAGATAATAAACATATAGGATCAGGAGTAATCACATGTTTCTCATTGGGGATCAGGATACACCTATTTCCCATAGTGAATTAACATTCACCGGTTTACCAGAGTTGATGAATCACATCAAATTGATTCCTTTTTCTATGTCATGAGATATAAAGATTTACCCAATGAATTTGATGGAGATATAGGTACCACCCACCTCATAATGAAAACCAAACTTAAGTGTTCCACAATATCATAAAACATTAATCATAACATCAAATGATAACCAATGTAAAAAACATGTTTCATAACCATTTCATCAATCCACCATGAAATAACCCATGGAAAATTAATGTATTTCATAAAGATTTCATCAATGTAGACATTAAATATAAAATTAAAGAATAAGGATAGAATAATTAAATCTTATACGTATTAAATAATAAGTATCAACAAAAGATTTAATCATAAGTAGAAAATATTTTTGATAGATCACTTGGAAGATTTATTGAGGAATGTAGCCTTTCCACATTGAAAAAAACTTTTTAAAACATAAAATATTTTGAAAACGCTTTTCATTAATAATTACCATGGAAACTTATAAAAAAATATTTAAAAATCATTTAAAACATTTCTTGAGGAATATATCAATTCTAATTTGAAAATATATTTTTAAAAATTGAAATTCATAATTTTTTTGTAAAACATTTTCATTGAAAATAAAATTTGAAATTTTATAAATTAAGATTTAAAAAATTATTTGGCCGTGACGGTGGAAAATATCATTCATGCTGTACTCATTAAAATGAAGATTCCTTTCACATTTATGTTAAAATTTAAATGTGAATTGTTTGGTATATGACATGAATATTCCATTTATTTTTAAAAAAGGAAAAAAATGGGTAGAAATTTATTTAATAAATAATTTTGATAATTTAAAAACATTTTTAATGAATTTTTAGAAAACATGATTTCAGAAGAAAAATGATTTTCGTCTAAAGAGAGAAATAAATATGATTTTTATTAAAATATTTTTCTGAAGAGTTGAGTACATAAAGAGAGAAAAATGAATGGAAGACATGTATACTCACGAAATAACTAGATTAGAATAAAATTAAATATTTTCTTTAGAGATGTATCATAAGATTTTTTTATGAGAAACATAATCATAAATAATCCTAATAAATAGTGAGACTGTAACATAAAACATTTACCACTTCGGTATCATTGAATTGTAAGCCCCCTGAAATAATAAAATGAAATGAAATATAAAATATCATTAGAACAAATAAATTCATGATATTAAATTTCAAAATTGTGTATATATACCTCACACAATAGGGTAGGTGCATAGCATACCATATGTCTCAAAGATGGAAAATTGAGATAAAAAATCCCACACCACTTGCATAAAATTTGAACTATAAACAACAAGAATGATAGATCCAAAAATGGATATATAATTACCAATATTTTTAGGTTAATAATACTATAATACATTCATGGGAAGTATATACACCACATAAAATAAATAGGTGGTGAATATGGCATTGTCTCACATATGTAAAAAATGACACAAAAATCTATTACCTTGAGTCCCAAATTACTTCGTACACATTCATGAATCATGTATAATAAATATAATTTTATTATAAATATATTAAAGAACCATACACATATTATCATATCATATATTATTTAATTATTTCTATTTATTATCCATTTATTAAAAATTCAATGTTAAAGTCACATTTCGGGAAATAACTGTTTTTTTCATGTATGTGTTGATTTATTATTTTCTGTCCTATAAATTTGATCATTATTAATTTTAACCATGATATAAATATAATGTATATTCCTTACATTTTTAACTCAATTTATCCATAAAGTTTAGATATAGAAAATGAAATACACCCTTTGTGGAGACAGTAGGTCATACATATACATGAATTCTGTTTCAATTTTCCCAAGGGAAAGAAAGTAAAATAATATATTTCCATTTAAGAAATATTTTTAAATAATAAATATAAAAAATGTTCATTAATACCATCCTTAGTACCTTTCTTGTAATTTATTAAAAAATAACATCACTTCATGAGGTGGTAGTTCTCCATATAGAAGAATTATGTTATCATATTACCACAGAATGGAAGGAAAGAAGGAAACCTAAAAATAACTCAAAAACCCATCCAAAAAGCAATAGTGTGTCCTAATAGTGAGTCTCTCAAGGATACATTCAATGAAATAATGTGGTAATTGGTATTTAGAAGTTTATCAATTCAGTTTTATTTAATCTAATAACACTCCCCAATTATTTTTCACCCTCCTAGAAACTAGCATCCCACTATCATTTCTTACCATCATGAAATTAGGTTTTTTAAGGAACAACCTAAATGTGAATAAACCAAAAATAAATAAACATGAGATAAATGATGACATTATTAAATAATTTCCCACCTATTTCTTTACCACATCCAATAATTGTAGATTAACCATCCATTTTGGTTTCTTAACTAGTTTAGCACCATCCACCAAAATAATCTAGTACATGAAAATAATGGGGATAATACTAGCTATAAATACTAATATCAACCCAATATCCTTGATGTTATCTATTAAAATATCTATAATTTATTCCTATTATTCAAGAAGAATATTTTCAACAAAAATAACAAGAAATTTATAACCAGTAAAAACGTATTGGAATTAGATATTTGGTGATAAAGGATTGAGTTTGAATTTGTGTGGGTATTGGATGGATGGAAATTCTAAATAAAAAAAATATTTTCACAATTAACATCAAAATCAAATTATATATAATGAGAATACTATAATTTTTCCTCAAATATATCTATATACTCAACATAAATTTCAAAATCAAAAATAATTTACTCTAAATTAAAATTAAAATCCATAAAAATCATAATTAAGAGAGGGTTTTTCATGTAAAATAGGTTTTAAAATAATATTTGTCATAAAAGAAGAACTAATTATCAAAATATCTATATATATAGAAAAATAAAAATATGTGGTTATTTATAATATGGGTTTATATGGGAAATAATGAAGTTAAATGTTCTTCCAAGGGGTACATCATAGAGTCTAAAATATCATATCTCAAAATGTATAACCCGAACTGTATATAAATCATAACCTTATGAACCTCTATTATTTTTTATGGTAGTTTTGAGGTTGGTCCTACAAAGATAATGTGAGTGTAGGAATTTACCTGATTATCCTCTATGTTAAACATGCGAGAGTATGAAGGAATGATCATATCTCTTACCCAAACATGTTAAAATATAAGGAATACAATGAGATATGTTGTATCTAGATCCACTAATTCCATGACCACCCGTGAATGTTTAAGCTCACCAATAAAAAAATATGATAAAATTGAGTGACATATTACATTAATAGAATCACCCAAATAACACAAATCATTATATAAATGAAACTTCCTTGTGGTGAACGGTAAGATCAATCTAATAGGGTATTTTCAATTTATAGGAATAACTATAGTAGTATTAATGAGTTAAAAAAAATTTCTACCATGGTTGATTCAGTTATTTTCTTTTATCTATATTTTATTCATGCATAATTCTTTAAATAATTTTGATTTTGTTTCAATTTTCATGATTTCTTCAAGAAGAGGGATATTGATCTAAACATTATTGAATATGTATAAAACAAAATTTTTATATGACATATGAAGATATATTCTCAAATTAAAGAATAATTTTTGGAAATATAATATTTTTAAGAGGCATCTCATAAACAATATTCTCACCCTTACATTATTCCTTTTGGATTATCCTCGATAGGACTTGAATGGGGATACTAAGTTGCTGGGGTGAAGCCTAATAGAAATGAAAAAGTAGAAGTATCAGTTGTTTTATTCATTCTAATAAATGTGATATAATTTAAATTTATATTGGGATTTATAATGGGTTAAGTAGTAATATCTTAGAGTTCCTAATTATTTGTTTATTTTGGGATTTTGTAATCTGACTCATTTGTGTCTTAAACTCCTTAAATTCCATATATTAAATCAAAAAACACATCCTATTGATTTAGAATAATTTATTTTAAAATATAATATATGTTAAAATCTATTTTGTTGTCGATTATCCTTTTTTATTATTTTTATTCTTTACTATTATATCTCTTTTTGGGTTATTGAAATCCGTGTTTGTAATGAGGAGGCTATTAGAAGTTTTGTTGGAAATAGGGAATTTATTGTTTTATTATTCTATACCCAAGACCAGGAAGATATTTCCACCCCATATTATATATTAATATATATAGATAATAATTTTTTGGAGGTGGTTACTATTGTTTTATTGAATTATTCTATAAGGAAAAAAATTGGTACACTCCCCTGTCTCTTGAAGATGTTGAGAGAAATATATAGTATTTTCTAGAGTAGTGTAAATGCATCAAATATTCTTAAGAGTTGGTTGGGATGTATTTTTGGGTTATTATAGTCTACATAACCATATTACTTAACTAATTTAACTTAATATCCATTAAATGATTATTAATAGTATATGGACTTACATAGTGTAGCCATTTCATATATGGTATACCTTGGTCCCCAAATTCTTGAGAATTCTGTGCGATCTTGTTAATCATTGATCTTATCACTATTGGTGTTTTTTAGCTAGTTCTCATTTAACTATGTAATACATCATAATCCTCTCAATATGTTTATGACCTTTATATAAATATTAGATTAAGATTTAATCGCTGATTTAGTGACGAGGACAAGCTACAAAAAATCACTTGAATCATTCTGTGTACTCATAAACAGGGTGTTGTTGTATTTTTGATTTAAAAAATATCCTTTTGAATAATTTTTTTCCTTGATAATAGAAAAAAATCATCACGAAAATACATTTAGAATCCTTCCAACATGTTATAAATTTGAATTTCAAATAGTAAATCTGGTTATTTTATACTATATTGAGTGATAATGGGAATTCCCTTAGTTTAATTTTTTATGTAGCTAAATTTATAGGATATAGTGTTGAATAAAATACATTTACATATTTTAAAATATTTTTTGGGTCCCCAAGAGAGTGAACATATAATTTATAAATAGTGGGTATTAAACGTGATTTGATCTCAAAAATAGATTCAAGATTTTGATAGGAAATTCATGTTTATTAATAATAAACATCACATGTAGAAAACTCTAAAATAGTTCTATTAAGATCATTATTGTTTTGGGACATTTTATAAAGCTCCATGTTTATTTGAGAAGAGCTACCAAAATCACTAATATAAGGATGATGGACATAATTAAACATAATAATTTAAAAAATTCTTGTTGATGGATATTGACTGATTCATATGTGAAGGATAATCCGAACCCAATGGTATAGTTTACAAATAACATTGAGATGGTATTTTTTCATTTATCATATGAAAAACATAAATAAGAAAATTAGTCCATAGTATCATGAAAAAAATATTCAAATAAATTTATAAAAGAATAAAGTAGATAAGGAAAAATAAATAAAATTTAAAATTAAAGATTTATAATGAGAAAAAAATTAAAATTAGGAATAAAATTAAATTAAAAAGAAAAAAAAATTTCCCAAAAATGGTTTGAATAAAACACTTGCCTCCACAGAAATAATACTAACTTAATAATTATTATCACTCACACAATCGAAAGATATATGATTTTTACTAAGTAAAACATGGTGGATTACCCAATCCATTATATTAAATATGATTTATATTAAATATACATTAATAGGTATGATAAATAAAGGGAAAAATAAATATAATAGGATTTCTAAGGGGGTTTGTTGAAGGATTTTCAAAATGAATAATGTGATAAATAAAAAAATATCATTAAAAATAACAACATGAAAATTCATAATTTATCTACACCAAACCAAAATTATTTATTAATGAAAATCCATTATGTATGAATCTATTCATTTTTGATCCCCTTATTTTTTAACCTTCTATCCCTATATAAGAAAACATGACCACAAATATTATAAGCATAAAAACCCTAGGCATCATTCAAGATGTATGATTAAAAAAACCTTATTTTTATTTTAACACCAAATTAATATTTTGGTTAGAATAAAATTAGGGAATAATATTTAATCTAAAAATATGAATTATTTAAGTTTATATATATTATATTCGTACCCTAAAAATTGATCCCCAGTTGATTAGATTTGACAGTTAATGTAGTGTTCCCATGAATCAAATAAGATCATCCTAACATACTAATTGTGATTCATTTGAGTGGTTTAGAATTTATAAAATCATTTCATATACCATATTTTTATAAATTAAAAGAGGTTAATGTATTCAAAATAATTTAATGAAATTTTAAAATATTATATTGTTTACTAAATGAGGTACTCTAAAAAGGGAATAATTTTCATCATGGAGACAATTTTCATAATCCAATTATAAGAAAGGGTAAGAACTAATATCATCCCCACACTAATATTATATATAAAATAATAAAAAAAAAATAATTTTAAGATTTTATGGAATAAATTTTATTAAAATTAAATAGTTATTACACTTTCAAAAATGTAACTAGAAAACAGTGATGAAGAAGTTGAAAGCCTCAAGGAAGAGATCCCTACCTGAAATCATTTCTTATCTGAATAGATTATAGAAGTGTAAGAGAGCCAAAGACATTAAATATTGATACTTTGATCTAGTATCATTCCTCTCCAAGAGTGGTAGATAAAAATAGTTCGAATAGGAGGTAGGGTTTAAAATAAAAACAAGGTTAAATAATGAATCACACTCAAAAAATTTATTCCCAATTTAACCACTTATTTGACTATATTAACACAATAATCATCTATTGATATTGTTAAGTTAAATTATTGGATTTAACCCAATAATATTTTACAAAATTTCAACCCAATTCAAGCATGATTATGGAAGTTAATCTCCAAAAGGCGTGGTAATGTCCATGTTGATGAGCCCTGTTTGGCATTAACATCTTGGATCATATTATCCAATTAAAATTGTGATCCATGTATTGATCCAAAAATGAAGCATATAAACTAATTAGCGTATAAAATTTTCAATAAAATAAATTAAAATATGTCCCAAGGTAAATTTTATTATAAAAATACTAGAATGAATTTGAAAGGTTTAAAATAGAATTTTCATGGAATTTTCAAATTCTTTCTCCAATTACAAAATTATATTAAATATTCACAAAAAGATAAAAGTTCGGGATTTAAATTAATTATTATAACTAAAATATTAAACCAAAACATATTTTAATAACTCCCCCACACTTACCCGTGTCGTACTTCAACCTTCATGGAGTTACCTTCGTGGTGTTATCTTCATGGTGTTACCTGTGTGGTACTTCTACCTTCATGGTGTTACCTATGTGGTGTCCTTACTTCATGTAAGAAATGAGTTTATCTTGATAACTTAGGTATCTGTATGAGAATATACCTAAGTAGAGTTGATGCCTTTCTTTGTGATTTTTCCTTTTTGGAACTCTAGGTGACCTATAGGGGTCCTGGGGTCCCTACTGAGTGTTGTTATACTCACACCTGCATGGGCCTCACCCGCACCTTGTTGTGTCTGGTGTAGACAACGTACAACATTGTTCGAGGCTAAGGGATCTAGGATTGGCCGAATACTACCAGAGGATTGTGCCTGACTTATCCAGATTTATGGCACCCTTATCAGCGTTGACGAAGAAGGGGAAACCCTTCATGTGGTTGGGGAGATGCCATCTGAGTTTCCAGGAGCTGAGGTAGAGACTGATGAGTGTCCCCATCTTGAGGCTACCAAAGGAGAATGTTGGGTATTTATTCTACTATGATGCCTCAGGGACAAGGCTCATATGCATCCTGATGAAAGAGAAATCATTGATCGCATATGGTTCTTGATAGCAGAGACAACATGAGAAAAACAACGCTACCCATCACATGGAGTTAGTAGAAGTGGTCTTCGCCTTAAATATGTGGTGACATTACTTGATGGGAGAACGTTTTACAATCTAATTTGATCAGAAGAGTCTCTGGTATATATTCTCTCAGAAGGACCTGAACCTGAGACAACCCTGTTGGCTAGAGTTCATCTAGGACTATGACTTTGAGATAGTCCATACTCCTGGGAAGGGGAATGTGGTAGTAGATGAACTCAATAGGAGGTTTGGTCTGTAGTTTCTGAGTGAAAAAAAGAGAAGCTATCCACATTGTAGATATCCTTTGTTGATAGAGATAGAACAGAATACCTCCAATCTATGACATTCACTCTCCCACTTCTTTAGCATGTTCGGGAGGCACAGCTTGGGACACTGACTATGAAGCTCGATGTGCTCAGATATCCACAAGACGGACACCTGATGAATTTCCTAAAGGTGGGGAGCACGTCATCCTCTCCAGAGGACATACTATGGTAATGGTGGCACTACTGGAGGAAGTGTTGAGGGATTTATGTACGTCCCCTCTAGCGGTACATCCAAGAGTGGTGAAGATGTACCAAGACCATTGACATTAGTACTGGTGGCCTGGGATGATGAAAGTAGTGATAGAGTTTGTATCATGATGTCTCACTTGTCAGTAAGTGAAGACTACACATATCTACACAAGTTTTATTCCGACAAGAGATGGAGACCTTTAGAGTTCTAGGAGGGGGTGAACATGTTTTATTGGGAGTCTCCCCTCGATAGGGACTATATAGATTTGACTGAGGTGACATGTTATCACCGTGGTTTATCAGACCATTTCTGATACTTCGGAGGATTGGTGGGATGACATACCACTAGGCAATATGACCATAGTTGGAGTGAGTGAACGAAGTCTTCCACATATCCCAATTGAGGAGATATGTGCATAACCCTTCTCAATTCATCGACTATGGCGATCTGGACTTATACAATAGGGAGATGTTTACGGAGGTTCCAGTAGTGATTGAGGATTGACATGAGTGAGTCCTTCATGGGAGGTCTATACCTTTGGTTTGCATTCCATGGTAGCATGGGAACCTCTAGAAGCACACATGGGAGCAGGAGGCTCAAATCCATGTTCAATACCCCCATTTTTTTCCTTAGTCTATGTTGTGGCTTTTGGGGACATAATGACCTAAGGTGGGGACAATGCAATGTTTAAAAAATTCTCTATTTTTATTATAATTATAAGGGATTATAAAGAGATTGTGAAATCTAACGACGTGTGATTCTGAGGCCCGAAGTGCCCGGAATGATCCGTCGAAGATTTTTTAGGATTTAATTAGCATGCGTAAGCATTTTTCCTGAAAAAAGTGGAATAAATCTTAAACATTTACTCTAATTAGAAATCCAAGGGCACCATTGCACTTTGGATGGTGGGTTTACCCTAGGTGCAACTTATGTTTAGTCAGCGCCGACCTCCTATGAGAAAACCCGAAAATGGCATAACTGTAAATAAAATAATTAAATAAAATTATTTTATTTTTCAAATGCTTATAACTCACGAACGATAAATCAGATTAAAAATCTGAGACCACCGCTGAACTCATGGGGGTATTATCTCTTTAGGAAGATACTAACATTGGCCCACTCGGACCACCAGTGAAATTTAGTTTTTGGCCGTAAATAAAATAATTAAGTAATAATTATTTTATTGTAAAATCCATAACATTAGATTAAAAATCCGAGAGTACCATTAGGTTCTTTGGGGGGTGTTTCACTTAGGCAGATCCTAACCACGACCGGCGCGGGTCGAGGGTGACTGTTAATAATTTTTTGTACTTTTTTTTCGGGTAAGTTCAGTAAATGCATGAGCGGAATTTTCTAACTTTTGAATCGTTGCTCGGATTAAAAATATGACGGCACCGTTGAATCCGAAGGGCTAGGATTTGCTTATGGGAGGCATAACTTCAAATTCAGTAGGTTGGGTGAAAAATTTATTTTTTTATACTTTTGAAATATTAATAAAATAACATGTTTTTCAATTTTATTTTCTTTTATTCCTCCAACAGAAAAACAACGCTAAAAAGACCGGCGACGTGTCAAGACAATAAATGTATTGACTCTTCTTTTCCTATAACCACACCATTGGGAATTCGAGAGGTTCATTAATTAAATGAACCACAATAATTCCCTGAGCGTTGCACACTTATTTTCCTCTCCTGTTTATATCGAGCTCAGGGAGGGGTGTAGGCACAAATTCACCAAGAAATGAATCCCAAGAAAAGTACCGTGACTCCAACCACCTGGAGGATGAGAATGGTTCCAATGAGTGGTGTTGAGCGCCACCGAGTCACGAATCGATGACAACGATGAAGGAGGTTCTGTCAACCATTGTCAGCATACGTCTCTTCCACGTAGGGGTTATTTTCGTTTTTTTGTTTTTGATTTCCTCTTCCCCATTGTTGAAAATAAACAAAGAACATGGGTCAAACGACTAATGGGTTGAACCATGATTCATTCATCTTTGTGGGAGGTTATTTCAAAGAATCTTGTAGGGTTAATCTTGTTTGCAATACAACTGTTTATTGAACTCCCTTAATATCATCCATATTGTAAGCTAACTCGGAGGGTGTGAGCCAAATGAAACTGGCCCAAACCCTATGCTGTATTTCTTTCCTTTCACCACCTCAGAAGACCCCAAGCACGTCAACACAAAGTGCAGGAGGAGTTCCACGACTCGTCATTTTTGATGAATAGAGGAGGCGGCCGGAAGGACAGTCGGCTGTGGGAAGAAAGGCAGGGTGACCGCCGCGCCGTGGACAAATGGATGTCACGGCTGAAGCCATGACAGAGGCTGAACATGCCTCTGGTGAATTCTGTGGTGACCGAGAAATTCCCACACGATGTTGCTTCCTCGCCAACCCAATAGCCTCTGGGCCGTTTCGGAATCCTACTGACAGGGGGGTACACCCCCCATGTCGGACCGAACCAGGCAACCGCCCTCAGAGTGGGCCACCACCCTCAGAGCGGGCCCCCACCCTCAGACCGGTCCTCCACCCCGGGACTGGGCCACCACGCTCTGACCGGGCCACCGCCACGGACCGGGCTGCTTCCCTAGCGGTTTGCCTCCCCATGCGGGCCGGGCCACACCCTTGTGAGCCGCCCCTTGGAGGAAGACCTATTCTGGATGGGCCGCCCATGCGGGTCTCCCCTCTTGCAGGCCAAACCAAACGTCATCCCAACGGGCCGAGTCCACCTTGGCCCAGTGGGCTGAGTCTACCCCAGCCCCGCCCAAGCTGAGTCGGTCCGGGTTGGTCCGACCAGGTCAGAACGGACCCAGGCCCAACTGGACCCAAGAACACCAAAAGGGGATTATCATGAGAATCAGATATCTGTTTGATAAACAATTTGCAGTGTTGGTATCCTTGGATCGAGATGGTCTTTTTGAATACACCATTTTATATTTGAAGAATGTTGGAGTATGGCTAGGTTGGATCGAACTCGAATCCAACCAGGCCCTCAGACCTAAAATACTTATAACTCACTGACCGGGTGTCAGATTAATGCACCATCAGTCATGTTGAAACCCTTACTACATGAAGGTCCTTTGGTTTACTCCTTTGTTGAGTTAATGTCAGTCTATGTACAACCAATATCTCAAGGGGAAGATTATATGGAACTTGAGCACACCAGGTGCAAGGAAACCTATGGCAGGCTGCAACGTGATAAAAAGAACATCGATCCTATGTGGGTCAACATCTATCGATCTTGTGTGGGTCAGATCCTATGTGGGTCAGTGCTTAGTGATCTTGTGTGGGTCAGTGTATACCGATCCTATGTGGGATAGATCCTATGTGGGTCAGCGGGGGTTAGTTACCTGTCAACCCTCTGTCGGTCAGTGGGGTTTAGTTACCTATCGATCCTATATGGGTCAGCCGCAGTGCTTCTTAACAAAATAAGATGATCTAGTTTATGAATAATCATCTGTACTTCTATACTTAATTTATACCTAATTGTGAGAGGATTATTTTACTTGTGTGGTACTTAAATCTTTAT
The DNA here is from genome assembly GCA_963277665.1 of Viscum album. Lineage (NCBI taxonomy): Eukaryota > Viridiplantae > Streptophyta > Magnoliopsida > Santalales > Viscaceae > Viscum > Viscum album. The sequence continues at coordinate 2,022,909,351 of OY728127.1, forward strand.
GGTGTTACCTAGGTGATACTTCTATCTTCGTGGTGTTACCTGTGTGGTTCTTCTATCTTCGCAGTGTTACCTGTGTGGTACTTATAGCTTCATGGTGTTACCTACGTGGTACTTCAACCTTTATGGTATCGTCTTCATGGTGTTACCTATGTGGTACTTCTATCTTAATGGTGTTACCTATGTGGTACTTCTATCTTCGTGGTGTTATACCTGGGTGGTACTTCTGCCTTTGTGGTATCGTCTTTGTGGTGTAACATGTGTGGTACGTCTATCTTCATGGTGTTACCTTTGTGGTACTTCTATATTCGTGGTGTTACCTATGTGTTACTTCTATCTTCGTAGTGTTACCTATGTGGTACTTCTATATTTGTGGTGTTACCTATGTGGTACTTCTACCATTGTGGTATTGTCTTCATGGTGTTACCAGTGTGGTACTTATATCTTTGTGGTGTTACCTGTGAGGTACTTCTACCTTCATGGAGTTACTGTCGTGGTGTTATCTTTGTGGTGTTACCTGTGTGGTACATCTAACATTATGGTGTAACCTATGTGGTTTCCTTACCTCATGTATGAGATGAGTATATCGTGATAACTTAGGTATATGTATGGGCATATACCTAAGTAGAGTTGATGTATTGCTTTGTGTTTTTTCCTTTGTGGAACTCTAGGAGACCTATGGGGGTTTCGGGGTCCCTACTGAGTATTGTTATACTCACCCATTCACGAGCTTCACCCACACCATATTGTGTATGATGTAGATGACGTACAACGTTGATCGAGGCTAAGGGAGCTAGGGCTGGACTGTTCTCGGAGGTGTACCATTCGGCGTGACGTGACGTAGAGGAGACTGACATACATGGACTGTTGAGGAGGTGATCTATACCTACCATATAGGTAAGAACCTATAAGGATGAACCAATAACTGTATTCCTTTTTATATCAGTTGTATTTTACACCTAGTATTACTTGTACTTTTATGGTTGGGCTTGTATTCTGGACCCTTTTTTACTTTCAACACTCTTTTACTATAAAATTTTACTTTGTGGTTGCATCTTATTGCATTCTAGACTTTGTGGTTTCTTCTTGTTTTGTTCTTGGACTGTGTGTCTATATATGTTAAAAAGGAAACTCCTTCCTATTTAAGGGATACACCTTTCTGGTGCTAGTCGCCAGCCCCAAGCCTTTGGAAGGTGAGCTTGGGGTAGTCACGGCATGGGCCCCGACGGACAGGTCATGGAAACAACGACACTAATTCCCCATATATGTTTGTGTAACCATTACCTTCTTGTATTTCAATATTTTATTTATCATATTGAAGTCTTGTAAAAAAAAATTTTTATCACGTTCCATTTCCACGAACACATTCCTCATTATTTTTAACAAGATTTCAAAACCCACTCACTTATGTATTCATGAAATTCAAACCTCAAAAACTTAACGTAGTTATCCCAATATATTTTGGATTTCATTACTCCCTTATATTTTAATTTTTTTTCGTTTTGTTTTTTAAAATTTTTGGAGAGTAAAAGAGTTTTTTAACTGATAAGCCCATATAGATCAATATTATGTAATTATAAAATTTATCAGATAATAAATGAATGAATATAAAAATCATTATTTTAAACTAAATAAATTACATAAATTGATTATACCATCAATTTTGTTTGAGAAATCGAAAAGAAACATTTGTTTGTAAAGTTGTGTGGATATATTAAATAAAACAATTTACCTATGTCCATTTGTATTTTCTATCAACATACATGTAGAGATGTCTAAATATAATGGATTTTGTTGATATTCCTCTAGTAAATTTATGATAATTCTATAGAAATTTTGTATTTACATTTACATTCCTAGATATTTTTCTTAAGTTTAGTCATTTGGTCGATCAGTTTTTCATAAAGTCAATTTCTCACTCATGTGGTCAATAAATTAGTTATGCGGTCAATCAATTGATTTTTTAGTCATTCAGATTGTTTTATATTTCATAGAAATTTGATTAAAATTACTTGAACACCTCATGTGATCAATTAGCCTTCACATGCATTCAGTTGATCAACATAATCAGTGAATTATAATATATGGTTAATAATATCTTTAGGCAGTAACTTAGTTATAATGTGTTGGTGTTTCACAAGGTTGATCCCAATAGTGTAGTAGCATCATATAGTGGATCTGCCTCATTGTTAGTCCCATTTAAGGAAATTTCCAAGTGATTATTCTAGGAAAAAATGAGTGTTTTTAGATTTTTGAGTTTTTTAATGATAAAACGATAAATGACAATAAAAATATTACCTAATCATTAAAACATCAAATTTAAAATGTGATTCTAGATCTTTCATTTTATATTTAAAAAATAGTGGTTATTTATCATATCTTTTGTATGTTATGAGATGGTTTATTTTAAAAAATTTCTAGAGTGTCTTGAAGATAATTCCATCGATGAATAATCTCTAGATATTAAATTAGTGATGTCTATTATGATGATGTTGTGGTATTATTTATATCCAATAGTCACTAAAATTATATTATTCAATTATTATATCCTAGTTATTTGAGAATGGATATTAAATACAATGATAAATTTACTATTATATTGATAAAAAATTATTTTTATCATGAACTGTTTGAAAATATAGAGTTCAAGATTGATTTAGCGTGGAAGAATAAATGTATATTTGTGGAATTAAAAAATTCACTATTTATGAATTATACTTAATATTAAATGATGATGGATAAGATTCTTTAATTGGTTTTCGTTGAGATGGTGAGAAAAAATGAGGGTAGAAATGGTATTTTTCTATATAAATAATGTTATGAAAATTGAATAATATACAATATATTGTGGTGCTTATTTATGAGTATAAATGAATAAAAAAATATAAGAGGATGGTATTACACGATACTATTGATAGAAGAATTGAGAATGATGATCTTAAATATATTTTTCATGAAATTAATTATTTCCATCATTCTTAGATACCTTTAGTTTGGGAGTTTACAATGAAATGTTAGAGAACTAACTAAATATTATAAATTTGAAGAAAATAGAATGTGAAAATATGACATATGTTAAAATTGATTTTATATGATCATCATAATTTTCTATCTAAGATCATGAAATATTTCAAAACATATGAGATTGTGAAGTAGTTATATATTATATCTACATGATGTGAGTTATTTTTATTGAATATTCATAAAGGATCATTAAGGGAGATATTCATATATTATTATTGAAGAAACCAATCCCTCAAGAAGATCTTTCTCATCTCGGTTTCATATTCTGTAAAAAGGTAATGTCAAACTACATAGTATGGTATGACTATGTACTTACACAGTGTGACACTTTTATAACAAATTAATCTTGTGATATGTAGTATCTTATAGTTTAGAATCTATGGTTGGGTAGACTAACCAACCATAAAATGTAGTAGGTTACCCATGAAGGGGTTGGAACATATAAAAATCCTCTTGTTCACTATCTCTTTATTTTCTTGTACACAAGAATTAGGTAGAGACAAATATACTTGAGTGAATAAAATATTAACAAATTACAGGGGCTGATTTAATTTTGGATAAATTATAAAAACTACTCTCTACAGATTTATTACCCTTATCAGTGGATTAATTAATTTCTAGGCACTTGAACTAGTGTCAGAGTTCGACCCTTCTATTTTTTAATCATATGCTAAGAATGAATAATTTTAATTATATGGATTGAAGAGGTGTGACTGATTTTTATTGAAAAATTATCATAGTTTGAAGGACTAAATTTTTCAAAATCATCTATGTATTGAGTATTTTTCATAATAATCAAAGTGTAACAAATATTCTAAATAACCCTTCAAAACACTCTAGATTACAACATATCAACCTCAAGAATAATTTATTTAAATAAAGATTTAGTAATAAAAATATAATGCTTGAATTAATTTCTACTCAATATTGGGTTACAAATATATTCAAAAAATTGATAAAAAGAGAAAGATTCTATAAATTATTGTTGAAACTCCTTGTTCATCCCACTCCTATCACTTAGTATAATGTGTAATTTAACACCTATATAGGATTTAGATTGTATTGATAAAGAGGGATAAATAATTTCACAACTCTATGTCAAAGGGGAAGACAATTATTGATAATAGAAATATTGATACCTACCTTTACATCTAATGCTATGTATAATATTAAATGATAAATTTCTCATTTGAGATAGGATTTGATGATATGATTCTAATATGTCTTGTGGAAGTGTGAAAAATATGATTTTTTAATTAATGAGACTAGAGATGTTTCCAACAAATCCAGAAGGGAGAAATAAAAGTACATTTTTATTTTATTGATGATTTTATTATTGGTTTTTATTTATTGGAGACTTATTTGTAGAGGTGTTTAAGGATGATTAATGATTATTAGATTATTTCAATAAGGATTAGATAATTTTGTAGAAATTATGTATTTACTAAGATTTTACCATTTTTTTGTGTTTAGTCATACAATGAATTAGTTTTTTATAAAGTCTCTTAATCTGTATTATGGTCAATCACATAGTCATGAGTTTCATCATTTGGTGTTACAGTGAGTCAAATAGTTGTATGGAAAATTGAAATGCCTGTGCAGTTGAACTCTCCATCCAATCAATTAGCCTTCATGTGAAGTCATTTGATAAGTATGGTAAGTCAATTATAATAGTTATAATATTGTTAGTTATAATATTGTTCTACCAAGTGGCCACTCAATTATAATGTTCATTTGATGCAAACAGTCAATCCTAATAGTGCAGTAGCTTCATATGGTTGAACTTCCTCATGGTCGGTTCCAAACATAGGGAATTTTCATGTGATTAAACTGGGTAAAAAATGATAATTACTAGATTTTTTGATTTCTAAATAAATAATACTCGACAATACTAAATTTTTTCATTAAACATTAAAACATAACTTTTAAAATGTGATTCAAACTAATTCCGGTGAGATTTCAAAAATAGTGGTTATTACTTATATTTATTTTATGTTATGAGCTAGTTTATTTGAAAAATTACTGATGTGGCTTGAAGTTAAAGCTATTGATGAAGAATATTCATATTTTAGATATATAATTTCTGTTATGACGATGGTGTTCAATTATTTTAATCAAATAATAACTAAAATTAGATTATTCAATGATTTAATGAGTTTATTAAGAATGGATATTAAATCCGATGAATAATTTTATTTTATTCCTAGTAATTATTATTAATATCATGAACTATTATAACAAGATGGTTATTGTGATGGATTTAGTGAGGAAGAAGACTTGGGTTTTTGGGTAATTCAAAAATTTACTATTTTCAATTTATTCTTTATATTAATTGATAATGGGGATGATTCTAGAATTGGTTTTCATTGATCTGTTGAGAATTAATTAGTCTGTAAATAGTAATTCTCTCTATAAATTTAGTTATTAAAAGTAAATAATATTCAAGAGACCATTTTGAATATTTGATAGTTTTATTGAATAAGGAAGTAATAAAGGATTATGCTATATAATACCATTGAGATAATAATTAAGAAATTATAAGTAAGAAAATATCTTATAGGAATTAAATTAATTCATAAATTTTGAGTTTCTATTATAGTTGTTTTTTGTAGAACGAATAGTTAAATATCTGAATATTGAAAAGTTGAGAAAAATGGAGTGCAAGAAAATGAGATAATTTGAAGTGGATGTTCTATGATGACCATCCTCATCTGGATGAGCTCGAGAATTCAGTGAGATCATATGAGATTGAGAAGTAGTTATATATAAAATATTCATGAAGTGAGATTTTTTTCATGAATATTATTGATGGTTCATTGAGGAAGATCTAAAACTATTATTTCGGAAGCAACTAGAATCACAAGAAGATGTTTCTAATTTTGGTTACATATTCCGCTTAAAGGACATGTGAAACTACATAGTTTTGTCTGAATCTAATCTCACATGGTGTGAATCTATACCAGTACTCTATTATTTTTTTGGTTGTTACTTATGGTGAATAATTTGTGGTTGGGGAAATTAACCAACAATAGCTAAGAGTAGGTTACCCGTGAAAGGGCCAAACCTTGTAAAAGTATTCCGATTCATTGTCATTTTTTGGAATACCCCAGTGCTTTATAGAATTTATAAATTTGTAAATCATATCAATAAATATCTAATTTTTTGATTTAATTGAGAAGAAAATATAAAAATTGGTCTCCATTGATTAATCCCCCCTTCTCAGTGGAGCATTTCATTCCTAGAGACATCATCTAGTACCAGTTCCAGATCACGTTATTTTACCTAATGATGTGTTAGGAGTAGATATTCTAAATTCTATAAATATTAGGGGTGTGCATTATTTTTATGGAAAAAGTTATCATATTTATAAGAATAGAATATTTCCATATGTTTTATCCCTTGGACTAGAAGTTAGTGATTCTCCTGTCTTTATTTTTACACCCATTAAACGAAATAATCCAGTGAATCTTGAAAATAAATGAAATATGGAGAATGATGTAAATTTATATTCATATTACCTTGTTATAAAAATTATACACAAAAGTTATGGGACTTCAATCTTCAAAATAATTATGGGACAGGAGGGAAAGTAACTATAATGGAAATGTGAAAGTCAAGGAGGATAAATTAATGATCTAGATAAGTTTTAAGTCAGAAAGATGGGAGAGGAAGATAATATAAATAATTAATTCAATTGATTAAATAATGTTTTTGATAATATATCTAAGTTTGGTGATAAAATTAAAGCCTCTTTAGTAACTAAGAAGCTCATGGGGAACTTTCTAGATAGGCTTAATACAAATTTATCAACTCAATAAGATAGAGAGTATATTTCCATGGAAAAATTTCATAAAATTATTGTAACATATGAAATGAGAATAATTCCAACATTCAAGATGAATATTTAAAATTAAATGGTTTTTGATTCAATGATAAATTTTAATATTATATAACATATATAATAATAAAAATTCAAGAGAATCAGAAAATAAAGAGAATGGTGGAGACTATCAAATAATTATTTCACTTATTTCAATGATATTTTATTAGGAAGATGCTATAGATTCAATGTAATTGAATACTTTTTCATAACTATCCTAATAAGAAGGAATCAGATTCTGAATATGATGCTACTGAGAAACATTTCAAAAATAAGTGGTATAATTGTTCAAAAGAATCATCAAAATATAGATGAAGAAAGAGAAAATTTTCTAAAGTAAAGTGAATAGATTTATGGTGTAAATAAGAAGGATATGACCACACATTTATAGTTGAATGTGAAAGTTATAATGGTGAGAAAATTAAAAATTTCATAAATCATTTTGAAAAAGGATTTGATAGTTCAACTAGTGAGTAAGATTCTTCAGAACCAACTGATATAGAACACATGTTGAAAGATGAACTTGAATCATATATTGAATGTAATGATATTCTCAATATTTAATAGAAAAATATTGTGAAAGATAATAATAATCTCATTGAATAATATAATTCGTTTGAAAAGATATAATAAACCCTTATTAATGTGATGAAAGAGTTTATATTGAAGGATACAGAATGTAATAAGATAATAAAGAAATTGATGATATATTTTATTTAAAAAAATAATTAACTAAGATAAAGTTCATGTTTCAGAAGGATAAAAATTAGTTTAATAAGTTAAATGATTATTTTAAATTTTTTTCTAATTCGAAACCCAAATCCTATAAATCAAATGAGAATACTTGTACAAAAGATCTGGTAAAATATATACTTAAAAAATCTATTAGTTTTTCAGTTTACCCTAATAATATATACCATAACTAAACAATATGGTCAATATTGCTCCAATAAAAGTATGGATAAATATTATCCCATGTTATTTTAATAAATGAGGTTATCTTGAAGCTCATTATCCCGTAAATAATAGTGAATACCAACAAAAAATGTATAACAAAAATGAAATTTTGGGCAGCGCTACATATATAATTTTCATATACTATGAGTATTTAGGTTCAAAGGGTAGAAATAATGTTATGGTGTTTGTTTCAAAAATATTAAACATTTTGGCACAACATGTAATTTATAGGGATGTGAAATAAACTTAGGGAAATTAATATAGAGGAAATAAAACTAGATTTGCATAGAATACATGATGGAAAGTCAAATGTTTCAAGAGGAAAAAATCAGTATATATTTGAATGTCTTCAGGATGTATATAGAAGTTGTGGGAAACAGGAACACAGTGTAGGAAGATGTACAAAAAAATAACCTGAAAAACAATATATTTTGGGAAAGGAAAGGGAATTATGAAATCCTTGAAAGAGATTACATGCCTTGATGAGGTTACATTGAAGTCCAGTATAAAAACAAGATCTTGTATTGTTGAATGTGGGTTCTTAATCCATTTGAAATGTGATAAATATATTTTTAAGAATATTTAAAACCATTAAGTTGGAGTAGTAACTTTTGGTAATGATCTATCTTAAAAAATCAAGGGTATTTTCTCAATAGAGAATGTACCTCAAAACATGAAAACAAGTGATTTTTTGTATATATAAGGTATAATGAAAAATATTATGAGTGTTACTTAGATATTTGGGGATGAACATAAGACTAAATTTAAGTAGGATAACTATGTCATTAAAATCACAGAGGATGGAAGTATCAATTGTCAAGGAATAATAACTAATATCAATCTCTTTTTGATAGGAAATCCTACCAATTCCATCTACATGTGTTCTATAGATGAATGTTTGCTGCGTCCTTAAAGTATTTTACATCTATTATAAATTATTTTAATTAATATTATCATTCAATATGTTGTGATATATCTTCACAATCTTGATTGACTACAAGATAACATGTATGCAACATTCCAAAAGGGAAATATAACTTAGAAAACTGAAGTGATGGTAGAAATTATATCTACTAGGACACATGAACTTATACACACTTATTTATGTGATACCATGAGATAAAAATTAATATGTAGTGATTTATATTTCAAACAATCTATTTATGATTTAACCACAGTGACCAACGTCATGTTCCTCAAGTATAAATCAGATGTAATTGGTATATTTAGAACTTTTAGAAGAAAAGTACGAAAGGATTTGTGGATTCACTTTAATAAAGTGAGATATAATCATGGTATGGTGTTTATAGGTGGTTTATTTTAAATTTATCATTGTAAAAAATGGAATAAATCATCTTTTTAGTATACCATATTCCCCCACAAAAACGGAGATGTAAAGAGAAATAATAGTAGTGTTGTTGAGATGGTAAGGCGATACTTTCAAAAAATTAAAATTTCAAAGTATTGTTAGAAATATGTTTGTGTATTTTTGTACACATAAAAATAATATTTCATTTGATACCAAAGACACATTAAATTTTTTTTGAAATGTGGAACAAAAATAAAGAAACCATCAACTAATTTAAAGCATTTAGAATTTCATGATATATAACGTTCAATTGTAATAAGCTGGGAAATTTAGAATATAAATAAAAATAGGATATTTATGGGGTACCTATATGAGGGTTTTGGGTAAGGGTTTATGAATACGTTAAAAAACCTGGGGATTGTTTGGAGTTCAATTTTATTTGAAAACTAGTGAAAATAATATTATTATATTCAAGTAGATATTGTGATTTCAAATGAAAAGTCCATGTTAATTTCAGGTTATTATATTTAAAAAGATGATGATATCAGAACTAGAGATTATGATGTTGATTTAGAATATAATTAAAATGAATAACTGGTTATAGTTAGTGAAAAGTAGAAATTATGAGGTTGAAATGAATATTTATGTTGAGAACAAATAGGTGAACAAGGATCCCCAATTAAGAAAATAAAAAAAGGTTTATTGTAGGAAATCAAATTATAATCATATCACACATTGAACCATGAATAGTATTTGAATCTATAAATCATATTGAAACGGTATAATTTATGAATGATGAATTAGATCCAATTGGGAAAATTCAACTTGGGTGATTTCCAAAGAAAAAATGATAAGAATATCATTGGAACCAAATAGGTTTGTAGAAACAAAATGAATGGGAAATATAGAGTGAAAGGGACCAAATATTGGCTGGTATACAGAGGAAATATTCAAATAGAAGTCATTGACTTTGAATAAACATTTTTTTCTAGTAGCAATTCGTCATAAGATTATGATGTTTTTTTTGTAGTTGTACACAAGCATTATGATGTATATTAAATGGATATAAAATTAGTATTTTTAAATGATGGCCTTTAGGAATAAACCTTTATTGAATAACCAAATGGTTTTGTTCTTGATGATGATGACATCATGGTGTGTAGACTAAGAAAGGTATTATATACCCTGAAATAAGATCCTTGATCCTGATAATCAAAAATTGATGGGTGATTAAAGAAAATATATTTCACCAAAGTAAAAGATTACAATAGTTTTTTGTGTAATAGGGATATTCATAGGTATACAACCTTTCATAGTGTATTTTGTTGTTATAATTATTATTAGTGGCCAACAACAACTTAGTGCGGAATTTTTAAAGTAGATGGAAGAATAATTTTAAATTCCCATGATAAAAAAATGAATTATTTTTTGGGAATAATAATTAATTTAAAACTAGATTTCATAATTTTATCAGAATAAAAATATTAAAAATTATTTTTGAGTTTTTATGAGTGGAATAATCAAGAGAAGTTTCAACAATAATTTTTGTTTTAACTAAATTGTGTAAAATTTAAGAAAACAACAAGGTTGACCAAATGTAATTTAGAATACTAATTAAAATTTTGTTATATTTTAAAACATCATGATTAGACATATAATTTTCTAAGAAACATTATTCTAAATAGAAAGGGAGTCACACATTCTTGTGAAAAAAGTGTATACATAGGTATATTAATGGCACATTAATGTATGTCCTGGTTTATAAATTCAATATGGATTTGATGTTTCTTGGTTAAATTTAGGAATACTAGAAGGAAATTATATATATATATATAATCAACATAAGTTGGGATTTTATTCTTTGGTGAGGGTTATGTCAGATTATACATTAAGAAGCATAACCAAGGGACACTTACTATAAACAAGGAAGAATATATGAAAATAACTATTTCATTTACACTAGTATTATGGATGGTTATAATGTAATTATTATTTAGAGTTGAAATGTTGAATTCATTGAGGAATTTGTGTGATAATCAGAGTTTAATGAATCCTTCAAATAACCTTGTACAATAGTCTATATCCAAACAAATTAACATCAATTATCATTTCATTATAGAAATAGGAGTAAATAAAGATATTAATTTTGAATAAATTTCTACTAATAATTGGATTTTATATGTATTAGAAAAATAAATTTAAATAGGTAGGCTATATAAATTTTGGTTGAAATTATTTTTTTATCACTCTCCCAAAACATAGAGGAATATGGAATTAAACCTCCACGTGGGTTTTGGATTGTGTTGAAAAATGGGGTGAAATAATATTAATAATCTATGTCAAATGGTGTATTTAATTTTTTATACATGAGGTGTGATGACTAACTTGACATATATAGCTGTGGGTTTTGTTGAATAGTGGAGTTTAATGTTAGTGATTTTGGACACATGAATTGAGTGGGAGTTTATTTTTGTGACTTAGTAAAATTTTATTAAAAAATAAGAAGGTAATTATCTTAAAAACATGACCATATCTGGTTGTGTGGTGAAATAAATTTCTTATATGAGGTAGCATTTTATGTGATGATTATCAGTTTTCTTGTGAAAGTGTGCATATATCAATGATTTTATTGAATAATTGAGATAAGTTTACAAGAAATCTAAAAGGGGGAAATTGACATACCTTTGGAGTAATTAATGATGTGATTATTGGGTTTTATTTGTTGTAAACATGATTATAAAGGTGTTCAGTTATGTTGAATGTTTTCAAGATGATTCCAGAAGGTTCAATATCATTTTGCAGAAATTTTAAATTTACTTGTATTTTTAAGGAATTATCACTTTTGTTTTTTCCTACAATAAATTAGTTTACCACATTGTCAATTGGCTTGTTGTGTGGTTGATTAGATAGTCCTGAAGTATATTAGTTGGTATTTTGGTTAGTCAAATACTGGTACAATAAATTTAAATGTAAGTGCGGTCGCTTGAACTCCTCATGTTGTTAAATTTTCTCTAGGTTCATTTAGTTGATAAACACATTTATTTTAGTATAATGTACCATCGATAGAATATACACATGGTCAATAAGTTATAATATATAGTAAATTAAATGATATATCAAAAAATGAATTAGCTTCATAGTATAAATATTCCTCATGGTTGGTCCCATGGGAAATTTTCAAGTGATAATGTAGGGTAAAAAGGAATGTTTATATACTTTGTGCATTATAAATAAACATAACTTGACAATGCTAAATATGTTTCTCATACATTAAAACATCACACTTAAAATTTAATTCAACCTGTTTCATGTGATATTTCTACAATATGGTTTGTTTCTTATAATAATTTTTTGTTCTATGCAAAATTTAAAAGGCTTCTAGGGTGTCTCAAAGATAAATATGTTTTTGTGGAGTATCTAGATGTTAGGTCTAGAATTTTTATTGTAATGTTGTTGTTCTATTATTCATATAATATTATCACTTTCATTAGATTATATAGTGTTTTTAGAAAAGTTATCTGAGAATGGATTCTAAATCAAATGAAATTTTTTATATTATGTTGAGATATCGTTCTTTTTTATCATTAATTTTTTGAAGATGATAGACATCGAGATTTCTTTAGTGATGAAGAATATAAGGGTATTTTTGAAATTTACAAATTCACTATATTGGAATTATTCTTGATATTACGAGAGGATGATGGCGATTCTAGAATTAGTTCTCATTAATATGTTAAGATAAAAGAAGGGAACAAATGGTAATTCTTTGTCTATATATAGTTTTTAAAAGTATATAATTTTCAATAAATCATGGAGTATATTTCAGAGTTTAACTAAATTAGGAAATGAAGGTGGATTGAGTTATACAATGCCATTGTGTGAAGAATCATGAATATAAAGATGAAATTTTTTTTATATGAATTAAATTAATTCCAACATTTTTAGTTTCATTAATATTGGTAGTTTATAAATAACTAATAGAGAAACATCTTAATATTGAAATTTTGAGAAAATAGTGTGAGAAAATGAGAGAATTTGATGATGATGCACTACGATCCTCATTATCATCTAGTTGAGCTTAAACATTCAATGAGATAATATTATTTTGAGAAGCTTTTACACATTAGATATTCACGATGTGATAAATTTTTATTTAATATTATTGATTTCTTATCGATGGAGATCAACATCTGATATTGCTAAAGCAACTGAACTCTCAAGATAATCTTTCTCATCTCACTTACATATTCTGTATGGAGGTATTGTGAAGTTTCATAGACTGGTGTGACTCCCAACTCACATGTTGTGACTCTATGAAAAAAATACAAGCTTGTGATATATTGTTTTTTATAGTGAATAATATATTGTTGGGGATACTAACCAACCATAGGAAAGAGTAGGTTACCCGTGAAGGGGCCAAATATTGTAAAAATCATTAAATTCATTGTCTCTTTATTTATTAATACATGAGTTTGGTAGATACTATATACATTATTTAATTGAATATTGATAGATTGAAGTTTTTATTTAATTAAGAATAAATAAAAAAATTGGTCTCCACTGATTCATCCCCCACCTGAGTGGAGTAATTCATTCCTCTGCAGTTCATATACAATAAAAAATCACAAATAATAGTGTCAAAATCTAAATTATTTTCAAAATATATAACATATAATATCATTATAAAAAATATATTTGTATTAAATTCAATTTTTACTTAAAAAATATTACTCATTATTCACATGATAATTTTGATATTGCAAAAATAATACATGTATTTTTAATATATTCAATAGTAGTAATGATCATGTGGCACAATCTATTTTTGTTTTTTTGGATTTTATTTTTTAGAAACAAATAAATATAAAAAAAATACATAATAAATTCCTAAAAAAGACACCAAAAATATTATCCCCTTACCCGAACATAAAATGTTACGTTTTACTCAATATGTCATTAATGAAGGGATTTGTTCAAATAAAAATTAAAATTAAAATTTGGACTAATAATATAAATGTGATAGGGAAATGGATAACATGGTGTGGTTAACTTTTTATGGATTCATTAAATGTGTTGAAATCAACTGCATGCGTGGGGAATCCATAAAGTCATCGTTTCAACCATTTACAATTAACTATAATGCTCTCTTATATAACTTTCATGACACTATAAGGAAAAACATGATGATATGCCACAAACCAAAACTCATAGGTCCAATACTAAAAACACTTATTTTACACATTATTTTTAATAAAAATTGAGGCAATTTGAGTATAAATAAATATATTTTATATAATTTCCATTATTTAATTTTTTCTTATAAATTCACACAATCCTATAACCCAAAGGTTTTGTGTCTTTAGAGATCATCTATATGATTTTATTATTTTACAATAAGTCTTAAAAATTAATGAAAATAATTTTCTCACATGATACCCTATTAAACACATCATAAATGGTATTTTTATTCCTAACATGGGGATTGGATTGAAATTGAAATTTGTTATTAAAATATGAGAGAGGGTGACAAATAAACATTAGGTAAAGGTTTAGGGTGGTTTAAAATAATTAATACCAAAGGTATCACCAATAAAAATATTCATTCCCTCTATTGGAATTGATAAAGTACTAGAGAAGAAAGAGGAATAGGCATCAAGGGACACTACATAAGAAAAATAATCATCCACTTTATGGATTGGAAACATAAGAAAGGGTGATATTAGATGATGGGTAAGGTAAAAAATAATATATATCAATTGAATATAATAAGTGATCATATGTTTGAAATGTGGGTATGATAACATAATGAATGTTCATAATCATAACATAAAATAATCATACCCAATAATATATAGTTCATAAATAACGAGTCATTGTTTAAGGATTGAATCTTAAGACATGATTAAATGGGACATGGAAACATGAGTTAATAATATGTAAAAACTAAATAGGTACAACGCATAACATAAGAATATTACATGAATGTGAGCATAGAACATGTGTCATGATTAACGACTGAAACAACCATCACATAGTAGGTCAAGCTGACCACCTTACCATAAATATAATATTCATGGGATAACAACCCATGTAAATTTTTAGGCTCAGGATAACCACATGTGTACCAATTTTGGGCTTGGGCTAAACTCTTATTTACCCTTGGGATTAATATAAACTTTGTGTACCCTTTAGTATTAGGACAACCACCTATGCATCTTTTTGGCTTGGGATAATCTGTAATATACCATTTATATCTCTTGAGATATAAAACATTAATAATAATTTAGAGGGTTATATAAGAACCACTCAAATAATCATGATAAAAGTAACATATATGTTCCACATAAATTCAACCATAGATCATATCATGAAAGAAAAACCATGTAATGAAAATGAGTTTCATAACATTTCCATACAGTGTCATATAAAATGAAATCATGAGTAAGATCAATTGATACTAAACTTAAATTTTAAAAAATATATATACTATTAAATCACTTAGAGGATGATAATGAAAGTTACACTATAAGAGATAAATCATTTTGATATATATAGGGAAATGAAACAAAAGTCATAGATCTAGTTTTCAGAAAGTATTTTATCCATGTTATAGAAAGATGATGTTATCAGTCACATTGAAAAATAATTTTCAAGAGTATGAAAATAAATGTTTTAAACCTTATTTTGATTTAATTTACAATAATTTAACTTAGAAAATAAATAAATTTATATTTAGGAAATATGAAGTGGAAGATTCCAAATTAGTGAAAGTAAAATAAAATACACTTTTTAATATTTTTTGGTTGTTCTAGAACCCCCCCCCCCCCCAATGATGAAATATTTATAAAAATTATTTTTAAAAAGTGATAAGGATAAATATAGATATTTGAGAATATAATAAATATTTTTTTAGAATAAAATGGGATTTTTTAGAAATAAATAATATGAACATGAATAAGAGAAATTCCAAACTGAAAAGAAGAGATAAGTTTAACTTTTCTTGTATACATACTTTAAGTTTTATTGTGAAAAAATGATAGTAAAATGGTAATAAGACATATAAAACTTATTAATAAAGAAATTATAAAAAAAATATAGAGTTTAATAGATAGATAATAAAAATTTCCTCAAAAAAGTGTTCATAGATGTAGAATTTTGATTCAAACGTTTGATTGGAAAGAAACCCATGTAGATACTAAAACATTTGAATCCAAATAAATTTAAATATAGAAAACCAAATAGATATTTAAAAACCATTAATTTAAATATAATAATGATATAATATTTTTAATAGATAATATATTTGACATATAAATATTAATACCCATATAATACCAAACATGTCATAAAGAAGGAAAATTAAGATGGAAAAACTCGTACATTGGATTCACTCTTAGTCAGGATTCCTCTAACATATAATATAATAAAATAAGACTCATTAATAATATATAGTAGAACCTTAATAATATTAATTATATTTTTTATTGATCATTTATTTTCATTTATTACATTGTTGTTAATTATATTTTTATTAATGTCGAACATCAATTGTTAGTAGTTTCAATCATTAATTGCTTGTTTCAGTGTAATGGTTTTAGTCATTATTATATTTTCATGATTTAAACACCTATAAAATTTTCAAGGTTTTATATTATATTCTATTTTTTAAGTTATGAGGTTTTAGGTTCATTCTATATGAGTTTTATGTATGATTTTCCATGATGAATTCCATAACATGCTTGTTTCATTTATTATTAAAAAACAAAATGTGGTACATTAATAATGAGTTAAATCTTAATATTTATAATCCAAAATAATGAAAACATACTAAATTAATAAATTTTACATTTTAATCCATCAATTAATTATTGTTAATAATTTTTTATATAATAATTGTAACACCGTTTATGTTAGTGGTAGAATTGACAAAAAAGAATAGGTTATAACAAATGAATTAAAAATAAAGTAGAGTTATATTAGGATAATAAAATTATAATAGAATAATAATTATGTTAGTAGAAAAATATTAGAGTTTTTAATGAGTCTTAGTATCAATGGAGGTGAAAGCGTAAACAAAAAAGAAAGAAAAATAGCTCATTACTTTATGAATTCTATCCTTCTCACAACGACTTCCCTCTGAATAAATGGATTAGAACTCCTTGTTATGACTAGAGGCTTCCAAATGTGAGATAAGAATATAGAAGAGGAAAAATGGGTTTTTATTGAATATGAAATTTAGGAAAAGAGTGGTTTTTAGGGGTATATTAGAGAACCTTTTAGAGGCGAAAATTGGGGACATTCACTTGCAAACTCAAGCTAGGTTAAGGGTAAAAATTAAATTACATGGAATTTAGGTGAGTTAGCTGAGAAAATTTTGATATAAATAATAGTTTTTACTACCATTCCTAAACATTTATTATATAATGTCTATATTTCATGCTTTTAAACCAAATTTGGTCCATGATAAACTATAGGTTTTTACCCCTTTCAAGATTTTAAATTATTTACCATGGTAATTTTTTTACTAAAAATGTAAGATGAACCATATTATGTAACTTCAACTTTAGAATAATTTTTTTTATTTTTTTAATATAATTAAATTTTTATATATAAAAAAAAATTAACATTGAAATTAAAATATATAATATATACAAAAACTATTTTCTAGGAAAATGAATTTTTAATCATTTACTGCCATTATTATGATTTCCAATCAATTAAAAATTAAATGAGTTTTAATATATTTGTTTTTATATATATAAATTAAATAATAGTCATACTTTAAGATATATAAATTTAATATATTTAGATAAAAATAGACAAAAATTAAAAACAATTCATTATAGACAACCCTTTTACCTTGACCATGGAAACTAAATTTTACCTTAGTAGCATATTTTAATGCCTAAAAATGAAATTTAAATTCTTTCATAATTTTAATATTTTGACTCAAAATTTTATAGCCATTTTATTGGATTCAATTTATAAATATGATAGGGATTAAATTTTATATAAAAATTCAAATATATACCTTTTTAAGAAAAATATATGTTTTAACCATAAAAAAATTAATCCTTTTACCTTACTAGTAAAAATATTTTGAAGAATATTTATTTATTATATTATATAAATATATCAATTAGTTTCATTAAAAATAATTCTTTAGTGGTGATTAATTTAATTTATTATGATAAAATACATTACACATAGAAAATATAATTCTTTGAAAAATATATCTTTTCAATATTAATTGATTTTATCTTCATTTATAACCAATTTATAATCAAATTATTGATGATTATTCATTTGTTTGAAAGTGTAATTTTTTTTAATATTCCAAATGTGTGGAATTTAGCTTTTAAATAGAAACACGTAATGTATATTAAAATAAATATTATTAAATAAATATCTTTATTTGGATTTGAATAGTTAAATTAGTAATATTTATAATCACATAATTATATATGGGATTCTATTTTTTTACATTAATAATAATTCATTTTAGTCAATCCATTTTATTAAAATAATTCTTTAAAAGTAAATTTTTCATAAAAATCTATATTTTTTAAATACAATTTCCTTAAATATAAAAGGTATTTTTAAAAATGAATTAGTTTCCTTTAATTATATTGGGAAATCATTTACATTATTTCAAGTGAATGATGGATAAAGAAAATTTATTTCTTTCATCTAAATATACACTATATATATTTAGATTATACTTGTAATTCCAAACTAGTAACATGTTTATGAGTATTATACCCAAAGAATACATACCACTTTTTAATAAATATATAAAAGATATATTAACCCCATTACATCCCATGAGTTCATTCCATTATATATTATGAAATCACACATTTCATTCAAATAATTTTCATTTTTTGGTTTACAACATGCTTTTTCCTCTCATTTTTTTCATTATATGTTTATTTATTCAAATGGTGTTTCTCAAGAGTGAAGATGATCTAGGGGACCTCCTAGTTGTAAAGATATTATTATTTTTAATTTATTTTCCACTTTTAATTTGTGCACTTTGAATTCATGTAATCATATATGGTACACCATTTTTGTAACCAGTATCTTTTTTCATTGATTATAATTTTTTCCTTTTTATAAATAGTTTCATGAGATTAGAGACCATATATTTTTCTCTTATATATTTACTTATTAGGAAGTATTTTATTTAAATTGGTTATTACAAATCTATATTTTGGTTGGTGATTTGTCCTATATTTTAGATTATATTTTATATTATCTAGGATCATCCTCTTTCCACTGTCATTTATACAAGTTTTTGGTTGGAACAAATTCCTATCTTGATTGGATGGCATATAATGACCACATGTTTCTTGTGAAGACTTTAAAAGCCTCAATTTTATTTTATGAGCTTCATTTTTTTCTTTAAAATTAATCATAGCATGATCACATGATTTAAATACTCCTCTATCAACCATTCCTTGGATAGATCTGTATCTATTTGGCTGGTTTTTCATTGACTATTTTATGAATTTCCTTTCTTATTACAAGAGGCTATATTTATATATCATTGTAGGTATATTTTAGGGATTATTTTTCATTTGGTCCTAGTTTTCTCATGGTGGGATTTTGTTTGGATTTTTCTGGGGGTGTTGATGGGGTTATTATGTTGATCAACTTTAGCTCATTTCATTTGGTTTTATTATTTCTACTTATGTTTTTTTATCAAGGGTATGTACTCATATTTTCACATATCGAATGAAATGATCTTTATTTATTTTATAAATCATCCATGATATATTAAAATTGATAACATATAATACATGGTTTCAGGTACCTTTTTTTAATTCTCTATTATGAGTGAATAAAATATTGTTATTTTGTTTCATATCTTGTAAGACTTATTTTATAATCAAGTTTTAATAATATAGAGAACATATTTATGATTAATAGATAGATATTTTATGGTAAAGACTCTAGAAATAAATTCCATCCCAAAATCATAATTTTCCTCAATAGATGAATGTAGTTTA
Source organism: Viscum album (assembly GCA_963277665.1). Lineage (NCBI taxonomy): Eukaryota > Viridiplantae > Streptophyta > Magnoliopsida > Santalales > Viscaceae > Viscum > Viscum album. The sequence goes on from OY728127.1 coordinate 2,022,929,530, forward strand.
TGATATCTATAAGATATAAAAGAATATAGTCATAACTTCTAATGAGACATCGAATTCACTATATTAGTTAAGACAAAAAAGCTTATTTTTTTCCTTAAAAATAAGAATATCACTAGTATTGAGTTTCTACCTAACCATTTGAGTCATGTATACCTCATAATTTTTTTAATTGCACTATAATGGATGTAATTTCAATATCTAGTTTATAATAAACCTTGTACTAATAGACCATAAAATACAATATTTGTTTTCAAGGAGACCAAATTTTTGTGTATAGTGAACACCATTAAAAAATCACCTAACTCAAATACACCATCCCAAATTAGATACATAAAACAAATCCATAATAAAATCATTAATATTCCCCCATTAGAGTAGTATAAAAATAGACAAACAAAAAGAATAAAAAAAATTTAAAAAATAAATTCACCTTCAAATTTAAAAAGAAATGAAAAACCAATGTTAGTGAGGACACCCTTGATCCCTCCACTATCACCCACCCTCTAAATTGATGATTGTGACACACATCCTTAGCTCGTGTCTATATGATGAACATCATTTTGATGGGGAATCACTACCGATCACAACCACTATCATCACTACACCACTATACCACCATCTCCACCATGAAAGAGATCTTCTAAGAACATTACTAACAATAGAGGCCCAAAGAACCATCATAGAACAATAATAATCCTCATAACCACCTCAAAAGAAAAGAAAACCTCCTCACCATTGGCAAATTGACTTAAACATTAAATATTACAACCACTAGAATCTAATAACGATCCAACTAAGAAAAATAGTGAACACATAACCAAAAAACCACCGTAAGAGCACATGGACCAACAAATAAGACCAATATAAACACCCAGAAGAACATCATTGGTGGGAACCCAACATGGAATTAATCATATGAATAACACAACTCCTAGAATTCCATTTACTGATCAAAAAAAATACAAAAGATGTTTTTAAATGAAAACACCATAACAAACTGATAGAGTAGTGATGGAACCTGAATATAGTGATATTTAAAGTGGAATTTGGACTTAACAGCAAATGATGACCTATTCCAGGGATAATAAACCCCTTATATCACTAGGATTGTTAATCCTACTATATCAACTCCTCAATAAAACCATCATAGTAAGTATACCACTTGATAAATCAAAAACCCCCATCACTAGAACTTCATAAAGAAACAATGAACACCATAAAAATATGAAAAAACACCACTAAGATAAATAAAAATAAACAAAAATTCCAAAAAGACCAACCATGTGCTATGCCTCTTGAGACACTAATAGAAACTTATCCAGAAACTCTGAAACCATCTTAAAAAAATAGTTATCTAGACTAAAAATATTGGAACGTGGAAGAAATTGGTATTAGTAGATGAAGACACACTGAAAAATTCAATATGGATACATGAACCGAAATGAAAAGACAAGAGGTGTGAGCGAACAACTCATGTTATGAAAGATAACCCAGGGAATAAAAAAAATTGAATGGATAAAACTCTACTAGTTTGAAATAAGAAGACACAAGGAATATCAAAAATTTATTGGGTTGGGAAGTGGAGAATCCTTTAAAAAAGAGGTAAAGGCTGAAGAGGAAGAAACCAAAAATATCATGAGAGGTGAAAGCCCAAATCCATACATATCTAGTGTAATAAATTTTTTTTGAAAGACACTAGAGGTTACCTAAGTCTACATGATGGATTAGGAAGAAAACACATCAGGAGAGGAATATTGGAGAAAAAAATCCATTAGATCAATAGAGAATGAATGAAATGAAGGAAAAAAGAAAAAACTAAAGGAGACAGAGTGAATAATTGATACATGTCCACTAGGATGAGCCAATAATATAAAGAAAATAAGGGGGGAAATCATAGAAATGTGATGAAGTGAGGTTACTAGGTGAGTTAATGGAAATAAAAATTCACTCTTTATACCGATAGTTGATCATATGATGTTTTGTAATATGAAATGTTAGATACTTAATATAGAATGTAATATAACCTCTATATAGAGAGAGCCAATACATGCCCAAAATCACCTAAAATTTAACCAAAGAGAGAATAAAAATAATTTCATGAAATATATTATCATAATATTTAATTTGAGGAGTTTTTTAATTGAATTATATCATCAAATCTCTAGGATTTTCTTGGATAATTCAACCTCATGTTGTTGGGATTCTAATTTAGTGATCAAAGAAAAAATTCTATATAAGGAGTGGGTAGAATCAGAATAGAATAAAAAATTTAATGTTCTTGAAAGTGTGATTATTGTACCATACACCACTATGTTTTAATGGCCCACTTAAGTAGTTTTTATTTCAAAGAATTTCCATTTATCCTTTGGATTAAGTTATTTATGAAGTCAAACATCATCATTAACCCTTTTTGTGGTGCATTTGAAGGTGTAATATCTTTAATCCTTATAATTATATTATTAGAATGTAAATATTTAATTAGGTTGATCTTTCTTTTTCATTATTTATACACCTTTTAAATTTATATTATTGATGGTCTTCTCTCCCATATGTTAATAATTTATCATTTCCTTTTAATAAATCCCCCCACACTTCCTCCCACATATTCCACATATAGGGATATTTATTATCTTTCCTCCATAGATTTTATCATGTGACTTTCCTTATAGCCCCATTTTTATATTCTTGTGCCCCAAACAATGAGAATAGTGGGAGTATCCAATATCCATTTCTACCTTTAGAGAAGATGATTAATTTCTTCCTAGATATCAATGTATCAAATATCCAATACCTTTCAGAGTTTTGGTTTTTAGGTGACTAAAAAATGATCAATTTATTTCATCTTGAATGAAAAAACTAGAAGTGTAACTTGAATATCTTGTGAATTAAATGGATTAATTATCATATTTCTCAATAGAAGTAATTATATCAGCATTTTATTTTAAATATTTTAGGGAAAATATTTATTGAAAAAGAAATACTTAAATTACTCCCATTTAATAGAGTTGATTTATTCCTTTGGTATTTTTTCTTTATTTAAGTATACCATATTTCGGCTTCACATTCCAACCAATAGACAAAAAAAATTAATTTCTAATACTATGAGAATTGATAAACCTAAAATATATGTTTTTCATATTAATAAAATGATAAAAATTTAGTTTATAAGAAGATTTAATAGAGGTAAATGGTTATTGATGCATAAAACTCCCAATAATATGTTTCTACTTTGATTAATTTGAGATCTAAACATGGTTTAGGTTATTGTTTATAACCCGAGATAAAATTCATTAAAATTATTTTAATTAATCTCACATCATTTTTTTTATTTTTGGAACAATCACAACATTTTCCTTTATACTCATTGTTAACTCGATTCCTCCCACTAGTGCAGAAAACTTTTTTTACAGCAGATATTTTTTATTTTTTTATGTCAGTCTTTGGCCGGCGTTATTAAAAGAGACATTATAAACATTATTTTTTATGTCAGTTATTTTAAAACTGAAGTAAAAACTAAAAATCCGAATCCTTTTTCATTTTGGTTCCTCAAAAACCGACGTGTAAAATTCTACAGAGTTGTGATTTATTACGTCAGTTTTTAAAAAACCGATGTGGTATATACTTTATTACCTCGGTTATTATATAACTGACGTAATAAACTGCACCTCCGAAGCATTTATCACATCGGTTATGAAAATAACCGACGTGATGAACCAGTATGCCAAGAATTTTTTATGTTGGTTAAATAATAACTGATGTGAAAACTTGTATACTATGTCAGTTATAAAATAACCGATGTAAAAAGATATTCCATTTCATTTATTTAATCAATTATGAAACAACCGATGTAAAAGCCCATTCCCATGCTTTTTTTACGTTGATTTCAAATAACCGATGTTATAACCAATTTCCATGCCTTTTAACATCAGTTATAAAATAACCAGTGTAAAATCAATTATTTTTAATGAAACCATTCAACCACAAATATGATGTTCCATAGAAGAACTGAAATAAAAAAAATAGACCAAAACTAGACTAAAACCAGACCAAAACCCTCCCACCACACTAGACAACCCTCCCACACCCCTAGAAACCCCCACCCCTTGGACACCCCCCACACCCTGGGACTGCCCCCACCCTCTTGGATAGACCCACCCCCTGGACAACCATCCCACCCTCCTAGACAACCTACCACCTCCATGGTCACCCTGGACACCCGCACCCCACTAGAAAACCCTCCCACACATCTGGAAACCCCCCACCACCTGGGCACCCCCACACCCCAGGAAACCCCCTGGACAACCCCCACTCCCCTGGACAACCCTCCCACCCCTTCAAAACCCTCCCACCCACTTGGACACCCTAGATACCCCCACCCCACTGGACAACCCTCCCACACCCCTGGAAACCCCCACCCCACTAGACACCCCCACACCCCTGGACACCCCCTAGACAGCTGGACACTACCCTGCACTTCCCTCCCACCATCTTGGACACCATCCCATTCCCATGGACACCCTAGACTCCCCACCCCACTGGAAAGTCATCCCACACTCTTGGAAACCCCCACCCCACTGGAACCACCCCACAACCCTAGACACCCCCTAGACAACCCCATACCCTCCTGGACAATCCGCACCTCAAACCTTCCCACATTCTTGAACACCACCACCACCATAGACACCCTATAAACCCCCCCCCCCCCCTCACCCTTGGACAACCCTCCCACACCCCTAGAAACCCCCCACTCCCTCGACACCCCCACAACCATGGAAGCCCCCTGGACAACCCCCACCCTCCTAGACAGCCCCCAACCCCCTGGACAGCCCTCCCATCCTCCTGGACACTCCACCCCCATAGACACCCTAGATCCCCCCCACACCTATGAACTACCCTCCCACACCCCTGGAACAACCACCCCCTAGACACCCCCATACCCCTGGATAACCCCCACCCTCCTAGACAACCCCCAATCCCCTGGACAATTCTCCCCCCCTCCTGGACACTCTCCCACCCCCATGGACACACTGGAAACCCCCCAATCAACTGGACATCCCTCCCACACCCCTAGAAACCCCCACCCCACTGAACACCCCCACACACCGCTGGACCCCCTGGATATCCACCGACCCTCTTGGATATCCCCAACCCCCTGGACAGCCCTCCCACCCTCATAGACAACCTCCCACCCCCATGGACACCCTAGACACCCCACCCCACTGGACAACCCTCCCACACCTATGTAAACCCCCCACCCCCTAGACACCCCACTCCCCTGGATAGCCCTCCCACCCTCCTGGAAACCCTACCACCCCCATAGACACCCTGGACACCCCCACACCACTGGGAATCCCACCCACACCCCTAAAACCCCCAACTCCACTGGACACCCCCCACACCCCTGGACAACCCCTGGACCGCCCCCACCCACATGGAAATCCCCCACCCCTGGATATCCCTCCCACCTCCGGGAGTCCCCCACCCCCATGGATACCCTAGGCAACCCCCACACCCCTGGATATCCATCCCACACCCCTGGAAACCCCCACCCCTGGGACACCCCCACACCCCTGGATAGCCTCCCACACTTCTTGATATCTCCCATTCCCCTAGACAGGCCTACCACCCTCCAAGACACCCACCCACCCCCATGGACACCCTGTAAACCTCCAACCCACTGGAAATCCCTTCCACACCCCTAAAACCCCCAACCCCACTGGACACCCCACACCCCTGGACACCCCCGAGACTACCCCCACCCTGACCCCACCCTCCTGGATAGCTCCCCACCCCTGGGACAACCCTACCACCCTCCTAGACACCCTCCCATCCCCCATGGACACCTTGGACACCCCACCCTACTTGAAAACCCTCCTAAACCTATAGAAACCCCCACCTTTGACACCCCCACCTCGGGACACCCCTGGATAGCCCCCACTCCCCTGGAAAGCCCTCCCACCCTCCTGGAAATCCTCCGAGACCATGGACTCACTGAACAGCCCCACCCCACTAGAAAGCCATCCCACACCTCTGGAAACCCCCCACCCCACTGGACACCCACCCCACCCCTAGAAACCACCACACCCATGGACACCCTGGACACTCCCACACCCCTGGAAACCCCCACCCCTGGACACCCCCGCACCCCTGGACACCCACTGAATAGACCCCTCCAGGACAGACCCCACCCCCTGGACAACCTTCCTACCCTCCTGGACACCCCTACCCCCACAGACACCCTGGACACCCCACACCCCTAGAAATCCCTCCCACACCTCTAGAAACCCCCACGCCCTATACACCCCCTACACCCTTGGACAACCCCCACCCCTGGACAACCCCCACTCCCCTAGACATCCCTCCCTCCATCCTGGACACCCTACCATCCCCATGGACACCTTGGACACCCCCAACCAACTGGACAACCCTCTCACACCCCTAGAAACCCTCCACCCCACTGGACACCCCCACACCCATGGAAACCCCCAGGACACCCCCACCCTCCTTGACAACCCCACCCCTGGAACCCCCCGCACCCCACTGGATACCCCACACCCCTAGATACCCCCTGGACAACCCCCCACAACTCTTGGACAACCCCACTCCGTTAGAAAGCCCTCCCACCCTCTTGGAAACCCTCCCATCCCCATGGATACCCTGGACACCCCCACCCCACTGGACAACCCTCCCACACCCCTAGAAACCCCCCACCCCAATAGACACCATCAACAACCCTGGAACCCCCCAGACCAGAATCCATACCTGAAAAAGCATCAGAAGAAGACCAAAACAAGAAGTAGAGAAAAATTAAACTTTCACATATATAACATTCAAAAAAAATACAATGTCAATTATAAAAACTAAATCCAACCTAAACGACTATAAAATACACAATTATAATTTTTTTTAAAGGTTGGGGTTGAAGCCTCATTTTTATTAACAAAGCAAAGAAAAGACCACTTTTAACTGGGTAGAGGGAGACCCATTACATATCCTGAAGGCCCAGTGGGCTTGTATCCCATTACATAGCCCTTAGGCCCAAATTTGTGGCCCGATTCCCATTCTGTGAATAGTAACCCAGCTACTACAGTATCCGCACAGTACCGCCACTACTACAGTGCCCTGCCACCGCTACAGTACCTTCCAATCAAATAGCTACAAATTAAAAGGATAATAGTTAACATGTATAATGAATAAATCAAATAAAATATTATGGAAAATTTTAAATGAAAATATTACAAGTTCAAAGATCACAAGTGTTACAGTTGTAAATATTTCATAAATAAATCTTAACATATAATATTCAAATTTGAAGAGACCTTGTTGTTTATGAAAATTATGTTTAAATGATTGTAAATTAAAAATATTATTTTTATGTAATACATCCAAAAGTACAAATTATAAATGGATATTTACCTTTACCTTTACATATTTGATCTTGGCATTCCTTTTCTTTGTGTTTTTTTAGAAGTATACCCATCCCCTGTAAGAAAATAATACGAATGGGATAAATTTAATATTCATTGTAAAATATAAAACTATTAAGAAATTTAAAATTACTTTTCCAACTTATTATTAAATCTTTCCCACACATCACCATGGATAGATTATATCCAATAAAGTGTTTTCTCCCTTGAGAAAAACTCATAACATGCAATGATCAATGATAAAATAAAATTTAAGGTTAGTGGTTTTTTATATTAAAAAACAATGACCTCTTTGCTAGATATATGTTTCATACCTCTCACAAAAATCCATAATCCAACACTATTTGATTATATTTTGTTCAAATCTTTTAGCAATATAAATCATTATTTGTTCCTCATCCAATGCATGTGCTTCGGGGGAAATCAAATGCAGGTCCATGAATCTATATACATCTATCCTCTCATTCTTCCCACACATGTTTAAAATATACCTAATACAAAAAAAACATAAGTATAAATTTTTAATAAAAATAACACAGTGAAAAGGTGTTAAGACTTACATGGAAAAAATTTGCACCACATTGATGCCCAACTTATCTTCAATAACAAGATCCATGATATCATTTTTCAGAATCCCCACATTTATTTCATGTCCCTAAACATGAGCTTCCATTAGAAACTCAAAATGATCCACCAAATAATTTGAATATCTGGACAATCTATCATGACTACTAGAATCTGTATCTTATGACATATACATTTGTCTTTGTTGTTGTCTATACTATATTTAATTACATTTGAATTATTCCTATAAAAGTAAAGAGAATAATATATTAGTTTTAAAATGTTAAAACAACTTTAATAAAAAATTGAAGATATAAAAAACATACCTCTATTTTAATGAGTCATAGAATTATGGATGGCCAAATTAAAAAATGGCCGATACTAGGTCCAACTGTCGTCACCTATTCTGTAGGTAATGGTACTCAAGCTGATCAATCTATAATATCCTGTATAGTGACCCTATGATTCTTTAACTCTAACTATTGATTATGAAATGTGTCTTCTATACAATATACCATCCCATATGCAACTATATGATGTTGAGGATCATCAAAATACAAATTAAAATAAGTAGGGAGCTGTGGTGGAGGAGTAGGATAAAAAATGGGGTCCATAGGTAGAGGTGGGGGAGTGGGAGCTACTAAGGGAGGTGGAGGATAAATAATGGGGTCTGTAGGGGGAGGTGGAGGAGTGGGAGCTGTAATACGAAATTGTCTTTGCATGTCTACAAACATAGACTATACCGACACTCTAATATTTTTTTTCCATCCATGCATTAATAATATGAAATTCAGCCTCCAAGGATTATATTTTTTTATAAACACCCTCAACAGGAGAATTTAAAAAAGTGACAAAAATTTTCTTACTGATACACCAGTCAAATATCTTCATGCATGACCTGGATGTTTAGGCTTTCTCAATGTTGCAGATACAATATATTGCCTCCCAGCAACATTAAATACCCGCCGTGATCTCTACTCCTTAAGATAATTCTATATTTATTAATTAGACATTTCTGTAATGATTCAAATTATATGAAGAATATAGTTAACTAGAATAAATAAAATAAATATCTTATAATCCTCTCAGCTACGATTCTTGAATCTTCCAAAAGATGTTTCCCATCTTTTCCCATCTGAGATATCCTCCATTTTTTATGTCTAGATGGAGGGGATGGAGGGGAAACCCCTCTGGAGCTTGAAGACTCAGATCGTAGTTTTTGTAAATTTTCCACCATCATTTGTTCTTCCAATAATGTATACCCTCCCCGAGGTAAACTATGAGGGTATACATTTTTAGATTGGATCCCCTGATGAGATTTCCTTGTTTGTTGTAAATTAAGAATAAGAAATCATTAAAAAAACATTAATAAGATCATTTATATAATAAAGCATACAAAAGTTTATATCTCCCTTAGAAAAAATTATTCTTTTCTTCTACTTTTAACAAACTGTCTCCACATTTCTTCATTTATGAAAGGATATATACGACATGGATTGTCATGTCTCTTATAACCAAAACTGAAATCAAATGTGAAGGTTCTTTTAGAATCCCTCCATCTCATAGGAACCATGGATAATCATTTCTTCTTGACTCCTCCAGTGTTAGGAATATCAAATTTTATCTGATAAAGAAGAGGTAAAACATATTATACTAGAAAAATTTATAGAATAAGAAAATAATAGCACAAGATCTTACCAAAATTGTCTCCCACAACTGAGATATTATCACCTTTTCCACACTTCTCCAATCATCATAAAAATACTTACATTTCTCTTAACCTAAGTTGATAGAAATATCTTAAAATATTTTTCATCTGTACCTCTATGAATATCATTCTCATTAAACTCAACGAGTAACCTATGGTCCTATATACGCGCAAGTGATAATTTTGGTAAATGTGTGCACCTATGTTTACCAACTATTGAACTCTTTGTCATTATGGGAGCACATGAGGAAGATTGGGGAACATCAATAGGATCATGTGAATGTTCCTCCATAGAGATATGATCATTATGCTCATATATAGAATCATGTGGTAGATAAACTAATTGATCTTTCATTATCCTTCAAATAAGAACAATGAAACATTAGTTAAAAAATATAAAAATTAAAATATTACAATACTAATGTAAATAGAAAATGAAAAATTTAACTATGTTATGTAATAGTTAACATGGTTAATATGGTAAGAATGTTAAACAATGGTAAAGATTGTAAACATGGTAAACATGGTAGTATAATTTTCATTCAACAAAATCAATAAATATATATGTTACATAATGGTAAAATATGGTAAAATATGGTAAACTATGGTAAACATAGTATACATGGTAAACATGGTAATCATGGTAAACATGGTAAACATGGTAAACATGGTAAACATGGTAAACATCATAAACATGGTAAACATGGTAGACATGGTAGACATGGTAAAAAAGGAAAACATGGTGAAGTAATTGTCATTCAAAAAAAAAAATTGATCTATAATTTACGTAGTGGTAAACATGATAAACTAAAATAAACATAATTAAAATGAACAAAAACATCAATTTATGTGTTTTAATATGCGTTTAATAAATAAAAACATTAAAATATCTAACTTTTTCGGAAAATAATAAATGAAAACCAGATATAAACATATATTACCTGTAATATTAAGAATGTAAAAATGGATTGTTTTCCAAAATTCCTTCATCATGATCATTCTTTATGGAACAAACTAGGTCTTCAACATGCTCATCATTATGTTCTACTAATCTTTCCAAGGAAGTAGGGATCTCACAAAAACCATCATCTTCAACAAGTTAATCCTCACCAACATATTCTTTTTTCCCTTATAAAAAAATAGACCACTACATATCTGATTGATCAACAACATAGAAAATATACTTTCAATATTTTTCCATTATAAATGAATATATTGTGTCTTCCAATCTATTCATATTAATAACTGTCATTCCAAATTCAACATTTTAGACACTATTGTTACCGATACACCATTTTCAGTTAAAAAAAGGAACTTTAATTTTAAAGTAATCAACCTCAAATTTTTATTCAATGACTCCATAATATGCAGCTGATACAGAAATTGGGTTTTTGCCTTTAGAACTAGAAAAATACATTGCTTCTACAAACACCAATACATCACTATTCTAAACATCACTTCTGTTGTCCTGAGCTTGGATATGAAATGTATAGCCATTAAGGTCATAACTGGACCATGTTATCACTTTTAAACATGGACCACCCACTAACCATCTTAATGTATCTGATACATCTATTCTACAAAGCAAGGTCTTTTTAAACCATGAAAAAATGGTTTGTTGTGCTCATTAAAAATTCCCATTTATTTATTCTTTGGATGACATCGTTTCAACTCATTAATAAGCAATGTGATATAAGGTTGAACATCAGATATGTTATTCAAGATGTATAATTCTATCTTCTTCATCTGTTCAGCTGACAAAAATTTTAATTTCAATCCACAAATCCCATTTCACTCATTTTTAACTCGTTCATGGTGAGATGGAGGAAAACCAATGTGGTCCGCTGTAACCAAGTAGCTTGTACAAAACTTTGAAACCACCTCAGAAATATACTTTTCATTAATGGAGGCTTCAGGTCGATATGGATTCTTAACATACACCTTCAATATTTTCATATACCTTTCAAAAGCATACATCCAAAAAAGATATACACTCCCATAAATCTTTATTTCTTGAACTAGATGAATCATTAAATGCACCACTATATCAAAAAAAGATGGAGGAAAATACATTTCCAATTGACAATTTATAGAAATTGCATCCTTTTCCAAAATTTTAAAAGCCTTAATATCAATCAACATAATAAAAATTGAATTGAAAAAATAACACAACTCCATTATAGTGTTTCTGACATGGATGGTAAATATCCCAGGCAATGAAATTAGTTGAAGTTGTTGCATCATGATGTAAAAATCATGAGATTTCATACCTATCAACTTCAAATCGTTCAAAGAGAATTTTTTTTACATTTGAAGAATAACCTCGAGGAACTTTGATATCATGAATACACTAACAAAATATAATTTTCACCATCTTGGATAATGTATGACAAGTCGGGGGAAGAAATGTTTCATCTTCAATTAGGAGTGGGAGTTAACTCTAAACTTATTCCCATTGATAGTAAGTCTAATCTTGCATTCAACCCATCATTTGTCTTTCCTTTAATATTAAAAAAAATTCTAATAAAACTATCATAGATATTCTTCTCCACATAAATGACATTAATATAATGTTTCACCTCATGATATCTCCAATATGGTAGCTCAAAAAATATTTAGTTTTTCTTCCAAATATGTCTATCATTACCGGATTTTTGTGTCCTTCCCAATTTCACACCAAAGTTTTCGACCCTCTAAAAATACACATTAGGGGATAAAGTTTTTGGAGAAATATAAAATTATTATGATCCATTGAATGCCTTTTTTAGTCTTCTATAAGAGTGTTCCATAGGTAAAAACTTTCGATGACCCATGTACATTGTTTTACCCGCATGATGTGATTGACAATATTAAATATGCAGTAAGAAAATTGGACATGATTTATGCCCCTTAACACTATATCCATAAAAACTTCCACATACTGGGAAGTCATTTATTGTGAACATAAGCATTGCATGCAGTTTAAAACATTCCATTTTATAAGAATCATACACCCTAATACCATCCTCCCATAAAAGTTTCAAATTATCAATCAATGGTGACAAGAAAACATCAATATCATTTTCAAGTAGCTTCAGATAATAGATCATTATACTCAACATGACATATATGTGCTTCATATAAACATTAGGATAAAGGTTGTAAATTACCAATAAAATAGGCCATGAACTATGTGTGCTATTTAGGGATCATTATGGATTCATTCCATTTGTGCAAAAACCTAGTATGGGATTCTTAATTTCATTTCCAAATATAGGATACTTATCATCAATTTTCTTCCATTATAGAAAATCAGCTGGATGACGTATTTTTCAATCAAATATCCGCTCATCGGCTTTCTATCATAACCTTTTTCCATCATGTGAATTAGAAAAGTAATGTTTCAAATGATTAATTATAGGAAGATACCAAAATACCGTGGAAGGGATCTTTGTAATCTCTACATCAGCCTGTGATTTTTCTTTCAACTAATATCATGATGTCCCAAATTTTGGAAAATCTGATGGAAATTCATATTACTCCCTATATATCATACAATCATTCGGACATGCATGCATTTTCTTGTATCCCAATCCCATCGGGAATAATATTATCATAGCCTTATAATGTGAATCTGGAAGATCCTTGTCTTTTAGAAGAATGTATTTCAATAATTGTAGCAGATTGGTAAAACTTCTGTCACTCCATCCATGTTTTTCCTTTAGGTTAATCAAACATAACACTATTAAAAAAACCGTAAAATCCATACAACTAGGATAAAATGGTTTTTTAGCATCACCATATAGATGCACAACTATTGGTTCTGTCTCAATTTGTTCTGCTACAATATCAAGGATCATTTCTTCAATTCCATTGGAGTAACCGTCTTGAAAATCATCATCATCAGTTGATCTAACATTATATCCAATTTCACCATGAAAATTCCAAGGGCTGTAACTCGGATTAAAACCATGACAAATCAGATGATCTTTGATCTCTATACTTTTCAACTCCTTCATATTCAAACATTTTAGGCATGGAAAGAAAAAATGTCATAGCTTGGAACATTTTGTTTACAAAATTCCAAAATGGAATCAACACCTTCCTCAAATTCATTACACATTCGATGTGCTGTAATCCAAAATCTACTCATTATTACCTATAATAAATATCAAAACTATAAATCTTGTTAAGATAAAACAAATATATATTTAATTGAAAAATATCATAATTTGAATGTAAATTTTTCTTGAAATATAAAAAAAAAATATATGTGTGTTTGAAAAAAATATGCATGAAAATTATTTTAAAAAGAAAATATTGTTCGATATAATAGTTTTAAATTCATCTTGTATCCTTTCTTCTTAAGGTACACAAAAAATACATCCTGGTGCAACTGGATATGAAATTCATCCTTCCGTAATAAATAAATACGAAGTATGAATATTAAAATATGTAAACATTCACTGCTGAAAATTACACATATCGAAATGATTTGAAACCTTTGGGATAGCTCCTGAAACTGTTGAGATAAAATACCCCAATGTTTTCACACACCGTCGGCATAATGGTCGTTGTAATAGTCATATACAAACTATTCTATAGGAACCGTTGGTATATACTACCTAAAGTTAATATATTTCAATTGTTTTAATGAAACTTTTGGGATATATATACACCATGGGGTTGTTCAAGGGGGTAGGAGCTGTCCAGGGGGGTGATGGGGGCTTTCCAGGGGGGTAGGGGCTATCCACAGGGGTAGGGGGTTGTCCAGGGTGTCCAAGGGGGTCGGGGGTGGGGGCCTGTCCAGGGGGTGTCCATGGGGGTAGGGGGTGTCCATGGGGGTGCATATTTGAAAACAATATGCACAAAAATTATTTCAAAAAGAAAATATAGTTATATATAACAGTTTTAAGTTCATATTGGATCCTTTCTTATTAAAGTACACAAATAATACTTCATGGTGCAACTGGATACCAAATTCACCTTTCCGTAAAAATGAAATATGAAGTGTAAATATTAAAATATGTATACATTCACTACTGAAAATTACATATATCCCAATGATTTGAAACCAATGGGATAGCCCCTGAAACCATTGGGATAGAATACCCCAACAGTTTCACACACCTTTGGCATGATGGTCGTTGCAATAGCCCTATATCAATTATTATATTGGAATTGTTGGGATCGACTACCCGAAGTTAAAATATTCCAACGGTTTCAACAAAACCGTTGGGATATATATACCAAGGAGGTGTCCAAGGAGTTTGGGGTTGTCCAGGGGGTGGTGGGGGCTGCCCAAGGGGGTAGGGTCTGTCCACGGGGGTAGGGGTTGTCCAGGGTGACCTAGGGGGTAGGGGTGTCCAGGGGGTGGTGGCCTGTCCAGGGGGTGGGGTAGTGGTGTCCGGGGGGTGAGGGGTCTGTCCAAACCCCTACCCCATTGGAAACAACCCCACCCCCTTGGACACCCCTGAACACCACTACCCCTTGAATATCCCCCACCCCCTAAACAGCACCCCCACCCACTCTAGACACACCCACCATAGACACCCCCACCCCATAGATACCCCCGCCCCTTGGACAACCCACTCACCCCCTGGACACCACCCCCACCCCTGGACACCACCCCTAACCCTACCCCCTTGGACACCCCCTTGGACAGACCCAACCCTAGGACAACCCCCACCCCAAAGAAAACCACATCACCCCCTGAACACCACCCACACCCCTGGACACCCCTACCCCCTTGGAAATCCCCCTCACCCCATAGACACCACCCCCACCCCTATCCAATTGGACACCCCCTTGGACATCCCCACACCCACTGTACCCACACCTACTTGGAAATCCCCCTCACCCCCTAGACATCACCCCCACCCCTTGGACACCCCCTGGACACCACCACCCCCTTAGACAGCCCCCACCCCCTGAATAGCCCCCAACCCCTCTTGACTGCTCGACACACTTTAAAACCACCCTCACCCACTGGACACCACCCCCACCACCTTGGACACCCCGTTGGACACCACCACCCCCTTGGACAACCCCCACCGCTAGATATCCCGTAACCCCTCTGGAAGGCCACCGCCCCTAGACACCCCCACCCCCTAGACACCCCCTTCACCCCCTAGACACCACCCCCACCCCTTGGACACCCCCACTCCCTTGGAAAGCCCCCTCACCCCCTGAACACCACCCCCACCCCCTGGACACCCCCTGGACACCACCACCCCCTTGACAAAATCCCACCCCCTGGACACCCCATACCCCCTTGGATAACCCACTCACCCCCTGGACAACACCCCCACCCCCTGGACACACCCAACCCCTAGACAAGAAACCCACCCCTACTCCCTTGGACACCCCATAAGACACCCCACCCCCTGGACAACCCCCTTACCCCTAGACACCACCCCCACCCCTGGACACCCCAACCCCCTAGGAAAGCCCCCTCACCCCTGGACACCACCCCCACCCCCTTGGACAACCCCCAACACATCTAGAAAACCCCTTCCCTTAGACACCCCCACCCCTGGACACAACCCCCACCAATACCCCGTGGACACCCCTTGGACACCCCCACCCCCTAGACATCCCTAACCCATTATAAATCCCCCTCACCCCCTGGGGACCACCCCAACCCCCTTTTAAACCCCTTGGAAACCACCACCCCATTAGACAACCCCACCCCTCTGTAAAGCCCCCACCCCTGGACCGCCCCTAACCCTCTGGACAACCCCCACCCCCTGGAAAACCCCCCACCACTCTGGACATCCCCCAACCCCTGGACAGCCCCACCCCTCTAGAAAACCCCCACCCCTAGACACCCCCACCCTAGGAACCACTACCCCCTTGGATATCCCACTCACCCCTGGAAACCACCCTCCCACTCCCCTGGACACACCTCGCCCCTTGGAGATCCCCCTCACCCTCCCTGAACACTCCCACCCCTTGGACACCCCCACCCCCTTGGACAGCCCCTGACCCCCCTAGACACCACCCCCACCCCTTTGACACCCCCTGGATAGCCTCCCACCCCCTGGGACACCCCCACCCACTTGGACAACCCCCTCCCCCTTGGAAACCCCTTGTACGTGCACACACACATGATAAAACACACAAAAGTCATAAATATGCATGATATCACTTTCATAGGAATATTTTACCAGAAAAGAATTTAGCATGGTATAAATGAACACTATGAAACTTACCATGATATCAAGAACAAAGATAGAAAAATAACATTAGAAAAAATTAGTTTAGGGAATCACGAAAAATAAAAACTGAAACTGAGCTGTTTGAGGCTTACTTGTGTGTTTCGAGTCGACCTGATAGATCTGATGATAATAAATATGATGAATGATGTTGGAAAAATAAGGCTAGAGGGCACAACTTCAAAGAATCATTTCTTGGTTTTCCACGTGAGGGATATGAGTCATAGGTCACCCGATCGAAGAAAATAGAATGACTGAATTTGGGGTGTGATAAATCATTTAAAATATTTATCATGTCGGTTATTAATAACCGATGTGATAAACTATTTTTTTATGTTTATAACGTCAGTTATTTAATAACCGATGTAGAAAATAATTTATCACGTCGGTTATTTTATAACCAATGTGATAAATGGTGCTTTATCACATAGGTTCTTTTGATAACCAATGTGACAATTTTCCGGTATTTTCTTTAGCACGTCCATTATTTTATAACCAACATGATAAATCACCCAAATTCGATATGTCACATCTGTCATAAAATAATTGACGTGATAAATCTAATCTCAGTTTTTATTACACCGGTTATAAAATAACCGACATAAAAAATTGATTATCATCGATATATCACGTCTGTTATACAATAATCGATGAGATAAATCTATTTTTACATCTTTTCACGTCAGTTGTATATAACCTATGGGAAAAATACCGACGTGTTAAACATTTTTTTACTAGTGTCTTGGTTTAATCGATTGACTAAAACTAAAAAGGGTAGTGTGTGTATTGAGAAACAATGATCAATGTAAGTAATTATAATAGTAAGGAAATCAATCAAAAGGTGTCCCAAATCGTGACATTATAATTCCAATCTATGACATTTTTAGTTTATCCAACATCACTTTTTTAGTTTATCATAGGTTGATTTTGATCTAATCCACTTATTCTTCATATCCTAATTCTCAAAAACAACTAAACACTACTAGGATACCAACTGAGGTTCCCCTTACCTAGACTCCCAAACCTAGTGTAAATATCACATTCTTTAAACATTGATTTTGATACAAATTGAGATAACCCAAGAATAATACTAATATATTTTACATATTTTACCTAATTTGAAAAATTTGTTTCTCCCAAATTCATACAATCCTAGGTTCTAGAGGTATAGTGTCTTTATATATTAGTTACGTGATCTTCTAAATTTATGATAAGACTTCAATATTTCTCATAAATAGTTTTCTCACATGATACCCTTTTATAAACATCATAGATATTAATCTTATTCATCACATGAGGAATGAAAGAAAAGAAGATGAGACCATATTCTCAATTTTGGTAAACATAAAAAATATCAATAAAAATTCATAAGGGATTAGAAGATGAGAATATGAGTATGAGAAAATTTTGAAGGTGAGAAGTTATAAAATAATAGAATACTAACCAATAAAAAATATACCTGAAATCATGAGTCATGACATAAGGATTTCATCATAAGACATGAGTAAAAGGGGTTTAGACACAAAAGTTAATAATATGTGAACACGATAGAGGCATGATGAAAAAATAAGAATATTGAATGAATATGATCTCCAAACATGCATCAAGATTAAATAATGAGACAATAATGACATAATGGGATATGATAACCACCTTTCCATTATATAGCAGGCTTATGATAACCACCAGTGTACATTTTTAAGATTGGGATAACTACCCGTTCAACATTTTTCGGAATAAGTTAACCAAACATATACCCTTAGGCTTGGGATAACATCCCATGTACTCAGGGGCTTGGGATAAAATATTATATACCCTTGGGATTAGGATAACCTCATTTTTACCCTTTTGGATTGGGATCACATCCTGTGCACACTTTGGGATTGGGATAACCTCTATTACACCCTTTTGAGCTCATGAGATATAAAACATTAACTCTAAATTGGTGGGGGTATAAAGGAACCAAGCATATCATCATGATAAAAATTATATATATCTTCGATATAAAACAAACCATTAATTACATCATGAAATTAAATCTCGTGGAGGTAAAATTGTTTGTATAAAATTTTCAAATAGTGTCAAATAAAATGCCACCAAGATTCAGATAAGTTTATACCAAAATTCAATCTCGAGAAATAAGTACATCATTAAAGAACATAGAGGGAGACTATAAAAATTACCATATAAGAGATAAGTCCTTTGTATATATATATATATTAAAATAAAATCTATGTCATAAAAATTATTTTAAAAAACCATGTTACCATTTTTATAAAATAGTAAAGATAATAGTCAATTTGAAAAATCATGATCCGGAATATGGAAAGAATATTTTCAAAATAATTATTTTTAAATATTCCCCAATAATGAGACCTTAAAATGAAATAAAGTTAAAGTGGGAAATGTGGAGTGAAAGATTCTAAATTAATGAATGTGATATGTAATTCCATTTTTATGTCTTTTAAGTAGTTTTAGATCAAAACCCAAATTGATGAAGAAGTTATAAAACATTATTGTGAAAAGATATAAAGATAAATATGGAGTGTGCATAAGTTATTACATACTTATATTTCAAAATAATAATGGATAAATTTTTTTTATATAAGTGATTAAAACTTTAAGGAGAAAACTTAATGATCGAAAATGAGAGGTATTGTCAGCTCCACTTACAAAAATACTATCGATTGGATTATAAACCAAAGGGATGTTAAATGGTAATAAGACATATAAAAAACAGAATTAAACATGTAGGATGAAAATATATGTTTTTAATAGATAAATAACAAATATTTTCCCTAAATATCAGTTCATACATATACAATCTTAATCAAATAGCGAGATTATAAAGAATCCCTTATGAATTTATTAACTTTTAAATAAAAATCTATTGAATGAGATAATAGTAAATTGATATTAATTACCATTAATATAAATATAATAATGAAATAATAAATAAAATAGGTAGTATATACACCATATAAATAGAAATGGAATACAAAACATATCTTAGAGAATGAAATTTATGATAAAAAAATCCTACTTTGGATCCTGGCATAGTCAGATGTTCTCTATCCTCTTATATAATAATATTAGAATAATTAATAATGTTTTTATGAAAATTATTAATATTTATTGCCTTTATTATTATTATTATTATATTTTCATTTATTACATAATTATTACTTATTTTTAGTTAATATTAATCCCCGATTGTTAATAGTTTCATTCATTCCTAGTTTGCTTTGGTACAACAATTTTGGTCCTCATCACTTGTTCATGAGTTTATTATATATATAATTTTCATGTTAATATAATTAATTCTATATAATGAGTTAAAAAGTCCTAGTTTAATTCCATCAGAGTTTCAGGTACAATTCTCCAAGATAAAATCTATAACCCACTTGTTTCAATAAATTTTAAAAAATAAAATGTGATATATTAACAATTATTTTAAAAACAGTATTATGATTATATATTTAATAAAAAAATCATGTTAAAAATTGTCAAATTTTATAATTGTTATAATTTTTTCCTAAAAATTTATTATATTATCATTATAACATCATTCATGTTGTCAGTAGAACTGACCCAAATGAGAACACTTTATAATAGATGAACGAGTAAGAAAGTAGAGCTATATTATGATAATATCATTTTGACAGATCCGTAATGATGTTAATAGAACATAATTCTAGTGGCTAATGAGGTTTATGAAGATTATAAGTGAGAAATTAAATAAAAAAGAAATAAAAAGAATGAATTACTTTGATGAAATCAATATTTCTTAAGATGGATTCCCTAGAAAAGAAAAGATTAGACCCCCGTACTATGGCTAGATGCTTCTGAACATGAAAAAGAAATAAACGATAGGAAATATGGTTATATATTAAAGATATTATCATATGAAATATTAGTTATTACGGGGTATATGATATCCCCTTTTATAGGTGAAACTGAAGGACATTTCGTTAGAAACTTAAGTTATGTAAAGGGTTAAGATAGAATCACAAGGAAGTAAGCTATGCAAGAGAGTAAGTTTTGATGGGAATTGTAGGATTAACATAACCACATAGAAATGGTCTTATATAATACATATATGTGAGGTTTATTAAACTATATTCGATCTGTGATAAAATTCCTCTAACCCATTTTTAACTTGTTTATCTATTTACAGTAGTAATAAAATTTTAATGAAAATAGAAGATAATAATTACTATCCAATTTTTATGTAATGATTATAAATTTTGACTCCATTTGATTTAATTCAAATTTTGGATATGATAAAATTAAAATTTAAACATAAACATAAGATATGTATAAAAAATCTATTTTATAGAAGAATGACTTTATAAACAATAAGTGTATTAATTATTATTTCCAAAAAATACTAATAAATTGAATATTAATAAATTTGTGTTGTTATAAAAATATTACCTTAGATTAAAATTATAAAATATATTATTTTATTTTATTTTTATAAAAATACATATCAATTAAACAAATTCTTTGAAAATAAACATTTTATCTTTATCTCAATAACTAACTTTTAAGATGATAACCTTTTTTTATAACTAAAAATGAAACTGAACTTAATTTTCATTTTAATATTTTAATTAAAAATATGAAGCCCATTTTATTAGATTAATTTTTAAGGGTGAATTTTTTTTGATAGAAAAATACATAACATATTAAAACATTTTTTACAGAAATGTATTTTAATTATAAAAAGAATGAATTATTTTTTTAATCTAAAAATATTTTGATGAATATTAGTTAATATATATATATATATTAATATATTTCATTAAAATAATTTTCTAGTAGTTACTAATTTAATTTACAATGATAAAAATACACTACACATAGAAAAATAAATCATTGAAAAACATCCCTTCATATAATTAAAAAATGTTATATTAATGTATAAATAATATATAATCAATTTATGAATGGTTATTAATATATATATATATATAACAAATTTAATTTAAAATTCTAAATGTTAGAAATTTATCTTTTAAATAAAAAATCTAATATATAATAAAAACAATTTTTTGAATAAAACAATTCTATATAGATATGGATAATTAAATCAATATTAATTACAATTTCATAATATTATCTTGGATTTTATAAACTATATTTACTAATAAATCTTTAAAATTAGTAAGTTTAATAAAAATTACTATTTAAAAAATATAATATCTATAAAAATAATGTGTATTTTAAAAACTGAATCAATATCCTTCAACTACATTAAAAAATAAATTATTCTATTTAAATTAAATTATTTTTAATTAAAGTATATGTTTTTACATATAAATTTATTTTATGTATATTAACTATATAACGATAATTCCAAATTGGCAAGATGTTTGTTGGTATTATAATGAAAGGTTATATATCCCTTTATAATGAGTATATAACAACTATATTACCTCTATTTCATCCTATGGATTCATTCCATTATATCATCTGAAATAAATCTTATCATTTTTATAGGTATCATTTTGGATTTTTAAAAATTCTTTCTACTTTCCTGACATTTTTTTCATTGTAGGTTTAGTTATACTATTGTCGACTCTCAATAGTGAAGATGAACTAGGGTATTTCATAGTTGTAATGATATTATTAATTTATATTTATTTCCCCCTTTAATTTATAAAATCTTAATAGATTCAATTATTTATGATATATAATAATCTACGGTATGTAATAGGTAGTTTCTAGTATCTTTTTTGTAATTCTATACTATGAGAAGGTAAAATATTGTTTTTTTGATTTATATATTGTAGGAATAATTTTATACCCAAGTTTCAATAATAGAAAAAATCATATTTTTGAATAATATATATATATATGTGTGTGTTTTAAATAAATAAAATGAGTCACAAAACCTTGGGTATAAGTACACAAAACCCACACTCCTAGATCCTATGTTAAAATCCATAACTTTACATTCCAGGATTTTATGCCGATAATTGTTCCCAACTTTTTCTGTAAAAAACATACAATATAAAAATGAGAAAATTGGTCACTTACCTACTATCGGTACTTTTGGTTTCATAATTTTAGAGTATTATGACTTACTCCTATATAAAGAGCTCATATAAACATTGACTCATAAGTGGTCAAAATTATATTTATCCCATTTAACCCAACTTTTCTTATTTCACAATAGGTCATCAACATCATTATTTATAACCTAGGGAAATGGAAAAATAAGAAGGTTGGTATCAAATGTTCATTAAGGGTAAATATAATAATTAAAAAATAAATATCATCAGTAATCATAAGAGTGCACAATAGAATGAAGACTTAATAAAAGTTTATGAGAAAATCATAAAAGAAATCACACCCATCAATACATGGACCCTAAAATATGAAAACATGGAAGAGGAAAGATTCCTCAGAATAAATAATCATGAGATATGTGATATAAATCTCTAACATTTCAAACAATATAAAGATATATCATGCATAAAGAAACACATAAAGGTACCTTAAGATATCATTATAATTTTCACACTTATAAATGGAATAACCATGTTGTAGAATTCCAAACATTTCACTATTTAAAATGGAATATCCATATAAAAAACTTCCATAACCAATGAATTAGAGGGCTATAATGGACCCACCCATCCATGGTCTATCATGGAACCACCCATTGTTATTTTATATCCTAACCACCTGTCAAATTTCCACATACCATTAAAAATCACCACACATAATTAGCCCACAGAAACGAAATTTGTTTCATAGAAATCTATTTGAAAAATTATTAACCTGTGGAAAATAAATGGGTTCATTAAAAATCTATTTGAAACATGAGTAACCTATGGAATTTTTTTTAAATAATAATATCGTTGAAACTAGATTAACCCGTGGAAAAGAAATGGGTTAAATAACATAATTTCTAAAACAAAAATAATCCATCCTAGGAATGAATGGGGATGGTATTAATACAAAATATCCTTATAGGACGATAAGTAACAATAATGGATGTTTATGTTGATTAATGTAAATACTATTAAAAGATCATTAAACCATTCTTGATGAAAATGTACTTTTTATATTATTTTTTTTTGAAAATTATTATATTTAAAAATCACTTTTGAAAATAATTTCATTACAAATTAACCTTTTAAACAAGAAAAATAATCTTTCAAGAAATAATGATGGGTAAATTCATACATTCTAGATGAGGTAAAAATAACATTCCATTTTCATGATAAAAAGGGTAGAAAAATTCCTTATTCATAAAGTTATAATATGATTCCTTTAAAACCATTTGTAAAAGGCAAAAGGTTAAAAATGTATTTAATAAATAATTTTGGAATGGTTGCAAACATTTATTGAAAACCCTTTTATGGAATAGTGTTTTTAAAAGAAAACTCATTCTCTGAGTAAAGAGGGAAAGAATGTGGGTTTTTTTAAAACATTTTCTAAACTATTTTGAGTACCAAAGAGGGTAGAAATGGTACTAATACTTGAAAAATGTCACGATTAACTAGAATTGAGTAAAATTAAAGGGTTTATTGAATAATGTTCATATAATTTCCTCTAATGGAAATTAATGATCTTTTATATTATTCTTAAGAAAAATAATCTTTGATCAATCTAAAGTGTCCCATACAACTTTAAAACATTTAAAATAATAAGCCTCATGAAGGAATAAAATTAAATAAATTCTTTAAATACCATGAATTTATAGGGATAAATAATATACTTTATTGAAAGGTGATATAGTAATACCACACAAAATAAGTGGTAAATATGATATTTATCTCATAGATGTAAAACCTGAGATGAAAATCACTTACCACTAGTGAAATTTTCTATGCTTCTTCTTTATATTGCTAAATAATAAAAAAAATTCAATTATATACTATCTTAGAAAAATTTAAAATTTTATTATTGATTTTATTTTACTTAAAAATGGTTTATACAGAATTACTTAATAAATAAGGTGTCGGTCCTTTGTTTGGACCATATTTGGCATATGTCTCAAAACTGACTTCGATAGGTCAACTAGGGAAAATTAGGTGATTACATAGAAATATAAAGAATAATGATGATGAAATAATTTTCATATTTCTATATCAAATATAAATTTAAAACCATTAGTGAATGATGGTTATGAAAATTTAACCAACATTACAATCATTGAGATGGTAGGTCATACGTATGTATGAGTAACATTCCCATTTTTCAATGATTGCTATGGAAGGAGGGTAATTATAATTATATATTTAAATATTGATAATTATTTCATACATAATATTTTATTAAACAAAATATACTTATATAAAGAAATATTGTGATGTAAAAGGAATCACATCATGTTGAAGAGGCAGTAGTCCACACGTCCACGAATGATGTTATCACTTTTTAGTGTGTGAAATATGTAATAAAGAAAATGAAATATTATATTTATGGAAATATAGTTATGTCATGAATATCATATATATTTAATTTATTTCACATATTTGTAATTAAAACAATACTCTATATATATTCCATGTATAACATGAATAAATCACATTTCTTTGGGAAGGCAGTAGTCCACACTTCCAGAAACAATGTTATCATATTTACACAAAATAGAAAGAATAAGGATATGTGTTATAAAATAATTAAATAAGAATAAATACATAATAATTATGATATATATTATATATAAACATAGATTTCTTCATAATTCCTAACCAAGAACGGTGATAAAAGAAAAACAAATTAAATAGTTCTGCGAGGTTGTAGTTTTCTGTATACATAAATGGTAAATTCCTTGCCTATAAGATGGATGTTTTATTAATTAATGGTTAAACCCATAGATTAATATAATATATTTATATTAAAGATACTATTTTTATTTTATAATCCTGAAATAAGAATATTTTAGTGGATGGATAATGAAAATCAAATAGAAGAGCTTGAGGAAGAATGTTACCTCCTATTTTGGTAAATCCTTTTGGTTTGTACAAATAGGATTGTTTGTATGGAAATATGAAAAAGGTGAGGATTCTAGGTTTAGGTGAGGGATTTATAGAATCTATTCGGGTAGATATTGGTCAATTAATAGTGGCCTGATATGTGTGAGGATGTTGGAGGGTTGAGTGTGTTTTTAAAGTTGATGGGGATTGACACTGTTGTAAATACCAAAAGGTACACATTATTAAGTGGTCTCCCTTACCTAATGTGACTCAAAAATTAAAAAATAATGGACTAAATTGGAATTATGGTTGATAAAACCCCCCTTCACACAAAAAATAGTGCATTTTTGTAATTTTGTTCCTTAACTTCTATGTATCCCTAATTGTATCATTTTGGGTTTTATTAAAGTATATACTTTTCTATCATAAGTAATTTAACAACTAAGACTAAATTAAAGTGATATTTACGAGAAAATATAGACCCAATTATTTATAAATAATATATATAATTTAAAAAATATAAATATTTTTTGTTTTGGAAATTAATTTGAAAAAATGCGCAAGTAACATGCCAAAACAGTACTTCAACCCGGGCTATGCAAACAAGTTTTTTACTATATATGTATCAATATGTTAATTATAAAATATCAATAGGTAAAATAATATAAAATATTTTATATTTATTTATAGCTAAAAATCACTTGGAATAACACATTATTTTTATTAATTTTAATTTATTTAATAAAATATAATTTATTGTAAAATAACATTAATGTCAGTTTTAAAATTATTTATTTAATGTTAAATCAGAAATATCAAAAAAATATTTGAATTCATATTTATTATGTTTAAATATGTATTCCATGATACAATAATATAAAAAAAATTAAATCCAACAATTCAATAAATTTTATTCACTTTTTATATTTTTAGTATCATTTATTTCAGTTAATTATTGACTAAACCATAACTGCATTGGAATTTCCTAAGAAATTAATGTAACTAATTCATTTCTAAAAATAAATGATAAATAATTATGAAAAAAATAACTCATTTATATTTCAAAAGGACATATATGTCAAAAAATATGTTTTTCCATATCTCAATGATTTATAAATGTTAACGGTAATGAAGGTTCTTTTTTTTGTCTTTTTCCTTACTTAACTTTTAATATAGGGAAATTTCATGAACATGTGTCCCACTAACTCATAAATTAGAAACATAGTGGATATGGTCAAAATATTGGCATCTAATTTCTTTTTGGAAAGTGTCTCAGTCATTTTGGAACATAAATATTAAGGTTCAGTCTATTGTTATGTTTAATTTTACCATAATTTTTGTAATTTATTTAATTAATATTTATAATATATTTTTTAAAATTAATTCAATCTTATTTGACCATAAATTTAATATTTATTACAACCACATGTGTCCATTTTTACAAATTTAATTCATATAAGTGGAAAAATTAAATTTAATGTTAATCCCACAGATGTGGTGAGAAAGCGAGTTCTTAAAGTGAAAATATTCAAATGCGCCTTAAGATTTAATATCTAAATTCAATATAAAAATGATAAAATTGACCTAAATTGGATTAATATATTTTTAAATTATCTATTTTGACTTTAAAACCAATTTAATATATAATTTAACGTTAATACTTATTTAATCAAAAAATGATATTTTCTATTAAATTGCATTATTTTTCACTATTAATCAAAAAAAAAGAAACATCATAGAAAAATATCAAAAATTCCCCCAATGTAAATTTTGATATTCCAAATTTAAAAAATAATTTTATTTTTTCATATAAAAATAATAAATTTGTTAGAAATTATATGTAAAATAAGATTTCCATTAAAAGTATCAAAAACTATCTTTTAAAAAATATAGCTTTTTATGACTACAAACTAGATTTATTATTACTTATGCATATGAAAATTTTTGGATGGATGTAATTTTTTTATAAACTTGTGTAAAAAATAGATATATTTCTTTTAAAACCCACTAATATAACTTCTAGACGATGAATTCCTTATTAAATAATAATATTAACTATATATTAGTGTTTGGTAAGACTCGACCTTGTGTATATCACAAGTCATCAAAGGGAATCAATATTTTGTTCAATTAAATATAAACTTTCTGTTTCATGAGATCCAAGATAAACTGTGTATATTTTGTAACATTATTTATTAAATAATTAAAATTAAATTGAAATTAAAAATTTCATAAAATATCGAGATGTAACATCCAACCCCCTTTAAAATGAATTTCTCCCACAAAATTCATCTTGGTTACCCAATGATAAACATTTATATAATTCAGTTATTGAAATCCAAATCTTAAAAATAGTTAAAAAATAATCTTAAAATGGGATAGTGGAAAACATAAAGGTCACCAGAAGTTATGCATTTCTGGGATTCCACTAAGGGGGAACATAGGTGGGAATAGTTGAAACGCATAAATAATTATAGATGGTAATTGACGTCATCGATAAAAAGTTATTGAATGATAAATGGACTGTTAAGGCCCTAAAAACATAAATCTTTTATGATTGAAAAGGCCATAGTCTATTCAGAATGAGGGTACTAGGATGATAATTTTTCTTCAAGATCCTTCTCCTAGAGTTAAAGATTTAATTCATTATCTAGTCCAAGAGGAAATATATGTTCAGGATGAGTATAATTTCATCCTTTAATCAATTTTCACAAAAATCGCATCTTTTTTTTCTAAATGACGAGTATTTAAGATGAGATTTTAATTATTGAAGTACTAAAATCAACTTTTAAATACCACATATCTATAAAGGTATTATCAATCTATTCCAATTTTATTTAGAAAAAATTATTATCCCATGGTAATATAATTCCCAAAATATTTAGAACATAAAATAATACACTTAACATCAAAATTTAATAGTAATTTCCCCAATTGAATCAAAATTATTCCATATATAACTATCCTTAAGAATCATCGAAAATTCTCTAACTATGTTTGAAACAAAAATAATAAAAGGATATGATCATATATTCTTCAATGATAAATAATCCATCATTTCTCAGATAAAAGACCATATGTATTTCAAATAAACTTAATATTTACCTAAAAAAAGATATACTAACCCGAACATCTGGTTGGCTAGTGGTAGTCAATGAAAACCTTATCATCTTTTGATAAGGGGTTCAAGAATTATTTCCTTTCTAGGTGCTATGGGTTTTCATGAAGCACATGGGTTGTCTCTTTTTTTATTTAAACATGAAAACTAATCCTCCAAAAAAACATAATTTTTATCATAGGGGATGTAAATACCTTATCCCAAAAAAAAACTTCAAAAATATTTTTAAGCACTCATTGCTGAAAACATCAATGGGGTGTCTAATACTTTAAATATATTACTATACATAAGCTTATAGACCCCTGATGGTTTCTATAACTCATAATATAACCACACACGAAAACTTCCTAGTCTCTAAATTTAACAAAAATGACTATTGATACCAACTATAATAGCTCATGACCTGCACTGCTAGGCACTATGCTAAAATCTATAATTTTACATTCCACTCTATGATGCTAATCATTGTAACTAAAATTTTTCCACAAAAAACTTACAATATAAAATGTATTACTTGGATCACTTTCATATGGTAAGACCTTTTAGGTTTAGAGTTTTATAGAATTTAGAAAAAATATTTCATAGAAAACTCATATCAACTTGGACTCAGAAGTCGCAAAAAGTATATTTCTCCCATTTAACTAGTGTTTCCTTATCTTACAATAGGTCATCAACATCATTATTTAATACTTAATAAAAAGTAACCGTAATAAGGGTGATCTCAAATTCCCATCAAGGGAAAACATAAGAATTTTTTTATAAAAGTTTTATGGTTAATCCCTCTTTATTGAAAGAAAAGAAACCCCTTTTAATAGGAATGTGTAAATAGGGAAACCAAAGTATGATAGTAAAAAATCCATGAGAAAAATGGAAAAAAAGTCTAAATAATGTCCCGAAAGGTCAAAGAGAAGAAAACATCATGGAAATAAATAGTAAAAGCCCCATTTCCACTCCCCTCTAGAAATTGATATAGTGGAAATAGTCAAGATGAAGCGTCTCCCACCTACCAAGAAGTTTCATATTGAAATGGTGCTGAAGTTGTAGAAATGTGAGTCACAGAGCTAAGTCAAACTAGACATCCGATAATAGAATCATAGTGAATGGTCCTTCCATATTATAAAATAATTGAATCAAAAATCCAATTGACACTATAATTGTCTAGAAGTGTCTCAAGAAGGAAAATAACATCAGAGTAGCCGATAGTGCCTCATGAAGTGAAGTGACACCGAATTAGTTGAGAAGTGCATCATGATGCCAAATCACACCAGAGAAGTTGAGGTGTGTATCATGGTAGAAATGATACCAGATTAGACGATAAGGGCATCACGATGCCAAATCACACTAGAGTTGAAAATAAGAATATCACATAGACAAAAGAAGACACAACATGATTGAGTACCCATCCCACCCACAAGAAAGTGAAGGGATGGTCAGACTGTAGATTCCAGCACAACTACCAATCTTTGAAGATACCCACCTGACAACATAGTAAAGAAACCACGTATCCAACCTAATGCAATACAACATCAGACCGAGCATCTGAACCGAATGGAAAGACATAGTTCCTGTCCATCCAGCAAAGAATTGATAGCTAAAAGAGGATTTTCAACACACTCATCCAAATTTTGGGGATTCCCACCTAGTGACACCAACAAAAAGATTCACCGCACCAAATACGATAGAGAAAAAACCAAATCCATCCAATCACACCATCATGAAAATGAAAAAATGGTCCAAAAAATCTATACCAAATCCAAAAAAAAATCAAATTTGAAACTAGAACAGATACCCGAACCACCAATGCATGCCAACACTAATGGAGGAGTGTGTCCAAGACCGAATCGAAACATTAGAAAGAACCATTGAACTAGATCCATAGAATGCCTAGAAACCGAAAAAGGATAGATATAAAATGTAGGCCCTTCCTATCACCAGATTATGTTGGAATATTTACTTACCAAATGCATCGGCATCCAGGACATTGGATATGATGGTTAGAACAACTCGAAGAACTATCCAACATCGATGAAATCACTTGATCAAGCTGCGCCGTAGTTTTTCATCATTCGAGGAGGTCAGATCCTCAAAAGTATGGAAATATTCACACATAAATAACCACTTGACACCATTGAGTTGCCTCATACAAATGCCTAAACTAAGGGGGAACAGATCCGAGCATATTTGGAGAAAAGGTGGGACAGATCGACATATCCGAGAGCCATCAAAGTTGTCAAGACTGTCTGGTAAAGGGTAACGTCGATAGGGTAACAAGAGAAGTCTTCTGAGAATGTTTGAAAGAAACTTGACCCTATCTAACATTAGTGATAAATAATAAATGAGACCCTCTTTTTTCATATACGAGTCATGGAAGAAGCTCAAAATCATGGAGGAAATGCAAGCTATAGGTCCGTCATTCCGAGAGAATGTGAAGGCATTTTTCCCATAATAACTAGGAATAAAATGTCATCAATAATCATAAGACTATATAATGGAATGATGAATTAATAATAGTGTATGAGAAAATCCTAAAATAAATCAGACCCATCAATACCTGAACCATAAAATGAGAAAAAATTGAAAAGGAAAGAGTCATCATAATCAATAATCATGATTGATTTGATATCAATATCGATGATTAAAAACATTAGAAACATATAGTAAGAATAAATTAACACATAAAGGTACCTTGGGATATCATTATAATTTTCACGCTTACAAATATATTAAACATGTGGTTGACTTTCATACATGTCACTGTTACAAATGGAATAGACATACGACCAAATTCCTTACCCAATTCATTATAGGGTTATCATGAACCCACTCATCCTTGGTTTGTCAAGGAACTAGCCATCATTGGTGTATAATGTAATTACTCTTCAAATATAAATGTACCCTTGACAAATCATCACACATAATTATCCCATGGAAATGAAATTAGTTTAATAAAAATTTCTTCGAAACATGATTAACCCATGGAAAAGAAATGGGTTTAATAACAATATTTTTGAAACATGAGCAACCCATAGAAAATAAAAGGGTTAAATAATAATATTTGGAAACTTTATTAACCAATGGAAGGTAAAAGGGTTAAATAGAAATATTTTTGAAACAAACATAATCTATAAAATGAATGAAATGGGATGGTATCAATATAAAGTATCCTTAATGGAAGATAAGTCACAATAAGGGTAGTTCGTGTTGATAAAGGAAAATACCATTAAAATATCATTAAAACAATCTTTAAAAAAATAATATTTGTGCTCTTGGTATGGAAGAGGAGATTGGGGGGGGTAGAACTTTTTAATTTATTGTTAAATTTTTTTTTGTTGAGTTATATTAGTCTAAAAAGATGTAGTGGAAAGAAAACAATTAACATATGTGATTTCTAAGGAGGTCTAGATATCAAGATCCTAGTCCTCTCTTAAATATCTTCCCCTAATTAGGGATAATGGTATGCACTATATCCCTAATTTTTCAATATGAGTAATAACTCTATTAAAATAATTACAGGTATACCTTTTCCTCCTAGTGGTATAACCCCATATACCCTTTACATCAAGAGGTATAACCCCTACCTTTAAACGAAGTCACAACCTTCCTACCTTTTGTCTAGGAGGAATAACCTGACCATACTTTTGGATGGGAGGAATAACCCAATGAAATATTTTGGATGGGAAAAGATTACATTGGACTCTAAAATGCAATCATGATATTAGAAGAATTAAAAAGGAGAAAAAGAATGAAAAACAAATGAAACAAAAACTTGAGTAGATGTGAAGTAGTTCAATGCAGCTCTTATTATTTGATCACAATAGGTATGGAATATATTGATAATGATGATATACTATGATTCTAGAAAACTAAAAATCATTCGAAGAAATTTCTATTTTAATTCTATGAGATCAGTAGGGAATGCATGATCTTATTCTTATTGAATGAATTGTCGAATATGAAAATATAATTTGATCTAGATGGGAACATTTTTTTAATTCTTGAATAATTCTCCTGAATAATTAAATATGAGTTCTATAGGAGCATGTCGTTATCGAATCTCTACATGAAATTTGTTAGAGAATAATAAAAATAATATAACCATTATATTAATTTTGTTAAACTCATTCTGGACATAAAAAATTGTCAGAAAAAATATTATTAATGAAATATTAAAATAATTGTCTAATATTTTACATGTAATATTTATCAAAAATATCAAATATTAAAATTAAATGAAATAATAATAAAATATTATATATAATACATGCCGCAGAATGATGTGAAAAACGTAGCATCATAAATAATAATCTTCATGAGTCCTTATCATCGAAAAAATTATATAATTAATTTTAAACAACATTGCAAGTATATTTCATCATAATATATAAATCATTTAACAATGTAATTAAATTTAAAAAATTGACCGAAAAAATAGAAAATAAGGATTTTGGAGAGAAATTTTTCAACCAACGATGAGTCGTGACTCACCATTGGGAAAGTATGAAAGTTTCAAAACACAATTTTACATACCATTTCCATTTGAAGGAAAAATAAAATTATTTAATCAAAATGAAAAAAAATTCTAAGCATAATATCATCAAAGGGTTCATAGAGAGAAATGAAAATGACTCACCATTGGATGTCTAGTAGTGTCTCATGACCCACCGTTGGGTTCCAACATTGTCTCATGACTCACTGTCGGTTTCCAATGATGGCTCCCTAAAAAATTAAAAAAATTAATAAAATAAAAAATCAAAGTTTTAGATTAAAAACACATAACCAATAAAAATTTAGATATCATAAAATAATAAGATCAAATAATTTGATATTAAAAAAAATCAACTACCATATTTTTTGATGAAATAAAATTCCAGATGAATACAATTTAGAAAAAAAATGAACCCTTATAATAAATAATGTAAACATAAAACTCAATACATAAAAAAATTGAAATAGATTAATGAAATGTAAATAGTTCAATCAAGTAAAAAAATTATACATAAGAAGGTTGGATTCACTATAAGAGGAAGGGGATGTTACTACCAATGTCTTTTGAGAAACACATGAATAAAAATTATCATATGTAGTAGCTTGATGAAATAAAATTCAAATGACTTAAAATAGCAAGAAATGAGAAGATAAAACTTTTCGAAAAGACGAAAAGGAACAATAACACACCATTGTCAATTTCCAACGGCGTCAAAATGACATATTATTGTGAATTTACAACTATATAAAAATGACACACCATTGTGAATTTAAATTTTTGTTAAAATGAAATACCATTTTAAATTTCAACAGTGTCTAAAGGACACACATTTATTAAACAAAATAGTGTCAAAAATGAAAGAACATTGGTTTGGAAACCAATGACGACAAGATGAAAAATATGGGTTGAAATAAAACTGAATTATATTAGATAGAGAAACATGAGAAAACCCATATAGAAGAATATTTGGTCACCAAAGAATAGAATGGTTTCTATAGAAGTTATTATGACACTGATAGTTAACTATGAAATATGACTGAACTGACTACTATAATTTCATGAAGGACCCACTAGAAACAGATATAGAAATAAAAAATATTTTTAGAGGAGACTTGGCCACTAGAGAGGAAGGAAATCACTAGATGGCAGGGACTCACCAGTTGGTCTGTAATGGTGGAAGATGAACAGAATAGGAAACATGATGGAGTTTTAAAAAAATATTTAAGAGTTTAAAAGAATTGATTGCATGGGATATAAATAGAAAATGGATGTGAGATAAATGAATGAGATGAAGACAAAAAGGATTAGATGGTCATGGATGAACTCCAGTTGTCCCACATATAATATGAAATGTAGATGATGATCATTATATAACCCATATCACGATTCAGACATGCTGGAACAAATAACAGATCATACAAAATCACACATTGAAGGATTTTGGGAATTTGAGACCACTATATTGGGAAACACTGCTTGGGCCTTATACATGGGCTCTGGAACATTATGTGGGAACTTTGCCTATGCTAGGATTTGTGCAAGACATTGTGTGTTGGACCTCCCACGGGGTTGACATAAGGGTCTCCTTAAATGTGTGGTGAGGTTTGGTCTCAAAGAGGCTTACACAAAAGCCTAACTTTTAAATATCAAAATAAAATAAAGTAAAAAATATAACATAACAAATAATATATAAGAAATTAATTTCTAAACAAAATTCAATTTTATTAAATATTATACAATTGTAATTTATCAAAATAAAAATTTAAATGAAATATTTAGCACCTAATTACATACAGTATCTACCTTTTTATAAATTACAAAACATATTGTTTATTTAATTTTCAAACTCATTAAAAAAAAATTAAATCTCCAAAAACCCTCTGCATTTTTGAAAATTTTCAAAAAGTAAAATATTAAAATATATTGAATTATACCCAATAAAATAGTATTTATGAACGAAATAATAATATACATTTTTATCAAAAATTGATAGATAATTGTAGTGTTCAGATATACCCTATTATAAAAAGTAATCAAAATATAATAAAGAACATTATAATATAGAATACATAGAATAGACATTGAATATATTTATCAAAATAATAATAAAAAAATATAAACTAATATTATATAATACCCTATTCAAACTTTATTTTCTTAAATATAACATAATCCCATGGTTTAGTGAAAATATTAGCTAATTGATTCTCATTTGGGATAAAATCTAAGCCTATATCACATTTATTTACATGATCCCTTAGAAAATGAAATCTAACATCAATGTGTTTAGTTATT
The DNA here is from genome assembly GCA_963277665.1 of Viscum album. Lineage (NCBI taxonomy): Eukaryota > Viridiplantae > Streptophyta > Magnoliopsida > Santalales > Viscaceae > Viscum > Viscum album. The sequence continues at coordinate 2,022,965,263 of OY728127.1, forward strand.
GAGTGCTGAAGAGGATTTGTGGGAATAGAAATAAAACTAGTGTTATCATAGTAAATAAGAATTTTGTCAAAAATAAAATTGAAATGTTATAAATTTTTCTTTATCCAAATACTTTTTAACAATAACTATGAAAATAAACATATTAATTCTCAAGTTTTGATAGTGTTAATGATATTTGTTTTTTAGAAATCTAGGAAATTAAATTTTTTCCTAAAAAGTGACACATACCTGATGTACTTTTCTAGTGAAGTCTACAACCTCCAAAGATAGAGTTAGAGTAAGATAGTTAATCAAATACATTTTCATTTGAATTAAAAAAATCAGTTCTTAAAATTACATTGTTATACCTTACCCCAATTTTAACAACCTTAAGATGACTTTATTTGTGGTTATATTTATATCTAGCACACATACAAGAAACAAAAATAATATCTAGCCTTGAATCAATAAGGTATAGAAGACTTCCTATCATGCCACTATACTACTTATCAAAGATAGACTTTCCTAACTCATCTTTATCTAGTTTAGAGTTTGTGTTCATGGGGTTCTAATATTTTTACAAGAATAAAGTCCAATATTTTTATAAAGTTCCTTGGAATACTTGTATTTTTTTATGAAAAATCCATTTTTTATTTGAAAAATTTTAATACCCAGATTTTTTTTTAATTCTCCCGTTATACTCATGTCGAATTTATTTGTCATTAATTTTAAAAATTAATTACTTAATTTATTATTTATAGAACCAATGATTATGTCATCAATATAAATGTGTATAAAAATTATGTTATTTGAAAATCATTTTTTGAATAAATTTGGATCCACTTTACCCTTAAGAACATATTTTTGAATTAAAACCCAGTGAACCTTTCATACCAAGCTTGAGGAGCTTACTTAACATCATAAACATCTTTCGACAGGTTGAAAACATGATTTGTAAATTCATTAGTTTCAAAACTGAGGGGTTGTTTAAAATACCCCTCTTCTGAAATTACACTATTTAAAAAAGGACATTTTAAATCCATTTTAAATGTTTATAATTTTTTAAAACATGTAAAATATAATAAAAAATTAATGGCTTTTAATCAAGATACTGCTTCATATGAATCCTCAAAATCAATACCATATTCTTGAAGATATACTTGGGAAACTAACCATTCTTTATTTCTCACAATATTACCAGATTCATCAATTTGGTTTTGAAAAAACCATTTAGTTTATATTGAAATTCCATTTTTAGGTAACTCAACTAAATTACGAACATTATTTCTAGAAAAATTTTCATTTTCATCCTATATGGAAATAAACCAATAATAATCTTTCAAATAATATTTGATATTAATTGGTACTAAATCATATGCAAAGGTATAATTTTTACAGAAATTTAAAACATAATTTCTAGTTCTAATTCAAGATTCAACATTTCCTGTAACATTTTCTAGAGAATTATATTTGTGACATTTCCAAATTAAAGGTTAATATTGAGATGGTACATGACCCTTCTCAAATGATGAATTATATTTTTTAGGTTTATCTTTATGGAAGTTTAATTCATTAAATTATTCAGTATTATCAACAGAATCATTATTTTTTATCATTATTTTTAATGAATTTAACATGAAAAAAATCTTGCATTATTAAATTTCATTTATTATATACCCTATAATACTTACTATTATTAGACTATCCCAAAACCATACCTTATCCACTTTTTGAATCAAACTTTTCTACATTATCATTAGTATTCAAAATATAAAATTTATATCCAAAATCATTAAAATAACCAATTCTGGGGTTTTTATTTTTAAAAATTCCATAAAGATTTTTCTTTAGAAAAGGTCAAATAGGAACTCTATTTAAGATATAGAAATCAGTGTTAATAGATTCATCCCAAAAATATTTTGGAACATTGAATTAGTTAAGCATTGTTCATTTCATATATGTAATAGGTCGATTTTTCTTCTCTACAACATGATTCTGTTATGGTGTTCTAGGGTCTGAGAAATTATGAAAATGTCCATTATATTCAATTTTTTTTGTTTCAATTCACATCATACAAACTCTTCACCTTTTTCAATTATAATAGAATAAATTATATGACCATGTTTATTTTAAATTTTATTATATAATGTAAGAAAGTTTATTAATTTTTCAAATTTATGAGATAAGAAAATACTTCAAGTAAATCTATTATAATCATCTACAATTACAAAAAGTATATTTTAGAATATAAACTAATAGTTCTCATGGGTCCAAAAAGATCAAGGTGGAACATTTCTATACATCTTGCAATATTCATCATATTTATAGATCTAAAAGATTCATTATGCTTCATACCTTTTAGGTAAGAATAACATACATAGTACTTAAGTAGAATTGAATATTATATGTTTCACAACATGTTCATGTTTGGATAGTCATGTGACTTGATCACCCAATGTTCATGTAACATGTGACTTTGTTACTATTTAGGCATGTTTCCAATATAATAAATCAAACAGATGGTTGTTTTGGTACCTAGGCTAGTTTGGGTTTAACTAGATTAGTAGAAAAAAATTTGTACCTATAGAAATGTGAAACATTTACTGTATGGAAATATGGAGGAAAATATTTTATAAATAAAAGTCTTAGTATGACCTAAATACTGATTAAACTTTAATGAACATTTGTTTTCATAATTCCCTTTCATTTTAAAATTAATGTAGGTAACATTTTAAATAATACCATTTATTACATTAACAAAAGAAGCTCTATACATATGAGGAAACTGATTGCTATATCCAAAACCAATTTTATCATATTTGGTTTTGTTTTTAGAAATTATTTTATGAAATATATATTGGCCTAGAAAGAATATAGACAATGTTTTCATTAAACTCATGATTTCCTTTTTAATGTTTTCATTCTCTTTCTGAATAACTTCTACACCAACACATATTTTTGTATATAAACATGATCCATAATTTTTCAGTTTCTTATTTTCATGTACAAGAATATTTCATTAGTTTTCATGTATATCTAAATAATCAAAAACTAATTTAAATATTCTGTGTTGATCATCATCATTTTTAGAAAAGAAGTATTTTATTTTAACATTATCATCTTTTAATTTTAATAATTCAACATTTACAACCTTTTTCAATTCCGTATTATATAAAATAATATCATTCAGTTTTTTATTTTCTTCATTAATCTTCTTATTTTTTCTTTTCAATTCCTAGCATAATTCATCCATTCTTAAAATGACACTTTGAAATTTTCATTTAGAGAAATAAAATCTTTTATTTCTTTTTCTATATCAGATTCATTACCATATATGTAAGTATGGTTATAATATACCTAATTTATTGCAGAAGCCATCAGACACAGATTGGAAAAAAAATTTCCACTTAAAAAACATCACTTGAGTTTTACTATTCTGTACAACTCTATCTAGCATGATATGCCTTTGTTTGTTCCTTCTTTTATTATTTATCCTTTTATTATTGTTTTATCTTAGGACATTTTGATTTCACATTCCCCTTTTTCTTGTACTCATAAAATTTTAATTCTGAAGCATCATATTTACTGGTCTTACGTCTTTTACTACTTATTATGTCATAATTTGGACAATCACTTATTGGATTCTTCTTAAAGCCTCTCTTACCCTTCATGTACTTGTTAACACCTTTTGTGAAATTTTTAATTTCATCTTTCTCACATTCTTTTAACTCATAATCATAAGAATTAGTAATAACATTTACATTTTACTTGAATGTTATACCTTTTATCTTATCATGATCATTAGTATTATCATTCTTCACTTCTAACTCATATTGTAGTAAAAATACTATTATCACATCCAAGTAATATTCATTAAATTTATTTATTTCTTGAATATCCACTTTCTTTGAATTCCAACTTTTGTGTAGAGATCAAAGTAGTATTTCAATGATGGATTAATGCTTCATGGTTTCTCCCAAACAAAAAATGTTATTGACGATATTCATGAATCTATTGTACATATCATTTATAATCTCTTGTTTTGTCATCTAGAACTCTTGAAATTCATCTAAATGTATACCAAATTAGTTTACTACAACTTATTAGTACATTGGGGAGTAAATTTCAAAATCCTCCAAATGAAATATGCAGTCTTGAAAGATAAAATATGACTACAATTATTTCTAATAAATGAACACTATAATAAATTCACAACTTTGTAATTTAAAACACATTTAGAAGACCTATTACCAGAATGAGTTTTTAATTCAATATCAAGTAATTTACATGGTTTAGACATAATACTCCAATAGTTAAGACCATTATTCTTTAAAAATACCTCCATTCTATCTCTCTAGAAGACATAATCAATTTTGTTGAAGTGAGGTCATCTAAAATGATTCAACATCTCAAATTCTGGATTAGCCATAACAGAGCACTAACAATTGGTATCAGAGCTATATTACTCTTAAAAGATCATGGGGAAAGAAAAAAATTATCACAGTTTATTTTTATAGAGGTTCGGATATCGATATCCTAATACTCTCTTAAATATCCTCTACTCATCAAGGAGACTGGTATCCACTATATCCTTACTTTTGACTGGGATTAATAACCTGATTACAAAAATTACATACGTACCTTTTTACCTGGTGGTATATCCCCATATACATTTTTCACCTGGAGGTAAAACCCTTGATATTATACAAAGGCACAACCTTCCAACCTTTTGTTTTAGAGGAATAACCTAACCTTCATTTTGGATGGGAGGAATAACCTAATGATGGATTCTGGATGTCAAAAATTGGACTCTAGAATACAAACATGAGATTGGAAGAATTACAGTAGAGAGAAAGAATACAAATCACATGAAACATTAACTTAAGAAAATGATGAGGTAGTACGATGTAGCTCATATTCATTGATCATAATAGTCATGGAAGATATAGAATATGATGATCTTATGTGATCATGGAAAAATAAAAATTAGTTGAATAAGTATCTCCTTGAATTATTTGAGGCGAGTATGAATTGTATGATCATATTATCATTGAATAAATTATCAAATCTAAAAATCTCATTTTATCTGCACGGGTAATTTGTTTTTCTTGAAGCATTCCCTCGAAGCATTAAATCCTAGATCTACTAGAGTGTGTCATTTTCCAATCACAACATTATACTTTATAGAGAATAATAAAAAAAATATGACCATTATATTAATTTTATTGAAGTATTCTGGACAAAAAACATAGTTACATAAAATATTGTTAATTTAATATTAAAGGGATTGTTTTATATATTACTATTAATATTTAATAAAAAAATAAAAAAAAAAAAATAAATTAAATAATAATAAAATTATATATATAATACATGTAGTAGAATTATGTGAAAAATAGAGTGTTATAAGTAATTATCTACATGAGTCCATGTCATTGAAAAAAATGCTATATTTATTATTAAATAATTTTACTTGTTTATTTCATCCTAAAATATTAATCATATAAAAATGTAATTAAATTCAATAACTTTAACTAAAAATTAGAAAATATTTTATTTGGAAATTAATCATTCAACAAATGGTTTGTCATGACTCACCATAGGATGTCTAGCAGTGAGTTAGTGAAACACCGTTGTAAAAGTCTGGTGGTGTCAAAACATATTTTTATATACCATTTATATTTTAAAGAAAAATAAAATGATTTAGTGAAAACCAAAAACATTTACAAGAATAATATCATCAAAGGATTCAAAGAGAGTTCAATGACTCATATTTTCTCCAGTTTTATTTTTAAAAATTATAAGGGAAAATTCCGAAACTAGGTGCTAAGATGACGTGTGATTCCGATTCCTAGTGTTCCCAGAACGATATGATGAAAAATGTAATGTTTTTAATGAAGTATGGGAGTGGTTTTTATTTAAAATTGGATTAACATGTAAATTATTACCTAGATCAAAAATCCGTGGGAACCATTGAGTTCTTAAAAACGAATTTACCTTTGGTGGTTTCTAACATTGACCGGTATGGGTGAACTATGGAAGTTATAAATTAGACGTAATGGTCGTTAAAATATTTTAATAAAAATATATTATTTGATGTTGCATTGGTTTCTATTAATTACGTACTATTGTTAAGAATCCATGGTTATCGCTATAAACCTGGAAATTCCTATGAGGCAAGAAGATGGAAACCTCTTTGATGAAAGATGATAAACACCGGTGAATCAAAGATCGATAACGACACAAACCTCTATTATTCTTTAAGGAATGATCCAACCACAAGGTAGAATTTTTGATCACTTTTTGATATCCTATTTTCTCGTTCTTGAATTATAAGATGAACTTGGAGTAATCCACAAATATATTTTCTAGAAGATCGATTTTATGTTGTGGGAGGTAATATGTTAAGGGTTAGCGGGATTAAATCTAATCTGTTTCGAACCCAAATTCCTTAGATTTATATCATTATTCAAGAACACTTTGGTAATGATATTAAACCTTTTCTATCTGAATTTACATATATATTATACACATTATTCTCCATTGTAACATTGTGGTTCCTAGCTCGACATTTCTAGGTGGTTCTGAGTACGATTTAACCCCCTAGAGAAATGGAAATGCTGATCATGCCCAAATAAGTGAATATCAACACCTGATGATTGCGAATATGGTTCCGTTTCAAAAAATGGAGCACTAGAGAAATGTTGGTGACCCAAAGAACAAGGTACACTGGAGATAGTGCATGACGACACATGGTGGTACATGGTGAAAATCTCATGGGGTTGTGGCAGAGGATGGTAGCCACCCCAACAACGACCATGGGAGCAGGCAATGATGACCAAACCACACAGGCGGTGTAGTCAGATCGTGTATGGCCGACATCGGCGGAAGCCACAGGTAAAAACCAGGGGCTATAGTAGGAGGTCATAATGGTGGAAGTAGGATGTGGCATGGAGCCTCATCAGATGGAACCTGTGGGGGTGATGGGACTAGGAAGACAAGGCAGTCCAACCACATGAAACGTGGTTCGATGTTGTGTGGACTGGGTGAGATGTTTGGCCATGTGGTTGGACAACCGCATAGACTAGAGGGACATGGATAGGGTGGGCCATGTCCGACTAAGTAAAACTGGGCTACTCTTATGGTCCAGTGGCTCAACAGGTTGGGCCAGTTGAGAACGACTGGTTCAGTTCGGGTCAGCCGAACCGGGTTGGGTGGGGTCAATCGGATCGAGTAAGGTTGGCCCCATGACATACTAGATCCTTTTTAATAAATTAACTACATATTCCTAGTTTGAGGGCAATTTTAAGATCCATCTATGACATTGGAACCCTTGTGATGAGACAATCCTTTTAGATACTCAAATTTTGTTTTTGTGGAAGTTGGAATATAACATAATGTATCGAGGTATAGGTGCTCCTGGGGACTTTGTGATCTGGGTGACTATGTGATATGGGCGACTATGTGATCTTGGTGACTATGTTACTTGGGGGATGATAGACCCATTTATTCTCTATGCTCCATTGAAGCTCCATGCTCTATAGACGCTCCATATGACATTGATGACTTGAGCTCCATCACCGCTCTAGGCGCTCTTGATGCTCTCTATGCAATTGACACTCCATGCACCATCAACAATCCATGCGCCTTCAAAGCTCTGTGTTCTGTCTACACTTCAACAGTAATGGAGACTGAGAGGACTATGGAATAAAACTCAAAAAAGTATCTTTGTTCTTTAGACTTATACCTTTGTGAGCTGATCGTATTGACTACACTTCATATCTTTCCTTTGTGGTGTACTTCGTGTGATTCCCCTGTGGTGTTCTTTGTGTGTTTTCTTAGTGACTGTACTTCATGTTTTTCCCTTATAGTTTAATTTTTGTATTTATTGATGGTATTTTCTTTTTTTTCATGGTTTCCTACTGAGTTTTGTTTTACTCACCCCTAATCGGGCTTTTCCCAAACATGTATTGTCTTGTGCAGACAATCAACACTTTGACGAAGTTCTAGGTGGATCAGGAAAATGTGGTTCTTAAAGGTATTAGATAGATGTGGTTTTCTCATATGAATTCAGGAATCTATCCTACACCTACCCTTCTGGTAGGGTTTTATGCAGATGAGTTTCAGAAACTTATACATTAACTTTACATACTCTTTCTTTTGGTGGGCTTGTATTCTAGACCCACTTACATTCCATTTTTCCTACTTTTGTACTCGGTGGTTGGTGTCTTAGTGTATGAATTCATTTTTTACATAGTTTTTTGACATTTCAACATTTTCGGCTCGGACATGTGTGTGTGTGTGTAGGTACTTTAGAAAATGCCTCCTATTTGTGGGATATGCCTACTCAGTGCTAGTCGCTAGCCCTTGGCCCATCAAAGGTGGGCTTGGAGTAGTCCTAGCATGGGCCCCTCTAAGATGGGTCGTGATAGAGAGAAATACAAAATAACTCATAGTTGGATGTCCAATGGTTTCTCATGACTCATCATTGGGTTCCAATGATGTCTCATGATTCACCATTGGGTTCCAATGGTGGATCACTACAATCATAGAATTTTTTTAAAAGAAGAATGTAATATTTCATATTAAAAATACAAGATCAACAAAGATGAAGATATCAAAAAATAATTAGATCAAGTAAGTTGATATTAAATCAAATATACTACCAAGTTTTATGGGGAAAAATAATTATACATGATTAAATTTTAGAAAAAAAAATTAAACTCTAATAATAAAAAATAAGGATATCAAACTGAATCAAATATCAAAACAAAAATGAGTGAAATATATTAAATAAAATTAAATAGTTCAAAAAGGAATATTTTTTTTAAAAAAAATATGGAATAAGTCACTATAGGTATAATAATATGCTACTGCAAAAGTATTTTGTGAAACTAAAAAAGAAAAATGATCATATGAAGTAGATTAATGAAAGATACTTGGAATGAATTACAATATCAAGAAATGAACAAATGAAACATAACCAAAAGTGAAAAAAAATAACACACCATTTTAAATTTGAAACAATGTCAAAATGATAGACCATCATGAATTTCGAATGTTGTTAAAATGACAGACCATTGTGAATTTACAATGGTGTCAAAATGTTAGAACATTATAGATTTCAATGGTGTCTAAATGACACCCCATTTTTAAACACAGTATTGTAAAAAACGATACACCGTTGGTTCAAAAACCAATAGGGAAAAGATAAAACATAAAGGAGAAACTAAATGGTATTCTATTAGAATATTTTTTTAGAAAACTGAGTTTTTAGAAAAAAAAAATAGGTTCTCTAACTAAAGAGAGAATGAAGTGGGGTTTTAATAAAAACATTTTATACAACATTTATAGTACCAAATATTTGAAATTGGTAATAATAATTGAAAAAATTCATGAATAACTTGAGGATAGGAAAATTAAAGGGGTTTTAAACAATGTTTATTTAATTTTCATGAATGGAAATGAAATATCATTCAAATTCTTCTCGAGGAAAATAATATTTAAACATTTAAAAGTGTCCCATACTATATTGAATCATTTTAAATCATTAGACTCATAAAGTATTAAAATTAAATGAATGTTTTAAATACCATGAAGATAAAATTATTAAAGATATAATATATCAAAAGGGTTAGTAGATACACCAAACAATATAAGTAAGTCAGAAATATGAAATTTATATCGTAGATGTAAAAAGTGAGATGAATATTTCATACCTCAAGTTCCTTTTGTTGTGTTTGTTCTCTATATTCCTGAATAATAAATTTATGTTAATTATACAATTAATTCATATCATTTTCTAAGTTTATTATTACTTTTAGTCTAATTATAAATGAGTTATATACAATTAATTTATCAATAATGTTTATATTGGTTGTTTCGACCATATTGAGATTAGGTATCAAAACTGACTTTGATAGGTCAACTATGGTCAATGAGGTCACTACATAATCATGTATAGAATAATAATAAGGAATAAATTATAATATTTATACATAAATGATACTTTTTCAACCAATAATGAAATATGGTTAAGAAAAATGAACCAACGTTACAATCATGGAGACGGTAGGCCATACATACGCATAAGTAATGTTCCCATTTTTCAGTTATTAATATGGAAAGAGGTTAAGAAACATTATATATTTTGAGAATGATAATTATATAATAAATATCATTTTATTTAATAATATATACTTATATATAGAATTATTGTGATGTAAAAGGAATCACATTATGTTGAGGAGGTGGTAATCCGCACATCCACGACCGACGTTTTAACTTTTTAGTGTTTGAAAAGGGTAATAAATAAAATGACATATATTATTTACAAAATTATAATTAGTACATTAATTTGATATTTATTTAATTTTTGGAACACATGTATCTTTAAAACCATCCTTTATACATTTCTCATATAATGTGAATGAATCACATTACTTTAAGGAGGCGGTAGCCACACTTCCACAAATGATGTTATCGTATATATAAAAAATTTAATGTATAAATGTATGTGTTATAAAAGAATTAAATAATCCTAAAGAAATAATACATATCATATATATTATATATTAATAGTGTTTCCATCATCATTCCCAACCATGAATGTCAGTAAAGGAAAATGAATGACATCGTTTTGTGAGGCAACAATTCGTCGTACACATAAACGGTAAGTTTGTTACCCATTAGATTGAAGTGTATGTAAGTGTAGATTAAAACATTAGAAAAAAAATCTAAGTATATTTATGATACAAGTGTTATTATATAATTATATAATAAAAATATTTTTGGGGGTGGATAACTAAGATTACATAAAATAGTTTGAGGAAGAATGTTACCACATTTTCGTGTAACTCCTTTTTGTTTCTACCGAAGGTATTACTTGTATGGATTTTTTACAAATATGGAGATTCTATGTTAGTGGTAGGTATTTTGAGTATCTATTTGGTTAGATATTATTCATCCCAAAGTGGGTTGAGTTGTGTGAGGAAGTGGGAGGGTTAGTTTCCTTTTTATAGAGGAGGGGGAGTGAAAATATTGTAAATACCAAAAGGTATACATTATTGGGAGGAATCCCTTACCTAATGTGACTAAAAAAAGAAACAAATAATGGATTAAAGGTAAATTATCTTGCAAAAAACATCTAATACACTCAAATATCTAAATTTTTATAATTTTTTTCATTAACGTCTAAGTTTCTCCAATTTTATCGTTTTGGTTTTTATTAAAGTAACTATATTTATAACTTAAGTAATTTAAAAATTAATCCTAAATTATGGTGATATTTATTAGAAAATATAGACAAAATGAAATCTAAATATTTTAATAATTTTAAAAAATATTAATTTCAAGTGTTTTGGAAATTAATTTTAAAACAAGTGCATGTAAGACATCCAAATATTGCATTAACCCGGATTGTGCAAACAATGTTTTTACTCTCTATGGGTCAATATGTTAATTATAAAAGATATATTGGAATTTTAATATACCATTTTTTATATTTATTTAAACATAAAAATTAATTTTAATAATATTTTGTATTTAATAATTTTAATTTATTTTAAGAAATCACAATTATTGTAAAATTACATAAATTTAAATTTTGACATTATTTATTTAATTTTAATATGTAAATATAAAAAAAATCACAGGATTAATATTTTATAATTTCATAGATGTATAAAATGATATATTCATCTACAAAAACAATTAATCATAATACTTCAATCAATTTACTTCAGTTGTAATATTTATACTATCATTTATTTTAGTCAATTTTTAACTAAACAATCCCCGTGTTCACATTTCATAAGCAATTAATGTGACTAATTAATATATAAAAATTAATGATAAATAATTATGATAAAAATAACTCATTTATATTTCAAAAGGATATGTATAACCGAAAATATGATGTTTTTTCCATATCTCAAAATTTTATAATTGTTAAAGGTAAGGATGGTTCCTCTTTCTATCATTTTTCCTTACTTAACTTATCATATAGGGAACATTCATGAACATGTATTCTACTAACTCATAAAATTAGAACAAATATGGGATATGATCAAAATTTTGGAATCCAATTTCCTTTGTACAAGTATCTGATCCATTTTGGCCCTTTTGTTTATGGTTTATTCTATTGTCATGCTTAATTTCACCTTAATCATTGTAATTAATTTTAATTTCTTAGACTAATATTTTTCTCAAAAAAATTAGTTTATCTTATCAGAAAAAAATTGATACCAATTTTAACCATTTATGTCCATTTTTCAAATTCAATTAACTGAAGTGACAAAATGAAATTTAAATCTAATCACACAAACCTAGAACGAAAGAGTTTTTTTAAAGTAAAAATGTTCAAATGTTAATTAAGATTTAATATCTAAATTCAATATAAAAAAATAAAAATGACCTAAATTGAATTAATAGATTTACAGTTGATCTATTTTGACTCTAAAACAAATTTAAAATATAATTTAACATTAATAATTATTTAAATTGAATGGAATATTTCTATTAAAATGCAGTATTTTTCACTATTCATCATAAAATGAAACTTCTTAGAAAACTACCAAAAATTCACCCAATGTAAATTTTGATAATCAAATTTTAAAAGAAATTTTTTTCACATAAATATTATATAAGTTTCAAAAATTATATTTAAAATCGGTTCTCTATTAAAAGGAGGTAAAATAATCTTTTAAAAAAATATTCATTTTTATGCCAAAAAATTGTTTTTATTATTATTTTAAGCCTATAAAAGTTATTGGATGAATGTAAAAAAACAAAAATCATGTGTTAAAAAATATAGTTATATATATTCACACCCACCAAGAAAACTTTGATGTGATAACTTCCATATTAAATAATATTATCAATAATATATTATTGTTCGGTAAGACTCGAGCATGTATATATCACATGTTATTAAAGGGACTCGATAATGTTTGGAATGAAATATAATACTATTGTTTCTTTTGATTCAAGATAATCTAATTATTTTTTTGTAACAAAATCTATTATATAAATTATATTAAATTTAAAATATATATTTCATAAAATATCGGGATGTTACACTGGGTGTTACAAATGAGGTACAAAAAAAGGCTCCAACACCTAAAATAAAACTTAATGAGAATCAACTTTAGTTGTAAACTATAAATAAGGAATTTATCCCTTCATGAAACTCCATTTATTGAATCATCCTATCATAGGATAATTTGATCTTTCTTTTTTTGAACCATGAGTTCTCATATGATGATAATTGAATCTCTTCAAGATATTGACTTTGTAACTACCTTTGTTCTTATAAATGGGATTAAGGAAACTTTTACTCTTTTATATCACAATAATTGCAATGATTAACATCTATGGTTAGATAAAAATATTTTATAAAAAATAATCCACTTACTGATGGGAATTTTGAATCATGTCCTATAATTAAAAATTAAATCATCCTAAGAATTTATCAAATCATTCTTAGTAATCCACATAATTATTCCTAAAATTTAATTATACTGAATAGTTGATATTTTATATTGTCCATTTGTTTGGGGATGTTAAATTTTGGATGCTCTATTTGTTACCCTATACTTATGAAGGATGGAACCATGATTTTTTATTGTAAAAGTGTAACCCATATTCATTAATGATCACCATTAATAATATAAAATTTTAAAACATTGATCCTTCAAGAAATACAATACAACATAAGAAAAATCAATTAGTGTTCCCTTAGCTTCCATCTATTTTCAAATACAGTCATATGTGACTAGAATTTACAAGAAGAAAAATGAACTAGGAAATATACCCATACAATCAACACCCCATACATAAAAAATATATTAATATAATGTTGGTTTATGAGGATTATCATGTCAGTGTGTTGGTAAATTGTATAATATTTTGAAATAAAATGGGCATCATAGAAAACAATTGGCCAATATATTCCAAAATATAATATATTATTTACTGTCTGTTGGGGTCTAAAGGTTCCCCATAAGCAAGTGAGTGGAAAAATGAAAATCAAAATGAAACTAATGGCCAGTTTTAAACCCCATAATGATCTTTTCACTAAACATTCCCAAGAGGTAGGGATCATCCCACACATAAAACCTTGACTTACTCTTCAATTTTTTTAACATGATATTTGTTTAGGTTTACAATAAGATCAAAGGAAAGAAACTACTTAAGAAAAATCAACATACCAATTATGTGTACCTAAGAGAGAATAAATATTATTAGCTATAAAAGTGTCACAAATTGGTACATATCTAGGAGTATCATGCTCTAACATATAACTAATCATGATCATGTGGTCAGCCACTATGTTCTCAGACGCATTATTGTTCACAATCTCAATTTTAAACTCTTGAATTAAAAACATCCATCAGATAAATCCTGTATTTTCATCTGGAATCTTGACGAGGTACTAAAAAGTTGTGTGGTAACATAAAAAACTACATTTGAGAGGAAAATTTCAATAAAAAATCTAATGAAATTATAAAAATAAAAATATCATTTTCCATGGTCGTTGAAGTTCTAAGGATTGAATAACAACTAAGAGGGGGGGTGAATCAATGTTTTAATTTTTATAAGTTTCATAACTTTTAGAAACTTTACCCTTATAAATTTGAAGATTTATATACTTATGAAGCTATATTGATTACTCAGGCATGTAAAAGAATGTATGAAATAAAATCACACAAGATTTACATGGTTTTGCCTCAATCTCAGAACCTAAATCCTTTCTATAGACACTCCAATGGGTCTATGGAAATCCACTATTATGAAGAAGTGAATACAACTTGTGACAACTCCCATTAGACACCTTTTATATAATAATATGAATTATTCTACTGAATCCCATCAGTTTACAATGTTTTCTAATAAAACAATTGATAAAATAAAAAGAAAATGTCACTGTTGAAACTGCTGCACAAATGATTAATCCAATTTGGATGGATCTGATTCTCTCAATCCTATGATGTTGGATCTTTATTTTCACAATAAAATGATGTTGGATTCTGGATCTTATTTCTTTCAATACAATTATTCTATAATATGTATATTATTTCTTTCAATAAAATGGTGATGTAATTGGGATCTGATTTCTTTCAATACAATGTTTTCATAATTTGGATCTGATGTCTTTCAATAAAATGATGCTGTAATATAGATCTCATTTCTTTCAATACAATGATACTATAATCTGGTTCCTATTTCATTAAATATAATGTTTCTATAATCTGGATACAATTTATTTCAATAAAATGTTTATGTATTCTAGAACTGATTTCTTTCAATACAATGAACTCAATCTCAACCTGTAAAAAACTCAAATTCTTCTAGAATGTACAAAACAATTCTTCTTCAATTAGATGAGAACTTCCACTTCAATTTATCCAGAACTCCTCTATTCATGGTTGTATAGAAAATTCAACAATGAAATAATGAACCGAGGAAGTATTTATAGGAAACTAAGGAGACAATGGCGGGAAACATGAAATCTTTCCCACTTCCTCAAATTTCAAAACTCCAAAAATCACTCGCATTTAAGTATCCCATTTGAATTCATCAAACCTATTTAGCTTTATTTTTTGTTTTTTCAAAATTGAATGTAAAATTTGAACACTTTAAATATTTTTCATTATATGCCCATTAGGAATTATTTTTCAACTAATTACAATATGTTTCTTTCTCAGTCCATTACAATATTTTGATTAGCTTGGATACAGTTTTCAATATCCTTTGTCGTTAAAATATGGTTCTTATTTTCATATAATTATGGTTAATATTTTCCTAGAATGATGTTTATAATTCTCTAAAAATAGGTTATGATTTTCTATAGAAAGTTGATTACATTTCTCTCAGAATGCTGGTTATGATTCTCTCATAATTCTAGTTATGATTCTTTATAGAATGCGGGTAATGATTCTCTCAAAATTATGGTTATAATTCCCTCAGAATGCGGGTGAAGATTCTCTACAGAAATTTGGTTAAGATTCTCCTAGAATGCTGGTTACAATTCACTACAGAATGATGGTTATGATTCTCTGTAGAACACATATTATAATTCTCAGATTATGAAAATCTTATTTTTAAAATTAATTCTCAACTCTAAAATTCTTCAAATATCATTACCACTTCTTTAAAATATTTTATCATGAACGTTTTCATGACTTATGAGAAATTATTGATTATAAAAGCATCATCTTATATGGTTATAGAATTTATGAAAACTTTCTAACTACTAACTTCACTTTCTTCTCTAAAAAATCTTTAGAAAATTCATTATTTCTCAGTTTATAACAAAATAGAATCCCAGAAAATAATACATCCTCCCTGTGATTCTTTTTAATCTGATGAACAAAATACAATGCATATGGAACTGATTCATAAAAAATGAAACATTACGATACAAAAAGGCTAGTTTTAAAAAAAATACAAAAACTTTGTTATAACAAATTTTCACAAAGTTATATCAATATCCCCCATTTGATTTGTTGACAACCATTATTAACAACTTTTCCAACTCTTAGAAATTTCCCACAACTCATGTTTTGAAAATTTAATCAAAAATTGACAATCTCAAAATAGAGTGTCCTTATACCACACTATTGTATAATGTAATGTTTTTAAAGGAATTATATCCCTCTCTAGTAAGAAATTTTTTTGGACATGTAAAGATAAACTCTACTCACTTTTTTTTCTTACATCTTTTTTTATCTCCCCCATTATTTCATTTCAAACTTTATTTTTATTGAACTTTTATTTTTCTATCAATTTTATTTTTCACTCTATACCATTATATTATAATAATAGATTCATATTCAAAAATAATTAAGATAAGTACAACTTCATTCAAAGTATAATGTTGTTAATTTCTCTCCAATTTTTCAACACAATCCAAAGCATGGTGGGGTTGATTCCATACGCGGTTTAGGAAGACATGGGAGGAGGATAAACATGAAGTTTCATCCTCAATTCAATAATACTTTCCATATATATTTATTTTTTAAAGATATCCACAATATAATAATTTGTTGAAATATATTCCAGAAAAATATCTCCAACAACAACTTTCTATTTTATAAAGTGAAACTTTATATATATGTGTTTTGATATTCAATGTTGTACATGATTCTTAGAATGATCAATTTATCTCTGTTTATTTCAATGTATCTTTGATGGTTTAGAAAATTTTACATTAAAATATTTTAAATTAACTTTCATCCACAACATTTGATTAAAATCTTGAGTGGTTGCAACATATTCAAATTCAGATGTGCTCAACATTACTGAACTTTGTTTCTAACTATGCTAACTCACAAAACATTCACCTAGAAAACATGTTCCTACTGAGGTTGACTTTCTATCATCACAATATCCACTACAATCAATATTAGTATAACCAAGAAACTTCATCTCATAATTTCTTTTGTATAACAACCCATTTGAAGTCGTTCCTTTAACATGTCTCAAAATCCTAATTGTGACTGACATATGTGATTCTTTCATATTACTTTTATAACTGGCATATATAGCCACAACATATACTATTTTAGGCCTTTAAGATGAAAGGTAAATAAGATTTCCTATCAACTTTTGAAATTATTTATGATTCCCAATATTGATTTCAGATTCAACATGTTTTCGTAAGGTAAGAAATTTCAAAATTTCTTTCACAATTGGAATTTATTATCACATAATTCTCATGAATATTGATAAGAATTTTTTGAATTACATTAATTATTATTGGAAATCTCCAATTTACTCACTTCAAAATTCTAAAAAACATTTGTTAAGGATCTTGTATTTTTCATTAACATGACATCATATGAGTCTACGAACGTTTTTCAATGTTGTTTCCTACATTATTAACTTCTCCCATTTGGTGAATTACCCAGGAATTTTCCTTCCCCATCTTTCTTATCAAAATTTCCCAAATCTGAATTTTTGATCTTGAGAAAACATGGAATTCAAAAAACATTCAAGTATTTTATTGAAGGTTCTTATACTACATTTCACCAGGGGTTATGTTTGTTTTTGATCTCAACAAGTATCTATTTTGAATATTTATAACTGTACTAAAAAATTCTGTCCAAAATAATTTTGAATGTTTGTATTCTACCAACACACTTCTTCCCATCTCAACCAATCTTATATTATTTATTTTTTTCTACTCCATTTTTTATGTAGTATACAGAGAACTACACTGATTATTGATACCATGATTTCTTAAATAAAATTAGAATGTATTTTCTATGAATTTAGTAACATTATCTTTTATCAGCTTCTTGATGGGAACCCCTGATTCTTTTTCAACATCTTTTCTGAAAAATTGAACATTTAAATAGACTCTGACATGTCATTTATGAACATGATGTTCAACATCTAAGTGAAATCATCAATAAAAGTGATAATGTATAAATACCATTTTGTTTATTGTTGTCTAATAATACCATATAGATAATAATGAATAATCTCAAGTGGTATATTATATTGAATCTCAATTCTCTTTTGACTTTTGTTAGTCATCTATCCTTTTTGGAAAGTAATACAAACATCCTCATCTATTATTTTCCACTCTGGAAAATTCTAGACAAATTCATCTTTAGAATGTTTATTGATGGTTTTCTACCCATGGCTCCCAAGTCTTTGGTTACACAATTTTTTTTCATCTTCATCACTCAAGTAATTGGAGTTATTGAATACACCTATTTGAAATAAATTCCCTTTGGTTCATTATTTTTTATTGACTTTCCCATCATTCATACTTTTTATGATAAAAGAATCCTTTCAAAATATTACTTATTTTCCATCATCATAATGTTGAAATACACTGTGTAAGTTAGGTTTTAACCAATAAATATAGAAAAATTATTTAGATTTCAATTTCTCCTCTTTAATATCTTCCATACAAATTGTTATTATTTTTAAGGAAATGTCATTTCCAAATGTAATTAATCCTACATCATGACATTAAACAAGTTTAATGATTTTTATATCACATGTCATATGTGAACTAAAACCACTATCAAGAATCCCTAGTTTGTTCCTCTTACTTTCCTTCAAAGATGTCTCAACACCAAAATCTCTTTCCTCAACTTTCTTATTTTCATATTTCTTTTATTTTATATCCAAAAAAAATTGTTCTAGAAGGGCGGTCATACATCATTAAGCATGATGAAAAGATTGATCACATATTCCATAAAATTCTTCAGATATTCTAATTGAATCTTTGTTGGAATAATTCTTACATCTTGAGAGTTCACCTTTCCAATTTCTTGTGAGTTAGTAGAGTTTCTCATTCTTATTTCACAATTTATTCCACTTTCCTCAAAACATCTTTTGGGTAGAGATAAGTAGTTCCAAAAATTATAATACCATAACCAATAGGTTCCAAAACACTAGCAATAGCCTTCAATTCTTGATTTTCTATTCAAGAATGATATTTCTTTATAGAAACATTGTTGAGTTTGGTAACTTCTTTCAGCTCTAACATACTTATGATGTAGACCATCTTTTCTTTTGAGTGAGTTTTATACTATTGTAGAATTAATATATTTCTCACTTCCTTCATCCACCCAATATTTACCAATAAATTTTCTAGAACCTAAAATGATAAAAGAATCAAATAAAACATTATTTTTGGTAATATAAAATTTCACTGATTCTCATAATGATCCATCTCTGAAACTTTAGAAGTCTCGGCTTTAACTTCCATAGCGTTGATGAAGTTTTCAATCATCTTTATCAAGGTATATCTAGAAATAATAATTTTTGATTGCAACCTGTAAACCTTTTCTTCCTTAGCTTTAAGCTTCATTCCAATATTTTCAATCATATTTCCCTTTTTAGTAATTCTATGCTTGTAACTTAAAATTTCATGAATGTATTCTTCCTCCTACTTAATAAAAGATCTTCTTCCTTAAAAACATCATAAAATTCTTTATATATTAATCTAATTTATTTTTTAAGAGTTATCTTTCTCTCAAGATATGAAACAAGTTCAATTCTGTGCTGATACTCTATATATGATTCTTCACCACCTTATTCACTCTCTAATGAACTTTTTTTCTCATCTTTTGTAATGAAGGTTATGTATTTCTCTGAACTTTCATCTTCAGAAGAATCATTATCCATTGAGTCTGATTTAAATTTATTACTCAACATACTAATTTTGTTTTTAGTAAAAATCTTCTTGTGTATGTTGTAAGAATTTTCTTTCTTATCATTTTTGTTCGACTACTCACATTGAGGTTTTTCATTGGAATCATCTTGATATTCTCAAACATTATTATTGGGGAACTTCATAGAAAATATTCTTATTCCACCACGCTCAAACAATTACAGAGGAAGTAGAACTCTATACTATGATCTTCCTCTTCAATAGTTCTTAAGTATAAGAGACATCAATTTTTTATTCATCTCATCATCCTCTTTATCTTCAGACTCATAAGGATAAGCCTCTTCAACATCTTGGATTTTCATCTTTCTCATAGCATCAAAATCCATTTCATCTTTCATATTATTTTTAAACATTGGGGATTTCCTCATTTACTATGAAACAATAATGTTATGAAATTCTTCAAGAGATAAGACATCATTATCTTCAAAAGAATAAAATTTAAAATCCCACATAGTAGGAAATTTTATCATAAGTTACATCACAATTGTCGAGTTTAACAAAACATCTCTAAATCCCCTGATGTTACAAGGAATTTCATTTAATTGGGTGAAGTATTCTTTAGTTTTTTCTTCATCTCTCATTCTAATGTCTTCACACTTACTATGCCAGATTTGCAGCTTTGCTTCCTTAACATTTTAATTTCCTTTGAAAACACTTTCCAAATTATCCCACTTACTTTTTGATGTTTTGAGACCCATCACCTTTTGATTATCATTTTTTGATAAGTACATGATAATATCATTTCTAGCCTTTCCATAAAGTTCTATATTAATCATATCAACAAACGTCATTAGTGTATCTTTTTCAATAGGTATACGACCAATAGTAGCAACATCTAAAACATAAAGGAAAATAGATATGAGATAAGGAATCATCGAATTTTTCCATTTGTAATAATTTTTCAATCAAATGTAGGAATTCCACTACTATTGAAAAAAGTGTTATTATCCATGATAAGGATTCAACAGGGGAACCTAAACCCTCTAATAACAATTGAAGATCCAAGGATAAAATAACAACTGAGAAGGGGGGGTTGATCAATTGATTAATTTTTATATGTTTCAAAACTTCTAAATACTAAACCCCTATAACATGTTAAGATTTATATCCTTAAAAACTTTTATTGAATGATAATGCATAAAAAATAAGGTATAAAAGAAATTAACACAATATTTTCAAGGTTCACCCTCAATGTGAGAACCTACGTCCTTGCCATAGCCACTCTCTGGAGTCTATTGAAATCTAATATTATGAATTAGTGAATAAAACTTGTGACAACTCCCATTAGACGCATTCTATCACCTGATCATGAATGATTTTACTGAATCTTGTTAGTTTAAAATTTTTTCTTTTAAAAAACTAATCCAATAAGTATAATAAATTCTTTATTGAAACTCCTCCACAAATGCTCAGTCCAAAAACCCACTCCGATTTTTCTTGATCTGATTATCTCAATCTGATGTCACTAGATCCTAATTTTATCAATAAAAGTATGCTAGATTATATATCCTATTTCTTTCAATACAATTATTATTTAATATGGATCCAATTTATTTCAATACAATGATGCTGTAATTTGGATCATATTTCTTTCAATACATTACCGGTGTAATATGGATCTGATTTCTTTAAATATAATGATGATGTAATCTAGATCCTATTTGTTTCAATACAATGTTGCTGTAATCTGGATATGATTTCTTTCAATACATTACAATTTTAATATGGATGAGATTTCATTCAATACAATGATGATGTATTATGGATCTTATTTCATTCAATACAATGAACTCAAACTCAATATGTAAAAAACTAAAACACTGTTGGAATTCTCAAAATAATTCTCCTTCAATTAGATGGGAAATTCCACATCAATTTCTCCAACACTCCACATTTTACACGTGTATATAAAATTCAAAAAATAAACTAATGATATAAGGAAGTATTTATATGTTACTCAGGAAAAAAAGTCAGAAACATGAAATCATTCCCACTTCCTCAAATCTAAAAAATCAGAAAATATATCACATTTAAACATTATCTTGGACTTCATTAAACCTCCTTAGATTTCTTTGAGACTTTTGAAAATGTTAATTTCATGTCTGGACACTTTAATTCTTCTTCATAATCAGATCATTATGAATTATTTTCCAACATATTACAATGTGTTTCTTTCTAAAGACATTACAATATTTGTATTAGCCTAGATACAGTTATTAGTATCCATTCTGCTTTCTATCTCTTTCTAATTTTCATATAATGGTGGTTATGATCTTCATAAAATACTGGTTATGATTCTCTAAAAAATGTGGTTAAAAATCTATAGAGAAAGTCAATTACGATTATCTCATAATTCTAGAAATAATTCCCTCAGAATGTTGGTTACAATTATTTGAAAAATGATGGTTGCGATTCTATCATAATTCTCATTACTATTCTCCTAAAATGCAGGTTATGACTCTCTATAGAAATCTAGTTACTATTCTATCAGAATATTGGTTACGATTCTCTGCAAAATGATGGTTATGATTCTATACAGAATGATGGATACGAATTTATGATTAAGAAAATTTCATTATGAAAATTCATTTTTCATCTCTTAATTTTTTCAAACATCTTCATCATTTCAAAAAAATATTTTATCATGAATGTTTTAATGAATTATGTGAACTTATTGATAAAAAAAGAAGCATCTGGTTTTTTTAGAATGTATGAATGCTTTATAACTCCTAAAATCACTTTCTTCTCTCAAAACACCTCAGAAACAACATTATTTCTCTGATTATATCATATATAGACTCCTTGAAAACAATAAAACCTACCTCTGATTCTTTTGAATCTTATAAACTGAACACAATGCATATAGATCTGATTCCTAGAAAAGAAAACATTCTGATACAAAAAGTTTAGTTGTCAAAAAATAAAAGAACCTTTTTATAAAAAATTATCACAATGGTATTTCAGTCATCTTACATGAATAATAAGAAATAAAATTTATATGTCCATACACCCTTTGTCGAAATGTGTCTCCAAGTATGAAATTTTATTCATTAGAGAAAATATTTAATTGAATCTCCTTCCACAAGGGCTATATGTTGGAGGATGTGGTGATGAATTTATTTAATACATAAAAGTTTTCCCTGGTAATATTATCAAAAATGAAATTATATCCCTTTTACTTTAGTAAATATAAGGGTATAATAATCCTAATTAAGTGTATTTTGAAACATTGATAAAAAATATATGTACTAGGAAAGATCTAACATCATGCACACACACACACATATGTGATATGATCATTCAGAAATATTTTACATATTAGATCTATCCACCTTAATACCATGCATAGAAATGACATGACCTACGTCAATGCATTTATCTACCCTGAAATAAAAAATTTCAATGTTTAAAACCATGTTTTTCTCAATATAATAATGAAAAATATTTCTCAAAATTCAAATACACTAATCATATGAGGATCCATAAACCATAAATTCATCCATGAATACCTCTATACAGGTCTCATGTAGATTAAAAAAGACACCCCCTATATATATATTGAAGATAATTAGAGAATGATTATGTAAAAATGGAATACTTTAGTAAGAGAATGTATAAAAAAATATATGAATATCATATTTTATTGGGCCTTTAGTGAAATAGGATGATTGAGTGGTAGGGTTTGATGAAGATTCAACCCTTTCAAAATAGGAATGTTTAAAAACTTGTTTAAAATTATTTATAGATATTAGAAAACTGTTTTCAAGTTATTGAATAAGTTTATAGAATATGTGACCAAATGGGTCACCATACTAATAAATGACTCATCCTTATACCAACCAAATAGATTATAAATTACAATGCTAAAAAAATCATATGATGAAGAGTTTATGTAAGGTAAAATAATTGATAATTAAAGTGTATCTAAAAGCATCAAAATGGGATAATCCAAGGATTATTTATATTGTATGTTCTATTATGATCATAGATTAAAAACAACTAAATGATGTTAAAATTGAGATAATAATTCTCAATGACCTTTGAAAATAATGGGTCACTAAAATAAATGTTTTTTATAAGTTTTTATTGGAAAATATCAATTCATGTTCAATAACACTTTATTTTTTTATTGGATGAATCAAAATATTCTTAGCGTGTCTTAGTTATGTGTTGTTCACAATGAAGACTTATTTTTGAAGGGTGGGTTTCTAGTGATGTGTTGGAATGATGGATTTATTTTTAATATAGAAAATAAAAAAAAAGGTGTAATATTTTTTAAGTGTGTGAAATTGGATATTCGTCTTACTTAATAATGAAATAATAAAATTAACCTTGGCATAAAAGTCTTGTTCATATAGAAAAAGAAAATCTGAGAAATCTTACCAGATGAGATAATAGTCATTATTGTTACAATAAAAAATATATATAGGAATTGGATGTGTTATTCATGCCAAAACATAATGGCTTCTAATTCACGACATAATAAGTTAGAGATTCAATCTTCTCATCCATCATAGTTTATCCATTAATAATTTTTTGGGCACAAGATGAAGAAATAAAAAAATGAGATAGGTATTTTATTCTATTTTTGGATGAATTTAATCAATTTTTTATGAAACATATATCATAAACTCTAAGAATGTTTATTTATTTTAAAATAAATGTTGAAATGGATTTTAGTTTCCTTTAAAGAAGATTCAAGCCGATAATGGAACTGAATACACAAGTGGAATATTATATTCTTATCTTTAGAATCCTAGTATTAAACAAGCATTAATTATTCAATATTCACCAAAACATTGTTCATCTAATTGTAATAAAATATGTTTAGTGGGGATGAATCATACTATATTGACATAGCATTATACATCTCTATATTTTTGGAGACAATACTTTGGAGAAATAGTTATTTTCAAAATATTTTCTCATACCTGAAAAATTCATATATGTCCCTATATGATATTTATTATAGAAAATAACCCTGTTTTAAGTGCCATAAAGTGTTTTATGGCCCCTACATTATCAATGTTAAAGGTGAAAATATGGGCATGTTTGAATAAAGAGTTTTGGATGATATCTTTCAATATTATTATCCCATAAAAATTATTTCACAACTATGTCACAGATATAAATAAGATTATTAATAATACTAATTTGAAGGTGATAGAACACACAATTAAAGAAATAACATATGAGTATGTAAGTTTTAGAAGTGTTGGAGATGAATATATCTTTATCAGAAAACCAGAATAAGTTTTTAAAAATGATGAAAGTGTGGAAGATGGATAAAAAGGTTTATCTATTTTAAGTAATGATGAAAACCTCATTCTTATCATACAAGGCCAGTAGGATTGTTGGAGGTCCAAAACATCATTGTGGATTGATTAAAATAAGTTAAATCTAAGTGAAATTTGCGATTAACCTCACATAACTCAATATATTCACTAGTTGAACATAGTGATGTTGAAAAAGAATTATAACATCAAGAGTGGGTTCATTACACTAATAACTAATTGAAAATAATTGTGAAGAATGCATCTTGAAATTTGGTACCGAATCTATAAGATATAAATTTTTTTTGAAATAAATGGTTATTCTAGAATAAGTTGAATTAGAAGGGAGAACTTGTGAGAAAAAAAGAAAGGATTGTGTTTAAAGGGTATTATCAAGTGAAAGGAATTTATTTTTATACAGCCTTTTCACCATTGTAAAGGATGGTAACTATAAGGACATTTTATTCTATTGTTTCCCAAAGGAAATACAAGATATTCCAAATGTATTTAAAGTTAAACATCCTCAATGATGACTTGGAAGAAGATGTTTATTTTACGAAACATAATAGATTATTTCTTCGTGAAGAAGAGGATTATATTCATTTGATAAAGATGGGTTTATATGGGTTAAAATAATCCCCAGGATGTTAGTATTTTAAAAAAATCCTACATAAAAATGTAAAAGTTTAAAATCATAATAGTAAACAATAGCATCTAGATCAAAAATGAAAAAGGAGTATCTCTCATTTCAATTGTTTTGGTATATGATATTATATTTTCTAGAAATAATATAGGTTTTTGGGAATATTTTTATTTATAGATTAATAAGTTATTTTAAATTTCTATATTTGTTGAGATGTTATATTTTATGGGTTTACAAATATCATAAAAAAAATATTATAATTTTTTTTCTGAAGAAAAATTTTATGAGGACATTTTAAAAAAGTTTGAAGTCGATGATTCAAAGATGTGTGCACACCCATTTCCATGGGAACTAGTTTTTTTAAATATATATAATCAGAGGAAGTTGATCTAAGAGAATTATGAAATCTTATTAGAAGTTTTTTAAACTTTACAGGTTCAAGGTTGGATGAGGTCTGTGTTATTAGACATTATTCGAGATATCATAGTGCACTAAAAGGTCCCACATCATTCATAAAATATGGATTATTTATTATATGAAAGGTTCAATTGAATTTGGGTTGAAATATTAAATAAAAAGTATTATACGATATGTTTATATTTTTAGTTAAATATTGGGAATGGAATATTGATGACATAATATCCACATACGAGGGAGTTGTTTTCCTAGGTGATAGGTATGTATGTTGGAAAACTATAAATAAAATTTCTATTACTCTTAGTAATATTGATGTAGAGTATATAAATACCACAAAATCTATAACTAAACTTTTGTGGAAGATAATTCAGGTGGAAGATCTTAAATTAGAGATGAAATCACCATGCCCATGGGATGTGTTAATCAAATTTCTATTAATCTTTCAATGAATATAGTTAAACATTCAATGTAAATGAACATTGACATAACATATCAATTTATCAAAGATATTTTGTAAAATAATGAGTTAAAGATGAAATTTATTCCAACATAAGAGAAAGTTCCTTATATTTTTATTAAACCATTTCCAAAGGATGGTTTTCAATGTTTGTGGTTGATGATAGGAGTTCAACTTCATCCTTTTCAAGGACATGTTATGGTTATTAATTAAAATTTTGTAATCCTGTTATTGGGATTCTATTTGTCAAATCGGTATAAAAATAAATGAGAACAATAATCAATTTATTCTTTTATGTATCTAAAAAGGGCGAGTTCACCATTTTCAAATGAATCCATTGATATGTGTTTAGTTAATGGGGATATATCAGTATTTAGGGATACATTTATTTTGATAGATATTTATAAAAATTTATAGGATGTTAAATTTTCAAAGTGTTATTATGTAAAAAAATATAATTTGTTTATAGTAAACTAAAAATCTAAACTTTATTTACCAAATCTTGAATGTGTGAATTATTTTTATAACCAATGAATTGTTCTAATAGTTTTGTGAGAATTATTGTAGGAGTTTATAATTTACATGTTCTATGAAAATATATGATAATTTGAAGTATTATTTATCCTCAAGTTATATCTAAATGACATTTTTTGTGGTATCGAAAGTTGAGAAAAGTTAACAATTTCAAAGTAATATCAAATGGATCAAATTCAGTGATGGTTTGTATGTAAATAACTATTTTTTAGACTAAATGGTATTATTATTCATTGTTATAGTTTTACTCATTGGGTTTTCTCAATTTTTCTAATAATTAATGAATAATGATTTATTTATTTTTTGTTTTGTTTAATAGTGATTTATGTTCCCTAGTTTCCACCAAAATCCAAAGGGAGATGTTGTTGAACCCAAAAGAAATATTTGGGAAACTTTTAAAGATAATGAGGAATAAATTGTGAGGTGAGGATGACATTGAATTTTATATGGTTAATGTGTGGTGATTATTTGTGAACATGTATATCCTATTCAAACTCACATGATATAATATTTATAAAGAGACATAATTTTTTTCATGAGTTTTTGGAATAAATTATGATAATTGTTGTTATGATATGTATTTCTATGAAGGTGATACAAATATGTATAGAGATGTTCTTATTACATATTAATAATGGACCATACATGGTTAAAGGAGTTGTATACTATCCATGGTTATAAAAGAAATGTATAAGTTATATTACAATGAATAAAGTAGGTACAAAGTCTTGGTGAATTGTTAAAGAATGTGGTAGAATATATCCTTGTGTTACATATCATGTTGGATACTAAAATTCATAATAAAACAACCTAGATTAAGGTCGTAATGATTAATAGTTAATATGGAATGATAAGGAAGTATACATATATGATATACTATGTCTTGTGTGTTCACGAGATAGAAAGTAATTGGGGACAAGCAAAATGATTTTAGGAATTATTAAAAAAAATTCCTTGAATAATTTGTAGTTGTTATAAGGTGATTGAAAATTATTGAGAATGAAATAATTGATCTAATGTGATTCTAAGAATATTTGAAGGAAACATAGGAAAATTTCTAAGTCCAAATTTATGTAAGGGGATCTACATGTATGTGTGTTCACATATGGAGATTCACACATGTGAGTCCATAGAAAATTCATCTATATATGGGAATCAATAACTGGTTCATCGATGTAAGAATTTCGTAATAACATTTTGTAACCACGTATATAGATGGATGTAAAGGGATACACATAAGAGTCTTTAATTAAAGATGATCCATGGAAGAGTGGTGGTTGACCTATGGGGATCCAATGTTAGAGATTGACATAAGGAGATCATTATAAGGTTTTAAATTATCCATATATTGTTTTTTATGAATTTTATAATTAATAATTTTAAATAAAATATTATTTATAATGATGTAGAAGTTGTTTGTTCATTGATTAAACATAAGAGAAATGGTATTTTTTATTCAATAATTGAAAAAATAAGATTAAAACTATAAAAAAGAGTAGTGTCAAAGCTGAAGAAGTGGTTACTATTGTAATTTCTAAGTCATATTGAATTCATTGTCGTGACACTTCAGTGACCTTGAATAATATTCGAAAATAAGAAGAAGAAGAAGTTTGATGAAGAATATGTTGAAAATATATAGAATGAAGATATTAATTTTAAGTAAAACTCATAGAATCTGTCCATAAGCATGGTTAGTATCCATCTCTATCAACCTTAGCACCTATATTATTTATATAATATATAAAACGATCCTATCACTATGGTAACACTTTTCCTATCCATATACACTAGATTAAAAATAAAATAAATTATTTCCGAAACATTAGAGAAACTTCACATCAAACGAAAAACATTATATCCTACAAATTTGAATAGGATTTATGTGTTCAAAATAGAAGAAAACACATTAATGATATCTAATTTTATTTCCTCCTCACTTCCCACCTTATTTCATATAATAATTAACAATATCTCCAAAATAATTATTGGGCTTAGAAAATTATTATCAATAATAACTATAAAATTTTGACCACCCAAAAATTATGAATATTAGATATTTGGTTAAGATATCAGGTTTTATAATGTGATTTGGTTCAATATGGATAGAAACATCAATATAACAAAAATATTTAAACAATTAACATATATATTATTATTTTCCTCATCAAATCCCAAACTAATACATCAGATCCATTAACCTACTAATCTACCATTTCTTAATTAGAAAGGACATGCTCAGAATCAGAATATAAATCCACATAAAAATCCAAACCAAAACAGTTTTGCTCATAAAAATCAATATTATATATAATATTAGACATCAAACCAACACCAATGCTCATATTCTCCCTAGTTATTAAAAAATTAAAATAAGAGGGGGTTTTATTAGTTAGGTTAAAATAAGAGACAAAAAAAGCAAAATCTTATTCCATAGTGTACTTAATGGTTTCTAAATTAATAAATTCCAACATTTTATCATAAAAATAAATAAAAAGAATACCCTCATGATAATTTATTATTTTTTATATGTTTTAAGTAATTTATTACATTATATAATTAAATAATGGGAATGTACATGATTATCATCCATGATAAGGAAGTAATAATGTAAAAGAAAGATGAAGTATCCTAACTAATAAAGTATATCCTCAAGGTCTCATATGAGATATGTCATATCTCAATTCACTGATCTCACAACCACCCTTTTAATTTATAGGTCACTAATATATTAATATGATAAAATATAGTGTGTAATTACGTTTATAGAATCACCCAAATCACATGAAGCATAATAGTAATGTAAATCACATATTGTGTATGTTACTGTGAATGTACTATAATCTTCACACTTTCTAGTCAATTCCATTGTTGGTATGATGAGTTTTGTTGTATTTTTCCTAAGAATAATTTACTCATTGCGATTTACAAAACTTTTATACATATTTATTTTTTTAGAAAAGTAACACAATTTATAATTTAATTTATTTCATCAATTAGGGGTATATTGATCCCAACTGTCATGATTGTGTCAGAACCTTGTTTTCATCAATTATTTTTCCAAATTATTGTGTCTCAAAATTTTATTTTTAAATTGAATAGATTTAGTTGGAAACACATAAATATTTGATTTACCCTTATCATCCCCTATAGATACTCATAAATTAGGAATGATAATTCTTGATTGATTTGGTGAAGCTTAGTGAACTAGTTTGAATATATGTCTCTGTTGTCTAATTCCAACATCTTAAAGTGATGGAACCATAATTCCTTAGGTTGATGATTTTCTCTACTATGAAATTCATAACCTTGGTCTTTATTTCACATTTTAAAACAATTAATTACATAAAATTACATTTAACACAACATAGAAGATCCAGATATATAGTGTCTTTGGGAAATTAGGTACATTACATAACAACATAAAACATGAAAAGGAACTTGTTTATTGAAAAATTATTTAACATTAAAAAAAATTCCTTTGTACTTAACAGTTAATGGTATAACCTGAGAACATACATATGAAAGGGGTGATATTTAAAGACTAGTAAAGGAATAGAAAAGAAAAAACCTGAAGAAGACATATATTTTAGATAATAGGCATATCAATAGAGCATAATATAAATATGAATAATAAGGCATGATATAACATGATAATCATAACATGGGAAATGTGAAAAATTCTTAGAACACTTATTCATAAAAACAGTTCTAGGATAAAACTACCAATAACTAATTGTGGAAAAAGTCCCATAAAGGAATCAGGTAAACCCCCTATCCCAACATGACTTATCATGATACTAAACATTACCCAATTCATTGGAGAGCAATCATGGCACACCCTTCATAATGATTTCATTCTCATGATTATGTGTGCCATGCAGATCATATAACATGTATTCATTCTACACCATAATTTATTCCATGGTCAAGGAATGTGGAATTCATACATTTAAGTCTCTAATAAATAATTATATGTTCTTAATGGTGAATACCATTGATATAAAAATAGGTATGATATTCACAACTCAATTGTTTTGGAATGGAAAATTGTGGGGCAATTTCGGCAGCACAACGACATCACATAAAAATTCATAAAATGTATTTATGAGAGATATAGGGGTATCTAATCATTTATACATGAATTGTAAAGTAAGGGTTACATGGAAATTCATGTCGCAACATAAAGAATTGGATATATATTGGGCATCATAATAAATAATCTTGAAGAAAGAGGAGAAAGGAAATAACCCATACAACATTTCGGCATGGTAACATGTGTCCATAGGGGTTTATAGGAGGGATAAATGAGAGAGAAATGGGATCTCATAATATATACATAAAAAGGAATGTAAGGGGGATATGTAATAACATATCCCAACAGAAGAAAAAATAAATTAAAATGCATAACATTAAAAGGAGTTCTTAATAGAAGAGTGAAAGATTAATTACTTGAATATGTAACTCCAAAGGCTTGGGAGGAGATTATTGAGATCTTAGTGAACATTGGGAGGACTTTAGGGAGTATATAGAAGAGTATGACTGTGATCCAATGTTTTTAGTGAAATAAATTGGATCTTAGGTTTGTTTATATAGGAAAAGAGGGGGATTTCATTATTTTTTTTGGAAACTATATAATAAAATATCCAAAACCACAAATAATACCATGGTTTACTACCCATATTTTTTTAAAAGTAGGAGTAGTATAAATTATTTTATAATTATAAGGCCTTATTTATTAAAATATTACCATTGGTGGTGTGGAGGTGAGTCATACTGTTTAAGAAATGATTTTAAAATTTTAAAATATACTATATTTTTTTGGGGATTGATAATGGATTTAAAAAATAAATAAAATAAAAATAAAGTAAAATTATTTCAAAGGTAAAATTTATATTTCATCTTGTATAATGTTTAAATTTCTTATTACATTACATTTTGGTCCTTAAAATGTCATAAAACAGAAAGTATATTTATATTGTATTTTATTTTTACCCAAAAATTTAACTTTCTCAAACAATTATTAAAAATTTACAATTGGATAATTTTGAAATATTTATTCCAAAAATAATATTATTTTTATCTAAATAATATTCTAAATATGTGAATTTACTCTTTAAAATAAAAAATAATAATTATTGAAAATGACGAGTTTTTTATAATAATATTTTTGGAACACTTATCAAAATTACATTTGACATTATAAAAATAATATGATAATTTTTATTTAATAAATTTTATTTAATTTAAATATTTTATTAAAATATTATTTATTTCCAAAATACCTTAATTCATCAAAATAGATTTCTTAATTGAATTTGAATATTAACCAAAAATACTATTTCCCTTTAAATATAATCTACAAAGTAATAATAAAAGGATGAAAATATATTAATTATTTTATATAAAATATTATACATATTCCTATTGATAGGGCGTTGAAACATTTCCCTTCAATACACCAACATATTCTTTAATATTAAGGTGTTTGATGGTGGGGATTTCATGGCACCGTTTGGTAAACATGGTTTGGGCCCCGATCTCGATGATCTTGAATACCTCACATAAATGGTTTTTCTCATACTTGTGTTATTCGATCTCTTATTGGGATTATTATAGGAAAAAGACCAGTAATGATACCCCCATTTGTATCTCTAATAAATTCTCTTCATAGGGTAATATCCAACTGGTTTATACCATCACTTCATTTGTCTGCAAAAAATGGATTTGTAAAAACCCAATATTTATACAAGTCATGTGAAAACTGAAAAATGAATATATTATAAATGTTAATGATACCTAAAATTAATTTAAATCTAATTGGGTATAATAGAATAAAATAAGTACATGTTATTTCTATAACCATAATAAATTTAATTAAATCAAAATGAGAATTTTATTCAAAATAGTTTGGGTTGTTACAATATTATACCCTTTAGAAATTTCACCCTCAAAATTTCATTTCCCCATAATAAAACCTATGAAGATAAGTCTACTTAATCACATCCTACGGTTCCCATGTTTCTTCTTCAAACTTGTGGTTTCTCCACAACACTTTAACATGGGGATTGTCTAATTTTATAGAACTTTTTCTCTATGATCTAATATCTTTACCAAATTCTCCTCATAGGATAGGTCATTATCCAATGGTACCACCTATAGATTGAGTAAATGTTATGGGTCTGGTGTTATCTTTATTAAGAGGTATACATGGAATACATCATGTACTTGAGTCAACTTCAGTTGAAGTGCTAGTTGATAGGCCACTGCTCTGATGCGATCAATGGTCTCAAAAGGGCCAATGTATATTGGACTAATCTTTCACTTCTTCCCAAATATATTCACTATTTTCCTCCGAGATTTGTAGAGGAATACCATATCTCTAACATGAAAATCTAGGTCATGTCAATGATTTTCGGCATAGC
The DNA here is from genome assembly GCA_963277665.1 of Viscum album. Taxonomy (NCBI): domain Eukaryota; kingdom Viridiplantae; phylum Streptophyta; class Magnoliopsida; order Santalales; family Viscaceae; genus Viscum; species Viscum album. The sequence goes on from OY728127.1 coordinate 2,022,999,185, forward strand.
TTTTTTTGACTCTGAGTAGATTTTTTGTGTTAGAGAATGGTCTTAACATTCTCCTCCATTTATTATAGAATTTCAAGAATTAGATGTTTTTTTTTCTAAACTTCATCCCCATATAATAGTGTTCATCACCTCTTCCCATAAAGGGCATTATAGGGATCCATTTTTTTTCTTGAGTGTGATTTGTTGTTGTAATAGAACAAGACCAAAGGAAGATGTTGGTCCCATCCTCCTTTCAAGTAAATTGAGAATTCTCCCAACATGGACTCAAGTGTTTTTATAGTCTACTCATATTGGAGATTAGCATAAGGGTGATAATTCATACTCATGATCAGCTCAGTTTTTAGAGCATACGAGAGATTTTCCCAAAACATAGTGGTAAATCCTTCATCTCGATTAGACATGGTCAATAGTGGATGTCCATACAGCCTTACCACTTATTTTTTGTATATCCATGCTAGTTGATCTAGTAAGAAATCATATCAATCACAATAAAGTGTGCGGTCTTTGTAAGATGATCCACAACTACAAAGATAGTATTTTTTCCCTTGGATGTCTGGTGATAAAGCCCATGGTGATGTTTTCCCATTTCTATGTTGGTATGGGTAACAGTTTCATCACCCCGTTGGACTTTTAACTTTCATCCTTCACTTACTGACATACCAGACACTTTGATGTATAATCAGTGACCTTCTTCTTCATGTTACCCCACCAATAGTGATCTCGTAGATCTTGATACATCATTGTGTTTATTGGCTCAATGTAGAATGTCAAACTATATTCTTCATCCAATAGTTCCTTATTTATCTAAAGATTTTATGGAACACATAGTCTTTAACCAAATATCAAAATTCCTTTTTCATTAACATTGTACTCTGAGGATTTCTATTTTCTTATAATATCAAATTTCTTATAAATTCACATATCATATTTCTGATCATTCTTTAACCTTTCAAAATGTTAAGGTTGATAAATATTTTGTGAAAGGATTTATGAATTTCCTTACTTTATGATTCCTGTTTCCATCCACTTCAAATCTAAAAAGATCAAATTCTTTTTAATTCTCATTGATCATTGAATTGATATATCTTTTCTACATAGAGTATCCTCCACTTTTTTCACTTTCCCATGATTTTAGTGGATCAAATAATCTTAATCCTCAATGAGTTATAACCATCATCATTGGATCATAATTAGCTCTTTCTATGTGAATATATACATTAGACTTTTTTGATCCATATATATTTCACACTTCTCCCCCAAGAGATAATGCCGCAAAATTTTTAATGTAATGATCAAAACTGCACACTCTAGATCATATGTGGGATAGTTTTGTTAACTAATTTTCAACTACATTGATGCATAGGTTATGACATTTTCATTTTGAATCAACACAAAACCCAATCCATTCATTAAAGCATCACTAAAAATTATGAGAAGTTCCCCACTTGTGGGTAGTGTGTGTACATGGGTAGTGATAACCCTCCTTTTTAGATCGATGAATGTTTATTCACATTCATCATTCCATGAAAATATAACTCCCTTTTGAGTTATATTGGTAAGTGGGTTTGACAATCATGAGAAAGTTCTCAAAAATCGAAAATAATATCCATCTAACCCAAGAAAACTATGGATATCTATCTCATATGTTGTGATTGTTTGTTCTTTAATTTATTTTTTATTCAAAGTATCCATAAATATCTCATTTAGTATGATAATATTCCCTAAAAATGACAGTTCCCTCAACCAAAACTCAGAAATCCTATAATTTTCATAGCGATATTCCTTTAGTAAGGGCTTTATCATAGTTATTAGATGATCATTATTGTCCTCCTTGGTTTTGAGGTATGTTAGAATATAATATATAATTTCTACCATGACTTTGTTGAGATAATATCTAAATACACTATTCATCAAGTCTATAAAGATTTATAATGCATTAGTGAGTCAGAATGGAATCACTATAAAATCATAGTGCTCGTACCTTGTATGAAAATCTGTGTTGGGGATATTTTCCTTCTTCACCATAACATCGTAATATCCCGATTGCAAATCCACCTTGGAGAAGTATTTTTATCCATGTAGTTGAATAAACAATTCATCAATCCATGGAAAAGGATACTTTTTCTTTATCATGATCATGTTGAACACACGATAATTAATTCCAAGGTGCATTGACCCATCCTTATTCTTGATAAAGAGGACTAGTGCACCCCATTGTGAAATACTTGGGCTTATAAAGACATTATCCAAATTCTTCCATAGTTGTTTCTTTAGTTTCTCATGTTCCACAATATCCATCCTATATGGTGTCTTGTATATTAAAAATTCCCCATGTATAAGCTTCTTTGAAAATTTGACCTCAAATCTAGGAGGAAGACCAAACAATTCCTTGGGAAACACATCAGCGTATTCCCTCACAATAGGCATGTATTAAATAATGATCCTTTTATTAGACACAATAATTTGATCTAGATACAATTACTCAAAGGGAAATCATATCCATGCTTTAGATGATGGTTCTAAAGAAGATTCATCCTCCTCCATGCACATGGGTAGAATCCAGGGTCGATTCACCATTTGGAGAGTGATTTCCTTCTCACAGAAATTTAGGTAGGATCTATACAGGGAAAGAAATTCCATGCCTAGAATTAGATCAAATTACACCAAAGGGAGTATGATAAGGTTCATCGGGATATTCAGCGCACAAACGCAGACACGGGAGGAGTTATATACATGGGAAGAAATAATTTCCACATTTTTTGTTTTCACTGACATCTCTACTTCCATTCTTTGTTGTGGTGTTTGGATTTTTCTACTAAAAATTCATGATATGATAGAATCTATAGAAAAATACTCAAAAAGTACATTATCTATTATTTAAGGAATAACTAGAATACCATTCACAACTTCATTTTTAGAATTTAGTTTAGTGGTAGGGATGGAAAAAGGCATTCCTTGCTTTATTAGAGGTTGTTGGGTGGCTCTAAAAACACTTGTCTTGGTGAACTGTTAAAAAAATGACTTGGTTCCTTGTAGTTGATGTGGTGAAGAATGTGTTGGGGGTTGAAGGGAGAATTCATTTCCTCTTTCACATTGGCGGGTTTCTGCTATCAGCAATCACTGGCTAGGTTCCCTTCTCTATCGAACCAAAATCATTTCCTTGTTCCCCTTAGGGAATTTACATGATGCTTATTTCCACACCTATGACATGTGGGATACAAAAATTTCTTAGCAAAATTGGATTTACCCATCTGACTGCCAGAATTAAACTCCAAATTATGTTTCTTGTCCCCATAATACCATTGGGATTCTTCTATCTCCTTTTCTAATTTGAGGGAACATCGGAAAATTTCCACATAGTTATCAAAGGCACGGATCACTAAGGATTTTCGTAGACTATGATTTAGACAAAAAAGGAAGAGATCAACCTTTCATTCTTGGGTAATGGAAAAAAACGGCATATCATTCAGGTCCTGTGAAGTCACTACTAGAAAATTCACCATTAGCGACCGCCAAAAGCGGTCGCTAATGGTATTTAGAGACCGTACATCGTCTGTATTTAGCGGTCGCATATACGTGGTCAGTAAAGACCTATTCTGACCGCCTCTGGCGGCCAGTGAAGGTCCTGTTCAAAAAAACCCGCAAAATCATGGTTTTGGTGTATTTATTCACACAGTGGCTTGGGGTGGTGCTCGTGCTTGGAGTTGTTGACTATGGAGGACTGACGGTGGTCGGAACTAGGTTCAAGTGGCAGGGGGCCTCAGGACAGCATGGGGATTGGTCGCGAGAGGGTTTTGAGGGTGTGGAGAGGTCACCTAGGGAACAATGAAAAACATTGGGGGGGGGGGGGCGATGTAGACGAAGGCGTATGGGTGTGGACGGCGAAATTCGGAGAGGAGTATGTACATAGGGTTTGTAGATGGAAAGGTGGCATGCGGTAAGGAGAACAGGTGTAGGTGGCGGCGACACACGGGAAGAAGAAAAGGTGGCGCGGCCGTAAAAACCCCACTGAAATATTGGCCAATACCGACTGCTAAAAGCGGTCGCACATTTCAACATACGCAAAAGATAATATTTCTAGTAGTGAGTTGGTCTCAAACACCCCAATATATTCGACCTCTTTTTTCTTGAGGGTATGAAAATCACTTTCCATTTTTAGATGTAGAGTGAGAGGAAAATATTTATCGATATTTTTTAAATTCCTTCAACTCCATTTTTTTAATATCTTTCTCATGCTTCATATTCTTGATCAATTTCCACCATTGATCAAATTCTACCTCCATATGAAAAATAGCAATAAAACATTATCTTTTTCAGAACATCGAAGGATGTGTAATATTTTCTCAATGGATTTGATCCATTTTTTTGAGATTAATGGATTAGATGATCCATTGAAAGTAGGATGCATTTGTCACATGAAGCTATTGATTTTGTCTTGTTATCTGTTAGGGGGGTTTGGTCACAACACTTGATACATGATTATATTCAGAACATGAGTTAGCTATGAATTTATGGTGAAAAACTATGATTTCCACTCCCATCAGATTGGGCATCTTGTTGGGGCAGTCATCACATTTATCTTCTCATTGGTTTTTAACCTGATTCCCCCTATTACCATCCATGGGCTAGAATAAAGGAAAAACTAGGTTGATTATCTTAAACTATTAAACACATAAAGGGGAATCCAATTATAATAAAAGGGATAAATTATAAATTACATTTATATCTTTAACATATGATTTTATAGGCTTCAATATATGTTATCCATGATCTATTTCCTATCATATATTATTATTGAATTTTTTATTCCCTTAATAATATATCACAATTAGCTTATGAATTTATGAAAGCATATCCCCCTGGAGTGTCAAACTAGGTTCCCATCAAGGTCTGTTTTTGTGTACCGGATTACCCCTAGTCAGGCCTAAAAGATCTTGTCGAAGTTTTTATCCCTAGTCACATCTATGTAGGAGCTACGTCCACTTGTAGTATCCATGAAGGGATGCAATTTCATGATAAAAAACTTACTACATAATTAAAAAAATTTAGTGTTGTTTTATTATACTTAGTTTTATCCCTAAGGTATTGTCTAGTGTTCTCTAATACTAAGGCTTTATATAGTGTTTTGAAATCATTATCTCTAAAAAAACTAAACCTGTCATCTGATACCAATTATATCAACCCTACTTTTTATTTCACATTTAAACATTATTTATTACATAAAATTACACTTAATACAAAATTGAAGATAAATATTTATAGTTTATTTTGGAAATTATGTACATTAACAAAAAACATAAAACATCATAAGAAACATCTTTATTGAAAAAATATTTAACATGACCAAAATCTTCCTTTGTACATAACACTACATGGGATAATATGAGGACACACATAAAAAAGGGGTGAGTTATAAATCCCAGTAAGGGAATAAAAAAGGAATAAGATGAAAAATTAAATACATGTTAGACAATAGTCATATCAATGGATCATAAAGGATTATGAATAATAAATCACAATATAACATGATAATTATAACATGGTAAATATAGCAACAACTTCAAACACTGTATCATAAAAATAGATCAAGGCTTAACCCGCCAAGACTATATGGTGGAAAATTACAATAAAAAATTAGGTAATCCACATTTCCCAACATGAAGTACCATGATACTCAACATTACCCAACACGAGTGCTATCAGGTCACACCCTTCATAATCATTTCATTCTCATGTTTAAGTGTTCCACATAGATCATATAACAAGGATTCATTGAACATCATTATTTATTCCACAATCAGGGAATTTAGAATAAATATATTTAAGTATCTAATAAATATGTATATGTGTATAAATTTGAATACCATTGATATAAAAATAGTTATGGTATTCACTACACAATTATTTTTTAATGGAAAATCATGGTGCAATTTCGACAGCATAACAGCATCACATAAAAATTAATAAAATGGGTTTAGGAGAGAGAAAGGGGTATATCATAATCTATAAATGAATTTTATAGTATGGGGGATATGAAAATTCATGTCCCAATATATGTAATAGGATATATAAGGTTTAACATAATAAAGAAACTTGATGAAATAGGAGACAGTAAAGAACCCTTACAATGTTTAAGCATGGTAATGAGTGGACATAAAGGTTAATAAGAGGGATTAATGAAAGAGAAAGGGGATATCATAATTTATAACAAATATTGAAAGTATGAGGGATATGTAATAACATATACCAACATAATTTATTGGAAATGATGGGTTTTTTGACAGTATCTTTTTTTTGAACCCTTATAAAAATTACATTTGACTTTAGAAAAAATATATGATAATTTATATTAAAGAAATGTTATTTAATAATAATTTATTATTAGAAGATTATTTATTTAATAAAACAATTAATTAATCAAAATATATTTCTTATTTGAATTTTAAAATTAACCAAAAATACTATTTGTGCTTTAGAAATCTTCTAAAAAGTAACAATAATAGAACGAAAATAAATTAATTATTTTTATAAAAATATTGCACATATTCCTATTTCATGGTTCTTTATACATATCCATTTAATTAACCACCATATTCACTAAGAGTAAGGTGTGTGTGGTGGTGGGGCTTTCATGGGGCCATTCGGCGAACCTGGTTTGGGTTGTGATCTCGATGACCATGAAATTATCTCATATTTTTTTTTCAAAAGATTAAGTAGTTGGATATCATCTTGGAATTGGTATATGTAAATGTCCAAAAACAATACCTCCCTCATAAGATCTAATAAATGGGCTTCATAGTGTATAATCCTTCTAGTTGAGGTCATCACTTTATCTCTGACAAATGGATTTGTTAAAACCATATAATTACATTAGTTGTGTGATCACTGTTCAATGATTATATATTCAATAGTAATGATACTTTATGGCCATTTAAATAATTTTGGATATAGAAAAATAATATATGAGAATTTTTTTATAAAAAGAAAACATTAAATTAAAAAAATGAAAATTTTATTCCAAACTGTTTGGGTCGTTACAAAATAAATTTTTTCAATGTTCAAAACTAATTTTTTTTTCGCAATATTGTGAGGAAAAAATTTTCCTAACTAAAAATAAACTAATAAAATTAGAAACTATATACAATATATTTATCTTATAATAGCTCAATACATGTCTTAATTTTATTTTAAAATATACTTTCCACACATATTTGGATGGTACTTGGTGCATTAAAAAAATCTAAATATAATCTTTAAATAATAAATGTACTTAATAAGCATGTGAAATTCATTTATGACTATTATTTTGGTTTAATAATATCTTAAAAATATCTCAAAAAACCATCCAAAAAGAAATAGTGCACCCAAAACATGAGTCTCTCAATCATCTAGTTAATAAAATAAGAGGGTAAATTTTATTTATGAGTTTATTTATTTAGTTTCCTATAATCTATGAACACTCACTAATTGTGTTTCACTATCATCAGGAAAAGATCCTCCCACTAATTTATTACAATTGTGATACTAGTTTTCATTGATACAAAATGAATGGGGATAACCAACTTAGAAAAAAAATGGGATACCTAAGACCATCATGAAGTAATTTTGTACACATTTTTATTTACAAACTCAATTAATGTTGTATGAAACACTACTTTATTGTTTCCTAACTACCTTATCACAATACTCCAAATTAATATTTATCATGAAAACGGTGAGGATAATACTGAGTATATACACTAAGATCTACCCAATATCCATAATGTTCTTACTTATGATATCCAAAATTTATGACTCTTGTCAAAGAAATATATTATTTTCAATGATAATAGTAAATTTCTCACCAAAATACATGTATGTGTGTTTAATATTTAGTATAAATGGCTTGAGTTCGAATGTGAGTGGGTGTTTTATGGATATAGACACTAAAAGAACTAAAATATTGGCTGGATGAACATCAAGGTCAGAATATACATCAACAAAATATATGAATAATTCTCACATTGAGACTCAATATCCATTTAATAATTAGAAATATCATACTCAAAATTAGAATAAAACTCCCGAAAAAATCATAATCTAGAGAGTTTTTCTCATGTAACAAATGTATGGAAATACTATTATACATAAAACTAGACATAATTATGATAATCTCCTTATGAATGGGAAAATAAAAATCTGATGCTTTTTTTAAAATATCATTCTAAATAGATGACAAAAAAGATGAATTTTATTCAAAGGGATACTTCTTAGAATATAAAATATATGATCTCAGAATTTATTACCTAAATTCCCTAGATAGAATTCCCTTATGTACATTTATGAATGTGTAGGTGGTTTTGAGGAATGGATTACCTAAGATAATGAGAGTATGGGAACTTATATGATCTCCCTCCATGTTAAGAATATAAGAGTATAAAGGAATGATCACATCTCTTGCATGAATAGGTACATCCTTATTGAATTATATCAGAAATTCTATAACATGATTCACGAATTACACTACCACTCTTGTAGATTTCAACATACAAATATATAAATAATAGAAAATAGAGTGAATAATTACCTTAATTGAAGAACCCAAATCACATTGAGAATTTGAGAATTGAAATTCACCTATAGTGTAATGTAAGAGGAATGTTTTTGGGTATTTAAAATTCATAGGAATCACTATTGTATGTGTGATGAGTGCATAAACGTTTCTCTAAATATTGATTAATTCATTTCCATTTATCATTTTTTTATTCAAACATAATTCCTTCAGTAATTTTAAATATATTATAATTTTCATAACATCCTCTTGTAGAGGTTTGTTGATATCATCTTTCATTAATGTGTCTAAAATCACTTTTTTACATCACTTCCTCAACCATCTTCTTGGTTTACAAAAAACATTTAGAAATAAAAGAGTTTTAGTGGCATATAATTAATCAAATTCTTTAGATTATATTTCTCCTTTTGGATACCCAATGATTGGTCTTAAATAGTGTTTTCTAATGGATGTAGTGAAGAACAGTGGATCAATCATATTAGATTTCCTGGTGGTTTTCATTTCTCTCCTCAATGTAACATAATTAACATTCCCAATGTGATTTAGAGTGGGTTTGGAGGGAATACATTTATATTTCCAACATACTAATTTATTGATACTAGTTTCAATAAAAAAAATTGTCTTTAACTCCATCAATTTTATACATTAACTCAACAAGTCATTCTTTTTATTACAAAAAAATTGTTTTAAAAGATCATATATCTTAGAATCAACCTTCTATTTGGACTTAACTTATTTTTTTGTATTGTTTATGCTTGGGTGTTTTATGTATTTTTGGATATTTATATCCTAGTCAATAAGTAGGGGGTGGTTAGAGGTTTTTTGAAAAGGGTGCATCAGATGATAGATTTTACCAATGTATTGTGTTTTGGGTTGTATAGATGTACTGGTTTACTAGAATATTTACCTAATAATAAAATTAATTTCCTAGTTTAACTTTGATTCCTTGGAAACCCCCTTTAGGTTGAGGGAAACATTTTTTTGGGACCATCATTTAATCTATTAATTTGATGAATTTTTCTCATACTTTTGGAAGGGGTGAATAAAGTGGGGTGGTTTGCGGACGCCCATCTAAATTAATGAGTTTAATATTGAGTAGTTAGTTTTCTTTGATGACTCACTGGAATCAGTGTTTCTTGTGGCCCTATAACTTATTTATTGAATTTTAAATTAAATAAAATCATGATATTAGTCTTTTAGATTAATAAATATATTTTTTAATAGAATTATATATAAATTATGATTTAGTGTTTTAAAATTTAAAATTTGTAAAATGGAAAAAGTGTTTAATTACCATGAATTCTATGAGGGTCGATACCCCTTAAATTTAGGTATTATATGTGTTTATTAAATTCCATAGATCAATGTCATTAATTCGTGAGGGGTACCCATCATGAATTACAAGAAATTAGCTCCCTATATTTGGATCAATTATTATTGGAAAGTAATTCCTTGTGTGTAATCCATGCATTCCACTCAATCTATGATTCTGAATGTCATGTTTGTTATATTTAGTTTATACAAAAATAGATTATTATTATTAGTAATTATTGTGGGGGAATGCCTGTATGATCTATGTGGATTCCTCTCAAGCCATATCATTATAGTTTCTTCGATGATGTGACTTTGAACTAAATTGAGATGTGTTTCTTCCATCATGTTTTTAGATTGACTAAGGTTGATGATTTTAGTGTCAAACTTTTTTTTCCTCTTGAGATTTGAGGATAGACTGTGATCTGTTTTTTTACTATTTAGTGTTGTTACAACTTTTTTTCTTTTAGAACGTATTAATTATTTATTATCATAATTTTTTTAATTATTCCACATTAGTGGTGGAAATTAAGTTATTCTCACCCCATTATTGGTCCTCTATTGAACTTTAATGACAGATAACATGCATTTTTGTCACAGTTTATATGTTTTGGGTGAGGCCCGATGCTAATTCTTGATTGTATGGCTTGGTAGGAGCTTGGGAGTTAGGATCTAGGATAGATCCCAGCTGTTATAGGGTTATGTTTTCTTTGGCATCATCCTTTTTTTTACGTTTTTGTTGTTTTTATTCATTTATTTTTTATTCCTACATGGACTTATGTAGCATCATTATGAGATTGCAAGGGATATAACTTAGTGAATTGGTATTTTAGCTCAAGTTTTTTATTTTTTCCAATTTATGATATAATATAATGTTTCCCTTATTTATATTTTGATTCACACTTTGATAATTAAGGAATATTCTCACAATTAAAACTTCATAGTCTCTCTACATTGGTAGAAAGCCTCTTGTGTATGGGGAGGCACACTTAGGTCCATCTAGTACACCATCCTAGGGAACTGATTCAGTGAAATTTGGGTTGGGGCATTACAAATTATTATCAGAGTTGTCTTTTATTTTTTCAAACTATTTAGAAATGGTTGAAAGGAGACCAGGATATAGTTAAATCATGGAAATGATCACATTATTGTGAGTATCAGGCCCATTTTTGGGGAAAAAGTGTCCATGGTTTGGAATTACTAATATTTCTTTGCATTTTTTGACTGATTTATGACTTGAGTAGTGAGGTAGGGTGTGATGTTTTTAGTTCATGATATTTTTAATATTTTATAGTATGGATAGAGGGAGAGTGTATTCATGCATCCAGATAAGAAAATAGGATTTATCTTTCATCCCAATGTTTCCTATGAGTGACAGTTGCACAATATTCAAATATGTTGGAGTTTTATTTACTATTGTGAACAATGAATACTAGTGACTTATATCATCCTATGGATTCATATAATAGACATGGGTTGAATATTTAATGTATCTGTAACTATTTATATGGTGTATCAGAAATATAATTTTCTTATGACATTTTTATTGGCCAACTCCTAGAGTAACCCCTTGAAAACTTAATCATATTTACATGGTTAATTTGTTTATTGGTTTGGATAAATATTATTCTAATAAGAAACATATAATGATTCTTAATATATGACTTTTGGAGTGAATACTATTTTCCTAATTGATGGATTAATTTATTTAAATCAGTGATGAATGGTTAAAGTATGGAAAATTAATTAACAATGAAAGGATTAAAAATTGAATCCATGAGAATAATGATATATGAATTGGTTTGTGAATGGGGCCTTAGTTGAACACTCATGATATAATAAAATGGGATGGATGTGACTGCTGGTTTCACATTATTTGTGTTACTTAATGTTGAGTGTTTATTGGTGTTTTTAGGGGGTATAATCACAACTTAAAGAGTATTTCCCTCTATATCTTTTTATTAACCCTTTATATAATGATACTATGGTATTAGAGTTTGAAAACATAAAGGACCTAGAAAATAATAATGGCCTAAATGTATCTGAAGATTGACAGCTAGATTTAGAAAAATTACTAATGTGGTTATATAATTTTTTTGAAAGAAACCTATCATATTTTTCCTCAAAGCTTGTGAATGAAATATTATTTAATCATGCCCAAAATTTAGATGTGTAAGTCATATAAAATGATGAGATCATTAAATTTATGAGGAAATGCATGTACTTACAAGATAATTTATGGGGCCTTATTTGTTGGGTGTTGAACTTAGTTTTGGTCTAGTTGGGATAGAGAGTGTGCCTATGTTGTGATATGTTATAATGTTTATGAATCTATGTTTTAGATCCTTATTACTGAGGTTTAGTTTTGGGCTAATGGTGTTTTGATGGTATGGTTGATGATGACCCTAAATTAGAGAGTCCTTGATTAGTAAATCATAGTGAAATTATATGGGATAGTATCAAGGAATTGTATGTTCCTGAAACCTTATTGTTTAGGCATTGATATTCATTAAGGAAACCCATGAAATGATTAGGGAAAAAATTCTGGGTTACCTCCTCTTTTTGGGTCTAGGGTTCTTGAATGATAACGCTCAATGTGTCTCAACTAGATCATGATGAAGAGATCAATATGATTCTTGGAACCATGGATTTTAGGTACATTATTTTATGTCGTATGGTTTATTAGAATCTATGTTGTGAAGTTTATCTCAAGTGATGGGTGGTCTTGGAGTGATTTATGGATTGGTAATATGTTTAACCAAGTGTGTGAGTGGGTCTCACTACTATATGTCTCAATGTTGTGATTCAATATTATTAAGTGTTTAGAGGGGAACATGAAACTGACTTATTATAGAAAAATAGATGTGGAATGTAGTTGTTTGAGTGGAATGGTTCCATTGAGGTGATGTGATAGGATGGATTAATAGTGATCACATGGAATTTTTGTTCTGGTTAAAGTGGTCACATTGTCTATGTGAGGGGTCAGTTTTGTTGGGATTGGTGAATTAGGTCATTTAAAAGTCTATGTTGGATCATTTGGGTCTTGAGGATCCCAAATGATGTCATGGTGGTAGTGTCATGTTTGGTATATATTCATGAAATATTTATGGAGATCCATGGAAATATGGTGGATTTTGTTATAAATTTTCTTTCAGAGTGAAGTGATAAGGGATTTCATGTGAATTGAATTGTCCCCACTGAGGTGTTGGTGACTCTATAAAGAACTGTGGTAAGTTAGAATTGTCAGTCAAAGTGAGATTTAATGGATGCATATGGGGAGATGATGTTGGTGAGTGTGAAATGAGAAAACTGACATGAATAAATTTTTGGTTAGTCCTATCATGGTTTCTTTTATAGGAAATGTAAATAAATTCAAAATATTGGGGATTCACTATACGTTGTCTAGGTGTGAGACCTTTGTCTGTAATGGGGTTTTGATGGGAATTGTGAATGACATTCATGTAATAAAAAAACAATACTTGCTGGTATATCAGTTATAGTGCTCAGGTTTGAATGAGGAATCCACATCTGACCATTGTGTTCAATGATAACCATTATATGGTGTATATATATCACGAGTTTTGTTCACTGTGCAATGATAAAGGCACTCCTTTTTTTCATGAGAATCAAATAAACCATATAAGGATCGATCCTTGTGTAAAAGTATCATTGGTGTGATGAGAGTATTCATTGAGAAGGTGTATTTAAATTTTATATATCATTTGGGTACGATAAAAATATATTTAGACATATTCTTCAATGAATTTGAGCATTTACGTTGGCTTGAGATGTCATAGAGGTGATTTGAGAGTGACTCTAAATGATAGGGAAATCTTTGGTCCAAGAAGAGCATGATGCCATGATCAGTTGGTTGTAACCTAAAATATGGTGTTAAATTGAAATTATGGGTTTTAATTTAATGATAATGTATTTTATAGTGATGGAATTCCTCTGTTGTAAATGATATAATGATATGGTGCTTCAGTGATGTGTCATGATGTGTAGCTAAGCATTTGTAATAATCGACCAGTGTAGGCCTAATAGTTTTCTTCAATTATAAATGGAAATGGTGGGTTGGAAAATATTGGGGTTGTACATTGAGGGAGTTGGATCATGATAGTCATTGGTTTGGTCTAGGATTAGAATATTGTGGTTGTTCCACCTTTTGACCATGTCCTTATTCCACATTTGGGTGATGTGATTTTAAACCTTGTCTAGAACTTTCTAGAACAAGTGTCTAGGTGTGGTTTGTATAATATTATAAAATTTTTGTGTAAGAAATATATCTTTTAAGGAAACTTGAATCAAGGTTTTAGTTTATTACTTGATTAATTAATTTGAGTGAGACTGGTAAATACCATTTTTAATAGGTGAAGGTATCATCCATGTTAGTTCTTTTAGAACAATAATTAGAGTGTCCAATGGTTGGGATCCAACCATTGACTATTCAGGAATGTAGTTACCATTTTAAATATATTTAATAAACATTAGTTATTATGTTTTGATTGACTCAATGGATTAGGTATTAGTTTTAGAAGAACACCCAAGTGAGAGTGTCAGCTAATCAGGTTTTGGTTAGAGTCGGTTGGTTTACCATTGGTGACCATCAGTAGTGGTATGATAGTTAGCTATTCTAACCAAGTGTTTTTATTAGGTGAAAAAATGGTTAGGTGATTAAATATTTTAGGAATATATGTTTTATAATAGATACTAAGGAAAATATTGAGGGAATGTCGGGTGATGTAGATATTCTATAAAGGGAAACTGTTCTTTTGCATGCGTTTTGGGTGAGAGAGGCCTAGTATAGACTAGAGACATTAACTAGTGAGGTGTGATGTGGGTGAATATAGAGTTTATGTATTCCATTGTTAGTTGTGCTTAATGTGTGTCTTGAGTGATAATTTTCCACACAATGTATGGGATGATGGGATTTTAATCATCAAAGCTGGTTACCATGGTTTTGGTATGACCATAACCATGGAATGTTGATATTTTTTTTGAATTAATGCTTGATAATTATTGTTATTATAACTCAAGGATGATCTATTTTGTGGATGGGAGATCATAAAACACCATGTCTATACAATTGATTTTAATTTTTTTGATAGTGTTTATGTTTCCACTTAGTAGAGGGTTCAATTTTTATATCAGATTTTAGATTTGAATTCAATGGGTTGGAAACCATAAAAAGTTATTTTTAGACTTGGAATGAGTTTATCTAGTGGATTTTTTGATCTTAGGAGTGCCTAAGGGATTTAAATTTTGAATTCACTATTTTTTTCAATGATAACAAAGAGTGAATGGTTAGAGAATGGTTAGTGGTAACTATGCACCCTAACCATGTGGCCTAAAACGCATTGGAACATGGTTTAATAAACCATTCGAAGGGTCATAAGAGAAGGTGAAGATGCCTATAGTCAATTACAGAGACTTGTTTCATAGTTTATGTATTGTATGAAACACTATATTCTATAACCCTATGATAAATAATGTTTGAGACTTTGGGAATCCCAAAATTGGGGCATGGTTTATTAAACCATGTAACCAAA
Organism: Viscum album; assembly: GCA_963277665.1. NCBI lineage: Eukaryota > Viridiplantae > Streptophyta > Magnoliopsida > Santalales > Viscaceae > Viscum > Viscum album. The sequence goes on from OY728127.1 coordinate 2,023,014,596, forward strand.
TATTTTCCTCATTTAAAATTTTAAAAAATTAAATTTTTATCCATTAATATTCTTAAACCTATTTAAATAATTTTAGGCGTTATCCTATTCATAGATCCTGCCAATCCAGTCCCACCCTTCTACATTGGATCTTGGGGTAAATCTTTTTTTTTCACGGCTGATTATTATTCTATTTATGGAAATAATATTCCCACTATATGTGAAAGAGTCCTCCACCCCTTTATTAGTTTCTTTCACTATTAATTGTTCTCACACAATTTATTTAGCTCATCCCAAATTTTCTAGGTGTATTTATAGTTCTTTTACTTCAAACACTTTGGCTAAAATGAAAGGCATATACTAGAAAAGTGGTATTCTATGAGTTTAAGGTATGGGGTATAATAACATTCCCTTCAATTACTACTATTATTTTGAATTTTGGGTGGTGTATATAGACTAGAATACCATTATTTTAACCAATTAATCAAATTAATTTTTTAGATTTCCTTTTATTCCTTGTAAACACCCACTGGGTTTAAGGAAACAAGTTTTCATGGGATGGTGAATCATTAAAATATTAATGTAGCACATTTGGATTATACCTTGGGAAAGAGTGAATAAAGTTGGTTGGTCTATAGGTTCCCTTAGATATGAAAGAGTTTAATTTTGAAATATTGGTTTCCAAGGATGAAACCTAAGAACCTTTAGTTATTATGGAATTGGACATTAAGTATGTAATTTTGAATGGAATAAAATAGCGTGACTATCTATTGAGATTCTTAAACAGAATTATGAATAGAATTATATAGAAAGATCTATTTAAAGTGTTCAAAATTTTAATTTGTGAAATGGGTTGAAATGTTGAATCATGGATTGTGATGTTTAATTGATTTTTATTTGTATGTGGATATTGTTTTTGATATTATTGGATTTTATAGTGGGTATTTGGAATGATTTGGGAAGTTCATTAGATTATTTATGAAATAGAATGAGTGTGAAATGACTTGAAGGGATTCCCTATATTTCGTATGACATGTGTTTGTGTGTAATTCCATATGTGAGATCTATATTCAACTAGGGGGATAATGTGAATGTTGAGAGTGGCAACATATTTGGATTCAATGAGGTAAAATTCTATAGAATTCATTGAGTGAGAAATTGGATTCTACATAGATTCATTACCATGAATTCCATGGGGTAGGCCACCCTTTGATTTGGGTATTTTCTATATTTATTGAATACCACTGTTTAATTTCATGGATACTTAAGTGGTTCCCTTGTTAAATTCCATGAGATGATCTCCTTGGATTTAGTTTATTTATTATTGGAATATTATTACTGAGGTTGTATCCATGGATTATATTGGACCTATAATTCTGAATTCCATCAGTGCTCCCAAGAGTTTATAGAAGAAAAATATTTATTATTGGGAATTATTGGTATGTAATGCCTATAAGAGCCAAGTGGATTCCTCTCATTCTAATTAAATATGGTTTCCTTGTTGATGTACCATGGAATAAAAATGAGATGACATGCTTTCACGGTGTTCAGATAATGGTGGATTTTGAAATAGGTATTGTTATCGTGGGTTTTCCTATTGAGACTTGAGGCTCTACTGGGTTATGTGTTTTTTTTCACTAATTAGGGTTTTTTCTGCTTCTTTTATTATTTTACACATTTATGCTTCATGGTCAAAGACTGGATTTTCATTAGAGACCATTTTGGGGGCCTACTAAGTTATACTCACACCCTGATTAAGCCTCCATGGAATGTGGGTTCCTGAGAAGATGATACTTGGTTACAGGTTCTGGGTTCTAGGAGAGGCATGATGTCGATGCTTGATTATATAATCAATTTGGACATTGAGAGTAGGGAAGTATGATATAGATAAGGTTTTCTAGGGTTATGCTATATTTGGTCTCTTATTTTTTGGTTACTTTTGGGTTGTTGGTATTGGATTATAGGTATACCTTCTTGGATGGATTCACCATTATTTTGAGATTGTAAGGGATGCGACATAGTGTATTTGTATTTTAGATCCTACTATTTATTTCCCTGATTTATGAATTTATACGTTGTTCCCATTTCTTATATTTCATTCTACACTATTATAAATTGATAATTATCTTTCCACAATGACATCAATAGTCATCTCCACTAGTCTGTATCCTCTATATTATGGGGGACCGTGCTTGAGGCCATGTGGTGCACTGGCCCAGGGTACCAGTTTAGTGGTATCTAATTCAGTGAATTACAGTATCTCAAATGAAATTTTCATTGGAATAAAAAGCTATGAAAATTTAACTATTTTAAAGTGACATCATGAGGATTAATGTATATTATGGTATGAATAAGAGTCAACATTTTTTGGACTATATGGTATTATTATTCAATGTTCAAATTTCCTATAGTGAGTTTACTAAAGTAGATTAGAATTATCAGATGATAATTGTTTTTATGTTTTTTAGTTTGAAATAGATTTATATTCCTTGGTTGAAAAAAAAATCCAAAAAGGGGGGTTTTTAGCCCAAGAGATGTTGTTGGCAGATTATTGATGTCATGAGGTGGAAGGTGTGATTTGAGGAGGAAATTAATTTTGATTTGTTTAATATGTTGTCATTTATTTTCCACGTATATATAATATTAAAAATCACTTAATATAATGTTTATTTTGTGAGGTTAATGTGTTTATGATTTTTTCAAAATAATTGTGATGATTATTGATATGGTATGCATGGATATGAAATGTGATATGAAAGAGGAAGGGGAACTATCTATGGAATTTTATGAATAGAGGAGGTGAGGTTATAGGATATGGATATTGACCTTGGTTATTGGAAGTTGTTATAAGTTGTAGTTTAAACGAATAAACTAATTTCAAATTCATGATGAAATCTTGAAGAATGCAGGATAATCCTCCCATGTGTCACTTATCATGTTTCGTATTAAATAAGCGAAAACAAAACATTGATGAAGGATGGAACGGTTGAGAGTGATGATTAAATCATAAGGTAGAGGAAATTCATGATATAATCTATCTTGAGTATTTACCTACCATAAATTACTTAGAAGAAAGCATTTGATAATTATTCTAAAAATTCATTCAATAATTTTAAGCTATTTAGATGTGATTTTAAGTGCTTGATAAGAAACTAAATTTATATTAATATATTCTGAGATGATTTTAAAGAAATCTAAAAAATTAATAAGTTCATATTCACTTATGGTGATCCACACCTAAATGGATTCCCATTTGAAGATACAAAAAAGATAATTCACAAAAAAGTCATACATTAATGGGAATTCAAAAAAGGGTAATTGATGTAAGAATTATAAATTAAGAGTTCACCATTACATTTATAGATTAATGTAAAGGGACCAACATATGAGTCATCTACCTAAGAGGATCCCCAACTGTATAGTGATTGATATATGGAGATCCTGAGTTGGAAATCAATATATGGAGATCCACATAAGGTTTTGTTATCATTATATTGGTTATAATAAACCATTATTTAATTATTTTGAATAAAATATAATTTTAGATGACTACAGGTCTTTAAATTCAGGGTTTAAACATCAAAAAAATATATTTTTAATTCAATAAAAGAAAAAATCAAGGATTACACTATTAAGAAAGAGTTGTTCCAAAGGAGATGAATTTTCTACTATTGTAAATATTTTTTACACTAAAATCTTTAATGAAACACTATATTGACCAACAATAATATACCAAAAAAATAATATGAAAAAAGAATCCAAATAAGTTGAAAATTAGCCGATGAAAGTTATTCATTTTAACTTTATCTTATACCAGATGTCCATAACAAGTTCCACAATTATCTCCTTAAACATTACCTCCAATTTTCTTAGCATATTATGGATATTGATCATTTCCCTTTTGTAACACTTATTATAACTATTCATTGATACTTAACAATCATTACAATAATTTACAAATAAATATAGCAAACCATCACCTGAAAATAAAAAAATTTATTCTATGAATTTATAGAGTATTTATGCGTTGAAAAAAAAATAAAACACATTAATGATATCCAATTTAATTTACTCAAAACATATAAACTTCATCCATGTTATCATTAAAAATTATCTTAAAACGTTTTTTGGGATAAAAAAATTATTATCAATAAAAAAATGTAATATCTCACCACTCAATAAGAATGAATATTTGATATTTGGTGAAATAAAATGTGTTATAATGTGTGTTGTTTCTATATGAAGAGAAACATTAAAGGAACAAGAATATGTTTACAATTAACATAATTATTATATTATACATAATAAAAATTAGATAATTATGTATCAAATCCATCATCATACTGAACAACCATTCCATAATTATAAAGAACATTCTTAGACTCTGAATAAAAATACATATAAAAACTCAAACCAAAAGAGGTATAAACATAAAATGTAGGTGTCGATATAATATGTGATATAAATCCAAGAAAAATTCTCATAATCTCAAAAATCATGAGAAAAGTAAAACTTTTATGGTTTTTTATAATACATATTAAAATGGGAGACAACAAAATTTGAATATTATTTAAAGGGGTAATTCATGGTACTAAAACTATGGAATCTTACACTATTATCCTCAATATCTATAGAATTATAACCTTTATGAACATTTTTATTTTATTTTTTGATTTTAGGATGTTTTTACATATATAATGATAGCATGGAAATGTATCTCATCATCCTCCACGCTAATCATGTAAAAATGTACAAGAAACATCATGTCTCTTATATGAATTAGCGTATCATAATATACTATCATGGGATATGTCATAGATAGATTCACTAATGTCACCACCATCCATTTTATTTATATCTTTCTAATCTATAAATATGATAAAAAAGTGCATGGTATAAAATTAATGGAGCACCCACATTTTATAAAGTATCATTGAAATGTAACTCATGTATGGTGGATAGTATGTTGAATGTACAAGAATCCTTACACTTTGTAGACATTTCCGTGGTGGGTGTGATGAGTGTTGAGATATTTATCCCGAGGATTATATACTAATTTTCCTTTATCACTATTTTATTCATAGATTTATCTTTCAATAATTTAGAATACCTTTGAATTTAAATTATTTCCTTAATTATGGGGATGTTGATATCAAATTTCATGAAGTTGTTTAAAAATTATTTTTTGCATCACTTCTTCAGACAACTCCTTTTGTTTCAAAAATTTATTTAGAAATAGGATATATTTATATGGTACCACACCAATATTATTTTTACCCTTATCTTTTCACTTTGGATACTCATAAATTGGGAATAGGGATTCCTAATGGCTGGGGTGAAGCTCAATATACATATTGTACTAGATTTATCAGTTGTTTGATTCCCATTTTTTATTGTGATGGAACAAAAATTACTTAGGATGATGATTCTATTTACCATGAAATGAATATATCAAAATTTTTAAATTTTTTTTCAATAAAACGATGTAATTTTTTTCCAATCTATTTTGAAACTAATAAAATGAGGATGTATATAAAATAAAGTTATCCGTGAATACCTATTTAAATGTATTAATTTTATTGGAAATAATTCTCACAATAAATCCAAGGAAGTCACACGGGGCATTGAACTATATAAATTAAATCCTTCGGTAAGAGGATACATTAAATGAGCTTGTGAAATTCATCTTTGCTTGGTCCTTTGGTGTAATATGAACATAAAAATAACTAAAAAAACCATCCAAAAATAAATAGCCTGTCCGACCATGAGTCTCTCAAAAAATTGTCAATAAAAGAAAGGGGTAAATGGTATTTATGAGTGTGTTTATTTAGATTCCTATAATATATACACACTAACCAATATTTTTCTCAGCCTCATTGAAACTAGAACCACATTCTCATTTTTTAAAACTGTTAAACCATTTTTATTAGTAACAATGGGAATTGGGATAAATCACTATGAATCAGATATGGGATAAATGATATCATCCTTATGTAAATTTTTAGCCACCTTTTTCATTACAACTATAAAGAATGTTAGATTATGCATGATTTATGGTTTCCTGATTAGTTTAAAACCTCCCTCCAAAAGAATCATGTGAATGAGAATAGAGAATATAATACCATGTGTATCTACCAAGATCCACCAAATATCCCCAATTTTACCCTTTAAATGATGTATAAGTTATAACTCATGTTTAATAACAATATTGTTAGCAATAATAATAGGAAATTTCTTATAAATTAGATGTTTTGTTTACATGATATTTGGTGGAAATGGATTGATTTCAATTGTTGGGGGTGTTCAAAGAATGGAAGAAATAAATAAATAAAAAATGTTCCTAATTAACATCAAGATCATAATATAAATCATCAAAATGTACATAAAATTAAAATATTTTTACTCAAAATTCATGTCCTAATTTGAAGGAACATGCTCAGAATTCAAATAAAAAATGATAAAAACATCATAATCAATAGGTGTTTTTTCATGAATAAAAATTTTAAAAATACTGTTAGACATCAAACTTGTCCTAATGATCATCATATCTCTGATAATGGTAAAATATAAATTAGATTTTTTTACAATATATATCAAAATATGAGATAAAAAATATGATGGTTTTCCAAGGGGTAATTCATAGAATCTAAAATATCATATCTCCCAATTTAATCTAAAATATTAGATCTAAAAATTTATTCCTTTAAATCCATAGAAAGAATAGACTTATGATCATTTATTATTATGTTTTCAATTTTGGTTAACTGATTTACTAAGATAATGGGATCATGTGAGTGTACCTGACCACCATCGATGATAATTATATAATATTCTAACATAATGATCATGGAACTTACCCAAAAAAGTACATCATTAAGGTCTCATACATGATATTCCATAACTTCATTACCACCCTTATATTCTTCATATCTCTAATATAAAAATATATGAATATAGAGTAAGGAATTACATTATTAGAAGCACCCAAATAACATAATGAATTATAAAAATGAAACTCCTATATGGTTCCTGATATGATAAATGTTCTAGGGTATTTACACTTCACAGGCATCACTATAATGGGTTTTGAGTTCATATATTTTTATATAAAGGTTGATTTATGAATTAAACTTTATCCTTATTTTTTTATACAAAAAATATTTTATGAATTTGGAATAACATGTGTCACGAACCAACCCAATTAAACCCCAAACTGGAAATCTGATTCAACCCATGAAAAATAACAAGAGTCATTTAAAATCCAACATAGATGGAAAATAGTGCCGGAAATCAAGTATAATAGGTTGGAAATGATTTATAAAATGAATAATATGTAAATAAATTAATATAAAGTGAAAAATGATACCGAACTAGAAGCAGAAAAGAAATAAAACTCAATATACTCCCATGTGAACCCACAAGTAACTAACATCCACTGAAAAAGTGTCACTCCATGGTGACTGAGTCTAGGATATAAGTAACACTTCAAGAAAAAAACAAAAATTGGTCTATAGTATTGAGTATTAAAAATCAGTATGTGTGCTCAAATAAAAAAATTCTCAAGCCTTACCTTTAAAAATAACACCAAGTCTTTCTTGTAAAAAAATAAAATATATAGAATATAAGGTTTTTCTTTTCCTTCAAAAACATGTATCGAGAAACATTTTTTAAGAAAAATCATTTTTTATTACATTTTTCAAATAGGATCTAAAACATGCCAAACCAGATATAGTAGTATAGTTTCAGAACAATAGAGGAAATAGACATAATATTTATCATTTTAGAAAAGGAATGGAACTAAGAAAAATAGAATTTTAAAAAAGTACCATAAAAATGTAATAAAATAGTGAAATTTCCATGGGAGATCACTTAGTAACTAGGGTTAATGTGGTCCTAGTATCTAAATACTCTTGGTGATCAAATACTTGACCTAAAGTAACATCTCCTACTCAATCCGACCAATCCCCTTCATAGATGTTTTTTAATTATTGCAATGTAATCCTATTAGGGAGCTCAGTCCTCATCTATATTATCCATCATAGCATACTAGACTTATACTTATAAACTAGATACCAAGGATTCCCATTTTCCTTGCCCAAATAGAGGTGTGTTTTTATCCATACAGAATATTTTTAAACTTAATGTACATTTACTAAAACCACCCTCCATTTTCTCATCTTTGAACTCCCTTTTTAAGAACAACCCCTTTTATTTTCCAAAATTCATAACTAATCATAATCTCTATTTCCAGCATACATTTCATGTCACACATTTATCACATATCACATTTCAAATACCATGGAGTGCTTTAAAAAGGAGTATCCATTTATATATGACAATTGAAGGTTCTAATTGGACCTTATCACATTAAAATGGAGAAATCATTTTAAATTGGAAAATAAATTAAACATTCAAAATGATTTACTTTTCAAATAAGATCAACAACATGCTTAAACAAAGGTAACCTCTATTAGAAGCTTTGGTAAAACTTGGTAAGTGAGTGAAAAATTAATTTTCAAGAACTAAAATACACTTTTCATAGTATATAAATTTCCTATAATGATAAGAACACATTTTTAAAATAATCCTAAAATTTTGGAATTCAAAATAAAGGTCAGGGCATAGAGAGCCTACCTCAAAACACACTACTTTTAATGAAGAAAACTAGAATCCACTCTTTACACATACACACACATGAATTTTTACAAACACACACACATAGATATATATAAATATATTCCCCTAGTGAAAATACATATATTCCCTTGTCCATGATGGAATATCTAAAAAGAGAGAGTGTGTGTGTATATATATATATATATTCCTGACTCATGCATATGTGTATAGGTCAAGCTCACAAAATGTGGTCCAAAACACACTTGAAAAAAATACAAAAAAACCAAAATTAAAGAAAAAAACCTAATTTAAACATTGTATAAATATTTAAGAATGCAAGAACCCTTAACCAAAAAACATGGGGAATCCACTACCTTTGAAAGAGGTGACTAGAACTAGACTCAATAGGACCCAAGACCCCTAAACATCAAGAGAAAACAAAGGAAACACCCAAACATTTAGTTAGGGAACACCCTAGAAATGGACACCAGATGTGGGAGAAAGGGAAACCAAGAAATATAGTAATAATATTGAATATTATGAGAACAAACTCATTAGAGAAGATGACAATAGAAATTTGGATGGGAAATAGAAATCATAGGGAGTGAGAGGGGGATGTTATATTCATTAGGGATCCATCATGGGTGGATGGGTCATATGAGATATGGGAAAGGGATGGAGGAGGGAGATTTGATTTGGTAAGGGGGGAGGAAACCAATTTTGGATATGTAATAATAATAATAATAATAAAAATAAAAATAAAGACAACATTTATAATAATTATAATAATATAATTAAAACATTATTTATTCATGTTTTTTTGAAAAACTGGAAGGTTGTATGGTTTGGACACATGGTCAACTAGACTATGCACTATCCATACAGTCACCTCTATTTAATAGGAAAGTGGCCCACACAGTTTTCCTGGTGGGACTGAACTCCCTTGCACTAGGCCATCCATCTTGGACAGAACCATTATATAGGCTTCACGGTTTGCACTAGGCTGGCACACAGTTTGTCTTATTCATATGCTAACCATGGGCATCCTCTTATTCACCTAAAAATCAATATTTTTTTTGAAAAAAGCTTAGTAAATACATAAAAAAAATAAAGACAATAAATAAATATATAAATAGAGAAATGTTGGGTTAGGGTGTGACAATTCTCCCCACCCTGACACTTTCTTCCACCAGAATGTCCTAAATATTTTTTTCGTCACAACATTAAATGAATGGAAAACACATAATGAAATTATGTTCCTGATTCCCAAAGGCTAATAGATAATACCGACCATTATTTTGAAACTATAATACCTAAGAGAGACCAAGGATTTCATATTTATTAAAATGAACGTACCCAAGAAGAGAAAATGAGAAAGGCTAAAGAAAATGAACCAACCCTCAAAGGACCCAATATAAGAGATTCAAACCTCAAATAAAATATCTAAACATGGAGAAACTCAACCCTTAACATATAAATCACTAATTAAACCTACCATGGTCAATTTGGGATCTCTACAAGCATTCATTATAAGACCCACTATACAAGCTAACCTACTTCTATAACCGGGGTCAGGCATAGAGAAAAAAAAGAAACACACTATAAAAAAAATCAAAATTCAAACAAAGAAACCCAAAAACTAGAATATTAATTTTACAATGATCCTTTTACTTGGTGGTCTCCCCACTAGTTTAGGACATTGTCCATAACATAATTTCATAATCCAAACAGGTGTGTTTTTAAAATATTTCCACCAACGTTCGACGTGAACTTGTCGACGTCGGTGGAGAGCAGCCTGATCAAAGCCGAGGACCATGTGTGGTTGGTTTTAATCACAAAATAAACAGTAAAATACCTGGTTTAATTCTAATGTCGCACATGGCGTCTTCTCATCATTTTCGATCACTGCTCAAAAAAGACAAAGCTGAATTCATCTATAACGTCCACACATGCTTCAAGGAATCCTCGAGAGCACCATTCGACGTTGTCTGAGTGCTAGCGCAGAATACCGATGATGCCTTCAACGTTCCAATGATCACTGCATCGCTTCACTAGAATTTTCTGAGAGAGGGATCCATATGAGCTTCTTGGATCCAGAGCATCTCTCTCTAGATCATGGGAGAGAAGATAATAGAGAGAAACAACTTGAATAGTCTTTGTCAAAAGCCCCTCCTCTTCTATTTATAGTGGTTAATTAATATACCCGGTATCTCCTCACCATCCCCGAATATGTAACGCACTATCAATGAAATTTTATGACTACTAAACTGATTCATAAATATTATTATCATTTACTTGTAACATATTAAAATATATTACATGATAATAATTGAGTCTTTAACTCGACTCCTTGCTCCCATAAATATTAATTGAACCTTGAATAATTTAATATTGGTCAATTAATATTTTTCATGTATTTACTTAAAACTCATAAACATATTTAATAGATAAATTCAAAACTCATTTTTCTAAACTCAAATAATATGAATTTATTTATTGCATTTATGATCGTTTAACCTTGGAAAAATCTCAGACCCCAAGGGCGGGGCCCACCATGTCCAAAACTCATATTCAACTGAATAGGGAAGATTCTTGAATACGCTATTGTGTGTGAGTCTCTAGGCCCCTATCTCAATAGCAGTGAATAATATTCATAGACCAAGAGTAGGATCTGGCAACCATCATGGCCCCTGAAGAGATAAATATTTTCACAGCAGCGACAACCAACCTACGAACATGTACTGTGTAATATAATCTCTTTTTCATTAATATCTCATAAAGCAGGATGCACTCTCATGTCATCAACCATTTCCATCTTTATTTTTTGTTGATGTAACTAGATAAATTTACCCTTGATTTCCATGGACATGGTCTTATAAAGGTACTTCCATCCTTATCAACATAGGCTGAGATATATTACTTCCATAACACGAAACCGACAAATACTTTCTTGACCATTCAACCATTGCCATGCCACCAATGACGCACCCAACAAAAACTACCTCACCACGAATTTATTGCCATGGTTTTCATATTGCATCAAATTATGCAATAAAATGACATATATTGGTAATGATCTCAAGTTAGGATACCATTACACATGAACATAGATAGGAACATCCAATGACACCCACAACATGTGGACTTCCTATTAGCTGGTCAGTCCTCATTACCTTCACTACTAGATATCACCAAGTGCAAACATCATGAGAATAAGTCTCAATGCTTTTGATCCCCCATCACCATATAGTCAAACATCAACTATGTCCAATCAGTAAGATGTATCTAGACCATAGAACATATATTTAAGATTAAAGTCATAGTATCTAGAGGTTCTCATTATAGTATGGGAGTTGCTATAACCTTTTGATATGGAAATTAACCTTTGGATATTACCATTTCAATAGTGGATGTAGAACAGTATGCACTATAATGGTAAGATGACATCATGCATATCTAACTATATACATGATATGGTAATGAAAAGCACTTAATAGTGGTGTCTAGGGCACCCACTATGTCGACACTCCCACTTGAACTAGAGTCGACATGCTAACCAAACTTGTTAGATACTCACAGGATGAACATCATGTTTCTGCTGAGTAACAGCTTTAGCTACATGGTCCGCCACGGTTCCACCACATGGATTTTCTGCAATTGCAACCTTATCTCATTGAGTAAAACTTTTCAAGAGATGTTATCCCGAGTATATACCATTTTTCCCACTTTCATAACTTGACATCTTGGCTAGTAACAATATCATAATCTACATTATGATAATATTTTCTCACCAGGTGTGATTCCATGAACTGGAAAAAATCATTGCATTTAACTAATTATTAGATATCTTAGAAGCTGCAATGTACTCATTCTTGTAGGTATGTCCACCACTGGATGATATGAGGTTGACTAGCTCATCTCCTTTAGCCTAACTAAAATAATATATCACATTGATCTATGGATGACTAGTTTGTATTAGAAAAAACTAGTATCTTTTCTTCTCCAGTTACCAGGTACATATCCTTTGTACTTACCGAATTACAATTAGATTATTTTGACTACATCCCTTGAAATTCTTCTCGATATAACTGATATTTACCTACTGTGAAATATACCTTGGAAATATTGGTTCATGTACATATTATGGCATGCGTGATTGATGAATCTTTACGATGTATGGATTGTAAATCACCACATTTATCTCTTAGCATGTCACGGATATGCCAACATGAGAGATTATTCCTTGTGACCTAAGAAAAAATTCATCTCTTGAATTGTTCCGACATGTATTTTTCAATACAATGTAACTATACATATGATTGACTACGACCAAGCAACCTATAGATCTACCTCAGTTGATCATGTTCCCTAGAACATAGGTTGCTATTTTAAGTCAATCATAGGAGAATTAATTTCATTTTGGTCTTAACTAAATATGAAACAAATGTCTGTTTTCCATATGTTGTGAGATGTATTTTTTTCTTGGAAAACTTTGGTGCTCCGACTAACCTATAGTAGACACATGAAAATAATTTTTTGCAAATGTATATACTATGATCATGTTTCTTACATTTATCCTAAATCAGATTTTAGTAAATTACAAACTTCATTAGCAATCTGTGATGTGACCATCCCTTTCCAGTTGCGTCATATAGAAACCATCCACGATTGGTATTCATGACATCCAAAGATAAATAAATTGATCATAGATATTATCTATGATTAGTAAAATTCTAACTGATTCAAGCATTACAACATGGTGAAACCAATAGAGCCTTATTTTTATTACACTTGTAACATCCATGTATCAACTCACTTGAATACCCACCATAGTATTCAAAAAAATAATCCCCCTTTTCAATTTGATACTTGGAATCCATTAATTGAATTTTATTTGGTCTTATCAATTTTATCTAATTACCATATACTGCTTACATGAAGAAAATATTATTCAATTTGAATAATAGATCACTGACCACATTGAATATAAAAACCATCACCATGGTTTTATCCTTCCTCTGTAGTATGTGCCTCTGGAACATACTATGTTCCACATGCGCTTATGGAACTAGTTCTTATGCCAACTACATGTTCATTTTGGGAATTGACTAAACACAAGAAAATATAGCTCCCACTCTCTCTAATAGATATGTGGAACCTTATATAAAAGTGTAGTATATTTCTTGACAACCTACTCTTTTATCTTAGGGATTTATGTAACATCCTAAACAGCTGTTAGGCTTATTACACTAAATGCACAATGTGTTTGTCTTGACAGGACTTTGTTTATGTCCTAACCTGCCCTTTGCATCCAAACACACGTACTTATGACATAATTGTTTTAAATCATACTATGACTCGTATTATATCCATTTGTCATTATAGTTGGCATATGGTTGTGAGATATCGCTTTTATTGCAAATCATTTCATGAAATATAATGGAAGTTTCTACTAGTTCCAATATTTATATTTTTTACATCAATATTTTGATGTATAAAATTTTCATTTAGGTATTACTCCATACTTCATTTTTTTGATCAATGTGTATATTCAAGAATTAATCATCAATCCTCTTCATCAATGTTGTGATGTCGATAAGGTAATGTGCATTTAGGAATTACTGCATGCTACATTATCATGATTGATGAATTCCTGGTCGAGATATTCTTTGGTATCCCAACCCAAAGCAACTCACATATCCTGAAAATGTATATACTTCACTTTTTTATTCTTTAATTACTTAAAGGAATCTTATGAAGTATATATAAATCTATCTTATACTTGGAATAGTTCACACTTACTAGTTGAACTATTTCCAAATTCATTGTGACATACCATTATTTCTAAAGGCCCCTTTGACCAAACTAAAGACGTTGATAACACCAAAAGTATTTAGCTGTTCTGAGCCTAAATACCATTCTAGGTATATTGACGATGTTCACTTTTAGTATATCTTGACAAAGAATTATCTTTTCACAATTGGGTATAAGTATTACATTTATATTCATCATTAATTTCCCATGATTCATGTATTACTGAACTAGCGCTTGAGTTTACCAAAAACAACAATCATTCGAGAACATGAAAGAATGTATCCTTGAATCCAAGGAAACAAGAGATTAATGTTTGTGGTTATACTCAATAATAGTTCAATGCAAATCTTTCACGTGGAAATTAAATAAGCCGTGTACTTCTCACCACTAGCCTAGGTATCACTCTTTTACAACCACTTGGAGAATACACATGACTTCCTGTAATGTTTCTATACTTACATGGTTATGGTATTTAAATACACATATGCAAAAAAATAATATAGTATTAAATACCCAAGTAGTAAAAGGAAACATTACACTGATGAATATGCCTGAAGTAGAAGTGGAAACTTGCATCTTTCAATTATTTTATTTCTTTTAAACTTCCATTGTATTATTTTATAATATGCATTGTAAATAACCATTGTTAATACATAATTAATTGAAGGAATTTGCGAATGTTTCATTGGCATTAAATTCCTTTGACCTTTCTACAATGTCTTTCAATTTATCGGCCATATGAATTAAAGCTTAATTGGTTATTATTCTTAGTCACTTGGCAAACATTACCGAGTTTGGTAATGGAGAATTTACTCAATACTAATTCATTTTGTTACTTAAAATGAGACTTGAGTAATGTGGTGAAAATTTTATTTAAAGATCATGAACAATATTTCAATTTACACATGTCGATGTAAACTTTTCCTTACTCATATCATTTCTTCACTTTCTCCTTGCAAACTTCTCATAGTTGAGAATTTATGTTATATTATCTTTGTCCTGGTGTAGCGATCAAAACTGACACCAGATGTTGTTGAAATCATAATGATATAACTATCATATTCTTTGTACATTAGTCTCCTGTAAGAATTTTTCACTCCCTCTTATTGAGGTAATTTAACAATGTTGGGGACACTGACAACTTGAGTTTCCTATGTCATAGTACTATGAGCACGTAACTTTACTATTCATGGATACTCGTGTTAGTGTGGACATTTACTTTATCCATTATGATATCACTATTTTAATCTTGTGTTATAACTTTCCTTTTTTTCTTCAAAAATTAATTTTAGCAGAATACTGCCTTTTATCTGAATTACCTATTTAGAAATTTCTGATTAGTTACTGAAATCATTTAATGTCTCCCACTATTTTATCAGATTCTAGAAACCCACTATGCTAGAGTCAGAATACTCTATTTCTTGAGTATTCTAGTGTCAAGGATCATGGAACCACCCTTCATAGTCTACAAGCTATGGAAACTCCACTACTGGGAGGGTTCTAGGTAGGCTTTTGGTTGACCGACCACTTTAACTTGCGGCTGCTTGATCAGTTGAGTGAATTCTCATCTTCTTACAATCAGAACATGATTTAGCCAACACTTTACTCTAAAATTACAATAAGCTGTCTATGTCTATTTATTTGTTTAAATTGTAGTTAAGTAGACCCATCATTCTTATAAGGACTCCCTGGTAGTAAGAGGCACCCTTATCTATGGCATGACCGGCACCACAAATAGCTGGTTTTTTCCAAACATGAATGATGGAAGGCAATTATGACTTAATATATTATTGAGGGTTTTATTATTAGAATGTGATGAAAGAAATCATTTTCAAATTTTATAAGCATGTTCTATGTGATTGCACTCAATACTAACCGTGCAAGAAATAGAAATTTCATCGCGTCACATGTTCATTTTAGCTTGCATGCTTCTTTTTTATAATACTATGTGATCACTTATTAAATTACATATGCACAAAATAATAAACAATAAAATAATAAAATTAAAAACTTGATCAGGAGCTGGTACTATTGGTTGATCCGTTGAGTGAATAGTGGACCAACAAAAACCCTAGGGGAATGTACCTTAAGTCGCACGACTTGCAGCTTGAAAGGGGTTGTCTGCTCATCCAATGCATCCAACTGCTATCTGGTGCATCACCGTCACTTGGCACGAAATTCGTCATAGATCGTCTCATCATTATACAACTATACTCGCACACAAGTGAGGGGGTGTCGGGGTATAAAATTACAACTCTGAGAAGTGGATACATAGGTCCTTATACATATAATGACACTGAGACGATACACTGCTCGCCTTTAAAATAACTAAACTAATTATTAAAAAACCATTGCAATAAATAATTAAATAAATAATGAAATAAAAAATGAACCAAACATGCAATGGTCGGTCTCAGCTCATGATCATACATATACGCATTAAGCTCGCGTATATTAAATAAATGCAGAATAAAAATTAAACATCCATTAAATAAATTATGATGGAATTTAATTGAATTAAAAACGTAACTCTTGTTTTTAATTCAATTTAATGTCGTTGAGTCCTAATTAATTAATTTAATTTTAAAAACTAAAACATAAATTAAATAATTAATTTAATTAATCTCCCAATTAAATTAATTACGCCACATCTATGTACTAATAACCCAAAATTTTATTTAATTAAATTAATTTTCAATTGTAATTAAATTAATTTTTTTAATTAATTTTTTTTAAATTAATTCACCCCGGCCAATTAAATATCAGGCAGGGCCTGTGCGGGTCAAGGAGAACTTGCACCGGCCCAGTCTGGACAGTTATGATCCCATGTAGGGTTGTTCTTGGCTGGGTCGGTCTGCCCCAGGCAGTTCTGGGCTAGGCTGACCTACCCAGACTTATTATAGGGTAGAGCAAGTTACCTGCCCACTAAGAGGACCAGACGACAGCCATAACCGGGAAACTCCACGGCGAACCGAGATAGTCAGGAATGGATGAGGTGGACGTGATGGTGAGAACTCAGTGCAGCTGTCCGTAATCTATAGGGGTGCCAATCGAAGGTAGTCCAGCAAGGTTGCCCGGGGTGGAGGCCAAACTCGGTGGTATGATTTTCCTGGCCGGGCGTGATGCAAGGGCTGGGAGCGGCGGCTCTTCACTGGAGGGATACAAGTGGAACGACTGGTGCAGGAATATGTGCTGGAGCTGGTGCAAGAGGCGCTGCTGCTGCACACAAATAGGACCCACACAAGCCGCTCTGTGGGAGAGGAGGAGTCCGGCAGTTGGGTGGCCGCGCATAGTGTGGGGTGGCTCGGGCAGGAAAACCAATCACTGGGGGCACGACCTGGACATGAATGACCATCCAGGGTCAAGGATGACTACCCGGACTCCAAGCACAGGGCTTGCCAGCGTGGAGCGTTGGCCTGCACCTTAGGAAGAAGACCCAGCAGGTGCTGCTGTGGGGAAGCCATGCAGGGCTGCACGGGAAGGAGGCTGGCAGCCTGGAGGTGCGCTGCTGCTAGTGGCTCTGGTGGAGGAGGCAGGAGGCAAGGCAAGCGCCACTGACGCGGGGAGGGAGAAGCGGCAGTTGGGGTAGCCGCGCGGTGAATAGGGGGGGTGGGGGGCGATCGCCTTCCAGAATTTTTTTATAAAAAAAATTATTGACCGGCTGTCCGCACCCCACCTTTAAAAAAATCCCAACCTCCACATGCAGGTCTTCCCCCGATCCTTTATATATATATATAACGGGTTAATTTTTTTTTTACATTTTTTCAAAAAAAAAATCTTAAAAATACCACCAGGTTTAAAATAATTTTTTTTTACATCCTAAAGGCGGCACCTGGTGTGCCGCCTTTGGGGAATTTTCCGGCCAGGGCAAGGCGGCACCGGGTGTGCCGCCTTTGCCCAAAAAATAACCGCAAAGGCGGCACACCAAGTGCCGCCTTTGCCTAAATAATTTTTTTTTAAAATTTTTATTTTTTGTTTTGTTTTGTTTTGTTTTATATATATATATATATATATATATAAAACAAAACTTTTCAGCAGAATTTTTCTGCTATTTAATATCCAGCGGTTCTGCCATTACAGCAGTCTGGATTCTGACTGATACCCTCACCCAGGACTCCCTTTTATAAGGGGGTTTGCCCTGAAAGCAATACTGCATTTTCGATGTGGGATTCTGGTTCTCCTTTTCCTGCACAGTACATTCTGCGTTTCCGATGTGTAATTCTGTTTCAAGTACGCGACTTTGAAAGACTATAAAAGTTAAACTATAAGACCAATACAAATGAAACTTTAAACACTGATTAAACATATAAGAAATAGTTGAAAACAAAAATAATTTCATAAAAAATGTTGATACAGATTAATTTATAAGCTTTCAAAACCACCTACTTGAAACTTAAACATATTTGAAGTACGTGACTTTGAAAGCTTATAAAAGATAAATTATAAGACCAATACAAATGAAACTTTAAACATTGATTAAACATATAATAAATAGTTGAAAACAAAAATAATTTCATAAAAAATGTTCACCAAAAACAATTTATAAGCTTTCAAAACCATCAACATGAAACTTAAAAATGTTTCAAGTTCCCGACTTTGAAAGACTATAAAACATAAACTATAAGACCAATATAAATGAAACCTTAAACATTGATTAAACATATAAGAAATAGTTGAAAACAACAAAAACATCCTAAAAAATGTCCATAAAAATTAATTTATAATCTTTCAGAACAATTTACTTGAATAGGGAATCTGATCCATCAGTTTGAGGGATACCAGGGCTAGGTAGATAGATAATCGGATCATTGTATCTATGGATTTTTTGGATAGGAAGATAGATTCATTTCATTCATTATATCGAGGTATTTCTTTTTTAAGAGAATATAGACTTTCTTATAATTATAAAATAAGGGACACCTTTATTTTTTGGTTATAGAATACGATTCTCTTAAGGTTAAAAGACATTATTCTTTTAATGGCTTTGAAAGTCATTATTTGTTTTGTATGAAATTGTATTTCTTTTTTGTAAAAAGTTTTTATATTTCCACCACACATATAATTGAATTCAAAACATCATATTAGTATTTTTATTATGATTTTATCCATATTAATATGATTTTGATAATAACAAAACTTTTGAATTAATAAAATCTATCATGATTATGATTCTTGAAATCTGATTACTCGGATTCATATAGACTCTGATCTTTTACATTCTGATTTAATCAAATTGTTTCTATTTATGATTATTTGATTGGACTGAGAACCATGTCCAATAAAAAATGTAAGAGTTTTTTATTTTTTAGTTTATTTCTTTTAAACTACATTTTTTAATACTAAAATATTCCCACTTTTAACTTATCTATTAGAATAATATTCTTACGATCCTAATAAAAATTATAGGCATAATGATACAACATTGTGTGGTTTTCTCAAGAGAATATTCCAACTCATCTTTTAATATCCATTTATTGTATTTTCTAGCTTTACCATTATCATTACTATATGAATAAATTGAAAATTTCTCAACTTGATTAATGAAACTAAATTCATATTTTTAAGAACTACTAGTTGATGAATTATCTTTTAAATAATTTCTTATCAAATTATTATGTCTATTACTAGAATGATACGTCTTCTTTATATCGTTTTTCTATTTTAGAGGATTCTCACTTTTTTTATCAAATTATAAATTATCCATTTTCATTATAAAATTCATGGAAAAGATTCCAATGAAATTATAGATTCATCACCATAGTGGTTTATTTAGTTTTAAATTCATTTACCCTATATAATCCATCTTTAAATAGGTGAATAAATTTCATTAATGTATTCATCAAATTCATCATCATCAGAATCAATTGATTCCCCAATTTCCAATTATTTGAACTTATTTTTTCTTATAGCCTCAAAGGATATATAATCTATATCTTCTTTTTGAAACTCATTTCCTTTATCATTTCATAATCTATGAGAATAAAATATAACTCCTCTAATGAAATATATTCCCTATCTTCCATGTCTAAAACCATGGCATCAAATCATATAGGGAAATTTATCAAAAGTGTTTTCAAAATTTTTGAATCTTATATCTTCTAACCAAATCCATAGATATTACATACCATCTCATTGAACCTAATGAAATAGTCATCAATGATTTCATCATCGACCATTTTAATATTCTCAAACTTTATTCTTAGTATTTTCATATTATCTCTCTTAACATTAATATTTCCTTCATAAGTACTTCCTAGTTTGTCTAAAATATCGTTGGTAGTTTCAACACCCATCGCTTTAGTGTATAACATTTTTGATAAATCCATTAGGGTATAATTATGATATTTTCCATCAACTTCAAGATTTATCATTTTAGATTTAGTACAATAATAATACTTAATAATAGGTGGTAATCTAATGGTTGATACGTCTTTCATTTATAAGAAAAGCGATTGAAGGAAAAGAGTATAATATTCCTCTATGTATGGTAGTTATTTCCCTAAAATTAGGCATTCCATGGTTTCTCACTGAATTATGATCCTTCATTTCTCATAATGTTTTCTTATCATGAGAGGGGATCTTTTTATGATACCATTTGATTTAACCAAGGATCAGTTGGGTTCTAATGAGGGGGGGGGGGTGAATCCATAGTACATTGTTTTAAAAATTCACTATTCTGTAATCTAAAATCTATGACTGATTAATCTATCTATCCCTTATCTTAAATTCTGAAAATCCTCCTGAATGAAAAAATAAAATCAATGAAAAACACAGGGATTCTATTAGGTTCATTACAAAGGCCTACTCCTTACTATAACCATTTATTACACCTTGATAAAGGTTATTCACTTTTTTTAGTCGGTTACAACATGGGAAAGTTGTATTCCCATAAAAAATAAGTCCAATAGTGCTTCATATCTAGAGTCCCACTATAAATTACAAGCTCCCACCTTCACTAACAACTCTTAACTCCCATAGGTGGATCTTTATACTATATCCATGGTGATTCTAAAATCTCATAAGCCTACTCGAGAGTCCCACTGGTGACCTCTTCTACATCTGAGTCCCAAAAAAGACTTCAAAATTCCTAAATCACACAATATATGAACTTTTTCCTAAATATATCTATCAAATTTTTATATTTCTGGAAAACCTTCGTATATAGTCTTTCTCAAAAAACAAACCAAAGCACATGATCTACCCATGTACAATATTAATGAAATTAGGCAACTGTTTTTCAATGACCTTATCTTTATCACTATCCATTGAACATAAAATTTCCTGGACTAATCTCAAAAAACTCATAACATGGTTATATATCTTCTGAAACACTACCTAGATCGGTCTCAATATTTATGTATATAAAATTAATGGAATATCAATTCAATTTTATTTAAAAAAGACAAATATAAAATATTCCATGATAATTTTATGTAAGTGTTATTTAATTTTCATGAAAATATTTTATAATTCATCCACACCTACAATGCCTCTTTCCTTCTCACTTTAGTGCTTCCACTGAAGGCCTTTCCTAACCAAGGCACTGGTTTTATGGCACCCAGGATATGATGTTACACTAACTCCTCCTAATAAACTCTAATTTGAACCTTTGGTTTTTTTAGGCTCTCAGTAGATTATTTTGACCACTCTAACCCGTAATATTCTTAGACCAAAGTAACAATGGATGTTATTATTCTTCCTTCGATGTGGATATCTCTTATTGTTGTGGAATCCACCATTATTCTCTACTCTCTATCTTTGAGAGTGAAAAATTCATATGCTGGTGATGGATTGGATCCTTGTTTCGATGGATTGAAATTATAGGGATTTCTCATTGATCTACCTCAACTTTGACTCTCATTGGCATTTATCAACACATGTGATTGATTAATCGTGTGAATAATGGTTTGTGGATACACTATTTTCTTTTTTGGGAAATTCAATTTAGAGTAGATATGGGTGTGGATTTTTAGTTTTTTGGATACCCTATGTGGGGGAATATTGACATGTAAGTAACATCACCATATCCCATTTATTATATGTAGAAAGTAGTTATATGTGTTACATGGAAAGATTCCATGTTGGAATATGGAAAGATTCCATGTTGGAACATTGAAAGATTCCATGTTGGAACATGGAAGGATTCCATGTTGGAACATGGAAAGATTAAATTTTGGTACATGGTAAGGTACCCCATTTGATATGCACGCTATGTATAAGGGAGACATTCCATATAATTTGGATGTACATGTTAGGTTGGGAAGAGTTTTATGAGAAGGTAAGGATTGAGGAGGAACATTCTATATACATGATGAACACACCATTTACTTCTTATGAATTTTAGGTGTGAGGATGAAGTGGTGATATGAGGAAATTATTGATATATTATATATTTATATTTGGTTTTTACAATGGTTTTTGGAGGACCCCTTCATGGTTTTTATTTTAGAATCCTATTAAAGGAAGTGTGGTGTGAGGTCCAAGTGGGGGCTGTAGGATTTCTTCTTGGAATGACTTAGAATTACCATGGTGTATTTTTTTATGCTCTTTTTGATTTTTTCTATAATTAAGGATAGTGTAGTCTCATGGTTGTGTTTTATTAGTCAGTTTCTCAAAGTTTAGTTTTTTTATAGACATTATGATATGGTGACCCTATGGGGATGTCAAGAACAAATGAGTTCTATTAAGTAAAGTTTTAATTAGGTCTGATGGACCTTTTAGTATATTATAATGTGTGAGGTATTGATTGGATATAGGTTTTATTCCAAGAGGATGGATGAGGTCCTATTTATATGGTCTTGAATTAAGGATTTTTACATGTGGTAGAGTAGAACTGTATTGGTTTTTATGTTATTTATGTGGTTCTGAAAACTATTTTGGGTGCCCTATTATTTTCACCCCTATAGGGATAGTACTGGTTTCAATTAAAATGGTGATGGGTTTTAGTTTTCTCAAATCATGTCTTTGTGGCCTCTGAATTGGATTTTATTGGTCATTTCTATTCACGTTCTAGATGTGAGAGGAGTCATTTGGGATATTATTAGATTTGGCATCAATTCTGAGAATTATATAATGAAATCTTCTATTAGTTTTATAGTGTTTTTTAGGTCTGGGGAGCTTATAGTCTACCTATATTAGTGAAAAATTTCTTTCTAGTTTAGTATTATATCCTATCTATGGTTTGGGGATTTATGGATTTTTTTCTTCTCTATGAACTTACATGGAAGTGGACATGTACATGAATAAAGTTCCAACCTAGTTAGGTAGAACATACTGAATATTATGATTAGATTTCCTGGTTGAATCTTCCCAACCATGGGAACATTTATGGGTTCTCTAGTGTCATCCAATATGTTCTTCTTGCCAATTTATAGTCTTTGAAATTCGCGTACTTGAAACATTTTTAAGTTTCAAGTAGACTGTTTTGAAAGATTATAAATTAATTTTTATGGACATTTTTTAGGATGTTTTTGTTGTTTTCAACTATTTCTTATATGTTTAATCAATGTTTAAGGTTTCATATATATTGGTCTTATATTTTATGTTTTATAGTCTTTCAAAGTCGGGAACTTGAAACATTTTTAAGTTTCATGTTGATGGTTTTGAAAGCTTATAAATTGTTTTTGGTGAACATTTTTTATGAAATTATTTTTGTTTTCAACTATTTATTATATGTTTAATCAATGTTTAAAGTTTCATTTGTATTGGTCTTATAATTTATCTTTTATAAGCTTTCAAAGTCACGTACTTCAAATATGTTTAAGTTTCAAGTAGGTGGTTTTGAAAGCTTATAAATTAATCTGTATCAACATTTTTTATGAAATTATTTTTGTTTTCAACTATTTCTTATATGTTTACTCAGTGTTTAAAGTTTCATTTGTATTGGTCTTATAGTTTAACTTTTATAGTCTTTCAAAGTCGCGTACTTGAAACAGAATCGCACATCGGAAACGCAGAATGTACTGTGTAGGAAAAGGAGAACCAGAATCCCACATCGGAAATGCAGTATTGTTTTCAGGGCAAACCCCCTTATAAAAGGGAGTCCTGGGTGAGGGTATCAGTCAGAATCCAGACTGCTGTAATGGCAGAACCGCTGGATATTAAATAGCAGAAAAATTCTGCTAAAAAATTTTGTTATATATATATATATATATATATATATAAAACAAAACAAAACAAAAAATAAAAATAAAAATTTAAAAAAAAATATTTAGGCAAAGGCGGCACCTGGTGTGCCGCCTTTGCGGTTATTTTTGGGCAAAGGCGGCACACCAGGTGCCGCCTTTGGGGGGTAAAAAAATAAATTTTTTTAACCTAGATGTATTTTCAAATTTTTTTTTTTGAAAAAATGTATATTAAAAAAAAACTCTATATATAACTCTTTAGACCAGGTTTTGCAGTTCTTCTTGCCCCCACATTTTTTAGCAACAAAGACTTGCAAAGAAAGTCCTTCCCCTCCCTTATTTTGTATTTTTATCTAGCCTAATTGTATAGTCTTTAGGAAAAATAATAATATTAATTTAATAATAATAATATTATGATGTAATTTATATTATTATCAAAATAAAATTATTGTTATTATTATAATAAAACGAAATAGTATTTTTATAATGAAAATAATTCAATTAATTTTAAGAAATAAATATCAAACAAAATTGATTTTTTGGCGAGTATTTCTACCATGGTATTTTTAGTTGAAATACGAAACACCACTGAAAATCATTCTTGAATCAGAATTCAAAACATCGGATGGCTGTAGAATAGCCATTCGATGTCCAATTCAGATTTTGTCTGTGGCGTTGGGACCGCATCGACGCCCTGTTTTAACATTAATGAAAATTTAATTTATTTAGCTTAAAATCATCACACGTTCCTCTGATACCACTTGTTGGAACCATCATGCAGTGGTAGCCCCAAATAGGTGGGTTTTTAAAAATTTTCCACCGGCGTTCAACGTGAACTTTTCGACGTCGGTTAAAAGAAGCCGGGTCAAAGCCGACGACCATGCGTGAAGGGTTTTAAGCACAAAATAATCTGTAAAAATACATGCTTTAACTTTGAAGCTATGCATGATGTCTGCTCGTCCTTGGTGATCACTGCTCGAAGAATCTGAATCCAAATTCCTCTAGATCATCCACACGCAATTCAAGGAATTCGTGGGAGCACCGTTCGTCGTAGTCTGGGTGCTAGCATGGAATACAGACGATGCCTTTGACGTTCTAATGATCACCGCATTTCTTCGCTCTCGATTCCTGAGAGAGAGCTCCATTCGAGCTCCTTGGATCCAAAGAATCTCTCTCTAGATCATGGGAGATAAGAGAAGAGAGAGAAACAACATGAATAGTCTTTGGCAAAATCCCCTCCTCTTCTATTTATAGTGGTTATTTATAATACCTCGTCTCGCCTCATCGGCCTTGAGTACTTAACACACTATCAAAAATATTTTATGACTACTAAAATGAGTCATAAATATTGTTATCATTTACTTCTAATATATTAAAATATATTACGTGATAATAATTGAGTCATTAAATCAACTCGTTGCTCCCATAAATATTAACTAAACCCTAAATAATTTAATATTTGTCAATTACTATTTTTCAGGTATTTAGTTAAAACTCATAAATACATTTAATAAATAAATTCAATACTCAATATTATAAACTCAAATAATATGAATTTATTTATTTCATTGGTGTTCGTTTAACCTTGGAAAAATCTCGGACCCCAGTGGTGGGAACCACTATGTCCAAAACTCTTATTCAACTGAACAATGATGATTCTTGAATACACTATTGTGTATGACCCTCTAGGGCCCTTATCTCAATAGTAGTGAATAATTTTCACAGACCAAGATCGGGATCTAGCAACACATCATGGCCCTAGAAGAGATAAGGGTTGCCAAATCAACGACAACCAACCCACGAACATGCACTGTGTAATATAATCTCTTTATCATTAATGTATCATAAAGCAGGAGGCACTCTCATGTCATCGCCCTTTTCCAGATTTATTGTTTGTTGATGTAACAGGATAGATTTACCCTTGACTTCCATGGCCATGGTCTTATAAAGGTACTTTTATCCATATCAACATGGCCTAAGATATATTACTTCCATAACCTAGAAGGGACAAATCCTTTCTTGACCATTCAACCAATGCCATGCCACCAATGACGCACCCAACACAAACTACCTTGCCATGACTTTATTTCCATTGTTTTCGTCATGAATCAAAGTACACAATCAAATGACATACATTGTTAATGATATCAAGTCAGGAGACCATTACACATGATCGTAGATAGGAATGTCCAATGACACCCAAAACATGTGGAGTTCCTATTGGCGGGTCAGTCCTCACGATATTCACTACTAGAGATCACCATGTGTAAACTTCACGAGAAGAAGTTTCAATGATTATGAGCCCCCAACACCGGATAGTTAAACATCAACTATGTATAATAAGTAAGATGTATCTAGACCATAGAACAAATATTTAAGAATAATGTCATAGTATCTAGAGATTCTCATTATAGCCTGGGAAGTGATATAACCTTTTTATATGACAATTAATATTTGGAAATTACCATTTCAATAGTGGATACAGAACAGTCTACCCTATAATGGTAAGTTGACATCATGCATAGCTAACTATATACACAATATTGTAATCAAAAGCACTGAATAGTTGGGTCTATGGCACCCATAATTTCAATAGAGAGGATATCAATTAGATTGTAATTGTTCTCCCCACTATTTAAAAACTAACTATAACATTTATGAACCCCCAATATAAGGGGACCCAATGAAAGACACTAAAATTTAGTACCACCACGAAGCAAGATTCATAATTTTCATAATACGCAAACACCTTTAAATATGAACTACTCAAAAATTAAGACCATTGAAAAAGCAATCCACCCAAAGAATAAGGGGTTCCAAAACAGACACACATAGGAAGGGAAAACTCAAACCCCCCCCCCCCAATTTCAGAGACAACCTGTTAGATCTACATACCCTAAAACTGAAATTTGTTTCACTACATGTAAATATTCATTCTAAGGCCTATGGATATAGACCTGATGTATCAAAGAATTAACTTACACACAACTGGGTGAAAACAATTGACGACTAAAAATTCCTCTTCTTATAACACAACCTATATAACATTTATTCAGGTGTCCCAAGATGCCACACAGATTAAAAGAATTCATTATATTAAAAAATATGTATTATATTACCTGAAAGGATCATAATGGAAGCAAATGACCATGTTGTACACGGAAAAAGAAGAGGGAATTTATAGAATAGACACCACCAGAACAAGTTTCTCTTATTCAAACACCTCACTGGATGGGAACCCTTCAAAAGAAGCTTGAGAAACTAGACTACTAACTTCCATACACTGTCCTCTATAAAAAAATTATCTAAGGTCACATTAGATAGAAACATCTCAAATGAAACTTTTTTGGATGGAATAAATTGATCATTAACCTTATGATGGAGTCCCTATATGAAGAGAGAAGATTTACATGACCACTCAATGCTATTTTCGATGAAGTTGGAACCAAATACTTAAAATTGAAAACACACTCATTTACCTTCAATTAACCTTCAGAAATATCGATAAGATCATTCAATTCCTTAAATATTACTACATCAGAAGAAAAACATTTTAATGAAGTAGTTCTATAAGTTTCTAAAATGATCCCTACATGGATGGAGAATGGAGTGATCGCCTTTCACTGTTCCAATCACGGTCCTTCAAAAGGACACAGAACAACTCTCACCCTCATGACCTTTACAGTTCCAAAAGAACCAAAGACATTCTTGACACCCTAAATCTATACCAAAAGCTCTAATAAACATATTCCATTATGAAAAATAGAAAACATACCAAAATAACTTGAATCCACTACTCCACTTAGAGTCTTGATTAAACCAGCAACTGGAAGAGACTCCTCATTAACCTTTTACAACATTATGGGAGGAATTCTCTATGTTACAAGAAAGAACAGGCCAAACCAAAGCCAAACCAAACCTAAAATAAAAATAAAAACCTCATAAAATAGAATAATTCATAAGGAAGAATCAAAACCCCCTTTTATGGACCATCATTTTCCATTTTAAATTGAAAAACTTTTTCCCACTTCCAAAGCCATTTCAGAACATCCACTTTAAAATTCAAAAAAACCACCTCAATTTTTAGTATATAACCCCAAAAACCATTAGATAATAATCCATCATTCAATGGAAACCATTTTTATTTTGAAAAACCATGTTTTAAAATGAAATTTGAATCTTTTATTTTAAAAACTTACCTGAGACATCCTATGAACTTTTACATATGTGTGCATCCCACTTCCACATATATCATCAATGAATATGTACCAACATGAAATGTACTCACATATACACACTCACAGACATATATGAATTTTCCTAGTAAATACTACGGGAAAAATATACCATTTTTCCATCAATGATAGGAATTTAAAATTTATTTATCATTTTGAATTTTATAAAACCATTTGAAATTAAAAAAAATACTTCTATTTTAAATACAATTGACGGTTTTCCATTTTAGAATTACAAAATTATAAAACCAAGATTCATTTTATAACACATTTAAATAACCCCAAAACAAAATAAAACATAAACCAACCAAAAATTAGACCAAAGCTCCACCCACACCAAAATAACTAAAATAGGGAACTATTGTTCTGGAATAACCCGTCCACATTGTTTAGCAGACCATGAACTGAGCATGCAATAACCACTGGAAGAATATTAAACTTCTCAAATGATCTCCACATGGGTTTCTAGGCCATATGAACTCATAGTGTGGAACTTGGTCACTTCCACTATCATCCCTCAATATACAAAATCTCATCAAACTAAATAAACTATAAAAAACCATAACTGAAAATAAACACTCAAAAGACAACTACCCTTGGTTACTCTAGTATCTTCATGATTGGTGGGTATCAAGAATCGAACCATGACCTATGTTACGAGGCAAAAAAATCCTATATAAGACCTACCTAACATCCCAACCAATAAAGGGTTTCTCTGATACCATTTTTTCAAGAACGAACACAGGTCAACCACGAATTGTTCATTGGATCTGGCCCGTGATAAGGCCTGAGAGGCATTCCCAATCCTTCTAAGTTGGAAAATTGTGATGGTCATCTAGAATACATATTTAGGAGTGATTTATCCCTTAAAAAACAAATAAACCAAATAAGTATATATAATCAGAATAAATAAGACCAAACAGGTAGTGAAAATGACATTAAATCGGATATACCCCCATGTGTCCCTATAGGTCACTATCATCCACTAAAGAAATACCACTCCATGATAACTAAGTCCTAGATGGAAGTATTACTAGAAGATAAAAAATATAAAGCTATTGGAATGAGTATTAAAACATAGTAGGCTTTTTTTGAATAAACAATTCCCCATGTCTCACCATTGAAAACAATACCAAGTCATGCTAGTTTTCGAATAAAATATATAGAAAGTATATTTTTTCATTGTTTAAAGAAAAAGTATGAATCTTTTATTTTATTTAAAACCATTTTATATTACATATTTGTAATAGGTCCTAAAACATGATAAAAAATATGTGGTAGGATAGATTTAGAGAAGTAGAGAAAAAAATACTACTTTATCATATTTGATAATGAAAGAAACTACAAAAAATGTAATTTTAAAATAGTACAATAATAAGTAGAATAAAAGATTAAAATAACCTTGGATATTTGATATATAACAAGGGTTAATAGTGTCCTAATTCATCACAGACTCGATGATCAAATCTTAGACATGAAAGCCCATCTCTTGATCTAGCCAACCAATCCCAATCATATTAGTTCAGTTTTCATTGTGATGTAATCTTTTTAGGAATACATAGCTAATTCTGTAGCAGCTTACCTTGTATTCTATACCTAGTTTTATGATCTAGATACCATAGATTCTATTATTCCATGCCCAAGTGGGGATGATTTTTATCATGCTAACTTATATTTAAAATTCACATAATTTTACTAAAACTACTGCCAACATTCTCACCACTGAACTCCCTTTTAATGAAAATCCCCCTATCTATTCCAAAATGAACAAAAAATCACAAGCTCCATTACCTGAATATATTAAATGTCACACAGTTTTCAAACATAAAAATTTAAATACATGGGTAATGTAGTAAAAAATGGGATTCATTTCCATAAGACAATTAAAGGTTCCAACCGTGCCTTATCACATTAAAGTTGAGAAATGATTTTCATTTGGAAACAATATTAAACATTTTAAATGCACTAATTTTATGCAAGATAAAAAATAATTAAACAAAAGTAACCTCAATTATAAGCGTAGGTAAAACATGGGAAGCAAGTCAAAGTGCATTTCCAATAAATAAAATCCACTTTTAATAGAATATAAATTTCATATAATGATATGAATTTTTTTTTAAATCAATCAAGAAATAATGGAATTATAATTAATGGTCTGAGTATAGAGAACCTACATCAAAACAAGATGATTTTAATGAAGGAAATTCGAATCAACTCTTTACACTTACATGCAAATGTATATTTAGATAGATATATAAATACCCATAGCTGCAACACATATATTTCCATCTCCATGAGGTAATATCTATAACTTGGTTATATATATATATATATATATATATATATATATTCCTCACCCATGAATATGTGTGTAGGTTACCCTCACACATGAAGGTCCAAAATACACTAGATAAAAGTATGACAAACACAAAAATAATACACAAAATACATTAGAAATTGTGAAAAATTGAGGAACACATAAAACAGTACTCACAAACCTTGTTAATTCCCTACCTTATATTTTTTTTGGCTAGAACTAGACTTATAAGGACACAAGATCCCTAAACATAAAGATAAAACAAAAGAAACACCCAAATATTGAGTTAGGTTTTTACATGGAGTGAACATTATAAGGGGGAGAAAGAGAAACCAAGAAATAAAGTAGGAACAGAAAATATGAGGAGAAGAGACTCATTGGAGATAATCAAACCAAAATTCATGAGAAAAAACTTAGATTGGAAAGAGTAGGAGGGGGAGTCTATGGTCATGAGGGAGCCTCCTAGGTGGCTGTGTTGTACAAGGCATTGAAAAGGGAGGAGATAATATTGGGGTAAGGGGTTAAGAAATTCATTTTAGGGTATAATATTTGATAATAATAATAATAACAATTATAATAATTATAATATATTTAAAACATTTATTTATTTTACTTTTGAAAAAATTAGCAGGCCACATAGTTTGTCCGCATGGTCTTCCAAACTGTGCACTAACCATGCGATCAACTCTATCTAAGAGTAAAAAGGCCCAAAATGTTTACTTAGAGGTGGTGAATGACTATGTGCCAGACCATGCTTCATGGATAGAGCCATTATCATGGTTAAATGGGTTTTATTAGTCTAACACATAGTTTTTCTTAACCATTCATCAATTGTGTACCTCCTTCTATTCAACCACAGAAAAAATAATTTTTTATGAAAAAAACCCAAGAAATACATTAAAATAAAAAAAGAAAAATATAAGAAAATTAATTGAGATATTTTGGGCTGGGTTGTGACACCATTTCATTTTATCAATAGTTTGAATTAGTGATATGTTGATCTCAACTTTATTAAATGTGTCTAAACACTCATTTTATATCACATATTGGACCATATTATTCATTTAGACAATAATATTTTGAAATATAAGAGGTTTAACAACTGTCTCATCAATCACCATCTTTCCCTTATGTTTAAAATTTTTTATACACATTGTTTTTTCTGGAATAAGGTTTCTTAGTGGCTATGCTGAAGCCCAGTGAATATTCCAGAGTAGATGTCCTGGTTTTTTTCATTCACCTCCTCAATGAATTATCATTAAAATTCCATTTAGGATTTTGAGTGGGTTAGGAGGGAACAAGTTCAGAGCTTCTACTTAATAATTCATTGATGATAGTTTCAATCTAATTCATTTGGGTCTTAGGATCCCTTGATTATATACATTAACTCAATAAAACATTTTTTGATTTACAATTTTTTTTGTAAGATCATCTATTTCATAATTTAACATCAATTGATACTTACATTTTTTTATTGGTTTTTTATTTTCTTGGGTGTTTTATCTATTTTGGGGTTATTAAAATCATTATTGGTAAAAATTTGGTTTCATGAGGTTTTATTAAAAATGGGAAATATAATGTTATATTTCAGTATAAATGATGACTAGATCATATTTCCAAAATAGATTATATGTTCATGATAATTGATCTTAATTATTTTGAGAATGTTTTTATTGATTCTACTATTGATGTGGTATCAATGGAAAAAAACTAAAACACTCATATATCTCTAGAAGATCTGGAAAATAATTAGTTGGATTGTCTAAATCTCTATACATGCCTAAATATTCATAAGAGTGGGATGTGATGTCTTTTTATCCATTTAATTAATTTATGCCATAAAATAAAATTTTTATATAATATTATTAATAAACTGATTATTAAGAGTTTGTATAATTACCTAGAGTACTCCCCTTATAGTAGGTTCATCTTTATCACAGTATTGTTGTGTGTTTCTGCCATTATGTCTATCAATTATGATGCTTCAACTAGTTTTTTTTTCAACAGGTTCTCCTCTACATAAAACATCCACTATATTCCTCTTCTTAGGTTTGGGACCTTCATAGAAATTTGGGATGAGTGGTTTCTCACTAATTTTGTTATTTCTCATCTAATAAAAATCATCACGAATCATTCCCAATACACATATATTGATTCTCCATATGATTTATTAATCCTTGAAATATTTTTTTAATCATTATGGTCTTTTATGTTACAAATAATCAGGAAAAATAGATTTTAAATTATTCAAACATGTTACCTCTTATGATTAAAAATATGAAATTTAATTTTTTTCTACTCCATTGAATGACAATAATAATTCCCATTATTATATTTTTTATATTGGAAATTTTCAAGGTTTCATTACTAAAAAAATAAGATGAACTCTTTAAATTATTATTGGATCCCTTACCAAAGAGACTAAGGAATTTAGGATGTAAGAGTATTAAACTAGATTTTGGATCAACGTATGATTCAAGAGTTTGATATAAAACAAATTTCAGTTGATAATCAATATTAGTTTTAACGTAATAAAAATGTTTATTTAAATATCATTGTTTTTTTTTAAATTTAATTTGATTCTATGTTTTTTCAAGAGTTGGTACCATAATAACTAGTATCTGGAAATGGAAATCATTAGATGGATGAATTTTAAATCATTATGATGATTATGATTTATTGATTTGTGAATGAGGTTTATAAAAATCCTTGGGGGTCTATTTCAGAAATTCCTCTGAGATGGGACCATTTAATCAACAATATGAAAAAATAGAATAAATAATGTTGACCATATTATAATGGAAATAAAATTAAATTTATTGTATATAATAATTAAGTGAATAAAGGAAAATTAAAAATTGAATATAAAATAAGTATAATGATAAAAAATAAAAAATAAAAAATAAAAAAAAGATAAGTAAAAAAACACGAATAACATTTCTAAATAAATCACTTTCCTCCATAAAAAAATTACTAATTCTATTACTATTGTTGAAAAATTTATGAAAATATGTATGATTTTTAATAAATTAAATATATTGTATGACATAGGTAATTCTCTTGAGGATTTATTGAATTAAAAATACCATAATAGGTTTGAATAATTATTGAATAAAATTAAAGAACACAGGACTTAGTGGCGGGGTTGAAGGAATTATAGAAATCAATGAATCATGTAAGAAAATAATTTCATTAACAGTAATAATTTAATAATTAATAATTGATCCAACTTACCCCTTCCATTATTTATTATTTATTACCCTATTTTTCCAAATCCAATCATTTATGATCATTAATTTTTTTAACCCCCAATCCTATAGAGGAAATCATGACCATAAATATTATAAATAAGAAAACCCTAAGCTAACTTTTGGTTATACAATCATGAAAAAAAGTAATTATATTCCCAAAATCAAATTTTGATAAGTGGAAAAGTTAAGAAACATATTCACTAAAAAATGATAATTATTTGTGTTTTTTTATATTTTAACACAAAAAAAGATTCATCTATTTATTATATTTTAAAATTATTGTGTTTATCTTATGAATCACATAAGTTCATCCATGTGTGATATGTGTGAATCATTTGAGAAATTTATTATTAAAAAAAATTAAATTCTAGGCATAATGAATTTAGAATTCCATCCATAAATTTACAATTAAAATTCACCCTATAAAACATTTTATGATAAAAAGACAAGAGTGAATTTATAAGGCCTAGAATATAATATCCATGTAAATTTTAAATTCATTATACCATTATAAATTTACCATTAATGTTTACTTAATGATCAATCTGGTAAAATAAAATCATTTATTATCAATGAAATATGTAACAAAAAATTGTTTTTCTAAATACCCCATAGTAACCCTTTTACACATTTGGAAAATATGATATTTCATTTAGTCATAAAAATAGTGATAAGATATAAATATTAATATTTCTCAATCCATCATATCAATATAAGAAATGAAAGAATCACATTACTAATAAAATATCAATAAATTTGGAATTAATTATGTCATAAGTTGTATAAAAAAGAACAACTATTTTTATTTATGAAAATAATTTTAGTGAGATAATTTCCGATTCCACTATGCCACCACCCCCTATGTGTAGAAGATAACCATTTCATGATTTTCTTTCCACCGTTTATTAAATTTATTCAGGTCGAGTAAAACATTTCTATGTAGAAGGTTTATTTTCACTAAATGTTTACATCACCCATTGAAATTAAATTTCAATTCCCACTTGGTTAATTATTACATAATTTAAATCATAATTTCATAACCTGTATATCCTAATTTTCTATTCATATTATCACATCCCTATATAGGATTTTTTTTGTTTTTTTTTACTTTGATTTTTTGAGTGTATAAAATATTTAGATAATAGGTAAACATTAATAGGTCAATTTAGTACAGTTATGACACATACCGGATAAGAAAAACATGTATATAAAACCCATTTTTGTAATCTGAAAAATTAATTATACATTAAATTGGGTAGAAAAAATTCATAACATAAGGATGTTTTTAATTTTGGATGGAGAAATTAATTGAAACAAATTTTTAAAAGAAAAATCATACTGAACAATTTCAAAATAAAAAAGATTTTATAAATATATAACTGATAATATCAGTGTAAAACATCTATTTTTTACTGAAATCATATTATAATGAAATTATTTTACTCATACCTCACTTCATACATATGATATAGAATAAAAAAATTAATTTACAGTAAATTACACAGAATTAATAATCCCAAGATGTGTAATGTGTCTTGATTTCTTTCTTATGCTACATATTTTTCATTTTTATTATGAGAAAAAATAAAAAATAAAGAATCCACCAAAAAAGTTATCCCCTCAACCAAAATTAAAATGTTTCAATGTAATCAATTTTAATATAATAAACAAATATATACATAAATAATTTAAAATTTAAAATATTAAAAATAATATAAAAGTGATAGGGTAAGAGATAGACTGATATTCTCACTTGATGATGGGTTAATTCCATGTGATGGTATTAGTTATATGTGTTGGGAATTATTTTATGTGTTAGTTCGATCACCTACCATTGACTATAAGTATCCTATTAAGGGAATATTATATAATATTTCCTATACTATTAATAAATAATTAGTAATGACCTAAGGGCCCAGCCATCTATAATATACCCCTTTTGGAATCCTCTTTATCTGTGAACTATAGAAAAAGAGTGTTTATCTGTCCTAAAAATTTCTTTGTTGGATCATCATATCATGGAATGTATTTGATTTTTATTTATGGATCCTTTAACTAGAATATTTTTAAAATAAATCCACCTTAATCTATTGAAGTTTCATATTTATTTGATATACTACTTAGAAAAATTCATTTTTTTTATTTCCTTATATCCCAATATACACAATAATCAACTTATATGGGTGGATAACTTGATTTAACGAAAATAATAAAATTGGGGAACATGATAATATAATTTTTTAATTCAATATTATAATCCCAACTACAATCATCCTTGTGATTTATAAAATACAACTTCTATATATATATAATTTCTTTTAATATTAGTTTTATCTTATGATTTGCAACATTTCATTTACCAAATTGGAGGGGGGTGGGGGTGGTATGTTGTTAATGTTTTCTGTGTCCCGAAATAAATTTTAATGACTAATCCAAAATTAGGATTGTAGATGTAGTATCCTTGGTCATTGTTAGTCTATTTATATTCTCCAAACCTAAAAATATTTAATCTTTGAGAAAATCCACTACAACATGAAAATCCAAAGTCTTTATAACCAAGGAATGTATCCATTTTATAATATAATAAATTGAAAAAAGAGTATAAAGAAGCTAAATGATCAAGAAAATGAAACCATAATATCAATTCTCTACAAATAAGTAATCTTATAGAATAAAATAGTCTCTTCATGCATGTCGGGTCTCATAAAAATATTACGACTCTATTAGAAACATGTATAAGATTTAAAAAACACATTAGCATCATGGAAACAACTAATTCAATGAAATCCTGAATATAAGAACATAATATATAATTAGTAAGAATTAAATAAATACCCATAAATAATTGCATCGAATAAATTTGAATATGAATAAAACTCATGACCGTGAATGTAACAGACATATGTTTTTAAGAATAATTTTATTTAAATAATTTTTATTATTCATTAGATTTCTTTACACAGAATTGTAAGTTTAAAAAAACTGTGATATTCTCTCATTAAAAAATAGCCATTATATCCTATCCATTAGGTTAATGGGAAAAATTATAACTAACTTATGAAAATGCAATATGAATTTACTACCTGTCAATTATTTATGAAAAATATAAATCAATTATATATATTTATTTTTTAGTGAATTATTTTTTTTAATGAAATTAATGTGACATATTGGTGTTATATACTTAATTAAATATTATTTATATTCATCCAATGGATATTTTAGTCATAGGGTATGAATAAACCATTATTTGATATATAAAAATCTATTTTATAAAGGTTAATTTTAAACCTTTGAATGGAGAACCCATTTTAAAGTAAGGTTTTGAAACATTATTATTTTTTACATGACATAATAAAAATGTTATTTTTAAGAGGGACATAAAAAATTAATTGGGATAAATTTCTGATATTTTTGGATAACTTTCATGTTTTGATGAATAGTAAAAATAAGCTAAATTTTAATTGAACATATTTTTTTTCATCTAAATAATTTATATGGTTAATTTATATTATTTAATGGTTTCAAAATAAAAATAGAATATATTTTTACCATTTAATATAATTATAGTCATTAGAATTAATTTTACATTGAATTTATGTGTAAAAACAATTCAATCTTTTACAATGTTTTAACTTAAAAAACTTGTTCTATCATTACAACAACAAGATTGATTTTATATCAATTTTTGAAACCTAGGGGTTTTGAAATTTTAAAAATTGATAACTTATTTTTACTCATTAGGTCCAAATTATGTTAATAGGCTTCTTTTATTTTTGGGCATTATGAGTAGTAACTTTGTTAATTATTTCTTTTACCATGGTTAAAGGTGAACCAGGTAATTAAGGGAAAATATAATATTATAAAATTATCATAAAGCCTATAAAAATAATATTGTATGAATTAATTAGACCATTATCATCTATATTACGAAATGGGATCACTTTATGGCCACTTACCTATGAATATGACAAGAATGTAGTAAAAACAAAAGAATCTGATAAAATATAACAATCTCTTTTTATATAAGTATATTAATTTTAATATTTGGAAAAAAGTATATAATATCTACTATAGATATTATATGGAAATATAACATAATTACCTACATCATAGATATTTATTTATAATTTTTTGTGATTAAATAAATACCATTAATGATGACACAATAGTGACGTAGAAATTATTTTTTTAACAGAAATATCAAATAAATAGAATTATAAATATTAAAAGAAATATCTTATGAAATAATTAATGTTAAAAAAAATTAAATAGGTTACCATGACATGTTTTAAGTGTATTAAAATTTTCTTTCAAATTTATCATATGTTTTAATTTTATTTAAAATCAAATAAATGAAAAGTGTCAAAATTGACACTACTGACATTTTATAAAAATAAATTTTTATTAAATTAATTATAATTTACAAAAATATTTAAAAATTAAAAATTTATATATATAAGACCTAATATTTCATAAAATACTCATTTATGGTCAATTAACACCATATATGTAAATATTTAGAACCATTAAATATTTAGAATGTTATTTCCAGAATTAAAATTAAATAGAATATCTATGTGTCAATTAAAATGATATGGTTAAAATTGACCAAATAAATTGTCCAAAATTTATAAGTTTAGGTGATTAAAACCATATATCCTAAAAACATTTATATTTGGACACTTTTGAGTTTTTTAGGGTTTTATTTCATTATAAATTATTATTTATTGAGCTTCCAAAAGTGCCCCTCACCTCAATTATAAAAGGGAACCTCCTCCCTCACCTATTCATTACATTTTGTGCCCTCATTCTCGGCCAACCCCTTTAATTTTTCATTCTAAACTTCCCTATTTTAGATCTATAGGTTTTTGTATTCTTTAAAGAATAATTCTAGTGCCCTAAGAGGGAATTTAAAGGAGGCATGTCAAAGAATAGGAAATATGTTCTGTCGATTCATTCAAATTTATTTCTTATTCTAATTACTCTTAATTATTTTATTCATTAAAAAGTAATAATATAAGTATCAATAATATAGTGATATGTTATTATAAATATTAAAAAACCCTATTTCACCTTCTATCCATCCCACAGAAAACAAAATACTTACACGTGCGTACGTACGACTTACCGTCTCCACGTCGTGGTGTAATCTGTTTTTCATCACAACTTTACTTGGATTGGTATAAATGTGGAAATAATAAATATATATGAATATTATAACATTATACTAATTATGATATATTATATACCATCCAATTCATTACCATTCAATAATTATGGGAATGATATCTTTGTCCGTGCATACGTACGGCTTACCCTCTGCACAATGCGATGTGATTCATTCTAGATAATCATAATTAAAGAATAATTATATAAATTAATTGAATGAATAAATATGTTATATATTATAATAATGAACTTATGTAAACCATATAACTATAACCTAAAATAGGAATAAGAACTTATCTGAAGAAACATGCTTAAGAACATAAAGCAGTTAATACCCGGATAACGAGTAACAATAAAATATTACTAACAAACAGATGAAAATATGATCATAAATGTTATCATAAAAATAATTAAGATGATATAATAAATCAGTAACATTATTTATATAATTATACTGGAGGATTGAATACATACGAAGCACATCTGACCTTAAATAAGGGATAAATTTTGAAATCTTGTTTTTATCCGAGATTGTTTATTCGTAAATATTCTCTGGGGGTTATTTATCATCCACATACATGTTTCATAAATATGTATTTAAAAATTTTAATTATATCCTTAAATAATTTTTTAATTTCAATTTTACCCACTGGTAAATGTTTATTAAACAATATGTGTGGAACCTTTTGTCATTTTCAGTATGAGGTACGTTTTTTGACTTTTTCAGAAAAAGTATGAGAATAATTTTTTTTACTTGTATGTCTTGAATATATTTTTATATTATTTATTTCCCTTAAGATTACTATAAAAGATTATAAGGCTATTTTAAAATAAAATTATTTCTTCTATAGTTGTATTGCAGAGACCTAAGCATGACATACATTGATATTACATTACTTTTGCGGAATACTTAATACATGACACAAAAAAATTCACAAAGTCCATACTAGTTTAGTGCCTTTGGAAACATAGAATATAATACTCTAACATTGTATAAGATCTTCAACATCTCTCATAAAGATCACCCCCTTCTATTTTCCTATCTAAAACCTTTTATTATATCCAAGGGAAAATAAAACATAAAAAGGTTGAGCTCAAATTCTATATAAAGGTAAAAATGGAGAACATAAAACAAACCATAAAAATTTGAATGTAAAAACATGAACATAATATCTAAAAATTAAAATATTGATAAATGACATAAATCTTGGCTGTATTTAAGGCATATATAATAAAGGAACATTAACCATGATAGAATAGAATTTGAATAAAACATGTAATTATGGAAAACTAACAATCTCATAATATTATTTCAATAGTAGTCAATGCTTTGCTTCCTATACCACCATAGTGGATGAAGTCGATTTTTGAACTAGGTTTACTTTCTGTTCTGACCCTATATTAGTAAATTAGATTTACTTTCCATTCCAACCATGTCTATCTCATGAGATATAAATCATTACCCAATAAATTGGAGGGAGATATAGGTCCCAACCATATCATAATGAAATAATTATTACATGTACGACAAAATATTAATCATTCATACTAGCATAACCGAAGAAATAAAATGGGTTACTTAAATATCAATTCATCATAACATAACCCATATAAAATATCATTCCCTCATTCATGAAACAAAATCATAGTAATAATTAGGATATAAATATAACCCTATTTGAAGAGATTCATCTTGGATTGAAGAGAAATTTGATAAAACACTTCAACTTAATTCTTTAGGGAAATATATTTTCTACTTTATAAACATTTTCATTTCTCAAAATTCTGCGCAACTTTAATTGAAAATAATTTAGTTTAAAATAAACTTGAAATGGTGTAGAGGAAGCTTTATATAAGTAAGGAGTTAAGAATACATAAAAATCTATTCATGATGTTTAAGTTGAAAAAACACTCTCCTTGTACCTTTTTTTGGAAAAGTTGAAAAGCACCTCGTATGGTAAACAAAAGAATGATTCCTTCCAAACCATGTAGTAAAATTTAAAAAAAGGTAAAAATGAAAACATAAAAAGAAGACTTGTATAAATTTTATGAAAATATATTTATAAAACAAGGACATTTCTGATAAATATATCCCTTGAAAATACTTATGTGTAAAGAATCTCAGATAAAGATTAGATTGAAAAATTATCCCTCACCTCAGGTAAAATTTCTTCTGTAAGTGTCTGAAACACCAGAATAATGGGTTTAAACATATTATTAACTTGTGATAGAATCATATTATTATCTGTGATATCATATATGATCCACTTAAGACATTATATTACCCATTCATTTGTCAATTCCATGTTACAACAACATTTTGGGTAATAATCCTTTCATTTATTGTACATGTTTGGACTTGTTATTCTTCATATAATAACTTTGATCAAGATTTACTAACATAAAGATTTTAAAACATGATTTATATATATCTTATATATTTATTATATAAATATATATAATATATATATATATAAATGAAATAGAATACACCTTTCATGTAGACTGTAAGACGTACGTACAAAGGAACTTTGTTTTGGTTTCCCTGTTGAATTGGATGGAAGTAAAAAAGATGACAGATATATATATATATATATATATAAATACAGTAGAATTATTATGTCATATATTTCGTGATTATTTTATATATATACTTTATAATCATTCTTGAATGTTTAATATGAAGAATGAATGTCACCATGTCATGGAGATAGGAAGTGGTACGTACACATAAGTAATGATATCAATCCCATAATTGTTGAATGGTATTGAAATGGATGGTGTATAGTATCTTATACTTAGTATAATGTTATAATAATAATATAATGTTAGTATTTCTACCATTATACCCATCCATGTAAGGTGGTGGTGAAAAATAGATTGCAGCACAGTGTTGAGATTGTA
This sequence comes from Viscum album, assembly GCA_963277665.1. Taxonomy (NCBI): domain Eukaryota; kingdom Viridiplantae; phylum Streptophyta; class Magnoliopsida; order Santalales; family Viscaceae; genus Viscum; species Viscum album. Next base: position 2,023,057,008 of record OY728127.1, read on the forward strand.
AGTCGTACGTACACACATGTGATGACTTTCTTTTTTGTATCATGAATAGAAAGTGAAATAGGGTTGTTTAATATTTATAAAACATATCGTTATATGAGTGATACTGATGTTATTACTTTATAATGAATCAATTAAGGAAGAGGAAGTTGATGAAGAAATAAATTTGAAAGGATCGGTAGAAGTGATTACCTCTTCCTTGACGTGCCTCCATTGAATTTCATATTAGGGCACTACAATTGGTCTTTTGATAATACCAACACCTCTATAATGTTACTAGAGATGTTTAGAAGATAAATGGGAAGGGTTTGGTCAAGCTTGAAGGCTAAAAATATAGTTAAAAGGAGAGGGAGGTGGTTCCCTTTTATAAGAGAGGACATCGGTACTTTAGGAAACTCTCAAAAATATTAATTTATAATAAAATAAAAACCAACCCAAAAACCTCAAAAGTGTCCCAAAATAGAATCTGAGATTATATGGGGTTTTAAGCTATTCAAATGATTATTTTTTACAACTTATTTTGTCAATTTAAACCTTGTCCTTTTAATCGACACTTAGTTATTCATTTTAATTTTAATTTTTCTATTAACATTATAAATATTTAATGATAATGAATATTTAATTATGTAGTGTTAATTGACTATAAATGGATACATTTTTACATTTATGATTTTATAATTATCACTTATTAATTTTTAAATATTTTTATGATTTTTAAATAATTTAATAAATTGTTATATTTATAAAATATCAATAGTGTCAATTTTGAAACTATTTATTTATTTGAAATTAAATAAAATCCCCACAGAGGATAAATTATAAAAAATATATTTAATACACTCCTAAGAAACAAAATTCACCTAGAAACATTGTGGATAACTTTAATTAATTAATAAGATATTTATTTTAATATTTTAAAATAATTTTTTTGATATTTATATTAATAAAATAAATTTTACATCACTATTGTGTCACCATTAATGTGTATTAATAAATCTATAAATTTTTTAAATAAATTAACATGATATAGATAATTTAATTATCTTTCGATTTACTATTTAATCTTAATTTTTTTGATGTTTATTACTAAATTAAAATTATTACACTTAAAAGATATAAGGGAGTGTTTTGTTGTCACTTTCTTTTGTTTTATTAATAATTACATCATTTTCTTGGAAAAACTCCATGAATTAAATCTATTTGGACACTTAGGTGATATGGGCCGACTTTTATATATCTAATATAATTTTTTAATTTGTTAGAGTAATTTTATAATAATATTTTTATACTTAATTACCGAATTTACCTTCAACTATGGTAATAAAAATAATTACCAAAGTTACTATTCATAATGCCCAAAAATCAAAGTAGCCCACTAACATAATTTGGAATTAATTATTAAAAATACCTAATCCATTTTTCAAAATTCAAAACACATAATTTGCAGAAATTAATTTAAAATTAATCCCATTTTTGGGAAAACATGTTTTAAAAGATAAAACTTTGAAAAAGATTGAAATGCTTTTAACTATGAATTCAATGTAAAATTAATGATAATGACATAAATTATATTAAATGGTAAAATTAAATTCTATTTATAATTTAAAAGAATCAAATATTATAATTTAACCATATAAATTATCTCGATGAAAAAAGTTGTTTTTAATTAAAATTTACCATATTTTTACTATTCGTCAAAATATGAAAGTTATCAGAAAAATATCAAAAATTTATCCAAAGTAAATTTTCATATCCTTATTCCAAATAAGAATTTTATTTTGTCAAATTTATGTTATAAACTTGTGAAAAAATTATTTAAAATGGCTGCTCCATCAAAAGGCGATAAAACTTCATTTTTTGAAATATACTTCTTTTATCTAAAAAATAGATTTTTTCACATATTATTTTCTAGAAAATGTGTAGGATGAATTAAAATGACATATAATTAAAAATGTTATTAATATGATTCTAAAAGGATATTTTATATCCCATAAAATAAAAATTCAAATAATATGTTGTTGTTTAATGAAACTTGGTATCACCTACAACGCAAGCTATCGAGGAAGGATACTCTTTCATGTAACGCAAGAATATTCCGTGATACATATAGTGTATGATTCATTTGGTGTTTCATATAACATAATCCAAATATAGTTCTTTTATAATTTCAAAGAAATATATATACTCAGTGTTGTGTGAAATGAATTCTATCAAAAGAACTTGAAATTGTGTGCAACAGAAGCCAAGAATATTGTTGCGTATACTGAAAGCTAATATGGTGTTGCGTATAGAATAAGATAATAGTGGTGTAGATTATAACACAAGACCTCAAATAAATTTAAAATAATCTATCTCATAAAATCTCAGGTTGTTACATGTATGGTATTTTGAGGAAGTAAAACCTTTTTAAGAATAAAGGATATTTTCCTCAGGAAGGAAACTCGAGTGTTTTATCAAAATTATTTTCCATATAATATTATATATGTTTATTTTTATATCCCAATTATTACTTTGATTTGATTTTTAAATGTTTGAATTATTTTTATGAAATCCATTTATGGAATATGTTATGATGAAATAATGTTTAAAGAACCTATTTTATTTCATGGGTTATGCTATAATGAATATTTTTATGTTTATGTGGCACACAAAAGAATGGTTTAATTATGAGATGGGTGGGACATATATCTCACTCAATTCATTGAGTAAATATTTATATCTCATGAGATAGACATGACTGGATTGGAAAGTAAATTTGGTTCGGTAATATAGAGCATGATCTAAGAGTGAACTTGGTTCAGTAATGGACTCGGTCCATTATGATGGTCTCATAAATGAGCATTGACTAATATGAAATGATTTTCTATGCTTATGGGTGTATTCCGCAAAATTTCATGTCTTTTTTTATGACTATTGGGATTACATTTTAATTTAATTATTTATTCCATGACATGATATTATGATCTTTTATATGTAGGATAAGATATTCAAATGTTATTTTCTTATGAATATCACATGATTGATAATTTATTTGTTTACCCTTATTGAGCATTTTTTCTCACCATTACAAATGTTTATTTTTGTCATTTTATGACGAAGGATATTAAGTATGATATTCGAAAAAGTAGTCTAGTTATAATGAAATAAACAGGAGACAATATAGATGTCTTATGGACCAGTTGTTTATGTCTCCCTATTTCTAAAGACAATATACCTATACAGTCCTATTATTGTTTTGTTATATGTTGTAGTGAATATACTTCAATTCTAAATTAATATAAATGTATGAAAAGTATGGGTATCTATTGTGAACATTCCAACCAATAACATCGTCAATACACATGATGAAGATGAAGGGATCATCCCATACTAAAAACCATGACCCACTTTTTAATTTTTGTAATTATCTTGTCTTTGGATTTATGGAAATTTTCAATTTAAAATTGTAATTTACGAAAAAAATATAAAAAGTATGTTTACCTAAGAGATAATAAATATTATAATCCAATAAAGTGTCTATAAGTTGTACTTGGTCTGTGGTATCTTGCTCTGACATGTCAGTGATCATGAATATATGGTTATCTACCATGTTTTCTGAACTTTTCCTTTCCTTTTATCCCAATTTTAAGCTACTGTAGGTGATATATCCATCAAAAAAGTATTTTATTTTCATTTTTCTTCTTAATGAGGAACCTTAAATCTATATGGACGAATAAAACACTAACATTCGATCCAAATAAGAATGAAAAAATTTAAATAAAGACAATATAATAGAAATAAAATCTTTTATATAGTTTTAATTTTCTTCTTGGGATAGATACAACATCATATTGTATTGGAAACCATGTATTGAGGTACCAACATGTTTTGTAAAAAGAAATATTCAACTATTATATTTATAGAATCATTTATACACTTGAATGGAACTTCCATCATTGGGGTTTTATGATTGGAGAATTGGAGAGGAGTTCCTTCAAATCATCAATGAATTCCATGTAATAATCATAAATTACAAAATCATAATCTTTTTGAACAAATATACTTAAGGTTAGAAAAATCTTATAGAATTATCTAATGAAACAACATAAAAAACACACACATATGATAAATATCTTACATCACACACATATATATTATATGATAATATATAAATAATGACAACCTTATATTTATGCACCTTAATAACATGGTTATAAACCACATTCCCTAGAAATATTCCTTTATATACCCTAAAATGTTTATTTTCAATGTTTAAAACATAGTTGTTTCCAACACAAAACCACAAAACATTTCCCATGATACAAAGTAGACGATAAAATAAAGAACTATATATTGTAATGTGAAACCTGAATATCACTATACATGTCTTAAGTATATCACAAAATATACCCAACATTCTTATCTGGTAGGTACCATTGGAATTAAAAATTCCACAACGCATCCTTCTATAAGAGAACATACTGAACAAGCATGTGAAAGTAGTCTTCTCTGAGTCTTCTATTTCAATAGATACCATGAAATAACTAGAAAAATAGTTCAAAAATAAATAGTGTGTCATATTTGTGATCTCTTAAGAATTTTTTCATGAAAGGAAGGTATAAATAGTCAATTTGAGTTTTATATAATTCATGAACACTCAATATATATGTTCCCTCCTAAAAAATACCCCATATTATTTTTTACAACTTTGAAACTAATTTTTTTAGGTACAATCCGAATAGGGATATCCCTCCAAGAATAAAATATGGGATAAATGATAGTTTATAAAATTTATATTTCTACCACTTTATTTAAGCATCTCAATAAAGTTGGATGAAGTCTTCTTTATACTTTCCTAATTGGTTAAGCCTTATCCTCTAAAAACTTTCATGCATGAAAATGGAGGGTCCTATTCAAGGTATATCTTCTATTCCTCACACAGTATACTTGATGTTATAATTTAAAAAATCTTAACAATTTTCCTATTTTATATGAATAAGAATTTCAATAATGACAATAAGAAAATTTTCACCACTTAATAAGTATGATTTTTTGATATTTGGTAGCAGTGTCTTGAGTTTCAATATGGGTGGGTACTATATGGATGGAAACATCTACTGAATTAAAATATGTATAAAATGAACACATATATCAGAATATAAATCATCAAAATTAATGAATAGTTCCTCAAATTCATTAACACACTAAATAGGTATATTCTAATTGGAAAGATATTTCTTATAATAAGATATGAATTTTCAAAAAAATCAAATCTAAAAGAGATTTTATAATGAAAAAAGGTTCGAAAATAATCTTAGTCATCAAACTGGACTCAATTTTTACAATCCTTCTAAGTATGTGAATATGAAAAATAAATCGGTTTTATAAGATCGACCAAAATATAAAGTAACAAAATATGAACATTCTTTTGACTGGTACATTAAGAGGTAAAAATATAAAATCTCAGAATTTTATTCCTAAAATCCATTTAAATTATATCCTTTTAAATAAATGTAGTTTTTTGGTAGTTTTGAGGAAGGAACTTACTAATATAATGGTATCATGGAAATTCACTGGACCGTTCTCCATATTAATAACATAAAAGTATACAGTAAAAATCATGTCTCTTAAAAAAATCACATCCTTAATGACTCATATGAGATATTCTATATCTTTATTCATCAATTGAGCAATCTCCATTATCATTTTTTGAATATCAATATATATGGTTTAAAAATAGTGTGTGGGTTACATTAATGGATGTTACCAAATCATATAATGTAAAAGAGAAATGAAACTACCATATGATATGTGATATATTCAATTTCATGGGTTCTTCAAAATTCATATGTATCCCCTTGTTGTGTGAGATATGTGTCGAAAAGTTTCTCTAATGGTTTATTAAATAATTTCCTTTTAAAACTCTTCTATTTATAAACAATTATTTTGAAATTTTAGCATACCATTGATTTTCATAATTTCCTCAAGTATAGGGATATTGACCTCAACTCACATGAATATGTACAATATGTAATGTCCTAGATTAGGAGCCACTAAATTGTGCATTGAACCTGTGGGTCACATGGTTTCAATCAGAACACACCGTACACCAGAGGCTGATTACTAGCAGTCAGGGTATAAGTTGGTGTAATTTGGAGACTATACCTTTATAATTTTAGTGTCACAACAGTGCAATGGATAACAAAAAACGTGGAAGCATAATCTAAATAAGTTCCAAAAGATTAACTTCTAGATGACATTAGTAGTAATAAAACAATGGAAAATATCACATACAAAATGATGAATATGTCACAAGTCTATACAATAAGAAAAAAAATACAATACAGTAGGAATCCAATGTAATAGATGTATAATTATAAATAGTTGAAAATATGAATAAGAACTATCTCTAGATATCATCATGAATAGAGGCCGGTCCCTTTCTACCTTTCTCCTTATCATAATTAATTAAGCATAGTATAGTGGTAGCTTTCCTTCCCCCTACCTGCATCGACAAAGTATGTCCAGGTACCCAGTAGTGGCCCAAAAAGCTTGTGAGATAAACTTAATAGGCCACCACTAATGGTTTATATAAAATGTATAGTTTGTGTATATACGATGATAGAGAGTTCAATATATAATAGGAATATTATTACTAAATAAGGAGTGATAATTTCCACTATAAATGTTCATTCATAAATAAGGGACATCTATAAAACATGATAGAACATCTACTGAGGCCTATGATGAGTGATACAGTGTTAGGCCTACATAGACCGTATCCAAGGTATAAATGACCAAGGAATCCTCATAGAGTCCATGGACTATATCTATAAATAACCTTGTAAATAATTGGTTGGAATTCAAAGACCATGTCGAAGGTGATGAAAGTAATCCATATATGGGGAGTAGAAATATCCCCGACATCCAAAGTAATCTAGATCAAGGGAGTAAAAATTACAATGTCATCTCGGTCACCTAGATCTGTGGAGTATAAATTTCCAAGGAATCCAAATCATTATCTTCTTATAATCATATCAGAAGCCATGAGTTCATCCCACTAACTATATATTTTCCATTAAACCCACTTAATCATTTTAATCACACGTAAACACATTGAAAAGTAGATTTAGTCCGTCTTGTAATATCTCATTTAACTCATTAGGGATCCCACTAAAGATGGAGATATCATGCACACCCAACAAGGTGGTATATCAAGGGCCAGATACATAAATTCACTTCATAGGTGGTCTGGGTTGAGATTGATAACCTCCCACCATATCATGGTACAACATGGGAAAATGACCATGGTTTTAATTATTTTATAAAGGCGTTTAATCAGTTTAGGATCTACTCTAGAAGTATAGACATGCAACAAAATACCAAAAGGGTACAAAAAAACAAGAAGTTATGGAATACTTTATAGACCACCTATCTTATGCCTATAGTAGAACCAATATCTACTACTAACTCAACCCAGATTTAAAGAAAATGAAAGAATAGACAAACCCACTAGAAATAGAACATAAGTTCCTAAACCAAAATAACATCTTAAAGAGGATGAAAAATGATGGAATGTGAAATAGGAATAAAGAAAATACTGATGTGAATCTAATGTGATAAATGAAACTTTAATTCGATTTTGGATTGGGGAAATCTATAAAATCCTAGTCTAGGATTCCATGGGAGGATGTAATGTGATGAATGGGTTTCCACCAATGGAGAAATGAGTAAAAGAGGAGGATAATTAATCCTTTATTGCATTATGGGAATAAAATTAATTTACCATTTAAAATCGGGGTTGTATAGTTTGGTCGTATGTTTAGCGAAATGATGCACCTATCGTGATACCCTCTTTTTCTCAAGAACACCCTCACCAGGTTCATGAAAACAGTTTGGAAAACCGTGCAATTTTTTTTCCCTTTTCATCTACTAAAAATTGAAGTTGGTTCACATGGGAATGAGGTTCTGGATTCATGGTTTCATTAAAGCGTGCAGACCAAGATAGTGTGCTGGACCACCCTACAGAGTTATGCATAACCCTGTCGCCTGGGAAGCACTATTTCTAGAAACCATGTAGCCCAGTTTGCTTTTACAAAAAACGGAGCCTCTAAGATGTGAAAAGTCCCTAGACACCCCTAAAACTCCCATGAACTCATTAGGCACTAAAATTTGGCTAAAAAAATTAAAACAAAATTCAAAAGATTCATACCTCATAAAAAAACTAGGGATCTAACAACCTCCCTCTCTTTTGACAACTCATCCATGAGTTTCTATTCAAAGGGTGGGGAAGTATCTGAAAAGAGTTCAGGACAAAAATCATATAAATATTCCTCTCTCTCTCAGGTCACATCATGCACTTGTGTGAGCTTCCATATCATTCAAACTAAAGGAAATGAACTACCTTTTTCAAATTTCATTTTCCGATCAATGATACTATAAGATGATTCTCGAAGGACACATCTTATTCTTACTCAACCTCATCCAAATGGAGAGTATGAAATGGGCTCGAGTAATACTAATGCAACTGAGATAAATGGTGGACATCAAGCATGGTTTAGTACCTATGAGGTAATTATAACTGATATTATAATGGAAAAACTCTTTACAAAATCTTGAAATGCCTGACTTATCATGAAGAAAGATTTTCCTCTCTATGAGTCCTTTTGTGACCATCCTGAATGACATATGTAAAAAGAACTAATCCCCAACCTTGAACTCCAGAAGACTTATATGGTGATCAACATAGTATTTCTATCTAGATTGTTCTATATCAATCTATTTTTAAATTAGCTGAACCTTATATGAAGTCTCTTAAACTAGACATGGTTCAAGATGTGATTCCTCTCTTTCCTCTAACCAGCATAATGTTGATCAGTATTTTTTTACCATTAAAACCTCATAAGGTGCTATAATTATAGTAACATGATAACTATTGTTGTAGGAAAACTCAAGCAGAGATATGTGTCTCTCCCAAGAACCCCCAAAATAAAAAACTTATGCTCTAAGCATGTCCTCTAAGGCATGTATTGTTGGATCTGACTAGACATCAGTCTGAGGGTAGTATATTGTGCTCAAAAGTGCATGTTTACCCAACACCCTCTATAAGCCCTACCAAAATTGGGATGTGAACCAACTGTCCCTATCTAGTAAAAAAGTATGTGGAACCTCATGAAGGTCAAAAATTTCATGGATATGAAGTCTCCCAAGCCCATAAATTGTGAAGGTCTCCCTAATCCCTAGGAAGTGATTGTCCTTCATCAACATGTCCACTATAATCGATACTACGTTACTACCTCGACGTGACCTCATCAAATCCATCATGAAATCCATCACAACAACATCCCATTTCCACTAAGTAATGGATAACTTAGGTATGATCCGTTGTGGTCATTAGTGTTTCTCCTTTACTTTATGACTTGTGGAGAACCTAGTAATATTCCAAGATATCTCCCACTTCATCCCAATCAACCAATACTAGCTGCATAAATCCCAATACATCTTGGTTAGTCAAGGATGTACTACCTAATTTGAGGCATGAAACTCTCACAACATCACCTCAGGTATATCGTTTTGAACCCATACACATATGTACATATGTAAAAGTTCATCATCCCTAACGCTGTAACAAGTAGGATATTTATCACCTACCACACTCTCCCTTAGAACCAATCCCCCATATTCTGGAAACGGTATCATCCTCACCCTATCCAAAAGTGTGGAATTATCCACCACATATTAGAGAATAGTTGATCCATGACTATTCTACACATCCAAGTGTATCTTAGAGAACAGGGATATCAAATTCCATTCACTAACTACATCCTGATCTATATATGGGTGTTCATGGGTCGGGTGGGGTCAGGTTGGAGGTGTTTCAGGGATTGACCTGAATAAAAAAGTTCGGGTCGGGTCGGGTCACAAGCTTCATGAGTAGCTGACCTGACCCGACCCCACCTGTTAGGGTCGGGTTACCCATCGCATGCTCGAAGGACTCCACCCAACCCAACCCACTATGGGTCGGGTCAATTTGGGTCGGGTTATATGTGTGAACCCAACACAACCCGACACAACCCATCCCCACCCGACAAACCCGAACTAGCCACTCAAACCTAACCCCCCAAGACCCAACCCGATGGACCCTTGCACTGCACCGGGCTACTACACCAGCCTACTGCACACCCTCCCACTAGACTCAACCCAATGGACCCCTATTTCCCCCCTGTACACCAGCCTTCCTGTACCCCTCCCCCCTGTAGACCAGCCTTCCCCCACCCCCTCTCCCACCATGCCTCAGCCTGCCCCTCTCCCCCTACAGAAAAAACCTTTCCCCCCTACACCCCAACCCCCTCCCCCATGTACACCATCCTCCCCCCTCTTACACCCATGCACAAAACCCATCTCCCCCAGCACAAAAAACCCAGGCCCCCTCCCCCCTGCACCCTCTTCCCCACTCCCCCCTGCACACCAACCTCCCCCTCCTGTACCCCTAAAAAAAACCTCTCCCCCCTACACACAAAACAAAACCCCTCCCCCTACACCCCTAGCCGACTCCCCCTTCACACCAAAGTCCCCCTCCTGTACCCCTACACAACACAACAACCCTCTCCCCATGCACAACAAACACAACCACTCCCCCCTGCACCCCCATCCCCCCCCCCCCTACAAACCAGCCTCCCCCTCCTATACCCCTGTATAACACCCCTCTGACCCTAAATTGCACCCCGTCACCCCTACACCAGCCTGCAGCAGCCTCCTTACACCCCTGAACCCCCCCCCCCCACCAGCCTCCCCCCTCCCCACCTGCACACTCCTCCCGGAAACTAGCTAGCATACCCCCTCTCCCGCCTACACCACCAGCCTCCGTGTACCCCTGCACCAGCCTAACTCCCTCCCCCTACATAGTCTCCCCTACACACTCCCTCCTACAAACCAGCTTGTCCCCTAAAAACTAGCATGCCCCCTCTCCCCTGCTTTCCTACAAACTAGACCTGTCCACCCTCCCTACACCCCTGCACCAACCTGCCTCCCTCCCCAATCCTGCACCCATTCTCCCTCCCCCCTCCCCCCTCCCCCTCACCCCTACACACCACATCCCCCTTGCACACTCCCCCCTTTGTAAAACAAACTAGCCTGCCCATTCTCCTCCCCGCCTGCTAGCACACACCAAACCCAACCTCCTCCTCCCCTGCACCCCTATCCCCTCCCCCAGCACACCCCACCCCCCTCCCCCATGCACCCCTCACCCCAGCCTCCCCCTCTATAATCCCCCTTGAAAACCATCCTTCCCCCTCTCCCCTGCCTACAAACCCTAAACCAACCCATCCTATCTCTCCCTGCACACCCTCCCCCCATGAAAACCAGCTTGCCCCCTCTCCCACCCCCTGCCAACCTGCACACCCGACCCAGCCCCCCTACACACCTATTATCAACACTTTTTACCCAACCCTGATATATCCAAATGTAATCAAGTTACCGTACACTTGAATCACAAATTAAATCCCGAACACCCACACAACACAATGCTAATAGGTTTTCTAAAACATACAACCCTCATTTAAGTCATCAGTTCAAAACCACCATTTTTAATAAAATTGAATTATAAGAACACATTCACTTCCTTTAAAACAAATCGTCCACATAAACCAATTTTATAATTCTCATCCCCAACACTAAAACCCTTTGTTTTACCATAATCAATTATAAACACATATTTTGGTTGTAAAAAATTATAATGTTTAAGCCCCAATACTCAACCCCACCACAGAAGGTCTCACCCCATGATTTTTTCAATTAATCACTTACTTGTAAATTTTAAACCATAGGAAAACCTTAAATCATCATCATTTACAACCCATTCACTTACCATTAAAGTCCCTGACCACACTCACAACCTATATCACAACTTAAGATTCCCCCAGGTGGTTTCAAGGGACATAATCAAAATTTGGGAACTCAAACCCCTAAATTCCAGCCTCAAATGATATAGGTTTTACCACAATAAAACCTTAATTAAAACTCCCCTTTAAGACCCTTAAATAAGGCACTCCTTTTATTTAACCCCATTAAGGGTTTAGTTACTGAAACCACTCTTAATCGCATGAGTTAATTAAAATATGGTATCATAAACATGGTATTTTGTCCCTAACATGTAAGGACCAACTTGAAAACATAATTTTCTTTTTTCAACAACATGTAATAGTTCCATAAAAAATTATTAACCAATAATAATTTATTATAACCCAAAAAAATACAATCAATTGGTTATTTCCAACACTTTGAGAAAGTCTTTGACCCATTACATCAACATTTATTAACCCAAATATCTTTAAATGTTGTTTACCTAATTTATCCCAATTAAACACAAGTAAAGATTATTAATCAAGTAGTAATCAATTAACCACCTGATAATTTCATCATAATAAATCTCTCACTCCCCAGAACCCATGTACCCTCCCCCCTACACAAACCAGCCCCTCCCCACCCAGCACCCCTGTACACCAGCCTACCCCCTCCCCTTGTACACTCCCCCCTACAAACCAGCCTACCCCCTCTCCCCTCTGCCAGAACACACTGAACTAACCTAGCCTATCTCCCCCATGCACCCCTCCCCCCTGTACACACCAGCCTCCCCCTACACAATCACCCCTATGCAAACCAGCCTACCCCTATCCCCACCCCCTGCCTACCTGTACACCTAAGCCATCCCCCCTTCACCAGCCTACCTCTCTACAAAAATCATCATATAAATCTACTTCCTAGTGAATTCACTCACACCAATAAACATGGAGAAAACAAAAAACAGCATCTAATTAGGCCGAAATTCCAATAAGGTAAGGTTTTCAGATCTGGATTCATAATTTCAAATATTAAAAAAATGTGTAATACATTCTATGTGTAGGTATGAAAACCTATTGACAAAATAAATTATCCAGCATCCATGCTTCTGAGAGAAGCGACTCCACCATCTTGCACCCTATATAAATTCACATTTTTTGAAAATTTAAGCACAAAATGAAGAAGGGAATAAAATAGAAGAACAACCATGTTTAACTTAAAATTTAAGATTCGATCACCCAGATGAATTTATGGAAATAGGTAATATAAAATTGGAAGCCTTCATGGCATACATCTCTTTCACAATAAACCTGCAACAATCACCCAGTACAAATATTTGTCTTAGCAACCTCAACATGTTAAGAAACATCTTAAAAAACACATAGGAAATGATGAAAAGAACCATTTCATTGTGAGAATGTTTATCATTTTCTAAAATTTTGAAATAAATGATATGAAATTTCCATCCTTGTAAGTATGTAGAAGGTACAATCATAAATTTACACCTTAATGAAGAGTGCTCTATCCATCATTCTTGCTTCTTCTACTTTAGAGAGTGAAACTCTAATCATGAATTGCGGTGGATGATGGCATAACATAAAAATACACAACAAGGGAAAGATCAAGTCATTATTTTACTTTTTTCAAACAAATGTTTCTAATTGCCCAATGAAAAATGATAAAAAAATCATAATATTTTTAATGGTGCCTGATTCAATCGATTCAAGTTCTTCTAGTTGATTTTTAATGTCAATTGGTTTAGACTTTCTAAACCAATTTTGTGAGAAAATTAATGCTTCAATAGTGTTCGGATTCAAACAACTACGAAACAGATCAAGGACTCGTCCTCCTGTACAAAAATTAGACTCTAAAGATACTATAGTAAAATGAATTGATAGAATATCTAGAAATGCATGAGAGAACATGATATTTTCTTTCCTTTCCTTTCCACCAACTTTAACTATGAAATCCTTCGAAATCATCCTCCCAATCATCAATCTCAAGATATCCCACTAATTCATTCCTTTGTAGTGTCAATTGCCTTTTCCTTTTCTTTAATATATATCCATCTTTCTATTTCTCATATTCCTCACTATCGGTACTAGCATCATGAATATGTGACTCTTGATGAGAACATGACTCACATTTATCAACAATTTGATTGGGATATTTACAATTGTAAAACTCATAGAGATTATTAATAACCTCTATTAATTTATTGATCAACTGATTTTTGTCTTCTTCATCATCAAGAATCATTTCAAAACTATCCTGAAAATATTACAATTTATATTGGGGATCAAGAACAACTGCCACAAGTAAGAGAGAATTAAAATTTGAACTAGTACCCCAATACTTGTATAACTTAAACTTCATTGCAATAGCCGTTGCACTGACATGAATATCACTACTCTTCATCCATTTCTTGAATTTTCTATATATGTCACAAAGAGTATGAAAGAAAGTTTGACATGTCACATGAATAGAACCAGAAAACTCAATAGTTCTATCATAATTTTTTATGAACATGAAAAATACATGAGCATGCTCCCAATCATATGTTTTAGGATCCCCACCTTCACAAACTAGAGAACTCCTAAAACATGCATACTCCTCAAAGAGAATAAATAATTTCTCATAATTCTCTGCAATATCCAACATAAAGTAACAAGAATTCAACTTAGTTGGCACATCAAGTATTATGGCCTATTTACTAAGAATTTTTAACTCCTAGGCTATGCTCTTGAGAAGAGCCAATCTTGAAGGTGAACTTCTCCCAAATTTGTAGGAAACACTAAATCTAGAAATGGATGTTGATATTTCCTTTATCCCATCACTAAAAATAAGTTTTAAAATATGTGAACAACATATCATATGCATATACTTTCCATTAATAATAGACCCATTCTTATCATTAACCCTCCTCACCAAATAACTGATCACTATATTATTAGAACTATAATTGTCCACTAAAACAGTATTAATCCTTTTAATACTCTATTGTTTCAATGTATGTTCAAATACTTCGCCAACTGTTTCCCCTTTATGATTCGCAAAAAGACAAAATGGGATGATTTTTTAATTTAAGATCCAACTATCATCAATAAAATATACAGGCATAGAAATATTATTCTGATACTGAATTGAAGTCCATGTGTCAGTTGTAAGACATACCAGGTGAGAGAACATATCAAACATAGAATTAAATTTTTCTTTCTCATCCAAATATAACCACAAGAAATCCCTAGAAACTGTTTTTCTAGATGGAACTTGAAATTGAGGTTGAAAAACTTCAATAAATTCTCTAAAACCTTGATTCTGAACATATTTAAATGATAAATCATCTGTGATTATCATTTTAGAAAGAGGTATTCTGCACTCTTCTTGTTTGAAATGAGATACTAAAATTTTAACTATCCCATCATCCTTATCTTCAGACTTCTTTTTAAGACCAAGAGTGGTTTGGCTTTTGTCCTGATATTTGTGTGGATTTTTGTTGCACCTTATCAAATACCTATTCAAGTTACTAGTTCCATGCTGGCCATATGTGCAAGCAAAATCCTTTCCACAATAACTACAAACAGCTCTTCCATTATTATTATGAAAATGATCCCAAGCTTGAGAAATTATAGAAATAGGAGGTTTATGAATTGTTACCTTATTATTAGGAGGAGACCTCATACCCCCACTTTCTTCAACCGGTATGAAACTACTACACCTCCTGTTTCCATTAAATGTGTAGTTGGAGTAGACCCTATCTGACTTTGGGTTCCAGTGCCAACTGGAGGATTAAAACCACTTATTTGATCACCTTCCATGAATCACTAGGTGTTGTTAGCTATGGAACACGAACCCTGGGAAGAATGAGGAGAATGAATTTTAATACCAATATATAAATTTGAAATTACAAAAATATAAGGATAATCAATGATAAAATTTTTAAGAACCAATTTATTTGAATGATTATAAGGCGAATCAGACTACCTACCAGGCTGCTAACCCTAAACAAGGAAACCCCAAACTACCACCACCATCGAAGGAAAAATGAAACCTGGAGGAATAAAAGAAACCATTGATAGTTATGCCTCGTGTAAAATTGGTGGATTCTCAACCAACACATCAAAAAATTCCCAAAAAAACCACATCACCAAACCAGAATTGGGCCTAATGTAGTGCATTTGTGACTAAACTAGAATTTTAATGGTGAGAAATGGAAAAGGAATTTGTGACTAAACCCGAACATGACTCTTGTAGAGGTTGTCGAACTATTTAAGAAGTCCATTCGTGACAAAACAAGAATTTTATAGCAGCAAAAAAAATTGAAGAATCATAATGGATAACATAATTTAAAATAACATGAAAACAACATCAACTCCTTACCACTACTTACCACCATGCTAGAACCACACACAAGAGCAACAACATACAGGAGGAGAGGAGGGAGGCGACCCAATCCAAGCTATGGGTTTTCTTATGAATCCCGAGCCTCAGTGATTGTGGGGAAGGTGTGTTTTGGGGGAGGAGGCAGGTGAGGAGACCTGTTTTTCTGGTGGGTTCGGAGGTGATAAAAGAGGAAAAAGATGAGAGGAGTATGGTAGTAGGGGATTTCACAAGGGAAGGAGAAGAGAGAAAAACAGAAGGCACAAGCGAGGGGTTAGGGAAGCTTAGGGAAGGAGGAGGAAGGAGGAGAGGTTGTGGGGGAGCGAGGCTGATGTGAGCATGAGGGAAGGGAGGGGTCGTGGGAGAGCGAGGCCAATGACACGAGCACGAGGGAAGGGAGGGGTCATGGGGGAGCTCAACCGAGTGAGCGAGGAGGGAGGATTATATTTTTAGGGATATTTTTTGGCTGCTGTCACCCATCGGGTCATGGGTCGGGATGGGTCTAAATGACTCTAACCTGAGTCTCGACCCAACCCTTATATGGGTTGACCAGTTGTGAACCCGACCCAAGCTTTTTTATATGTAACCCAACCCAACCCAACCCGACCCAGTTGGGTCGAGTCAAACCCATCGGGCCAGGACTGTTTTGGAAACCCCTAGATCTACCTATATCTATGGCTTGCTGCTTAGAGGATGAAATATTGCATTTCCTTTACCAAGCATATTGGCTTGGTCAAAATTGAAAGAATGAATATAATCTAACAAACTTATATGTAGAAGGTCCAATTCATGCTACATAAAAATAAACACGAGTATTTTTTGTCTATGTACACCATAGAATGATATCTCAACAAATAGTTCCTCAAAAAAAAAGGAATGAACCAAAATGCTAACTCAGGATCACAAATCAGGTAATTACACACTTGAGGTCTCAAATAATGAGATCCATATACAATGAATCTATCCCCATTAATCAAGATAGTTCTTATCCTTCTGCATGTTGTTTCACAATAAATCATATAAATTATTCAAGGATTTAGTTGAATCAGGCATGGAACTTAACTCAACCATACCATTATCTCCTAAAAAGATTTTTCACATTCTTAAGACCACAAAACAATCACCCCCTTCTTGGTCAAACCCATAAAAGGAAGAGATAGACATGATTAGTCATGGATTAAGGTCTTATAATAACCGAACTATCCCATGAAATGTTGAATATCATAGAAATTATTTGGATGATTCCAAGAAACCAGATCACTCACCTTCTTTGGGTCAATAGATACACTTGTATTTAAAATGTTGTGACACAAAAGGTAGTTTTTTCAATCCGTAACAAAAAAATTTCAAGCTTGGAATAAAACCAATGATCACTCAGTGTATTCATAATGATTTCAAGATGCTTTTCATGATCCTGTCCAATTTAAGAGTACCACAATATTTATTCTATGAAAACTACTATGAAAGAGTCCAAATATGGGTTGAAAACCGAATTCATCAATTCCATGAAAGCTATCGGTGAATTCATGTGACTAAAGAACATAAAAAAATACGCACGAACGCCATACCAACAATGAAACAATATACGAGGTATATCTATTGAATTTATATGTACCTGGTGATAAGTATACCTCACATCACTTTTTTAGAAAACCCATGATCCTTGGAGTTTTTTGAAGAGATCATCAATACAGGGTACAAGGTACCAATTCTTAATGGACAAATAGTTCAATTTTTGGAAATACATACATACCCTAAGGTTTCCATCCACCTTTTTGGAAAATAAGGACCAAAGAAAACCATGGATAAGTACTAGGTCATATAAATCCCTTTCTTCTAAGTCATCTAACTGTCTCTCGATATCCTTCAGCTCAGTAGTGGACAACTGATAAGGAGGAATAAATATTGGCATACATAAAAGATCTAGATCAATAAAGAACCTCACCTCTCGATCAAGAGGTATTCTAGAAAAGTCATCTAAGAAGACATCCTAAAATGACCCACAATAGAAGGGTATTCATCATGTCACATTCCCTGATCATCCAAATTAAGGCTAGAAATCTTAGCTATCATACCAAAATTACCACGATACTTTGGTTGAGCCCTAACCACCTAGAAATCACTCTCCCTTGTGGAAATACCTATTACCCTATAGTGATGTGAAGAATACCCTTTATATATTGAAATCAACATATGAATGATAAGGAACCAACCAATCCATTAAAAGTATGACATAAAATCCCTCTATCTTGAGAATAAAAAGATTCATTAATAATAGATGTCCACCTATCTCAAAGGTAATTACCTTTATTGTTGTATATTATCTGATCAAATCCATAATAGATTATCAAGTTCCATAAATCCATAAAAAAACTACACATGAAGCACATGTATCTCCATAATAAGTATAATTATGAAATAATGGGAAGAACCTATCTCAAAAAGGGTAAATACTAGATTAGAATCTACTAAGATCTTTACTCTCTATGTATATGGCCCAAAAATCCTCTCAATAGATATATGATGTACTAAATATATTATTTCGGAACTATGACCTTGAGAAATGGCCTGACTACACCAAGCTAGACTACTCTACTATCCAGGTGAAACAAGTGTCTCGATCCCTCAGCCACGGAAACCTCCTCGGCCTGAGAAACTGGTAGTACTCTATATCATATCCACAGACACAACAATGGATCCCTCTTCGGAAGTAAGAGTTAGTGTCAAACCCTCTCACTAGATTTTGGAGGGATGGACAAGAAAGAACACTATAGATGGTCCATTCTACCATAAGCTCGGCACATGAATTGGTCTCTATCATACTAGCTCCTCATGTCTCCCCAAATTCCACATTGATGATAGAATATAGAACTTCTAGTGCTCACATAGCAGAAGGTATTCCCCTTATTAGAGGTCTCAAAATTCCACTTCCTACTACCTAACGCTGAACCACTAGGTTGAAAAGCGACACTACCTTGCTATGTACCCCATATTTTCTTAGGTTATGTTAAATATTAATATCATGATTTACTATATCAATTATGGTAGTCAACAAAAACATGTTCACCAATGATAAAAAAAATCCTTGTGACCTTCCTTCATGTGTCTCACGCTAGGTGGATTATAACCAAGATAGATAGGTGCACTATATTGAATCTATTTAATGTAGAATGAATACTCCATAATAGTCATTCCACACTCCTATGAATGAAAAAACTCACTAGATCATTTATATATCAATGTATTAGGAACAAAGCAGTCCTAAAAGATGTATTATTAATCCCTCCAAACCATATCCCGAGTCTAATATGTCTGGTTGATGACATCCCCCAATGCTTGGCGGATCACCAAAGTATATACATCATGAGTTTCATCATCTTCTTTATATGTGCCTCAAAGAGTTTGAAGATCAATAAGGTAGTATCAAGACACACCACAACAACCTATCAACAACCATCCCCCAAAAATTTGGATGGATGCTACTGCTCAAACACAAATGAAAACTCTTCGACAATTGAGGCAACCTATGTGACTCCCTAAACGATTTACATAATGTGAATGACACCCTATCATAATTTGGAATCAACACCCATATTAGGAACAACATGCAATGATTAAGGTGGAAAAACTTTTGGTTCTAATGGTGGATCAGGGTCTACCACCTCTGGAGCATGGTTTCCTCCTCCCTTCTTGGGAATGACTTAGGGTCACCATAGTAGAATATCATTAAGAATAATAAACACATGCCTAAGAAAATATTTGGTAATAATTAGATCATACATTTAATAATAGGATTATTAAAAGTGTTCTTATATCCAAGAAACACCCTTATTCTTTCTACTAAAACTAGGACTGTGTTATAGGAATGATCATAAAGAACACCAAAGACACTACATAATTCTCACCACAATTTGGGTATGGGTCAAGTACTCCATTAGAAGTCAAGGGTTATGATATAAAAAGTGTAAATTTTAATTTATAGAGGAAAAATATATTTAAATTTCAATTTTCATCACTATTTAACGACAACCATTCATTTTAGGATTAAATTTCATTGAAATTCATAATCATTTATTTAGAAATTATTCCCATAAAGGATTTAATATATGAATCATCACTTCAAATTTATAATGGGGAATACACATTATAAATTTAGGTGTGTCATGAATTTGATCATGATTACTTATTTAATAGGTCCCTACATGAATTGTTAGTCACAAAAAATTATATTCCAAAATGAATAAATTATATATGTCATGGAGTCAAGAAATACATCCAATATGGAATGGAATATTCATGTCATGTTAATACTATAAGGTCCCTGAAATGATTCATGGACCTTTCTTCCTTTCCACATTAAGCCAAGGGAAAAATTTGATTCCTCATGAATAGGTATAAAAACAGCATTTATCACATACATCACCCAACCATGAAATAAAATCAATTATAATTGAAAACATATAGAACCAAAATTATTTATTCTATGTAATTAATAATTTCCCCCAACATGGGATAACTAATCTCATAAACAACATATAACCATGTTCCATTTTATTAATAATGTCCTATATATTGTATGAGAATATTAAATTAAGAATAAAAACATCCTATGAAACCAACTTTTAACATACGAACTTAGAAGACACTAAACGGTGCCCTGATCTGGGGGGTCACATGGCTCAAGCATACCTCCTTGTTTGCTTGATGCTACCATATAGAATAAAGTGTCTAAGGTGATATAGTGGATTGAATATATCCTTATATTTTGAGTATTACAATAGTTCAATAGATTACCAAAATGGAAGAAGAATATTATAAATTAGTGATAGAAGACCAGCATCCAGATGACAGTAGTAGTAAACAAAACTAAGGGTAATGTCCTATAAAAAATGATGTATATATTATGATTATATACAAAAAGTTAGGACATAAATGGAATATATTATATAGTTAATTACATGTATGAATATTAAAAAAGACCAAAAAACTATATCTAGATAGAATCATTAGAAAATCCCCATCCTATTCTCCCTGATCCTAGGCATAATAAATCAAGCATCATAAAATGGACACTTGACCTGGTCCCTACCTGAATCTACGAAGTCTTTCCTAGTACCCAATAGTGGCCTGAACATGTAGTGAGAAAACAACTCAATATTCCACCAATAAATGTATCTATAACAACTCCAGTATATATATAAGATCAGGTAGTGTAAACTATATAACATGAATATGAATAATAATATAGGAGTGATACTGTCCAGTCTACTAGGGGTCATAGTAAAAAAAACATTCATAAATAAGTTCCATTTATAACCTTGATAAATCATCCACTATGTCTTATGTCGGGTAATCCAGTGTCAGGACTACAAGGACTAAATCCAAGGTATAAATGACCAAGTCATCTTCATTGAGTCCATAGAGAATCTCCATAAAAAACATTGAGAAGACTTTGGTGGAGCCCAAGGAGCATGTCCAAGGCTGTCCAAGCTAGCCAGATCTCAAGATTAGAATTGTCCTAGGCATCCAAAGTAATATTAATCCATGGCATACAAATGTCCCTATCATCCTATTCAGCTCAATGAAAGGAGTAAAAAGGTCCAAGGCATCCAAATCATTATCATCTAATAATCATACCCCAACCATGAGTGAGTCCCATTAATTACACATTTTCCATTCAACCCATTTAATCATTATAATCAATGGTAATCAAATGGAACAAGAGGAATAATACCTATCTTAATATATCATTTATTTTGTTAAGGATACCAATAAATATGGGGAGCTCACACACACCCAATATGGTGGTATATTAAAGGTATTAGACATAAACACATATCATGAGTGGTCCAGGTGGATGTTGAAAACCTCTAACCATATCATGGTGCTATGTGGGAAACCTATCAAAGTTCCAACAATATAATCAATGAATTTAATCAATTTAGGATTAAAAAGGAAAGGATGAACTTGTGGTATAATGCAAACATGGTATAAAATAGATATACAATTTGAAAAAAGATATAATCAACATGTCATATTCTCAAGATAGAACACTCATCAAGTATCATATCCTTACTCAACTCAGATCAGAACAAAATTTAATAATATAAAAACACAATAAAAATAAGTCATAAGAGCCTTAACCAATATAATCTATTCGAGAGGAAGAAAAATGAAAAAAGACACAAGAGAAATATAAAACTCACCAGTGCACATCAAATGAGTTTGAGAACTATTGTAATCCGAGTCCAAATTGAAAAGATACCACAAATCCTATGCTAATATTCCATGTGTGCCTCAAATGTGACTAAGGGGTGACCCACTAGAGAAATGAGGAAGGGTAGATGAATATTAAGCCTTTAATTTATTATATGAAAACCAGTAATTCCATAATTAGAATCTAGGTATCATGGTTTGTCTATATGATTGGAAAACTATTCACCAAACATACACCCCTCTCTACCTAAAGACTATCATAGAATTATTCATGTGTACAATTTGGACAACCCTGAAAAAATTATGCCATAATACTGTACTGAAAATTGAAGTTGGTTCACTAGGGAATGGATCCATAGTTTCACGATTTTCTAAACCATGTAACCTTGGAAAATGTTATGGACCAACCCTCATGGTTAATCCAAACCTTGCAACCTAGATGGCATAGTTTCTACAAACCATTTAGACTAACTTCCTTTTCCATAAAACTATGCCTCGAGGCTCCAGAAATTCCCCGAACACCCTCAAAACTACTATGACCTCATTAGTATCTCACATTTTTCAAAAACAACGGTATTAAAATAAAATTAAAAATATCTATACCTCACATGAAGAGACTAAGCTCTTTCATAATGGATCTTTTTTTCTCCACCTCTTTTGTTGTATTCATGGTTTTTAGTTGTCAATTTGACAATAGAAATGATTTAGGAGGTACCTTATCAATAATCAATTTTTATTATCTTTATATTTTGACTAATCATTGATATGTTTTTAATAGGACTTATCAAGGGATGGGGTAATACACAATGGACACTTTGGACTGTAATTATTAGTTTTATCCTCCAAATCATTAATATGATAGAATCAAAATTCCAATTTACAATTTAGAGTGAGGTGAGAGGGAATATTAATGAGTTTATACTAACTAGTACATTGATGGGAATTTACAGTCTGACTCATTTGTGACTTCATCATTCAAATTATATACCTTGACTAATTATCTAATTTTTTATTAAGAAAAACTTATTTCAAAAGATCATCATTGTAAGAATCTAATTCAGGTTATAATTTACCTTATTTCTATTGGATATTTTATTCTTAAGGATCATATATTTTTTCAGTTTTTTAAAACCCTGATGTTTAGGAGGAGGATGATATATGTTTTGTTAATAATTAAGCCTTTAATACTATCTTTTTCTCTACTTAAGACTCATATGATCTTTCCACCTCAAATTCTGTGATTGTAAGAATGGATTATAAATATTTTTTAAGAAGTGGGTTTTGTTGGTACTATTGAAGTGTTCTCATAATAAAAAAAAATTTATCACTCCTTTTTATGTTAAATATGTAAAAAAATAATTAATAATATGGTATGGAGTTGTAAACATTCAAATTTTTTTTATAGGTGTGTGTTCTGATGTGTTTAGTAACATTTTAATTTACTTCACCAATATCATCAATTTTTCTAACTTATTATCAATGAAATTATTTTCAGAAGTATATTAAATTACCTCATGTGCTTCCCTTAAATATGGTGTACCTATATCACTAAATTATTCACAGTTTTGTGATATCTTATTTATTAATTCTCATATCATTGCAGATGTTTTTTAAACTAGTGCTCCTCTAACCAATTCTTCCAAAAAGCACTAATTTATGGGTGTTTATAATTTGTATTAATATTCTATGAGGAGTTTCTCACTAATTTGGTGATATATAGATTTTGAAAAAAATTTCTCGAATAATTATTAGTACTCATACATTCACTTTCATTGTTCTTACATGATACCTGAAATATATTTTAAAATCAATATTGTTCTTGACGCTAGAAAAAATATCTATATGATTGAAAATTTCAAATCATTCTAATATGTCAACTCTTTGGGGTGAAAATTTTAATTATTTTAATTTTACACACAATTGAGTGAGAAGGGTAATGCCATTAATTTGATTTGTAATTCAATACTGTTTCTATGATTCATTTTTAAATAAATGATAATGAATTAATTTAAATTATTATTTAGTTCATCACCAGAAAGTATATAAATTATAAATAAGGTTAATTAATAACTGTTTGAAAATAAATTATGATTCATGAGTTGGATATTAAATACATATTATTTTATAATAAAAATTCTATGAAGCAATCTTCTTAAATAGTTGTATCATGATCATTGGGGTTTTTATACTTTTTATAAGATTTATTGTTTTTTTAATATGGTGTAATTAGAGTGATAGAAATAATGAAATTGATGAATTAAATAATAGCATAAAGATCAATATAATTTGAATCATTCTTGATGTTTACATTTAACCATGAGATTTCTATTAAAAAGGACATATGGATTGGACCATGTAACCAACCACAGTAGAATAAAAAAATAAATGTTTGCCATAATGTCATGAAAATAAAATTCAATTGATGTTCTAAAAGAAATAATTAATGAAAGGAAAAGAAATAATTGTAAAATAAAGAATGTGAATGATAAAGAGAGGAATAAAATAAAATAAAATAAATGATAAGAAAAAAAACTTCATAAAATAGGATGAATAAACCATTATACTCCATAGTAATGACGAAAAGTTGATGACAATTTTCACAATCACTCAAAAATATTTATAATCTATACTAAGTGAAACACATTGGTTAGTTTAGGTCATTACCTTGAGAAGGTAATTAATTAAACAAAATTTAATAGGTCCTAATTGATAATGAAAAAAATTAAAATAAAAAAGGTTATTTTGTACGGGGGTTGGTGTATGATATTTAGATTGAAGTGAGAAATAAAAAAATTATTTAAAAAATATTTTTGAGAGTTCAGGATAGATAAAAAATAGTAAATAATGATTTTTTATATAATCATATATACCATATTAAACCATATATTTTACCACCTTAACACATGATTTAGATATTCATTTAGCTAAGTGAAATGTGTGTATATTATCACTCTAATATTTGACAAAATTTCATTACAATCTACGAAATTATGAAGAATTTATATCCTTAAAGGTGAGTTAATGTATATGTTGATGATTTAAATTCAACATTAACTTTAGGAACCATATTATAATATCTAATATGTGATATAGCTTTCAATCAAAAAAATTAATTTATATCAAAATGAGTGTATAATTATATCAAGAATATTCAAGATAAAATTAATCCTAGAGAAATATTATTGATGAAAATACTCGAATGAATTTAAATGGGATAAAACATAATTTCTATAGAAATTTCAAATTCATTTTCCAATTAAAATATTTTTAAAATATTCCCTTATAGATTTATATTTTGGAATTACATAATTTTCTACAAAAAAATATTCATCCAAAACATACATCATTAGTATGTATATTCAAATATTTTAAAGATCTTGATCAATTATAATAGTTTAATTAGTAAAACGTTTTTTATTCCTTATCCTTACTTTTTTATATTCTATGCCATTGAAATGTGTTTATATATTAGTTTTACTTTTATATCATAATTTATAAACACACGTGGTTTCTATAATATGAACTACCTATTATGGGGTTGTCAAAAGTTTACCTTTGGTGTGCATAGTTAGGAATTCTTAGAGTACTTGATGTGGTTCCATAGTAAATTAATGTAAAAAAATGTTTATGCCACTTTATTTTTAAAAATCACAGTTTTATTTTATTGTCATAACACTATGTTTCATTTAATTATTACATTTTATTAATTTAGTGTCACTATATGGTTTACTTTATCAATAAAAAACTATTATTAATTTATTTTCCATGTTCTCATACAAATAAAAATCTCTCATTATCATTATTTTCATTAAATCACAATTTTTTATTGCATACATTATGTTTTAATTGATTAAAAATTAAATAGATGAAACACAATAACCAATAAAGTCTTGTTCTTATTCAATTCCAAACCAGATCTCAATGAAACCTTGTCATACACTAAAAAACCAACTACTGATCACCTTCTCATTCACATATCGTTAAATTTGAAATGTTTAGTATTTAAATTATATTAAATTTCTTTAACACACAAATAAAACTAAAATATTAGGTTTATAATTATTCTTTAAAGGTTACAGATGTTAAGAAATCATAATGAAAAATTTAATCCCATAACTCTCCAAATAGATTAATGTAATTGATAGTTCGATGAAACCTTATGCTTTCCTAGGTTAACTACTAATGAAAAAACATATAAAAAGAAATTTCCTCAATTATTTCATTAGTAAAAAGACATATATCATATGGATAACAAAAAATACAATCCCAAAACATAATGTACACAAAATCCATTAAAAATATAGATTTACATAAAACAAAAAATTCTTTTTTACTTCGAAAATATAAGATAATGATCTAAATGATTTATCTAGGAGAATACATGAAGCCTATAAATTTATTTTTTGACCTAGATATGGTGTATAATATTCATGTTGTGAGAAAATCATTATACTAAATCATGAATCACTAATTTCTCTTTAAAGAAGGATGCCACTGACCATGGGGAGGAGTGAATCCCACTTAAGTTTTAGGTGATTCATACTACCTATGGATTATGCTAAAATAAAGGTACTTATTGATTTGTTCTATGGAATATGTATCAATACCTTTAAAAATATCATTTATGGAATTACTTCATCACAAAATGTTTTTGTTTATTTATAATTTATACCATTGAAATTAATTGATATTTCATGTAGAAAATGGGGTTTGATGGGTTATTTTTGAAATATTTGGATAATTATTACACTAATAAAACATAGATATTTTATTATAATGACATGGTTCCTATTAAAATCATTTAAATTTTGATGATGATATTAAAGTGGTCATGAAGATAAAAATAATCAAAAGGGTACTAGATTAGCTAGTTGAGTATATTTTCATAATTCCCAAGATAATTATGTGACATTTAATGATGCTGAAGTCTAGGAACAAGGTGTATCTATGTTTTTTAGACATAAAACACATTTATATACACAAAAGATCATTGTATATAGTATTTTTGGATTTCAAACTTGATGTAAAATGAGGATTTCAAATGAAAAAAGATTAATTTCTCATGTTTAACAAAAAATGTAGGTAAATATTTACAAAACAAGAATTGGATAATTTCTATTGAAGAAGAGTTAAATGAAATCAATAACAATAAAACTAGAGAGATGTTATTATATCCCAAGTAGAATAATGTGATAGGAATAAAATGATGTTTGTTTAGAGTAAAATCAATATGAAATTGGCGTTATCATGAAATAAATCTATATTTTTTAATGGTTTTTCTAAAATTGATGGTATTGATTTTGATAAGAGTTTTCCCTTGTTAATGGAATTGTAATGATAAGTTGTTTTTTATGTTATTTCCATATAAATTAAAATATTTTCTAAATGGAAATAAAATCCAAAGGATATGGTTATAGTGGCTTTAGTGGGACACATTGTTTGTTTTAATTTTTTACATGATATCTAGATGAAATAGTCCCAAATAACTTACCGACATCATCAAATGTAATTAATTAATATATATTTAAACAAATTAGACACTTATATTATTTTAATTTCTTATTTGATATCCTACCATCATTTATACCTCTAAACCGATCATAAAACACATTGAAAATTTCATTACTTCAAGAATCCAAATGATAATATCTCTAGTGATATAAATGCATGTATCAAAAAATAATAAACACCATTATTGATATTTCAAGTGCTAGCGGGAGGGAATCAAGTTCTTCATGTCATTCTCTCTTAATCATATAGGGAAATGAGTTACATTCTATATTCGAGAAATTATAGAGAAGAGGTATAATTATCTATAAATATATTGAGTGGAGAATTATAAAAAATGTGATTGACATGTAAAAAAGTACATATTATAGTCTATAAAAATTTTCAAAAAATTAAATGAATTTTATTCAATACTTATATTATAATTCTACTTTAATTAAATCCACATATCAACTCTCTTAAAATAATATTTAAAATATTATCCATTTAGATGACATGTATTTCTAAAAAACTATTCCTTAGATGAATAAATATTTATTTAAAAAACATTAAAATGTCTATATTTTAAAATTAACTAGATTCAATTTATCCTATAAAAATTATAAAATTATGATAAGTGTAATTATGTAAGTTGAATAAAATAAATAATATATTAGTATAACTTATAAATAAGTATTTATTTTATTATCTTAACTTATATATAAATAAATATTATATTAAATCATTTAATGAATAAATATTATATTAATTAATCTGGTGAATAAATATGACATAAAATTTAGATCATTTATTCATATTTTGAATAATTTATTGATTGAATTTATAACTTCTATAAATATTATTACCCATTTTGGGAATAAATATATTCTAAAACATAGATTCAATTGAATCCAATGAGCTCCTAGATATACTTATAATGTGAGCCTCATGTGTTATCATCTTATATGATTGATATATCTTTTTTATAACATCTAAACTGAAATTTTATATAAACTAATCTTTCAATGGATTTTATTCAGACACTTCTATCTAAATTAAATGGTTACAGATATCTTTTACCATAACATAGAATGGATAATTCATCTCTTAAACATTAAATTAACATGAAATCACTTTTGATATTTGAACCTGTTACATTTCCACAAGAAAAATTCATAAAGGTTTTCATCTATACATTAAATTATGTGATTCAAGATATGAATTATTAAAAACCTAAATTCAAATAAACTATACACATGCTTTCTAATATGAATTTCAATGACATATATAGTATATGAAATTCTAGTTGATGTGTTTATCCTCAGAACCTCTAATCATTCATATCAAAATGTATAAAATTTATTAGTTAAAGCATTAGTTTTTATAATTTCCCAACACTAGATAGTTAGAAATCATTTGGGTTATATCTATATGTTACATCTATACTATAAGTCATACCTTTAAGAAAATAATCATTATATCTGTATTTCATAGTTACAGTTTGGAAATATGTTTACCCATAGATATGATGGATACTATGATGAAATTATCATATAAATATTGTGGAAGTAAAATCCATATGTAATATGAATATGGTTTGCTAATTGAGATTACATAACTTAGTTAGTTCTTGGGAGTCATCTATGAAAATTCCCATTGGTAATAAATAAAATTGCTAAAATTTATAAACCCATTAGTTCTCAAATGATAATACTGATTATTTTAACGTATGACTATATTCATTGGTATTTTTACATTAAACTATGTTATTATACTACTAACTGTGACTTCATATCCTTGAGAAAAACTTCTCATGATATAATATTTTTAAATATATGCATGATACTTATTTATGTACATTAGAAGCAGTGAACAGGGGGGGCCGATCGCCTTCCAATAATTTTTTTATAAAAAAATTCTTGACCAGCTGTCCGCACCGCACCTTCAAAAAACAATCACGGCCTCCACATGCAGGTCTTCCCCTAATCCTATATATATATATATATATATATATATATAACTCTTTAGACCTTGTTTTGCAGTTCTTCTTTCCCCCATGTTTTTGTAACAATAAAGACTTACAAAGAAAGTCCTTCTCCTCTATTTTGTATTTGTCTCTAGCCTAATTGTATAGGATTTAGGAAAAATAATACTATTAATATAATAATATTAATATTAATATGTAATTTATATTATTATCAAAATATAAGTATTATTATTATTATAACAAAACAAAATAATTTTATGATTATGAAAATAATTCAATTAATTTTAAGAAATCAATATCAAACAAAATTGATTTTCTGATGAGTATTTATACCCAGGGATTTTTGGTTGAAATACGAAACACCACTGGAAATCATTCTCGAATCAGAATTCGAAACTTCATATGGCTGCAGAATAGCCATTCAATGTCCGATTCAGATTTTGTCTATAGCATTGGGACCGTATCGACGCCCTCTTTTAACATTAATGAAAATTTAATTTATTTATCTTAAAATCATCACACATTACTCATATAGCACTTGTTGGAACTGGTGTGCAGTGGATTCCCCAAATAGGTGGATTTTTAAAAATTTTCCACCGACGTTCGATGTGAACTTGTCGACGTCATTGAAAAGAAGGCTAGTCAAAGCTGAGGACCACATGTGAAGGGTTTTAAGTAAAAAATAATCCATAAAATACCTGGTTTAACTCTGAAGACGCACACGATGTATAATCTTAGTTGGTGATTACTTATCAAAGAATCTGAAGACAATTTCCTCTAGATCATCCACACGCACTTGAAGGAATTCACAGGTGCACCGTTCATCATAGTCTGGGTGCTAGCGCGGAATACAGACGGTGCCTTTGAAGTTATAATGATCACCCCATCGCTTCACCAGTGATGCCCGAGAGAGTGCTCCATTCGAGCTCCTTGGATCCAGAGAATATCTCTCTAGATCATGCGAGAAAAGAGAAGAGAGAGAAACACCATGAATAGTCTTTGGAAAAATCCCTTCCTGTTCTATTTATAGTGGTTAATTAGAATACCCGATATCGCCTCACCGGCCCTGAATACTTAACGCACTATCAACAACATTTTAGGACTACTAAAATGTGTCATAAATGTTAATATAATTTACTTGTAATATATTAAAATATATTACATGATAATAATTGAGTCATTAACTCGACTCACTGCTCCCATAAATATTAATTGAACCTTGAATAATTTAATATTTGTCAATTAGTATTTTTCATGTATTTAGTTAAAACTCATAAATACATTTAATAAATAAATTCAATACTCATTATTATAAACTCAAATAATATGAATTTATTTATTGTATTGGTGATCGTTTAACCTTGGAAAAATCTCAGACCCCTGTGGTGGGGCCCACTATGTCCAAAACTCCTATTCAACTGAATAGGGTAGATTCTTGAATACACTAATGTGTGTGACACTCTAGGGCCCTTATCTCAATAGTAGTGAATAATATTCATAGACCAAGTGTGGGATCTAGCAACCCATCATGGCCCTAGAAGAGATAAGGGTTGTCACAGCAGCGATAACCAACCTACGAACATGAACTGTGTAATATAATATCTTTATCAGTAATATCTCATAAAGCAGGACGCACTCTCGTGTCATCTCCCTTTTCCAGTTTTATTGTTTGTTGATGTAAAAAGATAGATTTACCCTTGAATTCCATGTCCATGGTCTTATAAAGGTATTTTTATCTATATCAACATGGCCTATGTTATATTACTTCCATAACCCAGAAGAGTAAAATCCTTTCTTGACCATTCAACCTATTCCATGCCACCAATGACGCACCCAACACAAACTACCTCGCCATGAATTTATTGTCATGGTTTTCGTCATGCATCAACGTAAACAATAAAATGACATACATTGGTAATGATCTCAAGTCAGGAGACCATTACACATGATCATAGATAGGAATGTCCAATGACACCCAAAACATGTGGAGTTCCTATCGGTGATTCAGTCCTCATGATCTTTACTAGTAGAGATCACCAAGTGAGAACTTCATGAGAAGAAGTCTCAATGATTATGAGCCCCCAACACCTGATACTCAAACATCAACAATGGATAATTAGTAAGATGTATCTAGACCATAAAAAAATATTTAACATTAATTTCATAGTATCTAGAGATTGTCATTATAGCCTGGGAAGTGCTATAACCTTTTGATAAAACAATTAAACTTTGGAAATTACCATTTCAATAGTGGATGTAGAACAGTCTACCCTATAATGGTAAGATGATATCATGCATAGCTAACTGTATACATGATATTCTAATCAAAAGCACTGAATAGTTTGGTCTAGGACACCCACTATTTCAATAGAGAGGATAT
Organism: Viscum album; assembly: GCA_963277665.1. Taxonomy (NCBI): domain Eukaryota; kingdom Viridiplantae; phylum Streptophyta; class Magnoliopsida; order Santalales; family Viscaceae; genus Viscum; species Viscum album. The sequence goes on from OY728127.1 coordinate 2,023,089,272, forward strand.
CAATTAGATTGTAATTGTTCTCCCCACTATTTAAAACCCAACTATAACATTGATGAACCCCCAATATAAGGGGACCCAATGAAAGAGACTAAAATTTAGTACCATCCCGAAGAAATATTCATAATTTTCATAATACATAGACACCTTTAAACATGAACTTCTCTAAAATTAAGACCATTGAAAAAATATCCATCCAATGAATAAGGGGTTCCAAAACAGACACACATAGGAAGGGAAAACTCAAATGGTCCCCCCCCCAATTTCAGAGACAACATGTTATATCTAAATCCCCTAAAACTGAAATTTGTTTCACTACATGTAAAGATTCATTATAAGGCCTATGTATGGAGACATGATGTATCGAAGCATTCACTTCCACACAGCTAGGTGCTAACAATTGATGACTAAAAATTCCTCTTCTTGTAACACAAACTACAGAACATTTATTCAGGTGTCTCAAGAAACCACATAGATTAAAAACATTCATTATGTTAAGAAAATATCTATTATATTACCTAAAAGGATCATAATGGATGCAAATGAACATGTGGTACAAGGAAAAAGAAGATGGAATTAATAGAGAAGACACCACCAGAACAAGTTCCTCCTATTCAAACACCTCACCAGATGGGAACCCTTTAGAAAAAGCTTGAGAAACTAGACTACCAACTCCCATAAAATTTCTTCTATAAAACAAATTATTTATGGTCACCTTAGATAGAAAAATCTCAAATGAAACTTTTTTGGATGGAATAAATTGATCATTAACCTTATGATGGAGTCCCTACATGAAGAGAGAAGATTTACATGACCACTCAATGCTATTTCTGAAGAAGTTGGAACCAAATCCTTAAAATTGACAACACACTCATTTACCATCAATTAACCTTGAGAAATATCCATAAGATCGTTCAATTCTTTAAATATCATTCTATCAGATGAAAACCATTTGAAAAAAGTAGTTATATAAGTTTCCTAAACCATCCCTATATGGATGGAGAATGGAGTGATCACCTTTCACAGTTCCAATCATGGTCCTTCAAACAGACACAGAACAACTCTCACCATCATGAAATTTGTAGTTCAAAAAGAACCAAAGACACTATCAACACCCGGAATCTATGCCACAACCTCTAATAAACATATTACACTATGAAAAATAGAAAACATACCCAAATAACATTACTCCACTACTCCACTTAGAGTATTGATTGAACCAACAACTAGAAGAGACTCCTCATTAATCTTTTACCACATTATGGGAGGATTTCTCTATTTAACAAGAATGAACTAACCAAACCAAAATCAAATAAAAACTAAAATAAAAATAAAAACCTCATAAAATAGAATTATTCATAAGGAATAATCAAAACCCCCTTTTATGAACCATCATTTTCCATTTTAAATTGAAAACATTTTTCCCACTTCCAAAACCATTTCATAACATCCACTTTAAAATTCAAAACACCACCTCATTTTTTAGTATATAACCCCAAAACCCATTATATAATAATCCACCATTCAATGGAAAAAGTTTTTATTTTGAAAACCCATGTATTAAAATGAAATTTGAATCTTTTATTTAAAAAACTTACCTAATACATCCTATGAACTTTAACACATGTTTGCATCCCACTTCCATATATATAATCAATGAATATGTAACAAGATAAAATTTCCCCACATATACAAACTCACATACATATATGAATGTTTTTCGTAAATACTATGGGCCAAACATACCATTTTCCATCAAAGACAGGAATTTTAAATTTATTTATCATTTTGAATTTTATAAAACCATTTGAAATTAAAAAATACTTCTATTTTAAATAAAATTGATTTTTTTTAATTTTATAAATACAAAATTATAAAAACAAGATTCATTTTATAACACATTTAAATAACCCCAAAACAAAATAAAACATAAACCAACCAAAAATTAGACAAAATCACCACCCACACCAAAATAACTAAAATAGGGAACTATTGGTCCGGAATAACCAGGCCACATTGTTTAGAAGACCATGAAATGAGCATGAAATAACCATTGGAAGCATATTAAACTTCTTAAATGTTCCCCACGTGGGTTTCTAGGCTATATGACCTCATATTTTAAGGACTCTGTAGAGGTTTTGAAGAAATCTTATAAGAGTTGGAATATCTAGTTTTTTAAAGAAATCAATGTGTATGGTTTTAGAAAAAACTCATATGATTCATGTGTATATAAATATGATAATGGGAGTGTTGTTGTGTTTCTGACATTGTTTCTAATATTGTATGACGATGATATACAACTCATTAGAATTGATGTCCTCACTCTTTACTTGATGAAGATGTGGTTGAGTAAATGTTCCCTTGCTGAATATGTGGTTGGGTAAATGGTTCTCAATGAAAAATTCATGTCTCATGATTCCTACATACATTTTACTAATATCTACTGAGATAAATCAACAAGGTTTCTTAGACATAGTGAGAATACATATATTGGTAATGTTCTAATGTAGTTTAGTATTGATAAATACAAGAGGAATTTTTATTATTGCTCTATAGGAGTTTTGGAATACTCAAAAAGCATTTGGGTATCCATTGGATAATTTTCCAATGTCAGATAAAATAGTCATTCATTGTTTTGTACTTATGTCCTTTATTAATCACACTATATCTATGGAAGGATATCTAAGCTACTGAATCTTGGGAATTTAAGGTATGTATTTTTATGCTTTGTTTTTATTACATTTTCATGTTTAATTCCTTAGATATATATCTATATATGTTTTGGGATCATTTCCATTTTAGAGGGTCATATTATGACCCCAGAAACCCATTATGAATAGTATGAATGATGGAGATTATCATTGGAAAAAAATGATGTTATATAGGTAACCATCCTCTATTGATTACTTTATCATTTAAATTTGGATATAGTTTCAATGTATTTAGTTTGAATGAGTTTAAATATCCTCTTAGATCTATCTGTCAACCTAAAAAATTCACCTTCATAATTAAAATATGCATTATACTTAAAAATACAATGTAAAACATATGAAAATTAATATATTAATGTTACATATAATAACTTTTTATCAGAATTCAATTAAATAAAGGTGTGAAAGATGATTATATATATGTTTGAAATAATGAAAGAATAATTATATTTTTTGGTTAAATATATATGTATTATTTTCATTAAAATATATTTTGATTATTAATTTATAAATATAAATAATATTAATTTCATAAAATAGTTTCCTTAAACAATTTATTTTTTTTAAAAAGATACCATAATTTTATGAAACCATATTTTATAAGGGTTGGAAATTTTTTTATTTCATAAAAAACAATATTTGTAAATAAATAAAAATTTTATTTAAAAATTTATTTTCCCATATATAGAAAATTATAATGAAAAAATTTATTTCATTTTTTGAATCATCACATAAAAAATTGAAAGGTTTATTTTTTTTAATTTTTATAACAAACACAATACGAAGAGGAACAATGAAATACATTATAATTACCTTATAAGTATTTAATATGTTAATAGTTTATATGAATGAAATTTTTATGTTTAAAATTTTATATGAATATTTAATTATCACATTTACTACTGGTTCCCAATATCCTTACTACGTAATCACTTTTTGATTTAAAATTTGAAGATATAATATTTTATTTTAATATTATATTTCAAAATATCCCTCTCTTCACCTTATAAATAGAACACTTCACCACCACATTTTACCATTATCTAAGAACCTTATATCACCCAAGTTATTTATAAATATCTCAACAACATTATTTCATATTCGTTAGATGCTTTTCTATCCCAAAAACATGAATATAAGATGTCTAAAGGAGTGGTCAGGAGGATATCCATGTAGTGGTTATTGTCTTAGTCATGTGAATTCAAGTTTATTTCTTCATACACCAAACGAAAGCCTATAAAAACCACAATTATATAGTTAAATCAATATCATTTTTTTAGTTAAATACCATTTTATAAATTTAAAATCAATTAATCCACTCTCTCCCAATAATTCTAAAATGAAAATTTTGTCCATATTATGGTCGGTTCACCACCTGTATAGATGATGTGTATCATTTTTCATAACCACTTAAAATGAATGGTTTTAAAATTTTCTTAGATGTATAAATGAAACAAATTTAAAAATATTAATATTATTGTAAATACAAATTGGATATAATTTTATTGATGATAATAAATAATGTCAATATTTTTTTAATCATCCAAAACAAGCACACTGAGAAACTTTTCTTAGTTTGAATAATTTTTTTATAACCCATAAAGATGTATAAATATTACGATAATGTAATAATAAATGATCAATAAATATAAATATCTAGATAAAATTGAACTATTTGACTGGTCATTTAACAGTGAACAAAATAACAAAACCATTTTGAAGAAACTAATTGAACAATTTCAAGTGACAGATGTGAGTAAAAGTCCAAATAACAAATTAAGGACATATAATAAAAAATAAAAGCTAATAAATTAAATATAACCTAATTTTTTAATATAATTATTTAAAAAAATAGTTTTTTAAAATAGTTTTATGTAAATACCACTCAATTTGTGACCTAAGTTAAGGTAAATTATGAACCACCCTCTTCTTCATAGGGTTATGATTTCTCTCCCTAAACCACTTTATCCATTTAGTATTCTAGTGAAATTATTTTATATTATATATATATATGACCCCTAGATATATACATTTCCAATTATCCATTTCTTTTATGGAACTATACATGATTTTTTATGATCCCATCTTAATCATTTCTCTAAAGTGTACCATTTTTGTGTGTTCATATTTTAAGGATTTTCCCCTTGTAAAATTTATAAAAATAATATTTTTTTTTGATAAAATGTTATTGTTTAAATTTTATTTAATGAAAACATTACAATCTTACACTATTCTAAGATTCATTACCATTTTATTAAAACATTTATTAAGAGGTTCATTTCTAAACTTACTTATCCACTCCCTTATTCTGACTTTTCTTAACATGAAATTAATTTCAAAAACCTATGAATTTTTGATCAGATATTCACAACCAAGATGATTTAATCATTTTTTTCATCTTAATCTTAATGAAAATTCATCTATTTACTCCTTAAGAGGAGATTATGTAACCTCTTTTCTTTTCAATGGTTTTTTCACAACCTTATAATTTATGTATGTCACCCTTACATGGAACACATATTCATATAAATGTTATCAATGCGAAGAGTGATGTTGGAATTATGTAGATCCCTAATACAGTGGGTAATGTTTTCATTTTATGACATACAACATATACTTCATGGAATGTTAGCCTATGACATAATGTCATTGTCACGAACCAAACCGCTGAGTTCCAACCCGGGACTACCCCAAGCTCGCCTCCAATAGGCTAGGGGATGATGACTAGTGTTGAGTAGGGATATCTCAAACATGGGTGGCATTAACCTAATGTATATATACACACAAAAAAACATATCCAAGCCCACAATATGATAAAATATAAAACTTATAAAAACAATACATGCATACATATATGATCCCATAATAGTGTATAATAGTAAATTATTGAATGGTGAAAATAGGACCAAATACAAGCATAAAAAAACATTAAAGAGTCCAACCTGATCCAAGGTTAAGGAATAAATTCAAATTAAAGATCTCAACCAAAAACTCAATTTCAAAATCTCTAGCTATGCTCCACTCGATCCATGTCATCCAAAGACACCATTGAAAGGTTCACCGTCTATATAAGAAATGATATGTGGGGGAAAATCCCATACAGGGGAGGGTATTAAGATACCCCATAGGATACTGAAAAACAATAAAAAAGAGGAACCATTTATTATAATATTAATAAAAGACATCATAATCAATTCATGATAGAAACACCCAAATATAATTTGGAAAGATAATATTCCACAAGGAGGTAATAACCAACTTCCAACCCCTAGATTCACTTTGATGCAATTCTGGTTCTAGGATAATCCACTCCCCAAGAAATGCTCTCACTATAGACACTATATGATATGGTCTAGATCATTGGTGACTTCCAATGATAGAAAAATTGTCTAAGAATACCCTGATACATAGATTGGGGTTACACCCCGAATCGCTGGGGGACAACATGAACCCATTCTTGATCAAACCGTTATGTAGGGGATCATATTCCAATGATACCACAAACCCTACCAATAAAGTCTTCTAGTTGGAGGGTATGAACTCTTCTCAGGGCACTCATGCTGATTACAAAAACCTCGCATAGGGAACAAATATGATTGGGGATCACACTCTAGTCTCATTGATGGACACCACAACTCTATTTGAGACTCAACCTCTAAAGGGAATAAAAATTCTGTTATTGGCATGTAATTCCCCATTATATCATCAAGGTAATGGACCTATGAAACATACTCAACCAGGTCTAGTACAAACTAAGGAAACAATGAGATAGAAACTCTCATGAATGGGGTATACGACGTGTTTTGGGGGTATAAAGTATTCCCAAATATCCCAAGACTGTCCTTAGGGAATGTCCTCACATGATGTGTAAGTATCAATATACTTGGTGTGTAGAGACACGTGAAACCCTATTCATGTCTCCAGGAAGTGTCTATATACTTTGATAACCCATGTACCAACTCGTGTACAGGTGGCAATGTCCGTGTCAGACTCCACTAAGTTTCACATGATGTATAATCCTTCCCATGTCTATGAATCGTCTATGGTATGTGCTGAGCCATCATAGATGGGTCACACAACATGTGACTGAGTCACATGTCATGTGACACATAAGTCTAGCTAGAGCCCTAAAACTATATCCATAGGGTTCACACAACATGTAATCTTGAAATACACACCATGTTTCTTGGGATTTTCTAGAAACCCTAGTATACTTCTACATCATTCAACACATCACTAGAGCCACCACCCCCATTAGAATAATTAGATCTATGGTTGAACATTCCCCACATCACTGAGATCATAGATCTATACTTCAAATTCACAAGGGAATTTTTTGTTTGCAACATCTATAGCCGCTCCACACGTCATTTAGGAAGAATGAAGAACACATGATTTTGTATCATTATCTCTTGATCCATCCATCATCATTATCAATTCTCAAACCAAATAAAACATCACATGATGTTTCTATAGTTTTTAATCATTTTACTAAAGAATATTCATGTAATGATCAAAAATTAGGAATTAGTTGAATTGTTGGACAAAATAAAACCAATGAAGATCGAATTAAAAAATAGGGGAGAAATCCCTAATACACATAACATAAGGAAAAAACCTTAGACGTGGTCCATTAAAATTTTATTTTTTTATCATTTAATAAGATGAAAGAAGTGGGGTAAAAAAATAAAAAAAATCCCTTAATTTAATTCTACCAATGATGTCCATATCAATTCTATTGATAGAATTGATTTGTGACTTTGTGTGATTTAGAAAAGGGATATAAATCACAAAAAATATCCTACATAGATATTGGATGGATAATTAATGAGGAACAATTTCATTTTTTTCATTGATAAGATACAAAAACTCTATTGGCACAACAATCCACAATATGATCCTAACCCATTGTTGTTCAACAAGAAAGATCCCCGACAGTGGTCTCTAGGCCTCGAAGGTTTAGAGGCCAACCCTTGGAAAAAATATATAAATACTTATATGATAAATCTATCACTGCATCAAAATAAACAAAAAACGAACAAATCAAATTAATTCATTTTTTATACCTATGATGAATTTGTTTCACAAAACCCCACACTAACAGATATACTATTTTGGATAGGGTAAAATAATTTCTTAGAACTCAAAAATGCCCTCATATTTATGATCAAGACCCATGTTCAGGAGTTATTCTACTTTTTCATGAAATCTATGGGCCCATGATATTTAATATATTTCAAACATTGATTCTAGGAAAACTAGGCCTAAAAATAATTTTTTAGAACATGGTCTTTAAAATAATCCATATAATATCCAAAAATTAAATATAGAAAATACGTTTCATTGAATTATCCCCACCTTAAAAATGCTCTTCTAGAAAAGAGAAAAACCTAATAAAATGATGAGGGTAGAGGCCTCATATATGGGTATCCAACTTCTAGGTTCTCTCTCGATGATTTCAGGGCACCCCCATACAAGAACAAGGGGAATCAATCTCCCACAAAGGATCATCTCCAGCTGATTATTGATCTCAATAAGGTATTCTTCATAGGTATCTTCATCCTCGATGTCTATCTTGACCCATTCAATAATCTATGATGGGTCTTGCATGTACCTCCTCAGTTGTGGAACGTGGAAGACATTATTTACCCAATCCAACTGAGTTGGTAGAGATATGTGGTGCACTACCTCACCAAAACTACATAGTATCTTGAAGGTACCGGTAAATCTTGGAGATAACATTCCACTGTGGTCAGATATTTTTAATCCACATCGAGGTGACACCATTAGAGACACATAGTCTCCCACCTTGAACTCTATAGGTTTCCATCATCAATACGTATAATAATTTTTATGGTTCTATTTATTCCTCAACCACTCATGGATCAAATGAACATTCTCTATCGTTTCATTCATCAACTCTTGGCTCATGAAAAGTGACTTGTTTGGATCTGTCCTACAACGTTGTCACCTACAGGGCCACCCATACAAATCCTCGAATTGTTCCACACCACTAGTGGAATAGTAGCTATTTTATTTTATGAAAAATCTACAAATGGTAGGTGATATTCCCAAATATGGGTGATTTCCAACATGATATCCCAAAACATGTTCTCCAAGACCAATGTCGTCTGCTCTGTCTGGTTGTTAGTGTGGGGGTAAAACAATGTGATCAAGAGTAATAGATTCATGAAATCCTTATACAATCCCCTCCACAAATAAGATTTGAAATGACCACCATGGTCATAGAAAATCATCAGGGCCACTCCATTGATTCATACTATCTTATGTATGTGGAGGCATCCCAAGCTCTCTACCGAACATTACTATCAAATTGCTATAAAGCTGTCCAAATTGGTGAGTCGGTCAATGATATACTAGATGGAATATTGTTTCATTGATATACAAGGTAATCCCATCACCAAGTCTATGGAAATATCATCTTACTTCCACTATAGAACATCAAGGGGCTGATCTAAATCCACGAAAAGTTAGTGTTTTTCCTCCACCAACTGACAATTGATGCTTTGAGAGTCAAACTATGAAACTCCCTTTTTCATTCATGAACACGGAAAATACTATCCAATATCTTGGTAAATATTTTCCATACCTAGATTTACCACCAAAGGGGATGTTTGAAACTCCAACATTACCTACTCCTAAAATGTCTAAGACACCATTTTCCTTCCTATGAAATGGATAACATTCTCCCCACCTTTATAATGTCTATCAAGAGAATGTACAGTGCATATCTAAGTATGTAAGGTCACACAGTTGGTATCTACACTTTCATCATCTCTAATATACTATAAAAGCGGTTGGGTAAAAACTATCAACCAAAGAAATGAAGCTCCATTCTTGTCGACTAAGGTCAGCAACAATGAGGCTAAATGATCAAAAAAATCAACCAACAACTGTGGAAAATATATCCTAATGATATCATATTCTGTAATATCCACCTTCTTAAGAATATATAAAACCACTATGTAATAGTTTTAGAGGTAATCTATCCATCTCGTATGTCTCAAGTTAATATCATTTTGTGAAAAAATTCACGTGTTACTTTTATGCCTATAGTAAATGATAAACTGATCTTCTATTAGGTTGTAACACAATATATTTAGTGTCAATACTACCACTACTGACTATAGATTGTGGATCATGTAGTTCTGATCATGTGGTATCAAATGATGTGAACCATATTTAATAACTACAAGCATTTTTTTTCAGAACATAACTAAATGTATTCCCAAATGCATTGCAAAATACTACAAACTCAACACCCTTCTATGGAAATATTAAGATGGGAGAGCTCGTCATCCTCTTCCTCAGATCAGGAATGAAATGTTCGAACCTTTATGTCAACACAAAAGGATTCCCTTCTAGTTAAAAGATATCAAGGACACTTACACTCTAGAGAAATCTTTTACAATCATCTGAAAGTACCCTGTAAACCAAAGGAACCTCATCAACTCAGTAACACTCTTGGGTGGATCCCAAGAAATAACCACCTCAACCTTTGCTGGGTCCACTATTACTCAAACATCTGAGATGATGTGTCCTTTTAATTAGACCTCTTGAATATGAGATTGACACTTCAAGAGATTCCTATAAAGATGGAGCTCTCAGAGTGTGTCGAGAACCACCCTCAAGTGTGTCACATTCTCCTCTTTGGATGTCTAATACACAAGGATTTCATCTATGATGAACACTAAGCACTAGTCTAAGGAAGACTATAATATCAAGTTCATGAGTCCCATGAACACTAATGGGGTGTTCATCAAACTTAATGGAATCACAAAGTACTCATAGTGACTGTAGTGACATCTAAATGTCGTCTTTGGTATATCCTCATATGGTACTCACAGTTGGGGATAGCCCGATCTGAGGTCAATATTTGAGAACAATATCACCCATCACAGTTGATCAAATAGGTCACTAATCATCGTTTTCAGTACTTATTATTCATAGTCACCTGATTCAAGTGTTGGTAATCCATACATTACCTAAAACACCCATTATCCTTCTTGGTGAACAACACTGGGTTGATTAGGTGGAATCACTGGGTCTCGCAAAGACTTTCTCCTACATGTCCTCCAATGAAACCCTTGGCTCTAGAAGCTCTGCAAGATCCATTCTATATGATGATGTAGATATTGGTTCCATCCTAAAATGAAAGTTGATGAAAATGTCTAGCTCTCAATTGGTTGGTAAACCAGGTATTTCCTCTGGAAAAACCTCTCTATACTATATCACCGTTGTAGGAAACTAATGACCAAATGTATCCACTTCTATAAGAGTCATACTAGCCAACTACTGAGTAATAAGTTTCAATCTGCTACATCTAATCTCATCCTTCAATGACAAGGTTTCCTTCTCACTCACAATGGAATATCTCATTTCGTCACTGTGGAAAAACCATTTCCTCCACCTAAAATAGTTAATATGTTCATAAATAATAGATATCTAGTCCACACATAATATGACATCATAAGGACTCACCATTACTAAAAATATATCCCCTGAAAAACTCTCAACTCCAAACATCAAATCCACTATAATCACATCGTGCGATCACTAATTCACTGCCTGTCGGAGTCTCCAATAGCAAGGGTTAAGGTAATGGCTCAACCAGAATCCCAAATCTCGATCCAGAGAAGTTGAAACGAAGAAATGAACCACACCAATATCTATTAATGATGATGATAAAGTATAAAAAATACAAAGATCATATCTCGTTTCATCCCTTGATCCATGAGGTAATAGGCCTCTATGGCCAGTAGCTAGCCTCTTCTCTGTCCAATAGCTCTATGAGCACAGAATGAACCATAATGTGTTGTTGGTTGTAATCGGTCAAACCTCCATCCACCTCATGGTACCCTTCTGTCCTATATTCAATGTTTTTATCCCTACATAGCACCCTTTTCTTACCTATGTCTCTGTCTTGGTGGCTCTCAACCATCTCATGATCATTCGTACGATGATTTTGACAATCCTGATCCAGATGTCCCTAACCATCATAGGTGAAACTCCACCTAACCTTATGCTGATTTAAGCCACCCTGAGGGCCCTTTACCATTGACCCTATGTCCTAGGATCACCTCATAAATCATATGAAATCCTTGGATCCATGTGCATGTCATATGATTCCTATTATCAAGATCTCATATACTGGTTTCCCACTACTCTCACACACTATTGGAACCTGCTCAATCAAAAATCTCCCCACATACAAGGGCCACCCAATCACCCTAATATAGGTGAGAATGAAAAGGGATACCAATGAATCCAAGATATACTGGAATAATAACTTATCACAGTTTAAATATCTAATGAACTAATCTTGTACCATATCAAGGGTGTAAATTGAAAGATTAGTAAACCTCGCTGAGTACTCTACCATGACCAAACATCCCTCCTATAGATTCACAAGCTCATATATGTGAACTGATCACAACATCTAGGGATATAAATCCTCCCTAAATATATGACCAATGTCACACTAGGATAGAGATATCTCCTCATGTGAATGAATCACTATGCTACAACTTCGTCCAATAAATACCTGAAGAAGACTCAACAAAAGGACCACCATCTGATCTGTAGCGTCCTCACAAGGTGGAAGACCTAAGTGACCACATTTAGAAAGACCTCATATACATGGGGAACTGGATCAACCCAAAACCTGGGTGGTCACTACCTATGAAATGCATAAAATGCACACAGACTATGTGCATCCTTAGAAGGTGATATGAACACTAGAAACTTCTCAACGGGTGGTGGTATATAAAGTAAACCACCCAGAGGTTCTATCTTCGGTACAGTCTCCTCTACCGCTAACTCATCACTATTCAGATTATCCTCATGATTATGTAGTGAAATCATGGATAGATTTTTATACGGAGGTATCAAAAAATAAAATAAAATGTACCACGATCCATAGTGTATATCTGGGGAGATAACTCAAAAGGACATGGAAAATACAACACATTAATTTTCGATTCAAGAAAAAATATTTTCCCTATAACCAATGTTTACATGTACCAAGACAAAAGGTTGGTGAACAGAGTCCAGGTGTATGGATAGGTCAGCCACCCCACCAACACTAGAATCCCTTGAATGAAAGCTGAACTCGAAACACTAAAAAGTGTTTCCCAAAACCAAACTCACCAATTCCAATCCTATGGTAGAATTGAGTCCTCTAATACCAATATTTTATGACTCATCCCACCAAGTTTTGGCCCATGAATACCCCAAATCCAACATCTAATAGGCCAGTGGATAGAGACCAATGTCGAGTTGGAATATCTCACAAATAGGAGGAATTAGCCAAAAGTACCAATACACATGCACACATCTCCATGTCAAAAAATGATGAAAAGTAAAAAAACTGAAAATAATGAATGCATACCACTAATATACCATAATAAATTTCGACTATATAATACTGAAATAAGAAAAAGGGTCTAAATGAAAGCATGGGAAAAATGGTATAGTTTCCAACCTTCTCCATGTGTTAGAACTGATGTACAATTCAAGATTTTAGTAAATACCATGGTATGACAAGATCCATCAATTCTCCACCCATTCCCTATCCTCCTAGGACCTTATCAAAGGGGTTTTTGTTTGAATAAGACATGACACAAGTTGGAAAATCCCATGCATTGGTGAGTGTATCAATAACCAGTTGGACTTCTTGAAAACACTAAACATGAAGAACCAAGTATAATCATCTTAATACAATATATCCCAATAAATTAAGAACTAAAACACCCAGATATACAAAAGAAAGACACTATGCCATCGAGAAGTCATAACCAACTGCTAGCCATACGATTCATCTTGACGAAATGATTATTATGGGATAACCAACTCCATGATCCATGTTATCACTAGAGACTCTATATAAATAGTTCTAGATCATTTTACACACCCAATAAAGCTCACTTGTATAAGAATACCCTGATACTCAGATAGGGGATAATGTTTAGAATCATTTAGGGACATTATAAACCCAATATGGATCCACTCACTACATAGGGGATCATATGAAAATGATAACACAAACCCTACCAATATGGTCTTCTAGATGATGGATCAATCACTAGTTCAGAGTGACAACACTGATTCCACAGACCCCAGCTTGGGAATAAAACTGATAGAGGATATCTCTCCAATCACATGGAGGGACACCACACCTCTATTTGAGACTCGACCTATAGATGAGATCATAATATTTTGATGTAGATGTAATGTTCCACTGTACCATTGAGGTAATGGGACAAGGGAATATATTCAAACGTGATTGGACCAAACTAAAGAAATGAAGAGCTAGAAACACTCATGAAGGGCGTACACAACATATACTAGGGGTACACAATGTGTAATAGGGGTAATGGAAATGCCTAGCTATCCAATGTATCCCGATATGGTAAATCCTTATACAACATGTAAGTAAAAATAGACATAGAATGCAGAGACACACAACACCCTATCTATGTTGCATGGCCAAATCTTGGTACTTAACCCACCCATGTACCAACCAATGTACATGTGGATGTGTCCACGTCCGATTACATGGCATACCACTATCCATGTACTCTTGCCTATGTTCATGTACCTTACAAGTTACGTGATGAAAAATGACATCAGGGTAACATGGTGTGTGAATGAGTCACACGACATGTGATACCTAACTCTAGCTGAATCCCTAGCACTGCAGCCAAGGGGGGACACACAAATTCAATCCCAAAATACACACCATGTTGCTCGAGTATTTCCATAAACCCTAGTTATCTTCTGCATCATCCACTCTATCACCAGAGCCACCTATCTCACTAGAGAAATATAGACATGGGTTAGAAAATCCTCTCATTACAGTAAATGGTAGATGTGAGCTTCAAATATTCTCAAGAATCATTTATTTTCACAATCTATATCCACATAATGTATGAATTTGGAATAACAAAGAACACCTGATTTAGTCTCATTCTCCCTAAATCCTTCCATCATAACAATCGATTCAGAAAGCATAAATTACTTCGCATTCCCTACCTATGGCCTTGATCGACTGTGCCAATGAATGTCTATAGAACTATCATAAATGATGTATTGGTCAAACCATTGTGAAAAATAAATACCAACAATGATCAAAAAACATTTTTTGTGAAATCCACACTCCAACAAATATTAGGAACAACCCTTGGCTATTGTTCATTTGGAAATAAGTCATTGTAGTAGAAGAATATGAGCAAAGAGGGATACATAAAAATGAACAAATAAAAAATTCAATCAATTTAATTCTACCTATGATGCATGTATCAATTCTATTTTTTGAATTGATCCACATTTATCCTGGATTAATAAATGAGATGGAAATAAAAAAATATATCATACCTAGTGTTTGGATAAATATTTGATGACGAACTATTGCATTTAAATATTTGATAAGATCTAAGAACTCCATTGGCACAATGATCAACAATCTGATCCCGATCCATTATCATTCACAAAGAAAGCTAAGCTCTTGTAGTCTCTAGATATCAAAGGATTACTAAATAACCCTATTAAAAAACCTATAACTAGATACTTATAGGAGAAATCTACTTCTGTATCTAAATAAAAAATAAATAAATAAATTTTATTTATTTTACCCAGTGATGAATTTATGAAAAAAACCTACACTGATAATGATTATGTTTCTCATAGGGTAATACCCATTTTTTTGAAGTCAATGATTTCCTCAGATTTATGATCTGGGTACCTGTTTAGGGTTTTTTTTTAAAATCTTTCAGAAAAATGGACACACATGCTATTTAATATATTTTTTATATTCCAAAGATTTATTCTAGGCACAACATGCTTCAGAATAACATGTCGTCTTATCACCTATCCTTGAAAATAATCCATATAACATCCATAAATAATAAAAAGAAAATATGAGTCATTATAGTCATGTATTTCTATAAGTGAGTGATGACTCAAGTATTTATGTCATGTTTTATTGTTTTTCCTTAATACCATGATTCCATGTTTTTATCATATCATATTATTACTATATGATTCCATGTCATCATATATGATCTAATTATCATATGATATCATGATATAAATTTTTTCCCCTATTTATTAATTCATCATCATGATTTACTGAGATTATTCCATTACATGGATTTATAGAAAACACAATTTATTTATATACTCCCCCATATTATCGTTTTCATTAATAATAGAACAAATAAAATTAGGAGAACATTATAGAGATAAAAAATGATGATGCATATTATGATTATGTTTATAAAATATATATTTAATCACCCAATCAAACAAGTCCTCTTGATTTATAAGTTGTGGTTAATGGAATTTCATGTAAAAATCATATAATAAAATGTATTTGATTATCGTGTTTTTATAGTTATTCTCAGAGAAAGGTATAGTTATTATCTGGGGTTAGGATTATTAAACATTAGTGAAAACCTTAGGGATATGTTTAAGTATAGTAAAACATCCTAAAAGTTTGGTAATGTGTAGATCATGTGATTTAATAACAATGAACTCATAGTATGGATATAAAAAATAGTTATAGGGTCTAGATATGATTCAACTAGTGGTAATAGATAGATCTAAAAATGGTTTGTTGTAAATTAACTCGATCCTTACTCAGTGCACAACTAATGTGCCAAACTGTATAACTTGATTTTTCCTATAAGGGGATAAGATTGTATTAAATCACTTGAAATTTATGAACCATTATGAGGGGTTTAATATATTTTTATGAAATTTAATGATAAAATATATAACTAGTTAATTTTGAGAATGAAACAAGAAAATTGAACTTGTATAACCAATATTGTAACCTATGATTATTTAAGTTAGGGTACACATCATTTTTGGGTTATTCCTACTAAATTAATAGTTTTTATTTTTATATTCTTATTAATTTAAGTATTATCATCCCTAACATTTTTTTATTTTAGTAAACGGTTATAAATAAGAAAAATCATACAAAAAAATATGTTATGGGAAATTTGATGATTTAACAAAAGAAATGATTAATATTATTGGAGTGGGAGTTAAAAAATTCATAGTTTTACATAAAAAACTGACTAATGTTATTAACAATAACTTGGATCATATCAAAAACCCTCCTCCTCATAATAAATAACAACTTATGATTGATAAATTTATATGAAAAAGTACATATAATTTTATGATATCTTATTATCCCCTAGTCATAAAACAACGTATTAATGCAATTTAGAAGCTACTATTTATCCTCTAATTCTCTGAAAATGAAAATTTTATATTGAAAATCTATGGTTTAGAGTGAAAATACAATCAGTGGTAGACACTGATAATGAAACCAAATACCTAGGATGACATAGTGTCAATAGAGTAGTAATGATATAAGAAAATATTGTTCAATAAATATTTTACTCTCACTCTCCATATAAAAGTGTACTGGGATTTCCAGGGACTCAATATTAAGGAGGATTAATCAATCTGGTCTTATAAGGAAAACACCACAAGGCTCTCATGAAAGGCCTACAGATTATTTTTTTACCCTGAACGTTAGGATGACCACTTATTTAGTGGTAGAAATATGTGTGTTTGAAAATTTTCTACGAATCATGACTCTGATTAATATATGGAAATGGAATGATCATACCCAAAAGTTTATAGGGACAGAAGTGATTCTAAATGTTTAAATGAGGATAAAAATAAAAACTGTATAATGATGTTTAATTCTATAGGATCAATAGATAAATATCACAGAGGGAAGAAAATTTTTCTATGAAACAAGACAACTCCCCTGATAAATGTTCTCAAGAAGAAATATATGTATAAATAAGGTAAATGGTTTTACAAAACCACTTGGGTAAACCCAAAAAAAGTTATCCAATAAGTCACATAATAAGGTTTGAGAGGAATTCGTAATCCACTTGGGCTGGAAACCGGTGCCAAAACTCAAACATAACTCAATGTAAATGATTTTTCTCAAGAGAAATAGATAAATTAATTAATAAACAAAAAAATGAAAAATTATCGTTTGTTAGTGAAGAGGAAATAAAATTTGACAGACCTCTATCTAACCTTGGGGATCACCACATAAAAACCACACACATAGCATAAAAAAATGAGCTCGGAGAACTCAGAAATGAAGAAATTGATAAATAATGATGGGGGGATAAATTCTCAAAAGAGATTCCAAAAAAACCACAAAAACCAATTCCTTTACTTTAAAAAGAAAACACTATCAAGGTATTTTTATATACATATATTTTCAATATTTTTTTTATTTCCCTTTATAATAAGTAACATGTCATAATATCCAAAGAACCATTTTCCATTTTATTTTCCAAAATATTTTCTAAAGAATGATTGATTTTGTAATAAAATAGTTTAAAAAAATAATCTTATAGTGAAAAATATATAAGTGAAAATTTTTATTGGAAATCATGTGACAAGGTACCATGAAATAAAGGAAAGTAGAACATGCCTTTTTAATTATTTACTTATAAAAGAAAATTGAGCTAAAGAGTGTTTTTAAATTATTTATTAAATTAAGAGTAAATGAGATAAAGTACTATAGAAAATACTTAATTATATAGGTTTATTGGGAAACTAGTATCCCCATTCTATTTGGAACAATCTTGTACAGTTAGGACTATCTCCTATTCAATCCAACCTATCCGCATCATTAATTTTTAGTAACTGTTGTTTGGAAATCCTGCTTAATTGGTAAGGACGTTCAATGTGTACTCTTCTAAGCATTTATTCTTAGACAATTATTATTCCAAATTTATTTTCCTAATTTTTAAAAACCTATAAATTACCCATTTATTTAACGATGAAAAAATCTGCTTTCATTCAAAGACAACCTACACATTGAAAAAACCATCTTTCTAAAAATCTATATAGGAAATCCATTTTATGACCATTTCACAGACACCTAAAATAACCATTAAAGACATATTACACAATCAATACCATTTAGGAAACAATTTTTTTGTATTTGAAATGATGAAAAATTTTATACATGTTTGTAAACATTTTTAAATAAATAATACAATGGTCAATAAATAGAAGGAAACATGAAAAAAATATAGTTCAATACCAATAAATTCATATCATATAATCCATATATAATAAAGATAAAATATTTTAAAAACACTAAGAAATAATATTTTTCTAGTTAAAGGCTCAGACATATGGTAACCTACCTCAAAACATGTTACTTTTGATGATGGCCACTTCACACTTACACACATGTACACCAACACACATACACACATATATATACCCTTTTACCTGATGTACATATTCCCATTACCATGATGAAATATGTACAAATATTATATATATATATATATATTCTTACCTATGTATACTCAAGCAAGTAACCTTCAATAATGGAAGCTAAAGACCACCTCAAGTGGGTCCTAGGAACACTATAAAAATAAGAGATACCCAAAATATAAAAAATCCATAATTCAAAACCATACAAGGTCAATGAACAGAAGATACATTACCCAAACCAATAGAAAACACATTTCCTCCAATTTCCATATAACAAATCCCTAATTAGTGCTTGAAAAAACTAAAAATTAAGAGTCAGTAAAAAAATACCAAAAAATTGGTTAGGGATCATATCAATTCACATGCACTATTACAGAGAAAAGGAAGATAAGAAAGAGTGTAAAATAAGGAGGAGGAGATGAGGAAAACCTTACTCGAGAAGATTTCACGACAATATCAGAAGAAGAAACAACCCCAAAATTAGAGGGAGGAGGGGAGAGGAGCGCACAACTAGGATGTTGAAAGGATGGTGTAAGAACCCAGTTCTTGTTCATGAGGTATGGGTTTCTTCCTTTTCTTTTTCTTTAAGTGTTTTTGAGAAAATAAAGAAATTGGGGAAAAATCAAAAAATTTGTGGGTACACGCCGTGTACTTTTCCACACGCTGTGTACTTCGGCCGTGTGGGATTAGTACACAGGGCGTGTAGCGCTATCAGTGATGAAAGGTGTAAAAACCAACTACACTCAGTGTAGTGGGTATTTACATGTCGTTTAGTCAATTGTCAGGTGAAGAGTGAGGTAGTGGGATTAGCCTCCAGCTGAGATATAGTACACACCATGCCTTTGGAAATACACGCCGTGTACTAATGTTGGAAAATGAACAGTTCGGTGGTGGAAAAAGTATCCACTAGAGGAATAGTTAAATGAGAAAATTAAACACTGTGTACTTGAGAGTACATGCCATGTAGTTTATTTTTCACTTAAAATGGGCAGTATCCTCCTCTGTTCATAGAGGAAGCTTAGAATGTCGTTCGGAGCTCGGGAGGATAGCTGATCCTTGGAGGATCAGATGACCGCGCATCAGGAATCTGTTTTCACTTCTGTCGATCTCGTTGGGACCGTGCTGGTAATTCCTTCATTCTTCTTGAGTATTTATTACCAATTCCTCCACTAAGAGACATTATTTGCGTTTGAATGAGAATTATTTTATCTAAGATCTAGGTTGTTCTTGGATGATTCGGGAGGTGTCGTTCACGTATACCGATTAGGGGTGATCAAGGTAGGTGGTCTGGTGTTTAAATTCCTAATGTTGTGTGTTTTTGTGTACCGTTTTGATACGAACCCATGTTGGAGCTTTCATATGGATGAGGACTTGCATAATTAAATACCTATAATTGCATACGTAGTGTAATGAATTTTTATAACTGTTGTTTGGGATCAATGCTTGGATCCAAGACCACCCCGGGGGTGCATTCCTCTGTTTAGCTGTTTGTCCAAGATACCTAAGAGTATGTCGTGATTATAATGTGTATTTAATTGGCTTGAGAGAAATTTTATATAAATTTCTTTTTTATGCTTTGGGTTCGGCCCGGTTACTTGCGCCTGAGGGCATTGTTTGTTTAGCCCGAGGGAAAGGTACTGTTTAGCTTGAGGGAAATATTATATTTTTCCCGAGGGAAACAATTCTTATGCCTGAGGCCAGTGACTTCTGTGATTGAGGTAAATCATCGATAGCCTAAGGGGAAGCCTAAGGGTGTGGTTTTTTTATAATAGCCTGAGGGAAAGCCTGAGGGAAATCCTAAGGGCGTGGTTTTATTATATTAGCCTGATGGCAAGCCTAAGGGTGTGGTTTTATTATATTAGCCTGAGGGCAAGCCTGAGGGCATGGTTTTATTATATTAGCCTAAGGGAATGGTTATGATTGGACTGAGGGATTGGTTCTAATGAGAAACAAATGTTATTAAATTAATTGAATTGTTAAATGAATATTAAAATGGCAATATAACTGGTATAGTTAGTTACTTTTGAGTTCTGGTTAGTTTATTGCATTTACTACTGCACACTATTGTTGCACATTTTCACTAACAGTTGGGCATGGGCCTTTGGTGGGTGCCTACTGTGATTTATTTCTCACACCCTGTTTGGGTCATGTCTTTGCCCCAAACAGATTACATTTCTGCTGGTGTGGATAAGGGAAAGGGTCTCTATACATGTACATGATTGTAGCAGAGGAGTAGGAGAGCATGGGTCCGAGCTTTGTCTTGCGATGCTGCTGCATTCTATTTACTCTACTTAGTTTTGTTTGGCTGTACTTGGTACTTGAGTTGTATTGTTTTTCCCTATAGTGTATCATGTTCATGCTATTTTCATAGAATAGTGACTTGCTGCATCTTTATATACATATGACTGGTGGTTCTCTTTTACTTAGGTTGTCCATTCAATTATATTTTGTCTACTGCTTCCACTGTTGTATGTTACTTATCTTTTCCGCTGTGCTACAGTTTGAAAAATGAGGGCATTGTTTCCCCACTATCAATCTTTGGACCTCACTGCTAATCAACAGCCTCTAGCATTTTGGGAAATGCACTTAACGTCATGTGACCAATCTAGTTTAGGGCACACGTTGAGTGGCACCTGGATCCAGGACATTACAAAGTGGTATCAGAGGAGGTTATTTTCTTTGACATACTATTTTTATCCATAGTCTGGGATAGGATGGAATAGGTATTTGTTAATAAGCTGTGCTCAGGAGTATCTAACTCGTGTATAGGGAAAATCTAATTTACCTCGTATTGCAATTTTCTGATTTTTCAATTTTACAGTTGATTTGATCTTCACCATTGGGTGACAAACTTGTGGTGTGTTTTTATATTTTTATAATGGGTTCTCTTTAGTCGCAACCCGATGAGGTGATGGTATGCCATCTCATGCATCATTTAGGCACATTCTAGATATCACATGTCATGCATTTTTCCATGCCGTTTAGGTGCATTAGAAATTGCATGTTATTGTGATAGCTATTGTGCTAGAAACACATGCTGTTCTGATAGATGCTTTGATAAATACCTGGTATTTGATAGGGTATTTTTGTGAGAGGACTTGATAGAATGAATGCCAAACTTTGGTTATTGAGGATTATGGGCCCTCATTGACCGGAATTTAGTGGATCATTGGCTGTTTACCTTATTTATAACACAGTTAAGATGCCAAGAATTGATTTTCGAGGATTATGGGCCCTCATAGATCAGAATTTGGCACTTAGGTGTTGTTTCAATGTTTTTCTGGGTTCCAGAGTACTTTCAAAGGCTTACTATCTGGAAAACCCAAGATACACACTGTTTAGTTCTATGATTACATGCCGATTAAACTTCTGTTTGGGAAGGAATAAAAACTTTTTAAGTACATTCCGTGTACCCTCAATATACACCATGTAGTCTCTTCCAACGTCATAAAACTTGTGGGTGGGGACACGGGGTTGGGAATGACTTGGGAGAAATGCGTCGTGTACCAGTTGTACATGTTGTGTACTATAGACCCAGTGTCCGCCCGTGTAACTAACAACACGGACATAAGAAATATTTTCTTGTACACACTGTGTCAATGATAAACATGTCATGTAGTGTGACATGGGGACCCAGCTGTGTAGCTAACAATCACGGGTCGGTGTGACCTCTTCTTGAACACGCCGTGAAACTGTGGGACACATCGTGTAGTCTTGACCGGGGAAAGATTGTATGGACCTGGCCTTGTGGCTAGAAGGATGGAGTGGTGTACACACCGTGTGCGGGTGTAACATGTCGTGTAGTATTTTATATGTAGTCAGCCATGTCACAAACAACACGAGTAGTTGGAAATTAAAACATACATGTCGTCTAGATGTTATACACTCCGTGTAGTCTTGTTCGGAAGAGAGCCGTGTGGACATGCCATGTTGAAGGACCCGGGCAGGGGATGAAAAGTCTGGTACATGATGTGTAGTTAATATACAGGTCGTGTAGTTAATATACACATCGTGTAGTCTTGTTTTGAAAATATTGAATGTCGTCTTCCTCATGTTCCCTTTTGGGTCCCCTAGTTTTCAGTCTTTGATAAACTTAAATCTAAGGCCTATTTTTGACCTTTTAGAGTCATGCCGCTGATACGACCACTGGTCGTTCGCCAAGAGAGCAGTGATGATTATACTCCAGAGATGGTAGGGCATGGGATTCCATTTGAACCTCTAGTTGTGCCAGGTGAGGCGACAACCATTATACCGGACGTAGGCATGGAGGCACAGTTCCGGGAAGGCTTCATGCGGTTCATGCAGACCTTCCTGGGAGAACCGCAGGCCGCCACATCTATGGCAATGTTTATGCGTATATTCCAGCAGCAGCATCCGGCTACATTTTCAGGGGATAGAGGACCAAAGGCTGCGGAGTCATGGATGGATTCTATGCAGACTATCTTCGAGCATCTTGAGACGCCTCTAGGGCGGAGGGTAAAACTCTTGATCTATATGCTGTGTTATTCCGCCAAGAGATGGTGGGATGTTACCACTGAGTCTGAGCATCATCGAGACATAGTGTGGGAAGATTTTCAGGCAGTCTTCTATGACTTCTTCTTTCCTGAGATGCTACCAGTAGATCAAGATCAAGAGTTCATGAATCTGCAGCAGGGTGCTATGTCAGTGATGGACTATTATGCCCGCTTTACCAAGCTTCCACGTTTTTCACCCGTTCTAGTGGGTGATTAGTAATTGAGGGCCAGAAGCTTTGAGGATGGTTGTTGATATGACATCCGAGCACTGGTGAATGTTTTCAGGTTGCCGATAGTGCAAGCAATTGTGAACCGGGCATTTATTACTGAACGGAACCTGCAGAAGGCTAGTGGTGTGGCCCAAGGCGGTTTGACACCAGTTTCTAATACTATTTATACCGGGAAGAGGAAGAAACAGATGATTTTCTCTCATGGTGGTAGTACTAGACATGCGATTACTTCAGGTGGCCCAATAATTTTCTACCAGTGTGGTAGAGAGGGGAACAAGAGACCTCAGTGTACTCGAGACCCAGTGGAGTGTCGATTTTGCCGCAAGATGGGTCATCTGCAACGCTTTTGCAGGGCGTTTGTACTTGTGGATAGTGAGAGGGGTTCTGTGCAGACTCCGTGTGTGGGAGCAGGACCAACAGTTTCTTACTAGTTGGGAAAATGGGATACGTCAGGATGTACAGGCAGAGGCGGTGGTCGTGGCCATGGTATCTAGATAATAGGATCTCATAGGTAGTAGGGAAGGACAGATCAGGGTATCTAGGCTGTGTCGTAGGCCCGCGACACTAGGTAGGCATATGCAGTGCAGTAGACCCAATAGGAGCAGGATCCCAGAACTTCTACTGTCAGAGGTACAATTATAGTTGCTTATGTTCTATCCCTTGTAATTTTCGATACGGGTGCTAATAATATCCTTATATCCATGCCCGCTGTGAAGAGCCTTGTGATCTGTGTTTCATCTTCTTCTGATGTTGTGACGGTAGACACTCTGTTGGGAACCGGAACGACTAGTGTGCATCAGTGCAGGGAGTTCCCCCTAGAGTTTGGTGGGTGTCACTTTCTATGGGACCTCTATGTCTTAGATATGACGAGCTTTGATGTCATTCTCAGGATGGACTGGTTGGTACCCTTTCTGGGCTATTGCAGATTGCTATCATCGGAGGGTGAGTTTCACGTTAGCAGAGGGCATGGAGTTTCTATACAAAGGTGAATGGGATGTCCTTGGGAGTCGAGCTAGACCTGAGAATCATGGGAGAGGTAGCGTGACAGCCCAGATTGCAAGTTTATATCTAGATGATCAAGGGACATGTCAGAAGGATTTCCCTCCAGGGGTTGATAGTTTCAGGGATATCTTCTAGGATGACATTTCAGGTCTAACTTCGAAGAGAGAGGTGTATTTATCTATTGAGCTTGTGCCAGGAGCAACACCGGTGTCCATTCCTCCTTATAGGATGGATACAGTAGAGTTTCAGGAGCTCAAGAGATAGTTATAGGAGTTATAGGAAAAGGGTTTCATCCGACCCAGTACTTCTCCTTGGGGTTCTCCTATCCCTTTTTTGAAGAAGGAAGATGGTACCCTCAGACTTTGTGTTGATTATCAAAAGCTGATCCAATTGATGGTTAAGAACCCATATCCCTTGCCAAGGATTGATGATCTTATTGATCAACTTTGAGGAGCATGAGTGTTCTCGAAGATTGATTTGGGATCCAGATATCACTAGTTATGCATTAGACGATCGGATATACCGCTTACTGCTTTTTATAGTAGACACGGTCAATACGAGTACATGGTTGTGCCGTTTGGACTCACGAATGCACCAGCAGTTTTCATGGCTCTGATGAATCGTGTGTTCCACCCTTATCTGGATTCCTTTGTGGTAGTCTTCATGGATGAAATATTGGTGTACTCTCACACTCGACACGACCATGATACCCACATTGATATCATATTGAGTACACTGAGAGAGCAACGACTATATGCTAAGATTTGTAAGTGAAAATTTTGGATGGAATAGATACACTTATTGGGTCATATCATCTCAGAGGTAGGAGTTTCCGTGGACCCTAAAAAAGTGAGAGAAGATGTTTCCTGGGAGCACTCTAATAACGTGTTTGAGATATGGAGTTTCTTAGGGCTGGATAGTTACTACAGGCGCTTTATAAAATACTTATCCAACATGGCATCACCATTGACGTGGTTAACTAAGAAGGGTGTGAAGTTATTTTGGTCAGAATCATGAGATACAGACATTCAGGGGCTGATGGGAAGATTGACATAAGCACCAATACAGATACTTCCAGAGAAAGGGAAGAGCTATACAGTTTATTGTGATGCATCGGGTATTGGACTGGGAGAAGTGTTGATGTAGGGCGATTGATTAGTTTCATATGGGTCTCGGTAGTTGAGGCCACATGAGAGGAATTACATGACACATGACCTTGATTTGGCTGCATTCATTCATGCGTTGCGTTGTTGGATACATTATATCTTGGAAGAGAGTTTTGTGGATTTCACCGACCAGAAAAGACTCAAATATATCTTTAACCAGTGTGACCTGAACCTGAGACAACGAAGGTGGGTTGAATACCTTCTGTCCTTCGATTTTGAGCTTGCCTATAAACCGGGTAAGGGTAATGCAGTTGCTGATGCACTAAGAAGGAAGACATAGATACATGTAGTGTAGGAGGCCAGTGATGAGTCACAGCTTATGGCTTTGTTCTCTGAGATGCATTTGGAGGTTCCTGACTGTCATAGGCAGACCTATCTTTCTTCCTTATCTATGACCTCTACCATCCTGGATAGAGTGAGGATGAAACAACTGTCTAATTCAGAAGGCCTAGTCCTATGAGTGTCGGTGGCAAGTGAGGACCCTCCTCCTGGATGGATGATAGGCAATGATAAGGTATTGTGTTTCCATGGACGATTATGGGTTCTAGGGGATATAAATGAGGAGTTGAAGTGGGAGTTTCATGATTCATATTTGGAAGTGCATCATGGAGTTACCAAAATGTACCGCGACTTGAGACGTTAGTATTGGTGGCCGGGTATTAAGAGAGTGGTAGCTTGTTTTGTTACTAGATGTTCCACCTTTCATCAGGTAAAGGCAGAGCATCAGAGGCCAACCGGACTATTACAGCAGTTACCCATTCCAGAGTGGAAACAGGATGATGTCTCGATGGATTTTGAGGCTGGGTTGACGAGGCATCCACGAGGCAATGATTCCATGAGGGTTTTTGTATATAGACCTACAAATGTAGATCATTTTTTTCAATCAAGGAGACCTTCAGTGTTGATGAGCTCGGGAAGTTGTATATCTGAGAGGTTGTATGTCTTCATGGGGTCCCTCGTTCTATCATTTCAGATAGGGATGACCATTTTACGTCTCATTTCTGGAAGAGTTTCCATAGGGAACTGGGTACACAGATTCTTCTGAGCACAACTTACCACCCTCACACCGATGGCCAGTTAGAGTGTACGATACAGGTGCTTGAGGACATGCTACACGCATGCTTCCTAGACTTCGGGGGCTCTTGGGAGAAGAATATACCCCTATCCGAGTTTTCCAATAATAATAGTTTTTAGGAAACTATCGAGATGAAACCTTAAGAGGCATTATATGGTAGGCCATGCCGATCACCCTTGTGCTGGTTAGAGGCAGGTGAGGCAGCTTTGTTGGGACCATGACTTGTGCAGGAGACATCAAAGCTAGTCCAGTTGATACAGAAGAAGATGGTTACCGTGGAGTCTTGTCATAAATCTTATGCTGATCACCGCAGACGACCCTTGGAGTTCGTGATCAGGGATCAGGCTTTCTTGCGCGTTTCCTCGAGGTTGGGCCATAGGTGAATCAGGAGACAGTGTAAACTTTCACGAAGGTATATGGGGATGTTTTTTATTTTAGAGAGAGTCAGGCCGGCTACTTATCAGTTTTAGTTACATAGAGGTACCGGGTTATGCACGACGACTTCCATGTATCTCAGCTGTGCCATTATCACTCAGACCCCTCTCACGCCTTTTAGCCCGAGAAGGTTGAGATTCAGATCGGTGCATCCTCTGAGGAGCATCTGATTTATATTTTTGACAAGAGCATGAAGGTTCTCCGAGGCCGTTCAGTTCCTCTGGTACGAGTGCTATGGAAGCATGGCTGAGTGCAGGACAAAACCTGGGAGCGGGAGAATGACGGACGTTCTCAATGGCTAGAGTTGTTCTGAACATTATCTTCACCACCCTAGGAAGGGAAATTCGGGGAAGAAATGCTTTTAGGGGGGAAGTTTGTAAGAACCCAGTTCTTGTTCATGAGGTATGAGTTTCTTCGTTTTCTTTTTCCTTAAGTGTTTTTGAGAAAATAAGGGAAATGGGGGAAAATCCAAAATTTTGTGGGTACATGACATGTACGTTTCCACATTCCATGTACTTTGGCCGTGTGGGATGAGTACATAGGGCGTGTAGCCCCGTCAGCGATGAAATTTGTAAAAACTGACTACACACCGTGTAGTGGGTATTTACACACCATGTAATCAGTTGGCAGGTGAATAGTAATGTAGTTGGAGTAGCCACCAGCTGAGTGATAGTTCACACCGTGTATTTGGAAATGCACACCGTGTACTCATGTCGAAATATGAACAGTTCGGCGGTGGAAAAAGTAGCCTCCAGAGGAACAGTTAAATGAGAAAAGTACATGTTGTGTACTTAAGAGTACATACCGTGTAGCTTTTTTTACTTAAAATGAGAAGTAGACTCCCCTATTCACAGAGGAAGCTTATAACATCATTTGGAGCTCGGGAGGACAATCGAACCTTAGAGGATCAGCTGATCGCACAATGGGAATCCATTTTCGCTTCTGTCGATCACGTTGGGACTGCGCTGTCAAGTCCTTCCTTCTTCTCAAGTAGTTTTTACCAATTATTTCTATAATGGATGTTATTTGAGTTTTAATGATAATTATTTTGTCCCAGATTTACATCATTCTTGGACGATTTGGGAGGCGTCGTTCACGTATACCGATCATGGGTGATCGAGGTAGGGTTCATGTGTTAAAATTCCAACTGCTATGTGTTTTTGTGTACCGTTGTGCTACGAACCCATGTTGGGGGTGTCCTATGGCTGAGGCCTTGCGTAATTAAATACCTAGAATTTTATAGGTAGTTTAATGAATTTTTATAACTGTTGTTTGGGATCACTACTTTGATCTAGGACCATCCTGGGGGTGCGTTCCTCTGTTTAGCCGTTTGGACAGTATACCCAAGGGTATGCCATTATTATAACGTGTATTGAATTGGATTGAGAGGAATTTTATATAAATTGCTTGTTTAAGATTTGGGCTCAGCCTGGTTACTTGTGCCATAGGGAATGTTTTTGTTTAGCCTGAGGGTAAGGTACTGTTTAGCCTGAGGGCAATGTAATATTTCACCTGAGGGAAACACTTCTTATTCCTGAGGGAAGTGACTTCTGTGCCTGAGGGATATATTAAATAGCCTTAGGGCATGCCTGAGGTCCTGGTTTTATTATAATAGCCTGATGGAAAGCCTAAGGGCATGGTTTTATTATATTATCCTGATGGAAAGACTGAGGGAATGGCTTTATTATATTATCCTGAGGGAAAGCATGAGAGCATGGTTTTATTATATTAGCCTAAGGGTAGGGTTTTGATTGGCCCGAGGGCTTGGTTCTAATGAGTCCCGAATGTTATTAAATTAATTGAATTGTTAAATGACTATTAAAATGGAAATTTAACTGGTAGAGTTAGTTATTTTGAGTACTGATTAGTTTATTGCATTTACTACTGCACACTGCTATTGCATATTTTCACTAACAGGTGGGAACAAGCCTTTGGTGGGTTCCTACTGGGATTTATTTCTCACACCCTGTTTGGGTCATGTCTTCAGCCCAAACAGATTAAATTTCTACAGGTGTGGATAAGGGAAATGATCTCTATACAGCTACATGATTGTAGGAGAGGAGTAGGAGATCATGTGACCGAACTTTGGCTTGCGATGCTGCTGCGTTCTGTCTACTCTTCTATGTTTTGTTTGGATGTACTTGGTACTTGAGTTGTATTGTTTTGCACTACAGTGTATCCTGTTCTGGCAGTTTTCATAGAATAGTGATATGCTGCATCTTTATATACATATGACTGCTGGTTCTCTTTTACTTCGGTTATCCATTCAGTTATATTTTTTTACCACTTACACTGTTGTATGTTACTTATCTTTTCTTCTACGCTATACTTTGACAAATGAGGGCATAGTTTCTCTATTATCATTCCTAGTCCCTTACTACTAGTTGGCCGCCTCTAGCATTTGGGGAAATGCGCTTGATGTCATGTGAACAACGGGGTTCGGGGCACCTGTTCAGTGGCACCTGGATCCGGGACATTACAGATGGTTGGTACATCAATTATAGAGGAGGGGAGGGGACATTAATTAATTCCATTAATAATTTTCAAAGTTTTATGTTAAAAAATAAAAATAATAAACATTAACCCCCAAAGAACTGGGCATGGTTTGGCCATAGGTTTGGCTAAGCCATGTGCTAACTATAAACCCTAATGTATTTACTAGACCCCCATGGGTAAGATTCATGGTTAGGGAAACCATTTATCAATAGGTTGATTTAGCATTGATACACTTTCAGACACCCTCACATGAAATGTTTACAGTTTGTATTTACTGTGTGAGATTCAAGTTCCTGTATAGATATTTTTTAAAAAAATTTAAATTCAGTTTCAACTGAAACTTCAAAATTAGACCAATGATTAATTAAATAATTAAAAATAATTAACCAAACATGATCGAGGTGAAACATTTATCCCCACCATTGACACTTTATTCCCTTATAAAGTACTAAATGATTTTGTTGATCGAGCCATGTGGTTAGGAAAAAATTCCTCCCTAAGCATAACATACACCACCTGAGGAAAGAAAACGATAAACTCAAATTTATCATAAAATAAAAATAATTCAAAAACCCAAGAAACTAGTACAATCACTCTAAAAAAACTGTCTTAACATCCCAAAAATATATAATGAGACAAAGGAATTGAATTGATTAATGAAAGGGTGATGAAATGAAAACATCATTTCCAAACTCCACTCAACATGGAACACAATGGCCTATAACATAGAAACAAACATAAGAAATTAAATGTGTTTTTAGGATCTCCATGAACATCTGTCACATGACACACTATCTATGACACTATGTTTGGGGCCATGATTGGGGATGAACAAGAATCAAATAGATATGTGTAATTTGATATTTCCAAGAAAAAAAACGCAATGAATTAAAGACTTGGTTGACCACAATATCATTATACAGTGGTCTCCCCACCATTTATAACTATTTTTGAAAACTAGTTCCTCAAAATAGGCCAGGATCATTAGTCCAAATGAAAAATAACAATGTTATTTATGAGACCCAAAACATAAAACACCACTATCCACAGATAAAACATCTAGAATTTCCCCCCTAAAATGAACTTATACTAAGAAAAAGTTCCCAAAATCCACAAAACAACATTTCCTCCACTCCCAAAAAGTACCACGATCTAAAAAAACATAAATTAGGTAAAATTTACATAATTAGAGACTATAAATAGAACCTAGATCATAGCCATTCTTCTCTAGATGGGATGGGTTTGGGGGGTCCATCAAAGGGGTGGATCTACATCATAATTACTCCTTGAAAACTCCTTGAAAAAATAATGGGTGATGATATAATAATCCATGGTAAAGACAAATATTTGGTTCTTTTAAGCATGTATCCATCCTACACATAGTATTTCTACAGTGACTACACTAATAGAACACACACTCAGATGAATATAGATAGGAAAAACACAACAAAAATTTCAAACCACTTCCATTCCGTACAAACATAGCTAAAACTATATTCTTTGGAACAATTTTTCTAACAACTTCATTAATAGTGTTAAAGAAAGCATGTAATTCCCAATGAGAGTCTAATCGGAGACCCCATTCAAATAATAGAGCCTTTAAAAATTCATAACCGGTAAGATATTGAATATATGAAAACAACCTGTAAAAACTATGAGAATTATCCAAAACCATTGAATCACCTTGATCAAGACAGTAAAATTATGATCCCCATAGCACACTCAAAACATTAAATAAGTACTACTAGATGAACAAATCCTTGATTATTTCAAATTAGTGACCTTCTAGAGGTTTGGTTTGAATGATGAACTACCTCCACTTCCATCTAATGTGTTCCAACATAAATATCATAAAATTAATCTTAGGTGGCTCAAGAAGGTCAAGATGTTAAAAAATATCCTTAAATCTTCACAACAATTCTTTGGGTTCCACTTTTTTTGGATGCCCAAAAAAATTTGGAGGGTTCAACACTAAAAAATTCATGATGAATATCTGTTACTAAGGAATTGGATATGAACTACTTGATTGTAAACGAATAATGGATGAACCAAATTTCTATAATGATACTTGATCAAGTAAAAAATGAATGGTGGAAGGGACACCCACAAATCCTCTTCAATCTTTGACGAAACATAGTATGGGAAAACCCTAAAACAAAAATAATGAGATTAAATCTGAACAAATCAAAAACAAAAAGTCCACATATAAAACACAATTCCATTGTGAAAACTCAAAATTCCATTTCAATAACCCTAATTATATATTAAAACCAATAAGTATATTTAAAAACACACAAGGAAACATTAAACTATACCCAGTCATCAGAACATTGAAATTTCCATTTCGGAAATCACTTTTGAAAACATAGTAAGACTCCTTCAATTCATATATTCTACACAGTATTCCCTGTATCTCCCAATATATAACCTTATTATAATTACCATGAATTCACATCCACATATGTGATAATTCTTAGGAATACTAATGGTTAATACAAGTATGAGATCACTTTCCAAACTGTTGTTTGTGGCACCCTAGAAATTTTTGGAAACCACCTGTTATCCTCAAACTATAACACATTGAAATCTACAAATAACATTTAATTCAACATTTTAAATTACATTCCTAAATAAAAAAACTCTTATTTGATTTCAAAATCAATTTCCATTTTCATTTTCTAGAAACATACCATATTTCCAAAAAATCAATTCTTTGATTTTAGAAATCCAGTTTTTCAATAAACAAAACATCATTTTTAAACCCAAATGTAAGAACTAATTACCAGGTAAAAACTGCTGAAATAGAAAATCAAAAGTAACTCAAAACTAAATATATCAAAATTTAAAATATATAAAAA
This sequence comes from Viscum album, assembly GCA_963277665.1. Classification (NCBI taxonomy): domain Eukaryota; kingdom Viridiplantae; phylum Streptophyta; class Magnoliopsida; order Santalales; family Viscaceae; genus Viscum; species Viscum album. The sequence goes on from OY728127.1 coordinate 2,023,122,055, forward strand.
ATATGATATAGATCGCATGGTTGCACATTTTGGAAGACTATGTACCAATCATGTGATCACACTAGAGGACAACAATGGTAGCTCTATTGTTTATGCATAGTTTTATAGACAATGAAAAGTAACAATTAAATCTATAAATACCTCTATAAATCCATTACATCATTTTAATTTCTCAAAACAATTCATAAATCCACAATGATATTCAAAAAAATCCAAAAAAAATCCAATGAACACAAAACATCCAACTGAAAAGCTAATAATTTAAGGTACAAACTTCATATACCACCATAAAAATTCAAGAATCCTTTTGAATAGGTAGTGATCAATCCCCTACCCCTGAATGACCAATTTAATTCCAATAATAAAATTTCTAAATTACCAAAAATCCTTAACTTACATGGGATAATTCCATTGATATCATTCTGTCATGAATAAAATTAAGTCATCACCAAAATTGTTACCTAATATGGAATTAGTTTCTATACAGTGGGGATCCATAAAACCTCTCTTTCCTCATCATGGACCATCATGGGTGACCGGTTTGGTGTTTACCGTGGTTAGTTCATGAGACATTAAAACCCAAGGAAGCAATGAAATTGAAGTACCCTCATATATTTTCACCTTATAGTGTACAATGAAACTTCATCTATGAAATTTATAATGTGTGGAGGAATGTGACAAGCAATAATTTTATAAAGGAAATTTCCCCAATGAAATAACATGCATGTTATATTTTGGAGGACAGTGTAAAAAACATGCATTTTTTATATTAATGTTACAATTTAGAAATTCATATCCTAATTAAATTAAATGAAATTTTTAATAATTATAAAATAAATTATCACCAAAATTAAATCATAATAATATTTGGAGTAATATATATATATATATATGTTTTATTTTTATTAAAATAATGTTTTATTTTACATTTGGAAATATAAATAAAATTTTATTTTTAAAAATAGTTTCATAAAAAAAATATATCTTTATAAAAATAATAACATAATTTTATGAACCCATATGTAATTTTTCAATGTGTAGGAAAACTTATAATGACATAAAAAATATTAATTTTTAGTGAAAAATGATTTTGATTGGAAATTAAATTTCACATATTCAGATTTTTTTTGGTAAAATTAATTTAATTTTGGTAATGAGTTCTTCATAAAATGTTTAGGATAAAATTATTTTATTTTTAATAAAAAAATATAATATGGTGGTGAATAATAAAATATCATATAAGTACTGTATATGTATCATATTATTTATAATAATTTATAGAAATGAATTTATGAGGTTTCTTGAATATATAGGAATATTGTATTGGACTCCTTACTAATAATTCATAACCCATTACTATTGAGTCTCATTTTGAGTTACTATTTGAATATATAAAATTTTATTCATATAATTTATTCTAAAACATGCTTGTTGCCCTAGAAAATATCACCATTCACCACCCAAATTATATATACTTTATAAGGCCCTAATATCCCCAAAATTCATCTAAAATGTTTTCCCATCCCTCTCTCCCATACCTTAGAGATTCTAGTCTCCAAAAAAAGATGAATCTAAAATGAATTTAGGATTGGTCTAAAAGAGGATATCTAATAAAGAGTTAATTTCCTTAACATTGACCATTCATGTTTCTTTCTTATTATAATAGCTCTAAATTTCTTCAAACCATAATCATATATAAACATAAATATAATATGTATAATTAAATTTTAGTATATCAATGGGATACCAATTATCCGACACTCTCGGTCTTAAATTCTAATATGAAATCTACTCCAATACAATGGTTGGTTCACTACCTCCATGGATCATGTGTTTCGTTTTTCATAGAAATATTATATGGATTTTTTTAAAAATATTTTTAAGAAATAAATAATTTTTTAACTTTATTAACATTCTATAATGACTAATTTGGTTTAACATTAATTATAATAACAAATAATGGAAATTGAAAGTTTAAAAATAAAAAATTAGTGTACCAAGACACCTTTATTAGTTTTAGTAAAATCTTCACAACCCATTTATCCTTATAAAACAGGTGATAAAGAAATAGTAATAGATATATAACACTAATTCTTGAAATGAGGGAACTATTTGGCCACACCACCTTTTGTGATCAAAATACCCAAACAGTTTCATTTAAATTAACTGAAAAACATAAAGTGGTCGATGTGAGAAAAAGAGTATATAATAAATGATGAATATGTAATAAAAAATCAATCCCCAAAAAAATTAAATATATGTGATAACAATTTTGAAGAAATTATCAAATAAAATTAATTTGATTATTCATGAATTTAGATGTACATTCCAAGTGGGCCAGAACCATAGGTTTGGGATCGTCCAAACCACCATTTTCTTTTCAGAGTTATTATTTTAATATCTAAATCACTTTCTCAGTTTATGTAACACCCCGACCCCAGTTACCCAGAGTCGGTGAATTATTACATAACATTGGCATGATCACAAGAAAGATCAAGTCTCGAAAGACCGATTAGTTTAGTAGCCTTGGAAACACTAGATATATTCATAAGTCTTACATTACATCATAAAAATGAAAACTACAACAACATATTTTCTTCATAGTCCACACTCATATCCCCACATACTATCCCTACTGGTCATTCATAATTTACTTCTTCACATCCTGGGAAAAATAAAACATAGAAAAGGGGTGAGCTCAAATGCCCAGTAAGGATAACAATATAGCAGAATCTTTCATAAATAAGAATAAACATTTAAGGCAATGTATAACTAAAAAAAAGCCTTTTAAACTTGAACTTCAACATAGTATGGAAAAAATAAAATGAAATAATTCCATTTACTTATTCACATGGATATTCTACTAATCGAATAATCACATGCAATATCAATAACCACATTCATAATGATGGAATGCATAATGCCAGACTATCATAACCACATAGCCAAGGCCTCGTGCCAAGACTACAAATAAGATTTTGTCAAGGCCTTGTTCCAAGACACTAGTTTGTCTCATGAGACCTACCGATGCATCAAGGAGCTATAGCAAGCTCCACCCATCACATATTAATTCCAATGCATTCCTCATATGAACAGGTTTAAAAATAACATAAACATTCGTATTAAAACTAGCATACGAAATGTCAATACTTTCTCCATAAACCATGAATGGTATAAAAATAGCACATAAACAGTAAAACATATAAAAAAACCTTCAATATAATATGGAAGTTTTTTATCATAATAAATCAACTTCAAATAAGCTTAAAATCCATCAAAGGATGTTGACATAGATGAAATCAAAACTATTTGAGAGAAATATCCTTTTTTTTGAATTCTTTTAAAAGTCACATAATTATAAAATAAAACATTTAATTTTAAAATTTTCTTATAAGCTTGTAAGGGAAGCTTCGAAGATTTTATAACGGCGGAAAATAGCCGCACCCGCCGTATAAGTTAAAAAAACATTCTTACCTTAATTTTGTCGAAAAGTCTAAAAAGCACTTTGTTTGGAAAACGACGGAAAGATTCCTTTATAAACCTCTTATAAAAATTTAAAAAAGGGTATAAATGACTATAACCCATATTCTAGTAAATGTTAAAAATGTTTTGAAATACATTTTTAGGAAACATTGATGTGGATTATAAAGAAGTCCCAGTAGATTATTACGTATAAACAACCTCAAATAATGTAGAGATTGAGAAATAAACCCTTAACTTGTACTTTTCCTTGGTTGGGGGTAGTTTAACCTCCTGTATAATGGTGAAATAATTGTTATTAAATTATACAATAATCATATACATTAATATGATATCATATATGATCTTTTAACATTGATTTGTTAATAATAGTTTAGTATTATCGTTGTTTCGGGTGTTAACTTACTCGTTTTCTTTTATATGTTTTGTTACATAAGTAGGGTTTGTCATGGATAGGTTGTATCTTAATCATATCCAAAATTATATCAAGTCCTTAGATACTATTTTTAATCATCAAATGAGAATTATACTTGAATGGATATGATAGAGAATGAATCTCATCGCGTTCGTGGAGACGGTAGGCTGTACGCACGCACGAGCGACAATATCATTCTTTTGATATTAAAATAATATATAATTGGATTGAATATCATATATACAGAATAATTATCATGTTATATTTATTATTTACATGAATTTCACATCATTATTATACCCATCCAAAAAATAATTTATTTAATAACAATTACACCATGACGTCCAGACGGTAAGCCGTACGTACGCACGTATGGTGACATGGTATTCAAAGGATGGATATAATACTGAAATATGGTTTTAAAATGTTTATAATAACATCAAAGAATATATTATATACTGGAGTTATTATTTTATAATGGTAATAACAAATAAAGAATAAGTGGAAAAAGAAAGGAACCTGAAAAAGGGTGGTGAAATCATTACCTATTCTTCGGGTTCTTTCTTTTTGATTTGATCAAAAGGGATCCTTAAGTTGGCTTTATGTCGAACTGAATGCCTCTAGGATGAATTCAGGGAAGTTGAGATAGTATTTGGGCAGAGGTTGGCCGAACCAAAAGGCTTTGAAGGTGTGAGTTAATGAGATGGGAGAGTGCCCTTTTATAAGAGGGGTGAGGGGCACCTTTGGAAAAGCTAGAAATATTATTTTATAATAAATTCATATTCGGTTTCTAATGTCTCCAAAGTGGATTATTTAAATTTTAAGGTGAGGATGGGTAGAAAAACACTCAACCAATAGAATTTAGACAGGTTTTGGTTACTATATTAACCTTATATTTAAGTATTAACTCTTAGATAATTAGTTTCACTTTTACAATGTCTCTTTGTATTTTTATATTATATGGTTAATAAAAATACTATATACATCCAAGAGACCCCTATGTGGTCCATTAATGATACATTTATCATGATATAAGTCTCTTGGACCAAACTAAGATTTTTTGGAATTTAATATCAATTAATAATATAATATTTGTTTTAAAAACTCTTTTATGTCAATTTTGACACTATTCAATAATTGATTTTTGTGAAAATCATAACAGAATTATTACTTCGAAAAAAGTTACTTAAGTCAATCCTAACATATAATATTAACCTAGAAAATTATTGTAATTCATAAAAAGTCTCAAATTATATTTATTTGGGTATTTATAATATCAATTATTTTAAGTTTTCACTATTATGGTAATTACTGCATCATCATTGTGTCATAAATAAATTGAATTATTTAATGTCTAAAAATTATAAAAAAAATATAATTATGTAGGAAATATTTTTATATTTCTAATTAATATTTACAATCTAATTTATCTTAAGTATTACCCTATATTAAAAATGTTTTAGTAAATAAACTTTGATTTTACCTCTTTTAACTCTTCTTTGAATTAAATAATAATAAATGTCCTAATCTAATCCAAGTGGACCTAAATGATAATATTTTATTCCTAAGGTTGTTTTTGGTAGAGATAGATTTGTCCAATATAATTAGGACATATGTTTAGGTAATATTAATATCAATTTTACCTTTAATTACCCTATTTACTTTTAACGGTGGTAAATAAAAGTAAAAAAGTTACTATTCATTGAACCAAATTTTACTACTTGATATTAACCGTGTCTCTCGGATTTTCGAAATTCCAATCACAGAAGTAGTAAAATTATGTTTGATGAAAAAGTCAGTTTTTTAACTACCACTTAGTAGTTTCACTATTCATCAAAAATTGAAGCTTTTCAGAACAATGCCAAAATTTCACCCTAAGCTATAATTGATATTCCTAATTAAAAAATGATGTCTATTTTAAAAAATTACAAACATATAATTTGCATTAATTAATTTTATAATTAATTTCTGCTGTTACAACAAATAGCGTGTTTTTAAGAAACAATATATATCAAAAGATTGACAATTGTTTATGTCCAATTTCTAAGTGAAATTAATTCTAATGAACACCATTGGATAAAATGGTAAAAATATATTCTAATTATACTTTAAAACCATAATATAATTTATCACTATAAATTATTTTGATTAAAAAAGTTGTTTTTAAGTATTTTTCACTATTCATAAAAATTGGAAGTTCTCAAAAAAATACCAAAAATTCAACTTAGGATAATTTCGATATTCTGAATCCAAGAATGAAGTCCATTTTGAAATATAAAATATATATAATTTCAAAAAACAGGTATTACTATTCATAACGACTAGTTTGATTATTTGTGGTGTGTTAGAACTCGATGTTGCGTACAACACACGCTATCACATTATTCAAAGAGAAGCGTACCGTAGAAGTTTGGGGTGTTACATTCTCCCCTCCTTCAAATAATTTCGTCCTGGAAATTTCTAGAATACTACCGCATGGAAAGACTCGGGTGGTTCTTCATCATAAGTTCCTCGGGTTCCCATGTTGCCTCTTCCATCTTATGGTTTCTCCACAAAACTATTACCAGATGCATTGTCCGATTTCAGAGCACTTGTTCTCTCGTATCAAGAATCTTGATGGGCTCTTCTCAATAAGATAGACCAGGTTTCAGTTCTAATTCTTCATAGGTGAGTACATGCGTTGGGTCAAGCATGTATTTCCTCAACAGAGATACGTGGAACACATCGTGAACTTTGGAGAGACTTGGCGGCATTGCCAATCGGTAAGCTACAGCCCCAATTCGTTCTAGAATTTCGAAAGGTTCGATGTACCTAGGACTCAATTTACCTTTCTTACCAAAACGTATGACTCCCTTACATGTAGATACCTTCAAGAAAACATGATCACCGAATTGAAATTCCAAATCCTTCCTTCGATTATCGGCATAGCTCTTCTGCCTACTTTGAGCTGCTTTGATGTGATTTTGGATTACCTTCACCTTTTCCATTGTTTCTTCCACCAGTTCTGGACCTACAAGTTTTCTTTCACTAATGTCATCCCAATAGGTTGGTGTGAGACATCTCTTTTCATATAACGCTTCATATGGTGCCATCTGAATACTCGAATGGAAGCTATTGTTATAGGAAAATTCTACCAGAGGTAAATATTGATCCCACATACCCTGAAAGTCAAGTGAGCAAGATCTCAACATGTCTTATAAGTTTATGATTGTCTGTTCTGATTGTCCTTCTGTCTGTGGGTGGAAGGCAGTGCTCAAATGAAGTTCAGTATCCAGGGATTTCTGAAGACTTTTCCAGAATCATGAAGTAAAACAGGGATCACGATCAGAAACAATCTATAGGGGTACTCCATAAAGTCTCACAACTTCATCAATATATAGTCTTTCTAGACATTCCAGTGGTAGATCTTCTCTTATAGAAATAAAATGTGCTGAATTGGTAAGATAATCAATAATGACCCATATTGCATCGTTCCTTCTAGGAGTCTTTGGTAGCCCCATGACAAAGTCCATCGTAATATTGTCCCCTTTCCACTCTGGTATGGGAAGAGGTTGCATGACTCCTCCAGGCTATTTCCTTCCAGCTTTCACTTGTTGACAAACCATAAATCTTGAAACAAAATCAGAAATCTCCCTCTTCATGTTGTCCCCCCAAAAATGTTACTTCAAATCACTATACATTTTGGTGCTCCCAAGGTGTATAGAGAAATTGGAATTATGAGCATCATCTAGCAATTCCCTTTTTAGATCAGGTATATCAGGAAAACAAAGTCTCTTCTCGAATTTCAAAATTCCATCTTCATACACAAAGTCTCTTAATCTCCCATCATTCAAAGCTTTAATCTTCTTTTGAAATTCTTCATCATTGGGTTGAGAACTCTTAATCCTTTCTAGTAAAGATGGTTTGGAAACCATTTGAAAAAGAATTAATGTTTAACCATACATGGTTATTCCCATGTCCATCTTCACTAGATCCATGAAAATTGGATCCCTTTCAAATATCATATTGTTCAAAACTCCATGATCTTTTCTGCTCAAAGCATCTTCCACCTTGTTTGCTTTCCCCGGGTGGTAGTGTATCGTACAATCATAATCCTTGAGTAATTCAAGCCATATCCTTTGCCTCATGTTGAGTTCTTTTTGTGATAAAATATATTTCAAACTCTTGTGATCAGTATAAATCTCACATTTTTCACCATAGAGGTAGTGCCTCCATATCTTCAAATCAAAGATCACAACTGCTAACTTGAGATCATGAGTAGGATAGTTTTGTTCATGAATTTTCAACTGTCGTGATGCATAGGCAATAACCCTATCATTCTTCATAAGGACACAACCAAGTCCTTTTTCGATGCATCACTATAAATAATGAACCCATCATTCCCCGATGGTAGAGTCAATATAGGATCATTGACTAATCATCTCTACAGTTCTTCGAAACATTATTCACACTCTTTTGTCCAAACAAATTTAACCCCTTTACGTGTGAGCTTCGTTAATGGGTTAGCAAGTCGGGCAAAATTCTGGACGAAACGTCGATAATAACCTGCTAAACCAATAAAACTACGTACCTCAGTTATACTCGTAGGTTCTGGACATTCTTGGATTGCCTTGGTCTTAGAAGGATCAACAGAGATTCCATCTTTAGAGACAATATGACCAAGAAAAGAAATCTCCTAAAGCCAGAATTCACCCTTTCTAAACTTCCCATATAATTCATGTCTTCTCAGAGTCTTTAGGATAATGCGCAAGTGATTTTCATGATCTTCTTAGATTTTGGAGTATACCGAGATATCATCAATAAATAACACCACAAATTCATTGAATTATTCCATGAAAACTCTATTCATCAGATCCATGAATACAGAGGGTGCATTAGTCAATCCAAAAGGCATTACTGTAAACTCCTAATGCCCGTACCTGGTTCGAAATGCTTTCATCAGAATGTCTTCCTTCTTTACACACAACTGATGGTATCCAGATCGAAGGTCAATCTTTGAAAAGTATTGAGCTCCATGAAGTTGGTCAAATAAATCATCAATGTGAGGTAGGGGATACTTGTTCATTATTGTTATCGTATTGATCTTCCTGTAGTTGATACATAACCTCATAGATCCATCTTTCTTTTTAACAAAGAGAATAGGGGATCCCCATGGAGAAACAATAGGGAGAATAAATCCTTTATTACTCAATTCCTCTAGTTGTTTCTTTAGTTCGACTAATTCTACAGTGCCCATTCTATAAGGGGTCTTCGATATAGGCCTTGATCCAGGAATTAAATCAATGGAAACCTCAACTTCTTTTTCTGGAGGATATCCAGGTAAATCTTCCGGAAATACATCTACACATTCTTTCACAATAGGTACATCCTCTATTTGAACATTCCTTTCCTCACCCACAGTCATCTCATTCTCTTCCTCCCCAATAATTGAATTTAGTTGAGCTACGGGGGGTGGATCTAGATACGAATTAGGTGGTGACGATTCTGCACTAAAGATAAGGTGTTCCTCATCATCATCATCAAAAATCGTAACCTCCTTCTTCTTACAATAAATCTTCTCATCATAGTCTGAAAGCCAATCCATACCGAGGATTATATCAAACTCAATCATACGCATGACGATGAGATCAGCAGATAAAGAACATTTATGTGCTCTAATGGGGAATAATTCACAAAACATTGTTGCAATGATACTTCCCTTAGGATTTTTAACTGACAACTCCCCTGTTAAATCAAATTGGAAATTTCTAATTTTCATAGCAAACTAGGAAGATATGAAACAATGCGATGATCCAGAATCAAATAATGCATTTTCTAAACTTGAGGAAACCATTAAATTACCTGCCACCACATCTTTCGGAGCTTCTACTTCAGCAGTAGTGATAGCATAAGCTTGGCCTTGATCCTTTTGTATTTTCTGAGGTAAGTTCCCTTAACGCTTAAGACATTCATTTTCATAATGTCCCATCTATCTGCAATTGTAGCATTGAACATTGGTAGCTTCCGTCTTCCCTTTGGAATCACGATCTTGGTGTCCTTTTTCACCACACTTGTAACAGACACCCATTCCCTTTAAGAAAGTACCGGGGTGTTTCTTCATACATTTACCACATGATGGATATTCAACCTTTCCCTTCTTCCCCTTATTTCCATTCCCAAATTGATCAGAAGATCTCTTATTCTCTTGCTTGGCTTTAAAGTCATAAGACATAGAGAATTTCTTTTTAGTCTTGATAGCACATGAGACAATGTCTTCGTACGATGAAAAGGATTGTGAGACTAATGCTTGATGAAGAAATGGTTTCAACCCATCAAAGAAACGATCAATCTTACTTCTTGGGTTATTTATATAATCTCCAGCATACCTTGCTAACCTTGTAAAGTTAGCCTCATACTTTGCGACATTCTCATCCTCCTTTTGTCTCAGACTCAGAAATTTCCTTTCCATATCTGCTCGATGTCCAGGAAGAAAGTATTTCTCTAAAAACAGATCTTTTAACACCCTCCATTCCATATTTGATACTTTATCAACTTCCTTAACGTTTTGAATCAATGACCACCATTGATCAGCATCTCCAGTGAGGCGGTAAACTGCCATGATACCTTTTTCCCTTTCACTACTCCCCAAATCCTGAAATATTTTCTCTAGGTAAATTATTCATTGCTCAGCTACTAAGGTATTTATACTCCCATTGAACATTTGTGGTTGTTGCCTCATGAATTGATCTAACATCGATCCTCCACGCTGCGGATCAGGGTGCTCCATACGGGTAAGGTTATTATTCATAACCTGAGTGAGTTGTCCCAGTATGGTGATTAGATGATCGACACCAGTTTCATCACCAGCTCTATTATAATTATCTTTAGCAGGAGGAAAATCCCTACATGGAGTGCGTGCATTGATACAGTTTCGATTTCTTCTTCTAGACTCCATTTCTAAACAATGGCATAAACTAGATCAGTTTATGAATCAAAATACATAATCCCATACTTATAAAACACTTAACATAAATTGAACTATTTATGGATATAATCCATAATCATAAAAATGTTTTCTTTGAGGAAGAATATACTCATAAACCCTTCATAATGATTTGTAATGAAAATGAGAGTTATCCTAAGCATATCCCCCGAGAGTGTCGTAACCAAGAGTGCAACAAGGCCCGTTGTCGTGCACCAGTTCCCTTTCGAGTCTAGCTCAAAGTGGTGTTTTTGGGTTTTACCCCTAGGTACATATGTCCCAGAGCCACCTCTACCTGCTCGTATCCAAACAGGGATGTATTTCTTGGAAAACTCACAAAATCTCTACAATACCAAAATTCTAGGAAGTTATTCTATACTAATCCTCAAAGTCCATCTTAGGTCTATGTGCTCTAATCAGAGTTTATCTTAATATAGCTTCCAAGGTTTGTACTAAACTTCCTCTAATTCAACTGTAACACCCCGACCCCAGTTACCCAGAGTTGGTGCATTATTACATAACATTAGCACGATCACAAGAAAGATCAAGTCTCAAAAGACAGATTAGATTAGTAGCCTTGGAAACACTAGATATATTCATGAGTCTTACATTACATCATAATAATGAAAACTACAACAACAGATTTTATTCATTGTCCACACTCATATCCCCACATACTATCCCTACAGGTCATTCATAATTTACTTTTTCACATCATGGGAAAAATAAAACATAGAAAAGGGGTGAGCTCAAATTCCTAGTAAGGATAACAATATAGCGGAAACTTTCATAAATAAGAATAAACATTTAAGGAAATGTATAACTAAAACAAAATCCTTTTAAACATGATCTTAAGCATAGTATGGAAAAAATAAAATGAAATAATTCCATTTAATTATTCACATGGATATTCTACTAATCGAATAATCACATGCAATATCAATAACCACTTTCATAACGATGGAATGCATAATGCCAAACTATCATAACCACATAGCCAAGGCCTCGTGCCAAGACTACAAATAAGATTTTGTCAAGGCCTTGTGACAAGACACTAGTTTGTCTCATGATGCCTACCGATGCATCGAGGAGCTATAGCGGGCTCCACCCGTCACATATTAAGTCCAATGCATTCCTCATATGAACAGGTTTAAACATAACATAAACATTCGTATTAAAACTAGCATACGAAATGTCAATAATTTTTCCATAAACCATGAATGGTATAAAAATAGCACATCCACAGTCAAACATATCAGAAAACCTTCAATACAATATGGAAGTTTTGTATCATAATAAATCAACTTCAAATAAGCTTAAAATCCATCAAAGTATGTTGACATAGATAAAATCAAAACTATTTGAGAGAAATATCCCTTTTTTTGAATTCATTTAAAAGTCACATAATTATAAAATAAAACATTTACTTTGAATATTTTCTTATAATATTGTAAGGGAATCTTCAAATATTTTATAACGGCGGAAAATATCCGCACCCACCGTATAAGTTAAAAAAACATTCTTACCTTAATTTTGTCGAAAAGGTTAAAAAGCACCTTGTTTGGAAAATGACGGAAAGATTCCTTTATAAACCTCTTATAAAAAGTCAAACAAGGGTATAAAGTACTTTAACCCATATTCTAGTAAATAGGAAAAATATTTTGAAATACAATTTTAGGAAACTTGGATGTGGATGATAAAGAAGTCCTAGTAGATTATTACGTATAAACAACCTCGGATAATGAAGAGATTGCGAAATAAACCCTTACCTTGTACTTTTCCTTGGCTGGGGGTAGGTTAACCTCATTTATAATTGTGAAATAATTTTTATTAAATTATAAAAGAATCATATACATTAATATGATATCATATATGATCTTTTAACATTTATTTGTTAATAATATCTTAGAATTATCGTTGTTTCAGGTGTTAACTTACTCGTTTTCTTTTATATGTTTTGTTATGTAAGTCGTGTTTGTCATGGATAGGTTGTATCTTAATAATATCCATAATGATATCGAGTCCTTAGTACTATTATTAATCATCAAATATGAATTAGACTTGAATGGATATGATGGAGAATGAATCTCATCGCGTTCGTGGAGACGGTAGTCCGTACGTACGCACGAGCGACAATATCATTCTTTTGATATTAAAATAATATATAATTGGATGGTATATCATATATAAAGAATAATTATCATGTTATATTTATTATTTACATGAATTACACATCATTATTATACCCATCCAAATAATAATTTATTCAATAACAATTACACCACGACGTGAAGATGGTAAGTCGTACATACGCACGTATGGTGACATGTTATTCAAAGGATGGATAGAATACTGAAATATGGTTGTAAAATTTTTATAATAACATAAAAGTATATATAATATACTGGAGTTATTATTTTATAATGTTAATAACAAAGAATGAATAAGTGGAAGAAGAAAGGAACTTGAAAAAGGGTGGTGAAATGATTACCTCTTCTTCGGGTTCTTCCTTTTGATTTGATCCAAAGGGCTCCTTAAGTTTTCTTTCTGACTAAAGTAATGATTCTCGGATGAAGTGAGGGAAGTTGAGAGAGTATTTGGGTAGAGTTTGGCCGACCAAAAAGGCTTTGAAGGTGTGAGTTAATGAGAAGGGAGAGTGCCCTTTTTATAAGAGGGGTGAGGGGCACCTTTGGAAAAGCTAGAAATATTATTTTATAATAAATTCATATTCGGTTTATAATGGCTAAAAAGTATATTATTAAAAGTTTAAGGTGGGGATGAATCTAAAACTACTCAACAAATAGAATTTATAAAGGTTTGGGTTACTATATTAACCTTATCTTTAAGTATTAACTCTTAGTTAATTAGTTTCACTTTTACAATGTCTCTTTTTATTTTTATATTATATGGTTAATAAAATTACTATATAACATCCAAGAGACCTAAAGTGGTCCATTAATGATAAAAATATCATGATATAAGTCTCTTGTACGACCCTTAGATTTTTAGGAACTTAATATCAATTAATAATATAATATTTGTTTTAAAAACCCTTTTATGTCAATTTCGACACTATTCAAAAATTGATTTTTGTGAAAATCATAACAGAATGATTACTTCAAAAAAAGTTAATTAAGTCAATACTAAAATTCAATATTAACCTATAAAATTAGTGTAATTCATAAAAAGTCTCAGATTATATTTATTTGGGTATTTATAATATCAATTATTATAATTTTTCACTATTATGGTAATTACTGCATCATCATTGTGTCATAAAAAATTAACTTATTCAATGTCTAAAAATTATAAATAAAATATCATTATGTAGAAAATCTTTTTATATTTCTAATGAATATTTAAAATCTAATTTATCTTATGTATAACCCTATATTATAAATGTTTTAGTAAATAAACATTGATTTTAACTCTTTTAACTCTTCTTTGAATTAAATAATAATAAATGTCCTAATCTAATCCAAGTGGACCTAAATGATAATATTTTCTTCCTAAGGTTGTTTTTGGTCGATATACACTTGTCCAATAGAATTAGGACATGTTTTAGGGTAATATTAATATCATTTTTACCCTTAATTACCCTATTTACTTTTAACCGTGGTAAATAAAAGTAAAAAGTTACTATTCACCAAAAATTATTTTCATCTCATTGAACCACATTTCACTACTTGATATTAACCGCGTCTCTCGGATTTTCGAAATTCCAATCATAGAAGCGGTAAAATTTTGTTTTATGAAAAATTCAGTTTTTTAACTACCACTTAGTAGTTTCACTATTCATTAAAAATTGATGTTTTTCAGAATAATGCCAAAATTTCACCCTAAGATATAATTGATATTATGAATTCAAAAATGATGTCTATTTTAAAAAATTACAAACATATAAGTTTCATTAATTAATTTTATAATTAATTCCCACTGTTACAACAAATAGAGTGTTTTTAAGAAACAATATATATCAAAAGATTGACAATTGTTTATGTCCAATTTCAAAGTGAAATTAATTCTAATGAACACCATTAGATAAAATGGTAAAAATATATTCTAATTAAACTTTAAAACCATAATATAATTTATCACTATAAATTATTTTGATTAAAAAAGTTGTTTTTAAGTATTTTTCACTATTCATAAAAATTGGAAGTTCTCAGAAAAATACCAAAAATTCAACTTAGGATAATTTCGATATTATGAATCCAAAAATGAAGTACATTTTGAAACATAAAATATATATAATTTCAAAAATTAGGTATTACTATTCACAATGGCTAGTTTTATTGGTTGTGGTGTGTTAGGACTCGATGTTGCGTACAACACATGCTATCACATTATTCAAAGAGAAGCGTACCGTAGAAGTTTGGGGTGTTATAGTTTATTATTATTATGAAATTATTTTTTCATTTTATTTATATTTCCTCTAAATATATACCTATCTTATTCACCCTTTGTTTTCTAGGTTTATACATGTTTATGTTCCCTTCTAATTCTTCTCTCTAATGAATACCCAATAAAGATGAACATTACTATTCATTATTAATTTTGATGTGTCAATATTTTATTTCATGTTACCTTCTATGATTTATAAAAATAAAAACTATTTTTTGTTAAAATATTCTGTATTAATATTTTTAATGAAAATAGTACACACTCATATTCTTCAAAAATCCATTACCCTTTTCATAATAGATATCTAAAGAGTTCATTTCCAAAATTACTTCTACACTCATTTTTAATGAAGTTTCATCAGATGAACTTAATGTAATTACCTATGATTAGTGTTTTAGTGAAAAACATACCACTATCATTTAATCCCTTATTCTCATGGGAATCATTATGATATGTCGTTTGGTTATCACTTAAGATAGGATTATGCAACCCATTTCATTTTACTGGATTTTAATTATTTTTATACTTTATGTATTACTTCATTACGTGGAACACATATTCCTAAACATGATCTGAATGTTATGGGTGGGACAAGAATAATACACCCTAGTTCCTTTTTAAAAATTTTCATCTCATAATATACCATGTATTATGGAAAGTTATTTAGCAAAACACACTATGTTATATTATCCTAGATGTGAGCCTTGAATTATTCATATGATGACATGTTTTATATTTTCATAACATTTCTATAATTACATGATATTAGTCTATCAACTTCTCATTATATGTTTCCATAAGATTATGATGAATTTTTTATTTTATGATACCATGATATACCTTTTATCGCATGTGTATTACTTCATCAATATATTTAAATAATATTATTCACTTATTAGCCTTAATTTCTCACCCATTTTATTTATGTATTCCCCCAATATATTATTTACGATAATAATAGAAAATTATATTAATGTTACTTAATGAAGATAAAAAAATATATTATAACTTATGTTTATGTTTATGTAATTTTTATCTAATATTCTAAATACACTAATCCTCTAAATTTGTGGGTTGTTTTTCATGGATTTTTATATAAAAAATAATTAAATAAAATGTGTATGAGGCTTGTATTTATAAAAAATATATATGTAAATATTTTTTCCTATAATATATGATACTTTATTTTATTATATCATGGAAAAACATTTTATAAATCAGGTCTTATCTATCTGCGGGATGGGTATCTCATTTAAATTATTAATTTATCCCTAATATATATTACATAAGAAAAACACTAGATCTCTGAGTAACCTTTTACAGGCATACAAATAACTTTATTTTATAGTGGAACTTAATTATCTTATGGAATAATTAAAAAACATCTTAAATATTTAGTGTAACTTCTCCCTTTGATCATTGTGTAGCTTATGTTCTTATGCTAACTTTTATGAATATTGGGTATTGAATTCATTGATTTATTTTTTCTAACCCTGTCTATTTTGGAGATGTTATTCCCTTTTTATATAGTATTTTATAAGTAGTTACATTTAAATATACACTTTTTTCATGTGATGAATTTTTTTTATTATGAATATCCTTAATAAACAGATTAATTCTATATGCAATTATATGTAACAGCCCAAATTCATATCTCATACTATAACTAATTTGCGATATTATTTACCATTTTTTGGTATATAAAGGTAATTGTGTATTCCATTTTTTTAGTGTATTTTTATAAGAATATCATGGAATAATTTCATTTGGTAAGAATAATTATGTTAGGGATGGGATATTCTATGCATCAGACTTATCAAAATATCTTTAATTTATTACCACATTGTTTTTTTACTTAGGTTTTCTATTTATAAATAACTTAATGAAATATGATTTATTCCCCATAAAATATATATCCAAATCTTGTAATGTTTTAAAAAAATTAATGAATTGTGAGAATCCACACAATTAATTATTATGAATTTAATCCATCATTTATTACTAACATTGGATTTAAGAATTCAATTTTACATTAAAACTATAATTTAAATATGTTTTACCATAATTTATGATGACATGATTATTTATAAACATGAAATAAATCAATGGTTATCTTAAATCGATACATAAATAATTTTATGGTTATGATAAACGCATAATAATTGGTTACAAAGATGATAATTTTTCTATTGGGAAATATGAGATTCTAATTTTAAAAAATAAGTAAAATGATATTTGATCCATTAACATATTAAATATCTACATCACTTATTTCTATTTTTATAATCTTTTTGGTTCTTTTATATAGATATTAATATATGATTCGTAAACTATATCCAATACCCAAACTATATAAATAAAATGTTTTCCTTGAATGAAAAATATATATTTAAATATGACCATTTATTATTCAGATAATTATAGTTCATATTGAAATGAGCTTTCTTACCACATAAAAAATAAACATCTCCCTCATAAATTCCCTTTCATTAAATCATTATTTTCTTGTATAAAAAAATATACGATTATATTTACGTTTTATTTTATTTTACCCCCTTAGATACTATTATACAAATACAATCCAATATAATAGTGTCTATTAACACACTAAAACATAACCTTGATATGGGATAGGATGAAATCCCAACATAATCATCAGATTCTAAAATTCTTATTTATGAAATGACTGAGTGAACACATTTATAACTTCCCAATTTACAGGAAAAAATTCCAATATCAATTAAATTCTCTCCACAATATCCTTAATTAAGTGATATTTTATATTAATGTTCTTACATATTTTATTCTAGCATGATCCCATATATGATTTATATCAAATTGATTATCAAACCCATGAAGTAATTACAGCTTTTTTTAAACGTTAATATCTTCCAATGATGTTATCATCCACATTAATTGAGTGGAAACTTGATTAGAGTATATTTAATCATCATATGTAGTTCATAAAGTCAAATAATTATTCTTATTCATGTTCCAATAAATTCAAAACTCCTTAAGGAAGAATCATACACCACATGTGGACCTCCTATCATAAAAAAAGCTCTCCTAGACTAGATCTGTGTATATAAATAGATTAAACATTCCCATACTATGGAAATTTATCCCTAAACTAGTTATGACTTTAATAAACCATGTAATCCTCTATTAAATACATTAATAAGACTATTTTGGTGTAATTTGGAACATATCATCCAGGAAAAAAATACACAAAAAATCAAGAGTTGATGTTCTCAAGAGAAGTAGACAACTAATTTGATTTTCAAATTCCGATTGGTGAAATTATTTTTTTATTAGTCTTTTGAATGTTTTTGTCCATTGACAAGGGTGTGTTGATAAGATATTAATCCTCTATACATACAAACATCCAAATGCCAGTATTATAATTATCTTGAGAATGAAAAAGGTGATCAATATCTTGGAAAATTCATCAGTTAATAAATTTAATCATCTCCCCAAGCATGGAAATTTTAGATAACTTCTTCATCCAATTGGAAAAAGTATAAATAACCCACTAAACATATCCAAAAAATATAATATCATCTTCATAAACAAAAAATGATAGATACTTATTTATCATCATTGATGTAGATATTTCTATCAACTCTACCTTTTTTGATGTTATACTTATTTAAGGAGTTCGTATTAGAAGAAAATTTACTGGCTGTTGATTTAGCTCATATAACTAATATATTTTACCTATAAAAAATTATCTTATTTTTCATACTGGAACCCACATGGTTTCTCAAAAGTACTGTCTCTTCCTATTCACTATTACGAAAGAAATACATGATATCCAGTTGAATAATCTTTCAATGCACTTTATATATAATATTAAAAAATATTATAATAATAATAATAATTTAAATTAGTGAAATGGTATAATTAAAAAAATCCCAATCTGCATATGAGTGCCCTTTACAGGCTAATATTTCATTCATTTCCCACAACTTCATCTTTTTCATTAATTTTTTTTTTAAAAAAACCAAGAATTTCCTATTGTATTTATTTGTTTTGGGCTTTCAAACTAACTCCCAAATATCATTATTTTCTATATGGTCTAACTATTTATTCATAGCATTAACCCATTATTTATTATTCAATACTTATTCAATAACTCTTTGTTTAATCTTATTAAAAAACGAGGTATGAGTTTGTGTTATTAATATTCTCCTAGTTTGTAACTAATTACCTTGATCACAAATGATGTTTTTGACATGCACTTGATATATCAACCTTTTATGAGATTAATTAGATTTTTCCTCATCATATTAAATTAATTAATCTTCTTCTTCATCCAATACATATTTTACACTTTATCGTTTTTCTAAAATTTATTAAATCTGTTTAAAAAACATTATCATCGTATATGTATCTTTCATAATAATCTATCATGTCATTCATTATATTTTCCAACACCTTTACATCAAAAATATAAATAACATCCTCACTTTATTAGTTATGGTAGTAGAAACATATTATATTTGGATTATTTCTAAGGAAAATATCATCTACACCTCTCTATTAAAACCTCCAATGATTTTCACCTTTAACCATGATAACATAATGAATACCAAATTGAAGATTATACATCAAAAATGGTATTTTCATGGTATATATCATATGGGAAAATATCAAAATTCAAACAATGTCAATAACTATTTTAAATGTGAATTACTATATCAATATCTTAACTCCAAATGTATTAATACATATCATGCTGGAACAACATTTCTTGAGACATATCTACGTACATTTATTCTTTCACTCACAAATATCATTTTTATGGTGTTTATAATGTACCATGATCATGTCAGATGACATGATTCTCTATATAATATTCAATACTCACAATTTTAAACTGATTTCTATTATTTTTTGAGATATTTTGAGAGGACAACTATATTTCATTTCTACCATTTTTTAAAAAATTCTAAACATTTTTGAGGCCTCAAACTAGTGTTTCATACACATAACACAAGAAATATGAGTGAGCTAATAAATAAAAGTAATAGAATACTTATTTTAATTGGTATATTTCTTCTTCATTGGTCCTTCTAAATATGAATTAATGAGATATAATAGTTGGATATACTGAATCTCCAACTTCTTAAGTGATGTGTAATTAATATTCCCCTTTTTAAATGTTTAGAACATCCAATATCCCTTTCTTTAGGGAAGTGTCATCATGAACACTATTTACTTAAGTGATCTTTTTTCATATTAGTTTTCACAAAATTTCAATATATTGGATTCCAAAAATCATTATCTATTTACATTATAAGTATGTATGTGTTTTAAATGTCACCCACTTGAAAAAATTTGCATTTATTTTGATATCCTGTTTTCACCACAATAGTTGTGATGTCACTGATCTGGATGCCACGTAATTGGTTCCCTAAGCTGGGTTGTCCACATAGCCTCAAACACATCTCCCCAAATACCAGAGGATACTGACCAACAGTGTGGGACAAGGGTGTGTCTGTGAGGATACTATGACCTCATCACCGTAGTGTATCACAATTTATAATTATAAATAGAGGTTTGTAACAGAATAATTATAAATATATAGGTGGAAAAATAGAAAGAGACACGAGAGAAAATAACTAATATAACTGGAATAACATTCAATAATTGATGATGATTTTTTTCATTTCACTAGAAATTAGGAAAACATGGATACAAAGTTGTAAACATACATGAAAAACCGAATATAAAAAAAGGAAATACATAAACTATTCCAAGAAACCTGAGCCCCATCTCGGTCATCTACTACCATCTCCATACTAAAATAGTAAACAATCAATTGTATGATGTATTATGCTACACTTTATCAACAACTGCATACATGTTATCTGCCCTGGGTACCAATCAACACCCGGAGAGGGTGTGTGGTAAATCTCAAAGGGCAATCACTAAAGCTGTATGTAGAATCTAGTCCAAGTAATGAAAATGTAATAGTGTGCAAGAATGCATATATAAAGTAATGAAGTACTGTTTTAATAAATTACATGTTCCTATTTCATCCCTCAACAGGTGTTTAAACATGTCACAATTTCATTAATTATGTAATTAACAATTTATATTAATAGGACATGTGAGGCATATCCAACATAGACATCGCCTTGTGATAGTATAAATAGTGAGGGTTCAAAGGTGAAACAAGGAAACCATGATTGATAACTAAATAAAAATAGTTACAAAGGTGATCACCAAGGAAACCTAGACCTCAGGGGATACTAACTTAGTAGTAACCAAGTCTTAAAAAGGGGGTACGAGTGTATTCCATGGTGCATCATCAAAGGTATTGTCACAATATTATTTCCAACTAAGTTCTAAGAATACATCAAATGTAAAATGGATGATAGGTAGTGGTCATGGACAAGGATATGACCAAGGGATATCAATTCACATTAGATCTAAGTTGTGTATATGAGTAATCCTGTAATAATAATGAAGGGATCCTCTGGTGTCATATCGAGCATCCAAAGGTAGGAAAGGATTGGGTTCCCTGGTAGGTCTCACCCAAGGATGCTGATATCCTTGAATAAGAGTGACATCCCTGGGTACCAAAGGAATTCCCTCAGGAATCCTAGAGTAAACATAATTCATGACTTCCTATAAATATGTCATGGTCCATGTGAATAAAGAGTCACCTAAAATTTAATTCACTACAATTAATTTGGTCATATGAAAACTATTCCATTAACAGAATAATTTTGTTCAATAATTTTCTTTCATTAGTTTGAAAAGACCATGTAGCTTTAAAATCATTACTAAAACCATCTAAGTCAAGTTCAATTCATAAGGTTCACTACACATTTTTCCATTAATGTGTAAATCTATTTTATGGACATATAATCAAACATGTATGTACACTTAATATGGCCAATTTATATACTTATGTATGTTAGCCATAATATCATTTGAATGAATTTTATACATTTATTCACATACCATAGGTTGGTCAAGTGGAAGTGACATGGAACAAGATATAAAAAATTTCATATTCAACAAGATATTAATGTAAGAGGCTTACCATTAGTACGGTTATTCTTGAACACACATAAACGGTGGCTTAAAAGTGTCAAAAGACTAAAAACCCAATGATCGAAAATTTCTGGTTATGCAGTGTTGTGTGTTATTAATATAACCACAAAAAATTAATCACATTTATAGAAATAGCATAACCAAATAGTTCAAATTAATATAATCATGGAATATAAATTCAATAAATAGAGCCTGTTGAAACAGCAGGTTCCACAAGTCAAACCCAAAAATCAACAAACTTGATGGATGAGTTATAAACCACCAATCCTGCACTCATATGACTATCTTCCACTAGTATCAACCTCTAATTTGGTTTGGATCAAAGTAGATCTAAAAAATGAGAATAAGGACTCACAACTTGATAACTAGGTCGAGAGAAAGGGAAACAAATAACAGATTAAAAAGACTCAAGTACATACCATTGGACATCCAATGTGAAAACAGAATCTCGATTAGATCTCAGATGAAAGATATATCTCAATCCCTAGTTATGGCCTTAAAAAGGACCCAAAATGAGAGGGAAGGAGGTTCTATCTACTGGAAATTAGTGTAGGGAAGATAGGTCTTAAAATTTAGATCATTAAGGGGAAAAAGATAAATCTTTCTTGAAAATAGCATTTGCATGGATTGGACACATGGTTTTCCAAACTGTACACCAATCATGCATGGGAACCTAGAGAAGAGGGGCACCCACAAGGTAATTATATATGGTTAGTGAACCGTGTTCCAACCAAATTGAATGGATTGGCCCAAAAATGTACACTATCCCCATGGTTTAGAATCACAGGGCATCCTCCTTTCATTGTTTTCCCAAACCATTTGAAGGGTCCATTTTTTCCAAAAAAAATGGGTTCTGGGCACTAAAAAAGCCCAGTAAAACCCCTAAGACCAACATGAACTCCTTAAGAATCCAATTTCGGACTATATAATTGAAATTGACCAAATTTAGGGGATCCATAACTGAGTCAAAAAATGGGTTCTTATAGTCCACCCCCCATAAATTAAATCATCCTCGAGTTCCCCTTCTATGGGCAGCGAAACAAAGTTTGAGTACAACTCTGGCCACTATTCAAGTACATGTGCCTCCAACTCCAAAGTCTCATCATGTACACGATCATCCTACCATATCACTCATACTAGAGGAATATAATGAATTTAGAGAGTCTTCATGCTCTGGTAAATGATGTATATAAGATACTGTTCAAATGAATCATCGACATCAATCTGTACATCCTTATGATCAAAATTATGAGACAAATCATCATGATAATAGAAAAGAAGTGAAATATGGAAAATATAATTCATAGAACAATACATTTGATATATAGAAACTGATAAACTATTTTCCATAGTCTCTCCAAAATCTGAAATGGCCATATAAATGACGCTATAACTTCCCTTGCCTCTATATCCATCTTTTTCCTAACCCGGGCAATACCCATAGGAAAACATGATTCCAAAACATGAACTGCAGAGGAGTTTGATGACGATCAGTATAAGATTTTTTCTAAGATATATTTTTATAAATATGCTTCCTGATCAATTGAACCTACTTTGAAGTCTCCTTCATGATTTGAGGACTTAGTAGGGCCAGATTACATGTCTCTATAAAACACATGGGTTAATTTAATGGCCTACCATACAAGGATTCAAAATGATCCATGTTAATTGTCCGAAAATATATATTATTATAGGAGAACTCGACCAGAGGGTTTTCATTCTCCCAAGAACTACTAAAATCAAGGACACATTCCTAGGGAATGTCCTCTAGAACATCTATTGTCAGTTCTGACTGTCTGTTAGTCTGAGGGTGAAATATTGTTCTTAGAAGAAGCTGTGTAGCCAATGATTTCTTCAAGACCTTCCATAAGCGTTACATAAAACAAGAATACCTATATTAAATGATAGTACTAGGGACCCTATGTAGTCATATGATCTCATGGACATATAGTCTTCCTAACTCATTGAATGGTAAAGTCTCCCAAATAGGAATGAAGTAGGTTTCTTTCGTTAGTCGGTCAATATCTTCCCGTACAATGCCACTACCCCTCAGTGACCTAGTTAAGATGACTAATAAATCAACAAAAATATCTTCTCATATTAATTTTGGAACTGGAAGAGGCTATAACTAGACAATAGGTCTCTGGTTCTCCACCTTCCCCTACGAACATATGGAACACCAAGTGATAAATCATTCTCTCTTACATTTGATCCCAAGCATGAATATTGGTGTCATATATCTCTATATATTTTGGAGATTCATGGATGAAACACATTTTAAGAACATGATACTCATGAATTAACTCCTCTATTATATATATAGGATCCCATACATGTCTATGTATATGTATGTTGACATCTTTGTCAGCAGACCAATCTGGATGCAGGTCGGCTCCTGAGATACCATCTCGGAGAAGCCAGACTTCAGGATCTGAAAATTTATTGTTCATCCCCTTTTCAAGGATGGAAGGGTAAATATCAAGGATGAGAGGGAATAATATTCATGAATTTTACGAAACACTAGATGTTGACCAGAAAATAAGGATATTAACTTCCATTCATCACTGGATTCCTATAGTGCATTCACCTCAGTTTTTCGACTCAACACATCAACGAATAAATTGCCCTTTCCATGAATATATGCAAGCTCAAAATCAAAGGGCTATAGATTTTACACCCATCATCAATTTCTGGGATTCAATTCATATTGTGAAAAGATATATTTGATGATATTGGGGTCTTTGTACAACATAAAGCACTCACCCAAAAGATAGTGTCTCAAGCAATATAAGGTATGAAAAAATGGAGCTAGTTCAAGGTTGTGTGTTTGGTAATTTCTCTCATGAGGCCAAATCTTCCAAGATCCATATGAAATGAATCTATCCTCTTGCATCATAATTTCTCCTTGACCAATTCCTGAGGCATCACCAAAGATTATATTACCTCTACAAGGAACTGGAAGAATTAGAATAGGTGTCAAGAAAACTGTCCCCATCATCTCCTAAATGTCATTCTTGCATGCTTTTGGCCACAGGAACTTAAAACCTTTCTTTGTAAGGTTTATAATAGGTGAATTAAGGCAGGATAATTACTATATGAAACACCTATAATATCCATCCATCTCTAATAAACTCTATAAATAAAACATATTCTTAGGTTTCTCCAAGGAAACCACCGCACTCAACTTCTTTGTGTCAACATAGACTCCCAGTTTTGTGATAATATGAACCAAGAAGTGGTCATTTTTGATCAACAAGTGGAAATTATCCCTCTTGGCATAATGCTAATGACGTCTTAGTGTACTCAAAATGATCTCAAGGTGCTTGGAATGGTTGATGTGTGTATGAGAATACACCAAGATTTCATCCACAAAGACTAAAACAACATAACCCAAATAGGGGTGGAACAACCTATTCATCAGAGCCCTGAAAATGCAGAGCATGTTTGTAAGGCCAGATGGAAGACCTAGGTACTCATATTGACAATACCTACTATAGAAAGTAGTATGAGGTATGTCTGATGGCCTGACTCACAACTGATGATAGGCCAATCTCAGACCAATCTGAGGGATGACTCAAGAACCTATGATCTGGTTAAAGATATCATATATTCAATATAGTGGATAAAACATCATGACTATTAGATGGTTGGACCATCTATAATCCTCACATAGATAAAGGTTCTAATCTGCCTTCTTGGTAAAAATCAATGTCAAGCACAAATAGGAAGTGATTTGTCATTTAGAAAACTTCCTTGGTCATCTAACTGTACCATGAGCTCCTAGAACTCAGTTGGTTCCACATATTGAGAGGAATGGTCATTGGAGCATCTCCTGGAACAATCTCAATCATAAAATATACCTCCATCTCAAAAGTTAAGCTAGAAAGTTTTTCAAAAAAGAAATACCTAAAATGATCCACTACTGGATGGAATTATTCATGGTCTAATCCTTCATCCTTTATGAAGAGATTAAAAATATGGGGGGTCACCCCACATTTACCATGATTCTCTAGTCAAGCTCTTCTACCTTGGACATCCCACTCACCATTATGAATATAAATAATTCCCTTTGGTGATGTAAACAACATCTTATAATGATAGTAGTCTACAAAGGCGTGATACCGAACCAACTAATCCATCCCAAGAATGACATACAAGCCCATAATCTCAAGAACAATGAGGTCCCAAAGAAATGAATTACTGATTAAGTTAATGGGTAATTCCAAGCACTAGTGTATACCCATTGATAGTACTCCTAACGGTGTATCTAGGGTCATTACACTATAGTGAAACTGTATTTCCAACCCAAGGATTTCCCTGATATATAATGATATAAACGAGTGAAAATCACCAATATATAATAAATAGGATTCTTTAGTGAAGGATACTAGAATAGTACCTCATAATGTTGATGGAAACATAGCCTAATCCTTATGTATAAGTTGTAATGCATGCAATTGACCTGATCCGTGACCCTATAAAATGACTGGACTACCACGATCAAAACTAATCTACCGGTGCTGCTAATGATCAGGGGTCTATTTACCTGGGACATAACCTCATCCTCGATTATTCCTACCAGTGCCAATATGACTCCCCTCCATACATGGTGTAAAAGTTCCAACTCATGTAGGTGGAGCTGGTGTGGAACCTCATTCATTAGAAGATAATTGAAAGGTCATACAAAATTATTAAGATGCCCCATACGACCGTAATACTGACACTCTAGTGGGTCTTTATTACACCAGGGATTCATATTATCCTATTTTACACACTAATGGAATACTAAAGAGATACCTAAATGGTTACACTATCTTCCACATACCAGATGAGAAACCTAGAGAGATCCCTTTCTTCCATTGGAAGAACTGCTGGTGTGCCTTGGACCTGACCCTGAATGTCTAGTACTGTCACCATACCTCATGTTGTTCTTAGTGATTAGATACTTATTTACACTCTCAGAAAAATTAGGTAGGAAGAAAATAGTCACCAGAGTATGGATGGAATACTGGAGCCCATCGTTGAAGCATCATAGACATGAAATCTCATCAGAGGCCAGAAGTGTTGAAAAGTTGTACAACTCTATGAAACACATTGTGTACTCTATAAATAACAGAAAACCCTACTCTAGGTGCATGAACTCTCTTTCTCTATCAGCTCTTATCATTTGAGGATGGAACTTATCATTTAAGTCAGTCTAAAAATGTACCCATAACATGACCAATGGAAGACCGTCCTGGGTAATCACATCCCACCCTCTCTTTGATGGATCATAGAGCATGTAAGTAACAAGTTTAACCCTCCTATCTATAGGAGTATCTGTATGGTCAATGATATACTGGGTGGATTCTAGCCAAGTCTCAATAGCCTGTGGAATTTCATCCCTTGAGAAGGTGGGAGGACACTGCATCTTGAACTAATGAGTAAGATCTACCATCTGGTGTAGATCATAGAGCACCATGCATGGAATGCATGAGAAATATAAAACTAGCATGTACAATAGATTAATGCTCAGATCATGTACATCAGGGGGTTCCTCAAGTGGCACTCATGGGGGATGATTGGAGGCTTAGGTCCCACCAAGTATGGATCTTGGTTTTCACCAACTTCCTAGAGTATGACATGAGGACATCATGGTGGCATTGGGTCTATATATTCCAATCACATGCATCATAAAAAACATAGAGGCATTATGATAACATCACTAGCAGAATCTGGACATAAGAAAACTCACTACACAAGGAATACTACCCCAACTACCAGCTTAGATGACTAGGTATCAGGAGGTTCCCAAATATTAGTTTTAGAGTTTCTAGTAGATGAAGGGTCAATAGTACCAAGCATAATCATTTACTGGATTCCATTTTGCTTCATTAAATATTTATTAACTTGTTTCACTCCATTAACATTCATTAAAATGACTAGGGTTAATAAGGGTGTGCAACCATTCCACTTTTATGTATTCATTTTCTTAGAACTTTTATCAATGTTCTTCTAAAATGATTTTTCCATCCTAGTGAATCAAGGCCTATTCTCTTTATCACTCAGATTAACACAAGCATTAATTTCTAAAAAAAGGATTGATTCTGTAAATTACACATTACATCCCACAAAGGCCCATAATACCTCATGAATTGAAATAAGAAATCACTCAATTACATTCCAAAAGTAGAAGAAGAATATATACAAGAAAGGATCAATCAACAATCACATTCATTTCATGAAATGAATGTAGTGAAATTCACCTATAAGGAAAGTCAATATGCATGACATGTAAATTATAGGATCCTATAATGTTGCAAGAAACAAATATCCTTTATCTTATATCATCAGGACAAGTATGAAATGAAATTTAAGATAATAATCAAATACTCCACACAACATGTGTCTCAACCAATGGTTAAAGGATATCAACTGCTACTGGCTAAAGAATAAGAACAATAATAATTCATGGAAATCATTTTTTCCTTTGAACATGGGTTTAGGATGCCCATGTAAGGATTATAACCAAGTTCCTAATAATTCCTAATATCTTGACTATTGTATCCAAATAATAAAGCAATAAAGGAACCCCTATGATACAACTTTGTGATTTCCCAGCCCTGGATTCCATTTAACATGTTCCCCAAGACCGGTAGGCCACATGACCTCAAGAACATCTCCCCAATCACAAGAGGCTGCAGAATATAAGTGAGGAAATAGGGTGTGTCCATGGGGAGAGTATGACCTCATCACCAATGTTTTTCATGATAAATAATTATAAAAATAGGTAAGTATAAATATATAGATAACATAATGGAAAGAGTCAAGGATAAAAAGAACTAAAATAATTGGAATAAAATACAACAACTACTGAAGATATTTTTCATGTAACTATAGAGATAGAAAACATTGATATAAAATAGCATGAATACATGAAAAACCTATTGTTTCAAATAGAAATACATAAAATATACTAAGAATCCTGAGCTCCAACTAATTCATCAGCTACCAGCTCTATACTAACAAAGTAAGAAATCAAGTGAACGAAGTAGTATGCTTCCATTTATCAACACCAACATACATGTAATCTACCCTGTGTACCAAATAATTCCCAGAGAGGTTGTGAGATAAATCACAGCAAGCCATCCCCAATGGTGTCTATAACATCTAGCCCATGTAATTGAAATGTAACAGTGTGAAATCATGAATATGTAATGTAAAGTAGTACAATTTTATTAAATTCCATTTACACACTTCATCCCTCAGATGGTGTATGAAAATCTAACTACTTCATTAATTAATTAATTACCAATTTATATTAACAATTCACATGATGCATATACAAAAATAACATCACCTCGTGATAGTATAAATAGTGTAGGTTCAATGGTGTAAGAAGGAAACCGTGATCAATAACTAAATAAGAAGTGATTCTAAGGTAATCACCAAGAAAACATAGGCCTCAGGGGATGCTAACTCAACAGTAAATAATTTTATCCAATGGGGTAGGAGTGTAATACAAGGATCATCATCCAAGTAATTCCCACAATAATATCTCTAACCATGTCCAAGGAATACATCCAAGGTAAAAGAGGAGATAAAAATTTGTTGAACCCAAGGACGTAACCAATGAACCTAAATTCATGCTAGATCCAAGGAGTCTATCTAATGAATTATTTATTAATAGTGAAGGGATACTATAGTTTCATAGTGGTCATCCAAAGGTTGACAATGATCAGGATCCTGATAATGTATCACTCAAGGAAACCAACATCCTTGAATCAGGGTTACATCCTCAAGTACACAAGGAATTCCATCAGGAATCCAAGAGGTAAGATGAGTCAGGCCTTCCAATAAATACATTATGGTCCATGTTTATAAATACTCACTATACATTTAATTAACTGCCATTTTTTTTCATATGATGAGTATTCCATTAACATGTTCACTTGGTTCATCCCTTTCCTTTTATAGTTTGACAATGCCAAGTAACATGAAACATTTAATTCAAAACCAGAATGATAATTTCAATTAATAAGGTTCACTCCACTACCTTCCATAAACATGGATAGGTGTGTTATAGACATGTAACCAAAATTCTATTTACATTTAATAATGTTAGGTCACATACTAAAGTATGCTTTCCATAATTCCATTTGAATGAGTAACATACATTTGGCACATACCTTTGGTGGGTAAAGTGGATGTTATAAGGTATAAGAAATTAAAAATTACATCATTCAATAAGTAATTAATTTATAGGTGATTACCATTATTGTGGCCATTCTTGAACACACATGAAAAGTGGTTCAAAAAGGTCAAAACACTAAAAACTCAATTACAACATACTACCCTACATGGGGTGATTTGTGTTATTAATATAACCACCAACAAATTAAAAAATTTATAGAACAATCATAACCATATGGGTCTAATGAATATAATCATGGAATATAAGTTCAATAAATGGAACTTGATGAAATTGGGGGCCCCACATATCAAACCCAAAATCAACAAACTCATTTGATGATTTATAGACCACCCACTATGTATATATATGACTCTCCTCCTCTAGCATCAGAATCTAATTTTTCTTGGATCAGATTAGATATAAAAAATTGTATAATGACCCACACATCGATAACTAGTTTGAGAGTAAGAGAAATGATGAACGACTTACGATGAATTGAGTACTTACTGTTGCGCATCCAACATGAAAAACAAAAGCTCGATTGTATCATGGGTGAGGGATATCTCTCAACCCATAGTTTAAGCCTTTAAATAGATCCAAAATGATAATGAAGGGGGTTATGTACTATGGACCACAAAAAAGTGAATATAGGTTTAGATATTTAGATCATTAAGTGAAATATGGCAATTCTTCCCAAAAAATACATTGTTCTTAGTTTGGCCGCATAGTTTTCGAAACCATGTGCCGACAAGGCATGAGCACATATAGAAGAGGGAAACCCACAAGGTTATCCCCCATGATTAGTGAACCATGTTCCATCTATTTGGAATGGCTCTACCAAAAAATGAAACTGTTTGCATGGTTTAGACTAACTGTGCGTCCTCCTCGTACAAATTTACTCTAACCATTCAACATGTCCATTTATTCAAAAAAATTTCTATTCTAAGCTCCGAACTAGACTTGTACACCCTTAGGCCTTCTTAAACTCATTAGGAATCCAATTTATGTCCATTTATGTGAATTATAACAAAATATAGAGTATCCATAGCTGATTTAAAAAAGGGTTCTTACAATACAATCACTAAGGTTTTGGAACAAAAACACATCCCTCATAAAACCACTCTTTTTTCATAATCACAAAGATATGTAACACATAATAGATTGTATTAAAATCCATAAAAAAGTTTTTTAGATTTTAAAATTTATTTCCCAATCAATGTTGATGTAACATCTCTAACCCGGATGCCACTAAAAGGTTCCCTAAACCTGGTGGCTCAGTTGGCCGCAAGCATATCTCACTAAATGATTGAGGTTTCAGATTAATTTCTAGGGACTAGAGTGATTCAATGTGGAGACTATTCCCTCATCACTAGAGTGTATCACACTAGATATAAAATAATAAATAATTTACAGAAGCAGTATGAAAATCAAATAAAAGATAAAAAATTGGAATATGTTTAAATAAATAATACTAGAAGGTATCTCATATATAGATGATATGTCAAGTATTTCCATGACTATAAAGAATCCATGCTTGGTGTACATATAAAAGTAAAATGAATTTATAAAAATACAAAAAGAATAAAAAATATCTTAGCTTGTATAAGGATCCGAAGATTTTTCCTGTGCTCCCTTACTTCTAAGAAATAATCAATGAACCGTAGTAGGGTGCTTTACCTTATCCCTAACTACAATAATATAGCTTTTCTAGGTACCCATCTATAACCTAAAAAGGCTGTGATATACAGTTTTTGAAGAAAACAACCTAAATTTCTAATTCCACCCTGTCAGTGAATATATAATATCAATAGTGTGAATGAAGTAATAGAGTATGTAATGTATACGATGAAAGTAATCAATCAATAATGGTGTAGTTTCCCATAGATACACATCCTTTTCTATATAATTTTCCATTATATGTATGTCTCTGAATAAAAAGTTAGTCATACATTATTTTATTAAAAACTACATTTAATTAATCAGCCTCATTTGATTAATAAGTCCTGATCCCTGGAATATATACCAACTTCCCTCATGAAGATATTTGGTCAACCATGCCTAATAAGGTCACCAATCAAATGTAAAAAAAAGAACAAATCCATGTTTATGATTTTTCATGAAAAACACATCATATTAATTGTTTCATTAATTAATCAACAATGAAACAGATCCCATCCTTAGAATTCCTCTGTTTAAATATAGCAATTTTTTTAGCCATATCATGAACCAATAACCTTATGAGACCATCATTGGAATTCCTCATGGGAATCCCAGTATTTCCCTGGGTGTGGTATGAAATCATTCCCATTCAATTATGTCTTTTTCATTACACTAAGGGAGACCAATTTTCACCCATGGTATATATAAAACCAGAGCTGTGAGTATGTATTTTGAAATCCATAAGGAGTCCATATATCACTCGATGTATAATGGTCATACCCCATAAGTCTATCTTTTGTAGTCCTTTAGGGAGTCCAAGTGTCACTTGAGAATAAGTAAGAAAATATCCAAATGATTCCGTCCATGTAATTCACATAAGAACACATGTGTCACTTATGGAATATAATAATTGAGTAAAAGTAAATTTTTTATATCAGGGGCCATCACCCTAACCAATTCTTTTCAATCTCACCTATGAAGGTTGATCAAGGAATGAGCTAAGATTAGAAGGATTATCTACTTATTTATCTCTCATGGTCATTTAATTAAAATGGGAATATAATGCTCAATCAACATATTACAGGGAAACTATCTTGTGACATGGCTGTCATTCCCTTTTCCTTATGAAATCAATGCCGATTCATTCTAAAATTCCTTCAATACAACTATAAACATCAATTCGAAATGTGTCACAGCACACCTCAAAGGTAATATAAATTCAAACTCCACCCATGGTGGTCTAATTAATTATACAACACAACCAAGTGGTGGTTCCAATTCAAGGATCTAATCCCTTATTCATTTATCAACGAGCCTCATTAATTACATAGTCACATATATAAATTAAAATCAAGGATTAAAATCTATTTCTAGGGTTTCGCTCTGATAATAGGGCACGTGAAACAATGATATATATACAAATGGATGTGCTGTTGAAATAATATATTTTTAAGGGAGACTTTTTAATTTCACCCAAACTACTTGGCTACATAGTTTGGATGTGCTGTTGGTGATATCGTGCAACAACCTTGCACCTACTGCTGTAAGGAGGGGTACTTTGCATGTTCAGTTCATATGGTTTGACTAACCATGCCTAGACCATGAAAAATACTATGTGAGAAATCTGTATTATTTTATGGAATTACCATGTACCAAAAATCGTATGGTTTATCAATCCTTGTTGGTTCCTCCATCCCACTGTCTAGAATCACATAGTTAGGAGTAACCATTCGGCATTCCTCAAACGATTTATACAAATTGTGTGACAAGTATTATTCTCCCAAAAGATGGGTTCCAGATTCCAAACAAGCCCCTAAAACCACCAACACCTCCATAACATCAAAGAGCATTGAAAATTGTCTATAAATAGGCTTTTAAACAGAAAATTGACTGAATGTAAAAGATGTCATACCTCAAGAAATAACTAAGTACCTGTAAACTTCTCCCCCTAAAGAAATTCATATCAAAATATCCCTTCTAAGGATGGTGAAGCATAACATTTAAATAAACATGGCCAATAAGAATGGTTTTTATCCTTCCTCTCCCATGTATCATCTAGTAACTGGCCATGCTACTATTTTTTTCTCACTAGAGGAATTGACTGGTCATAGAGAACCTTTGTGATCCAATCAATGATATGAATTTGATAATACTAAAAGGAAGAATGTACCTATAAATCACCCTACTCAGGGAAAAAATCATGATGTGTCTGAATGAAAATGATGTTGTTGAGATACATGGAAGACAATGTGCATGGTTCAGTACATCTGAGGTAAGTACAATCAACATGCTACTAAATAGAATCTTTCCAGAATAAAAAATATCCTAACATAACAAGGTGAATGTTTACCCTTTCCCTTAATCCTCCTATGTCTCATCCTCAATGAGAAACACAAAAAGACCTAATCCCTAACCTCATACTGTAGAGTTGTTCAAAGGTGATACATAATATTTTTGTTGAGATTTTTCACTAGTGATCTACTTCCAAATAAACTGAACATTATATATTTTATCTTGAATGATATGAGGTCCAACCATAGCTATATCTAAGTACTCTAACTATCACAGTGGTGATAGACATGGACTATTCTACAGAGCCTCATAATGAGCCCTATCAATAGTGTCCAAAAATAAATTTTTAATAGAATTAAACTCGGGGTATATTTATATCCTAAGATCCCCCAAAATCTATGACACATGGTTTAAGAATGTCCTCAATCACCTATATCGTGCACTTTGACTGGCCATTGGTCTGTGGGAGGTACGATGTGCTCAGAATAACCTATGTACCTAGTTCCATCTAAAATATTTTCCAGAACACTTATGTAAACTAAGTATCCTTATCTAAAATAGTATTATAAAGTACACTATGATGTCAAATATAACAAGTATATACAACATCAAAAGGTCATCTGCAAAAAATGTATCCTGGATTGGTAGAAAATGAGAAACCATTGTGTTCCTATCAACAACAACCCAAATGGAATCATTACCTTAGGGTGACTTTTGTAAACTAATTAACAAGTCCATCGTGACATCATACAATTTTTACATATGAATAAGAAGCTACAAAAAAAGTTTGGTTGGTAGCTTGTGTTTTTTACTTCACTTCCTAACAAGTGGAACAACTCCTAAAAAAATAGCCTAAATTTATTTTTTATACACGACCCCCAAAATTGGATATATAAATATTAATACATATGGTTTTCATCAGGGTGTACTACCAAAGTTGAACCAAGAAAGTCTCACATAATCTCTTCAAAAATGTCTACTTGAATCCATACAAAACCATTTATACATATAATTTCATCTTTTCTTATTTTATAACTTGGAGGAGGGTACTCACATGCCAAACTCTCCCACTAAACTAGGAATTCAAAATATGATAGACATCTCATCCTCACTTTTTCCAAATGTGTGTATTTCACAACTAAGGACGATAGAAATGTATTCCCATGATTTTCTTTCACCTCTATGTGTATCTCAGAGAAAAAATCCATAAGATGTCACTCATTACCGGACCACTAAACTGCATGTATCTAATACCTCCATCTCAGTGCATCAACCAAAACATTTCCCTTTCCAAGAATATTTTAAAGCTTGACATCAAAAGTTAGTAGGATCTCAACACACCTTGACAACCTTAAATTAATCTCATATTTTGTAAATATTTTCTTGGAGATTTTTTGGTCTTTGAACACCAAAAAATTCTCTCAGAGTAAGTTATTTCTCCAACTAAAAAATATAAGAACAACTGAAACTCTCTCTAGATTGTACATCAGATAATTCCTCTTGTGTGACCTGAACTACTGAGACCCATACACTATGTATCTATCCCATTACATAATAACATAACCTAGCCTGATACTTAATGTATGATAGAAAATAGTGTACTCATTTATGGCACCATAAAAACCAATAACATCACTAATGTCAATTTTCCTATCATCTTCTAAAAGTATGACTCAAACATATCTGACCATAAAAAATTCATACCCTTCGTAGTGAATATCATGATGGGACCTAATATGCATAATAAGTCTTATATTAAACAACTATAATATCTTTCCATCATTAATAATCTTCGTATCTCAAAGATGTTATGGGGATGCTCCTTGGAAACTCTAGGAATCGGCTTCTCTAGGTCAACTGATACTCCTTTTTATATGATAAATTTACCAACGATGTGAATCTGATCCATCCAGAGGTGTCACTTTTTTAGTTTAGCATCTCAATCATTACCTCTCATTATATTAAATAAGATCTCAAGATATTTGGCATGGTCATGTAGAGTGTGAGAATACACTATGATATCAGCTACCAAAACCAAAAAAATGAATCTAGAAAAGGATGGAAACTTGGTTTATTGGTTCCATGAAAACTGCTAGCACATTCTTGATATTAAATGAAATTAAAAAATACCCACATAAACCACACCTTCTATTAAAATATGTGTGCGGTATGTATGATATTATAACATGCACATGATGGTAACCATATCTGAAATCATTTTTTAGGAAAAATGATCTCCTCAGACATGATCAAAAACACCATCTATCCATAGTAGAGGATACTAGTTATTTACCATCAGATGGTTTCATTTCAATTAATACATTCATAGACAATGTTTACCATCAAAATTTTCACATAAGGATAGGTGAACACCATAGAGTTGTACTGGGTTAGATAAACCCCACTGACTATAAATTCTATAGCAACCTCTTGACCTCCTCCATCTCAGTAGTAGCCATCCTGTATGGAGGGATGAATACCAATATAGATCTTAGAACAAGATTGATAGAGAAATTTACCTATATAACCAGAAGTAATTCTAAAAATTCTTCAAGAAAAACATCCCAAAAATGATCTACCGCTTGGGGCAGATCGACCATAAGTGTTCCCAGATCATATCGATATAAACTCGCAACATGGTCTATCATCCCACATAGTACTTGTTTATCTGGTCCCGCTCACCTATCTTGGACATCCAATTCAACCTTTTAAATAAACTCTCCACCCGCTAGTGATATAAAGGTCAGAAAAAAATGATAGTATTCAATAAAATCATGAAATGAAACCAACCATCACATCCCATGAATAATGGAAAAACCTTTCATCACATGTAATAAAGGCCCCATATGAAGCGAAACCCACCATTCTCAAGGGGGAAATATCTTCATTGACATAAATCTTTCATATTGATCCCGAATGAAGTGTCTAGTGTCATGAAATCCTCATAAAATTGAGCCACAATCCTAAGGCTATCCTTAATGAGTATAGATATAATGATATTAGAAGTTACTATATCAAACATAATAAATAATAAGTAGGGGATAATATAATAGTACCTATAATAGTTGAAGGTTAGGGAATCTACTCCTTAGCGGTTGGTTTCAATGAATATCTAGTCTGATCTGTAGCCCTGTGATACAGCCTAGACACCTTGAGCAAACCATCTATGTTGTTGCTTCAAATCTGGGGTACGACTTCCATGACCATGACAAATAACTCAACCAAATAAGCTATATACTAAAAATCTATACCTCAAGAGAATATTTTAACCCTTCTCCTACACATGGACTCGGTTCAAACCCTCCGCCACATGCTGTAGGAGGAAATGATCTGAAAAAGGTGTAGATGAACCATCTTCCTACAGTATCATCACTCAACTGGGTCGTTCGTGCACTGAGGTGTCATATGTCCCAGTATACCACACTGGTGGTACGTCACCTAGCTACCTGAGTATATGGTGTAGATACAAATATTACTATGTGTAAGCTCAATATGATTCTTCCTACAATCAGTCGATGTAGCACCTAATCAAGGTGCCAAACTACATTGGCACACACCCCCAACCTCTCTCAGGTTACGCTCTGGGATAAGCACCTAAATCAGTATTCCATAAATGAAATTAAGAAAGAATTCATTCAGATATGATCATGTGGAACACAAAATTCTATCATTGATTCTCCTAAATTTAGATAACTCATCCCCCATTATATTTGGTGTGAAGTGCTGGAGCTATGTAAAATAGGACAAATAATCCGTGAATGATGACATTCCTAGATCTATGTGCATGAAATCTAGATCTCTATCGACCCTAAACATCTCCGAATTGTTGTAATAATAGAAGTCTATATAAATATATCTCTAAGGTATCTTAATATTATGATCTGTCTGAGTAAAAACATCCCACAATCTTGTGGTAAAATCACACTACATGAAAGTAGAGAGCTCTTCCCATCTCTCACGAGGCATCTCTAGATGATGAAAGATAGTTACCTTGGCCTCTATCCATGAATCCACTTACTATAGTCCACCCCCCCAAATGGTGGCATATGCTACTTCTGGAACTCACAAACTGACTTTTCCATAGTCGTGGTAGGTCATGGTGCTCCCTGAACAGTCTGTATAACACACATAAAGAATTCACAGAATTGGGCCGCAACACCTATGTCTAGTACAACCACTAGTGCCTCATCTTACACTACTCATGGATTTACTAGAATCCCATGATACACCACCACTAGAGCATGATCGCTACCACCCTTATGGAATGATACTAGACAACATCACAATTTCATATCCTAATAAATACCAAGCTCATTCCTTAGAAGAAAAATCAACAACCTCCGAGAGTAAGTATATTTAAATATTATAGGGAAAAACCTTCCTATATAGGAATAAACCCCTCTTCCTTATCACCAAGTCTGGTATGGGAGATGTAAAGATCATATAAAATATTAAGATACCACCTACTGCCCACTACTAATGTCGGGTCTGGGTAACTTTATCTTATATTAATTATTTTAGTTTCCTTTTAATTAACCTTTATTTCCCATTTCATTTTCATTATATTAGAGTTAATTTCATATACCATATTAAATGGTTAAACCAAATGGTTAACCAAATTCTGATCCATGAGGGCCCATACTCCCCATAAACCAAAAGATGGTGTCAACCCAATCCACACCATAAGATGTTCAAGTTCATGTGACTCAAGGTCTATGAATCAATATTCCACAATTCGATGCTTAGGGTGTCTTTTATTCTAATTAAGAAAACACTACTTAGGTTATGGTAGACAATGTAATTACTAAACCTGTTTCCAAATTCATTAAACAAAATATCTATCAAGAAGTTGGTATATCAATCATTTCACATATAAAAATAGCATGAAAAGAGGAAATACATCATATATGTAACGAAATAATGCATGAAATGTGATCTCTAAAAGTTTTTAAAATGATGCATCAGATGGAATAACCTCATCTCATTAGGTTTCATCAAAATAGAACCCACAATCATATCAAAAATAACATAAAAATTTAGGTTCCTCACCCAATGGTGAAATAAAATAAATTATATTTGGACAAAACTATAAAAATTCAATTTCATTTGAGGAAATTTGGATTTTTCCTGTATATGGGTTAGCTATATCAAGGTACAACTCATTATAAAATTCATATCCTTCACTATCCTCTTTCTGTTGTCTCCAAATAATAAATCATAAAAATAATCACGCTCTAATACCACTTTGTAACATATCATACCCGTATTTCACTAAAAGGTTCCCCGAGCCTGGTAAGAAACATGAAATCCGACACATATCCCTAAATGCTAGAGGATACTGTCTAGTAGTGGGGGCCTAGGGTGTGTCTATTGAGATATTATTCCCTCAAAAACAGAGTGTATAACAATAGATATACAATAATAGATAAGTAATAGATGCAGTAAAACATCCTAACAATAGATAAACACTAAGAATAGATATAAATAAACAACAAAAGAAGAGATCTCATATACAGATGATATGACATGTCTTCTATAAAAAACATCCAAAAAATATGTACATACAATAGTATTTTACATGTAAAAAAATACCAGAAAGTCTAATATCCACCTCAACTAGAATCATGAGCCTCAGCTCGGTCCTATCTTCCCCAACTCCTAAGCTGCAATAAATGGTCTTTTCAAAGGAACTTTCCCCTATCCACACATGAAATCATATAGTCTTTTCAGATTCCAATAAATGGCCCAAACATGTTTTGAGATACAATCCCAGTAGGAAACCGCCCGAACGTATAATTCCATCTAGTCGATGAATATATAATAATAAAATTATTTATGTAGTAATAAAATATGTAAAGGAGGAAATGAATGTAAAAAACCTATTATGGTTCGGGTTCCCATGGACAACCATACTTTACTACGAACATTATCCTTAGCTGGAATTCAATGAATAAATATTCATTCATGTATCATTTATTAAATAAATTTAATTAATTAATCAATATCATTTTATTAATTAGTCTTGAGACCTAGAATATAACTCAATGTCCCCTGTGAAGATATTTCATCAAGGATTCCTAACCATGCCTCCAAAAAAATGTGAAATAATAACCATATCCAAGATTTTTATTTTTCCTCAAAGACATGTCATAGGGATCATTTCATTAATTAATCAACTATGACCCTCAACCCATCCATGGAATTTCTCATTTGGAATCAAAGTATCACTTTAGTCATATCATGAACTAGGAACCGTACGAGCCCATCGTAGACATTAGTTATGGAAATCACTGCATTTCTCTGGGTGTGGTATAACAACGACCTATTTTATTTTTTAAAGGTTGGGGCCGAAGCCTCATTTATTATTAAATCAATTAAAATACCTCTTTTAACTAGGTAGCGGTAGACCCATTACATAGCCCGAAGGCCTAGTGGGCATTTAGCCTATTACATGGACCGTAGGCCCAATTTTTTTGCCCAAGGCCCATTCTGTGAATAGTAATCCCATAGTACCCACCTGTTACAATACCACATAGTTCCCACCATTGCTGCAGTACTCCTGCTGCCGCTATAGTGACATGCTACCTCTATAGTACCGGTCATTTCTATAGTTCCCCACTTCTAAATTACTACTACAATACCTATGCCCAAACAGTTTTGAACCCCCATTTTCATGTAAGATTATGAGGTGCTTACCACAAATCCAAACCCGAAGTACTCTGGGAGGCCCACTAATGGATGTCAAGTGTCACCCATGATGTATATAAAAGTATCCCTCTATGTCCACCATTGTAAATTCATAAGGAGTCCATGTATCAATCATCATAAAACAGTCGGCCCCCTTGAGTACATCATTGGTAGCTTTCTAGCGATTCCAAGTATCACTTAGGCCTAAGAAAGGCAGTATCCAAATCATTCGATCTAGGGAATTCATATATAAACCCATGTGTCACCGAAGACATATAATCATTCAATCAATGCCTTTTAATTATGTCATGTTCCATCCCCATGA
The DNA here is from genome assembly GCA_963277665.1 of Viscum album. Lineage (NCBI taxonomy): Eukaryota > Viridiplantae > Streptophyta > Magnoliopsida > Santalales > Viscaceae > Viscum > Viscum album. The sequence goes on from OY728127.1 coordinate 2,023,163,519, forward strand.
CCAATTAAATTTAATCTCACCTCAAAAGGTGGTTTAAGGAATGATATAATATTAGAAGTCTTAGACTCTTATTTATCTCCTATGGGAATATCATTATAAGGGGAATCTGATTATTAATCAAGAAATTTCAGGGAAGTCATCTAGGTACATGGATCTCATTCAATTTTATTCATATAATGAATTCTGATTCAAATAAAAATTCAATTACAATTCAATTAAACAATTAACAACCTTTAGAAAAGGGTAACAACACACCTAAAATGTAATCCAAATTTAAGCGCCACCCATGGTGGTCCAATTAATTTTCCAACACACCAAGGGGTGGTTCTAGTTAAGGGTTCAGAACCTTTATTAATTTTTCAACATGACACATCAATCACATAGGTCATACCTAACAATTTAAATCAAGGATTAAAATCCATTTCAAGGGAGTCCATTTTGATAATTGGTATAATTATATAATGAAATTTATATAAAAACATTGAATTAAAATGAAAATAATGAGCCACATACCATAGGTACATAGTGGATTTCATATCCAGTATAATCTCTTGATTCAACATAGATCGGGATAAAATCAATGAATTGATGAAGAATCTAAAAATAGGGGAAAATAGCTTTCACCTAAATAGAAAAACTGATACTAAAAAGGACTTAATGTGAAACAATAGGAATGAAGATCTAATAGATACAAATACGATGCTTCTGATAGATATTGGTTTTGATCTCAGGTAGAGGAGAACAATTGATTCCTAGATTAGGCACCAAAGGAGAGCTCTCAAAATCCCACCACTATCAAGCATGAATGAATGAGGAAAAATTAGGTTTTAAATAATATATTTTAAGCGTGATTTTTTAATTTCACACAACATACTAGTCCAAACATGTTGGTTGAATGATTATCCAAACTGTTCATAGACCATGGGCCCACTGCTATAAGGAGGGGTACTTCAGACCGTTAGTGTGCACAAATAGACTAAACATGTGAAAACTATGAAAAAATATCGTTTCAATACTTTTTAGTTTTTGGAATAGATGTGAACCTCAAATCACATGTTTTATCAAACCACGCGGGATCCTCCCTCCCATTGTGTAACCTCACACAGTTAGGAGTAACCATACGGCATGCCCCACACTATTTCTTCTAACTATTTGAAAATCCTTTCCTCTCCAAAACATGGGTTCTGAGATCCAAAAATGACATTGTATCCCGTAAAACATTCATATACTAAAATGAAATTCAAATTAGTCTGTAAATAAGCATTTAAACTGAAAAACTGACGAAATTTAAAAGATTCCGTACCAGAAGAATGAACTGGGTTGTTATTGTTAAATTAACTCATTTATGTTTGAGTGACACATAATTTTCAAAGGTTATTTATCCTCAATTAAAATTTTCAACATGTTTTCAATGTTTTATATCTCCAATAATGATATATAAACATCCACCAACAAATATATTTTTGACATTCCTCTTTTCATACATGGAGTGAAACTTCCACTAAAAAAGATTTATCATTCCATTTTCTCTTATACACTATAGGATTTTTAGAATTGAAAAAAAATATTTTTGTTGGGATATTAGTGGGATGAAAAAATTATTTTCATGATGAACTATCTTTCCACACATTTTATACACTTCTTGAATCACTTGAAACATATACCAATATTTATATTACATATTTTTTACATATTTCTAATATTTATTCATTATGCAGATATAATAATCTTAAAAACTTACTTACTAAACCACTTAGCCCTATTATAATTTTTTTAGTTCAATAAAACATATTTTTCATTTTCATCAAACCTCTATAGTACTAGCATAATCCTTTGAAATAATACCTTCCATTCTATTCAACTTGTTATCTAGAATATGGTAATTGTCCTCCATTAGACTTTGAGTCTCTAATACTAGAACCATTGTGTGAACTGAATTTTTTAACTCCTAACATCTTATTATTTATATTCTAATTATTCTCAACCTTTTTATAGTAAGTAGATATATAATTTTTTTAATTTATGTTATTGTTCACAAAATATATAGATTTTTGAGTTTCATATGATTTTTTTTACAAATGTGGCATTCATGCCATGAATATTTTTCAATGAATCAACAGATAAAATTTTAGAGTTATTTTATTCCTTTTTTGATGATTTATTCTTTCATCCTATTTCTAATTCATTATTAAAAATTCTCAAACATTTAAAATTTAATTATTAAAATTTGATATGAACTTGATTAGATCATTTTCTACTTTGACCAATTTCTGTTGTATATAATCAATGTACTTCTCTTTTTCATTCCCGTATTGTTATATATAGATGATAAGAGTGTTCAAATCATTAATATACTTCTTAATATCATCTATATCACTTAGAAATTATGATTTCCCTTGTATAAAAATAAATTATTTACAATTGTAAGACTGATTATCCTTTTTAAAATTAAAGATATATTTCTCTAATTAAGTTATATTTTAGATAGAATATTTTAATCATCTATTCAGAAAGAAATATATTTCAAATTAAATAATTCTCATTTTCAAAACTACATTTATTATTTGAAGAATTTTTATCAATATTAGTTAAAATTTGTAATTTTTCGCTATCTTTATCACTAGAATACCTAAAATTATCTCCCACACCTGTACCTTCATTTTATTTAGATAAGAAGTTAATTCATTGAAACATTGATAATTTATTACCCTTCATATTTAATGAAACCATTGTATTATTTATTTTTTTTTCTTTGAGAAGATTTCAGGATTAACCTCATACACATAATTATATTTTTTAATTTCTTTTTGTATTGGATAGTTTAACGTAATGTTACCAAAAATTCCATACACAAAAAACTTCAAAGGGATATTCCCCCTATATTTCACTTTACTTATTATCATTTTTATTTAGATAAGTGTCATAAATTAATCATAATTATTATTGAAGTCATAATCAGAATTTGAAATTCTTGTATCTTATACATCAATAACAATATTCTTGGACTTATTATGTTTTGTAGAATTAAAATCATATATCATTTTCAATTATTCCCTTATTATTGAAGAAATTATCTTTTTGTATCTCATATGATATCACAATTTAATATATTTCATTAATAGGAATTTTATATGAATCATTATATTTTAATGTTAATACATTCACATCAAACATGTTAAGTAAGATACACTTGATATTCTATATAATAATATAATATTTTAACTTATCACTATAGATTCTGATCATTTTCATAACTTCATTTATCATGGTTACATATTTGAAATTAGTAGCATCAATATAAATATAGCGATATTCGTACTTAAGTCTCATAAACTATAAATTTACCTATTTTATGTAGGTTTTCCATTCATGTATATTCTATAGGTTTTATCAAATTTCTTTCATTGTTCTAGTTCTTTTTTTTTTGTTTTATAATTTCACCATATAAAAGGGGATATAAGATTTTATTTCTAGTGTTAACACCAATATATAAAATTTTTATTGGGGACCAATACTACGTAATAAACTTTATCATGTGGGGGAATCGATCAATTGTAACTTATAATAGATCATAAATGATAAATAATTTTTTTAATATATTGTGAATATATATGTGATAACCATTCCCACCAAATTGGAAATACCCTTTTACTTAATAAATTTAAATTATAATTCAAATATAATTTAATAAGTTAAAACTTCTTCAATCAGAGTGATTTAAAAATTAAACTTATAAGGAACCCACAATAATCAATTGAATCCAACACTTCGATATATCTTATTTAACCATTTGATGGATCCATGAGATATGACTAAAGGGTTGTGGTGGGGGGGAGTGAATCAATGATCTTAATAGTTTTTATGTTTCTTCCAAAATAAACATTTACAATAGTGAATGTGGGGGGTATTTTTTTTATATATAAAATTTTTGAAAAAACACCAAAATAAAGAGAATATTGAATGACAGGGTTCAACATGCAATGTGAGAAGGCTAGTCCTTTATGTGATATGGATTCAGATGATATCACAATACACACTTAAATCAACCTCTATAAAAAATTTATTATGTTTTATCCTTTAAATATGTTTATATATCTATTGAAAATTCTTTAGTGCATCCTATACATAGGAAAATCCCTCACATTATAATTATAATTGATATAAGTAAAAAATGATATGTATTTCATCAAAAGACTAATATATTGTTTTTGAGTGTTTTTTAATATTTTTTTATTGAGTCATTAAAATACATAACATTAATTTTCATGCATGACTCAACATAAAACCGTTGTTTTATTAATCTTCATCATGAATGAGATACTTCAAAATATATTACAAAATGAACTTATTATATATCCGATAATTCTATGAACATCATGACCAAATTCAAAAGTCTTAGTCAAAATATTCTAGATAATATTCTATAGGCGCCACATAAACACTCATACACAACTTTATATTATTCATTTTTACTATTTATTAATATAATCTTATTAATAGAGTACCCTCTTTATCTCATTTTTATGCAGTATTGCTCCTCGTAATAAAATATTTATCAATATTAAAATTTATATCCCTAAAGACTCGATATTCAAAAGATATAACTACTCCTCTTAATAAAAATTGGAAATATCAACATAAAATTCATTACTATCATGGTTATCTTACTTATAAACCACCATATATCATAGCATATTCTAATTTCCAAGAAATCCACTCTATAATCCATGTATGCATGTGTTTATAGAAACTGAAGCATTGATCATGGAAAAAGAATTTATGATATAAGTCTCACCAAAAATGATTATTCTGTATTCATTATTTGGTAGATTAATGATATATATATCATTATATATAAATCTACGAAGACCACCTTAACATTAAATGCCTAATTTATTTCATCAGAATTTTTAATTATGGAAATATGAAAAAAAATCTCTTCTCGAAAAACAAAAAAAACATGCTATGGAAGTATTACTATTGAAAATTAGATCCATTAATATGACATTACATTTTAATAATAATTTATAATTCATTTGAAATTCAGAGTCTTATACATCCTATATCAAAGAAATATGAATTCTTAAGTCATATTCTAAAGTCATATAGAGCACCCAAAGTCATACAATGAATTCATATGAGAATATTTACATTTTAAAAAAATGAAAAAAGTTGAATATTTGAATAAAGCCATATGGGATCATATGAAGTCTTATGGGTTTCCCAATGCATTAGGAAAACCTTATGCCTTTATCCAATTTTCATCCTTGACTCAATAACTTTAATTTTTTAAATTCTTCATAGATTCATCACCACACATAAATAATCATTATACAATGTGGGTTTGGATATGATTTATTCATTAAAAAAATAAAATAAAAAGAGAATATATCAAGTTTAAACATATCCAATCCTTAATACAGAGATAATTTACATATTTCAAATGTAATTTCTTCAATATCACTACACATATACATCATATTGTGTCTTAAAAAATCTCCTCAAATATTATATTCTTATAAAACATTCCAGAACATGAGACTTTGGAGATACACTTTATAATTACATAAAAACATCAATGTCTTTTTATACATTTTATTTATATAAATGGACTTGTTTTTTATGTTATAGTATTTATAAATAAGTAAGGCACTTCATATAGACTAGAAGTATTCATGTAAAAAAAACATTTCACTATTTTCTAGAGGAATTTTAAAAGGGAAATGGATTTTAGTGGCTTGGGCATTAAGAATATTTTAATATTCAATGGATCACTTATTGAAATATTTTTATAGAATAATATTCATAGTAAAATAAGTTTTGTCAGTGTCTTAGCATATAGAATTATTGATAAGATACATAAAGGTAACTAATTCAACAGGATACTCTATATATTGAATGGTCCGAGAATCTCTTTCCTATTAATTTCTCAGAACATAAAATTGTTTCCATCCAGGTCATCTAATATTAAATTTTTCCCATCTAAATGGATATCAACACCTTTTTTTTATTTTTTTTATTCTTATTAACTTTGAAAGAATCTCTATTAACTGATCCATGAATATCCTAGATTAAATCACTTATAACATTCTAAATTAAATTTTCAATAGATTAAATATTATAAATTAATGGAGAATGAAAATTGTAACTTGGATTCCATATAAAATAGCGTCTCTCTATATAAATATTTTTTATGGATTCATTTATAGGGAACCTCACTTACCCAAATATGGTTATGTTTGTACAAAACTAGTTTTTTAGCATAGAAAACAGATCATTCATTGGAAAATATTCAATAACAGACTCCCAATAGATTATTTTCATCAAGTGAATGGATTTAAAATTCCATAATACTATCTTATATTCATATAATAATTTGAAAAATTCCTCCATTAATTCGTCAACTAGGAATTTTTATAAATCTTTTAGAGATTTTTTATCGGTCAATTTTTTGTAGACGTCAAGTTTCCAATGACCTATACTACTTCATGATTACTCTTGGGGTACTTCACCTCTATTAAAATGACACTAATTTTCTCTTCGATAAATTTTCCTCCAATATTAACCACATATATAAGGATATTATTGAAATTAAATTTCATGTAAGGATCATTACTTTCATGAACATTTGTATTTATATTTCTAGAGATGTCCATATTACCTCAAATTCTAAAATTGGCGATTTATATACTATTATTAATAATATATGCATTACTGTGTCAATTGGTGTGGATATTTCAACTATAAAACCATATCAATAAATGTATATCAATAAAAATAACCTTATTAAAAAATATACTAAAGATGACCTTGAGATTTCTTCACTTAGTGCTTTGGGACCTTCTTGTTATGGAATTGTATTTAGAAAATATTTGTGATTTGTAAAATATTCCTCCTTTTATATCATGGGATTTCATATTGATTTAGAGGAAAACTTATTGGTGTAAATACATTCTATGATATATGAAAGGTAATTTAGATAGAAAAAAATATAAAATGAGTGTTATTCATTGACTATTGTTAGTATAATTATTATCCTGTCACCAAAGGTATCGTGGAAAATACATATGGTTTTTAGAGAATGTTTGAGGCATATATAGAAAATTTAGATTATAATCACAAAAGTATATAAAGAAATTAATATATTGGAATATTCTATTACAATAAAAGTGGTGGAGGACAGATATTCTTCATAGAACATTAATATTTTTAAATGAGTTTTTATATTTTCATATTTCTAATATAATAGGTGATATTTACACCTTCCTTTAGATTTCCCTATATTTCCATCCTTTTATATTACACTAACATATAATAAGGGTGTTACTACGTATCCTTGATTGTAATTGATTATTATTATTATTATCATTAATTTTTCAGTTATTATTATTGTAGATATGGATAAAATGGAAAAGGCTATTGTGATTCTGATGATCACTCGAGCAATAAAAATCTAAATTCGTTAGAGATCCAAATTCCCGTTGACATCTTGTATAATTAATATGTTGTGCAAAAAAAGAATCCATTCCATTTACATGAATAATGTAAACATAATCAAATCGATATCTTTTCTATCTTGAATGGGAGTGAACCAAAGAATATCTTATTAGATTAAAACACACTAGAGCTAACTACCCCTTGTGAAACAATTATCCCACATAGTCGAAAATGACTGATGGTAGATGTTTAGGAATTAATTAAATATGAAAAGATGTAAGATACAATACTAATCTTTAACCAATATAAATGGGAAAGGGGAAATGTAAAATGATACATATATAGGTGGAAAAGATAAACATTCTTCAAACAATGGGCATATAACCTTCCAAATGTTTAACTTTTTTTAATAAATTCAAAGGGAATAATAATTTTGGGAAATATTTATCCATTGGACATTTCATTTCCCCACAAAATCCTATATTGGTTGGAAATGATAAACCTATGGTTAAAATTACATGCTTCAATATCTTTGATTGCATGAAAAATTGATATATCTCGATTGATCATAATATTAAGACTTAATATGTAAAAACCCTATTGATTTAAAAAAGGGAGTATGTTAACCCCCCTATATTTTATTCAGGGATGGAACATGACTCCCTCAAACATTAATTTGGAATATATTCCTTTATTTTGTATTTTATTTATGATTTTTATAGATAAATGAAAATAGAAAGCCTATTAAATGAGTTATATCTGATATCTAATAAAATAAATACCAACTGGGTCCTCATAAGGGAATTGAAACAAGTGTGTAATAAAAAAGATAAACCCTGTATCAACTCTATTAGGGGATTCCATGGAGTTTAAAATGACCATCGATCATTATTTAGTTTTTGTGACCAGATTGATTGGATCTATGATTTCTTGGTCACAAATTATATTCAAAGGTAGGAAATCCAGCAAAATTGATATATCATCCACATCTCATTTTGTAGGGTATCCCAACCCTACATTATCATCCAAATCCCTTCCCAGGATTCACTTATACCATTCAATAATCCTTCCCTCTCTAACTAATACAGGTAATAAGTCTCTCATTACCTGTAATTTTTATAAATCATGAATATTTCAAGAGAATTACAAGAATAGTTTTGTGAGGGAATAGACTATGAAGAAACATGGGGATGACTTATAGAACTCATGCATGAAATTAGAAAGGACTAAGATGGATCTGAGGTAATCTAGTAAGTATAGATTTAGAAGCCTTGATTTAGATATCATGTCGGATGGGAGTGATATTTTGGAATTCCAAAACTGAAACTCAAGATTGAAAATTCTTTATATGGAAAAAATATAAAACACGTAGCATCTATATAATTTAATTCATTCTAAGGAGTTTATCGTGTAGGAGAAGTTCCAGTTAAATTTGAACAAAATAGGGATAGATGAACTCTAAGCTCACCCTCCTTCATCAAAAGTAAATAAATGAAAAAAATAAAAATATATATATTAATGATAGTAATTTTTTTAAATAAAATGATATTAATGATTCCCTAATGATCCAATTAATGTTAATTTTTAATTGTTGAGTGTAACTATATCCAAACACTTAAAGCGGTCAATGTAATAAATTCCTCAATGAGCGACATAAATAATATATATTTTTTATTGTTCAACTTCATGATGAGATAAAATACGCCCTTTTCTCATTGACCCTATAGAGTATGGAAAGGATGGGTAGATTTTCTAACATATGCTTCATAAAAAATATGGCATTATACAAGTTGAGATCACTCATAATATCAAATAAATCTTCACCTGTAAATATATTTCTCCTATAATTAACTAAAAGTTAATTAATATTATCTCTAAAAAGGATCATTCCTTCGATGTGAGAGGGTTTTGGTATATTGTTATTAGAAAAAAAAATTCCCTTGACTGTTGGGGAATTTATTACATCAAGACATTGTATCTTTTCCAGTGATATTATTTTACCCCATAAATTTGGATTTTTCAATGGAAGGAAAATTCAATAATACTTGTACAAAACTTCTAAATGTATTAATATATTTCACAAGTAGAATATAATAACAAAATTTATCAAAAAATTTGTATTAATATTGAATTTGAAACATTTAGGTGGGTTTTTTATCCAATTACTAAAAATATATGTCTTTTCAGAAGGTTTTATTGAATTAGATGACTCTATTATTAGGATATATGGTCTATTAGTCTATATTAATGGTGAAGTTAGTTGTTTATTTAGTGTATACTATGGAGAGACAATGGTATCCTTTATCTTACCTTTTATCTAGGATTATTGTGGATTACCTTAAAAGGTGCATTAAAAAAAGCAGTTGATAATGGGAAGATACGAATGATCAAAGTAGAATGATACCTCAAATAACCTACACATATTATATTTGATGATGACATCCAAATATATTATAATTATGATAAGGTTTACATTTAAAAAAATGAGGGAAAACTTCCAAAACCACGATAAACTCTCAGGGATATACATTACTTGAAAAAAAATCCATGGTAATATTTAAGAAATAGATCTCAAGTTATAGAAAATGATTCATCATGAAATTATTTACTGTTAAGTAGGGAGAATTTTTATTTGACTACCTTGGTGTCACATTATTTTTAGGTGGGGATATAACCTAAAATTTGGATTGTATTTATAGTAATATATTACAACAACTCTCTATTTATAAGGGGGAAATTATGTATTATTCTAGAAAAATATTACATGTTAATGGATTTACCACATAAATATTTATCTAATACTTCAATATATATAGATGGTAGAAAGTATTATTAAAATGTAATAATACATATATGAAACAATTATTCTGTTTTGGTACCACTTATGAAAAAAATGGTTAAGGTGACTTAGATAAAATGATTTAAATCCATTTACATGGAAGGGGATGTATTAAAAACCTTTGTCTCTTAAATAATGTACTTGTTTGGAAATATGTTTGGAATATGAAGAATTCCAAAAAACATCCTAAATTAATTTAATCATAAAAATCATCCTTCATAGGTTTCATCGGGTACATTAATTTTAATAGGATTCCTTACTGTTCCCAATATTGAGGGATGAATATAATGAAATCATGATTCATACTCATTAGTACCCTACAAGGAATTTCAACCTCAACTTCTAGAATTATAAATTTATTAGGTGTATAATTTTTTATTTTAGAGAGATCCCTCCAAAATTTAATTATCTCTCCATCTTATAGGATCAAGTTGATTCTAAAAAATTTAATCACCACATTTTTGGTAATCCCAACTTGGAAATAAACACTTATAGATTTATGGAGCTGGATAAGACATGATGGTGTCCCGTGCATCTTGGCACACTAAATAATATAGTTTTGAACATGGTTTTGATGAGAATTTTTTTAACATTATAGATATTTTAAAAAATGTTTATACCTCCATAAATAAAAATTAATATTTTGGAATCCTCGAACAATATGGTTCTTATTGAAGATACATTAAATTTTTTAGGTTTTCAGCTTTCCTTTATTTGTTCACTTTATTTTACTCCTTCAAAAAAAATTACCTTTACATATTCCTCAATGGTACATATTCTAGGAAAATATAGAGTTACTTTTTCCATTTATAAGTTAAATAAAAATAGTGACATGAATGAATTCATGGAGAGTGTACTCATCAAGGACAAGATAGATGAATTGGTAATCCTCTTACACATTTTTATTTCCTCTATTATTTAACATATCTAATGATAAATTAATTTTTTGAGATTCAAGGTGAATAAACATCTATATAAAATAAATATTTCTATTATTGTGAGAAATATTCAAGTTGTATCCACTTTAAATTTTGTACTTAAACAATAGGATAGATTATATTAATATCACTATAATTAATAGGTTATTTTATATGACTAAAATACCCCAGAAAACTTGTGTAGATAAAATGGATACCTCCAATAAAATCATAGATAAAAGTTAATATTAATGGATCTAACTACGGAGAAACCAAACCAACATGATGAAAAACAAATTATAACTATTAGAGGCTTTATTAATGATCGATTTGATAATTTTTATTTTATATTTATTAAATTTGAATTTTAACTATGGGAAATGATCCTTGCAAATACATTTTCAAAAAAATATAGATGGAAAAAATTGTGGTTCCAAAGTTACTCAATGTGGTATGTCAGCATCCATATAAATAAATCAACTTTTTTGCATTGTAATATTTATAGTGAATGGGTAGACAACCAAATATACATGGAAATAATTTAATTTATGGTCTCACATATCTATTGGGAAGAAAATATTATAGCTAATTATTTATCTATGAAGGCTGTGGTTCAAGAAGTATCAACTTGATATTTTGATATTTATTATGTTTTACCTTAAAATACTCTAATGTAATGGGTGTTTGTTACACATCTGTAAAACAATATTTTTTACATATCACAAGTAATTTATTATTTTTATAAGAACTATTTTTAAAGACCCTAATCAAATAACCATTTCAAAAATCAATATGTATGATTATATCGACCATGATATTTTGGTGTGTTTTCTAAGTGTTAAGCGGAATTTCAATACCAAGGATATGTATAGAATGAAATTTAATAATAATGGAAATTTTAAAATGTGGATACTAATGTTTAGAAAACCATTCATAACACCATCCAAATTTCTCTTTTTATGGAGGATATAGGGAACACTGTTTTTGATGGATGGCTAATTCTAAAATATTGGATTGTAGATGGATTCAACATGTGTTATATACTTACAAATTCTTGGTATCAGGAAATAATTATTCCTCACCTATTTCTTTATGGTGACACTATGGAGTTATGTGCAGGTTGTATTTAGTATAGATTTATTAATGGAATATATCTTGACTAATTTCCTAGGTTCAATAACTACTTTATCTAGAAGTCAAAAAATATAAAATATGTGACAGATTACTATTACATCCATAGTATAAATTATATATAAAACTTGAAATGGAAATTTATTGGATAGTAATTCTAATTCATTGGGTATAGGAAACTCAATAATATATTCATATTATAGGGTTGTATCAAAAATAAAAACAAGAGAAATGAAAAATTACATTTTTAACCACAATTTTTTGCATCTTCTTTGTTTTCCTCGTATGTATAAGTGACTACTTGTGGATAATTCCATCTGATATATTCATCCAATTCCATCAAAGATAAAAGTAATTGTAGATCGTGAAAATTTGGGTATGCCAGAACATGTGGGATGCTTTGGAGTGTTCATAACAAGTCGTAGCCTTATCAAATAATCCTATACAGATACATTTCTACTGAGATTTATCATGAAGAAGAATTATTGATTATATTTCATGTGACTAGGTATTTCAATATGTTTGGATGGACCACATTACTAATCGAATCTGACTCCGAAATTTTCATTTAATCCTTAAGGTACAGATCGAGGAAAACAACAGGAGAATTTTTTTTGTAATGGGTTGGTTCTGTTTAGATTATTCGTGGGATATAAATTAGTATGACACACACATATAGTGATGTGAATGATGTAGTTGATATGATATTGAAAAATAAAAATAAATGAGGCTAGTTTGATGTGGTCTTTTTTCTTTTCCATGTTTTTGTTCATCCCTGGTGGATTTGGATACCATTTATGAAAATTATAATCAACATTTTAGTCCTCCTTTGCTCCATATTAAGAGTTATATTTTAATAATTTTTTTGGATTGGGTTTGCTTGTGTAATGGCCTGGGTTTTTGGGGTCCATTACTCAGTGAAAATCTCGTGTTGGGTTTTCTAGTCAGGGAATCTCGGTGAAGTTTGGAATAACTGTAGGCCTACTGGTGGCCTTAGCCTACCTGTAGCAGGCTTACCAGTAGCTTGGTCTACCGGTAGCCACAGCCTACCGGTAGCTCGGTCTACCGGTAGCCGCAGCCTACCGGTAGCTCGGTATACTGGTCGCTGCAACCTATTGGTAGCTCGGTCTACATGTGGATGCAACCTACTGGTAGCTTGACTACTGGTAGCTGACAGCCACCGGTAGCTCAACTACCAGGTCACTGTCACCCACCGGTAGCTCTCAGCTACTGGTGGCTCTAGCCTACCCCTTGGGTTCTTTCCAGTGGTGCTCCTTCTTGCGTAATTAGTGTTTTAAACCCTATTTTGGCTCCTTTAACCGTGTTTTAAAGATCGGTAATGCCCATAATGTTTTAATTAAGTATTTAATTAATTAACTTGGTGTGTGCGTCAGTTTAAACCACCCGACCCCTTTAATAATGTGTGGGGCCACATGGTCAACCCACGACCCCCGCTCCTTACGCGGTTACATGTTCTTATCTCAGCTGCCTCAGACCCTTATAAACTAAAGGGTTATCCATGGGTTTCTTCTTTTCTCATTCACCCTGATCTAGATTACCCTTCCTTCAGGCGAGCCGCATCGCTATGCTTGAAGTTCCGTGCCCGGCCTAATCATTGATAGACGAGGCTATTTTCGTTCAGGAAAGCCACATCGCTATCCGTGAAGTTCCACGCCAGTCCTCAGCATCGATCGTTGACCAACAAGTTGTGAATTTCTCCTTCGCCTCTCTCTTTTGTGTATCATGTGGGGTGGGCGTGCTTTTGATTCTATAAAATTGGATAAACCAGACCTAAATAAAGATAATGAACAGATTCTTTAAAGAAAGAAGGGGGGGTTGTGATCGTTGATACTATTTTATATTATGATCTTATTTCTAAATTGTGCGGCTTACACCTACTGAAAATCGAGGCCGTTGGTGGTCGTTGTCTGTGCACTAACGAACCCTTACCTCTGGTGATGTTTAAATGGATCGTGTTTGTGGTGGATAACCCTTTCGGTGTAAAGGAATTTTTTTTAATTACGTATATTTGGATAAATGAGTTGGAAGCACCAGGATAAATCCTTTTCTGTGATAACCCCGGTTAAAGCACATAGAAATTGAAATCATGGAGTGTGTTAAATATTATAAATCTGAAAATACCGTCAGGGACCTGCTTTGTGTTGGTGGTAGTGGGTTGGTTGTTTTCTTTTACGGGCTGATTGCTGGAGATGTGGGAGGGGATGGGATCCCTTTTTTTATACTCATGGTGGTTATGAAATTTGGGATGGGATCTCCTGTTGTTATGGATTCGGTGGTTGTGAGTTTTAAGACAGGGTGGTTACCTTGTTTATATCACGAATTGGGGTGAGATCCTCTGTTGATGAAAAACCTTTTTGTGGGAGGGGACACGGGGCAGTGTCTCAGGGTTGTCTTTGGTTCCAGTACTTCGAGGGAACTCACTTATTCCTTTGTTGTTGTGACTTTACAAGAGAACCAGGTGTGGATACTTAATTGACGTTTGGCTGGTTTCATTTCCTTGCTTATGCTTATGGTTTTAGTTGCCCAATAGTGCTTAAACTTATTTGAACATTATTACTGAACATGAAAACAAGAAAGGGGCAAATGGGTTTGTCGGCGAGAGTCGTGACTCGAACTTGAGTGATGTTTGTGTCCTTTAGGCTGGCTAAAGAAAAAACTAACTTGGGTGGGTGCTTGTTACCTATATATACATACTTTTAGTTTTGTGTTTCTTATTCGCGCTCCACCCATGTTGAGAACTTAGTTCCGAACACCCCCATTTCATGGGGGAGGGTGTTTTTCCCAACACTATTATTAGTGGATGGTTATTAGCTCCTTTTTTCTTCCCTTTCCCAGATATCCCAAGTGTCTTCGGGCAGGCTGTGATGGCCTGAGGTCCATTATTAGCCCAAGAATCTTCGGGCAGGTTAGTGTGGGGGTTGTCCAGGTGTGTGCGGATGGTGGTTTCCCAAGTGTCTTCGGGATGAGGCCCAGTTGTCTTCAGGCGTGGCAGTGGATCTTCTAGCCCAGGTGTCTTCGGGCGTGGTGGTGGTTGTTCTGGCCTAGGTGTTTGCATGCGTGGTTATGTGTGATAGTTGTGGCCTAGGTGTTTGCGGGTGGGATTTGGCAGTGGGACTGTGTGTGGTTTTGGCCCAGGTGTGTGCGGGCAGGTGTGGCAGTGAGACTGTGATGAGAATGGTGGGATTGGTTCGATGCGTTGGATGTCTCAATAACCAGTGGGAAAGTGGCGTGAGGTACCCAAACATCGATGTGCTCTTATTATATATATTACCTGACTTGCGTTATTTGGGTAGTGTGCCTTGGTGTGGCTTGGGTGGATAGTGTACCTTGTTAAGTATTTGGTTTACTCCTTTTCTCACAGGAATTTAGTATATTCCCCAACTTGTGCACAAGAGTCTTTGGTTTTCCCTACCGAGTGTACTTGTATGCTCACCCTACATATATAAAACTGATTTTAGGTTTCCAGGAGGACTTCATGGATCGCTTAGGACCATACTAGCTCAGACCTTTTGGGCAGTTGCAGTTGCTGATATTTTTTATTCTTTGGTACTTACATTTGTAGTCACTTTTGTACATTGTGGCTTTTACTTTTTGGAACATTTATGTGGGAATGGTTTACTTTGGGCTTTACTTTTCTTTTAATTATGGTGTTTTTGGGTTTCATCATCTTATCTCCCAATCCTATAAAACAAAAAGGGGTAATGGCTTCCATTTGTGTGTAATTTCTATACCCTTGGTGCTAGTCGCCACTCTGGGACCTATTGAGGGTGGGTCTTGGGGGTCATTATCCCTCCTTCAACTTAAAGAAGGAAGGTCCTGGCAATCTACTGACCCTTCCCCCCTTTTGGGGAAGGCAGGTCATGAGAGACTGGTATCAGATGTGATGGTTAAGAGATAGGATGGAGTGTCGAGTTAGGAACATTGAGGATTTCATGGGATGGTAGGGAAAAAGTGTTGGGTGACCTTGGTGCGTGAATTAGGCATGGGAAGACCGGCTAGGAAACGGGATTTTAGGGCCCCCCGGGATCCGATGAAAGGAATCTCGACCTACCGAACGACCAAGTGAGGCCATGCTGATTGCAGGGTAGAGAGACCCTAGGAAAGGTACATGCATCACAATGACTTGTGTTCTTGTGTTTCTGGGGTGTTTTGGTAATGATGAATAAATGAAAAGTTTAAGATTTTTTAAAGAACGACATTCTGCACTACTTGGGCTTAGGCATTCCTTGTTTACCTTGCAGTTATGGCACCTGGAAGGCGACCGCGTGTGGTACAGGCGATCGAGACCCCACAGACTACCTTGGCCGATCGACAGAGAGATGACCGGAAAGAGGAGGACGACCAGTGGAAGAGGACTCTTCAGGACTTCCAGCGACAGAACCACAAGAAGTATGAGGGTAGCACCTCTGACATGAAGACAAATATCTGGCTAGAGGAGATGGTGATAGCCTTCGGCTTGATCTGGGCTCTCACTGAGTACTGGGTTCCTCTGGACGTCAACCAGATGTGGGGAGCAGCGCGTCAGTGGTGGACGCTTTACCTGGGGGAGAGGAGAGAGGCTGAGGTGGAATGGGCTGATTTCGAGAGGGAGTTCCGAACGGAATTCCTCTCTTCGACGATGAAGGCGGAAAAGATAAAGGAGATACTCTCCCTCCAATAGGGGAGTATGTCAGTGAGGGATCTAGGGATCATGTTCAAGGACCTCCTACGTTTTGATCCGGAACTCTTTACCGATAAGGAGTCTCGGGAAAGACGTTTGGAGGAGGTGCTCCGACCCTCCCTCCAGTATGTTGTTACCCCCTTTACCCTTCCGACGTACTTGGAGGTGCAGAAGAAGCCCTAAGTGGTGGAGAGGATGCATGCTCTAGGAGGAGTTTCACGAGAGGGGATCCAGCTGGGACCGTCGAAGGGGAAGGCCGTCAACACTAGGCCTCCAGCGTCAGGACCCTCCAGGTTCTGACCGGTAGGGAGCAGGCCGTAGCAGTTTCAGTTTCGATCCCCTGGTCCTCACACTTTTCCTTCGGGCCCGGGACCACGGTGCTTCATCTTTGGGAGCCATGGACATCTCCAAAGTCAGTGCCCAAACTGGGTACAATACGGCAGTGGCGGACAACCCCACCACCCACCCCAGCAGTAGCTTCTAGCTAGGCCTTTCCAGCAGCAGCAGCAGGGAAAACGAGCTCCCACTCCTCCGAGGGCAGATGTAGGAGGAGGAGGCCGACCTTAGGGCACTCCTCAGGGACCTCGACCGGGGCATGGTCGGGGAGGTGGATGAAAGCCTAGGGGAAGAGAAGCTGGGTGTGGACAGTTACATGCCACAGAGGCCGCAGTTCCAGCAGGGCCGGAGGTTGTTCGAGGTACGATCAGTTTTTTTAGTGCCCTTGCTTATGCCTTGTTCGATACTGGAGATTCACACTCCTTTTTTGCACCCAGTCTAGCCCATGCCTTGGGTCTATATGTCGAGAGACTCCCAGTGCCCCTGGCATTGAGCCACCAGTCGGGGGTCACACAGACTTGTTGTTTGTTTGTCGGGGATGCAGACTGATGATAGGGCCACATCAGTCAGTTATGGATCTTCTTCTGCTACAGATACATCCATCCGATGTCATCCTATGCAACGACTGACTATTCTCTATGTTTGTCGTCATCAACTGCTTCTGAAGAAGGGTTTTGTTCTCAGACATGGTCAGCTGGCGTTTTGTTTTCACCAGCGAGCGGAGTAGTCAAAAGGGAAACAGGCTAGAGGAACTCCTCCTCTCCTTGTTAGCTAAGCTGTCAGTAGGGTCAGTAGATGCTGAAATGGTGGAAGTGCCAGATATCGTCTGTGGATTTATAGACATCTTCCCTGAGGAGGTGACGACTCTACCCCCTCGACGTGATATCGAGTTCGAGATAGACCTGCAGCCCGACGCTCGTCCGATCTCGATGGCTCATTACCAGATGGCACCTTCAGAGCTATTGGAGTTGCAGATCCAACTTGACGATCTGATGAAGAGGGGTTATGTTCGGCCGAGTGCGTCACCGTGGGGTGCTCCAGTCTTGTTCGCAAAGAAGGCAGATGGTGGTCTTAGGTTGTGCATAGACTACAGGAGGCTGAATCAGGTGACGATCAAGAATTGCTACCCTCTTCCGAGGATAGAAGATATTTTTGACCAGCTGAAAGGGGAAGGATGGTTCTCGAAGATCGACCTATGGTCTGGGAGTCACCAGCTGAGAGTGTAGGAAAGTGACATCCCAAAGACAATGTTCCGGTGTAGATATGGATACTTCGAGTTCATAGTTATTCCCTTCAGCGTTACGAACGCCCTAGCTGTGTTCATGGGACTTATGAACTCTATCTTCTGGGAGTACATGGATCGGTTTGTGGTTGTGTTCATCAACGATATCCGGATCTATTCGAAATCAGAGGAGGACCACGCAGAGCACCTAAGGATGGTTTTGGAGGTCCTTCGATAACACCAGCTCTATGGTAAGTTGTTGAAATGCATGTTCTGGACACAAGAACTGCACTTCATCGGGCACGTGGTGTCCGAGCAGGGGGTAGCGGTGGACCCGTAAAAGGTTGAGGCAATTTTTTTCTTGGGCAGCACCCAAGAACGTGGAAGAGGTCCACAGTTTCCTCGGTCTGGTAGGTTACTATCGGAGGTTTGTACCCAAATTCTCTCGAGTATCAGCTCCTTTGTCAGCCCTAACTAAGAAAGACCAAGTTTTTGTGTGGAGTGAGCAGTGCGAGTGAGCCTTCAGCTATTTGAAGGAGAAGTTGGTTAGTGCCCCAGTGCTGAGATTACTAGAAGAAGGGGCTGCCTATGAGGTGTTATGTGATGCTTCAGGACAGGGCCTAAGATGTGTGTTGATGCAGTGACAAGGGGTGATCTCTTATGAGTCTAGGCAGCTACGCCCTCATGATCATAATTATGCTACCCACGACCTAGATCTTACAATGGTTGTTTTTGTGCTAAAGTTATGGTGGCACAACCTCATCGGAGAACACTTTGTGGTCTTCACAGATCACAAAATCCTAAGGTATATCTTCTCCCAGCGGGACCTAAACTTGCAACATCGGAGATGGGTGGAGTTCCTCCAGGATTACGACTTTGAGATATCTTATACTGAGGGATAGAGAAATATAGTGGCCGATGCCATGAGCAGGAGGACGCAGAAGGATGGGGTCCGAGAGTCAGCGAACACCCAGATGGTGATGGAGGAGTTGGATGCCTTACACCTGGATGTGAGGATGGACAATAGTAGAGGTTTCCTGTATCAGATGACAGTGCAGTCATCTCTGTTTTAGCAAGTGGAGGAGTCTTAGTGGGGAGACCCAGAGTGCGAAGTGATGCGCGACCGAGTTGACCAGGGCAATGCTGCAGAAGGATGGACAGAGGATGGTCAGAACCAGATGCTTTTCCAGGGAAGGTTGTTTGTTCCAGAAGTGATGCGCGACAGGGTTCTCAGTGAGTTTCGTAACTCACCCCTGGCAGTACACCCAGAAGTTTCCAAGATGTACCAGGGACTGAAGATGTAGTTTTGGTGGCCCAGAGTTATGCGAGCGGTGGCAGAGTTTGTGGACAAGTGCTTAGTGTGTCAGCAAGTGAAGGCTGAACACCGAGTTCCAGGCAGCCTACTGCAGCCTCTAGATGTCCCCGAGTGGAAGTGGGATGACATCTCGATGGATTTTGTCACGGGACTACCCAATGTCCAAGGGGGATATGACACCATCTTGGTGGTAGTAGACCGGTTGACGAAATCATCTCACTTTCTAGCGATCAGGGAGTTACGTGAAGTAGATCCTTTGGCGCGAAGGTACGTGGATGAGGTGGTGCGGTTGCATGCAGTTCCGAGGTCTATAGTCTCGGATAGGGATGTAAATTTTACCTCACGAGTCTGGAGGGGTTTGAAACATGCTTTTGGCACCCAGCTACGCCTTAGCACTGCTTTCCACCCCCAGAAAGATGGGCAGACAGAGTGCACCATCCAGACATTAGAGGATATGCTGCGGGCATGTGTTCTGGACTCACGGGGATCATGGGTGTGATACTTTCCCCTTGTATAGTTTTCCTATAAAAATAACTACCACTCTACCATTGGTATGGCCCCGTTTGAATACTTGTAAGGGAGGCCATTCCATTCACCTGTGTGTTGGACCGAAGTAGGAGAGGAAAGCATCCTTGGCCCAGAGGTGGTGCAGAGCACGACAGAAAAGGTTCAGCTCATACTGGAAAGGATGAAGGCGTCGCAGGACTGATAGAAGTCGTATGTGGATACCAGGAAGAGGCCCTTGGAGTTTGAGGTTAGAGACCACATGTTCTTGATGGTCTCCCCTCGGCATGGGCAGCGGAGGTTCGGCAAGGGGAGTAAGCTTTCTCCCAGGTTCATCAGACCCTTCAAACTTTTACGGCGGGTTGGCGAAGTGGCTTATCAGCTAGCATTACCACTGCCGCTACTGAGGATAAATGATGTATTCCATGTGTCCCAGCTCCGTCAGTATCTGCAGGACGATTTACAAATCCTTTATTGGGGTGAGCTGGACATCGAGGACAACGTGACTTTTGTGGGGAGACCAGTGATGATCGAGTATTTCAAGGAGAAGGTGATTCGTAGGAAAACCATTCCCTTAGTTCATGTGTTGTGGAGACATGGTGGGATTTAAGAGTGTACGTGGGAGAGGGAAGCACAAATTCATACCCAGTAACCATATTTGTTTTGAGTTTTTTTCCTTTTTGCACCTGTTGTGGTAGAATGTTTTGTCTTTTTGGCTATGAAATTTACTGGTTTTCTTTCCTCTGAATGTGTGTGAAAAGCCCTGGCTATGGGGGAGGAGAGAACCCGACCCCTAGTCAAGACTCATTAATGTGGATGCGATTAAACCAGTGCAGTCGAGTCAGTGCCTCCCAAAGCAGATAATACCTTGAAATGGGTGAGGAGACTCCCTAACCCACATGCCTGGGAAATTTGACACGGTATGTTTCTTGGTTCTTGACAGGAAAGTGTTTTTAATTAGCATGGGTTCACTCCTAAGAGGTATATTTCAAGGTTTTTGTTCAGATCCCACTACTACAAAACAGGGCAAGGGAAGCGCTGCCCTTTATTAGCGCTAAACAGAAAGCGCTGATAACAGGGTATGCCTTTATCAGCGCTATATAAAAGCACCGATAAAGGTATATCTTTATCAGCGCTATATAAAAGCGCTGATAAAGGTATATCATTATCAGCGCTAAAAAAGCGCTGATAAATGAATGTTTCATCAGCACTTTTATTTTAGCGCTGATAAAACACACCTTTATCAGCACTTTTAACGAGCGCTGATAATGGTTTTGTCGGTTTTTATTTAATAACCCTAATAGGCCATCTTCGCTTGCACGTGGTCAAGCTCTCGCGGAAGCTGAACAAGGCCCCTCACCGCGCGGCCTCGTCCTCCTCATCCTCCTCCTTCCTCCTCCTTCCTCCTCCTTCCTCCGCCTCATCCTCCTCGTCCTCCGCCGCAGCCGCCGCCTCCGCCCCCGCCCTCGCTACCGCGACCGCCTCTGCCTCTGCTGCCTCCACCCTCACTGCCGCGACCGCTGCCGCCTCTGCCGCCGCCGCTGCCTCTGCCTCAGCCGCCGCCGCCGCCTCCAACCTTGCTGCCACGACCACCGCCGCCTCATCCTCCTCCTCCTCGTGCTCTCATGGTGGTAGGTGAGTTCCATGGATGGTATTACCTTGGTATATTATTTATATATTGTGTGTGTGAGGACCAAATAGTGAATATAGATGTGAGATAGGAATAATACCATATCTTGAGCCTAATTCCAGTAAGGATTTCCATAATAGATAGTGTGTTCTTAATGTGATTATGATTAAGTCTAGGGATATGATTCATAATTAGTGATGAGTGTTGAAATAAGAGATGTTTTTGATATTTAACAACACAAGTGGGTTGTTTGTGAATAATGTGGAATTGGATACCCTATAGGTTCCATAGGGATATCTTGACTCTAAGATGAAGTATATGGTAATTGTTTAGTTATGATGGTTCACATATGTGAGAGGTCTACCAAGGTTATGTGTGATGACTTCTGTGAATAACCAACCCTTGTTTTCATTTTTTTTATTTTGAGTTACCATGGGCGGTAATTTCTACCCCTTCGAGTTGAATATTTATGTATGAGATACGAAGGAAATAGTTTTTAATATTATGGTGATATGGATTCCAAAATATTATCCTAATGGAAATGATGATGGATCCATATTAATTTTCATCACATAGCGTAATCTCATAGTTATATGATTAGACAAAGATGAACCCATAATACAAAACATATCACCTAGTATGTCTGTCACATATACGAATAAATAAATTAGAAAGAAAACATGCTACAAAGAATAATGGTACCATTAAATACTTACATTGGTTAACTTGTTTTAGAAATAGTTTATCTTCATCCGTGCCTTGTACTTGCACCCATGAATTTGAAGGTGAGTATGCGTACACGATAGTTGACCTTCTTAGAGAAGAGTTTCTGGAAGAGTATAAGAGACATGATGCAATGAAGATCATTAGAGTGTTGGAGCAAATGTGGTTGCTACAAACAATGTGGAAATCGGCTTGTGCAACGCGATCGAAGATACAACTTGCAGGTATTGTAACTTAGGCCATGTTGTACAAGTCGATTGCTGCAATGAATAACAAGATATTCATTGAATCATGCCTCTTATACTCTTCCAGAAACTCTTCTATATGAATGTCAACTATCGTGTACGCATACTCACCTTCAAATTAATGGGTGCAAGTACAAGTCACGGATGAAGATAAACAATTTCTAAAACATGTTGACCTATGTAAGTATTTAATGGTACCTTTAAGCTTTGTAGCATGTTTTTTCTAATTTATTTATTTGTATATGTGACTAACATACTATGTGATATGTTTTGTATTATGGGTTTATCAGGAGTCTGTATGATCTCCTGTTTCGACATTTCATTTTAAATATCATGTTATAATTATATATTACTGTACTCTAATGGATCAAATAGTCAGGCATATTGTAGATGTTGCTAGAATGCTGTAGGATTATTTTTCCCCAATGGTAGTACATTTTTAGGATGTTTTCACTGATGAGGTAGAAAATTTACTTCTTAATAAAGAGATAAACTTTATAATCTAGTTAGTTTTGGGAGAAAATTCAGTTTCTATCACAATTTCTAAAATAACACCAAAAGAGCATCCGTTGTTTGAATTACAATTTGACGATATAGAATATAATGGTTTCATATGGAATAGTATTTTACCATGGGGGTTTATAGTTCTCTAAAATAGATTGTTGATTGGTATTTATTATTTTGTTGGACTATTGGAGATTGAACCTGATTTGAGTCATGAATATGTATCCTCATCCACACATTGATAGTCACATTGATCATCTATGAGGTTCTATGATCTTCTCCAAGATAGATTTGACATTAGGATACCATTAGATGAGTTGGACATCGATGGACCTACCATGGACTGCTTGTAGGAGTAGTTATGGCATGTATGATTTTTTAGCGATGATTTTTGGTTTAACTAATGCATTGGTTGTATTAAGGGACTTGATGAATAGGATATTGCATCCTTTTCTAGATCAGTTTTTAGTAGTTTTTTTCAATTAAATATTAGTGTACTCCCAACCCATAGTTGATCTTGACCAACATCTTATCATCACCTTGAGTACATTGAGATAGCATCTTATTTATTACTGTTTTCTCCTGTTACTCATCGGTTTCCTCTTGTTCGCATGTCATGTATTTTATAAGGCATCATTCAGTCTTTGTAAGACTAACTTGGAATAAATTTGATATATGTCGGATTAAATCAGGTATCTTATACATATACTATGTTCACTCTACTGGACACACCATGTATATGGATTTCACATGTGTTTAAAGGCATTTGTACCATGATTTGTTTTTATAAAACCCAAAAAATGCTACCTGATTAATTAAAACATAATATTAGGCAAGTTCTCGAGATTGAACCCATAAAGACGATGAATATGAATAAAGAATGGATGAATGCCAATCAGTTGACAAAAAAGTATGAATATGTCATGAAAGAGTTTATCAATTTTTCCGAAGATCATGCATGTGACCCTTCTCAAATCCTTTTTCCGTGTTTACACTGTTGTTATTCAAGACAAATTAGTCCAGAGGAGTTGGAAGAACACCTGATCTGTCATGGAATAGATCGAAGTTATACATGTTGGAATAAACACGGGGAAAAAACCAATGTAGGTAGTGACTCAGAGAACACGAAATTTTATAGATCATCTGATATGATTAGAAGTGTGAACAATGAAGACGATAGTATGGAGGGTGTGATTACAGATGTGAACGATGATAAAGATCGTATTGAGGAAATTACAAGGACAGTTGAAGATGAACTTCGTGATTGCCCAAAATTGTTTGAGAAGTTAAAGAGTTGTGCAAAAACGTCATTGTATACTGGTTGCACTAAATATACAGCATTGTCAGCAGTATTGAAGCTGTATATTTTGAAAGCAGGCAACGGGTGGAGTGACGCCAGTTTTACGGAACTACTTGCTCTCCTGAATGACATGCTCCCTGAAGATAATGAACTCCCAAGACGAACATATGATGCCAAACGAATGCTACGATCGATGGGTATGATCTCTGAAAGAATAAATGCTTGCCCGGATGACTATATATTGTTTCACAAGGACCACAAATCACTTAAAGAATGCCCAATGTGTGGACAAAAGTTGTATGGTACTTTACAATCATTCCTAGGTTTAGACGCCTATATGGAAGTGAGGAGACTGCAAGACAATTGACATGGCATGCAGATACAATAATTCAAGATGGGAAACTACGTCACCCTGCAGACTCTCCTCAGTGGAAGAGAATTGATCACGAGTATCCTGAATTTGGGAACGAGCCGAGAAACCTTAGTCTAGCGTTATCTACAGATGCAGTGAATCCTTTTGGTTTTCAAAGCAGCAATCACAGTACATGGCCGGTTATGTTGGTAAATTATAATTTACCACTGTGTTTATGCATGAAACGAAAATACATCATGTTATCTATGCTTATATCAGGACCAAAAAAACCGGGTAATGATATTGATGTTTATTTGGCCCCATTGATCAAGGATTTGAAAATATTGTGGGATTCAGGTGTTACGATGTATGATGCTTACAAAAAATGATCAGTTCACTTTGAAAGCCATGTTGTACAGGACGATAAATGACTTTCCTACTTATGGGAATTTTTCAAGATATAACATTAAAGGAACTCAAGGGTGTCCCATTTGCGAACAAGGTACACAATCAATTAGGTTGAAACATTCATCGAAAACCGTGTTTCTAGGACATCACAGATTTCTACCCCGACGACATAAGTACTGATCTTGGACGACATCATTCGACGGAAGTTCAGAGGAACATACAACACCGTCTCCACTAACAGGTTATCAATTGTTTGAGAAAGTGAAAGATTTGGACACTACTTTTGGTAAAACATTTTCAAAAAACCTTACGAAAATTGGTTGGAAAAAGAGATAAGTTTTTTTTAATTACCATACTGGAATTGTCTATATGTCAGACATTTTCTTGATGTTATGCATGTTGAAAAAAATGTATGTGATAGTGTCATCGGCATGTTGCTAAATGCACCCGGCAAAACAAATGATGGAATTAAATCTAGATTGGACATGGTTGAGATGGGAATACGAGAAGAGTTGGCACCAGTGAAGGGTGAAAAATGAACATTTCTTCTTCCTGCTTCTTACACTCTTTCCAGGCAGGAAAGATATCAGTTTTGCAACTTCTTGAATGATGTAAAGGTTCCAAAGGGGTATTCATCAAATATCAAGAACATCGTGTCAATGTGAGATTTAAAATTAAAGGGTCTGAAATCACATGACTTCCATGTTTTGATGCAAGATCTAATTCCTATAGCTTTACGTTGCATTATTCCCAAGAATGTCCACCATACATTAACGAAGCTCTGTTTCTTCTTCAAATCTATATGAATCAAAGTTATAGACCCGATGAAATTGCCAACTATGGAAAGAGAAATTTCCGTCATATTATGTGAATTGGAAATGTTCTTCCCACCGACATTTTTTGATATGATGGTTCATTTGGTGAGAGAGATTCGACTATGTGGTCCTGTACATTATAGATGGATGTACCCCATTGAACAGTATATAAAGATTTTGAAAGGGTATGTCAAAAACCGAAGTCGTCCAGAGGGTTGTATTGCGGAGCAATATATTGTTGAGGAAGCTGTTGAATTTTGTACCGAATACCTGTCTGGTGTGGAAATCTTTGGCCTACCGAAATATCGTCACACTGAGTGGCTTGAGGGTGAAATAATTTCTGGAAGAGAGGTTGTCACAATCAATATTACAGATCGACAAAAGGCCCACCTTTATGTTTTGCATAACATTTTCGACGTTAAACCATATGTTCAAACCCACAAAGAAATTCTTAGGTATTTTAATCCTTCTAGGGCTGAAAAATGGATATCAGATACACATAATCGACAGTTTATAGGATGGTTTCGAGACCATATTGTTAAGCAGTTAGATGAAAATCCAGAGTCAATTTCCGAACGACTTCGATGGCTGGCCGGAGGAGCAAGTGTTTACGTATTATCTTACAATGCTTATACAGTTAATGGTTATACATTCTATACTAATGAAAATGATGAAGACGATACCATGTAGAATAGTGGGGATACACTTGTGGCTGAGGCGATGCATGTTTCCGGTGCTAAGGACAAAAATACAATTTATGCGAATATGTCAAACTTTGGCATCATCAAACGAATATGGGAGTTGGATTATACGAAATTAAAAGTGCCTATTTTTCAATGCAAGTGGGTTGATAACAGGACTACTGTTAAAATAGACGAATTAGGATTCGTAAAAGTTGATTTCAGTAAGGAAGGGGAGAAAGAAGAACCATTTATAATGGCATCACAGGCAGTACAAGTATTTTATGTTCCAGACCCAGCAAACCAAATTGGTGAATTGTTCTGTTATCGACCAAAACAACTGAAGGGTCAGATGAAAGTTCAATGGAGGTTGACCCTTTTATAGGGACTTCACAGTCATTTCGCAGTGGTACAAGTGTAGACGGCGTTTTGTATGTCAGAGGAGACCACAATGAAGGAATTTACATAGTCAATAAAGGATTCAAATCACTTCAGCCTTTAAAGAAAAAAAAGAGAGTACAATAACCAGGTTATTTTTTTTATTGTAACATATATTGTGTTACGTTATGTTATTATCTGTTCGGTTCCATTTTTATGTAATCTAAATTAAATATTAAACCACTTCTGCAGATAATGACTTCTGCACCTGCTGATGCGCCCAATCCCGAGGCACAAAAGGTCTCTCATCCAGCAGCTGGTGGTCCCACTGTAGGGAAACAACAGGTTTCTCAACCAAATGCTGGTGGTCCCAGTGCAGAGAAACAACAGGTTTATCAACATGTTGTTGTTGGTCCCAGTGCAGAGGTACAACAGGTTTCTCAACCTGTTGCTGCTGGTCCCATTGTTGATGATAGCGCTCCGGGGGAAGATATTGATGCAACTTCTAAGAAGATTGTAGGAAATGAAACCCTGAAAGCACAAAAAAACAAGAGCATCGTAGTTTGACAGTGTTGACCAAAATCCTTAAGGCAAAAGAAAAAGGCATCAAATTTGAGGTGGGATGGAATAAGCGAGGCCAACATGTTAACCCCAACAAAGCCATCTTTAGTAGCTACATTGGAATCGTCACTCGGAAACGCGTGCCGATTGATGTACAGTTGTGGAACCATGTTTTCATCGGGCTGAAGACACTAATTTGGGAAGAGATTACGGTAACATTATGATATCATTTTTTTAATTTATTAAAATAAAATAAAATACCAAATCATTGACTTACTCTTCATCATCCATTGCAGAGTGCATTTATAGTAGATGTCCCGCACAAGGAATATGTATTAAGAGTTGCAGGAAGGATTCATAGAGGTTTCCGCACAATTTTAACGAAATATCATCTTAAAGATGCAGAAGTGAAAATCAAGCCGCACCCACCTCCTCTTTACGCAGACTTGATATCCCAAGGAGCATGGGATGCGTTTAGCAACCGTCGTGGGGAGCATACTTTTCAGGTACATTGTGTGGAGTAATAAGTTGTTTGACGTTTTCTTGTATTCATCACTCTGATTGACAGTTTTTTATTTATGAAATAGCTACTGAGTGCTGAAAATAAAAAATGCGCAACAGAACCACCATACACTTACCATAAAGCAAGGATGGGGTACGCTGAACTTGAGAAAAAATTGGTACGTCTTTTAAATCTACCCTACTACTAGTATGTGACATAAAACAACACCATAACCATGTTTCTCTGTTTATATGCAGATTGATGAATCGAAATCGAAAGCCATATCCATACCATTCCATGTGCTATGGAAGGATGATCGTGTAAATAAAGAGGGGACATTGATAGATGAAAACACAAAAAAAGTGTGGGAAACATGTGTATGTATGACATAATATAAATTTGAGTTGCATTAAATCGCTATTACATTACAATAACTACTTATTTTTCTATATTTTCTATATGAAATAGTCATAAGAATCAACAAAAATTGAACCAGATGCAGACATACTTTCAAAAGCCTTGAAGCATCCAGAAAAGTATGGCCGCGTCAGTGGTGCGGGTTTTGGGGTGACACCCCGAACATATTTTCAAAAACAAAAACAAGTGGAGGATCAAAATGAAAAAATGTAAAAGCTGCAAGAACAATTATCTATTTTTCAAGAAGAATTACAATATCAGAGAGAGATGATAGCAAAATTGATGGGGGAGAGGCAAAGAGAAGAAAAAACTCAACAAAAACCCGTGCGTGACGATCTCTCCCCATCCCCACCAGCTTTGAGGTGATCCATTCCCCTAAAAAACCTGACTTAGATGAGGTAATCAATGTTTTAATAATTGTTTCTGTGAAATGTGATTTACATAGACACTGATACCTTTCCTGTACTAATATTCCATAGGGTGAAAATGACTGTGATATATATTTATCAACTCCCACCTATCACCTTGTTGCGAGGGCTACGGTGTTCAATATGCAAAACGACATGCTACACAACAGACAGCTTCCAGAAGATCATCTTAGAGTGTCAATTAACATACCTAATGAGCCGAGTGCCGAGCTACCTCTTCCAAATAACGATGAATACATTCATACGGTTGAACAAGCTGTTGGAACATTCATCGCATGGCCGACAGTTCTTGTAAAAAAACATGTTCACAAAAAGGTATTCATTTCTTATTTATTTTTCAAGCTGGACCTTTAACATTTAATGAAAAAAGGTCTGAACCGATTACTGTTATTACAGAATGACAAAGGCTGTGGGGTGAAATGAAATATCAGCTCAAAAATATCTCAAGGATCAACCAACCGATTGAAATGGTCTACTGAGAGCACCTTCACCCCGCCCGTTCTATATCCACAGTTAATATCATTGCAGGCTCATGTGGATACAAAGTTGAAAGATGGAAGTACTCACATAGTTGCTTTCGAAAAAGATATGTATGGAGAGGAGATATCAGATTTCATTAGTTCTGAAAATGTAAATGAACTCCTCAAGTATCAATGGATAGGTGCCTTAGTTGTAAATGTATACATGAGGTAAGTTTTCATGATTTGATTTTACAAAAGATGATATACTCTGATAATTTTGACTAAATACATTTTATATTTGTCGCAGACGAATATATGAAAAACAATTGAAGGGATTTCCCCATGAAAAAAAATTTAGACTCGTTAGTCCTCACACCACATCTTGAAAAGACGAAATAGATTCTGTTAAAGAGGCTGCAATAATGTCATCCCTGCTCAAATCGTTTGAAAACAAAATTACAGATGACCGAATCTTTTTAATACCAACGATGCAGGGGTAAAACTCTACAATTTAATCATATCAACTATATTTTCATTTCTTTCTTTACATATTCATTTTTGTATTTTTAGGGAGCATTGGATGCTGATTGCAGTCAATTTGGATACTCCACAGATTTATTTTCTGGATTCAACGCATGGATATCCAACAAAACGTCCACGCATGATGGCGTTTGTTAATTTGTAATGCACTAGATCCAAAATTTTGAAACTAAACATCTAGTTATATAATTTATTTTATCTTTTAATGAGGATTCTGTTATGATAGGGCGGTGCATCAATATCGTCTAATGCATGGAATGAATCCAAGGCATAATGATAAGCACACCTACAAGATCTACAACTGGAAAAGTATCCGGGTATATATAATAACATTTCACTATCCAAACACATATCAAAACAAATTACTTATTTTTGTCGATGTTTCTGTAGTGTCCAAAACAATCAACCGGAAAGGACTGTGGTTATTATGTTTGTAAATTTATGAAAGAGATCGTATTTTATCAACAAAATATCATCCCTGATGAGGTATTTTTGAAAATAATTACGAGTTCATTTAAAATATTTATTAATCCTTTGTGTATTTATATTTTTTCAGTACTACCATGACTGTCACAAAAACTCATATTCAGAAGATGATATACATGTGTTTAGAAACAAATGGGCAACATACCTGATGGAAGATTGTACACAAATAGGATGAAGGTGAATTCCTACCACTTATGTTATCTATATATGATCATTGATTATCCTCCAACCTTCTTTGGTGAATTGATATTGCTCCGATGTATTGAAATCTTAATTTATTACTCAATGTTTTCTATCCCCGTATTCATATTATTGATCTTTGAAAAAATCAATATTGAAGTAAGGCATGATGGTGTGAAGTGTGTATGGGGTGAATGAAGAAACCACCGAGGATCAACAAAATCCATTTTCTGTATCTCGTTTGTTTGAACTTGTATTTGAGCAGATGTGTTGTTGTTTGACTTGCACAATTATTTCTAGGTAGATGCATGAGATAATCAGTATCGTTGAGGGTTTTTTTGGAACCAAAATATGTGTCCCAGGAAAATTCATGTAAGGGAAAGGCTGGTTGAGATGAAATCCAAGCTCAAACAACCAGTACATCATCAAAAGAATCAACCCTATGATGCACCATCATGTAGAATCTGGTCCTTGTGATGTTTTGAGGTGTTTATGGAAGGTATGAGGAGTCTGATAAGCCACATGGACACCATAAATAATGTTTACAGACAGCTCCACATGTTTTTTGTGCCTCATTCCTCTTTACAAGGATCACACCATTCACATGGTCCATCTTAGCACGTATGTCCCATTCATCCCATTGGTACTCTTGGAAGAACCTGAGAATCTGACAATGCATAAGTCCCAAAAGACCCATACTCATCCAACCAAGAGTATTCCTAGTGTGAAGGGAAGATAACCATGGGTAATACCCACAACATACCTCTTTTAAATATATGGGTTTTGATCCTTGTATTCTAAATAGGGTACGTAGGAAGCCTCCATGAGGTTAAATCCCAACCAATGGTAAACCATGGTGACCCCCTCACTGGGGTACACCTTCACTCATTTTCCCTATTGTATTTCCCATAGTGGCATCCGAATAAATCTTCAAAATGAGAAACCTTACCTTTATGGGATGCACTACACTTGGGTCAGACCTCATTGGGCGTTTTGATCCATCTATCAGGTAAACATTCCAGGTGCTCTCTCCTAGAGATGTACCTACCTAATCCACCTTTTTATGTGTTTTGATCCACATAGGTCTTACATATCTGTAAGACATTAAATCATGACCCTCTATCCTTGTGGGATGTTAAACTCATGGAATACCACAAGTTAAACACGAGTTTCCATTAATATATTCAATATTAATGTTTAATCAGTCCTTATTAAGGTATTGTGGAGGTGTGGTTTTATGTTTTCCAGCATATTTTGGAATATTACATGCTTTATGTAGGTGATTCCATGCTTTTACCTTATATGATGATTTTATTATCCAGTATTTTCTTGCTAAGTGTACTATATGAAATGTTTGTGTGGTTAAAAATGTGTTATCAAAGGAATTTGGGGTGTGTATAGACTTGAAAGTTATTTTTAAAATGAATGCAGTTGTATTTCTTGTGGATTTTCATGCTTAAGTCCTTTAAATGTGTTTGAAGAAATGATAAAGTTGTGTGATGGGTGTTTTCAAATGGATTTAATGTGTTTGTGAATTTTAAATAGGGTTTTCTTATGAGATTTAGAGATTCTATATATGTGTATTTACATTGAATGAAAGTACCTGAGAATGTGTTGATATATATGATGTGTATAATGTAAATTAAGAAAAATTTCCATACAAGGTATTTTCTTTATGATGTGCAGGGGACAGGGTGAGAGGGCAGGGGTGGTTTTCTGGGGGAGGGGGAAGGGGGAAAAGTGGTAGGGGGAAGGGGTAGGGGGTGTGCTGGGTTCTTTTGAAATATATAGGGGGTGGGAAGGGGGGGTGTTCAATGGGTAGGGGGAAGTGCAGTGGGCAGGGGTGTGCTGGGGAAGGGGGCAGGGGGTGTTCAGGGGGCAGGGAGTGTGCAGGGGTAGGGGGTGTGCTCGGGGGTGGGCAGTGTGTAGGGGGTGTGCTGGGGAAGGGGGCAGGGGTGATTCTTATTTATGGAATGGGGGGACATAATATTTGTTTTATGTTTTATTCCTCACTAGTATAATTGGTTATTTTATTTTTTGTGCCTCACTAGTATAATTCCATTTAGCAACCCCATTCTTTATTTCATTATTTTATTATTAACATAATATTTGTTTTATTATGTAGGTGAAATATTTTTCCTCAGTTCGAATGCTTTGTTCGGAAACCGCCACCATGGCCGACAATTTTTTAGTGCGGATGGATGCAAAAAGGATAGAACATCATTGTTTTTTAACTTTTTGTTGGATAAATGTAATTGTAACCAAATTAAATTTTTTTTGAAATGTATATAGAAGTGTGTTGTTTTGTATTCATGATTTCAAGTAAATGTATGTATCATTTTTTGTTCTTCTGTGCTTTGTGTGTGGGTGTTGTGTGTGATGTGTGCAGGTTTTGTTTGGACTGTGCAGGTGTTGTAATGTGTGCAGGTGCTGGGCAGGTTCTGTGCAGGTTCTGGATTTGGATAGGATCTTTGGCCTTTATCAGCGCTAGTTAAGCGTTGATAAATGGATAATATATCAGCGCTATTTTGAGCGCTGATAAAGGTAATTTTTATCAGCGCTCAAAATAGCGCTGATATATTATATATATTTATCAGCGCTGAAAATAGCTCTGATAAATACTACCTTTATCAGCGCTCACTTAGCGCTGTTAAAGGCCGTTTTTAGCGCTATTATAAGCCATATTTGTAGTAGTGCCCTCTCTTTCCTTCTGGTTTGTTTTGATTCTCGAGGATGAGAATCATTTAAGAGGTATCTTATGTAATGGCCTGGGTTTTTGGGGTCCATTACTTTGTGAAAATATCATGTTGGGTTTTCTGTTTTGGGAACCTCGGTGAAGTTTGGCGTAACGGTAGGCCTACCGGTAGCCTTAGCCTATTGGTAGCAGGCCTACTGGTAGCTCGGTCTACCGGTAGCCGCAGCCTACCGGTACCTCTGTCTACCAGTAGCTCAGTCTACTGATAGAGGCAACTACCGGTAGCTCTGTCTACCGGTAGCTCGGTCTACCGGTAGCTACAGCCTACCTGTATCTCGGTCTACTGGTGGCTCTGGCCTACCCCGCGGGTTCTTTCCAGTGGCGCTACTTCTTGTGCAATTAGGGTTTTAAACCCTATTTTAGCTCCTTTAAGCATGTTTTAAAGCCCGGTAATTCCCATACATATTTTAATTAAGTATTTGATTAATTAACCTGGTGTGTGCGTTGGTTTAAAACACCCAACCCCTTTAAAAACGTGTGGGGCCGCATGGTCAACCCACGACCCCCGCTCCTTACACGGTTTCACGTTCTTATCTCAACCGCCCCAGACCCTTATAAACTAAAGGGTTTGCCAGGGGTTTCTTCTTTTCTCGTTCACCCTGCGCTAGATTACCCTTCATTATGGCGAGCTGCATTGCTATGCGTGAAGTTTCGCGCCCGGCCTAAGTGTTGATATATGAGGCTATTTTCGTTCAGGCGAGCCGAATCTCTATATGTGAAGTTCCACACCAGGCCTCAGTGTTGATCGCTGACCAACAAGTAGGGAATTACTCTTTCGCCTCTCTCTTTTGTGTATCATGCAGGGTGGGCGTGCTTTTGATTATGTAGAATTGGATAAACCAGACCTAAATAAAGATAATGAATGGATTCTTTAATGAAAGAAGGGGGGATATGATCATTGATACCATTTTATATTATGATCTTCTTTCTGAATTGTGCTGCTTACACCTACTGAAAATCGAGGCCGTTGGTGGTCATTGTCTGTGCACTAACAAACCCTTACCTCTGGTGATTTTTAAATGGATCGTGTTTGTGGTGGATAACCCTTGTTGTGTAAAGGAATTTTTTTAATTACGTATATTCAGCTAAATGAATTGAAAGCACCAGGATAAATCCTTTTCTGTGATAACCCCGGTTAAAGCACATGGAAATTGAAATCATGGAGTGTGTTAAATCTTATAAATCTGAAAATACCGGCATTTCTCTTCTTTGTGTTGGTGGTAGTGGTTTGGTTGTTTTCTTTTACGGTCCGATTGCTGGAGATGTGGGAGGGGATGGGATCCCCTGTTATTATACACTCGGTGGTTATGAAATTGTGGATAGGATCCCCAGTTGTTATGGATTCGGTGGTTGTGAGTTTTAAGACCAGGTGGTTACCTTGTTTATATCACGAATTGGGGTGGGATCCTCTGTTGATGAAAATCCTTTTGGGGGGAGGGGACACGGGGAAATGTCTCGAGGTTGTCTTTGGTTCCAGTACTTCGAGGGATCTCACTTATTCCTTTGTTTTTGTGACTTTACAAGAGAACTGGGTGTGGATATTTAATTGATGTTTGGCTGGTTTTTTTTCCTTGGTTATGCTTATGGTGTTAGTTGCCCAGTAGTGCTTAAACTTATTTGAACATTTTTACTGAACATGAAAACAAGAAATGGGAAAACGGGTTTGTTGGTGAGAGTCGTGACTCGGACCCTAGTGTTGTTTGTTTCCTTTAGGATGGTTGAAGAAAAACCTAACTTGGGTGAGTTCTTGTTACCTATATATACATACTTGTAGTTTTGTGTTTCTTATTCGCGACCCACCCAAGTTGCGCACTTAGTGCCGAACACCCCCATTTCATGGGGGAGGGTGTTTTTCCCAACACTATTATTAGTGGCTGGTTATTAGCTCCTTTTCTGATCCCTTTACCGGATATCCCATGTGTCTTTGGGTAGGCTGTGATGGCCTGAGGTCAATTATTAGCCAAAGAATCTTCGGGCAGGGTAGTGTGGGGGTTGGCTAGGTGTTTGCAGCAGGTGGTTTCCCAAGTGTCATCAGGATGAGGCCCAGGTGTCTTCGGTCATGGAAGTGGGTCTTCTAGCCCAGGTGTCTTCGGGCGTGGTGGTGGTTGTTCTGGCCGAGGTTTTTGCAGGCATCGTTACATGTGATAGTTGTGGCCTAGGTGTTTGCGGGTGGGATTCGGCAGTGGGACTGCGTGGGGTTGTGGACCAGGTGTGTGCGGGCGGGTGTGGTAGTGGGACTATGGTGAGAATGGCGAGATTGGTTCGATGCGTAGGATGTCTCAATAACCAGTGGGAAAGTGGCTCGTGGTACCCAAACATCAATGTACTCTTATTATATATATTACTTGACTTGCGTTATTTGGGTAGTGTGCCTTAGTGAGGCTTGGGTGGATAGTTTACCTTGTTAGGTGTTTGGTTTACTCATTTTCTCACTGGACTTTAGTACGTTCCCCCACTTGTGCACGAGAGTCTTTGGTTTTCCCTACTGAGTGTACTTGTATTCTCACCCTACATATATAAAACTGCTTTCAGGTTTCCAGGAGGACTTTAGGGATCGCGCAGAACCATACTAGCTCGGACCTTTGGGGCAGTTGTAGTTGCTGATTTTTTTTCTTTCTTTGGTACTTACCTTTGTAGTCACTTTGGTACTTTGTGGCTTTTACTTTTTGAAACATGCATGTGGGAATGGTTTACTTTTTTACTTTACTTTTCTTTTAGTTGTGGTGTTGTTGGGTTTCATCATCTTATCTCCTGATCATATAAAACAAAAAGGGGTAATGCCTTCCATTTGTGTGTAATTTCTATACCCTTGGTGCTATTAACCACTCCGGGACCTATTGAGGGCAGGTCTCGGGGGTCATTATCCCTCCTTCAACTTAATGAAGGAAGGGCCTGGAAATCTGCTGACCCTTCCCCCCTTTTCGGTGAAGGAGGGTCATGACATCTTGGGGCCTAAACCTTTTCTAATTATTATTATTATTAAGACTATGAATATTATTTTTTATTGTTGTTATTATTTATATAGTTGTTTTTGTTGTAATTTTTGTTCCCATAGAGTCTCCAATAAGGACCTTTTTTTATTCTTATACCCCCATGGATTGTGGAAATTGGTCACACCTTTGGATGTCCTTTGGGAGGTCTCTGGTTAGAGTCTTTGTTGGTTCATGTGTTGATATTTTCATTTCATTTCCATTTCCCTAACCAATAAAAATTATAATTTTTATTATATATAAAGATAGATATATATATATATATTTAAAAATATAAATATAATATATACACATATATATGTATACATAATTAATGAATTAAATACAGTTATAGAATTAAAACCCACTTTAACTTTGTCAACCACATCAATGTTATATTTTATATAAATATTTTTCATTAAATATACCAAAATATATAAATAATTAAAATCAACTATATAATTTTGAATAAAATATCATTCATTTTGGTTAATTACATACCATATATGCTTGGATTCACATGCATTAACATTCAATAAGTCTTGAACTAGGACCTTGAAATGAATTATAATAATTGAAATTAAAATAATAATTATAAATTAGTGTAACCTTTTTATTATTCCACTTGTAGAATGATTTAATATATGCAATGTAACACTACTTGTACTAGTAATCAACACATAGATCAGTGTAATGATTCTTACCTCGGGTGTCACACCCCCAACAATAGAGGGTTTTGATTATTAGTGGGGTGTAAGGAGGTACTCTGGGGAGGCTATACCCACTTTATGGGAATGAATATTAAAATATAAATAATAAAAACACATCCAACAATACAAAGATCCATTAGAGTATGAAAAATGAATAAAAAAATTAAAGTCTATGAATAAAAGAGATACTAACAAAGAGGCATACAGTATGGATAATTTTCTAGGGCTATCACATGTACACATAAAAATTAATAATAATACTAAAATTGAAATAAAGGTAAATGAGGCCCCTCTAAAGTCTATGAGCCTCATCTCAAGTTGAAATCCAAACCCCATTAGATCTAATTTAGATCGATCATGAAATCCCATGGCCTTAGCCTAATAAAATACTCTAAAAAGTATACGGTGGATCATTTACCAAAGTTCCATGGAACCCCATTTTGTGTGTTAGTACGACATAGTATGCCACTGACAATGGAATTCCTAAACATAACTACTTAATAAAAAGTGTACAAAGACGTTATATAAGAAAAAATTCATTTATAAATAACAAAAAAATAAAAACCAAATGCACCAAAATAAACACCGAACCCGGGGGCTGTGTTAACCCTAAGAATGGAACATACCAGCTTCAACCAGAGTTGGGGTGTCTCTGAGCATGTCTCAGTGATAGTGTGCAGCAGACCTCTCCCAAGTAGTGGCGGTATAACCATATATAGTCAAATGTTGAAATCAAGGAAAATATACCCATCAATGGGGGCATATGTTCATCGTGGATCATGTTCACATAAGGTTAACCAGAATTCCCTACCTCCCTTGAGGGTTGTGTTCACCCTAGGTTAACTATAAATCAAATTATGAATCTTACCAGGGGTAATGTTCACCGTAGTTTTAACCATCACAAGTCATAATGAAAAATAAAAAAAATCAAGTCACATGGATCATTTAACATTTTCATTTGAAAAAAAATTCAACATCCATTTTCCATACCATTTCAAACCCATTTCTATAACCCTTTATAGAATACTGCATCAGGAAGCAATCCGAAATAAAATTTCCAAAAAACTAATTTCCCAAATATTATAAACCCATATCATCAATCCCGTTTCAAATTTCCAATTAAGAAATAAAACCAAATAACCATTACCAATTTCAATTTAAAAAAAAAACAAAAAATAATAACAAAATACCATTCCAAGTGTAATTTCCCTTTCCTTTTTCCAAATTAATTTTTACTAGAAATAAAAAATCCATTTAAAATATGATTTAATTAAACAAAAAAATTGACATGTCCGACATTAAGATATACATGAATATGAAGATCCATTTAAAAATAAATTATTTACCTCATACGTTATATTTAAATATATATAATAATAATCTATACATTTAAATGAAATGAAACTATAATTGAAATGTTTTTTTATGAACATTGACAATGTGAACTGATTTGGTGTGAATACACATCAGATCACTTATATTTTTTTGATGAGACTGAGGGTTAATTCTAATAACCACCAACCTTAACTTTGAAGCTACCCTATTTGACATTAAAGGTCGAAAATCACTAACTAGGCCTTCCCTAAGCATGTCTCATGAAAAAATGCCACTTTCATCCACCTAATGTCCCAATCGATGTTAAAAATAAACAAATGATGAAATTAAAATTTAGAATTAATTTTTAAAATAAATTTAAAAAGGTAATAACTTCCATAATACTCACTAATGAAATAATCACACCAAAACTATAACCAACCATAAACTGATGACCTATGGGGCGGCCCCAGCCATATCCTGGACAAAAATCCCAATGCATGTTTCCAATTCCAAAAGATTTTTTTTTAAATTTTTTGGATAAAACTTATAAAAATTCAATTTGGTGATATCATTTCCTCATACCAATGATCAAAAGCACCCACATATCATGTCGTGACATACCCTTTTTAGGAAGAACCAAATCCCTAAGAAATTCGACCAATTCAACCATTATATTTTGGAATTGGGGTCAAAACCAAAAATATGGAATCCAAAAATATCGAAAAAGGAACGTGGGAGAGAAAAAATGATTAATATAGGGAGATAAATAACTCGAATCACTAGAAAAAAATCTTTGAAAAATGATAAAACTTCACAGGGAAAGGAGAGAGAAGAAAATGGTTTATACCCACTTACTATGAAAACTACCAATGGAATGGATGTATGTGCATAATTTGGATGTGGAAAAGTGTAAATTTACATTTTTATCTCCACCAACAATTTGGTACTAATACAGTAGCTAGATGGTAGGACCTATAACCAAGAGGGATCACTATATAGGTCTACCACATTGTTGGTGTTGGGCCACCAACCAGCTGGTGGTTATATACACCGTAAGGGATTTCTATTCTACAACCACCTACTAACAGATGGTTTGTTGAAGCATTACACTACAGAAACCCCTTAGACCCTCTCATGACTCTTCTAATCCCTTGGAAGACTCCCTTAGCTCCATAGCTTTCCTAGAATTTTTTTTTATTTTTATAAACTCTAAAAATGTAACCCCAAACCCCAACTAAAAATCTAAATCATCATCTAAATATAAAAGCTCCAACTCTTTTTTAAATTTTGAAGTCACAAATATATGAGAGGTTTTACAATCTCCGCATCAAAGAACTTATCATCCTTTAGAAGAATTGTTTAAAACAATACATCCTCCCTGATCTACTCGAGTCGTCAACCCCAATTGAAAAATTATGATATACCCTTGAATATCCAACACATTCACAAATTGAAACACTAAATACAGAATACTTAAACCACAAATCCCATGCTAATTCCTGTCATTCACATCGAAGCATCAAGATAGTGATCACTTGTACCTGTCTACCCTAGTAAATTATCATTTAATTTTTCTATCTAATTATATGGTCTATAACACTCCACACAATGGGAATTAACTTATTAAGGAAAAATTTGTTACCTCAAAGATTCCTACCATTGTAATCAAACTTTCTCTTATTATCACACCAACACACTTGTTACATATCCTATCTTACCACCCCAAACATAAGTAGAAACAAAAACCCCTAGTCGGTACTAACTCTTCATCCTTAATCCCCAACTGAATAAGAGTAGTTCCAAATACTGAGACCACCGTACAAAACATATCTTCATCTCCAAATTGATGTCCCAAACATGATTTCTTGATTAGCATTCCAAGTTACACACAAGTCCTAAAATTTAACATCCTCAGTTCACATTTTCAAAAAAATATATTCAATATCATCCATATATGTAGTTCATGTTTATATGATCCTAAATACTATATCTCTATAGGAATTTTAAAATCATTTGAATCACACTCACACTTATCCATACCTATCTCTATGTGAAAATACAAGGCTATAATAGAAACCCACCAAAACAATTCATTAATCCCTACAGTACCTTGAAAACCAACCTACCCTTGATCCATACCTTCAAGTCATCTCAACTAATCTCAAGTACAAATATGACATTCATACTACACATGATAAGAAAACATAATCTATACCTCTCATTCCCTTAGGAATAATTTTCTATTTTGATTAATTTATTCCCATGTATCTAAATTCCTAATGTTATTTCAAAAAATTATTTCCACACTCTGATGGCCCCTACAACTAATGAGGCATAAAACCCATGACTGATATAACCCTATCCACCATAGAAATAACCTTATCATCACACCCCAGATCCAAAACATGATCAATACAAAAAAGTTTCTATCTATCACTGAACATGACAATAGAAATTCGAAAAACCACTTATACCAAAATTACACTTTATGAAAAAATGGATACACATACCCAAACAATGAAAACAGCTTACTTGGAAATTTATATAATTCTAACAATAATGAGGTCCATTCCTTGAATCGTCCAATGGTTCAATTTTCAGCACCATATGGTTTTCCGACCACACATATTGACTGAAACCATAAAAAGTTATACCTATATCTTCATGTTTTATTATCTTCTAGAGCCCTTATCCAATGCTAAATTAACTCCAACACTAATATCTTGTTCTAACCTAGATTGGTCATAACACTATACAGAATCCTGTCAATGTGTCACCTCTCTATATTGGGACAAATAATGTCCCACCATAAGATCTGGGATGCTAGGGAAACACCCATGTAAAATGTGCCACAACAACTATTTCATTTATATTGTATCCCCGACCATAGAAGGAAATTTAATATTTTCATACGAACTCAAGAATGAATTATCATAACGATCCCATTGTTTTCCATCCGTACTTGGCACAAACATAACCATATATGATTTATATCCAATATACATCCGACATAATTGACATATGATACCTCAAGACATTTTAACATGATGGTTATATACTCCCATACCACCCAAACACTAACCCTGACACAAGATTCCATTAGTTACATCCCGTAAAAATTAGGCTCACAAGCCTAATTCAATATCCTATCGTGCCTCTCACATGTTTGTCACACCCAGCCTGGGAAATTCATATGCTCTCATCCAAAAGGATCCTAACATATAACCTATGTTGATTCCCAACACCCAAATACAATGATGATTCCATTATTTCATGTCAGTTATATCCCTTCAAGAGCATCCTGGGCACTCTATTTAAAAAATTGACACTTCACCCAGTCTATTCTTTACATAATGACCACCCAATGTATTGAAATAGTTCCTAAACAATATGCATAAACTAATATCTAACACATGTTATCCTCATTAAAATTCTTATTACCACTTATATCCATTATAATACAATATTATCTACCAAAAATTTTCCACATACTAAGTCACAACCATAAAAATGGGAGCATGCACTAGATCAACTATACCCTTCTATTCCGAATACAATTCCTAGAACTAACACTTCATGTGCTC
Organism: Viscum album; assembly: GCA_963277665.1. Taxonomy (NCBI): domain Eukaryota; kingdom Viridiplantae; phylum Streptophyta; class Magnoliopsida; order Santalales; family Viscaceae; genus Viscum; species Viscum album. Next base: position 2,023,205,846 of record OY728127.1, read on the forward strand.
CACCTTCACAATAATTTGTAATTATACATGTATTTCATCAAACATATCTTTGGGTATTCTCATTGGCTAGGAATCCCAATGTTCGATCCAAGTCACATATACTAGGAACACTCCTCTTGTATCCAAATTCTCAAGGCATACCTATTCCTAAATCACATTAGCAACACCATAAGTGAACCGTTTATAACTAAAAGTACCGTCCCATTATTTCCATATCCATGGAAAACATATTACCCTGATAAACCCTATAATATGTGTCCGTAATTCATCACTAAAAACTAACTCACTAACCCATGGGGGTTAATATTATTTTCTTTAGGTATCCCATCTAGAATAAGAGTACAAGTCTTGAAAATATCATATATCATGGGATGTCATCCATGTTCCCTTGTCTATAAAAAAGGAACTAAAACATGCCAAAAAACCCACTCGTTGGTCTCACATATATCATGCATGACATGAAAAAACTAATATACCACTATGAACTAATCCCCACTAAGAATTCACACATGGAAAATCCATGAGAGAATCCTATTCCTAAGGGTTATCTCTTCTCTAAAAAAAGACATCATTTTAGGTGATCCATACCGTGGATAGATACAACCACTGGTTCATCAATGTATAATTCCAGTCCAAGTTATGTGGGAAAACACCAAATACATTGTTACTGGAACATTAATTAACCAAACTAGGATGAAAGCAACCAAAAGTGTTTCTCCACTAAGGAATCTCTTTCCTCAGTGACCTATTGGGATACATACGTGTCCCATGATCAACGGGATTGTACCACCATCATCATCATCAAGAATATCACCTTAGATCTAATTGACCATCCATTAGATGATTGTGTATACACATAAGTTGTCCCAACATAGTATAATACCACCAAGTAATTATATGGGAAAACACCATATGAGTTTTTTCTAACAATTTAAATAATTAAAACATAGTTTTTAGTGATAGAAATCATATAGGCAGAATAGATGTCATAGAAATCCTATATTCCTAATCATGAAGCATTTGACACCTATTTTCTAAATAGACCACGATTTAAATCCAATAATAGGATTTCTTCTAATGTTATATGATCAAAAAATAAATATCATATAACAAATCACATAACTCTATGTAAATAACAGAAGGTGAAAATCATATTAATCATTGTAGTGAAAATTAAAAATAGCAGATCTTGAGCACATAGTAACATAGAATTCCTATGTGAACATGTGTTTATGATGCACTAAAATGGTATCCATTATAGTATTTGAGACATTCCTACATCTTTGGGATACAATGTCCCAAAAATGTAAGATAATAAATAATAGATCTGACAAGTCTTTGTAACGCCCCACCGCCCCGAACCACCAATAAAATTCAGAACCGATGGAATGCTGGTTATATAATTCACTCCTCCCAAAATTATAGAGGTTGTCAACTAGTAGAATAGGTATAAGGTGGTTTTTTGGGGAGGATGTATCCCCTGAATCATAACTCAAATTCATAATGTAAATAATAAAATCCTTTTCATTAGTAAAAAAATCCATCGGAGTGCACAATTAGAATAAATAAATAGAACATGCTGAATAAAATCGTCACTAACTAAAATAATTGAGGAAATATCACCCATGAGGCCTATAAAATTTATGGAAACCAAATATAGGTAAAAATTAAAACTAAAATAATAATATAGGATGATGCACATAAATCATCAAGCCTCATCTCATACCAAACTCCAAATATAATACAACTTGTTCTAGTCCAATACTGAAATCCCAAGGCCTCAACCTAACCTGATGCTATAATAAGTATAGTGATTCTAAATTATACATCTTCCATGGAATCATGTGTGGGGTTTTAGTAAAACCATGCTGCACACCACTAATGAAATCCCAAAACATTACTAGTCTATTTCATGTGCATTCAGATGTGCTCTAAAAAAATCAACTATATATAGTTGAACACTGAAAACCAAATGGATAAAAATAAATGCTAAACTCATGTTCTGAGTTCACCTTGGGAATGAACAGAACTACTTAAAACTAATTCTAGGTTGTGTATAAGTACATTTTGAAGACCATGACTACCACTACTATGCTGGTAATGGGTGGTATACACATCTTTTCGGCAAACCAGTACCTGGGAAAAAATATTGCATCCTTGGGGTGATGAATCTCCCAAGGGTAGTGCTCACCTTCATTTAACCATAATTTTTTACGTCACCTAGGGTCCATGATACCAATGTTTTAACCACAAAAATTTATAAAGAATATTAAAAAAGGAGCATATATGAACTAACATTTTAATTTTGATAACAATTTGAACCTCCCTTGCCCAAACCATTTAACCATTTTTAAACCATTTATAGAATAATGTTTCAAAAAACAATAAAGCATAATATTTACAAAATAAAAAGTTCACAAATATGAAAAACCCATATGATCAACCCTGTTTGAAATATTTAATAAAAAAAATCTGAATAACCATTCCACGTTTTCTTTTCCAAAACCAAACCAAAAATATTTCAAAAATAAAATTTCATGTTTCATGTTAAATTATTTTTTCCGAATCTATTTTCCAAGGTTTCCACATCCATTTAAACACCATTTAATTAACCAAAACAAATGTATATTCAAAATTTTAGGGATTAGTTGTAGTGAAATTCCATTTTATAATAACAAATACACATAATAAATAATCTCTTAAATTTTGTAAGTATATTTTTCCTATTTTAGATAAAATAATACATAATTAATGTTTTTAATTAAATACTTGGTCAATGAGAGAAAAATTGGAATGATAAAATATATCCTCACTTATATATTAAAATGATATTATGGGTAAATTTTATGCACCATCTAACATAAATTTCAAGATTTCCCCTTTGAATTTAAGTGGAGACAATGACTATCATGCCCTATCTTAGCCCTGGCTCAGGCCAATAATCCTCTATCATATACGTTTGTTTTTATTCAACACCCATAATAATCAAATTATAAAATTAAAAATTTAGAATAAATTTATGAAATTAATTCTAGAAGGTTTTATTTTCCAAAAATTTGACCAATGTCTTTGTGACACTAGAAACAAGATGGAACACATGTCAATAATCCATGGCATGTCCCTGACATTATCTTGGGAGAAATAACCAAAGGATTTTTATAATTTAATAATAATTTATATTAAATTTTAATTATAAATCAAAAAAAAAATTAAAATTGGTGAAATATCTTCTTTGAGACAATGAACGATTAAACTCAAACATCGCCTATAGATGTCCCCTGCCTAAGGAGAACCAAATCTCCAAGAGAGTCAACCAATTCCACAATGCTCTTGTGGAATATCTGTCAAAACCCTAAATTTTGAAACCCAAATTATGGATGAATGGAGTGAGAGAATAACAATGAAAGGAAGGAGGTAATTAAATCAAATACTAGGGTAAAACACGTCAAGACAACCAAAATATATGGGGATAAGGGGGAGTATATAAAATAATAAGTGGGTATGAACCCCCTTATTACATGAAATCAAGATGGAAGTGGGGGGGGGGTCCCAATAAATTCAAGGACTAAAATTGTATATTTATGCCTTTTTAATTCCACTAACAAGTCGTTATTACAAAACCATGTTTTTGGTGCCCCATGTAGCTAAGAGGGATAACTACCAAGCTCCACTGACTGTTTATTCGTGATAAAAACCCAAATAGCTTGTTTTTGAAACAAAAACCTCCCACGAAACCATCGGTTGGCAGGTGGTTTGATATTATTTATAACTATAGTAACAACTCAAAACCTCATAGGTATCTCTTAATCCAATGGTATCCTCCTTGAACTCTATACCTACCCCAAAAACAAATTTTTAATGTGTCTAATATCTAGAAACATGATTCCCAAAACCTTTTAAAAATTCTAGCAATTCACTTACTAGAAAAATTCAAAATACTCAATAAATTCTCAACATATCTATACACATGAGTTTTTACAGTTTTACATGTGGTTGGATGAAAATTATCATATAATATAAATTTCCATTTAATGCTAATGAAATAGACCTAAATCCTTTAATGGGACCATCACACATTATATTTAAATAATTATTTAAATAAAATAAATACTTGAGAATTTTTTCCTGATTTGATGTCACCTCACCATTTACAACATCTATTAGATCACTAATCACTGTAATGTTTTTGCTACTCATGAATCCAAACTACATTTATAATAGGAATATAAAAGTATTTGTTTAAAACACATTGAACATTTTTTGGATATATTCGGTTTTAGAATGAGTAAATCAAGTGCCTCACATCATTAAATATTGATCATTTGTATAAATATATTACTTTAACTCTCCTGAAACATGATAGAATAGAGAGGGTTCAATATAATTTCCCCCCTTTTTTTTGATGAGAGATATATGGGATGGAACTCTCATGTCAATAAAATTACCTATTATTTTTTTCTTACTTTGGTAAAAATATTGTAATATTATTTATATCCTTCAATTAAATTTAACTGTAAAAAAACATCATTTGACCCCTCTAAAAATAAAAATAAAAGTATAATTAATTTATGTCACATATATTATTATTTTATAATTTCTTAAAAAAATATTTATATATTTAAATGATATAATAATATATTTATATTATTACTAACTCTATCCAAATCCTCCAATAAATATTACCAAACCATGGACAATAAATTAGGTTTATTTGATAAAATTAATATCATATTGACATAACATGTGAAAATATATTTATTTTATTCAAACAATGTATATGTAAATAAATATTACATTCATTCATCTTGTGAATAAATATTATATTATATTAATCTTGCGAATAAATATGTTTCTAAATTAAAATAAATTATTATTTTCATGAATAATATTGGGATTTAATTTTTAATCCATATAAATTGAATAAATATTATTTCATAAAAAATGAATAAATTTTCTCTTAAGTATATATTTAACTGAATCTAATGACTTTTTGGTTATACATAGTTTGTGATCCTCTATGTTAATTTTTAATGGAATTAAGTCCAACCCATGCATCATGAGAGATATCTAGTAACAAATTATGACCTTTATAAAGAAAATATGATTCATCATATAAAAAACCTCTAAATAATTCTATGATTTCATAGAATACATTTTAACTTATATCTCATGAAACATGATTTATATAAGTATCATTATCCTATATGTTTTTTCCATCTTTCATTGAATTTCTAAAATGAACTTTTCTGTTAATTACCATTGCTATAGATCATATCCAGATACTTCAATCTCAATCAAAGGTACAAGGACATATTTTTATATAACATTGAAGGGGAATATCCTATATTAACCATTAAGTTAATTTCTTATAAATTATGATATAAAAAATATATTTTACTTATCAAAAAACATATATCTTCATAACTTTCATCCATAATTGAAATTATGAAATTCATGATATACCATAATAATGATATCATGTCGATGGATAAATAAAAACACTCAAATATTATAATTCCAAAGACACATATAATATGTAAAGATCAAATTTTTGGGTATTTCCTTTTAAAATCCCTTCTTAGATATCATCATGTGTGAAATTCATGAAAATAAGTATAAAAAATTATAATGTCCCAACACTTGATTACCATAGATCATCTATCTCATGTCTGGATTATGTATATAGAACATATGATATTGTTTTAGGAATATTATTGTGGAAACTCAAGATAATAATTGTAGTGGATAATATTTATAACCATTCTATGTGATGAAATATCATAGGATATCATCATATAAATAACACAAATAAAAATTCAATACATGATAAGAAAATAAGCCTCTAAATGAATGTAAATGATGTAGTTGGATCAAGGCATAAACTCCAGAAAATCATATTTTTTCAATAGGGAACTTAATTAAAAGGTTTAACTTGAATAATTAAAGGTATTTATTGTAAAAAATAATAGAAGATCAATATGTAAGATGAATAAATTACTCTCTAGAATAAAATAAGTGCCAAGATCATTTTTTTCAAAGATAAATAGTTTCTAGATGGGCCTGGGATTTAAGAGTGCAAAACTAGATAATAATCTCTATTATTAAGATAACAACACTAAGTCACTCATTTTGATATTGTATACTGATGGCATAATATTTTTTATTAAAATTTGGTGAAATATGTTGATTTTATAACTAAATAAAAAATAATTTTAGATGTCTACATGTGTATAAATAACATTTTTTTTGGTTTTTCAAGTAGTTTATATAGTAAATTTTATCATTTTATCTAATGAAAAATATGCTCATTGTTTGGTTTCTTATTTAAGATCTATTTTTTTGTTTATGTGTTTAGATTTCCAGAAGTTAGGTCTAGTGAAGATACAATAGATGAAAACAGATGAGTTAAATACATCTACCCTATGGTAGTTTGAATTCAGGCCAATAGGTGGAGTTAAGAAAAAATTAGTTCAATGAGTGTAGTTCCAAAGAAGTCTGTTTGATGGTCATAGATATGAAAAAGCAGATAAATTTTTATAGTAGGGATAATAGAAATGTTCATGTGTGGAAATAAATAAGTAGGTTCTTCTAGTTGCATGATCTTAAATTGATACCCCATTTCATAAGATGAAGTTTCCTTGAAAAAATGTGTATCTTCCAGACATAGAACAAATATTCTAGTGGAAGAGAACATTAATAGAAATAAAAACTAGATGATGAGAAATTTTAGTGAAGAAAATGACTTATATTAGAGTGAAATTATTGATTTTTTGAATGTTATCAATTTTCACTAGATGGAACAATTGTGGATGTTTTTTCCTTTGACTAAACGTATGAATAACCTTGAATATTGCATTTTTGTGGAATTATCTCCATAGAGATCAAACGATGTTGAAAATGAAATATTCCTACTAGCTTATGTGGATTTAATCTATATTAATTAACCAAGAAAATTCAATTTATATTGTAATATCAATGGATTAAATGAAGAATAACCTAATAAGAGGAAATGATTGTATATGTATTCATAGGGGGTCTCATCATATATTTCCTTTGATGAGAATTTATTATGGGTAGTCTTTACTAAGATTTTTCTTATTGGGTCTCTCAAAGGATTACAAGAAATTGTGTTTCATATTACATAGTCAAGTAAAGGTTATAGAATGATAGAAATCATACATAAACCTTTTTCTCACCTTAATGAAAATATGTAGTTTAGTTCCCCTATGGACTTAGAAAAAAATCTGAATGACATAATTTATGTGTGTTATACTTGTTCCATTTATGTTAGTTATTTTATTATTTCTTATTTATGGTTTTTAGACTTAATAATTTATCGGAGGTCATGGGGAAATTTAAAAAGAAATTAGGATCTTGTTGGTGTTGTGGTTGGGGTTTATGTACTTCCTAGTTTCAATTTTAAACTATGTGGGGTGTATAGAATTAAATTTATACCTTCATATTGATGGATTTTCACATCAGTTCCTCCAACAAGTGGTATCAAATCTATGTTTTAGAGCATTTTGGGAAATATTTATCAAGTCTTAGAAGTTGATATTGGTTGGAATAATATTCAGTTCATGTTATTAGCTATTTTAATTTTTTTTGATTTAAGTCTACCAAAAAACAATAACAATTTCTTGGATTATAGGGTTGTCAAAAAAATTCCATTACAAATATGATTGGTGACATGTTTTTTTATCATGATGGTGTTTTTTCATGATTTAAGGATAATAAAAACTTTCTAGAAGACAATACTTATCTCTTATAATTGTTGGTTTTTAGAGGGAGTTTATTATTTCTATAGGATGGAAATGAAATGGTTAAGGATTGGTTGGTGATTTAATAGTGGAAGCTGTGGACTTTGGAGGAGTATTTTATTCTACTACCTGAGAGTAAATAATATATATTGAAAAAATTAACCATATTGAATTGATGTGTTTAGAAAAATAGGAAACCAGGATAGAAAATAACAAAGATAAATAACATAAGGTTTAGAAAGGATAAATGGTGCATGATCCATAAGTTGGAGGACTTCAATAGTAAAGTCGATTGAAAGCACTATGATGTAATTAATGTGATGGAAGAATAAGTTAATAAGAATTGTTAGTAAGAACTCTTTAAGATCTGGTATTGTAAAATTAAAAGGAAATTTCAATAACATTACATGGTCTGAGAGGCTCCAATATAAGATTTATATTCTTGAGGTTCCAAAAATTTCATAGTGTAGAGGGGCTTTTCTCTTTCTACCAATTGTTTTCTTTCCTACCTTGAGTCAATTCATTGACTCCAAGGTTCACATCACTCAATAATATAATTTATTCATAGATGTCTATATTCCAGAAAATGGGTGAAACATAAATAATATAGCCCAGTGTATGAAATTTTGATTAATTTAGTTGAATACAAGTAGTTTAGTGGAAGTATCTCAATAGTAACAGCACTATTAGAAGAAAAGGTCAAGTGTTATAATGTTGGAGGATGACTATTAGGATGTATAAAAATGATGTTAAACTATATATTTGACTATGGAGTGATGTACATGTAAGGTTTTTATTCTAGATATGTATTGGAAGTATTGAAGGAGTAGAATATTGGTATCAATGGTGTTTGGGTGAGGACCAAGTGACGTGAAGTTATGGAATTGTGTAATAGTGAACTTATTGAGTTTTTTGGTGTCAGTACTATTCACATTATAGACCCGTTGAGGATGAAATTACCTTATAAAAAATGAAAGTATGCTTGTAAAGATCAGATCTATGTGTAATTTTCTCCATTGAGATTGGAATGTTGGGTGACTAATAGATACTAATTAACTTCTACACAGTTATTCTATAAAGAATAAATGTTGAATTTTTTTCAATATTTCTATTATTTGATGCAGTTGTAAAAAATTTTATGGAAGGAGGATAGGATTTTGTTCATCCCCATAGGGGGTTTTCCCAAGGAGTTCTTATAGTGAGACTTCATCATGGGAAGGTGTTTCTATGGGTTTTCAAGTAGGATGCTCAAATGGAGTCATAAATAGGGTTTCACTTGTATCTCTAACTAGGTAGGGTTACTCAATGACAAGTCTCACTTGTAACACCATTTATATCTTTAACTAAAAGATGTTGGGTTTTCTCCATTAGAGTAGGACTAAAATCTAGTCCATGAAATTTATGAATACTAAGACTGTTATATTTAAGTCCTTTGGATTGTTCTTATTTTTTATTATCATTGAATGTAAGTACTTCTAAATGGACATGAGGTGACCAAAAATAGGAGGACTAGATTAGAGTGGTAGATGGGGTGCCTTGACTTCCAATTTCCAGACATTAAAACATAAGGGATATATCAATTAGAAGTCATAAACTTCTAGGATCGATGATCCAAACAATCCCACCAAAAAGATGTTTCATGGATATGTTTTAGAGAATATATAGATCAATTTATTAGTATGGACATGCTTAACATTGTTATAAGACTATTGGGGTTCTTTTGGTCTTGTGGTTTTGTATGTTTCTAAAAGGATATCAACTGGAAGATAAAAGTGGTTCTAATGAATATGGTATTGACAAAAAGATAACCATGACCTTTTGTCTAGAAACATGTTTTATACATCATGTAGGAACATGAATCATAGTTGAAGAATACTGAAGAATTCAAGGAATATAGTCTTTATCCATTATATTTTTCATATTTTTGTGGGAGTTCATTGTTTCGATATGATTGAATTATAATGGGTAAGTTCCAAATAATGACTCAAAAGATAAATCATTGGAATATAAGGATGTGGGTTTACTAATCTTTGAGAGTTCATATATTCCTCTAAAATGGTAAATTATCTAAATGTGAGGTGTTTAGTAAAAAATTGCACCATTATTGGAAACCCAAAGATAATATTTTTTAAGGTGTCTCTAGAATCAGTGGTAAATGTTCAAGATGGTGAAGGAGTTTAGTGGTAATGTTAATAGAAATCCATACGATTTTATTAAGTCTAACATAAAAAATGTTAATATAAATTGGATGGTGCACCTATTTTACATATATTTTTGTGAAATGAAAATATAAATTATAATAGGAATGATGATACAAAGAGGTACATTGTTCAAAATATGTATCTTTTGAATGTTCCACATTGCTTGTAGCTGGGTGGGTTTTAGATTCCTTGTAACCATGTTTTCTCTAGTCCACTTTAAGATAGGTAGTTGACTCTATAGTTTATATCAAAAAACATTTGAGAAAGGGAAGAAAAAACTTTCCTGTGAATATTCATATGGTATAAACTCATGATCATGGGATGGAGTGGAGAAGAAAAGAGTGTGGCATAATCAAAGAAAATTGGAAGATAACTCTAATTATCGGTTGCATAAATAGATATATATTTTTAGAAAAATACAATGGTTATTGGAAAGTATTAGATATAAATCTGTATATTCCAATTAAATAATCTTATAGAAAATGGAGGCTGTGGAATTGGATTCTAAATCAAAAAATGTGAGAGGAGCAATTTTTTTAGTCCAAAACTAGTAACACAAGTGGTCTTTAATCTTGGCCAATTGTTATTTTTATTATGGCACCACTAAATTATTTTAACTTATTGAGTGAATAAACATTTAAGTTTAGGTTTTATTTCCTCAAGAATAATTTTATGGTATTTTGGGACCTTCATTATTGAAGAAAAATGATTTCTCAATTAGCCAGTGACATGTGAGTGGCTTGATGGGTGATATCTAGAGAATGATAGTAAATGGAGTGTTATTGTTGTTTATGATATGGTGGATGATCATATAGTTTGAGAAGATAGATCCTAGAAAAATTAAATGTTTCCAAGAGAGAAATGTGGTTCTATTTAGGGAAATATATATTTGAAATATTTTGAGTATGGAAGTTGGATGATTGCTGCGAACACATCCAAGAAGTATTTGGGAAGTCATACTCAACTAAATTAATGTTATAAGAGGGGAAAGAATATTTCTTGGGTATGATTAATCAAGAAGTGTTTCAATGGTGAATTTTATGATCTCTAGATTTTTGTAAATAACTATTTGAAGTTTTTCAATATATAAGAGGGACCTATATAACAGTGGTGATCCATGGATGGTATCAAGACTAAGAAATGAATTTTGGATGGAGTTGAATTGTTTTAGTGGTATTTCACCAATTTTTCAATGCAAAATTCGTCGGATGCTAATGATCTTCATTGAGGTTTGTTTTCAAGGAATCATTGGAGTTCATTTAATAATTCACCTATAGAATGTTTTGGAAACATGGTGGAAGGGTCTCTAAAAACAGAAATTTTGAATGGGTAGGGTCTATGAAAATGGTGAATGTGAAAGGATTTCTGGTGTAATTTCAAAAAATATGAATGAAATATAAACTTGTATGATTTATAGGAAATTCAATAAACGTATTCATAAGATTTCATTATTTCAAAAGAATTAAAGATATTTGTTTCTAGAAATGTGATTGGTTTTGTATTTGGGGGTTTGGGGGGGGGGGATGGGGGGATGACTAGAAGAATAGTGGGGAACCATGGAAAAACTATAAGGGGTAGAAGAATGGCGTTTATAAGAAGTTATTTGTTGAATGTATTGTGAATAGTATTCTAGTGGGTGATTTTATGGACAAATATGTGAAAATAATTTTCATGTGAGAGATTGCTATGTTTTTAGTGTGAGAACTAATTTTTATTTAAGGGTTCAGATTTATAATAGTATTTTATTAGAAATATAGAGTAAATGAATCCAAATAATGATAGTGAATTTTTAAGATAGAATTATGGATTTAGACCACAGGTGAAACTGAGTAGAAGATATCCCGATGGGTGAAGTTAAATGTATGTTATATAAGAGGCAACAACATTTACTTGAAGCAACCACATTTATTGAAGGGATTGAGGAAGGTGGATCATCTGAATACATTTACATGAGGTGTAACCATATTTCATAGGATAGAGTGATGTAGATTAAAGCAGTGTATTCTAGATATGACATCTTTGTTTTTGGGAAAGTAGTTGAAAGAAATGGTGTCCATGTGAAGAGGAAAGGATGGGAATAAATAGACATGAATAAGATTGATCTTAAAGAGATTCCAAATTTAATCACTATTCACTATATAAACCATTTGAGGTAGATAATTGATATTAAAAAGTGGAAGGATTCCCTTGTAGATCAAATTTTTATAGCATTATCCTTGTAAAGATCATAAGGTGGTTAAATAAGAAGATAATGACTACTTGCAGTAGAGTTCATCTATAAAAATGACTTAAGAAATAAAATAATCATAAGCCTATACGATGATGCAGAAATAATGTATCTAAATAAAGGTGGTTGGGATATTCTTTGTCCCTATTTGGTTCTTATCAATTGATTTCTTGTGGTGGGACTTTGTCATGGAAATGTGATATTATGGTTTCTAAATAAGGGTGTCTAGAAAGAGCCTTCTAGAATGTGTCCCATAAACATTTTGTTGTGTAGGTTTATTGAATTTTAGGTATCCCCTATAACTCAGTTTCTCAGATATGTTAAATTATAGAATGTATTTCCCATGGATTAAGACTATTATCTAAACCATCCAATTTTCATGTTTTATGCTAGGTTTATTTATGTTATTTGGTTTGTTTGTTCTTATTTATTGTGTTAAAAATGAATTTATTTTCAAATTTCTTGAGGTTTCCATTACTAGTAGGAGGGAATTCTATTGTTGGCCAGGGTGCCTTGAATTCCTAGTTTCAGATACAAAACAATGGGGGATATATAATCTAAAAGTTGTAACCTCTAGTTCTAGATATTCCATGACCATTACCCCAACACTCTTAAGTTATTAGTGTGTTTTAAAATTGAAAAATCAAATAACGTATCTACTACCAACCCTAGTAAGTATAATTTTTTAATGACTACAAAAAAATGAGGTAGATCAAAAATAGTTTATAATATTTATTAAATATTTGTTATAATTGGTCATATCAATATATTGTATTTTATGCACTATTGGTTTGTTTACACAATTACAAAGAAATAAAATGAAATCATATGTTATTATAGTGAAGTGGGTATACTATAATATCAATGGAAACAGTTTTTTATTAATTGATGAATTATATAGAAATCTATTTTTTATTATTGTTTTATAGATGGAAACTGGGTTGGCAGTGTTAGAGATCCAATGTAAAATTTTAGAGGATAATATTTTATTAAATTAAGGTGTTCCACTTTGGACTCTAAGCAGTAAAATTTATTCACTCAAAACAGAAATAAAGTAGAGTATATTTTAGTAATACATGATTCAAAAAATGATATGGAAAATGTTTTATCATGAGGATATTAATATAGTAGAAACATATCGATATGTTATTATATGTGACAAACAAAATTAAATAGAATTTTTAAATAGTTTAATTAAACATGTTAGGACAAAATATATTGACTTAAAATACCATTTGATCAAGGAGAAGTTGAAATTTAGTGAATTTTACTTAGTGTATGTTCTAATAAATTAAGAAGACATATATATCATGAATATAACCATGAAGTGGGGTTAATAACATTACCTAATAGTTTTTTGGGATTATGTCAATATAAAACCCCTATAATTATGTATGCTATATTTTTCAGTTAATTTATATGTTGTTTATTCCCAAATAGATAAATATTTGGTTTCTTTTCCAATTATAATAGAGGAAATCAATTCAGAAAAAGGATATAAATATACAATGTAATATTCTCCATTTATTGGTGGTTGTAGATTTCATGTCCTATATAATAGCAGGGACATGATTCATGAAATTCACGAGGAGAAATGTTAAAAGAAAATAATTAGATATTAGAATTGAAATTTCACTTTTGATGTTTTCAATTGGTTTGATGATGTCTGAAAATATTTTAATTTTTTTTCACACATCCAATAAATATGATTTATACGATTTAATGTCCCATGAATAAATTAACGTGATAATGATATGTGGTCATTGTTGTGTTCATCACAATTTAAGACCGACCATTATATCAAACATTACTCTATACCGAAGTGTACTATTTAGTTATAACATTGAAATTGTTAGTGTAATGATTTGTGGTGAACTTATCAAAAGTCTATTAGAACCCATTTGAATTGTGGAAACACCTATGGAATTATACTATAGCTAGCCTTTGGGATCAATCCTTGGAGAAGATATTTTTTATTATTCACTATATTCCCCTCCTTTAATTATATATACTTTTTATTTTTAAAATAATAATTAATTTTACGCCTTGAAATATATCTAAAATAAAGGTTGGAATAAATTTTTTGTTTCTTTTCAGAATATTAAAAACAGTTAAAAAATATGATAAAATATAAAATAATGGAGTGATATAGTGCAGGTCAACGGGAACAAATCATGTCTAAAAGAGTTTCAATAAAATAATGATTTATAATTATTCTAAAATATATTATTTATTTTTAAAAATCAAAATAAATCAAGTGAGTTATGTCTCACATCCCTACACTAACATCATTCCTTAAAATCATGCCAACTTCTCACTGGATGGTCATTGAATTATAAGTGACATATTTTAAATTCAAAAATGGATATTTCCCAATTTATTGGAGAAACTTCTCCTCATCACCCAATTTAACGAGAAAACCCTTTTAGTTGAATCTAAAATGAAGGGAAGGAAAAATTAAAATGAAAAAGAAGAATCAATAAATGGAGATTTGTGGTATTTTTCCTCATGACATGAGCCATAATAAAAATTCATAGAATAATAAAGAATCATAAATAATAGTTTTTTATTTTTTGAGACTAATATTGAAGAAGTAGTGAAGAAAATTTAATGTTTATATTCAATGAAATATGTTTATTTAAGATATGTAAATCATATTAAAATGATATTAACAATGTTTCTACATTAATAAAAACTTATATTTGATTCATTCGAAAATGATTTATTAGTTATTTAACTTATCCCAGGTCCTTGAAATATTTAAAATCAGAAAACATAAATTTTACCACTCTCAATTTGAAAAATATTCTAGTTAGTTATATACAGATATAGGTATGATACATTAACGAGGAGAGATAAAAATAATACATGTACATAAGAAAAAATAAATTACATGGGGGACACTATATTAATTGAAGATGGAATACATAAATCAATATCCAAGAGAGATATTGAGGGAGTGACACCACTATATTAAAATTATAAAATATTGGAAATAAAAAAATACATAACTATGATGTGAACCGAAGGATAAATCCAAAACATCCCAAATCTAAATTAGTAACACCAAAATATAAACACCAATGATTGACATCTTTAATAAATGATTCTTGAGTTTTACTTTTACTTGATCATGAAATATATAAATATTTCAAGAGATGTATTATTTCCATATGATTTTATACTATACTGTTTCCCTTTAACCTGAAATATCATTCTTGAATACTCACACAACCCCTGAAAAACTATCTTTGAACTCGATATGGATCCAAGGAATATTAAAAATATATATTTATATTATGGTGAGGTGTAGAAATTCATCTATGTTACATTATGTTATGAACCATAATTTATATTTATCTTATTGTGTGTTTTGTAATTTTCATATTTGTTTTTGTTAGGTACCTAAGTTTTGTACACAATGGTATAGTGGATCTCAATAAAGAATATGCGTGGTTGATTGAAGATGTCGGAATTAGTTGGAAATTGTTCAAAATATATTTAATTTCAAGTGGAGAGATGGTTTATATTCTAGAGTGACTAGATAGAAAGTATGAAGAGTTTAAATGTGGAAATCTATACCAGGGAGATGGTAAGCTAAAATAATAAATGACATGATAGATTTTGAATGTTATAAAATGGTTTTAAAATTATTTTGTTTTTTTACAATGGGAATGATTTTTAAATACCACATTTTGTTGTTGTTATGATATGGTACTCTTTATAAGGGGGAAATAATTTCATCACTATCTAAATTGTTTCAGTGTGGGGTAAAAATATAATAGTGACAGTTAACTTCATAGTCCACCCACACATGTGTGTGACTATATAATGTGGTACTTTGTTTGTTAATTTTTCAAATCACATGAAAAATCTATGTGAGGTGTACAGAAGTGCCTTTAGTTTTTCTAATGGATTGATAAATTATAACATTTAAAGCTAATTCTAAAATGGGTATGTCAGGTTGGTTAAACCAGTTCACAAAATAATTATGATCTGTGCCATCGATATGACCCGACATAATCGATGGAAAAGTCTATACAGTAGTTGGTGTGATCGGGGAAATTTCTTAATTCCGATGTGATCCAATGGATAAGATTGTTGTAGATAATATTTGTATTTATATAATAAGAAACTACCCAATTACATGACATATGATGACTTATTAGAAGTGGTACAGTAATGCATATAAAAAGGAGTCTTTGTTAGAGTAAAAAGTTGTATTGACATATTTTCAAGTACTATAAATCCTCTTTTAGATTGATATTTCTTTAATGTATTACAAAATAACTAGGGGAACATTTTTGGTGTATTTAAAAAAAGTCCTTTCAGTTATCTCTTTATTTAAATACTTCTTCAAGGTTGACTCTCTACTAGGTATCCAAACGTTGGTTAGTTTACAACCCATTGCCCTAATAATTTGGAGAGGGGAATATACTATTAATGGGAGAGAAATTGTAAAAAGGCATGATGGAATAAATATTATTCAATCTAATGAAATACTATAAAATTATCCTCAAATATGAACTATAATATAATGAGTATATTCTTTTTGACATTACTATTGAAATTCTCAATAACATAATACAAATGGTGCAATTTGTTGGAGAAAATATAGAGATGTAAAATAAAATGATTCAATTTCTTATTATAGCTCTCAAAGTGGTGTATTTTATCTAGAACCAAAATCTCACCAAATCTAATGATATGACACTTCAATTATCTGACATGATGGAAAATAAGATAATTAAGATCTCATGTGTCGAGGGTATAGACTCAACGCCGAAATTGATGATCTGTTTACCATATACCAACACATCCAAATGATCAAGTAGATATGGGATCATTTGGATAAAAAATATATCAGTGATGTTGTGGAATAAAAGAAATCTCTAATAAAAAATTTTATTTTAAAAAAAATGTTAGATAATAGATCTATCATTGTGAGGTTATGTGAAGTATAATGAATCACACAACTTATAAAGAAAAATAAGATCATCATAGACAATAGAATCATTATCACATACATCGTTAAAAACCTAGTTAATTCCTATAATGATATTAAAAATTATATAAATCATAATAAAGAAGATATTTTTCTCAAATAATTACTAAAATACCTAAAACATAAGGCGGAATATAAAAATAATGGGGAGTAAAAATATCTTATGGATGATTCATCCAAGTACCTTATATCTTAGGTAGTGGGTATATATTGGTCCTCAAAGGGGAAAACATTCCAACAATCATTTGGAATAAGTGGTAAAATTAATGAAAAAGAAAGGTTCATGATACTCTTATTAAAATATGAGAATCTTCATATGGTACAATAATCAATTTAAGAATAAAGACAGAAATAAGACATTATATTATCACTTTTTTTCCATGATCTTCGAAGATAATCTTCTTGATGATACTGTACCCAATATATAGATTTCATAGACTAATTATATGTGTGAAACAAAAAATATATTTAAAATAGGGTTGAATAAATGAATGATGCATCATTTTTACACACATGGAACTATTCGTCCATTAATATACAAAGGAATTGTGTGGTTGAACTTGAGTTTTCCTTATGAAAGATCCTCACATAAAATGATGTCATGTATTTTATTGATGTTCATAGGAACATAGATTCTTTGATCCTATTCAACAAGAATCAGGTTAATATTAGGTTTAGAGGGGATAATGTTTTATAATCCAAAGATGAGATTTTACTTTGAAAGGGTCACTTGTAAAACAGTTTATTTATATTAAATATAAATGATGTTTTTAAATTCCTTTTAGAGTGTGTCGATTTATGTAATAATTTATAGGTCACATAAATTATATAAAAATGCAAAAACTGTTGAATATGGAATTACTAACTATCATGGAGAAAACAATCCCAAATTTCATTTTTTATGAAGAATAAAATAGTCCATTAACCATTTCCATGTGTAGAAAGGAAATGAAATTTGTTAGAATTTATACACAGTAATTTGTCTTATTTTTATGCAACACCCACCATATGTAATAAAAAATACTTTAAACATTTATTGATAATAATGATTTATTTTTCAATATCAATATTTTATATCCTATAATGAAGTTATTAATGAATTTATTATCTATAAAAATGTTGTTGAAAACTAACACGGTCTTAAAAATAAATTCCACATATCTAATAGGGGAAGAGAATATTACATTCCTTAATTATTTGATTATATATAGATTATATAGAATGTGAAAATTCCTTATACACCTCTGTGGTATGGTGTGGATAAGATAAAGTATAACGTTAATGGAATTGATTAATTCTATAATAACATAAGAGTGTTAGGTTTTTCAGAAAATTATTAGAGTACTTGGACCCAAGAGGGTATAGATATGTAAAAGTAAAAATGATAGCATCTTTTGTAGATACATGATTCATTAAATATGATATAGATTCATTTTTAGGTATTGAAATGATTTATTAGCTATTAATATTATTATTTAATCACAAGATTTCTTCTTTGATTAACATACGTGTACCTATTTACCAATTAAAGTCCAAGTAGATGAACCTTGATCAAATAGAAGAATATTATAAGAAGGTATTCCTGATGAGGGTTTTAAATATAAATTACCTCCCATAAACAAGATATATGTATTTGATTTTAATATATAGTTGTTATAAGAATGTAAATATGTTATTGTTACACATGCATTCATTTTTTATTTATATAGAGTTTGACAAAAATACATTCAAATATGTTGTGTCATATTTTAATAAATATCATTAGAAGGAAGTTATAAATGGGGTATAGGAATATATAAATAAGAACAATGCATGGATATTAGTTGGTCCTACATAAGGTCATAACCAATAGGTTACAAGTGGGTATTTACAAGAAAAACAAAAATTGAAAAGTAGAGTTTAAAAATATAAATACAAATTTGTTGACAAAGGGTGTACTAAAATAAACGAATTTAATATATTGATACATATACACTAATTATTAGGTATTATTCAATTATAATTATTATCACTTTTCAAGCATATATAATTTTAAAATTTTATAAATGTATTTATAACAATATTATTAAATGGTAAATTAAATTAAGAAATATTTATGATATAAATGGAAGTATTAATAGTACCTGTAAAGGAATAGAGGATTTGAAAATTAGTGTGATCTGTATATAGTTTAAATGAATGTCCAACAAATTGAATGAGAAATTTGATGATTTAATTTTATCAAATGGAATTTCAATTAACTGAGATGATGAATGTGTTTATAATAGGTTCCAGAATATATATTGTGTTGTTATTTTTATATAAATTTAAAACAAGATAATATTTTTAGTTGATATAAATAATGTAAATATGTATAAGACTATTATTTATTGAAATATTGATATAAAATTATTTGTTTAATTTAATGTCATTTGTAAAATAAAAAATATTAGTGATAAGAGTGTTATTTTTTCATACTCAGTATCATTATATAAAAAAGGTAATAAAGTGGTTCATCCAATTTGAATTTTCAGATATTTATACCCCATATACCACTTAGAGAAGGATTCCACAAAATCCTAGTAGAGTAGTTTCTGAACCCGAATATTAATGAGTTATCATGTTTCTTATCTACTCCATAAAAACACAAGAACCAATATTACATATATTATTTTAAAGTTGAAAAGGTATATAAGTAATATAAATTATGCATAATAGTATGTATATAAAAGGGTAATAAAATATAATTAGTTTAATATGAATTAAAATATATATTATAGTGGAAAAAAGAGGGTGTTGGCGAGATTGTATTAATTCATTATAAATTTCTAATATGTTTGATCACTCTTTAATGATAACGTGGATTTTTATACTTATTGGTAGAGTGATCTCTTGGGGATTAATGAAAAATATATGAATAATGGTATCCATAATTGATTCCTTGTTAATTTAAATAGAATATAATATAAAATAAATGAAATGGATTAGATATATTTAATTATGTGTAGCATTGTTCTGCAGACTGATGTTTGTAGTTTATTTTCGTTATGATTGTCAAGAAAATCTAGATTGGGCATAAAAGGATATTTATAATTAAACATTGAGAAAAATGTTTCCTTGATATACCTATGTGATGAAATTTATTCAAGATGGTATCATCACAATTGAATTTGTTATACTGATCTTGATTTTTTTGGATCTACTAACAAAGGGAATTTCAGCAGGGTTCCTATACAAAAATTCATCCTGGATGTGATTAAATTATTCTTAAACAATTATCAATGATGGGAACTAAACATAATACTTGGAAAATTAGCATATATAAGTTCAATGGAGTATGTTTTATCATATGTTTAATGGAAATACCAAAGTTATATTACATCTATGGAAAATATTATTTGATTCCCAATATAAATGGAAGTTGAGTTTAAAAATCTTCTAGAACCAAGGTAATAATACATATGTAGAATCAATGGAACATTATTTTTGTCACTTATGTTAATGCATGAGTGGAATTTATCTATATAAGGAATTATTTACTATGAAAAATTCATTATAGGATAATTCACACATGGACATAGTGATTTACCGAAGTATTATTTACTTGTTCAAGGTAGTTATCAACTATATATATAATCATCTTTGACTTATCACTAATATATAATATTTCATATATTGAGATATATTTATTTATTCTTGTTATTTCTAAGAGAGTATGATGCTTAGTTTTCTAATATTTTTTTAATATTTTAAAATGGAGTGTTATTTCTGGGTTTTAATGTTTGTTAATATTTTTTTTATTTTTTTTAAAAGGGGATGAATTTTATATTCCGAAATAGAAATTTCTTTGTTGTGGGATCCTATTTATAATGGTGAACATAGTAATCATTATATAAAATGATTATCTGTGGAGAAAAAATACCATCAGAATGGTCCATTAATGTATCCATGGACCCCCATGAGTAATCCAACAAAATAGTGCATTTTCAGTTCACATTTTATTTGGTTCACAAAATAGATTACAGGTTCCTAAAACTACCTATATTTTTAAAAAATATTAAAATATAGTACCAAATTTTGTCTAAGACCAAAAGTGTATGTCTGGTGGGTGGACCTAATTCACCGAATGTTTAGGACTTGGACAGTCAATCACATCAAGCATGATTAAAGAGACACATCCATTTTCCAGTAGTTCCAATCAGAGCTACTTATTTGATTGGGTGTGATTATTACTACATGATAATTTTGGATAATATATACTTATCCATATTATGTGTCTACGCAATTCCTAGGACATGGATAACTTATCTTAAAAGGTATACTATTTTCTATAAAATGGAGTCTCCATTAGAAAAAAATTAATTTTATAATATCCCACACACTTTAATCTCACTCAAAGATTGATATTTCATTAAATCCTCCCAAATGTTTCATGATATATTTGTTAGAAGGTAAAAAATTGATTTTCATCTGTCTCTTGATTTTGAATCATTTTTAAGGTTTAATCTCCACTAGTTCATTTTTTGGTAACAATCCATACATTCATCCTAAAAAATAATTTCTTGCAACCCAGTGCATTGTCAATTAGGTGGGGGGAGAATACACTATTAAATAAAGAGAGATCGTAAATTGACTTGAAATAATCCATCTACTACTATCTATGATAATTTAATACCATTACCAAACAATATCTCAAATTCGAATAGATGTTGTGTGGGGGTTTTAGATCATAGAGGAGGTAAGGAGAGATATTGGTGACATTAATTAGTGGATTGAAGGTGTGCTGAAGAAGATAAATTTGTGAAGGATGAGTTGTGACATTTCATGTGTGATATATATGTGATGCATGGTTCATTGTTAAGATTAAAATTTGTATACCATGTATCAAAAAACTATATATAAATGACCTACTAAGGTGGAGTAATTCTATGGTTAACACTAATGATGGGATATAGAAGATGTGAGAAATTATCTGGAAGCTTTTATGGTGGAGTTATTACGTAACACTATATATGGTGTGTGAAACTGTGGTAGTGGATGTGAAATTGGGAGTTTCAAGATCATTTTTCGGGGGATGATAAGAGTTGCAATTGCTGGAAATAATGTTTAGAGATATAATTTGGAGAAGACATGTGGGAGTTTAATTTTTTTTTCTCATACAATGATTATCATGCATCCCAAATATAAAAAAGTTTTTAGGATAGACTCTTAAATATTATCCACATCAGGAATACAATTAATTGTAAGTGTTGTGATAAAATTAGGGTTTGGTGTTAGGGTAATTATATGTATGACTTACTAGTCCAAAAATAGAGTTTCTATTTTTAAAGAATCATTTGGGATGAGTTATATTAAATTTATTAGGATGATCCTTGGTATTATGTTGATGAGTCCATGGATGATTTCCCCAATTAAATTTTCATAAAAACATAAAAATAAATAAACAATAGATATAATATGTTTATAGTATTTATAAAAATTCATAACTCAGTTAAAACTAATAATATAATCCATTTTTTCAACCATTTATCTTTATTAAAAAATATATGATTTTGTTAATTACAAATATTATTATTAATAAATGATATTTTATCAATAAAATTCAAATAAAAACTGCTAATTTTTTTTTTCATCACACTACGATATATAACTTTTACACTATAAGAAAAAAATATCTAGAATAAATTTTAAAAACAAAAATCAAATGTTAATGTTTTTATAAATTTTCATTTAAATGATTTTTTATTCACCATCCATGAACTATTTTAAAATAGAGTAAACAAGGACATAAAAATGTAAATTAACATGAAATGTAAAATCATTTAATTTTATTGATCAACCTCACATGTAATATAAACATTTATCTTCACTCAAGATAATTATAGATAGAGTTATTATCAGACCTAGAAAATGAATATATAACTATTTGTTTTTAAATTTTTTTATTCTATACTACTTAAGACACTGCAAATAAAATTAATGATGAGGAATTATTAGGTAATTTGTATTGTATTATAGTAGGTCAGTTTGATATGAGAAAAAGAGGTTATAAAGTAGAATATTTTCACTTATATACAATGCATGAAAATACAAGTAAAAAAATGAAGCATACCTCACAAATGTCACCTTATAGTTTTAACTCACACAATATTTTTTTAAATATATGTCGGTATGAGTCAATAAAATGATTTAAAATGATTAATTATATCTATATTATACCATTTTATTTCTATATATGTTTTTTAATATGTATACATTATTTATCTATTTTTATTTTACCAAAAGTTTAACTTATATTTTACTTCTAAGAATAATTAAATGTTCTAAATAGATACAATGAATTTTACTCATACAAATTTTTATTTTAAATTAATAATATTAATAACACCCCCAAAGTCAACATTTCTACCGAATATACAAATGTAATTACCACACCCCACATATACAGTGGAAATAATCTTAAAATTACTTTTAGATTGATGGTAGGTAAGTGAAATATAGACTTAAAATATCATATAATCCTATATGGTCATCCCTCATAATCTAGGGGATTATCAAAAGTCAATTTAAAAGGTGGATCTTAAGGTAAAAATCTTGGACGGATAATCAAATTCATCAATTACATTAAAATAGTTTAATGGGCTCTAAATCCATGTTATTTTTTCATCCCTAGACATAGTTCTACTTGCCTTTATAAGGTTAGCCAATGGAATCTTATTGACGACACTTGGTTTGTTCTCATTTTTACCTTTTATAAAATATATACAAATATATTCTATTTAAATTTTTGTATGGGTGTAATTGATCTTGAAAAACATTAAAATCAGTAAAAACTTATTATAAGCTTATATATAATATTTTTTAATAAATATATTAAAAATAAAACTCAATATTTAAGAAAAACAATTAATTTTAGTTTAATCCAAATAAATAAAATTGTGTTAATTTATCATTTATTTTAAAAAATTAGTGTTTTTTTGTAATTAAATTGAAATAAAATTTATGGAAAATTTTTCAATCATCACTCCTCCGCACATACCTTTTAGACTCTATAAAACAGCTATATTTTTTCACATTCATAAAAGAAAATATCAAATGCGATAGGGTTTAATTTTTTTAAAAAAATTTATTTATCATTCCTCATCCAAGAATTTCATTTAAAGTGAATTAACCCTCTAATACACATGAAAATCAGTTATGAATCTCCATTCATTATCATTTGGTGATCTATATCACATTACATGTCAATGTTATGCTTTACTCTATAGAATTATATATGGAGTTATTATCCCCATTGGTAAATGTATGTAATACCATAATTTTGTAAAAATTTGAATTATCCATAACATGATTTATTGAAAATGAATAAAATCATGAATAATTATTTAGTGGAAGAGTTGTGATTGAAGGTAGGTGAGTTTGATTTGAAAATAACTAAATTATAAAGAAGAGTATTTAATTTTCAATAAAATTCAAGAAAATAAATTTAAATTAATGAAGGAATAATCACTAATAACCCATTAAACAATATTACTCTCACACTAAATTTTATTTTTTTGTGGGTCAGGAGTCAATAAAATGAACTTCAATATGTAATTTCATCTTTTTTTCTCTCCATTCTCTTTTTCATATATGTCTTTTTTCATATGTATAATTTTTTCTCTATTTTTTTTCATGTTCATTTTTTTACACAGACACACACTCAAACACAACACCCCAAGATATATATATATATATATATATATTCAATGTGAATTAAATTATGTAATTAGATATAATGAATTTGATTCATTTCCAATTTTCCTTTTCAATTCCCAATAATGAAAACATAACCGCCAAAACCAACCTTACATTTAATTACTAAGAAATATACACATGAAATCTTTTACCTAATCTTAAATATGACACAGTCATTAAATTATATTTTGTGTGAAGATATGCAAGAGGAATATGGCGGCATCCTAGATCTAGTTCACTCATTAGTAACTAATCCCAATTGTCCACATCCCTTCCTGACCCTCCCGTATTCTAGAGGCTACCAACTAGGAGGGAGATTCTAAGATGGTTTAGTTGGGAGACAATAACCACATAATAAGAGTGTGGCACAATGGTTTACAATAATAATAATATATAGTGTAAATAGTACAAAAAATTAACAATGTAATAATGATTCATCCAAATATAATAAAAAAGTAGATGAAGTACAAAAAATCATATACAGAATGATTTCATGACTGTACGTTATACTGAAAAGAACTATATGGAACCGGAGTAGGATTATATGACATGATATAAAAAATGGAAAATGTAAAAAATCTATATATAATTGAATCATGGAAATAATATCATTTATCCACTCACATTATCTTTCCTAAGTTGAAAACTTGGCATCCAATATAGGATGATTCCCTTTGTCCCTACTAACATCCCAATAGCTTATCTGTGTACCAATGGGTGCCCCCAGCAATGTGTTATATATACTCAATTAGCCACCAACAATGAAATATAGTATAATCCAACCAAAGTATATAAAATGTAATTTTTTTATATAAAAAGTTAAAGTATAAATAAAAATTTTAAATTAGTCAAATCTAGCTCTTTAAGGGTACCATGCTGAAACTACCTTATTCCACATAAGAAGGGATACCTCTGAACATGTGTCTATAGATATTATTAAATATATATAAGTATATGTATATATATACATGAATATATGTATGTATATATATGATGTATATATATAGTTAAATTTATATTTAGATATATAGATACTAATACTATCCCAGACCTGATGCATAACTCATGAATCTATGAAAAGACATAAGAATATCATAAAGTAAGAAAAGATTCCATACTGAAGTATCATGAATCAAAAGTGATGATATTCTTGTGAAAAATAAATCACAATGGAATCCATGACTGAGTATTAGGTTTAATAATGTAATCCAATCCCGAGTATCAAATTTTAAAAGGGGCCTAATTACTAAGTATCATGAATCATAGGGGACTCCATGCCCGAGTATCAGGAATCATAGGGGAAACCATTCCCAAATATCAAATTTAATAATAATTTTCTATCATGAATTAATATAATCTATGATATGGTCTCCAACAAATATACATTTCATTTAGGATCCATGGTAATACCACTTGGAGGTGGATTGGTAACATAAACATTTAATAAGTCATCGAGAATTTCTTAAGTACACTCCAAGAGATGGAAGTAGTCAATGGGGAAATCCTCCAACAAGAAAAATGTGTATTAATAGATTTATAATATTGATAATAATTCAATTTAGGTTAAATCATATTTTTTAGGAAACTCATTGACAATTCAGCATTCTGTATGATGTCGAAATGTATAAGACAACTTATATGTAGAGTAGAATTACTAGAAAATATAAATTATATTGGTAATAGATTCCTCATCCATTATTAACATTAAATCTTATCTAGAAATGAAGATATTAGAGGATGATATGAATTCCATGAGAAATATTGATTATCAGCTTGCATGGATTTATCAATCCACACAGTGAAATAAATAAAGAAAAGAAACAATAGGATTGAATAGCATACTGAGTGGGACTGAACACGATAGATGAAACATGGATTGGAGTCTGACCAGAGAAGATCAATAAATTTCTAGGAAGAAGATATAGTATCTTGAGTTGAGGGGGAGGGATATTATATGAATCTATATGAAATGGTAAGATTTAGTTTATAAGTAATTAAATGGGAAAAAGTAAATTATACCATTTTGTATTAGGATTCCAAGGGTATTTATGACATAAATAGGTTATTAATAATGTAAATCCCCTCATTAAGTTGTCTTCCCCTCATATATTACAATGTAAATTTACATTTCACTTCATATATTTATTTATGAAATAAAATCCCCACTTATAGGGTGAAACCATCTGATGGGGTAAGCCCTAAAAAACATAAAATGTAATTTCATTATTTACATTGTAAGATATACATTTGTTGTATACATTTTCTATAGATAGACTTCTCGTGAAACTTATATCAAGCTATTGATTCCTCTCACAATATCCCTAAAATTCCATTTAGGATATTTTAATAAGTTTTAAACCATAAATAATGAAAATTAGTTATAGATTAACCCAATTTTAATGAATCCATGACTCTGTCAGAATTTATAAACTCTAACCTACCCTCCATAAAACAACTTATCCTAGAGTTTCCTTTCTATGGGTGGTAGTTAATAATCTAAAAATAATTCCATAAATTGAGCATTTATGTTATAATCTCTCTCATTGTTCTCATCATTTACATAGTTGTACATATATATTACCCATACAATAGGACCTGAACTACATCAGGATATCCTTTATGCATATATATGATACAAATTGGATGTTACTCCAAATAAGCATCAAGTTCCTTCTCAAACTCATAAAGTTGAATAACATTAGATATGTAAGAATTAAAATGCCGAAGATGAGAAACATGGAAGATGTCTTCTGTGGCCTGATAACATTAAGGTGACTAAAAATGATAGGGTATCGAATTTACTTTCTCTAAAATCTTGAATGGAGCTACAAAACTAGGTAATATATTTCCCATTCACTAAATCCATTTATTTCCTATCCTAGACAAAATACATAAGAATAATCAATTTCTGACCTTGAACTCCAGAGGTCATCGATGATGATCAACAAAAGTATTCTGCCTATACTAAGAAGTAGTTATATTGTTTTGATAAGATTCATTTACTCAAAGGTTTGTCGAACAAGATGAGGTCCCCGTAGTATTAAATCCCTAACCTCTAACCAGTATAGGGGTTAATGACATGTACTACTCTTTTGGAAATTAAAAGGATCCAACTTTATAATAACTTTTAATATATTATTATAAGAATATTTAGGATGTTGTATGTTATTCAACTATCTCCTCCAAAATCAAGGACATAAGATTATAGAATTTCATCCAATATATGGATCATAAACTAAGATTGGAAATCGGTTTATGGATTTTAGGCTATGTTCATAATAACCTATATACCAAGAGGCATTTTGAAAATCTACTTGAATCATGAGGTGAACCAGGAATCCCTTTTTGTTACAATAGAATAGGGAAAACCCTGAATTCATATAACATCTCTCACATAAATCCTCCCAAGATCATCCTCTAAAAATACCTCATTGATAGGTAAAAAGTATAAAATATTTTTAAACCCATTGAAGATCACCCATACTACATCACTACCTTGATGAGATCTCATAAAACTTTTCATAGCATCCACAGTGATGTCATAACATTTCCATTCCATAATATTAAATGATTATAGAATCCATTCTGGTCTATGGTGTTCCTCCTTCCCCTGCTGACCTGCGAGACATCGAATAATAAAACTATCTATATCTGCTTTCATCCCCAAAAACCAATATTGAATGTGTAGTTCACAATACATCGTGGGAAAACTGGGATTTATTTCCCATGAAGAGGCATGAGACAATTCATTTAATTAATAACGCACATAGGTAGAAACCAAGATGTGTCCACAAAAGTGCATGATTTGATCAATATCAACAATCCAGATAGGTGATGGATCCTTGAATGAAATGCTCTCCTGCATGACCATGTCCCTAGGATAAGAACTATTCCTCATATTTACTATGTATAGAAAAGAATAAGTCACTATTAGAGCTAAAAAAATAGGTTTCTCATGATTCTCATGGGACTCAAAGTTTATTTGAGAAATTAGGTCCATCATTTACCACTCAATACTGGACTCCTAAACTACCATTGTTTGATTCTTATGGCCAATAGAATCAGAAATGGAATTTCCTTTATAAGACCTATAAGAAAGCTCAAAATCCAACAAAATTAGGTATTACACATACCTTAATTATTAATTATTTATTAATGATACATAAATATGTATTTGAAGATCTTATAATCTATGTAAACAATTAATTTCACTCTTAACAAGAAGTGCCTCCAAAATCACAAAGCATGAACCATAATTTCTATCAAGAGATCATGTATCATGTAATTAAACTCATGAGGCCTCAAATGTTGAGAATATTTTACCATGACTCACTCATCCTACCTCAAGATGGATCCCTTCTTGATTATCACTGAATTAGAGTAAACCATATAAATTCTAACTGAAAATCGAAGAATCATGCTTCATGCTTATGTAAATCACACTTTCAACTCCTCAATGACATTTTTATAGGCTTTAGAACATAAAAATAGAACACAAATTTTAGTCGAACCTGTATGAGGAGATGTTAGGCATGAAATTTCATAAATAAAATTCATGTAATAGTGATAAATTCCCAAGAAGAAATGTATGTGAAAGTTTTTCTTGTGTTTTTATTACGAAAATATGACCCTCACCCTATATAGGTCAATTTATACTCTTGTATCTGAGATAATGTGTCATAGTAATTGGACTATTTTGATCAAAAAGGTAAATTTTGTGAATTTATAATAAAACTAATAATCTATTAGTGTATTTAGTACAATCTATATATGTTTGGCTTAGTATAGTCATGTATGATAATACATTCTGATTTCATTCATGAAGACCACCAAAAACAAATCCAGATATGGGTGGAAAACATCATTCATCAGATCCATGAAAATTGTGAGCAAATTCATGAGACATAATAACATCACTAGATACTCATATAGTAAATATCTAATATGGAATTATATATTTGGTATGTTTAATGGAATCTCATGAACATGGTGATATATTTAAATCAATTAAATCCTGGAGAAAACCCAAGAATCTTAGAGCTCATAAAAAGTTCATCTATATGTGGTAATGGATATCTGGTCTTCACTATAAGCCGAATAATTTTTTGTTAATCCACACAAATCAAGAGGGTACCATATTTATTATTTGAGGAAAGGATAGGTGAATCCCCCCAAAAGGTACCGGGTCATATAAAAACCTTCGCTTTTATATCCTCTAGTTTCCTATTGAGATAACACAACGCCTTAATAGCCATCATATAGAGAGGAATGGATACTGGGGTTTCATTGAGTACCATTTCAATAGTAAAATCCACCTCTCTATGTGTAAGTATTTGATAGAAAATTTCAAGTAATAAAACCCTAAAATGATCTACTACATGTGGGAAATCACATGGATGAATTCCCTAATCACTAATAAAATAACAAGTGATTTGGTATTTAACTCCACCCAAGAGATGATGCTCTGCTCTAGCTCAAATAAACCAAACATCCCATTCACCCCATGAATATAGGTAATGCCATTAGGTTAAGGTAAATACACCCTCCAATGATAACAATAAACATTATCATTAAAATAAAAAAATATTCCATTCTTAGTATGATTTTGAAACCCATTATCTTGAGTACAAACATGTGTTATAGGAATTGATAACCAACTATTTTAAGGGTAAATTCCTTACAACTATGTGAACTATTAGATCAGATTTGTAATGGTGTGTCAAGAGTCATTATTCCATAGAAGTAATCTATAACTAGGATCATACAATACATAATTTTGACAAACATAAAATAATGAAAAGAAACTATATTGGATAAGGAAAAAAATAAAGTAGAGGCCTCTGGAATAGTACATCAAAATATAAAAGGAACAGATCTCTATTTCTTAAGGGTAGGATGCAATGTGTAGATACGGCCACATCTATGGCCCCAATATACAACATGAATACCTTGGGAAGGACCACCATTCCAACTCTATAAATCTTCAGTTGGGATACCTTATATACAACCACATCCTTGGATTGATTAGTCGGTAGTACTCTAGATACCTACATGGAGAGGTACTACTAATCCAAATCCTAAAGGAGGTGCTAATAAAGATCTTATCATAATACACACATATCAGAAGGTCCTTCTCATGTGACTAATATTACAAAACATAATGTAACTTATACATTCAAAGGGGTCTTTAAAATACTGGATCTTCTTATTCCCTAGCAACTAGTACTAATGGAATACCACATAACATTCGATATTTTTATTTGAATATATATTCACTAGTATGTAGACTCAAAGTGACGATTCTTACTAGAATTCTAACTTCTTCTTTATAAAATTGTTGAACCCTCATGGAATGATCCATTGGATTCCCTCATGTTTTTAGTGATGATGGCCCAATTTACTCTCTCAAAAAATGGTAGTCAATAGACAGAAAATCAACCATGATTAGTTGGTGCATACATGCCCATCATTGGACTATATATATTTCATCAACTCATCACAAGAAGGTCGACTAGAATTGAAGATCGATGAAATAGGATAAATACTACATACTAAACATATCACATTGTTATAGGTGTGTAAACTCGCTAGCATTGGGATCTATTAGTTTTGGGGGAAGTAGTAGTCATAAAAGACTAGCTGAATGTATTTCCAGACCATACCCTAATAACGACCATCCTTGGTGATAACACCCCACCATTTCTAAGTGGAATAACATAACAAATAAGTTGTGATCTTAAACCTCCTCTCTGTTGGTATCTATAGATGTTACAATATTATCTTAATGGCCTCCAGCCCTAACATAGTAGCCCAGGAGCCACCATCATCTGAAAAATTAGATGGTTCATGATACTAGAATTATCGCATCAGCTCTTCCATAGTAGGTGAAGGCCACTAATCTTTATTCCTAGAATATATAAACCGTAGTAATATCTCTCATTATTGAGCCCTGTTTCCAAAATTTCAAATATCATGTGGTGCTTCAGGAGGCACTGCATGAGGAAATACTGGTTCCTCATGGCCCACCACTTATAAAAGATACTCATTTCCACCACCTTGAACAAGAATCAATGATTTA
Source organism: Viscum album (assembly GCA_963277665.1). Classification (NCBI taxonomy): domain Eukaryota; kingdom Viridiplantae; phylum Streptophyta; class Magnoliopsida; order Santalales; family Viscaceae; genus Viscum; species Viscum album. The sequence continues at coordinate 2,023,237,833 of OY728127.1, forward strand.
TTGGTTTTATAGCTCAAAAATTTTCAAATTCATGCCTAAAATAATAGTTAACATTACATAGGATCATAAATATTATAATTGGACAATTACTCACCTTCCTATATAAGTTTCACACCCCACTACTAGCACCTAATGTCAATTTTAGGTGATACAAGAGATTATATAGGTCAGAGGAGGAACTATTTTCTAACCACTAATATTTCTAGGTTTTACTAGAGGTCTCACATCATATAGAAGACGTCCTAGAATATAGAGAGTGAATTATATGGTACAGTGGAAGAAACTCTTTAATTTTAAATTAACATCCCCATTTAAAGATAACCATATATTTAAGAATTTAACTTCAATTTATTTTGCATTCATATATATGAATATATTTATCATTGTCTAGTTATATGATTAATAATTCCAATTTTATAAAGGAATAATCTTTATATGTTTAAATTGGAACATCATGTAATTGTGAAGTGACAATGACATCAATTATTATGATGTACTAGGTCATACATAATAATATGATTAGATGAATTTTCATTCCACATTAATAGAAATACTTTCTATTTAAATTTAAAGTTGGAATTCATGTAATCAAATAAACTAACATTTTATCTCATTTGAAATATTTTACCTAGATCCAATACAACATAATTAGATAATTAAGGTTCCCTCATCAAGATATATGGGAAAACAAAATTTATGTTAATGAAAAAACTTTAATTAATCAAAATATTTTACACCTATAAGAAAAATTAGTAGTTTTATGAATACCACTATCATGAAAACAGTAATATGTAGTAGGAAGTTCATGTTGAAATATAAACATGGCATAGAATGTTCAGGAAATATGAATAATAATGTGCCAAAATGATACATGATTAATTCCCCTTCTCCTTACTATGCTAAGGGAAATTTTGAATAAATAATAAATATTACAATAATAAATCCACAAATAATGTTCATCACCCAATAGTGAATTCAATACAACTGTAATAGGCAAAAAATGAAATAGTAATATCCCATTCCTGGTAATTTGGATTTTCCCTATACATTGGATATCTACTCCTAGGATTAATCTCATTACTGAATTCTGACACAATAAAACTCTCTAGTATAATAACCCAATAGTGATAAAAAATGAAATTATGGATATAATACCACTTCGTAATTTAATATAGATGTTTCCCACATATGTAATAAAAAAATGGGTTTCCACATTGACTCAAGAATTCCTCCCTATATGCTAAGGTCTCCTAACAAGAATCAAGGGTCTATGATGATAGAATGGGGAGACTATACCCTCCTGATCAGAGTTTAGAAAACCTTTTTACAATAAAAATAAGTAGAGGAATTATTATAACAAATGAACAATAAAAGAAATAGTCATTCATATATCACAAACAAGTTGAAGAACCAATATCATATACACAAATGATACCATGTATGTACGTTGTACAAATTGAAATACATGAAAGTGGAGATGATTGAATATACAACATGTGATAAAAATTAAAAATGACCAAAATATATCTTTAATAAAATTGTAATAATAAGTTTGGTCCTAGTATCCTATACATCATACTATAGAGAAAATCATTCATCATAAGTTATATGCTTCCATTTTTCTCAGCCTTCACCCATAATGTTTGGATATTCACCAACTGGTAGACCGAAAAGGGTGTTAGATGTAATCAGTAGGCCGCTGGTAATAAAATTTACTTTAATCAAGAGATTTTAGATAAAATTATTATGTCAAGATATAAAAATGTAAAATAAAAATGAAAGTATAAACGAGTCAAATCTGGATCCTAAAGGACACCAGTATGACACAACCATCTTCAACATTAGCATGGATACCTCTGAACATGATTCCATAGAGACATATATATATATATATAATTATATGTGTATATAAATATATTTAGACATGTATGTATAATATATATATATATATATATATATTTACATATATATATCCATATATATAGATAATAATACTATCCAATACCCTAGGAATAACTCAGGCATCCACACATAGTCGTAAGAGTCTCATAAAAGAAGAAGTGTTCCATGATCGAGTATCATGAATCATAAGGGATTCTATACATGGGAATCACATTTAATAAGAGATTCAATTCAATTGTATGAAAAATGAAAAGAGTCACCATGTATTTATATCAAATTTAATTAGGGCCACCATTCCAAAGTATCATTAATCATAAGGGATTCTATCCACCATTATCATGAATCATAACACACACCATGCCCAAATATTAAATTAAATAATATCTTCTTATCACGCTTTAATATAAATCAAGATATTGTCTCTAACGAATCTAAATTTCATATAAGATCAAATTGAAGTCCACATAGAGGGTATTTGGTCATATTATTATTCAATAAGGCATGACTCATTTCATAAGCACACCTCAAGAGGTGAATAAAGTCAAAGGGTACATTCTCCACTATGGACAAGGTGTGTAAATACATTTCTAACATGGTTAGAAAAATTAAATTTATGTTAAATAAATTTTTCTGAGGAAAAAGATGTAAATTACATCATTTTAGACAATGACCCAAGAAATAAAGCAACTAAAATTTTGGGAAAGATTACTAGACTACCAACCTTATCTTGGTGGTAGATTCCTCACCCCATATTAGCCACTAATATGTAACAATATAAGATAAATAAGAAGAAATGGAAAACAACCTTAAAAAAGGGAATATCATATTTGATGGATTATATAATTTTATACGAAGTGATAAGTGAAGAAAAGAAACAAGATGATAGACATAAATACTGAGGGTACCCAACATGATGTATGCCACATGAATCAGAGTCCAATTGGGGAAGATAACTCAATGTCTAAGAAAATGGAAAATGAGCTCAAGTGGTGGGAGAGGGTTGTTATTCCAATATAGAATAAAAGTGAGGTTTTATTATATAATTAATTACTTAGAAAAGAAAAATTCCTATAGTTAATAATAGGTTTCCTATAGTATATAGGCTTCAAATATGTGATTAATACTATAAATACCCCTATAATATGTATGCTTGAAATTGATTATGGTGTATATATACATTTTAAACCATGAACTTATTTAGGAAATGAAATGATCTCTTAAAGAGACATCCCAACTTATGGGGTAATCCCTAAAAAAATTATGGCATAAATTCTTTATTTACATCATATGATATATATTTATTGTATAAATTATCTATAAGAAGACTTCTCATAAAACTTGTCTATGGTCACTACTTCTTCCTAAAATCACCCAAAAGTCCACCAAGGATCATTTTACATGCTACAAACCAGAAAAATAAGAACTAAGAGAGGGTTTAACCAAATTTAAATGATTCCAAACCACTCTAAAAACTCAGTAACTTAAAAATATAGTCTTAAAATGTGTATTGAACCTATTAGGTCATCCATGGTAAACTAAAGTCATAACAAGGATTGGTGTAAAAGGTGGGTCTCTAGGAAAAAAAATCATCAAGTCATCAAATGCATCAAATACTTTGAAAACATTTAACAAAATCCCAAAATATTTTCCCTTCATTTTCTTGAGGAACATTTGAATATCCTTTATAGGGATATTACTTATGTTCGGGTAGATGAGCCCAGTGTTGACAACTATTTTTTCATTAATAAAAATATATATAATTTCACTCGAATTTTTTTGATGGTAATAACTAATCATGTAAATGTTTATAGGTAATAAATATTGAATAAAATCTGGAGTCCAATTTTTTAACTAAATTATTATCCAATTAAAAAAATATTTGATAAATTAAATGGCCAATTCCATTTTATTCCAAAACACTAAAAAAAATTTGATCTGAAATTTTAGTGAATAAAAATGATGTGATTTTCTCAATAAATTTCAAAAAAAAATGATGGAAAAATTATCTCTAATTACTCCCCATATTTACCTTTTACACTAGTAAAAAATATATATCCATGTTTAACTTAAATAATCAAAATCAAATTTTTTAAACTTTTAAAATTAAAAAAATCGATTTATCATGACCCATTCATGGATTTTTTTAAAAGGTAATAAAAAGTCTTATCCACATGAAAATTAAAATTGAGTCTCCATTCATTCTTATTTTTTTTCTACCTCAGTTCTAATATAAATATTATTATTTAATCAAAATAATTATAAATGGAGACTGGATTATAATTGGAAAATTTATGTTTCAACAAAAGCGTCAAAAAAAAAATAAAATTATCCAAATTATGAGGCATTGAAAAATAATTCCATCATGTGGAATTTTCAAGGTATTTTTGGGGCTTAAAGCAGTAGAGTTTTATGTGAAAATCACCAATCTAAAAAGATGAATAGTTACTCTTATATATAATACATGATATTTCAAGTAAATGCATGGAGGATACCTTTCTAAATTACACCTATTAAATAAATATCCCATACTAAAATTATTTTGATGAGGTCCATGAGTCAATAAATTAATGTAAGATGTCTAATTCAATCCTTATTATCCTCTTTCTATTATTATACATGATCTTTTTTCATATGTATACAATTTTTTTTTATTTTTGTTCTATAGAATTTTTTTCATATATATATATATATTGTAGAGAACCAAACTACTATTATATATATTGTAAATCTTTATACATAATTATTCATTACATAACATAATGAACCATGCTAAAATCGTATTGGTCTAGTGCCTTTGGAAACTTGGATATTTAATCACCCGGTTTATAGGTGAAGTACATCATCTCCCAATAAGTTCATCAAAAACAAAAACCCTTATTATAAATTTCATAAATAATATATTTCTTTATAAATTTGGGATAGGAAACATAAGAAAGGGTAAGATCAGATGCTGAGTAATTGAAAACAATGGAGATATCAACATAACATGATCACAATGGTATGAGAAAAAGAGTATAACATTTGAAAAACATACAATGCATTTCATCGATCAAAAATAAGAGTAATTGATTAAATTAGAGAAATTTATAATCCATTAATAATAATGAAATCAATGAACATTATCCATGGGAAAATAAAATTTTAATAATAAATAGATTTTTGGGAGATACATAACCATAAAAAATTACTTTTTTTAGCCAAGATTCATTAAAAAAATATCATGGTTGAATTGTTTCACACCCCAAACCGTCATTGTATTCAAGGCCCACTCCCAAGAAAATCATAGTATATAAATTCCCATACAGTACTAGGTTCACATTCCACTCTAGTAATATTTATCTAATGAGATATAAATCTTTTTCCAATGCATTGGGCGGTGATATAGGTCCCACTCATCATATAATCTATAAATTTTTGTGACACAATATCATAAACTATTCATCAAATTAGAACCCATGAAAATTAATCATTTTCATAAATATTTCATCTTATCATAGTCCATATAAATGAAATAGGAATCATAAAAATTTCATTATTTCATCATAGTGTAACCTTTGGAAAAAGGAATCAGTTTCTTAAACATATTATCATCATATTTATAAAAAATAAAGATAAAGAATAAGGTTGATATCCTTGGATTATAATAGTATTAAATATTATGTAACATAAATTTATGGAATCATATATTGAAAGTTATTTTTAAATATCACTTGGGAAATTTACTGATGAAAATAACCCTTACAGTTGGATAATCAACTTTTAAAAATAAAATATCGCATAACATTCTGTAAATACTTTTCTTTGGAAATATCCTTGGAAAACTATAAAGTATTCTATAAAAAATTCAGTGTTCATGATGGTGAAAAATTATGTTCAGGAAATTCATGTTAATTAAAATTTTCTATTTAAATTTTAATTGAATGTCACAAGTACTACATTTGAAAAATGCCAAGTAGAATCCATGAATTTTAATTTATATATAACACATGTGTAATATTAAAATTCACCACTTTGGTATCTTTTGAATCATAAGACCCATGACTGAATAACATTAAATTAAACTTTTTATATCTATATAATAAATAAATTAATGATATAAAATGTAAAAGGGGTTGTATATACACCTCTTAAAGGAATATAGGTGAATAATATTACATATGCCCCAAGGAATCCTATTTGGTATGAAATTCCCTTACCTCGAGTTTTGAATTATATCATACATTTTAGAACCTCATGTATAATAAATATGGATTTATAATACAACTATTACATACCATACTCACATATATCATACTATATATTATTACCCTATTACCTTTTATTACCTATTTTTAACAATTACACCTAAAAATCACGTTTTGAGTAATAAGTGTTTTGTTTTTTTGTTTGTTTTGAATTGGTAGTTGTATTAAATTTAATTTGATCATAGTTACATAAAATATATAATATTACCCATGATATTAATATCATATATATTCATTATATATGTATTTAGATTAATTAATAAATAAGAGAGATAGAAAATGAATTGCACTATTCACGGATATATTAAGTCGTACATACACATGGATGTTGCTTCCATTTTCATTAAGGAGGGAATAAAATAATGTTCAATAAAATATGAAATTTATATAGTAATTACTATTGTATATATATCACATACATTTGTTAAAATTATCTATACGATTTTTTTATTTAATCAATGCATAACGCATGGAATAAGAAATGAGTTTTATAAAAATGTTGTCATTATAGATAAAAAACAACGAGTGACATAATAAGGATGTAATAATCATTCCTTTTACCTAGTAAATCTCATGTCACATCAAGGGATGTAATCTTAGATGGAAAATTATTTTGAAAGATCACTTGGGACATTTATTGAGGAAAAAACAATTCCACTTTGAAAATAAACATCTAAATACTCAAATATTACAAAATGTTGGGGAAATATTTTTATTTTAAAATTTAGATGGAAAATTATTATTTATTTTTTAAAATATTTAGTTTTCATAAATATTGAAAATACCGTTAATTCCATAATTGTTAAAAAAACATTGCTTTTAGATTTTTTGTAACAGTCCAAAGTACCTTCTTCTAAAAACCACAATAATTTTAGTTTAAATTTTTTTTGTTAAAATTAAACAATTGGTAGAAATATATTTAACAAATATTTAGATAATAATGATAACATTATTTTAATAATTTATTAACAACATTGACATGGAATAAAAAGTATTTTTAACTGATGAAATAAATAAGGATGATTATTTTATTAGAAACATTATTTTGAAAACTTGTGTATATAAGGAGTGAAAAATTAAATTAATACATGCATTATCATGAAATAATAGGAGAGTGAAATTAATGATTTTATTAAGATACATATCCCAATATTTCATCCTTGGTAGCATAATCATAAATAATCTAGATAAACAATGAGATTGTATCATAAAACATTTACCACTTTGGAATCCTTTATGTAATACAACCCTTGAGAGAATCACAGTAAATTAAAAATAAAATATAATTATGATAAATAAATTCTATATATAACAGGTCAAATGGTATATATACACTCCTCATAATATTATATATCTGTATAACGTAGAATATGTCATAAAGAAGCCAATTCGAGATGAAATTCCCTTACTATAAGTCTTGAATTACTCCATACATGTTCAAAAATAATGTATATTATATATATGTTTATTATAAATCTTTTAAAAAATCATAATATTGTGTATAATATCATATATTATTTACCTATAACCTTTTATTACCCATTTATTAACAATTTAATTTTCAAATCATGTTCTAGGTAATAACTGCTTCATTTTTTTCAGTGTGTTTTTATTTATTATTTCCATTCCATTTAAATTGATAATGGTTCCACCATCCAAAAAACAATTACCATTATATAAATATTTTAAATATTAATTATATTTATTTTATAATGCTTCATAAATGTTGATGATTGAAAATAAATTACACCAATCAGGGAGACAGTAATCCCTGTGTACGCATGAACGTTGTTTATATTTTCAGGAAGGATGAAACAAAAGAAATGTAAAAAAATATTTCAACATACTATAGTCATTATAATTTCACATAGATGACATATATTCATTAAGTATTCACTCATTACCTTCCAGGTAAAGTTTATGTGGAAAATGAATCCCATCACTTTATGAGGCACTAGTCCCCCATACACCCGGATTAAATTATCGTATACCAAAGGAATGGAAAAAAATGTATATATGATATCATAATTCTATAAGAATAATTATTTCATAATATAAAGAATATCTTTTAAATCCATCATTATAACCATCCATGTGAGGTGGTGATGGAAGACAAATTACATCGGTACATGAGGCGTTAGTCTTCCATATACATGATCGATAGTTTTGTTTACCATTTGATAAAGAGGAGGTGGATATAAGATAATAAATTAACAAAATTCAACATTTTTATATGGGATATAATGGTGTTATTATATAATCATATTTTGATAATATTTTTAGGAGGATTAAGAAGAAATAAATCAAAAACACAAGTTTATGAATCCTGGTCTTCTTCAGACAAATTCTTTAGGTTTCCACCAGAAGTCTTCATAGGAGGGTTTAATAAAAAATATATGGAATATAAGACTTGATTATAGAATTAGGAAATATACTTAGGCAGTTATTCACTGAAATAATGGATTCGAGACCTCTTAGTAGGATAGGAGAGGTGGGGACCTTTTATAAACAGGGGAGGGGACACATTTCGAATTTCGAAAATGAAAAAAGCATACCCATGTTAGAAAAATGAGAAATGGATCTAAAAGTGGTTAAAATTGAACATTTTATTATATAAGAATGAAATATGTATATAATATATAAATTCTATATGTTTTCAGGTTATTTTGAACTATATTTGTTAGTTTAACCCATGGTAAACCAATTTTAAACTTAACTAGAATAAATAATTTTTAGTATTTTTACATTAGATTTTGACCAAAAAATAATTTTCCAATATTATATAATTTTAATTATGATTTTTAAAAATATTTTATCCATTTACCCAAATTATATTTATAAACGTGGATAAATATAGTATAAAATTAAACTGTCCTACTTGATGAAAATGTAGTTTTGGAAGAGAAATTTTTCATAATTACTAAATCTTTTAATATCAAAAATCAACATGAGTTAAATTAAAATAAACTATACAAGTTTAATAATATCATTATTAAAAGAATTAATTTTAATATATTTTGAAACAAAATTTTAGACTTTTTAGATTCATAAATCTAAAACGAATTTTTTTAATAAAAATTAGTATTTTTTTCTATTCATTAGAAAATTAATATTTTTTTTTGGAAAAATATAATGTAAATTTCAAATTTTTATTGAAAAAATGATGATAATTATTTTATATAAATTTTTTAAAAGTTTAAAATTTTAATTTAATTATTTTCCCACAATGAATACAAATTATTTTTTTGGAAAAAAGTATTTTGGAAGAAAATAACCAATTTACTAAAAATAAAGTACATATTTATAAATGTAATTTTTTATATGGAAAATTTATACTTAATTGTAATTTTTTGGTAATTAATATTCATACAATCATGTTTCATGACTATATTATAACAGTTATGTGAAAATAATATTATTAATAGTAAATTATGGTTCTTTAAAACTCATTTTTTCATGTAACAGAAGCTATCAAAAAATTAGATTTATTTGAAAAAGATATTTAATAAAATTTGACAATATTAGAAACCATGACACACAAACCCACACTCACACAAATATATATTATTCAATTGTAATGAGATAAATTAAAGAGATTTAATTAATGTGACTCATTTTTGTTTTATTTTTTAATGCCAAATACTTATAATACTACCCTCACAATCACCTATACATATAATTCCTCCTAATGATACACATGAAATGATATTCTACCCAACTTATACATTAAATAAATATGTAATTATATTTAAAAATAATATATTTAATGGAAATTTCAACATAAAATATTTATAGAACCTATAAGGTCATTCATGGTTATCTAAGGGCTTAACATGGATAAATTGAAATGGTGGATATCAATGTAAAAACTCGGTTAAACAATCAAATGCCTAAATTAAATTAAAAAACATTTTGTAGTTTAATGCTCCTATCCCTAGTCATATATGGGCATATGTTGTCTATGATTTACTTTCCTGGTCTATGAGGTTATTTTGACGAGCCTGTAGTTGAGGTTTTTTCCCTTTTTCAAATAAATATATTTTTATTTGAAAATTTTAGTGGTAAGAATTAATCTTAAAAAACATGAAAATTAATGAAAAATAAATATAGTTTTCTATAAAATATTTTAAAAAATCATAAAATAATTAATAAAAGTTAATGTATGGATATAATATATTTTTATCATTTTAAAACACTAAATATGTGTCAATTTAAATTTGAATTAATAAAAATAAGATTTTATTAATGAAATTGAAACAAAAATTATGGAATATTTGGCTCTCATTACTCCCCCACACATACAATTTGAAAAATATAAAAAAAACACATTCTAGTCCATTTTAAACAAAAAATAAAATGCAGGGTTTGTTTTATTTTTCATATGGATTTATTTATCATGCCCTATAAATTATTTTTTTCGAAGCTGATGACCCAATCATCCAAACTAAATAGAAATTAATATATCATTAATTCCAATTTTTCAATCTACTTCCCACACAATTTCAATGTAACTATTTACTCTAGGGAAACATAAATGGAGTAATACTAAAATGCTAAAAAATATGCATCACTATAATATTGTAAAATTCAAATCATATAGAATGCATGAAATTGAAATTTAATTCATTATTTATGAATTATTATGGTATATTCTATATCTTAATTTTCATGAGTTAGATTTCAAAATCACAAGTTTAGATTTAGGAGGATTCACTCATAAATACCATCCATGAAAAATTGTTAATGAAATAAAGGATACCTCACTCATGTTCCCCTAATATTGTAAATAAAACACTATAGTTATTTATACATTGATCATGAGTCAATAAAATTGAATAAAAGAAGTAATTATATCCTTATTCTTCCTTTTCTATTTTTATATATGATTTATTCATATATATAATTTTTTTATGTACATTGTTTTCAAGGTTAAATTAAATGATGTATATAAATAAAATGGATGTTAATCAGGCCAATTTTCTACTTGAATACCCAAAAATACTAATACAACCATCACAATCACCTGTGTATGTAATACTACAAAATGATACCCACGAAACAGAATTACCCTACTCATAAATTTGAAATAATCACGGAATTATATTTATAGTGAAGGCCGGTAAGAGAAATATATGCCAAAAAAGTGTCATTAAGATGAATGGAAATACACTATAAACATATAGATTATTATGTATTATTGTAAAATAACGGTCTTAAGGAAAAATGATGAATTAACCAAAAAATTATATAATTATTTTTAAAACATCTATTGATCTCCAAAAATTAGGGAAATAATAATCATATGTTGTAAATTTCATTTGAAAATTTTTATCTCATAAATTGAAATTGGTTATTAGGAAAAATATATAAAAATATAATACTTATTTGGATATGAAATAAAATTTTTAAGTGTCACTCATGGCTTAGATTCTCAATATTTAACCAAAAATCATGAAAATGGTTGAAAATTATTACTATGAAATACTAAAAACATATCTGGAGTCAATGAAAAATAACTTAAGATCAAAATTATGAAATAACAGATAAAATTAGAATAGAAGTCAAAAAATTGTTTGGATATGTACTTTAACACTATCTAATAAAAAACCCTTAATAGAAAAAATGTAATGAAAAAATAATCACATAAAAACACACTAAAAATTTTAAAACATACAAAATATAATTTTCCTTTATAACCATAAATAATTGTTATAATGTCTCATCATTAATATTAAATGATTTTCATTTCATTTATAATAGGATACGGACTACGGAAACCATAAATGTAAAAAATATATAAACAACCAAAGTTATATGCAGTGAGGTCACAAAAAATATTCTATATATTCTCCAAATTAGTGATATGAAAATTAAAAATGCTTGAAAATTATTGTAATTTAAAACTAAAATAGAAATTCATGAAAACTGAAATAAATGATGGGGTTTCTTCTAAGAAACAATAAATTTATATAGGACATTGATAAGAAGTACCAGTGGTTATCCATAGTAAAAAATATAGTTTTATATTCCCAATAAGTTATAATCACATATGAATATTCATTGTTTATATGAGGAAGCACCAAAAATGGAGTCCCCTGAATGAAAATAAAAATATCTCATTCCTTAGAAAGATAAGAAATAAAATATAGAAAGGTGGAGGGAAACAAAAGATGTGGTTCCCTATGAAAATTATTATATCTTCTAATGATTGGTGGTGATTCAAAACCAGTGCTACCATAAGAAAAACTCCAAAATTTTAACTGTGGAATAATGTTTGTAATTTTTTGATACGTAAGAACCCATAAATCAATGTATTCGGACTTAGAATACAGAACTACAACCCATATATGCACAAAAATTACATCCTTATATACTAATGCGAAACTCTACTCATGGAAATATGTAAAAAAGTGGAAACAATATCATATAAGTATCAACAACAAGGGATTTTATATGGTTTAGACATTATTCATTGATCCATTTAAAACATAGATATTAATATTTAATTTATTTAATTGTTATATAATCCAAAAAATAATTGGTAAATTCACCATTATATGTTATCCCAACATGAAAATTTATAATAGTTACCATCATGTCACCTATTTTCCCCACATTTTAAAATTCATGGTTGACCCATTATTGTTCATGTACATGTTCTATTTCCCATAAGTCACCTTACGACATGACATATTTATGGAAGAACTATACAGGCAATTATAAAAATAATCTATAATTATTCATATTTATAAATTGGTAATATAATTCTATAAATATTATATAAATCTATTAAAGTTATAATTAAATGAATGTTACTACCAAACCCCAATTATTCATACACTTCCACTTGAACACCTATTTTCAAAAAACAAATTCCTTTAGACCTACCTTCCTACTACCAGTATCCAATGTCTCTAATCCTTCTTAAGAATTAATTTTTTAGTTTAAAGTTACACCCTCCATAGGTATATTATAGAATATAAAATTTGTCTTCACATTTTCGTAATAACCTATTACCTGAGGACTGTATTCAAGGATTCAGTCTATCTTTTAGACTTAGCTTAATTTAGGTTATTCATTATTTAGTAGAAACTATCATTATTTAAATTCCTCATTCCATCCGTTCATGTCCCAATAAGGAATATTTACACTTTAGATGTTTCTAGATTAATATCATGGAGAACATGTTCTTGGTATTCTGAATTTCTATAATCTTCTGTAGCTCTATCACCACATCCCTTAGTATATTCAAAGTGAAATGATACATAAACTCAATATTCTTTATATATTTTTAATAAATATTTTTTAAAAAAATTAATTTTTCTATAAAGACCATAGAAAAAAACCCACTTTCCCAAATTCTTTCAATATTGTTTAATAAAAACTTAATTTAAATCAATTTAATCTATATTTTATGACCACCATATACTCTGATTCTATTATAAATAATGCTACAACTGATTTAAAATTATATATCCAACTTATAGTTATTCCATTGAAGGTAAAAAATCATTTTTCACTCTTACATCCATCCATGTCCCCTCCAAATTCCACATAAACATAGAAAATCAATAGATCATCCATTTTTAAACACAATCATATATCTCTTAATCCATTGAGATATTTGAGGATCTACATCCAAAAATATCTTTTTTACTTTACTAGATTTTCTATAAAATAATTAAAAACTCCAACTATTTATGTAATTCCCAATCATGTATGAACTATGTTATATATCCAGTAATTAACTACTGGTTAAAGCATAAATTTCACCACTGAAAAAGGTTAATATTATATTTTACTTCATACAATTAGATAACTTGATGAACCTGGGAAATAAGATTGATATATGTTAATATCTAGTTATTTTAATCATTTTGATGACTTTATATATATTTTAATTATGTGATAAATATTTATTTATTTCAATCTATTTCAATAATAAAACTAAAAATCCTCTTCGCTTCCATGAGACCATTCATTTACATACTTTTAAAAAAGTTAGTTTTCACCTCTTGAATCTATTTTACTTTTATACCTAGTAGGGGCATATCATTCATGTACAGTAGAATGATGTTGAAACCCCGATTCTTGTAATCCTTCATGTAGAAAATATGGACTCAGTTAGTAAGGGTAAACCCATTTTGTTCCACATATGAATAAAACTTCGATTTTTATTTCCTTGACACCATCTTAAAGACTTAATGGATTCAAATTATCTTGTAAATCGAGACATTAATTCATTTGTTCATAAAACCCTCCAATTACTTTATAAATATATCCTCCTCCGAATCAAAAAAATGAAAATACATATTGACATTCATTAATTATAGATATTGAATTCCAAAATCAATAAAACACAATAGCATTTGGAATGTTGTGTGTTTTCAAATGTAGATGACAATTTTAGAGACATCCACTCCTTCATTTTTCTTATAAATTTTGGAATTAAATTGGCCATATACTTATTTATACCATTAGAATATACTTTTAATCAGAAAACCAATTTTTAACCCTTTATTCATATATTATATATCCTTTATCTCATAGGATATAGTTTTATGTAATGAATACATTTCAACTTTTATGGACAACCCTCCCATTATAGAATCACCAATACTCATTACTTATTCCGGGATACACTTCTATATTCTATCCATAAATATAGATTAGTTTAAATCAGTTACACCACATTAAACCTTTCATTGGATCCTAATAATACCCTGAACAGAACCTATGATTATATACTTTTTAGAATCATTACTACTAAAATTTCTCCCCCCAAAACTCCCATGTTTTATATTATATCTTACACCATTATAAATTCAACCTGTATTTAATTACTATAAGAAAAATACCTAAATTATGATCTATTGATACATTCATTCCAATAAACATGTTTATGTTCAATCTATTATTTGTTTTCAGATCCACGTTTCACCAAGTTTTTATATATTCTTATTTCATTCTTATTGAAGAGATCAATTTTCATTCTGAAGATCTTATAATTATGATTATCGCCAAACAGAAATCTAATGTTATTATGATCGTACCAAATAAAAAAACATGATTAGGAATTCGAATAATGTTTGTCCCCATACTTGGTATCATCATGTAAATTCACGAGGGATCAAAAAAATATAGGAGGGATAACATTACCAGTTTTTTGGACCACATATTTTCCATAATATCATACTTCAATGGTCCTAATGTTCTTTTTTTCTCAAGATAAATTTAATAATTTTAAGCATTTAGTAAAAAATCCACGGCTATCATGAAATATAGTCTCATGATCCAAAATTTATGATTTATTTACTAGCTAATTTACTATGATATACCATTCTATATATATAATTTTATGAAAAATCATCTTACAAAGGATTCATTTTCTATGGTAAAACCACCGTAAGTCCTTATTTTTATGTTATTTATCATTATTAATCCTTAAACACTTATTATTTTATCTATTATCCTTATCCACTTGGGAAATCCAACAATTAGACACATAAAACACCTAATATCTTTAATAAATGATGTAATACAACATATTCATTTTTGAGTCTCTAAAGAATATAAAAATGAGAAATGACCCACAATGACAATAGAGAGATGAATTCCCCAAGACTCTTATATACATGTGCAATAACATTTGATAGTTAGGGGTCCTTTAATTTTTGATAAATTAAAACTACCTCTACTATCTATTGATAATACTCACACAAGATCTATATAGATACCCAAGCTTATCATACATGATTATTAAATAATTTCCGATGAAAATTCATCACATTAAAAAATTATATGCCTGAGGACCATAATAGTTTAGTGTCTCTGGAGACATAAAAAATTCTTCTGTTTATTGATGTATCTTCATAATCTCCCTTGAAGATATTACCCTTTAGTACTCCTACATAATACTTTTCTACATAATCCAAGGAAATTGAAACATAAGAAATGTGTTAATAAATATGATAACTAAATCTAATCAAGGGAGATATATAAGAATAATCATGAGCATAAGGGTATGAGAATGTGATCATAACACTATAATATCATACTATACATATCAAAGATTATAAAAATGAATCATCACATAATGATTAGAAGTTCATAAGACATGAAACAAAATGGAATCATGCCCATAATCCTTGAAATAATAACATAGGAATAATACATATACTCATGCCACAAACATAATATTATCACAATGTGAACATGGGTAAAGAGAAACAGGTTCACTCATTTAGTTTAGGACATGAAATAAGTACCTCGTATAAAATTATTGATATGAAACCAGGTCCTCGCATAATATTATAAAAATGTAACCATGTTTACACATAAAAATATTTTCCAAGAAGTCACATTTATTTTCCAAAATATTTTAGGGCACTTCATAGAGACTACAAATACTGGGCGGGACACACCACCATCCCCAGTTGAAATCCTTTACATATAAGGGATCTATTTTCCTTATATTATCATATAATATAATGATTCACATCATCAGATAGTATATTGGGTTTCCCCATCTCCATATAGGGGATCATGACACACCAGTTTCCAATTTTGGATCAGGACACACCTGTTTCCCATTATGGATCAAACCTGTTGGCTTGTCTCCCATAATTATCTCATAATATATAAATAATTATTGAATTTATTTTAGGTAGATATTGTTTCCTCCTATAAAATAATAAAATCATAAAACATGCATCATATAATGAACCATTAAAATTGATGGGCTTCATAAAATTTATATCATAACCCATGAAATGAAATGGGTATCATAAAAATTTCATTATATCATAAGATATGTAAAATAGATAGGTCTTATAATCTTTCAAATATAAAATAACATGTGAATATAGTCATTTTTCAAAAGAATATAACTCGTGGAAGAGAAATAGGTGTCATAAAAATCATTCCATATAAACATAACCACTCAAGAAAGAATATTAATGGAAATCATGGGTCATACCCTTAGAAAATAATAAAATATAAAAAAGTATGTCATATAATATCGATATGTTTTTTGAAATATCACATGAAATATTTCTTAAGTAATATATCCTCTATTTAAAAGTCATTTTCATAGAATCATTTCAGAAATCATTTTATTATAGATAAATTTTTACAATTTCATTTAAAATTTTATTGTGGAAAATCGCTTTTATGCATTGAAAAATAAATTTTAAAACAAAATGAATTTTTAAAACAAGTTTATTTTAAAATATATTTGAAAAATTATAAAGGAATATTAAAAAATAATTTGAAAACCATTTCCCTAAAAAGAACGAAATCCTAAGAAAATTCTTGAAATAATTTAGAAAACCATTATCTATAAAATGGATTCAGAAACATATAAACAAATCTTGAAATAATTGAAATAATTTTATTTAAAAAATAGCATATTAAAAACATATAATGGATTCTTAGAAAATCATTTAACCCAGATTTTATGTATACAAGATTTTTGAATTTTTTTTGAGAACCATTTTAAATAATAATATTTCTATATTATCAAAGAAAAAATTTTCATTAAAAATAACCTTGTATTATTATAATAGATTATTCAAAGTAAATGAGAGTCATGATGGTAGGTAATTCTTTAAAATCCAAAAATTCATTTTTCACTTTTAAAATATTAGAAAAGTGAATTGATCAAAAAATATCAAAAATATTCAATTTAAAACCATTTTTTAAAAATGTATAACTTGGGTAAAAATATCCTTTAAACATATTAGGATAATTTTATGTCAAATTTCAATAAATTTTTGAAAAACATGGTTTTTAGAGAACATGGATTTCTAACCAAATGGGGAAATAAAGTCATGTTTTCATAAAAATGTTTTTTTAATTATCTTATGTACCCAAGAGTGATAAATTGGAATTGTTACATTTATATAACATTAATAACCATAGGATAAGAAAATTAATTAGTGTTTTTTATATATGGATTCTAATATTTAGTCAATGGAGGTATAATAGTAAAAACCGTCATAAATGATAAGATTGTTTTCAAAAAATCATACCACATTGGTAACATTAAATCATAATTTCCCTAAGACAATAAACATACATGAATATAAAAATATAATCATAATCATATGATTTATGATATAACACTTAAATGGTCATTATATACATCTCATAGATAAATTTAGGTTCATAACTTGACATGTATCTTAAATAATGAAAAATGAGAAAAAAATATTTTACCGATTTGGTGACCCTTAAGACATAAATCCCCTGAAATAAAGATAATTAAATGGATATTAAAATTTCCATATTATAATTATAATATTCATATAATACATTCATGGAAAATAACCACACAATGAAACGAGTGATGAAAAATGCGTAAGTCTCACATTAATAAAAGTGTGGTGAGGAAACCCTTACATTATGTATAGAATTTATTTGTACACACTATAAACTATTGTATAATAATAATAAGTTTATTATATATATATCAAAGAACCATATTATCATATACCATAACATATATTAATTTATTTTCACTTAACATTTAAATTTTATTAAAAAACTGCGGTAAATGTTACGTTTTGGGTAATATCATATGTGTTTTCATATATTTTTTGACTTTGTTAATCATTTTATTCTTACATAAATAATTATTTACATATTAACAGAATGTAAAAGATGATTTAAATATAATATATATTCATAATATAAATATTTATAATAATATATAAGATATATAAATATGAAATGGAATACACCATTCAGAGAGATGGTATATCGTACGTATGCATGAACGCCATTTCTATTTTATTCTTGTATTTGAAAGAAAAATAATAAATGAAATATATAGGTATATATTATCATTATAGAAGATTTATTATTTCATATATATTATATATGTTTACTAATCCCATCCATAATACATTACATGTAATGGTTGAATGAACAAAATCTCTTTGAGGAGGCAGTAGTCCACACATCCATAAACGATGTTAATGTGTTTACACAAAATAAAAATAATGAAGGTATGTTTTTTGTAAAAATTAATTAAGTATAAACAAAATGAAAATATCATATATATCACATAAAAATAGTATGTATATCATAATTCATTCTATGAGAGGTGGTAAAGGAAAAAATAGAAACATCATTTTGGGACGTGGTAGTCCTCTGTACCCATTAATGGAAAGTTTGCAACCCATTTGATGAATTTTTTTGTAAGTTTATGTCAAAACCATAAATAATAAAATCTCATTATATTTTTTATAATACGGTTATTATATAAACATGTAATAAGAATAATTGAGGCGGTCGAGAATGAAAATAAAACAAAAGAGCACGTATAAGGATTTTATCTCTTATTTGGGTGATTAATTTTGGTTTTCACCAAAAGACTAATATGGTTTTATTTTATTCCCAAAGTGAGGATAATATGATAAAAATATGGATTTTAGGAACTTATTTTGAAAGGATTTGGGAAATCCAATGTTGATTGATAGGTGTGAACAAGTGGGGGTGGGTGAATACCCTTTTATAGTGGTGTATGAGTGTCATTATTATAAATATAAAAAGGTAAGAACTATTTAGAGGCCTCCCGTACATCATGAAACTCCAATAATTTACCATTTTTTAAGAAAAGATGGGATTTGGTGAAAATATATCCATAGAATGAATTTTGGACAATTTTCTAGGCCATTGAGACTTTTAAAATATAGAATAATGTTTTTTAAATGATAATAATAGAAGTGGAAGAAATTAATTTAAAATTAATCCCATAGATAAGATGAGATGATGGGTTTTTAAATTAAAATTGACTAAAATATTGATATGTTTTTATATCAAATATAAATGTTAAATTGGTTGAAATGACCTATATTAGATTTATTTATTTATAATTGATCTAATTATACCTTAAAACCAAATTATTATATAATTTAACTATATAAATAAATTAAACAGAGAAAAACAATTTTGTATTAAAATTTAGTAATTTTCACAATTCATAAAAATTAAACTTCATTGAAAAATTCAAAAATTCAAAAAATTTAATTTCTTTTTCTAAATTTAAAAAATATAAATTAATTTTTAAAATAAAAATATAAAAAGTTCCCAACTTTAGATTTAGGATGGGTTCTCCATTAAAAAAGAATTAAAATTACCGTTTAAAAAAATACATCTTTTTATTCTTAAAAATAGATTTTTTATTATGTTATACCTATAAATTATTTTTGATGAGTATCAAAAATATTAATTGAATATATAATATATTGAGTTTATTGAAAAAATTCTTCAATTTTTTTTAAATTTATTGGGACAAAATTGTTTTTACTCATAGCAAAATAGAATTTTTTAGGAAAGTATTTTTTTTAATTTTAAAACAGTTATTAAATTCATTTATAACTAATTTATAACCAAAAAATGAATTTTATATACCCGTGTATATCATATTATTATAATTTATTTAATCATATTTTTATACTCCATTCATATATCTAGGTTTTAGCTATAATAATATTATCATAATAATATTATTAGTATATTATAGTTTGGTAAAATGCTGCCTTGTGTGTAACACAAGCTATTGAAACAATTTTTGAAATTATGTGTAATAAAAGACATATATAGTGTTTTATGTAAAAATATTTAATCTATGTGTAGAATGTAGTATAATTTTAACTTGGTGTCACATATAATTCAATAAAAATTAGTTATTTCGTATAAAAAGAAACATTAAATGTTACGTTAAATGAAAAATATCAAAAAGAATAAATTAATTTGAAAAAATTATTTCTCAAATTATCTGGGTGTTACATTATATACCCCATAAAATGAATTTAATAATTGAATTTTTTATTGGTTGTCAATGGTTTAATACTTTAATATTCATTTCAAAATAATCTATTTCAAAAAAATGATTACTAAAACTTCCTATTAAAAGAAAATGATGGAAGCATAAAGATTAACAAAACTAACTCACAACTAAGTTTACAAATAGAAGAACATAGTTTTAAACTGAAAAAATAGACATGGAAGAAATGTATAAATAATCATAATGATTGATAAATATTTATGCTCTTAGGAAGGTGGGTGATCTAGAGGAATTTATTAATAAAAAAATCATAAAATGAAGAATCTTGGAAGAGTTCATTGATATTATGAAAATGATGATAATAGGACAATATTTTATTCCAAGACCCTTTTTCATATAGTTGATGAATTCTCATGAGAATATTTACATACACAATTTCTGGAAAACCCATCCTTATTTTGTTCCTTGATCAATGTCCACTTCATATATTATTACCAGAATTCATGGTGAATTTTTCATTCATAATACATTAGTAGATCATAAGATTCGTCAATAGAATGATAGTTTATTCCATCCATATTCAGTTGACATCACAAAAAAATGGTTATCACATGATATCTGATACTCATAAATTCTCTTGTGGCATGATAATAATTTTATCTCCAAAACTCCATCCAATGATTAACATAAACCATTCCACAAATGGGTAACATTAGAACCCTTACAAAAGATGAAAATTTAAAACTTTTGAAAGAAGATCACTAAATAAATTTAACAATGATCCCCCATTTATCATAATGTATCTCTTGGTGGTAACATTCTAACAAATTGAATAATCTCACTATATTTTCTCTTGAATCATGGTTATAACCTAAATTATAGTAAATCCTTTTAGAAAGCAAGAATCTTTATTCCAAATATTACTATTTATATTCCTTAAATCCAAGAAGTTGTAAAATCTATCATGGATAATATAGACCACTTTTTCAAAAAATCAATAACTAGTTCCGTAGTATTGCTTACCATCTAACATTATTTGTCCATCTTAATTATATCATTATCCAATCTAAACACAATTTTTTCATTATTTTGACCACATTTAGGAATACCTTTACTTTATAAAAATATCACCTTTCAATTAAATAAATTTTCTAAGTCTCCATCACCATCAAAAATATCCTTATCAATCTTTAATGAATTTTATTTATTGAAAATACTTAAATAAGTTCTGATTCATATAACATAATATTTTATTTCCAAAAAAAATACTAAATTTATCAAACTTTATTCTTAAATCATCACTCAGGCTTCCTAAAATTATACCATAAAATGAATTTCCTATAATATGAAATATTAATCATGTAATAAGGTTTATAAGACTCAATTTATTCATGTTTCTTACATTTAATGTAAATAATAATGTTATAACATCTTATACCTTTAATATGTCTTTTCATGTCCTTTTACCTTTAGTAGTTTAACCAATACTCATAGAACCTTCTGTATTCTCTTTATGATATTTCCACTCAGTACATCAATTTCCATAATTCCCATACTTTACACATTTAAAAAATAAATGTTAACCTATTTCCCACCATTAACTAAAACCATAAAACATAGTGTGAGGAACAATTATCAAGATGAATAACTCCATATTTATGAATCATTACATGTAGGGAGAGTAAATGAAAAAAATATTATTTAACAAATGACACATTAGTTTTATCATAAGTTATTTATATTCTTATGTTTTTTAAATACTTACATATGGTTGGTGTTGAGTTTTTGAATTTCCATAGCATATCCCTCAGGAGAGTAAAACCAGGTGTGCAATAAGGCCCATTTTCATACACCAGTTCCCGATCATGTCATGCTCTATACAGTGTTTTTAGGGTTGTTACCCCTATGTACATATATTCCTAATCCACATCCACTTGTAGTGTCCAAAAATGGATTTAATTTCATATAAACTATTATCCTAATCCTCTACCAAAATACCAGTAAAATTTACTCTACCGTATCTCAAACTAAGACTTATCCTTAGTTTCATCCAAAAAAAATACTGAGAAATATCCAAATTTATATCACAATAGTTTTATAATAGTATTTTTCAAGGGATGATTAATCATCTATTTTTATACGAATAATTTATACAAAGGCTTAAAGTACATGGATAATACATCATTTACGAATAATAATCAGAAAATTACAAAAGTACATGCATGAGGACCATAAATGTTTAGTGTCTTTAGAAACGAGGAAACAATTATTTCTACTTGGATAAATATATAAAATACTCTCTTTTTGATCTTACTCTTTGGTATTCTCCCTTAAAACCATTCTTTATAACCTGGGTAAAAGAAACATAAGAAAGAGGGAGCTTAGATTCTAAATAATTGTAAACAAGGGGAATGTGTAAGAATAATGATGAACATAATGGTACGGAAATGTGATCATAAAATTAAAATATCATACAGTACATATAACAGATCATAAAAAACAATCATGGCATAAATATTGATAGTTCATAAGACATGAATCGTAATATAATAAATATCATAATTCATAAAATAATGACATACTAATAAGATATATAATTGTGGCCTAAACATTAGTTTAAAGTTTGTTTGAACATATGTATATAGAAACACACTCACTCATTTAGTTAAGGATATGAAATCATTCCCTCACATAAATATATGTAAATGAAACTATGTACTTCTATAATAGTGTGGAAATATAATCATGTTCGCAAATAAAAATAATTCCTTAAAATCTAAGGCTCATTTCCAAAAATTATTAGATTATTTCATGTGTATTACACCTACTTTGATGGAAAAAGCAACATATACTGTCACAATAATTTCCTTATAGGGGTTTAGGGTTCCCCTTCTTACCATACCGTATTGGGTTTCCCCATCTTACCATGGTGGATTGGGTTTCCCCAACTTTCCATCATTTTTAGGACACACATGTTTCCCATTTTGGATCAAGACACACTTATTTTTCATTGTGGATCAAGGATGTCGACTTTATTCCCACCATTATATCATGATATATAAATCTTTATCCAATGCATTCAAGGGAGATATAGGTCCCACCAATCACATCACAAAATCATATATCATTCATCATATCGTGACCCATAAAAAGTGATGGGTTTTATAAACATTATATAATATTCCATGAAATTAAATGGGTATCAAAAACATTTAATCACATTAATAAATATATAAAAATATATTTCTCATAATCATTTCTCAATGCATTACCAATGAAATGATGTAGGATTCAAAAAAATATAACCGGTAGAAGAGAAATGGGCTTCATAAATATCATTCAATCAAAATATAAATATCCATTAAAGAATACAATGGGTATTCATGGATCGTATCCACATTAAATACTAAACTATAAAAAATTATTACATCTTAGATGGAGAATGTTTTTAAAGTATAACTAGAAATAGTTTTCAATGAAACATACTTCTTTTGAAAATCCTTTTCATAGAACCATTTCAAAATTACCTTTCTTATAAGTAAACATTTAAAATTTCATTTAAAAAATTTATTGAGGAAAATATATTTTCTTCTTGGAAAAAATATTTTTGGAAACAATAATCATTTTGAGAACATATTTTTTTAAAATTTCATTGAAAACTTATAATATAGGATTTCAAATATTATAAAAAACATTTTCTTCTAGAAAACCTCGAGGACATAAAAATAAAGACTAATTTTTTTTGTAAAAACATTTATAGAAAATATATTTTAAAACATATAATTAATTTTTCAAAAAATCTATATACATTTCTTTGAAAATAACATTTTTAAAACATTTATTAGAATCATTTAAAATTATATTAAACTCTTTTTAAACCTTAATTTTTTTTTGAATCAGTTTTATTTGAATATAATTTTAATCTCAAACAATATCCTGAATATTAGGAAACAAATTTATTAAAAAAACTATTAATCATAATATGAATTATTCATGGAAATGGAGGTCCTGACGATAACTAAGTCCATATAAGCCAAACATTACATTTTCACCTAAAAAAGTTTAGAAAAGTGACTTGATCAGAAATATAAAATATGATTCCATTTAAAACCATTTTGTAAATAAATTAATCATGTGTAAAAATATCCTTTAAAAATAATAATAAATTATTAAGAAATTTTTGAAGAAATTTTTAAAAAATATAGTTATGAAAGAACAAATATTTTTGACTGAAAGGAGAAATAAAAATGGATTTTCATAAAAAAATTCATAAAACTATTAAGTAACAAAT
The DNA here is from genome assembly GCA_963277665.1 of Viscum album. Taxonomy (NCBI): domain Eukaryota; kingdom Viridiplantae; phylum Streptophyta; class Magnoliopsida; order Santalales; family Viscaceae; genus Viscum; species Viscum album. The sequence goes on from OY728127.1 coordinate 2,023,263,064, forward strand.
GGTGAAAAAATGGTACCATTACCTGGAAATAACCATAATAAAAAAATTAGAAGAAAATTAATGAGATTTATTATGATATGGAATATAATATTTCAAAACTAGAAGCATAATCTTAAAAATTTTGGATAATGTATGATGTTGTAGAAATAAAACCTTAAGTCTTTGGTAACATTAACTCATAATAACCTTACATAATAGCACTAAATTAGGATTAAAATATCATTAAAATAATTATAATAATGATATAACATGTTAAAGGGAAGTATATATATCTCATATAAAAATATAGTTGTATAAAAAGGAATTTATCTCAACGAAGAAAAATTGAGACAAAATTACCTCACCAATTTTGTAACTTTTGAACCACAAAGTCCATGAATGAAATATCTTCAAATGGTTATGTTAGTAACCATAAAATTTAATATAATAATTATATAAATCATTCCAGGGAAATATATAAAAAAAAATTAGTGCTGAGTAAGGAAAAAGTCTCCCAGAAATAAAAGTGAGATGAGGAAACCCTTAAATTAAGTCTTTAAATTCTTCATACACATTTAAAACTAAGGTATAATAAGTATAATATTATTATAAATATTCAACATAATAATATTCTCATATATCGTTCCATATATGATTTAATTATTACTTTATATTACAATTTTATTAACAACTTCATATTAATGCTTTGTTTCAAGTAACATCTGCTTCATTATTAATATTTGTTTTTACTTATTATTCATGATCCACTTATTTATATCATTGATTAAATATTTTTAGAATTTAAAAAAAATTATATATATCATATATATTTAATATATAAATATTTATAATAATATATAAAATATAGTAATATGAAATGTAATACACTATTCTTGGAGATGGTAGGCCGTACATACAGATGGGCGTTGTTTCTGTTTTATATTAGTGTTTGAAAGGAATAAATTAAATGATATATATATATATATATTATAATTACAAAATAATTATTATTTCATAAATATCACATAAATTTACTAAAACCATCTTTAATATATTCCATGTAAATTGTAAAAAAATCACATTGCATTGAAGAAGTTCTAGTCCATACGTCTACAAACAATGATATCATAATTACAAAAAATGGATAGCATGAAGGTATGTTTAAATTAAAAATAAAATAAAATTTAAGGAATAATAAATTTAATATATATTATATGAAAATATTATTTCCATCATTATTCCCTTCATGAGAGATGGAAAATAAAAAAAAGAACAATATCTTTTCTTTAGGCGACAGTCCTCCATACACATGAACTGTAAGTTCATATCCCATTTTATGGGACTATGTGTAGGTGTAAAATAACCATATAGTAAAAAATAATAGTTTATTTAGGATACTGATGTTATTATATAATCTAATAATAATAACAATTTATTGTGTGGCGAATGAAATTTTTTTTGGAATGAAGTTATATCTTCTTTGGGTAATTCATTTTTGTTTGCACTAAAAGACTGAAATAGATTTCTTTATACCCAATGTTATGATACTAGGTTAATAGGAAGAAACTTTTAAGATTATTTGATAAGGTTTTGGATGATCCAATGTGGCTTGAGTGGTTTGAGTAAGTGAGGGGGGAGGGGGTTCCCATTTATAGTGGAGGAGTGGTATTCATGTAAATATAAAAATAAAAAACTATTAAGAGGAATCCCATACATCATGTACCTATAATAATTTTCATTTTTTGTTAGAATATGAAATTTTTTCTAAATCATTATAAACAATTGATTTTTTTAAAATATTCTAGGTCCTTTATCCTTTTGAGATTAAATATTAACAATTACATAAACACCTTTTTACCATAATCACTGTTTTTAATTTTAACTAAAATACCTAATTTGGTTGGCTCGAAAACATAGTTGAACTTAAATGAAATTATAGACTATTCTTAATAAATATGTGTAGTTAAATTTAACAAATTCTATTCTCCTATGTGGCACAAAATAATTTAATATAAATCCCACAAACAGGATGAGAAGAAAAGTTTGAAAAGAAAAAGTACTAATGTTTGAAATGTTTTATATGCAATTTCAATTTGAAATTGTATCTGATTGTGTAAATTAGGTTAAATGATGTATAATTTATATAATCATACTTTTAAACAAAATTAATATATAATTTAACTATACAGATAAATTATAATAAAAATATGTTTTGAATTAAAATTCAATATTTTTCATTATTCATCAAAAAATGAAACATTCCAGAAAAATACAAAAAAATCATCCAAAGTAAATTTTAATATTACAATTTCAAAAATTAATATTATTTTTTCATATAAAAATTATAAAATTATCAATTATTTTAATATTGGTTAGCCATTAAAAGGTGGTAAAAATACATTTTAGGATAACACCACTTTTTATTTGTAAAATTGGATTTATTATTATCTCATACCTATAAAATCTACTCGATGTCTATAAAAACATTGATTGAATATATATTAAAATATTTTTATTGAATGAATTCATAATTTTTTTTAATTTATTTATAAAATCATTTTTTTGTACGTAGAAATTGTTTTCCCTAGAAATGAAATTTTTTTATTTTCAAATAGTTATTACATTCATTTCTAACAAATCAATAACCAAAGGGATAATTTTATATACAAGCACGAATCATATTTTCACAATTTTTATAATCATACTCGTATATTAAATTAAAATGTATATGTAGTAGCTACAATAATATTTCTAATAGCCTCTAATCCATTTTTTATAATATTGTAAAATCCATGTTGAGGGAAAGTGGGAACCTACAACAAAAACATCTGAACCAGAAGAATGTCACAAAATGACACATTACACTTTGAAAGAATTCAAAATTCAAAAAGATTTAAATAGAGACAGCATCACCATGCCCAAACCATCAACACATTGCCTGTTTCTGAAGTCAAAGACCCCATCACAACATATCCCGCAAATCCCGCTATCCACCCAAGGACATCTGCACATGTCCTAAAAATACATCATCACTGTCATCATATCACATCATCATCATCTCGACACTCACTTCCACTATTGCGGACTGAAATAGTGTTATCCCTTCACCGACGTTCACCACTAGCACCAGAGATCGTTGAAGACCCCTGAAACTACCATCGAACATCACTGTATTATCAACCCTTATCGAACTAGAATGAATGAGACACTAATCATGAACGTAGCCAAACTAGAAAACCACCACCATAACCAATCAATAATGAAGCCAAAATAGAACCACATATAGAAAAACCATTGAAAAATCATTCAATTGATCGAGTAATGAGAAGAAGAAAAAACCTTTACCAAAGACACGAGTAAAATCCGAAATCCGAAACCCTCGTCGAAGGCCACTCCTCGGGAACACATTAGGCCACCGAACCACACCTCCAAAGACCATATTGGTACCACTGCTCCAGATCCTACCTGGAGAGGAGCAGCAAATCATATGTCCAGAGTAGTGGTTTGAGTGCCCATGAGATCCAGATGAAGGAAAAATCGATGATGAAGAATATTACGACCCTTTAAAAACTGGAGGAAGCCGACCCAGGTAGCGCCTTGAGACCTGTCGACCACTGAGCCACAACACTAAAAATCTATTTGAACCACCACTCCATAGCCGACCTGAAGAGTTGTAGTGGAACATGAGGCCATAGTTGCAGAGATAGCAGCTAACAACTTCTTCAGTAGTCAAACCATCGTTATAAGACACCAAGAAGAAGAAGAAGTCGACCCCATAAAATAAAAGACAATGCACCTTCACCAGATTGAGAAAGAGGAGAAGGACTGAATATGAAGAAAACTGGGGCAGATGATCCCTAAAAGAAGTTCTAGAGAAAATAACACATGGATAAGCCATGCTAAAAGAGAAAGAATAGTCTCTAGAGGATGTAAAAAAAGGCTGGAGGAGGAGAAAAGAGGAGAGGAAAGGAGAAAAAAGGAGAGATGCTAACCCTAAATCGAATGATTTCAGGAGGTAAACCTAGGTGGTGACGGGGCAAGAGGATAGTAGGTAGATAAGGGGGCCATTCATTTTATATTTTTAATAGTATTTTATAGTTCTCTAAAACTTGGCCTTGCTTGTAACACATGATATCGACGGAACTCGACATTGTGTGTAACATATGGAAAATATAGTGTTTCATGTACCCAATGTTAATATATGTTTTTTATATCCCAATATTTACTTGGTGTTGTATATAATTATAAAAAATATATTTATTTCATATAGAAAAAGCTATATACAGTGTTGTGTGAAATGAAAAATGTCAAAAAGGATAAATTAATTTGGGAAAAAAATATTTTAAAACCTCCAAGCTTGTTACATGAAAAAAATTCATGTGATAGATCTACAAAATAATATAGTTTCTATGAATCCCATGGTATTCTCATGATGGATCCAAAGATAGTAATCACACAACTTTAAACATTAAAAAGTTTTTAATCTAAGAATTATATCACTACCTGATCTACACATTAGATATAACATAAAATATTTACCATCACAAACAATAACCTTAGAACCCTAAGTTATTATTCATAATTTACCAGTGAAATTTTATTTGCAACCTACTTCATTCAAAATACTAATGAATATTTGATTCTTTTGTAGCCATGGTTTCTTTTGAATAACATGTAACTTAAAGAAGATTCTATTTGACCTTAATTCATTAAACATAAATATTCCAATCATCCATAGTTCGTCGTCATCAATTATATATACAATATTGAAATTTACAAACACTACATTTACCATGAATTCCCTATCATCTATAAAATTGAATGATTCCCAAAACCAATGAACCATGATTACAAACCAATATGGACACTCAGATGTCAACCACTACAACCTTCAATACCATAGTATATGGAACTTGATATTTTGGAGACACCCCTTTTTGAATTCATCTTGAGATACTTGGATTATATTTTATACTAACCTATCTTTCCAAGATTCCTATATAGATGTCTGGGGATATCCAATTTTACATTAATTATCTCATTTTATATATCTTTTGATTCATTTAAACCTTTATTTTGAGTGAAACACCCTCTTCTGTCCACATTGGGTATGGTTTTTATAGGTTTTAGGACATCCTTCCACCCGAGCTCATTATTAATATTGAAATCATGAATTCCCTTAAACAAAATGTCATTATTTTATTATTAATTTATTATGATACTCACCATCATGTCATATGATTTTTTAAGTGATGAACATGAAATAAATCCCACATATCTTCTTTTAATTTCAACATTATTGATTTTAGATGGCTAAAAATTATGTTAAATTGACTTACATGATCAGCCATTGGTCTTACTTATACATTTATCATGCTGAATAACCTCAAAATCCATACCAATTTTTCCATTAATATTGGGATATCATATATATCTTATTGGTACTCTATTATCTCCACTTTAGTTTTCAATTCCTTTATATAATTGGAAATATTATATATTAATTACAATTGTATCATTCCGAGTGGCTTTCTATCAAGACGTTACTATTTCATGGTTTTCCATTACATTAACATTGTATCATTTCATCATCTCTTCAAGGTTCATTTGATATAAAAAATACACCATCTAAAACCTTGAGAAATCAATGTCTCTACCATTAATTTTTTTATTTTATAGACCTTATATCATTTTGACTCAATTCGTACTAAAATTTTTAACATCTGTTGAAATGAAAAATCATGGATATAAAAAGTTGACCTAAAGAGTATAATATTTAGTGAATAGATCCTTGGTTAAAAAGAAGTTCTAATACCACATTATGTGAGTTTGAACCACCACACTATAATGAATCATATAGAATATATAATTTTAAATAATGAAAAAAAATTATCAAGGAGGAATAATCCAATGAACATGATGTATCATTAATGAGATGAAATAACCAAAATGAAACCATGCACTAGAATTACAACCACACATATTTAAGAAAAAAATTACTGAAATAATCACGAAATCATAAAAGGATTCAAATATAAAATTACAAAAAAAAATATGTGGTTTAGACTTTTGTCCTAGATCCATCATAGAACACTACTATTTCCTTTCATTTTATGAAATCAGAAATGATTATAAATAAAGTTGGGAGAATAAGTAAATATTACATCACTATAAAAAATTATTACATGTGGTCCCCCTAGTTATTTATAATGGGTCCCAGTTAGTAAACTGGTTCCACCACCTACAAAAGCACCCTGGGGACCCACTATTAGTATTATCCACCTCTTATTTCCCATAGGCTTCCATACACTGAATAATATTTCTTAGTGATTAATTAATTGTAATTATCACATTTCTATCTACTGATCCATCTATATAACTTTGTGAAAATACCACACATAGCTTAGAAAATAATATTAGACTCATTCTTATATGAGCTATAGATTCCGAACATTCATCAATTATACACAACAACTTGAACTCTTAGTTTTATAGAACATGCTCAGAACCATCAACCCTCATACGACTATCTTTCTCCCTTGATACATCATTATTTTTTCTATATTATTCCAATGTACCTCTATGTATACGTTAGAAATATGGAACCACATGAAAGATCATTGGATGATCATTGAGATGGGGTGGTTAAATTAGTGATTTTTAATCTTTTTAATATTTCTTAAAAAATATTACACTAGTCAATTTGAGTGATTTGGTATTCAAACAAACATTCATGAACACATAAACATATAAAGAGAAATTATTTTTAAGTTTTACATCTCAATTTTAGAATACTAGACATTTGTGTGATGTTGATTCCTCCAAGATCACTATACGCACTAGAATTATCATGTAGGTAAAATTGAGTTGGTTATATAATTAAAACTCACATTTTCAAATCTCTCAACCATGATTAAGTGCAACCCTCACAATAATATATATTAAAATTTATAGTGATATAGGATATTGCATATAACTAAAATTTATTCAACCAATATACTACTATCAAGTTATCGAATTTGTTTTAATCTTTTGAATCTTATTTATCTTGTTCTATTATTTCAATGTAGAAATAAATCACTATAGTTTTCATTTAAAACATTTCCTAAAATTACAACTATTTTAATCTCCATCATGAATGATATCATTTGAAATATGTTATAGAAATAGGTTCACATTTCACTTTATATTCTTTAAAATCCATTTCTAGCTCTCCTATTCTTATTCAAAAATGTTCTCGATGATATTTCATTGGATGTGGTCATAGATTGTATTCACAATAATTATTTATTCATCTATTATATCAAATATCTATTCACAAGACAATGTTGAAAATATATCCTCAATTTCTCTGTCTTTTGTATTCTTCTACCTATAATAAGACCATTATTTTTTTCATTTAAATACTTGATGATATAATAATCACAATTTACTACTATTTCCATTCATACCTAGTCACAACTCCAAGTTGAAATATTAATATTATGATTTTATTCATTAAAAATAATAATTAATGTCATCAATTTCCTTCTTTTTAACGAGGATATTTTTATGCATTATTCATTAATGCATGCATTCATCCATAATCCTTATGTAATATTGGCTTCATTATTTTTGGAATACAAAACATCATAGATTCATCATCTTATTATTATTTATAATAGACTAGAATACTGATAAACCATATCCGGATATTTATTAAAACTAATAAAAACTTCCCTTGAATCATATGGTTTTAAATTTTTTTATAAAATATAAATTATGAAAAACATGAATTTTTAGTCTGTGACATATTCAAAAATTTAATGTAGCATTGATTCTTATGTTGATCAAATTATTTTTTCAAAAATCACAAATTAGGTTTATGTAGAATGAATGCTGCTTCTATAAACAATATATGATGATTAAGTAGAGAAAATTCAATTTATGGAAATGAATATGACCATTACATAGGAGAAGATGATGGTTTCATATAAAATGAATGATCCTTACAATGTTATAATTTCATGCCTATATAGATCTAGGTTGATTATTGTAATGGTAAGACTTTTCCATTTCTAATTAGTTATACTAGATCACCCTTATAAACAACATATTTATGTTTAAAATTCTCTTTTACCTTTTTCATTTACCTAGGAATTATTCCAAAACATTTCAATACTGATTCTACAACAACTTAAAACACATTAATTTAATGGAATGGTCATTACCTCAAATGAATCACCAAAAATCACTTCAGTTGGATCATAATATATTTTTTTATTAAAAAATTAATCCCAAATATCTTATACACTTTCACACTCTCCAAAATTTCATCTCTAGAATAATATCACAATCTTGAGGAACCCATTTTGTCTTATAACACAAAAACATTATCTCATATTTTCAAAAAATCTAACCAAGTATAAAACATGTTATAAAAATATATTTGGATTGATAGGAAACATATCCTAATATTAGACATCAAACATTCTTATCAAATTCAATGATCATGTCATTCTTTGCAATGTAACATCATCATGAAAATAGTCATAGTTTATTTAATTGAAAACTATACTATTTCCTCAAATGTGGCTATATCTTAATAACTTTATCAATTCATTAGATCTTCAAAGTATATTAAGAGATAAAATATTCCGTTATCAATGGATTAATTTTTTTAATTATCTATAATAATCAACTCTTCACCTAATTTAATCAATATAACCTAGCATAATTAATACTAAAATTATATTTCACGAGAATAAAATCATTTAAAGTCATAACGGAAAATATAACATATCTAAATTAACCTTTAAGATCATCTTGAATGTTTAACTCCCCCTATATCAAGTCAAAAATAATGGATATTTAGTTTACCTTATCCTCCTCGTATTATAGGGACATCACCCCATGAATTTTAAATAAAATAAGCACCAAATACTATTCAAATTAAACTGATTATTTTTGTTATTGAAGTGATTACCTCATTATTTAACAATATTCATATATATTAGTATATTATGAAAATAGGTAGAATTTTGACAATTAAAAAACATTTCGAATTTATATAGAACTTTTTCTTAATGTGTTTACTTTATGTATTTATATTTTGAAATATTTACACTAAATTATTGCACAGGTGAGTATGTTACCCAAGAAAATGTTGAGAATTTATTTAAATACATAATTGGATATGATAATTAATTAACGAAGCTATGTTGAGGAACAAAAAATTCAAAATTTGAATGTTTTGGGCAAAACACTCCTCCCAAATAGTTATTCCAAAAATGGAATGATGAATAACTTATGGAATGGGTACTAGTGAACTTTAGAATTTTAAAAACACCCAAGGTAAGGTATAGGGTCTAAATTTTAGGATTGATCCCTTAAGGAATCAGCTTTGCATCATTCATTGTATTTTATTTATTTTATTATATATATATATATATTTAAAATATGTATTTTCTTATGTTATTATATAATTTGTAAATGGTGAATTCAAATTTATTGTGACGGTGAAAATAATAAAATAAAAAAGGATGAAGAAAAAAATGGAAAGAAATGCAGTGATGAAAGAATGTTAGTGGGAATAAATAAATATCAACATAGTTTCATTGAAATAACTATTTATCACTTCTTTTAAATAATTTACGGATCCCTAACAAGAGAATTGAATCAACAGAGTTATGGATTACATTACTCGACCAAATTCATTCATTAAAATTATGCAACATCCCCATTAGAAATTATTCTATATCAAAGTGGTATTCTCTAAAAATTATAGTCGAGACATCCCTATTTATTTGAGATAATACACATCCCAACTCTTTTTAAAAATACAATACATTTAGTTTAATCTAAAATCAAGGGAATTGAAAATTAAAATGATAAATAAGTATCATGGTTTGGGGATTCATAGGATATCACCTCATGAAAAAAACCATTATATGAAATCCTACAATGAGTATGTAAGAGAAAACATACATGTATGAGATCTTGGAATGAATAGAGTAAAAGAATACCCATATATATATATTCAATAATAAAGACATAAAATGGGGTAGGGGACACTAAAATGAAATGAAGAATTGAAAATGATCTTATGAGTCGATGGAGAGGCCAATGAGCCCATACATTTTTGTAAAGGGCTCCTACATGGCATCCAAGGGACCCATGTTTAAAACCAGGTGGAGGTGAATTTATGGTGTACTATAGCAGTATTGTTCTATGATATAGCATTTGGAACTATTCACCCGATTTGGTCCTTTTGGCCACCGGTTTGGGCATACGGGTCTCAAGGGACTTTATTCCATCAAAGGCCTTCGGTCCATAGGGAATTCAGGCCAAAGAAACCATGGTGTAACCTAGTTCATACAGAGCAGGCCCCAGAAGAGGATCAGAGAAACCAGAGTAGCAGTCACCAGAAGTAGAGCTAACCAGATTGGAAGAATGAGAGGGTATAGAAACCACCATTAGGACGAGGAACCATGAAACTTTGTATGGGGACTTGCTATCTGATCATCAATTCAAGGTGGTGATCTAGGAAATCAATGATGTCAAAGATGGGGAGGGGAATATCTAGTTCATTGGGCCTACGGGTCATGTATTGGGCATTTTATGCCTCTGGGCCTTTGGGTCATGTATTGCATGTCATGTCGGGCCTTGTTCCTTATGCCTATGGGTCATGTATGGGTTCCTCTTCAACCGTTAAAATGGGTATTATCAATAATAAAATAAAAAATAAATCTCTAAGGCCATTTAGACTTGGGGTCGATAGAGAAATGTAGTGAAGTAACTATAGTAAAATTATAAAAGAAGAAAAACATAAAAGAAAATAATAAAACCAATATTCATCAATAGAAATCTGAAATTGATATCAGATAATATCATACCTACATCCTATATAACATATATTCTCTAATTTATTCTTTCACATCCGGATGAATTTCATATATAATATCGAAGGATAAAATATTCAAACATGGTTTTCTTCTACACTGTTCTTCTATATCATGAATTTTCATTCCCAAATATTCCCACACTCATAATGATTGTCCTTTGAATCCTTGTGAATGAAGGGAATAAGTAAAATTTTATGTTTCTTTTGGATAGGGGTACACATTCCATAATCATTTATACTGATATGAGCCCTAGTTTGAAACTATTAAGGGAGTTATGACACCCCGATATTTTGTGACTTATTTTTTTAAGACTGATTAATTATTTTTGATATTTTTCATTTCATGAAAACATTAAATAGTTATTTTATATATATTAAAGAAATATGTTTGGATTTTCCATATAAAAATATAAAAACATAAATTTCATCTTTCTCTACACAAAAAACCTAGAATTTCTTGTGTTACAAGCAAAAAAGTCTTTCCTCATTGACTTGTGTAACATATAAGATTGAGTGCTACCGAACATTAATATACTATTAATAAATATAAAAAAATCTATAACCTAATAATTAAATTAGATTTTATGAATATTTTTATATAACTTATGTAAATATATGGTTTTAACAAAATATAAAATGGATTAATTAGTTAGAAATAATTTAAAAATGAATATAAAAACCAAATTGAATATAAATTAAGTATTTTTAAAGAAAACTATTATTATTCTAACAAAGTTATTTCAATCTAGATAAATTTAAATAACTAAAATTGTTAATTAGTTTTAATATAATATATATGTTATATATCTAGGTAAATATTTTTGAAATTTATCCAACATATTTTATAAGCATAATATAAGAATAAAACCAATGTAACACATAAAACCCAATATTTTCATTAATATAGTTTTACAACCTTTTAATGGGGAAAAAAGTTTAAATCCAATTTTTTAATTTTTATAATTTAAATATATAAAAATAAAATTTTTCTTCTTATGTGAAACATTAAAAATTGGTTCGGATTTTTTGGTATTTTTCAGTAACGTCTCATTTTTAAATGAATAATAAAAAATATAGGATTAAAATTCAAAATTGATTTTTTGTCAAGTTTATTTCTAAGGATAATTTATATTTTAAATTTTTTTTAAATTTGTAAAAAGATTTTTTTTAAATCAATCCAATTTAGGTCATTTGAATAAATTTCACATTGAAATTGAATATAAAAACAAATTAATCTTTTGAAAGTTTTTACTTTAAAAATCCACATTGTTGACCCGACTATGTGATTAAATTTAAATTAATTTCATCAAATTAAATTTTTGTAATTTGGAAAAATAAATTTCATATTTGGAATCAGAAAAATTTATAATGTCTAATGGGGTAAACATAGTTTTTCACCAAAACATATCTGTGAAATTAATTAAATTTATTACAATTATTAAAGTTAAATTAGGCTTAATAATGGATTAAACTATAACCTTAAAGACAAAAACCACCTATACACTTGTACAAACACCATAATATAGCAATATTTAAAACTTATACTCCATTTTATTAAAATTTTACAATTATTTAACTACTTTCTATAAAACATTTGAGTGGGGTTCCATTGTTTTAAAATATTACAAGAGTTCCACTCCCCCTATGGTATAAAAATCCCTCTATACTCCCACTTAACCAACCATATCATACCACATTTTCTAAAGAAAAATATTTCAAAATAACTCCCTATGGTACCTCACTCCCTATTTTATAAATCTTTTTAGAAGAAAGCTTTTGAATAAATCCCTTTGTTGCAAACCAAAAAGAGTTACCCGATTTAGAGGTAAAACCCTCCCCCATTCTAATTTCTTTTATTTTCTTTCAACGCTCCCTAAAATATTATTATTCCAAGATTTTATAAAAAAACACTATCATAAATATAATTTTATTTTTTATAGTTATTATTCTACCTTTACTTACTCACATTTCCATATAATGGGTAACAAATATAATGTTTACATGTACAATAGACAACCACCTCACTAAACGATGAAAGTTCAATTTTCCATTACCACTCCTCGTGGTGGATATAATGATGAAAAATATATTTATGTTTGTTATATATAATATTTTTTATGTCGTTAATCTTTTTTAATTATATTATAGCATATATTATTATATATTCCAGTAGGTGTTAATATGATAATTTCATTTGAGTATGTGTGGACTATGGCCCCTCAAAGTGATGTGATTCATTCAAACAATACATAGAATGTATTAATGATGAGTTTAAAGAATATATCTCATATATTTAATGTAATAAACTAAATTTAATAATGATATATACGTGTGTGTTTTATTACCTTTCATTCAACATGATTTTTAAACGAAAATTGTGTTTATGCGTATGTTGGGTTTACCATATCCATGAACGGTATATTCCATTTGATACATATACATTATAAAGATAATTATAATAAAAATATTATGAATATAAATTATATTTAAATCATTATTTAAATTTTGGAACTCATGATATAAATATAACGACCAATGATATAACAAATTCCGACACATGCCAAAAACAAAACGGATATTACCCAAATTGAAAACATAACATAGAGAAGATAACAAGAAGGTGATATAAAGCTATAATGAAACAATATATGTTATAAAAAGTAATAATAATTTTTTATGACATATGTATTTTTAATTTATACTTATTATACATTTTTTTGAATGATTATGACGAGATTCATGAGAAATTGTATGGGAATTTCGTCTCACTCCTTATTTCTATAAGACACATGCTTTATTCACCACTCGCTTATATTGTGTGGTGTATATAATACCCATTAATTTATTATGTATCATCATATACTTAAATATATGGGTATCTATATAACAATTTTATGAACACTATATTATAGGGTTTTGGTTTCAAAATTTACGAAATCGGTAATGTAATTTTTGTCTCAATTTTCCTTCATTGAGACACAAGCCATGTTTTTCACTTATATTTTCCTTAGAGTTGTATATAATTCCTTTTAAATGTTATATAATGAATATAATTCATTTAATTATATTTTAGGCTTCATTTAATTTCATTTTCTTATATAGGGCATATGGTTCTAATTTTTCTTATTATAATAGTTTATTAAAATAATCTCATTACCTTTCGAGATTATTTATGATTATAATTTATTTAATGAATTATTATGATCTATATGTCAACAAAAACAATGTATTTTATTCTCTATTTATTAATTTTATATTCTTTTATTGGTACCCTTTTGGCACTCTTTAGTACATAAGATAGTAATGAAAGTGTTTTTAATAATATCTGACCTTACCTCTCTCTTCAGTCAGAAATCTGTGTTTATTCAAAACGATATCATCAAAAAGGTTTCTAAAAAATATTCTATTATTATAATAAAATACTTCAAAAAAAATTTAACCATATTTTTAATTTTTATACCAAATTATTTTTAATAAGTAATTATCTTCTATTTTTCTGGTCGAGTAACCATTCTAATCATTTTATAGTGTCAAAGGAATTTTAGATGTGGTTGGGTTTATCCTCTACCTTGAATGACATTCCCATGAAGATTACATTACAATATTAAAAAGATATTTTAATTTTATGAGAATTTTTTCCTAATATTTTGGAAATTCATTATTTTAAATTATTTTCAATGAAAATGGTTTTCCAAAGGTTTTCAAGACATTTTATAAGTTTTTAATGAAAATGGTATTCAAAATAATTTCAAGATTATTTTTCAAGATTTAAAATAAAATGGTTATCCAAATGTTTTCAATCATCCTATATAATTTTAATTCCCATTAAAATGGTTTAGAAAAGGTTTTATATTTAAAAAAATTTAAATAAGAAGAGATATATTCCTGAAGAAATATTTTTGAAAGATATTTCAAAATTATTTACTATCAAATATGACATTTGTTGATGTTAATCATGCCTTTAATGGAAATGATCTAATAGTCTCATTCATATTCTTTATCTGAATGGTTTATTATTGATTTCATGGTCTTTATTATACCTATTTCTCTTTCTCAGGTATTATGTTTTTGAAGTCCATTTTTATTTCATGGGTTATGTTTTTGATGAAATGATTACAATATTTTTATATTTTCAATATTTTATGATATGATTACATGTTTATGATACCAATTTAATTTCATGGGCGATGATATTATTGTTTGTGATTTTTTGTCTCATGTTTGCATGATTTCTTTATGATATGGGGGTTCCATTCTTTTCCTATAATGCATTGGGTAATGATAAATTTTTTATGAGATCAAATGTTACACATTACAAAATTACATGCCCTAAATAAGAGGGTTAATGGGAGGACATACCATGCCTGAAACAAGATGGTAAATAGGTGGACATCTGATGCCTGAAAAAAGAGAATAAATGGGAATACATCATATGATCTAAACAAGAGGGTACACAAAAGTACATCCCAAACCCAAAACAATAGAGTATATGGGAAGGCATCCCAATCCAAATATAGGTACACAATTGATTATCCCATTACTAACATGTTACAAAGGCATAGTTAGGATTCTTAGACATAGTGTTTTTAATTTTTTTTCCAATATCATTGTTTTATTCCTATCTTATTCTTTCATATCTTATTTTATTTATTTCCATATGAATCATGTCTTATATGTGTCCAATATTTATTACAGTCTCTAATATGAAGGGTATAATATTCAAATGTTATACCCATGTTCCATAAATTTTTTTCTTGTTATTCTTATGAATTTCCTTCATTTTACCTTGCCATGAATATATGATGAATATTTTTTATGTTTATTTTCCCCAGGTTATGTAGAATGGTATTTTGGTAGAATTACTAAATGTGGAAATATTTATTGGATATGTTGAAGATATTTCACCATGATAGAGAATTTTGTTTTCATGTTTCCAATGACACTAAATTATTTCGGTCCTCAAACAATTATTTTTGTAATGTACTGAATATTTATCTAAAATGATGTTATAGCAGTGTATGATAATGTCGGGTTGATATCGATGGTATCAAAAGAAAGGATTAGTCATCCTTTGAAAACATGGATGAGAGAAATTTAGAGAGATACCTTGGTATATTTTTAAGGATATCTCTTGGTATGTTGCTATAGATAAATATAATGTTGATTTAATGTGTATAAGAATGTCCTTGAATTTTGGTAAATGATAGTGTGAGTGGTTTACATGTAATAAATTCCATTCCAGATAAAAAAGATGGATGTGGATCTTGAACAGATTTACCTACAGGTAACAAATCTTACATGTTGTTTTGGGTCTAATTTGAGGAAATCTGTTACATGGAAAATAGCCTTGCTAAACACGTAGATTAACACTCTCAGGGTATAATCTTTGGGAATTTGAAAACACTTCACATACCACCATGATGGATTTAAATTACATTTTTCAAGGAATATCATAGGTTAAACCTAATGTGTCATCGTTAAAGAAAAGTATGATAATTTAGACACCATATAAGTGGGTTCCATTATTATTCGGTTCCTCACACTAATAAATATTTCTTACTATACGATTTTGGATTTAGTTGATGGTTAGAACCTGAAGAAACCATGTTAGTGGTGATTAAAATTAAAAATGCAGTGATTTCCCCTTGAGAAACCAAATTATATGGAAGTTGGAAGGAAAATTATCATTTCTTTACTCACATAAATTTCTCAAGCTATGAATCGTACTCAATTACAAAATGAGAAATGGAGGAAACAATATGCAGTTTAATCTTTCATGAGGAAATTTCTTCCTTTATTTAGTGGGTCTTCTAATCCAATTGTTACAGAACAATGGATTTATACCTCTGGGAATAGTTTTTCTATAATACAATGTTCATTACATGAGAAATTCATTCTAGTTGTTAGTTTGTTAAATGGTGAATCAGATCAATGGTGGACTATAATCATGAATATGATGTAATAAAATGAAATTGAATCAATAGATTGGGATGAGTTTAGAAATCTATTTTTAATAAGTACTTTGAACAGATTCATCATATGATGATCAAAAACGAATTCATAGAGCATAAGAAGAAGGATGATGAATCAGTTCATGATTGTGATGAAAATTTTACAAGGATTTATAAGTACTCTTTATGTATTATCATTCAACCCAAAAGATAAATTTTTCGATTATTTGGTGGTTTGAAACCAATTATCCAAAAGTCCATGGCTATAAGAAACATTACATGCTATGAAGAAGAGGTTATATGTGATATAAAGGAGGAAACAGAGGTTGTATTTATTTATAAGTCTCACGGTTTTGACAAAAAAAATATGCTGGAGTTTAAAGGAAAATATGACTACCATGGAGAAAAGATAACAAGCCATTTGTTAAGCACAAATTAATGGAACAAACATAGAGGAATTTCTCCTACGGGTACTACTAAATGTTTTATGTGTGGATGGGATGGTTATTATGTGACTTAATGTAATTCTTATGAGATTAAGTTAGATGATGATGTAAATAATTAGAAATCCCCACAGAATGTATCTCCCACAATTCTGTGTTTTAATTACATGGAGTTAGGGCATTACGCCAAAAAGTTCCCCAATCCAAGGACTAATGTGAATTATAATCCAAAAAAACCTCTGAAGAGAATGGAAAAAGTAAAAATTTATGTGATCATAATGTGAACCAATACAACTAATATATATTTATGCTTCCCTCCTCAGTTGGTAAATCTAGGTCTGATTTTATATAAATAATCCTCATAAATGTCTAATTGTTAATATTATGGTGAGATTTAATGTTATTATCTTTCCATATACAGATTATGGAAAAATAAAAGCACATTTGTTATTATATTAGTAAAATGTTGGACCATAGTTTCTAATTATTTTTTTTTGTTTTAGGATAAGATAATATTTAAGGAATTAATGTTGAATTATATTTTTGAAGGGTTACAAGGATAACCACATATGGAATGTTTTAGTTAAACAAAAAATGTGGTCAATAAGATTAACGTTTTGTCTTTAAATATGAGGATTTTTTCAAATTTGATAACTTGTTAAAACTAATTTCTGTTGATGATAACTGATGGTATGAATTATCATAGGTGTCATGATTATTAGTACCTTAGGGATGAAAAAGTCATAGTTCTTTTAGAGAAAGAGGTGAAGTGGGTCAATGAAATAAAAAGGATTATGTAGTCCTGAAGACATGAAATTATATATTTTCATGAAAATATTTATCATTAGGGAAAAGTGTCCTGAAGACATAAATGAGGTCCCAGTACTTTTGTTTCTGATGAATCATAAGGTCCCTTATGTAATCACAGATTTATGGATTTTTGATTACTAACTGTGTCCTTACTGTATTATCTATCACTCTACATCAGAATTTTATAGTTATATTTCTCTTCCATTTACATTTTTTCAATTCCCTTCTATCTTATCCTATGTGGGAAGCTAGTTATGAGTTATTTTGGGTAACTCCTATGGTTCAGACTTTCCCTTTTTAAGTGATGTTTTAGTATTCATTTTTATGATGTTGTTTTATAAGAACAGAACTTTCATGTATTAAACCTTTAAAAGAAAAGACTAATTTAGAGGGATAAATTAATTTTAATGGGGTATAATGTAACACCCTTAGTTTTTTTTGAATTATTTTTCTTCTAATTAATTTATTAATTTTGACATTTTTTATTTTAACCAACACTAAAAATAGTAATTATCTATATATTAATACACTATTATTGGATTTTTAATCCTGTAATACATAAAACATAAATTTTATCATACTCTACAAGAAACACTGAGGATATATTGTTTTACATGTATTAATGACATTCCTCAATGGCTTGTGTAACACACAAGACAGAGTGTTATCGAAAAATAATATATTATTAGAAAAATACATAATTAAATATAACATAGTCATTAAATTAGTTTTTACAAATATTTATAACTAATTTATGTAAATATATGGTTTTCAAAAATTATAATATGAATTCGTTATTTAAAAATTACATAGAAATCAATATATGAACTACATTGAATAAGAAGGATGTATTTTTATAGAAAACTACTATTATGCTCGAATATTTTGGTTTATTCATAATAAATTAAAATAATCACAATTTTTTATTAATTTTAATATAATATATATGTTATTCATCCCTGTAAATTTTTTTGATACTCATCCAATAGATTGAATAAGCCTGTAAAAACAATAAAACCAATTTTACATATAAAACATATCATTTTTAATATGGCAGTTTAACCGCCTTTTAATGTTGAAGGAATTTTGAATACAATATTTGGATCTTTTATATTTTTAATATTTCAAAATTTACTTTATATTTGGAATTCTAATATAAAAATTATGTTAGGATAATGTTTTGGTATTTTTCTATAAGGTTTCATTTTTTAATGTATAGCTAAAAATACTGGATTTTAATTCAAAACTGCATTTTCATCTAATATATTAATACGGTTAAATTATATATTAAATTTTATTACATGTTTAATTAAAAATTATTTTCATAAATGAATAAAATTTAGGTCATTGGAATCAATTTCACGTTGAAATTGAATATGAAATCATATCAAACTTTTGAATGTTTTTACATTAAAAACACACATTGTCAACCATATTGTAAGATTAAATTATAATAGGTTTCTACCAATTATGTGGTTGGACTTTGGAAAAATGGATTAAATATTTTGAGGCATCATAATTTAAAATATATAATTACATCTAATTAGTTTTTGACCAAAAATATTAGTGAAATTACTAAAACATAATTACAACGATTAAGGGTAAATTAAGATTAATAAGGTACAAAACAATTACCTTAAGGCAAAAAAAAACATATAAACATATTCAAAAGATATATCTAGACATATTTAAATACTAGAACCAATTTTCTCTACATTATACCACCATTTATCCCAATTCATTAAAAACATGGGTGGGGTTCCATTCATTTAAAATTATACAATAGTGTCACTCCTTCTCTATTATTAATGTCCTTATATCCTACCACTTCCTCACACTTCTCAATCCTATTTTTCACTAAAAACATTGATAAAATACCTCTCAAACTTCCCAAAATTAATCCATAAATCCTCCCATGGTAATAAACATTTCCAAGGAAGCCCTTTGGTGCAAACCTTAAGGAGTGACCCAATTAAGAGGTAACACCCTCCCTCAAAATCTTTTCTTTTATTTTCTATATCTTGAAAATAAAAAATTATAATTAAATAATTTTATTAAAAATATTATCATTAATATAATATTATTTTATTATGATAAGGATTATACATTCACTTACACACACTTTCATCTAATTGGTAACAAACATAATGTTTATGTGTACGTCGGGCTACCACCTCAGCAAAAGATGATTGTTAATTTTTCCATTACCACCTCTCCATGTTGTAATTATGATGGAAAATATATTTATATATGTTATTTATTATATTTATTATCACATTATTCTGATTTAATTATTTTAAAACATATATCTTTGTACTTTTAATTAGGTTTTAATACGATAATTTAGTTTGAGGAAGTGTGGACTACTGCCCCTCAAAGAGATGTGATTCATTAATACACTACAAAAAATATATTAAGGATGGATATAATGAATATATATGATATATATGATATATTAAATATTCTATAATAATGAATTATATATATATATATGTATTTTAGTTTATTTCTTTCAACATGATAATTAAACGGAAATAGAGTTCATGCAAACTTATGGATTACCCTATCTATGAATGGTATATTTTGTTTGATACTTATATATTATAAGGATTAATATAATAAAATTATAATAAATATAAGTTATTTTTAAATCATGGTTTATCTTCTAGAAATAATTATGTAATTATAGGAACCAATTATATAACCAATTCAGAGACATGCGAAAAACAAATTTCATATTACCTTAAATGAGACCTTAAAATAAAATTGATAACAATATGGTGATATAAATCCATGATAAACCCATTTATTCTATTATAGGTATTAATATTTTTATTTGATATATTAATAATAAATTTATATTTTTTATATTGGTGTTTTGAATGAGTATGAAATGATTCAGGACACAAGGGAATGGAATTTCATCCCACTCCTTATTTTTGTGAGATACTTTCTTTATTCACCACTCTATTCATTTTTGTGGGGTATATACTAACCATTAATTTATAATATTAAACTTTAATTAAAAATATTGGTATTTAAAATACCATTTTTTGATATTTCTATCATGGGGTATATATTTCTAATGTTACCATATCGGTAATGTAATTTTCACCTCAATTTTCATTCCTTTAGAAACATTACATGTTATACACCTATATTTATATATGAGGTTTATATAATTCATTTGAAACTTTATATAATAAATATAATTAATTTCAGGAAATTCTTAGATTCATTTAATTTTATTTTCTAACATGGGGAGTATGGTTCATATTTAACAGGTTATAATAGTTTATTGAAATAATATCATAGATTTTCGAGATTGTTTATGATTATGATTTATTTGAGGAAATATCATGATCCATATCTCATGAAAAATAATTAATTTTATTATACTATGGTTATTCATGATATATTTGGTTATTGGTACCATTTTACAATATATGGTACTTAAGATAGTCAAGAAAGTGTTTTTACGAAAGTTTGACTTTACCTTTCTCTTTAGTTGGAAATCATTGTTCATTCCAAAAAATATCATCTAAATGGTTTCCAAATATATACTATTATTCTCCTATTATATTTAAAATAAATTTTACCCATGTTTTACCTTTTTATACAAAAGAGTTTTTAATAAGGAATATTTTTATTATTTTCCATTCGAGGAACCTTTTTAATTTTTTTATTGTAAATAGAATGATAGGTGTGATCTGGTTTATCAACCATCATAACCAGAATTGCCTTGAAGATTCATTTTTCGGATTAAAAAATTATATTCTATCGAATTTTTTTCCTAACATTCTTGAAATTTGTTGTTTCAAATTATTTTTAATGATTTTTTTTGAATTTTTTTAAAGATATTCTATATTTTTTAAAGGAAAATAGTCTCTAAAATATTTTAAAGCCTCTTTTATATTGTTTCATATAAATAATTTGTCAAAATGGTGTAATTATTTCTTTATAAGTTTTATTACTTAAAAATGTTTTTTAAATGGTTTTATGTTTTTAAGAATCCTTATTCAAATAAGAAGTGATATTTTTTCAAGAACTATTTTTAATGCAATTTAAAAATTATATTCCATATATGATGAAATCCATTGATGTAACTCATTACCTTTCTAGTAATGATCTAAAACTTCCATTAATATTCTTTATCTGGATAGTTTATGGTTGATTCCATGGACATTATGAAACCTATTTATCTTTAACAGGTTATATGTTTATAAAATCCATTTTACTTTCACGGGTTATGGTTTTGATGAAATTATTATGAAACATGTATCTTTTCTAAAGGTTGTGATATGATTACATGTTAATGATACCCATTTCATTAAATGGGTTATGATATAATTGTTTAATATTTTTTATCACATGTATTTTTGATTTCATTATTAGAAGGGTGTGAACTATATCTCTATCTAATACATTGGGTAATGAATTTTTTTATGATATAAATGGGTACATGTAAGGGAATACCAATCATGAAAGAATAGGATAAATGGGAGGACATCCCAATCCAAAAACAATAGGGTAAATGAGAGGACATTTACTACTAGAAACAAGAGGGTACACTAGAAGACATCCCAAGCCCAAAATAAGAGGTCAAACTGTAATTAATACCAAGAAAAAAGAGGGTACACATGTGATTATCCAATATATAACATGTTAGAAAGGCCTTGGTTGGCTACCTTGACATAAGGTTTTTATTTGTGTTTCCCACAATTACCTTTTTATTCCTATGTTATTCTTTCTCGAATTATGTTCTTTATTTCATTATGATTCATGTCCTATGAATTCCAATTCATTATTATTTTCTATAATATGAAAGTTATAACATTCAAATGCCATTCTAATGTTCCATACCCTTTTCTTCATGTTATTATTACACATTTCCTTTATTTACCTTTACTGAACATCTAAGCTCATCCATATCTTTTGTTTCCTTTTTCTAGGTTATGAATAATGTTTTTTGGTAGAATTACTAATATTGGAGATATTTATGTGATATTTTGAAGATATTTCACCAAGACATAAGGTTTTGTTTCGATGTTTCCAAATACACTATACTATTATGCTACTCATACATTTGTTTTTGTAATGTACTAAATATTTATCTAAAATGATGTAATATTCATGTAAGTTAATCATGCGTTGTTATAGGAACCCATATGGGTATTACCCAATAAAAGTACATTGATTATTAATAGAGTTTAAGATTATAGTATGTATTAAGAATATAAATGAATGAAGAATAAATTAAATAGTGTTTTAACCATAATTAATGAAGAACAAATAGAATGAGATAATAGATCATAGGATTTAACAAGGTTTAGTATTACTTTTTTCCTACAATATGGAATGAAAACCACCTAATACCACATTAATTGGTTCACAAAACAAAATTAAAATAATGTGATTGAATAATAAGAATAATACCACATGATGACAGAAATTTACTAAAGAAATAGAAAATAAATATTTTTAAAATTGTAAATCTTACTTTCATTGAATTTACCTACTGGCTTCCACACATGGGATCTCTGTATATCTCCAATGAAATCAATTATAATAGTTCAATAGAATATAAAGATAAAAAATAGGATCCCCACAAGATAAAATCATTAAGGAGATATTTAATCTTTATATTTCAGGTTACGAGGTGTCTAGTAGGGTATAACGACTTAGCTTCAATCAAAATCTTCCTCCAGAACAATCTCTCTATCTCTCTCTGTCCTTATATCTATCTTGAATGGATGTTATCAGACCTCTCTTGAAAAAACAACAATAGAATCAATAATTTTTGATCTGGTAATTGTGAGTAAAAATAACCCTGTGATATGGGATTGGTTTTAATGACTAATCAAACATTTTGTAGTTGATAATTGTAATTTTATGATCCCAAATATCCTAAAATGACTGCTGTGAGAAAACAATAAAACATATATAAATGATAAATTTAAATTTTGCGTAATGGTAAACTTGGAGAAACCTTTAAAAGGGTGTGCTAGTCAAAGCATATAAAGTATAATGTTAATTAATTGCCCATGTGAAGTGTCATTCCACCAATATGTAAAGGTACACATAACAACTATGACAAGGTAACAAGATGTTATAACAAGCCACAAAAAGAGAAGTCCCATGAGATAGAAGGGTATCATGAGGGTAAGAAAAGATAGAGAACATATACATTAGAGTAAGATAGAAGACACATAGAAAAGATATGGGTATTATGTTTCTTATATAACGGAAAATCAATAGATATGCGGGTCATGTGAGGGTACAAAAATACATACATAAAGGTAAAAAAATAGAATCATTAATGTAAAAAAATGTGGATAAATAAAATAATGGTAATTAAATAAACATTCCAACAATTATAATAATAAAATAATGTGATAAAATAAATGAATATCCCAAATATTAGAAATATAAAAACAAAATAAAAACAAGATGTTACTAAAAGTAAATATTATTCATATGGAACAAAGTTCAAATTAACTAAACAACTCTTAAACTTGGATAAAGCCACTACCTTAGACAAACTATTTCCTATATTTTCATCTATTTGTATCATATTTTCCGACACCATTCCACATTCAATAACCTCACAAAATTGAAAACTAATATATATAGGATTAAAAGTACCATGGAATACTAGGTTTATATAGAGATGAAAGGAATATTGTAGATCATATTTTTTATTAATAACTGAATTACATACATTGAATTTAATTTTCAAGCCCTTTATAGTCCTATCTTTTTGACAACCTCTATTAGTGAAATATATTTGAACATAGTGGTTGATATATCCACAAATGATTACATATTTAACATCCTATAAATTGGTCCTCCACACACAATAAAAAATAACATAGTTATTTCATTATATCAATATTTCCAACATAATCAAAATCCGCATAAATAGTAACTATATCTTCAGAATTAAAATTTATACTATAGAAAATTGAAATATATAATGAAAAATATATGTACCTCAATAGAAACATAATAAAATTTTAATGATTTTTAAAAAAAATTCATTAAACCTACTCAAGGTACAGGATGAAAAGGAAACATCTATCATGGTATAGATCTTATCATACATATTGAAACCCACAACATTATCATATACAATTTTACTCAAAAATTCAATATAAAATTATATGTTATGAGACACAGATAATAAAAATTTAATGTGATGAGGAAATGGAACACTAACATGTTTCGAATAATCAAACAAGTATCTATTAATAACCTTTTGAACATAGGAACATTTAGATAAATAGTGTGACCCGTACAGTCTATCCTATATAATTTCCATCCCTAGGATCATCTTATCAGAACATAAATCCTTTATTTAAAATATTTATTCAGTTTCATTTTGATATAAGTTTTAAATTTTATATTACTACACATGGAAAATTTTTAATAAACATAAATCAACAAATAAATAATTTAATTTTAAATAGATAGTAAATTAACTCACACATCAAACTAATTTCTATGAAATCATGGTAAAATTTATGAATAAAAATTTTCATACACTCATCTAGAAGTTTGTTTCAATCTATAATTTTATTTTTTACTAATAGTTATCTCTAGATTTAAAAGCTTCTTAAAAACCAAAAGCTTGAATCATTTATAAAATTTCATTTGAATTACCTTGAATGAAATCAGTTTTGACATCACGAGGTTCAATTTTAAGATCAAGATAATAAAAAATGGAATTAAATATTCTAATTGAATAATTTTTAACTATATTAGAAACTATTTTAGAATATCCAACTCGTTCACTTGGAAGAAAACTTTTTCCACTAATCTAGTCTTTTATTTGATTTTATTTCCTATTGTATTATCTTATTTTATATAATATATCCATTTACATAAAATATATAACCCATAAAATTTTTATTGAGTAGATTTTTAAATAACATGATTTCTATAATAGCATTCATGGAATTACACAACATGCTAAGATTACTCTATATATAACATTGGCTTAGCTTGTGTTACAGACAACACTATGTTTCTACAAAACATCATTTCATTGTTTTAATTAAAAAAAATATAACATAGCCATTAAATTGGTGGGAGTAAATACGAACAACTAATTTTTCAATTGATTTTAAAGATAAAATTCAATATGAATGTATTGGTATGTTCATAGAAAATGGTCACATTAATTTTAATAAAACAAATTTATTCTTCAAAAGAATTTTTCTTCATGAATTGGTTTTTCTTCTATTTATGAAATAATATTAATTTTTAATATTTATTGAAAATTTATTTTAAAATTGAATTTTAATTTTTTTAATTAATCATGGAAATATTATATTTATTTTTTTGTAATTTTATGAATATTTATTTAAGGAATAGTGAAAAAATAGTTATATTGAAAATTATATTTTCTTTTAAAGTCTTTATAAGGTCAAATTATGTTTTTATTAGTATTAAAATTTTATTAGTTCATTTTAGTTTAAAATATAAAAATTATTGATTTATAAAATGATTTTATACATGAATTTATTGTAAAAATATTTTATGTTTTAAAGGGGAAATTTTCCAAAAAAAAATTCATGGGATTTTACCAGATTAATTTTAAAATTAGATTCTCCAAATTATGTTTTTATATTTTAAAAAATGGATTCCCGATTTAGATTCATAAGGTCATAATTTATGTAATAGTTCCCTTTTTTTTCTTTGGACCACATTAATAGTAACCGTGGTAAATTTTGTTCCCATGTTAAAGGGTAAATTAGGTAGATTAGGTTAAAACTAAACTGATAAAGAATATAAAATGGCTCTAACACATGAAAAAAATTATTTTATGAACATGAGTTTTCCCATAATATATAATGACTTAAATTAAGTTGTTTAATGAAATATTTTCCATGAATATGACATATATAATAATTAAATATAATAAAGACACAAAATGTCACTTTTGTTGTCTTAAATATCTCCCATGTGTTAACTTGGGGAATATGGTATGTTATGAACGAATATTAATGTACATTTATATGTTAATAAACATATTTTCATGATATAAATTTATTTTTGACTCTTTTCATGACTTAGATGAGATTAAGAGATTTATAATATTTAATCTTACGAAAATTAATGATCTCACATTCATGTTTTAAATACTATATCATTTATAATATTTATTTACCCAAAATATGTATTAGATTACAAATATTTTATAAAATATTGAATATCTATAATCACTGTGGTATTTTATTTTTAATTTTTAGTGAAAAATAAAGATATTAAATAATTACACAACATTGACACAATAATTATTTTATTAATTAAAATATGAAATAAATGAAACTAAAAATATTAAAATAAATTTAATTTAAAATAATTAATTTTATCAACTAATTTGATGAATGATATTTTAATCTTTGGGATATAAATTTTTTTTAACGTTAACATGTTGTATTGATATTTTTAAATGTCAAAATAAAGAATAGTGTGAAAATTGACACTAACAATATTTTATAAAAATAATAATTTACTAAAATCATTAAAAATAAAAAACATAATTAAAAATTACAATTAAATAAAATATCGAAATTTTATATATTTTTCATTTATGGTGTAATTTCTATCACATTAATAAATATTACAACCTTTTAATATTGTAAAATATTTTACCTTAGTTAAAATTAAAATCTGTTAAATAAGGTTTAATAAAAAATGATATGGTTTAAATTAATAACCAAAAATTTCTATAATCTATTGTTTTTTTATATAAAAAATTATCTCATATTAGCTTCTAATAAATTTCCTTTTTTTGGTATTTTAATTGAGATTGAATTTATTATAAGTTATTTTATTTAGAAATTGAAAAAGTTCCCTTCACATTAATTATAAAAGGGAACATACTACCTCACTTATTCACACCAAATTTCTACCTATAGATCGAACATGCTATGAAAAATCATATTATAACCTTCTTATAGGTTCTCGTCTTCCTAAAAGACAATCTCTAGAGTCTTTTAGATGAGTTCTTAAGGAGTCATTTTGAAGAAGACGTAATCTCTCTAATAGATCACTCTATTTTTTCTAATCTTCTATATGTGCTAAAATTCAATGGTATATATCAAAAAATAATAACATCATAATCCTGAATATTATTAAAATTTATTATTATTATGAAAACACCACTATAGTTTCCATTCCCCATCAAACCATAAATGAATGTATCACTGGTACGTACGTATGACTTATCATCTCCACGTAGAGATACAATTTATTTTCCAAAACCATAATCGACGAGTGATAATTATGATGGTTTAAATGTTTATATATGATATTTATGGCATAATTATATTTTTTATCATAATAACACATCTAACTTTTTACCATTTAATTTTTTGGGAATAAATGAGGTCACCCATATGTATATAAGGCTTACAATCTCCACGATGTGATGTGATTCATTTTTTAACTATATTTAAAATGGTTGGTAATAAGGATGAATTTTATTAATATATATGATATATATAACATTAAAATGATTCTATAAAGATAATATATCAAATAATTTTATTTCTTTTAAATCGAAAATAGAATAAAATCTATGTTCTTGCATATGTACAACTTACCGTCTCCATGAACAATGTATTTAATTATATATCACTAATATTTATGAATCACTATGAATTTATATATAATGAATATATATATAATAATCATATCATGCATATAATTATTTAAATTATTAAATCATGATATATTTATGAGGAATAAGGTTAACAAGTCAAAACATAAATGAATAACAAATCTCTAATTACCCAGAAGATAACTTTAACATGGAATTTTTAATAATCGAGTAATATAAATTCATAATTAAATAATATATGATATTATATAAATAAATTTGGTTTTGAGATATATATATGTGTATATAATGAACATATATTTATTATATAGTATTATTGAACATATATTAACGAAGTCATGGTGAAGGGTAAGAAATTTTTGTCTCACTTTTATTTCTGTGGGACATATACCTAATACAAAACTTGTTTCTTTTGTGTAGTGTACATACTACCCAGAAAAGTTTTTATAAGATGTACTATTAATATTATGGTATTGATATATCCATGTAATTTTCATTCATTCATGAGGCATTTTATTTCACTGATTATAAAGAGATAAGGGTTAATTCCCACAATCAATTTATTATCTGAGATTATATATATATAAGTGTCTACTCAGTAATATTTCTCTTCTTCATCAATGTTTCCAAAAAATATTTTTATTATTTTTATAAAATTTTTCATTTTATTTTTAAAAAAGTGGTAATTTTTATAAATTGTTGAAAATAAATATTTTTTTCATTTTCAAATGAGGTTCTTTGTTACTATTTTTTAAAAATGTACAAAAAGAATTTTATTCAATTACACTAAATGAAATAAATTTTCTTCTTTCATGAAAACTTAATGAAATAAAAATTACCTTACTATATTAAATTTTTATCTTCAATAAAAGTGCTTTTTTTTTAAAATTTCATAACATTTTTGGATAGAAAATTGTTTTCGAAGTAAAAAGGATATTTTCCTTAAGTATAATTTTCAGGTGATCTATGAAATTTTTTTCTATTTATGGTAACAATATTTGATGTTAAATATGCTTTATAGAGTATATTTTTTACAGATACTTTCACTATTATTTCTACAGTTGGTTTATGTTTATGATGGAATGATTTATACGAAACCCATTTCTTTTACATGGGTTATGTTATAATGGAATAATGTTTATGAACCCTATTTTTTTATGGTTTCTAATATGAAGAATGTTTTATGTTCTTATGGAACATATATGTATGGTTTTCAATATGTGATGGGTGGGAACTATATCTCCATCCAATACATTGGGTGAAGATTTATATCTCTTAATATAATAATGTGAAACGAGTCGATGAGATTTATACACTATAAGAAGATAGGGAAACTCAATACCTTATTTGGAATGGACTGTGAATGGGTATGTTGGTGTGTTCCTCTCAGTAGGTGTAGCCTCCATTATGTTCCATGATAAGTATTGGAAATGAACCTTCAGTTATAGGAAATGATATTATATTATTACGTCTCTTCCGCAATTTTATATCTTATTTATTTGTCATGATTTCACGGTTTATTATCTTAACAAACATATGATTGATATCTTATGAACAATAAATATTTAAATATATAATTAAATATTATGATTTTTTTTAGGGTTTTCTTATAAAATTCCATGCTCTTGTTTTCTTACCATTCTGATAATGGTATGCATATATATCTTACGTGTTTACTATTACTGAGAATTTGAGATCACCATTTTCTCATGCTTCTTTTCCCAATGTTATAAAGATAGGTTCTATGTTGGATTACTAAAGGAGAAAATCTTTATGGGATATGTTAAAGATATTTTACCAAATTATATTAATTTGTTCCATGGTTCCAAAGGAAATAAAATATTATGGTCCTCATGTATTTTTTCGAAAATGTAATTAATTTTCATAAAAAATAATGTATATCCTTATATGTTATTATTGGATAATTATAGATATTATCAGAGAAAATGTTCAGTCAACAATTATAAAATCAGATGAGAAAAATTTAGTGAGATCTCTATAGATACTTCTAAGGTTATGTCGTGGGATTTATATAAGGATTAGTCTATTTATAAGTTAGAATACTAGATTTTTCTGGATAATCATGAGTAACCTAGTATTAAACTTAACGTTTAATAGATTTAAATATTACAAGTAATTTTACCAGATTATGTGGTTCTACAACAATGTTTAGTGTTTCTCACATTGTTCTTTTTGGTTTTAGTTAATGTATGGAACCTGATGGAATCTTGCTAATGGTGAATGCGATGTGAAATGTAACAATTTTCATCTCGGGGAACTGAATATTATTAAGGATAGATTAAAAAATATTATTTCTTTTCTCACACAACATTCTCATGAAATTTATCATGTTGGAAAATCAAATGAGAAGAGGATGGAATGATATTCTATTGAGTCTACCATGATGAAATTCCTAACATTGTTCAGTGGGTCTTCTAATCCACTAGTGGCTGGTCAATGAATCAGTACCACTTGAAAGATATTTGTATTTTAACAATGTCTTTAAAATGAGGAATTAACATTGTAAATCCGTATTTGAGAAGTCTAAGTAGATAAATTGTGAAATATTATCAAGAATACAAGAAATTAAGATGAAATTTATACATTGGAATTGGAAAATATCAGTAACTTATTTTCTAGCATGTACTTTCCTCATAATCATCACACAAAAATAGAAAATCAATTCATTGAATAAAATAAAAAGGATAACAAATATATTGGAATATATGTAAATAAAATTACAAGATTTGTGAGGCATACCTATTGTATTATAATTCATCCTGAATGTTAGGTTGAATAAATATTAGGTGGCTTAAAACTGAGTCTTGGAAGGGTGTTATCCATAAGGGACTTCAATAGTTATGAAGAAATCATCTAATGTTCCATAAAGGATGAAATAGAGGTTAGTGTTCCATATGAATTTCATGGTTTTGACAAGAAAAGTAAGAGAATGTTTAAAGTGAAATATTAAAACCGAAGAGAACATAAAATGAGTTTTCTATTATGTCAAAAGTGTGGAAGGAAGCATGATAGAGATTTTCTTAAGGGGACTGATAAATGCGTCATGTGCGGAAAGGTTGGCCATCTTGAAAATGAATTCATAAGTAATGGGATGAAGTTATATAATCACAAAAATAGAGAGAAATATACATATAATGAAACCCTCAAACCATAATGTGTAAAGTGTATGGAAAATGGGAGTTTTTCCAATAAAAGACCAAATTCAAAAATTAGCGATGACAAATGATTCTAGAAACCTCTTAAATCCAAATACAATTGAAAATATCATGGAATCGGTATTGGAAATGTGGATTATGAAAATGTAGTGGATGAATTATTGACTATTTATGTAATAGAATTTAATAATAATATTTTAGAAGTATTTTTATGGTAATACATAATAATGAAACATCTATGTGTTGTTCGAATGTAATTTTTTCATAAGGATTTAAGATAATATGCCAAATCATACATGTAAACATGAAAAGTGATTAAGGTGGAAAGGTGATATTTTTGTAAAAAAAATGGTTAATATAAGGTTAACCCTTAATATGTTAATGATAATGGGATAATGAAAAACAAATATTTTTTATTATTATAAAATAAATGGGATTATATTTATGAACTTGGGGGTGATAACATGGAAAACTAGTTTATAATATCTTGGATTAATTTTATATAATTTTTTGATTTATGGAATAAGGAAAGAGTTAATTTTTAAAAGTATACATGTTTAAACTATGGTTTTATGGTAATTTTTTTTATTATAATGTTTCAAGAGAATACATTATAATAATACTCACATGTTTCATTCTAGACAATCAAGTGCTACGTCAAGCTAATTGTAAAAAGAATAATAAGTTTATTTTAGAAATATAGTAGCTTTATTTTGAATGTTTGTGATTTAATTATTTTTGAAGGATCATAAAAGGTTACCATTTCAAAAATATTTTATGTTGAATACAAGATTATGTTTTAGATATTGAAGTATTATCTCTCTATATAAGGATTTATCTGTATTAGATAACTTGTGTTAACATTTTTGTTGAGATGTTAACTAAAGAAGGATGGAATGACCCATCATTATATTTATGGATCTATGGATCTCTTAAGTCCACTATAAGGAAAAATTCATATGCATGTCATGGAATTGGGTATGAAGTGGAAATAAATAAGGGCATAATGAAAGGATCAGATTTCACTTATGAAATGAAATGAAATAATGTAAATATTTCTTATCAGGAAAAATAATTCAACTCATGGGAAAATATCTTAAAACCAAAAATTTTTTCCAAGTAACTTCTTTTTCAATGAATCAAATAGTCCTTTATATCATAAAAAATTTATGGATTTTTTATTTCTAACATTCTCCTAACCATGTTATCTATCACTCTCTATCAGAAATTGATAGTTAGATTCCACTTCCATGTCCACATTTTCACTTTCCTAATATGTTTTCATATGTGTAAAAATAATTATGGCTTGCATTGGTTAATATTTATGTTTTCAAATTTCTTTTTTAAAGGATGTTTTAATTTTTTATGATGTTGGTTTCTTTGTAAGGAACTTATGAGTATTAAACCATTGACGACCGTAATGAATTGTGAGGGAAAAATTCATTTTAAGTGTGGTATAATGTAGCACATTAATATTTTTATAAAATATATTTTTAAATAATTTGATTTCTATAATTTCCTTCCTAGAATGCTAAACAAATTTTAACCGTACACTATATGCCACACCATCTTAGCTTGTGTTACATGAAACAGTAAGATTCTATGAAATGTGATTTTATTTTTATAATTCTTTAATCAAGATGATTATAACCTATCCATTAAAATATTGATAATAAATATGAAAAAATAATATATTAAATAAATATAAATTTCTAACTCAATATGAATGCATTGTTGATTTATTAGAAAATTATCGCATTATTTTTAGAAAAATAACATAACTCATCAAAAATAAGATTTTGATAAAAATGTGTTTTTGTTTCTTTTTATGAATGAATATTAATATTCATAAGTTTTAGAAATTGGATGTGTCAAAAATGGGATTCATTTTTCTAATTAAACTTTTTAATAATTATATTAAAATTATTAATTTTTATAGTTTTCTAAAATCATTTCTAA
Organism: Viscum album; assembly: GCA_963277665.1. Lineage (NCBI taxonomy): Eukaryota > Viridiplantae > Streptophyta > Magnoliopsida > Santalales > Viscaceae > Viscum > Viscum album. The sequence continues at coordinate 2,023,296,894 of OY728127.1, forward strand.
AGAATAGTGAAAATATTATTTTTATTGAAAAATTTTCTTTCTTATAAAGTCTTAAAAATTAAGAATATGTTTTGGATTATTTTTTAATTTTAATTAGTTAATATTATATTATTTTAATCTAATTATGATTTTTTAAAATGATTGTATAAGTTAATTTATTATAAAATCATTTCATGTTATAAAAGGGAATTTTTATGAAAAAATCCAGGAATTTTAATGGTTTTATTCTAAACTAAATTATTAAAATTAGTTGTTTTGAATTTTTAAAAACAGATTTTAAATTGATATTTAAAAGGTCAAAATTTATTGAATATGACCCTTTTATTTTTTGGCAATATGAATAGTAATAAAGGTATGTTTTTTTTACCACAATAAAGGGTAAATTGAGAAATTTAGGTTTAAAGTAAAATGATAGAGACTATAAAATGACTCTTAAACTGGAAAATTTTTATCCCATTAATATAAATCAACCCATAAAACATAATTATAGATATTGTTTTTTTAGTGGACTCTAGTCCCTAAAAAGGAATTTTATAATATTTAAATCAATGAAATAAACCAAATTTCACATTCTTTGTCTTAAAAATCCCTTATGTGTGCACATGGGGGAAACGTATTTTATGAATGAATATTAATGTAAATTGTTAACATAATAAAATTATTTTTATGATATAAATTTATTATTAAATTTCTAGGCCACATAGATGAGATTGTGGTAATTATAATATTTACTTGATAAAAATTCAAAGATGTCACATTCATGTTTTAAATATTATATCATTTTTAATATAGGGTTACCCAAATATTATATGAAACAATAAATTTAAACATAAAATATAGAATATTTATCCTCATCATGATGTATTTATTTTGTATTTTTAGTGAATATAAGTATATTAAATAATTACACAACACTGATGTAATAGTTATTTTATTAATTTAAATTACAATAAATATGACTAAAAAAATTAAAATTAATATTATATTCAACAATTAATGTGATAATTTTTTTTGAGTTGAATTTTTCCTCAAATATATATTATAATATAATTATTTATAAGTTAGTTTTTTATCTTGACATTTTTAAATTTCCATATAATGAATAATCTCATCATTGATTCTAATGATATTTTAACAAAATAATGTTTTATTAAATTAGATAAAAATCATAAACCATAACTACAAATACCATTTAATTTTAGTATGGACAAAAATGTAATAAATTGTTCATTTATGGTCTAATTTATATCAAATAAAACAATATTAGAACCATTTAATATATAAAAAAGTTGTTACCAATGATATTGAGAGACGTTGTTAACTTAGTTAAAATTAAAAAAGGAATAAGGGTTAATAAAAAATGAAAACTTCTAAAATAATTAAAAAACCTATATTAAATAAATTATTTGATGATATTACAACCTTATATTATCATATATTCAAACAATTATCATTTTATAGTAATTTGGATTTTTGATGAATTTTTTATAATTTAATTTTTTTTGAAATTCCAAAAGCGCCATTCACATGAATTATTAATGGGAACCTCATCCACATATTAACATAACATCATGTATTTTATAATTAAAAAAACATCTAAAAAATTCTATTATACACATGTAGAGACACATTATAGATGTTTTATTTTTCAGAAAAGATCAACTATTGTGTTTTTTATAGGAGATCTAAAAGAGCCATTTCCAAGAAGAGGTAATCGCTCTAATCGATCAATATCCTATTATAATATTATATACCTCCTATAAATTTTTGATATATATCAAAAAAAATTAATCATCCTAAATATTATGAAATTTTATTATGATTATGAACACACACTATTCAAATCATTTTCCATCAAACAAGAAATACAGGTTTTTGTCATGCATGCATACGACTTAACATCTCCATGTAGCGATAAACATCATTTTCCATCATGATATCTTATGAGTGGGAATTGTTATGGGATTAATGTTTATAAAATATATTAATGACCTAATTATACTTCACTAATTATAATATCATATCTTCCTATTTACTATATAACCATTTGGTAAATGATGACGTCACTCGTGTGTACGTATGGATTACCTCATCCACGATGTGATGTTATTAAATTTTCATAAACATATAATTGGGATAGTATACGTATGAATCTTATAAATATATATGATATATATAAAATTAAAATTATTCTAGAATGATAATGTATCATATAATTTCCGTTATTTTAATTCAACATGAAAATGAAAACAACATCCATGCTTATGTATGACCTACAATCTCCATTAGCAACAAATTTTATTTTCTATCTATAAATTTTGAATCACGTTGAATACAAATGTAATAAATATATATATGCTATTTATGTAATAGCATTGGCCTATCTGGTAAATTCCTTTGCGGAAATCTTATGTTTGAGGTGTTCTGAGAGGTCAATGTGACTTATCCGCAACAATTATCCAAATTTCTAAATGGCTTCATGAATCGCTATCACAAAATGCTATCACATACTTTGAAAAATTAAAAAACTATTTCATGAAACAATGTCATGAAACTGTGTATCATATTTCCCCATATTTTCAAACTCTCTCATGTAAAATTGTCAAATATTTTTTAAAAATTTCCAAACTATTTTAGGAAATGGAGTCATGAAATAGTGTCACTTACTTTTTCAAATATCCAAAATATTTTACCAAACAGTGTGACAAAATGGTGTCACATACTCTCCCAAATTTCAAAATGCTTCATAAAGCCAGGTCACGAAATAGTGTCACTTAATTTTTCAAATTTCCTAACAGTTTCATGAAATGGTGTCACGAAACATTGTCACAAACATTTCAAAATTTCCAAACTGTTTCATGAAACAATATTAGAAAATGGTGTAACATTGCAAAATTTCCAATTTTTTTCATAAAACTGTGTCGCGAAGTGGAAGTAGAGAAACGGTTTCACAGAAACGGTGGCATAGAAATAATGGAACAAAAATTGTGGCGCAGAAATAGTAGCACTGAAATGGTAGCCCCAAAACAATGTCATGAAAAATGCTTCCATGAATATTTCATTTTTCCCTTTTTCAAATTTCCATGTTATTTATACTTCCCATTTTCACCCATTTAACATTTTCTTGGAAAAAAAATGCATTAAACTTATTTTTGAGGTATCCAAGTATGGTTCAAATCCCAAAACTACTATATTAATTTTACAAATTATCGGGATTTATATACATCGTAACGCCGCTTGGTTTAATGGAATCCCAATTTAATGGGAAGTCCATCATCTCTTAAATAGATGATCTATTAAATATTCTAATGGGATGAGATATATTCCTCAATTGATCTTCCACCTTGTTCCCTGGTGTGATATTCTCAAACCTTTACTTCTTTCCTATAGGAGTCTTGTGTTGTTTTGTAACCTTGGATCAAGTCTTCCTGGGTGTTTCTTCTTGCTACATATGCACCCCTTATTTTGTTACAACGATGTAGTATCGATCAATCTTCGATATCAGCTATGATATATCATCATTCTTATGGGTTCCTCTAATTATGTTTCTCCTTTACCAATTATTCCATGCTATATATATGTTCCAAATGATGTTTTCTTGGTTGTTAGCTAATGTGGTGTAAAATCTGCATCCTCTAGTGGATGTAGTTTTATAGGAGAGGTGATCATTATCTATTTTGTTAGATTATTCTCATGAAAGGAGCTTTGAAAACCATTTCAGGTAGTGTATTCATGGCCTATATATTATTTTACATGAAAAATTAGAGTTTTAATATTTTATCCAATGGATACTAATGGAATTGACATAATTAATTTTTGAACCAGATAAATAAATTGGTATTGATAATATATTATTACTTCTAATTTTTTCTAGATAGTATGATATCTAAACCTTGTATGTTAGCATGCCGTTATTGATGAAATTTGTAAAGAATGTAAAGAAAAAAATTAATTGATAATTATTTTGTATATAGATTAAGAGGAATTTAAATGAATCCTATTGTTGTTATTATTGTAAATTGTGGTTAAAAAAATTTATACAATAAGCATGTTTAATTATTTATGACAATTTACAATTTTGGTTTCCCATTGTTGGAAACTACAATTAATCCATTGGTTAATTCCTGATTGATTAATGAACTAGTTGTTTGATAGAAAGATAATTCAAGGGAGGGTTTTTAGTGTCCCTATTTCTTTTAAGGATAAGTTCCATATGCTTTGGAGCCATGAGTTCTCATTATGTTTGGAGGAAAGATGCCGTGTTTACGGGCCAATATACAGGTTGATATGATGTTTGTTTCCAGTTGCGTGTGTTGTTATGTGAGCTTGGATAAATGTTGTATTATGTGGGGGAAGAGAGGACCATTGGTTGGGGCATTAGTTGATTCCTAGAGTGTTGGGATTTATCTGTTTAATTCTATGGGTGTTGGGGAGGACACTAGAGATGATGACATGGGTTGGATGTGAATGTTGGATGCTTTATGAAACTTTTTGGGTAGTTATCTTCTTTACTTCCCCCACTGCTCAAGGATTTTGGTTTTTCTACCCTTCTTCCAAAAAAGTGGAGATGATTCATGGGGTATGCCACATAATTTCGGTGATTATCTTTTCAATGTAGGATGGGTCTACGCTCCTGCTATAGGTGGAAAAGACTTGATGGGTAGTTCATATATTCACCGTGTTGATCCACCATGTCTTTGGTATCATAGATATTATTATAGAATTCCCAAGAATATGGGAAAGTAATAATTTTGTTGATACATGATTGATAAATGATTTTATCCTATGGGGTTGGAGCTTTCCAGGTTGTAACGCTGAAGTTTCGATATAAAAGAACAATATACTTTGGCTTTGATGCCAATGAAATATAATGTATAATTTTGAATGGTTGTTTAATTTTTAAAGAATTAATTAAAGTTAATAAAAAAATAAAAATGGAAAATTGTAATCTAATAAATCTCATTAAATGTTTTTTTGATTATTGGATACCTAGTCTTAGGTGTGGAAGCCAGAAGTTCGAGAGACATTAGATGCAGTTTAGTTTAAGACTAGGTTACACCCATTGTGTGGTTTTGAGCATTAATATATTCTGTACATTTTTTGTTTCTATACACTACTCCACCCCATAAGTTTAGGAAATTGACACCCTGGGGATTCTTAGAACATGGGGTGTTTTCCCTAATATTCCAGTTAGAGGATAGACGAATGAATACCCCCTTTGTCCTTGTTCCCTTCTCTTAATAGTTACTAGTGCTGGTAGGTAGAGCGGTTAGTTTTACCCATACATGTGTGTAGAGGGGAGTAATGGATTGTGGTTATTCACACACATATATTCAACATATAGGTCCCTATGGACAATTATAGGTGTAACATGTATAAGATGTGATGGATCGAGGAACCTTACTTAGTGGGTGGTCTATAATAGATTGAGGATTAATGCTCGATGTATGGTACATGTTATACGAGCTATGGTGGCTCCCAAAAACTACCAAGTTTTGTTGGATATGTGAACATGGTGGTTGTGCTACACAAGGTCCATGTTGTGGTGGTTTACCCATGTGTCTCAGGGAATGCCTTTTTGGAGAGATACTTTTAGAACGTGCTACATTGGGGAAAAGTGGAAAACCAGAATGGATGTAATAGTGGGGTACCCTTGATATTCATTACTATATTATATACTTTTGTTTGTGACACTTTGTGAGAGTATCCAATATGAGGGTAGAAACATAGAATACCTATTTAAGTGACAATTTTGTTTCACATGTTCTTCACTGTGTTTTATCATGCTTCCATTACTTTTTTACAAGAGGTTCTAGGGAGAATCCTACTGAGTATACTATTATACTCACCCTATGTATATATATAACCTGATTTTCATATCACTTAGAGAACATTAGAGATCAGGATGAGTACTACTAGCTTGGGGTTGTAGGAGTTTTTCAGGCTGTGTGGTTGCTACCATTTTTTACTTTCTTTTTTTTTCTTTTAGTTTTCCCTTCCATTCATAATAGTTTTTAATGAAATTATATATATGTACTTTTCATTTATTTCATATTGTGGTCTGATTTTGAGTTTGTTTGTGATTTTCTTATATCTCTCATCTACATGTTTTCTCTTAGAGGGTAACGCCTCCTATTTATGTTTTTACTATACCCTCAGTGCAATTTTCCAACTAAGGGCGTACTAGAGGTGGGACATGGGTGTCACTATCTCCATTCTCAAATTTTTAGCCCAGGAGGGGTACAACTTTTAGAGAGGGGGTTGTGACATAGTGGTACTAGAGGTCTGGTTGAGGGATATGATATAGTTTTGTGTTGAGAATAGGTGAGGTTGCATGGGTTTGTAGGTAAACAGAATCAATACAGTTTAAGAAGTGATGTAAACACTAGAGACCAGCTGAGACATAGGCATTTAGGCCCCCCTATGATCTGATTCATGGACCATTATGTTTAAAGTGGCTTCTAAATGAGGTGATACTAGATACATGGTGGAGAACTCTAAAAGGATCACGCATCATTCCTCTTTGTGCTTGTGTTTGAATGGGTAGAACGTGGTATAGGTTAACCAAAAATGAATAAATAAAAACAATTAATTAATTAATGTTCAATATTCGATATTCCAATTTTAAGAGCTTTAACTGTTTGCTATTTTGTAGGTATGGTTCCAGGTCGACGTCCTCATTAGGTTAACGGAAAATATGTCCATCTGGTTGGGAAAGTATATCATTGTATTGTAGATGATGGTGATGATGAAACTTGGAGGACACTCAGAATTTTTTAGTTCTAGAATCTGTAGATATACAAGGGCTCCATTTCAGATGTAGTCATAGAAGACTGGTTGATGGAGGTTGATATAATATTTAGTTCAATCCATGCTCAGAAGGAGCACTGGATTCTTGGGTCATGAAAACATTTCATGGGGTAGTAAGGCACTGTTGGTTCTTATTCCTCCAGGATAATGAAGATTTGGTCTCATGGGATGAGTTTCGAGACAAGATTTGTGTCAGGTTTCATTATTTGACCATGAAGGCATCCAGTCTCTAGGTGTTTCATACCCTTCTACAGGGGAGATCTAGTCTATGAGTGTTTGAAATCCATTTCAAGAACCATTTATGATATGCTTCAGTCATATTTCCAGATGATGAGGCCAAAGCAAGGCAATTCTAAGAGGCTTTGTATCCAGAGATCCAGTTCCAGGTCACCCGGTTTATGCTAAAGACATATCCTAAGGTGCAGGTGAGGGAAGAGGTCATTGAGATGATGTTATCCAAAACCAAATCTTCTCAATATGGGATTTGTTAGGATTCATCAAAAATTAGAGTTGTGGTCCAGGGTTCCCAGTTTTTCAGGTAGAAGAGTTTCTGTTTTTGCGGCGTACGTCTAGCCATCGACATCTAGTTTCTCGGAGGGGCATGGATATCTGGCCTATTCAAATGAATTGGGCAGTTATTTTTCTTATGTAGGATGATGCCATCAATAATGAGAGGGCTTGAACTTTCAGAGTGGTCGGGATGAAACAAGTGTTCTACTCCACTTCACGGTATTGAGGCAGTTTCAGCAGAGGCAGCAGCATCAGGTTTCACAAGATTTGGATTAGCATAGAGTAGATGGGATAGGTATAGGACAGCCCTGGTATGCTCCGCATCATTAGAGAGAATAGTGCGGCTATGGTGGTGGTCGTCATCATGTCTAGAGAGGCCACATAGGTGGTTGTGCTCAGTAGCATGCTTTAGCATTGCCAGTGACAGGCGATCCAGATGTCTTTCGAGGTAACCTTTTCTTGTTTTCTACTTGGCTATATGCATTGTTTGATTCACAATCAAATATCTCCTTAATATAAAATTCCATTTTCTCTCTATAGGGACTTGAGGTAGAGATGATTCTAGTTACCTTGGCGTTGACTATGCTAGTTAGAGGTCGAGATAGCTTGTTTGAAGTATGTAGAGATTGTGAGCTAGTGCTGCGGAATCTTCTCTCTTGGAGATATTTCATGTGTTTACGGATACAACCATATTATTTCATCCTCAGCTTGGATTGGTTGTATTTGGTGCAAGATATAGTGGATTAATTCAAGGTGCAGGTGGTGTACATCGATGCTGATAGAGACCTGGTGTTTTGTGTTGGCAAGTGAGACCCTCAGATGGTTCAAAGGAATGTTTTATACTTATCAGCCTTGATTGCTGATCTAATGTAGAGTTCACTGGAGGTTTAGCAGTTGGAATTTACCATGGTCATATAAGATTACCATGATGTCTTTCCAAAATAGTGTGTAGCATTAACTCCATGAAGAGAGATAGAGTTTGGGATTGAGCTACAACTAGGAGCATCTCTTATCTCTATGTCTCCATTTATGGTAGCCCCTTCGGAGTTATGGGAGCTGTACGTATAGATCGAGAGTCTGTAACAGTGTGGATTTGTTTAAACAAGTGTGTCACTGTTGGGTGCACTAGTTTTTTTTTCATAGAGAAGGCTTACGGTAGTTTTCAATTATGTATCGATTATCATCACTTAAAAAAGAGATAGTTAATAATCATTATCTTCTTCCATGAATTGATGACTTATTCAATCAACTGAAGGGTGAAAGTTAGTTCTCAAAGATTTACTTCTGGTGAAAATATTATTATATGCATGTGAAAGATGAATATATCTTGAAGTCAACATTTCGTTGTGGTTATGGGCATTATGATTTCATTGTAATGTCATTCAGTGTAACAAATTCTCCAGCTGTGCTTTTGGGGTTAATGAATTCTATGTTCTATGAGTTCCTAAATAAGTTCATGTTGGTTTTTATCAATGACATCCTTGCGTAATTCATGTTGTAGAAGGATAATTTAGAGCATCTACACTCCATTTTGTGAGTTCTTTATCAACAACAACAATTTTCAAGGTTGTCAAAGTGTTACTTTAGGGATTGAGAAGTTTGTTTCTTGGGGAATGTGGTGTCCCAGTAGGGAGTATTCGTGTATCCGTCTAAGATAGAAGTGGTTTTGTCATAGAAATCCCAAAAGATAGTGGAAGATGTGAGAGGTTGTTTTGTTCTCTAAGGCTAGTACAAGAGGATCATATCCAATGTTCCTTGGTTAGTGACTCCTATGACAACATTGACCAGGAAGGATCAGGTATTTTTGTGGACTAATAAATGTGAAGATTAGTTTGATTTCCTAAAGGATAAGTTGGTTAGTGCCCCAATTATTTGTCTTCCAGTAGAGGGATCTCAGTTTGATGTATTCTACGATGCTTCACATCATGGGTTAGGTTGTGTTCTAATGCAGAATAGAACAGTCTTTTCTTATGGGTCTCAGTTGTTGAGCCCCCATGAACCGAACATTGTCACCCATGATCTCTAGTTGGTGGCCTTGGTGTTTTCTATGATGATGGGGATACATTACCTCATTAGATATTGACTCGTGGTTTTCACCAATCATAAGATATTGAAGTATGTTTTCTCCCAGTGTGACTTGAACTTGCAACAGTGTTAGTGGATAGAGTTCTTACATGAATCCACCATCAAAATCACTATTACTCCTAGAAAGGGGAATTTTGTTGCTGATGAGCTGAGAAAGATTCCATGTAGTGATGTAGTACATGAATCTAGTGATTCCTAGAGAGTGATGGAATAAAATTCAGAATTACATCTTGATTTAGAAGAATTTGTGGGTATAGGATGTCTATTCCAGATGACAATGTAGTCCTCTCTGGTGCAGCAAGTTGAAGAGTCCTAGTTTTGGGATCTAGAGGGGGAGGTCTGGAGAGACCAAGTTGTTTGTGGGAAGGCCCCTATTGGTTTTTTAGGATGAACAACATTGATTGGTGTATTAGGGAAGTATATTTGTTCCTTTGGTGATATGTGAGATAGTTCTCAGAGTTTTCCATAGTTCTCTTTTAGTAGTACATCTTGGTGGGATAAATATTTATTGGTCCTTGAGGAGTCAGTTTTGGTGGCCTAGGCTGAAGTGTGTAGTTGTGGAGTTTGTGTCTTGATATTTGGTCTACCAGAAGGTGAAGGATGAGCACCATTTCCCTATTGGTTTTCTCTACCCATGATATGTTCCTCAGTTAATGTGGTAGGAAATCTCAATGGGGATTATTACTAGTTTAGCTCGAGATTAGGGAGGCCATGAAGCTGTATGGTTGGTAGTGAATTGTTTGATGAAATCATCCCACATCATAGCGATAAAGTAGTCAAGCTCAGTGGAAGTTTTATTGAGGATGTATCTAGAGGAGGTGGTGGGACTCTATAGAGTCTTGATGATGCTCATTTATGATCGAGATCATAGTTTATCCTCTAGGGTGTGGAGAGGTCTCTAGAATGCTTTTGGTTCTCATCAAATCCATAACACTTCTTTTCATCAATAGAAAATCATTCAGACATAGATAACTATCCAGAATCTTGAATACATGTTTCACTCTTGTGTCCTAAATTTTGGAGGTTCAAGGATGAGGCACTTACACTTAGTGGAGTTCACTTAAAACAATATATTTCACTGTACCATTGGTATTACACTGTTTGAATACTTGTATGACTGACCTTTCCATTCTCAATTGTGCTGGATTTGGGTTGAAGAGTCATAAATTCTTAGACTGGAACTAGTACTGAATATGATAGATATGGCTTAGGTGATTTGTTAGAGGATAAAGGAAATGAAGGATCATCATATTCCGTATACTGATCAAAGGAGGAAACCTTGATGGTTTGATTTTGGGGGTTATGTCTTTCTAAAGGTAACTCCCCATTTCGTTTAAGGAAGGGTTGGTAGTGGGAGTAATCATTCTCCAGAGATTGTTGGGCCATTCAATGCTTTTTCTCATGATGATGCCATGGCATATCGAGTATCACTTCCCCCATAGATGAGTCAGATACACGATGTTTTTCATGTGTAACATCTTCATTGTTATTTTCATGATGAATCACATGTCATCGATTAGGGAGAGATCGACGTTGACGATGATGAGACCTTTAAGGAGAGGCCTATAGAGGTCCAGGAAGACAATTAGAAGGGGTTTCACATGTGTGATATTCACTTAGTTTGTGTCTGTGGTATCATAGTGGCATGGAGGAGAATACTTGAGAACATGAGTCCCAGATACACGCTCAGTACCCTAATATGTTTGATGTTTATCTCTTTTCATGTAATGATGTTCGTTTTGGGGTTTTTGACCCTTTCTTGTTTTTGAGATGGTTTTATTTTTTTGTTTTTGAAGATTTATCTCTTTGAGAGGTATCTTGAAGGGTGGTTGTTCAGATCCCTATTTATGATTCCTATTTGGGTTGGTTTTGGATTCTCTAGGACAATAATGTTTTGAGAGGTATATATTGTACTGGTCTAGAGCTATTCGGTCTATTCGTTTACTGAAATCTGTTGTTTATTGTGTTCTGGTAGGTCAAGGTGACTTATCCCCAACACTTAGCCAAATTTCAAAATTGTTTCTTGAAATAGTGTCATAAAACAGTGTGACATTCTTTTCCAAATATCCAAACTATTTCATGAAACAATGTCACAAAATTCTGCCACATTCTTTTCCAAATCTTGAAACTATTTTCATAAATAGTGTCTTGAAACATTGAAAAATACTTTTCCAAATTTCCAAAATGATTCATGAAATGGTGTCACGAAAAATGTCACCTATTTTTCCACATTTTCAAATTGTTTCATGAAACGGTGTCACAAAATGACATCACATACATTTACAAATTTCCCAACAGTTTCAAGAAATAGTTTCACAAAATCGTTCCACTTATATTTCAAAATTTTCAAACATTTTCATGAAATGGTTTCACAAAATGTTGTCACATACCATTCCAAATTTTGAAATTTTTCCTTGAAACGGTGTCACAAAACAGTTTCATATACTTTGGAAAATTTCCAAACTAATTCTGAAAACAATGCAATGAAATGGTAGCACATAAACTATTTTAAAAAAATAGTGGCACATAACTAGTGGCACAGAAAAAATGGCATATATATGGTCACACCTAAACTATTGGACCAAAACTGTTCCATGAATAGTGTTTCCAGAACTGTTTCATTTTCCTTTTTCCAAATTTATTGATTTTTTGAGATTTCTAGTTTTTCCCATTTAACATTTTATTGGACAAAAAATACATTAAAATACTTTTTACGTGATTTAAGGCCAATTAAAATCCCTTAAATCCAATATTAATTTTCCTTATGCTTAGGATGCCTTTACTTTGTAAAAACACATGGTTTAATGCGATCCTATTTTATTGCAAAATATATCATATCATAAACCACTGCTCAGTTAAATATTCTAAAGGAATGAGATATCTACATGCATTGTTCTTCCACCGTTTTCCCCAGTGCGAGACACTCAAACCTTTCCATCATTCTTGCTGGAGTCATGTTTAGTATTATAGCCTTGGATAATTTCTTCCCTAGAGATTCATCCTACTGCATACACACCCCCGATTTTGATGCAACCAAGCAGTATCAATCAATATTAGATATAATTTATAATCTATCATTGTTCTTATGGGTTCATCTCCTTCTGTTTATTCATTCCCTATTATTTCAAGCTATATCCATCTTCCTAATGGAGTTTTCTTGGGTGTTGGCTAGTGTGGTGGTGTCTCTACATCCTCGAGTGGATGCCGTCTTCCTGATGAGGTGATCCTAATATTTTTTTGTGGACTGTTCTCATGAAAAGAGCATCAGAAACCCTTTGAGGTAGGGGTTTTGTGGCCTTTCTATTATTTTCCATGCATCTGTTGAGTAATCATGTTTTATCCCACTAGATCATAGTGGAATTGACATAATTAATTTTTGAACTATATAATTAAATTGGTATCGATATTATTTTATTTCCTTTTGTTTTTTCAAGATACTATGATATATATGCTTTGCTTGTTATCATGTAATTCTTGATGAAATTGGTAAAGAACGTAAACTAGAATTTAATTGATAATTATTTTGGCTAAGTATAATGAGGAATGTAAATGAATCTTGTTGTTGTTGTTGTCATTTGATGTTAATCAATTAGATGTAGTAATAAGTTTTAATTATTTGTGATAGATTAATATTTTTGTTTCCCATAGTTAGAACCAATAATTAATAAATCAGTTAATTCCATATGCATTAATGAATCATCTATTTGATAAAATGCTAATTCCTTCTAGGGTTCTGAGTTACCCTCTTTCTTGTAAGGCCGATCTTCATGGGATTTGGAGCCATGTGTACTAATTATGTTTGAAGGCTAGATGCCTCTTGTATGGGCCATGAACCGAGTTGATTTGATATTTGATTCCTTATGCATGTATTGTGATGTGATCCTGGATGGCTATTGTGATATGTGGGGGTAGAGATGCCCATTGGTTGTGGAAATAGTTGACCCCTAGAGTGGTGAGATGCATCGGTTTATGCAAATGGGTGTCGAGAAGGACACCAGAGATGATGAAACAGGATGGATATGAATGTTTTCTGCTTTTCTGAATCTTGTTGATTGGTTTACTTCTATACTTTCCCCACTTATCAAGGAAGCTAGTTGTTTTTCCATCCTTCTAAAAAGAGGCGAAGACGCATGATGGATGCAACATGATATATGTGTTTGGATTCTTGATGGAGGATGGGTTTATGTTCCTTATATAGGTGGTAATGACATGGTGGGTTGTTCATCTACTCACTGTGTTAATCCTCCTTTTGTTTGGTATCTTAGAATGATTCTTAGAATTCCTGAGAATATGTGAAATTAATAATTATTTTGATAAATTATTGATTAAATGATGTTAACCAATGGGGTTGGAGCTTGGTGGGATGCAATGTCGAGGTACCAATATAAAGGAAAAATAGACATTGGATGTGATGCTAATGAAATACAATCTTGAATTGTTAATGGTTTATTAATGTTTAAGGAATTAATTAAAGTAAAGTGCAACTAATAAAAATGGAATAATGTAATTATATTATTATCTTTAAATGGTTGTGTTCTTCTAGGATACCTAGTCTTAGTAGTGGTATTCAAGAGTCCAAGAGTCATTAGATGCAATTGATTCTACGACTAGGTTATTCTCATAGTGTGGTTATGAGCTATAGTATATTCTGTACTTTTGGTTTTTCTATAAGCTACTCCACCCCTTTAGTTACGGAAACTGACCCCCCATATATTCTAGTCCATGTGGGATTCTTTACGCAACATTCTGTTGGGAGAATGGATGGCTGACTACCCCCTACAGCCCCACTATCTTCTCATGGGAGTTACTAGTGTTGGTAGGCACATCAGTAAGTTTTCTAATTATATGTGTGTAGTGGGCTGTAATAGCTTCTGTTTATTCACACACATATATTCTAGATATAGGTTCCTGTGGAATTTTATAGTTGTAACATGTATATGTTGTGATGGATTGAGGATCCTCACTTGGTGTATGGGCCATAATGGATTGAGGTTTAATGCCCGACCTATGATACACATTGTACGCGCTGTGATGGATCCCATAAACTACCATGTTTCTTTTGTTACATAGACGTGGAGGATTTATTGCATGAGGTTTAGGTTGTGGTGCTTCACCCAGGTGTCTACGTGCATGCCATTTTACAGAGAGATGCACCTGATGTGAAACATTGGATCAATGTGGAAAACCGTTGGGGAAGTAGTAGTGGGGTACCCTTGATATTATTTATTATATTACATACGCATGTATGTGATACTTTGTGAGTGTTTACATAGTGAGGATAAGAACTTAGTATACAAGTTTATGTTATGAGTTTGTTTCACTTATTATTCTATATGTTTTAGTATGCTTCCTTTACTTTTGCATGAGAGGCTCTATGGAGGATACTACTGAGTATACTGTTATACTCACCCTACGTATATATATAAACTGATTTTCAGGTATCATGGAGTAGGTTGAAGGTCGAGATGGGTAATACTAGATTGGTGTTGCATGAGCTATTCTGTATTTGTGGTTTCTTCCATTTTTTACTTTCTTTTGGTACATTCTGTTTTTGATTCAAGTTATAGTAGTTTTTTATGAAATGACATATGTGTACTAAGGATTTATTTTATATTTCCATCTGAGTTGGAGTATGTAGGTTTCCCTATCACATCTCTCTTCAACATGTGTTTTTTAGAGGGAAATGCCTCCCATTTGTTTGTTTACGATACCCTCAGTGCAAGTCGCCAAACCAGGGCCTATTAGAGGTAGGACTCGGGGGTCACTATCTCCCTTCTCACATTACCATCCTAAAAGGGGTACACCTTTAGGGTAGGGGTCGTGATAATTTATATAATGGATATCATTATGGATATCGTGAAATCATGATTTATATAAGAGTACCAATGACAAAGCTCAAAACATGATAAAAAAAAGAAATTTTTTATTACCCAAAACACAACATTAAAATGGAATTCTAAAGAAGAGACTAAAATAAAGTCACATATAATGTCACATATGATATTATATATATGAATATGATTATTTGGTATATTTATAATAAAATAATATATATTAGACAAGAGGTTATAAAATATATGAAGGAAGTTAAGACTCAACGTAAGGGATTTTGGCCTCACTTTTATTTATGTGGGACACTTGCTTATATGATACATGTTTCTTTTGTGTAGTGTACATAATGACCTCGAATTTTTTTAGAGTATTATTATTAATATTTTAGTGTTTACATATCCATGATATTTTATTTCATTCATGAGAAATATTATATTGAAAATTATAATATGATAATATTTAATTTATATAGTTTCATTATTATTCAGGATTGTTTATAGGTATGTATATATTGGGGAATATTTCTCCTCCATGTCTATGTTTCCTTGAAATGTTTTTCAAAATATTTTTAATATTTTTATATAACATTTTAACTTCATTTTTATACATGTATCAATTATTATTAAATGTTTTGAAAGGAATCATTCTCTAGTATTCCAAATGTGGTTCTATTTGTCTTTTCCAGAAAAAGTATGAAATGAATCATTTCAACTTATACAAATAGAAGGGATTTTTGTATTTTTATTTTTCAATAATGACTTGAAGTGTCCCTTAAAAGAATAACTATTTATTTTGAATGAAAATGTTTTCTTTTAAAATGTCACAACATTTTAATAAAATAAATGTTTTTCAAAGAAGAAAATATTTTTTCATCAAGAATTTCTTTCAAGTGATATCTCAAAAATATTTTTCATTTATGATAAAATTATTTATTGTAAATTATGTTTAATTGGAGGTATTTTTCAAGGATACTAACTCTATTATTTATACATTTTTTATGTTTATTATTGAATGATATTTAGAAAACCCGATTATTTTACCTGAGATATGTTATAATGGAATTATTTTTATGACACCCATCTTTTTTTATCTTTTCTAATATGATTAAGTTGTTATGTTCTCGTGGAATAAATATGTATGGTTTTTGATATAGATTGTTGGGTCCCATATATCCCCCGAATTAAATTGAAAAATATTTATTTCTCAATATATAATGATGGAGAATATGTTAATGGAATTGATACACTATGGAATGAAGGGGAAAAACTATCCCTTATTTGGAATGTCATATGACTGGGGATGGTGTAATGTCTGACCCGGTATGTGCATCCCCCATTTAGTGCACTGATATGTTTTGGAAATGTTCTTTGACTTATAGGGAATGATATTACATGTTTACATGTGTGACACAATTCCATGCCTTATTTCTATTTCATAATTTCATCATTTATGCTTTGGAACACCATTGGTTCATTTCATATGAACTATAGATCATTAATTCCATAATTCAAGATAATGATATTTGATATGCAAGGTTTTTGTTTTCAAATGTTATGCATTTATTTTCATACCATTATGTTCATGATATTCTAATATATCTTCTTTTTTTACCCCTGTTGGGCATATGATCTGCCCCTTTACTTATGTTTCCTTTCACCATGTTATAAATTATGGTTTTAATTAGGATTATTATAATAAAGGATATTAATGGGAGATGCTGAATATATTTCACCATTTTATAAGAATGTGTTACAAATTTCAAAAGGTAATAAACTATAACAATACAATAGCATATTTTTGTGTAATTTAATGAATATTCATATAAAAGTATGTAATATCGATGTATGTTAAAATGGGTTGTTATAAAATCACAATAACCGTAGGTTCTGTTAATGTCTGGACTAGTGGAAAAGGAACCCATGATCCTATATCAAATCCAAATTTATAATATTGATAGAACCCAAACATTTGGTGTGTAATGATATTTTTCTCATTGTGGAGGAGGTGAATATCTATTTGATTCAGGATTCTCACCATCAAAGAAAGTGGGGATCAACTGATGGGGAAGTGATAGAGGTCTGTTGTGGGGATGGAATAAATCATGATTTATTTGGGTGAAATGTTTTTGGTAGACTTTAGGATGAGGTCAACTGGTAATCAACAGTTGTAATAAATAGATGAAATGGTGACGATCCACTGTGTTGGGGACCAGTGGGAGTGGTGGAACATGGGGATGATGGTGTCATTGATTTGTGTTGGTGGTAGGGGTGTCAAATTGGAAGAAAGAGAGATTATTCCATCTTCCATTTGTTCTAGGAACCGCGCACCTCTCCATGGATAATTGATTGCTATGAAGTCAGAAAAAGATTATAATTTTGTTAAAACTATATCCAGTATGCTAGATAAGGATTATTATGTGTTTTGGGGTATCAATGGTCATCTGGTCTTGTAATTAGGGAATGTTCCTACTCGGTGTATGATTCATTCAAGGGTTCTCCCTCAACCTAATATAAATAAAGGGAATTATCTAAAAAATAAATAAAAATGTAAGGCCTTCAGGAATTCAAGATATTATTATCTATAGACTAGGTATGGATATTTATAAGTAATTACTATACATATTAAATGGTAGTAATTAAATTCTTAGAGTTTTTATCATGTATAACATACTTATATGGTTGAGGATCCTCACTATAAATATCTTTTGAAACATACAGGGAATGTGAAACCATATTATCATGGTAATTAATAAGAGGAGGTATAATAAACCTCCTATATTTATCCATAGTAAATTTGTAATATCTAATACTACTAAAATCCACATTTCTAAAGCATAATCAGATTCATATCCATACTCTAGATCACGATGAGGAAAAGGAGGATAAGCCTCAATAAATGAATCATTATTTGTGGAATGATCAACCTTTAGACCCCACTTTTTAGAAGGATCACCACTTCCATCTATGGGAGTCTATAATACAGGATTAAAATAATCTTGAAGAAACAAAAACCAAAAAAAATAGCTTTATGTAAACTAGGGTTTTCTACTAAATTATTTTAAAATTTGCCGCCCTCAGGATACACTATAAATACACACATGCTAACCCTAAGACCAAACTTTTCATTATTGTCATGGGTATAAGTAGGGAATAGAAACACTTTGAGATTTCTATAATATGAGGGTTGGATACTTAAAATCTATTTTACTGTCTAGAAATCATTAGTATATGAGATAAAACCACTAATAAAGTAAACTTCTTAGTGGAATACTCAACAAAAAATTCCATGGATGATCATGATAATGCATGCATCCATCAAACCTTCTCATGAATGGGGTCATTTATATTCTTAAATAGATTATTTTTTCCGAGTAAAATGAATCACTATTCAGTGACTCAAAACTCTATCATACATAGAGAATTTAATAAAATTATTAGATCAGTATTGAAGGACATAATTAGGTCTCAAGGCCTTTAATTCCAATCATGTTTGATTTTACATAGAGTATTTCCATGTATTAAACACCTCGAATACATATGTTTTATTGCATACAAAATATATCAATATTTATATATATAATTAATATTTAAATGTGAAAATGGAGGATTCTCTACCATGGGAGATAATCCTACTAGGTCACAATAAGCTAGTGCTAACATACTAATGTCGGTGAATTTCTTTGAAGAATGATTTATAAGAATAGACTCTTTTGAAATTATATATAAAACAATCATCATAAAATTTAATTTAACTTCATGTAAATTAGATAAGAATACCTTTCATACTCAATTCAAATAATCCTTTAACACTCCCATTTCCCAACCTTATGTACCAAAATATAGTGATTTAATTTTTAGTGACATAAGTGCTGCCAAATTACTTCATGAATGTCTTTATATTCAATATATATGGCCCATTTCTTTAAGAACCCTTAAGAAACATATGAAAATACATATGAATTTTGAAGAAACACAACTCAAATTTAAAATAAAATCTGATCTAATCTAAAAAACCTAATTAAATAATATTAATATGTAAATATTAAACAAATATAACATCTTTTTAGGTAAATAGATAGAGTTTTGGAAGTTTTATTAAGACTAAACCACTGAATATGACCCAATTTATCCAATTATTGACTAAAAAATCATTTCCATTATCTCATTAGGTCAATACATGAAAATTCTCTATCTAGGTACAGATTAAATGAACCCAGTTAGTATGAAATAAACTAAGTAAGAAATGTTTCATGAGACACATTAAACAACTCAACAATCATATAGCCTAAATAAACAATGTGTGAATGATCACTAGATTCATTGGAATGTTCACCAGATTTCATCTTCAGACATTTAGGCTTAGCATTAGCAAGATTCCCATAATGATAGAATATATCATATCTTGGTTTAGATTTAGACTGAGAATCCCTTAATTGACTATTATGATTTCCAACCATTTTATTCATACCTTTCTTGTCCCTATTAAACTATGAATCACCTTTGACAGTCATGCCCCCAACATTGGATTTAAGGTCATCCTTGTCACAAAAATCATGAGAAAAAAAATCATAGTTTACTTACTCTAATAATAATGAGTATATTAAATATTTCATAGCATTTATAAGATTCTCAAATGAACTATCCAAGTATATTAAAATAATAAGGGATTGGGCATGATCTTATACATTAATATTTATATTGGACATGTGCAATAAGATATTGTTAATATCATAAATTTGTTCCACGATGGGAGTTTCAGGACATATCCTGACGGGATGTCATTTAGGTTTCATATATAGAATACCTACCAATGATTTTTTAATATATAGATTTTCTATCATAGAATACATTCCAGCTATAGTGTTTTCAAAAGCATCATCCATCAATAATTTATTATGCAAGGAAAAGTTCAAATATATATGATATTTTATTAAGATATTAAGAGGTATACTAGAGTATGTGGTCTTAATCTATCCATCAATAATCATTATTATATGATGTTTTCTTCGGGCAATAATAAGAACCTTCTTGTCCTTTCTGGAATGGAAGGGATATCATATTAAGTTTTCAAAAGTCAGATTTATTTTCACCATTAAATTTATCAACTAATTATTACTTTAATACATCATCATATGCATGAAAATTTGATATGAACTATTGAGGAAATAGATGTGGGTATTTCATAATAAAATTTACCGGATCATGAACAAATAAGAGGATTGTAGTAGGTAATGAGATGATAAATGAAGGGAGAAATATTGAAAGAGTGAGAAACCAAGATTAGTGAATAAATGATATAAAGTAGAAAATAAAATAAATATTTAACATATTTTAGTATCAGTTTAGTCCTATTACATGATAACAACACCACTTATTCCCACCTTTACTAAGTCTATAAATATAATTATAAAAATTAAAGGGAATAAATAGAAAATTCTAGTAGGAAAATAATACCATAGGGAATAAAACCAAAAAAACATAACGAAAATATTCAATCTTAATTCAACTAATCATACCAACCAACCCCCACACATGAGAATAGGTATCTCTATTGGAGTCGACTCCAAAAAGTCTGTGGAAAATTATAATATGTTGTAACAAGATATCCATTAGAACAAAACATAAGGGGTGATTCAATATTCATCTAAGGGGCTATGATACGTCTGTAAGTCTACAACACCTTAGCTATTCTTTCAATAAACACTAAGAAGTGGATTTATGTAATTTCATGAGCCTTAAAACCGAAAAAACTATTGGAAATCCAAAAAAACCAAGGTAATGGAGATATTAAATTGCTCTGTAATGGTCAACATAGATCTTCTAACATATGGGTAGGATAAATTAAATCACTATGGAAAAATGGTTAACCATGAACCAAGAATATATAATATTATTATAGAAATGTATGTTAGTGTTCCTGTATTAACAAACAAATATATATTTTGGTATTAAATGGTATATATAAATATAAATAATATATATATATTAATATATTTATATAAATTAAAAATGGGATAAAAATATGTATTTATATATATTTAAATAAAGATATATATGATAAGACATAGAAGAAATAAACTTGGAGCAGTGGTAAGGGAAGATACAAGAGAGGGTTTAGGTCCTTTGTTTGAATCCATACACATACACATGTGGTTGGTTGAGTAGGGGGTTGAGTGAGAATTGATAAAATAATGGTTGGGTAGTTGAGCATTGATAAAGCTAAATTGGGAATCAAGAGTGATATTAGGGTGGGGGGGGGGGGGTGGGAAAGCATTGAATATTAAGGGGGGGTCATGGGTGTAAATCATTGAATTGTTTATCAATGATAAATCCTATTTTTATTAGTGTATTTTTAGTACAAATAATGGCTATTATTTATGTGATTGAAAATAAAAAAATTAGTGCTATTAAAAGTTATATTTATAATTATTTTTTATAGCACAGATAAAAGAAATAGTATTTTAAATATTATAAAACCATCGTCACCATTTTATCACAAATAATGATCTTTTATTGTGTAGAAAAAGTCCAGATCTTCAATAGTGAAACATGAGGTGAATTATATTAATAATTTAAATATGTTAAACAAGAAATCACAAACTAAAAAAACTATTTTCATTTTATAAATAAACAATTATTAGAAATTCATCAACAATATCACTATTTTTTATAGTGTGGCTATGTAATGATGTGGGGATGCAAAGTTTTGAGATTGGTAGTTGGGTGGCTCATTGTAGTGACAAAAAATCATTTTGTGGAGATTTTTACAATAGATCAATGTGTTTTGTATTATTGCAGATTAGAACTGGTGAGGGGGTTTTCATGCGGTAATAATGGTTCAAATAACACTAATGTATATTTTTATTTTGGCGGTCATTGAATCAGGTGACCTCTAATGGTGGAAAAAATACATATTGAAATAAATAGTAATAATTTTTCCACATGTCATCCCCTGATAATGTTGTTGATATAACTACTCTCTATAACCCTCACCACCACCATACAACCACAGATGCTCACCCAATAAATTGAATTCACCTCATCTTGGCCCACCACTAACGCTTTTCCCATGACTTCTAGAAATTTTAACTTGTGAAACACCACCAACCCCGTTTCCATTGATTCACCAGGGCCAACATAAATAAGGTATAAATCCCTATTCACACAAGAAATTGAGTAGACTAGATGTAGTGGTCCACATATGTGTATACCTTAAATGACCACCAATAGAAGAATCTAATTTGTTTTATTGACTAGTAAACTACTACCACCAAAATAAGTGTATACCCAGTATCCAAAGGCTTTCAGATACATGTTTTGGCAGATACACTACGATATAATTGAAGTTAATGGTAGAGGAAAGGATATATAGTCATAATGTTAGTAGATGGTTTAAATGTGAGATAGATAAATAACTCAGTGTAGGATTATATATAACATTCCATAGGGGTTTCATGGTGCAAGGAAGGGACATGACGATGGATTTTAGGTGTTGTAGAATTATGGAGATATGGTTTGTGTATATAGAGGCATGCTACGTTCAATATTGTGGGTGGGAGGGAGAAGTATTATGTTCCACCATGGATATTTCCTTGGTGGTGCTAGAAGGCCTCATTGTGGAATGTGTGTGCAGCCACAAAATTGGAATATGGGATCAAGTGAATCATGATTATTTATATAGAAATAATAAATCAAATAAACATTAAAATCAACCAAAAATGAATATAGGATTTTACCCAATATTTTAAAAAATTTAAAAATACATTTATACCAAACATTTAATCCATTTAATTATTTAATTTTAATTTCTTCCAAATCATTAATAGTATGTTAATTTACCATTTAATTAATAAAGTTAAGGAGATTTTATTAATATAGTTCATAGAATAATTTTTTTGTAAAACATTGATCTCATCACATAACATGAAATATTTTTGTAATTCATTTAATCATGAGTTATTATATTTTTTATTTGTTATTTATTTCTAACATGATCATGATTTTTAGAGTTCTATTGGCACTATATAGTTTGTAAGTAAATTATGATTTCAGGCACAATAGAAAATCACTAAATAACAGAGATTCAAAACACTTTAATATTTTTTTATGATTTGTAAAAAATGTTTGTATTCTAAATTTTACATTTGAATTCCATTTTCTCTAATCATATTTTAAATATCATATCATAATTACACCATAATTATTATCATGAAATTTGATATTTTTTTAAAATTGTTAAATTATATAAATTGATGAATTGAAGGAGTTTTAGGTAATAAACACTAGAATTTTATTACCCATATTTTGAGGAAATCTTTATTTCATCAATTGATGTAATGATATATTATTATGGATTATATTATAATATCAGGAATAAACTAAAATTAAAATGTATAAAATGATGTCATATCTTTATGAACTACACTATAGTGAAATTTTGGAGTTTTTATTATTCAACACGGGGAATGATTCATTCCATAAATAAAAATAATAGTTTTGGAGATAGATATTTATTACACAATGATTCAATATATCATATAGTGATGTGTTTACATTTTTGGCGATTTTCATAGATTTGGATGATGATTTTATAAACATAATTAAAATATTTAATCCATGATTTTCAAATATAATTTTGAATAAACAATATGACATGTCATATTTCATTATTCCACTGCTTTTGAATTACAATAGATATTTTAATAATTTATTATATAATAACTTCTTCCATATAAATATTTCAAAATTATTTTTCTGAGAAATATGATTATTTTTAGAGGATAATATGTGATCTTTTCTATAGTCTATTATAAGAACTCATAGAGGAATTAAGAAAAGTAAACATTATTTCTTTCCCTTATTATTAATTATTCATATTTTTGTTTTATTATTTATAAATAATAACCTATGGGAAGGACACTATGATTGTCAATATAAATCATTGGAATGATTTTAGATCCATCATTATACATTATTCACTATTCATTGATAATATGACAGTGACTGTGGGTTATGTGATAACAGTCACTAATCACCAAGGACATGTAACTCATACATATTTTTTGAGTATTATGAAATCAATGTGTTATTGTGTTATTTATTATTATTATATCATTCACCATAATTTAACAGCTTATGTGGAAGATCCAACTCACTAATTAGTAATATTATAATATTAATTTTTAGGTAAAATAATTTTTAGCACTAATTCAACTTCTCTCTTAGTGTTCCACATATTTGATTGGGTGTGTCAGTTATAATAATAAAGAGTTAAAAAAACATGAATACTATAAATATAATAATATTTAGAATTTCAATTATTTTTATGGATCTTAAATAAAAATTCTTAAATTAATATTCATTATTAACATATCATGATTGATAAAATAAACTAAAATGAGTGGAGTAGATATTATTTATTTTTAGAAAATAGTATACCATCCATTAAATGATCATGGAACACTAATATTAATTATAACATTATTATTTCTAATAAATTAAAATTTTTATACGTGATAAACTCATGAATAAAGAATGATGATTGAAAGAATAATTCAAAAAATAGGAATGTAATAATTGGAACTATAAACATATGAATATGAAAATAAACTAATAATTAAAAATAAATAAGTGTTAAATAAATGTAAGAAATTAACATTAAGTTAGATGGATATACAAAAAAGTTCTGAAAATATTAATTAATAAATTAAAGCACATATATTTGATTAATAATAGTTTAATAATATATATAATCATATATAGGTATCATGGTCATTTTCAATTCCTAAAAATAGTATATGGACATTTTTTATGTTTTGGTTGATTGCAGATTGAAATGAAAGTTGACAGTGTGGGTGGTGGTGGGGTAGAACATGGATGAGTTCTGAATGGCCAAATAACAACAAATTGACCATTAATTTTAAGAATACGGAAGAAATACCTGATTAATATTTAGGAATGATTTTAAATAATCATTCCTGAAAAAGATTTATTGTTGAAAATTTTGAATGTTTTGGAATGCATAATCGATTCATAATTAAATAATAATGATTGAAAATCTCATATTTGATAGATAGTTACATCGATTTGTCTTAAAAATACCATTTTCCCTCTATTAACGTCGATTATGAATTTTTTTAAAATATCTAATGTGATTTTTGGATCTTTCTAAAAAAATAGGAATCACTCTCAATGATTTAGAGAATTGAGTCTAAATAGAAGGTAAGATGTATTTAATCTTATTTTTTCATAGATATATATATTTATTTTATTATTCTATTTTATAAAATCAAGGTTTTGTATTTTATATACATATAATAATAAATATAGTGTTTTGTTAATGATTCATGGTTCTAGGGAATGAAGGTCCAACATTCTTGGTCAGATCCTGAATTGAAAATTATGAGATATTTTTAGATAAAATTTCCCAGTAAGTGGATTTGGATGGTATCATTAATTGAATTTTCTAAGCTTATTATGATAAATGTTTAAAAATTTTCAATTATGATGAATAATTTGTAATATATAAATGATTTTTGTATTATATTTTGAAATATTAGTCTTAAAATATGGTTTTTTTAAAATTTTATGATTTGTATCAAACAAAATTTTATATTAAAATTGAGAGTTATTAATTATGTTAATTGTTTTGAAATTAATATTGAAATTATATTGAATAGATTATAGAGTGATCATTTATGTTTAATTCATATCAATTTTTTTTGATGAAAATTACTTTTTTCATATTTTTTTTACATTTGATTTTGATTATGAATTTTGACCCCATTTTTTTGCTTAAATATTTTCCAATGGGTGGGTCATGTGAACTTAGTTTTTTGATGTTGAGAAAATTGTTTTATTCTAGAAATTTCAAACCCATAATATGCTTGTATATTAACTGGTAAGGTTTGAGAGTGTGTGTAGGTGTGAGAATTTATCAAACAATCAATGCCATAGGGAGAACTCCTTTTTCATATCATGATGGGTCATCGATTGGATTGGACTGTGGGTAAATTAATTGATAGATGGTTAATTTTTGTAGACATTGTGTTTGGTGATTGATTAATTATTCCAACTAGTTTTCAACCAATATCTATATTGTTTCAATGAGTGTTTGGATACTCCTGGTATTCTAACACTCAAGCATGTTTGTAAGTTATTATATTTTACTATATTGGGCAAATATTAAGAAAAAAATTTATTTTTTTAAAAGATGTTGTAAAATAGAAAATGAAAATTATTATTAGTACATGGGTTATAAGAAGGTAATCCAATGTTTTATAAAAATATAAAATAGGGAGAAAAAAATTATTTCAAGGGAGGAATCTATTTATTTTTTGGATTATAGAAAAATATTTCTTTGAAATAATGGATTTTTATTCCATGTTTTGTAAAAAAGTATTTTTTTCTGATTTGTTTATTAACTTATTTATTATAAATATTTTTAATTATTTTTAGTGTATTGGAATATTATTACTTATTTAATTAATGTATGAACATGAATTAGAGACATTGGGGAAATCCTTCCATGTTTTCTACTCCCATTGTTAATATGCACATAAGTACACATGTAATTCTCATTATTTGCGATAAATGATATAAAAGGAAAGTAACTATATTTTTTTTAGTGATTATTTCATAATTATATTAAGATATGTTGATTGGGGTTATGGTCTAGTATATTTGGATGAAACTGTCATTTTATTTATTGTGGATTATCATTGTGAGATGAATTTAGTAGTTATCACTTGGAGTCCTTACTTAGCTTGTTGTACTATATTAATTATTAATATTATAAATGTTTAAATTTTGTTTAATTTTTTGGAAGAATTTGTATTTTTATTTTTTTTAGGTAACATAATTCTCTAATTGTTTTTTTACCCCTTGAATCTAGTTGTTATCCTATAGGGCACAATGGATGCGCTAGAGACAACGTGGAACTCCTTGATGGGTGTGACCTAAAAAATAATAAATACTTTCTCCGTAATTTACGGTATTTTTCTATCAGTATATACATGATATTAAACCATGGTATACATTGAACTTTTTAAGGGAAATATGTTTTCATGTGTATGATTTACAATATAGTATACAATTGTCCCACCCTCGTAATATAGTTGTGAGGAGTAGTGACATGAGGATGAGATACTTAGGAGAGAGTTTCTATCCTATACTTATGATTTTGGATATTGTAAGATATTTAAATTTTATTAGTTTAGGAATAGTATATCCTTGTTTTATATGTACCAAACATATTTTTTTGTTAAATATGTTAATAAACATTTTATATTTAAATGCCGACTAATATAGTTAAATTAGGGGGGCTTCACATTTTTATTAAAGTGTGAAAGATCATTATTCTTATGAATTTTATAGATTAGAAAACAAATAATTAATATATTTATTGACATAATATAATTTAATGTATTTAATGTGGAGATGACATGTAAAAGAGTACACAATTTGAGGTTTACAGGCAATTATAATTATGGTACATAATTCCTAAACCCATGTAAAGGTTGAACTGTGTGAGTAGTAAATTTATATAGCTATAATACCCTCATTATTGTGTTATATGTTTTAATTATGGATCCTTATATCCATCCCTCATACATCCTTTAATCTTAATACATTTGAATTACATGACCATGTATGGGTTCCCTATTGTCCTCTCTACTTTTAACTTGGATATGGTGATGGTTCTTTGTTTGAAATAGAACCAAAAATTTTTATGCTATATATTTCCATCATCATCACCACCACCACCACCACCACCATCATCAACACCACCAACATTATTTTTTTCATTTTTTTAATTATTAATATTATCATTACTCATATTGATGATCCTAGAAAACCCCAATGATCTATTACATTTTGAAGGTCTTACCACTATAAATAGTGGCGGGAATTAACATTGGTTACTGATTGAACCCAAAAACCGAATATTTTGGGGATACTTTTGGGTTTATATTTTATATAAATTGGGAAAATTGATTACACAATCAGTTATTCATATTTATTTTATTAATTTTTTATTATAATATGTTAAATTGAAATATACAATTTTTGTTACCTAATAAAATAAAATTCACCCACATCTATATCAATCGACATGAAAATACTCCCTAATAGAATACAATTGATAAATTTTCAAAACAATTGATTCTCTTTACACTTATTATATGCAAATCACATTCCACTCCATATTAACCCCAAATTACCTAATTATATTAATTGTGAACATGGATTCTAAAGAGAAACTGAGACAACTGTGATTCTAGACAACCCCTTATCCCATCAGTGAGTGAATCAACCCTCTTTATTCCTTATTCTAAGGGTAACATAATTCAAAAATTCTATCCTTTGATGATTATTGTTTCCCTTATCACCTAGAGGAGTCACATAATTCATCATTATTTTGTAGTTAATCTGATCCAATATGATTCCTAGGAGAAACCATAGACAATAATCTTGTAGTATCTCCTCTAACATCAATTTTGGTCTGTCAAGATCATATAAAGTCATCATCCATTGGATCTTTCATATGGGTATCCATTTTTCATTTATCAACCATCCATCATAGAAGGATTTTAGATTAAATTTTTTTGAAAAAATATGTTGACTGATCAATTAATTTATATAGAAGATTAGTTTTTTTCTTTACGATGAGTTGTGTGTGATGCTATTAAAATGTTGATGTAGAGAGATCCCACTAGGCTAATGATAGTGTAGAGAGTTTATATGGATTGTGTATGTATGTTGATTCTAGTGTATATTGATGATGTTATTAGATTATAGTGTTAAATGGTAGCTATGGAATATTGTGTTGGATGACTAATTTTTTTATAAACCAAAGGTTGTTTTAATTATGGTAAATTTAGTAATTTCAAAACACTAAATTTAATAAGTTACTGTAGTTTTTTATTTTAGTTCTGATTACTAAGAAAGTTTTTTTTAAATATTTTAATGTCATTTTTAGGGTTTTAAATAAAATAAAATAATTCTTATCGAATCGTCTATAAAAATAATAACATATATGAAATAAGAAAGGAACATTTAGAATTTTAATTTTAGAAATGTAAAACTGGTAACATTGTCAAAATCTATTACCTGACTATTTTAATACTATTCTTATTTGTTTATATGATAATCAATTAATATATATCTTATTAAAATATGATATAAAATGATTAAAATAATTATTATTTTATTAAGGATTTTTCTATTATTTGTTTTATGGTTAAAGTTAATAGAAAATTTTCTTGAATAATCAATAACATTGTTACAATATATTATAGGAAGGAATTTTAATATTTAGAATTTTTAATGGTGAAATATCTATATTAGTAATAATAATGATTAATAGTGATTCTATCAATGAAAATTGTGTCATATGACAAAAATGAATACCCAAGTCCTTACCCAATGATGCCCTAAACACTTGTTCTATATGAGAAGTGACAAATTTTTTAACCTAAACATTTTTTTTATTAAATGTTCAGGTTTGTAGAGGATAAAGCCTTGAGTGTAATTTTAAAAAAAATGTATTGAATTCTCAAAATTATGTAAATTCAAGATCTGAATTTAAAAAATATTTATATATTTTTGAAATCAAATTACATTATTAAGATTAAAATTATATATATATATGTTTTTTTGTAAATTACTTAAGGTGGTTCTCCGCCATTTTGGCCAAATTGTCTTTCTATTTACCTCATGTGTTCCTCCCTAATCAAAAGAGGATAGAAATTAATTGTGAGGGTATGCATATAAAATTGTGAGGACTACACTGTCTAGTATAGATAACCATAAAAGATGTAGTGGAAGTAATATCAGGATGCACTCAACCCAGTATAACCATACCATAAGATATAAAAATACCTAAATTCTATCCATGATTAAATATAAAAAATATATTGTATCATAATAAACTGTATTACATGTCATACAAGTCATAAAATGTAAACATGTTCTCATATGGGATGACCATATATAACCGGATCCAAAATAAAAAATATATATAAAGGAGGCATCCACAAAATAAGTGTAGAGTCTTGGCCTAATTATCTCTACCAACACCAACTATATTTTATAACTGAACTATCCATTGTTTTATGGCCCTTAGCCTTATATGGGTTATTAAAAAATAGGTATTGTCACGTATCAGGGTACATCGATAGAGTGTGGGGTATAACTCAATAGAAAACCACTAATGGAATCATCAAAAAGTCAATAAAATACCTATAAATTTTTGATATTGAGTGTTAATGATTAAAATAAAAAGAAATTCACCTGATGGAGTGATCTTGAAAAAAACCATACGTGAGAATATCAACAAATACATATACCAGAATATGAAGATGTAACTACGGTCTGAACACACATCATGGATGAATAATTTATCACTCCTAATTTCATAATCAAGTTAAAATAATTATCATCATCCTTTTTATTACTTTAATAATCCATCATCATTATAATCTATCCATGTGAACGATCTATAAAGACTCTAATTTCAATGGAAAATGTTTCATTTCATGGTTAATGTGGAATCAAAAATCTAAAGTATGTGATATATTTCCCATCCTTTTCATAGGTGGTTGATATTACCTCTAAAAATATCCTATGTGTACAAGGTACTGTCAGTACAACCATTATTGGGTTGTCATGGAACAACCAGAATCATAATTTCAGGTGGAAGATACACCATCTATAACCAATTATTGGTTGATGATGCACCATCGGGGTCACTCTCTAAGTGATTAGTCTACCACCATTACATGTTTCAATGTAGATTATCTAACACCAAGAAAGCATCCACGAGTTAACAATGTATCACCATTAAAAATCGGTCTATGGATGATATCCATTGATACAACATCTTAGATTGGATGATGTTCCACTATTTCATTATCCCCATTGTTAACGAGGAATCACCAACCCATTTCATTTTGGTGACATATCAAAGAATATAGAAGGTTTTATACATACCACTACCAATATTCCATAGGTGGATGAATCATTACTGCATAAAAATATACCATAAAAATTAATTATTTATCATTTTAGTCTAGATTAAAGAATGAGA
This sequence comes from Viscum album, assembly GCA_963277665.1. NCBI lineage: Eukaryota > Viridiplantae > Streptophyta > Magnoliopsida > Santalales > Viscaceae > Viscum > Viscum album. Next base: position 2,023,328,220 of record OY728127.1, read on the forward strand.
AATTATTTACCACCTCATGGGTTATGATTTTAAGCTACTAATACACTAATGTTCCAAGACATGGACATATCACCATAATCATATATCATTCTAAGTCCATTAATTACCATGGAATAAAATAGGAAACCACATAAGGATATAAGGTTGAAGTCCCTACCATAGGTCACCCCACCTTGGTAAGGATCGATGGTTCCATCAAACGTTTTTCAGGGAAAAAGGTAAATTGTTACCATAGAACTAAAACCAATGAATAAAGGGCCTATCATGTGTCTAGTAGTTCCTATTTTTTTCAAAGATAAGGAATTTTAAAATATTAATTTATTTTTTGGCAATACGCATGTAGTGTGTTTCCCCACAATTAATAAAACAAAAGAAATATGAGTAACAAATGGGAGAGAGTGGGACCACATACCTCAGTCTGACACTGTCCTTATCAATGAATATAGTCGACTGATTTAGTCCTAAATAGAAGAAACTAATAAATTTTAAAATTTTCATGAGATTCTATGAAACTGAAGATAAATGGTTATATCTAAAGAGGAATGATGAATATAGGTAATAGGAGTCACATCCTTACTAGAAACAACCTCACATAATAGATGAGATCTAGAACTGATGATGAATATAAGGAATATAGCCTTAAGAAGAGAGGAATAAACAAGAGGAAGGAGGGATGGAATTAATATTGGAGTGATATAATTTGAGGGGAGTGAGTTTTACATTTTAATAATTTAATAACTAATTAGTAATTCATTAATTTTAATAATAGTAGTAGGTAACCCTGAGTACTCACCAAACATCCATTAAGTCCCAAGATGGAACTATGTACCTACTCTAATGTAACTAGATACCGGGTGGCCAACCTTGATGTACATTCTCACATACAACCTCCAAATAGTACTAGATACTAATCCACTATATACTTAGTGGACTCTATCAAGGTTCATATTTTGGGAACCTAACCTTTTTTCATGGAACAAATCAATGAGCCACATCCAAAAGCCCCAATACTAACAAGCACACAAAATACATGATGTAGAATTAATTTTTTATTGAAATCACACCTCATATGGATGCACTGTGTTACCATTTCACAACCTTACAGTAGTTAATCCTAAACTTACGCATTTGAGAATTACTGAGCCTTTTTATTGAAAATTTCCATCATTTGAAACAACATATCAAACTACCACTCTAAAGTATCATTTTGGATAATCCTATGGTATCATTATACCCATACTATAGGGCCTATTTTCCCACATTGAGTCTTCTCCATCTAATAAACTATTGGAACTAGTCACTCATATAATGACGTGACTATCTATAGCTCAAACTTGTCAACATTGATCACATGAGAAGTGTTGGGATGGTATCTCAAAAGTTTATATACATGAAAGATATTATCAAAAAAAAAACTCATCTTTTAGGGAATGAAAACTAATACAACATGTTTCTGATACACTCAACAACCTTAAAAGACAACATGAAATTTGGGTCTATTTTACCCTACCATTGAATAGTCATGTGTCCCAATAGAGTAAAAATCCATAATATTATGTGTCACTATTCCAAATACATGTATTTATATGTATATTGGTTACTAACTACATCATTATTATCTTAATAAGATTTTATCTCTTCTATACAAGACATGACCTAAAAACCATTGACTCGAAATCCCCTTGCATAAATTGAGATGATTAAAATGGTCTTCCATATAAATTAACAAAAGGATACTTGTAAATTAATTCGTAATAATAGTTATTATATTTTAAATCCATGATTATTAAATATTTTTCCCGGAAAATATAAAATCAATGATTCATGACCAAAATATTTCCTCCAACACTTGCATGGTATACATACAATTCTAATCTATCTGAGGATTGTAGGAAGTTCTCTTGAGTACCAGTGCATCATGTGAATTCTATAACCCATGCTAGTTGGGGGAATGTAAAATAGTCATCATAATATAAAATTATGGTTCTAGGAATAACAGGGTTACACACTATCCTAAGAACACATATCTATCTCAAATAATCGATGGAATAACTATCTTAGGTATTTATAAAATATGAAACCTTCTTCAATAGGTCCATGGTAGCAAATACTATGTCTCTAAAATGATAATAACTCAATATTTCCTTAAAAAATTACAAATTTCCATTATTCCACTTCCAATTGGGAATCGGTAATGACTTAATAATACATTTTGTCCAATTTTGTTCTCACTGCACCTACTGAGAGGTAAATAATCATGAAACAATCCCAGATATACCTTTCTTTACCCTGAGAATACAATTTCTTCTTCGAATATAAATATATATTTCTTTAACCCATGAGTGAAATTACCGTATTAGGGCATTAAAATCCCATATCAACTCCCCATTCATGCTTATAGGAACTACCGACTAACTTTGGATGAATAGAACCTCATCATCCTCAATAGACCAATTAAATGGTAACTCCCCCCATTAATATCATCCATCATCACTTGGAAATCTAAAATAGATAATTGAATCTTATTCACCCTCTTGAGGAGTGAGAATGTAAGACTTAAATGTTTTAGGATTACTTTACCCTAATAATCTTGAATATTAAGACATATATTAGTGAAGTGGATCACAATATGATTCTTACTACAAGTCACTTGCACCAGCTACTCTTGATTTTTCCCAAAAATAAAATAATCCCAAACATTCCCCTTAACAAGTATATTTGACACCAAAAAATAAATATACCACATGAAAATAAATTTACTCCCCTTTTGAAGGTTTATGATCACCCAAGAAAAAATTTACTTTAGTCTCTTATGATATGTATACACCATGAAACTCTAACCCAGAAGGATGTTTCATCAATATCTCAGCATTTTCACCACCTCTGTTGGGTCCAGATCATGATTTGGGTAGTTCCTCCCATGATGAATTAACTGGTGGGACACATAAGATAATAATTTCCAACCATTCATAAGGACTTCCCCAAGGTTTAATATTGATCAATATATTATATACTCCTTATTATGCTTTTTTAAGGTTTGTATTGATGCATAAACAAATCTATATTTTAGATCCTAAAATAATTTATTATATGTATCGAACCACAAACACCTATCCACTTATTTTTCATGACTATCATTGGAAATACCTAATTAGATAAGTCCTAAACAGAATGTTAGTAACAGGCTACCTATCCTATAAAACATGGAATCTAAAATAATACGATGGGATTATCCTAAGAAACCACTAGCTCATTATTGTTTCAGTCTACCAATATGATTTACTAATATATAATTTTCCCAAAGATGATTACATCAATGATATATACCTCACACTTTGAAATACTTGAATATACCAAATATATTTTCATGTACTCCAAACAATATCCAAACTAATAGTGTGATCATCCCTCAACTATGATTAAATGAGAATTTCATCTACCAAGAAAACCTGGAATGAATCCAAATAAATTTAGAATAGCCTATTAATTATATACATGAAATTTAATGACGAATTATTTAGTGTAAATTATATTAAAATATAATTATAGAGGATATAATTTCTCTTAATGTAAGAATACAAAATATTTGAAAGCCTCACCCTCAACTGATTACAACCTAATAACGAATTTATCATTGAGATCGATATACATCCTCTCAAATGATTAATTATGAAGTTAATATGTGTGAGGGGGTGTTATTTATTAAAAACCACACCATTCACTCATTGGTAATACAAACATAATTACAGTGATCCATCAACCTTTTGGGTGAACCATATGGGTGTACCCCAAGGGGATTTCATTGGGAAGATAAACCCATTCCACTCTAAAACCATTAGATGAGACATAAAATCTTAAATAACTATAATATTATTCATACATGGTGTAATGAATATGGTGTTTGTATTGAGAATAGGATTAATTATATACTTTATCTTATATTGTAGTCATAATCCCCTTAAATCCCTAGGAAACACATTTTGAAATTTAACAATGATAGGGGGAATGATTGTTTGGTGAATCTTCTAATTCCTAAATGAAACACTAGCCAACTATGTTGCGATCTATGAGAGTATTGATGGAATGGTTATGAATAGTCTAGATTCTAATAACACGCACTAATATAGGTATTAAAATATTTCACTAGGGATATAAAGGACAACTTTAGATGATAATTGCCAATGTATGATTGATACCGATTCAAGCAGTCCATTATAAGAATCACATCACAACTAAACAACCTTAAAATAAAGGAATACAAGGTAATAATATATCTATTAAGCACTATAACAGATTTTGGACATCTTCATTTACCATTTAATAACACCCTTATGGTTGTATCAAATGAAAATACCCCATACATATACTCTATATGAGGCCCCAAATATTGGTCTATGTGCGTTGGTAAGAATGAGTGTGACACACCAATATCAGATGTAATATAATCAATTTTTGATTCCTCATCAACAATAATATTTACTATATATTTAACCCACATACAAGGAAGGAGTGTTCTTGATGGAAAGAATCTATATTGAACCCCAACCCAAGGCTCTTTCTATCCAACACCACATATGAATATTATCTTAATATAATTAATCCCCCTAACATTAGGTTCCATGAACTACTCAAGGACCTGGATGTCCAGAGGATCCCAAATTAACTTACTATTGATGTTTTCTTGGCCCTACTAATAAACCCTATTTTTGAATAGAACCTTTCATATCATCCATCTAGGTTATGATATCAAAATACCTCTGTTGGTTACCCATCTTTTTAGATGAGAGGATCTTCTTCGTATCTTTATCAAAATTAAGTCAAATATGGCCCTTTCAGTCACATTTATAAAAAATGACTGATGATTACACTTATATAGGTATAAATTGAACCATATAATATACGCTTCTCTTATTTACACCCCAATGAGTCTCATCAAACCTATACATCATACTACCAGATGACTTTCTATCAGCCTCAGTAGAATAATTTTTCTTCCTAGATGACCTAACCTTATTCTGGTTTCACTTTATAAATATATCTTATTTCATATCCTCTAAAATAATGTCAATTGAAACATTCACCTGGGATCAACTAGTGTGCATTTGGAAATCCCCAAAATATCCAACATTGAAAGTATCGTCACTAGCTAGAACAAGTGAAAACATTATAGACTATTAGATTGGGAAATATTGCAAATAATAAACATTTACACTATACTAGATGTATATAATTCCAAAATATATCATACCTCAAGTTCTTTATAAATAAAAGATTGAAATTGAGTTATTAATGTCCTCTTATTACATCCCCACATGACGATCTCTCTATACTAGAACATCTCACTAGTTCTATTTTTGTCCTCAAATGAGACATGTTTCCAACATCAACTTTCTCTCAAAGGGTGCCTGATACGGATCAACATATGCCCATATAGATAATAAAAATAACTTAACATCCTACATTCCATCTTCACCCTCAATGTTAAGTGGATGTTAAATATGGAACTTATGGGATCCAAGCATCATTGATGACCCATATCATGATGTCACATTTTCCTTAGACTGAAATATTTAAAGCATAATATCTCTATGAAACTAAATAATAGGAGGAAGAACCATAATAAGAATATCTGATTACACTATAAGTGTAGAGTTCTATTCACCACAATCATGACAGTCAATAGGAGGTCACTATAATGATATATCTCTATAAATTATAAGTACTTGAAATAAAATTAATTTCCATAACATGTCTAAATAAAAATGTTGATGGTTATAAATAACTCTCGCACATTTCTATACCCTAATAACACACACTATGAAATAAGGGTGTAACTTATATAGTTGAGTGTAGGCTAATGTGCCAAATCTATGGTTATATAAAAATCCCAATCTAGGTCTCATAATGGTCATAGGATATCAAATTATTATTTAGTAATCAGGGAGTAGTAAAGTTGTGTTTCCCCAATAATTCATATATTAAAATTCCATATATGTGTTTTTGACATTTTTAATGACCCAACCCAACATAATAACAAGAATATCAATCATACATAAGAAAAATATTGCCATGTGATCCCTATGTACCAGGAATAATGTTCGAGTTCCTGTTATTTTACTGCCCTCTAAAAATACTAAAACCTAATAAACCATAAATTAATATCAGAATTCATTATATGTGTTGATGTGACATAACTATATAATAAAAACCCAGTAAAAACATTCCCATCCCTAGTAACATGTGATTATTACAATATATGTGGGCCTGCTACTCTTAGGCATGAGATCTATAAAAATTATTGATAAAACCCTATCCACTATCTACCATATCCAAAATAGTAATACATAATAAAAACCAGGCTTGATACAACATTGTAACATCCTGGATCTGGTTCACTGCCACTGTGACTAGAATAGGTGTCAGCATTCCTCATGTGCACCTCTAAAAATTCAAGAGGACACAAAATATTGAAGAGGATAGACATTTAACATGTGGGTAGACAATACCCTTAGGTATTAGTACCTACGATAACATAGTGGAAGCAATTTTAGAATGTGTTCACGATAATATATCAAAACCATATGATAAAAAATAACCCAATACTAGAAAATAGTAAATATATACTACATAATATATCCAAATGAACTAAAATATAAAAAAAACCTATACAATATAAACGAGATATCTCCTAGGTAGATCCTACAAAATTGGGTCCAAAATAAATAATATATAAATTATAAATATATAAAACTATTCCCAAGTAAGGTAAAAAAAATTTCTCCCAACACCAAATTCGTAAATGAGATCAATAATTTTGAAAACAAGAAGATTTCCCTTACCTGGGTTAGGAAACATGATGTCTTCTCAGGTATTATAGTACTCCTGTAGTGTGTGAGGAAGAGAAAATAATCCACCACCAACTATTTCTCTAAAAAGAACAATAAATACATATTTAGTACTTATATGTAGTTATAAAGACACAAATAAATATAAAATCAATGTTTCGTCACATGGAGAGCTCTATAGAAAAACTCATTGTGATCAAACTCTCCTTAGATAGTGACAGAATGGGATAATATGGCCTTGGTTTAAACAGACACTGAGGATGCATGATGTACCACTCCTCATGTGATAATTAGTTTGAATGACCTATCACCATCATATATACTATGTTAGTAATAAATCAATATCAAAACATGTATATGTGAATGATTTAGAAACTATAGAATGTAAATTGAAGACAATGAATCGCAAGGTGAAAAATATATTCACAGATCCAAGTAGAAAATACAACCCTAATCCTCATCATTGGTGGATTATGTAGTGCTGAAATATATCCTAGGCTGATGAAACAATCCCAATATTAAACTTATTAGGTAGAGGAGGAAGAAATATAATCATATCCTTCTGTGGAGAGTGAAGTGCCTCTAACTAACTCTTGGTGGATGATGAGTTATCACTATCACTCTGGGTGGAGGGTAAAACAATAACCCAATTCCCTAAATGGATGAATTTCCACTGATATATCTTTCATTAGTGGACCATATACCATCATTATCAATACTTTGGTAAATGATATACCACCTAAATAACATCCCAATGTGTATCGGGATCTATTACTTCATTATAAACACTGTGAATGATTTATCACAAACCCATTTCAACTAGACAAGACACAACAACATAGAATGGGAGGTTGAGATACTATTAAAAATCAACTCTAGGTGGATGTTTCATCACAACTTAATAATATACCTTTAAAATTAATGACTTATAATATATGTCCAATTTGAAGAATTTCTAATTATTTTTCACATCAATGGTTATTATTTAAAGCAACAACATTTTAAATGTTTTTTTCCTAGGATAGCTCACCCATTAACCATCTTGTTCTCAATCTATTCCTTGAAAATGATTACACAGGGAATGAAAATAATTTTCTTAAGGTCACATCTCTACAATTTATCACCATTCATTGGTCAGGATTCAAGGTTTTTTGGACAAATTTCAGAAGGATAAACTTCAAGAGCTATCATGGAATAAATAACCATTGAAAAAAAGTCCTCTCATGGGTTATGTAATTATAATTTGTGTTATAAATAGGGAAAAATAAAATTTAATTTAATTGTAAAGGTATTAAAATAAATTTTAATTTTCATCAATTAATATGTCGGATTAATGTTTTTAAAAACCAATGTGAATGCTTGATAATATATAACTGGGTCTTATGGGGCCATTTTCATCAATGATCCTCAACTAATTCGGCCATAAATGGAAGATGTCAAGAAATATTAAAAAAATACAATGAATTTGTAATAACGAATGATACACAATGAAAAATATAAAAACGATGAATATATGGAAGATAATTCTATCCTTACTTGTGAAGAGATTATAGGAGAGACATAATCTAGATCTGCTGAAAAACAAAACAAATTTTACTTTTGGAAGATAATTAGAGGAAAATAAAATAGGGATGGTATGAATGTTAGAGTGAAAAAATGATATGGGAGGGAGTTTGTAATTTTATTATTTTAATAAATAATAAAATTATTTAGTTTGTCATAAAAAACTAAACAAAAAGATATCCAGGGACAGTATCCATCCAGTGTCTAACTTAGAGGTACTATCTACCCTTCTACCTCTACCAGGTACCAAATACAACTTCATAGGGCACTCTGTGATATATCTCAAATGAAATATACCCTACAACCTTTCTCATTTCCAAGAAATGGGCATCTGATTCTTTCCCAACACCTCCAACACTCATACCCAATATAAATGGAGTTCGAATTTTTTTAATTGAATTAATTTCATGTATAGATTTGAGGCTTTATATCTTTCTTATCCCAAATCAAAAAACCATCTTGATAAAAAAATCACACCCAAATTACCTCTCTTACTACTCTATAATGTCCTCTATTCACATTCATATGAGTCTCAAAAAGAAATCACAACAATTATTATATTAATGTAGGAAATATTGAATATTGATGAAGATAAGAGACAAATTTTATTTTAATTATAATGATAGTATTTTTATCAAATTTTTTCAATACTGAACAATTTTTTAGTCATTATATTGATTAAGAATAAGGGTTTCACATAAAATTTTGATTCTTATAATATGAAACACCAAAAAAATAACATTACATGATATTTTTTATTTTTTTCCACTTTATATTATTTTATAATTATTCATTTATTTTTTTTAATATCATTTAATATAAATGAATATTTCATTATGACAATATTTCCTATAGATAGGGTGATTATTTTTATCTATCAATATATTTAATCTACTAGATGTCATAATTATTATCCATAGTGTAAATAAATTCATATAAATATATAAAATATTGGATTTATTAAATCCCGAGAGAATAATTTTATTAATTAATTAAATTTCTATTATTATATTTTCAGAAAGTTAATTTCCATTATTTTGAATGTCAGAAGTGCACTAAAACAATATTTCTATATGGAATTTTGGTTAAGGATTCAATATATCAAGAAAATACTTTCATATGACCTCGATGTTATATTAATTCCAATGTAACAAGGTCACTATGATGGAAACCAAAATTATATTAGTCCAAACGTAATGTCATATGAGTTCATTATTTATTTCGATTTTCTCATCCCATTTCAACTTGTTATTAATCCATTTTAATGGATAAAAATATATGAAAATAATTATTGAAATATTTTTATGTAATATTCACCATGGAATAATTATATGGTGGATTTTTTATGACATAAAACGTGGATAAAACATTCTCTATTCACTAAAGACATAAAAGTGGGATATATAAGCTATGTGTTACATCATGTTGATTCTTATAGGTGAGAGAATGATGTATTCAATAGTTAGCTGTAAATTCCTCTCATGAAACTTCATTCTCTTGAGACACATACATCATGTTCCAGAAAAGGTGTTATAAACCCTTCAAAGATTTCTAGAATCCTCTACTTACGAAACCTTATTTATCGAATGGTGTCCCCCACTAAGAGTTAGTAAAAAATATTAAATTTCTCCTCTATAATCTATATAACCCATTATCCGTTAACAAAAAAATTGGGGAGGCTACTGAATCGACTATCCACGTATGTATAGACTATGATATCTTAATGAACGTTTATTCTCTCAAGTACATACCACACAAATGGGAATTAATTATACTTCTCGGTTCATATTATAAAACGTAGAAAATTCCATTTATTATATCAGGTCCTTTTCCTTCAATAGATCTTCATGTTTAATTAATAGGTTTTTAAAGAATACATTTATGAAATTGTTAAATTTTTTTCCATTATTGAAATTACGATATATGATAATGTAAGGTTGGTTGGTTCACTCAACAATACATTAATAATTAATCATAAGATAGTGTCCACTGAATAAGAAATCCTTATCTACCTAAAATAATGTTTACTACCGATGTAAAGTTTGGAATTGGCTTTTATGTGGGTTTTGAAATATCAATATAGCAAGATTGACATGTAGAATAAACATTTAATTATGAAATGTGCCACTACCTATTGATTCCTAGTCTTAATTTTAAAGGTAAGAACACATCTTCATTATCCATGCACTTTAGGTCACCCGATTTATTCTCTTACAACTACCTCAGAGTAGGGCCACTACAATCACACCAACCCGAATTGCAGTAAGCCAACCATATATCACTCCATGTTATCCCTACTAGTTTTAACCCTCACTTCCCTCTTTTTTGAGACACCACATTGAGGTACATCCTAATTTGTTTTCAAAATTCAAAGAAGCTATTTTTTATATTTATTAGGTCATAATTATCATTTTTCAATTTTTTATAAATTTTAAGTCTTGGGAATTATAAAGTGGGATTTTTGAATCCAAGATTAAATATTAATAGTTCATATTTATTTCCTATGTTAATTAAATTATTTATTCAATTGATAATTATAATAGTGTGTGATTTAGTTATGAATGAATAGTGTTAGAATTTATATATAATGTTTTTACACGACTAAAATAAATATGAGTTATTCAAATTTATTTATAATTTAAAATTAAATTTTTATTTAATTACCAATTCAGTTAGATTAGTGAAGATTATATTTTTTTACATAATGTGATTATAATATATTAATAAATTTATATTAAAAATTAATTCTATGAGATATATCCATGAATATTATTCTAGTTACAAGTCCATTAAATTTATCTTTTAATCATCCTTGGACTCCATTTGTTATGTATTGTTCTGATATTTTGAATACATATTAAATATATTTTATAAAAATTTTGTTTTAGGGAAATTTTCAATTGAAATATCTCTTATGTATCCCTTGGTAGATTTTCTTTTTGGTTGACTTACCACTTCACTGGATTATTTTTCCCTATTATGGAAAGGTTTGGAAGTGGCAATCTTTGGCTCCAGGAATACTCTTGTGGACATTTTTAATTTCATAAAACTCTACAAATTTACATGAAAATTTCATTTACATTAAGCAAGATATTAAATTAAATATATATGAAAAAACATGGGTTCTAATTTTGTGTCAGTGACACAAACTTGTGGGTTCTGTAATGAGTTACACATTAATGTGGTGTGAAAACATTAAATTGGTGGATATGGATTCTAACTTTTTTAGATTCAAGAATATAAAAATGAATAAAAAATGATAAGATAATGAATGAATAATATGTAATATATGTGAATTTAATAATCATTTGATTTATTTTAAAATTTTGATACTTTTTAAAAACAAAACCCATAAAATACAAAATGTGGGATTCCTTCCAATACAGCACATATAAAGACCTCTATCATTCTGTGTGGGTGACCAAAACTGTTTGGTTCCCCTAAATTATCTTGTGTAAGGAAAGTATGTAATAAAGTGACTCTATTGGTTAGTTTCTTAACTTTTGGTGTTTGTATTTGGTTATAGTAGCTATAATATTCAAAAAATTTGAAAACCCAAGGAATAATGATTTGTTTGTCAATATGATAGATTGGGTAAAGAGTTATCCACTCAAATATCCAAGAATAATAACTATAATAAAATGGATAGTTTATTACATAAATATTTGTGGATTCTTTACTCTCCTAAACTAGGGTAATTCATGATGAAATATGGATATTGGATCAGCAAAATAGAAGTGATTTTTGGGGGTTATCATTTGAATGGGTGAAATTTCATTAAATTACTTTCATAAAATGAAATAAAATATGATTTTAACCACTAATATGTATTTTTTAGGGACTATATATTATTTAGTTATACTAATAATGAGATAAATTATAGGTTTGACCTATAAAAAATTATATTTTTGTATCTAGGTTTGATAATTCCTCCCAAAGAGAAACATTTTTAGAATGTTAATGTGAATGTAATATATCCACTTCCTCGAACTGAAGGGTATTAAACACTGGGTGTGTGTTACAAATTTTTGTTGAAAACAAAAAAAAATCAATATAAAATGGAATTGAAAAAAGAATAATTAGTTAATAGTGTTGACAATGGAGAAAGAGTTGATACATTCGAAGTTGTGAATTTTGATCTAAATTTACCTAATAGATTTATTTTAGAATTGGGGAGGTATTATTATATCCCCACAATAAATAGTGATTTTAATTTTTTATATCATCTTGGAAAAGAAACTATTTTCATTATCTATTAAAAACATACGTTGATCGATATTTAATGATGATCAGTTTTATTACATTGGGAATATTGAAAATAGTTTAAACAATCTAGTTATGTATTATCCTATTTATAATATTGAAAATAATAAAGATAGGGTTGACTCTAATCACACCTAACTTTGGTATTTTAATATTCTATATTTAAATGAGAAAAACATTAAAAATTCATTAAATGGATTATTAGAATCGTTAGACTATGAATCATTCGATAATAAATAATATTTCTTATGAATAAATATGAACAATGAACCATTCACTAGAAAAAAAGAAATATCTAGTAGAATATTTGATCATATATATAGTGATGTATGTTGAGCAATGAGAACATAAGATATTTATGGTTTTAGATTCTTTATTATATATACTAATTAATTTAGTTAGTATGGTTATCATATTAAAATATAAAAATAAAACATTAGAAAAGTTCAATGTGGTCAAAAAAATGTTGATAATAAAAATGAAAAGAGTATTAAGATAATTTGATCAAATAAGAGATGTGGATACCTCTTCCAAGAATTTAGTGATCATTTTATGAATTAAGTAATTGTTTCACAACTCACTACTCTTAGATATACTCAATGTAATGGTGTTTCTATGAGAAGGAATCATACTTTATTAGATTTGGTTTGATTAAGGATGAGTCAATCAGACCTTACTATTAAATTCTAGGGTTATGCTATTGAAATTTTTGAAAAAATGATAACTTGAACACTATCCAAATTAGTCATAAAGACACCATAGGTGATATTAGAATGGGGAATATCCTGTTATTCATTTTATGATGATTTTGGGGTGTGAATCTTATGTACAATGTGTGTATAATGATACACATAACCCTATTTTTATAAAATGTATATTTATTATTTATCCTAAAGATACCATAAGATATTATTACTATAATAATTAGAAAAACAATATTTTTATATCCTAAAATTCAATTTTCATTGAGAATGAACACATTATATGAGGAGCTAGTGAGAGGAATACTAAATTTAGAGATGTGCTAATCCAATAAACAGGATGTGTTGTAGAGATTAAAGTTGATCCAATTGAATAAATAGTTGTGTAATAATAACTAACTCATGTTAGAAATGAATGATGAGTGTCTTATATAACTCATAAATAGTTCTTGAGATATGTCTTTATCAAATAAATAATGATGAGTTGACATTTATAGGAGATACACCTACAACATAGTTGGAAACTTCCATGAATTTGGATTCTGAGAAATGGTTAAAATCCATGAAAATTGAAATAGAAACAATATATATTAAACATGTTTGGATATTGGAGTATGCACTTAGAGTGGTATGTCCCACAGAATTCAATTGGAATATACAAAAGAAATCATAAATTTAAGGTAGAGTGTATTCTATAAATGATGTAATGTGGAAAAAAATATAAATAAATTCATTAAATTTAATATGAAGAAACATTTTCACATGTTATGGTGAGAAATTTCATTCAGATTTAACATTCATTAAAATCTTATTTTTGTTATGAAATATATCAAAATGATGTCAAAATTGATTTCCTTAAATGGATTCTGGTATTGGATGTGTATATAATAAAACATAAATGTATAATAGTGTGAATTAATCTGTTATGGTATGAAATATAAAATGATCTATTTATCGATTGAAGACGAATTCATAGAGTTATAATTTTTTATTTTATGATGCAATCAATGAGTATGGTTTTATAAAAATATTGTTAATGCTTGTGTATATGAGAAAAATATTTGTATTATTGTAGTATTAATAATATTGTATGTATTTGGCATACTAATTATCACAAAAAAGCATCAACACTACACTATATAGAGACATGGGTAGGTAAATTCAACCTAATGAAATACATGGGTGGAGATTCCAACATACTCTTCATGAATAAATATAGAGATAGATCTTATAGGTTGATTAGGATGGCCAAAAACGGATTTATTGATAATGGAATAATGATTTTTAGCATGTAGAACAGAAAGAATGGGTTTTTACCAGTATCACATGAAATGAATCATAGGGATTTTCAATATCAATAAAAATATTTAAAATGATGGATTCTATTTATCATTTTTCCTGTATAGGATCTATCATGTATATCATGTTTTTAACTTAAAGGGATGTATCTTATGATTTCATAATAACTAATAGATACCAATATTATTTTGGTCAGTGTCACTAGATTGAAGGGAAGAATATCCTAATGTTTTTGAGAATGACTGATGATATATTTTTGGCATTTGAAGGGGAGGAAGATCTATGCGTAAAATTATATACTGAAGAAAATTTCTATGTTTATAAAGACAACATGTGATCTAAATCTAGTTTTTTTATTTTCCTAAATAGTGGAGATATTTATTAGAAGAGATATAAGAAATCTGTGATGGAGGGATCAAGAAAAATAACAGAGTAAATCAGTAAATTAGACGCTAAAAATCAGTTTTGATCAAGAAGTTCATCTTTTAATGTAGGGAGAATGTTAGTTCTGAAGGGGTGATGAATATTTCCTATTACATTAATGGAAAAGTATCTATAGAAAAGGAATTCTGATCTCACCAAAGAACAAAAAATATCATTTTAAAATAATATGTTTTATTATAGATCATTGATAGTGGTGATGTAATGTTCTATGGGTGGATAAATAATAGATTGTAAGTGATCTATTGATGGAACCATTAATATAGAAATAACTTGAGGGTCATGTAAATTTTTAGTCCATTTAGGTAAATATTAATTGGGTTTAATTTTTGTAAATTTATTATGATTTTATAATAACTGTAACCCACATTTATCACTTATTCAAATGTGTTTCATTTAAATTTACATTAATGGATGAGTTATAATATCCCCTCAATGTATGAATTTCATAAATTCCAAATTAATAATTTTTACATAGTGTAATGGGTTATGATGATATGTTATCTTTATAAAAAATTTTTCTTGTACTCATTACAAAGGTTTTCGTATGAAAAACATTGAATATATTAATAAGGTAATTATAAGAGTCCTATTACATGGATTTACCCACCAAATTATATCTCATGGAATGAAATGTGGTCATTGATATACTTAGGCACATATGTTTATTTTCAATACCAATTACATTAGGAGTTTGAGACACCAAGAAAGATACACTTCATATTATTATAAAATTATTGATTATGTTAAAGACGACTTATCCAATCATGGGATATTTGGGTATGTTGATGATTATTTCATCTGTTAGAGTTTAACCAAGTTGAAATTTTTTCTGTTTTATGAGTATTTATATCATATGGTCCCCGATAGAATTATATGGAGTAAATTCAGGGACATTTTTAGTTGAGTCTCATATAATTTGATCATCTACACTGATGAGGGGCATTTTATGTTCCCATTTATTGGATGAATGACATGTGCTGTATTAATTGATCCGGTCAGTCTATTTTAGAGAATCTAGAAAGGATGAGTTAACATTGGCTATTTTGACCTGTCCCATGTATAGAGGTCACTAAAATTCATTAATTAATGGATTATATTATTTTATATACGATCAGGATGGTACATATTTTGGTGGATATGTTGGTATTGAGATATGAGAATGTTTGATAGGGATCAGACCAAACACCATAGTAGTTTGAGTAGAACTATCATGTTTCTATATTATTCTCATTGATTATAATTTTGAAATATATAATTTACATTATATTTTTCATCCCATTTTAGGATGGTAGTGTCACTTTGTTAGGCCCTTGGATAAGGATTATTTTTTTGAATTTTTTTTTGTTCCAAAAAAAGGAGTTTGATAGAACCATATCCCAAAATAGAATTCAGTTTATTAAAAATCTTTTGTTAATATTACAAGAATTATTTTGTTTTTGATAATTGTTTGATTTCTAGACGCGCACCCAATGCAATGAAGGATGATTTCTTGCATATTGGTTTAACCTCCATTACAGTCCCATAAAAAATCAATTGATTTTTAATAGTTTAAAATATTTTCAAATGATAATGGAATTAGTTCAATAAAATTCTCACCATGTAATAAATCTAGGGATGCACTTTGATGACACCCAGCATGGACAAAAAAATTTATTTATCAAATGAATAAATGGGACTTAAAAATGGATGTGATCCATTATATTAAAGTGTGTGGTTTCAATGATGATGTAATGGTGAATATCATATATGTTTTTCTAATGAACCTATCTTTTCCCAAGAAAAATTCATCACAATTTACTGAATGATCAATCTCTTCTTAGAGATATTTTTGAATTATCTTTTTATGAATTAAGAAACTATTGGTCCCACATAATTGTAGCACATTCCCATGGCTTCTGATGATGTGGAACTAACTACCTTGTATTTTTTATAAGGGTGTATCAACTTGAAAATAAGTGTTTCACATAATTATACTTACTCCCCTATCCGACATCTGGATGTACATGGGTTTGGGAATGGAATATAAGACACATGTGATCCCATAACCATCAAAAAACCCATTTTAATGAGGAATAATGAATGAAAATAAATGATGGACTAGATCATAAAATGAAGAATGTTATTGATTTTATGGACAATTTACTTGGTCCTATCAAGTGGTATTAGAGATTGGGACAACAACAGTACCTAAGGCAAGCATTGGGCAGGAGAATAGGGGTCTCACATAATTTAAGCTCATGCTATAGGGTGTCCACGACCTGGAAATAATTACCATGATTCATGGAATTCAGGTGTTACGACCTGACTATAATGCTCTCACACCATGAATCTTCCACCAAAATCCCACATTAGGGAAATGGTGGTGTTCAGAAATGGTTTATATGTCCCATGTGATCCAATCCACATCAACAAGGAATTTTAATGTAGGAATCATAATTTGAAATATATGAAGGACTACATAAAAAAGTGTTAAATATTGTTGGTAGTTCGTATAACATCCATAGTCTACTTAGATTCATCATCTGGTGCCCCTAGAAGTATTAGGAATTGAAAAATTGATCCTTCATAATCTATATCAAGAATTTTCCTTCAATAATAAAATTAAGGAATAAATAATATTGGTAATTCAGGTATTCATATAGTATATTCCTATTATTCATACTGATTCAGTTATTAATAGATTACAAAAATTGTATTTTCTTCCACTATTGAGTTCATATGATGAACTCTACAAAATACAGTAGAGAAATAACTCCCCATGGAATAATAAACATTGAATATTTTTTAATGTCTAAATTATATTGGAACTTTCAATAAAATGATCCTTAAATTCATTTAAATTATTAATTTCCTAAAAATATTTTCACATAGATTATGAAACCATTCTAGTTTCTCAAAAAAAGAAGATATCAAGTTCTAAATGAAATATATCCCAAATTTAAACAATATATTTATGTGGATAATATATTACTGAAAAGGAAACTTGAAAAAGTGAAATATCTTATAGTAAAGTAACAATGATAGAAAATATAATACCTATTTAAAATATATATAGTTTTTAAAAGGTCCTACATATCCATGATCTATCTTTTCTACTCATGTTAATGATTCTCCCATTGAGGATATAATGACATAAAGACTCCAACCATGAACTCTGAAGGATACATTTAAATATTTTTATACGATTTATTATTACTATTATCTATATTGACCAACTTCTTGATAAATATAGAAAATTTCTGATCTTTAGAAAATGACTACAGCATAGGAGTGCCTCCTCTAAAATTACAACCAAATAAATTGTTGTTTGGAATGGTATCCCATACAATGTTTATAATGGTTACATACTAAATGACACTTGATAACTATTATACTCAATGAATATAACATAATGTATAATATCCTCCCATAGTATCTTAAATTTTAATACAAATATTCAAATAATATCATATTTTTATCATTATCCATTATGATTTTCCATCAATATATGGATGATAAGAAATATAAAAAATAATAATACTAATAATATCGAGGTATCATAGTAATTATTATCTAAAATGGGTGGGGTGTAAAATCATTGAATATAAATATTTTCAAATACTTCACTAATCAACCTTCATCACCATTTAAGTTGATATCAGACACATTGACACCAAACATTAGTCTTTAACAACAAACATAATGATGTGAATCAATTTTTCTAGTTATTTTAATTACACATCCACAAAACAAAAGAAAATAGAATAATGTAGAACGTTCATAATTAAAAATCAATAGTGGTTCATCTCTACATGACTTATTATTTTTATATGGATTAAGTAAGATGATAATTAATTCAGATACTTGGTATTATGAAAATATTGGGGATAACCCCATAGGGTAGTTGGGATGGTTTCTAATATGATTTCTTGAATTATTTTTTAAAGATTTATTTATTTTAAAATCCATTTTAGTATTTTAATAAATTAATTCCATCCATTTTTATGTAATTATTCATTGACATTTTCAACAATTATGTTTGTAACATTCAATATGAGAATGAATTTTTCGTGAAACATTCAATGGCAGTCCATGCAATTGCTGCTGCCAAGAATGACCATTGCTTTTTTTTGTTTTCTTTATCAAGGGAATAAAATGTGTCATAACATCCTTGATTACGTTTATGAATATAATAATTATAAATTAATTCCATTTTTTTGTGATTAATTTTAAAATCATGATGAATTCAAACCCTAAATGTTATAAAAATACCTTCCAACAGACATGGATTTTTTTCATTTAAATTATCATGAACCAACCCAGATAATCAACATAAATGGTACTCATATCAATTATCACAAGGTCGGTTGGATGTTCTTCATCCGCATGGGTTGGATACTAATTATTATAAATTAATATAAATAAGAGGGAATGATTTTATCGCATTAATAAATCATCATGAAAAATAAACCTATATAAATCAATAAAATAGATGGTATGCCAAACACTCTTCACGAGAGAAGTACCCAAAAAAAACATGACACTAAAATATACTTCATCCAAAGCTTTCATATAAAATTATTATTTCAAAAATGAATAATCCCTATGAAATAGGTGGATAACACCTACCACCAGTCACCGTTGACTTCATGGTCCTACTAGTCATGAGATCCCACTACCTCTAAGTGGTGATTTCTTTTCTCCTAGACCTATAATAATAAAATATATAAATTCTCCTAGAAAGAGGCATGGTGTTAGAAACAAAACCAAATTGTATAACCATGAATATCAAGATAAATATACTTCAAATAAATTGAAAATGTTCAATTTTAAATAAAACAAATCATTTTAATCTTCTCAAAAAAAATCTAAAAATTATTTTTAAAACTTTTCAATCAAAAATATAAATCAAGTTAATGAAGTGAATTTCCTTCAAAATTTGGCATACTCGAACTTCTTTATCAAAATATGCATGAATTAGTCATTTTATCAAACATTAATGCACAACTATTTTCACAAATATTTGGCATGTAATCATTATATTCAATCATAGTATCCAATATATAAGCCACATAGATTAGTAATGTTGAGTAATAAGGTTCCTAAAAAATGTAATGAGTTATGCATCCTAATGTGAAAACATCCCTATTACTCAGGAATTTGGGGACAATAGAACACCCCAACGAATGATATCTCTTCGCAAAAGTAGTTACATAATCATTTCCTTCTCAAATCGTTCCTTGGTTATCAGTTTACTAAAAATGAATATCCTTCTACTAATAATACGTCTATTATTTTATTCATGATTATTAAAACATTTAGGGAGATATACATCATTTTATTTATTAAAAAATATTTTCAAACAATAATTTTAATCATCCCCTAGTGAAAATTTTAAAACATTCCATTTAATATCAACACCAACACCAATTGGTTTAATAAAATATCATTCCTCTCATTGAAAATAATCTTATTTAAAATTTGAAACATATCATACGTTTTATATTATAATAATAATTATTTAATTCATTCATTTAAAATCTATATAGACTACAAGAAATCAAAATTTCATTTTCTAAATCCATTGTCAAGGTAATTTCATTACATACACTATTAGAATTAACAAATCATTTATCAAAGAATGAATTAAATATTTTAAAATTGAATTGAAATGAATTTAAAATACTATAATCAATAAATATTTAATGTGAATGGATATCATTATGATATAACCTGCAAAAAAAATGAACAATTTCACATTGAAGAATCCCTAATTGAAGATTCAATGTTATGAATGTCTAGGGATACTTCTAGATACTAAAATCAAAAAATAATGATATAGATCACTTTCGTACATGTAGATCCATCACTATTAATAAAGGAGGTAGAAATGTAAAGGATAATTAGTAATAAAATAGATTACCCATAACATAATAGGATCAATATAACATATTATACTTTGATCTATAAAGAAATGTGGCTGAAATATCCAAAAGGACCATAATGATGTCATTAATATTTTGAGGATTGTGTTTGGTTCAAATTGATGGAGTTTAGAATTATAAATGGTGTATCCATACATTACATTATAATTTTATAAAATTAACCTATAATCCCATACTTTACCCAGTTGTTTTGAAAAACTATGCACCAACCATGTTCCATTTACTAGTGTTCTGGAGTGGAATAAACGGTTTGGGAAGACGATATGAAGAAGCAAGCACCCACCATTTGTCCAATCATAAGATGTTTTATAGTTTATCCATATAGATTTAAAAACCATGTTCCTCCTTTTACGAATCAATATTAGGGTATATGTTTTTTTGGTTGACCAGCATAGTTTCCAATAATAGTGCACATAATGTTCACTAGCATAAAAACATCGAAAAAAACTCCACAAATCTACAAAAAACTACCAAAAAATAGATCCAAATTAAATATGATAAAAAATAAGGATTTTAATTGCATAAACTTGAGCATCATGATGTTATAATTCTCTAAACCATAATCCCTTTCTCCCCCCATAATTCCTATGAAGAAAAATCAATATTAAAAAGGTGAGGCCACTACTCTATCATCAAAGACTTATACTCCCACATCTCATATAAATCAAAATCACGATTCATAAAGACTTAAAGTAAGGGGATATATTTTTTTATGTAGATCCTTTATCTGATGGTAAATAATCCATATTGGATGCTCATTATTTGATAAACTAGTTTACACATCAGGGTCCTTATATATCATGAAATGTGATGGATCTAAGAGGCAATTTTGAAGATATGACCCATGGAACACATTTTATAGCAATGGAATATTACGTGAAAATGAAAAATTATAAACAATATTTTCATTCTTCTCAATAACCTCAAATTTTACCACATATCTTGTTGTGATGTTTCAAAATTTTATATGCAAACATGGACCCAATCAAGATAAAACATTCAGAATAACAATGTCACTAAACACAAACTCCAAAGGGTGTGAATAAAAAGAAAAATAGGATTTATAATTTTTTTGCGATGTTACCAATCTTTAATGAATCAAACGAATCATTACTGACATTACTTTTACCAAGATAGGCCCTAAAATTGATGTTTCCCTATATTCTGACCAATAAAGTGGTGATTTAAAAGGTTAGACAAACACAACTTGAAAAGGTGGAATTTTATTAGATGATAAGTAGTTATTGTAATCAGAAAACATGAAAAGTGACTAATGGGAATCTGAATCACCTCTAATATTAAGGAAAAAAAATGAAAAAAAATTCCTCAAGAATATGTATAACCCATTTTTTCAAGACATTTTTAAAGGATGATATTCAAGGAACAACATTACCAAGGATCACATAAAATACTATGGCATATGGACCTCTATGTAGACAAATTATATCCTGAACAAACAGATTCCCTAGTCCTCATCTTATTTATTTCATGAATGATAATCATGTGAGAAAATTTTGTTAATTGGTATATCTCCATCCGAATAAAATTCTTCCCTCGAGGTTTATATTGAAACCCAAACAAAAAGTCCATAGATATCTCATTTGATTTCCATGTTAGCACTTGAAGGGGTGTCCAAATCCAAAAGGGTTTTTGTCGTTTACAATAATATTCTAACTGTGATAACAATGATAAAAAAATCATTCATCTGTCATCTCATATCATGATACTAAAAACAAAATCATATATCATAAAACATATTCATGGAGCAAGCATGCGCCACCCACTAGGATTTAAAAACCCCCTATTACATCCTTCTTCAATGGAAAAGGAATAACACATCGACATTCTAAGAATATGATACCATCGGAAGATAGATACCATTCAATGATTGTATCCCCACTATACAATGAATCCCTAATAACATGGAACCCATCATCAATATTCTTTTCCTGTTGAATCATATTCAAATGTGAATATATCAACTGAATACTCACAAAAACTAACTCAGTATCATTATATTAGACACCCATTCATATATAATATAGATATCCATCATATTCTAATCCTCAGATTCTTATTTCATGAAATGATGAATAATTTTCTTCTAAGAGAATCAAAAATTTTATCCCCCTTACCAAGGGTATAGAAAATGTTAAAATCAAAAGATTATATTTACTATACCCCCTCCTCTATCAATGATTAAATTATTTTTGTGACAAGATAAAACAAATGATTTTATCATTGGAGTAGATGGTAAACACTATATAAAAATGGTAGTACTATTAACCCTTCAAATCATGAATAATATCGTTGAGTTTGATATCATGTGTGGGATAGTTATTTTCATGACATCGAAGTTGTAATCAAACATAAGAAACCATATGATCACCCGATAGGAGAATGGATCACAAAACCTAACATGATGCACCACAGAAGACAACATGGCGGGACATAGCTCCATAAGAGTATACATCAGGGAGAATTTAAAATGATTCTTCGACTCATCAAAGAATGTCTATAATTCCAAATCCCAAAAAATTTTACTCCCATATTATTTAAGGCATTCAATAGAGAAACCATATTTGAAAAATTCTTTAGAAAAAGGTGATAATACTAAGCTAACCACATGTGTCTCTGAATCTCAATGAAATTTAATGGTTCCACCAAGGCCTTAACAACTATAAAATTTTCAATATCAGCTAAAATAATATGTTTGGAAACCGAATGCCAAAATAAATCAACCTCAAGAATCTAGATATTTCATTTTTAAATCTTGACATAAAATATTTGATGTCAAATAAACATCTATAAATGTTCTTATGGTATGAAAACTTTTCTTCCCAGTCATAGATTAAATATATATTTCCTAAACAAATACCACCACATAATAATCAAGGGACTCTTGGAAATTTATGTACATCAATTCCATGAAAACTGTTGGAAAATTTTCTAGACCAGAAGATTTAACGATGTACTCATAGTGGAAAAACCTATTCTTGAATGTATTAATAGGGATACAAAATCCAATTGATCCTATGTTGGTGATGACTATACCAAAGAAAATTATTTGAGAACCACTTCACCAATTTCTTTTGGATAAACAAATAAGCAATTCGGGGAAATATATATTTATTCTAGACTGTAACAAGATTGATTTTTTAAATCGAAACAATGGAAAATGGTTTCGTTAGCTTTATTTGAAAAATACCTAACTCAATCCAAGTTGACACACTATGTGAGATTAATAAATTGGACATCATGTCATACAAATGGGTCTTTAAATCCTTTAATTCAACTAGTTCTATATGTCAGGAATGAATAAATCACTTGGGAACCTGATACTATGTTGATAGAAAACTCTATAGACCTCTCCAGTGTAAAACAATGAAACTCATATCAAAACCCATCATAAAACATAGTGATGGACACCTGATAAAGATAAAAAATGATACGGTCATTATGTTAAATCATACAATTCATGAAAATAGTGTCCTGAAACGTTTTTATATGCAGAAAAAATGTCAATATAATGTTTCCTTTATGATTAAGATAAATTAAATGTATTGTATAAAACTATTCATCTCTCTTCATCCCAAGCACAATAAAAATATCCAACATATAAGGAATTATATGCGTAGAAATATTGAATAGATTAATAGCGTGGATGGGTATGAAAAAATGACTTGAATTTTTAAAGAATAATGTTTATAGTATGGTTGAAGCACTAGTTCCAGTACCCATAAATATCATAGGATACACATCAGTTTTCAATGGAGAATCATTCATTATTTGAAGATTATCTATTCCCAATTACTATACTTATATCCCCTTTTTTATTGAATAATATGACTTCTTCAAATATCCTCTTGTTATAGATGACCCCAAAACACTATGAAAATTGGTAAAAAATTTAAAAACCCACATTACGGTACCTTAGAATTAAATGTAACTACATTTATTTTATGACTCCATGCAAAGAGGCTTCAAGTTACCAACTTTATCACATTTAAGACAAGTCAATGATCCTTTTAAAGAAACCAAAATATGACTTAAATAAGTATTCTAACATGATATATCATCAATATTTAATCCACAATATTCATCTCACATACTATTCCATTTAATGAGGCCACTAGAACTACCAATAGGAGTAAGAAGAACTCCCATAAAAATGGACTTACTACTCGAACCAAGATTAAAAAATCAAAACACAATATAGGATATCAAAACATGAGGTGAGATTTAGTAAAAAAAACATAGGATTATAAAACTTCATGAATACCCATATCAATCCTCTTAAATTTCAAAATGACTTTCAAAACCACCTCATGCGAGAAATGAACTTGATTAAAAAAATTATTGGCATACTGAGTCACTGTCTTTTCACATTGCTAAATTTTATGGAAGGCCATCAACTTATCAAGCACCATCAATTCAAAACAATGATTTCTCCCAGAAAATAACTATAAAATATTTGCACTATAATATAATGTTTTTCCTAGTATAAAATAATGAATCCCAACACCAACTTCTTGGTCCGTTAATATTGAAGGCAACACATTATAATCTGATATAATAATGAATATATTAAATATAAAAGTGTTTCTTGATCATTTTATTAATAACCTATACTTCATGAGGATCAATGGTACCATGGAAGGATGGTGTTTTATGATTATGAAAATCATGGGAATGATCTCTACTATCATACATATAAGGTAAAACCTATGTTACATGAATTGTAAGAGGTTCGAATATATATAAAAACGATTAGATTGTAAACATAACAACCTATAAATTGTTATAATTTAATAGTGGTTTACAGTGGGGTTCACTGTAGGATCCCTCCTGAAGATTATTAAAATTTCTTCTTTGGTGTATGTTACTACAAGAAAACAATAGATAACATGTAAAACCTCATTCAATAGACATGAGACCATAAAATATTTCTATCAAAACCAAATAGGGATGCATTGTTATCTGATTAATGATAAAAAAATCTCCGTTTAGATAAAATTATCATCAAAGACACTTTTTCCCAATAACCCATTGAAACATAAGGCTCTTTATGTTGAGGGATTTCCATAAAATCACTTACTACCTAACCTTTATGACATGAAAATCCTATTTCATATTTACCAAGTCATCCTAAACAACATACCAACATCAAAGAAGAGGTAGGGGAACATTTGATACCATTTCTTCATGAATTGAATTGGATAATACAACTAAAAGGTACCCAAACTGGTTCTGACAAGATCTGAAGATAATTCATTGTCACCCTGGTTTGGTGACTTGATACAGAGATTCAATAAAATTAGCAGGGAAAAATTTCACCACATGAATAATTTATCATGGATAAAAAATAATCATAAATAAATAAAATATTTTGTATAAAAACATTCACCAAGAGTGAAGTGTAATAAAAAATAGGCACAATTCCCCAAATGTTACATCAAACCAAGTCAACCTATAAAACTATCATGAAATAAACACCCAATATCCACTATACATGTGTATCACATCTACCACCAGCCACCACTAACTTCAAAGGTATATCTTTTCAAGACCACAAACCACCTATGAGTGGTTATTTAGATTTTCATAGACATTGCATAAGAATATTTACAAACACTTGATGGAAAAGTAATGGTCTGGTCATTAATATGATGTAGTATCTCAGAAAAAATTTCATAAGAAATTAACATCATATAGTCCATAAAGGGATAATTTTATATAAAATAAGGCATTGTATTATTTTCACAATTCAAATATGAAAATTTATCTTGAAACATTTTAATAGTAAAGATAAGTAACTTACATAAGGTAAATTTTCATGAAAATTAGGCACACTCAAGATTTTTTTTCAAAATAGGAATGAATAAATAATTTTATAAAACAATCATTCACATTACATTCCATTAATATTTTTTAATTAATAATTATTTTGAATCATATAACAATGAATATAATCCTTGAGATTTGATTATGTTTATTGAAGGGGTTCCACACAATTTGAGTGAATTATGGTTCCCTGTGTTCACCCATCATTGGGACTAAAACCTAGTGTAATAATTGAACACCCCCAACAAATGAACTATACTCCCTCAAGTAGTTTATGTAACACCATCATCATAATATCATTCTTAGGTAAATATTTTTCCTAGTATGCATATCCTCCTCTCAACTAAATCAGATATTATGCGATTTAATGTTAATCAAACATATATGAGGGCTATAAAAATTTTCAATCAATTATATATCATTTCAAATAATCATTTCAATCATCCTAGGTTTATGTTTCAAAACATTCCATTTTATTTTAGAACCAACACCAACTGGTTTTATCAAATATCATTCCTTTGAAATCAAAAAATATCATTTCATATTATAAATCATCCCATGCCATTCATCATTCCAAAATATTACATCATGTCAGTCCTTTCATATAAGGTTCAATTTCTAAAAATCAAACACTAATTTTCAAATTCCATTTTTGAAGAGAAATTCATTTCATGCAGCATACCAATTCATAATAATCAATCAAATTCTCAATCCTGGATTCAAAAATGGAATATAAATACCTTTAAAATAAAAGGTAGATAAATTATTCGATTTATTAGAATTACATATAAAATCACCAATCTCAATCAAGATCAGTATTTGAACAAGGAATCATCATTTAAAGAGTCATTGGTAGGAAGGACCATGGAAAAATCATAGATCCAAAAATCAAAATATAATGATAATGATCCATTAATGACATGAGGATAGACTAATATAAAATAAATAGTGAGATATGGAATAGAGAATTCATATCCAAAATATATTACACTTATCGAAATAGGATCACTGCAACAACCGTCTCAATGATCTGTGATTAAATGAGGATGGAAGAGACAAAGCCACTATAAGAGAGTCTCCAATGTTGGGAGGGTTGAGTTTAGATTTAATAGATGTAGTTTTGAATTTTAAATGGAGGAATGAGTAATTTAATTATAATTTAAAATCATTAAAATCCCATCATTGGGATTGGATGCATGGTTTGAAAAATCATTTTCCAACAATGTGACTATAACTACACTACTGGGGGGCCGCACGGTTTGGATGCATAGTTTAAAAAACTATCCACCAACCATAAACCACCAATAAGGCCATTATAAAGGATTCAAGGGTTTCCCACTCTGTTTAAAAAATTTCTCACCAACCTAGTGCCTCTTCTTGGTATTCTATTGAGAGATTCATAATTTGTTGGTTTGATCGACATAGTTTTCTATAACTATGTTTCAATCATAAAATTGAACAGAAAAAACCAAAAAACTGATTTTGTTCTCCAAAAAATTAAAGGGATCAAAACAATATATGATCCAATGTTGTAATATATATACATTAATGTCAACATTTGGATGTTATATTATTTACTTTATAAAACCGTATAATGAATTTCTATATTTCATTTCCCTAAAATGAACATACCCAATAGGCCTACCTGGCCGGTTGAATTCCATGCCAAAACTGCCCCAAGACTACCTCTATTGGCTAGGGATGGGGATAAACAGTGAATGAAATAACTAAAATTGGATTTCTTTACTAATGTACCTATAGACATGCACCCATCCATATCTATAGAGTATTGTTTAGGAATAATAAAAGTAGTAACATATAAAGGTCAACTATCCATATATTAACTACTATAAAATATAAAAAAGTGTGATAGTTTAATCTATGATTTAAAGGGAAAAATTAAATTCCCAACCGTTAAATTGATTTTAACATGGCAATAATTGGAAAATTAAATGTTTACAAATCCAAAAATTTTGATCTCTAGGCCACGAACACCGTAAAAAGACAAATGCAACTGGGTTTCCCTTGGCTCCGATCCATATTTCCACTGAGTTTTCTTTCATATTAATAAGACATAACATATTTGGGAGAATCCCATATAGGGGTTTGTATATAGATACCCTTTAAGACACACCAAAAATAGAACAGGGAGTGATATAGGGCCTGATATAAGTAGTCATCTCATCATAAAAAAGGAATTTCAATCATTATATGATACAACCACCATACCGAAAAGCACATATATGCACAAAAAGAAGAATAAATGAAATATAAATGGGATTTCGATCTCTATAGCCCAACCGAGAACAACAATCCATCAAAAAACATCCAAAAGGGAAAATATTTCATTCCCAACAACACATGTTGCTATAAAAAAATGTAACCATGTGGATGTCCCACACCTTACCATTGTATCACACAGTTGATGGGCCACATTCTTCCAGTGGAGGACCTTTACCTTAGTTTGTTAGGGGTGTACAAATAAAATGATAGTGGACAAAAATAGTCAATCAAGGGGTACCATATCTATCTAATTAATAAGTATAGAGGTCTAATGCCATAAAATTACAATGAGTACCATCACCATGTGTAGAGAATTTGTACCATAGTGTGATAGTATGTCTCCTATCAATTTATATAAGAATTAAATAGGACCATCACCCTGGTATGATAGGGGGTACTGCATTTATATATATAACATGAATGGAGTACCGATTCCCTAGGAAGATAAGGGGTACCATATCCATGTATAGAGGACCCACACCCAAATGAAATTGGGGTTTATAGTTAATATCTCTATTAGAAATATGGAGGAATCATCCCCTAGTATGATGTGGTGTGGGTGGGGTGTACCATCTCCAATTATAGATGACCATTGCCCTGGTGCGGTAGGGTGGTACTGTATCTATCTTTATAAAAGGTAATGGGACCCCACACCCTAACATGACATGGGTTACCATCTCCATCGATAAGGGACCCATGCCATAGTGTGATAGGGTACTACCATCTATATCCGTACAATATGATGCTCATTCCCAACAACTAGCATCATCAAGACTCGCCTCATGAAGCCTCACTGTTCAAATAACTCACATCAAATCTCAAAATTCATTAGGTTGTCCAATAATACATTGTACATTAAAAATAGTCATGATAAGTTATTCATGGGTAGAAATTCGATTCAAAATGTAGTAGATACCATAGAAATAAGTAATGGATTGAAATAATCTTGGTTTATGGGGGGTCCCCATGGTGCATCACCCCAGATCATACATGGCCATGACTGGGTGTTGGGAACTATATGTGTATCCCAGGGGCATGCTTATGTACTCTTGGAGTAAAATAATTACATGGGCGAAAGCATGAAGAATGCAGAAGTCAAGTCATTGGTCCGAAGGGAAAAAATAAAACCTCTAATAGGTCATCTAAAATAGTCTTGAATGGACAATAGGATCACACTGTTGCAATGCCGGTAGAATAATACTAGGGAAAATATATTTAACTACACAAAACTGATACCCAATGAGAAAGTAACATTTCCCTTTATAATAGTAAAACAGTACTTTGAGGGGCCCAAGTCACAAACTAGAATTATGTACCCCTTATTCATCATGAAATTGCATCCTTAATATCATGTTTATGTTGCTGTAGACATTTTTTAAACCCTACGTAATGTGAAGGAGTTATGGAAGATACATGTTTCCAAAATAATAATAATAATAATAATAATAATATTTTATTGGGTGATTTGGGGACCATTGATATGAGCTTGAAAAAGGTATTTGTCACTGGTCTAGAAATGGATGTCTCAACATTAGGTTCATAATGCCACTAACGGTTCATGATTCACATTACTCATAACGAAGTTAAGGCGAAATAAATGTCTCCATAACATAACTATATAATAATTATATTTTATATCCTTATTATGATGATGATTATTATTATTGTCACATATTGGTTCACCTCATTCAAAGGATACACCCCCTTATTATACTACACGTGAGCCCCCATCACAATGTCACAGACATATGGCCCACCTAATTAATATTAAAAATTGTATAATTATTATTATAAATAATATTTTTTTACTATAATATTCAATAAGGGATAAACAAATGGCGGGGGGGGGGGGGGGGGGGGTAATTCATGCATAAGGTGGAGTGGTCTCCTTCCACTAGCACCCCATTCATCAATATTTTTCATTTGACTAAATATTTATTAACAAGAATAATAAATAAAACACAAGTTATTATTATTAAAAACAGTAATAACTAAAAATATTAATTATTTTTAAAAATAATAATTACACCCCAACCACTGATGAAAAGGTATAATCTACTGTTTGAATCCATACATTGCCTCTAACTGGAATCAATCTCATCACACTGCACATCATTTCCATGTGTTAAATATGAAAATGAGGATCAAAAATCTTTTCCCAAACCACCTATGATCAACAGATATTCCCATCAAACCTCATTCATATCATTGATCACGAAACATCACATATAGTACCAATCCAATCCATTAAAAAAAACCATCTCTGTCATTGTTGAAACCACTATGATTCTTTGAGAGGATCAACCATGCTTAAAAAATCCCATCAAGGTTGAACTATGACCCCATAAGCCAATGGTGAAGAACTATAATAACAGTGGGGGATATTAACAAGAAGAAAGGTGAAAACATTGATGACCAAGATTTATTGGGAAATGATAAATAGTTGGGAATATATATGGGGAGAACATTACACAAAAAAGAATAAAAAAATTAAACCCATTTAATTATTCTTTGGGGATTATTTGAAAAACATACAATTGTAGAATCAAAAGAAGATAATAATCAATTCCTTAAAGATTTAATCAAATGGGATAGAAACTAAAATTCATGACTCCTACCTCAATTTTGGTCGATATTTGATGAATTAAAACATTTATAGCAATGAATATAACCCACAACATCTACTTTATATTGATCCACCATGATCTTATCACTAATCATTGTCAGATCCCACCCAACCAATGAAGGGTGATGAAAATTCCCCTACAAAATCTCATGGTTATGCAGTTAACCCTAGATATTTAGCATAACACGATGTATATGAGGGAAAACTATTTTGATCATTAAAGGAATCAGTAAATAAATAAATTGTTTATTTATTTAATTATTTCACCAATGATGGATCTTGAGTCAAAAACTCGATTCTGGCCATTGAAATGTCACTCCTAGGGGAAATCCCATATTAAAAACTCAATGGTGGTCTTAGATTTCTCATCTGAGTGACCAATCATGAGTTATTTGTGTTCATTTTATTAAATAAATTTATTAAATTAATTAATTAATCCAATTAACTATCCAAGAACTTCATTGACCAGACATCCTATAGTTACCATCCTTAAATTGTTGCTTTGGTAAACCGCATGATCTAGATATAATGGTGGCCTCATATTCTAGATATAAGGCACCGTTCATGAGTTATTAAGTTTCTTCAAGAAAACGTCACATGAGTGATATAAAAATATATTTAATATTTTTATAGAATTATTTATAGGCTCATCTGGCAACTGAATCATGCACCATCTCAGGGTTTGGAAGCAAAAATATTCATAGGAAAATTAAAAAGTCTTAAATAGAAAAACCAGAGTCTCTACGATGTTTCATTATTCATAGATTTTTTCCCTAAAAGGACAAACTAAGAAAAGGTGTGGATATTGATCCCCCACCAATATCTACCATAAATATTCACAACATATATATGTATAACCCAAGAAGATGTGTGAAACTCCCTCATAAACTCCTCTTGCAATTGGACCATAACTACCATATATCCTGAAAAAAGATTGATGTGATTGTCTTCTATAGGTAATCCATCAGGATATAATATTGTGGATATTTAATCATTCAAGATATCCCATTCGTTATCCAAAATATTTTCTTCCTTAACTCACTGAGGAAGTGGAGGGGTAACAATGATTGACTAGAGAAATGATACACTATCTCACCCCAGAAGGGTTAATTTCAATGAGGTAATCTAATATGTCTCCATGATCGATGAAAGAATCTTGAAAACATCATTATGTGAGTCTTCTTCTATGACCACATCTTGGGTGGTCCCCAAGGTCATGTCGCTTCCACCTCTCCAAGGTCTTATTTCACTCATAAGTCTGAGAAGACATTTCCCAAGAAGTTGACTATCGAATCAAAGATTGACTCAGATGAGAGTTCGTATGACTAAGAATACTAGTGTATTTCTAGAATATTCCTCCCTAATATCGTATGCTCCAATATAGATGCCAAGGAAATTAGGTCACCATTGAAAAATGCTACCCGAAACCGACTCAGGAAAGTTTAAGGATTTGCTTCATAATTTTTTTAAACTCTGTTGGGGTGTTCATCAAGACAGAGGGTTTCACCATGATCTATATGAAACCATAGATTCCCTATAAATTGATTCTAGTTACATACACCAATAAAATATAGATATGGTTATAACCCATAACTAGGTTAAACACTAAGATCCACTTCACCTCCAACCACATGGAGAAGAGGGCATCAACTCTCCGGATGGATAATCCTCCCAGATAATCACCTAGCTAAGGAAATTCCAATCAACACCTAATCTAAATCTATCATTTGTCTCTTAGAAGAAGAATACATGTTTTCCTAGGAAAACAAAATGGTTGTTATGATTCCAAATCTCTGCAGACTTCTCCAAATGTACCTCTAGATCTCACATATAAATGGGCTCATCTAACATGTTAACACATATAAAGGGTCTTCCCTAGGTTATGTTCATGAAGAAAAAACACACCTGATGGGGAGGTAAATATGAAACATCCTCAATATTGACACAAAAAAACTCTTCCATCATCTTATGAATCTAGAAGCTCAAAGAATAGATTCCACAAGGTATAATAATAGAAATCTAATAAAGAAGTTTCTATAACATCCATCGAAAGACCTCATCCTACACTTCTTGGGGTCACTTCTTATCAAAGTTGAAAAATCCATCCAAAAAATAGGATTCACTACCACACCCTCTAGTAGAAATCATATAAGAGGGGAAATTAGATGACTATTTCTTGGTACAGAAAAAATTATAAGGTCCCACTATCCCTACTAAAATATTTTATGTGGAACTCTCTCGCGCTCTATCTCTCTCTCTCTCTCCTTGTATGGTCAGGTCGTACCATCGACCGAAACAGTGATAAATGATATTCATTGCAGGATCCTTTGACCTAAGGGATGAGAAAAAAGGCCTCCATTGGTGTCACTAGGTTTCAATGAGGGGATACATACAAGGAAATATGGACTGAGAAACTATTCAATAATTGCAGTTAGAGGAATGGAGACACATGTCATACACTAAACCACACTCGATGAAACTAAGTCACAAGCTCCTACTACATGAAGATATTAATTCACTTGACCATCTTATCCCCTCAAAAAAGGCCCAATAAAACACCTTTTCATATGAGAAGGTCCTCAAAAAAACAATTCAATGGAACCCATCCACCACACATTGATACTATAAACTTTTCCATGACACTTACTAACTTTTATAAATTTAAATATTTTTATAAGAGCTTGTCTATTTTGAGGAAGTGGATCTCTTACTTGCATGTATAAATCCACGCCAAAAATTTACAACATGTGGCTCTATTTACCCCACACATCACCGTAGGGATCTTTTTCCGATTGGACAAACATGATGTTGTGTTCTATCAATCTGGGACTTTCTTAGAACATGCTTAAGAAAATACACTACCTCAAAAGTGAATTGTATTTCAAACCACCAATACTAAGAGATAAATATCTCAAAAACCCTTGGTGGACACACAGAACAAGTGTATCATCTTTTTGATCCTTGAGATCCAAAATTTTTTCCACAAAGAAAACTGGTCACTAATGTAACCATATGATCAGCTGGGGTCCGTAAAATCTTAAAAAGCCAAACACCTATCTTGAGACAAACCTATACCACCTGATTGTCTATTTCATCATAGGACCTGAACATTCTTCATCACTAGTACTCACATAACATGCTAAGCCTATACATACCATTGTATTTTCATGGTGGAGGTTTCTACTTCTCAATAAGTTTATGATCATCTTCTTATTCTATAGAAGGATACACACAATACTAAATTTTTGGTATTACTGCTCAGTGACCTCCTTGAAAAAATAAATCATGGGCGGGTCCTTGAAATGAGGCCATATGAGTCAACATGCCATCATCAAGACACTGTCTTGAAATCCCAGATGTTTTTCATCATAGAGTCACCCTGAATGTTATCAATGTGTACCAACGTAAAAGAGAAGATATAGGGAACTAAATAACAAATTCCATTCAAAGAAATAAATCCTATATGATTGATTCACCGTTGACCCCTATAATCAATTTCTCGATATTCTACATCAAAGAGTAGGTAGTCATCATCTTATTGTATAGATATATTGACTTCCACCCAGAAACTAGGTTCCATGGCCTTGAAGACACACTCAAGACACACTAACATCATTCCCCTATGACCCAATAATATCCTTATAATGGGAAAACACAAAACACCACCCTAAGGAATTAATGTTATCTATAAAAATCTATCTTGAACATCCCACCAAGGCTCACCTAGGTAGTGAAGGGTTGAGCCACTACTACCCCAATCCCATCTTCATAGGATTGGGGTTGGTGACAAGCACCAAAAACCATTACTAAAGAAGGAGGTATTTTCCAATGTACCTCTATTCACACAGACCCAACCATATATATATATAGAAGTATAGTGTATTAAAAATTATAAACAGTGACATATAGAGTAAAAATCATACATGTAATAAAATATGGGGAATACATAACTGATAAATACGATAACATAAAATTTAATTGGGAAAAATACACACATAACCAATATATTCGTTCCAACATGATAATAACTAGAGGTAAAAATTTTGAGATAACCTATATTTAGATTTATAATCCCAAACCGTTGTATGTGATCAAATAAACTCGAGTATCCCTATATTCCATTGAAATCTCAACTGGTCTTTCCATCATATTAATTACACACAAAACTTGTAGGAAAATCCATTAAAGGGGTGACTATGTACATACCCAGTTGGATGACACAAAAACAGAGGAGGGGTTCTAAAATATATGATATAAGTAGACATATCCTCATAGAAAAGATATGTCAATCTGTATATGAGACAACAATCGTTACAAAATAAACCAGATATGCTCAACAAGGATCCTCAACAAATGGGAAATGGTATCTCTATAACCACATCCTAGCTATGAGTAATGATACTTATAATAGATCTAAACAAGGGCCATATCTAATGACCAATATATCATGTGTCTTTCTAGAGAAGTAATTGTGAGGAATACCCACACCTATCCACTGTGCTGCACAGTTGTGGGGGAAAACCACCATGTAGAGGACCAGCGCCCCAATCTGTCAATGGGGTATCACTCAGATGATAGATTAATTACACCCTAGTCCATGAAGGGGGTACTTTATCTATCTAAATAAGAGTTATAGGCTACCCTTTCCCTGGTACGATAGGGGGAACAATCTACATGGATAGAGGACCTACGCACTGGTACGATATGGGGTATCATTTCTATCTATATTTTAAATAATGGAAACATGATCCTTTGTAATAATGGGGGTACCATATTCGTTGATAGGGATCTCTACCTTAGTTTTAATAAGGATAACCATCTCTACTTATATAAAAATTATGGATCTTAGGGACTATGGTATGATAGGGGGTACCATCTTCCTAGATAGAGGCCCCCAAACCCTATGAGAAATGGGGAACTATGTCTAAATGTATAATAATTATGATGGACTCGATCCATCATATGATGAGAGGGGGTACCATCTCTCTGGATAACAGAAAAAAAACTTGGTGGGATGGGTGGGTACCATCTCTCCATGTATAAGAAGTATTAAGGACCCACATCATAGTATGAAAGTGGGTACTATCTCCATAGATAGTGGTTCCATGACATAATGCAGTTGGGGGTACCATATATATTAGTATCAAACGTATATAGGGACCACACCATGGTTTTTAAAGAGGGCACCATATCCATCATTTTAGGAACCACATCCTAGTGTGATGAGGGGAACTATATTTATCTATACTATCAGATGATCATGCCTGATCATTTCCCTCATCAAGATCCAATTAAGGGATATTTAACCTCATAATATCATGTATCATGTCTCCAAATACACTAAGATTGAAAAAATTGTATTATACATAGAATGTCACTCACATTAGCCTATATGTGGGATGAAATCTGCGTCCATATAAAGAATATATGTAATAAAGATGTTCTGGAGGGAAATACTCAATATCTATTGGTTGTCCACAAGACGTGTTACCATTACAAATAACTGCTCATGTCAGTGTATTTTACCATACCCATTTACCCTTGGGTGGGCCTGTGCAATTCCAAAGTATAAGGAACACATGGATGAAATCCTAATGAACACACGAGGCTCAACATCATCATGAGGGAAAAACCTCAAACCTATGATATGTCATCACAACTGTAGAGAATTTAAAAATCTACCACATAGTTGAAATCCTTATAGAAAAAATGAACTGGATAGGCTATTATTTAATCAAACTGGACACCTTATGGGAAAGTCACAATTCATTATATAACACTTAAACAGATCATTAGGGGTCGAAGCCATGAATGTGATATTGATCTTTAATTTCCATCCTCAATATCAGGGTCATGATGTTGTAGAATATTAACCAATCTGACATAGTATGAAGGTGTTATGCTAGATATATGTTTCCAAAACATAAAATAAATTTTTTATTATTTTTATTTTTATTTGGAGCTTCATGATGCTAAGCCAAAAGTCAAAAAAAACATATCATCCACTAGACTTGAAATGATTGTCTCATTGTCTGGATCATGATTCCACTGACAGTTCATCAATATTATACACCACAAAGAAGTTATTTCATAATCAAGGTTCCTATAAGAAACATAAATAATAATGATATTATATATATTTTTTTATTTTATGTTTTCTTTCACCCCATTTAAAGGAGACACATGCCACCCCCTCATTGTACTGCATGTGCGCCCAAAACCAATTCTCACCATTATGCATCCCACTTATGATTAATAATAATTATATAATAATAATTAATATAATGTATATATATTTATTATAATATTATATAATATATAAATGTTTGAGTGTTGGGGGAATAATTCATTCAAAAGGTGGGGGGCACCTTTAGCAAGAACACCATTCATAAAGTGTTTTCAAATATAATTTTCATTTTATTATATAATTTTAAACAAAAATAATAAATGCAACACAGTTCATCATTATTAAAACAATGATAACCATGAATTTCTATTATTATTAAGAACAATAATAAAACACACCTTATGTACATGATTATGAAGCCTCCACCCTTAGACTCTATAGAATACCTCAACTCCGAATCAATCTCATCTCACTACACATCACCGCTGCACGTCAAACAACAAAATTGGGATCACTAGTCAGATCTCGAAGCATCCTTGATCAACAAACCATTCTCGTCTCACCTAAATACTATCCTTGATATTGAATCCCACACCAATGGTACCAATTTAATCTCCTCAAAGAATAATATCCCGATCATTTTGTTCATAACCATCATGATTTTGAAGGATTGATCATGCTTGAACCCACACCTGAAAATGTCAAACAGTGACCCTATAGTCCAACAATGGTGATCACAAAGAGACGAGGGGGACAGGAAAAAGAAGAATCGTTCAATCATATTTGACCAAGAATTTTAAAAAACAAATATTTAATTGGTAATATCCATGGTGATTACATGTAATAACCAATAATATAATGAATTAAATAAATTTAATTTATCTATGGGGCACATGTGAAGAACATACAATCACAGAATCAAAAGAATATAATAGTACATGCTTCATCGATTAAATATTCCGGGTTTGAAATCACAATTGAAGAATTATAACTCAACTTGGATTGATATTTGATGAAGAAGACATTCAGTTGGGATGAATATGGTCTCTTTCATCCACCTCTAGTCTATCCACCTTGATCTAGTCACTGGTCATCACCCGATCTCGATCCGACAATAAAGGAAAATGAGAACTCCTCTAAAAAAATGGGTTATGGTGATAACTGGGGATATATTCTATAATATTCATTTTATAGAGGGAAACATGTTTGGTACATTAAATGAAATAATTATATAAATAATAATTTATTTATTTATTTTATTATTTCACCCCCGATGGTGCTCAATCCAAACACCTGATACCGAAAATTGGTAGATCACGCCTAGAGTCAAACCCACATTCCATACTCAATAGTGGTATCATATTTCCTACTAGAGTCTTTATTTGTGACTAATTTGGGTTAGTCTTAATAATTAAATTAATTAATTTAATTAATTTATCTAACACACCCTCCAATGACTATCATGACCTACGTTTTATGCCAACCAACCTCAGGTCTCTCCTAGGGTATACCACATGATATGGATGTGACCATTGCATCTGATATTAAATTTGAGTCTATGTTCCGGAGTTATTCAACTTTTTTGGAAAACCACTTTCCCACAATATAAAAATATATTCTATAATTTTATAAAATTAATTTTAGGCTCACCAGTCCATGAAAGCACCGTATTTCGAATCCCAAATATAATGGGATTTTATCTAGTTATGGAATAATGTGAAATAAAAATTAATGACTTATAAATAATCATAGAAAAAAATAAAAAGAATAATAATTAAATAAAAACATGACATGATTTATCACATCCTAATTTTTAAAAAAAAACACTAGGTTTGATTTCATACGTGATGCACCAAATCTAGCATTAATTAACAACTAAATATTATTATTTAAATTTAATCATTATAACCAAGCTGTTAGAAAGTGGGTATGAAATGGATTAATCGAATTATGAAAATATGTTTTACAAAAGTATATTTATAATTAATTCCTTACTGAAAATCTACTTATAAATGAAAATAAAACCATTATTAAAATAAAAGGAAATGATTTTCTGAAAAATGATTTAAATGTGCACAATTGTGTTTTATACAAATAAAAAAACAAATCAATCTTGTTGGATAATATTAATGATATATATATAATATTAAATACAATTCTTAAAATTAATCTTTAGTGTTTTATGGACATATATAAGATCAAATACAATTTTATACATATACGAAGTATTTTTCTATATAGGCAGTCCTACCACCTTTTTTATAGCACATGATTTAAATCACTATTTTAAAACTTTTATAAATTATATTGGAAAAATAAACATTTTTTAAAATGGGACTATCAAAATTTAATTTCGTTTAATTTTTTTTGTTTGTTAATAAGATTCTTTTTTATATAATAGGGAAAAAATATTGGATATCTAATTGACGGGAACATTTTTCATCTAAATAATTAGTTGTCTTAAATTATATTATTAATTCATTATAATGTATAGTTAGATCAATATCTTATGATTTAATATAATTAATTTAATTGCAATTAATTTCACATTGAATTTGTATATATAATGATTTCAATCATTGGAACATTTTTTATTTAAAAAACTAACTTGTCATTTTGACAATGAGATTAATTTTTAATTAATTTCTCAAAATTAATTTAATTGAACACTGGAAAAATGGATTCAATATTTGGAATCAAAAGATTATTTTTTTAAATAGGACCCTTTTATTTTTGGTCAATTTGAATAGTAACTTTGGTCATTTTTATTACCACAAATAATGTTAAATCAGACAATTAATGGTATAAATAATATAACAAACATTATGAAATTAGCATAAAACATATTTGATTTCCATGTTCCGAGTATATATCATTAAAAATAATCTTTTTTTTCAAAATTATAACCATTTTGAGGAATTCAGATGAGGGCTTGACATTTAAAATATTATATTCAATGAAAAGTAAAATATTCACACTTTTTTTAACATTTTTTTAATATTATTTCAAATAAGTGGTGTATTCAACTGTGAATTTTATTTTGAGATATAAATTTTTTACATTTACAATGATTATTTATTTTTTATTTTTATAGAATAAATATTTAAATTAATGGATGGGACAATGATGATGAAATAATGGTTTAATTAATGTAAATATCGTATTAATGGTATTAAAAGTACAAAAAAATAAATATAATGTTAGATTATTAATGAAATAAATAATTTTTTAGATGTATATGACATGTTAGTTATGTTTTAGAAGTATTGGTTTGAATTAACCATGTTTTTATGATATATTTAAAAAGTTAAGTATTGAATAGTGTGAAAATTGACATGATTGATGTTTTAAAATAAATAATATTTTTGTTAAAAGATATAAAACTTTAAAGAATATAAATTTTATAAAACTGTTTATGATATCATTTTAAATGAAATAATTAACACCTGTATTGGTCATTTGGAATTTTATAGTATGTATAATAACCCTCAAATTTAAAATTACAAGATATCATGGGAAGAGTTAAAAATGTAAAAACCAAAAGATAAAGATTAAAATATTAATAAATACATGTATAATTATCATTAGATGAATTTATTTTAACCCATTATCATCATGTATTCTATATAAATCTCTTTCTATTCATTTTTAATAGGGAATTAATTTATACTAATTTAATATTTTGAATAATCCCAAGAGTTCCCCTCTCATGTCCTATAAAAGGGAACCCATTATTATCATTTAATTACACTTGATAACCATTTTGGTTTAGCCTATCTCTGACCGAATGCAATCCTATAATCCCTCCCTAAAATATAGTGTCCTTAGTATAGTCATAACACACTTTTTATTGGTGTTAATGTACTAATCAATGAAATCATATGAAAAAAGGTATCATTTTCAATTAAGTGTTTCTATTTCAATTCATTTTCCACCTATTTCAAATGTTATAACAGAATGATGATATAATCACTCCATTATAATAAATATATAGAGATATTATTATGTTAAAATCATCATATAAATGCTTCTCTATTTTCATCAAATGTGAATACAATTAATCATTTATGCATATGGTAGACGACCACGTAATGAACTAATATAATTCATTTTCCATCACCATATCTCAAGACTAGTTATAAAGGTGAAATTAATGTATATATATGATATTAAAATAATATTTATCATTAAAAAAATAATAATATCTCATTTATGTTATTACATTTCCATACACATAAAAATGATATCGTCATTCATGTGTGTGTTGGAACTATCACCTCCATGAAAAGTGGGAATGTTAATACTGCATATGTTCGACCTACCGTCTCTATGATAATAAAATAGTTAATTTTTCAAAACTAAACTTAATGGCTTGTTTAAAAGTGTAATTTATTTATAAATTCAAAATCATCTAATGAATATTATTTTTTATATGATATATGTATGACCATTGTCATCCCAACAAATTCATTCTGGAATCACATAACTAATATCTACAAAAAATCTGACATGAACATAAATAAATAAGTAAATGTTTAAAAATTATTGCAAGGGATATTAAATGAATAATAAAAATTTAAAATTTTTCAAAAAGTAAATAACTAACCTAATTTTATTAATCTGGATGATAAAGATTGTATATAATTAGTCGAAGTCATGATATAGAATATAATTTTAAAATCATATTTTATAGTTACTCTTTTAACAATATTTTAAAAAATACAAAAGTAATGTTTTTTAATCATATAAAACGTTTAATAAATTTCAAAATATCATTTCTCATTAATATGCTGATTTATCCTTTAAAAATTTTCATTTTTATTTTTAAATTATATTTTTTCATTTTTTAGTGTGCGACTACATGAAAATTAAAAATTATTTTTCATGTGGAATAGATATTTTCATTTTATGTATTTTTTATGTGTTGTGCTTATGTTTTGGATATTAGTAATTTTTTATGAGTATTAGTGGTTGTGTGATAAACTGAGGGCAGGTGATTCCATTATAGCCCTCCAATGCTTTGGGTAATGAGATAGAGTTAATCAGTAGAGATTCTGTTAAGATATTGATTGAATACGCTTTGATCGGTATTCCAAATGTTAACATGATGGTTACTCCCAATTTAGTAATGGTAAATATATTAATAATAAGTGTTATATAGAATTGATTCTATAACATACATTTGTTATTTATGTTTTCTATAATGTTTTATATAAATCTTATTATTTCTGGGGAATGTTAATGATCTTATGTTTTATGGATGAAAATTATATCTTTCTGAACCAATTTTTTTTGGATTAAATTATTCATGAACTAAATCATTCTTTCATTATTTATATGTATCTTTCCATGATATTTTTTCTCATACTGAGGTTTGAATTTTTTATGGGATTCAGGATTGTAGGATAAATAAGAAATTCATGTTTAATATAATGATGATATTCCAAAAAAAACTGTTTTATTATAAAAAGTTTCATATTGGAAAAATGGATAGTATTTCTCTATTATACATTTTTTAAGGATATAGAATTTTATAAATTAAATTGTCCATAATTCCCTGAAACACTAAACCTAAAAAGTTCCTCAATGTGAGCTACAATAAATTCCTGACTAAAACATAAGATTATATAATGCATAATGTTGGGTCTTTATAGTTGGTATCATAGCTCTATTTAGATAAACAAAGAGGTTAAGATGTTATTTAATAATAAATTTTTAG
Organism: Viscum album; assembly: GCA_963277665.1. NCBI lineage: Eukaryota > Viridiplantae > Streptophyta > Magnoliopsida > Santalales > Viscaceae > Viscum > Viscum album. The sequence goes on from OY728127.1 coordinate 2,023,371,858, forward strand.
GTTGTATATAACAATAATGGTTATCATGGTTGGAAGGGTTGTATTTATTTCAGATAAATTATTTATGTTTGAGATAACATGAATGATGATATTTTAGTTTCTGTCATACTCATAAGATTATATATTATGATATTATTTATTATATTATCTGTTTTAGTTTTTATAAATTTCTAGATCCAAAAAGACCCAATGTAACAATGGATTTGAAGGAAAATTTTATGGTTCACAGAATAAAAATCCTAATGAAATGGGATCAATAATGATTAATCTTATGGCTATTCTAAACCAACAATAATAAGTAAGAATTTACCTATTGCAACTTGGCGAGTTTCATAATGCACCATATATGAGAGAAATGAATATCTATGGGTGTTTAGGTAATAATAATGATAAATGTAAAAAACATTAATGAAGAATTTTCCAAGAATTTGAGACTAAACACTTATGAAAATGTATTAATAGGATGTGAACATTTTTTAAATGCGGTGAAGGAGATCATAAAGGAATAATATTCCAACTAAAAAAGGTAACATTCAGTTGACTCTATGAAAGGGAAAGAATTTCTTCCTGAGATATCAATTTAATGTTTTTAATCTGTGGAGTTTTTTTATTATGAAAATAAATTTATTTATAGGAAGAGTCATGATTGGGATTAGTATGATTGTTCTGATATATATTTAAGAATACCTAATTCCATTATAATGTTTGATGAGGAAAATGAAAATGGCATTTAAAAGGATTAGATTATTTCTTGGTTCATGTTTTAAATTTTTCTGAGGATATGATTCATAATTATGTTTTTTAAAATATGTTCAAATGAATAATATATAAAATAATGAATAAGGATGTTTAATGATTTTTATGTCTACATATAAGGAATTCAAGTGTTATGGTAGATCAAAGTATGATGAAATGTTTAAAAGTATTAATACTATTTTGATGATGATAACAAATTGGATGGATTCTGATTTTTGTGTTTTATGTGAACTTATGGGGTTTTATGTGAAATGTTTATTAGGGGAATAATTATCCTTTGTTTTATGGACATAATTATATTGGTTTGGATATCCTTAAGGGTTTGTATGATATTTGATTTTGAGTTAACTATGGGTTATTAATTTTTTGGAGGAAAAATGAAATGTATGAAATTACTTTTAGGGTCAAAAAATGTTATAGATATTTTTAAGACTTTATAATATTTTGGGAATATAATTATAATTTTACCATTTTTTAAAAATAGAAACCCATAGTATGGGTGAAAACTCGTCACATTCGACAAGGTCCCATGAATCAAACTAACATCCAAAGGGAGACATGGTTAAACCTCCTACTATTGGCCTACATGAAGTACGAGTTTGTATGTATCTTTTAGTTAAATGATTTATTTGGATTAAGATTAATTTTATTTTTGGGTCATATGTTTAATCTAATAGATAACATTGGGATTAGAGAATGTTTTGTGGTTAAGTGATTAATGTGATTTTGGAAGATGATCACTATTTTGGGAATCAAATAAGATTGAGTTAAATAGAATGCGATGTTATTTTATTTTAAGGATGAATTATATTTTGGAAGAACATATGAAATATTTTTGGACATATGTTGATTTAGATTATTCATGGAAATGGTTATTGTATGTTGAATATTACTTGGGAAATTACTTTTTGGTCTGAGACATCAAGAGTAATTGATGTTATTTAGAGATAATTCTTAAATTATATCTTTGAATATTACTAGATTGAGTAGTTTTTGGGTTTCAATCATAGAATATAATATTTTTTATAAATTTTAAAGATTTTATAATGATCTATTTTTATATTTAGGTATTACTATTGCATTTTAGATATTTGAGTAGTTTTTTAATTATAGGAGATTTATTATTTGTTGGGAATTATCTTATCTTAGACTAAACATTTTTGGTTTTGGTTAATTTATAAATATTGAATAAATATATATTATATTTTATGGATTATGTGTTTCTCTATTAGTTGATTCTAGTTCTTGAATCATGAAAAACTCATCTTGAATACTCATCATTTGGAGGAAAGGATGAGTTTGTGTTGGAAATATATTAAAGGATGAAACTCTAATTTTCACATAAGTATGTTTCCTTTTGTACTTAGTCCATGGAGAAATATAATTACTCAACTCTATGAAAAGTAGTTTGAAATGAAAATGATATCTATTTACATATCTTACGATGAAATTAATGACATTTTGAACCATAAAAAATTTATGGTTATGTGATTGATAATATTATTATGATCATACTTTCTATAAATCACCATCATAACATGATAGTTAAATTTATCTACTGGATCAATGATTTCCAATACGGAACCGTATTCTTTTTCATCTCAATTTTCCATTGTACTTCCCTTTCATTCATTTAAAGTGGAAGTTACATTAATTAATTTTCAAGGCGAGATTTCTATAAAGTCTTTTTTTAAAATTTCAAGCCCCTAGTTTGTTGTCTCATGATCAAATTGCGGGGATTAAATTTATTAATGGTTGGAGATTCTGAAATCCAAATTATTTAAAATAAGACACTCTAATCTATGGCATACATGATACACCGCATATATCTTAAATGAACAACAAAATATTATTATTTAAATGTTACCGCTATAACATAGCCATTAAGATGGATAGTATTTTAAGGATTAACTTAATTATGAAAATATTTTTTACACATGTGTATATATATATATAATTTTTTTGACCAATTAATTATGAATGAATGTAAAACTAATCTTATAATAAAAGGAAATGATTTTCAAAAAAATATTTAGATGTGAAGAATTTTGTTTTATACCAATAAATAAAAAAATCACTCTCGTTGGATTATATTAATGAAATAAATACATATATATATAATATTAAATATAATTTTTATAATTATTTTCATCTGTTTTCTATAGATTATATAACAAAAAATCCAATTTTATGCATAAAAGAAGTATTTCTCTAAAATTCATATTTGTCACCTTTTAATGGTACAATTGATTTAAATATATATTTTTGAGAGTTTTATAAATTTTATTTTTAAAAATAAAATTATTATTTAAAAAATTAGTATTAAAATTTACTTTTTTATAAATATTGGAATTTTTCTAATATGATTTATTTTTTTGATGAATAGTGAAAATATATTTCATTTTTAAATGAAATAAGATTTCATCAAAATAATTTATTAAGTTAAATTATAATTTTAATCAGTTTCAAAGTATATTTTATTCAATATTTTATTTTTTAATCCAACAATATTAATAGGAATAATTTCCACATTTTTCTTGTATATAAAATAATTCAATATTTTGATCATTTTTACAAAAAAACATGTTTTACCATTTCAACAACAAGATTAATATCTAATTAATTTATTAATTTTATTTAAAATGAATTTTTGAAAAATAAATTCCATATTTTTTATAAAAATTTAAAAAATATTTTGATAAGGACCTTTTATTTTTTTGACAATATGAATAGTAACTTTGGTGATTTTTATTGCCACAATTACGGGTAAATCAAGAAATTAAGGGTAAAAAATATTATTATAACTATTATAAAACTACACTAACACATGTTCTAATTTCATTTTATGAGTTTTTATCGAAAAAAATAATCATTGGGAAAAATTTTAATCTTTTTTATGCCACCTAGATGAGACTCAGACATTTATAACATTATATTCAAGGAAAAGTCAATATTTTCACTTTTTGTATTTAAAAAGTGAAATATTTTTAATATGGGGTTTTGTAAGATATACTTTCAAATATAAATTTTATTTTGAAGTATAAAATTTTTATATCTATCTTGAAAATCTATTTTTAATTTTTATATAAAAAATATATATTGAAGGCCTGCTAATTAATGGTGTATTAATTGTATAATTAAAGGAATTATCAAATTAATATATTAAAAACTAATAAAATATATAAATTTTGAGATTATTAATGTCACAAAATAATTTTTTTATTTCTTGGACAAATTAGAGTTGTTTTACATGTATTTCTTTTAATTTATCTTGTTATTATGATATTTTTGAAAATTTATTTAATTAATAGTGTCAAAATATATATTATTGATATTTTAAAATAAATATTATTTAATTAAATAATATAAATTTTCTAAAAATCTCATTTTTTTACAAATTATTTCTATAAGTCATAAAAATACATTATTTACACATTTAATGGTCATTTAAAATTTTATAGTAATTATATTTATGATCAATGTGTAAATTACTTGATATCATGGTTGGAGTTAAGAGGTTTACAACAAAAAGATAAGAATTTAGAAAATAATAAGTACTTCTCTAATTTTCATTGATTGAATGGATTTATACGCATTTTAATCCTATATTCTAAAAAATCACCGTATATTCATTTGGAATAGAAAATTAATTTATATTAGTTTAATATTTTGGAGAATTCCAAGAATACCCCTATACTTTTTTATAAAAGGGAACCCATTCTTCCCATTAAAATACACATAAAACCTTTTGGTTTTAGAAAATATATTCCATAATCCATTTATATAATCCCTACCACATTCTAGAGTCCTTATTTTAGGAAACTAAACTACCTTAGAGGTGTTAATGTATTAATGAAAGGACATCATCTAAAAAAGATGTATCATTTTGGATTAAGTGTTTCTATTTTATATATTCATATAATTTCTTAAAATATTCTTCCAACGGGATGAAATAATAATTGAAGAATCCTAAAATTTCATATATTTTATTATTTTACTATCATATCCTAAAACCATCTCCATTTCCATCAAATGAGAAAAACATTAATGGTTTATGAGTATGGTGGACTACCACCCTATGAACTGATATACTTTATTTTCCATAACTATCCCCCAAGTCTAATTATAATGATGAAATTAATATTTATATATGATAATAATGAAATATTTATCATTATTAAATAATTATATATTATTTATTTTTTTTAAAATATAAATGATATTGTTGTTCATGTGTATATGTGAACAATCACGTCCACGAAGCGATGTGATTTGTTTTTTCATCACCACACCACAATTATGATATATATAAGTATGTTTTAATGTTTAATATGATATGGAGTATCATCTCTATCTATATTATAAATAATAGAAACATTATCTTTTGTAAGAAAGGGGTTACCATATTTGTTGATAGGGATCCCCACCCTAATTTGATAGGGGAGAACCATATCTATCTATATAAAAATTATTGATCTCTGGCATTATGGTATGATAGGGGTACCATCTTCATGGATAGAGGCCCCATAACCCTATGAGAAATGGGGAACTAAATCAAAATGTATAATAAGTATGAAGTACTTGATCCATCGTATGATGGGAGGGGGGGTACCATCTCTATGGATAGATGACAAAAAACATGGTGTGATGGGTGGGTACCATCTCTCTATGTATAAGAAGTATTAAGGACCCACATCCTAGTATGAAAGTGGGTACTATCTCCATAGATGGAGGAACCATGACATAATGCAGTAGGGGGTACCATATATATCACTATCGAATGTATAGAGGAACCACACCATGGTATTTAAAGAGGGTATCGTCTCCATCATTTTAGGAACCACAACCTAGTGCGTTGAGATGGACTATCTTTATCTGTACTATCAGATGATCATGCCTGATCATTTACATCATCAAGAACCAATTAGGGAATATTTAACCTCATAATATCTTGTATCATATCTCAAAATACACTTATATTGAAAAAAAAATTGTGTTATACATAGAATGTCACTCAGGTTAGGCTTAATGTGGGATGAAATCGGGGTCCATATAATGAATATATGTTATAAAGAAGTTCTAGAGGGGAATAATCAATATCTATGGGAGGTCCACATGACTTGTTACCATTCCATGTAACTACTCAATGGAAGTGTATTTTACCACACCCATTTACCCTTGGGTGGTCCAGTATAATTCGAAATAACATGGGACACCTGGATGAAATCTTAATGAACTCAAAAGGCTCAACATCATCATGATGGAAAAACATCAAACTTATGATATGTCATCACAAATGGAGAGAATGAAAAAAATGTATCACACTGTTGAAATAATTGTAGAAAAAATGAACTGGATAAGCTATTATTTAATCAAATTGGACACCTTGTGAGAAAGTCACAATTCATTATATAACACTCAAAAAGATCATTAGGGGCCGAAGCCATGAATGTGATATTGATAATGAATTTCCATCCTCAATATCTGGGTCATGCTATTGTAGAATATTCCCCAATCCAACATCGTATGAACGACTTATGCCAGATATATGTTTCCAAAAAAAGAATAAAAATTATATTATTTTTATTTTTATTGGGAGCTTCATGAACCCATGCCATTACTCCAAAAAACATATCATCCACTAGACATGAAATGATTGTCTCATGGTTTAGGTCATGATTCCAGTGAGGGATCATCAATATTATACCCCAAAAAGAAGTTATTTCGCAATCAAGGTTCCTATAATAAAAAAATTAAAATAATATTATATATATTTTTACATTATGTTTTCTTTCACCTGATTTAATAGAGACACATGCCACCACCTCATTGTACTGCACGTCTGCCCAGAACCTATTCTCACCATTATGCAGCCCACATATGATTAATAATAATTATATAATAATAATTAATATGATGTATATATAATTATTATAATATTTTATAATAGATAAATGGTCGAGGGGTGGGGACATAATTCAAGCCCAAGGTGGGGGGCACCTTTAGCAAGAACACCATTTATAAAGCGTTTTCAATTTTAATTTTCAATATATTATATTATTTTAAACCTAAATAATAAATAAAACTCAATTCATTATTATTAAAACAATGATAATAATAATTTTCTGTTATTATTAAAAATAATAATAAAACACTCCTCCTGTCCATGATTTGGAAGCCACCACCCTTAGACTCTACAGATGACCTCAACTCCGAACCTATCTCAGCTCACTGCACATCACCACTGCACATCAAACTACAAAATTGGTATCCCTAATCAGATCTCGAAGCATCCATGATCAACCAACCATTCTCATCTCACTTCAAACGTATCCTTGAAATTGAATCCCACACCAATGGTACCAATCCAATATCCTCAAAGAACAATATCCCGACTATTTTGTTCACAACCATCGTGATTTTGATTGATTGATCATGCCCTAACCTGCACCTGAAAATGTCAAACAGTGACCCTATAGTCCAACGATGGAGATCACAATGGGACGAGGGGGAGAGGCACAAGAAGAATTGTTAAAACATAGTTGAACAAGAATTACAAAAAAACAAATCTTAAATTGGAAATATCCATGGTGATAACATGTAAGAACCAATAATAAAATGAATTAAATATATTTAATTTGTCTATGGGGCGCATGCGAAGAACATACAATCACAGAATAAAAAGAATATAATAGTACATGCTTCATCGATTAAATAAATAGGGTTTGAAATCATAATTGAAGAATTATAACTCAATTTGGATTGATATTTGATGATGGAGACATTCAGTTGGGATGAATACGGTCTCCTGCATCCACCACCAGTCAATCCACCTTGATCTGATCACCGATCATCACCCGATCTCGATCCACCAACAAAGGATGATGATAACTCTTCTAAAAACAACGGGTTATGGGGATAACTAGGGATATATTATATAATATTAATTTTATAGAGGGAAACATGTTTGGTTCATTAAATGAAATAATTAAATAAATAATAATTTTTTTATTTAATAAATTATTTCCCCCCTGATGGTGCTCAATCCAAACACCTGATACCAAAAATTGGTATATCACGCCTAGGGTAAAACCCACATTCCATGCTCAATAGTGGCATCATATTTCCTACCAGAGTCTTTATTTGTGACAAATTTGGGTTAGTCTAAATAATTACATTGATTAAATAAATTATTTTATCTAACACACCCTCCAATGACTTTCTTTGAATACATTTTATGCCAACCAACCTCAGGTATCTCCTAGGGTATACCCCATGCTATGGATGTGACCATTTCATCCGATATTAAATTTGAGTCTCTCTTCAGAAGTTATTCAACTTTTTTGGAAAACCTCTTTCTCACGATATAAAAATATAATCCATAATTTTATAAAATTAATTTTAGGCTCACCATTCCATGAAAGCATAAAGAGTATTTTGAATCCAAAACATAATGGGTTGTTATTTATTAATGGAATAATGTGAAATAAAAATTAATGATTTATAAATAATCATAGGAAAAATAATAAAAAGAATTATAATTAAATAAAAACTATGACATGAACTATCACATTATGATTTTTTAAAAGAAACACTAGGTTTGATAACATACATGATGCACCACATCTAGCATAAATAAACATCTAAATATTATTATTTAAATTTTATAATTATAACCAAGCTGTTAGAAAGTGGGTATGAAAAGTATTAATTGAATTATGAAAATATGTTTTACACAAGTATATTTATAATTAATTCCTTACTGAACAACTAATTATAAATGAAAATAAAACCATAATTAAAATAAAAGGAAATGATGTCAGAAAAATTATTTAAATGTGCACAATTGTGTTTTATATGAATAAAAAAACAAATAAATTTTGTTATATAATATTAATGAAATATATATATATAATATATTAAATATAATTTTTAAAATTAATATTTTCTGTTTTATGGACAGATATAAGATCAAATCCAATTTTATTAATATAAGAAGTATTTTTCAAAAAAGGCAGTACTACCACCTTTTTTGGAGCACGTGATTTAAATCACTATTTTAAAACTTTTATAAATTCTATTAGAAAAAGAATCTTTTTTAAATGGGACTATCAAAATTTAATTTGGTTTAATTTTTTGTTGTTTTTTAATATGATTATTTTTTATATAATAGGGAAAAAATATTTCATTTATAATTGATGAGAACATTTTTTTTAAATAATTATTTGTTTTAAAATATTTTTTTATTTAATTTTAATGTATAATTAGATCAATATCTTATGATTTAATATAATTATGCTAATTGTAATTAATTTCACATTAAATTTGTATATAAAATGATTTCAATCATTGGAACATTTTTACATTAAAAAACTAATTTCTCATTCTGATAATGAGATTCATTTTTAATTAATTTCTAAAAATTAATTTAATTGAACTTTGGAAAAATGGATTCAATATTTGGAATCAAAATCTGATTTTTTTAAATTAGGTCCCTTAAATTTTTTGGACAATTTTAATAGTAACTTTGGTCATTTTTATTACCACAATTAAGGTTAAATAACGTAATTAATGGAATAAATTATATTATAATCATTATAAAATTGCCATAAAACATATCTGATTTACATTTTCTGAGTATGTATCATTAAAAGTCATCTTTTTTCAAAATTTTATCCTTTTTGAGGAATTCAGATGAGGGCATGACATTTAAAATATTATATTCAATGAAAAGTAAAATTTTCATACTTTTTATAACAATTTTTTTTAATATTGTTTCAAATAAGTGGTGTATTCATCTATAAATTTTATTTTGAAATATAAATTTTTTTCATTTACCATGATTATTTATTTTTAATTTTTATGGAATAAATTGTCAAATTAATGGCTTGGACAATGATGATGAAATAATTGTTTCATTAATGTTAATATCATATTAATGGTATTAAAAATTAAAAAAATAAATATAATTATAGATTATTAATGAAATACATGAATTTTTAGTAGTATTTGAAATTTTAATTATGTTTAAGAAGTATTGGTTTAAATTTACCTTGTTTTTATGATATATTTAAAAATTTAAGTATTGAATAGTGTGAAAATTAACATGATTGATGTTTTAAAATAAAAAATATTTCGTTAAAGGATATAAAATTTTAAAAAATATAAATTTTGTAAAACTGATTGGGATGTCATTTTAAATGAAACCATTGACACTTTTATTGGTCTTTTGGAATTTTATAGTATGTATAATAACCCAAAAATTGCAAATTAAATGATATCAAGGTAAAAATTAAAAATGTTAAAACCAAAAGATAAGGATTTGAAAAATAATACAAACATGTATAATTATCATTAGATGAATTTATTTTAACCCATTATCATTATGTATTCTATATAAATCTCTTTTGATTCATTTTTAATAGGGAATTAATTTATACTAATTTAATATTTTGTATAATCCCAAGAGTTCCCCTACCATGTCCAAAAAAAGGGAACCCATTCATATCATTTAATTACACTTTAAAACCATTTTGGATCAGATAATCTCTAACTGAATCAAATCCTAGAATCCCTCCCAACAATATAATGGCCTTAGTATAGTTATAACACTCTTTTTATTGGTGTTAATGTAATAATCAATGAAATCAAATGAAAAAAGGTATCATTTTTAATTAATAGTTTCTATTTCATTTCCTTTTCCACCTAATTTAAATATTATACCACAATGATGATATAATCACTCCAGTATAATAAATATATAGAGATATTATTATGTTGAAATCATCATATAAATCCTTCTATATTTTCATCAATTGTGAATACAATTAATCATTTTTTCATATGGTAGAAAACCACCTCACGAACTAATATAATTCAGTTTCCATCACAATCTTTGAAGAATGGTTTTAATTTGTAAATTAATGTTTATATATGATATTAATATCATATTTATCATTAAAAATATAATAATATATCATTTGTGTTCTTACATTTCCATACACATTAAAATGATATCGTCATTCGTTTGTGTGTGGGAATTATCACCTCTATGAAAAGTGGGAATGTTAATCCTGCATATGTTCGACCTACCGTCTCTATGATAATAAAATAGTTAATTTTTCAAAACTACACTTAATTGATTGCTTAAAAGTATAATTGATTTATAGAAATGAAAACCATCTAATGAATATTATTTTTTATAAGATTTATGTATGACCATTGACATCATAGAAAATTCATTCTGGAATCACATAACTAATATCAAAAAAAAATCCAACATGAACATAAATAAATAAGTAAATGATAAAAAATTATTGTAAGGGATATAAAATGAATATTTTAACTTTAATTTTTTTTGAAAATGTAAATAACTAGCCTAATTTTATTAATCCGGATGATAAAGATTGTATATAATGAGTTTGAGTCACGATACAAAATATAATTTTAAAATCTTATTTTATAGTTACTCTTTCAACAATATTTACAAAATACAAAAGGAATGTTTTTTAAACATATACAACATTTGAATAATTTTCTAATATCATTTCTACTTAATTTGTTGATTTACCCTTGTTAGGTTTTCATTTTTTTTAAATTACGTTTTTTCATTTTTTAGTGTGTGACTACATAAAAAATGAAAATTATTTTTCATGTGGAAAAGATATTTTCATTTTATGTATGTTTTATGTGTTGTGCTTATGTTTTGGATATTGGGTATTGTTTATGAGTATTAGTGGTTGTGTGATAAACTAAGGGTGGGTGATTCCATTATATCCCTCCAATGCTCTGGGTAATGAGATAGAGTTAATTAGTAGGGATTCTGTTAAGATATTGATTGAATATACTATGATCAGTATTTCAAATGTTACCATGGTGGTTACTCCCTATGTAGTAATTGTAGATATATTAATAATAAGAGTTATATAGAATTGATTCCATAACATATATTTATTATTTGTATTTTCTATAATGTTTTATATAAATATTATTATTTCATGAGGAATGTTAATGAGCTTATGTTTTATAAATAAAAATTATATCTTTTTGAACCAATTTTTGTTGGATTAAATTATTCATGAACTAAATCATTCTTTCATTATTTATATGTATCTTACAATGCTAATTTTTCTCATATTGAGGTTTGAAATTTTTTTTCTAAGGGATTAAGGATTGTAGGATAAATAAAAAAGTCATGTTTAATATAATTAATATTTTCAAAAAAAAATTGGTTTTATTATAACAAGTTTTATATTGGAAAAAGTGGATAATATTTCACTATTATCCATTTTTATGGATATAGAATTTTATAAATTAAATTTTCCATAATTCCATGAAACACAAAACCTGAAAAGATCCTAAATGTGAGCTACTATAAATTCAGGACTAAAAGATAAGATTATATAATGTATAATGGTGGGTCTTTATAGCTGTTATCATAACTCAGTTTAGATAAATTTAGAGGTTTAGATGTTATTTAATAATAATTTATAGGTTGTATATAATAATAATGTTTATCATGGTAGGAAGGGTTGTATATAATTTAGATAAATTATATGAGGTTGATATAACATGAATGATGATATTTTTGTGTCTTTTATACTCATAAGATGATATATTATGATATTATTTACCGTAATATCTGTTTTGGTTTTATTAAATTTATAGATCCAAAAGGAACCAATATAACAATGGATGTGCAAGAAAATGTTGTGGTTCTAAGAATAAAAATCCAAATGTAATGGGATCAACTATGAGAAATATTATGGTCATTCTAAACCAACAATCAAAAGTAAGGATTTACCTGTTGCAACTTGGTGAGTTTCCTAATACATCATCAATAAGAGATATGTATATCTATGGATGTTTAGGAAATAATAATGATAAATGTAAAAATATTTAATAAATAATTTTCCATGATTTTGGGACTAAACTCTTATGAAAATGTATTAATAGGATGGAAATATTTTTTTAAATGCGGTAAAAGAGATCATAAAGGAATAATATTCCAACTTAAAAAGGTAACATTCAGTTGACTCTATGAAATGGAAATAATTTCATCCTCAGATATCAATTTAATGATTTAAATGTGGGGAGTTTTTCTTTATGAAAATAAATGTATTGGTAGGAAGAATCATGATTGGGATTATTAGGATTGTTCTGATATATATTTAAAAATACCTAATTCCATTATAATGTTAGATGAGGAAACTGAAAATGGCACATAAAAGTTATGGATTATTTCTGGGTTCATGTTTTAAAATTATCTTAGGATTTGATTCATAATTATGTTTTTAAAAATATGTTCAATTTAATAATATATAAAATAATGATTAAGGATGCTGAATTATTATGATGTCTACATATAAGGAATTTAAGAGTTATGGTAGATCAAAGTATGATGAAATGTTTAAAAGTATTAATACTATATTGATGATGTGAGTACATTGGAAGGATTTTGATTTTTATGTTTTATGAAACCTTATGGGTTTTTATGTGAAATGTTTATTAGATGAAGAATTATCCTTCCTATTATAGACATAATTATAATGGTATGGATATCCGTTAGAGTTTATATGATATTTTATTTTGAGGTAACTATGGGATATTAATTTTTTGATGCAAAATGAAACGTATGAAATTATTTTTGTTGTCAAAACATGTTATAGATATTTTTAAGACTTTATAATATTTTGGGAATTTAATTATAATTTTACAATTTTTTAAAATTAGAAATCTACAGGATGTGTGGAAACTCGTCACATTTGACAAGGCCATAGTAATTGAACCAACAACCACAGGGAGACATGGTTGAATCACTAACTACTGACCTACATAAAATACGAGTTCATATAAATTTTTTAGTTAAATGATTTTTTGGGATTAAGAGTAATTTTATTTTTGGATTATATGTTTTATCTAATAGATAACATTGAGATTAGAAAATGTTTTTATGGTTAAGTGATTAATGTGATATTGGAAGACGTTCACTATTTTGGGAATCAAATAAGATTAAGTAAAATGTAATACAATGGAATTTTATTTTAAGGATGAATTATATTTTGGAATAACATATTAATTATTTTTGGACATATGGGGATTTAGGTTATTCATTGAAATGGTTAGTGTATTTTTAATATTACATGGGAAATTACTTTTTCGTCTGAGACTTTAAGAGTAATTGATGTTATTGATAGATAATTTTTAAATATATTCTTCTATTGTTATGGGATTGAATAGTTTTTGAGTTTCAATCAACAAATATAATATTTTTATAAATTTTAAGGATTGTATAGTGATCTATTTTAATATTTAGGTATTACTACTGTATTTTATATATTTGAGTAGTTTTTTCATTATAGGAGATTTATTATTTTTTGGGAATTTTATTATCTCAAACTAAACCTTTTTGGTTTTGGATAATATATAAATATTGAATATATATATATGATCTTTTATGGATTATTTGTTTCTCTAGTAGTTGATTCTAGTTCTTTAAGCATGAAAAACTCATCTTGAATACTCATCATTTGGAGGAAACGATGTGTTTGTGGTGGAAATTGATTAAAGGATGAAACCCTAATTTTCAAGTAATTATTATTCTTTTTTTACTTAGTCCATGCAGAAATATAAATACTCCACTCTATGAAAAGTAGTTTGAAATGAAAATGATATCTGTTTACTTATCTTACGATGACATCAATGTCCTTTTTAACCATAACAAATTTATGGTTATGTGATTGATATTATTCTTATGACCATGTTTTCTATAAATCACAATCATAACAAGATAGTTAGTTTTATCTACTGGATCCATGATTTCCAATATGGAACCGTATTATGTTTCATCTCTGTTTTCCATCGTCCATCCATTTCATTATTTTAATGTGGATGTTACATTAATTATTTTTCAATATGATATTTCTATAAAGTTATTTTGAAAATTCAAACCCCTAGTTTTTTGTCTCATGATCAAATTGCAGGGATTAAATTTATTAATGGTTGGAGAATGTGAAATACCAAATTTTTAAATTGAAACACTCTACTCTATGGCATACATGATATACCCCATATAGGTTACATGATCAACTAAATATTATTATTTAAATGTTACTACTATAACATAGCCATTAAAATGGCTGGTATTTTAAGGATTTACTTAATTATGAAAATATGTTTTACACATGTGTTTATATATATAAGTATTTATTTTTTGACCAATTAATTACGAATGAAAGAAAAACCAATCTTATAATAAAAAGAAATAATTTTCTAAAAAACTATTTAGATGTGAATAATTGCGTTTTATACTACTAAATAAACAAATCACTCTCGTTGGATTATATTAATGAAATATATACATCTATATATAATATTCAATATAATTTTTAAAATTAATTTCATCTGTTTTCTAGAAATTATAAAACAAGAAATCCAATTTTATGCATAAAACAAGTATTTCTCTAAAAGGCATATTTATCACCTTTTTATAGTGCAATTGATTTAAATATATATTTTTGAGAGTTTTATAATTTTATATTTAAAAATAAAATTATCATTTGAAAATAAAATTATCATTTGAAAAATTAGTATTAAAATTTACTTTGTTTTAATTATTGGTATTTTTCTAATAAGATTTAATTTTTTGATGAATAGTGAAAATATATTTCATTTTTAATTGAAAAAATATTTCATAAAAATAATTTATTAAGTATAATTATAATTTTAATTTGTTTCAAAGTGTATTTTATTCATTATTTTATATTTTAATTCAACATCATTAATTGGAATATTTTCCACATTTATTTTGTATATAAAACAATTCGATCTTTTGATCATTTTTATATAAAAACATGATTTACAATTCCGACAACGGGATTAATATTAACTAATTTATTAATTTTATTCAAATTGAATTTTGAAAAAATAGATTCAATATTATTTATCACAATTTAAAAAATATTTTGATAAGGACATTTTCTTTTTTGACAATAAGAATAGTAACTTAGGTAGTTATTATTACCATAATTATGGGTAAATCGGGAAATTAAGGGTTAAAATTAATATTATAACTATTATAAAACTACACTAACACATGTTCTAATTTCATTTTATGAGTTTTTATCTAAAAATATAATCCTTGGGGAAAATGTTAAACTTTTTTATGCCACCTGGATGAGATTCAGACATTTATAATATTATATTCATTGAAAAGTCAATTTTTTCACTTTTTGTCTTTGACAAGTAATTTTTTTTAATATGGGGTTTTTTAAGATATAATTTCCAAAAGAAATTTTATTTTGAAGTATAAAATGTTTATATCTATCATGAAAATTTATTTGTAATTTTTATATTAAAAAATTATTTTAATATCCTACATATTAATGATGTATTAATTCTATAATTATAGGAAATATCAAATTAATATATTAAAAAATAATAAAATAAATAAATTTTGAGATTATTTCTATCACTAAATAATTTTTTATATTTATTGGACAATTTATAACTGTTTTATATGTATTCGTTCGAATTTATCTTGTTATTATGATATTTTAAAAAACATATGTAATGAATAGTGTCAAAATATAAATGATTGATATTTAAAAATAAATATTATTTAATTAAATGATATAAAGTTTCTAAAAATATCATTTTATTAAAAATTATTTCTATATGTCTTAAAAATACATTATTTACATATTTAATGGTCATTTAAAACTTTATAGTAATTATATTTATGCTCAAAGTGTAAATTACATGATATCATGGTTGGAGTAATGAGGTCTAAAACAAAAAGATAAGAATTTATAAAATAATAATATCTTCTCTAATTTTTATTGGTTAAAATGATTTATTCCCATTTTAATCTTATATTCTAAAAAAATCACCCTATATCCATTTGGAATGGAAAATTAATATATATTAGTTTAATATTATGAATAATTCCAAGAATACCCCTATACTTTCCCATAAAAGGGAACCCATACTTCCCATTCAAATACAGAAAAAACATTTTTGTTTTAGAGAATATATTACATAATCCCTTTATATAATCCCTACCACAATCTAGAGTCCTTATTTTAGGAAACAAAACTACCTTAGAGGTGTTAATGTATTAATCAAAGGACATCATCTAAAGAAGATGTATCATTTTAGATTAAGTGTTTCTATTTTATATCATCATATAATTTCTTAAAATATTATTCCAAAGGGATGAAATAATAACTGTAGAATCATAAATTTGCATAGATTTTATTATGTCACTATCATATCCTAAAACCGTATCCATTTACATCAAATGAGAAAAACATTAATGGTTTATGAGTATGGTGGACTACCACCCTGTGAACCGATATACTTCATTTTCCATCACTATCCCCCAAGACTAATTATAATGAGGGAATTAATATTTATATATGATAATAATGAAATATTTTTCATTATTAAATAATCATATATCATTTATTTTTGTTAAAAATAAAAATGAAAATGTGGTTCATTTGTATATGTGAACTATCACATCCACGAAGCGATGTGATTTGTTTTTTCATCACCACACCATGATAATGTTATATATAAGTATTATTTAATGTTTGATATGATATTAATTATATTTTCATTATTCCATAATGATAAAATAACATATACCTTTAGAAAAATGATCATTGAAATGTGTAAACATTACTCATACGTACATATGACCAATCATCTCTATGATTATAAGGTAGTTAATTATTCATATCCATACATCATGGTTTGATTTAAACGTATAATTTTTTGTAAAAAAATTATAATAATTTAATGAATATATTAATTGATATTATGTACATAATACCATTAACATTATACCAAATTCATTTTGGATTCACATATTGAATATCAACAAAACATCAGATAAGAACTTAAATAATTATTTAATTGTTATAACATGATAATTACTGATATTAAAGTAATAATAAACAATAAAAAGTTACAAAGAAGTAAAATAATTATCCTAGGTTTATTATTCCTGCTGATAAGTATGACAAGTGAGGATTTATACAAATTTTAAGGGGATTTCATTAAGAAACCTCTTTTAAATTTACTCAAGAAACTATTTTTACTAAATCCAAAAAGAATGATTTTCAACTTATATAGCATGAATGGAATTTTCAAATTTCGTAATGATTTAATTTTTTGATGATTATTTTGAATTTTTACAACTTTATTTTCAAAAAACCCATTTTCAATTATGGCTGCAGGACTTTGTAAAAAATGATATCAAATTTCAATGTGGAAAATGTATTATATTTTATAATGGTTTTATGTTTGTTATTATATATTCATTATTGGGAATTATTTATGATTATAGGTGAGTTTTTGTTAATATTAGGGAGAGTGTTCCCATTATAGAGCTATAAGGAATTGTGTAATGAGAAAAAGTTAAACAATATGGTTTCTCATGAGAGATTAGATGATTATATTACGATGGGTATTCCAAATGTAACTAATGTGGTTACTTCTTATGCAGCAATGAAAAATATAATAAATGTAAGTGTGATATGGAATTGATACAACAAATGACCTTTATGATTTATGTTTTCTATGTAGTTTTACAAAAAAACATATAATTTCAAGAGGTATGATAAAGAGAACCAAAGAGCACATGGTTTGTTGGGAAAAAATATTACATTTTGAAAATGTTTTTGTTGGTTTGATGTATCAATAGACTATTAGTGTGTTTATTTATTTTTATATCCATTTCTATGATTTTTGTGCTCATACAATGTTTTATAATTTTTTACACATGATATAAGGATAAGTAAGAGTAGGAAAGAAGTCATGTTGAATGCAATGAATATTTTTCCTAAAAATGAATCCATGTTTTATTTTAATAAGTCTTATTTTGGAAAAAATGGATACTATTTTTATAGTATCCACTTTTAATTGACATCGGTTTTTATGTATTAATTTTGACCTAATTAAGGTAAAATCTAATCCTAAAAAGTTCCTCAATGTGAATGAAAAAAAATCTTGACTAAAACTCACGATTATTTAATTTATAATGTCAGTTCCTTACAAGAACAACTTCAATCCTGCAATGAATCCTCATTCTCCTCCTAATAAAAAATCCCAAGATGAATCTCTCCCTCCAAAATATTTGAAAATCAGATTAATTAGATATACCCTTCCCTTGGTGAATATGGACCTTTATCCTAGGAAATATAGTTTGTTTAGAGGTTGGTGAAAAGTGGTCAGAATGAATCATTGTTAAGTGGAATGGTAAGCCTAGTCATTCCTCTGTTAGTTGTTTTGTTTCCATAAATAACATTAACATTCCCTTATCATACACACGATTTTGATAATAATTTGTCTTGGCATGGATTTGGTTATAAATTCCATGTTATATTATTCAATATTCAATTCTTATTTATGTGGTTTACCAGGTATTCATAGTATCCATAGATCATTTAAAGTGATCAGAAATTCATCTATTTATAGCATAAATAATGTAGATCGTGTACTTATCTATCGAACCTTCAATATATAGATTTTCTCACCTATAAAATTTCATTTATGGAAAAATTATTATATGTAAACTATTATACCCATTTTAGATATCTAATTTCAATATAAAAATTTACATGCCATGTATGTATCAAAATCCCCCATAAATAGTAATTTTCTTCTCCTAATCAAATGACTATAAATTTATTTCAATGGAACCATAAAAATAATTCTTATAAATATCAGAAATAATATCACCTAAATAAAAATGAAATTGAATGAATTATTATTGAAGATCACACATAAACCATTCATAGTAATATAGAACTATGTTTGGTTGAAAAAAGAATAATCCTGAATATAATAATATATTGGAATCTGAGACACCATATCACTTATACTTACATATGGGAATGTTTCATTGATTTTGTTTTATTTTTAGTTCAAATTAATTTATATTGGGGGCAGTAGTAAAATACATGATTTTTTAATAAATATATACATTTAACCATTTAGTTTAATGGTTTGGAGGAAAAAATTAATTAATAATTTGTAATGTAGTAAAATAACCATGTAAGAATAATATGTTTTTTTAATTTTTAACATTAATTAATAAATACTCTTGGAATCATTAATTAAATATTCATTAAAAAAATACATGTAACACCCCAAAATTATAGAATTTGAAAATCATATTCATTTTCTTATGTCAAAAGAAACAACAAGTGTAGAGGGGAATATTAAATAATGAAGCTAAAAAATATATTTTATATTTTAAATAAATTCAATTTGGATATATCTTCCAATGCATTCAACACTTATTTTTTCTTTTATTACAGACAATAATATCTTTCTACAATGGATTTCATTACATGCAAGACCGAGTTTTTCTGAATATTACTAATATTATTATTTAACAAGAAAATTATATACTAGATGTAAAAGTGGAGGTTATGAATACTATTATCTATGTTATAAAAATAAAAGGTTAAATTTATAAGTTAACAATTAATTATAAATGAATATAAAAACCAATTGAATATAAAAGAAATATTTATATAAAAAACAAATTTATGCAGAAAAGTGGTTTAATCCTTATAAATGAAATTAATTACTATTTTTGAATGATATTATTAAAATTAATATACATTAATTTTTTTTTATTAATTTAATAAAAAATATTTTTATTTTTATATGATAATAAAAAATCTATTCATTACACATAAAAATTAGTATTTTTATAACGGTAGTTTTTAACAATATAGTGGAAAAATGTTTTTAAAAATAAAATTTGAAACATTTATGAATTTTATATGAAAAAAAATCATTTTTTATGTCTTAATTTCTAATTAATCATGGGGTGATGTTGTGTTAGTATAAATATATGTTTCATTTTTTTTATTAAATTTGAAATATATTAAATTTAAATTGAAAATATTCTTTTCATATAAATAATTTATACAATTAAATTGTATATGAAATTTTTTATATTGAAATAATATATATTCTAAATATATTAATACAATTTAGTTCATTAGAATACTTTTAATTATTTGTTTAAAAATAAAACATAGTAATATTTGGAACATTTTTTATTTAAATACCCACTTTGGCGTCACTTCTGCAGGATAAATTTTAAATTAACATATTCCACTTCTATGAGTGGAAATTGATAAAATGGATTCCATATTTCAAATAATAATAATATATAATTTATAATAGAGTCAAATAAAATTTTTTATCACTGTTATATTGATAAAATTTAATGCTAATCACATCGATTAAGGTAAAAATGAGAATACATTGTTTTAAATCTTAAAAGATATAGTGAAAAAATGATCCTGAAACTTGTACGAAACCCATTGGATGGTAATATTTAAACTTTATATACTATTTTATTAAATACATATCATTATTGGAGTCATAAACGATAAGTGATACTTTCCAATAGTGTTTACATTTTGGTAATTACAAGAATGAAACTCCCACCCCACTACAAAAGGGAACTCACTCCCCTCACTTATTCACATATCCCAAGCCATTTGGACCATCCAAACCATTCATACATAAATTAAAGATTTCTTACTCTCATCCTATTTACCTGAATTTTTATATAAATCCACCTACAGAATTTGTTAATTCAAACCAAAGAAGCTACCCAAAGAAGAGGTAATTTTTTTATAAAATTGTTTTTATTTTGATTCCTTCTTTACATGCTTCAATTATTCTTATATTTTTATTATATATTTTGTTGGTCGGAGTGGATAATCAAGAGGGGGGGGGGGGGGGGTGAATTGAGTACAAATTAAAAATTCTATTAAAAATATTTCTCTTAATATCCACCAATTTATAAATAATGTTAAACAGAAGTGAATCTATACAGAGTGTAAAGGTTCAATTAGTTTCTGAAAGATTGATTTGGTCTCAGTTAACTTAATTTGAAGATTAAATTAACTTTTGATACTAACTTACTGGTTTACAATAATTATGAACACTTACTAATTTAACTATCAAAGTAGATTTAAAATAGTTTTGTATTTCAATGTAATATGCAGCGGAAAGTAAAATATATATGTAATACTTATAGACTTAAAATAAAAGCACTACAAAGTTAACCAAGAGGTTCAGTCTCATGATGAGACTTAGTCCTCTCAAAAATATATATAAATTGATCCACTCCCTTGATCGAGGTTAAACAACACTAAACTATTGTTTAGGTACAATGACCTCTACCCCAGTTCCACGTTGGAAAAACAAACAACATCTCATAGCTGTCACAGCTGTCCAGGTCTTACTCCACCTCTACCACCATCCAGAGTGGGAAACAAAAGAGTTATAGAGCTTGAGTGAGGATTTTTGAATCCTCCAATTTAGCATAGGAGACAGTGTGTGTGTAAAATAAATAGGGTACACACACTGCTCAAAATGTAAATTAATGAATAACTAAGAGAAGTATGATTGAGTTTAGAAATTATTTAGTGATTCACAGTGCAACACTAGACTCGTTTGGTTTATCAGAAAATCTTGTGAGTCCTTATCTGGTTTTTCTCAGAAAAAAGAGTGTCGTTTTCTTCTCTGATTCTTGGTCTGGCTTAATAGCCTGAGTGTATGAAATGTTTGTTGTAGTTCTTCACTCAAGATGCATCTTGTTTTCTACTCTAGAATAAGTTTCTTCGTGTATGTCTAGGATTATTGGAGTATGGATTTTGACTAGTGAAAAATGCTCTATATTTGAATGTTGTACAGCTCTTGTCTCTTTCACCCTTTGTGTTTCTTCTTAGTGCCTTTCGTGTCATATACATCCATTCATCCAGTGTTCTCTTTCCATCCCTTTATAGCTTTCTACTTTTGCAGAAATGAATTATCACCTTTTTCATTGGTACTTGGTATGCTTCCCTGACATGAAACAGAAATCATTAAATAACATTAACAACATTAAAACAATCAAATGTAACCATTAGTTAAATAAATAAATAGTATGAAGAGTATAGGGTTTGATTGGTTGTTCAAGAATTAGTATCATTTTATTGGTAGACGTGCACAGTGGACTTTGTGTCGCAAAACCTTCCATCTGTAGCACTTTTGAACTTGCATCGGTAGCTCATATACCCGTGACTTTAGTTCCATTGGTAGCTCTTTTTATCGGTAGCTTTTGATCCATAGGTAGCTGTCTCTCAATCGGTAGCTCTTTGCATCAGTAGTCTATCCTTAACTACTGGTAGACATACACATCGGTATCTCGTCTGTTCTGTATCGGTAGACTGAATCTGTGAACTGGTTCTATCGGTAGTTGTATGTCTATTAGTAGCTCTGTTCTATTTGTCTGTCAGTTGCTCTGTACATATTGGTCACCTTAGTGTATCAGTGACTCTGTCTATCTGTAGACTAAGTCTATCAGTAGACTGATTATCGGTAGCTCTAGCTAAACGCAGGCCAGTGACTTAATACTTATCTGTTTTATACAAAACATATCCGAATGGGTTAGAATTACTTCAGATCTTATATAAACATGGATAAACAAAGATTAAACTATCTGAGGGATAATTGTAATATTATTATCATCTTGAGCACAGATTGAAAGAATTAATATATAGAAAAATATTAGATTGAGATTATCAATATATATGAAAGCCTAATTAGGATTATCAAAACAGGTGAGGTCAACATATTATAATAATTATATTAAATATAAAGAGATATTTTTATGTAAAATGTATTTCCTAAAACCATAGACACATTAATAAATTGGGTTACAAAGCATCATTTCTGTGTACGGTAGACTACCACCTCACGAACTGATGACACTAACTTTTCCATTACCACATATCAAGAATGTGAATAATGATGAAAATAATGTTGATTTATTATATAAATTATATTTATGATCTCATTAAACTTATTTAATTATTATATAATACATTCTTTCATGTTTTCATTTTGTGGGAATACAACAATATCAATCATGTATACGGAGGACTACCGCGTCACGAAGAGATATGTATCATTCACTATTTAAATGGAATGAATAATGGAATTATTTAATAAAAATATGTGATATATTTTAAATTAAAATTAAAATTTAATAATAATATATATATATATACCATTTTATTTTATTTCACTCAATATGACATCAAAATGGAAACGACGTTCATGTGTTCATACGACCTACCATCTCCATGAACAATGTATTTTATTTCATATCCCCAAATTTTATTGATTATTCTGAATGATATATAATAAATATATATGATTTTTATCTCATTGATAAAATTCTGTAGATGATTAAATGATGTTTATTTTTAGTGGAACAAAAAATAACATGTCCAAACATACTCAAAAAATAATGGGGTTATTACCCAAAATAATGGAAACAATGAAATATTATTATTAAATTGGTAATAATATGGTATAAAAGGATCATACAGGATATAATAAAAATTAATATTGATCTTGAATAATTTGATAACCTTTCAAAACCACTATAAATAAGGTTGAACAAAGTACGACAAAAATAAAAGAGCGAGGTAAGGGATTCCATCTAAGTTTCATTTCAATGAGGCATGTTGTAATATTATGCACCAAGATTATTTTATATGGTGTATATAGTTACACATATAGATGAAATATCATAAATAATTATTTATAAATGGATTTTTTATTTTTTGATTTTTGATTTTTCATCTATAATGATTTAAATTAAGAGTTAGTATGTGGTAATGATTTTTATAACTCAATTTCTTTTCATTGGGTTATACTAAATACTTATCAAAGTTATTAATCTAATATTATGTGTGTAGATACTATTTAGTATATACCAATTTATTTCAATTTTTCCTTATTTTTATTGTTGATATGCATAATTAAATTATTGGTTGATTCACACTTCAATGTTATGATCATTTTAAGGGTTTGTTTCACAACATTAGTCTAATTGAGATTATTTAAAACAGATTTTAAATTAAAGGTAATTATATTATTATTTTTTAATAAAACATTTAATTTTATTATCCTCTGGCCATTAATGGTCCTTTTCAAGTTATAATACCATTTTCAACTCTTTGTTACTAAAATTTTTTGATAAATTTTTTTAATAAAATATTAATTCATTTCTCACTATGGTTAAAAATATGAATTCGGAAAAAAATCAAGTTTTCTAAAAAATATTTAAAAAAATATTTATTTTACCTTTTCAAAATCATTAGTTAATTTAGTTTTTTACCTTTTATAATTTTACAAAATAATATCAACGTAATATTATTATCTCTTTCAAAATAAGAAACATTTCAAAAAAATTCCAAATAAAATTACTTTTTACCTTGTATGGAATATATATAATTACATACCATAATTTATTTAAATATTAATTCATATGTTTATAAAATTTATTTTTAATTAATATATTTTTAAAAGTAAATTTTGTAGAAAATTATTTTTAAAATTTTTCTCGAAATGAATAAGATATTTTTCTCAACAATGTTTAAAAGATATTTTTTATTTTATCAAGGAAAAAACCCTTATTTTTAATCCATTTTATTAATAACAATATTATTCTTCCTCTGGATGGAACATTATTTTTTTTTCATTACGGAAATTATTGAAATTAATTTCCAAAAATCATTTTTATAGTCACTAACTTCACCTTGATGTACTTATATTCAGTGACCATTGATCATTGAATTTTTCTAAAATATCCACATTATTTATCATTTTTATAATAATTATATAAACCCTATTCCATTATTTACATTCATTTTTTACATTTACAGTGGTTCATTATCTTGACAAAAATTGAAAAATATGTATTCATTACCCAATATAGATATTATAATAGGCACATATTTTTTAAAATAAAACAATTATTTGATATATGAGGAATTCATTAGACTAACACTAATAGGTGGGGATTATAATTTATATAGTCCCTAAATGCATATAAAGAGCTCATGTGAAAAATCATTTGTTAAGATTAAATGGTTTTGTATAAATAGTAATAAACCGTCTTATGAAATATCTTGATGATATAAGTTTTCATGTGAATTAGAAATGATGTCGAACAATTAAGAATTGAATTTAATGAGAATACATTTATTATTATTATTATTATCCCTAATATTTTATATTTGAAATTATCTATGGATTTATTTAATTATCAATTTATTGACTTATTGACAATGGTGTTCAGTTATTTACCTTTCTATGTTTTTTACACACTTCTTTCTCAGTTTTTGGATTACAGGACATGTGTATTTAGTTATTAAGAATTTCATATTTATTATTAATACTGATTTATTATTTATTCATTATTTATTACAGAATAAATAAAACAAACTGATAATTATAAATTACCATTATTTTGTTTTATTTATTAAGAAATAGTGAATTTTATTATGACTAATATGGAAGATTATGGTAGATAAAATAATTTTATTATACAATAGAAAAAAATTATATTGTAATTTGTCTATTTTAATTTAATGTAAATCTCTAGGATACATTTAGTGTTCTAAATATACTAAAATATTTTTTCCTTTGGGAAATTATTCTTTTTTAGATATTCCAAATTTTATCATAGTAGGCATAGTCTCTGAGATTCCTGGGTTACAGTATCTATAATACATTCAACATATAGTTCTAAGAATTTGTTTTTAAAATTTTCATTTTTCATCCTTTATTCCCACATGGAATTTAAATCAACTAAAAATAGTATAAAGAATACCTAATTTTATTTTGGGACCTATCCACCAATTTTTTATTAATATCTCTTTAAAAAATACTAAATTTAATCTAGATCAAAGGTAATAAATCGTTAATTTATTTTTCCTTTAATGGTTTTATTAATTTTCCATATATCTCTTACAAATAATTATTTAGGATTTTGGATATCTAGAATCAAATTATAGTTTTTTATTTTTGATTCTTAATACAATTTAATGAGGGATCAATATTATTGGACATATCATGATTTAAATCTTTGAGGGATTTATTTATTAAAATTACAGTTATATGGATTTGGTTTGTTTAGGTAATTCCATTAATCCAAATGTGTAATTTTTTAATTTATAATAATTTTATTTTATTAAAATTAAT
The DNA here is from genome assembly GCA_963277665.1 of Viscum album. NCBI lineage: Eukaryota > Viridiplantae > Streptophyta > Magnoliopsida > Santalales > Viscaceae > Viscum > Viscum album. The sequence goes on from OY728127.1 coordinate 2,023,398,693, forward strand.
TATTGGTTATAGATAAATGTATTGTGTGGTAGATTTTAAGAAAATGATTTTATAAAAAATTGTTTTCTTGCAAAATAGGGGATTTTTGTATCTCATAAATGAAAATAAAAATTTAGAATTATCTATTTATTTAATTTTTTTAAAAATTTATAGTTCAATATGTTTAATGGTTTATATATAAGTAACTAATGCTTAATTAAAAGTATTTATTAAATAAATAGATTTTTTATATATAGTGTTTTGAAATTTTATTGTGATTTGGAATACAAAATATGTTTTTTATCAAATATATTTCAAATGTGTGGGTCTTAGAAGATTTTTTTTTGGATTTTTTAAATTAGATACTTTATTTTTAAATTTCAAACATAGTCCAAAATTATTTATTATATTAGGATGGTTAGTGATTTAGTGTGAGCGTGTGATCAAAAGTTGGATAATTGGGATTTTAGGGCCATCTCAAAATCATTACTTTAGTGGGTAAATAGTGTGGTAGGATTTGTGGGTAAATGTGTTGATGAGTACTGAATTGGTCTATTTATTGTGTTAGATTAGTAGAAAATCATAAAAATTATATTTTTTTCAATATATAATTGGTTCTATTGCAGGTTTGGATGGTTAAGATATGAATATAAATATGTAATTTTTTTGGGGGAATAATTTTAATTACATTGAATATATTTTTGAATTTTTTTTAAGTTCTTAAATGATATTTAAAAATATTAAAACTGAATTTTTCTTGAGAAAACGGTTCCAAAAATTGTAAAAAATATATTTATAATAATGAAAAATATTGAGTAAAAAAGGGATTCATTTGACGAAGCCATATAGTTTCATTTTTTCTATGTTAAATATGTTTTTTTCATGAAGTATTTTATTATAAATGTAATTTTTTTTTCAAATATATTTATTTTATTATTTATTCTGATTTTTTTAAAATATTTTATAATTCATGTTCATAGTATTTTGGATTTAATTATTCAGGGAAATAAATTGGATTCACTGGGTAAGATTCAATATATTTTTATACTCACCCTTTAATTGTTCATGTACACATACATATAAACCATATTTTCTAGGATGTATGAATGGTAAATAAATTATTATTTGTTAGACGGAAGTCACAAATGAATAAAAAAATATATAGAAAGGGAGTTGATTTTTGACTAAACCTTGTCTTTGAAATCTCAAATTCATATAGTTAATTTTTCATGGTTGTTGGGTGATTTGGGAAGTACAAAATGAGAGATGTAATAGAGGATTTTGATCTTATGAAGCTATATTTAAAGATTAATTTATAGTTTTGTTCATTTTCTATTCTAGTTGTGTAACAGTATTTCCCTTCTCTATAAAATTAACAATCATATCTGCAGCTTCATAAAATAGAATATTCCATTAGATAGGGAAATCCTTAGCTAGTATATAGTCTAGAAACAACCATGTCATGGTCTTATACTCAAGTAAGATGGATTTAATTTTTTAATATTCATGCATTGAGGAGGTATTTTTCATTATTTCTAATGGTTTATTATCATAACTTATTTTAAATTTTTGGGATAGGGTGGTTCCATTATTGCTAAATATTATGCAATGCTTACTCGACCATAACTCTATAATTGGAATAATATTATATATTAAGAGAAGAAATTATATTTATACACTGTAGGGATCATATTAAATGGTTTACAGTCTATTAAATTGATCATAAAAATAATTATTGGTTTCATAGAAGAATGATTTAGCAATGTGAAATTATTATAGATTTTTTGTCTTGATGGTAATTATGTGGAAGACTGTTTATCATTAATAGGAGAAAAAATGGAGGAGATAAAGGGTTGTAGTGGAATATTTTAGAAAGGTGAAAAGTTCATGCATACATGGAATGAGGGTAATTATATGGAAGTCTATTTATCATTAAAAAGAGAATATATTGAGAAAATAATACTTTATAAAATAATTGGTTCATTACATATGGTTTCTAAAAATAATTATTTGTGGTGATACCCTTGGGATTCATAAAAATTTATTTCCTTGAGTATTGTAGCTTTTAGGATTCCCACATTATTGAGATTAATAAATGAACTTTTTAGTAATATTGAATATAGATTTAATTTTCATTTTTTCCATTGGATTTTCATTATTAGATAATATTATTTATTGTCACTAAAAAATATTACATAGTATGTGATATTTCATTGTTTGGATATTTTATAATTATTTTTAAAAATATGCCCAATATTTTAACATGACCTGTATGTTCAATTATTTATTTCCTGCGAAAGTAATCGTCAAATTTTTTATTTTAATAGTTAACATTTTCTTTCTATGTGGATGTATTAAGGGATGTGATTGAGATCATGTGACCCTCTGTGACCTGGGTATCCAGATCTAAGCATTTATATTAGGGTATTATGAGCACTACAGGATAAAAACAATAGTCATTAATGTGTGAAAGGAATTTTGTAACATTTAATTAATTGATTACTATTTGGATTGAATGATGAATTTATATTTTTTGTAAAGTAGTTTAGTAGGATTCGAAACCACAACCCATGATATACATGATCCAAGAAATCCTTCAACACTTTATTCTCATCATACTATAGCAACGAGTTTCAGAGGCATAAGTTTTAACCTTGTGAATAGAGTGCCAAAGAAATGTGAATATGTCTATGAGGGTATGATTTAAATATAATATATGATAATCCCCTCGTTATATAATTTTTATGTGTAATGATGTTATGGGGATTATATCTTTGTGATACAAAGTCTATATATATGGATTAAACAAAGGGAAATGAAGCTATATATATCTTTTTAATAAATTAAAATCATATCCCCATATTATATGTAACATATAAATTTTTAGTTAAATATTTAAAATAATTTCTTCGTATTGAAATAGATTTTATGAGAGTGAAAATAGATCAATGCTTTTTTAATATTAGGAAAATATTTATTAATATAATTTTTGATGAAAAATAAAATTATTAAAGACCATTAATGTATACATGTATTGATATTTTGTATGTTAGTAGGAATTAAGAAGGGTTGCGTGGTAAGGAAGTATGAAATTTGATGTTTTGGCCATATAGTATTGGGGATCATTGTTACCAAACCATGTAAAGTGGAAATAAGTGAGAAATAACTTTGAAAGGATGAACTACATGAATTATAAAAAAAGATAATTAGAAATGTTTTTTACCTATAGATTATAAATATATTTCAATTTTTATCCCATAATTTGTATAATCATGTACAAAATTGTGATTTTTTAAAAATCATGAATAATTTCATCATGCATTGAAAAATGACATTAGTTTAACCAAGGATTTTAAAGATCTATTAATGTTTCCATTTTTTCTGAAAACATGGGAAAATTTTGTATCATTATGTAATATAATATTAAATTATATTTATAGTATTTAGGAAATTATCATTCATCCCCCACATACATCCCTCCCTTGCTCATTCCCATCATCCTCCCCTGACCACTAACCAAATTTTATGAGATAAAATATGGTAGTTAATTTATTAACTATATATTTAAATAAATTTATTATGTTAGAATGAGTAGATTTAAATGATAAATGTGTGATTTTTTTGAGGTAGTAAAGTTGGATCCACTATTATTACCTTGGATGGGTGTGGCCTTATATTTTATCATCAATATATCATCATTATATTATTTCCAGGAGTAGAAAAAACATGTTTTTTTGTACTTGTGATTCATGTGACTTATTACTGGGGATGTGTTTTCATGTGTATGATTTAATAAAAATTAGTAACTAATCCCATAAATTTAATATTATTATGAGTACTAGAAATATAGGGAATTGATCTTTGGGATATAGTGTTAATCACACAGATTTGATTTATGATAATAAAAGATATTTATCTTTTGTTATAAGATGTCCATTCCATATTTTAAGTATATATAACACCAACCTTTTTTGATATATATTGTATGGAATATTTTTTATTTGAAATGGATGATATGATAGTGAAATATGGGGGTCACATTTTTATTAAAGTCTAATAGACAGCCATTGAGATTAATTTTGATGCTTAAAAAATTAGATAATTACTATATGTATTGATATTTTTAATTCAATACAATTCTGAGGAAAATAAATTTAAAAAGTGTAAAAATATTTATATTTGTCTTCATACATAGTCTGGATATAGAGTTCTGAAATCATGCAAAGGGTGAAGTGCAGGGGTTATCACTTTTCATAGTTAGAATATACACATGAATGAGTTATCCTTTTTAATTCAATATTCAAGTCTTTCATCCTTCATATAACTTTATATATTTCTCTATTGTAATTAAAAATCCCCATGGGTATTCCCTTGGGAAATCCATTTTTTCTTTAATATATTGACATGCCTTCATTAAATTCAAAAGTTAGAACCCACATGTTTTTAGCATTGGTTATTCATTATCAACATTATTATTATTATTATTATTATTATTATTTTTATATTTTTGACTACTCATAAGTATGAACCTATAATATAAGAATAATTTATTTCATTTCATAGGTCCTAAATCAATATAAATGTGTGTGAATTTACATGGTTTTCTACTTAAAACAAACCAATTTGTTTTTGGATAATTTTTTTTATGTTTTATATAATGTTTTTAAAAAATTATATGGTTTGATATTGAAATTAATTTTTTTAAATTATAGGATTCTAAAAAACAAATTTATCTGATTAAAGACAAAAACATTGACCGAAATCTATTCAATTACATTAACATTCCTCTGTTACAAAATTTAGTAGATAAATGTTTAAAATAATTATATCAACCCACCATTATACAGTTAACATCAAGTTACCCTCATTAAAACATATTCCCTTCTTATATAAACTCTATGTGTGAATCATAAAGAGACTTATTATCGGTTAAATATGTTATAGGAACCCTTACCACCTAATCTAGTTGATCAACTGTCATCCTTAGTTCATATTTAAGTAAAATTATTTATTCACGATGATCCATAGCCACAAACAATGAATGTATCCCTTAGAAACTAAAAGAGTCACTATCCTCTTCCTCATTCACAATGAACTTTTTCAAAGAATTTATGTATAAGAGAAACTATAGACACTAAGCTAGTCATATACACTTTAACATCAAAATTTTCCAATATTTATTTCTTCCACTACCCATCCATTGGATAAACCATTAGAGTATTAATTTTCATTCTATCACCATCAATCACTAATAGAATATATTTTTGGTGTATCTAGACTACAATTTTGAGTGATCAAATAAACTAATTGAACACCTATTTTTTATTAATAGGGAGGGGAAATCTATGTATATACAATATTTTTGTAGAGAAATTCCACAAAGATTAATATAATGTAGATATATTTTATACATGGGGTCAAGATACTACTTATAAATGAAATATTTATAATTAATAGATTATAGTGTTAGAATAATTTCATGAAATATATTTTGGATAACTATATAATATTCTTAAGAATTTAATTTAATTTTAATGATTTTAATTTCAGAAATTTGTGAACATTTAAATTTATTATGTTTTTTAAAAAAAATAAATAAATTCTGATTACTATGTTAGTTTGTTTGGTTTTTTATAATTTTATAGTCAAATATTTATTTTTTTAATAAATTAATCATTTTTAATTGATCAATTATTTTCATAACCCAAACCATAATAAAAAATATGAAATAATAAATGTGTTTATTAATTAAAATTTTCATCATTTATAAGAGGTAATGTTATTGAAAATTGTTACATGACCGTTTTAGTATTGATTTAATTTGGTTATATAATAAATAATCACTAAAAATATTATTATAATTTTTAATATAATAATTATATAATTTATATTTCATTATTGAAATTTTTTATTTTATTTTTTAGAATGGTAGTAATTAAGGAATTTTCATCGATTGTTAACAGTTTTGTTATTATGTATTATAGAAACAAATTTAAATATTTATAATTAGTAATAATAAAACATTTAAAAAAGTAATAGTCATGAATAAGGGTCCATATAAAAAAAATTAAGCAACATGATATGTTGATTACCCAAATGTTGACCAAAACACTTATAATACATATGAAGTGAAAAAATGATGACCTAACTGATGTGTCATGTGTGAAATTATTAGTCTTATAAATAATAATTGTATGATATATTTTTTAAAATATAAATAAATATATAACCAGTGATGAAAAAGTTATTCCTGAATTTCAGAATTACATTGTTATTTTAAAACTAAATTCAAAATATTACCCTTAAAAGAAATTATAATTTTGTGTTTCCTCCCTTTTCAATGCATCAGCTAGTAAAAAATCCATTATATTTTCTGTCTATTAATACTCAATAAGGTTATCTTTTCACATTATAAGGATCTATTAAAATAGTTTCTCTCCTCAATGACTCAATTAATGTAGGAATTTTTATGATCATAAATTATTTGAGTCACATTTTATTCAAATACTAATTATTTCGTTTGTTTAATATTTCAGTGAGATTAAACCATTTACTATAAGATAATTATGTTTAAAAAGACATTCATTACATAAATATTTAGTTTTAAATTATAAAACACAGAAATAATAACTTTTTATTTTTTTTCACTTTATCTTCTCTACTTATTCCCTTATTTCCCATAATTTTTAAGAATATTTTGTGATTTTTTTTCTCATTGATGTTGTGATGATATTTATTTATCAATATATTACACATAAATCGTTTGATAATTATTTTCATTCATATATGTTTATTGACACAATGATATACGACCATGGATTTATTAAATCCCTACATAATAATATTATTTGTTCACTAAAATTTTATATATTTTATTTATTAATATATAAATTTATTTTTTGAGAATTTAAATCCCATGGAATGATAACATATTTATATAATTTAATTTATGCCCCATAATAGAATAAAAAAACCATATTTTTATATAAATGGTTGATTCCCTCTAAATATTTTCATGTATATCAATAACCCAAACTAATTTCTAATCATATGATAATTTTGGTTCTATGAAAACTATATCACAATTTAGCACTGAAAATGAATCTATTTAACATATTATAAACTAATAAAGATAAAAAAGTCATTAATCACCTCATACAATGACATCTATGAAAATAATATGTCATATCTCGAATATATTTCATGACTTTGTAACTCCCCACATATTTAGAAAGAATATTTTCTTCTTGATTTATTGATATTCAAATCAAAGAGACAATCACATAAATACATGTTCTCAAACCATAACCTAAAAATGTATTATATAAAAATATATATGTGATTCATGCTATCTTTGAATTCTCAGAATTATCATACTAATAAATTGAATACATTTAGTTGTATTTAGAAAAATACTTGTCCCCAAAAGGTTATTCTCCACCAAGAAAACTCAATTAATATATGAATGGAATAATATATTATACAATGATTAAAAAGATACTATAAGAATTGAAAAATTATAATTATAATTATTGGTTTATTCAATTTAATGAATATAATAAAATTTTAAATTTCTAAATTTCAATGCATAAACTCAAAAAGATATCCTCTAAAGTCTCTATAATCTATTACTATTTCCCCTCCATCTAAAGGGGATAATATTTATATTAAAAACACTAAAATAAATCATTATTAGTTACAAAACTGAGTTTTAACTAAAATAGCGGGTGAATCAATGAATTATAATATTTTATTATTCATCATTAGTCAACCCCCATCACCTTATAAGAAGATAAAAAAACAATATATCACCAATATATCATCTTCAACAGTAAAATTTTTTATGTTTGTCAATTTATTCAAATGGTTTTTGTTCACATCCACACTATCCATGAGAAAAAATAATAATTTAAAAGGTTCATCATTAAAAATGAATTGTTTTTCTCTCTAAATGAAGTTTTTTTTATGACCCAAGTTAGAATAATTCTAATTTTTCAACATGGTATTGTGGAATTATTAGGGTCAATCATATTATGATTTCTGAGAAGTTTATAATGTGATTCATTTAATATTATTTATAAGTTTTATTTTTTAATTTAAAATATAGTAATAACTATAAAGGAAATATTTCAATAAATTTATATGTCACCAAATATAGAATTTTTCAATAATTTTTTTATAATTTCAAAATGATAATTAATTGGAGTTATGAATTCTAATATGGTTGTTTCAATATGGTTTGTCTATAATTATTTATAAATTTATAATAACATTATCATATATATTAAAATAGATCACAACCTCATTGTTTTATTAGTTTAGGAATGAGATAACTATAAATTTATTTATTTGATTGAAAATTAAAATTTTAAATTCACTATGAAGCCAAAACTCAGATGGTGTTAATGAAATCTTCCAATTTTAATAGATTTATTCATTATAATAACATCAAATTTCCATATAATCATTTATATTTATTTTATTAAATTTATATAGTGATTGAATACATAAATGCATAAAGAATTTACTAATGGAATTTAAAATGTATACTATCATAACAACATAATTCAACTATGATAGAAACCTATTATCATCATTTGAAATCCCAACATTCATGGAAGATAAAAACTCATGGAAAAAATTATAATGAATATTATGGACTTATAACTATTAATGAAAACAATAATATTAGTAGGAAAAAGAACAAAAAGTATACAAGAATAACTTTAGTCCCTCCATGGGTCTTAAATATCATCCCATGTAAACTCCACATATGATTATCTCTATCTAAAATGATCTAAATTACCTTAGTTATTTTACCCATGCTCCGTGGTTATCATAAGCCCTAATACCTTTTTATCTAGGTGATAGGGAGATATATGAGAAGTGGTTTGTATAAATAATCATTTAGTGGTAGGGTTAATCCAACCATTACTTTAATAGTGTGTGTCTGTATCAATTTAAAAAAATTACTGTACAATATCATACACAAAAATAGGTTTAATATACATATAATCATTAATGGGATTTTAAATTCAAAATTCATTTTTACATGATTGTTTAATTTTTTGCGTGTTTTTTTGGGTGACTTTGAAAACTTAATACCCATTGTAAAAATGTATCTTCTATTTACCATTTTGTATTCCACGAATATATCAAACTCTCACATACATATTGTAAGAATGATTATTTAAGATCACACACACACCCTTTAAAACTAATAAATCATAGGAAAATTTGTAAAAATTGGAATATGTTTAATTTTGTTAAATCCCCATAATTAAGATACTACAATTTGAGATTTTAAAATAATAACATTGAATTCGATAGAGTATGTGAGCTCCAGTACTGAGTTTATATTGTGTTACACAAAACATTGAGTTCATGCTAAACATAATATATTATTAAAATATAATTATTTAATATAGTATTTATCACATAGACTAGTGAATGGTGGGTAGAAATAGTAATAACTAAATTATTAATATTTTGGTTATCTGCTGATTAGATTTTAAATAAGAATCATTTAAAATTTATGAAAATATTTTCTGAAAAAAATTATTGTTTCAAAAAGATAGAATAATAACACTATACACGCATAATTTAGTGATTATTTTTAAGAAATTTAGAAAAATTATTTAATAAATTAATATTTATTTTTGAAATCATAAAATCCAAACTAACTTATAGTTATTTTTTTTATTTTGCTAAAAGTTTTAAATTTTTGATGAATATTAAAAAATACTAAATTTTAGTTGAAAAGTGCCTCTTCATTTAATAGGTTTATAATGTAAAATTATATATTGAATTTTCTTAATATAAAATTAGTTAAATTATATATCACTTAATCCAATTTGGTTCATTGGAATAATTTTTATATAAAATATTGATATAAAAACTTAGTAAATTTTTTATCATTTTCTATTTAAAAACCTTCCTTCTCATAGTGTGTGTAAGATTTATTTTAAATTAAATTATTGAACTTATATAAAGTTAAATTGGAAAAATCTATTATATATTTTTAATCAGAATTATTTATATCACATAATATGTTCAATTTTTTTCTAAATTAGATAATGAAAACAATAAAAATAAATTTCATTTGTTAAGTTAAGAATGGTTTTACTTGTGGATAAACTAAAAGGATATATATTAAAAATCGACTATAAAATTGACCAAAACCAATTGTATAGAACTATTTTAGCTTTATATTTTATAGGATCTAGAAATTATAACTTTTTCGGTTTTTAAAAAAAATAAACATATGTATGATGGAATATTTTCTTAAAAAATTTACAAGTGTGCAACTCACCCCACTTATAAATAGTCTCCCAAAATCTTCTCTTATTAAAACCATAAAACCATTATTTTGTAAAAAAAAATTCAAATTTACATCCCAATTTCCCTCCCCTCATCTTGAAATATATTTTTTGGTAGAAATGAAACCTTGGAAGGATTTGGTGAAAATCTAAAGAGGTTCTAGAAGAAGAGGTAACATTCTTCAAAGGGTGTTTTTATTTTATTTCATGTACAACTCCCTAAATTATTTTAAACCATTATTATATAATAATATCAATATATTTACATATAATTATATGTTTATTAAAATAATTTAATTTCCTACAACCATTTCCATATCCATCTAAGGGGTCCCAGAATCATCATTTGTGTGTACGGCAGACTACTATCTCACAGATCGATGTCATTCATTTTTGCATTACCACCTATAAAAGTTAGGTATGATGGTGGATATAGTTTATATATATGATATTAATAAAATAATTATACCTATAGAGTAATTATATGGTATAAAAACTTTTATTTTCCATTCCTTAGGGGATATAAAAATGTCACTTGTTTGTATGTCAGAGTACCTTATCGTGAAGCGATGTGAATGTTTTCCCTAACACTTTTTATATAAGATAATAAGGATAAATATACAGAATATGTGTAATTAAAATGAAATAATTTTGATATTAATGAAATATTTATCATTCTAAAATTTTAATATACATAATTTTCATTCTTAAACTAAAATATCATAACATTATTCAAGTACGTGTGGAATACTTCCTTTATGAAGAGATGCGACTCAATTTTTATAAACACTACACCTGGATTATATATATATATATATGTATAATTAATTTATGAAATAATATATAAGATATTATTTTAATTTTATGGGGGTAAAATACTAATTACCTTCTTTCCATGATAATAATTGGAAAATTGCAACGTTACTCATGTGTACATATGACCTATCATCACCATGATCATAACAAAATTCATTTTTGAAAACCATTTTTCAACATGGGTTTTAATGTTATAACATAAATATATATATAATAAATATTCCATTATTATTGTATAGGATATGATTGAGCTCTATAATATACATAAGAACCAGATCATTCATGAGGAAACATGTATGAGAAAACAATGCAATTAACACTCATATTAAAGAAAATAATAATTGATAATTAATGAAACGTGATAAGATGTCTTAGAAAGATCCTATATGACATAATAAGTATTAATATGGTTATTTTATAATTTAATTACATGTTTAAAATAACTATAAGGGAGGATAATGAACATTCAATGAAATTGAATCATCATGTAAGGGATTTCATCTCAATTACATTTCATAAAGAAAAATTACAATTTCATGCACCTAATTTTTTATATGGTTCATATGATACAAATTTTCATGTAATATAATGTATACATCATACTTCATGACATTTTATTTTTCAATTTTAATTATTTCATCTTTGGGTATTATAATTAATTTTATTATGTCCTAAAGAATTTCATAACTCAACTTATTTTTATGAGGTTCTATTACCTCTCCATTATCTATATTTTTTTAGGATTATGTGTAATAAAATTTGAATACCTATTTTTTATTTTAAATTAGTTTATGTGGATTTAAATTTTCTACACATAATTAATCTATTTGATAATTCTCACCTCAATGTTATAATCATTAAAAGGGTTTCCTTCACAAACTAATTTTAATTGGGATTATTTAAACTTGAATTTAAATTGAAGGAAATTATATGATAATTATTTTATAAACATGTTAATTTTTTTCTAAAATAGTTATTCATGTTCAATTTTAAGTAATAATACCACTTTTATGCTATTTGGTAGTTAAAATAATTGATAAATTTTATTTAATATAACATGACTTCATTTCTCTGGTCAAAAATCAATTTTCTTTAAAAACCATGTTTTCTTTAAGTATGTTCATAAATGTTTTAAAACCATTTAAAATAAATTATTAAAGATATATTTAACCATTTTTTATTTCTAATTTTTTTAATGGAATATTCTTAGAATTTTCTCAACAAGTCACTTACCAAGATGGATTAGGTACCGAGTGATCTCGACCCTGAATTGCTTTTAAAGAAGATAAAGATACAGCTATGAAAGACCATGTCCCACACAATGACACTATTATAAAGAGATAAAAATAAAATTACAGTAAAAACCAAAATTTTAAATAACCCATCCAGATAAAAAACAACCACATATCCAAATCATTACATATCATAATTGTCTCATCAAAATTTATGCCGGATCGATGGTCAAAATTATCTCCCAACATGACCATAATTTATTTCACGATTCCATTAAATTTTTACATTTTTATTTTAAAAGGATCTATTTTCCAAATGCTATGTTATTTATAATTTTTCAAATTCAATTTTAAATGAAATTTATTTTCAAAATTTATTATATTTTAAAATAGTTTTTTCAAAATGAAAATTATATTTTCCTCATTAATGTTTTTCAATACCTATGTATGGTATTTATATTCATCCATAACAATAACTATTTATTTATTTTATACAATCCTAGGGGTATTTTTTGTTGATACCACCTTTATTCTCCCTCTAGATGGTTTATTATTATTTTGACTAAGTATAATATTTTCATTCACATCCAAGATTCATATTTTTAGTCAATTCCTTTCCCTTGAAATGTTCTATTTCATGTGATCATTAGACATTAAATTTCTAAAAAATAAATTTTGTTTATTATGGATATGTTTATTTCATAAAACATATATAATTTCAACATAGAATGTTCTATATTAATATTAATTTATTTATTAGGGAAATAATTTATAAATATATACTCTTTAATCAATATGGATATTTGATTATGAGAAACATTTTTTATTAATTAAATTGATTATTCAGTATATGAGGAATTATTTGTACATGAAATATATGGGTGGGGCTTGGTTAATGTTACCTCCTCAATGAAACAATAGTCTTATAAGGTTATTTACTAAGCTATTATGGAATCAGCTGGCCGAATCCAATGTGTTTATACCCAGTAGTTATAAGCCATCTTATGAAAGGTATTGGGAGTAGTGGTATTATTATGCATGACGTCTTGGTAACCAATAATTAGAAATTTATTTTATTGATCTTGTTATTATTTATTTCAATGATTTTTAATATATTATATTATATATGGATACATTTAATTCACTATTTATTGATTAAATATCATGTTTTTTCATTGATTCACATTTCGATATCAGTCATGCCTTATCCTGTTATGTCAGTCATGTTATTGATTAAATGGAATGTTTTTTAAATTACTTTATCAATATTGATTATGGTTGTCAAATTATTTAAATTAAAATTGTTTTTAGTAATTTACTTTTTCATATTGATTGTGTTGATTGGTTCATGATAGATCTCAAAGCACATAATAGTTATGATAAATTTGAGCTCACCCTTATTTTTTTCTTTTCTCGTGAATCCATGAAGTCACTTTTATTGTTATTCAAGGATATATTCGAGGGAATAATGTTATTCTCAAAAAAATTTGTTGTATGTTAAATATTAAATTATAATATAGGACTCACATATGTGTATAGTTTATCAAGGCTACTAAACCATTCGGTGCATAAGTATAGGATTTCTTATGTCATGATCCTATTTAATAAAGCTAGCACTGGCATTGGGAAACTAGGTTAGGGGTTTCTGTAGTTTTCATTATATGAATTTTAGTAGAAACCTTGGGATCTTGATTTTGGAAAGAATATATTTGGGAAACACCTTTCATAGACGTGTAAGGATATATATATATGAACAATATAATGTTTTGGTTAGGTAGAGATTTTGTGGGTTTTTATTTGAAATACATTCTTATCTGGGAAATACAAGAAGACATGGTTATAGAATAGATGAACCTAGGGGTAATAAATCTGATAGGGGATATTATGATGGTCATAATTATCACATATTATATGACTATGGGCCTTACTTCACACATATTTTTACACACCCAGAGGATATTCTTAGGATAATTTACATTTTATTTACAAATAATTATGTATTAATTGAGTAAATGATGAAAATGAATGACCTAGGTTAAAGAAATGATGTCATAGATTGAAATGAACGTGTCTCCAAGGAATGTAAAATTGATTTATGTGTGAAAATTATGGTAAATAATTAATGAGTTTCCCAAGAAAAATTAAGAATGCAATGTAAGGAAATAAATTTCATCATAGGTATCCTTATATAATTTTTTTCATACATATAGTAACCCTAGGAATTATCCTAATTCATTACCACTTCTAAATGTTATACCCAAGACCATGGAATACCTATGTCAAAATAAAATAATTTAAGTATTTATTTATTGGGATTCGACAAAAAAATTTCATTTTAGAAGTATTTGTTCCAATGGTATTTTGGATATAAGAATTATGAAACATTTAAGTATTTTGTTGAATTTTAGAATAATTTAGGTGTTCATTAAATTAAGTGTTATTGATTATATCATCATGTTTTGATTTTATGATAGATCATACATTGAATGTATTAAACACCCATTTAAACATTTATTTAATGGATGTCTACCATGATGAAGGAATTTTTTGGAAATATTTTTTGAAAGTATATGTTTTATTCGGGAATTTATTTAATGCCTAATTAACTTACATTTTATAGACACAAGTTCAATGGTGTTGAAATCCATTAGGGTAAATATCGTCATTAATTAAATTGTAATTGTGGTCAAATAATATTATTACGCATTTTGAAAAAATAAATAAATAAATAAATTTAATTGAAAACCATACTAAAAAGGTTTTATAATTTTTTTTTCAAGGATGTCCAGCATATTTGATTGGACCATTGGTGGAATTATATTAAAATTTTTCTATAAAATGCATATCCAACTTTATAGGTGACAAATCATCATTCCTAGGAAGATCACAGTGTATAAATAGAGAACCGAAGGATGATAAGGGATTAACGTATACCAATAACACACACGATTTCATAGTTAACGTGTCACTATAATTAGTTAAATGAATTTTTAAATGAATATTAATGATGAACCAATGGTTTTACATTTTAGGTTAATAAAATAATTTTTTATATTCGATTATATATACTAACCATCTTTTTTTTGGAAAATAGTTTACAATAAGAGGAAATACTTGTCACTCCTCTACAGATATTATAATCCAATAAAAATTTATTTCAGTACTTGAAGAATTAAAAATTCATTTTGGGATATTTATTACTTATAGTAACTGATGAATTGTATATTGATTAAAGAAAATATTAATAATTCAATTAGTCTTATGAAATAGAAATGAACAATGTAAGTATATTTACATAAATTCGTTGACATAAATATAATTCTTAAACTTTATAGAAAGGATATTGAAACAAAAATTTTATCAAATAACATTCATATCTGATAAATTAGATATAATTTTAAATCCTCACATATATAAGGTTCAGAGGACCTTAACTATATATTGATTATTTCATTTCCTATGATCAATTATCAAAATATATCCCTATAATTATTTTTACATTTATTCCTTGTACATATCATGAATTTAAAATAATTTTAGATTACTTGGAAACCTAGTTTTGTTTAATTCCATATGACATATGTACTTCATCTTCTCCCTTATTAAGAGGATTTTTTTATTAACACTTTTTACGATGTGGTTTTTTCTATAATGGTATATTGAAATTTCAAATATTATATTAACAAGATCTAGTTTGAATTGAGAACATTAAATTTATATAAGTTATGGAGAATCTAAAACCAACATATTTTAAAATAAGAACATTTTATTCGATATCATATGTGAAATGAAACCATGAGTTTAGATTTTATTTAACATATCAATGAGTTTAAAATAATATGAAACATTTTTAAAATAGTATATTTTAATATTATTTTTACAACCTAGATGTTGGATTTGTCGGTATGAATAGTAATTATAGAAATGTGAAATTTTTTGTTATATTTTTATTAGAAATAGAATATGAATAATTTAACGGAAAATGAAATGTTTTCTAAAAAAATAATTTTTTTTCAATAATGATGCTTTATTTATTCATTACGAAAATAATGAAAATTTAATTTCTACATATTATATATTTTATTTGAAAAATGACTTATAATTGTTAAAATAATAACATAAAAAATATCATAATGTAAATTTTGGGTTTCTTTGGAAAGATTCATTTTTTATGAACATTGAAAATAATAAATTATAATTTTAAACTACATTTTTACGTATATTATATAAAATTTTAAAATATATTTATTCAATTAAATTAGTTAAATTTTATATCAGTTGTTAAAATTTATGTCTTTTGAATCATTTTCATGGAAAATTTTCATATAAAATCTTTGTAAACTTTTAAACTTTTTTCCAGTAAAGAACTATTTTCTCACCACATATACAAGATTAATTTTAAATTATGTTTTACTAATTATATGAATTTAATTGGAAAAAATTTATTTCATATTTGGAATAAAAATAATTTAAAATTTTAATATGGTTAAATTAATTTTTACCAAAATTAATAGTGAAAATAATAAAAATTAATCACTACGATTAGAGTAAAAAAGCATTTATCAGGGGTTAAACTATGAAGATATGGGATACAATTGACATTAATAAATTTCTCAATACAAATTTTATGGAATATGTTCTACCTTGTCTCTTCTAGGATCGATAATTTCAAATTTTTGATTCTTTTATAATGATACAAATGTTTGTATGGTTGAATATTATCAAAAACATAAAAGTGTTCCACTCACCTCACTTATAAAATCCCACACCACTCCAATAATATTCACAACTTCACAATATTTGGGTTTGGAAAATACCAACTTAAATAACTTCCCAATATCCATTAACTATTCCACGATGAATTATTTTGTGCATAGAGAAAAACATGGAAGCATTTGTTGAAGACCTAAAGAGGTTACCCGATGAAGAGGTAATGTTTTTCAATAACCATATTTATATTATTTTATTATTCATCTAATGACAAGGTTTTTTCCATGTAATATTTTTAATTATATTGAATTATTACCAATCCTTGAAAATTGACGGCGCGTGATTCCGAGGCTCTATGTGACCTGAATGAATTTTGGAACATTTTTTTTAGGTACGTTTAGTAAATTCTCAAGCGGTGTTTTCTAATTTTTTAACTGGTTCTTGGAATTGAAAGATGAGGACACTGTTGAACTCGTAACACCAATATTTTCTTAAAGAGACCATCACCTCGACCATATTAGGTTGAGAGTGGAAGTTAGTTTTTGGGAATTTCGCAGGACAGTTAAAAAAATTAAAAAAAAATAAACTTATTTTTTGTTTATTTATTTCAAACCACCCTATTGAATTTATGTAGGTGGGAGCCACATGAGCATGGTTAGGTAATTAAAGGCATTAAATTCCCTGTTACACAAATAATTTAACCACAAAACTTTTTAATTAATAGGGTTTATTAAATCCAAATTAATGAAACAACATGTTAATTAAGATTTTATTTATTAACTCTTTTCGAGATAATTGAGGGTTGTTTATCTATTGGAGAATGGGATAGGAGGCCTTTGAAGGAATATCCTCAAACAAAGAAGATCCTCCAATGAATAAAATCCCCCAATGAAGAACAAGGATGACGCTTGAGCCTGGAATAGAAGCGTCATGTCAGAGAAACAAACACCAACCTCACCATCATCATCTTCCTCCTCATGACACCTTCAAAGGATGATCGAGGTAGGGGCGTGTTTATGATTATTATTTCTTATTTTTCTTTTAAATTTAATCTTTATCCTCAAACTACGAGCTAACGATCTAGCGTGGAGGGTACGAGCCAAACAAACATGACCTGATCGCTCCACATCATCAATGTTGATGCATTCTTCCCGGTGGAGGAGGGCGGTGACCGACGCCGGCATGACACAGGGTGACAGCAGGCACTCCAGCTAGCCGCAATGGCGGCAGTGGTGTAACCGCGCTGCTGGAGGAGGTCGTGGATCGTCGGCTGCGGCGGGGGAGCATGGTGTCCAGCATGCTAGGTGTCCACATTAAGGTGGAGCGGACCACATCGGCACCACCTATAGAAGTGAAGGTCACGAAATGTCGGTAGCGGCAGCACACCAAGCCAACCAGAAACCAGCTGACCATTAGAGGAGTGGCGCACGTCCGCGCAACTGGAGGAGAGGGCCGACCATTCTGGTCGGCCGCGTCGCCCTGTGCGAGACCACTCCGGCGGGTCCTGCGTGCCAGCTGAATGGTCCACTAAAACATTCTCGAAAACTGGGGGTGCCTCCCCCCGGGTGTCAATTAGGGCAGACCCCACCATAGCGGGCCACTTGACCACGGGGTCCACTGCGGACCGTGCCCAGCTGGCTGGGAGGGGCCGCCCCCTTCCCCGGTGGGGATGGACCACGGTCGAGCGGGCTTGGACAACCAGGGCCCAGCCCATCCAGTCCCAACCCAAACTGGGTCAGGTCGGCCCAGGAAGGGTCAGGCCGGGTCGGTCTGACCGGGTCAGACCGGACCCGGACCTATCTGGACCTAGATACGCGTTTGCAGCTATATCTTGAGATCCAAGTGTCCTTTTGACGAACCATCTATAGAACCTGAATTCTTGGATAGAGATGGTCCTATTGGTATACCACACGTGATATTTGGATAAAGTTGGAGTAGGTTCATGTTGGATCGAACCCGAATCCAACTAGGCCCTTGGAACAAAAATGATAATAACTTACAGACCGAGCGTCCGATTGAGGCATCATTAGTCGTGTTGGGTTCCTTTTGATGTGCCATAATTTTTGGATGCTTCATCATGGAAATTTGTGGTAGTTGAAGTAATGAATGACGAATTGAGGTGCCAAACCTACCAGAATCGAGCATGTTTAGTGAGGGAACCCTGCAGATTGCTGTAATTGAAGAATCTTGAGATCATGTGTGGGTCATCACTCAATGATCTTTTGTGGGTCAGCACATACCCATCATGTGTGGGTCTATGCTTAGTGATCTTTTATGAGTGGGTGCATACCGATCCTATGTGGGTCAGAGCTCAATGATCCTGTGTGGGTCATCACATACCGATCATGTGTGGGTCATCTCTAGATCCTATGTGGGTCATCTTTACATCCTGTGTGGGTTATCTTCAATCCTATATGGGTAAACAGCTGATCTTCCTGATGAAGTAAGACGATCTAGCAATACAGCTAATCATCTATATTATAATACCTATGTTATACCTCGTGTGAGCTGAGTCTTACCTTTGTGGTACACTTATGTGTGGTGATACCTTTGTGTAAATGATCATTGTGGCATTAACATTGTGGTACATACCTTCATGGTGATAGATTTGTGGCATTCTTCAATGTGGAATTACCTTTGTGGTACAGACCATTGTGGCTTTGCCTTTGAGTTATTCATTCCTTCGTGGAACAATTGAGCTTTTCGATAATGAGTTGGGCCTTGTGTTTCCTCATGAAGGAGATGGATATACTTTGATAATTTAGTTATATGTATGGGTATATACCTATGTTAGGTTGACTGTTGTTTTCATGCTTTGTGGTGTATCATTTGTGGGTTTTGAGAGACCATAAGGGGTCTCGGGGTCCCTAATGAGTTTCGTTATACTCACCCTTGTATGGGTTATGCTCGCACCTTGCTCTATCTCATACAAACGACATAAAATTATGATTGAGGTCAAGTGTACTAGGACTGGAGGCTACATGGGGGTGGACCTTAGACGAGATGTACCATAGAGATGACCATTCGAGAGATCAACCAACCCTTCAGGTTGGATTCTTGGCAGGTTTTCATAGGTGTTGTTTTCCAGTTTTAATTGTACTTTTTAGTTGGGCTTGTATTCTAGAACCTTTTACTTGTTGTACTCACCTTTTTTACTATATATTTTATCTTGGGCATGTATCTTCCTGTGTTCTTGGTTTGTGTGCATTTACAGGTATAGAGGCAATGCATTCCCAGTTTTTGGAATTTTCCATTCCAGTGCTAGTCGCCATCCCCTAGCCTATGGAAGGCGAGATTGGGGTAGTCACGCCATGGGACCTTTGGGACGGGACATGATAAATTGGTATCAGAGGAGTCAGTTCAAATGACGATCATGGACTGTGATATATTAATTGGAAATAGGGTTAAGTGTTATGATTGTGGTTATCAGTTTGGGAAATCCATTGTTGGTTTGGTGGCCAATGTATCTATACCTCAGGACCCTGACTTCTGATTTCTGACTCAGCACATGAAAACACTGATTGCTTGTGTGTTTTTGAAAATATTTATTTGTGATCACTTTGAGCTAGCTCACCTGGTATAACGTAATGACTGTAGTGCACATGTTTCTTTTTAAGATGCCTCCACCCAGATAGCCAACTAGGGATCAAAGTAGAGTAATTCATGAAAACAAACTGAGTGATGAGGATTTAGTGTAGGGCCCCTTTCAGTAGTTGTACTGTCGGGTAGTGTAATAGCAACACCACTACCTATTGGGAAGCTGATACCACCAGATCAAGTAGTTGAGGGTGCACACCGCTTGAGCGTGTTGCACGAGTTTCAGTGCCCGAGGACACTGAGGTTCTATGGCGAGATGGATCCAAAAGTGGCTGAGGATTGGCTGGAGGCCGTGGTTAGTGATTTTTGACATGTAGGGACACCAGCTGATCTCATGGTTATCCTTATCGCTAGTCTTCTTCAGGAAGCAGTAGGCAGATGGTGGAACTTGAGGCTCCAGGTTCACAATGAGTTGACTCTCATCTAGGTGGACTTCGAGGGACTCTTCTGGGATGATTTTTTGCAAGATACCCTAAACTTAGTGTATATATAGGTGCATCTGCACTTATAGTGGGGTAGCATGACTGTGGCTCAGTATTCTGCGAGGTTCACCAACCTCTCACGCTACTCCACTAACATGGTGAAAGACACTTTCATCAGGGCCCAGACCACCGTTTAGGGGATCAGATGTGATATTAGAGCTTTGATGATTTCTCTCAGCATTCTGACTCAGGTGGGGGTGTTAGAGGGAGCACTCTTAGTAGAGAGAATCCTTGCAGACCAGTCACCGGTAGCGAGTCCCACCACCGGATGCTATGTAGTAGAGACATCTATAGTTAGCAAAAAAGATATGATGTAGAGGTCCAAGAGGACCAGACCTAAAGGTGGATGATTGCTGGATACAGGGCCAGTGGTGTGGGGCTCTTGAGACCGAGTAGGACAGGAAAGGAACATGCACTCATACTCGTGCAGTTGGCAGGGTCACATGGCTCACGACTACCTGACCCGTCATATAGACGACCAATATATGGTTAAAGGACCACTAGGGCAGAGGAGAAAATTTGATCGAGGGGGTCCATAGGTAGTAGGTGGATGTGGAAGAGGTGCGGGACATACAGGAGAAGCAGGGCGGAAATTCACGTTTCTACCACCAGCACCTCTAGGTGGTCCACCCCGACCACATGGAGTAGGTGGACAGGGGTGAGATCAGCTCCAGACAGCTAAGACCTATGACCACAATACTTCATAGATGATACAAGGTACAATCTGTTTCTACTCCACCTTAGCTTTAGTACTTATAGACATAGGTTCCAGTCACTTTTTCATTGCCATGGCCCTCATTCGGAGCTCGATGATTTTGGTCGTGCTGTTGGCTTGATCCTTATAGCTAGAGACTCCAATAATACTGGATTCGATGATTACACACTAGTTCCAGCAATGTAAACATACTTAATGAGGTAAGATATTTTGCTGGGATCTTCTAGTAGTGGCTTCGAGACCTTACGATGTCAATTTGGGTATGGACTGGTTATCTATAGTCCATTCTCAGATTAATTTTAGTAGATGAAAAGTCCAGTATTTCCATGAGGATGGGACCAGGTTTTCCTTCCCCGGTGAGAAGGGAACCTTTGCAGCGCATGATGGATTTACCTAGAGGTGAGAGCAGCTAATCACACATCAGTTAGATAGGCTTACACTTAGAGTGGTTGATGTTTAGTGTTCGAGCTATCCAGTGGTGGTGGACCCGTACACTGATTTTTTCCCTAATGATGCTCCCGGTTACCTCCATCCAGAGAGGTGGACTTTTATATCAACTTATACCCTGGTATTTCCCCGATATCTACACCAGCATATCACATAGCTCTCTTGGAGCTTCGAGAGTTGCAAGTAAAACTGGAGGACTTTCAAAGCAAGGTGTTCATTAAGCCCAGTGTTTCTACTTGGGAAGCCATCATTTTGTTCACCAAGAAGGTGGATGGGAGTTTGAGGCTCTGTGTAGACTATTGGTGCCTGAAGCTGGTGACCGTGACGAAAAAGTACCCACTGCCAAGGATTGATGATCTATTTGTTCTGATGATGGGAGCATGGTGGGTTTCAATGATAGACCTCAGATCATGCTATCGTGAGCTCACATTATGAGATGATGATGTGAAAAATGGCCTTCAGATGTCGATAAGGCTATTATGGGTTCTTGGTTATGCCATTTGGCATGAACAATTCCTCATTAGTGTTCATGGGACTCATGAAAATAATCTTCCATCCATTCCTCAATTTCATTGTGGTAGTCTTCATCGATGACATCTAGATATACTCAACAACCGATAAGGAGCATGCCTGTCATTTGCAGATAGTTCTGGAAACACTCTTAGGTCACTAGCTTTATGGTAAGCTCTCAAAGTTCTAGTTCTGGATTAGTGAGTTTCAGTTTTCAAGACACATAATATCGGAGGCTTGTGTTGCAGCGGATCCAGCGAAAATTGAGGTTCTGCTTACTTGGTAGCCACCCAGGAGTGTGACGAAAGTGTAGAGCTTCCTGGTATTCACTTGATAGTAGTAGAGGATTGTTCTGGACTTTTCTAGATTTGCGACACCCTTATTAGCATTGACAAAGAAGGGGAAACCCTTTGTGTGGTCGGAGAGATGCCAATGGAGTTTGCAGGAGGTGAGGCATTGACTGACTAGTGCCCCCATCTTGAGGCAACCAGAGGAGGGAATTTGGTAAATAGTCTAAAATGATGCATCTGGGACCGTGATAAGATGTTTCCTAATGAAGCAGTGATCATTGATCGCGTATGGTTCTCGATAGCTGAGGCAACATGAGGAGAACTACACTACCAATGACCAAGAGTTAGAAACAGCGGTCTTCTCCTTAAAAATGTAATGAGATTATTTGATGGGAAATTGTTTTATAGTCTACTTTGATCACAAGAGTCTCAGGTATATCTTCACTCAGTAGGACCTGAACCCGAGATAGTGGTGTTGTCTTGAGTTCCTCTAGGACAATGACTTCGAGATAGTCTATACTCCTGGGATGGGGAACGTAGTTGCAGATGCACTCAATAGTAGATCTGGTATATAGTTACTGAGTGAGGCAACCGAGCAGCTAGCCGCTTTGCAGATATCTTATGTGGATCGAGATGGAGTAGATTATATTCAGTCTTTGACAGTCACTCCCCAACTCCTTCAACGATTTAGGGAGTTATATCTTGGAGACACTGACTGTGAGGCTCAACGAGCTTAGATATCCATAGGACATACACCAGATAGATTTTTCGAAGGTGGGGAGCATGCCATCCACATCAGAGAGCATACTTCGGTACCTATGGCACGATGGGAGTAAGTGTTGAGGGAGTTCCATACACCCCCAATATTGGTACATTCTGGAGTGGAAATGATGAACTAGGACCTTCAGCGTCATCACTAGTGGCCCAGAATGAAGAAAGTAGTGGTAGAGTTTGTTTCTCGGTTCCTCACTTGTCAGCAAGCAGAGGCAGAGCACCAGGTTCCAGCAGGCATAGTTCTTCCACTAGAGGTTCCAGAGTGGATGTGGGTTGGAATTTCCATGGACTTCATTATAGGACATCCACGCACGTCTAGGGGGCATGATTTCATATAGGTGATCATTGAAAGACTCACCATGTCTGCCCAATTCCTACCCATTAGAGAGTAGGGATCAGTAGAGGGATTGGGATGCCTCTACGTGTAATAGATTTTACTACTTCAAGGGGTGCCATATACAATTGTATCCAATCATGATGCATGTTTTACTTCCCGAAAAAGGAAGGGGTTGCAGGAGGCATTCAGGACATAGCTTCGGTTGAGCTTCCCCTTCTATCCTCTGATGGACGGTTAGACCAAGTGGAACATTCAGACCCTTGGGGACATGCTTCGTGCATGAATTATAGATTTTGATAGTAGTTGGAATGATCACTTTCCCTTAGTGGAGTTTCCATAGAAAAATATTTATCAATACAATATCGGTATGACACCATTTTTGGCATTGTACGGGCGACCTTGCTGATCAACTCTGTGTTGGACTAACCCATGAGAGTCAGCACTCAAGGGACCAGAGATGGTATGGGATACCACAGAGAAGGTGTAGATCATCCAGGAGCAGATGAAGACTGTACAAAGAAGGAAGAATTTGTATACTTACAGGAGATAGAGACCTCTCGATCAAGGATGTTGACCATGTGAATCTACAGGTCAAACCCCGATGAGGTTTGCAGAGATTTGGCCAGGGTGACAAGTTATATCAGAGGCTCATCGGACCCTTTCAAGTCTTTAGCAGAGTTGGTGAGGTGGCTAACCGCCTAGCCCTTCCCCCTCAGTTGCACCAGGTGCATGCCGTTTTCCCTGTATCCCAGCTAAGGAGATATAATCATGATCCATCACACATCATTAACTTGGGTGAGCTGGACATCGATGATGGGGGATGTTTTTGGAGGATATAGTGGAGATTTAGGATCGATTGGAGAGGGTCCTTCTTGGGCAGTCGATAACTCTTGTGTTTGTTCGTTGGCTGTACATGAACCTCTAGAAGGGCACATAGGAGCGGGAGGCTCAGATTCATGCTCAGTACCCCTAGTTTTCTTAGTTTGTATTGTGGCTTTTGGGGATGAAAATCCATGATGTAGGATAATGTAAAGGCCCAAAATAATCCATGAAAATTTTTAAATTATATATAATTCTTAAGAGTCTGTGAAAATTGACGGCAAGTGATTACGAGGCTCAGTGTGCCCGGAATTAATTTATTAAAATTTTATTGGGTACATTAAGTAAACACAAGAGAATAATTCTATATTTTTTGAACTGATGCCCAGAATTGAAATCTAAGTACACTATTGAGAACCCAACATCTATATTTTCTTAAGGAGACCTTCACCTTGACAGTAGTAGGTCGAGAGTTGAAGTTGTTTTTTCTGAATTTCGTGGCAGAGTTAAAAAAACAAAATAAAAACATCAAAATTTATTTTTTTATGTATTTGAAACCTCCCAATTGAATTTATGGAGGTGGGGACCACCTGAGGGTGGTCGGGCAATTATGGATATGAATTAAATGCCCGGTTACACAAATTATGTAACCACAACTACCATTAATAAATAGGTTTCATTAAATCTATATTAATGAAAAAACCTTTTAAGTAATATTTAATATATTAACTCTTCTTCAGAGAATTGAGGGTTATTTCTCCATTGGTGAGTGGGATAGGAGGCCTTTGAAGGAAGATCCACCAACAAATAAGATCCTACAACAAAGAACCACCCCCAATGAGGAATGAGGATCACGCTCGAGCCCGGATTAGATGCATCTTTTGGGAGCAACGAACGCCGAAGTCACCATAATCATATTCATTTTGATGTGATAGACCTTTGGGATACTTCTTTGTGGGACTTTGTCTCAGTTGAATTAATGACCGATGGCTTGAAGAGAGAAACCTCCCAGAATCAAGAAATATTAGTGCGGGAACCTTATGACTAGATGTACTAGAAGAATCTTTAGATCTTGGGGGGTCATCACATTGTGATCTTTTGTGAGTCAGTGAATACCATTCTTGAGTGGGTTAGCACTCAGCGATCCTGTGTGGGTCAGCACATACCGATCATCTCTAGGTCAGTGCTTAGCGATCCTATGTGAGTCAGTGAATACCAATACTGTGTGGGTCATCTCCAGATCCTATGTGGGACACCATCAGATCCTATGTGAGTAATCATCAATACTATGTGGGTAAACTGTATAGCTTCTCAATGAAGTAATATAAGCTTGCAATACGTCTAATCATCTATATTACCGTTCTTTTGTTATACTAGGTGTGAGATTAGTCTTACATTTGTTGTACACTTCTGTGAGGTGATATCATTTTGGTAATCCTCTTTGTGGCATTACCTTTGTGGTACTTACCATTT
This sequence comes from Viscum album, assembly GCA_963277665.1. Taxonomy (NCBI): domain Eukaryota; kingdom Viridiplantae; phylum Streptophyta; class Magnoliopsida; order Santalales; family Viscaceae; genus Viscum; species Viscum album. The sequence continues at coordinate 2,023,425,193 of OY728127.1, forward strand.
GCGGTGTTACCTTCGTGGTAATCATTCCATCGTGGAACAATTGAGCATTTTCCTGAAGAGTTGGGCCTTGTGTTTCCTCGTGAAAGAGATGGGTATAAATGATAACTTAGGTATATGTATGGAAATATACCTAAGTAGGGTTGACTGTTATTTTAATGAATTGTGGTTTATACTTTGGGGATTCTGAGATACCTTAGGGGGTCTTGGGGTCCCTACTGAGTATCGTTATACTCATTCTTGCACGGGCTACGCCCGTACCTTACTGTGTCTTATGCAAATGACAGACAACGCTGATCGGGGTCAAGGGAACCAGGATTGGAGGCTACACAATGGTGAACCTTAGACGATGTGTACCACAGAGACAACCATTTTGGAGTTTTACATACCCTTCATGTAGGATCGTTGGTGGGTGTTCACAGGATCTATTTTTCAGTTTTACTTGTAGTTTCCAGTTGGGCTTGCATTCTGGCCCCCTTTACTTATGGCACTCACCGTATTTACTATATAGTTTATCTTGTGATTCTATCTTAATGTGATCTTGGTTTGTGTGAGTTTATCGGTTTAGAGGTAATTCATTCCCGGTTTTAGGGATTTTACTTTCTGTTGCTAGTCACCAGCACCTGGCCTATGGAAGGCGGGCTTGGGGTTGTCATGGAACAGGCCCCAGGGGATGGGTCGTGACAACACAACAACCTAAATTATTATTAAAACAACATCATATAATAATATAATTACAATAATGATATTTTTTATAGTATTAGGATGAGAAAAAACCATACCCATATCCCTCAAATGGGTTTTACAATCATTATTCTTGTATATAGAGGATAATCACCTCATGAACCAATGTCATACATTTTTTCCACTACCACCACTAAAGGATGAGTATAATGATGGTTAAAAAGTATATATACGATATTTATAGATTAATTATACCTTTGGATTCACTATATTATATATACATTTATTACTTTCCATTCATTATGGGATATGATAACATCACTCATGTGTTTTACAGACTACTACCCCACAAATAGATATGATTAGTTTTTCAGTCATGATTTACATGGAAGTTAATAAGGATAAAGTTAATGAATTTATGTGATATAAATGAAATAATTATGATATTTATTACATATTTATTATTATTAAAATATAATATACTTCATTTTATTTCTTATGTTGAATGATTATAACATCGTTCATGTATGTGTGGAGTATCTCCTTTACGAAGCGATGTGACTCTCTTTTCATCACCAAAAAAATTGGAAGATATATATAGAAATATTTAAAGAACATATATGATATATATGATAAATTTATCATTATTCAAGATAAAATATTAAATACCTTATTTCAATGATGATCCTTGGAAAATGGAATCATTACACAAGTATATGTTCGACCTATAGTCACTATTATCATAACATATTTCATTTCTCAAATCAATAAATTATTATTGTTCTTAATAATATACATTATATATAAATATGATAAATATTTCAGGATTATTATTACTTTTATGATTTAACTATACATTATGTTCATGAACCAGATCTTTAATAATGAAACATTCTGGAGAAAATAATTCCATTAACACATTAAACAATGAAAAAATTTGGAGATATTTAATGAACGAGTGATAACATGTTATAAAAGAATAATATTTGATATAGTAAATATGAATATGGTTTTTTATAAGGTAATAAATTTTTTAAAACCACTATATATGTGGTTATATAATTTTCAACTAAAATGAATTGTGTGGTCATGGAATTTCATCACAATTTCATTTCAAGGAGGATTATTGAAATATTATACATCTAATTTATTTTAGATAGTATATAAAATATAATTATATTATATAGTATTTATAATAATTAAATATTTGTTATTTTTTAGGTAAATTTATTAATTATTTTATCTTAGGTTATTTTAAATAAAATTTACCATATGGTAAAACAATTAATAAATTAATTTCTTTTCAATGGGTTATATTAGTCATTCATTATCATTAATATTATAAGAATATGTGTGTACTTTGTTTTTACTATATATTTTTTTCTTCAAACTTGTTTTATATATTTTAATTTTAATAAAAATAATCAATCCATTTTTAACTCTCATAATAATGTAATGTTATTTTAAAGGATTCACTTTATAATCACATTTTAACTGAGATTGTTTACAGTTTAATTGCCATTAAAGGTATTTATTTGATAGTTGTTTAATAAAAAATTTAATTATAATCTAATATGGTTATTAATGATTATTTTCAATCAATATTAATATTTCTTGACTCTTGGGTACTTAAAATAGTTGATAAATGTTTTTAGAATAATCATACTTAATTTCTCTCTTCGTTTTGAAATATTGTTTTCTCCAAAACCAATTTTTCTGAATTTTTTTAAAAATATAAATATTATTTATTAAATTAAATTTTAACCATTTTTAATTTTATAAAATGGTTTAAAACTATCTTTTATTCATTTTATGGATAATACAATTTTCTAAAAATTTTACCGTGCAATTGGTCGGTTCTTTTTTAGCTTGTACAACATGTGTGGAATTACCCACTGACATAAATTCCATTTATTTAAAGTCTCCCTTTTCATGTTAGTTTTCTATATAATTTTTGTTATCAATATTTTGGGAATTTATAATTTTTTGAAATATTTTTTTTATTGAAATGGATTTTATAAATGTTTTATGTTTCATAATGTGATTTTAAAAAATGAAAATGGTAATTTTCATTATATTTTTGGAACATTTTCAATAGAATTTAGATTCATAAAATAAAAATAACATTACTTTTACATTTACAACATAAGGGATATGTTTTATTGAAACCATTCTTATTCTCTCTCTAGATAGATTATGGTAATTTTGACTAAGGATAGCATGGAAATTAACAGCCTTGATTCAATTCTTATAGTCAATAACATTCCATTGAAATGTTTACTTTGCTGGGATCATTGGACCTTATATTTCCCTTAAATATATATAGAATTTATCAAGGATATATTTTTTTCTTAAACATTATATCATTTATACAAATGGTGTTAAATATTTAATGTTATTTTTCATCTGTGGAAATATTGATAAATTTATATTCATTAATAAATAATTATTTTTTATTATAATGAACAGTTAATATGAATTAAAATTATTATTAAATATATTTGGTATTTTTAAGACATGAAATACATGGGTGGGTCATGTATAATGATACACCCTCGATGCATTGGTAGTCTCATTATGAAAATCGGTAAGCTTGCTTGAAATATGTTGGCAAAACCAAATGGGGTTTACCCAATAGTTATAAAAAATCATGTGAAAGGTATTTATGGTGGAGGATTCATGATTCTTAAGTTCATTGAATTAAATATTTATGAATTAAATTTATTATGAGTACATTTATTATTAACTATGATATTTTATCTATGATATTATCTCTCGATGCATTTCATTCATACTTTATTTGATAAATTACATGTGATTTTAGTTATTAATATTTCTATATTGATTATTACTTATCTAATTATGATAGAAATGTTATTGTTTAAATTTAAGGTGTATTTCCTTATTTACCTCACCATGATTATGATTCTCATTTATCCATGGTAGATTTCACTATACATAACACTTAATGAGAATTTTAGATCTTCATTATTTTTATTCCATTCAAAAAATCCATTGAGTTACAATGAATGATATGAAATTATATGCTAGAGTTATTAATGTTATTATAAACAATTTTTATTAATTTTAATATTCAAATATTTTATGGGACTCATGTATGTTTCTAGTTTACCAAGACAAATAAATTATTATGTCATATAGGATGTGATTTCTTGTAGTGTATGACAACGTAATAAACTAGGAACCGACATTGGGCTACTGGGGCCATGGTCACAAAATAAAAAATTATAAATTTAAACATGAAATTCAATTTGATCATCAAAAAAGTTTCACCCAATCATTATACATATTATTAGTAACCAGAGTGTGATTAAAAATGAATATGTGATACCATCCAATTAGTTGACACTTTTATAGGTTACAAAATATAAGTGATTTTATTCTTTGATGTAAATAATACAATTATTATTATATTTTGGTATCCACATTGATATCAAAATATTTTATCAAGAATTTCTGGACCCAAAAGTTTCACCTGACTCACCCTAATAAAGTATTAAACAAATATAGGGATTATGAAACTAAATCCCTAAATAACCACATGTGCATCATCAAAAAATTCAATGAATCCATTAGAGAACATGAATAATTAAAACAAGAATATCACAAGTTTTTTTTATTTTTCCCAACTCTAAATATTTAATATTCAAACCAAATATTTTAGGATTCAAATTTGGGAAATATGTAGTTGGATTTTCATAAACCGACTCATTAAAAAGATGGATATCAATCCATGTATATGTGAAACCTAAAAATTAGTTACCCAATTTTTTAAAAAATTATCTTATTTATATTCATGTCATTTTTATCATGACCATAAGTATTATCTAATCAAAATATCATATAAATATTCACAAAATAAGAATTAATGAGGTATGGAAAATAATGTTTCCTCACCCATGCATAACACCAGGTGCACTCTCCACATATGATATGTAGTGGTGATAATAAAGATTTAATATACAAGGACATGAGATTTTGGTGATTTAATAAGAGAATTAAAATAATGAATATTTATTTAATACTCCCCTAGAAGCTAAATCAAATAATTTTTAATAGTAGTGAGTGAGATCCCAAAAAGATAAAGGGTGTATGTTTTTCTTTTCTATTAAAGTAATGAATCTAATATTTAAACATCATATCCAGGAATATTGTTGTTATCATTGTCATGAAATAGAATAAAATCAAAAATATTAAAGGAATATACAATAACACTAATGTATAAGAAGTAATCAAGTATCACCAATAACATAAATTCCAGTAATGTCATTTTCATCATCAAGTAATCAATGTGAATAATAAATGAAAAATAATCAAAAAAAGGATCATGTTTAAATAGCCTAAAACATGAAAAATGTATCAATGAAATAAAACTTCTAAATCACAACCCATGATTCTACCTATATGAAATGATCTCTATAAGATTATTTGGAATTCCAATCCCATGTTAGATATCTATAAACAATATCCGAAATGATAGATTATCCTTATATATAACCCTTCACCCTGCATAATATAAAATTACATTCTCACACAATAAATATCAATGCCTCTTATCCGATGTTTATTGGTGTAGTTGATGATTTTCTATGATGGTACTCAGGATGTATGGGTGGGTCTGAGGAAGGGTCGTATTGGAATTCACGCTAGAATTAGCACATATAATATGAAAATAAATAAACTCAAAGTGAGTACATTTGAATTTCCTATTATAAAATAAATATTTTCCATGGTCTCTATCATTGTAAAATGAGATAGGTTATTGATACTATGGAGTATAAGGGTATTGTAGAAGAATAATGCGGGGTACAGGTGGGTATGTATGAGTATTAAAAGGTTGTGGTGGGGTGGAATATCCATCACCCTTCCACTAAATGTATTCTTATTCATCCTTTTTATCCTCCTATCCAAACTCATAATCCCCGTTAAATGGTAATGGATTCGTATGCAATTTTATTATATGCTATGGAAAAAGATAGTAATAATAAAGGGAGTCATGTGGTCAAGATTAGTAATGTAAAATGTATTAAAGGGAATGTAATAATTTTTATACAAGAATGTGATGAAATGGAAAAAATATCCTCCCCCTTTTGTATTGGAAAATTTTTATTAGAAGCCTTATGAAAAGACCAAATAATGTTTAAATAATTTCACTATAATCATTTCATAGATAAAAAATATATCTTTTAGGGAAATTTTTAAATAAACTAGGAAAATAGTAAGAAACTTTGTGTTGGAATGGTCATTGATATAATGAACAAAGTGGGAAAATAGCAATAAATTTATAGTTTTACTTCTATGATAGATTTGTGGGTAGTGGTTTTTGAAAATTACTTATATTTACTCATCTCCCAATAAAATTTATATTAACTGCAATTTTTTGTTGGGGTTGATAATTGAATAAATGCCACTAAATTTAGAGAAATATGAAAGAACGTAGTTTTTAATATGAGGTATAGTTCATTTTTTTACTTCATCTAAATCCTTCTCAAAACTCTATCTATTGTATTAGATCTCTAAGCTATAATTTTAATCCAGTTTGTATGCTTTTGGAAAGAAGATATAATGGGATGATGGTTTTATAAATTCCAAATACAGGAAGAGTATTCGATAAAAAATGTGTATTTGTATGAATATAATTTTTTCACAATGTGTAATGGTTTTTCCTTGGAGGGGGAAATCTAACATTAAATGGTGTGTAAATATTACACGCTATATAAATTTCTTGGGTTAGTTTTATAAAAAAAATGAGGCAGGGAATCTTATTTTGATATAAGCCTACTCCCCTCTTCATTCATGCATAAGAGGTCAGGGAGCTCTCCCCTAGAATCCTAACATATGATTTATGATATCTCCCCAATCTGAACAATGATTGTTTCACCATCAGTCTTATTAGATATGATCTTGTGATTTCTCTATTACTAATTCACATGTATTCATTTCCCATGACCTTGAAAAATATATTTTTGTTAGGGATATTATGCCCTATTATTAGAAGAAATTTCCATTCTTCCATTTTAATATACTCCATGTTAAATTAGATATAGAGACTAGATATGTGTTCTCCAATGAGGTTATGTTACGTGGTCTATAACTTTTCCATCATTGTTCCATTGTTTATAGATTTTTTCCATTTTTCCACATGTTGTACATTTGAGGTGATGGTTTCTAAATTAAATTAAAATGTACTGTAATGATAAATCTATGTCAAGGGTATATAGTGAGTCCATTATATATGGTTTAAGGTAGTTTCCATCATATTCAACTAACAATGGGATGGCTTCCACCTTTTTATCATTATTATTCCACCCTTGGGGTGAGTTGAGCCTGCCCTATATAATTGATAATGAAATATGGTATTCTATTGAATTTTTAATGGTTGTATGCACCTTTTAGCACATTTTCATTTGTATATAAAGGGTATAAATTGATTATTTCTATGGAATGTATGTGATTTCATTGGGATATATGAAATGGTGAATTAATTGGCTAGGATTACTAAGTAATTTTTAATCTATAGAACCCATTTAATTAGCTCACTAGGATGAAATGGACATTACAAATCCATATATCCAACTACTTGATTTACATGTTATGTTATGATGCCTTGGAAATTTCTACTCCTTGGATCCCATGAATCAAAAGGATTACATGGAAATTTATAATCCATATATCCAATTTTTATGTCATGTTAGTGTTATTTATAAATTTATACTCCTTGAATTCTAGTTATACAACTTACATTGATTCCTTTTGAATTTTTGTAACATGGGTCTTGTTTAACTAGATTAATTGACGTGCTAGGATACCTCAGAAATTTCTAATCCCTGGATCTGACCCATTAGTGGTGCTTAGAAATTTACACTACTTGGATAATGTTTTTTTGATTTACTTATCATTCTAATATTACATGGAAATTTATACTCATCAGACCTTATATTCCTATCGTACATAACTAATTTATTTTCCTTGGAATTTAATACTCTATAGAACCCGAAACAAGTTGTCCCCATACATGACTATATAGAATATGCCCTTACTAATTCTTTTTGTACATTATAGAATGATTTATGATTTAGTTTATTGAACATAGTGAGACTTGACAGACTAGATAAAATGAATTCTAATCATTTACTTGTACACTTGTTATATTTGTACACTTCTTCAGCTTATATGCATAGACATGTGTTGTTATAGACACCATTGGTAGTGGCATGTTGAGTTTCATATCACCCCTTGTTCTAACCACCGTTGGGATCCCAAATGGACTTCATAGATTCTAGTAATGATATAGGAATGTGATCAATTTTTGATGTTTGATTCTTTATGCAAAGAACCATTGGAGAACTAGACCAGGCTACGACTCAGGATGCTATCTATGATAGTTTCTTTTTTTTTTGTGATTTTTGTACTTTTGATATATGTATTATGTTGGATTCATATTTCCATGAATTACTTATTTTTTCCAAATAATTTTAAGATCATCATTTTATATGACACTATTGTATGAGATTAAATGGTTATTTATATAATGTTTTTTTATTAATACACTTCTCATTATTTCATTTACATTTGATGTTGATTGCTGTGATATGCCGAATTTGTTATAATTTTTTCATGAGGGTATAGTCTCTTAACAATTACACCATAAAACCTCACTACTACTCAGATTCATATGGAAAATGGGGATGCATTATTGTGTAAATGTGGCCAATCAGATTAAATTAAAATTGAATGAGTTTGGTCCAATATAATCTAAAATTATATCATAAGGTCCTTTTCATTTTTATCATTTGGGACTATTAAAAAGGATATTTAGAAATTTTCTAAATTTGATAAAGAGTTCTGCCAGTGAGTAGATGATGAATGTATTGGAAAAATATAAATTTTATGGGGTAGAATTCGATTTTTTGGTTTATCCTTGTTATGGATTATTTCACTTCACCATTGTGTTAAAAAATAGATATTTGATGTCACTTCAGATTTTGGATTGTTTTGGCCTAAAATGGAAGGGAAATATAGAATCATTCATCATTATAGGCTCTTTGGGATTTTTATGTTCGATAATATGTCATGACACAATTATATTTCATTATGTATTTCTTACAATATGCATGGTTCCATTATTACTATGTCCATGAAAATAAGATAACATTTCTTACAGGGAATTGTTTTATAACTTGTATGGATTATGTGTACACCACACTTCAACTTATAAGGTGCATTACCCCTTATAAATTTAAATAAATTATCTATAAGGTTCATCATTTTTATATATAATTTCAATATAAATGATTAATAAATTAATGAAAATGAATTCTAAAATTAATGGTTGTTGTTAAAGGGGGATGAAAATAAAAATTAAAAGGGATTACTCCTTTATAAATTTCAATAGAAAATATGTGTACCAGAATCCATGAATTATAGCATAGAACTTGACCATGACCCAAACCCATTAGATTGTAGTAAAAGTGAGTCTTTATTATCATAACATCCTTTATGTCATCAATACTTGAATTTAGGAGTAGTTTGAGGGGTGTTACATAATTATAGGAAGGATTGTTATTATCCTAATTTTAAATATATAAATATGTTGTTATAAAACATTGATTGAAGCATTATCTAGGATCTTTTACGGACATGGCACTTCGACGACCTCTATTCATGTGCCAGTGGGTGGTGATGACAATACTCTAGAGGTGGTGGGATATGGTCTACCCTAAGAACCCCCAATTGTTCCCCTTAAGGCATATCCTATTATACCAGAAATGGGTTATGAGTCCAAGTATCATGAGGGATTCTAATGTTTCATGTAGATCAATATGGGATAACCAAGACCTATCATGACTATGGTTGATTCGAGAGATGATTTTAAGTAGTATCATTCATACACATATTTATGGGATGGAGGACCACAAGATAAAGAGCTATGGGTTGAGGCTATGATATTGATTTTTAGGCATCTCAACAAACCTCATGAGAGGAGAGTGAATCTCACTTCATATATTCTTAATGATTCTTCCATGATATGGTGTGATGCGATTTATCTAATGGATCATGGTCAGGATATGTCTTGGAGGGATTTATAGGAAACCTTCTATGATTATTATTATACAAAGACATTAAGGTCTGATAGAGATAGATATTTTATGCATCAGGGGCATGGTGTCTTATCATTGCTAGATTATTCTTGTTTATAGTGCTAAATCATTTGACACCTATTTTATTAGGGGATGAGGTATAAAAATCTAGGTTATTTGCAGATGGTCTTCTGTATGAAATGTGGTCATAGGTGAATGTTTTTTGGATAAATACATTGTCTGATATAGTAAATAAGGAGCTAATTATTTGAATGAAACACGAGGTAAGGTTGGCACATAGAGAATTTCATATGAAAATTTTGACCTAGTGGTTCCATGTTAAGTGATAAGAATATATTATTTGAGTTCTCTCATGAGGGGAATACTAGCATGATAATGAGCTCTAGTAGTTCAATGTTCTATCATCAGTGTAGTAGGAATGGACATATAAGGATCCAGTGTGATAAAGATATAGTCAAGTGTCAAAATATGTGAACAATGTCCCATTTAAGATGGAATTTATGGTTTTTGCCTCTAATATCTAGTGATATGGGGTATAACCTAAATCCATGTTTGAGGGTAGGGTCAACAGCTTCTCGTCAGGCTTGGAGATGGAGTAAAACTTGCTGATTCGACCTCAGTGGTGGTCATGGTTAGAGTATCCAAACAAGAGACTCACAATGACAACTGAGAAGACATTCCCAGGGTAGTAAAGTTGTATAAGAGGGTTTTAGTTCATGATAGATATATACAATGTAGCTTATAATAGAGGATCAGAGTGCCATAACTTCTACATTTTTAAGTACTTTTATAGATATTTTTATTTAAGTATCATCTTATTTCGATATAGGTTAATCTCATTCTTTCATATCATGAATAATTTTGGAGATCCTTGGGTCAATGTTCAATTTTATAATGGTGTAATTGAACTTATTAATTCAATGGAGATTTGATTGGAGAGTGTACACCGGTGGAGGGAGTTCCCCCTTGAGATAGATCAATGTCACTTTTTTATGGGACCTTTTTTCCTCAAAATGACAGGAATTGGAATAATTATTGAGATGGAGTAGTTGGTTCCATATCATGTATATTTTTCTTTCAATAACCAATGTGTGGCTTTCACAAAACCAAATGGGGGGGGGGGGGTTATTCATAATGGTTAATGGTATTTCCATTTATGTCAAGATGGACCCCAAAATAATGTAATGGGAGGGATGAAAACCCTGATTTCTAGATTATATCTATTCAGTTAGGGGCCACATAATGAAAAAATCCTTATATTGGATAATAATTTTATGGTCATTTTCCTAAATGAATTTTATGGAATACGTCCTCAGAGAGAGGTATAGTTTTCCATTGAGAAAGGTATAGGAGATACACCAGTGTCTATATAGCCTTATAGGATGGCTACTACTGAGTTACATGATATCAATAGGTTGCAAGATGACTTGGATGTGAAGGGGTTCAAATGACCCAACACTTACTCGTGGGTTTATTTGATCCTTTTTTCCATGAATGAAGATGAATTAATTAATTTAAATGTAGATTATGGTAAATTGAACCAGTTTAATGTCAACAAACAGTATCTGTTTCACCAAATTGATGATCTATTTGGAAACCTCTGAGGATATCAGGTGTTATTGAAGATTTATCTGAGATCTGGTTATCATATAGTGCATGTTTTCTTGGAGACATTCCTCATACATTTTTTTCCACATATGGTCTGTATGAGTATCTGGTTACACTGTTCGGTCTTAAAAAAGCTCGATCAGTTTTCATAGAACTGATGAATAGAGTTTCCAATCTTTATTTATATTCTTTTATAGTGGTATCAATTGTCTATATTATTGGGTATTCTCATACTCGACACGAACATGCCAAATATATTGTGATTCTTTAGGATACGTTGAGAAAAAAAATTTATATTATGCAGTCACAATGTTCCCTTATGAGATAGGTAATATTAATATAGTCGGTCATATTATTTCAGAGAGTAGAGTATCATTTCACCCAACGTAGTTGAGAGCTGTAGTTTCCTAGGAAAATCTAAATAACATATTCAATATATAGAGTATATTGGGAATTTAGGATTATTATAGGTATTCCATACAGGATTTATCATAATTAGAAACACATGTTTTGTGGAGGAATAATTATAGTGAGAAGTTTACAATGAAATATATCTATGAGATAACCATTCATGAGGTGAAAGGGATACTGACTTGAACACCAATCCTGATTTTTCCCAGGACACGAAAAAGAAACACTACATATTATAAAGCATTGGCTATCAGGATAGGATTAGTTATGATAGAAGAAGACCGATTCATAGCGTACGGGTCTTTCTAGTTGAGGCCACATGGGAGAAACTACAAAAAACATGATGTTGAGTTTTTTAATGTTGTCCATGCCATGTGTGGTTGGAGTAATTATTAGAGAGAGAATTAAATAGTGTTAATAGAAACCAAAATACTCATGTACATATATTCATTGTTTGACATAAATCATAGTAAAAGATTTTTGTTGAATACTTACATTATTTATACATCAATCATTCTTATATTTGTAGAAATGGTAACACAGTTGCAGATGTAATAAATATGATGACTCAAACATAGGTAATTGAGGAGGCCAATTACGACTGGAAGCTTATAGACCTGTTCTCAGAGATGTACCTAGTGGTGCTGGATAGTCATGGGTTTAATTATCTGTCATAATTATTGGTGAATTAATATATTCACGATATGGTGAGAATTTGGAAGTTATCAGATTCTGAGGGATTTATCCTATGGGTGGCATGGAAAGTGAGGACTCACTGACTAGTTTGATAATTGGTGATGATAAGATATTTCACATCCTTGAATGTATCTCCGTTCTAAAATACATCAAGGTGGATTTGATTAGAGTGTCACATTCCTCTTTATGGAATGTGAATCTTAGTATTAATAATATGTATCATGACTTGCACCATCAGTACTGGTGGTTGGGGATGAATTGGGAAATCATTGGTTTTGTTACACTGTGCACCACCGATCATTATGTTAATGAATAACAACCAAGAGTTTCTAGGATTTTACAGTCATTACCAATTCCAAAGTAGAAATTGAATGATTTCAACAGTGATTTCACGATGGGGATTCCAAGATCATCTTAGGGAAGTGAAGATATATTGATTATCATAGATAGGTTGAGAAAGGAAACCCATTTCCTCCCTATTAAAGAGACCCTTTATGTGGAAGTGATCATGATGCTCTACATTCATGATATCAAACGTCTCCTTGGGGTTCAACATTATATCTTATCAAATAGAGTCACTTATTTCACACCATAGATCTATAAGGTGTTTTAGAGAGAATGGGGTTCATAGGTGTTGTTGATTACAACCCGACTATCATAGGCTGATGATCAATCCAAGGATATGATATAAGTTTTCAGTTCTATGCTTCGAGAATGAATCCCTTATTTTGGGGGTTCCTGGGATAAACACTTACCTCTCATGAAGTATTATTATAATAACAGCTTCTAGGAAGACACATGAATCACACCTAATAAGGCCCTATATGGTAGGATATACCATACATTACATTGATGGTCAGAGGTAGGAGAGTAATTGTTATTGGGTCCTTCTCTCATAGATGATATTTTGGAGATGTTTCATAACAGTTTGACGATGATTTCCACATCTCAGTCTATGCATAATTCATATGTTTATTGTAGCCATCCAAAACTAGAGTTTGACACGGGGAGTCATGTTTTGTTATGAGTTTATCATATATGTTGGTATATAGGGATTCAGAAATATGGATTTTTATCACCTCACTAGGTTGGATCATTCAAGAGCCTATAAGGAGTTGACCCAAAGTCCTATCAGTTGCAGTTACCTCAGATGTGTCATCCCATGCAAGAAACATTCCATGTATCTCATATTCACCAATAACATTTTTATTGGTATGATATTATAATTTTTCATGAATTTCAATAGCATTTAGATGAATAATTTGACGAGAATCCTCTCCTCATTCATAACCATGGCATGATGGTTCTCTGAGGCTAGTCACTTCCTTTGGATTGTGTTCATTGGAAGCATGGTCATGTATATGATGAAACAAAGGAGAATAGGTTAATGTATTTTATAAGGGAATAGAGTTACTATTAGATAGTTTTTAAACACCATTAAAAGGGAAATTTATGGAAGAATTTTTTTACAGGGGAATATTGTAAGATCCTAGTTTTTCCAACAAGGAATGTATCATTTTTTACATCGATTAAACCCTTCATGAAACTATTTCTTTTTTATTGGAAATATATGGTGATATTTTTATCCAGTTGGTATGATTGTGAAATAATATTGAAGGGGGTGATGTTTGAAAACATTCCAAATAAAAACATGTATTTCTAATACATTATGTGTATTCAATGCACAATGTGTCCTGGTCTAGATAGACCATTGTGTTATGTGTAATGATTTTTCCCTAGATGGGGACAACCTATAAATTAATGGAGTGTAAAGAATAAATGTCTGATATTTTTATAAGGTCATTTTTAAAAAAAAATTGGAAGGAACTCTTATTTTGATTAAATCCCTAACCCTATTCATTCACGTGCAGGATCACCACCAAGTTTCTCATCCACGGAAGCGTAACCTATATTTGTCCTCTATTGTTGATTTAGAATCCAATTATGTCACTGCCAGACTCATTAGTTGCATTTAATTGAGTTCTCTATTAGTCTTGTTTTTATTCATTTTCCCTCCCCTCAAATAAGTTTTTTTGCGGTAGACTCCAATGCCATATTTTCAAGGCATTTTTTCATTTTTCTATTTTCGTCCAATATAAGACTAATCAGAAGCTGATATCAAAATATTGTTCATCTAAAGTCATAAGGTTGCTATTTTATGAATTTTTACTCAATATATCATTATTAATATCTTCATTCCATTATTATAAATTCTAATAATTACAGACAATTCTTTCAAAATTAATCGAACCATGAATTAAATGATAAATCCATTTCAAGGACATGGAGTGACTCGCATATATATATTTTTATTGTTGAAATCAACATGAACCATAATTTGGATGAGATTTATATTTCTAGAATGATTATGCCACCCTTGGGGTGCATTGAGATCACATATTATAATTGACAATTAAATGAGGTATTAAACGGAACTGTCAAAGGTTTTGAGCACCTTGTAAAACCATGTCATTTTTATATAGTGGTTATAAATTAGTTAATCTATTGACATATATGTGATTAGAAAGGGATATATGTAATGGTGAATTCATTGGTCAGGATGCCCAATAATTTTCCACTCCTTGGATCGCATTTAATTATCACACTATGATCCTTTGGGAATTAATATGTCTTAGATCCAACTACTTTCTTTCAAAGATATCATATGATACCATAGAAATTTATACTCCATGGATCCCACAAATCAATAATATTATGTTGACCTTTCGACTCTTTAGATCCATGTTTCACAACATGTCTTGATGCCTTAGACATTTCTACTCCTCGAATCTATGTTATATGAATTACATGGATAATTTTTGAATTTATACTCCAAAGATCTTGTTTAATTAGATTAAATGACATTATAGGATTCCCTGGACATATCTACTTCTATGATCTAGCCCATTATTATGCCTTGGGAATTTCTACCCCTTGAATAATGTTAACATGATTTACATATCATGATAGGATTCATTGGAAATTTATATTCTTGGGATCCTATATACCTAGTTTTCTTATCTTATTTGATTACTATTGACATTACAACTCCATGGGCCCTGTCCGATGTAGTACTGATAGAAGATCAAATGGTATTAGCCACTATCGATTCATGATATTCTTTACAAATATATTTATTATTTAGCTTTTTGATCAAATTGAGAATTGGTATGCTGGATAACAATGTTTTTATTGATTTACATGTACACAATATAAATATATATATATATTGAAGATATTTTCATAGACAGGAATTGTTATAGAGACCATTGGTTGTTGCCTATTGAGTGTTATACCACACCGTATTTGGGCCCCTATTGGGTACCCGAAAAGACTTCATGGATATAGGTAGGGATAGCGAAAACCCAGTTACTGATTCTTAATTGGTTGTGTATCATGGAATTGGAGAATACTAATGGGAAACAACTCGTGATGCTATCAAGGATAATTACCATTTTTTATTTTTTTTAATGGTTGTGGTTGAAACCTCATTAATTATTTAAATAAAATACATCTTTCAAAATAGGTAGAGGGAGACCCATTACAGAACCTAAAGGCCCAATATGAAGTGGTATGAATATAATTCTCCAAAACCCATTTTTTGGTCCAAATGGACCTTTTTTGAATACTAATGTTATAGTATTTGGGCTGCTACTGTAGCACTACCGATATAGTTCATGCTATAGTGCATCTACTACTACAGTGAAACTACTACTAAATTAATGCTACGATGACTTGCTACAATACTTCTACAGTATGTCAGTAATCTGTCCCAACCAGGATTTAATCCTGGGACTTTGGGATGCCAAAAAAGAGCATTTACCACTTGGGTACAGGCTTGTTGGCACTTTTTTCTATTTGTAATTTATATATATGTATGGTAATGGATGCCTATTTCCATGTATTACATTTATTCTGAATAGAATTCCAAGATAGACATTTTATATGATATTATTTAATGATATTACTTAGTTATTTTTCTGATGGATGTCTATTATTCTAATGAAAAAAATTTCTTATGGTTATAATATTGATTTATATTATTTTACTGATGTTCTAATCTTGGATCATGAGGGTATAATCTCTCTACTATTCCATCGTAGACCCTCACTATAAGTCAAAATCCTTTGGAATATAGGGAGGCATGCTTATGGAAATGTGGACAATAAGGTTCAATTTTATATGGGTGAACTGAGATCAGGATGCCACAAATTTGTAGAATTTAATGAAAAATAATTGTTCTATAATGTGAAATGAGTTGTATCCCATTCTTTCAACTTAATTTCCCTCAACATTTGTGTCAAGATATACCATTATATTTAATGTACTACCAAAATGATGTTCATGTTCTTTATAAGTTATTTCCTGCGATAATAAAGACATTAGAGATTTATCTACAATCTGGGTAGGGCTTTTTTTACTAATTTTAAAGTTGTAAGATTATTCAATTTTAAAATATTAGTGGAGGGTTTTATGAATTTTTTTAGTGTACGGCATTTATATTTATCCACAACATTTAATAATAAATTATTTTCGAGTTTAGATAATTGAGTCTAAAGAGATAGAGCATGGGGTATAAATAGTTAGGATATATTTACCTTCATATTTTATAGAACATTGTTAACTATAATAGATTGGTTGATCATATAGATATCAATGCTTAAAAAAAATATAAAACTACACAATTAATTAAGATGATTTGAAGAATTAATTATATAATTATATGACATAGAATCCTTCAGTATTAGTAATATTGTTAATTTTTTTCATTTATTTGGATTTTTGAGAAGAATTATATATTATTTGTGAAATTTAAAATAAATCAAAAAAATAAAATATGATGAATTCAAGAAATTAAACTGTATTCAATTTTTTTAAGAAATGTGGGGTTTTGGGAAGTGGAAAACCCTAAATATAGTTATATTGAATGATAATAAGAAGAAAAACAGAACGTGCTATATTTTTAATAGTGATATACTATGAAAAATTGTTGGATTTGAATTTAGAGAGGGGAAAAGGATGAGAAAAATTATTAAGGGAGATATGGGATGATGAAATATCATGTTAGAGAGGGTAATGGCATTGTAAATTGAAAAATTATAAATATAAAGAGTTATTTTCATAATATGATTCAATTTCATAGGGTTCTATTTGCGATTATAAAAATTATTCATTTAAAAATTTGAATATTCTTTATGAACATGACCCATGATCCAATTTAGATTACCCATGATGGTAAACTTTCATGGCCCCAAAAACCACCCTTAAATATAAGTTTGTGATTTATATCATTTATAATTTTATAAAAAATTATAATATCTACAAACAATTTAAATTATCCAATTTCACATAAATAAGAAATGGTCAAGGAAGTTTGACACACTCAAACATATAAAAAAAATCACACAAACATTATACCAAAAACACATAAAATATGAATACATTTTTATAGTTGTAATTATTATTCATGTGTACAGTGAAAATGTTCATTATTTAATTTCATGATATTGACATACCTGATTCATTCCATCTTCCGATATGTATCATATAGATGGTCAAGAACAAATTGTGTTTATGAAAATAAACATTAATAATTGGATGCTCACTATGATGGTTTTTATATGCATCATAAATCCCCACAACACTATGGTTAAATTCCATTATGACAATTAATTGTTAAGAGTAAAATAAAAATGGATTTTATATGAATAATCTAAAGAATTAATTGAATATAAATACTTATTCTCCTAGCTAAAATAGCTTTTATCTGACCATGCGGTCATAAACCACTTTGGTCTTTTCTTTATTAATATATGAATTTTTATATCATTCCCTCATTATTTCATCATGTTCAACTATTATAATCATTCAATTATTCATTTTATCTTTGTTGTTATATATAAGATACTTCCTTATAAAAAATCATCATGCTAAATTTTGACTTGAAGATAGCATGGATTCATAAGAACTAATTGTTTGGATCATCTATATAAACTAATTTTACCTAAATGTCTGATCTACCAGAAGGAATATATCTAATAATGTATGATTATATGATAGATGAAAATTGTGAGTATCATGGCCAATTATCATATTCCAAGATATTGGGTAACCAGATGTTAATAGACAATATGATGGTAGTAAGAACCAGGTGACCGTTGGTTACAACGAGATTTTTTATGGAGGTGAACTACATAGGGGAAAAATACTTGAATTAGAGTTTCCAATTTAATAATAATATTAAATTCACTAAATTTTTTAACAAAAATATAATTTAATGTTAGTTGGATTTAGGTGGTGAATTTCTTTGATTGGGAGGAGGGATACCCTGGAGGATTAGATCACAGCTATAATACTCTTTATAGAGATCAGATGTTATAGAAACTAGTTTAACCACCTAGAATCTATTTTATCTGTTATGTTATATTTTTTTGAATAAATTTTGATAAATTATAATAATATTATGATCTATAAACAATATTACTTTATCTTCCCCAATATGGTGTATAACTATGTCCAATCTATGTATAAACTTGTTTTTTTTTGACTCAATTTCTTTTAATCTTTATCATTCCTAATTTCAGGTTTAGTTTTCTTAAAATGTGTATACTTGGGTGCATTTAATTAGGTGAAAAATATATTCTAATTTCTCATACATTAACAATGTGTGCTTATATTCATACTTTGTTTCTTCTTTGTTTGGTTTGAAGGTGTAACATCCTGATGATTATCATAATTTTAATCCATTCCAAAATTTGTATCAAAGCTTTTCTAAGAAATTATTCGGTGGAAAAACGTTATAGAAAGAGATTTATATTTTTCAAACATCTTAATTATACCCATTTCCTTGTATAATAATTTTGGTATGTTTTTTATAAACCCTTTTAACTGTTCTATACATTATAAAAAGTACATTAATTTATATAATTAATTGAATAGTATTAGGGTATGTTCTAGGTGGAAAAGTTGATCAGAAATGATTTTGGATTCTGGAGGATAAATATAGAAGAGATCCTATAATATATTTATCATGATCTTCTTTTGATGGTTACCATATAAGAAGAGATCATTATGGAAGAATGTGAAATGATTAATAAGAATTCACAATTGGTTTCAATGTTCTCGAAATAGTTATTTTTTACTTTATATAGCCTTTATATTCAAAAAATTGAATAAAAATAAAATAAATTATAATAAATTTTTCATTTTTTGACATTACATTAATTTAATAACTTTTAAGAGTATATATTACATTGAGAATAGAATAAAAAATCTCTACTATGATGATCATCCGAAAAGTATATTAAGATATTCTTAATATATTGTTCTATTTTAGGATAATTTTCTTCAATGGGGAAGATAGTATGTTCACTGTTAGGTACGAGTACCCATATAATGATTATACTTCATCTCACGATGTTATGACATGGTAATCTCTATGATGAGAGATCCTAAGAATAAAACTTCTAGTGGAAATTGTACATGTTTTGGTGTAATTTGATATTCCAGTCTATGAGAATTTATTATGATCATTAAACATTTATGTTATTATTTTTCATTCATCCCATGACTCATGCACTTAAATGTATTACTACAAAATATGATATCATATATTCACAATAAATATGGGTGTGTTGCGTGCTTCATGATTGATATGTTAATAATTAATAAGTAAATGAAGGATTTTTCTATAAATATTCATGGAAGTTGATGTCTCAAACCTTTCATTGGAGTGGAACAATCACATTCATTTCCATGGACAAGGGGTATGTAAAAGTTCATTTTACATAGTCGATGAAATACACATTAAACAAATACGTTGATGACACAAGCGTGTAGCCTTTTTTATGATATACTGTGATAAATGGATTATATTACATAGTGAGTGTTCATATTTTGTTTTCTTAATTGAAATATATATTCTCCCATAATGTATTCATTGACCAACTTCTAAAATGTAACCATGTATATTATGAAATCCTATCCAATGACATTGAGGAAGAGGCCTAGAGGATCACACATAAATTATTTCCTATGATCTCATTTAAATATTATTTATTTATGAATTGGAATTATTAGTATTATTTAAAATAATAAATAATAAATATTCAATATTTATTAGTTGATCATAAATATTTAACAAAATATTTATTCAAGAGGAAATTGTTTACTTAAATTTATATTTAACATTTATTTATCTCTTTTTACTGTCATGATAATGAATAAATTATTTTTCCTTAATATCAAATTTATTCAATTACATGAATATTAAATAAACATTTATTCTCCATAAGATGAATAGAATATAGATTTATCCATTTATTGAATGAATAATATTTATCTATATATTAATTTCAATGTTAAACAAATGTCATGTTGTATGAGCGAGAGATATTTTTTCATGTGATAAATATTTTTTTACCAGATTGTAAAATTATATTTATCATTACATTATTTTTCACACAATATTATTTAACATAATAATATTATTATTTTAAATGGAATGAGATTATTTATAGGTTTGATATATTACTAATTTCTTTTTTTAAATGAGTTAAATATTAAACAGTAATCGTAGATTTATGAATATATTTCCATGTAATTTTCTAAGAGGATAAGAATATTAAACAAAATTAATCTAAATATCCTCCTCCACATATATTCATCTCAATGATGAGAATTATAAT
Organism: Viscum album; assembly: GCA_963277665.1. Classification (NCBI taxonomy): domain Eukaryota; kingdom Viridiplantae; phylum Streptophyta; class Magnoliopsida; order Santalales; family Viscaceae; genus Viscum; species Viscum album. Next base: position 2,023,446,398 of record OY728127.1, read on the forward strand.
ATAGAATATACCATCCCCGAATGAATGTAAAGAGTTCTAGGATAAAACTAAAAGTTAATTAGTTGGCTGCTCTAACACCTGACATCTCATCGATGTTTTTTGTTGATCAAAGGAGAATGTGTGGGTCAATGATAGAGGGGATATGAATTGCATTATAGAAAGGTAATGATGAAACAAAAAATATGTTTTAATGATCAACACCATTAAAAAATAATGAACTTGACACTGAGGTAATCTTTCTTCTTTGGTTTTATATTAATAAAAATAAACTTGAAAATAAACTCACATTGTTCTTGTGGTAAAAAATTTAATATTACTGAGAAAAAATTAATTACTTTTGTAATTAATCATCATACACAATGAGTATTATGTAATGCAGTATATGAAGGTTGATTTGGACATATGAAATATTGGCACTTATTCTATTTATTGAACCAATAAGTTATATCAAGCTGGTTATGTTCAATTTGTAGTTATCTTTTGATTTTTGATCTTTTTTTTAGTATTTATTTTTTATTTCTTGAAATTCATAATTTTAATCCAATTTCTTTGATATTTTAATTATTCTATTCATTTAGTATCCATATAAAATATATTTAGTTATCAATTATTTAAAAACAATTGAATTACCCATTTAGTGATTCTATGGATTCTTGATAAATTATACACGAGTATATTGAATGTTTGTTGAAGGTACGCATTATGCATCATAGTACATTACCCTAAAAAAACTAAAAGTTATATGGGTATACATGTAATAATGGAACACATATGTATTAAATAAACTGAACAAGTTTATCGGAACAGAAAATCATTTAGAAGGTAAGAATCCACAATGTGTAACATGGTTACACCATATGTTATCTTAATTATTTTGGTAGTAGAAAATGAGGGGTCAAATACGCAATGTGTAATAGTTACATGATTCATAAGGAATAAAATTCATGGGAAAATTCCGATAAATGGGGTGTAACATATTCACGATCTATGTACCTAAAAAATATCTATAAATAAATACACTCACATTCCCTAGATGTGTATCACAGATAGACAATGAGTAAAAGACGGAGTGTGTAGTTTGATTTACAATCCATGAACCACATCTGTTGGTAAATAAATCTCAAATAAATTTATTACTCTATTAAAAATCATCATAAAGGGTTCTATATATTTTTTATTGATATTACACATCATGTGATTTTTTTATTTGATATTATATTTCTAAAATAAAAATTGTGTATTATATAATAACAAATTTCATGAAAATCCATTACAGGATACATTATTTATTTTCATTAAACAGATAAAAATCAAACATATAGGGTTTCATTAAATTCTTATAGGTATAATTTTTTTTAAAAAAATCTTATAACTTAGAAAAACTAACTAAAAATGTTTGGTAGTTGGAATGTCTGAGTTTTGAACACATAGGGATGGTCTGTTTTCATTAAATTAACTAAAGAAATAAAAAAATTGATTAATTGATTTGAAGAATATAAAGAAAGTGAGGAAAATAAAATGTATGTTAATAGGATATGATCCATGATAGGTTTATTGTTTTTTATGTTTGTGGTCCATATATTTAATTGATAATGAGTTCATTCATATTTTGTGTCAGAATTGGGAATGCATCCATGGGTTTGGTATGCGACAATAATCCTGTAATTGAACATTTGGAATGGTCATCTACCAGTTGAAATCACAAAATGAGGTAACCCAAAACCCTTTTTATACATAAGTAAACATGATTTCATAATGTTCATTTGAAAAATATAAATATTAATTGGTTCAATAAAATCATACGCATCGAATCAAAGATAATGATCATGCAGTTGAAAAAATGATGGAATATATAATCAAAGTTACAACTATACAAAAAATGAAACAAAAATTATCCATAATAGAACCTCACCTTTACATCAAATCACATTCCACATATGGGACTACATTCTCATTCTATGAGTCATTATAATGATTAGGATAGAGACCCATGAAATATTGGTGAAAAAAATAGCAAATCAGGGATCCATGTTTGTGCCACCGTCATCTGGAAGTCCTTTGGTAGTCTCCCTTAGTCCATGAATCTTTTTTTATGGACCTCGGTGGATTTTCATAATCTAAAAGCATCAAAACCTTATAAATGCATATATTTATTTTTTAGTTCCCTTAGAATTTTCACAATGTGTAGGTTTATATGGCATCTAATATACTCCATCAAAATTGTTTTTGTATCATTCTTTATCTTGAACATTCACATCGTGTATATTGTATAAGACATGTGAAGGATTTTCTCATAGATTAATATACCATGAAATTAAAATATTTTCGTAGAAATCTATAGATTAACTCAAATCATGTAATGAAATACACGATTTGTAAATGGATTCCTCTAGTTCCACATCTCTTCTGAATACAAAATTTTCTATTGTTGCACCGCGAAGTGACATGAAGTGTATTTTATATACAAAATTCATTTTTTATTATTTTCTATATATAGGTTGTATTTTATTAGGAAACATTAATCCTTACAAAAAATTCACAAATTTTAAATAATCAGAAATTAAATATAGAAATCAATACATTAAAAACCATTAAATAATTTCATAAAGTTCACATATCATAAACACAATATAATTTTTATGTGTTCTAAGTGTCATTTATTAATAGTTCCTGTTGTGAAATTAAATTACATGTTTTCCTCCTAACATTTCATGTAGCTCATTGTATTTAGTAAGCAAAATGAAAATTAGTTTGAACATTCTCCCATCGGGGAAAGTTGTGTCATGTATGTATAAAATTTAAAATTAAACTACTTTCATTAATTTATCTCTAATGAAAATGGATGGGTATCTCCAAGAAAACATGGATGGATATTAATATAATATGAATTTCTTTATTAATAAATTTTATTGAATAAAGTTTTATCTTAAAAAAAGAATGAATCAAATTGAATAGTATCCAGCTATTTTTTGTTTGCATTGATTGAAAAAGTTGATGATCCAGATCATAGAGTGAGTAGAGTTTTTATGTATTTATTTTTATTAAATTATTTCGTGTGTTTTTGAAATAATTTTATAATAAATAGATTGACAGTCTCTGTGTCATATCTCCCAACCTATTATGTATAGGAATTCATTCCAAATGTTCTTTTATATAGCCCCCTTCTAGAATAATTCACATATGTGGGTAGTATAACTATTAAAAGGAAGTAGCTCCCCAACAAACTCAGTGGGTTTAAAAGACAGTTTCAGTGAATCCAAAACATGGAGATTCACAAGATAGTGGTGGAATTTCATAACCTTAGTGAAAATAGGCTCATATAGTTTTTCCGCTAGGGTTAATGGTTTTTTTCTGATCAATAAAGAAACACTAAATAATGATCATGATCAATACCTAGTTTGTTTATTTTATTTCTTTGTGATGCATGATATATTTTATAGATTCATGGTCATGATCTTAAAAATAAATAGATTAATATAAAAATATAGAACTAAATTAAATTGACTATGCATAAATATTTTATTGACACAAGGTTAATGACTTATCTAATATCCACATAATATTAAGACTATATGTAAAAACATAAAATATGAATGTCTACACATACTAAAAAAATACCTTATGTTAATATTATGTTGTTATGTATTATATTATTTAAATTAATACAAACCATAATAAAGGTGCTAGTTCAAGCCATAGTTGCAGGAAATTTTAATTTTCTAGGAGTCATAACTATGATGATGAATCCAAGTTACCAAACATTTATCAAATTTTATTGAAAAAGTCTGTTCAATGAAAATTTAGTGGCAATTATTGAGGAATTATGAGTCATGATTTCCAAATTAGAGATCCCACTCAACAGAATGAGAAAAATTAAGCCCACTATTGGAAGGATTTCATAACTAAAAACATAATTATTTTTTATGGTCATAATGTAGATTATAAGGATAAAAATATGGATGTTTTCTACTAGAATGACCCTATGACAAGACATTAAGAGTGTGAAAACAATGTTCCTCAATACAGGATAATATAGTGGGAGTTCTAATTTAATATAACATATAACGTTTCACAAAAACTTATTATAAATTAATGTATTTATAATATTATTTTAAATTGTGGTAGAGTAATGTAAATTTCATCAACCATATTAACCCTATGACCATTTCAATAGAAATAACATCTCTTAACTAGAATTAGTTTTCATGAATGATTCAAACACATAGAAGTAATTATACACAATTAATAAAAAACTTATATGTGATAATCCTCAACATTATATCCACACACTATAGTGTAGAGTGAGGAATATTTTTCAATTAATGAATTTAAAATGAATAGTGTGATATATGTGTAGTGATTAATGCTTTTATCCCAGTCCATTGAACTCATAAAGTCACATGAGTAAATGGATTTCTATAACATGCTCTAGCATCTCAATGATATTCATCATGAGAGATATATATGGGAATAGTATGATAACTTAATGAAAGGCTTCCTAATGAAAAACAGAGAAGGTGAACCAGTTGGGAATCATTTAGTGAAATTTATTGGATACATTATCTAACTAGATGTTCTGGGTTTGTGTTAGCTGATGTATTTCACTTCGACTTTTTTTCTTTAATCACTCCCTCTAAGAATATAAATATTTTTTATAAATTTTAAATGGATCAAAATAGAAAACCATCTCCATGATCTGATCACTCTACTACACCATTTATACATAGTTATAATATATGAATAGATATTAGACATTATGATGAATAATATTAAGGGCCTAGTGTATAACTCTATGACTAATTCTATGTATAATGTTTCTCCAAAATTCCCATCCTATATGTAAGGGATAAATAGGAAGGTAAATAAACATGTCACCATGTATTTTTCTAGAGTAAATAAAAGAAAATGGATGAAATGTTCCATAAATGAAAATAATAAGGGGGGAAAATATGCTTGTTAATTGTTGATAGTAATTTATTTATTCATCGAATTGGTTACATGATGAAATATTATATTCTAAAATATTCCTTCAAATACAATAATAAAGTTGGTTGCATATTATTTCCCATGGTGAGGTGGATCTACGAGCTATAAACAGAGTTAGAAATTATATTATGGATATTGGAGATGTAGCATTACATTTTCTATTGAAATGATTATTATTTTAAATGATTATTATTATGTTCCATTAGTTATAAAAACATTATTCACATATCCCTATATGATACATAACTATTTAATTTCATATTTTTGAATATGTGTTTCTTATTATAGAAATAATGAATTTTTTTATTGTAATATATTTTTGAATGATGATCATTATGTATGGGACTACAAAAACCATGCCACAGTAATACATAATTAAAACTGTTCACATGATTCATATGTAACCCAACTATGTTCTTACCAAATAGTTTATATAACTGAAATGAATATGGACATATTACACCAAGATTGATATTTTGATTCATTTAAACTAAAACCCCATGGTGTATGTAATGAATGTTTATATAGAAATATGGAAGAATAACAATTTAGTAGGGAGTTTGAATGGTTCACAATGCTTTTGGAGTTTGATAATATTATTGTGTGGAGACTGATTCCAGTTAAATTCAGGTGTGGGAAATCATACCTCATTACATTTTTGATGACATTAGAAGATATGGTTATTCATATTTAATGTTGTATATGATATATTACATTTAAAAATCCATGGAATATGGGATTGAAATTAAGAACCATCATGGTAAAATGATTAATAAAATATTCTTAAGAAACTTTGGAGAATATCTTAATCAATTTTTCATAGATTATTGTTGAGGTTTTGGGATTTTATCTTAAGTCAAACTTTTTTGTTCACCATAATGTAATAGTTTATGTGAAAGGATGAATCAGACCTTGTTATTAATCATAAGGTCAAGGATGATTCATATGTTCCTTCAATTATATATTTTTTGGATACACATTTCAGGCAGTAATATAGATAATTAATCAAGTACATACTAAATTAGAAACACAAATTCTATAAGATCTTTGGTATAAAATGTAAAAATCAGTTGTTTCATGTATGAATGTGGGGTTTAATGCATTTATTATAGTCATTTATGGAATGAAAAATTCTCTCATAGGCGCATAGTGTATATTATTATTGTGTAAAAAGAAAAATATGAAAAATTACCAATAAATCCCTACAAATATGAATGTTTTCTATAATAATTGACCAAACATTCATAAATGGGATTATATCTTTCAAAAATATACAGAGAGAACGATATACTTTGATGAAACCGTGGATCAAGATACACATGAGTTAGAATATGAATAGATTCTATAAATAGGAATAGAAGATAATATTGAAGAAACATAAGTATAATATAGGAGTATAAAAGGGGTTAAAAAACCAAAATAGTATGGATTTTGTATCTCTAATGATGTCAACTAATTATTTGTTGATAATATTGAACCTATAAAATAAAAGGAAGTAGAAAGTGGAGTAGAATCATACATGTGGATTGAAAATATCATATACAGTTTTATAAACAAAATTCTTTTATTAATCTTAATTATGAACTATTTATTTAAAATAATGAATAAATATTACTCTATAGACCTAGATGAACTATTTTTTTGATAAAAAATATTAAATAAATATTTATTCATGATGGAATTATTAAATTAAATGGATATATAATATTTATTTATCTTTTATTATTCATAATGTAATAAATAAATATTTATTCACTGATAATTAATTTGATTCTTTTAAAAATATTAAATTAATATTTAAAATCAATCATAGAAGATAAAATTTAATTGTTTGTATGTTGAATTAAGAATATATACATATATATTTAATTTATTTTTGAAAAAATGATGGGAAAGATAAGGGGACCATAACATGTTTGATGATAAATATTTATATATTAGACTATAAAATAATATTGGTCATTGTGTGGGGTTTCATATTTTAAGATTAGTAATAATAATAATAATATTTATTTATCGAGAATGATGTTCTTGATAGGTTTGATATTTTATTATGTTAATGTTTTCAAAAAATTAAATAAAATACAAAACCCCAAATCTATAGATAGACTATTTTTTCATTTTTGAGGAGGTTATCCATAGTTTAAAACATTCCTCTTAATACTCTCCTTGTATTATCTTCCTATAAAAATTGGTAAGAATAAGATATATTCCATCAACCAAGAAGGAACACAAGGAGAAAATGATGAACAAAATATGATGATCAACCAGCCATGCCAACACCTAACGTGTCATGTGTTATTTTTTGAGGTCAAAGGTTCACATTTGTATAACCACCAGAGAGGCACTACTTTGGGTCCGGAAGACACAATATTTATACTATTATCCGATTTTAAGGATAAAAAAATTAATTAACAAATAACATATGACTAATGAAATCATTTTTATATTGTATTAAATTATTTATAAATTAACCTCCAAAGATTATCCATTGGTTATTGTGAAAATATTTGTAAATTTTATTTTGAAATATTTCATTAGTTATTGAATTCATCATCATGAACATTTCTATTTATATGTTGGGTTATTCAAAGTTTGGGTTAGCCATAGTCCCAATTTTTTTTCATAGTGTATGAATCCCAAAATCATTAGCGTTGACCTAAAATCCATTATTCGGAATTGAGGAATATAACATATGATAGGTGAAAAAATTATAACTTATAGAGACTCTCACTAACATGTATGAGAAGACAACCATGACAGATTTGGTATTTTTTTGGAAAAGGTTATTCAATATGAGAATGTTTATAGGAAAACTTGTTTATGACCATATAAAATATTTCAATAAGAACTAGTGTTAGTTAGAATTATTCCAGGTAAATTTTGAGGATCTAGAGTGGGTTCTATTAAATCAATCATCAGTCCTAGAATAATGGGATGTAGTGGTGACCCTTGTGATTAAGAAAGAAAAAAAGAACTCATGAAGAAAAAAATAATTGTTGTTTGTATATTATCCTGAATGAGTGAATTATTCAAAAGGTGATCCATGAATCTTCTAAGATTACATATTGCATAGAATGAACAAGATATTTTTCAACCAAGAAGAGTCGATAAAAATCAGAATGAGGTATAATTTATACCAGGACTAATAAAGTGAATGGAAGTTATTTATATTTGAATATTGAGAATAAATTTCACATGAGGAATGTTATGAATAAGCAAAGGGTTAATTATAATAGATATTATTCTTGTGGTGTATCTATAAATCCAATATTAGAAGTTATGGGAGATCAACTACTATATGATACAATCTCACTTGATCTTGTATTATTTACCATGTAACTTCATTTTAATAAATATATAAGAGATTAAGTATGTTTAATTATACTTCCAAATGATTATGAAATGTTAATATTGTGGTTGATGAAGCTCCATAGATAGTTGGATAGGGTTAAATTTCATTTCGGGAATAGAATTAATGTTTGTTAGTATATAAATAGAAGTGATACATACAATGATAATGGAAGAACCTAATTTTTTATGGTTTAACAATGTAAAAAATGTATGTATAACCTAGAGTAAATTATGACCATGGTGGTGGATAAATGAGTTAAGGATGTAATATTTTACATCATGAGATATTTGGATAGTGTAATGCATTATGATAAGTTAAATTCTCTTATATCATGGAGTGAACATCTTGGAATCTTGAGTGTGATGGGTATAAAAGATCAAGTCACAAAATGAAATCTAAACATAAAATGAATGAATAATGAAACATGTGACGAATAAATCATTACAATATAGTCAATGGATTCATTTTAAACCAAAGGAATATAACAAAATTAATAGTCTGAGATAGAATATATTGATGTATATGTATTAACAATGGGTTTTTCTCATAAAGGTTCAATATTATATATAATATTCTTTGATTATATGGCATAGAAGATATAATTTTTAGATCAAGATCAAGTAAGATGTATTGAAAACATACAACTAATGGATATCCATGGTAGATAATGATATTAAATGATTAATAAAGTGCTCATAGATTGATAATGCTTGGTAGTACTGATTTATAGAGGTAATACTGTTCTACTACTGGAAGGGAATATTGTTTGAGAAGAAAATTATAGTTATTGTAGAACAAAACACATTTATAAAGAGGGTGAATCTAAAGTTTTTAAATAAGTGGAGAATCCTATGAATTCCTATTGGAATATTATAGGAGCTTTAGGTGAATGTGGTGAACTGTGTTTCCTAATTTTTTAAAATGAGACTCTCTTCTCCATTGGGAAAAAATAGATGATTTTTTGTATTTTAAAGGTCTATTTAACCAATTTAAGATTTATTAGATCAGTTATCAACATATAAATTAATTCCAATCAAATGAAAAATCTTGATGTTATTCCCTACACAGGTTACTTTATAGGGTATATAAATGGAAGACATTCATTTTGATTGTGGCATAACAACATAATGAAATTGGTTAAAATTATAAATTTTATATTCAATAAATAGATATTTTGGAAAGAAAAAAATGAATAGGAGATTAATGGTTTGATAAAAATATCATGAGTAGCTACGGTTAAACTATATAGACATCAAAGTGTTATGAATGCTATATATATTTCATGAATTATAGTATTTATAGAAACATGATATTTTTTTAGGATTTTCTATTTTGATGTGAACTTCTTATACTATTTCCATGCCAAGGATTTATTAAAAGGCAATGAACTGGTGAATCTATATGATGATAATTGGATGTTGAACCTTCCGAAGTATTATTTCTAGAATAAGAAGAGTTATATGGTCTGATAAATAGATTAAAAATGAATCAAAACAATGTGAATTGATAAAAAAATTATCTTTTACTATTTTCTACTCACAGATGATGAGGGAACAATGAGACCATAAGAGGTTTTGAATCTGAAATACTCAAAATTGTGGGATTTATTAATGACTACTAAAATTGATTCCCTATACATGTATAGAATATTGAATGTAAAAATAATAATACTAGTAATAATATTGTTTACAATAAACTGTTTTATCAACCATAGGAGGACATAGATAAAGTTGGCGTAATAAATGAAGTATTTTCACGAAAGTGATTTTATAAATGGATTGTATTGGAATTTCCATGATTTTTTATTTCATAGATAAAAAATTATAGTTATAACATTATTTATAATGGTTGCAATGAAATTAATTAATTGGTAGTTGCTATAAATGAAGAATTATTTTCCTCAGAGGGATATAAATAAAGAAATTTAAATGGAGTAACGAAAAGGTTTTGTTGAAAAATTTATCGCAAATCGTGGGTGAAATCTAAAGCCCATACTTTATAGTTTTAAGTAAGAATGAAGACCAGTTTATTAGATTATTAATTATTATAAATTTAAATGGAAATTTATCTTGATAAATTTTGATGATTAGGTTTTTAGGGAGACTTTTTATAAAGAAAACTTCATAATATTACCTATTTATATTGATGATATACTAATTATTGGTCTGTTTAATGATAGAAATAATGAGTTATAAGATTAATTATATACAATTTTTTAGATGTTGTATATAATAATGGATAAATGGATGTTGGATATGTGGATTTTATGGGTCTTATGTTTTGAAACAATATTCTAATTCCATTCTAACAATATCTATAAGTAGATGGAGAAATTTTGAATGAGTATGGTGAAACAAGTAACGACACATGTTTTTTTTCATTTAATGTTGAAAAAAGACGAGAAACCATTGGAAAAAACTTATAAGGTAGATATCATGTAAATAATTCCATATCAATTATAAATTTGATGATTGATATATATATATTTTATATGATTAGTTTTAAAATTCATAGAATATTTTGAAAGAGAAAACTAAGAAGTGGAAAAGTGGATCCTCCTGTATCTAAGGGGTTCTATAGGATGTTTTATTTTCCACAAAATATATTAATTTAAGTAATATTTATTAGATTAAAATTTTTATGGATATATAAACACTCTGAAGATCACCATGTGAAATTTATTCAATTTTTAGAGCATGTTTTTGAATTTTATTTCAATGATTCAATATAAGGTTTCACATTTCAAAATGGATTTTGTGTAAAATGATTTATTGGAAGATGAGAAGTATATAATTTGGCTATTTAATGTGTTATAATATCTCATAATAATGAATAATGTTACATTTTTTATGTGATTCCAAAATTGAAATTGAAGTGGATAAAAATATTCTCTTTTATTCTATGATAAATCTTATTTAGTTAAAATTTCAATCTATTTGGAAGTTATTGCTGTAAAAAGTGTTGAATATATAGATTACAAATGGATTTGGGAATCTAGTAAAAATGATTACAATAGTTTTAGTTATTGACGTTTTGAGTCAGTTCTTCACCTCATATGGACTGGGATAATTAGATACAAGATGGGTGTACCATATGACAACAGAGAACATTTGAGGAATTGAATAATCATTATGGATGTTGATAAAGTGATTTTTGGTGATTCTTAAATTTTATTCCCATATACGAACTTATTCATTTTCACTTTGACAACCAATTTATTGGTAACCTATAGATCAATGAAAAGGAGTGAATATATTAATCTATCAACTAATACTTGATAGAAATTATGGAGTGGTGTGAAAAATTTAGATATTTGGATACATGTTAGAAAACATGATGATAGATTTCAAAAATTGGTGATCAAAAGTTACCCATAGGTTCATAATGGATGTGGAGTGAAGTAGTGAAATTAAAATTTCTGATAGTTTATTTTATAAATATAATCGTAAACTCTAGATATTTTTGAAGGAGTTTAATTTCCAAAATATTTGTGGAGTTGATGAGGTGGATGTATTTGAACATGTTGAGGTATTCCCTTGATGATCAAATATCAATTGTAATACTCTATATGGGTATTAGAGGATATTAAAACTAGTTTCACTTATCATACCCAACAATATTTAGTAGGGTGTAAAAAAAATTTAACGAAAATTTAAAAAAATGTTATAATTATTAAATTCCAGAATAAATGTATTACATTGTTCCCCCATGGGTTTCAACTAATTCAGAACAATGTAAAAATTTAGGATGCTTTTTTTACCCAGGTTTCTTTTAATCATTATCATTGGTAAATTATTGTTTTCATTATTCAAAAGGTATATGTTATGGTGATGTGTCTTATGTGTGGAGTATCTTATATGTTCTAGTACATCATCCATGTAAATTATTTCTTAAAATTTATTTCATCCTTGTATATTATGAAGGAGTAAAACATGGTTGTTCATAATAATTTTCATTAGACCCAACATCAAATGGAAAAGATATTTTTATTGGAACTATGGTACTATTATTGTTAATCAGTAATATTATATACCTATACATTTCAAAAAGATCCAATGTTATTCTACATGATTATTTTAGCTCACTATTTGAGAAAACAACATAGCCACTCCAATTTGGTTGGTTAGGTTTAACAACATTATATTTCACTTCATAATTTAATGGACACTTTGAATTAATGAATTGTTCAAGTGTGGGATCTAATTAATAATACAAAGCCTTGGGAATTAGAAATCCTATTTCATTAAAAATAAAACCACCACATTCACCATGTTATATATTATTATAATATATTAAAACAATATAGAAATGTAATCCATGAAAAAAATATACAACTATTTCCAAATCATAGTGGGATTAAACCCATTAATATTATTGACCATACAAAAAACATTCACTGTGTTTTTTTATTGAATCTAAACTCTATATCAATGTTTCACAAGTTACAGGAACCATATCATGAAAAAAATATGGAATATCTATATATTATAGGATAAAATGGGCTTAAATAAAGTAATTTTGAAATGGTTTCATTAGGACCATGGATCCCTTTAATTGAATATGAGTGGAAAAATTCCAACACAACTTTTATTTAATACTCTAAAATTTATCAATAGATTTTACCATAACAAAATAATAATAAACAAATTATATGTTCAAATAAATTGTTCTTCCCATTTTTATAGAACCAATTTCACTATTGATATGAAACATAGAGATAATGTGTGCTAATAGACAAATAATTTTCTAAATCAACATTCCACATGTGAGGAGATACTTCCATTGTAAAAATGTTTCCCTAAGGGATATATTTGAATATATTTTTATCTTCTACAAATTCTTCATTTTTTAGATACACACATAAAAAATACTAAAATAATAGTCTCACTATGCATTTTATAATTAATTTCTAGACTGATTCATTTAAACCGTGGGGTTTAATTAGTCAATATCTATTTTCATCCTTTTTATTCAAAATATAGATTTTATTTTTTTTGATATGTAAACACAATTTATTTATTTAATATTTGGAATATCCATAAATCATCAAATGTGAATAGTATATATAATATATATTTAGTTTTTGTGGTTTAGTTTCACCGTGATTCAATTAACATCTATATATCATGAAAAATATTCTAAAAAATTTGATTTTCATATTATACATTCACTTTTCTAATTGAATAATCTATTCCATCACATACGATCTTGAATTAATAATTATAATTGGATGGGAATGTGTTTTGTTGTTAATGTAACCATATTTTTTCAATTGATATTATCTAATAAAAGCCTCATAAAACTAAAAAGGAAAAAACTAAGATATAATTTTGTTCAAAAGTTATGAAATAATGAAAATACTATCATGAAACTTTGATAAAATATCACATGGGATAGAAAACATAAAATCACCCAAATGTAAGTAGGGATTAAAATGATAGATATTATTTAATATTTATAGAGTATTCTTTATTACTCTCACAATATAAATGATTCACTAACACTTTTACTCAATATACTATGACGTGACACTTATCCCAACAATGGTTTGGATTCTTTTTCTTGGATATCTCTAAGACCAGCTCTATATTCCTAAAAAATAACATCAATGATCATCCAAAAATCAACTATTTATCTTTAAATAATTCTATATTTTCCCCACACATCTAATCTATTATATCCACCATACAAAGATGAAATGCTTTCTTGTAATTGCATATTACCAAATAAATCCACTATTAGAATAACATTATTAAGGGGTAACTAAATGTGTTTTTATTTTTATCATTTGGGGAGATATGAATTTGGCTAAATCATGGATATTCATATAGTAATAATTTTAATTCATTTTTTAACATCTGATCTAATATTTAGTCTATAAAAGGTATGTGAAAATTATATTTCATTGTATAACCATTTTAATTTTAGGAGTTAATAGACACCTTCCATTTCAGGACTGTCTATGCAAGAATTAGTTATTTTCAATTTCATTATATATTACATTAATTCTGCTTCTATTTATGAAAAAATATATTGGGTAACACAATTACTAATTATGATGGGAAACATAATTTCATAATTGATAATTTTAACCATCTCTTTCATCAGTATGTCCTTTATAACAAGGGTTAATATTATTTTTAATTACTTTTATGGACTGGAAGCTTCTCTAAAAATATACTTTTCAAATCATGTTGTCAAAATAATTATTTTGATGTCAAAATTCATCTACATATTTAAATAATTTATTTACATCAAAAAATTTCATGAATCCCCACATTATTCTGTAGAGAGGGATAATTTTACTATGATCCTTAATTTGGTTTTATAGAATAAATAAATACTATTTAATGAATTATAGAGTTCCATAAATTCTACCTAGAGTGTATTAACAACTGAAGAAAATATTGGTTAGAAATTCAATTTTTTTAAATATAGACACAACTCTATGATCTAAATATTAGAAATCACCATATACATTTACAAATACATTTCATATATTACTGGTCTTACTCTTATTAATCAAACAGTTTCTCTCATTAGACAATGAATTTTCTATTTCAACATCCAATAATCATATATAAATCCACATAGTGATAATAGAAAAAAAAGATTTTATTTCCATATGAGACACTTCCATATATGGTTTCAAAATATTTTATGTGACTAAATCATCACATACTAAATTAATTAATTTAACTTTATGGACATTAGTTGATTTTTTTTAATTTCATGGAATATTAACCCCAAGACAAACATCATCTTGATAACCTCGTCCATTTCTATATCAATGATATCTTCTAGAAATATTATGTGGAATAGGATAATGATTCTTCGTATTCATCCAGTTCAACATTTGGTAATTGACAAAAAATTGTATACGCCCTTTGGAATTCATATCAAACAACACAGATGGTTCCCATGGTGATGTACTCGGTCAGATAAAATTTTTATCCTCCAATTCCTCTTCTTGTTTCTTGATATATTAATCCTATATGAGTTATATTTGATATGGTGGAATTGAAAATGTATTAGTACCCAAAATGAGATCACTATTGAATTCCATATCTTTCACAAATGGTAGACCTGATAAGTCTTCATGAAAAAAAACATAAACTGTTCAGCCACTGGAGGAAATATATCAAGCTTTACACCTCCATCATCCTATAATAAACAAGAAAACTGGGTTGTGAGCTATCCACATTTCTAAAATTTGGTGTCGGTTGGCCTTCCATAACATTCCACTCCCCATGGTGAATATAATTATGAACCATAAGATATGTAAAAGTAAATCTATTACTGTAAAAATCAATGTGGTCTTGGTACGTGACTACCCAGTCCATACCCATTATTTGGATGAATCCCTACATGTAAATTATAGAGAGATCCCAGATATAATGGAACTCTATTATCTCCAGATAAAATTAATTACCCAAAAAGATATCTCTAAACCATAATCCCAATGGTGTATCTATGTTCAAAACCTGTCTAATAAACTGGTCCACCAGACTCAATCCATTAGCATGTTTTTTGGATTAAAAAGAATTAGAAGAACTAATATCAATTAAAGAACTAATTAATGTAGAATCTACATGAATAGTACATCATACTATCAATGGTCTAACCTCACTATCCACAATTGTAGGATGAATGGAATGAAACTATCATTACACTCTTCCCTATCCTACATTGTGACTCCTTTGAGATGCGCCACTCTATTGATATAGTCATGCTTTCCTAGAATCATCACGTCCACTACCTCTACCACCAAGGATAGTAGAACTCCAAATGTTAGACTGATATGGTAAAGAAGACCCACTACCAAGACCATGGTTCATTCTAGATCCTCCTACCCAAACCGTCTATCTTGAGGTTCCTACACAACCTCTGTAGATGGACAATATTTCTACATAGTCAACACTCTAATGGTGGTCAGGGAAAATGTTTACGAATGTGTCCCGACATAACACAATGGTTGAAAAGAACATGGTAATTATACTAAGTAACAAATCCCCTAACCACCCAATCATCTTACCACTAATCTAGATAACATTATCATATCGACTCTTCTAGATCTTAGAAGATTCACCACATGATTTTCCAGAATAGACCACTTTTCTACCACTGGAAGACTCTTTCATGTTCCCATCTGTGATGAGAACTAGATTTAACACCTCAAAATACTTCTGTAGCATGAAGATATTCATTTGATACTTAATTTAAGACATAGGACCATCATGAGATTGGTTTGTTAAATTAGCCTCAGCCACTTCCAATGATGGAGTAAAGTTCTAAAAATATGTTATGTGTCTTGTGTAGTCCACAACATACATATTCCCCTGAGTCATTCTTAGGAACTCAACTTCCCTCTCATTCCTGAGCATCTATGAATCAGAGTTCTCCAAGAAAATCACCTCAAAGATCATGCAATCCATAGTCTCCAACTATCCATTCAAATTCTGAATTTTTCACAAACTCATTACCTTAACATGTAACATATAATCCACAAACTTTACTATCTTCTTAGAATGATTCTCAAAGTGGTCATGCGTTGTCTTGGTAGACTTAATCTAGAACTCATCTCCCTAAGGTCCACCCTCTCTAAGAAACGTTAGAGGGTGTTGTAACTAGAACTCCGTCTTCTGGTCAAACTATATTTCCCCAACCCACCCTCGGTCTCTTTCCATGAATTTCATGAAGCTATAAATGTATTCTAAAAAAAATTCCCCAACATCCTTACCCAAAAAAATCGGTGCCTCGGTGCCACTACTGGATGATAATCCCAAACCATGTATTTTTTTTATCATCTCAAAAAGATTCACCTTGCAAGAATACTCTCTATAATGAAAAACACTCACCTTAGGACACATTTTTGATATTCAACATGTTTATGTAAGAGGGAAAACAGTGATTCACAAATATTCTTCTCCCAAACCCTCACAACATGGTCAAAACCAATCAACTATCACTACTCTAAAACATCCTACACATAGGTCATAGTTAACAAGGGTAAAAATATTCTCATTATTCAATATTTTTATTTAGATAACCAATTTTTATTATTTTGTATCAATTTAACAATTTCAAATTTCAACTTCACATTAGGCCACATTTGTCATTTTTATTTTATAATCAAGGAAAAATAGTTCATGTTCAACAACTTTCCCAAAAACTATTTTCCCATGCGTGCCTAATGTTATGCATGTCACTATAACCATATGTGAAAAAAATGATGAATGTAAACTCAGATCTCTTGAGAAACTAGTCCATGAGTCTAATACTAATAATTTTCAGAAATAATAATCACATCACAAAAAAAGTGAATCACTCAAAGTGGAAAAATAGTAAAATGTAATTAAAATAGCAATAATAAAAATCTCAACCTGGGTACTTGGGTTTCCCCCCATACATGGGTATGAAACATCCATGCAAAACCTCATAACTAAGGACATAATCTTCCTTGTCTCCTATAGAACATTCCCAAATTGTAATACAAAAGAAAAGGAAATAAAATTGGGCTACAGTACCACATAGTGACATCATGGTCAGGGTTCCATTCACCGATGCCCTGAGACGGACAACCACATGACCTCAGCAATGGCACCTATACTGTAGAGTCTACCAACTAGCCATGAGGGTTTGGTAAGTTGATCATGGGGGGACTATACCCACTTTTATTAGAGTAGGACACCATTAGAAATAAATAATCAATATTAGAAAAACATATTAAAATAAACAATAGCTATATCTCAAGAAAATATTATTAGGATATATAATATACAAAAAAATATAGAAATCATTCCATGATATTGTATGTTTCATGTTCTTAAAATGAAAAGCCAAAAAAAATACATTGACAAATCTAAGTGGCCCACAAACCACATTCAGTTCCCTCAACCATGCTCCATCACGACTCAACCATATAACATTGGTCTTTTACCCTCAATCTATCCTGCATCCATGAAATCTATTCGAGTTCCAATTTGGTAACCTAGGTAGGGTCTGATTATAACTCAATAGTCTCCACCAACTGTGTTTAAAAAAATCATGTCCATAACAATTGTATGTAGTTATATAAATAAATTTTTATAGTTAATAACTAAATAGTTATCATATTATCATTTAATCATTATTAAATCTCATGGACCACTTGGTTCTTGAGGAAATTCATACCTCAATTCATTCTATAAGTTACACAAGGTTTGAACGATGTTACAAATTCAATTGAAATTTCATTATATCCCATGGGATTGCAATATTCATTTCACATCATTTTAATAATTTTTTCCACTTAGAACCATAATCCAATGTAAATATTTTGAGTGTTAAATGACAAGGGTTGCTCTCGATTAGTATTTAGAGGTTTATTCCATGTTTCACACCATTTATCATTCTTGGGTGTAGAACACCATGTCTATCACCATGTTTATCAATAATGAAATTATATCATGGGTGTGGAATGATAGGTCTAGAACCCCATTTCTCAGTCATATATATGTGTTAAGGGCATAGAAAATTTTGTCTATCACCAAATTTCCCAATCATAAATATGTTTCATAAAATATCACATTATCATATGTATCTCATTGTCACATGCTTTCACATTGTCACGTCAACCATGATAAATCAATACTAATCTTCTTATCAAAGTTAAATGATGAAAAATTACATTAACTGATTTACTAATTAATTAATCCAATTCCATTAATTCATTCAATAGTTAATTATCCATATCTATCACATTAATTGATTCTCCAATTAATTAATCATAAATCATTAATTAACTAATTCAATAATTAATTAATCACAATATATCCATTAATTAATTAATTAGTTAATAAATCATTTAGAAATCTTAAAATATACTATTTAATTCACCTACTAATTATTTTCAATTTATAGTTAAAATATTATAGAATTTAATAATTTACTCAAAAATTAATTATCCTCAATTACCCAATTCAATAACATGATAATTAATTGATCAATTAATCATCCCAATTCCATAGTTCTATTATCCAATTAAATACCCAATTCTTAAATTGATTAATTAGAGACATTACATAATTAAATTTACAAAATTCCATTTTCTAAATAAAACCTACATATTCCAAAAACACATACATGTATTTGATATCAAGACTATGATATTTGAATAACAGACCACCTACCTCATTTAGTTGAAGAGAGACTGACCATTAAGAATCCCTAAAATTGAGCAGCACAATTGCATAGATTGAGATCATGATCTAAAACCCTATATCAAGATTAAACAAAAAATGGATATCTTAATTATTGAACTAGATCCAAAATCCTAGATCTAGAATAATAAAATCTAGATTGAGATATTAAAAAATAATGAAATAACTTCCAACCAAAACAATGAGAGAAGAACAGAGGATGAATAGGAGGGAAACAAGATAGGATCCCCAAAACTAGATGGATACATATCTTTAATACCTGATTCAAATAATTATTAAATGAGGTATTAAAGGATTATAATTCATCCCAAGATGTCTAAAATCATTTTATAACACTTAGGGTTAGATGGGGGTCAAATAGGGTGAGTTTTGGGGAATAGGGGATTTAAAATCTATATTTATAGAGACATTTATTCCCATGCATGGTTTTCTGGGTAGGGCCACATAGATTTCCTTAAATTCATGCCTAAACTGTGAATTTTTTTATTTTAGGGGTGCACAATTACTTCTAATGAGGAAAACAATTAGATAAACCGTGATCGAACTGTGAAAATCCCCACTATCCAATGTTGCACGGTTTGCTGGGCTGGGCCGCACAGTTTTCCCTAACCATGTGCTAACCGTGAACTTCAATAATTTCTAAATTTTTCTCAAATTTTCTCCCAAACATACCCCAAGACAAAATCAGAGTAAAAATTACACAATGTTAAAAAAAAGATTACCTATATGTGAGCTGGGGACAACTCTAAAAAATCCATAGATCTTACTTAAATAGTTTCGACAACAATTTTAACAAAAAAATGATGTTTTTACAATCATTAGTATGTTAGGATAATTTGAGAAACCTTTTTATATTATAAAATATCTATTTTAAAGGTTGATATATAATTATAAATATTTTGGTTTCAATTACGAAACAAATAATTTGATTTTTAAAATAGAAGTTATATTTTCCATAAACATCTATTTATAATACATTATATAATTAATATTTTTAAAATATTTTTTATATATATTAATAATTAAATAAATAATGGATTTGAAGAAAAATAATAATAAGAAAAATTTTTATAATAATGATTATGTTAATTTTAAGCATAAAGGATATATTATTTGGTTGAAAAGTATTAATAATTGTGAGAACTAAAATGGTTGAAATGAGTAACCCTAGTAGTAAATGGCATTATATGTTTATAAAATGTTTCTAATTCAATGGATGAGGTGTGGATAAAAATTATCCACTAAAATATACAATATTTATCAATTTTTTAAATAATTTCCTTGATATAGGGTTTGGATTATTGAAAAGTTTTGGGTATTGAAAAAATAGCATATGTTTTACTTATAAAAGGGGACCTACTCTCCTCACTTCCAGTCATAAAAAAACCATTAGGTCACAGAAAAAAAAACTACTCAAAAACGTTATCAAATTTCTTTTACTTCTTAAAAATGTCATAATCTACTAAAAATAAGCTCTCTAAAAGGATTAACCCCTTTCATAAAAGAGATAATCCAAGAAGGGATGAATATGTTTCTAACCACACGTTCTTGTTAATATTTATTTTTTTATTAAATACATATTTTTAAAATTTAATTACATCATATAAAAATTATTAATTCACTACACATTTTATATTAAAATTATATTTTAATGATTGTATTATAATTAACCACCTTTTCCCACTAACATTTAGATAAATGAAAATGTGAATCGTGGATGTCTTCAGACAATCACCTCCATGAGTAAAAACATTCATTTTTTCATGAATAACATTGGAGGATATTTTTTAGGGTTGGTTTTGAAGAATAAATATTATTTTTAAGATATTAATAATGTTATAATATTTAAAAGTTAATATAAATATAATTATTTTAAGGGTAAAAAATCATTATAAAATTAGCTATCTTTTACAAATAAACAATGAGGAGAAAAATTTATTCATATTGTGAAATTAATTTGTGTCCATCAGTTATTTTACTAATTTTTTATAATTATAGTATATAAAAATAAGAAATTAAAATGATATCCAAATTCCATAGGTTTAATGATACTGTCTATTTACCAACTAATAATCATCCGCCAATCATGGTATGTTCATGTTTATGTCTATTTGATCACCTACATGAAAAGTGTAATGAAATTATATAATGGATTATTATGAAAATAGAATTAATTTAATAATATAATTTAAATATTTAAATAATCATTAATTTTTTATTTTAGAGGATACGCAAATATATAACACATTAATTAAGAAAATACCCATCATAGGTTGTACATCACAGGGAAATGATCTATGTTGATTTAATCATATAGGATAAAGAATAATGTACTCATGAAAGTGATTTTAATCTTAAAAATAATTGTAAATAAGAACTTCTATTAAAATTTATGATTTATTAAAAGATAACCTTGAAATAATAATAAATAATGACACTGATCCTATGAGACTGGTGTAAATTGTTAAAATTAAAAACACTCTAAGTGAGAATATAGGAAAAAAACGAACTAACACACACACACATATATATATATATATATGAAATGACTATCAATTTGGAGAATAAATTTTTAAAGTTATAATTCCCTTTTTTAGTTATATAATTTATATATTTAATTTAATTAGTCAAGATGTTTGGTTTTAGTTTTGAGTGAATCATGATCATATTAAGGGTTTTCGTATCCCATTTATCTATTTGATAAAAAATTTATTTTATGAAAATAATTTATATTTTCATCTTTATATTTTTAATAAAAGATATATTATATCAAGAAATAACTTTTATTCAAGTTAAATTTTGTTTATTTAAATCTCTATGTTTTAAGACTTTTTTATTTTAAATTATCCTAATGTTATAAGGTATTCATTTTCTCAAATTAAATTTCATTAGACAAATTATTTAATTTTTTCCTTGATACCTTTAATATGAAATTAGTAATTCCTAATAAATTTATTTTTCTATTTTAAATTGGTTTTATGAGAAATAGTTTTTACATTATTTATGCTTCAATTAATTTAAAATATATAGAACATGAGATCTATTTGGGCCAAAATGTTACTCAAACCATAACAGTTTCATTACCAATATTATATTTAAATCATGATTTTTTTAAGGATAATAAATTTTATGAAATTTTCTTTATCTATACAACATCTCATAATATTTATTCTATAATTATGAAGTTCTATATGTCACAACACCTTTTCATTTCCCATTTCTTTATATTTCAACTAAAGTGTTTCTTTTATGTGAAACCGACACCACATCTTTTTTTCAATTAGAAACAACACATTTTTCATTTTCCTTAATCACTGGATGCTTAAAAACATCATTTTCTATTAATTAATAATTTATTGGGGTTATTCTATATTACCTTATTTTATCTAAAAAGGTTTTATTTTTTTACATTTCTTATGGTACATTTTCATCAGATTATAACATGATTGTCATTCTAAAATTTTTCATATAAACACCACCTTCCTCTATCTTAGTCATTTTGTATGATAATTCATTTTTAAATCATTCAGGGTTTTTAATGGGGAATTTTATTATCATTTATCTATAAAATTTTCCTATCTAAAATTTTTCCAAAAAAGATCATGGATTATTTTTATTTCCTATTTTATTTTTATTAATTGTTTAAAAATTACTTCTATCTAAATATATATCCATTAATATACGTTTTCTTGAAGAAGAATACTATTAAAATATAATCATCCACCATCTTTATTTGGATTATCTATGTAATGTCCTTATCTTTTTGAAGAATGTCAAATTATTTAATTTTTCATTCATAATCACAAACAATGTATAATTATAAAATTTCACCCAAATTATTTACTTCATGAGTACCTTATTCACGATTTATTTGATTGAATGATTGTATTTTGTATTCTATACATTGATTTATTTGATAAAATTATTTTACTAATTGTATAACATTTATTTATATAATTTAAATACTATATGATGTTTTATTTTGAATGAATGATATTTACCTAGAAAGTTACATGATTTAATTAGATTACCATTTATTTTCTTTATAGTTATCATTTTATGCTTATTGATTTAATTATGAATTATTTAATTATATGAATAAAATAAAAAATTATATGAATCCAACTTTCATTATATTGGTTCCTTATGAAATTATTTAGTTTACAAGTCACAAATATGTATGGATGATGATGGTTGTCGTCTAATATCACCCACCAATTTAGATTTCAATAGATTATATCTCATTAGATAGGAATTCATAATTATATTATAATTTATCGTAATAATTGAAACTAATTTGGTACCTTATTGTTTTTTAAAAGTATTCATAATGATAATGATATGGAAGTTTCACCCCTTCTTGTCATCCTCAAACAGATGGTCAGTTAGAACGAAAAATTAAAACCATATAGGATGTGTTGAGATCTTATTTCATTGATGTCAAAGGTGGTTGAGATCAACCCCATCATCTTGTTGAGTGTTCTTTAAAAGACATATTTCACTAAAAATTTCATTTGAATCCTTATGAAGCCCTCTGTGGAAATAAATAATGAGCTCCAATGTGCCAATATGAAGTTAGAGAAAGAAATTTATTAGTATCTTAGATAACTGAAGAAAAGGCAGAGTAGTTTATAACAATTTAGAAACATCTCAAAAAATATCAAAGTTAGAAGAATCATTATGCTGATAAAAAATAGTTTGATCAATAATTTGAAGATGGTGAGAAGGTGTTTCTATGATTTTCTCCATGGAAGAATTTTCTGAGGTTTGGGATGAAATGGAAACAATACACTAGGTATAATGGTACATTGGATATTATTGATAACATTGGATCAATAGTATATTTCATGGAAATTCCTCTAAATATCTCCTAATTACATTATGTATTCGATGTATCTTTCATGAGGAAGAAAATACCCAACCCTTTATATGTACTAAACACTCAAGTTATACCTATGGATTATGATGTTTCTTATGAGTAATAACTAGTTGAAATTATTGATCATACACAGAAAATTCTATGAACAAGACCACTCACATTGTGATTGTTTTTAGAATAATTCATTGGTTAATGGAATCTATGTGGTAATTTTATATATGATGAGATGTAAGTATCCACATTTTTTTGTATCAAAATGACTAATTTCAGGGGGGTAATTTCATTTTAAGGGGAGTAGAATATATCACCACAGGTTTTTATGATCCCATTTTTAAATCTTTTAATTTTTCATTTATTTATTTCATTTCAAGATACAGAAAGTTATGTTTTCATTATATGATACACCAAGATAAGATTTCGCTACAAACAACATTGGATTAGATTGTGTTACATGCGATTATGAGTATCAGTGAAAAAATATTTCATTATCTTAATTATTTAAATGGGATAGTTATATACTATATTGTAAATATAGTAAAATGATTATAAATAAAAAAATTTAAATATAATTTATAATTTATTCAAATAAATAAATCATATTTTCAATAAGAAATCAATATTTTTTTAAAATCTTTATATATTTGAAAATATTATTTTTCTAAAAGAACAAATTTTTATGACCTCTTATGAACAATAATAAAATTAAATTGAAAAAAATTTAGATATTTAATATCAAAAAGTATACTTCATTTTGGAATTAAAAATTTCAAAAATAGAATTGGGTGAATTTTTGCGGTTTTTTATAGGACCAACTTGTTTGGATGGATAGTGAAAATACCGAATTTTAATTCAAAATTTATTTTCCGTTGAATTTTTCTAAATTTATAAATTATATTAAAAAATGGTTTTAAATTGTAATTATATTAATTTTATATAAAATACAAAAATTTAGTTCATTGTAACCAATTTCACATTTATATTGGATAAAAAAATAAAAATATTTCAATCATTCGTTACGTAAAAAAGTCTCTCTTGTGACAATTATAAATTATTATCTATACAATAATTTATTCCATTACACTCATTAAAATTTGTAAAAATGGAATCCAAATTTTTTATCAAAATAATTCATACTTTATTATATGTTCAAATTAGTCTTTTACGAAATATATTAATGAATGTGATTAAAAAATTATATTGATTAAGAGAAAAAATATTAACAAAGGACTTAACCTTAAACATAAGGAAAAAAATAACCTAGAAACATGTCTGAAATACATTAATTGTTCATATATTAATCATATACTCACTTTTTTGGATCATTATTAGAGAACCTTAGATTGTAAAAACATCAGTGGAATTCCATTTTAATTTTTTTTTATAAAATACCACTCCTCCATCATTATAAAAGGCACTCACCCCTCCAACAAAAAAAACACTAAATCCATTTTTCTCATCTTACCTTAGCCAAATAACCTCTCAAAATCCCTAAATTCGTCCATGAATATATCTTTTTGGTGTAAATTCATATATTAATCGCATTAGTTGAAAATAAAAAGTGTTTACCCAAAGAAGAGGTAACATCCTACATCATGATCATTTATTTTATTTTCATTCTCCACACACTAAAGATGTTTTCTTCCATGATCATATAATAATCTAACCATCATAAATATACTGATTTTTTTATTCTATGTGTTTTACCAACACATAAAATGTAGAGACCCGAAGCTTGACGTACATGGACATTACATTACTTTTGCGGAATACTTAGTACATAACAAAAACACACACACAAGGATCGTAATAGTTTAGTGTCTTTGGAAACTCGGAACGTAGTCTTCTAATCGTGGTGAAAGATCTTCAATATCTCCCATAAAGATCTTCCCTTTTTTTTACCTAAAACCTTTCTTTATATCCTGGGGAAAAGAAAACATAAAAGGGTGAGCTCAAATGCTCAGTAAGGGTATACAAAAGAAAAATCAATCACATCATATTCATAAGAACATAACTTTTTGGAAATCTTAACCTGCAAAAGAGAGCATAATATCTTAACATGGATCAAATCATAGAAGTGAAAATGAGATCCCCATAATCATATCATAAAACTTGAAACTTTGTGGCATGCACACATAATCATGGAAAATCATTTCTTGTTAGTCATGACTCATTGCCAAGACTATCTTAGTGGACAAAGTCCATTTCTGAACCGAGTTCACTCCTCGTTTCAGTCCTGTATCACTGAACCGAAATAACCTTCCATTCCAGCCATGTCTATCTCATGAGATATAAAATCTTTACCCAATGCATTGGAGGGAGATATAGGTCCCACCCATCTTATAATGAATCCTTTCTTATGTGTGCCACATAATCATAAATCTCACATCATCACATAACCCATGTAATAAAAATGGGATTCTTAAACAACATGACATCATAAAACAATTCATATAAGATAAATGAATTCATAAAAATAATTCCATCACAACATGATCAAATCAATTTAATAATAGGGATAAAAATAGAACCCTTTATTATCTTAGATGGAAAATAATTTTGATAAAACACTTGAACTCCATTCTTGAGGAAAATATCCTTTCTTCTTCAAAAACATTTTTCCTTTCACAACATGTCATACAACATTAAAATAAAAGAATTTGATTAAAAATAAACTTGAAAACTTGTAAAGTAAGCTTCTTGGAAATAATGTTTTAAAAATCCATTCATGCCGTATAAGTTGAAAAAAACATTCTTCGTACTTTTGTCGGAAAAGTCAAAAAGTACCTCATACGACAAAAGATTCCTTTCATACATATTACTAAAAACTCACCGAAGGGTAAAAATGGATTTAAAAAATTGTAGGTGGATGGAAATAATATTACATATTAATGAAACATGGATGTGGATGATAAAATACACCCCAGTGAATACTTACGAATAAACAATCTCGGATAAAAATGAGATTGTGATATTTCCCTTACCTTAGGTCCGACTTGCTTTGTAAGTGTCCGAACCTCCTGTATAATGATTTAAATCATGTTATTGACTTATTACAGAATCATATTCATTGTTATGATATCATATATGGTTCACTTATGACATTATATTACCCGTTCTTTTGTAAATTCCATGTTAAAGAAGCGTTTTGGGTAAAATCGTTTCATTTATCGTAGGTGTTTTGACTTGTTGTTCTTGACATCATTATTACTTACATCATGATTTACTTACTTCCAGAATATAAAATATGATTTATATATCATATATATTCAGTATATATATATATATAATAGGTAGATAAATAAAATGAAAAACACCATTCATGGAGATGGTAGTCCGTACGTACGCATGAACGCTGTTTTCCTTTCCTTATTGTATTGAAATGGAAGTAAGTAGATGACATACATATGTATATATATACATAAATCCAGTAGCTTTATAATGTCATATATTTCATTATTATTTCTTATATATACATTATAATCATTCTTAAATGGTTAACATGGAGAATGAATCTCATCGCGTCGTGGAGACGGTATTCCGTACGTACGCACGAGCGATGATATCATTTCTATAAATATTGAATTGAATTGGAGTGGATTATACAATATATCAGAATCAATATGATGTTGTAATAACTATGTATAGTTATTCTTTACACCATTATACCCATCCATGTAAGGTGGTGGTGGAAAATAGATTACACCACGGCGTGGAGACGGTATTCCGTACGTACGCACGCGCGGTGATTTCTTTTTCCGTAGGATGGATAGATGGTGAAATAGGGTTGTTTCATACTTATAATAACATATCAGTATATGAGTGATACTGATGTTATTACTTCATAATGAAACAACCTAAGAAGAAGAAGTGGAAGAAGAAAATAAGATGAAAGAATTGGTAACGGTAATTACCTCTTCTTTGAAGTGCCTCTTTGAGACCTCCTCTTAGGGCACTAAAATTGGTCTTTGAGGAAGACCAGAACCTCTAGGATGTTTCTAGGGAAGTGGAGAGGAGAAATTGGCAGGGGTTGGCCGAGCTTGAGTGCTCAAATTGGTGTGAGGAGGAAGGGGAGGAGGTGTCCTTTTATAGGGGAGGAGAGGGGCACCTTAGGAATATCTCAAAATATTATTTTATTTTAAAGTCAAAATCGGTTTATAATGGTTCCAAAGGGTCTTATTTAGAAGCTAAAGTGGGGATGGGTCGAAATCCTATCAACCAATAGAATTTAGACAAGTTTAGGATATTATTTTAACCTTATCAATTAGATTTAACTCTAAGATAAATAATTTAACTTTTACCATGTCTTTTTGTTTTCTTTCACTATATGGTTAATACACTTACTATAACATGCCAAACGAACCCAAAATTGTATATTATTAATAAATATATCCTTATATAAGTCATTTGGCCGAACCTTAGATTTTTAGGAATAAAATAACAATTAATAATATAATATTTGATTTAAAAACTATTTTGTGTCAATTTTGACACTATTTGATATATGATTTTTGTGAAAGTCATAACAGAATTATATGTTCGAAACAAGTTGATTAAATCAACACTAATATATCATAGTAACCTAGAAAATTAGTGGAATTCATAAAAAATCTCAAATTACATTTATTTTGGTGTTTATAACATCAATTATGTCAATATTTCATTAGTAAGATAATTACTGCATCATCGTTGTGTCATAAATAAATTAAATTATTTTATGTCTAAAAATTACAAATAAAATACCATCATGTAGGAAATCTTTTTAGCTTTCTAATGAATATTTACAATCGAATTTATCTTATGTATAACTCCATATTAAAAATTATTTACTTATTAAACTTTGATTTTAACTATTTTAACCTTTCTTTAAATAAATTAATAATAAATGTCCTAATCTAATCCAAGTGGGCCTAAATGGTCATATTTTATTCCTAAGTTTGTTTTTGGTCGAATTACACTTGTCCAATAGAATTAGGACATGTGTTAGGGTAATAGTAATATCATATTTACCCTTAGTTACCCTATTTACTATTAACCGCGGTAAAAAAAGTAAAAAGTTACTATTCACCAAAAAATTATTTTCATCTCATTGAACCACATTTTAGTCCTTGATATTAACCGTGTCTCTCGGATTTTCGAAATTCCATTCACAGAAGCGGTAAAATTAAGTTTTATACAAAATTCAGTTTTTAACCTACCACTTAGTAGTTTCATTATTCATCAAAAATTGATGTTTTTCAGAACAATGCCAAAATTTCATCCTAAGCTATATTTCATATTCCGAATTCAAAAATGAAATCTATTTTACCAAATTCATAAAATAGAAGTTGCATTAATTAATTTTATAATTAAATACAGCTGTTAAAATAAATAGCGTGTTTTTAGGAAACAATATATATCAAAAGATTGACACTTGATTATGTCTGGTTTAAATGTGAAATTACAACCAATGACCAACATTGTATTAAATTGTAAAAATATATTCTAAATATACATTAAAACCACTCAAATTAATAATTTATCACTATTAATTATTTCGATTAAAAAGGTTGTTTTTAATTATAATTTAGTAATTTTCACTATTCACCAGAATATGAAAGTTATCCGAAAAGTACCAAAATTTCACCTTAGTCTAAATTCGATACTCCGAATCCAAAAATGAAGTTCATTTTGAAAAATAAGATTTACAGAATTTAAAAAGTGGTTATTACTATTCATAACGGCTAGTTTTAATAATATTTTAATAGCATATCGTTGTTTAGTGAAACTCGGTATTGCGTATTACACACGCTATCGAGGAAGGTCGCAATTGCGTGTAATGCAAGGCAAGTCAAGGATGCGTGTTGTGCAAGCTCCTTTTGGTGTAGCGTACAACACAAGACATTAATAAAATTAAAAAGAATATATTTTTTTATAAAATCTTGGGCTGTTACATTCTACCCCCCTTAAAATGAATTTCGCCCTCGAAATTCGTCGGGGTTATAAATGGTTTACTATTTGAAAGTTTCTTTAATAGAAACCCACATCGTAAAAGGGAATACCAAAACTTGGCTTTAAAAACTAAAGTATGAAATGTAACGATTACCCAAATAAACTAATCATTGGGTTTCCACATAGGTGAAAATATGGATATGGAAGAGAAATCTAACCATCATGTTCTGATGGAGAGTGGTAGAGAACATGGCTATGGAAAAGCCAGTAATCACAAATCCATAAATTTGTGACGATCTAAGGTACCATCTGATTCATCAGGTATAAGAGAACTAGGAAAACATTTTTGGTTTTCAAGACCATTTCTCTAAAGTTAAAGAATTTGAATTAGAATAAATACTTACTTTATTTTGGTACAATCTCACTGTTGTTCGTGCCTTTAACAATTTCCACTTCATCTCTTAAATAAATGAAGTTGAATTTGTTATTCGTGAAGTGTTAGCAGATCATGTGATAGAATGACGGGTCATTCCATCTGTTTCAAACAACAGGTAAGCAAAAGTTATTAAATATACATAAGTCATTCTATAGTGAGATTAATCATATATAGTTCCTAAAATGGACTTATACTTCATATATCATACTGCTTAATATAATAAAACTAGTTTCTACTAAACAGGGACTTTCTGTAGGCCAGTGGTAGGCGATAAAGGCCAGTCGCACTTCGGTTGTGGGTTCGATTCCTACAGCCTTGTCCGAAGCGATGGGCTGTCGCCCGTCCTGCAGGTTGTCCCTTTTTCCTAAAACTACGTTACTATAACATCCCATCAATAATATCGAAAATCTTCTATCCTTAAACAATACTAACTTATGTCCAACATAATCCAGTCTAATCTTTAGGCTTATACATAATACTGCAGTCCACTCTCATAATATAGTGACAACGATCACCAGAGATTTAATACTGTCGTTGATCCCCACATATCATAAGATATGTCTTGTTGGTCACATTCCAAACATTCAAAGTCCTTAATCGTGTATTCTCTTGAATACCTTAGTGAAAACAAGAGTGCAGTTAAAAGTTAATACTTTCCATATACAAAAATCCTCAAAATTCTATATACTCAAACCATGATATCACTTAGTCCTTATATCAATCATGAGCTCATGAATACAATCAAACATCTCATTATCTTCTTATCCTTTCATTATGCACTTATCATCTACTTTCCAAAAGTATCTGAATAACCTTTCATGGTTACTGGTAACATTAATCAGACAACAATGTAACAATCCTTACATGTCTCTTTATTCCATAGTACCATGAGATTACTTATACAACATTACACATGATAAACATGTAATCATTCCACTACATTCTTAAACCATTAACCGAGCTTCAACAATTCTTTCATCTCACATATCATTTGTAGTCTCTTCATCATCATCCACATAAATACTACCCATACGGCCATACAGATTCTCTTCATGAGTCTTTCCCTTAGGACATTGGTTTGCATAATTCCCATACATTCCACATTTAAAACACTTAACCATTTTTGATGTCGTAGCAATACCATTATCCTCATCCATGGTGTTAACTGAACCTTTTCCTTTGCACTTACTTGCTTTGTGTCCTTCTTTTCCACACCCAAAGCATCTTCCAGTTCCTTTGAAACATTCTCCTCGATGCCTCTTCCCACATGAATTACATAGGGGAAATTGAACTTTCTTTCCTCTATGATCATCATGAAACTCCATCTTTCTCTTATTAGCCGAGTCAGGAAACTTACCAAATTTTACTTTATTGATCATATTATGAGATTGCTGATTCGGCATAATAATGATCTTTGGACTTCCAAATCCCATTTCATTTGGTTTCTCATAAAGAATATCATTCCATTGTCCATCATATCCTCCATTATCGTGAATCATCTTGTTTCCAGCCATTTTCTAAAACCCAAAAGAATAGTGTGAGAGGAAAAATAATGCTAAGGAAAACAACATAGTAAAGGGGGAGTATCCTCAATATCCAACATCTTAGGTTTAATTCTATGATCGTTAGCATAATTCTATTACTATAACCTATACGTATACTTATCCCTAGGGACATCCCTAGACATACCTTAGAAATATCTCTAGGGATCTCACTAACGTTTTCGCATCCTAGTTTCCAAAGGTTGACTAAACCTTTCCTCTGATACCAAATGTAGAGACCCGAAGCTTGACGTACATGGACATTACATTACTTTTGCGGAATACTTAGTACATAACAAAAACACACACACAAGGATCGTAATAGTTTAGTGTCTTTGGAAACTCGGAACGTAGTCTTCTAATCGTGGTGAAAGATCTTCAATATCTCCCATAAAGATCTTCCATTTTTTTACCTAAAACCTTTCTTTATATCCTGGGGAAAAGAAAACATAAAAGGGTGAGCTCAAATGCTCAGTAAGGGTATACAAAAGAAAAATCAATCACATCATATTCATAAGAACATAACTTTTTGGAAATCTTAACATGCAAAAGAGAGCATAATATCTTAACATGGATCAAATCATAGAAGTGAAAATGAGATCCCCATAATCATATCATAAAACTTGAAACTTTGTGGCATGCACACATAATCATGGAAAATCATTTCTTGTTAGTCATGACTCATTGCCAAGACTATCTTAGTGGACAAAGTCCCTTTCTGAACCGAGTTCACTCCTCGTTTCAGTCCTGTATCACTGAACCGAAATAACCTTCCGTTCCAGCCATGTCTATCTCATGAGATATAAAATCTTTACCCAATGCATTGGAGGGAGATATAGGTCCCACCCATCTTATAATGAATCCTTTCTTATGTGTGCCACATAATCATAAATCTCACATCATCACATAACCCATGTAATAAAAATGGGATTCTTAAACAACATGACATCATAAAACAATTCATATAAGATAAAGGAATTCATAAAAATAATTCCATCACAACATGATCAAATCAATTTAATAATAGGGATAAAAATAGAACCCTTTATTATCTTAGATGGAAAATAATTTTGATAAAACACTTGAACTCCATTCTTGAGGAAAATATCCTTTCTTCTTCAAAAACATTTTTCCTTTCACAACATGTCATACAACATTAAAATAAAAGAATTTGATTAAAAATGAACTTGAAAACTTTTAAAGTAAGCTTCTTGGAAATAATGTTTTAAAAATCCATTCATGCCGTATAAGTTGAAAAAAACATTCTTCGTACTTTTGTCGGAAAAGTCAAAAAGTACCTCATACGACAAAAGATTCCTTTCATACATATTACTAAAAACTCACCGAAGGGTAAAAATGGATTTAAAAAATTGTAGGTGGATGGAAATAATATTACATATTAATGAAACATGGATGTGGATGATAAAATACACCCCAGTGAATACTTACGAATAAACAATCTCGGATAAAAATGAGATTGTGATATTTCCCTTACCTTAGGTCCGACTTGCTTTGTAAGTGTCCGAACCTCCTGTATAATGATTTAAATCATGTTATTGACTTATTACAGAATCATATTCATTGTTATGATATCATATATGGTTCACTTATGACATTATATTACCCGTTCTTTTGTAAATTCCATGTTAAAGAAGCGTTTTGGGTAAAATCGTTTCATTTATCGTAGGTGTTTTGACTTGTTGTTCTTGACATCATTATTACTTACATCATGATTTACTTACTTCCAGAATATAAAATATGATTTATATATCATATATATTCAGTATATATATATATATAATAGGTAGATAAATAAAATGAAAAACACCATTCATGGAGACGGTAGTCCGTACGTACGCATGAACGCTGTTTTCCTTTCCTTATTGTATTGAAATGGAAGTAAGTAGATGACATACATATGTATATATATACATAAATCCAGTAGCTTTATAATGTCATATATTTCATTATTATTTCTTATATATACATTATAATCATTCTTAAATGGTTAACATGGAGAATGAATCTCATCGCGTCGTGGAGACGGTATTCCGTACGTACGCACGAGCGATGATATCATTTCTATAAATATTGAATTGAATTGGAGTGGATTATACAATATATCAGAATCAATATGATGTTGTAATAACTATGTATAGTTATTCTTTACACCATTATACCCATCCATGTAAGGTGGTGGTGGAAAATAGATTACACCACGGCGTGGAGACGGTATTCCGTACGTACGCACGCGCGGTGATTTCTTTTTCCGTAGGATGGATAGATGGTGAAATAGGGTTGTTTCATACTTATAATAACATATCAGTATATGAGTGATACTGATGTTATTACTTCATAATGAAACAACCTAAGAAGAAGAAGTGGAAGAAGAAAATAAGATGAAAGAATTGGTAACGGTAATTACCTCTTCTTTGAAGTGCCTCTTTGAGACCTCCTCTTAGGGCACTAAAATTGGTCTTTGAGGAAGACCAGAACCTCTAGGATGTTTCTAGGGAAGTGGAGAGGAGAAATTGGCAGGGGTTGGCCGAGCTTGAGTGCTCAAATTGGTGTGAGGAGGAAGGGGAGGAGGTGTCCTTTTATAGGGGAGGAGAGGGGCACCTTAGGAATATCTCAAAATATTATTTTATTTTAAAGTCAAAATCGGTTTATAATGGTTCCAAAGGGTCTTATTTAGAAGCTAAAGTGGGGATGGGTCGAAATCCTATCAACCAATAGAATTTAGACAAGTTTAGGATATTATTTTAACCTTATCAATTAGATTTAACTCTAAGATAAATAATTTAACTTTTACCGTGTCTTTTTGTTTTCTTTCACTATATGGTTAATACACTTACTATAACATGCCAAACGAACCCAAAATTGTATATTATTAATAAATATATCCTTATCTAAGTCATTTGGCCGAACCTTAGATTTTTAGGAATAAAATAACAATTAATAATATAATATTTGATTTATATTTTGTGTCAATTTTGACACTATTTGATATATGATTTTTGTGAAAGTCATAACAGAATTATATGTTCGAAACAAGTTGATTAAATCAACACTAATATATCATAGTAACCTAGAAAATTAGTGGAATTCATAAAAAATCTCAAATTACATTTATTTTGGTGTTTATAACATCAATTATGTCAATATTTCATTAATAAGATAATTACTGCATCATCGTTGTGTCATAAATAAATTAAATTATTTTATGTCTAAAAATTACAAATAAAATACCATCATGTAGGAAATCTTTTTAGCTTTCTAATGAATATTTACAATCGAATTTATCTTATGTATAACCCCATATTAAAAATTATTTACTTATTAAACTTTGATTTTAACTATTTTAACCTTTCTTTAAATAAATTAATAATAAATGTCCTAATCTAATCCAAGTGGGCCTAAATGGTCATATTTTATTCCTAAGTTTGTTTTTGGTCGAATTACACTTGTCCAATAGAATTAGGACATGTGTTAGGGCAATAGTAATATCATATTTACCCTTAGTTACCGTATTTACTATTAACCGCGGTAAAAAAAGTAAAAAGTTACTATTCACCAAAAAATTATTTTCATCTCATTGAACCACATTTTAGTCCTTGATATTAACCGTGTCTCTCGGATTTTCGAAATTCCATTCACAGAAGCGGTAAAATTAAGTTTTATACAAAATTCAGTTTTTAACCTACCACTTAGTAGTTTCACTATTCATCAAAAATTGATGTTTTTCAGAACAATGCCAAAATTTCATCCTAAGCTATATTTCATATTCCGAATTCAAAAATGAAATCTATTTTACCAAATTCATAAAATAGAAGTTGCATTAATTAATTTTATAATTAAATACCGCTGTTAAAATAAATAGCGTGTTTTTAGGAAACAATATATATCAAAAGATTGACACTTGATTATGTCTGGTTTAAATGTGAAATTACAACCAATGACCAACATTGTATTAAATTGTAAAAATATATTCTAAATATACATTAAAACCACTCAAATTAATAATTTATCACTATTAATTATTTCGATTAAAAAGGTTGTTTTTAATTATAATTTAGTAATTTTCACTATTCACTAGAATATGAAAGTTATCCGAAAAGTACCAAAATTTCACCTTAGTCTAAATTCGATACTCCGAATCCAAAAATGAAGTTCATTTTGAAAAATAAGATTTACAGAATTTAAAAAGTGGTTATTACTATTCATAACGGCTAGTTTTAATAATATTTTAATAGCATATCGTTGTTTAGTGAAACTCGGTATTGCGTATTACACACGCTATCGAGGAAGGTCGCGATTGCGTGTAATTCAAGGCAAGTCAAGGATGCGTGTTGTGCAAGCTCCTTTTGGTGTAGTGTACAACACAAGACATTAATAAAATTAAAAAGAATATATTTTTTTATAAAATCTTGGGCTGTTACATAAAAACACATCCATTTAATAGGTAATAATGTTACCATTATTATGTATGGAGAAATAACTCCTCATGAAATGATGTTGTTAATTTTTTCCCTTCACCACCCCTCATGGGTGGTCGTTATGATATAAACAATATTTTTATATCATTTATATAACAATTATGATTTATTCATTCATTTTTATCTATCATAAAACTAATATATCCATGGTTTATATTTTTTGTAAATCCGATAATTTTGTTTTGGGGAATGGTGGAGTACAACATCCTCAAATAGAATTGATTCATTCATACTCCAAAAAAATCTATTAAGGAGGGGTTTAGTAAAAATATATTATATATATGAAATAATTATTCTTCTGTAATTAATATTTTTAGATGTATACATATCATTTCCATTCAATCTTTCAATATGAAAATAAAATGGAAACGATGTTTTTGTGTATCTGTGGCCTACTGTCTCCATCACTAGTGTATTTAATTTTCTATTTCTATATTTCATATATTAATATAAATACATATATAATGAATATTTATATTTATATTTAATTTTTTTTACTCCGTAATTCTCGATATAATAATGAGGATAAAGAATATTAAAATTTAAAGCACTTGTGAAATACAAAACAATTATTTAAAGGATTGTAACATTAACTAGGAATTTTTAATAAAATTTTAATTTAATGTCATATATGATAATTTATAAAATAATATGTTCGTATTTTATATTTATAAAAAATAAATATTAGTTATTTAGGATTTTTTTTAATGTGTACAAAGAGTGTCAGGAAATAATGTGATGAATTTCTAGTCTCACTTTTATTTCTATGTGATTTAGTCCATATACACAAATTTTTTATTTTGTGTGGTGTATATAATTAACCAGAATGTATTAGATGATTATTATACATAAATTTATTGGTACTTTCATATCCATTTTAGGATATATCTTTCATTGGATTTATGTTTCAAAAGATACCAAATTGGTTAAGTACCTTTGTCTCAATTTTCCATCTTTGAGACACATATCCTGATATACATCTATATTCTTTTGTGAGGTGTATCTGCTACCCTTTAAAATGTTATATCACTAATATTAATATATTAATTATACTATAAGATTTATTTAATTTTGTTTTCATACATGTGTAGTATGATTCATAGAAACTTTGTAGTAAGAGTTTATTTCAACAATCTCATCATTTATTGAGATTATTTATGATTATGATTCCATTATAGTGATATTAAGATTAATTCCTCAGGAAAAATTTGTAATTATTTTATAATTTTTTTATTATTTCCTCATTTGTATGTACAATTTTTACCATTTTTGGTAATCATGATAATTAATATGTTTTTAAATAAATATGAACGAATCATTCTGTTTGATCAAAAAAATTCAAATAAAAAATATTTAAGAAATATTCTAAAAATTGTTTTATAAAATTGTATTTTATGATCATATTAAAGAAAAAAGGTTTTTTAAAATATTTTATGGTTTCAAATATTCCTTTATAAGTTTCCAAAGATATTTTCAAATAATTTTGTTCAATAATGTTTTTTAAAAATAAATTTTTCAAAGTAGAAAGGATATTTTCTTCCATAAATATTTTTAAAGATTTCCAAAATTATTTTCCATATATAATAAAATTTATTGGTGTCACTCCGAAATTTAAGTCTAAATGATCCAGTGGTTCCATTCATATTATTTTTATGAGTGCTTTATGTTTAGATGACATGATTTTTATAAAACATGTATCTCTTTTATTTGTTATATGACTATGAAACCCTTTTATTTTCATTCGATATACTTTGATGCAATGATTATTAAACCTTTATATTTTTCAAATTTTAAGATATAAATTTTTTTATGACATTCATTTAATTTCATGGGTATGATATGATTTCTTATGAATTTTTGGAACATGTTAGTATGATTTCATCATGAGATGGGTGGGACCTATATCTACCTATAATGGATTGGTTGAAGATTTATATATCTTGAGATAATGATAGGTTTAATTTTTGGGGTCTTAATCTACTATAGAAGATATGGAAACTTTATCCACATTGGGAATATAGGGAATCACGATCCACTATCGGATAATGGGGAAACCTATTACACTATAGGATGATGGGGAAACCCAATCCCTTGTATGGAAAGGACTGTGGAAAGGGATATTGGTGTGTCCTGCCTAGTTCGTGTAGTCCCCATGATTTTCCCAGATTAGTTTCGTAAGTGAAAATGATATCACATGTTTATATATCTACCTTAAGTCCATGTATTATACATATTTTAGGATTTTATGGAATTATATCCAAATTTCCTTATGATTAATGTCATTTTAACTTCCAATATATACTCCATGATTCATTTTTATTATATTTTATGTCATGATCCGTCCTCGGGGCCCTTGCCGTGACTACCCCAAGCCCGCCTTCCATAGGCCAGATGCTGGCGGCTAGCACCAAAGGCATAAATCCCAATAAAAAAGGGAAGTCATTACCTTTATAAAAGTAAATAAACACAACAGAGTACGCAACATAAGTTAGCACTAAGTAATATTGAATACAAAATTTATTGTTGAAAAGTAAATGGGCCGGTATACAAACGCAACTGTAAAGTATAGTAAAACTGAAAAGCCAGTACAACTGCAGTAAAGTAAAATATAAATCACTAAGTCGTCCTCCCGAAATCCAACCTGATGGGTGGGTACAAATGGCCTCCTCAGCACCTCAAGTTCGTCTGTCCGCCCAGTGTTCGTCTTGCCAAGTGGTCCACCTCCGGGTAGCATCCAACTCTTCTCTAAAAGTCTCTACCTCGATCAGTGTTGTTCGTCATCTGCATCCAACACAATGTAGTGTGGGAAAATCCCATGCAGTGGTGAGTATATGATACTCATTAGGGACCCCGAGACCCCCGAAGGTCTCCCAGAATCCAAGAAGGATAAACCATAGAAGAGAGATACAAACATGAACTATCAACCAACCCTACTTATGTATATGCCCATACATATACCTAAGTTATCAACCACAGTACGAATCCAACTTTCGATCCCATGTACAACCCATTCCACACTGTAAGGTAAGTCAAACACATTGATGATAATGTTTGAAAGTGAAGACTCATCTCACACAGGTATGCCACAATAGTAGAGAGGTATAGATGATCAGATTTAGCTACTGGATCATCTAAGCTGTCAGACCCACAGAGGATACAAGACACACTAAGCTGTCTGACCCACACATGACACAAGACCGACTATCTCGAGAGTAAAAAAATATGATCAGATACAGTCAACGATTCATCCAAGATGTCAGAACCACACAGGATACAAGTCCAGCTAAGCTGTCGGACCGACACAGAGTACAAGACCGACAACTCTGTCGGACCCACACAGGATACACGCACAAAGATCAAAATTCTATACCCACACAAAATACATGAATAGTAGTCATCGTCGTCGAAACCATGGAGGATTCCATTATGGTAGTCATCACTATCAAACCCACGGAGGATCCTAGTACATTATTCGATGCAGTCGCAACTAGCTCTAGGGTTCCCGCACACAGGGCGCTCAATTCTAGGAGGGTCCACTCCTCGAGCAAAGGGGTCAATACATAAACTATCACGAAGTCTTGAGTTGATGTATCTCTAAGTTCCATCTCATCAAAAGAAACCCAACGCGACAGACGTCGTGTCAATCGGATGGTCGGTCTGAGAGTTGTTGGCTTTTCCGTTACAGGGGCCCGATTGGAATTACGCTCATACCAAACATGGCCATTTTTAAAAGTTTTCAAAAACTCACTTAGAGTATCGCAAATGTACTGCCTCGTCTCAAGGGTCCCAGTGTCGTAGATGGTGCATCGATCGGATGCACGGTTAAGAAATAATTCGCATTTAAGAAAAACGAGCTTGGTCCGTCAAGCCCGGTGGGCTGGCGGGACGGCCCGTCCAGGCCCGGTGGGTCTGAACCTGCTAAGGGAGTTGGCCAAGCCTGATGGGGCATGGCCTGACCCATAGGGGCATGGCCCGGCCCGACGTCAGGTGGTCTAGCCCGCCCAAGGCGGCCGGGTTCGTGCCATCAGCCGCGACTCGGTCAAAAGGCCAAGCGGTCCAGGGGGCGCGGCACCCAGTTTTCTGAAAAGGCGGTGCCAATAAGCTCCGCCCCTCCTTCCCGGCCTACTGAAGATGGATGAATCTTTTGGCATGAGCGTTCCTCTTGGGTGGGGCGCTGTCCTCCGCACGCGGAACCGCGACCTTCAACCCAGCCGGTTCACCGCCGATGCGGCCTGCGGAGCTCGGGCCGCGGTCCTCCGCAGCGCGGTGCCCTCATGGAGCCACAATTCTTTCAGTCTAGCCAGCTTTTGCCGGCCGATTCTTGTTCGACAGAGTGGCCCGCAATTGTGTGTTACGGTTCTTCTCTAAGCGGCCGGTACACATTCTTCGATTCCTCTAGTCATCACCACCTCTTCCATCTCCACCTCCATCATGAAAAAGAAAAATGATAAACAGAGGGTCGTCAGGCCGTGTTCATTTGGACCACTCCATCCACGTTAGACGATTGTATTTGGCCAAATACATCCAGGAAATTCAATGATGAACGAGGTACAAATTATTCACTTAAAATTTTACAAACCCCTACCTAGATTTCAATAACGGTTCACGTCAATGAGCCGCAGAAGATGAGCGTCAAGGAGGTCGGGCGTCATGGTAGACGGACGTCGATTCCATTGACGTCGAGATGTGCCTAAGGAGGAAGTGTAGCTAAACTTCCTTGTGGGTGGCTCAACCTCTTCTGTCTTGGATGAAGATCGAAGTTAGCTTCGATGTTATATGACAGTTCTTTATTGGAAGGTAGAAGCTTTCCTCTATTTCCCCAAAGGATCCACCATGAAAATAATTTCCATGCTAAAATTATAATAAGGTTCCCCCAAATTTAATAGTATTTCTATGCAATTAAAATTGATTCAAACATCCATATTAATTAATTAAGGCAATAATTATATGATTTGGCACAATTGATGGGAAGAGGGAGGTGGAGAGGCTCTACCACTAATGAGGGGAGGTGTCAAAACTTATGAGGAGTTAAAGGGAGGTGAGGGGAGGTGAAAGGGTTTGGGTTCGTGTGGGCCCCACCATAGTAAATAATCTAATGGGAGGTTATGTGGGGTGGGGGCCCAACCATAACTCCCCTTTGGTGGAAATAACCACTACTTAATAAGTTAAATAAAATTGTGTACACTTAATGTTACTCCACAATTTTAATTTAATATGTCAAAAATCCCCAAATTATAATTTTCAACCCGCATAAAACACAACTGTAGTAAAGGTCCCCTTAAGAGAATACCGGTGCTACACATTCATCGATTCCCTCAGATTTTAAATCTGAGCACTAGTTTAAAAGATTGAAAAACCGCATGTACGTTTACTGAATGTACCCAAACAAAACATCAGAAATTGATTACGGGCACACCGGACCTCCAAATCAGGCGCGTTCAGAAACTGCAGACTCATAAAATTCCAAAGTATTTATGAAAAAAATTTCCTTGAAATTTACACGTCTTTACATTACCCCCACCATGGGGATTTACATCCTCGTAAAGCTAAAACACACACTAGGAAAACAAAAGAGGGTACTGAGCACAAACTTGAGCCTCCTGCTCCCATGTGCTCTCCTAGAGGTTCCCGTGCTACCTGTGAATGCGCACAAGATGAATAAACCATCCACGTAGGACCTGCTTTTGTTGATCCTAGATCTCCATCGGGACCTCCATGAATGCTGCCCCGTCATCGATGTCCAGCTCCCCTTGGTCAATGATGTGCGTCTGGTCGTGCATGTATCTCCTCAGCTAAGATACATGGAAGACGTCATGCACCTGATGCAACTGAGGTAGAAGGGCCAGGCGGTAAGCCACCTCGCTTCCCTGCTGAGGACCTAGAATGGTCCGATGAAGCGCGAAGATAACTTTCCGCCCCGACCAAATCTCTGTAGACCACATAATGGTGAGACTCGTAGAAATACTTGGTCTCCATCCTCAAACTCAAATGTTCTACGACTCCTATCAACATAAGACTTATTTCTACTCAGTGCAGTCTTCATCTGCTCTTGGATGATCTGAACCTTCTCCATCATAGCCAGAACCATCTCTTGTCCTACAAGGGCTATCTCCCCTCACTCTCTCCAGCACAGAGGTGATCTAAAAGGCCGGTCGTACAATGCCTCGTAAGGTTCCATCCCGATGGTGGAGTGATTCCTCTTGTACTACACAAACTACAACAAGGGTATGTTATCCTCCCAGCTGTGACCAAAGTCTAGGACACATGCACGAAGCATTTCCTCGAGAGTCTGAATGATCCTCTAAGTCTGATCGTCTGTCTGAAGATGGAAGGTGGTGCTTAAGAGAAGCTACATTCGAAAAGCCTCCTGTAACCCCTTCTATAGCCAGGATGTGAAACGATCATCTCAATCAGAGAAGATAGTCGATGGTACACCATGAAGTAGTGCGATCTCCTGAATGTAAAGGCATCACAAGCTCTATACTATGCTCTGCTCTCTGATCAGTAGGAAGTGGGATGACTTGGTGAGTTTTTCTATGATCACCCAGATTGAGTCATGTCCTATGGATGTATGTGGAAGCCCCATCACAAAAACCATAAATATCCTAGCCCACTTCCACTCTGGGACCTCTAAGGGCTGAACCAAGCCTGCTGGAACCTGGTGCTCTGCCTTCACTTCATGAAAAGTGAGGCACCGTGATAGAAACTCTGTTACAACCTTCTTCATACCCAGCCACCAGTGTTGTCGTCTGAGGTCCTGAAACATCTTCTCCACTCCTGGATGTACCACTGGTGGGGAAGTTTGAAAATCCCTTAGCACTTCCTCCTGTAATGAAAATGGTACCATGGTACATCCTCTTAAGTGAATTACATGCTCCCCACCTTCAAAATATCCATCAGCTGCCTTCCCTATGAATATCTAAGCACGTCGTGTCTCACAGTCAATGTCCCAACACTCTGCCTCCCTGACTCATTGAAGAAGTGGAGGAGTGACTGTGAGGGACTACAGAATGTTTTCTCTATATCAATCCACGAAGGATACTTGCAACGCGACCAGCTCCTCTATCGCCTGTCCGAGCAGCTGAATGCCTGATCTCCGGTTGTGATCATCTTCTACAACGTTCCCCTTCCCAAGAGTATAGAACCTCTCAAAGTCATAGTCCTAGAA
Source organism: Viscum album (assembly GCA_963277665.1). Classification (NCBI taxonomy): domain Eukaryota; kingdom Viridiplantae; phylum Streptophyta; class Magnoliopsida; order Santalales; family Viscaceae; genus Viscum; species Viscum album. The sequence continues at coordinate 2,023,490,388 of OY728127.1, forward strand.
ACACTCAAGCCATGTTCGATGTCTCAACTGCCGAGAACTATATGTGATCACTGCTCTATCATGAATTAGGACACACCTGAGTCCAGTCCCTAATGCGTCACAGTAAACCATGTACCAAACGCCCTTTTACAGTAGATTCAGGATGGGCGCACTAGTCAACCTCTTCCTCAGCTCCTGAAAGCTCTACTAGCATATCTCTGACCACTCAAAGTGTTGCCCCCTCTTCGTGAATGTTGAAAGCGGTGATACATCTATGGAGAATTCTAGCACAGAGGTAAGTCTGGCCGACTCATGAGTGATCGAATGAACCCACTTATGCATGATACCATCCCGTGCTTCCTGGGGTTTCCTTTTCTCCGACCAAGGAGAACCCATCCAATTTTGTAGTTAAACCACAAATTTTTTTCCTAATACAATCAATTTCTGCAGGAACTGTGGTTTCCCAATCCATTCCCAAAATAACATCGTAAGGCCTCGATAATGCCACCAAGAAGTTCCAACCGAAACTCTTGCCTCAAGGGTCAGATCACACTGTTGGCGTAAGTTTGATTATCGAGTCTCCTCCCAATGGTATCTCTAGACGCGAGGGTGAATTCAACGGTTTAACCGGAAACTCTTGGTCTAGGACAATATCCGTGGAAGGAAGGAATGATTGGTACCTATGTCTATTGATATGACAGCTAGTAGTAGACACAGACCATACATTGAATCATTCCAAGAGCCCCTGGGTCACACTCCTTGACTGCATGCAACTACTCTCTTCCCCTTCCCTCATTCTCCCTGAGCCTGACAAGGACTACAAAGGTTGGTTGTTGTAACATGTTGAAATGTACATCACCACATGCTTCCCTCCTAGATCTGCTTCCACGTCTGCTGCTCTACAGATTCATCTTTCCTTAACACTTCCTCTTCGTGAAATATTTTATACACCCATGTCTCAAAGACTGGCGTCCGTTCCCTACTTCCCCACTAAAAACATTCACTAGTTGTATCCATTCAGCCAAAGTACATTAAACCACAAAGGTTCTCTCTAGTACCCTAACATAAGTAGTAATGCATAGAGGAAAAGTTATGGCTCAGATATCCTTTAAACACACCATGTTCGATAGTCCGATCCCCAATGCACAAATCATATTGTATTCTTCAAGTACCCGGAACGATCGGTATGCCTCGATGAATACTCAGCTACCGACATGTCGTCCTGACGAAGCTGTTTACGTTCAAGAGAACTCTCAACCAACTCCTAAAGCCGGTCCTTAGATGCCTGTATGTCAGGCTTGCCTCAGAACCTGAGGGGTATCTGATGCTGAAACACGGTTGAGGCACTAAGACTAAATGTGTCCTCTACCTGTACCGCCGGTATTGTCTGCTGACCAACAGGCAGTGATATAGTTGGCACACTGCCCGAAGATACCATCTCTGAAAATGATCCAAGTACCGAATCATCATCACTATGTGGACCATCCTCATGGTCACTCATTAAAAATGTCTAGTAGAAAAGATCAAAATCTGATCTAATAGTGTCTCAAAACGGTGGAAAACTCTTGTAATCGCCTCCATCCAGTCCTATACTGCCTAGGAATCTCTCTTGCCTCATAACCTCAGAGGCCTCTTCTACTAGAATACATGTAGCGCCCTTTTTCGGCGTACACCGTCTGATAGTGCGTCTGGTGGCATCTGTTTCCCAATGGGTGGTGGTGCTGCTGGTACACCACCCGAAGGTGCCAACGTAGCAAGAGAGCCCTGCCCCTGAGCCTCTTTGCTCGGTGGGCCATCATCGTGCACTCTCTCAAGAACCCTAGCTAGATATCTGCACAGTGTAATCCTGATAAGGAATAGGTGTTCCATGATCAATATGTTATACCTGGTGAGGTGACTCAAAGAGAGAAAAAAAGGAATCTCTTGAAACACACACGTAATCAGTGTTTTCATGCACTGAGTTGGAAATCAGAGTTCAAGGTCCTAGTTTATAGATATGTTGGCCACCGCACCAACAGTAGACTCCCTAGACTGAAAACCATACTCAATACTCTTAACACTATTGTATCATAGAAAAGAAAGATCAGAGTCCTATGCTCTGAGGTAGAACTGACTCCTCTAATACCAATTTCTCACAACCTGTCCACAAGGCCAGTGTCGTGACTAGCCCACGCATTCCTTCCATAGGCCAGAGGCTGGCGACTAGATCCCAAGGCGTAAATCCCAATAAAATAGGAAAGGCATTGCCTTATAGAAGTAAACAAACACAACAGAGTACACAATAGAAATAAGCACTAAGTAATACTAAATACAAAAGTAAGTGCTGAAAAGTAAATGTGCTAGTATACAAACCCAACTGTAAAGTATAGTACAACTAAAAAGCCAGTAAAAATGCAGTAAAGTAAAACATCAAACACTATGTCATCCTACGAAAATCCCACCTGAGGTGTCGGTATATATGGTCTCCTCAGCACCTCTTGTTCATCCATCCGCCCCATGTACATCTCGCCAAGTGGTCCACCTCCAATTACCGTCCAGCTCAACAAGTCTCTACCTTGATCAGTGCTATCCATCTTCTGCATCCAACACAATGTATTACGGGAAAAGCCCATGTAGGGGTGAGCATACGATACTCAGTAGGGACCCCAAGACCCCTGAAGGTCTTCAAGAATCCGTGAAGGATAAACCACAGAAGAGAGACACAAACATGAAGTATCAACCAACCCTACTTAGTTATATGCCCATACATATATCTATGTTATCAACCACAGTATGACTCCAACTCTTGAGCCCATGTACAACCCATTCCACACAGGAATATATGTCAAAAAAATAAATGATAATGTTTGAAAGTCAAGTCTCAGATCACATAGGTAAGCCACTATAGTAGAGAGATATAGATGATCAGATGTAGCTACTGGATCATCTATGCTATTGGACCCACACACGATACAAGACCAGCTAAGCTATTGGACCCACACATGATACAAGACCAGCTAAGCTGTCAGAAACACAAAGGATACAAGATCAACTATCATGAGAGTAATAGAGATGATCAGATGTAGTCACTGATTCATCCAAGCTTCAGACCCACAGAGGATACAAGTTCATCTAAGTTGTCGGACCCACATAGGATACAAGACCAGCTAATCTGTCGGACCCACACAGGATACAAGTACAGAGGTCAAACTGCCGGACCCACACAAGATACAAGAATAGTATTCATCACTGTTGAACCCACAGAGGATTCTAGTATGGTAGTCGTCACTTTCGAACCCACAGAAGATCCCAGTACAGTAGTCGATGCAGTCGTAGCCAGCTCTAAGGTTCTCGCACACAGCACACTCGATTCCGGGAGGGTCCACTCCTCGAGAAAAGGGGTAGATACATCAAATATCATGAAGTCTTGATTTTATGTATCCAAAAGTTCTGTCTCATCAAAAGAATCCCAACGCGACAGACGACGTGTCAATCAGACGCCCGCTATGATAGTTATTGGCTTTTCCGTTCCAGGGGCCCGGTTGGAATTACACTCATTTCAAAGCAGGCCATTTTCCAAAGTTTTCTAAAACTCACTTAGAGTATCGTAAAAGAAACGCCTCATCTCAAGGGTCCCATTGCTATAAATGGCGAGTCGATCGGACGCACAGTTAAAATGTAATTCACGTTTAAGCGAAACGGGCCCGGTCCGTCATGCCCGGTGGGATGGCGGGTCGGCTCGTCCTGTCCCGGTGGGTCTGAACATGCTAAGGCAGTTGGCCCAGCCTGATAGGCCGCAGCCTGGCCTAGCGGGGCATGGCCCAGCCTGGTAGGGCGCGGCCCGGCCCGACGACAGGCGGCCCAGCCCGGCGACAGTCGGCTTGGCCCGCGCAAGGCGACCCAGTCCGTACTGCTTGCAGCCGGCCATGGCTCGACCAACTGGCTGAGAGGTCTTGGGGGCACGGCCCCCCAGTTTTCCCAAATGGCAGCACTACTCGGCCGGTTCTTCTGGAAAGAGCATCACCCTCGGGCGGGCCGCTGTCCTCCACCCGCGGCGCTAGGCAGCACTGCGGCCTTCAACTCGGCCGGCATGTAGCCAACCGGTTCGCCGCCGAAGTGGCCCGTGGAGCACCATCCACAGTCTTCCACAACATGGAGCCCATGTGGTGTCGTGGTTCCTTCTTCTTGACTATCTTTAGCTGGCCAGTTCTTCTTTGGCCGAGCATCCTGCAGTTGCGGGTCGCGGTTCTTCTCTAAGTGGCTGGAACACTACCGTCGCTTCCACCAGTCGTCACCACCTCTTCCATCTCCTCTTCCAACACAAAAAATAACAAGGATCAATAGAGGTTCATCGGGCCGTGTTTGTTCAGCCTGGGCCCTCCATGTTAGATGATAGTAGTTGGACGAAGAAATCCAAGAAATTCAACGAATAAGGGGGTACAAATTATTCACTTAAAATTTTACAAGCCCCTTCCTCGATTTAAAGAACGGTGCACGTCAACGAGCCACAGAAGATGAGCGTCACGGAGGTCGGGTGTTGTGGTAGACGGACATTGATTGTGTTGACTTCGGGATGCGCTTGAGGAGGAAGCGTAGCCGACGATCCTTTTGGGTGGCTCCTCCAATTATGAGCTGGAGAGGCTTCACCATTAATGAGGGGAGGTGTCAAAACTTATGAGGAGTTAGAGGGAGGTGAGGGGAGGTGAAAGGGTTTGGGTTCTTGTGGGTCACACCACACTAAATCCTCTCATGGGTGGTTATGTGGGGTGTGGGACCCACCCTAACTCCCCTTTGGTGGAAATTACCACCACTTAATAAATTAAATAAAATTGTGTACAGTTAATGTAACTCCACAATTTTATTTTAATTTGTTACGAATCCCCAAATTATAACTTTCTAACCGCATAAAACAAAACAGTGGTAAAGGTCCCCTTAAGAAAATACCGGCACTGCGAGTTCATCGGTGCCCTATGATTTCAAATCAGAGAACCGTTTTAAAATATAGAAAAACTCACACGTACGTTTACTGAATGTACCCGAAAAAACTTTAGAAATTGATTCTAGGAAGACCAGACCTCGGAATCTGGCGCCATTAGAATCTACGGACTCTTAAAATTCCAATGTATTTATGAAAAAAATTTCCTTAAAATTTCCGGGTCTTTACATTTTATATTCATGGTACGATTAAATTCTTATACCATTGTGCTCATTTTTATTCTTATATAACTCCCTGGATTACCCTTACTAAGAATATGATCTCACCAATCTATATATATTTATTTCCCAGGTTATGATGATATGTATTATATATGATATGTCTAAGAAAAGAGATATTCAGGTGTTCTTAGTGAGATATAGTGCAGCTAACTTATATATCAGTGTTATATTTCCTTGTATCCAAAGTAACTAAACTAAAAATGTATTTTGGTGTCAATTTATGTAATGTATTAGGTATTCCAAATAAATGATGTAATTTTATTGTATTTGAATTGACAGTCACTATACACAGGGTCACTTGAAATTAGTAAATGCCCCAGAATGATCTATGACATGATCTTGTGGAGTGTGTGATGTCGAAGACCACCATCAATTCCATCAAATATTTATATGATATACACCACAAATTGTGGAAAACATCCCGGGTGGAGCGGCATATATATCCACCACCGCAACATGAAGAATTAAGTACTTGTATTTGGATGAAGGTTACATTTTTTTAATCCTGATGCACAACCAAACTACAAACCAGAGTAGGTTTCTAAAAACGTATGATAATGCACCAATATTTTATGCATCTGTATGATATGGTGAAAAGGTGGAGCAATCATAAAACATGCATAAGAACATAAGATGATCTCTATATATCACACAATGGAATTCAATCAGGAAAGATGAAGAAGATCTTATATATATGAAATATCATGTGAGAAAAAAAAGTTAATACTATATAAATATAAGGAATTTTCAAATAAAGTCTGGAAGTAAGTCTAATAGACTGGATACTTTATGAATGAAATATACATTGCTCATCATGAACAGCCATGGAAATATAAATGACACACAACAACACTAGGACATGGCACCCATATCTCATGATTCTCCTTCAGAATTCTATTTGGATCATTCAATGTCCATTGGACATATCCAAGAATGTCGTATGGCACCCCATGGGCATGCCACCCCTATCTCTGGATTCCCTATGAGATTTCCATAAAAACCATTTAGTGTCCATCAAAAATGTTTCATGAGTCATAAAAAGATACCATTACATGTCATATGAGTCTCAAGGTTGAACCTAAAAATGTCATTTGGATCTTATGATGTCCTAAGGGCATGCCATATAGCCCCCATGATTACCTCTAGAAACGTAATCCCAGACATGCAAAACCCTCTGAGACAGGTCATAGTAACTCTAGTGATTCCCAACATAATTGTTAGAAAAATTATCTAATGAAACCATGGAATGTCATCTATATCATGTGATTCCATATTGGAATGTCATTCTAGATATTTTGAAGCCTTATAGGATAAACTGACCCTATATTGCAATGTCCTCTGAATATATCTTCCTGGATCAAGTTATAACCATTATAAATACCATCTAGGTTATGAAAAATCCCTCGAGACAACTAAAATGGATCGTATAATGTCCTTTTGAATTCCATAAAGATACCCCAAAAAATGTCAATTATAAAATCAAAACGTATCAAGCACACAATAAATTCATATTAGGAAGACAACCAGGATTGGTCGTAGGGAATCCTGGGGCTTGAAAATTTTTTGACCATTGTTTTTGTAATATATGATTAAAAGTGCAACCTCTGTGTGTAATCACAAGTAATGGGAACTATGATTACTCTAATTCCTTTTATAACATGGATACATAGACAACTCTCTATGGAAAAATCACTTTATTAAACCTCAAAATGGAACTCCCAGTATAGAATTTTGACATCTTTATGTAGTGATACCGACCATTTTTCATCCCTGGTTTCACTCTTTGATCAGAGAACATGTTGGTGTTGGGAGTTATAATAATCATGTAATTTTCACTATAATACTCTATCATGACATGATAAAAATTTGTGTATAATCCCAAACCAGTTGAACTTTTAGGACTCTAATTCCATTCATAATAAGGATACATAGGACACCTTCTTAAGGACCGATCCCAAACTCAAATGAAAATCCACATCAGTATATGTACCTCTATGTATACTATATTACAACCAAGGTATCCAATCATTACCATGGACTAATAATTATACCTCATCACTCATTGGATTGAAAAATCAGTCAAAATATGAGGAATATAATTTATACCCTATCTAAGAGGCATAGGATGCCTTCCTAAGGCCTTAGACTAAACTAATGTGTCCTTCCACCTTAGTTTATGCCTCACCATGTCTTTGGAATTTCAACCATGTGACCAAATCATTCCCATGGGCTGATCAATTTTACCTCATCCCTCAATGGAGAGAAAAATCAAATGAATTATCATGACTCTAATTCCTACCATAACCCAGATACGTAGGATGCCTATCTGTGGGATAAGCTCAGTATTAAACATCCCATGGAATTTCTTAGTTTATAATCACCACATCCAAATGAAATGAGGACAATCAATTTCTATCCAATATTTTTCACATCGATCATCACTCAAGTTAGTTTAGGGAGAAACAATGAACACATAATGGGAATCATGAATCTTCACCATCCTAGGTAATATCGTGAATCTAAACCAAGATGAGTGGAATGATAGAAATATCCCTTTTATAAGGGAACTTACCTTGCATCCAGTACCAAGGGAATAATAAAAATAAGAAAACACTAATTCCTTCTATAACCATGACATATAGGGTGTCTCCATGCCACTTGAGAATAAATATCTAGTGCCTCAGTTATTACACTAATTTAATATCCAAATATCAATAAACATCATGGTTTTAATGATATATGTGGGTTATGATTCTATAATTTATAGGATATGTAGGACGCCTCATTATTCTCAATAAACTCCATGGAATATTAACTACCTCCCTGCATAGTAGTAATTTTTGTTGTTCTATAATATAAATCTTTATCATATATGGAGAGATTTATTAATGGGAAATGAATAGATAACTACATATACCTAGAGATGGATTGAATAACGAGATTCCACTTTCCTTTGAATATAAAATTGAATTATCCTATAATCTTTTTATTAGGGAAACTGGTTGTGATTCAGGATTGTAATGATATTTTTTAACATATATTAAATCTATAAGAGTGACCGATAATAGGAATAAATTATTTCAATAGGTCTGTGATGATCCCGACCTTATATCATCTCTCCCAACGATAGTCCCCAGGAGTTACTTGGTCTGAAACCCTAATTGACCACCTTTCACTAGAAGGCAGTTATACACCTAGTTATAAATAAGGGTACGATTGGGTGTATCCATTAAGAATGAAAATGGTGACTTGATGTTAATGATCATGCATGAAATAAACCCCCTATAATCAACAATCTGGCTAAATTGAATTCAACTCGATAGTGGTTCTAATTCATCTCTTCTTCATTGAAACAACCATATACAACAACCATGTTCCTGACCAAAACATTCATTTCAATCTATGGGAAATTTAAATGAATTCTAAGTCATATATAATATAACATAGTAAACAATACGAGGATTATAAATTTTATAGTAAAAAATTTAGTGAAATTAAACATGATCATACAAAAATTCATAATATTAACACTTCCTTACATTGAATAAAGAAGGGAATGACCTTTAAATAAATGAAAACACAAAAAATTTAACCATGCAATAATCATATATGATCAATTAATTAATAAAAACTATCCATAAATATTTATAATTTTTATTATATTTGTTTTGTACATTCCATATTTTTCATTATAAGAAATTTATAACCATAATACAGACATTTTAGATTATTCATTATATGAAATTTTATTTTAATGTATGATAGTTCATGAAATATAATAATTTTATATTTTTGTTTCATATTTTGTAAAAATATTATATAATATTAAATATCATATATTAACTTCATTTATAAATTTGATCGTATCTATTTTTGAAAAATATTATGATAATATTTAAATAATTTCTGTATAAGCGACTTTAATCTTATCATTTGTAATTAATTAATTATGAACAATTCTAAATTTTAAATAACCAAATGTTTGGCCATATTTAGACATTTATACAATCTTTAGAAATTAATTTTATAAGATTCCTTATAAAAACTATATATTTAAATTTAAAATATTCTATATGAATTTGGAATAGATATTTAATGGTAACAGTTAATGTTAATGTAATATTTATAATAAAAGTTTTAAATCATTTATTTAATTACTAATTAATACTTTATAATGAATAAATTTATAAAACCCATAAATAAATAAATATATATCTCAAAAAATATCATGTTTCGATATATATATACAATTGACTAACAATTAAATCAAATAATAATGTAATATTATGTAAAATAAATTATTTTTGATTAATCATATATTACGATTCATGAAATATAGTAGTTTGTGATCATCCATATTATATAATTATATTTTAGGATAAATAATATATAGTTTATGATATAACCCCTTAGATCATGAATGTTATATTGAAAGATATGCATTATATCTTTTTTATGATATGATTCTTTGTCATTTTAATACATGGGTGAAATCGTACCTTATGATAGGCCTCTATGGAAATCTATAATATGTAAAAAAACCACGAAATTATTATATAACCACATTTATGATGTCTAATATCATAGTTTATAACTCTATAATATTATACCGAATCACATATTATATAACCAGAATCAATATAAAATTTATGTCATATTTTATGACTAAACATACGATATGAAATTGGATTAAAAAATCATTTCCCACATTATTTAATTCCTGTAAGTATATCAAATACTCTGATACCCTTATAGGGAGTCTTATATGCTATTAATGAATATTAGAACATGAATAAATGATTATTTTTTCCACCACAAGATCTCCATACATTGAAATATGTATCCTGTATGAAAACAGAAAAAGAGGATATTTTGTATACTATATATCATTCACTATCAACCGACTGCATCATCTCTAAAAAACTATTTTATTTTATGATGATCACTAACATAATAAATATGAAATACACTCTTTGATATATGTTCATGGATTTTGCCAAAATTATCCATTTCATAGATGTGATTCCACTTCTTATCATAATAATCTAGAATCTCATGCCTGAGTAAGGAAGTTGAGAGAGTTTTTGGATCGTATGACTATTGAAAAAATATACATACACTTTTATCACTTATTAATGGGTTCTTATAGTAACCTCCTGGTAACTCTTCAATTTTATATGAATTAAATATTTTATTATAACACAAGTTTTAATGTTTCAACAAAACATGTGTCACATGAATGTAACAAACTCCGATATTGTAAGATATAAAAAATTTAGATTTTATGGGATGATTTATTTAAATTTTAACTGATAATGTTTTCATAGAAACTTGATCAAAGGAATCAATATTCCATTATTTGAAATAAATCATGAAATACACTACGATCAATCTATAATTTCACCCTTACAATTTGGGAAATCATGCCTTAAGATTGAATATATTGATTAAGGAATTGGAATGTAATAGTATTTAATTCCATCCTCAAAAAAATCCCAATCATTGTCTATGATTGTATGGGTTTTTATATATTAATGTTTTTTCAATCCCATTACAATAAACACTATGTCATAAATAATGATATACCCATAATGATTATATAACCCATAATGTATATAAGTCATGATCTATTAATTAAAATATAATACATTAGAATATAGATTATATAGATTTATAAAATAGAGAAAAATAAGGAAAAAAGTGTCCAAGTTATGTCCCCTTCACCCACCATTGGTACTTGTGCGTCAAAGCCAACACAAACACACAAAAATTTCACTAGGCCTCTTCGTTTTTTCAATAACCACTTTTACAATCTAAAAATATTCCAAATAACTATATGTTTCAAAGAAACACAACAAATTCATCTTTATCATATAGTCCACTAGGGACTAGTCCATTTTCTTGACTCAAATTCATGACACACAACACTATACAAGTACCTACCCTTTTTCACATTGCATCCAAGAATACAATACATCATCCTTCTATTCCACTATGTATGTAAACCAATCCAAATATACTATCCATTAGTCTTCACCAACTAATTTTCCAGACACAAACCACAACCAACATTCAAGACATCCAATCATATATTACCAATATTATTCACCACCATCATTTTTTTCCCATATGAAAATTTTCATTGAGAATTTTTTTACTTAATATTTGTGTTCATGGTGTGTATAAGTGACCATCGTTAATATAATAACTATGGTATCTATGTTTAGTGATTATCCAGGTGCATGATTTTTTCTTGATGGTTGCATTTTTGTGATGAATCATATTGCATTCTCATTTAGGAGATAGTTGAAAAGTGATGTCAATGTGTACAATGGATTTATTTATATATATGGTATCAATTTTCAATGAGTTTCTCTCTGTGGAAAATTTTAGTTCGACACTATTTTATTCAAGAACGTGATTAAATTTTTATTGTTTATTATTTAAATCATATTTGTATAAAAGTTACTATGTGGGGCCAAGATCCTTTCCTGTTAGGATATTAATTTATTAATAAGAATTAATGAAAAAGAAATGATTTATTTTATTATATTATAATTTTTTCAGTTGAATTCAATTTCCATACTATTTTTTTCTTCTTAAATATAATTTTACTGAAATGAAATTTTAAAAATTGGAACTTTCCAATTAATTTTCTATATTTTATGTGAAAATTTGAATATTAACATATTCAACCATTGTGATCCTAAAAATGAGCTAGAACATTATGAGAAATTGGTCATGTTATTTCACTAACTAGTTTGACAGTCATGTCAGTATTATAGATTACTTATAAAACCTATTATTAGGGAATTAAAAAAATTATTAGATAAAAATTATATTTTTAAAAAGTATGATAAAATATGAAATGGTGATAATTGGTGCATGTAATTATTTTGTTAATGGAAAAATATTTTTATTTCATGCGTAATAATTCTATTACATCATAATACTCCTAAATAAGTTTTTCTCATTAATTATAAATATATTTTTAAAATATAATTTCCAATTACAATTATATATGTTATATTTTAGTAATATAGACATATAAACAAATTTATTCATATATATAAAAAGGAATCCCATACTTTCACTCCATATTTGGTGTTAAAATACAAACATCACATATATTCCATGTTGCTGTGTGGGAGGACAATATCATTACTCATATTTATTTTACATTATTTGTAACATCCCAGGTAAATAATGAATATAAAATTTTAATATTTATTAATATTTGTGAATTAAATATTAATTTTACATTACTAGGGATTCTATTTTCAATGTTGTATCCAATTCACAAAAATGGGTTTATTTGAAATCTTTCATTTCACCCAATGTTGAGTTATACTGAAACATAATAATATAATATTATTATTTTAAATAGTAGCCTACTCCTAGACGTTGTATTTCCAGGAATGAAAAAAATGAAACATATTATGATTAAAAATGTTTCTTAAATGTTTTTTACATTTATCCAATAGATTTTAGAAGCATAAAATATGATGAATACAATTTTAAGCATAAATAATCTAATATTCTTTAAACTGTCGATTTACCACCTTTTCCACGAGAACCCTTTCTAAATGTAGTTTTTGTGACTTTTATATTTTTTATTTCAAAAAATAATATTATTATTTAGAATGGGGACCTCAAATTTTACTTTGGCTAAAATTTTGTAATATTTTTTGTTAATGAGAATTTTTAATGAATAGTGAAAAATACAGCATTTTTATTCAAAACTTATATTTAAAATATTTTTTTTATATCTTTATATTATATTATTAAGTTGTTTTAAAGTGTAATTGGCTTATATTATTACTATTATATACAATTTTGATCATTGAATGCAATTTTAGTTTTGAATTGGACATAAATTCATGTTAATCTTTTGATAGTTTTACTTCTTAAAAACATGATGTTTGGTTTTGACAATGGTAAATAATTTTAAAATAATTAATGAAACTTAAATGTTTTGAATTTGATAAAATAGAAATTATTTTTTAATTCAGAATATCAAAATTAGGTTTGGTGTATTTTTTTTTATTTTTCTGAAAACGTTTTATTTTTGGTGAATAGAGAAAAAACACTACATAGTAGTTAAAAATCACTTTTTCATTTAAATGAAATTTTACCACTTTTGTGAATGGAATTTCAAAATTCTGACATACATGGTAGTCATAAATATGTAAAATTTTGTGTAATAGGATGAAAATAATTTATGGTGAATAGTAGCTTCTGACTTTTATGTACTAGGTTTAAAGGTAAACAGGGTAATTCAAGGTAAAAATAATATTATAATATAATAAAATTTCCTTAACAATTGTCCTAACCATATTTGATGAGTCATGGATGACAAAGAAAATCCATGGTTGAGACTTTTGGCCATTTTATGCCAATTGGGTAAGATAAAGACATTAACAACATTTTATTTAATGTAAAAAATAAAAATATCATAAACAAGTATTGCTTTTCTAAAATTATTTAAATTTGAGGTTATATAATTTAATTATTTGAATATAAATATTTATTTTAATGTTAAAAAATATTTCCTATATCATGGAATTTTATTTATAATTTTTATACGTTAAATAAATAAATATTTTTAAGACACAATGATGAAGTAATGATTACCTCATTAATGAATGTTTCAAATAAATGAGATTTGAAATATAAAAATAATGTTTTTGAAACTTTTTATGCCATCCACGAATTTTAGGGATGTTTATGACTTGTCATATTTGAATTAATGATGTTTTTTCTAATGATTCATGTTGTTTTGGATTTTTTAAAAGTCATGATATGAATAATATTTAAATTGACATAAATGAGTATTTAAAATAAGATTATTTTATTAAGTGATATAACAATACTAAAAATAAATGACTCAGAAAAATAACTTATATAATGTTGGAAATGATATTAATGAACCACTTTGGGTTTAATTGGAATTTTATAGTAACTATATTAATTATATAGAGTGAAGACACAAGAAGACATGATAATAGTCAAATTAGTTAACTAAGGGTTAAATCTAGATGAGAAGGTTAAATTTGGAAGCAAAACTTATATAAAACCTATTGGATGAGATTAATTCAAATAATAGTCATATTATCTTCAAATTTAATAAGTTTCGAACCTTTTGAAACTGGAATTTAGTTTATAATAAAAAAATATTTTCAAACATTCCTAAAGAGCCCCTCCCCCATTATAAAAAGCCTTCACATAAAACCAAATACTGACACCTATCAAGCCCCATGGATCATCTAAACACTATCCAATTAAGCACCCTAAATCTCTATCTTCCTCCTATAATCCTTCCCATAGGTAGAAGGCAATTCAAGTAGTATTTTTGGATCAAACAAAAGGGAGATACCCGATTTAAATGTAACGTCTTCCCATAAGTTATATTGTTTTATTTTACTTCTTCACACCATATGCTATTATTATTATTTTTTTAGTTAACAAAACTTGTATCTTAAATTTAATAGGTTTTTTATGAGAAGTATTAGAACTCCACTTCCACACACCTCCATCTAATGGATATGAAAAAACTGTTTCTGTAGATAGCGAACTACTGGCTCGCGAAACGATGATTGTTCAATTATCTCCTACCGACTCTCATGGTAAACATTATGATGACACTATAATTATATAAGATATTTATATTTTCCCTAATCTTTGGTAATTATTTTTTAGAACATGACTTAATTATTTTCAAGTTGTATATATACGATAATTTCATTTGAGGAAGTGAGGACTACCACCCCATCAATGTGATATGACTCGTTCTTACTATACATAGAATGCATAAGAGATGCTATTATTGAACATATGTAACATATATAAAAGATGATATTATATTGGAATAATAATACACCTATGTATCATTTAAATTTCATTCCTTTAAAAATGAAAAAATTAAATGAATGTAGCGTTCATGCATACGTTTGGCTTACCATCTCCATGAATGGTGCATTGTATTTTCATACATTCAAATTATATAGACGATTTTAAAAAAACATATACTAGATATATATGATTTATAATTTATTTAAATCATTACTATCATTATGTAATAATGTACATTTGACCACATGGACTAATTGTATTTATAAGTAACAAATATCAGCAAAACGACCATTATTAACATAAATGATTATGTAATGTTTATAACATGGTAATAAGTGATGTAAAATGAATAATAAATGTTAAAAATGTTAATAAGTAATTTTAAAATAAAATTAGATTTTTATTCATGAGATTTATTTAATGAACGAGTCATATTGGACACAAGGTAAAGGACATCATCTCAATCACCTTTCATTGATGCATATTTTGATTTATACACGAATTTATTTTATATGGTGTAGAAACACATTTGAATTTTCATTTCACTAAAAGGGAATCTCTTTTCTATGAAGCGTTTTACAAAATAAAAGAATAATGTTTTTAATGTATGTGGTGAAAACACCTTTTCCGTTACCGTGAGTATTATTTGATCTTTGGATTCCTTAACAAGTCGTAGTGTTTTTCTATAGGGAAAATAAATACCATATATATTTTTTACATATTTTGGTACTGAAAATGGTATTGATAAATCATTTATGATTTCAATATCTTGAAATGATATATTGTGATTGTAACATAGAATTGTTATCTTTTCTTTATGCTTCTTTTATGTGATATGGTTCTTGGGAATTATTTTACATAAAAGGTGGTTTCATAATAAACATAGGGTGTTGAGCTAAAGATAACTCTCCAATACATTTGTTAACATGATGGTGGTAAAGGTTAATGTTTTTTCTAATTGATTTAGGTAATATAATATAATGGGCATTCCAAATGTAACTAACTACATTACTGTCAATGATACAATGTAATTTTGATATGGATGACACAAGTTACCATTATGATTTATGATTTCTATGTGTTATTCATAAACCTTATGATTTCATGAGGTGTGTAGAAGATATTATTTTTTCTATATATTTCTGGACTAATGTTTTCATTATTTATTTTATAACCCTTACTGAGATTTTTATGCAAATCCCACTTCATTTGAAACTATTTCCACATGGTATAAAGAAGGGAATGTGAATGGAATAATTCAAGAATATTTATATCAGGAAATGAAATTATGTTTTCTTATAATAATTTTTATTTAATGAAAAAAATGGAGACTAAGTATTAGTATCTATTATGTAATATTTGATATGTAATGTAACGTCCCCAACCCGGAAGCCACTAAACCGATGCTCCGAGCCGGGTGGTTACATAACCTTAAGCGCGCCTCCCCGTACACCAAAGGCTG
Organism: Viscum album; assembly: GCA_963277665.1. Classification (NCBI taxonomy): domain Eukaryota; kingdom Viridiplantae; phylum Streptophyta; class Magnoliopsida; order Santalales; family Viscaceae; genus Viscum; species Viscum album. The sequence goes on from OY728127.1 coordinate 2,023,506,877, forward strand.
TCAAATAGCAGTGGGGGTCTATGTAGTCATGTGGGGAGACTATACCCCCTTTTTATCAGAGTAAGACACAACAGAATAAACAAATAGCGGAACAAAAACCAATAAACCAGTAACATATATAACAACCATTCCCAATAATAAATATTCCATGTCATGCTACAAGTGAAAAGTTGAAAAATTTCCCAAAATAAAGACAACGGGCAAAATCCCCAAAATGGTCCTAACTCCATGTACGGATCCTCCACCAAGTTCTACCCATGTCCACTCAGCTATCTAGGAAGGACCCTTGCCCTTTTCTTGACCTGCAAACATGAAGTCTCCTCGGGTACCCAACGACGGCCCGAGTAGGGTGTTAGTACAACTCAGTAGGCCACCACCAACGGTGTCTAAAAAATATCCAGTATAAACAGGTAGTTCATGCAAAGGGAAAATAAATGATAAATGCCAAGTAATTATTTAAAGTTCCATTAACCAATTTAAGACCCATGCCATCTCCATTCCATTACCAATCATTCATTACCATTTACCATCACTTACCATTTCATCACATTTCCATGGGTTAATCACATTCATCATGATACATGGGTCTAAGCCCAAAAATCACATGCAAGAGGGTGAACCCATCATTATCCTATCTCACTAGGACTAATTCCCTCATAGAAAAAATTACCTCACCTCGAAGCCTCTGTCCGAGTGGATACCTCATGGAAACCATATCCTCACCTCGAAGCCTTAGTCCGGGTGGATGCAACTGTTAGGAGAAAAGAACATCAGTCCCCATTCCTAACCCGTGCATTTTGGGGTGGAGTTTAGAGCATCAGTCCAACTCGACCCGTGGGCATATAACCTTAGTCAATACCCCACACTACCATGCCATGTGCACATGCTTATATATAAGTAACCATCAACCTTCCAACCATTTCCCATCAGCAACCATCATTCACAACCACCCATATGGGAAACGACATCATGCCTTAACCCATTAGCACATCATTTAACTGTTCACCCAATTCCCATGTGTTATGCCTATATCACTAAGCATTCAACACTAGACCCATAATCCGTCCCATTATGGTCATTAAATCAGTTTACACATTAACCCATCAAACCCATTCATCATTGTCATGAATCAACCATTTAACCCATTTCAATTAACCCTTAGGTTATTAACAAGTCTCGGTGCATCACCAAATATCTATTCCATGTCCAACCAATCATTCCAATATATTTATCAAGGGCTCTACCATTTATCACAACATGGTCGCTTGTTCAATAACATTCCCAAAACCCGCGAAAAGTCGGCACATCCCATGGATGGCCCTAAATTAGGTCAAGTCCATCCCAACACATCCCACGAGGATTGTGAGGGTTCCCATATGCCATTATAACCACCATTAATTCCAAGAAATCCATGGTTATCCAAGACATAACAAAAGGAAAACAATAACACAAGTAAACATGCACAAAAACTCTAAATAACCATAGGATATAACTTGTAGACCACCTACCATGAAACCGAGATTGAACACACCCTAAATCGAGTCCTTAGACTTTGATCCGACCAACATTTTGAGCTTCAACCTAAAACTCACCCAAAAGATAGGGTATTAGAGCTTCAGAATGATAGAGAGAAAAGATAAAAACCCTAAACCAAGAAAAGAACCAAGTATGGGATTATCCTTACCCGGAGCTTTGATCAGCATCCAACGACACCAAAAATTAGTTAGGATCGAAAATGATTGATCTCTTGGAGCCTTTGGGAGGTCTGGTTCCTGTCTAGGGAGAAGTAGGAGGAAATGGAGGAGAAACCCGAGTGGGTTCTTAAAATTCTTAGATGGAAAACTTGTAATTTTTCCACTTTAAGTGGCCGCACGATTTAGCTACACTGTTTAGAAAATGGTGTGCAAACCATGCGCACGCCACTGGCTAGAGGAGGAAGAGTCATGCGGTTTGTCCTGGGCAGGCTGCACGGTTTTCCAGGCTGTGCGCATGCTGCTATCTTGCCCAGATTTTCTTTCATCCGTGCCCCGAGCCCCAAAAACACCCCCAAGGCCTCTCATACTTTTAGAATACATCCCTTGGAACTTGAAACAAAGGATTCAACCAAAACATAGAAAAAACATACCTTTTCGGAAATCGGGATCTTATAACCTCCCCACCTTATAACGGCTCGTCCTCGAGCCGAGGTCCCAAGCCTCATTGCTCCACCGAAGAGAAGAGTTCGGGCCAATGAGCCCGCACATCCAATTCTCGCTCCCAAGTTTCCACCTGAACATTCCCATGCTTCCATAGTAGTCGCACTAATGGCACAACCTTTCCTCGCAAGAAATTTTCACTACAGTCCACCACACAGATATGATGCTCTTCAAAGGACGCATCTGCCTCAAGCTCCACATCCTCAACATCAAACACGTGAGATGGATCGGGGTGATACTACCAAATCTGTGACACATGAAACACATTATGCATCCCACCATAACGTTGTGGAAGAGCCAATCAGTAATCCACTAGTCTGATCCTCTCCACGATATCAAATGGTCCCACATACCTGGGTGCTAACTTGCCCTGCTTCCGAATCCGACAGTGAACCAACCATGGTGACACCCAAAGGAACACTATATCACCCATCCGAAAATCAAGAGGTCTACGCCTCCGATCTGCATATGACTTCTATCTACACTGATCCGTAGCCATCCACTTCCTGGTCCGCTTCATTTTCTCCAAAGTATCATGCACGAGACTTTCACCAACAACTCACATTCACTGGCCTCTAGACAATACAACAGTGATCTACACGGCCTCCCGTAGAGTGCCTCAAACGGTGACATCTGAATCGTAGCCTGAAAACTGTTGTTGTAGGCAATCTCAACTAATGATAGGTGTCCTTCCCAAGAACCACCAAAGTACAAGACACAAGCTCTTAAAATTTCTTCAAACACTTGGATTGTATGCTCTGACTGCCTGTCCGTCTATAGGTGGAAAGCCGTACTAAAAAACACCTGCATTCCATGCACCTTCTGCAACCTTTTCCAGAAACGCAATGTCAAATGCATATCTTGGTCCGAAAATATGGTTTGTGAAACACCATGAAACCGCACTATCTTTCGAACATACAGCTCACCCAACTGGTCGACTATAAAGGTCTACTGAATCGGTAAGACCCACAACAAAATCCATTGTCACATCATCCAACATCAAATCTGTAATGGGAAATGGATACAACAAACCACCTGGGCGTTGATGCTCGGCCTTCACCTACTAATAGGTAAGGCACCGTGCCACAAATCCTGCCACTTCCTTTTTCATTCCAGGCCACCAAAACTGCCTTCGGATATCACAGTACATCATGGTCAAACCAGGATGCACTGCCCACTTTTATGAATAGAACTCACGCAAAAACTCTTCCTGTACACACTTTGGCACAACCACACGATCACGAACATGAACAACACCGTCCGCACCGATGACCCAGCCAGAAGGTAGCTCCCCACCTTTATGAATTTCCTTCATGCTCAAACACTCAGGATCATCAAGCTGACTTTCCTTAACTCTACTCATGAGATTCGACTCCATCGTTAAGGAAGCAAGAGTGACCTGAACATTCTCCTCATGGACCTCCAGGTGTATCTCTGCAAATAAGGCCATCACATTCCACTCGGTGTTGGACTCCTAAACCTCCTGATTCTGAACCTTCCTACTCAGAGCATCAAGCAATACTATTTCCCATTCATGGCGTGTACATCAACTCAAGGTCAAGATATTGGAGATATTCAACCCATCTTTGCTGCCAAAAATTTAGATCCCGCTGTGAGAAGATGTACTTTAAACTCTTATGATCGGTGATCACGGTAAACCGTTCTCCCAATAGATAGTGCCTCCATCACTTCAAGGAGTACACTACTACAACCAACTTAAGATCATGAGTGGGATAGTTCCGCTCATGGGGTCTCAACTACCTTGAACCATAAGCCACAACCCGCTCATCCTGCATCAACACTTCCCCAAGTCTGATTCCGGACGCATCACAAAACACGATGTACTTCTTACCCGACTCAGGTAAGGCCAAGATAGGTGAGGTCGTCAACTGATTATTCAACTCTTGAATGGAAGTCTCACAATCCTCAGACCACTCAATCCCGATTCCCTTCATGTTAAAGCTCTAGAGTGGTGCTTCCATGTGATAGAAATCCTAGATGAACCTTCGGTAATACTCGGAAAACCCCATAAAACTCCGAACATCAGAAACATTCCTGGGTTGCTCCCAAGATACAACTGCCTTCACTTTTTCTGGATCCACTGACACACCTACCTCCGAGATGATGTGACCCAGAAAATGCTTCTCACCTATCCAGAATTGAAACTTTGATAGCTTGGCGTATAGTCAGTACTCTCTTAGCGTACCCAAGATGATGTCAAGATGTTGGGAATGATCATCATGAGTTTTCGAGTACACTATGATGTCATCAATAAAGACAACCACAAACTAATCTAGATAGGGATGAAATATCTGGTTCATCAAGGCCATAAACACTGTCAGTGCATTGGTCAAGCCGAAAGGAATCACTAAAAACTCAAACAACCTGTACCGATTTCAGAAAGCTATCCACGGTATGTCGGAAGACCTCACCCTCAACTGGTGATAACCCAACCTCAGATAAATCTTAAAAAACACTGATGTACCCCTCAACTGATCAAACAGGTCATCAATTCTAGGAAGAGGGTACCAATGTTTCACCATCATCTGGTTCAACTTTCGATATTCAACACACAGCCTTAACGACCCATCGCCCTTCTTAGAAAAAAGCACGGGAGATCCCCAAGGAGACGTACTAGGGTGGATAAACCCCTTACACTCCAACTCCTCAAGAAGAACCTTTCGTTCCTGGAGTTCTGTCTGTGCCATTCGGTATGGCGGAATAGAAACTGGCTCCACTCCCGGCAGCAACTCAATCGTGAACTCGACATCCATCTCAGGTGGTAACCCCGAGAAATCATCAGGAAACACATCCTAAAACTGTTCCACGACAGGAGGGAAAATAGGATACTTACCTCTTTCATCATCACCAAGCATGAGACATGCCACTCAAGCCGTGAGTTCACTCATCCATTGACCCAACGGTCCTGCACAACCTACTCAAACATCCCACTCGCCACGGTGGACATAAGTGTCACCCTCAAGAGACCTGAATTATACCATGCGACGATAACTGTCGATGTGTGCTCGATACAAAACCAACCAATCCATTCCCAAGATTAATTCAAAACCTGACATCTCAAAAATGAACAAGTCCCATAGAAAACGATACCCACCAACGTCCAAGACACATCCCTTGTGTGAGCGATCTTGACCTGGAGTTCCACGTCCACCACCCCTGTCATTATGGCCCGTGGAGCTTGAAATGCCTGCCTGATAAGGGGAAGCTGATCCCCTTACTGTATCTGGTACCTGCATCCCACCGTCATACTCGCCCACCTGCCATGGGTTCCTGCAGAACCTCTGCACATGCCACATCCTGCCGCACGAACGACACTCAACAAGAGGTCAAGGAAACTGACCACAAACATGCCCCGGTCTATTGCACTGATATCAGAAAACCTGATTCCAACTCTGAGAGGCAGACCGTCTCTTCCAGCTGCTTTCCACACTTCCTCCATGATGTGATCCCTCATAGCATCGCTTCCGACCCTCAGTAGTTGCACTACCCTTCTGCCCCACTGGCACCACAAGACCACTTCCCAAAGCTCCCTTCAGGTTCCCTTTAGATATGAGTGTTTGATCCATCACCTCTGCAAACCTCTTCAAGTGAAAGATATTTAATTGATACCTGATCTCAGGTCTCAACCCATCCTAGAAATTCCTTTCCACCGCTGCCTCATCCCCTACTAACACTTGGAAAAAACGTCTCAAATCAGTGAAGAGACATGTATAATCCATCACTGATAGTGATCCCTGAGTCAGGCTCATAAAATCTGCAGCCTGCTCTTGCCTCAACGTCTCTGCGTAGAAATTCTCCAGAAACATTTCCGGAAAAACCTTCAATGAAATCCCCTCAGCCTGCTTGGCTTGAGCCTGAATGTCCCACCAATACCTAGCTTGGCCCCGCAACATATAAGCAGCCAGCTTTACCTGCTTTTCTACAGGGGTCTCCAGATGGTCCAGTATCGTCTAGATAGACTCTAATGAAAACTCCACTGCCTCTGTCCCACCCTCTCCAGTGAAAGTTGGAGGGTTCTGTAGCTGAAACTCCCTAGTCAGCTCAAACATTCTCGGTGCAACCCTCCCTGGGTCCCAATCCATCATCTGTATGAGACGAGTAAAGTTATATCGGAACTGTTCTTCTCTACATTCATTAATTACCACATTTTCTTGTTCCTCTACTAGAGGAGTGTTCTCAGCAACAATCTCATGTTTCCCAATGGGTAACCAATGTCGTGGTGGCATTTCCCTACAATGCCAAACACGAGATTTAGCACACATACCGTAAAACTCTCTCAACTGCAACAAAAGATCTTTACTAGCTACAACCTCCCCAACCATCCCTACCACAGGACATGGTCCACAAGGGGTAAAAAACCATGCACTACAACCAAACTCACTCAACATTTTTCAAAACATTCTTCACTTCATTTCAAACCCTTCCATTTCGTTAACATCATTTAACCACTTATTTTACTTCATTCTTCTCATTATTCCACGATTTCATGAAATGCATGATGCAACCTACTTTCCATCCTCACACACCCATCCTGTGCGTGTGCCTAACACAATCCATGTCACCTATCTCCCTAGGTGCCTAAAATGATGCATGAATGAAAATCCTTGTGTCGTTAAGGCCATGAGACCATGTATCAAAAAACAGTCACATCAAACCACATGTGCTTCACCCAACAGTGAAATATCATCAACTGTAACAACACACAACCAAGAACAACATTTCCCACCCAGGGTGACTTGGGTTTTCCCTCGTACATGGGTTAGCTACTCCCAAGAATGAGATCATTACCAAGGACCGACACATCTTAACCATTGGATACCAATCCAAATTAACAAGACCTCAGAGAAGGAAAAGAAAGACCTCCTCTGATACCACTTTGTAACATCCCCTACCCGGAAGCCACTAAACCGGTGCTCTGAGCCGGGTAGTTACATAACAGTAGGCGTGCCTCCCCATACGCCAAAGGCTTCCGACTAGCAGAGGGGGTCTATGTAGTCAAGAGGGGAGACTATAACCCATTTTTAACAGAGTAAGCCACAATAGAATAACCAAATAGCAAAACAATAACCAATAAACCAGGAACATATATAACAACCATTACCAATTATAAATATGCCATATCATGATACAAGTGGAAATGTGAACAAGTGCCCCAAATAAAGACAACTGGAAAAATCCCCAAAATGGTCCTGATTCCAAGTCTGGATCCTCCACCAAGTGCTACCCATGTCCACTCTACTAACTAGCAATGACCCTTGCCCTTTTCCTGACCTGCAATCATGAAGTCTACTCAGGTACCCAACGACATCCTGAGTAGGGTGTGAGTACAACTCAGTAGGCCACCACCAATGGTGTCTACAAAATTTGCAGTATAAACAGGTAGTACATGCAATGGGAAAATGAATGATAAATGCCAAGTAATTATTTAAAGTGCCATTAACCAATTTTAGACCCATTCCATTACCATTCATTCATTACCGTTTACCATCACTTACCAATTCATCACATTTCCATGGTTTGATCACATTCATCATGTTACCTGGTTCTAATCCCAACAATCACATACAAGAGGGTAAACCCATCGTTATCCTATCTCACTAGGACTAACTCCATCATAGAAAACATAACCTCACCTCGAAGCCTCAGTCCGGGTGGATAACTCATGACAACCATATCCTCACCTCAAATCCTCAGTCCAGGTGGATGAAACCGTTAGGAGAAAATAGCCTCAGTCCCCTTTCATTTACCATGCATTTAGGGGTGGAATTTAGAGCATCAGTCCAACTCGACCCGTGGGTGTAGAACCTCAGTCAATAACCCACACTACCAAGCCATGTGCACATTCTTATATATAAGTAACCATCAACCTTCCATCCATTTTTCATCAGCAACCATCATTCACAACAACCCACATGGGAAACCACATCATGCCTTAACCCATTAACACATCATTTAACCATTCACCCAATTCCCAGGTGTTATGCCTATCTCACTAGGCATTCAACACTAGACCCATAATCCATCCCATTATGGTCATTAAATCAGTTTACGCATTAACCCATCTTACTCGTTCATCATTCTCATGAATCAGCCATTTAAACCGTTTCAATTAACCCTTTGGTTATTACTAAGTCTCGGTGCATCACCTAACTTCTATTCCACGTTCAACCAATCATTCCAACATATTTACCAAGGGCTCTACCATTTATCACAATAAGGTCACTTGTTCAATAACAATCCCTAAAACCAGGAAAAGCTGTCACATCCCATGGATGGCCCTAAATTAGGTCATGTCCATCCCAACACATCCCACATGGATCTTGAGGGTTCCCATATGCCATTATAACCACAATTAATTCCAAACAAGCCAAAGTTATCCAAGACATAACCAAAGGAAAACAATGACACAAGTAAAAATGCACAAAAACCCTAAATAACCATTGGATATAACATATAGACCACCTACCTCGAAACCGTAGGTGAACGTACCCTAAATCGAGTCCTTAGACTTCGATCCAACCAACCTTTGGAGCTTAAACATAAAACTCACCCAAAAGATAGGGTTTTAGTGCTTCGGAATGAGAGACAGAAAAAATACAAACCCTAAACCAAGAAAAGAACCAAGGATGGGATTAGCCTTACCCGGAGCTTCGATCTACATCAAATGGCAACAAAAACACCTTAGGATCGAAGTAGATTGATCTCTTGGAGCCCTCGGGAGGTCTGGTTCCTGTCTAGGGAGAAGAAGGAGGAAATAAAAGAGAAACCCGAGTGGGTTCTTAAAATCCCGAGATGGAAATCTTGTAATTTTTCCAACTTTAAGTCGCTACACGATTTTGCTGCACGGTTTAGCAAATGTTTTGCAAACTGTGGGCACACCACCATCTAGAGGAGGAAGAGTCACACGGTTTGGCCTGTTCAGGCCGCACGGTTTTCCAGGCCATGCGTAGGTCATGCACATGCTACTGTCTTGCCCAGATTTCCTTTCTTCGGTGCCCTGGGCCCCTGAAACACCCCTGAGGCCTCTCATACATTTAAAAGACATCCCTTGGCACATGAAACAAAGGATTCAACCAAAACATTGTGAAAACATACCATTCCGAAAATCAAGATCTTACATGTAATGTAATAGTTATGAACTAATTCTCTAAAACACTAAACATAATATGACCCTTAATGTGAAATATTTACATAATTCAGGATTATGTAATGATTAAGGTCAGGTCCTTCAATTATTTCTATAATTTAATATTTACATATCAACACAAAATAGTCAGATAACCTAAATCATTAGTCTGTTTAGAGATTATATACATTTAGACCTATTTTTAATGCATTGTAAATTTTTTTCCAAAGTATCACTGATATATACACCCTTCTTGTGATTTCATTTTTCACATTCTCCTTTCAATACTAGAGTATATAAATATAAGCCAACATTGGTAAAAATATCATAATAATGGTAAACATAATAGATAATAATCAAATATAATAAGTGATCATAAGATGATCATGTGGGTAAAAGAACATAATCATAGTTCATGGACATGATAATACATAATAATATCCAACAAAACACATATCATAAATCATTAAAGGAATAATTCATTGCATATAACATGATCCATGAGTAAGGGAAGTGTGTAAATTTGAGAAACTAATAATGTAAATATAAAAAATCATAATAGTGTGGTTTATACATAATCATAAGAAGTCATAACATTTTCAACATAGTGAACAATGATCATTTTCCAACAAAGGAATGCAAAATGTTTTTTCCCTAATATAGATTGAAATAAAAATATAATTTGGGTGATTAGTTATAGTAAAAAAGGATAACAAATTTGTTTTGGATATTTAAGGATTCAGTTTTCCTTATGTCATGAAATAAAAATTAACATACATATCAACATATGTAAACATAGTGTAAATTGAACAAATTGTAAAACTGATATAATCATGCTATAAATTCACCAAGTAAATGATTAAATAATGAAAATGAAAATTTGGAAAATCATTTACAGTTTTTTAATAATCTATGAAGTCTATTAAGATATATTATTATATGTTTATAATTCTACAATAAAATAATTATTCAAATTAACCCAATGATGTAATGGGGAAATTGACTTGACTATAGGTAAACCCATCTTTACATCAGAGTACTCAAAAAATTTAGAAACTACAAGGTTTAACTATATATATTCCACCACTACATGGTTATCTATGACTTATTATTCTATGAATATATTTTTAAAAATGATGGTATTATCCTAAAATATAATCATAAAATCTCCTCAAAATAATGGTTAGAAAATGTATAGTTTTCTCTTAAGAAAACCTCGACAAAAATGTCAGTACAAGATCTCTATATGAAATTGACTATCATGAAAAATAAAATCTAGGAGAAGGATTTTTAGAAATAGAACAAATTTTAATCATACTCTCAAAAATTTATTCTCAAAGAAGAACCATTTATAATGAAAAAATGAAACAATTAAGAGTGCACTTAATAACACTATTTTAAAATCAATAAAATTACTAGAATCTCTATCAACATCATTATACATATTTTTTATTTTATTCATTGAATTAGTTGGTTCATTAATAAAACCAAATACATTTTTTGGATTTTTTAAAACTTATGTACAATTATATCAACATAAAAAAACATTCCAGATATTTTTATGGATTAATTTTTTTTGGATCTTATGTTTACATTAATAAGAACTTCTACAGTTCTGGAATATCAACAAAATAAATATAGCACAAAATCTCATTACCCAATGATTTCATGATCATCATCTTAAAATTAATTATCAATAATTAATGTTAACATATGTTCTTCATGAACAACAGAACTAATTAATAAAAATAAAAAATTATATTAAATGCATTTTTAAGTGAATTTATGTTTTCAAAACAAGGATATAAAGAGCTAATTTACACAAAAATATCACTTGATTTTTTCAAAATCACAAGAAAAAAGATTAACTTTTTCATGAATAATGAATTCTAATTCCAATTTCTACCTATATATGTGCATTAAAATTAATTTTTCCATATATTGATTAAATAATTCCACAAAAATTCTCATCAATCCAAAAAATCCATTTTCTTAAAAAATAACATTAATTTAAATCCACATTTATGAGAAATAATTATAAAATGAAACATTAAAATATAATTTATCCATTAAAGTTATATTTCTGTTACAAAATTCCCCCGAATAATTAGTCAAGTTTATTTAACAATATTATATCCCTTTATAATTTTCAAAATAAATTAATTTTTTTAAAATAAAATAAATTCTACCTCTTTAAAAAAGAAATAAATTATCGAATAAATAAAATAAGTGTTATAAAATAAATTAATAGATAAAAAATTTAAAAATTTTAAACAATTTGAATGTTTTCTGCAGATACCCCTTACTAATATTCATATTTTGAAAATGGTTAATAAGAATGTTCTAGCAAGATTTTCATTTCATGTAGAGTTTGATTTTATAATTCTATAGAAAATTCATGGAAAACATCTCTCTAAAAAATAAGTTAATGACATATAGACACAAATCAAATTACAAGAATTAAATAAGATTATTTAAAAAAATAACTTTCTTTAAGGAATCATTATATAAAATATTTTTCCATGTAATATATAAGAAATTTGTATATCATATATGGGAAAAAATATAATATAAAATATGAATATATCATATATTATTTGGTAAAACATTAATCAATTCCCATAAAACTTATTGAAGGAAATTTTACGAATTAATTTTTACAAACATAAATAATACATTAAACAATTTAATATCTATAAAATTTAACAAATCAAATTTAAATTGAAGAGATTATAAAAAAATTAATATAGAAAAATTAAATGTTACAGATAAAAATAATTAGTATAAATAAAAAAAAATTAATTCTATCCCTATTTTTCAAGTATTTCAAAGTCATATTATATTTATCAATAAAAGAAAATGTTATGATCACTTAAAATGATCATGGTTAACTTATGTTTAACATATTAAAATATATTACAATTTAATTGTTTATAGAAAATATCAACAATCTTATGTTATTTTCAGAAAAAGTTGCGAATTATATCCCATTTTTATATTTGATCCATTAGGAATTAATGTTTATCATATATGTGCTATGTAGGTGAGTGGTTTGATGGGTTTCTAGGGAAGGAAATAAAATTTATACCACTGTAATTAATTATATATTTAAGGAAATTAAAAAGAAAAATTAATGATTTTGTGTTGTATCAACAACACAAGAGTGCCACTACATCCAAGTCAAAAATATTCATCATCAACAATGGAGAGTGAAGTCAATTTTTTACTATTGTTAAAACATAAAACGAATGATTCTCCAAGAACATGTCATGTTCTAAAGTACTTAATCTATATAACAAAAAACCTTCAAAATCCACAACTCATTATCTCTTAATAATAATATCAGTTTGAAAAGAATAAAATAGGATAGTTTCAGATGTACATTTAAAATAATGAAAAATATGAATAATTTCATTAGAACTCTATTCCTTCATATTTTCATAAAATAACATACACAAACCTATAGAAAAGATAACAACTGTTCTACTAACTCTTAGATATAGTAAACATCCAATAATTCGTCTATAATTTTTTTGGTCCACCAATTTTCATAATTCATCAAGGTTATTATTAATAAACGTTATTATTCATGTAATTAAACTTGAATAATTTTTAAAACCAACCCATTTTAATAGATCTTGAATATATTTATATTATATTAATCTTTTTCCCTCTTGTTTTTGAGAAATTTTAAAAATAATGAAATATTTCATACCACTAATCATGTTCATTTCATAATAATATTTCATAATTTATGAAAAACTATCAGAATGAGTTCTCTTATAAAAATAAATGATGAAATTGATATAATATTTAAATAATGATAACATCCATAAAAAATTATGGATAAATAACATTGGATTTAGATTTAATTTAATAAAATTATTTTAAAGTAAAAAAATTACCATAGACTATTATAACATGCTGTTGGATATTGTTTAACAATATAGAATGATTTTTTATTTTTATGTACATTTATTGAAAATACAAAATCTTAAAAACAATGGGTTGTTAAAAAAACAACCTCTTCATCATATTGTTCATGAAAAGAAATTTTAACATCCAATTGGAATACTGTAATGGTTATATTCTTTTTGAATACTAATTAGATTTATATAGACTTGTAACATGATACCGATACACAAATATCTCCATAATATCATCCATATTTATAAAAATATTCCCATGAAACATCACTATTTACTCATTACAAATGTTAAATTTTTATTACTTTTATTTTAATATATCAATAGCAATTTTATCACCATATGATTCTTGGATGTTATTACAGTGACAAAAATCTATTTCATTCAAATGGATCATCCTATTCACACAGAATCTTTATCTTACGTTCATAAATAAATGAATATTCAATCATTTTTTATTAAAATTTTCACTAGAATGAAAAAATCACCTTTATTTCAAAAATAACTTTGTGTTTTTTCCTGTTTATTTACATAACTAATTATATTATTAATGAAATTTTTTTACTTTAGTTCAACCAATTTATATGTAAAAAGTAATTCTATTCCTAAATTAATAGCTATAATTATTCCATTAATATAACTTTTGGAATTTCAAATTCTATTAATACAAATTCAAGAGGATTTACAACCAGTTTTTGTGTTTCAAGATAAAAGAAATAATATTTGAAATATCAAAATGAACCAATTATAGATTAAAATTAAGATATTTTACCATAAAAAGATCATTTTAATTAAATATTACATGTATTTTATCATAATAAATATTACTTAATTTTCTAGAAAGTGTTTATGCCTGACATGTTTTAGAAAACCCGTGAATAATACCATCATAGGACTTAGGATAAAATTTCTAATGATGAGGATTCCTTTTCAAAATGAACACTTTAGCATTAAGGGATCTAAACAATAAATTTTTTCGTTTTATTTTGAATAGAAACTCATATGGAATTAATTTTGAAAATAATAAAGTGAAACACAATTTATAGAATAGTTTGTGGTTTTATGAGGTTCAGACCACATTTTTTTAGAAATAGAATATTCAATCATTATAGGTCTTGTAATTTCTATATTTTCCATAGTTATTCATTTACCCACACAACTTTTTAGTGGTGTTTTAGTGGCTGATAAGTTAGGAAGACTACAATTCTTACCATCTATATTTGTAAATATTAATTCATCAAATTATCTCCATGATAACTCCATGAAATAATAAAATTTATATTTTTATAATTATTAATTAATGAATAATATTTTTAAATAATAGTTTTCTGTATTTTCATGAGAAAATATAGAAGGAATTTAATTTAGTTTAATCATTAACTATGAAAAAAATTCTGTTCCAGGGATATTTTAAATTTTTAGCAGAATAATTAAATCCAAATGATATAACTATAAAGAATAAAATGTTGACACTTCACTAAATAGTTTCTAACTAGACTTATGAAGTATATGAAAATGATATTGTTCACAATTTTTTTAAGTCCTAAACTGATGTTCTGGTATAAACCTTGGATGATCTTTTTGAGAAATTTTATCTAAGGACATAATATTTCAGTGTTCATATATTATATGAAATATCTTTTATAAATCATATGTTCCACTTTAAAAAGTTAAGTTATGTGGTATATAGTCTTTTATATCTTTTCATTATAAATTATCATGCATATTAGAATATAGAAAAAATGTTCTTATGGACTTTTAATAGTTTATTTATCATTCCAAAATATTACATGATAACAATAATCACATAGTATAATAATATTTATAAGGTTTTTCTTAATTCTTAAAATGTATAAAATAAAAAGAACTATATTTTTTAAGATCACATGAATCACTACTTATGATTATTTCACCATAAAAATTGTTTCAAAATATAACTCATCAACCACTACACTTTTCATTTATTTAAATATTGTATTACCTCTTATCATTTTTGAAGAAAAACCGCAATCCATATACCACATATTCTTAATATTAGTACTCAGAAAAAAAATTTCATAAAAAATATTCACTTTTTACCCAAGCGTTCTCATGTCTGATTACCATAGAAAATAAAACATTATAAACCCATATTGTTATATATAATATATACTTATCTTTTTTGTGCTCTCTATAAATAATATCATTACAAAATATAAAATGTACAACATTATTTAAAGAGAAATTGCATTTCTTGTGACATCCTCTATATCATTTTGTTAAAAAATGATATCTTTTCAGAATAATGTAAGTTGACTAAAAATGGGATTTAATTAAATGTAAAACCAATTAAATAAGATATTCTGAATGGTTTAAACTATTTGTATTTATTATATAAATTTTATTTAATATATGTAATATTAGAGACAATATGTTTAAAACCTCAAATTTTGGAGTATAATTATATATTCAAATTTGTTTATTCAGATGTTAAATGAGAATATGATTTAGAATCCAATACCAATAAATGATTAAAAATTTCAATATTATGTTTTGAAATTATATTATTTGCCTTTATATGATCTTAAATAAAACTATAATAGTATTTAATCAACATCATTTTGGGTTATTTCCTTGAAACATACATTTTTTTCAACAAATGTAGGAACATCATCCACAGATTTTGATAATGAATATTGTTTAGATTCTAATAATGTGAGTTTATAATTTTCTAATTTTGTTAAACAATATTCAACATATTAACAACAATGAAAATTTGAATGAAATGTAAAATTCATAAGGTATTTTTTATGTATCTTATCTGTATTACAAGTATCATTCATAATAATATTCATATAAAATACATTAGCTATAAAACTATTATCTAAATTATACAATGAAATTTCAAAACTAGTGTCTTTATAAATTATACTCAAAGGTTTGGATTCTTTCAATATTTTATATTATGAAATTTTAGATAATATCATATATATTTATCACATCCTTTAATAAATTTTCCAGCATAGACATTTATGAAAAGGATTCTTATCCTCATAAAAAAATAATTTTACAAGTATATTTGTTTTCATTCCTATCCATAAGATCCTCCCTATAATGACAACAATTGTTTTCATCAGAATAATTTATTTCCCCATTATGTCTTGTTGAGAAAGTTCATCACTACTATCATAAGAATTATATTATCTAAATTATAATTTAATTTTTTCCTTTATGTTTTATTCTTTGAGATACTCTCTTTAGAATTAATATAATCAAAAATAATATAAACAAAAAAAATCAAAATTTAAGCTATTATTTTTTTTCTCTTAATATATATATCTTTAATTGGTTATTATATTAAATTAACTTGCCAATAATTTAACCAAATCATAAATTCATAAGGTTATTAGTATCATCTATACCTCTTATAGATTTATTTAAATATTTATATCCTATAATTGATCATATGGTGATTCTTCCCCATAAATAGATTTCTTCCCATTAACAATTATAAAACAATTGATGCATTTACATTAATAAATGAATAGGATGAAAATCAAAATCACATTAATCATCTAATAATATCATTCTCTGAATTTCCAAATATTTGGATGTGTCAATTTGTATGATCTGTATATTCGTCCATATTCCATTTGTTATTTGATGTGATAAAATTTCACATTAAATATTTTGAGTCATTAGATATGAATATGTTTTTTTAAATATAATTTTCTTTATATTTATGATTTTTATCATGATTAATGGTAAAGAACTCATTCTTTAGAATTCAATATTTTTTACCAGTATATGAAAATTTTTCATGAAAATATTGATAAGTGAATACATTATCTATTCATAATAGTTTTCATATCAACTCCATTAAAAATTGGTGTCTATATAGGATGAAAATTATCCAAAACTAGAATAACAAATCTATTTATAAATTTTTTTGTACCATTGTATTAGTATAAGAAAATTGCGATATTTATATTTTTTATAAAATAAAATTAAAAATATTATACATTATGTCTAAAACATTAATACATGTTTGGATAATAATGTTTTCTCATATATCGATGATAATAAAACCCTATGGGGTGGATAAATTTTCGTAAAAAATAAATTCTATATTTTTCATCCCTATCAAGAATACTACTTATTGAGAATTACAAAATTCAAATAACCATATATATTAGAGTTTATAAACATGTTTGAAATTGAAAAATTGAAAAAACTCATATATGTATTGAAATGTAAAAAAATTAAAATATTTAATAATCACAAAAGAAATTAGAGTAAGAACATGAAAGAATAGATAAAAAATAAATCACTCCTTAAAATGATATTAATAATACGATAAAAACCCCCATGTTAGGGAATAATTAAATTTAACCTATTCCACAAGGGAAAATTTTTCATGACAATAGGTAACCCCATACTAAAATAGAATTTCATGAATATGTCATAAAAAATCATAGAACAACTACCAGAATCTCCCTCCATTCCCTATTCAATTATAGCTTCCTAGCCCCAAAATATAATCGTAATCCTGATGGATGTAAATTAACATCAAGACTCAAAATACCTTTGACATAATTGTTAAAACAAAAACATTCATTAATATTAAAAACCTCTCAAAAAATGGTTAAGATGGGCTCTATCTACCTCCCAGAAACCCTCAATCGTGTTGTTCGATAAGAAACATAATTTAATAAGAAAAGTTAAATAATAAATAATGGGATCCTAAAAAATGCCTGATATTAGAAAAATCAGTTAGAAATAAAACTAATATAATCATAAGATCACACAAAAATAAGAATTTTCAAGATTTATAATAAAAAATTATCAATCTCAACAATATTTTATGGAAATTTTTCTTTTGATCCATGATGTAGTTAGTGTATTTATTAATGCACCTAAATTAGTAAAAATTTGAAAACCTTTTTTTAGTTATAAGAATATTAGAAACTGTATCCTACATCTTACAATGTATTCGGAATTCATATTGAATCTTATGATGAAATTCATTTTTACCGCTATATTGCACAAAAATATTATAAATGAAATCTGGAAAACAAATCTAGTTATTAGGAATTTCTTGGTTTCCATCTTAGAACAAATTCAAAGGAATAATGTTTTCCATAATTTCATCCAAAAAAAGAATTAATTAAAAAACATTAGGTTAAATGAAATTATTATTTTTGATTGTTAAATCATTCCAAATAAGTATTAAAAGAGACATCTAGTCTATGTAAATACCTATCTAAAATGATGTCCATGCACAATATTTTAAAAATAGTTACACCATGTCATGTCTACACACAAACCTATTATCATAGATATACTCAATAATTTCCATTAAAATTTGTTGAATATAAATACCAAATGTCTTGTTCATGTAATATCTTTTAAACAAATCCACTTATAATCATATACATTCACAAACATGTTAACATGTGTAAAAATAATCATTTCCATGGAAATTATCATTATTTCCTCAAAGATAAAATTCTATAAAACGTATTGTGAATATATAATTGTTTCAAAAATCATATCCAGATAATATATACATATTTGTTTAATAAGAACCTGGAACCATTAATATTTCCATCTAATAATTATTAACTTTTGGTAAAGAAATTAGTTTTACGAAAAATTCCATAATATATTATCAAAATCTATCCAAAGAAAAAACATAGGTGGACTCATTGTAGATTGTATTGATTATATAATAAGGTATATTAGTGTTATCAAACACAAATGATAATTAAATTTATATGATCATTAGGAAATTTATTTGAAATATAATAAAAAATATAATTTTCATTTGAAATTAATTATTTTGAAACAGACTAACTTATAAAATAATGGGAATATAAATTATATTTAATAAAAATAAAAAATTGGTGATAATGTATAATTATTAAAATTGAATAAGTCCATTTGGAAAACAGTTTATGATTATTATGATAAAAATGATGACTGTTTTCTAATTTTTTTTAATTAAGTCATATCTATAAAAAATGATCTATATAACAGATATTAAAAAATATTACTTTGAATCTATGGTAATGTAAGTAAATTTAAATTGTCTATAGTATTAAAAAATAATTTACATATAGATAAGGTCATCTATAAAATAATTTATCAATATGGTCATGGTAGAGAATGAATCATGGCCTATAAATAAGTGATATTTTTTATCCCACATATAAACATCATTTTGGTGGAATGGTGAACCAATGATATATGAAATGGAAAGATTACACTAAACCATAGAAATAATTGGAAGAGAATAAAATAAATGGGCTTTTAGATAAAAATAATTTTTTCCCTAAATAGAAATTTAAACAAAATAAATTATAATTTAAAAATGATATTGGGAAATAAACCCTTATGGATTTCCTATCTTTGGAATAAAAACCCTTTTAAAGAGAGATCCCATGACAGATTTTTAAATCCTAAAAATTTCATGAAAAATGGATTGAACATATCCATGGTGTAGTATATACACTATACAAAATATGATTAGTTCAGTATATGGAATATAGATATATGAAAGAAAAAGTTAGAGGTGAAACACTTTTGTTTACTACTTAATTTCCTCAAAGAACTATAACATTGATGAAATATCCCTTTCATGATACGAGTTCCTTTAGAATAAAAAATCTATTCTTATTTTTTGAGAAAAAGTTAAAAAAATAACAAAATATCTATGAGAGGTAAAATGGGTACATATTTATGGGACTGTCAAATGAAAATTTATATTCAGAATTCCATTGCAGATAGGTCTTCTTATAAGCTAGGGGGATGGTAGTTTTTAAATACTCACTCATTAATGTGAAAGGAATTCCCCTTTCATGGAAAATGTATCATTAATGAACATGTAATACGAATATTTCATTCATTATGATATCCTTAGACCAGAATTAATTTTATTGGATATTATTTATCTACACCACTTAGCTAACCCCCAATTTTACTTTATTTTTACATTTCCATAGTAACACAATTCATACCTCGGTAACTTTTTATGCCAAGAAATAAAATTTTAGAGATTAATTAATTTTCTTATTCTTATTGAAATTATTAAACCATATTTATTTATTTCATCTCCTTGTATTGATAAAAAGATGTTTTATAATAATAATGTGAAACACCATAAGCAAATTTCAAAAAATTTATATTTTTAGGAATATATTTAATTTATTATTATTTATTATAATTTAATAAATATTATATTAATTTAGACATTTTCTATTATATTTAGATATAATATATCATTAAAATCATTCTTAAAAATTACTCAACTTAATTTATTAGCATAAAAATATTTAACAACTTGAAAAAAGATTATTTAAAAAATATATCTTTCTTCAATTAAAGGATTATATCTTCTTCTTTATGCACCTAATAATAAATGTACGAATTAGTATTCATTTATATATTTTTATTTAAATAATTAGTTATTATTATAATTATGATAAATTTTTCTCTTAAATAAAAACATAAAATATATAATAAAAAACAATGTGTCAAAATAAAAAATATTCTATGATTAATTATATTTGTATTCATTATAGTTACATAATTTTTTTGTTGGACATAATGTATTTAAACTATTAATAATTAATTTTTATCAATACATTTAATTAATAAATTCTTGAAAATATTTATGTTTATTAAAATTGCATATTTTATAAAGTCTATTCTAAAAAAAGCCAATTTCGTAATTGAATTAGAATAATTTTATCCTATAAATTATTTATTACATGTAAATTATTTATAATTAAAATTTACTGTTTGGACATCTGAAAAATATTAATGTATATTAACTATTTACCAATAATAATAAAATGGGAAAATTTTTAGTGGTTTTATACCCAACTACTATATACCCCATTTATAGAAGTCATATAGTATTTATAATACCTCTATTAAATTCATTTATTTTTCACATCAAATCATACATTATGCGTTCAATAAATATTAATTTTGTATTTCATATTATGATTTCTACATTCATAATTTTGTTCCAGTCATTGTAGGTTTTTGTATCCAACAGGTGATTTATAAGATAGGAGACTAACGTGGGTATTTTTATTTTAAATATTATATAATTTTATGTTTATTTTTAACTTTTAATTTATTCACATTTAGAAGATGTAATCATCAACTGTATGTAATAATCCAGGGTATGAAATACATAGTATCATTAGGTTTTTAATGTTTCATTATAATTGAATAATGTGTAATTAGTTTTATTCTTATATTCTATGAATTATTTTATAATAAATTTTAATTATGTTAAAATTTTAAAAAACAAATTTTAGAATTATATTTATATAGTTTATGGAAGGAAATAATTTCTTAATCCTTGGGTATTATTTTTATATCCACTAATGAAATAAATCCCAAATATATTTAATTATCTTTCACTAGATAAAATATTAGAGGTTATCTATTACATAGTCAAGACTAAGGATTTAATTTATAATGAGATATTATACTAATACTCATAGTTAAGACTAGGTAACTGATATTTTCCATCATATTTGGAATATCATAAATATTGAACTACTCCTCAACCATTTTATCTATGTATCCCACATGATGGGTTATTCTGAACCATATAATATATTTAAGTTCCATTAGTTCATCATAATATTTTTTGAACAGATATATGATCATGGGATAATAAATGTTGTTAAGTGATATTTCCCTTTATTGATAATCGGTATGTTAAATATTTAGAGAGAGCCCATCCATTCCAAAATTCACAACATATTTTTATCATTAGATAATAACATGTCTTTTTAGAAGTAAATTATCATAGTATTATATAATATATAAGTATATAATTGGGATGTAATAATAATACCACAAGAATTTTTCACCAATAATACAATCATTGTAGTGGAGAGTTGATTCTCTTTGAAATCCTTATAGAAATAAATTATAGTGGAGAAGTAGAATCAAATAAGAAAATATATGCTATTGAGTATATCATGGGTGTAAATTACCCAAAATAACTTTTTTGACCCACATTATAAATTATGATTTCCATAAAATTCCATTTATTATTTTTAATTAAGATGTTATGAATAATTAATCTCATCCTTAACCTATAGATTAGATCTTTTATTTGTGTAATGATCATACACAGTACAATTAATGCATTAGAAAGTGGGTAATACATTATCTTAATCTTAGATTTCATTCATCTTATCCATTAAAAATTCCCTTGGTAACCATATCTCCCACACTTGTGGAATTTTCCAATTTTTAGGTAATTCCCCTTATATTTTTTTCTGACATATATGATATAAAAAAAGATTAATATTCTATCTTATATGGGTTTTATCATTTGAGTTTCCATAAAACTCCATTTTTTCCTTCTAATCCCCATAATTGTGAGAATAATGAGAGTTTATAATATTTATTTCTACCTTGAGAGTGCATCATAAAATTTATTCATTTCCACCGAAGTCCACTGTAATTAATTCCTTTTATTGAAATTGTTTTAATGCACTCAATAAATGATCAATTTTTCTTTTATGGATAGTGAGTAAACTAAAAGAAAACATTTTAAGTCTTATAAGGATTATCTTATAGTTAGGAATTGATTTTTCCTAATTTTTATTTTACGCAAGTCATTATATCAATATTTTACTATAATGATTTTTGGGAAAATATTTATGGACAAATACATCAATATAAACATCCTATTCCATATAGTAAATCTCATCATCTTGTTTCATGTTATTGTTTAATGTCATCCAATGGTATGTATCACATTCTAAATGATAAAAAACTAAAAAAACTCTTCAAGATTTACCTAATGAAAAATTTGAATTATTTTTTTGTATAAATATGTTTCTTGATAACAAATGGATTATAAAATCAATAAAAGGAAAATGGACATTGATACATGGATGTATCATAGCATGTTGATCTGTATTTGGTTTGTTCAAGATCTCAACATGGTTCATATTTTTTTCATCAACTATGACAGAACTTTAATAAATGTATATTCTTAAACTCTCAGTACATTAGATGTATTATTGGTACAATAATCACATTTTCTATCACAAGCATAGTTTAACTAGAACCTATATAATAAAAAAAGTTACTAAAATTCAAATGGTGACTGTGATTTTCATGAAATAATAACCAAAATTTCAGTTATATGATCCAAGAAATTATTCCATTTATGCATTAAATGTTTACAACTTCATTTTATCATATGTTACTTTTCATTCAACCTATGTTTCTTTATGTTGTGTTTTCTTGTAGTTCAATTCCTATTAGAAAATAACTAAACCCAAAATTGATACCATTAAAGGAACCCTAGAGTATCAATCCCTAATTTGGACAAAACATACAAACTTCCCACATATTCATTGATACCAAGAGAAATGACCCATGTATAACATGAATATATTTAATATTATTGAAAAATTCAAAAGTTAGGGTTTATAAATTCACAAAATATTAGAACACATTTGTTTTAATACATTTGATCTTAGATACATGAACAAAAACGTTTACAACACTATGAATAATTCAATATAATTAAACCCCATTCCACACAATCTGTAAAGAGTAATATGATGCACTCATCATAAAATACTCAGAAATTGAAACATAAGAAAGTGGAAAGTTATGATTCTCTATAAAGGAAGAAATTAAGGATTAAAATCCAAGATATTAATAAAAGGCATAACAATAAGGAAAAAGGACATAAATAATTTGAACCTTAATCAACCAAACCAGACTCATTAATAAAGTGTCATAATATAAATCTTTGGGGATAATAATATTAATGAATAAAATGGTTGAAATAATGATTCCATAACTCTAAAAACGTAAAATTTATATATAAGGAGGAATATACTTAATCATAGTAAAAAATAATATTGTACACTTAGTTATCTATAAGCATATCTACACATAAAAATGTGCACATAACTACACATACTCTTGTCCACACATGAAATTGTGAGTATACCAAACTAAAATATTTTCCACGAAAAAAATTGGAAAATATATAACCCTAATCATGTCCACGGAAAAAATTAGGAACATATCAACTTGTAATCATGTATAAGAACAAAAAGTTTAATATAGATACTCGTAATCATGTTTACTCACAATCTATTGAATCTAGCTATACATATTCACAAAAACCCATAATATAATTATCTCCTGAGGTATCAATCATTACCCAATGAATTGTGGGATTATAATAAATTATATTATTATATAATTATAAATATTAAATATAAGTGCCACAAAAATGAAAAAATAATAATCATAGTATATTTTAATTAACCACTAGGAATGAAATGAGTTTCACAAAGGTTTCCATAAGAAATTATCAAAATTAAACAATAAAAACAATGTTAGTGGCATAAATAGAAAATTTATACATTAAATCATATAAATAAAAAATGGTATGTGTAATATATAGAATGTAATTTTATTAGATCATTTCATATTATAATTGAAAAATAATAAAAAAATATCTATTTTGTTAAATAAGTTTTATTTCCAATGATAATAATATATATCAAAATGGGAATTAAAATTAGTTTGTAGAACCATAAAAACATGAATATTATGCACTATAATGAAGATAATTTAAATATTTGGGAAAATGTTTTTATATATAAAATGAAATATCAGTTTATTATTTTCATTGTTTTATAAAGAAAGTAAAATATAAATAAAATGAATCAGATGATATATTATTTAAAATTTATATTTTAACCATTATAAATAACATAATAATTAATAGAAAGGGGAATTAAAAATAAAATAAGTATAAATAAGGATATATGCAGAATATTATATTTATTATGGGCATGAGAAATAATAGTACTGTAGTAATGATGGTACTATCATTAGTTCTACTATAGGGTACTGTATTAATAGTACTATTCATCCAAATTTGATTTAGTGCTACAAAACTAGTCCTTCAATAAATACAACCTTTGGCCTATAAAATTTTGTTCCTTAGGGGTCTTAATAGAGTTATAAATGATTAATGGAATGAAATATGTTATACATGTTGGTTACTATGATATAGAATGTAGGATTGTCATTAGGAAGTGACTGGTCAGTTATATTATCTAATAAAATTTATAGGTATATTAATGATTTTCTCACAATATTTTTTTTTAAGTTTCATTAATAAGACTTAGAAAATAGTTTTTCTAATTAATGTAGGGTTGAGAATATGATAAGTAGGAAGGAAGGGCATTTAAATTTTGGGCATTTACACAATATATCATGGTCGTTTTTCCATATAACCCATGAACCATGTTTTTTCCTTTCGGTTATTTAATGGTTTTATCTAAACCCAGTTAAAATTGTTCTTTATCTGAAAAATGAATGAAAATTAGAATTGGGTGAATATAGACATGGAGGGGAATGATTCGTGATAAAAATGTGAGATGTGTTCAGCACTATATAGAAACAACCTTTTATTAGAATAGTGAATCAAAGAATGATGAAATTGTAATAATACACGAAAAATGTAAAAATAACGCATGTAGAAGAAGATATTCTTGGTTTTTTAGAGAAAAAACATTAAAAGTTCAGAAATTGGAATTTTAACAATGTATATCATTTTTAAAATGTGACATTGGAAAATAAACCCTTAAAGATTTATTATTAGTTGAATAAAAACCCCTCATTTGAGGGAATACTGGATAGATTTATAAATCCATTGAATTCTATGAAATGTGTGATGAAACTTATCCATGGGATATAATATGTGCTGCAAAATATAGTATAGGTGATTAATAATAGAAAATATACTTGAAATAAAAATTAAGATGTGATTACCCTACCATTACTACTGATGTCCCTAAAACCACATTAACATTGATGAAGCCTCTCCTGTGTGACATGGGTTCCATTAGAATGAATGATTTAAGAATCCATATTAATACAATATTATACCAAATTTATTGTTTCAAAGGCAGAGGGTGGTTATGAAGGGGTGGTTGAGATGTCTTTTATAAGTGAGGAGGGATTCCGGTTTTGTAAGTACTCATTCCATAAAGTGAAAGAATTTTCATTATCATAAAATGTAGATCAGTAATTCATATGGTATGTGGATATTCCATTCATTATCATATATGTATATTAATAGATATATATTTTTATTTTATGTACCTTAAACTTAGGTAAACCCATTTTATATTGTTTTATCATTACTAAGGTAACTAAATTTTTTCATCGTTGAATTATTTTTATACCCAAAAATTAAATTGACCATATTTAATGTTTTTGATAGGATGATTACAAATATGAAGCATTTTTCTGTTACAATCTATGAAATTGATAAAAATTATATTTAATATAAGAAAGAATAATAAGGATTTTTTTAGTAATTGTAAAATTTTATGAATAAAATGGATTTATTTTTATTACATGACATTTAATTAATATTACATGAATTTTAATTCATTAAATTATATGTATAAAAATATATTATATTAAACATACTCTTGAAAAATGTTCAATTTAATTTTTTTATGATAAAAATAAACAGTACAAAGAGAGACAAATATTTGAAGAACATAAAATTTTACATAAAAATATTTTATCTTCATACGTAACCAATTGATAATACATATATCATTGAATAATCCAATTTTTATATCTATAAACATAAAATTTCATTTAAAACACCAAAAATTATAAATTTATATTTTAAATAAAGATATATAATGTGTATTTTAGGCAATGTTTTTAAATAAAACATGTTTATTTAGGTATAAAAAATTAATGTATTATTCATTATAGTTACTTAATTTTTTATAGTATGTATTTATTTACGTTACTAATGATTAATTTTTGTTAATAATTTGTTATTGAAATGATTACATAAAAGTAATTATTTTATTTTGAATGGCTATTTTATAAAATCATCTTATTTAAAATAAAATGTTTTTCATTAATTAATTAACATCATTATACATATTTTAAAATTACTTAGTTTGATGGAAATATATTTTTTTTAATAAAATTGCATATTTTTTTACATATAAGTAGTTCTTATTTGAGTTAACTATATAGCAATAATTCTAAAATGGTAACATGATTACTATTACTCTTAGAGGTAGATATATACCCCTTTTATGATAGTTATATAACATATATATTAACTACTACAAATTCGTACAATTATAAAATAAAAAATAACACATATTATTCCCATAATTTACATTTTGGGTTTTAAAATATGTTTTTTGATTTCATAATGTTTATTTCTCAATGATGGATAAATTTTACTAACGATGATTAAAAATATTTAAGAGGATCAAGTTTTTTTTTTTGTAAAGTTATTATTATTTTTTTTGACTACACAAGTTTAATTTATGTACTTTTAAGATATAAAATCATCAATGGTATTTGATAATAAATGGATTCATGAATTGTTTTTTGTAATATTTCATTATGATTGAGTATTGTTTTTTATTTTAATTCATATGTTGTAAGACTTATTTCCAAATGTCTATTTGTTCTTCTAAAATAAAAAAACATATTTCGAATTATATACAAGTAGTTTATGAAAGGATAATGTTTACAACTACTATGGTTGTTATACAAATAACCAATAATTGTTGAAACTGACATTTTTGAGTGAGCTAAATGCCATTTTTTTCATTTATTGACACACCACACCACCTTTACAATAGCTAAAAGATTAAAAAATGAATAATTTGGAATGGTTTGATTTAATGGTTCTAATATATGGTTGTTTGGTTGGTGAGAAAAATCCATTTTAGAGTTAATGTTTTATTAGCCAGACCATGCATTTGGAATTTATTTCCTAGATGCTGAACATACAAAATTAAGCATCGTAAATCCAAAGAACAAACTATATCCTAAAATATAACATAAATTATATCAGAAATATACAATTGGTGTCTATTTGGAAAATCAAATTAATTCATGGGAATAAAGAAATGAGATCCAATATTCGACACATCCTTATTAATAAGCCCATCCCATAATTCAATACAATATCAATTGTCATGGTTTGTAGACAAGAATGATAAATTAATTGAGACTGAACAAATTCAATGTTAGAAATGGTATTTAAAGACATGGGATCCAGAATAAATATATTAAATTAAAGACATTAGTGATCTAATTTTCACATGAACATGTACAATTCAATGAGTTGTGTAGTTTATCCGCTTATATTCATATCAATATATTCATTGAAGTCTTTGATATATTGAACAATAAGGGGGTGGATGATAACACAATATTTATAGTGAACCTAATTTTTTACACATTTCTATCACATAATTTAAATATTAAGCATTATAATATTATTACAAAACTTGGTACCAATTTTTTAGTGTCTTGTTAATATTAAGATCAAACAAAAAATTGAAATAATAAAACATAAAATTTATTTAATTCCTTCTTCTTTGTCTTCTTAGTAGACCTTATTTACTCATTAGTGTGAGTAATCATGTATGGATATAAATCAAAGAAAGGGGTGAGCTACAATCCATGTAAAAGGATAAATAAAAACATTAATTAATAAATCATGTGGTGAGCATAATTATCATAATAATAACATAAGAATAAAATAATAATCATTATCATGTGATGGAGAACTAGATATAGGCATGGGGTGTGAAAATTAATTAAAATGAAACCTCTGGTCTTAGTGGTCAATTACCACACATAGTTGTGAATAAAGTTAACATCAGATTCATGCATAACATATGATCATACTATTAACGTCATCATTATGAAAAATAATATAATAATGTTAATTCAGATTTAACATTATCTCATGAGATAGAAAACCTTTCCCAATTCATTGGAGCACTATAAAATTATAGGTGCACCTGTCAAATTATACCATTAATCTAACCATGCATTCCATGTATAACTTATATCAATAATAGACATAAAAAATATTTTTTAAAGGAAATTGTTATTATGATAATTTCTTAAATCATACACTCCTAAATAAATCACGTCTTTCCAAAAATATTAAGCCAATAAAATACATGGAATACAAGTCAAAAATCACGAGTGATGGAGAAACAATCTCATTGGATGTAAAACATGTCACATAGAAGGAAGAGTTCACTTGAAAAAATCCTTTCATTTGTTATATAATCATATTGGAGGAATATATATCCCAAAAATGAAAAGGTAAGGCCAATAAAATTATATTTTAATATTATAAATATACCATTATTAATAAAATCTAACATGAAAGTGAATCACCTAATGAATGTAATTCAGGTTCGAGAATCCCCTTACCATATATTAAAATGATTTATTTACATTAATATTCTTGATAATAAAATTATATTATTTAATAATTAAATAAATAAATTATTATACATTTATTTTATTTACAATAATATTATTACGTTCCTTTGTGGACGTTAGGATGAGTTATAGACTTCAATTCCTTCATTTTAAAATTGTTCATTTCTTGGTTTTCATGATCAGTTCAGTTCTATACATGTTCGGAAGATCATATAAAAAGCGGATAATAATCATGAATTGGAATTATATATTATTAATGAACTTAATTTAGTTTAATTATTAATATATAAGAATTTTTTTCCAGATATGATAATGATTTATTAGATATACTTTTAATTATTATTTTTTAGATTAATTTTGGAGGTTTTCAATCACAATGATCTTGCTTTTATTTTTATTTAATATTATTTATATATGTTATTTTTTGAACATAAAAAAAGATATAACATAAATTATAAATTTTTTCAAATTCATTATACTATTTTTATGACCATCCTCGATGGAGGTAAAGAAAAATAAAATATTTTCATCCTTGATGGAAAAAATCAACACCTCATGGGTGATGTAAAAAAATTTAGAATAAAAGGTAGTGGGTAAGTGTTTAAATGATGGATTGCTACATTAACGTAATAATATTACAATATATATATATATATATATATAATATAGTTGATTTATCATTACAAATAGATGATTTTCGGTGAGGAGATAATGTGAAATGAAAAGAACCTGAAAAGAAATTAAAATAAAAAATAGGAATTTAACCTCTTTAACTTCTTCTCCTTGAGAGCCACATCAGGGACAATTGAATGGGAATTTTCTTGAGAAAAGAGTCTAATAAAAATAGGAGAGGGTATTGGGAAGTGTTTTTGGAAGAAATGGGACATTATTTAAGGCTTGAAAGGTGTGAGGAGAATAGGTGGTGTGTGGTGGTATTTATAAGGTTTGAGAGGGGTGTTACTTGATAATTTATTCATTAGTTTATTAGTTTTGATCAAGAATATGAATATTTTTGATTTCAATGAATAAAAATAGTAAAGGGAGATACATATTTTTGGATATTATAGTATTTAACTAATCCATAAATCATATATGACTCAAAAATTCATCTGTTTGATAAATACGATAAATTATTTTATTTCACCATTAATTAAAAATTGTACTATATCAAAAAAATACAAAATATTCACCCAAATAATTTTATGATGTATTGAATTAAAAAATTAACTCAATTTTATGAATATAATTTAAAAAATATGATAAATTAAATTTTTAAATAAAATCATCATTAACTTGAAAAATACGAAATTTAAAATTATAACAGATTTAATGTCACATTGAAATATAAATTATGGTATCATTAAATTATATTAGTATAATTTGAAAAAAAAATATTAATTTAGGAATCTATATTATGAAAATATATTTTCTATTAAATCATTATATTAATTATAAAATTTAAATAAACCTTTAAGTTTTATAATGAATACCAATAGACAATTTATCATTAAAAATAAAATATACTTATACTATGATTTAATTATATCATATCACAATTTATTAGTTGTTTAAATTTTATTTATACTTTCATAGATGATGTTCCTATTCTATTGGATGAATTAATATTCCCAATGGACACATTTAAATTCCAATTTTCTAGTTATTATTTCATTAGAATAAGTTTCCTAACATCTATAATAACTATTAATTTATTTCTGTATTTTCAATTAATCATTATATTGTCTTCCCTATGTGATTTTAATATATTTATACTATATGAAGTTATTATATGAAGAGAAAAATGAAATTTTTAAAAGGATAGTTCATTAAATTCATCCCCAATTTTTAAATTTCATATTTGAATTTTCATTTTATATAAATATGTTAGGTTTTTCTCCCTAATTGATTCCTCCAGTTCCAATGTTTCCTCTTTATTATTATAGATCCTCCATTGGAATTTGACCAGGAGAGTACTCTTATTATGTATAACATTATATGTAACACCCCATGACATTAATATTATTTCTTCTAGATTAATTTTTTTCCTAGACTTATTTATACAAAACACATTTTTTGCGTATAAAGATCCACATGATCTACATGGAACACCGAGGTTATATAGAGTTACATGCAACAACATGTTTTACCAAACAATATTATATTATTAATAAATATTGTTATTTAATATAATAGGATATATCATATCGATGAAATTAATTATATCATTAGCTAACTTATGAAAATATATAGTTTAATTGATTGGTTACTAATTAATTAAAAATGAAAATAAGAAAACATATAATATAAAGGGAATGTAATTATAGAAAAACCATTTTTATGATCATAATGATATTTTTTCCTAGTAAATAAAATTAATTAAAATTTATGGTTGATATTAATTTAATATATATATTTAATATTCGATAAAATATTTTTTATCATCACCTATTATATTTTATAAGTTTAAGATAAAAATAAAACCAATATTTCATATAAAAATTAATATTTTTTTAAAATAACTTTTTATGCATTTTAATGTAGACCATATTGTAAATATTTATTTGGAAATTTTATAAATATTATATGTGAAAATAATCTTCACTTTTTGATTATAATCAGAAAAATTAGGTTATTGTGAATTTTTGGTATTTTTATGTGAACTTCCATTTTTTAATGAATAGTGAAATGTATTGAATGTTAATTCAAAAATTCCTTTTCATATAATTTATTTATAAGATCATATTAATTATTTTTTATTTAAGGATTAATTATATCAATTTATATCAATTAACCATATTTAGGTCATTGAAATCAATTTCACGTTGACATTGAATCTAAAAACATGTCAAAATTTTGAATGTTTTTACCCAAGAAACCTACATTATCGTCATGTCTATGTGTTTAATTATAAATTAGTCTCTCCCTGTTCTATGATAGAAATATGGAAAATTGTATTAATTATTTTTATTTACATAAATTTATAATTTATTATACGGTATACATATTTTTTGGAAAAAATAATTTGGGAAAGTGATTAAAATTAATTTCAATGACATATGAGAAATTATTATTATTAATGGACTAAACCTTAAAATTAAGTGCTCAAATGACCATTAAACATATATAAAACTATTTTTACCACTATATTTGTACCATATACTCCCTTTTATTAAAAATCTACAATAATTTTATCCGCATTCAATTTAAAAAACATGGGTGGAATCCTCTTAAAAAAATTAACAATAGTATCACTCCTCCTCCAATATAAAAATTAATCATCTCCTCTAAATTATTCAACCATATCAAGAAACAATAGATCATCCAAGATAGGAAAAAATAGATATTAATCATACCTACCCTATTACTAGAATCCTCACCTTAGCTATAAATCCATACACATAATTTATTTGGTGAAAACCAAAAGCTGTTACCTGAATATAAGGTAACATTCTTCATCAATCTATTTTATTTTATTTTCACTATCCACCTAAAATATTCTTATTACAAGATTAGATAATAACATAAGTATCAAAATTATTATTATAATATTTTTATTATAATTTTTCTACCTAAACTTATACACACTTACATTTAATGAGTAATAAACATACTGTTTAACTGTACAACAAACTACCACCTGACAAAATGATGTCGTTATTTTCTCTATTACCACCTTTTATGGTTTGAAAATACAATGTAAATGTTTTTAATATATTATATTTAGTATATTTATTGTTTTTTATACTTATATAATTATTTTATAAAACATACCTTTATCCATTCCTTTTTTTATATGATAACATCGTTTGTGGAATTATGGATTACCTCCCTGTCAAAGTGATGTGACTCATTAACATTATAAATGAAAAATATAGAGGATGATTTTAATTAACTATATTTTACCTAAATAACATATATATTATTTTAAATACATAATTAATTTTATTGATACATAATATATCATTTTATGTATTACCACTTTCAAACACTAAAAAGTGATAACGTCGGTCATGGACATGGGGACTACCACCTCCTCGACATGATGAGATTCATTATACCACAAAACAAATATATGTGTATATATGATTAAATAAACCAGTAATTATGATATAATGATCAATATGGAATTATATAGTGTTACTTAACTTCTTTCCATAATAATCACTAAAAATGGGAATGTTACTCATGTACACATACAACGAACTGTCTCTAGGATTGTAACATTGTTTCATTTTTCATAACCATATTTCATGATTTATTTTAAAAGTATAATTTATTTATAAATATGAAAATTATTACTGGAATATTATTATTTAAAGGTTTATATAATTTAACATTTGACTATCGTTGACCTACTAAAGTCTTTTTTGACATATAAACCAAAGATGTTCAAAACAACCATTATAAACTGAATTATTTATGTTGTTTATTACATCATTAAAATATGTTAAATAAAAATAATGATAACATTCAAACATGTTATGAAAATTTTAATTAATTGGAAAAAAATATATATTCTGGAATATAATGGCACACGAGAGAAGTTAAACTCTAGGTAAGGAATTTTATCTAAATTTTATGTCTATTAAGAATTATTTGTTGTTTTGTACTGATTTATTTTTATATGATTTATATACTTCCCATTAATATGTAATATATTGAGTATTATTATTCTAAATATATTATAAGTTTCTTTTAATTTTATTACTTCTTGTGGATTATGATTAAAATATTTCAATTTGGTATTGGACACTTTGGAATGTTTAATGATTCTTATCCTCAAGAATGTTTTAATGATCTTATACTGGTATTTCCATTAATCCAAATTGACAACCAATTTTTATATATATCCTATACTATATAATTATTGATAATACAACTTTATTTATTCAATATGGATATTCTATGATAAGGAACATTTTTTAATAATTAAATAAATTATTCTACATATGAAGAATGCATTGGATTTCATATGTAATGTGTGGGGACAGCTATAACCCATCAAAGAATCAGTTGGTTTCATAGGACATCATAGATATGGTTTTATAAAATTACTTACTCATTTATTAGATTATTATTATGATTCCTTTATAGTATTATATTGCTGGCATGAAGCGTTTATAATATCATATTCTCAACATGAATCTATGACACTAATAGATTATTATAATGAATCCTTGATGAAATGTTTAATATATCCATAATAATTCATTCCATTAATATTTATTGACTTATTATTTTTCAATTTGATTATTTAATTATTTATAATATCTATGGTCAATCATTATTCTCATATTATTGATCAAATTTCATGTGTTTCCGTTATATACCTATCAAAATTGATTATTCCCTATCTAGTTTTTTGAATGGAATGTGTTTTAGTTATTGACCATTCGTTGTTGTTTAATTGTTATTTATTCATTATTAAATATACTTTTGATATACTTGATGAGAATTTTATCTCACCCTTATTATGCATACATTCCCTAGTTTATAAAGAGGGATTCATTGATAAATCATTCAAGGAGGCTATTAAATTTATTTTATTTTTTGTCTTCTTTTATTCAAAATTTACTAATGTAAAGTGGTCTTCAAGTACATAAACTAGATTTTCAAAAATGTTAAACTAATTGTTTCGTTGGATTTAATTTTTTCTAGTCATGAAAATGTAGTAAAATAATGCACCAAATCCAGGTTTCAGGGATCGGGGTTTCACATTCAGTATCATAGGATGTTTAGCATTTAAAATAGAAACTAGATTCAGAAAGCATAGATTTAGGAATATAATGCTAAGATCTAATTAGAGGATAATTAAAGAAGAATAAATAATAATATTGGTATGGTAGGGATTATATGTGTATTACTTGAAATATAGAACCATCTGGATAATACAAGATGATGTGGTTCAAGAACATATGTTCCTAGGAGTAAAACCCTAACATATTCTATTAGGTCGGAATTGGTATAACCAGGTACATGAAAATGATCCTCAATGTGCACCATGAATGACACTCATGGGGGATTCATTTTAGATAATTCTCATTTTCATTAAATCCATCATGAAGGATTTAAAAATACACCCAATGAAATCATGTTTATGATTTTGAGATTAGCTAGGCATAGGTTTTTTAATTTATGTATTATGAAACTAAATATTTAGAATTATATAAAGTTCATAAATTTTATTAAATAAATGGGACATAAAAAAGAAGAAATTTATTAACACTCATGGTCAATGTAGTGGTTTCTTTACTTTAAAATTTAGTGTAACTAGTGTTGGAACCGAGCAAGTTATGGACATATTTGAGAGGATTAGTTATGTTTTGTAACAAAACCTTTCATCGATATAGGAACCTATTTAGTGAAGATACTATAATATGTTGGATAGATTTATTGAATGAGTCCCCCATCCCTTAGTGGGACTACTAATCAAAGTGAAAAATAGATATGAATTATGTCATCGGAGAATATATTCGTAGTTTTTGAATGTGATGAAAAGAAAAAGGTTTCACTCGAAGTGTATTCTCTTGCAGAAGATGTGATTAGTGGTGGTAATTGATCCAAAATATAAATAAATAAAGGGAGATATAAATCATGGAATTGAGTTCTTTGAAAGATATATTCATTTAGAAATACTTCCAACAAGAGAAAAAAATTTATACGGGGAGAAGGTTACTTAAATAATTGAAAAGGTAGGAAGAATGTATTGTATACTACGGAGATACCATTACATGGTTATAAATTATTACTACTGATTTCATAAACCACATGAAATAAATGAATAACTATTTCACTGGTGATTTTAAGATAAGTCTCTTAAGGGAAATGGTGTCTCAATCATTTTCCTCTTATGGTGAAACAATTTTATGTTTTATCAAGACATAAAAATAATTCCCCATGTATTGTGGAATCGTTGATATGAAATA
This sequence comes from Viscum album, assembly GCA_963277665.1. Classification (NCBI taxonomy): domain Eukaryota; kingdom Viridiplantae; phylum Streptophyta; class Magnoliopsida; order Santalales; family Viscaceae; genus Viscum; species Viscum album. Next base: position 2,023,543,373 of record OY728127.1, read on the forward strand.
GAGAAAGTGGATAGTCGAGAAAAATTTTTATTAATCAAAAAATAGAAGATATTGAGTTTCTTAATGTGATAAATTTATGAATATTTTCCATGAGAAATATATTCCAAACCCTGTTTGACATTGGTTTGGAAAACAATTTAAGAGGATCAAATAGAAGGAGTATTATTTAGTGGCCACATATGATTGAAAAATAAAAAATTTAGCAAGGTGTAAAAAAATTATCTGAGATCATGATTGTAAAATTAATTGTTTATTTTCAGGAATAATTATATGATATATAAGGAAATTGGATTCCAGTGAGTTTAAATGACATTGGAAACGTGTTAAATTTGTAGATAAGTAGGAAATTGAGTTTAAAGAAGGTTAATTATTCAACTACAACAAGATGAAAATGAGGTACTTAAGAATGAAAATAGTTTATTACCCATAACAAAATATAATGGTAAGAAAATAATTTTTCTAGTTTTTGATAGGTGTCATCATAAAAAACTAGTGGAATACCTTATGAGATCTATGACGTGTTTTCATTGTGGTTTGACGGGGAATTTAGACCATTATTTAAATGAAAAGAATCATTCTATTGGAATGTATAATTATTATTAGAAGGTATTAAAGATTTATAAATTTAAGGATATGGGTAATTATGCATATATGTTTGTGAATAATAACAAAAATTATGGGAAGAATCTATATATTAACAAGAATGGTGTGGTGAAATTTATTGCTTCTACATCAACTGATCTTGGGATATAAAACAACATTATACTAATTATGGCTTATATTTATTCAGATTATTAATATTACTTATTGAACTATAGGACTATACAATACATAATTTAAAATAAATTTTATAGTGAATTGGAAATTTCATTTTTCGAAATAAATCATGAAATTATGCTAGAAATACCAGGGTAATGTATTATTGAAAAAAGACTATTCAAGTTGTTGTAGTGGGAAATACATTACATGAAGACCTTGTTTTCATTACCCTAGTATAAATTTATTATCTTATGTTTGTGTATTGGCTATCCATTTCCAATAATATTATATATTTTCAGGAAAAATAAAATTTTCATAATTAGTTTCAATTTTATTTCATGATATTAATGCATACCATTGTTAACATATCACAATGTTGGAACCATTTAATGATCTAAATTAATGTTATCACTCACATATTTTTGAATATAACTAATCCCTATTGATTAAAGGTATTCTTGTAGTAAAATAATACCTATATTGTTTCTTGATATATTTCCCACTACTATACCTAACCATAAAGATAAATTTATTGTCATGTTAGTTATTGATTCTAACTCAAATTTAATACCCACTTTTCTAATGTCTCATGTATAATGGTAGGAATTAAAAACTAAGGTGTAGGAATTTCTTGATAATGGTTTCATACATCCAAGAACATCACCGAGTGGTTTATCTATTTTTTATTGACAATAATGATGGTTCCACATGGATTATCATTTGTTATAGATAACTAAATAATATTTCCATTAATAAAATTTATTTTTTCCACATATTGATTAATTGTTTTTTCAGATATTTCAACCTCATTATATTTCAATTTATGACCAAATATTTAGGTATTAACAATATAAAGTGAAGTTGGATGAAATTCATATAAATGTATTTCTATGTAGATATAAGAATTACTAGTTTGTGGTTATGGGCATATGGTTAAAAAATTGCTAGATATATTTACGAATAATATAAGTGGATCTCTCAAAGATCATTTAGATAATATTGGGGTTTTTATAAATGAAAACATGATTTATTTGTAAATTTATGAGGTTATTGAAAAATATCTATGGATTGTTCTGTAATCCATAAAATAAAATATTTTATATTACAAATTTAGAAAATTTTATTTTTGGATATAAGATATTTAAATCCATAGATACATCATAAATAAATATATAATAAGAGTTTATCCCACTAAATCTAACTTGGATAATGAATTTTTGAGACCTATAAATATTACTCATAATCATTATTTTTATAGATTAAAGGTTATTACTAGAGGTTGGTTTAAAAATTTAATGTCTACATAACCAACATACTATGTAAACCTGATCAGGATTTTGGTTTATCTACATAGGAAAATGTGATTGATGATTTATTGAATTGAAAAGAAGATTAATTAATGATGTAGTTTTTGATCCCCCATCTGGATATGGAGGCTTTTTCATCTAAAATAGGGCATCATTAAATTGACTTAGTAGTGTCCTGATATAGATTTGTCAAATAATTATTTATTAATAATGGAAATGGAAACATATTGAGTAAAATTATCTTACAAATGATCATGGATTAGTAACTATTGTTTTTTTCTTTCCAAATTTAGATGTTTCTTTTATACCATTACATGGGTGAAATAGATACTAATCATAAATGTTTTTAATATGTAATCACTTAGACTTAGTTAAACACGAGACTTAGGAGTTGGATGGAAATGATAATGTATTATAACTATAGAATTCAAAACTATACATGTATGTAACACTATGTTGTCTATTCCGAGAATTAGAAAATTAATTTTATACAAATGAGTTTCCATTAATAATTTTTTTGGTATGTGATTTGTTGAATATCCTAAATTAAATTGTGCATGAGGTTGGATTCTATATTGTTTCAGGTGCTAGCAAAACCACCTTGGTAAAAAATAATTCATCACCATTCTATGTATGTTCGTGTTTTATATAAATAATAGGAATACACAAATTGGGGAAATTATCAAGATTTTTATTTTGACGAAGGATGTTTTAGTAGGTTTCCAAAAAGATTATGTGTTCCCAATGTTTCAAAGTTGAATAATTAATGGTTGAGTGAAATTCATAATTCCCCACTATACATTTACCATAGAAGATCTAAGATGTATAGTGAAATTCATGATTATTATTTGGTCGATGGAATGAAAACCATTATTATTGAAATTTCAATGAAATGTCATAATAGGAAATGGGATAAAGAAGAATAAATATTATTAAATGGAATTATTCAAACATTTATTATGATAGAGTATAAAAGAAAAAAAATGTTATAGTATTATATACTATTCATGCATATATAAAACATTTTAATATATGAATATGAATTTTATAATATAACAAAACATGAATGAATCATGTAGTTATAGTTCCTTTGGAAACATGCATGTATAAATAATGGGTTCATAAAATATATCCATCATCTCCCACTATATTATTCATAACATGAATCCTTATTAGACACATCCAATGTAGTACCTCTATTCACAACATATGTAAAAGTAATGAATAAAATGGTGAGATATATTTCTTAGAATGGGTAAATAAGGGACAAATCGATGACCCCAAGAGAAAAACATAAACATAAGAATATGTGAAAAAACAAAATTTGAAAATCATATGTAGCATATCATAGATCATGATCTTCTATCATGGAATAAATCATTGCACTTAAGAATCCATGAATCATAAAGGAATAAGAGAATATTATCAATGATAAAGTAACATTTTAATATTAAATATGTTTATAGAATACACATGAGCATATAAAAACATTTCCATAGTTGTCAACGCTCATTTAGAAGACCATATTGGTGGAATAGGATCAATTTAGAAATCATCATTGTAGTTAAGGTCCACTCCCATGAATTTCATTATGAATAAATTCCTTTTCCAGACTAGGTTAACTTCCAAATTTAGTAACATTTATATCATCATATTGGAATCTTTAACCAATTCATTGGAGGATGATATACATTCCAATTATCCTCCATTATTACATGACCATCACCCTTAGTTATAAAATGTAACCACCCAGAAATTTCAAGGAATTTTTTTTCTTAATTTCATTGGGATTTTACAAGAACGCAGTTTCTGATAGCAGCTGATTCTGAGGCCCGGTGTGCCCGGAATCAATTTACGATGTTTAGCTTGGGTACGTCCAGTGAACGAACGAGCGGGTTTTTCTAACTTTTGAACCGGTGCTCAGAATCGAAATCTGAGAGCACCGATGAATCCACAACACCGGTAATTTCTTAAGGGGACCTTTGCTGTAGTTGCGTTTTGAGGGGGTTGAGGTTTAATATTTGGGGTTTAGTTGAACTAAATATAATTTTTCATGCACAAATTTTATTCATGGAAGGTGGTTAATTTCAACAAAGGAGGAGTTTTATGTGGGGCCCACACCCACCTAACCTCCCATGGGAGAGTTTAGTTTGGTAGGGTCCACACAAGACCCTAGCTCATCGCCTCCCCCATAACCCCCTTGACCTCACCAAAACTCAACCCCCTTTTTAAAATGCATGGAAACTCCACACATTTATTGTGGTGGAGCCTCTCCACCTCTCAAGGTTAATGAGGCATACTAGGATAATTAATGACCTTATTAATTATCCTTGTCACACCTCTTGACTTTTTAAATGTCTTGGAGATCTTTTAAAAGAATGAAGCTTATTGAGATATTTGTTTTTGGGAAAATATTTTGGGATATCATTCTTCATCTATGAAGAATGATCATCCATATTAATGAAGAACACCCTCATTCTGCGAAGAACAACCATCAACTCTCCTCTTCCTCCACGTCAAGGGAGAAGTTGCCAACCGCGGTGATCATCGCCAGTGACAACATGCCTTCCTACTTCATCTCCTTCATTGAAGAACGCTACGTGTCCAAAGAAGGACATCGACTTGGCAGTCCCTGAATTATCCATCCACTTTCTCTTCTACGACATGGAAGGAGACTCCGACCATGGAGACCGACGCCAACAACAACGTTCTTCTTCTTCTTCCGATGTCGACGGAATTGATACCGTTCTTCTGCGACACCCGACTATCGTGACGTTTGACTTCCACGACTCGATGACATGCGACGTCAATTTCGAGGTAGGGTTTTGGTTTTTTTCATAATTAATTCTTTACGTTCTTAGTTTAATATTTGGGCAGCCTGTTATCAGTTTAACGGGAGGAGGTCGGACCTCCCAAACAAGGACGATCCTCATACCCCCCCTTTTTTTTGTGTTCGTTGTGGCTCGAACAAAGGCGGCGCGGTTCAACGGCATCGCGGAAGTGGGTGAAGAACCGGAATGGCTTCGACCGTTCTGGATTGGGGCAGCGCGGCTTATGTCGCGCCTGTTCGTCAACCGCGGGGGGTTGTAACCTCCCCTCCACCCCCTCGCACCCGCTGGCCACGCGGGCGCCGGGGCAGCGCCAGGCCAGCCGGGCTGCGCCCACCGGGCCGGGCCTCACCCTATTGGGCTGGACCCGGACCCGGGGGGGGGGGGGGGGTATCGGGCCGGGTCGGACCGAGCCCGAACCCCCTAATTTCGGACAGATCTGTTCAAACATCCATAACATGGGCTACAGAACTCCAATCGACGCACCGTCAATTGCGATTCTATTCTTGGATCGAGACAGTCATTTTGGTATATTACACTCAAGGTTTCAGAGAAACATGGGGTATGACCGGGATGGTTCGAACACAAATCCAACCGGGCCCTCGAAGCGGAAACGCTTATACCTTGAGCTCTGGACGTCCGATTGACATGCCGTCGACTTTGTTGGATTCATCATGATGAGACGGAACTTTTGGCATACATCACCTGAGGTTTGGACGCTGTTGGAATAAGGTCGGGTTGGATTGTACCCAAAATCCAACCGGGCCCTAGAACGGAAATGATGATAACTTTCAGACCGGACTCCCGTTTGACGAACCGTCAGTGGCGTTGGTGATCACGTTGAGAAACGGTCCCTATGAGTATACCCTATGAGAATTCAGGGTATAGTTGAGATACGGCCGGGTTGGTTTGCACATAAAACCAATCGGGCCCATGGAACGAAAAGGCTAATAACTCACAGACCGGACATCTGATAGATGCGCTGTCTATTGCGTTGAGACCCCTATGACGAGGCGGTCCTTTGAGATACCTCTTCGTGGGACTTTGTGATACTTGGAGTATCGACCTGTAGCTTGTGGAGCAGACCATCCTGGAGACGAGCGTACGGGGTACAGAGACCATGTAGCTGGTTGAGACCTGAAGACTGCTTGTCCGACTCGAGTCGGAGTGACTTGAATAGCCCAGTGGGGAGCATTACTGTGTTTAGGTGGTGGAACCACGGTGGGTAGCACTACTGTGTTTGGGTGGAAGACCTGCGATACTCGACAGAAACAGTACCTCTGCAAGCAATTAGGGGGGGGGGTGCACTACTGTGTTTGGGTGGCAGACCCCAGCGGGAAGCACTACTGTGTTTGGGTGGCTAGCCTTTGGTAATTGACATGAGGAGTACCTCAGCAGTCTTAGGATAGTGAGAAGTACCTCAGATTCGTGACAGGATCACTGTAATCGACAGATACGGGGCTCTTCAGCAGTTACAGTTTCATTTAATGATAATCCTGGTTTGAGCTGAGTCTATGAACTTTGTGTTTACCTCATGATTGAGATGGGTCACTTGATAACTTAGTTATATATATGGGCTTATACCGAGGTAGTGGTTATCCTTTGATTTCATAACCTTTGTGTTTCCTCATGATTGAGATGGGTTACTTGATAACATAGGTATAAGTATGGGATTATACCTAAGTAAGGGTTATCTATTGAGATCCTTCTTCATTGTTATCCTTGATGGATTTAGTGATACCTTGAGGGTCTCGGGGTCCCTACTAAGTATCATATAGTCACCCCTGCACGGGCTATGCCCGCACCTCGTTGTGTTGGTTGCAGACGACGGGCAGCGCTGACGGAGGCCGAGTGTTCGAGGACTGGACGGTACCCGGTGGTGGACTTCACAACGAGATGATACTCGGAGGAGGTTGGCGGGTGAGAGAGTTGTGGAGGCTATCTATACCTACACTTCAGGTAGGATCCGTGGTGGATGATCCAGGAGTTGCGCTATCTGTACCTACACTTCAGGTAGGATCCTAGGTGGACGACCCAGGAGATGCTTCTATTCTTCTAGCTGTTTGTATTTTCTGTTGTACTTTCTTTCAGTTGTAGCTGTACTTTTCTGTTGGGTTTGTATTCTGGCCCCTTTTTACTTTTCAACACTTTCTTTTGTACTTAGTGTTTTACTTCCGCATGTACTCTGTGGTGTTTTGTTTAATTTTATAAAGGAAATGCCTTCCCAGTTATCGGGATTTACGCTTTTGGTGCTAGTCACCAGCCCGTGGCCTATGGAAGACGGGCTTGGGGTAGTCACGGAATGGGCCCCAATGACGGGTCGTGATAAATTGTTATCAGAGGACGTCGATTCTACCACAAAACATGTAACTATGATATTCCTTTTCTGTGAAGAAACAGTGTTAAGGGTACCGAGTGTGGTTTTCAGTTCAGGGAAACCAGTGTTGGTGCGAGTGGCCGACGTATCCATACACCAGGACCCTGACTTCTGATTTCTGACTCAGTGAATGAAAACACTAATTTCATGTGTTTTTTCAAAGGTTTTCCCTTAAAACAGCTCAAACAAGGTCAGCTCACTAGGTATAAATTGTTGACTGTGTCACGTCTGTTTCATTCAGGATGCTTTATCATGGACGAACAGCTAGAGATCTCAGAGATGTACGTACTGACATCCTGCCGAGTGATGAGGCTTCGGTACAGGGCCCTCTTACAATTGAGGCACCAGCGGAGGCACCCATGGTACTACCATAAGTTGGTCCACCGATGCCACCATCCCCAGCAGTAGTCGATGCACACCGCTTGAGCGCGCTGCACGAGTTCCAGTGCTAGAGGCCACCCAGGTTCTGGGGAGAGACGGACTCACAAGCGGCTGAGGATTGGCTGGAGGCAGTGGTGAGAGTTTTCAGGATAGTGGGTACACCAGCAGACTTCATGGTGATCTTGGCTACCAGCCTCCTTCAGGTAGAAGCTGAGAGATAGTGGAGCCACTTGTTCCAGTTTTTCCACGGGGTGACCTTCACCTGGGGAGACTTCGAGACCTTCTTCAGGGTGGAGTTTTTCCAGTAGCTCTACACCCCGAGCGTGTTAAGGAGATTCTGACTTTGCCACAAGATTTTCCATCAGTAGTTGAGTCTTTTGTATGTAGTAGATAGATGATGTAGAGGTCCAAGAAGAACAGTTCCAGCTATACGAGGAGAAGGATGTTTTATGAATGCGGAAGGAAAGGTCACCTGGCACGTGACTATCTAACTCCCCGCACAGTTGATCCGCAGGCGTTGGAGGATCCACCGAGGCAGAAGCAGTGACAGGTGCTTGAGCAACAGCCGAGCAGTGGAAAAGGTAGTAGAGCTCCAGAAGCAGGTGGACAGGAGAAGAACTATTGGATTCCTTTTGTTCTTGGTACTTATAGTTCCAGGTTGATGTTGTATTTGTGTCTTTGTACTATGAGCTACAATAATAAAAGACACTTATCCTAGTGACACTTGCTTTCCTGTCCTTTTTTTTGGTTGATACTAAGAGGTCCCGGTTTATACTGTTGACTTGACCCTCACATTCATGATTTCTACTGGAGGAGACCCAATGACCTCACACTGATGCTGCCAGTGTGACTTGACCCTTAGAGGCGAGAGTGACGGTTGGATCCCTTGGTAGTAACGTCGAGGCCTTACGAAGTCATCCCTGGTATGAATTCATCATTCATGTCAGGATTGACTATATTAGGCAATGGGCGTGGTTCATCCAGGGGATGAGACTGAGTTTCTTTTTTCGCCAATGGAGAAATCTTAGCAGCTCTTACAAATCATAGGAAAAGAAGGTGCAGATCATCCTTGAGCGGATGAAGACTGCATAGTGCGGTAAAAAACAGGAAACTGGCGCCAATCTTAGAGACCTGAGCATGTTAAATGTTCCAAGAAGCGGAAGCATTAATGAGATATGAGTCTGCAAAATAGCAGATGTAGAGGCAGAGTTAGGAGAGCAGCATGAGGTGGTGTACATTTTAACATGATACAACCACCCACTATAGTTTTCCCCGCCAGGCTCAGGGAGCTGGAGAGTAGGGGAAGAGTGCAGCTACATGCGGTCAAGGAGTGTGGCCCAATGGATATGAAAATGATTCAAGGGACAGTCTATTTCCACTACTAGCTGCCGTAGTAACAGACATTGATATGAGTCATTCCTTCCTTACATGATTCTTGTCCCAGACCTAGAGTTTCCGGTAAGCCGTAGACTTGACCCTCACGTCTGAAGATACCATGGGAGGAGACTCGGTAATCACACATACGCCGACAGTGTGGTCTGACCCTCAAGGCAAGAGTTTCAGTTGGAATCTCGTGGTGGCAGCGTCCAGGCCTTACGACGTTGGTCTCGGTATGGATTGGATTCATAGTTCATGCTCAAATTGACTATATTAGGCAAAACGTTTGTGGTCTAACTACAACATCAGGATGGGTTTTCATTGGTCGGCGAAAAGGAAACCCCAGAAAGCACATGATAAACTCATGCATGGGAGGGTTTGGTCGATCACTCTTGGGTCGACCAACCTTATCCTCGTGGTAGTAGGATTTTTGAGCTTCAATTCTAATCATGAAGTGGAGGCCTCTATAGTTTGAGGATGGCGATCACATCATTAAACGGGTCTCACCTCGACGAGGTTTACGAAGATGTGGTCGAGGCGACAACTTATGTCCGAGGTTCAATGGACCTTTCTAGGTCCTCAGTAGGGTAGGCGAGGTGGTTTACCACTTGACCCATCCACCTCAGTTGCAACATGGGCACAACGACTACCACGTATCTTAGCTGAGGAGATACGTTCTTGACCCAACGCATATCCTTGACCATGGGGAGCTGGACATTGGCGATGGGGTGAATTTTGTGGGGTTCCAGTAGAGATTGAGGATCGATAGGAGAGGGTCCTACGAGAATGGTCGATTCCTCTTGAGCGCTTTCGTTGGAAGCACGGGAACCTCTAGAAGAGCACATGAGAGCGGAATGCTCAGATGTGTGCTCAATACCACTTTTGTATCCCTGGTTTGTGTTTAAGCTTTACGGGGACGTAAAGCCCTGAGGTGGGTGTAATGTAAATACCCGTAAATTTCAAGCAATTTTTTTTTCATAATTTCTTTGGTATTTTACATGAACGCAGTTTCTGATGGAACATGATTCCGAGGCCTGGTGTGCCTGGAATCAATTTCCAAATTTTAGCTCGGGTATGTTCAGTGAACGAATGAGCGGTTTTTTCTAACTTTTGAACCGGTGCTCGGAATCAAAATCTGAGAGCACCGATGAATCCGCAGTGCCGGTAATTTCATAAGGGGACCTTTACTGTAGTTGCATTTTGATAGGGTTGAGTTTTAAATTTTGGGGTTTAGTTGAACTAAATAAAATTTGTTGTGCACAAATTTTATTCATGGAAGGTAGTAAATTTCAAAAAAGGAGGAGTTAGATGTTGGGCCCACACCTACCTAACCTCCCATGGGAGAGTTTAGTGTGGTAGGGCCCACATGAGACCTTGACTCCTCACCTCCCACATAACCCCCTTGAACTCCCCATAACTCACCCCCATTGTTTAATTGCATGGAAACTCCACACATTTATTGTGGTGGAGCCTCTCCACCTCTCAAGGTTAATAAGGATGACTAGGATAATTAATGACCTTATTAATTATCCTTGTCACACATATTTACTTTTTAAATGGCTTGGAGAACTTTTAATAGAATGAGGCTTATTGAGATATTTTTTTTGGGAAAATATGTTTGGAGTGCTTTCTTCCTCCACGAAGAATAATCATCAATCTTAGCGAAGAACATCCTCATTTCGTGAAGAACAGCCATCAACTCTCCTCTTCCTCCGCTTCAAGGGAGAAGTCGCCGATCGCGGTGATCATCGCCAGTGACAACGTACCTTCCTACTTTATGTACTTCATTGAAGAACTGTACGTCTCCGAAGAAGGACATCGACTTTGCGGTCTCAGAATTCTCCATCCACTTTCTCTTCCACGACAAGGAAGGAGAGGCCGATCTTGGAGACTGACGCCAACACCAATGTTCTTCTTCTTCTTCCAACGTCGACAGAATAGATACCATTCTTCCGTGACACCCAACTACTGTGACGTTAGAATTCCGCGACTCAACGACGTGCGACGTCAATTTCGAGGTAGGGGTTTGGTTTTGTTCATAATTAATTCTTTGCGTTCATAGTTTATTATTTGGGCCACCTGTTATCAGTTTAATAGGAGGAGGTCGGACCACCCGAACACAGCCTATCCTCCTCACTCCCCCCATTTTTTTTATGTTCTTTGTGGCTCGAACAAAGGAGGCACGGTGCAACGAGACCGCATGGAAAACAAGAAATAACGCGACAAGGAAGCGCGGCGCTTTCGCGCCGCGCCGTTGAGGTCGAATGAAGCCGCGATGTCGTCGCGCCCCACCAGAAAACCATGAAGAGGCCGTTGTTTGTTTTTTTGACGTGCGGATCGACGAGAAACGATGAAGTGGGCCTCAATGGAATTTTAATCCCTTCGCAGTGGAGATCGGGTCTTGGGAAGACCGTTTGTGAAGACGGCAGGTGAAACGGACCACTGGAGCGCGTCCGGTTGTCCGCAGGAGGAGAAGGCGGTGCGCCGTGCCAGAGCAGCGGTGGCGTGCCAAATGAGAAAACCGCCGCGGAGGTGGGGGAAGAATCTAAATGGCTTTGACCATTCTGAATTGGGGCAGCACGACTTATTCCCAGTCGGTTCGTCAACCGCAGGTACCCCCCCCCCCCCCCCCCCCGCACCCGCTGGCCATGTGGGCGCTGCGCCTGCGCCAGGTCGGCCCAGCCGCCCAGGCCGGGCCGGGCCACGCCCTATTGGTCTGGACCCAGGTCAGGTCGCCCCAGTTTGGGCCGACCCGTGGGGGGGGGGGGGGGGGGGGGTTCGGGCCGGGTCGGACCGGGTTCGAACCCCCTAATTTCGGACAGATCCGTTCAAACATCCATAACATGGGATACAGACCTCTGATCGACGCACATTTAGTTTCAATGCAATCCTTGGATCGAGGCGGTCGTTTCGGTATAATACACTCAAGGTTTCGGAGAACATGTGGTATAGCCGGGTTGGTTTGAACACGAAACCAATCGGGCCCTCGGAGCGAAAACTCTTATAACTTGAGCTCCAGACATCCGATTGACATGCTGTTGACTTTGTTGGATTCCAATGGATGAGACAAAACACTTGGAATACTTCTCCTATGGTTTGGACGTAGTTGGAATATGGCCAGGTTGGATTGTACCTGAAATCTAACCTGGCCCCTCGAATGGAAAAGATTATAACTTTCAGACCGGACGTCCGTTTGACGAACCATCACTGGCGTTGGTGATCCCGTTGAGAAACGGTCCCTTTGAGTATACCCCTTGAGATTTCGGGGTATAGTTGAGATACAGCCGGGTTAGTTTGCACACGAAACCAACCGGGCCCTGGGACGAAATCGGGAGTCCGATTGAAGTGTCGTCTGTTGCATTGAGACCCCTATGACGAGGCGGTCCTTTGATATACTTCTTGGAGGGACATTGTGATACTTGGAGTATCGACCTGTAGCTCGTGGAGCGGACCCTCCTGGAGACGAGTGTACGGGGTACATAGACCGTGTAGCTGGCTGAGACCAGAAGACTGCTTGTCCGACTCGAGTCGGAGTGACTTGTATAGCCCAGTGGGGAGCACTATTGTGTTTGGGTGGCGGACCCATGGTGGGGAGCACTACTGTGTTTGGGGTGCAGACCCGCGGTTCTTGACAGAAGGAGTACCTCTGCAGGTTATTAGGGTGGTGCACTACTGTGTTTGGGTGGCAGACCCCGACATGAAGCACTACTGTGTTTGGGTGGCTGGCCCGTGGTACTCGCCAGGAGGAGTACCTCAGTAGTCTTAGGTTAGTGATCAGTACCTCGGAGTCTCGACAGGATCACTATACTCGACAGAGAAGGGGCTCTTCCGCAGTTACAGTTTCGTTTAATGAAAATCCGGGTTTGATCTAAGTCTATGACCTTTGTGTTTACCTCATGAATGATATGGGTCACTTGATAACCTAGGTATATGTATGGGCATATACATGGGTAGTGGTTATCTGTTGATTTCATAACCTTTGTGTTTCCTCATGATTGAGATGGGCTACATGATATCTTTGGTATAAGTATGGGCATATACCTAAGTAAGGGTTATCTTTTGAGATCCTTCTTTATGGTTATCATTATTGGATTTAGTGAGATCTTGAGGTTCTCAAGGTCCCTACTGAGTATCGTATACTCACCCCTGCACGGGCTATGCCCGCACCTCATTGTGTTGGTTGCAGAAGACAGGCAGCGCTGATGGAGGCTGAATGTTTGAGGACCGGACGGTACCCAGTGGCGGACTTCACGATGAGATGATACTCAGAGGAGGTTGGCGGGCGAGAGCGTTGTGGAGGCTATCTGTACCTACCCTTCAGGTAGGATCCGTGGTGGACAATCCATGAGCTGCGCTATATGTACCTACCCTTCAGTTTTGATCTGAGGTGGACGACCCAGGAGCTTCTTCTATTCTTTCAGTTGTTTGTCTTTTCTGTTGTACTTCCTTTCAGTTGTAGCTGTACTTTTTAGTTGGATTTGTATTCTGTCCCCTTTTTATTTTTCAGCACATTCTTTTGTACTTAGTGTATTAGTTCCTCTTGTACTCTGTGGTGTTTTGTTTACTTTTATAAAGGCAATGCCTTCCCAGTTATCGGGATTTACGCCTTTGGTGCTAGTCGCCAGCCCCTGGCCTATGGAAGGCGGGCTTGGGGTTGTCACGGCACGGGCCCCGAGGATAGGTCATGACATAATATAACTGCCAAACATGGATATAATGTAATAACCATCATTATTTATAACATTAATAGTGTAATAAAATTAAAAACATAAATATTTGTTCCCCATGATGATAAAACAGTCATTATCATTATAATTAAAAAATTAGAATGATCTTCATAAGTATTTCATGAAATAACTAAAACTTATAAAAAATAGATTTTTTCATATATACTTCATGATCACAATAATTAACCATAAATATAAAGATGATGAATTTGATCATTAGATTATATCACAAATAAATCAAAATAATCATCAATGATATCATTTAAGATAGAAATTAATTTTCTAAGATCACTTTATATAATTCATTGGGAAAATATACATTTGTATTGGAATTTTTTTTAAACAGAAGGATTTACCAATTATGTTGTAATAATTTTATTTGAAAACAGTTGATTTAAAAATTCAATGGAAGCATCATAAAATAATCAGTAATTACACTTAGAAGTTCTATTAATGCCGAATACATCATAATAAATCATGCCATTCAGAAAATTTTATAAAAAGAAAAAATCACCTCATTTAGAAAAAGGAAGGAACATTCATATAAACCAATATATCGAAATTATAAAATTCTATGAAATTATTGTAAACATTTATGGGATAATATTTAAAACTTTTTTAAACCATTATTACAAAATATACATGTTGATGAAATTTTTTTTTCAAATAAATAATTTAATAATAATGATTTTCCATTAAAACATATGTACAATATCTTGATTGTATACAATTTGGAAAATAATTGAAAAAATTTATTCCCAAGAAAAAAAGTGGAGAATAAAGTTAATAAATTTTTTATAATTTTATAAATTATTTCATTATCAGAAACATATTCATAAACAATTTTGATAAATAATGGCATTTTAATGTAAAACCCTCACCACATTGTTAACTACTATGTCATAATACCCATGAGAGAAATGTCTATATATGTATATTTATATCCCATAATATTCATTATAATAATCATAAAAATATATTCATGGAGTTTATAAACCACACATAAAATAAAGGAGATGCGTATCAGGCTTGTGTCCCACAGAAATAAATGTGAGATGAAAATCCTTCACCATAGGTCCAACATCAATCATAGATGTTGAAATCACTAGTAAAATAAATATATATATATTTTTAATATATTATAGAACCATAATGATATGTATAATATAATATAACAATTACATAGGAAATTTTTACCAATTAGTTAACAATTATTTATTAAAATCCTTGTTCTCGGTAATATCTACTTTCTCTGTCATGTGCAGTCAAATTCGGTTGTTTTGGTAATAGTATGTTGATATTGGTTATATCACCTATATATTGTAAATCATGAAATAAAAAAATATTAATTAATTAAAAAAATTATATATTAAGTCGTATATGATATAGATACAATATTAACCATATCGTTCTTTAAGATGGAAGGCCATACGTACACATGAATGTAGTTTTCATTTTTTTATTTGATTGATGGAAAAAAGAAAGTTAAATAACAAGTATACTTTAATGAATAATTCTTGTAATTTATATATCATATATATTGATTATATTCATCATTATTTCTATTGAAGAGAAATAAAAATATAAAATGATCAACATAATTTTATTCGAGCTTGTAGTCCATACGTTCATACGACCGATGTTATCATTTCCAAAAGATTTGAAGGTAAAAATGTATATATTATATTATATGTAAAGAAAAATATTTATGTCATGTTTTTCTAATACAAATATTGAACCAATCATAATACCCATCCTTAAAATATTTTGATGAGAAATTAATTGTATCTCTTTGAAGAGATGGTAAGTCATATGAATACAAGAGGGATATTTTTAATTCTTAATTTATGCAATAGGGTTTAATAAATATTTTTTTATTAATATTAATATTTTTTTTTATATTTATCTTATTAATGATTTTATTTCAAGATGAATATATTAGATATAGTGGAGGAAAATGAAAAGCTAAAAAGAATGTTATCAGTTAAAGTGATTACTTATTGTTTGAAATAACACATTTAGATATCCTATATAGAGCTCTAGCATTGGTCTTCATGAAGCCCAAAACCTCCCTAATGTTCCAAGGAAATTCATAGGAGAAGATACAATAGTTTCAATGATCTCCCTAAATAAATGTGATTATAGAAAGAGAATATAGGGGTTTCATTTTTTAATTGTGGGGCTGGGGAACTCATCGAATCTCATAAATGATTGGAATATATTATTTTCATTATCCATGAAAGTGGATTTGAATACAATATAAATGGGAAAGTGATTATATTTCTAAGTATATCATATCCCCATTTATGTATTTTAAAATTCTTAAAAAGTTTATTTAATTTATAAAATTTTATTTTCCAAAAATATAAATATTTAAAATTTAAACATTATTCATTTAATAAGAAACATATGACATAAATAAATATATTTAATTCAAAAATAATTAAGAAAAATATAAAAAATAGTTATCGTCTAGAAAACTTGTGGCTAACATTAACAGTCAAATTTTATTATATAAAAAATTTATAAATTAATTATATATATTTTTAATTAAAAGGAAAAATACTTTAGGAGTGTCACATAAAAATTTCATGTATTTATAGATTTTCTAGTAATTATATATAAAATTATATAATTTTAATATTTTTATTTTTCTAAAAATTTATTCTTATATTCATTTATATCATATGTTTTCCCTATAGGGAAACATAAGAGTAATTTAAATTTGAGTGATATTCTGTATCATTATTTTCATTCAATATTATATTTTCTTTTTTCAGGGAAAACTATCCTTTAAATGAATAAATTTAGAGCCTATGGTGATGATGCTTTAAATTATTCATCCAATAAGAATATAGGAAATCATTACGGCCTTATCACTTGGTTTTCACATAGATTAACCTGATTTTTCCTTTATGGAGCTAAAAACAATTTACCAAAGTTACTCATTATATTTTCCAAAAATAAAATATATATATTTTACCCAAAAATAACATCAAATTAATAATATGGATTTTTTATAATATTCAATTAATATAAGTCGTATTAATTATATTAAAAACAATCCTTCATCAGGCGACAAAAAACAATTTCTGTAATAATTTTTTTTTCAGCTAATGGATTGGAATATAAATATTAAATTTATAAAAAAATATTAATTTAATGTAATTTTTTTAATTATATTCTATAATATATAAATTTCATCAAAATAAAAATCCAATAGGGATTAATTTAAGTGATTGACATAAAAATACAATGTGCGCATAAAAATAATTTTGTAGAAAAATAAATATTATAATTTCTGGTGTTTTTATTTTTATTTTAAATTAATTTAATCCCAAATAATTAATTTATATATATGTAACAATAAATGTTACATAATTATTTCATTATATTTAAAATTGTGAAACTAAATGTTTTGAAGTAACTATAATTTACTTGTACATCATAATTCATGAAATATTTGTGTCGCGTGTAAATAAATATATCGATAAAATAAAATTTATATTTTTTAAATCGAAAGCATTTAACAAAATATATGGGGTTTAAGTTCTACATCCCATAAAATTAATATCACCATTAAAATTCATCTGTCTGATGCAAATAAAATATGAATATCGTTGCTTCATTATATCATCAGGTTCTTACGTAGTTTCTTTGAATTTTTTATTTCTCCAAATAATTTCTTTTAGTTGAGTAGTCTCATTCTATGGAAAATTATATCTATTTAATATGATTTATACTGGTGTTTAATTATATGAATGATCATGTAACATTTTAGAAATAATAGTATATTAATATGCAATTCATAAATAAATTTCCCTACAATTTAAATGAAAAAATAAATTCTGATTTTATATTATGACAGAATATTTAAAATTATAATAAATTACGTCACTATTAATTATGGTTTTATGTTAATGTAAAAAAATATATTTTTTACAAATTTTGTGTTATTATATTTTTAATGAAATTATTATTTTTAGGAAATAAAATTTTATTTTACGAAATATTGATTATTTAAAACTAAAATTACTTCAGATAAACATGGTATAATTTTTTTAAAAGCATATTTCAATATGAATATATATTTTTTGTTTTTTCAAAATGTTTTTCATTTTATCATTAATATATATAAAGGTTTATTTTCCAAATAAAATAACTTTGAATGAAATATTTTTATTGTTTGAAATATGTTATAAAAAAATTAATGACTATGAATTTATAAATTATGAACATTGTTAAATATTTTGAATATATGTTTGAAGTGGTAAATTTGACACTTTAATGTAATATATTAATTGTTTTATTGTTATAAAATAATTGAAATTAAAAAAAATTAATACATATAATTACGAATATTTGGATAATATATATATATATAATTTATAAAATATTTGAAATTATTAATTTAATAATAAATTATATTATGTTACTTATAAAAAAATGTAGTGTAATATGTGTTATTAAAACCAAATTATGATTATAATTTCAAAACTTGATCAAAAGATCAATAATAAATAAAAGGATAATCAGTTAAAGGGTGAGTTTTTTATTGGGGATTAGATAAGAGGGATCAAAAAGGGTAGTTCCTAGGATAAATTGAGATAGATGATATCAGGAAGAACTAAACATAGATTAGAATCATTATTCATAGAATTATAGATTAATCTCGATAAGAATTAATTTAAAGAAATGAATTTAAGGGTGGGCTTGAGCTAATTGTAGGTGATCATCTACCATTGAAGGAGTTTATACAAGGGTTGACCACTAGAGAGGGACTGAGAAGGCCCAGTAATGTTGAAAGATCGATCCACTTTTAGGGGTATCGAATGTCGGTGAGATACAAGGCTTGATATGAACAAAAAAATTGGTTTTCTAACCCAAATGGAATAAATAATTCCAGAGATGTTTCCATCATTTTCTCTGGCATAAATTTTTTTATAGACATGTGTATTTTATTTTTATGCATTTGAATCTTGAATAACATTCAATTTTTTTTAATACATGTTCATATTTGATATGAAAATCACTATATGAAAATGGGAATTTAGTGTCCGTATTTAATTGAAATCATGTTTTATCATCAATTTCATTCTATAGCCCCTATTTTTAAACTGTGCTTTATTCATTGATAAATCTTTTTTTAGATGACTCATTTGACACAGTGATTATTTAAATTCATTAAAAAAATTATATCATCTACTATGGTTTTTTTCATGGTTGGTTGAATAATCCATCATATAGCCAAAATTAAACTTATTATAGTTTTATATGGATATAAAGTATTAACAAAATTAGTGAATGAATATATACATGATTAAAATTGTCTCCCACTAATTTGTTTTTGGATGATTCAGTAGAAGATTTATATGTATATATTTGAGTGTGTGTAAATATTTTTTATTTTTGAGGGCATCAAACATCTCCAATACTATTATATTATTGATCATCTACCCATTCAAATATAACTATTTTAGTCATCATTCTCTTAGGACTTCAATTTACAGCAGTGATGATTTATTAGCTGATCAACTGTTAAAAATAAATAATACATGAGAACCAATTCATAAAAATCCATCATTTCTTCTGTCAAGATGTCCCAAATCACATTCTCTAAATCTTATATTTATATTTTCTAAAAAATATTTTTGTAATAATAATATGGTAGTACGCTTCATAGGGGTTTCATCATTTTACTGTGTTCCTTCGTTTGTAGAAGATAATTTTTATGAAGGATACATAGTTCATTTTTAGAGGTTAGGGGGTTATTATACTATAAAAAATCCCTACATTTTTATAAAATTGTTATTTAAGATAAGGGGTTTATATTTTTATTTTTTATTATCTTTAAAACTGAATTTTATTTTTTTCACTCTAGTAGTATCAAAAAAAATTTATTCTAATTTTTCTAGTTTAAAAAAGAGAATTATTTTTTCATGTTAAAAGGTCATATTTTTTTACAAAAAAAATATTATTGTTATAAATATTATTAAAAATATTATTTTCTAATTATAATTTATATGTATTATATTCTATTGAATATTCATGTTATCCATGCCTATAAATGGATATTTTATAATTTATCAATTCTTTTTAATTGAAAATTTTTATATTTCCAATGCATATAGAATGTACATGATTTATGAATATCCTCATATTATCATGAATTCTAAAAAAATATTTAATTTTTTAATATGGTACGCTTAAATTAAGCTTTTAAATTTATTTAATTAAAGGATTTATCTAATTTATAATAGTGTTTAATGAAATAATATTTTCGAAAAACTATTGATACATGAAAATTATTTTCAATATTGAAAATAATTATAGAATATTTTTCGAATTTTTTAAGGTGTTATTTATCATAAATACGTATATCTTTGAAAAAAATATTAAAAATAAATTTGGCACATACATATAAAATAGAAAAATGGGGAATGGGGAGTGAAGTCACGACATCAACATGATATAGTCCTACCAATTATACTACAATTTTGGTACTAGGGTTTTATAATATCTTTTGAGTATCATTTTTATCCAAAAAGAGTATGATTATTCTTATATTTATTTTTAATCAGGAAAGAAATTTTTTCAATGATAATTTTCGAGATGTATTTTTGAAATTATATTTAATTTTGGAAATTATTTGATATATCAATCATTTATATTTTATATACAATGTTTTAATAGTGATTCGAAATATGTATGTGTAAAATTATTTTTTATGGGTTTTGAAACACCTTTTGGTGAAATTTTATGCTCATCCCATCTTATAAAAAATTATCATTGTTTTTTTAGATGTTCTAATATAGAATATTTCTCTGATGGAGTAAGCAGAATAGAAGTAAAATCTATATTTTTTTGTAACACTCTCATAAATTGTATATTTATTTAAATTCTATATATCTTAGAATAGAAAAGTTACTAGAATCATTAATGTTATATTTATTTTTATGTTATTTATTAGTAAAAAATACACATTATGTTTTTTTTCACTGATTTTGTAAGTGCAGGTTTGAGTTTTTATAGTTGATATCCAAGAACAACGGTCTAGATGTTATTTGATATTTGGAATTTTAATTTGAGTAAATAAAAATTTGATTGATTGATTTTTATTAAAAAAAATTAGATAATTAAATTTCCTTATAATTTCCACGTTTTTCATTACTATGAATATGAAAATTCGTTATTTTATTATCTCAGAGGAATGAATTGAAGGGTCAAAATACATTTTAAGGGTGAAAGAATGATTCCTTCCGTACTTTTTAAAGTATTAATAATTACATAATAAATTAGTTGATTTATAATTTTAATAAAAAATAAATTTTGATTTTATGTTATGAGTTAATATTTATAATTATATAATAGTGAATTACAATCTTATGATACACATTTTTAAACAAATTATTAGTTTCAAAAAAAGATACTAGTTGAATAAATATTCAAAATTAGAAATAAATATTACATTTTAAAAATATGGTTTCAATTTTTAAAGAAATATTTAATATAAAAATATATATAAGATTGTTTTTATAAAAAACTAAAGACATGAATTAAATATGTAATTTATATCAATGGATATTTGAAATGTAAAATAACTATGCATAAAATAGATATATTATATGACATGTGTAATGAAATGAAAAATAAAGACTATGAATTTATAAATTATGAACGCAAACACACACTTTTTATATATGTTTTTAGTGGTTAATTTAAATCTTTATTATAATATATAATTTATTTTATTATTATAAAATAGTTTTAATGATTAATATTAAGAAAATCATAATTATGAATATAATAATTATATTTATATATATTTATATAAAATATATGAAATTTAAAATATACTAATAAATGAAATTATATTAATTTTGAAAAATTTAATATTATATGTGTTATTAAAAATATAAATATTATTATTAAATTAAAAATGGTGAAAGATAATAAATAAATAAATGTATACTAGGTTAAGGGGTGAGGTTTTGATTCGAGATCAAAAAAGAGGTTTCTGAAAGGCTACTCTCTATGGGAAACCGAGAAAATCGGTGTCTAGAATATTTGACCATAGTGGAGATGCCATCTTGCTGGGAGACTAGATCGATCGTGGTAGTGTTGTGTCCATTAAGATATTAAAAAGTGAGGGCTCCAGATGATCGAAGGAGAATAATTTCTAATGAGTGAGTCTGAGAGGGATTCTCCTACTATTGAGGGATTCTGAAGGCTGAGCGATGTCAAAATTTTGAGATGCATTTAGGTGTATTAAAATCCAGTTTTCAATGGAGACCTAATGTAATCTAAAATGGGTTTTCAAATTATGATAGAGTAAATTGTGCACAATATTTATCTATCATCTTATCTGGCATTGTTTTTTGTAAGTTATGTGTTTTTAATTTTTAAGGATACGAATATTTATTCGATTTCATTTTTTAATACATATTCATCATTCATATAAACATCCATGTTTAACTGTTTCCATTCAATGGCCACATTTAATTGAAATCATGTTTTCCAATAATTTAAGTTGACAAAACCTATTATCAATACAGTTTTATCATCATGGATCGATATTTCAATTTGGATGACATGATTGACAGAATGATAATTTTAATTATTAAATAAATTGATATCATCCACTTTGTATGTATTGTGAATTATTCTAATGAATCCTTCACTAAACAAAAATTAAACTTATTATAATTTTATATTGATATAAATGATTAAGATAAATAGATGTTAAATACATACTTGATATAAATTTGTCATCTTTATTTTTTGTTTTGATGATTCTATTGCAATGGTATTTAAATATATTATATATATATTTTTGTTCCTACTCCATCACATGGAATCTCTACTAGAAGGAATCCTTGTTAGTTTATGGAGGTATGTGAGTTATTTTATTAT
Organism: Viscum album; assembly: GCA_963277665.1. NCBI lineage: Eukaryota > Viridiplantae > Streptophyta > Magnoliopsida > Santalales > Viscaceae > Viscum > Viscum album. Next base: position 2,023,566,042 of record OY728127.1, read on the forward strand.
AGAAAATCATTCTTTTTTATTAAATTATTTATCTAAATAATGAATTTACATTTTCATGTCTTAGAAGTTTCAAAAATTATTATAATTATTTTCACTCCCATATTTTTTTATGTTTGTATATTTTTTATTTTATAAAATATAATAAGGCATTCATGTAAAAATTTGACGTTTTATCTACTTGAATGATTATATCATTATTAGATTTATTAAAATATTAGATTTTTTAATTATAATTTTTTAAATAATATATTGAAATTATTATTTATATGTGAAAGGAGTATTAATTCATATTATATAAATTATCATTTCATATTAATTTATATTATGGATATATGATTTTAATATATAATGTATATGTATTATAAATATCATTAACATCCCATGAATTTGAATAATTTTATTATTTAAATATTGTTATATGGTTTTTAAAATTCAGCTTATGAGTTTATTAAATTCATGGAAATCTCTAAATTCATGATTTGGTATATGAAATACATATTTTGGAAAAATATTGATACTTTGAAATTATTTTTTAAATTGAATATAATTAAATTATATAATTTTGATGGTTTTTAATGTGAAATTTTTTATAAAATAATGTATCCAGATAAGTTTTTATTGATAAAACTAAATTTGGTGCATACATATTAAACTAGAAAATGAGAAATGGGGAGTGAACCCATGACCTCAACATTGCACCATTCTTCCTTTGATACTACTATTTGGCCACAAGATTTTTAAATGATCTTTCATGTATAATTTTTATACATTATAATGATTATTATTTTTGAATTTGTATTCATAGAGAAAGCCTATTTTTTCAAATATTATTTTTAAAAATATATTTTCTAAATTGTATGTATTTTTTAAATGTATTTTATATATAAATTTTTTATATTTTATGTAAATTGATTTAAAATAGTTTTTAAATATGTATGTATTAAAATACTTTTTTCTTGATTTAACCCCCCTTATAAATTTTATGCTCATTCCATAATTTAAAATAATTTTCATATCTTATTTAGATGTTCAAAGAATGATGAATTCTCTTATGGGGTCAGTGCATGAAAAATAAATTAGATGTTTTATTTTTTTGAATCATTGATAAATTATATCATTTGGAATTATTCTCTAAATCCTTGGATGGAAAATTTACTGGAATGTGTAATTTACCTTATGTTTCTCACATAGCATTTATAAAAAATAAATATCATGTTTTTATCACTGAATCTCAAAGAGAGGTTTTGGGTTGTCCAAAATCACATTCTAGAGGTACGAACATTGAGTTTAGTAAATGTGATGGATCAGGTATATATATTCTCAAGAGATATCAATGGAACACATCATGAACTTGAGTGAGGTTCAATGGGAGAGCTATGAGATATTCTAAAATCCACAATCGATTAATAATCCTTAAATGGATAATATACCTAGGTCTGAGATTTTATTTATTTTAGTATCCCATAACATTATTTTACGAATAAATTCATAGAAAAATATTCTCACAAGCTAAAAAATCATTACTATGCTAACTATTTTCAACACAAAATTTTTATCTACTATAAGATATATTGATGAAATGATTAATGGCTCTGACATTCTCTAACTTTTATTCACCTATATCAGGAAATAATATATTTGTTTCTACAAATCAATGGACACATGTTTCTATTCCACACATATTTCCACAGTTGTCTTCATAATGAGGCATCTAAAATCTCAATTGAATGTTATTTTCCTAAGAAAACTCAACCGGAGGAGGGTGTTGATACCAACCACCAATAGAATTGTTTGAACATGATAAAAACGTATCATCTATTGTTTTAATTGTTAATTTAAACTAATAATCTTACAATGAAATATGTATAGTCATAAAATTCAAATTTTTAGCCAAAGCATAGTAATTGATTCTCTATATCTTCATTTTAATTTATGGAACTCGATCAGTAAAAATAGAATTTTGTAATCGATACACAATTACAGTTTCCTTATATCAAGATAGTCTAAATATAAATATATTGTAATAGGAACTATGTTTGTAGTATTCCTAAGGAGGTAGACTATTTCCCAGAAATAATTTCTCCCTTTTAATGTTTTGATGAGTCTAATGAAAAAAAATCAATAGTGATATTTCCCGTTTCTATTATGGTGTGGGTAATGGGTTTAATATAACCATTATATTTTTTCTCTCAGAAATTACATGATGACATACCAATCACCAATATACATACTCAATAGTATCATTTATTACATTATACAATTGGAAATATTTTTTCAAATATCTATACATACCTGTGCTTCCATGATGATTAATGAATGGTGCAATATGCATGTTACCAAATATATCATTCTAAAAATGGTATTGATGAAAAAAATTATTTGTTCTTAATCATTATCATTCTACTACATTCAAGGTCATAATCAAGAATTTATTTGAACTTATTTTATTATTCCATATCTTGCTTTTATTTATCTTTCATAATTACATAGATAGATGGTTGAACACTCATTTAAGAAAGATATTATTTCTTCCTTTCTCTGATGATTTCAAGAACTATTATTTAAAATATATAATATTACATATTATTTTATCCCTATCATGGATAATATTGAGTTATCCTTCTTACTCAAAGCATATAACACATTATTTTCTATCATTGGGTGATAATGTATTGATAATCCAGAATCAATAATCTACTTCGACAATATTCTCTACCACATATTTAACACATTATATGTGAATATATACCTTCAAATTTTATGATCATTTTATATATCCCACAGTTCTCCATAAATACAATGCCTTTATATATTAAATTCAAAAATTAGTGAAAATAACACTGAATAATTGGGTGGGTAATTTTTCCCACGATACTTCAATTTACATGAAAAATAAATAATGACTGTATTATTCATCCTAGTAATTAATCAAAATAACATCATTGATACATCACAACTAATTGAAAACTCGTCATCCCTATAGGGTAATGAGAGAACAGGTGCATAGACTATCATTCTCTTAAGTAACATGAATGTTTCTATATATTCATTTATCTTAATGAACTTATTTAACTTATGAGTAGGATTCATGTGTGGATTGGATGGTCAAGATAAATTATCCCCACCAAACTAAAAATATATAATTGATCAAAGAAAAATTTGGATCTACATCACAATGGTTGGTGTGGCCCAATGTTAAATTACATTGTATTGGTTAAATCATCTAATATAACCTCATATGAAATTATATTACCAAATAATTGAACTTTCCAAATCTAGAAATCTCACTTATTAAATGTTACATAAGATAATCCTTAGTTTGGGAATTTTTTTACATTTATTAGATAATACTAATTCCAAAGAATTATCTCTAAATTTATAAGAATATATTCTCTAAATATTATAAAAAAATTGATCAAGGTAAAATTTAATGAATCTGTTCATTAACTCCCTGATGATTGTGAGGGTATTAGAAAGAAAAAATGGAAACACTATAAATTCATATAGTCTATACATTTTAAATAATATTGTTTTTGTTATGTCCCCCTTATTAACCCCCAATTTATGATATCCTTAATAGAGACCAATCCTAAAAAAAATTGACCACCAAAATTTGATAAAACAATTAATGAATATGGGGTAGATGATACTTGTTCTTGATAGTGTTATTGTTATGTTATTAGTAATCATCATAGACTACAACCGATCAATATTTATTCTCAAAAAAAAATTTATTATACCCATGGTGATGCTAGAGGATGAACGAATCCCTTATTATGATTCATATATAGTTTCTTCACCAATTTCTGTAACTCAATCGCATATATTCTATATAGACTCTTCAAAATAGTTATAAAACCAATTATGAGTTCTTTTGATAACACATATACATGATATGGTGTAAGCCCAGAAAATTATTCTATAATGATATCATAAGATCCCACATAATAGTAATATCATTAATTGTGAGTTTCTATAAAACTATCTAAAACCCTCACAACTTTTAAAAGGAGTTATGACACATAGGATGGATGTACTTTTCATTTTTTTCTCATATTTATCATCATAGTGTTATGAAATCAGAGGATCACTTGGAATATCAGAAAAGAGTTCCAATAGATGAAAATTAATTTTTACATTAATTAAATAAATCCAATCAATGTCTATGATGCCTTGAATTTAAATTAAAGGAAGGATACAATTATTCATAAGAAACAAATTCACATAAACATCTACTAAAGAAGAATCAGTGACATGGGATGTGACAATATTACCATTACAGGGTTTCACTAATTATTCAACATTAAGTATTTTAGTATGTATAGTTATACCCTTATAATGTTATTCTGAAATAACAAATTAGGTACATTTATAAAAAAATAAGGAAATTTCAATTCATAAGTTGATAGTAAGTGTACCTTTCATGAAATCATTATAATACACTTCATTATAAAGTGTCAACATAAAATTATTCAATTTTCTTATACACTTGATACGTTTTTTAACTGATCATCGTCATAAACTATCATGTTTGGGATTTATTGTGATAATGCTCATTCTTTATGAATTTAAAATATTAGAAACTGTGTTATCCATTCTATGGATCATTCCCTATATTCAAATCATTATTTAACATACTCCCATTTTATGAGTAGTAAATTTTTATATGGCCTTCTTTTTTAAATATAAATCTTTTACTAATTCACTTATGAAAATATACCTCATATTTTTTTTCCACACATTGAGCATAAATAAAGGTTCATCGTATTTAATGTATTGTTTTTATAATTTTATTTCAATTCCATTATCCTATTATTTAATAAACCATTTGATAAGTGTTTAACTACAATCTTTAATTCCATATTAATGTCACAACAAATGATTTATTCATTCCTAATGAAGTTCCTTATGAATATCCCCCTTAATTTAATTAGTTTTAAGACAGCATGGAATTGATAAAACTTTATTTTTGGGTTTTGGATAATGATAAAAGCATACCAAAAAAGTGTTATAAATTTTTATTCATTTTTACCATTATGATCATTATCATTATGGATCAGATATATGAATTCCATCTTGATTATTAGGTAATGAATATAATGAATTTAATTATTTAAAAATAATCTATTAATATCATTTCACTATATAAAGTCAATTTGTTCTTATTTGACTAAATTATTTATAATAATCATTCATTGATCACCTTGTACTTTCAAATGGTAAATAGTAAAAAAAATCTCATGTTTGGAGAACTAAATAATGGAAAAAATAAATTTAGTTTTACTGATTGATTGTATATAAACTATTGAATTAGTAGAACCACTAAATGATGCTGGGATCTACAACATAAATTACTCAACATAATGTTATTCCATAATTTTTTATATGGATTTCAGTCACGATTCAAATATCAATAAAGTTGTGTGATCATTGAAATATTATTTTACATTCCTTATCATATAAAATTTGGATTCTAAGGATGATAATCACTGTATTTTCCATCGCATTCATCATTATCATGATTTATTTAGGTTTCAAACATTGAATATTTCCAAAAAAATAATATTTTGAGAAATAAGAGTCATAGTGGAATAAAAAATAATCATGAATAACCATTTATTGTACTTCTAATAATTCAAGACTCATCCGAAAAACCATATGATTAAACATTGTCGTTCATGATTGTTACAATGAAAATTTGATTTTATCTTATACATTGAATTATCTCTAGGAATGCAACTAATGTTATCTCATCCTAATTTATAAATATTAACTAAACCATTAACTAATACCAACTATAATGTTTCCTGACTTTCATACATAGATATCACATCATATTATATTAATATAAACAATATAATGTTAAATTCCACCCATGGATCATACCGCTCTATTTCATTTAGAAAATTAGTCACATAAAAACTAGTTTATAAAAGTTCTATAGTATATTCCACTATGTCCTTCATGTCTATAACTCTACATATAAATTTCGTACTTAGTATTATTATTTGTAACTCTGGGAATAAAAACATAATAAAGGGTGGTATTATATGATTAGTATCAAAAAAAGGTAGATTTCAATTATCACTAGTGAATAACATGAACATAAGTGTATGAGAACCTGGGCCTCACATTTTTAAATCATTCACTACATATCATAGAGCATATTCATTAATAATGGTATAAATCACAGTAGATGGTAAGAAACGAATAATAATTAAATCAATGAAAATGAGGCATGAGAGCCTAAAATTATCAAAATACATAAGTTTGTGGCCAACATATGAGCATAAAAATCATTTCCGGATTATTATGGGCTCATTTCCAAGACTATCATAGTTGAAAGTTTTTACTTACCAAACCATCATACTAGTCATGCTTCACTCCCAATACATTCATAGTAGGAAAAGTATATTACAGATCTGGAATCACAGCCCATTATAGTCTTGTTAATCACATGAGAAACATATAATTATCCATGTAATTAGGGGGACATTTAATTCTTGACCACCCTTTGAAATAATGTGACAATTATCCTTGTTTAAAAATTAACCACTGTACATAACTATAATGTGATCCCCATTCTCAGTTATAACATTACTATAATCAATTAAATAAAACATTACTTCTGTATCTCCAAATATAAAAAACTATTAATAATCACATAATAACATATCTAATTAAATCTACTTTCATAACATTTCATTAAATTCACTAAAAACTATGGATGTTAAATGGTTATCACTAATATATCATCAACAAAAAATTGAAAATCATGAGAAATCATTATAATGGTTTTATTGGATCATATTTCTAATCAATCATAATTATCATCAAATATGTCATCATATATGGGAAATTATTTTATTATGTAATTCTAAATATTTCATTATAAAAATATCACATTCATTTTAATATATATTTTTTAAAACATAAATAATTCAAAATGATTAGGCAATATAATGCTTGAAATATTGTTCTAGGATATTTAAAAATGATCTTTAATTACTATGAGAAATTCTATTTCCGGAAAATAAATTATAATAAATCACAACTTTTAGAATTTTGAATAAAATGTCAAAAAGTACATTGTTTGGAAAACTAAAATAATATTACTTTTAAATTTTAATGGGAAAAATAAAAAATGGTTTAAAATAACATTATTATATTGTATAAGAAAAGTGAAAAATAATTTTAAACATTAAAAGAATACATGGATATGGATCAAAATATTATCTTGAACGAAGATTAAAAAAATCTGATTTTCATTTAAAATAAATTTTCTATATCATTATAATATATAATGATAAAAATGAGAGGAAAAATATATTATAAATAACTAAAAATAGGATAATAGAGTTAAATACTCTCATTAGTGGTAGATCATATTATTTTATTATTAGAAATATAATCATACACTATCCGGATAAAAACTTATGTTATAAAATAAAACCCTTACCACTTTGGAAACATTAGAATCATTAGAAGCAGGAATGAATGGATATTAGATGGATATTTATATCCTATTATTTAATTTAAAATTATAAATATATAAATTCATTCTATTTATATACACCTCAAAAAATATTCAACAGGTGTATAAGGATAAAGTCCTATATAAATAAAATTGTGATAAAAATACATTAAATATGGTATGAAGATCTTCGTAGATGTTGGAATATTTTATATAATATACATATTTATTTTAAATATATTAAATTAATCTGATAAAATATATCACATCCCATATCATTTAATTATAACATTTTGTTACCTATTTTTTATGACTTCTTCATTAAAATTACTCTTATAGGTGATATCAACATCATTTTTCATGTCTATTTTGGTTCTATTGTTTTTTTAATTTTATATTGATCTTGATTTTATCATCACAAAAATGTTAAAAATTGTGTTAATATCATATATTCATATAATACATGTATAATGTGATTTCTATATGATATATATATATATATATTATGAGTTTCTTAATACGGTAGGCTATATTTACTCATGAGTGTTGTTATTTTTTTTATCAATGGATGAAATGAAATATTGTCAAATATTAAATTATGTATTAAAATATATTATTATTCCATATATATCATATATATTTTGTAACACCACCTTACCATTCTATCAGGAATGTTATAATATTTTCTTATCCATTCTTATATCATTAGAAATTTATTTTTTATTAGAAAATTAAAAGTATTCCACTAATGATGAATTCTACAATTTCATGTAATTTTTTTCATAAAAATAAAATAAAAGATATTTTTTGGGTATTTACACAACACTAAAAAGGATTTCTAGACATTTAATGGCTTTTAGATAGATCCAATGAATTGAAAACACATCATGATAGATATACACGTCATGTAATATAAATAATCAGTTTAAAATTAAAATTGAGATGTGTTTCTCGAATAAAATAAAATGATAGATTTTCATTATTTCTAATTTATTACATAAAATTTAGTTCATGAGATTCTTCTTTTTCAGTGTCATATGGGTGTTTGAGGCTTCATGCTCTTTTGCAGCCCCCCCACCTCAGTTAATGCTCTTACACTTTTTGATTTTGGGAGACTCATTTCCCTATGGTTCACTCAATTTAGAATTTGATCAATATGGATAGAAATATAATATATTTGTTTACGTGTATCTTTTTTTTATTCTTCTATTTTTTTATTTTTGACACCATTTATAGTCATTTTTAATTAGATCATGGTTTCTATCAATCCATTTTAGTCTCTTATTATTCCTTTCACTCTGAAGGAATATCATCTACTTTTCAATACCCATTGTCAACGAGGGTTTTTTATATATCGTCGAGGTTAGTGGATCTATTTTAGCTTTATAATTTCATGAATTTTTTTTTATACATATATCATTAATATTTGAAAATTTATTTCATTTGTTGATTCTGAAAAGGACGTGGACTGATTTTGTAAAGGAATTATTACATTATAAATATAATTTCTTTAATTTCGATAACAATGCCTTTTCAATCCACAAAAAATAATACCATGGGAATGAAATAGTTATATAAAAAAGTGAGCTTGGTTTTCTAAAATTCAAATAGACTAAAAATTCATAGTGAGAACCTTGGGTGCATCGAGAATGAGATATGGTTAGACAAAATATGTGTTATTACACTTGGATGTATCCAATTGTATATCAATTTATTGTGGTAGTAATCTATATTATATGGATCAATCCTTTTGAAAGTTTGTTTGTGAGTTTCTAGTATATATTCTCCCATAGGGTATATCCTATATAGAGGGTGCATTTTTGATTTTGGTTGTTTATTACATGATATATTTTTTCATAGATTTTACCTCATATGTTATTTTATATTTTAGTATGTTTACCCACAATTTAATAAAAATAATGTTTCCATTTTTAGAAATAATTTTACGTACTTTGTTTAAAACCCATGTATTTTTCGAGAATATTTTTCCTTATATTATTTTATTGATAAAAAATATTTTAATTTATATTTTATTAGATAGAACCTTTTCATTATTAATATTTGGAATTATATTGATTTCCTGGTGGTTTTGGGTTGGGTTTTATTGCTAACACCATAATTTTAGCTATATTATTTTGTAGAATGTTTTTTTGATCTTATGTAAAGGGGATGTAATTCTACAGGATTTCGGATTCTCATTACGTCACTATTTTGGTCTAAGATTAATTATGGAGGTTGCAATTGGTCACAAGGGGACTTGTTGTCCCAAAATGTTCATACATCCTATCTTATATTTTTTGTCTTATTCATATCATACGTTGGTTTTGATTTTTTTAAATTGGTCATATTTCAATGTTTCCTATATTCATGACATGTATTTTATTTTTGTTGTACCTCACACTATAATGGTTTAACATGGGTAACTTGTTTGGTAGACCTTCATTGGTTAGTTAAAATTTTGTAACAATTCCATAACTTATCCAGAAGCATGTTATAACTGACTATGTAGGTTTTGTTTCTTAGGTATTGAGGTACATGATTGAATGAATTTGGATACTAAGTATATAAATATGGTTTGTCCAGGTTAATCCCATGACTAAATCTGTGTTTCTATGGGAGATCAAAAATATTTTTGAAGTCTATGAACTATTTTTTAGGTTCTTTTGAATTAATTTTATGAGAAATATATTTATATTTATCTATTCACTATTTTATGGACTTGGTGTGTGTATGTTCGTCTAAAAAATTGGGAAAGTGTATTTAGTTTCACTAGTTCTATTCCAAAAGGTGTTGAATTTTATGGTAGAATTCATAATTGATTATAATTATTTTCATATGAAATCATTATTTTGGACTCTAGAAGTTTGATAAATTGAATTTCAATTTTCTCATAGATGATTGGTTATTATATAGTGATTAATATACAATTCATCCAAGATGAGATCTTCAAAATATGAGAGGGTAATCCATGAGGCATGTTTCAAGGAATGATCTTACATTGGACACATATTTGGTCGAAGCAGTTATCCATACCGTTCAGACTCTGGGATAAGTTGGTATTGTGAACCTCAGATTAGTAATGTATCATGGCTCTGATGTTACCAAGAAGAATCGACCAAACAACCATAGTGAAAAAGGAATACAATCATCAGTGGACTTCCTCAAATGGATTCAAAGGATATTAATATTTTTAAGACTCTTGATCATTCGTAGTGGGTTTTTCTAGGAATTTTTTTATGGGGACATCATAAAATATGGCGGTACTATACGATTCAGGCTATGTTGTATAAATTTCATACATGGGTTTTTTTCAAAAAAATCAGAAATAAATAGTTTTATACTAAGACATTATATATGGAAATGACCTTGGAGATTCATTCATTGGAGAATGGGGAGTGTAACTTTTTAGTGTGTTTCACCTATTTGGATGAGGCATTGCATCCAGAATTAGAGACTGTCACTAATGATTACTATAAGGCTCAAAGGTTTTTGATGGGGATGAAGGAAAAAAATAGTTATATTACTAGTTACCTTCTTCCTTCCTCACATTTTAAATGCATCCATAGTGATGGTTTGGTTATGAAATCCATGGATAGATGGGCAAGTTTCAATGGAGCTTCAGTTGTTCTAGATTCTAGATATAGTGCTTCTTTAGTCAAAAATGAAGGGAAATAATGGTTATCATTTTGTAGGACCATTTTAATGGGATTCTCAAATACAGAAATATGTTATCTTATACCATTGTGGTAGGCGTGTTCATACAAAAAGTCATTGCATAGAAGATTCTAGGACTTTTCATCTTTGTGGGTGATATATAAATTTGAAAATTTTATATGAATGGATGTCCTGTAGTAGAAAATTGGGATCCACATTCACCAAGGGATTATAGGTTCCTGCTAAAGTTACCAAGGGTGGTGGGTCTCAAAATTAGTCCAAGGGAGAGTCTGGGCAGCTATGTCAAGAGGGATTTCTCTTGTCGAGTGTGTGCTGGATAAATATAAAGTGAAGCCTATTACTATTAGAGGTACAATGTTTATTTCATATTCAATAGTTGAATATTTTATTGATAAAGGTTACAATCATTAATTAAATTCATCAACTATGTTTGACATGTTTTTTTCATTAAGAGGTAATTTCTTTCTTATTGGAATTTTCTTGTCACGACCCGTCCTCGGGGCCCATGCCGTGACTACCCCAAGCCCGCCTTCCATAGGCCAGGGGCTGGCGACTAGCACCAAAGGCGTAAAATCCTGATAACTAGGAAGGCATTTCCTTTATAAAAGAAAACAAGCACCACAGAGTACAAGTGGAAGCAAAACACTAAGTACAAAAGAAATGCTGAAAAGTAAATGGGCTAGAATACAAACCCAAAAGAAAGTACGACTACAACTGAACAAGGTACAACAACAAAAAGACAAATAGCTGGAAGAAGGAAGAAACTCCTAGGTCGTCCTCCTCGGATCCTACCTGAAGGGTAGGTACAGATAGCGCAGCTCCTGGTCGTCCACCACGGATCCTACCTGAAGGGTAGGTATAGATAGCGTAGCTCCTGGTCATCCACCACAGATCCTACCTGAATGGTTGGTACAGATAGCCTCCTCCACGCTCTCGTCCGTCAACCTCCTCTGTGAGTCGTCACGTCGTGTAGTCCACCTCCGGGTACTGACTCGTCGTGTAGTCCACCTCCGGGTACCGACTAGTCCTCGAACACTCGGACTCCGTCAGCACTGCCCGTCGTCTGCAACCAACACAACGAGGTGTGGGCATAGCCCGTGCAGGGGTGAGTATAACGATACTCAGTGGGGACCCCAATACCCCCAAGTTCTCACTAAAACCAACAAGGATAACCACAAAGAAGATCTCAACAGATAACCTCTACTTAGATATATTCCCATACATATACCTAAGTTATCAAGTAACCCATCTCAATCATGAGGAATCATAAGGATTGTGAAATCAACGGACAACCACTACCCAGGTATATGCCCATACATATACCTACGTTATCAAGTGACCCACCTCAATCATGAGGTAAACACAAAGGTCAAAAGTCTCAGCTCAAACCAGGATTTTCATTATCGAAACCACAACTGCTGAAGAGATCCGTCTCTGGAGTGTAAAGTGGTCCTGTCACGACTCTGAGGTACTGCTCGCTAACCTAAGACTGCTGAGGTACTTCTCCTGTCGAGTATCGCGGGCCTGCCACCTCACACAGTAGCGCTTCCCGCCGGGGTCTGCCACCCAACACAGTAGGGATCCCCCCCTCATAGCCTATAGAGGTACTCCTCATGTCGAGTACCGTGGGTCTTCCACCTCACATAGTAGTGCTCATCCGCTATGGGTCTGCCACCTCACAAAGTAGTGCTCCCCACTGGGCTACGTAAGTCACTCCGAATCGAATCGGACAACAGTCTTCAGGTCTCTGCCGGCTACTCGGTTTCCGTACTCCGTATGCTCATCTCCGGGAGGGTCCACTTCACGAGCTACAAGTCGATACTCCAAGTATCTCAAAGTCCCACGAAGAAGTATCTCAAAGGACAGCCTCGTCATAGGGGTCTCAACGCAACAGACGACGCGTCAATCGGACACCCGGTCTGTGAGTTATTAGCCTTTTCGTCCCAGGGGCCCGGTTGGTTTCGTGAGCGTACCAAACCCGGCCGTATCTCAACTGTACCCCGAACTCTCATAGAGTATACTCATAGGGACCGTTTCTCAACGAGATCACCAACACCACTGACGGTTCGTCAAACGGACGTTCTGTCCGAAAGGTATGAGCCTTTCCGTTCCAGGGGCCTGGTTGGATTTCGGTGCGATCCAACCCGGCCACTATCCATCTGCATCCAAATCTAGGGCGGAGGATGCCAAAAGTTCCGTATCGTCAACAGGAACTCAACGCAACAGACGACGCGTCAATCGGACGCCCGGTCTGAGAGTTATTGGATTTTTCATTCTAGGGGCCCGGTTGGGTTTTAAGGCGAAACCAACCCGACCATACTCCACCTGCGTCCAAACCTCGGGCGGAGTATGTAAAAAGATCCGTCTCACTTAGAGGAAAACAACAAAGTCGGGGGCACGTCATTCGGACGTCCGGAACTCAAGTTACGAGTGTTTCCGCTCCGAGGGCCCGGTTGGTTTCGTGTACGAACCAACCCGGCCGAACCCAAGGTTCTCCGAAACCTTTAGTGCGATATAGCGAAACGACTGTCTCGACCCAAGGATCGCATCGCCGTAGACGGCGCGTCGTTTGGAGGTCCACAGCCCGAGTTACGGGCATTTGAATCCAAACCGTTCAGTATCGGGGGTTTCGGGCCCGGGCCGACCCGGCCCGTGACCCCCCCCCCCCCCCCCCCGGCTGGCCCGAACCGGGTCGACCCGCCCCGGACAGGGTTGGCCCGGCCCGGCCTGGCGGGGCGCGGCCCGGCCCGGCGCGGCCCGGCTCGGCCCGGCGCGGCCCGGCCCGACCCGGCCTGGCGGACCGGCCAGGCGCCGGTCCGGCTCAAGGCAGCGCGCTGGGCGCACTGCCAGCTCGGCCTTCGGCTGAGCTGATTGAGAAACAGGGGGGGCGCCTCCCCCCCTTTGTGAAAAACAGCCCCCCCTCATTGTGGGGGCCATTTCGATGGCCGAGGGAAATAAATTCCCCCAGTTTTTCTCCCTTCCGGCCGGCCCGACCTGGCCGACCGGTTCTTCCTCAATGGGACCGGCAAAGGCCGGTCCCCTTCCGGCTTCCGACACCGGCGGCCCGGCTGGCCGCCGGTCATCTTGTTCCGCCGCGGCACGGAACCGGTTGCGGCCTTCGTCATCCGGCGCGGTGCGACGACACCGCTCCCCTCCGCCGCGGCCCCGCTCCGGCCGCGGCGCCTTCGACTTCCTTCGACGCGACGGCGTCGCGTTCTTGGATTTCTTTCCACGGCGCAGCGCGACGACGCTGTGCAATACTTGCCGTAGGATACCCGCGTGGTGCAACGACACCACACCATCTCGTTCCATCCACAAGAAACTATCATGAACAAAGGAGGGGGGGTTCGGTCGTGTTTGTGCGGTTCGGCCCCCCTCTCGTTAAAAGATAGCATTTATTCGACTATCCACAAGTTCAACATGCTAGTATCAAGAACGGAATAATTAAATAAATAACAAAATTTCCCTACCTCGGCTTCAAGAGCGGTGTTCGTCAACAACCCGCGGAAGACGAGCGTCGCGGAGGTCGGGCGTCGCGGGGAAAGAACGTCGATGTCGTGAAGCGAGGATTCGAAGTTCTTTGACGACGATTCCGTCACGGAAAACCATCGCGGAAGAGACGACGCAGAAGAATTATGTCGCGTCGCAGATACGGCGTTGCGGAAGGACCGTGTTCTTCGGCGGAGAAGTTCTTCGTTGAAGAACGGTGTTCTTCGCGTTCTTCGTTGAGTTTGAAGAAGACGAAGAAGACTTCCCAACTCTCTCAAGGAGACAAGGCTCTAACTAAAAATAAAATAAGTCTAAGGCTTATTTTATTTACACATCTAAACCACTTTGAAATTCGAAAGGTTGAAATTAAGTCACTCAACTTACTTAATAACACAAGTTGTCAAAAATTAAAAAGAGGAGGAGTTATTGGGAGTTTAAAGGGGAGTTGAAGAGATAGGGTTCGTGTGGGCCCCACCACACTTACTCCTCTCAAGGGAGGTTAAGTGGATGTGGGTCCCACCCCTAACTCCCTTTGGGAGGACATAACCAACATGGTTAAAAAAAGAATAAAATAAATTATGTTCACAATTTATTTAACTTCTTCAAATTTTCCCCAAAACTAACTTTCATTCCGCATAAAACGCAACCTCGAAAATGGTCTCCTTAAGTGAAAATTGGCGTTGCGAGTTCATCGGTGCCCTCAGAATTTGATTCCGGGCACCGGTTCAAAAGTTAGAAAAACCCGCTCGTTCGTTCACTGAACGTACCTGAGCCCAACTTCGGAAATTGATTCCGGGCACACCGGGCCTCGGAATCAGGTGCCATCAGATACTGCGTTCTTGTAAAATTCCAAATAAAATTAATAAAAACGTTCCCTTGAATTTTACGGGTCTTTACATTACTCCCACCACAGGGCTTTACGTCCCCATAAAGCTTCACCACAAACTTAGGGAAACAAAGGTGGTATTGAGCACGCATCTGAGCCTTCCACTCCCATGTGCTTACCTGGAGGTTCTCGTACTGAAAAGAAAGCTCACCCGAGGAATCGATCGTCCTCATAGGATCCACTCCTGTCGATCCTCGATCCCCAATAGCACCTCCGTGAAAGACACCCCATCACCATCGTCCAGCTCCTCATGGTCGATGATATGCAGAGGGCCGAGCACGTATCTCCTCAGTTGAGATACGTGGAAAACGTCTTGCACCTAGTGCAACTGAAGTGGATGGGTCAAGCAGTAAACCACCTCGCCTACCCAGCTGAGGACCTAGAAAGGTCCGTTGAACCTCGGAGATAACTTGCATCCCTGGCCATATATTCGTAAACCTCGTCGAGGTGAGACTCGTATAAGGACGTGATGGTCATCCTTGAACTCTAGAGGCCTCCAAGTCCTGTCAGCATAAGGCTTCTGTCGGCCCTTTGCCGTCCTCATCCACTCTTGGATGACCTGGACCTTCTCTAGTCTCACAAGAGCTGCTATGTTTTCTTCTTTGCCGATAAGAGAAATCCGGTCTCATCCCCTGGATGAACCACATTCGTTGCCTAATACAGTCAATCCTGACATGAATGATGCATTCATTCCATGGATGACGTCGTAAGGCCTCGAAGTAACTACCAAGATATCCAACTATCACTCTCGCCTCCAAGGGTCGAGTCACACTGTCGGCATCAGTGTGTGGTCACTAGGTCTCCTTCAGTAGAAAACTCGAATGTGAGGGTCAAGTCAACAGTCTTAACCGGGACCACTCAGTATCAACCAAACAAAAGGACAGGAAAGCAAACAAAGATAAGTGTCTTTTTATTATTGCAGCTCATAGTACAAACCACAAAGCAACTACAGACAAACATCAACAAAACCAGAAGTAACAGGGTCAATAGCCTCCAGGTGGTGGTGGCAACATCCCGAAGCGTCGTCCACCTCCAGCTGCCCGGCCAACTCCTCTATCATGGCCGCCCTGATCAAACCTCTGCCTCTGCCTCAGAGGTTCTTCATTTATCTGCTGGTCATCTACATGGCGGGTCGGACAGTCACGTGCTATGTGACCAATTCCGTCGCAGGAGTAACACCTCATGGCAGGTCTGGCTCTATCACTTCCCTTGGTTCCCCGCACTACCAACCTTGAGTCACGCGGTCGACCACTTGTAGGTCTTGTCCTCTTGGACCCCTGCGTCATCTGTCTACTGCCCACTACAGAAGACTCTGCTGCATGCAGGCTAGTGGTGGGTCCTGCTACTGGAGACTGCTCAGCAAGGAAACTCTCCACTAAGAGGGCTCGCTTCAACACTCCTGTCTGTGTCGGAATGTTGTGCGATACAACCGAAGCTCTGATCTCCCGCCTGAGCCCCTGCTCGAAGGTTCGGGCCCTGATGAACGGGTACCGTACCATATCTGTGGTGTAGCGTGAGAGGTCTGTGAATCTCACTGAGTACTGCGCCACTGACATGTTGCCCTGCCGCAGCTGATGTAGCTCCTATATACGCACCGCTCGAAGGGTGACTGGTACAAACTCTGCCCGGAATAGGCTCTCGAAGTCTGCCCATAGAAGTGTCACCTCATCATGAATCTGGAGCATCAGGCTCCACCATCTGCCTGATGCTGCCTGAAGAAGGCTGGAAGCAAGGATCACCATGAAATTTGTCAGCGTCCCCACTAGCCTGAAGACTCTCACCACAGCCTCCAGCCAATCCTGAGCCACCTGAGGGTCCGTCCCTCCCTGAAACCTGGTTGGCCTCTGGCGTTGGAACTCATGCAGTGCGCTCAAGCGACGTGCATCCTCTACTGCTGGGGCTGGTGGAATCGGTGGCCCAAAGGGTAGTAGTACCGCGGGTACCTCCACTGGTTCCTCAACTGGGATAGGGCCCTATACTGAGGCCTCGTTGCTCGGCGGGCTGTCAGTACGCACCACTCTCGGGGCTCTAGCTGGTCATCCACGGGGAGGCATCCTGAACAAAACAATATGACACGGTCAAAAGATTATACCTGGCGAGCTGACCTGG
This sequence comes from Viscum album, assembly GCA_963277665.1. Taxonomy (NCBI): domain Eukaryota; kingdom Viridiplantae; phylum Streptophyta; class Magnoliopsida; order Santalales; family Viscaceae; genus Viscum; species Viscum album. The sequence goes on from OY728127.1 coordinate 2,023,583,675, forward strand.
TTTGAGCTGACATTTAAATAAAACGTCTGGAAAACACACACGCAATCAGTGTTTGCATGCACAAAGTCAGAAATCAGTTGTGAGGGTCCTGGTGTATGGCTACATCGGCCGCCCGCACCAACACTGGACTCCCTGAACTGAAAACCACACTCGGTACTCTTAACACTATTGCTTCACAGAAAGAAACATCAGAGTTATAAGTTCTGCGGTAGAACAGAACTCCTTTGATACCAATTTGTCATGACCCGTCCTTGGGGCCCGTGCCGTGACTACCCCAAGCCCGCCTTCCATAGGCTAGGGGCTGGCGACTAGCACCAATGGCGTAAAATCCTGATAACTGGGAAGGCAATTCCTTTATAAAAGAAAACAAGCACCATAGAGTACAAGCAGAAGAAAAAAACTAAGTACAAAAGAAATGCTCAAAAGTAAATGGGCCAGAATACAATCCCAAAAGAAAGTACGACTACAACTGAACAAGGTACAATAGCAAAAAGACAAACAGCTGGAAGAAGGAAGCAGCTCCTGGGTCGTCCTTCTCGGATCCTACCTGAAGGGTATGTACAGATAGCGCAGCTCCTGGTCGTCCACCACGGATCCTACCTGAAGGGTAGGTTCAGATAGCGCAGCTCCTGGTCGTCCACCACGGATCCTACCTGAAGGGTAGGTACAGATAGCCTCCTCCATGCTCTCGTCCGTCAACCTCCTCTGTGAGTCGTCACGTCGTGTAGTCCACCTCCGGGTACTGACTCGTCGTGTAGTCCACCTCAGGGTACCGACCAGTCCTCGAACACTCGACCTTCGTCAGCACTGCCCGTCCTCTGCAACCAACAAAACGAGGTGCGGGCATAGCCCGTGCAGGGGTGAGTATAACAATACTCAGTAGGGACCCCAAGACCCTCAAGGTCTCACTAAAACCAACAAGTATAACCACAAAGAAGATCTCAACAGATAACCTCTACATAGATATATGCCCATACATATAACTAATTTATCAAATAACCCATCTCAATCCTGAGGAATCATAAGGATTGTGAAATCAACGGATAACCACTACCCAGGTATATGCCCATACATATACCTAAGTTATCAAGTGACCCACCTCAATCAAGAGGTAAACACAAAGGTCAAAAGTCTCAGCTCAAACCAGGATTTTCATTATCGAAACTGTAACTGCTGAAGAGCTCCGTCTCTGGAGTGTATAGTGGTCCTGTCACGACTCCGAGTTACTGTTCGCTAACCTAAGACTGCTGAGGTACTCCTCCTCTCGAGTACCACGGGCCTGCCACCTCACACAATAGTGCTTCCCGCCGGGGTCTGCCACCCAACACAGTAGTGCTCCCCCCCTCATAGCCTATAGAGGTACTCCTCCTGTCGAGTACCGCGTGTCTGCCACCTCACATAGTTGTGCTCCTCCTCTCTGGGTCTGCCACCTCACAAAGTAGTGCTTCCCACTGGGCTACGTAAGTCGCTCCGAATCGAATCGGACTAGTAGTCTTCAGGTCTCTGCCGGCTACTTGGTTTCCGTACTCCGTACGCTCGTCTCCGGGAGGGTCTGCTCCACGAGCTACAAGTCGATACTCCAAGTATCTCAAAGTACCACGAAGAAGTATCTCAAAGGACCGCCTCGTCATAGGGGTCTCAACGCAACTGACGGCGCATCAATTGGATGCCCGGTCTGTGAGTTATTAGCCTTTTCGTCCCAGGGGCCCGGTTGGTTTCGTGAGCGAACCAAACCCGGTCGTATCTCAACTGTACCCCGAACTCTCATAGGGTATACTTATAGGGACCATTTCTCAACGAGAACACCAACGCCGCTGACGGTTCGTCAAACGGACGTTCTGTCAGAAAGGTATCAGCTCTTCCATTCCAGGGGCCCGGATGGATTTCGGTGCGATCCCACTCGGCCACTATCCATCTACATCCAAATCTAGGTCGGAGGATGCAAAAAAGTTCCGTATCGTCAACAGGAATTCAACGCAACAAACAGCGCGTCAATCGGACGCCCGGTCTGAGAGTTATTGTCTTTTTCGTTCCAGGGGCCCGGTTGGTTTTTAAGGCAAAACCAACCCGACTGTACTCCACCTGCGTCCAAACCTCGGGCGGAGTATGTAAAATGATCCATCTCACTTAGAGAAAAACAACAAAGTCGACGGCACGTCATTCGGACGTCCGGAACTCAAGTTACGAGCGTTTCCGCTCCGAGGGCCCGATTGGTTTCGTGTACGAACCAACCCGGCCGAACCCAAAGTTCTCTGAACCCCTGAGTGCGATATACCGAAAGGATCGTCTCGACCCAAGGATCGCATCGTCACTGACAGCGCATCGTTTGGAGGTCCGCAGCCCGAGTTACGAGCATTTGAATCCAAACCGTTCGGTATCGGGGGTTTCGGGCCCGGGCCGACCCGGCCCGAGACCCCCCCCCCCGGCTGGCCCGAACTGGGTTGACCCGCCCTAGACAGGGTCGGCCCGGCCCGGCCTGGAGGACCGGCGAGGCGCCGGTCCGGCTCAAGGCAGCGCGCTGGGCGGGCTGCCAGCTCGGCCTTCGGCCGAGCTGATTGAGAAACGGTGTGGCACCTGCCCCCCTTTGTGAAACGCGACCCCCCCCTCATTATGGGGGCCGTTTCGCTGGCCGGGGGAATTAAATTCCCCCGGTTTTTCTCCCTTCCGTCCGGCCCGACCTGGCTGGCCGGTTCTTCCTCAACGGGACCGGCAAAGGCCGGTCCCCTTCCGGCTTCCGACACCGGCGGCCCGGCTGGCCGCCGGTCATCTTGTTCCACCGCGGCCCGGAACCGGCCGTGGCCTTCGTCGTCCGGCACGGTGCAACGGCACCGCTCCCCTCCAACGTGGCCCCGCTCCGGTCGTGGCGCCTTCGACTTCCTTCCAAGCGATGCGACGACGTCGCGTTCTTGGATTTCTTTCCACGGTGTGACGCGACGGCGCCACGCAATACTTGTAGGATACCCGCGTGGTGCGACGGCACCACGCCATCTCGTTCCATCCGCAGAAACAATAATGAACAAAGGAGGGGTGGGGGGGGGGGGGGGGGGTCCGCCGTGTTTGTGCGGTCCGGCCCCCCTCTCGTTAAAAGATATCATTTATTCGATTATCCACAAGTTCAACAAGCTAGTATCAAGAACGGAATAATTAAATAAATAACAAAATTCCCCTACCTCAGCTTCAAGAGCGGTGTTCGTCAACAACCCGTGGAAGAGGAACGTCGCGAAGGTCGGGCGTCACGGGGAAAGAACGTCGACGTCGTGAAGCAAGGATTTGATGTTCTTTGACGGCGATTCCGTCACAGAAAACCGTCGTGGAAGAGACGACGCGGAAGAAGTATGTCGCGTCGTAGATACGACGTCGCAAAAGGACAGTGTTCTTCGACAGAGAAGTTCTTCATTGAAGAACGGTGTTCTTCGCGTTCTTCGTTGAGTTTGAAGAAGGCGAAGAAGACTTCCCAACTCTCTCAAGGAGACAAGGCTCTAACCAAAAATAAAATAAGTCTAAGGCTTATTTTATTTACACAACTAAACCACTTTGAAATTCGAAAGTTTGAAATTAAGTCACTCAACTTAATTAATAACACAAGTTGTCAAAAATTAAAAAGAGGAGAAGTTATTGGGGGTTTAAAGGGGAGTTGAAGAGATAGGGTTCGTGTGGGCCCCACCACACTTAATCCTCTCAAGGGAGGTTAAGTGGATTTGGGTCCCACCACTAACTCCCTTTGGGTGGACATAACCAACATGGTTTAAAAAAAGAATAAAATAAATTGTGTTCACAATTTATTTAACTTCTTCAAAATTTCCCCAAAACTAACTTTCATTCCGCATAAAACGCAACCTCGGAAAAGGTCTCCTTAAGCGAAAATCGGCACTGCGAGTTCATCGGTGCCCTTGGAATTCGATTCAGGGCACCGGTTCAAAAGTTAGAAAAACCCGCTCGTTCGTTCACTGAATGTACCCGAGCCCAACTTCGAAAATAGATTCCGGGCACACTGGGCCTCAGAATCAGGTGCTGTCAGAAACCACGTTCTTGTAAAATTCCAAAGATAATTAAGAAAAACTTTCCCTTGAATTTTACGGGTCTTTACATTACTCCCATCATAGGGCATTACGTCCCCGTAAAGCTTCACCAAAAACTTAGGGAAACAAAGGCGGTACTGAGCACGCATCTGAGCCTTCCGCTCCCATGTGCTTACCTGGAGGTTCCCGTACTTCCAAAGAAAGCTCACCCGATGAATCGATCGTTCTCATAGGATCCACTCCTGTCGATCCTCGATCCCCACTGGAACCTCCGTGAAAGACACCCCATCGCCATCGTCCAGCTCCTCATGGTCGATGATATGCAGAGGGTCGAGCACGTATCTCCTCAGTTGAGATACGTGGAAAAAATCGTGCACCTAGTGCAACTGAAGTGGATGGGTCAAGCGGTAAACCACCTCACCTACCCAGCTGAGGACCTAGAAATGTCCGTTGAACCTCGGAGATAACTTGCCTCCCTGGCCACATCTCCGTAAACCTCGTCGAGGTGAGACTCGTATAAGGATGTGATGGCCATCCTCGAACTCTAGAGGCCTCCAAGTCCTATCAGCATAAGGCTTCTGTCGGCCCTTTGTCGTCCTCATCCACTCTTGGATGACCTGAACCTTCTCTAGTCTCCCAAGATCTGCTATGATTTCTTCTTTGCCGATAAGAGAAATCCGGTCTCATCCCTTGGATGAACCACATTCGTTGCCTAATACAGTCAATCCTGACATGAATGATGCATTCATGCCATGGATGACGTCGTAAGGCCTCGACGTAACTACCAAGAGATCCAACTGTCACTCTCGCCTCCAAGGGTCGAGTCACACTGTCGGCATCAGTGTGTGGTCACTAGGTCTCCTTCAGTAGAAAACTCGAAAGTGAGGGTCAAGTCAACAGTTTTAACCGGGACCACTCAGTATCAACCAAACAAAAGGACAGGAAAGGAAACAAAGATAAGTGTATTTTTATTATTACAGCTCATAGTACAAGCCACAAGGAAACTACAGACAAACATCAACAAAACCAGAAGCAACAGGGTCAATAGCCTCCAGGTGGTGGTGGCAACATCCCGAAGCGTTGTCCACCTCCAGCTGCTCGCCCAGCTCCTCTATCATGGCCACCCTGATCGAACCTCTGCGTCTGCCTCGGAGGTTCTTCATTTAACTTCTGGTCATCTGCATGGTGGGTCAGACAGTCACGTGCTATGTGACCAATTCCGTCGCAGGAGTAACACCTCATGGCATGTCTGGCTCTATCACTTCCCTTGGTGCCCCGCACTACCGACCCTGAGTCACGCGGTCGACCACTTGTAGGTCTGGTCCTCTTGGACCCCTGCGTCATCTGTCTACTGCCCGCTACAGAAGACTCTGCCGCATGCCGGCTAGTGGTGGGTCCTGCTGCTGGAGACTGCTCAGCAAGGAAACTCTCCACTAAGAGGGCTCGCTCCAACACTCCTGTCTGCGTCGGAATGTTGTGCGATACAACCGAAGCTCTGATCTCCCGCCTGAGCCCCTGCTCGAAGGTTAGGGCCCTAAAGAACGGGTCCCGTACCATATCTGTGGAGTAGCGCGAGAGGTCTATGAATCTCGCTGAGTACTGCGCCACTGACATGATTCCCTACCGCAACTGAAGTAGCTCATGTATACGCACCGCTCGAAGGGTGGCTGGTACAAACTCTGCCCGGAACAGGCTCTCGAAGTCTTCCCATAGAAGTGTCGCCTCGTCATGAATCTGGAGCATCAGGCTCCACCATATGCCTGCTACTGCCTGAAGAAGGCTGGCAACAAGGATCACCATGAAATCTGTCGGCGTCCCCACTAGCCTGAAGACTCTCACCACAGCCTCCAGCCAATCCCCAGCTACCTGCGGGTCCGTCCCTCCTTGAAACTGGGTGGCCTCTGGCACTGGAACTCATTCAGTGCGCTCAAGCAATGTTCATCCTCTACTGCTGGGGCTGGTGGAATCGGTGGCCCAACGGGTAGTAGTACCGCTGGTTCCTCCGCTGGTGCCTCAACTGGGATAGGGCCCTGTACTGAGGCCTCGTCGCTCGGCGGGCTGTCAGTACGCACCACTCTCAGGGCTCTAGCTGGTCGTCCACAAGGAGGCATCCTGAAAGAAACAATGTGACACGGTCAAAAGATTATACCTGGTGAGGTGACCGGGTTTGAGCTGACATTTAAATAAAACTTCTTGGAAACACAAACGCAATCAGTGTTTGCATGCACAATGTCGGAAATCAGTTGTCAGGGTCCTGGTGTATGGCTACGTTGGCCGCCCGCACCAACACTGGACTCCCTGAACTGAAAACCACACTCGGTACTCTTAACACTGTTGCTTCACAGAAAGAAACATCAGAGTTATAAGTTCTGCAGTAGAACCGAACTCCTTTGATACCAATTTGCCACAACCCGTCCTCGGGGCCCGTGCCGTGACTACCCCAATCCCGCCTTCCTTAGGCCAGGGGCTGGAGACTAGCACCAAATACGTAAAATCCAGATAACGGGGAAGACATTGCCTTTATAAAAGAAAAAAAGCAACATAGAGTACAAGAAGAAGAAAAACACTAAGTACAAAAGAAATGCTGAAAATTAAATGGTCCAGAATACAAACCCAAAAGAAAGTACGCCTACAACTGAACAAGGTACAAAAGAAAAAAGACAAACAGCTGGAAGAAGGAAGAAGCTCCTGGTTCGTCCTCCTCGGATCCTACCTAAAGGGTAGGTACAGATAGCGCAGCTCCTGGTCGTCCACCACGGATCCTACCTGAAGGGTAGGTACAGATAGCGCAGCTCCTGGTCGTCCACCACGGATCCTACCTGAAGGGTAGGTACAAATAGCCTCCTCCACGCTCTTGTCCGTCAACCTCCACTGTGAGTCGTCACGTCGTGTAGTCCACCTCTGGGTACTGACTCGTCGTGTAGTCCACCTCTGGGTACCGACCAGTCCTCGAACACTCGGCCTCCGTCAGCAGTGCCCATCGTCTGTAACCAACACAATGAGGTGCGAGCATAGCCCGTGCAGGGGTGAGTATAACGCTACTCAGTAGGGACCCCAGGACTCTCATGGTCTCACTAAAACCAACAAGGATAACCAAAAAGAAGTTCTCAACAGATAACCTCTACTTAGATATATGCCCATACATTTACCTAAGTTATCAAGTAACCCATCTCAATCATGAGGAATCATAAGGATTGTGAAATCAATGGATAACCACTACCCAAGTATATGCCCATACATATACCTAAGTTATCAAGTGAACCACCTTAATCATGAGATAAACACAAAGGTCAAAAGTCTCAGCTCAAACCAGGATTTTCATTATCGAAACCGTAACTGCTGAAAAGCTCCGTCTCTGGAGTGTACAGTAGTCCTGTCACGACTCCGAGGTACTGCTCGCTAACCTAAGACTGCTGAGTTACTCCTCCTGTCGCGTACCGCGGGCCTGCCACCTCACACAATAGTGCTTCCCGTCGGGGTCTGCCACCCAACACAGTAGTGCTCCCCCCTCATAGCCTACAGAGGTACTCCTCCTGTCGAGTACCGTGGGTCTGCCACCTCATATAGTAGTGCTCCTCCGCTATGGGTCTGCCACCTCACAAAGTAGTGCTCCCCACTGGGCTACGTAAGTCACTCCGAATCGAATCGGACAAGCAGTCTTCAGGTCTCTTCCGGCTACTCAGTTTCCATACTCCGTACACTCGTCTCCGGGAGGGTCCGCTCCACGAGATACAAGTCGATACTACAAGTATCTCAAAGTCCCACGAAGAAGTATCTCAAAGGACTGCCTCATCATAGGGGTCTCAACGCAACAGACGGCGCGTCAATCGGACGCCCGGTCTGTAAGTTATTAGCCTTTTCGTCCCAGGGGCCCGGTTGGTTTCGTGAGTGAACCAAACCCGGCTGTATCTCAACTGTACCCCGAACTCTCATAGGGTATACTCATAGGGACCGTTTCTCAAAGAGATCACCAACGCCGCTGACGGTTCGTCAAATGGACGTTCTGTCAGAACGGTATCACCTTTTCCGTTCCAGGGGCCCGGTTGGATTTCGGTGCGATCCAACCCAGCCACTATCCATCTCTATCCAAATCTAGGGAGGAGGATTCCAAAAGTTCCGTAGCATCAACAGGAACTCAACGCAACAGACGACGCGTCAATCGGACACCCGGTCTGAGAGTTATTGGCTTTTTCGTTCCAGGGCCCTGTTGGTTTTTATGGCAAAACCAACCCGACTGTACTCCACCTGCGTCCAAACCTCGGGAGGAGTATTTCAAAAGATCCATCTCACTTAGAGGAAAACAACAAAGTCGACAGCACATCATTCGGACGTCCGAAACTCAAGTTACGAGCGTTTCCGCTCCGAGGGCCCGGTTAGTTTCGTGTACGAACCAACCCGGCCGAACCCAAAGTTCTCCGAAAACTTGAGTGAGATATATCGAAACGACTGTCTCGACCCAAGGATCGCATCGCCGCTAACGGCGTGTCGTTTGGAGGTCCATAGCCCGAGTTACGGGCATTTGAATTCAAACCGTTCGGTATCGGGGGTTTCGGGCCCGGGCCGACCCGACCAGAGACCCCCCCCCCCGGCTGGCCCAAACCGGGCGACCCGTCCCGGACAGGGTCAGCCCGGCACGGCCCGGCGCGGCCCGGCCCAGCCCGGCCTGGCGGACCGGCCAGGCGCCGGTCCGGCTCAAGGCAGCGCGCTGGGCCCGCTGCCAGCTCGGCCTTCGGCCGAGCTGATTGAGAAACGGGGGGGGGGGGGGGGCACCTGCCCCCCTTTGTGAAACGCGACCCCCCCTCATTATGGGGGCCGTTTCGCTGGCCGGGGGAATTAAATTCCCCCGGTTTTTCTCCCTTCCGGCCGGCCCGACCTGGCCGGCCGGTTCTTCCTCAACGGGACCGGAAAAGGCCGGTCTCCTTCCGGCTTCCGACACCAGCGGCCCGGCTGGCCGCCGGTCATCTTGTTCCGCCGCGGCCCGAAACCGGTCACGGCCTTCGTCGTCCGGCGTGGTGCGACGACACCGCTCCCCTCCGCTGCGGCCCCGCTCCGGCCGCGGCGCCTTCTACTTCCTTCGACGTGATGCGACGACGTTGCGTTCTTGGATTTCTTTCCACGGCACGGCGCGACGGCGCCACACAATACTTGACGTAGGATACCCGCGTGGTGCGATGACACCACGCCATATCATTCCATCTGCAAGAAACAATCATGAACAAAGGAGGGGGGGGGGTTCAGCCGTGTTTGTGCGGTCCGGCCCCCCTCTCATTAAAAGATAGCATTTATTCGATTATCCACAAGTTCAACATGCTAGTATCAAGCACGGAATAATTAAATAAATAAAAAAATTCCCCTACCTCGGCTTCAAGAGCGGTGTTCGTCAACAACCCACGGAAGATGAGCGTCGCGGAGGTCGGGCGTCGCGGGGAAAGAACGTCGACATCGTGAAGTGAGGATTCGAAGTTCTTTGATGGTGATTCCGTCGCGGAAAACCGTCGCGGAAGAGACGACGTAGAAGAAGTACGTCGCGTCGCGGATACGGCGTCACGGAAGGACCGTGTTCTTCGGCGGAGAAGTTCTTCGTTGAAGAACGGTGTTCTTCGCGTTCTTCGTTGAGATTGAAGAAGACGAAGAAGACTTCCCAACTCTCTCAAGGAGACAAGTCTCTAACCAAAAATAAAATAAGTCTAAGGCTTATTTTATTTACACAACTAAACCACTTTGAAATTCGAAAGTTTGAAATTAAGTCACTCAACTTAATTAATAACACAAGTTGTCAAAAATTAAAAAGAGGAGTTATTGGGAGTTTAAAGGGGAGTTGAAGAGATAGGATTCGTGTGGGCCCCACCACACTTAATCCTCTCAAGGGAGGTTAAGTGGATGTGGCTCCCACCCCTAACTCCCTTTGGGAGGACATAACCAACATGGTTTAATAAAAGAATAAAATAAATTGTGTTCACAATTTATTTAACTTCTTCAAATTTTTCCCAAAACTAACTTTCATTCCGCATAAAACGCAACCTCGGAAAAGGTCTCCTTAAGAGAAAACCGGCGCTGCGAGTTCATCGGTGCCCTCAGAATTCGATTCCGGGCACCGGTTCAAAAGTTAGAAAAACCCGATCGTTCGTTCATTGAACGTACCCGAGCCCAACTTCGGAAATTGATTCCGGGCACACCGGGCCTCGGAATCTGGTGCCGTCAGAAACCGCGTTCTTGTAAAATTCCAAAGAAAATTAAGAAAAAATTTCCCTTGAATTTTACGGGTCTTCAAACTTCCAGACATTTGGGAATGGTTTTTGAACATGGATTCTTATTCCCCACATGTCGGGTTGGGATTACTGATTGTGAGGAGGTTTGGGACTTCATAATGATTGATCTTGACATCATCAACCTCATTATCATCATGGATTGGATGATTTTCAAGGAGTCTTGTATAGTATTTTATCACCTGACGATATATTTATTACCATATTATGGAATCAATTATGTTTTTCCATAATATTTGGACTCATTGTTAGGATGGGAGTAGAATACGTCTCCTTATTACATAATAATCTCATGCTAGTAGATATAAATGTATCCGGATCCAGTTAACTCTTTAATGGTAGTTCAGATGCATTTTGTTTTGTGTTAATAGCCTGAGGGCTTCTCAAATTATCTTTTTGGTCTACCACCGCATAGAGAGTTATATTTTATTATTAAATTTCTCCCAAGAACAACAACCATTTATTTCCTATTCTATAACATGGAACTTACTAAGTCGGTGGAAGTTATGGTCCAACATAAGGACCTGGAGGAAAATGATTATTCATCCTAGCATGTCATAATGGGATTCACCAATTATATTTTATATAAATGAATAAATAATTCACATTTTCTTATTAACTATTAAAATAAGAATCATGTAACCAATAAAAACAAATATCCATTACCCAGAATTAATTATCTCTTTTATCGGTATTGAGGGATTCATTTGATTTATTTTAATGACATATGGCCAGGGTACCATAAGATAAGATTCTTTGAGGATTACATTCACAATATATTGGTTCAAAATCAATATGGAATTTTTGATTATCTAGTTCTACCATTTGGACCCACTAATGATCCATTGGTGTATATGGATTTGATGAACCAAATATTTCATCGGTTCTTGGATGATCATATATAATATATTTGTGTACTCCATGATGGCGGAGGACCGTGTAGTCCATATATATTCCATTATTCCAACCTTTATTGGACATCATTTTTATTCTAAAATTTCCATTTGCGAATTTTTGGATATGATATGGGATGTTTCTATGGCATGTTTTATATTATAGTGGAGTGTGAATGAATTCTAAAATTTCATATGTAGTCGTGACTTGGAAAATGACCAAAAATGTGCTTGATAAGCTTTAATTATTGAGGATGGATTTCTATTAATGGTCAAATTTTTAGGACTTCTCAAATATTGCATCTCCGATGAAATATTTGAATCGTAAGTGTGTAATGATTGACTGGGATGAATAATGTAAGAGATATTTCCATGATTTGAAAGTGATGTTGAATTCTTTACCAGTGTTTATTCTCTCCGAACCATGTTTGAGTTATGATGTTTTATGTGATGCCTTAGGTACATGATTGGGATTTTTCATGATGAAAGGGAAACATGTGGTGGAGTATGGCTCATGAGAGTTACTCCATCATGAGTAGAGCTAACATACACATGATGTATAGTTGGAAGATATTATGAATGCACTAAAAATTCATTCTTATAAATCATATTCTGATCATAATCGCTAGTTACTAGAGTTTGTGTGAGGGGATAAGTTTTTTTCTTAATGCTTCATCTCACATAGGACATCATTTGTAGGGTTGGATGGGTAATTTGACATTGAGGTTTATGGGCCCTATTGAGATCATTGAGCGACTAGGGAGGGTGGGATACTTGTTGGACTTTCTACTATGTTTGAATTATTTTCCATGGTTTATTCCATATTTCCTAGTTGAAGTGGTATATACCATATTCTGCCCATATGATTAGTTTGGAGGATGTATATCTTTAACCTGATACGACATTACATGAAAATTCAGGTAAAATTATTGATCACAAGGATAAAGAAATTCATTGTAAATTGATCCACATGGTCTAGGTACTATGGAAATATAGATAGGATCACCATGAGAGTTCGGATTGGGTGTCATTGTTTATGTAACAAGAAATTTTTATTATTTCCAATCAAGAATCTTGAGCACTTTATTGTGATAAAAACATTTAAAGTTGGGAGATTTTCATGCCCTATTACCTTTATGTCATTCATTTTATAATATTTTCTTTTATGTTCTATTTTTTGGTGTCTATTTCCAACCATTATATTTTCAAGATACTTATATTGGCCAAGTTAGGTATTTAATGAAATTTTCAATACAATCCTACAGATTCTATTATTCCATAGGTAGATACATGACATGTAACAGAATTTCACAACATGTAAAATAAATTTTATAGAACCCCTGAATTGAATACTTACTGTGAGAATTATGCATGTCGTTTAAGGGTTATATGTCATATAAAGTGAAAAATAAATTTTCAGTGCAAAAGAAGATGTTTTTACTAAATATCATAAAATGAAATAATTTGATGATGTGAAATGTATTGAGCACTATCTAGTTCCATGTGTTGCTACATTTGGGGAATTGTATATGTGTTTGAGGATTCATTCACTCTTATATCCTTCTCCTCTCATTTTGAGCTACTACCCTATATAATTTTGGGTGACTACATTCCCATTGTATCACTATGTTCAGTATTTTTTGAATTGGGAAATGTGTTTTGTCTTTCCACGTATGCATTATATTCGGTTTCTTCCCTTTTTACAGATTGTGACACTGTTTAATTTCAGGGAATATAATCATATCATGTATTCAATCAATTATTTATAGTTTCTTGTCACCCCTTGACTACTAAAGGAAGATCTTGTGGTTTCCAATCCGAATTCTAAAATGATGTTAGTTTGTCTATTTAATTACCATAAAATTGGTATCCCAAAGTTATTTCCATAATGTATTATATTATCATAAGATAAGGAAATCACATCCCAACACACCAAATAGCTTAGTAGTCTTAGTAACAAGATTCCTACTATGAAACCCATTTTACATTAGGAATAGAAACAAAAAAAATAAGAATGGAATGAAATTTTTATTCATAAACTCATTCAAGATCTCTTATTCATGAGATGGGGAATTGAAAAAAAATAATGGTGATCTTAAATTCTCAGTAAGTGTTAAATACAGTACATTAGTAATGAAACATGCATTCAAATTAATATTTAATGGTAAATAACTAAAAACAAATTACATTTGAACAATAAAAGGAGAATGAAGTGCTTTCATAGACTGTTTCATAGTGAATATACAATATTTAATAATAATAAAATTCCAAATGCATGCAATGATTAATTATTGGATGTCATGTATCATAAATATGAAACACAAACAGAAAGAACATTCAATAGATGTATAAATTTATAGGTAATAACCCATTTAATTCACTTTTAACATATTTATCCATTGAGACTACTGATTCAGTGAGGGATATTAATAACTAGGACATGTCTATGACATCCTATCCAAATAATTCCTCATATATTGAATAATATTTTTAATTAATAAAAGTTTCCTTATATTGATTTTTTTTTGGAATAAAATATATGGATTTGGAAATATTTCTAAAATTAATCAATTAACATTAAAAATAAACACCATATGTAATATAAGATATTAGATTTGAAAAATAAAATTTATGTTTTCACATGATTATATTATTATTATTACATGATGGATTAATGATATGTGAATAATATATAAGAAGAAAAGAAAATAAGAGCGGTGTTTTGAGAAAATTTTCATTTGAATATCACCTCCCATGAGGACCGCTTGAGGACCGTCGATTTGGTATTTTGGTGATACTATAAGAACATATTCATGGTTATAGTGAGTTTTGAGGTTTTTCGAGAAAATATTACAATTTTCAATTATTTTGTGTCAAAATGGGGCTATGAGTAGTGGTATATATACTTGGAGAGAGGTGGGATTATGTGGTTAAATAATGATTATTTTATGTTTAATTCCAACTACATTCAGGGAGAATTAATTTTAAAGAATTTTTGTGCCCATTAATTTTGTAAGTTAAATACATGGTTGATAAATTTCCTAATAAAACTCATTTAATGTTTTAGTGTTTAGTTATTTTAATTCCTTCTGTTTTAGGTTAAACACTCTTTATTATTTTACCAATACTATAATAAATATTTTTTACCACTGTATCGTTTTTATGAATTACAATAAAAATGAAAAAACTATATTTTTTATACAATAATATTAAAAATATTTAATACATTCTACCAAATTAAATTCAATAAATTGGCCAAATTATAGTTAAAATTAATTCTTTCGATGCATTATGAAAAAATGATTTTAATTTTTAATAGTTAAAAATTTCAAGAAGACTATGAATACAATTTCATTGTAATATTAATTAAAATTACATATATTAGACTTATTTAGGTATCATTGAACTAATTTCACTTAAAATTAAATTTATAATATAATTGAATATTATAATTTATTTATATGAAATGTATCTTATCATATAAAATGTTGTATTTTTCGCTTTTCAGGAAAAAAAGAAACTCATAAGGAAAATACCCCAAATTCACCCAAATATAATTTTAATTTTCCGATTCTAAAATTAATTGTTATTTTTTATATAAAATGTGTCTAATTTTCAAAATTTATATTGAAAACATTTTCACCATTGAATGGTGGAAAAATTTCCTTTTAGAAAAATATATATTTTCATACTTAAAATTTTATTTATTCCAATCGTAATCCTATAAAAAATATTGGATTAATATGAAAACATTTTTATAATATATAACATATATATTTAATTAGTATCGTTTACTAATAGTTCTGAATTTAATTTATTATGGTAAAATAAATTAGTGGGTATAAATATAGTGTTTTTTATAAAAAATATCCATTACGTCCAAATGGTCTTTATTTTTATTTATAATTATTTGGTAATGAACATATTTATTTGGAAAACATGTGGGAAATTTATTTTAGTAATTAGTTTAATAACATTAATTCCTTAAATCCCATTTTCTAGGTGATAACTATCACAAGTTAATAATAATATATAATCATTATTTTAAGATCTATGATCCGTGAAACATAATCTATCAATGAAATTGAATTTATATAAGTGGAGATATACATTAGAATATTATCTTATTATACTCCACTCAAATTTAAAAAATTCAATACCCAAAATTTGAAATTTTACTTCAAAAATCAAAGTATTATACTTTAAAATAACTTTACGGACAAACCACATTGTAAACTAGGTTAATATAAATTACTTTATGAAGTGGGAATGGGAAATGTTAATGTTTGCATAAAATTATTATTTCAAATAGGATAGAATTAGTGATAGGTAAAAAATGGGGACACTAAAGTGAAATATAACTATCCCATTCCAATGGAAAATGATAGAGGACATGGTCACTAGAATGTTAACCATCACATAACTATAAATCTTGTGATCTTTTAAAGCACGTTAATTTCAAAGAAGGAAAATTAAATAGATATTTCTTTATCTAAAATTCATTTCCTAGGGTTGTGGTATTTTTTACTATTCAGATAAACACTTTAGTAAAATAATCTTACCTTATTTTATTCCATGTTACAAGAATAAGAATTTCCTTTGGTCGTTCTTTGATATATTTACACTTCATATCATATGCCAATAAATCTATTTCCATGATGAAATTTTATTCTTAATGAGCATTTATTGAATCATATGAGTTATAAGTGATTCCATAAACCTCTAAATAATATCAAAAACAAAAATTTGGATAATGTTTTATCCAATATTTTCTATATTAATTAGAACCAAAACAATAATATCCAAGTATATACGTAATCCATTTAACTAGATTTTAACCTTATGACACATGTAAAATACATCAATAAAAATTCATAGAAGAAATATTTATAATGAAGGCTATAATATTTCCAAAATTAACATTAGATTCCCCGAAAAAAATAGTATTACTCTTATTGTAACATACCAAATATATAAATAAGTTACTAGAAATAAAAATTTAATGTAAAAAACCATGATTCAAAAAAATAAGATCTTATGTATTTGAGTATATTTTTTAAAACTGAACATGTAGTAAACCCAGAATAAACCATCAAATTATAATCCATGTTCATTTTCACCAATACTATCCCATAAATATATCATTATAAATATTATATCAATATCAATCACATATTAGGAGTTATCTTACATCAATAATGTGTTTTCCAATAGATCAAATTGTAAAAGAATCACTTCTCCTAGTTACTAGTATTATTCCTTACATACTTCCTAATTCTTAGCTAATATTTAATATAGTAATATAAATATATATCACATAATTCTTATAACAAGATTAAATTCTATTATAATGGATTTCATGAATCCAAATATACACGAAATTTAATGATTCCACTTCATTTTTAGAGAATTAATTTTTCATCAAACCTCTTTCCTTTTATATGTCTTTTTAGTCTCTTCACTATCACGATTAAAACTATTACTCATATAACTATACTAAATATCTTCCTGAGTTTTCCTCTCTAGTATATATTTTCATAATTCACATAATTTCTCTAGTTAAAACTTTTAACCATCAATACTAACTTATAACTACCATTATTCCAAACATTTCATTTTTACTCATTAATTATTGACATTATATACATGTTTCCACTCCCTAAAAATCTTTATGTTCTCATAACACATTTACATGGGTGTTTCTTATATCATTATCAAGGTATTTTATATCAAATTCATAGTTATCCTTTTTTCATCTACTTACATCCTTTGACAAAAACCAAAACCATATATTGATAAACACTAATCATAATTATAACTAAATAATATTATTTACTAATTTTAGAACAATATTAATATTTATAATACATTTTCCTATTATTTTATAACATCTTTCAAACCGTTTCGTCAATAATATTTCATTGTTTTCATTGTTTTGGGTCCATTAGTTTTAGAGATTCATGATCGTTTCTCATGATTATCATTATTTATGGTCTTATAAAATGGTAAAATGATGTGTGAATATGAATAAAATGGTAATAATTAATATATTTAATTATTAATTTTCCAATATGTATGTTTTCTTTCTAAAATTATGATGAATCATTTAATAAAATGTTAATGATAAATAATTACTTTATTTTTTTTAATTTTTTTAAACATCCCAAAATAGTTTTTTTATATTTAAAATAAAGGATATATATTAGTTATGAAACATGAAATTTGATATAATATATCCATAAAATTATTAAGTAACCATAATTTATTTTATGAAAATCTATGAAGGTGGTAATGAAAAAATAATAATATCATAAATCATGGAGACAGTTAACTTACATAATTTGTAAAGAATTTTTTTGAATTGAAAAATAGGATGTAATAAAAGGGGTGGATGTAAAATAATCAATTAAAAACATAAAAAATGAGTGTGTAAATAATTATTTAATAATTAATACTCGATGGATGAAATAGATAAATAGAAAGTAGAAGTGAAAAAAAATTAGAGAGGTGTTTTTAGAAAATTAACACTTGGATATCACCTCATTAGAGGACAACTTGGTGGGGCATGGATTTGGTATTTTTTGGTACAATAATAAATATGAGTTTGTAATTTTTTTAGGATGGGGTATGTAATATATATGCTGAGTTATATGGCTTCTATGTCAGAATAGGGCAGTGTGGCGTGGTATTTATTCTTGGGAAGAGGAGGGGTTAATTAATTAAATAATAAATATTTTATGTTTAAATACTACCACATTGAGGTGGAATTAATTTACATGAATTTGATTGTAAAATAATGTTTTAATGCCTCAATTGGTTTGATAAATACAAAAATTTACAATTTAATGTTGTATTTTTAGGTATTTTATGACATTACCTTTTAACATTAACATGTTAATTATTTTACCTATACATCAATAAATGATTTTTTTACCACTATACCATTTCTAGGAATAATAATGAAAATTACCTTATAAAATAATTTTAAATTATGATTCAAAATATGGAATACATTTAAAAAATTCATTCCCCAGTATTGGAAATATTATATTTAAAATTAATCCATCAAATGTAATGGGTAAATAGGTTTTTAAATAGTAATTGTTCATATGGTTGAATTGTTTTTATATCCTATTTATTTTTGGAATTAATTAAAATGTCTTATATTAGATTTATTGATGAAATATTGGAATAATTATGATTTAAATCCTAATTTTAAATACCATTTAAAATTATAATTTAATTATATGAAAAATATATTTTTCAATTAAAAAGCAGTATTTTTAACATTTCATTAAAAATGAAAATTATCATAAAAATGAAAACAATTCACCCTGTAAAATTTTTTACATCCAAACTTTTAAAATGAAGTATATTTTTACTAATACATTTATAATACTATAAAAATTAATAATTAAAAGAGGCACTATATTAAAATTTTAAAGAATTCCCCTTTGGAAATATATAGTTTTTCATGCTTCAAATTGAATTTATTCTTTTCATAAGCTTATAAAACGTATTGAATGTGTTAGAAATTTTTTTTATATATAACATATATATTTCATTATGGTATTTTACTAATAGGTATTAATTTAATTTATTAGCATAAAATCCCATTGTAGAGATAAATATAGTTTAAAAACATCGTTTATTTAAAAATGGTTTCTATTTTAACATCAATTAGTTTTTATGAAATTAATTAATTTGATATTCATTTCTAAACAATATTTTCATAATTTATTTATTTTCATTCATTTCATCAATCCAAATGTTTAAATGATAACAGTCATAATTGAATAATAATATTTAATCATTTGTTTATGATTCATTTTTATTATAATGTAATTTAGTTTTTAATTTTAGTTTAATTAAGAAGAAAATAATATAAAATCATGGGGTGTTACACTATTTGTCATTGAGGTAGGAAAAATCAATCCAAGAATTATAATTTCCTAAATTTTATATTTTTCATTTCGATTCTTTGATATTTGAAATGGAGTTATATGTGTTGAAATTGAAAAGCAAATGGGTTTGTGTTTTGAAGGTATCATTTCATTGAAAATAAAATTTTATTTATTGGTAGAAAAATGAATTATCAAATCCTAAATCACATTGGATTGGATTTGAAATTTGTTCATAAAAAAGTGAATTTTTTTAAATGTTAATTGAAAAACAATTTGTAAAGGGATCTTTTGGTGAAATGAAGAGACATAGGTGGCCATTGTGTGTGTGACAACACTAGAGGATAACATCATATTTAGTGATGTACTATTTCTGGAATCCAAATTAGTTGAATCTAACCTTATTCATTTTTGGATAATGGGTGCCTATTATGTATTTCCCATTGGATAGTTCGATTTTGGAATGTGCACAACTATTTAAGGGTTTTTATTATATAATATGTTATTTAGTGGATATTGGATCACATTAATAATGATATTTTGTTATGTTTAAAAAACTTTCTTCAAATATGTCATTTTTCTAGATTGGAATACATTATATAAATTCTATAGAAAACCCAAGTATTTTTTTGAAATTCTTTTTTCAAAATTTTTTATTGATAAAAATACATATAAAATAGATTTTTTTTAATTCAAAACATGCACATTATTGAAACTAGAAAATGTATATATTCATTGGTGTTTTCCTACTAGGATATGTTTCTCATCCCTTAAATTTGAATTTTGGCGGCTATAAACCATGTTTTTCCAAACATGGGTAAGGGGAAGGGAATTCTATAGCATGTTGTATTCTCTTGATACTATTGTTTCAGTATTGGTTGCTTTATAGAGGTGGCAGTTGTTTATGTAGAGACTTAATGGTTTAAAATAATCATACATCCTGGGTTTTCTTTTTTTTCCCGTTATATCTTCCTTTATTTCCACTTTGTACTCAGGTTGTACATATTGTGCTACATTTATTATTGAATTTTTTTGTTAAAATGGATTAACCTCACCTATTAATGGTCAGACTTGGGTGACTTTTTTGGTTGAACTAGGTTTTTCTATTACATATTCATTAATCTATTCTTTATTTACATACAGGAAAAATATAAATAAAAAATCAATGGAATAACATTTTTTAGGTTTAATTATACATGTAAATAAGATTGTTGTTAGATATTTCCAATGGGTTTTAATGTAATAAAGTAGGAATGATATTATAATTTTAGAAGAATGATTATGTTAAAATTAACATATATAAACACTAAACCCATCATAATAGTCATTTATAGAATTTGGTGATGAGAAATGACTTATATCACTACATAGTGACAATATGACATACCTATGCAAGAGAGATATTTTCACAACCCATTTGATGGGGTGAGGGATAATATAAGAGGATTAATAATCAAAAACAATTCCACTATATTTTGGATACTAATGTTACTCTTTTATGAATAATGTAACTCATTTACTTGAGGTAAAATAATAATTTAACTGAATGTTATGAAGATAACATATTATAATTTTGTTGATATTGGAGGATCAATGAGGTTTTATGAATAGATGTGAGAGGTTCCCATTTATAATTTATAGGAGGTGCACTCACTGAATATCCTAAAATATTAGAATCCATTAAAGTCATTATTAATAAAAATGGTTAAGAGTGAAATATAAAATGGAAAATAGATTAAAATTTAAATCATATAATCTTACCACAATCATATTTTAATATATATTTTTATGATTTTTATGTAATATAATGTTATTTTATTTCCATAATATATCAATTTTTTTGAAAAAGGTGAGGTTAAACAACCCCTTTAAATGAAAACTGAAAAGAAAAGTACATTGATGAAGAATAAAAATCATGACAAATTAAAAGAACCCAAACAAATTTTTAATGAGTACATATGAGTTTTTGAGAAGTACTCCCTCCTAGACCATGTCGATGCCACCCCTACCTCTATGTTTTGACCTTCACCCATTGCCCATCTTCATCATCTTGAAGTGAAAAATCAATATGATCCATCATTTCATGAGCTCCCAAAACCCACTTGTTTGTTAGTTCATCCTCTCCACTGCTTCCTAAAGCCAGTAATTCAAATAAATGGTTCGGACACAACTTCAGGTTTGGTTTCCCCTTTAATACATTGATCTAGGTCAGGGCCGGAATAGCTTTTCCCCTTATCTATATTGGAAGTTTCAAAAGTTGAAACTTCATGACTACTCATCCAAGAAGTATAGTCTCTATCATACTTCTTATAAGGAAATGTTTTAAGATTCCACGCCTTCTCTAAACATAGAGAAGGGTTTATGGAAATGTAACCCTTATGGTGTCCATTTTTCATTGGAGAAGATTCATGAACCTACTGTGTAGGAAAAGTAGGAGCTAGGAAAACAATGGTACTTCTTAGAGGTGGATCAGATGAACTAAATCCATTAAAGATCAACTAATTAGTACAAATCAAAACATTTGAAACCTAATATTTATTTCCATGAACATATATTTAAATTACAACTCACTTTTTTTCTAGTTACACACAAACTTTTCAGATTGTAGAAACCTACAAAAGTGTTTTCTAACGTGTAATTTGAGGGTAATATATAAATACCATCTCATGGAGAACAATTTTCCATCTTAGGTACTGATGGGAAAGGGATTCTATGTTTCAAACCCCTAATATCAAGAAGAGTAGATGTCAAAGAGTCCTTATCAGCCAAAGCATTACATGAATTATATTTCCCCAATATAGGGAAAGAGGAGTGAGAAAAAATAGAAAACTTCTTTCTAGGATTTCAGTGAAGTGGAAACAACTATCATTGATGTTAACTTCCTAATCTGTGAATAAATAATTTGATTCACCTTCCATTATATGTAATCTACATGGGTGTGCACATGATAATCCATTTCATCTATACTATCCTCATATGCTTCCCCAATCTTCTCATCAAAAGTACCCCTTGAGAGGGATTCATTAAAAGACATAACCTCAAAGACTCACTAAGAATCCTCATCCATAACATCCCAAGAAAATATATTGTTCCCATTCTATTTAAATGCAAAAAACATGTCCACTAACATCTCCAATATAGGAAACTAATTTAAGAATATGATATTCATAGAATTCTACAATCAATTGATAAATTTGAGGAGTATTTTCTACAGTTAAAATCGATATTTCATTAACAAGGACTTATACCCATCAAGAACTGATAACAAGGGTAGGATTATCCTTTATAGCCCCTTTATTTTGATAATGATCCTTTGTGGTTTGGCCGGTCACTTGATTTCCATTTATACTACATTTTTGTGAATCATGACCCCTAAATTGACCATTTTTGTAAACAAAATAACTTCGACACAATGATTTTGTGTGGAATATGATTCTACAAGATTCAAAAAATAAATTTGGTTCTCTTATTCTAATCTAAGAGTGATTTCATATTTTTTCATTGAAAAAATAACCATATCAAAATCTATTGAAGATAAATCAATATCCTTCAATACACTCACATAGTTTCCAAAGATAAATTTTTTTGTGGCATCGTCTATCCTAATTTGAATTCTAATCATTGAAGCAATATTGAAAATGATTTCAGGTTTCCAAAGTACCTAAATAAGTGCATAGATCTTAACACAAATCTAATCCCATGTATCCGTAAATTCATTCAAAATAATTTTTATCTTCCAATAATAAATATGTTAATAATCAGGCCTAAGGATGAGAGTGAAAAATCTCAAAGAACATCCTTTTTGATCAGATGAAGGAAAAATATGTGGAAAAATCCATGACCAAGTAAATTTCCATTCAAATCAGAATGGTTCTAAATAGATTCTAAATTGGAAACGAAGTCTGCAACCTTCTATGGTTTTTAACACTTCATCAGTAAAATAAATTCAATAAAAGGTAACTTACATAAATCGAGTCTTTTAGAAATTTTATCATTAGGGGATAAAATGTGGGTAGTATATTCCTTCCTAATGATTCTCTACTATCATATTTCAGCTAGAGAGGCCAAATAACATCATGAAAAACTAGAGAAACTGGATAAATTCTTGAACACTTTCTCATCTCGTTCATTAGACCCTGAAGATGAACTGATATTTTGAGAATCATGATGAAACGAGGCCCAAAAATATAGAATGAAACCTATATGATGATCTAAGTAATAGTGATTGTCATAAACCAACCCATTTCAACCATGAACCAGTCACCCAAGTTGGTCTGCAGCATGGCCAAAATGGTGTTCCCGTTACCCTTGGGTTGGCAACTAGTGGCAGACATCAAAACAAGAAATTTGGAATGATTTATCCCAGAAAATAAAAGATATATAAATAGAAATAAATTTGAAAATATAGGTAAACACTACCAATGAGAAAAAATGATAAACAACTAGACATACCTCCAAGAGACCCCATGGTTCACCACTGAACATAGAATCACACTCGCTCCGAGAGAGATCCGACTAGAACCTGAAACTAAAAAGAAGGCATGAGCACCGAGATGCTTAGTAGGAAAGGAAAGGGATGACAACACAATATTCCCTTACCTTTAAAAAGAAACTCAATCATGCTAGTTTGAAAATAATAAATATTAAAATAATTTTTTTTCATTATTTTCATAATCAACTATGAAGATAACAATTTTAAGAAAAACATTCCTCTTCAATATGATTTCATAATAGAATACAAGAATGAATTATCATTCCCAAAATGAAAGAAAAACATGTTATATTAGGCTATGGTTTTAAAAAATGATAAATCTTGTAATAAATAACTGAAATGATATCTTGTATAAAAAAAATATCAAAAATGAGCACTATAGAAAACCCAATAGGTAAGTACCACAAGTGGGACACTAGAACCTCACTTCTAAGTGAAAATTAACCATAACAATTATCCATTATCATACATGATCCACTAGAAGATAAAATACTCATAACCTAATGGTCCCCAACATCATTATAATCTTCTATTTAGTGTTGTATGAATCGAACATTCTATGTGAAATCGGGACGATACCGCTACAGATCACTGGCACACTAGTTCTAGTCTACCCACCTATATACCCAAGTTTACTAATTTTTTCTATTTCAAATTGAGATGAGGTATTATTAGAAAAACATAAATGAACATAAAAAATTCATTATCCAAAACCAATTACACCTCTCATCACTGTTCAATGTCATTAAGAATATTCCCCTATTTATGCCACACAACATCTCATAAGCCTCTTTATTGGGAACATATCAAAAATCACACATTAAACATACACATATTGCTTTTAGAACAATGGGGAATGCCATAATAGTGAGTTTTCACATTCACAAATAATTTTCAAGGTGCAAAACATGCCATATTACTCTAGAAGAATGAGTTTTCTTTAGAAAACTTGTTCAACCAAAACCCATTTTGGATATCATTCTAGAAACCAATAGAAATCAAAAAGGACATCACCCATTTAAAAAAATTGGACGAAAGGACACATGTCTTTGGAAATACCCATTTCAAATTCAAAACATCTAGAAAAATAACCTTAGAATAACCACAACCATTTATATATACACATATATAGCATATGCATTTCATATAAAATAACAAACACATATTCAAAAGAACACCAAACAATAATATAAATTCTAACTAAAGATCATAAAACGGGAAACCTACCTCAGAGTGCAATCAAGCCATCCACAAAAACTCTTGACCCATTTTAACACAATGATGTATATCCCCCACTAAGCATATGTGCCTTCACATATATTAAAGGAACCCAATCCTCTATGCACATATTCACATCTCCCATGACCATGTGCAAGGGGATCCTTACATGTATGATTATATGCATATACCAATCTCCAGTCACCTAGATATTCATTTTTATATATACACATAAGCACACCTATCCCTATATATGTACATTAATTTCCACAGATGAATATGAATGTAATAGGAAAACTAAGATGTATATATTTACTTACATATTCAAACGCAGTTGAGTTTCCCATGGACGGGCGACTCAAAACCCCTCAGAATAGTCCAATGCAAAACAAAACATTAACCAGGGACCATTTAAACACTTATAGACCTTAAATTAAATCTTGAGATAACCATGAAATGGAAATAAGAATAAACTATAAAGTAAAACATACCTCATGACACACAACTATTGACAATTGTAGCCCAAGTCCGCTTCACCTACATGCAAATACATTTTCATATATATATACACACACACACACATATATATGTATATATACTTTGATCCAAGAACATATTCCCCACACCATGAGTAAACATGCATAATGAGGATATGCATATATATATTCCTACCCAACTATATACATATAGATCTTCACTTCCAATGACTTGAATCCACACCACAACATACAACAACAATTAAATAGAAACTAGTTATAAGAAAAGAATTTAAATTAAACTAAATTAAACAATCCTGTTATAGAAAACTCACCTAAAATGGTGAACTATGATCTTAGATGGACCGAAATCAAAAATTTGTGACCAATGCACTTCACCATAATTACTACGAACTTTAAAACACATAATGGACACAACATAACCTGGTGTGAAACAACCCAACAACATTCACCCTTACCTCGGGTGTCAGTAATGAACCAAAAAAATACAAACCAACACAAAAGTATCCAATTCCCTTCCAAAAACATAATTGGGAGTGGAAGACACTGAAATAACCGATTAAAAGGTCAAAAAAATAAGTGGAAACAAAAAAACTAACCTTGGGTCATTGCAGGGAGACTGAAATGCATCGAACCACCTCTTCTTCACCTGCAGTTATAAGAAAATGGGAAAAAGATCATCACGAAACCATCTACACCAACCAAGAGTAGGAGAAAATTGGAAATCAAACACATCCACAATACATAGGGTTTGATCGAAATCTACAGGTGCACCAAAGAGAGAGAAATGAAGCCGAAAAGAGGAAAAAAAGTGAGGGAGAAGCATACTATGGAGTATCATAGAGAATAAAATAAGGAACTGTAGATTAAATTGATGAACAGAGTAGGGCCATGGAATAGAGGTCTCGTGATGAAATGGGGAGCCTCCTTGGGTTAGTGCATCGCGATACAGGTTGAATAAGAGAGGGCCGAGGGAGAGCATGGCACCAGTGGAGGCTCACCAGAAGGAGGGTGAGGGAGGGTGAAAACCCAAAGTGAGGGGCGGAAGTGTGACATAATTGAAAATGTGGGAGGATTAAGGTGTGACATGAGGGGGCGGGTAAGGGAAGAGGGAGAAAGAAAGAAAGAATATAAAAATAAAGAAAAAGAAACAATGAAATAAAAAAATAAATAAAGAAAGAAAAGAAATGAAATGAAAAAGCACCTTACATAAAAATAATAATAATAATAATATCCCCACAAAATTATAACATGAAAAAATAATACTTGACGCCCCAGGTTGGGGCACGAAAATTATACCCACCAGGACACTTTTTGTCCATAAAATTTCCAAATGGCCCAGTTGTTAAAATCATGAAACAATGACGCAACGATTCTCAAAATAAGACTCTTACCACTTGAGGACCAAACACTAATATCCCACCTATAACCTGAATCCCCAAGACTCAGACTTCCAAGTGAAAGAACCAATGACATGGGGCTCTCATTTTCAAACACATCCACTACCTAGAACACCCCAACCCCTACCAGATAAATCACAAGAGTACACTCAACATCTCCAATGAATATTCTCCATACGAACCATCATATGGGTTAAAAATTTATATGTACTAGTGTTTGGTTGATTATTGGAATAGATTTTTACTAACAAGAACACCTTGAAGACTAATTTCACCAAAAAAAATCTTATGTCTGTCTCCCAACCATATTTGGACTCTAGTTGAATACTAACTTTCCCAAGTCAAAACAAATCTAAAAATAAATCAAGACCCCTGACAATATTGTGACACTGTAACTTCCATAGTCTCACCCACCAGCTTGATGGAAGACATTGGAAAGACCCATAGTTGTTCTCCCAACCATATTAGGATTCTGATAAATCTTGAACCCTTCAGAATCGAAACCACTCACAAAAACAGACCCAACTCCTAGCACCTATTAGATCGTTGATGGGTCTCCCCTCTAGATTAATAAGAAACCAATACATGTGGTTCAAATATTTCATCATGAATCTACTAGAATGGACCATGTGCCCAACATATGAGAGGGGGTATAACAAAAGGAACATGAAACAAACACTTAATCCAGAATTACTTTAACAGAATATAGAGGAATATACCTCTCACAAATTCAATCATTGTCTTTTTAAAAGATCCAGAATGGAAAATTCCCTCACAAAATATAGAGTTATCAAATACCCAATGAAACACATGACTTCCTCACATTACAGAACAACCCTATCAAACATCATCCACCATAGTGAAAATAAGAAACAATGAAAAGAAAATAACACCACAACTACTCTTGGGGTATGGGTAAACTTAATATCTAAAAATGTCCCCTTAAGGACCATTGTGCATTTATGGGTGGCTTACATTATACAAGAAGCAAATAACCAACTTGAAGAACATCACTAATCAAGCCTCAACATTTAACGATAAATCATTAACTCAAACACAAAACATCAATTCAACCATGAAACACCGTCTCAAAAGAAAGAAACAAGCCCCTAGACTAATACATTAAAATACCAACCCATAACCAAATAAAATTTCATCCAAAATAATACCATGAAACATCACCAACCATGACTAAACCCCACATTCAAAAATTACCATATTTAAAGACATCCCATTTCAAAACCTTCTGAACACTAAAACCCCCTTTTAAAACCCCAATTCATTTTTAAAATTTCTTAAAAAAAATTCATCCCAAAAAATCACTAATCAATACATGCTTTTGGAAAACAAAAGAAAAACCATGAAAACTAAGCACCTACCATTGGTATTCCAGGAAACATTACATATATAGATTTTCATGCCAACTCAGGAACCCATCCATGTGTACCAAAAACTATCCACAACCAATTACATGCATCCATACATGTGGGTGTCCATAATAATGACAATGGTTAAATAAATAATTTCCAAATTCTCATTTTAAGAAAAATCCAATCCAAATTTCATAAAACATTTCAAAAACCCCCCAAAAAAATTTCAAATCAATTTTTGATTCACACATCATAAATTATTTCATAAATACCCAAACATCTCCCCCAAAGAACGTCTCTTTTAAAAATAGCTCAATTTATTTTCAAACAAACTTAGCTCCTCATTTGGTAAATACAATATTAATAAACCAATCACAACTTTTATGTACTAATAAAAACACCCAAAAACAGAGTAAAAACCACACAAAAAACGTCCTAAAGAAACCAATTCAATAGATAATTTATGATTCCAATTTCTGAAATAAAAAACTGGTACACATGGTTTGGTCCCACAGTTTGGTAGGCCATGCACGAACTAGGTGAGATTCTAGTAAATCATCAGAGATAATTACATGATCTACAACATGTCTTGCACGACCATCCACAACAACCATGCACCCCTCAAAAATTACCACCAAATTCCAATAACAAATTGAAACACCCAAACAAGACTATAGACCTTGAAAAAAATTGAGAACTAAGAACAAACTTTGAGAAAAGGTCATCCCATACCACCCTGGAAATTCATGTGTCAATCTGAATATGTGGTGGTGAAGCACTTACCCACAATTCACAACTTGGATTCCAACACACCTAACTCCAAAATACTGAAAATACCCAAAGGATAAGGGGTAAACCTCTTCTAATACCATTTTTCCATGACCAACATGTGGTGACCCTAAACCATTCACTCGAGTAGGTCCGTGAGATAGCCCATTTGGCATTCCTAATATCCACAGACTGAAACTAGTACTGGGCATCAAGAAAAGTAGTCAGGAACAATTTATCCCATAAAATAAAAGTCAAATAAATAGAAATAAACATTAAAAAATGGGTAAACACTAAAAACATAATTATTAAAGAAATATAACCAGCTAGTCATTACTCCATGTGACCCCATGGGTAACTACAGAACATTGAACCACGATCGCTCCCAGAGATATCCAAGACTAGAACGTTAAACTAAAAAGTAGGCATGAGCACAGAGATGCTCAATAGGAAATCCAAGGGATAACAACCCTCTATTCCCATTCCTTTAATAAAAAACTCAATCATGCTTGTTTGAAAATAATTCATATTAAAATAATGTTTTTCAATATTTTCAAAATCATGTAACAAGTTTACATATTTAGGTTAAACATTTCTCTTCCACTATGCGTTCAAAATAAAATCCAAGCATGCAATAAAAATACCAAAATTAATGGAAACAAACATTTATTAAGATATGGTTTTTAAAAATTAGAAATTATATGAGAAAAAAATTAAATTTAAAGTCACATAAAAAATAATGTCATAGATGAGAACCAAGGGAAATCCCTATTAGTAAATAACACATGTTAGACCCTAGAACCTAAAATCTCAGTGAAATGTAACCATAAAAATTATTTGTTCTCTTTCACGAGCGACTAGTAGGGAACATACCCATAAATTTGTGGTCCCCATCATCATCATCATAATAAATTAGTTATTATTGTAATAAGAAAAATGCAAAGTGAAACATGGTCCATTCCACTTATGATCAATATCGCACTAGTTCTAGTCCACCCAACAAGATACACGCGGTAACCAATGTGATCTATTTCAAATGGTGGCGAGGTTTAATCAAAAGAACATAAATGAACATAATACTTTATTTATCCAAAACACATTCAACCATTAACCACCATTATCCCTCTTTAAGAGAATTTCCCTTTTTATGTCATACAACATCCCATATGGTTCTTCATTTGGAACATATCAGAAATCACACATTTAACAAAAAAATCATGTTTCTAGAACAATGGGGCATTTCATAATAGATTTTTATCACATTCACAAATCATTTTCATTGTGCCAAATGGGCCTCATTACTCCACGAGAGAGACATTTATTTATAAAACATGTTTACCCAAAACCAATTTTGGAAGTTTATCTGGAAGTCCATAGAAATAAAACTTGCCATTACCCTCTTAAAACCAAATCAGATGAATGTCCACTTGTTTGTAGAAATACCCATTTCACATTCAAAACATAAATAAAAAACACTTCTCATGAATTAAAACCATTTATATATACATAAATATATAGGATATTCATTTCATATAAAAATAGAAAACACACTTTCAAAATAACACTAATAAATAAAGGAAATTGTAAATACAGATTAGGACAAAGGAAACCTACCTCAAAATGGAATCATGTCTTCCACATCTGCTCTATAAACATTCTAACTAAAATTTGTAGCTCCCTAACTAAGAATATGCACTCTTTTATACATGATGGGATAGCTACCCACTATGAACATATTAGCATGGCCCATGAACATGTATCAGAGGATCCTTATATGTATTCTTATACATATATAATAGTCACCAATCACCCGAGTATGCATTTTTATATATAATAATAGGCACACATGGTCCCATACATGTATATTCAATGAAATGGATGAATATTCACATAAATGGGGAACCTACATTTATATATTTACTTACCTATTCATAGAGAGGTGAGTCGCCCTTGGTCCAATGACTCAAAACCACTAAGAATTGTCCAACGTACTACGAAAAATTTTCTAGGGACCTTTTAAAAAATTAAAGACCTTAAATTAAACGGTGTTTCATCCAAGAAGTAGAAATTAGAATAAACTATATAGAAACACATACCTCAAGACATGCGGCTTTTGATTATGGAATACTAAGACTGCTACACCTACACCCATGTACATTTACATATATATATATATATATACCCTTTGATCCAAGAACATATTCCCCATTCCGTGAGAGAACCACGAAAAGCAGGATATGTATATATACATGCCTACTAAGGTATATAAATTTAGATCTTTTTCAGTCGAAGAGTCGATTCCACACCACTAAATACTGCAAAAACAAAAGTAATAAAAACAAAATAATTCAAATAAAACTAAATTAAATAAGGCAGCAACAGAAACCAAACCTCAAATGGTGACCTACAAATAGACATGGACCATATACACTTTTCAGCGGCTAGCGCACTACATGATAATTACTAAAAACCACAAAACCCATAAAGGTGGACACATAACTAGGTGATAAACCAACCAACAATATTATCCCTTACCTTGGGCGTCGAAAAAGAACCGAAATGAGATGAACCAACATGAAACTAACCAAAACTCGTCCGAAAAACCTAAAAGGGTGTCAAAAAGACTGAAAGCCTCAAATAAAAGATGTGTGAAACAAGTTACATCAACAAAAACTCACCTCAGGTCAATGACGGTGGACCAAAATGAAAAACCACCTCGCCTTCATCGGATGCTTCCAGGATATGAACTGAAGGGCCCCAAGAGACCATCTGCACCAACCCAGAATAGTAGAAAATCATAAATCAAAGACAACCCCAATACCTATGGTTCAGTTGAACTGTATGGGGTGCCATGGGGGAAGAAATGCAGAAGGAAATGGGGAGGAGAAGTGAGAGAGAAGTATACCTTAGAGTTTCAAAGAAATAATCGAAGGAAACAAAAATGAAATCAAAGCATGAAGGAGTTCTGTGGAGGGGAGTTCGCACGATGAAGGGTAGTGCCCCCTTGGGCTGGTGAGCTACGATGTGGGTCGAACAATATAGGGGCGAGGGAGATTGGGGTGTTGGTGGTGGCTTTCCCGAAAGAGGTCGTAGGTAGGAGAATGGCTAAATGAAGGGGTGGTTACATGATGCAGGTGAATAAGGGGAGGGTGATATATGACATGAGGGGGAGGGGAATGGAGGAGGGAGAAATAATGAAAATTAGAAGAAAAATAACTAAAGAGAAAAAATAAGGAAATAAATAAATAAATTAAATAAGAAAAATAAGACCCACCTTACATAATAATAATAATAATAATATCCCAAAAAATGTTATAGGGATAAATAATATACAACGCACCAGGATGAGTTGCGACACCGATCTCCATGCAACGTTTGGGGAGAAAGCACCCATTCCTTCATCCTTATCATATATCATTATTTCGAATTTAGTCAATATTCATTTAATTTTACATAAAAGAAATAAATTAAAATTTGTAATTTGAGTTTAAATCATTAATATAACACTAATAATTCATGTCAATCTTTAAAATTTCTATATCACATTAAATAAATCAAATGATACTAATCTTAGTATTTTCATAATAATTTTATATGTTTTTTCAAATTGAAGAAATACTTCATTGGCGTGGCATAAAATTTTAAGGTCATTTTATAATTATTGATAATTAGAAATAAATTTCTTCAATGAAAATTATTTTAGTAATCTCAATATATACACTTATATTGATTTCTAATTTTTTTCTCTTTTTGGATAAATGCGAGTCATTTCAAACTCAATGAGTGATGTTTTGAAAAGATTATTTGCATAAAATACTATATTTGTAATTTTCATGGACCAGTGTCTGTTAGACAAATAAATTAAATCCTATGATAATAAATATCCAATTCCCCTTATCCAATGAGAATTATAATGATACATTATGGGCATATCACTATGATATATACTAGATTAACTTTATTTACCCTTTAATGAGGTGTTAACATTTAGCATCTTTCTATATAAATTTGAAAAAAAGAAGGGTGAACCATTAACTAATTTTGAAATAATATATTAGAAAATATAGAATAAATTTACTAAAATTTTATTTCTATAGGTTTATGATCTTAATTTTAATATAATTATGAAAAAAACAAGACAATGTTTTTTAGAAATATATAAATTTGGATAACAAAAATATTGTTTATAATTATCTAATGACTAGAAAAATTTCAAACGAATTTCAAAACCATTTATTTTAAAAATTAATTTTTGAATTTAATTTAAATAATTAAATAGTTGTTTCTAATGTAATATATTATGAAAAAAATAAATTGAATGCATAAAAAAAATTCAAATAAATATTTCTTTTCATTTCAAATGTTATTTATTTTTATTTAATATTAATTGTTGACAATTGAATTATTTTAAAAATATGTAAACATACCTTTTCCATAATATAGTTTCTTATATTCATACTCACCAATCCAAAAACTAGTCAGTAACTATAATTTAATAGTAAATCACAGATTTTTTAAACCTGACATTACTGGTAATGTAATATGTTGTAGAAATTACATTTATTTAAAAAATATATCATAAAATATATTTTGGTTACATTATACACATAATATAATTAATTCAAACATCAAAATTTTCCACTATAATAAAATAATTATATATATGTTTGTTTCATTACATCCATGGGTTAAATGTAGCTTCAACATAATTGTGATTTCTCAAGAGAACATTCACCAGTTGAGTATTATTTCTCCATAATCGAATATCTCATTGATAAAATATTTATATTGGGATTTCCTAATAAAAATTATCATTTTATTATGGTATGATATATTTTTTTAGAACATGGGTTATATCATTTATGAACAACATCAAGAAAGATACATGGAACACATCATAAAAATGAATGATGTTTGGTGCACACTCTAAATGATAAAATACCATTTCTAAACATTTGGGAATCAAAAAAGAGATGATATTCCTACCTATCAAAATTAATATATTTTTGAGTCTCATACCGTTTTTCATCTCATTAACTGCTCTGATAGTTGTGCCTTAAAATTGAGTAACTCTTTTGGCTTGAAAAAAGGTATCTTTCTCGAGAAGTACCTTGGAGCCCCAATTTCCCATATTTCCCTTCACATCCACAATTTCGACCCCATTTTCTTTAGAAAAATGGAAATGGTGCTTAACTTGTAGAACTATTTCCTATCCATTGTTGGAAGAAGATATTTGGTTAATATCATCTTCTTTGAAACTCCAATACATGGACTCTCTGTTATCAAAGTTCCCAAAGGGGTAATACTCAATATGGAAAATATTTTTATTGGCTTCATCTACGACCCAACTTCTGAGGGAAGGAGGTATTGGGACTCTTGGCATAGGATGTATTGGCCAATCAGTGAAATCAGTATTAGAATTCGAAGTCTCGTATACGCCCTTTCTTGCATGCCTAAAAAAATGGAATGGGTGGTGCTGGAGAGGTGAACCTGCTGGGTGATGACCAAGCATGCTTGCTATGTTGGGGATGGGGTTGCAGGGGGTGGAAATCCTTTCTAGTGTGTGATTGTACCCCTCATGGATTCACTATGTCCTCACACCAAATGTATTTTTAGAACAATGGAGGTTTCCTACTAGCACGATAACTAGTGTGGGGAGATGATCAGGTATCCAAGAAACCCTGCGACTAATATATCCATGAGGGAGGCCAGCAACTACCTGTCTTTAATTAAAAATTTCCTTACCAAAGATCATATGTACTTGTTTTAACTCATCGACAAGGCCTTGATTTTGTACTGTTGTGTGTTCACCCCATCCTCCTCAGGATATTTCACTTCTATGGATTGTTGTTGGGTTTATGCCATGCATTCTGGTGAAGATAAATGGAGTGAGCATATTTGGGAAAATTCCATTCCCACAAAATTTATCTTTCATTCTTGGAGAATCCGTAATATAGTAAGGCCCAAAATGGCGAATATAACATGCTATGTCATGAGTATGGTATCCCACTATGATTGCTGCTAGAGGAACCATGAGGAAATCTCAAACAATTTTTCCTTTCAGAGAGTTTTGGAAAAAATAGGTTTGGGACTGTTTTGGTGCTTTCCCTAGCTTATCTATCTCATATATGGAGGACCATCCCATTCATTCTCATTGGTTCCATTGATCTAGAGATCAAGGTCTAGAGAATAGAGCCAACTCTCTGGTTTTTCACGCATGATGTTGGAGAAAGTGGGAGGCACGCAATAGATATCTTCATGAGGGTGAGTCCTTGTCTATGTGAGCGATCATTATTTGAACAAAAAACCTCCTCATTGATATGGTCAGGGATCTCAACATCTAGAAGGAGGATCTTACTCTGCAATGGATTCTTCCCACACAACTCAATACTCTTTCAGTCACTAACCCCCTCTTGGGTAATTGGGTCAGAAGACATCCTCTGTTGTGGGGCTTCAAAATAAATATAGAAGGGTCCTGGATCGCACGAACTATGCGTGGAGAGGGGATCATTTGTATCTCTTTTGGATCAGCCATATTGGCCTTCTCCTGTTGTTTGATCCATGTATCTTCTCTTATAGTTTAGGATAATGCCATGCTGGTGGGATATACTACGTGTCGACAATGGAGGCTAATCCCGGTGGAGGATGAAAAAGATTCTATGCTTGCATTGAATGCACTCCCAGGACTCGGTGATGTTCCATGGCTATTTGAATATGAAATTTGTAAATTCCGCAATATTATAAACAATGGAACCATGGCTTCCCACACATGGAGAGAGGAAAATAGTGTAGTAGATTTCCAAGTATCATGTGACTTTCTAGACTCGGAGTGCTTATTTCTTCATGATATTAAAACCCTATCCTTTGAAGGTAATACAATATTTACGGAAGATTCCCTCAGGCTTCACCATTATAGACCCCCCATATTCATGTTTAGCCCAACCTTCTCCTATGGGCCTTCGTGTAATATACTTTTCCCCTCTGATTTAAAAAATTGCATGATGATGATGATGTAGTCACATTAAAAATAATATAACTCACTAGATCTGGTCCTACTAGATTTCATTCACTAACATCTCTACCTAATGACTTTTTACCCCATATTTTAACTAAATAACCGTTTATCTATAATTTTAAAGCATGTAATGTTTTTGGGTGATGTTTGTGCAGGTTTGAAGATCATTTTCCATGTTTTTAGGGAATTTAAAGAAATTTATCTTTTGATAATGGTTAATAGAAACCGTAATAATCCTACTAAAAACTATAAAATGTGAGATAGAGGTTTCAGGGATGATTCACGGGTTGGCGCATGGATTTTCCAAACAATGAGGCCACCTAAGTGTAACCATGAAAAGTGTAACACATTGATAAATAAAGGTGGAAGATGGTTTGTCTAACTATGTGATCCAACTATGCAAGGGTAGTTTAGAGGCATAATCTAGTGTGCAATTGGAATAAGGTTCTCTTAGTAGTGTGAACCAACCATGCATGGGTTAACTCTACATCCAAAAAACTGGATATCATGCATATTTGACTCTAAGACACTAATTTTTCATCCATTTGATCCCTAAATATGTTTTTGTTCCTCCCATAGACCGTTGAGACCATCCCCATTGATCAGGAAGTGATCTAATTTCGACTTTTTGTGAGTTTAAATCCATAATTATTGGTATGTCCTTGTCCATAAAGTTTTTACTTATTTCTTCCTTGCGTACCACTCTTAGAGTAAGAGATTATAGAGTTTGGGATTGATATATGATATTTTATGATAATCATGGTGATATTTGGTATTTTTATTTTATGTAAATTTATCTATTGTGGGTTTTGGATATTTTACATGATTCTGTTGAAGAAATCTGGGTTTTCCTCGTTCTCACCATAGTTTCCGATGTAAGTGGATTCACTCTCAACTCCTATAATTATAAACTGATACAATATTTTATTATTTAAATAATTTCATTAAATGTATTGTAATTTTTATGTGGAAATAATTGAAAAAAAATCATTATTGATGGTTTGGGATATTTTTGAAATTTTTTTGGTGAAATGAAGTTACTAATGGATTTTAAAATGTGGATTTTTTGATTCATTGACAATGGATGAATTGAATTTTTTTCATGAAAAGTGAAAGTTTTTTTGAAATGTATTTAATTGGTTTCATTGTCATGGGTCTGGAATACGCAGGTTTGTGTGAGTTCATGTTTTTGATGTAACCCCTAATAAGGGGTATGCACCATTGGTGTAAAATGGATGTGAGCCTATATAAGGGGAATGTGTCATTGGGGAACAAGGAGATTCTCTACTTAGTGGATACTTGGTCGATGGAGGATAAATTGATCATGAGTATGGAATTATCATTAAATCATGCCTATATGTGTGTGCATATGAATCATAGAATGAGTATTCAAAAATGGAATGTGAAGCAGTTTAAAGAGTTGTTGGGTTTTTTTCCTTCAAAATTGTTTCATTATGGAAATTGAATTACATTTTGGTAAAAAAATGAAAATATATTTTGATTTGTATTATATAGATGTATTATATAAATGTTATATCATAGACTATCCTATAGATATGAGTAAGGAAGTCATTTAAAAAAAACATATGGGGTTTCATTACTCACTCCATGATTTGACACATTGGTGATTTTGCAGATATTTTATTCCAGTACATAGTTAAAATAAAATTATCTTGTTTATCTTTTAGTGCATATTTATACATGGGGGAATATATTTTGGAGTGGGAGAATGAATATGGTTGGTATATATGAAGATGTTTCATTAGATATTTCGATATATTTTTTGGTTTTCCACATTGGTACTCTGATATTGGCCATGTAATTTTTTATTTTTTTTCTTGAGTTGGATTACATTATTATTATGAATCATATTGAGTTTATAGTTATGATATAATTTAATTTCTATATTCAAAATTAATAATTGACCCCCAACAGTTTATGAAACCCTTGGAATTTATTTCAATCCCATGTAAGCATAGGGATGCATCTAAATTCCTAGTAACAATTATGCCTCCTCCCAAGCCAATGAGGAGGGGCGGTATGTTACAAATGGGTATATAAGTGTTCTGGAGACATGTATTAGAGTTTTAATTTCATAATTGTGGGTTTATCCAATGATAAGTTCATGGAATTCATTCATATAAATGACTTACTATTTGGATTCAATATTTAATTTTGAGCAATGATTTACCATTGGGTGAAAAAAGTATTGATTTTTGAAAATGTTTATACTATTTTAAAATATAATTTTTGAAAATGGAATAATAGAAATATTTTGAAAATGTATTTTTTTTCAAAGAAATGTAGAATTTCAGAAAATGGTTGAAAATGGATGTGCTAATTGAAAATAATTTTAGTGATATTTTTGATGTGGTAGAATTTGAAATCATTAAGAATTCAGTTTATAGATAGCATGTATTATGGAGTTAGTTTGTTTTATTAAAAATAGAACCTAATAGGCCAAGAAGAAACCAAATAGATGATGTTGTTGAGTATACAGTTGGATCACAACTGTATGTGAACCAATAACCACTTAAGAGTATCGTCCCTTGTTTATAATTTGTTAAC
The DNA here is from genome assembly GCA_963277665.1 of Viscum album. Classification (NCBI taxonomy): domain Eukaryota; kingdom Viridiplantae; phylum Streptophyta; class Magnoliopsida; order Santalales; family Viscaceae; genus Viscum; species Viscum album. Next base: position 2,023,622,082 of record OY728127.1, read on the forward strand.
AGAGGGAATAGGAGGGACGAACCAAGGTAAGTGGATCATATCATACAGTTCCTAAATAATAATCCAATGATATTTTGAGGTCATTAAAAACCACATAAGGTAGAGGTGTTGTGAATAAAAAGAATAGAAAATTTTATTCCATTAGAACACTAGATCAGCTAAAAATAATGTTTTCTATGTATATGATCGAGGATTTAGCATGCTAGTGGTGGGATTTAGTAGTTAATGATAAATTAGATCCATGAATTACATGGGAGGATTTGGGAGAATTGTTCCACAAATAATTCTTTGGTCACATGTTCTTGATTGCAAGAAAGACATTTTTTAACTAGATGCTGTAAAATATTTATGTGAGAAAATATGTGGTTAAATTTATAAATTTAGACTATTTTTTAGTTGCAGTATATGAAAGATAGTATTAGAATGATTTTTTTATTAATTTGGGATGAGGAAGGATACTAATTCAAGGATCTTCGTACTTTTTATAATAAATTATACTAATATGGTTAGAGGATAAATAATAGAATAAAGGGACATACCAGAAGTTATTGGTGGAGGGAGCATGTTAATACCAGAAGGAAAGGGTTGGATATATAATATTTGGAGAAAGTAGAAGAGGGACACATTTTTTCAATTTAGTGTAATGGCTCAGAATCAGATGAATGGATTTTTGAATCTTAATCCAATACCCAAGAGAAATGTGGGATTTTTTATACGAGGTTGCTTTAGCCACTAGAAATAAGAATTTACAACACCACCGAGAGCATGCCATAATTGAAATTAGATGGGGAACCTTAAATGCTATTATCATAGGGCTCTAAGGTCAGATGTTTTGGATAGTTATCATGTTTCACAAACATATTATGCTAAAACATTATAAGGTAAATATAATATATCTCATCAATAAATAAAAGATATTATTTTTTATTCTAGAAATACTCTAAATCCATTAAAAGGGAAATATCATCCGAGAAATAAGGAAAAAAGTGATATGAGTAAGAAATTATATAAGGATGATCCAGTTATTGTGGATGATCATTCTAAATCATCGACTATACGCGATATTATTATTTTTAATTATAAAATTATGCATTATCTTTTTAAATTTGGTGAATCCCCTTCATTTATTGATTCTTGTGATATTTTTTCGTGGATTCTTTGTTGAGAGGATACCTTCAATATTTAATCCTAAAAACCCACTTAGTCATTGAAAATATTTAGCCTTTATATGTGAATAATGTTCCATAACTGTTGATGGAGTTGATTTGATGCAGGTTTCTTATAAAATTTATAAGGATGTAATGAAATATTATTTGGTATTGATTGGATGAAAATTCTCAAGGCTAAAACTGATTATTATACATGAAATGTCAGTTTTATGATTGATGATGGTGTCAATAATCTCTTTAAAGAAAACCAGAATGAAAATTTAGCTAAAAGAGACTTGTTGGACCCATAATTTAGAATGATCTCATACCAATTTCCATCTTTTTAATTAGAATCAGTCGAATATATATAAAATTTTGGTTTTTGAGATATATTTTCATTGTTTTAGAATCTTTTTATACAATATTTATCAGTGTTCCCACCTATAAGTATAGTGGAGATTATTATTGATCTCCCCCAGGTACAAATCCAATATCAATTAGTTATTATCGAATGGATCCAAAATATTAGTTGGATTTTAAAGTGCATTTGGATGTTCTAGGTAGTTAAGGGTTCATTTGGTCGAACACATCTCTGTTGGAAGTACTGATATTTTTTGTCAAAAATGGGTATGGAACCCTTTAGTTGTGTTTGGATTATCAAAATATTTTCCATGTTACGATAATGTAATTTTATCCACTTCCACTCATTTATTATCAATTTAATAAATTTATGGGAGTCTCGGGGTTCTCTAAATTTTTCTTGTGATTACGATACTACCAATTGAAAGTTTAGAAGGAGGATATTCTGTAGACTTATATCAAATATATATTTTTCCATTATGAGTATGTGTATTTTTCTTTTGGGCATAAAATGTTCCATAATCCTTTATGGAACTGATGAATTAGATATTTTATATTTTTTTGGATTATTTAATGGAATTTTTTGTGGATAATATACTAGTTTATTCTAGGACATGTGTTGATTAGGATCAACACTTGCAGACATTGTTGAGAATTTTATGGGATCATCATATGAATTCAAAATTTTAAATGTGTTGTTTTTACATACAAGAGGTATATTTCCTTAGGAATTTGGATAAAAAAATATAAATGATTTTTTACCATTGAAACATAAAATTAATGTCCTTGAGATATGTAGTTTGCTGGGTATTTCTCATTATTATAAAAAAACATTTCTTGTTTTCTCAAGAATAGTATCACCAAAGACTTCATTTACCAGAAATTTTTTTTTAATTCTAATAGAGAGAGTAATGTTATAATTACTTTCAAGAGGTAATAGTTTCCCATACATCATCACAAAAATATATTTTTCTAGAATTAGGATAATAGTGCATGGTGTATTTTTTTTCCTCAGGAGCTAGTTTGGGATGTTTTCTGACATAAGGATATCATGTTTTTTTCTTATGTCTCATGAATATTAAAACTTACTTAGAATAAATAACCAAAATATTATTTGTAGTTTTCCTGTAAATTTAATTCCTTGAAAACGTTGCATTATTACATATTTGGTGAGAAATTTAGAGTGTTTATAGATCATTAGATTTTGTAAACTATTTTCACATGTAGGTATTTGAATCCGAGACAAAGGAAATGGATGAAGTATATTCAAAATTTCAATATTGATTTTATTTACATACTAGGTAAAGGATATTTTTTGTAAGAAGCACGAATCATAAATTCATATGGTCAGTTGAAAAAATAGGCTTTATATTAGTGGTCGTTGATATATGTGATAGTTAAAATTAACATAGAATGCGAAGGCTGATGTGAAGTTGTTGTTTTATATACAATTATTTTTATTAATTATTTGGTGGAGATTGTTAAATAGGAAAAAACATCCAATTTAGAAAGTTTTTCTATGACATAAAAACTAAATGTTAGGGAGACCATTGTGGAATGGAAGTAATATGTATGTCTAGTTTTGTGGTGTCGCAATTGGTCAGTCATACCTTTTGTTTTTCAAGATCAAAATATCCTTTCTTAGAACGATTTGATATGGTTGTTCATCCTAGTTTATAGATGATTTATAAGGCAATAAAACATTATTTTTAATGGGATGGCATGAAAATAATGGTTGATGAGTTATTTTTGAGATTCATAACTTTCCTGTATGTTTGTGAAATGAATTAGGGAAAAATAGAAACGTTGTAGTAATTACCTCTTCTTGATAGTAAATGGGAGATGATAAACATGTATTATTTAGCAGGTCACCCAATAATGGTTCTGAAACTTTATTCTAATGGGTAATAGTGGATAAGCATATAATGTTGTCTCATTTAATCCATATTCATCAATATCTTATTGTAGACTACTTTTCCAAAATCTATATTGAAGAAGTTTTTAAGAGACATGGCATACTAGTTTCAATAGTGTTAAAAAGAGATCCTAGGATTAGTTTTTGTTTCTTGAAATCCCTACATAAATTCATTGGGAATCAGTTGTCTATGAACACGGTGTATCATCCTAACATGGATAGGAAATCTTAAAGGATGATAAAACCATTTGAATACATGATTCATGCTTGTGTAATGGATTTTGGTGTCTCTTATGAAGAGAATGTACCATTATATGAGTTCTTGTTTAACAACAATTATTATTCCTCGATACATATGGATCCTTTGAAGCATTTCATGGGTTCCCTTTTCAGTCTCAACATTTTTTCACTAAATAGGTGTGCCATCCCTGGTTGGACCATGCCATGATTAAGATAAAACAATGATGATTCAGTCGATCATAAATTAATTGGAGACGGCTCAGAGTTGTCAGAAATTGTATGTGGATAATCATTGATGTCTTTGTCATTATAAGTGAGTGAACATGTGTTCTTGAGAATTTCTCTAAGGATTGTGAATCATTTTTCAGGAAATAGGTTGACTTATCATCTCTACGCAAAGTCCCTTTTGAGATATATAAACTTGTTGGTGGGGTGGAATATCAGTTGGAACTTACACCATGGATCAGTGTAGTGAATAATTTTTTTCATGTATCTAACTTGAAAACATATCACACTAATCCTAACTATGTGATTCGATGGGATCACATTGACCAATAGATGAAACATCTATGGTTGATATGTCTGTATGGACTATGGATAGTTAAGAGAAATTATTTTGTGGGAAAACCATTGGTCTAGTGTGGGTTTGTGGTGACATGGTCATATTTACGAATAAATATGGGAAAAGAATAAATAAATGAACAATAAATGACCCAAAATATTTTAATAGTATGGTTGTTTTATGCATTACAATGATGAAAAAGACAATTGTGAGGAGAATGTATAACCCCTATTTTCATTTATTTAACCATTTCATTATTCGTTTCACATATATAATGTGTTTGGGTGATGGTTGGGATGGTTTGGAGAACATTTGACAAGTTTTTTGTTATTTTTAATGAGGTTCACGGGTTGACCACTGTTAGTAGAAAATGCTAAACTCCTATAAGAAAACATGCAGGAAAAGGAAAAGGTATCTAGGACGGATCACAGTTAGGCACATTATTTTTCCAAACTATACAGTCACCTAGAAGTAATCATGGATTGTTTAAGAGAGGGAAAACACATTTGGTGCTTGGTTATTCAAAATATTTTTGCCACCCATATGATGGGTGTTTAGAGGTAGAGGTTGTTGCATAGTTGGCACACATTTTTACTAACCATGATACCCAACCATGCACCACATAAATTTAGTTCCCAAAAATGTGGATCTAACTCAGATTTGATTCCAAACCACATTTTCCTCTATTTCAATCCTAAACCAATTTTTCATCCTCCTAAAAGCTAGGGAGACATTCCCCTTCGATATAGAAAAGTTCCATTGGATAAACATGGCATGTTAAAGTACAATTTTCTTTGTTAGTATCTATTCTTAATGGTTTTCCTTAGATATAATTTTAATACATCTCTTAGATTCAATGATATAGTCCATTGGGGATATATTTATTATATTTGATTTTCAATCATGATGTGATTTGTTTCTTTATGTTAGTGAATGTGATCTAAGGCTGTTTTTGGAGATTCGACCTTGTTTTTTTAAAAAATTCTTCTCATTCTTTATATTCGTTACATTTTTTTGAGGTTGGTGACATCGCTCTCGGATCCTATTATTATAACTTGAATGATTATATTCAAATTGATTGAAATTCAGGAAAATGTCTGTGAATTTGATTTGAAAATCTTGGTAAAAATCATAATTAATGATTGATAGTGAATTTTTTGAAATTTGTTGTGTTTAATGCACTTACAATATAGATTTTAATATGATGGTTCTAAAATTTGGAATTATTTGATTCATGGGAATTGTATTCATTGAATTATTTTCAATAAATGGGATGATTTATTAAAATAGATTGAAATGGTTGGTTGGGAATGGTTTTGGAATACATGCATTGGTGTAATATCAGGAATTTGAGGTTACCCTAAAAAAAGGAAATATGGCATTCCATTAAAATAGATGTGACCCTGGATAAGTGGTGTGTTTCCTTAGGGAACAAAGAGATTGTCCACTTAGTGATCACATAGTTGATAGATGAGAAACTGACCATGATTATGGAAATTTCACCAAAGAATACATGTGTGGTAGTGTGTGTGAATAAAATATTATGTATGCAAAAAAATTATTGTTAGGTGGTTTAAATATTAGTTTGGTTTATTTACTACAAACTATTTCTATATGTAAATGATTTATATTTTGGAAAAAAACTAAAATATTTTAAATTTTCATAAATAAATTTCATTATATAAATGATATAAATAGTTCCATCCAATTGGTGTAATTAGGGAAGTCATTTATGGAAAACCAACTTTGATGCATTACTCACCCCTTACATTTTCACATTATTGAGTTTGAATATTTTTTTTTTGAGAAACATGTAAAGGTAAAGTATCTCATTTTCTTATTTGTACATCTCGATACATTGGGGAATAGGTTTTGGAGTGGGATAATGTAGAAGGTTGTGAGATATAGAGATGTTTATTTGGATTATTTGAGCATTTCAGTATATTCTTCCACGTTGGTACATTGATATTGTGTATATTATTTTTTTTGTTTTCCTTTTTCAAACTTGAGTTTTATTACATTTTTATCATTCATCATATAATGGTATTGGTTATTATATTTTTGTATGTTGTTTTTTTATTCAAAATGAAAAATTAGGTCCCAATATTTTATTAAAACCATGGAATTTATTTTTATCCCCTGAAATGTTGTGTATGTCACCTAATTCCTAGTAGAAATTCCACCAAGAACCAAGCCAATGTTGTGGTGTAAGATGTTTGAATGTTAAATTTGAACACTTATTTTTATACATGAATTCATAAGGAGTGATCTGAATGACTGTGTTATTGCCACTATTGTGTAAAAAACTGAACTAGAGGAATTTTTTCATCTTAAAATTGAATTAGATACACTAAATCATAATGTCATCATATCCTCAAAAGTTTTAATTCTTCTCATAGTCTTACTATATATCTGAGGATAATATAATATAATGACACTAAACTGGTGTATCAAGATCCTACTGAAGACATTTCTTGATAAGTATTATAAAAATATATTCTTGGTTAGATAGAATACAACTTCAAACTCTATAAAACCTTACCATATCGTTAATATAAATTAAATCACATTAATCCAAAGAGAAATAGTAATAAATGTAAATGATGTATTCTGATGTAATAAGGAAATAAACTACAACCAAATAATAATTGATCCATTTTTTAATGATTGGGGGAGTCCATTGAAAAAATATAAAGTAGTGTTTTCCAATTTGTATTTAGGTATGATTAATGGTTATAACATTTACTAAAGCTATTATATCTTAAACACTACGTGCTGAAATTGCAAGCATAATGATACATTCCTAACTATATGTATCTTTATGTTATCCTATTATAATTTTTTTTTTTCAGATCTCTAAAAATATTTCCACTTCCATAAATAACAGATAAAGGTAGAATGTGAGCTTCATAAAAAATACCCTTTATCAAATATTCTATGGAAAGAACCAATTCAAGGTTCATAACCTTATCATTCCCACAAAATCAAGGTTAAACTAACATAAATTTATATCCTTTTTATGTAGTTTAATATCATCCTTCAGTACCAATCTAATTTTCCAATGGATATATGGTTGAAAATTAATTTTACAAAGTCATGATTTCCTCACTTCCATAAATATTTCATGATTAATCATTTGTAAATATTAAAATATAGGATATAGTTTTATTCATATAATGTAAAATATTGATTGATACCATGATTATAAAACACCTTGAACCTTATTTTATTAATCAATTTAGTATTGTTTTAGGATTTTATAATCAATAATTATCTCAAACTGTCTTTTTAGCATATATTAGACACTTTCTGTGTGAAAATATGCTTTAAAAATAATTATTGAATGTATATCAGACCATTTTCCAAAAATATCATTACATGATATCATTACATAAAAAATTACAGAAACATACACCAAATCATGACATAGGATAATTTTTTAATGAAACATCCATTGTCAATAGAGATAAGATATTTTTTTAGAATGTATCCCAATACCTTTTTTTATACCTCACTATATATTAAAAATTCTACATCACTAAAGTGTTACATAAGATTATGTGCACTAATTATCCTTAAATTATGTCACATGAAATTTTATTCAAATTCATTTATCTAAAATAATGTTTCATTCTTCAGAGTTATCATGATTATTACGTAAGTTATTCCTAAAAAATTCATCAATAAGAATTGATAATATCCTTCCAAAATAAGAAAAATACTGATATAAATCATACTTGTTGTTATATTCATTCATTCAATAACTCCATTAATTTATGGATATATTGATATGCACTAACATGAGATTATATAACCCATGAAATAATATTTAAAAAGATAAAATTCACACATGGTAAATTTTTCATAAAAAATATCCTTCATCAATGTATTTTAAAAAAAATCACAATTGAAATTCATGATCATACCTAATAACTAAATTCACCAGAATTTCATCTATATAGTCTTCCAAAAACTGAAGAAGGTAATATCTCAAAAATCTATAAATTAATATCATGATGATATAGGGTGAATTTGTAAGAAAAAATGGCATCGTAATAAATTCATTGTTCCTAAAACACTTGTTTAATGATATATTTGGTTTATCCTTCATCTTCGATACTAACTCATCATAATTATAGGTACCCTTGATCATCTAATGAATTGTTAGATTAATAGTAATATAATCATCATTGGATTAATAATATGTTACTAATCCTAGGACCATCCATTAAAAGTCCAAAAATATTGGATCCCTTTTAATCCCCACCATGGATAGGATTGCAGGATCCATTCTACTCGGAGTATCTGGCATGATGTTCATCTTCCTTGGATGTTGATATATTGATCAATAATAATCATTGATCTTATATAACTACCTTCATTTTATCCTTTTGTTAATATGTTCCCATGGATTTTATGATCCATATATCAAAATAATACTTCTCCTAAAAGAGAAAATGTCTCTAAATCATTAATTTGAAGATAACATATGCTAATTACATATCATACATTGGGTTGTTAGGCACATGAATCCTTAATTATATCGAGTCATAGGCTATAACATTTTTAAAGTACAGTATTAAAGAAACCAATACCTTCCTAGATTCATCAGCATTAATCACCTATCGATCCCCACTAGTACACATTGTGAGAGAAGTTATAGTGATTAACCTCTTCATCATATCTTCATGGGATTATATTCAACCACCAGTCCAGAAAAAATGACTCCCTAATGAGTAATCCTGGTTATTATTACTAAAAAATGAGATAAGTTTCACTCAAATCATTGATCGTACTAATCTAATGTAAAGAAACAATGGTTTTTTTTACCATAGATGTTGGCCTGATCTAATATATAGTTTCTACTATGTATAAGAATCCACGCCAATCCCATTGATTGTGGTAAAATGCCATAAAAAAGTTACTTAGGGTAACCAAATGTCCCTTTTATTATACCTTTAATATACATTTTCATTTTGAAAGGTTATCATTATATTAATTAAATTCCCCCCACATTACTCTCTTAATTTGCGGTACATAATAATATCATAAATAAAAAGAATTAAATTTATTTCAATGTAATTCATAAAAACTCAATTCATTACAACTATAATTATTATTGGTTCATTATTGTGTCTAAATGGAATTACTATGAACACATAGTTCTAATACATTATATGTAATGTTTTTTTGGGGATACCCTCTTTTTTCACCTTTACATGATAATATCCCGAATAAAGATCCACCTTTTTTAAGAACTCAACTCCACATAGTTGATCAAAAAAGTCATTAATCAATTTAAAATGATACTTATTATTAATAATTTTGTCATTGAAATAATTATAATAAATACAAGATATTATTTTCCCATATGTTTTCTTGAATATGTGAATTAGTGCACCTCATGGTAAAAGCACTCAGGGATATAAACCCTTTATATAGGTACCACTTTAATCATTTTTTCTTCTCCTCATGTAAACTAAGAAATTAATATACACGGTCATGGATATTGGAAAATATTTAGATATTAGCATGACTGAGAACTAAACCATGGGTCTAGGGAGATTATAATGAAATTCATCATGAAACATGTCATCAAATTCCACTACAATTGGCATGTAATCATCGTTGATATTTTCTTTAGTCTCTATCATTTGATCATGGTATCTTTCCACATGAGGAAATAATAACCTCGGATGAGATGTTGGTGCAAAACAATATTTATCCTATTACTTGAACATGTATATAATCAAAGAGTGATTTGCGATACAAATGGTGATTTCATTCTCTTAATAATTTATGCTATTATTATACATGTAGAGACAATAAATCTCCATAATAAATTTACTTTCCACCAGGGGTGTTTCATAAGGATCACTAGTTTGTTTATCCCCCAAATTTGGTCAATGTATTAGTTGTATGATTTGGATGAAAAAATTGACCCATTAGTTTTCCACACCGATAACCCGACTTCCTTGATTTGAGGCAGGGATTTAAGAGTTATATTAAATATGCATGACTTCAAAGAATACAAGTAAATATGTATAATAAGACTTCCATTCACAATTTTATTCTGTTACAAATCAATTATTCATCCAAAATTGAAATAGGGATGATAATTTATAAAATATTAAACACATCAGATTGGAGTCTATGGACACTAAATTCATAACTGATAAATGAAATATATTCGTTAACATAAGAATTTATAGGAATTTTTATGGAATCTGTGATATACTTCCCAAAATAACGTTTTATGAGAGTTATATATGCATAATAATTGTTTATAATGATCATGAGATTATACTGATCTATATATACTTGGAGTGTCAAATATAGTGACCTGTTATGTCCAATTTCATGCACCATGTGACGATAAATCCCAAATCAATGCTACCTTATCAGGGTTATTATCCCTTGTTAAAACTATGATATAGCCACAACTACATGTAGATTATTGAAATAGATGTATTTTATTAGTAACCAAATATTCTATTAATTTCTAATATAAGTATAGAAGTATACAAGGAGGATGGCAGAGCAAGGGGGAGAAAGGAGGTGGCCAGCCGCATCGATGATGATACTGGTTGGAAGAGTAAAGAAGGAACTGATCGATTTCATGATATTTTAGGGAATAATGAACATTTTTAAATTTCTTTATAGTCTAGATTAGTAATAAATACCATAAATGTTATGGTTGAGTTGAATGAAAACATTTCAGTGGTGGTGAAATCTGCATCCAATTTCACTTTCTCGGATTTTGACACACTGCCACCCAGAAGAATCATAAAAAAGGGAAGGATTATGAAAATATCATCTAACAAAGAGGGAGTTGAAGAATGATTGAAGATCTTAAATTAATAAATATTTTTGTGGGTTCTTATTACCAAATGTGATTTGTTTTTGTAAATTTAATGATTTTACCAAAAGGATTGCAGTGCTGAGGGGATTCAAGGACTACCGAATAACGACAATGGAAAAGGGATATTATTATATAATCTTCTCTAATGAGGAGTTAAAATGCAATGTAGGGAGATTCAGACCTCTCGCTACGAATCCTGTAATCATACAAATTAGTAAGTGGGATAAGATCTTTGATAAAAATAATGTAAGTGACTCTCATGTGCAGCTCTATATGCATATATGTTATTTGAACTAGTTGTATTGGCATCCAAGGATTCTATGGGATATATCCCCCTTGGTTTTAATTATTATTCATATGTATAAGAAATCATATAATCCGCATTTTGGACACTACACAAGAGTGTTGGATGACGTGGATATGTCCATCACATTAGTGGATTAAATAGTGATCACCATGAGAGATGACAACACGAAGCCTGAAATTCAATATGAGTGAATGCCAAAATTATGTATGATATGTGGACACATTGGTCATCTCTCTTATGAATTCAACATTGATAGGGAATATAAATTTTTCAATGAGAGAGGGCATGATGATGCCTCGTTTAGATGAAAGAATGTCAAGGACAAGGTTCTGCATTCTGAAATGGTTACCAAACCATCATATAGACCATCCCATGTTGACAGTGGTTTAGATCCAACACCTTCTTCAATCTAGATTAATGATCTTGTTAGAACTCCATTAATAGATTCAATTCAAGTTATGTTAGAACTAGAAAAAATTCAAGAGAATTCTTATGGATGTTTCCCCCCCTCTAATACTATCTCTAATTATGTGACACTTATATTTGTGGGAGGAATAGATGGCCTTGTTGATGTGAGTATGCATGCTTTAGGCATCACATTGGGTTCTTGCACATACTAAGGAGAAAACTATCATGTTGCAAGATGATACACCTTCACTGGTTGTGCATGAATATGTGGTTCCCATTCAACCAGAGGATGATTAGGAAATGTGTATGAATTATCCAAGTAAGACTATCGGTCCTCCTCATTTGTTTCCCCCTGTGGCAGTGACTTCCATGGAGGCAGGCTTACAAGGGGAGGGACTTCCTCCAAATATGAGTTCTTTCTCAGGGGTGGATGAAAAATTGAACCTATTAGGTACTAACACAAAAGAGTTTCATCTCAAAAATTAATGGTTAGTGCATTTTGGATGGGGGAAATTCATATGTGGTGATGAAAAGAAAGATGTATCTCCACCCACAAGATGTACTCTGGATAGTCCCTTCATGTAGGCTAAACCGAGTAAGGTTGTGAAAAGGTCACCTCATAAGACTAGTGACCCAAGTCACATACTGTCTAGTAATAAGGTTTCTTCTCTAAATATAACTTTTCAGTCTGACGATACGGATGACTCTCAGCCAGATTCATAGGTCATCCCCACTTCTAGTATTCTAATCAAAGAACATTGTGATGATCCAACTAGAATTGATTAGGATGGTTATAAAAGTGATATTGTATAGAAAGTAACCACTAATTTAAAATATAAAAGGTATATTGGAAGAAAATTAAGGGGCCCAATGACTATTATAAATGAGAAAAGGCCCCTGGAAAGGAGAAAAACACTTCCTCGATGATGATTTTTTATTGGAACTGTCAACGGCTTGGGAACACCCCAACGACCAGGGCCCTTAGTCATTATATTGTGGCATACAATCCTATGATGATTGGTATTAAAAATCATAAAATGACCTTTGAAAATTATATGGATGTCAAATGGAATTCCATTGGTTACCTATTTATATCCCAGAATCTGCATGTTCTCAATATGGACCACCTTTGGGTTTTTATGCTTGATATTTTACTGTTAAACTAATCTATTAGGAATCCACAATGGATCGTGGTCTCATGACGCAGTCTAGGATATATCTTTGAGGGTAAATTTTTTATGCCTCCCCATCATATACATGAATAGTGTATCTTTGGAGTGATATTGAAGCCTTTTTTGGACCAACATTAAATAAATGGGTGATACTGGGTGAATACGACACTGTCTTGAGGCCTAACGAAAAAATATGATTGAACATCAATTAGGTGGAATCTTTGGATTTCTCCTCATTTATTGATCAATTTCATCTTTCATAAAAACCAATTTCATGGGCTCCATTTACCTTTAGAATTTACACTATTAATGGAAGATAGTTAAGTAAACTTGACATATGTCTTATTCTGGTGAATGATGAGAATTTTGACTCTGGCATTTCTGGTAACACTGTAATGAAGCCTCACTCGGATCACAACCCTATTTTGATTAATATATCGTTCCAAATATTCAATCATGTCCATATTCCCTTTCATTTTAAAAATGGGTGGTTTCTGACTCATGGATACAGGGAAGTCATTATTAAGTCTTGAAAGATTGAATTTCAAGGTAACCAACATCATATTCTTGTTATTAAGCACAAGAATGTAAAAAGACCCCTACGGGAGTCATTCAAGACATCGTTCTATAAAATTTATAGTGATATTAATGACACTGAAGAGTAATTTTCTAGTTATCAGATTATAAATCAGAACCTTTGAATCTCCTCATATGAATAAATTCAATCTCTTTCAAGGATTGATGACCTTTTAACTGTTAAAGAAATTATAGATCGTAATAATTTGAACGTAAATTGGCTGAATGACAGTGATAGGAACTCCAAATTTTTTCATTGGATACACAAGTAAAAAATAATTATGTCATAATTACAGGACATTAAAATTTAATGATGTCTTTTCACCTCTGAAAGTGAGATTTCGAATGCAGTATTATGTACTTCATTGGTCATTATTCTGACAATGGCATGAACAACACCCAAGATATGATTGATAATATTTCGCCTTATATTAAGGAGAATGAAAATCTTGTTCATACAAAGGTTCCCTCAACGTATGAAATTAAGGAATCTATCTTCTCTATTGACATGGAAAGTACAGATAGACCAAATGGATTCACCAAAATTTTCAATATGTTTTAATGGGATATTTTGCAAGATGACATGGTTTGTACAATAAGGGACTTTTTCACACAGGGTTACTTGTCTTTTATTTGAACTATAACCTCATTACCATGATTCATAAGAAGGATAATTCAATTGATATTAAAGACTTCAGGCCGGTTTCAATTGATAATACCACCAGAAAAATAATTATAAAATTATGATGACCATTTTGGGTGGTTTAATCAAGGTTCACATCTCGCCTAATCACTATGGGTTTATTCCTGGTAGGAACATCCATAATTGTTATTTAACTACATTAGAAAGAATCATCATGTTCAAAATGATGGAAAATTATGACAACTTTTCCCTCAAAAATTTATATTTCCAATTCTTTTGACACCGTAAAGTGGATCTTACTTATAGATGTTCTCAAGAGGTTTGATTTCTCAAGTGTTTTCATAATCCTTATCTGTGTTACTCTTACATCTTCAAGGATATCTATTTTAATTAATGGATAACCCAAGGGATATTTTTAATGTACTCATGGCGTTAGACAAAGTGATCTGCTTTCTGGGATTTTATTTTCCATAGATGAATAATATATGAGTATATGTTTTACTAAGCACACTAAAATTCGTATTTTAAAATAAATCAATTATATCAGGTATAATTATTTCCCATATCACATATTATACGTGGATGATATTCTGATTTTAGTCGAAGCCTCAAATAAATCGATCTCTATTATCCAATATTTCTCCCCATACTTTGAGGTTGTTTCTAAATAGTATATAAATTTGATCAAATCCTTCATTTATCATAGTGATGGGATCACTGTTGGTAAAAAAATAGGATCACTATGTCCCCTGGAGTCTAGAAAGGGTATCTCCCATTAATTTATCTTAGAGTTAAAATTTTATGTGGCATGATACATAAGAAGGAGCTTAACGGAATTTACACTGGAATCAATAATCATATGTCTAAATGGAAGGGTAATGACCTATATCTTTTTAGAGGGAGTGCCTCAGTAACATGGTGATCACCTCAATATTTGTTTAATACTTCTCACTATATAAATGAGAAATCAATCTTCCTAATGAAATTAGTGCATGGTGAGGAATTTCATAAGGACATTCTATATTAATGAATGAATTTTGATAGAAGTTGGTTGAAAGGATTGCATTAATCTTATTGAGTTTGGTGGTCTTAGAATCAAAGATATTAAGATATACAATGAGGTTCTTATTAATAAGTTCACACGGAACCTTTTAAACTATAATGATTCATCTCTGGATTTTATTTCATGCAGGTTCAAATTGAATCTTATTAATGGTTACCCCAATTATTTATTCTCACCTATATGGACTTCCCTTCGATAATCATTCAATAAAATTATTCAGAATTCTGAATGGATTGTGTGTTAAAAATATAGCCTCAACTATTGGAACAATCCTTGGATGGAAAAACCATTGTATACTGGAGATATCCCCACCAATATGCTTGACATGGTTGTAAGAGACTTTCCTGATCATCTCCATGGACTAGATATCATTGTTACTCCTCATGAAAGCCTTGAAATACATAATTACTATTTAATGGATAATGATATAGTCATATTGAATCCCAACAGGAATAGACACTTTAATCTCAAAGTGTAATACAATATTCAACATTCTAGCTCCACCCAACCACCTTCCTGGTTACATAAATTCAATGTACCATTTGTACAGCCCTTCTGGATCATTTTTCTCTAGAGAATGTGGATGAACAGTTTTCCCATCCATGATCAACTAAGAATGACTAGTTAATGAATCCTTTAGGCCTTCTATGTGTTCCTGAATGAAGTTAAAACTATGAAGAACCTCTTCATTTGTTTACCTTTTTCCCATAAGCTATAGAAATATATTGGTGGAATCTTAAACATGGACTTATGTTCACTACCTCTTCTAGTCTGGTCAGATTATGCAGGTCTAGAACATGATTCATGGTTACCACAACTACAGTCTTTCAAGATATGTAGATATCTCAAAACATCCCCTATTTTACAGTACGGATCCTTCATTTCATGAAAGTGAAAATCATGTACACCATAAAATACATGCTGCCAATTCCACTTAGAATTTCTTCACGGATAATAAATTTATAGCTTTAAATGCACTGTGGATGTTGAGAATTTCAGGTAAACTAAAAGGGCCATTGGTGGTTAAGTTCATACGTTGGATTCCTCATATTTTTCAATGTATTAATTTTAATGTTGATGGATATGAATCTAGAACATCAAGAAGATTGGGATGTAGAGGTGTCTTCCACACGTATCGTGGCTTCATCAAGGGATGCTTTCAATGGTTTATTAGGATGTCAATTCCATATGATGTAGATCTGCCGGACTTTATTTATGTTGTTAAGCATGCTGTCTTTCGTAGACAGAATCATGTCTGGATTATATAAGACTCCGAACTTGATGTAAAAGATCTCAAGTTAAGGACCTGAGATATTCCATGGAGAATTATTCCTCACTAGATTGGATATCCTAATCAGGTAAAGCATCTCAACTTTAGGATCACTCATTCCTATAGGGTGTCCCATCATGTGGTTAATTCCTTGTCAAAGAAGGAAGTCACAAAAATGACAAGCATGTTGTCCTTTGGAACTCTTGAGTTTTTTACATCTTTGGTGGAGGCTGATATAAGGGGAGTGTCTCATTCTCGACTATGTAAAACCCATTTCTCTACTTGAACTTTTTAGTTTTACTTTTTCATTCATATTTTATGGGGACAGTTTAAGAAGATCTGAATTTTCATATATTAATTACTAATATAGTGGTATGTATTGCTATTTTTATTTTTATATATAAGGATTTAACTAGAAATTTATAATCTAATTTCCTAAAAATTATAGGAATTGACTCTAATATCAACTATGACAAAACAATTTTTATTATAAATTAATTCAAGAATTGTTACTGGATGATATAATTAATATATATAAAAATATCAGGATTCCTACTATATTTTGGATATTTGGTTCATAAAATATTAATTTGAGAAATGGGTGCAAAATCATTATTTAATATGTTCAAATCATGGATTTATAGATATTGGATACTCTTAATCTAAAAGGGATAACCTAGGAATGTACATAAGAAAGGGGTGATATATAATGTAGAATATGAGGGATATAAAGGTCATTCAAGATAAAAATAAATGTAGAATAAGTGGGGTGATAATAACAATCCTTAAAAATGAGTCATGATATAATGTGATAACAAAAAGTAAACATAGGAATTTGGAAACAACATAAAACCTAAAATAATAAATAAGGGTCAACGATAATTTATATGAAAAACATAACATAGTGTTCTTATGATATCCTCCCATATAAAAGACTTGACTTATCATAAGATAATTCCTTTAAAAGATTCATTTCAGTGATATATAACTCCACACCTATCTTTCACATTCAAATCATGTACATGAAGAAGTGTGAGCTAATGATCAAACAACATAAAGGTGACATTCATCAAATTTGTCCTCACAAATATAGTGTGGTTTACATAAATGTAAATAACCAGAAAATAATCTATATGTAAAACATATTGAAAAACATTTAGTGAACATGGGAAAATGAAATCAAAATAAAAATATTTAGCATCGAAAATCATTTGTTGATTTCTAAAACATAACTGTAGAACATAAGTCATGATTGAAGAGTTTATTGTGAGATAAAGGGTTCTATAAAAACTTCTGAATCACAATGAGAGTAATAGATATAATTAAAATGATATCCCATCATGATAAATTGTGAATCAAATGGAATGACATAAAGAAAGATATAATATAAAGAGGTTGGGAAGAGGATCCCTTACCTTCAGAGAGTACATCTTACATATTTGGAGGAGCTTCCTTAAATCTTGAGGGAAAATATTTTATCAATCTAGTGAGTAAAGAGAAGTGTAATGTCAATAAAACATTATTTTTAGGGAAGAGGAATGGGAAATAGGATGATATTATATAAGAAAATGATGGATGATCATTTATCAATTACCAAGGACATGTTTTTTGATTTTATATCCAAATATAACAAAAACCACATACCATTCCATGGGGTTTCCCACTATTTATATAAATAATGAGAAAAATAAATTATTTTATAAATCATAGATTCGAAAACATGCATATAATTTCCATACATAAATTAAAGGGAGAAATGATTACACATAATTTATTTTAAAAACATTAAATATAATATATGTTTGATGGGATTCAATAAGGGTTCCTAAAATTATTACAATTACTAAAGAGGGTTATTTTAAATCATTAATATTTTTTTCACTCGGATAAATTTTATAGAATATATTACAATACTTTTGGGTTATTATTATGTCGTAATATATGCCATATATTTATATTGAATTTAATTTTATCTAAAAAAACAATTGGTAGAGAGATTTATTAAAATTTTACTATTATATAATTATTAAATGATTCTATTCAAGATATAATTGATTCTTTAAAAATATTTCCCATAATATTTTAATTTAATATTTTACATCCAAATTCCCTTTTTTGGGAAATAAAATTTTAAAATATATTTTTTATAACACATATAATAATAAAAAATTTCATCATATTGTTATATTAACATTTATATTTAATAAATAGTATTTTATAATATTTTTCTATTAAATTATCATTTTGTTAAAAAATTCATTATTTAAATAAAAATAGTGTGTTGATTTAATCTATATATTTCCAAAAAATATTTATTTTTTCATCATATTAGAATATAATTTTTATCAATTAAAATACGTGATAATTTAAAAACTAATATTAAAATGGATAAATATAATCTATATTTTTATTAAAATATAAAACATTAAAATTCATAATTTTAGTTTCTCGATATATAGATATTTATTACACTTGAGAATTCCCTAAGGATATGGTGTGCGATTTGGTGATTTTCATGGGATTATTTTCATAACATAGATTCATCCATGATCTTAATAAGATTTAACATCTCGATTAAATAATTTAAGGGTTGATTAAGTTGTTGAATAAAATCATGGGATTGGTAAAGGTAAAATTAGATAGATTATATCTCCCATGGAAGTTATAACATCCTCAAACCCACACTCTTAGATCTGGTGCTGAAATCATAAAAAAGTATATCCATCATTGATACTGATGAAGGTGACCAAATTTTATCGATCCAAATCAGACAATATTAAAAGGAAATATTACTTCACTTATATTATCAATGACCATTTCTTTTTTGTGTTTTATATAATTGGGACAAATAATTAAACAAACAATAGAAAATTACTCTTGATGGTACTTTCCCATTATGCATGACATTTCATTTTCCATAATTTTTCATCAACAGCTTCTATATGAAACCCTTACAGGTAATTATTTATTAAAATTAATTTATATTTCTAATTGAATATTTGACATAAGAAGAATGAGATAAAAGGATTAGTATGGGTAGTCTTATACATTAATAATTTTATTTCAATAGTGATCATTAGAAGAGTATAATGATATGATAAAATTTTTAAATACATGATCATAGAATTTGAATACTCATACCCATCAATAATAGGATCCTATTACATGAAATCATGGCATAAAGTTATAATTAAGGAAAAATTCATCAAAATAAATAATCACATGCCATATGATCTCATTAGTTATCATTTTAATCATCATAAACCAATAATAAGTGTTCATAAAATGTATTAGTATCATGGAAATATTATCACTATCTTACTCTATCAAATGGAATAACCAATATTGTTGATTTATATCTTCAATGTAACCATTGCATAAGAGTTATCTAATGATCCAAATCTTTCTTAGTTTATCACATATCAACCCATACTAGTTTTATAATATAAAAAGCTATCATTTATTTAAAATATAACCATATTTGGTCGGTTAATAACTAAACTTCCTATTATTATAATCAATGCACAATAACCACATCATCAATAAATTACATATTGAATTCATTTCATAAAAAACCCATAGAAGTAACCTTTTTTTATAACATGAATGAAACTTGGAATTTAAAAATGTTCCATGAAAATATTATTAAAATAATATTAATAAATGTAAGATAAATGGGTTCTCTAAATACCTGCATAAAACACGATTAACCCATGGAAGAGAAAAGGGTTAAATCCCAATCACTTAGAAAAATTCAAAATAAATTTATAGAATTAATGAGGATGGAATAAATAATAAATTTCCCTATTGGAAAATATATAGCATCATGTTTTGTTGAAATATATTAAAGTAAATACCATTAAAAGATAAATATAAATTTTATTGTGAAAATAACCACATCATTTTGAAAACCACTCATAAAAACTAAAAATTCACAAATTATTCCAAAAATTATATTCATTGAAAATATAATTTGAAAAATATAATGTAATTTCATGGAAAATAATGTAGATGACTGCGATAGTGATTGTTTATTTCATTTATTCAAAAAAAAAATCCATTGAAAACATTATGAAAATGGTAGTAAATTTATATCAATTGAAAAATGTTATGAAATTTCCTTTTAAAACATTTCAATGAAGGTAAAATATCAGATAAAATGGAATTATAAAAACCTATACTTGTAGAAATGAATTTTTCTTTATTTTTTAATAAAAAACCGAGATATTAAAGGAAAATATTTGAGTTTAAAGGAAGATACTCAATCATTATCACTTATACATGACTTTATTGATATTTCTTCATTTAATATGGGTGGAAATAGAAGTAAATCATGTAAACTAAAATTATAAACATAGTAGAATAAAAAATATTTTTTCATGATATTAATTTTACATTGTTTCCTCCTTAAGAACATTAATATAAAGAATCCTAAAAAAGGACTATAGTATAAATCCATTCCCACTTCTGAAATTCCTTATTTGTAATCCCCATAAAATAAAATAAACAAATCAATAAACAATTACAATTAACATAATTAAATTTAATATATAAAATATTAAAGTGAAATTTATACACATCACAAATGAATATATTTTTATCTCATAAAACTATGTGTCAATGAAATAAAATTTGCGACAAATAACACTTACAAGAAATATATTATTGAATTTTAAAATTAATCAGTGAATCGATTATTTATATAAAATATTTATCAAAATAAAAAAAGTATAAATAAAAAAATATTATTTTAAAAATAAATTACACACATATTCATAGAATTTAAAATACACTAAATAATTAATATAAAACAATGAACTGAAACATAGTTATTAAATTCACCTCAACTTGGTTACATTATAAATAAAACCCCTTTAGTGAAAGAATTAAAATTATAAATTAAAATACTACTATATGTGATTTATTTATTATATTTTATGTAATAAGGGATGTAAATAAACCAAATAATATAAATAATTTGTGAATATAGAATATTTATAAATGAAATAAATATGATTGAATAGAAACTACCAATAACTAGAGCATATATATTCCTTGTGTATCATTTAACAATTTTATTTTAAAAATATATTGATTATATTATATGTTAAGAAAATGTTATAGTTTTATAAAAATATACTCAAATAATCTATTTTATTTAATTATAATGAATTTTTTAAATAAATTATCAATTATATCTATGTAGATTTTTTTGAGGATGTTCAGTTCTTATTTCAAAACGACTTCGGTGTGTCATCCATGATCAATGAGTTCATTATTTATAAATCACTGGTAACATAATAATGAAATTATAATCATATTTACAAATAAATAATATATTAAAAATCATGAATATGGATAGTAAAAATGATCTATATTACCATCATGGATATTATAGGTCATACAAACACTTGAGTAATGTTTCCATTTTTCAATGATGATTATGGAATGAAAAAAATAATGTAATCATTTAAGAAATATAATAATATCATAAATATAATATTATATATTTATATATACTTATATATAATTATTTTTATGTACTAATGAAAAATGAATCATATCACCATGTCAAGGTGGTAGTGTAAAAATATATGATCGATGTTATCATTTTTTTAATATAACAACGAAAATGATAAATTATATTTTCAAAAGGATAAATAAGTAATTAATATAATGATAATTTCATTCGTATAAAATATTTTAATGAAATATATAATCATTTCCCTCAATGTAAACAATTATTGAAAAGGGAATCACATCACCTCATGAGCCCGTATTCAATCGTACACAAGAGAGATATTCCCATCTTCCCCAAGGAATGGATCATAAAAAGATAAATGTGATATAATAAATAAATAAGTATTAATATTTTATAAATATAATATATATATATATATGTCAATCATTAAAAAAGACTTTATATTTGATTATGGAAAAAAATAACCTCAATTTGTGATTTAGTAGTTCGTCGTACACAAAAACGATGATTTTGTATCCCATATGATGGATAAGGCTATATATTAAAATTATTAAATTAATATAATAACCTATAAGAATATATTAGATATTTTATATCATATTTTAATTGTTTAATAATATTTTTATGAGGAGGATGATGAATAAAAACAATACTACACAACATGTAATTTTTCATCTTCTCGGGCCACCTCTATAGGATTAGATGTAACGAATACAGAGAACCGAGATATAACTAAAAAAATTATTATCTGTGTAACACCTGGATGTTATAATTTTATTTTTTGAGGTATTTCCAAAACCAAAAGGCTTTTATGTTGTGACATTGAGTGGATAGGGATGTCCATTTATAAATGAGGAGAGTGGAAGACATGCAATTTTTGAATATAAAAAGTTGTACCCACATTTTTCACAGCAACCATTTATCAAAAATAGTCAATTATAAATATTTAAAAATTATATGGTCTAAATTTTTCCATATAATAGTTTTATGATAGGATTTCTGGTTATTTTGATCCTTATATTTTATGATTAACCACCCCATTTACCCATTTTCACCTTAACATTGGTAATTTATTTTTACATTTTTCACTTTTCTCTGTGGTCAAAAATGAATTTGACGTTATTTGATAATTTAAATTATTCTGATTCCAAATATTGAATTCAATTTAGCCAAATAAATACAAATAATATTAAAATTTTAATTTAAAATTAAACCTGATATCATGATGAAAAAAGAGATTTTCATGAAGTGTATTTTCAATGAAAATATTATTTTATATTGACTCTATGAATAATAATTATTAATATATGAATCCAAAATAATAATAATAAATATAATATATACATTTAATTTAATTAAATCCTCATTATGGGCTGTTTTACTTAATTAAAAATGAGAAACATTATGCCCATTATATCATTTTTCTGAAAAATCATTTTTTTCAACCCAAAGAAAATCTTTTAATAATATAAAACATGAAATTGAATCAAATGAACATAAGAGGCTGAAAAATAAATTAATTTTATATTGGTATAACTTCACATCTAAAACATTATAGGAATTTTATATATCTTATTTTGATGAATATAAATGATATTTCTACAAAAATTTGCATTTTTAACAATTAAATATAAAATCAATATTTTTTGAAAACTTCCAAAACTTCACCAATATTAAATTATAATATTTAGTAATAAAAATGAATATAAATTTTTATAATAAATTATATATGTGATGAAAAATGTAGTTATAATTATTTTCAGGAAAATTAATAAATTTTGTTTTGATAAAATAATATTTTTGAAGAATAAAATTACTTTAATAATACTGGATTTATTATTTATGAAAACATTAATAATAATTAATAGTGAGTAATAAATTTATACATATATATATCATAATGTACTTTAATTTACTATACCCTGCAAATTTATCTTATCAGATATTATAGTTATATATATCATGGGTTATTTAATAAATTGGGTAACAAAAATTTGAACTTAATCGTGGTAATTAGATATTTTATATTTGAAAATAAATTTATTTGGAAACAAAAATCATAAAATGGTTTCTAAATATTCCTCTTCATCAGAGATAATATAGAATTCGTTGTTCATAAAGAATCAAACATGTAATGTTTTTAAATAAGAGAACATAAGGGGTGTGATGATAATAAAGTCAATAAATCTTTTATTTTAAAAATATTTATATATATTTATAGAGATAACTGATATCAATAGTGTGAATTATCAAGAGAAAATATTAAACCATAAAACAATAAAATGTGGAGGTGTGAGATATGACCTTGATTTCATAAGAAATGATGGTAATAAGACAATGTTTAGTTTCAAGATCATTTTCCAATAGTTTTGGAATTATTTTCCATACACACTACGAACATAGGGAAATATACATATTTGATGTGTTGAATATTATCCTTTATACAGTTTCCTCCACAATCTCATATTTTCCTCTAAATAATGAGTATTCAAGATGAATTTTTGATTCATGAATAATGAAAATCAACTAAAATTGACTACAAAACCCTATCCGTGATAATCAAGATATTACCATTGTATTTATACATTAAAAAATGTATAAAACATTGTATTATTTTTACAAAAATGATTAAATTATCATGTGATGAAATAATACATTTGATTCCTAAATTAAAATATAATTCCAAATATTGAAACTAAATATTCATAAATAACTATAACCTAAATGATTTTCCAACCTTAAATTTTATTATAAATTTTAGCATGAATTAAAAAACATATAGAGTTTTTTTGAATAAAATTAATCACATAGTCACAAAATCAATATTAAATCACTTGTTTATCTATACTATAAAACTGGTGTACCCATAATTACGTTAATATTAAAGATAATATCAACCACAATGGTTAAAAATACCATTAATATTATTTACACATAAGGTAAATTAATAATTCATAGTAATATATATATTTATATGTAATTCAACCCAATAAAACATATACTATTGTTTTTTAGTCAACTTAAGATTTCATCACTTAAACACACAAAGGGCTCTCTAACACATTTGTCTTAAGATCATCTATAATCATATATACCTAACATGGTATCCTAAAATCATAATTTTTCCTCAAATGACAACATATAAATCTAAAATGATCTCTAATAATTAAGTCTCATACCAACTATAACAGCCCCAAACCCTTGCCCTTGTATCCGGTACTCAAATTATAAATATAATATTTCATAATTTGATACTGATGATATTCCATAAATTTTTGATATATAAAAATTAATATATAAAAAGCAATTATTTGATCACATACATTATTAATGATACTTTAGGAATAGTGATTTTTAGAATTAAAAAACAATAAAATAAATAAAATCCAAGAATTTAAGGGAATATGTTTCCCACTATACCCAAATTTTCATATTAGATATTTGGTCATCCAAATTATATTAATTAATCCCTTCTAGACATAATTTATTCACCAGCAATATTTATAATCTATGTAAAAATAAATATACTAAGGGTTAGCTGAAATTTTTACTAATGCTAAATGTAAGCATTAATAATTAAATTCAATTATAGAGTACAAAAAGGTAATAAGGGTACGATGACATAATAAATTTGTTTTAGTATAGAAAAAGAATATTCATAACCATTTCCACGAGGATAATTAAACATAAAAAATGGCATTGGTACATATCAAAATAAAGAATAATCAAAATAAATATCCATGATCCACATGATATCAATCACGATCACAAGAAACATTATAATCCCATGGAATCCATTGATAAAAAATAATGGCATCTCGGAAACATTATCATCATATCAGTCTAAAAATGGAATAACCAATATGGATGATGTACATCTTCAAGGGAACCAATGAATAGTAGGGATATAATGGACACATTAGTCCTTGGTTTATCAAGAAATCAACCATAGTTTTTTTATAAAAATACAAACCATCCATGATTTATAACAAAAGCACCCATACATGGTTTATACAAGAACCACCATAATTATGAACAATTTCCATGAACTATATCCCAATTAATTTTAAAATAATATTTCTATAATAATAAAATCATTTAAGACACTTTTATTTATATTATAACTTGATTATTAAATTGAAATGAAATGGGATCCTTGATAATCTGTTCAAAAAATTATTAACCAATAGAAAGAAAACAGGTTCCTTAATAATATCATTGAATGATTATTAATTCCAAAAAAAGAATGCTACATGACATAAATCTAATTGAATCAATATTAATCCATCAATAGAGTGAATGTGGATATAATAAGTACAAAATATACAAATTGGTTAATAAATAACAACAAGTATGTTTCATATTTATGAATATAAATACCATTAAGGGATTATTAAAAACAATTGTTAGGAATGTAATCATTGCATTTTGAAAATCAATTTAATAACAAAAAAATAAATTACTGTCAATATTATATCATTTGGAAATTATTTTGGAATAATACAAAAATAATTCAATATCAATATCTGAAGTGTTGGTAGAAAAATATATTAATTTCATTATTTTAAAAACTATATATTATTTTCTGAGCATTTTGAAAAAATAAGTAAAACTGATCTATTTGGAAAAAGGTAACAAACTTCATTTTAATTTTACTAAACAAGTTAATATATAATTAAAAATGAGAATTTTGAATTTTTTTATTCTATTTAATAATCATGTGAGAAATAAATTTATAAAACATGGATATAAAAAAAATAAATGATTTAACGGAAGATACAGGACCAGTATCACATAAAATGACATTCATGACATTTTATTAATAAATATTAGAGGAAAGAGAAATATAACACTTGAACCAAATTCATAACAAGTGGTGAAAAAAAATTACTTGGTCAAAGAAAATAATAAGATATAATTTCTTCTAAAAGAAACTTAACCCTAAAAATTTCCATAAGAAATGAGATTGTATTATAAATCCTTTTCTACTTTGGTAACTCATTAATTATAACTCATATAAAATATAAAAATTCAATTAAAAAATTTAATGTAAATAAAATAAGGAGTCTCATGATATAACCCATCTGTGGAAAATATATACACAGAAAAATGTATATTGGTTCATATAATAAACATATGTCTCAAAGAAAGATAATTTGAGATAATAACCACTAGAAAAATCATACCATTGAATTTGAGAATTAATAAATGATTCGACTATGTGTGTCAAATAAAAATAAACAGAAAATAATTATAAATACAAATAACACAACAAAATTCATTACACAAATAATAATATAAATTCAATTACAATGAAGAAGTAATATAAGCCAATGACAAAATATTGATTAAATTTTTTACCACTTCACAACATTCATGTAAAATTCCATTAAAAGATATAATTAAAATTAATAATTAAGTTTCCATGATTTATGATGTATTTGTGTTATTATTAGAAAAAGTGATATTAAATATAGTAAAAATATTAATAAATTTTTAATATAATATACACATCATAGAAATAATAATGTGAGATGGGAAAAACACTTACCTCATGTCCAGAAATTCCTTTCATGTCCTTTAATACATTTATAATAAACATATAATCATTATTTGAATAAAAAAGAAATATTTTCCTTTTTAATAACATATACTTAAATCATTTTCATTATTCAAGTTAAATAAAATATTTTTATATTTATTTAATTTAGGACACATCATGTGTCTTGAGGAAATCTGATTCATTATTTCAAAATTGATTCAGTGTGTTGACACTGTTAAATGAATCTAGTATTTAAAAATACGAATAATAATAATGATGAAATTATCATAATACTTATACTTAAGTTATTATTATTAAAATAAATAATGAATATTGGTTATCAAAAAAAACAATGTTATGATCATGTGGATAATAGGATGTATGTACACATCTGTATCATTTCCATTTTTCAATGATTATTATATAAAGAAGATATATATTATTTTATATCTAATTATTGATAATAATATCAGGAATACCATATTATGTTATTATATATAAAAATATAATTTTCTTGATATGCCCTCATGAAAAAATAATAACATCACCATAAAGAGGTGGTAGTCCACAAATACATAAATGATATAATCATTTTTAGTGTAAAAAAATAAAATGATATATTATATTTTCATAATGATAAATATTTCATCAGTATAATTATAATTTCATAAATATAATGTATATTCATTGACACTATCATTATTTACTTCCATTTAAATCAAATTTTAAAATTAAATAACATCTCTTCGCGACATGGTAGTTTTTCGTACACACGAGTGACATTACAATATCCCCTATAGAATGAAATGTAAGAATATTTATTTAATATAGTATCTCCATATATATAAATAAGATACCAATATCATATATATATATATCTAATTTAAATACATAACTAATAAAATACGATAGATGCGATGATGGAAAAAATGACATCAAATCAATAGAAGATTGTCTACCATTCACACACATTATTTTTATTTATCATATCTGATAGAAGAAGAGATTGTTTAATGATATTAAATTAAAACACTAACATCCAGTAAAAGTTATAATATTTTTATTTTGTGGGAATATTTTAATATATTTGGAGAAGGTTCATTAGAAAATAATACAAAAACATTTAGTTAGGAATTTTAACTCTTCTCCGACCTCCTCTTTAAAATTATACCAAAATATTTTCTGAAATAGATTTATTAACAAGAACAGGAATTTATAATTAGGGGAATTATTTTGGGAATTTATTTTTCATTTTTTTGGTTGAACTGAAATACTTTTATTATGTGATGAAGATAGGATAGTAGTGGCCTTTTTAAAGTTAGAGGAGTGGAACACTTGTAAATTTTAAAATGAAAAAGGTGTCACGTTAATTTTCTCTAGAAAATAGTCTAAAAAACTATCATTCTAAATAATTTAACATGATATGTTCTATATATCACCCAAAAATATTTTTTACTAAATAATTTCGGCCATTT
This sequence comes from Viscum album, assembly GCA_963277665.1. Lineage (NCBI taxonomy): Eukaryota > Viridiplantae > Streptophyta > Magnoliopsida > Santalales > Viscaceae > Viscum > Viscum album. Next base: position 2,023,651,107 of record OY728127.1, read on the forward strand.
TGACCCCAGAATTTATTGTTTGACCCACGATAACCTGTTTTCAAAATAACAACTATAATATTTTATACTATATTCCCTATAGATTATGTTAAAAATTATGTTGAAATTATTATATTATATATTTTTTTATTCAAAATATTGATTCCATTTTTCCAAATTCAATTAGGTTTAGTGGAAAATTTAAAATTTAAATTAAACTGGTATATGCGATAAAAAAGAGGGTTTTCAAGAAGTGTATTTTAATGAAAAGGTTTTTTTATTAAATCATTGTCCAAAAATAATTATTGGATGAATAAAATTTAATATTCAGATATATATAAAATATAAATAATTTTAATATAAATTATCCTCTGTGTTTTTAAATCAATTATAATGGATTAATATTAAGTAGAATAAATTAGTTTTCAGAAGAATATGGTTTTTAAATAATTGTTAGACTTATACTAAAATATACTATGAATTTCATTAAAATTAAATGAAGGAGATTATATACCAATAAATAAATTGTATCTTGCATTAAATAATATTTAAATCCTATTTCAATATTTAAATGAATTAGTGTATATAAAATAACTGAATGTTTAAAAAAATATGTATTTTTAATATATAATGAAAAAATATTGTTTTTTTTGAAAAATAAAAAATATACTCCCACAATAAAGTTTTGTTTTATAATTTTATAATGATATTAATTTTATAAATACATTTTATAAATGTTTTAAAAAATAAATATACTATTTTTTATACAAAATTAATTAAATCACATTTTTTATGAAAACAAATTTTGGAAGAATGAAATAAAATTAACAAAAATTGAATATTTATTTACTATATATCTATAAATAATTTATATTCCATAGTATATATATATACATATCATAAATTAAATAATAATTTTCATATCTGCCTATTTAATGGTTATTTTATAATATTTATTTATATCACAGGTCGTTTAAGCTCAATGTTAGGTGTGGAATATAATATTGAACATGAAATTACATTCTAAAATTATGGGTGTTATAGATGCTATAATAATTTGGATTCATATGGTACGATCCTACTGGTCAATGCCATTACTTATTCTATCTATTTAAATTGGATATTACCATAACCTTTTTTATATAGTAGTCACATGATCAATGATCGATGGTAATATTGTATATAATCATGATTCGTAATGTTATTTTAAATAAAAAGGAATATATAATAATAAAATTATTTCATGTATTTTCTTTAAATTATATTTGTTAATATTTCATTTACTCATTTGTGGAAGGAATTAAATTTATAAATTTTCTGGAAATTATTGGTCAATTGTTGGTACTTTAAATAGCTGATAAGGTGAAGATTTTTCATTTATATATGCTAATGGACCAGAGTAGGAAGACATGTCATGGGGATAAATGGAGGGGAAATCCTTCCATTGAGGTAGGTGATCATGTTCCCTATAAAGTATCTTTATGAAATTTTTTTATGAGATTTTATTAAATGGGGAGGTAATGTAAATTATTTATTGGACCATATGAAATCAATATGAAAGATGGATAAGTTTTATTTAAACTGGACTTTCCTTTGAGGTTATCCTTGGTTCACAATGTTTTTCCATATATCTAGGTTTTGAATATATCTTTATAATTTGTCTCATGTTTTATTCCCCAAGGTAGTATTGTTATAATATAACCTTTGTTATGAGAAATATCTTATTAATATTATTGACCATTGGGAGAAAGAGATGCCAAATAATGTGATTAACTAGTTATAGGTTTTCTTGAAAAACCATATTCTTGGAAAAGTGTCACCAGAAAATGAAAATGAAATGGGGGAAATAGATACAAGATTTTCCAAAAAATGAAAACATTTCAAAGATATTATTTCCAAAAAATGGAATAATGTAACAACACAGGTAATGATAGAATGAAATTTTTTTACATTTTTATTAATCATGATTTAGATACTTATATAATTTATAATAAATTTAATAATTTTTAAAAAAAAATGAAAATAGATTTATTAAATTATTTTATTATAAGGATTTAGTTTAAAGATTATATATCAAATAAGTGAATTGGAATTTAAAAAATTAATTTAATTTTTTATTTCTCAATTCATAATTATCCTAATATTCACTTTTTATATTTTTTATAAAGTATTATTTTCAGATCAATATTCAAAAAAACTTATATTTTTTAAAATAATTATTCCATTTAAAGCATTTACAATGGTACATTTTGTTTCTAAATGTTCATAGGTGTTAAATTAGTTCAATTATGTTATTCCAAATCTGATTTATGTATCTTGCATTAATTTTATGTTTAATATTGTATTTTTTTTAAATATAAGATAATATTTTCATTGAAGAAATAATTTCAGTCGAGTTAATGAGATAAATGAAAATAAAAATATACCACTACTATGAAATATAATATTTAAATGAAATACATATATATACTCAACATGATAAATATTAAGAAATATCTTCTACATAAATTTTAGTCATGAATAATATAAAATTAGTAATAATATATTACAACAATAATGGTAAAATATATTTATTATGGTTAAAAATAACATGATGAAGGATAAAAAGAAACCCTAACAAATGAATTAATTTAATTATATGAGTTTTTTAATAAAACATTGTCCAATATTCTAATATGTGATTGTTTTCTTCCCTATATCCCAGATGAATACATTTATATTACTTTATTCATAGATGAGACAAAACATTTTATTTTTTTATTTTTTTCAATTTAATTTTTTGAAAAAGTTTTTATAATATTGTATAATCAAATATGAATGGTTTTTTAATGAATTTTTTTAATATGGTTATTTATTTATAATTTTATTGATTAAGTAAATAAATTATCTTTTTGCAAAATTCCATCACAAGAATTATTTTATGGAAAAAAATAAATGACATTAAATATTTTAAAAGTATTATAATTTGAATTATTATGTATGTTTACAAAATTTTTTTAAAAAATATATTACATTTAGGGAAGTTTATTTATATATGAAAATGTTATTTTTTCTTTATGTTTTTTAAATAAAATTAAATGAATATTATCAGAAATTATAATAATGATTTTAATAATAAATTAAATTTTATTAAATTATTTTTAAAAATCATATATTCATTCAATTAAATTTTTTGTGGGTTATAATGTCAACTATATTACATTTTTGGTCTTCTTTCTCTTTTATTTAATAATATTTGACCCTTAAAGTGTGAAAAAATTTATAAAACCCATTTTTTCTAAGGGCTTAATCAGTTTAGAATTAGAAGGATAAGGGTGAAAACATCACTAAAACATTTCTTATATTAATTGTAAAAAAAATTTGATATTAATTCATCATATATTGGAATATTCTAAATTATAATTCATTTAATTAGAAAATAAGTTTACATTATTTTAATAGTTTAAAAAATTCAATGATTTCCCCTCCCCTCACTTTTTAATGGGGACCACGTATTATCATTTCTCAACACATAAAAATATATTTTTATTATCTCTTCCATACATCCCTCAATATTCCCTAGAGGCCTTTGATTTATTATAAATCCAACCTAACAAATCAATTTGGTGTAAGCATTAAGAGGTTTTCTGAAGAAAGTGTATAATTATTAACCATGCATTTTCATTTTTTTTCTTTTTCTAAAATTTTTAAATTTTCATCATCCTTGTTGAAATAATATAATAATTATAAAAATTATATATGATAGGTTAGGTTAATGGAATAACCTATATCATTCTATTATTCCCCCAAATTGGAAATGAAACAATCATCTTTTGTACAATGAACAACCACCTCACAAATTGATGTAATTCATTTTCTAATACGTCCGCATTCATCTAGTTGTATTGATAGTTTTAATGTATCTTTTTATATGATATTCATGACTAATTAAGAATTATTAAATGATAATATCTAATTTCTCCTAAATAAAACATTCACTAAAAATTAATCATGTTATTCAAATGTACATGGAGACTACCCCCTATAAAAAGTGATATGTTTCTTTTTTCATCACCACATAATATAGATGTTATATATCAGTATATTTAATTAAATAATATAGTATTTTTTATATAATTAAATTTTTTTAATCATAAAATTATTCTTACCTTATTTCAACTGTGATCATTGGAATATAAAACATTTTTTATTCATATGAATGACCTACAATCTCAATTGTGCTAATATAGTTCATTTTTCATAACCATGTGTCATTTTATGTCATAAAGTTATAATTAATGTATACAATTATAATTATATTATAATTATTATTTTCTAAATGATTAATTAAATCACTACATTTACAATAATTAAACTACAAATGTCATCTGGGACATATGAGATGAAAATTATAAAAATATAAAAGATGAACATAATTGGTTAAATAATATATTTTAAATGGATAAAAGATTCATAATCCATAAAAATGATATTGATATTGTAAATGACTACCATATTGTTATTATCTAGGAAGGAAATGAATGTATTTGGTGATTCAAACTCAATGTAAGGGACATTCATATAAAAACCCACATGTAATGTTATATTTAGAACAATTAATCCGATGTGAATGATTTTTTTAAAAATATTTTATAGACATATTGATATGGATATAAAATAATTATAATAAAAATTTTATGCACACTTCACTTTCATTCAATGGTTTTTCAAAAGGGATATTTTTTTTATGGATTTCATGCTATTTTGTTTTGTCTTTCTTATCCAAAAACATGAGAAATGTTTCTATTTTAACATATACAATGGAAATGAATTTTCCAACAACTATAAATAGTACTTGATATTGAAATTAGTTCATAATATTATAATATTTCGTAAAATAAATAATATCTTTCCCTTTTTTCTATGAATTATAATAAATTTGTTTTGGGTTATAATAGAAAGGGATATATCAGTATATATAATTGTCTTCTTATGAGTTCAAAAAACTATATCAACTGCTCAAACAATTTCTGTGTTGAAGTATGTTATTGTTTTAGGAAAATATTAATGATGATGGATGGAAAAATATTAACTGATTACGAGTTGTATATTGATATCCCTATAATTAATTTGGAAACCTTATTGTTTTTATATTGACCGTTAGGGTCATTCCATGTGTAATTATGATGGTTATTCATTATTTAACCGTGATGGTTATTCCAATTGTAACCATGGTAGTTATTCCATATGTAACCATAATTGTTATAACATTTATAAATATGAAAATTATTCAATGTGTTCATATTGAAATGAAAATTATTCCTCATGTCAAAAATTTAATTTATATATTATTGTTATGTGTTTTTGTGGACATATTATGAATTCATAAATGTAAGAAATGAACTTATTTTTTGAAATATATACTGAATACATTTTATAATGTGTGGAATTAATTTCTTGGCGTAAATGTTTCATGGGGATTTCATGATTTTTGGGTATCTTTTATGAGTTTATATCATTTAAAATTTTATATGAATTGATTTATGACAATAATTTTTTTGAGATTTTGATTTTATGTAAATGAATTTATTTATTTTGAACCTAATTTTATTTTGATGAAGGAATTTTTTTTTAGTATTCAATGACTAAGTGGTATATTTATTTCTTTTACTATCCCTTTCAGATATTATTTTTCTCATTCCATGTTTTAAAATGTTTTCATAGTGTTTTAAGGATAATTAGCGGAAATTATGATGTTAAGATGAAAACTATAAGTATTTTTTAGGAAATGATATCTTTTAATATCATAAAAGCAATATTTTGTGGAAAAAATGGATACTTATTTTTTGTTTCTAATTAATATTTCAATACTTATTTCTTTATTGGTTAAGATCAATTTATATAATGCTCTAAACCCAAAAGTGATTCTTTAATTCAAAAATTAATTCATGTCAAATGACATTAGAATACGTATTGTTTATGGCATGGACAATATGGTCGATATCATATTTATGGTTTATATAACATTAGTGGTTAGGATAATATAACTTAATAACCTTATTATATTTTAATTTACTATTATAATTTAATATTATTTAATGATTTTTATTTTTATTTGTCTAAAATATAATTAAAAAAATGGTTTTATACATAGGAATTATGGAATTTATAGTTAAAAGTTACCAAGTAGAAAATATCCTAATAAATTACCCACCTAGAATGGTGGTAATAGATTTGAGGAAATTTCAATTATAATGGCTCAAATAACCCATAAAATAAATAAAGATGGAATCAATGATAGAGAAAAGGCATATATACTATAGATAAATATGTCATTAGTAGAGTTTTTCATGATAAAATATCCATATGTATTCAATGGATATTATGACCTAGTTGTAGTTGAGGGATGTAGTATTACCCTATAAATGTCATATAAATACATGGATTGTTTAGATAATCAAAAAATATCATTTTATATTTAATTTCTTTAAAAATGGAGCTGATATATAGTTTTCGTTGGTTAAAAATATTAATAAAATATAATATATTGATTCTATAGAAGGAATAGATTTATGAATATTTTAACAAATAAAATGTATTTCTAATGATGTTCGATATTAGAATAAAAAAAATCCTTGAATTTATATAGAATGAGATTTTTCCAGTGATCATAAATATAGAAAACATCTCCTTTTTGGTAGGGTACAAATGAATTTTTATCTGGCATCCTGTTTGTAAAATTTATTGGTTTTACATAGGATTTAAGAGAGGATATAAAAGGTAATTGGATTCCCATTAATTTTAATGTTATTATAATCTTGATTGATGTGTCAAGATTGTGTAAATGATGTTTTCATATGAGTATGTTTTCCATGAACATAAAAAAATAACTGGTACATGTGTAAGGAAATGGGAAATAACCCATAAAAGTAATGGGATGGATAGAAAGTCAAGGTTATAGTTTTTGATAGGTTTTGTAAAAAGAACCCATTGGAGTGACTTCTAAAATCTGGGAGGTTCTAATGATGTTATATGTCCAGGAATATTGATTGTGATTATAATAAAAATGAACATCATTACAGTTTGACCGATAATGATAAGTCGGAAGTAAATTGTTTTAAATGTATTAAGTTTGGTAATTATGTATATGAGTGTTTGAATAAGAACATTATTGAGGAGGAGAAACCTAAAAACAAATATAAGGGTGTGTTAAATACATTATTATTACTTTTTTAGATATTGGGCCATCAAAAGAGAATTTAATATAAAAATCTTTTGGTTATTTAGGTTATCTTATTTTCTTTTTTGATTTGGGGTCTATATATTCTTTCAATTATAGAAAATATTCTTCTCAAATTGAAATTTCACCTAAATAAATAAGGCCTAAACTTAATGTGAAAAAACAATTTTGATTTATTATAGAAACTATAATTATAATAATATTCATGTTATTATATATTGAACAAAATTATTGGAAAACCATATTGTATTTCAAATAGTAGTGTTTTATTTTAATTGGTTGTCCATATATAATGATAAGATATATTATATAGCTAAATAGATTATTTTTTAGTAAGAGTTTCATTTTTTATAAATTAATGAATTCATACATATGATAACATATCATAAAGCTATGAAATTGTAAAAAGATAGAAGTGAATGTTATCTTTCACATATAATAGATAATAAGGTAACACTACAGATTAATGATTTATTGGATGTAATATAATAGATTGATGGGTTTCCTGATGGGTTTACTTTTGTTATACCTGATTAAGAAGTTGAATTTAGAATTTTATTTGTTTATATTTCTAAGATAATTTCAGATCCCCATTATCAAACGGCTCAGGTAGAACATCTAGAATTGAAAAGGTTATTTGACATATTTCAGGATAGTGGTTTTATTCATCCAATTAGTATAAGGCCCCGGCCTTAAACCATACTTAATATTGAATTAAATGAATAATTCACATTGAGGATCTTTTTAGGTTTAGAGTTTTAAACAATTAGTACATAACTATTACATCTCAAAAGATTACAAAGTAGACACTTCTACTAAATTTCCATAGAATAAAAACTCTTAAAAAGAAACATGTCTAGTTACATGTTTTATATAGCATGACATTACCTTGATCCCATCCTTGACCCTATTCCACATTAAGACCTGTGAACAACATTTCAAAAAACTTGGGGTGAGCATAAAAAGCTCAGTAAGGGATACACAATGAATGAAAACTGTTTGTTTTTCAAAACAACAAGTAAACCTTGTATACTTTATCAAAGTAATACTTTTCACCTTTATGAAATAGTAAAAACTCTTCACTGAAATAAAAGATCATTACTTACCCTTTTGTAACCAAAATATTACCATAAACCCATATAAAGATCACATAACATATATAGGTAACTTGGGACATAAACATACTTAAATGGAATTACCATACGATTAACTTCCACACATATCACTTAATAGAATAGCCATACGGCCGACTTCCATACCCAATGCATTGGAGGTTATAATGTAACCACCCATCCTGGTATTCACGGCACCACCCGTCATATGGTTTATCATGTAACCACCCGTAAAATTTCCAAGTACAATTATAAAATCATAAGACATAAAACAAATATAATGGAAAGAAAACATTTCCACACTTTGATCACAATATATCAATTAAATATATTGACATTAAAATCCATTATAAAAAACCCTTTTCAATACCAAAATACATAAAACAGTATATGTTATTTATTTAATTTAAAAAAAACATTACAGCTTGTTGAAGAAGCCAAAGACGAAATAATACTCGAGGCGGCGGAAAAGGGTCGTTGTCACCGCGTAGGTTAAAAGAAACATTCCTTTTTCTCCTTTAGTTAAATGCTTCATAGAAAATGATTCCTTTTGTATAAAAGTAAAATTCAAAGGGGTTTATACACCGTATAAAAGAAATTTGTGTATAAAACAAAATATTCCTCAATGAAAGGATATTGAGACGAAGTCCCTTACCTCAGGTCCGACTTGACTCGATCATTCTTTAACGTCCTGAATAATAAACTTGAGTTAATTTATACTTGATTATGAACCTTTTTCAAGTTCATTATTCATTTTATATCACATATTTCCATGTTATAAACATTATGTAATCATTTATGTTAATAATGTTTGTTTTGTCGATATTTGGTTCTTAAGTCGAAAGTGGACTTCTTACAATTACAGGTTGTTCGTGTGGTCAAAGGTTCATTATATGAGAATGATATTCATGATTTGGATATAATATATATCATATATATCCATCATATACATGTATTTATAATATTACATAATCATTTAGAGGTAAGAAATGAAATGCACCGTTCATGGAGACGGTAAGCCATACGTACGCATTAATGCTACTTTCATTTATATGCCATATTAATGGAATTAAAACTAAATGAGAGGTATGTATATTTTAATTCCATAATTATATTCATAATTTATATGTAACATAAATCATATATAATAACTTTAAAACCGTCCTTTATACGTCCCACATATGGAATTAACGAATCAAATCACTTTGAGGGGGCGGTAGTCCGTAGTTCCTAAAATGAAGATATCGCGTATACCCATAATGGAAGCCATAAAGGTGTTCCATAAATGAAAAATAAATAAGCATAGGGAAGAAATAAACATATTATATATCATATATAAATATAGTGACATCTTAATGGCCACCTTTGAAGGTGTTGGAAGAATATTGAACAATCATTGTTTCATGAGGCAGAAATTTTCCATCCATAGAAACAGTATGTTCTTTAACCAGTATATGTAGGTGTGTGTAAGTGTAGCTCTAATTATTATTATAACAACATCCTAGTATATTTAATATACTGGAGTTGTAACAAAAGCGATGAATAAAAATAGTTTAGGGGGTTGGAGAAGCAATATAAAAGAAAAGAACACAAGTGAAGACATTACCTTAAAATCGGGTAACTCTCTTTGATTTGAGCTCAAATGCTTCATTGGGGAAAGCCTTCTGCCCAATGTGAGGCTTCTAGGAGTAAGAGAGGGATGTGGAGAGACAATATGGGCAGATATTGGCCAAACTAAAGGCTTGAGAGTTGTGGTTAAGGTGGTAGAGATGGGAGCCTTTTATAAGAGGAGAGGAGGGACACTCTTGGAAAGTGATAAAGGTTTACTTTATTATAAAATGATTTTCGGATTTTAAAGGTCCCACATTGATATAATTAGAGTATAAGGTGATAAGGGTTATAAATCCACCCATCCAATAGGTTTTTTACATGTGTAGGTCTTAGATTTTACATTATCTTTTCATTTTATTTAAATCATTAAATAATGAGGTAATCGTAGCATCATCATGGTGTCATAAATAATTTAATTTATCTAATGTCTAAAAAAATATTAAAAAAAATATCATGATGTAGGAAATATTTTTAGCTTTCTAATTACTATTTTTAGACAAAAATATGACTTGTATAACCCCATGTAAAAATTGTTTTAGTAAAACAATTCATGTTTGTGACATTTTCATTTTAACTTTAAATAAAAGTCATTAATGTCATTATCTTACCCAAGTGGCTCCATGGGGTCCCCAAAATCGACTCATGGGTTCTCTTGGTCGTCCATGACACATCCAATAAGGGTAGGACATGTGTCTATGTCATTTCATATTATTAAAACATTATTTTTACCTTAAACTACACAAATTAACTCTAATCGCTATTAATAAACATAAAAGTTACTATTCACCAAAAAATCATTTTAATCCCATTGAACCAAATTTTACTTCCTAATGAAAACCATGTATGTCGGATTTTTGAAATTCAAAACACAGAGGTGGTAAAATTTCATTTAAATGAAAAATCAGTTTTTTTAAGTACCACTTAGTGGTTTCACTATTCATCAAAAATTGATGTTTTTCAGAAAAATACCAAAAATTCACCCTAAGCTATATTTGATATTCTGAATTAATTTTTTTTATATTTTAAAAAATTCAAAACATATATGTTGCATTAATTAATTCAATAATTAATTCCCGCTGTCAGAGAAAATAGCGTGTTTTTATGAAACAATAAGTATCAAAATATTGACACTAGTTTAAGTCCAATTTCAAAGTAAAATTAATTCCAACAACCAATATTGGATTAAATGGTAAAAATATATTCTAATTGAACTTTGAAACCAATTCAAATGATAATCTATCCATATAAAAAAATTAGATTAAAAAGAGGTTTTGAATTAAAATACAACATTTTCACTATTCATTAAAAAATGAACTTTATTGAAAAAATACCAAAAATTTACACAAAGTAAATATTGATGTCCCGATTATAAAGAAGAATTTTACTTGGTCCAAAAGAATTTATAAGAGTGACCAATACTATATTTAAGGGAGTTTCGCCATGAAAAGGCGATAAGTCAACCTTTAGTGAATATAAGAGTATTTATGCCTAAAATTGAATTCTTTTCTTATTTTAAGCCTTAATCATTTATTGGATAAATATAAAAACCTTTAACAAACATATATAATCATATTGTAGATTTTTATATTCATTCCCGCAAATAAAATGGCTACGTGTTAACTACCATTTAAAATAATATTATTATATTACTAGTGTGAAACATAAGTTTTCAAAGAAACTCATTGTTGCGTATCGAGTACGCTATCGATCATAGAAAACCCTTTAAAGTAAAATTAATATTTAATTAGAAAATATTAACAAATATGAAAATTTATTATTCTATATTTACCTGGGATGTTACATCCTTCCCCCCTTTTGGGAATTATATCCTCGCAATTTTATTCACTTATCAAAATAAGTGGGGGTAATTATCTCTCATAGAATTTTTAGATTCCCACGTTGCCTCTTCAACCATATGGGTTTTCCACAAAACCTTTACCTGGTGAATTACCTTATTTCGAAACACTTTCTCTCTTCGGTCAAGAATCTGGACTGGTTGTTCTTCATAAGAGAGATTCTCTTCCAACTGAACTACCTTTGGCCTCAAAACATGAGATGGATCTGGCATATACTTTCTCAACATCGAAACATGAAAAACATTGTGTACCTATGATAAACGTGGAGGTAATGCCACTCTGTATGCAACTGATCCAAATCTCTCTATAATTTCATATGGTCCAATGATCCTTGGACTCAGCTTTCCTTTCTTACCAAATCTCATCACACTTTTCCATGGAGAAACCTTGAGAAAAATAAGATCACCTACCTCAAAAGATAGATCCTTCCTCCGGTTATCCGCATAACTTTTTTGTATGCTCTGAGCTGTTCTCATGTGTTTCTGAATCAAATGAACTTTTTCTGCCATCTCTTCTACCAATTCAGGTCCCATCAGCTTCCTTTCACCTACTTCATCCCAAAAAGCTGGAGTTCGACTCCGTTTACCATATAATGCTTCAAACGGAGCCATCTGTATACTAGAATGAAAACGGTTATTATATGAAAACTCAACCAAAGAAAGATGTTGGTCCCAACTTCCCTGATAATCCATAGAGTAAGCTCGTAGCATATCCTCTATGGTCTGAATTGTTTGTTCTGACTGCCCATCTAATTGCAGATGAAAAGATGTTCTAAAATTTAATTCAGTACCCAATGACTTTTGAAGGCCTTTCCAAAAGTGACAAGTAAACCTGAGATCACGATCAGATATAATAGATAGGGGAACTCCATGAAACATGACTATCTCTTTATGATACAATCGAGAAAGTTGATCTAGAGAGAATGTATCTCGAATAGGAAGGAAATGAGAAGATTTAGTCAATCAATCAACAATAACCCAGATTTCATTATTACCTCGAGATGTCCTTGGTAATCCCACAACAAAGTCCGTGGATATAATTTCCCATTTCCAGTATCGCACTGGTAATGGCTGAAGCATCCCTTTCGGTAACTGCCACTCTGCTTTAACCTGCTGACAAGTCAAACACTTCACAGTAAAATCAGCAATATCTCTTTTCATTCCATCCCACCAGTAATACTCCCGCAGATCTCTATACATCTTAGTACTGTCAGGATGATCTGAAAATGGGGAACTATGAGCCTCACATAACAACACATTCTTCAATTGTGAATAACTAGGAACACATAATCTCTTCCCAAACCTCAAAACACAATCATTATCAATGTTAAATTTAGGAAACTTACCCTTCTGAATCAGCTCTACCTTTTTCTGCAACTCGTTGTCTTGCTTCTGTGCTTTCTTAATTCTGTCTGATAGAGAAGATTTCACTGATACCTAAAACAAAATAGAAGGACATCATACACAAACAACTTCCATGCCAAAGTTCATCAAATCCTTAACCAAAGCGTCACGTTCAAAATGCAACATTGTTAATGAAGTATTAATTTTTCGACACAAAGCATCTGCCACTTTATTTGCTTTTCCTGAATGGTAATGAATTGTACAATCAAAATCCTTAATTAATTATAGCCATCTCCTCTATCACATGTTCAATTCTTTTTTGAGTGAATATATACTTTAAACTTTTGTGATGGGTTTATATTTCACACTTTACTTCATACAAATGATGCCTCCAAATTTTTAAGGCAAAAACAACAGCAGCTAATTCCAAGTCATGTGTAGGGTAATTTACCTCATGAGTTTTCAACTGACGTGAAGCATAAGAAATTACCTGATCATTCTGCATAAGGACACAACCAAGTCCTTTCAATGAAGCATCACTATAGATAAAAAACTCACCATTCCTAGAAGGAAGTGAAAAAAATGGAGCATTCACCAATCTTATTTTCAACTCCTGAAAACAATCATCACATTCTTTTGTCTAGATAAACTTAACACCCTTCCGAGTTATCTTTTTCATTGTACTAGATAATCGTGAAAATATTTGAACAAAACTTCGGTAGTAACCTGCCAAACCAAGAAAACTACAGATCTCAGTTACATTTGTGGGTCTTGGCCATTCTTCAACAACTTGTTTTTAGCAGGATCAACAGTTATGCCATCTTTCGAAACAATGTGACCCAGGAAAGAAATTTTTTGTAACCAAAACTCACACTTGTTGAACTTTCCATACAATTACTTTTCTTTTAAGGTTTTCAAGATAACCCTTAAATGACATTCATGCTACTAATAACTTTTAGAAAAACCCAAAATATCATCAATTAAAACATCCACAAACTTATCCAAGAACTAGTGGAAAATTCTATTCATAAGGTCCATGAATACAGCAGGTGCATTGGTTAACCCAAAAGGCATAACTAAAAATTCATAATGGCCATATCTAATATGGAACGCAGTCTTCGGAACGTGTGCTTCTTTTACTTTCAACTGATGGTACCCCAACCTCAAGTCAATCTTCGAAAAATACTGATCTCCCTGGAGCTGATCAAACAAATCATCGATATGAGGCAACAGATACTTGTTCTTAACAGTAATGTTATTTAAGGCTCTATAATCAATGCAAAGTCTCATTGAGCCATATTTCTTTTTAACAAACAAGACAGGAGCACCCCAAGGTGATGTGCTAGGTCGAATGAAACCTTTATTTAATAACTCCTGCAATTGCTTCTTTAACTCTAAAAGTTCAACTTGAGCCATTTGATAAGGGGGTTTTGAAATTGGATTATAATCAGGAACTAAGTCAAAAGTAGATTCAACTTCCCGATCATGAATAATACCAGGAAACTCATCAAGAAAAACATCAAGATACTCATTTACCACTAGCACATAATTAATCTGAACAATTCCTTTATTTTCAACAATATGTGCAAGGTAACATTCATTTCCATCTTTTACTAGTTTCTCAACTTCCTGATATGTTATCAAAATCAAGGGATCATTCTTGTACACAAACTGAAAATATTTCTGAAAAGAAACCATTTTAGCTCTGCATTTAATCTTAGCATGATAAACAGAATTCCAATCCATGCCCAAAATAACATCAAACTTTACTAGAGGCAAAAAAATAAGGTATGCTGGTAGATTCTTTCCACACACAAGGAATGGAAGGTTCTTATAATTTCATTTTGTCTCAATGTTTCCTCCGGTTTTTTTTACCATAAGTTCAGGATTCATATCTTGAGATGGAATTTACAATTTACTATAAAACTTCTCAAAAATGAAAGAATGTGTAGACCCTGAATCAAACAACACATTGGAATAATCCGAAAAAACAAATAGTGTACCTGATACTACTTCTTTCGAAGGACCAACATCTGCTGAAGTAGTTCAAAGGATTTCACCACCCCTTTCTTCTTGTAGTCTGGCTGCTTTCCCCTAGTTGAGTTCTTAGTTAGACACTCTTTTGAAAAATTACCCATTTCATTACACTTAAAACATCTTACAACTAACTTTTCATTGCCTTCTTGATCATCTTTCTTACAGTTACGAGAAATATGACCAGACTTACCACACCGAAAACACTTTCCAGACATGGATATACATTCTACAGGATGCATTTTACCACACTTCTCACATGATGGATATTTGGATTTCTTACCTCCTTGCTTCTTTAATGAATTCTTCACCTTTCCTGCGAACTGGACCTCTTATTATGTTGTTTGTCAAAGAACACCTGATCATCGGCAAACTCCATTTCCACCTTCTCCACACATCGAACAAGTTTTTTCATAATTTTAGAACTCACAAGATCTAAATCCCTTCGATACTTTGGCATTAACCTTGAGTAAAAATAGTTTATTTTACTATCAATATCTCGTATGAAGTTTGGAGCATACCTTGCCAATCGAGTGAACTTTGCTTCATAAGAAGCCATTGAGTCATCCTCCTGCCCCAATTCTAGGAACTGTTTTTCCATCCTAAGACGAACTAACTTAGGAAAATATTTCTCAAGAAACATACCTTTGAATTCATCCCAGTGAAGATCATCAATCTCATCACTATCCCTAATATTTTTCACCATCAACCACCACTAATCAGCTTCACCTTCAAAACGGTAAACAAAAAGACTAACCTTTTGATGTTCTGAACACACCATGAAATCAAAAATCTTCTCCAGTTCTTAATCCACCCTTCAGCTTGCATGGGGTCAGATGATCCCTTGAATGATGGGGGATGTTGCCTCATGAAATGTTCCACCACTAACATGTTCCTCTGCGGTTGATCTGGCTGATCTCGTGCATGGATACCACCACCATTTATAGCTTGAGTCAACTGTTCCATCACTGCAAAAAACTGTTCAGTTCCAATTCTGACCATCTCAAGTTGCTGATTTGGAAGGTTGTCTTCCTCCTGATGTCATCCCAACATAGCTGCCTTGTTTCCTCTGAGGAAAACCATTCTGAACACCGAAATACCTTAGGCGAAGCAACATGGTAATCATTAAATGCCATATCATTTCAATCACACCATAAATTAACTTATAATGTAACACTTTTCTAACTCCTAAAGTTGTCTAAACCGACCTCTGATACCAACTATAAGGCCCCAGCCTTAAACATTACTTAATATTGAATTAAATGAATAATTCAGATTGAGGTTCTTTTCAGGTTTAGAGTTTTAGAGAATTAGGACATAACTATTACATCTCAAAATATTACAAAGTATACACTTCTACTAAATTTCCATAGAATAAAAACTCTTAAAAATAAACATGTCTAGTTCCATGTTTTATATAGTATGACTTTCCCTTGATCCCATCCATGACTCTATTCCACATTAAAACGTATGAAAAACATTTCAAATAATGTGGGGTGATCATAAAAAGCTCAGTAAGGGATACACAATGAATGAAAACTGTTAGTTTTTCAAAACAAGAAGTAAACCATGTATACTTTATCAAAGTAATAATTTTCACCATTATGATGTAGTAAAAACTCTTCACTGAAATAAAAGATCATTACTTACCATTTTTTAACCAAAATATTACCATAAAACCCATATAAATATCACATAACATATATAGGTAACTTGGGACATAAACATACTTAAATGGAATAACCATACGATCGACTTCCACACATATCACTTAATGGAATACCTATACGGCCGACGTCTATACACAATGCATTGGAGGATATAACGTAACCACCCATCCTGGTATTCATGGCACCAGCCGTCATATGGTTTATCACGTAACCACCTGTCAAATTTCCAAGTACCATTATAAAATCATAATACATAAAACAAATATAATGGAAAGAAAACATTTACACACTTTGATCACAATATATCACTTAAATATATTGACATAACAAATCCATTATAAAAAACCCTTTTCAATACCAAAATACATAAAACAGTATATGGTATTTATTTAATTTAGAAAAAACATTATGGCTTGTTGAGGAAGCTAAAGACCAAATAATACTAACGGCGGTGGAAAAGGGTTGTTGTCACCACGTACGTTAAAAGAAACATTCCTTTTTTCCGTTTAGTAAAACACTTCGTAGAAAAAGATTCCTTTTGTATAAAAGTAAAATTCAAACGGGTTTATACACCATATTAAATAAAGTTGTGTATAAAATTAAATATGCCTCAATGAAAGAAGATTGAGATGAAGTCCCTTACCTCGGGTCCGACATGACTCGATCATTCTTTAACATCCTGGATAATAAATTTGAGTTAATTTCTACTTGCTTATGAAACATTTTCAAGTTCATTATTCCTTTTATATCACTTATTTCCATGTTATAAACATTATTTAATCATTTATGTTAATAATGTTTGTTTTGTCGATATTTGGTTCTTAAGTCGAAAGTGGACTTCTTACAATTACATGTTGTTCGTGTGGTCAAAGGTTCATTATATCCAGAATGATATCCATGATTTTGATATCATATATATCATATATATCCAGTATATACATGTATTTATAATATTACATAATCATTTAGAGGTAATAAATGAAATGCATCGTTCATGGAGACGGTAAGCCGTACGTACGCATGAATGCTACTTTCATTTCTATGTCATATTAATGGAATTAAAAATAAATGATAGGTATGTATATTTTAATTATAGAATTATATTAATCATTTATATGTAACATAATTCATATATAATAACTTTAAATCCATCCTTTATACATCCCACATATGGCATTAAGGAATCAAATCACTTTGAGGGGGCTGTAGTCCGCACTTCCTAAAATGAAGATATCGCGTATACCCATAATGGAAGCCATAAAGGTGTTCCATAAATGAAAAATACAGAAGCTTAAGTAAGACATAAACATATTATATATCATATATAAATATAGTGACATATTAATTTCCACCTTTGAAGGTGTTGGAAGAATATTGAACAATCATCGTTTCGTGAGGTAGAAATTTGCCATCCACAGAAACAGTATGTTCTTTGACCCTAAAATGTAGGTGTGTGTAAGTGTAGCTAGAATGATTCTTATAAAAACATCATAGTATATTTAAGATACTTTATTTGTTACAAAAGAAATGAATAAAAAGAGTTTATGGGGTTGGAGAAGCAAAATAAAATAAAAGAACACAAGTGAAGACATTACCTTAAAATCGGGTAACTCTCTTTGATTTGAGCTCAAAGGCTTCCTTGGAAAGACTTATGCCCAAAGTGAGGAATCTAGGAGTAATAGAGGGATGTGGAGAGACAATATGGGCAGATCTTGGTCAAACCAAAAGCTTTAGAGGTTTGGGTAAGGTGATAGAGGTGGGGTCCTTTTATAAGAGGAGAGGAGGGGCACTCATGGAAAGTTATAAAGGATTACTTTATTATAAAATGATTTTCGGATTTTAAAGGTCCCAAATTGATATAATTCGAGTATAAGGTGATAAGGGTTATAAATACACCAATCCAATAGGTTTTTTACAAGTGTAGTTCTTAGATTTTAAATTATCTTTTTATTTTATTTAAATCGTTAAATAATGAGGTAATCACTGCATCATCATGGTGTCATAAATAATTTAATTTACTTAATGTCTAAAAAATATAAAACAAATATTATGATGTAGGAAATATTGTTATCTTTATAATGACTATTTATAGTAAAAAATATGACTTTTATAACCCCATGTAAAAATTGGTTTAGTAAAACAACTCATGTTTGTGACATTTTCATTTTAACTTTAAATAAAAGTCATTAATGTCATTATCTTACCCAAGTGGCTCCATGGGGTCCCCAAAATCGAACCATGGGTTCTCTTGGTCGGCCATGAGAAATCCAATAAGGGTATTACATGTGTCTAGGTCATTTAATATTATTAAAACATTATTTTTACCTTAAACTACACAAATTACCTATAATTGCGATTAATAAACATAAAAGTTACTATTCACCAAAAAATTATTTTAATCCCATTGAACCACATTTGACTTCTTAATGACAACCATGTATGTCGGATTTTTGAAATTCAAAACACAGAGGTGGTAAAATTTCATTTAAATGAAAAAGCAGTTTTTTTAAGTACCACTTAGTGGTTTCACTATTTATCAAAAATTGATGTTTTTCCGAAAAATACCAAAAATTCACCCTAAGCTAATTTGATATTATGAATTCAAAAATTATTTCTATTTTAAAAAATTCAAAACATATAAGTTTCATTAATTAATTCAATAATTAATTCCCGCTGTCAGAGCAAATAGCGTGTTTTTATGAAACAATAAGTATCAAAAGATTGACACTAGTTTAAGTCGAATTTCAAAGTGATATTAATTCCAACGACAACTATTAGATTAAATGGTAAAAATATATTCTAATTGAACTTTAAAAACAATTCAAATGATAAACTAATCATATAAATAAATTAGATTAAAAAGAGGTTTTGAATTAAAACACAACATTTTCACTATTCATTAAAAAAATGAACATTATCGAAAAAATACCAAAAAATTACACAAAGTAAATTTTGATATCCCGATTCTAAAGAAGAATTTTATTTGGACAAAAAGAATGTATAAGGGTGACCAATACTATATTTAAATGAGGTTCTCCATGAAAAGGCGATAAGTCGACCTTTAGTGAATATAAGAGTATCTATGCCTAAAATTGAATTCTTTTCTTATTTTAAGCCTTTATCTTTTATTGGATAAATATAAAACCCATTAAAAAACATATATATTCATATTATAGTATTTTATATTCATTCCCGCCAATACAACAACTGCGTGTTAACTACCATTTAAAATAATGTTATTATATTACTAGTGTGCAACGTAAGTTTTCCAAGAAACTCATTGTTGTGTATCGAGTACGCTATCGATCATAGGAACCCATTTAAAGTAAAATTAATATTTAATTCAAAAATATTAATAAATATGAAAATGTATTATTCTTTATTTTCCTGGGATGTTACAAATAGTGCAATATATGAATCAGTTATTTTGTTTTTTAAAAGCAATTATGGTTCTCTGAGCTATTCCCTTTAACATATATCATTGATAATAATAATATTATTAATAAGTATTCATTACATCATGTTTAGGACTTCCTCATTCATCTCTATGGAGATAAATATTTATATATGTTTGACCAATGTTCCTGGTGTAATCATTAGAAGGTGATGGCGAGTTAAATTATTAAACTGACATTTTGATCTAGATATAAGTATTATGGGATTGTGGTTATGCCCATTCGGTTGAAAAATCCCCAGTAGTATTTATGGGTCTTATGAATATAGTTTTGCATGAATTTTTTTTCTGTTTCTATTTTTGGGATGACATATTGATTTATTCAAAAAGATATTATTATCATGAAAAACATCTTAGTGTTGTTACATAAACCATGAAATTATTTATGTTATCTAGAAAATTAGAAACATTTTTTGTTAACACCATATTTCATTACATGAGATCTCATAAATATTTATTGAAGAAAAACTGATTCTGAAAAATTAATGTTGTTGTGAAATGACCAATAACATAAAATATAACTGAGATTGATAGATTTAATTGTCTATCTGGCTATTACTTGATATTTATAAAAAAATTACATTTTTTCTATCCCACTCTATAAACAGGTGAAATAATTTGGTTTTTTTTGAAAAAATAATATGTTGAATATTTCCATGTATTGAAAAGAATATTAGTGATTCATCTATTTTTTGATCAATCTTTTAGAAATTGATACTTATTTATATATAGTGATGGTACATTAATTGGGCAAGGTTTTATCCTTGTATATAATGATTATGTAATTGTTTATGCGTCATGGAAATTTAAACCTAATGAATTGAATTATCCAACATATGATTTGGAAATTTATTTATTTTTAGATTCAAATTTTTTTAGAAATTTTATATATGGATTCAAGTGTTAAATATAAGATAATCATTAATTTTTGAATTATATATGCACTCGTAAATTAATGAACATGAGACAAAGGAGGTGGATAGAATTCATATTAAATTATGAAAACATAATTCATTACTATCTAGGAAAAGAAAATATTGTAGCTAAATTAATGTGTAGGAAAAATAATCATAATCATAGTAATTTTTTAGAAAATGGCCCTTTGGATATTGATTTGATGACCTTTTTTACAGAAATTCTGCATACATGAACATACTCTTTTTTTGGTCTAATACCTTCTCAATTTTTTGAAATAATTAAGTAAACTTAGTAGGGGCATCATGATTTATAAGAATAAAAATAATTCATTAATAAGGGTATGTTTTTTGAGCCCAATATCTGAAAAGAATGTGTTACCATGTTTATTACAAGATTATGTGTTCATTATAATACATAGTTGGTAAAAAAATGGCTGATATAATCTTATAGTTCCTTTATTTCCATTCTCTCATGAAACAGTAAGATGCACATTTTCCGACATGATTATTACTGGGGAGTGAAATAAAAAGTGATATTTATGAATTTATAATGAAATGTTTGGAACGTAAATATGTTAAATATGAAAAATAATAATTAAAATGGAGGCTTCAACCATTTATAGTGTCTTAGTGGAAATGTAAATAAATCAATGGAATGTATTGTCAGCCAAAAGTTTATTTGGATGATGTGTAAATAATATTGTTTTTGAGTTAGAGACGGTATATGATATTTTTTGATAATTAGAATCTAATTATAAAACATATATTTAAGAATTAGATTAGGTATATGTGTCATGTAACGCCCCGACCCTAGTTACCCAGAGTCGGTGCATTATTACATAACATTGGCATGATCACAAGAAAGATCAAATCTCGAAAGACCGATTGGTTTAGTAGTCTTAGAAACACTAGATATATTCATAAGTCTTACATTACATCATAAAATGAAAAACTACTACAACAACATATTGTCTCCATAATTCACACTCATATCCCCACATAATATCCCTGCAGGTCATTCATAATTTACTTCTTCACTTCCTGGGAAAAATAAAACATAGAAAAGGTGTGAGCTCAAATGCCCAGTAAGGATAACAATATAGCGGAAACTTTCATAAATAAGAATAAACATTTAAGACAATGTATAACTAAAACAAAAGCCTTTCAAACATGATCTTTCAACATGGTATGGCATAAATAAAATGAAATAATGCCATTTACTTATTCACATGGATATTCTACTAATTGAATAATCACATGCAAAAATCAATAACCACTTTCCTAATGTTGGAATGCATAATGCCAGACTATCATAACCACATAGTCAAGACCTCGTGCCAAGACTACAAATAAGATTTTGTCAAGGCCTTATGCCAAGACACTAGTTTGTCTCATGAGACCTACCGATGC
This sequence comes from Viscum album, assembly GCA_963277665.1. Classification (NCBI taxonomy): domain Eukaryota; kingdom Viridiplantae; phylum Streptophyta; class Magnoliopsida; order Santalales; family Viscaceae; genus Viscum; species Viscum album. The sequence goes on from OY728127.1 coordinate 2,023,673,712, forward strand.
ATCGAGGAGCTATAGCGGGCTCCACCCGTCACATATTAAGTCCAATGCATTCCCATATGAAAAGGTTTAAACATAACATAAACATTCGTATTAAAACTAGCATACGAAATGTCAATACATTCACCATAAACCATGAATGGTATATAAAAAATAGCACATCCATAGTCAAACATATCACAAAACCTTCAATACAATATAAAAGTTTTGTATCATAATATATCATCCTCAAATAAGCGTAAAATCCATTAAAGGATGTTGACATAGATGAAATCAAAACTCTTTTTAAAGAAATATCTCTTTCTATTTTGAAATCATTTAAGAGACATATATTTATAAAATAAAACATTTTCTTTGAAAATATTCTTATAATCTTGTAAGGGAAGATTTGACGATTTTATAATGGCGGAAAATAACCGCACCCGCCGTATAAGTTAAAAAAAACATTCTTATCTTAATTCTGTCGAAAAGGTTAAAAAGCACCTTGTTTGGAAAACGACGGAAAGATTCCCTTATAAAACTCTAATAAAAAGTCAAACAAGGGTATAAATGACTTTAACCCATATTCTTTTAAATATTAAAAATGTTTTGAAATACATTTTGAAGAAACATGGACGTGGATGATAACGAGGTCCCAGTAGATAAATATGTATAAACAACCTCGGATAATGAAGAGATTGCGAAATAAACCCTTACCTTGTACTTTTCCTTTGTTGGGGTAGGTTAACCTCCTGTATAATGGTGAAATAATTGTTATTAAATTATACAAGAATCATATACATTAATATGATATCATATATGATCTTTTAACATTGCTTTATTAATAATATCTTAGTATTATCGTCGTTTCGGGTGATAATCGATTCGTTCTTCTTAAATTTTTGGTTACGTAAGACATGTTTGTAATGGATAGATTATATCTTATTCATAATCATAATGATATTAACATTATTTTTAACCCTAAAATGAGAATAATACTTGAATGGATACGATGGAGAATGAATCTCATCGCGTTCGTGGAGACGGTAGTCCGTACGTACGCACGAACGCTACTTCCATTTAATTTTTATTTTTAAAAGAATCGAATCCAAATGATACATAGGTATATTACTATTCCAGTATAATATAATATTTTATATATGTTACTTAAGTTCATTAACACCATCCTTTATACGTTCCATGTGTGGTATGAACGAGTCATATCATTTTAAGGGGGCGGTAGTCCGCACTTCCTCAAATGAAATTATCGTATGTATATACAACATGAAACGAATAATGGTATGAAATAAAATGGAATTACAGAAGCTTATATATAAAATATATATCATTAATATCATATTTAATTACAGTGCCATCATAATGGCCACCATGAGAGGCAGTAAGATGTATTTGAACAATCATCGTTTCGTGAGGCGTTAGTTTGCCATCCACAGAAACATTATGTTCATCATCCATTAGATGGATTTGTGTGTATGTGTAGTTCGAATCATTCTTATAACAACATCCTAGTATATTTTTGATACTGTTGTTGTTACAAAATAAAGGAAATAAAAAGAGTTTGGGGGTTGGAGAAGCAAAATAAATGAAAATAATTTAAGAGAAATCGTTACCTTTAATTTAGGTAACTCAATTTGGTTGGAACCAAAGGACTTCTTGAAATTCTTTCTGCCTAAGGGGAAGCTTCAAGGAGGAGGATAGGGATGTGGGGAGCTTATTTGGGCAGGGTTTGGACGAGCCAAGTGGCTTGAGAGGTGTGAGGAATGAGTAGAAGTGGTCTCCTTTTATAAGGGAGAGGAGGGGCTCTTTAGGAATGTGTGAAAGTATTACTTTATAATATAATTATATTCGGTTTATAATGGTCCAAAAATCATTGAGGTCGAAGATAAGATGACTCATATTCTAAATAAAATCAACCAATAATAATTGGACAGGTTTTAGATAATATTTTAATCATTATAATCTTATTTATTTAAATGATTTATTAATGAGGTAAACATTGCATCATTATTGTGTAATTAATAATTTAAATTATTTGATGTCTAAAAATTATAAATAAAATATAATTATGTAGGAAATCTTTTTAGCTTTCTAATGAATATTTATAATCGAAAATCGAACATGTATAACCCTATGTAAAAATTGTTCTTGTAAAAGATGTAAGCTTATGCCATTTTTATTTTTATTTTAACATTATTAATATAATGTGTCCCTACCACATACAAGTGGCTCCAAGGGGTCCCCAAATCGACCCATGGATGACCATGGTCGGGTATGTGTCCACCAATAAGGTTAGGACACGTTTTAGGGTAATTTTGTATTATTATAATATTATTTTTTAACCCTTATTTACCGGATTTACCCTTAACCATGGTAAATAAAATATTTACCACAGTAATTATTCAAAATGTCTAAAAATAAAAGTTACCTATTTACACAATTTGGACATCCTGATTCCAAATATGGAATCCATTTTTCTAAATTCAAAACACATAAGTGGCAGAAATTAATTTAAAATTAATTCCCGCTGTCAAAACAAAAAGCGTGTTTTTAAGAGGTAATAACTATCAAAAGATTGACACTTGTTTATGTTTGGTTTAATTGTAAAATTATGTCCAATGACCAACATTATATTAAATGGTAAAAATATATTCTAAATATACTTTAAAACCCCTCAAATTCACAATTTATCACTATTAATTATTTTGATTAAAAAAGTTGATTTTAATTAAAATTTAGTAATTTTCACTATTCATCAAAATATAAAAGTTATCCAAAAAGTACCAAAATTTCACCCTAGGCTAATTTAAATATTCCGAATCCAAAAATGAAGTCCATTTTGAAATATAAAATATATATGATTTCAAAAAGTAGGCATTACTATTCACAACGGCTAGTTTAATTAGTTGTGGTGTGTGTTAGAACTCGAAGTTTCGTACAACACACGCTATCGCATTATTCGAAGGGAAACGTACCGTGGAAGCTTGGGGTGTTACATTCTCCCCTCCTTCAAATAATTGCGTCCTCGCAATTTCTAGGGTATTACTGCATAAAAAGACTCGGGTGGTTCTTCATCATAAGTTCCTCGGGTTCCCATGTTGCCTCTTCCATCTTATGATTTCTCCACAAAACTTTTACCAGACGCGTCGTCCAGTTTCTCAGTACTTGTTCTCTCCTATCAAGAATCCTGACGGGCTCTTCACAATAGGAAAGATCGGGTTCCAGTTCTAATTCATCGTAGGTGAGTACATGCGTTGGATCAGGCATGTATTTCCTCAATAGAGATACGTGGAACACATCGTGAACTTTGGAGAGACTTGGCGGCATTGCCAATCAGTAAGCTACAACCCCAATTCGGTCTAGAATTTCGAAAGGTCCGATGTACCTGGGACACAATTTACCTTTCTTACCAAAACGTATGACTCCCTTCCATGGAGATACCTTCAGGAAAACATGATCACCGACTTGAAATTCCAAATCCTTCCTTCGATTATCGGCATAGCTCTTCTGCCTACTTTGAGCTTCTTTGATGTGATTTTGGATTACTTTCACCTTTTCCACCGTTTCCTCCACCAGTTCTGGGCCTACAAGTTTTGTTTCACCAACGTCATCCCAACAGGTTGGTGTACGGCATCTCTTTCCATATAATGCTTCATATGGTGCCATCTGAATACTCGAATGGAAGCTATTTTTATAGGAAAATTCTACCAGTGGTAAATATTGATCCCACATACCCTGAAAGTCAAGTGAGCAAGATCTCAACATGTCTTCTAAGGTTTGAATAGTCCGTTCTGATTGTCCGTCTGTCTGAGGGTGGTATGCAGTGCTCAAATAAAGTTCAGTATCCAGGGATTTCTGAAGACTTTTCCAGAATCTTGAAGTAAAATGGGGATCACGATCAGAAACAATCGATAGGGGTACTCCATGAAGTCTCACAACTTCATTAATATATAGTCTTGCTAGACGTTCCAGGGGTAGATCTTCTCTTATAGAAAGAAAATGTGCTGACTTGGTAAGACGATCAACAATAACCCATATTGCATCGTTCCTTCTAGGAGTCTTTGGTAGCCCCATGACAAAGTCCATCGTAATATTGTCCCATTTCCACTCCGGTATGGGAAGAGGTTGCATGACTCCTCCAGGCTGTTGCCTTCCAGCTTTCACTTGTTGACAAACCATACATCTTGACACAAAATCGGCAATATCCCTCTTCATGTTGTCCCACCAAAAATGTTCCTTCAAATCTCTATACATTTTGGTGCTCCCAGGGTGTATAGAGAAATTGGAACTATGAGCATCATCCAGCAATTCCCTTTTCAGATCAGGTATATCGGGAACACAAAGTCTCTTCCCGAATTTCAAAATTCCATCTTCATACACAAAGTCTCTCAATATCCCATCATTCACAGCTTTAATCTTCTTCTGAAATTCTTCATCATCGGTCTGAGAACTCTTAATCCTTTCTAGTAAAGATGGTTTGGCAACCATTTGAAAAAGAATTGATGTTTCACCTTCCCTGGTTATTCCCATGTCCATCTTCACTAGATCCATGAAAATTGGATCACTTTAAATTCTCATATTGTTCAAAACTCCATGGTCTTTTCTACTCAAAGCATCTACCACCTTGTTTGCCTTCCCCGGGTGGTAGTGTATCGTACAATCATAATCCTTGAGTAATTCAAGCCATCTCCTTTGCCTCATGTTGAGTTCTTTTTGTGAGAAAATATACTTCAAACTCTTGTGATCAGTATAAATCTCACATTTTTCACCATAGAGGTAGTGCCTCCATATCTTCAAAGCAAAGATCACAGGTGCTAACTCGAGATCATGATTAGGATAGTTTTGTTCATGAATTTTCAACTGTCGTGATGCATAGGCAATAACTCTATCATTCTGCATAAGGAAACAACCAAGTCCTTTCTTCGATGCATCACTATAAATAACGAACCCATCATTCCCTGATGGTAGAGTCAATATAGGAGCATTGACTAATATTTTCTTCAGTTCTTCAAAACATTCTTCACACTCTTTTGTCCAAACAAATTTAACCCCTTTACGTGTGAGCTTCATTAATGGGTTATCAAATCGGGCAAAATTCGGGACGAAACGTCGATAATAACCTGCCAAACCAATAAAACTGCGTACCTCAGTTATACTCGTAGGTGCTGGCCATTCTTGGATTGCCTTGGTTTAGAAGGATCAACGGAGATTCCATCTTTAGATACAATATGGCCAAGAAAAGAAATCTTCTGAAGCCAGAATTCACACTTGCTAAACTTCCCATATAATTCATGCCTCCTCAGAGTCTTCAAGATAATGCGCAAGTGATTTTCATGATCTTCGTAGGTTTTGGAGTATACCAAGATATCATCAATAAATACCACCACAAATTCATCGAGATACTCCTTGAAAACTCTATTCATCAGATCCATGAATACAGAGGGTGCATTAGTCAATCCAAAAGGCATTACAGTAAACTCGTAATGCCCGTACCTAGTTCGAAATGCTGTCTTCGGAATGTCTTCCTTCTTTACACACAACTGATGGTATCCAGATCGAAGGTCAATCTTTGAAAAGTATTGAGATCCATGTAGTTGGTCAAATAAATCATCAATACGAGGTAGGGGATACTTGTTCTTTATCGTTATAGCATTGATCTCCCTGTAGTCGATACATAACCTCATAGATCCATCTTTCTTTTTAACAAAAAGAACAGGGGCTCCCCATGGAGAAACACTAGGGCGAATAAATCCCTTATTACTCAATTCCTCTAGTTGTTTCTTTAGTTCAACTAATTCTACAGTGGCCATTCTATAAGGGGTCTTCGATATAGGCCTTGATCCAGGAATTAAATCAATGGAAAACTCAACTTCTCGTTCTGGAGGATGTCCAGGTAAATCTTCCGGAAATACATCTACAAATTCTTTCACAACAGGTACATCCTCTATTTGAACATTCCTTTCCTCACCCACAGTTATTTCATTATCTTCCTCCCCAATAATTGAATTTAGTTGAGCTATTGAGGGAGGATCTAAATAAGAATTAGGTGGTGATGATTCTTCTCTAAAGATAAGGTGTTCCTTATCATTATCATCAAGAATCGTAACCTCTTTCTTCTTACAATAAATCTTGGCATCATAGTCCGAAAGCCAGTCCATACCGAGGATTATGTCAAACTCAATCATAGGTATGACAATGAGATCAGCAGATAACGAACATTTATGTGCTCTAATGGGGACTGATTCACAAAAATTTGTTGCAATGATACATCCCATAGGAGTTTTAACTGAAAACTCCCTTGTTAAATCAAATTGGAAATATCTAATTTTCTCAGCAAACTGGGAAGATATGAAACAATGCGATGATCCAGAATCAAATAATGCATTTTCTAAACTTGAGGAAACCATTAAATTACCTACCACCACGTCTTTCGGAGCTTCTACCTCAGCAGTATTGATAGCATAAGCCTGGCCTTGATCCCTTGGCCTTTTCTGAGGTAAGTTCTCCTGACGCTTAGGACATGTATTTGCATAATGCCCCATCTCCCTGCAATTGTGCCACTGTACGTTGGTATCTTCCTTCTTCCCCTTGAAATCACGAGCTTGGTGGCCTTTTTCACCACACTTGTAACAGACTCCCATTCCCTTAAAGCAAGTACCAGGATGTTTCTTCCCGCATTTACCACAAGATGGATATTCAACCTTTCCCTTCTTCCCCTTATTTCCATTCCCAGATTGATCAGCAGGTCTCTTCTTCTCTTGCTTTGATTTAAAGTCATAAGACTTAGAGAATTCTTTTTCGGTCTTGATAGCACATGAGACAATGTCTTCGTACGATGAAAAGGATTGTGAGACTAAAGCTCGACGGAGAAATGGTTTTAACCCATCAAAGAAACGATCAATCTTACTTCTTGGGTTGCGTATATAATCACCAGCATACCTTGCTAACCTTGTAAAGTTAGCCTCATACTTTGTGACATTCTCATCCTCCTTTTGTCTCAGACTTAGAAATTGCCTTTCCATATCTGCTCGATGGTCGCGAGGAAAGTATTTTTCTAAAAACAGATCTTTGAACTCCCTCCATTCCATATTTGATACTTCATCATCTTCCTTCATGTTTTGAATCAATGACCACCATTGATCAGCATCTCCAGTGAGGAGGTAAACTGCCATGATAACTTTCTCCCTTTCACTGCTCCCCAAAGCCTGAAATATTTTCTCTAGGGAATTTATCCATTGCTCAGCTACTAAGGGATTTGTACTCCCATTGAACGTTGGTGGTTGTTGCCTCATGAATCGGTCTAACATTGATCCTCCACGCTGTGGATCAAGGTGCTTCATACGGGTAAGGTTATTATTCATAACCTGAGTAAGTTGTCCCAGTATGGTGATTAGCTCATAGACACCAGTTGCATCACCAGCCCCACTATAATTATCTTGAGCAGGAGGGAAATCCCTACATGGAGTGCGTGCATTGATACAGTTTCCATTTCTTCCACTAGGCGCCATTTCTCAACAATGGCATAAACTAGATCAGTTTATGTATCAAAATACATAATCCCATACTTATAAAACACTCAACATAAATTGAACTATTTATGGATATAATCCATAATCATAAAAATGTTTTCTTTGAGGAATTATATACTCATAAACCCTTCATAATGATTTGTAAAGAAAATGAGAGTTATCCTAAGCATATCCCCCGGGAGTGTCGTAACCAAGAGTGCAACAAGGCCCGTTGTCGTGCACCAGTTCCCGTTCGAGTCTAGCTCAAAGCGGTGTTTTCGGGTTTTACCCCTAGGTACATCTGTGCCAGAGCCGCCTCTACCTGCTCGTATCCAGACAGGGATGTATTGCTCGGAAAACTCACAAAATCTCTACAATACCAAAATTCTAGGAAGTTCTTCTATACTAATCCTCAAAGTTCATCTTAGGTCTACGTGCTCTAATCAGAGTTTATCTAAATCTAGCTTCCAAGGTTTGTACTAAACTTCCTCTGATACCAACTGTAACGCCCCGACCCTAGTTACCCAGAGTCGGTGCATTATTACATAACATTGGCATGATCACAAGAAAGATCAAATCTCGAAAGACCGATTGGTTTAGTAGTCTTGGAAACACTAGATATATTCATAAGTCTTACATTACATCATAAAATTAAAAACTACTACAACAACATATTGTCTCCATAATTCACACTCATATCCCCACATAATATCCCTGCAGGTCATTCATAATTTACTTCTTCACTTCCTGGGAAAAATAAAACATAGAAAAGGGGTGAGCTCAAATGCCCAGTAAGGATAACAATATAGCGGAAACTTTCATAAATAAGAATAAACATTTAAGGCAATGTATAACTAAAACAAAAGCCTTTCAAACATGAACTTTCAACATGGTATGGCATAAATAAAATGAAATAATGCCATTTACTTATTCACATGGATATTCTACTAATCGAATAATCACATGCAAAAATCAATAACCACTTTCATAATGTTGGAATGCATAATTCCAGACTATCATAACCACATAGTCAAGGCCTCGTGCCAAGACTACAAATAAGATTTTGTCAAGGCCTTGTGCCAAGACACTAGTTTGTCTCATGATACCTACCGATGCATCGAGGAGCTATGGCGGGCTCCACCCGTCACATATTAAGTCCAATGCATTCCCATATGAAAAGGCTTAAACATAACATAAACATTCGTATTAAAACTAGCATACGAAATGTCAATACTTTCACCATAAACCATGAATGGTATATAAAAAATAGCACATCCACAGTCAAACATAACACAAGACATTCAATACAATATAAAAGTTTTGTATCATAATATATCATCCTCAAATAAGCGTAAAATCCATTAAAGGATGTTGACATAGATGAAATCAAAACTCTTTTTAAAGAAATATCTCTTTCTATTTTGAAATCATTTAAGAGACATATATTTATAAAATAAAAAATTTTATTTGAAAATATTTTTATAAGCTTGTAAGGGAAGCTTTGACGATTTTATAACGGCGGAAAATAACCGCACCCGCCATATAAGTTAAAAAAACCTTCTTATCTTAATTCTGTCGAAAAGGTTAAAAAGCACCTTGTTTGGAAAACGACGGAAATATTCCCTTATAAACCACTTATAAAAAGTCAAACAAGGGTATAAATGACTTTAACCCATATTATTTTAAATATTAAAAATGTTTTGAAATACATTTTGAAGAAACATGGACGTGGATGATAACGAGGTCCCAGTAGATAATTATGTATAAACAACCTCAGATAATGAAGAGATTGCGAAATAAACCCTTACCTTGTACTTTTCCTTTGTTGGGGTTGGTTAACCTCCAGTATAATGGTGAAATAATTGTTATTAAATTATACAAGAATCATATACATTAATATGATATCATATATGATCTTTTAACAATGCTTTATTAATAATATCTTAGTATTATCATCGTTTCGGGTGATAATCGATTCGTTCTTCTTAAATGTTTGGTTACGTAAGACATGTTTGTAATGGATAGATTATATCTTATTCATAATCATAATGATATTAACATTATTTTTAACCCTAAAATGAGAATAATACTTGAATGGATAAGATGGAGAATGAATCTCATCGCGTTCGTGGAGATGGTAGTCCGTACGTACGCACGAACGCTACTTCCATTTGATTTTTATTTTTAAAAGAATCAAATCCAAATGATACATAGGTATATTACTATTCCAGTATAATATAATATTTTATATATGTTACTTAAGTTTATTAACACCATCCTTTATACGTTCCATGTGTGGTATGAACGAGTCATATCATTTTAAGGGGGCGGTAGTCCGCACTTCCTCAAATGAAATTATCGTATGTATATACAACATGAAACGAATAATGGTATGAAATAAAATGGAATTACAGAAGCTTATATATAAAATATATATCATTAATATCATATTTAATTACAGTGCCATCATAATGGCCACAATGAGAGGCGGTAAGATGTATTTGAACAATCATCGTTTCGTGAGGCGTTAGTTTTCCATCCACAGAAACATTATGTTCATCATCCATTAGATGGAGTTGTGTGTATGTGTAGTTTGAATCCTTCTTATAACAACATCCTAGTATATTGTGGATACTGGTGTTGTTACAAAATAAAAGAAATAAAAAGATTTTGTGGGTTGGAGAAGCAAAATAAATGAAAATAATTCAAGAGAAATAATTACCTTTAATTTAGGTAACTCACTTTGGTTGGAACCAAAGGACTTCTTGAAATGCTTTATGCATAAGGGGAAGCTTCAAGGAGGAGGAGAGGGATGTGGGGAGCTTATTTGGGCAGGGTTTGGACGAGCCAAGTGGCTTGAGAGGTGTGAGGAATGAGTAGAAGTGGTCTCCTTTTATAAGGGAGAGGAGGGGCTCTTTAGGAAAGAGTGAAAGTATTACTTTATAATATAATTATATTCGGTTTATAATGGACCAAAAATAATTGAGGTCGAAGATAGGATGACTCATATTCTAAATAACATCAACCAATAAGAATTGGACAGGTTTTAGATAATATTTTAATCATTATAATCTTATTTATTTAAATGATTTATTAATGAGGTAAACATTGCATCATTATTGTGTCATTAATAATTTAAATTATTTGAAGTTAAAAAATTATAAATAAAATATAATTATGTAGGAAATCTTTTTATCTTTCTAATGAATATTTATAATCGAAAATCCAACATGTATAACCCTATGTAAACATTTTTATTCTAAAAGATGTAAGCTTATGCCATTTTTATTTTTATTTTAACATTATCAATATAATGTGTCCCTACCACATAAAAGTGGCTCCAAGGGGTCCCCAAATCGACCCAAGGATGCCCATGGTCGGTTATGTGTCCACCAATAAGGTTAGGACACGTTTTAGGGTAATTTTGTATTATTATAATATTATTTTTTAACCCTTATTTACCGGATTTACCCTTAACCATGTTAAATAAAATATTTACCACAGTAATTATTCAAAATGTCTAAAAATAAAAGTTACCTATTTAAAAAATTTTGACATCCTGATTCCAAATATGGAATCCATTTTTCTAAATTCAAAACACAGAATTGGCAGAAATTAATTTAAAATTAATTCCCGCTGTCAAAACAAAAAGCGTGTTTTTAAGAGGTAATAACTATCAAAAGATTGACACTTGTTTATGTTCGGTTTAATTGTAAAATTATGTCCAATGACCAACATTATATTAAATGGTAAAAATATATTCTAAATATACTTTAAAACCACTCAAATTCACAATTTATCACTATTAATTATTTTGATTAAAAAAGTTGATTTTAATTAAAATTTAGTAATTTTCACTATTCATCAAAATATAAAAGTTATCCGAAAAGTACCAAAATTTCACCCTAGGCTAATTTCAATATTCCGAATCCAAAAATGAAGTCCATTTTGAAATATAAAATATATATTATTTCAAAAAGTAGGTATTACTATTCACAATGGGTAGTTTAATTAGTAGTGGTGTGTGTTAGAACTCGAGGTTGCGTACAACACACGCTATCGCATTATTCGAAGGGAAACGTACCGTGGAAGCTTGGGGTGTTACATGTCATGAAAATAACTAGAGTATAAATATTTTATTTGAATGACTGTTCATATTATAGCGTGGTTCCACCAGGGAAAAATGTTATGAGTTTTTCTTAATTAGGGAAACTAAATCCATGGTTAATTATACCATATAAAATCATTTTGAAATCAAAAATAGAGATATAATTTTAGATTGACGTACATTTTTATCCTAGATATACAATTATTTCTATATTTTTCTATTCTGAAAACATGTGTCAGATTCATCTCATCTTTTGTTTCTCGATGTTGACCATTTAGAAGATAATCATTATCATAAGTTATAAACTATTCAAAATCATAACCATATAGAGCATGTTTTTTTAATAATGTCATTCCTCATGGTAAGGTTTTATCAATTCCCATATGGTTGTTTAAGAAACATGGAAATAGGAAAATTCCATGAGGGAATGACAACCATATTTGTAAAATAAGTTATTAAAGATTTAGAACAAAATTTACAAAATGGGGGAAGAATGTATCATTCCATTTCAATATTGAGTAAATATTTTTAACATTTGGTAGTATTCATGATTTATAAAGTTATATTCTATATAAAAATATTATGAAATTTTTTATATTTAAAAGGAAATAGTTTTATTTAACTATTATATTATAAAGATATTTTAATGTAAAATTTTCATTTAATAGAATTTCAATTTCATAAAAAGAATTAAATTTTTCAGAACATCGGTCCATACTAATCATTAAATGTTTTTTAAATTTTTTAGGAAATGATTTAATTTTTGATGAGCAGTGAATTTTTTTGATATTTAATAAAAATTATTTTTTATTTATATAATATAATATTATTCTTATTGTTTGAAAATTGTTTCTAATATATATTAGTAAAATTATATTATTATAATTATATTTTTGGGCATTCGAGTAATCTCTAAAATCAATATTTATATAAAAATATTTTTTACATGAGAAATTATTTTCACTCTAAAATCAAATTTCTTTGCATTTGAAGGTTTAATTTTAATTCACATTCCTACAACAATATGAATTGAATTTGGTAGTATATATCCAAAATTTAGAATCATATTAATTAAATTTATTTATTAAATTATCAAATTTCATATATAAAATTGATCGTAAAAATAGTAAAAATATGCCATCCACGTAAAGGTAAATAAAGTTAATTAAGGGTACTGATAATATGATAAAGACTAAAAATTAACCCTAAGACATGTCATAATTTTACTAGATTAGTATATTTCATCAAAAAAAAATTATAGTATATTCAATTTTTTTTATATCCACCGGATTATGAATTTTTTAACACATATATACAGAAAATACAAAAAAAATATTTTCATAATTTGTTATATATAAATTTTCTTAAGTCAAAAATTTCTCTTATCACATTTCCATTACATTATGTTTTAAAAATCCAAAACACATTTTATTAAGAAAAATTATATTTCTCTAAGAATTATTTTTCAAAAGGAAATTTTTCTTTCTATAAAGAAATATATTTTCTTAATCCTTAAATATGAATTTATATTTTAGGATTAATGAAATTGATTTATGTTTAACCGTATTTTTATTAAGATTGTATTTCTATAAAAATAATTAAATCCTTATCCATAACCATAGAACCATACCATTTTTTAGAATCTGAGTCTCCCTGTTTTTAGACTCCGAATTCTCTAAATTTCAGATTCCAAATTACAGGAAAATCAAACTCTAAATTCTCTGAAAATAAGAATCCTAATTCTCCAAAAATCAGAACTCGAATTCTTTGACAATCAGTCTCAAAATTCTATGAATTTAAAATTCCTAATTATCTAAATATGAAACTCTAAAATATCTAAAAACCATACATTGAATTCACATTTTTCTAGACTCTAAAATGTTCTTAAATTTGATACATGATTCCATTAAATTCAAATTCTAAAAGTCTATTATTTTAGAATCCAATTGTTCATATGTTTAGACTCTAATTCTTAATTCCATAAGTATTTGATTATATATTTTTCTCAATGTTACCTCATTTCCTTAATGCAACATTACAATTTATAAGAGCCTATTTACATAATTTTCATATACATAAGAACATTTTTATTACATTTTATAATTCCTTACACTTTATAATGTTAAAATTAAAATTCTATCATATAATATTTTTTTCACTAACCGTTGGTTGAGTGGAATGTTTACGGGTCCATCAGATATTTATAGAAAAATATAACCATTAACAGAGGATTTGACCATTGGGATTTTAACCGACAAATACCCCAACCATTTGAAGTGTTGATACACGTCTAGAAATTTCATTTTGTGATGATCTGATCTAATTTATAGAGAGACTGACATGATTTGTGTGATCACTGAACATCTTGTTTAGTAGTGAACAACTTTGTCATCCTAGTGAGTCTATGATTGTTACTGAGTACAATCAAGGGATTCTGAGGATAAGAATATGGAGGTACCAACAACATTAATTTTCAAGGTATTCGGGCAATAGGAAGATAGCAGTAAAGATTAACTTAATGTTTGAGGCCCTCAAGGGATAACATGATAGATTATAATATTCTAATTAAGGTCTTACCCATGTGTTTGTAAGACATATATACTTAAAAGGATAAAAAATGATACTTTATCCAATTTTATCTGATACCCTACTCTTTTGGTTCAAATATTTCTTTCTTGTTTACATGATATTTTCAAAAGTTATAATTCCACTATATTTTGTTAAAGAAATAAATTATAACATTGATATACTTTATGATAATTTTATACCCTGTTAAATAATATTCTATAATTGTTATGATAAAATTATTCCCTTTGATAATTTTTGTTATGTTTCCTTAAGATAAACATGTTCAAGATTAAGTTATTTATAATTAGACCTGAGACCTTCAAATTATTCCATTTTTTAATAATCAATGTGGGTTTGTGAGTTAACCTTGTTTAACTTTTTGAAACATATATATTCTTAAGGATACAAATTAATGTTTTTAAACATACAATTCAAATCCTCCACCTTTTTTAATTGATAATTTACATATATATTTCGATCCTATAATTGCTATCAGAGTAGGTCATTGAAATAATTATACTTACATATATGTATTCTTGCTCAAAAATTTCTTTCTCAACTTTCTTTTTCATGTTTTTTTCTTAAATAATTTTTTATAATATCTTGCTTCTAATTATTTTTATTGAAGAGATATTTTATTATATGAATCTATGGGAAGAACGTTGAATCATTATTCAATTTAAATAATACTAGACCACAAATTTTTGATGTTAATAATTATGAATAATAGAGAGATAAAATGAAGCCTTTTTTATAAACACTGGAGTAGACAATTTTTTCTTCTCACTAGTGAATACAAGATTCCATACAAAGAAATATCAAAATTCACAAATTAGGAAGGAAAATAATATCAACTAAACTACAAGGTAAACATTACTCTTTTACATTATGTGACCATGAATATATATAGCGAAATATCATCTTATAAAGCTGTCAATAGTATCTAGAAGAAACACTGAGTTACAGACTTTAGAACTTCAAAAGTGATATAAAGTAGAAGAGTTATGTTAAGAGATGAATAGCATGTCTTTATTCTTCCATATGGAGAGACAGTTTGAAATTAGCTACAATGATATATGACTATCAAAAACAGTCTTCTATCTATGGGAGATAATGGACTTGATGATTATGTTCTTGTGGATAAGACAAATTATATTATTCCCAATGAGTGGGAATCTAAAAAGAAATCTATTGATAAAATGTGGAAAGTGTCTAACATTACTAATGATGAGTAATTTGTAACCCTTTATTAGTATGAAACATGAATTAAGAGATATGATGATATTAATAATAAGAAAAATGGTAATGGAAGTGTTGTTTTTACTACTACATCTAAATTGATGACTTCAGAAAGGGTAACTAGATGTAAATATAAGAAATCCATTGTAGTATCTGAATCTAGTGATAGTGATCAGTCTGAGAATGAATTAACCAATCTCCCTCTAAGGATCAACAAGATTCTAGTAATGAAAGATTTTTTGTACAGATATATGAAAAATGAGAGAAATGACCAGAAATATTATGATGTAACCTATTGTGAATGGAAAAGGGTTGTGCATATCTGACCTAGTTTTCATATGCTCAAGAGGAAATACATAAAGGATAATAATTATTTAAGAAACATAATTATGTACTACAAATATAAGGCTAAGAATGTTTTTAAAGATAATGACATATAGGGTGCCAGTTGAGGGGACTCTTTCGACGAATCCTTAGAATACAAATTTTATGATCAGAAGAATATCGATCATCTATTTAGATTACCAATTCAAAACCATTGTCTTATGAATAAGGTACAGATTACTGAATAATTAAAAAATATTTCATTAAATGAAAATTTTTGTAATGAAGAATATTATAAATCATCGGATGCATAATTTTCCTCATAAAATGATAATACATTATCATTAATTGAATAAGTTTATATATTTTCTGTATTACTTGAAAATGAGAAATATAAGATAAAAAAAGATAGAGAAAAAAATTCTAGATTTTCTGTTTTAATAAATGATGAATTAGATATTTCAAAATATCATGATAAACAAGCTATTGATTTTGAATGTGTCTAAAGAAACATAATGAAGTTAATTCTTATAAGAGTATCCTTCCTAAGGATCTTGAAAATGATATCTATATCAAAAATAATTTAGAGGATAAATCAAACTCGATGACAAATGACATTGGTGATAAGAATTTATTCATCAGAATAATTTCAGAAATTCTTTCCTTATAGAAATTTTTATCAAATTTCACTTCTGGAAGGAAAGAATTTGATAAAATGTATTTACAACATCTTCCTCTTAGGAATTGTTCTAGATGTAGTTATACGCGTTCAAAAGTAGTTTTTATTCAAAACTCAGTTGTTCCCCAAAGTTATCCTTTGGGCACTATGTGTCAGCATTGTCGACACTAGGAGAAAAATTAATATTTAAATAAAACATAATCCTTAGGTTCTCATAATGCTTACTTTTCCAAGAAAAATTTGATAACTAAAATTTTACATTCAAACAATTCCAGATCAAAAAAATTTATGATTGATAATGTCTAAATATTTTATTTCCAGGACAATAAAGGATTTACAAACAACAAAACCTAGTACATGGATAACAGATGTTAAAAAAAACTAGAAACAAAAACATCTTAGAAAATATTATCATTATGAAAGGGAGAAAATTAAAACTTAGAGATAATTTTCAAGGATATATTTCTTGTATATGTAACATTGTTCTTCAAGGAAAATCATTAATTTCAAATATTTTATTTCATAGTGGTCTTAAGAACAACCTTGTAATCATAAAAAAAATTTGTGATAACGATTACCTTATAAATTTTAGGAATGATAAATGTATAGTACAAAATCCATGGAAGTGTTTAATTTCACCGCCCATAGGCATGAGAATGTTTATATACTAAATTGAGTAGTCCTTGGATTATGATCATCCTTGCCTTAGTGAAATGGATGACCAATATTGATTATGGAATAGAATACTAGGACACTATAACCATAGGAACCTATGTGAAATCTAAAATAAAATACTATTTAAGGATCTAACAGAGCTTAGATTTGATTCTTAAAAAGATTGTGATCCTTGCCAATATGTCATGAAACATAAGTCAAGCTATAAATCAACTAGTGAAGTCTCAAATTCTAATGAAATACAGCTAGTGCATATGTATTTTTTTGGTAATGCCCAACCCTAGTTACCTAGATTCAGTGAATTATTACATAACATTAGCATTATCACAAGAGATCAAGTCTTGAAAGACCGATTAGTTTAGTTGAAATGGACATTCTAGAAACATACATAGGTTTTACATTACTTTTATAAATGTAAAAACGAAAAAATTTGGTCCCCTTTGACCACACTGATATCCAATAGCCTATCCATGTTGGACAATCATAATATACATTTTCGCATCCTGGGATAAATAAAATATAGGAAAAGAGTGATCTCAGATGCTCAGCATGGATAACAATATACTAGAAACTATCATAAATAAGTATAGATATTTAATGTAAGGTATAAGACTAAAACACAAGTATTTTAAATATAAACTTCAAAAAAATTAAGGAAAACATAAATCAAATAATGTAATTTACTTATCTCTTGGATATTATACTTGTTGAATAATCTCATATAATATTAATAGATAATTTCATAATGATGGAATGCATAATACAAGACGTCATAACCACATATTCATGGCCCCATTCCAAGACTAAAAATAAATTTTGTCAGGGCCTTGTTCCAAGACCCTAGTTTTTCAAATGAGACCTACCGATTCATTTAGGAGATACAGCGGTCTCCACACATCACTCACTAAGTCCAATTCATTCCTCAGATGAAAAGTATGAAAACATAATATAAAAAATTGTATTAAAAATATCATATGAAATATCAATACATTAACCATAAACCATTAATTGTATAAAAATAGAACATCCATAGTAAAAAATATCCTAAAACCTTCAATATAATATGGAATATTATATCATAATAAATCAACTAAAAAGAAATGTAAAATCTAATGATGGATATGGACATAGATGAAATCGGTCCAAAAACGTTTTGAGTGAAATATATCATTCTAAATTAAAACCATTCAAAAGTAATGAAAACAATTATTTTGAAAATATTATTATAATTTTCTAAGGAAAGCTTCAAAGGATATATAATGACAGAAAATAGCCACACCCACCATATAAGTTAAAAAGACATTATTTCCTTAATTTTTTGGAATGTTAATAATGTACCTTGTTTGGAAAGTGATTGAGTGATTCCATTCAAAATATCTTATAAAAAGTCAAACAAGTGTATAAATGAATTTAAACCATAGTCTAGTGAATATTAGATATGTTCTGAAATATATTTTTATGAAACACGAATGTGGATAATAAAGAGGTCCCAGTAGATTATAACATACAAACAACCTATGATAATAAAGCGATTGTAAAATTAATTGTTACGTTGTATTCATACATATTCAAGGGTACATTATCCTCCTGTATAAAGGTTAAATAATTTTTATTAAATTATAAAATAATTCACATATATAAATCTTATATCAAATATGATCATCTAATATTCCATTGTTAATAATATTTTAGTAGTGTCAATGTTTCAGGTGTTAACTGATTTGTTTTCCTTTATATGTTTTGATACTTCAGTAATGTTTCTTATGAATACGAATTATTTTAATCATATCTAGAATGATATATGTTCTAAAAAATTATTTTTATATCATGAAATGAAAATTATTCACAAGTTTTTAGGATGGTGATTGAATCTTATCTCATTTGTGGAGATGATAATCCGTATAAGCACGAGCGACATTATCATTCTATTGATGGTAAATTAGTTTGTAATTTGTTTCTATATAATATTTAATGAATCAATAACAAGTTATGTTAATTATTTACATCAATTAAATTCATTATTACACCCATTCAAATAATGAAGTGTTGAATAACAAACGACACCACGACGTGGAGACGGTAAGTCGTGCCTACACACGTATGGTGACTTTTTCATTCATAGAATAGATATAATAATGAATATGGTCATACCATATATATTATAACATCACAGTAAATATAAGGTATTATATTTATTATTTTGGTATGTAAACAATAAAGAAAGAGGAAGTGGAAGATGAAATTTTTTTGGAAGAGGTGATGAAATTATTAACACCTTTTCAGGATCTTCCATTTGATTTGACAAAAAAGGGCTCCATAGGATGTATTTATGATAAAATTATTGCCACTAGGTTGTTGTGAGGGTAGTTGGGATCATATTTTAGCAGGTCTAGGCGGATCCAAATTGCTTTGGAGGTCGTAAATAAAAAGAAGGGGAAGTACCCTTTGATAAGTATGGTGAGGGTAACTTTAGGAAAGGATTGTAATATTATTTTATGATAAAATAAT
Organism: Viscum album; assembly: GCA_963277665.1. NCBI lineage: Eukaryota > Viridiplantae > Streptophyta > Magnoliopsida > Santalales > Viscaceae > Viscum > Viscum album. Next base: position 2,023,693,315 of record OY728127.1, read on the forward strand.
TTTTTTTGTTTTCAATGGATCCAATTGGATTGATTTTAAGTATAATATGGGTCTGGGTCAAAAACCTATAAACCAATAGGTTTTAGACAAGTCTATGTTACCATATTAATCTTTTCTTTTATATTTAAATCTTACTTATGTAGTTTAACTTTTACCTAGTCTTCATTAAATTTTATAATACATTGTTAATTAGCATACCATAAAATTCCAAACGAACCTCAAGTGGTACAATAATGACATATATATCATTATATAATTCTTTTGTCTGAACCTTATATTTTTATTAATATTATATCATTTAAAAATATGTATTTTTTTTAATAATAATTATTTTAATCATTTATTAATAGGGTAATTACTACATAATAATTATGTCATAAATAAATTTAATTATTTAATGTATAACATTTATAAATAAAATACCATGATTTGGGAAATTTTTTATATTTCTAATTAATATTTATAATCGATTTTATCTTATGTATAACCCTATATTAAAAATGTTTAGTTATTAAAATTTATATTTATCATTTTTAACTATTCATTAAAAAAAATTAGAATAAATGTACTAATCAAATCCAAGTTGATCAAAAAGGATCATATTTTATTCCTAAGGTTGATTTAAGTCGAAATAAACTTATCTAATAGAATTAGGACATGTTTTAGGGTAATTATAAAATCATTTTTACCATTAATTAGTCTATTTACTTTTAAGCATGGTAAATAAAATTCAAAAGTTTCAATTAACCAAAAATTATTTACATCTTATTGAAAAAACTTTTACTAAAGTATTTCAACCATGTCTCTCAGATTTTTGAAATTAAATTCACTAATGATGTTTAATTAAATTTTACAAAAAATTTCAAATGTGACTAGAAGGTGGGTAAAAGATGTAAAAAGGTTCAATAAAATTATATATATATAATCTTATTTTAAAATGACTCCAATGAATTACATTGGACTAATATATCTATTATAAATATATTTTTAATTTAATATAAATTTAAATAAAAAATACATTTATATATAAAATATTTGGTTTTAAATAATAACACGGTGTTTTTCACTACTAATAAAAAATTTATTGTTTTCAGAAAAATACCAAAAATTCACACTAAACTAATTTTGACATTTTGAATCCAAAAAATTAACTCCATTCAGTGGAATAAAATTTATAAAATTTCAAAACGTTGATATTACTATTCATACTCGCTTTTTTAAATAGCTATTTTGATATGTTGTGGTGTTCTAGAACACGAAGTTATGTACATCGAAAGATATTGTATTATTCAAATAGAAGCCTACCATAGATGCATGGAGTGTTACATTCTCCCATAAATCATATAATATCATCCCCATAATTTCTATAATACTATAAAATAATACTTATGGGTTGGTTCTTCATCGTAATTTCCTCAGGTTCCCACATTTCCTCTTCCATTTTATGGTTTCCCTAATGAAATTTTACCAGAGGAGCAGTTAGATTTCATAACACTTTATCTCTAGTATCAAGAATTTTTATACGATCTTAGAAATATTATAGGTCAGGTTCTAGTTCTATTTATTCATAGGTGAGTGCATACATTGGGTTAGGCACTTATTTTCTCAATAGTGATCTATGGAACACATCATGTACTTTGGAAAGACATGGCAGAATTTCCAACATATAAGATAGAACTAAAATTCCTTCTAGAATTTCAACGTTATGATGTACTCGTGACACAATTTTCCATTCCTTATGAATTGTATAACACCCTTCCATGGAGATACCATCAAGAAAACATGATCTCCAACTTGAAATTTTAAATCCTTCCTTCGTTTATCGACATAGATCATTTTCCTACTTTGACCTCCTTTGATATCGGTTTGGATGATCATTACCTTTTACATTATTTCCTCCACATGTTCTGGGACTGTGACTTTTATTTCATCAATATCATCTGAAAAAGATGGTGTGTGGAATCCCTTTCTACATAACTCTTCATATGGTTTCATCTGAAAACTTTAATGGAAACTATTGTTATAGGAAACTTATACCAGAGGTAATTACAGATCCATCATTAATTGAAAGTCAAGTGAGAAATATCTTAACCTATCTTATAAGGTTTGAATTGCCTATTCTGACTGTCCATCAGTTTGAGGGTGATAGGAAGTGCTCAAATGATGTTCAGTATTTCGGTCCATCTGAAGACTTCTCAAGAATCATGATTTAAAACACGGATCATGATCAGAAAAAATTGATAGGAATACAACATGAAGTCTGAAAACATCATTAATATATAGTCTTGCAAAACATCAATGTGGTAAATGTTATCTAATAGGAATAAAATGTGATGAATTGGTTAGACGATCAGGAATAACCAGTATAACATCATTCTTTCCAGGATTCATTGGTAGCCCCATAAAAAAGTACATCATAATATCATCCCATATTGACTCTGGTATGTGAAGAGGTTTCATGACACATATAATATGTTGTCTTCTATCCTTCACCTATTGAGAAACAATACATCTTGACACATAATCAGCAATATCTCTCTTTATATTTCCCACCAGAAATTTTCTTTCAAATCACTATACAGCTTAATGCTACCAGGGTGTATACATAAATTGGAGCTATGAGCATCATCCTACAATTCCCATTTTAGATCAGGTATATAGTTATATGAAAGTATCTTCTTAAATTTAAAAATTCCATCTTCATATACGTAGTGGATCAATCTCACATCATTCACATTATTTTTTTTTTTAAACTCCACATCATCAGTCTAAGATCTTATTTCCTCCCTAGTAAAAATGGATTAAAAAAATTGTAATGTATCAATGTTTAACCTTCCATGATTATTCCAATGTATATATTTACTAGATCCATGAACATAGGATCCATTTCAACACAAATCTTGTTCAGAACTCCATGATCCTTTTTTCTCAAAGCATCTACCACCTTATTTTCCTTCCCCAGTTGGTAGTGTATAGTGCTATCATAAACCTTGAGTAAATCGAGCCATATACTTTTCCTTATATAGAGTTCTTTATTTGAGAAAATATACTTCAAACTCTCGTGATCATTAAAAATCTAAATTTTTTTTTACCATAGAGATAGTTTCACCAAGTATTCAAAGAAAATATTATATCTGCAATGTCAAGATCATGACTAATAATGCCTTTTAGATGAATTTTTTGCACTTGTGATTAATAGGAAATAACTCTATTTTTCATCATAAGGATACAACCAAGACCATTATTTAATGAATAACTATAAATAACAATCCCATCATTTCCCGATTGTAGATTCAAGATAAGAGCTTTGAATAGTATTCTCTTCATCTCTTCAAAACATTCTTCACACACTTTTTTCTGAAAAAAATTATCCCCTTTACATGTGAGCTTAGTTAATGGGTTATCTAATCATGAGTTATTCAGGGTGAAATGTTGATAATAACATGCTAAACGAATAAAATTCCATACCTTAGGTATACTAACCAGTGCAAGACATTCATCTATTGCTCTTATCTTAGAAGGGTCAAGAAAGATTTCATCCTTTGATACAATATGTCCATGAATAAAAATATATTGATGTTGTAATTCACACTTTCTAAACATCCCATATAATTCATTTTTTCTACGAGTCTTTAAAATAGTGTGCAAGTGATTTTCATGATCTTTGTAGAATTTGGAGTATACCAAAATTTCATCAATAAATACCACTATAATTTCATCAAGATATTCCTTAAAAACTATATTCATTAGATCTATGAAAACATATGATGCATTAGTTAGTCCAAAGTGAATTACTGTAAACTCATATTGGCCATACCTTGTTAGAAATGATGTCTTTGGAATGTCACCCTTTTTCACACTAAACTGTTGGTAACCTGATAAAAGATCAATCTTTGAAAAATATTTAACTCCATGAAGTTGATCGAATAAATCATCAATGAAAGGTAGGGGATACTTGTTCTTTATTGTTATAACGTTGATCTTCTTATAGTTAATTCACAACCTCATAGATACAACTTTTATTATATCAAAAAGGACAGGGGGTCCCATATAGAAACAATAGGGAATATAAATCTCTTATTACTCAATTATTCTAGTTTTTTCTTTAGTTCAAATAATTCCACAATGATCATTTTATAAGGGGTTTTCTATATGGGCCTTAAACTAGTAATTAAATCAATGGAAAACTCAATTTGTCGTTCTGGAGGAAGTCCATGTAAACCCCTTAGAAACACCTCAACACATTCTTGAATAACAGATACATCCTCTATTCGATCATTACCTTCCTCACCCATAGTTATTTCATTCCCTTTCTCCCCAATAATTAAATTTAGTAGAGCTACTAGGGGTGGATCTAGATGAGAATCTGATGGTGACATTTCTTCTCTAAAGATAATGTGTTAATTATCATCATAATTAATTGTATCCTCCTTCTTATTAAAATAAATTTTAACATCATGTTCAAAAATCCAATCCATACTGAGTATTATATCAAATTCTATCATGTGTATGAAAATAAGATCAGTAGATAATGCACGTTTATATTCCATAATGTAAAAATATTCACAAAACATTGTTTCAATGATACTTCCCTTAAGGGTTTTGACTGAAAACTCCCATATATAATAAAATTTAAAATATCTAATTTTTAGGAAAAATTGGGAAGATATGAATGAATGCGATGATCTAGAATAAAACATGCATTGGCTAAATTTGAGGAAATAATTAAAGTACATGACACCACATCATTCAGAGCATTAACCTCAGTAGTAGTGATCGTATCAGTTTGGACTTTCTCTCTTACCATTTTCTAAGGTAAGATTCCTTGGCACTTAGGGTATTAATTTTTATAATGGACTGTCTCTCTATAGTTGTAACATTAATCATTGACAACCTCTTTCATTACCTTGCAATCACAATCTTAGTGGACATTTTCAAAACATTTGTAACAGACTCACATTCCCTTCAGGCATGTACTAGGGTGTTTCTTCACGTATTTTTTGTGGGATGGATATTCAAATTTTCCGATCTTCCCCATATTTCCATTTCCAGAGTTTCAAAAAGATCTTTTTTCTCCATATTTGCTTCAATGTTGTAATACATAAAGAATTATTTTTCTGTCTTAATATCACATGAGACTATATCTTTTAAATAGGAGAAGGATTGTGAGACAAATACTCGATGAGGAAATGGTTTTTACCCATAAAATAATCGATCAATATTACTCCTTGGGATATGTATATAATCTGTATCATTCCCTGGTAACCTTGTAAAGTTATCCTCATATATTGAGACATTCTCCTCTTCCTTTATCCTTAGACTCAGAAAATTCCTTTCCATATTCGCTCGATTTTCAAGAGGAATGTATTTTTCCAAGAAAGTATCTTTAAACTCACCCCATTCCATGTTTGCATTTCTTTATCATCCTTTGTGTATTGAATTAATTACCACCATTTATCTACATCTCTTATGAGGTGATAATCATCTATGACAACCTTTTCCCTTTCACTACTCTATAAAACAAGAAATATTTTCTATGTTGAACATATCCATTGCTCATATTCAAATGGATTTCTAGTACATTTGAATTTTGGTTGTTGTTTCCTCATGAATCGGTCTAACTATGATCCTCCACATTATAGATCAGGGTGCTCCATACCGGTAAGGTTATTATTTAAAACCTGAGTGATTTGTCCCAATATGGTTGTATGTTGTTCAGAACCAGTTGCATCCCCAGCTCCAATATTACTATCTTGAGTAGGATGTAAATACCAACAGGGATTAAGTGCATTTATATGGTTTCCATTTCTTCTAATTGGCACCATTTCTAAACTATATAATACACTAGGTAAGATTATGAATCGCAATGAATTATTCCAAACGTGTAAAATACCAAACAAAAATTGTTCAATTTATGCATATAATACATAATCATAAAATGTTTTCTATGAATATGTATTCACTCATAAATCCATCATAATGGTTTGTAAATAAAATTTGAATTATCCTGAGCATATCCCCTGGGATTTTCGTAAACATGAGTACAGCAAGGCCCAATGTTGTGTACTAGGATACCCTAGGTCAAGGCCGGAACTCCTTGTTAGTGTATTCACTCCTAGGAATATATTTTCCAGAGCCACCACTACTTAATCATATCCAAATATGGTTTTATTTCTAGAAAAATTCAAAAAATATCTACGTTACCAAAATTCTAGGAATTTCTTTTATACCAATCCTCAAAGACATTCTTAGGTTAATGTTCTCTAATAAGAGTTTTTCTAAATCTAGCTTCCATGTTTTGTAATAAACATCCTCTGATACCAACTGTAATGTCTCAACCCTAGTTACCGAGAGTCAGTGCATAATTACATAACATTGGCATGGTCACAAGAGATCATGTCCCAAATTACTGATCAGTTTAGTAGCATTAAAAGTAATAGATACATACATAAGCTTTACATTACATTATGAAATGAAAAATCAACAAAATTGTGTCCCCTTTGAAAAAAATCATATCACAAACCCCATCCCTAAAGGTAAATCATAATAATCTTCTTCACATAATGGGAAAAATAAAACATAAGAAATGTGGAGTTCTGAGGCTAAGTAAGGTTAAAAATTTACCAGAAACTATCATAAATAAGTATAAACATTTAAGGAAATGTATAATAAAAAAAATTAAACTCAAAAATCAGTATAATATGGAAATAAGAAATCAAATAATTCCATTTACTTATTTACATGGATATTCTACTACTTGAATAATCACATGTAATATCAACAGCTAATTTCATAACGATGGAATGCATAATTTTGTACATCATAACTACGTAGTCAAGGCCTCTTGATAAGGAAAAAAATTATTTTTTGTCAAGGCCTTGTTCCAAGACCCTATTTTGTCTCATGAGACCTACTGATGCATATAGGAGCTATAGCAGGCTCTACCTTTCACTTACTATGTCTAATTCAATCATCAAAAGAAAAGGTTGATAACATAATAGAAACATCTATTTTAAAACTAGTATAAAAAATGTCAATAAATTAACCATAAACCATTAATGGTATAAAAATATAACATCAAAAATCAAAAATATCAAAAAAATCTTCAATACAATATGGAAGATTGTATCATAAAAAATCAACTTCAAACAAACGTAAAATCCAACCAAGGATGTTGACATAGATGAAATCAGTCCAAAAATATTTTATGTGAAATATCTCCTTCTACATTGAAATCAATGCAAAGTAAAAAAACATTTTTTTAGAAAATATTCCTATAAACATATAAGGGAATATTCAAAGGGGATACAATGGGGGAAACTAGATTCACCAGCCGTATATGTTAAAAAACATTCATTCCTTAATTTATTGAAAAGGCCATAAAGTACCATGTTTGGAAAATGATGGAATGATTATATACAATCCATTTTATTAAAATTTGAACAAGGGTATAAATGAAATTAACCCATATTCTAGTAAATAGTAAAAATTCTTGAAAATATATTTTTAGAAAACACATATGTGGATGATAAAGAGGTACTGGTAGATACTCACATATAAACAACCTCAGATAATAAAGAGATTGTAAAATTAAACCTTATATTGTATTGTTCCTCAGTTGAGGGTACATTAACCTCCTTTATAGTGGAAAAATAATTGATATTAATTTATACAGAATTACACATACATAAATCTGATATCATATAATATATTCTAATATTAATGTGTAAAAATATTTCAGTAGTATCATTATTTCAGGTGTTAACAGACTAATTTTCCTATATATGATTTATTACGTATGTCATTTTTTGGATAGGATGTATTTGATCCATATCCAGAATTATATTATGTTATTAAAAAATATTTTTAAATCATAAAATGAAAATTATTCTTGAATTGTTATGATGGGGATTAAATCTTATTGTGTTCGTGGAGACAGTAATCCATATGTACACACAAGGAAAAATATCATTATATTGATTATTAAATCTTATGTAATTTGATGTTATATCATATATAAAAATCATTACAATGATATATTTATTATTTACATCAATTATACTCATTATTATACCCATAAAAATAATGAAGTGTTTAGTAACAAACTACACCATGACGTGGAGACAGTAAGCCGTACATACGAACTTATTGATACTTTTTCATTCATATGATGGATATAATAATGGATATGGTTGTACGATATTTATAATAACATCATTTTTGTAGATGGTAGTGAAGGGTTTTTTGTATTGAAATAATAATGAAAGAGGAAGTGGAAAATGAAAAGAACATTGAAAGTGGTGATGAAATTATTACCTCTTCTTCAGGTGATACTTTTTTATTTCATAAAAAGAGCTCCTTAATTAGTATTTTTAAACAAATTAAATCCCCTATGTTTATGTGAGGGTATTTGGTAGGATACATGAGCATGTTTTGGAAGAGCCAAATGGATTTGGAGGAGTAATATTAATATAAGGGGAAGTACCTTTTTATAAGTGAGGTCATGGCCACTTTAAGAAAAGTTGAAATATTATTTTATTATAAAAGCATTTTTGGTTTTTAATTGGTCAAGATGGATTTATTTTGAGGATAAGGTAGAGTTGGGTTGAAAACCTCTCATCCAATAGGTTTTAGACATATTTATGTCACCATAATAAACTTATCTTTTAGATTTATCTCTTAGTTATGTTGTTTAACTTGTACCTTGTCTTCCTGTAATTTTAAAATATATGGTTAATTAACATTAAATAAAATGTCAAAAGAACCTAAATTGTTTTATTAATGAAATATTTATCATTATATATGTTTTTTTGCGGAACTTTGGATTTTTAAGAATATGATATCATTTAACAATATAGTATTTTTTTTAAACTAAATTATGTCAATTTTGACACTATTTAGTATTTGGTTATTTTCAAAGTCAACAAAACTAGATTACTTCAAATAAAATAAAATAAATCAACCCTGAAATTAAATATTAGACTAGAAAATTCATGTAATGATTCAAAAATCACAATTTACATTTATTTTGATATTTATAATAATAAATTTTTTAACATTTATTAATATGGTAACTACTGCATCCTCATTGTGTACAAATTAAATTTAATTATTTAATGTCTAAAATAAATAAATAAAATACCATGATGTAGGAAATATTTTTAGATTGATAATGAATATTTATAGTTGAATTTATCTTATGTATAACCCTATATTAATCATTGTTTAGTTATTAAAATTTGAATTTAACACTTTTAACACTTAAATAAATAAAATATAATAAATGTCCTAATCTAATCCAATTATATCAAAAAAGATCATATTTTATTCCTAGGGATGGTTTTGGTCGGACTAAACTTATCCAATATATTTTTGACATGTGCTCATGTATTTATAATACCGTTTTTACCTTTAATTACCATATTTAATTGTAATTGTGGTAAATAAAATTCAAAAGTTACTATTAACAAAAAAATATTCTCATATTATTGAACCAAATTTTACTAACTAATGTCAACTATGTCTCTTTAGTTTTCTAAATCAAAGTTACAGAAGCGGTAAAATTAAATATTATGCAAATTTAAAAATGTGGCAAGAAAGTGGGTAAAAAACGTTAAAAAGTATTATAAAATTTTATATTTATAATCTTATTATAAAATGACACCAATGAATTAATTGAGACTAATATAGGTATTATGTATCTATTTTGACTTTAAAATAATTTTAGATAAAAATAATAATTATTTAAATAATAGTCGGTTTTAAACAATCAAGTAGTGTTTTATCACAATTCCTCAAAAATTGAAGGTTTTCATAAGAATAAAAAAAATAAAACTATGATTACTTTGATATTAAGATTCCAAAAATTATGTCCATTCTGAAAAATAAAATTTATAAAATTTTAAATAGGGGTAATTACTATTCATAATTTTTTTTTGAAACTGCTAGTTTGATTTATCGTGGTGTGTTAGAACTCAAAGATGCGTATTGCCCAAGCTATTCTATTATTCAAAGTGATGTGTACCATGGAAGATTTGAGTGTTACATTCTCCCCTCCTTATTCAAAGATAAGTGTTCCATGAATGTACCTATATGAAATGATCTCTATTTGTTTATTGGGAAGTCCAATCCCTTGTTAGGTATCTACAAACAATATCAAAAATGATAGATGATCCTTCTGTATAATCATTCAACCTTCGTAATATAAAATTACATTCACACGCAATAACTATCAATGCATCCTATCCTATGTTTATTGTTATAGTGGATGATGTTATATGATGGTAGTCAAGATGTGTGGGTTGGTCTTAGTAATGGTGGTATTGGAATTCCTGCTGGGATTACCCCATATAAAGTGAAAATAAATAGACTCAAACTGATTACGTTTGAATTTCATTTTATAAAATAAATATTTTTCATGGTCTCTATAATCAACAATTGTGGTAGTTTATTGATACTATGAAGTATGTGGGTATGGTAGAAGAATAAGTTGGGGTAGAAGTGGGTATTTATGGGTGTTAAAAGGTTATGGTGGGGTGGAATCACCATCACCCTTCTTACAAATTTATTATTATTCATCATACTCATCCTCCTATCCAAACTCACAATCCCATTGAAATCATAATGGATTCGTATGATATTTTATTATATACTGTGGAAATTGATAGAATTAATAAAGGTAGTCACGAGATCAATATTAGTAAAGTAAAATTTATTAAATGGAATCTAATCATTTTTAGCTAAGCATGCGATGAAACGGAAACAATATCCTCCCTCTTTTGGATTGGAAAAAAATTATTGGAAGCCTTATCCAAAGACCTAAGAAATATTAAATAATTTCACTATAATCATTTCATAGAAAAAAAATTATCTTTTAGAGAAAACAATTAAATAAACAAGGTAAATAGTAAGGAACTGTGGGTTGGAATAGTCGTTGATGTGATAAACTAGGAGGGAAAAAACCTTTAACATTATAGTTTTCAAATATTATAGGGTTGTGGGTAGTAGTTTATGAAAATTACTTATCATTATTCATCTCCCAATAAAATTTATAGGAACTGTAATATTTTTATTAGTGTTGATAAATGTATAGAAGTCAATAAATTTGGAGAATTGTGAAAGAAAATAGTTTTTACTATGAGTTACAGATCATTTTTTACTATAGCTAAGTCCTTCTCAAAACTCTATCTACTATATTAGATCTTTATTATGTGATTTTAATCTAGTTTTTATGATTTATTAGAGAAGATATAAGGGGTTTAAGGTTGTATAATTTCCAAATACAAGAAGAGTATTTGATACATGATGTGTATTTTTCTGAACAGAATTTTTCATAATATGTAATGGGTTTTCCTTGGAGGGGGAAAATATAACATTAAATGGTGTGTAAATATTACATGATACATAATTTCCCTAGGATATTTTTATGAAAAGGAGGTAGGGAATCTTATTTTGATATAAGCGTACTCCCCTCTTCATTCATGCATAGGAGGTCCACTCTGGAGCTCTCCCCTAGAATCCTAACAAATGATTTATGATATCTCCCCAATCTAAAAATTGGTTTTTCCACCATTAGTCTTATTAAATTTGAACCAATGATTTCTATATTACTAATGAAAATTTCTGCATTTCCCTTGACCTTGAAATTTTTATTTTTGTGTGGGATATTATGCCCTATTTTCAGGAAAAAACTCCATTCTTTGATTTTCATTTACTCTATGACAAATCATATGCAAATACTGGACACGTGTTCACCAATGAGGTTATATTAGGTGGTCTATAAATTTTCATTCATTGTTCCACTGTTTATAGATTGTTTCCATTATTCCATATGTTGTACATTTGAGGTGATGTTTTCTAAATTGAATTAACATTTAATGTAATGATAAATCCATGTCAAGGGTATGTAGTGAGTCCATTATATATGGTTGGAGATAATTTCCATCATATTAACCATACAATGGGATAGATTATAACTTTTTATCATTATTATTCCACCATTGAGGTGATTTTATCCCGCCCTATTTAATTGATAATGACATGCGGTATTAACTTGATTTTTGAAATGTTTTAAGCACCTTTTAGCATATTTTCATTTGTATATAAAGGGTATAAATTGATTAATTTCATGGATTGTATGTGATTTTTATGGGATATACGAAATGGTTAATTTAACGGTCAGGATGACTAAGACATTTCTAATCCATAGATCCCATTTAATTAGCTCACTATGATACATTGGACATTACAACTCCTTAGATCCAACTACATGATTTACATGTTATGTTATGATGCAATGGAAATTTCCACTCCTTGGATCCCATGACTCAAAAGGATTCCTTGGATATTTATACTCCGTAGATCATAATTTTATGACATGTTAGTATTATTTATAAATTTATACTCCTTGAATCCAATATATGTAACTTACATTGATGCCTTTTTAATTTCGGTAACAAGGATCTTGTTTAATTAGATTAATTGACGTGCTAGGATGACTCAGAAATTTCAACTCCTTGGATCTGACCCATCAGTGGACATTGTAAATTTATTCTACGTGGATATTTTTTATTTGATATACTTAGCATGCTAATATTACATGGAAGTTTATACTAATTAGATCATGTATTATTATCTTACATTACTAATTTATTTTCCTTGGACATTACTACTCTATAGAACCGAAAGCATGTAGTCCTAATAAATGACTACATTAAATATGACATTAATAATTTTTTCTCTAAATTATTGAATGATTTATGATTTATTTTATTGAACATAGTGAGACTTGATAGACTAGATAAAATTTATTCTAATTATTTACATGTACACTTGTTATATTTTAACACTTCATTAGCTTATATTCATAAACATGACTTGTTATAGAAACCATTGGTGGTGGCCTATTGGTGGTCATCTCACATCCTATTCTATCCACCGTTGGGTTATGAGATAGTCTTAATGGTTGCTGGTAAAGATATGATAAAGTGACTACTTACTGATGTTTGATTCGTTATGAATAAAACCAGGGGATCACGACATCGTGCTATGACTCATTATGTTATCTAGGATAGTTTCTTTTTTGTAATTTTTTTACTTTTGATATATATATTTTGTTGGATTCCTATTTCCATGAATTAATTATTTTTTTCTCTATCATTTTATGATCAACATTTTATATGACACTATTTGATGAGATTACATAGTTATTTAGATGATGTATTTGTATTCATCCAGTAGTCATTATTTCATTTACTACTCATTATTTCATTTACATTCGATTTTGTTTGTTGTGATACCACCAATTTTTTATAATTTTATGATGAGGGTATAATATATGCATAATTACACCATAAAGCCTCACTACTACTCAGAATAATCTGGCATATAGGGATGCATTATTTAGGCCATGTGGCCAATCATGTTTAATTAAAGTTGAGTGATTTTGGTCTAGGATATCCCAAAATGGTATTATGAGGTCTCTTGTAATTTAATATCATTTGGGAATATTAAATAGGATATTTATAAAATTTTTAAATTTTGTAAGGATCTTTTCCTGTGAGTAGTTGAACAAGGTATTGGAAAAATATAAATTTCATGGGATGGAATTATATTTTCTAGTTTATGACTAGTATAGTTTATTTCACTTCACCATTGTGCGAAAAACCAGATATTTGATGTCACTTGAAATTTTGGATTTTCTATTTTCCTGAAATAGAAAGGAAATATTGAATCATTCATCATTACAAGCTCTTTAGGATTTATATGTTACATAATATGGCATGATAAAGTTACATTTTGGTATGTATTTCTTACAATATGCATGGTTATGTTATTACAATTCCCAAGACAATATGATAACATTTCATACAAGGAATGTTTTTATAACTTGTATTGATTAAGTGGAAAGAACACATCAATTTATAAGGTGCATGGGCCCCAATAAATTTAAAGCAATGATCTATAAGGTTCATCATTTTTAAATATAATTTCAATATAAATGATAATTATATTAATTAAATAGAATTCTAAAATTAATAATTGTAGGAAAATGGGAATGAATATCAAATTTAAAGGGATTATTTAATTATAAATTTTAATTGGAAATATGTGTACGAGAAGCCATGAATTATAGAAGAGAACATGACCTTGACCTTACCCCATTAGTGGGTAGTAAAAGTGAGTATTTATTTTCAAAATGAATTTTATTTCCACAATACCAAAATTTAAGAGTAGTTAGAGGCGTGTATCTTGTGTGTATAAAGGATTGTTCTTATCCTAGTTTTAAATAAATTAATATGTTGTCATAAAACATTGACTGAATCGTGTGCTAGGAACCTTTAGGGATATGCCACTTCGACGACCTACAGTCATGCGCCAGTGGGTGGTGATGACAGTACTCTAGAGGTTGTGGGATATGGTCTACCATAAGAATCCACAGTAGTGCCCCTTGGGGCATATCCTTTTATAACATAAATGGGTTATGAGGCCTAGTACCCTGAGAGATTCTTATGTTTTATATAGATCAATTTGGATGAACTAAGACCTACCCTGACTATGGTTGAATTGATAGATGATTTCTAGTATTATCATTCACACACATATTTTGGGGATGGAGGACCATAAGATATAGAGTCATGTGTAGAGGCCATGATATTGATTTTCAGGAATCTCAAGAAACCACATGAGAGGAGAGTGAATATAACTACATATATGCTTCATGATTCATCCATGATATGGTGTCATTTGATTTCTCTAATGAATCATGATGAGGATATGTCTTGGATGAATTTATAGGAAACCATCTATGATTATTTTTATAATGAGACATTAAGGGCTGATATAGATAGATAGTTTATCCATCAGGAGAAGGTTGTCTTATCATTCATAGATAATTATTGTTTACAGAGCTCCATTATTTCACACCAATTGTATTCTGGGATGTGGTATAAAAATATAGGGGATTTTTAGATGATATTTGGTATGACATATGGTCATAGGTGAATGTTTTTTGGATAACTACTGTGTCCAATATAGTATATAAAGAGATGATTATTGAACGAAACATGAGGTAAGGTAGGAAAATAGAGAAGGTCATATAAACTTTTTGACGTTGTGGTTCCATGTTCAGTGGTAGAAATAGATTACTTAAGGTCACTCATGATGGTTATACTTGCATGATAATGAGTTCTACTACATCAATTCTATATCATCATTGTGGTAGGAATGGACATATAAGGATTCAGTGTGACGAAGGCATTGTCATGTGCCAAAATTGAAGAATAATGTTCATATAAAATGGTCTTTCAAGTCTTTTCCTATAGTATCTAGTGAGAGTGTGTATAACAAGACTCCATGTTCGAGGTTAGGGTCAAAAAAGTCTCATCAGGATTGGAGATGAGGTCAAACAAGCCAATCAGGCTTTAGTGGTAGTCATGGTCAGGTTATCCTAACATGAGACTCACACTGACAACTGAGAGGACATTCCAATGGTAGTCCAGCTATATTATAGGGTAGTAGTTCAAGATAGATATATACAATTTAGATGATAATAAAGTATTAGAGTTCCATACCTTAGACATTTATAGGAAATTTTATTGAATCTTTTATGTTAGTATCTTCATATTTTGATATAGGTAAATCTAATTATTTGGTATCATTACCTATTTTGATCAATGTTAAATTTTCTAATGGTGTAATAAAACTTGTTAATTCAATGGGGATTCAATTGGAATATGTACCTTGGTGCATGGAGTTCCCCTAGATATAGCTCAATGTCACTTTTTATGGGACCTTTTTACTCAAGATGAAAGGAATTAGAATCATTATTGAGATGGAGTGGTTGGTTCTTTATCATGAAATTTTTTATTTCAATAACCAATGGGTGGATTCACATAACCAAATAAGAGTGGGTGATGGGGGATATTCATAACGGTGAATGGGATTTCCATAAAAGTCAAGATGGGCCCCCAAAATCATCTAATGTGAGGGATGAAATCCCTGCTTTCTAGATTATATCTAGACATCTCAGGACCACATCAAAAAAACATCCATATATTGGATAATCATTTTAGGGAAATTTCCTAAATTAATTTTCTAAAATACCTCATAAGAGAGAGGTATAGTTTTCCATTGAGCTAGTTATATGAGATACACAAGTGTCTATACAGCCTTATAGGATGGCTAATACTGAGTTACATGATATCAAGAGGTTGTTAGAGTACTTGGAGGTTAAGAGGTTCATATGTCCCAAAAATTACTCATGGGGTTATTCGTTCCATTTTTTAAAGAAGGAAAATGAATAAATTAATTTATATTTCAATTATGGTAAATTGAACCAGTTGAAAGACAACAACCAATATTTGTGTCACCAATTTGATGATCTATTTGGAATCCTCTCAGTATCTCGAGTGTTATTAAAGATTGATCTGAGATCGGGTTATCATATGGTGCAAAATCGCTTGTAGGAATTCCCCATTAATTTTTTTTCACATATGGTCTATATGATTATCTGGTTATACTGTTCGGTCTTACGAATTCTCCATTAGATATCATGGAATTTTTGAACTGGGTTTTCAATCATTATTTATATTCCTTGATGGTGGTATCCATTTTCTCTATTATTGTGTATTCTCACACTCGACATGACCATGCCAACATATTGAGATTGTTTCGGATAAATTGAGACAAAATTAGTTATATTATGCACTCACAATGTTCCCTTATGATATAGGTAAGATTAATATAATGGGTTATATTATTTCCATGAAATGAGTATCAATTCAACCAAAGTTGTTGAGTGATGTAGTTTCCTGGGAAACGCCAACAAACATTTTCAATATATGGAGTATATAGGGAATGCATGGTGGTTATAGGTAGTGCATATTGGATTTATCATGATTAGACACACATGTTTTGTAGTATAATATTAAATGTGTGAAGTTCACATGGACATATATCTATGAGACAACCATTCAGGAGATGAAAGGGATAATGAATAGAACACGAATCCTGATTCTTCCCATGCCAGTATAATGAAATACTATATATTATAAAGCATATGGTATCAGGATAGGGCGGTTATGATATTTGAGGACTGATTCATAGCTTGTGGGTCTTGTTAGTTGAGTCCACATGAGAGGAACTACCTAAAAAATATTGTCGAGTTAGTTAATATTGTTAATTCCATATGTTGTTGGAGTAATTATGAGGGAGATAATTATATGGTGTTAATGGAAACCAAGAACCTCATGTACATATATAAACAGTTTGACATGAATCTTAGTCAAAGATGTTTTGTTTAATACTTACATTATTTATACATCGATCATTCTTATATTTTTAGAAAGGGTAATGCATTTGCTGATGTAATGAGTAGGATGACTCAGACAATGGTAATTCAGGAGGACAATTATGAGTGGAATCTTAGAGACATGTTCTCATAGATTTACATGGTGTTGCATGATATTCATAGGTTTAATTTTCTCTCATAATTTATGGTGAATTAATATATTGAAGGTAGAAACTGTATTGAAGTTGGTTTTGAAAAGTGTTTCCAATAGAGTTTTCTAAACAATCAGAGTGTGTATTAATGGGATGAGATGTTTTGAAATTTATGTGAATATCTTGAATGTGAGTTATTTTCTAAATGGTTGTGACTTTCTAAATTTTTTTGTAAGATGCGAGTTGGGATTTTGATCTCGTGGTTAGCGGTTATGAGAAAAAAAGGATGTGTTGGTTGACCATTTTGGTTTTGAAAAGTGGAAAGAATTTTGGTTTTAACCTTTAGTATTTCCATTAGTGACCACATGCATGGGGTTATATGGGATGATGGATGGTTGATGGAATGACTGGATGAGTGCCGGGATGGATATGAGGTGGGTGTCTGGTGGCACAAAAACATGCATGTGTGAGGCCCATGGGGTACCATTGGTCGATACTCTTACCGCTGAACCACTTGTTTTCAAAGAAATGGTTTTAAAGAAAAACATGATGTCTTGA
Organism: Viscum album; assembly: GCA_963277665.1. NCBI lineage: Eukaryota > Viridiplantae > Streptophyta > Magnoliopsida > Santalales > Viscaceae > Viscum > Viscum album. The sequence goes on from OY728127.1 coordinate 2,023,711,315, forward strand.
TGAATAGTTTTGGGATGGTTTGTGTTATGGGTCTTTGAAGATGCTGTTTTTGTGGGATGTTTTTTTAGTCCAATAACCCCTCCTATTTGAACTGTGTTTTGGGATTATGTTTGGTCGGTAAGCTAGGTAGAAGGACCGGTTAGTAGTTTCCTCTGAGATATGTTTCAGGACACCTTTATGGTGGTTACATTCATTTGTATGGATCTGGTTTATGGTTTTTTTACCAATGGACCATCTTGGTTGGGTCCTTGGGTTCTCCCGTTGGATAAGGTACGCCCCCATTTAGGGTTAGTGCACAACTGAAGTGCAGCCCGTATTCTGTCTCCATTGGAAAATCCTCCAGTTGATCAATATAAGGAATATTTTATAGATCATTGTTGATTGAGTCTACAACCATTCATTTAGTTGATTTTTAGATCCTCTTGTAGTGGGATAGATCTTGTGGAAGGTTGAAAGAGGCCTTGGTTTCTTAAGTTTCATGATTCATCGAAGGTGGAAGTGTTCTTTGGTTGTTAGTGTGGATGAGTGTCATGATGGTGTCTAAGAGGGCCTCTGGGTTCTTCATAGTTTCCTTGAAGCAAGGGTTATTATTAAACAACCAATTTTGAGATTTTGGTCTTGATAGGATATTATGTCCACTTTTTGGACTTTTCTATTTTTAGGGACTTGGAATATGGTCATGTTCCATGTATTGTTTCTATCAATCACAAGGGTCATGTTCGGTGACGCATTGTGATGTTGTGTGCTCTTTTGACTGTAAAGGTCAAGGTCACACAATCCTCTTAGGTTCTCTGTTATGTTGGGAGTATGTATCCCTTGGGAAGAAAAATCAAATCCTCTATCTTAGAGGATGGTGTTTATACGTGTCCTACCCTTCTGTTGTTTCTCACCCAAAGAAACAAGGTGCGATGTGTGTGCTTATTCTGATCCCTTGTTTCAGTGAAATGTCTGGTTTTTGTAAAGTGAGTTATGGAGTTTGTTATGTCTTGATAAACCCATAAGGGTATGCGGTGTAGTTGTTTGTGGCACCTAAAGAAGAAGTTCCACATAGGGGTTTCAACATCCAAACTGCGTGGCCGAAGATTCTTCAATATTTTGAGCTCCAGCCATAGGTCCCGGAGAGAAGCTGGCGCGTAGTCAGGGAAAACCCCGGTGTCGTTTAAACCCTTGTACAAAGTCCTATCCTCAGTATGAAAGATAGGAAGAGTTTAAACCTATGGTGTCATCATATTTCTTCTGTTGTTCCCGTTCGGTGGAAATAGGTGGAGGGTTTTGTACCCATGTCATCACACAATGTTATTCCCTCCCCCTTTGGTTTCCATTGAGTCTTTGGAGAATGGTTGTAAATTTGGCTAGACAAGTTGAGCACACAGTTTTCACATGGATAGTTCTAACCATGAATAAAAAATAACCATGCAGATATAAGGATCCACATAGTTATCGCACAGTTTCTCAAACTGTGCAGACTAACCGTGTGAGCGTCCCAACTCCTTAATTTTGGGGTCTTTTCGTGTCGGCCCATGCCGGTCGGTTAAGATGGTTGGTTCTTGTGGTGGGAAGACCCACCATGGGTATCGTGCATATAATTTTGTAAATTTATAATGGATGTATACCCCTTGTACTAGGGAGTCTTCTTGGGCCTTCCCCTATTAGTGTCTTGATTCTGTCTCGGGAAAAAAAAATTAAGTTGTCTCTTATGGTGGGGAGCCCATTTGTGTCTCTTCATACAAGTAACTCATGTTTTTACGTGGTATTGTATGGGAAGTAGGTAATATAATTTGGATATATCTAACTACTTGCATCTTCCTTGGGTAAACATTGGGACTGGAGAGTGCCCAATGTATTAGTTAAAGTAAGGTAAGTGTAACCTTTTTTAATGTTATTGTTCGTTTGGGTGAATTGCTTGAGTCTTGTTCGGATAGTGTTTGAGGAGTTTTATTATGGGATCAATTATGAATGTGATTTATTATTTCAGGAAAGTGGTGTAAGTTTTTTTTGTGAGATTAATCCTTCATTAATTGATCACTGGAGGTGTTTTGGCCTTTGGGAGAGAAACCTGACAAGGGAGTACCTCTTGGTTTCTCAGTTGGGTTTGGTTGTTACTTTTTCCTTGCTGTGATTTTCCATGGCGGAAAGTTTTCATGGTGGGGAGAATTTTCACATACATAGATTATTTTAAATGTATTTTTATTTTAATTTCCATTAATTTTTTGTTTTGGGGGTTTCCAAAGGTTTTATGGAGAATATGTGAGTTTTCATGAATTGGGTCAAACCGTGAACCCAATTCCAGATTTAAAAATAAATTTTATTTCTTTTATAACTTTTTCATTTTTTAATATTTTTCACTCATTCCAACTCCTAAATGTCCTCCCCTGATATATTAACACCTCAATTAAAATTTGGTTCCTTTGGAAATCCATAACCAAGGTTAATGTTAGTTTTTATTTAAGGGATTGGGCCTGCCCGAAAGCCCAATTCTAGTTTTAAAAATAAAATTTGATTAATTAATAACTTATACATTTTTAAGTATTTTTCCGTGATTCAAAGCCTACAATGCGCCCCTTGAACCCATCCACGCGACCAAGCTCTATCTCCCCTCGTTGGATCTCTTCTTCATCGCGATTTAGTACTGAACTTATTAGGGTTTCTAAAATCGGGCAGATTTGGAGAGGTAAATTGATCCTTTCATAACTCCTTAATTTTTCATCCTTTTCCCCCCATTTCAGTCCCCACATGACCTAATATGAATCCTTAGAACCTCCATACCAGTTTTGGGTACTTGGTGATTCATTATTTGGTGGATTGGGGCCGATTCCTTCAAGATATTTCATGTAAGGGAATTTCTTCTTGGTTCCTTCAATCCTCTTTTAGTTTTATTTCCTTTTTCTTGAAGTTCCTCATGTCCAGAAGTTGGGGTTCGATCCTAATGTCTGATTTGGTGTCTTTTGGGTAAATTATTGTGTTTTGGGTCTGGATTTATATTCCTTTTGGTGCAACGGTGGTGCGCTTAAGGTTTCGCACCAAGTTTTGAGGGTTTCGACTCAAAAAGGGTAGGTGATTCCATGTGTAGCCATTTTATGATGAGTTAGCTTGCATGGATTATTAATTTAGCATGTTAATAATCTGTTTTATGTGCGGTGAAAATAGTTTTTATGGATTTGTTTAAACATTTAATTTTTAGTTGCATTATAGCTTGAAATTGGGTACTTTTCATGTGTGACTCTTGGGGTAATGTTTGGGTTTAGTTTATAACATATGAAAGTAATTTATTAGTCTTGAAAGGGGGTACCAATTCTGGTTTGTTAATTCCTCATTGTCATGTTGGCATTGAATGTAGGTTTTTTTAATGAGTTTAAGGTGTAAAAACCTGTTGTACTTCTTGAAGGTGATTTATGAAAACATGTGTTTTTCATGTGTATCTTTGTGGTATTATTTGATATATTTTTATAACATTTGGGGGTGGATTAATAATTGTTTTAGGGCTGAAAGATTCTGTTTTGGATTGGTATTGGTATGATTTTGCTTTTAAATGAGGGTTTTGAAATGGGTTTAGTGTGCAAACAATGGTTATACCTCTTGGGTTTGTTTTATAAAAATTGCAAATGTTTTATTTGGTTAAACAAAGTTGGGAAAGGGTGTATATGTACTGTTTGGGTGAGTGTGTTCACCTAATGTGGGTTTTTGAATGGTAAAGTGGTGATTTGATATGTTAAACATTTTTTGACTTTTTTTATAAATTGTCGAAATTTTTTACTAAATTGTGTTTTGTGTGTGAAACACGGGTGTGGGATATTTCATTTGAGTTTATTTATAAAATGAATTGTGAAGGTGAGAAGGGTATTGTGTGACATGTGTGTGGGATGTTATGTGAGTTTAATATCTTGTAATGGTTTTATAAAATTGTTTAATGGATTTGTGGAAGTGTTAAAGAAATGTGAAAAGTGTTGTAGGCAATTTGGAGTGAGTTTGATTTCAAAATGCATTTGAATGAAAAGTGTAATTTTTGATTTGCGTGATGTACATGGGGCTATTTGGTAAATTTGTGATGTGTAAGTGATATTTTCATGTGAGAACTATACTTCTTGGATTGCTGAACTTGTTTGAGCACAAAGGGAAAACCCGGGTATCTAGGTGGGTGAACGTGTACTAGTATGCTAGTGAATTTGTGGGGTTTGGCCTCAGTTTCACTTAGCAAGATTGACGCTTACAAATCTAACTAAACTAGGATGATGATGATTGGGGACCACTAGGTTATGGGTATGTTCCCTACTAGTGGCTCGTGTACGAGAATAGATATTTGTGATGGTTACTCTCACCGAGATACAAGGTTCCTGGGACCCACAACTAGCTAGTGCCTAGGGGTTATTTCCCATTGATTGTGCTCACTTGATACTTTGTTCTTACCGTCGGTATATGGTATGAGAGGCTGGAAAATTCAGTAGCTATGGTATTTATTTTAAATGTTTTTATTCTTTAAATTAGCCCACCTGAAAACTGTTTTTATTTAATGTTGCATCTTTTAGAAATTTTAACTAGCATCTCATGTCTTTGAAAACTTGCATGCTTTTCGCCATTAAATGTTTATTACATGGAATCTATTAGTGGTGGTATCCTACTGGGCTTTCGCTCACACCCTACTTACACCTTTGGGTGTAAGTAGATTTTCTTATTTTATGTCACAGGTTTGGGTACAGGATTTATGCCATTGATTCAGGTTTTTAGTTGTCCATTGGGATGCAGTTTCGTGGAGATAGCTTGAGGGCGGTGCCTCTTTCCTTGTGGAGGTTCATGAGCTGTCCTTATTTGGTTATGTACCATTGTAATGGTCTTTAAACATAGTTTTAACTTATGTATTTCAGTTCTGAAATTTTGTAAAACACGACTTTAGTTGAAAAATCCAGATTTTTTTATTGGACTCTTTTGTCGTTTTAAGTTTATAAACTCGGGTAAATCGTTCCCAATTATCATTTTATGATACCTAGGCACCTGTGCCAGCCCGTGGGGATCGAGAACGCCCTTCGTGTCTTGCCATGGACCGGGTCAGGTGCCGATTTTGAAGGCGACCAGATTCGGTTCGTGACATCCATGGGGTTCAACATTATATGTTATCAAACAGAGTATCTCATTTCACATCATGGTTCTAAAAGGGGTTTGAGAGAGAATGGAGTTCATAAGTGCTGCTGAGTACAACTTCACTCACATAGGCTGACGATCAATCGAAGGATATGATATAAGTTTTCGGTTACATGCTTTGAAATTGAATCATTTATTTTTGTTGTTCTTGGGATAAACACTTACCTCTCGCTGAGTTTTATTATAATAACAGCTTCTAGGAAGCCACACAAATCACACCTTATAAAGCCCTATATGATAGGATATTCCATACATTAAATTGTGGGTTAGAGTTAGGAGAAGAATTGTTACAGGGTCCTTCTCTCATTGATGATATTTCGGAGGGGTTTCATAACATTTGGATGAATATTTCTATATCTCAATCTATACATAATTCATATGTTAATCGTAGCCATCAACAACTGGAGTTCGAGGTGGGGTGTCAGATTTTGTTATGAGTTTATATTATATGGGGGTATAAAGGGATTCAGAAATAAGGAAATTTATCACCTCATTACGTTGGTTATTTCAAGAGTCTATAGGGAGTTCACCAGATATCCTATCAATTGCATTTACCTCAGATGTGTCAACCCATGCATGAAATATTCCATGCATTTTGTCCTCACCAATAACATTTTGATTGGTCTAATATTTTTATGTTTCATGAATTTATATAGGATTTAGATTAATCATATGATGAGAATCCTCTCCTCTTTCTTAACCATGGTATGAAGGTTCTCTAAGGTTGGTCAGTTCCTTTGGATTGGGTTCAATGGAAGCATGGTCATTACAAGATGAAACTAGGGAGGAAAGGTTGATGTATGTGACCAATGGATAGAGTAACTATTAGACAATTCCTAAACAACATTAAAAGTGAAATTTAGGGAATAATTTTTTAAGGGGGAATGATTTTAAGAACCTAGTTTTTTTATAAGGTATGTATCTTTTTTTTCATCGATTAAACCCTTATTGAAATTCCTTCTTTTTTATTATCCCTATATGGTTATATTCTTGTCTAGTTGGTATGATTATGAAATAATATTGAAGGGGGAGATGTTTTGAAACATTACAAATACACCACATGTATTTAGAATACATGATGTGTATTCTATACCCAATGTGTACTGGTCTAGATAGACCATTTCAATGTGTGTAATGATTTTCCCTTGAGGGGGAGAACCTAAACATTACATTGAGTATAAAGAATAAATGTCGGTTATTTTCATTAGGTAATTTTTAAAAAAAATGAGGTTGGACCACTTATTTTGAATAAACACCTCACCATCTTCTTTCACGCGCTTGATCACCACCGATTATCTATTCCATGAAAGCATAAACTAGATTTGTCATCTATCGTTGATTTAGAATTCAATTATGTCAATACTAGACACAATGGATGAATTTTGGTGAGTTATCTATTATTATGTTTACTCTTTTTCATTTTCCATCTCCTCAAATAAGTTATTTTGGTGTCGACCCTTTTGCCATATTTTCAGGGAATTTTTTTTCTTCCATTTTACAATCTAAGACTAATCAGAAGCTGATACCAGATGATTTTTTTTCTAAATTCATAAGGTAAGTGTTTTATGAACTTTTACTCAACGAATCTTTGTTTCTATCTCCATACATTATTATAAATTCCAATAATTCTAGGATATTCTTTCTAAATTAATCAAACCATGAATTAAATGATAAATCCTTGTCGAGGACATGCAGTTACTCACATATATACTGTTTTTGATATTTGATATCATCCTGAACCATCATTCGGATGATCCCAATATTTTTACCATGATTATGCCACCCATGGGGTGCATTGAGATCACCTATTATAATTGATAACTCATTGAGGTATTATTGTGAATTTTTAAAGGTTTAAATCACATTGTAATTCCATGAAATATTAATACAATGGTTTTAAATTAATTAATGAATTTGCATACATGTGATTACAAAGGGATATATGAAATGGTGAATTAATTGGTCAGGATGCCCAAGACATTTCCACTCCATGGATCCCATTTAATTATATCACTAGGAATCAATGGGAATTTCTATCTCTTAGATCTAACTACATTGTTTCAAAGATATTATAGGATCCCATGGAAATTTCTACTCCATGGATCCCACAAATCAATAATATTACATAAACCATTTTTCTCAATAGATCCTAGTTTCATGAAATGTTTGGGTGCCTTGGACATTTCAACTTATTGGATCCTAGTTAAATTAATTACATGGATACGTTAAGAATTTATACTCTAAGGATCTAGTTTTATTAGATTACTTGACATTATATGATTTTTTGGACATATCAACTTCTATGATCTGGCCCATTATTACACCTTTGTAATTTCTACTCCTTGAATAATGATTACATGATTTACATAGAATGCTTAGATTCATTAGAAATTTATAGTCTTGGGATCCTATATACCTAGTTTTCTTTTCTTATTTGGTTTTTATTGACATTAATACTCTTTTTACCAACTCCGATGTAGTACTGATACAAAATCAAATGGTATTAGCCACTATCGATTCATGATATGCTTTAAAAATAGATTTATGATTCATTTTGTTGATCAAATTGAGAATTGATATACTGGATAACAATGCATTTTTTATTTACACATACACCATATATATATATATATTAATTCATGATATGTTCAAAGACATAACTTGTTATAGAGACCATGGGTTGTTGCCTACTAAGTGTTATGCCACACCATATTTGAGCCCATGTTGGGTACTAGGGAATACTTCATGGATATAAGTAGGGATTGGGAAAAAACCCATTTACTAAATCTTGATTGGTTTTACATCAGAGAATGGGAAAATATGAATGGGAAACAACCCTTGATGTTATCGGGGATAATTTCCTTTTTTTCTGTTTGTTTTTAATGGTTTGGGTCTAATACTCATAAATTATTTAAAGCAAAGAACACTTTGAAACTGGGTTTAGGGAGACCCATTATAGTACCTAAAGGCCCAAGACCATGTGGTATGAATATAATGCTCAAAAACCCATTTTTGGGCCAAATTTCCCTTCGTTGAATAGTAATGTTATACTACTCGGGCTGTTACACAAGCGTCGTTTCTACAGTTCATGCTATATTGAATCTACTGCTATTGTGCTGCTGCTACTACAATAATGCTACGGTGACCTGCTACAATACTCCAATAGTACGACAAAAAATTTTCCCTAACCGGATTTGATCCTAGGACTTTTGGATACAAAGAAGGAGCCTTTACCACTTGGGTATTGCCTTGTGGGTAATTTTTTTCAATTTATTATTTTGATATTTGTATTGTAATGGATTCCTATTTTTATAAATTATCGTTATTCTGAATAGAATTCCTAGACCGTAATTTTATATGACATTATTGAATGATATTCCTTGGTTATTTTTGTGATGGATGACTAGTCTTTTAATGAAAAAAAATCGTTTTCTTATAATGTCGATTTATATGTTATTTCTGATGTTATATACTTGGATCATGAGGGTATAGTCTCTCTACTATTCCATCGTTGACCCTCACTATAAATCATAGGCATTTGTAATATGGGTAGGTATGCTTATGGAAATGTGGACAATAAGGTTCAATTTCTTATGTGTGAACCAAGATCAGGATGCCATAAATTTGTAGAAATTAATGAAAAATAATTTTTCCATAATGTGAAATGAGGTGTATCCCATTCATTCAACATCATTTCCATCATCATTATTGTCAACATATTCCATTATATTTAATGTGCCACCAAAATTGTGTTCATGTTCTTTAAAATTTATTTCATGAGATAATAATGAAAATGAGGATTTTTCTAAAATCATGGAAGGCCTTTATTTTTTTTAATAATTTTCACGTTGTAAGATTAATAAAATTTAAAATATAAGTGGAGGGATTAATTAATTATTTTAGTGTATGAAATTTTAGATTTATCCCCAACATTAACAAATAAAGTAGTTCTGGGGTTTATATAGTTCAATCTAACGAGATATATCATGGGGTATAAATATTTAGGATATATTTATCTTCATAATTTATAGCACATTGTTAACTATAATGGATTGGTGGATCATAGGGATAACAATGCTTCAAAACAAAAAATATAAATCTACACAATTAATTAATATGATTTGAAGAATTAATTATACAATTATATGACATAAAATCCTTCATTATTAGTAACATAGTTGAATTTTTTTTTCATTTATTTCGATTTTTGAGAAGAATTAGACATTATTTGTGAAATTTAAAATAAATCCAAAAACTATTCTACGAAAAATTCATGAAATAAAACTGTATTAATTTTTTTTTGAAATGTGGGGTTTGGGGAAGTGGAGAACCCAAAATATAGTTATATTTCATGATAAGAAGAAGAAAAACATAACATAGTTGATTTATAATAGTGATTTAGTATCAAACATTGTTGGATTTGAATTTATAGAGCGAAAAAGGATGAGAAAAATTATTAATGGGGAGATGATATGAAGAAATATCAAGTCAGAGTGGGTAATTGAAGGGAAAATTGAAAAATTATAAATATGGAGAGTTATTTTCATAATACTCTTTAATTTATATAGTTTTATTTGTGATTATATCAATTATTCATTAAAAATTATAATATTTTTTATGAACATAACCCATAAACCCATTTATATTACCTATGGTGGTAAAAATGGTTATCCTCAAAAACCACCCTTAAATATTTTTATTTTGATTTATATCATTTTGAATTTTGTAAAAAAATATAATTTATACATACACTTTAAAATGTACAAATTAACACAAATAAGAAATGGCTTAGGAAGTTTGACACACTCAAACATATAAAAAACAAATCACACTAACATTCTACCGAAAATAGATAAAATACGAATACATTTTTATAGTTTAAATTAATATATATGTGTTCTTAAAAAAATTTCATCATTTAATTTCTTGATATTGACATACCAGATCTATTTCATTTTCTGATATGCATCATATAGATGGTCAAGACCAAATTGTGTTCATGAAAATAAAACATTAATAACTGGCTAATCACTTGGAAGGTTTTTTATATGTATCCTAAATCACCAATACACCATGGATGAATTCAATTATGAATTTAAATAGTTAATAATACATTGAAAATGAAATTAATATGATTCATCGAATGGTTTATTTGAATATAAATATTTATTCTCTTAGCTAAAATAGTTTCTATCTGACCATGCTGTAATAAACCACATTGGTATTTTCTTTATTAAAATATGAATTTTTATATGATTCCCTCATTATTTACTCACGTTCAATTATTGGAATCTTTTTATTCTCTATTTTATCTTTGATGTTATATATATGATCATTCACTAAAAGATACGAATCAAGCTAAATTTTGAATAGAAGATAGTATGGATTCATAAGAACTAATTGTTAGGCTCATCTATATAAACTATTTTCTACCTAAATGTCAGATATACTAGAAGGAATATATCTAATAATATATCATTCTATGATAGATTAAAATTGATTGTATCAAGGCCAATTGTTGTATTCCTAAATATTGGGTATCCAAATGTTAATAGACAAGATACTAGCAGTAAGAAGCAGGGGACCATTGGATACCCCAAATTTTTTTATGTCGGTGAACTAAAAAGGTGATAAATACTTGAATGAGTGTTTCATAGATAATCTTAAAAATAAAATCACTATATTTTTTAATGAGATTATAATTCACTATAAGTGGGATTTAGGGGGCGAATTTCTTTGATTTAGATGAGGGATACCCAAGATGATAAGATCATAACTAGAATACTCTTCACAGAGATTAGATGATATGGAAACTAGTTTAAATAATAGTACTTTATCTTTCCACTGAAGGAGTATAACCAAGTCCAATCTATGTATAAATTTTTTTTTCATTTGAATCCATTTCTTTTAATCATTATCATTCATAAAAGTTTGATTAGTTTATTTATAATGTGTACTCTTGGGTGCTTTTAATTATGTGAAATATATCTTCTAATTTCTCTTTCATTAACAATGTGAGTTCATTTTGATACATTGTTTCTTCCTTGTGTATTTTAATGGTGTAACATCTAGATGTTTATCACAATTTTAATCCATTCCATTGTTTTGTATCAAATATTTTGTGAGAAATTTTCTGATGGAATCAAATTATATAAAGAGATATATATTTTTTAACACCATTATTATACCATTTTCCTTGTATAATAATTTTTGTATGTTTTATCTAAACCCTTTTACATGTTCCTTACTTTCATATGAGTACATTAATTTTTATAATTAATAGAATGGGAATAGGGTAAGTTCTGGGTTGATAAGTTGACAAAAATTGATTTTTGATTTTGGAGGATAAATATAGAGGAGATCTTATAAAATATTGATCATGATTTTCTTTAGATTCTTACCATGTAAGAGATGATCATGATGTAAGAATGAGAAATGGTTAATAAGAGTTCACAATTGGTTTTGTTGTTCTAGAACTAGTTATTTTAACATTATATATCATATATATTCAAATAACTGAATAAAAATAAAATAAATTATAATATATATTTCATTTCTTGACATGACATTAATTTAATAACTTCTAAGATTATATATTACGTTGAGAATAGAATAACAGTTCTCTACTATGATGATCACTTGAAAATTATTTTATGATATTCTAAATATGTTTTTCTATTTTAGGATAATTTTCTTCAATGGTGAAGATAGTATGATCTCTATTAGGTATTAGAACCCGTATATGGATTATACTTCATCTCACAAAGTTATAACGCAATAATATTTATGATGATAGATCATAAGAATCAAACATATATTGGGAATTCAACATGTTTCTATGTGATTTGAAATTCTAACCTGTGACAATTTATTATGACCATCAAACTTTTATATTATTATTTTTAATTCATCCCGTGACTCATGCACTTAAAAGTATTACTATAAAGTATGATATCATATATTCAAAATAGAGATGGGTTTTTTGGGTGATTCATGAATGATATTTTAATAATTGATAAATAATTGATGGATTTAGCCTTCTATATTCATGGAAGATGATATCTCATCCCTTTCATTGGAATGGAACAATCACATTAAAATCCATGGACATGGGGTATGTAAAAGGTCATTTTAGATAGTCGAAGAAAGATAAATTAAACAAATACATTGATGACACAAGTGTTTAGCTTGTTTTATGAGATACTATGATAAAGGGATTAAATTGCATAGTGAGTGTTCATATTTGGTTGTTTTAATTGAAATATATCTTCTCCCATCAAGGATTGCTTCATTTATTTCTATAATGTAAAAATGTATATTATGAAATCAAATCTAATGACTTTCGAAAGAGGCCTATAGGATCACAGAAAAATTGTTTCCTTTGATCTCATTTAAATATTATTTATTTATAAATTGGAATTAATATTATTATTTTAAATAATAAATAATCAATATTTAGGATTTATTAATTGATCATAAATATTAACCATATATTTATTCATAAGGAAATTGTTTACTAACATTTATATTTTTCATTTATTTATCTATTTTTACTTTCATGATAATAAAAAATTTATTTTCCCTTAATATAAAATTTATTCAAATAAATGAATATTAAATAAATATTAACTCTTATAAAATATATATTTATCCCTTTATTGAATTAATAATATTTATCTATATATTTATTTTAAAGTTAAAAAAATTTCTAGTGGTATGACCAAGACATATTTTTTCTAGTGGTAAATATTTATTTGCGAGATTGTAAAATAACATTTATTATCATGCTGTTTTTCACACTATATGATTAAAAATAATAATATTATTATTTTACATGGAATTAAACTCTTTTTGGGTTTGATATATTAATAATTTCTTTTTTAAAATGAGTTAAATATTAAAAAGTAATCCTAAATTTATGAATATATTCCCATGTACTTTTCTATGAGGAAAATAATTTTACACAAAATTAATCTAAATATCCTCCCCCAAATATATTCCTCTCAATTATGAGATGTATAATATAGAATAAATCATTTTTGAATGAACAGAAGGAGTTCTAGGAGAAAACTAAAAGGCAATTAGTAGGCTTCTCAAACACCTGACATCTCATCGATGTTTTTTGCTAATAAAAGGACCAAGTGTGGGCCAATGATAGAGGGGATATGAATTAGGTAATAGGAAGGTAATGATGAAATAAAATATATGTTTTAATGATCAACACCATCAGAAAATAATGAACTCGACAACGACATAATCCTTCTTCTTATATTTTATATGAACATAAATTAACATGAATGGTTCCTCACATTGTTCTTATGGTAAAATCGGTAATATTCATAAAAAATAATAATTAGTGTTGTAATTCATCATCATACAGATTGAATATTATCTACTGTACTGTATGAAGGTTGAGTTGGAAATAGGCCAAATAGGCATTTATTCTATTCTTAGAACCAATTAGTTGTATCATACTGGTCATGTTCAATTTGTAATTATATATTGATTGTTGATCTTTTTGGTTTTTAGAATTTAATTTTTATTTCATGAAATTTATAATTTTAATCCAACTTCTATGATATTTTCATTTTTATATTCATTTAGTATCCATATAAAATATATTTAGTTAACAATTAATGAAAAATGATTGAATAACCCATTTAGTGATTATAGGGATTATTGATAAATTATACATGAGTATATAGAATGTTTCTTGAAGGTAGGAATTATGTATCCTAGTATATTACCCTAAGAAAAATAATTGGTTATATAGGTATTCATGTAACAATGGCACACATATGTACTAAATACAGTGAACGAGTTGATCAGAACATAAAATCATTTATAAGGGAAGAATCCACAATGTGTAACTTGGTTACACCATATGTTATCATAATTATTTTGGTATTAGAAAATGTGATGTCAAATACTCATTGTGTAATAGTTACATGATGCATAAGGAAAACAATTCATGGGAAAATAAGATAAATGGCATGAATCATATTCACACACTATGTACCAAAAAATATATGTAAATAAATACAATCACAGCCCCTAAATGTTTATCACAAATAGACTATGCGTAAAACACATATTGAGTTGTTAGATTTATAATCCATGAACCACATCTGTTTCTAATGAAATCTAAAATAAATTTATTACTCTATTAAAAATCATCATCATGTGTTCTATATATCTTTTGTTGATAATACACATCATGTGATTGTTTCTATTTGATTTTAGATTACTAAATTTAAAATTTTGTATTATAGAATACAAAATTTCAAGAAAAGTCAGTAGATATTACATTATTTTAGTTCATTAAATAGATAAAAATAAAACTCGTCGGGTTTTGTTAAATTATTTTAGTGATAAAATATTTTATAAATTTTAGAACTCATAAAAACAAAATGAAAAAGTCTGTTACTAGAAATATCTGAGTTTCGAACACATAGGGATGGGCTGTTTACATTAAATTAACTAAAGAAATAAAAAAATTGACTAATTGAATGGAAAAATACAAAGAATGTGAAGAAAATAAAAAGTACGATATTTGGATACGTGTCATGATAGGTTTTGTGTTTTTTAACTTTGTGGTCCAAATATTTAATTGATAATATGTTTATTACTATTTTGTGTCAGAATTGGGAATGATTCCTTGGGTTGGGTATTCGACACAAATCCTGTAATTGAACAATTTGAATTTTTATCTACAAGTAGAAATCACAAAACAAGGTAACCCAAAACCCTTTTTAGACATAAGTACACAAGATTTAATAATGATCATTTGAAAAATATAAAAATTAATTGGTTCAATATAATAATACACATCAAATCATAATCAATGGTAATGCAGTTGAAAAAACAAGAATGGTAGATTTGATAATCAATGTTACAACTATCAAAAAAATGAAAAAAAATATCCATAATAAAACTTCACCTTACCATCACGTCACATTCTATATAAGGGACTACATTCTCATGCTACGAGGGATTATAATGATCAGTATAGACACATGAGAAATATTGGTGACAAAAGATCCAGGAAAGCAGGGATCCATGGTTGTGCCCTCGTCATCTTGAAGTCCTCCAGGAGTCTTTATTAGTCCATGAATCATTTTTTATGGAACATAATAGATATTTATAATTTAAAATCATCCAAACATTTTAAATACATATATTTAATTTTTAGTTCCCCTATAATGTTCAAAATGTGTAGGATTACATGGCATCTAATCTACACTATCAAGAAAAATTTGTATCATTCTCTCTCTTGAACATTCACATCTTATATATTATACCAGAAAAGTGATGGATTTTCACACAGTGTAATATACCACGACTTTAAAATATTTTCAGAGAAATCTATAGATTATCTCAAATCATGTAATGAAGCACACGACATGTAAATGGATTCCTCTAGTTCCACATTTCTACTAAATCCCCAATTTTCTATTATTGCACCGCAAAGTGACATGAGGCGTCATTTATATACTAAATACATGTATATTTTTTTCTCATTTTTCATATATAGGTTGTATCAAACTAGAAAATATAATTAATTCCAAATTATTCACAAATTTTAAATAATCATCAATGAAATATAGAAATCAATGCATTAAATTACCGTAAAATAATTTCATGAAGTACACATACCATAAACACAATAAACTTTTTATGTTTTCCATGTTTCATTTATTAATAGTTCATGTTGTGAAATTAAATTACATGTTTTACTCTTAAAATGTCTTGTAGATCATTGTATTTAATGAGGAAAATGAAAATAAGTTTGAACAGTCTCTCATTGGGAAAAGTTGTGTCATGATTTTATTAAATTTAAAATGAAAGTACATACATAAAATTATCTAATATGAAAATGGATAGGTATCTCCTAGAAAAAAAGGATAGATATTAATATAAAATTAATTAATTTATCTATCAATTTAATTAAATGATGTTTTATCTTAAAAAAATAATGAATCAAAATTAAATGTATCCATTTATTTTATGTTTGCATTCATTGAAAAAGATGGATTATCAAGATCATAGATTTACTATAGTATGTGTGTTTTTTCTTTTTAGTTAATTAATTCATCTAGTTTTGAAATAATTTTTATTCAAATAGATTGACGGTATATGTGTCACATATCCCAACCATTTATGTATAAGAATGCATTCCAAATGTTCTTTTATATATCCCCCTTTTAGCATAATTAACATATGTGGGTAGTATAATTATTAAAAGGATGTAGTTCCCCAACACAATGAATTGGCTTAAAAGAGAGGTTCATTGAAACCAAAATATGGAGATACACAAGATAGTGGCGGACTGTCATAACCTCAGTGAAAATAGTCTCATATTGTTTTTCCCATAGGGTTAATGGTTTTTTTGCTTGATCGATAAAGAAAAACTAAATAATGATCATGATCAATACATGATTTAATTATTTTATTTCTATGTGATGCATGATATATTTTATAGATTCATGTTCCTGATCTAAAAAATAAATATATTAATATAAAAATATAGAAATAAATTAAATTAAATATGCAAAAATATTTTATCGACGCATGGTTAATGACTGATGTAAATTCACATAATATTAGGAATACATGTATACACATAAAATATTAATGACTACACATTATAAAAAAATATATAATATTAATATTATGTGGTTATATATTATATTATCTATATTAAGAAAAACCATAATAAAGGTGCCGATTCAAGCCATAGTTGAGGGAAATTTTTAATTTTATAGGAGTCATAACTAAGATGATGAATCCATGTAACCCATGCTTTATCAAATTTTACTGACATAGTGTGTTCAATAGAAATTTATAGGAAATTTTTAAGTAATTCTGAGTCAGGATTTACAAATTAGAGATCCCACTAAACAGAATAATGAAAATTCAGCCCACAGTTGGGAAGAGTACATACCTAAAAACATATTTATTGTTTTTATGGCCATAAAATAGACTATAAGGATAGAAATATGGATGTTCTCTACTATAATTACCCTTTGACAAGACATTCAAAGTGTGAAAACAATGTCCTTAGATACCTGATAATATAGTGGGAGGTTTAATTTAATAAAATTTGTAACATTTCACAAAACATTATAATAAATTAATGTATTAATAATATTATTTTAAATTGTTGTAGAATAATGAAAATTTCATCAACCATATTATCTCTATGATCAGTTCTATAGAAATACCATCTCTTAACTAGAATTAGTTTCCACAAATGATTCAAACACATAGAAGTCATTTTTCACAATGAATAAAAGACTTATATGTGACAATACTCAAAATTTGATCCACCCACTACAGGGTGAGTGATTAATAATTTTTAATCTATGAATCAAAAATGAATAGTGTGATATATGTGTGGTGATTAATGATTTTATCTGGGTCCATTTAACTCATAAATTCCAATGAGTAATTGGATTCCTATAGCATGCTCTAACATCTCAATAATATTCATCAGGAGTGATAAAGATGGGAATAGTATGATATCTTAATTGAATACTTAAGAATAAAAAACATTGAAGGTGAACCAGTTGGTCCCCATTTAGTGAAATTTATTGGGTACATTAACGACCTAGAGGTTTTAGGGTTTGTGTTACCTAATGAATTCCACCTAAATTTTATTCTTTATTCACTCCCACTAAGCTTCTAAGGATTTTTTTATAAATTTTAAAATGATCAAAATATAGAAGTCTCTCTATGATCTCATCACTCTACAACACCATTTATACACAGTTATAATGTCTGAATAGATATTGGACATTATGACGAATAAAATTAAAGGCCTATTATATAACTGTATGAATAACTCCATGTATAATGTTTCTCTAAAATTTCATTCCTGGATATAGAGGATAAATAAGAAGGTAAATAAACATTTCATTGTGTTTTTTCTTGTGTAAATAATAGAAAATTGATGAAAAGTTACATATAAGAAAATAATAAGTGGGGGAGAAATATGTTAGTTAATTGTTGACTGTAAGTTATTTATTTCATCAAATTGGTTACAAGATGAAATTTGTTAATCTAAAATGTGTTTTCAAATATAGTAATAAAGTAGGTTCCACATGATTTCCCATGGTGTGGTGGATCTAGAAGCTATAAATAGAGCTGAAAATTATATTATGGATATTGGAGACTATGGCATAAAATTTTCTATTGAAATGATTATTATTTTGAATGATTATTATTATGTTACATTAGTTATAAAAAATATTATTCACATCTCCCGATATGATAAAAACATATTTAATTTCATATTTTTTAATATGTGTTTCTTATTATAGAAAGAATGATTTTTTTATCGTAATATAATTTTGAATGATGGTCATTATGTATGGGGCAGAGAACAAAACATGCCACGGTAATACATAATTAAAACATTTCACCTAATTAATTTGAATCCAAAATATGTCCTTACCTAATAGTTTATATAAATGAACCGAATATGGAAATATTACACAAAGATATATATCTGGATGCATTTTATCTAAACCCACATGGTGTATGTCATGTATGATTATATAGCAATATGGAAAAATCCAAATTTAGTAGGGAATTTGAATGGTCCACAATGCTTTTGGAGATTGATTATATTATGGTGCGTATATTGTTTCAAGTTAAATCTAGGTGTGGGTAATCATACCTCATTACATTTTTGATGACTTTAGTAGACATGGATATCCATATTTAATGAGGTATATGTCAGATTACATTTACAAATCCATGGAATATAGGAATGAAATTAAGAACCATCATGGTAAGAGGATTAATAAACCATTCGTATGACACATTTTTGAAAAGCTTAATCGATTTTTCCTAGATTATTTTTGAGATTTTGGGATTTTATCTTAAATAACACTTTTTTATAAACCATAATGTAATGGTTTACGTAAAAGAAGAATCAAGACCTTTTTATTTATCATAAATGAAGGATGATTCATATTTTTCTTCCATTATCCTTTTTGGGATACCCATTTCAGGTAGTAATATAGATAATTAATCATGTACATACTAAATTACCAATATAAACTCCATATCATCTTTGGAATAAAAAGTAATTTTTTTTTGTTTCATGTATGATTGTAGGGTTTAAAGCAATTATTATTGTTATTTATGGATGTAAACATTCTCTCATTGGCACATAGTGTATATTATTAATCTATTATAAGGAAAATAAGAAATATTACAACTAAATCCCTTCAAATATGAATGTTTTCAATAATAATTGACCACACATTCCTAAATGAGATTATATCTTTAAAAAATATTAATTGAGAAAGATATACTTTTATGAAACCATGGATCAAGATACACTTGAGTTAGAATATGAATAGATTCTATAAATAAAAATAGAAGAGGTTATTGAAGAAACATAAGTATAATTTATGTGTATAAAAGTGGTTAGAGAACTGGAAAAATATGGGTTTCGTGTCTCTGATGATAGTAACTAATTATTTCATGATAATAATGAGCCTATACCATAAAAGTAAGTAGTAAGGGGAGTAGAATCATCTATGTGGAATTAAAATTTCATCAATAGTGTTACAAACAAAATGATTTTATTAGTCATAATTGATTAATATTTATTTAAAATAATGAATAAATATTATTCTATTGACCAAGATGGTCTATTTTTTTGATCAAAAATATTAAATAAATATTTATTCATTTTGTAATTTTTAAATTACATGAATATAAAATATTTATTTATATTTAATTATTCATAACGTAATAAATAAATATTAACTCATTAATAATTAATTTCATTCGTTAAAAAATATTTAATTTATTTTTAAGATCAATCTTGAAAGATAAAATTTAATTGAATTAATGATGAATTAATTATATATACTTATAAATTTATTTTATATTTGTAAAAAAGTCGTGAAAGATGAGTGGACCATAGCTTGTCTGGTGATAATTATTTATATACTTGTCTTTAAAATAATATTGGTCATTGTGTGGGTTTCATATTTTATGGGTAATAATAAAAATATTATTATTATTATTATGTTACCTAGAATGAAGTTCTTCATAGGCTTGATAAATTATTACGTGACTTTTTTCAATCAATTAAATAAAAATACATAACCCCAAACCTATTGATATAATATTTATGCATTTTTGAAGTGGTTATACATAGTTTAAAACATTTATCTTAATATTCTCCTCATAATATCATCCTTTAAAAATTGATAAGAAAATGATATATTCTATCAATAATGAAGGAACAAAAAGAGAAAATGATAAACCACATATGATGATCAACCATCCCTGCCAACACAAGATGTGTCATAAATTATTTTTTGATGTCAAAGGAGAACATTTGTATCACCACTAGAGGGGCTTAACATTTGGTCCAGAAGACATAATAATTATACTTTGATCATATTTTAAGGAAAAAACCATTAATAAAAAATAAATATTTGACTAAGACAATCATTTTTATATTGAATTAAATTATTTATAAATTAACCTCGAAAAATTATTTCCTGGTTTTTGTGAAAATATTTTTAAATATGATTTGGCAAAATTCCATTAGTTTTGGAATTCATCATAATGAACATTTCAATCCATCTGTTGGATTATATAAAGATTGGGTTAGCCATAGTCTCAAAATTTTTCATAGTGTATGAAACCTAAAATCATCAGAGTAGATCTAAAATTCATTATCCTAAAATTTTGATTATAACATATGATAGGTGAAAAAAAGTACAACTTATAGAGACTCTCATTGACATATATGAGAAGTAAACCACAATAGATTTGGATTTTTTTTGGAAAAGTTTATTCAATATGAGAAAGATTATAGGAAAACATGTGTATGACCATATCAATGATTTCAATAAGAATTAGTTTTAGTTATAATGATCCCAGGGGAATTTAGATGATCTAGAGTGGGTTCTATTAAAACATTTATCAGCCCAGGAATAATGAGATGCAATGGTGACCACTGTGAGTAAGTCATAAGAAGAACTCAAGAAGAAAGATATAATTGTAGTTCATATATTATTCTGAATGTTTCAATTATTCAAAAGGTGATCCAAGAATCCACTAAGAATGCATATTTTATTGAACGAACATGATATGTTTCAACCTAGAAGAGTTGATGAAAATGGGAAGGAAGTAGAATCTATATCTGAACTAATAAAGTGGATAGAAGTTTTTTATATTTTAATATTGATGATAAATTTCACTGTAGGAATGATAGGAATAAGCAAACAGTTAATTCTAATGATGATTATTCTTGAAGTGTATCTAAAAATCTAATAACAAAAGAAATGGGATATCAACTACTATGTGATACAATCACTCTTGATATTTTATTATTGAACATGTACCTTCATTTTACACAATATCTGAGAGAGTAATTATGTTCAATTATGCTTCCAATTGATTATTTAATACTCATCCTGTGGTTGATGAAGGACCATAGATTATTGGATAGGTGAAATTTCATTTCGAGCATGGAATTAATGTTGGTTATTATTTAAATGGATGTAATACATACAATGATTATGAAAGAAACTAATTTCATTTTTATGTTTTAACAATGTCAAAAATGTATGTATAATGTAGTGTGAATTATGACCATCGTGGTGGCTAAATGAGTTAAGGATGTAAAATTTTACATCATGAGATATTTGGAAAATGTAATGCATAATGATTAGTTAAATTCCATAAAATCATGGAGTTATCATCTTGGATTCTTGATTGTGAAGGGTACAAAAGGTCTAGTCACTAAATGAATTATAAACATCAAAAGAACAAATAATGAAACATGTGAATAACAAATCCTATGAATATAGTCCATGGATTTATTTTTAAAAAAAGTAAGATAAATAAATTAATAGTTTCAGATGGAATATATGGATGTATATGGCTTAAAAAAAATTTCTCACAAAGGTACACCATTATATATAACCTTATTTGATTATATGGCATATAATAAATAATTATTTCATCAAGATCTAGTTTGATGTATTGAAAACTTATAACTAATGGATACCCATGGTCGATAATTATATTAAATGATAAATAAAGTGGTCACAGTTTGATAATGGTTAGAAGTAATTATTTATGGAGGTCTTAAAGTTCTAATAGTGGAAGGTAATATTGTTTTAAAAGAATATTATAGGCATTTTTGACCAAAGTACATTTACCTAGAGGATGAATATGATGTTTTTAAATCAGTGGAAAAGCCTGTGAATTCTTGTAGGATTCTCAGACATTCTTTAGGTGAATGTGGTGAACTATGATTCCAACTTTGTAAAAATGATCCCTTATTATCCCTTGGGGAATGAAAAAATAGATGATATTTTTTATATGTAAGGTATATTTAACCAATATAATATTTATTAGATCAGTCACCAACATTTACATTGATTTCAAACAAATGAAAAATAAAGATGTTATTCCCTGTATATGTTACTCTATAGTGTATGGAAATGAAAAACATAGATTTTGATTGTGGGATAACACCACAAGGAAATTGGTTAAAATATTAAATTTTAAATTCAATAAATACTTATTTTGTAAAGAAAAATCCCAATAAGGGATTAGTGATTTGATAAAAATATCATGAGTATCTATGTATAAACTATCTAGAAATACAAGTTAAATGGGTGATCCTTATATTTCATTAATTAGAGTATATAAAGAAACGTGATATTTTTTGAGGATTTTCTAGTAGGAAGTGAAGTTCCAATACTGTTTCCATGCCGGGATTTATTATAAATGCAATGAACTGGTGAATATCCATGATGATCATGGGATGGTGAACATTCAAAAGTAGTATTTCTAGGATGAGAAGAGTCGTATGGTTAGATAAATTTACTAAAACAGAATCAAAACCAATTTAAATGATAAAAAAATATCTTTTACTATTTTCTACTCACAGATGATAGAGGACCAATGAGACCATAAGAGGCTGTGAATCTGAAAAACTCAAAATTGTTGGATTTAATAATGACTGCTAAAATTGATTCCCTACACATGTATAGAATATTGGATGTAAATGAAAATAATAATGGTAATAATATTGTTTACAATAAAATGTTTTACCAACTATAGGAGGGCGTAGATAATGATAGAGTAATAAATGAAGTATTTTCATTAATGTGATTTTATAAATGGATGGTGTTGGAATTTCCTAGATATTTTATTTTATAGATAAAAAACATGATAGTTAGAACATTATTTATCATGGTTTCAAGTAAATTAATTAATTTTGAGTATTTATAAATGAAGAATGATTTTCCTCATAAATATATAAATAAATAAATTAAGATAGATTAGTGAAAAAGTTTTAGGGAAAAATTTAAAATAAATCATGGGTGAAAGATACAACTCATCCTTTATAGTTTTAAGTAATAATGAAGGTTGTGTAACTATATAATTAATTATTTTATGTTAGAATGGAAATTTATATAGATAAATGTGGATGATTAGTATTTTAGTGATATTTTTTATAAATAAAACTTCATAATATTACCTATCTATATGGGTGATATACATATTGTTGGTCTGTTAAAGGAATAAATTAACGATTTGTAAGATTAATTATATATACTTTTTAGATGATGTATATAATTATGGATAAATGGATGTTGGATATGTGGATTTTATGGGTCTTATGATTTGAAACATTATTCTATTTCAATTATAAAAATATCTAGATGGATATGGAGAACTTTTGAATGAGTATGGTGAAAGATGTAACCACACCTATTTTTAGTCTTTTAATGTTGTGAAAAGAAGAGGCACCAATGGAAAAACACATAAGGTCTATATTATCTAAATGATTCTCTATTAATCCTAAATTTGATGACTGATTTTTTTTTCTGTGATTAGTTTGAAAATTCATGGAATATTTTGAAACAGAAAACTAGGAGGTGTAAAATTGGATCCTCCAATAACTCAAGAGTTCTATAGGATGCTTTATTTTCTTAAAAATATATTAATTTATGTTATATTTAATAGACAAAAATTGAATAGGATATATAGATAATCTAAGGATCACCATGTAAAATTTATTCATTTTTGGCGTGTTTTTGAATTTTATTTAAATAGTTCAACATATAGTGTCACTTCTAAAAATGGATTTCGTGTAAAATGAATTATTGGAAAATGAGAATGATATAATTTGGCTAATTAAAATGTTATAATATATCAGAATAATGAATAGTGTTACAATTTTTTAAGTGATTCCCAAAGTGAAATCCATGAGGAAAAAACTATTTTCTTTCGTTCTATGATAAATCATATTTACAAAAAATTTCAATCAATTTGGATGTTATTAGTGTAAAAAGTGTGTAATCAATAAATTATAAATGGTGTTTCGAATCTGGTAAACTTGATTTCAATGCCTTTAGTTATTGAGGTTATGTGTCTGTTCTTCACCTTAGATTGGATGGGATAATTAAAATCAAGATGGGTGTACCGTATGACTACAAAGGACATTTCAGGAATTGAAAAAGGCTTATGGATGTTGAGAGAGGATTTTTTTGCGATTCTTTAATTTTATTCCTATATTAGAGGTTATTTATTTTCACATTGAAAACTACTTTCTAGGAATCCTATAGACCTACTAAAAAGAGTTAATATATTTATCTAAATTTTGATACTTGATAGAAATTTTGTAGTGGTGTAGAAAAATTAGATATTTGGATACATGTTGATACAAAACATGATGATAGATTTCAATAATTGGTAAATAAAAGATTCCCATTTACTCATAATGGATGTTTAGTGAAGTAGTGAAATGAATATTTCTAATAGTTTATTGTATAAATATAATTGTAAACTCTAGAGAGTTTTGAAAGAGTTTAATATTAAACATAATCATGGAGTTTATGAGGTGGATGACTTTAAACATGTGGAAGTATTCCCTTGAAGATCAAATATCAATTTTAATACTCTACATGAGTATTAGATGATATTAAAATGAGCTTCATTGATAATAACCAACAATATTTAGTAGGGTGGAATAATTTTTTAAATAATTTTTCGAAAAATGTTATAATTATTTTATTCTATATTACAAGTACTACATTGTTCCCCCAATGGGTTACGACTATGTCTGAAAAATGTAAAAATTTTGGATGATTCTTTTTCCCCGATTTCTAATAATCGTTTTAATTGTTATGTTCTTTTTTTTAATTCAAAAGGTATATTTTATGGTGATGTGTCTTAAGTGTGGTGTATCTTATATGTTCTAGTAGATCATCCATGTCAATTATTTTTTTTAATTTATCTCATCCTTTTATATTATGAAGGAGTAAAACAAGGTGGTTCGTAATAATTTTCATTAGACCCAACATCAAATGGAATTTGATTTTTTATTGGAACTATGGTATTCTTACTGGTAATCATTAATATTACTTACCTATACGATTCATATAGATCCAATGTTATTCTATAAGATTATTATAGCTCAATATTGGAGACACCAACATACCCACTCTAATTGGGTTTGTTGGGTTTAATGATATTTTATTTAACTACATATTTTAATGGACAAATTTAATTAAGGAATTGTTCATGTGTGGGATCTGATCAATAATAAGAACCCTTGGGAATCGAAAATCTTGTTTCATTAAAAATGAAACAACCACCTTTACCATGTTATATATTATTATAATATATCTAAACTATTTAGAATTGTAATCCATGACAAAGAGATGCAACTATTTCCAAATGATTGTGGGAATGGACCCATTAATTTGAAGGACCATACATCTAAATATTAACTCTGTGAAATATATTTTATTTAATCTAAAATCTGTATCAATTTTTTACAAGTTACATGACCCATATCAGGCCAAAATATGGAATTTCTATATATTATAGGATAAGATGATCTTAATAATAGTAATTTTGAAATGGATTCATTTAGACCGTTGATCCCTTTAAATGAATATGTGTGGAAAAAATCCAACACAACATTGATTTAAAACTATAAAAATTTTCAATAGATTTTACCATCTCAACATAATAAGAATAAAATTAGTTCTTCAATGAAATTCTTCATGACATTTTTATAGAACCATTTTCACTATTGATATAAAATATTGACATAATTTGTTCTAATAGTCAAATAATTTTAAGAATCAACATTCCATATGTGAGGAGATAAATCCATTGTAAAATGGATTCCATAAGGTAAATCATTGTATA
Organism: Viscum album; assembly: GCA_963277665.1. Lineage (NCBI taxonomy): Eukaryota > Viridiplantae > Streptophyta > Magnoliopsida > Santalales > Viscaceae > Viscum > Viscum album. The sequence continues at coordinate 2,023,737,664 of OY728127.1, forward strand.
TATTTTTATACTCAACTAATTATAGGTTTTTTAGATACAAAAATCAAAAATACTATAATAACAGTCTCAGTATGCATTTTATTAGGAATTTCTGGAATATTTATTTTAAACATGAGTGGTTAATTAGTCAATATCAATTTTCATCATTTTTATTCAAAATATAGTTTCAATTTTGATTCTTTGTATACTCAATATCCTTATATACAATTTATTATATCCATAAATGATCAATTTTGAATACTACATAAAATATATCTGTATTTTTTATGGTGTAGTTTCATTGGGATTCATTTAACAAATATATATCATGAAAAATATACTAGAAAATGTGGAATTCCTATTATCCAATCACTTACCTAATTGAATAATCTATTCCATCACATATGAGCTGGAATTAATAATTCTAATAGGATGGGAATGAGTTATGTGGTTAAACTAACCTTATTTTTATCAATTTGTACTATCTTATAAAATCCTAATCAAACTCAAAAAGAAAAAAACACAAAGATAATATTGTAAAAAAGTTGAGAAATATATGAAAAGACTATCATGAACCTTTGATAAAATCCCACATTGTGTAGAAAACATAAAATCACCCAAATAAATATAGGGATTAAAATGATAGATATTATTTTATATTTATATAGTATTCTTTCACTACTCTCTCAAGATAAATGATTCCCTAACACTTTTCCTCATTATATAATGATGTGATACTTATCACAACTAAGGTTTTAATTCTTTTCCATGGATCTATCTAAGACCAGCTCTATGATCTAAAAATGAAAATCCATGATCATCCATAAATCAATAATTTTCCTTTAAATCCTTATATATTTTCCTCAAACATTTAATAAAAGATATCCACCATATAAAGCTGAAATATTTTCATGAAATTGATAATTACAAAAGAAATCCACAAATAGAATAATGTAACAAAGGTGTAAGAGAATGTGTTTTTATTTTTATCTTTTGGGGAGATATAAATTTGGTTAAATTAGTGATATTAATAATGTAATAATTTTAATTAGTCTCTTAACATGTTTTCTATTATTTAGTAGTTGAATGGTATGGGAAAATGATATTTCATAGTATAATCATTTTAATTTTAGGAGCTAATAGAAAACTTCAATTTCAAGATAGTACATACAAGATTCAGTTACTTTCAATATCATTATATATTACATTAATTCTTCTTGTATTTATGAAAAAATATAATGGGTAACCAATAACTATTTAAGATGTGGAAAATAATTTCATAATTGATATGTTTAACCATATCTTTCATCAGCATATCATTTATAACAAAATTTAATATTATTTTAAATTGTTTTGATGGATTTAAAGCTTCTCTCAAGAAATCATTTTCAAATAATGCACTTAGAATTGTTATTTTGATGTAAAAATTCATCTACCTAATTGAATTATTTATTTTCATCAAAACCTTTCATGAATACTCATATTATTCTATAGAGAAGGATAACTTTACAATTATTGGAAATTTGGTTTTATAGAATATATAAATAAAATTTAATGAATTATAGAGTTTCGTAAATTCAACCTAGAGTGTATTAATAACTGAAGACAATATTGGTATGACATTATATTTTTGAAATATATCTAAAACTCTATGATTTTAATTTTATATATCACCGTATATATTTACAAATACACTTCTTATATTTATTTCCTTAATCTTATTAATCAAACATTTTCTCTCATTAGACAATTATTTTTCAATTTCAACATCCCAGAATCAATTATAAATCCACATTGTTCAAAGAGAAAAGAATATTTTATTTCTATATGAGACAATTTCATAATTGGTTTGAAAATATTTTATGTGACTAAATTATCACCTAGTAAATAAATAATATTACATTGATGAACATTAGTTGAAAATTTTATAATTTAAGGGAATATTAACTCCCTTATAAAGGGAATTTTGATAACCTCTTCCATTTCTATGTCAATGATATCTTCTAGAAATAATAATTTTACAATTTTAGTTGACATTTATTCTAAAATTTACTTTTTTTATTTCATTAAATGAATTACTTATTGAATAAAAGACATTTGTTTATTCAAATCATCTAATTTTGAATTTTTAAATTCATTAATGTGAATTATATTTAGAAAAATATTAAATAAAAAATTATTTCTGAAACTCATGTGATCTAATTATTATTGGGATAATGAACATCATGTGTTTTGTAGATTTAGTGTAATATTGTATTACAGTACCACAGAGTATTCATTACATAACATAACAGTACACATGTATTATAATATCCTCGTATTTGAAATAATCTTTTCTCTAATAATTTTATATTTATAAATTTTATAATGTTCCTAAACAAAATGTATATTGATATTTAATTTTTAAAAGATATCAAAAAATATTATGAATTTATAACCCCTTTTCATTTAAATTTAAATAATATAATGAATATGTTTTACATAAGCATCTCGTACATTTTTTTCATATATAGTTTAACTTATTTTATATTAAATTATACTTCTTAGAGTTTTTTTCTATCCAATTCGTCAATATTTTTCAAATACTCTAGAAAATTGTTCTATTTGTAATCTTTTTAAATTTTTCTATCATGTCATCTTCTGATTTAAGATCCTACACAATTTTTAAAATTAACTATTTAGTATTCTCTCTTAGATTCTTCTATGAGTTACCTAGATGTATTTACTCTTATGTTCACAAGAGTTACATGAAAAGATAAAAAATTTTATTTTAAATATATTGGTATGGGGAATATTGATTTTGAAACCATGTTTTGGTGGTAGTAATGTTCTAATAAATCATCTCATATAATGATTCTTTGGGTTGTTTTTGTGGTTTATAGAGTTATTATAATTAGTTTTTGTGATAAGTTTCGGTGGGATATGTGTTTTGATAAATATTTTCTATATGTTTCTTATAATGAAATTTATTCCTTTAATGTGGGGGAAGATAATGGTTTTGATATTGGTGATGATTATACCCCATAATTTATAAGGATTTGGTTTATTCACTTATTGCTATTTTCCTACCAATTATATGTGAAATTTTCTTTCCATGGTGGGTTACTAAATTATATAGATTTATTTGACTACAATGTTTTAGAAACATAATTCACTATTATCATCAATGGGAAAACATTAAATATTTTTCAAACTTATGATCATTTCTAGTATTAATAAAATAATATGGTTCGAAGACATTTATTATTATGTTAGTATTGTGGTTATCAATATCTATCATCATAAGAACTGTGTCCAACAATGATTCCAATATTATAGTATCATCAAAGGTTTATATTTTATTCTTCTGTAATTTACATTCTGAATTACATTGAATGGTGTTAATTTAAATGAAATCTAAAAAACCAAATACTTTTTTTAGTATATTCCACAAGATATTGACACCCACTATTACATTAAAAATTGGTTCAGTTTTATAAAATTTCCAATAATAAAATATTAATATTTTCCCTCATAATGAGAATCCATGGTGTGGAAAAAATATAATTTTTTTATTGAAAGTAACATATTAAACATAATGATATTGATTCCCAAATTGCTGTAAATTTTGGATCTCATCCCATAACATAACCAGCCACGATGGTGGAAATTATTTCACATGTAAAGCATTATCTAAATCCTCCAATGTGATCATTGATAATTATAAATGTATGTTAATCTATTCCTTCCATTGCTATAAATTAATAAAAAGGTAATATATGAATCCTTACTCCATCATAATTAATTTTTTATAATGAAATATAAAATATATCTCTTTGAAATTGACAATATGAGCATTGAGGTGATTTCTCAAGAAACACCCAAATAGAACAATATAATGATTGATCTAAATTACTTGTCATTTTTCTTTTAAATTTTTCAACAATATAGATGTATAAATAGAATTATATTTTATTCTATGAATAGATGTAAAACTATAAATCATGAGATTTTATTTAGTTAGTAGTATTACATAAAAAATTACTCTTTACTTGTGGATGATTCTATTAAAAACAAATAACAATAAATTGATTAGATAGGTTATCCAAACTATATATATATACTATTATCTAATTCCATGAATAATATTTTGTGAATATTATATATTTTTTATAACATTGTTTTTCATGTTTTATACCATTAATTCACATCCTCTCATAAGACAAGTTTATTCAATGTATGAATAAAAGGGTAATTTCTATACTAATTTGGAATTCATTTAAAATATTAGGTGATTAGTCATACAAAAAATATTCTGTAATAAAAAAATGAAAAACAAGAGTAATATGAAAAAAATGACCCAAGTATTCCAAATAATAAATTGAAATAATTTTTTTTGAAGATATTTTTATATTTATTTCCAAATTAACAATATATAAATTTATTGATAATAATCCATTCAAATACCAAGAAACAGTTGTTGAATTTTGTGTGTCTCTACCTAAAATGATCTTATCTTGTGGTGTAAATTATATTATATCCAATTATACCACACGGTATAGTGGATGTATTAAGATCATTCTCACAAGTATTTTTGGTTATTACTAATATCATTCCACAAAATTTTGTTTCAAATATTTATTGTTTTTTAGAAATCAGTTAAGTCATCAAATTAACTAATTTGTACCTTTTTTATGAAAAAAGGATATATTTTTCTAAAACCATGATTTTTTATCCTAAAATAAGTGAAACATTAGTGTTGGAAATTACTATAGTGGTTATTGAAATTATATTTACTAGGAATTATAATACCATTAATAATATCTTTATTATATGGACTGAAATATATCGTGACCTAATTTATCCGATATACCGAGACTATTATAATTAATTTTTTTTTATAGATTTGAATATTAACATTTATAAGTATTATGAAAGTATAATCCCTAATTAGTTTCATGTTTATGTCAAATAATCATTTATTTTTCTATTTTAATACCATATGCGATCCCTAAATATGTATTTCATGACCTGATATAGTGATATTAGTGAATGAATGCATATTCCCATGGAAACATTTCCAAATACATTTATAAAGAATATAATTATAATAGGGAAATTAAATTACAATTGAAATGATCTATATCCATTTGAAACTAGAATAAAATGTGGGATTAAGTGACTAATAGAATAAATAATAATATATATAATGATCTAATAATAATTCATGATGGAAAAAAGAATAATAGAATAAAATTGAAACATAGATTCAAATATTTTTAACCCTTCCATAAAATGTTAATATTCACAAATAATAAAATATTATGATATGTTTTTCCATCATATATGGACCAATTTTTTTAAGTAGTTAGCATATACGGTCCTCGTTGATTATAACACATAATCCCAATTCAAAAAAGTATTCTATTGGTAAATGGGATGTGGTTTTCATGATGGATAGTTACACTGAACATTTATTTTTACTGTTCCACTAATCAGGAATGGGTTTCGATGAATTTATTTTTCCTCCCTGACATATATGGTTAGTTAGGCTAACTTTTTATCTAACTATGTAAGGACATATAGATTCAAAATTCTATTCTATGTGGTTCCTAACTTCTTTTCATGGTTTAATGGATACTGATGATAAATGTGTATTGTTGGAAATGATCAAAAATGAACCCACTTATGTCCTATGTAAATTAGATCATGCATATATCAATAGAACCATTAATGATGGACCATTTATCAATTACTAAAGATCAATCATTGTCAAAAAAATTTGATAAGTGAATAAATCAACCAATTTTCTGAAATAATATTATTATAAAAAAATTTGAAAGCAAAAAATTTATCAAATGGACACATCCTTAGAATGTAATGGTATGGCCCATTTTTATATGATCTTCTAAAATAGTCCAATGGGTTATGAGGATACTTTACCCCGTAAACATGTTTTTTTAATGTACCACAAAATGAAATTTTGGCTTCGACACACAATAAGATAAATCTTTAATATTTACAACATATTAGAGTTCTAAATAAGAAAATAAATTCTCTAAAATATGAAAAATATAGTATCACCTCTTTAACACCCCTTTGTTCACTAAAACTATATAATTAAATAACCAAAAACTAATTATTCTATAAAAACATATGATTTGTTTCCACACAAAATAAGATAAATCTTCTAGATTTGTAGACATGTGGATTTTTTAGTATTCTACATACGTATCTCAAGATATATAAATATAGTATTACATATTCATATTCAATTTTTTGGACAAACCAATGTCTCTATTTTTTATATAATATTTTAAAGGATATTTTATATGATATTTCATATTGAAAATTAAATATCTAGAAAACTACCTCTGTCTCATTGTCTCTAATCATGATTTCTGAGGAAATATGTACAATCATATGTACATTTACATTTCCCATTCATTTTGATAACATTATATACATTTTTCATGGGTTTCATATATTCTGTTATAACTCATTTGAAATATACTATAAATCATGCAAAAAGGTTTTGTGATTAGAGTGATGGACCATTTATAACACATGGATTGGAGAAAATATTCTAGTGACCATCCATTATTTTTTTAGTGATCAACAGTGGATTATTTTATGGTTGTTTCATTGTATGGTAAATCATTTGAAAAAACTACTTGAGTGGGGTTATACATGTCTATTGTGAGCCGTGTGGTTGACACATAGTTTACCAAATTAGAAATCAATGAATGTGAGTTACACATTATTCATGAAGATGTTATTTTTCCTATATTCCCTCTTTAATTTAGGTATTTACCCCTCTTTTATTCCCATAATTTCTTAGATGAACCTATGGGCATGAAGGGAGATCCTTCCTCTATGAATTATTGATTTCTTCATCTCTTCAATTTATTTCAAAAATAAACTCTTGGTTAATCCCTAATGTATCTTATTTTTTCTTTATCCTTTCCCAAAAACCCTTTCCTCTTATTTTACATATCTAATTCAAACCATTGGGAAATTTTATATATGTATATGGGTTTTGGGGTAAAAAATATATGGCATAGGGTGTTTAGGGCTTATCAAGGGAATCACCTTTCTTTGATGACTATTCAATAATAATGAAAACATGATTTGGATTGGTTCTTCAGGATTGGATGTAGTTTTTTTATTTACTTAAAATGAATAACAATTATTTAATTTATGGTTTTTAATTATTTTATTTATAAAAAATAACCTCCAAAGAACAGTTTTTATGTATTTTAAAAGGGGTCTCCATGGGTTTTATCTCTTTGATTATTGGGTTTTTTATAATTTATTATCATTTCTAAAATGATCTTAAAATCCATTTTCATCTAAGAATACATTAATTTTTTTTAGAAATGTGGTTTGGTTTGTTAATAAAATTTTACGTCATTGGGTTATTGGGATTGGAAAAGGAGTTATTTTTTATGATGGTTAAGAAATTATAATGTGTTTAAAACTTTTAAATAATTTGAATGTAAAAAGGATATACTCTTGAGTTTATTTTAATTGAAATCCCTTATGTATTGGTTTTAGAGGATGTTTTAAAAGTGTATTTCAATGGGGTGGAATAATTTTTTTACAGTAAAATATTGGTGTTTGAATTTAAAGGATCATATGAAACAATTAAGGATGTTTTCCATAAATTTTTGAGACACTATATGAATCACATTGACATAAATATATTTTCATGCAGTTTTTCATCCCAATGAGGGGGAGGGGTGTTGTATATTTTTCTATAGGAATTGATCATAAAAAGTATTATTTCATTAATGTGTGTATTAGGTGATATGGGATTTATTAAAAATTATTTTAAAATTTTCTTCATGATGATGTTGTCATAACGATCCAAGATATCAGACCCTTTAAACTAATAAAATATTATAATGTTTTTGGAACACACATCACCAAACTGACACAAAACCTGAGATATATTAAACAAAATGTTTTAAAATCACTAGTTGGCTATAATAATTATTAAATAAAAATATAAAAATCAGTTAAACCATGTACATATTTTTATTTTTTGTTGAAAAATATTTTAAATTAAGTAATTACTTTGATGAAACTTTTTAAAAATGGATATTTTATTTTACCATAAATAATTTAATTTATCTTATTTAAAATTTTATCACCATATTAAATATTTTTTATTTTTAATATATATATATATGAAATTATTTATAAATATATATAAAATTATATTTAAAACATTTATGATTAAAATTTATGTTTTTATTAAAATAATGTTTTTATTGTCTTTTCATTTAAATAATAATTAATTAATTTTTTAATTTGAATTTGAAAAGATTCAGCGTTTTTTTATTGAAAATCTAAATATTATTTTATCTTGAACATTTTTGACGCTTCTAAAAAGAAATATTTTATGGAAAATATTTTCAAATACTATTTTTACAAATAACATTAATTTTAAAAAATTATTAGTATGAATTGAAAATTATTGAATGAATTTCGTAAGACCAAATATGTTTTTTATACGTGAACATATAATTTTTTAAGTGAATTATGAAATTTAAAAAAAAATATATTTGACATTTTAGAACCTAAATTATATTATTTTTTTATAAATTATACATTTAGTAGTTAAAAATTAAATTAATTAGTTCCAAAAATGGAATAAAAAATTGGATTTAAAATTTTCAATCATTAGGTAATAATTAAAAAGTAATGAAATTTTTATTTTTGGTCTTAAAGGTTAAATTACGTTTTTTAGAAACTAGATACTTTGTTGAAAATAAAACAGTTAAAAATTTGTATGCAAAGTGTTAGAGGACATGACATACTTAAAAAATGAATATAATTATGCTTTGGTGGTGATGATAGAATTTATCTCTTCTATACATTATTATTTCCCAAACATTGTTCCAATTTCTTTATAAGATACTTCCCTTAAAAAAATGTATTATGCATTTAAGAAAATTCCATCCCTTTTGACTTATGAAAGGGTCTCTCCTCTCCTCACTTTTCCTCACATCATGAACAGATAGGTTCTGTCCAAACTATGCCAAAATCCCGACTCAAAATTTTAATACACCACAATTTTTTGTATTATAAAAAAGTAAATCCATTTATTTGTTAACCACCATCACAAATGTGATAATCCATGATGTGTGCTATTTGTTCCTAACATCTCCTTCATTTTTATAAATAGTTTTTTTCATTAATTAATTATAAAATTTATTTAATATAGTTGAAAATGATAAAATATGTATCCTTATTATTCTGATATGTTTTTATAATAATTTTATAGAAAAAACATCACATTCCCATTTCTTTTATGAAAATCAAACAACTTAATCCCTCATGTGTACTTACTATTACCTCTTAATAAAGATTCTTATTATCCATTAACATATTTAGAGGATGGTAATCAGGATGGGTTTAAATGATCAATATTATTATTATTTTATGAACTAGGTTTTGGTAATAAAAATTAAATATAATTTTAGTGATATGGATTGTAAATAATATCTATATTATTAAAATTCTAAAAAATTGATCTGAGATGACAATTGTTTGTTGATAAGATGAATTTTTTTATATTCGTGAATTATTATTATTGTTATTTAAAATTATATTAAATTATATTAATAAATAATAAATTATATAATTATGGAAAAATTATAATTATTTTGTAACTTAATCATCACCTAATGAGCCAATAATCATTGTATGTACTTATTTGGGTTGGTTAGAGAACATACATGAAAAATGCTATGCAATTATATCATGATCATTTGAAAAATATTAATTACCCATATAATATGATATAAATATTTAAATAATAATTTTCATAGTTTTTTAATCTATAAAATTTTTTCAACTCATTAATTAAGAAAATACCCTTTGTAACATAACTATCTCTAAAAAAAGCTCTTTATCGATTTATTATTTTAGGATAATCACTAAACAAATCAATAAATGAAATTAAAACCCAAAAATATTATTATGAATCATAACATATACTAATGTAATTTTTTAACAATGATGAATCTTTTAAGACAATTATATACATACATTGCTCCTATGAAACTATTATAAAACATTAAAATTATAAACACCATATGTTCCAAAATTGGTAATAAAATAAGTAATATATATTTTTGGAATGATCATAAAAAAATAATAAAAATGATTATTGTTTTATTAAGTTTTCATGTTTATTTAATTAATTACCGTAATTTAATTATTCAATATTATTTCTACAGGTACAGAAAAAAATCAGTAACAAGGTAAGGGTTTTAATGTCAAATTCCTCTCCTTGAGAAATGTTTTGTATAATGAAAATAATTGATTTTATATGGTGTATATTCTTCATAATTTATTTATCATATCCTGAAATAAATTTTATTCAATTTAATTTATTTTTAATTTTAATTTTTCTATAGAAAAATTCATTTGTATTAAATTCTCCTTGAGTAGTATGGGGTTTTTTTCTTCAAAATTAGTTTAATATGACTTATTTCTTAATATTAAACTTGGTAACATTTATAATGTAATATAACTTCATAATGAATGTATCTTACCATATTCATAGGGGTTTTTATAGCTAAATTTTGTAGTTTCATTAAATTTACTTTGATTTAAAAGATACAATACATAAAAGAGGGTTTTTGTCAACATGTTACTCAAACAATATGTGTTTCATTACAAATATTATATTAAAATCAATATTGTTTTTGAAAGATAATACAGTTAGGATATTTTTATTTTTCTAAAAACATTCATCATTTTCATCTTATATATGTGGATTTTTTTATTTTCTCTTATTTTTTATTTAGTCTATTGACCCATATTCTATCAAAATTATTTCTTATATATGTAACTATTCACATATCTTGTTTTCTATCATTAACCTACTCTTTTAGGTATTAATTCGTTTTATTCTTCTAAAAATTTATTTATATATTCTCCAAAAATTTATTTTCTTTATATTTTATTTCATTATCATCGTTAAATTTGTTAGAATAAATATTAATTTTTTTGGATATTAGTCGATGTCATTAAATTGTAAAAAGAATGTCAATTTTAATTTTTTTCATGTGAAAAATATTTTACCTTCTTTTATAGTTTTTATGATAAATAATTTCTATTATATATGTGTTTTACGAGTTTTATAAAATATAATTTTATTTTCCAATATAACTAAAATATTTATATAAAAATTATTTCAAAAATCTAATGAATGATTCTTATTTCAAAAAATATAATTTCCAATAATCCTAAAATTGGATTCAATTGAATTCCACATATGTTGATATATATTATACCTAATCCGAGATTGTTTTAAAATGTAATCATCAATATTATTTCTTTGGAATATTTATGTAATATGCTTCTCTTTGGTAGGAAATGTCCATCATTACCACGGATTTTATTAATCAACTATTTTGTATGATCCTAAATTTTCAACCAATTCCTTTCCATTCTTAATATCAGTTTTTATTCACTTGATTTAATGAGTTTCACCTAGATTCCATAAATTAATGGATTAGTGAAACTCATTATCTTAACCTTATAACGTTAATCTACATGGTTAAAATATCATTTGTTTTGTAGTCTATATTAAGTTTCATAAACCTAGAAAATTACATGATGTCATTAGATATGGATTTATTTTCAATTGTTTTATTATGTTATGATTTTTTATGGAATTATGAATGATTTACTTATCGGAATCCATTTGAAAATAATATAAAACAAATTTATTTAATTGCTCTTATTTATTGACACACACTATTAATTCATTTATTATTTAATGTAATGATTTATTACATGATTTTTTATAAATTATTTATTGGGTATGATTTTCTTAAGTATACTAATTATACCTACATTCCATGATAATTATTACATAATATATTTGAATTTTATAACTTTTGATTACCCATATTTTGAATTTGAGCTCACTCCAATCTTGTGGTTTCATTTCCATTGGTAATTAAGAAAAGAAAGGTATGAAACATATAAAAGAGTAATATATGTAGAGAATAAGTAAGATGTGTTTATGATTTGTTATGGAATAAGAAATTTTTTATATAAAAGGGAAATTTTCAATTATTAAAGATCGAATGATTTTTATTTTAATTATATAAATCTATAAATATAAATGTTCATGGGAATGTATAAAATGAAATAATTTTTTTATGCCATGTAATTATATATTCACATATATAGATTTGTATAGTTGGTACCAAAAAAATGTTTCATTAAAATTAGAGATTAGGATGATATCTATTGAGGATTTTTTATGACATATAAAATTTTTCAATTATTTCTATGTTATGATTTATCATAATAACCAATGTATAGAATACCCATTTGGTTCATTAGGTTAATATTAAATGTTATTGGGGTTTAGGACAAGATAACATTAGTGAAAAACATATGGATATGTCTGAAGGATATGTTTAAGAATAGGATGACATCTTTAAATTTAAGTAAACTTTTTATTGTTTGGTTTTCCTTGAAATTAGAACTCATTTGGGATAGAACAAGGAGATGTAAGATCAAGAAAATATATACCTAGGGGTAAAATCCATGAAATTGGTCTATTTGGTATTAACTCAACCCTGACCTGGTGAATGACAAGCGGAATTACTACACACCGTGTTTTAAACTATTTGGGATATTCATTAGTTAATCACATTCCCTTTAGGAACTATTTCGAATGATTAGTTCATTATTACTTTTAGGGATTATGTAAATATTTTTGAGGGAACACAAAATAATATATCACTATTTGAACCAAGTAATTTCATGGATGAACATTGTAAGACATTGTATCATAGGATTAAATAAAGGAGTCATTAAAGATGATATCATAAGAATCATATTTCATGTTCATATAAATTTATTATTTTGGATATTATAACAACTGTTTTGGATTTTTTATTTTATTGAAATAGTATTGTAGAAAATAATTTTAATAATGTACATACCTAGAAACCAATGTGTATTATAACCAATTAGGGAATCATGTAAAAGTTCTCTAGATTGTTACTATAATTAGGTTATGATGAAGATTTTTATCTTCTAATGACACATAATTTATTTATTGTGATATATTAATATAAACTAAATCGTGATACTCTTAAATTTTTTTATTAATGAGTGACATTTATTGATGATATTCCCATATATTCTAAAATTGAAAAGGATTATGTGATTCATATATAGATTTCTATTCATTATTTATTATTTAGTGCACTGAAAACAAATATTTATTTATATTAATAACGATGACAGGTGAATTTTTGAAAACGATATATTTTGGGGATAACTATTACATAAAATATTATTGAGGTAAAAAATATATTTGTTTTAATATATGTTTTCGGTTGAGGTAATGAATGTGTGATTTATTTTGAGAAAAAAATTGCAGATAGTATTGATAGACTTGAAAATTATTATTCATTTATTTAAAAAGTGATGGATGGAATTTTTAGTGATATTTGGGGATTATGATATATATTAACTTGTGTCTGAATTTAGGTAATTGTAATTAATAAATTTGTGGGTTAATGATAGAGTTAATTTATATAACAATATATAATCTCATTTTTTATTAATTTCTTGGTTACAAAAATTGTGTTTCTAAATGTAGGTAATAAATATTAAATGATTAGGTTTTGTATAGAATGAGGTACATGATCAAATTAAGGATTTATGTGGTTTTAGGTAAGATAAGTAACTTTGTATAACCTAATAAACTAATGAAGATGTTGTATTAGATGTTATATCCTGAATGATGGATATGATATGATTACCTTCACCTCCATTCCTCAGTGGGTAACAAATAAATTTGGGGGGATTAAATATTTTTAATGGGGGTAGAGTGTAATGACCTTATGTATTTGGTCCTCTAAATCTATATTATCATTGATAACTTCTTCCTCATTGAACAAAAAAATTACACAAGTTCTGATTACAATGAATCATGGAATCTAAAATTACATGAATTATAAAAGAATTGTTAAATAAAAATAAAATAATCAAAAAAATAATTGAGAATTTTTATTTTTCATATTTGAATATTTTAAAAGAAATAATTTCTTCTCAAGAATCATTTAAAATAGTGGAATTGTTTTTTACCATAATAAAATTAATTAATAAAAGCTAAAATTTACGTATAATAATTTTTATTAATATTTATGATACAAAATAACAATAAATATTTTCTTATAAATAAAGATGAAATAGTATTAATAACACTTGAAGTTCAAAATGATTGTTTATAAAAATAAATGATTTTTTTCGTAATATAAATTATTTTCATTTAAAATCCAATTTATTGATATTATAATATTAATTTTAAAAAAATAAGTTCACTTTTGGGTTAAATATTACAATACATTGTTATGATATATTTTTTTGTTAATTTAAATGTATTTTTCGTGAATTCTATCATCTCTTCCAGTGATCCACAAACTAATGCCCCACGCCGGATCCCCACATGACCTCAAGAATTCCTCCTCATATGTTAGATTGTATTGACTTGCCGTGAGGGTCTAGTACACTGATCAGGGGGAGACTATTCCCTATTTTTCTAGTGTAATACAAAAGCAGAAATAAATAATGAACAATAAAATAACATATTACTTTAAACAATAACAATATCCCAAGACAATAAAAGTTGGAGATACAATATATATAGAAAAAAACAACATTTGTAATTTAATCTTAAAATTCATAAAATGATACACCAAATTAAAGACACTAATGAATCATAGTGGGTCCCGACCTAAGTCAAGTTCCCTCAACCCTGATCCATTACGTCTTAGCCATCTAACATTGGGAATATTCCCATTATATATCATGAGTCCATGAAATATATTTAGATACTGATCAATAAGACCAATAGGGTTTGAGTAAAACTAAGTAGGCCACCACCAAAGGATTATACATAATCTAGTTAATAACAAGTGTAGTTTGTTTTAAAAAGAAATAATTAATGTGCATAATTAAACAACGAACTCAATATCTAATAATATTTATTAAACAACATATACCACCATGTTCTTGAGGTAACTCGTACATCAATACTTGATTCGTACTACTTTGGGTCCTGACCATACCACTATACCATGAACCTATTATATTAGGGATGTACGGTTACTGTTAAGAGGGTGAATGGTTAGAAAAACCTTGTGACAACCATGAAAACTAACACAATATATGGTTATAGGGTTTTCTCACCTAGGGTGCATAGTTTTCCTTAATCAGGTCCCAACCATGCACTACCATATTTCCATCACTTTTTCCTAATTTACACAAAAAACACAGCACAAGATAAAATCCAAATGAATATTATTGAATGCTAAAAAATAGTACCCAAAAAAGTTCACGAGACATTAATTGAAAAGGTTAAGATTCTACAATATTCACTCGTTAAAAAAATCCTCCTCAGGCTCCACTCCCAAGTATCTCTAATATTCAATGTTGAAATGATTGGGACATTGAGCCCTCATATCATCATCCCTTTCACATGTTCCCCCTTCAAACATATATTTTTCTATAACATATAATCTATCAAAATAGACTTTTATGAAAACAGTTTATGACTTCAATCCAACACAAATATTAGATTCACATCAAGGAATAATCAATCTCATGATCAATGTCATCCATGGGTATCAAAAAAGAATGTATGAGGTGATACCACTATAGAATTAACACATATAAAACCTCATTCAAAGAACTATATTTATAATGAAGAACCAATCGGTATTCCACTGTCTTGATTCTCTCTACGAGCTCAAATAGCCTAATGAGACCTGGAACCAACATTCCATGTCTCTACATCTTGTAGGGACCAAACCTTGGGGAAACTCAAAATGATACATGATCGCACTATGTAAACTCTAGGGAATGTTGAATTCTATCAGTATATATAATATGATCAATGTGATCTATAACTATATATTTTTGAATTATCTGGCCCTGCTCTAATATATTTTACAATAGACTCAATCACAACAACTCATAATCACCTCCTTCTATCTAGAATAATGGTGATATGTTTGACCTACAATAAGGTAACTCCTATAGTCCAATTATTATCATTTCATGAAAAAAAATTATATTAAATCTCCACTGAATCCATGTGCCTCTCCCAAGATCCACCAAAGCCATGAACACATTATCAAAACATATCCTCAAGAACATATATAGTACTCTCTTTTTGGACATTTGTTTGTGGGTGTAAATCCCAACTCAATAATGAAATTGTAACAAGAACCTCCTACAAGCCCTACGAAAATCATATAGTCAAATGTGAAACATGATATGAAACAATCGTCCATGGAAATCTAGAAAAATAAACTATAGACCAAACTTATAACTCCCCTAGATACTCTATTTAAAAAGTATCTTTTATTAGAATGAAATTCACAATCCTCATCAGTATATCCACAATAACCCAAATATCGTCATTCTTCTAAGGTTTCCTCTTGATACACATCACAATGTACATCATTAGATCATCCAACATCCACTCTGGAATGGGTAATGTTTGTAGTGAACCCCTAGGTTAATGATTCTCTACCTTCCCCTTTTAATATGTGTAGAATTATATCATGATCCCCACTATTTAATTATTATGCGTAAATAGCAATATTTTCATCACAGGTCTTGGTAAACTTTTGTCACACCTGGATGTATTGGCCACTTTGAGGAATAAAATTCATGAATTAGTTCCTCCTTCATTCTCGTAGGCACAAAAACCCAATTCATAACAATGATGATCTCATATTCATGTATGATCTAATATGAAGGTATCTCCAGACCTTCAAGGAATTTCCTCAAGGTAAAACATTCTAGATCCTCATATTGTCTATCCATAATTCATATCATTTGTGTATACTCTACTGGAACTGATATTGGGGTCATTTATTCCTGACACTCCTGATCCTCTACGTGAATATCATCATAAAATATTATCATCTTCCACTCTGCACTAGACCCCCAGAATCACTTGTGTCTGAGTTCTCCTATTTAATTAATCAGCAATGTTGTTCCCCTTTCAAGGATTATATGCAAGATCATTATAGAATGAATACATATACTCAACCCATATATACTTCAAAAGATTATAATTTCACTACGAAAATATGTACTTTATGCCCTTGTGATCAACATACATAGTAAAACTATCTCCCAAATTATAGTTTTGCTGACACATTAAGCAATAAACTAATATATCCAACTTGATTTCATGCATAGAGTAGTTCCATTCATGAGGCCTTAACTTCCATGACCCATATTCCATAACATGTTATCTGTTCCCCAAAAAAGCTCCAAGTGCAATCCTAGAAGCATCACAATACACAATGTACTACTTACATAGATCTGGTAGGATCCAAACTTGTGCTGATATTAAATTCTTCATCAGCTCTCAAAAGGCATCATGTTAAGATTCCAACCATAAGAACTTTATCACCATTTTGGTCAAGCCTAAATGTAGCACTTCTAAATGGGGGAATTTATGGATGAACCTATATTAATATCTGGATAATCCCAAAAGGATTTATATATGAAACATATTCTTTGGATCCACCCAAGAAATCACTTCACAAAGCTTCATTGGATTTACTAACACACCTTTCTCCAAGATGATGTGACCCAATAAGTTTACATGATCTATCCAAAACTAGCACATTTTTTTCATGGCATATAGCCAATGCTCTCTCAGTGTAATCTTGATGATGTCTTTTTGTGGGGAATTATTTTAATGAGTTTTGCAGTATACAAATATTTCATCCAATAATACTACAAAAAACATATTCTAGTACAACTAGACACTTTTTTTCTTCAAGGAGAAAAAATGATGGTGAGTTCATAAACCCATAAAACATTACAAAGAAAATATATATTATATTAATTTGTCTAAAATAAGTCCTTATCATATCATAAGTCTGAAATCTCAGCTAATGATACCCCAATCTCAAGTCGATATCTGAGAAAACACAAACTCCTCTCAACAGGACAAAAATATCATCAACACACGGAATAGGATACCGATTCTTAACAATCATCCAGTTCAAATTTTGGTAATCGACAATAAATTGTATACTCCATTTGGAATTCATATCAAACAACACTGATGAACACCATGGTAATGTACTCAGTCAGATAAAATCATTATCCTCTAATTCCTGTTCTAGTCTCTTGATAACATGAGGCTCTATTTGTGATATTTGATATAGTGGAATTGAAAATAGATTAGTACCCAACATAATAACAATATTTAATTCCATATCAATCTCAAATGGTAGACCTGATAACTATTCCAAAAAAACAACCTTAAATTTTTCAACCACTGGTAGATATATATCAACCTTTACAACTCCATAATCTAGTAATAAATAAGAAAACGAGTTTCTGTTCTATCTTTGTTCTAACAATTCATGTTGGTTGGCCTTCCATGACATCCCAATCCCGATGGTTAATATACAAGTGAACCATAATATATGTAAAAGTAAATCTCATACTATAACAATTAACGTGGTCTTGGAACGTGACTACCCAGTCCATAACCATTATTAGGATGAAGTTCGATGTAAATAATAGAGAGATCCCAGGGAAAATGGTACTATATGATCTCCAGAGAAAATGACTTCCCCAAAAAGATGTCTCTAGACTGTTCTCCCAATAGTGTATCTATGCTCGAAACCTATCTTATGAACTCGAAAAGTAGAGTCAATCCATTAGCATGTTTTTTGGATAAAAAAGCATTAGAGGAACCAATATCAAATTAAGAAATAACTAATGTCGAAGCTATATGAGTAGTACCTCTCACTATTGAAGGTCCAACATCACTATCCATAATTGTAGGATGAATGGAATGAAACTATCATTATCATCTTACCTATACTATAGTATGAATCAATTGAGATGCACCACTCTATTGATAAGAGCATGATCTCCTAGAATCACAACATCCAAATCCTCTAGCGCCTAGGCTAGTAAAACTCCAACTATCAGACTGATATCGTAAAGATGACCCTCTACAAAAATCGTTGTTCATTGTAGATCCTCCACCCCAAACTGTCTATCTCGGGGTTCCTACACAACCTCTGTAGATGGCCAATCTTTCTATATACTCGACACTCTAATGGTGGTTAGGGATAGTTTTTTTTAATGTGTCCTGACTTATGACACTGGTTACAAAGAACATGGGAAATATAGCGAGTAAATAATCCCCCTAACCACCCACTCTTCTCAACACTGATATGGATAAATTTCTCATATCGACTCCTCTAGATCTTGGAAGATTCACCTCATGATTTTCTAGAAGAGACCACTTGTCGGCCACTGGAAGACTCTTTCGGGTTCCCATCCATGATGAGAACCAGATTTACCACTTCTAAAAACTTCTTCAGCACAATGATATTCATCTACAACTTAATTTCACACATAAGGCCCTCTCAAAATTGGGTTGTTAAATTACCCTCAGCCACGACCAATGATGGAGTAAAGCACAAAAATATGGGATGTGTCATGTGTTTTCTACCATAGACAATTTCCCTTATGTCATTCTCAGGACCTCAACCTCTCTCTCATGCCTGAGCATCTCTGCATTATAGTTCTCAAAGAAAATATCCTGAAATACCATCAAATCCATTGTTTCCAACTATACATATATTGTCTAGATGTTTCACCAACTCCTTTCCTTACCATTCAATATATAAGCTACTAACATCACTCTAATCTCAGTATGAGTCTCTATGTTGTCATGTATTGTCTTGGTAGACATAATCTAGAACTCATCTTTTTGAGGTCCACCCTCTCTAATAAATGTTTGAAGGAGATGTAATTGGAACTCAAAAATCTAGTAAAACATTCTTTTCCCTATACAACCTCAGTCACTTTCCATGAATTTCATGAAGCATGCAAATTATTCTCAAAAATTTCCCCAACATCCTTACGCGGCACAATCAGTTCCATAGGTCCTACTACTAGATGATAATCCCTAACCATGTACTTTTTTTATCATCTCAACAATATTAGTCATGAAAGAATACTCTCTATAATGAAAAACATGCAACTTATTTCATAGTTTGGAAATTCAACAAGTTTATGTAAGAGGGAAAAACAACCGACCACAAAAAGTCTTTTCCCAAACCCTCACCACATGGTGTAAACCAAAGAACTATCACTACTCTAAACCATCCTACACAATGGTCCCGGTATACAAGGCTAAACATATTCTCATTATTCAATATTATCATTTAGATAACCAATTGTTTTCCATTTTTTATCAATTTAAAAACATCAAATTTTAACTTCACATTATACCTCCTTGATCATTTTTATTTTATAATCAAGGAAAAATAGTTCATGTTCAACAACATACCCATAAACTATATTCCCATGCATGCCTAAATTTATTCATGTCATGATAACCCTAAGTGAACATAACGATGAATGTAATCTCAAATATATTGGGAAACTAGGCCATTCGTCAAATACCAATAATTTTCAGAAATAATAATCACATCCTAGAAAAAGTTCATAAATCAAGATAAAATTATATTAAAATGTAATAAAAATAGTAATAATAACAATATCACCATGGGTACATGGAATTTCCCCCGTAAATGGGTATTCAACTGCCCTCCCTGACCTCATAACTAAGGATAGACTCTTCCATGTCTCTTATAGACCATTCCCATATAGTAATAAAAAAGTAAACAAAAGAAAATTTGTTTTTGATACCACATTATGACATCTTGGTCTGGGGTTTATTCACTAATTCCCTATGCTGGACAACCACATGACCTCAGCAATTTGTCCCTATACACTAGAGTCTATAAAATAGCCATAAGAGTTTTGTAAGTTGATCAAGGGGGGACTATAACTTCTTTTTTTATAGTAGTACTCCAGCAAAAATAAATAATCAATAACAGAATAATATATTAAAATATGAAATAGTAATATCTCAAGACAATATAATTATGATATATAATATAAAAAATATTAAAAACATTCCATGATATTGTATGTTTCATGTGATTATATGAGAACCCAAACGAAATAAATTGACGAACCTGATGGCCCCCCGAACCACATTCTGTTCCCTCGACCATGCTCTATCAGGACTCAAACATCTAACATAGGTCATTTACCCTCAATCGATCCTACATTCATGAAATCTATTCGGGTTCCTATCAGGCTACCCCGAAAGGGTGTGAGTATAACTCAGTAGTCCACCACCAACTATGTCTAAAAAATCGAGTCAATAACAATTGTATGTAGTTCTATAATGAAATTCTTATAGTATATAATTATACAGTTACAACATTATCAATTAATCTTTATTAAACCACATGGACAACTCAGTTCTGGAAAACACTCATACCTCCATTCATTCTACATATTTCACAGGGTCTAAACCATGTAAAAAATTCAATTGAGATGTCATTATATCACATGGGGTTACAATATTCATTTCAAATCGATTTCATTATTTTTTATTCTTGGAAAAATATTCCAATGCAAATATTTTTGAGTGTTAAATTCTAGGACTTGCTCTCGATTCGTTTTTGATGGTTCATTCCATGTCTCATCCCTTGTATCATTCTTGGTTGTAGAACACCATGTCTATCCCATGATTATCAATCATGAAATTATATAATGGGTGTATAAATCTAGGTCTAGAACCCCATTTCTCAGTCATATATATGTGTCATGGGTGTAGAACGTCATGTAAATAACCCAATTTCTCAATCACAAATATGATTCATATCATATCACACTATCAGATGTATCTCATTGTCACTTGTTTTCACATTGTCATGTCAACAAAGATTAATCAATACAAATGTTCTTATCAATGTTAACTAATGAAAATTTCCATTAATTAATTTACAAATTAAATAATCCAATTCTATAAATTTATTCAATCGTTAATTATCCATATCCACCACATTAATTGATTCATCAGTTTGTTAATCATATATCACTAATTAATTAATTATACAATTAATTAATCACCCTACGTCCATTAATTATTTCTTAAATTAATAAATCCATTAGAAAAATAAACAACCACTAATTTATTTACTTATGTTTTTCAATTAACAGTTAAACTATTGAATAATTTAATAATTAAATCAAAAATGAATTATCCCAAATTACCCAATTCAATAACATGATAATTAATTAATTAATTAATCATCCCAATTCCATAGTTCGATTATCAAATTAAATCCACAATTCTTCACTTAATTAATTAGAAACATTACATAATAAAATTTAGGAAATTCCATTTTCAGAATGAAACCTACATATTCCACAACAAAAAACACATATTTGATATCAAGACTATGGGATTTGAATATTATACCACCTACCTTGTTTAGTTAAAGAGTGTCTGACCATTAAGAATACCCAAAATTGAGTATCACAACAACAAAGATCGAGATCTAGATTTAAGACCCTAAATCAAGATTAAACAAAAAAATTATCTTAATTATTGAAGTAGATCCAAAATACTATATCTAGATTCATGAAATCTAGATTTAGATATAAAAAAATATAGAAATATCTTCCAACCAAAACAATGAGACAAGAACAAAGGATGAATAAGAGGGAAACAATATTGGATCCCTATACCTAGATGGATACATGTCTTCAATTTGAGAGTTAAAATCATGATTAAATGAGGTATTAAAGGATTCTAATTCATCCCAATATATCCAAAATCATGATAGACCACCAAGGGTCGGATGGGGGTCATATAGGGTGATGTTTTGGGGAATAGGGTATTTAAAATCTAAATTTCAGGTGACATTTATTACCTTGCATGGTTTACTGGGTAAGGCCACATATTTTTCCCTAACTGCATGCCTAAATTGTGAAGTATTTATTTTAGGGGTGCACAATTACTATTAAGAGGAAATACAATTAGATACACTGTGTTTGAACTATGAAAGTCCCTAATGTCTGGGGTTGCAGGGTTTGATGGGATGGGGCGCACAGTTTTCTCTAACCATTCGCTAACCGTGAACTTCAATATATTCTATATTTTTCTCAAATTATCACCCAAACACACCCCATGATAAAATCAAAATTAAAATTACTCAATAGTAAAAATAATAGTACCTATATGTGGCCAGAGACAACTTTTGAAAAGGCAGAGCTCTTACTTGAATAGTTCTAACAACCATTTTAACGAATAAATGATGTTTTTACCATTATTAATATGATATGAGAATTCATCAAACCTTTTTTATAATAAATAATATTTATTTTATAGTTTAATATATAATTATAAATATTTTGGATTTAATTTACAAACTCGTAATTTACTTTTTAAAATAGAGTTTTTATTTTCTATAAACATATTTTTGTAATACATTGTACAATAACTATTTTGAAAATAATTTTTATATATATTAATGATTGAATAAATAATGTATTTGAAGTTAAAAAGTAATATGAAAATATTTTATAATATGTAATATGTTATTTTTTAGCATAAAGGATAGATTATTTAGGTGAAAAGTGATAATAATTGTTAAAACTAAAATGGTAGAAATGAGTAACCTATGTGGTAAAGGGAATAACATGTTTATAAAATGTTTCTAATTTAGTGGTTGAGGTGTGGATGAAAATTATCCATTAACCAATACAATATTTATCAATTTTTCATAAAATTTCCATGATAGTGGGTTTGGATTATTGAAATGTTTGGGGTATTGAACAAATACCATATGTTTTACTTATTAAAGGGGACCTACTCTCCTAATTTCCACTAACATAAAAACCATTAGGGAATATCCAAAAAACTACTCAAAAACCTTATCAAATTTCCTATAATTCTTAAAAATGTTATTATCTTCTAAAAAAGATCTCAAAAAGGATTAACACAATTCATAAAATAGGTAATCCACGAAGGGATGAATAAGTTCGTAACCACACGTTCTTTTTTATATTTCTTTTTTATTCACTCAATATTTTTAAAATTTAATTACACAATATTAAAATTATTAAATAAATAAAAATTTTGTATTAATATTATATTTTAATGATTGTATAATAATTAATCGCATTTTCCCATTACCATTTAGAAAAATGAAAATGTGAATCGTGCATCTCATCGGACAATCACCTCCATGAATAAAAACGTTCATTTTTTATTGAATAAAATTAGAGGATAGTTTTAAGGATTGGTTTTGAAGAATAAATATTATTTTTATGATATTAATAAAGTTATAATATTAAAAAATTAATATTGAATTAATTCTTGTAATGGTAATCAATCATTATAAATTAACCATCTTTAATAAATAAACTATTAAGAGAAAAATTTATTCATATTGTGAAATTGTTTTGTATCCATCACTTATTTTACTAATTTTTTATAATTATAGTATATAAAAATAAAAAATTACAAATGATATCCTAATTCTACAGGTTTAATGATGTTGTCTGTTTACTAACTTATTGTCATCTTCCAATCATGGTATGTTCATGTTTAGGACTGTTTGATAACCTAAATGAAAAGTTTAAGGAAATTATATCATGGATGATTATGAAATCATAATTAATTTAATAATATGATAACAATATTTGAATAATTGTTATTATTTTAATATAGAGCATACATCAATATATAAATCATTAATTAAGAAAACACCCTTCATAGGTTGTACATCACAGGGAAATGATTGTTTTTTATTTAACCATATTATATAATGAATTATGTACTCATGAAAGTAAATTTAAATTTAAAAAAAATATATTATAAATCAGAAATTTTATTAAAATTTTTGATTTATGAAAAAATAACCATGAAATAATAATAAATAAATATTTTGATTGTATGAGACTGGTTAAATTGTAAAAATTAAAAACTCTCGATGTGAGAATATTTGGAAAAACTAACATATATATTTTGTGTGTATGAAATGACTATCTGTTTGGAGTAAAAAAAATTAAATATATAATTATGTTTTTTGGTTATATATTTTAAAATATAATTTAATTATTCAAGATGTATTTTGTTAGTGTAGAGTGAATCAAGACCATAATAAAGGTTTTCGTATCTCATTTCTCTGTTTGAGAAAAAAATTATTTTATGAACCTAAGTTATATTTTCTACTTTATTTTATAAATAATATAAATATTATATCACGAAATACCTTTTATTCATGTTAATTTATTTTTATTTTAATCTCTCTATTTTAAGTGTTTTTTATTTTAACTGTTCCTCATGTTATAAGGGATTCATTGTCTCGAATTAAATTTCATGGGAATAATATTTTAATTTTTCCCATGATACCTTTAATATGAAATTATTCTTTCTCAATGAATTTCTTTTACTATATTAATTGGGTTTTAAGAGAAATATTTTTTATATTATTTAGGTTTATATTCTTTTAAAATATAAATAACTTGACAGTTGTTGGGGAAAAAGTGTTACTCAAACCTAAACAGTTTCATTACCAATATTATTTTAAAATCACGATTGTTTTTGGATGATAATAAATTTGTTGATTTTTTTCATCTATAAAACAACTCATAATATCTATTATATACTAATAATGTTCAATATGACACCACAATATTTCCTTTCCCCTTGCTTTATATTTCACATGAACTGTTTATTTTATGTGAAACCTCTACCACATCTTTTTCTTAATAAGGAATAGTACATTTTCCATTTCCTTATCCATTGGATGCATAATAAAATATCATTTTCTATGAATTAATAATTTAGTGGGGTTATTCTATATGACATTATTTTATCCAAAAAAATTTATGGGACATTTTCATCAGATTATAACAAGAGTATCATTTTAATATTTCCTATATAAATGAAACCTTCCTCCATGTTAGTCATTTTGTATGATACTTCCTTTTTAAATCATTAAGGGTTTATAATGAGGAATTTTATTATCCTTTATCTATGAAATTTTTCTATCTAAAATGTTTTCTAAAAGATCAGGGATGATATTTATTTCCAATTTTATATTTATTAATTGTCCAGAAATTATTTCCATCGAAATATACCTCCATTGATATACATTTTTTTGAACAAGAATATTTTTCAAATATAATCATCCAATTTCATTATTTGGATGATCTATGTAATGTCTTTATCTTTTTGAAGAATGATAAATTATTTCCTTTTTCATTCCTAATCATAAACTACGTATAATTAAAAATGTTCACCCAATTTAATTAATTCATGAGTACCTTATTCCTGATTTATTTTATTCAATGTTGTTAATGTGTATTCCATACAATGATTTATTGGTGAATATTATTTTTTTAATTGTATACCCTTTATCTATATAATTAAAATACCATATGATTTTCTATATCTTGATTGAATGATATTTACCTAGAATGTTACTTGATGTCATTCGATACCCATTTATTTTTCATATAGTTTTCATGTTATAGTTATTTATTGAATTATGAATTATTTACTTATATGAATCCAATTAAAAATTATTTAAAACCAATTTTCATTCAAGTGGTTCTTTATAAAATGATTTTGATTAAAATTCAAAAATACTTTTGGATGATGATGGGTGTGGTCTAATGTTACCCACCAATTTAGACTTCATGAGTTTATATATCTTAAGATAGGAATTCATGAGTATGTTATTGTTTCCCGTAATAATTGAAACTGATAGGGTACATTAATGTTTTTGAAAATCCTTCATCTTCCTGATGAAATGAAAGTTTCACCACTTCTTATTATCCTCAATCAGATTTTCAGTTTGAATGAAAAATTAAAACCCTAAAGGATATGTTGAGATATTATTTTTTGGATGTCAAAGGGGCTTGAGATCAACCCCTTAATCTAGTTGAGTGTTCTTTAAAGTATATCTTTCAATAAAAATTTTATATGAGTCTTTATGAACCCTATGTGGAAATAAATAATGAGCTCCAATGTGCCAATATGAAGTTAGAGAAATAATTTTATTGTGACCATAGATAGCTGAAGAAATGATAGAGATGGTTAGAAAAATTTAGAAACATATCAAAGAAGATCAATGTTAGAAGAAACATTATTCTTGTAAAAAATAGATTGATCAATAATTTTCAGATGGTGAGGGATGTATCTATGATTTTCTCCATGGAAGAATGTTGGGAGGTTCAAGATGAAATGGAAACTTTGCACTAGGTATATTGGTTATATTGATATTATTGATCAAATTAGATCAATAGTAAATTTCATGGAACTTCCTCAAAATATATCATAACTACATGATTTATTCTATGTATCTCTCCTTAATAAGTAACTACTAAACCCTTTATATTTAGTAAACACATAATTCATACCAATGTATTATGATGTTTCTTATGAGTAATAACTATTTGAAATTATTGATCACACGTAGAACATTCTATGAGCATCACCACTCACATGGTCATAATTTTTAGGGGAAATCATTGTCTATAGGAATCTATGTGGTAATTTGAAATATGATGAGGTGGAAGTATCAACATTTTTTATGAGAATGATGAATTTTAGGGGAAAAATCATTTTAAGTGGGGTAGAATGTATCACCCCAAGTTTTTACGATCCCATTTCTAAATATATTAATTTTTATTTTATTTCTTTAATTTCAAGCTATAAAAAGTTATGTTTTCATTATATACTACTCCAATATAATATTTCACTACAAACAACACCGACATAGTCTGTGTTATATGCGATACTGAGTATCACTGAAACAATATTTTATTATCTTAATTATTTATATGGAATAATTACATGATATATTCTAAATATAGTAATATGTATTGTAATAAATTATTGTTAAATATTATTTATAATTGTTTCTTATAAATAAATGATATTTTTAATAAGAAATCAAATTTTTCGTAAAGACTTTATATATTTGAAAATATTATTTTCTTAAATGAACAAATTTTTATGGCCTTTTATAAAAAATAATAAAATTAAATTGAGGAAAATTTAGATATTTTATATTAAAAAATTCACTTCATTTTGAAATTAAAAATTTCAAAATTATATTCGGGTGAATTTTGAGGTTTTTTTCTAGAAACATCATTTTTGTATGGATTGTGAAAATACCAAATTTTAATTTAAAATTTATTTTTCATTGAAATTATATATATTTATACATTATATTTTAACATGGGTTTTAAGTGTAATTATATTAATTTAATATAAACTACTACAATTTAGGTCATTCTAACAAATTTCACATTTATATTGGATAAAAAACATCCAAATCTTGTAATCATTTGTTACATAAAAAACACGCTCTCACGACACTTATACAATATTAATTTTACAATAATTTATTCCATTACTCTGATTAGAATTTTTAAAACTGGAATCCAAATTTTTTATCAAAATAATTCTAACATTATTGATTGTTCAAATTAGTTTTTTACAAAATATATTTGTGAATTTGATTAAAATAAATTTTAGTGATTAAGAGAAAAAATATTAATAAAGGAATTGACTATAAATATAATGCCCAAAATGACCTAGAAACATGTCCAAATACATTCTTTGTTCATATATTTAGCATATACTCACTTTTTTTTACCATTATTAGAGCTACATGAGATGGTAAAAACATCAATGGAATTCCCTTTTAATGATTTTTATAACAATGCCACTCCTCCTCCATTATAAAAGGCACTCACCCCTCCCACTTAAAAAAACACTAAATCCCTATGTCTCTCCTATTCTTTTACAAAATACATCTCAAAATCCCTAAATTCATCCACGAATCCAACCATTGGGAATAAATTCTTCCATGAATCCCTTTAGTGGAAACCCAAAAAGATTTTACCCAAAGGAGAGGTAACATCCTTCCTCAAAATCATTTATTTTATTTTCTTTCACCACAGACTAAATAAATCTTATATCATGATCATATAATAACCTAAGAATCATAAATATACAGATTTTTTTATTCTCTGTGTTCTACCTACATATAAAAACACATCTATTTAATTGGTAATAATGTTACCATTATTATATATGGAGAACTACCACCTCAAGAAATGACGTTGTTCATTTTTTCCCTTTACCACCTCTCATGGATGGTTATGAAGATATAAACACTATTTTAATATCATTTATATTATATTTATGATTTTTGTATTTATTTTTGACTAAAAGAAAACTAATACATTCATGATTTCCATTTTGAGTAAATCTGATAAATTTGTTTGGGGAATTGTGGACTACAACCTCATCAAAGAGAAGGGATTTCTTAAAACTCCTCAAAAGATATATAAAGTAAGAGTATAGTAAAAATATATGATATATATTATATAATTATTCTTCTAAAATTGGTATTTTTATATAAATACATGTCATTTTCATTCCATCTTTCAATACAAAAAGATAATGGAAACAACGTTTTCGTGAATGCGTTGCCTACTATCTCCATAAACAGTGTATTTCATTTTTTATTTCTATATTTCATATATTAATATAAATACATATATATTGAATATATATTTTGTTTATTTAATTGTTTCTACTCCATGTTTCTTGACATAATCCTGAGGATAAAAAATATTAAATGTTAAAGCATGTTTGAAATATAAACAATTATTTCATTGATTGTAACATTAACAAGGAATTTTTAATAAGAGGTTAATATAATGTCATATATGATAATTTATGTAAAAATATTGTCATATATTATATTTATAATAATATAATATTTGTTATTTAGTATTTTTTTTAATGTGTACAAAGAGTGTCATGAAATAAGGTGATGAATTTCTAGTCTCACGTTAATTTCTATGTGATTTATGCTATATTCACCAATTGTTTGTTTTGTATGGTGTATATAATGAACCTAAATGTATTATATGATGATTATACTTAACTTTATAGTTATTTTCATATCTATTTTATGATATCTCTTTCATTGGGATTATGTTTCAAAAGATACCAAATTGATAAAGTTGTTTTGTCTCAATTTTCCATCTTTGAGACACATACCAAGATATACATCTATATTCTATTCTAAGATGTATCTACTACCATTTAAAAAGTTATATAAATAATGTATATATTTTAATAATATTATAAGATTCATATAATTTTGTTTTCATACATGGGTAGTATGATTCATAGAAACAAAATAGTAGGAGTTTATTTCCACAATCTCATCGTTTATCGGGATTGTTTATGATTATGATTCCATTATTGAGATTTTGAGATTAATTTCCATAGAAAACGTAGTAATTTTATAATCATATTTTTATTAATGATGTTTTCATTTATTAGTAAAATTTTTACCAATTTTGGTACACATGATAATTAATATGTTTTTAATTAAATATGACATTATATTTTTGTTCGATCCGAAATCTGGTTTATTTAAAGAAATTTCATTTAATCAATGTTTTAGAAAATGATTTAAAAAATTTATTTTATAATAATATTCAAGGAAAATGGGTTTTTATAATGTTTTATGGTTTCAAATATGTTTTTTAACATTCCAAATATATTTTCAAATAAAAATTTTCAAAATTGTTTTTTAAATGAATTTTTCAAAGTAGAAAGGATATTTTATTCAATAAATGTTTTTAATGATCTTCTAAAATTATTTTCCATATATGATAACATTTATTTGTGTTACTCAGGAATTATGTCTAAACGATCTAGTGGTTCAATTTATATTATTTCTAGGAGTGGTCTATGTTTTTATGGAATGATTTTTATAAAACATGTATATATTTAGTTAGTTATAGGATTATGAAACCCTAATATATTCATTTGGTATACCTTGATTCAATGATTATGAAACCTTTATTTTTTTAATAGGTTATGATATGAAAAAAATTTATGACATCAATTTCATTTCATGGGTTATGATATGATTTCATATGATTTTTTGGAACAAGTTAGTATGATTTCATCATGACATGGGTGAGACCTATATCATCCCATAATGCATTGGGTGATGATTTATAAATCTTGAGATGTGGATAGGAATACTTTTGGGGTCTTGATCTACTATATAATATAGGGAAAATTGATCTAGTAATGGAAGATAGGGAATCTAGATCCACTACGGGATAATGGGGAAACCTGATCCCTTGTATGGAAAGGACTATGGAAAGGGATATTGGTGTGTCCTGCCAATTTGGTGTAGTCACCATGATGTTCTTGGATTAGTTTTCGAAATGAAAATGATATCACATGTTTATTTTTCTACCATAATTCCATGTGTTATACCTATTTTAGGCATCCATGGAATATTCTCATAATTCCATTATGATTAATGTCATATTAACTACAAATATATATTACATGATTCATGATTATAATATTTTATAATCATGGAAGGATCTTATACTGTTATGACTAAATTTTTATACCATTGTGCTCATTTTTATGCTTAGATAACTCCCTTGTTTACCCATACTGAGCATCCAATCTCATTGCTTTATATGTTTCTATTCCCCAGGTTATGAAGATATGTATTATATAAGATATTTCTAAGAATGATTATATTCAGGATTACCTAGTGAGATATAGTGTAGCTGACATATATATTAGTGTTATATTTCCTTATTTCAAATGTAACTACAATAAAAAGGCCATATACTGTATATTTATGAAAAGTGTTGGGTATTCCACAGAAATATTGTAAAGTTGTTGTATTTAAATTGACATTCAATAATCTCATGGTCACTAGAAATTTTTAAATTCTCTATAATGATCTATGATATGATCTCGTGGACTGTGTAACGTTTAAGACCACCAATGACTCCATCGAAAATTTATATGATATACACCACACAATATGGAAAACAACCCGGGTGGAGAGGCATATAAATCCACCACCGCAACATAAAAAATTCACTAATTATCTCTGGATGAAGGTTGGATTTTTTTTCATCTTAATTCACAACAAAACTATAAACCAAAGTAGGTTTCATAGAACGTAAGATAATGCACCGATATTTTATCCATCTGTATGATATGGTGAAAAAGTGGAGTAGTCAAAAAACAAGAAAAGGAACATCCAATTATCTCTGTAGATCACACAATGGAATTCTATTAGGGCATATGAAAACCATTCTACAGATATGAAAGATCGATTGAGACAAAAAAAGCTAATACTGTATAAATATAAGGAATTTTCAATAAATGGTTGAAAATAATTCTGAATGGCTAGATACTATAGGAAGGACATATACAGTGGTCATGACGAACATCCCATGAAATACAAATGACACACAAAAAAACCCGGACATGTTACCCATATCTCACGATTATCCTTCGGTATTTTATTTGGATCATTCGATGTCCATTGTACATATCCTAGAAATTCATATAGCACCCCATGGGGATGCAACCCTTATCTCAGTCTACCCTATGATATTTCCGTAAAAAACATTTATTGTCCTTAAAAATGTTGCATGATTCATTATAAAATACCATTACATGTCATACAAGTCTCAACGTTGGCCTTAAACATGTTAATTGGATCTTACATTGTCTTATGGGCATGCCATATAGGCCTTGCAACGACCTCTCGAAAAGAAAACACGGACATGAAACACCATTCGTTACATGTCACATTGACTCCTATGATTCCCAACATAATTGTCAGAAAAATTATGCGATGACACCATGTAATGTTATCCATATCATGAGATGCAATCATGGAATGTCATCCTGAATCATGTGATGGATTATAGGATCAACTAACCCCGTATTGAATTGTCCTCAAGATATGTCAGCCTAGATCAAGTTATAATCATCATAAATACCATCCAGGTTATGAAAAATCCCTCAGACAAGTAAATTAGATCCAATAATTTCCTTTAGACATTCCATGAAGACACCCTCCAACATTTCAATTATAAAATAAACACATATAAAGCATACAATTAATTATTATTAGAAGGAAAAATAGGATAGGTCCTAGGGTATCCTAGGGAATGATAATTTTTTCCACCCATGTTTTTGTAATCCATGATTAAAAGTGAAACTTCTGTGTGTAAGCATAAGTTATGGGCATAATAATGACTCTAATTCTTGTACTAACATGGATACATAGGACACCATTCCATGGACCAAGATCTATATTAAACCTCAAAAGTGAACTCCTAGTATTGAATTACGACAATTGTATGTAGTGAGACAGAACATTTTTTATCCTTTGTTTCTCACTCTAATAATAGAACATGTGGGGGTTGGGAGTTTTAATAATCATGTAATTTTCACCATAATCTTGTATCAAGGAATGGTAAAAATTTGTCTACAATCGCCGATGAGTTGAACTATGAGGGACTAATTCTAGTCAAAATAAGGATACATAGGACACCTTATTAAGGACCTATCCCTAACTCAAATTGGAATCCATATCAGTGTATGTGCCTCTATGTATCTTATATTTCATCCAAGAGATCCAATCATTACCATGGGCTGATCATTATACCTCATAATTAATCAGATTGAGAAATCAGTTAAACTATGTGGGATATAATTCCTTCCTTAACTAGGATGCATAGGATTCCTTCATATGGTCTTAGACTAAACTAGTCTATCCTTCCACCATAGATTATCCCCCCCCCCATGTCCATGGAATTTCGACCAGTGTGATCCAATAATTCGCATGGGCTGATCAATTCAACCTCACACCCCAATGGAATGGACAATCAAGTGAATTATCATTACTCTAATGCATACCATACCCTAGATACGTTGGACGTCTGTCTGAGTGATATGCTCAATATTTAACATACCAAAGAATTTCCTAGTATATAATCACCAAAACCAAATGAAATTAAGCCAATCACATTCTATCCAATATTTTTCACTTCGAGCATAGCTCAGGTTGGTTTAGGGAGAAACAGTGAACACATTGTGGGAATCATGAATCTCCACTATCCTGGGTAATATCATGAATCTAAAAAAAGATGAGTGGAATGAAAGAAATATCCCTTATATACGGTAACTTACCTTTCATACAGTACCAAGGGATAGTAAAATAAAGAAAACACAGATTCCTTATATAACCATGACATATAGGGTGTCCCCATGAAACTGGATCTTAAATATCTAGTGCCTCAGTTCTTGAACAAATTTAATATCCACATGTCAATAAAAATTATGGTTTTAACGATCTATGTGGGTTCTGATCCTGTAATTTATAGGATGCGTAGGACACCTCATAATGCTCAATCAACTCCGTGGAAAATTAACTACATCCCTACATGGTAGTAATTTTTGTGGTTCTATAATATAAAACTTTATCATATATTAAGAGATCCATTATGGGTAAATGAATAGATAACTTCATATACATAGAGATGGATTTAAATATGAGATTACACTTCCTTTTGAATATAAAATTGAATTATCCTATAATCATTTTTTAGGGTAACTAGTTGTGATTTGGGATTGGAATGAAATTCTTTAACATATATTAGATCTCTATGAGTGACCCATAATAAGAACAAGTTCTCCCAATAAGGGTGTGATGATCCGGACCTCAGATCATCTCTCCCAATGAGGGTCCCCAAGTGTTATTTGGTCTAAAAACCTAATTGACCACCTACCATTAGAAAGCAGTTATACACCTACTGATGGATGAGGGTACCATTGGGTGTATCCATTAAGAATTACAATGGTGACTAGATTTGAGTGATCATGCAAGAAATAAACCCCCTACAATACAAAATTAGGCTAAACTGAATCCACATCGATAGGTGTTCTCATTCGTCTCTTCTCCATTGATACAACCATATTCAAGAACCATGTTCATGATCTAAAAATTGATTTCAAATTATAAGAAATTTTAATGAATTATATGTCAAATCTAATATAACTTAGTAAATAATACTAGGATTATAAATTTTATAATAACAAATTTAGTGAATTTAAACATTTTCATACAAATATTCATAATATAAAGAGTTCCTTAATATGAATAAAGATGGGAATGACCTTTAAATAAATTAAAACATAAAAAATTTAATCATGTGATAATAATATATAAAAAATTTCATTAATAAAAGTTTTCCATATAGAATTATAATTTTTATTATATTTGTTATATACATTCAATAATTTTGATTATAAAAACTTTATAACCATAATACAAACATTTAATATTATTCATTACATGAAATTTTATTTTAATATATGATTTTTCATGAAATATAAAAATTTCATATTTTAATTTCATATTCTGTAAAAATATTAAATAATATTAAATATCATATATTAATATTATTTATACATTTAAACACATCCATTTCTAAAAAATATTAAGATAATGTTTACATAATTTATAAATAAGCCACTTTAACCATATCATTTGTAATTAATTAATTATGAACACTTCTAAATTTTAAATAACAAAATGGGTGTCCACATTTAGACATTTATAAAATATTTATAAATTAATTTTAAATGATTCCATATAAACACTATATATTTAAATTTTAGGATTTTCTATATGAATTTTTAATTGATATTTAATGGTAAAAGTTAATGTTAATAAAATATTTATAATAAATTTTGTAAATATTTTTTTAGTAACTAATTTAAACTTTATAATTAATAATTTTATAAATCCCATTAATAAAAAAATAAATATCTCAAAAATATCATGTTCCATTAAATATATATAATTGATAAAAAATTAAATGAAATTATAATTTAATATTAAGTAAAATAAATTAATCTTGACTAATAATATATTACAATTCAAGACATATAGTAGTTTGTGATCTTCTTTATTATCTGTAATATTTTATGATAAATGATATATAGCTTATTATATAACCCCTTGGATCATGAATATTATATTTAATGATATGAATCATATCATTTTTATGAAATGATGCTTTGTCATTTTAATACATGGGAGCAATCGTACGTTATGTTAGGCCTCTATCAAATTATATAAATATTTAAAAAACCATGGATTTATGATCTACCAACATTTATGATGTCTCATATCATAGGGTACAACTCTATAATATTTTACGGAATCACATGTCATATAACCACAACCAATATAAAATTTATATCATATTTTATGACCAATCTTATGACATAAAATTTTGTTAAAAAATCATTTCCCACACTATTTAATTCGTGTAAGTATATCAAATACATTGATAACATTATGGGGAGTATTATATGTTATTAACACATAATAGAACATGAAGAAATGATTATTTTTTCCACCCCAAGATCTCTATACATTGAAATATGAATACTGTATAAAAATAGAAAAAATATATATATTGTATACAATATATCATTCACTATCAACCTGCTGCATCATCTCTAAAAAATTATATTATTTTATGGTGATCACTAATAGAATCAACATGACATATACTATTTGTGATATGTCCATGTATTTCACCAAAATCATCCATTTCATGAGCTGTGATTCCACTTCAATTCACTATATGCTAGCACATCATGCCTGAGTAAGGACGTTGAGAGAGTTTTTTGGTTCGTATGAGTATTGGAAAAACATACATACACATCCATAGCTTGTTAATGGGTTCTTATTATAACCTCTAGGAAACTCCTCAAATTTATATGAATTAAATCATGCATTATGACACATGTTTTAATGTTTCAACAAAACATGTCTCACATGCATGTAATAAACTTCCATATTATAAGATATAAAAAATTATTGATTTCATGGGATAATTTATTTAAAATTTAACTCATATTTTTGTCACATACATATGATCAAAAGAATCAGTATTCCATCATTTGAAATAATACATATAATACAATATGAATAATCAATAATTTCACCCCTACGATTTGGGAAATCATACCTTAAAATTTCATATATTGATAATGGAATTGGAATGTAATATTTTTTAATTCCTTCCTCATGAAAATCCCAATAATTGTCTATGAATGTATGGGTTAGTATACATTGATGTTTTTTCAATCCAATTACAGTAAACACTATGTCATAAATAATGATATACCCATAATGATTATATAACCCATAATATATATAATTCGTTCTCTATTAACTGAAATATAATACATTATAATATAGATAACATAGATTTATAAAAGAGTGAAAAATATGAAAAAGTGTTTAGGTTATATCTCCTTCACCCTCCACAGGTGCTTATGCGTCATAGCCAGCACAAACACACCACAATTAAACCAGGCCTCTTTCTTTTATAAAAAGTCACATGTATAATCTAAAAAAAATCCAAATAACTATATGTTTCAAAGAAACAATACAACATCATCATTATCATATAGTTCACTTTGGACTAGTGCATTTTCCCGACTTATTCTTATTCATGACACACTACACCATATCAATACCTTCCCTTCTTCACATTGCATGCAAGATTACAATAGATCATCTTTATTATCCACTATGTATGTAAACCAATCCAAATATACTATCCCTTACTCTTCACCAACTAATTTACAAGACACAAACCACACAAAACATTCAATATATCCACTCTAAAATTACCCATATTATTCACCACCATCATTTTGTGCACATATGGCATTTTTCTATGAGAATTGTTTTACGAGCTATTTGTATTCATGGTGTGTATAGGTGACCTTCCATGATTTAGTACATATTGTATATATGTTCAGTGATTATCCGGGTGCATGATGTTTCATGATGATTGCATTTGTGTGAGGGATCCTACTGCATTACCATTTTAGAGATAGTTGACCTGTGATGTCAAAGTGTAAAAAGGTTTTCTTTATATATATAGTATCAATTATCAATAAGTTTCTCCATGTGTAAAAATTTATTTGAATATTTCTTTATACAGTAACATGATTAAATTTTCATTATTTATTATTTAAATCAAATGTGTATACTAGTTATTATGTATAGCCAAGATCCTTTTCTATCAGGATATTAACTGATTAATATGAATTGATGCAAAATCAATTTATTATTATATTATTTTATAAATTATTCAGTTTAATTAAATTTTCAAACTATTTTTTTATTGTAAAATATAATTTTACTGAAATGAAATTTTATAAATTAGATCATTACAATTAAATTTTAATTATTTTAAGTGACACTAAGAGTATTAACATGTTTAACCAATATAGTCAAAATATGTGCATGAACATTATAAAAAATTGGTAAGGTCATTTCATGAACTATTTTCACACTCATGTCAGTATTCTTGATTATTTATAACACCAAAATTTGGGGAATTAAAATAATTTTTAGATAAAAATAATATTTTAAAAAAGTATGATAAAATTTGAAATTGTGACAATTGTTCAGGATAATAATTTTATTAATGGAAAAATATTTTTATTGCATGTATAATAATTTTATTACAACATAATAATCACCAATAAGTTTTTATCATTAATTGTAATAATATTTTTTATTTCTTATTTTTAATTTAAATTATCTATGTTAAATTTTAGTATTATAGACATATAAACAAAATTCTTCACAGATATCAAAATGAATACCACAATTTCACTGCAAATTTGATGCTAAAATACAATCATCACAAATATTCAATGATTCTATGTAGGATGACAATATCATAACACAAATTTATTTTACATTATTTATAATATCCCAGTTAAATAAAGAATAAAAAATTTCATATTTATTAATATTTTTGTATTAAATATTAATTTTTCTTTAATGGGGATTCAATTTTTGACGGTCTACATGATACACAACAAAAAGTTTATTTGAAATTGTTCGTTGCACACAACGTTGAGTTATACTGAATAATAATAATATAATATTGTTTTTAATTGGTAGTTTACACCTAGCTGTTGTATTGGTGGGAATGAAAATAACTAACCATATTATGATTAAACATGTTTCTTAAATGTTTTTAAATTTATCCAATAGATGTTGGAAGCTTAAAATGTAAAGAATCCAATTTTAAGCATAAACACTCTAATATTTTTTTAAAGGTCAATTTACTGCCTTTTGCTGGAGAACCCTTTTAAAATATTGTTATTTTGCTATTATATTTTCGATTTGGAAATATAATTTTCATATTTATAATAGGGACATCAAATTTTACTTTTTCTGAAGTTTTAGTATACTTTTTCTCATAACATTCATTTTTTAATGAATAGTGATAAATACTGCATTTTAATTCAAAAATTCCTTTTAATATAATTTATTTATATTGGTAGATAATCTTTTTAAATGGTTTTAAAGTGTAATTGGATTATATTTTATCCATTTAATCCAATTTTGTTCGTTGGATACAATTTCAATTTTAAATTGGACATAAATACATTTCAATCTTTTCATAGTTTTTAATTTTTAAAAACACACTTTCTCATTTTGACAATGGTAATTAGTTTTAAATTAATTAATGAAACATCAATTTTTTGATTTGGTAAAATATATATTATTTTTTAATTCATAATATCAAAATTATCTTTTGGTGAATATTTGGTATTTTTCGGAAAACGTTTTATTTTTGGGGAATTGAGAAAAAACACTACATAGTTGTTAAAGGTAATTTTTTCATTTAAATGAAAATTTACCACTGATATGAATATAATTTCTAAAATATGACATAAAATTCAGTAATCAACATGTAAACTTTGGTTTAATAGGATGAAAATATTTTTTGGTGAACAGTAACATTTGACTTTTATGTATAATAGTAAAAGAAAAATATGGTAAATCGAGGTAAAAATAATATTATAATAATATAACATTACCTTAACAGTTGTCATAACCATATTGGATTAGTCATCGAAGACCAATAATGTCCTTGGGTTAGACTTTTGGACTTTGGATGTCACTTGTGTAAGATAATGACATTAAAAACATTGTATATAAAGTAAAAATAAAAAAATCATAATCATGCATTATTTTTATAAAACTATAAAAAATATGAGTTTATATAGTTGATATATTTAAATATAAATAATTATTATAATTTTGAAAATATTTCCTGCATCATGGTATTTTATTTATAATTTTTAGGCATTAAATAAAAAAATATTTTTATGATATAATGATGATGTAATGATTACCTCATTAATAAATGTTTTAAATAAATGAGATTATAAATATTAAAATAAATTTATTTTGAAACTTTTTATTCCATACATGAATTATAGAGATGAGGATGACTTGTTATCATTGAATTAATTTTGTTTTTTCTAATGAATCAAGTTGTTTTGTATTTTTTAAATGTCATGATATGAATAGTATTTAAATTTCCATAAATGAGATTTTAAAAAAAATTATTAAATGATATAATAATCCTAACAATCTAATTTTAGGAAAAATAAGTTAGATAAGGTTTTAAATATCATTAATGAATCACTTTCGGTTCGTTTGTAATTTTATAGTAACTATATTAACCATATTGAGTGAATACACAAGAAGACAACATAAGAGTCAAATTAGTTAACTAATGGATAAATCTAAATGATTAGGTTAAATTTGCAACCAAAACATTTATAAAACCCATTGGATGATAGGAATGTAAATAATGGTCTTAATATCTTTGAATTTTATATGTTAGGAAAAAAATTTAAACAAAAATTAAGTTTATAATAAAATAATATTTTCAATCATTCCTAAAGAGCCATTCCCCCCTTATAAAAAGCCATCACCTTTAATCAATTACTCGCACCTCTCTAGCCCCTTGACTCATCCAAACATTGACCAATTAATCACCCTACATTTCTATATTCCTCATATAATCCTTCCCCTAGGCAGAAGGCAATTCAATTAAATCTTTGGGTTCAAACCCAAGAGAGATACCCAATTTAAAGGTAACATCTTCCCATAAGTTCTATTTTTTATTTTACTTCATCACTGCCTATGTTATTATTATTCATTGTTTAGTTAACAACACCAGTATCCTAAATATAATAGTTTTTTTATGAGATGTATTTGAAATCCAGTTCCATACACATCCATCAAATGGATACAGCGAACTACTAGCTCACAAAACCATGATTGTTCAATTATCTCCTACCGCCTCTCATGGTGGAAATTATGATGACAGAGTAATTATATATTATATTTACATTATCCCTGGGCTTTAGTAATTATTTTTTATAACATACCTTAATTCGTTTCTTGTTTTATACATACGATATTATCATTTGAGAAGTGTGGACTACCACCCCATCAAAGTGAAATGACTCGTTCATTCCATACATGGAACATATAAAGGATGATATTACTTAAAAAATGTAACATATATAAAATATTATATTATAATAGAATTATAATACATCTATTTATCATTGGTATTTAATTCCTTTAAAAATGTCAAATGAAATGAAAGTATAATTCATTCATACATACGACGTAGCGTCTCCATGAACGGTGCATTTCATTTTCATATAGTCAGATGATAAGAACAATTCTAAATACATATGTACATGATATATATCATTTATATGATATATAAATCATTAATATCATTTTGTAAATAAATTAAATTTGACCACATGGACAAATTGTAATTATAAGTACCAAATATCGACAAAACGACAGTTATTAACTTAAATGATTACGTATGTTTAAAAATTGGAAATAAGTGATGTAAAAGGAATAATAAATGTTAAAAAGGGTATGAAGAAAGTAGAAAATAAATTTAGTTTTTCATTTATGGAATTTAATGAACGAATAAGTCATGTTGGACACGAGGTAAGAGACATCGTCTCAATCACCTTTCATTGAAGAATATTTGGATTCATACACAAATTTATTTTTTATGGTGTGGAAACATCTTTGAATTTTCTTTTCATTCAAATGGAATCTTTTTTATATGAAGCAGAATACTATATACCAAAAATAATGTTTTTAACGTACACTGTGAAAATGTCCTTTCTATCAACATGAGTATTATTTGATCTTTGGCTTCCTTAACAAGCCGTAGTGTTTTTCTAAAGGGAAAATAAATACCGTATACCTTTTTGACATATTTTGGTATTCAAAATGGTTTTGAGAAATCATTTATTTTTTAAATATCTTAAAACAATATATTGTGATTGTAACATGGAAATGTTAACATTTCATTACACTAATTTTATGTGTTATGATTCCTAGGAATTATTTTACATATATAGGGGGTTCCATGATAAACCTAGGGGTGAGCAAGAGATATCTCTCCAATACATTTGGTAATGTGACACAGGTAAAAGTTAGTTTTTTTATAGATATAGGGAATATACTATGATCGATATTCCAAATGTAACTCTCTATATAGATCTTTGAAAGATACAATTTATGTTTGATATGTTTGTTACAAGTTACCATTATGATTTATGATTTCTATGTGTTATACATAAGCCTTATGATTTCATAAGGTATGTAAAAGAGATTATGTTTTTTATGTATTGATGGAATGATGTTTTCATTCTTTATTTTATAACCCTTACTGAGATTTTTATTCTCATCCCATTTTTTTGAAATATTTTTCAAAGGGTATAAAGAAGGGTAAGAGAAAGGAATAATTCATGAAGATTTATATCAAGAAAATAATTATTGTTTTATTTTAACAATTTTTATTTTATGAAAAAAATGGAGACTAAGTATAACTGTATACTATGTAATATTAGAGATTCAATGTAATGGTTATGACCTAATTCCATAAAACTATAAACCTAAAAAGATACCTGATGTGAATTATTAACATAATTGATGATTATGTAATGATTATGGTTGGGTACTTATATTATTTCTATAATTTAATGTTTATATATCAACTAAACATAGTTAGATAACCTAAATCAGTAGTATTTTTAGAGATTATATACATTTTTATCTTATTTTAATGCTCTTTAAAAAATTTCTATAGTATCACTGATATATGCACCATTCTTGTGATTTCATTTTTTCACAATCTCCTTAAAATCCTAGAGTATATAGACATATGACATCATTAGTGAAAATATCTAAATAATTATAAACATAATAAAAAATATCAAATATCACAATTGATCATAAGATGATCATGTTGGTATAAGAACATAATCAAGGTTTAAGGACATGACAATAAAGAATTATATCAAACAAAGTATAGATAATAAATCATAAAAAAGGCACAATTATTTGGAAATAACATGATACATGAGTAAGGGGAGTGTGTAAATTTGAGAAAATAATAATGTAAATGTAAAAAATAATAACAGTGTGGTTTATACCTAATCATAGGAAATCATAAAATTGTGAACATAGTGAATAAGGATCATTTTCCAACAAAGGTATAAAAAAGTTATTTTCCCAGATATATATTGAAATATAAGAATAACTGGGGTGATTATTTTTAGTTTAAAAGGAAACCAAAATTGTTATTGCTAATCAAGGATTCAGTTTTCCATAAGTCATGAAATTTAAATTAACAAAAATATCTATGTCTGTAAATATAGTGTAAATTTAATAAATTGTAAAACTGATATAAGTATGGAATAAATTCACCATG
This sequence comes from Viscum album, assembly GCA_963277665.1. Classification (NCBI taxonomy): domain Eukaryota; kingdom Viridiplantae; phylum Streptophyta; class Magnoliopsida; order Santalales; family Viscaceae; genus Viscum; species Viscum album. The sequence continues at coordinate 2,023,781,083 of OY728127.1, forward strand.
TAAATGATTCAATAATAAAAATGATAATTAGGAAAAACATTTACGTATTTTTAAAAAAAATCCATGGATCCTCTTAAGATATATTATTAAAATTATATAATTCTACAATCAGATAATTATTCACATTAACCTAAATTTGTAAATGGGAAACTGACTTCACACTATGTAATCCCTTCTTAGCATTGAAGTACTCAAAAAAAATCATAAACAACAAGATTTAACTATATATATATATTCCTTCACTCCATGGTTATCTAAAAATTATTATCCCTATAAAATATTTTTCAAAATGATAGAATCAACCTAAAACATAATCATAATATCTCTTCAATGTAATGTATATAAAAAGTTCGGTTTCATTCTTTGAAACCCTCGACACACATGTGAGTACAAGATCTATCTTCAATATTGAATATCTTGATAAACAAAATCCAAGAGAATGATTATGAAAACTAGAACAAATTTTAATCATAATCTCCGAAATATATTCTCAATGAATAATCATTTATAAAGTCATACTAAAACAATTATTATTGTACTTAGTAATAATATTTTGAAAGCTACAAATAATTAGAATCCATCTCAATATAATTATTTATATTTTTTTATTTTATTCTTTGAATTAGTTGGTCAATTAATAAATCCACATCCAGTTTTTATATTTTGTAAACCTAATGTACAATTGTATCAACATAAAATAACATCCCATATCATTTGATGGATTAAATATTTTCATACTATCTTATGTTTACATTAATAAAAACATTTACAGTTCTCGAATATGCACAGTATAAATCTAGCAAAAAATCTAAGTACCCTATAATTTCATAATCATCATCTTAAAATTAATTATCAATAATTAATGTAAACATATATTCATCATGAACAAAACCACTAATTTATAAAAATTATAATTTATATTAAATTTATATTTAACTGAATTTTAATCAAAACAAAGACAAAAAGTGCTAATTAACTCAAAAATATCACATGATTTTTTTAAAATCACAAGAAAAAAGATTATCTTTTTCAAGTATAATGAATTATAATTCGAATTTCTACTTATATATGTTCATTAAAATTAATTTTTCCATATATTAATTAAATAATTCCATAATAATTCACATCAATCCAAAAAAACCATTTTCCTAAAACATAACATTAATTCAAATCCATCTTTTTGAAAAATAATTAAAACTAGAAACATTAAAATATATTTTATCCTTATAATTTATATTTAGTAATATAATTCCCCTAGATAATTTGTCAATTTTATTCAACAAAATTATATCCCTTTATAATTTACTACAAAAATTAATTTTAGTGAAATAATATAAATTATACCACTTTAAAAATGAAATCAATTATCAAAAAACTAAAATCAGTGTTTGGATTTAAATCAATAGATAAAAAAACTTAAAAAAGTTAAACTATTTGAATGTTGTCTCCAGATACCACTAAGTTATATTTTTCTTTTGAATGTTTTTATAAAGAATGTTCTGAAAAAAAATTTCTTTTCATCCAGAGTATGATTTTATAATGCAATAGAAAATTCATGGATATCTTCTCACTACATAATATGTTAAGGAAATATAGTCATAAATAAAATTACATGAAATAAATAACATTAGGGAAAAAATAAATTTCTTCAAGGAATCAGGGTATAAAATATTGTGCCATATAAAATATAAGATATTTGTATATCATTTATGGGGAAAATATAATATAATATGTGAATATATAATGTCTTATTTGGTACATAATTAATAAATTCCAATAAAACATTTTGAGGGACTTTTATGAATTAATTTTTAAAAAGATAATTAATACGTGATATAATTTAATATCCATAAAATTTAACAAATGAAATTTATTTTGAAGAAGTTATAAAAATTTCAATTGTGAAAAATTAAACATTACAGATAAAAATAATTAGTATAATTCAAACAAAAATAACTTCATCCTCATTTTTCAAGTATTTCAATTTCATATGATAGTTATAAAAAAGAGGCAATATTATTATCACTTAAAATTGATCATAGTTAACTGATGTTTAACATATTCAGATATATTACTATTTAATGGTTTATTGAAAATATCTACAATCTTATGTTCCATTTCAAAAAAATTGGGAATTATATCCATTTTTTCTGTATGATCTGTTAGGAAGTAATGTCTAACAAATATGTGCTATGTAGGTGAGTGCTTTGATGGGTTTCTAGTGAATGAAATAACATTTATACCACCATAATAAATTAAAAATTTAGTGAAATTAAAAAGATAAATTAATGTTTGTGTGTTGTATCAACAACACATGAGTGCAATGAAATCTAAGTCACACATATTGAGCTTCAAAAATGGAGAGTGAAGTTGATTGTTTGCTCTTTTAAAAACATGAAACAAATGATTCTCCAAGAACATGACATGTTCTGAAGTAATTAATCTATATAATGAAAAACCATGAAAATCAACATCTCATTATATCTTAATAATAATATCACTTCGAAAAGAATAAAATAGGATAGTTTCTAATGTACATTTAAAATAATGGAAAATATTATTAATTTAATTATAATTTTATTCCTTTATATTTTCATAAAATAACATACACCAACCTATAAAAATCAAAACATCTGTAATACTAGCCCTTAGATATAGTAAACATCCATTCATTCCCCTATAATGTTTTTGATCCACCAATTTTCATTATTAATCATGGTTACCTTTTAAAAATTTTATTATTCATGTACATAAACAATTATATTTTTTAAAACCTCCCCTTTTTAATAGATCTTGAATATATTTTCTTCGAGTTAATCCATTTACCTCTTTTTTTGAGAAATTTGAAATATAATGAAATATTTCAGACCCCAAATCATGTTCATTTCATAATCACATTTCAAAATTTATGAAAACTATCAGAAATAGTTTTCTTATTAAAAGAAATTATTACATTGATTTAAAAATTAAAGAATGATAATATCAATAATAAATTATGGATAAATACCATTAGAATTATATTTACATTAATAAAATTATTTTGAAGTAAAAAAAAATTAGTTAGCCTATTCATCCATGCTCATAGACATTTCTTAAAAATATAGAATTATTTTCTATTTTTATATACATATTTTTATAATACAACATCTTAGTAACCATGGGTTGTTAAAAAAACCTCTTCATCATATTTTACCTAAAAAGAAATTTTAACATCTAATTGGAATAATGTAAAGGTTATTATATTTTGGAATACTAATTGGATTTATATAGACTCCTGACATGATACTAATACACAAATATCCCCATAATATATGGAATATTCATAAAAAATATTCCCAAGAAACATCCCAATTTATTCATTAAATTGTTAAATTTTCATTACATTAAATTTAAAATATCAATTCCAAATTTTTTACTATAAGATTCTTGGAAATTATTACAATATAAAATTGTTATATCATTCATATGGATTATTCTATTCATACACAACCCTTAACATACATTCAAAATCAAATTAATTTTAATATATTTTTGTTTTAAATTTTGACTAGAATGAAAAAAAAATCACCTCTATTTCAAAAGGAAATATGTATTTATTATTGTTTATTTGCATCACTAATTACATTATTAATGACATTATTCCATTAGTTCAACCGTTTTATAAGTAAAAAATAATTTTATTCCATAATTAATAACATTAATTATTCCTTTAATATAACTTTTTGAATTTCAAATTTCGTTAATATAAATTTCAAAGGATATATAACCGATTTTTGTGGTTCAGGATAAAAGAATGAATATTATAAATATCAAAATTAAACTATTTTTGATTAAATTTTTGATATTTGAACAAAAAAGAACCATTTCAATTAAATATTACATGTATTGTATCTCACAAAATATTACTTCATTTGATAAAAAGTCATTATGCTTGACTTGTTCTAGAATAACCTTGAAAAATACCATCATAGGCCTTGGGATAAAATTTTTGATGGTGATATTTCACATCCAAAATGAACACTTTACATTAAAGAGCTTTAAATAATAATTTTTTTATTTTTTATAAAAACTCATATGGAATTTATTTTGAAAATTAACATGTTAAACAAAATTTATACTATAGTTAGTGGTTTTATGTGGTTCAGACCACATTTTTTTAGAAATAGAATATTCAATCATTAGAGGTCATGTAATTTTTATATGTGTCATATTTATTTATTTATCCACACCACTTTTTAGTGGTGTTTTATTGTCCTATAAGATATGAATACTACCATTTTTACCCTTTATATTGGTAAATATTAATTCATCAAATCATCTCCATGATTACTCAAGACAATAATAAAATTTATATTTCTATCATTCTTAATTGAAGAATAATTTTTTTAAAAAAATAATTTTCTGTATTTTCATGAGAAAATATAGGAGGAATTTAATTTAGTGTAATCATTAACTAAGAAAAATAAATTTTTTGTTCCATATATATTTTTAGTTTTTAAAAGAAAAAATAAATCCATATGATATCACTATAATGATTAAAAGGTTGAGACCTCACCAAATAGTTTCTAACTAGTCTTATGATGTATATGAAATTGATATCGATCACAATTTTTGTAAGTGTTAAATTAATGATCTGGTATATCACATTGAAGGTATTTTTTAGAATGTTTATCTAAGTACCTATTATTTCAGTGTTCTTATATTATAAGAAATATCTTTTATAAATCATATGCTCCACTTAAAAAATTTAAGTTATGTGGTCTATAGTCTTTTTTATCTTTTTTATATAAATTATCATGCATATTGGAAGATATATAAAATGTTCTTATGAACATTGAATAGATCATTTATCATTAAAAAATTTTACAAGATAACCATCATCCTATAGTATACTAATATTTATACTATTTTTCTTAATTTGTAAAATGTATAAAATAAAAAAACAAATTTTTTTAGAAAAGATGAATCACTACGTCTATTGATTTCACCATAATAATTTTTTCAAAATATAACTCATAAAACAATCCTCTTTTCCCTTATTTAATGATCATATTATCACTTATCGTATTTTTAGAAAAACTGGAATCCATATACCACATATTCATAATATTAGTACTGAGAAATTTTTTTAATAAAAATTTACACTCTTCTTACCAAAACATTCTCATGTCTGATTACCTTAGAATATATAACATTAGAAACCCATATTGTTATAATTCATATATATTTAACTTTTTCATGATCCTTATAAATAAAATTATTACATGAAATAAAATGTAAAACATTATATAATGAAGAATTACTTTTCGAGTCACTTCCTCTTTTCCATTTCGTTAAAAATGATATTTTCTCAAAATAATGCATTTTAACTAAAAATGTGATTTTTTTTAAATATAAAACCCATTAAAGAAGTTATTCTGAATGGTTTCAACAGTTTGTATATATTATATAAATTATATTTAATATATTTAATATTAGACAGAATATTTTTAATACAAATAATTTTGGATTATAATTATATATTCAAATTTTCTTATTCAGATGTTAAACTAGAATTAGATTTAGAATCCAATTACAATAAATGATTAAAAATTTCAATATTATGTTTTTGAAATTATATGATTCACCTATATATGATCATACATAACAATATAATAGTATTTAATCAACATCATATTGGTTTATTTCATTGAGTTATAAATTTTTATTCCACTAAATGTAAGAACATCATCCTCATATTCTGATGAGGAATATTTTTTTGATTCAAATAATTTTTGTTTATCATTTTCTAATTTGGTTAACCAATATTCGACATATTAACAATAATGAAAATTTGAAATAAATTTCAAATTTATATCATATTTTCTATGTATCTTATCCGTATTACATTCATTATTCTCAATAATATTCTTATAAAGAACATTTATTGTAAAACTATTATCAAAATCATATAATGAATTATCCCAACTAGTGACATAATAAATTACACTCCAAGGGTCGAATTCATTCAATATCTTATATTATGATCTTTTAGATAATATCATAGATATTTATGACATCCTTTTATAATTTAGCTAGTAAAGACATTTATGAAAATGATTCTTATCCTCCTAAAAAATTATTTTTGAAGTATATTTCTTTTCCTTCCTATCTATAAGATCCTCTCCATAATCACAACAACGTTTTTTCTTAGAATAATTTACTTCCCCATTATGTAATGTTGAGACAGTTCATCACCACTATAATAAGAATTACTATTATCTAAATGATAATTTTATTTTTTCGGTTATGTTTTATTCTTTGAGCTACTATTTTTGGAATTAATAGAATAATAAATAATATAAACAAAAAAATTAAAAAATTACACTTTTATTTGTTTTCTATTTATATATATATATCCTTAATTGATTATCATATTAAATTAACCTAGAAATATTTTAAACCAATCATAAATTTATAAGGTTATTAGTATCATATATAACTATTATAGATTTATTTAAATATTTTTTTCCTCCAAATGATCATATGTTGATTCCTCCCCACAAAGCGATTGATTCCCATTAACAATTATAATTAAAATTGATGCATTTACTTTAAACATTGAATAGGTTGAAAATAAAAATCCCAAAAATCATCTAATAATATCTTTCTCTGAATGTTCAGATCTTTTGATGTGTCAAATTGACGGATTTATAACTTCTTCTATATTCCATTTTTTTCTTCATGTGATGAAATTTAACTTTATATATTTTGATTCATTAGATATGAAAATGTTTTCTTAAAAATATAATATAATTTATATTTATGATTTCTATCCTGATTAAAGGTAAAGATCAAAATCTTTAGAATTGATTATTTTTTATCAGCAAGAAAAAATTGTCCATGAAAATATCGATATGGGAAGAAATTATCTGTTCATAATTGTTTTCATTGACAGCACCACTAAACATTCATGGCTAAGAAGGTTTTAAATTATCCAAAATTAAAATTAGAAAACCATTTATAAACTTTTCTGTACCATTTTATTATCATAAGAAAACTGAGATATTTATATTTTTTATAAACTAACATAACAAATAGTATAAATTATTACAAAAACATAAATACATTTTTAGATAATCATTTTTCTCTCATATAAAGATGATAATAAAACCCTACGGGATGGATGAATTTTTGAAAAAAATAAAAAAATATCATCCCAAAAAGTATAATGTCTATTGGGAATTAAAAAATTCAAACTAAAAGGCCCCAGCCTTAAACCATACATAATCTTGAGTTATTACAAGATTACACATTGAGAATCTTTTCAGGTTTAGAGTTTTAGAGAATTAGATCATAAAACTTCCATTACATTCCACATTTAAACAAACTGGTTACATAAAAGATAGTGTTCATTTTTTCCCATCAACGGAAACATATTTAAAAATAAATCATGGATTCTTTCTTGACACTTCCTTGAAACTATCATCATATCATGTACCTTTCCCTTTATCTATGAAAAACATTTCAAGAAAAACTTGGGATGAGCATAAAAATCTCAATAAGGGTTATAAAAGTATGGAAAGGAAACATGAGTTCATATATACATAAGAATGAAATCATACTTTACCCATAAAACATAGGTGTATAAAATCATGAATAAATCATATAAATCATAAGACATAAAAGGTAACTTGAGGCATTCATAAAATTCTTACGTAGGGAGTAACCCTCTTGGTTACGTTTGGAATACCCACCGCAGTATATTCCTTATATCTCTTCGGAGAAACCTTAACGTTTCACTCCTTCGCGTTAGCCAATGCATTGGAGAGCTATATCGGGCTCACCCAACCTTAGTTTATCACGAAACCACCCGTCTTCGAAATAATGCCCAAGAACCACAACATAATTGTATCACATAAAACATGAATAAAGGAAACATAACATTTCCACATTTCAAACCCAAGATATCAGTAACACAGTGATATAATAAAAACATTATCAAAACCATTTTAAATACCAAAATAAAATAAAAGTAAAAAATTGTATTTATTTTTCTTTAAAAAGAAGTTATGTCTTGTAGAAGAAGCCGAAACTCAAATAATGGTCACGGCGGCGGAGAAGTCATTATCGCCGCATACGTACAACAAAAACATTCCCTTTTTTCATTTAGTAAACACTTCGTATAAAAAAAATATTCCTTTTGAATAAACGTAATAGTCAAAGGGGTTTATACACCGTATAAAAGAAGGTTGTGTATAAAACAAAATATTCCTCAATGAAAGGATATTGAGACAAAGCCCCATACAAAGATGGTATCCTTGGATTAAGGATAAATCAGTTACATAATTATGTGTGACAAAAGAATACACAAAATATAACTGGGTATTAAGTGTAAAACAATCATAGGACATTCAATCATAATCATAGAACGACATATTCAAGGTGTACAAGTTTTTCCCAAAGAATCAAAATTGGGTTAAAGAGTTCCCTTGCAAAAATTCGACAGCCTAACGGCGTCACTTACAAATTCAGAAAAAGAGTTGATGAGAGATAAAAAGGGTATCTCATCACTTGGTCATAAAATTTACATCAATAAGGATATATAAGAACATATACCAACATAATAATATGTCAATTAAAAGAGATAACAAAATAAGTTTTTTAAAAAGAGAAGGGTGAAAGGTTCTCTTACCGGCTTGGGTAACTTTCGAAACGTACACCCCATTGAAGAAGGGTCATGCAATAAATATGTAAATACCCATAAATAAAATTATATTACACAAATAGTATAATAATGTGAAGTACATACACCACTCAAAGGAAATGGTGGCAAATGTAGCATAAATCTCACGGGGCTAAAAGTGAGATGAAAAATCCCTTACGAAAACTCGGCAGCCTAACAACGCCACTTAAAACCTCCAAAATGGATTGATGAGATAAAATATGGTCTCTCATCATATGATACTAAAAATACGTTAAGATTAATATAAAAAAACATCCTAATCATACGAAAGATGATCTTAAAAGGAATGACATAAAAGAGTGTACTTAAAAAGAAAGAGAGGGGTGGGATCCCTTACCTCGGGTCCGACTTGACTCGATCGTTCTTTAATATCCTGAATAATAAACATCAGTTAATTTAAACTTCATTAAGAACCTTTTTCAAGTTAATTATTCCTTTTATATCACTTATTACCATGTCATGAACACTATGTTGTAATTTGAGTTAATAATGATCGTTTTAACGATCATTGATACTTGAGTCAAAAAAATAAATTCTTTATAATTACAAGTTGTTCATGTGGTAAAATATCCATTATATCCAGAATTTTATTCATTATTTGGATATCATATATATCATATATATCCAGTATATTCATGCATTTATAATATTACATAACATTTAGAGTTAAGAAATGAAATGCACCGTTCATGGAGACGGTAAGCCGTACGTACGCATGAACGTTACCTTCATTTCTATTTCATATTTAATGGAATTAAAACATAATGATACATAATAGTATTTTAATTCCAGTATGGTATCATATATAATATCATTAAATATATCCTTCATACATACCACATATGGTATTAACAAATCAAATCACTTTTAGGGGGCGGTAGTCCGCACTTCCTAAAATGAAGATACCGCGTATACCCATAATAGAAGCCATAAAGTTATGCCATAAATGAAAAATAGAGAATCTTAAGGAAAAGATAAACATATTATATATCATATATAAATGTAGTGTCATCATAATGGCCACCATGAAAGGTGTTAAGATAAGATTGAAAAATCATCGTTTCGTGAGGAAGTAATTCGCCATCCACAGAAACAGAATGTTCTTTAACCATTATACGAAGGTGTGTGTAAGTGTAGCTAGAATACTTAACATAACAACATCCTAGTATATTTAAGATACTTGTTTTGTTACAATAGAATGGAATAAAAAGAGTTTAGGGGGGTGGAGAAGCAAAATAAAACAAGAGGACTCAAGTGAAGACATTACCATATAATCAGGTAACTCCCTTTGGTTTGAGCTCAAAAGGCTTCCTTGGGAAGACTTCTGACCAAAGTGAGGCTTCTAATAGTTATAGAGGGATGTGGAGAGACAAAATGGGCAGGGTTTGGCCGAGACAAAGGCTTTTTAAGTGTGGGTAAGGAGGTAGTGGTGGGGGCCTTTTATAAGAGGAGAGGAGGGGCACTCTTGGAAAGTAAAGAAATGTTACTTTATTTTAAAATGATATTCGGATTTTAATTGTTCCACATTGATGTGTTTCGAGGATAAGGTGATAAGGGTTCTAAATACACCCATCCAATTGGTTTTGTACATGTTTCGGTCTTAGATTATACATTATCTTTCCATTTTATTTAAATCGTTAAATAATGAGGTCATCACTGCATCATCATGATGTCATAAATAATTTAATTTATTTAATGTATAAAAATTATAAAAGAAATACTATGATGTAGGAAATATTTTTAGCTTTCCAATTACTATTTATATTCAAAAATATGACTTGTATAACCCCATTTAAAAATTGTTTTAGTAAAACAACTCATGTTTGTGTCATTTTAAATTTAACATAAAATAAAACTATATTTATGTCATTTTCCAACCAAAGTGGCTCCATGGGGTCCCCAAGTTGACCCATGGAATTTCGTGGTCGGCCATGACTCATCCAATGAGGGTAGGACATGTTTCTAGGTCATTTCATAATATTAAAACATTATTTTTACCTTAAACTACACTAATTACCTCTAATCGCGATTAAAAACTTAATCAGTTACTATTCACCAAAAAATTATTTTAATCCCATTGAACCATATTTTACTTCCTAATGAAAACCATGTATGTCGGATTTTTGAAATTCAAAACACAAAGGTGGGAAAAGTTCATTTAAACAGAAAATCAGTTTTTATAAGTACCACTTAGTGGTTTCACTATTCATCAAAAATTGAAGTTTTTCAAAAAATTACCAAAAATTCACCCTAGGCTATATTTGATATTCCAAATTCAAAAATGATTTCTATTTTAAAAAATTAAAAACATATAAGTTTCATTAAGTAATTTAATAATTAATTCCCGTTGTCAAAACAAATAGCGTGTTATTAAGAAACAATATCTATTAAAAGATTGACAATAGTTTAAGTCCAATTTCAAAGTGAAATTAATTCCAATGACCACCATTTGATTTAATAGTAAAAATATATTCTAATTTCACTTTAAAACCAATTTAAAAGATAATCTAATCATATAAATAAATTAGATTAAAAAGAGGTTTTGAATTAAAATACAACATTTTTCACTATTCATTAAAAAATGTACTTTATCGGAAAAATACCAAAAATTTAGACAATGTAGATTTTGATGTCCTGATTCTAAAGAAGAATTTTATTTTGTCAAATATAACACATAAAATTATCAAAAAGTGGATTTAAAAGAGGTTCACCATCAAAAGGCGGTTAATCGACCTTTTAAAAAATATTAGAAGGTTTACGCTTAAAATTGGATTCATTCACATTTTTAATCCTCTAACATTTACTGTAAAAAGTAAAAATATTTGACAAACATATATAATAATTTTGTAGTTAGTTATATTCATTCCCTCCATCACAACAGATAGGCATTAACTACCTTTTAAAATAATATTATTTTATTATTAGAGTGCAACGTAAGATTCCCAAGAAACTCGTTGTTGTGGGTTGGGTATGCCATCGAGCATAGCGTCCCCATTAAAGTTATATTAATATTTTATTCACAAATATGGATAGATGTGAAAATTTCATACTCTTTATTTACCTAGGGTGTTACATCCTTCCCCCCTTTTAGAAATTGCGTCCTCGCAATTTTAAAACTGGGCATGGAAACTTCATTGAAAATCCCACATCGGAACAAGAGTCAGTAAAAAAATCACTTTAAAATAAAGAAAGATAAGTACAAAGGTCACCCGAGTTAACCCATACTAGGATTCCATGTATGAAAATATGGACATGGAGGAAAAAAGAAAAAGTCATGTTCCGATGGAGAGTGATAGTAAACATGTCTAGGAGAAAGCTAACTATAAGAAAATCACAAACATGTGATGGGTTAAACGGTATTCGATTCCCCAGTAGGAAAAGATAACAGACAACACATTTGTTTTAAGTTACTCTTCATTGAGGAATTTATTTTTGATCTTAAGGAAACATACTTAATTGTCATGTTGACTTTCAACTTTTACTAGATTTCTTACACAGAATCATACTTTCCCCAAAAGACGAGTATTTAGGAAGACTTGTTCACATTAAGAGTACTATAATCAATTTCTAGAGAATCAACTAATCCACAAAAGAGAACTATATAATTCCCATATCCTTATACCTTAACCAAAACTAAAACCAAAATGGATAGTACAAGATCAGATAATCCAGAAAAGGATAACCCTTTATAAAAAGAAAATCTATTCTTAATCTCCAAAATTTGTCCAACAAAACCCAGAGTTCAACGAGGACCATTCGATAAACAATTTGTCCATAATATTCTTTAAAGTAAACCAAACTAATATTGAAACCCAAATATTTGAAGGATTTAGTCACATAGTCTTCCAAGTTAAATCGTAACATTTATCTCCAAACAACATCAGTTGCTCCTAATGTCTCATATTGAAATGTAATTAACTTAATCACATATCCTCCATGATAGGTTAATCATTTTCATAAATAACCCAAAATCAACTTACTCTTAATTCATAAAGCCACCTAACTAAAAATAATAAGTCATACTAACCAGGGACTTCACGTAGTCCAGTGGTAGGCGATAAATACCAGTTGCACTTTGGTTGTGGGTTCGATTCCCACAGCTTTGTCTTGCGTGACGGGTTGTCACACGGTCTGTGTGTTGTCCTTTTTCCAAAACTATATAATTCTCAAATCATTACCCAAAAATAGATAAAATCATCAAAAATAACCATAACATAATTTAACCTCAATTTTATCTCATGCATTTCACTTCCATCATAAAATATAGTAACCCATTATTACCTCAAAAGTAAGGATCATATAAACCCAAATGGTTCTTTATAACTATGTCCACAAAAGAACAGATAACTATTCCATGAATAAAATTTTCATATATTAAACATCAGGGTTACACATACTATAAAAAGCCTTCTAATGTAACCCCATCATCAAAAGAGACTTAATACTCTTAAGAATTTCACCATAACTCATGAAGCCCTTATATGTTGACTTCTTACTCATTAAACATTCTTCATGATCCATTAACCATTCCTTTACAACTTATTCTGAAATACTACTTTCCTACAAACAAAATCATGAATCATATCCTAAGATTCCCAAATAAGAAAACAAAAGTTATGAAATAATCCATACCATTGATTGGTCATTGTCAGTTTCTTCATCCTCAATCAGAATGGCATTAGGTATTGATAAACGAATATTTGTACGATCTTGGTGATCCCATTCACGAAACTTCTTCATAGGACATGTGTTTTCATAATTACCATGCACACCACATTTAAAACATTCAATTGATCCCTCAGAAAGAACTTCTTTCCCTTTCCTCGAGTCAACTGGATGCTTCCTTTTTCCATGGCAGGTTCTTGCTTTATGAACTTCATTTCCACATCTGTAGCATATTTCTGTCCCTTTGAAACATTTTCATTGGTGTTTATTTCCACATCTTTGACACATAGGTTTTTGAACACACTTACCTTTATTATTATTACCTATAGTTCTGTAGGGATTTGTTTCACGCATATATGATTCCTTAGAGAAATCACCAAGGTTTAGGTGGTCAATCATGACTCCAGATAGTTGGTTGAGGATAAACACAAGAGTTCTCATTGTAGCTCCTATATCATTTAGTTGATTACACAAAAAACTATCACAGTTTCCTTCACATCCACTGTTACTTTGGTGCCTGCTAGATCCATCCATTTACTAAAACCAATAAGGTCAGTGTAAGTATATCAAGAAAACCATCATGTACTAATGAGGAAGATAATCACTAAGATATACTTACTCAATCATTTTATCTAAAACTAGGACAGTTTCTGAAATCCTAACCATTATGGTAATGTCACTTACGCATAAAGAATAACCTAACCACCAAAGTTATCTAAACCGACCTCTGATACCAACTATAAGGCCCCAACCTTAAACCTTACTTAATCTTGAGTTATTACAAGATTACACATTGAGGATCTTTTCAGGATTAGAGTTTTAGATAATTAGATCATAAAACATTCATTACATTCTACATTTAAACAGATTGGTTACATAAAAGATAGTATTCATTTTTTCCCATCAATGGAAACATATTTAAAAATAAAGCATGGATTCTTTCTTGACACTTCGTTGACACTATCGTCATATCATGTACCTTTCCCTTGACCTGTGAAAATAATTTCAAAAAAACATGGGATGAGCATAAAAATCTCAGTAAGGGTTATAAAAATATGTAAAGGAAACATGATTTCATATATACATAAGAATGAAATCATACATTACCCATAAAACACAGGCATATCAAATCATGAATAAATCATAGAAATCATAAGACATAAAAGGTAACTTGAGGCATTCATAACATTCTTACGTAGGGAGTAACCATCTTGGTTACGTTTGGAATACCCACCACACTATATTCCCAAAATCTCTTCGGAGAAACCTTAACGTTTCAATCCTTCGCGTTACGCAATGCATTGGAGAGCTATATCGGGCTCACCCGCCCTTAGTTTATCACAAAACCACCCGTCATCGTAATAATTCCCCAGAACCACAACATAATCGTATCACATAAAACATGCATAAAGGAAACATAACATTTCCACATTTCAATCACAAGATATCAATAACACAGTGATATAATAAAAACATTATCAAAACCATTTTAAATACCAAAATAAATGAAAATTAAAACATGGTATTTATTTATCTTTAAAAAGAAGGTATGGCTTGTAGAGGAAGTCGAAACTCAAATAATGGTCACGGCGGCGGAGAAGTCATTGTCGCCGCATACGTACGACAAAAACATTCCCTTTTGTCGTTTAGTAAACGCTTCGTATAAAAAAAGATTCCTTTTGAATAAATGTAAAAGTAAAAGGGGTTTATACACCGTATAAAACAAGGTTGTGTATAAAACAAAATATGCCTCAATAAAAGGAGATTGAGATGAAGTCCCCTACAAAGACGATATCCTTGGATTAAGGATAAATGAGTTACATAATTACGTGTGACAAACGAATACACGAAATATAAGTGGGTATTAACTATAAAACAATCATAGGACATTCACACATAATCATAGAACGACATATTCAATGTGTACATGTTTTTCCCAAATAATCAAAATTGGGTTAAGGAGTTCCCTTGCAAAAATTCGACAGCCTAACGTCGTCACTTCCAAATTCAGAAAAAGAGTTGATGAGAGTTAAAAAGGGTATATCATAACTTGGTCATAGACTTTACATCAATAAGGATATATAATAACATATCCCAACATAATAGTATGTGAATTAAAAGACATAACAAAATAAGTCTTTTAAAAAGAGGAGGGTGAAAGGTTCCCTTACCGACTTGGGTAACTTTTGAAACATACACCCCATTGAAGAAGGGTCATACAATAAATATGTAAATACCCATAAATGAAATTATATTACACAAATAGTATAATAATGGGAAGTACATACACCACTCAAAGGAAATTGTGTCAAATGTAGCATAAATCTCACGGGACTAAAAGTGAGATGAAAAAGCTCTTATGAAAACTCGGCAGCCTAACGACGCCACTTAAAACTTCCAAAATGGATTGATGAGAGAAAATAGGGTCTATCATCATATGAACATAAAAATTACACTAAGAGTAATATAAAAGAACATCCCAATCATAAGAAAGATGATCTTAAAAGGAATGACATAAAAGAGTGTACATAAAAAAATGAGAGGGGTGGGATCCCTTACCTCGGGTCCGACTTGACTCGATCGTTCTTTAATCTCCTGAATAATAAACATGAGTTAATTTCTGCTTCCTTAAGAGCCTTTTTCAAGTTCATTATTCCTTTTATGTCACTTATTACCATGTCATGAACACTATATTATTATTTGAGTTAATAATGGTCGTTTTAACGATCATTGGTACTTGAGTCAAAAACATAAACTCTTTATAATTACAAGTTGTTCATGGGGTAAAACATTTATTATATCCATAATTTTATTCATGATTTAGATATCATATATATCATATATACCCAGTATATTCATGCATTTATAATATTACATAACATTTAGAGTTAAGAAATGAATTGCACTGTTCATGGAGACGGTAAGCCGTACGTACGCATGAACGCTACATCCATTTCTATTTCATATTTAATGGAATTAAAACATAATGATACATAATAGTATTTTAATTCCATTATGTTATCATATATAATATCATTAAATATATCCTTTATACGTACCACATATGGTATTAACGAATCATATCACTTTGAGGGGGCGGTAGTCCGCACTTTCTAAAATGAAGATTTCGAGTATACCCATAATGGAAGCCATAAAGGTATGACATAAATGAAAAATACAGATGATTAAGGAATATATAAACATATTATATATCATATATAAATGTATTGAATCATAATGTCCACCATGAAAGGTGTTAAGAGAAGATTGAACAATCATCGTTTCGTGAGGCAGTAATTTTCCATCCACAGAAATAGTATGTTCTTTAACCATTAGACAAAGGTGTGTGTAAGTGTAGCTCAAATCCTTAACAAAACAACATCCTAGTATATTTAAGATACTGTTTTTGTTACAAAATAATGGAATAACAAGATTTATGGGGGTGAAGAAGAAAAATAAAACAAAAGGACTCAAGTGAAGACATTACCTTAAAATCGGGTAACTCCCTTTGGTTTGAGCTCAAAAGGCTTCCATGGGAAGACTTCTGACCAAATTGAGGCTTCTAATAGTTATAGAGGGATGTGGAGAGACAAAATGGGAATGGGTTTTCTGAGCCAAAGGATTTGGAAGTGTGGGTAAGGAGGTAGAGGTGGGGGCCTTTTATAAGAGGAGAGGAGGGGCACTCTTGGAAAGTAAAAAAATGTTACTTTATTTTAGAATGAGTTTCGGATTTTAATGGTCCCACATTGATGTGCATGGAGGATAAGGTGACAAGGGTTCGAAATCCACCCATCCAATAGGTTTTAGACATGTTTAGGTCTTATATTTTACATTATCTTTCCATTTTATTTAAATCATTAAATAATGAGGTCATCGCTACATCATCATGATGTCATAAATAATTTAATTTATTTAATGTCTAAAAATTAAAAAACAAATACTATGATGTAGGAAATCATTTTAGGTTTCCAATGACTATTTATAGTCAAAAATATGACTTGTATAACCCCATTTAAAAATTGTTTTAGTAAAACAACTCATGTTTTTGTCATTTTAATTTTAACATTAAATAAAAAGGTATTTCTGTCATTTTCCACGCAAAGTGGATCCATGGGGTCCACAAGTAGACCCATGTATTTTTTTGGTCGTCCATTACTCATCCAATGATGGTAGGACATGTGTATAAGTCATTTAATTTTATTAAAACATTATTTTTACCTTAAAATACACTAATTACCTCTAATCGCGATTAAAAACTTAATAAGTTACTATTCACCAAAAATATATTTTAATCCCACTGAACCACATTTTACTTCTTAATGGAAACCATGTATGTCGGATTTTTGAAATTCAAAACACAAAGGTGGCAAAATTTCATTTAAATGGAAAATCAGTTTTTTAAGTACCACTTAGTGGTTTTACTATTCATCAAAAGTTGATGTTTTTCAGAAAATTACCAAAAATTCACCCTAGGATATATTTGATATTCTGAATTCAAAAATGATCTCTATTTTACAAAATTAAAACCATATAAGTTTCATTAATTAATTTAATAACAAGTTCCCGCTGTCAAAACAAATAGCGTGTTTTTAAGAAACAATATCTATTAAAAGATTGACACTAGTTTAAGTTCAATTTCAAAGTGAAATTAATTCCAATGACCACCATTGGATTTAATGGTAAAAATATATTATAATTTTACTTTAAAACCAATTTAAAAGATAATCCAATCATATAAATAAATTATATTAAAAAGAGGTTTTGAATTAAAGTACAACATTTTTCACTATTCATTAAAAAATGTACTTTATCGGAAAAATACCAAAAATTTACACAAAGTAAATTTTGATGCCCTGATTCTAAAGAAGAATTTTATTTTGTCAAATATAACACATAAAATTATCAAAAAGTGTATTTAAAAGAGGTTCTCCATCAAATGGTGGTTAATCGACCTTTTAAAGAATATTATAATGTTTACGCTTAAAATTGGATTCATTCACATTTTTAATCCTCTGCCATTTATTGTAAAACGTAAAACTATTTGACAAACATATATAATAATTTTGTAGTTAGTTCTATTCATTCCCGCCATCACAACATCTAGGCGTTAACTACCTTTTAAAATAATATTATTATATTATTAGAGTGCAACATAAGATTCCCAAGAATCTCGTTGTTGCGTGTTGGGTACGCCATCGAGCATAACTTCCCATTTAAAGTTATATTAATATTTTATTCACAAATATGGATAAATGTGAAAATGTCAAACTCTTTATTTACCTGGGTTGTTACACAAATAACCATATATATTATAGTTTTTAAACATATTTCAAATTAAAAAATTGAAAAAACTCATATATGTATTGAAAAGTAATAAAATTAAAAGATTCCATAATCACAAAATAAATTACATTAAAAACATGAATAAATAGTTAAAAAACAAATAGAACTTTAAAAGATATTAATTAAATGATAAAACCCCCCATGATATGGAGAAATTAACTTTTACCTATTCCAGAGGGTGTTATTTGTCCTTACACTATGTAACCCCTTACTAGAATAAAAGTTCATGAATATGTCATAAAAATAATAGATCAACTACCAGAATCTCCCTCTATTCCATAGACTATTATAGATTACTATCCCCGAAATGTAATCATAATTATGATGGATATAAACTACCTACAAGACTCAAAATCCCTTTGACATAATTTTTAAAACAAGAACAATCTTCAATATTTGAACCCCCTCAAAAAACAGTTAAGATGGGCTCTATCTACTTCACTAAAACCCTTATTCGTGATGTTTTATAGGAAACATATTTGAATAAGAAAAGTAAAATAAAAAATAATGGGATCTTAAAAAATGTATGATATTAGAACAATTAGTTTTAAAGAATAGTAATATAATCATAAGATCACACATCAACAAGATGATTTAAGATTCAGAATAAAAAATTATCTTTCTCAACAACATTTTGTGGAATCTTTTCTTTTGATCCATGATGTAATGAGTGTATTTATTGATGCAACTACATGAGTAAAAATTTGAAAACATTTTTTATAGTTGTAACAACATTAGAAACTATATCCTACATCTTACAACGTATTTTGAATTCATATTGCATCTTATGATGAAATCTATTTTTATCACTATATGGATCAAAAATATTATAAATGAAATATGGAAATGAAAACTATTTATAATAGATTTCTTGGTTTCCATCATAGAACTAATTCATAGGAATAAAAGTTACCATAATTCCATCCGAAATAACAAAACTAATTAATAAACAATAGGTTAAAAGAAATTATTATTTTAGTTTATTAAATAATTAAAAATAAGGATAAAAAAGAGACATCAATACTATATACATAGCTAACTAAAATGATGTCAATGCACAATATTTTGAACACAGATACACCTTGTCATGTCTACACACAAAACTAATATCATAGAGATTCTCAATCTTTTCCATGAAAATTCTATGAATATAAATACCAAAAATTATGTTCATGTAATATCTTTTAAATAAATCCACTTATAATTATATCCATTCACAAACATGTGAACATAGATAAAAAATAATTTCAATGCACATTATCATTATTTCTAGAAATTTAAAAAGATTCACAATGTATTTTGAAGATACAATGGTCCCAAAAATCAAATTATGAAAATAAATAAATATTTTTTTGTATAACAACCTGGAACCATTAATAATTCCATCTAATAATTATTAACATATGGAAAATAAATTAGTTTTATAAAAACATACATAACATATTATCATAATCCATCCCAAGAAAAAACATAGGTGGAATCAATGTAGATTGTATTTAGTATAGAATAAGATAAATTAGATAATTAAAATAGAAATGATAAATAATTTTATATGATCATTAGGAAATTTATTTGAAATATAATAAGAAATATAATTTTCATTTGAAATTAATTATTTTAAAACTAAATTATAAAATAATTGGAATATAAATTAAATTTAATAACAATAAAAAAATTGGTGATAACGAATAGTGATTAAAATTGAATAAGTCCATTTGGAAAAAAGTTTATGATGATTATGATAAAAATGAGGATTATTTACTATTTTTTAATTAAGTCATATCTATAGAAAACGATCCTTATAGAAAATATTTAAAACTATTCCTTTGAAACCATGGTAATAGGAGTAAATGTAAATTTACTATAGTATGAATAAATAATTTACATATAGATAAGGTCATCTATAAAATAATTTAATTTATATGGGCATGGTGGAGAATGATTTCTGGCCTATAAATAAGTGATATTTTCGATCCCACATATAAACATAATTTTGGTCGAATGGTGAACCAATGATATATGAAATAGTATGATGCCACAAAACCCCAAAAATAATTAGAGGAGAATAAATTAAATGGGATTTTCGAGAAAATAAATTTTTCCCCAAATAGAAATTTGAACACAATAATTTATAATTTAAAAATGATATTGGGAAATAAACACTTATGGATTTCATATCTTTTGAATAGAAAACCCTTTGATAGAGAGATCATTAGACATATTTTAAAATCCACGAAAATTCATGAAAAATGGATTAAACATATCCATGGGGTAGTATATACAGTACAAACAAGATGATTAGTTCTTTATATAGAATATAAATATGAAACAAAATGTTTTAGGTGAAACCCTTTCCTTTACTACTTAATTTCCTCAATGAACTAAAACGTTGATGAAATATCCCCTTATTGATACGAGTTCTTTTAGAATAATATATTTATGTTAAATTTTTGAAAAAAATTAAATAAAATATAAAAAAATATTTATGAGAGGAAAAATGGGTACATATTTATTGGACTATCAAATGATAATATATATTTATAATTCTTTTGAGGTTATGTCTTTTTATGAGCAAGGGGGTTGTTAGTTTTTTAAATACCCACTCATTAATATGAAAGGAATTCTCCTTTCTATGAAATTGGATCATTAATGAACATGTTATAAGGATATTTATTTCATTTTCTGATCCCCACATGTGGATTAATTTTATTGCATATTATATGTCAACACAAAAGAGTTAACTTAATTTTTTACATTATTTTAATATTACTATAGAAACAAAATTTGTACCTGGATGTCTTTTTTATGCCTAGAAATTAAATTTTAGAGATTACTTAATTTTTTAATTATTTTTTAAAATATTAAATCATATTTATATGTTTCATCCTCTTTTATTGATAAAATGCTGTTTTATAATATCAATGCCAAACGTTGGAAGAAAATTTTCTAAAAAAAATCTATTTTTAGAAATATATTGAATATTTTATTATTCATTAGAATTTAATAAATATTAGATGTATTTTAATTTTTTCTATTATATTTAAATATAATATATCTTTAATATCATTCATAAAAAAATACACAACTTTGTTTCGGTGCGGATGTGCGTCGGGTTTCCGTTCCGATGCTGTTCCGCCAGGACGCGTTCGCGCGTGCGCCCGTCGACCCGAGGGGATGGGCGCGCGGCTTGTGGCCCCACAGTCCCGCTTTCCAAAGGTGGGCGGCATTCGTCCCTTATTCAGGGGCGTCTTCTCCTTGATCAAAACCGGGATGATGGGATGTCGGCTCCTCCTTCCGCGGACGTCTCCTCGGAACTCGTCGCCTAATCCGGGTCTCCCTCATAGATTTAAGAATGTTCGTGAATCTCGTTCCCGGCACCATATCTCTATGGACACCGGTTAATTACGCTGCTTCCGCCCAGACATTCCAAGGAGTCTGGTCGGGGCAGCAACATGCGGTGAGGAGACCGGGTAGCTCCGGGTGTTGGGGGCGTGTCTGAACACTGCGGCTCGGCATGTCTCTCTTCCGTCCCTAATAGGGCTTCTCAAAGGTGTGATGGCCTGAGGCATCCTATGCTGGGTACGGGGAACTGCTTTACCTGAGTTTTTCCTCAGCTTCCCATGTTTAACACGGGGTATGCCGCGAGTTTAACGTCCAGCGGGGACGGCATCGGACTGATCAACACGAGGAGTGGATCAGATGACAGAACCCCTTGCGGGGAACCTCCGACGCTGGGGCCAGCACATGGGCGGCTTCCCGAGTGAAGTGGAGTGGAATGAAATGGAATGACCCCACCGGGATGTGGCGGCCCGGGTAAAGATCAGGATGGATGATGGAGTGAAGAGCTTGGACCCCGTAGGGGATTCCTACGTACCGCACGTTAGCACGGATCAAAGTCAGCGTAGTTCGGGTATACAGTTTAACGTCATGCTGGACGTTGGCAAGCCGACTCACGAGGAGGTCGAGGCTTCCAGGCGGAGGATTGAACCGAACCACCTCGCACAGAGGGGGATGGAACGGCCGGGTGGATCACAGTTTCACGTCATGCTGGACGTTGAAGAGAGAGATAGAAAGAGGTAGTGGGGAAGCGCAATGGAGATACACATGTGCAGTCCCCCACAAGAGCAAATTCATAGGTGAATCGACGCGAATGCGAACCCGGGAGGGGTCCACTGATGGATGAACCGACGTGAATACGACCGGGACGACCAGGTGGTGGGCTTGAACCTCAGGGAGGCTTCCTACGTACCCTTTTTAGGAGACAAGGATCAAAGTCCACGTAGTTCGTTCTGTCAGGACTTACGCACTGAGGCAGCCCGGATGCGGCAAAGCTCAGTTGGAGAGGGACTTGGGCCGAAGGTGAGAGACCTCGATCCCTGTCACGCCCTCTACTGGCTTCGGCAGTGGAGAAGCACAATGGAGATACACACGTGCAGTCTCCCACAAGGGCGGATTCATAGGTGAATCGACGCAAGTGTGAACCCGGGAGGGGTCCACTGATGGACGAACCGACGTGAATACGACCGGGACGACCAGGTAGTGGGCTTGAACCTCGGAGAGGCTTCCTACGTACCCTTTTTAGGAGACAGGGATCAAAGTCCACGCAGTTCATTCGGCTTGTAACACTCTACCCCCGTGGGCGAAGGCCACTCCAATCCCGACATCCCTGCAGAGACGAGTGGGTGGGGGCCACATCCAAACCGGGAGGACCCTGCGTGCGGGGCACGGGATCGGGTGATGCGGATGGTTTAACGTCTTTCCGGACGAAGTACAGTTTAACGTCGTGTGTTGAGGACGAAGCGGACGGTTTAACGTCTTGCCAGACGAAGTACAGTTTAACGTCGTGTGTTGAGGACGAAGCGGACGGTTTAACGTCTTGCCGGACGAAGTACAGTTTAACGTCGTGTGTTGAGGATGAAGATGCTTGGCAGTTTAACGTCCTGCAGCGCGGACGAGGTACAGTTTAGCATCCTGCAAGACGAATGCTGAACAGTTTAACGTCTTGTAGCTCGGACGATATTCTAGGCAGTTTAATGTCGTGCATCTTGGACGTGGTATAGTTTAACATCATGTTGGACGAAACACTTGGCAGTTTAACGTCTTGCAGCGCGGACGAATGTGATACCACCGATGGGTCCGTGTCACTTCGCGCGAGCCTGGAGGGCCGCACGGGAAGACAACGCACGGTGCGGGCACCCGGGAAGAAGATTATCGGGCGCCACGCAGGCGGGTACCCTCAGGGGGTCAAAGGGGGCGACCCCGGCGGATTGCACGCAAAAGAGGAGCTTGGCGCGCAATACCGCGGGTCGGCGCGCAATTGGGCGGGCTGGCGCGTAATTGGGCCAGCACTTTGTGCGCAGACGATTGAGATTGCGCGCACCGGGCTTCGGATAGCGCGCGGGGGCAACAGCTCATTCTTTAACTAATGGCCAATTTGAAAAGGGGGGGGGGGGGGTGCGCGCAATTGGGCTGGATTGTGCGCACCCGGGGGCAATTGCGCGCAAGAGGCTTCTTTTGCCCGCGAAGACCTTTAGGTGAAGAGTTGTTCAAAGGAATGGAGCCAAAGGGTTTGCGCGCGAAGGCGAACCCCGAGGCTTTCTTGCGCGAAAGAAAGGAGGTTACCTGATGATCGGCATTGCGCGCGGAGGGGGTTGGATTGTGCGAACGAGCGCATCTTCGAATTCCGGCAGCCTTCAAAACGTCGGGGGTCGCCTTATATTTATAGGCAACCCCGGGCGCGGAATCTGGTTCGCGGGCGCGCAATTTCCTTCGCGGGCGCGGAATCGGGCCCAGCGCGCAAGGGAATCGCGCGGGCCACGGGCGCGCAAAATTGCGCGCCGGCCCAGCGCATTGCGCGCATCCCGGGAGGTTTGCGCGCGGCACTCCACCTTTGCGCGCTGGTCTCCAAAATTCCGCGCAAGGCCTCCGGGCCCTTGGAAACGTGCTTCTGACTCCAAATATTACCTCACTTTCCGCATCCGGAGCTTTGTTTGGGAACAACGGACTTTTCCGGCATCTACAAAAGCCCCCACTCGGAATCTGATCGGTGAGAGGTCGCAATGATCGGGTTCCGAGGGAGACGCCGGAATGCCGAAGTCCTGGGTGGCGCGGGACTGTGGCACACAAAAAAGGGCGTCGGGCGCGAAATTCGCTGTCTCTGTCGCGCAAAGCGCTTTCCGCGCAGCACGGACACCCGGCCTCACCTATAAATAGGGGCCCTGGGTCCCCCGTACCGTACACTGGCTTTCCGCGCGACAAGCTGCCAAGCTCTCGTTCGCGAAAGTGCCGTTACCGGCGTGGAATTCACCCGGTCGTCACGCAAACCTTTCCGGATTTCGGCTTGTTTTTGCGCGAACACCCGGGGTTTTACGCGACAGACTTCCCAATTGCGCGCCGTCCACTAGGATTGCTCGCCAACTCTCAAACTTCTCTACCAGCCTCTTCCAATCCCGCACGCCTCATCCCTTAACCCACATGACTCCCGGAGCTTCTGAGATGGCCGTGAATCAAGGGAATGAGGGGGATGACGCCATTCGCAGAGATGAGATGGCGGCGAACGAGGAGGTCTACGGAGCCAAGGAGATTGTTTCCAACAATCAATCCTTGTTCGACTTGCTGACGCCGGCCCAGAAGACATATCCGTTGTCGGACAACCTGCCGCTCTGGAACTTTGGCATCCTAGATGAGGTTCCGGTGCCAGGGTTCGAGGTTGATGCGCCACGGACCTGGGTGACTCGGGAGGACGAGCTTCCCCGCTATAACATCACCAACAATGGGCATCCTGCCAGGGAGACCAGGCACTTAGATGTCTATGTCCTGAACCCGAGGACGCGAACCATCGTCGGGAGTGAGCCTACTGCGGAGAACTCTCCAGCCCTCTACTCGAGCACATATCGCCAGAGTGTCACCGACGACACCAAGGGATGGCTGAAGGACTGGGACTTGCGGTCTGGGGGAAATTTCACCAGGGAGTGGGCCTGGGCGTTCTGGGTACGCCACACCTGCGATCACTTCGCGGAGGAGCTGCGGTACATCGGCCTGTTTGAGGTGGTGTGGACGTCGCAGTTCCACTTCTACCAGCAGTCCGAGCTCGGGCCGGAGCTGTTCACCCGCTGGTCCCCGGATACCAACACCTTCCATCTTCACCATGGGGAGGTTAGCATCGGTCTCTTGGACATCCACTGCATCGGAGGTATCCCGCTGGAGGGTTACCAATACGATGAGTTCCTGCCTCCGAAGAACACCTGGGACGATAGGTCACGAACTCCCATTCTGACATGGTATCTACTAGACCTGGCTACGCAGCGGCTCGGGATCAAGGACTTCCACAAGGACATAGCCTACAAGGAGTGGTTCGGCCAGTTCTTGGAGCATGACCCAGCGGTCAAGATGCCAGGCAGGGGGAAGCGGTGTCCGACCGCGGCTCAGAGGAGCCAGAATGGGTCATACTGGCGGGTCCTGGAGACTGGCGACTACCGCTCATGGGGGTACCGCGTCATCGAGGCCCGGGACCCAAATGTCCGGTACGCGGCGTTCCTAGCCGCCTTTCTGAGTGGGTGGCTCCTGCCAGTGCGGGACGCGAGAATGGGCGTCCGCCCGGCGACACTGGCGATGGCGGGCGCCATGGCCGCCAACAAAAGATACAACCTCGGGGTCCCAGTGCTGGCGAAGCTGTATGCCATCCTGGGACGCATCTCGCGAGGGGGGTCGCCAAGAAGGATCTGTGGCCCTTTCAATTCTTCCACGACTGGATGGTTGCTCACCTTGGTGGGTACACGTTTCCAAACGCCATCATTCCTCCGGGCAACGGCCTGCGACCCTCCCTGCTGAACATCGCGGGGGTCACTCCGATGACCCTAAATGAGGAGGGCGTGAGGATTCGGATTGGAAATCACGCCAATTTCAACATCAGCCCGTTCCCCACTCCCGTTGGCCAGATGATCGACAATGGACAGGGTCCGCTGGAGCAACACGAATACTTCCTGAACATGCGGGGCGGGGTGCTCGTGGCTCGGATCGACGGGAAGGTGATCTGCGAGCCCTACGTGCCAACCCGGTTCGCCAGGCAGTTCGGGTGCCTTCAACGGATGCCGAAGAGGGTATTCACTGCTGTCCGGGAGGAGACGAACCCTTGCGTCCTTTGCCAGATGTGGCTAATGTTCGCCGCTTTCGGCTCTGGCGACGTCATCACTCTCCCTCCTACCGGGGTCGACGCAGGCTTGGTAACCGAGTACGCCGAACACTGGGCCATCGCGTACCCCGAGGGGCTTCTACGGAAGCCAGTTCGGCGGCTCGAGGTCACCCGTGTGGAGACCGGGCATCAAGTAAGGAGGCGAGGCGCCGTTACGCGGGGGAGAACGGAGGCGCGCCAAGCAGTGGAGCCGGTGCGAGCATGGAATTCGGCGGCGGGCACATCGCAGGCTACCGCCACGGCCTCGGCGCCCAGAGAGGGGGCACGTGCGGTGGTCGAAGAGCAGCCCGAGAAGCAGGTAAGGCGTCTGCTCGAACCCTCCCACGATGCAGTCTTCCCAGCACTGTGGTCGGCCTGGATGACCCTGCGGCAGTCACTGGGGACCGAAATCATCTGGCAGAAGATAACCAGCGAAGGAATCCATCTGCCAGAGGTCGGGCGCCTTCAGGTCGCCGACAGGGTGAACTTCCACCGGCGGTATGCGTATCTGACGGCCATGGACGAGTACGCGCGCCAACGTGGTCAGCGTGCGGAGCCGTCCTTTCTGGGGAAGGTGATGCTCGGTCTAGAGCCTGCTCCAGAACAGATGCCACCGGAGGAAGATGACAGTAACGACGACTCCGAGGAAGAGGAGGAGACGGGGGAGGATGAAGGCTCCGAGGGAAGGTCCCATCAGGGGAGCCCGCGGGAGAGCGGCGAGGTGGGTGGCTCTGGCAATATTGATATTACTGAGCTCCTCGAGGTCCGCTTCTATCCCTACTCAACCTGCTTCATCCATTCTCTTATGCAGCTTCTAACCCATTTCTCCACCTTTCTCAGGAGTGCACGGATGTTGGTCAGGCGTCCTCAGTAGGAGTAGGAGAGGCGCCAGCAGGACAAGGCGGGGGCCAGACACCCATCATTGAATTGACAAGCACTGAGGGGTCCCCTGCCGCAATTGCTCCTGCGGCGTCCGGGATAGCGGAAGATGACACTTTGGATTCCCGTAAGTCTCCTTACCTTACTGTCGGTGCTTGCCGTTGACGATCCGTGACTAACCACGGCATTCCCTACGCAGTGATCTCAATACTGGAGGCTCGTCGGGCTGCCGAACCCGGGCTATCCACGAGTGAACCAGTGGCAGACATGCCGCCTGCTCCGGAACAGACTTCTCACACCGAGCCGGCCCCACCAACTGCTGATCAGGGGGCTGCGGATGCCGGAGGTGCTGCCATCGGAGAGAGGTCGGGGGCTGACAAGGGTGTCAACGCCGCTGGGGCGGGAGAAGGAGGTCGCCCAGATGTTGGGGGACCTATCCCCCGTGAGGACACCCCAGGGGCGGACCCTGCAACAGACCTGCTGGCTGCCTTCCCTACCTACCGGCCTGCCGACCCCGAGGAGATGGACGACTCGGACGCGGAGGCGGTCGAGGAGAGCCGGATAACGCGATGCAGGGGGTGGAAGTGAATCCAGCGCTTTCTCAAGCGAGACCCATCAGAGTGGCTGGGGCGCATGGGATCACTTCAAACCTGGATGCGCTTCCTGTGTGCCGGGGGAGCTGATGCTCAACGCCTCCATCTGACGGTCCGTGATTTCATGGCCGAAAAGATGCGCGAGAGCCGCCGGCCTGCCGACGTCGCACAATGTCGAGACATTTCGGAGAGCACGCGTGCGCTCCTCGTGGCAGAGCAGGAAGTCCGGCGTCTCAAAGGGAAGGCGGCAGAGAAGGAGGCCTTCGTCGCAACGTGCACTGAGCTTGTGGAGCAACTAACGGCCCAGCTGGTTGACGCCCAGGTACAGCTGACGGAGGCGGGCCAACAGATGGTCACACTTCAAGTCGAGCGGGAGCGTGCACAGGCCAGGATCGGCGAGCTGCGTGCTGCGACCGCCGACGAGGAGAGGGCACGCAGAGAGCGAGAAACAGCTCTGGAGGCCGCCAGCCAAAGGGTAACGGCGTTGGAAAGACTCATTCAGCACGCTAATCCCTAGGGGAATTGTTTTTTCCATTCCCAGAACATTTTTCTTCCGCTACACAATACTTCGATCCATTTGTATGAATCAATATATTTATCTGCATCTTTTGGCTTAACGTGCTCAACCACATTTCATTGTCTTGCGGGATCGTTAACCAAGCTTCAGGCATCCACAATTGGGCCTGGATTTCTAAAGAAAAGAGGGAGATAATTCCTAGGAAAGGAGACCTCAGACCTAATCAATGTATCATCCCCCCAACTTGTTCCGACACACGAGCGGGACAACGCTAGGGGCGTTAAGATTTTATCCAAACATAGGGAAATGAGAAAGGGTGAATCGCGTGTCCCGAATTCAGAGATCCACGACGGTCGGTCTTCCAGGAAATGCCCAAGACGGCAAGCGGACAATGGATCAATCGACCATACTACTGAAATAGACGGACCGAAGGTCATCATTCATATTGCAGGAGGCGGATCACATGTCATCATCAATGCCCCTTTGGGGGTTCCTTCAGGCACAAGGGTGGAAATCTGGATCAACAGGGCATGCGAAGCGTGGGGCGAAGTGATGATTTGTTCGGACAGAATCTAACAATCCCAAAATTGTGCCACCGTGGGGAAAGCGTATTAGGCAGATACACTAATCTGGCCGTGAATCACCCCAATTCTCAGACAGAACCTCTTTGGCGAGGCAACTGTCCCTTCCCATCATTGCAATGGGGAATCCCGAGCTAAATCGGGGAGAATATCACAACTGCACCACTCTACCAGAAGCCAGGCCAGACGGACGGCGACGAGGAGGGGCGGGACTTAGCGATCCCTGAGGCTGGACCCGATTCGAGATGCCTGGGCGTTCCTACGTACTCCATCAGGCTGGAAATCAAGCTACACGTAGTTCTGAGAGTGCAGTTTAACGTCATGCGGGACGTAGAACCCCGTTTGGGGAGATCTTAGTTTAGGGTCGTAGAGCTCGGACCATAAGGGAAGATCTTAGTTTAAGGTCTTAGAGCTCGGACCATAATAACCTCAAAGTACGCCACATCGTGGTCCTATCCCCTAGATATGCGAAGATGCACTGAGGGATAGTGTCAAGAGTGTCGAGGTTCCGCCTGGTCATAATGGGAGGTGGAAAATGTAATGTGAATCATGCGGCCATTCACTCAAGGACTGGGGGCACCGGCGTAACGATATGGGAGTACTACCGACCGTGGCAGAAAAGCAGCATCAATATCACACTGACCATTGATGGAATGAGGCAGCAAACGAGCATCAACCGCTCAAGCGCAGGATTCATATCGATTTGCCGCCCGAGGCCCTTGGGGGCACCAGCCCGAGTCGGTGGGAGAGCACTGAGGCATTGTGTCCAGACCACTCACGGGGGCTCCACCCAGGGCGTAGGCGATGGGTCCGAATGAAAGGGAGCACGAAGCCTGAAAAGTGGAAGGAACATGAACAAGCTGAACCTGACCCTCCTGGCAATAAACCAGAGTACTCTTGACACCGATGGACCACTGCAAGGCGTCGAGGGACACACCTTGAGGGTGGCCCGAAGGCGGCGGATTCCCCGGAGAAGGGGGAATCTCTATGAGGTGGGGGGCTGGACCCGAAGTTTCAAACATCCGGGCGTTCCTACGTATCCCATAAGGATGTGAATCAAGCCACACGTAGTTCTTGAAGCGCGGCGCAACACAATCGGGCACCAGCGCGGAGAGGGGTGCGGGTCTGGCCCTCGCACCCAGAAGAAGCGGTATTTGATATTTCTTGTTTGTCCTTAAAGGTGGATGGGTTTTCTTTGTGCAGCGACATGCCTGTGATTAAGAAATCCCTGGCGTCGCCACAATAATCAAGCCATGAAAGGCATTGATAAATGGCGTGGTTATTAACCAGCGCCCAACGTGAGTGTCCCCTAAGGAGAACATCACGATGCAGTGCCGTTTCTCGTCGGGCGGCCAAGACGATCACAGTTTACGGTCGTGTGGTAAGACCAGAACACAGTTTAAGTTCATGTGGTTCAGACCAGGGAGGAATCCGCTTATTGCGATATAGAGGACCCAGCGGAGGTGGGAACATACCCAGCCCTGCGGTCACGCACGATTCCAGGAGAAGGATCCTGGGATAGGGGCCTGCGTATGTCCATCACCCGAGGGGCAGAGATGCTAGCCTCCAGCTATACTGGGCCCAGAACGCGATTGTTCGGGCGACTCCTTCCTCCTTATGCGGACGAGGGTCCAGCTACACATGGCCCTTAGGGAGGACATCAACATATATCCTTGGTGCTCAGATCGTGGGATCCTCGAAAGACACCATTACCCTGGTTGGCCTGCCTAACATGTAGCGGTGTACTGGAGGTCAGCATGAAGAGAGTGTCGAGATTCCACTACAACGCACAAAGGCGGAGTGTGATGAGGACTGCGCAACCAATGTTCAGAGCCTGAAAGAGCCGACATGGCGATCAAGGATGTCGCTGGCCATATTCGCAACACAACATCCGATCGCGTCAGCCTAGGATGAGGCAAGCAAACGAGCATCAACCGCTCAAGCGCAGGATTCATATCGATTTGCGGCCCAGGACCCGCCGGTAAATCGACCCGGAGCGGTAGGAGAGCACTGAGGCATCGTACCCAAACCGCTAACGGGGATCCCTTTGAGTGAAGGCTCGAACACGAGGAAGCGCGAGGCCCGACAAGCAACACAGGACTTGTCGGGATTGAATCCGACACTACGGGTCATAGACCGGAGTACCCAAAACATGTTAACAGATCACCGGAAAGGGTCGGAGGACTCACCCTAAGAGCAACCAAAAGACGACAGATCCCCGTGATCAACCAAGAGACGGGGCTGGACCTGAAACACAAGCGTCCAGGCGGTCCTACGTATCCCATAAGGATGGGAATCAAGGCGTACGTAGTTCTTGAGAGGCAGTTTAACGTCATGCAGGATGATGAGGGGTGTGAGGTAGTCCCACACACAGGGGAGGCGTACGGCGCGGCCAGTAGACCGACGTGAATGAGGACATAATCCCCCGCTCACGGGTTACGCCTCGCACAAAAAAGGAGGGGAACTTGGGCCAGAGGCCCAATGCGGGATAGAGGTTCCCGGGAAATGGGGTTGGTCCTGAAACATGAATGTCCAGGCGGTCCTACGTA
Source organism: Viscum album (assembly GCA_963277665.1). Classification (NCBI taxonomy): domain Eukaryota; kingdom Viridiplantae; phylum Streptophyta; class Magnoliopsida; order Santalales; family Viscaceae; genus Viscum; species Viscum album. The sequence continues at coordinate 2,023,813,105 of OY728127.1, forward strand.
TCCCATTAGGATGGGAATCAAGCCGCACGTAGTTCTTGAGGGGCAGTTTAGCGTCATGCAGGATGAATGCTGAACAGTTTAACGTCTTGTAGCTTGGACGAAGTGCAGTTTAGCGTCATGCAAGACGAATGCTGAATAGTTTAACATCTTGTAGCTCGGACGAAGTACACTTAGGCAAAGTACTGCTTGAGGAACCAAGCGTTGGTGGGAGGAGTGACACGCTCACCATCCATAGTCGCTAGGGAGTACGCTCCATTGGGATAGACCTTGTGGATGACAAAAGGTCCCTCCCACTTGGGCTCCAACTCGGGTGGCTTCCTGCCGGGGATCATTGGTGCTCTTAGGGCCAGTACTAGGTCACCCTGCAGGAAGGAACGGAGGCAAACCTTCTTATTGAAAGCTCGAGCCATTCTGCTTTGATACCTCTCCAAGTTGTGAAAAGCGCGAAGCCTATTCTCATCCAGTGCTTCCAACTCGACTAGACGGGCTTCAGCAGCTCTGTCCGGCGCTTGCTGGTCGTAGACCGCAGTGCGCAAGGACGGTAACTGGATCTCGATGGGCAGGACGGCCTCAGCTCCATACACTAGGGAATAAGGGGTCATCTGGGTGGAATTGCGATTCGTCGTCCGATAAGCCCAGAGGGCGTTGGGGAGCTTGTCCGGCCAACTCTTCTTGTTCTGACCAACCATATTTTGCAGAATGTTAGAGAGGGTTTTGTTAAACGCCTCAATCTGTCCATTCGCCTGCGCATGACAGTGAGATGTATGGTTCGAGCGAATGTTGTACTTGGCGTACAACTTCTTCAACTCGGCTGCTCGGAAATTGGCCCCGTTATCCGTGAGGATAGCGTGAGGCACTCCAAATCGATAAATGATGTTGGAGGTCACGAAGTCAGCGATAGAACAAGACTTGACCTCCCTGAGCGGAATCGCCTCTGCCCATTTGGAGAAGAAGTCAGTGGCGGTCAGAATGAACCGGCACTGGCGAGCCGTCGCCGGCGGTAAGGTCCAACAACGTCCAGACCCCAGACTGCAAAGGGCCAAGAATACCTGGTGGTATGGAGAGGCTCCGGCGGCCGATGCACAATGTTCGCATGAACCTGGCACGCATGGCACCTCCTGGCATACTCGATGCAGTCATGGATCATGGAGGGCCAGAAGTATCCCAACCTCCGAATCTGGTGGGACAGCTTCGGCCCAGTCTGGTGGGCACCACATGAACCAGCATGAACCTCTTGCATGACTCGTGGGATCTCAACTCTCTGAAGGCAACAGAGGAGAACACCATCAAATCCGCGTCTATAGAGGATCTGCTTCAGACCGGGACTGCTCTGGAGGACAAACTGCGATGCGCGGCGTCGAACTCGCTCGCGCTCGGCCCGATCCGACGGGAGAATGCCATGTTAGAGGTACTCAACCAAAGGCGTCCTCCAATCAGGGGCTGGTTCGACTGCCATATCTGGGGTACTCGGGGCTCCGGGCGCAGGGGAAACCGTGGTGAGATTACTTACCGACGGGCCACGATCTCCCTCCGGGATAACGGGAGCGATGAGCCTGCGGTGCGTCACGCGGATGATCAGGTTGTCCTGTTCAGGCTCTGCGAGTGACGCAGTAAGGCTGGCCAAAGCATCTACTCGACCGTTCTGCGACTGGGGAATATGGACAATTTCTGGCCGAGAAGGGAACTGGGCCATCAGAAGGAGGGTGCACTCCAGCAATGGAACAAGTTCCGGCTTCCTGACAACATAGTCGCCATTGATCTGCTTAACGACCATATCGGAGTCCCCTTTCACAAACAGATGGGGCACATCGATCTCGAGAGCCAACTCGAGGCCAGTGATGAGGGCATCGTATTCCGCCTCATTGTTGGTACAGCCCTCTGACAACAGGAATGAGTATGGCAGCACGGCTTGCTCCGGGGTAATGAAGACGATACCCAAGACCACTCTATTGAGCTTAGGATTATCGAGCCTTCTACCGGTGGGGCTCCGGGAGGCACCATCAAAGTGCATCTGCCAGCATGGATCGGCACGATCAATTGAGAGGACGACCTCATCAGGAAATCCTAGATCCAGTGGCTAATCCGCGGAGGTCGGGTGAGCAGCCAGAAAGTCTGCCAATGCTTTCCCTTTGATGGCCTTCTGAGACACATACCTGATGTCGAACTGCTGGAGAATCACAGCCCACCGCGCTAGACGGCCAGTCAACATAGGCCGGCTCAGGATGTATTTCAACGGGTCTACCCGAGAAACCAACTGTACCTCATGGTGCTGCAAGTAGTGCCGTAATTTCTGTACGGAAAATACGAGCTCCAGGAAGCTCTTCTCGATGGGGGAATACATAACTTCCGCATCGAGGAGCATGCGACTGAGGTAATAGAGGCTATTCTCTGTTCCCTCGTTGTTCTTCTGGGCGAGAAGGGCACCATGGGACCGTTCCAGGGCGGTCACATAAAGGACCAACGGCTTCCCGGATACAGGCGGCATCAGAACCGGAGGTTGAAGCAGGTACTGCTTGATTTCCTCGAAAGCGGTCTGACACTCCTTATCCCATACATAGGTGGCACCTTTCTTCATGAGCCGAGAAAAGGGCTTACACTTGCCGGCCAGATTCGCAATGAATCGGTGTATATAGGCTAAGTGGCCTTGGAACCCTTGAAGTTCCCGGATGTTACCTTGGGGAGGCATCTGACTAATCGCCCTGATCTTCTCTAGGTTGATCTCAATACCCCGGTATCATACCAAAAATCCAAGGAACTTTTCGGAGGTGACCCCGAAGGAACACTTCAACGGGTTCATCTTGAGGCAGCGAGACCGGAGGAAGCCGAACACTTTCTCAAGATCTTTGAGATGGTCCTGACGCTGGCGCGATTTGACCACCAAGTCGTCGACGTAACATTTCACCAGTGTGCCGAGGATTGGCTTGAATATGCGGTGCATCGCCCGTTGATAGGTGGCACCTGCATTCTTCAGGCCGAAGGGCATGACCCGGTAACAAAAGATACCTTGGGGGGCCCTGAAGGCAGTGAACTCCTCATCCTCGGGGGTCATCCGGATTTGGTTGTATCCAGAGTATCCATCCATGAAGGAGATGGCTTGGAACCCTGCCATGGCATCAATCAACAGATCTGTCACTGGAAGGGGAAAATCATCCTTCGGACAGTGGCGGTTGAGATCGCGGAAGTCGATACAGACTCTGATCTGCCCGTTCTTCTTCCTGACCGGCACAATGTTGGCCAGCCATTTGGGGTACTGAACTTCCCTCAGGGAGTTGGATTTGATAAGCTTGTCAACTTCGGCCTCACCCATGGCACCGTGGGATGGGTGCATCTTCCTGGGAGGCTGCTTGAACCCGCGATGGTTCGCCGGGAGACCAAGGCGGTGGACGGCTACCTGAGGATCTAGCCCCGGCATCTCGTCATAGCCCCAAGCGAACACATCACGGTGCTGCCTGAGAAAGTCCACGTACTGCTGCCGCTCCTCAGAGGACATGGCGGCACTGACCAATGTGAGTCTTGGATCTGCCTCGGTTCCAAGGTTCACCTGTACTAACTCATCTACCGTGGCGGAGACGCCCTCCTCAAAGTCTGGGGGTGCGTCTTCCACGTCCTCTCCACTCAGGGGGGAATCGTCCACGGGAGAGACTGCGTTGGAAACTGCATTGGGGATACCAGATCCTGCTGGGCCGCTGGTGCTGGCACGGGCGGTCGCGGTCATCTCATCAGGAGACTCACAGGCCGTCGAGACCATGGCTACGTCCAACCGATGGACCGGGAGGACGTAAGCGTCATCCAAACTTGCACAGGGATCACTTGCAACAACGACAGGCTCAACCTCACCTGCCAGGATCTGCTTATCCTTGCTCTTGTAATAGTCTGCGTCTAGATAGCGGGCTTCACATGAGGCAAAAGGAGAGGCATCTCCCTGAAGCACGCCTACTCGACCATTAAGGGAGTATTTAAGGCATTGGTGGTACGACGAGGGAACCGCCGCATAAAGGTGGAGCCATGGCCTGCCCATCAATGCGTTGTACGCAGTGTCCTGAGAGACTACCATGAATTCGGTGTTGGCAACCAGGTCACCGAACTGGGTCTTCAAACGTATCTTGCCGACCGGAGTTTGCTCGGTGCGGTCGTACCCCTGGATCCTGAGGTCGGAGGGGATCAAGTCATCCTCAGACAACCCCAACCTCCGGAGCGTCCGAGTTGGAATCGGGTTAATCCCAAACCCCGTGTCGACAAGACAGCGCCGGACTTCCAGACCATTGAAATGGCCAGTGACATACAGTGGACGAATGTGCCCCTGTATAGGAGGTTCTTCATCCTCACCAGATAACGAGATAACTTCCTGACACTCGGCGTCCTCAATCGTTTCAGCGTGAAAGGCCTCTGCAGCCGCAACCTCTATCTCAAACTGGAGGGGGCTCTTCAGGGCTTCAGCGAGCGCCTCACGCATCTCAGGAGACATACGCAGAGCCTCAAGGATTGAGAGCCTTTCTGGGATGTCGGCCAAGTGCTTCAGGACATCATACTTTCTTGCCAAGCGCGAGCCCCTGGTTGCAGGAGGTTGCTCTGCGGTTGGGGGCATGATGGGCCTTGCCGGTTGGACCGGCGGCCGGCTGGTACTTGGCGCATCTCGCTGTTCACTGGTTGCAGCCCTGGAAGTGGTCATCGTACTGGGGCCAGGAGGCCGGGATGGACTTGTGGCAGGACGGAGCCGGTCGCGGCGCGGCTGAGGCGGTTTTTCCCGGTCCCACACCACAAACAGTGGCGGAGGCGAATCCGTCATCCCCGGATGGGGGGGATGCGCGCGCTGAGCTCGGTTTTGAGCATGCTGCCTAGTCTCAGTGGCGTGCACGTCCTGGCTAGAGGTACCAACTGCTGTGCCCCGGCGACTCCTGTTGTTGCGGTTCCTCCGACGGTGGCGACGACCGGGGACACTAGGGAGGTCCACCTGGTGTTCTTCAACGTCGGGAACCGAAAAGGGATTTACCAGCTCGACGGTATTAACCGAAGCGTACCCAATACTGTCATCGGACGAATCATTCACCACTGGGCGGATCCGGGGAGGGATCCCCATCTCCGGGGGCATGAAATCGCCGAGAGTGCGGGATAGTGGCGGAACTGGCGGGGCGCGCTCTTCCTTCTTACGCCGCCACCGTTTGCTCTTCTCGGAAGAGGCAGGCTGGGATGACGATGCCGAAGCAGCACCCGCAGATTCTGGGGGCTCAGGCTGATTCAAGCGCGCACAGATGATTCCATGAGTGCGAATGATCGTCTTGCGGGCCATCCAGTTATTATACTTCTGGGATCCGCGGTCGGAGACCAGCTCCCATTCGTCCTCATTGCCACTATCGTCATCTGATCCCACGAACACGCCCGCCACTTGTTCTGGAGCTGGGCCCAACCTGATTACATTGTTGTTAATCTGGTCTTGGAGCCAATCCTTAAACACGTAGCACCGCTGGATGGTGTGCCCCAGGGCCCGATGGTAAGGGCAGTAGCGGGGGTTATCCGTGAGATGTGCCTCCTCTGGCCTCCAACACTCATGCAGTCGCACAATCCTCTGCTCCAGGGCGCTCCAGAAATAACCGGGGACCTGATCCTCGTGGAATGAGTAAGTCCGGTATCGCGGGCCCCTGGGAGCGTGGTCTTGACGAGGGGCTGGAGGGGCCTGCCGAGGAGGTGGACCCTGATTATCTTGCCTAGGTTGTGGCGGTACATTACGCGGAGGGGCCGGCCGGTTCTGGGGCTGCCACTGCTGGGCCGGGAACTGAGCCCGTGGAGGCGGATTCCTGTGAGGCTGTGGATCTGGCCTCGCCGGCAGCAGCTCCAACGGCCTGGGGGCCTCTATCTGGGCAACAGCAGCGGGCTCAGCCCTGCTGACTCTCCTTGCAGGAATCATAGGGGGCAGCGGGTGTGCCTGACTGGCCTGTTGCAGGGCTTCCTCAAGACGTTGAGCTTTGTCTGAGAAGTCCCTGAACCCTCCAGGGTAATTCTGAGTGATCAAGGAAGGGACCAGCTCAGTCTTGACGTTCCCGATGCACATTGTCAGCAACTGCTCCTGAGTCAATGGCATGTCAAGGGAATATGTTAGACCCTTCCATCGGGCGACGAAATCCGCGACTCGCTCATCAGGCCTTTGCTTGCACTTGAAGAGGTCTGCGATACTCTTCTTCCGGGTCGTGGAACTGAATTGATAGAGGAACTGTCTACGAAGGTCCTCCCAGCTAGTTATCGACCTGACGGGGAGCTGGCTGTACCAGACAAATGCTGGCCCTTCCAGTGTCTAGACAAAGCAGCGAAGCTTAGCGGCCTCCTGCTGCGCCGGAGTTCCCAACATAGGCCCGCACCTCGAGTTGAAATGGGCCAAATGCTATGGCGGATCTCCAGTCCCGTTGAAGGGGGCGAAAGTGGGATTCCCGAACCCCGGAGGTGCCGACATGTCATCCACCCATGCTGGGTATGGCTTGCCGTCCGGTGGGATCGCCACTTGCCGAGTCTCCAAGGCTTCCAAGCGGGTGATGAGTACCGCCATCGGATCGTCCGGACATGGGTTCCAGTCCTGGCGAGGATCTCTAACCACGAGCGCATTGCATGGCCCTTCAATCGGGTCTTCGACCAGGTCGTCGAACTCGGCAGCTCGTGGGATGGCGGGCGGAACGGCCCTTGGGGCAGCGGGAGGAATCCGAGCGGGGTCTCTCAGGTAGTCACGCCGCTCGGGAGGGTGCGGTGAAACATACCGCGCCCTCTTTCCTTAGGCAATGGCCTCTCCCCTATCGGCAAACCCGGCATAATCACGGTTTCCCGGGAGAGTCTCGTCGAGGAGTGGTTGTTCCTGTCCCTGCTGTCCTGGCCTAGGATCACCGTAGTCAGGCCGCCGTTCTGCAGCGCGCTCGGCGAGGAGCTGGTCAACTAGCTTCTTCTGGTCGGCGAGCTGTTGACGTAGCGTAGCCTTCTCGGGATCCTCATCTGCCCTCTGCATGGAGGCAGATGGGTCGGCGGGCTTTACAGCCCCGCCGAGCTCTTTACCTTTGCTGACGTTTCGGCTCAACGTCAGTGCTTCAGTGGGCGTGGGGAGACCCAGGAGGTTCCTCTGGTGACGAGTAACTCTCACAGATGGATCCAACAATGGCTTGTCTTCGGGGGGAGAGCCCCCGTCGAGAAGTTCCAAGTCATTCCCCTCTCCCGACAGGTCAGCCATATTGACCGTTTCCGTCCCTGGGGATGTACCCTCAGGGCCACCCAGTGAATCGGGTTGTCGGCGTATCGCACTGAAGCATAGGGCAGCATACTGCCCCCATCCACGGATATACACGTGGGGGGTGGATTCCTCAATAACCTTGAGGAGTACTTGAAAACACTCAACGCATCGTTGTTGGAGGGCCCTGTGGTGCCCAAATGACCCGGGGTGCCGAACCGCGGGGAGCGTGGCCAGGTCAATCTGACTGCACTGCTCACCAATATCATCCAGGTGCGCTTGACTCCTGGGATATGGCATTTGTAGGCGGTGAAGACGGGAGTGAGTCTCCCGGAGAGTTCGGCGGAAGCATTTGAACTCATCCGGGGTGAGTGATTCGGGTGCATCAAAGTCTGGTCCTGCGACTGGCCAAAACTTCTTAGGGAAGTGGCCCTATGCAAGGACGGTCTAGAAGCTCCATGACTCAAACTCGGGACCCAGGTCTCCTTGGTCCTCTTCAATGACTGGGAATGGACGGGGAACCGGCAGTGGTGTCGAGGCGGGCCGCTGGGCTGATGGGCTGGCCGGCGGTGAATACGGCGAGCAGGCCGATTGGCCTCCGTATCCCGGGCCGCCCTCTGAGGGCGGCGGTGCCCCGGCTACCACATCACGATAGGACGGGCCGGCGAGAGAACATCCTGCCGTAGCATCGGTGCTCGCCGAGGGTGCACTAGATCGTGGTTCGACTGTCGGTCCCCAGAAAAGGTCTCCGGCTTCTCCGATCGAGGCAGAAGGCGTTTCCGGAGGGGCTGGTACCAACCGCAAGCTTGATCCTTGGGGGTCTACCAGGCCTTCGCTACTTCGGATATACCTTCGGAGAGAAGAGGGGATCACGTCGATCTCGCTTTCGGTGAGTACGAGGCAGACGTGCCGCATTCCTACCCCTGCCCTTGACTGGCGGGATTGGGGGGAGGGCTCCGTCGCCGAATCATACTCCGCCTCTGTATCAGAGAAACGAACCGGTCTGATCTCTGTCCGGAATTCCCTAACATTCTTCCCTCGACGTCGACGCCTCACCTTCCTGCCCCTGGGTGGTTCTTCGGGGCGTGGCTGATCTCTATCCTGGCGTCCCCCGGCCGCACCGGTGCTGGGGCCAAGAGGACTGGAAACCACGGTGCGAGGAGCACCGGGACAGATATCAAAGGGGACGCGGGGAGAGATGATTCTGGGCGGGCCTCCTGGCCGGGATCGGAAGGTGGGATAACCCATGCCTCTTGGATCGGCCACACGGAGTAGACCCTGTTGGTGAATAGTGCTACCGCGAGGTGGTCCGCGGTGGCTATTGCCTGTACCAGCAACCGGGAGAGTCAACCCAACCTGCCTTTGGGGCTGTCGGGGCCTCGATCCAGGTCGGGCATAGAAGTGCCCCTGCTCAGGATGCGCAGGGGCCTGGTGATTGGAGCCAGCAGTGGCTTGAGCCAACGCGGCCGCTGTTGCTAGGGCCCCAAGGTGGGCGTCCTCTTCCGCTCGTGCCCGACGTTGGCGTCGGGACAGACGAGTCGGGATGAGCGGGGCGGGCAGGTGGAGAGCCTGTTCTTCAACTTGAAAGGCCTGGCGGCGATGTCGCCGTGGCCTGACAGGAACCCTTATCGCGGATCCCTGGAGCGAATCTCGGATAGGGTGGTCCCGGGCATCTTCCACCTCATCCGCATAGGGAAGGGAGCTGTCAGAGCATTCCGGGGATAAACTCCCGAAGCGGTTGGACGTCGAGGTAGGCAGCGGTGCCTCCCTGCGCGGCCCTCGGGGGCGGCGTTGGTGGCGAGGTGCAGCTTCCTCGAGGTCTAGGCGAGCCATGTCCCTGGTGGGGATGACTCCCTCTTCCTCATATCTCCACACCAAGTTGTTGATCACCCTTCTCTGGATGAACTCCGAGGGGGAGAGAGGGCGTGGTTGTCCCGCAGTTGCGGCTGCTGGGACGATTGTGGAATGGGCGGGACCGCGCGGAGTAGCCGCGTCGGTGTTTCCCCTACCCCTGCTCCAGTGGGCGGGTGGCGATCGGGCACTGGATTGGGCGACTTGATTCCTGAAAGAAGGGAGAAAAACCCATTAACACTGAAAGGAAAAGGAATCGACAACCAACCATTAGTGCCACGACGCCTTCCGTGGGGGGAACCCCAGCCATCGACGTCGTGAGACGGAGTGCCCGATTTCCCTTCCCCAGCCCCTGGCGGGTAAAAACTGAATGCTCGTCCGGGCAACATGCTGGTCTTCCAACACCTCTGAAAGCCATCGGTCTTCGTATTGAGGAGAAGAGATTCACGTCGGGTTCACCATTTTTATGTTTCGGTGCGGATGTGCTTCGGGTTTCCGTTCCGACGCTGTTCCGCCAGGACGCGTTCGCGCGTGCGCCCATCGACCCGAGGGGATGGGCGCGCGGCTTGTGGCCCCGCAGTCCCTCTTTCCAAAGGCGGGCGGCATCCGTCCCTTATTGAGGGGCGTCTGCTCCTTGATCGAAACCGGGATGATGGGATGTCGGCTCCTCCTTCCGCGGACGTCTCCTCGGAACTCGTCGCCTAATCCGGGTCTCCCTCATAGATTTAAGAATGTTCGTGAATCTCGTTCCCGACGCCATATCTCTATGGACACCGGTTAATTACGCTGCTTCCGCCCAGACATTCCAAGGAGTCTGGTCGGGGCAGCAACCTGCGGTGAGGAGACCGGGTAGCTCCGGGTGTTGGGGGCGTGTCTGAACACTGCGGCTCGGCATGTCTCTCTTCCGTCCCTAATAGGGCTTCTCGAAGGCGTGATGGCCTGAGGCATCCTATGCTGGGTACGGGGAACTACGTTACCTGAGGTTTTCCTCAGCTTCCCATGTTTAACACGGGGTATGCCGCGAGTTTAACGTCCAGCGGGGACGGCATCAGACTGATCAACACGAGGAGTGGATCAGATGACAGAACCCCTTGCGGGGAACCTCCGACGCTGGGGCCAGCACATGGGCGGCTTCCCGAGTGAAGTGGAGTGGAATGAAATGGCATGACCCCACCGGGATGTGGAGGCCCGGGTAAGGATCAGGATGGATGATGGAGTGAAGAGCTTGGACCCCGTAGGGTCTTCCTACGTACCGCGTGTTAGCACGGATCAAAGTCAGCGTAGTTCAGGTATACAGTTTAACGTCATGCTGGACGTTGGCAAGCCGACTCACGAGGAGGTCGAGGCTGCCAGGCAGAGGATTGAACCGAACCACCTCGCACAGAGGGGGATGGAACGACCGGGTGGATCACAGTTTCACGTCATGCTGGACGTTGAAGAGAGAGATAGAAAGAGGCAGTGGGGAAGCAAAATGGAGATACACATGTGCAGTCCCCCACAAGAGCGGATTCATAGGTGAATCGACGCGAATGCGAACCCAGGAGGGGTCCACTGATGGACGAACCGACGTGAATACGACCGGGACGACCAGGTGGTGGGCTTGAACCTCAGGGAGGCTTCCTACGTACCCTGTTTAGGAGACAGGGATCAAAGTCCACGTAGTTCGTTCTGTCAGGACTTACGCACTGAGGCAGCCCGGATGCGGCAAAGCTCAGTTGGAGAGGGACTTGGGCCGAAGGTGAGAGACCTCGATCCCTGTCACGCCCTCTAATGGCTTCGGTAGTGGGGAAGCACAATGGAGATACATACGTGCAGTCTCCCACAAGGGCGGATTCGTAGGTGAATCGACGCAAGTGTGAACCCGGGAGGGGTCCACTGATGGACGAACCGACGTGAATACGACCGGGACGACCAGGTAGTGGGCTTGAATCTCAGAGAGGCTTCCTACGTACCCTGTTTAGGAGATAGGGATCAAAGTCCACGTAGTTCATTCGGTTTGTAACACTCTACCCCCGTGGGTGAAGGCCACTCCAATCCCGACATCCCTGCAGAGACGAGCGGGTGGGGGCCACATCCAAACTGGGAGGACCCTGCGTGCGGGGCACGGGATCGGGTGATGCGGACGGTTTAACGTCTTGCCGGACGAAGTACAGTTTAACGTCGTGTGTTGAGGACGAAGCGGACGGTTTAACGTCTTGCCGGACGAAGTACATGTTAACGTCGTGTGTTGAGGACGAAGCGGATGGTTTAACGTCTTGCCGGACGAAGTACAGTTTAACGTCGTGTGTTGAGGACGAAGATGCTTGGCAGTTTAACGTCCTGCAGCGCGGACGAGGTACAGTTTAGCATCCTGCAAGACGAATGTTGAACAGTTTAACGTCTTGTAGCTCGGACGATATGCTAGGCAGTTTAACGTCGTGCAGCTTGGACGTGGTACAGTTTAACGTCATGTTGGACGAAACACTTGGCAGTTTAACGTCTTGCAGCGCGGACGAATGTGATATCGCCGATGGGTCCGTGTCACTTCGCGCGAGCTTGGAGAGTCGCACGGGAAGACAACGCACGGTGCGGGCACCCGGGATGAAGATTATCGGCGCCACGCAGGCGGGTACCCTCATGGGGTCAAAGGGGGAGACCCCGGCGGATTGTGCGCAAAAGAGGAGCTTGGCGCGCAATACCGCGGGTCGGCGCGCAATTGGGCGGGTTGGCGCGTAATTGGGCCAGCACTTTGTGCGCAGACGATTGAGATTGCGCGCACCGGGCTTCGGATAGCGCGCAGGGGCAACGGCTCATTCTTTAACGAATGGCCACTTTGAAAAGGGGGGGTGCGCGCAATCGGGCTGGATTGCGCGCACCTGGGGGAAATTGCACGCAAGAGGCTTCTTTTGCGCGCGAAGGCCTTTGGGTGAAGATTTGTTCAAAGGAAAGGAGCCAAAGGGATTGCGCGCGAAGGCGAACCCCGAGGCTTTCTTGAGCGAATGAAAGGAGGTTACCTGAAGATCGGCATTGCGCGTGGAGGGGGTTGGATTGCGCGAACGAGCGCCTCTTCGAATTTCGGAAACCATCAAAACGTCGGGGGTCGCCTTATATTTATAGGCCACCCCGGGCGTGGAATCTGGTTCGCGAGCGCGCAATTTCCTTCCCGGGCGCGGAATCGGGCTCGGCGCGCAAGGGAATCGCGCGGGCCACGGGCGCGCAAAATTGCGCGCCGGCCCAGCGCATTGCGCGCATCCCGGGAGGTTTGCGCGCGGCACTCCACCTTTGCGCGCTGGTCTCCAAAATTCCGCGCAAGGCCTCCGGGCCCTCAGAAACGTGCTTCTGACTCCAAATATGACCTCGCTTTCCGCATCCGGAGCTTTGTTTGGGAACAACGGACTTTTCCGGCGTCTACAAACTTAATTTATTATGATAGAAATATTTAACAACTCGAAAAATGATTATTTTAAAAATATAACATTTTTCAATTATATGATTTTATCTTCTTTTTTATGAACCTGATAATAAATGTATGAATGATTATTAATTTCTCTATTTTTATATAAAATAATTAGTTATTATTCTAATTATGAGAAATTTGTCTCTTAAATAAAAACATATAATATATAATAAAAATATTGTGTTTAAAAAATATTATATGATTACTTATACTGGTATTTATTATATTTACTTAATTATTATGTTGGAAATAATTTATTTAAATTATTAATAATTCATTTTTATCAATACATTTAATTAATTAAATTCTTGAAAATATATATGCTTATTAAAAATGCATATTTTATAAATTCTATTCTAAAAATATCCAATTTTGTAAATGAATTTGAATCATTTTATAATATAAATTTTTTATTTCATGTAAATTATTTATAATTAAAATTTATATTTTTGACATCTAAACAATATTAATGTATATTATATATTTACCGAAAATAATAAAATAGGACAATATATAGTGTTGTTATACCCAACTACTATATACCCCTTTTATAAAAATCATATAATAGTTTTACTACCACTAATAAATTCATTTCCTTTTAACATCACATCATTCATTACACATTCATTAAATTTTAATTTTGTATTTTTTATTATGATTTGTAATTTCATAATGTTCTTCTTGTCATTGTAGGTTTTTCTATGCAACTGGTGATTCATAAGATAGAAGACTGACGAGGGTATTTTTATTTTAATGAATATATAATTTTATGTTTATTTTTCACATTTAATGTATTCACATTGATGAAGATGTAATAAATGGCTGTATGTAATAATCCATGGTATGAAATACATAGTATCATTAGGTTTTATAATATTTCATTGTAATTGAATCAGTTTTTATTAGTTTGATTCATATATTTAATGCATTATTTGATAATAAAATTTAATTATTTTAAAATTTTAAAAAACAAATTTTAGAATTATATTTATATAGTTTATGAAAAGAATATTTTTCCAAAACCATAGGTGTTATTTGCATCCCCATTAAAGAAACTAATCCCTAATAAATTTAATTATCTTTCACTGGTTAAAATATCAGTGGATATCTATTGCATAGTCATGTCTAATGATTTAATTTCTAATGAGATATTATACTAATAATCATAGTTAGGACTAGGTAACTAATATTTTCCATCATATTTGGAATATCATAAATTTTTAACTACTCCCCAACCATTTTATCCATGTATCCCACATGATTGGTTATTTTAACCCATATAATAGAATTAATTTCCATTAGATCTTCATAGTCATCCCTGAACTGATTTATGATCATTGGATGATTAAAGATGTTAAATGATATTTCCCATTATTGATAATTGGCATGTGAAAATTTTGGAGAGAGCTTGTCCAGGCCAAAAATCACAACATATTTTCATCATTAGAAAATAAAATGTCTTTTAGGAAGAAAATTATCATAGTATTATATAATATATATAAGTTGATAATTGGGATGCAATAATAATAAGACAATAATTTTTCACAAATAATATTGTTATTATGGTGGAGAGTTGATTCACTTTGAATTCCTTTTAGAAATAAATGATATGGGAGAACTAGAATAAAATAAGAAAATATGTTATATTGAGTAGATCAACGGTGTACCTTACACAAAATAACTTTTATAACCCAAACTATAAATTATGATTTCCATAGAATTCCATGTATTATTTTTAATTAAGAGGTTATGAATAATTATTTTCATCCTTAACCCATATATTAGATCATTAATTTGTGTAATGATCATATAATGTACAATTGAAGCATTAGTGTTTGGGTAATGCATTATCTTAATCTTATATTTCATTCATCATATCCATTAAAAATTCCATTGGAAACCAAATCTCCCTCATTTGAGGAATTTTCCAATTTTTTGGGTAATTCCCACCATATTTCATCACACATATTTGATATAAAAAAAGATTAATATTCTTTCCACCATGGGTTTTATCATTTGAGTTTACAAAAAAATTTAATTTTTTCATCTCATCCCCATAATTGTGAGAATAATGAGAGATAATAATATATATTTATACATTGAGAGTGCATCAAATTATTTATTCATAGCCACCAAATTCGTTTATATTTAATTCCTTTTAGATAATTTTTTTAATGAACTCAATAAACAATTAATTTTCATTTGAAGACAATGAGTAAACGAGAAGAAAAATTTTATGTGTTTTTGGATTTTCTTATTGGTATGAATTGATTTTTCTTTATTTTTATTTTATAGAAGTAATTATATCTATATTTTACTATAATCATTTTTGGGAAAATATTAATTGAAAAATAATTTCATATAAACATCCCATTCAATTTAGTAAATCTCATCATCTTACTTCATGTTCCAGTTTAGCGTCAACCAATGGTATGTATCACGTTCTAAAAGATAAAAAACTACTAAAAACTCATCATGATTTACTTACTGAGAAATTTAAAATATATATTTTTTGTATAAATACATTTATTGAAATTTAATGGATTAGGAAATAAATTAAAGGTCAATGAAAATTGATACGTGGATGTATCAAAACATGTTGATCATTATTTTGTGTGTTCAAGATCTCAAAAAAATTTATATTTATTTCATTAACTATGTTATAATTTCAATAAATTTCTATTATTTAACTCTCAGTACATTAAAATTATTATTGGTACAATAATCACATTTTCTTTCACGACTACAGTTTAACTAGAACCACCTGAATACAAAAATTTAATAAAATTAAAATGGTGGCTATGATTTTCATGAAATAATAACCAAAAAAGAAGTTATATGATCAAGGAAATATTCCAATTTATGCCTTAAATTTTGTCAAATTCATTTTTTCATATGTTAATTTTCATTCAACCTAGGTTTCTTTATTTTTTATTTTCTGGTAATTCAAATCCTAATAGAAAAATATCAAGATACAATAATGATACCATCAAAGGAATCCTTGTGTAACAAATTTTTGATTTGGTGAAAACATTCATTCTTCCCACATATTCATTGATAATAAGTGAAATTACCCATGAATAACTTTAATATATTTAATATTATTTAAAAATTTAAATGGCAGAGTTCATAAATTCGCAAAATATTAGAACACCTTGGTATTTATTCATTTGAACTTAGATATATAAATGAAAATGTTTACAACACTATTTACAGTTTGATATAATCAAACCCTATTCCACCCCATTATGGTAGAGTGGTATGATACACTAATCATCATATACTAGGAAATTGAAACATAAGAAAGTGGAATGTTATGAGTCTCTATAAATGTAAAAATTAAGGATAAAAATCCATCTCATTAAGAAAATACTTTATAATCTATGAAAAAATACATAAATAATTTGAACCTTAACCAACCAAACCAGACACATAATTGAAGTGTCATAATACAAATCTTTGTGAATAATACTTCAAAAGAATAAAATGAGTGAAAAAAATGATTCCATAACCCTAAAATCATAACATTTATATATAAAAATGGAACATACATAATCATATTAAATAATAATATTGTACACCTAGTTATCAATAAGCTTGTGTACACTAAAAAATGACCTCATAACTACACATACTCCGGTCCACATATAAAATTGTGAATATACCTTACTATAATATTTTCCATGTACAAACATGTGAAAATATATAGCCACAATCTTGTCCACGCAAAAACATAAGAACATGTCATCTTGTAATCATGTATACGAACAAACAATTTCATATAGACACTCGTAATCATGTTTACTCAAAAACTATTGAACATAGCTATAGATAATCACAATAATGCATAATATAATTATCTCATGAGATATAAATCATTACCCAATGTATTGTGGGATTATAACAAACCCGATTATTATATAATTAAAAATAGCTCTTATATGTGCCACAAAAAATGAAAAAAAAACATAATCACAGTATAGTTTAAATAACCAGTGGGAATGAAATGAGTTTTTCCAACATATCCATAAGACATTATCAAAATTAAACAAGAGAAACAATGAGAGTGGCATCAATAGAAAATTTATACATTAAATCATATGAATAATTAATGGGAGTGGGAATATATAGAAACTAATTTTATTAGATCATTACATTTTATAATAGAAAAGTAATAAAATATATAATTTTTTTTAAATAAGTTTTATTTTTAATGAAAATAATATATACCAAAATGGGAATTGAAATTATTTTGTAGAACCATAAAAACTAATTATTATGAACTATAATAAAGATAATATAAATAAGTAGGAAAATGTTTTTATATATAAAACTAAAAAATGGTCAATTATTTTATTTGTTTTATAATGAGTGTAAAATGTAATGAAAATTACTCAGATGATTTTATTTAAAAATTCTATTTTAACCATTATAATGGACATAAAAATTAAAAGAAAAGGGACTTAATAATAAAATAAGTATAAATAAGGATATATGTAGAATATTATAATGAATATGGGCATCGGATATCATTGTACCATAGCAATGATGGTACTCTTGTAAGCTCTATTATAGGGTACATTATCAATATAACTATTCATCCAAATGCGATTTCATGCTACAAAACTAGTCATTTAAGACATAGGACCTTTGGCCTATAAATTTTTTGTTTCATAGGGGTTTTAATAGAGTTATAAATTATTAATGGAATGAAATATGTTGTACCAGTGGGTTACCGTGATGTAGAATGTAGGATTATCATTAGGAAGTGACTGGTCAATTAAATTGACTAATAAAATTGATGAGCATATAATGATATTATCACAATATTTTGTTTGAGGATTCATTAATAGGACTAAGAAAAGACTTTTCTAAATCAAAGTAGGTGAAAAAAATATGATATGTAGGGAGGAGGGGAATTTCAATTTTGGTCATTTACACAATATATCATCATCAATTTTCTACATAGCCTATGATCCATGTTTTTTTTCCATTTCTTCATTTAATGGTTTTATCTAAACCTAGTCAAAAATGGTTTGAATTAAAAAATGAATGAAAAATAAAATTTGGGGAATATCGACATGGAGGTGAATGATTCATGATACAAAATGTGAGATGTGTTCAGCACCAAATAGAATCATCCTTTTAATCAAATAGTGAATCGAATCATGATCAAATTGTAATAATACATGAAAAATCTAAAAATAACATGATTAGAAGAATATATACAATTTTTATGGATAAAAATATTAAATGTTCAGAAATTGGAATTTGAACAATGTAAATAATATTTACATTGTGATATTTGAAAATAAACCCTTAAATATTTGTTGTTTGTTGAAATAAAAACCCTCAATTGAGGGAATGTTGGATAGATTTTTAAATCCATTGAATTTTATGAAAAGTGTGATGAAACTCATCAATGGGATATAATATGTGCCACAAAACATAATATAAGTGATTAATATTAATAAAATATTAATGAATTAAAAATTAATATGTGAATCCCCTACGATTACTACCAAAGTCCCTAAAATCACATTAACATTGATGAATCCTCTCCATGGTGACATGGATTCCTTTAGAATGAATTATTTAATAATCCATATTAAAAAATTATGATACCAAATTTGTAAGAAATATTTAAGAGAGGAAAAATGTGTAGGGAGTCAATATAGTTTCAAAGGTAGAGGGTGGTTTGGAAGGGGTATTTGAGAGGACTTTTATAAGTGGGGAGGGATGAAAATTTTGTAAATACTAATTCCATAAAGTGAAAGGATTTTAATTTTTATATAATGTAGATCAATAATGCATAAGGTATATGGATATTCCATTCATTATGATATCCGTTTAATTATAGATATTTTGGTTATATTTTAATTACCTTCATCTTAGTTGAACCAATTTTATATTGTTTCATCATTACTAAGTTAACTCAATTTTTTCCTCAGGGAATTATTTTTATACATAAAATTGAAATTGACCATATTTAAAGTTATGGATATGACGATTACAAATATGAAAACATTTTTCTGTCAAATATATATGAAATTGATAAAAATTACTTTCAATATAAGAATTCATAACAATGATTTTTTAAGAAATATTAAATTTTAAGAATAAAATGAATTTATTATTATTACATGAAATTTAATTAATATTAAATGAAAGTTTATATATTCAATTATAAGTATTGAAATATATAATATTAAACAGACTCCCAAAAAATGTTCGATTTAATTTTTTAAGATAAAAATAAACAATACAAATAAAGTCTAATCTATAAAGATATATATATTTTTAATATTAAAATATTTTATCTTTATGTATAACCAATTGATAATACATATATTATTGAATATTCATATTTTTATATATATAAACATAAAATTTCATTTATAACTACAAAAATGATAGATTTATATTTTAAATAAATATATATAATATGTAATTTAACTAATGTTTTTTGATAAAACATTTTTATTTCTGTATTATTAATTATATTTAATTAATTTTTTATAGAATGTATTTTTTGTACATTAATAATCAATTATTTTTGTTAATATTTTTTATTGAAGTCATTACATAAAAGTAATTATTTTAGTACAGATTCCTATTTTATAAGACAACAAATTTAAAATAAATGGGTTTTCCATATTTAATTAACATCATTATATGTATTTAAAAATCACTTACATTGTGGGAAATAAATTAGTTTTTATAAAATTTTATATTTTTTACATCTCGATAGCTTTTATTTGTGTTAACTATATACCAATAACTATAAAATGGTTACATGATTATTATTACTATATGAGAGATATATATATCCCTTTTATGATAGTTATAAAACATATATAATAACTATTAAAAATTAGTTCAATTATTACATAAAAAATAACGGGTATTATTCCCATAATTAACATATTGGGTTTTTAAAATTTTTTTTGATTTCATGATGTTTATTTCTCAATGATGGATAAATTTTAGTAATTGTGATTCTGAATATTGACGATGATCATGTGAGTTTGTTTTTAATGATATTATTATTTTTGTTTATTACCTAAGTAAATTTATATACTTTAATGATTTGTAATTTTAAATGGTATTTGATAATAAATGGCTTCATGAACTGTTTTTTTTGTACTGTTCCATTATGATTGGGTAATTTTTTATTATTTTTATTCATATCTTGTAAGACTTATTTCAATATCACTGTTAGTTCTTCTAAAATAAAAAAAACATATTTTGAATTATATTTAAGTAGTTTATGAAATGAATATATTTCATAGGACTATGGTTGTTATAGAATCTACTAATTAATTTTGAAAATGACAATTTTGTGTGAACTAACCCACATTTTTTATATTTATCAACACAACACAACACTTGTATAGTATATAAAAGATTACAAAAATGAAAAATTTGGGATGTTGTGATTTAATGGTGCTAATATATGGTTTTTTGGTCGGTGAGAAAAATAAATTTTAGAATTAATGATGTACTGGCCAGACCATTATTTTTGAATTTATTTTGTAGATGTTGAACACAAAAACATAATCATAGTAAATCAAAATAAAAAACTATATCCCAAAATAGAACATCAATTATATAGGAAATATCCAATTGGTAACTATTTTGAAAGTTAAATGAATTAATGGGAATAAAGAAATGATATCCAATTTTCAAAACATCCTAATTAATAAGACAATCCCACAATTCAATACTATCTCAATTGTCATAGTATGTGGACTAGAATTATAAATAAATTTAAAATGAACAAATTCAGAGTTAGATTTGGTATTACAAGACCTAGTATCTAGCATACATCTATTGAATTAATGATATCGGTGATCAAATTGTCACACAAACAAGTCTGATTCCATGAATTGTGTTGTGTATCCCCTTATATTCATATCATAATATTTATTGATGTCTTTGATATATTGAAATATAATGAGGTGGATGATAACAGCCAAATTGTAGTGACCCTACTTTTTTATACATTTCTATTACATAATTTTAACAGAAAACATTGTAATATTATTACAAAATGCGGTTCCCATTATTTAGTGTCTTGGGAATATTAAGATCAAGCAAAAAAATAACAAAATAAAACCTAAATTTTATTTACTTCTTTCTTATTTATCTTCTTAGTGGACCTTATTTACTCATCAGTGCAGGTAATCATGTAAGGATATACATCAAATAAAGGGGTGAGCTAAAAAGCTGAGTAAGATTATAAATAAGAACATTAATTAATAAAACATGGGGTGAGCATAATTATCATAATCATAACATAAGAATAAAATAATAATCATAATCATGAGATGAAGGATTAGATAATGGAATGGGGTTTGAAAATTTATAAAAATGAAACATTGAGTCTTAATGGTCCAATGTAACACAAAGTTGTGAATAAAGGTGACATTATATTCACACATAACATATGATCATACTATTAACATCACATTATGAATAATTATATAATAATGTTAATTAATATTTCACATTATCTCACAAGATACCCCACCATACCTAATGCTTTGGAGAACTATAAAATTCTAGCCGCACCTCTCACATAATATCATTTATGTAATCATGCATTCCATGTATATCTCATATCAATCTTAGACATAAAATAATATTTTTAAAGGAAATTGTTTTTATGATAATTTCATAAATCATATATTCCTAAATAAAACATGTCTTACAAAAAATAGAAAGCGAATAATATACATGTAATATGAGTGAACAATCTTGAGTGAAAGAGAAACAATCTCATTAGAAGTAATGAAAGTCACATATAAGTTAGAGTTATCTTGAAGAAATCCATTCATTTTATGTAAAAAATTATTGGATGAATAAATATCCCAAAAAAGAAAATATAAGGCCAATGAAATTATATTTTAATAATATTAATATCCCATCATTACAAAAAATTTTACATGAATGCGAATCACCTAATGAAAGGAAATCGTGTTCAGGAATCCCCATGCCTTATATTAAAATGATATATTGACATTAGTTTTCTAGATAACAAAATTATCTTATTTTATTAATAAATAATTAAACTTTTATACAATTATTTTATTTGCAGTAATTTTATTATGTTCTTTATTGGAAATTATGATGAGTTATAGTGTTCAATTCCTTTATTCTAAAAGTATTCATTTCTAGGTTTTCAAGATCAGTTCATTTTTATACATGTGTGAAAGATCATGTAAAATGGGAATAATTATTAAGAATTGGACTTATATGTTATTAATGACCTTAATTTAGTTTAATTATTCATATATAATATTATGTTTCTAGATATAAGGAATATTTATTAGATATAATTTTAAATATTATCGTTTAAATACATTTTTAGGGTTTTGAATCACAATGATCTCGCTTTGTTTTATTATTTTATATTATGTATATGTGTTAGATCATGAATGTAAAAAAAGATATAACATAAATTATAAAATTTTGTTAATCCATTATAATGTTTTTATGACCATCCTTGATGGTGGTAAAGGAAAATGAAATATTTTAATCCTCGATGGAAAAATATCAACACATCATTGATGATGTTCTCTTTTTTAGAAAAAAATGTAGAGTGAAATCTATTTGAGGATGGATTGCTAAATTAATTTAATAAAATTATAATATATATAATATAATGAATTTTTAATTACACATATAATAGGATCAGTGAGGAGTGAATATAAAATGAAAAGAACTAGAAATGAAATTACAATAAAAGAATGGGGATTTAAACTCTTTAACTTCTTCTCCTTGAGAGACACATCAGGGAAAATGGATTTTGGATTTTATTTAGAGCAAAGTCTACTACACATGGGGGAGGGTATTGAGAAGATTTTTTGGAAGCAATGGGACACTATTTAAGGCTTGTAATGTGTGTGGAGAATAGGTGGTGTGTGGTGGTATTTATAAGGTATGAGAGGGGTGTTACTTGATAATTTATTCATTAGTTTATTGTTTTTGATCAAGAATATGAATAGTTTCGATTACCTTCAATAAATATAGTAAGGAGAGAAATATTTTTTGATATTAAAGTTATTTACAATTCCATAAATCATATTTGACTCAAAACAACAACTTTTTGTTAAATACAATAAATAATTTTATTTGACCATTAATTAAAGATTCAACTACTTTAGAAAAATCGAAAATATTCACCCAAAGAATTTTATAATGTGTAGAATAGAAAATTTAACTCTATTTTATAAATATAATTTAAAAAATATGATAAATTTAATTTTTATATAAAATCATCATTAATGTGAAAAATACAAATTCTAAAATTATAATAGATTTAATGGAACATTGAAAAATTAACTATGATATCATTAAATTATATAAGTATATTTTGAAAAAAAATATTAATTTAGGAATCTATTTTATGAAAATATATTTTCTATGAAATCATTATATTAATTAGAAAATTTTCAATAAACATTTATGTCTTATACAGAATACCAATATGGAATTTATCATTGAAAATAAAATATACTTATACTATGATATAATTATTTCAAATTGTAATTTATTAGACGTATAAATTTTATTTATACTTTCATAGATGATGTTTCTAATCTATTGGCTGAATTAATATTCCCAGTGGTCAAATTATCATTCCAATTTTCTACTAAGTATTTCATTGAAATATGTTTCTTAACTTCGAAAAATACCACTTATTTATTTCAGTATTCACTATTAAACATTATACTGTGTTCCATTTGTGGTTTTAGATGATTTATACTATTTAAAATAATTATAATAAGTGAAAATATTCAATTGTTAAATGGTTTATTCGTTAAATTCCTCCCCCATTTTGAAATTTCTACATTGAAATTTCATTTTATATAAATAGGTTAGGTTTTTCTCCCTAATAGATTCCTCCAGTTCCCATGTTTCCACTTTATAATAATATATCATCCATTATAATTTCACTAAGAGTGTACTCTTATTTTGTATAACATTATACGCAACAACCTGAGGAATTAATATTATTTCATTTAGATTAATGTTTTTTCCTAGACTTATTTATAAAATATTCAATTTTTGATTATAAAGATTCACATGATCTACATGGAACACTGAGGTCATATTGAGTTACATGAAATAACATGTTTTACCATCCAATATTATATTATTAATAAATATTATTATTTAATTTAAAAAGATAAAACCTAACACAGAAATTAATGATTATATTATTATCTAACATATGAAAATATATAGTTTAATTCATTGGTTACAAATAAATTAGAAATGAAAATAAGAACATTTTTAATATAAATGGAATGTAATTATAAAAAACCATTTTTATGATCACTATGATAATCTTTCCTATTAAATAAAATTAATTTTGATTTGTGTGTGATATTAATTCAATATATATTATATATACAATAAAAAATTTTCTATCTTCACCCATTATATTGGATAAGTACAGGATAAGAACCAAACCTTTATTTCATATAAAAATTATTATTTTTTTCAGAACTTTTATAAATATAATATTTCAAAATGAACTTAATTTTATGAATATAATTAGAAAATTTTGGTAACTGTGAATTTCTTTTTTTTTATATAAAGTTTCAATTTTTAATGAAAAGTTAAATGCACTGAATGTTAATTCAAAAATGCTTTTTCATATTATTTATTTATATGATTAAATTAATTTTTTTATTTTATTGAAGGATTTATTATATCAATTTATATCAATTAACCCAATTTAGTTCATTGGAATCAATTTGACATTGAAATTTGATATAAAAACATCTCAAACATTTGAATGTTTTTACTCAAAAAACATGCATTATCATCTTTTCTATGAGTTTAATTTTAAATTAGTCTCTTCCATTTGTATGATAAAAATTTTTTAAATTGTATTAAATATATGAAATTATAATAATTTATAATTTATTATATGATAGATATATTTTTTGAAAAATATTATTAGTGAAAGTGGTTAAAATTAATTTCAATGATTAATGTTAAATTATTTTTAACAAAGGAATAAACCATAAAAATAATGGCCCAAATGAACATTAAACATATATAAAATTATTTTTCCCACAATATTTATACCATATATTATATTTTATTAAATTTTTAGAATAATTTTATCCACATTTAATTAGAAAAACGTGGGTGGAATCCCCTAAAAAAGTAACAAGAGTGCCACTCCTCATCCAATATAAAACCGAATCATCTCCTCAAAATTATTCACCCATATCATGCCACAATAGATCATCAAAGATATGATAAAATCTATATTTATCATACCTCCTCTATTACTATAATCCTCACCTAGTCTATAATTCCATCAACATAATCTATTTAGTGAAAACCAAAATGAGTTACCTAAATATGAGGTAACATTCTTCCTCAAGCAATTTTATTTTATTTTCACTATCCTCCTAAAATATTATTATTACCTGATTAGATAATAACATAAGTATCCAAATTATAATCATATTATTTTTATAATAATGTTTCTTCCCGAACGTATAAACACATCCATTTAATGAGTAATAAACATACCGTTTATGTGTACAATGAAAAACCATCTCACAAAATGATGTCGTTATATTTTCCATTACCCCCTCTCAGGGTTGGGAAATATAATGTAAATGTTTGTAATATATTATATTTGTGATATTTATTGTTTTTTAATACTTATTTAATTATTTTATAAAACACACCTTTATCCATTCAATTTTATTATGATAACATCGTTCGTGGAATTATGGACTACCACCCCCTCAAAATGATATGACTCATTCACAATATAAATGGAACATCTAGAAGAAGATTTTATTTAATTAAATTTTACATAAATAACATATATATAATTTTAATGACATAATTACCATTATAGATTCATAATATATCATTTTCCTTATTAACCCTTTCAAACACTAAAAAGTGATAACGTCGGTCATGGACATGTGGACTACCACCTCCTGATATGATGTAATTCATTGTACATCACAAAAAATATATGTATATGTATATATGTTTAAATAAAATGGTAACTATGATATAATGATCAATATGGAATTATATAATGTTAATTACTTTCTTTCAATAATAATTAGTGAAAATGGGAATGTTACTCATGTGCACGTACAACCTATTGTCTCCATGATTGTAACATTGTTTTATTTTTCGTAACCATATTTAATGATTGATTTTAAATGTATAATTTATTTATAAATATGGAAATTATTACAAGAATATTATTATTTATATGTTTATATAATTTCACATTTGACTATAGTTGATCTACTAAAGTATTTTTTGACACATAAACCGAAGATTTTAAAATCACCCATTATGAACGTAATTGTTTAAATAGTTGTTTTCATCATTAAAATATGTGAAATAAAAATAATGATAACATTAAAACTGATTATAAAGAATGTAATTAATTAACAAAAAAATTATTCAAGAATATAACGACACACGAGATAAGTCAAACTCTAGGTAAGGAATTTCACTTATATTTAAATTCTATTATGAACTATTTGTTGTTATATACTGATTCATTTTTATATGATTTGTATACTACCCTTTAATATGTTACAACTTGAGTATTATTAATCTAAATATATTATAATTTCCATTTAATTTTTTCCCTCATGTATATTATGATTAAAATATTTCAATATGGTATTGGACACTTTTGAATCTTTAATGATTATTTTCCTCAAGAAAGTCTTAATGATCTGTTAATGGTATTTCCATTAATCCAAATCAACATCTCCATTTTTTACTTATCCTACACTAGGTAATTATTGTTAATACAGTTTTTTTATTAAAAATGGATATTCTATGATAAGTAAAATTTTTTAATAATTAAACCAATTATTCTACATATGAGGAATGCATTAGATTTAATATGTTACATGAGGGCTCGCTATAACCCATTTATGAATCATTAGGTTTCATGGGGAAGTGTAGATATGGTTTTGTAAAAGTCCTTAATCGTTTATTTGATTAATTTAATAGTCATTGATAGTATTATATTCCTGGCATGAAGCATTTGAAAAATTATATTCTCGGCATGAATCCTTGACATTAATAGATTCTTAGAATAGAGCCTCAAGGAAATGTTTTATATATCCATCATAATGAATTACATCTTAATTTATTGAAATATTATTATTCTATTTGAGTATTAAATAATTTATAATATCCATGGTCAATCATTATTCTCAGATTAATGATCAAATTTCATGTTTTTCTATTATATACCTTTCCAAATTGATTATTCCTTGTCTAGGTTTTTGAATGGATTGTGTTTTCAATTATTTACCATCCCTTATTGATTTGTTTTTGTTGATTCATTATTGAATAGGATTTAGATACCATTGCATAGAATAATATCTCACCCTTATTGTGCTTACATTACCTTGGTTATGATGTGGAATTAATTGAAAATTCATTCAAGGAGGCTGTTAATTTTATTTTATTTTGTGTCTTGTTTTATTCAAAATTTACCAATGTAAAGTGGTTATCATGTATATAAACTAGATTTTCAAAAATTATAAACTAATCGTTCCAATGTATTTGATTGCATCTAGTCATGAAAATGTAGTAAATAATGCACCACATCCAGGTTTGAGGGTTTGGGGTGTCACATTCGGTATCATAGGATGTTTAGCATTAACCCTAAAAAATGGATATAGAAATCATAGATTTTGGAATATAACACTAAGATCAACCTGAAGGAGAATTAAAGAAGAACATCATAGAATATTTGTATGGTAGGGATTATATGGGTATTACTAGAAATAAGGAACCATCTAGATAATACATGTTGATGTGGTCTTATAACATATATTCTTAGGAGTAAAAACTATAAAATAGTCTATTGGGTCTGAATTGGCATGATCAGGTACATGAAAATGATCATTAATGGGAACCAATAATGGAATTCATGGGGATACATTTAAGATAATTCTCATTTTCATTTCAACCCATTATGAAGGATATAAAAATACCCTCAATGAAATCAAGATATGATTACGAGATTAGCTAGGTATAGGTTTTTCAATTTATGTAAAGTGAAACAACGTATTTAGAATTATATAAATTTCAAAAAAAAATTATGAAATTAATGGGACCAAGTAGGAATCCATTTAGTGACACTCATGGTAAATGTCGAGGTTTCCCTAATTTGAAATTTAGTTTAACTGGTGTTAGAACAGATAATGTTTTGGACATATTTGGGAAGATTAGTAAGGTTTTGAAACAAAAACTTTCATGGATGTAAAAACCTATTCCATGAGGATACTCTAATGTGTGGGATAAATTTATTAAATGAGTCCACCATCCATTAGTGAGAATACTAATCCATGTGAAACATAGTTTTGAATTATGTCATTAGATAATATATTCATAGTTTTGGAATGTGATGAAAAAGAAAAGGTTACACTTGAAGTGTATTCTCTTCGAGATGATGCGATCAGTGGTGGTATTTCATGAAAAATATAAATGAAGAAGAGGAGATAGAACTCATGGAACTGAATGAGTTAAAAGATAAATTCACGGATAAATACTTCCCACATGATAGACAAATTGAGATGAGGAGAAGGATTGTTATATTAATGAAAAAGGAGGAAGAAAGTGTTGTATGGTATGAAGCTACCATTAAAAGGTTAGAAATTCTTATTATTGATTTCATAGACCACATGAAATAAAATAATGCCCATTTCATTGATGGTTTTAAGATATGTCTCCGAAGGGAACTTGTGTCTCAGTCATTTTCTGCATATGATGAAATAGTTTTATGTTCTATCAAGACATAGAAATAATTCTCCATGTATTATGGAATCAGAGACAAGAAATAGAGGAAGTAGATAGTCGAGAAAAATGTTTATTAATCAGAAAATAAAATATATTGAGTTTCTCAATGGCTAAAATTCATTAATATTTTCCTTTAGAAATATATTCCTAGGCTGGTTTGACATTGGTAGGGAAAAAAATTCCTGAGAATCAAATAGTAGGAGGATTATTAAGTGGCCACATTGTAGGATCGAAATAATGACATATATGCTCAATATACAAGAGGTGGGATGAATTGTATACATTAAAAATTTCCTTAAAGAAGGAAAGATATAAGTTTAACAATGGTAAACTAAGAAAATTCACAACACCTCTAACAAAAATTGAAATATTGGGAAAAAGTATGAAGTTACAAAGTTCTAGTTCTATACACTTTCTTAAATCTAGAAAGTGATTCCGAAAAACTAGTTCCAGAAATATGGATTTGGAAAATGAAACTTAACCAAAGTTTACAATATGAGATTCTACCTTAAAGTGTATAAAATCTAACTGAATCAGAGTACACAAGTGTAAGGAAGTATAAGATTTTTTTACATTCTTAAACATAAAAAATTCAACGGAAAAGATAAACTTGTAACAAAAACAAGTAACAAGATATAAATCTTCTAACCCAAAGAGAAGGGTATCCAAAAACCTTGGATAAAGGTCCATTGATTTATACTTTCAAGAAATTATGCCTTACCCACACCTGAGTAAGACCTCGATACGAAGATCGAAGTATCTGTCTTGCTATCCCCGCGAGCCCTCAACTTTAAGGTAGTTAGAACCTCTGTCTTCCTCAGTAAGGAAGTCTTCGAACTTCAAGATAGTCGGAACTTATGTCTTCCTATCCACAGAAGCCCTCAAATGTAATCACCAACATTCAGAGTCGCATGAAGCAATTTGAATGAGCAGTTCAGTACGCACAAGGCATGAAAATCCTCTCTCTCTTGAAGTTACCTTGAAAGCATGTGGTCACTAGAGTGATCAACTTCTTATTGAGCTCCTTATCATGAGCTTATATTTATAGGCTCGATATCAACAGTCTGTTACCTCCTCCAATGGTCATATTTTCCTTAAATTTCGGAGGGACCTATACATGTTTCAGTCAACCAATGGTTAGTTAAAAATAGAATGGACGACATCATTTTATAACAAAACATGTGTAATTAAAAGCACTACATCATTTTATAACAAACATAACAAATCTGAGTTTAATTAAAATGTTCAGAGTCTAACCAAAAATTATATTCGGAGTCTATATTACAAGGATATTTGGATTCTGATTATTAGAAGAATTCGGAGTCGAATTTCATAAAAGTTTATATCTGTAATTATTAATCAGAATTCACAACCCAAATTCATAATGAAAATTCTACACTGAAATTCGTAATGAGAATTATTCAGAGAATTAATAATGAGAATTCATCACAGAATTCATAATGAGAATTCATCATATAATTACTAATGAGAATTTATCACAGAATTCGTAATGAGAATTTTTTATCAGAATTCATAATGAGTATTCTACATTAGAATTCGTAATGGGAATTCATCATCAAAATTCATAATGAGTATTCTGTATTAGAATTCATAATGGGAATTATTCATCAGAATTTGTAATGAGAATTAATTATAGAATTTGTAATGAGAATTCATTATAGAATTCGTAATGAGAATTCATTACAAAATTCGGAATGAGAATTCGAATCCTGTAACAGAATTCTTTATATTTAAGTATTGTATGATTCCAAGAATATAGATATGAATCTGATTTTTATACATAAGAAAAATGTTTGTATAAAAAATGAAAACTAGAAAGTGGTAAATTTCCTTATAGAAGTAAAATAGGGGTAAAAACATATTTTCTTAAAGATAAGGTGTTTGTGATTCTCAAAACAATAAGGAATGGAAAATTCATAAGTAAAACCATATTTACTCAAAAATCACCTCCTTTTTGGAAAGAACAAATATCCCTACGAAAAAGGATATAAGATCTTAGAATAAATTTATAGACATTGAAATTAAATCTTATCTCCCTTTTTTTATGAATGATAGTGAATACGACTAACTCCCCCTTTGGAATTGGAACTCTAAGGATCGTATTCAAGATTTCCGGAATGGAATTTTCATTATCATAAGAATGAAAAACCTCGTAATGAGAAGCTCCCCCTTAGATAAGCTCCCCCTTAGTTAGGGATAGTTCTCCTTTATTTAGAAATTTTTATTCTCCCTTTTAGATTCATCCTTCCCCCCATTTTGAGTAATTTTTCCTTCTCCCCCTTTGGGATTGTTAAAAATAATTGAGGGAATGAAAAGATAATAAAGTACCTGAAATATTAGTTCATGAAACCAACCAAAATACAGGTAACCAAAATATCATTACTATTGGAAAGAACTTGTACAAGGAAAACAGTACAAAAAATGATCAGAGTGTTCTATTTTGTTTCCTTTTCCTTGGGCATAATCATTTTGACAATATTATTCATCTTCTTCAATTTTTTGTGGTCCTCCTCCACTTTCTTTTCTAAATAAATGATTCATACATAATGAGCCTCCATATCCACTGCCTGAGCTTTAAGAGATTCATCTTGCTTAACAACCATTCCTTATAACTGAGTCTAAGGATCCCTTTCTTCCTTGTAGTATTGGACAAGAGAACATAGCTTACAATTCAGATCTTTGACCTCCTGCATCCGAACATCCCACTCAAGAATTAAATTCTTCTCAAATGAATTTGTACGATCCTTGAATTTAGAGTCTTCAGTATCAAAAGCATCTTTAACATCTACATGGAATTGATCAAGGTATGCAATCTCTTGAACAACGTTCTTAGACCATGTGGTTATCTTGTTACAAGAAAATCAATGGGAATCATAATTGTTAAGAATATTTTTTTGATTAGCCTCAAGCTTAGCACACCTATCCATCACCATGGATACATAGTCATAAATTTTATTTATGCAATGCTGAATCATCTGGCATCTTGATTCTATTGCTGGAAAAATTGGAATTATGTCCACCATCTTCTTTAGGGAATGTTCAACAAAGTCATGTCAAAAAACAAATGACTCTGAATCTGATATTCTTGTTGGAGATGATTCTTCCACTCATTGTGTCAGCTTCCTTTTGGATGATCCTCCATCTTCTTTCCTTCTTATAATATCTTTCGTTGGAGTGTCAACAACCACTTACTTACCTTTATTATCTTTAGAAATGGTTTGTTCATCAAGAGATTCTTGCTCACTTTCTGAAAGTTGTAAAATCTCATCTTCATCGACTTTCTCCTTTTCTTCTCTAGCATCAATATCCTGTGGGTGTATAAAGTCATGATTGTGACTTTCTTCCTCAGACGACTTGTTCACTTCCTCTTCACCTTTCTCATCAGCTCTAGGTGTTGGAATTTTTGAGGATCCATCTTGGGATGTCTGGAGTGAAAATTTCTCGGATGTACTATCCTTCCCATGATATTCTTCAACGAGTTTTTTTACATCACCAGAGCCACCACTACTCTCTTCTTGCTGGATTTCTTCCACAACTTGCTGAACTCTAACCATCAATTCCTTATCAACGTTCTTATTTTTAGAATTCTCCAGAGTCATCTTACCCGGAGTTTCAAGAAAATCATAAACCAAAAAGTATTTCAGGATGATTAAATTTTTAGATGCTACATAAGTGGCCTTTAGAAGAAATTGAAAAATCTATACATCTGACATCTTCTTTTTCAACTTCTTCTCTTTGGCTTTCTTTTCTAATTCATCAGCCGCTTTCTCTTTCGAGGCATTAGCCTCAGCAGAGTCCAATCCGAATTGAGGCTCCCCCTCTTTCATTTTTTCATTATCTTGCCTCCACTTGGAAACTACCTCATCTGGAAAAGACTTTTGTTTATTGGGTTTAGGGGTGTAGATAGAGTTTCCATGGACATAGGGGTTTTCTCAGCAACTTCCACTTCCATCAATTTCCTTTTCTTCCCAGCTTTCTTTTGATGGTTCTGGAGTTTGTTGATATTTTTGAGCTGCCTCAACCTCTTCCTCTGGTAAAAAACGAATTCTACGGGTTCAACAGAAAAGGACATCTTCATTCTCTTCAATGTATCATCACTAAAAAGAATTACCTTGCAATTTCTTACCTTTGAAGTGAAAGAAACTTTAAATTAATCAAGACACCTGATAATAAGCTTGGAAAGCATGGCCGAATACATTATAAATTGATCTTTCAGATTCCCTTCTTTAAAATTTTTAACTATTATAAAAAAATGCCTCATCAAATTTAACTTCTTTAGATTTACCAGGAAATCTAGGATATATATATCACTCTTCTTGAGATTATCCTTATCACCGCTTCTAGGTATGAAAAAACATTGTTCCCAGAGCTGTTGAATCCGATTATTCAAAGAGAGATGAGAAATCTTACGAGTCTTAACCTCTTTAAGACCAAGGAATTCCTTATCCTTGACTTTATTGATACTTCCTTACTCATTCAGAAGCTTATGTGAACAAAACTCAGATTCACCTTCATATGATAAACCCACAAAGCTCACAGCCTTGGTGTAAGAAATCTTGTAAGTCTTACCATCGCATTTAAAAGTGATTTTTTCTCTGTTATCTACTTCATAGACGGAAACAAACTCATAGAATTATATAAGAAAATCTGTAAAAACCGGATCCTAATTTGCTGGTTTTGATAAACATACATCTTCCCAGTCATTGAGTTTGATTTTATTAGATATAAGAGAATCATACTTGTAGAAATTCGTATGAACCATCCTCTCCCTGTAAATTAACCACATAGAAATGGGCTTCGCAGTTGAAATATCTTGAGAAGTGGCTTTTATAGACATATGGAACTGAACACTTTTGAAGAAATTTGAACGAAATTGGGAAGGATCCAAGTGGCCTTATGTATGAAGGACAGAGCTTCCAGATGAAAATGCTTGATATCCGATGTGGGACAACCCTCGAGGGTCCCCTTTATATAGGCATTGAGGCGACAGTTCAACTTCCATGGTTGATTTAATAGTTGAGAAACATTGAGATTTGATCTGACAATTGAGAAACCATCCACAAGGAAAACATGACTCCGATCTTTTGAGGTTTTAAGAAAAAAATTTGGATTTCAGAAAACCAGATCAGGAAAACTTAAAAACACATAAGAAAATAGCAGCATGTAAATTATGATTACCAAGAATTATGTAAGGAAATCGTACCTTTCAGATTGTCTAGAAAGGTTGTTCGTAATAGGCGATTTTCTTCTTGATGAAAATTTGACTACGAAAATATTAGTTTGAAAAACTCAGTACAAAAAACATGAGTACGAAAAATTTCATTACAAAAAAATCTCAGTTTGAAAATTTCATTACGAAAATTCTCAGTATGCAAATATCATTACGAAAGTTCTTGTACGAAAATTTTATTACAAAAGTTTCAGTATGAAAATTTCATTACAAAAGTTTCAGTATGAAAATTTCATTAAGCAAGTTTTAGTACGGAAACTTCATTACGAAACTTTCAGTACGGAAATTTTATTACGAAAGTTTCAGTACGGAATTTTCATTACGAAATTTTCTGTACAAAAATTTCATTACAAAAGTTTCAATATGAAACATTCATTACAAAAGTTTCAGTATGAAAATTTCATTATGAAAATTTCAGTAAAAAAATTTCATTATGATAATTTCATTACGAAAGTTTCAGTACGAAAATTATATTATGAAAATTTCAGTAAGAAAATTTCATTATGAAAGTTTCAGTACAAAAATATCATTATGAAAATTTCAGTATGAAAATTTCATTATGAATGTTTCAGTATGAAAATTACACTACAAACAAATTTTGAAATCCCATTACGAAAAAAGAAATTTTTGAAAATCCCATTCCGAAAATTTTTCAAAAACTCCTTACCAATTTTTCTTGAAAAGTCCACTACGAAATTTTTTGAAAAGATAACAAAAAAATGTACCCCTTATAAAAAAAAGTGCTTATTACGGTAAGGAGATTGTTTCAGTAGGAAGTTAATGATGAATGATTAGCTTACAGTTATCCTTCCTAACTTCTGTTTAATGTATTCAAATATATCGGAAGGTAATGATTTTGTTTAAATATCAGCAAGTTGATCTTGCATTCTGATAAACTGAAGAATGATATATCTTTTTTTGTGTCATTCCTAATAAATTGATGCATAATATCTACATGATTTGCACGGGAGTGATGTGTAGGGTTTTTACTAAGGGAAATGGAACTTGTGTTATCACACAAAATTTGAGTCATAGTAAAACTCAAGCCATAATCTGTAACTGTGTGTCGCATCCACAACACTTGAGCACAACAACTTCCAGCTGCTATATATTTAGCTTCAACAGTGGAAATTTCTACTGAGTGTTGCTTCTTTCATGACCAAGAAACTATCGAATCTCCTAAGAATTGAAAAGTTCCGGATGTACTTTTTCTATCCATTCTACACCCACCAAAGTCAGTATCTAAAAAAATCTTGAAGATAAGATCATTTCCAGAAGTATAAAATAATCCTTGATCCATGTTTCCATTTAATTAGTGAAAAATTCTTTTCACTACCTTTAAATGAGATTCCTTGGGATTGGATTGATATCTTACACATAAGAATACTGAAAACATTAAGTCTGGATGACTATCTGTGATGTATAGTAGGCTTCCTTTCATACCTCTAAAATATGTTTGGTCAACTGTTTTCACGGCTTCATCAATATCAAGTGTGTTTGTGGTACCAATGGGAATTATCATACTTTTAGTGTTGTCATATCCATACTTTTTAAGAATATATTTAATATACTCATGTTGAGATATATAGATTCCTTCTGGTTTTTTAGAAATTTGAAAACCAAGGAAAAATTTTAACTATCCCATCATACTCATTTCCAACTCAAATTTCATTAGATTTGCAAAGGAATCAGTTAATGATTGCAGAGTTGAACCAAATATGATGTCATCAACATATATTTGAACAATAAATACATTTTTCTTATCTTTCTTTTTAAAAAGGGTTGGATATGCATTTCCCTTAACATAGTTATTTTGAAGAAAAAAACGTGTTAGTTTATCATACCAGGCTCGAGGGGATTGTTTAAGTCCATACAAAGATTTGGTAAGTCTAAAAACATGATTAGGATGTCTTTTGTCTTCAAATCTAGGAGGTTGTTCAACAAATACTTCCTATTGGACATAACCATTAAGAAAAGCACATTTCACATCCATTTGAAAAAGATTAAAATTGAATAATTTTGCAAAGAAAAGTAAGAAATGAATAGATTCTTCTCTAGCTACTAGACCATAGGTTTCTTCATAGTCTATTCCCTCTTTTTGATTATAGAATTTAGCAACTAGTCTAGATTTATTTCTAAAAATGACTCCATTTTCATCACACTTATTTCTAAAGACCCGCTTTACTCCAATAACAGATGTTTCATTAGGTCTTTCAACCAATTTCTAGACATTATTCCTTTCAAATTCATTTATGTCACGACCCGTCCTCGGGGCCCGTGCCGTGACTACCCCAAGCCCGCCTTCCATAGGCCAGGGGCTGGCGACTAGCACCAAAGGCGTAAATCCCGATAACAGGGAAGGCATTGCCTTTATAAGTAACAACCACCACAGAGTCAGCAAGCGGAAAGTAACTACAAGTGCAGAAAAGTAAAGGGGGCCGGAAATACAAGCCCAACTGTAAAGTACAACTCGAAAGGGAAAAACAGCAGCTGGAAGAACGAAGCGGCTCCTGGGTCGTCCGCCTCGATTCCTACCTGAAGGGTAGGTACAGATGGCTCAGCTCCTGGATCGTCCACCACGGATCCTACCTGAAGGGTAGGTACAGATAGCTCCTCTACTCCACAGGTCCTGTCGTCTACTCCGGGTACGTCCGCCCAGTGGTCCACCTCCGGGTACCGACCTGCTCCGCAAGTCTCAACTGCGATCTGCGCTGTCCGTCGTCTGCAACCAACACAACGAGGTGCGGGCATAGCCCGTGCAGGGGTGAGTATAAGCTACTCAGTAGGGACCCCGAGACCCTTAAGGTCTCACCAAATCCAACATTGATATCCACAAAGTAAAGGCAGCAATCACGAAGTAACATCAGACTCTACTTAGGTATACGCCCATACATATACCTAAGTCATCAAGTAACCCATCCAAACTCAAGGATACACAAAAATCATGAAATCAACGGATAACCATCACCCAGGTATATGCCCATACATGTACCTAAGTTATCAAGCGACCCATCTCAATCATGAGGAAACACAAAGGTCAAAGGTCTCAGCTCAAACCAGGATTTTCATTATCGAAACCGTAACTGCTGAAGAGCTCCGTCTCTAGAGTGTACAGTGGTCCTGTCACGACTCCGAGGCTGCCGCTCACTAACCTAGGACTGCTGAGGTACTCCTCCTGTCGAGTACTGCGGGTTTGCGGCCAACTACCGGGCGCTCCGTCCGCTGAGGGTCTGTCGCCAAATACCGGGCGCTACCCAGATAGCCTGCTGAGGTACTCCTCCTGTCGAGTACCGCGGGTCTGCTGCCAACTACCAGGCGCTCCGTCCGCCGTGGGTCTGCCGCCAAATACCGGGCGCTCCGTCCACTGGGCTAGTCGACTCACTCCATGTCGAGTCGGTCAAGCAGTCGTCAGGTCTCAGCCGGCTACACGGTCTCCGTACTCTGCACGCTCGTCTCCACCGTTGCGGGTCTGTCGCTACAACCAAGCACTCACACTCCGTAGAGTATCGCGGGTCCGCCGCTACAACCAAGCGCTCCACCGCCAAGGATCTGCTGCTGCATCTAAGCGCACCACTACTGTCAAGTACCACGGGTCCGCTCCACGAGCTACTGGTCGATACTCCAAGTATCACAAGGTCCCGCGAAGAAGTGTCTCAAAGAACCGTCTCGTCACAGGGGTCTCAACGCAACAGACGGCGCGTCGATCGGACGCCCGGTCTGTGAGTTATTAGCCTTTTCGTCCCAGGGGACCGGTTGGTTTCGTGAGCGAAACCAAACCCGGCCGTATCTCAACTGTACCCCGAACTCCCATAGGGTAAACTCAAAGGGACCGTTACTCAACGTAACCATCAACGCCGCTGACGGCTCGTCAAGCGGACGTCCTGTCTGAAAGATATCAGCTTTCCCGTTCCAGGGGCCCGGTTGGATTTCGGGTACAATCCAACCCGGCCATACTCCGACTGTATCCAAAACTCGGGCGGAGTATGTCAAAAGTTCCGTCTCATCAAGAGAAAGTCAACGAAACCGACGGCGCGTCAATCGGACACCCGGTCTGTTAGTTATTGGCATTTTTCGTCTCCGGGGCCCGGTTGGTTTTTAAGGAAAAACCAACCCGACCGTACTCCACCTGCGTCCAAACCTCGGACGGAGTATGCCAAAAGATCCGATTCACTAAGAGGAACACAACGCGACTGACGGCGCGTCAATCGGACGTTCGTGGCTCAAGATATGAGCGTTTCCGCTCCGAAGGCCCTGTTGGTTTCGTGAACGAACCAACCCGGCCGAACTCAAAGTAACCCGAAACCTTGAGTGCGATATACCGAAACGACCGTCTCGATCCAAGGATCGCGTTGCCGCTGACGGTTCGTCAATCGGAGGTCCCAGGCCCAAGATATGGGCGAAAGACCGTAGAGGGCCCGAAACGGGGGTACTGGGCCCGGGGCGACCCGGCCCGAACCCCCCCTGGGGTCGGCCGAACCGGGTCGGCCCGAACCGGGTCGGCCCGACCCGGCCCGGACCGGCTCGGCCGGGTCCGGTCCGGCCTGGGCGCGGCCCGGCCGACCGGACCGGCCGGCTCGGCCTCGGGCGAGCGGCCGAGGGAGTTGCTGGCGCCGCGGGTTGAACCCGCGGCTTGAGGGAAACCGCGGCCCCGCGGGGGGCCGCCTGTCACGCGGACGCGGCCGGGCCGCCGCGTCCGTCCCGGTTCCGCGCGGCCGCGGAACCGGCCGCCGTTGCCGCCGCGGCTTCAGCCGCGGCGGGCTTCCTCCACGGCGGCGCGCCGGCCGCCGCCGCCTCCGGTCGCCGGCGCCGCCGCGCCGGCGACCCGCGCCGCCGCCTCCTTCCGCGGGCCGCCGGAGATGCTCCGGTGGCCCGATTTCTTTCCCGTCTGCGCCGATGCTCCTCCCGGGGGACGATCTTCACTGCGGAGCCAACAAATTGCCCTTGCCGCACGGTTTGTCGACGTCCGCCAAATCCGCACAACAGAAACAGATCGGCGGAGGGTTGCCGGGTCTTGTTCGTTAGACCCGCACCCTCCGCGTTAGCCATAAATCACGGGAGGAATAATCAACAACAATTTTTAAATAAATTAAAAATTGTTTCGATCGGGTTCTTTATTTAAAAAGAATAATCACGGGAAAAAGAATCACAATCAAATCCCTACCTTGATGATCGTCGAGCGCGGGCGTTCTTCGCGGAAGAGATCGTCGCGGAAGAGATCGATCGTCGCGTCGTCGCGGGAAGGTGTCGCGTCGTCGCGGAAACCGGCGTTGAGCCGGCGAGCTCAACAAATCAAGAACAACAGATTTAAATTATTAATATTTAAATCTGTGTTTCGTTTAAAACCAAAGAAAAGAACTTGAGAGGAAATCCGAAATCACTCACCTCGAATGGTCGGTGATCGGAGATCGGAGATCGGAAGAACGTCTCGGGCGAAAGCGTCGTCGACTTCCGGGTTCGGCGTTCTTCGCGTTCTTCGCGTTCTTCGCGTTCTTCGCGTTCTTCGCGGAGAGGGTGGAGGAACGAAGATTCTCTCAAATCCTTTCCAAGGATTTTTATGTTGGTCTTAATTTATAAACATGCCAACACGAAACCGGTTAAGAAACGATCCATCAATTCGTTGAATTAATTCAACGAAAGAAACGACCCATTTAATTCACGAAGAAACAGTCCATTTAATTCACGAAATAAACCACCCAATTAAATGGTCTGTTAAGAATTAAAGAAAACGCGTCGGTTGACTTTTCAGTTACTTTGACGGGTTTTCGCGGGTGCGTTACTTAGCGAAAGAAACGGCGGGGCTCGTGCGGGCCCCACCTCACAAATATCCTACCAAGGGGTAGGATATTTCTGGATAGCATCCTATCCAGTTCAACTCAGTTCAAGCCGCCTTTAAGTGGCTTCAAGTGGCTTCCAAGTGGCTTAAGCGAAATAAAATAAAGTTGTCGCAAAATTATTTTATTTCTTAACTTTAAGCCCGAAAATTAAAAACCACATCCGAGCAAACGCAACTCCGGAAGAGGCGTTTCTAAGCGAATACTGGCGCTGCGATTTCATCGGTGCCCTCAGAATTCGATTCCGGGCACCGGTTCAAAAGTTAGAAAAACCCGCTCGTCCGTTCACTGAACGTACCCGAGCCAAAACTTCGGCAAATGATTCCGGGCACACCGGGCCTCGGAATCAGGTGCCGTCAGAAACTGCGTTCTTGTAAAATTCCAAAGAAAATTAAGAAAAAAATTTCCTTGAAATTTACGGGTCTTTACATTACTCCCACCACAGGGCTTTACGTCCCCGTAAAGCTTCACCACAACCTTAGGGAAACAAAGCGGTACTGAGCACGCATCAGAGCCTTCCGATCCCATGTGCTCACCTGGAGATTCCCGTGCCGCCATCTGTTGCGCACAAGAGGAATCGATCGCCCATGTAGGA
Source organism: Viscum album (assembly GCA_963277665.1). NCBI lineage: Eukaryota > Viridiplantae > Streptophyta > Magnoliopsida > Santalales > Viscaceae > Viscum > Viscum album. The sequence goes on from OY728127.1 coordinate 2,023,853,098, forward strand.
CCCGCTCCTGTCGATCCTCTATCTCCACCGGGACCTCCGTATAAGACACTCATCGCCACTGTCTAGCTCCTCATGGTCGAAGATATGCGAAGGGGGTCGAGCACGTATCTCCTCAGCTGGGATACGTGGAAGACGTCGTGCACCCGGTGCAACTGAGGTGGCAGAGCCAGGCGATAAGCCACCTCGCCAACTCTGCTGAGGACCTGGAAAGGCCCGATGAAGCGGGGAGACAACTTGCCGCCTTGGCCAAAACTCTGTTTACCACGTCGAGGTGAGACCCGCAAGAAGACGTGGTCACCCTCCTCGAACTCTAGTGGCCTCCGCCTCCTGTCAGTGTAAGACTTCTGCCGGCTCTGTGTTGTCCTCATCCGCTCCTGGATGACGTGGACCTCTTCTGACGTGGCCCGGACCATCTCTGGTCCCACATGAGCTGCGAGATTTCTTCTTTGCCGAAAAGAGAAACCTGGTCTCATCCCCTGGATGAACCACATTCTTTGCCTAAAACAGTCAATCCTAACATGGATGATACTAATCCATACCAAGGATGACGTCGTAAGGCCTCGACGCTACTACTAAGAGATCCAACCGTTACTCTCGCCTCCAAGGGTTGAGTCACACTGTCGGCATCAGTGTGTGGTAACTGGTCTCCTCCAGTAGATGTCTCACAAGTGAGGGTCAAGTCAACAGTCAACTGGAACCTCTTAGTAACATCACAAAAGAGGACAGGAATGAAAACATCTCAAAGGATGCGTCTTTTATTATTGCAGCTCATAATACAAGACGCTACACAAAAGCAACATCAACAAGGAACTAGAAGTACAAGAGACGTATCCACTAGTTCTGCTCCTGTCCACCTGCTCCAAGAGTTCTACTGTTGCTCAAGCATTTGTCGTCGCCTCTTTCTCGGTGGCTCCCTCAAAGCCTGCGGATCGGGAGTCGGACAGTCACGTGCCAGATGACCCTTTCCGCGACATGAGTAACACAACCTGCTCCTTGCACGGCTAGCTCCGTTCCCACTCCGGGTGCCCTGCACCACCGGTCGTAAAACCCGAGACCGTCTAACTGCTGGTCTGGTCTTTCTGGGCCTCAGCATCATCTGTCTACTGCCCACAGATGACTCGGCTTCTGATCGAGAAACACGTGGCAAAGGCAGCAGCTCCTGATCACGCTCAGGGTGTAGAGCTACTGGCACAAACTCCACCCTGAAGAAGGTCTCAAAGTCTTCCCATGCGAAGTCCATCTCATCGCAAAACTGAAACAAGTGGCTCCACCACCTACCTGCTGCTGCCTGAAGGAGGCTGGTAGCAAAGATCACCATGAAGTCTGCCGGCGTCCCCACTAGCCTGAAGACTCCCACCACGGCCTCCAGCCAATCCTCAGCCGCCTGCGGGTCCATCTCTCCCCCGAACCTGGGTGGCCTCTGGCGCTGGAACTCATGCAGCGCGCGCAAGTAGCGGGCATCGCCTACTGCTGGGGCTGGTGGCATCGGTGGCCCAACGTATGGTAGTACCGCTGGTGCCTCCGCTGGTGCCTCAACTGCAAGAGGGCCCTGTACCGAAGCCTCGTCGCTCGTCAGACTGTCAGCACGCTCATCCCTCCGGGCTCTAGCTGGTCGTCCGAGAAAAGACATCCTGAAAGAAACAACGTAACACGATCAAACGATTATACCTGGTGAGCTGACCTGGTTTGAGCTGTTTTAAGGGGGGAAACCTTTGAAAACACACACGCAATCAGTGTTTTCGCGCACAAAGTCGGAAATCAGTTGTCAGGGTCCTGGTGTATGGATACGTCGGCCGCCCGCACCAACACTGGACTCCCTGAACTGAAAACCACACTCGGTACCCTTAACACTATTGCTTCACATAGAAAGAAAAGACGATCAGAGTCTGCGGTAGAACCGACCGCCTCTGATACCAATTTGTCACGACCCGTCCTCGGGGCCCGTGCCGTGACTACCCCAAGCCCGCCTTCCATAGGCCAGGGGCTGGCGACTAGCACCAAAGGCGTAAATCCCGATAACAGGGAAGGCATTGCCTTTATAAGTAACAACCACCACAGAGTCAGCAAGCGGAAAGTAACTACAAGTGCAGAAAAGTAAAGGGGGCCGGAAATACAAGCCCAACTGTAAAGTACAACTCGAAAGGGAAAAACAGCAGCTGGAAGAACGAAGCGGCTCCTGGGTCGTCCGCCTCGATTCCTACCTGAAGGGTAGGTACAGATGGCTCAGCTCCTGGATCGTCCACCACGGATCCTACCTGAAGGGTAGGTACAGATAGCTCCTCTACTCCACAGGTCCTGTCGTCTACTCCGGGTACGTCCGCCCAGTGGTCCACCTCCGGGTACCGACCTGCTCCGCAAGTCTCAACTGCGATCTGCGCTGTCCGTCGTCTGCAACCAACACAACGAGGTGCGGGCATAGCCCGTGCAGGGGTGAGTATAAGCTACTCAGTAGGGACCCCGAGACCCTTAAGGTCTCACCAAATCCAACATTGATATCCACAAAGTAAAGGCAGCAATCACGAAGTAACATCAGACTCTACTTAGGTATACGCCCATACATATACCTAAGTCATCAAGTAACCCATCCAAACTCAAGGATACACAAAAATCATGAAATCAACGGATAACCATCACCCAGGTATATGCCCATACATGTACCTAAGTTATCAAGCGACCCATCTCAATCATGAGGAAACACAAAGGTCAAAGGTCTCAGCTCAAACCAGGATTTTCATTATCGAAACCGTAACTGCTGAAGAGCTCCGTCTCTAGAGTGTACAGTGGTCCTGTCACGACTCCGAGGCTGCCGCTCACTAACCTAGGACTGCTGAGGTACTCCTCCTGTCGAGTACTGCGGGTTTGCGGCCAACTACCGGGCGCTCCGTCCGCTGAGGGTCTGTCGCCAAATACCGGGCGCTACCCAGATAGCCTGCTGAGGTACTCCTCCTGTCGAGTACCGCGGGTCTGCTGCCAACTACCAGGCGCTCCGTCCGCCGTGGGTCTGCCGCCAAATACCGGGCGCTCCGTCCACTGGGCTAGTCGACTCACTCCATGTCGAGTCGGTCAAGCAGTCGTCAGGTCTCAGCCGGCTACACGGTCTCCGTACTCTGCACGCTCGTCTCCACCGTTGCGGGTCTGTCGCTACAACCAAGCACTCACACTCCGTAGAGTATCGCGGGTCCGCCGCTACAACCAAGCGCTCCACCGCCAAGGATCTGCTGCTGCATCTAAGCGCACCACTACTGTCAAGTACCACGGGTCCGCTCCACGAGCTACTGGTCGATACTCCAAGTATCACAAGGTCCCGCGAAGAAGTGTCTCAAAGAACCGTCTCGTCACAGGGGTCTCAACGCAACAGACGGCGCGTCGATCGGACGCCCGGTCTGTGAGTTATTAGCCTTTTCGTCCCAGGGGACCGGTTGGTTTCGTGAGCGAAACCAAACCCGGCCGTATCTCAACTGTACCCCGAACTCCCATAGGGTAAACTCAAAGGGACCGTTACTCAACGTAACCATCAACGCCGCTGACGGCTCGTCAAGCGGACGTCCTGTCTGAAAGATATCAGCTTTCCCGTTCCAGGGGCCCGGTTGGATTTCGGGTACAATCCAACCCGGCCATACTCCGACTGTATCCAAAACTCGGGCGGAGTATGTCAAAAGTTCCGTCTCATCAAGAGAAAGTCAACGAAACCGACGGCGCGTCAATCGGACACCCGGTCTGTTAGTTATTGGCATTTTTCGTCTCCGGGGCCCGGTTGGTTTTTAAGGAAAAACCAACCCGACCGTACTCCACCTGCGTCCAAACCTCGGACGGAGTATGCCAAAAGATCCGATTCACTAAGAGGAACACAACGCGACTGACGGCGCGTCAATCGGACGTTCGTGGCTCAAGATATGAGCGTTTCCGCTCCGAAGGCCCTGTTGGTTTCGTGAACGAACCAACCCGGCCGAACTCAAAGTAACCCGAAACCTTGAGTGCGATATACCGAAACGACCGTCTCGATCCAAGGATCGCGTTGCCGCTGACGGTTCGTCAATCGGAGGTCCCAGGCCCAAGATATGGGCGAAAGACCGTAGAGGGCCCGAAACGGGGGTACTGGGCCCGGGGCGACCCGGCCCGAACCCCCCCTGGGGTCGGCCGAACCGGGTCGGCCCGAACCGGGTCGGCCCGACCCGGCCCGGACCGGCTCGGCCGGGTCCGGTCCGGCCTGGGCGCGGCCCGGCCGACCGGACCGGCCGGCTCGGCCTCGGGCGAGCGGCCGAGGGAGTTGCTGGCGCCGCGGGTTGAACCCGCGGCTTGAGGGAAACCGCGGCCCCGCGGGGGGCCGCCTGTCACGCGGACGCGGCCGGGCCGCCGCGTCCGTCCCGGTTCCGCGCGGCCGCGGAACCGGCCGCCGTTGCCGCCGCGGCTTCAGCCGCGGCGGGCTTCCTCCACGGCGGCGCGCCGGCCGCCGCCGCCTCCGGTCGCCGGCGCCGCCGCGCCGGCGACCCGCGCCGCCGCCTCCTTCCGCGGGCCGCCGGAGATGCTCCGGTGGCCCGATTTCTTTCCCGTCTGCGCCGATGCTCCTCCCGGGGGACGATCTTCACTGCGGAGCCAACAAATTGCCCTTGCCGCACGGTTTGTCGACGTCCGCCAAATCCGCACAACAGAAACAGATCGGCGGAGGGTTGCCGGGTCTTGTTCGTTAGACCCGCACCCTCCGCGTTAGCCATAAATCACGGGAGGAATAATCAACAACAATTTTTAAATAAATTAAAAATTGTTTCGATCGGGTTCTTTATTTAAAAAGAATAATCACGGGAAAAAGAATCACAATCAAATCCCTACCTTGATGATCGTCGAGCGCGGGCGTTCTTCGCGGAAGAGATCGTCGCGGAAGAGATCGATCGTCGCGTCGTCGCGGGAAGGTGTCGCGTCGTCGCGGAAACCGGCGTTGAGCCGGCGAGCTCAACAAATCAAGAACAACAGATTTAAATTATTAATATTTAAATCTGTGTTTCGTTTAAAACCAAAGAAAAGAACTTGAGAGGAAATCCGAAATCACTCACCTCGAATGGTCGGTGATCGGAGATCGGAGATCGGAAGAACGTCTCGGGCGAAAGCGTCGTCGACTTCCGGGTTCGGCGTTCTTCGCGTTCTTCGCGTTCTTCGCGTTCTTCGCGTTCTTCGCGGAGAGGGTGGAGGAACGAAGATTCTCTCAAATCCTTTCCAAGGATTTTTATGTTGGTCTTAATTTATAAACATGCCAACACGAAACCGGTTAAGAAACGATCCATCAATTCGTTGAATTAATTCAACGAAAGAAACGACCCATTTAATTCACGAAGAAACAGTCCATTTAATTCACGAAATAAACCACCCAATTAAATGGTCTGTTAAGAATTAAAGAAAACGCGTCGGTTGACTTTTCAGTTACTTTGACGGGTTTTCGCGGGTGCGTTACTTAGCGAAAGAAACGGCGGGGCTCGTGCGGGCCCCACCTCACAAATATCCTACCAAGGGGTAGGATATTTCTGGATAGCATCCTATCCAGTTCAACTCAGTTCAAGCCGCCTTTAAGTGGCTTCAAGTGGCTTCCAAGTGGCTTAAGCGAAATAAAATAAAGTTGTCGCAAAATTATTTTATTTCTTAACTTTAAGCCCGAAAATTAAAAACCACATCCGAGCAAACGCAACTCCGGAAGAGGCGTTTCTAAGCGAATACTGGCGCTGCGATTTCATCGGTGCCCTCAGAATTCGATTCCGGGCACCGGTTCAAAAGTTAGAAAAACCCGCTCGTCCGTTCACTGAACGTACCCGAGCCAAAACTTCGGCAAATGATTCCGGGCACACCGGGCCTCGGAATCAGGTGCCGTCAGAAACTGCGTTCTTGTAAAATTCCAAAGAAAATTAAGAAAAAAATTTCCTTGAAATTTACGGGTCTTTACAATTTAGCTCATCGTTCATGGCTTTGATCCAATCATTATCACCTAAAGCATCATTAGTGCTTTTTGGTTATAATTTGGAAATAAATGCTAGATTTTCTACTTCATTCCTCAAGGAACTTCTAGTCCTTACAGGTTGATTTACATCACCAATGACACTATCACTGGGATGATTCTTAAGAAACACCTGACCTGGGTTTTGTAAAACCTGTTCATCAGCATAGGGTAGAAAGCCTTCTAGGGTAAATGTTTCAAAAATATTTTCTTGAACATTTTACTTATCAGAAGGATCTTCTTTCAAAGGTTGATAATCAGTTTTTGAAAACACATCCGAGGAAATAGGTTGGGATGGTTTAAAAAAAGGGTCAGACTCGTCAAATTTTACATGTACTGTTTCCTCAATAGTATATTTGTTTTTATTGAAAACTCTATAAGCCTTAGAAGTTTTAGAGTATCCTAATAAAATTCCTTCATCATATTTTGGTGTGAATTTTTGTAGATTATCTTTAGTATTCAGGATGAATACCTTGCAACCAAAATCCTTGAAGTTGGAAAGTCTAGGTTTTCTACTATTCCATAACTCAAAATGAGTTTTATTAAGAAAAGGTCTAATCAAAACTCGATTTACTTTATAACAAGCAGTACTTACAGCTTCAACCCAGAAATTTCTAGCTATAGAATATTCAATCAACATGGATCTATTTATCTCTTGAATAATTCTATTTCTTCTTTCAACTGCACCATTTTGTTGAGGAGTTCTAGGTGCTGAAAAGTTGTGAGTAATACATTTTCTACCACAAAATGTTTCAAAATCAGAATTTTGAAATTATCCTGCATGATCACTATGAATAGTTTTCAGTGGAAGGTTTTTCTCATTTTTAACTTGGGATCTAAAACATTTAAAATAACAAAAATCTTTAGACTTCTTTTCTAGAAAATAGACCCATGTAAATCTAGTGTAATCGTAAACTAGAACAAACACATGGTATTTGCCTCCAATGCTTCCAGTTTTTGTTGGACCAAAAAGATCCATGTTCCCCAACTATAACGCATCAGTTATTGATACTTCACCGATTTATTTAAAACTAGATTTATGTTGCTTTCCATATTGACAAGGATCACAAACTTTAGAAGAATAAAATATAAGCTCCGGTAGATCCTTAACTAATTTCTTCTTAGAGATTTTACATAAGTTTATAAAGTTACAGTGACCTAGTCTTATATTCCATAACCAAGAATGATCTTCCATTGTAGTTAGACATGGTAATTATTGGCTCCTTAGGTCTTCTAAGTTCAAAGTGTAAACATTCTCTTGCTTATGGGCAGAGAGAATAAACTCATCCTTGGAATTGTGTACTAAGCACTTATCATTCCTAAAATTCACATGGTATCCTTCATCACATAATTGACTTATGATAATGAGGTTTTTCTTAAGACCCTTAACAAACAAAACATTTGAAATCAATGTTTTACCAAGAAGAACAATATTACCTATACCAACAATTTCTCCCTGAGTGTTGTCTCCGAAGGTTAATTTTTCTCCTTCCGTCTTGATAATCTTTTCAAATAAGTTTTTGTTAACAGTCATATGCCATGAAGATCCACTATCCATATACCAAGTATTGATGTTGGTACTTTCCATATTTACCTAAAAAAAGAAACAAGTTAGGTTTTCGGAATCCAGACTTACTTGGATCCAAAATTGTTAGAAAATTTTTTTTGGGTATCCACATTTTCTTAGAAAAATATGCTTTATTAATCCCAAGATATTGAACTCTATTCAAGGAACAGTTTCTCTTCCAATTTCCACAACTTTGACACTTAATGAAAAAAGGGGATCTAGAAAGAACAAAATTTTTGTTTTTGAAAACTGGTTTTTGGTGAGTATAACCTCCTCTAGTAGAGTTTCCTTAAAGTTTAATTTGAGAATACATCGTGTAAAAACTTCCCTTCCCAAAGGTAAATTTTGCAAGTAGCTTCTTAAGAGAAAATATTTTAGATTTCAGTCTAATGACTAAATTCCTATCCTCAAGAATCATTTTCGTAGAGTTAGATTTTTCCTCAAAAATTTTCATCTCTAATATAGCATTCTTAAGATATTTAGAATGTTATTCCTTATCAGAATATTCTTTCTCAAGGTCATTAGAATGTTTTTCTAAAAGCTCTTCTCTGTCTCTAAGATTTGTAGTAATATCTGAAATCCCTTTTTTAATAATTTCTTCCCTAGTATTTTCCTTGTCTAATTTCTTAGAAATTTTAAAATTTTTTGCTTCAGTTAACTTGGAAAATCTAGATAATTCTTCATATGAAGGTTCTTAATTTTCTGATGATGAAGTATCTTCATTGGATGTACTATTTTTAGAATAGTAATTCTTATCGAGAGATAAATTTGTTAAATCCTCGGCAGAGCGTACCTTGGACATAAGACATGTATCTAGAAAATAAGTATTAGCAATTAATCCCATATTTTTCTGAGCTGATGAATCATATTTCCAAGATTCAATTTCTAAAGATTCTCCACAGCTAGCACTCCATGTAGTATTAGCTTTGATACTTTTCTTAGTTTTATCACTGTAAAACTTCTTCCTGTTCCTTTCAGAATGCCTCTCTTTTCATTATTTCTTTTTAAGCATAGGGAAATCATGTCTTATGTGTCCACTTCTCTTGCATTCATATCATGTGACCTCTGAATCATTCTTAAATTTCATTTCCTTCTTCTTATACTTCGATTGTAATATTTTTGACCAGCTATCTTGTTCATTCTTCGAGAAATATTAGCTAAGTCGTTTTCTGAGACTACACTCTCACTAGATTTGTATTGGATAGTAACCTTCTTAGATTTGGATCTAGTTACTCTCTCAGGTTTCTTAGCTTTAATGTGATTTGATGTTGTAGTAAAAGCAACAGATTGATTCCCATTATTCTTTTTGATGTTGTCAGCATCTCTCTTCATCCTTGTTTCATATTGGAGAAGAGTTTCAAACAGCTCATCTAAGAAAATTTGAGTAAACTTCCTGTTCTCATCAATAGATGTTCTCTTTGATTCCCACTCATTGGGAATAATATCAATGATATTTTCAATAAGAGCTTCATCATCGGGACCTTTCTCTCCCATAGATTGTAAGCTATTCACGATAGTCATAAACCTTTGTTTCACTATACAAATCGGTTCGCCATAAGGACTGTTTAAACCATGATACTCATCTCTAAGCATAGCTCTTCTGGTCTCAATCACTTTGGATGTACCAAAATGTTTACCTTCAAGTTTCTTCCATATACAGTTAGCTGCTTCATAAGAAGAAATTTGGCTATATATATTCCAAGTCATTGAACATAGTAAAGTATTCCGTACCTTATAGTTTTATCGATAATGCGGCTTCTCTTGGTTTGTGAAAGTACTAACTTCCTTATCTAAAATTTGATAATATCCAGTAAGAATAAAAAAAATTCTACTCCATTATTGATAACAAAAGTCTTCATTCGATCTCTCCAATACTCATAATCATTGCCATCAAAAATTGGTGGTCTTGTGGGATTTATGTTGTCGATGGAACCAACATTGAATCCTTCCATCATAAAAAAATCATTCTACACAAAAACTTGTTAATAACAAAAGTTCATATGCATGGAGAATATTACTAAGCAAGAAAAATATAGAACAATGAAAAACTGATTAAGAAACACTTATATGTGAGTATAAGTATTTCAGAGACCTCTTCTGATACCAATTTTAGGATTGAAATAATGATTTAGATGCTCAATATACAAGAGGGGGTGAATTGTACACTTTAAAATTTTCCTTAAACAAGGAATGATATAAGTTTAAAAAAGTTAAACTAAGAGAATTTACAACACCTCTAACATAAATTGAAAGATTGGGACTGTAAAGACCCTGAAATTTCAAGGAAAATTTTTTCATAATGTTCTTTGGTATTTTACGAGTACGCTGTTTCTGATGGCACCTGGTTCTGAGGCCCGGTGTGCCCGAAATCATTTTTCGAAGAATAGCTCAGGTACGTTCAGTGAACGAACGAGCGGGTTTTCCTAACTTTTGAACCGGTGCTTGGAATCAAAATCTGAGGACACTGATGGAATTGCAGTGCCGATATTTATTTAGAAACACCTTTTTTGGAGTTGCGTTTTCTCAAGTGTGGCACTTAAATTTTCGGGTTAGGTAAAAGAATAAAATAAAATGGTGCAACCAATTTTATTTTATTTTAACCTAATCTAAGTGGTTGGAGTGAGACCCACTATATCCTACTCCACTAGGTAGGTTATTTGTGGGGTGGGCCCCACACGAGCCCCACCAATTCATTTCTTCAACCCCCTCCTTTAATTAAGTAATGCACCCGAACCCCCCCCCCCCCCTTTAATGAAAGTCAACCATTGCATTTATGTGGATTAATAAACACCACATTAATTGGGCAGTTTAAACATCCCAATTAATTCAATTAAATTGAATGATTCAATTTTTGAATTTCAAAACGTTTGGCTTGTGTGTTAATAAATTAAGACAAGTCTTATTTTAATAAAGGGGTTCGTTGTGCGAGAGGGCTTGGGAGAATTACCCGAAGCCTTGAACCTTTTTCTTCCTTGACGAAGAACATGAAGAATGTGAAGAATGCCGACCTCCAAAGAAGGTCGACAAAAACACTGGATCCTCGGAGATCGACGACGCGACACCGACGAATCAATTCTCCATGACGCGACGATCCTCTTTACACGACGAACCTTTGACATTTTCTTCGAGGTAGGGTATTATTTTCTTTTTGTTCGTGATTACCTTCATCGCTGATTATCATCATTAATTGAGCCACCTGATATCGCAATAATGAGAGGGGGTTGGACCGCACAAACACGACCGACCCTCCTCCCCCCTTGATTGTTGATTTGTTTGCGGCATGAATAAGGCAGCACGGCGCCGGTGCACCGTGTGGAAAATAATAAATATTGGGCAAAGAAGCGCGGTGTCGTCGCGCTGCGTCGTTGAAGTCGAACAAGCCGTGGTGCCGTCGCGCCACGCCGGTGAACCTGAAAGAGACCACGGCCGGAGTGGGGCCGAGGCGGAGGGTCGTGGCACCGTCGCGCCGCGCCGGACGGACCAAGGTCGCAGTAGATTAGAGAGTGGCGTCCGTCTTCCGGCCGTCAGCGCCGAAGCAGGAGGGTGGGACCGCGGGGTCCCGCGGCAGCAGCATGGCCGGCCAGCCGGGCCAGCTGGTCACCGAGAAAGCCGGGGGTCGTAACGTCCGGCTGGCCGACAGGAGCGGCCCCCCACATGGGGTATGCGGTTACACGAACAGGTGGGGGAAGCACCCCCCGCACCCCTTCTGCTCGGCCGTTACGGTCGGGCCGCCAGGTCAGGCTGCGCCATGCCCAAGTGGGCCATACCCGAACCCGGGTCGGGTCGCCCCAGTTCGGGCCAACCCAGGGGGTATCAGGTCGGGTCGGACCGGGCCCGAACCCCCTATTTTCGTGGACCTCTTCGGTCTTAAGACCATATCTTGGGCTATTGACCTCCGATCGACGCACCGATAGCTACGATGCAATCCCTGGATCAAGACGGTCGTTTTGGTATATGACACTCAATGTTTAGGAGAACTTTGGGTATGGCCAAGGATGGTTCGAACCCGAAACCAACCGGGTCCTCGGAGCGTAAACGCTTATAACTTGAGCTTCAGACGTCCGATTGACATGTCGTCGACTATTTTGGATTCATCTTGATGATACGGAACGTTTGGCATACTTAGAATGACTTTTGGACGTATTTGGATAGTGGACGGGTTGGGTTGAACCTGAAATCCAATCGGGCCCCTCGAACGGAAAAGCTGATAACTTTCAAACCGGACGTCCGTTTGACAAACCGTTAGCGGCGTTGGTGATCACGTTGGGAAACAGTCCCTATGGGTATACCCTATGAGAGTTCGGGGTACAGTTGTGATGCATTCGGGTTGGTTCTTACATAAAATCCATCAGGCCCCTGGGACGAAAAGGCTAATAATACACAGATCGGGCGTCCGATTGACGCGCGTTCTGTTGCTTTGAGACCCCTATGACGAGGAGGTCCTTTGAGATACTTCTTAGTGGGACTTGTGATACTTGGAGTATCGACAATATCTCGTAAAGAAGAACCTCACAAAGACGAGCTAGCAGAGTGCAGAGACCTAGTAGCTGACTGAGACTTGACGACTGTTGATCGATCGACTCGGAGTGATTCGGATAGCCCTATGGGGTGCGCTTGGTTGTAGTGGCAGACCCATGGCGGAGGTGCGCTTGGTTGTAGTGGCAGAACTGCAGTACTCGACAGAAGGAGTACCTCTGTAAGCTATGATGGGGTGAGCTTGGTTGTAATGGCAGACCCATGGTGGGATGCGCTTGGTTGCAGCGGCAGGCCCACAGTACTCGACAGGTGGATTACTTCAGCAATCCAAGGTTATTGGGATGTGCTTGGTTTGAGCGGTAGGCCCACTGTACTCGAAAAGGAGGAGTTCTCCAACATCCGTGGTTTCGTTTTCATGAATAAAATACTGGTTTAAGCTGAGTCTATGACCAATGTGTTTACCTCATGATTGAGATGGGTCACTTGATAACTTAGGTATATGTATGGGCATATATCTAAGTAGAGGTTATCCATTGATTTCATAACCATTGTGTTTCCTCATGATTGATATGGGTTACTGATGACTTAGATATAAGTAAGGGCTTATACCTAAGTAAGAGTTACCTGTTGAGTTTCTGCTTTGTGGTTATACTTGTTGGATTTAGAGATACCTTGATGGTCTCGGGGTCCCTACTGAGTATCATTATACTCACCCCTACACGGGCTATGCCCGCACCTCATTGTGTTGGATGCCGACGACGGACAGCGCTGATGGAGGCTGAGCGTTCGAGGACTGGGCGGTACCCGGAGGTAGATCTCATAACGAGTCGGTACCCGGAGGAGACAGACAGACAGACGATCAGACATGGAGTGTTGAGGAGGGCATCTGTACCTACCCTTCAAGTAGGATCCATGGTGGACGATCCAGGAGCTGCGTGTCTTCTTCCAGATTCTTGACTTTTCTATTGTACTTTAATTCTGTTGTAGTTGTACTTTTATTTGGGTTTGTATTCTAGCCCATTTACTTTTCAGCACTACTTTCATACTTAGTGTTTTACTTCTTCTTGTACTCTGTGGTGTTATGTTTACTTTAATAAAGGAAACACCTTCCCAGTTATCGGGAATTACGCCTTTGGTGCTAGTTTCCAGCTCCTGGCCTATAGAAGGCGGGCTTGGGGTAGTCACAGAACGGGCCCTGAGGATGGTCATGACAGGGAAAAAGTATGAAGTTACAAACTTCTAGTTCTATACACTTTTTTAAATTTGGAATTTGATTCTGAAAAATAGGTTCCGGAAATATGGATCCGGAAAATGAAACTTACCCAAAATTTACAATATGATATTCTACCTTAAAGCATATAGAATATAACTGAATCAGAGTATAAAAGTTTAAGGAAGTATAATATGTTTATACTTTCTTAAAAATACAAAATAGAGCTGAAAAGATAAACTTGTTAAAAACAAGTAACAAGATATAAATCTTTTAACCCAAAGATATGGGTATCCAACAACCTTGGATAATGGTACGTTGATTTATACATTCAAGAAAGTCTTTCTTACCCACACCCGGGGAAGCCCTCGATACAAAGATCGGAGTCTCTGTATTGCTACCCCCACAAGCCCTCAACTTCATGGTAGTTGGAACCTCTGTCTTCCTTAGCAAGGAAGCCCTCTAACTTTAAGGTAGTCGGCACCTCTATCTTCCTATCCCCGGAAGCCCTGAAATGTAATCACCAACATTCAGAGTCACATGAAGAAATATGAACGATTATTTTAGTATACACAAGGGATGAAAAGATTCTCTCTCTAGAAATCACCTTGAAATCATGTGGTCTCTAGAGTTATCAACATCTTATTGGGCTCTTTCAAATGAGATCCTATTTATAGGCTCGGTAGCAACAGTTGACTCCCTCCTCCAATGGTCATATTTTCCATAAATTTTAGAGGGACCTATACACGTGTCACTCAACCAACGGTTAGTTAAAAACAAAATGGACAACATCGTTTTATAAAAAAATATGTGTAACTGAAAGCACGACATCATTTTATACAAACTTAACAAATCGGTCTGTAAGAAAAAAGTTCGGAGTCTAACCAAAAATTATATTCAGAGTATATATTACAGGGATATTCGGATTCTATTTATCAAAAGAATTCGGAGATGAATTTCATAAAAGTTCGTATCCGTAGTTCGAAATCAGAATTCACAACCAAAATTCATAATGATAATTCTACACTGAAATTTGTAATGTGAATTCGTCAGAGAATTCATAATGATAATTCTTCATAAAATTTGTAATGAGAATTCATCACAGAATTTGTAATAAGAATTCATCACAGAATTCGTAATGAGAATTCATCAGAGAATTGGTAATGAGAATTCATCAAATAATTCGTAATGAGAATTCATCACAGAATTAGTAATGAGAATTCATCACAGAATTTGTAATGATAATTTGTCATCAGAATTCGTAATGAGTATTCTGTATTAGAATTCATAATGGGAATTTGTCATCAGAATTTGTAATGAGTACTCTGTATTAGAATTTTTAATGAGAATTCATCATTAGAATTAGTAATGAGAATTCATTATAGAATTCGTAATGAGAATTCATTATAGAATTCGTAATGAGAATTCATTACATAATTGTGAATGAGAATTTGGATCATGTAACAGAATTCTTAATATCTAAGTATTATACGATTCTAAGAATATAGATATGAATCTGATTTTTATACTTATGAAAAATGTTTATATGAACAATGAAAACAAAAAAAGGTAAATTTCCTTATAGAAGATAAACAGGGGTAAAAGCAGATTTTCTTAAAGATAAGGTGTTTGTGATTTTCAAAACAAGAAGGAATGGAAAATTCACAAGGAAAAACTTATTGAATCAACAGACATATGATTAAAAAATGAAAAAATTAGTACTGTATAAAAAATTATCTGAGATCATAATTGTAAAATTAATTGATTATTCCCTAGATTAATTATAAGATATATAAGGAAATTGGATTCCAGTTAGTTTAAATTACATTGGAAACTTGTAAAATTTTTAGAGTAGTTGGAGATGGAGTTTGCATAAGATTAATTGTTCTACTACAACAAGATGAAATATTTGTTTCTTTGAATGAGAATAGGTTATTACCCATCACAAATTATAATGGTAAGAAAATAATGTTTCTAGTTTTTTATAGGTGTCATAATAAGAAAAAAGGGGAATACCTTATGAGATCTATGATGTGTCATTAATGTGGTATTATGGGTAATTTAGAACATGATTTAAATTAAAAATACCGTTCCATTTGTATGGAAAACTATCATTAGAAGGTATTAAAGAGTTATAAATGCAGGGATATGGTTAATTATGCGTATATGTTTTTGAATAATAACACAAATGATGGGAAGAAGCTAGAGAATAACCAAAATGGTGTGGTGAAATCCATTGATTCTACATATACTAATTTTCAGATATCAAACAACATTATAATACTTATATATTCTTCTATTTAGATAAGTAATATTCCCTACTGAACTATAGTTTTACACATTCATTCATTTAAAATATATTTTATAGTGATTTAGAAATTTCATCTTTTGAAATAATTAATGAAATTATGCTAGAAATATCTGAGTAATGTATTATTAAAAAATGAATCTTCATGTTGTTGTAAGGGGAAATACATAACATGAAGACCTTATTTTTTTACCCTAGAATAGATTTATTATCTTATGGTTTTGTATGGGCTCTCCATTTCCTATAATAATATATATTTTAGTAAAAAGACAATTTTCATAATTAGTTACTATTTTAATCCATGAATTAATACATTCCAATGATAACATATCACAATGTTTTGAAACCATTAAATTATTTAAATGAAAGTTGTCATTCATATATTTTTAAATATAAGTAATCCCTTTGATTAATGATATTTTTATAGTAAAATAATACCTATATTTTTTTTCTTGATGTATTTCCCACTATTATACATTACCATGGAGATAAATATTCAATCAAGTTAGTTCTTGATTCTAAATCAAATTTAATACCCACCTATCTAATATCTCAAGTAAAATGATAAGAATTGAAAAATAAGGTGTAAGAGATTCTTGATAATGTTTTCATTCATCCAATAACATCACCAGGTGGTTAATCTATTTTTTAAAACAATAATGATGTTTCCACATGGATTATCATTTGTAATAGATAACTAAAAAAATATTTCAACTAATAATATATATGTGTTTCCAAATATCGGTGAATTGTATCTGTCACGACCCGTCCCCTGAGGCCCATACTGTGACTACCCCAATCCTTTCATCCAAATGCCAGGGGCTAGCGACTAGCACCAAAGGCGTAAATCTATAAAGTGGGAAAAAATTGCATTTATAACATGAAAATTCACACCACCTGGTATGAGCTATAGACAAAACACAAAATAAAACTGTATAAAAAAAGGAGTGATGAAAAGTAAAATGGGGGCTGGAAATACTAGCCCAACTGTAGAGTACAAGTACTAGAAAAAGGGAAAACGACACCTGCATCGTCCACATGGAAATCCTACCTGAATGGTAGGTACATATAGCCTCAACAACACTCCACGTCCTTCCATCTCCTCCATGTATCGTCACAATGTGTGGTCCACCAATGGGTACCATTCAGTCCTGGTACACTCAGCCTCAGTCAGCATTGTTCATCGTCTACATCCAACACAACGAG
The DNA here is from genome assembly GCA_963277665.1 of Viscum album. Lineage (NCBI taxonomy): Eukaryota > Viridiplantae > Streptophyta > Magnoliopsida > Santalales > Viscaceae > Viscum > Viscum album. The sequence continues at coordinate 2,023,869,842 of OY728127.1, forward strand.
GTGCGGGCGTAGGCCGTGTATTGGTGAGTATAATGATACTCAGTAGGGAACACGAGACCCTCAATGTCTCTCAAATCCAACAAGGATAAACCACGAATTATGAAATCAACAAATAACCCTACTTAGGTATATACCCATACATACACCAAAGTTATAAAGTAATCCATCTCAATCATGAGGTAAACAAAAATGTTTCTGAATCAGCTCAAAATAAGATTCTATTCTAGTGGTATTATCAAGTAACATCCCCAGACACACTGTCGAAACCTCGACTATTGGATAACTCCTCCTCTATCGAGTACAGTGGTTCTACCGCGTCATCAAGTTGATTCACACTAACCTTGGACTATTGAGGAACTCCTCCTGTCAAGTACAGTGGGTCTGCATCGTCACCAAGGCACTCTCCACCATGGGTCTTCTGCATCACTAAGGTGCTCCCCCTCATATCCTACTGAGGTACTCCTCTTGTCAAGTACTATGGGTATGCCACGACACCAAGGTGCTCCCCACCATGTATATGTCACGATACCAAGGCGCATCCCACTGGGTTTGTTGAATCACTTCGTGTCGATTTGGTCAGTAGTCGTTAGTTCTCTACAAGTTACTAGGTCTCTGCACAATGCTAGTTCATCTCTGGAAGGATCTGCTCCCCGAGCTACAGGTTTATACTACATCTAAAATGATGTCCCACATAGAATTATCTCAATGGTCTCTCACGTCATAGGGGTCTCAATGCAAAAGTCGGCACGTCAATCGAACGCCCGGTCTGTGCGTTATTAGCCTTTTAGTCACGGGGGCCCGGTTGGATTCCTGCACGATCCAACATGATCGTATATCTACTATACCTTGAAATCTAGTGGGGCATACTCAAAGGGTCTGTCGCACTAGAAAAATACTAGCGCTGCTGACGGTTCGTCAAACGATCGTCTGGTGCCAAGGACATGGCCAAAAATGTAAACGGTCAGTAGCGGGCCCGGGCCCGGTCCGACCTGGTCAGACCGACACGGTCAAGGTCGACCCGGCCAGACCTGTTGGGTATGGCCCGACCCATTTGGTGGGCTATCCTGTTGGGTTCGTCCTGGCCCACTGGGCCCAGCCCAGCATGCTGCGTGGGCGGTTCGGCCTATTCTCGAGACCGGTTCGACCTCGAGCGTCGCGAGGGTACAGCCCTGCGTGGATCTCCCAAGAGGGCGCGGTTGGGCCGGTTTGGCCAAGGTGCTATGAGGTGTCCACGGGCTGGCTCGGGGGGCCGGTGCGGCCAGGGCACTAATTCGGTCGGGTGGCGGCTCAGGAATCCGGGCAGCCGGGCAGGGCACGACCTGGCCTATGGGCAAGCCGAGCAGCCGGGAGGCGGGCGCTGCTCAGAAGCCGGCAGGTGGCACGGTTCGGCCAAAGGAGGCAGAGCCAGCATAGCCAGAGCACTGCGAGGGAGGCGCGGTTCGCGGAGGTTGTGTGGAGAATCACTGTTGACTTTGTCGTCTTGTCGCCTAATCACCATGCATAAGATCATCTCAAATAAGGACAACGAAGGGGTTGGGCCATGTTGGTTTGGCCCGCACCCTCCGTGTTTATGGTGGTAACAAGCGGTTCAAACATTCATGTGTATTCAAAGAATTACTCTATAATAGAAAATGAGAGAAATATCAAACAAATCACCCCACATCATCCTACAAATAAAAAACTGAAATAATACCCCCTACCTTGATTGTTGGTTGTCGACGAAGTCACGGAGAGGAAGACCGAGGAGATCATCATTCGTCGCGTCCGCCACACACATTCAATACCGATCTTATGCATCAGTTTGTTGACGACAATGAGGGGGGAAGTCGGTCATCAAATACTTCCCACGTCGGTTGCCTCCGAGGAAGAATTTGAAGATGATCATTGTCGGTGTTCTTCGTTGGAATAACGCGTTATTCATTCTTTGTTGGGAGATGTGGTTCTTTGTTGGAGAATTCTAATTCTCCCATGCTCTCTTCTCCCCAATATTCCACCCAAATTACAAAAGTAAATATATATCCCCTCCAAATAATAGATTTTCTATTATTTTATATTTTTGTGTTTGAAATTGAAATTGTAGCGTTTAATTAAAAGAGATGGCTCATTTAATTAATGGGTAGGATTTTGTATAATAAATTTTGCATTAGATAAAATAATTAAAGGGGAGGTTGTGGAAACATAAATGGTAGAGGAGGTCAACAGGATCCCCCACATTAATGAAGGTAAATGAGATATTTTCCTCTCCTACCATTAATAGGGGTCCGGTGGTCCCCAAACCTATTGTTCAAATTTGGAGGTTATGTGGTCTCGGGTGGTCCCAACGACATTAACCCCATATGGGATGTTGAGGCATAGTGGTCCCCACCACCATAACCTCTAGAGGGAGGTTATTTCCTCGTGGTCCCCACTTCCAACCTCCACAAGGAAGTTATAGATCCAATGTGACCCTCCTCCAAACACCCACATGACGATTCAAATAAAAATAAAGTGATGCTCACTTTATTTTATTATTTTCCACAAAAACCAAAAAAATAACTTTTATTCTCGACCCACTGCCTTCGAAGTGAAAGTCTGCATAAGAGAATATAGGCGTTGTGATTTCAATGGTGTCATTAGATTTCAATTCTGAGCACCGGTTCAAAGGTCATAAAACCCCACTCGTACGTTTATAGAATGTACCCGAACAGAACTTCATAAATTGATTCAGGACACTCCAGGCTTCAAAATCATGTGCCGTCAATTTTCACGGACTCATAAAATTACCATGTATTTAAGAAAAAAAATTACACCAAATTTCTGAGTTTTACATTCTACCCACCTTAGGGCTTTACGTCCCTATAAGCTACAACTCAAACTAAGGGAACAAGTGGGGATACTGAGCATGAATCCGTGCCTCCCGCTCCCATGTGCTCTCCTCGAGGTTCTTGTGCTGCCAACGAATGTGCCCAGAGGTATCAACCGTCCGCGTAGGACCCACTCCTATAGATCCTCAATCTCCAGTGGAACCTCTGTGGAAGTCACGCAATTGTTGATGTCCAGCTCCCCATGGTAGATGATTTGAAAAGGGTCATGCACGTATCTCCTTAGCTAAGATATATGGAAGACGCCATGCACCCGGTGCAACTGAGGTGGAAGATCTAAGCCTTAAGCCACCTCTCCAACTCTACTGAGGACTTGAAAAGGATTGATGAATCTCAAAGATAACTTGCCAGCTCCATCAAATCTATGTATCCCTCTTTGAGGTGAGACCCGTTGAAAGACGTGGTCAAAATTCTCTATTTCCAGAGGTCTTCATCTCCTGTCCGAATAAGACTTATGTATGCTCTGTGCATTTTTCATCTGTTCCTGGGTAATTTGCACCTTCTCTGTGGTAGCCCGTTCTATCTCTGGTCCTAGTAATGCTGACTCCCTAGGGTCAGTCCAGCATAAAGGTGATCTGCAAGGTCGTCCGTATAACGCCTCAAAAGGTGTCATCCCTATGGTGGAGTGATATATGTTGTTATATGAAAAATACAATAAAGGTAAGTGGTCCTCCCAACTGCGACCAAAGTTTTAGAAACAAGAATGCAGCATGTCCTTGATGTTCTGGATGGTCCACTCTATATGGACATCAGTATGAGGGTTGAAGGTGGTTCTTAGATGACACTGAGTCCCGAAAGCCTCTTTCAATCCCATCCATAGCCAAGAAGTAAACCATGAATCATGATCTAAGTCAATAGATGAAGGTACTCCATGTATCCGCACAATATCTTGCACATAGAGGCATCCTAATATCTCCACTGAACCCTTCTCTCTGATCGGTAGGAAGTGGGCCGACTTGGTGAGTCGATCAACGATCACCCAAATCGAGTCCTGAATTCTTGTTGTATGTGGAAGTCCTATCATTAAGTCTATAGATATCCCATCCAACATCCACTCTGGGACCTCTAAAGGTGGCAACAATCCTTCTGGTACCAGGCGCTCTTCCTTCACTTGCTGACAAGTGAGGCATCGAGAGACAAACTTCTCTACTACCTTCTTCATACCTAGTCACTTGTGTTGTTGTCGAAGGTCATGGAAAATCTTCACCACTCATGGATGTACCACTAAAGTGGATGTGTGGAACTCCATCAATAATTCATCCTGAAATGACACTGGTACCATAGTACATCCTCTGAATAGGATAACATGCTCCCCACATTCTGAAAATTCTATAAGGTGTCGAACCTATGGATATCTATGCACATCATGCCTCACAGTTTGTGTCCCTATACTGTGCCTCCCTGACTCACTAATGAAGTGGGGGAGTAACTGTATAGGATTGAAGGAAAGATGCTCCATCTCTATCCGCAAAGTATATCTGTAAAGCGGCCAGCTGCTCTGTCGCCTCACCTAGCAACTGTACACCAGATCTCCTGCTGAGTGCATCTGATACAACATTCCCCATTCCAGGATTATAGACTATCTCGAAGTCACGGTCTTGGAGAAACTCAAGCCATCACCACTGTCTCAGGTTCAAGTCCTTAAGAGAGAAGATATACCTTATACTCTTCTGATCAGAGTACATGGTAAAACCTCCACCCATCAGATAGTGTCACCACATCTTCAAGGTGAATACCACTGCTGCTAACTCCAGATCATGGGTAGTGTAGTTTTGCTCATGTTGTCTTAGCTGCCGAGAATCATACATGATCACTGCTTGCTCCAGTATTAGGACACACCCGAGTCTGGTCCCTGATTTTTCACAGTAGACTATGTACCCTACGCCTTCCTATGAAATCCTCAAGATGGGGGCACTAGTCTGCCTCTACCGCAGATCTTGAAAGCTCTGATGGCATCTTTCTGACCACACGTAGGGTTTCCCCTTCTTTTTCAATTCTGAAAGTAGTGCTTCAACTCTGGAGATGTCTAGAACGAACCTCTGGTAGTAACCATACAAACCCAAGAATATTCTCACCTCTCTTACACTCATGGGTGGCACCCAAGAAAGTATCGGCTCAATCTTCACTAGATCCACTGCAAGTCCAGCCTCGTAGATGACATGTCCCAGGATGTGAACCTCTCGAATCTGAAACTGTCACTTCGAGAGCATACCATAAAGTCAGTGCTCTCAGAGTGTGTCCATTACTACCTGCAAATGGTAGGCATGCTCCTCCTCAGTAGTTGAGTATATCATAATGTCGTCGATGAAGACTATGACAAACTGATCGATGTGAGGCTATAAAATACTATACATGAGTCCCATGAACACTGCTAGATAATACGTTACACCTAAAGGCATAACCAAGAACTCATAGTGTTCGTACCGACATCTGAAAGCCATTTTTTTCACATCCTCGTCTCAAACTCTGAGCTAGTGATAGCCTGATCTGGGGTCTATCTTCGAGAACCACTGTGCTACCTTCAACTAATCAAAGAGGTCGTCAATCCTCGGGATTGTGTACTTGTTCTTCATGGTCACCTAGTTTAGGTGACGGTAGTCGACACAAATCCTCAACCTCCCATCCTCCTTCTTGGCGAACAGAATCGGGGCTGCACTAGGAGAAACACTGGGCCTGATGAATCCCTTCTCCCACGAGTCCTCTACCTGTACCCTCCGCTCGCGAAGCTTCGAGGGTGCCATATGATACACTAGTGTAGATATCGGTGTCGTCCCAGGGTACCGGTCAATGTAAAAGTCCACCTCTCTGCGAGAAGGTTGTCCAGGAACATCATCAGGGAAAACATCTACGTACAGGTCCACCACTACATGATAGCTTGGAATCTCCACATAAACTTCTCTGAGGGTAAGGTAGTACAACTGATGAGTAATCAGCTACACCCTCTTCTTAGTAAGTCTATCCTATGCTGCAAAGGATCCCTTCTTTCCGGTGAAGGAAAAATTGGTCTCATCTGCGCAGACACACCACACTATACACCAAATATAGTCGATTTGAGAATGGACTGTAGATAATCAGTCCATACCAAAGATGACTTCATAAGGCCTCCACTCCACTAATATAAGATTACAGATGAAGCTCTCGCCTCCTAGAGTAATCTCACACTGGACGCACCAGTGAGTAATCATTGAGTCTCTTCCCGTAGGAGTCTCTAACCGTAAGGATCAAGCCAATGGATTTGTCAGAATCTCTGAGCTCTGAATGAGGGTAGTGGATATGAAAGAGTGACTAGCACCTGTCTCTATAAGAACTGCAGCTAAGGTGGAGTAGACACAGACCATACCTTGAATCATCTCCAGAGGGCCATGATCATAAGCCTTAGTTTTCTGGAGTTGAGCTCTCGCTTATCCACCTGCTCCCAATGGTCAGGGCGGACCGCCTGGTGGTGGTGGCAGTAACACCTCAAAACGTCATCCACCTCCAGCTGCACGACCAACTCCTCTTCCACATCCGTCTACTCTCTACAGACCGCCTTGATTGAATCTCTATCTCTGCAGGGTGGCCCTTCGACCATCTGCTGATCATTCGAATGGTGGGTCAGACAGTCAGGAGCCATGTCACCCTGACTGCCGCATTTGAAACATTTCCCACTCCTATCACTATGTCTTTTCCCCAAGTTCCTTGCACAACCGATCTTGAGTCGTGTGGTCATCCACCCATGGGTCTGGTCCTCTTGGAACTCTGCGACATCTGTCTTCTACCAGCTAGAGAAGACTCTGCTGAATGTCAACTAGTAGTGGGTCTCACTGCTAGATAATGCTCTGTAAAGAAAATATGCACTAAGAGGGCTCACATCAACACCCATGTCTATGTTGGGATGCTTAGGGAGATCATTGAACCGCTAATCTCTCGCCTGAGCCCCTGCTCGAAGGTGTGCGCCCTGATGAATGTATCTCGTACCATATCTGTGGAGTAACACGAGAGGTCTGTGAACCTCCATGAGGACTATGCCACTTCCATGCTGCCCTACAATAGGTGAAGTAACTTATGTATCCGCACTGTATGTAGGGTGGCTGGGAAAAACTTTTCCTGAAAAAAGCTCACAAAGTCTTCCCAGAGTAGTGTCACCACGTCATGCACCTAGAGCATTAGGCTATACCATCTGTCTACTACTGCCCGAAGGAGACTCACTGGAAGGATCACCATAAGGTTGAATAGTGTCCCTACCAGTATAAAGACTCTCACTACAGCCTCTAGTCAATCCTCAGCTACCTGCGGGTCCTTCTCTCCCCTGAACTTGGGCAGCCTCCGGCGGTGGAACTCGTGCAATGCACTCAAGTGGTGTGTATAATCTACAGATGGGACTGGTGGCATCGGTGGCCCAACAGGTAGTGGTTCCGCTGGTGCCTATATTGGAAGAGGGCCTTGCACCGAGACCTCATTGCTCCATGGGCTATCTGCACGTACAACTCTTGGGGCTCTAGATGGTCGGCTATGGGGAGGCATCCTGAAAAAAAAACAGATGTGACACAGTCAAATATTATACCTAGTGAGCTGACCTGGTTGAGTTGACTTAAAGAAAAATATTAAAAAGACCCACGCAATCAATGTTTTCATGCACTGGGTCTGAAATCATTATTCAGGGTCCTTGTGTATGGATATGTCGGCCGCTTCACCAAAACTAGGCTCGCTGAACTGAAAACCACACTTAGTACCCTTAACATTATTGCTTCATAGAAAAGATCATAGTCCTAGGTTCTGTGGTAGAACTGACTCCTCTGATACCAAATTTTCACGACCTGTCCCCTAGAGCCCATGTCGTGACAACCCCAAGCCCGCCTTCCATAGGCCATGGGCTGGCGATTAGCACCAAAGGCATAAATCCCTAAACTGGGAAGATATTGTCATTATAACTTGAAAATGCACACAACTGGGTACGAGCTAGAAACACAACACTAAATAAAACTATATACCAAAGGAGTGCTGAAAAGTAAATATGGGGATGAAAATATAAGCCCAACTGTAAAGTTAAAGTACGGGAAAAAGTGGAAACAGCTCTGGGATCTTCCACCAGGAAATCCTACCTGAAGGGTAGGTATAGATAGCCTCAACAGTACTCCACATACGTCCGTATCCTCTATCTACCGTCACACCGTGTGGTCCACATCTGGGTACCATCCAGTCCTGGTACACTCAGCCTCAGTCAGCGCTATCCGTCATCTGCATCGAACACCACAAGTTGCGGGCATAACTCGTGCAGGGGTGAGTATAATGATACTCAGTAGGGACCCCAAGACTCTCAAGGTCTCTCAAATCCAACAAGGTTTAACCACAAAGTATGAAATCAATAAATAACCCAACATAAGTATATACCCATACATATACCAATGTTATCACGTAATCCATCTCAATCATGAGGTAACACAAAAGTTACTTAGCTCAATCCCAGATTTCATTCTAGGGGTAGTATCAAATAACATCCCCAGTAACACTATCAAAACCTCAGCTACTAGAGAACTCCTCATATATCGAGTACACTGGGCCTACCGCATCACCATGGAGCTTCCCACTAACCTTGGACTGCTGAGGTACTCCTCCGGACGAGTACAGTGGGTTTTCTACGTTACCAAGGCTCTCCCCACACTGGGTCTGCTGCCTCACCAAGGCGCTCCCCCTCATAGCTTACTGAGGTACTCCTCCAATCGAGCACCGTGGGTCTTCCATGACACCAAGGCGCTCCGCACTTTGGGTATGTCATGATATCAATGCACTTCCCACTGGGCTAGTCGAATCACTCTGGGTTGAATCGGTCAGTAGTTTTCAGGTCTTAACCAGCTACAAGGTCTCGGAACTATGCTCGCTCATCTCCGGGAGGATCCGCTCCACGTGTTATAGGTCGATAATCGAACTATCATGAAGTCCCATGTAGAAGTATCTCAATGGTATGCCACCTCATAGGGTTCTCAATTCAATGGATGACGCGTCAATTGGATGTATGGTCTACGAGTTATTATTCTTTTAATCTGAGGGCCTGGTTAGATTCGTGCATGATCCAACATCACTGTATCTCAACTTTACCCTGAACTGTAGTGGGGTGTACTCAAAGGGTCCGACGTGCTCCAACAATACCAACGTCATTGACAGTTCGTCAAACGGTTGTCCAGATCCAAAGACATGCCCAAAGATTGTAAAGGGTCGGTAGTGGGCCCGGGTCCAGTCCGATCTGGTTGGACCGACCCGGTCTGACCCAGTTTGGACCGACCCGATCTGGGTAGGCTCGGTCAGACCTGTTGGGTCTGGCCAGCCTGTTAGGTTTGGCCCGACTTGCATGGCCCAGCCCAGCAAGCTGTGTGGGTGATTCGGCTCGAGCTCACAGTCGGTTCGGTCCGGAGCGCTGCGAGGGTGCGGCCCGGTGCATCTCGGCCCGGAGGGTGCGGCCAGGCTGGTTCAGCTAGGGGTGTGAGGGGTGTCACGGTCCGGCATGGGAAGCCAGTGCAGTAAGGGAGCCGGTTCGGTCGGGTGGAAGATTGGGAGGCCGGGTGGCCGGGAGCCGGGATGCAGTCGGGCAGGCCGGAAGGCAGGCCAGCAGGCTGCTGCATGGCGTTCGGGTAGGCCAGCAGGCATTCTAGGTAGGGCGCGGCTGTGCCTGCAGGCAGGCTGGGTAGCCGGGAGGCAGGTGTGGCTCGTAAGCCAGTGGGCAGTGCGGTTCGGCCCGAGGTGGCGGAGCCGGTTTGGCCGGAGTGCTACAACGGCGGTGCGGTTCGCGGAGGCCACATGTAGCATAGTCGTTGCCTTCATCATCTCGTCTCCTCATTGCCATGCTGAAGATCATCACAAATAAGAATGGTGGAGGGGTCAGGCCATGTTGGTTTGGCCCGCGAGCTCCGCCTTTAGGGTGGTAGCAAGAGGGTCAAAATTTCTTGATTTTTCAAAGAATTTCTGAGGAACAGAAAAGGGGAGAAATATCAAACAAATCACCCCACATCATCCTGAAAATAAAAAAAACTCAAATAATTCCCCCTACATTGATCATTGGTCATCGACGGAGTAGCGGGGAAGAATACGGAGGAGATCGTCGTTCATCACATCCATCAACACTTTCAATCCCGAACTCGTGCGTCAGTTCATTGATGATGATGAGGAGGGAAGTCGGTTGTCGAAGACGTCCCACATCGGTTTCCTCCAAGGATGAAGTCAAAGAGGCTCCTTGCCGGCGTTCTTCGTGGGCAGACTGTGTTCTTCGTTCTTTGTTGGGAGATGGGGTTCTTCATTGGAGAATTCTAATTCTCCCAATCCCTCATCTACCCAATATTCCACCCAAATGTCAAAAGTGATTAGATAGCCTCTCCAAATAATAAATTGTCTATTATTTTATAATTTTGGGTTTAAAATTCAAATTTTTGTGTTTAATTAAAAGTGATGGTTTAATTAATTAATGCGTAGGAATTGTCATAATAAATTAAGCATTTCCTAAAATAATTGAAGGGGAGGTGGTGGCACCATAAATGGTATAGGAGGTTAAGGGGTGCCCCTCATTAATGAGTGGAATTGATATATTTTCCTCTCCTCCCATTAATAGGGGTCGAGTGGTCCCCACCCCGATTATTGAAATTGGAAGGTTATGTGGTCTCAGGTGGTCACCACCACATTCACCCCATATGGTAGGTTGAGGTGTAGTGGTCCCCACCACCATAACCTCTCATGGGAGGTTATGGCCTGGTGGTCCCCACTTTCAACGTCCACAAGGTGGTTATAGATTTAGTGGGACCCACCTCCAAACAACCACATGGAGGCTCAAATAAAAATAAACTAAATCTTACTTTATTTTATTATTTCACATAAAAAACCCAAATACTAACGTTTATTCTCAACCCACTGTCATCGAAGTGAAAGTCTCCTTAAGCGAATATTGACACTACGAGTTCAACAGTGTCCTCAGATTTCAATTCTGGGCACCGGTTCAAAAGTTATAATAACCCGCTCTTATTCTTTCTAAACATACATGAACAAAACTTCAAAAATTAATACCGGGCACACCAGGCCTCATAATCATGTGTCATAATTTTTTGTAGACTCATATAACTCCCATGTATTTAAGAAAAAAATTTCCATGGAATTTCTGGGTCTTTACAGTTTGTTCATCAATTGGGACCTCATTATTTTTCAATGATTAACAAAATATTTGGGTACTATTAATTGAAAGTGAAGCAGGATGAAATTCATAAAAATGTATTTCTATGTAGATATAAGAATTACTAGTTTGAGGTTATGGATATAGGGTTAAAAAATTCCAAGATATATTTACCAATAATATAAATGTATTTCTCAAATAATATTTAGATAATAATGGGGTTTTTATTAATGATAACCTGATTTATTCTTAAATTTATGAGGTTGTTGAAAAACATCCATGGATTGTTCTGTAATCCATAAAATAAAATATTTTATATTAAAAATATAGAATATTTTATTTTTTGTTATAAGACATTTAAATCCTTACATAACTCATAAATTATTATATAATAAGATTTTATCCCACTAAATCTATCATGGATAATCAATTTCCAAGAACTAGAAATGTAACCCATAATCATTATTTTTAATGAATGGAAGGCTATTACTGGAGGCAGGTTTAAAAATTTTAATGTCTACCTAACCCACTTACTATGAAAAATGTTAGGGATCTATGTTTATCTACAAAGTTAAATGTGATGGATGATTCATTGAATTGAGAAGACGATTAATTAATGATGTAGTTTTGGATCCCCCCTCTCGATATGATGGAATTTTCATTTAAAATAGGTCTTCATTAAATTGAAATAGTTGTGTCATGATACAGATTGATCACATAATTTTTTATTAGTTATGGAAATAGAAACATATTCAGTCAAATTATCATACAAATGATCATGGCTTAGTTACTATTGTTTTTTCTTCCCAAATTTATAGGTTTCATATATAAGGATCCATGGGTGAAATAGATACTAATCATAAATGTTATTAATATATACTCACTTAGATGTAGTTAAACAAGAGACTGAGGAGTTGGATAGAAATAATAATGGACTGTAACTATAGAATTAATAACTATACTTGTAAATAAAACTATGTTGTCTATTCCAAGAATTAGAAAATTATTTCTATACCAATGATTTTTGATTAGGAAATTTTTTTGTATGTGATTTCTTGAATCTCCTTAATTAAATTGTGGATGAGGAAGGATCCTATATTGTTTTAGGTGTCAGTAAAACCACCTTTTTCAAAAATAATTCATCACCATTCCATGTATGTTCATGTTTTATATTAATAGGTGGAATACATAAATAGGGTAAATTTTCAAGTGTTTCATGTTGTTGAAGGATTTTTTATTAGGGTTAAAAAATGATTATGTGTTCCCTTTGTTTCATAGTTGAATAATTAATGGTTGACTGAAATTCATAATTCCCCACTATACATTTACCATAGAAGCACTAGGATGTATAGTGAAATTCAGGATTATTATTTGGTTGATGGAATGAAAACCATTATTCTAGACATTTCAATGAAATGTCTTACTTTCCAATGGAATAATGTTGAATGAAAATTATTGATGGGAATGCCTAAAAACATTTCTTATGCTAGAGTATAAATGAAAAAATGTAATAGTAGTCTATACTATTCATGCATAGATATAAGATTTTAATATATGAATATGAATTTCATAATATATAAATACTTGAATGAATCATGTAGTTATATTTCCATTAGAAACATGTTGGTATAAATAATTGGTTCATAAAATACATGCATCATCTCCCACTATGTTCTTCATAACATGCATCCTTCTTAAACACATCCTCTTTAGTTCCTCTATTCATGACTTGTGTAAAAGGAATGAATAAAATGGTGAGACAAAATTCTCAGTAAGGGTAAATAAGGGAGAAATAAATGATCACAGGTGCATAACATAATCCTAAGGATATGAGAAAAAAATGAAATTTGAAAATCATATGCAGCATATCATAGATTATAATCTTCTATCATGGAATAAATCATTATAGTTCAAAATACATGAATCATAAATGAATCAAAGAATATGATCCATAATAGCATGACATTTTAATATTAAATAAGATTATAGACTACACATGAGCATATAAAATAATTTCCATTGTTGTCAAGGCTCATTTCAAAGACTATATTAGTGAAATAGGTTCAATTCAAAAATCATCATAGTAGTTAAGGACTACTCCCATGAATATGATTAGGGACAAATTACCATACTAAACTAGGTTAACTTCTCAATTTAGCATATTTATGTCATGAGATAGGAATCTTTAACCAATTAATTGGAGGATGTTATACATCCTAACTATCCTTCGTTATTACATGACCCCCACCCTTAGTTATAATATAACCACCAATCGTGTCTATAATGTAATAAGCATAAATATTTATAACATTAACATTATAATAAAATTAAAACCATAAATATTTGTGCCCCATGATGATAAAACATTCATTATCATAATATAACCAACAAAAATATAATGATCTTCATAAATATTTCATGAATTAACGATACCTAATTAAGAATAATTTTTTCCATATATTTTTCATGAGAACAATCATTAACCATACATATAAAGATGATGAATTTTATAATTGAATCATATCTTGAATAAATAAAAATAATCATCAATGTTATAATCTAATATAGAAATACATTTTCTAAGATCACTTCATATAAATCTTGGGGAAAATATACATTTTGAATTGAATTAAATTTTTTATTAAAACAAATTATTTAACAATTATTTAGTAATAATTTTATTAGAAAATAGATAATTGAAAAAATAAATTGAAGCATCAAAAAAATTATCATTCATTACACAGAGATGTTTTATTCATGCTAAATAGATTTTAATAAATCATTCTATTAAAACAATTATAGGAAAAGAAAAAATAACATCATTTGGAAAATGAATGGAACATTCCTATAAAACATTATATAAAAATTAAAAACATGATGTAAACTATTCTAAACATTCATGGGATAATAGAAAAAACATTTTTAAAACATTATTATAAAATATTGATATTGATGAAAAATTATTATCAAATGAATAATTAAATAATGTTGATTTCCCAATAAAACCCTTGTACAATATCTTGATTATATACGATTGGGAAATTAATTGAAAAACTTTATTCCCAAGAAAAAAGTGAAGAATAAAGTTAATAAATGTTTTATAATTTTATAAATTATTTCATTATAAGTAACATAATCATAAACAATTCTGATAAAAAATGGGATTTTAATGTAAAACCCTTACCACATTGTTATCTACCGAATCACAAGCCCCATTAAAGAAATGTCTATATATGTATATGTATATAAAATAATATTACTTATAATAATTATAAAAATATATTCATGGATTGTATAAAAAACACAGAAATTAATCGAGATTTGTATCATGCATTGGTCCCATGGAAATAAATGTGAGATGAAAATCCATTAATGTTGGTCCAACATCAATCGTACATGTTGAAATCACCAGTAAAATAAATAAATAAATAATATAAATATATTATAAAACCATAATGATATATATAATACAATATCTCAATCACTTAGAACCTTTTTTACCTATTTGATAACAATTATTTATTAAAATCACCTTTCTGGGTTATACCAACTTTATCTTTCATGGGTAGTCTAATTCAGTTGTTTTGGTAATGGTATGTTGAAATTGGTTACCTAACCATTATATCATTAATCATGAAATAAATAAATATTAATTAATTAATAAAATTTATATATTCAGTAATATATGATATACATAAAATATTAACTAATGTGTTTCTTAAAATGGAAGGCCATACGCATACATGAATAAAGTTTTCTTTCTTTCATTGATTGATGGAAAAAAAGAAAGGTAAATAGTAAGTAAAATTTATTAAATAACTATTATATTGTATATATCATATATATTCACTATTACCATTCATGATTTATGAAAATTTAAAATGAACCACATCACTTTTTCAAGCTCAAAGTCCATATATACATAAGACTGATGTTATCATTTCCTAAATGTTTGATGGTAAAAAGGAAGATATGATATTGTATGTATAAAATAATAGTTATTTCATATTTTTCATATATAAACATTGAAAACATCATAATAACCATCTATAAATGATTTTGATGAGAAATTAATTGTATCTCTTTGAAGAGATAGTAAGTCATCAGAATAAAAGAGGGATATTTTTAATTTCTAATTGAATGAATGGGGTTTAATAAATATTTTTTTATTGATATTAATGGTATTTTATTATAGTTATTCTATTAATGATTTTATTTCACGATTAATATATTAGATATACTAGAAGAAAGTGAAATTTAAAAAAGAAAGTTATCAGTTGAAGTGGCTACCTCTTTTTAAATTAACAAATTTAGATATCCTCTATGGAGCTCTAGGATTGGTCTTCAAGAAGACCATAACCTCTAGAATGTACATAGGGAATTTGATAAGAGAACACATTATAGTTTCAATGATCTCCATGGATTTATGTGATTTTAGAAAGAGATCATCGAGGTTCGGTTTTATAATTGTGTGGGAGGAGAACTCATCGAATATCATAATTGATTGAAATATATTATTTTCATTATCTATGAAAATGGATACAAATGAAATATAAATGTCAAAGAGATTATATTTCTGAATATATCATATCCCCATTTATGTATTTTAAAATTTTTATTATTTAAATTTCATTTAAAAAATATTATATTCCTAAAATACCAATATTTAAAATTTAAACACTATTCATTTAAAATGAAACACATGACATAAATAAATAGATTTAATTATAATATAATTAAGAAAAATATAAAAAAATTTAATCATCTAGAACATTTGTGGATAAAAAAAATAATCATAACTTATTACATAAATAATTTATAAATTATTTATTTAATTTTTAAATAAATGGAAAAATACTTCATTACTGTTCCATAAGAATTTCAGGTATTTATAGATTTTCTAAAAATTATATATAATTATATATAATTTTAATATTTTTATTTTTCTTAAATATAATCTTATATTCATTTATATCTAATTTTTCCTAATAGGGATACATAAGATTAATTTAAATCTGAGCGACATTCTGTATCATTCATTTCATTCAATATTACATTTGTTATTTTCATGGAAAAGCATCCTTTAGAGGACTAAATTTAGAGCCTTTGGTGATGATTCTTGAAAATTATTAATTCAATAAGAATATAAGAAATTATTATGACCTTATCACTTGGTTTTAACAGAGATTGACCTGATTTAGCCTTTATGGAGCTAATAAATTTTACCTAATTAACTCAATATATTTTTCAAAATTAAATTTTATATTTTTACCCAAAATTAACATCAAATTTAAAATATTAATTTTTTTATAATATTCAATTAATATAAATGTTATATATTTTAATAAAAATAATCATTCTTCAGGGGAAAAACTACTTCTAGAATAATATTTTTATGCATATAGATTGGATTATTAATATCCAATTGATATAAAAATATTAAATTAATGTTAAAAAATTTTATTCTAATATATAATATATAAATTTCATCAAAATAATAATCCAATAGCAATTAATTTAATTTATTAACATTAAAATAAAATGTGTGCATAAAAATAATTTTGCAGAAAAACAACTCTTTTACTTTCTAATGTTTATATTTTTTATTTTCAAATAATTGATACTCAAAGAATTAATTTATATATATATAACCATAAATGTTACATAATTAATATGTTATATTAAATATTTTGAAAATAAATGATGGAAAATAACTATAATTTACTTGTATGTCATAATTCATGAAATATTTATGTGCCCTGTAAAGAAATATATTGAAAAAATAGAATTTATATCTTTTAAATCGAATGTATTTATCACTATATATGGGTTTTATGTTCTATATCCCAGAAATTGAATAACAACATTAAAATTCATTAGTCTGATACAAAGAAAATATGGATATCATTGCTTCATTATATCATCCTATTCCAATGTAGTTTCTTCGAATTTTTGATTTCTCACAATAAATTTCCTTAGTTCAGTTGTCTTTTCCTATGGAACATTATATCTATTTTCTATTATTTCTACATGTTTTTAAATATATGAATGATTGTTTAATATTACATAAATAATTAAATAATAATAGGTAATTCATAAATAAATTTTCCTACAATTTAAATGAAAAAATAAATTTTGATTTAATATTATGAGAGAACATTTAAAATTATATAATAATCACATCAGTATTAATTATGATTTTATGTTAATATAATTTTTTTCGAATTCATTGTTATTATATTTTTAATTAAATTATTATTTTCATGAAATAAAAATTTATTTTAAGAAATATTGATTATTATAGAAAAATTACTTCATATAAACATGGTATCATTTTGTTTGAAAGAATAAATCAATATGAATATATATATTTTTTTTAAAATATTCTTACATTTTACAGTTACTTTATATTAATGTTTATTTGGAAAGGAAAATAACTGTGAATGAAATATTGTGATTATTTGAAATATGTTATAAATAAATAATGACTATGAATTTATAAATTATGAACATACTTAAATATTTTAAATATATGGTTGATGTGGTTAATTTGAAACTTTAATGTAATATTTTAATTACTTTATTATTATAAATTATTTTAAATGAATAAAATTCTAATACATATAATTATGAATATTAGGATAATTTTTTAATATATATAATTTATAAAATATATGAAATTATAAAAGTAATAATAAATGATATTATCTTAATTCTGAAAGTGTTGTATAATATGTGTTATTAAAGGAAAAATATAGTTATTATATGAAAAATGATAACAAGATAATTAATAAATAAAACGACAATCGTTTAAAGGGAGAGTTTTATATTGGGGATCAAATTAGAGGGATCTAGAAGGGTAGTTCCTTAACGAAACTGAGATATTTGATCTTAGTAAGAACAAAACATAGAGGATAGGTACTCTTCTCAGAAGTAAAGATTAATCATGATAAGGATTCATTTACTGAAAAGGATTCAAGAGTCCCTTCTGAAAATGGACAATTTCCCTACGGTTTAGAAATGTTGGGAAAGCCTGCAGAACCATTGGTATATCTTATACCGATGGTTCTACAAAATGTTGGTAAGTAAGCCATTGGGAATGCTTTTTTCAATGGTTTACACAAAACCGTTGGGATAGGTTAGAAAAATGAACCTATCCCAATGGTTTGGGACAACCGTTGGGATAGTTTTTCCCAACGGTTTGGCTTGAACCGTTGGGAAAACCAACAATATGACTTCTTTCCCAATGGTTTCTAAACCGTTGGGAATGGTTTTTTTACCAATAGTTCATAATGAACCGTTGGTAAAAAAATACTCAGAATCTTATGCCAACAGTTTGAAATCGTTGGCATATCCTATATTGTGCAAATTGCAAGCAGCCTGCAATTTTCGCAGTAGGCACATAGAAGGTGTCCATTACATCCCCTTTCCAATTCCAACTCATTTCCAATTATAGTACCTGTAATAATCAAATAAAACATACAAATAAAATTATTGTACCTTCTATAACCAAATAACATATACATATATAGAACAAATTCATACACATTTAACATATAATTCATCCTAGAACTATAAATATCCATAATTAAACCAGAATTCATAACATAAATATAAACATACATAATTAATTTAGAATTCAATTTAAAATTTAGATGACAATTATATGTGGAATCTAGAATTCAATTCATAATTTGATCAGATTTTCATATACCAGATGTTTTTAATTGAAATGATGCCCATTTTAAACAAAATACATACACCTCGAGTGATATAGGCCACACCGTGCCTCATATTGAGGTGAAGTTAATTCGTACATGTGACAAATGACCCATGGATCGTTTTCCTAAAGTATCAACATATTCTAAAAGCGGTTGGTTGGTTTTCCGTTTGTCAGTTGTTGATTTCACATAAAAGGAGTTGCTTTTTAAATAAATGAGAGACACTTTGAGTGGCTTCGGCCACACCACACCTCGTATTGAGGCATGGTTGACTCTTAAATGTCACAAATGACACATGGATCGTTATGCTAAAGTATCAACACAATCAAAATCTGTTTGGCCGGTTTTCCGTATGTACTTAAAATGTTGTCCATTTTAAACATAAGAGAGACACCTTGGGTGGTGCCATCCACACCGCGACTCGGATTGAGGAGAAGTTGACTCGTACATCTCACATATGACCCACAGATCGTTTTCCTAAAGTTTTAACAGATTCCAAATGCATTTGGTTGGTTTTTCCTATCCCAGTTGTTCTTTTGACTTATAATCCTGTCCATTTTAAACAAAAGAGACACAGTTAGAGTGGTACCAGCCACACCGTGCCTTAGATTTAGACAGGGTTGACTCATACACATCTCAAATGACCCATGGATCATTTTCCTAAAGTATCAACACAATTTGAATGCGTTTGGTATGTTTTTCATATGCCAGTTGATGTTTTCACTTAAAATGATGTCCTTTTGAAACAAAAGAGAGACACTTTGATTGGTACAGCCACACCACACCTTAGATTGAGGCAGGCTTGATTCTTAAACGTCATGTATGACCCATGTATTATTATGCTAAAGTATCAACACAATCAGAATTCGTTTGGTCTATTTTTCATATGTACTTAAAATGTTGTCCATTTTAAACAAAAGAGTGACACTTAGAGTGATCCCAGCCACACCGTGCCTTGTATTGAGGAGTGGTTGACTCGTACATGTCACATATGACCCATGTATCGTTTTCTTAAATCATCAACACATTCTGAATGCATTTGGTCAGTTTTTCATATGTCAACTGTTGTTTTAACTTAAAATGATGTCCATTTTAAACAAAAGAGGGACACTATGAATGGTTCCGGCCACACAGTGCCTCGGATTGAGGTAGGGTTGACTCATACATGACAAATATGACCCATGTATTTTTTATAAAGTATCAACACAATCATAATCCGTTTGGTCAGTTTTCTGTATGCTAGTTGTAGTTTTCACTTAAAATGAACTCCATTTTAAACAAAAGAGAGAAACTTTGAGTGGTGTTGGCCACACCGCGCCTCAGGATTAGGAGAGGTTGACTCATACATGTCACATATGACCCATGGATTGTTTTCCTGATGTTTCAATGGATAATAAATGCGTTTGGTTTGTTTTCCGTATGTACTTAAAATGTTGTCCATTTTAAACAAAATAGAGACACTTAGAGTGATCCTGGCCACACTGAGATGCGGATTGAGCCCAAGTTTGATCATAAACGTCACATATGTCCAATGGATCATTGTAATAAAGTATCAATAGAATCTGAATGTATTTGGTCGGTTTTTTGTATGCCAGTTGTTCTTTTCACTTATAATTATGTCCATTTTAAACAAAAGAGGCATAGTTAGAGTGGTACCAGCCACACCGCACCTCATATTTAGACGAGGTTGACCTGAAAACATATCAAATGACCCATAAATCATTTTACTAATGTATAAAATCAATCAAAATGAGTTTGGTCATTTTTCCATAAGCTAGTTGATGTTTTCACTTAAAATGATATCCTTTTGAAACAAAAGAGAGATACATTGAGTGTTGTTGGCCACATCGCCCCTCGGATTGAGGAAGGGTTGACTCATACATGTCACATATGACCCATGTAATGTTTTACTAATGCATTAACACATTACGAATGTGTTTGGTTAGTTTTTCGTATGTCAGTTGTTGTTTTCACTTAAAATAATGTCCATTTTAAACAAAAGAGTGGCACTATGAATGGTTATGGCCACACCGAGCCTCAGATGGAGGTGAGGTTGACACGTACACATCCCATATGACCCATGGATTGTTGTGCTAATGTATTAACACAATCAAAATCTGTTTGGTTGGTTTTCCGTATGCTAGTTGTTTTTTTCACTTAAAAAGAAGTCAATTTTAGACAAAAGAGAGAAACTTTGAGTTGTGTCGGCCACACTGTTACTTGGATTGAGGAGATCATGACTCTAACACGTCCCATATGACCCATGGATTATTCTCCTATAGTTTCAATGGAAACAAAATCTATTTGGTTGGTTTTCTGTATGTACATAAAATGTTGTCCATTTTAAACAAAATAGAAGAACATAGTGTGATCCCGGCAACACCGTTACTCGGATTGAGCCCGGGTTGGCTCGTAAAAGTCACATATGACACATGGATCATTCAGATAAAGTATCAACAGAATATGAATGCGTTAGGTCAGTTTTCCGTATACCAGTTGTTCTTTTCACTTATAATCATTTCTGTTTTAAACAAAAGATACACAGTTAGAGTGGTATCAGCCACACCACGCCTCAGATTTAGACATGGTTGACTTTTACATGTCTCAAATGACCCATGGATTATTGTCCTAAAGTATCAACACAATCCTAATGCATTTGGTCGGTTTTCCATATGCCAATTGATGTTTTCAATTAAAATGTTTTCCTTTTGAAACAAAAGAGTGAGACATTGAGTTTTTCTGGCCACGCCGCACCTTGGATTGACGAGGGATTGATGGGTACATGTCACATATAACCCATAGATCGTTTTCATATATCATCAACACATTCCAAATGTGTTTGGTCAAATTTTTGTATGGCATTTGTTGTTTTCACTTAAAATGATGTCCATTTTAAACAAAAGAGAGACAATATGAATGGTGTCGGCCACACCGTGCCTCGTATTGAGGCGGGGTTGACTCATACATGTCAAATATGACCCATGGATAGTTTTTCTAAAGTATCAACATAATCAGAATCCGTTTGGTCAGTTTTTCATTTTCTAGTTGTTTTTTTTCACATAAAATGAAGTTCATTTTAATCAAAAGAGAGACACTTTGAGTGGTATTGGACACACTGCGCCTCAGATTGAGGCGACATTGACTCATACATGTCACAAATTACCCATGGATCGTTCTCCTAATGTTTCAATGGGAACGGAATGCGTTTGGTCAGTTTCACATATGTACCTAAAATTGTTTCCATTTTAAACAAAAGAGAGACACTTAGAGTGATCTCGGCCACACCGCGACTCGGATTGAGCCTGGGTTGGCTCGTACACATCACATATGACCCATGGATCATTGTGATAAACTATCAACATAATCTGAATGTGTTTGGTTGTCTTTCCATATGCCATTTGTTCTTTTCACTTATAACCATGTCAATTTTAAACAAAAGAGACACAGTTAGAGTGGTAACTTCCACACCATGACTCAGATTTAGACGGGGTTGACACGTACATGTCTCAAATGACCCATGGATCATTTTCCTAAAGTATCAAAACAATCCAAATGCGTTTGGTCAGTTTTTCATATGCGATTTGATGATTTCACTAAAAATGATATCCTTTTGAAACAAAAGAGAGACACTTTGAGTGGTGCCGGCCACACCGCGCCTCGGATTGAGGTGGGGTGGACTCGTACACATCACATATCTCCCAAGGATCTTTGTTCCAAAGTATCAGTACAATAAAAATCTGTTTGGTTGGTTTTCCGTATGCAAGTTGTTGTTTTCACTTAAAATGAAGACCATTTTTAACAAAAGAGAGACACTTTGAGTGGTGTCATCCACACCGTGCCTTAAATTGTGGTGAGGTTGACTCGTACACGTCACATATGGCCCATGTATCGTTCTCCTAATTTTCAACGGAAACCGAATGTGTTTGGTTGCTTTTCTGTATGTACATAAAATTTTGTCCATTTTAAACAAAAGATACACACTTAGAGTGATCCCGAACACGTCATGATTCGGATTGAGCTCGGGTTTACTAGTATACGTCACATATGACCCAGGCATCGTTATGATAAAGTATCAATAGAATCTGAATGCGTTAGGTCAGTTTTCCATATTCCATTTGTTCTTTTCACTTATAATCCTGTCCATTTTAAACAAAAGAGACAAAGTTAGAGTGGTACCGACCACACCACGCCCTATATTTAGACGGGGTTGACTCGTACATGTCTCAAATGACCCAGGGATAATTTTCCTAAAGTATAAACCCCATCAGAATGCGTTTGGTCGGTTTTTTATGCCAGTTGATGTTTTCACATAAAATGGTGTACTTTTGAAACAAAAGAGAGAAACTTTGAGTGGTGTCGGCCACACCGCACCTCGGATTGAGGCGGGGTGGACTCGTACATGTCACATATGACCCATGGATCTTTTTCCTAAAGTATCAACACATTCTGAATTCTGTGGTCCAGTATTCTATATGTACTTAAAATTTTGTCCATTTTAAACAAAAGAGAGACACATAGAGTGATCCCATCCACACCGTGACTCGTATTGAGCTGGGGTTGACTCGTACAAATCACATATGACCCATGGATCGTTGTTATAAAGTATCAAAAAAATAAAAATTTGTATGGTTGGTTTTTCTTATGCCAATTGTTCTTTTAACATAAAATCCTGACCACAACACACCTCAGATTTAGACGTGGTTGACTCGTACACGTCACTTTGAGTGGTGTCGGACACACCGCGCCTCAGATTTAGGTGGCCTTTCTTGCCAAGTATCTCAAATAGGGGACCAGGTATCACCTGAGGCATGGTATTACCATCTTGAAAAATAGACATGTCCTCAGTTTATCTTCAAGGATCCAATATCACTCATGAGTAATAGAAACCATCCTGGTATCCCTCACCTAGAAACCAAAGCATTCATCCTGGAATTTCAAGTCTAAATTCCATGATCATTAAGAGTCCATACATGAGTCCCTAACATGAAACCCATGTATTATCATAACAATTGACAAGTAAACCAAATCAAAGAAGGCATAATTCGCATTACATAGAGAATGTACAATAAGGCTTTGTATTCCATTTAATGCATATCATCACATGCATTTGATGAGCATGAGATAATAAGCTTACCAAGACATTTACATACATCCATAAATACAAAAATGGAATAATCATAAATAACATTTCATGATCCGAGAAATAAAAAAAGGCATGTGAAATCAAGGAGGAGGGTGGGGGGCTGTCTGGGGGTAGAGGGAGAAGGGTGGGGGCTGTCTGGGGTCTTGGGAGGAGGGTTGGGGGGGGGCTGTCTGGGGGGCTATCTGGGGGGTGTTTGGGGGGATTTCCAGGGACCAAGGAGGATGGTGGGGGGCTATTCGGGGGGATATCCGGGGGTTGTCCGGGAGCTGTCCGGGGTCCAAGGATAAGGGTGGGGGGCTGTCTGGGGGGCTGTCTGGGGGGTGTCCGGGGGGCTGTATTGGGAGTTCCCAAACGCAAAAAACTCTACAAAAATGATCAAGATACACCGCAACCACTAAATGACATCAACATCCATGAAAATCGCAAAAATATAAAAATAACTCAACTCCAATACTATACTACGAGCTTAGATAAAACCAACAACTAGAATAGATTAAACATCAAAGCTCGGTAATTTTAGTAAAAAATGTAACGGATCAACTTCTACCACATCACCATCACCTATCATCACCATCATCATCACCCTCATCCTCGTGGTCATCATTGTCCTCATCATCATCCTCATCCTCCTCAATTCCCTCCTCCTCGCTCTTGCCCTCTTCCTCGCCCTCCTCCTCCACCTCACCCTCCTCCTCTCCCCCCTCTTCCAGATCAAACTCCTTGCCATCATCATCATCATGATGGACATTGTCTTAAACACCACTAGAACCGAAACCTGGTGCACCACATATGGAATTTATTGACAACATATATTCATCAAAATCTAGGCTGGCCTCTGGTGGAACTGTTGGACGTAGAACTTCAATAAACTTCATAAATGCACTGTTTTCCCTAGCAGACTGTTCTTTCCTCTCTATGGACCTTTTGACAGCCTGTTCTTCCTGTGCCCTAACTTTCTACATCTCACTGTGACAATAATTCATACCTGAGGAGGACCAATTCTTTGTCGGGTCTATCCTAGGTCGGAAACATACTCTGCTATAATGCTCCTCCCCGGACACCTGATGTAAGTGATTTTTTGGCCAAGAATTGTCAGGTTCTTGGGAATTGTGGGCCTCTAAAGAAGCCTGTTACAAATATAATTATATTATTAAGTTACAAATTAGATATTAATGTATAAAATCAATTGATTAAAACTTATAATGTGCTGCTGAGTCAGTTTTTTTATGGAACTTCCATCTTTTTTCTGTCTACTCTAGAAAAATTGTTTTGCTCGAGGAACACATCCTTCAATATTCAGTGTTTTCCTCTAAAATGACATTGAAAACTAAATTTATATGAAAAAATTATAAAACGATTAAATAATTGAGGAAACAATGAATCATTTAGTTGAAAAGAAAACTTATGAACAATTATCATGCCAGATTCCTCTCATGATCTGGCATCTTAGTACGTCCCAGTGTGTGGAGGTATTTTTTTGCATCAATGTTTTATTTATTTTTTCAGATGATTCCTAAATAAAATTTGATAATGAAAAGGATAATATTAATGAAAAACATGAAAGGTATTATTTAAATACCTCAAATGTAATTAATACATTAAACTGAGTAGTTGTCCAATGTGTAATCATCTGTTGATACTGCTTTATAGGACAATCATCCACTACTGGTGCTGCCTCTAAATCAGTGACAACTCTAGCATGCCAGCCAATATACAACACATGCTTGTAGGCTGTCCAAAGCTCACCTAAATCATTCAGACGTGCCGGTCATGCACCCTCACCATCGGTAAAATTAAATCGAAGTTGACACCAAAATATTAATTAATATAAATACAAACATAATTCATGGCATTAAATACAATAGATTTTTTTACCCATATCTCTACCCATGCTCTATCCATGACCTCATGTGGCAACTGTCTCTATGATATCATGCTGACAAGAATGATATCAGAGTATTTGGCAAGCGTCTCCAAAAAACTCTCACATTTCTACCATGTTTTCTCAACCATTTGGTTGTCTTCATTGTAATCCACCATTACCTGTGTGTGGAGGTTCCACACCGCACACATGTGTGTATGCCCCTGCCCCCACCTCCTGTCAGTAGATGTATCTGTCAAGAAATAAAAAAAATATTTTATCAAAACATGTTATAATGAAAATAAATATTGGTATAAAAATCTGTTAGGGTTATATAAATATACCTGCACTAGTCTGATGGCAATGTGCCGCTGGATCCACAGAAACTGAGGGAACACCCTATAGTGGAATATGAGTCGAAGACGATGGAATATAGAAGCTCAGAGAGAAAAAAGAAGAAGGAAAAGATGATGGGATAGCTGTATTACCGGATTCTGGATGGGGAGTGTGAATCCCCACGAGATATAAAAAAGATGGACCAGAAGATTCACAAGGTGGGAAAACATGGGTGGCCTAAATATCTCGTGTATCGATAACGACACACTGGGATCAGAATGTGGGAAGGATGACATGTCAGTGGGAGGGGCAAGGTCTAGTCTGGTATGTGACGCTTCTTTTCCACCTCTGGTATGAACCCTCCTCGTACCACCGACCTAAGTACTAGGACTAGTACTAGGCTCCTCATCGAATAACTATAGAGGTATAGGTGGATCCTACAAAAATGTTTAAAAAAATTATTCACATGACAATATATATTATTTAAATATATATATTTGAAAAAAATTCCTCACTACAGGCACTAATGGTGGAACGCCCATCTCCGCCATTCGACGATTGTTGTCCATAATTTTTTTTCTTTTTATCTCTTCAATTGGCTGCATTTCCTGCTTTTGAAAATAAATCTGTAGTTAATTAGAAAATGGAAACTAATTTTTAACCCAAAAAACAAAATATAGGAGGGAATAGTGGGATTCATTAGTAATTTAGATATCAATTGTTATATAAGAACTTGAATGGATTTAATATATCATACAAGTTGTAATGTTCACCAAGTTAGAAATATTGTTTGACTAGGTTTGAATACAGTTCAATTCTAAATTAGAAAATGAAATTCAAATAAAACTGCAACAAATAAACATTGAAATTCACATAATGGTCAAGTCAACTAAAACATATTTGTGATCAATACTAAATCAATTTGAGTATTACTAACCTTAACAACCTATCTCAAGGTTAACCAAAAGAATTGAGAACATGGATGAATGATTCTATATATTTTCAACCACAACTTCAGGTTCACAATCAACTCTGAAAATTGAGCTATTAGAGTCATCAATAGAAATAAATGGACTGGTTCCAATGGCACTAGGGAAAGTGTCAATTCCATCATCACCATCATCAAAAATATGTCTTGTAATTACATCATCTATGACCCCAAATTCAGGTCGATGTTGGTCCTTGAAAAAAAATGTGTTTAGCCATTGATGTCAACACATATGGTTCTTCAGTAGCAAGAGTGTGAGTTATATTAATTACTCAAAATCCAAAATCATAAATAAATGTTCTTGGTCTCATCATCGAATCAAACCATTGGAATTTCATCGTTGTGACTCGTCTATGAGAGTAATAATCCAATATTATTATTTTCTCAATGACTCCATAATAACCCACATTTTCAAATCGCGGTCTACAATATGATGCTCTAGCATAACAATCTGTTGTGGTAGTAACCATAACACCATAGTGTTGTATTCTCATGTTCTTCTCTCATTCAGTGATAATAAATTTGTACCCATTGATAACAATTGATTTACAGTCACAAACCACGATATTAAGACCAAATTCCAAAGCTCTTATTTCCTTAGAGACAAAGTCAGTAGACAATCTCAATAACTGCAACATAAATGACTATTACACTTAATGAAATATTGATATAATTATTTTAACTAGTAATATTTTTACCTTTAATTTTAACCTAGCAGAAAACTATTTTCTATGAAATGTCTCCCTCCTTATCAAAGATAAAGAATGATTCTTTCTATTTATCATTGTTTTATGATCCCTGTAGATAAAAAATATGAATAGTTTAATAGATATATATTTAAGATATAAATATTCAATTTAGTTACCTAATATAGTAATCGAACAAATCACAGTTGAAGAAAACTGTGTAATGTTCCATCTCCCACTCTTCATGGCTTAATGTCTTCAATGTATATGATCTAGTAATTCCTCCTGTTTGAGGAAGTGATGGAAATCTGGGTTGAATTTTCTCATACTATTCTTCTTCTTTTCTCATTGTTTTGTCCATTCTTGTAGTAAGATCAGACAAATACATTGAGTATAAATCCAAACATTCTTGAGAGAAGTAACCATTCACGATAGAACTTTCGGGATGATTCCTATTTCGGACATAAGACTTTAATGTGTACATATTTCATTCAGTTGGATACATCAAAAAAAAAGAAATAGGTACTCCGAGAAGTATTTCAGTGGGAATATGGATAGTTAGATGCAACATGCCTGTGAAAAATGAAGGAGGAAATATTTTCTTCAACTCACACACAATTAAAGGGGAATCTATCTATATTTTTTGGAAGAAAGACTTGGACAAATTCTTAGCACAAAGATCTCTAAACAAAAGGCACAACCAAATAAAAGTCACCCTTAAATTATTGGAAAAAAGATGATAGATTTATATTGGAAGCAACTCATGTAACAGAATGTGATAATCATGAGTCTTCAAAGATTTTAGCTTCAACTCCCTTCTGTTGACCCATTTAGATATGTTTCTAGAATATCCATAAAGTACTCTAATAGTCCCTAATGTATCCAGAAATTGTTTTTTTCATAGGTGTCATCACATAAGAACCACATGGATGTTTCCATTTATTTTCACTAATACGCACAGGATGCAATTCTGGTCTGATGCCCCAATCCACCATGTCACGCCGAGATTGTAAATCATCTTTTGTCTTCACCTAGACATTTACAAGAACTGAAAGAAACATTTCGCATATATTTTTTTAAAAATGAATTACATCTAAACAATGACGTAACAAATTGGTTGACTAATAAAGAAAATAAAAAAAGATACTCCTATTCCTCCAATTGTAACAGGTTTCAGTGCAATCATTATTTCTCTTTCAAGATTTCATTTGACCCTTCCTAAATGAAAAACTGAAATATTTAAATTCATTAAGAACATCAGTTCCAAACATACGTAGAGGTGGATCATCTGTCATTATGGTATTACCAAATCATTGACGATTAATTATATATGGATGATCCTTTGGAAAGAATCATCAATTTCCAATAAAACTGAAAATACAACGATGTTTCAGTCTTCTGGATCGTCTATTCTTCATAAAAACTGGACATGATAGTTTTCCCTTCGTTCTCCATCCATACATCATTACATAAGCCGTAAAATCATTGATCGTCCACATAAGCACAACACGCATATGAAATATGTATTTTGAACATGCATCGTATGTGCACAAACCCACATCCCAAAGAAGTTTCAACTCTTTTATTAAAGGTTTCATGTATACATCAATATCAATCCCGGGATTAGAAGCACCAAATATGAGTATACTCATGAAAGTGAGAGGTTTTTTTCATACACAACCATGGTGGAAGATTATAAATGTCTATAAAAACTAGCCATGTGTGGTGTGAAGTAAGCATATGACCAAACAGATTATAACCATCGCATGAAAGACCCAGCATCACATTACGCACGTCATCTGCAAAATCAAGATGTTAAGAATCGAATCATTACCATAAAAATCCATCTGCAGGATGAACCAACTCATCATTAGTCTTCTTTCTCTTGGTATCATTCCATCTCATTTTTATTGATATGTCATTAGACATAAAAAGATTTTGGATTCTATGGATCAATGGAAAGTGCCACATTACTTTCTGTGGAATGCGGGATGTTGTTCCATCAGATTATGAATTCCATCGGGATGTGCCACATTTTATACAATCATTTTGTTCAGCAGTTTCCTCCCAGAATAAACTGCAATATTTCAGGAAATCATGAATTTTGTTTCATGAAAATTCATGTTCCTCAACTAAATTCTATCCCATATAGTGGTTTTTGGTAATATCTGCATCATCTGGAAGTAAATCCTTCAAGAGGGTAAGAATGTAATCGATTGCTGTTTTAGAAATCCCATACATAGTTTTCCCCCAAATAAATCAAATTAAAAATTCCATCCTTTTCATTTTATCTCATTGTATATATACTGGAGTCGTGGCAGCATCATTCAATTTTTTCACCCAATCAATATCACCATTTTCACTAGATGCATCATATTTCCTTATATCGAAGTCTTCTTGAGTCGAAATCCATCCTTTTTTATGATTACGAATGAATGGAAACCGATCATCTAAAAAATTCTCTATTCCATTCCTTTCATTTAGATCATTACCAATTTGAGATTTCATTTTCTCCCCATTTTGATACCACAAAAAGTTGTTTTCATGAAAACAATATTTGGTTATGTGGTATCTGACTTCTTCAAGGATCAACCAAGGTCTACCAACATAATTAGAACATAGGCAGTGTATGTGACCACTATCTGAAGCATTGTGAAATGAAAAATCTATAAATCTCTCCAAATTGTTTTCAAAATCGCATGAGATCCGATCAGTTTCATACATCCAACTTCTGTCCATTCTGTAAAAATAATTTATATAATTCATTTTTTTATAAAAAATTAAATAGGATTGAACTTTAATTGAAAATAAATGTAAGTAAATGATAAAGGAATAAGTTTTTAGTCGATGTAGTGAAGTATTAAAATAATGTAAAGAACAAGTACTCAAAAATTAAATTAAAATTTATTTATTTTTATTTTCATTAGGTCTATAAGAGGCACATGCCTCAGGTCCCATTGTGTGTTATAGGCATACCAAATCATTCACTCAAGTTTAATAACTCATTATTGGAACATCTATGCCCATACCTTTAATTACCCATTTACTTCCCCAAGTCAAGCACACCCCATGAGTGAATAAATTTTAGGCTTATACACTAATAGGTTTTTTCATGGCTTGTAAAAAGATTTAATTTTATAAATTATAGACAAAAACCTTTATTTTTAAATTTGAGATTAATAATAAATTATGTCAATGATAACAACATTACTGAATTAAACTTGTGACTTATATAAAATTTTTATGGATGTCAAAACATGCAAGCATGTCTAGTGAAAATCACCCCACCCCCATAAAAGTTAGTATTGGCCAAGAAGGACACATAATATACAATGTACAATGTGAACCATTTTTAATTGACCCTAAAGTTATATTAGTACAACCATATTAGGGGAAATGGAATATATGATCTTGGTTAACTGATGCATTCAAAAGCTCGTATACCATATGTTGGACACTATATATGGTAAGAAATCATGTGAGGATGGGTATACATCATTCAATTTATTACATTCTAGTGATAATGAAGGCTTGAATTAATGACTTGAGTTCACTAATTAAATGAGGTTAAAGGTTTCATAGGATGTGTTAACAGAATCATTAAACAACGGTAGAGGATGCATACATTGTGCATGGTGGGGGAGGCTTAGCCGATTTAGAAACTATAATAAATTCCCATAATAGGTTTCAATAAGAAACATCAGCATCAAAAGAAACTCCAAATAAAAAAGGACTAAAAACATCAAACACTTTTTATGTTATCCCACCAAAAAATGATCATGAATTCCCATATACATTATCATACATCCTGAATTTATAAAGAGTATATAGTTATGAGCTTCATCCACCGACACGCCCTCCCCACCCCACTTGGACAACCCTACCCCCACCCCACTTGGACAACCCACCCCCCACCCCACGTGGACAGCCCTACCCCAAACCCAATTAGAAAACCCATCCCCCACTCACCCCACCAAGACACCCCTACCCCCCACACCCCACTTGGAAAACCCAGCCCCCCACCCCATGGAAAGCCCTACCATCACCCCACTTGGACTACCCATCCCCCACCCTACCTAGACAGCCCCTCCCCCACCCCAAATTAAAATAGTACAAAAATAAAACAGCCATGCCCCCACCCAATTTGGACGACCCAGCCCCCTCCCCCACCATACCTAGATAGCCCCTCCCCCACCCCACTTGGATAGCCCTACCTCGACATCCCCCCCCCCCCCCCCCGCCCCATCTGCACACCCTCCCCCCACCCCAAATTAAAACGAAAATTCATCCAAATCAATACATAAAAAATCATAAATTCATAAATCCAATTAAAAAAAGAAAACAAAAAATCATAGAATCATAACAACAAAACCAAGAATTCAATTGCCGATTTTCAGTGTAGAACAAGAAAAATGTTTATTGAAGAGGATGGATGGAGTTTCAGAAAGTGGGTAACGAAATACCTTCAGGAGAGACAGTGAGCTAGGGATGTAGTCATGTGCGGACAGGAATTTGGGGGTTCTTTTTATTTAGAGGAAAAATATCCAAATGGTTTTAAAAAAACTGTTGGGAAAGGTATTCTTTACCAACGGTTTTGTATAACCATTGGTAAAGAAGCTAAAAGTTGTACATTTCCCAATGGATTCAATGAAACTGTTGGGAACAGGTGTTCTAATTGGAGATTTACCAATGGTTTAAGGAAACTGTTTGGAAAAAGTGTTCTAATGGATATTTCCCAACGATTTCCTTAAACCATTGGAAAAATGAACAATACAAATGGTTTTCTCAAACCGTTGGCATGAATGTGTTGGTATATCCCACCATTCCAGTAGTGTGTGGTCTTGAGCTGACAGAAGGTGATCAACTACTATTGAGGGAGTTTGTACAAGGTTTGACCACTAGTGAGGGATTGAGATGGTTGAGTGTTATCAAACGTTCAAGCCACTGTTAGGGGTATCAAATTTCGATGAGAAAAAAGAGCCTGATATGAACAAAAAATGGTTTTTCATACACCCCATTTGTGTGTACATTTTCATTTACTCAATTGAAAAATAAGAACATGTTTTTATAAATTACCTACTTCTTAGGGAATAAATACTTTGATTTTGGTGATTTGTTAATTTCTCGGTAGTTTATGGCCAAATACACCAAACAGGGAAGAACTGAGCAAAAATTTACAACTACAAGGCGTGTACATATATACACGCTATGTACGTTCAAGTTCAGACATTGGTTGACTAGGACAAGTGCATTCCCAAGTAACCAGAAGGCGGTACATGCCATGTTCACAATATACACACTGTGTATACAATTCTAGAAGCTATTGGTGGGCGAGAAGAGTCCACATTCCCATGTGGTTGGCTTAAGGGGACACACAATGTTCCACTAATACACACCATTTATACCATTCTAGAAGCGGTTGGTGGCCGAAAAATAATACCACACACCTTGTTTGGCAGCTCTACATGTCGTGTACATTCACCTTCTAGGAAGCGCAGTGTTCCATGTCAAAGATGGTGTGTTTGGCTTCCTACCAGTATAGAAAACGGAGGAAAAAAAGTGTTGACAAAAGTATATGTTGTGTAATTTTGACACACACGGTGTACTTATTTTTTCTATAAAAAGATGCCACGGAATTAGGACAGAGAGGGAAGTGTGTAGTATTTTTTTGGGAAAATATTTGAAGTTCCTATGGAGAGATTATTTTTCTTCGTACATCCTTCATTCCACCATCTACCAAAGATTCATTTTAACCTCAAAGATTAAGGCATTATCACATCAGGTATCAAGATGTTTGTGTTTATTTTCTCCTACATGTGTAACTAAACCCCTAGTGTGTTAGGGTTGTGGGAGATGTTGAGTGGTAATTTGAATTAAGTTGCTATGAATGTATTTTTTTTATTAACCACTTCTTATTCTTTATAAATCCCTTCATATTATCCCTGGAAATTCTGAACTAGACCAAGGGAATAATTTTTAGGGATTCAAAATAAGAATACCAAAAAATAATATCATGACCATAGGATGTATTCGTCAACTCAAAATGGACTAAGACAAATAAAGATCTGTTAAATACTAACTACCAGAACAAAGATTTAGTTACATCATCTCTAAATATATTGTTTACTGGGCCAAAGAAACATTATTAAAAATTAAACCCAGAGTGTTGGGTTATCTTGACTAGCAAAACCTCATAATCAGTTTGATTTAATGAAAAAACATTTCATTAACCTATAACCCCAATGCATGTCTCTCTTTATCTATATAACAATAAATTGTCTTGTATTGTACTGTTATTATGTTAATCAATTTGTTAAAAGAAACATAAAACCAATTGTTATTTTTATCCAAAAAACAAAAATCAACTTTAAATTCAGCAAACTTCATTAAAAAAAATATAAACTGTGTTAAAAAAGATAAAAATAACTTCTTTCTCCCTGTACATCGACCCCTTACTGGTACTATACTTGTTAGGATAACAATAATTTGGGACACTAATAATATACCTTCTGTGAAATGACTCGAAATTTTTTGGCACCATTGCTGGGGAGTCCGGAGATAATTTTATTCTTGTTTTAATTAAATTTGTATCAATGTTTTGAGAAAATAAAAATCCTAAATTCTCAAACATTTCTATTCTATTCTCATATATGCTTATCTTTCTTTTTTCTCATTTACACTTGGTGTTTTTTTGTGTGTAGGAATTTAAGTATATGAGCGGTCATCTCACGCTTTCAAAGAACATCGAGTCAATAGGGCTTTTCCAAACTGACCTAGAGATCAAACATATTTTTTTGAGGCGCCATCAAGAACTAATGGCTAAACACAACCAAACAACTCAGCTGTTGAAAAATGAGGAACGCAATCCAGCTCCTATCCATGGAGCAGGACTACAGTTAAAACCAGATGACAACCAGAACCCTAAGAAGCTCTAACAGTTCCAACTAGAGCAGATTCCATATTTCAACCAAGGTCAAGGGTGGTTCTACACCCCTCATAACCAACAATTCATGTTGGTTCCTCCTTCTCGGCATCCACCGCAACGACATACTGTCATGGAGTAAAGCCTGCCATCAATACACAGAGCTGGTATGGGCATTGTCCATAAACCGGTGCATGCCCAACACTTCTAGATCATGCCTGATATCATGAAGCTGATCCAGAACACCATTCAATTCATCGGACCGCCCACTGAGGAACCCAATTCCCTTCTCTCCATTTTTCTGTAGGTATACGACACATTCCACTATCACGGAGTGTCCACAGACTCCATCTATCATCACCTCTTACCCTTCTCTCTAAGGGATAAGGAAAAGTACAAGATTAAAGGATTGCTGCAATGATCCATCCTCACTTGGGAGGATCTATCTCAGGCGTTCTTGTCCAAATAATTCCCACCCTTGAAGATGGTGACACTGTGGAATGAGATCCACAACTTCCAGCTGCATGACGCAGAATCATTATAGGAATCCTGGGAGTGCTTCAAGGAAATGTTGCGCAAATTATCCCACCTCAAACTTCAACATTGGATGTAGGTATGAACCTTATACCAAGGATTGACAACTAATAAAATATCCATAGTGGATGCCGTTACTGGAGGTACGGTAATGACGAAGTCCCCCGAAGAACTGTTCGAACTACTGGAAGACATGTATTCCAACATCTTCCAGTGGAATTCTGAGCGGGGAAAAAAAGATTTATGAATAACATTGATGCCACTACCATGCTAGATGCCTAGTTGGACACTGTGTTTATGAAGATCGATTATCACAATCTGAAGATCACATCCCATGTACATGCAGAAAATCATCCAACGTGTAGAAAATGTGGTGATAGCCACATCGTGGGAGAATTACCGGCTTCTACTGGAGGCCCATAAACAAGAGAGGTATGTTATGTTGCAAACAATCGAGGGGAAAACTAGTACCAGTAGTACCAGAACCCGACATGGCGTGATCAACAAATTACAAGATGGGGGAAACAACTACAGAATCCTCTTCCCCGACGCCCACCCGACTTCAACCAGCTTCCATATCAAAACCAATACCAGAGGCTGCAACAACCCCAACAAGGCCCTTATCAATAGAAAGGGTATCATAACTCTCTCCCACAGTAGCCACGACAGCCACCACCTCAATCAGCTCAACGACCACCTCAGCAGGAGAACACCTCATGGTTAGAGGATCCTATGACCAAATTCACATCTATTGTTGAGACCAGGTTCCAAAATCAGAATTCTTCTGTTAGCGGACTAGAGAACCAGATTATCCAATTGGAAAACCAACTCTTAGGAAGGCAACTTGGTACTATACTGATAAACACAGAGAAGAACCCGAGGGAGGAGGCCCATTATTTCTTGCTATGGAGTGGAAAAGAGCTCCAACATAACCAACCAGCACAGTCAGGTGTATCCACACCCCCTGTTGATGAAGAAGGTACCAATACCAACCCCTCCTCCTCCAAATTCCAATAGAAGGAGGCTTCACAGGATAAAGGGAAGGAGGTTTTCAAACCCTATGAATCA
The DNA here is from genome assembly GCA_963277665.1 of Viscum album. Classification (NCBI taxonomy): domain Eukaryota; kingdom Viridiplantae; phylum Streptophyta; class Magnoliopsida; order Santalales; family Viscaceae; genus Viscum; species Viscum album. Next base: position 2,023,906,090 of record OY728127.1, read on the forward strand.
GCCTTACCCTTCCTATAGAGATTAAAGCATAGAATGCTGGACCACCAGTTTAGCAAATTCATGGACATATTTAAAAAGCTACACATAAATTCTCTATTTGCAGAGGAACTAACATAGATTCCCACTTATGACTAATTCATTAAGGAAATACTCTCCAATAGATGAAAGATGGAGGAATTGGGCACCATTTCCTTATCCAAGGAGTGGTCAGCAGTTGTGCAACATTAAATTCCTCTGAAACTCCATGATCAATGATGTTTCAGTATTCCCTGAACCATTGGACCATGCAAGTTTGGGAAGGCCCTATACGACTTAGGGGCTAGCGTGAAAATCATGCCCCATGGACTTTTCATGAATCTAGGGCTCAATGACTTTATGCCTACCCAAGTTGCCCTTAAACTTGTTAATCAATCCATCAAACATCCGAAGGGACTGCTGGAGTACATGCCCGTCAAAGTGGGTAGGCTTGTCCTCCATGCTGATTTCTTCATCCTTGGTATAGAGGATGACCAAGAGGCACCTCTCATACTTGGAAGACCATTCTTGGAAACTGGGAAGGTATTAATCGATGTGCACCAAGGAGAGATGATTTTCTGGGTAGGAGACAAATGAGTCTCCTAAAATGTACTCAAGGCAGTCAAACATGCATCATTGTTAGAACATGAGAGATGTCATGGATGATAGCTTAGTGGATGATCTTGTAATGGCCCAGGTTTTTGGGGTCCATTACATAGTAAAAATCTGATGATGAGGTGTTCTTGGTGGTCTGGAAGGCCATCCAAGCTTCTCGGTGACTCCTAGCGGTATCCTTGGCCTACCGATAGACCTAGCCTACCGGTCCCCTTGGGGTACTAGTGGCCCTCGGCTACCGGTAGCTCTAGGATACTAGTACCTCTAGGCTACCGATAGCTCTCAGCTACCGATAGCTATCACCAACCGGTATCTATCTGCTACCAGTAGCTGTCGCCAACCCGTAGCTCTCGACTACCGGTAGCTGTCACCAACCAGTAGCTCTCTCCTACACCCATGAGTTTTCCAGTCGCGCCTCCTTTTTGCGCTAATTTATTTTTAAACAATGTTTTGACCCCTTTATACCTATTTTAAATCCCATTAATGCCCATTAATTTCGTTTAATTAAATGATTGGTGAGGTACCCCAGTGTGCGTCTGTTTAAACCGCCCCGAAAGGCGGGTACCCTTTAATGACCTCTGGGGTGTCCCAGCCGCGTGGTCAACCCATGATCCCACTCCTTACACAGTTTCTCTTTGTATCTTAACCATCCAGGGCATGATGTATCTCATCCCTTATCAGCCTTTTTAACCTAAATTATTCTCCCTATGTTTCTTTTTCTTGATCACCCTACAGTCGGAGTAACCTTCCTCCCGACGAGCTGTACCCCTGTTGCTCCTGTTTTCTAGTTTCCACGTGAGGACATAACGTCAATCCTTGATCCTTCAGGTAGGGGTTTCACCTTCGCCTCTCCTTTCTGTGTATATTTCGGGTGGGTACGCTACTACTTCTGTAGAATTGGGTGAACCAAACTTTAATGAAGATAATAAACGGATTCTAAAGAATGAAGGGGAGGGGTGTGATCGATGACACTAATACATTTTCTCCCCTTTCATGATTAATGATTTCTGAATTGTGAGAGCTTATGCCTACGAAAAATAATGGTTGTTAGTGGTCTTCCTCTGTGCACTAATAAACCCTTACCCCTTGTGATGTTTAAATGGATTGTATTTTGGATTTGAACCCTTTGCTGTGAAAAGGAAATTGGTTAATTACATTTATTCAACTAAATAAATTGGAATCACTAGGATCTATCTCCTTTTCTATGATAACCCCGATTTAAGCCCAGTGGAAATTGAAATCATAGAGTGTGTTAAATCTTTTAAATCTGAAAATACCTATTGAGTCTTTCTTGTGTTGGTGGTAGTGGTTTTGTTGTTTTTCTTTTATGGTACGTTTGCGGGTGACCTTATGGTTTTCATTGGATGGGGGCTTAGACTGATGGGGTGATGCGGGTGGGGATGGGATCCCCTATTGTTATGCTTTCAGGCTGTGTGATTACTCTCCATATATCATGAATTGGGGTGGGATCCTCTGTTGTTGAGAAACCGTTGGCTCCTAGATTTTGGGTACATGAGGATGTATCTTGGGGTTTTCATTTGTTCCAGTACTTTGAGGGATCTCCCTTATCCCTTTTTTTGTTGTGACTTTTCAATAAAACCGGGTGTGAATGCTTAAATTGCTGTTGGATGTAACTTTTTCCCTTAGTTTATGCTTATGCTGTTAGTTGCCCAGTTGTGAAGAAACTTATTTAAACATTATTAATGAACCTGGAATCAAGGATGGGGAAAATGGGGATTTGGTTTGATGTGATTTGTGACTTGGGATTGGGTGATGTTCTCTTCTCTAATGAATGAATAGTAAGTATAGTGTTCCTTAGGCTGGCTGAAGAAAAACCTAGATTTGGCGAGTGCTTGTTGTGTATACATATACTTGTAGTTTTTGTGTTTTTTATTTTCACCCCACCCAAGTTGATAACTTAGTGCCGAACACCCCCATTTCATGGGGGAGGGTGTTTTTCCCAACAATCCTATGAGTGGATGGTTATTAGATCCTTTTCTTCTCCATTTCCTGAATATCCCAAGACTCTACAGGCAGGCTGTGATGGCCTGTACTCCATTATTAACCCAAGAATCTTCGGGTAGGGTAGTGTGGTGGTTGTCCCAGGTGTGTGCGGGTAGGTGGTTTCCCAAGTACCTTTAGGATGAGTCCCATGTGTCTTCGAGCATGGCAGTAGTTCTTCTATCACAGGTGTCTTCGGGCATGACAGTGGTTACTCTAGTCTAGGTGTTTGCAGGCGTGGTTACGTGTGATAGTTGTGGCCCAGGTGTCTGCGGGCGGGTTAGTGGTTGTGGCCCAGGTGTTTGAGGGCGGGATGTTTGGTAGTGGCCCATGTGTGTGCGGGAAGGTTATGATAGTGGGACTATGATGAGAATGGTGTGATTGGTCCGATGCGTAGGATGTCTTTAATAACTAGTGGGAAAGCGGCGCGGGGTACCCACACATCGATGTGCTATTACAATACATTACTTGATTTGCATTATTTGGGGAGAGTGACTTAGTGAGGATTGGGTAGTTAGTTTCCTTGATAGGTGCTTGGTTATCTCTTTTCTCACAGGTCATTAGTATGCCTCCCCACTTATGCACTAGACTCTTTCGTTTTTTCCTACTGAGTATACTTGTATGCTCACCCTACGTATATAAAACTGCTTTCAGGTTTCCAGGAGGACTTTGGGGATCGTGTTGGACCGTACTAGATCAGACCTTGTGACATATCATTAAAATTTCCATTGTTCTTTATTTTGGTATTTAACTTTGTAGTCTCCTTGTACATTGTGGATTTTACTTTTGTAACATGCATTGGGAATGGTTCTTGGCTTTACTTTTACTTTCAGTTTCAGTGTTGTGGGATTCACTATCTTATCTCCTGATCCTATTAGATGAAAGAAAGGGTAATTCCTTCCATTTAGTGTATTATTTGATGACCTTGGTGCTGGTCGCCACTCTGGGACCTATTGAAGGAGGGTTTCGGGGGTCATTATCTCTCCTTCAACCTAAAGAAGGAAGGGCCTGACAATCTGTTGAGCCTTCTCTCCTTTTGGTGATGGCAGGTCGTGAAAGAATGGTATCAGAGGCATAGGTTGAGAGATAGTATGGAATATGGAGTTAGGAACAGGGAGGATTGCATGGGATGGTAGGTAAACAGTGTTGGGTGACCTTGGTGCGTGGATTAGGCCAGGGAAGACCGGCTAGGACACGGGATTTTAGGGCCCCCCCGTGATCTGATGCAAGGACTCTCGACCTACCCAACGACCAAGTGAGGCCATGCTGATTGTAGGGGTAGACCCTAGGAAAGGTACATGCATCATAGTGACTTGTGTTCTATTGTTTCTGGGGTGTTTTGGGAATTTGAAATAAATAATAAGTTTTAGAAGTTTTAAGAACAATATTCTGCACTACTTGGGATTAGGCATTCCTTTTTTAACTTACAGCTATGGCACCCAGGAGACGACCACGAGTTGTACGGGCGATCGAGGCCCAGGAGGTTGACTTGGCCGATTAGCAAAGGGCTGATCGAGAGGAGGATGATGACCAGTGGAAGAAGATGCTTCGAACCTTCTGGTGACAGTCCCTTGAGAAGTACGAGGGAAGCACCTCTGACATGAAGACGGAGGGCTAGCTAGAGGATCTAGTGATATCCTTCGGCTTGATTCGGGCTCCGACCGAGTACTGGGTTCCTCTTGTCGTCATCCAGATGCAGGGAGCAGCGCGTTAGTGGTGGATCCTCTACTTGGGGGAGAGGAGAGAGGAAGAGGGGGCATGGGCTTATTTCAAGAAGGTGTTCTGGGAGGAATTCCTCTCTTCTACGATGAAGTCAGAGAAGAGGCAGGAGATACTCTCCCTCCAAAAGGGGAGAATATCAGTAAGGGAGTTGGGGATCAAGTTCAAGGATCTCCTCCTCTTTGCTCCGGACCTCTATTCAGATGAGGAATCTTTGGCGAGACAATTAGAGGAGGCATTCCGACCTTTCCTCTAGTATGCTATTACCCCCTTCACCTTTCCGACATACTTGGAGGTCTAGAAGAAGTTAGAGGTGGGGGAGAGGATGCACAAACTGGGTGGTGTGTCAAGAGAGGGGATTCAGCAAGGCACGTCAAAGGGAAAGGCCGTCAGCACTAGACCTCCAGCATCGGGACCCTCTAGGTTCCGACCAGAAGGGATCATGCCACATCAGTTCTAGTTCTGGTCATCCGGTCCTCTCCCTTTCCCTTAGGGCCCAATACCGAGGTGTTTCATCTGTGGGAGACATGGACATCTCTAGAATCAGTTCCCGGACCAAGTTCAGTAACGAAGTGGCGGACATGCCCAACACCCACCTCAGCGGTAGCTTCCAGCTAGGCCCTTACAGCAGCAACAGCGGGGGCAGCGAGCTCCCGCTCCTTCGAGGGTAGACGTTGCAGGGGGAGTCTGACCTCAGGGCACTCCTCAGGGACCTCGAATTGGGCGTGGTCAGGGAGGAGGCCGACAGGTGAGGGGCAGAGGAGCTGGGTGTGGAGAGTTGCATGCCGCGGAGGCAGCAGTTCCAACAGGACTGGAGGTTTTTCTAGTAACGATCAGTTTGTTCAGTACACTTGCTTACGACTTGTTCGATACCAGAGCTTCGCACTCCTTTGTTGCACCCAGTCTTTCCCATGCTTTGGTTCTAGATGTCGAGAGACTTCTAGTGCCCTGGTGTTGAGCACGCCAGTCGGAGGTCAGACCGACTTGTTATATGTTTTTAAAGGATGCAGACTGATGATAGGGCCACATCAGTCTGTCAGGGATCTACTACTACTACTACAGATACAGCCATATGATGTCATCTTAAGCATCGACGGGATGTTCTCTGTGTATGCCATCATCGACTACTTCTGAGGAAGGGATGTGTTTCCAGAAATGGGTGGCTGACAAGTCACTTTCACCGGCGAGAGGAGTGGCCATAAGGGCAGCAGGCGAGAGGAACCCCTCCTCTCTTTGTTATCTGAGATGTCAGTAGAGTCAGTGGATACTGAGATGGTGGAAGTACCAGGTATCGTCAGTGAGTTTATTGATGTCTTCCCTGAGGTGGTTACGACTCTTCCCCCTCGACGTGATATCGAGTTTGGGATAGACGTGAAGCCTGGTTCTCGTCTGATTTCGATGGCTCCCTACCGGATGATGCCTTCGGAGCTACGGGAGTTTCGGATTTAGATCGACGATCTGATGAAGAAGGGTTTTGTTCGACCGAGTGCGTCATTGTGGGGGTGCTCCTGTGTTGTTTTCGAAGAAGGTGGATGGAGGTCTAAGGCTGTTCATAGACTACATGAGGCTGAATCAGCTAACGATCAAGAATCAATACCCCCTTCCAAGGATAGACGATCTTTTTGACCAGCTAAAAGGTGCATGATGGTTCACGAAAATCGACCTGCGGTCTGGGTTTCACAAGTTGAGGGTAAAGGAGGGTGACATCTCAAAGATGGCCATAAGGTGCAGATATGGGCACTTTGAGTTTGTGGTCATGCCTTTCGTCTTTACAAACACTTTAATTGTGCTCATGGGGCTTATGAACTCCGTCTTCCAGGAATATCTGGATCGGTTCGTAGTCATGTTCATTGAAAACATCCTGATCTATTCAAGATTAGAGGAGGACCATGCAAAGCACCTTAGGACGGTTTTGGATGTCCTCTAACAGCACCATCTCTATTGGAAGTTGTCGAAGTACAAGTTCTGGACACGATAAGTGCACTTCCTTGGGCACGTAGTATCCGAGCAAGGGGCAGCGGTGGACCTATCAAAGGTTGAGGCAGTTGTTTCTTGGGTAGCACCCAAGTATGTGGCAGAGGTTCGCAGTTTCCTCGGGCTGAAAGGTTACTATCAGAGGTTCGTACCCAAATTCTACCGAGATGCAGCCCCTTTGATAGCCTTGACCAAGAAGGAGTATGTTTTTGTGTGGAGCGAGCAGTGCGAGGCAGCCTTCAGCTATCTAAAGGAGAAGTTGGTTAGTGCCCCAGTGCTGAGACCACCAGAAGAAGTGGCAGCGTATGATGTGTTTTGTGATTATTTAGGGAAAGGCCTCAGATATTTTTTGATGAAGCGACAAGGGGTGATCTCTTATGGGTCTAGGAAGCTACGCCCTCATGAGCGTAATTATTCCACCCACGATCTAGAGCTTGTAGCATTCGTTTTCCCACTATAGTTGTGGAGGCACTACCTCATCGGAGAATGCTTTGTGAACTTTATAGATTACAAAATCTTGAGATATATCTTCTCCCAGCAAGACCTAAACATATGGCAGTGAAGATAGATGGAGTTCCTCCAAGATTACGACTTTGAGATATCCTAAAATTCTAGAAAAGGGAATGTAGTGGCCAATTCATTGATCAGGAGGTCATAGAAGGATGTGGTTCGAGAGTCGGCAGACGCTTTGAAGGCGATGGAGGAGTTGGCTGCCTTGCACCTGGATGCGAGGATGGATACTGGTAGAGGTTTCATGTATCAGATGACCGTGCAGTCTTCTCTGTTGTAGCAAGTGGTGGAGTCTCAGTGGGGAGACCCATAGTGCGAAGTGATGCGCGACTGAGTTGACCAGGGTGATGCTCTAGAATGGTGGGCAGAAGATGGTCAAAATTGGATTCTCTTCTAGGGGAAGATGTTTTTTCTAGAGGTGATGTGTGGCGAGGTTCTTAGAGAGTTCCACAACTCACCCCGAGAAGTACACCCAAGAGATTACAAGATGTACCGGGGTATGAGGAGACAGCTTTGGTGGCCCGGAGTAAAGTGACCAGTGGCAGAGTTTGTGGCCAAGTGCTTATTGTGTCAGTAGGTAAAGGCTGAACACCGTGTTCCAGGCGGGTTGTTGCAACTTTTAGATTTCCCCGAGTGGAAGTTGGACGACATCTCGGTGGATTTTTTCACGGGACTACCCAAGGTGCAAGGGGGATGCGATTCCATCTGGGTAGTAGTGGACCACATGATGATGTTGGCTCACTTTCTGGTGATTAAGGAGTTGAGTGCAGTGGATTCTCTAGAACGGAAGTATGTGGACGAGGTAGTGCGGATGCATGGTGTTCCGAGTTCCATAGTCTTGGACAGGGATGCACATTTTAATCACGAGTCTAGAGGGGTTTTCAGCATGAATTTGGCACCCAGCTACGTCTTAATACTGTTTTCCACCCCCAGACAAATGGGTAGATAGAGTGCACCATCCAGAACTTGTAGGACATGATGCGGGAATTTATTCTCGTCTTTGGGGGATCATGGGTGAGACACTTGCCTCTGGTAGAGAGCGCCTACAATAATATCCATCACTCTACCATTGGCATGGATCCATTAGAATCCCTATATGGAAGGTCGTTTCGCTCACCCATGTGCTGGACTGAGGTTGGGGAAGCAAGTGTTCTTGGCCCAGAGGTGGTGTAGAGCACGATAGACAAGGTTCAGCAAATATGAGAAAGGATGAAGGTGGCTTAGGACCGACAGAAGTCATATGCCGATGATAGGAGGAGACCCTTGGAGTTTGAGGTCGGGGACCATGTGTTCTTGAAGGTCTCCCCTAGGCGTGGATAGAGGAGGTTCGGCATGGGAAGTAAGCTTTCTCTCAGGTTCATCGGACCCTTCGAAGTGTTGTGGCAGGTTGGTGATGTGGCTTATCAGCTAGTGCTACCACTGCCGCTAGTGAGGATACATGATGTATTCCATGTTTCCCAGCTTTGTCAATATCAACACGACAACTCCCATGTCTTCGATTGGGGAGAGTTGGATGTCGAAGACGGTGTGAACTTCATAGAACGACCAATCAAGATCGAGGATCGTAAAGAGAAAGTGCTTCGTGAACGAACAATCCCCTTGGTTCGTGTGTTGTGGAGGCATGGTGGCCTGGAAGAGATCACATGGGAGCGGGAGGCCCAGTTACACGTATAGTACCCAGAGCTATTTTGACTTGTTGTTTTTGTTATGATCCTTGATGTATTGTACCTTGCGCTTTAATATATGAAATTCTTGTTTTTATTAGCTATAAGATGATCTATTCCCTGCTCTATGTGTGTGTGTAAGAATATGTGATAATTGGAAAACCGGACTGCTAATCAGGACGCATTAATGTGGATGTGATTAAACCTGTGCGGGCGAGTTAGTTCCGCCCAAAGTAGATAATATCCTGACATGTAGGAGGGGACTCCCTAACTCGTGTGTTAGATAGTGTGATCCTTGTGCTTATTGTGAATGTAATTTTTTATAACTCTTGAGGGAGTATTCCTCGATGTAGGTGGAGGGTTTTGTTCCATCTTTCAAACAACTCCAAGGTTTTCCCCTAAGATGTATATTTAGGGGGGAGGTTTTTTGGACCCTACTTTTCTCCTTTCTGGGTTGTTCTTATATTCTAGAGGATGAGAATAGTTTGAGAAGTATCTGATGTAATGGCCTGGGTTTTGGGGGTCCATTACTTAGTAAATAACTGATGTTGAGGTGTTCTCGGTGGTCTGGAAGGCCATCCCAGCTTCTCGGTAACTCCTAGAAGTAGCCTCGGCCTACAGGTAGACCTAGCCTACCGCTGACCTTGGGGTACCGGTGGCCCTCAACTACTGGTAGATCTCGGACACCGGTTGCTCTAGGCTACCGGTAGTTCTCTACTACCAGTAGCTCTAGGCTACCATTACCTCTAGGATACCGGTGGCTCTCAGCTACCCGTTGCTGTCGCCAACCAGTAGCTCTCGGCTACCGGTAGCTGTCGCCAACCGGTAGCTCTCGCCTACAGGTAGTTGTTTCCAACCGGTACATTAAAGCTCTGCACGACACAAAAAACTCTAAACATACACTTGAAGCTCTGCACAACAGAAAAACGGATACCAGGCGTAAAAGGGAAAAATAAAAAACAGAAAATTTGAAATGGGATTAGAAAAGAGATTTTTGATAATTTTTTATTTTTATTTTCACTTAAATCAATTATTAACAAAATTTAAATCTTATCACTAAAACCAAATGGTGATCCTCAGCAATGGCGCCAAAATTTGGCCTACGCTTGTCGTTGATTGAAGTTATATGCATCCCAAATTAATTACCCATTCTTAGAACATTAGTATAGCATAAGTTCAGGGTCGATCCACAAGGAACTGTGGAGTGCATGAATTTAATGGAGTTAATACTTAATTAGGTGAAGCATGCAAAATTTAGAAACGAATGGGTTGATTTTTGGGGTTTGATTGAAACTAAACTGATTAACTTTGAAGGATGGATATAGTTTGAAAGAAAACAATGTGTAAATTTAAAGAGTTCTTAGAAATGGAAAGAAAACACGTGTCGGGGATGTGGTGAATAAAGAGTTCTTATGCAGATTGTTTAAATGGTTGTGTTGTTCTTAATAATTCAATCATTCAGGATTTCATTTTGTTACAAGATTTCCTTGGTCTGGTTCCTCTTGTTTGGAATTAGAGCAGTTGACTCCTTGGTCCGGTAGTCAGTGTCCTTAATTCATTATTACATATAGTCCATTACTTGAATCGGTGAAAACCTTCCAATGGTCATGGATGTTTTCACTGTTACTTTTCTTTTTTATCGCAGAGAATCCTTCCCTTGGTCCGGCTAAGAATTCTCAGTTATTTTAGACAGTGGCTTAAGAAAAGTAAGATGAATTACAACGATTCAAACACAACTATATAAAACAATATACAAATTATGATCCCATCATCCACAGCTCCAAAACTAGGGGTTTAGTTACACATAGAATTTAGGAGAGAAAAGACACACGTGATACCTGACGGATTCATCATGTAGGCATTGAGGTAGAGTATCGGAAGGTGGAACATCAGAGTGACGACATTAGCCTTGGGAATGGTGACAGAAGAGCTTCTTTTCCACTCAATGGTTCTCCACTCTCCAAATCCGTAGGCCAAGGCCTCATTTTATAGAAAAATAAAGTACACGCTGTGTACTTTTCGTCAACACGTTTTGGCGCCATTTTCTCCGCTGGAAGGTGGCCGAGCAAGCTGTTTTTGACATTTAAACATGGCTCCACCTGCAAGTTGAGTGTACACGGCATGTAGCGCCGCCACACACGGCGTGTCTTCATTAACGGCCACATGGCCGTGTGGACTTTTCTTCGGAAACCACCACTTATAGAAAGTAGTACACGGTGTGTAGCACCACCACACACGGCATGTATCTTCTGCCTGGTGACATGGGCGTGTACTCCCTCCTTCGGTACGTGTCCCTACCTGGATGTACACGACATGTATAAAAGTACACGCTGTGTAGTTTCAAAATATTCACATGCTTCCCTTGATTCGTGTATTTAGCCAGAAAGATCCTGAAAGTAAACAGAATCACCAAAATCAAATAATATGTTCATAAAACAACAGATATTTGATGAAAACATGTTTTTATCTTCAATTATATATATAAAAAATGTATACACAAATTGGGTGCATCAATAGACATAGTTAGAAAAATAAATAGAAAAAAATCATATTCAAATTATTTCATATATTTGAGAAATTATTATAAATAGATTTCAGATTTTTATAATAAAATACATAAAATTAAAAAATATGACTTCTGACTTACAAAATTGTGGATGAAATTTGACAAATTAGAAAAACATAACAAGAAAATGTTGTATCCCCTACCCAATTTAAAAGTTCATTTAAACCTAGTAGAATGATACATCAATAAAATTTTACACATCCTTTAATTTCATCATGGTTTATCAGTATTGGAACTTAGATTCCTAATGATACCTCAATTATGACATAGAAATCATGTGCCAGTGTTTTATGGGTCATATTCCACATTAATGGTATTTTTAAATGGAACCTATTTATTGGTTACAATTGATGGAAAATTTATTATTCAAGTCTCCAATGTAGGTATAATAAATTTATATAGTCAATGCATTGGGTAATAATATAAGTAGGTGGGAAATATTAAAATTCTTTTTCATTATCTATTAGTATGAATTTAAATTGGATGGCCCCAAGAACCTTGCCACATGATTTTAAAATACAATGTCACAATTCTTGATCTATGATTTATTAATACATCCTGCATATATTGTAAAAACATGAAATTAATCTATTGGAAAACAGTACTACCAAAAAATTAAATATCATGTGGTTTATTTCATAGAAATACTTGACTTGAATAATGTTGAGATTTGGAAAATATTCCATTCTCTTATAGTTTCTCAGAGTGAGAATGATTCACCTAAACCTAGTGGTATGTGGAAATTTCTTATATGGGAACAAAAATGGTAAAATATGTTTGTATTATATCAACATTTGGTCTATCAGACATAACCACTAATTTCATTAAGATGCTAATTTTTCATTCCCAATTTATCCAACATGTAAACCTGGTCTATATAAGGATTTTAGGAATAAAACTTTCTCGTGTATATGGAAAAAAATTCCTATTAAATTATTCACAATCATGATCAACATAGTCGAATTTCTTTATATATATATATATATTCCATTATTCTTGTTTTTAATCGATAAGTACTAATATGACAAACCATTATCCTTGGTTTGCCCACAAAAAAGAAAAATACCATCCTCCTTGAAAGCGAGTTAGATTTATCTTGGGAGATTCCAAGAGTGAACCATGTGTGTCTTGATTCACATTTCATTTCAGATATTTATCTAAAAAAATAAACCCATATCCTATTCCAAACAAAAAAAATCAATGAAAAATATTAAAACCCCCATCCATATATAATATTTTTATCATTAAAAGGAATGTTATTTGTACTCTATGGGTATTTTTTCTTATTTTAATATAATACATATTGAGTCATGGATCCATTGTACTTGGACTTACATTAAGTTATAATAATGAACTATTATATTTCATATAAACAATATCTATTAAAGGAATTTTCTTTATACTACATTTGAAACTATTCCCATTTATATTGGGATATCTAGTAAAATAAAGAGTATTAATCCTAGTTTTGACTAGGAATTCAATCAAATGTTCCCTCTTTTATGTATATTTCTCTTCCATGGTAGTCAATTTATATATGGAAGGACTATTATATCACTTTTTGGATTGATTCCCATTATGTTGAGATACATAGTGGAACTAATATCTCTTATTTTTTTCACAACCACATGTTCTAACAATGATATCAACACCATTCCATTGATGTTTTATCATCTATTTTCACAATTAAGACCATATTTCTTGGTAAGGACATAACATGTAAGTTTTCTTTAATTTTATTATAATAATACCAGGTGAATAGTAGAGTATTCATTAACTTTCATCTGTAAAATTTGTTCTCGTCTCATATAAATTTACTAGTGTCAGAATGAGAACCAAATGAGGGTGTTTAATATGGGAGTAAAAATAAAAGATAAAATTCAAATGATGTTTTTTAATCTTGTAATATCATCCCCCTTTGGTTGATTACATCAAGGATTTTATCCTCACAACATGGTAGATCATTTTATTTTGAAATGACTATTATTTTCACTTGTGTTTGAATTATCACTATTATTTAAAAATTCCCCCTTTCCAATATATGAAAATTACATGTATTAGTAAATCCTTATAATATAAACACATGTGTTTAGTTCCTACATCTCAATAAGTTCATAACCACCATTTCATGACATGTTCAACTAAAAATTCCCATATTATGCATTTTTTGAGCATATTATTATCCTAAACCAAACTTATTCTCTTGAGAATCTCATATTATAAAAAACATTTATTGGAAATATATGGTAAATGTAAATCAATCCATTTTAAGATCTTATTTTGATTATGAATACCACCCCCTTGACTTTGATCATCGTATGTTCATTCGACATGGCTGGTCAAAAAGAGTAATTTGTGTCTTGGGGGTAAATTCATCAAATCTATCTAATTTATGAACAAATTTTAGTGAAATCCATTTTTTTAAAAATTTGATGTCATACCAAGGGTACCAATTCCATTAAAAAATCAAATTTGAGAACATAAAGGAAAGATTTAAAATAATCTCTCTTGTTTAAAAAATAACAATTTGAGCGATCATAAACTGTGAGACCCATTTGGGACATTATTACCATCTCATTTTTCTGTGATACATTAATATAAACCTTTTTCATGCCTTCATGTTTTGGATCTATATGATATTCTAAAAAATATGTATATGTTCAGTCTATAGTGATGTAATATCCTAGGGTCCTAAATAATTATGAATTTTCCATTCTCTCCAAATTTAGATAATGATGAAATTGATTGAAAATCAAAAATAATAATTTTTTCAGTGATAATACCATTTAACTCTATATGTCTATTCTGTTTTTATTATTCAAACTATTCCCAAAACATGGATCTATATATGTTCCACTAACATGGACTATCGACCAGAGTCATCATCCACCAGAGAATAGTTTCCTATTATTTACAAGAAACTCCACATGATCACATCAAGATCCTTTTTAAAAAAAATTATCTTAAATAATCCCTAAAATACATCCCCCAATATATCACCAATGTCTTATATCTCTTCATTTATTAATTAAAAAGCCCATTATCTTACTATTCAAAAAGGATTCTCTCCAATTGTGTACAACACATGTCTATTGTATCCAATTATTAGAATGGGGTCAGATATCATATGAAAACATTAATGGTTCCTCGTTATGTGAGAATATACCATAATACATAATTTTACAAGAATAAAAACAATAAACTGACTAAACCAACTACTTTCATTAGTAACCACCAAATCAGGTCAAGTCATAAGTTCTAATTTTCAAGCTCTTGAACAATCTAGGTGAGTGAAAATCCACTATTGTTGAAATTTATTTCACTATAATGGTGTATCATATATATTAACAATATATACCTATCCATGATGATTTATATTTCAGAAAAATAAAAAATGTAAATTAAAATTTTGTGTACTCTATACCTTCCCATGAATAAGTCACCTCAAATAATTGGAAAAAGTTGAATGACCTTAAACTATAGAAAACATTATTTAATGTTTTTGAATATTAATCAATATCAATGTTATGGTATTTTATATAACATTAAATTTCATGTGTTACATGAAAAAAGTTTCACCAAATTGAAAACATTAAAAGTTTATTAACGATAATATTCATGTATCTTCAAAATAGATGTTTTCATTAAATTGTTTAGGAATATTCCAAGTCTAATAATTTAAATTTTACATAACTTGTAATGATGAAAAATCATATAGTGTGGTAAATGATAATGTTATGTAAATATTCATAACAATTAAATATGATATTATGGGAAAAATGTAAGAAATAATATAGATTCACAAAACTCTTATGCAACCCACTACATTGTGAATGCAATTGTCATTCTATGCTCAATAGGTCCGTTTGCTAATGAAATAGTCAGATAATTCATAAATTGATAAACATTTAATGGGTATAATTTAAATAAAAACATATAAATGTATGATATAAATTTTTTATTACCAAATATTCCAAGTTTAGTGTCACAAAGATGGAAGATTATACCATGAAATATCCATCAATTGGGCCCTAGAGGATATCATATTTAACTCATGTGATTTGGATTTATAAAAGAATTTTTTATCTAGAATATTGTAGTTGAATGATTTAGGGTAACTATATAATAGATCACATAGAGATTAATGTCAATATTCATGGGATATTAGAAAGAGACATGAGATAAATAATTGAGAACATTTTATGATTCACTTTACCCTTCAAAACTTGAATTCATGGAACATGACTATCCGGGAGTATCCTTCACATAAAAGTAATAAATTTTTTGAAGAGACTGACAATAAAATTCCTAATATCAAATATTTTATTATTATAATCATCAATTATTTAGTGTATCATAGTCAATTTTACCATTTCAATTTCTAAATCAACCGGTAGTACATCTATAAAATAACTAAATTTTTCATAACAAAATATATCTTCTTTCACATAGATTATTTTATGATGTCATAATATAGAATCCCATAAAAAGAAAATTAAACTTCAGAAAAATAATACATATCATCAATTGTCATTTAATATAATATTTAGAACCAATATAGAAAATTAAATATAAAGGAACAGTGTAAACACTAATTAAATAACTATAAGATTTATTTAATCAATAAAGATCACTCTTTCTATATAAAAATCAAAATAAAAATAATTTTAATTAATGTGATAGGAATTATCAATTTATGTCTAAAACCATTATAAGAAAGGTAATGAATTCGAGGTATTATAGTAGTGGAGTATATATAATATATAAAGAAAAAAGTGAAAAATTGGAAAGATCATTTACCAGTTAATTAATCAGTATAACTTTTGGGAATTATAAAACTTGGTCTATATGACTATTGGTCAATATTACTATTCTAAAATATGAATTTTGGTAATAATATTAACATTCTAATTTATGTTTATTAAGGGTATTGGGAAAATATAACATGTATATAGGGGAAAAATAATATGCTCATCATTTAATAACAAGACTTTTTAATCCCATTTATCATAACGTGTGAGAGATTCATCCTCCCTAGGGTTATCCCACTAAGAAATTGAAGAAGATACTCAACTTGTATGTATTGATTATAATCACCTATGGTAGATGTTAAATTTAGTGTAGATCACTACTAGGTAAATAATAACTAAGACACCTCATTAAAGTACCAGTATCGCACCAATAAACCATGTGGAATATATGAATCCAGATCATTGTAGTATAAATGTTTTATTGTCTTATTAGAAATTAAATATTTCTTTATTAAATTTCATATTAGTACAAATTAAGTTATGAATAATATCGTTATGTTATTTTTTGCATATAATGAAAACATGATTTTATTTTTTGGATTAAATTTAAATAAAATTATTTTTCATGATAAATTGGTGTTTTGAAAATAAAAATTATTGTCATAAAATATTATTATAATGAATTATTTTTAGAAAAATATTCGATAATATAATTTTATAGTATCCTACGAATGTTTTATAATGGTGAGAACATTGAATATTTCATAAGGAATATTGTTTCTAAAAGGATTTGAACTTTTATTTTAATGATAAAATTATTATATATAGGAACTTACATTCATAAATGAATTATAGTATTTTAGACCATGTTCCTGAAATTTGGTTTTTGTAAAAAAATTATAATTTCATAAATTGATTCATTTTTTATAATATAGTTGTTTTTTAGTATGTATAGGACATAATGACAATTTAATAATTATATATACTTAATAAAATTGAATAAATCAAAAAAAGAATATATTTTGTAATGATGTTGTATTTTAATGGATTTAAATGAATTTCCAATCCTATAATGAGATTTACAAAATCACAAATAGGAATTAAGGGATTTGAAAAATTATTCAATGTATAAAATTACACCAAAAAGTAATATAATTTATTTAATTTTTTCTCAAAATATAAAATAATATAATAACCAAATTACTTATTTGATAAAATTTGATCAATAAATAAGCCTTAGACAATGGTTTTCTATTTTTTAACACAAAATAATTCTATATGAATTATTGATAATTCATAATCAATACTCGTAAATTACCTTTGAATACCAACCCTCCACCATATTTATTTCAATAAATATGAATTGAACACGAATTTCCCAACATTAACCCTCTTTAAATCCAATAAAAGGATTTTATATTATTCCAAATAACTCTACTAATTCTTTAAGAATCATTGTTGTAATGTAGGGGATTCACTTTCTATTTATTTTTATCAATGAACATCCATTGTAGTTAGTCTTCCAATTAGAATGTTATCATTTTTTTATTCACTTATGAGACTTCCCTTTCATTCCAAATTTATTTATATCATTGTTATTATTCCATTATCTCTCATTGGGGCAATACTATAAACAAAATTGTATATATGTTATGATTACAAAATCCTTATATGATATTTCAAGCCACACTTTTTATGTAATGAATATCCAAACAAATTTTAATTCATGTTTATTCATATATATGCAATCAAACATCATTGATTGGGAATCTCCCTGAATAAAACCAGCATTTCTCAATAAAGGGACAATTATGATTTATTCAAGATTTTATATAATCTGTATTCTTTTTTATTTATGATATATTGAAAAATTGACTTATTAATATTTGAATGGAACACATTAATTATGATATAAAGAAGGGTTTTCCCTAGTAGAGCTCTAATTCATGTGGTAATGAATTAATCACTATATATAATTTTTTTATTCCATATATAATAACATTTTTACTATGTTTTATGACACCTTAGTGATAATCTGAGGTGATATTATAATTAATTTACCATTTTTTTTGTTGTAGAAGAATTTCTCTTTTATTTGTCATGTACATAGGACTATTCTATCCCGTTTTCCCAATTTTCATCCATGATTATATCACAAGTAAAATTTCATATTTTTATCCATTACATGTATTTATACAAAACAATTTTCTTTATTTAAATCCAAAGTAAATCATTTGTATTTCTGTGAACTAGGATAGAAAAATGAAAGGCTACATAAAGATGAGTAAATAAAACTTTTTTTCAAAGTTATATTATTAATTCTTTTCTAGGATTTTAATAGATGATTCATTAAAATATTCGTATATAATTTTAATGTTATAATGTTGATGTATTATTTTAGATGACTTATTGAACAAAATGTCGGTCGAAATTATTAGTATCAATGGAAATTTTTTGTTTCATTTCTTAATTAAAAGTAAAAAATTTTATATAATAACTATAAGTAATTTTATAAATGTAGGAAAACATATTAAAATTAATTTTAATTATATTTCATATTGGTATTATATAATGAAATCCATTTAATGGTTGAATAAGTTGATGTGTATTTGGAACAGTTCTACCTAGAGGATATAACTATGATTTTTTTGGATAGAGTATTAACTCAATAATAATATGCTTCATGCTAAATAAGCCATACTAGATACATTATTAGATTCTCATGGTTGTTATGGATAGGTTAATCAAAATCGTTTTTCAAAAATTTGTGATTAATATATAGATAATTTAAAAAATACTAAACAATATAATGCAAGAAGGATGATATAAAAAAATAGGATTATGTTTTACATTATAATAGTTATAAAATTTTCAATAGTAAAAAATTTTAGAAATATTATTGTAATTTTAGAAATCAAATAATGAAATAAAATGAATCACGTTAAAAAGTTTTTAATGGATAGCCCAATTATGATCTTCCTAATGAGATATATGTTGCATTTAAAAATATATGGATGATTATGAATCAGTTAACTCTGGTTATGAATGAAATCCAAAACCTTATAGAGAATCCCAATTCACTAGGGATGGATCAAATAGTAGTTGAATCCTTCATGAAACGACCAAATTGTGTCATTGGATGATCCTCTCAACTAAAAATTATAGATTAAATGATCTAGATTATTGAAAATATATTTTTTGCACTCTATTTTTCTGAGTAATTGAATATTAAAATGAATAATATCTTTTAAGTGGGAATATGATCAATTTTGTACAATGATTATGAAAACAAAACCAATTTTTTTTGGTTGAATCCATGGAATGTTAAATCATTTAAAATAGTAAATTTTTCAATATACATTTTCCTCCTACCCCTAAAACCATGATGGAGAGGGAATTCATTGAGTTGAAACAATGGTAAAATTAATTAGTGGAGAATTCGAAGATGCAACACACAAGGATTGAGCATTATATTAATATATTTGTAATCAATTATGATAGAGTGATTGATTAAATATTTATTAGACTAAGACCTCATTTATGTAAATAATTTTTAATTAAGGATTATCAAAGTAACAATTGATTAGTATTGTATTTTCGAAATTAAGAGATGATGCACATAGATTCCAACTGGAATCTGGGATTGAATAAAAATAAGATAAGGAAACAATTTTTTTATTTAATCTATATGAGAGTAATTTACAACATCCTATGTGAAATGGATGTGGAGGAATGAATTTAGGTAATTGTCTACATGAATGTGAAAACTGATACATGTGTGGATAACATGGATATATGTCTCAATGTGTTCACAGAGTTTTAACGATTGAACAAAATAACTCTAATAAAAAATAGAGTATTGTAAAAGAACAAACTCTTGTATAAATATATATGTGTGAGATCGTGGGTATTTTATAATCAATGTCCATATTTTTGTTTATATAAATAAAATTCCATTAACCCGTACAGATTCCAATAGAGAAAGTTTATTTTTTTCAATAGCTACATATGAGGTAATGGCTATAAATTATATTTTATATGGGGAACTATTTATATTATTTTTACTTGTATGTAATTTTTTTTGTTCTTTTGCAACAGATTATTTTATTTCGATCACATTTTTAACAAAAATCAAGTTAATCCCATAACTTGCCATTATAGAGTGATTAGTTAAAATATGTAGAGGGATTATTAAATCATTAAATATATATAAATATACATATATATTGATTCCCCTACTAAAATTGGGTAGTATAATCTATCTGTAACCTAAGTTTTCGTTCTAATGGGGGCATTTGACCAAATACCTGGAATTTATCTGGTAACACGATAATATTTTTGGATTATTTAAATTTAATATTTTATATATTTTTAATTAAACACATTCTAACATTCTAATTTAATTACATGATACACTCCTTTTGGATTTTAATAAATATAACATCAATTTAAATTTATTCTTCAAGCAACACTTGGATAACATGTTTTATACAAAACATTCAGCTTTAACAAAACAACAATATAGAGTAATTTAAAAGTGGCCATAAAAATATTCCATTAAATTTTTTAAATGAATAATAATATTTTCTTAGAATATTACATATAATATTTATATATAAATAAAACATATTTAGAGATAAATACATTACTTTTTAATAAAGTCATTATATGTTTTCAAAATAATATTCATTCAAAAATAATATTTTAAATTTATTTTTTGGAAATTAATAATTTTTTCACAATTTTCAAAAATTATTTTCATTAAAATTAAATTAATTTTTAAAATAATTGTGTCATATCTATTAGATGGTGAATTTTTTGAATTTTTTAGAATATTTTTATTTTTAAAAAATACTAAAAACTAATGCATTTTAAATTAAACATGGTTTTATTAATGTATTTATAATGATAAATTACATTTTAAATTGGACTTCATGAAAAAATTATTACAATTATAAATCCACTAATCTAATTTTGGTCATTTTTATCAATTTTATATTGACTTTTGATATAAAATCATATCAATATTTTAAATAATTTCTATTTAAAAACACAATTTCTCCATGTATTTGTGGGATTAATTTTAAATTATTATTTTTCTGATTTTTTGAATTGATATTGGAAAATCATATTCCAAATTTTTTCTCAGAATAATATTTGTTATATAATCAGTTTAACATATTTTGTGACAAAAATTATTTTTAAAAACTCTAAAAAAATGTACTCCATTTAAGTTAAAATGAATTTATTGGGGTTAAAATAATAAGATAAGGGTTAAAATTACATAAATACTTATCTAAATTATAATTTTTGGCCATATATCACGAATTGAATTCCAAAATTTCTAATATGATCCATTAGGATCCTTTTTAGAAGCTGCAAAAAGATGGTACACATTTTATTTTCAAAAAATTTCTAGTGTTCCACTCACCAAATTTATAAAAGGAAACACCCCCTCCTCAATTATGCACACTATCAAACCCTTTTATTTATAACAATTCCATACAAAATTACTTTCATAAATCCATAATTTTATCCTAGGATCCCAATTTTGGATTGATATCCATCATAAAAACGCTCTTTGTTCAAACCATATCATGATAATCGACGAAGAGGTAATGTTAATCAACCAGCATTTTGTGTATGATTTCATCCACTAATACATTCAATTAATTTTATAACATGATTAAATAATAATAAAAATTTATTAAATATACTTATATTTTTTTTATTTTACATTCATAAACTACAACCTTCTCCACTTCCATCTGATGTGTTATGAAATCATCCTTTATGTATACTACAGACTACCGCCTCATGAATAAATGTTATTCGTTCTTTCCCATTACAACTCACATAGTTAGATAAAAGGTACTACAAATTATAAATATGTATATTATTTTTATGATATTATTTTTATTTTTGAATTATTATATCACGCATACCTTCATGCTATCTAATTTATGGGAATAAAATAACATCGCTTGTATGTACGGCGGACTACCACCTTGAAAAGTGATGTGGTTCGTTCATGATTTATAAGGAATGTAATTAAGAAGTATTTAATGAAAACATGTGATATATGTGATATAAAAATGAATTTTTAATTATAATATATCATTTATTTTTCTTTCTTTTAGGTTGACAAGTAAATGGAAACAATGTCCATTCATGTGTATGACCTACTATCTCCATAAATTGTGTATTAATTTTTTATAACTAAATTTTCTTCATTAGTAAAAAAATAAATTTTATATTTATCATTTTTATATATTTTATAAAAAAATTATATTATGAAACAATAGTTAAATTGAGTGTCGTAATAATAATAAATAAAAACTGACATAGAAAAAAGGAAATTATTAACCTAAACGTGACATTAACACAGAATTATTAATAAACATGTAATAAAAGGTAATAAGTAAATGGTATATTATTTAATATATTTAGGATTTTGAAATATATTTATAATAAATTTTTATATATATGTTTTTTGAATGTGTACAAAAGAATATAAGGCAATTGGTAATGGATTTCTAGTCTCCTGATTATTTATGGGAGACTTTTTTGAATAAACCACATGTTTCCATTATGTGGTATATATACATACCCTTGGAATTTTATGTCACAAATATAATTATTTCATTTATATTCAGAGTTTCATTTTAGGTTATGATTTAATTGGGATTATGATTTCAAAAAATCCTACAGTTGTAATGGATTTCTATCTCACTTTTATTTTTTAGTGAGATGTTCCATATTCACTACATGTTTCTTTTATTTAATTTTCCTACTGCACATTAATTTATATTATGGTTATTATAATTATATTTATGGGTATCTAAAAATATATTTTTTGATTTTTCTTTCATTGGGTTAAATGTTTAATAGTAACCAATGTGGAAAGGAATTGTTTTCTCAATTTTATTTGTTTGAGACCTATGTAATGTTATGCTCGTATCATATTTTACAAGTTGAGTGTACTAACCATTTTAAATTTAATATCTTGAATTTATTTCTCCGTGTGATAAATTATAATTAAATTAATATGGTTATTTTTTTATTAATACCAAATTGTTAATGATTTTATGTTACAATCTCATTATTTTTTGGGATTGTTTTTTATTCTGTTTAAGATGATAAAATATTATATTCCATCTCTCAAAAAACTCAGTAATACAATTATACTAAGGTTACTAATAAAAATTTTAAATAATTTTACAAATATTCCACATGGTTTAACTTAGAATAATTTGAAAATTCATTTGATGAAAATTTATCATTATTTATCTCTTTAGTTTCAAATTTGTTTTCTTCTAAAACTGTATTTTCCCAAAATGTCTTCAAAAAGGTTTCTTTAATATAATGTGATTTTTATCTAAATTTTATAATTTTTATTTAATTTTTAGAAAAATTATTTTAATGAAATATTTATGTATTTTTCTAAACAAATCTGTCTTGTATTTTATTGAAAATGTTAATGGAATAATTGTGTTGTCTGGGATAGCTTGAGAAAACCATGACATCAAAATCATTGTTTTCATTGATGAATCCCTTATATTTAATCAAGGTTATTTTTAAATAAGATTATTTTGAAAATGATTCATATTTTAAAATACATTATTTTCAATTAATGACGTATATTTTCCTCATAAAAATTTTAAATGATAAATAAAGCTTTCATGAAATGTTTTCTAGTTTATTTTCAAAGAAAATTATTTTAAACATGATTTTTTAAGATATTTTTTTCAATTTGGAAATTATTTTTTCCCCAAG
This sequence comes from Viscum album, assembly GCA_963277665.1. Taxonomy (NCBI): domain Eukaryota; kingdom Viridiplantae; phylum Streptophyta; class Magnoliopsida; order Santalales; family Viscaceae; genus Viscum; species Viscum album. The sequence goes on from OY728127.1 coordinate 2,023,929,681, forward strand.
ATATGTTTCAAATTATTTTTTAAAAATTACATTGTAATATATCAATGATATTTTAAAATAAACGGATCTTGAAATTATTTATATTTTAATAATTGATTTTGAAATAACTGTTATTTCCTTTAATAAATGTTCCATGTGTGCTTTTAAAATCCATATCCATCTTAGAATATATCATCTTTGGATACATAATCATTAATTAGTATATTACCCAAGGATACCATTATTATTATTTCCCAGAATGGTTAATTTTTGTGATGACACGATGTTTATGAAACCAATTTCTCAACCCTGTGTTATACCATTATAGAACTACTATAAAAAATGTTTTTTATTGGGTTACGATATGATTAAAAGATAAAATTATTATAAAAAATATCTATTTTCCAAATTTTATGACATGATTAAAATTTTATGACTCCCATTTAATTTAATGGGTTAGGATATGGGAAAAAAATTATGATCTTATGGCTCATATAAATAATATTTTAATTATGTGGTGGGTGTGACCTATATCTCCCTCCAATGAATCTTTTAATGATTAATTTTCTATGATCTCAGAGGGTACAAGGGTTGTTATATAAAGACTTAAAATGAGGTTATAGAAGCTGTTATCCCAATAAAGAAAAATCAGGTACACTGGGGGTTATCCGAATCCCAAAGAATATACAATGGGTTGTTCAAAAAAAATATAAAATTTTCTTAATGTCATGATAGGATTGCTTAAAATAATATTTTATATTATTATGTATAAGATACAATTCTATGTCTTATGACAATAATATGCTCTTATGTGACGCATTAATTGATTACATTATGAGTTATGTATTATGAGTATGAATAATTTATTTCATGAATCATGTTAAAGATATATGATATGAAGGATATGGTTTCCATATTTCATTTTCACATTATCATACACTTAAGCTCAATTTAGGTTTATGTATTTCATTTTTCTTAGTTATTGGGCATCTTATCTCACCCATTCATATGTTTCTTTTCCCATAATAATGGATAATGTTTTTATATATAGATTTTATATAATGAGTAATAAATAAGAATATATTTTTGGGAAACATTGAAGATTATTAAATAGAAAATAATATTGTATACCTAGTCTCCAAGGAAACAAAAATTTTAATGTCCTTCTATGTGTATTTGTGTAATGTATTGAATAATCGTCTAAAGAGACATAACATCTACGTATAAAATCCTTTGGTTTCCATAGTTTTTCTTAGATGAATGGTTTAGTTTAACTTGGGATAATTGTATGTGAAAACATTGGTGAAAACCCTAGGAGTATTTCTAAATTGTTTTCTAGGGATTTCTCTAATGTTAAGTCTAAGAATGAGTTATAGTATTCTACAATGTCCTGGAATTTTGTGAATGGATTGATCTAGCAGGTTTCTAAGAAATTACATCATTTTCTAGGTACTCAAATTGGATGTGATTATGGAAATGAGGTGAATATGGGTAATAACACTAAAATGGGATAATTATGTTGGATTCATACGTCAATTAGTTCATGGAAACATGCATCTAAGCACACTTGGTTTTAAAATCCTAGGGGATATTATTTTCAAATATGAAAAAAAATTATAAACCATCATGATGGATTTAAAAAGATGATGATCATCAATAATATTGGATATATAAAATGTGTCATATGTTTAATGGTAGGAGCAAGGATTTCGACATCCTATAAGTGTAATTTAATGATAATATGGTTTTTTTAATATGATTTGTGTACATCTCACTATGATTTTTTATTTTATTCAATAGATAAAACCTCATGGAACCAAGTTAATACTGAGTGATACAAACAATGAAATGATTTTACACTTGATAAACAAAATGTCATTAGAGCTAGAATGAAAAATATAATTTTTATTCTCAAAAAAATTATAATTATTTTAATCCTGATAGACTTCTTCATGAAAAAATGATTGGACAAAATGCAATTTTTTCATCATTAGAAATCATCAACCATTATTCAGTGGGAATTCTAATCCAAAAGATTCCTATCCATGGATCAGAACCACGAAAAAAATAGTTTCCATTATCTAGTGTTTAGGACAAGAGAAAGTTATTTTAGATATCTAAAATTTTTAAGGTGAAAAAAATTAGTGGTAGAATCATATTAATAATAATAGGAAAAGTGATGAAATTGACTCCATGGATTAGAACAAGTTCAAGAACATACTTCTCAATAAATATATTTCACATGTTATTCAAATGAATATGGAGAATGAGTACCATGGGATAAATGAAAATGGTGATGAATCTATTGGTACCTATGAGGATAATTCTACAAGAATTATGAGGTACGCTTATGATATTATCATCTAACATAATGTACAATTTATCATTTCTTTATTGTCTTAGAACCATGTTTTTAAAAGGAATTACGAATAAGAGACTTTATTAGTTGTGCTGATATTTTTTCTATGATATATCGTGGAGTAATTGGTGTGTGGGGTTACATATAAACCCAATGATATTTATAAGAAGGGAAAAGGAGAATTTAAAAGAAAACATAGGAACCGTTGAGTGAAATGATTGGTAAATTTTTTTAAAAGTGTTGGAATAAGAATAGAGTAAATTTATTTAAGGGGACTACTAAATGAATTTAGTTTGAAAAGGAAGGTCATAAAGTGACTATATGATGAATTAAATGGAATAAGTATAATAATGTTTATAAACCTCCATAAAATACAAAATGTGTACTTCACTATTTCAATTGCATGGAGTTTCATAATTATTATATAACGTTTCTAGATATGATGTTTAGTAACAATGATTAAGTCAATCAACCTCTAATGAATAATTTCAAATAGAGAGATTATTATATCCTGAAGGTTGATGTGAATCATGATAATTATGTAATAGTAATCATAATGTACTTAGTTTTAAATTTCCTATTTAATTTTTAATGAATGAGCCATATGAAAATATTTTGGTTTATCCTTTAATGGATATTCATTTAATAATATACCTTTAATTGAATTTTGGAATAATAAAATCACATATAATATTATATTGATAGAGTGATGAACCCACGATTCCAATTAAAATGTTTACTTAGATGATAATAAATTATTTAAAAATAAAATGATAAAATATCATTTTGAAGCATATATGTCTCCATGTAATATAGACATAAGATTTGTTGAAACCATCATGGGTTTCTAATATTAAGGTTTATCAAATATTCGAAATCTTTGACATACCTTTTTTGGTTTTATGTGATGTTTTTTTATCAATACTACCATAATTTTATGTCTCAATTATATAAATTAATCCATTTGGATTTATTTATAGTGAAAAATTTATCTGAGGATGAATTCATATACACTTTGTAAAAATATTTTCATATGTAATTGTAACATTTAAGTATTATATTATCCATGTTTTAGATAAATTTATGTTTCATAATAGATCTCTATACAAAGATATCACTCTTCATTTATTCAATAAAAACATAATTTGGATCTACTTTCATGAATACAAATTAATGAAATGGTAATGTTTCATAGAGTACCACATTAAATATTATTTTAATTGAATCTAGAGATTATGAAGATGTTTTTGAGGAAAATTTAGAAATATATTGATATGGATTTCATTTTCATATTTACATTTCATCCTAAAAAAAGATGTTTAATTTTATTGGACAATTTAAAACCTAAAGGATACACTATGATATTGTTGTATATATAACATAGGTTGTTGGGATCAACCAATTCCCCCAGTTGAGTGTCCTTGCATTAATATATTTCACTTTTATATTCATATGGAACCTCATGAATCCATTTAAAAAATTATTTGTATAACTACTATGTATTGGAATGAAGTTGATGAAATAAAGTTATTAGGTTTTGGGAAAGATGATGAGATGGAAGAGAATGTTAGAGCCTTTTAGGATCATGTAAGAACAAATCAATGATTATAGAAATGTTATTATGTTAATTTTAAAAATGATATATAATTTTAAATTTATTAGAATGTATTTATGTGACATTATATATTGAATAAATAAGTGAAAATTAATTCCTGGGTATTTTGGTCCAGTTAAAATTCTTTATCATTTTGGGACAACAAATTTTCATTTTGTAGTTCCACTGGGCCTATATCAGATTCATGATATGTTTCACATATTAATATTGATGACTTTCATTCCTTATAAATCCCATGTACTGATAAAATAGGTCATACAAATATATGATGATCTTTCTTATGAGGAATAACCATTATAAATTTTGGATCGAATAGAGAATGTTCTACAAAATAAGACAACGTACCTGGATAATGATTTTTCCTGAAACCACATGCTTGAAGAAGCTGCGTGAGAATAATGGGATGTAATGATGTTCATGTACCTGATGTTTTTTGAACTATATTGAATAATTTCAAGGGTAAAATTCAGTTTATGGAGGTAGAACAGAAAATCTATAGAATTTATGATTTTTTTAAAATTCAATATTTTATATATATTTCATTAGTCAAAATATTGAAAATATATTTCATTTCATGTAATAGGTATTTTTTCTTAAAATACATGGAACACCATGATATAAGGGTACTATACGTATCTTGGGGTTATGTGGCATTATACACGACATTATATTTTTTAACCAAACAATGATATATTATTTATATATTTATTTAAACATAATGACTGTTACATTTCTATTAAACATAGTGATATTAATAATAACATATTCTTTCTATATATTATGTAATTTTTTATATTTATATATACAATGATTGAAAAACACATAATTTTTCAATAATGTCGATTTAAATTTTGAAAATACTATTTTTTCAAAAAAGGATTTATATATATATTTTTGAAAATTATTAAAATTATTTTCAATGCAATTTTATAAAAAAATTTATAAATTGAAAATAATTTTTGAAATTATCATCTCAAAATTATCTTAGTTTGAACTTTTTTGGAATTTTATAAAAGGGCTCATTTTTTAATAAATTGTAATAAATTGGGAAATTTTATTAAAAAATGACTTTATGATTAATTTTAATATAAAGATAAAATATATTGAATTCTTTTTTTAGAATGAAATTATTTAAATTATTAATTTATTAATTCAATTTATCTAATTGGAATCAATATCATTTTAAATTTTTATATAAAAATATTTCAACAGTTGAATATTTTCTGCTTAAAATGTCACTTTCTCATCACATCAATAGATTAGTTTTTAATTTTACATTTTCCACCTCATTGAATTGAATATGAAAGATTTTATTCCATATTTGGATTAATAATAATTTATTCTATATATTAAGGTATAAGTATAATTTTATGAAAAATTATTTGTATAAATATTAAAATTCATTTTCTGTAGTTAGGGTAAAATGGGTTTCCTGGGGGTTAAACTAAAAAGTTATTCGTTAAAATAAATTTCAAACACATATAAAATATATTTTATGTAAATATATTGAAAATTTAAGGTATTATTTTCTAATGTAATCTATTTTGGACAATAGTGCCATGTCAAAAATGTGGGCACCCATTTCATTTTTCAATCTATTTTATTGTGCAACTCAAATCACTTGTCAAAGGCCACCCTCTATCCACTAATCTTTACACCGTAATATACTTTTTATTTCTCCATTACCAAACATAATAACATCCATCATCCCTCATACCATAATCAAATCAATATTATGGACATAAATCTCACCTTCTGGGGATTTTTTTCAAACCATATGAGGATACCCGGAGAGGTGGTGATGATCATCAATGGGATTTTTTTAATTATTTTTTCCTCCATCATTTAAAATTACAATTAAACCGTGATGATATAATATCCTCACAACATTATATATAATAACATATTTTTATGTTAAGGTAATTACATAAAACAATATCTACATCGATGAAATGGATTATGAAGTCATCATTCATCTGTACGGAGGACTACCAACTTGTGAATCAATGTCATTCATTTTTTAATTACAACATATCAAAGTTGATTATAATGATGGATACATTTTTAAAATTTGATATTTATGGCCTTATTATGTTTATGAAGTAATTATATCACACACAAATTCATGCTCAACATTTTTGGAAATATAATAATGTTTCTCATGTGTATATTAGACTACCTCCTCACAATGCTATGTGATACTTTAATGATTTATAGAAAATGTAATAAGGGTCATTTTAATGTTAACTAATAGTAACAAAAATAAAAAATGAAAACATATTTTAAAAAAATATAGTTATATCATGTGACATTAAGTAAAAATGGAATTGTTAATAAATGGGTAATAAAAGGTCATATGTAAATCAATTAAGCTATGATATATATATATATATATATATTTGTGTTTTTGTGCATGTATGTTTGTTTATTTATTATATGAATAATAGTATTATATTTTTTATATAGGAGGTATGAACATGTCAACATGATTCAAATACTTAATGTATTTTATTTCTAATCTCATTTTTATGTGAATTCAGAATTATTTTCATTCAAATTGTGTATATACATACCCTTTTCCTTATTATATCACGATATAATTATGATTTTTTTAATGTTTCATTTTATGTTACTCTTTATAGTGGATTACGATTCAAAATATTACTCCAAAACTAAGATATTTCTTACTCCTTTTATTTTACTATGATACGCATTTGACATTCACGATTTGTTTCATTAATGTGGTATATATACTTCCCATTAATGTTATTCAAAATTTTTATCATTAAATATATGGTCATTTACAAATCCATTTTAGGATCTCTCATTTATGTGGTTTATGATTTAATATTTATGAAAGTGTTAATGATATTTTTCCCCAACTTCCTTATTTTAGAGATATGTTATGTCATGAAAAAATATTCTTTTATAGGGAATTTATACAAACCTTTTGACATGTAATATCATGAATTTATTTATCCACATGATATTTTATTGTTAGTATATTATGGATTATGATACAATGTTACCATTTTGGTAATGATGTTATGTCACAATCTAATAATTTATTCGAAATGGTTATGATCACGGTTTGATGAAAAAATAATATGTTCCATATCTCCCAAGACTCATGAATTTTATTCTCTTATGGTTATTCATGATATTTTCATGTAAAAGCTTCATTTTTCCAATCAATGGAATTTAAATAATTGATAAAATATCTTTTTTAAAATATGACATCTTTTATCACTTTCGTCAGAAATCTATTTTTATCCCAAACCACACTTTCATAAATTGTTTTAAAAAACTTTTTATTAATATCTAATTATTTTGAAAGGATTTTTTAGTTTATTTTTACTTTTGAAAAAAAAAATGTTTTTAATTGAATAATCATGTCATTTACCAAAAATATGTGTGTTTGGATTTTATTAAAAATATAAAAGGAATGTATATTTTAAAATATAAAAAATTAATGAAATATCCCTTCACCATGGAAATTTTTTTATTTTAATCTAAAATAATTATTTTTAAAGTCTATTTTAAAATAAAAAAATTTAATTTTTTTAAAAAATTTCTTAAATTTTTTCGTTCAAATGGTAAAGCATATTTTTCTTAGGAAATGTATCCTATTATTTTTAAAGATAATTTATAAATTTTCAATTATATTTTCTTCAAAAATTATTTTCAAATTGGTTTATATTTTAAGGAATGTTTTTTTAAAAGATGAAAGGACATTTATCTTACGAAATGTATTAAATTATTTTTAATATAATAATATATATTTTTTCAATTCTATATTAAACTAAAAAGATTTTCATAACATTTTATGATTTAAAAAGTTATTTTTAATGAATTTTTATAACCCTTATGAAATTTTCTAAGTTATATTCGAAAACAAATATACATATAAGATGATACGTTTTGAGGTTATATATAATTTACTATGGACATGATCCAAGCCAAAAATTATTATTCTTTCTCTGAATAATTTATTCTTATGAATATGTGATGTATTTGAAAACCATTTATATTCCATAGGTTAGTCCATGGTAGACTTCTTATGAATCCCAAATAATTTCATAGGTTATGCATTGAATAAATGATGAAATTATTATTAAAATTATAAATTTTTAATGGGTTATGATATTATTAATTATTTGGGAATAAAATTTAATTTCATGGGATCTGATATTATAATTTTTTTATGATATTATGGAACACATACAAATGACTTTCATTATGGGATAGGTGATACATATATTTCTCTCAAATGTAATTTGTAATGATAACTATTTTATGATCCGAGAGTGTATATGTGTGGTTATCCCTTGTATGAAAAGGAAGATACATGGATTGTTTCCCAAAAATTAAAAAATATTATGCATGGGTGGTTTAACAAAACTCAAAGAAGATAAATGGGTGGATGTATTAAGTGTATCATGTTATGAATTCCTTTTTTTATCCATGAAAAAATAATTTATATAATTATTTGTGTGAAAAAATTAAATGTTTTAATCCAATTATAAGCATTCATGAATTGTATCTAAGGATTTACATCAGATTAATGTCTTCAGAACAACTATTATTTATTAAATGACTCATGATTATGATCTATGATATTTAGTGTGTGCCTTCCATATAATATTATGATGTTATCTTAACTATATTATCATTCAATGTTTAAATATTTCCATTTTCACCCTTATTGAGAAAATGAGATCACTCATTCTTATGTTTACTTTCCATATGTTTTTAACGAATGATTTTATATAAGATAAGTCTTTTATGAGTACTAAATGGGATGACCATTGTCTGAATAATTGATAATTTTTCACTCGATAAGGATATTGTGTTCAGACTATTAAATGATACTAAAAAATTATGGTCCTCGGGAATATGTTTATATAATGAATTTAATAAACATCTAAAGATATTTATCATCTATTTTTTGAAATATGGGATCACTATTGATTTTTTTGGCAATTTATAATTCCAATTTCATCTTTAAAAACATGTAATATTTTGTTTTCTTGATGGTAAAACCTATATTTATTTTAGTTCTCCTTACCCTAGTATCCTAGAGCATGTTGTTTATTTATTAAATTGGAATAAGATAAAAGGAATCAAATCTTGAGGGGATGAATTGTTTTGTAATCATGATAAACTACATTAGGACTTCATATTCAAAATAGTATTGAAAAATAAATAAAAAATAATTTACATTGATAATTCCACTATTCCCTATAGTTTATCCCAATATATGAGTCGAAAAACACTTCCTCATATCCCAAGGAAAAAAAATAAAAAGGGTGAGAATTGATGCTCGTTAAAGGTACATGTACAAAAAAGTATATGAATAATATGGCATTATAAATATGTAATTTCAAATAACTAAAACACATAGAATTTAATAAATAACATGGGAATAATATCGTAAGAGTAAAATATAATCAAATAATTCCATGTATATTATAACCTGAGAATGAAACGTAATCATTAATATTCTAACTAATCGAATAATCACATAAATATTTATAAAAAAATCATAATGATATAATAAAAAATTATTGACATATAAAACATACCATCAAGGATTTGTGCCAAGATATCTAAAAACATTGAGGCCTTTAGCCTGGACATCCATATATATGGGAAAGGCCTTATCCAAAATAACATTTAGATTTTCTCATGAGACAAAATAATGCATCGATGGGAAATATCGGGCCATGAACATCACGTAGTATTTCCAAGGAACTACTATTATTAAAGGGGAGAAAATTAGTAAATATATAAATTATTTTTTAAAATAGAGAATATGAAATATTAATATTTACCCCTATTAATAAGCAAAATCATATACCATCCAGATTGAAATGAATTTTATCAACATAGTACAACCACAGTCTAACTGATCGTAGACCATCGAGAAAATTAATAAAGATGGTATAATTACATTATACCATAATTAATGAAAAATTAACATAAAATTATATCTTCTTAGATGGAATATTATTTCTAAATAGAAATTAAAACATCTCACGAGGAAAATAACCATTCATTGAAAATCACTAATTTTATTTTGTAACTATAAAATTCATAATTTATTTTCAAAATCCTTTTCATTGATAAAAATTTATAAACACAATGAATATCCAAAATATTAGGACAAATATTTCCTTTACATTGAACCTTGAATAATTACAATTAAAGAAATAATTAAGTGACATTCATGATGTTATGTAATCTTTTTCATGTCATGTAAGTTAAAACAACATTCCCAAAGCATTATAAAAAGTAAAAAAAAAGTTCGTAATTCAGAAAAAAATAATATCATTCTATTCATGTCACTTTCAAATGAGTCAAAACAGATAAAAATTTATATTAATAATTTTTTTTTATAAATCTAAAATGATATTGAAATAATTTTTATAAAACAAATATTTTAGAGAAAAAGGATTTGTGACAGAACTGATAAATTAATTCATTTTTTCATTAAAACATTTTCCTAATCAAATTAAGTACCAAACAGTGGGAAAATATTATATTACTTTAAAAAAGACAATTAATAACCATATTTGATCAAAAATTATTGATTTTATGATATAAGTATCAAATAATTCCCTCATGGATGTCATAAAGAAAAACAATCACGATGAATGATGATATTGTGAAATAAACCCTAACAAATTTTACAAATTTGTGAATCATAAATCCCCTGAAAGAAACAAAACATAAGTTAATAAATATATACCATAATGATATATTAATTAATTATATAACATAAAAAATGTATGTATATACAACAAAATAATATATGGTGAATACGAATTATGCCTAAAGGATGTAAAAGTGGGTAAATAAATCCTTACATTGAGCCTAACAAGTCATGTGTGTTCTTTGTCATCATAAGAAATAAACATATGTTTTTTTTAAATCACTATGAATCTTTTTTATATATTTTATTAATTGTATTTATCTTATTACAATTCCATATATTATTACTTAATAAATTATGATTAGAGTATATGTAATTTAATGTCCTCAATTTTTAATGTATTATTTTTATGTATTATACAAAATTAATTAGATACTAGGCTCCTTGACAGTACGATTTTGAGGCTCAATGATCTGAGAATAAATGTTTGAAATAAATTCAACTTTAAAATACCACCCATGATTGGTTTTCTAGTAAATGTGTAATACTATTTAAATAGTTCTCTAGATTAGGAATCCAAGGGCACGATTGGGCTCATAGAAGCGGATTCACCTTATGAGGGGACTATTATAGACCAGCGTGGGTTGGTTACAGAAGTAAATTTGTGTATTTTTTAAAGGAAATAAAATAAAATAATAAATTATTTTATTTTTATCATTTTAATGATATAATGTTGTGTTTTATGGTTTCAAAAAACTAGGAGCCTAGGGTGAGGCTCATAACTCTAGAACACTCCCTTAAATGCTTGGGAGGTTTGGAGAGGAGACACCCTTGGAGAACTCTTGAAAAAAGATGACAAATGACAATGCGTAGATCATTGCACTGCAAGACATTATCTATCCAACAATGGAAGAAAATCCACCCTTCGTCGATGATCATGGTAGGGGTTGTTATTTCGATTGTGTTTCTCCGTTTCATTGGCATAAAAATAAAAAATGAAGATCAACCCATGAACACGTTGACCTGTGGACCATTCACTCATATAGGAGGGTCTGATTGTAGGGTTTTATTTTTTTAATCAATTTCGTATTTGGTTCATTATGATTGATCCTTCTAATTTGAGTGGATCAATTCCATAAAAAATAATAGTTTTGTTTCATTCCTCGATTTTCTATATAAATTTTTTTCTCCCCTTTTACCCCCATTTGTTCTTAACATTCATTGTGGTGTAATTAAAAATGGATCACTGGACATATGTCTCATAATATTATTATCTTAAATCAAATATTTGACATCCTGACAATGCAGTAGTGATGGGACGACATTCGTAGGTGAAAAATAGACACTATTCAGAATAAATTATTCTTCCACTTTTTTTGCACCGATGATCAAAATGAGTTTCCAAAGCCGATCAGACACTAGAAACATACCAAATCTATGTTTATATGATGGGATCACTCTAGACCGTCAATTTTAAGGAAAACAAATGACTGGATCATGAATCGGAGGACCACCAAAGGTGCGCCAGTGAAGATTTATGATTCAATAAAATTACGCAGAACACGATATATTCTACAAAGAACACACCATGTGGGGATGGTTCATCAGTATCTAGGGTTATGGGTTACAGAAAGTGAGGAAATGGATTATGTCCCCTATCACATGTTGTGTGGGTCATGTTTCGGGACTAGACGTGAATATCATATGATAAAAGAACACATGGAGGAGTATACGACATGTACTCCACCATACAGGTAGATCGGGCCTGTTACGTGGGTTATCCTATGAACCGGTACATGGGTCGGATAACATGGATTGAATCCACGTACATGAACATGACCATTGTACATGGAGTGGCCCTCAGTTAGTAGGACATGTCATGTTACTCCTCTACACATCGTGTATATATTTTTCTAAATGATGTGATTTTTTCAACACTGGTTGTTGTACAAGGTCGTGACTTGGGGTCAGAAGTCATGTTGTGGGACACATCTATACACATTGTACTTTCTTGTACAGGTATTGAATCTCTTGTCCTTTATACCTGTTACATATTTTCTTTGTGTTAGTACCCCCTTTTCTCATTCATATAATGGTTAGGTATCATTTCTATCCACATGAGTATGATTCTTTCCACATGATATTATTGATAAACTTGGAGTCCCTACAAGAGGCCTAGATGGATATCCACTATCCATTCATAACAATTTGTAGAGTCTGGTATCAGTGCAAACAATCCTACCTACTGTTTATCCTCTACTTAATAGGTGAATTCGGATGAGTAGTGGTATACACCAAGGCCATGGAAATTATCCTAATAGGTTTATCATAATCTTCCCACTAAGGATTTATTTCTCCCAGAATGAGTGTATTTGTTATCTCTTCAAACATAAAACTTCATCTTTTTCTCTCCTATGATACTTCCTCATGAATAGTACTCCTCAGATGGACATCATTAGAGCTATCAGACTCATGGTGTGAGATATCCTTGATGAGTGATTCATGGAATCTTCAAACTGAATCCCTATTATGGATATGTAGTAATTGATAATTACCTCTAAACTACGAGTTTGGGTTTGAGTATATCTAGATTTTTATCTTTTTATATGTTTTGTAGACATATAATATGTAGAGATGTCTGTACCTTTACATTGTGTATTTCATTATAGTTTTTGGGGTCTCCTACTGAGTTTTTTTATACTCAACCCTATACGGGCTATGCCCCCACATGTCGTGTCTTCTGAAAACGAGAGGCCTTTTGATGGAGTATAGGGTGGAACAGGAAGAAACTGAGCTTATTGAGATTCCCTAAAGGTTGATTTGTTCCATCTGCATTATGTAGTAGTCCTAGTACCTAGTTTTTTTCAGGTTGGATTTTGTAGTTTGTAGACTCCTTTAATTTGTGTGCTTTTAATCCAACCTAGTAACTATCCTACACATTACATACTATTATACTCAATTGGTTGGGTTTAGTAGTATGAATTCATTTATTCCTCCGTGGTTTTTCTATTTCCTAGATTTTGGGCATGTATATTTTTTCATGTGAACAAGTATATAGGAAATTTCTCCCATGTTAGTGACTTCATTATTATTGTTATTCACCAACCCCATTTCTATTGGAGGTGGGCATGGGGAGTAACAGTGTTGTCCCCACTAAGACAGGTCATGATAGAGTGGTATTAGAGTAGGTCAGTTTTACCTTATGGACCAAGTGTCTATGTGTTTTGATTTGAGGGATCAATTTTATGTGTTTTGAGTTTATATTTCAAGCTAGGGACACTAGTGTTGGAGCGGGTGGCCAACCTATCCAAACCGTTGGACATTGATAACTTTCTTTTTCACTCAGTATATTGGAAAAATAATTACATGGAAATAAAAATAATGGTATATTCATTATATAGGAATAAGTTGTGGTTTATATTTTCATTCTATGTTAGATTTCCTTATATACTCATTTAAGGTGGTATAACTAGTTTCATTACAGGATTCCTCCGTGATGCATACCAGCTAGGATTCATCAAAACAATCATGAGGTTGACACACACCCCCCACCCTAAGTGAATTGGCATCAATTCGGCAGCCAGTTCCCAAGGTGTTACCACCGGGTAATGAACCTGATATGCCACCACCATTAGAGCAGCACGTGGTACCTTTTGTACCAGAAGATGCAGAGTGCGGGAAGAGAGTGCCCCATGATTTTTAGATACTAAGTACACTTAGGTTATGGGGTGAGCTCGACCCTCAGGCAGTTCAGGACTGGCTTGAGGAAGTGATCAGAGTCTTTCATCTAATTAGGACACCAGCAGACCATATAGTGATCCTATGAGTGAGCCTCATTTAGGGTTTGACAGGGTGATAGTGGAGTTCGACCTCAACGACTCATGATGGGGAGGCACTTTTGTGGATGGAGTTTTATCAAGGAACTAGGAACTATTTCACTCCGATTATGCTGAGAGCAGTGCATATTCGAGAAATTCTTCAGCACTAGTAGAGAAGTATAATGGTGGATGGATATTCATCGAGGTTTACCAACCTCAGCAGGTACCCGATGGATATGGTTAGGGATCATAAATTCTGATCTTGGTCTTTCATTTGGAGTTTATGATGGGAAATCCGAGATTGAATCATGCCTATATGAATCCCGACTTATATTGGAGTGCTCAAGTGAGATTTGGTGTTCGGGATATTTTTGGATGAGTAGAGACATTAAGTATCAGTCAGCATCATGAATATTGGTGCAAAGATATGGACAGTAGGAAGCCATTGTTATACATACAGATTAAGATGTGGGAGAAATCATAGGATGTCCCAGGACAAAGGGAACTTCATTCCATGGCTCTCATACTAGATCAATTCATCCAAGGTATATGAGATTCCACACATGAGACGGTAGAGGACATATCAGAATAGATTGTCTAACCAATTGACATGCTGACAGGAATAGGGTGGATGGACCACAGAGACAGAGGAAGATAGTGGAGCAGGTAGGCCACCTGGTGAAAGACATGGAATTGGAGAAGGGAGATATTTAGAAGGTCGAAATTTTTTTGACATACTTTTACCACCCCACAAGGAGGTATGAACTATTCTTAGAGAGATGGGGGACTTGGGTGTGGGCAGCTACATGTGGTCGTGGAGTACAACCAAGACACTCTAGGGATGATCTGAGATACTATATGTTTATTTTATACCATAGATACTTACATATAGACATAGTTTCCCATTATTCATTCCTCAACACATGTCTTTTGTAAAACCATGAGATTCCAGTGGAGTTATTGACTCAGCCCTGATGATTTGGGAAACCCATGGAAGGAGACTTGATGATCACACATCCATTCCAACAGTGTTATATTACTCTAGGATGTGATAATTTTTGTGGGAACCTATTGGGGTAAGTGTCATGGCCTTACGTCGTCATTCTCGATGTGGATTGACTATCTTTGGTCCATTCTCAGATTGACTGCATTATGCGAAGGGTGCGGTGCGTCGGTAGCAACAGAATGAGAATTTTTTTTGTTGGAGAAAAGGAGAACAATGCGGTATATTAGGGGATCATGGACAGAAGGTTGAAACAAACCACCCATGTGTTTGATAACCTCACCCTTAGAGTATTAGATGCTATGAGATTACTGTTCCGATCAATAGTGGCAGTGTACAAGGGAGTCTTCCCAGAAGATGTTCTAAGGTTACCTCCCCACTGGGAAATCATCTAATACATCTTCTTACACCCTGGGATGGCACTGATATCCTCCCTATCATATCAAATGGATCCTATGGCGATGAATGAGCTGAGGGTGAAGTTGTAGGATTTTTAGTGGATGTGTTTCATGAGACCCAGTTTTTCACCCTGGGTGGCCCCAGTTTTGTTTCCAAGAAAGAATATGGTAGTTTGAGTTTGGGTGTAGATTATTATCACCTGATCCTTGTCATGGTGAACTAAAAGTATCCAATACTGAGTATCAAAGGCCAATTCGATCTGCTGAGAGGGGCAAGGTGGTTATCAAAAGCTGTCCTTCGATCAGGTTAACATCAACTTCAAGTACAGGACTAGGATGTGCCGAAGATGGAATTTTGAGGCCACTCTAGTCATTATGAGTACATGGTGATTCCTTTAATAATGAAAAAATCTCTCGTAGTGTTCATGGGTCTCATGAATAGTATCTTCTAGCTGTAATTTGATCAGTTCATAGTAGTCTTCATCGACACCATCATTGTGTACTCAGCGTCAGAGGAGGAGCACATGTGACACCTACAGATTCGTCTAGCCATATTTCAAAAGTATCAGATCTACAAGAATCTATTTAAACTCCAGTTCTAGATCTAGGAGGGACAATTTTTTGGACATGTCATCTTATATGATAGAGTATCGGTGGACAGATCCATGGTCAATGTGGTGTTAACATGGGCCCACCTAAGGGCATGATAGAGGAGTGGAACTTCCATGGGATGGTAGAATATTATTAGAGATTCATTCCAGATTTCTCCTTTGTATCATCCTAGGTAATAGCTCTTTCCAAAAAGAAAAATCCATCCATTTGGAGAGAGAAGTTATAGTTGGGCTTTCAGTAGTTGTGTCATAGTTTGACGAGCTCCCCGATCTTGAGATTTCCATAGGAAGGAGTCAAGTACGTAGTTTTCTACAATGCATGAGGGATGGGGTTGTTTGTGTTTTGATGAAGAGATATGAAGTGATTGATTATGTTCCATTCTGACTAAGGTAGCCTGAGGAGAGCTACGAAAACCATGATCTTGAGTTGGTAATGGTTTTCTTCGCATTGAATATATGGGGACCCAACCTGATGGACGAGAAAATTATCGTCTACTCTGAACGCAAGGGCCATAATTAAATCTTCCCATAGAAGGATTTGAATCTAAGGTAGCAGTGATGGTTGGAGTTCAATTAGTATTATGAAATAAATATTGTCTATACTCCTCGGAAGGGGAACACAGTGGTTTATTCTCTTAGTCGAAGATCGAGTTCATAGCTGTTGAGTGAGGCGTTAAAGTAGTTTCTCTCACTAAAATTATCCTTCATGGATGGAGATGATGGTGCTTTCATTTAGTCATTAGTTTTTACCCCTCCACTCTTACAACATGTCAGGGAGGCACAGCAGGGTGATGTCGGCTGTGAGGCTTTATATTTTCTATTATCCACAAGATAACATCTAGATGGATACTATGAATATGGATATAACATCATTTTTTTAGAGGATTCAATGTTGCACAAGAAGTGTCCTGGGTGATGGATTTGAGGGAGATTATTACATCCCCTTTGGTAGTACATCTTATTGTGGTGAAAATGTTCTTGGTTCTCCAATGTCAGTTCTGGTTGATATGAATGAAGAAAGCAGTGGTAGAGTTCATTTCTCAATTCCTTTTGTGTGAGCAGCTGAAGGCTAAGCACCATGTTCTAGTGGGACTAGCTCACCCACTAAGGGAAGGGGAGTGAAAATGTGATGGAATATTGAATGAATTCATGATGAACATGCATTGATTTTCCAGGGGAAATGATTCCATATGGGTGATCAATGAACGCCACACAAAGTCAACCCACTTCTTAGTTATCATTGAGTAGGGTTAAGTGGAGTTCTTGGGACACCTCTACACGTAGGAGATAGTTTTTCTTCTTGGTTTACCCTAAAAAATATTATTAGATAGTGATTATGGTCTCAAATCCATGTTTTGGAAGGGATTACTAGCAGAATTTGGGACTCAACAACGTTTGAGCATGGCATTCCATCCCTAGACAGTTGGTCAGAGAGAGAGGACTATCCAGGTTCTATAGGATATATTTCAGTCTTGAATCTAGGACATTGGTCATAGTTAGTAGAACCACCTACCATTTTTGGAGTTCACATACAATAATTGCAACCCCTCAACCTTCACTCTGGCACTATTCAAGGAATTATACAAGAAACCCTATCGATCACCAAATTTTTGGACCAACCCGGGTGACAGAGCACTAAAGGGTTCAAAGTTGGTAAGAGCTACCACTGATAAGGTGCAGATCATCCAGGAGGGGATGAAGATAGAATAGAGAAGATATAATTCTAATGTTTATTGAAGGCAGAGTCATCAGGAGATTGAGGGGGGAGACCATATATTCATTCAGGTCTCACCTCGATGAGTGTTGCAGAGATTTTTTCATGGAAGAAAGTTATCTATGAGGTTCATTATCCCTTACTAGATACTGTATAGGGTTGGAATGGTGTCTTAATGTCTTGATCTACCTTTTTAGTTGCACCTATTTCATGATTCCTTCCGCGTGTCACAACTGACGAGGTATGTACATGATCTGTCACATGTCATCAACTAGGGTGAGCTGGACATCAAGGATGGAGCTACCATTTTAGAGTAGTCAATTGAGATCGATGATCAATAAGATAGGATCCTTCATGGGTGATAAATCCCTTAGAACTTGTTTGACATCATCACATGAATCTTTAGGAGAGCATGTTGGAGAGGTAGGCTCATATTCATGAGCAGAACCCACATCTGTTTGAGTAGACTCTTGTTTTGGATTTTTTGTGATGTAAACCCCAATGGTACGGGGAATTTATATCCCAAATTATTCTTTGTAATATTTTAAAATGTTATATAAAATTAATTTAAGACCAGTATTTGAGACGACGTGTGATTCTGAGGCCCAGATTTCCCAGAATATTTTTTTTGTAATAAATTATACTTTTAAATAGCATGTGAAATCGGTTTTTCTAAAAAAGTTTAATAAAATTTAAACAGGTGAAACGATAATAAATTCAAGGGAACCACTGGGTTTAAAGAAGCGACTATACCATAAGGAAGGACTAACATCGACCGATGTTTTTCATCGACAAAATATAATTTTTGTACATTTTAAATGAAATGAAATAAATTAATATTTTATTTTATTTTTTACATTTTAATGATGCATCTATTTTTTATATTTATTTAAATAATGAGGATCCTATGGTTATGGTAATAACCATAGAAAACTCTCGTAGATTCTCTGGAGCTTTGGAGAGGATCCACCCTTAGATATCTCTTGGAGAACGATGACGAATGACATAGCATGAATCATTGCACAACAAAATAGGATATCACTGATGATGGGAGAAAATCCACCATTCATCGATAATCATAGAAGGGGTGGTTATTTTATATTTTTACCCATTATTGGATTTATACCAATGACCACATATCTGCCCATTAACAGGTTGACCCGTAATTCACTCATTCTTGTGTGTGTGGGGGGGGGGGGTCAGATTATAAGGTTTTAATTTGGGGAATAAATTTCATATTTGTTTCATTATTTTTTATACTTATAATGGGAGCATATCAAACCCTTAAAAAATTGTGGCAGTCCATTCCAGGATTTTTTATCAGAATTTCTTCTACCCATTGACCCAGGCATTCTTCGCATTCTTCATGGAATTAAGAACAATGGATCATTGCACATCCATCTCACAATGAAATGATCCCAAATTAGGGATCCGACATTGAAAAGACCTAGTGAATGTGTCACAATGATGGTATAAGATGAATCGAAAAGGTTCAGAATACATTTTTCATCATCCTTTATTTAGGTGGATAATGGAAACAAATTGTTGGAGCCAATCAAACACCTAAAACTTACCTAATCAATGTTTCTTTGACGTGGTGACCGTAGAGCATTGATACCGAGGAAAATGAATGGCTAGAATGAAAATTGGAGGACAACCTAAGGTGCATCAATGAAGAATGTCAATTTTGGAAAATGAACCAAACACTACATGTTCTTATAAGAACATGGCGTATGGGGATGGCATAATGATGGATAGGGTTCTAGGATACAGAATGAGATGACATGTTTTGTGACCCTTGGAACACCGTGGTTTGTTCCTGAAAAGGGACTCAATGTTTATCTCATATGATACATAGAAACAGGGTGGATTACATGAGATGTACTCCCCCACACAGTCTGACCATGCCAGTTAAGCGGGTTACCTACTGTAGCGGTACACGGGTTGGAAGACATGGGATAAAGCTATATTCGGGCACATGGCCATCATAGACAGAGTATCCCGTGTGTTTTAGTACATGACATGATACTCTTATACATGTTGTGTATATATTTTTCTACAAAAAATGCTCTTTTTGATGTAGTCTGTTGTACATGGGTAGGACTCGGGGTCAGAGGATGTGGTGTGTGACACATATATATGCCATGTAATTTCATGTACATGGCATGATCTCCTAGTACACCGTACCTTTGACATTTTTCTTTTGGTTTATTTTCCCCTTTTCTCATTCCCGTGATGTTCAGGTATCATTCCCATCCACAAGAGTATGATACCTTTAGCTGGATAGAGACACAGTCCCTAAGAGATGCACATAGAGAGATCATCAATCCTTCTTTTGACCCTAGGTAGAGTCAGGTATCGGCATGACCACTCCTACCATACATCGATCCACTACCAAGAAGGTGAATCTGAAAGTGTCTTGGTAAAATCCATTTATAGGGAAGTGATCCTCATCCATATATTGTGACCATCCCACTCCAGAGTTAGTTATCTCAAGATTATTGTATTTCTTCTCTATTTAAATCAATCAGTTATTCTATCCCTCTCTTGTGACACTTCCCGATGAATAGTACATCTCAGATGAATGTCAATGGAGCTATCAGACACATGGAGTGAGTTCTCCTTTATGAGTTCTTCATGGAATCATGGAACTGAATTCCTAGTGTGGGTATGCAATCACTGTGACATAACTCTAATGTACGGGTTTGGCATTGAGTATATCTGGATGTTTCTCTTATCATATATTTTGTAGACATATACTGTTTAAGGATGACTATACCATTACATTGTGTATTGGTTTGTGGTATTTTTGGTCCCCTACAGAGTACTTTTATACTCACCCCTACACGGCCATTTCCCACGTGTGTCATGTCTTGTATAGACAAGTGGCCTTTTGACAGTGTCCGAGGTTGATAAGGACCAGATCAAGCATTGTGAGTTTCCATTCAAGAAGAGGTGTTCCTTCGGTATGAGCAGCAGTCCCAATACCTTTCTTGTTTATAGGTTGGACTTTTTAGTTTCCTGATTCTTTATTTTGGTGGGATTTTATTCTGGCCTATTTACTTTTCTGAACCATATTTATTTTTGTGCTCTATTGGTTGGGTTGAGTGGTATGCATGCATTTGTTCCTTAGTGGTTTTTACATTTTATCATTTGTGAGATTACAGATGTGTGTATTTGTACATGTACATAAGAAATGCCTCCCTTATTGGTGATATTCCTACTCGATTTTAGTCACCATCCCCTAGACTATTAGAGGTGGGGTTGGAGAGTCTAGGCATGGGCCCCACTAGGATGGGTCATGAGGTGTTTCAGTGATAATTTATATGCGTTAAAAAATGTCATTGGTATGTTAAATATAGATAAAGTGTTCATTATTCAATCGGATATTGAATAATAATAATGAAATAATTATCAATTTTATAAATAAAATCCAAATTTTAAGACCAATCATGAATTATAGTTTTGATAAATCAAGTATCTTATAATCATGGAGATGGTTGGGTGGACGTATGCTTGAGTAAAATTTCCATTTTTGAAAGATCAATATGGAGAAGAGAAAATTTATATTTATCTTTTCAATAAGACCACAATATAATAAATACCATATTGAATATTTAAATATACATATATATATCATCAATTTTTTATGGTGAGAAAATAGAGCCACATAACTTTTTGTGGATAGTAGTATACACATACATCAACCACGTTATCATGTATCAGTGAGAGAAAATATAAGAATAAAATTGATATATTATTTTATCAGAAAGATAAATATCTCATTAATATCATATTTATTTAATTTATATCAAAACATTAATTCCAATATTCCTTATAACTATCACGTAAAGTGTTAATGAAAGACTAATTACATTGCTTTATGAGGTTGTAGTTCGTCGTACAAAAGCACAATGTTGATGTATCACTAATGGAATGGAAATTAAAATGTATAAATGAAATATTGACTCAAGAGGTATAATTATTTTATAAATATCAAATATATATACTTTATATCAATCATCATACCCAACCATGAGTGGATTTAATTTAAAAATAAATTACATTAGTTCTTGAGGAGGAATCCCACCAAACACAAGAATGATGATTTAATAACCCAATTACTGGATGTACAGATGGTTGAATGTTAATAGAAAAAATAAAGATTAATTTTATTTATAATATACTCTAGTTATTATATCTCCATGGATTAATATAATTTAGGTAGTTGGATGAATAAATAAAACAAAAATGGTCATTGTTTAGTGTTGCCTCTTCTTCTGCTAACCACTTTAGGTTTTTAACAAAATCCTTCATTGGTTGGAGTTATTCCAATACTATAGTTTCTTGGATTAAGTGATTGATTTTTGGAATTTATTTCGGTAGGAATTTTCAAATCCAAAATTATATTAATGTGTTCCTAAGATATGAGACGGGGCAATATTTTATTGATGAGATGAGATTCCCACTTGTAATGTGTGAAATTAAAAAGGTATGAAAACATTTTTCACATTCCCA
The DNA here is from genome assembly GCA_963277665.1 of Viscum album. Taxonomy (NCBI): domain Eukaryota; kingdom Viridiplantae; phylum Streptophyta; class Magnoliopsida; order Santalales; family Viscaceae; genus Viscum; species Viscum album. The sequence continues at coordinate 2,023,952,351 of OY728127.1, forward strand.
AAGTGTCCAAAAATTATTATTTCCTATAAATAAATGTATAAAGGATGAAATATGGTGATAAAATTTTTAATAATTTTTTTTTCATTTAAATATTTTTCATTTTATTTTAACCCCCCATGAACATAATTTTACATTAATAGATAATTAATTTTTTTATATTCACAAGAAATTTTAGTCCATAATTATGTTGAGCATATTATATAATAAATGTTTTTAATCATAATAAATTAAATGATTTTTTCCTGAATTCCATTCCCAGATTCTGAAAAAAATAATTTAAAATTAATCCCAGTATCATGATGAGGATGGATGTTTGAATTAAAAAATTGTCACAATTTTACAAAGTATTTATATCAATAATAAATATTAAAAAAATTCTTATGAAGTAAATTTTATTATTATATTTATAATTTAAATAATATTTTCATTTAATACATTTGAATTATTACTTAAAATTATTAATATTTTAAATTTAAATTTAGTTTTCAATTAAAAATTGATTTATTTTCACTATTAATTATATTGTGGAACATTTCATAAAATTCTCAAAAAATCACTCAAAGATAATTATGATATTATGATTTCAAAAATTAGGTTTATTTTCAAATAAAATTTCTAATAGAGGTAATTATTAATTACTAATTATAAAGTATATTTTTAATTTGGGAATAAACCACCTTAAGAATATCATATTTCAGGAAACATATCATTTTCAATAAATTAGTCTAATTATATAAATAATGAAAGAAAATACATTTTATTTTTTTTATAAATATTTAAATTACATAATTTTCATAATTTATTTGGGGATATCAATACCTATAAATTAAATTGTTTTGTTATAATGGTAGTGACTAAACAATAATGTTTTAATAGTGTATCACATTTCATTCAAACTCAATATTGGGTTCATTATGAGAAATCAAGGAGATTAAATTTATATAAAAATAAATATATCATAAAGTCTTGTCATACTATATTCCATTATATTATTGTTGATTCATTTAATACATTAAACTAAATATGATAATAGTATTTTAAAATCTCATAGTGGAACATTAGTCATCAAGGGAGATATATCCTCGCTCGAATCTTTCCATGAACAACTTCTAAAAGTATTCATTAGAGAAATAATTAGTGAATAAGTAAATAAATTAATATGAATATATATAAGAGATAAACCAATAGTAAAGTAAAAGATTGATCGATTTTTCGAATAGATACCTTCAACAACCAAGGAAAGGGAGGTAGAGTTTTCAATTGAACTCATTTTTATATCCAATCCAATATCAATGACCCCATATAAAATGGCATATACATAGATATAGAAATTAGTGAATAAATATCATGATGTTTTAAATAATTGTTACATTTAACAATGTCTGTATTCAAAAGGAGATCCTATAAAATATTTAAATAAGAATGACTGGTCGATGAAATTATATATTATCTATTATGAATATATAATAATTATTGTGAAGAAAAAAAAATAAACTCTTACACTGATTGATGATTTGTTCCATAATATTTATGGGGCTCAATTATTCTCGATGATTGATCTCTAGTTGGGGTGTCATCAGTTATGAGGGAAGAAAATGATATCACATAGAATTACTTCTAACCTAGTTATGAAATTTTTAGAATTTTTTAATTCATTTGGGTTTACTTATACTATACCATATTTAATTATTTTATGAATAGAGTCTTTGGGGACTACCTTGATAAATTTTTGGTGTTATTTATTTATGATATTTTGATATAACACACATTTTTTAATGATAAATAGCAATATATAATGTTTATTTTACAATAAAATTGGAAATGAATGATTTTTGGTAAATTAAGACTATAATAGTCCTAGTTATAGACGGTCACCTTCTCAAGAGACATTGTTACTAGTTACAGAATCTAAGTGAATCAAACAAATAAAAATGTTATATGTGATTTTTGACATTCTAAAATATATTTATTGATTATAATATTCATTGGTACAAAATGATAATAAATATGATTTTTAAAAAATTACTCAAACATTTATAGTCTACTAAATTAACACAAAATGGATTCAATTTTATTTATATAATGATGTGTGAAAAAATTTCAATGAAATGGAGAAGTAGTTAGTTAGTGATCTATGGATTATTTTACCCTCTAATAAATAAGTATTCTTTATTTATTGTCACTCAACCTCCGAGGGAATTTTTTTTTTACTCATGAAAAATACTTAAGTGGTTTTCTATTAATAAGAATAATAAAATCCTCTTGAATATATTTTTCCGTCTCATGATATAGTGCTTTCTTCTTTTATCTCGGTGTTAATGATATGAATACACTAACTTTATGTGAAGAAGTTCGATATATACACCAACCAATTGAGTCTAAATTATATATTCACTCACAAAAATATGATCATGAGACAAAGGAGATATTTATTACTACATATGAAATAACATCTTCCTACCTGTATCACCAGAGAATATAAAAAATATTTGTTGATGTGTTGAGTATCATACAATATTGAGTTCCTATGATGTGGAAGATTTAAGGAGACCTATATTTTAAAAACATAAACAAGAAAGATGTAGATTTCATAAAGGAGGGGACTTTATCAATACTATATGAAATTATTTCCCAATATTCGATACAAGAAATGATAATAAAAAAATGTTTTCATCCTATGTTACGATATATTATTGAATCAATCAAAAATGAAAATATTTCTATGGTATATTTACATTAACAGGAAGTACTAAGGTTTGATAGATGACAATTGATCCCATATAATTTTGATTTATTGAAATATTAGATGGATGAACCTCACATATCCCCATTCATTATACTAAAAAGATTGTCCAAAATGTTTTGAGAAATATGAGATCATTACTCCTGTGATATTTTGAAAATAGATATTATTGATTATAAAAATATATTTTTGTTATATCAGAGAGTGAGGAAGGAGTGAAAAAACCAATAGAGTTTTTCAACCCTATATATACAAATAATTTAGTGAGACAATACTAATATAGAATTATTTGTTATCCATTAATTGACCATGAATGGTAAATATATTATATGAGTAATCAGTGATCGATTAATAAATTCATCCCATTTTCTCACCATAAGACAAATTTTCTCCCATCAGTTCCTTTTTGTCCTATATATTCATGTATTTGTGAGACATCAATGGGTTCCACTATCAAATTTTCTTTACCATGATCCAATATTTTCTAATATGTTCTGGAGGATACTTCAATAGGATATGAATACTATTTCACCATAATAAAACCTATAATACACTAATAGTGAGGAAATCTGAGAGAAAAATGTAAATATTTTATGACATGTTACTGGGTATCTCACTTGATCTCAAAGAGATTTGGGATAAACTTTTCCTCTTTTTGAGTTCTCCTATAATAATAGCTTTTCACATGATAATTTAAATGCCTCCATATGAATCAATCTAGTGGAAAATGTTTAGAACTCTAATATATCGGGATGAAGATTCTAAAGGAAAACTGATGGGAAATTAAATTATGGGAGAAACTATGTGGGACATAAAAGTGATCCAAAAATATATAAATCCTATAAAAATATTTAAAAAGTGTAATTCTAGATTTCAATTTAAATACATATAGTATCTTGTTGATGATATTTTCTTTCTCAAAGTATCACCCCAAAATTAGGGCATGAGGTTATGAAATAAACTGTAATTAGTCCCATGTTAATTTGGAAAATTGGATATGGTGGAGGATATTGAAAAATTTTCTTATTGGTAAAAACCTTCTTCAAATCATTACAAAATATTTTACTTCTTCAAACAGACTCTGTAAATAAAGTATATATCAGACCCAAAAAATATACTAAAAACGATAATGTAATTGGAGCCTAACCTATAATAAAAAATAATCCTTTTTCTAGATTCTTTTTGAATCAGAATAATGATTTAATAAAATTTAATCAATACTCAAGAAAACATTATTGAAAAAAAATATTTCAAAAATATAACTCGATGCCTAAGGAATTGGGGAAGGACTAATCCCCCTATTTTTAGGTACATAAAGAAAATTGAGGTTGATATTATCTACATTTGTTAATTTAATTGCCCCAAATCTTCATTAAAAATCAACTAATATTTCAAAGAATCTATTTTTTATGGTTTTACAATATAAATCTATAAAATATCGATTATTATTTATATGAATATTAAAAAAATTGAAATAATATTCACTATAATAGATTAAAAATATACAATTATTTAAAAAGAAATATTTTAAACCCAAACATATAATAAAAAAGATTGGATTCTTTAGTGAATATCACACTCTCAATAAAAACTATAAAAATTTGATGTTTTAGAAATGTTCTAGAAATTATCATTGGAATTATAAAACCATTTTAAGAAAAGAAATGAAATATAATTAATTAGAATATTGGATTTTAAATGTAGGTTATAATGGGAAATGTTACAATTGGGATCTAACTACAACCTATCCATTTGTAAATATGACTATTGGTCCATATGAATGCTGGTCAATATAATCATTTGGAATTATGACCATTGTTCAGTATAACCTTTGGGTATTAATAACATTGAAAGAAATGTTACCACTATAAGTGGTGGTAATAATATGTAATGAAAAATGATAATATATTCAAAAGGAAGATATTTTTGAAGCTTCTTAGAGAATAATTCATTTTTAAGACCATTTATAATAACATCAAAGATGGTTACAATAATAGATATTATAATACACCTTAATTCATTTTTATTGAAAAATGTTACCCATAATAAAATCCCAGGAGGTTAATTGGAATGATTTCCTTGTGGGAGAAAAGAATTATTATTTTAACATAAAAATTTACTATTAAAAAAATTATTTAAAAACTCCATAGCATTCCCTGAATGTTGATGCAGTGGGCTTTAGGTAGGTGTACGATTAAGGTGCAGAGTTAACCAAACTGTGCAACCACCAATTATATACCGTAACCATAGGACAATTGGATTGTGCATGGTTGTCTTATAATTTAATTAATAGTTTGGTCCAAACAATGAGCTACTCCTTGAGAATTTTTTTTCCAAAGGATAGCACATGGTTTGTCTATCAGTGTGAATAACCATGCTCAGTTTAAAAATTGGATTTTCAATGAATTGGGTTATGTTAGGATTCACCACAAACCCTATTTTTTCCTTAATATAGGCCTAACTCAATATTTCCTATTCTAAATGGTTAGTGAATGACTCCCCCTCATTTTTAAAGCATTTTGATGAAATTTATTGGTGTGGAAATGCTCGATATCCCTTGGTATATCTCATTTGTGGTAGATATCTTTGTTTTTCATATCTATAATTCCCTCCCTATGCTGGTTTCTTAGATCATATTTCATTGAGGATAAATGAATGGTTTTTTATAATCACAGTTAAATATTTCTATGTTGATGGTAGGGAAATGGATCTACGGTGAATTTTTGGAGTTTTTACATAGATTGGTGAGTTTTTCTGTATTTTTTTTATTTTCACAAAATCTACTCAGGGTATGTGGCTTCACTATCTTCTCTAACAACTAGAACTAGAAGTATTAATTTTAAATTATATTTTCCTGAACATGACTTTAAAATTGTTGTGTAAATATTGGTTGAAACCCCCTTTGGTGTGGATTTTTGGATTTTAGGGAAATTGTGATAATTTTTTTGAAATATGATTCATTTTTGGATTTTAGAATAATGATTGTAATTCCAGTTGATTGGTTTTAATTATAGAAATGGGTTTTAAAAACTTTTTTCAATAAAAATATTGGTTATCTGAAAATGGATTTACAATGGATGTTTGGAAATGGTTTCGTCATAGATGTTAGAAATGATTTTGGATTTGTTGGTCAAAATATTGTTCATCCTGGATGTTGAATTATGGATGTTTTCAATAAAATTGTTAATTATATTCAAATGGATGTAAATAGTTTATATTTAATTGTTTGGATTAAATGGTTTTGTGTGATTTAAAATTGGGATGAATAGTCATTGTTATGTACCACCTTCAAAGAGTTAATATTTGGTCACGAAGTACCATAATAAAAAGGGGATGAGATATTTATGTGACATTCCACTATCCACGGTAACTCCAAGATAGGGTGGTTGAGTTGTTTGTGTATATGAGGTGTATATATTGGGTCATGTGGATTAAAATGGTGTATTCCAATATGAAATTGGAAAAATTGATAATGAATTTCTTGGAATCTTTCCTTGGAAATATGTTTATTTTGGTAAACTATTTTGGTGCTGATTGATTAGGTTTTCAGGAATTTTTGAACTATTCTAATTGTTTTATATAAAATGTTGTGTATAAATGTGAAAACATATTATATCTTAGTGGCATGAGTTTGGAATTCATTTTTGGAAACCCTACTTAGTTTCATTACACACCACAGGGTTTGGGACTTTGGTTCTATATTAGACATTTTATTCAATGACACAGGTAAAAAATATATATTAATTATTTAGTCGTATTACATAATGTATTGGGATCTATTGCAGAGTTGGAGCATGGAGAATATTAGAGCATGGATTTATGGATTAGAGCCATTGTGTATTGTTGTTTTAGTTTTAATCATGGAAATTTTATTTGGTATTGGTATAGTTTTGTATTGTTTTAATTGGTATGATGTTGAATTGTAATATATTTTTTACATGAATCATGTATATGTTTTTTGTAATGGCATATCTAGTTTTTTTATTAAATAAAATTGAAAATCATCCACTAATATATCGTGAATACCTTGACATTTATTTCCATCCATTGGAACATTAGGGATGTACCCTACGAATGAGTAGCTCAATAACCTTGACTCAAAACAATGAGATGGGGGGGACGATATAATAAGTCTTTTACTATTTTTTGTAATCCTAATCCCCAAAATAACTAGAAATTATTCTGTTACCAACAATTATGAATCATATTTTAAGACATATTAATTTACAAGATAAAAACATTACTCAATGCATTATGGCGTTATTTTGCGATCACACTAACAGTAATTCGTTGTTGGGATATATACTTTTTGGACCCTATGTCACATTCATATAATGTACATTAAAAATTTTTCCATGTATATTGTATAACATAAGGATAAACATCAACACTTTTAATCAATAGATTAAAGAGTATGAGTGTCATTCATGGATTCACCCAATTAATGATAGATAAGTACAAATAGTTAAATTTTAATGATCATATTTGGGTATGGGTATTCACTACATAATATTTTGCAGGAAAAATGATAGGATAATTTTTGTCACTCAATGATGGTTTGTAGGTGATTCATGGATGGAATTAATTAGGGTGAATAGAGTCACTCTTATGTTGAAAATATTATGTAGAATTTTAGATATGTGTAAAAACATATTCCAAAAGGTGAAATTGAATACTTAAATGCATGACATAAAGAAGGTTCACGAATGAAGAGGAGAAATAGAGAATATTGTATCTTCAGAGGGTGGTTATTAAAGATTTGTAGGAGCTACATAAGAGATTTGGGACCACATTTGAGGAATATATAGATGGAAAAATAAATTAAATTATTAATTAACAAGTAATGAGTTTAGAGTAATGGGTGTTTGGTTGATTTTTATATTAAATGAAAATAGAATTATTAAATAAATTATAAACATTTTTGGAATGTATTTGATTAAATTTAAAAAAAAACAAAAATCCTTACCATGGTCAGGGTGCATGTTTTCTAAAAATTTAATTTCCATATTTTATATGATACTGAATTACCCTCACTAAAATTAAATACACGATGGGAAAAATTGAATCATGTTTCTAAATAAAAAATATTTAAACTATAAATTTTAATAGAGAATTTATAATATACAATATGGGTTTATAAAATGACCTAAATAACATAAAAACGAATTATTTTAATGTGGATACAAAATTTTGGTCATGAAATCTCTTTATATTACTTACTAAAAAACTTTTACATTTTATGATATCATAATACATGCCATATATTTATACCATATTTAATTTTTACCCAAAAAATAAATTGTATACAAATTTATTGAGAAACACAACTTTGGAAAATTGGAATATGAAAATGTCATATATAATATTTAATTTATAAATTTAATTCTCTAAATACTGAAGATAACAGTTTTGCACAAAATTTCATATTTATTAAAAAATTATAGGTTTTTATGATGATTATAGTTTCTAATCATTATAAAAATTAAATTTTATATCATGAATTATATTAAACTTTATATTTAAATAAATACTTCCCTATAAGAATATTTTATTTAATAATTATTTAAAAATTAATGAAATCATAAAAAAGTTCAACTTGACTAAAATTATACATTTCCTTAAAATATAATTTATTTTTCAACATATAAAAATAAAATGTTTAATAAAAACATTGTTTATTAATTTTCAAAAAAATATAAAAGGATAAATATAATTCAAATTTTCATAAAAAATGTACTAATATATTCGTTTTTTGTATAGATACATAACACCTTACAACATAATCATATTACCTTAGGGGGTGATGGTAAAACATTCTCTTGGTGATGCAGAAGACATGATTTGATCTATGAAATGGATAATCTAGATCTTCTGCCATAAAATATTTCCATCATTATTTATCTGCTGAGTCACACTATTTTATTTTTTAATGGAAGAGACAGGTGATTCCATTTCCCTTGGATGCTTCAATAAATGAGATTAATAGGGCATGATCTTACTTGTCAAGGAAATCACTTCTTCTTCCGATTTTAATTAACCATTATTTTAATCCATAATATTTAAAAATATATATGATCACAATAGAATGACTATATTAGGAAAATTTATGATTTATTACATTATGTTAAATATGAAGTGATAGATCTTATAATGCTGTATACTAACTATATATGTGCATGTGTCTTCAATGACATAATTAATTAATAAAGAATTTATTCATTTGATAAGGTAATTTCATTTACAAAAACAGCAGGACATTAAAAATATAGGGTTATTAGTGTTCTCTATTAACCAATCCCAATCAAGGATTAAATAATTAATTATCATGGGGAATTTACTATACTATCTATTCATTTATGTGTAGGTCAATACTATATCATTGTTAATTGATCCACCCCATGAATGTACCATCACCATACACCTTACAAATAACACATTTGTCGGTGTAATAACATGTTATATATCAAGGAAAAGTATTATAAAGGATTAATTTTGTTTTTAGAAATGATATTATGTTTTATTAAAATCAAATATTATATTAATGAATTTAGCAAAGGTATTATGTAGAAATTTTTGGGACATAATTAAAAAATTATTTTATTTCAGAAAAATATTTAATTAAAATAACAATCTATGATATATTTAACTTCTCCAAATAAAACATTATTTTATAAAATATTCATAAAACAAATAATGAATTAAATATATATGATAATGCTGTTTTATAATGTTCTTGTAATTTTTTATAGTGTTCATATATTTCACTATTTTATAAAAATTATTTTTTTTTAATAAATAAATATTATATTTAAATATAAAAAATATCATATTTAGAAAAAAAATTTATCACATTATCATTATATTATAAAAAAAATTTCAAAATTATGTCTATTTGAAATTTTCAGAATTTTCTAAAATACATTTTTTACTGAATAGTAAAAGTATAGATTTGTTTTTTCATTTTTTATGAATTAATAAAAATTTAATTGTGATGTAATAATTAATAAAAAATAATCCATAATGAAATTAAAATATTTTCTTAATTTATTTAATTTAATTTAATTTAATAGAAATTAAAAACCAATAAATAATTTCTCAAATAATAAAATTAAATTATGGTTCTAAAACATTATTTTATAGATAAGATACATTCCCATGCCTAAAGTAATATTAAATAATTAATTTTATTTATAAAACACAAACTAGAAAAAATGTACCTTATTTATGTAATATATCATGAGGAAAACCATGGGTATTAAAATGGTTTTCAATTTTTCACAACCTAGAACTTCAAGGCCTATATTATAAAATTATTAAAATATCCAACCAAATTTCATAAAAATCCCTATATCCCCCTCCCCCAATTTCTTTCATTTTTAAGATAGTAATCATGATTTTTGGATCATTTTATATCATTATAGAGATTCCACATAGTTTATATGTTTCTAAGGGATTATCCTCCAGCTTTATTAAGCTACATCTACGGGTGTGGGATTCCCATCTATTTTTTTCAAGTAATATCTTTATAGTTATTCATCTAATTTAAATATTAATATGTTATTGTAAACATTTGATTCTTCCATTGACATCCAAATGATTTTATAATAATGTTTGAATGGTATTTTCCCTAGTTAAAACCATTCTAAAGACCACATTGTAGAAATGTTTTGATGTTAGTATGATCCTTTTACTTTTCATGATTCTTTTTATGTTATGAATACAGAACCCCATTATTGTTAAAGGGTACTCATATATATATATATGGGTGTGTTTGTAATTATATATAATTTATTATTGATTTCCATTTATGAAACATTTATTCCATTATTCTATGTTAAGAACGTTGAAAGTATGTAGTCATTAAACTCTTATGTAATATATTATTCTATAAGAAAATTACTCTTCATTATACATGGCTTATGGATTAAATTATTTATTATTATCTCTACGGTAAACTTGAATTGAAACATTTTAATTGTTCATCTATATATTACTCCAATGTATTGTGAAAATAATTTATCTATAGACATGAAATGTTTATGATACTTTGGTGAATAACATTTATAGTATATTTTAAGAAACCTTAGAGGTGAACTGTGGAGATATTCTCATGATTGTATCATTTTTATACAATATCTAAATGTCCATGATATAAATCAGGAAGATATTATTATTATCTCATGTTATGACCCATTTTTTCACCATGATTATATCTCATGTTGTATTTCTATATGTTATCCCTTATAAGGCTTTGTTCACAGCGTTTTTTATTGATGTACATCCATATGAACTCTTTTTTTTAAGATAAACTGTGGTGTAATACCAAATTATTCATTCAAAGGGTTTAAATAATATTTATGAATACGTTTTCCTAATGTAAATATTTTATTAGGATCCTAGTATACATGATACTAAGACTCTATAGCCTTATATAAGTTAATAATTAAGTATTTTGTCATTAAATCGTGTTAATTTCAAGTATTAATAATGGTGGATAACCATAGAATCTACCATCTAAACATAATAAAAACCTACACTCTCTATATGATATAATGTCCATTGGTTCCTCAATTGCCACTAATTCAATGTTGGTTAACAATTTATTGAGTCAATCCAACTCAATGATAATTTAGTTTGACATAATATGGTGTTGTTCATTTGGGTCCTACTTCATCATAACATAACCATTCGAACTTCCAGCCACCCCAAAATAGTTAGAGACTTAACTAAGTTGGATATTTATAACAATAAAAATGCTTTATGGACTCTGTAATTAGATGATTACATTAAATAAAACTGTCTTTATCTCTAGTAGAAATATCATCTTTCATTTTAGAATGTGTTGTAAGGTAGTCAAACCTATAATATCTAAGAAGGGGGGTACATGCACTAAATAGTGGGAAATTTCATGGGAAACCTATTAAGTGTTTTTAGAGATATACAAATATATCTCTCTCTCTCTTTAGTACACTGAGAGATGTCAATTTTTTAAATGGTTTTCTAATATACTTATAAGATGATCTCTTATGGAATGAAATATTCAAGGAAATTCTCAACCAGAGAGGATAATTTCTCAACACAATGTGAATAGGCTACTTCTATAGAAAAAATATTTTTATATTTCATTAAATTAGGATATTTAAAAGAAACCATGAACATATGAGGATTTATCTAGTGTTCCACAAATGGATAATCAGGGTAATTAATGGTAGAAAAGGGACGATATAAGATAGCTATGGTTGAATAATATTTTCTTTCACCCACTATTGTTAAAAAATATATAGTTTTTATCAGTCCATCAGTAAGAATAAAGGGTGAAACATACCCAAATAGAGTGATAATCTCTAAACCCACCAAATATTTAAGCAGTCCATGTTTACCTCTTTCAAAATATGAACATGGGAAATGATGTTTATTATCAAATAAATCATGGGGAATCCCCAAATTATTAACTATAATCCATAGAAATGAAAATGAAATTATAGTCATCATTTGAATATTCATCAAACTATGCGACCTCTGAGGGGACACCATTCAACAATTCATCTAGATGAATGAAAACTAGGAAACATGGATCAATGGTTAATAAAATTTATTCTTGGACATTCTAAATGCTTTTTGAAATTTTATTAATTTTTTTTTGAATGAGATATGTTCACCCTAGAGAAGTATTTGTTTCCATTTAGATATCTGTTGAAGAATTATCTGCCAATATTAGTTCAATAATATTTTTATTGGGAACAAATGAATCCATTTATGTGGTGAGGTTATCCATCAATTGACCTAGGGGATGAGTTATTGGAATAAATGGAATCATAATGTTAACAAAACACACAGTATCTTTTCCGCGTCTCCAATGTTTTTTATAAATTACTGAGTTTGTATCCATATATAATTGGAACCCTTGTGCAATTATAAGTTTCTAAATCACCAGAAAAGAATAAATCATTAGAAATAAATAATAAAAATAGTTTACATGTTTGATGAGAATTTATAATATTAACCAACTATTCATGAATAAATTTTTATTATCAATTTTATCACTTGCATTCTTTTCAGAATTTCATCTGGATAGTCCCATAGGATTGATAATTTATATATTTATAGGTGTAGATGATCCCATAATGATAGAAACCACATCCAAAATATTCACTACTATGACCTGATATCCTTCCTTCCAAACCCATTAGTAATAAATATCCCTATATTCAATTTTTTTCCCACATTATTATATTTTGTGTTTAGAATAGATGGTATATTATCTACAACCTCCTACAAAATTCCCAAAAGGGTTCTAAATAAAAAAATAGTGTATTTTATAATTTGAATTTGAAATCATTCTACAAAATCTATTGTTTCAATTATTACATCCCCAAATGTTGTCATCTTTTATAAAATATTGAATCTATAAATAATAAATTTTAAATTGCAGATAAAGGAATGTTTCTCATAATTAATTTTACCATTATCCTAAAACTATTTTTATAAAAAAATTATATTCATAGGAGAGATTGTAATATCGATATTGGGAGATTCAAACTCCTCCATATAAGGCACCTTATTAGTGTCTTTAATAGATACATTCCATTTCCTACAAAACCAATCCTTCCAATACTCTAAAATGGTGACCGTGATAAGAATTGATAATCCTTAATGATCCAATCTTTTATAAGGATAACTATTTAAATGTCTCACCTATTTCCTCATCTCTAAAAACCCTATTCCTTAGAGGATAATTCTTATAAGGACCCAATCATAGAGGGGATGTTATATCTACAAGATCATTTATATTGAAATATTCAGCACATTGATCTTCAATTTTTGAATAATAATGTTTAGTTATTCTTTAGAAAAATACCTTAAGGATAAAAATAAATAAATTATTTAATAACATTTTGGGAATAATTAAAATAACAATTTATTTAATCATAATCCCTAAAAAATAAGTAACTTTTCATGTAGTTTATTTAAATATATAAATATATATATTTTTCATGATGAATTTCAATAGTGGACTCAAGAATCAAGAGATCTATTTTTAATATTTCATTTAATTATAAAATTTATTTTATTTAAGGTGTAGATACATGCTTGTTTCATATCTAGATGAATTTTTACAAAAAAACACTATGTATCTTTGATAATCATAGAGTTCTTCAACGAGTCGGAGTCCATCAATGAAATCAGATTTATAACCTTGGTAGTGAGAGATGTATTCGGGGTGTTTCATAAGTGTGGGGATTAAAACTAAAATATTTGGTAGAGGAACCATAAACCCTTTTAAGAGTTATTAAAATTGCAGAAACAAAAGTTTTTCATTGTGAATATTAATTTATGGGAGGGAATCCATTTTTTTTGGCCCCCATCCCTCCTATACTATATTCAATGATTAACCCTCAACCAAATATAATAATTCATCTTTCTATTTTTGTTTAAATTTAATCCATTCCACAACATATTTTTTTATAATTTTCATGTGTTGATCTAGAAAGTGTAATATTTATTCAATGTACTTTTCCTACCATGTAATCTTGACCAAAATATAACAAGGGAATATAATGTATGATTAAATTCACTATCTTTTTAAAGAAGTTGTAACCCTTTTTTGGATTTAATTTTAGTATCTCCAAATCATACAATGAAAATATCCTTCTAAAATTATATTCAAATTAATCATTGTATCTATAAAAATGTAAATTTAAAAAGTAAGGGAACACTGTATTTCTTGAAATATTAATGAATCATTCACTAATGTATAAGCTAGAGGTGTTTATGATGCATAGGAAAAACATTCAAAAAAATTTATCATCAATATTTAATCATTAATCTCTAATGATCAGTAGTTAAATATTCTATTACACTAGAAATATGTCCTGAATATAGCCTCTTGGATATGATTATTTTCAATAATCTTATATCCCCTTATGGGATATACTATCAAACCTTAGAGTACATTATGTTGTAATAAATGTTTTTATGTGGGTCATCCCCAAAAAAAAAATCAATCTTGATAATGGTATAGTTATCTAACACTATCACTTTCATATTAATACACAATTTGGTTTCTTTTTTTGGATTTTTAGAGTATTTTTCAAACCTACGATCGATATAGAATTCAAGAACTAGTAATAAAAATCCACAAAATAACCTGACCTATTATACCACTAGATTTACCAGCTGATCATCTATAGGGACAACATTAAATACCCCTGGTGTATCGTTGGATTCCTCCAAAATTGGATAATATGCATCGATGATCCTCTGAGTAATGTGATATGGGAAATACCATAGTCTCCTACGACAAGTATCATGTTTGTTTAGTGTGAAAAATATATAGATCCAACCAGATATAGGGACATTTATCATAAGATGATTCTCTTTACTGAATTATTGTTGTTGTGATAATCAAATAATTCATTAGTAGAGGGATCATATTAGAATCTTCTTAAACCATGTAAGGATGGAGGAACCCATCATTCAAAAATAACATGATTATGTACCCTATTTTAAATCATTTTTCCTGATGACATATCTAAATTTTAAAATGTACCAAATCTGATGTGTTGGTTTCTAAAATCATCTTTTTATGAATGAATAAAAAAATAAAAAAATAATTATCTGATAATGTATTTGATACACATGAAACTACATAATTCACCAAAATATTTAGGCTTTTTTTAAATTAATAACAAAATTGATAAAACAAAAGGGCCACCCCAAGTCTAGGAACTATGAACCTCTGAGATGAAGTTCCCATTTTGGTGAAAACTTTAGCAGCATTTCTATTATAGATTTTATAATATTGGGTTTATAATAATGGGTTTTTAACAATAGATCCCATTATTATTCCATTATTTATATTAGAGTGTAACACAATAATAATTCTTCAGACTAATTATATAAAATATATACCCCCTCGGTAAAAAAATCATGATGAGAATTGTTATAACATTTTTTCCAAGAAAGTAGTTGATTCTTGTGTTGTCATGGGAATGAGAGCAAAAAAACAATATAAATAAAACAATTGGTATAATATATATAATTAGATAATATTACAGGGTTCTTCCCATGATTTTTTGGAAAAAATATTGTATTTTAGACACATATCTCTTCAATTAATTCTCAGTATTCTAGATCATGTGATTTCATATATGATTAGTTGAACTAGTGATATGGGGCATTTCCATTTTGTACATGAAAATAGGGAAATTAAGATTTTAGGATATTTAGATATAAAATTAAAATATTATAAATATTTCTCAGACTCACGTAAGAGCTAGGATAAATGCATAACACTTATATTGTGATATAGACTAATATGTTGTTTCAAAAAGTATGATGTCCCATATAATGAATCAAAAACATATAAAAAAGTAGTATGATATATCTGTCTAATTCAGTTTACAATGGAGTCACACTACAGATGGGGTTGCCTATGACAATGGATCCATGGATTGTATTCTCAATAATTATCATAATGGATCCTTATCACAAAATGAGAATTTAATTATTTGACACCCTTATATAGGTGGTCCCTCCCCCTCATGGTCCATTAATACATGAAAACATAATATGATATCCAATTTTCATCCTCATAAATTATTTCTTTTTGTTTCAAATAATATCCATTTTGGAGGGGAATTATTTTTCTCTAATGGGATTCGAAAGAATCTAAAAATAATTGGAAATAGTTCCTAGACCAAAATGAGAATCAAATAGATAAAAATTAAAATATATTTTGGAAATGGTTATAAATTATAATGAAATTTAGGAAATTTATCAAAGAAGACAATGATTTAAGAAAAACAATTTCATTTATATATAAGACTAAGGGATTTGAGAGTCACCATTCCCTCAATAAATAATTTCTGTGTTTTGAATGAGGTTGTGAAGTACCACCATCAACGAATAATTTACATTTTTAGAATTTGTTTCTGATATGACACCGACAACAATTAATTTAACTTACGAAATGTGGTGGAAACTTTCCACCCATAATAATGTGACATTATTTGTAGATTGAGACAATCATATTTGACCCCACATAACATATCTAGTGATATAGTTTCATAGATATCAATCAATATGTTTCTTACATGCCACCATTAATTTATCATTTACTTCCAAAACTCATAGGAAGAAGGGAGATATAAAATGGTGGAATTATTAGAGTTTGAGGAATTTAATCCCCCTATAAAACATAGGTAATGAACTCATCATGAAGGAAGAGGTTCTTCCAGCAAATGATTCAGACAAGAAAAGAACATATCTATAAGTAAATACACTACCGATGGGAAAGATTGGTAGTCAATTTATTATGAAAGTATGCTCAATTATGAATTATGAACATTTATATGGATCAATATTATATTTCCCTCAATTAAAATAGTAAACACTCAATGTAGATGTGGTACCCACATGTATCTACCTCCCTTCCACTAATTCTCTCCTCCAACCAAGATTTTGTAATCATCATATCCCCTCCATGAAGTTTCCAAAAAATATTCTATGGACAATTCCCTATAAGAGGAATACTCAACCCATGCCTCACCCGTCACATCCATATTTACATGAAAAGGGTTTTAGGTAAATCCGCACAACGCATTATAATCATGCATTATATTAGGTTTTGGTTGTCCCTGTATTTCCTCCCTAACAAATGAAGTCCTCAAGGAGGCTTAAATCATTAATACAATTGGAAATGAGAAGATAATTCATAGAGTTTGAAATTGGCATCATCCCAATTAATGTATCCAAAATTAATTCTAGTATACTACTAGAAGCATGAAATGAGATTTTTATCATCATCAAATAATTTTTCTCAAATGAAATCTTCTATATTACCTTATATTGGGTTTATAAACATTCATGAATATATGATATGAATCCTTATTGGAGTAAGCATATATTGTTTTCTGATTGACGACATATACCCTCCCCTTCAATTAATGGTAAGGTAGTTGATTAATTAATCAAATAATTTGTGAGTAATCCCTTTTCAAATATAGTTTCAACCAACTATGGGATTTTCCCAATCATTTCACATCGCATGTTTCACACATCGATCACGACTCATGTTGGATTAGTGGTCTATATAAATTGAACAATTATCCTGATCTTATACTTCACCACTAAATTACTCTATATGTCAAAGCCACCAATGTATTAACATTTCTCAAAGGGGCATATTTTCTATGACAAATTACATTAATTGGATATATTCCTAATAATCTATATTAGGGAAGTCTCATATAACTAATACATAAATAATAATCTATTTCAACAGCTTTGATGAAATATATTCCCCTGCATAGTATTGTTAATATACATAGATAATATCATAGTAGACTTATTTTAAACTATATTACTTTTTCATAAAAACGTGATATTAAACTTCATGATGAAACCCTATTAGATGAACATAAACAATATAACTCAAACTATGTGAGCCTTATTTTTTTAGATGGGATATGTATGATTCTTCCTCTATATTCCTTCCTATCCAAACCAACCCATTACTATCCTTATAGGTAAATATTTATAATAAAATATACCCCACACTACGGGATACTGTGACAGCCCTGAACCTGAACACCTAAATCATATTCTAGAAGAATAATTTTTACTATTCTATCTTCGATACATATAAAAATGAACTAATTAGTATCATCTATAAAATTCATCCTCAATGATAATTGTTGGATGAATTACGCACCGAAGTGAATTTTAGGTTTTTTTGGTTTATGGAATTTGGGTAAACCCATATATAACAACACACATGACTTTATGTTTGAATATATCCCACTATACCCATATTGAATTATTCCATGTTATCTCCTACTCATCATGAACTTGAAACCCTATGATTATTCTCTTACATACCATATTTTTTATTACATCGGAGGTAGAAACATAATAAGTGTGTGGTCGAATTAGTATTATGTGTAAACATAATAATTTTGAATTCCAATTAACCAGGGATTATTAGATGAACATAAGGGAATGGTTAAATAATCAATGTTCATGAGTGTAATACAACATAATTAGTAGAGATAAAAAGATGGATCCTAAGTCCTGAAACATGGAATATATCAATAATAGAATAAAACGCTCAAGAAAGTTATAAATCCCAATAACTAAGTAATATTCATTAAATAAAGGATTTCTTAGAACATGATTAATGCATAACAAAAACAGGTTTCTCACTAGGAACATCATGTTAATGTCACTTATATAATCCCTCAATGAAATGGAAAAGACTATATGATAAAAATAAATAACATATTAGTTGAAACCTATAATTGGATAGTATTTTCTATTTAACTAATAAAATAAATCGAAATATTTGTATCTCTCATCATTATGAGATATATCTGGCTCAGTCATTGAAGATCCATTGTTATGATTCATTTGAAATACTATTTGTTATTTGTAAAAACTAATATTTTGTAAACAAATTTTTTTGAAAAAAAGTGAATGTTTTAAGAATGTTTGAACTGAAATCAAGGGGGTGGAATGTTTTTTATAAGGATGTTGTTCACTAATTGTAGAGAAACAAACTGAGTAGCACTGGATGGAATGTGTTGAACATGGCAGAAATGGTCATAAGGGACATATTAAAGTTAATGTTTTTAATCAAAAATATCATTTGTATCAGTTACAACAGTATGAATTTCATGATCTATCAGACGTGATGTTTGTTAAAATGATGTTATTGAATCTGAAAGTTAGAATATTGATGATGTGGTGGAATGGAGATAGTGGTTTCATGAGTTAGAATGTTCTCAAACATTCTAAACATCACCCAAAAATTATTTATATTTTTTTATTATAATATATAATATGTTTTGTATAACACTTGTAATGAAATTCTTATTGAGAAGATGGGGAGAATAGGTTCATATAATCATATTGTGTTTTGGTTGGAAGGTAAGAATGATCATAATCTATGGATTTTTAAAATATTTTTCTACTCTCATTAGAAGGTCCTTTTCAATTAATGGGGTTATCATAATTATTAATAATGTATCATGATAATATATTTTTGTGAATGGAGGTTTTTGGTGGCCTCATAGTAGTTCTTATTAGTTCTAGTAAGCCAAACACTGAAAATCCGATCAAGGAGTACAAGATTTTTTTTCAGAATTCTATCTGAGTGAAGATAATAAATTTTTAAGAGTGTATGAGGGATGTCTCCATAAAATGACATACATTAGAGTAACTAGAGTTTTGAAATCAAAAAATGATATGAATGTTTCACACAAATTCATATTACGGTGAAGTGGTCCTGAAATATGATCGGTCTAAGAAATTTCGAAAAGTTTTTCATCGTATTGAGTTGAAGAAGTTATATCATAATGAGCTTGGGAATTTCAATCATATTGTTATGAGAAAGATATATATTTGAATGTATAAGGGATGTTCCATCATACTGAACAGTGGTTATTTTGTCATAATGGGATGAAGAGGTTTCATCATACAGATAGGTTATTCTGTCATGCTAAGGATGCTTCAAGAGATAAGACATAGTATAATGGAACATCCTATCTAGATACTAAGTATAGATTAAATTTTTTATCAATTTATGGGACAAATCATAGTTATTTTTGAGATTAGGATTAGAAAACACTAGTTAAAATCTAAGATATAAGACTAAGTATGAGAAAAGAATCACTAAATTTTGGTTAGTTTAGAGTAAATGTTTTATAATGAAAATACATATTTATCTAGATACAAACATGTAGAGGTGTCTATAGGACAAATATATATAGTAATATCACTAGAAAATACTACATTAAACTAGACTCGAATGAGAACTGGTGGATCAAAATAGGCCATACGTCACTCCTTGTTCGACATTCCCAGGGGATATGATTTGGTAAATTCATAATCATTGCAATAACCATTATTAAGTGAACTAAAAATACCATGTTAATATACATTAGGAAATAGATCATGGATAACCTAGATTGAAACTTATGGTATCACAGGTTAGGATATAATATTCATATAAAAGTTAATCCTTCTTTGTTCAATGTTCTCTTTTTTACATTCTTGTTAGCTAATTATTAAAACCCCCTAATTTTATTTTCTTTTTCTTAGTTAAACATTGGAATGAAGAAGATGACGAAAAAATGTTCCCCCTCTTCTTGAATAAATTCATAGAAATATTATCTTAAAGTCATGCTCAAATGACTTTGAAACCTTTAAAAATATCCAAGCTACATGAAAATAACATTATGAGGCATCCAATACCTCTATAATTACGTGATTGTTTCACTGATAAAGTATCTTCAATTAGAGAATCTTGCACTCTCAAATTTTTTACCATGATAATCATGGGAAGTACCTTTTAGGTATTTTCAAATTCATATCTTTATTTTATTATGATGATGCACTAAATCACTTTCTAGATGCTATAAAATATAGAGACCTCTGAGATGCTTATTGGTATCAAATAATATATATTTTTATTTTGGGAAATACCAAAAATAAAATACCAAAACACAATTTTTAAATATTTGAAGATTTGTCAATAAGACTATTTTATAAAAAAACTAATTCAAGAAGATATTTCAAAAATATATATAATAAATGCCTATTTAATTTCTTATTGGTGTTTCTATAGATATAATACAAGATGCTTGAGGTGTTTTGGTAAAAGGATGTATATGATTTTGAAAATATCCTAAGGTACTATTGTGATCCATGAACCATTTCTACTTAATGGAAATGAAAATAAGGATTGAAGACCTCATTGAAAAGATGAAGGATAAGTACCTTCACCTATTTTCCCCTTAGTAAAGAAAATGTAATTTTGAGGATGAATTTTCTTAAGGAGGTATAATGTAACTATCCGAGCTTTTGAATAATATATTATTTCCAATAAAAATTATGTTTTATTGTGTCACTTTCAATAAAACTATATATTTATAAATTAAAATGTAACTATGAGTTTTCAACTATTATGTGAGTGTTGGAATTTTATGACTAATGATCAATATTACTGTTGGAAATAAGTGTAATCTTATAATTATTGTTTATAAATTGAAATGGAAATGGAAAAAAATTCAAAAAGAACAGTTAATGGCCTCTGATTGTTTAATTATGCCATAAGAAGCCCATTTTTCCGAGCTTTGGAAGGATGTAGTGTCACTAGGATTCATTATGGACCAATGAAAAGTCGAGCTTCAACATGATAAGATTGAATAAAATCCCATACATTAGACATTCATGTTGGTGGAAATCCCCACAAGGGAAATTTTATTAGAGCCACCCCAAGAGTCTATCACCATAAAAAACCATACCCTTAGGTCATATGAGGGTTCTATAATGGGTTGTGTAACAAATTATTATTAAATTATTGTGTAATCCATTTTTATTAATAAAAGTGTTATTCCATCAATTTTTTTCTCTGAATAGTCTTTTATAACAATATGATGAATTTGATAAATTGTTTTCTGGGTAATATTATTCTTTTTAGTTATATATAAATTACTATATTAAACTATGATTTCATTAATAAATTTATTATAATTAAATAAGATAACATATATTCCTTGTTTTATTCTCTATAAATGATTATGTAATCAGTTTGATAAGAATTATATTTTTATATGAAAAATAGAAATTGTATTTTTTTACTTCAATTAATGAAATAATTTTGATGAATTAATGAATTTTTTAAATAATCATTTTTTCATAAAATGTCTTTATTAAATAATTTTAATTAAATATAAATTATCATATAATTTTTATGAAGTCAAAAGTAACATTTATTATGGGTTATTAGGTGTTTTTATCGAAACCAGTTAATTTTTATTAAATATATATTTTTATTTGAAAAGTAAAAATTAACTTATTTAGATAAATTAATTTTTGTTTGGTAATTAAAAATTTGAAATTATCCAATTGTTAATTTTACATAATTCTCAGAGACTGTCAAATTTTTGGGAAAAAATTAAATACCATTTAAATATACAGTCCATTTTATGTCATCATAATGACCCAATTGTGATTTAATAAAATAATATAAAAGATATATTAATCCATCTATATTTTACCTTTAAGATAATGGGATTTTAGATTTTTTGGATTTATTTTATATAGCTATAGTGAATCATCCAAGTATTATACAATATTTTATGATTTTAAAATAATTTCATTGAGAGTGTGAATCGAAATCACCTAATAAAAAGAAATATTTTAATATATAATACCCTTATACTTATAAAATAATTTTTACCACTCCTGATTTCTCGAATCCATTGGAAAAACCATTGGATTGTTTGTGGTTTTGAATATTAATTTCTGTAGTGTCCAAAACGAAAAAACAATTAGGAAACCCCCTCCTTTTAGAAATAAACCCACCCATGATCTAATTTATCTTCTCTAAAGATATTTAATGATCTTATAATCTCTTAAAAATACTCCTTATAGTCCTCTTAAGGCTCCCCTAAGATCCCAAGATTGCTACCCCAAGCTATTGGTGTCACACATCCATGTAAGGGATCCTCGCTTTCCTCTCCACCTTTCAAATTGAAGAATTTTATTTGAAGGTAATTCATGTAATTTCAAAGCGTTATACTTTAATTTATTTATAATTATTCTTTTACCTTCAATTTTAGCTTATTTCTATGCTAGATCATTTATCTTCCCCCATTTGGACCCATACATAAGTCGTTACTATGCCGAAATTCTTTGGGGGATCCCCTCTCTCTTTTTTTCTTCAAGAAGCTATTTTAAATCATTCCTTATAATATAAATTTTCCATATTTGGGATATAATCTTTAATACCTTATAATTTTCAATTTTATGTATACATGATGTGTTCATCCTCCAACTTCAATAATTCCCACATGTGAATCATTAAGCACACCCGTTAATATGCCAAAATTCAGTAAGGGTTCCTTCCTTTCTAATTTTTATCCATGTCTCCTTATATTCTTAAACCCATTTATTTGGAATTAAAAATAAGGGGACAAGTTTTATCACATATCCCATAATTCCCTTATTATGTTTGAATTATGATAGACCCCTTTCTCTCCCATTAATTCATCCCATGTACACTTGTTACCATGTTGATATTCTATAAGGGGTTTATATCCTCTAAAGCATTTATTTTATATTATGTATCATAAATACCATTTAATGTGTTGGGGTATAATACTAAATGATCCCATAACATTACATTTAATGTATAAATTATTAGATACCCATTTCCCTCTCATCATCCTTTTTTATTAATTTCCATTTGATGTCGTTATGCTATCGTAATTGCACAACATTTTTCCACCATGTGGTGAATACCAAACCCATTTCTATACCATGGGTATTTTACTTTATGATCATATTATTATTTATTAGGGACTTGAATATAGGTATTCCATGTTCATTTATCATAAAATAACTTTTTATTTTTAATGATTACATGATATATGATCTATGTGGCACACTTATGAATGAAATAAAATGATTATGAGTGGTGCTCCCTGATAGTGCCTGAATGCTTGGGTAATGTTATGTATGATGATATTCCATGTGAAATGAGGGTTTACTCATGATAATTCATATTCAATGAGGGTTTAATCATGCTAATTCATGTGAAATAAGGATTTACTCATGTTAATCCCTGGTCAATGAGCATTGGCTCATGAAAATATCATGTTTTATGTTGTTGCCACATTTCCCTGTTATGAATGCCATGCTATATAATGAATTTATGTTCATGTTTCATTTTCAATCCATTAATGATCCTATTGACAAACATGTATTGTCTTCCTCATGTTATTCTATTTATATTCCCTTATTAGGCTTCATATCTCACATTTTTATTTTGTATGTCCTCGGGTTGTCCAATTAAATTCTAAGTATGAAGGAATTATCATGTAAAAGAAGATTACAATAAATATAAGTATTGCATATTTTATGTTATCATGTAATGTATTGAAGCCACAAATACTCTAGACCTTTCATCCTTTAGAGTTGTATTAATTTAATGATTATCTAATAAATTATTTTAAAATATGAAATAAAGAGTGGTGTTGTTGTACTTGGTATCATAGGATATGTTTAGTTATTTTTGGAATTAATAATACAAAACTCAAGTGAAATACATAGGGATAAGACTAAGTATATTAAAATAATCTCTAAATTTATGTGAGTATAGAGTAGATAGATTATCCTGAACTGTCATCCATGTATGGGTATGTACTAGTAGAGGTGGAATTGGAACTGATGTATCTAGGGGGAAACCCCCAAAAACCACTTTAAGATTGACTCTAATGGGAACTGGTGCACAAAAACCATCCTTTAGGTACTCTTGGATCAACACTTCAAGGGGATATTCTTCGGTAAATTCATAATTTTAATATGATCTATTATTAAGTGAAAAACGCCCATAAAAATACACGTAAGGAAATAAATAATGGATAACCTAAATTGAAACATAGGGTATCAATATTTAGGATATACTATTCATATACAAATTGATCCTTCTATATTCAACATTTTAATTTTTACATTTTTTTTAACTATATATTCAAACCCTGTAATTTTATTTTTGTTTTTATCGTTAAAACATTGAAGGAGGAAGACTGCAAACAACTCTTCTCTCTCTTATTGAATTAATAATTTGAATGATTATCCTAATGTCATTCTCAGATGACTCTAAAACTTTTTCAAATTACTATTTTACTTAAAAATTTCATTATAAGGCATCAAATAGCTCTATAAATTCATGATTCATTCATATATCATGTTCCATTTATTGGAATATCATGAGCTTTCAAATTTCATACCATGATAGTCATGATAAGTACCATCATGGTATTTTCAAATTCATCCCTATATTTCAAGACAATTAAGATCTAAATGATTCTCTTGAAAATGGAAATGAGGGAGACCTCTGTTCAGCCTATATGTATCAAAATATAGATTTCATCATATGTGGAAATACTAAAATTGATATACCAAGACCATATTTTGTAATATCTAAATATGAATCGGTAAAACCATTTAAAAAAACACGTTCAAGATGATTTTTCAAATTTATATTTAAGAAATACCTTTTTAATGAGTCTTTAGTGCTTCCATCAATATACTCAAATACTCTTGAGGTGATTTTGGTAATATAAATACATGATTTTGAAAATATCTTAAGGGACCATTGTGACACATGAACCCTTTCTACTTACTAAAAATTCTAATTGGAATGATTGAAGACCTAGTTGAAATGATGATGGATAAGTGCCCTCAGTTATATTCTGCTTAGTATGTAAAATGAAATTTCATGGATGAAATTTCATAAGGTGTCAGAAATGTAATGATACAAACTTTTCAAAAATATTTTTTTCCCTAAAAATGAATTCTTTATAGATTTAAAAAATATATATATATATAAATTGAAATGAAAATCCCTATTTTCGATTGTTATGTGACTATTGGTAAATTATGATTGATGATTGATTTTACCATAAAAAATAAATTTAATGTTATAATTATTGTTTATAAATAGAAATAATAATGTAAATCTAGTTCATAAATAAGATTCTATGGCCTATACTAGTACAATTGTGCCATACGAAGCCCATTCGTTTGAGCTTAGGAAAGAGTTAGTGTTATAAGGATTTTTTATAGACCGTTCCCAAGACGAGCTTCAATATGTTAAGTTTCAATGAAATTGCCTACGAGAGATGATCAAGTCGGTGAAAGTCACCACTAGGGCGATGTTATCGGAGCCTCCCCAAGAGTTTTTCACCCTCTGAAACTATAACCTTAGGTCATATGTGGTTGTTATAAGGGGTTTGGTAACAAGTTAGTAGTCACTTATTATGAAATCCCTTTTTATATATAAATTTCTTATTCCATCAATTCCTTTTAAAGAATCATGTTTCATAAAAATATGATGAATTTGATAAATTTATTTTTTAGGTAAAATGGTACTTTTCAGAAATATATAAATTATTATATAAAACTATGATTTTATTAATAATATTGTTATAAATAAATAATATTATAAATATTCCATATTATTTTTTTCACTATAAATGTTTGAGTAACCAATTTGATAATAATTATACGATAAGACAGAAATTGTATATTTAATTTCTATTAATGAATTTATTTGGTCAAATAATTAATTTTAGGAATAGAACATATTTTAATAAAATAATATTATTAAATTATTTTTATTAAATATAAATGACCATGTCATTTTTATAATTTCAAAAGTAAATTTTATTATGTTTTGAAAAAAGTTTTTATCAAAACCTCTAAATTTCCAATAAATGTCTGTTATTAATTTAATATTGAAAATTCACATAATTAAAAGAATATTTTGATAACATGATTATAATTTTTCTAATCAATACTTTTAAATTATCCAATGGATAATTGTTTATTATATTCTAAGACTTTCGAAATATTGGGTAAAATTTAAATATCATATAAACATATAATGTGTTTTATGACATCAGAATGACCTAATTGTGATGTTATAAAATACTATAAAAGGGATATTCCAAAAAATATATGTTTCGCCTATAATATAATGTTATTTTAGATTTATTTAATTTATTTTATAAAGCCTTAGTGAATCCTTAAATACTTATACAATATTTTATGATTTTAAAATAAATTCATTCAGAGTATGACAAAACACCAATAGGAAAAGACAATATTTTAACATCCTCTCCCTTAACCATAAAATATAATTTATACCACTCTTATTTTCTATAATACATAGGAAAAAACCAATGGATGGTTTGTGGTTTGAAATATTTTATTGAGTAGTGTCCAAAACAAAAATAATAAAAATCCCCCCTCATTTCCTATATAACCCCACCCAAGCTCTAAATTATCATAAATAATGATCATTAAAGATCTACCACCATTTTCCCTTACCCCCTAGTGTTCTCTAAAGGTTCCCCCAAGCTCCCAATAAGCCTATCCGAAAACATTGGATTCAAACATCCAAGTATTTGATCCTCACATTCATCTCCTCCTTTCAAATTCAAGTATCTTTTTTAATGTAGTTTCCACAATTTCAAATGGGTATAATTTCATTCATTTATAATCATTCCATTACTATCCTTTGATGTTTTTTAAATGATATATCATTTATCCTCTCCCATTTGGGCCCATAATTATGTCATTACTATGCCGAAATTATATAAGAGGTCTCCCTCTATCCTTTTTCTTTAAGAACCTATTTTATTTAATGCCTTTTTAATTTTCATTTTCCGGATTTGTGATATGTTCTTCCATACCTAATTATTTTACATCTTATTTATAAATGATTTAATCTTCTTTTCACTCCCATTCATACCCCCTGTGATACTTTAATCTCACCAGTTAATATGCTGAAATTCGATAAGGATTTCTTCCTTTCTCATTTTTATCTAAGTACTGTTATATTGTAACTTGGTTTTATTTTCAATTAAAAATGAGGGGGTATGTTTTTTAAACTCCACTATACATACCTTATTATGTTTTTTTGATTATAGACCCATTTATCTCTCATTAATTCCTCATTTTTACACCTGTTACCAATATAAAATTCCATAAGGTATTTCTCTTTTCTAAAGCACTACTTTTATATTATGGCTTTTAAATTCCATTTATTGTGTTTTGTTATAATCTTCCATTATCCAATTAAATTATATTTCATGTATTAATTATGAGTAAACCCTTTCTCCCTCTTTAACCTATTTTATAAATTTTATTTTGACGGCGTTATGCTGCCGAAATTGCACTACGATTTTCCCTCATGTAGTGAATACCGAACCTATTTCTCTACCATGAATATTAACCTTTATACTCATATACCTCTTGATTTTGGGCTTACATGTATGTATTAAACATTATTTTATTCTGTAATAACTTATTATTTTTATATATTTCATTTTATAGGTTCTATAAGGAACACTAATGGATTAAATGAAATGATTATGAATGGTGAACCCTCATAGTGCTCCAATGCATTGGGTAATGTTTATTATCATGATATTCCATGTGAAAAGTGGGTTTTCTCATGATAATTCATCTTCAATGGGGGTATAATCTTTCTAATACATGTGAAATGAGAGGTCACTCAGGCTAATCTATGTGCAATGACCTTTGGCACTTGCTAATATCATGTTTTATGTTGTTGAGACATTTCCATGTTATCAATATCATGGTATATCATGCCTTTAGGTTCTCATTTATATTTCACTCCCTTCATATTTCTATTTAATAACAAGTATTTTGTTTTTCATGTTCATCCATGTTTATTCCATTACAAGGATTGATATCTCATCCTTTTCTTATGTATTTCTTTAGGTTATCCCATGAAATGCGAAGTATGAATGAATGGTCATAAAAAGTAGTTTTAAATAATGATATTTATTTCATGTTTTCAATCATTATGTAATGTTCCTAAGACCCAAATACATTTGAACTCTTGATATTTTGAGTTTTATTAAGTGCATTTTTTAATGAATCTTATATAAATATGGAATAAAGATCATGGTTGTTATAATTCACCTTATGTAAGATGATAAATAATTTGGAACAAAAGTTGGTGGAATCATACAATGTGATGATATTGAGAATCCAGTATATTTAATAGAAGTTTTTGGGAATGTTGATGGGGAAAAAATGAACATTTCAATGAAAATGAATGTAATAAATGTAATGAGCCTAATGATTTAAATGAATAACGTGATTAAGAAATTAAAGCAATAAGATGAACTCTTAAATTTCCTACTTTTCAAAAAACATGTTGAGAATAAAAGCTTTCATTGGAATCAAAATGCTCCATTTCAGAATAGAGTAAAGTAGTTATTATAAAATCAAACTTCTCTCATCTCAAAAGTGGGTCCCGAATCAGTTTCAAAAGCTTTTCAACATAATAAATTTATGGATTCTATTAATGAAGAGTTATATCAAATTGATAAAAATGAATAATTGGAACTTGTTCCATTTCCAAAATGTAGAAATTCTTTCAGATAAAAATGAGTTGATAGAATCATGTTTAGTGCACATTGAAAATATTTAAGAAACAAATAAGGGCTTATTTTTGAAGTCTTTACACAAGTGTAAGGTCTAGATTTTGATGTATTCTATTGTCCCATTATAATGATAGGTACTATTATAAATCATTTAATAATGGATGCTCACTGGAATTTCAAATTATATTAGATTAATGTAATCTCATCATTTATCAATGGAAAAATTGAATTAGAAGTTTTCAATGAAGATCCGTGTTTTTTTCTACATGATGAGGATGAAAAAAATGATGGTAAATTGAATAAATATTTTTATGGGATGAAACAAGATCCTTGTTCTTGGTTTTCTAAATGTGATAATTGAATGATAATGTTGAATTCTTATAAATTAATAGTTGATATAAACTTATATTTGAATGATTTTGACTTTGGATGTGTAATTTTAATTATTTATGTGGATGATATAATTTTTTATAGGGATAGATAAGTTGATTCAAAATTATTTTCTGAAAAAATGAAAAAGAATATTGAGATGTCAATATTAGGATAATTAATAGTCTTCTTTAGTATATATGCTCATTGAAAAATGAATAAATTTTATTATATCATGAAATTTATTATAGATAATAATTAAAAAAGTTTTTCATGGAAGAATCTAATGCAGTTTCTACTCATATAACAGTGGGGATGAAGATTTGAAAATATGGGTCTAAAAATGATGGAATTATAAATACATTTTCAAGATAATAGGAAGTATACATTACCTTATATACTCAACTCTTGGTATTATATATGTTGTGACTCTAAGTTCCATGTATCAATGAAATATGAAAGAAACATATATTTCATAATCAAATATAATTCTAACATATTTCAAAGAAACAAATTCACATAAGATTATATAAAAATGAAATTGTGAGATAAAGTATAATGGTTATACCGATGCATATTATCATGGAAATTGTGATGATATAAAATGTTAAGGACCCATGTTTTGAATAGGATAAAAATAAAAAATTTGAATTTTTCATTTACAAGGACGACCATTTTACAAACTGATCATAAGAGTGTAATTTTAAGAGTTTCATAACCTCAATGTTTTTTTGATGTTGTTCAAGGCCCGTGGGTGACTCAGGTGTTCTGTAATGTTTCTAGATAATCACGTTCTAAAACCTTGAGTCAAGAGGAGCTAGATAGTGCTCATAGTAAGTATGGAACCATGTGGCCCTCAACAGTAAACTATGTGATCTGTTTTAGTGGAGTATAACACACTACATGGTCTATTCATGGATTTCCCAAACAATGTTCTTAGACCAAAAGAATTAAATTAGATTAAATGGAAAATAAAATGAAAAAATAATTAAATATTTTAATAATAAAAATAATATCATAATTATTATTATTGACATTATTTTTATTTCTTATTAGTCATATTATTTATATTATTATTATTATTTATTTTATTTTTTTGAAAAAATGGTGTCTCACCTCACCCCTCCATATCGCAAGACACTATATACCCTTATCATCTCCTTGAATGGGAACAATATTGCATCTCGTATCCCTATCCATTAAACAATTTCACATATATCCTTCATAGTTTTTATTATATCCATTGAGTAAAGACATTATATGCTCAAATCCTCCCTTTTTAGAGGGTTTTCTTCCCGTCGTCACCCTACACCATTAGGTTGAAACCCCAAGGTTAGTGTAGATATAATTTTTTTAATCCAATTTTTTTATTGTAAAGGATCTCTTGGGACTATTTTGTTTTTATTCTAGCAACTTCTATAGAAGAGAATTAGTTCAGATCATCTTGGTCTTCCCGTCAACAGTTTTGGGAATATTTTTCATCCTAATTTATATTGCTAAATTTTAAATTTGTAAATATATAATTTCCAAGTCATTTTTGTTTTTCCTTAAGTGAGTTTGCATTCTTGTGATGGTTTCGAGGCATTAGAGGCAAAGGAGACTTCACACGTATGCATTATAATGGATATATAAATAATATTTCCCCCGTTCAATATATATTCACCCATGGCAATGAATATATATATGGGGCTACATGTTCTTATGTATAATATGAAAAATTAATATGCGTTTGAGTGTTAACAGTTATAATCATATATGATCATGTTTGTATGGATCCACTTTACCATATTTGTCGCCAGAAAAATGTGCATATGGTCTAATTGTCATAATGTATATATGAAGGTGCATATATTGGGAGGTGTGTGTATCATGTTTGAGTGCTTACCACTTTAAATTTCATGTTCCAAACTCATCATCTTGGCATGATATTCTTTTGATTTAGGATCCCCATTCCATTACCATTATATTTAAGAGTTCGTTAGTTTCCTTCATGATGATCCTTTGATATATTAAATTGTGAGTATTGAATGAAATTATTCATTTTGATAAATGATTTTTTGATAACATTGTGTTTTTATAATAATACACATCCAACATTCATGCATTGTATTATAAGATGAAATGTAGTTATTAGACATTTATCTTTCTCGGATATCGCATTGGGGTTTCTTTATGAGCGGAGGTTATGATTGATATATGGAATGTCTATGATATGTCTCCTAATGGAATTAGAAAATATAGTTCCCTTTATAAAATCTATAAATAACCAAGGAATTGTCTATGTCCTTGGCCCATTTTATAAATTCACTGAATTCTTTTGATTTATAAAAAGGGAATTCACATGTAAGAATTTGACTTGTTTTCCCATGGTACATTCAATGTACCACATGAACCATGATAAATGAATTTCCTTGATTATTTAATTAAATGGAATTAATTTAATGAAATGGATTTACATGTTGTATTTTCTTCATTAATGTTTTTAAATGAATTAATTTATATGGAACAAACTAGGATTTTTGGGTGATGACTCATGTTATGATTAAATAATCATGGTTCATGTAAAAATTTTAAATGAAATTAATTGAATATATTCAACAGTATTCTTCATAGAGGTTTTGTGCCTTGAAAAAGAAATTTTTGGGTGTTCTAAAATAAATTCATTTATCTGATGGAATTATGTATTTTAATTGTGATATGTTTGATCATGATGGCATGTTGTGGGCACGACATGATATTTTGGATAATACCTACTAAACAATAGCCTTTTATTTTTTAGGTACCATTTAATCCATTTGGTTTTATGGGCAAGGATACTAAGACATGTATCCAAAAAATAGTTTTTCCAACCCTGTATATAATTGTGACCTAGAATCTTTGACTTTTATTCCCTATAATAAATTGGATAATTAAATGAATTTATAATTTTGAATATTCAATTGGCATAATAATAAATTTATGGGATTTCTTAAGGAAGAATCACATTGGAAACTTTTGACTAATTGATATATTAATGACCTTTATGTTGAATGATTAATAAAATTGGATTGATATAATTATGATAATAATTTGGATCCTATATTAATGCGATGATTTGGTTTGATAGATGGTAATATTTATAAATTTATCATTATATCATCTGATGAAAAATATTGTATGTTTGATAATATACATGTGATATTTCGTTCCCAGCATTTGACCTTATGTGACATCATTCTGATTGATACAAGATGGTTTGATGTTGATGCCATGTTGAGTTTTTCTAGATATGACTCATGTTTATTGTTGATGTTTGAGGTCTTGGAGTATGATCTTTTGTACCACATGTGGGAAAGGTGTTGAGGAACATTTTGACTGATGGTAGAGTATAAGAGTATTTCCTGAGGGTTTTGTTCATGTTTTTCTACAATCATAGGACTATGAGCACCAGAATTGAATGCCTTAGAGAAGAGTATGTGTTTATATCATATTATGGAGGTTTAGATACATAGTCCTGTGATGTGTGAGGGTGGGTTTCTTGTAATTCATGAGTGAGAGAATTAGGTTATCTTGAGGGAAGAGTCCAATTTTGTATGGTATATTCTAAGTGATTCATCCTTAACAAGAGAGTACACCACTGATTTTCATGACCGATCATGATTCCGGAGGATCTACCCAACTATATAGGTACCAGGAAGGGAACCGAAGAATCTATATCCACTGTGAATCACATAGGAACTGGGGTGGATTGTTTTTTATTTGTTCAACATTCCTCTTTTATTATGATTTTTATAAATTATCACAACATTACATAACATATCAATGAATGGATTGGTATAGAAATTGTGGGTTCCTACATACTATGATTATTATCTCACACCCTGTTTAGTCAGCCATTTCATTTCGGTACCCAAGTAGATCTTTTATTTGCATGACCACAGTTGATTGCTTGTGTTGTTTAGCTTTTACGTGGGAGTTCAAAGAATATGATCGAGTCTAAGCATGGGATTGTCATGGATCTAGTAATTGGATAGTTTTTTTATTTCATTTATTTTCTATTTTAATTCATAATTCATGAACATGAAGAATGATCTTTCATACATGAATTATCATAAATCCACATCGACCAATTATATATAGTAATTGTAATATAATTCTGATGTTGTTTGTTCTTTTTTATGCTTCCAATATCTATTAATCTATTTTTTATCACTGTGTATACTCGGATATACAATGGAATAGTCTCCCCCTAGACACATTGTGGGCCATCACTACTGGTCATCATCATATGTCATTCAAGGAGTTTCACAAGACTTTATGTGTAGATCGGTTTTCCTAACAGATTAGTTGTCAGTCGGTCTGGGACATTAGAATGTGGTAACAATGACCTTATTTTATTCATTTAGCATCTTTTTTTGGGTCTCTATGAAATAGACTTGGAATGTGTTTATTCTTTGTAAATATCCACATCTGGGATGTATCGTACAACCCATAGGAAAATGACGACATGGCCATGGCTGTAATAGTTTTTCCAATGATTATTCTTATAGTTCATATGATTTCAACATCATTGAATTGTGTATTTTACACTATTGATGATTTATATATTCTTATTTAATATTAACAATGGAATATTATGTTAAGGATGAAGCATTGCATGCATCATTATAGTAACATTGGGATTAACATGTTTTTCATGTTCTTCGGCATGTAGTTTCATTTTGTAGGTTTCGTGTTGATTTGATTGTATGCCTTGAGTAGTATAACATGATTACTTTTTATTATCAATACTATTAGAACAAAATTATTGGTTTTTAATTTATCATTTTAGACTATTTCCATTCATTGGTAATTCCTTACCATGCCTTCTTTTATAATCCATTCTTCCTTCATATTTATTATTTTTTCATGTATCATGCTTCTGTGCTTATTTTAATTCATATGTGTTTACCTCTAGAAATAGCACAATTGTTTTGTTTTAATATATAAATAGTTACCAAGTAGAATGTGGTATATATTCCAACAGTAATGTGTATGAGATTCTTATAACTAGGAAAAAGAAACCCATATATTAAAACAATTTTATAACATTGTTAATTTTAAAATGTTAATGTGAATTATTTTTTATTAATGGGAACAAAATGACAAACTATAATGTGTGTGGGTTCTTTATGGGTTGTTAGGTGGCCACCCATATGACTAAATAATTATATATGAACATATTTTTAAAGTATTATAAATGTAAAAAGTGTTTAGTTTTGAACTCAAATAAATTTTTAGACTCTAAAATATGGAAGTGGACGTACCAAGGTCAGTTGGGGTAGGAATCATCTAAGATGACCCATTTGGGTGTTTTTAATTTCTATAAAATAAGAAACTATTATTGGTTTTCATTTTGATGAACCCAAGATGGATTTTTGGAACCCTCACAGTTCACTTTATCTATTAAAAATTAATTAATGTGATAAATTTCCTAATGATAATGAGATTTCAATAAATGTAAAATGTTAAAAAAATGACATTTAATGAAAATTTCATATTTTTCATTGAGATAATTTTTAAAATCATGTGTTTATTTATTTGGTTTTAAAATGTTACTTGATGTTTTCAATAAAATTGTTTAGATTCTAAATGATATACAATTTTAATCTACTTGAATAATCGAAAATGGAAACCTTATGTGGTATCATTTGATAAAACCCTTGTGTAAGGGTAGTGTAACATTTTCTATGTTTTTCCTTAGAATGGAATTGTTGGTGTATTCCATAGACCGTCTCTTTTTTAGAAATGGCTTAGATGGTAGGCTCATTAGCATAATGAATTTCCATTCATCCTTACCCAATTAAAGGGTTCGATGCTCAAGTGTTTGTAAGGGGATATCTTGTTGTAGGTAAAACTGTCAGAATTTAAATTCCATGTTAAATACAATTAACTCAATGATGCTTAGTGTATTTTGGGTGTCATTGTCCCTTTAATAGTTTTTAGATTATATGAGACATCTTATCTCATATGGGTGATCATGATCTTCTGGACTATTATTATAGGCATGATCATTGATTAATTATTGGTTTCAGCTCACTAGACATACCATATAAATTTTTTGTTGTTTTGTAGGACTCTTCAACATTTTCTTTTTTCCATTGACCGGTTTAGGAGGTCACCATTTGTTTCAAATACATTTGGGTAGTATGAATTTGGGTTAAATATATTTTATGGGAAATCAGATATTTTAATTCATATTTATGACATCCTATTGATGGTATTTATGATGTTATATTTTCCAATAAAACCATTGGGGTATTATGGATTCACCTATATGGTACTAAAATGTTTCAAAACGTTGTAACTAATGAGCTATGTTTTGATAAATCATTGAGCCTTGGGCTGTTGATTACAATACGGGGTTTTCTCCAAAGTATATTTACATGGAAAATAAATGAAATCAAGTTCACCCAATTCTCAGGATGACTTAAATGATACTAGTGTGTTTTGACGCGTAGGTCAATTCAGTATTGGTTTTTATTCCAAATGTGTTACATTTATGATATGTTGATTATAACATAGTGCTCGTGTTCGAGGCTAGTCTATATTTATTTTCATTGACAAGGACACTCTTAATGTGGGGAGAGTCATGTCGGTTTGGGTGAGCGCGTTCATCCATGTAGAAGGAACACACCAAGAAGGACTATTTTGAAATGGTTAATCTTGATTTATTCCCATTGAGGATTTCATTGTTTAAATCATTTATTTCATGATTAGTAGATCAATATTAATGTGGATTGATGTGTATGAAACCCTTGATAAATACTATTGTTTTTGTGGACTTTAGTGTTTAGTCTGCAACAATCAGAGAAATACTTCTGGTGGTGAATTCTTGTTATTTGTTTGTGTAGGTGTGTGGGAAGGTGAAATTGATTTTACATTAAATTAAGTCAACATTTAGTGGTCCAAAAATTCTTATTATATATTAACTTGGTCTCCTCTTAGTGTACTTTGGTTTAGCGATAAACATTTTCCCTATTTTGGATTAATCCTTGATGTACTAGGAGAGATTTATTCTTATGTTGTGCTTAATTTTTAAAATATTTTCGGCTTGAATTGGTGATTTTCTTAGTGTTGAACACTAAATCATTTTTCTTATTATGGATTGGTATATCCTGAGTGATTATTGGGTTCCCAATTTGAAATTCCTCATATCGACTCTCGGAAACTAGATATTTCTTTTTTACTCTATAAACACCCTAAAAATTCCATTTAATTTGTTTTAAAATTATTTAGTATTATTACGAGTCTGTGAAAATTAATGGTGTGTGATTCTGAGTGCTGGATTTCCTGGAATAAATTTCTGAAATTTTTTTAATGTACATTCAATAAATGCGTGGGATGAACTTTATATCTTTTGAACCAGTGCTCAGATTAAAAATTTGAGGGCATCGTTTAATCCGCATCGCCAGGATTCTCTTATGGATGGTTTCACTTTGACTTCAGTTGGTCAGGAGAAAAAGTTAGTTTTTTGGACTAAAAAAATGTAAAATAACATGTAATTGTTATTTTAGTTTCTTTTTCTCTAATAAATGAGCAGTGGTGGTGGGGCTTTTGACTTCTCAAGAAATTTTATGGCTTAACTCATCAACTGTGTAACTACACCATTTTTAATTAAAAGTGGTTAATTAATTAATTTAATGAAACTCATTGATTTCTCAAAGTGTTACTCACCATTCCCCCTCCTATTTAAATGCTTCTTGGGGTGGGGTTTTGGCACAACTTCTTCATGAGATAAAACACTGGAAATGTCGTGCGACAACTTCCACCGCTGAAAAAGATATCTTGGGTGGAAACAAACCTGGGGAGACGAATGACATATGCTTTATCAAAGTGTGATTTCCCCTTCCACCACTGTGATGACTCCAAATATTCTCGAGTTATGGAGTTTATGTTAATAATGTTTATCATTGATGAATTCTTCTCCCTCTGGTTATCATATTAACGTAGAGGGAACATGCCGAAAAAACAAGGCCCAGACCCTCCATCGCTTCGTTCATTTTGCGTTCTTCGGGACATGTTTCCTCAATTTTACATTAACGAGAAACAGCGGGTCACTCTATGATGAAAACACCCTAGGAGACCCGTAGGAACAAAATGGAATGAAAACGGGGCTCCTGAGTGTCACCAAAGCCCCAAAGAAGATCATCTAGTGCGACATTGGCGAGGCGATGACCGACATCAGCCGTTCGCAATGGCAGCATGCAGAAACGGTGGCAGTAGGTGGTGCGTCATCGTGCTCTATGGAGGGGAGTCATGGGATCAAGCTGAGGCGGCTGTAGAAGATGGCTGGACCTCAGCCGACCGTAGAGCTAGAGGCTGAGGTAGCATGTCATTGCACGCAGAGTTGTAGGATGTCATGGATCGAAGCCGCGATGAAGACAAGGGTGAGTCGCGTCCCATGGGTCCCATAAACCACATGGTGGAACCATGTGGAGCCACTGATTAAAGGGGGCCGAATAGCTCCATGGAGTCGTTTGACAGGTGGATCATGCACCCGCACATGGCACACCAGCCGGTCGGGCCTGTCAGTGACCTCGTGGGCCAGGATCGCCACGGGCCCGCCCCACCCCCCGAGCTGGACCAGTCCAGTTCAGTCCAGGCCAGGTCGGATAGGTTTGAGTAGGGCCGGGTCAAACATGGACCCAGCTAGGTCAACCAGATCCGGGTCGGGTTGGCCCTTACCGGGTCGGGCCGGGTCAGACCAGACACTGACCCCTCTCTGACACTAATACCTATAGGTGTCCCTATCTTGAAAACCAAACATCCGTTTGATAACCATCAAGATTTCTAGGATCCATGGATTGAGACGATTCTTTTTAGATAGTCCACATGTGTTTTAGAGAATGTTGGAGTACGACCGCGTTGGATTGACTCTAAATCTAACCAGGCCCTCTGCACTAAAATTCCAATAACATATAGACTGAGAGTCTAGTAGACGTGTTGTTTGTTGCGTTGTGACCCTTATGACGTGATGATTCATTGAGTTACTTCTTCGTGGAAAATCGTGCCAGTTGAAAAACAAATTATTCCTTGACGAGCGGTTCACCTAGAATCATTGTACTATGAGCGGGAATCCAGTTTCTGGTAGTGAGGCAGAGGTTGGAGACATATTATATAGAGGTTAATACTGAGTGATCCTATGTGGGTCATCATATAGGAATCCTGTATGGATCATCACCTAGTGGTCCTTTTTTTTATAATCATTATGCGACCCGATGATGACCAGCCCCTTAGAGCGGCCCATCGTGGATCAACAACATATCGATCCTATGTGGGAAAATCTTGTGTTGGTTAGCGCTCAACGATCCTATATGGGTCATCACGTAACGATCTATTGTGGGCCAAATACTGTGTGGGTAAGCGGGGGTTAGTACCTATCATCTTTGGGCTGGTCGGATCCTATGTGGGGCTTCCAGGTGTTAATACCTACCGATCCTATTTGGGTCAGACTCTGTATTGTCAGCAGTTGTGCCCCTCGACGGAATAAGAGGTTATATCTTCTCAACTAATAATATGTACTTCTATGCATTACTTAAACCTGGTTTGAGCTGAGTCTATTCTTTGTTCATTATGATTGAGATCATGCTCTGTGGTTTACCATTGTGGAATTATAAGAGACCTTCTGGTGTTTTGGGGTCCATACTATTTATTGTTATACTCACCCCATCACGGGCTTCTCTCGGACCATGTTGTGACATCTGCAAATGACAAGCAGCTTGGCAGAGACTTGAGGGAGTTAGTACCAGATGGTACACGGTGGAGATTGGATGACGTGGAGAGCAGTGGAGATGAGATGTACCTACCATTTAGGTATTATCATCGGTGATGATTCCAGGAGCGATTTCCTAATTTTTAATTGTTGTTTTACCTTTTAGTTATACCTGTATTTCGACCCATTAAATTAAATAAAAACCTTTATAATTGTAGTTTTACATTATGATTTCATATTGTTGTGTTTTTGGATTGTGTGTGCATACAGGTTTAAAGGAAATGAATTCTTGTTTTAGGGATACACCTTCTAGTGCTAGCCGCCAACCCATGGCCTATGGAAGGTGGTCTTGGGGTAGTCACGGCCCAATCCCTAGGGGATGGCTCATGCCAAATTGGTATTAGGGCTGTTAGTTCTACCAATGAACTAGGAATCTAGGATTTTTAATAGAGAAAAAATTTTAATTGTTTTGAGTATGATTTTTAGTTTGGGGACTTCAGTGTTGGTGCGGAAGCCAACGTATCCATACACCAGGACCTTGAATTCTAATTTCAGACTTGGTTCACAAAACATTGATTGTGTGTGTTCTAGAAATCTTTTTACTTTGATCTCTTTTCAGTCTACATAGTAGGTATAACTAATTTTCCATGGGGCACCTATTTTTTTCAGGATGTCACATGATAGACAGCCAGCTAGGATTATAGAGAGAGTACATGATGATGGCCCACCGAGTGACAAGGCGTCGGTGAAGTGTCTTCTTACTATGGTAGCAGCTTTTGGTCATGCACGAGCTGCACTGCCACTCGTTGGGCTACAGATGCCACTAGCCCCACCAGATGACCATGCATGCCAATTGAGCATGTTTCACAAGTTTCAGAGAGATTGGCCGCTAAGGTTTCGAGGCAAGAAAGATCCCCAGGTAGCTGAGGACTGGATAAAGGCTATGGCTAGAGTTTTTCACTTGGTTGAGACACCAGCTGAGAAGATGGTTATCTGACCCACTAGCTTTTTTCTGGGAACAATAGGGATATGGTGGAACCTGACACTCTATACACATGATGAGGATACCCTCACCTGGATGGACTTTCAGTGCCACTTCAGGGCAGAGTTTGTTCCAGTGACACTATGCTCAGTGCGTATCCAGGAGCTGCTGCAATTACAGCAGGGAACATTTCAGTGGACTAGTACTATTAGTGATTCACTGACCTCTCGTACTACTCCACCGACATGGTATAGGACCCATTCTTTAGGTCCTAGACTTTTTAGAAGGGTATATGACAAGATATTAGAGTATGAATTATATCACTGAATATCCCGATGCAAGTGGGAGTTCTCAAGTGAGAATTTTTGGTGGAGAGATTCATAACTAAAAAGACACCAACAGTTACACACACCACTGGAGTACAGGTATCTGAGTCATCTATAGGAGGAAGTAGATAGATGATGCAGAAGTCTAAGCAGACCAGACCCATTGGTGGATGATCCTGGGACCCAATGTTGGAGGAGCGGAGCTCGTGAGGTAGAGAAGTTTAGCTGGGAGGAAGACAATGCTTCATGTGCAACGGGAAGGTCCACAAGGTTCTTGACTACCCACCTCTCTATACCAATTATTTTTGGATGGTTCAAGGACCACTGTGGAAGAGGAATAGATTCGATTGAGGAGGTCCTTAGGGTGGCATATGAGGCATAGGAGTTGGAGTTGGGTGGCGATTTTAGGATCTACCACCACCACCACTAGGATTTCTACCCAGACCATAGGTAGAAGTTGGAAAGGTGTGAGAACATCTTTAGGCAGCTATGGCCATTGACCACGGTTCCCAAAACATTATTATAGGTATGATCGGTGTTTATTCCACCGTAGCTGCTATACATATAGACATTGATGTCAGTCACTCTTTCATTTCCATTATACTCATTCAGAGCTCGAAGAATCCGATGGATCAGTTGGATCGATCCTTAATATTAAAGACTCTAACATGATAGGATTCGATGATTAAAAACTAGTGCTAATAGTATGAGATTACACTTGGAGGATAGAGCTTAGACTATGATCTCCTAGTATCATCATCGAGGCCTTATGAAGTCATCTTGGGTATGGACTAGATATCCACAATCCATGATCTGATCTAATGTTTTAGGCCCAAATTGCAGTGTGTCTGTGAGGATGGGATTAGGTTTTCCTTCATCGGGGAGAAGGAACACTTTGAAACATAAGATGGACATTCTTGGAAGAGTATGTAGCTGATCACTCTCTATTTGTCTAGCCTCACCCTCAGAGCAGTTGATGAGAGAGTCTGAGATATTTTGTAGTGGTGGATCCATATGCTGATGTCTTTCCTGATAATGTTCTAGGACTACCTCTATGTAGATAGGTAAACTTTTACATCGACTTGTACCTCGGGAAAACACCGATATCTACACCAGCATATCGGATGGCTCTTGTGTAGCTTCGAGAGTTTCAAGTACTAATGGAGGAACTATAGGGAAAGGGGTTTATAAGACTCAGTTTTTCTCCAAGGGTATCCCTGATATTTTTCACCAAGAAGGAAGATGGGAGCTTGAGGCTTTGTGTGGACAATTGGCACTTGAACCAGGTGATCATGAAGAAAAATTATCCATATACAAGGACTAATGACCTCATTGACCAGTAGAAGGGAGCTCGTTGGTTTTCATTGAGGGAACTTATATCAGGCTATCTTCTACTCAAGGTATGACAAAATAATATACCAAAGATATCCTTCAGATTTTGGTATGGCCATTACGAGTTCTTGGTGATTCCTTTTGGTGTAAACAATGATATGGTAGTGTTCATGGGGCATATGAACAGGATCTTCCAGCCATACCTTGATCGGTCTGTGGTGGTCTTCATTAAATAAATCTTGATCTACTCAGCATTGGAAGAGGATCACACCACAAACCATTAAATAGTTCTGGATACTCTATGAGAGATCTGGCTTTATGGAATGTTATCAATGTTCCAGTTTTGGATATGAGTAGTCCTCTTCCTGGGGCATGTTATCTCGATGGCTGTAGTTACTATTGATCCTATAAAGATACGACATGTTCTTCTTTTGGGATCTACCCAGGAGTGTGACCAACGTGCAGAGTTTTCTAGGATTGGTTGGGTACTACCAGATATTAGTACCTGACTTCTCCAGGGTAGAGTCATCCTTGTCCGCCTTGATGAAGAAGGGGTATCCTTTCTAGTGGACAGAGAAGTGCCAGCATAGTTTCCTGGAGTTAAGGAAGACGCTGACGAGTGATCCCATATTGAGGATACTAGAAGAGGGCGTTGGGTGTGTAGTTTACTACGACACATTCGGAACCAAACTCGGTTCTGTCCTGATGCAAGAGAGGGTGGATCTCACCTACGGTTCATGAATCTTGAGATAGCACGAGCATGAATTTTCTACCCATGACCTAGAGTTAGTAGCATTGGTCTTTGAATTGAATATGTGGTGACACTACTAGATGTGGAACATTTTTATCTTTACTGTAATCACAAGATTCTCAAGTATATCTTCTCATTGAAAGAACATAACCACAGATAATGAAGATGGCTAGGGTTCCTCTAGGACTATGACTTTGAGATATTCTATACTCATGGGAAGGGGGACATAGCAGAAGACACACTCATTATGATGTCTAGAATACAATTGTTGAGTGAGGCAACAGAACATCTATTCGTGTTGTAGATATCCATTGAGGATAGAGATGAAGATGTTTACCTCCATTCTATGACTGTCAGTCCCCCACTTCTTCCTTGAGCTCAGAAGCCACAACTTGGAGACATCGATTATGAGGCTTGACGTGCTAAAATATTTTTAGGATAGGACCTTGATGGATTTTATGATGGTGGGGAGCACGTCGTCCTCATTAGAGGAAGCACGATGGTAATAGTGATGCTTCAAAAGGTGTTGTTGAGGTATTTTCACACATCCCCTTGGGAGGTACATCCAGGAGTGGCGAAGATGTACTTGGACCACCAGCGTCAGTATTGGTGGCAAGGGATTAAGAAAGTAGTGGATGATTTTGTATCATGATGCCTCACTTATCAGCAAGTGAAGGTCAAGAATCAGGTACCAACATGCTTACGTCAACAACTTGAGGTATCAGAGTGGATGTGGGATGGTATATCCATGGAATTTTTGAAAGGGGTACCACGTACATCTAGGGGCCACGATTTCATCTGGGTAATCATTGACCGACTCACCATGTTAGCTCACATCCAACCCATCCGAGAGAAGGGATTAGTAGATGGCTTGGGACTCCCCTACATCCAGGAGATAGTGAGACAAAACAGAGTGTCGTTTATGATCATCTTAGATCATGACACATGTTTTACATTTCTCTTGTGGAATGGATTTTCAAGAGGCATTCATAACACAACTTCGCTTAAGCACCGTATTTCACCCTCAGATATATTGTCAGATGGAGTGGACCATAAAGACACTCGAGGACAATATTCATGCTTGTGTCCATGATTTTGGCAGCAGTTGGGAGGACAAAAATCCAATGGGTGTGTTTTCATACAACATCAGTTATCACTCCACCATCGGCATGGCACCGTTTGAGTCCATGTATGGGTGACCATGTAGATCACATCATTACGGGACAGACCCATGGAATTCAACACTTATGGGTCAAGAGTTGGTACTAGCTACCATAGTGAAGGTGTAGGTTATCTAGGAGTAGATGAAGACTTCATAGAGCTGGTAGAAGTCTTATGTTGGTTGAAGATAGAGACCCATGGAGTTTTAGGAGGGATATCAAGTCTTCTGAAGAGTCTCAACCCGACGAGGATTACAGAGGATTGGCTAGGGTGGAAAGATATCTCCGAGGTTCATTGGACATTTCCATATCATCGGGAGAGTAGGAGAGGTGGAATACTGTCTAGATCTTCCCCCTCATATGCACCGAGTGTATAGTGAATTGCATGTGTCACATCTGAGGAGATACGTGCAAGATCCATCACTTGTTATTGACTGGGGAGAGCAGGACATCGGAGATGGGGTGATGATTTTGGGGTTATCAGTGGAGATAGAGGATCGACAAGAGTGGTTCCTTCATGGGTGGTCTATTCCTCTAATGCAAGTTCGTTGGTAGCACATGAATCTCTAGTAGAGTACATGGGAGTTAGAGT
Source organism: Viscum album (assembly GCA_963277665.1). NCBI lineage: Eukaryota > Viridiplantae > Streptophyta > Magnoliopsida > Santalales > Viscaceae > Viscum > Viscum album. The sequence goes on from OY728127.1 coordinate 2,023,997,332, forward strand.
CTCATATGTGTGCTTAGTACCCCCATTTTCTCCCCTAGTTATGTTGTAGCTATTAGCGAAAAAAATCCCTAATGCGGGGAGAATGTAATGACCCAAAAAATTACTTGCAATTTATTTTTAAATTATTTTGGATTATTACGAGTCTTTTAAAATTGATATCATGTGATTCCAAGTCCCAATGTTCCCGGAATAAATTTTTGAACATTTTTAGGGAACATTCATTAAACGCACGGGTGAAATTTTATATCTTTTAAAATATGATTGGATTAAAAATATGAGGGCACCGTTGAATCTGTAGCACATGGATTTTCTTAAGGGGAAATCATTTCAACCACTGTAGGTCAGGGGAAGAATTTATTTTTTTGACTTTTTTAATAAAAGTAAAATAAATTTTAATTATTATTTTATATTTTTCCTCCAATGAATGAGCAGTGGGGATATGGCATTTGACTGGTCATACCATTTAATGTCTTGAATCATTAGCTGTATAACTAAACCATTGTGAATTAAAAGCGGTTCATTAATTCATTTAATGAACCTCATTAATTTCTCAATTAATTACTCACCTTTCCCCCCTCCTATTTAAATGGAGCTCGGGGTGGGGTTTTGGTATGATTTCATTAAGAGAGGAAGCTCTAATGAAGTCATGCGGAAACATCCACTGATGAAGATGGAAGCTCAGGCAATAAAAAACCATGAGTGATGAACACTGATGGATTAATCAAAGCGCATGTTCTCCTTCGTCCACCATAATGACTCTAGCAATTCTTGAGGTAGGGCGTTTATTGAAATAAATATTATCATTGATTAATTATTCCCCCATTTGGTATCACGTTAACATAGAGGGAACGAGACGAATGGACAAGTCTTATACCATTCACCACTTCGTTCATGTTGCGTTCATCAGGACATGTTTCCTAATTTTGATGGCAACACGAAACAACGGGTCACGCTATGATGGCGGCATCCTGGGAGACCCGTAGGCGCAGATAAGAGTGAAAACGGAGTTCCAAAGAATCATCAGACCCCTGAAAAAGATCAGTCGGTGCACGCCGTAGAGGGGAGATATGTCATTATGTAGTGACAACTACAGAAGGTGTCTCGACCATGGCTGGCCGCAGAGGCGGAGGCAGAGGCGGCGTGCCATTGTGCGCCGCTTTGATGAATTCATGTCTCGAAGATGCAGAAAAGGCAGGGAGGACTAACATCCCATCGGTACCATGGACCTCAAGGTAGTGCCATGTGGAACCACTAATTGAAGGGGACTGAATGGCTCCTTCGATCCATTTGGCAGGCATACCACTAACCCCGCACGGGGCACACCAGCAGGCCGGGCCGAGTCACCCGATGGGTTGGGCCAGTCCGCAGCACATCTGAGCAGTCCTGCCATGACATAGCCCAGCTAGTGTGGGCCAACCCATTCTGTGTCCTAGGATGGGCTAGGCCTGGGTGGTCCGACCAGGTCAGGCCAGACCCGGACCCCTCTTGTACCCTCATATGCATAAGTGGCCTTATCTAGAGAACCAGACGTCTATTTGACATATCGTCTATGGCGATGGGATCCTTGGAGTGAGAAGGTCCTATTGAGATACATCACTATAGTTTTAAAGATTTTTGGAGTATGGATGGGTTGTATTGACTCTGAATCCAACTGGGCCCTCGACACTAAAATACTAGTAACTTACATACCAGGTTTCCTGTTGATGCGATGTCTGTTGTGTTGGGACTCTTATGATGTGATAGATCATCGGGTTACATCTTCATGGGACATTACATCGGTTGAAATACGACCAATGTCTTGATATGTGGTGCTCCCATAATCAAGCGTACTATGAGTGAGAATCCGAGGGCTGGTAATGAGGTAGAGGATGGATACATATCATTTGGAGGCTAGTACTGAGAGATCCTATGTGGGTTAGCACCTAGAAATCCTGTGTGGATGAGCACTAACAGACCCTTTGTGGATCTGCAATACACGACCCGACGAGGACCAAACATAGAGTGACCCGTCATTGATTAGTGACATACCAATCCTGTGTGGGTCATATCCTATGTGGGTCAGTGCTCAGCGATCCTGTTTGGGTCAACGCATACATATCCTCTATTGGTCAGATCCTGTGTGGGTTAGCGGGGGTTAGTACCTATTGAATTCTGGTAGGTCAGATCATATGTAGGTCATTCTAGGGTTAGTACCTAATGATCCTATGTGGTCCAGACTCCTTATGGTCAGCAGTAGTGCCTCTTGAAAGAATAAGATCATCTAGCTTCTCAACTTATCATATGTACTTTTGTTCCTTACTTATACCTTGTGTGAGCTGAGTCTTTTCTTTCGGCTTTGTGATTGAGATCATGATTTATGGTTTTCCTTTATGGAATTAAGAGAGACCATCTAGGGTCTCAGGGTCCATACTGGGTTATGTTATACTCACCCCTGCATGGGATTCCCCCATACCATGTTAGGTCTTCTGTAGTCGACGAGTAGCATGGTTGACATATGAGGGAGCTAGGACCAGGAAATACATAGAGGAGATTGGCTGGTGTGGACTGTAGTGGAGACGTGTTGTGCATATCCTTCTGGTAGGATCCTCAGTGGACATTTCCATGAGCTGTTTTTTATTTTTCAGGTGTTGTTGTACCTTTAAGATGTGCTTGTATTCCGACCCCATTACATTCAGTACACACCTATACTACTACTGTTTTACATCTTCACTTCATCTTGATGGGTTCTTGGATAGTGTTTTTTTACATTTTAAACAGAAATGGCTTGCAATTTTAGGGATACTCCTTCTGACGCTAGTCGCCAACCCCTGGCCTATGGAAGGCAGGCTTTGGATAATCACTACATTGGTCTCGGGGACGGGTTATGACAGACTCAATCACAAGTTGGATGACTCTATGGGCTCAACCAATGATAAAATGTGGAATTATTGGTTTGTATGAACATTAAACATGTAAAATGGTATATGGAATACAATTGGATAGATCCTCATTTAGTTTTAATGAGTCTAATGTTACCATAATTCTTATTGGACTCTATGATGCTTTAATCAAGTAACTTCACTGGATATCAGGTATGGACATCAATGGGCGTGTTTGGGTTAAATGTGAGATACCTTTCCATAAGGTATCTCAAATCAGTTGAAAATGTGTTGGTTGGCTAAGCCAATTGTCTTGAGATCGGTCAGTCAGAGTTTTCTCGACTCTTGTTTCCACTTGTATAAATAATATTGATGTCGAAGAACAATTTTAAATCACATTATTGTGTAAAGATGAGTGTTGTATGTGTTGGCATGATCCTTTCATGAAAATTAATCTTGACCTATCTAAGTGAGGACAGTGGGGGAATAGACAGTTTGAATATTTCAAAAATCATGTCAGGAAAATCAATATAACCCTTTGGGGTAGGATTTTTTGGAAATTTCTATGGTATAGGTAATGTGTTTCATAATTATCACCTCTTTAATGTTAAAGCCTAAGGTGGGTGGAAACCACAGCCATATGTTTAATTAGAAAATTAAGTGATCATATCTCTACATAAATGGGCTAAAGTAAGCACCATCTCAGTGTATCAATTGAAAATGAGTGTTGGATCTAGTTTTGATGTCTTAAGTATTGTATTATTAAATTAATCTCAAAGGTGCATTGGGAATTTTGAAACGTAATAAGAAAATATAAATAATGAATCCAGATCCTTGTAGGTATGGTGTTATTATCATTATTCTTGAAGGATTATCAGTTACGAGAAGCTCTAAGGAGGGCGGTTTTAATGAATCATTTTTTGAACTGGATGAAAATACAATAAAATTTGAAAATTTTAATTTATAGGAAGGGTCATTATAGAAACTAATATTAGGAGCAGAATTTTGATAGTTTCATCAAATCAATGTGTTATTTTTTAGGTGGTTCTAGGCCCAGTGGATTCCCCGAATGTTCTGCCATGATTCAAGAGTGTTAGGAACTGAAACTTTGAGTCAGGAGGAGTTGGCAGTGCTGCACAACTAGTCTAAAACTGTGTGGCCTTCAGTAGGAAGCTATGTAGTTTTTTAGAATAGTAGACCACCCTTCATATGCTGCACATTATTTACCAAACTATGCACCTATCCACCGTGAATTAAATGTAATTAAATGGAAAAATAAATCAAAAAAATAAATAAATGTTTTAATAATATTATTACTATATTATTATGATATTAATTATTATATTGATTAGAAATATTTTTTGTTATTTTGGTCTGTATTTATTTTAGTTTTATTAAATAAAATGGTTTCATCCCTCTCCCCCTCCATATCTCATGGCACCCTCCTCCATTGGCCTCTATTTGGTAGTGCACAACACTACCTCCTTTCTCCCTCCCCATTTGATGATTTCACCTCGATACTTCACTATTCTAGTTCAATACTTTGAGTTAATAATGTTTTCTCTCATCTCCTCCCTTGGTTAGAATTTTTTCATCACCCCATAACCCTACATGGTTTTCCACATACCTATGTTTAGGGTTGAGATAATATTTATGTTTTCTCCAAATGTTATGGAATGTGGTGGATCCATTGGTTCTCCTTGGTTCGTATTCCAGTAATCACTATTGAAGGATAAGGGGTTTAGCATGTCTGGATCCACCTGTCATCAAATTTTGGTAGTTTTTTCCGCCTTTCATATTATTGGGGAATTTATATTTGTATATTATGTAGTTTCCAAGTCTATTTTGATTTTAATAATGTATTTTGGCATTTTCATGATGGTTTTGAGTTAGTATAGTCAATGGTAACATACCACGTATGCACTGGTGTAACACCCCAGGTAAATAAAGAATATGACATTTTCATATTTATCCATATTTGTGAATAAAATATTTATATTTCTTTAAAGGGAACGCTATGCTTGATGGCATACCCAATACGCAACAATGAGTTTCTTTGAAATCTTATGTTGCACTCTAATAATAAAATAATATTATTTTAAATGGTAGTTAATTCCTAGCCGTTGTAATGGTGGGAATGAATGGAACTAACTAAAAAATGATTATATATGTTTGTCAAATATTTTTACTTTTATCCAATAAATGTTAGAGGCTTAAAATGAAAATGAATCCAATTTTAAGCATAAATCTTCTAATATTCTTTAAAAGGTCGATTAATCGACTTTTGATGGAGAACCCTTTTTAAATATACTTTTGAAAATTTTATATTTTGTATTTGACAAAATTAAATCCTTCTTTATAATCTAGACATCAAAATTTACTTCGTGTAAATTTTTGTTATTTTTCCGATAAAGATCATTTTTAGAGAAAATGTTGCATTTTAATTCAAAACCTCCTTTTAATCTGATTTACATATATGGATAGATTATATTTTTAATTGAGATTAAATTTTATTTAGAATATATTTTTACCTTCTAATCCAATAGTGGTCATTGGAATTAATTTCACTTTGAAATTTGACTTAAACTAGTGTCAATCATTTAATATATATTGTTTCTTAAAAACACGCTATTTGTTTTGACAGCAGGAATGAATTATTAAATTAATTAATGAAACTTATATATTTTTAATGTTTCAAAATAGACATCATTTTTGAATTCGTAATATCAATTATATCTTAGGGTGAAGTTTTGGTATTTTTCTGAAAAACATCAATTTTTGATGAATAGTGAAACCACTAAGTGGTAGTTAAAGAAACTGATTTTTTTGTTTAAATGAAACTTTACAACTTCTATGTTTTGATTTTTAAAAATCTGACATACATGGTTGTCATTAATAAGTAAAAAGTGGTTCAATGAGATTAAAATTATTTTTTGGTGAATAGTAACTTTTAAGTTTTATTAATCGCGATTAAAGGTAATTAGTGTAATTTAAGGTAAAGATAATGTTATAATAATATGAAATCACCTTGACACATGTACTACCCTTATTTGATGAGTCATGGGCGACCAAGACAATCCATGGGCCAACATAGGGACCCCATGGATCCACTTTGGTTGGAAAATTACATTAATAACTTTTTATTTAAAGTTAAAATTAAAATGTCAAAAACATGTATTGTTTTACTAAAACAATTTTTACATTGGGTTATACAAGTCATATTTTTTACTATAAAAATTCATTAGAAATATAAAAATATTTCCTACATCATGATATTTTTTTATAATTTTTAGACATTAAATTAATTATTTTATTTATGACACCGTGATGATGCAGTGATTACCTCATAAATGAACGATTTAAATAAAATTAGAAGATAGGGTACAATATAAGTCTTAAACTTGTCACAAACCTATTGGATGGGTGTATTTCGAAACCTTATCACCTTATCCTCTAAATATATCCTTTTGGGACCTTTAAAATCCGAAAATATGTTTATAATAAAGTAATATTTTATAACTTTTCAAGAGTGCCCCTCCTCTTCTCTTATAAAAGGACCCCACCTCTACCACCTTACCCACACCTCTCAAGCCTTTTTCTTGGCCAAACCCTGCCCATTTCATCTCTCCACATCCCTATAATCATCATGTAAGCCTCAACTTTGGGTAGAAGGTTCTTCAAGAAACCCTTTTGGATCAAACCAAGAGGAGATACCCGATTTAAAGGTAATGTCTTCACTTGTGTTCTTTTGTTTTATTTTGCTTCTCCAAACCCCTAAACTCTTTTTATTCTTTTCTTTTTTAAAGACACCAGTTTATTAAATATACTAGGATGTTGTTATGTAATTTATTAGAGCTACACTTACACACACCTCCGTCTAATGGTTAAAGAACATACTATTTTTGTGGATGGTGAATTACTGTCTCACGAAACGATGATTGTTCAATCTTCTCTTAACACCTTTCATGGTGGCCATTATAATGTAACTGTATTTTATATATGATATATATGGTATTTATGTTTTCCATATGCTTCTGTATTTTATATTTAAAACATACCTTTATGCTTTTCATGTTGTGCAAATGCGATAATTTCATACGAGGAAGTGTGGACTACCGCCCCCTCAAGTGATGTGACTTGTTCATGCAATACATGGAATGTACAAAGAATGAAATTAATTAACTTATGTGACCTATAAAACATATATATTATCCAGTAATTATAATATATATATCTATCCATTATTTTTAATTCTATTAATATTTCAAAGAAATGAAATTAGCATTCATGCGTACGTACGGCCTATCGTCTCCATGAATGGTACATTTCATTTCTTTTTATATCCAAATGTTATGGATTAGTATAAAATGAATATATAACAGATATATATGATATTTAAATCATTAATATTATTCCGGATATAATTTACTTATAACTACATGGACAATCATTTTCAAACAAGTTCATTTTTGACTCATGTACCAAAAATCGACAAAAACGTCTGATATGAACTCACATTATTAACCAATTATTATAACATAATAATATGTGATATGAACTGAATAATAATATTTAAAGGAGGAACTTAAGAAATTATAAATTGACCAATTTTTTTTATTCATGATTATAAAGAAGCGAACGAGACAAGTCGGACTTGAGTTAAGGGATCAGACCTCTCTCTTTCTTTTCAAGTACCATCTTTTATGTCATTTCATTTATGCTCCATGTTATTATGTTTGAGGATGTTCTTTTATATTAACCATACTGTAATTTTTATTTTCATATAATGAGATACCCCCTCTTAATCTAATCAATTCATTTTTATAATTTTTAAGTGGCGACGTTAGACTCCCGAATTTTCATAAGTGGATTTTCATCTCACTTTTTATTTCCATCAGATTCATGATACATTTTCCACTATTTCCTTTTGTGTGTTGTATGTACTGCCCATTATTTTACTATTCGTATAATATACTCTCATTTTTGGGTATTTACATCTTCATTGTGTGACCCTTCTTTCATGGGGTGTACGTTTCGAAAGTTTCCCAAATCGGTAAGGGAACCTTTCACACCCCTCTTTTTAAAAGACTTATTTTGTTATGTATTTTAATTTACATCTTTTTTTGTTGGGGTGTGTTCTTATATATCCTTATTGATGTAAATTTTATGTCCAAGTGATGAGATACCATTTTCTCTCTCATCAGCTAATTTTATGAACATTAAAGTGACATCGTTAGGCTATCAAATTTTACCAAGGGAACTTCTTAACCCAATTTCGATTTCTTTGGGTTCAACTTGTAGTTATTGAATATGACATCCTATGAATATGTGTGAATTACCTATGGTGGTTTTACACTTAATATCCAATTATATTGGGTGTATTTATATTTATCACACATAATTATGAGATTGATTTATCCTTAATTTAAGGATGCCTTCTTTATAAGGTATTTCATCTCATTTTACATTTCTATTGAGACTTCATTATTGTTATGCACAAATTCATTATTATATGGTGTATATACTGTCCTTTGGAATATTATATCTTTAATCCCTTTATTCTCATGATATTATAACGTTCAGATTAAAAGTTATTCTTCAATTATTGTATTCAAGTGTCTCTCATTTTGTTAGAAACACTTTAACTAAAATATCGTTTTAAATGTTTTAATGATTTATTATTAAAAATATTTCTCATTAATATCCATGTTTTCAAATTGGTTTTAAGGATTTATTTATATGGATATTAATGGTTTAAAATTTTAAAAGCTTCAAAGTGGTACGAGACACTTTGATTAAAAAATATCTTTATTAAATTTTTTAAATGGTTTTGAAAATGGTTTTAGAGTGGATTCATTATTTCAATATCTTAATATGTTATATTGTTATTGCAATGTGGGAATGTTATCTTTCCTTTATGCTTAAGTTATGTGCTATGATTATTTTATGGTTCGTGGGAATTGTTTATAAATACGGGTTGTTCCGTGATAAACTAAGGGCGGGTGGGCCCGATATAGCTCTCCAATGCATTGGGTAACGCGAAGGGGTTAAACGTTATGGTTTATCTGAAGAGATTTAGGGAATATACTGTGATGGGTATTAAAAATGTAACCATGAGGGTTACACCATATGTAATAATGTTTTGAATGCCTCAATTTACCTTTATGTCTTATGATTTCTATGAGTTATTAGTAAATCTTATGATTTCCTGAGGTATGTTAAATTTCTTATGTTTTATGAGTAAAGTATGATTTCATTGGTTCTTATGTATACATGGACTAATGTTTTCTTTCCAAATTATTATAACCCTTACTGAGTTTTTTATGCTCATCCCAAGTTTTTTTGAAATGTTTTTCACAGGACATAAAGTTGAATAGGGTCAAATATGGGATCAAGGAAATTTCAGGCTGTCTTAAAAAAGGAACTAGAAATGACTCTTTTGTTCAAGAGTTTTTATTTAGTGAAAAAAATGGTAGCTGAGTAGATGTGTATACTTTGTAATATTTGAGATCTAATAGTTAGGTCCTAATTCTCTAAAACTCTAAAACTGAAAATATCCTCAATGTGAATTATTCATTTAATTCAATATTAAGTAATGTTTATGGCCGGGGACTTATAGTTGGGATCAAAAGTTGGTTTAGATAACATTAGAGGTTAGGGTATTCTTTAAGCATAAGTGACATTACCATAATGGCTAGAATTTTATAAAGAGTCATAATTTTTAGATAAAGTGAATGAGTAAGTATATCTTAGTGTTTATCTTCCTCATTAGTACATAATGATTTTGTTGATATACTCACACTGAAATTTTTGGTTTTAGTAAATGGATGGATCTAGTAGGCACCAAAGTGACAATGGGTTTGAAGGAAACTGTGCTGGTTCTCTGATTAAGAGACTGGATGAAATGGGGGATTCAATGAGAAATCTCGTGGTTATTCTAAACCAACTATCAGGAGTCATGATCAACCACATGAACCTTGGTGAGTTCTCTAATGCATCATGTATGAGAAAACCAACTCGACATGGAAGTTCAGGTAATAATTATAAAGGTAACCATTAGGGTTTATACGATCCTTACTTTTGAGGTAATTATGGGTTACTATACATTATGATGGAATATGAATGACATGAGATAAACATGAGGTTAAATTATGTTATGGTTATTTTTGAATATTTTATCGTTTTTTGGGGAATTTTATAAGAATTATGTAGTTTTGTAAAAATGAAAACACGTAGACCGTGTGACAACCTATCACGTCTGATGAAGCTACGGGAATCAAACCCACAACCAATGTGTGACTGGTATTTATCACCTACCACTGGACTACGTGAAGTCCCTGGTTATTTTGACTAATTCTTTTTAGATAGATGACCTTGTGAATCTAGAATAAGTTGATTTTGGGTTATCTATGGAAATTATTAACCTATCATGGGGGATATGTGCTTAGTTTAATTACTTTTCAGTATGAGACTTTAAGAGTAACTGATGTTATTGGGAGATAAATGTTAAGGTTTATCTTGGAAGACTGTGTGATTAAATCCATCAGAGATTTGGGTTTCAGTCTTAGTTTTGATTACTTTGAAAAATTGTATGGATAGATGTTTATTGAATGGTATTTATTGAACTTTGGGTATTTTTTGACAAATTTGGGAGATTAATAATATATTTTTTTATAAAGGATTATCCTTTTTGGTTATTATGTGATCTCATACTAACCTTTTTGGTTTTATTTTTGGTTAAGGTCTAAATACATGGGAAGTATATAGTTCTCTTTTGTGGATTAGGTGGTTCTCTATAAGTTTATTATAGCACTCTTAATGTGAGAAAGTCATTCCGAATACTTGTCTTTTTTAGAAAACATGAGTTCGGGTAAAAAATCTAGTAAAATTTGAAAGTCAACATGAAAAGTAAGTATCTTTCCTTATGTTTTAGTTAGGATCATAAATAAATTCCTCAACAAAAACTAACATAAAAACGAAATGTTTTCTGTTAACTTTTCCTACTGGGGAATCAAATATCGTTTAACCAATCACGAGTTTGTGATTTTCTTGTGGTTAACTTTCTCCTAAATTTTTTTTCTATCACTCTCCATCAGAACATGACCCTTTTTTTTCTCCTCCATGTCCATGTTTTCCTACATGAAATCATAGTATGGGTTAACTCGGGTGACCTTTGTACTTCTCTTTCTTTATTTTAAAGTGATAGTTTTACTGACTCTTGTTCCGATGTTGGATTTTCAATGAAGTTTACAAGACCGATTTTAAAATTGAAAGGGTGCAATTCCCAAAAGAGGGGAAGGATGTAACACCCCAGGTAAATAAAGAATAATACATTTTCATATTTATCCATATTTGTGATTAAAATATTTATATTACTTTAAAGGGAACGCTATGCTCGATGGCGTACCCAATACGCAACAACGAGTTTCTTTGAAATCTTATGTTGCACTCTAACAATAAAATAATATTATTTTAAATGGTAGTTAACGCCTAACCGTTGTAATGGCGGGAATGAATGGAACTAACTAAAAAATTATTATATATGTTTGTCAAATATTTTTACTTTTATCCAATAAATGTTAGAAGCTTAAAATGCAAATGAATCCAATTTTAAGCATAAATCTTCTAATAATCTTTAAAAGGTCGATTAATCGCCTTTTGATGGAGAACCCTTTTTAAATATACTTTTGACAATTTTATATTTTTTATTTGAAAAAATAAAATCCTTCTTTAGAATCTGAACATCAAAATTTACTTTTTGTAAAGTTTTGTTATTTTGACGATAAAGATCATTTTTAGTGAAAATGTTGCATTTTAATTCAAAACCTCCTTTTATTCTGATTTATTTATATGGATATATTATCTTTTTAATGAAGATTAAACTGTATTTAGAATATATTTTTACCATTTAATCCAATGGTGGTCATTGGAATTAATTTCACATTGAAATTGGACTTAAACTAGTGTCAATCTTTTAGTAGATATTGTTTCTTAAAAACACAGTATTTGTTTTGACAGCGGGTATGAATTATTAAATTAATTAATGCAACTTATATACTTTTAATTTTTCAAAATAGGCATCATTTTTGAATTTGGAATATCAAATATATCTTAGGGTGATGTTTTAGGTATTTTTCTAAAAAACATCAATTTTTGATGAATAGTGAAACCACTATGTGGTAGTTAAAGAAATTGATTTTTCATTTAAATGAAACTTTACCACTTCTGTGTTTTGATTTTAAAAAATCCAACATAAATGGTTGTAATTAGGAATTAAAATGTGGTTCAATGATATTAAAATAATTTTTTGGTGAATAGTAACATTTAAGTTTTATTAATCACGATTAGAGGTAATTAGTGTAATTTAAGGTAATGATAAAGTTAAAATAATATGAAATGACCTTGACACATGTCTTACCCTTATTGGATGAGTCATGTAAGACCAAGAAAATCCATGGGTAAACTTGGGGACCCCATGGAGCCACTTTGGTTGGAAAATGACATTAATACATTTTTATTTAAAGTTAAAATTAAAATGGCACAAACATGTATTGTTTTACTAAAACAATTTTTACATGGGGTTATAAAAGTCGTATTTTTTACTATAAATATTCATTAAGTATCTAAAAAGATTTCCTACATCAGGATATTTTTTGTATAATTTTTATACATTAAATAAATTATTTTATTTATGATACCGTGATGATGCAGTGATTACCTCATAAATGAACGATTTAAAAAAATGAAGATGATAGGGTAAAATATAAGTCTTAAACTTGTCAAAAACCTATTTGATGGGTGTTTTTTGAAGCCTTATCACCTTATCCTAGAAATATATCATTTTGGGACCTTTAAAATCCGAAAATCATTTTATAATAAAGTAATATTTTATAACATTTCAAGAGTGCCCCTCCTCTTCTCTTATAAAAGGACCCCACATGTACCACCTTACCCACACCTCTCAAGCCTTTGTCTCGGCCAAAACCTGCACATTTCATCTATCCACATACCTCTCTTCATCATTTAATCCTCACCTTTGGGCAGAATTCTCTTCAAGAAACCCTTTTGGTTCAAACCAAGAGGGGATACCCGATTCAAAGGTAATGTCTTCACTTGTGTTCTTTTGTTTTATTTTTCTTCTCCAAACCTCTAAAATATTTTTATTCCTTTATTTTGTAACAAAACCAGTATCTTAAATATACTAGTATTTTGTTATGTAATGTATTCGAGCTACAATTACACACACCTCCGTCTAATGGTTAAAGAACATACTGTTTCTGTGGATGGCGAATTACTGCCTCACGAAACAATGATTGTTCAATCTTCTCTTAACACCATTCATGGTGGCCATTATGATGTCACTGTATTTTATATATGATATATATGGTATTTATTTTTTCCATATGATTCTGTATTTTATATTTAAAACATATCATTATGCTTTTCATGTTGTGCAAATGTGATAATTTCTTACGAGGAAGTGTGGACTACCGCCCCCTCAAGTGATGTGACTCGTTCATGCAATACATGGAATGTATGAAGAATTAAATTAATGAACTTATGTGACCTATAAAACATATATATTATACTATAATTATAATATATATATCTTTCAATTATTTTTTAATTCCATTAATATGTCAAAGAAATGAAAGTAGCATTCATGCATACGTACGGCCTACCGTCTCCATGAACGGTGCATTTCATTTCTTTTTATCTACAAATGTTATGGAATAGTATAAAATGAATATTTACTGGATATATATGATATTTAAATCATTAATACTATTCTGGGGATCATTTACTTATAACTACATGGACAATCATTTTCAAACAAGTTCATTTTTGACTCATATACCAAACATCGACAAAAACGTCTGATATAAACTCACATTATTAAACAATTATTATAACATTATAATATGTGATATGAACTGAATAATAATATTTAAAGTATGAACATAAGAAATTATAAATTTACCAAAGTTTATTATTCATTAATATAAAGAAACGAACAAGACAAGTCATACTTAAGGTAAGGGATCTGATCTCTCTCTTTTTTTTTCAAGTACCATATTTTATGTCATTTCATTTTTGCTCCATGTTATTATGTTGGAGGATGTTATTTTATATTAACCATACTTTAATTTGTATTTTAATATAATTATATACCCCCTCTTACTCTCATCAATTCATTTTTATATTTTTTAAGTGGCGCTGTTAGACTGCCGAATTTTCATAAGGGGATTTTCATCTCACTTTTTATTCCCATGAGATTCATGCTACATTTGCCACTATTTCCTTTTATATGGTGTATGTACTTCCCATTATTTTATTATTTGGATAATATAATCTCATTAATTGGTATTTACATCTTCATTGTGTGACCCTTCTTTCATGGGGTGTATGTTTCGAAATTTTCCCAAATCGGTAAGGGAACCTTTGACACCCCTCTTTTTAAAAGTCTTATTTTGTTATGTCTTTTAATTTAAATCTTTTTATGTAGGGATGTGTTCTTCTATATCCTTATTGATGTAAATTTTATGTCCAAGTGATGAGATACCATTTTCTCTCTCATCAACTAATTTTATGAACTTTAAAGTGACGCCATTAGGCTGTCGAATTTTACCAAGGGAACTTCTTAACCCAATTACGATTTCTTTGGGTTCAACTTGTAGTTATTGAATATGCCATCCTATGAATATGTGTGAATGACTTATATTTGTTTTACACTTAATATCCAATTATATTGGGTGTATTTATATTTTTCACACATAATTATGAGATTGATTTATCCTTAATTTTAGGATACCTTCTTTATAAGGTATTTCATCTCATTTTACATTTCTATTGAGATATCATTGTTGTTATGCACCAATTCACTCTTATATGGTGTATATACTGTCCATTGGAATATTATATCATGAATACCTTTATTCTCAAGATATTATAACGTTCTGATTAAAAGTTATTCCTCAATTATTGTATTCAAGTGTCTCTCATTTGGTTAGAAACCCATTCATTAAAATATCGTTTTAAATGTTTTAATGATTTATTCTTATAAATATGTCTCATTAATATCCATGTTTTCAAATTGGTTTTAAGGATTTATTTATATGGATATTAATGGTTTAAAATTATAAAAGCTTCAAAGTGTTATGGGACACATTGATTCAAAAATCTCTTTACTAAATGTTTTAAATGGTTTTGAAAATGGTTTTAAAATGGATTCATTATTTCAATATCATAATATGTTTTATTGTTATTTCAATGTGGGAATGTTATCTTTCCTTTCAGATTATGTTATGTGCTATGATTATGTTATGGTTCTTGGGCATTGTTTATGAATACTGGTGGTTCCGTGATAAACTAAGGGCGGGTGAGCCCGATATAGCTCTCCAATGCATTGGGTAACACAAAGGGGTTAAACGTTAAGGTTTGTCCAAAGAGATTTAGGGAATATACTATAATGGGTATTCCAAATGTAACAATGAGGGTTACTCCCTATGTAAGAATGTTAATAATGCATCAAGTTACCTTTTTTTCTTATGATTTCTATGAGTTATTCGTAAATCTTATGATTTCCTGAGTTATGTTAAATTAATTATGTTTTATGAGTAAAGTATGATTTCATTGGTTCTTATGTATACATGGACTAATGTTTTCTTTCCATATTATTATAACCCTTACTGAGCTTTTTATTCTCATCCCAAGTTTTTTTGAAATGTTTTTCGTAGGACATAAAGTTGAATAGGGTCAAGGATGGGATCAAGGAAATGTATGGATATCTAAAACAAGGAACTAGACATGACTCTTTTGTTCAAGAGTTTTTATTTAGTGAAAAAAATGGACGCTGAGTAGATGTGTCTACTTTTTAATATTTGAGATGTAATAGTTAGGTCCTAATTCTCTAAAACTCTAAACCCGAAAAGATCCTCAATGTGAATTATTCATTTAATTCAATATTAAGTAATGTTTAAGGTCGGGGCCTTATAACTGGTATGCATATATATATATATATATATGTCTGTGTTCCCCCATTATATGTATATTCACACATGGTCGTGAATATATATATATATGTGTGTGTGGGCTAGGTGTTCTTATGTATAATATTTAAAAAAATTACATTCATCGGTGTTAAGGGGTACGTTCATATATGATTATGTATTTATGGACCCCCTTACGCATATTTAGGTCCTTGAGAATATGTGCATAGGGTCTAGGTTTCCTTATGTAAATAAGAAGGTGCATATTAATGGAGGTGGGCAGTAGCATCATTCAGAGATCAAAACTTAAATTTTATTATTCAAAATTGTTTAGGTTTTCTTGATATTCTCTTTAGGAAGGATCCCCATTCATTACCCATTAAAATTATGAATTCATTAGTTGATTGCTTAATGATTCTTGTAAAATTGTAATTTTTATTCTCAAATAAAATTCATTGTTATGATAAATGATGTTTCTGAGAAACATATTCATGTTTTTATAATAAAATCCATCCAACTAAGTCGTTTCATCTTTTATGTTTAAAATAGTGATTAAATAGTTATGCTTTTTTTCCTTATTGCATTGGTGTTTCTTTATGTGTTGAGGTTATGATTGGTATATGGAATGTTTAGGATATGTACTCTAATTGAATTATAAAATAGAGTATGCCTTATAAAAAATTTAATTAACCAAGGAATCATCTATGTTTTTTTCCTATCTTATAAATTTATTGACTTGTCATGCTTTATAAAAAGGGAAGACCATGTAGGAATTTTCCATTTTTTCCCATGGTTCCTTCATTATACTGCTTGAACCATGATGATTGAATTCATTTGATTTTTTTATTAAATGGAATCAATTTAATTCAATGGATTAACATGATGAATTGAATACAATAAATTTTTTAAATTAATTAATTTAAATTTAACTTATGTTGGTAGTATAGTCACACCTATTTTTAGGATTAAATTACTACATTATATGTAAAATTATTCTCTTATTTGACATCAATATAATCAATTACATTCTTCATAGAGGTTCTAATACATAAAGGAATAGATATGGGTGGTCTAAACTAAATCCCTTTTTATCTAATACATTGATTTATAAGAAGAATGATATGTACGATCACATTAGCATCTCATAGGCATGACCAGATAAATTGGATAATCCATGCTAAACTATGATATATTATTTTTGAACCACCATTAAATCCTATTGGTTTCATAGGCATGGATACTGAGACTTGGAAACAAACAACATTTGTTACATCATTAGATTTAATTATAACTGAGTCTATTTGACATTCAAGCCCTACAATAAATTGGATAAACCTATTGACTAAAGGTTTAGACTTTTTAATATTAATAATAATAAATTTGTGTGAATTATTGTGGAATAACCACCTTGGATAATTTTGGTTAATTAATATTATAATGAATTTAGGGTCAAATGATTAAATAAAAATGTTTGATATAATTATAATTATTTTTAGGAACATGTATTAATGAGATGATTTGATCTAACGGATTTTAATTTTTATAAATTGATTTTTGGGTCATAGGATGATAAATCTTTTACATTTGAAATTATACATGTGATTCTTCTAGATTAGATTTTGATCATATGTGATATTGATTTGATTTATACCTGAGGGTTTTATGATGATGTCATAATGATTTTTCTAGATATTAATCATGTTTATGATAGACACATGAGGGCTTGGTTCATGATTATCCATACAATTTGAGGGAAGGTGATTGGGTAAATGAGGCATGATTGAAGTCTATATGATTATCCCGTAAGTTTTGGTGTATGTTTAGTTACTACGTAATGGATAGCCACACTAGTACTAAATTCTTGAGGGAATGTTTTTTTGTTTCTGTTGGATGCTAAAGGACTCGATGCATGGTCACACGATGTCGGAAGGAAATATTCTTATCTGGGTTGAGGGTGAGATTTTGGTTATCTTAAAGGAATATGTTATATATTTATGGTATAATCTGAGTGATGACATCTTAATAGGATAATCTTCAATGATCGGGGTGATCCATCCTGATGAAAGAAGATCAACCCACTGACATGGATACCTAGAAGGTCACCAAAGCAGTTATAGCCACAATGTATTGCTTCGGAACCTAGTGTGTGGTTGTTTATTTAGTCAACACTAATTCTTTAATTTTCTTCTTATAACTTCTAACCAATTTACGTAATAAATCAATGAGTGGATTATGGTAGAAACAGTGGGTACTGGCCTATTGAGATTATTATCTCACGCCCTGCTCATGCTTCCATTGCACTGGGGTACCCACATAGAACATATACATGTTGGAAAAGAGTATATTGACTCTTATATTTATCTTGTACCTGGTACTTAGTATCCTAAGACCAAGCTGAAGTTCAAGATGCTCCAAGAGATATTCATTGGGAGGTATTGTTTTTATTACGTTGTATTTATATTTTAATTCATCTTGGTTACACTTGAATCCACATCTATCATACATGAATTATTCTAAATTGGTGGTGTCCACCTATATTAACTTATTATAATAGACATCTGTGTGGTTTTTCATGTTTATGATTCCTCTCTCTATTGTAAATTTTTAATTGTTTTCTATACATTAATCTATGAGGTTATAGTCTCTCCCTGGACCCAACACAGTCCCTCATAGAAAGTCGGATGCCACTAGTGTTCAAGGAGATGCACATGTGGTTATGTTGTTATTGGTATGACTTCCAGTTTAGGGGTCATTCATTCTAGGATGTGACAAAAATCAACCTCATGAGGAACATTTTTCCTTGGGTGAATAATGTGTAAGTTGGAATAGCATGAAACCCAGTTCGGTAAAATTGAGCAAAATTGAATAAGAATTTGTTTACACAACTTAGGATTGTACTTAGATGTTGTGTATTAATTTTAAGAGAGAATATTTGAATTTAATTTTTAAAAAACATTTGAAAATAATTTTTAATAATTAATTATAATTTTAGCATTATAAAAATAATTCTCGACATTCATTATAAAAACATATTTATATAATTATTCACTTTATAAAATAGAATTTTTCTACTAGATATGTTTCTTCGGAGTATATTATAATGAAGTATTAAATTACCTATATCTTAACAAAAACCATTTCAAAATAAATTACTATTGGATTGAGGGTGATACTCTATTTTTAACCTCCTCTAATGAATTCCTAATATTCATAAGTACATTCCCACACAATTCTTTTGATTAAATTGAAATAGGTGGAGAGAAAAAAACAACATTGTTAATGATTTTACTTATCTTTTTTATGAATCTGAAATTGTGGTTATCATAAAATTTTTTAGTGAAAAATAAATGTGGTAGAGGAAATGTGAAAAGTGTGGGGAATTATATTTACATTGTTGAAAACATTTATTTTCCCCTAGTGATTGTATTATTTTAATAAATACTTTATCCAGTGGTGTGGTTTCATGAAATTATCTTCTAATAAAGGATATGTTTTGGTAAAATTAAAAAGTCCATGTGTTTGGAAAATATTGATTTGTAAAGTAGTTAAATAGTGTTTTAAAACAAACCCATAAGGGGAGACTGAATAACCATTGTGATGTTTTCTAATAGATTTTTTTTTCTATTTTTTGAAAACCAATATTTTTTAAAATAATGTTAATGAAAAATTGGAGAATGTTGCTAAAATATTGAACCAAACAAAAGTGGGGAGAAATGTTTTTCTTTATTAGGATGTTGTTTTCTGGATGAAGAATACCAGTATGAGTAGAACCAAACATAGATTATTAGACTAAGTGTCACTGATTGAAGAATGTTTAAGAATGTTGAAGTTGTTGATTAGACACATCATCAAGATAAGATACATTGGTATTATGTTCAATATCAATCAAGAATGGTGTTTCTTTGAAAGGATTTTCTATGTTATAATGTTATAAAATTTATGTAGATGATGAATGAAGATATTGATGTTAGGATTCAGAATATTCCTAAATATTCTACCATTAGCCAAAAAATTATTTTATGGTTTGTAATTATCATACATTGTAATTTTTCTATAACACTTGTGATGAATTCCCTATAAATAAAAGGTGATAATAGGTTCATCCAATTATATTGATTTTTGGATGGAACAAATAATGTTACTAAATGTATAGAATGTAATTATACATTCCTATATTATTTAGACGATGATTTGTGGGTCATGGAGTTCTCATAAATAATGATAAAGTATCATGATAAATTATTATGAAGGATAGAGGATGTTTAAGGTCTCTGAATAGATTGTATCAGTTTCGTAATCCCAGACATAGAATATCAGATCAAAGAGTACTAGAATTAAATTTTTTTTCAGATGTCTACCTTAGTAAAGCTAATAATGTTTGAATAGTATATGTGTAAACTTTCCATCAGATGTAGAACACCATAGTAACATTAGTGGTTTATACCAATCCATCATATGAATGTTTCACCCTAATAATCCTTTCCATGCATTGGTCTTGAAATCTGATCATTCGATTAAATATCACCATATTTTCAATTGTAATGAGATGAGGAAGTTATATTGTAATGATGTGAGGATGATTTACCATACTATGCTAAGAAATTTCTATCGTAATGAGCTGAAGAAGTTACATTTTACCGTGATGAGGAATATTCATCGTAATGAGTTGAGGTGGTTCCATCAATCTGAATAATGGTTAGGATGTCAAGAAGGCGGATTATAGACCACACACAAGAAGATTCCATATGTTTTTTGAAGAGTTTAAGTGGTGAATATTTTAATTAAAATATTTTTCGATATCAGTGGTATTGAATTTGAGATAGATGGAAATGTTTTAATTTCTCCTACCTTTTACATTATGGGGTTATTATAAATAGAATATTAGTACATTCTTACATTGAAATATTTTTCATCCGTAAAAAGGTGTAGCACTAAAAATAATGATTCGTAATTTGATTATAATTTATTTCATTTAGGGATATCATTAAATGTTTTCATGTCAATTTTTTTTCTATATAAAGGTACATTTTTTGAGTTGATCTGATTGAGGAAGATCAGATTGAAGATGATCAAACTAAAATGTTGAGTAGAGTATGTGAAATGGTGATTCAGAATGAATTCATTGTACTAAGTCCATCAGAGTTATAGAATCATACCCAACCACATTAGACTGAGGTTCTACCAAGATAATTTGTGCAGTAGTTCGAAACAATTAAAAATTCATTATTTTTGGTTCAATGTTTTTAATAAAACAATGTACACAGAAGATATATTTTATAATAATTAATATCTTGATAAATATGGTGTCTAAGAGGAGTTGGAATATGTTTTATTCACATATTCAAAATAGTGATTTTTCATAAACCCATGGGAGTGGAAATATATATATTGTATGTCCCCAGACTACAAAAAAACGTTGTATTTATTATGTTCTTTACTTTCATTCCAAAAAAAATTTAATGATAATTATTTACTAAAATACATTAATAAAATGAATATTTCCAGGTTTCATGGGTTATGTTTCAAATATTAATAAAAATTATAAAAATTAACAACTTATTAACCCCCATGTTGTTATTCTATCTTTTGGAACCACGGTCTTCATAAAAAAATTCATGAGGAATTAAATAATCTTGAGAGGATAAATATCTCATTTTTCAACAAAATATGTACTATTTATAAATAGATGATTTATATTTGGAACAAAAATCTATTCCTTGAAAATATATTTGAATCAATCATAGTCTTTACAGATACACAATAATGATGTATATTTTAAAAAATTACCCATGATGATCATAACTAAAATTAATATTTCTGTTCATTAAAATAGAAAAACTAGAAAACGATTCTTAGAAAAATTCATAAGAAAAATAAAAATTCCACTATGAAACTAATTTTTTAAAACTAAAATTTAAATCATAATGGTGAAATTAGTTTCTATGAAAATATATTTAGAACCCTGTAATTTATGATAAATATAATTTTGTGGTCATGGTAGCATGAAATTCAATTCCTTCCATGATTGTTAAATCAAATATTTTGTCACACCACCAATAAAAAGTACCCTATTTAGAAAACAAATAGAATATTATTTATAATTATTTTTTCTAAAAAATAAAACATGAATTAAAATTAATTTATATAATTATTTATTAATTGAAAAAAAACATTATTGAAAAACTATAAGAATCATTGATATTAAAGAAAAATATTCTTGATTTCAATGAACATACAATATTAGTATAACATTCAATCAACATTCAAAATGTTTAGTTAATCAATAAGGGAGGAAATGTAAATAATTTATGAAATAAACATTCATTAACATATCTAAATAGATTATTTTCATTCATGGAATTATATTACTTGATCTATACCAAAGGATCATTGTACATATACAATCTGAGAAAAATAATATAGTATACAATAAAAATCTGTACATTTTTTAGAAATTTAATCATAATCCCATAAAATAAATTAATCCAAATTATTCTTTAAATACCTTAATAATAATGGGTTCCACTATCAATCATTTTAAAGGGTTACATATATTCCTCATAAAATAATATAGGTTCATAACATAAAAATATGTGATATTAAAATAATATTTTATATGAAATAAAATTAAAAAGATCATATCAATGTATTTTTGAATTAATCAATAAAGAGATTATATGTGAAAATTTACCATAACAAATTAAATAATATATAAATAAAACCTATATTGTTTCATTCATGGTCGTGTAATATTGTAATCAATGAAGAAGTGATATGAACTAATGAACGTAAATTTAGTTATGAAACCCCTTAACACTTCATAATATTTTAATCTATACCCCTTGGAAGATGTAATGTGAATTAAAACATAAAATACAATAAATATTTATTTTTAATGATATTATATGTATAATGGTATTATATAAACTATATAAAGTAAATTAGGCGTATAACTTTACAACATTCCTTAATAAAGGGAAATTGACATGAACTCATTTTCCTTGAGTCTAAACATTCCATGTACATTATATAAATCCTTTATAATAAACCTATATAAATACTTTAATTATTTAAGAACATTTCTTATTATTATTAATATATCATAAAACATTTTTCTTATTAATTTCGATAAAATTATTAATTACTCATTCGGTAATGTACACATTGGGTGTTTTGGGGAAATTCTATCATAATTACAAAACAACATCAATATCTTGGGTGAGGTTGAAAAGGATATTGTTCTATAATATCCATAATAATAATGTCCAAGTTATCATTATTATACAAAATATAATATTTTAAAAAACGTAATTAGTGATATGAAAATTGAAATATTTTACAATCATGATGAAGATATAGCATATGAACACATTATTTATGTTTCCCTTATTCAATTAACATTATGTAAATAATGAGAGTATTATTAAAACATTAAATAATTACTATTATATCATAATTATTTGATTATGTCTTTAAATACTTTTATATATACTATCCATGCAATGTGGTGATGAAAATGAATCATATTACTTTGTGGGGGTGGTAACACACACATACCCACAAAAAAACAATATAATTTTTTAATGAGTGGAAAGTATGAAAATAGAAAAAGTAATATCATTATATAATGTTAATTTTGTGTTTAATATTAAATATATAAATTTATTACATAATTTTAAACATTCTTGAGAGTATGTGATGGAATATAAATTAAATCAGTTCGTGAGGATTTAGACCGTTGTACACGTGAACAATTGATTCATTTACAAGTTGGGGGAAGAGGATCAATATAATGGCTGTGAAATTAAGATAATAAAATTTAATTATATGGAAGATAAATATATCATTATTTCAAGAATTGTTTATATGATTTTATGTTTAGAGAAGAAAACAATATATTTAGTTAATAGATGAACTTCTTGTTCAGAAAACCTACTTTTATTTAAACATAAATCATTCTAAGGATTGTATCATAAAATAATAATAATTTTGTATCGGGTGTTAAGATATTAGTAGAGGATTAGGGTAGGTATACTCTGAGCTAGAGGGATCATAAGGTATAAGAAATAGATGATATGAGGTTCCCTTTAATATGTGAGGGGATGGGATCACATGGAATTACATAATTTATATAATAATGTATGTAATTTTAATTGAAAATTGGGAATATTTTGATATATTTAATGGATTTGATGAGGATGAATTTAAATAATCTTATCCATTAATATTCTACCAAATTTTCATTGATTATCTCTTCCTGTAACTTTTCTCTAACAGAAACTATAGATTTTTACATTTACCACAATACCGTTTTTTTTATTATTTTGTTGTCATGAATGATAAATTAATATCACAAGAGAACCATAAATTGAAAAGTTTCAATATATTAATTTCATATTCAATTAATATAGACATATAATAGATTTTTGTTAAATTTAAAATATTAAATGAAACATTTTTTATTAGAAAACATCACAAAATATTTTTTTCGATATATTCATTTAATTTGACTTTAATTTCATCAACAGAATAATGGAATTATAATATATACATTTAAAAATTCATATTATTTTATATTTATCTATGAAATTCATGGAGAACAATCAATAATCCATAATAATTTATTTTATTTTCTATCATTTAATTTAGTTGATTTTTCTACTACTATCAAAAATATTATTCCCACATTCTGAATGAATTTAATGTAACAATAAAATCATGAATAATTTAAAAAAATTACAATCATAAATTTAATTTAATTATTCTCTAAATAACCTCTAATATTATTTATTAAATTATTTTAATTCCAATATTAACAAATAATAAAAAATTATATGACAGATAGTAAATTAAGTATTTTTCATTACATAAAAAAATTATAATATTTTATTAATGAAAAAATAACAAAATTAATAAAAATTTAAATCTAGGAAGGAAATGATAAATAAAAAAATAAAAAATAAAATGAATTCAAGTGTTAGTGGAATTTTTATGTCAATATAATGTTGTTTTTACCCATAATTACCTATTATTCCATTAATGAGGTGAAAAATATTTATTACGAAAACTATTGATATAAAAAAATATAAAAGGTACCTATTTAAATAATACTATCCGCTTTATTACAAATTTAGGATCCATTTTTTGAAATTCAATTCATTGAAGTGAAAACAGTAAATTTTAATTTTAAATACACAAATATAATGAAAATAGTTTTCATAAAAATGCTTGTTTAAGCCCAAAAATAATCATATCCTCAATTCATGTATGATTATGATTAAAATGTATTTAATTTGATTATATCTATTTAAATAAGTCTTATGTTAGTTCCTTATCCAATGGAAATCATAGTTTTACTTTTTAGTAAAGATTAATGAATTTTATATAAAAATATATGTTTTTCATTATTCCCTAAATAATAATTTTTTTGAAATATTTTTACTATAAGATAATTTATATACGTTTATATTAAAATAATGAAATATTATATTAAATAAAATTTCAATAATTTCATTAAATTAATTATAATATATTATCAAAAAATTAATAGAAATATTCTTTTAAGAATATCTATACTTCTTACATAATTTGAATTTATTAAAAAATAGAATTTTAATTTACCATGAATTTTTCTGTACATTTTTATTTATTTATGACCATTATATATATTTCATAATTTAATTAATATAATTTCTACCCTCCAATTCAATGATTATGTAGTCACATTAATATTTATATAATAATATTTCTGGGTTCATTTATTCTTGATGTTGCATGTTGTGTATATTGTAAAACATAATATTCTTTTAATATTACAGGGTGTTACATTCACCAACATTTAATAAACTAAATCATAATAATGTAATGTAAATATAATTAATCAAGGTTTTAAAATTTGGAAATATTACTATATAAAATCCATGATGTAAAAAGGGTTAATAAAACATTCTCTTGAAAAAGGGAATCATAAATATAATGGTCATTAGGAATAACACATATGTATGATTATAAATAAAAGTACATTAGTAGGAAGTGAAAATAAGGAAATATATTGAATAATAAATGTAAAAATAATTATGGTGAGCAGTAGATAATATTGATCACAATAAATTAATGATCAAGAGAAATTTTATGATAAAAAATCATAATTCAATGAGGTCAGAAAATACCATTGATTTAATATGAATGAATCAAAATAAAACAAAATTGTTTCAAGATCCATTTCCTAGAGTTTAGTAATTCCTTTACCATATAGTATATGACTATCAGGCAATATACATACTTAATTAGTATAAAAACCATAATTTTATTTCAATCAACAGACGAATGTTTTAAAAAGATTCATCCATTATGTCATCTTTTACTCCAAATACATGTAAGAAAATTTAATATATAAATCATTATAACCATTTTTTAATTGATTGTGAGGTATATACGTGAATAAAATCCTTTTCTTAATATATCTACTAGAAAAAAAATAGTTTCCACTAGATAATCTAATATCCAATATCAATACACCTTTATATGATGAAATAATCTATTAATAGCCAAAATTCAACAATAATAGGAGTGGTAAAACATGGATCATTAAATAAATTAACAACAATATTAAATAGTTATCGTCAATAACCATAATAGTAATAAATGTGTTATACGTAAATGTGGTGTAATAAATTTCATCTTATATCTCCAAAATGTAATAAAATTATTCAGAATTAGTCTTTGATGTTAAACCTAATGGTTAAATTTATCATCCTAAGAAATCATCTCGCTCAATATCATCAGTTTATAAAAACAATTATCACATAAAACCCAAAATTGGTGTCCATTACATTTATATCTTGATAAACAAATGAATTTTAATCCCATGATTCTATTCATAACACATAAGTTAATAACAGAAGAAAAAATAATGATCTCTGTTGTTTTCAAAATCATGGACTAATAAAAACTCATACAAATTTTGTATTTTGATACTGATAAACATGATCCTATTTTATCCATCCATAACATATAACGTTGAAAATAAATATTGGATCACCTATGTACACTGTGACCATTTATGATTATATGTTTTTTTTTAATTTTTAAAAACTCTTACATAACAGTACTGATTCTTTTAAGTTGTAATTTTCCCCATATTGCCATCATTTTTATATTCTATTTTAATTATTATTTATCAATTAAATAATACTCTACTAGAAATATCTTACTTAACATATTTCTGCAAAGCATGAGGAAAAGAAGCATCAGAAGGGTGGGAATAAATTTTCACTAATGGTAGACAAAAACACTAAAAATTACACATCATCAATGAGGAATAGGGTATGATGTAATAATTTATATGACTTAGTCCTATATAATAAATTCATAATAATAAAAAATGATTCAGAAATCATGAAACATTTCATTATTAATTAAAATATATAAGATTCATATAAGTCATCCATCATGAACCTTGTAAAAAACTTATAATAAACTATACTTTAGAACTTGATGGATGAAAAATGAAAGAAATATGGAAACATGGATAATCGTCTTAATATAACTCTTATAGTCATTCTTTAAAATTGTATAACATGCCAGTTAAATTCCAATAATCCCTTAGGACAAAAATATAACAAGTAAGTTTTATCCCTTTATGAAATGAAATAAAGGTATATATTAGGATCACCCATCAAAATGAGCTATATCAGACTCATGAATCATTATAAACACTTTCCATGATCTGTAATAGAATCATAACACATAAGAGAAAGAATATATCAAAATAAAAACTAGATATAGTTCATTCATACCATGATTTACCAAAAGGAAATAAATGGGTTCTATGAAAATCTCATTAAACCAATAATAACACTTATAGAGAAATAATTATGATTGTATAGTTACTATATATCCCCATTTATTCATAACTAAAATCAAGGGTTGGTTTCATTGATGAATTGAAATACCAAAAAAATATCATGAGAACATTCTCATGGAAAATAAACGTTCTACATTGAAAATCACATTTATAAACTAAAAAATTCAATAACATTGGGGAAAATTTTTTATATTAAGATAACCATCGAATCATATAAAGGATTTGTCAAAAAATTGAGTGGACATTATGGAATGAAATTTCACTCCTGGAATAATTGTTAATTGATGTGGCCTTATTTTTACCCAGTTTTCCACATCTTTTTATTACATTTTATTCAAATTAATTTAATTATTTTATCACTTTTTAATAAATAAATTCACTTTTGTATTTTTATAAGTAAATTTGTCAATTATTCACTTTTTATAACATTTTATGTAATTTAGGACATTAAAATAATTGATTTATTCTTGATGTGTTTTTAATATAACTAATTTTCAATTTGTTTAGTTAAATATTTATTTGTTTATTTCATTTAATTTATCATTATTATTAATCATTGAGTTTTCTAATTAATTTACTTTTAATTTTTAAAGTTATATACAACTTAGCTCGGCTTGCCAGACTACCGGTGGCTTAGCTACTGATAGAAGGTTACCGGTATACTCTATCGGTGACTCTGCCTCTATCGGCGACTTTGCCTCTATCGGTGACCCTTGTCACTGATACTCATTTCTAATGGTAAGCACTTTAATTTTATAAACAACAGTGAATATTTAGTTAGGTTAATTTAATTCTGCTCGACTACTTAATAAGTTAATTTCTAATTAAACAATTATTTAATTAACATAATTCTAATTAATTAACATAGACTTTATTTTATTAATTAATCTTTCAATTAAGTTACATTAGAATAGGTTAATTTTATTATTTTATGTGTTTAATAACCTGCTAGTTATTTAAGTAAATAATTTGTGTTTTTAATTTAATTTAATAGTTCACTTCTTAAATTTATGTTTTCAATTAGTAAATTAATTAATTAATATGAGTTATTAAGCATTAATTATATTATTTTATGTATGCAGATTAATTTTTAGTTTATTTAATAATTGTCTTAGTCTACATGTGAGGTAATTTAAGAGCTTGTAGTGATTTATTTAGGTGACCGATGTTGTTATCTGCTGCTACTTTTTAATAAATTTATTTAGTTATTTTTAATTTTATGTCTTTTATTAAGTTAGTTTAAAAATTTATTCATCTTATAATTTTGGAGTTTATAATTAATTATTTTAATGAGTTGAAAGTTTAATAAAATTATTCTTAAAATTAATGATGTTTAGTTTTATTTTTAATTATTTATTTTCAATCCTTCTTTAAAAAATAACTTATGTTTTAATTTTTAAAGTTCCACCATTCGAAAAATTATACCGTTGACATTATTTTTATCGGTAGCTTCTTTTTATCTAACGGTGACACTTTGATCTATTGGTGACCTCTATTCCCATCGGTATCCTTCTACCTGCCAGTAGCTTGTTGTATATCGGTGACCTTCATTTAGTTTTATCGGTAGTTGCAGCCCTTCCCGTCTCTTTTCATACCTCACCGATATTTTATTTTTATTTTTTTCAATCGGTAACTTCAGCTACCGATACCCATTCTTAATGGTCGAAGCTACTTAGCCTCTCATCCTCACCGTTACAGAAACTTTCATCCTCACCGTTACCGCACTTTTCTGAAACCTCATTGTTAGGCCCTTTTTCCTTTTCTTCCTCACCATTACCTTTCTTCCATTTATCTCACGGATACTAATTCTATCTCCTCACATCACGGTGCCTCCATTTTTCTACTGTACCTATAATTCCAAAGTCACCACTACCCGCATCATATTTTACATACACTGCATTACAACCAAATCAGTTTTTATACATTTCTTAATCAAATCCAAACTCTAAATAGAGAGTCTTTACAACTTGAACTCCGAATCTTTGCCATTCTAAAATCACAAATTCTTCATAAGCCTGTTAACACCGCATTGAAAATAGAGAAGGAGGAGCAGGATATCCTGGTGTGATGGTGAACCCTCCGAGACCCGCTGATGGTTGTCGCACCACCTTCAGAGGAGGTCTGCTGCAAGGGGGCTGAGCCGCTGGACACCGCATGCAGGAGGATGTCGTGCCACTGTGAATCGCCTGAAGCTGAGGGAGTCTGAACCCGTAGCCGCTCTGGGAGGTGGCCGACCGAGACTCCAAGCCGCGGTTATGAGATCCCGCTACTGGTGAAGGTTATCGCACCAGAGCTGAAGAGGGTTGTCGCGTCGCAGTAGAACTGTTGTAAGGAGCCGGGCCGCCGCTGGTCCGTCGCTTGAGCCGAGGAGGAGCCGCTGGACATCGCCGAAGAAAGGAGGTCCGCGGTTATTCTCTTTTTATCTTTTTCTCTTTAATATTTCCATTTTCATTTTTTCCTTCTCTTTCCATTTATTTCTTTACTCTCTACATTTTTCTCTTATTACTACTATTCATTATTTAATTCTTCCTTTCCAATTTTCTCAATCAATTCATACTTCATACATTCTTTCTTCTTTTCCTAATGTATTCTAATTCATCTTCTATCTTATTCTTCTTTATACCTTATTTCTTCTATCTTCATTCATCTATACATACTACTCCTTCACTGTTCACTTCTATCTTTCTTCTTCTTTTTCTTTTCGAAGGAGAGCTGCCATGCACTGCTCTATTTGGAGAAGCTACTCAAACCCTCCCCCTGTTGTGCGCCGATTTGGGGGAGGAGAAGAGATTATTAAAGAATAAAAATAAATAATAATAATAAACACACAAATTTATAATAACAAAAGATAAGTCAAAAGAAAAAGTAATGTAAAAAAAAGTTAAACAAAAAAAGAAAAAACAAAATTTAAAGGTAAAGTTAAAGTTAAATTAAATTTTCTTTAAATCGTTTTAACTTAGTCATGTCAATATTAAATAATTTATTAAATTTATCAGTTTAAAACATTTATAATTTTATGGATGAATTATAGAATTAAAAATTTAAGACTTAATTAATAATAAGTTTTAATAATTAATTAATTTACTATTAATAGTATAAATGTATAGTTATAAATAATTATAAATAAACTATAAAATATACTTATCAATGTAAAAATATTTAAGACTTCTGTATTAATATTAATTACTTAATTAAAATTAACTAAATAATAGGTTAGTCTAGCAACTTAAATTTCTTTTAGAGTAATAATTAAATTATTAATTCAATCTAAATTATTTTCTTAATTACTTATTTTTTTATGTTCTTAATTTTTAGTAACTTAGTTAAAAATAATACAATTAAAAACTTATTAATTATATCTATTGACTTAATTTAATTAATAACTTGTTAATAACTTATGTTTTAGCATAGTTAATAATTTAATGGATAATAATTATCAATTAACTTAAGTTAATATGTTTCAAGTAAATTAACACTTAACGGAAAAAAATAACCATTTTTTCATCCATTATGTTCATTTTTATTTATTTATCTTTTCTAACTATGCAGGTTCAGCTTAGAGACTTAAATGAGTCCAGGTTCATCCAACTAACTCTTCCGAAGTTTGTTACAAGGGAAAAATTCACGCGACGTGCCTGTCGCGGGTTAAAGGCACGTGTGCGGTGCGTGGGTAAACAACTCTTGAGGTTGGTGGAAGTTGTGGCGGTGACATGCAGTGGATGACAGAAGTTACTTAAGCAGAGAAAGCGGCGTTCTTGAGGGGAGATACGTGATTGACTGGAAGTAGATTTATTTTACCCGGAGGGACGATGCTAAGCAGTGCAGTCCAGGAACTCAGAAGCAGATCATTCTTAGGGAGTTTCTTCTCCCTCACGATTTAAACTTTAGTACTCTGTTTCTATATGTTTCCTATTACTGTTGTGATAATGAATAGTATAGTTAGCTAAGTATTTTAGTTTGGGAAGAGTTCTAGCTCTGCTGGTATCCTTTTCATCCTTTTCACTTATAATTCTTCTGTAATTAGAATTGATCGTTGAGATCAAATCTAATTTCATTTATCTACTTCGTACCACAAGCTCTGAAATTGTCTAAACTCTGTAATCATTCGGCGAGTTTGATTATGGAATCATCTTTTTAATAATCAACTTGTAACGGAAACTTCAACACTTATGGCGTGTTTTTGTTGTTTATCTGTTAAGACATCTTTCTGGAATTGTACTTCTCGGAGTGGCGAACTCTAGTTGTACAATATCCACGACTTAACTCCTGGTGAGGGAAGTAATTCGTCTCTTTAATCCAGTGGTATGAAGCAGTACTTTACATGAAAAGTAAAATCAATTCAAACTAGTAGACTAGAATGAACCTGAGCATTCTTTACAGTTGTCTTTTATCATCATTTTATCTCTGTTGTTGCACCTTGCTCCCAGCTATACTTTGTTTTAGTATTGTTCAAACAATTTTACTATAAAAGTGATGTTTCACAGTATATAAAATCATAAGGAAATTAAAAGATATAAAAATTTAAAATGTTAAAATTAGAAAAGAAAATCACTCCGATGCTGACAACGGTGGAGATTTCCATGTTTTTTAGTTTAGTAGTGGCCAATTTTACCTTCCCTGTGGGTTCGAACCTACTTGCCACATATACAGTAGTTAGTAGGAATATAAATTTTAAACATTGACTGACTTCAACGATCATTCAGGTCATGTTTTTGGCACCGCTTCCAGGGAAGGCACGAGCCATTTCTAAAAAGAAAAACATTTAAAAAAACATATATAAAAATCTTCAAAAAATTATTTTTTAAAAATATATGAAAATTGTAAAAAAAATAGTCTTGTCAACCTAAACTATTACTGTTGGTACCGTCTACTGTTTTTTTTGTATGAGCACAAGACACTCTGCTGTTATATTAGAGCCCTTAAACCTTGAATTAGAAAAACATTTAACTGCTCTAAGAAAGAAGAACAAAACTGAAATGGAAAACATAGATAATAGAGTTCCTGAGCGTAATAATTTCCATAACCAACCAGAAATGTTAGATGAAAATGAAAGGCCTAGGATAAGGGAGTTCCAACTCCCTCATGTTTCAAGCAACCCATCATTCATTAGATTAAGTCCTAGAGCCAGAAATTATGAGCTGAAGTAGTCACACATTTCATTGTTGCCTGCTTTCAATGGGGTCTCTAATGAGGACTCTCTGGACTTCGTTAGAGACTTCTACAACACTGTACAGCAACTTCAACTTTTAGGACTTACTGAAAATGAACTAAGGATGAGAGTATTTCCCTTTTTCCTTAAAGGGAATGCTAGGAACTGGTTTTTAAGTCTAGATGAAAACATTTTTGAAAATTGGGATCAAGTGTATAACTCATTCATTATGAAATTTTATCCCTAAAGATTAAAAGGAGAACTTAGAACTAAAATCACTAGTTTTTATCAAGAGGATGGAAAAGCTTTTCATGAAGCATGGGATAGATTTAGAGACCTTCTTAGGCAGTGTCCTCATCATCAACTCCCATCACATCTCCTCATGGACACCTTCTATGAAGGGCTTTCCTCCTCTGGTCAGAACTTAGTGGATCAAGCTGCTGGGGGTAATTACAATGATAAGACTGAAGAGGAGTTAAGAAAAATTTTCAATAATCTGTCCCTAAATTCTCTACATAAGAATTCAAGAAGCAAGAGAGTCAATAGGAATGTAAATACTAGTTGTGGAGCTGATACTCAAGCCCAATTTGCTGAAATCACCAGCCAACTTCAAACATTAATGAACCAGAATTCAAAACTAACTGTTAACCAAGTTGAAAACCAGAATCGGTATCAATCTCTTAGGAAACAGTGCACTCAATGTGGTATGTTTGGGCACTCTGAATTTTTTTTTCCTAATGTTGATCTAACTTCCAAACTATCTGAAACCTCAAACTTTGTCAATTATGGTTCTAGGATGCCTCAAAAAGAAGATCCATTTTCTAACAACTACAATCAAGTCTATAGGAACCATCCAAATCAGTCGTGGAAGGACCAAGGTATTATTAATCAACAAACTGCTCCTAATTATCAGAATCAACCAAGACCAAACTTTCAAAATCAACAAAGGGGAGAGTCTTCAAATGTTCAAGGAAATAATGATAATCAAATGTCTTCTAAATTGGATCAGATCTTGAATAAAATAAACTCGCAAGAGGAAAGGTACATAACTCAACTTAATAAATAGAATAGTCAATATGAGTCAGACAAAATGAAACCTGATGTGATAATGCAGAACATGGAAACACAGCTAGGACAATTAGCTAGATATTTGACTTCTAGGGATAAAGGTAGGTTTCCTAGTACCACTGAACTTAACCCTATGGAGAATATCATGGATGTTGTTACTAGGAGTGGGATGAATACTCAAAATGTTCCTGAAAAAACTATAAAAAATGCCCAAAATGAGAAACTGTTTGAATCTGGAGATGAAAATCTGCTTTGTTCACAATCTGGAAATTCATAGAAAGATGTTGAAAATGATGAGAATCTGAACCTGTCACCTGAAAATCAAGCTGAAACTTGTTCTAAAAATCAAAAAAATAAAGGAAAAGGAAATGTTGTGGAAGAGGTGAGGGACATGCCTACTATTCTGAAAATTTTTTCCCCACCCATCCCTTTCCCTGAGAAATTGAAACCTCAAAGTAACACCAAGGCTAAACTTATTCAGTTTCTTGGTCTTCTTTCTAAGCGTCAAGTGAGCATCCCTTTTATCCAAGCCATAATTCAAATACCAACCTATCTGAAATCTTTAAAGAAAATTATTTCAAATAAAAAGACCCTTGAAGAATTTTCTCCCTATAGCCTCACTGAAGAGTGCATTGTTGTACTCCAAAAGAAAATTCCACCTAAATTGAAAGACCCGGGTATCTTTGTCATCCCCTATACTCTAGGTAATTCAGGTCAGCTGAAATACCTGTGTGATCTTGGTGCTACCATTAACTTGATCTCATACTCACTGTTTCGGCAGTTGAGGCTGGGTGACCTTCAACCCACCACGGTCATACTAAAGTTAGCTGATATATCATTCACTCATCATGTGGGTAGAGTAGATGACTTACTAGTTGGAGTTGGGAAGATATTCTTGCCTACCTATTTTCTTGTCTTGTACATGGAGTGTGATCCAGAGGTACCTATCATCTTGGGTAGGCCCTTCTTGGCCACAGGCGGAGCTATCATAGATGTGTCTAAGGGTAAACTGATATTCAAAATTGGTGAACAAGAAGAAGATTTCAATGTTTTTAAAAATATTAAGGGAACAACTTATTATGAAAACTATTCAAAAATTGAGTCTCTTGAAGCTGAACGTTTTTATAAGAATCAACCTGAACTCATTGAAAAATCTTAAAATCATTCGTCTGCTGAAGAAAACAATTGTGAAGCTGAAAATCATTGTGAATCTGTTTTGGAAACTGAAATTTATGCTGTAACAACCAAACTGGTAAATCTTCCAGAACTGGACAACTGTCCAGTTCCATCATCTCATGGGAATGAGTATATCTTAGTTGCTGTGGATTATGTGTCAAAGTGGGTTGAGGCTGTAGCTCTTCCCAACAATCAAGCAAATAGTGTGATAGAATTTGTGAAAAAGAATATCTTTACATGATTTGGAGTCCCAAGAGCTTTTATTACTGAAAATGGAACACATTTTAAGAACTATAAGTTTAAATCTTTGATGGAAAAATATGGTTCTGTTCACAAAACTGGAACTCCTTATCATCCACAGTCCAGTGGACAGGTAGACATTTCTAATAGAGGACTAAAACAAATACTTGAAAAAACTGTTTCAAATTCTAGAAAAGACTGGTCACTCAAACTGGATGAAGCTTTATGGGAATATAGAACTACTTTCAAGACCCCAATAGGTATTTCTCCTTATAGGCTGTTATTTGGGAAATGTTGTCATTTACCTGTGGAGTTGCAACATAAGTCATATTGGGCAGTTATGGCTCTGAACTTTGACTTTAAGAGTGCTGGTGAGAGGAGATTGCTTGAGCTGAGTGAATTAGATGAGATTAGAAGAGAGAGTTATGATAACTCAAGAATTTATAAAGAGT
Source organism: Viscum album (assembly GCA_963277665.1). NCBI lineage: Eukaryota > Viridiplantae > Streptophyta > Magnoliopsida > Santalales > Viscaceae > Viscum > Viscum album. The sequence continues at coordinate 2,024,033,130 of OY728127.1, forward strand.
ACTAAAATCTTTCACGATTTTATCATTCAAAAAAAGTGTTCAAATCTGGACAGAAGGTTCTCCTCTTTAATTCTAGACTTAAACTTTTTCCTGGGAAGCTGAAGTCCAAGTGGTCAGGACCATTTACTGTTGTGAGAGTTCTGAAGAATGGAGCTGTGGAAATAGTTGGTGAAGAGAATATACCCATGTTGGTTAATGGGCAAAGACTGAAACTCTATTTTGAGGGGCAGCGAAAGGGTTTGGCTGCCTTCACTGTTCCAGAATGAAGTCTGGCTGGGGACTTTAAACCTAGCACTGCATGGGAGGCAACCCATGGTTTTTATTTTGTTAATAAATAAAATATTGTAATTAATTAAAGTCTAACTAAAGACTGAAAAATCAGTGCTTCATGGGAGTCAACCCACTCTTCTTCTTTATTTTCATTTTTTTAACTCTTTAGTGTTGAATAAAGTGCTGCTTTGATTGTCTTCCTTATGCTCTATATGTGCTGGAAGTTTTTTATTGTCTTACATTCTTTGTTTTTCCGGATTCTGTTGCTTGTGTCAATAAAGGAGTGGAATCCCCGTGCTGGAGGTGTAAAGGCATCATATATTCAAGGAAGTACTTCAACTTGCTGCATTTATTTTTTCGCTTCTGATTATGTTAATAAAATTCTACTCATTAAAAAACTTTTTCTTGTTTAGAAAAAAAAATGATATGTACATGCTGGAAATCTGCTGCATAAATTGCATATATAATAAACTCCTACTGCATGTCCCTATGCTGTTCATAAAAAATTGCATGTACTTTACTACTTAAATCTGAATTGTCTTGTTATTAAAATCTTTTTCACTTATTGAAATTAAGTGTGGGGGGGAGGTTCATGCAGACTGGAAAATATTGTTTTGAATCAAATTCTATCTTTGAGGTGTTTAGCATGAACTTTGTCTACTGTATTGAACATATTATTGAACTCAATTTGTTAAAATGATTACACCCGATTAATTGTGTACCCACACATTTTATACTTATTTTGATATTTAATTGAAATCTTTGTCACTTTAATGTGTACCTGGATATGAACCTGTTTTTAATTTTACTATTGTGGCGAATAACATTTTTGAACTTCATTGAGACCTTTATACATGTAATATATCTACTTAATTGAAAATATGTTTTGAACCATAATTGATTAACTGTTCTTCTCCATATTTAGAAGTCAACTTTGGGGACAAAGTTGGGTTTTAATTGTGGGGGAGGGGGTCAATTCATGACTATGCTAAACTTTGATTAATTGTAATGCTCATCAATTCCCACATCTTTTAAACTTTTTGTCAAAAAATAGTCAAAACTTTTCAAAAATTCTTTCACAATTTTAGGCTTTACACTGCAATCAAATGAGTCTTTCCTTAGTATGGTGCTTGATTGGAAGTTGAGTTTTGCTTTGAGTCTGAAATGAGTGTTGGTGGCTGATTGTTGAGTGGAACCATTTAGTGGTTTAATGAATTTTGGTTAGGACCTTCTTTTGAGAGTGATATGGGAAACCTTTTAGTGGATTTAAGATCATAATTTTAGGTACTAGAAGTTTGACTTTTATCTGAGGATCCTTTTCATTCTTTTAATTTATAAAAATGGCCATTTATATTGAGTCAATGTAAATGGTTTTTATTTAAATCCTTTGTAGCTGGAGTAATACTAGGCATCTGGGATCCCACGGTGAATCTCTGAGACCTTAGATACTGGGTGCATTTCTATTTACAATAATCCCTCTGTAAACCTTTAATCAGTGCATTTCATAGTTCTTGGCACAAATTACATGGCTTGGGAAAAATAAATTAAGTTTCTAAGGTCAAAAATGAATTCATTAAGGTGAGGGGAATGATTAACTCTAGATGAAGAAGGGGACAACTGGTTTATATGGGAGTCATTTGGGTTGTATCAATAAAGTGATTTCGAAAAAAAATTATCTATGTTTTATTTTGGAACTAGGGGGATTAGTCAAATTACAATGTTCCTTTTTTTAAGGTTTTTATTCCACTTTCATTTTACCTTTTATCACTCTTGAATTTCGAAATTGAGCTTGGATTGAAGTGAGTCACTAGGCAGAGTCATATATGAAGTAGGAAACCTTCATTTATGGATTATTAATGGTTTACTTGAGTTCCCTTTGAGTAGTGGTTCTAGACGAGACATTATTTGAGGCTATGTTTTCAATATCCTAAGCACTCTTTTTGAGTCCTCTGTTGAATCTTCTCTGAACATAGCTGATTTGTATAATTCACTTTTTTTTCAAAAATTATAAAACATGGGATTGTTTGAGGAAAAACAATGTTTAAGTGTGGGGTAATTTGATGTGGCCTTATTTCTACCCAGTTTTCCACATCCTTTTATTACATTTTATACAATTTATTTAATTATTTTAACACTTTTTGATAAATAAATGCACTTTTGTATTTTTATAAATAAATTTGTCAATTATTCACTTTTTATAACATTTTATGTAATTTTGGACCTTAAAATAATTGATTTATTCTTGATGTGTTTTTAATATAACTAATTTTCAATTTGTTTAGTTAAATCTTTATTTGTTTATTTTATTTAATTTATCATTATTATTAATCATTGAGTTTGTTAATTAATTTACTTTTCATTTTTAAAGTTATATACAACATAGCTCGGCTTGCCAGACTACCGGTAGCTTAGCTACCGATAGTAGGTTACCGGTACACTCTATCGGTGACTCTACCTCTATCAGCGACTTTGTATCTATCGGTGACCCTTGTCACCGATACTCATTTCTAACGGTAAGCACTTTAATTTTATAAACAATGGTGAGTATTTAGTTAGGTTAATTAAATTCTGCTGGACTACTTAATAAGTTAATTTCTAATTAAACAATTATTTAATTAACATAATTCTAATTAATTATCTTAGACATTATTTTATTAATTAATCATTCTATTAAGTTACATTAGAATAGGATAATTTTATTATTTTATGTGTTTAATCACCTACTAGTTATTTAAGTAATTAATTTGTGTTTTTAATTTAATTTAATAGTTCGCTTCTTAAATTTATGTTTTCAATTAGTAAATTAATTAATTAATATGAGTTATTAAGAATTAATTATATTATTTTATGTATGCAGATTAATTTTTAGTTTATTTAATAATTGTCTTAGTCTACCGGTGAGGTAATTTAAGAGCTTCCAGTGATTTATTTAGGTGACCGATGTTTTTATCTGCTCCGGCTTTTTAATAAATTTATTTAGTTATTTTTAATTTTAAGTCTTTTATTAAGTTAGTTTAAATTGTTTTTCATCTTATAATTTTGGTGTTTCTAATTAATTATTTTAATGAGTTGAATGTTTAATAAAAATTATGCTTAAAATTAATGATGTTTAGTTTTCTTTTTAATAAATCATTTTCTATCCTTCTTTAAAAAATAACTTATGTTTTAATTTTTAAAGTTTCACCGTTAGAAAAATTATACCGCTGAATTTATTTTTATCGGTAGCTTCTTTTTATCTAACAGTGACACTTTGATCTATCAGTGACCTCTATTCCCATCGGTATCCTTTTACCCGCCAATATCTTGCTGCATATCGGTGAACATCATTTAGTTTTATCGGTAGCTGCGGCCATGCCCGTCTCTTCTAATACCTCACCGATATTTTATTTATTTTTTTCCATCGGTACCTTCAGCTACCGATACCCATTCGTAACGGTAGCAGCTGCTTAGCCTCTCATCCTCACCATTACAGCAACTTTCATCCTCACCGTTACCCACTTTTCGCAAACCCCACTGTTAAGCCCTTTTTCCTTTTCTTCCTCATCGTTACCTTTCTTCCCTTATTCTCACGGATACTATTTCTATATCTTCACATCATGGTGCCTCCATTTTTTTGTTGTACTTGCAATTCCAAATTCACCACTACCCACATCATCTTTTACATACACTGCATTACAACTAAATCAGTTTTTATACATTTCATAATCAAATCCAAACTCTAAATAGAGAGTCTTTACAACTTGAACTCCGAATATTTTCGATTCAAAGATCACAAATTCTTCATAAGACTGTTAACACCTCTTTGAAAACAGAGGAGGAGGAGCAGGATATCCTGGTGTGATGGTGAACCCTCCGAGACCCGCTGATGGTTGTCGCACCACCTTTAGAGGAGGTCTGCTGCAAGGGGGCTGAGCCGCTGGACACCTCATGCAGGAGGATGTCGTGCCACTGTGAATCGCCTGAAGCTTAGGGAGTCTAAACCCACAGCCGCTCTGGGAGGTGGCCGACCGAGACTCTATGCCGCGGTTATGAGAGCCCGCTGCAGTTGAAGGTTATCACACCAGAGCTGGAGAGGGTTGTCGCGCCGCAGCAGAACTATTGCAAGGAGTCGGGCCGCCGCTGGTCCATCTCTTGAGCCGAGGAGGAGCCGCTGGGTATCGCCAGAGCAAGGAGGTCCGATGTAAGGGGGCTGAGCCGCTGGACACCACATTAATGAGGAGGGGTGGCCACCGCTGTCCACACCTTGCTGGATGCCGCTAAAGAAGAGGTCGTTGCCGCTGGGTTGCTGAAGGAGAGCTGCCATGCGCTGCTCTGTTTGGAGAAGCTGTTGAAAACCCTCCCCCTACTGTGCGCCGATTTGGGGGAGGAGAAGAGAGTATTAAAGAATAAAAATAAAGAATAATAATAAACAAACAAATATATAATAACAAAAGATAATTCAAAAGAAAAAGTAAAGTAAAAAAAAGTTAAACACAAAAAGAAAAAACAAAAGTTAAAGGTAAAGTTAAAGTTAAATTAATTTTTCATAAAATCATTTTTAACTTAGTCATGTCAATATTAAATAATTTATTAAATTTATCAATTTAAAACATTTATAATTTTATGGAAGAATTATAGAATTAAAAATTTAAGACTTAATTAATAAAAAGTTTTAATAATTAATTAATTTACTATTAATAGTAAAAATGTATAGTTATAAATAATTATAAATAAACTATAATGTATACTTATCAATTTAAAAATATTTAAGACTAAAGTATTAATCTTAATTACTTAATTAAAATTGACTATATAATAGGTTAGTCTAGAAACTTAAATTTCTTTTAGAGTAATAATTAAATTATTAATTCAATCTGAATTATTTTCTTAATTACTTATTTATTTATGTTCTTAATTTTTAATATCTTACTTAAAAATAATAAAAATAATTACTTATTAATTATATCTATTGACTTAATTTAATTAATAACTTGTTAATAACATATGTTTTAGTGTAGTTAATAATTTAAAGGCTAATAATTATCAATTAACTTAAGTTAACTTGTTTCAAGTAAATTAACACTTAACCCAAAAAAATAACCATTTTTTTCATCCTTTGTGTTCGTTTTTATTTATTTCTCAATTCTAACTATGTAGGTTCATCTTAGAGACTTAAATGAGTCCAGGCTCATCCAACTAACTCTTCCGGAGTTAGTTACAAGGGAAAAATTCATGCGGCGTGCCTATCGCGAGTTAAACGCACGTGTGCGGTGAATGGGTAAAAAACTCTTGAGGTCGGTGGAAGTTGTGGCGGTGACATGCAGTGGATGACAGAAGATACTTAAGAAGATCAAGTGGCGTTATTGAGGGGAGATACGCGATTGAATGGAAGGTGATTTATTTTACCCGGAGGGACGATGCTAAGCAGTGCAGTCCAGGAACTTAGAAGCAGAGCATTCTTAGGGAGTTTCTTCTCCCTCACGATTTAAACTTTTGTACTCTGTTTCTATATGTTTCCTATTACTACTGTGATAATGAATAGTATAGTTAGCTATGTCTTTTAGTTCGGGAAGAGTTCTAGCTCTACTAGTATCTTTTTCGTCCTTTTCCCTTATCATTCTTCTTTAATTAGAATTGATCAGCGAGATCAAATCTAATTTCATTTATCTGCTTCGTACCACAAGCACTGAAATTATCTAAACTCTGTAATCATTCAGTGATTTTGATTAAGGAATCATCTTTTTAATAATAAACTTGTTACGGAAACATCAACACTTATGGAGAGTTTGTGTTTTTGATCCTTTAAGACAACTTTCTGGAATTGAACTTCTCGGAGTGGCGAACTCTAATTGTACAATATCCACGACATAACTCCTGGCGAGGGAAGTAAGTCATCTCTTTAATCCAGTGGTATGAAGCAGTACTTTACATGAAAAGGAAAATCAATTCAAACCAGTAGACTAGAATGAACCCAAGAATTCTTTACAGTTGTCTTTTATCATCATTTTATCTCTGTTGTTGCACCTTGATCCCAGCTGTACTTTGTTTTAGTATTGTTCAAACAATTTTACTATAAAAGTGAAGTTTCACAGTACATAAAATCATAAGGAAATTAAATGATATAAAAATTTAAAAAGTGAAAATTAGAAAAGAAAAGCTTTCCGATGCTGACAACAATGGAGATTTCCACGTTTTTTTGTTTAGTAGTGGCCAATTTTACCTTCCCTGTGGGTTCGACCCTGCTTTCCACATACACAGTAGTTAGTAAGAATATAAATTTTAAAATTTTACTGACATAAATGATGGTTTAGGTCATGTTTTTGGCGTCGTTTCCGGGGAAGGCACGAGCCATTGCTAAAAAGAAAAACATTTATAAAACACATATATAAAAATCTTCAAAAAAAATTTTAAAAAAATTTGGAAACTATAAAAAAAAATTAGTCTTGTCAACCTGAACTGTTACTATTGGTACCGTCCACTATTTTTTTTGTATGAGCACAAGACAATCAGTTTTTAGATTAGAGCCCTTAAACCTTGAATTAGAAAAACATTTAACTGCTCTAAGAAAGAAGAACAAAACTGAAATGGAAAACATAGATAATAGAGTTCCTGGGCATAATAATTTCCATAACCAACCAGAACTGTTAGATGAAAATGAATGGCCTAATATGAGGGAGTTTCAACTCCCTCAAGTTTCAAGAAACCCATAATCCATTAGATTAAGTCCTAGAGCTAGAAATTATGAGCTAAAGCGAACACACATTTCACTGCTACCTGCTTTCAATGGGCTCTTTAATGAGGACTCTCTGCCCTTCATTAGAGACTTCTACAACACTGTGCATCAACTTCTACATTTTGGACTTACTAAAAATGAATTAAGGATGAGAGTCTTTCCATTTTTCCTTAAAGGGAATGCAATGAACTAGTTTTTAAGTCTAGATGAAAACATTTTTGAAAATTGGGATCAAGTGTATAACTCATTCATTATGAAATTTTATCCCCAAAGATTAAAAGGAGAACATAGAAATAAAATCACTAGTTTTTATCAAGAGGATGGAGAATCTTTTCATGATGCATGGGATAGATTTAGAGACCTTCTTAGGAAATGTCCTCATCATCAACTCCCATCACATCTCCTCATGGACACCTTCTATGAAGGGATTTCCTCCTCTAGTCAGATCTTAGTGGATCAAGTTGCTAGGGGTAATTACAATGATAAGACTGAAGTGAAGTTAAGACAAATTTTCAATAATCTGGCCCTAAATTCTCTACATAAGAATTCAAGAAGGAATAGAGTCAAAATGAATGTAAATACTGGTCAGGAGCTGATACTCAAGCCCAACTTTCTGAAATCACCAGCCAACTTCAAACATTAATGAACCAGAATGAAAAACAAACGGTTAACCAAGTTGAAAACCAAAATCAGTATCAATCTCTTAGGCAACTGTGCACTCAATGTGGTATGTTTGGGCACTCTGAATGTTTTTGTCCTAATGTTGATCTAACTGCCTAACAATCTGAAACCTCAAACTTTGTTAATTATGGTCCTAGGATGCCTCAAAAAGAAGATCCATTTTCTAACAACTACAATCAAGGCTCTAGGAACCATCCTAATCTGTCATGGAAGGACCAAGGTATTATTAAGCATCAAACTGCTCCTAATTATTAGAATCAACCAAGACCAAACTTTCAAAATCAACAAATGGGAGTGTCTTCAAATGTTCAAGGAAGTAATGATAATCAAATGTATTCTAAATTGGATCAGATTTTGAATAAAATAAACTTGCAAGAGGAAAGGTACATGACTCAACATAATAAACAGAATAGACAATATGAGTCAGACAAAATGAAAACTGATGTGAGAATGTAGAACATGGAAACACAGCTAGGACAATTAGCTAGAGATTTGACTTCTAGGGATAAAGGTAGGTTGCCTAGTACCACTGAACTTAACCCTAGGGAGAATACCATGGTTGTTGTTACTAGGAGTGGGCTGGATACTCAAAATTTTGCTGAAAGAACTATAAAAATTGCACAAAATGAGAAACTGTTTGAATCTAGAAATGAAAATCTGCTTTGTTCACAATATGGAAATTCACAGAAAGATGTTGAAAATGATGAGAATCTGAACCTATCACCTGAAAATCAAGCTGAAACTTGTTATAAAAATCAAAAAAAATATAGGAAAAGGGAAAGTTGTGGAAGAGGTGAGGGACATGCCTACTGTTTTGAAAAATTTTGCCCCACTCATCCCTTTCCCTGAGAAATTAAAACGTCAAAGTAACACCAAAGATGAAATTGTTCAGTTTCTTGGTCTTCTTTCTAAGCTTCAAGAGAACATCCCTTTTATCCAAGCCTTAATTCAAATCCCATACTATCTGAAATATTTAAAGAAAATTGTTTCAAATAAAAATACCATTGAGGAATTTTCTACCTACAGCCTCACTGAAGAGTGCAGTGCTGTAATCCAAAAGAAAATTCCACCTAAATTGAACGACCCAGGTAACTTTGTCATCCCCTGTAATCTAGGTAATTTAGGTCAGCTGAACTGCCTGTGTGATCTTGTTGCTAACATTAACTTGCTCCCATACTCACTATTTCAGCAGTTGAGGCTGGGTGACCTTCAAACCACCACGGTCATAATACAGATAGCTGATAGATCATTCACTCATCCTGTGGGTAGAGTAGATGACTTACTAGTTGGAGTTGGGAAGTTATTCTTTCCTGCCTATTTTCTTGTCTTGGACTTGGAGTGTGATCAATAGGTACCTATCATCTTGGGTAGGCCCTTCTTGGCCACAGGAGGAGCTGTCATAGATGTGTCTAAGGGTCAACCGATATTCAAAATTGGTGAACAAGAAGAAGAGTTCAATGTTTTCAAAAATATTAAGGGACCAACTTATTCTAAAAACTATTCAAAAATTGAGTCTATTGAAGCTGAATGTTCTTATAAGAATCAACTTGGACTCTTTGAAAAATCTGAAAATCATTCCTCTGCTGAAGAAAACAATTGTGAAGCTGAAAAGCTTTGTGAATCTATTTTGGAAACTGAAATTTCTACTGTAACAACCAAACTGGTAAATCTTCCAGAACTGGACAACTGTCCAGTTTCTGTTGTAGGAGAGTCCCCTGTTTCTGAACATATGAACTTTCTGAGTGAAATTGAGGGTATTTCTGTTAACACTGACCTTTTGGATCACTTTGATGATACTGAGGGAGAACTTATTAGACAACTTGATGATTCTTCATTGATAAACCTGCTGAATTCTGATCTGGAAAATCTGGACAGTGTACTGCCTACCTTGGACAGTAGCACTGTTATTTCTGAATCCAAACCTGGAAATTGAAAATATTTCATCTTTTAATACTACTTATAAGAAATATGTTGATGATCTTGGGCCTCCCAGGTCTAAGAGTCTTCCATATAGTGTTGAACCACCTGATCTTGAGCTGAATCCCATCCCTGCCCACCATAAATATTCATTTTTAGGTGAGAACTATACTTTGCCTATAATAATCTCTGCTGAACTAAATGAAAATCAAGAAGAAAAACTGTTGAATGTTTTGAAAAAGTTTAAATCTGCCATAGGCTGGACGATAGATGATATCAAGGGAATTATTCCTTCATTATCTATGCACAAAATTCCTATGGAACCTGATCATATGCCTAGGGTAGAATGTCAAAGAAGATTAAATCCAAACATGAAAGAAGTTGTGAGAGAGGAAGTAATCAAGCTGTTGGACACCGGAATGATATATCCTATCTCAGATAGTTCTTGGTTCAGCCCTGTCCAGGTTGTCCACAAGATAGGAGGTTTCACTGTAGTAAAGAATGAAAAAGAATGAAGAAGTCCAAGTTAGGAAAGCCACAAAATGGAGAGTCTGTATTGATTATTGGAAGCTTAATGCAGCCACTAGGAAGGACCATTTTCCTATGCCCTTCCTTGATCAAATGCTTGAGAGGTTAGCTGGAAATGAATTCTTCTGTATTCTGGATGGGTATTCTGGATACAACCAAATACCTGTTGATCTATAGGACCCGGAGAATACCACTTTCACATGCCCCTTTGGAACATTTGCCTACAGGCGGATGCCCTTTGGTTTGTGTGGAGCTCCAGCCACCTTTCAAAGGTGTATGATGGCTATCATTTCTGATATGATTAAGATAATCATTGAAGTTTTCATGGATGACTTTTCTATAGTGGGGACTACTTTTGATACTTGTTTAGGAAATCTTGAGCTAGTTTTGGAGAGATGTATTGAAACCAACCTTGTTCTTAATTGGGAGAAATTTCAGTTCATGGTTACTGACGGTATTGTGATTGGTCATAAGGTGTCCAAGAGAGGTTTAGAAGTTGATACTGTGAAGATAGAAGTTATTCAAAAACTACCATCGCCTGTTAATGTAAAAGGTGTTAGAAGTTTTTTAGGGCATGCCGGTTTTTACCGAAGGCTCATAAAGGATTTCTCTAAAATAACAAAGCCCTAGTGTTCCTTATTGGTAAAGGATTCTCGTTTCAATTTTGATGAAAACTTCTTGAAATCATTTAATCTTATTAAGGAGAAACACACTATATCACCTATCATTACTGCACCTGATTGGAAACTACCGTTTGAGCTTATGTGTGATGCTAGTGACATGGCTGTAGGTGATGTCCTTGGACAGAGGAGGGATAAGAGGTTGCATGTGGTATACTATGCTAGTAGATTGCTAGATGATTCTCAAAAGAATTATACCACCATTGAAAAAGAGTTTTTAGCTGTTTTTTTGCTCTGGAAAAGTTTAGACAGTACTTATTAGGCTCAAAAGTCATAATTTTCACTGATCATTCTGCTTTAAAATACTTTCTGTCTAAAAAAGAAACTAAAGCCAGGCTGATTAGATGGATCTTATTGTTACAAGAGTTTGACTTAGTGATTAGGGATTAGTATGGATCTGAAAACTTAGTTGTTGATCACTTATCTAGGCTTCCTATTACTCAACTTGAATCTGAAAATCCTAGGGAGATTAACTGTTCTTTCCCTGATGAAAAACTACTCACTGTCTCGGTCATACAATCAGCTTGGTTTGAAGATTTTTCCAACTTCCTCGAAGTAGGTGTCATTCCCAAAAATCTGTCTAATAATCAAAGAAAGAAATTAATTTCTGAGCTTAAATATTATCTGTGGGATGATCCCTTGCTGTTTAGGAGGTGTGCTGATGGTATTCTTAAGAGATGTGTACCTGAGGAAGATATGTTGTCTATTCTTGAAATTTTTCATTCTTCACCTTGGGGAGGTCACCATGGGGGTGAGAGGACTGCTCAAAAAGTCATGCAGTCTGGTTTTTATTGGCCTACACTCTTTAAGGATTCTAGGAGCTTTTTGGTAGGGTGTGATAGGTGTCAGAGACTGGGTAATGTGGGTAGGAAATAGGAGTTACCCCAAAAGGGTATTTTGGAAGTTTAAATTTTTGATTTATGGGGGTTAGATTTCATGGGTCCATTTCCATCATCTCATGGGAATGAGTATATCTTAGTTGTTGTGGATTATGTGTCAAAGTGGGTTGGGGCAGTAGCTCTTCCCAACAATCAAGCAAATAGTGTGATAAAATTTGTGAAAAAGAATATCTTTACATGATTTGGACTCCCAAGAGCTTTTATTACTGATAATGGAACACATTTTAAGAACTATAAGTTTAAATCTTTGATGGAAAAATATGGTTGTGTTCACAAAAATGGAACTCCTTATCATCCACAGTCCAATGGATGGGTAGAAATTTCTAATAGAGAACTAAAACAAATACTTGAAAAAACTATTTCAAATTCTAGGAAAGACTGGTCACTCAAACTCGATGAAGCTTTATTGGAATATAGAACTTCTTTCAACACCCCATTAGGTATTACTCCTTATAGGCTGTTATTTGGTAAATGCTGTCATTTACCTGTGGAGTTGCAACATAAGTCATATTGGGCAGTTAAGGCTCTAAACTTTGACTTTAAGAGTGCTGGTGAGAGGATATTTCTTGAGCTGAGTGAATTAGATGAGATTAGAAGATAGAGTTATGATAACTCAAGAATTTATAAAGAGAGGACTAAAATCTTTCATGATTCTATCATTCAAAACAAAGAGTTCAAATCTGGACAGAATGTTCTCCTCTTTAATTATAGACTTAAACTTTTTCCTGGGAAGCTGAAGTCCAAGTGGTCTAGACCATTTACTGTTGTGAGAGTTCTGAAGAATGGAGCTGTGGAAATAGTTGGTGAAGAGAATAAACCCGTGTTGGTTAATGGGAAAATACTGAAACTCTATTTTGAGGGGAAGTGAAAGGGTTTGACTGCTTTCACTATTCTTGAATGAAGTCTGGATGGGGACTTTAAACCTAGCGCTGCATGGGAGGAAACCCATGGTTTTTATTTTTTTAAAAAATAAAAGATTATAATTAAATCAAGTCTAACTGAAGACTTAAAAGTCAGTGCTTCATGGGAGTCAACCCATGCTTCTTTGTTTTCATTTTTTTAACTCTTTAGTGTTGAATAAAGTGCTTCTTTGATTGTCTTCCTTATGCTCTATATGCGCTGGAAGTTTGTTATTGGCTTACATTCGCTGTTTTTCAGGATTCTGCTGCTTGTGTCAATAAAGGAGTGGAATCCCCATGATGGAGGTGTAAAGGCATCATATATTCAGGGAAGTACTTCAACTTGCTGCATTTATTTTTAAGCTTCTAATTATGTTAATAAAATTCTGCTCATTAAAAAACTTTTTCTTGTTTTGAAAAAAAATGCTATGTACTTGCTGGAAATCTGCTGCATAAATTGCATATATAATAAACTCCTACTGCATGTCACTATGCTGTTCAAAAAAAATTTCATGTACTTTACTACTTAAATCTAAATTGTCTTGTTATTAAAATCTTTTTCACTGCTTGAAATTAAGTGTGGTGGGGGGGGGGAGGTTCATGCAGACTGAAAAATATTGTTTTGAATCAACTTCTATCTTTGAGGTGTTTAGCATGAACTTTGTCTACTGTATTGAACATATTATTGAACTCAATTTGTTAAAATTCTTACACACAATTAATTGTGTATCCACAAATTGTATACTTCTTTTGAGCTTTAATGGAAATCTTTTTCAGTTTAATGTGTACTTGGATATGAACCTGTTGTTAATTTCACTATTGTGGCGAATAACATTTTTGAACTTCATTGAGACCTTTATACATGTCATATATGTACTTAATAGAAAATCTGTTTTGAACAAAAATTGATTAAATGTTCTTCTCCATATTTAGAAGTCAACATTGGAGACAAAGTTGGGTTTTATGTGTTGGGGAGGGGGTCAATTATTGACTGTTCTAAACTGTGTTTAATTGTAATGCTCATCAATTCCCACTGCTTTTAATATTTTTTGTCAATAAATGGTCAAACTTTTTCAAAAATTCTTTCACAATTTTAGGCTTTACACTGAACTCAAATGAGTCTTTCCTTAGGATGGTGCTTGATTGGAAGTTGAGTCTTGCTTTGAGTCTGAAATGATTGTTGGTGGATGATTGTTGAGTGGAACTGTTTAGTGGTTTAATGAATTTTGGTTAGGAACTTCTTTTGAGAGTGATATAGGAAACCTTTTAGTGGATTTAAGATCATAATTTTAGGTACTGGAAGTTTGACTTTTATCCGAGGAGACTTTTCATTCTTTTAATTTATAAAAATGATCATTTATATTGAGTCAATGTAAATGGTTTTTATATAAATCCTTTATAACTGGAGTAATACTGGGCATTTGGGATCCCACAGTGAATCTCTGAGACCTTAGATACTGGGTGCGTTTCTGTTTACAATAAGCCCTCTGTAAACCTTTAATAAGTGCATTGCATAGTACTTGGTACAAATTACATGGCTTGGGAATAATAAATTAAGTGTCTAAGGTCAAAAATTAATTCATTAAGGTGAGGGGAATGATGAACTCCAGATGAATAAGGGGACAACTGGTTTATATGGGAGTCATTTGGGTTGTATCAATAAAGTTATTTCAAGAAAAAATTATCTATGTTTTATTTTGGAACTAAGGGGATTAGTCAAAGTACAAAGTTCCTTTTGTTAAGGTTTTGATTCCACTTTCATTTTACCTTTTATCACTCTTGAATTTAGAAATTGAGCTTGAATTGAAGTGAGTCACTAGGCAGAGTCATATATGAAGCAGGACACCTTCATTTATCGATGATTCATGGTTTACTTGAGATCCCTTTGAGTAGTGGTTCTAGGCGAGACATTATTTGAGGATATGTTTTCAATAGCCTAAGCACACTTTTTCAGTCCTCTGTTGAAACTTATCTGAACATAGCTGATTTTTATAATTCACTTTTTTTCAAAGATGATAAAACATGGGATTGTTTGAGGAAAAACAATGTTTAAGTGTGGGGGAATTTGATGTTGCCTTATTTTTACCCAGTTTGCCACATCTTTTTATTAAATTTTATACAATTTATTTAATTATTTTAACACTTTTTAATAAATAAATGCACTTTTGTATTTTTATAAATAAATTTGTCAATTATTCACTTTTTATAACATTTTATGTAATTTTGGACCTTAAAATAATTGATTTATTCTTGATGTGTTTTTAATATAACTAATTTTCAATTTGTTTAGTTAAATCTTTATTTGTTTATTTTATTTAATTTATCATTATTATTAATCATTGAGTTTTGTAATTAATTTAATTTTAATTTTTAAAGTTATATACAACTTAGATCGTCTTGCCAGACTATCGGTAGCTTAGCTACCGATAGCAGGTTACTGGTACACTCTATCGGTGACTCTGCCTCTATCGGCGACTTTGCCTCTATCGGTGACCCTTGTCACCGATACTCATTTCTAATGGTATGAACTTTAATTTTATAAACAACAGTGAGTATTTAGTTAGGTTAATTTAATTCTGCTCGACTACTTAATAAGTTAATTTCTAATTAAACAATTATTTATTTAATATAATTCTAATTAATTAACATAGACTTTATTTTATTAATTAATATTTCAATTAAGTTACATTAGAATAGGTTAATTTTATTATTTTATGTGTTTAATCACCTGCTAGTTATTTAAGTAAATAATTTGTGTTTTTAATTTAATTTAATAGTTCTCTTCTTAAATTTATGTTTTCAATTAGTAAATTAATTAATTAATATGAGTTATTAAGAATTAATTATATTATTTTATGTATGCAGATTAATTTTTAGTTTATTTAATAATTGTCTTAGCCTACCGGTGAGGTAATTTAAAAGCTTGTAGTGATTTATTTAGGTGACCGATGTTGTTATCTGCTGCTACTTTTTAATAAATTTATTTAGTTATTTTTAATTTTAAGTCTTTTATTAAGTTAGTTTAAAAATGTATTCATCTTATAATTTTGGTGTTGCTAATTAATTATTTTAATGAGTTGAAAGTTTAATAAAAATTATGCTTAAAATTAATGATGTTTACTTTTCTTTTTAATTAATTATTTTCAATCATTCATTAAAAAATAACTTATGTTTTAATTTTTAAAGTTTCACCATTAGCAATATTATACCGCTGACATTATTTTTATCGGTAGCTTCTTTTTATCTAACGGTGACACTTTGATCTATCGGTTACCTCTATTCCCATTGGTATCCTTTTACCCGTCGGTAGCTTGCTGTATATCAGTGACCTTTATTTAGTATTATCGGTAGTTGCGGCCCTGCCCGTCTCTTTTCATACCTCACCGATATTTTATTTTTATTTTATTTTTCCATCAGAAGCTTCAGCTACCGATACCCATTCTAAATGGTAGCAGATGCTTAGCCTCTCATCCTCACCGTTACAGCAACATTCATCCTCACCGTTATCGCACTTTTCCCAAACCTCACTGTTAGGCCCTTTTTCCTTTTCTTCCTCACGGTTACCTTTCTTCCATTATTCTCACAGATACTAATTCTATCTATTCACATCACAGTGCCTCCATTTTTCTATTGTACCTGTAAATCCAAATTCACCACTACCCGCTTCATCTTTTACATACACTGCATTACAACCAAATCAGTTTTTATACATTTCTTAATCAAATCCAAACTCTAAATAGAGAGTCTTTACAACTTGATCTCCGAATCATTGCCATTCGAAAATCACAAATTGTTCATAAGAATGTTAACACCGCTTTGAAAACAGAGAAGGAGGAGCAGGATATCCTGGTGTGATGGTGAACCCTCCGAGACCCACTGATGGTTGTCGCAACACCTTCAGAGGAGGTCCGCTGTAAGGGGGCTGAGCCACTGGACACCGCATGTAGGATGATATCATGCCACTGTGAATCGCCTGAAGCTGAGGGAGTCCGAACCTGCAGCCGCTCCGGGAGGTGGCCGACCGAGACTCCAAGCCACAGTTATGAGAGCCTACTGTTGTTGAAGGTTATCACACCAGAGCTGAAGAGGGTTGTCGTGCCGCAGTAGAACTGTTGCAAGGAGCCGGGCCGCCGCTGGTCCATCGCTTGAGCCGAGGAGGAGCCTATGGCCATCGCCGAAGCAAGGAGGTCCGCTGAAAGGGGGATGAGCCTCTGGACACCGCATGAAGGAGGAGGGGAGGGCACCGCTGTCCACACCTTGCTGGATGGCGCTGAAGAAGAGGCCGTTGTCGCTGGGTTGCTGAAGGAGAGATGCCATGCGCTGCTCTGTTTGGAGAAGTTGCTCAAAACACTCCCCCTGCTGTGCGCCGATTTGAGGGAGGAGAAGAGAGTATTAAAGAATAAAAATAAATAATAATAACAAACAAACAAATATATAATAACAAAATATAATTCAAAAGAACAAATAATGTAAAAAAAAGTTAAACACAAAAAGAAAAAACAAAAGTTAAAGGTAAAGTTAATGTTAAATTAATTTTCATAAAATATTTTTAACTTAGTCATGTCAATATTAAATAATATATTAAATTTATCAATTTAAAACTTTATAATTTTATGGATGAATTATAGAATTAAAATTTTAAGACTTAATTAATAATATGTTTTAATAATTAATAAATTTACTATTAATAGTATAAATGTATAGTTATAAATAATTATAAATAAACTATAAAATATACTTATCAATTAAAAAATATTTAAGACTTAAGTATTAATCTTAATTACCTAATTAAAATTAACTAAATAATAGTTTAGTCTAGCAACTTAAATTTCTTTTAGAGTAATAATTAAATAACTAATTAAATCTAAATTATTTTCTTAATTAATTATTTTTTTATGTTCTTAATTTTTAATATCTTAGTTAAAAATAATAAAATTAATAACTTATTAATTATATCTATTGACTTAATTTAATTAATAACTTGTAAATAACTTATGTTTTAGCGTAGATAATAATTTAAAGGCTAATAATTATCAATTAACTTAAGTTAACTTGTTTCAAGTAAATTAACACTTAACCTAAAAAAATAACCAGTTTTTCATCCTTTGTGTTCGTTTTTATTTATTTCTCTTTTATAACTATGTAGGTTCATCTTAGAGACTTAAATGAGTCCAGGTTCATCCAACTAACTCTTCTGGAGTTAGTTACAGGGGAAAAATCACGCGACGTGCCTGTCGCGGGTTAAACGCACGTGTGCGGTGCGTGGGTAAACAAATCTTGAGGTCGGTGGAAGATGTGGCGGTGACATGTAGTGGATGACAGAAGCTACTTAAGCAGAGCAAGTGGCGTTCTTGAGGGGAGATACGCGATTGACTAGAAGGTGATTTATTTTACCCGGAGGGACGATGCTAAGCAGTGCAGTCCAGGAACTCAGAAGCAGAGCAATCTTAGGGAGTTTCTTCTCCCTCACGATTTAAACATTTTTTACTCGGTTTTTGTATGTTTCCTATTACTGCTATGATAATGAATAGTATAGTTAGTTGTGTCTTTTAGTTCAGGAAGAGTTATAGCTCTACTGGTATCTTTTTCATCCTTTTCACTTATCATTCTTCTGTAATTAGAATTGATCGGCGAGATCAAATATAATTTCATTTATCTGCTTCGTACCAGAAGCACTAAAATTGTCTAAACTCTGTAATCATTCGGCGAGTTTGATTATGGAATCATATTTTTAATAATCAACTTGTAACGGAAACTTCAACACATATGGCGAGTTTGTGTTGTTGATCTTTTAAGACATCTTTCTGGAATTGTACTTCTCAGAGTGGAGAAATCTAATTGTACAATATCCACAACTTAACTCCTGGCGAGGGAAGTAAGTCATCTCTTTAATCCAGTGGTATGAAGCAGTACTTTACATGAAAAGGAAAATCAATTCAAACCAGTAGACTAGAATGAACCCGAGCATTCTTTACAGTTGTCTTTTATCATCATTTTATCTCTGTTGTTAAACATTGCTCCCAGCTGTACTTTTTTTAGTATTGTTCAAACAATTTTACAATAAAAGTGAAGTTTCACAGTACATAAAATCATAAGGAAATTAAAATATATAAAAATTTAAAAAGTGAAAATTAGAAAGGAAAAGCACTCCGCTGCTGACAACAGTGGAGCTTTCCAAGTTTTTTAGTTTAGTAGTGGCCAATTTTACCTTCCCTGTGGGTTCGACCTTGCTTGCCACATATACAGTAGTTAGTAGGAATATAAATTTTAAACTTTGACCGACTTCAACGACGGTTGAGGTCATTAATATTATTATATTTTCCACACAATTGTAAAATCAACCAATATAATAAAATGACATAAAAATTTTATTCCAAACATTACAAAAAATATAAATCATTTTAAAAAATTAAATTAAATAATAATTAATGAATATAATAGATATTCTGAAAAAATATAAAATGTATTTGTATTCAATAAATAATAATGTTATAAAATAAGGTATAAGAACAGTAACACATTGTAATAGATTTATTAATATTTCATTAACCTGTAAGGGATGAAATGGAAATAAAACATATAACCTCGTTAATAAATATAATATAAAAAAAGTTAACTGGTTTAGAAAATATGATGACATGATCCCTTTCCATCTAACATTGAACATAAACAATCATGATAATAGATAAGATTATAGAATAACAATCCTTACTAATTTGGTATCACTTGAATCATAACCCATGAAAAATTATGGATTAAATGATACATTAAATTCAATGAAAGTATTAATTCCCATGATATAACATTCCAAATTTAATTATATAAATATAATCAAATAATATAGGTGAATAACATAATGATATGTCCCAATGAGAGGAAATGTTTTTCAAATAACCACTATAAAAATCATGACATTGAATATGAAAATTATCTAATGGAGTTATTATTTGAACAAAATGTAAACCCAAAAAATAGGTCAAAATACAACAAAAATCAAATATATTCCATTTCACACACTATCATGTGACAATATTATAAATTTTGTGGTTATATAACCCAATACATGTAAATGAAGTTAAAAACCCATTAATTTGTTTGCAACATTTTAATTGGAACCCCATACATGAAGTAACATGAATTGTATCATAAATTAATAGTAATTAATAATAAATTATAATATAACATGTAAAAATTTAGTATCTATAAAATATAAATAATATTACAATTATAACAT
This sequence comes from Viscum album, assembly GCA_963277665.1. NCBI lineage: Eukaryota > Viridiplantae > Streptophyta > Magnoliopsida > Santalales > Viscaceae > Viscum > Viscum album. The sequence goes on from OY728127.1 coordinate 2,024,052,950, forward strand.
TAAAACAATAATCAATGAATGTAAATTTAGATGAAATAACTTACCTTAAGTACGGACATGCCAAGTATGCATTTGAAATCCTATTTGATAGGCATATATAAATAATTTAATTTTTTAATAACCTTTTCCATTAGTAATAAATTATAATTAAACTGTTTTTTACATTTATTTTAGTGACATATTTATTTATTTCATCGGTTAATTCCAAATCATGTGTTTTGGGGATGTTCAATTCCTAGTTGCAAAATGACTTCGGTATGTTGAAAATGGAAAAAAAATTAATTCTTCCATTATCACCAGAATAAGAATAACAAATAATTATAATTTTTACAAAAAATAATTAATTTAAAATTGATAATGTTAAATGGTAATAAAAAATTAATTATATTTCTATCACAACGATAGGAGGTTGTGTGTTTGAATGAGTTACATTAAAATTATTCAACGAACATGAGGTTAATAAAGTTTTTATTATTTATTATTTATATATAGATTATTATATCATAATTATAATATAATATCTTCAATGAGTCTAATATATACCATCCAAGTTATAAAATGTTGAAAAATAATTCTAACGGCTTCACAGAGGAGGTAATCAACATATACACATGAACACCATTATTATTTTTGAATTATTGGAAATGTTAGAAATGATATGATATATTAATTTTATATATTGATTATTATTTCATTCATATGATATTTATACATTACATCAACAAATATAAACATCCTTGAGATGTGGGGATGGATAATGAATTACATTAGTTTGTGATATGGTATTCCTCCAGACCATTAAATGATGGTTTTATTTCCCATTTGATTGGAGAAGAGATTGAAATTGGTTATGCCATTAAAATAATAACATCTAATTATAATGAATTTACTAGAATTATTTTTTCGTAATGGTAGACGGATATTTTAATGATGTATTAAAAAAATACAAAATCAATTTGTTAAAGATGTAACCATTCTTTGGAAAACATTATTTTCATTAAACATTAATCAGTTTATGTTTATTATTATATGGGAAATATGAAATATATGAAATAAAAAGGTTTTTTAGGTAGTTAATTTGGCTGAAATACTCTAATCTAGAGTTCCAAAATTGTATGATGAATAGAGGAGATGAGTTTTCCTTTTATTGGTAAGGCTTTGGGAATCTCTAATTTACATAAGGTGTTAAATTTTTATAAACATTATTCATTGTAAAGTTTCACAAAATTAATATTTTTTGGATATATAATTCATGTGAGTCTAAGCCATATCATATAATAAATTTTTTAATTTTTTAGTTTATTCTTTAACCCTTATCACTTGTTTACCAACTTTATGCCTTTTCATTATTACTGTGATATAAATGTTTTTTAAACATTATGGGTACAAAAAATTATTATAAAAGGACAAGATCCTCATAAATGGACCTTGATTGATTTTATAATTCATATCCCAATAACTTATTTGATGGCATTATTTTTTTTAATTTTTAATCTTTTAATAAAATATTATTTATTATAAAATATAATTAATGGAATTTTTATAACAATACATTTAATTAGAATTTACAGTCATCACGATAACTACTTAATTAAAATATATACTCTTAAAAAATAAATAATTTGATTCATATAAATACATATATCTAAAAAAATTCATACACTATGAATTAAAAAAATAGAGTTTTTAATATAATTTATTTGAATCTTATACTCCATGCACATAAAGTATACCCATGTAGTGTAAGAGTATACTATAATTACCACATTACTAAAAATGAATAAAATTTAATTTATATAAATAATTTCATTATTCTGAAAATAATATTACATATTTAATAATTCATGTTTGTGTTTATCTAACGGTATTCTTTATCGATGTTATCAATAAGTGTTCATAAAGGCCACCTTTATCTATGCTAGAAAAAGAACAGATAAAGGGTTCAAAATATGAGCTCACAAAAACCATTGATCAAGGGGTGGATTTATGATCCCATAAAAAGGCAACGATTAAGGCCCCCCCTTTATCGACATTTTTTTCTAGTGCTAATAAATAGGACCCTTTATCAATGCTATTAAAAAATAATGATAAAGAGTTTCAATTATTATTGCTAAATGAATTACAGACTAAGACCACATTAATAAAAACTTTTCTATTAGAACTATTAGAGGCCCCAAATAGGAGTTCTTTTTTTTCTAGCAGAGATAATGGAGCCACATTATCAGTTATTTTTTACAGGTTTTTATAATTGGAATATCTTATAAAAAATTGTATGCCGCTAAAATTTATATAATATTATTTAAATATATATAGAGTGATAAAAATATAATATATCATAGTAAATATGATTTAGATAAGGCTACACCAGAATTTAAACATAATATATAGACTATTTACTAGAAAATTGATTATAAATTATTTAAATATGTAATTTTTTTTATTAATAATAAAATTATTATTGAGTTATAGTAATTCAACAACTATTGGATGATATTAAAATTCAAAAATAAAAATAATTATCTACGAAAAGTTAAAAATAATTCATGAAATTCAAACATCCATATTGTAGTTTTATTTATAATTAAATATATGCATATATTATGTTATTAACTAATAATTAATAAATTGTGTAAATATATATTTAAATTTATTTACATAAAATTTATATTTAATTAGATAAATTATAATGTGTAAAGACCTGAAATTCCTGTGTAATTTTTTTTAATACATGGGAATTTTACGAGTCTGCAGTTTTTGACGGCGCCTGATTCCGAGGCCCGGTGTGCCCGAAATCAATTTATAAAGTTTTTGTTAAGCCTAAGTTAACGTGTGTAAGTAGTTTTCCAGAAAAAGTGTAATAACTCTTAAACGGTAACTAAGATCAGAAATTGGAGGTCACCATTGCGCTCAGGATTGCGAGTTTACCCTAGGCGTGACTTAAGTTTAGTCGGCACGGGCCACCTGTGTGAAACCCCAAAAATGGCATAACTGTAAATAAAATAATTAGAGAAATTATTTTATTTTTTAAATGCTTATAACTCACAAAAGGTATCTCAGATTAAAAATCCAAGACCACCATTAAACTTGTCGAGGAATTCTTTATTTATGTAGATACTAACTTTGGCCGGCGCGGGCCACCAGAAAAAGTTAGTTTTTTGCCGCAAATAAAATAATTAAGTGACAATTATTTTATTGTAAAATTCATAACCTCTAAATGGTAAATCGGATTGAAAATATGAGAGTACGATTGGGTTCGTTGGGGAGTTTTTCACCTTGGGAGAGCCTATCCTTGACCACAGTGAGTCGAGGGTGACTGATAATAATTTTCTAAACTTTTTTTCGGGTACGTTCAGTAAACGCGAGAGCAGCATTTTGTAACTTGTGAACCGGTGTTCGGAATTAAAATCTAAGGACATCGTTGAACTCATAGTTCCAGTTTTTTCATAAGGATACTTTCACCTTGAGGGAATTTATTTGAGAGTAAATGTTAGATTTTGGGTTTTTAAAAAAAAAATTAATAAAATAAAGTGTGCTAACACATTATTTTATTTTTACTCGTCATGTGGAGTGTTTGTTGCATAGAACCTCCACTTGGGAGTTGGCGGTGGGACTGCCACACCCTAACCTCCCATGAGAGGTTATAGTGGTGGGGCCCACCCAATCATAACCTCTTGTGAGAGGTTATGACGTGGGGACCACACGACACTTAACCCCCCCCCAAATTATTGGGGAGGGAGAGGAAACCTCTCAACCCCTTCCAATTAATTGTATCTGTCAACGTGAGATTAAATTCTTCCAATTAATTTTATGTTTCAAAAAAAATTTAATTACTATCAAATTAATTTTATGTGTCACCATAAAATTAAATCCTATATTTTTTTTGATGCAGGCTATGTGGGGGAAGTCTCTTGGAATCCTCCAAATAATTAAGCCAACACACCTCTTAAATTACGTCAATGCAATTTAATTCGCTTGACCTCATTTTAAAATTAAGTAACCACATCGTTGGAATTTAAGAAGGTTCCTAATAAATGAACTGTCATTAATTCCATGATGGTTACATACCTCTCCCCCTCCCCTATATATAGGGAGCTTGGGAGGAGGTTTTGGGACGGCTTCACCAAGAGACGAAACGCTGGCAAAGTGACTCGATGACCAATACTTGGAGGATTGTGCCTTCTCCAACGAAGAAAAAATAACAGAGGACTTCTTCGAATTCTTCCTCGGACACCTAGCGATGTGGAGAGCCGTCATCAACAAGATGACGCAACTCGAGTTTGGAAGTGCTCGGCAGGCACGACGAATGATGATCCTCTGCATCTTCTTTGTCTGACCTCAATGGAACGACCCCCGCATCCCGCGACTTCGTCAATGACGAATGACAAGTGAGGTTGGGGAATTCATGTTTTATTTTAATTATGAGAATAAAACTTGATCTTCTTCGAACAAAGATATGGTATGAGAATCGCTAATTTCTATCACCGTAACGAGGAGGGCTCGGTCCGCATGAACATGGTTCGACCCTCCCTTTGTTGTTCTTGTTCGATGATGACAGAAATTTGTTGAGGTGAAGACGACGAAGGAGACAATGATGACGGCCACGATACCCGTGGCCTCCGCGAATCACGCCGCCCCCGCGGCACACCAATGCTCCTGACCAAACATCGCCAACCACGCGGTGCCCGACCCAACTACCAGCGGCGTCCCCGGCGCGTTGTTCGGCGCCCCCGTGCCCCACCGACGGCCTGCCCGGCCCCTGCCGACGGCCTGCCCGCACCTCGGCACGCTACCCGGCGTAACTGAGCCAAGCCGGCGGCCTGCCCAGCCCCTGCCGGCTGCCTGCCTGGCACCCCAGCGCGCTTCTCAGCGCACCCGTGCCAATACGGCGGTCTGCTTGGCCCCTCCGGAAGCCTTCCTGGCACCCCGGCACCCTACCGGCCCCCTACGGCCCCCTGACGCGGTCTGCCCGGCGCCCGAGTGTGCTGCCCGCGCCCTGGCGCGCTACCCCGGCACGCTGCCCGGCACCCTGCACGGTGCACCTGCGGCCTACCCGGAGGCCCGCCGACCTACCCGCGGCCCACACGGCCTGCCTACTGGTCTTCTAGACGCTGACCTCTTTAGTCACTACCATCACAACACTGGCCAAACCGGTCCCGGATTTCGGGCCGATGCTGCCTGTATAGCGTCATCCGGCTGAACTGCCCTCATAGTCCGCTTGGCCTTGACCAGTGGACCGGGTCGAAACATAGTGGGAAGACTCATCCAACGGGCCAAGTCAGACCCAAAAAGTTGGATCGGGTCGACCCAGACTGGGTCGGCCAATACTGAGTTTGGCCGAGTCGATCCGACCGGGTGGGACCGAACCCGGCCCACTAATGACCCATTGCTTAATTTAGTCATATCTTTGGCACCAGATATCCTTTTGATGAACCGTCAGTGGCTCTGGTAATCTCATTAAGAAACAGACCCTTTAAAAATACCCCATGATATTTCAGGATATAGTTGAGATACGGTCTGGTTGGTTCGTACACGAAACCTATTGGGCCCCCGGGACTAAAAAGATAAAAACTCACATAACAGGAATCCGATTAACACGCCTTCTATTGCATTGAGACCCCTATGATGTGGCGGTCTTTATGATACTTCTATGTGAGACATCATGACAATTGTTTTATCGGATTGTAACTGATGGAGCAGACCCTCCTAAAGACAAGCAAGTAGACTATGGAGACATAGAAGGTGGCTGAGACCTGATGACTGCTTGTCTGATTCATTTAGAGTGACTTGAATAGCCCAGTGTGGAGCACTAATGTGTTAGGATGAAGACCCATGGAAGAGTAGAGTTACTGTGTGAGGAGGAAGACCCATGGTACTCGACAGGTGGGGTACCTCTGTATGCTATTAGGGGGAGCGCTATTGTATTAGGCGGCAGACCCGTGGCGGGGAGCACTACTGTGTGAGGGAACAGACCCGCGATACTCGACAAGAGGAGTACCTCAGCAGTCTAAGGTTATTTAGTAGCACCTTGGAGTCGCGACAAGACTAATGTGCTCGACAGAGGAGGTGTTCTCCAGCAACCATTGTTTCGTGAATAAAAATCCTGGTTTGAACTAAGTCAATGCCCTATGTTTTTTCCTCATGATTGAGAAGGGTTACTTGATAACTTAGGTATATGTATGGGAAAATACCTATGTAATGTTTATCCATTAATCTCATACATTGTGGTTTATCCTTGTTGGATTTTATGAGACCTTGAGGGTCTCGGAGTCCTCACTGAGTATCGTTATACTCACCCCGGCATGGGCTATGCCCGCACCTCATTGTGTTGGAGGCAGACGACGGATAGAGATGACCGAGGTGGAGTGTGCGAGGATTGGATGGTGCCCAGAGGTGGACCTCACGAACGAGACGGTACCTGGAGGAGACGGACGTACGTGGAGCGCTGGGGAGGCTATCTGTACCTACCCTTCAGGTAGGATCTGTGGTGGACGATCTAGGAGCTACTAGACACCATCCGGTTATTTTTCTTTTAGTTGTACCTATTTGTCTTTTCCTTTTACTTTATTGTTGTTCTTGTATTTCGGGCCCCTTTTACATTCCAGTACATCTTTTTTTATATAGTTTTTACTTAGTTTTTTCTTCCGCATGTACTATAGTCATTTCTGTTTACGTTTTCTAAAAGCAATACCTTCTCATTTATAGGGAATTACACCTTTTGTGCTAGTCTCCAACCCCTGGCCTATGGAAGGAAGTCTTGGGGTAGTCACGATACGGCCCATGGGGGACTGGTCGTGAAAATTGGTATCAGAGGAGTTGGTTCTACTGCATAACTAAGGACTCTGATATTTTCTTTTCTGTGAAGCAATTGTGTTAAAGGTACCGAGTGTGGTCTTAAGTTTAGGGAGTCCAGTGTTGGTGTGGTGGCCGACATATCCATACACCAGGACCCTGACTACTGATTTCTGACTCAGTGCACGAAAACACTGATTGTGTTTGTGTTTTCAAAAGTTTTCTTTAAGTCAGATCAAACCGGGTCAGCTCACCAGGTATAGTCTTTTGACCATGTCGCATCTATTCAGGATTCATCCCCGCAGAAAACCAGTTGGTGTTTCGAGAGAGTACCTGATAACGGCCCACCAAGCGACGAGGCTCCGATGCAGGTCCCTCTTTCTATATTGGAACCTTCAGGTGGTGTACCAGTAGAACCACCACCCGTTGGGTGGCAGATGCCACCAGCCACACTGGAGTACAGTACATGCCAACTGAGCACATTGCACGGGTTCTAGCGGAAGAGGCCTCCGAGGATTCGAGGCGAGACAGATTCCCAGGCATTAGAGGACTAGCTGGAGGTGATTGCTAGTGTTTTCCAGTGAGTGACCAAGAGGTTGGCCTACATAGTGATGATACTTCTATTCATGGACCATTACTCGAGATAGTACCTCCGGGTAGTGTGTCAGTTATATCACTACATGTTGGTCAGCAGTTGCAACCAGTAGTACTGGTAGATGACACTTTTAGGCTTAGTGCATTACATGTGTTTTAGCATCAAATACCCCTCAAGTTCTGAGGTGATCCATACTCTCAGGTGACTTAAGACTGTCTTGCGGAGGTGGCTGAGAGTTCCCTACAGCTTCTATAGTTTCGGAAGGACGACATGTCTGTAGCTGAGTATTCATCGAGGCATACCGATCCTTCCTGGCACTCAATGAATACAATATGATCAGTTCTTTGGAGCTTGGACCTCTGAGTGAGATATGTTTAGGGACATCTGATCCAGCACTGTCTTTTTCCCCTGTGCATTCTTACCTATGTTGGGATTCTAGAGAGAACCTTTGCGGTTGAAAGTTCTTTGGATGAGTGGATAAAGCCAGTGAATTATAGTAGTGGGAAAGAATGAAACCGACACCATTCTCAGAGACTTGAGCATGTAATTTTTTTTGAGAAGTTGAAGTGTAAAGGAAAGATGAATATGCAGGAAAACAGACGTTGAAGTAGAGCTAGTAGAGAAGCATGATGTGGTTTACATTTCGACATGTTATAACAACCCACCTTTGTAGTCCCCTCCATGATCAAGGAGCTGGAGGGCAGAGGAAGAAAATAGCTTCACACTGTCAAGGATTGTGTCCCAAGGGCTCTAGGAATGATTCAAGGTATGGAATGTGTCTACTACTAGCTACCGTATAAATAGACATAGGTACTAATCATTCCTTCCTTCCACGAATCCTTTCCCATACCTAGAGTTTCCAGTTAAACCATTGACTTGACCCTCATGTCTGGTGATACCATTGGGAGGAGACTCGATAATCACACTTATGTCGATGGTTTGATCTGACCCTAGAGGCAAGAGTTTCATTTGGAACCTCTTAGTGGTAGCGTCGAGACCTTACAACATTAGTTTGGGTTTGGACATGACATCCATAGTTCACACTCAGATTGACTGTATTAGGCAAAGAGGTTATGGTTTATCTTTAGCTTTTGGATGAGGATTTCCTTGGTCAGCGAAAAAGGAAACCCAGGCAGAAGAGGTTAAACTCATGAATAGGAGGGTGAAACCGATCACTCTTGAGTTATCCAACCATATCCTCGTGTCAGTAGGAGTTTTGAGTTTTCAAGTCTTCCAGGACATTGACTTCAAGATAGTCTATACTCCTGGAAAGGGGAATGTTGTTGTGGATGCAATCAGTATGAGGAATGGTATTTAGCTTCTAGGAGAGGCGACAGAGTAGCTGGATGCCTTACATATAAATTTTGTGGATAGAGATGGTGAAATCTATCTATAGTGTCTTACATTCACTCCTCTACTTCTTCAGAGAGTCGAGGAGGCGCAACATGGGGATGGTGACTGCGAGATGTGATGTACATAGATATCCACAGGGCAGGAACCTAATGGATTTTCTGAGGTGGGGAGCACGTCATCCTTTTCAGAGGACGTACCATGGAACCAGTTTCACTTCATGAGGAAGTGTTGAGGGAGTTACACACTTCCCCTAGAGTGGTATATACAAGAGTGGTGAAGATGTATAAGGACCTCAGAGCAGACAAAATTCATATGCGGATAGGAGACGGAGACCTCTAGAGTTCAAGGATGGCGACCACATCTTCTTACAGGTCTCACCTCGATGAGGTCTACGAAGATTTGGCCAAGGAGGAAAGTTGTCTCCACATATCATCAGACTCTTCCAGGTCCTCAACAGAGTTTGCAAGGTGGAATACCACTTAGCTCTTCCATATCAGTTGCACAGGGTGCACGACATCATCCATGTATCTCGGGTGAGGAGATATGTGAACGACCCTTCCCACATCATCAACCATGTGGAGCTGGACATCGATTATGGGGCGACTTTCACGGATGTTTCAGTGGAGATTCGGGATCGATAGGAGAGGGTACTATGTGGATGGTCGATGCCTCTAGTGTGTGTTCATTGGTAGTACAAAAACCTCCAGGAGAGCACATGGGAGCAGGAGGCTCATATGCGTGCTCAGTGCCCCCATTTGTCTCCTTAGTGTGAGTTGTAGCTTACTGGGACGTAATTCCCGAATGTGGGGAGAATTGAAAGACCCATAATTCCCGTGGAATTTTTTTTTTAATAAATGGGACTTTTAAGAGTCTGCAGTTTTTGACGGCGCCTGATTCTGAGGCCCAGTGTGCCCGGAATCAATTTCTGATGTTTTTGTTAATCTTAAGTTAACACACATAAGCAGTTTTCCTAAAAAAGTGGAATAACTCGTAAATGGTAACTCAGATCAGAAATATGAGGCCCCCATGCGCTCAGGATGAATAGTTTACCCTCGGCGTGACTGAAGCATAGTTAGCGCATGCCTCCTGTGTGAAATCCCAAAAATGGCAAAACCGTAAATAAAATAATTAAATAAATTATTTTATTTTTCAAATGCTTATAAATCACAAATGATATCTCGGATTAAAAATCTAAGACCACCGCTGAACTCATGAGGGTATGATTTATTTAAGAAGATACTAATTTTTGCCGGTACGAGCAACCAGAAAAAGCTAATTTTTTCCCGCAAATAAAATAATTAATTGATAATTATTTTATTGTAAAATTCATAACCTCTAAACAGTAACTCAGATTGAAAATCTAAGAGTACCATTGGGTTCGTTGGGGTGTGTTTCAACTAATAAAAGCTTAAGCTTGACCGGAGTGAGTTGAGGGTGAATGATAATAATTTTCCAAAATTTTTTTGGGTACGTTCCGTAAACGCGCGAGCGGCGTTTTGTAACTTTTGAACCGGTGCTCGGAATTGAAATCTAAGGACACCGTTGAACCCAAAGCACCAGTTTTTGCTTAAAGAGACTTTCACTTCGACAACAGTTGGTCTAGAGTAAAAGTTAGATTTTGGGTTTTTAAAAAAATTAATAAAATAAAGTGAGATAACACTTTCTATTATTTTTAGCTTTCATGTGGAGTGTTTGTTGGTTAGAACCTCCACTTGGGAGTTGGAGGTGGGACCGCCACAACCTATCCTCCCATGAGAGGTTATGGTGGTGGGGCCCACCCATGCATAACCTCTTGTGAGAGGTTATGATGTGGGGACCACACGACACTTAACCTCCCAATTAATGGGGAGGGAGAGGAGACCTCTCAACCCCTTCCAATTAATTTTTTGTGTCAACGTGAAATTAAATGCTTCCAATTATTTTTATATGTCAACCGAAAATTAATTTCTATAAAATTAATTTTATGTGTCACCAAAAAATTAAATCCTATATTTTGTTTTGATGTAGTCTGTGTGGGGAAGTCACTTGGAATCCTCCCAATAATTAAGCCAACACGCCTCTTAAATTGCGTCAACGCTATTTAATTCTCTTGACCCCCCGTTTTAAATTAATTAACTGCACCATTGGAATTTAGAAAGGTTCCAAATAAATGAACCATCATAAATTCCATGATGTTTCATACCGCTCCCCCTCCCCTATATATAGGGAGCATGGGAGGAGGTTTTGGGACGGCTTCCCAAAACGATGAAACACTGGCATTGTGACGCGACACCAAACACTTGGAGGATTACGCCTTATCTAACGAAGAACGAAGAACGCTAACCTACTTCGAATTCTTCCTTGGACACCTACCGACTTGGAGCGTCGTCAACAAGCCGACGCAACTCAGGATTGGAAGTGGTTGGTGGGTGCGACGAACGACGATCCCCCACATCTTCTTCCTCTCACATCAACGGAACGACGCCCACTTCCTGCAACTTCATCAACGATGAACAAAAAGTGAGGAAGGGGAATTTTTGTGTTATTTTAATTATGAGAATAAACCTCGTTCTTCATCAAACAAAGATATGGTATGAGAATCGCCAATTTCTATCAACGTAACGAGGAGGGCTCGGGTTGCACGAACACGGTCTGACCCTCCCATTGTTGGTCTTGTTCGATGATGACAACAAGGTGTTGAGGCGACAACGACGAAGGTGACAACGATGACGGTCGCGCTACATGGGGCCTCTGTGAATTGGGATGCTCCCGCGGCGCACCTATGCTCCCGTCCAAACATCTCCAGCTGATCGGCACCCGACCTGCCTACCAGCGGCGTCACTGACGCGCTACCCGTACCCCGCCAGCGCCCTTCCCGGCACCCCTGCGCCCCGCTAGTGGCCTGCTCGGTGCCCCCGTGCCCTGCCGGGGGCCTCCCCGGCCCCTGACTGCGGCCCGCCCGGCACACCTGCGCCCCGCTGGTGGCCTTCCCGGTGCCCCTGTGCCCTACCGGCGGCCTGCCCGGCCCTTGCCTGCGGCCCACCCGGCACCCCGACGCGCTACCCGGCGCAACCGCGGCCAGCCCCGGCCTGCCCGACCCCTGCTTGCGGCCTACCCGACACCCTGGTGTGATACCCGATGCACCTGCGCCCAGCCGGCGGCCTGTCCGGCCACTTCTGGAAACCTTCCTGGCACCCTAGCACCCTGTTGGGGCCCCAGCGCGCTCCCCGCACCCTCGCGCGCTGCCCCAGCACGCTGCCCGGCGCCCCGCCACCTTGCCCAGTGACCACGCGACCTACTCGGAGTCCCTCAGGCTAGATCGCGCCCTGCGCGGCCTACCTGCTGGTCTCCCGGCTTCCGACCTCTCAAGTCACGCCCATCACAGTGCTGGAGGAACTGGCCTCGGCTTTTGGGTGGATGCCACCTGTGTGGCGACATCCAGCCGAACTTCCCTCATAGTCCACAGGGTCGGGACCATTGGACCGGGTCGACACTTAGCGGGTAGACTCACCCAACAGGATGAGTCAGACCCAGCAAGTCGGACCAGGGCGACCCAAACCGGGTCGGCCCAGACTGGGTTGGGCCGAGTCGGTCCGACTGGGTCGGACCGGATCCAGACCCACTAATGAACCATTGCTTACTTTGACCATATCTTTGGCATCAGACGTATGTTTGACGAACCATTAGAGGAGCTGGTAATCTCATTATGAAACGGTCCCTTTAAAAATACCCCATGAGAGTTCAGGGTATAGTTGAGATATGGTCGTGTTGATTCGTACACGAAACCAACCGGGCCCCCTGGACTAAAAGAATAAAAACTCACAGACCAGGCATCTGATTGACACGCCGTCTGTTGCGTTGAGACCCCTATGATGTGGTGGTCCTTGTGATACTTCTACGTGAGACATCGTGAAACTTGGAGTATTGGCTTTTAGCTCATGGAGTGGACCCTCCCAGAGACGAGCGAGCAGACTATGACGACCTAGAAGCTGGGTGAGACCTGATGACTGCTTTTCTGATTCATTCGAGTGACATGACTCGCCTAGTGGGGAGCGCTACTATGTGAGGCGGTAGAACCATGGTGGAGGAGCACTACTGTGTGAGGCTGTAGACCCATGGCGGGGAGCGCTAATGTGTGAGGCAGCAGACTCGCGGTACTTGACAGGCAGAGTACCTCTGCAGTCTATGGTTAGTGAGTAACACCTCAGAGTCGCGAAAGGACTAATGTGCTTGACAGAGGAGGAGTTATCTAGTAGTTGTGGTTTTGTGAATAAAATCTTGGGTTGAGTAGAGTCAATGACCTTTGTGTTTTCCTCATGATTGAGATGGGTTACTTTATAACTAAGGTATATTTATGGACATATACCTAAGTAATGGTTATCCATTGATTTCATACTTTGTGGTTTATAAATGTTGGGTTTTGTGAGACATTTTGGGTCTCGGGGTCCCCACTGAGTATTGTTATACTCACCCCTACACGGGCTATGCCCGTACCTCATTGTGTTGGATGTAGGCGACGAACAACGCTGACCGAGGCAGAGTGTGCGAGGATTGGACGATGCCCAGAGGTGGACCTCACGACGAGACGGTATCCGAAGGAGACGGAAGGACATGGAGCACTGAGGAGGCTATCTATACCTACCATTCTGGTAGGAAACATGGTGGATAATCCAGGAGCTGCTAGACACCTTCCTGCTATTTGTCTTTTAGTTGTACCTATTTTTCCTTTCCTTGTACTTTACTGTTGGTCCTGTATCTCTGGCCTCTTTTACTTTCTAGTACATCTTTTGTTATACAATTTTTACTTATTTTTTTCTTCCGCATGTACTCTAGTTGTGCATGTTTGTGTTTTCTAAAGTCAATGCCTTCCCAGTTTTAGGGAATTGCGCCTTTGGTGCTAGTCGCCAGCCCCTGACCTATGGAATCCGGGCTTGGAGTATTCACGATACGAGCCCCGGGGGACGAGTCTTGACATAAGGAGACAAATATTTATTATTATATTAATTAAACATTAATATTTATACATTTTATTTTGTATGTTAAAATGAATTAATATGTATATATATACCTATATAATTAATATTTATTTAAATACCTGAGTGTGTTAAGAATGAAATATCTATTTATCTGTACATTCTAATATATGTGTATAAACACACACAAACAGACACACACACACACATGTGTACATATTTGTATATGTATATAGAAAATAATAATATACATTTCTACCTTTAAATATGTGTGTCTATATCAATATTATGTATATATAAATTTTGTAAATGTATTTTAATATATATATCGTTATCATTGAATTTAATATATAAATTTATTTATACTAAATATTTTAAATCAAATTAAAAATATTTCATATCAAATTATACAATTACATATAAATATATATAAATATAATTGTATATATATATATAAGTATTTATTTCATGTTTATACTTTATATCTCAATATATAAATATATTTTTAAAATGAATAAATTTTATTATATATTATAAATATATATGAATGTATATATGTACATATAAAGAGGTATATATAATGTCTATATATACATATGTGTCTATATTAAAAACTTATATATATTTAAATTATTTTTTAATATATATAAATGAATATTAATATATAATATTTTTAATTAAATATGAGTGTGTGTGTAATAGGAAATTATAAATATTTTCAAATTAATAGAAATATCATAAAATATAAAATAAGACAAGCTTTTCAGAGTGGTAAATGGTATCAACTCAAATAAGAGAGGTCATATGATCATTTCGGGAAGAAGCATTACATTGTGGGAGCATTATAGGGCTGAGGAGGGTGGGGGTGGATGATGTTCACTTATTAGGAATCGACTATAATAATTAAAAAATAATTAGTTTTAGTCAATAATTTAATTTCATTCGCATTGAGGGCCTTTTCAGGTTTATAGTTTTTCAAAATTAGTTTATTATTTATACATAACATCCCATGTTCAGAAAAATGTGGATATTACTAAAATAGTATCCATTTTTCACCAAAATTGAAATTTCTTTAAATAAAACATGATTACATATTTATGAAAAATCTTCATTACATTTAACATGACTTCATCATTTATTTAATCCTTAAATATACCCTATGAAAAACATTTCAAAACATAGGTTGAGCACAAAAATCTTAGTAATAGATATAAAAAAATGAAATAAACTATTAGTCCATAAATACTTTAAATCAATGATTTTCTTTCATAAAGTCATACTTGTCACCTATAAAACAACATATGTATATATTACATCATTAAATAATAATTCCTCGTAAATCTCTATAGAAAACATAAATAAAAATGTTTACTTTTTTATCAATTCCATATCACTCTTACAATAGCTTTCAAAAATACCCAAGGAGTATTCTTTATGGTTACATTAGAAGTACACAATGAGGTATATTCCCTAAATTTCATATGAAAAACCCTATCATTTAAATCCATCTCAATACCAAAAACATTAGAGAGCTACAATGGGCTTGATTTCCCTCAGTTTATAATGGTTCCACTAGTAATCATACACATTTCCCATGAACTAGGAAAACAATAAAAAGCATAAATCCATCATTAAATTACATTCTCGAGGAAAATAACACATCTAATTTTAAATAAGTTTTCTTTTTTACAAATATCATAATCATTAATGAAAATACTTGATTTTAAAAAAATTTAATCCAATAATGAATGAATAAAAACAATAAATAAACATGAAAGTGGGAAATATCATT
This sequence comes from Viscum album, assembly GCA_963277665.1. Classification (NCBI taxonomy): domain Eukaryota; kingdom Viridiplantae; phylum Streptophyta; class Magnoliopsida; order Santalales; family Viscaceae; genus Viscum; species Viscum album. The sequence goes on from OY728127.1 coordinate 2,024,068,431, forward strand.
TATGTCTTATATGATAAAAAATCACACCATTTGGATTCTGTAAAAATATTTGAATTAGGAACATTAAATGTGGGGATTAAAATAAAATCTATTACATTGAGTTTGACTCATCACGTACAACCTTTATAATCTGGAATAAAAAAGTTATGTAAATTATTAATTTTCTTGAGAATTTATTATATTTTATTATTCAATTTATATAACCTTTTATTTTTTAATAATAATTACATAATTGTTTATGTCTATGTCAAAAGTTTTTTTGATATTAAGTATTAGAGTCAAAAATGAATTTGGTATGATTTAAATAGTCAATTGTTTCATAAATCCATCAAATCCGGAATAATATTCATTATATTATTATCATTTATATATATAAATTTTACTTTTTAATAAAACCATTATGCATGGTTATGGAAATTGAACTACATTATATTCATGGAGACGGTAGGTCATACGTACGCACGAGTAACATTTTTATTTTTTAATGATATTTATGGAAAGAGTGTAATTATAATTTTATAAATATATAATTATAATAATATAATTAATATAATGTTAATCATTTATAGATATATATATATATATATATAATCCATGTGATATGGTTATGTAAAAAAGAATCACTTTGCTTTGTGGAGGAGATAGTTCACACATACGAATGAATAACATTATCCTTTTTTTATTAATGGAAATGGAAGAAATAAAATGACATATTATTATTTAATAATCAAAAAACATAATGAATATCATATAAAAACATTAAATCCATTACAATAACTATTTTTGAGAGATGATGGTGGAATGCGAATTATACCAGTTTGTAAGGTTTTAGTTCAATGTACACCCGAATGAATAATTATTTTATTGTTTAATGAATGTAAGGATTGGATATAGTGATGATATTATATTAATTAAATAAAAATATATTTATTTTAGTTTATTTATTATTTATTCTTGTTTAATGAATATTTTATGGAAGTGGAAGAAGGGTTAAAATATAATCACTTAGTTAAAAATAATACTTTTCTCCCAAAAATATACTTTGATTAATAGATTAACACCTCTAATAAGGGTTGTCTACTTAATATAAGGTATGTAAAATGTGTGTTTGGATAATAATATAGTATTTGGGAAGATATTGATTGAAAAAAAAATTAATGTGTATAAAAATGACCATAATAGGTGCTCATTTATAAGAGATGAGAGGGCCAGACATGGATTTAATCAAACTATTAAATTAATATAAATTAAAATTACATTCAAAATGTTTCAAAGTGACGTATTTCAAATATAGGAAGCATATGGGTCGTAATAAATTCCTCCAATTAAAATTATTATAATTAAGAAGAAATTTTAATCCTCGTCATTTTTATTTAACCATTATTTAAGATCTTTAATTGTTATAGGGATATCATGTGGAATACAATCTAAGTGGAAATATATTTATAATAAATTTAAAAACAACTAATAAATTTGTAATTTATTTAGTTTCCAGATATATCTAAATTTATTTACTGAATGTGAGATTTCTAAAAATTTATATCGTTTAATAAAATATGATTTATTTTAAAATATTAATAATCCCAATTTTGACACTATTCATTAAATTTATTTTTGAAAATATCAAAAAGAAGATAAATTCCAACCAATACATTAAACACATCAATAAAATTTCAAATTAATATAAAAAATTCACATAAGTCATTAATAATTTCATATAATATTTATTTTACTATTCTCAATATCATTTATTTGATATATCTATTAATTAAATTGTTATTGGATCATAACATTGTGATATTTTATTTAATTATTTGTAACAAAAAAAATTAAAAAAATAAAATTTCATTAATATGATTAACATTTTATATTTATATTCAAAATTCAAAGTTATAGATATCTTCTAAATTACCCAATATTAAAAATTATTCATTTGTTAAAAACAAAAGTATGTCCTAATTGAATTTTCATTTAATATAACTCTCTAAATTCCATAATCTCCTCTAAGTGGCTTCTAAATAATATAATATTGGCCAAAAGCAAATTTTATTTTCCAAAAAAACTCATCCAAAAAAATTACGACATGTTTTTGGGTAACTAAATAAAATGTATATTATTATTTTTATGATGATTTAACTGATTTTACTTTAATCGTGTTAATTAAAAATACTAAAGTTACAATTCATATTGTCTAAAAATAAATGGTAAATATATTCATTATTTATAACATGTGATTCAAAATATAGAATCCATTTTTCTAAATTCAATTAACCTAATTTTCATAAATTATTTATAAATTGATCTCATAGAAGGGCCGAAACAATGAGTTATTAAAGTAAAAATGTTCAAAATTTCACAAAGTTTCTCTATCCAATTGAAAAATGAAAATAATTCAAATTATCCACATTAGAAATATTGATTTATAATTTAATTATTTATAAAATCTAAACTGTCTCAAATATAATCTAACAATATAAACAAATTAGAGGAGAAAGATGTTTTCAATTAAAATACATTAGTTTTTAACTATTTAACAAAACATAAAACTTATCATAAAAATACCAAAAAATAATTCAATATAAATTTAATATTCTAATTTTAATAAAGGAGTTTAATTTTTCCAATATTATTCATACATGTGAATAAAAATATATTTAAATTATGAGCCACTTAAAATGGTTGTAAAATAATTTTTTTAGAAAAATACAATTATTAATCCTAAAAACTAGAAATATTCTTATATTATGAAAATAGAATCTAATGGATGAATGTTAAAAAATTATATAATAGTATAATTCTATTATATCATTAAATCACTCATTACATTTTCCCACTTTTTTAACGGTTTCGTTGAAATTTTAATAAATTATTATATAGGTTGTGATATTTTTACCTTATAGAATTTTTAGGTTCACATGTTTCACATAAATCATATGGTTGTTTCATAAAACCTTATCTTTATGAGTTATCTTATTTTATTATAGTTTCTTTTTTTAAAAAAATTACATGAACTTATAATTCCACAAAGTATGGATTCTCCTCCGATGTTTCAATGTTTCACTCTGACAATCCATCTGATTCAGGATGAAAATATTAACTTTAATTTAATTCAACACCAAATTACTTCTAAAGGCACTTCCAAAAGTTAGAAGTGAAGCTGGGATCATGAAAAGATTCAATTGGGTGAGGAACTCCATGTATCCTCACTATAATTTTAATATAAAATCGATAATGTTTATCTTGACGAATAATGCATTGAATATTTATAAAATGAGAAAATATAATTTGTCAGTTAATAGTAAAACAGATAACAATATTACCTCGATTAGTCTCAAGTAATCCAACTATGAAATAAATGGATATATTTTTCCATTTACACTATGGAACTAGAATATGAAAAACCATCCCCTTGGTCAACTATATTTCAACATTATCCTAACAACATGTCAAAACACATCAATGTAAAGTCTATAACATCTCTTTTCATTTCATCCCACCACTAATACTCTTTAAAGACTATATGTATCTTAGTGATACCATGATAAACTAAATATAGAGAACTATGAGATTCACATGATAACACTATCTTCAAATATGAATTACAAGGAACATATAATCTATTCCTAAATCAGAACATAGAATCATTATCAATGTTAAATTCATGAAAATTAATCTTCTTATATAATTCTACATTTTTCTATAACTCATTGTATTTCTTCTGTGTTTTTATAATACTCTTTATAAGAGGATATTATAATTAAACCTAAAACAAAATAGAGTAATTTCATACATAAAAAACATTTTATCCAAAATTCATCAAATATTTAACCAAAGGGTCATGTTCCAAACATAATTGTGTTATATTATCATTTATTTCATAACCAAATGCAACCAGGACATTGTTTTCATTTCCCTAATGGTAATGAATCATGAAATACTAATCTTGGATTAGATCTAGCTATCTTATATATCTCATGTTCAATTATTTATATGTGAATATATACATAAAGCATTTTTTATTGGTATATCTGTAACATTTTACTCCATACAACTGATCACTTAAAAAGTTTAATGAATATATAATTGTAGCTAATTATAAATCATGTGTATGGTAATTTAGAGAATTAGGATTCCACTGATTTGAAGCAAAAGAAATTAAAGGATCATTTTACATTAGGAAACAAAAAATTACATTCAATGAATATTCAATATAGAAGAAATATTCACCATTCCTGCAAGAAAATTCCATAACAAGATCACTCACTAATCCCCATTTTAATTTTGGGAAACAATTATCATATTCATTTGTGTAGATGAACATAAATCCTTTTCCATTTAACTTATTTAGAGGGTTATATTACCATAAAAGGTATTCAAAACCTTCTGGTAATATCCTACTATACCATGAAAGATATTAATCAAAGTTATATTTTTGGGTCTTGTACATTCATCAACAAAAATCATTTTTGCATGATCAATTGTTATGGAATATTTAGAAACAATGTGTACATAGAATGAATTTTCATGTAACCTATAGTGAAATATGATACATTTAGCATACAATTTCATTTATTTCAATGTCTATAAAAATAATATTAGATGTATACCATGATTTAGTTTTCTATTATAAATTATCAAAATTTCACAAGAAAACTCAACCAAAAATCTATCCATAAACTCATGAAGTATTCTAATCGTAAGATCAATGAATTAAATAGGTGAATTAGATAACCCAAACTATATAACTACAAGTTAAAAATTTATATATATTTTATGAATCATATAATTTAGAATTACATCATCCATTAACATCAACTGAGGTTACCCATACTACAAAACAAACCAACAAAATATATTATTCTCCCTGGAGCTGATCAAATAAATCATCAATATGAAGAAAATGACACTTTTCCTTAATAATTATGTTATTCATTACTATATAATCAATGAAATGTATTTTTGAATAAAATTTATTTTTAACAAACATGTAATGCGCACCAAATTCTGAATTTATAGGTCTGATGAAACCGTAATATAACAACTCATGTTACTACTTTTTAATTTATAGGTGTTATACTTGATCCATTAAATAAAGGGTTTTAGAAATTGGATTAGCATTCGAAAATTAGTCACATGTATATTCAACCTTTTAGTTAGGTATAATACCATGAATCTAATCATAAAAAAAATCCAAATACTCATTTACCATCAATGCCACCATAATCTAAAAGGTTCCTTTGTTTTCATAAATATGTGAAAGATAAAATTCATTTCATAATTTTTATATTTTATTGGATCAGTGATGTGTTATCAATGGTCTGTGTTCATTTTTTTACAGAAACTGAAACATTTTATAAATTGAACATTCATTAGATCTACATTCTGTCATAGCATGGTAAATATAATGGAAATCCATAACCAAAATAACATAAATCTCAACTAGTGGAAAATGAAAATAGCTTATAGGTTAATTAATTCCAGAAAATTCACAATAATATTCATAAAATTACTTTTTCCTTAATATTTTATGAAGGTGTTTTAACCACAAGAAATGGATTTATTTCATGAGGTGGAATTTCCAATTTAATATAAAATTTATTAGAAATTAATGAATGTGTAGACCATGAATCAAACAAAAAAATTTCATAATCTGAATAATCAAAAAAAATTTCAAATAGCACTTCATTTGATGTTCCAACATCTTCAAAAGTAGCTTCTACATATTTCACCACACCTTTCTCCTTCTTCTCTAGCTTCTTCCAATTATTTGCGTTCTTCATCAAATACTAGTTGGAAAACCAACCAATATAATTTCATTTGAAACATTTTATATACTATATATATAAATTTATATTACTACTATAAATATATTTTTAATTATATTTATGATCCATATACCCCATTTTAAAACAATAGAACAACATACCATATTTCAAAATAAAATTCCAAATGATTTTTTATACCATAATTTTCAAAAACAGAAACATAATTTTCATAACATCAAACCTAATGGATGAATTCTTTCCTTTTTCATTCCATTTAATTTCATTTTTTCTTATAGTTTTCAAAGAACACATGATCATCGAAAAACACTATTTCCACCTTCTCTATATATATAACAGAATATTTTCTTTTGAATTCATAAGAATCTAGTTCTATTTAATATTTTAGATTTAATCCTGAGTAAAAAAGACTGATTTTACAATCATGATCTTGGATTAAATTTGGATTATACCATTCCAATAAAGTGATTCTTTTTCATTTGTAGATAATAAATCATCCTCATGTTCCAATTCCCAAAAAACATTTCCTATCCAAATCAGAATCTCATCATAGAAATATTTCTGAATAAAAATAATTTTTAATTAATTCTATTACAATGAACCAATCTACTCATTGTCCATGATTTTCATTATCATTTTCCCCCATTGGTCATTTTTACATTCAAAAGGGTAAACTGAAGGACTAAAATTTTGTTTTTCTAAACCCCCCATGATATCATAAATCTTTTCTAGGAAACTAATCAAGTAGTGAACTAATGATCGATTAGAATATATACTAAAATATGGTGGATGTTGACGCATAAAATGCTCCACTAATAAAATATTTATAAATTGTGTATCTTGATGAACTCAGGAAATGATTCCATATTGATTATATATCCTCTTTCAGCTAATCCATCACATAAAGAAACTATTAAGTATCGATTCAACCCATCTCTGGATAATTATTTAGAAGGATTTTCTCCCCTTGATATCTTCGCACCATAGATATCATGTTTCCTCTATGTAAAACCATTATTAATACACATATCTTAAATGAAACAACATGGTATACATGAAAATGATATATCATTTTTACTTAACCATAAATTAAAAAACATTTATTGATATTATTTTAAAAATATCCTAACACCTAATGTTATGTAAACTGGCATATCATAGAAATAGTAAGGTCCCAACCATAAACACTACAAAATCCTGATTTTTAGTCCATATTTTAATTACTTTAACATTGATGATACTTTCAGGTTGAGTTTTTTAGAGTGTTAGACCATAATTTACACATAACATACCATATTCATACAATGTGTATACTACTAAAATAGTATAAATTTATTTCAAAATATAAATATTTTAAAATAAAACATGATATTTTTCTTCATGAAAATTATTCATAACAGTCAAATTGATTTCCTCCTTTCTATTACACAAACATATACCCTGTGAAAAATATTTTAAAATTTGTCTAGAGTAAAAAAAGCTCAGTTGGGGACATAATAAGAGAAATAAATAAACCACTTTTCCATGAATAATTTAATCCCATGAAAACATTTTCATAATGATATACTTTAAATCCACAAAACATGCACTCATTATCTTACCTCATGAAATAATAATTTCTTATAAATCACCACATACAACATTAATCATAAAGGTATATTATATAATTACTTTTATATTACTCTTATAGCTTCATTCACAGCTACAGAGTTAATAACCATAATGTTTTCATTTGAAATATCCACCGTAGTATATTCCCTTAATCTCTTAGGATAAACCCCACCGATTCACATTGTCTCACTACCAAATTAATTTGAGAGATATAATGGGATCACTCCCCCTTGTTTCATCATATAACCATTCATACTCATATAAAATTCCCAAGAACCAAAACATAAAAATAAAACATGAATCATTCAAAAAATAACATTCTTCAGGAAAATAACTTTTCCATTTTTAAATAGCTTTTCAGCTTAACCAAGTTGTGTGCTCATAAATTAAAACTCATTATTTAAAAAAAATTAATAATGTAATGGAACAATCAAGGATGAATTATACATGAAATTTGAAAAACTTTTTATTCCTTATATTTAAAAAAAATCATTTTTTTCTTTTTAAAAAATAGTTGGTGGATTAATATTAAAAGAGGTTTTATGGAAAATCACTCACATTTAGTCTATATCCTCACATTAAATAAATATATTCTACAATAAAAATACTAGGTGTGTCATTTACATTTATGAAAAAAAAATTAGTTTTATTATTATTTTTATATCACTTATTATCATGTTATAATAATTAATTAATTACTAATGTTCAAGTTGGACATTTTGCAGATATTTTTTACATGAGTCCAAAAGAAATTTCATGTGATGTCAACATTGAATGTGGTTATAATCTCATCATATTTGGAATAATATTCATGAAATGATTTTCATTTTTATAGATTAATTATAATTTTGAATCAAAACATTATGTATGGTTGTTAAAAATTAACTTTGTTATTATCATTTTTCCAGGAGGCTGTACGTATGTGTGAGTAAAATTCTAATTTTTCAATTATTTTAATTGAAATATGGTAAGTTTTATTTTACCTATACAAAATAATCATAATTTCATAAATATCATATTAACAATTAAATTATAATTCTATTTTTCATCCATGGGAATTAGTGACAACAAAAATCTCATCACTTCATGGAGGTGATTGTTCACTCTTACACACGAACAACTTTATAATATTTATGTGCAAGGAAAGGTAAGATGAAAAATTATTTTTTATTAATTTATAATTATAAATATATCAATAATTTCATATATAAACATTAATTCCACCATTATAACTAATCATGAATGAAGATGGTAGAAAATGAATTATATTGGTTCATTAGGTGGTAGTATGCCATACATCTGAATGAATAATTCTTTTCCCATTTAAAGAAAGTGTAGATAAATTTATTTAATTATAATAACATAATAATATCTAAGTATGTTAAGGATAATATAGTTATTATTTAATCATGGTTGAATAATTTGTGAAGGATGTGGAAGAAGAAATAATATAATCTAACATAATTAAAAACGATACATCATCTTTTTATGCTCATCTTTGATTAACACATTAAATGATCTAATAATAGTGTTATTACTATAATAAGTCCTCCAAAATGTGGATAGTGATTCCATTAAGGGATATTGGTTGATACTTTCTAATCCAAATAGTTTTTATGTTTATCTAAAATATAAATAGAGGTTCACATCGATAAGATAAGAGATGGAAAATATTGGATTTCATCAAAATATTAAATTAATATAAATTAATTTTCTATTCAAAATGGGTTGAATGTTATTTTTTAAAATATTGGACAAGGATGGGTATAAATACATTAATCCAATAAAAACTATAAATGTTTTGAATGTTTTCTAATCCATCTATTTTTATTTTAACCCTTATTTAACCTCTTTAATTAATACTGTGATATAATGTAATTTACGCATAAAAAACTAGTATAAATAAAATAAAATAAAATGCCAAAAATGACAAGTATTAAATTTTAATACTTATCCATAAAAATTTATAAATTTTTATTTTTATAAATATAATATCATTTATTAAAATATTATTTATTTTAGAATATCAATAATGTCAATATTGACACTATTCATTACTTGCATGTATACAAATATCATAAAATCATTATAAATTAGATCCAATACTTATAAAACATTACTAAAATGTAAAATTAATCTAAAAAATTTATGCATGACATTATTCATCTATATATTTATATTTATTTTTTATTTTTAATATCATTTAATTGTTATTTTGATTAATTAAATAATTAATGCATCCTCTTAGTATAATCCTTTATTTTATTTATTTCTTCAAAAAAAATTTAAAAAACTAATGGTGATGATAAAAATGTACCTTCCCAAACACTATTTATAGTTGAATATATCTTCTAAATATCCTAATATTAATACAGTTTCAACTGTTAATAACCAAATTATGAGATAATTGATTTTTATTGAATATAATACTATAAATGTTATACTCTCATCCAAGTGGCATGAAAAGGTAATAATTTTGTCGTATGTATGATTTTGGTCAAAAAATCATCCAATGAAATTAGGACATGTGTTAGTGTAATTAAATAGCATTTATAATATTATTTTTACCCGTAATTCCTTGATTTACCATTAACCATTTTAAAAAAATACTATGCCATTATTCATATTGTCAAAAAAGGAAACTATTTTAATAATTTGTACATTATAATTCCAAATAAGTAATAAATAATTTCAAATCAAATTCACATATCTTTCAGAAATTAATTTAAAATTAATCATTCAGATTTGATGAAACAATATGTTTTTAAAGTAAATTTTTTTAAAAGATCACATAGTTTTTGTATCAAATATAAATATGAAATCGATCCATATTTACAAAATTTCATATATATTGATGAATAATTTAACTATTTATATCATAAAAATAGTATCAAAATATAACCTATCAATATAAATAAAATCTATGAAAAAATTGTTTTCATTTAATTTACATTATTTTTTCCACGATTCCTGAAAACATGAATCTTTTCAGAAGCATAACAAAAAATAAACCGAAATTAATTTTTATATTATTCATTCAAATAAGAAGAATATTTTATCTAATATAATATATTAGTGTTACACAAAATATATTTAAATCATGTTCCCCATCAAAATGAGGTAAAACTTATTTTTTGAAAAAAAAAATTTAAATATAAACAAGATTTAATTTTATATTATTACTATAAAATCAATTTGATGAATTTAAAGAAATCTATAAAATAGTTTAATATTTTCATATCAATACCTATAGTTTTACATATCTATCATTTAGGGAAGTTTTGGGGTTGTGTAATAGCAGTTGGGGTGTGAAAAACACTGTGAAAGGGGGGTTGTGAGTACTGAGATTGGGGGTGTTATAGAGTTTCATACCAAATTAATTTTTTGGAAACATTTTTCAATGAAAAAAAGAACTTATAAATAGAAACATAATAATTAATTTTTTTTTAAAAAAACTATTAAATCCACACTTATCATCCCTGAAAAATGAAATATTTATCATTGCTCAAAAATAAACTAATAATGGGTGCCTTTATTAGTGATTTTTTAATCCATGGTAAATCAACCATTTATCAACACATTTTGTTACAACTGAAAAAATTAAACTCTTATCATGACTCAAATTATCATTGATTTTTTACTACTAGTAAACTACTTTTCATAACTATTAAAAGGTGGATCTAAATTAGTAATTTTTTCATATTTTAGTTTTATCCCCATTTTTTCATATAAGATAAATTTTAATGAAAAATAGTTACAATTTTTATTATTATTTAACTAAAATAATATCTATAATTTTCCTAAAAAATGTCCCAAATGTTCCATAAACCATATATTAGATTTTTATGGTCGATCCCCTCCTATACTATAAGTTAATTATACGTTTATTTTTTTTAATTCTTATCACATTATTGTTTCCTTAATTCCCCAATTAACTCCTACTTAATTGAGAAGTATTTACTATGGTTGTTACTCATAATGATCAAAAACTAGAAGGCACATATTTAAATAATTTGAAAATATTGATTTCAAATATTTTATCCATTATTCTAGAATCATTTCTAATTATTTGTAAAAATAAATTTTATTTGTGTGCGTAAAATGCAATGAAACATATTTATAAAAATATTGTTTTAATCCCTAAAATGAACTTATAAAAAAATATGGTATAATGATTAAAAAAATTAACTATTTATATTTTATCTATTAAACTAATAATAATGTTACATTGAGATTAACTTAACAGAATATGAAGATTTTAAATTAATATTATTTATATTTTTACAAAAAATGATTATCTTTCACCATTCAATGAAAATTCCATTTTTTTAGAAAGATTCCAGAAATTCACATTATTCATATTTTTATATTAGGATTTGAAACATTATATCCATATTTAAGTATATAATATCTAAAATTTCATAAAATTATTTCTATAAATTTCTCACAATAAGAAATTAATATTATTTCTTGATGAAAACATAATTTCCAAGCATAAAATAACTTTACTAATAAATTAAATATAATTTACATAGAATCTGTCATTACATTTTTATTGATTAGTACCTTAATATATTTCATGACATGGTTACTTATGTTCATTCCATTAAATAAAATTACAATGTTATAACATTCATATTTTAATAATATTATTTCATCGTTTATTTTTGTTCGATGTTTCAAGTAGTATGCATTATCATACATGGTGTTTTAAAAATATATTGAGATAAAAAAACAATAATACTTCTATGTCAATAATATAATCCCCATAATTACATATTCATGGTGGGTTCTATCCTCATAAATCCATATTCCATATAAAATCACACAAAACTCATAGGGCCATATTCCCTTAGAGACCAAACACGTAGGGTCAGCCGTGCATATATCCCAGACTAGCCATTATAATGAATCTATTAACTACTCATAATTACTACCAGAAATTAAATTTCATGTATTAGAACTTATCATGTGAAATTTAAATTTTTTACATATCCATTTATGTAGAATTGAATGATGAGGCTTTATATTCCATTAATAAGGATTGTAAGAAATCTCATCACAAGCTTGATCCCGAAATTAAATCCTCCAAAAAATTCCTTGAGGATGATAAAATATAAAAATAAATTATATCAACATTTAGAGTATAGTTACTTAAGACATGAAATCCATAATTAATAATGAAGCAAGATGGATAACCTCTGATACATACAGATCATTCTATTGATGGAGAACTGATAATTCATATATACGTCCATGTAATCATGATTCATCAAATATATATATATAAATTCATATTGACATATATAAATAACTAATTTTCTATATGTGGGTATATAATTTTATACTAAGCATTGGGTTGGATTCATGAACATCAAAAAAATTGTGTAAGCCCTGTGGTATTCAATAATTCCTCCAAAAGGGTATGATTAACCCAACCTCCCATCATATTAACTAGTGTTTTTTTAAAATTTACATTGTGAGGAGACTAAAATGAAAAAATACCATTGGAATGTGGGTATATAGCTTGAATTGATTTGTGAGTGATTGGGTGATTCTAGTTCCAGGAATAGACAACATTAGAAAACTATTAAAATTTGATTAATTATCCATACTGAAACCCGCATTCCTCTGTTTAAAGTAGAGATAGAAATTATATCTATATCATATAGAAGGATAAAAACATAAAATTACACAAGGGAATAATAGACACATTCTTAGACTAATATAGTCATATTTGAAATGATATAACACAATGAAAAGAATGTTAGTCTAGAGTAAACATACCTAGAGACTCATATCACATTTTTAATCCTCTAACATCATGAATAGTAAAAATATATTAATTAATTTCATGATTTAGAACCATTTTATGGGTTTTTATTAATATTATTCTCATTAATTATTGTAATATCAAGAATAATAAATTTTTTGGAATATTATTTAATGCATGGTCCTTTTGTGGGCTTTTAGATCACAATTCGAAGATAGGTTTAGTATAATGGTAATTATATAGTCTTAATATAATGTGGATAAATACGATCCAACCTATCCAAGGTATATGTTTTATATCATTTCAGAATAAAATTAGTCCAACTGTATTTGTAATAGTAATAATGTATTTTATTTAAATGATTGAAAATGAGTTCAAATGTTTATATTAATATCATAGTTATCAAGACTTATTTTCACTCTAAAATCATAAATAATATATTATATTATTAACAATGTAATACTCAATCATGAGATATGTTTCATATAAAAAAACTATGAATTTATTGAGTGAAAACATGAAAAAATATCATTTACATTGTTTGTGAAAAAAACAACTATAAGTGAATAATGTTTACTATAAGATTTAAAAAAACTTGTTTATAATTTATTTTAATAACAATATCTGAAAATAATTTATGTTCTCTTTTCATGTTAAATTTGTTCATATTGTACGTAATTTATGTGGTATGATGGGAAATTTAATGAAAAATCATTGATATTTTCACACTTATTTCAATATAGTAATTTTTTATACATGAGGTTTGATTTGTTAAAATGAGTTATATATAATTAATAATGGATTCAATTATGTTATTAACATGTAGATAAAATAATTTAATAAAATATCATTAGATTTAAAATATTTTTAGGCAATAATAATATTAAATACGAAATTAAATGTGTGACATGGGAACTCTTACCAGGATTGTTTTGTGATATCATCTAAATCGAGTATAATGATTTTAGGGGAGGGAATGTTGGCTAGAAAATAACTATAGAAATATTGAAATGGATGTGTATATAGAAATTTTAGTTGATTATTGAATGTAAACCCAACATGATGTTTGTTTTAGAATGGTTATAATGAGTTCCCCTTTATAGACAATACATGAATTAGTTTTTAAACAAACTTATTCTTTTAGTCTAAATAATGTAATTTTCAATCTGGGAGTTCATCAAAAATTTAAAATGGAAGTTATAGTGAAGGATTACTCATCCACATATGATTGAAGATATTTTTTCAGGATTATTTAGAATTTTATTTATAAAATACCACATTTATAATAGTTTTCATAGCCATTTCATAATTTGTTTTAAAAATATATCAATTTTTTTTATAATATTTTTTGAAAACATATATCAATTAATTAATATCATATATAACCATTTTTTGAGAAAATAGAAATCATTTAAAATGTTATCTTGAATTAACCAATTTTTGGGATTTCAAAAGCTTTTCATGCACTACATTGACATCCAAAAGTATTTTCATATTTTCACAACATAAAAATAATTTTAAACTGGTTTAAAAAAATATGATATGACCTTTATCATATCATGTTATCTTTTTTTCACTTTTGTCTTTATTTCTTATTTCAATTAAAATATAATATAAATAGGAATTTTAATCCCAATGAAACCTAAATTATTGTTTCGAAATGAAGTTTGAGTGTTTTAATAGATCACCAAAAAATTAAAATCCTTATCTTGAAATTGAAAATTAATATAATATCTATCTTAATAATTTTAAAATTTACCACATGTTTAAGTAATGATTCATATAATTATTTATAAAAATATAATAATAACAAGTTGAATTTCTCTAGTACACAAATTCATATCTCAAATGGAGTGTACGTGTATTGACCAAACTCTATCAATATTGAATTTGGCACGACCCATCCTTGGGGCACGTGCCACGACTACCCCAGGCTCGCCTTCCATAGGCTAGGGACAGGCGACTAGCACCAAAGGTGAATTCCTGATAAAAGGGAAGGAATTTCCATTAAACCTGTAACTCACACAGTCTGAACACAAGCAGTAGAAGCAGCAAGTACTCATATAGAAAAGAAATATCTGCTGAAAGTAAGTTGTCCAGTATAGAAACCCAACTGAAAAACAAGTACAAGTACAAATAAAAAGGAACAAACAGATCCTGGATCGTCCACCCGGGAATCCTACCTGAAGGGTAGGTACAGATCTCGATCAACTCTTCCCTAAGTTGTGTCCCTTATAGTCCAACTCCGAGCGGCATCCCGTCCATCACACTCAACCTCGATCACTACTGACCATTGTCTGTATAGAACACAACAAGGCGCAGGCGAATCCCATGCAGGGGTGAGTATAACAATGCTCATTAGGGGACCCCAAGACCCCCAAAGGTCTCCCATAATCTACTAATTATAACCCCTAGTAGTAAGATACAATCATGAAGTATCAACCATCCCTACTTAGGTATATTCCCAAACAAATACCTATGTTACCAATCATAGTCTGGCTCTAACTCTCGAGCCCAAGCCCAACCCATTCATCATAGGAAGTAAAGTCAATCATCTCAATGATAACAACTGAAAGACAAGACTCAGATCACACATTTATACAACTCATGAATAGGGGTAGAGATGATTAGATGTATCCTCTGAATCATCTCCTCTCTCAAACCCACATAGGATCCTGGAACAGTATCAGCACTGTCAAACCCATGAAGGATCCCGGTACAGAAGTCATCACTATCGAACCCACAGAGGATCCTAGTATAGAAGTCATCACTGTAGAACCCATGGAGGATCCTAGTACAGTATCTTCATTGTCAAACCCATGGAGGATTCTGGTATAGTATAAAGTCCACTTATGATCCTATCATCTCAGTCACAGCCATCCCTAGGATTCCCGCACACAGCACACTCGATTCTAGGAGGGTCCGCTCCTAAAGCCAAGTTTTGATACATCAACTACCACAAAGTCTTGAGTTGATGTATTTCGTAGTTTCATCTCATCATAAAAAACCCATCGTGTCAGATGGCACGTCAATCGGTAGCCCGGTCCGTGAGTTATTGGCATTTCCGTTCCAGGGGACCGGTTGGTTTTTAGGCTCAAACCAACCCGGCCATACCCCAACCGCATCCAAACCTCAGGTGGAGTATTCCAAAATAATAATCTCTCTCCAAGCCTTCCATCTCCATAAGAGGTTCGTTAAATGGACACCAGTAGCCCAAGAAGAGGGTGAAAAGGTGTAAACTTGTCAAACGGGTCCGGGTCCAGTCTGACCCAGTCGGACCGGCCCTGCCCGACCCAGTCTATTCCGGGGTCTGACCTGGTCCATTGTCCCGAATCGGTCCAAGGAAATGGCCTGAGCCGAGGGAACGGCCTGGCCTGAAGAGGCGGCTCGGCCCAAGGGCGGCCCGAACGAAGGCGGCCCGGCCGAAGGTGGCCCGACCTAGGGGTAGGCCAGCCGAGGGCGGCCTGACCGTGGGCAGCCCGGACGTGGGTGGCTCGATCGAGGGCAGCCCGGTCATCTTCCTGGCCCACGTGGCTGGAGGCTAGACTGTGTGGCTAGCAGCGGGCCCGTGTGGCCGGCTGGCCGCGCATGGGGAAGTTACACCCCCTGCCTTCCGAAACGGTCGGTGCATGGTGTGCTGGCCTGGTAACCGCGGGACCGGAAGGGTCCCGCCTGTAGCGCACTCTGGAAGCTGGCTCAGCCAGCCTCCTTGGTTCCTCCACCGCTGTGCGACAGCACTATGCCACCTCTACCGCGACCCGACCTATTCACGGCCTCAAGCTCCTCCGCACGACACGACAGCGTCGTGCCACTTCCATCCGTCGCGGCCCTCCTAGACGTTGTTCCTCTCCAGCGCGGTGCGACGACACCACGCCCTTTTGACTTCGCTGTGGCCTGCCTAGCCATGTCCCAGTTCTTTTCATGGCATGCCGGCGCCGCGCCCTTCCGGCAGTTCGACAGCCCTTGCGCCACTGGCTTCTTCTGCGGTCCGCCTCCATCATCACCAAAAGAATAACTAAAGGGGGGTCAGGCCGTGTTTGTGCGGTCTGAAACCTCATCATCAAGGCGATAACATTTGACATAACAATCTAGAAATTTGAACAATGATGAATGGAGGTTTAATCAAATATTTAAAATAACTCAAATCCCCCTACATTGATTCAATGAATGTTGATGAAGTCGCGGAAAAAGGGTGGACGTCGATTTGTTGACATCAGGAAGCATCTGAGGATGAAGCGTTGTCGGCATTCATCACGGGCGACTCCTTCTCTTTTGGGTTAGTCAAAGATCTAAGGAGAATTTCTTCATTCTTCGGTTGTTCTTCATTGGAAGGATGAATCTCTCCTCTTTCAAGCTTTTCCAAAAGATTATGCCAACCACAAAAGTAAAAAAGCATGATCTTCATTAATTCATTCGCATAACAACACAATTTTTTGTTTAATTAATTGAGGAAAATCATTTAATTAATGCTAAGGAATGGTTCAAATTTAGAATTTCGAGGAGCTGAAAAGTTCCAATTAATGAGGATAGGTGTCAAATTAATAATAGTGAGTTAATTAGGGGATTAAGCTCATGGGGGACCCACCTAATAATATCCTCCCAAGGGAGGTTATGTGCCGGTCGGCCCCAGAACCTTAACCTCTCAAGAGAGGTTAGGGTGTCGTCCCCCCCCCCACCAACCTCTACTTGGAGGATTAAACCGCCACAAAAATAAAAATATGTTACACTCATTTTTATTTAATTTTATTTAGAATCCCAAAAAATTAACATCCATTCTCATTAAAACCAAACTACGATGAAGGTCTCACCAAGAAATCACCGATGCTATGAGTTCAACGGTGCCCTAATATTTCAATTCCAAATACCGGTTCAAAAGATATGAAATCTTGCTCCTACGTTTACTGAATGTACCTGAACAAAACTTCAGAAATTGATTCTGGGCACACCAGGCCTCGGAATCAATCGCAGTCAAAAACTGTGGACTCGTAAAATGCCCATGTATTTTAGAAAATTATGTAAACTTTCCGGGTCTATACAGAATTATCAATTAAATTTATAAAATATTTTTTCTCAATTAATTATTATTAATTTTTCCTATATTTTTTTCTTATTTTATAACAATATTAAATATATTAAATAATGAGTTTTAAATATAAATTTTAATTTGATGTATAATTCTTTTTCAAGGAATTCGTTAAAATTACTCAACATTTAATTAAATTTTGCAAGAAATTTTAACATCAAACAAAATTATTATTTATATAATAAATTATACAATATTTTTTATTTTTTATTTTTTGAAATTCATTATTAAAATTTATATGTAATAAAAATAAGTTTTAAAATAGGCTCTTACTTTTTAATGAATTATATTTCAATTATATCATAAAAAATTACACCACATGAAATTGAAATATTGAATTTCAAAATAATTCCATTAATATCTTAAAATCATAAAAAATGATATAAATGTCAATCATTAGTTTTTACCATAATTTATAATTAATTTTTTTATTATTATACATAAGAATTATTATTTAAACTTGTAATGAATAGGGTAATTATCACGAGTGAATACTGTGGTCCTATTTCTCATGAAAGAAGTTTTATCCTAAAACCATTTACACATAGGTGATGAGGTATATTTGTGTGTAAAGTGTTTAACTACCAAATGTGTTTCCATTTTTATTGGATATATAATTTTTAAAAATTATTCACATAAGGATTTACAATAAAAAACCCTCATATTTAAATATTCCAATTTATACCAATTGATGACCCCAATATATATATATATAAATTACTATATTTTTGTTATTATAATTATTATAATAATTATTGTTCTATGTATATGGGGCCTATGCTGAAATGAAACCATAATTATTTCTATAGGAAAATACCACATATTCGTATAGCCTATGGAAATATGGACCATGGTGGTTGGTTGAGGCTGTGTGGAACTACTGCTAAGGAGAATGTGTAACATAGTGGTAAGTTTTGGAAAATTGTATATAATGACACAATGTCGGTTTCCTATAGCTATTGATATCTCCCATGAAAATGTAAAAACTATGGTTATGACTCTAATGGAAGTAGTTCCAATCATATGGAAACACTTATTCATACCTTTATGTTTTCATTTCTAGGTTCATCCCTCATGGACCAACCAATAATGACAATGGTGACCATGGTTGTAGGTTCATGACTAAGTGTAACAAAAACTACATGTAACATCACTCATAGATGTTTGTACACATGGGAAGGATATATAGATATATACAATGGAAGATATAGTTTTATTCCATTCCCATTATCTTAGAATTTATGATGGATGATTCCCACATCTCATAGCATCTATGGGACACATCACTCATGAAAATACATTGTTCCGGCATCGGTCAATCTCCAATGTCAACATGTAATATGGATATATGGAATTTAATGATTCCTTAGGGTCATATATGTTATTTTATTATGGATATATCTAGAACTACAACTGTTGTAAAAGTATGTGATATTATTGGTTATTATATTATTATGGAATTTCCAATTTTCATCCTAGAAAAGAAGATTCTTTCAGAATCACAATTCATATCAAAGTTATATGGATTTGAAGAATTTAAAGGGATGTTTTTTATATGGATAATGTTATGGTATGTGATTTAGGTCCTTTGAGGAACATTGGAGTAGGGATAGGGTAACCCCCATGGTTGGTTTATGTTTTTAGTGTCCAATCACGTAAAACTGTGATGGAATCCCAATGAATGCATTCAATTGTGTGTTAAAAGTAGTTTAATATGGGTAATAAAAACACATAAGGATATGTATAAACCTTGAGGAAAAGTCCATTTATGGTAAAGTGGAATTTGACAATATCCCTTAGGGGTTAGGTCATAATGGGGATTGGTAAGTGGTGATTTCGTCTTCTTGGTGTAGTCTCACTATGACCAATGGTGTTCACACAAGACAAAGATTGGTACGGGTATCAAGAACTCTCAATAGGGGTGGTTTAATTGTGACTTAGAATTTTTATTCCTTGACCCATAATTTTTTATGTTTTTACTAATATTTATATACATATAAATTATTGTTCACCCTTATTTGGTTTTTGATCAAAGAACTGCATATGGAGAGCCATTTTATTTGAATCACCCCACATTCTCTCACCTATTGTTCCCCATTGAGAAGTGTAATTTTTTCTATAGAAATTTCATGGATATTTTAGGCAAATATTTCTATCAATGTTCAGTATTTATATTTTCTAGTCTATCATATGACATGTTTTGATTCTGTTATATAGTTAGTCATCGATTCCATTTAAGAACCATGGAATCAGGCTGATACAATATGAATTTTTTAATCTATGGTAACATGATGCCTTAAATTTTTGTTCACATTCTATTACTCTCTATTATTTGATGTAAATTTATCAGAATCTATTTATCTTCTGTCTAATTAAATTAAAAAAATTGTAATTAATAATATATTATATGATTTTTTTTCATCAAAATTGTGACTAAATCTATATGTGGTATGATAACATGTTTTTGAATGTGTTTATAATGATTTAGGGATACATGATGTGTTTTTATGAAACTAATGATTTTATAATTAAATTGTATAATTCCTAATAAAATTATAGAATATATTAGGAATTTATTTCGTTCATTTATTGGATTAATTTTTTTTGGAATATTGTCTGGAGTGATGGTATTAGATTTTCAATTTAATTGGAGAGGTTGACTATGTTTATTTAAATTTATGAATATATATATGAGGTTGGTGGTTTTTGAACATTCCCTTATTTTTAATAAATTTGGTTATTTTCATCTGATAATATTTCTCAGAACTGATGGTTTATTTTAATTAAATAGAGTTCAATTTGTTTTATAAATTCATAAGTAATGAAAAAAATGCTCAAAGGTCATGATGTACCCTTGAGTACAATCTTCATTACTCATCTATCTACAGTTGTGGAATTGGATAAAAATTTCAATAGTGGTACATTGTATACACAATGATTTGATGGATTAGATCCATATTATTGAATAAGTATCCCCGATGATTGTGTAGAAAATTGATTCACTCATTGAATTTGTCACAATATATGTGAAGATGCATATTTGATTGATAGGTGGAACAATTTATGTCCTAAATATTGAGATGTTTTGTCTGTCTCCTAGGTTATTTTTAAATGGAATAGTGGAAATGTATGATAGGTTTACAACTATAAGGGAAATATGGATGATTGTAAATATATTTCATTAGGTTTACCATCTTCTTATGGATGTATTATGTCCTTAGAATATTCCTTGATTCGGATATGTCCACTATGACAAGATGAGGTGTGAGGAAGAGTTTTTCCTCTATATAATGTTTTTGAGAGATCTTTTGTGGGTGATGTAGGATTAGACACGAATGTGTTTCATGGGAATTGATAGAAATATTAGAATTATGATTCTAGGAGGCATAGATATTGTTATTTCAAGATGGTCCCTTATTTAAAAAACTAGGATCGAATGTAGAATCTTGATGAATAGGGAACTCAAACTTGAGGATAGGGTTATAAATTGGATTAAGGATAACAAAAATTGTTGGGAGTTGAATATGTCTTGGATCCAGTGAGTGTAGAATGGTTTGGGCATGAAGGATCCCTGTTGATGTTTTAGTGGGAATGAATATTTTATTTATGGTATTATAATAATGTGTTTTTCAGACAAAACATGTCTTATGGTAACCTATTATTTGGCTAGATAGATGAGTCTATATGCATCGAGGTGTGGTTAAAACATGAGAGGCGAGTATAAATTATATGATTTATAGTATAATATACAGAACATATTCCATGACAAGGATAGTTAGAAACCCATGTGATATGTGAAATGAGGTTATTGGGACATATTACACCCTATGTGTCTATGGATATGTGTTTTTGTGATACAGTATCCTATAGTGGGTATGACAATTGGGATTATGTTATATTTCTATAATCATGACAATATAAATTATCCGGATTATAAACATAGAATAAATTTTTCCAATTTCAAATAGTATATGAGAAAGAGATTACTTTAATATCAATCCCATAGACTGAATGATAGTATGGGTTTTAAATGTAATAATGTTATATTGTTTGCTAATTTTTTACATCTGAATTCAATGGGAAAATTTTGAAATGAAATAAATTGGTTTAACTAATATAAAATTTATATAATTATACAATAAAAAATTATAATAGTTATTTAAATATTTAATTAAATTTTATGGAAATGTAGTTTTAAACTAAAATTATGTATTAATCACTATTCATCAAAATATGGAAGTTCTTAGAAAAATTAAAAAAATATCCCAAAATAAATTTTGATATTTTTTTTAAAAATGTTTTTTATTTTTCATATAAATATTACACAAGTGTCAAAATTATATTTTAATGTAATTATTCCATTAAAAGGTGGAATACTGCTATATTAAATAATAATACTAACAATATGTTATTATTCAGTGTAACTCTGTTTTCCATGCAATGAATGATTTCAATGAAAATAATTTTTTCATGTAAGGTACATTAAGGGTCGTATATTCCCATTTATGGTAAAATTAATACCTAATTATTAAATATTAATAAATATTAAAAATAATTATTCTATCATTACATGTGATCATACTTTACATTTAAGAGTTATTCCAATTTCATTTGGAAAAAAATGAATGAGTAATATGGAATAAATTTAATATTTTATTAAAACTAATTTTAGGGATACCAAGCCATTTAATTACATGTTATCTAAGTTACATGCTCAAAAAAATTTCTAAACTAATTTCAATATCATACAAGGAAAAAGGGACTCTATATAATTATCCACTTAAATATTTTCATCCCAGAAGAGAAACAATAAACAAAAATCACATCATAATGATATCGTATATGTATCTACCTTTCCTAGTATCACTCTTTTATGCTCTCATTCTTCCATAACAAATGAAACAAGGGGATGTTCCATCCACATAGTTTCATTTTCTATAGATCCTGAATCTCCATCTTGTTCAGCACAAAGATCACTCAGGCCTCGATGACCATATAACCACAGTAAATGACTAACATGGGATCATGAATGTATCTACACAACTACAAACCATGGAACAAATAATTCACCTACTCAAACTATTTGGGTTTGGTGAGGAGTTTGGAAAAGATTCCAACCCTCTATAGGATATCAAAAAGGATGATGAACCTAAAGTATTACTTTCTCCCAGACTGAATATCTATAATTATCATTATGGGGGAGACTCTCAAGATAATATGGTCTTTCTAATTGTGCATTAAGGTCCTATGATTTGATCATCATAATAGTAATTCGATTACATGGGTATCCTCATTCATTCACAGATGACACAGACTATCTCTAGAACCACAAGAGATTCCTTGCGAATTTCTTTACCCCACAAGGGTGACCTATAGGTTCTCCCATGTAGGGCCTCTAAAGGGTTCCTTCTGATAGTAAAATGGAATCTATTATTTTTTGAAAAATCATCCAATGTAATTTGATCCTTCAATATCTATCCAATGTCTAACACAGAATACCTCAGTATATCCTCTATCACAAAGACAATGCATTCAGCCTTCTCATACGTCTAGGGGTGGACGTATGTACTTATCGTCATTTGGTTCTTGAATGCATCAATAAAGACTCTCCCAAAATGTGACATAAATTTCATATCCTAGTCAGATACAATTGAATAGGGAACCCCATGATCAAGAACAATCTTCAATATATATATTTTCCAAAAACATTTTATTGAACTCTACAACCGGATAGTAAGGAAGTGAACCATCATCAAGAGTTGGTCAACTTTAAACCATAGGGAATCATGTACTCTCACAATCCTTAAAATCTTTATCATGATTTATAGGGATATTCTATGAGTTTTACATTCTAGAATCTCAAGGTGCGGTTTTTGACATGTTGTAATATGGTGCACATCCTTCACCTGCTGATAGGTTAGGGCCTATGAGATAAACCCATTAGGCTCCATCTCTTATAGGACCACCAAATCTACCTATGATGGTCTCAATAAATCACCACCATACGAGGACGTCTATCCAAATTACATGTAAAGACTTGAAAATTTCAAAGAAATTTTTTTATTAATTTCTTTGGAATTTTACAACTGCGCAGTTTTAGACAGCACCTTATTCCGAGGCCCGATGTGCCCAGAATCAATTTCTGAAGTTTATCTCAGGTACGTTCAGTAAACGAATGAGTGAGTTTTTCTATATTTTGAACCGTTGCTCGGAATTGAAAGACGAGGGCACCAATGGACTCGCAACGCTGGTAATTTCTTAAGGGGACCTTTATCGCAATTGTGTTTTTGCGGGTGGAGAAGTTAAAAAAATTGTGGATTAAATTAGGAATGAATAAAATTGTGAAAGAATTTTATTTTTATGTCTAAGGTGGTTTTATCCTATATGGGGGAGTTGGGGAGGCACCTAACTACCCATGTGAGGATAAATGTGAGGATAAATGTGAGGTGGGGTGCACACGAGCCCCAACCTTTCACATTCACATAACTCACTTTAACTCTCATAAAATCCCACCATTAATTATGAAACCCATCCAATTCCTTATTAAATTTTCCAACCTACATTTAATAAATTAAGACGATTATTATTTCAAAATTTCAATGGATTGTCATGTTCAATTAAAATAAGGTGGAAGCTTATTTTAATTTGGTTGGTACTTGTGTTGGGAAATATTTTGGATAGAAATCTCCAAAGCCTTGAAGAACTTCTTCCTCCCGTGAAGAACGGTGTCTCTTCTTAGAAGAATACCAAGGTTCCATCTACTCTGATGAGACAATGACGAACGATCTAGGATTGGTAGTGTGGTGTGGGCGAAACGAACTACGTTGACTCCGAAGACTTCCTCGCGTGAAATCTGACGAATGACAAACATCATGAGGTAGGGGTTATCTTCGTTCAAGTTTTATTTGTCGATATTCATTGCTTAAATATGGGCCGCTTATTATCGTCATAACGAGAGGAGATTGGACCGCACAAACACAGCCGATCCACCTCCCCTTTTTATTGTTGATCATCGTTGACGTTTGAGGCGAAGGTGGCGCGGTTTTGTTGCACCGCATAGGGACGAAGAGGATCGCGGCCGGAGCGGGCCGTGGTGATGGTGTGTGGCACCATCGCGCCGCACCAATGAGGCCGAAGGAACAGCTGCCGGAGTGGGCCGCGGCGGTGGGGCACGGCACCGTCGCGCCGCATCAGTCGGACAAGAGCCACAGCAGTCTTCAAAGGGGTAGCCGGCTGACCCAGCCGCTAGCGGCACCTGGAGGCGGGACCTGAGGGGGTCTCGCGGTTACACAAGTCCGGCCATTACATTCGGCCATTCGAAGGGAACCGGGGGGGTCGTAACCCCCTGAAAACAATTAGGGAGGACCCCACAAGGTCCGCCATTTCGGAAACAAGGGGGCAGAGCCCCCCCTTCGCACCCCGCTCGGCCGATAGCCGAGCCGCGGTCAGGCCGCCAGCGCAGGGCCAGGCCGCCCGTGCAGGGTCAGGCTGCCAGTGCCCGGCCGGGCCGCCAGCGCCGGGCCGACCCAGGGGGTATCGGTCCGGGTTGGACTGGGCCCAGACCCCCTATTTCCGGACCATGTTCATTCAAATGCCCATATCTTAGGCTACAGACCTCTTATTGATGCAACTTCATTTGCTTAGGATTCCTTGGATCGATACAGTTTTTTCGGTATATTACACTCAAGGTTTCTGAGAAGTTTTGATACGGCCAGGTTGGGCCGACAGCTGAGTCGTGGCCAGGCCGCCAGCGCCGGGCCGGGTTGCCAGCGTCGGGCCAGGCCGCCAGTGCTAGGCCGGGCCACATCAGCTGAGCCGGGCCACTCCCAATTAGGTCGGACCCAGACTCGGGTTGGGTTGAGCCGATTCAGTTCGACCCAGGGGGTATTGGGTTGGGTCGAACCGGGCCCAGACCCCCTATTTTTGGACCATGTTCATTCAAACGCCCATATCTTGGGCTACGGACCTCCGATCGACTCACTGTCAGTTGATTAGTATTCTTTGGATCCAGATGGTTGATTAGGTATATTAAACTCAAGGTTTCGTGGAATTTTGGATATGACCGGGTTGGTTCGAACTCGAAACCAACAGGGCCCCCAGAGCGGAAATGATTATAACTTGAGCTCCGGACGTCCGATTGATGTGACATCAAATTTGTTGGTTTCCTTTTGGTGAGACAAATCTTTCGGTATAATTAATCTTAGGTTTGGACATAGTTGGAGTATGGCCGGGTTGGACTGTACCCGAAATCGAATCGGGCCCCCCGAACGGAAAAGCTAATAAATCTTAGACCAGACATTCGTTTGACGAACCGTCACAGCTTTGGTAATCATGTTGAGAAAACGGTCCCCATGAGTACACCCTATGAGAGTTAGGGCTATATTTGAGACACGGTCGGGTTGGTTCGTACACGAAACGAACTGGGCCTCCGGGATGAAAAGGATAATAACTCACAGATCGGGCGTCCGATTGACGCGTTGTCTATTGCATTGAGACCCATGTGACGAGATGGTTCTTTTTGATACTTCTTCATGGGAATTTTTGATTCGTGGAGTATTTATGAGTAGCTCGTGGAGCAGACCCTCCCGGAGATGAGCATACGGAGTAAGAAGACCTTGTACCTGGCTGAGACCTGATGAATGCTTGTCCGATTCGAGTCGGAGTGAGTTGTATATCCCAGTGGGGAGCACTACTGTGTTTGGTTAGCAGACCCACGGTGGGGAGCACTACTATTTTTGGGTGGCAGACCCGCAGTACTTGATAAAAAGAGTACCATTGTAGGCTATTAGGGGGAGCACTACAGTGTTGGGGTGGTAGGCCCATGGCAGGGAGCATTACTTTGTTTGGGTGGAAGACCAGCTGTACTCGACAGGAGGAGTACCTCAGCAATCTAAGGTTAGTGAGTAGTGCCTCGGAGTCGTGACAGGGCTACTATACTCGACAGAGGAGTTCTACGGTAGTTGTGGTTTTGATATCTTTAACGAAAATCCTGGTTTGATCTGAGTCAATGACATTTGTGTATTCCTCATAATTGAGACGGGTTACTTGATAACTTAGGTATATGTATGGGATATACCTCAGTAGTGGTTATACGTTGATTTCATATCTGTGTGATACCTAATGCTTGAGATGGGATACTTGATAACTTAGGTATAAGTATGGGCATATACCTAAGTAAGGGTTATCTGATGAGATCATTCTTTGTGGGCATCCTTGTTGGATTTAGTGAGGCCTTGAGGGTCTCGGGGTCCCTACTGAGTATTGTTATACACACCCCTGCACGGGCTATGCCCGCACCTCGTTGTGTTGGATGCAGGCGACGGATAGCGCTGATGGAGGCTGAGCGTTCGAGGACTGGATGGTACCCAGAGGTGGACCTAATGACGAGTCAGTATCCGGAGGTGGACTTCACGATGAGACGGTACACGGTGGAGGTTGACGGGCGAGAGAGTTGAGGTGTCTATCTCTACCTACCCTTCAAGTAGGATATGAGGTGGATGACCCAGGAGCTTCCTCTATTCTTCCAGCTGCTTGTGTTATCTGTTGTACATTCACTACTACAATTAACACCTTTAGTGACCGCCAAAAGTGGTTGCTAATGGTCTTCAGTGGCCGCCCTGCGACCGCTTTTGGAGGACATTGTTGCTCCGTCGATAAAGATCAATAGTGACCACCAATGAAGACCACTATAAGTCCCCTTGACAATATAACATTTCATCTGTGCAGGAAACAAGGTGGGAATGTGGGAGAAACCGTGGTTGACGTGATGAAATACATAATTTATGGCCGCCATAAATGGGAGATATACAGTGGTCGGAGGGAGGGGTGGGTGAAACGTTGAGGGTTTAGGTTGGTGGGTGGGGAGGGGTAACGGATGGGTTCAGTGATGAGGGGCAACGAGAGGCATCGGGGGGTGGTGACGGAGGTGGCTGAGGGTTGTAGGGGTGGCGGTGGGGGGCGACACTGACGCTGGTGTGGTTTGAGGAAGACATCGGCTGTGGGGTGGCGGGTTGCAGCAGTGAAAATGAGGAAGATAGCGGCAGGGGTGGGAAAAATCCTGCTAAATTTATTTTAGTATTAGCGACCCCCATTGCAGGTCGCTAATAGTATCAATAGAAATTGCCTATGGCGGTCGCCTGTGTCCAGAGGCGTGAAAACCTAATTTTCTAGTACTGTTTCATTCAGTTGTAGTTTTACTTTTCAGTTGGGTTTGTATTTTGGCCCATTTACTTTTCATCACATTCTTTTATACTTAGTGTTTTACTTCTGCTTGTACTCTGTGATTTTTTTTACTTTTATAAAGAAACTTCCTTCCCATTTATTAGAATTTACGCCTTTGGTGCTAGTCGACAGCCCATGGCCTATGGGAGGTGGGCTTGGGGTAGTCACGGCACAAGCCCCGAGGACGGGTCATGACAAATTAGTATCAGAGGAGTCGGTTCTACCACAGAACATTGGACTCTGATATTTTATTTCTGTGAAACAATAGTGTTAAGGGTACTAAGTGTGGTTTTCAGTTCAGGGAGTCTAGTGTTGATGCGGGTGGCCGATGTATCCATACACCAGGACCTAACTTCTGATTTTTGAATCAGTGAATGAAAACAATAATTGCATGTATGTTTTCAAAAAGTTCCTTCAAGTCAACTCAAACAAGGTCAGATCACTATGTATAGTCTTTTGACCGTGTAACATTTCTTCTTTTAGGATGCATCCCCTTGGACGACCAACTAGAGCCCTGAGAGTTGTACGTACTAACAGGCCGCCAAGTGACGAGGCCATAGTACAAGGATCTCATCCATTTGAGGCACCGGCGGAGGAACCAGCGGTACTACCACCAATTGGGCCACCGATTCCACCAGCCCTAGCAGCAGGCGATGCACGCCGCATGAGCGCGTTGCATGAATTCCAGAGCCATAGGACACCCAGGTTCCGGGGAGAGACGGACCCACAGGCAGCTGAGGATTGGCTGGAGGCTGTGGTGCGAATATTTAGGCTAGTAGGTACACCAGCAGACTTCATGGTGATCCTTGCTACCCGCCTCCTTCAGGAAACAGTAGGCAGATGGTGGATTCTAATGCTCCAGATGCATGATGAGACATCACCTCTATGGGAAAACTTCAAGAGCCTGTTCTGGGCAGAGTTTTTACCAGCCACCCTTAAAGCAGTGCAGATAAATGAGCAACTTCATCTGCAGCAGGGCAGCATGAGTGTAGCTCAGTACTCAGTGAGGTTCACAAACCTCTCGCGCTACTCTACAGGAATGGTATGGGACCCGTTGTTCTGGGTCTGGACCTTCGAGCAGGGACTGAGGCACGAGATTATAGCTTTAACGACCCCTCTCAGCATCCCGACTCAGGGAGGGGTGTTGGAGTGATCCCTCTTAGTGTAGAGTTTACTTACTGAGCGGACTCCAGTAGCGGGACCCACCACAAGTCGACTTGCATCGGAGTCTTCGGTAGCTGGCAGTAGACAGATGACGCAGAGGTCTAGGAGGGCCAGACCTACAGGTTGTCAACCGCAAGACTCAAGATCAGTAGTGCGAGTCACCAAGGGTAGAGATAGATCCACACCTTCCATGCTGTGTTACACATGCGGCAGACAGGGTCACATGGCTCGTGACTGTCCGACCTATCGCTTGGACGATCAGCAGATGGATGAAGAACCTCCCAGGTAGAGGCAGAGGTTCGATCGAGGTGGACCCCAAGGAGCAAGAGGCAGAGGCAGAGGAGCTGGCCGTGCAGATGGGGATAGATGACGCTTCGAGGTGTTGCCACCACCCCCACCTGGAGTACCACCCGAACCACAGGGAACAGGTGGATATGGGAGAGCTCAGCTTCAGGGAGCTGAAGCATATGACTACGAAGCTCCGGAAGAAGGTGGAAAAGAGTGGGACTAGGCATGGAGATCCTTGTTCTTGGTGTTTTTAGTTTCCATGTTGCCGATGTTGTGTTTGCTTTGTGTCTTTGTACTATGAGCTGCAGTAATAAAAGACACTTATCAATGTGACGATAACTTTCCTATCCACTTTTTATAGTTGATACTAAGGGGTTTCGGCTTAAAACTGTTGACTTGATCCTCAATTTTGAGATACCTACTAGAGGAGACCCAGTGACCACACACTCCTGCTGACAGTGTGACTCGACCCTTGGAGGCGAGAGTAACGGTTGGATCTCTTACTAGTAGCGTTGAGGCCTTACGACGTCGTCCATGGCATGAAATAGTACCAATCATGTCTGGATTGATTGTATTAGGAAAAGGAAGTGGTTCATCAATGAGATGAGACCAGATTTATCTTTTTGGCAGATGAGAAATCCCAGCAGCGCTTTGGGGGAACGTAGACGAAAAAGGGTGGAGATGAGTTCTTACAATTGGCTAGTATCACCCATTGTTCGTTGGGTGAATGGTTTACGGTTCTCTCCATATCAAATATTCTCAGGTGTTTCTACTCTCAGAAGGACATGAACCTGAGACAGCAGTGATGTCTTGTATTCCTCCTTGACTATGACTTCGAGAAAGTTTATACTCCTGGGGAGGGAAACGTTGTAGCAGATGCTCTTAGTAGGAGATCAGGCGTTTAGCTGTTAGGAGTGGTGAGACAGCAGCTGGCTACATTTCAAATATCCTTTATGGATAGTGATGGAGTTAGCACGTGTAAAACCAGAGATGGTTCAGGCTACGAAGAAAAAGTTGCAGATCATCCAAGAGCGGATGAAGACTACACAAAGCAGACAGAAGTACTATGGTGATAAGAGACAAGATCACTAGAAAACGAGGGTAGCGACCACGTCTTCTTACAGGTCTCACCTCGATGAGGTCTAAGGATATTTGTCCAAGGTGGCAAGTAATCTCCGAGGTTCATTGGACCTTTCCATGTCCTCAGTAGGGTAGGAGAGGTGGCTTACCATCTGTCACTTCCACCTCAGTTGCACCCGGTGCACGACATCGTTCACGTATCTCAGCTGAGGATATGTGTGTAAGACCTATTGGTCATCATTGACCTTGGAGAACTGGACATCGATGACGGGGAGACATTCATGAGGTTCCAGTAGAGGTTGATGATCTACAAGAGAGGTTCCTACAGGGATGGTTGATTCCTCTTGTGTGCTTTCGTTGGCAGCACAATAACCTCCAGGAGAGTACATGGGAGCTGGAGGCTCAGATTCGTGCTTAGTACCTCCTATAGTTTCTATAGTTTGTGATTTAGCTTTATGGGGACGTAAATCCCTAAGGTGGGAGTAATGTAAAGAATCTAAAATTTACAGGAATTTTTTTTCTTATTTCCTTTGAAATTTTACGAGTGCACAGTTTCAGACGGCACCTAAATCTAAGGCCCGATGTGCCCGGAATCAATTTCTGATGTTTAGCTCAGTTACGTTCAGTAAAAAAACGAGTGGGTTTTTCTGTCTTTTGAACTGGTGCTCTGAATTGAAATTCGTGGGCACCGATGAACTCGCAACTCTGGTAATTTCTTAAGGGGACCTTTACCGCAATTGTGTTTGTGCGGGTGGAGAAGTTAAAATTTTTTGGATTAAATGATTAATGAATAAAAATGTGAAACAATTTTATTTTTAAGTCTAAGGAGGTTTTATCCAACATGGGGGAGTTAAGGTGGCACCTAACTAACCATGTGAGGATAAATGTGAGGATAAATGTGAGGTTGGGCCACACGAGCCCCAACCTTTAACATTCACATAACTCACTTTAACTCTCCTGAGCTCCCACCTTTTATTATGAAACCCATACACATCCATTTTAAATTTACCAACCTACATTTAATTAATTAAGAGGATTTGTTTTTCAAAATTTGAATGGCTTGGCTTGTTAAATTAAAATAAGGTGAAATATTCTTTCAATTTGGTTGGAACTTGTGTTGGGAAATCGTTTTGAGATAAAGCTCCAAATCCTTGAAGAACATCTTCCTCTGGTGAAGAACGACGTCTCTTCTTTGAAGAATATCAAGGTTCCATCTAATCCGATGAGAAACCAATGAATGAGCAGGGATCGGTAGCATGGTGCTGGCCCAATGAACTATGTTGACTCTAACGACTACCTCGCATCAACTCTGATGAAGGACAAACGTCACGAGGTAGGGCTTATCTTCGTTCAAGTTTTATTTTTTGATCTTTATTGCTTAAAGATCGGCCACTTGTTATTGTCATAACGAGAGGAGATCGGACCGCACAAACATGACTGATCCTCCTCCCGTTTTTATTGTTGATCGTTGTTGACGTTTGAGGTGAAGGGGGCGCGGTGCCATTACACCGCGTAGGGAAAAATAGGACTACGACCAGAGCGCGCCGTGGTGGAGGTGCGCGGTGCCGTTGCGCCGCACCGGAGACACCGAGGGAGGTCGCGACCGGACTGGGCCACGACGGAGGGGTGCGGCGCCGTTGCGCAGCGCCGGTCAGACAAGAGCCGCAGACTAAGGCCACGGCAGTCTTCCAAGTGGCGGCCGGCTCAGCCGGCCGCTGGCGCCACCTGGAGGCGGGACCCGAGGGGGTATCGCGGTTACACAAGGTCAGCCGTTCGATGGGAACCGGGCGGTCGTAACCCCCCAATAGCAATTACGGTCGACCCCACAGGGTCTGCCGTTTCGGAAATAAGGGTGTGCCCCCCCCCCCTTCGCACCCCGCTCGGCCGACAGCCGAGTCACGGCCGGGCCACCAGGGCCGGGCCGGGCCGCCAGCACTGGGTCGGGCCGCGCCAGCCGGGCCAGACCTGGACCGAGGTCAGGTCGCCCAGTTCGGGCCCACCCAGGGGGTATTGGGCTAGGTCAGACCGGGCCCGAACCCTCTATTTTCGGACCATGTTCTTTCAAATGCCCATATCATGGGCTATGGACCTCCGATCGACGAACCTTCAGTTGCTTAGGATTCCTTGGATCGATACAGTCGTTTCGGTATATTAAAATCAAGGTTTTGGTGAATTTTTTATATGGCTGGGTTGGTTCAAACCCGAAACCAACCAGACCCTCGGAGCGGAAACGCTTACAACTTGAGCTCTGGACGTCCGATTGACGTGCCGTCCACATTGTTGGTTTCCTTTTGGTGAGGTGGATCTTTTCTTATAATTTATCTGAGGTTTTGACGCAGTTGTAGTATGGCCGGGTTGGATTGTACATGAAATCCAACCGGGCCCCTCGAATGGAAAACCTAATAATTCTTAGACCGGACGTACGTTTGACGAACCGTCATTGGCGTTGGTAATAATGTTGAGAAAAGATCCCTATGAGTATACCCTATGAGAGTTTGGGGTATTGTTGAGATACTTTTGGGTTGGTTTGTACACGAAACCAATCAGGACCCCGAGACGAAAAGGCTAATAACTCGCAGACCGGGCGTCCGATTGACACGCCGTCTGTTACGTTGAGACCTCTATGACGAGGTGGTTATTTGTGATACGTCATCGTGGGACTTTGTGATACTTTGAGTATCGACCAGTAGCTCGTGGATCAGACCCTCCCGAAGACGAGCGTATGAAGTAAGAATACCTTGTAGCTGACTGAGACCTGATGACTGCTTGTCCGATTCGAGTCGGAGTGACTTGTATAGCCTAGTGGGGAGCACTACTGTGTTTGGGTGGTAGACCCGCAGTACTCGATAGAAGAAGTACCTCTGTTGGCAATTAGGGGGAGCACTACTATGTTGGGGTGGCATACCCATGGTGGGGATCACTAATTTGTTTGGTTGGGAGACCCACGGTACTCGACAGGAGGAGTACCTCAGCAGTCTAAGGATAGTGAGTAGCGCATCGGAGTCGTGACATGGATACTTTACTCGACAGAGGAGGAGTTCTCTGGTAGTTGTGGTTTTGATATCTTTAATGAAAATCATGGTATGAACTGAGTCAATGACCTTTGTGTATTCCTCATGATTGATATGGGTTACTTGATATCTTCGTTATATTTATGGGCATATACCTAAGTAGTGGTTATATGTTTATTTCATATCTGTGTGATACCTCATGCTTGAGATGGGGTACTTGATAACTTAGGTATAAGTATGGGCTTATACCTAAGCAAGGGTTCTATGATGAGATCCTTCTTTGTGGACATCCTTGTTGGATTTAGTGAGACCTTGAGGGTCTCGGGGTCCCTACTGAGTATCATTATACTCACCCCTACACGGGAAATGCCTGCCCCTCGTTGTGTTGGATGCAGATGACGGACATCGCTGATGGAGTCCGAGTGTTCGAGGAATGGATCATACCCGGAGGTGGACCTCACGATGAGTCAATATCCGGAGGTGGACTTCACGATGAGACGGTACACGGTGGAGGTTGAAGGGCGAGATCATTGAGGAGGCTATCTGTACCTACCCTACAGGTAAGATCTAAGCTGGATGACCCAGGAGCTGCTTCTATTCTTCCAGCTGCTTGTCTTTTCTGTTGTACTTTCGTTCAGTTGTAGTTGTAATTTTCAGTTGGGTTTTTTATTCTGGCCCATTTACTTTTCAGCACATTCTTTTGTACTTAGTGTATTACTTCCTCTTGTACTCTTTGGTGTTTGTTTATTTTTATAAAGGCAATGCCTTCCCAGTTATCAGGATTTACTCCTTCGGTTCTAGTCGC
The DNA here is from genome assembly GCA_963277665.1 of Viscum album. Classification (NCBI taxonomy): domain Eukaryota; kingdom Viridiplantae; phylum Streptophyta; class Magnoliopsida; order Santalales; family Viscaceae; genus Viscum; species Viscum album. The sequence goes on from OY728127.1 coordinate 2,024,103,250, forward strand.
CAGCCCCTGACCAATGGGAGGCGGGCTTGGGGTAGTCACGACACAAGCCCCGACGATGGGTCATGACATGATAAGTGTGAATCACTCTCATAACCCCCTCCAACATCAGGTTTGTGAGCCCATTGTAACCCCCAGATGTTTTTATGAAACATATTCTTTAGAAAAATTTTATTCTTGAATCGCATTCATTATATGCAATCCTAAGTTTAAACAAACCATGAAATCAATATAGTTTAAAATTCACATTATATACTATCTATTAGGATATCAGGAATATGTATAACTAACTTATGAAAATTCATTGTGAATTCATTAGCAATCAATTATTTATAAAAAATATAAATCAATTAGATATTTTTATTATTGACTAAATTACTTTCGGTAATGAAATTAATGATATATATATATATATATATATTTTATATACTTCATAGATTTTTTATATTCAACCAATTCATAATTTAGTCATAGGGTATGAATAAACCTATTTGATGTATAAAAACATATTTTTTAAAAGGGTAATTTTACACCTTAGAATAGAGAACCCCTTAAAAATTTATTAATTTGACACATTAATAATTTATATATGCTTGAATAAAAATTTTATTTTGAAGTGGCATATAAAAATTTGGATTGGATGAATTTTTAATATTTCCATGAAAACATTCATGTTTTGAAGAATTGTAAAAATCCATTACATTTTAAGAGAAAACAACATTCTTCATCGAAATAATTTATATTGTTAAATTATAACACTGAATGGTTTTAAATTATAAATAGAAATTATTTTTATCATTAAATATAATTTATGTTATTAGAATTAAATTTAAACTGAATTCATCTGTATAAATATTTCAATCTTTTGCAATGTTTTATCTTTTAAAAACTCGTTCTCTCATTACAACAACAAGATTTATTTTAAATAATTTACTGTAACATATGTGTTCTGAATTTTTAAAAATTGACTCTATATTTGGAATCAATATGTCTAAATTATGTTAATATGCTACTTTTATTTTTGGTCATTATGAATAGTAACATTGGTAATTATTTTTATTACCCTGGTTTATGGTAAATCAGGTTTTTAAAGGTAAAAATAATATTATAAAATTAACTTAACAACTAAAAAAATCTTATTGGATTTATAATTTGACAATTATAATCTATTTTTCAAAATTTAACCACTTAATGGACACATTCCCATGAATATGACATTAATTTTATTAAAATATTTTTATGTGAAAAAATGTCACACTTTCTTTTTATAAGAGTATATTAATAACAATATATTGATTTTATTTGAAATGAAAAAATAATTATCTACTTCATATAAATTTATTTATTGTTTTTATAAATTAAAAATTCACCATTAATGATGACACAATAGTGACGAAGAAATTATTTTATCGATTTAAATATCATATAAATGATTTTAATAATTTAAAATAAGTATAATATGAATTAATTATGGTTATACTTGATTTTTTTAATATAGTTTGACATTTTTGGATTATATTCAATTATATGGTTCTAATTTATCTTTTGTGAGGATTTTATTTAAAATCAATAAACTAAATAGTGTCAAAACTGACATTAGTGATATATTTAAAAAATAACATTTTATTAAATTATTTAAAAATCATAAAATTAATTAATAATTATAAAGTGATAAATATAAGGTCTAAAAATTGATTAAATATTCATTTATGGTTAATTTTCACCATATAAGTAAATATTTATAACCATTAAATATTTAAAATATATAACCATAATTAAAATTAAATAGATAAACAATGATAAATCAAAATGATATAGTATAAAATAAAGTGAAAACATGTCTAAATTTTGTTGGTTTTGAGGATTTTGAACCATCCTAATATAATACTCTAAATAATACACTTTGAGTAATTTTAATTTAAAATTTTATTTTTATAAATTTAATAGTTTTGGTATATCCAATGGTGCCCGCCCCCTCACTTATAAAAGATAACCTCTCATTCTCTTTTAATCCCGCATCTATATCCCTCTTTATTATCCAAAAAATATCCATTCAATCTACCAATATCCTTAAAATCATCATATATTCCACACACTATGAATAAATCCATATTATAAATGCCTTTCGTGGAAATTATAAGGTGATACTCGAAAAAGAGGTAATTATTTTATCACCACCTTCAAAATTATTTTCTTCATCTATGTCCTCTTATTATGTTGTTTCCATAATAATGTAATAAATACATTATATCATTCATGATGATATGTTACTATAGTTATGATACAACATTATTCCTCCATTTATCCACCTACGAATAATAATTTCACCATGCGTGCATGCATACGACTTACCGTCTTCATGTCGTGGTGTAATCTATTATTCAACAACACATTATTTGTGTGGTTATAATGATAGGTATAATGGATTTAATTAATGAATATAACATGATTAAAAATATTGTTAATAAATATACCATCCAATTCCATAACATTTAACCGTCAAAGAGAATGACATCGTCGCTCGTGCGTACGTACGACCTACCATCTCCACGACGTGGTGAGATTCATTATCCAAATTAAAAACTAAAGATTGATTAAAAAAATTAGGATGAGTAAAAATAATAATTATTAACTTAATTTCATTCTGGACATGTATAAAATACATCCTAACAATAAAAAACAAAACCATCTTGGCAAAACATGAATGGGAAAACAAAGCAGTTTGCTCCCGAAAGAATGGAAATATTAAAACACTATTAAAAATTTGATATAATAGAATCATATAAAATACCATAAAAATAAATATTATTTTGGTATAATTTAATAACATAATTTAACAATTATACATTAGTTTTGGATACACATAAAGGATATCAGACCTATATTAGGAAAAAAAATTCAATTTCATTATAATCTGAGATTATTTTATGATAAGTATTTACTAGGGTGCATTAATCCTCCACAACAATTATTCCTATAATGTGTGATATTATTTTTATTCTTCTACAATTGTTAAAAATAAATTTTTCCAATTTTTAAATTTTTATTAAATGGAATGAAAGGAATTATTTGGCGTTTTTCAATATGACATACTTTTTAAATTTTTTGGAAAAAGTACCAGGAGAGTGTATTTTAACATATACAACATGAAGAAATTTTTACATCTTCATAATCTCTTATTTACATGAAGATTAACCTACGTGGTTTCATGTTTATTTGAAACTATATTACATTCTTTTAAAATTATGTATCATTAGGAAAAGAGAACATTTTTTAATAATAAAAGATATTTTCCACAATAATTAAGTTCAAAAATTTATCAAAATTATTTTCCTCCAAAGATGGTTCTCTTTAAATAGTGTTATGTTTCGATCCCAATTATTAATATGATTTGATTTTGTTATTTATGTAATGATATTTTTTTATTTATTATGTTATAAAAGAATGATTCTTAAGAAACACATTTTTTTCATGGGTTATGCTATGGTGAAGGCTTTATGTTTTTATGAAACACATAAGAATGATTTCATTATGAAATGGGTGGGTCCTATATATCGCTAAAATTCATTGGGTAAATATTTATATCTCATGAGATAGACCTGACAGGAATGGAATGTAAATCATGTTCAGTAATATAGGGTTGTAAGAACAACTAAACCCAGTTCAGTTAAGGACTCTATCCACTTTGATGGTCTTGGATACGTTCCTTGGATAATACGGAAATAATTTTCTTTGATTATGTGTATTAAAAAAATCATGTGCTATTTTATGAATATTGGTATTTTTTTAATTATTATAAACTTTTGTCCCATAACATATTGTCATGATATTTCATATGCATGATAATATTTTGAAATGTTGTGTTCTTATGTAATATTATTATGAAATGGTTTTCATTTTCCTTATATACCCTTACTATTCATTTGAGCTCACCCTTTCATATGTTTCATTTCCCTATGTCATGAATATGGGTATTAAGTACTACATGTTATAATAAAGTCTATTTATTAAAAAATACTTGGGAGCCAATGTAGATGTTTTAGGAACCAGTTGTTTATGATTGCATGTTTCTAAAGACACAATACCTATATGGTCTAGTCATAGATTTACTATATGTTGTAATGAATGTACTTAAATTTTTAAATAATATCAATGTATGTAAAGTATGTGTCATTATATTTGGTATCATAGGGAAGGTATACATAACCTTTGGAAACACTGATGAGAAACCAGTTGAAAGAACCCAAATTATTTGTCTAAATATAGTTTTAAATCCTACTATTTTAGAATTGACCTTGAATAAACTAGGATAAAACCAAATATGCCATAAATTAATATTTTATTCTTGATTATGAGGTTTTCCAAATATGATTAGTGTTGCTCACATTTTGATTCGTGGTTTTAGTCAATGGATGGAACCCGAATGAACCACATTAATGTGGAATGGGATGGGAAATTCAATGATTGTCCCCCTAAGAAAACAAATGTTATAAAATATGGATTGAAAAATCTTATAGACATTCTTACACAACATTCTCATGATATGATTCATTTAGGACTTCCAAACGATCAAAACAGTTAGAAACATTCTTTTGATTCCTTCCTAGGGCTGTGTCCACCTATATTCTGCAGGTCTTCAGATCCATTAGGGGATGAAAAAGAGATCAAAACCACCAAAAAGATATTTTCAAATCTAAATTTTTCTAAACAAGATAAAGTCATCGTAGAAGTCTATCATTTGGAAGGTGAATATTATCAATTGTATAATATTATAAAAAAAATATGAGTAAAAGTGATGAAATTGATTCCATGTAATGGTAACCAGTTACAAAATTAATTTTCCATATGTACTTTACTCATATTAATCAAGAAAACATGGAGAAGTAGTTCCATGAACTTATCCAAAAGGATGATAAATCGATTTTTACCTACAAAAAATAAATTTCAAGTCATATATGTTATTCTTATAGAATTATTATTGAACTAGAAAGTAAATCTGAATGAGCCATTAGTGTCCTAAAACAACGTCTCTTATGGGCCTTAACCAAAATGAACTTTAATAGCTATAAGGAAACCTGTCGATGTGATTTCAAGATTGAGATGGCGATTTGAGTAATCCATCAGTCCTATAGATATGATAATAAGGGAAAATTTAATTCAATGGAAAATCTAAATACCACACTGAAATGAAGATTATTTTTCACTTATATTCAATGTGTTGAAACAAATATGGTGGAAATTGTATTAAAGGGGCCTGTAAATGTTTTACATGTTGTAAAAAAGGTCACTGAGTAGTTGAATGTCAATGTGATGGTAAAAATATTACTAATGATGTGAAAAAAGAATGAAATACACAGAATGCATCTCCTACATTTCAATCCTACAAGTGAAGGAAATAGGGATTTATTCCAATAAATGTCCCAATCCATAGGTTATTATTGATGATTGACATCTAAAAACTGCTTATTCAAAGTCTATGTAAAGTCACATGAAATCACACTTAGTCACCTGGAGTATGATAATTAAGTGGTGAAAGGTACATATACTATCAACTCTAAAGTAGAAAATGTTTTCTTGGATTCTAGACCCACCACATTTTTTTTGAATAATTTTCTAATGGTATCTATATATAAACTCACCAATTAGACGCTCAGTTAGCCATGACAACCTCGAATGAGACAAAAATCAAATCAAAAGTTTATAATTCTAATTTTAATGTTGTTTTTGGGAAATTTCTTCTTGAAAATATTGTGATCCATCCTATAGTGTAATTTTATGTGAATTGTGGAATGGATTGACATTCTTTATATGGATATCATATCAGTTTCCAAGGAAAGGAAGTCAAATTTCATATTCTATATCATTCTATGATTATCTATCGATGCAAGGATGAATATAAAAATCTAATAGAAATTACATCCATCTAATGGGTTTTGATTCCTATAAACGACGATTATTTATTTCAAATGGTTGAGGAGAAACTCAAAATTAAGAATATTCCAACGATATGGGAGTTTAATGGTGTCTTTCCCAATTGAGTTTCTGAAATTTTAGAAGTAACTAAATGAGAATCATGAAAAGGTATTCATACATCCTAGTGTGTAACCTTGGGGAGCACATGTTCTGTTTTTCAAGAAGAAATACAAATAACTGTGACTCTGTATTGAATATCAAGAACATAAGAAGGTCACTATAAAAAACAAATATCATCTTCCACACATTGATGACTTATTTTACCAACAACATAGATCACAATAAATTTCCAAGATTGATCTTTATTTAGGATATCATCAATTAAGGGTCAAGAAGGAGGATACACAAAAGAAGACATTCTGTATAAGGTATAGATAATATGAATTTATTGTTATGCCATTTGGTCTCACTAATTCCACAACTATCTTCAGAGAAATAATGAATAGATTCTTTAGAGACCAACTTGATCTGTTTGTGGTTTTCATTATAGATGGTATACTTGTCTTTTCAAATAGTAAGGAAGAACATGAAAAGCACTTGAGAAATGTAATAAATACCCTCTAAAATGAGATTTTTTTTTTAAATTTACCATGTTTGATTTTTGGATCCATTATGTTTTATTTGTGGGTTACATAATCTCAAGAGATGGGATATCTATCAAACAATCAAAAACAAAAGTTGTTGAATGTTGGCCAATACCAAAAATAGTAGAAGATATCCCATGTTTTCATGGTTTGGCTATATGTTATCGAAGTTTTGTGATATTTTTTTCATAATAATCTAATACACTCACCAAGTTTACTCAAAAAGTAATTATGTTCTTATGTATAGAAGAATGTGAAGAGAATATCAAAGTGCAAAAAAAAGGATATCCAATGCACCTATTCTCGAACTTATATGTAGTGGCGAATGGTTTTTGATCTACATTGATGAGTCCAAGAAGTTACTATGATGGGATATCATCAAAATTATGTTTTGATAGCTTATGCCTCACAAGATTGTAAAATAAATGATCAAAATTTTCCACCTCATGATTTCGATTTACCTGCAGTAATCATTTCATTTAATATATGGAAGGATTATCTTTTTAGTGAAAGCTGTGATATTTAAACTAACCATAAAATATTAAAGTATATTTTCACACATAAGGAGATGAATATGCTCCATAGATGATGGTTGGAGTTGATTGATGATTATGACTACTCTATAAATTACCACCTTGGGAAAGTGTACAAGGTTGAAGATGATTTGGGATGACCCGACCATGCTAGCCTATCCATTATGAGGATGAAAAAAGATCAAAAATTTATCTATTTGAAATGGATAGATATTGATATTTTATAGGAAGGGGAAATCATATATTTATAAAATGATTGTTCAACCTTCTATAAAAGTTAATATTAAACAGGAACAGAAGAAATATGTAGAGAAACAAAAAAAGGTGAGAAATGTTCATGAATTCACCCTTAATTGTGATGAACTAATAAGGTTCTAGAACTGGGTTTGTATACATCCCATTCCAGAATTAAAGAAGGAGGTATTGGATGAGGATCTTAGTACATCATTATCTATTCACCCAGGAAGCAAAAATAGGTACCAAAATGTGAAAGAGTATTTCTAGAGGGATAAAATTAAAAGAGGTCTCTAAATATCTCTCTTAATGCTTGGTTTGTCAGTATGTCAAGTCTGAGAGACTGATTTCTAAGGGGATGTTACAACTATTTCCCACACTGTAATGGAAATGGCAAGACATCACTATAGACATTGTCGTCAGACATCCCAATACATCCGAAGGAAATAATGATATATGGGTTATAGTTGATCGTCTAACGAAGTCTGAACACATCAATACTATTAGAGAGGATTTATCTCTTAATCAGTTTTCCATGTTATATTTGTTGGAAGTGGTAAGATAAACTAGATTACAACTTTTACTTATATTTGTTCAGGATCTAAGGTTTTCCTTGATGTTCTGGAGAATTCTCCCACATTCTCTAGATAAAGAGTTATGTTTCAGTACTAATTATGAACCTTAGACAGATGGTCAGTCTAAGAGGACAATTCAAAAGCTGGGAGACATGTTGAGATCTTTGTCTACGGATTTCAAAGGAGGTGGGGATCAACACCTACCATTGGTGGGATTTTCATACAAATATTTGTTTTCCTATAGTATTCAAATGGACCCTTATAAATACATCTATGGAAAGAAGTGTAGAACTCCAACATTCTAGGATAAAGTTAGGGAAAGAAATCTATTAGGACTCAATTTTTTAATAAAATGGCAGAAAATGTTAGTTCTATTCAAAAAACAAAATAACATCTCAGAATCGACAAAAACATTATGCTGAAAAGAAAAAAAAATAACTAGTGTTTTATGTGGGTGATAAATTATTTCTATGAATATCTCCCTAGAAGAGAGTAATGATATTTTTAAAGTATGAAAAGTTGAGCCCTAGTTACATCTATCATTTTGAATTTCTAGATCGTGTTGGGAAGGTAGCTTTTCAATTGGTGCTTCTAATTAATATATCTCTTGTTCATGATGTGTTAAATGTATCTCTCTTAATAATGTACACACACAATTCTTCATATGAACTAAACTCAAAAGTCAAACCCCTGGATTAGTACCTTTCTTTTGAAGAACAGCTATTAGAGATTCTGGATCGTAGCAAAAAAGTTTTACAAATCAAGACCACTCACACTGTTAATGTTTTATGGTGGAACAAATAATTTGTAGAATCTACATGGAAACATGAAAATATGATAAGGGAGAGTTATCGTCATATTTTTGTTTCCATGTGACATATTTGAAGTGTTAAATTTAGTTTGGGAGGGTGGGTGGGGTAAATGTAACACATGAATTATTTTACACTATATATTCATTAAATAATTTTTATTCCTCAGTATCATTCACTGAAAAAAATCATTAGTTTAATAAAATTAAACACCCAAATAATAAAATTAATGTTATATCCTATCCATTAGGTTAGAGTGAATATGTATAACTAACTTTCGAAAATGCATTGTGAATTTATTGGCTACCAATTATTTAAGAAAATTATAAATCAATTATATATTTGAATTATTGAGTGAATTACACTGGGTAAGGAAATTGATGTGATATAGATATTTCATATACATAATAAAATAATTTTCATTTTCACCCAATGGATATTTTAATTATAGGGTTTGAATAAACCCTATTTGATTTATAAAAATCTAGTTTTTATAATGGGTAATTTTAAAAACATTGAATGGAGAAACCATTACAAATTTAGATATAGACACATTAATAATTTTTATATGGAATAATAAATATTTTATTTTTAATTAGGATATAAAAATTTATATTTGACGAATTTATGATATTTTTCTGTTAACTTTCACGTCGTGATGAATAGTAATGTTAACATAATTTTTTTGAGAAAAAAAATTTTCATCAAAAATAATTTATAAGGTTAAAATATAATATTTTTTATATTTAAGGTATAATTATAAAATATTTTTATCATTAAATATAATTTATTTCATTAACTTTGAATTTACATTGATTTCATATGTAAAAATATTTCAATTATTTGTAATGTTCGAACTTTTAAAATTCATTCTCTCATTTTGAAAATCGGATTGATTTTAAATTAATTACTGCAACAACTATGTTTTGAATTTCTAATAATAGAATCCATATTTGGAATCATTAGGTCAATATTTTGTTTATACGTTACTTTTATTTTTGGTAATTATGAATATTAACCATTGTAATTATTTTTATAATCATAGTTGAAGGAAAATCAGGTAATTAAAGGTAAAAATAATATTTTAAAATTATCTTTAAACATATAAAATCCTATTTTAACTCTAAATAGGACCCTTTTCATGTATTATTAGAAATTGGATCATGTAGTGGTTACTTTCTCAGGAATATGTCCTTATGTTTTTAAAATCAATGATTGTGAAAAAATGTTACACTTTCTATTTATAAATGTAGATTAATTTGAATATATGAATTACTAAGAGATACTATTGACTATATATATTATTTTTTAATATAAAATAATTACTTACTAAATATAAATTTATTTATTATTTTTAGAAATTAAATAATTATAGTTAATGATGACACAATAGAGACACAAAAATTATGTTATTAATAGAAATTGAAAATAAATTATTGTAAAAATATTAAAAGGAATGTAATTTCATTTAATTAAGGTTATAAATGAAATTTATAAGTTATTATGAAAGTTTTGGAGTATATTATTTTTTTCTTTCGAATTTATCTTGTGTATATTTTATTTGAAATCAAAGAAATGAATAGTGTCAAAAATGACCCTATTTATATTTTATAAAAATAAAATTTTATTAAAATTTTAAAAAATTATAAAAATATTTATAAATTACCAATTGAAAAGAATTAGGTCTAAAAGGTCATTTAATATTCAATTATGGTTATTTAAAACCATATAAGTAAGTATTTATAACCATGATATTTTTAGAATATATGACCATAATTTAAAATAAATAGATTAAATAAGCATAATTATAAATGATATGGTTTTAAATAAGTGAAAAACATGACTAAATTTTATTGATTGAAATTATTGGGACCCATAATCATTTAATATTTTAAATAATCCACTTAGGTGGAAATATAATACAAAATTTAATTTACATTAATTAAATTGTTTTGGTATTTCTAAAGGTGCCCCTACCCTATCTTATAAAAGTGCTCCATTTCTTATCTTTTAATCACACCTATAAAGCAATTTTTCTTGGGTAAAAATGTTCATTTCTTCTTCAAACTTCCCTCAATCCACCCTAGATTCCAAAATTTTGTAATAAATCCATCTTAAGGTGTAATTTTGGGCAAATCGTATAGTGGTACTCGAAAAAGAGGTAATTGTTTTATCACCTATTTCAATGTTATTTTTTTCTTATACTTCCTCTTCTTATGTTTCTTTCATACTAAAGTAATAAATCATGTATCTTATACATTCTTAGATGTTACTATTGAACAATACCTCCTTTTATCTATCTTATGAATAACAATATCACCATGAATGCGTATGTACGGCTTACCGTCTGCACGCCATGGTGTAATCTGATATTCAACAATACATTATTTTGAATGGTATAATTATTGTTATAATATAATTAAATAATTAATATAACATGATTATTATTCTATATAATTAATATAAAATCCACTACCATACCATTTAACCATCAAATTGAATGATATCATCACTCATGCGTACATACGACCTACCATCTCCATGATACGGTGAGATTCATTCACTATGATAATAAATAAATAATTATTATAAAATTTATATGATGAGTAAAAATAAAAATTATGAACTTAATTTAATTCTAGACAAGAATAAAATACATCTTATGATTAAAAAAGATGGCTTACATGGAAAAAATTGAATGAGAAAATGAAGATGCTAACACCCGAAATAATTGCAATATTAAAACACTATTAAACAAAATGATATAATAGGATCATATATGATATAAAAAATAAGAATATGGTTATGTTATAATTTAAAAAATACTTTAACAATTATACAGGAGTTTTGGATACCTATGAATGATATTAGACCTATGGTAAGAGATATTTTTTCACTCCCATTATTATCTAAGATTTTTTATACGTAAGTATTTGGTGGAGTATATTTATCATCCCCATCTATGTTTCCTTTAATATGTAATATTTTTTTATTCTTCTAAAAATAATTAATGTCAATTATAATCAAATGTTATTAAAGGAATCTTTTGATGTTTTTTTATTCGAATTAGTTTTTGAAATTTATGGAAAAAGAATGAGAAGAATGTTTTTTTTATGTTATACGACATGAAGGAATATTTAAATATTCATTATTAAGTATTTCCATGAAGCTTCATCAACACCGTTTCATGATCATTTTCAATTAACATCTATTCATTTGAAATTTTGTGTCATTTTGGTAAAATACAACATTTCTTATGAATAAAGGATATTTTCCCCCAAGAATTAAGTTAAAGAGTTTTATCAAAAATATTTACTATCTAAGACGATACTGTATAAATAGGGTTATGTTTTTACCTATATTATTACAATTATTTTATTTTTTTATTAATGGAATGATATTGTATATGTATTATTCTATGGTATAATGATGTTTAAAAAGATAATTTTATTTCTTTGGTTATGCTATGATGAATGCTTTATGTTTTTATGGAATATGTAAGAATTATTTAATTATGAGTTGGGTGGGGAAAATATCTCACTTCAATTAATTGGGTAAATATTTATATAAAATGATATAGACATGAATATAATGACATGTAAATATTGTTTAGTAATACTAGTCTAGAATGACAAGTAAACCCGGCTCAGTAATTGACATTGCCCACTATAATGGTACTGGAAATAAGAATTGGCCAATATGGAAATGATATTATATGCTTATGCGAATTCCAAAAAAAATCATTTCCTATGTTATGAATTTTGGGATTATGTCAATTAATTATTATGAAATTTTATCACATGTCATGATATCATGATATTTCATATGCAAGATAACATTTTAAGATATTATGTTATTATTTCTTCCTATTATGAAATGATTGATATTTTTATTGTATAAACTTATAGTGAATTTGATATTAAAGATACATATTTTTCTTTTCCTTAGTTCATGAAGAAGGGTATCTGGTAAGCTATGTGAGAAAGGGGTTTAGTTATGATGAAATTGGTGGGAGACAATGTAAATTTTTTATGAACAAGTGGATTATGTTTCCCAGTTTCTAAAGACAGTATACCTATATAGTCAATTTATTGATTTATTATATGTTGTAACATATGAAAATAAATTTTGAAGTAATATCAATTTATTTCATGTATGGTTTTCTATACCCATCTATCTATAAAAATGAATGATGTGGTTCCATCCTTCAGAAAATTCATGAGGTGAGTCTTCTATGGATATCTGGTCATGTTAGAACTTGAAATAATTTCGTTAAAAATTGGGATCCCACATATGATGATTGATAAAATGATTTAACACCATCTATAGAAGAAAAGTTTCACCCTCATTCTCAACTAAGGTTAGCTTTAAGGAATCATTATTCCCAGAATCCTCCTACACAAAAAGATTGTGGGACATATTGTTTAATGAATCTGCTACCACATTGACCTTAACTAGAGTATAGAAAATCGAAAATTCATAGTCCATAAGGAAATTCAACCAGTGACTATATCTTGGGTTCATTTATATTTTTTTGAAATCGTACTTGAGTCTCTGGTAGAGTGATTAAACCACATAACACTCTTTTAGATTATAGTTCATCAACATCATCCAAGAGAATACTACCACAACTTTCTCTAGGTCTTGAGTCAAATAGTTCTAATCATGGGGAATAAAATCCCTCAATAAATGTGAAATAATTTCCTATTTCTACATATCCAAACATCCATGAAAGACTCCTGAGGAATTACAGTGAAAAATGTTGTCCACACCCTCCTCCGATAGTCCCATAATAGGTGCACTAGTCAGCCTTATCCACGACACCACAAAATACCTATGTAATATCTCAATCTAGATTAAAACATCCCTTTGCACAACAGGTTATTCAATGGGGTATTAATCATAGAGAATCCTACCACAATCCTCTAGTAGTATCCTGCCGAGATATAACAAATCTTAACCTCTAAAAAGATCATTGGTGGCTCCCAATAAGGCATTATTTTTATCATTTTTGTGTGTAAATATAATCTGGGATCATTAATAACATTTCCCAAAATGTGAAAATCATTAATATAGAACTGGATTCAAGAGCATATGATAAATATAGTTCTCTTGAAGAAAATATTTGGAAATTCAAATGCTCTATGAATTCTACTTATCTATTTTAGAGAATATGAGTATGTTGTCAATGATGACAACTACAAATTGTCATATTTGCTGCTATAAAATTTGGTTCATCAAAAAAATAATAAAAATTGGGGAATTCTTTACTCCGATGAGAATCGTGTAGAAGACATTGTGTTGGTAGAATCATATGAATTCTAGCTTCTAAATATCGGCCTCCCAAACTCTCAACTAGTTGTAGTTAGATATGAGATTGATCATTGTGAACCATCTCACTACCTGAAACTGGTCAATTAAGACATAAATCCATGTAAATTGTAAATTTTTATTTATCATGCCCATTTTCATGCGATGATAGTCTATGAAAATCCTCATGATCCCATCCCCATTTTTAGAGAAAACTCGTGAATTGATCGGGGTGAAAAATTGGTCCAGATAATAACATTCTCTGAAATATCAACCAACTTCAACCATATCTCTTGAATCATGGTTTTGTATTTAATATCTTCCATAGATGAAATTAGTTTGATCATAGTATTTAAGACGATGAAAATTCTATCTCGTTCATTGAATTTAGTCCCAAAATTTACTCTGGAAAGACGTTCATAAAGTAATCCTTGATTAAAGGCATATTTATGCTTGAAGATCTTGATATATTGAGGGATACACTCTCCAACTGATCGGTGATGGGCTATAGTCTACTTCTTACAAAAACCACTCATCCCTCCATGCGATATCTCTCGCTCTTAATGGGTGATCATACTTAATCAATGTTATGAAATCTGAATAATATGTGGTGACAGTCAATCTGGGCACGAACCTTGGAAAACCAATCCATACCCCTGATGAAAACATGGGGTTTCATCATGTCAACCGAAAGGTCTCATGAAAACCTCCCTCCACCATGACATAACACAAACAGTTGATAGATAAATGATATAAAAGATTCATTCCCAATATTAACCTCAAGAAAAATCTATCAGGATAGCCCCTCAACTAGGAGATCTAACTATTTCACCATGAATATCTTTAATGAGGAATTTATCTGACAATTATATAGTAATATTGAAGAATAATTATAATAAACACATATCATACATGTGATCATCTCATGCACCACTAGGTCATATGCTTCCACAGTACATAGTCGCATGGGGCCCTAACAGCCAACTCTTGGGGCTGGTTGTGGGCCACATGGTTGTGGTTGTGGAATAATATCATATTTTCATCCACCACCCACATCTCATCGTGTAGGACCTCCACTAAGTGCACTTTCATCTCAGCTTCCAAGTGACCCACACTATTTTCACTGGGAGTTTCATGTTAATGAAATTAACTATGTCTTGGCAGTATGTCCACTATCTCCCTAGCCTCCCTAGCACATCTGGTCAGGAAATCAAAAAACATGTAAACTCTCCCATCACATGTAGAGAACCTCCCCTCCCCAAGATCCATTATTCTTCTATGTGGTCCCTATACTACATTACCCCATTCAAGATTTTGAACATGGGAGGTCTCCATCACTAAGATCTTGTCTACTGGTGCTCGTTAGCTACTACTTAAGAAATAGCCCTATAACACCCACTACCAATTCCAACTACTTGGATACCCTCTAATAGTAATCTCTATATCACCAATTCCCCTAGCCACACACCAACATAGGTTGGAATGAAATTTTTTTAACACTAGAATAAATATATAAGTAAATCCGTAGCTCCATCATGCAATATCAGAACTACCCATTCCAGAACATATCAAATCTATATCACATAAGCTATGTTATCCTCATGGTATAATCATCCACTATCATTCCCACCTATTATAGCTCTGGATACTCCTGAATCTAAAATGATCATTATACAGAGGAGAAGTACTCCTCATGAAATAGTTTTTCAAAGTCAGTCTATAAGAGTTTTGAATCGTAAGGAATCTGTGTAGGAATACTATACCAAAATCCATATAATACATGGAAAATGAAATATTGTAGGGAAACAAATTGATCCATCAGAGTTTGGATATTCCTAAAAACATAGACCCTTGAATCTCACCAATTATCTCTGGCATGGGGATCTGGTTCACCATGTAACCTTAGGGGTTTCCTGTATAGTACATTGTATAGCGTGTTAAACATGAATGCACTACAATCCTTCTATTTGGGTATAATATACTGCTCAATAGGTGGGGTGCTACTACCAATAAACCAGGAAGAAGAATCACGCACAATATCCCCAGAATTGAAGCCTCATCTCTCATCGGATTGTGTTCATGATTCAAATCAGGAAACCTAGTTGGTTTTAATTGTAGAGTCATTATGAAAACATTATCAAGATTTGAAATGGTTACACAATCATATAATTACAATGGAGAGCTGACTTAAGAAATATTTTCAATGGGTCAACATTATATGATGCATACACCATTGATCCCTACAACCAATATCTTAGTACACATATTTGACAATGAGGTATTCAGAGACTTGTTGAATGAATACATCATCCACTCATACCATTAACCTATTCTATGGCCTAAGAGAAAAAATTGAAATACTTTGACACTATTTCCCTATGTCCCAACATAATCCTCTTAAGGGGACTACACCGAACAACATCAAAATAAATAAAATTTCATGATACCAATCTATCACGAACTAACCCAACGAGGCATAAACCACATCTACCCCAGGCCTACATCCATTAGCCTAGGATTATTGATTACTCTTGATAGGAATAAATAGTAGTGGAGCCCTTTTCATAAAGTACCAACACACACACACACCTAACCATCTCAATGCATATGAATAGATTAATAATAATAAAAAGATGAAATATATTTATTAATAACGATTCATTCAAAAACTCTATGGTGAACAAGAGTAAGATAGTGAAAACTGAAATATCAAGTCGAAAATAGACACCCATCAAAAAGGATGCCTCCACCTGAAAACACTAGAATAGTAATCATTAAGATATTCCATCTCCACATATTCATGATAAAATCACCATATGTGGTCATACTCACCCAGGTATCCCTATGGTCCATTGTAGTTAACTCTGAACTATTCTATATCTTCATAAGACATGACACATGTAGGAAAGTTCCTAAAATGAGTGAGTATATACATAACCATTAGGACCCCCCAAAAGGTAAAGGGGGGAAAAATAGTCATGATAGGAATGGATTGACAAATCAAACCAAATCAAGTGAGTAAAATAATTAAATAACAATGATACTAATATAAATATATATGCTCAAACTAATAAAACCCAAATGAGAGAGAAGGGGATATCGATATCATATACAAGCCTAAGAAAATTTTGGCATCACTACAAATGGTCCATCATCAATGGCCAACATCATAAACAAATGTCCATATTAGTGACCAAAAACATCATGGCTGAAAAACCCCAATATCAAATTTTCAATGTGACATTATGCCTAAGAGGATACCCTAAATTATTATATACAATGTATATCCATGTTAAACCATTAGCTCTATATTTAACTTGAAACCATATTAAGAAATACATTTTCTTGTGATTTTTTAAAACATTTGAAACATCCTGAGAATTTATATTATATTTCCTTTAAATAAATTCAATATATTCAATGTCTTATAGTACATTAAACCATGATTTTTTAAAGTATTATCGTTTTTTATGGAATATAGAATACAATACTCTGAGCCTTAATAAATAATGTGATTCAAATTAAATATGAATGTTATAAATTAGTCATTGAATTAATGAGATTGAATAGGATTAACTGAATTATGAAGTATATATATAAATTTACTATTCAATAAAAATATATTATAATATTTTAATAAAATATCATTCAAATTTTACATATTTCTATTTTATTATTCATAATAGAAATTTTCAAAAAAACATCTTTTTAAATTTTATGATTGTTATTATAATGAATTTATAACACTGTTATAATTTTTATTTCATAAAAAAATATAATTTATTAAATCATAATATCATTATTATCATTTTTAGAAATTTAAAAATTTAATAAAATATATTTTTGGGGGATTAATGAAAAATATCTATTTTTAGTAAAACTATATGTTTGTAAATAAATTTTATAATATAAAAGTACCTTTAATATTTCAGTAAGAATTTAGTGTATCATAATTACAATATAGTTGTATTTCATTTAATTAATTATATATATTTATATTATTTTTATTGGAATTTAATATATGTTTATTTTTTTGATCTAAAATGTTTTTTTATGAAAACTATTTTAAAGAAAATATTTTTTGCACCATTTAAAAAAAACAAATAACTATGTATTATTAAAGGTTAATTTATAGAATATAAATATATAAATAATAATTTAAAATTATTTTATCAATATTAATTTTGATATAATTATTATATGACTATGATATTCTTGAAAAATAAATTCTTGAAAACCCTATTTTCAGAACCTCTATGGTTTATTTTTAAATTAAATTATACCACCTCTATGAAATGATATTGATAAAATGGATTCAATATTTTTAATAGAGAAAATTAAAACCATATAAAAATATAAAATATAATTTTTTCATAATTAACAGTTTAAATTATAAATAAAAATTACCATTAATAATGTTTTTAATGGTTTTCTGATGGTTAAGTTGAGTAGGTAAATGAAATAACATGTTTACAACATGTTTCTAAAGAATTTTATATGTTTTAATCAGTCTTATATATATTCTAGTCCTTTATTTTTTAATTTTGGAGGCACATCACTTGATAGTGACTTCTGATTATTGAACTGTATTTAGAATTAAAAATAATTCCACTCCTCCTACATAATAAAAGGGAACTCCCTCCCCTCAAATCATCAAAAAAACATGCATATTATCCACCAAAAAAATAACATAATTTTATAGGATATTTCCCCCAAAAAATCTAATCATATTGTCCTTAATAAGGAAACCAATAGTGGTTCTTTTAAGAGAAGGTAATTGTCCTCACTAAGGACATTAATTTTAATTATTTTTTTACACCATAAATTTTGTATTAAAAAATAAAATATAATAAAACTATAATATTCAATATACTGATATTTTTTAATTTGTTTTGAAAAATATTTATCTATCCCCCCTCCATTAAATGGGAAACAAATCCACCCCCAGTGTGTACGACAGACTTCAACCCCATGAACCGATGAAAACTTTTTCTATCACCAAATCACATATAAAGTAATAATATCGAAAATAAGGAATATATATAATACATATAATCTGATTTTAATTTTTTGAAACCAATCTACCATCCAATTAAATACACTTTCACCTATTAAGTCAATTATATCATCACTCCAGCATACGTATGACCTACTACATCGATAAAGATATGAAAATAATTTTCTTGTGCCCAATATTCATTATTTGTTTTAAAGATGATTCCAATAAATTAATTTTTTATTATAAAATTAATATAATTATTTATATTTTGGAAATATATCTTATACAAAATAACTCAAACTTTGACGGTAAGACACACATGAGAAATCAATTAAATTAACACCAGAAAGAGCAACAACAATAACAATATATTGATAACTAACAGTTGTTAAGTTGTCATAAGAGGATATTATTTGATACTATAAATATGAAGGTGGTTATTTTATAGATTTAAAACATTATTAAATTAAATAAATAGGATTTTAAAGTGATTTTATCCAAAATAATGTGTGAGGTAAGGGACTTCACATCAATTTCTCTTCATTGAGGAATATTTTAATTTAATGGACCAAATTTATTTTATATGGGGTATATAAATCTCATTAAAAATATAATATCATGAATAATTAATAATTATTGGTATTGTATGTGTTAATTTAAATTATTTCATACAATGGGATTTTACATTAATATTAACTTGTGGAAAATAATATCTTAACTAAATTTCATTTCAACGGTTTATATAACATTTTAATTTATATTTTATATTATAATATTCTTTATGTAATGAAATGTTATTATATTATTTTTAAATTTTGAATTATTTTATGTTGTTATATATTTTATACAAAAAATTTATTAATTAATTAACTATTACTTTATCATTAAAATAACATTATAATATTCTCTTTAAAATTTTCATATTTGGGACATATGTTATGTTATAAAACTATATAATTTTTTAAGGTGTACATAAAAACGATTTTATATATTATTATATCAATCAATTAATATTCAAGATATTTAATCTTTATTTTATTTTACCTCATCTATTTGTGTTAGGATTATTATGATACCAATGTTTTAAGGGTTTATGATTCAATAAATATTTTATCCGGATTGACAATGCATGAGTTTACATAAAATAAAATTACATTACCATTTGATATTAAAATACATTATTTTTATTCTCTTATAGATATTAATAATATTTTCACATAATAGTACCATTTTAATCACATTGCAACTTAACATGTGTCAAAATTGTATTTAGAAAATCTGACTTCATTTTCCTCTTTAGTCAGAAAACCTTTTTATCCAAATCCATATTTTCTAAAAATTATTTTAAAAATATTTATATTAATTTTCAATATTACTGATAATTTTATTTTAACATATTATTTTAAATGGAATATTACTATTGTTTTTTGAACATGGTAATTTTTGACTTTTGTTATAAAATTATGAATGGAATCATTGTTTATAATGTAATTTGTATAAAAAGAACTATTTTTTCTATCATGACCACAAATTACATAAAACATTTCATTCCAATTCAACAAATTTTTCTTCTATGAAATTTTTTCCGTAATATTTTGGAAATTTCTTGTTTCATAAACTTATTTTCAAAGTGAAATGTGTATTTTCATCAAGAATGATTTATGTGATCTATTTATGGTTTTTATATTCAATAATGATTAAAGGTGTTTTTTTTACTTCTTATCCATTTTGGATATGTTGTATTGAAACCATACTAATTATTTTTATAGATAGGTTTTGAAAAAATTTAACAAGTAAATTATTTGAATTTTGTTACTTGAAAAAAAATTTAGTTACTAAAATTCCTATTATACATTAAATTTATTATGGTAATTCATGAATCAGTTCTTCTAATATATTCAAACTGATTTTATCAATGATATGATATTTTTGAAAATAATATTTCATTTTATCAGACATTGTTATAGTATGAATGTTAATTTATTGAATGATAAATATTTAGAAATATATATTCTTTACACAATATAAATTTTTATAACAAATTTTGATTCAAAAAATAAATCAATCATTTAATATATGAGTAATGTATTGGGAATTAAGTGATGGGTGGGGCCTATAATTCTATAATCCATTTTTGTATTAATATAATCATTAGAGAAATAAGTAATACAATATTTAATTTATTTTTACTATATTTTTGAACCCTCTTGTGATCGGTCTGCTATTTATAGGCATCATTATGTCAAAATGCATGATGTACAACATTAAAAATTTACATAATTAATAATTCAATTATTATAATTATCGATGATATTATTTCCTTAATATTATACATGGATGTATTTTGTGCTCATGTTATTGATTAAATATAATATGTGTTTAGATATTTACCTTTCCATATTGATTTTTCATTATCTATTCAGGATAGTATAGCTCATGATTAAATGGAATTATTTTTCAGATATTTACATTTCCATATTTAATATTCCTTACTTTTTATTATTTATATATTCATGATAGCTTCCTCTTCACAAAACTGTTAATGATAATCTGATATCACCCTTATATTATTTAATTTCCCTAGGATATGACGATGGAATTTATCAATGAGCTCAATGATTTAATATTTTTTAAAATTCACTATGTTGTATTTTGTGTTTCAAATGTAATTGAAGACTCATTTATACATCAATTTTACTGATGCATCTAAAAAATTCCATATTTTTGGATGAGATTTCTTGTATCTAGCCTCAATATAAAAAAGTATACACCATATCCCATTTACAGGGCTTGGGGTCTTCACAATTTGTATTAGAACCAATTTGGTAGAAACCATTACAACAACATTTAGGAAAACATGGATTATGGAACTAACCTAATGATAGATATTGAGGATATGTATAAAAAACATTCTACCACTTTGGTGATGAAGAGATAAGGAGGTTTTCATAACAATACATATATGTCTGTAAACTACAAGTAGAAATGGGTCTCAAATCATTGTACCAATTACTATTGATTTAAAAATGGTTTCATTCAGATTAAAAATTATTATCAATGGGTTTATAAAAATTGTACATCCAATTCACCTAATTTCACAATCATAGGAGATATGTTTTTGATAATTCACATTGAATATATAAATCCATATGAAGGATATCAAGAAATTCTGACAATAAATGTCCAAAAAATAACATAAGGTGTATTATATTGAATATATGGATTCATGATTTATAAATCATATAAATTAATATGTTTTTACAAAAAATGTTTATTATTTATCACCCAATTCTTCTTCATTTTATTCAATGACTCAAACATGAAGGAATCTGATTAACATTGAATATTATAGACAATGTGGTGATTCTGAGAGACCAAATGGGATAATGTTTGGAGTGAATGAACATGTTACTATGTATAATCTATTATCATTATACATGATAAATAATATATTACAAAACCAACTTTTAGACTTACCAATGAGGTTAAGGAAGGAGTCCTTTAAGAGGTCACATGGTAAAGACTATAATGGAAAATGTTATATACTTTCTTAATGATAATAATGTAGAATGGTACATCCAAATGAAGGTATCAAATGAAAAATAAATTTTTTAATTTACGGATATATGGAAAATATAGATTAATTTTTACGGAAAAGTGAAGATTTCAATAGATATAAATAAATTTCAATCTGTAAATTGATTTGATGTTCATTTTCTTGAATTTAGGGAACCTGCTCATCATCTTTTTTCATAACCACTTCTGAAGAACAAATCTTAAAGTAAAGAAGAACATATTTTAATGAAAATTTGACTAAATATATATGTATTTGGATTAATAATTGAAATTTTAATTTATTTGTTCAATGATATTTTTGTTTTATGAATACTAAAACAAATAAGAATTTTTTTAATTTTGGGAAGGATATATGTCTTTATGATTTCTTAACACTATAATTTTGGATTCCACCATTGTTTCATGAGTTAAATTATGATCATAAGTTCAAAATCATAAAAACACATTTTATATAATTATGTGATTGTGGAATTCTGTTATTACGGAAATTTTTAGAGATATTTTTGGATGTATAGAAAATTTTATTAGTATATAAAAAATATATTTATAGAAACATGATGTTACATTTTGTGGACATAATATTAACTATTTGAAAACAATTATGGTTTATCTTATATTTTATGTTTTAGTACTCATGGGACCATTAAATTTTGGAATGTTATTGGAATTATATTAATATAGTTTTGGAAAAAAGATAAGCCACATGTTGGTGGGAAAACTCTCACATCTGTATAGGCCATAGAGCTTGAACCCATAATTGATGGGTGATAAGGTTTCAACGACTAACAATAGAATACATTATATATTGGTTATGATGGCTTCATTTTTACATAAAAAATTTGATAGAAAATTATTATGTAGTATTTTTGATTCTATAATGTGGTTTATAGATTAATTTACTATATTAACATTTTATATCCATTATGTTTTTGATAATTATTTATAAATAGGTGGAATTAATTGTCATATGTTTATGTATAATAGTATATGTTAAAAATAAATATTTTAATTTCAATAATAACAAATAATTTTGGATATTCATTTCCTGGAGTTATAAATGAGGTGTAAATTGATCGAATCACATTATATGGATGAAATGGTTATTTGGAAGTAAAAATATATTACATAATTTAATATTTTGGTGTTCTAGATAATTGTAGTAAAATATTCTCTCAAATAAAGGAAATAGTCATTAAATAAGAATGATTTCCTATTAACATCATATAATATGAATCAATGGTCGTTTTACTCATCCCAGATTCATGGTTTTATTGGTTAGTAACGTTATATTTATCATTCACATTATTATGATCAATTACATATGGTATTCATAATAATTCTTTATGAAATTTATCCACATTAAAACATTCACTTCTGACCAATGATATACAACATATAAGTGTACTTATTTATTGTTCAATATGACCATCAAACATCCCATTATATATTTTCAAATGAATGTCTTTCAACCCATTATACTATGGAATTTTTTTTAAAAAGGAATTTTTACATTTGAAACCCTTTATTCCTACATGAAATTTCAATTTCGAGTATGAATTTTATGAAAGTATGTGAGAATGCACCTCCATGTGATTTTAATGTTCTTAAATTTTAAATAAATTAATAATAACATATTTATATATATGTTCATGAAACCCCATTAATTCAAAATAATGAAATTTCATTCGATACGTATACTCCAAACACCATCGAGCCTAAGAAAATCGTGAAATACTATTTTAATTAGAAAATTATAACATTTCCATTGAATTGATCAGTATGAACAAGAGTAACTAAATTATGAAATATATATTGATAGGTACTAATAATTAATTTTTTTATCAATTATTATAAAATGACCACTAATATTTCTATTAGAGTTTATTTGTGAATCCAAATAAAAGTTCTTTAAAAAATGGTTTTATTTTCCATTTTATGCTTGTAATTACAATCAATATAGACGATTTCTAAAAATTTTATTATAAAAATTTAATTTCATATTTGAAATCGACATATATTTATGTTATTTCTTTATTTTACAAAATATATTTATTTTTAGTGAATATTGAAGAAATTATATTCTCTGTCAAATAATCATTTAATTTTATTAAATTATTTAATTAAAATGACCCATTATTTTATAATAAGATTTAAAAGTAACCAAATTAATATTTTGAGATATATTAAACGTGTAATTAAATTAAAATATCACTTATAATATATTTTGATTTTTTTTATTTATATTCCTTAAAAATGTATATTTAATAATGGGTTTAAGGTGAAAAATGATTCTATGTTTTAATATTTTAAAATATCACCTAATGAGGAATGACATAAATTGTAACTATATATATAATAATATAACTTCATTCAATTATAATTGCTTTTCATGTTGTTATTTTATGATCACCTTATGCATGGAAAATATTTTACATGAAAATATCATTTTATTGACATCTCTAACGATTTAATTTAAAAATAAATTACACCAATTATGGGAATATAATATGATAAAATTTATTAAATATTTGGACATTAAATAATTACTATTATATAACAAGTTAATTATTTGGTTCATAGTTATTACTAAAAATAGTAAACATATGTTTCTAGGGTTAAGGATATAACCTGTTTTCTAGGGGAGTTATGCTAAATTTTTAATTAAAGTTATATTTAAAAAATCCATAGATTTATAGATGTGTGTAGTATCCTTATATATCATCCAATAAATTATTTTTATATTTTTTTGGAACATGGATTAATAGTGGATACCTATTATTGAATAGTTTTAGGTATTTATAAGAATGACTTTCCACCTCCCTTAGAAAAGGGGACATACTCCCCTCACTTATTCATTCATCACAGGCCATGGGGATAAACCAAAAACATAATAAATATCTCCCCAAAATCCTTTTCCTCATTTAATTTCATCTATATTTCCTAAAATGAAAACCATAAGGTCTATAATAAAAGACCCTAAGGGGGTTCTTTTAAGAGAAGGTAATTGTCTTTACAGACCTATTTCTTTATAATTATTCTTTTTCTTTAACTTATTACTTCTTAAAACATAAAATGTTTTATAATAAGTTTCATTAATATACTTATATGTTATTATAATAATTTAGTAATATTTATCCATATCCTACACCATTAAATTGGAAACAAATCGATCGCTAGTGTATATGGCAGATACTGCCATGTGAACTGATGGAATTTTTTTTGCATCAACGACATTTGTGGATGATAGTAATTTTGGAAATAATTAAAATATATAATACATAAGAAATAATATAAAATTTTTAAAATTAATATATCATAAACTTCTATTCTTATTTAACCATTAATAGAATCATATCTTTTCTCATGTGTATGTATAGAAAAATGTCTACATGATGCAACACGACACGACACATTGTCCTCGTACATCAATCTGTGATTATTTAAAAATTTAATCCAAAAAAATATCTATTTATGAAATTAATATAATTATGGAGATGATTTAAATATATCCTATACAGAAGGACCAGAACATTCATGAAAAAATTTGCATGAGAAAACACGGCAATTAACACCTAATATAATAATAATAACAAATTATTATTAATATATGTGTGGTAAGATGTTATAATAAATTTACATATGATATTATAAACATGTATATTATTATATTTTCTTTTGAAAAAGTTATAAATATAAATATACAATAGGTAAATGTAAATTAGACCAAAAGGAAGAGTGGTGTGTGGGATTTCATCTCAATTTTCATTCATTGAGGCATATTTTACTTTTATAAACCTAATTTTATATATATGGTGTATATAATTACCATTTTACATAAAATATAATTAATCATTCAAAAATAATGGTAATATATATATTATTTTTAATTATTTAATCTAACGGGATTTATCATGAAAGATACCATATTGTAAAGAATTTAATTACTCAATTTTTTTCATTTAGTTATATTACTCCTTCGTCATATTTTATTTTCTATGATTATTTGTGTAATTAATTTTTCATATATTATATTACATTAAGACATATTTTATATTCATTTAAATTTAATTCAATAATCAATTCATTTATAAATTCTCACTTCAATTTTATGATAATTTTAAGGGTTTCTCATGTCAAATTATCTTTGTTGGGACATATTTTATGATATAAAGATATATACATTTCTGTGGTGTATCAACCAATCCATTGATATTTTATATAATTAATATTTTAAATCTCATTTGATTTAAGGATATATTATTATATATCAATTTTATGGGGTTTTTGATTCTATAGTAATAAAATAGATAGTTGATTAGGCTTCAATTTCATTTTAATCATGATTATTTATGATGGAATTTACATTTCATGAAATTATTTTATAAATTTCTAGTGACACCCATTAATATTCTTATACTATAGATATTAATAAATTTATCCTTTAATTTTAATATTTTCAATCTTTTATAATTAAAATGATATAGAAAATATTTTTATTAAAATATGACATTATTTCCCTCCTCAGTCGAAAATCTTTTTTCTTCCAAAACCACGTTTTCTTAAAATGTATTAAAAAAGTAATAACACATTTATTTAATGTCAATTTTTTCTATAACAGGGTATAGAAAATGTTATAAAATGAATATTCATATCAATTTTTTATTGATTTACTTTTAGGAGTTTTCTTACAAAAATTTAAATAATATATTTATTTTTAGCATTTTCGATATAATTGTATCGTTTCCTCCAACATGACCCCTCATTTATTTGATACATCGTTTCAATGTTTATTAGGTAATTTTTTTCAATTTTTTTCTTTTTTTTTTGATATTTCATTTTTAAAAAATATATTTTCAAATCAACAAGGGTATCATTCCAAAGAATGTTTTAAATTATCTTTTTATGGTATTTGTGTTTTTTGATGAAAATAATACATTATTTTAATTGTACTTCACTATGGATATTTTGTATTGATACTATTTGTATTCACTCTAAGGACATTTTATGATCAATTTGAACAATTAAAATATTGTTATTCACATTCCAGATTAATTTGGTGTTCATATAATTTTACATGAAACATTTAATTTCTTGTGATCATTGTATATTTCATTTCTATAAAATATCCATATTCATTGAATCATTGGTATGAATATTTCATATATTGTATATAATTTTTACAAATAGTTTTTACAATAAATGATATGTTATATAATTTTAAATTTTTATTGACTTGTATTCATTACTAAATACATATATTTGATGATATGTTATATTGATTCGTGAATTAAATCGATCATTTAATATATGATGAATGAGTGGGACATGAAATGAAGGGTGGGGCCGGAAATTTTATAGCTTCTATTTACAAAAAAAATCACAAATTATCTCACCTTTAGATTATTTTTTTTCTAGGATATGAAGAATGAAATTATGAATGAGATAAAGGATGATTTTTTATTTACTTTCACTAAGTTATATTTAATTTTTTCAAATGTATTTCATGTAGGAATTGTAATAAGTTTATGAGATAATTTTTAATTCATGTAAAGGAATTCCATACATTTAAAAATAAAAATGAATTGAGTTCCCATGATTTTCCATCACATAAAAAACACCACAATATCATTACAATAGATTATTGGGATGAAGAAAAAAATAGGGTTTTAAATTTATTTATATCACAATTTTTTTGTGTATGGTTAACTTTGTTTTATCCTTATGCAACTCACAGTTTTCTTCTATGGGAACTGAGTTACCCTTATGTTTCTATAGGAGGGATTAATTTACCTTTATTCTTGTTTATTTTACCCTTATGACATTATATATTACAGAAAAACACATTCATATTACCCTTATGAAAGTCCATATTACCCTAACATAATTATAAAATACCCAAACACTATAATAGATTACCCTTAAAAAGCCTCTATAAACATTACACATGAATTAATTGCCCAAATGTATGTTTAAATTACCTTAACAAAAGAATATATTTCCCTTACACATGTATATATTACACCTAGAGAACACTCAATAACCCATACATGATTCATGGAAGACCCTTATATAGCGAGTGGAACCAAATATCTTCCAAAATGTGAGGAACGACCAACCCTTATGTAAGTCTTTTGAAATAGCTGCTGGCCCTTATTATGATTTTCTTCTACCATTACACAATTAATATAAATTTGGGGAACTCCTATGCAACTCATGTAAATTCTAATTTCGTTTAAGAAAGTAAATAATAACCCACAAAACTTTACTCGACTCGGGTAAATAGGGTCATATCTTTATGAAACCCTATAAAACTCCATTTTTATCTTACTTAGAACTCGTAATTACTCCAACATATAACAAGAATACTTTACCTTTATTTATTTTTTTAATCTGTATTTAAGGGTAAAAATTATACATGAAAATTACAATATTATTAAAGTAAATATATGTTAAAAAAGGGTCTTGAAATATTATAAGAATAATGGAGTTATGATTTGTCCTAACATAAATGTCTTCTATAGAGAGAGGTAATTCAAGACTATAAAATCCTTAAATGTGAAGTCTACATCGATATATTGAAAAATTCATAATACAATGTTACATTGTTATTCCATGTACACTACCATAGTATATGAATTTTAGTTAACATTATACTATGTAGTGACTTATCTTGGTTATTCATAAAATGAGATGACTACCAGAAGAACTATGGTGATAGCTTTAAGGTTAACATTACACCATTGAAACATAAATAGATGGTTAATTTGATATATACTTTATTAAGAATCATTCAACACATCGTGAATGGAGAATCTATCTTATGAAATTTGGGAATAAAAACCACAAATCTAACATAACCTCCCCACTCAAAAAATATAAAAATTGAAACAATATTCAATGAGATAGATATATTCACACACCTCATCCTCAAATAGACAATTATGATTTTTTTCATAACATCTCAGTCTACTTTAAACTACATCCAACCATTACTGAGATAAAAATATTATACCAATAACTTATGAACCAGACTCAATCTATCCAGAGACAATTCCCCAAATCAAATCTAACAACCAAATGAATGGAGAATCTATCTTATGAAATTTGGGAGATAATATCTTAAAAATAGATTTGTGATGATATGAAATAGAAATACTATTAAAAATAGGTACCCAATGGAACTACACATCCCCTAAAACAGAAGAGTCATGCATTATTACCACAACATCCTCCTTTTCTGGATTAAAGGGCCCTAATTCCAAGAATCAATTTATTATTAGTCAAATAATATATCATCAAAAACATGAGTATATAGTATGACAATTATAAATTTTGGTGTTTTTTTATTCAACATCCATAATGGAATGGACAAGCATACATGAAAATGGGAGGTATCTATTATTCTGTACTAATTTATTAATCAAGAATGGAATCTTGAAATAATTTCATTAATTAACCAACTAAATCATTCCAAAATCATTATTTTATTAAATGATGTAAAATTTTAATTATTATAGAGTTTACAGGTAAACTAGAACTATGTTAATGATATGTCTACCTCATATTCAAATCAATCAGAACAAAAAACTACCTATGATGATATAAGTTACTATTAAGAGAATGAAACATTGACCCAATGGTCTCCCAATGTAAATGGTTATAATAAAACATCATCAATTGGTATCTGGTATATAATCAAGATAAATTCTTTTTAAAAAAGGTTAAACTAATTTTTTCTCAAAATATTTTTACTATAATATTTATACAATATGAATATATGTGGGAATTTCTAGAAAATAGCCCATATGGATCCTTCTTTCTTTGATTCATCTCAAATTGATTTAGTGTGACCCTATCCAATTTTTATGTTAAGCTAACATATTATCTAGTAGATTTTAAAATATAGAAATAAAATATAAAAAATCACATAACCCACCACTTATATCATTAGAATAGATTTCTCTGGGTAAAATTACACATAATTACATTATGATCTAAATATGTCATAAGCAACTCTCCGAGGAAATTCTTTTGCAATGTTCAATGTAAATGTAGAACTATTACCAAATCATGGTTATAGTGATATATATTCTTAAATTGTGGTATAATTGGTGAAATCATTATGAAATTACACATTTTATTACATAAAGGCATCTATCAACTTGATTAATGAGGCTTTGCTGTCAAATAGTTAATACCCAATAAGAAAATTAATATAATGACAATAGAGGAGAAACTAACTAAAAATCAATAATTTAAATAGATTTTTATATTCTATATTTCTTATATTGAGGATCTCAATGATGTGATATATTTCAAAGGTCCCCCAATAGAACTGAAAAGTATAAAATGATGTGTCTATTATAAATTGAATTTATATAATGGTGTATCAATATTGTATCTTTGGTTCCAAAAAAGGGAAACCCCAAGAATTATATAGAAAAAAATTAAAATTGGATGAAATCACATCGAAGAACCAACCATGTAAAGATCAATATGAATACTATGAAAAGTATCCATACCAAAAAAAATACAAAATATAAACATCATTGATTATTAATTATTCATAAGGAAAAACAACAGATCCACCTCATATCACATTACCAAGTGATAGTTCAAATGGATACATGAATCATCATGATAAATCATGGATCCTTTCGTCGTTTTTTAATATAAACTAATTATAAGACAAGATTACAATTTCCATCCCAGGGGTCACCAATATCCATACAATAATAACACATCCCTAATGGTAAACCAAAAAATTACCAGGAAACTAAATACTATTACTGATGAACCTACCCACATTTCACTAATTCTATGGAATAAATAAAAATCTAATGGTATAGTATATTCCACAAATGTATCCCTTTGAAAAATTTTTAAGGATTTAAACAAATTAATTGGTGATGATTGAACTCATGATGACCACTTATATCAATGAAGTAACCAATGAAATATATCAAAGATCACTACTAAATAAGACTGTCCCAATATAGTATCCACACTGAAACTAATGAGTGGGTACTTGAAGGTATAAACGCTAAAATAATAGGATACTTCCAAAGTTAAAATATTTTCAAGGAATAAATAGAAACTAGAAATACATTTCCCTAAATAAACTTCTACTCAACATGACATAAGAGGTTCTGTAATCTAGTAGAAAATGACATCTTCTTGATTTAGATAATGGCCTCTCTAAAAGACTATTTGAAGCACAAAAAGTGGTAAATTTAAAAATATTAAGTCCCTTTATTCACATAAAATTCCCCTAAACATATGAAAGTGTTAGGTTAGATATATAAATATTTTATGCATATAAACACATTTAGATTGTTTTAAAAATAGACATTCTCCTGGAGAACCAAACAATTTAAAAATGTCTTAAATTAAAAAACATATAAAATAAATTAAAATTTTAATTATATAAAAAATTGATTTCATAATTAAAAAAAATTCATTATATTTTAAATGGATTAAATATGTTCTCCATTTCAAAAATACATAAATAAAATATATAATTGTATACCATTTTCATGCCAAACCATAAAACATGATTATTTTCGATATTAAATAACATTATTGATGTTTTATTATAATTTTAAAATAACCCATTATCAAATATATAAGACTAGTATTTATTAGAATCCAAAAATACACATTAAAAAACCATTTCATTAAAAATATTTAAATATTATTGAAAATGTATTTGAGGGTGTGAAATATTTTCATGAAAAATATTAAGCGGTTTGAAAATGAAAATATTTTCTAGGTCTTCATTAATAATCAATAATTTCTAAAAACAAAATTTTGAAACCAATCACCCCTTTTCAAAAAATCAGTATTATATAACATTTTAATAAAAAAAATTCATTACATAAAAATTCATACTATATATTGGTCATTTCATCCCATAATGACAAGATCATGAAAAAACTATCAGTTTAACAAACTATTGATATCAACTTGTCCAAGGAACTATTTTTGTACTATTAATATAAATGAGGGACAAAAAATAATTCAATAATAATGCGTTGTAGATAATAAACAAGGGGATTATTTTTTTCTAAACATATTGATGTGATTGTTATCATTGTTCTCTAATTACTAGAACCCCATTAACGCAGAAAAAAAATATTCCTTATAATTTTTATTTTAGTACATTAATTTAGTATTCCAAAATTTTAACATTTTCTATTTTCCTTCCCATATCCAAAATAACCATGAGTGAATCCAACACATTCTAGTGTATATAATAAGTCATTTTATCAAATCATATCTAATAAAAAACATCAAATAGAGTATAAATAAACCACGACATACCATTCAAACTCAAGTGGATTCAATAAAGGTTGTGATTAAGAACTTATTCAACATGTACACATTGTGATGTGAAAATTCATTGATCTTGTCTACCATAAACCATTAACAGAATCTACCATGTTTTATATCACTTCTGGTTGTGAAATGTTTGATATCATTTTGTAACAAACCATCGAAGGTTAACCTAGTTTTCTCCTGAACATACCCAGTACAGGACTCAAAGAATTCTCATGACCACCACAATATTGAAAAAAGTTCTATGTCATAAAAATATAGAAATTAATGAATTATTTTACACTAAAATAAATATCAACTTTCCTCATTTTTACCAAAAATATCTCAACAAATCAATGTACAATGTGAATAAGTAATAATCACCAATATTAAAATCAACGAAAAAAATGGTCAATCCTTATATAGAAACATAACAAGAAGTATTCCATGTATCTATTTTATAGTCTATTAGAACCATAAAAAGACACATTTGAGGTGATAAAAATATGGACATGACTTTATTTCATACAATTCTCATCCCCTTACCTATAAAATGATAAACCAAAGGTACCAACTCCTTAAAATGTGTATCATGAATGCATTAACACCAAAAAGATACAGAAATAATTATCTATAAAATTCTTATCACAGTGACACAATTATACCTATATTTAAAATGAAATTGAAATAAAATTAAATTTCTATGTAGAACCATTTTCTAAAAAATTCTTCAATTTACATTATAAATTTTATCTATTTTTTT
The DNA here is from genome assembly GCA_963277665.1 of Viscum album. Lineage (NCBI taxonomy): Eukaryota > Viridiplantae > Streptophyta > Magnoliopsida > Santalales > Viscaceae > Viscum > Viscum album. The sequence goes on from OY728127.1 coordinate 2,024,136,920, forward strand.
CACTTTATTATGAAATTAATAACATTGGTAAATTATGTTCAGTAATCATAATAACTATGTGCCTAAAGATAACATGTTAGGAATATAAAACATGGAAAAAATTAACATATATAACATAATTTGATCTATCAATACCAAGTCTACATGCCAAAATATATTTTATAAACAAGTGAGAATACAAAAAAAGTTACTTAATTGATTCCATATATTTTGAATCATATTGGTTTATATCTTATAAAAATAAAAATACTTGGAAAACTATGCCCAAATGTGAATACTAATGATATCATGACCTTCCACAATCTTTCAATATCAAGCCACCCAATTATCTACCACAACCTCGTTAAATTATATAGAAAACTACAAAAAATGTTACAAAAAATTTGGTTTGTTTGTGATGATAGCCTAGGTTACAAAATGATCCATAGTTACACATTTTACTAGAAAAAATAAAAAAACAAAATCAGAATAATTAAAACAATTTCATAAGCTAAGTATCACAACTCCCATGATGAAAAAAATTCAATTTATGAAAATTAAAATTCATCAACATAATTATAACATGTGTGGAATCATAAATCCAATTCTTTAAAATTCCATTTAATAAAAAAAATATTATTTATTATTTTTATCTAAATAAAAACTATAATAATCATTTTTTAATGACTAACCCCATTAAAAATATTTTTATAATCATCCAAAATATAATTTTTGAAAAAATTCCCTGAAATGTTTCATATTTTTTTAATAAATGAGACATAATTACTACACAATCAAATTTTAAAATAGATTCTATTTCTACTAGAAAATTTTATAGATTATAATATATGAACATTAAAAATAAATTATCAAGAACATCATGTATTCCATGGTTTTCATGGGGGTATGAAGACACATACCTCTTATAAGTCCTATAATTTCAATATTCAAAAATTACCAGTGATGAGTTGAGGTTCAAATGTTTGATTGAAGAAACCTCCATCTCTTCCTCCATTTTCCTAGTGGAAGAGAAAACAATTCCATATTTATTGAAGATAATACCATGAATTTAACTTTAAAGTTACATTTAAATATTTACAATAAACGAAAACATTATGCCTTCATGTTCTCATCAATTAAAATAAAAAATTAACTAAACCATATAACTTTATCTTTCAATCAATATATAAAGGTTGAGTTTTTAAACACTAAATATAAATATTTAAAAATAAAATGTGATAAAACTACTTAATTACAACTATTTTAATAATTATTAAAAAATAGTTACATTCCATTCTAGAGACGAAGAAATGAAAACCACATTTTATGAATTTTCATCCAAAAGGAATGTCACAAAAATTCTATATGGTTTTACACTTCGTATCCCCAAAAGGCCTTACAAGGGTACTGAGTTAATCTTACATATCTATTTATGGGAATTTCATTTCCCATTTCATCTATGGTTTACCCTTTCACAACCATTAAATACCCTTATGAAATTTTGGATTACCCTTAAACATGTATTGAATACACATATAATGATCTATATTACCCAAGAATTATTATATTACCATTAATATAGTATATATTAAAAAAAAATTCTATATTACCCATACATAATACTATATTACCCTTATCCTTGTTTTTAATACCATTATGCATCTATGTATTAAAATTACCTTAGTCTCGATTACCCTTAAGCGATGTCTGGAAGATCCTTACATAGTGTTTGTAACAAAAAAAATTATCCATTCAAAAGAAATGATCATCCATTTTCAGTTCTCTATAAATAGTGGATGAACATTGTGTGAGTTTTATTTTACAACTATGAAGTGTATAGAAAATATCTCAAGTCAATACTACTTACCATGACAAAACTGATGAAAATCCAAAAATACCTTTTTGAAATTCTTTTAAAAATGTTCTTAGCATTAGATAACAATTAAAACTCCCTTTAACCTTATACAACACTCTAGCTTTATCCTTCATATATGAATATGTCTATTCCTGTACACATTCCCTAGTCTATATATGAGGTGAAAGGTAAACCGAAAAACTGTATATTTTTCCTTAATATAACATATATATTGAATCCCAATATAATTTATATTTATCATAATAATATCAATGTTAAAATTATTATACTTATTCTTATATTCTATATCTTCATTATCTATTATTTTATATCAATTTGTTGAATCGTTAAATGATTTTTTAAATAATATCTACTAAATATTTTACTTTTTAGTATCTTCCGTGAGTCCCAAAATGTTATCAACATTTGAGAGGGATTGATGACATGCATTTCCTTCCGTATATATAATCCAATTACTTATATAATGTTGTTGTACTATGAATATAATTTATTGAATCATTGGTAAATGATAAAATTATATTAGATGAATTTGATGCAACATTTGAAAAAATCACTATAAATTCCCAATTTTACCGCTTCTATTGATATCGATGGCATCAGAATTGTGTTGATATATTTGGATATTAATATAAATTATAAAAAAATAATTATTTATCTCAATATAGTTTATAAATAGTCATTAAGGTGAAATTTATATTGATTTTTTATGAATCATTATTAAACTAATGTTAGTATCACTAAAACATGACTATTAAATATTTAAAAAAATATTTTTCCATAAAAAAGATTCCATTATACTATATAAAATATTTAAGTATTTAATAAAAATTGGTCAATTTTCCATTCTCTATGTTTTGAAATGAATAATATAGAATCATAATTGATGTTAAATTATTATTCCTTCATTACATCAAACAAAACTTTTGATACCCATCATCATTGATTCAATGATTATTTTTACATTACATCACATGTTCTCATTATACTATTAAAATTATGAATAGAACATCAGGAAACCATATTCATTTTGATATGGATTATAGGGTATTGTAAAATTCCATTGTTGGATATTTTTTAGGAAGAGGACATTGTGGGGGTAACACATCCTTAGATCAGGAAACATAAAAAATTTGATGATTATATTGTATCTAAATAAATTCCTGCAAAAAAAGACTTCTGACATAAATATCTATGTGAATTTAAATTTTCATATGATTCCATTTTACTCCTTTAATATTAAATTCCAATTATTACTTATCAATTCAATATAATGTTTTTTATATATCTTATAAATAATATATCAACTAATATACCAAAAATTAAGATTAAGGAATGAATTTTCCATCATACATAATTAAATTGATATTTTTATTAAAAAAATAACAAATAAACTATTACATAATGTATTACTATATATTTAATTGAATTAAATTGAAAAATTAATAAAATTAATATTAGGATAATAATTTAAATTTATGATATGAAATTATTTATGGCACTAAAATAAAGTGGTAACAACAATCTTTAATCAATATCCTTAATAAACAAAAAGATTTCAAGTGGTTGAATAAGATGAATTTCTAGATTACCTAATTTTGTATTCAATTGAAACCTAATAAGAATGTTTCATAGTGAAATAAATTATCTCCAAACATAAATCAATATAATATCTACTATGATAAACATATGATGTTTAGAAACATTGTTCATTATTTATTAATTTCAAAATCTACTTCACTTTCTGGATTATGTCATTCACTATACTGTGTCAAATTAATGATGATCCAAAAATTTATATCTATTATCATGGGAAAATACATGGTATACCCAAATTTAATTTGAAAATATCCACCCATATAAGTGGTCAATATCTATTATTATAAATAAACTAAACTAATAATAGACAATCATACATTGTGAAACCAAAATCATAAATTTAACACCCTGGAATTTTAAATGAATAAAATTTTATTCAAAAACACCGGTTAAGTGAAAAAAATATATTAGAAGTTAATATTTCAGCACAATACATGAATATAAATTTAATTATATTAATTTTGAATTCTTAAATAGCTTCGGTTATATGCAAGACTGAGTTTTACTGAACTACAATATTCAATTAATAATATTCATTAAGAATATTAGTATCACATAGCCATTGGAATGATGTATATGAGTATGAATATACAAATTATAAAAATATATAGCTTTATTTTTTTTTAAATATCTATCTATTATAAATAAAGTCAGGATCATTTAAATGAAAAAGAAATGTTTTCGAAAAACAATGTTTTTCAAAAATATGGATTACTCACACTTTCAATCATAATTTAAAATTAATATTTATAAAATTTATAAAATATATTTTTTAGAATAAATATAAATATTTAAATTAGTATATTGAAATTATCCTATGGTGAATTTTTAGGAATTTACTGAGAAGTTTCATATTTTATGAATAGTGATAGATACTGAAATTTAATTAAAAACTAAAATTTCGGTTAAGTAAATAATAATGATAAATTAAATATTGAAATTGTTTTAAAGTATAATTAGAAAAATTTTATATGAATTAATCCAATTTAGATCATTAAAATTGTTTTCACATTGAATTATTATATAATAACATCGTAATCTATTGAAAAATTTCATAGTGAAGCCCGATTTCTATTTTATATTCCATGATGAATTTCAATTTAAATTTTTACCACTTATGTGAATTGAATTTTATAAAATGGATTCAATATTTTTAATTAGTATTATTTATACAGTCAAATATGGTACATATAATTTTTTGACTAAAATCAATTGTGAATGTAGTAAAAATTATTTACTAGAGATAAGGTAAAATTGGTTTCTCAAGGGTTTAAAAAACAATATGGGTAAAAATGATCTAAAAAATGTCTAAAAACTATTTTTTAGCCCTATTATGACTGTTCTGCCAATATTTATCAATAACGGTCTATTCTAGGCTATGTGACAAATGAATAATGTTGGAGCTCTCAATATTTTTCAAAAAAATGGGTGTCATCTCCCTCTAAAAAAGGAAACCCCCTATCATCTCTTAATTACACCATTAAACCACTTGGGTTCATCCAAGACCATCCAAAATAACATCCAAACTCCCCCCCTAATCCTAGAATTCTTTATTTTTTGAAAAAAGTGTAACACCCTAAAATTCAAAAAGATAAACAATGTATTAAATTGAATATGAGCCACAGAAGACCAATCCTAGAAGAAAAAATAACATTCCAAGACAATATAATATTTTTAAATTAAAAAAAACAAATATATTAAATATCATGGGTCCCATGTAGCTAATATTTTCTTCGATAGCCTGAAATAAATGCAAGAGACAATAATACAGAACAACAACATAATAATAATTGATATAATATTTATAACATGACTATTAAATTGAAGGGTATGAACATTATTAACTAAAATATGAAATATATATAACAAACACAAGTTTATTTATAGTCTATTTATTAGTAATAATTTATCTATCATTTTAAACAATTATAAATGTTTTCTAAATAAATATATTTTAAGAAAAAGACAGTTTGGTCACACTTTTCCCATATAATTTAAAATTAATTATTATCATATTTAAAAAAGGTAAATTAAAAATATTATTTTTTAAATCTATATTTGAAAATTATATTATTTTTAGACTTTTTTGTTTTTATAAGAAGTATTATTTTTTGATGAATATTGAAAAATAATGAATTTTAATTAATTACTAAATTATTGTTTAAAATAATTATAATAATTTTTTTACATTTATTCTTTATAAGTGAAATTATATAAATATTAAATCAATTAATCCTATTTATTTCATTTGAATCAATTTATTATTAAATTTTCACATGAAAACGTTGTAATAATTTGAACATATTCCCATAAAAGCCTGCTTTCCCATCACGATTGGAGAAATAATTCTAAAATAACATTTATCACATATCTGATATGAATATGAAAAAATTGATCCCATAGTTTTGTGTGTGTAAGATAATAACATGTTTAAATCCACTATAAGTTATTTTAAGGAACATTCAACCAGACATAAACGTTTGATAAGGGTTTTAAATTAAATTTCATTTCACTGAGGAATATTGTATTGTCATGAAAAAAATATTTATTATGGTATATATAAATCCCTTAAACATTTAATATAAGGAATACATAAATTTTCACTAAAAATTAAGATTAAATTATTATTATTTCATTTATGGGGGATGAAATCAAAATTTACTAGATGGTAATGAATTTTGAAACTCCATTTGTTTTTATTGGGTTATATTAATTTTCCATTATCATTAATATTATAATATTTTGTGTTTAATTATATTATATGATATTATGTTGAGTTATCCCTTTTTAACAAAGATTTAACATTGATACATATAAATAATTCACTGATTGAATCTCAATTCAAATTTATTATCATTGTAATAGTTTATATTATAATATAACATTAATTAGGATTGTTTTTCAAGATATTAAAATAATAAAAAATTATATGATAATTTCTTAATAAAACCAACTATTTTATTATATGATATTGAATAATGATATATTCAGGTGGTAATAAAATTATCCCACTCTTTGGTACAAGAAATAATTAATAAAATGTTTTTATTCAAATAAGACTCCATTTCTCTCTTCTGTCGGAAATTTCTTTTTATCGAAAACCATGTTTTCAAAAATGTTTTTATGTTTTTTATCATTATCAAAATATTACATGTTTAAACAGTGTTTTAAAAACTTAATAGGGTAATTTACTCAAAAATGTATTCAGATATCTTGCTATCTTATTTTTATTCATTATTAAATATTACCCTTTATTCATGCCCTAATGGATATACATTGTATTGATAGAATTCTTATTTTTCATATTGATGGTTTATGATAATTTGTGCTAGGAATGTATTAAAATTTACTACCTTGATTCATATATTTTTTCCTTTAATTTCCCCAGAATTACTCACTTTCTTGTGGACATTTAATTTACCATAAATATACATGTATTTATCATAGAAATTATTATTTTTTGAACAACATATCGTTTCTACATACACTATTTTACAAAGAATGTTATTTGATTGACTGGGAAAAAATTGAAGGATAAATATTATTTACTAAATAGGGATATTTATTTATAAATAATATGGTTGATTAATTAAATTAATTATTTGATACATGAAGAATGATTTCGAAATGCACGACACGGGTTGATGACTATTTTATGAAATCCCCTAAATGCATATGTAGTTTCATGGGACAAATTAGTGGGTTATACTAAATTAAATTGGTATTCACTTAAAATGTTTCAAACACACATAAGAATGGTCATGATGGTATTGGTAACATGTTTATAGTAAAAATGATGTTCAGTAATTAATCACTTCCTTTATTCCGATTTCATTTCTTATTATTTATGGAATTCTCACAACGATATTATCTATGGATGTATTTCAATATCACTTTTCTAAATTGAATTAATTATTAGTAATTTACCTTGCATATATGTAGTTCTATATCTAGTTTTTATAACTATTTTATAAATTAAATTTCATGTGTTTTTAGTTATTTGTCTTACCATTTATTATTCCAGTCCATTATATTAATGGAATGTGTGTTCAAATATTTACATTGATATAGTGTTTATCCCTTGTGAGTGATTTTTTAATTATTCATTATGTTGTGTTGAAACCATAATTTTCATTTTATCTCACCCTTATTTTTTTCATTCCTTATTTTCCATGATATTTACTATGACTGGTATATATATGGATATACAAGTTCTAATAATTTGATCCTCAAAAAATGTTATACTATAATTTTTTTATAACCATGTAATTAAAGAATCATTTATGTATCTATTTTTCCAAAAAAAACTAAAAAATTTAGTCCTTTTGGAGGATATTGCTCTTCTCTTATTCCAATTTTTTAATTAAGGCACTGCCTTTGGGTTATGATGGCTGGGGTCATTATATTTTGAATTAGATAATATTTAATAGAAAAATGGGAACTTGACTAACTAATGAATTTATTTGGGAATATAGTCTAATAAGATACATTAAAAGTTTTTATCGAACAAAATCCTAATATTTTGGTAAGGTAGATAATATGTGTCTTCTTATAAATTCATCAATATCTGAATTCTGATAATGGACTTAGTTCTAAAACATAGGTACTTTGGGGTAATATCTCTAAATGTCATGGAATACATGAATCGACCATTACATGGTACAAAAAAAGGTCCTTACTATAGACTCTCTTTGACACTATCAAGATATATTATTAGGATAATTCATATTTTCATTTCAAATCTATATGAGTGGTTTTGATTAATGACGAAAATGAATTACCTGGGTTAAACGTAAGGCATATTATGTTGAATTTTTTTCAATGTTTTGAAATCCAACAAATAAATATATGGTTTTACCACTACTATTATTATTTATCTAACTAATATTTATGTTTTGGGAAATGAATAAAAATTAATTTAATCATTCTAAAATTGAATGTGAAAGACAATTTGGTGATTTTGAAAAACCATATGGGATAATAAAAAAGTGAAATATATCGTAATTATGCCAAATGGGTTATCATGATTTTATTAAAAACTCAAACCTCAACCAACTCATTTAATAAAAATATAAGAAAATGTTGGAGTTTATTAGAATATATAGTCAGCCATAAAAGAGAAAAAAAATTTATCATGTCAGAAATGTGGAAAGAGAAACCCAGGAATGTATCTTTAAGGAATGGAATATAAATTATTTTTTAAAAAGAATTTCATAATGAAAATAATTTTTGAGGAAAAATTAAGATAATGAGAGAATGATATTAATCCCTTACTATTGATTCAGTAATACTTTATTTACTAAAATTAGGTGAACCTTGGAATTATCTGATTCTGTTAACTCTTCTAAAGTATAACCCCTAGACCAAGGAAGGACATGTGTTGAAATAAAGAGTATGGATTATTTCTGTATTGGGATTCAATAATTGAATTGTAGAAGTTTTTTTACATATGGTTTTTTAGAAGAATCAGTATATATCTAAAGAATGCATTAAAATAAAAAATAAAATATATATTCATTAATTTAACATTAATGGATAACATAATTGATTAATCATTTTAAGGATGGTCGTACATTCAATGTCTTAAACATAACTTATTAAAATTCTTATAGTAGGAATATAACAAGATTAAAGACAGTTTGGGAAAAATTTATGGAAATACAACCCAGTAGATTAGTATATATTTTTCTGAATTTTTTTTTGAGGATTAATTACATTAAAATTTTTAAAAATATGTTTGATAGTGTTGATATACATTAGTTTCAATATGATATTTAATGACATGCTCATAACAGTCAAATAATTTTTTTTAGACCTCGTTAAAAAATATGTTGTATTAAAAAACATAATAAAATTGATTTATTTTATTTCAAGGTTAGAAATTATAATTTTATGTGTATTGTTAAAGGTATTATATTAATCTGGTTTTAGAAAAATTAATAATAACACATAGTACCAGGATAGATTGAGCACATTATCAGATTACCTACTGCCATGTCAGGAGACATGACAGAGATATCCATGAAACACCGATGTGAACACAAGACCAAATAAAACCATACCCCATAGGCCAAATTTATTTTTTTTATTCCAAGGTACCATCATTAGAAATCAAGAGGGTATGGTGTTCTCCTTATATTGAATAAAACCAGATAATACATCAATTGAGATATCCCCCAAAAATTCCATTGAGTTTTTCTCTGGTTTTACTTCCTAACCAAATTTTTATATGTGATATTGAGCCCCTCTATGAGAGATAACAATAATAATTTATTTCTAGGACTAACGGGGTATCAAATCATATTTTATCTTCATGATGTTTCAAATAATGAGCATTTTTTCTACCCAATATGGATACCACCTCTTCATTGACCTTTAATCCTTAATATTTGAATACGACCCCACTAAAATGAAAAATTCCACACTAATCAAGTGAATATAGTATAATTGGTTTTGAATCATTCCAATACAACTAGTAAAAAAATAATCCCACCACTTTACCACTAACCACTATCCCATAACACATAGTCATTTTTAAGTACACTCCCCCATGTCATACCTTGTCTACTTCCATGGTGTTTGTTGTGAAATCAAACCAATTTCATTAGTGATTTCTATATCCCCAATCGATTGAAAAATCATTTCAAGATTATGTCATATGTCATATCACTCATTCTATATAGATGACTGATTCATTGATCCACTATAATTGATCCCACGATATTTCCTTCCCAAACCAGAGTCAATCCCTCTCATTCCCAGTGTGGCATCTCATCTAACAAGACTAGAAACAAATAATTGGATTTTCACACTATTCAATTAATTAATACCTAATACGATGTAGGATCCTATAATAGTGAACACTAATCAATTTCTTGTTTTATATATGAATAACTATTCATATATTGCACTCATGTGCACATGTTACACGCCCATTGACTCCACATGTTATAGGACATGTTCCCAATTTTTCGATATTGTCCTAGGAACTCACAATGATACATAATAGATATTATATATGACCTAGGGTGTCTTATTTCCAATAAATACATGTGTCTAGTTTGAATAATATATGGGTTATATGAAGATTCTACATGCTTGTGTTAAGAATATATCTTGATTTTTGTGTTAGACACTATCACTAGTGTGATTTGACTATGAATTTTAGTGTGGTCCATGGTCACTAATTGAGTGCCGAGTGGGATATTAGAGTTTATGGTGTGTATTACTGTCTATATTACTTATGAGTTTCACATTGGTTACCCATTATATCCCAAACTCTAAGACCCACTATCCATGTTCCTTGTCCTTATGTGTTTTTTGGGAATTAAAAAATAGTTTAGTAAGAATACGTATAGAATTAGTACGCCTAAAAATCACATTCTTTGTGAATACATCAAAGCCTTGTTATGAGCTAGCCTATACACATAAATCCTTGTATGTATACCTATGGTTCTGACCCCTTGACTTCATTTACATCCCAGACCTTCATTAGGGACTAGCTACTCAATATATAAACCAATGGTGTTGATTCAGATCTTTATTTACTGAATCTTCCTAACATTATTAATGTATAATACTAAGAAATAGAATATGGAAATTATTATCTAGAGTACTTTTTGTCAACACACCTCCAATAGATGAAGTAGAAAAGAACAACACATAAATATAAGTAGATATCTAGATCTCTCATAAAACTACCTAATAGAATAATAGTTATTTCATATTCTTCCATTGGTCGGAGATTGTATCCAATCGTCACGAGTAACCGCATTTCATACATGTCTGTAATAGAGATATTTCTATTATCACGTGTCTACTATATATTTTCCTGGGTCCTCATCGGTTCCCTAGTATCTATATTCAAACCACGGTAGAAGATCCTAAGCACTCTAGTATAATCCAAATTCCCCTTTATATAACTATCATTTTTTCATATCTAGATATTAATGAATTGCATTCTAATGGGTTTTCCAACTTTCCCACTTAAAGGATTTTACTACAGGATTTACCTGAGTCCCCCTTTCTCTATATATTCTATTTAATCTATTATGTCCACCATGGCAGACCCTCTTCTCCTTATTATCTCACAGAATCATGTCCATGTCAGTAATGATTCCAACTAAAATTATTGTATATAGAAACAAAAATATTTTTTGAATCCGGGAAGCTCAGTGTAGATGAGACGAATGCGTCATCGATTTAATAAGAACCTCTCTTCATTATATTTATGGTTTTTCCCCTACTATACTTTGAGGAAACTAGGATCCCTACATCTTGTCTTATTAAATTACATATCTATTATCAGAATACGATATAAGAAATCATTCTAAGGGATGGTTACAAATAAATCTGATAGTAATATGTAGAATCTTGTTTCCACTCTAGCCGATTCCTATAGAGCTTCCACTATAGAAAAATACCCCAATATCCTGGGAGTGTACCTCTAATAGTAGGGGCCCAGATACAAGGAATTTATCATTCCATGGGTGAATAATTTGGATATATATAATGAGAATAGTTCTAAATGAATTTTTATGTCTTTTTGTAGTGTTGGGTTTCCTTGAAAGGAAAAAAATAAAAAAAAATAAAGGTTCATAATTGATATACCTACTTTATTTTGTGTATTTCTGTGAAAGTCATACTTTTTTCTAACCCAACATTGGCCCCTCTAGAGAGATTCTAGGTAATTATATTCTAGGTGTTTCCCATTAGTCCCACATATCTATGTACTTAAACTATGGGGGTCCACTTCTTCCCCCTGTTTCTCTCTCATTAGATATTCCCTTAGAATTTTATATTTATCTTTTTAGTGTATGATGAGCTAATATGGAGAAGAGTGGTCGGGGAGGGTGATTGGGTGGCACCATTATGCTGGGAATGAAGTTCATGTAACTTTTTTTTTCATATTCTATATGAGAGGAAAATTAAGGTGGATTAGATAAATTTTACCCAAACATCCCACAAGATCCACATTTTCCTTGTGAACTCAAGAGAACACCATTAATATAATGAGAGTAGTGAGGTAACCAATGATAATTCCTAAACTTATTTAGAATAGGGTATAACATGGAGTGAATGTGGGATCATCCCTGAGCTTAACGAATACAGAATGTGGGAACCTAGTTTTACAAAAAATTGAATGTCAGATCAACCAGGATTGGAATGAAACTCATAACCAAATCCAGTCATGCCTGACCAATACTCCATCCATGTTAAACAAGGTAGCCTGATAGTTAATTTGGTGCAATAAACAATAATGTGATGGTGAACGGGATATAAAAACATCGATAGATCCAATAAGACATGGGATACTTGGAACAACCCTACCCCAAATTACTTTATAAAAGGTCATTATCTATTTTACAGGTGCTTGGTAGTTTTATAGGGTTCATAAGTGGAGTTGAACTGGTCATTATCAGGGCCCTAAAAATCCATTTCGGATTTTTCTAATCGGTTTGTATGATGAGTCTAACATTCATGATAATAGGATGTGGGGTTAATGATATTGGTATATAACCCTATATACTATAGATAAATGTGGTAGTGTATTCTACTATGTAATATAGCTTATGAAATATGCTACACATTCAAACTAGATAGTCCATTGGTTTTGTAGTGGATATTTCATTATAGATTGATTTATATAGTACAGATATTTTGGATTTAGATGTCATTGCTCAACCAATTGGATTCTAACAATGTGACTGTATCCTTTCCATGTAGATATTGTGTCCCATGGACATTAATATCTCTAATTCTCAATGATTATATATTCATTCAGAAAGGGCGTACATGAATATCCCAATATCACACTCAAATTTGTTATTAGTGATCATTTGGAATGTTGTGAGGGTTTTTTTGGATGAGGATTAAAAATTTGTTCATGCATCCTTGTTAATGTATTCATTTTCTCCTGAAAAAGAAGCTACATGATGGTTCATTAGAATAGAACAACTATCAAATGTAAAAATGTGCCATGAGTATAAGGGGGTAATAGAATGGACAAGGATTTTAAGTGCATTTATTATTATTATTGGAATTTCTTATTTAAATATGTGAATTGGATATACTATGTGGGATCAATATTGACCTATTTTGGATATCTTTTAGTTATATTGATGCTACTCTAATGTCCCAAATGAGCATTGCTTCATTTTTTATTTCCCTATAAATTTCTACAAGTTGCTCCACCATTTTCAATTTAATGTCAATATTATCATTTCTATGATGCTTATAAAAAATGCAATAGAACTGTAGTATCCATTATAAATTCAAATATAGTATCCTTTTAGACTATCCTTTTAGACCTCATTCCAAAAAACCGTGACCCATTTTATCCCCATTCATTATGGCATAATACTAGGTATGATGATTTGGATTCCCCATTCCCATAGCTGCAACACGTTGTCCCTATATCTCAATGACATCATTTATTTTTCATGGGCTCGATACAATTGAACAGACTACATCCCATCAACCACTCCCATGTTATATTTCCCCATAAGATAATATTAGTATAAATGGAAGTGTATATTATGAAAACAACCATTGATCAGATCCCAAGAGCATTCTTCTTTGATATGGGATAAATGTTTATAGACATGTTTATTCCAGTCTGAAAATATTATCATTCAACGATTTAAAAATATCAAAATACACTACTAAAATTTTATAAACTAGATGGGGGTTCAAATATGGAGTGAACTACTGATGATAGCACTATTTATATCATAAGGAATAGGTTCCCTCTGATACCATTAATGTCCAATCACTTTTATCTTAATGATCATGACAATAATCTCATCTAGTGAGTTTAACAGAGAAAATGAAGCGATAAAAATGAGCATCAATATGATACAAATAAATATGGTCTAAATATTCTCAAAAGTAGTTGCATGAATGATCCATTTTTTCAGTAGTCCCTCAAGAAAGCGGAACATCTATAAATATTGAACCAACATCCATGAAATGATCCCCAAGATCAGAAATATGTAGTGAAATGTATCATTACGTAACTAAATAATCTCATCCATGATTGATGTTTCTCCATTTTGAGATCAAAATTTCAATGGACGTGTTCCATCACAAATAGTATCCAGTTTTTCGACCTTGATGTTCATTTTCTAAACAATTTACATAGATAAATGGGTTCATATAACTATTTTATCATTGCACTTTGATACCTCAAATCATTTTTTTTTCACCACCGGTATTGGGTGGATATTTTAATTTCATGTACCTGATTCAATAAGTGTCTTTACTTGAGGTTTATGCAGTAAGAAGAGTCAAATATTCTAGCTTATCATTCCATTTCCCCAAGTCATTATCCATTCTGTCCACACATTGGAGGTCCTACGATACATGATGTATCCCATAACATGGAGGACCTTCTCATTAACTCGTCATTCCCAGTGATCCCCCGATCTCCCTAGGTGTTTCTGACTCCATAACTTCCCTTTTACCATTTTACATGTAACCATACATGAAACCCCAAAGGTTGGTCACTCTATTTTCACTCATTTAGAGGGTATTTTTAGGACCAATAACCCTAATCTTTTCATACCCATCAATATCAATAAAATTCATCATATCCTATTGTTGGGACATCATACATATAATATATTATAGTAGAGTACTAAAGAACCACCATATTATTCAATCTACATTGATCATATTGTTCTGGTTAATGTGTAGTACCCATCATCCACATTTCCAATTGTTTGACTCACCCTTGAAGTCCCTTGGTCCTCAAGATATAATCAATGGATGTGTGTTCTTAGTTGATCACGGAATCCACAAGAAGATACATTGAACTGGTCCATGAAAAAAGGTAGTAGTGGTTGTATCATAATATTATGAATAATATTGGTAGTATAGGAGATAAGGATCCTTTCACTAAGAAATAAGAACCCATTCTTGAGTATCACATCATTTATTGTAGGATGATAACTAAAGATAAATGTATCTAATTGATTTTACTATAGGTAGCTTCCAACAATGAATATAAAATAAATATTACAATCCTTTCAATTGTTTTGAACAAAAAATTTGTTTCCTTATGTAGTAAAATTTTCTTTTTGATCAATTAATCCATTTAAAATCATAGGTCGTCAGTTTCCTTCTTCACCTTTTGTGTGAACCTAATGAGCTGGTCCAGATTGAAAGGCAAATGATCATTCATGCGGTGTGTGAATTCTATCTCAAAATGAACAATTCAATAAATATGAATTTGATCAATGAATCCATTTACTACTAAATATAGTATTTTAATTTGTTATTAAATATCTATTTGAATATGTATTGATAGTTTTAAATCATTCATAATACAAAAACCTTGATTGGGAATAATATGATTCACTTCATTTAGGTTTGAACCCAATTGGTCAAGGAAGAATACTATAATGATTGTTCCCATTAAAGTTTTCAATCACTGATTTCTTTTTTCATATCATTCACTTATGCCACTGAGCCTACCCAACTGACAGATAAGCCAATGGTGATTGATGGTAGTAGCCCTTAATTAATGATCACCATGACAGGAACATTTTTTCTATCAATAATTTATATCACAGTAGTGGTATTATAGACTGATACATCTCTCGACTGTGTTTCTATAATGGGAGGGTTAGTCAATCTACATTCACCAGTAATTTAAAACCATTTATCTTTTCTTTATAATAGAATATAATGTAAATATAAAACTTCTCCTTGGAATTCTCCACAGCCTGCAGATTGGTGTGGAAATAATTCTATTTGATGTTAATCCATATCCAGTGTTGATAGATCATCATATGTGACGATATTGTGTATTCCATGATCATAGAAATATTCCCCCAAGGAACAAATGAAATACTGTCCATGAAAATAATGCGGATTAGGTTCCAATTCGGCATAAACCACTATTATTGAATGCCCCATGCTGGAATCATCTGAGAGTAATTTAATGAATTGTGAAACCAATGATAATTTTTTTACTATAGATACATATACACAATTTTAATTATTCCATTAACAAGAAATAGAGTTCTCATGATTTTAGGGAGAAATTTTATTTGAGTCAGTGCTTGTTTTCGCCTTTTTTTCCTAATGACGAGTTCTAATTTTTTGGTACTTAATTGATTAAGGATATCCATAAAATTGATATCAGTCTAAAATGTCTTTTGAAATGATTGGCATTCGATAATTACCTAACCATTATGCTAATTATGTCTAGTTTCATATTACTAGTCCGTGTTTGAGTTTTTTAAATTAAAACACTTAGTGCATCGAAACCACATCCTTGTTGGAACATCCCCAAGGGCACATCCATAACTGATCCAAGGAATGTGACCCAATCTCATTTTCTAATGATGGAATCCCACCACAATAATATAATATGGGAAATATCCAGATCCATATTGATTTATATTACATTCAATACTCATAAATATAATACCATTTCAAAATATTTCAATTAATTCAACTGAGATACACATGTATTTCAATACCTATAGCCTAATAGAAAACTTTTTGTTTCCATGGGTTGGGTAATTGTTTTGTCAAATTGGTAAATTACACAGTCTAATATCCTTTTTAGTTCCTTATTTCTAGTTATATTGACTCCCATGGAACATTCTGAAGAAATATTTCCATTCCCATTGAATGATTTTTCCTCTAATGACAATAAATGATGTTCTTTTTATCCTATCATAATAGCCCATTGATGGAGAGGGTTCGATGTATGAAGTGTTAATTTATTAAATGGACAATGAACCACTAGTGTTACATTTGAGTTTTTGATATTTATTTATTATATTAGATAACTTTTCCAGGCTATATTGGTTTTCTAAAATAGTTAAAAATAGACATAATGACTTCTCAGCCATTAATGGATCTTATAGACTCTTAAAAGTGAATTTTATATCTTTAGGTTATTTGATATTCATTTATTGGGGTGAGAGATGAATTGAAAATTTATTGAATCACTAAAAATTATGAAATTTTTATTATGAAAAAATATTTATCATGTAATTATATTTCCTTATATTCCATGACATTAAAATAATTTACCAACATTGGTAAAATTATATTTAAACATAAATGATATCATATTACAATAATATTTGGTGTTTGAGATATTATTTTAAATCATCGCATATTTATGATATTGAGGCCATTAAATTTCCATTTATCATTCACTATTTCATGATCAATTCTCAAAATAACTCTCAATAATTATTTACACCTTTCAGAAATGATCACATCGCCACATGCCACCAATGTTCAATAATGTAGAAACTGTCTTATGTGTTATGATCTGTGTACTTCCATTTCCTATTTTTATGATTATTTTTTATTTATCCTCTTATGATATTGCTTTTTCAAATATATAATTTTCAAATATGGAACTCTCAATTAGAAATATCACGTTTAAAATATGAGGTCACAATTTGGTTATGATTGGAAGAATGTAACAACTTAAAATTCTAAATAAAGAGCATTGTATTTAGTAACATATATAAAACACAACCCAAAGATTAATATAAAATGTTACATCCAGATGAATTATGATAAATTTATTTTCATTTAAATTAACTATATTAAATATCTTATCTTACATTATGTATTTAGTTTCTTTGATAGATTGTGTTACATGAAAGATACAGTTTTACCGAACAATAGTATAATATTTATAATATTATTTAATATTAAAGTTATAACCCAGTTGATAAATAAATAGGAATGAATATGATTAAATAAATTATGAATATATATATATATATATTAAACTTGTTTATTAAATATGTATTTATTAGTAATAAATTTAATATCAATTAATAGAAAAAAGAAATTTTTTCTGAGAGACTTTATTTTTTCTAAAATACAATCTCGCCATGCTTGGACAATATTATTTAAAAATAATTCAAATCATTATTATAAAACATCTATTACATAATAAAATTAATTTTCTAATTTTGGATATCTAAATTATTTTACGTTGATTTTATATGATTTTTCTTTGAAGTTTCATTTTTTTATTAATAGTGAAAATGCGGAATTTTAGTTGGAAAATGCTTTATAATTTCAATAATTTATAATGTAAATTATATTTTTAATTGGTATTAAAGTCACATATAATCGAATATATATATATATATATTAATAAATTTTAGGTAATTATATTTATTTTCAATTTTAATTTACATACGAAAACATTGTAATCTTATGAACATTTTCCATTTAAAACCACGCTATAATATCATGTATTTTAGAATAATTGTAAATTAAAATATTCCATGTATATGAATGTAATTTATATTAATTGGTTGTTTTCTTTTTATCATCATAGTTTATATTTTTTTTCTAGCATTCAACTTAATTTTTTCCCAAAATGAATATTGAATGGAGTAAAAATTAATTACCACGGTTATGATAAAAATGGGTTTTTTGAGGCATTAAAAAACATATAATGGTTAAAATGACTCATATAATTTTTAAAAACTATTTTCGTGACTTATTTTGACCATTACACATCTAAGGTTCAAAAACTATCCATTTCCATCATTTTTTATTACTGAAAAATGTGGGAGAACGCAATTATATTCAAAAATACCAAGTGTGTCCACTTCTACTTTTATAAGAGGCCACCCCCACTCCTCTATTATACACACGTAGGGAAACAATAACTTTAAAAATTTCCTAACATAATATATTAATCTAATTTTTTTATAGAGAGAAAATATTGGAAGGCTTTAGTGAAATCCATTGTAGGATATCCAATGAAATTGTAATGTTCTTCAACAAGTGTCGTTATTTTACTTCCTTCCCAACCACTAAAATGTATAATAACTTTTATCATATAATATAATAATTTAATTTTATAAAATTTTATGTTTTTATAATATGTTTAAAACCTAAAACCATCTCAGCTTCCATCAAATCAGTTTCAAAATCATCTTTCATGTGTACAATGGACTAACGGCTCAATAATCAATATCATATGTTTTTCCATTTCCACCACTCATGGATGGGTATAAAGAAAAATCCATATATATATTTATATAATATTTAAAACATTTTTATACCATTGGAGTCACTTTATCATATATAAATATATACACTCTATTCTATACAAAACACGACATTGTCTCCTGTGTGTATGACAGACTTCCATCTCACGGAGCGAAGTGATTTATCTTTCTTTAACACATCACATAGAAGGTGATTAGAAAATGACAAGGATTAATTTTAATATTAATGATACTATTATTATATACCTAATATCTTTACCATTTCTAAGGATAAATTATACCATTTTCTTTCATTCAATTTCACTCACATAAAGAAGATATCATCGTTCCTGTACTAGTGGACTGCTGCCTTCAAGAAGTTATGTGACTTTCTTTTAATCATAACACCACATGGATGATATATGTAAGCATAAAAAAGCTCATATTGACATTATGATCATTATATAATGGTAACATATTACATACCCCTTTCTATAATGATCTTTAAAAAATGAAATGTTAATCATTCGTATGTGTGGCCTACAATTTCCCCGATCATAACATAGTTATTTACTCAAAACCATATTTCAGGATTTATATTAAAAGTAAAATTTATTTAAAAATATTATAATTATTCCATGATTATAATTTTTGTGATTGTGGAATAATATAATTTTCACAATTAGATCTTTCATGATGAAACTAATATGAGAAAACAAGGAAATTAACACCTAAAAGAAAGAAAATAATGAATGATTACCAATGAATGGGTAATAAGATATTATAATTGGATAATATAGGTTATTATAAATATTAATAAGGTTTTGGGGTATTCTAATAGACGTTTTATAACCATTATAATCATGTTTAATGAATCTCCAATCACAAGGAAGTGTAAGTTAATGGATTTCATCTCAATTTCAATTAATTAATGAAAATTGCATTGTCATGCAGAAAATTTATTTATATAGTGTTTATAATACCAATATAAAATGTAATATTAGGAATATATCATTTTTCCTAGTATTTTATGTTTTTATTTTAATTATTTCATCTAATGGGATTTAAAAAAATTACTAAGTTGTAATGAATTTCAATACTAAATGTCATTTCATAGGGTTATATTACTTCCTCGGTGTCATTAATGATTTAAGATTATCTTCTTACAATCGTTTTTTTATCATATATTATATTTCTAGTTTTATATGAGTATTTTATGATGATTCACAATATCTATCAATTGTTTGAACCTCACATCAATGTTTCTATACTTTCATGGGTTAACATCACATGGACATTTTAATCAATATTGTTTATTATTAAATTTCAATTCAGTGGAATTATTTGATCAATTTTTGATAAATTCATTAATTTTTTTTCTAATTTAGTGATTCATGATATTTTAATGTAATGAAAACACATTCCCACTATTTGGTACTGAAAATAAATTAGAAAACTTTGTCAAGAAAATTTAAATTTATTTTTATCTTCTCTCGACAAATTATTTTCATCCAAAACCATGTTTTCAAAAATGATTTTAAATTTTTTAAAATTATTCATGTTTAAAAAAATTCATAATTAATATAATATTTTATTAATTTATATATATATATATGATATTTTCATTCATCAATGACAACCACCCCTTATAGTTACCCAAATGGGTATACATTGTATTCATCCCATCCTTATTCATTTTATATAATGTTTATGATCATTTTGACTATGTAAAGTATTGATATTCACTTCTGTGATTAATTTCAATAGCAGTTTTATTTCCCTTAAATTAGTCATTTTATTATGGCCACTAAATTTCTCCAAAATATCTATACTATTTATCATGGATATTTTTTGGTATAAAGAATATATAATTTGTAAAAAATTTACATGGAAAGTTAGTTTATTGATTGTGTAAATATTTATAAATCTTTATTTTTGACACAATATGAATAATTTATGATAAGAAAAATTATTTATAAATAAAATAGTTAATTGAATATTTGATAAATGCTTTGGGAATGAAAAAAATATCTTTGGTAATGTTTATAGAAATACAATTAATGTATCAATAGTCTAATGGGGCGAATTAGTTGGCTATATATAGATAAATGGGTTTTCACAAACTATGTTCTAAATCATCTTATGAATGGTTTTCTGGAAGTGTTATCATGTGACTGGGAGAAATGATGTCTGATAACTAAGCATTTACTTCATTCAAGTACAGTTATAATTATACTTGAAATTTTTTGAAATGATATTTTCTATATATGAATTCTATTTTATGTTATTGAAAAACAAAATGTGTTTTTTGTTTTTTACCTTTCCATATTAATTATTCTAAATTCTATTATGTTAGCTATATTAGTAATTAATTTCATCTGTTTTCAGTTATTTAACCATCCATTTATTATCCTAGTCAATTATTTTAATGGAATGTGTGTTATAATATTTAAAATGCCATATTTTTCATTACTTTAATTATCTTTAATTTATTCATTATTTTTTTGTGGTAAATAACCGTTACTGAGAATTTTCTTCCAACATTATTTTGTTTCCATTCCTGAGGATTTTATGAAGCTTACTATGACTGATTTGTAGGTGTACTCTAGAAGAAATATTTTCATCCTCAAAAAAATTATGTTGGAATATGTATATTCCAACATAATGTGAGAATTATTTATGTATCCAGATTATCAAGACAACTAAAAATTTCATTACATAGGGATGTGATTACTTGTATCTTCTTCTAATTTTATAAAATAGTCACTAGATCTAGCCTACTAGGGGTAGGGTTATTAAAGAAATCCAAATTAAGAAGGCATTAGTGAAAAACTCTGCCGATTATAATTTTCCATGTATTTTTTTGAAAAATATATGGATTATTTTCAAGACTACCAGTAGATACAGAGTAGGATTTTGAGGCCTCGTGATCCTATAATAAATTATTGAAATATATTAAATATATTAAACAGTATGTGTGCACTGTTTTCTTGAAAAGGTGGAGTATTACCCAAATAGAGGCCCGTATTAGAAATTTAAGGGCATTTTTTAGTTTTTAATATAGGTTTTACCAAAGGTGTTACATAATCATTGTTTACTCATTCCTTTTGGGATGTTTTTTCCACTAGTGTATTTAAATTAAAATAATTAAAATAATTAAAATAATTTATTTTTTTGTTTTTTTTAACATGGTGACTATTTCTACATTAAATTCATGATTACAAAATTTCTTCAATTATAGACACTCTCACCCTTTAGATTACAAAAAAAAGAGGAGAAAACTTTTATTAGGGAATTGTAGTGGATCATGATTAGATCATGGATCATTATGCCGATAGAGTCCCAAGATATCATCAATAATGGAAACATAGTTGTTCCTTGTCAATGATCAATCCACACTCCATGTAGGATGTTTTTATTTTTTTCATTATGTTCTTCTCTATCCTAGGTGAACACAGAATAATTACATTAAGAGAATTGTTTCAGGCATTAATGATAGATTTAATTTCGATAGAATTGTTTAAAAATTCATTCATTTAACCATCTTTATTCATCCTTTTTATAATACTGAATCGATTCCAAATGAAAAATAGTTGTGGTTTATTCCACATTATTGTGGATTAATGATTTATTGCCCCATTCAGCATAATTTCATAATGGTTGTTTCTGTTTGGCCCATCATTCGACAAATAGCAATTATTAAATTATTGTGTGACCATTATTCATTATAACATATCAGTACAGTGGTTGAGGTTCATAACTGGAGGTGGGATCAAGGTGTGATAATGACGATAGGTGATGTGTGGTGGATTAGATTGGATTTTGGTGGTATATTTTTCTCATTTTTATCCTTGAGGAATAAGAACTCAATGGATGGTTTTAAAATTGGATTCATGTATAGTTTGACATCGATAAGTGTTTTAATGTACCATAAAAACACCAAACTACATGTTTCGGCAGGGGAAGCCTCTTAGGAGAAGCGCATAATGATGCCGAAGATATCCCCACAGATAGGGAATATTTTGACCAACATAGTTCCTACTTCTGGTTTCAGGCCATGTGAGTCCCCCTAGATACAATGCTAGGGTTTTTTCTATATTTAAAAATCACACGGTGTGTGACCCCTTCAATGTGATTCAATGTGTACTTGAGAGAGTACACATGTGTGGGTAAGAGTACATGATCATATAGAAGACATTGTAATTATACACTGAACAAGATTGTGTATTTTTGATAGTACAGAGACACCACCACCATGAATGGACATATCCAGGAAATATGAGTAGGATACCGCATGTCTCCACACACCATTCAATCATTCTAAACACCATTTATATGGAAACTATATTCAGTATGTGGCTCTTATACACAGGAATCCTTAGGGATAGTTCGAAATTCTTTGTACCTCTTGCAACATGTAATGTACCACCTTCAAGGGTTCAATTAAATCATTGTTTTATTAGTGTGGAACACTATATTTTGAGTGTTTTAACCATTTTCCATTCCCTTGAGGGTGCATTGAGACATCAAATTTGTACCACTGGATTTTGATCCCCTCTATACGAAGAGTCTTAGATAGAATTGTTTTGTACCTCTCTTAGACTGGAGTGTTATCCACTATCATCCTTTTCCCCTGGGTGGATTTTTTGGAATCTACAAGGCCTTATAAAATAGGGAATTGATCCTCCATTCATCATTTTTTATCAGTAGGGTATGTGGTACTGTTGACATACAATCCCCTACGTAGTGGTTTGATCGATATTGGTTCATGTTGTCCCCCGGTTCTGGGCATGACCCCCTATATGTGTATCAGATTCTTCTAAGAACAGTGATATTTCATTATGTGGGAGTGAAGAAGATAGATTCATTCATCATATTTCTATAATGATAGTAAGACACATGGTGTGGATTCTCCCAGAATGAGTTTTTCTTTTATCTAAATCATGTCGCCAGATCTTGGTTATGATTGATTGGTGACATGTTGTCCTTCAAGAGTATATCTATGTATTATTTATATATATTGAGTGCTATTTCTTTTATTTATCTTACTGTACATGGTGCCTCATTTTTTTTGTTGTTGGGATGTCCTACTATGTATTTTCATACTCACCATTAAATGGGATTTTCCAGAATGTTTTGTGGATTATGTAGACAACGGAACTTTTAACAGTGTCCTAGGAGGATAGTGAGTAGGTGGGGAATAACTGGATCTTGTCTGAGCAAGGTGTTTTACCGGGAAATATCTTTTGACTTAGTACCCACCACTAGATCATGTTGGAATTTTACAGTATTTGGATGGGTATTTATTTGGCCTCTTTTTTCATTTTCTGTACATTTATTATAAAACATCATTAAAGAACCGTAGTTTTATTGTTGCGTTGTTTTTTTACATTTCATAATTCCATGGGCTTGGAGATTTGTGTGTACTAATAAGTTCATTATTATAATGCCTCCCTTTATGTGATATTCCTACTCAGAATTGGTCCCCATCCCATGAACTATTTATGGTGGTCTTGTGATAGTCATTGGTTGGATCTCGATGGGTGAGGTCATGAAAGAGTGGTATCCAATAAATTCAGTTTTTCCATCAGACTAGAGTTGGTGAGTTTGGTTTGGGATAGAAATTTTTAATTTTTCTATTTCGTATTTGGCGCTAGGGAATCCAGTATTGGTGCTGCTACAGACATATCTATACACCATGACTCTAATTACATCCATGTTGTTGCATATGAAAAAATAATTTACATATAATATTTTTCATAGATGCATCATATAGTAATGGTTTTTTTCCATGAAATTTTTGAGTCAACTCCCTAGATATACTCTTTTGATCTTGGTATAAATTATTTTAATATTAGGATAGTTACACACAAACATTCATCCAAGATTCCAATGCATGATCATAAGGATGATTTGTCTAGTGATGATTCATTAAAACAAGGTAATGTACTATAGATAACACCTCTAGGGGTTTTATCAGTTATACCACCTCTTATTGAGAAGCAGCTACCACTAGTAGTGCCATCTGAGGATGCATGTTGGATGAGTTTTTTCCACAAGTTTTAGAGGAATTCACATATTAGGTTTGGGGGTGATCTAGTCCCCAAGGTGGCTAAGGACTAACTTTAGGTTGTCAATCATATTATCCTCCTTATGAGGATAATGAGAGATTAGATTGAATTTCATCCACTTATTCTTCTTAAGGTATATTCTATGAGGTGGTTGAGCTTGGTGACTATGTCACATGATGTGGTAACTCTCTCCTAGACATACATTGAGAATCTCTTTTGAGATGATTTCTTCCTAGACATGTTATGATTGGTATGCTTATAAGTTCTTCTGCATCTTTACAAGGGATGTATGGCCATGGTGGAGTATGTAGAGAGGTTTAATACTCTCTTGTTTTACTCCTTGGATATTATTTGAGGCTAGTTCTTCAAAGATTATAATTTTGAGTAGGGTTGGAACTGGGGCATCAATGATTTAGTAGTGTCCATTTTAATTCCAAATTATTATTTGGTTCATGAGAAATAATTATTTTTGGAGATAATTATAGAATATTAGACACTAATATTGGGTGATAGTAGTGGGAACCTTGTATATGAGATCTCAGTAGGAGGCACCTGACAATAGTCCTTGGGATCTATGTATGCCAGAAGCCTTAGTTGGATATACTAGGAATCAAAGCCAGTGGTTCAAGGCTCTCAGTGTGGTTAGAATAAACCTTGGTACATACAGTGCTTCTTTGGAAATGTTTGGGGACATCTGTATTGAGATTGACTAACCTGTCATACAGTTAATCATTAGATGGTTGATGTACCTCCATGACATAGGAAAATATAGGAGCATATTGGTCCAAAGGGTGATAGACCCAACATATAGTTTAGTAGGGAATAAATAGGTTCTTGACAGTTCTATCATTTACAAACACCACCCCTAGGTGGTCCACTCTTGGTTCAAGGATCCGGCGGGTTTGGAGAAGGCCATCTTAAATCTATGTTGTACTATGAACCTGAAACTCCATGGATGTTATGCATTAGAATATATTCATTTTCTAGTTTAGATGAAATATTGATATACACGACCTCAATTAATTCCTTACGTATTCTATGGTTCCACATATAGGTATTCTGGTTGATCCTTTGGATCGATCCTTGAGGTTAAGGACACTGACTGATTGTTACTCAGCAATTGATCACTTATAAATATAGTGAGATATGATGCTTGGAGGTGAGTGTTTTGATTGACATATGTTAATTATATTAATGAGACCTTATGACATTATCCTACGTATTGGAAAGCTATCCAAATTTCATGCCAAGATTAGCTATTTTATGTGCATAATATGGTGTGTCCGCAATGATGGAATGATGTATTCCTTTTTGGGTAAAAATTAGACTTTGGTATAGTGGGATGAGACCAATCATAGAATATTGAATTAAGTTAATTTCCATTTGGCTTGCAAAATTTTTGGATAATTGGATGATTTTTCTTATCAGTTTCATGTAGTTGTTTCAGAGTATGGGGATGTAATTCCTAAGGATATACTATGTTTACCTCCCCACTATGAGATATAATTATATATCGACTCACATCCCATGATGACACTGATATCTCCACTGGTAAATCTGATGTCCCCGATAGAGAATAAATATTAGAGGATGTAGTTGGATGAATTGTAGAAAAAGGGCTCTGTGAGACCCATTGTTTCCCCCCATAGTAGGCCCTATGTTGTATGCTAAGAATGGGGGTGGGATATTTTGGTTTTGCGTGGATTACTAGTGCACTAATTAAGTTATTTTGAAGATTAAGTATCCACTAAAAAGGTTTTTTGACCACTATTATTATTTGAGAGAGTCACGAAGGTCAAGAAGATTGAAATTAGTTCAGGCTATAAAAAACTATTAGTATATGATGAGGATATATCAAAGATGACATAACTATGTTGTTGTGGTCATTAAGACTACTTTTTGATGTTTTTTGAGGTGATAAAATCTCCATTAGTGATCATGGGGCTCAGGAACTGGATTGTTCAACATTTCTCTGGCCAATTCATGTTAGCATTCATAGAGGACATCCTAGTATATTCAGGGTTTGAGGAGAAACACACGAGACACATGATAATTGTCCAAGACACCCTTTTAGAGAACTAGATTTATGGGAAGATCTCATTGTGTCAATCTTGGATTTATGTGGTATAATGTTTAGGACACATCATATAATGGAGTAGAGTATCAATACACCCAGTGATGGTTGAAGCAGTACATTCATAGTAACCACCAAAAACTGTTACTTTCCTATAGAGTTTAAAAGGAATGGGAGGATACTATTGATATTTTTTTACAAATTATATCCAAATTTGAATCATGCTTAATGGATTTTAATCGAATGGTTCAACCATTCGCGTGGACACAAAGGTTCAGACATTGTTTTCATCAGCTACGAAAGAGGCTGACAAGTGATACCTTGTTTATAATGCTAGAGGATGGATTCTAAATAATAGTATTTAGTTATTCATCCATAAATATAATTTCTTGTGTGTTGATTTATATGACATTAGGTATTTCTTATGGTTAACTTTAGTTGATGCCTCATGAGTAGGAATAAACGACTGACGATTATGTGTTAGATGAAGTAGTCCTCTCTTTGATTATTTTGCGACACTAATTGATGGGTGAGATGTTTATCATTTACTCTAACCATAAGAGTATCAATTGTATCATTTATCATAAGGGTATCAACATGAAGAAAAGGTGACAACATGAGTTCCTCAAAGACTATGCATTCATGATTGTACAAACACTAGGAATGGGGAATGTGGTGGCAGATTCTCTCAATAGATTATCTTGCTCTTGGTTCCTGACTGAGGATTCAGAGCAGTTAGCCATGATGATATTGTTTGTTATGGACATGGAAGGGGCTTCATATCTTCAATCGATGGTTGCTACCCCACCACATTTATTGAGTGTTATGGATGCTCACTGACATGATTAATACCATGAGACATTATGTACATAGATATCCATAAGAAAATCCCCTGATGGTTGTTTTTAAGGTGTGTATCATGTTATCATTATGAAAGGTGGTATGATGGTAATTTTGATGGCGCAGGATTAGGTGTTATGGGAGTTTCATACACCCCCTTTTTCAATACATCCTTGTGTGAAAAGATTAACCATGAACTCTGATGTCAGTTTTGGAATCCATGTATGAATAAGGAAGTTGTACAGTTTGACTCTTGATGCCACAATTTTCAGTAGGTGAAGGATGAGCCCCAGGTTTAGGCTGATTTATCACACCCACATAGGTTACTATACTAAACATTATATACCATATATGATCTTCCAAGTATTATTTTTTGATGTATATTGATTGATTTCGAGACAAGTCACTAAGACATCATGTGATTTTGAGGCCCATGGTGCCCAGAAAAATGGTTTGAATAATATTAAAATATTTAATATAACATTTTCACAGTTTTAATAAAAAAGTTGAATAACAAATAAATGGTTTCATGCAATAGAAATATGAGGGAACCATTTTATTATGAGAAGTGACCTCGCCTTAGGTTAGGACAAACAGTGACCTGCACGGGCCAGATGTGAAAATTAGTTTTTATAATTATTAAAGAATAAAATAAATTAAGATTTATTTTATTTAATGTTACATGGATATATATTGAAATTTTATTTTTTAATAATCCATTGATAGATACTTCAGTCTTATCGCTATAACCCTCGAATTCCTCTGATGCATGGAGAATGAACCATCTCTAATGAACGATGACAAATCAAATATCAGATCGTAGATCACCACGCCAACAGAGTTGTAGGATCTCATTAATGTCAGAAACGTAACTTCCCCATATCAATGAACTATCCAACTCGAGGTAGGGAATATATTTTCATCCATTCATGTTTTTCCTATTCATAAATTCTTTGAAGAATGTGGACTAACCCACAAACAGGTTGATCCATTGTTTGATCATTTTATTGATTGATATTTGTTGTGGGGTTTTAATTAGTGATAGATATTTATGACAATTATGGCTATTCATTTACACTTATAAGGGGAATTAATTGAGGCTTATACAAACAAAGGATGAGGTTCATTCCTTAGGTGTTTAGAGTGCTTTTATATTTCCCTGTTCTTGGGGTTCTTCACCATTGGACCTTATCAGTTACGACTCGAATGTTCAGTAGGTTCATAACACCATAGGACCTGCAGATGGATGAAATGAGGAAAAGGAAGAAAAATATATGTAGCTAATGACCCGTGGATCATAGACAATATTTTTGTTGGTAGATATTTTATCACTGTTGGACCACGGAAGGGACAACTTGTTTGCTGACAGTGTGCACTACGGGGGAGCCATGTGGATGTGGTGGCATGATCACATGAATTTTCCATGGGATATTGTGATCACCATGGAGTGGAATACATCCGTGGGGTTTGGAAGCAGTGTGCATGCTAGCCTGACTAAGTGTGCATGGCCTTGGTGAGATGGGAAGGGCCCGGTGGGTCGTGATTCTCTAGCATACTAGGGCACATTCGACTAAGGAATTCGACCGTCTACCACGGTCGACCGAGAAACCATGTGGACACAATAGATGGATCTCGGTTGGCCACTATGATCGATGGACTGATAACCCAATCATTCCATGACCCCGTGGACCCCCTTTTAAATTTTCAAATCCCTATAACCTTAAAACTGTGTGTTTGTTTGATCTATAGCATTGGAATCCTCATGTTTACATGGTCCTTTAGGGATATCATATGTGGTTTTTTGTGGAAGTTTTTATACAACCTAATAGTGTATGTATTATGTTTATCCAAAATGAGCATGATTTGTGATAAATAATGTGGAAGGATATAACATAGTGACTGGGTGTCTCATGGAGATTGTGTTACTCCCAAATAATGAGTTTCTTATAGAGAATGTGTGTCTCAAAGAGCCTGTGTGACTCCCATTAAATTTGTGTATTACCAGGAATGTATGTCTTAGGGAGACTATGTGTCTCATTAGAGAGAGTATATCTAGATATTCTTGATGTATGGGAAGTGGTTATATTTATTTAAGGAGATGACTTCACTATTCCTTCATGGTATTTCATTCCTCCTATTTCCTTTATGGAATTTCTTGTATTGTATTTCAATTTTAGAGTTTCACGTGAAGTATTTTTGCTGTGTAATTTCCATTATTGTCTTCCTCTGTGGTATTGGGGTGCCTTACTGAGTATTTTTTTTACTCACCTATACACAACATTTTCATGCACGTGTAGTGTCTTGTGCAGATGAGTGACATTTTTACAATGTCAAGGTGATAAAATGACTAGATAGAGCTCTGCGAGTTTAGAATAACTGAGTTGTTCCTCTGACCTTCAGTAGAAGTCCAAGAACAATTGTCTAGAAGATGGAAAATCTTATTTATAGAATTTTCTTTTGGTGAATATGTATTCTGACCCAGTTTAGATTAATTCACCTTACGTTCATGTCATATTGTTCTTGTTGGGATATAGTCGTTGCATGCATTATTTTACTTGTTCCTTTATTCATTTCATCTTCTATGGCAGGGATAATAATGTGTGTGTACAAGTACATCGGAAAATGCCTACCATATGTGGGATATTATTTCTCAGTGATAGTCATGATCTACTGGATTTTTGGAGATTGGCATAGGGTAGTCATGGCATGGGCCCTTTTTGGATGACTAGTGAGTGGTTGGTATCAAAGGTGGTCAATTATATCTTAGGACCAAAAATTGGGTGAGTATTTTTGCGAAACAGTGTTAAGTGTTTTGAATTCATCTTTCTAGCTAGGGAATCTAGTGTTTGTATTACGGTTGATGTATCTATACACCAAGACATTGATTTTTTATTCGACATGGTACATAAAAACACTGGTTTTAGGGAAAATAATATTACACAAATCGTAATGGAATGGGTTGTGTTTTCCATGTCCTTAATTAGTCATCTCTCCAGATATACTATATTTACCATGTTATATCTTCTTTTATTATAGGATTTTCCCATGCATAAAATCATCTTGTATTCCACTGTGTGATCACGAGGATGATTCACCTAGCGACGAGTCACCATTATAGGGTCATATACAAGAAATAGAACCTCTTGTTGATTTTATAGCGATACCACCACCCGTTGTGCATTAATTACTACCAGCATTTCTAGTTGAGAATGCACACAGTCTGAGTTCATTTCACAAGTTCAAGAGATAGTGACCTCCCATGTTTTGGTGTGTGCGAGACCCCCCATGTAGTCGAGGATTAGCGGGAGGTAGTTACACATGTGTTCTACCTTATGAGGACGCCTTCCGACTAGATGGTAGTCCTCACCAAAAGTAGCTTCCATGTATTAGTAGGGAGATATTGGATATTATATTCAAAAAACAAGTTGATATGACTCTATCTTGGGAAAACATTGAGAATATCTTTGGAGAGGAGTTTTTTCCAACTACATTGTAATAAATGCACATAAAGAATCATCTTCTTTGGTAGTAGGGATTTCTGAATCTAGTGAAGTAATCAGAGAGGATTACCAATACTTAAAATGAATCTATAGATATGGAATGAAAATAGATATCCCGGGATCAGGCCATCAAGCATGGTATATTTTTTGAGATCAGGGAATCCATGAAATACCATAGAATTTCTACTTATGTTGGAGTACATGAATGAGCTCTAATAGTGGATATTGTTCTAGTATAGAAGACAATGGAAGTGTGAGAAACTAGTAGACATGAAGTATATGAGACCTAAGTATCAGGTAACTGATCACGGTCATTGGGATCCAAGTGGGTAAGTTTGTTCAGTGGACAATACATGTGCACATGATTAGTGGTTTGGTGCTCCCAGGGTGGCTCGAATCAGCCAAGGGACATGCTGTGTTACATGTGCGGCAGTCGAGGTCAATCTGGAATGATATTTCATAACCCACCATATGTCTGATCAGGAGTTAGTCGAGGGAAAACCAAGGAAAAGTCAAATTGTGGAGTAGGGTGTTCCACATTGTGGAAGATATGGTATATGAGAAGGAAGGGTAGTAGGAGGTGGGAGGATGATCAATGTACTTCCACCTCCACCCCTAGGTGGTCCACACAAGATTTGGAAGCTGGTAGAAATGGATGAGAGTAGCTTCATGCGATGAAGTCCTATGAACTCAAGGTTCTAGGGATGAATAGTGATATAATATATTTCTTTTACACCTTAGATACCGTTTTGATAGAAACAGGTACATGTCATTGTTTTATTACCATAATGTTTATTCATGACATCGATATTTTGGTTAACCATTAACATTACCCTTTAGAATAGAAACTCATATGGGAAAATACATGATGATCACACACTATTTCTGATAGGGTGACCTTACTCTTTGAGGTGATAATTTTTATTTGGATCCCATGATAGTGGCGTCATGTCCTTACATTGTAACTCTTTATATGGAATGATTATCCTTATTCCATGTTATGAAAGACTATTTTTGGTGGAAAGTGAGGTGTTTCCATAGTGATGTCTCTTGTTTTTCATTTATAGGAAAAAATAAAACCCAAGAGGAGGAAGATAGACCCACACATAGGAGGGTACATACAATCACTCATTTGTTTAATTCTTGAACCTCAGTGTAGGGGATGATACGAGTCATTATTTTCCTATAGTGGTGAAGGGGTACAAATAAATAATTCCTGAGGATGTTCCTAGATTAACTCCTCATAGGTAGGAAGATGTTAGTATTTATCTATACCAAGGTATGAAACTGATACCTACACATACATATCATATTTCTCCAGTAGAGATTTAGGTGTAGAGGGTATAGTTGGAGGGGTTGTAGGGGAATGGCTTTGTATGAACAAGTGTTTCACCCTGGGAAGCCTCAGATTTTTTTCCATGATAGAAGAATGGAGCTTGAAGTTATGAGTGAACTTATAACTCTGGAAATAGTTGATTGAAATGTATATGTATCCAGTTCTGAGAATGGATGACCTCTTTGATCATTTTAAAGGGGAAAAGTGGTTCTCAATGATTGACCTCAGATCTGACTATCACCAGTTATGAGTACGGGATGAGGATACATTGAAAACATCATTTATATGTATTTACATCCACTATTAGAATATGGTGATTCGTTTTGGCATGGAAATCACCACAGTATTGTTTAGGGGGATCATGAATAGTGTCTTCTAGACTTATGAAGACAAGTTTTTTTGGGTTTTCAATGACGGCGTCGTAGTGTACTTAATATATAAGGAGGAGCACACAAGACACATTAGGATGGTCTTAGACACACTATAAATGAACCATATTTAGGATAATATATTGATGTTTTTGTCATAGATTTGAGAGTTCCATTTCATGGGACACATCATTTTAGAGGATGGAGTTACAGTGGATCTGGTAATGATGGATGTAGTGCTTGCTTGGGAGAAAACTAGATGTGTTACCAAAATGAGGAGATTCCTTGGACAGGTTAGGTACTATCATAGGTTTTTCAAATAAATTTATAGTGTAGAGGCATTCTCAATATATTTTAACTGAATTGGGAATCCTTTCATATGGATAGAGAACTTCCAGGAGAGCTTTCAGTAGTTAAGATAGAGATTCACAAGCACCCCCATCTTTGGATTTCAAGCAGAGGATGCCATGTATATAGTCTTATGCAATGAATTAGGGAAGAAGATAGGTTATATCTTAATGAAATATAATTCATTGATTGACTATGTTCCATGATAGTTGAGACCACATGAGTAGAACTACGTGACCCAAGATCTTGAATTAGAAATGGCAGCCTTCATATTGCAGATGTTGTGACACTTCCTGATGGGAAAGAAGTTTGTCATCTACTCTAACCATAGGAGTCTCAAGTATATATTCTATCAGATGGATATATACATCAGAAAAAGGTAATTTCTAGAGATCCTATAGGATTAACTCATTGATATTTTCAATACTCTTAGAAATGGGATGTTAGTGTCAGATGCTCTGAATAGGAGATCAAATTCACTGTTGTTGAATGAGGCATTAGAGTAGTTGGCCTCATTAGAGATATCCTTTTTTGACAGAAATGGAGTAGTTTAACTCTAATAGATGGTTTTCACCCCTCCACTATTAAAGAGAGTCCAAGAATAAAAAATTCAAGATACCGATTGGGAGACTCTACATTCTCAGATGCCCACAGGGCATACTGCTGATGGATATTCAAAATATGAAGAGACCATTGTTCTTTATAAAGGACTCACTATAGTACTGGTGGAATTATATTAGTATTTCTTGAGGGAGTTAAATATATCCCATTTTGTGGTAAATCCTGGTGTGGATAAGATGTACCAGGAACTCCGATGTCAGCTCTAGTGGCTCGAAATGAAGAAGGGAGTTGTAGTGTTTTTTTTCTGGATTCCACACTTGTCAGCAAGTGAAGGCTGGAACTAGGTTCCAATAGATTTAACTAAACATATAATGGTTCAATAATTGAATTGGTATTTGACATCAATGGACTTTGTGGCGGGTTAACTTTTACGTCTAGGGGTATGATACCATCTGTGTGATCATTGATAGACTCACCATGTTGGACCACATCCAAGCTATTCAATATTAGTGTTTAGTAGAGAGCTCAGGATCCCTCTACATATAGGATATAGTTCAACTCCATGAATATATATCAATAATAGTCTCAAATCAAAAAATTTTCTTTACATTCAAATTTTTTTAGTTATTATAGGAGGCGTTTGGCACTCATTTGTGCTTGAACATAGTGTTTTACCCATAGATGGATCACTAGACTGAGTGGACCATTCGGGTTATGGATGTTATTCAACATGTTTCCATACTGTATATTATCTATATATAAGAGGATCACCTACATCTGGTGGAGTTTCCATACATAAAATCTACCACGTCACCATTATTGTGGAACCATTTGAGGACTTGTACATGCAACTCTACAGGACACCACTTTGCGTGATGGAGTAAGGAGATCCATCAATCATGTGTCTAGGGATGATGATGGTGACTGTAAAGAAATATAAAGTAATCCAGGAGATGATGAAGAATACATAGATCCATAATATTTCTTGTGCTGACAGAGGACAGAGAGCTTTGGAGTTCGAGGAAGGAGACCACGTGTTCTTTTAGGTGTCACCTCGACACAGATTGCAGATATTAACTGGGGTGGCAAGCTATCTCACATCTTCACCTACCCATTTATATTTTATGTACAGTTGGTAAGGTGGCGTACCACTTGGATCTACCTCACAATTAGAGAAGGTGAATAATGTCTTCCATGTTTCACAGATAAGGATGTATATTCATAAAACATCACCCATTGTTATCTGGGACAAGATAGATATCGATGATAGAGTGATTTTTACTAATTACCCAAGGGATATCAAGGATCGACATGAGATTATACTTCATTATTGGTAGTTTATTTTTCTAGTACACATTTTTTTGGAAACATGGAATTCTCCAACAGAGTACTTTGGAGCAGGAGGATCATATTTGTGCTCAGTACCATCTTTTATTTGAGTATCCCTTTTGTTTTGGATTTTGGGGATGTAAATCCCCAATGTGGGGAGAATGTAAAATCTCTGATTTTCCAAATATTATTTTTTAATCTTATATGGATTTATTTCAAGACAATCAACTAATATAGAGTTTGATTCCAAGGCCTGGGATGCCCAAAACAATTATTTGAATAATATTAAAACAATAAATAGCATGCATCCATAGTTTTCTAGAAGAAATGGAATAACATCTAAATATTTTCTCAGATTTAAAATCTAAGTGCCCCTTTTCATTTGGGACAACGACATTACCTTTTGAGAGTTCTAACATTGATCATTTTGGTTTTACTGTGAATAATAATTTTTTAGACGTTTAAATGAATAAAATAAATTATGTTTTATATTATATAATGTTTTGGGATGACACAAAAAAATTCCTTTATAAAACCTTTGTTTAAGAATTTAGTGTTTTATTCTATAACCCATAAATTCCTCTAAAATTTTGAGAAATTTCCCTCTCCAATGAATGATGGAAGATCAGAGATTAGATCTTGGATCATCGGGCCAATGGATTTTGAGGATCTCATCAATGATGTAAATGTTACAACTCCTCACCATAGAACTATCCAAATCGATGTAGGGTGTTTATTTTTTTTCAATCTTGTTTTCCCCACTGTTAAATTCTTTTAAGTACGTAGACCAACTGACGAACATGATGATTGATGGTTTTATCGTTTATAGGATGGATATTAGTTGTAGGGTTTTAATGGGAGATAGATCTTTGTGATTATTATGGATCTT
Source organism: Viscum album (assembly GCA_963277665.1). Lineage (NCBI taxonomy): Eukaryota > Viridiplantae > Streptophyta > Magnoliopsida > Santalales > Viscaceae > Viscum > Viscum album. Next base: position 2,024,173,679 of record OY728127.1, read on the forward strand.
AATTTATTCTTGTCATGAGAAAAAATTGAGGATGATATGTAAAAATATCGAGGACTGTTTCTTGGGTGTTTTCTTTGAGTTTCTCTTCCCATGTTCTTAGAGTTCTATGTCGTCGAACCCTCTAGTTCACAACTGGAATTTTTGGGATGTTCTGAATGCAATAAAACCTCGAGATTGGTGGAAAAACAAAACTATGGCCAGATTGATATATCTCATAACCTGAGGATCAAAAATATGGTTTCTTTTTAGATTTTTGAGCACCAAAGGACACACAGTGTTCCACAGAAGTGACCACCGACATGATGATGTCAGAGGTGTAACATGACAGTTATACATCTGTGGGAGGCAATGTGTAGGCTATGGTGGAAATGAATGAACACTGAGTCCTAGTCAGGTTGGAGCATACAACATCCAACCTCAGGATATAGTGGTCAAAGTGGAGAGAATCACATCTGTTGGGTGTAAACCCAGTGTGTGGCCAAGCCCAAGATGGTGGGCTAAACTTTAGTGAGATGGGTTGGGCTTAGCCAAATCAGGGTGGGACCAACTGGGGTGGTTCAAGCCCAATGGTCTTGATCAACCCAGTGACCTGAGTCGAACTTGGTAGGTCCCATCTGACCCTGGGTTTGGTCAGACCTGGGTCAGATTGGGCGATGGTCGATAGTGACCCACAGTCGATAGAGATGCTGCATGACCACGACAACTAGGTTATGGTTGACTTCAATGACAACTTGAGATGTCGTGGAATGGACACCCACATGGGTGGTTAGACTAGGGGGTCAGCCATTGTGGTTGATCGCCACGATCGGTGGACTGACCACTAGTTTGGTCCATGAGCTAGTATCTTCTGAATTTACAAACTCCCATATACTTCAAATTGTGTGTCCATTTGATGCATTGTTTGTGTCATTTGGACCCATATGATGATAAGGTCCATTAGATATAAAATATGAGTGTGTTTTGGAATTTTTCATATGAGTTAATGGTTTAAGGAGTATGTTCCACTTAAATGAGTGTTATTTGAGAGGAATCTTGAGGATGGTTGTGACATAGTGACTGGGTATTTAATGGAGACTATGTGACTTAAATGGCTATGTGTATTTTATAGAATATGTGTCTCATGGAGACTGTGTGACTGATAATGAGTGGGTGTCTTAATAAGACTATGTTTCTAATATAGAAAATGTTTCTCATAAAAATAGTGTATTTCATTGGAGAGACTATATCATGATATTCATAATGTATGGGCAGTGGGAGTATATCTTTAAGGAGTTCACTATATTATTCCTTTCTATTATTTCCTTCAATTATTTTCTTTTGTGATATGTCCTATGTCGTATTTAATTTTTCATGATTCTTGTATGGTATTTAGTGTGTAGTATTTTTTGTATTCTTACTTTTTGGTTTTTAGGTGCCTTAAAAAGTATTGTTCTACTGCCCCAACAAGGGATTTTAACATATGTATCTTGTCTTCTGATGGGGGTGACCTTTTGATAAAGTGTAGGGTGAACCAGGACCAGATATAGCTTTTTGAGTTTTGGTAGGCTGAGGTGTTCCTATGACATCAAGAAGTAATCCCATTACCTTTTTCTATAGGTTGAAATTTTTGATCTACATACTTTTCTTTTGGTGGGATAGTATCTTGGTCCAATTTAATATAATGCACTATACTTTCTGTTGTACTCTATTGGTTGTAATATAGTGTATACATGTATTTGTTTACAGAGTGTTTTTTACATTTTAGCTTTTGTGTCTTGGTGACTTTTGATTGTGTACATGTAATTAAGAAAATGCCACCCATTTGTGGGATATTACTTCTCGGTGCATGTCACCAGCCCCTAGGCTATTGGAACTGTGATTGGGGTAGACACAACATAGGCCCCTCAAGGATATGTCATGATGTGTGGGATGTGATATCCATAGAATTTGTGTTGGAAAATATATACATCTAGGGGACATGATTCCATATTGCTGATCATAGATTGACACTCCATGTTGGAACACTTCATAATCATTAGAGACCAGAGTATAATAGAGATATTTTGATACAACAATATATAAGAGATATTCTAACTCAATGGGGTTCTGTCAAGGATCATCTATGACAATGATTCTTACTTCACATATTATTTATGGAGGGGATTACATGATGCTTTTAGGACCCATTTTCACTTGAGAACAACATTCTACCTCCAAATTAATGCTTATATAGAGTAAATTGTACATATCATGGAAGAAATTTCATGGGATTTCATGTTGAACTTCAACAATAGAATAGAGGATCACTTACCTTTGATGAAGTTTTCATACAGCAACAGATACCATTCCACCATTTTTTATGGAACCAATTGAGGAATTATATAGGTGACCCACTGAGTCATGACAATTTTGGAAAGATCCTAGTGATTCAATACTTAAGGTCTAGGAGTTTGTTTGAGCTACAACAAAAAAGGTGATGATCATCCAAAAAAGAAGAAGACTTTATAGAGCTATTACAATCCTTATGTAGACTGATGATGGAGACCTCTAGAATTCGAGGAAGGAGAGCATGTGTTATTAAGAGTCTCACCTTGATGTTTAGTGAATAGATTTTTCTACAATGACAAGTTATCTCTAAGATTCATTGGTCTCTTCTAGATACTTCATATAGTTGGTGAGGTTGGGTACCACTTTTCTATACCGTCGTAGTTGGACTATGTACATGACATATTCTATGTGACGTAGATGAGGAGGTATGTAAATGAACCATCCATTTTTCTCGACTAGGGAATATTCTCATTGAGTATAGAGCTACCTTTGTAGTGTACCTTTTAGAGATTGAGGATTAGTAGGAGAGGATCTTTCATCGGCATTTGATTCCAATTTTGTGTGTGTGGTGGCATCAGAGGAACGTTTTGAAGAGAACGTGGAAGCAGGAGGATTACATTTTTGCTCAATACCCACAACTCTTTTTATACCCATTACTCTACATTTTATGGATTAAAATAACTAAGTCTGGTAGAATTTATCATCTCATCTTTTCTATGTATCTATTTTTTATATTATATGGATTATTTTTGAGATCAGTCATTGAGAAAGTGTGCGATTCAATGGACCGATGTTCTTGAATGAAATGTATTAAATAAATTAAATATAATAAATAAAATACAAACATTTTAACTATAAATGTAGAATAAACCCCAAATAGAGTCCATGAATATGTAATATAAGGGAACCTTTGAGCTCAAAATTCCAGTTTTACCCTAGGTGTGATATAATCATTATCATCCTTGGACAGTTGTGAAATCATCATCATGTTTGTAATTAATTGAAATAAATTAAAGAATTAAATAATTTTATTTATTTTTTAAAACATAAATTATTTCTCCATTAAATTCATAATTATATAATTTCCTCATAGTTGGATGCACAAGACATAGGGATTCAGACATACCATTTGAGATATTTTTATGGCAGATGATGATGGATCAAGATCAGATCATGCAAAGTCACACAAATGAAGTCCATGGATCTCATCAATGAAGTAAACACAACAATTTGTCATCAACAACCAATAAAAATGCTTCTATTTTTGTTTTTATTATGTGTTAATCCATCCCATTATTAAATTTCAGGTCAACATAGATCAATTCCACAAACTGAATCGATTCATGCATCCCAAATAGAATTAATTTTGATTGAATTTCTTAATTGTTCATTGATTTATTTCTATCAATTCATCCTTTATGTGATAAAAAATAGAGAAAAATCAATAATGTTGGAGGATAGATACTCAAATCAATGTCTTATGGATTTTCCCCCATTCATCACCCATTAATTGTGGTAATTGTTTTTGGTCCAACAGTTTTGTGGATACCTGGTATTTAATAATTGCATGACCATTATTCTATATAATAGATCAAGACCATGTGTGAGAATGATGGCCAGAGGCCTGATCAAGGTGATATGAAATCATTGGATGAATGATTGTGGATCAGATAGGATATAAATGTTTCATTTCCATAAGTTTTTATGCACGAGGAGGAATGGATAATTGGATAGTTTTTCAAGCTAATTTGAGTCTAGTTTTCAATCAATCGGTGTTGGAAAGGGTCGGACGAACCACAATCTACATTTTACAATGATGTAGGTGGATAAAAAATTTAAAGGATGTTGATGAAGAGGTTTTAATGGATCCGAAAAATCCCAAGAAAAACAACAAGTACATTAGATTACACATTGGGTATGAACCTCTGGCTATAGAGCTGTGGTTTCTTCCAGAGTTAAGTATCACACAAAATGTGACCCATATCGCATGGAATGTGATGCTTTCCATGAGAATTGTCTAGTAGTTCTGAGACATCCCATTAATAGTTTAAAGTACACAACCATATGGAATACCATGTACCATTAAAATGACACAACTTTGAGTACCTGATCCCATATATAGACACATCCATAGAACACATACACAACCATGTGACATGGGTATGATATTGTGTGTCTCTATATTCTATGTACTCTTTCTACACATCGGGTATTTCTAGGCTTCATTTCAATTGAGGATCTTCCATATAGGAAGGCAAGGGGATATCTGGACAATCCATTTATACCCTAGTGCACTCTGTGAACACCCTTACAGTATTTTTAGGGATCTTAATTTTCTAAGTTACGACTAGTATAGGTTTAGTGTGTTTCCCTTGATCATTTACCTTGAGGTTACATTTTGATGGTATATAAAAATAACATTATTTTGATCTCCTATAGAGGTAGAGTCTCAGATAGAGTTGTGGTATACTTCCATGATCCTGGAGTGTGATATGCTAAAATAATTTATTCCCTTGGTTGGGTTTTAAGAATATGAATAAACTCCCTGAGAAGGGAATGGATCCTCTAACTAGTAATACATATCGGTATGGTATGTGTTATCATTAAAATAGTTACCTTACCTAGAGGGTTGATACAAATTCTATTCATAGTGTCCCCATTTGGTTCTATGAATGACCCATATCGATGTGTCAGTGTCTTCTTAGAAGAGTGAGGTTTCATTTGGAAGGTCCCAATGAGATAAAAATATTATGTAAGTGTATCTGATGATAGAATTGTAGGTTGATTGGATTCTGAAGGAATAACTGTTTCCTAGAATATAATATTCTTTCAAACAGTTTTTCATGGCTTCCTAGTGGTTTAGTGTATTTCTGGAGTATATCAGAGTGTTTCTATTATAAATTTATTGTTATATCTTGTATTGAAATAACTATACATTTTTATTCGCAGTTAGTGTTTTCGAGGTATCAAATCGTGTATTGTTATACTCGACCCTGATTGGTCTTTGCCTGTATGTGTCATGTTTTATGTAGATGATTTCCCTATTGATGGTGTCCTTAGAGGATGGGGGTGGGTGGAGGATGGCTAGAGCTTGTCAGATAGAGGTGTTTTATTGGGATGATTCTTTTGACTTACTCCTCACCCATGGAGCATTTTGTACATTGATTTATCTGGTTTGGATGTTATTGATACTCTTTTTACAGTTTCAATACTTTAACTTTCGTAATCTATTATGGAAACATATATTTATGCATGTATTTTTCTAGTTGTATTACATCTCATCATTTTGCAGAAATGGAGATGTGTGCATGTATACATGTACATTCGGGTAATGCCTCCCATTTTTGGGATATTCCTACATGGTACTGGTTTTCAGAACCTGGACTATTTGGTGTGTTCTTGAGATAGTAATGGGTTAGACCATAGAGGTTTGGGTAAGCAAAAAACTATATAGAATACCCATAGGAGATGTAATGTTATTCATCGAGCATCTTTATTTCACTTATATATAATCCTCATTTAATTATTATTAAAACAATATGATATAAAATCCATACTATCTTCCATATACTTTGATGTTTTTATAATATATGAATAAATAATAACCTTTTACACTTCAATCAAATGGGTTATGAAGTCATCATTTGAGTATGAGGTCAATTATTGCATCGTGAACTGATGGCGTTCGTTTTTTAATTTCCATAACGAAAGGATTGGAATGAGGACGCATATAAAGTAAACCTATGATATTTATGACATATTTATATGTCTTGATTTAATATATTATAGATATATATTAGCCTTCTAATATGTACGATATGTAATAACATAACTCGTGTGTACGGTGGACCACTGCCTCGCGAAGAAATGTGATTCCCCCTTCACTAATGATTTAGAATGAATATGATAAAGATAAAGAGAATATTTTCAGGTGATATAAATTAAATATTTATTATATTTATGGAATATTTTTCAGTCTATAAAGATAATATATTCCATATTATTTCATTTCATTTAACTCATGTAAAGATGATAACATCGTTTTTGTACTTGTGGACTACAGCCTTCATGAAGTGATGTGACATTCCTTTTATCACAAAACCACATGAATGATATCTATAAGTGTATAATATGGAATATACTCTATTATGAACATTATTTTAAGGTAAAAAAAATACCTACTTACATTCTATAATGATCATTGAAAAATGAAAATACTACTCATAGGTACATATAGCCTACAATCTCTGTGATCAAAATGTACTTGATTTTTCATAACCATTATTCATGAATTTTTTTCAATGTAAGATTAATGTAAAAATATGATAATTATGTCATTATTATTTTAATATTTGGTATATAACTATATAATATGTATAATAATATGATATTTTATGAAAAAAACTTGTATCCAAAAAATCCAATTAACACCTAAAATAATGAAATTAATTAATGATTTTAAACAAACAGGCAATCAAGTGTCATAAATGGATCATATGTGATATTATAAAAATTAACATTATTTAGGAATATGTTAATTAAAATTAGAAACTACTATACCAGAGGTTAAATAATTTTCAACCAAAAGGGAGTGTATGGTATGGTATTTCTTATGAAAATCATTATATTGAGGCATATTGGAATGTTATGGAATTAATTTATTTTATATGTTGTATACATTATCCCTATAAAATGTAATATCATGAAAAATGTTATTCGTGGTATTTTAGGTTTAAATTTATATTATTCTATGTAATGGTATTTGAATTAAATGTTACTAAGGGGTAAACACTTTGATAACTAAATTTCATTTCAGTTGGTTACATTACGTCTTTTTTGTCATTGATTTTCTATGATTATGTGTACAATGAACTTTAATTATTTTACATTCTATTAAAATTTTTTTAAGTGTTGTTAGAAGTGACACACATAATTGATTAATATTTTTTATTCTAACATTTATTTTATAAACATTCTAGGGTTTACCTCATAATATCAATTTAATCGAGATTATTTATTCCAAAATATAAATTAAAGGAAATAATTTGATCATAATTTAATAAACCCATTCATATTCTCATCTTCTAGTTATTAATTATATTTTCATTTAATAGTAATATGTTCTCACTATTTGGTCTTAAAAAAAATTTATAACATGTTTATAATAAAATCAAACTTCATTTCTCTTTTCGGTCAAACATATTTTTTCTTCAAAAAACAAGTTATCAAAAAAGAATTTCAAAAATGATTTTAAAATTTTAAAAGTGATTTATTGATGAAATTTTTAACAAATTTTACTTTTTTTAAATTTATTTAAATGGAATATTATCTATTTTCAAAATATTTTCAATTTTTATTTTACCAAAAATGTGAAAGGAGTCTTCATGTCATTTTCTAAACAATTCACTTTTCTGTCCCTTTTATAGTGAAAAGGGAATGTTATTTTTAAATTTTTTAACCTATACATAATTAATAACTATTTTGACCATCATTTCATTGAAAACTACATTGAATGTATACAATAATAATTTAATTTTTTTAAATATATTTTATTGAAATTTATTTTCAAAATGTTTTTCAGAATGAAAAATAGATATCCCACAAAAGAAATTTTAATGAAATTTTATTTTATTTCTATTTTGTAATTTCAAAAAATGGTATTCTTTATAAAATGGGTATATATTATACTGAAATTATAGTTATTATTTCTATGTATAGTTTGTAGTCATTTTTATAAATAAAAATGTTGACATTCACTTTCATGATTCATTTTTTTATTAATTGACGTTCCCATGAAATATAAACATTTCTACAATCACTGTAAATTAAATTTTCAATAAATATTTATATTACATATAATGGATACATCTATTTTTTAAACCATATATCATTTTAAAATATATATTTTTACATTGAATAAAAAAAACTTTATGTAGTTAAATATTGATAAATCTATATTCTTTACTCAATATAGATATTTTATGACAATACACATTATTTAGGAATTAAATTGATTGTTCAAAATATGAGGAATGCTTTTGACCTTCAATGATGGGTGGGCCTAAATATTATATTTTCCATTAATGCATCAGTTTATCTCATGAGGCAATCATGTTAAGAAATAATTTAATGAGTTTCCACCTATAGATTAATATTTCTAGTGAAATTTACTAATAGTAGAGGTATCATGAAACATGAGGTTATAGAATCCAATATTTAAGCATTTCCTTCATTAATAGATCAATTTATATTATCCATGATATTTTTACTAGGATATTATCTTTATATGCATTTAGTTTTTAGTTCATTGATTAAATGGAATGGGTTTTAAGATATTTACCTTTCTATATTAACTAATAAATATCAGTTTATTTAAATGGAATGTGTGATCAATTATTTACATTTAAATATTGATTATTATTATTATTTATTCATGATATCATCTATGGTATATTATCCTTTTTATTCACATTATCTCGCCCATATTTTGATTCCTTTACCTATGAATCCATGAACTATACTATTATTGTTATGATAGTGTATTCTAGAGGGTACACTATTATTCCCAAGAAGTAAATTATACTAAAATTTATCTTTTCCTGTATAATATAAGAATAATTTATCTATCTTTTCAACTAAAAGGACTATATTATTTGTTCCTCTCAGATGAAATTATTTTTATTTTAATCAAATATAATAAAGGGGACACCAGGTATAGTCTACCAGGGGAATGGATTCTATAGTTTGTATCAGAGGATGTTTACTAGTAACCATTGGAACTATACATTGGAAAAAACATAGATTGGGGATCATAACCTGATAATATACATTAAGGATTAGAATATAATAACTATTTAATGTCTTGAAAAGTTTGATATTTTTTTGTTTTTCCTTGAAATATCTTCCTTTCTGGAAAATAAAAGTGGACTTGGTTTTAACACAGATATACCTAGTGGTAATAACTCCAAAATGGTTACATTGGGTTTGACCCGACCACCAGCTGGTGTAAGACGATGGTCTTTATTTCTCACTTAGTTTGACACACAATGTAGATATTCAATAGATAATTACCATTTTCATTACACACAATTATAAATGATTTGAATATATAATGATATTGAATATCCATGGTTAAACCATTTTCCAAGGGAGGGCCTAGGGCTGATGAATTATTTTTTTATTATAGTTATAGAATTAAATTTTAAATGTATTTTTCTAATGGTATTTTGGTTATAAGAATCATGAAATATCTAAGTATGTTGTTAAATTTTTTAATAAATGATATCTAGTTTAACTCAATTGTTATGGATACCATAATGGGGATTTGATTTTAAGACTGATCATAAGTTCAAAGTCCAAAAAAACTATTTATATGTTTTATGTGATGTGATTCGACCAAGATTAATGATGTTTTGGCAGAAATTTATAGAAAAAATTTGTTTTAGAGGAAGTGTTATTCTATGAATAATGAATTTAAATTTTATTGGAATAAGTTTTAATTTATCTATACCCTTTTAGGATAATATCACCTTCAATGAAATTATATTAATAGAAAAATAAAATTGTAATACATTGTAGGAGAAATATGTTTTATTCAAAATTATAATACAAATGCTATTTAATTATTGACTTTATTTATGTTATATCTATCATATTTTTTTGGAATTATATAGAATTTTTATTAATATGCTTTTATAAAATGGGAACTCATATCCCATGTGACAACCCATCACATATGGAAATGATGTTTCACTTGAACACATGATTGATGGTTGGTAAGGGTTTCACACCTACCACTATCCTACATGACATCTTGATTAAAGTGTAATTTTTTAGTTATTAGATTTGATAAATTAATATTAATGATGAACAAGTGGTGTTATGTTTTTGGTTTTGAGAATAATTTATTTTGGGATATTAATTTATTATAGTAAGTGATGAATTTTAAATTGATTGAATAACAACAAAAAATTAAATGTTTCTTGTCTAATAGAAACATACCAAGTATATATATTTCGTTACATATCTATAAAGTAAAATAATTCATCAACCCTACAAAAACTACCTTGAAATTGATAATTTTCTCCCAATATATTCTTATCCAGTGAATTAAATGGCCTTTTAAATCCTAAAATATTTATGGTTTTGAGTCCCTTAACTTTTAATCCATCATTTAGTTTCTTATAAAATGTGTACCCAATCGCTCTCTATAATTATTTCTATTTTCCTTCTATGTCCTTGTTTTTATATCCCACATATGGTTTCCTACTTGGAATACAATATAGGGGTTATCCATATGATCATCATACTTCATTTATTTATTATTAAGGAGTTATTTTAATAACAACTTTATGAAATGGGTTTTTCGATAAAGTAATTTGAAATTATCAAACCCTGATTTATTGAGATCCTATTTAAATTAGGAGGATGTAATTTAATAATATTGGGGACAATTTAAAACTGATAAATTATAAAATAAAATAATTTTTTAGTGAAAATGTTTACATAAAACACCGAATAAAATAGAATAAAAACCCCAAGATATTAAAATAAAATTCTTTTAGAATAAATTAATTTTGTATAGCATTTATTACATGCATATATGAGTATTATCAAACACTAATATACTAATGATATTATTATATAATATGATATTTATAAAATATCCATTGGAATCGAAGGCATAAATATGACTGACTAATAAATTTAAATAATTATTTTACACAGTTTTATTAATAACAATTAAATTTAAATAATATTAGATCATATAAAAGAAAAAAAAATGTTTTGTAAAAACAATTATTCTATCATAAAATATGAATTACTCATGATTTTAAAACATATTTCCATATTAATATTTTACCCATTTTAGAATATATATTTGAAAAAATAAATATAAATTTTGAAGTTTTAATATTATAATTATCTGTAAGAGAAGCTTAGGGATTTTTCATAGAATTTTCCTTTTTTGTTATACGTTTAAAATGGAAATTTTTAAGTAAAAAAATTAATTATATTTAAATTCTATATAATGATAATTTATATTTTCTGAATATTTTAATATAAAATTATATAAATTTTATATCATTTAATCCAAATTATATCATTTGAATGATTTTTATATTGAATATTTATATAAAAAGAGTACAATCATTTGAATTGTTTCACTTTAAATCCATGCCTTCTTGTCACGACTGTGGGATTAATTTTATATTAAAATTATGAATTTATTTTAATTTAGTTTGGAATAATGGATTAAATATTTAGAATCAAAATTATTTGTAATTTATTATATGGTTAGTTGATTTTTTACCAAAATGAATTATTAATGATTAAAAAAATATTTATCACGGTTATGTTAAAAATGGGTTTACTAAGTGTTAAATTAAAAAGATAAGTGTAAAAACAACCAATAAAATTTTATAAAAAACTAATAAATGTCAATATTAAGGATATTAAACCAAAATATTTTCCTAACTATTTATTTTTTACCCTTCATACAGATGATCAATGTGGAAACACTCAGTTATTTTCAAAATATACAAACTGTGTGCCCTCTTTAACTTATAAAAGTCCACCCCCTATACTATCTTAATCACATCTACAGACCTATTTAGTTCAAGACATATATTCAAAACTCAAATTTCAATTTCACCATTATATTATGAGAATAATTTTATTCGTAATATTTACATCTTAGGAGGAATTTAGTTCAATATTAAACAGGATACTCTAAGAAAAGGTAACATTCATAGTTTAGCGTATTTATTTTACTTCCATCTCCACCACCTTCATTATTTATTAAATCATTACTATATACTTTAATTAGTATATTAAATATAATTGTATGTTTTTTGTATGTTATTTAACTAAAAATATATCAATTAAATCAAATAGGTTACAGAATCATCATTCGTGTGTATGGAAGACTACCACCACACTAACCATTGTCATTCACTGTTCAATTTAAACCTCTCATGGTTGGGTATACTGAGGAATATAAATTATATATATATGTTATTTATAACATATTTATACCTACATAGTTTCTATATTATATAACTTTATTTACCTTCAATTCCATAAGATATATGATAATGTTACTCAACTATACAGTGGACTTCCACCTCATAAAGTGATGTGATTAGTCTTTCATTAACGCTTTAAATGAAAGGTGATAAATATACATTTAATGATTATATGTGATATAATTAATTAATTATGATATTATTGAAATATTTATCATAACTTATAGATAATAAATATCATTTTCTTTATTTTCTTATCACATAAGTAAAGATGATAACATTCTTCACGTATGTATGGATTTCTTCCTTCACCAAGTAATGTGACTCTATTTTCATCACCACACAAAATGGATGATATTTAAAATTATATAATATGGTATATATGATATTATTATCATTATGAAATTTTAAAATATTATGTACATCATTTCCATTATTACCATTGAAAAATAGAATGATTACTCATGCATATGTACGACCTACCATATCCATGATCGTAACATACTTCATATTTCAGAATCATTAATCATGACATTTTATAAAAGTAAAATTTTTGTTATAATATTGTAATTATGTAATGATTAGTATTATTTAGGTTATACGACTATATATTATTGGAAAGAACCCGGTCTTTCATGAAGATACATTCATGAGAAAAACAAGGAAGTAATGAAAAGAAATAATAAAAATAATGAAATATTTTTAATGAAATATAAATATTTTGTTTTACAAGGATCATATATTATATTATAAACATTAATAAATATTTTTAAAAATTTAAAAACAATTTTAAAATAACTATACTATATGTTAAATCACGTTCATCAAAATGGGAATGTATAATAAGGGATCTCATTTCAATGTCATTTATTTGATTAATTTATTTTATATGTTGTATATACTACCACATAGAAAAGTGATATCCTAAAAAAATCATGATTCTTGTTATTTTATGTTAAATTTTTTATTATGGAATCTACGGTTATTTGAATTAAATGAATTCATGGCGTAAATAATTTTTTAACTGATTTTTTTAATTAGGTTATATTACCTCAACATTGTTGATGATATCGTAAGATTATCTGAATAATGAAATTTGAGTATATTTTATTTTATTTCAAATGGTTTTATGGGAATTTAACCTTTATGCACATAATTTATTCATTTTTTCTCACTTGTTTGTTATGATCATTATAAAGGTTCACATAACAGTATCAATTTAATCAATATTGTTTATTCTTCAATTACAATTGGTGGAAATTTTATGATTAGTATTTAATAAATCATTTAATTTTATTATATAGAAGTAATTCATGATATTTTGAAAAAATAGATCACCTTTTGTATAATTTTTACTTAAAATAATTGATACAATATTTCTAATTAAATTCGTATTCATTTCCCTCTTCATTCAAAAATCCATTTTATCCAAAATAAGGATTTATAAAAAATATTTAATGGTATTTAATAATAGCCAAAATATTTATTAAATATAGTATCACCCATTTTTCTATGTAAAAATGACTAAAATTAATGATATGTTGTATTGAAAATAATTCCCATTTGCCTTTTAGGAAAAATGTGAATGGAATATTCAGGATGTTTTCTAATCCGTGAACATTCCTGACAATTTTTTCATGCTAAAATGAATGTTCTTTTTAAATTTTATGGAACATAAATAATTATCATTCCTCAAGAGAATAATTTAATTGATTCTTTATTTTTATTTTTATGATAAAATTTTTAAATAAAATGTTTTTAAAACTAATTTTCAATGAATATTATTTAGTAAATGTTGTTCAAAATTAAAAGGATATTATCCACAAGAATGATTTTAATGCTATTTTATGGTATTTCAATTCATCAATCAAAACAACTATTTATTATTAAAAAAATTGTATATGTTGTGTTGATAGTGTCATTATTTTTAGAGATGTTTTTTATAATTTTGATGAAGTAACGCATTGGTATTCACTTTATAAATTCATTTTTATTTTCATTAACTTTCTATCGAAATATTCACTTTCCAACTATAATTTCAATTTAATGTTCCCATAAATATCCATATTTTAAATCATGGATATGTTAATTATTTAAATATTATATGAATTATACATACGGTCTTATTCATGGAATGTTATTTTTTTTCTTGTAAAATATTGATCATTCATTATTTTTAACTCAATATAGATATTTTATGATAAAGCACATTGTTTATAAATTAAATATATTATTTGATATATTCTGAATGGTTTAGACATACAGTGAATGTTGGGAACCATTATTATATAGAACCTCAAAGAAAAATTTGGTATCTTGTTAAAATCAATTCAAGATATCATTAAATGGGTTTTTACATGTAGAATAAACATTCATGTGAAAGGCTTTGAAAATAGTCGTATCATGATGTGTGAGATCATAATGTCCAACAATTAGGAATTTACATAATTAAGAGTTATCTTATTATTATATATGATATTTTTTACTAAGATATTATCTATGGATGTATTTATTTTTCAGTTTGTTGATTAAATAGAAATTTTTTGAGATATTTATGTTTCAATAATGATTATTCCTTATCCAATTATTTAAATACAATGTGTGCTTAAATATTTTACTTCCTATGTTTTTTTTATTGATTCATAATATAAACTCATGTACACTACCCTTAGTTATAATTTTAGGTCACCCAAAATTCGTTTACATTCCCCAAGAATCCCTAAATGTACTATGTCAATTATAAAAGGATATTGAGGTGCAAAATTTTTATAGCCATGAAAAAATAATGTTATTATTTGACTTTTCTGGAGTAATATGATAAACATGTATGTATCTAGTTTACTTTGAATAATAAACAATTCGGTCATTTGGGATCGGATTATATATATCTTATGAAAATAAAATATAGCTGGAACTAGCCACAAGATACTGGGGGGAGGGGTGGTACTATAAACATATATTTTATGCATGTCTCGTTGCATTCAAATGGTTTACTCTAAATTAAAATTCTCCTCATGGAGATAAACTATTGTTAGTTTTTGTAGGAACTAAGTAATTTTTTTACCCATTCCAAATTCATAAAATAGAGATATATTTTTAATGAATATGATTCTCATAATGGCCCCATGATTTCTTGTGATACCACAAAAATATAATTTACAGAAATAATAATGTAGTGACAATTCTATGATTGGAATAATTTAAATCTTCTAGTTTATACTGTCCTTAATGAAACAAAAAAACAGATTTTCCTTGGAGATACCATCATATTTTATTTACGGAATACATCATGAACACATATCAACAATATACTAACATAGATAGTTATGGTAATATTCATCTGGATTTAGGATCAAATCTAGGATAACATCCCACGTATTATCTGACCTGGTCTGTGACCTGACATGAAGGGATTTCACAATCCCCATAGGCTGGAAACTGGTGTCCTAAATCAAAGTAATCAACTTGGGAATGATTGACTCCCAAATAAACCAGTAAAAAAAGAATAAACATAAAAATGGAATAACTAACCATAACATAGCTTTTATAAATATTAAGAAACTTCTCTATGTAAAACAACTAAAAAACAAAAAAAATTGAATAAAAATGGGGACTGAATGAACCAACATAATATCCAGGTGACCCCTTGGTGACCTCCAACCATAGGAAAAAACTGCTCTAATGTGAGCACATGGACTCAAAAACTTATCCAAAAAATATATATAGGGTCTATCGATTTTGAATTGTATATGTAGGGTTTGTTCATGATAGCTCTTTAGGAAACCACCATGGAATCCATACATTTAATTTCTCGAAAATATTCTGTAAACACCAGTTTGAAATATCAGTATAAAAATATTTTTTTCCAATTTTTGAAAAACAAAATGCCTTTAATAATTCAAAATAGTACACCCTATGCTTTATTTTCATAATAGTCAACAAATTTATAAAACGAATAACAAACAAAAACCCCCTGAAAAACAGTACTACTAAATGATAAAAATAAATGAGCAGTATAGTTAGGAAACCATATGAAATAGATAATAAATAAGAATATATTGGTCGTAACAATGGGAGATTCCTAAAAATATGTAGAATAATTTCTAGACGTACTCAAATCAGACTCTATTGTAGGAATATGGTGCTACTCCATAGTCTATACCAAACATGTTTCCCTAAACTAACCTATAGAGTGACATGTCCCTCCATTCTCTGTCATGTTAAGGGAGTATCAAATAGTATTATTAGGGACAACAATAATCCATCACCTGACCCTCTAAATTAATCCTAGGAAACCTAATTTTATCGTATACTGTGTAATTAAGAGGAACTAGAATGCATGAAACACCTTAACATACATCTCTACACTTGACTACCCAAAACACTAACACAGCCAATGCAATAACCTAAAAAGGGAATTTCTCGATAGGGGTTTCCATCATATAATAATAATTTCAAAAGTTCCAACCAATTAGTCACATCACATGATCTTTCAACCCATTTGTCAAAATATGTAAAGATTCCAAATGTGCAATTTTATTCCAAAAACAACATTCATTTCCCAAATTTATAAAGGACCAGCTGGGCCTTATATCACATCTATTTAAAATACTTTTACAAAAAATTTACAAAATGTTGTTAGACATCACTTTTATGTGTACAATACAAAAAAATACTTTACCTTTTGAGTTCAATTAAATTTCAAAACCAAGATGAAAATATGATAACATGCATGAAGGCACCAAAAAGACTTTCATACCATTTGAAAACTAACCATATTTTCAATTTACTGGATGGTAAATGGTTTTAAAAGGATAATTTGAATCTATCTTCAAAACCACAAAATGTACCGACACACTATATTGAAATAAATAAACCATTTGAGAGTGTAGGTTTAAGGAAAATATTATTTTATGGTTTGATGATATTTTGATTGACCATCCATGTCTGCACTCTGGGAAACCAAGGATGTTACAAAATTTAGTTACACACATGGTGTTTTAAGGATATCATCAGAAACCATTATTTAAGAAACACCACATTCATTTAACACATCACAACAAGTTACACAATTCTACCATTAATAATAATCATTCTAAAACCAATAGAATCATTCCAAAACAACTTACCACAAAGACATATACTATAAAGATACATCTAAACAACATAGTAAGGACAATTTATAACTTCACCCTAACTATCAAATCATTAGTAAAGGAAAAATAATACAATAATTTAACAAATTCACTTTAAAACATGATAAGAATTTTTTGAAATGCCTTATGTTCATAACTATATATCATTATGGAAAAACAGATTTTTAAACCACTTATAATAATTTTTTCCAACATAAAACAACATATAATGAAGAGAAATCATACACCTGACATGAGAAACACTTTTATATAATATTTAAAAATTTCCAAGAATCAGTGGAATGCATTGGACATGAAATCAATGAAAACACATACCTTGGTAGAGTGTAGATGTAAGGAAACTATAAGAGGATGGAGATCCAAGCCCAAAACACAAACCACTCACCCAATCCTAAAATAAAACAAACTATACATCAATCATAACAAATAGTGTATAGAAATGAGGGAAACCCCACCACTAGAGACTAATATCTTAATAGGTAAGTGATAAAAGAAAAATAAATTGAAAAAAATGAAGGAATCTTACCCTGGAACAATTATGTGGCTTCAAAATTGGATGGGAGGTAAAAGAGAGGGATCTTAGAGGACCCTATGATGTGCTTACGACAATAAAAAGAGAAGAATACTAATTTAGGGTAAAATCCATAGAGAGATAACCTTGTAATTGTTTATTTCTATGATTCTTGGAAGCTCACACAATTAGTTAGCATGGTTTGACTAACAGTGCACAAACTGTGTGAAAGTAACTTTCCAAATGGAAAGAACCCCACCCATGGTAATTGAATATTTTCTCATACCATGCACAACATGTGAACATTACCCATAGAATCTTAAATTAGTTCCATGATTAACTGGAAGAAGTTTTTCATTTTTCTTAAATCGTTTTCTACCCGTGTACCCCTTACTACCACGCGCAAAAAATCCATTTCTAAACCAAAATTCATATTTCTAAATTGGGACTCAACCCAAACCCCCTGAAGAGAACCCAAAATAAAGAAATGAATAGAATAAATAAATCTCTAAGCCATAGTGTGATGATTCTACCCTCCACAAACATGTTTTCCCCCAGAAATTCACTTAGCCAAAATTTCCTGAAAACATAATTTAATTCCCAATAAAATTTAAAATAAACCATGAACTTTAGGGTGATCTCTCACAAGAAATGATACACCAGATTGATTCTAGAGAAAATTAAAGCATGAAAAAGATGGGGTAACATGGTGGGGTTATCCCCACCAAAAGAAAAAAAATATCATCCCAAAATATAAACTCTTCACAAGATTGAATTGATATACAAACACTTGGGAAAGAAGAAGGGAACTTCTAACAAGAACCAGCCCAAATTCTATGCCCAATTTAAGAGAAACTACCATTGAAACAAAAAATATTCCAACACCATAAAAAAACCCCAACAAAAGGGGATAATAAATGGAATTAACTTTAATTAAAAAGTGAAACTATACTCTAGATACAAAAATGATTTTCACATAAACATATATCCCCAAAAACGTTTGGCTAGAAATAAGAAACAAATTTAGGAAAGGATAAAAGGATAATAATTCATATTCAAATAAAAAAACCATTGAGACTATGAAATAACAAGATCACCACAATTTTATAACTAATATGTTACAAAAAAAAAATTAATACAAGAAAAATTCAACGTCTCCAACACAACATGGGAGATAGAAATTAGGGTGAAGTTCCTCGCACCCTCAATGATTCAAGAATTCATGTGAGCATCGCTCTGAGGACTATAGGTGGAGCTCTGATGAATAAAGAATCAAATGACTCATATTAAGGAACTAGAAACTTCCAATTAATACTGTTATTTCATGGAAATCCTCCTAAAAAACATCTCCAAGTAACCCAAAAAACCATAATAATGACATGTCTTCAAAGGATTTCAATAGGTCCACTTCAAATTCCCAAACTGGCCACACGGGTGGCATAGAAGAGAACAGTCTGAAAAACTAGAGAGTAAAATCAGTGGAAGAGAATTCACAAAGATAAATTCCTCTTGAGTGAACTCCACACAGGATGGGGAACCTTCATGAGAATCAAGAGACACATGATTACTAACTCTATGTGTTATTGAAACGAACTCAAATAAAAATGTTACATTTACTGATTTTTCAAAATGATGATCTCTGGATGAGAAGAATATCCCCTCGATATATTAATGAATACCCCCAATGAAAATAGAAATCAAATATTAATAATAAGATGATATCTTTATAGAAATGGAATACATCTTCTAGATGTGGTCAACATAGTCATTCACTCTCCATTAGCCTTGCATAATACTCATGAGCTCTTCCATTTTCACTATCTTCACCTCCTTAGGTATAAACCATCATAAAAATATGGACATATACACTTCCCTTGTCTTCCCAACTGGGATCCATGGTGGTAAATTATATCTAATACATCCAAGGATGGACCATCAAACAACCCTAGAATAACAAATAATCTAATAGTTTCTTGAGTTCCCAATAATCTAAAGAAGCGCTCAACTTCTTCAAGCCACTCCACTACCTCTAATGTACCCTGATCAACGTGATGAACTTGAAACAACTGATAAGAATCAGGAAATGGGAATGACTCATTAGATAATTTAGGGACCTTTCTAGGTGGAATATTCTCAATAACTCAAAGAACGGAAAATCAATATCCACATCTACAATAACAAAAGCTAAAGGGAATCTCAATCAAAATCAATAGGCTCACAATCCAAAAACATTCAAACCCAACCAACATCCTACTTTCAAATACCACCTTCCAATTTCAATTTTAAAAACTACCTTTTCCAATGAAACATAAAAAATTTTGTAAACCCCCTTTTAAACCAAATTAGATTCCCAAAAACATTTTCCTCTTTCGAAAATGATTCTGAAAAATAGGTCATGAAATTGATTCCAAATATTGATCCATGGCATCATATGAGTCAACAAATTTTTGTTCTTCAATTTCCTCCCTCACATGTTAAAATTTACCTTCCACACAAACCTACATGTAAGTGGGATTTTAAAAGGAGGACCATTGGTGAAAAATTTAATTTCCCCATCAAACCCCATGCATTCACCAAATTTTCAATAAAAAACTTTTCTCTTTAAAATACATTTTTCCAATATAAAATATTTTAAATAAAACATAATAATTTATAAAACCAATTACATTTTAAAAGATTACTAACATCAATCAAGGCCAAAATTGTAAATAATTTATTCTAAACCACCAAAAGAATGAACTAGAAACCATGCATGATCTGAGGACATGGTAGTGGGCCATGACCTATATAAGAAATAACAAATAAGAGGACCTTGAAAAATATATTTGTACTCCTAATAGGTTGCAAAACCATGTTAGATCATAAGTTGATACTGGATTAACTCCATTTTCATCCCTCAATAAAAAGACATGACAAAAGGCTGAAATCCCAAACTACCCCTGGAAACATAAGGATTAGAATGAGAAAAAGATCATGAATATTTTTTCATACCTACTTATAAAGTCTTGATAGTCTAAATGTCTATTTACCTAACATCCCAAATAAAAAATAACAGCTTTTTATTGCATTTTTTCATGAACCAATCTATGATATTTTCAAACCTATCATCCGTGCAGTCCAGAGACATGGAACGAACAGAATTCTAGATCCCCACAAGCTAAAAACTTTGGTCTATAGTGAATGGAATCACCCTTGTAATTATTTTTTCACATAATAATCCATGATCAACTGAATAATCCAAAAAAACATAATAACCACAAATAAATGAGCATTAAAATATATATATAAACTGATCCAAATTCAGAAATTGAAAGAAAAAATTAAAACTAAATACAAAATGGGATTAAACACACCAACATAATCCCCATGTGACCTCTTGGTCACCTCTAACCATTGGACTAAATTTATCCAATGTGATCCCTCAAACAAAAAACTAGAATGTGAAATATATCTTGGGTCTAATGATACAGAATTGTATAAGTAGTGTGTGATATTTATATCATAGTAGGAACCCATCGATGAATCCATACATTTCCATTCCTAAAAAATTACATAAAAACTAGTGTGAAAAAACATATATATAAATTGGGTTTTTCTCATTTTTGATGAAAACACCACCTTTATTTCTTCAAAACAATAAACACCACCAATTATTTTCATAATAGGAACCCTCTTTAGAAACCAAATCCAAAACCAAAATACCAAAGTAAAACTATAAAAGGATATGAAAAATATAAATAAATAGTATAAGATGCTAACAAAATTTAATTTAAAATAAATATGCACATACAAGTATAAACCATGGGGTTTTCCTTAACAACCCTGTAGAAATACTAGGACATACTCAAGCGAGAATCACTGACCATCATATGATGTATCTTCATAGTTTATAACCAACTAGTTTCCTTAAACTTATAAACCTAGTGTCATTCCCACAAATCCCACTCAAGTCAAGGAGGCATAAACTCATCTTATCAAAGTCAAAAAGAAACCATCACTCAACACTCCAAAAGGTCCCCATATAACCCATAGTAATAGTATACTATGTAAGTGGTAGGCCCTATCATACATGACTCACCTTACATTCAATCAAAATACATTCTTATACAAACACTAACACCACCCACATGATAACCCACATTGGAAATTCATCCACATGGGTGCCCATTATATAATAATCCACTAACATGTTTCAACTATGCTATCACATCACATTATCCTTCAATCCTTTTCTCAAAACATGCTAGGATATAGAGAGGGAATTTGTATTTCCAAAACCTCATTCATTTCACAACATTTAACAGTACCAACTAGGCCTTTCATCATGTGCATTTAAAATAAATTTTAAAAAAATATCCAAAATAATGTAAAACATCACATTCATGTGTACAATGCAAAATATGAATTTTAATTTCATGTTTTACTCCACTTTAAAACAAATATGATTGATTAACAATATGTTATATGTACCCAAAAGGAATTTCATTATATTTGAAAAAAATTCATATTTTATAGCTACCAAACATGCCATGCTTTTAAAGAGCACATATTAAATAATTTTTTAAACAACATAACGTACCAACTCACCATTTAGAAATCCTAAAACCATTTTAGAGATAGGTGTATTACGAAAACCATTGTTTTAATGTTCCATATTCATTTTAATGCCCATATATCTGTGCACTTCATGAACCCATGGATTTTCCAACATCCAACGACACAAATGGAGTGTCCATGAAATCATCCTAAACCATTTATTTTCGAAACATCACTTTATTTTAAACCAAGACACCAAGTCTCATAATTCCAACATTAAAAATAATCAATAAAAAATAGAGAGAATCTATTCAAAAAATAATACCATAAATAACTATACAATAAATATAAATCTAAACAACACATTTAGAATAATTTATAACTCAACCCTAACTATTAATAAATAATCAAGGCCAAATAATACATAAATTGATCAAATTCATCATACAACATTATTTTCATTTTTTCATAAACCTTAAATGTGTAACTATATATAATGTTTGTGGAAACACCATTTAAAATAGCCTCCACCAAATTTAATTGAACATTAAAACACCATACTAAGCAAATAAATAATACCAAAAACAAGATGAACGTTTTTATATAATATTTAAAACACATTGGAATCTATGGAATTCATAGTAAATAAAATAGATTAAAACACCTACAATGGTGATGTTTGGAAGCAACAAAACCATCAGAGGATAGAGATCCAAGACCATGACATAATCATCACACCCTAAAATCATGGAAAACAAACTAAAAAACAATCCTAACCCATTGGTTTTGGACCATAGGGAAACCCCAACAAGAGAGACTATGATCTCAAGTGATAAGGGAGAAGGGAAGACAAAGTTGACCAAAAATAGAAAGAATATTTTTCTAGAACATTCTTGGTGGTTCAAAAATGAAAGGGGGTGAGAGGGATCTTGGAGGACTCTCGAGTGTTAATAGGCTGTGAAATGAATATAAATCATGATTTTGGGTTAAAAATAGAGGGGAAAACTTTTAATTTAATCTTTTTAATAATTTGGGTAGCTCGAGTGGTTACTCTTCATGGTTTCACAAATTGTTCTTAACCCGTGTGGAAGCCACTATCCAAATAGACAGAACCTCATGCTTAGTTTCTATTTGGTTCCACAAACCATTAAAACCCCATGTTTCTTACCCCTAGACTCCAAGACGAGCTGTAAAGTTACCTAGATGAAGTCATATGATTTATCGAAATCCTACATTGCCCATGTGACCCTTGTTACCAAGCCCAACACATCTATTTTTTAAAAAACTCAATGTTTTAAACTTGGAATCAACCCAAAACCCATCCAAAATACCCAAAATCATGAAATGAATATAATAAATGATTCTAAAATTTGGTGTGTGACATATGGGCCATTAGTGTTTTTTATTTTTCATTGTTAAAATTGATTAATACTGAAATAAATATAAATATTACAATATTATACTTGGATACCATAATAACCAATTAATATCATGAAACATTAGAGATATATTATAGTTAAATAACTTCATCAACTAATATTATTCCCTTATTATTTCATCCCTTATATTGTTTAGAAGAATCCTATTCATAAAGAGATAATTATGTAACCATAAAACCACCCTCTGAGTATATCACCATCATTGATTATTTCATGAGTTGGGATACACGTATTTTTTGAAAACATGGATTCCAAAAATTTCTCTAAAATGGATGATATAGGCTCAATTTTGAATAAACACCTCCCATATCGATCATTATTGACATCAAAATGAGGCATTAGAATCAATGAAATCAGATACTATTCATTTTTCACCTCAAGTAACATATATGGATGTGCTTTTTTAAAAATGAATTAAACTACAAAATATCATTTAATTGGTTAATAAAATATAATAAAATCAATTTATTATAGGAATTCAACACAAATTCATTTCTAGTATTTTATTTCATAGCCTGAATATTTTTAATTAATGATTTTTTGATTGGTGTATAACATAAAGAGATTACAAAGAGAGAGTGCCTCTAGAAAATTAAATAATTAACTATAATAAATTAATAATGTCTATAGTCTAGATAGTAATTTTCATAGATTTAGTGATACTCTTGTACATATAACACAATATGTATACCCTTCATAAGTACACAACCATGAACCACTGAAGAATAATCAAAATAAACCATAAATACTTCATTCTCTTATGGTTCAATAGATATAAGAGTAGTGGTGAATCTCTTATTCAGTTTCATGAAATATACATCATGTAAATTAGAAGTAATTAAAATTACTTTAATCATTTTTAAATAATTCATAATGGAAACTAATAAGGAAAATTACCTTATTAAGTAATAGTATAATCATGTATGTCCTAAAAATTCATTGGTCATAAATATATTATTAGCTTTATTCCATGGTTTCATCAAAAAATCCTTTCACATATTGAATATAATTAAAACATGTAATGCCACATGCCCTAATAATTTTTCATATTGAATAATGTATATGAATATGGATTTTTTTTCTAAAATTGGGTCCCTTGTAATATTTATAGTATGATCGGATTGTGACACCTATTTTCTTTCATGTATTATATGTACAAGTGTATTTAATCCATAAATAATACAATAAATGTATCTTAGAATGAATGGAATATTTTTATCATGATATATCTGTAATCATTAATTTTTCATATTATGTAGAATAATATAATAATATAATCTATGTGACCATAACATCTTTGATAATATATAATTAGAATCTAATACATTTACAAATGAAGATTATGGTGACGAAAAAATAATCTAATATTTTAAAAATATAAAATTACATCTATTTTTTTGAATGAATACCCAATTTAAGATATTGGATAATGATTAATAATTTATAAACACTTTAATTTCTTGTAAAAAAATTACACTAATATAATTATATTTTATATTTATGGGAAACGAATACTAGAACCAAAAAAAGAAGTTTTGGGTCTAATAATATCTCTTCGGATTGATATCCTTGAGATTATCATCAAAATTCATCATTTAATATGACACATTTGATCAGGTGGAAAATAAAATAGTTCTATCCCAAAAAATTATTCAATCAAGATTCTACAACAAACTTTTGAGGAAACACCAAGAAGTCACCAAGTGAGACATCTAATATGAGTTCTATCATTGATGTTTACACCCTATTTTTTTTATTTTTTAATATATCTAGAGATTCAATCTAGCCATTCCAATATAGATAATTCCATCCAACTCATAATAAATTCCATACATGAATAAATAAAATACCAAATCTCGATGAAGTATGTATTTAATAATTTTCAATATTGATAAAAAGGTCCTATCATTTTTAACAACATATACATAGCTCAAATTGTATTATCTTGTTCATAACATAAATAACATCAAATGTATTCATGTAGATAATAAATAATTCGAAAATTTGTTTATATGTTCTTACCATAATAGAACATGAAATACACTTTTTAATCCTCTATAATCTCTTCCCAAAAGTAGTTTGAAGGCTACATAGCTTAAAATATGACTTCAATTATGATCAATAATGTGATACAGATTTCAAATATTTTAAATAATGTGATTAATATCAATAAAATATTTAATTGAATAGACTAAGAGATACAATAATCATATTTGTGATTATATAATCTCATTCCATAATAATTTATAGACAACCCAACAACCTGACTAGAAACTTTTCTATAATGATGAACCTATGGATGAAATCCCCAAAAAAATTATTTTATAATTTTATATTAATAGAAAATATATATGCTATAACCCTATCTAGATATACGTATAGGTTATAAACCTCCTCATTTAAAATTCCCACATCATTGGGTTGCAGTAATGCAGTTAATTAACTTTACTAAACAATACATTGAAAAAGATTCTTTTAAAAAAATTATCAATTGATATCCCTTTGAACAACTAAAATTCTTTGAGACTCTTTAATTGTTTGTTTTTTGATGTGTAATTTTCATCCCCGGAGATAAAATTTAATTTGAGGTCTCATAGATAAATGATGTGGTGTATTATTTTTTTAATTGAGTACCTTAAAAGTATTTACCGTTATCTAAATTTCCCCTAAGACACCAATATCCACTAAAATATACCTCCCTTTTCCCCATCTAGAAATTAATCATGCCGCCATTGAATATCCCTTAGAACCCATGTCCATAAAAAATAAATTTTTTATAACATCTAATTATATAGAAATCATATATTGTATCACCTCTATTTTAAAATTTTTCTTTACTATCAATCTTTGAATGATATTTTTTTCTTTATCCCAATTAATTATGGAGTAAATGAACGCAGGTCAGTGAATTTAATAGCATATTCCATCATTTATTTAACTACTTGTTTGAATTAATAAAACTACCTATGAATTATTTTATAATGTTTGTGATTGTCAAATTATTAAAAAAAATAACTTCATTAAGCCATTTTTCAAAATTATAGATCATTCATAGCTTCAATAATATCATCTCGCCATTTATTAGAAGAATAAAATATCATAAATTTCTATAATTACACCTTCTGTTTCTTAGGGATCTCAATGATATATAAGAAGTAATTGATATATTTTATCCATTATTATAATTACTATGGTGAAACATCCCAAAAAATGATACTGACTATGAAACAAGAACCCACATTAAAACTATAAATATTTGATCTAGACGAGGTGCCTCTTACCCTATAGAGATAAGTAAGCATGTTATCCCTTCCATGATATATAAATTAATGATATAAGTAGACATCGTACCATGGTCATTATCCCTATGTCGCATAAATTTAGATACTTATTAGAATGGAATTAAATATATTTATGTTTATAATAAATTAATTCCTTTATCAAAAAATGAGAAACAATTGAAAATTAAGGAAAAAATTGAAATCGTCAAAAACAAACCCTCACCCCACCAATTTATTTCCCATGAACAATATTCTAATACAATTTAAATGATAATTAAAATTATTTTATAATACACTAAACTGAACCAATATATGGAAAATATAAATAATAATTGATGAAAATGAATTTCATAGATACATGATTCACTTAATGATATAAATTAATAAAATAATTAAATATAAATAATTTGGATGGAATAATTAGTTTAGTATTTGAGTTTTAGTTAATATTAACCACCAATTTATTCTTATAAATAATTAAACATTCTCACATAATCATATAGTATAATTATCTAATAAAAGTTCCTATATTAAATGAGATACTAATGATTAGTGTGACTTAAAGAAATATGTTAGAATAAAAAATGAATCCAAAGTGTAATTTTTACTACTTTGGAAACTCAATATTACAATGTAGTTATTCTGGAATGGTATATCTATGAATTTATTTATATTATTCCTTTACCTTAACTTCTAGAACATCTAATAAAAAACTATTATAGATATTTGTTCTGTAAAATTTAATAATTAACTAACCTAAAACATTCATTGGAACATAATAGAACATCATAAGATATCAAGCATGGTGCTACATCACTTGAGACTAGTGTGAAAGTTGAGGTATAGTTAGGATAATACGGGATATAATTAATCATCTTATAGAATGTACATAGATTAACTATACATTATTTCAACAATACAGTATGTTCTATATATATATTGGAAAATTTAAAAAATATTAACCTATATATTAGATGGTATCTATTATACATGCAAAAAACAAAAAAAAATAATTATGTATGAAAACAAATAAAATTTATAAAAAATCTAAAATGAACCACATATAATCATTACTCAAATGGAAATAATACTAGATAAAAAATAGTAGTAAATTGACACCCCCATTTAAAATGGAAAACCAATATTACCTATGATCTATTTTTAGGTGAGACACCAATATGTTGATCTGAATTTGCCATCATCAATTCTACCCCAACATCCTTGGAACTCGTATTGTTGGCCCATTTCATTTACCAAATCATGGATTTTAACAACCCATGAATGTTAAATATGAATTTTAATATATCTGGTATGAAACATAACTCAGGCACACCACCCCATAGCATAGAGGCTTTCGAGTAACAATTAGGGACTAATATGATTCCTTAAGGAGACTGTACCCTATTATCATAGTTTCATACAAGTAGAAAAGTAAGATAAATATCAGACATAACATAATTCTATAGAAAAAAACAAAAACTAGGCACCAATATAAATCCTTGTTTATCCAAAAATGATTCTATAATAGTCAACATTTATATATAGAAAGAACATTTACTTGTAGGTACAAAATGTGAAATAATGTCATAAAAATAGAAGGTAATAGACTCCCAAATGTGGGGTGAGGTCAACTTGACACCCATCTCCTTAAATATAGAAATTTGAAAAAACAATTATGAATCTTTCAAGGATATATTTCCCTTTTCGAGACCTAAAACCATGTAGTCTTCTCACGTAACAAAAGAAATATTGAGTAAAGTGTGAGTAGATCTTTGTAGGAACACAATGAATTATACCACATATAATAAATTATATAAAAAAAATCAATCATAAACACTATAAAATAACATTTTATTATTTTTAAATCTTCCAAAAGTAAAATAATAATTAAAACCACCATCGATCTGAATGACTGATACCATGACTGATTTTAGATACTACAACTAGTATCAGGATTTCTCTAATATATTCTTTTTGACATTTCAAAAATCTATGAAAACATTATATTATATAATGTGAAAAACAACTTCTCAAAAAACCCATTTGTGTGTTTCTATTAATAATGTATAGTAATAGAGACCAACCCTTCATGTGTTTCCCAAACCAAATTACAGTTGCACAAAACATTCCATGGGGTGTTTTATCATAAATCGAATTATCCAATTAAAACCATTTCAAAAAGGTGTCATTTCATAATAACCATGGAATTGGACCATTTTTATCATATTATAAAATATATTATCATTACACATGTCAATAATTTTAATTAATATTTCCTGTTCCAAATCAATTTACAATTTAATTTTCAAACACTATTTATTTGTTAAATGCATAAAAATAGTCACTCAATTTTGAAACAAAATATTTATAATACAAATAAAAATAAAAAATTACATGTTCCATGTGAAAGAAATTTCTATATATAGTATATAAGATCATGATCTCATGTTATGGTAAATCTTATTCAAATCACCATTCCATATTAAAATACCAATTATAAAGGGTCTCAGAGGTTAAGATAAATATGTAAGTAGGCATAATATTACGAATTGAGGCCTCCCATGGAATGGAAGTGTGAATAATGATGAAAAAATTAATAATATATATGAAAATTTGAGTAAATATATGGAAAACAAACCTTAGTATGTGAGGACACCACATACCCAAAACCACTATTTGTTATGCATAGAATGGATAGAAATAAGAATGTAGTAAAATTATTTAAAATAGTGTATATGTTATAAAAATAAAGTAATTAAAATGGAAAAGAAATAATTTAACAATGGGAGAATTTATACTAAAAGGAATAAGATGGACTTCAAGTAGAATAATTTGATAAAGAATTAAATGAGGAAAAAGGAATACCATCAATGATGATGAAGGAAGAAGATGATGTATGTTAGAGTGGCTATTGTAATAATGCAGGATGAGAAAATGGTTTGTGATGAAGGGTTTAGAACTAAGGAAAACACTATAATCCTTCCCCCCCCCCCACATTCAATTTTTTTTATTCCATCGGTTGGCTATTGAGTCTCACTGGAAAGCTAGTGGGCATTCAGTTGGTCATCAAATGAATATGAAGACCACTGATTGGATTATGACATTATAACCTCTTGGAAACATTACCTAACCTCATGTTAAGCCTACATTATTCCCACTAGTCCCATTGAACCCACATTTAAATTTATCAAATAGAAAATTATATAGTTACAATAACATTTTATTGGGCCATACCACATTTTAAGGGAAGGGTTTTATAATATCCCTATTATAATACAGTTCATCCAAGTGATTTTCCACAACAATTTACTGTTAATTTTCAAATAATTATTCTGAAAATTATTAAAACACATTAAATTCTCAATCCCACATATTCTACTAAGAGTGTACATACTACAAGAGAAAATTTATAAGAGGGAAGATCATAGCACCTGGGGTTTTCTAGTAATGAAGAAAAATATGAAAAGGTCATTCCAAAAAAACATTATTGACCCCTACATGATTTATTCTAAATCAATCATATAGGATTTGTATAGATGATACTATCGATGATTGGGTGACATGAAAAACATCATACATGGCTATGTACCCAAATGGAAGTGCCAACTAAAAGGATATAGAATAGATTTTTGTGAGTCGATTCTCTAGACCAAATTCTTGTATATACGTTTCATACAATTATAGTTATAATATTTGATATAAAATTTTTAATTTATCTAAAATGTAGAATATATAAATTTTAATGCAATTATTTTATTAAATTTCTTATACTACAAGTCATGTCAAAAAGATTTTAGTGGTTATTATGATATAATTTGAACCTAAAGATACAAAAACAAGAATCTAAAATATTTTTTTTATGTTATAGACAAATATCACATACATGAAACAAATTATGTATGATATTAATGTTATTGGAGATCACAATATTTGGGAATACTCATGATGATCACACATTCTGATGTTGAAATAATGAGATCATTATGACTAACCTGCTAATATAAAGACCACATATTTTTAGTGTTCATTGGTTGTCCCAATTTATAAGTTTTTGTATTTCCCTATTAACATAATTTCATTGTCAATTTGTACCATTTGATCATATACATTGAAAAAATATGAAAAACTTGAAATCAAGTTGTTGCAAGTAGGCATACATTGGGTGTATCATTGGTGGAATAACATTTGTTAAAGGATCAAGATTATAGATATCTATTCCTAGTGGAGGAAAGGATATCCCATGCTCAAAATAACATAATGGTAGTACAATCACTGTACTCACAAACATATTTCATTTGAGTTATTTACATCCCAAAATATTGTGAAAATTTGAAAAACATCATTTATGACGGTTACACATATTATGAATCCAGTTTTATAAGATAATGTATGAAAAATATTTTATATTAGTTGAAATTTTTTCATTGAATATGTTGCAATTACTATGTCTATGTCATATACCATTATGGGTTTTGATGGGTCATTATACAATGACGTTGTTCTATGAGAAAAAATAACTTTTATCATGATAAGTGCGTCTAGGTTCCAAGAATTAACTTATTCTCATATCTGGCCTATTCTTATGAACAAGCCTATAAGATATGGTGGAACCACTATAGGATTTTGTTAATGTTCAATATATATGATCGCATAGAAATACATATATTCATATATTTATTTTTTAGAATAATTGGTATAAAATTGTTATATTATTATTATTTACATGTTATTTAGCAAATACATGTAACACAATTTGATTAAATGATTCTTAGTTTTATATTTATTACTTCAATAATATTTATGGGGTTTATCATTTGGTTCAAGGACTATTATTTTGTTTTTTAATATATATTTAATAATTAAATTATGTGATAAAAATAATATTGAAATTTAGGACACTATTTATAGGTCATATGATTTTTATGGATTATTTGTTATGAAATACATATTCAAGGAACATAATGCTATTTTTAAATTTTTTATTGCTTAAATTTAATATTGGTCATGTTAAAATTATGGAATCTATTCATCTAAATAGATTTTAGATATCCCCTCTCATATCTCCCATATATATGTGAGAGAATAAGAAATTCAAAGAAATTGATCCATTTTCTCCTATGTGGATAAAAAGGAATGGGGTTATGGTGATCGATGGGTGGTTAGAAGAATCATCAATAATCTAATCTACTACATGGAATATAATATTAAATAATTTGATAGACGTTCCTATACGTGTGGATGGTCTTAAGGGATATGATAGTAGGTTCATTATGCTTCCATCACTGACAAATACTGAAAAATTATATCATCAACCAATCAATAATAGTAATGATTAAATGAATTTTGTAAGAAATTGTTTCATGAAATATCCTATGGTCATTTTACTTGTCATAAAGCATTATATAAAAATTGATTCTGCCAAATCAGTTATATATGTTTTGAAAATTTCTTATATCATCATCTTTGTTCAGCCAAGTTATAATAGTATATATAAAGGAATCATTTTAAATTTAATGGAATTTATAACATAATGTTTTCTAGTTTGTGTTCAAACAGTCTCATCATAACTAACTACAATTTGATCAGATTGTGGATGACTTAATTATTACCATTTTGTCTTAAAAATTGGAACATAAAAATTATTTATCGCAATGTAGAAATTAAACAAAACTCACAAACACACAAACACACACACACAAACACACACACACACACCCATATATAAATATATCTAACCATAGATGTGTGTTTTTTAAGATAATGGTTCTTTGTTGTGCAGTTCCAGTTACTTTTTTATGGTCAGAACAATTCCCTCTCAGGGGTGAAAAAATATCTATATTTTTTTATGGAAATTTATAACAAAATACATAATGATAATATTTGGAAAAATAAATGAAAAATGACCAAAAAATAAGAATGATTTTCTATCCAATATAGATGTGTGATATTAAAATATATAATATTAAAAAAAGGAAATTTTGGTCTATAATCAGACCCTGTACAGAATTTTTAATCCCCAATCCTATTTTGGGGGGCCACAGTTTGATTTCCCACCCACCATGTGTAATGTTTTTTTACATCTTAATTTATAAAATAAAACTATGTCTCGTGATACCACCCCCTCGTCCACAGGCATTATGTATTTCTCTGTGGGAATTTCCTATGAACTAACCCAATGGTTGGTTCATTTTATCCAGACCTTGGATATGGTGGGGTTTTCCTTTTGGGGGTTTCTCTCCACCTAGGGGCATGTAATTGTTTTAAATTTTCAATAACATAAAAAAGTTAGGATGTTTTACAAATTTTATACGACTAATAAATTTTTTTCAATGATTAAAAATTAAATTATTTTATTTTAAAATACATTATGTAGACGATATTGAAATTTAAATTTTATATTACATGTTTTTTTTTCAAAACAACTGTTCTTGAACATCAACAGACCCAATGTATATCTATTATTTAATTATGTTTTTTAATATTAATTTGTTTACATTGATTGAAATAAATAATTTATTTTTCACTATATACATATCATCTATCCACACAACATATGTATATTTGAATGAGCGTCCATTATTACATTATTGAATAATAATTTTAAAACCACGTAACTTCTCACTAGTGCATTATTAATTTTTTCAAATATTTTGATAAATGATGACTCATAACATTCCATGATGAGAATTTATTTCAAAAGAGTGGCAAATATCATGAAAATTCATGAAAAATACCTCTATTTGAATACCACTATGGTAGTCATCTATATGGTCTAGGATGGACCATTATTAACATAATGGATCAATATGTACTATATTATTATTAATATCTATCTAGTTTAATTATTTAATTTATGAATTATAAAATATTTATCTGTGTTTTCATGTTTGCATGCCCACAATAAATTATATTCATGTATAAACATATCTATAAAAAATCAATATATGATGATAGTTATATATAATGAATGGATATGTTATCATCATGATCACATTAAATAAGAATGATAAATATAAAATTATTTTAGTCATTGAGAAATAATAAAATCATTCAAATATATATTAGTCACAATGTCTTTCATCACATAAATTTGGACAAACATGGAGTATGTGGTAGTAATCATACCTAGTTTTGGGATTCACTTAATATTATGGCGTGTTATGAGATATATGGGACTGCCTAGGGAATTTTAGTATCAAATAAATATCCATATCTATCTTTTTTATACCATTTGAGGAAAAGGTTTGATAAATCTATGTAATCATTACATGAAGTTGAGATATCACTAAATAGTTTAAGGAGATGTGGGTTTACATAGTTGGTCAATCGAAATACTACGTTTGAACAATAAGAGTGTAAGTGTAGACATAATATGGACCGTGATGAAATGATTCAAGGTTACATTCCACTAGAATACATAATTGATTTGTTATTCCTGATTTAATTGTGGTGGGTACAATGATTTAGCAATGTAATTTGAATAGTGTAACAATTAACTAATCAGTAATGCATATCTGTTACCAAGATAAAGTACCAATATATATATGTTATAAAAATTAAAACCCAACAATAATTTCTGTATCACTATGAGTGATACTCAATAAATAGAATATACTTATCATCAGTAACATTCAACAGTTCTTTAGGTACTTATGCACTGCATGAAACCAAGAGAGTAAACTATATGATCTTGAATCTAAACATCTAAATGAGCCACCTGTGGGAAAAATTGGAAATATAATGACAATTAAAAGAAGAAATTTTATTTTTAAGTGGATTTTTAGTAAACCATGTGATAATAAATATCCAATGAATTAGAAAATCAACTGGAGATAGATTCCTAATTTTTTTTATCATGGAAAAAAACATTATCTTGAGAGATCTATATCAAAAATATATGAGATATAAAGTAAAATGCATAGATATTGGTTAGTATAATGGTTTATTATAGTATATTTTATACTCAAGAATATTGGGTAATTTGAGATAATTGATTCCTTTTGATTTATGATTATGGAATGAATATTCAATGATCCCATTCATCTATATATTCATTAAATAATCTTGAATTTTATTTCTAATTTTATCATCAATAACAAGAAAAAGTAAATATAACATATATTCTCATTAATTATCTAATATTTTAATGATATGAATAATTATTACTCTTTTTTCCTTCTCGTGAACTATAGGATCAAGGAAAGGCTTAAGAATCAATGGATAAAAATTATAAAATGCCACCAACACACCTCTTATCCATGAATCTAATGATTTAAAAGGAGATCAATGACAATGAAATAGTATGTATTGTAAGAGAAATTAATGGAAAATAGAAAAATAACTGTAATACAACAAAAAATAATGAAGGATACAGTTCTGTTTATTTCTAATTTTCATTTATTGATATCTTTCTATTTATACATGTTTGGAATTGGATACAACATGTTTCTTATACTTTTTTAATCAAATATATGATCCAAGTAGTTTATAGTATATTTCAAATGATAAAGTTGATCTATGGGTAAGGAATAGTGAATTCTATGCAACATTAATGTTATAATATTACCATTTAATTTTTACTAGTTGACTAGTTATTATATTTGATAATTGAATTTATTAATATTCCTTTACCAAATAGAAATAATATATATGTCACATTTATACAATATGAGATTTATTTTCATTCATGGAAATACAATTTTTTTGTTTCAAAAAAACTTATGTTTTGGTTTTCCAAATCTTAACAAAAGATTTTATATCCATGAAAATGAAACACCTATTTTGTAAGTCAATAGAAAACCCGAAGATAATGTCTCATATCCATCCCACCTATAGTACATTTAGATAGGTCATGTAAATGAATATAATTTAAAAAAATAAATCATTAATGGAATTTATAATTTATTAAGTTTAAAACCTTGGATGTGCATCCTTCTATTTGAAATGGAAAATTTTCCAAGGTTCCCTTTTCTGGGAAAAGAAAAAGAGCATAAAACCTATTAGAGTTTATTCATACTAATGAATGTTGTAAATTTATAGTATATCCAAGGAGTGGATTCAGTTAATTCATTACTTTCAAAAATTAATTAAATAAATATGGTTATATATAGTAATTTATGTATAAGTCTTATTCATTTTTTATGTATTGGGAATAAAAAAATGAATTAGATATAAATATTGCAAAAAATAATATGGAACTCTTCTCAAACCACTATAGGGAGTATGTTTTCCAATATTTCATCACTCAATTGATGGTGTTTGATATAATATCTAAACTCAGTCCTCATTAATCTCCATTGTGGAATGGTTTTACTAAAACCAACAATCATACCATTCATGACATGGTTATATCAATGATTATTTATAAAACTCTAATGTTATTATTTCAGGTATATGGACTGTGGACTAGATAAAATAATACCCTTCGCCTACTAACTAATGTGGTAGATGGAAATCCATATGAATTTTGTCATGGAATGAATATATCCCTATCACATATACATATATGGGGCTATGAAGGGTTTTTTTGGACAGTTCCAAATGGAAATATTGTATCCCTATGCACAAGGTGAATCCTTATAGGATATCCAATGGAAACTAAATTTTATTAATTATATAATACATCAGATGAATTGTTATTATTGTGATAGAAGAAATATTTCAATAATGTGAACAAATTAACATTGTGAATTATATGATTAATTTATATTTCAATGATTTTGATGTTCTAGATGTAAAAAAATTGAATAGGAACAATCTCCACAAGAATAAGAGTTTTTTGAGGATATTTATAGTACAGAAGTACTATATAGATCTAAAAGAGAGATTAGAGAGGTAGGAAAAATTATTTTTTGGCCACTCAGCTATGTTAAACATTACTCATAGATAAATATGAAACTATTAATAAATAATTTTTTATATGGTAATTATTCCAATAAATTGATAGAAGATGTGAATTCAAAATTGATGTCCATATACATAAATCATGTGTTGATTTTTTCATCCATTATATAATTTTATCCTAATTAGATATAATTTAATATTCAATAAGAAGAAATAAATGGATATTAAAATAAATAATAATAAACAACATATTCTAATAAAGGCATTCAATGAACATCACGAATTGATTATGAATAAACCATTTCACCACTCATGATGTAGAAATCCATTATAATATATCATGCAATAACATCCTTCCATAATTAGGAAACATGGAAGATCTTGGTCAAAAATACCATAATAAATGGAAATTTGTTTTAATATTTCAATGTGGACCAACCAAAAGGTTTCTTTATTTAAATACTTCATATTTTGTAATATTTTTAGGATAATCCTTTTATTGAATGAT
The DNA here is from genome assembly GCA_963277665.1 of Viscum album. Classification (NCBI taxonomy): domain Eukaryota; kingdom Viridiplantae; phylum Streptophyta; class Magnoliopsida; order Santalales; family Viscaceae; genus Viscum; species Viscum album. Next base: position 2,024,211,288 of record OY728127.1, read on the forward strand.
TCTTACATTGTGATCATGGAATGTTCAATTTGATTAGGCTAAATAGAATTTTACTTTTCCATGTGTTAAAGTGTTTTATGTACCTGTATCAAGGATAATGGTAATTACATTATTTTTATAGTGTCATAAATTGATGAAATATTGATAATTTTAAATTTTTAGATTGTTATGTAGTCAGTTATGTCTTGTTTACCTAACAACTTATTCGTTAATGACATTTTTGAATCATCATATGTTGTAGGGATCATTTTATATTCAGATATATATTAGAGTCTAATTGGGATTATTCATAGTATATATATTTAAAGGGTACTCAAAAGTCATGATTTGGAATAAACTCAATGAATATTATTGACTTTATCTCATGGAATTAATATCTTTTTGAAAATGATTCCATAAACACTGTCCGAGAATAAATGAATTAGTATAAAACCTTATACATAAATAGTGGTATCTATATATTAATCCATGCTCTGTACAAGTATTGAAGTTAAATTTTATGTATTTATAGAAGGAAGAGATCAAGCTAATACATTAGAGCTGAATTTTTATGTTTTAAAAAACTATATTGATGTAACTATGAAACATAATGTATATATTCAGGGTTTATTATGTTATTGATCAACTATAAGTGAATTGATAAAATGACACTTTTTTAGAAATAGATCATGATGATCTGGAATGAAAGTTACTCTATCTATATTTTCCTAAATAGTGGTGTGGTGAGACGGAGATGCTTCATGAAATAGGTGGTCCTCAATTCAATAGAAGAGTTTGAGTATACACTAGCTTCCTAGGAATCTAAGGTTCTTCTATAGATATATAATTTTTCTTTATATTTTTTCATAATATTATAGAATCTATTACAATTTATTATTCTAATATGACAATGGTGGTGCTAGCCATAGATCCCAAGTCACATTGTTGGACAATGTATATGCATCAAATGTTTAATCTACTAAGGGGTTTTACATAAATATGATAAGTTATAGTGAATAGATTCGACATAGAGGATGATAGGGTAGCACTATAACTAAATAAAAATTTATGTTGAACCATGATTCTCAATTGAGATCTTGCTAGATGAGAGTCGTTAGTAGTTGAATCTAGTGAATGCTTGTAGTTTTGTTTGTGGTTTCACATGAATTAACAAATTTATATATTTTATTTATCATTACATGTTTATTTTTTTAAGTATATAATCATTGTTGTTACTATTATATTATTAATACTTTAATATAATCTTTTTTGGGAAATTTCCTTAGATTAAATGTCACATATTATAGTTATATAAATTTTGAGGCCATAACTATAACCTTACAATACCAATATAGAAATCATATATATATGTCCTATATTCTAGAAAAATCATGATGACATGACATGAATGGTGTATGATTCTATGTTTCCAGGGGATCAAAATCATTGATAATTATTATCCTATTGGGTTCAATTAAGGATCTCATGTTGATGAGATTAGGAGTGCTAACTCGCCAATATAAACACCACATATTTCACATTTTCATTGGTTTATCCCCTCTACAAGAACGTGTATTATTCTCTTGGAATTATATCATAATAAATGTCTACCATTTTATTACATTAATTAATTTAATATTAAAATAAGGTAATTCATGTTGTGTAAAGGAAGCTTTCATTGTTTTCCCCATTAATTGATTGACTTTTGTTATAGGATCAAAACAGGATTTATCGTTTCTATATAGATTAAAAGATATCTTTAGCAAAGATAACTGGGGTAACAGAACATTCATTAAATCCATTAAAATGATATATATAGAATATACTTCCATCTATAAAGTAACCAACAATAATAAAGATTTATGTTAGGATGATGAAAAGGTTAATTCAACCTACTTTAAGGGATTTCATATAATAAATAGATTATATTACTCATTACATGATTATTGGAGTGGTTATTGTTCATATAATAGTATCATTCAAATTAAGTGGCTTAGATGGAATTATGACTCCACTTCTTGTCTACTAGTTCAATTGACTAATTATAAAGACATAGTACAAGATGTGCACACACTTAGTGTATTCAAAATTCTCATATATTATTATGTGCATGAGTTTCATGCTTTGTTGTCACACCATGTGGTCTGGGAAATTTCCAATATTGTTCAATGGATATTAATAAATAATTAAATTTTATTAATTTCTAGAATAATTTTTATTGAATTAATTTATAATATTATTATCAATTTATTTATTGAATAGAATATAAACCACATTATTGTTCAAAATATTTTAAATTTTTCTGGTATCTTTAATATTTGTTAGAGTTATTATATCGATCAATGGTTCATATTTTATCAAGTAATACATTTTCTTAATTACATGTAATTGATAATAAATGTTATTAATATTTATACCACTATTAATTTCATAATATTTCATTGATGATTAATTTATTAGGTAAAATATATTTGTGGACTTTGGAAATTTTGTAAATGAATTAATTTTTCTATATAATCAAAAAAATGATATTAAAAAAATAATTCACCCACTTTATATTTAGATCTCCTCAAACATCTCCCCTAAATACCAATGAGAAAATTTTTCGATTCATGAAATTAATCAATGTTCATGCCTAGGGAATGAAGGGATAGAGTTGTCATAATTTTCAAAAGGTAATAAAGGAATTATTGGTATTCAATGATATAACTAGAACTCCAATGTTAGATGCCTAAAAACTCTTGATGCATGTTTGGATGATCTATGATGATCCAAAATCATGTTATTCATGGAAAAATCATTGTTATATAGTAAAATATTCTAACATAAGAAAATAAAATAATGGAATGGTTTGATATAATTATTCATTCTTTAATCCATTGGCTTGTTATACTCTATTTATTAGGACATCCATCATGGTAGATGTAAATATGTCATAAAAATCACATAAATGTTTTAATTCTCTGGTATATATGATTCTACTACTCACCATTTCTCCAACACATATCCACTCTATCACCATGAATGTCCCCAAGTACGGTGGTACTAATTTCACCTGTTTTTAAATCTGACATTTCCCATGTCTCGATGACACATGTAAAAATATACATTCTCCCAAATCAAATTGCATGGGATGATATATTTTATAATAATAAGATAGTGCTCTGATCTAGTAGTTCCTAACCCACTTTTTTATGAATATAGTTTTCATAGCCATCTATAGTACTTAAACTGTGTGAAGCACAATTAACTCTCTCTAATGAAGCCATCATAAATGAAATGAGGATATCCTCTCATATAAAGAATACAATAAGAGAATCTGAATGGATTAATGGTAAAAGTTATTATATGTGAATTCATTTATTTTCAAATGACTTTCATATGATCCACCATACCCATTGACACACTCTCTTAGCATGTCCTTGACCACTTGTACTGTACACTATGATTTCCCATAAGTTTTTTGGTGGTAAGATGTACTCAGATGAACAATTATTCCTAAAAACTTCATGAAGCATTTCCAAAACCAAGAGGTAAAATTATAAACCCTTTTAATAATTATTATCCACATAAAACATTCCATGATAACTACATAAATGATATATAGGATGATAATCTCAATAATTGAATTACTCATATTGATTATAACTAAATTTTTAATCATTAATTAATTAATCTATGATATCGCAAAAAATTATTGACTATGAATGAACCTTGTCAAAAAACCCCAAAATATATTGTGATATCATGCTACATTTATTCATGAAATTGAAATGATGGAATAAGACCTGGATTTCCCTAGTTATCAGCCTTCACCGATTGATAGGTTGAGTACGTTGAAATGAATCTTCAATGGTATTTGATCATCCCCAACTACCAAAATTGTTTTTTCATGACTCAATATATCTATTTTATACATATATACACATATTCTATTTGGTCCAGAAATTACATTATCAGTTACTCAGACATTCTCTTTTAGTCTACCAATTATCCTCGAACAAAAATTATATTTTCATTATATGAGGACCAATCATGTTGTGGCTCAACACTATATGGAGTGTCCCGCATCACCAATAAATAAGAATCAAAGATCTCAATTTCCTTTAACATTTATTTATATGATGGAATAAGAGATCTTTAATGCAATGATACTTCCCCATGGTACTATATGGAATAGAAATGTAGCTACATAAACAAATCCATCGCCTTCCATTCATAGTTAAACTCCTAGACAACCTATGTTGGAGTATTCTTATGAATAGGTGTCTATTGTGAGTTTACCCTTTTGATGGGTATAAACCAAATTAATTTGAATGTAATATAGGTACTGAACCTTACTTTATTCTACTATATTCATTTCTCACTAGTAAAAAAATTATTTTATGTTCATATATTATATGTAAATTAAAACACATTCCCCTTGGAAGTAATTCCTCTAATATACTAGGTTATGTATTACTGCAACAAGATCCAATCATGGTTGTTGTAGTTAAACCTATAAGGACATAAAACCTAGATCTTCATTTGATCCCATCCAATTAGACATGAGCACTACTCCTAATATGACATCACATGTATCACAATATAATGTATATTCCTTACCATGCTTAGGTAAGGCCATGGATCCGACATATTTCAATCACATCTTTATATCCTCAATGTATTCCATGAATGAATCAGGCCAGCCAACCTTCAATACCTTATTGACCAGGACCATAAATGGTATTTCTATTAGAGATAAGTCTTAGTTAAGACTTAAATATTTTCATCCAAACTAGGAAACTGAAAATATCAGTGTCATTCATAGGGAACTCCCTCGAAATAATAATTTCCACATTCATTTATTCTACTAACTCTGTGAACTCCAAAATGACATTTCCTATGAAGTTATGTCAATATAGCCAAATATGATAATTTTGATTGTTTTTCAAAAATACTCTATCATAAAAATTTTCCAAAAAATATTCTCAAAATTCCATGCATGTTCACCCATCATTCGGTGGTACCCAAAAATATCGTCAAAGAACCTTAAAAATGATTCCAAATATGTATGGACCACCAAATTCAACTGGTTCATGAATAATGTAGGATATTTGTGTACAGTTGAGTGGATATCTATTCTAAACCCGTACATGTTTATAATTATAATGGTCGACAAATAATATCAAGGAGTTTTCCACCTTCATTATCAATAAAATTGGAGCATCACAAGGTGACATACACATAAGGATTCCCTAATTCATATATAGAACCTCTTGCAAGGTTTTCAATTCATCAAGGTCAATTGGAATCATCCAATAATTAGTGATTGAAATAGGTTGGTTAAATGAAAAGTGATCAATCGTAATATAAATTTTATGTTATGGTGTTAGTATGGAAACTTAATATAGTAACACATCATGGTACTATTCAAAAATTGGTGGGATGGATGATTAAGAAACCAACCCCTCAGCAAGGAAGAGGCTAGAAACATTGGATATGATTCCACTAAGTCATTGATAGTCCGGTCCTAAATAACCGGTTATCATGTCAAAATCCCTAATATATTAGATTTTTTAACTCATAGGATCAGTGAAGGGAACTCATCATTGATGTAAATGAATTTTCATCCACTAATTTTTTTATAATTATTACTATCAAATCAAAACATTTCAAATATTACTCAAATTTTAACAAGTGGAGAGAGAATGTAATGATCGGGAAATTTTAAGTAAATTTTTTTATTAATTTCATTGGAATTTTACGAGTCTGTGGCTTTAGACGAAACTTGATTCCAAGGCTGGTGTGCCCGGAATAATTTTCTGAAGTATTGCTTAGGTATGCTCAGTGAACGAACAAGCAGGTTTTTCTATCTTTTGAACCGGTGCTAGGAATTGAAATCCGAGGGCACCGATGAAACCACAGTGTCGGTAATTTCTTGAGGGGACCTTTACCGTAGTTGCATTTTGACAGGAGAAGAGGTTAAATTTTCAGTTTTTTTAAGGAATAAATAAAAATATGTGTTTAATATTTTTATTTGTGGAGGGTAATCATTATCCTAAATAATGGGAGGGTTTAGCGAGGAGGGGCCCACACGAGACCCTAACTCCTCACTCCCTTCTCAACTTTCTAACCCCCCCCCCCCCCCTTTAATCACATCGTTAATTATGTTGTAATCTCTTCATTAATTAAGAAACCTCTCAATCTTCCACTCCCCCATTTATGTTTTCTTACACATACAATTAATGAAGAGATGGTTGACATTCATTAAAATGGAGGAAAGCTTTGGTAATATTTGTATAGCAAATAATCATGAGGGGAAAACATCTGGAGGAATAGAATAGCTCCTTCCCTCTACGAAGAACGATTCTCCATCCGTCAGATCTCCAACGAACGACACCCGAGCTGGATCAAAGGCCTTTGAGGAAATGACGAACGTCATTCACCATCATCACCTTCACCTCTTACCTTGCGATGATGTCAACGAACCGACGTCCACTCCCCTTCGCGATATCATCAACGAACAACGAATGACTCGAGGTAGGGGTTATCTTTGTTCAAGTTTTATTTAACGATCTACGTTGCTTAAAATTTGTCCGCTTGTTATCGTCATAACGGGAGGAGATCGGACCCCACAAACACGGTCGATCCTCCTACCCTTTTCTTATTGATCTTTGTTGATAATTGTGGTGAAGGTGGCGCGGTGTCGTTGCACCACACGGGAACGAAGAGGAATGTGGCCGGAGCGGGCTGTGGCGGTGGTACGTGGCGCCGTCGTGCCGCGCCGGAGCTTCAAGGGGGCCGCGGCAGTGGGGCGCAACGCCGCCGGTCGAACCAGAGCCGGGGCCTATAGCCGCGACCGTCTTGAAATCGGCGGCCGGCTATGCCGGCCGCCGGCGCCACATGGAGGCGGGACCCAAGGGGGTCCCACTGTTACATCAAGGTCGGCCATTATGGCCAGACTTTTTGGAAAACTAGGGGGTGTAACCCCCGACTGATTCTTAGTTCGGACCCCATGGGTCGACCGTTTCTGAAAGAAAGGGGTGGCACCCCCATTTGCGCCCCGCTCGGCCAGTGCCGAGCCACGGCCGGCTTCCTAGCCAGGCCCCAGGCCGCAGAGGCTGGGTCGACAACACCTAGTCAGGCCGGACATGGACCCGGGTTGGGTCGACCCAGTTCGGGCCGACCCAGGGCGTATTGGGCCGGGTCGAACCGGGCCCAGACCCCCTATTTTTCAAACCAGGTTCGTTCAAATACCCATATCTTGGGCTAAGGACCTCCGATCGAGGCACCGTTAGATTATTAGGTATCCTTTGATCGATACGGTCGTTTCGGTATATTAAACTCAAGCTTTCGGCAAAGTTTGGATACGTCCGTGTTGGTTCGAACTCGAAACCAACCGGGACCTCGGAGCAGAAACGCTTATAACTTGAGCTATGGACGTCCGATTGACATGCCATCAACTATGTTGGATTCCTCTTGATGATAAGATTATTTTGGAATACTTAACATGAGGTTTAGACATAGTTGGAGTATAGTCTATTTGGTTTAGCTTAGAAACCAACCGGGCCCCTAGAAAGGAAAAGCCGATAACTCTCAGACTGGACGTCTATTTGACGAACCGTCAGCGGCGTTGGTAATCACGTTGAGAAACCATCCATATGAGTATACCCTATGAGAGTTTTGGGTACAGTTGAGATATGGTTGGGTTGGTTTGTACACGAAACCAACCGGGCCCCCGGGACGAAAAGGCTAATAACTCACAGACCGGGTGTCCGATTGACATGCCGTCTATTGCGTTGAGACCCCTGAGACGAGTGGTCCTTTGTGATACTTATTTTTGGGACTTTGTGACACTTTGAATTATCGACCAGTATCTCATGGAGCGGACCCTCCCAGAGATGAGCGTCCGGAGTACGGAGACCTTGTAACTGGCTGAGACCAGATGACTGCTTGTCCGATTCGAGTCGGAGTGACTTGTATAGCCCAGTGGGGAGCACTACTGTGTTTGGGTGGCAGACCCACGGCGGGGATCACTACTGATTTTGGGTGGAAGACCCATAGTATTCGATAGGAGTGCCTCTGTAGGCTATTAGGGGAAGCACTACTGTGTTGGGGTGGCAGACCCATGGCGGGGAACACTACTTTGTTTGGGTGGAAGACCCACGGTACTCGACAAGAGGAGTACCTCAGCAGTATAAGGTTAGTGATTAGTGCCTCGGATTTGTGATAGGGTTACTGTACTCGATAGAGAAGGATTTCTCCAACAGTTTTGGTTTTGATATATTTAATGAAAATCTAGGTTTGAGCTAACTCGTTGACCTTTGTGATTTCCTCATGATTGAGATGGGTTACTTGATAAATTAGGTATATGTATGGGCATATACCTAAGTAGTGGTTATCCGTTGATTTCATATCCATTTGATACCTCATGATTGAGATGGGATACTTGATAACTTAGTTATAAGTATGGGATTGTACCTATGTAAGGGTTATTTGTTGATATCCTTCTTTGTAGATATCCTTGTTGGATTTAGTGAGACCTTGAGGGTTTTAGGGTCCCTACATAGTATCGTTATACTCACCCCTACACGGGTTATGCCCGCACCTCGTTGTTTTGGATGCAGACGACGGACAATGCTGACAGAGACCAAGTGTACGAGGACTGGACGGTACCCAGAGTTGGACCTCACGATGAGTCAGTATCTAGTGGTGGACTTCACGACGAGATGGTACTCAGAGGAGGTTGAAGGGAGAGAGAGTTGAGGAGTCTATCTGTACCTACCCTTTAGGTAGGATCCTTGGTGGACGATCTAGGTGATGCGCTATCTGTACCTACCCTTCAGGTAGGATCTGAGGAGGAAGACCCAAGAGCTACTTCTTTCTTCCAGATGCTTGTCTTTTCTGTTGTACTTTCGTTCATTTGTAGCTTTACATTTCAGTTAGGTTTGTATTCTGGCCCATTTACTTTTCAGCACTTTTTTTTCTACTTAGTGTATTACTTCCAATTATTCTCTGTGGTGTTTGTTTACTTTTATAAAGGCAATTCCTTCTCGGTTATCGGGATTTATGCCTTTGGTGCTAGTCGCCAGCCCCTGGCCTATGGAAGGTGGGCTTGGGGTAGTCACGGCATAGCCCCGAGGATGGGTCGTGACAAATTGGTATCAGAGGAGTCGGTTCTACCACAAAACATAGGACTCTGATATTTATTTTTTGTGAAGGAATTGTGTTAAAGGTACTAAGTGTGGTCTTCAGTTCATGGAGTCCAGTGTTGGTACGGACGGCCGACATATCCATACACCAGGATCCATACTACTGATTTCCGACTCAGTGCATGAAAACACTGATTGCGTGTGTGTTTTCAAAAGTTTCGTTAAAATTAGCTCAAACCAGGTCAGCTCACCAGGTATAATCATTTGACCGTGTCACGTCTGTTTCTTTCAGGATGTCTTCACCTAGTCAGACAGCATGGTTACCGAGTGGGAAGCGTGATGATAGCTCACTGAGCAGCGAGGCCTCAGTTCTGGGCCCTCCACCAATTGAGACAGCAGCAGAGAGAGCACGCTGCTTGAGCACGATGCATGAGTTCCAACGTCAGAGGCCTCCGAGGATTCGAGGCGAGTCAGATTTTCAGACGGATGGAAACTGGATGGAGTTTGTAGTAGGAGATTTCCATATAGCCGGGACACCCATAGACTTGATGGTGTACCTAGCTGTTAGCCTCTTCCAGGGAGTAGCTGAGAGTTGGTGGAGCCACATGTTCCAGTTTTGCAACGGGATGACCTTCACTTGGGGAGACTTCGAGACCTTCTTCAGGGTGTAGTTTATACCAGTGAGTCTACACTCTGAGCATGCTCAAGAGCTGTTGCCCTTGACACAATGTTTTTTTAGTAGCCGAGTCATCTGTAGGTAGGAGACAGATGGTGCAGAGGTCCAAGAGGACCAGGCCAACAGGTGGGCGACCTCGGGTTTTTTGGTCGGTTATGCGAGGAAAACAAAATAGAGCCAGCCATATGAGGAGCAGGAAGTGCTATTCATGCAGCAAGTAGGGTCACATGGAACGTGACTGTCTGACTCCACGCACAGTTGATCCACAAGCATCGGAGGAGCCACCGAGACAGAAACAGCAGCGAAAGCTTGAGCATCAGCTGAGCGATGGACAAGGAAGTGGAGCTCTGGAAGCAGGTGGACAGGAGCGGGACTAGTTCCAGGCATGGAGGCCTTTTTTTGTGCTTCTAGCTTCCTTTTTTTGTTGTTGTGGTTGTATGTGTCTTTTTACTTGGAGATTTAGTAATAAAAGACACCTTTCTTTGTGGCATTTACTTTCATGTCCTCTCTATATGTTTTTACTAAGAGGTTCCAGTTTAAAACCATTGAGTTGATCATCACTTTCAAGATACCTATTGGGGGAGACCCAGTTACCACACACTTCTTCCGACAGTGTGACTCGACCCTTTGTGGCGAGAGTAACAGTTGGATCTCTTGGTAGTAGCGTTGAGGCCTTACAACGTCGTCCATAGCATGAAATAGTACCGTTCATGTCAGGATTGATTGTATTAGGAAAATAACGTGGTTCATCCATGGGATGAGACCCGATTTCTCTTTTTGGTAGAGGAAAAATCCCAGCAGCTCTTTGGTGTAACGTAAATGAAGAAGGGTGGAGATGAGTTCTTACAATTGGCTAGTCTCACTCATTGTTCGTTGAGCTAACGGTTTACGGTCCTCTCCAACTCAATAGTCTCACATGGATCTTCTCTCAGAAGGACACGAACCTGAGACAGTGATGATGGCTTAAATTCCTCCTGGAATATGTCTTCGAGATAATTTATATTCTTGGGGAGGGTAAAATGTTGTAGTAGATTCTCTTAGTAGGAGATCGGGCATTTAGCTGTTAGGAGTGGCGAGACAGCAGCTGGCCGCGTTTCAGATATCCTTTGTTGATAGTGATGGAGTCAGCACGTGTAGAACCAGAGATGGTTTAGGCTATGATGAAAAAGGTACAGATCATCCAAGAGTGAATGAAGACTGCATAGATCAAACAAAATTCCTATACTGATTGGATACAAGACCACTAGAGAACAAGGGTGGCAACCACGTCTTCTTACGGGTCTCAACTCGACGGGGTCTGCGGAGTTTTGGCTGAGGTAGCAAGTTATATCCATGTTTCTTCAGATCATTCCATGTCCCTATTAGAGTAGGCAAGGTGTAAAACCATCTTGACTTTCCACCTTAGATGCCCCGGGTGCACGACCTCATTCACGTATCTCAGCTGAGGAGATGTGTGCACGACCTATACATCATCATCGACCCCGGGGAGCTCGACATCGATGACGAGGCGAATTTCATGAGGTTCCATTAGAGGTTGAGGATCAACATGAGCGGGTCCTACGAGGATGGTTGATTCCTCTTGGGTGCTTTCGTTGGAAGCACAAAAACCTTCAGGTGAGCACATGGGAGCGAGAGGCTCAGATGCGTGCTCGGTACCTCATTATGTTTCCCTATTTTGTGTTGTAGCTATACGAGGACGTAAAGCCCTGAGGTGGGAGTAATGTAAAGACCTGAAAATTTCAAGGAAATTTTTTTCTTAATTTCTTTGGAATTTTATGAGTCTATGGATTCAAACTGCACTTGATTCCAAGGACCTGTGTGCCCGGAATCATTTTCCAATGTTTAGCTCGGGTACGTTCTGTGAACGAATGAGCGGGTATTTCTATCTTTTGAACCGGGGCTCGGAATTGAAATCTGAGGGAACCAATGAAACCGTAGCGCCGATAATTTCTTAATGGGACCTTTACCATAGTTTCATTTTGACGGGTGAAGAGGTTAAATTTTTTTTTGTTTTTAAGGATCAAATATAAATATGTGTTTAATATTTTTATTTGTGGAGGGTAATCATTATCCTACAAAATGGGAGGTTTTGGGGAGGAGGGGCTCACATGAGACCCTAACTCCTCACTCCCCTCTCAACTCCCTAAACCCCCTTTTAATCACCTCTTTAATTATGTTGTAAGCTCTTCATTAATTAAGAAACCTCTCTATCTTCCACTCCTCCATTTAATTTTGCTTACACATACAATTAATGAAGAGATGGTTGGAATTATTTAAAATGGAGGAAAGCTTTGGTAATATTTGTTTGGAAAATAATATTGAGGGGGAAACCTCTGGAGGTGTAGAAGAGCTCCATCCTTCCACGAAGAACGGTTCTCCATCCGTTGAATCTCCAACAAACGACGCCCGAGCCGGATCGAAGGCCTTGGAGGAAACGACGAATGCCAACGACCATCGTCACCTTCACCTCTTACCTTGTGATGATGTCAATGAACCGACGCCCACTCCATTTTGTGATATCGTCAACGAACGATGAAAGACTCGAAGTAGGGGTTATCTTTGTTCATGTTTTATTTATCAATCTTCGTTGCTTAAAATCGGGCTTCTTGTTATCGTCATAATGGGAGGAGATCAGACCGCACAAACACGACCGATCCTCCTCCCCTTTTATTGTTGATCTTCATTGATCATTGTGGAGAAGGCAGTGCGGTGTCGTTGCACAACGTGGGAACGAAGAGGACCGCGGTCGGAGCGGGCCGCGGAGGTGGTGCGCGGCGCCGTTGCGCCGCGCCGTTAAGGTCGAAGGAGGCCGAGGCAAAGAGCAGGCCACGGCGGTCTTCAAAGGGTTGGCCGGCTGTGCCGGCCGCCTGCGCCACCTAGAGGCGGGACCCGAGGGGGGCTCGCAGTTACATCAAGCTCAGCCATTAAGGCCTGCCATTTTAGAGAACCTGGGGGGTGTAACCCCCCAGCAGATTCGTAGGGCGGACCCCACGGGTCTGCCGTTTCAGAAACAAGGGGGCGATGCCCCCATTTGTGCCCCGCTCAGCCAGCGCTGAGCCGCAGTCGGCTTCTCAGCCGGGCTTCAGGCCGCATGGGTTGGGCCGGCCGCGCCACGCCATGCCGGGTCGCACCCCGCCGAGCCAGTCCGCGCCCCAATGGGCCGGACCCAGACCCGGGTCGGGTCGACCCGGGGGTATTCGGCCAGGTCGGACCAGGCCCAGACCCCCTATTTTTCGGACCAGGTTCGTTCAAACGCCCATATATTGGGATACATACCTCTGATCGACGCACCATTAGTTTCTTAGAGATCCTTGGATCGAGACGGTCGTTTCGGTATATTACAGTCAAGCTTTCGGTGAAGTTTTAGTATGGCCGGGTTGATTCGAACTCGAAACCAAACGGGCCCTCGGAGTGGAAACGTTTATAACTTGAGCTCCGGACGTCCGATTGACGTGTCATCGACTATGTTGGATTCCTCTTGATGAGACGGTTCTTTTGGAAAACATCACTTGATGTTTGGACGCAGTTGGAGTATAGTCAGGTTGTTTTAGCTTAGAAACCTACCAGGCCCCTGGAACGGAAAAGTCGATAACTCTCAGACCGGACGTCCGTTTGACAAACCATCAGCGGCGCTGGTAATCACGTTGAGAAACGGTCACTATGAGTATACCCTATGAGTGTTCGGGGTAGAGTTGAGATGCGGTCGGGTTGGTTCATACACAAAACCAACCGGGCCCCGGGGACAAAAAGGTTAATAACTCACAGACCGGGCATCCGATTGACGTGTCATCTGTTGCGTTGAAATCCCTGAGACATGGCGGTCCTTTGTGATACTTCTTCTTGGGAATTTGTAACACTTCTAAGTATCGACCAGTAGCTCGTGGAGTGGACCCTCTCAGAGACGAGCGTACGGAGTACGGAGACCTTGTAGCTGGCTGAGACCTGATGACTGCTTGTCCGATTCGAGTCGGAGTGACTTGTATAGCCCAGTAGGGAGCACTACTGTGTTTGGGTGGAAGACCCACGGCGGGGAGCACTACTGAGTTTGGGTGGCAGACCCGTGGTACTCGATAGAAGGAGTACCTCTGTAGGCTATTAGGTGGAGCACTACTGTGTTGGGGTGGCAGACCCATGGCGGGGAGAAATACTTTGTTTGGGTGGAAAACCCACGGTACTCAACAGGAGGAGTACCTCAGTATTCTAAGGTTAGTGATTAGTGCCTAGGAGTCATGAAAGGGCTACTGTACTCAACAGAGGAGGAGTTCTCCAGCAGCTGTGGTTTCGATATCTTTAATTAAAATCCGGGTTTGAGTTGCGTCGTTGACCTTTGTGATTTCCTCATGATTGAGATGGGTTACTTGATAACTTAGGTATATGTATGGGCATATACCTAAGTAGTGGTTATCTTTTGATTTCATATTTGTGTGATACCTCGTGATTGAGATGGGATACTTGATAAATTAGGTATAAGTATGGGCTTATACCTATGTAAGGGTTATTAGTTAAGATGCTTCTTTGTGGATATCCTTGCTGGATTTAGTGAGACCTTGAGGGTCTTGGGGTCCCTACTGAGTATCTTTATACTCACCCCTACATGGGATATGCCCGCACCTCGATGTGTTGGATGCAGACGACAGACAGTACTAACAGAGACTGAGTGTACGAGGACTGGATGGTACCCGGAGGTGGACCTCACGACGATTCATTATCTGGTGGTGGACTTCACAACGAGACAGTAATCGGATGAGGTTGACAGACGAGATCATTTAGGAGGCTATCTGTACCTACCCTTCAGGTAGGATCCGTGGTGGACGATTCAGGAGCTGCGCTATCTATACCTACCCTTTATGTAGGATCCGAGGTAGACGACCTAGGAGCTGCTTCTTTCTTCTAGCTGCTTGTCTTTTCTATTGTACTTTCATTTAGTTGTAGTTGTACTTTTCTGTTGGGTTTGTATTCTGGCCCATTTAATTTTCAGCACTTTCTTTTGTACTTAGTGTATTACTTCTTCGTGTTCTCTGTGGTGTTTTTTTACTTTTATAAAGGCAATTCCTTCCCAGTTATCGGGATTTACGCCTTTGGTGCTAGTCGCCAGCCCCTAGCCTATGGAAGGCAGGCTTGGGGTATTCACGGCATGGTCCCCGAGGAAGGGTCGTGACAGAGACAGTAATATGTAATATGGAACTATATGTTCATTTTTTTATTCCATCAGACTTCATGCCAAAGGGGGTTTAATTAGATAATACCCAAAAAATTACTATATATCCAATATAAAAATTCCATCAAACTAGGACAAGATAATGTAATGTATGTCAACTATATCAAAAAGTATTACAAAATAGTTTAATATACAAAAAATGTACCTTTCATGGAAGATGGTTTTGTAACCTTTTCTATCTATGTAGGCTCATCTACATATAATTGGCCTGCACCATGGCATGATATGTCATGAACCACCCCAGATACTCTGTAACCCTAATAACCAGTCTACTCTTGACATTTTATTAGGGTCATTCTCAATCGAAATTAATTAGAAATTAACTCATATCATATCACAAAATTAATGTGGGAATTAATTTGACACAAATAAAGTGAAAGCAAGAGATAAAAGTCAGTATGCCTACAAGAAAAACTATATAGGGAGAACTGTAAGAGAATTAAAACATGTATGAACAACAAAAATTATAATAATAAATTAAAAAAATAAGATAACTAACTTATTTACTAAAGTACACAACATCTCAATGCCCATAGATCTAAAAAACTACCACCTATAAGTGGTGCTTTCTCCTTTCTCAATCATGGAATGAGGAAGTCAATAAATTCCCAAAGAATTAGTTATAGTGTGAGGTAAACTATTACTATATTCCCAAAAAAGATTCCATAATAAGATTCTATAATAAATTATATATATAAATATTTCAATTTTAGTAGAATAAGAATAGAAATTAAAAATCATATTTATATCAAATCATTCATTACATTTCAAATAATTTAAATATTTAAAAAAACAGAATAATAAAATTGTAATCTAAAAAAAGTTTTTATAAATTCACAATTATTATTTACAGACATTATAAAAATAATGGAATATGAATTTAAATAAATCACAAATGATAAACATGGTCAACTTCCAAGAGGTATGATAGTTCAGGGTTGTGGGATCCTCCCACACTCATGTAGTGATAATATAAATATACACACACATCCATCAACCACTAGCTAGAGAGGAACAATCAATATCCTAAGGGGGATAAAATATCCCAAGGTATGTATTTGTTAGAGTTGTAGAGCATCAATATTTTAATAGGGAATTATTTTCCTAGATGTTTTTTCCCAAATAAATCACTAACTACCTAGTCTTTCATGATCTCAAACATAAATAAATAATGGGAAAATTATTTCAAAATGATTTAATATACAATTTCACTATTTCCAATTTAAATATTCCAATTTCATTTCAAAAAAACAAACATAGGTTTATAATAATTTATACCGTTTTTTATATAAAACCATCCTCGGATCTTAAAAAACTATTATGAGCCATTCATCTCAATTACCAATTTCAAATTAATTTCATAAATTTCAAAATATCCATCAAAGTCAAAATCATAGCCCAAATCTCCAATTCTATTATAATTTGGTGGATGGCCTAGAATCTCTTGTTAAATCAATTTCAAATCCCAATACACCATAAATTATGTTTTCACTATTAAATTTTAAAAAAATCAAACAGAAAATCAATAAGTGGATAAATTAATTTTTCAAACTTATACAGATCCACCTACATCGGGATGATTGGATCACGAATCACAAATCCCTAAATGAGAAACTCCAATGAACAAAAAAGAAACAAATACATGATAATCAAACCTTGATTCAAGATTTTAAACAGTAGGTATTAGATCATCCAACTACACAATGATATATTTAACCCTAAATAGAAAGAAGTATAGGGTAGGATATTGAGAATAAGGAGAGAAATATTACATGGAACTGACCAAATGAAGATTGCACGACTTTGACCCTCCTTGCCTGGGGTATGGAGGATCCAAAAATAGAATGTCGGAGTACCAACTACATAGGTAAATGTTCATCCCTGACATATGGTATAGTGGGGATCAAAATAGGGGTTCATGAAATTTATAATCAATTTTTTGGATTATATAAAATCCATGTGAAGAGTTTCCTTGGTAAGGCAGGATGATTAGAGAAACTATTATCCCTAGACATGATCCCCTGCTTTTGGGGTTTTACAATTTCTTCTCGGTGGTAACATGGTTTTTTAAAATTTATGCAAAAAAAACCTCACTGCATCTGTTTTCTTGGATTTCACTAGTAGGGTCCCCAGTTATGGAAAACCATGCACCAACTGTGATCAACCGAAAATCCCATAAAATTTTCAAAAAATTTACTTGAAACAATTCAAAAAGAAACCCAATAGAATCTATTGGCATGAAATTTTTGGAATAATAAGAACAAATAGAAATCCATATGGGATTCCTTGTGATGCTTGTTTGCGGAGCCCCCGAAGCACTACGGCTGGTGCAAAGCTTCCTCTCTGAGAAGCCGCCGCAGAGAAAGGAGGTAAGAGGATCTGCGAACCCATTTGATGTTTGCAAAGCCACTGTAAAGCATGGAGGCATGAGGATTCATGAACCTATTTTAAATTTGTGAATCCACCACGGAGAAAGATGGAAGGAGGGTCCATGAGATGGATTGATGTTTGTGAAGCCTCCACAGACCAAGGAGGTGGGAGGCTCCGCGTTTACGAGGAAATGCCACGTGTCTTCCCACTGAGCGATCTATATTCCACAGTGCCTCATTCCTATAAAAACTGGGCTCCCCTCAAACCAAAAGGACATATCCTCTAACCTTTTTCCTTTAAATCTCTCAAATCGTGATGTAAATTTTTCTCGGTGAACCATTATCTTTTCAGGGTACTTTTCCATCACGAAGAACTATTCCCTTTAATTTATTTAAACTCGTCTTAAGAAAGGGGGTTCCCTTCATAGATCCCATGGGCCTCCATGAAGGAAGGGGATCCCCAAGGGGACTCAGGTCGTCATGGAGAACTAATGCTTTGCGAAGGACCCTCCATGCACATGTAACCCCATGTTAAGGAAGGGTCATTATGCTTCGTGTAGCACATTTCTTCACAATGCTACACATTGCAGGGCACTCATGATTCTTTAAGCACTACCCCGCGAATTCCTTTCCACATAATGGAGCACCATCCATATGCACCTATGACGTATGCCTATGCTAGGCCACTTCACTTTGCGAAGCATACCCCTTCGCGATGCAACTACACTTCATAGAGCACCAGAGCATCATGAGGCTTCTACCTGTGAAGCCCTGTACTCTGCAACTCCTCTTCCTGTGTGGCCCTCTAAGTTTACATGAATTGATTTCAATGTCCCATGGGTGGGGCTTCCTGTTTCATTTCTTCCCCTCATGCTTCATCACATAGGAAAGCTAATGGCTATTGTCTCTTCTCATAGCCACGCTAACGTGCACCACTAAATGGATCACTCCACAACACCCCCTTATAATGGTGGTGTTGATGCCTCCCCTTCCACATGGGTGGGTGGGTGTCAGTTATGTATGTGCTAGGGGTGTGGATAGAAATAGACATGTTTGAGTTGAAAGACATTAAACTGTCAATCACCATCTTCCTCAGCACATGAAATTCAAATGTGGTCTCGCCCCATGCATCATATGTGGGGTGCCTCATCTAGGACATTCTCTACGCCCGACGTCTCCACGGTTGTGAGATCTTCCTCACATGTAATGCGATCCTCTTTGCTGGAGTGGTTTCTGTCCATAAGGGATGGGAAACCACCTTGGTGTAAGCCCCTAGACTTTCTAGCTGGAGGTAGTTCTATTACTCCACCTTTATTCTATCGTTCCAAGAACCAGTGGGGGAATGTGCACTAATAAATTCATCATCTAGTCCCTCAACCTCTCGTTTTTTCTCTTCCCGAGCCTCCACCATGGGGTAAGTACCTATCCCCATCTCCCTGGGATGCTAACCACACATAAGCCATTGTTTCCTCTTTCGGTTGTGGACCATTCATAAGCCCCTGTTTCCATTTTGGGCCACTATCTACGTGTTTTCCCCACTGAACATCCCATGGATGCACCTTTTGTTATGTGATCATCATGTATTTTAAACCTATTATTTCTCACACCGAGCATGACTCATGTGGTCTTCAAGTAAGCATTGTCCATGACATCCTCTTCAGGATGTCTTCGCATATAATACCCACACCATATCGTCCGAGCTACATGACATTAATCTTAAAAGCACAATTTTCCTCGGCACATGACGTTAAACTATGACCTCACCCTGTGCATCATAGGTTGAGTTTCCCAATCTTGGACATTCTCTACGCTAGTTCCTCTCTAAGGGAGATAGATCTTCCTCAAATGGAATTTGATCTTCTTCACTGGAGCGGCATCTGTCTGTGTGGGAAGGGAAACCACCATTGTGTAAGACCCTATCCTTTCTTGTAGAAGGTATTTCCCTTAATCCTCCTTTCTTATTCCATGCTAGGAACCAGAGGGGGGATGGGCACCAGGACCTTCATCATCCCTTCCTTCTCCCTCTAGGTTTTTTCCCCAACTGGGCCTCCACCCTAGAGTAAGTCCCAATCTTTATCTCCGTGGGATGCAAACCACACATAAGCCCCAATTTCCTTTTTGTGTTGGGGACCACACGTAATCCCCATTTTAAATTTTGGGTTGCTAACTATGTGTTAGCCCCACTCCTCTTCCCATAGATGCACCATTCATGACGTTATTTTCTAGTCTTTTCTGACTCTTGTTTCTCACAAAAAGCATTGTTGATGTGGGATTAATGTAATCATTGACCATGACATCCTATTTGGGTCGCCAAAGAGTGTAAGCCCCACACCTTCTGAACTATGTGGACGTTGATCCTTGCCATGTTAGGGTGCGTAGGAAGCCTCCCTGAGGATCAATGCCAACCACCATTGGTCCCAACCACTTCATGTTGGTTCACCAAACCATCCATAACTACGTGCACATTGATCCTTTCCATGTAAATGTATGTAGGAAACCACGCTGAGGTTCTAGCCCACCAACCATTGGTCCTGATCATCTTCAAGTCATTTCCCCACACCATCTGAACTATGCGGACTTTGATCCTTTCCAAGGAAAGGTACGTAGGAATCCTCCCTATGGTTCTATCCCACCATCCATTGGTTCCTACCACTTTATGTCAATTCACCATTTCACTATTCCTGAACTACATGGACACTAATCCTTTCCAAGGGTAGGTACGTAGGAATCCTCCATGAGGTTGAAGGCCAAAAACCATTTGTTCCATCCCCCTTCACGTCTTCTAACCACACCATCCTAAACTAGGTGGGCTTTGATCCCTCTCTCATAGACAGGGTAAGTAGGAAGCCTCCAAGAGGATCAACCCCATCTAGAGGTAAGTCATTGTGCCCCCATATAGTATAAATCTATTGTAAACCCCATCCAATATGAATTCATTATGCACCACAGGCCTTGAAAAGCTATTGTGATCCCCATTCGGTGGTAAGTCGTTGTCATCCCAAACCCAACAGTAAGCCATTTTTGTCTCATATATTGGGACCCATATCATTGGTATGTCCCAGTGGCATCAGACTAACCTCGGGCTGCTAACCACGTGTAATCCCCATTATATCATTGGGTCACTCTCCTCTGCACCCACACTGATCCTATACCCCATCTTGAACTACGTGGACATTGATTCCGTACAATGGGGATACATAGGAGGTATCTTCGGGGCCCAAGCCCAACATCATAGTCGCCCTCGAGTTATCTCCATCTCATTCACCATCCACATCACTTAACCATCCATTATCTATATTGATTTTTACCTGGACAACCACATCCCGATGAGATCGTGTCAATTCACCTCCTAGAATCGGTTTACCCTCCCGGGGTCTCACCCATCTGATCCCATCTAGTCAGTGTTCCGATAATTCTGATCTATCTCTGTTAGAAGTTAAACTCATTACATACACTATGTGAATCCTAGGAAGATGAGGAAAACCTCAGAGACAATCCTATGCCGTATAATTCCCCGCATTTGATGTGGGATTCATTGGGCTTCTTCCCCCTTGTGAAGCCCTATAATAAGGGAATGAAACCAGAAATGCTGGTGTTCTAGCATCCAGACATGCCTGTGATGTCTAACATGGCTACTCCCCCAACCAAAGGACGATGCCTTGGTTGGGACCCTTGAATTGTCCTGATAGAAGCTGTGTAAATCACCGGCATCCATGAAGTTATGGACCTGGGAAGAGTTTCACGCACAACACCTTCATCTATAATGGAGTCCCGGACTAGGTGATGATTTCTGAGGAGGAATATAGGGAAATAGGAACCGAAATCCCATCATCCCATTTTTATGAAGGAGAAAAAATCCTTAAACAAGTGACAGATTCTGCTCTCCTTTGGAAAACTGCAATACGGGGAAACAGTCAGTGAATCCTCACCCTCCGAAACAGACAGATATGTGTACCCCTAGTGAAAGTGTTGAAAACATAAATGATGACCTTGATGTGATATTATTCTCCTCAATGTGTATATTAGTATAATTTGAGAAATCAGTGGACTAGTGTGTCACCAGATCTAGTTATATAGCCATGGGTCCTACCAAACAAATAGAGGGACTGGAATGAAACTCACCAGAAGTCGGGGCAGTTAAAACATTGGGCATCCCGGTCTATGACATTGTCAGCATGGAGCTTACTGAAAATCCATGGATGTCAGAATGGTGTTGGGGAACTGGATGCCAAATTATTTGTTTCTGTAATAATGGTTCAATCTTCTTACTTTCTAGAAACCAAGATTCCACATCAGAAAGCCAATCACCACACACCCCCCGACATAGGGGTAGGGGTAGTGCCGATGCAGAAATCCCATGTGGATCCACCACTTATGTGATAAATTCCACACACACAGCTGTTGTGTTCCCACACCCCATCTCCCCTTCTGAGTTTGTTAAATGAAGGGTGATAAATTAAATCGTCCACCAATACGAGGAGGGTATTTTCCCAACTCGGGATAGGGCCCTCTATGATTTAGAGGCATCTACACCTTGTTGCCCCCTACGGCCCAAGGGCCACATAGGGAGCCATTTATCACCACTCTGACATGCAATCGTTTCAAGATCCTCTCACTGGAATGCTTTAATGAATCCCTCCCCAACGCAGATGAGGTCGTGGATGTCAGGGCCAGCATGGTCGGGATACAGTTTTGGGGGATCCCATTAAGGGCTCCAACTAGGCCATTCCAAGATAGCCATATGGCCCCACATGTCAAGTAAAAGTTAAGCCATGCTCCTGCACCATCATCCCCATTCCGGTTGACCCAGCACCTATATCGGGCACATGCCAAAGAGGGCCCCTTCCAAAGGGGAATCAACCTCAAAAACTATTATGGCTCGCGCCACCACTAACGTATAACATCATCCCCCTGTTTATGATGTGTAGGGACACTTATATACCCATCTCGTATTGAGGGCCCAACTGCTCCATGGGCAGGCTGGGTCGACTCTTTTGGTATTCAGTGTTGATAGTGGCTGCCACATACCGATCTGTAATAATGAAAGCCTTTACGAAGGTCCTCCCCATACCACCGCCATTGAAAATGCTGGTCCTCCCACTTTCAAGCTCAACATGGAGGTCTTCCTCGGGCTACCTTCAATATGATTAAGGGTCCTCCTCGTGGCAGCAACACTTAGTACAGAAGCCTCTCCCGCGCTCATTTCAACATATATGGAGTTTTTATTCCTACCTTTGGCAGCCACTGTGGAGATGTTACACATCCGGTCAATCTCCAGTGTGGGGGCCCTTCACATTTCCTTATAGCAGCTGATGAAGTTCCTCTTCACCTCAGCAGTCAGAGGGGTGATTGTCATCTTTTCTTCACCAACACCAAACACGGAGGTCCTACTCATGCTCTTTTCAGCTCTACCAGAGGTCCTAATTTCTCCAGTACATTCCATGTAGATTCCCTATGCACATTAATTTGTGGCAATATAAATCCTCCCCATGTTTCCTTTGATATCATTCCAGGTTCTCCTCGCACCCCAGCTCACTCAGGTAGAAATCCTTCTGGCCCCAACCCTAGTTCGACCGAAGGACCTCCTCGTGATGGGAATCTAACCTGTCCTGATGAACCATCCCTGGGCAGGAGGTATGGTCGTAGATTCCATAAAAAGAATAATCAGATGATTTAGATAGAGATTAAACCAATCTATTACTCATATTTTGAGGAGGAATACGACTTAGCGATGGAACCCTCACCTGGATCCTCTGTTTCAAGGACAAAGGTAGAAACAAGGTGCATCAGCATCATACTTCCAGAATATGAGGTTCATAATATTCCCGCCTCTGAACATATGTACATCCAGGAAGAAGAAAATATGGCTTTTCCCTAAGGTCCGGCCACGCAATCGATGCCATCATCATCAAAAGAACTCTCTACCTCAACTAGAGATCACAAAGGTCTATTATAGGGACCAATGGAAGACAGGCAGGAGTGTATCCCATCACCAGGATCCATAGTCCCTACACCATAAACTTTGGTTGCCAACCTGTGTTACCGAGATGTGGTGGCTAAGTCACTGCACACTTTAGAGGATAGCCCGTGATGTGGCGGTTTGTCAGCTCGCTCGCCGTATTCTGTGCCAGTCATCCCACCATCCCAGTGGTCTACCTTAGTACTGGTATCGTATCCTCTTCCACCTCTTGTTGATGAGTGGGGAAACCAGGGGCCAAACCCTAAGTCATAGCTGAGGAGCTTGTGTTCCATTCTTCCAGTGGATCATTTCCTGGAGATGTTTTGGCCAGTTGCAGCACTGAATTTCAGTGTGCCGGAATCTCTCACCCAAGAAGAGTTTGAGTGTTTCCTCTAGACCCTATAGGAAAATTATTTTCATCTTTTCCATTGACGAGTGGCCTATTGCAAGAGTTTGGTACATTTCTAAGAAATCATCCATCAATTTCATTTGGTTAATTTGGCTACACTCCTTGTGGTCCAATGCTCTGAGACACCAAGTCTCCATTTTACCCTACATCAATGATGCATCCAGAGCTTTAAAGTTCTCCGAAGGATAATCCAGGAGGCTTCTCCCCACGTGAAAATCCATGGTTGGGGGCATTATTCGACACTCCATTTCAGTTCCATGTGGCACCATTCTGAATTTCCAGGTATTAGAGAGGATATGCCTCTAGGCAGGGTCGCGGCTAACATGGCTGAACTTCTAATGGGTGAGAAAGAGCTATATCTTCTTGGAGAGGACCCCCCCCCTGAGGGAGTTTCACACCTCTTAGATCCATTGGGAAGAATTACTCATTAACAGGGGAATCTACTGGGCCTTCTCATGCCCACGGAGGTGTTGGTCCTCTTAAATATTTTCAAAAGGGTATGGATGAACTCAATGTCATTAAACCCTCTGACCCATCTACTTCAGTATAGAAGGAGAAAGAAAATCTCAAAAAATCCACGTGCGTCAGCAACTCATCGAACACAAAAAGATGGTCAGTGAACTCCTTACTGGAAGTGTTGTAGAGTGAGGGCCAGACTACGGTGATCCTTGGCTCGTACAATAGTGGTAGGCACAACGTCCCCTTAGAAAACTACCTCCAGGTGTCCCTGACCATCCTACCCACCGAGACAGGGTTGAGGCCAGAACATATGGTAACAAGGCGTAGTATGTGTTTCCAAATCCTCTTGAATGGTGTGACAATCCTCAAAACCTATCTCAGGTTCCCCCAGCTACTCCACATGTCATTTCACCAACTGCTCCAGGAGCCACTGGGTCTGCTTATTGGGTTGATGAACCCCCCAATGAAATGGTGGTCCGAGATCCCCATTAAGAATGAAATCCCCACCCAGATGATCCAATGGAAGCACTCATTGTCTAACACAAGGCATTGGAGATGCGAAATGTGTTAATCTCGCCTGATGGAAAGCCTTATCTGGCATGGTTGGATGATATTCAAGCACCCCCAGGTTTTGGAAATCCCACTTTTTCCACTTTCAATGGGTCATGGGACCCACCTCAGCATCTGGACCACTTTATCTAAAGTTGTGGACCCATGTTGGGAACCCCAACACAGTAGGAGGCTACCAAACACTAGTGTTATTTGTAGACATTTGAAGGGCCTATGATTTTATGGTATAGCCAGCTACCCATCAAATCATTAGCTGGCTGGGAAGACCTCCATACTAAATTTCTCTACCAGTTCAGTCCCAACACTTAGAAGATGAGTATCGTGGACCTCTTCAAGTGATAGTAGATGCCTGATGAGGGCATTACTGACATTGTCACCCAGTGGAAGAGGCTCACATACTCCCTTAACATGCCGCTGAATCAGAAGAAATTTATGACAATGTTCCTAGGGAATCTCATCACAGAATTGGTCCCCTCTTGGATCACCCATAACTACCTCGGGAGATTCTGAGACTTCTCTAAAAAGGCTCAACTCCTAGAATAAGCCTTCCAACAGGCCATCCAAGCAAGTTCATTGCCTCTTCCAATCCCTTTGAGAAGGGAATCAAGGGTTGAACCCACCACAGTGGCTCAAATCGAGCCCCCAAGAAACTATATTTGTTACTAGTGGAGCCACCTCTACAGACTTTTAGAAGACCTTCTCCTCAAGTACAACCTCTTACCCCACAACACCCATCTTAGAATCATAAGGTTCCCTTGTGCAATGTGCCGCCACCACCTAGGATAGGTAACCAGGATATATATCCTCAATAGTCTCCTCCAGCCCCTCGTTAGGGTCATACTCCAAGGACCCCTTCCTAAAAAGGAGAAACTAGACCTACTCATTCAACAAAGATCAAGTCCCTTGTTATTTCTGATGTTCCTTGGAGTAGGGTATTGTACGTTTTCTTGAATACAGGAGGCTAGAAGAGGCAAACCTGCCTGATCACCCTAATTATTTCCCATATCATTGAATCTTTGGGCACACCCTCAAATAGTGATTTTTGTTTAAATACTGGCTTCAATACTGTGTGGATAACAACATAGTCTAGTTAGGCCTTTCTTCAGCACTGGTGGCATGTGTCTTCGTGAAGTTAGACAGTAGCAGTGATAGCGAAGGCGAGAGGAATCAGTTTTCTAACCATGGTTTCTAGAAGTATGAAGACTAGATGGCTTGTAAAACAGTCACCCGTGCCCATGGTGTTATCTGTTCATGCCTGAATTGACCAGAGCATACAGAAGCTGATGCATTAACTACTGCTACTTCTACATCGTTGTCTCAATCATCCCCTTCTCAGAAGAGAAATCACCGGTGGTGCAAGGAAAAACAAAGTCCCCTGCCAATGTTTTTGTCATCCCATACTCTCGACGACTTCATTCCCCTAGAGATGGAAATTCCTTCCATAATTCTTATAGTATTTGATGAATCTTCAAGTGATGGTCAATTGTACACCTCATTTAATACTATGTAGTAGGTAAACCGCTACATAATTCCTAATGATAAGGAGTGCTAGGAGGATCCTCCCAATTTCCCAAACCGTTGTTAGTGTCAATAAATCCTCAGTTTTATGGGTAGTCAGATTTACATGGTCAGTAATTCCAGCCATGTTGTGTATGCTACCAAAACCTGGCAGTAGGACCAGCATAGAGCTCAGCATGCCCAACCTTCTCATCTGGTGTCATCAGTTATGCCTTCTACGCCATTATTGTTGTTGTGATTAGAAATTATTTTCTATGGATTGGTCTCAATCATTGGGACCTCATCCGGTAGTCACTCCTCAGGCTTCAACTAGTGAGTAGTGAGAGATTCCTAGCTCCAGTCAGCTGTCTGTCAAGTCGGCAGGGCCCACCATACCTCCAATCATAGAGCGACCTCCTGTAAGCAGATTTTCACACCTAAAACTAATGTATGATGTACTCAAGAATATTTATAGCACTCTAGTAAATCTCTCTATCCTTGAGTCCCTTCGTCTGTCAATAGATATGCGTGATGCCCTTGACGAGGATTTAAAAATCCCCCACTAGTTTGAGACAGAGGTAGAAGCATTAGAGGCCTTCCATGTAGAAGAAATAGAGCATGCTGAATTCTAACCCATCATCTCTCTCTTCAGAAGATGAAGGCTCCCCCATACAGGGGAACATTCTCCCACTATACATCACCGACTGATTTAATAGAATGGAGGTTCTCCACTATCTTGTCGACACCGGCTCTGGTATTAGCCTATTCCCAACTCAGACACTAAGAAAACTAGGGTAGTCCAAGGATGATCTGATTCCCTCCAACCTATGAATCCAAAGATATGATATGACAGAACAGACACCGGTCAGCAAGATCCTCTTGAAGTCCTAGTTTGGTGTCCATGTTTTCATCATCGAGTATATATTTGTCTCTTAGGACAATGCCAACAATGCATTGATGGGAAGGTCGTGGATCCACTTGCATGTGTCAGTTCCTTCATCATATCACCAATGCCTCAAATACACCCTTAATTTTCGAGTGAGTGTGATTCTAGGTGATGTGTCTCCCTTTTTCTCCTTGTGAAGCTCGCTATCCGGATGATGCATAGGTCTTTCCAATCCACTGATTGGTGGCCACAACCCCAGACATGGGACAATGTTTCATTGTTTATGGAATGACGGGGAGAACATTCCCAAGTCTATGTAATTCTAGAAGATCACCTCGTACTCTTACACGATTCAGGATAAGGTGATCCCGGAGAATCATACTCCCATAATTAATCGGGATGTCCTTCCCATGGAAAAAAC
Source organism: Viscum album (assembly GCA_963277665.1). Taxonomy (NCBI): domain Eukaryota; kingdom Viridiplantae; phylum Streptophyta; class Magnoliopsida; order Santalales; family Viscaceae; genus Viscum; species Viscum album. The sequence continues at coordinate 2,024,238,865 of OY728127.1, forward strand.
AATATGTCATACTTTCTAGTTTTTTCGGGCTAGAATTAATCAACTCAAGCCGACGTGCCACTATTTCTTCTATATCATCTTGAGTTTCCCCATGGGATAAAGACCAAATCAGATCGGATCAAAATCTTTCATCACTATGTTTTCGGGAGCACAGGAGTCCCCTGATTCAGTGTCCACTACCGCTCAAGTTGGTAGCAGCCTCTGATCGGGATTTTTCGACTTAGAGGAAACTTCTCCCATTGAGGATCCCTCCTCCATATGTGAAGAGGAGTATTTAGAGGATGATACCCCTTACTTTGGAGAGGGATTCTCTTCCACAGTTGATGAATTGGTACAGGTGAACCTCAGAAGCGAGGTAGTCCCAAAATCCACACTGATCAGTGCTTCTATGCCCCTCGAGGAGCAACAGCAGTACGTGGATTTTCATAAAAAAACACTTTGATGTATTCTCCTACAGTTAGGAAGAGATGCCAGGACTAGATCATCAGGTATTCTTCCACCGCCTCGGTCTCCTGGAAAATCATCTCAGGTTCAAGCAACCTCCTAGGAAGATGCACCCTTCTCAATGTGCCATTGTTGAGGCCGAAGTTGATAAGCTTATCGAAGCTTATTTTTTCAAGGAGCTATAGTATCCCAATTGGATAGCCAACATTGTGCCATCCAAGAAGAAAAAATGAGAGACCAGAGTCTTCATCAACTTCCAGGATCTCAACTGTTAGTGTCTGAAGGATAATTTTCCCCTACCTGTGATGGAATTTTTGTTCGATGCTTCAGCTGGGTTCCAATCCCTCTCCTTCATGGATGGTTACTCTGTGTATAAACAAATCCAAATGGCCCTTGTAGATGAGGAGTATATATCGTTCAGGGCACCACAAGGTACTTTCAGTTATCGAGTCATTCCCTTCAATTTAAAGAAAGCAGGATCCACTTATAAGCATTCCATGCATGGCATATTTAAGCTGATCCTTGGAACATTGATGTAATGTTATGTGGAAAATCTGGTTATCAAATCTTACCAGCGTCAGGACCATCTCAAAGACCTTGAGAAGGTGTCTGAATTCCATCATTTTTTCCACATGAAGATGAACCCATTGATTTCTACCTTTGGGTTCACCTATGGAATGATTCTCGGCTTCATTTTCTGATACATGGGAATCGAGATCGACCTGGAAAATATCGAGGACATTAGTTAGATGTGTCCTCTAAGAAATAGTCATGAGTTTCAAGGTTTTCTAGGACACTTTTAATTAATATGCCGAAGCACCACGAATATGGATGGCTTGTTTAAGAACATTTCTTGGCTCTTGAAGAATGGAACTATCTATGAGTGGGACAAATAATGTATAAATTCTTTCAAGGAAATCTAGAAGTACCTCCTCCAGCCTCTGGCCACCCATCTCTGGAAAGTTGCTGGTCTTTTATGTGTCCACCATGGAATGGTCTCTCGGCACCCTTATCACCGAAAAGAATGATAAGGGTATGAAGATCAATATCTACTATCTCAACCACATGCTCCTTGATATGGAGACTAGATACTCCCCTATCCAGAAGATCGGCCTTGCTTCGTGGTACAGAAATTGCGGTATTACTTTCAGCACCATGAGATACAACTAGTGTCCTGAGTGGATCCGTTGAAGTACATCCTGAACCACCCCATGTTGAATGGACTTCTATCTCAGGGGGAAGTAATCCTCCAGCATTTTGACATCATGTTTGTCCCTCATAAGGGTATTAAGGGGACAGTGTTGGAAACCTTCCTTCCTTCCCATCGAGCTCTTGTAGACCAGTCCCTGGATCTCGATTTCCCCAATGAAGTGATTCTCTCGGTAAACCAAGACATGATGTTCTAGAAAATGCACTTCGATGGTTCTTCCCGAATCCCCACTGACAGAAGGCTCAATGACTCCAACCTCAACAGAGTGGGAATGGGTATTGTCTTTATTACCCCAGTACAATCCATTCTGTCGTAATAATTTTTATAGTTAGAAGGCTCCACCAACACTGAGGTGGAGTATTAGGCTCTCAATACTGGCCTTGAGATGGCCCTTTAAATTTAAATTCCTCATATGAATATTAAACGGGATTCTAAATTAGTCTTCAAGAAGATCAGTGGTGACTATTTCATCAGAAAGTCGGAGCTCATACCATTTTTGGAACACACTCTCCATCTAATGGCCATGTTCCCATCATGGAGAAGAAGTTACTCATGTCCCTCGATCTTAGAATGGTCGAGTTGATTCCTCGGCCAGCCTAGCTGCATCACATGCAGAGAAAGAATTGGATGATCTAATTATCCACGTGACACATCAGAAATTCATTACTCTTGTCACACCAAATGAGGATTAAAGCCCGCAGGTAAGCCACCTTACTACCGGTGCCTCCACATCCGGACCCCCAGGTCCCCCGGATACAATGATTAAAGTGACTCATGACTACAGAACCTCTATTTTTCGAGTACCTCCATAATTTTAATCTCCTAGAAGATTGGGCCGAGCACGAGTGAATCTGAGCCTGCACGTTACAATTTACCCTCCAGGATGGTACTATTCATGAGTAGAACCTCTACATGCACAAGTTTTATGGGGTTCTCCTCCATTAAATTAAAAGAGATGAGATATCCCATGTCATTCATGAGGTTCAAGTTGGTTCCTGCGGGGCTCATCAGATCGGACCGAAACTATCACACCAGATCCAGAGAATAGGGTATTTATGCATTGGAATCCAGATCCTCTCTACACTACCATGTACTGTTGTCTATTTTTCATATGGGTACTCGATGTCAGGGGACCATATCCACCAGGGAAAACTAGAAAGTTATGATTCATCCTGACTGCTGTAGATTTCTTCTCCAAGTGGGTAGAGGCAATTCCGCTCAAGGATGTGAAGGCCCATTCCACCATTTAATTTTTGAGCTCTAAAATCATATACCGATTTGGAGTCCCTCATGCCATCCTCACCTATAACAGCATGAATATTTGGGTGGCTTATCTAAAGAAATTGTATTCTAAGTACAACATCTGTTCTAACCATACCTACCATTGTCATGAACAAGAAAATGGATAGATCGTGGTGTTCAACGAAACCCTCTCTAACATTCGATAGAAAATGGTTTGTCAGAACAAAAAGACTTGTCCAGAAAAGCTCACCATTTCCCTCTGATCATATCAGATGATGACTCACACATTCACCCAAGTAACCCCATATTCCATGTTGTATGGAAAAAACATCATCCTTCCCATCAAGATTCAATTTCCCTCATTGCACACAACTGTCTATGGTCAGAAAGTGCCAAAAAAAAGTAGCTGAAATCCGTCTGGATGAGTTTGAAGAACTTGATGAGAACAGGCTTTATTCCCTTCATATTCTGGAAAGGCATCAGGACAAGATAACAAGATCATTCAACAAGAAATTTCACCTCAACTCTTTCTTGAAAGGTGTCTTGGTGTTGGACCTTATGACACCAATGATACTTAGAAAAAAACACCCATGTTAGAGCCCATATGGTAAGGGACTTACATAATTCACAAGGTTTACTCCAATGTAGAATACTCCCTATTTACCATGGATGGTGAGTGTATTAGTCCCCCCACCAATATCAAGTTCCTCTAGAAATACTTTGTCTAAGCATGATTGGTCCTACATGACCTTAAACTGTCTGGTCTAACATGACTTTAAACTATCTGGTCCAACATGACCAATCAAATCATATAAATTTTTATTAATAGAACAAAGGAAAAAAACACAGAAGAACCCCAAAGCACCCCCACCCCCTCACCCATTCCCTCACCCACATCCCCGCCCCCAGGGTTGGGAGCTATGGATGACTGAAATAGTGAAGATGGAGGGAATCCCCTCTGGTCAATTTGACTCCCTCGGGTTTCAAGCTAGCCATAGTATGAAAGCATACATCTTCTACGCCTGAGATATCCTTTGCATCCTGGTGATCAGCAACCTTGTTATCCTTCCCTCCACGTGTGAACCAACTTAATGTTGTTGCCACGTAAATGACATCTTTTCCTGATTGCATAGGTGATCGATCAGGGACGCATGCCCTGATCTAGTAGGGACTTGTGCACTAGGATGGAATTTTTTTCCGCTTTAGTGATGACCAAGTCCCTCTGAGCACAAAGGATGAGACCAAAGAGCATCCCCATGGCCTCTTCTTATAGTAAGGAACCTTGGCCCAACCTTACTGTAAAGGCCATTAGCACCGAACCACTGGCATTGTGCACCACCCCCCTCCCTGTATAAAACCCAGGGCATACAATCCATTGGTATAAAGTTTTAACCCTTCATCTAGAGTGTTCCGGCATACCCAAATTCCTTTAGTCCTACTGTCCAGGGGAACCTCCTGGGCCCTTGCAAGAAACTCGATGAGAGATGGAGCCTCCCTCCAATTGCGGACAACCTTTTCTAAGTCACTTAAGAGGTGTTTCATCCTGACAATAATAACGCGATCCGTTAAGGAAACCCCATCATGTATCACCTTATTTCTCACCATACAAAGGCACCAGAGGCCTGTATGAAACACCACTGTTCAGGCCATTATTTTTGGGCCACTTCCTTCCAAACTATGGTACCAACATTCCAAGAAATAAATCCCTTCCATGCAGGAATTGAAGACCATGGTGAACCCCCCAAAACCGGTCCATACCACGCGCACCAATTCACTTTCAAAAAACAATTGATCTGTGATTTCCTCATTGTACATCTTGCAACACACACATCTTGACGCCACACTAACCCCACACATCTTGACGCTCTCATCAGTCGAGACATATTTGTTCCAAATTCTCCAAGTGAGAAAATTAAACTTGGTCGGAATATCTTTAACAAATAGAATCTCATTCCATATGTCCACATTTTCTTGTACCATCTCCCTGGTGATCTACCGAATGTCCGTTTACATGAATGTCCAGGAGGGGGAATGGGTGAAGACCCATATATCCGGATCAGAATTCAGTTCGACGAGGTTGAAGAGAGCTTGTTGATCCCTATCCAGAACCGCCCTAATGAAGGTCAGGAGGAGGCTGGCCTCCCGGAAGGTGATATTTGTGACGGGGCATCCTGGAAAATTGATTGTGGATCCACACCAGTTCTGGTGCCAAAAGGAAAATTCCCCTCTTTCCACAAGCCAATGGGATTGCCGGCGGAGAATAGAAATAAGGGGACTAATCATCGAGTAGATAGACAAATCATGGCCCTCCACTGGAGCCAGGCTGCCCGTAGAGTAGATTTGGACGGTCTCCCCCCACATAGTGTGTTTCACCAGAACACCCCATGCTAGTATACCATGAATTCAGTATAAGGTGTCTTTCATGCTGCGGATGTTAATTCCTCCATCACTGACTAGCCTCTCCATCTTGCTCTAAGAGGCCCACAAGACATTAAACAGTATGTCATCCCAGATGATGTTAAACTATATATTATCCCGCCTAACATTAAACTATATGTCGTCCCACAGGACATTAAATTGTATGTAATCCTATAAGATGTTAAATTTTGTATCGTCCTGTAATACAATAAACTACATGAACTATGTATGGAAAGAATCCCATCCTCATGGGATACGTAGAAATGCATGGACGCTTCATCGAGTTCATCCAATAGTTTCCTCTTTGAATATCCACCTTGGGTATAGTTCTCCTAGAGGATTCCTTATGGTGTCGTGTAGGCTTCATCGGCCCCACTCATGTTAGGATTACGATGATTTCACCATGTTCCCTTCCTCGTTATTTTGTTTCTTCCATGTCCTCACTGCACAACGCTAAACTACAAGGCCTTCAAAACTATGTGTGTCTTTATTTACTACCTTATGGGATACGTAGGACCACCCAAACGGATAGTCTTCGGTCCCAACCCCGTTTTATAGTAACCTCCCTATAATTAAAGCCTCTTGACATGCTACAAAAAATAGTACATTAGAGGGGTTTATTTAGAGGGGGTTCTACATAACCGCCTCTAAATTCATTTTCCGTAACATTAGAGGGGGTTTTTTACAACCCCCTCTAATAATCAAATTTAGAGGGGGTTATAAAACCCCTCTAAATTCATTATATATAAAAATTAGAGAGGGATTATGCACAACCACCACTAAATTATTTAGCATTTTTTAATATATCGTTTGATTTTAGATCTAGTTACATTAGAGGGGGTTTAAACCCCCTCTAATGTTGATCAAAATCTACCACATTAGAGGCGGTTATAAAAAAAACCACCTCTAATTTAGGGATTTAGTGGCAGTTAAAACCGCCCCTAACCCAAAACACCCCGCCCATACACCCACCCAGCGCGCCCCATGACACCCTCGTGCACCCCGCGCCCCCCTGACACCCCACACAAACACCCATGTGCCCCTATGACACCCCGCCCTCACACCCCAGTGTGCCCCCTTGAAACCGGCACCCCACCCTGACACCCCATGTTGACACCTGCGCGTCGCCCTGACACCCCCTGTTGACACCCCAACGCCGCCCTGACACCCCAGCGCGCCCCCTTGACACCCGCATTCCGCCCTGACACCCCCTGTTGACACCCCAGCGCCACCCTCACACCCCCTGTTGACACCCCATCGCCCCCTCACACCCCAACGTGCCCCCTTGACACCCCGCCCTGACACTTGCACCCCACTGACACCCACTGTTGACACCCCAGCATGCCGCCCTGACACCCCAGTGTCGCGTGGGGTAAAATACCTTCCCGCGGGATTTGAACCCCTCACCTGTTCCATCGAGTTCCCAACAGAGAACCACTAAGTTATGCGCACTTCTGTGTATAATAAACACTGCGTTATATTAGAATATATCCTGAAGTATTATATATATATATATATTTGTGTTTAAAAATATGAAAAATATAATATATTTGTATATATACAATATATTTATCTATAATATAATATATATTTTTGTATAATATTTATATATAATATGTATTTAAGTATAATTATAATATATTTGTGTATAATATATTTGTGTATAATATATATATACACATGTTTGGGTATATTTTATAAATATAGATACATATTTATACATATATTAATAAATATATTTATATTTATGTGTGTGTGTGTGTATTTTTTGTATTAATAGATATAATATAATTATAATATATATTATACATATATTATATTCAATACCTTTATGTTATATATTAATGTATTTAATTTTATACTTTTATATTATATAACCATCACACATATATATACACACAAAATTAAATGCATTCATATAATTGGAAATAAATAATATAATTAAATGATATATATATATATATATATGTGTGTGTGTGCTAAATTAATTTATAATTAATATGCTATACTAAAATATACATAAAATAATTATAAAATACATATAAATTTATTCATAATAAAATATTTATAATATAATATAAAATATAAATAAATAATATATTTATATTTACATTTATATTTAATTTTGTCTAAATTATGTAAATTAGTATACATAATCTAATATAAATGTATTTATACATAAGTATACAATACAAATGTATTTATATTATATATTATATTATAAATATTTTATTATGAATAAATTTATATGTATTTTATTATTATTTTATGTATATTTTAGTATATTGTATTAATTATATATTAATTTAGTATATATATATATATATCAGTTAATTATATTATTTATTTCCAATTATATTAATGCATTTAATTTTGTCTTTATATATATGTGTGATGGTGATATAATATAAATGTATATAATTAAATACATTATAATATAATATAAATGTATTTAATATAATATATGTATAATATATATTATAATTATATTATATCTATAAATACAATATAATATATAATATAAGTAAATAATATATTTATATTTGTATTTATATTTAATTTTGTCTAAATTATGTAAATTAGTATACATAATCTAATATAAATGTATTTATACATAATTATACAATACAAATGTATTTATATTATATATTATATTATAAATATTATATTGTGAATAAATTTATATGTATTTTATAATTATTTTATGAATATTTTATTATAGCATATTAATTATATATTAATTTAGTATATATATAATATAATATATAATATAAATAAATAATATATTTATATATATAATTATAATTAATTTTTTCTAAATTATGTAAATTAGAATACATAATCTAATATAATTGTATTTATACATAAGTATAGAATACAAATGTATTTATATTATATATTATATTATAAATATTTTTTTATAAATAAATTTATATGTATTTTATAATTATTTTATGTATATTTTAGTATATTATATTAATTATATATTAATTTAGTGTGTGTGTGTATATATATCATTTAATTATATTATTTATTTCCAATTATATGAATGCATTTAATTTTGTGAGTATATATATGTGTGATGGTGATATAATATAAATATATATAATTAAATATATTAATAGATAATATAAATGTATTTAATATAATATATGTATAATATATATTATAATTATTTTATATCTATAAATACAAAAATATACACACACACATAAATATAAATATATTTATTAATATATGTATAAATATGTATTTATATATATTAAATATACCCAAACATGTGTATATATATATATTATACACAAATAAATTATAATTATACAAAAATACATATTATATATAAATATTATACACAAATATATATTATATTATAGAGAAATATATTGTATATATACAAATATATTATATTTTTTATATTTGTAAACACAAAAATATATATATATATATATAATACTTCAGGATATAATTAAAAATAACGCAGTGTCTATAATTGACATAAGTGTGCATAGCTTAGTGGTTCTCTGTTGGGTGGTGGAGGGAACAAGTGCAGGGTTCAAAACCCGTGGAAATCTTTTTTACGCCATAGAGGGGCGCGCGGGGGTGTCAGGGCTGCTCTGGGGTGTCAACAGGGGGTGTCAGGGCTGCTCTGGGGTGTCAATAGGGGGTGTGAGGGTGTCAGGGGGCGTGCAGGTGTCAAGGGGGTGTCAAGGGGGCGTGCAGGGTTGTCAGGTCGGGGTGTCAACATGGGGTGTCAGGGGGCATGCAGGGTGTCAATAGGGGGTGTCAAGGGGGCGTGCAGGGTTGTTAGGGCTGGGTGTCAACATGCGGTGTCAGGGGGTGTGCGGGTGTCAATAGGGGGTGCGGGTGTCAGGGCAGTGTGTCATGGGGGCGCACGGGTGTCAGGGGGCTCGCGGGGTGTCCTGGGGGGTGTTATGGGGGTGCGTGGGTGTGAGGGTTGGGTGTCATGGGGGCGAGCGGGTGTCAGGAGGGGTGTCATGGTGGCGTGCGTGGTGTCATGGCGGCGTGCGAGGGTCGGTATCCAGGGTGTCACGGAGTGTAGTCAAGGGGGCGCATGAGGTGACAATAGGGGTGCGCTGGGGTGGGTGTCCAGGGGATAGGGGCGGTTTGAACCGCCCCTAAATCCCTACATTAGAGGCGGTTTTTGTTATAACTTCCTCTAATGTTATAAATTTCGAGCAACATCAGAGGGGGTTTAAACCCCCTCTATTGTAACCGCCTCTAAATTCTCTATGAATTTAGTACCACTTTCTCACAACCGCCTCTACTAACATTAGGTGGGTACATTAATGGTTGTTTCCCAGAATCACCGCTAATGTCTTTAGAAGGTTTTATAACCCCTTCTAATGTAATAAATAACCCATTCTAAAGGGGTTGTTTTTTTGTTTATGAATGTGGTATGGGATATTGTCCCCATTCATGTCAAGTTTGTAACAACCACACCACATACCTCTCTCTCCTAAGATTCCTTCACTCCCCTGACCTACACTCATATTTTTGAGTCACCTACTCTTAATATGGGTCCCTCAACCCTCTTCGGTGATTCACCAATGTTCCTAGGAGTACATTGATTCAGAACATGGAGTGTAAGACTCTAATTGGACATACTTTCACCCATTTTTTAGGCTTTGTGTTCCCCATCATTTGGGATTTCATTATCTTTCACATCCGAAGGGACCCCTGAATGGCATGGATGCTCGGCCTAATGGATCTCCAACCATTATGTGCCAAATTACTTGAGGGTTTCAAAAAAATTGACACAATTCCCGATTTGTGAACATGGTCAGCGGTTGATGATCATTTGTTTTTCCCATTTTAGGTCACATGGTATGGATGTTGTGGGGTGTCAACTAGGGGTGTCAGGACTGCTCTAGGGTGTCAACAGGGGGTGTCAGGGTGGCGTGTGGGTGTCAACAGGGGTGTCAAGGGGGCGTGCAGGGTTGTCAGTGCGGGGTGTCAATAGGGGGTGTCTGGGGGGCGTGTGGGTGTTGATAGGGGGTGTCAAGGGGGCATGCATGGTTGTTAGGGTTGGGTGTCAACATGGGGTATTAGGGGGTGTGCGGGTGTCAATAGGGGGTGCGGGTGTGAAGGTTGTGTGTCATGGGGGTGCACGGGTGTCAGGGGGCTCATGGGGTGTCTTTGGGGGTGTCATGGGGGCGTGCGGGTGTAAGGTCTAGGTGTCATGGGGGCGGGCAGCTATCAGGGGGGTGTCATGGGGATGCGTGGGGTGTCATGGCGGCATGCGAGGGTCGGTGTCCATGGTGTCAAGGAGGGTTGTCAAGGGGGCGTGCGTGGTATCAACAGGGGTGCGCTGGGGTGGGTGTCCAGGGGCTAGTGGCGGTTTGAACCACCCCTAAATCACTAAATTAGAGGTATTTTTTGTTATAACTTCCTCTAATGTGGTAAATATCAAGAAACATTATAGGGGGTTTAAACCCCCTCTATTGTAACAGTCACTAAATTCACAATGAATTTAGCAGCGATTTCTCACAACCGCCTCTACTACCAGTAGGCAGTCACATTAGTGGCAGTTTCCCTGAACCGCCACTAATGTCTTTAGAAGGGGTTATAACCCCTTATAATGTAAAAAATAACCCCTTCTAAAGGGGTCATTTTTTTGTAGTGTTAGGAAATGTGGTATGGTTTTTTGTCCCCATCCATCTAAAGTTTGTAACAACCGCGCCACGTACCTCTCTCTCCTAAGCGTCCTTCACTCCCTTGACATACAATCATATTTTTGAGTCACCTACTCCTAATATGGTTCCCTCAACCCTCTTCGGTGATTCACCAATTTTCCTAGGAGTACATTGATTCAGAACCTAGAGTGTTAGATTCTAATTGGACATAATTTCACCCTTTTTGAGGCTTTGTTCTCCCCTTCATTTGGTATTTCATTATCTTTCACATCCGAAGGGACCCCTGAATGGCATGGATGCCTAGCCCAAGGGATCTCCAACCATTATGGGACAAATTCCTTGAGGTTTTCAAAAAAAAATTGATACAATTCCCGCTTTGCGAATATGATCAGTGGTTGATGCTCATTTGTTGTTCCCATTTCAGGTCACATGATATGGATGCTTTGTTTCAAACATGGTCAACAATTATCCTCCATCTTCACACCAACCCATCATTCCCTTAATTTCAATTGCATTATTTACATCATTTTCCACCCCATCATGTCCGAGTGGAATTTCAACACTCTTGGTTTTATAACTCTTTTGACATTTGCACATTAAGAAGACAAATCCGCGGTGAGGCATCATTCGGGACACTACAACGACATCCCCTTAACGCATATCCCATTTTTTTCAATGTACTATTCTACCCTTGATTCCCACACTGATATTGACTCATGTTGGATTAGGGATCGGATCGAGGTCTATGGTCGTTGGGAAGAGTGTTGTTTCTTCATGGTCCGCACTATGAGACCATAAAATAAGATATCCTTATATGTCATCTTCTAGAACTACATCTAGCTTGATTCACACGATCATGGGATACGTAAAAAATCCCTTACATCTCGTCATTTGTTCCAACTCAAATTTCACTAATAATCACTTGTGTTAAGCCTTTTAGGCCCCGACCTATATAGGATTGCTTAGTGTGGTGTGTGTGGACTTATATATTCATTAATGTATGGTTAGAAATAGATGAAACATGTTATTCCCTTCTGGGAGATACTCTCTCCAACCCCATATTCTCTAACCATTTTTGGTCCCTCGGACCAAGGTTTATTTCTTAAAATCGTGTATGGCATGATGTGGACCTCTTCCTCATTCACAATGGGTATGCTTTATCACATCGCGCACATCCCCTCTTGAACCTCGTTTCTCCTGCATATGCCTGATCCATATGAATTTAAAAAATGTTTCACAGTCCCACATGACATTAAACTATTTCTTCTAGACTACATGACATAAAAATGAAAGGTTTTTCCCATCACATGAACATAAACTGTGACGTTATCATCCATGTCGCACGACGAAAAACGATATTGCATCATGGTGTCCTCACTCGAGAAGACATCATGTTTTGTATTGGTCACACATCATACCATTTTTCAACACCTGCATACATCTTCATTCTTGTGGAAATTCATGTACATTCCATCCTAGGTCTATCACTTCAGATAAACAAAACCAGACATTCATCCTAAAGGATAAAAAAGATCTATCAAATGCCACTTCTTTTGGTGCTAGGGTCAGAACCACAGGAACTTATGTTTCCCAGGGATCACATTGTGGTGATATGGACTCCTACAGTCCTAATTCATGTCTTTTCTTAGTAATTACTTCTCCATGTGTCTCCCTCCTATAGTTACATTTTTTGGTTCGAGATCTTTGACCATAAACTAAGACCACTCCATGTCCTGGCCGTAAGATGTTAAACTGCACCACATCTTCCAGAATTACGTCTGCCATTATTTAGAATATAATGGGATATGGAGGAACACCCATGCATTTTGTCTCCTAGTCCAACCCCAAGAATCTGAAATCATGCCACCTATCTCCAGCCTCTTGGCCCGAACTCTTTCGAGAGCATTTCATTTGACGATCACCTCTTGGTTTCTTGTTCACTTTGTGTTTTTCAATAGCCTCACTATGTTCCTCCGATGTCTTTTCCCAACCGTGTCTGAGTTCTATGACCCTAAACTCTGATCTCCCTATGGGAACTATGTGTCACGTTTGGCTACTTCCCTGCCCTGCATACATTCCATTAAATCAAGTCCCCTACCCATTAATGACCCATCCTATAACCATTATGTTGGATGCGTGCAACCTCAGGACCCTATCCCTTGGAGTGGTACTCGACTGCCCCTATATGATATTTCTTATTATCATACTCAGATGTGTTGTGAAAAAGAACCTGAACTCTGGAATTTTCACAGGGACATTCCCCTTGGTCCATTTCCATTCATCAAGAGCATGTTATTTGGCTCCTCATCCTCTTCCACATCTAAGGGGAACCCCTTTGATGGCAAAGTCTCATGCCACATTGGCTTACCTACCATCTCAGTCCAACGTCAGTGAGGACCTTATACGACATTTGTAATATGTCCCATGTTTCGAACAAGGTTAGTGGTGGACCCTCATTTGCCTATCCTCATTCTAGGGTAACACGATATAGATAATTTGTTTCATACACGTTCAATAGTTCTCCCCTATCGTCAACCCATCATCATTGTGGGCTAGATCTCAAGAATCATGATTCACATTTTTTAACATCCTTAAGTTTAAAGTGTAATTCCAACATACTCGGTTGTACCCATTCATGAATCTCGGTGTATTATGTAGGCATGTCAGAATTACGGGGACGTCACTTACCTAGAGTCCCACTGCCAAAAATGTGTGCCTTCATATTCTCGGAAAGTCCCATCACTACTTCTTGTTTCCCACATTGTGCATGACTCATGTGGCATTGGTTGTTTTTGTAGGACGTGTACTGGTGCAGTCATGCCACACATGCCTTTAATCATCCCACATGACGTTAAACTGCACTCTTAGAACTACATGCATCATGATTCCTATCCTAAGAGGGTATGTAGGAACATCTAGGCACCATGCCTTAGGCCCAACCTAACATTCAGTTTTGGTCCCTCGACCTGAAAACACTTCCTCAAGGGATACATGGTGTATTGTGAACTTATTAGCTTCTCATTCATGGTGAGTTTATGGATTTTTCATCATGTGGTCCCTTCCTAGGATATTCTCTTTCACTCCCCATCCTATCATATGATGTTAAACTGTACGATTCCATATGTCCTCAACGCATGAAACTGAACTATGGTTCTACCCTAAACATGTTCAGGATGACCCATGTGAGTCATGGGATGCACCTGATCCCATGCCAGAGAGGATTTCACCTATAAGTGCTAGCCTTTGGCCATTCCATGATTATTATGGGATGAATCAGCTTCCTCTCTATAGAGGACCCCCCTACTATCAGTGGTCTTTGACCACGCTATGTTCAAGAACTACCTTTGGCTTGATCCTCATCCTTTTGGGATAAGTAGAAATGCCCATACATTTCACGACAGGCCCAGCCCTAGGGTCATTAACCCTTATGGCCCATCGTCCATGATTATGATCCAGTCTCTATGACCTTAAACTAAAATCCTACAGTCCATGTAAAAAGACTTTAAAATGTTTTACTAGGTCCATACAGTATGACCATAGGACTATGTGCATCATCCTCACTTTACGACATTAAACCACAAGTCAATCATCTTCCTTGAACAACGTAAAACTAAAAGAAATTATAGGTCCTCACCAGAGAGATCCTGTTTTCAAATAGGTATGATCCCTAATTAGATAGATGCACTATCCTAATGTTATTTCATCATGGTGGTGTAATTTCATGTGTGTTGAACACCATTTGAACAACCCATCACTCCACCCTCTATGCTTTGAGTGCCCTTTATTCGGACCCACATCCTCTTTCACGCCTAAAGGAACCCCCAAACAGAATTAATGCTCATACTATGGCTCACCTACTGTCTTGAGATAAAATTCTTGAAAGACTAATGGATGATATTTTGAGTCATGCCCCGTGTTTTGAACATAGTCAGTGGTCAACCCTCATTTGTTATCCCCATTTCAGGATAACGTAGTAAGGATACTGTGTTTAGAACATGGAAAATAGTTATCCTTCATTGTAATGTCATATTTACAATGATCCGAATATTGGGTATCGTGGTTCAGACTTTTCACTCCCCTATGTTCAGATTAATTCCTACACCAATGGCATTACCCCACTCATGTACTAGAGAACATTGGAAAGATGGACCATCTATTGTTTTGAGACCTTTATTCTCCAGTCAGGCCTCTCCATTTATTCTCGGAAATATGGATTGGTTTTTCAAACCCCAGATTCCCAATTCTTTGTTTGCACTCTTATATTTGGATGTAATATCAAGGTTTTCATCTGTTGTTTCTCGCTTCAGGATCGACCCACGTGGACTTAGAGATTGATTATTGGATGTTCCTTGATTATAATGGAAATGTAATAGAATAAAAAACAAATAATAGAACTCAATCATGAATCTGGAATAAATAATCAAATCATGAAAGTATTTTCAAAACATACATGTGTCACAGTACCCAAGGATTGATCCATCCCATGGACGGGTGGACCTCTTCAGAAGAGAATTGTATCTCCTCCACCCTCTAGCTCGTGGAATCCTGAATCTATTGCCGCTTCTTCTGTTCTTAATTCTCCTTGGTAGCATTGGGGTGTTGTTCATAAGCTACGATCAGGACTTGTGCCTCATTGGTTTGGATAACAATCATCTCTTCAAAGGCTTTCCTCATGCTCTCTTTTTCCCCCGCCAACTGGCCCTTCAGCAACGATATAATATCTGATTGAGAATTGAGGATATAATAATGCTCATCTTCCTTTAAGTGAAACCACTGAATCTCATTTTAGCCTCCTAGATCCTCTTAATGTTCACCACTTTTCTCCGCTGCCAACCCACACCAAGGCCTTAGTCATATTCCTGAATCTTCTCTTTAATGAGATCTCAGACAAGCATGTGGGAACTCTAGGCATCAACTCCTCCATCTCACAGTTCACATTGTCTCAAATGAAGTCTCTCTATATGGTTATCCATTATGATTATGGGGTTTCATTGATAAATCGCTTGATCGGCTTCCATGACTAGCGACATACTATCTTTCAATCCACTTCATCAGAGGTCGTCTCATCCCAATCTATAGGGTTGGCAGGCTCATACATGGGGAACTCCATAAAGAACTCGTTAGCAGGGTTTGCATCTTGTGTTTGATTTTTTATTGTAGGAACTGTGATACCCGATGCATCATCATCATCGGATCCCACCTCAATAATTTCAGGCTCTGTCATGAAAATGGTCCCACTAGTGATTGGGAGCACCATTGCTTGGTCAATCTGGATATCCGCCTCCACGACCACCGGAGTTCCAATGGGAAAGATGCAACCTAGTATACCTACCAACCTCACTATGGCAACCCTCACCATTTGAATAATTGTGCTTACTAAAAATAAAGAAAATGTTAGTTTGCCTAGTCAATGGGTGGAAGTCATGATTTTTTTAATGGAGACATACAAATAACGAATTCTTTGTCGTGATCCTAGGTTGTTGCATTGGAAACCCCGAGGTGTGGCCCTCCCTATATTGTTTTCATGTATAAAAACTCTAGAAGAACCAAATCGGGTGTCTTGACCTAGATATATACAGTAATCACCATAACCACCGTAGGGGATCCCAAAGTCCCTGCATTTTCCTCTACTGAGGGGCAAGAACTGGTTCTATGTATAAGGACCTCCTACACAGTATAAATAATAGTGAGTGGTCCAATGTAGCCTAGAAGTGGATATTGGGTAAGAGACTCATGGTATTACCTTGAGATCCTCTCCAAAATCTTCATGCTCTGGGTTTGAATCGTCAAATTCACCCTCTTCCAATGGGATCCCCCAACCGGCCTCCTCCCACTAGGAGGAGGAGTCCAGTTCTTCCAAAAAAGAAAAGTACTCCCTCTGTTCAACAATTGGAAACTGTAGATGGGTCGTATGATCCAGAAACACCTTTACTTGATCTGTCATTGGAGGCAAGATAGCCTGAGAATGTACAAATTCCTCCAACTCGGCCAGGTAATGCTCGTCCTCCGCCTAGACACTGCAAAGTCGTCCCTCATCCATAACAGGGATGATTCCCAGAAAATCCATCCTGAGATGTTTCATTTGATTCCACATTTCATATGGGTTGATGAATTTTTGATTGACATCCTAGATGTGCCAAGCTTCTGGGAAAACAACATTCTCTAGCGTGTCTCTATGGAGCAGCCGCTTCCCCAAAGCCCGAGTGGATATCCTATGGAATCCCCTTAGTGGCCTCCCCTCTGGATTAATCTTCCCCTCTATGATCACCAGGTCTTTTGCAGCCACTCGATCCATTACTACCTCCCATTCAATTGGTGCAGACCTTTCCGCCACTACATCCCCACCACCAAGATATTCCCTTGCCGCCTTCCGACCCCACCATCGAGGTTGGGGAAGCACACCATCGCTGGCTCAAACGGTTGGATGCTTTAGCATCTCCCTAGGGTAGGCCACCTCCTAGATTTTGACAGACTCTTTGACCAGTCTGAAGATGGTTGTGGACAGAGGTATCTCATTCTGCATCTTACCATCTTCCCTTGTGAACATGAGCCACACCTTCCTCTTCGCACATGGGTGGTCCTCATAGCGCACCCCCAAATATACCTATGGGATCAGTCGCTGCATGAAATGAAATTTTATCACAAATATGTGTGGGGTGTACCGCTCACATAGGTACTCATGCTCCACCCATGCCATTAGGACTCCTCCCCAAAAAGCCAGGAGGTAGGAGTGATTCTCTTCTGTTCCTTGGCCATCATCAGTGAACACGCCTGTTTCCAATGGGAATAGGTGTAAATCAAACTCATCTGCCTTACATACCTTGTTTAGTACCACTTTCATAGTCACCTTGGCTAGAAAGCTCCCCACAACATTCATAATTGATGAATGGAAGTTCATTATTGGAGGGGATATGGGGTTTGGATATTCATAGACCCCCCTAACAAGTGTCGTTGTGGAATGGCCTGCATATTTTCTATGGATTCTTCCCTTCATTGATATTCCACAACATCTTGTATAGCATGGTGGGAATCAGGGTCCCAAGGTTGACATTCCCTCTTGTCACTAGCATGGACACCATGATAAACAAGCTCGGTCGCACGCCCAGGTCGTGTCTCTCACCAGAAGGATCCAACCCCAGATGAGTGCTGCAATGAATGTAGCCATCCTCACAACTAGTTTTTGGTCGGTTCTGACGTTGAATCCCCACATCTTCCACTAGCTATCCTCCAAAAGCCATCAGTATGAATGCTCCTTGCCTCATTAATCTCCCTTTGGGAATGCCCCTGGCCTCATAGGGAACTTCCCATTTTTGGGGAAGTTCAAGAACTAATGGAAAAAGAATTTGAAGTGGACATCACTCATAGATTGCTTGTCCTCTCCTGGAACTAGGTTCATAAACACCATCATCAGTGTTGGAATCTACTCTGGATCCTTCCACGCACTCATAATAGGGATGAACTCATCATACATCACCCCTATTATTGGGATCCTGAGATCTGATGTAGTACCCATAAACTGATGCCGAAGTCACCTTGGTGAAAATGGAAATTATTGGTCCTTGATGACCATCTGCTCAACAACATCGGCATCAGCTTCTTCAGGTGATAGATATGGAATTGGGAGGAAAAAGATGCCTCATACAATCCCACTCTTCTCTTCCCTGCCCTGAATTCCACACATGAGGAACCTACTCAGTTGGCCCAGGGTTATTTATCTGTGATGTTGCCGCCCGGGCGCAGATCCCACTAATCGGACCACCCCTTTTCTGAGTTCTCTAGTGATGCCTTCAAGATAGTATGATACAGTGGTAGAGATGTCTATTACTGCAATTTATTTCAATAAACGTTGTTCAAGTGATTGTACGGACCATCAATGTTGACTAGCATGAAGTCCTCTCGGGCATGTCCATCAGCTGCCCTGAACCTCTAACTCTAGCACAGTGTGCTCCAAAACTGGTAAACTGGCCCATCCCTACTCTCTTCAGGGATGAATATGTCATCCCTCAGTCCAATTCCCTAGAGTGGAAGCCTCTTGCACTGTAGATAATTCTTTTGTATTTCCGATAGAAACTCCACCAATAAATTGTGGTCAAAATGGCTCTGTACAAACTCCCCCACACCCGATCAATCTACCATCTTTCCCCTTTATGAAGAATCCACTGGGACCCCCTAGAAGCCTCTTGGTGATCCATT
The DNA here is from genome assembly GCA_963277665.1 of Viscum album. Classification (NCBI taxonomy): domain Eukaryota; kingdom Viridiplantae; phylum Streptophyta; class Magnoliopsida; order Santalales; family Viscaceae; genus Viscum; species Viscum album. The sequence continues at coordinate 2,024,258,026 of OY728127.1, forward strand.
CAGTTTTTGAGATTTGGGCATTTTTTCATTTTGGTTCACAAATCCCATTCGCAAATCTTGTTTACTAAGACCTTTCGTGGAGCTCGATCCCACCAATGAATTTGTGAAGCCCTACCCCAAACATTAGACACAAGCCACAAAGTGCACCATCTTGGAGACAAAGGCTCGATGTGCGCCACTAATTAGAAGGCTCTATTCATGGAGAGAAATCATTTAGTACACAGAACATCGTGAATCGATAGTGCTATGTGCCAAAACATGGAGATGATAAAGGATAAAATTGAGGTCAACCTCCCCTATTAATAGGTGATGACCCCTACTGCTTCGCAGTGCATCCAACCGCAGTGAGATTCATGGTGTAGTCATCCCGCGTGTCGTCTCTTCGCCTCACGTTCCTCCTTCACAAGTCTTCTTCATGTTTGACCATGGATTTATGGACATTGACCCATATACTTCGACCATCAATATATCCTCGGATCCAAGTCAGAGGGGGGTATTTGTTGGAACCAAAATTTTGAAAGAACAAGAAAAAATGGAGATCCTTATGGACAACCTCATGAAGCTTGTTCAAAGAGCCCCCACAACACCGCAGCCAGCACAAAGCTTCCCATCTACAAAGCCACCACAGAGAAAGTAGGTGGGAGGCTCAACAAACCCATTTTACATTTGTGAATCCACCATGAATAAAGGATGCATGAGGCACCACAAACCCCAATAACATTTTTGAAGCTACTATAGATCCAAGAGGCATGAGGCTCCACAAGCCGTATTAACATTTGCAAAGCTACCGAGGAGCAAGGAGGCGATAGGCTCTGCAGTTACGACAAAATTCCATGGGTCTTCGCGCCGAGTGAGCTCTGCTTCGCGGATCCTCTTGCCTATAAATACCAGGATCCCCATGAACCCAAAGTATATATCCTCCAACCATTCACCTTCATTCCTCTAAAAATGCGAAACTATTTTTTCTGTACGAACCATGTGTTTTCCAAGGTACTTTATCATTGTGAAGAGCCTTTCCATTTTCTTTAATTCAACGCATCATCAAAGAGGGATTCCCTTCGCAGAGCCTATGGCCCTCTGTGATGGAAGGGATCCCCAAGGGGACATGGGACTTCGCGGAGCACTAATTATTTTTGGAGGACCCTCCATGCACATTTAACCCCCATGCTAAGGCAGGATCACTATGCATCTCAATTCACATTGCTTCACAATTATACGCTTCATATGAAACCCCTACTTCACAAAGCACTACCCCGTGAATGCCTTTCCACTTCGCGAAGAATCTTCTTTATGCACATATCCCCTACTCCTAGGATGGAAGACTTCACTTCGTGAAGCCTACCCCTTCATGAAGCCCCTCCACTACATGGAGGACTAGCGCATCACAAGGCTTCTACCTGTAGACCACTCTGCTCCGCAACTCTTCTTCCCATGCGGCACTCCAGGTTTGCACGAATGGATTTAAATGTCCCTTGGGTTGTGCTTCCTATTGCATTGCTTCTTCTCCTGATTCATCATAGTGGCATGCTAATGTCTATTTCTTCTTTGCATAGCCATGCTAACATGGGACCCTTAGCGGATCACTCCACTACTCCACTTATAATGGCATTGTAGATGCCTCTCCTTCCCCATGGGCGGGTGGTTATCATTTATGTAAGTTCTAGGGGTGCAAAGATAACCGGAATTGTCTGTGTTGCAGGACGTTAAACTACCAAGCACCATCATCCTCATCACAAGATGTTAAACTGTAACCCCACTCCATGCATCATATGTGGGGTTCCCCATCTCTGAAATTCTCTACGCCCACTCATCTCCATGGGATTAAGATCTTCCTCACATGGAATAAAATCCTCTTTGTTGGTGCAACGTCTGTCTGTGAGGGAAGGGAAGCCACCTTGGTGTAATGCCATAGCAATTCTTGTAGGAGGTAGTGACCTTACTCTTCCTTTTTAATCCCATACCATGAACTATAGGGGGGATTGGCATTAAGACTTTCATCATCATGTCCCTCTCCCTCTTGGTTTTGTCACCAATCTGGCCCCCACCCTGGAGTAAGTCCCAAGATCCATATTGTTGGGCTATTAACCACACGTAATCACATGTTTCCTCTTTTGGCTGTGGACCACGCATACACCTCAATTTTCATTTTGGGCTTCTATCTACGTGTCAACCCCAATCCACATCCCACAGACACACCTTTCGTGACCTGATCATCAGGCCATTGTTGCCTCTTGTTTCTCACACCGAGCATGACTCACATTAGATTAGAATAACAATTGACCATGAAATCTTATTCAAGGAACCATAGCATATAAGCACCACACCATCTCGTCCAAGTTATAGGACGATAAAATTTCAAGCACCATCATCCCCAAAAAATGAAATTAAACTATGACACCCCATGCATCATATAAAGGGTTCCCCATCATGTACATTCTCTACGCCCACTCATCTCCATGGGATTAAGATATTCCTCGCATGGAATGTGATCCCCTTTGCTAGAGTAGCATCTGTCCATGGGTGAAGGGAAACCACCTTGTTGTAAGCTCCTAGCCTTTCATGTACGAGGTGGTTCCCTAACTCATTTTTTCTTCTTTAATTCTAAGAATCAGAGGGGGGATGGGAACTGAGACCTTCATCATCCCATCCCTCTACCTCTTGGTAATATTTTTACCCAGGTCTCCACCCTTGAGTAAGTCCCAATCTCCATCTCCATGGGATGTAAACCACGAATAAGCCCATGTTTCCCCTTGGGGAAGTGGACCATTAGTAAGCCCCTATTTCCATTTGGGGAAACTAACTACATGTTAGCCCCACTCCACTTCCCACAGAAGCACCCTTCATGATGTGATCGTCAGGTCTTTACTGCCTCTTGTTTCTCACACCATGCATGACTCTTGTGGGTTTAGTGTAAGTGTTGACCATGAAATCCTCTTTGGTCCACCTTAGCGTGTAACCCCACCACCATCCGGACTATGTAGACATTGATCCTTGGAATGGTAGGGTACGTAGGAATAATCCTTGAGTTTCAAGCCCAAGAATCATTGTCCCGACCACTTTACATCACTTCGCCATGTATTCTTGAACTATATGGACTTTCATTCTTGCCAAGGAAAGGTATGTAGGAAACCACCCTCAGGTTCAAGGCCACCATCCATTTTTCCCAACCATATTCACATCGATTCCCCACACTATCCATACTATGAAGTCATTGATTCTTACTAAGGAATGGTATGTAGGAAACCTCCCTGAGGATCAATCCCACCATCCATTGGCTCCGACCACTTCACGTCGGATCACCAGTTCACCATTCCCAAACTACGCAAACTTTGATCCTTACCAAGGCATTGTTCATATGAAGTCTTCTTGAGGTTCAAGCCCAAAAACCATTTGTTATGACCCCTTCATGTCGGCTCACCACACTATCCCAAACTATGTGGGCTTTAATCCCTGTCACCTGGACAGGGTACGTAAGGCTCTAGGAGGTTCATCCCCATCCAGGAGTAAGTTGTTGTGCCCCCATCCAGCAGTAAGCCATTATTCCCCCCTCTAGAGTTATTGTGTCGTCTTCCATTGGAAAGACATTGTAAACCCCATTCAATAGTAATCCATTGTGTACCTCACGCATTGGTAAGAAAATGTGATCTTCATTCAGCGGTAAGTTGTTGTCAACCCAAACCCAGTTGTAAGTCGTTGTCATCCCTACCATTGGGATCCATATCTCTAGTATGTCCCAGTGGCGTCAGAACAACCTCTGGCTTCTAACCATGTGTATGCCCCAATATATCATCGATTCACTTTCCTTTATGCACTCCTCAATCCTATACCCCATCCTGAACTTCATGGACTTTGATTATCCACCACAGGGACACGTAGGAGGTTTCTTCAAGGCTCAATACCAACATCACCAAGGCCCTTGAGTTTAATCTATCTCATAATCCATCCACTTCATTTAACCATCCATTATCCATCTTGAATCATACTCGGGCTGCCACATCTCGGGAGACCATGTCAATTCACCTCCTAGCATCAATGTTATCTCCAGGGGTTTCACCCATCTGATCTACTCTGGTCCCTATTCTGATTAGTCTGATCCATCTCTGCTAGATGTTAAACTTGTGGAATGACTTGTGTTAAACATGGTAAGCTAAGGAAAACCTCATAGACATGCTTATGGCATATAATTCCCTAAATTTTAAATGGGATGCCTCCAAATTCTGTGCCCTTGAGAATCCATATAATAAGGGAAAAAAACCTAGATGCACAGGTGTTCAAGTGGGTAGATACGCCAGTGATGTCCAATGTGACTACATCCCCAACCGAAGGTTTTTTCCCTGGATGGACCCCTTGGAATGTCCCAACAAAAGCAGTGTAATTAAACATCGTCCATGATGATAGAGCACTGGGAAGAGTTTCACGAACAATGTCTTAATCTATATGGGAGACCCAGACAAGGTGACAATTTCTGAGGAGGAATCCACAGAAGGGTGAACCGACATTCCATCATCTCGTTTTGATTAAGGAGAAAACATCCCATAAGAAGTGACAGAAGCCACCCACCTTTGGAAAGCCGGAATTCTGAGCAATTGTTAGCACGTCCTTGTCCTCCAAAACTGATAGATGCACATGCCCAAATGAAAGAATCAGAAGCAGAATCAAGATTAAAAGAAGTTTTTAGTAATATATGAATATAGTAAAATGATGTTACAACCTCCCCATTATAAAAATTTTTTATCCCTAAAAATAATTTTAAGAAGAATCCATATAAAAAATGAGGGCAATGTTATCATATAAAGTCCTCTCTCTCCTAATTCTAATGCTAATCAGAACCATGATTCCATATCACTAAAACCAATGGTATCTTCCTCCAATTAATTACAGTGGCTACCTAATTAACTATCATGAATGAACAATCATTCACAGATAAATCAAGAACAACATCAAGAGAAATCCAGCATAGAACATGGGATGGAACAGAATGATACTTACATATCTAATATAAATGAAAAATCTTATCTATAAATGTTAGTTATGATGGAAATGAAAAATTGTATGCTAGTTTCCCCATTGGTTAAATACCCACAAAGGATTCCACAAAATTTAAATCATGTTTATCTTGACTCATGGTCCATCGATGACCCAAACAGGTGCAAACATTCAATAAAATCTAGTCAATAACTAGAAACACAAAAATTACATGATAATAATCAGTTTAAGACTTATATAATCCTAACTATATAAACATTCTAAGATGAATCAACTAAATTATTGAAATTTTATCTTTAAACAATCACGACACAACCATTGATCTTTCCCCAATCTGTGACTGACATAATAAATATTTAAAACACTAACCATACAAGGACTCAATAGGTTCCATTTTGATCGCATACATGAAATTATTGTTTTATGAAAAATCTTCTATCCAAAAATTGTGATCCCAAGATTCAATAATGTTTAGAACACATGAGTAGAGAATATACTAATGAATCTATATATATCTTTATATGTAGAACTACAATTGTATATTGTATGTCATACTCAAATGAACCTATGTTAATAGTGCCTCTTAAAGGACTCTAAAAAAATATGTAAAGAAAGGATTTATATCTAAGACTATAGGAAATCTATTTCCATGGGAAAAAATCTCTTTTTTATAGAGATTTAAATGATCTTAAATGTTTTTTGTATCATGGTTGGGTATAATGTGAGCTGATGTTTTCCAAATGATTGATAATAAAAAATATCACACTATTCTTTATATAGGTACATAGAAACTTGACCACATATTCCATCAATATATCATCCCACATTTATGTATGCATTGAATGTGGTTTCAAGAAATAGAAAGGCCTCTCATGCAAGGCCTTGACCAGATGGAATATAAAAAACTGAGAGACATAATCACCAATTCCTCATTGCATACATGGCATCCAAAATCATTGAGGCATGTCAGATATCATTATCATGGTTTCTGGGTTCACTTCCCTTTGAGAGTTAAGGTAATTACCTATCAAAACATTACTAACTAATAGTGGTGCCACAAATTGTTTTTTATAACATATGATGCTCTCTAGGAAGAATTTCCACTCATTAATGGTCTCCACACCATAAATAGAGTCTCTAATTATATGTAATTTATCATATAGCTATTGTTCCTATAGGATAAAGTTGATATGATCATATTTCAACTGATCATGGGCCATGGAAACATTGGCCCCTAATTTTTGTATGTTAATATGAAATTGTCCAAGGAGAGCCATGGAGTTCCACTCTACCAATGATTCTTCCATGGGTTTTTTTATAATTTTCCTTCTCAAGGCATATTCAATGACTTTTCCTTTCCTTGCGGTATATGCGATGTAAATTTTGACAGATTTCATGTATTCTACCCAATGCCTTTTGAGAAAGATAGAATAATTTTTATAGAAGATTTAAATCAATATCTTAAGGGAAAATTACATGTTAAACTATTTTTTGAACTTTATGTTCCACCAAATCTTCAGTTCCTGCATCACAACTATGTGTTCAGTGTCATGGGATAAATAATTATTTGTGTATGTATTAAGTTGACCTGATCCTTGATCATATACATGATTTCCATGTATAGGAATGAAGCCCAAATAGAAACAAGTTGTATCACAAAAGTCCTCATATCCCTGCACGTCCTCTAGAAGATTTAACACTGAAACATTAGTCAAATGGGGTTTGAATTCAACAAAAAAACCCTGAAATTTTTATACCATGTAATCTTTACTCCCTTCTAGGTTAGATAGATCATTATATAACACAACATTGAGAGTTCCCTTACAAATCGGTGATAATAATATGACTAAACCAAGAATATCTAAATATCAAAATCATTCTGTGGTTGATCCCACATTATATCACCTTTTAACATCTCAATTTTAACTCATATACCATGTACCGATAACACATGTACCAAGAAAATCATATCATAAATCCAAAAAACACATTTCAATTGCTTGGCACATTGTTAGTGATTTATCAATAATTCTAGAACTTCTCTTAGATGATGAAAATGAACACACTTGAACTTAGAGTAAATAGGGAAGTCATCCACTAATACTAGCATACAATTATCAAGATACGTGTGGAAGATCATGTTCATTAGCTTCATAAAAACTGTAGGATCATTGGTTAATCCAATTGTCATGAGAAGGTACACCCAATGGTTACACCTACTTTGATAGGTGGTTTGATGGATGTTGGATTCTATTTTTCTCAATTAACGACATCCAAATAAAAGATCAATCATCAAAAAATACTTCATTCCATTCATCCAGTAAAAAATCATGAATCAGTGGAAAAAAATTCTTCTTATTTACCATGACCATATTTTGATTTCAGTAATCCAAACAAATATGAAGTGGCCCATCATCTTTATTAGAAAAGTGTATTGGTTCTGCCAAAGGTGAAACAATTGATCGTATGAACAATTTCTATAAAGGATCATCAATTTAGTTTTAAAAATCATTAAAACCATCAGGTTCTATTTAGTAAGAAGGAATATAAATTGTCTGAGTAGCATGCACCAAATTGATATAAATTTTTCCTCCCTTACTAGTGGGAACCATAGAATTTTGAATGGAAAACATCTCCAAACTCAGTGACAATACTGGTAGATGAAATCTCAATGTTTCTTCATCCTGGAAAATATAAATGACATATATTATTTTCCCCAAAACTAGATAATAAGGTATTACTCTAGTTGACCTCATGTCCCCTTATCCTAGAATGATACGACACACTCCATCATCTGTAGGGCAGGAGACCCATTAAAGATTACAATAAATACATGATTTATTGCAAATGATCTAATCCATTTTTAAAATTACATTCAATGATTTTGTTTCAAGAACCAAACAATCACACGGAAGATCAACATCTAATAAAGACAGAGGAAATAAATGGATATGAGAGCATTGGTCTCTATTTGTTTCAAGGTGTGTATTAATATCCATGAAATTAGATAAATGCTCTATAGGGTGATTTTTTATTATTACAAATATGGGTTTAAATAAGAAAATGAATCAAAATATTGTAAACTTAGTCATTAACTAATGAAGAATCTTATGTGATGGTACCTCTTGTAGTCACTGGACATGTATATGCTTCCTCTAAAGAGTCTTCCATTCTATGAAAAAGTATTATTCTAGATGACTTTGGTCAGAACACCTTTATTCAAGATGAATCGGATTGATCTATTCTTTTGGTAGGTGTTGATAGTCACATGACACTATATAGAGTGGAATATATATGGAAGAACTTCATTAAGTGACCCAACATTCTAGAGGAACCACATACCAACGGTCCCTCATTGCAAACCCTCTTTGAATTCCATGGATTTACATAGTGGTATAAAATCAAAGGGCCTCTTATAGTTACTGTACATTGTCTAAAAAACTCTTCTATCAAGAACATACATGATAATAAAAATGCTTCATCATCCATTTATGGGAACTAACAGATCTACCACTGGGAGAAAAAGGAACTCCTGTCAACCCTGACATTCTATGCATTTTCATTTCAACCATAGGTGTTAAATCTATCACATCGGAATCGAAATAATTCTTTAGAAAAAAACTAGAAAATTAATATAACTTTGATGACCCACCTTAAACTATCTAGTCTTAATAATCTCATTCAAGACAATTTCATATGCAAACTGCACAATCTTAGTAAAATTATGTAAATATTCTATCGCAGTCTTATCAACCTGATCATGATTTAAAAACTCAATAGATACGGCCAATAACTAAGAATCATGATTGGACTGGTTAGTGAAAAGGGATTTAATGTACTTCCAATGTAGTTCATCATGATTATTTATCACCACCATCATGTCCCACCATCTACTGATTGGTCCCTCTAGTATGATGGTGGAACACATCAACTTGATTTCATAAGATATCTCCATGAACTCAAAAAAATTCTCAAACCTACTCAACCAATCCTCATATTCTTTCGGATCATTGAATATATTGAATTATTATCAATTTTTTTAAAGGAAATTCTGATCATGATTCTCAAAACCATCCCATTGATGTTTTATAGATGGATTCTGAATGGGAATGGGTGCATGTTCCTCTCCCAAAGCTCAGACAGAAAAAAATATTACCTCAACTAGACCCTATTAAATGAGAGGATTCTCTTTATGGGGTTCACTAGAATATTCCACCATATATAATTCCCATATATTATCAGAGGTGTGATAAAACAAAACGTCATCAAAAAACATTGATGACATCATATTAAAACTCACATGGAGCTACAAGGGAAATTTTATCTGAACAGATTGATTAAAAAGATTTGGATTTCAATATAACAAAATAAAAAATTGAAAACTCTAGAACTAATAATCATGAAATCTTTCACAAACCTCCCATGGTGACAGAAGGCTCAATGTGGTGTGCTATGTCCTGACACTCAATCAAAACAACCTCCTAAGTCCCAAAAAGATACTCAGCAACATACTAATAGAAATGCGTGATGTATAACATGAACTATTGATATGAATTTTTCATGAAACATCCCAAATACCTAGGTAACCTAATTACTAGTCCAGTCCTAACATGGCCCGAAGGAATTCCTAATCCTCAGGGGTTGGAAAAAAGCACCTTAAATCACACAATATGAATGCGGAAGAAATTTTCCACAAACACATTACGAACAATATATACAGGTCACTATGAATACAAGAAAAACTCTATAGGTATAATTATAAGAGAATTCCAACATGTTTTAATAACACAAAGTAAAACCTCAACGAACTAAAAAATTTGATAACACAATGCCCCAATGGACAAAGTTGATCAATTCCCAATGAACAATAAAAAATACAACCTCCTAGTGCGGTTTTCCCCTTTCTCAAACCTAGAAAGACAAATTCTAAAAACATCCAAATCCAAATGTAAGGTGTAATATAAAATCCTAGTAGGGTCTCACCACAGATTACATAATAGAATAACTCTATAAATTAACTAAACAAGGATTTAAAATTTAACATAACAGGCATGGAATTTTAGAATAAAATTTAAAACATATCATTTTATACCTTTGAAATGATGGAAATATTTCACACAATGTATTTAAAAAATTATATAAAACAAATTATTTAAATTCACAAGGAATATGTAAGAAGTTTTATAAATATTGGTATATATATAGAAATAGTTCAAAAAAGGAATCATGGTCATATTCTATGAGGTATGATAGTTCTAGGATAAGGGATCGTCACAAAATCTTGTTATGAAAATTGGAAATATTCACATACGCTCCTCAGACACAATTAAAGGTGGAATACTAAACATCTTAATGGGGATAAGAACATCCAAATTAATAAATTTTTTTTGTTATTAAGAATCAATACATATATAGGGAATTATCATCGCATTTTATTGTCCCAAATGACTCACTAACTACCTAGTCATTCATGTTCTAAAAAATCAATAATTGGAAAATTATTTCAAAATAATTTAAAATAAAATTTCACAGTTCTGAATATAAAAATTATTTTTCTCATTAAAAATAGAAACATAAATTTTTAGTCAATTCATTCTGAATTCTGGATAAATCTAATCAAGATTCATATTAAATTAATTTAAGCCAATGTTATCAAATATTGAATTCAAATAAACTTCCTAAATTTCCCATTTTCCATCAAATTTCAAATCAATCCCCAAATATCCAATTTTATTGGAATTTTGGGATTTTCCCAAAATAAAATTTTTCAATCAATTCCAAATTAAAATTAAAAGTCAATTGTATATTCATAATGAAATTGAAGGAAATGAAAAAAATCAAGCAATTCAAAGATAAATTAATCAGAAAAACTTTTACAGAACCACCTATGATAACATCATGGGATCATGAACAAAAACAAATGGGGAACTCTAAAGAAGAATGTAGGGACAAAAGATCCCAAAATAAAAAATATATTCAATATATTAAATAATATGGATTAGATCCACCAACACTATGTAGATATATTAATCCCTAAATGGGAAGGAAGAAGAATGTGGGAGATAGAGAATAGGGTTAGACATTGTACCAAGAAAGGACCAAATGAATATCTCTTAACTTTGATAGACCTTGGAAAGGGTTTAGAGGATTAATAATTGGATATTTGGAGCCCCAAATAATAAGTAAAATGTCCAACCATGATGTAAGTATGAGTGGGGGTCAAAATAGGTATTCATGAATTTTTTGATCAATTTTTGGATTAATTGAAGGTCGCACACATGGTTTCCAAGGAAAGGCCGCATGGCTAGACAAACCTTGTTCCATATTTATACACCATTATATATGGGAATCCATGGTTTCTTATTTCTTGGAAAATAGTTTTTCAAACTATGATCCATCCATGAAAACCCTCACTACCTCGGTTGGAAAAATTTGTTTTAGAAGGGTGCATGGTTGTGGAAACCTATGCACCAACCACGCACATCCAAAAAGTCATTCAAAATTTCAAAAATTGAACTTGAAACACCCCTAAACGAATCCCAACAAAACACAATCAAATGAGGGTTTTAGAAATACCATAAAAACAATATTATGTTTCATTATACTGTAGTATTTTTTCTGAGAGTCGTCTTCCTCTACTAAACCTTTCATCTATTGCACATACACTAGTTAATGCTAAATATCAAGTAGATTCCCAATATCCAATATTTTGAGGCATATTAGTTTCATCACTAGAACACCTAGTTGTTAATGATCTTTTTCCACCATTTATGTACTATCGAAATTGTAAAAAATTTCATAATATTCCAATTAATCAATAAATATGACAATCAAGGGGTAGTTGACAAAAATATGGTTTTGTATGTCAATGACCCCCATATTGGTATCATTTTATATCGATAACATTTTATAGAATTATGTAACAACAACCATAATTATGAAAAGATATACCACTTCCCTAGAATGAGTAATATATCTAGGGAATTCATCTATATAATGATACACTACACATAAACATCAAAATATTGTGTATAATATCCTAGATCCATGAACCTCACTAATTTTTCACACAAAATTCAATTCCTGGGTCAATATATTTTTAGAAAATATTTCAGTGAGAACACTTTTACAAACTCTTTTATCTCATATAACTGGATAAACTCAACCATTATTTCCATAGGGGTCTTAAACATTATAATGTGGGAGAGAAACACTTATGATTTATGAAACAAATTTCAAAAATAATAATAATAATTACCCCTAGCATCAACCATATGAACACTTTTTTTTATTTTTGAATTCATGATCTCAGGAAATAGTTAATGGATGAAACATGTCAGGAATCCCATTACCGATCAACCTAACATGCATGCTACCCAACAAAATTAAATCCCAAAAGTTTCATGCAATCCCATAAAACATGTAAAACATAATAATCATCATATTATCCACAAGGGTCTAAAAATAGGAAAGGATGATAATAATTGATTATTTTAATTTCTATGTGGTATGTATACCATTATCAATCATAAAAAGGGTTATTGATGTCCATGTAATTCATTTTTAGGGTCACACATGGAGGTTTCAAGCCACAAATAACAACTCTCGATCTAGTAGACAATTTCGAAAGTATCTTAACAAAGTTGATTATCCATATGTTGAGTCTAAAACAATTTTGACTCTTATTGACACCTTGTTGTGTAATGATCAACCACCACCAACATAGCATGGGACCTTGTCCCTCATAGTTAACATGTCACTCTAATTATTAGAAAACAAATTTAGAATAAGTTAATGGGGAAACTATACAACCTATTAAAACCAAAATTATTAAAAATATACAATTCCCTATATATTAGACCTATTAGGTATCTTAATATACACTCCAAGATTCCATGTCTACAAGGCTTGGTTTTATAACGTAAGGTTTCAATCATAAAAAATGAGGAAAAATATATATATGTTTCTTAGTAAAACATTATTTTACCAAATACTATTTTCAACAACCATATTATATATTCATTTATATAATGTAATTATCAAGGGACTTGGTCTAGTAAGATTCCCCCATATCCTTATATTGGAAATCCCCATATAAGACACAAATGGTACAATTAATGTTCAAATACATTTTTATCCATATGAATGGTAAATTTCTATATGTATATCAGTAAATTAACATCAAACAAATATTGGTTAACCAATTATTACTATATTGATTCATGAACAAAGACACACTCTGTTTTTGCGTAAGTTTGATAGATTAATCCCCAAAAACCAATAATAATTAAAAAAATGTACACCACCAAAAGTTGAAATCAATCAACTATAAAAATGAAATGAAAAAAATAACATCTCTTCAAATTATTCAATATACACATATGATAGATAACTACTCCTAGGAAAGATATTTTTAACATTCCCAAAAAACATATTTTCTTATCTAATTCTCTGAATTAGTGGTAACAAAGAATATAAGATCTAATTAAACATTTTAATGTATTATCCAATCATAATAGGATTAAAATGTAGTTTAATATAACACATGATCTAAAGAAAACCTCTCTGAATGCTAGAGGCATCATACTAGTGGTGAGGATCAATATGATTTTGTGGGTAGAATATATAATGTGGCCATTTTCATGTAATAATGGATAAAAAATAAAAATATCATACATAACATTACAAAATAGTAAATATCATATAAAAACCCAGACAAAAACATAAACCATTAAATATAAAAAATGATGTATCAATATTAATGGGATTTAAAAACCAATAATCATATAAAAAATTAGCCAAAGTGAATTGTAGGAAAAATGAAAAAATTGAATGACTCTTAAAATTTGACCATGATCAAATCTGACACCCAATTCCATGGATTCAAACTATGTAATAAATATTGCGTGATCACCATTTATTTATCTTTTTTAATTGGACATGAATGCATGAAATCTACTCAGGTAGCAATAAACATAAGACGGCTACAATTAACATAGAATATTCCACCAATATAGATATTCGTAAATGGTAATTTTTTCTTCAAATTATATAAGGAAGTTATATAATATATCAATTTAACATTTTAAAATTTTTTAAATGTAAATAAATAATGAAACCCATTTTCGATACTTTTGTTAATGGCCATAATTAACCATACATGATTTTACTAGTTCCTATGTGTATCTAGGCCTATCGTGAGGACCAAACCAACACACATAATAAATCTATCATTATTGATATATAATTACATATCACAAATAACCCATTCATGTTCATTATCAATAAATTTATAGAATCATCAACCACCCCATCAAGGGTTTTTGGAGCCAATTATAGAAGTAGAGAACCCTCCTGTCATGAGTTTTATTATCAATCTAACAATCTATACTTACACATTTCATATGTTTTTTATTTTACTTATATATTATAAACCAGTTAATGAGATTATTTTCAACACCATGGAGAATATACTATCATTAAACATTTCTTTAATTAGAATTTACATGTAAAAATAAAAAATAACTTCCAAATTCCAGATAAATACCTATTTCAATGTTAAATTTTTAAAAAAACAATAATATATGAAAAAAGTGTTTTTAAAATACCATTTTCAATAATCACATTAATGTAAACATTAAAATAATACTTTTTATAGAAATATTAAAAATTAATTCTCTCATGGATAATTAAATCATATGTGATCACCATTCCATTTAAAAAAATTTAAACAAGTGTTATAAGTATTTAGGAATATGTTATTTTGTTTTGAATTTTAAATTCGTGTCAACCAATTATTGTCAGCAGAAATAATGATGAAACAATTATAAAGAAGCATGTTACTAGGTAAAAAATTAGATGGAGCACATAACATTGTACAATAAGAACCTACATTCCCAAAAATAATATTTTATTTATTATATAATGGATGGAAATGTTAAGGATGAGAGAAAACCTTAAATTCAAAAAATTGAGATAAAAATTTCTGAAATAAATGAAAGAGAAATAAATTATGTAGGCATGAAGGGGGACACATAGATATACATTGAATTTTAAATTTCCTCAAATAGAATGATAATGAGATGTAAAGATCCATACCATCCAAATTTAAGAATAAATGATACAAGACTTATGAGAGGGGTTTCTATATAATTGTGTTAGGGTAACATAAACTAATATTAAGGGGTTATGAATTTAGAGATTAAGGAAAATTTTCCCTTTAAAAATATATTCTAAACTCACCTATGAGTTAGTGGGATTCTAAAAGGCCATTCGACCTACAGGAAGACCATAGGCTAGATGGTAGAACATTAGTATCTAGGTTTCTGGACCTGGCCTCCTATGAAGCCTCATATATGCCTCCAGAAGCCTTTTGAATACCATTTATATTTCATTAAAAAAATCATAAGTTATTTAAATAAAATTTAAAGGGTGACATCCTCACTACAAGGGTATGGTTTTATCATGAAAATATGGATTTTATGCTTCCAAGGATATTCTTGTAGGGTTTCAGTACATCATACCCTATATGTTGTCACCACAATACCACAACCAACATACTATAAATAAAATTAAATTGTAACACCATAATGTTTTTACATAATTAAGAGAAGCATTTAATATTATTTATCATAAAAAATAAATAATTTATATATATTTACATTCAATTGGAATAAGATTCAATGTGATATTTATAATATGGTCATTCTATACACCATATACACATCGAAAACTTTTATGATAAAGTAATATGTATAACATAGAAGTGTATATAAATCCAATGGAGAGGTAGATATAAATATATATAACCCATGTTTGATATTATCACCAAGAAGTCATTATCCTAGCTCCCTTCTAAGACATGAAAAATAATTAAGCAATTTATTTCAAATTACCCATGTTTCTTACCAGATTATAACAATAGGATACATCATTGGTAAAAAGAGAAATAAAAAAACATACATTCATGGCATTAAATAAGTAAATATATAATATAAAAAATAAAAGGGAAGATTACCAATTCATAACAATTTTTTAGGAAATAAAATTACATGAAAATATAATCCGAAATATATATTTAATAAAAATATAGAAAAAATTTCACATTATGAATCGTTTTACTCATCCTATTTTCAGGGAAAAACTATAAACTACAATAATATATAACATGTCAGGGTTCATTATCAAAAAATAAGGACAAAACAAATTACTTATTTGGAATATAAAATTTTCCTACACTTGACAATTATTAGAGACCTCTGAATTGAAGATTATAGGATGTTGAAACTATGTCATGATAGTATATAAAATAAAAGGAATTGAACTATTTATATAAGAATTGAGAATTCATATGAATATTGAACCTTTTTTAACTTATTAAACCTTATATATTTTCTGTGATTATGTTTTCGTATTATATTGACAGAAGAAATACTATAGGTTTGGAAAACATTTAAGGGGATGCATGTGATGTTTCAAGTAAATTGATGTGGTTGAGACATGATGGATGAGAGAAATGGCAATTTTCCTACTGTATGGTTTCATGGGATGTGACGATGTGGGATTCACTCCATGATGTCTCCATGGTATAGGTGAATCCCACAAATAGAATAAGATTATGTCTTAAGAAAGGATCACAGTAAGACATTATTAAGGAAATGGGGATGCCATTATCATTGATATGTTAACTTCACAACCTATGTATCAAAACTGTATCACTTATAATTTTTGATTATTACATGGTCAGTTAACAAAAAATAGATATTATGGGGGTTCTGTATTCACCAGATTGAATATCCCCCTTGATACCATGTTGAGTTCTTCTTTTAAAATGTGGAGATATCAATGATTATTCGATATAATCAATCATTTCTTGATTTAAGTGATGATAATATGTCAGTTTAACACTCCAATTAAATATTAGAGTATATATTAACCATTTATATTCCTTCCCCATTATCATCCTATCAAACAAATTTTAGGTTTTTCATATGCATTTTTGATTTCTTCCATTCGAGCTAGAATAATATTTTTTTATGCAATGAGGGGATAAATAAAAACCTAAGTAATGTGGTACCAAAACATTTCCTAATGACATGATTAATTTATAAATAGTCATGTTGTGTGTCTGACTAACCTACAATGTGTTCCATCATGAAATTAATTATTCACCTTAACCAATGTGATTCTCATCATAAAAGAATTCTTGTGATGGAAATGGGTTCTAAATTTAAATCCATTTTAGTAGTTCCCTAAAAAATTGATTTGGACCATAAATGAAAATAATAATGTATGAAACTAGAAATGGATATCTGGAATTATAACAAAAATGATTCATGGTTAGTGATAACTTTTAAATAGTCATGGAGTACTTGTGAAAACAATGGTATAAATATTATTGTATGGAAGGAACACTAATAATAATAAAATGATTAATATATAAACATTTGTAGTGGATAAATGGGAATGTTTATTTAATATTCTCTAGTTGTTTTCCCCTAAAAAAATTCATATATTATAATTATTGAAATGATTCCCTAGGGGTTGATCTTCTATTTTGACAACAATTTTGATCCCTCACATGGTGATTTTCAGTTCTCTATTAGAGGGTGTCCACTAGGGTTATCATAAAATTTTATAGGTGGAATATCTCTCTCTAGTACTCAAATTATTTTTTTTATTTTTTTGTTCCACTATAGATTTTTAGATTCTTTAGAGGTGTGTGGCGTTACATTTTTGTATATCATAATGTTTTTGGGAGGGAAATGTTACCTTGACTGAGATTCATTGGATCTGGGTTGATTGATTTTATTGGGTGGAAACCTATGTTCATAGACATGCTATAGAAAATTTCTATAGGGTCAATATCATGTGAAACCGTACAACCCATGGATTAACCATTTTTTTATTAAATGGTTTATTTGTACTTCAGTTTTTTTCCTTCACTTTAGTATGGATGTATAATCTCACTAGATATATGTATAGATATTATGTGTTGTTACCTACTATGTTGTGGGAAATCCTAGAATGAGTCACAATTAGTACCCAAGTAGACCATATTTTCATAGGAAATCATATGCTAATGACACCCCGATTGATGACTAAATAGATTTTTTGAATAATTTGTGGGAGTTGGGACTGCTTGTGGACAAATGGAAAATATTGTTGTCACTACTTGTTTTTTCTTAGTCATTTGAACCTTGATTTATATTTTCCATCCATTGGGGAAATACTTTTTTGTATATATTTAGAGAAAATCTTAAAGATCATAATTTTTATATAATATAATATAATCAGAATTATCATCATTTTCATGGATATACATTTTCATTATTTTTCTTGATATATTAAATTTATAATTTGTTTCTAACCACAACTCTGATGAGGGGTTATAGTCACCAAATGATATTTCTATAGACTATATCTATTATTTTGAAGCCTCAAAATTATGGGGAGGAAAAACTAAAGTCATGTAAGTCCCAATTTTGGTAACTATTTAGTGATCTAAGGTAGGGGATTTTAAAAAGTCTTATTACATAATACTTTTTTTTCAATTATGGTTTCGTAATAGTATGCAGAAGATATGACATTGTTCGGATATATTTTAATATAATTTTATAGGAGTAACTAACTCAACTATGGGGGAAGTCTGAGTTACAGTTTAAATAATTTTTATAGAGTGATAAAATATATTTTTTTTTTATGATTTATAGTGTTTTTTCTCTTGTTCAGAATATAGCATGGATGTTTTTTCATGCATCAGAGAAGGAATGTATGATTCATATGTGACATTAATTAGTACTTTTGATTTGATTCTTTATTTATAGTCAATGTTTGGTTAGTAAAATATCCATAAGTACTTTATAAGAAATTTTTCTAAAAAAATATTATGAAATCATACCTTTAAGATCCATTAAATAGATAAAATAAAATTATATGATCATTTGTCTTGATTATTACGTAGAAATAGATAAATAAAATTTGAAATAAAAATAATAATGAACATTACCCAATAAAGAATAATAGATATCTCAATAAAATAATCCTCTAATATAAACATTCCTGTTAAATGTGAAATGGAAATATATAAAATGTTTATTCTATATGGATGTGATATTAACATTGTGAATTCTATTTAAGTGTCTAGGGTATGAGTTTGGGATATATGTTTCTTCTATAAAGGAATGTCTAGGGTAGCTCAATGTTATGGAAATTATTATTTTCATAAATATTACAATTATTAGGATTTTGAAAGTGGGTGTGTATTGATATGTGAATATTTCATTGTAGAGACATTTAATTACTGATACCACCTATAGAGTGATTGTATGCTAAGTGTGAGTAGGTCCTATTGATACTATGACTAATTCCTATAGTGATTCTAGTGAAGTAAGTTGACGTTCATCTTTACAATACTCTATTATGATTTATCTAATCAATAAACAGATAATATCCACCTACAACACATACAATGTCTCGCCTCACCATGGGGTTTTAGCTATACCACCAATCATTGATTACATAGCAGTGTGGTCACCATCTAACTATGATTTAGATTGTGTCTATTCAAGAAATTATTAATAATTTCAAGAGACCACCTTAATAGTTGGTAGATATTTTATTTTATGTGATATGATTCCTAATAGATTGAGGATGTAGATTCTGATTTCATATTGATCAATATGTTTGGAGGTCCAAAAAGAAATTCTTGATGTTATTATTTCATAAATATTATCTATATACTCTAAGGGTATACATGGCCTATGTATTTATTCATTTGACCCATAAAGGGATATTTGTTTTTGGAAATTTCAATTATTTTACTAATATGAAGAAATTTTTTAAAGATGCATGATGGGGTTGAGATGTTGAATGCAAGGAATTTTGAGAATATTTAGTGCTATAAGATATGGGATAATGTAAATCAATTTTTACATTAAAAATTTATAAACTTCATGAAATTAGTCGATATTAAATAATGAATCATAGGTAAGGAAAAATGATTTGGATAATTTTTTTTCTTATACGGGATAAAATATAGATCATTTGAAATAATGAAGTATTGTTTTGAGATATCATACTAGGGATGATGTTATTCGAGTAACAAGGGTATCATGTTGTATTCTACTTCCATTAGGGGAAGTTGAATAGTGTATTTTCATATTTGTAGATTTTATCCTACATATACCTAAATTTCCTAAGAGTATCTTGAGTGATGATTTATTTTGTAAAATGGGACCACTAGAGTGGTATTATAGTATATATAGGGTTATAGTCAGTTGTGTTGTATTTGGGATGGTACATGTATTTGGATACAGTGGAACTATTCATTAATAGGAAAATACTGAGACCTCTACATTCTAATTAAGAGGCAATGTTACCCTTGGTCATGATCATAAACACCAATAGAGTATTAATTCATAGTGGATATAGGTAGGGATCCATGATGATTCCATGACAATAATGTTCATTTTTTATCACATAACTGATACCCATGATGCATATCTTTCAACTCTCATAGGTACAATATTTGTGGATTCTAAATTTCCATTCATATTTTTTGATATATGGTCATTAAATTTGTTAATATTATCCTAGTTTGTGAATGTTCTTGGCCTATTCATATAACATATATTGATTTATTCCCATTAACACACTTCTATGGCTATAGTCAAGGGAAATTCACCACTCTAGTGAGTTTTCCCTAGATATTGGTTCTTATAGATTTCCCTCGAATATTAGTATGTTTTAAATGATAATTTTTTATCCAATGCATGATAATTATTAGTCAGTGAGACACTAAGGATATATTTATAGTTTCAATCAATTTGTGTCTTTAATTTCCCATCAGAGTGGAAATTATGACCACATTAGTGAGTGGGACACATAGGAAAATTGTTCATGATCTTATAGTTATCAGTTGGGAAGGATCACAACCCTGGTTGATAATATTATTTTGGAAAATGGAGATACATGATGGGATGTTTTTCATCCCAAAAAGCATTAATTTTTTTATTTATTATCAAGTAATTTCATATGATTACCACATATGAGAGTTTAAAATAACCATCATTCTCATTCTATGTGTATAACAAACATTCATTTCACATTATAGTATTGATCCGATAGAGATACAAGTAAGAATAAATTAGTTTAAGGACTTATATGCCAAATAACTAATAAAGAAAATTACATATCCTTTTATTTCTCCAGTGCTACCCTCAATGAAGGTGTATGGTCCCTTTATGCTATATATAGACTATCAAAATTTGATATTTGTAAAAGTTATAAAATAAAAAAGACTTCCATATATTGGTGACTTTATTGATCACATTTTTGGTTCCTATGTATTTATTAATATCAATTTTATATCAGAATATCATAAGATCATAGTGGTACCCACATTGGTCCTATGTATTTATTAATAGCAATTTTATATAATTTAATTGGTTTAAATTAATACAGTTAAAAATTTGGGTTTATTTGTATTGATAATACTCTAATTTACTCCATGCTGAGGAAGGAAAATGGATGATATAATTATGTTACTCTTATCACACATAGGGAACATCAAATGTTTGATAATCTATCAAAGTATAAATTTAAATAAAGCTTCGGAATTTTGTAAGGAATGCTATATTAGAGATTGTACTAATTATGTAAGGAGAAGTGAAAAATTACGGTTTTACCATGAGATTCTAAATTTCATTTTAAATCCATGTATTTTCTGTTTAACCGGTCATTACATGAGATTTATGCTAATCTAATAATGTTTGGAATCAAAAATGAATGGAATCACTAGGAATTGTGTAATGAAATATTTTAATGATTCACATGAGAGTTTAATTATATGTTTTAAAATTTATATTGACTATATAATTAATCCTTATGTTACGGATTTACGTTATTAGTATACCATGTAAAATTAAGATTCATGATTCGGGCAGGGAGCATAGTAGGTCCAGGAAAATCATGTGGTTGGGTATGGGTGTATATAACTGATGATATAGTATCAAAAATACACAAATGAAAACATAGAGTTATTAAAGTGACATATTCTAGGATATTTTTGGGAATTATTTTATTTTAAGGATTCATTATGTATACAAAGAAAAATTTCTTAATGTATATATTCCTAGTTTAGGAACTAGAATTTTGATATTGATGGTGGGTCAGGTATTTAGAGTTTTTTGGATTTGATATGTAATATTCACAAGGTATAGGATACATAATTACTGATTCATTGGGATCATATTCTAACATATAGTTTATTGTAGAGTTTATTTATGTGTGGTAGTTGATTTCCCACATTTTAGAGGTCTATCAGGTCATTCAGGATTATAAGGGATGAGATACCCCAATGAATCTATCTTAGATATCAACACTCCTACGATGAGTGAAGAAGAGTTCATCATCATATTTTTCATTAATACTAATTATGTATTAAATATATAGTAGGGATCATCTAGTAGAATATACTCTTGATTAAGATGAGAGTCTTTATGTTTGAGGCCCTTTCACGGTTCCTATGTTTATGTGTGATGTTTTTATGAGTGATTAAGATGCCTCATGGTGGGAGATAGATAAATATATTAATAAGTTAAATCAATGAATGCGAAATATATACTAGTATTAAATTACTCATATGTATATATTGAGTTAAGTTATTTTGTGAACCCCCAACCAATAGGTGATGATAGAGTATAAACAACATGCTATTATCCTATGGTTATTTACAATAACAAAATGGATGTTCAATGAGGTGACTATGATTTTTTAGTGTGGATTCAATGGAAAATCATGGTTCATTCATAGAGTGGTGATATTATATCAATTGATTGAGGTGGAGTACAATCAATAATTCCTAACGACCTTTTTAGTTGATGAGTTAAGGGATCAATTTTTTCAAGAAATAATAAAACAACCTGAGATTTATTAGTGTATTATTGTTTTTAGATTCACATATACCATATTTTTTATAGTAGGTAATTTAGAATGTCCATCTTAAGATTGTTAATTCGGGTGATGTTAAATATCCACAGATAGATGGGTTGTATAAGAATTCCATTCATATAATTGATGACACACATCAAGTATGTTTCCCGAAATTTGGTAGTTCTTGAGAGAACAAATGGAAATTAATGGTTTTTATACATAATAGTATCTATCAAGATTTAATTCAAATGGATCAATTTAATTTCATTAAGTGTAGACCCTATCATTTACCCATGTGTTGTCTAATATATGACCCGTTAATGATTATATGGAAAATCCTCATATTAGAGTCTTCAATGCATATCCACTTTATGTGGATTTGATTAGGGACTTCACAAATAAGGAACATGTCTTATTTTTAATAGTGAATCCAGCTTCAAGAATTTTATTTCTGTTGATGGGAATTTCCATGATTTTCACTAATGTAGGGGAATCATTACATTCAAATGTGGGAAAAACTATGGTCAATGTATATAGGGTAATTTGTGTTACAGATATGATCAATATGGTGGCATAACAATCAGATCTTTTATTTTGTTTTAGTGTCGTTCAGGAATTATTTCATATATATCAACATCATTGATATTAACCAAATCCATATCAAATGATCAGTACCAATTACATATATTTTAATAGAGATGTGTCCTATGAGGAGCTTTAGAATTGTATAGTTGATCATAATGAAAAAATAATTCATGTGAAGGGATTTAATCTAGTATATCTATAGAAATAGATATAATGACCTAGGAATATGTGTTTTGGGAAAGAGTATGATATAAATGATCTTTGCATAGTGTTATCCGTCAATGAGGCCCTATGGTTTTAGGAGAGTAGCTCAATGATGAACTATTATATGATAGAGAAGTTAAAAACACTACACTTATTATAATTTTAAAAAAATTAAAAAACACATTTTATTTTACATAATGATAAGTGTTATAGGATTCAATTGAGGAAATGGACTAGGTTCTGAATTTATGAGGTTGTATGAAGCTGAAATTTTTGTTGCTGGTAGAAAGTCACAAAATGATGGATGATAGCTCTTCCATGTTGCATATTGTATAATGTCTTGAAACATGAGGTCTAGGTATTCATTCCATGATATATTCATTTAAAATGGGTGTCCATTAAACGAAACAGTACTTTTCTAAAACTAGGGATCACCTGAATAAATTATTAATGTATAGGGGACTACTTCAACGTAGAAATGGTCTCTTGATGTCATATTTGGGAAGGTTTATACCCTTCTACGTGTAATTTTTTATCATTAAATATTTTTTTTAAATAGATATGGTGGGTGATATGTATTATTTTATGCACATAACCCCATCTATATATCCATGAGTGAATCTTCTTCCATACAGAGCTCTTCCTAATTCATTAATAGAATATCCTTTCATTCCATTAGGGATATTTCCATCGGTATGGACAATATTTGTCTTCCACCATTTCCTCAAATATCCCCTATATTTTTAAAATATCTATTATTATTATTATACCATATTCTAGAGTCACATAGACTTTTTCATTTCTTTTCTTGGATCTAACATTTAGGGATATTACTTAGAGAGTGGAAATTTATGAAGCTAACATAGTTTTTTTATATAATATCCATAAAAAACTTATTTTTAAATTAATTTTTTTTAAATCAAACCGAAAAACCTTGAATTTCAACTACAAATTAATTACCAGACATAAAAAATGGAATTCTCTACCATAATCATTCATTTAGATGGAAATTACTCTTGAATTGAAGGAATCCTAAAAGGATTCTTGGAAATATATTTTTCTAATAAATTTTATATATGCAGGTATGAAATATGAAATTTTTTTAATGAATTATAACAATAAATTATTAATATTCAATGATTTGGATTTTATTTGGTGAATGTGTGTTTGTAAAATGATTCGAAACAGTTTTTTTGGTGGGATGAAAAATGATGAATAATAATATGGTAAAAGCATGACCAATTGTTAAAGTCTATATATGAATTATTCTCTAATGATTATGGGAGGGATGGTTCAACAAGTGTTTTTAGATTTTTTTGCAATTTTACTACTTTATATAATGTTGAGGATGGTAGTATTACCCCATTTAGTCTACTTGTATTTGGGGTTTTGTGGTGTTCCCATGGGTATAACTATTATATTCAATTTTTTTGTAGTGAACTACACCATGCAGACCTGACATGTTATTTAATATGGAACACCATAATTCTTGAATTGAATTCTACAAAACCATGGTCAAGTAACAACCACATGGGTATCATATATATATATATATATTAATTATTTCACCCTAAATAAAAAATCAATATGCCTCACGTATCCAAACTAATTATAAATAATATAAGAAAAATATTGAAGAAATTTACACATCAATGCGACATAAAAATATTCCAATATACAATATCAAAATAAAAAATAGAACATGTGAAAAATCGGGTCTCTATATGGGTATCCAACACTACAAACCCAACTCACTATGAAGACAGAATCTACCAAGAGATATTAGTGAGGTACATAGTTGCCTTTGGATAAAATGTACATGGGGAAAAATTCTATAATTGAAAAAAGGAATATAATATTAGTGAAGAACATTCCCAGTTGGATAAAAAATGAATCTATAAAATTTCTATAAAAACTATTAGTTTTATATTCAAAATAAGATAAGCACTATAAATCAATTTTATCTAAAAAATCAGAAATCTCTAAATAGTTTTTTTTGAATAACTATTTTCTAATTCAACAATAAAATTTCATCCTATAAAAAGGAATGTATGAAAATTATAAATAAAATAAATATATAAATATCTTAAATAAATAATCATGTTAGAATAGAAATATTATAAACAAATGAAACCATGTAAAAAACACAAATGGGAAATTGGATATGGGAAAATATAAATATGACATAAAAAGAAGACTATTATAAGTGTTATGTGAATGATTATTATACTTACTTCTTACATATTTTATTGGTTTCATAATCTTAACTATTAGTGTATCCACACTTACTGAGGTTTTCATATTCCAATACCAAATATACCCATGTCTCTCTTTATTCACCCACAAAATATATTAAATAAAGACATTAAATAATCCATTGTCAAAATTTTGAAAAAGATTATCAATATAAATTAAACACTTCACCCTTGTGTCAAAATCTATTTTCTAGTAAATTCAATCATTAAATCATTTCCATAATCACTTGTTTTCCTTAAAATTATTTTTTAAAACCCCTTTAAAATATATTTTACACGCTACCAAAGATGAAATTTAAAAAATATTCCAGTATAAATTTCATGTTAATGTGTTTAATTAACCAAAACAAATACTTTTTATGAATATCTTGTATATCATGATATTAATCAATTAAATACAGTCAAATTCCATGCTAATAGAAAAAAACTAGTCACTTTTAAAAATGGATATTATAATTGAATAGATCAAGGACACTTGAGCATATATCAATAATATTTATAACTTATTACGTATAATATATTATAGATATATAATACATATCCCAAATGGTTCTAATAAAACAAAGGGGATATAAAACAAGGATAAATCTAGAGAATATATGATAAATCGAGAGGGAATAAAAATGTACATTATTGATATCCACTGAAATAGACCATGAATCACTAAGGAAACAAGAAGAGATATCTCTAGAGAATTAAGGACATGATTTTAATATAAAATTATGGTATAGGGGGAGATTATTGTTAAAAATAAAAAGGGTGGGTAGTTACTTATTAATTTTAGGAATTCCATAAGAGGTGAGTTTTTAGGGTATTCTTTTATAAAAAATTTTGTTATAAAAATTAATTAGCTACAATCCAGTGAAATCCAATGTTCACCATATCTGAAGAGAAACCACATTTTCAGACAAACCATTGTCATTCTGTGAGATATCGTCTTTACCAAAACCCATAAATCATTACAAATTTTCATGTCACTAGAACTATTTGAAAAACTATTCTCAAACAATGAAAACTTTGACTAGAAATATATGAGCCACATTACATTGTTACCACATGCATAGGGAAAACGATCCTATACTAAGATCCTACACTATTTCTACCAAAAAAATAAAATTTCAAACCCCTGTCCCCATACAACATTGTTAATAAAAAGAAAATAAACTGTGATAAAAATATAAAATACTTTTGACCTGGATGGTGTCACAAGGGAGATGTTCCTCAGGGCGTTTCTATTAAGTTATAGGTAGGGAAGTATTCCATGGAGTTTTTTATTTTATATTTTATGGTTATTATATTTCCAAAGGTCATTTTTATATGTAATTGAGAGGGAGGTGTTTTTGGGTGTTGTTCTATGTCTCCATGGATGTGGGTATATTTCTTATTGGATGGTTACTTATGTTTAGAGACATCTAACACTAGGTAAAAAGGAATAGTAAATCATAAGTTTCAGCATAGAAACTAAGGTTCCAAATTTTTTTATTTATTGATATAAATATAAGTTATTTATTAAAAATGATCATAATTAATAAAAATTTTATAGACCGGATATGTTTATTGAAACTATTGGCCCTGAGGTAAAATTTCATTTGATACATTGCACGGGTCACCATTAGAACAGATGAATACATCATGATTTTAAAAAAAGGACAATTGAATGTAGCTAAATAACGATGGTTAATTATCCAGCTAAGATAAAGAATGGGAGTTCATATTAGGATAGGACTCCAGGATATTCTTGTATCTCTCCTAGTTTTATTATTATTATTTTTTAGACATTGATGTATATTATTTTACTAGGGTGATCAGTTGTGTACATCAACGTATTAAAATTTTTATATATCCAATTTTTATAGCATGGGATATTAATTTATTTATAGTAGTGTACCATGATTCCAATTCTCATTTACCATATATATGTATGGAATTTCTATTTTTCCATTACTAATAATACCTTGACGAAATGTTATAGTCTCCCAATGGTATATCAACACACTCTTTCCATTAATCAGAAAATAGTAGAATATGGAAAGGTTTTTTTGAAAACATGTAACATAATAGTTCACTTAATGTTTTGTGTACCATGGTATTGGATTATAATGTTTTTAATATTATGATTTCCAAATAAAATATCCCATTCAATATGTGGGAGATTGAATTAATGAAAACAATATATTTTTGAGTCGTAGAGAAAAGATGAATTATAGATTCCTTGAAATTGAAAACTATTGTAGAAATAATAAATAGTGGGTTTTTTATATTAGATTATTCAAAATAAGGCCTCTATATCTACCTATATGGATCTTGGACCCTGAAAAAAAAAAGATAAGAGAACATATAGAAAAGGGATTGAAGAAATAAAATGTTCTTCAAATGGATATTATGAAGTTGTAGAGATAAAAATATAAATATGTTATTGGGTATAATATTTTTAACATAAAAAATAAGATTCATCATAATTGGAAAAAAAATGAATTTTTTTTAATGGTCCATAAAAAATTTAGTGTCCCCAAGTATCAATTGTTCAAACACAATGTACCATGTTCTCCTTTATATACCACGACCCTAAATTTTCTATTATAATTGACTAAAATTTATATTTAAACAACAAAAAATACTAATTAATATAATTTAACTATTATATTATTAAATATATAATCAAATAGGATCACAAATTATAATTTTAATTATTGTTTCATCCTTATTTTATTATGTTTTGAATATCTCATCATATGTTTCAAAGTAGCTTAAAACTTACATATTTTTATTGGTCTACTGTGTTTGTTCATTTATATAAAACTAAGATAAATACATTTTATAAAAAAATTAATTTTCTTTTTACACACCACAAAACTAGGATCAATAATAAATTATAAGTATTATAATTAGATGAAATATGATTTGATCGATTTTAGGTTATTTAATTTTCTTTGGTTATGGAAACTACGGATTTTTCCCTAATTTATCATGAACTATTGATGTTTTCCTCATATTGTAATTTATTTTAGAGAAATACTTCTACTTTTTTCTTCAACACACCATTAGTATTGTAATTATCAACATAAAAAATATTTTATATTGTATGATACATCATTTTAATAATAAAAATTTTTATTTTTTACTTTCTTATTGAATATATGTTAACTTTCCCCAAATACTTTTCTGTTTAAATTTTATTGTATATCTTAATATTTTATTACCATAATAAATCATAGTATCTTTCAAAACAGCATCACTGATTTTGATGATTCAACAACTATATTGATGGAATTATAAAAATTTAAAAACAAAATTAGACGTATTTACATATTCATGTCACATTTATTCATGTATGTATACTCTTTTTTACATTATCAAGAAAGAGAACATGTCCTTAATTATATTTTTCACTTAATTGGTAGTTATATTTATTTCAAAAATATTTCATATGAATTCACTTTCTTTCTAATCATCCAATTTATCAATTGGTGGTTAGTGGATTTCATAAATAAAAAAGTAAAATTTGTTTTGAAATATATTTAATGAAGACCATGATATCAATATAACAAGAATTATACTTCTCTATTTATAATTCATAATTATAATATTCAATATTTTATTCATCCATCAGGGATTCACCTGTAAAAATAGATTATTACATGAAAACATAATCCCTTTATACTATGATTTTCCCCTTCAATTATATTATCATCCTTGAAAAATGAAAATTCCACATTACATATAAATTTATTCCATTTTGAAGATATAAGAACCTTCCCTTTTATATGGAAAACATATATAGCTATGATAACTGGACAACAATGTTTTTTTCTTTGATGACATTTTGATTGATTTTCCCCCATCATCATCAAGAATATTATATTGAATAACAAAATAAGAATAAACAATATATTCAAAATTGGTACACATAAATATATTTCTTTCCAAACATTTATCTTTTCATTTTTAGAATACTATTTAAGGATTTGAAAAAAAACCATTTTAATTGATATCTTCCTCATAAAAATGTTATTCTAACTCATTATATTTGTTTAGATTGTTGATCATGATGATAAAGAATTATTTGAATGGTATCACCTTTTATTTTATACCATTGATGTCAAATGTTATTATTCTTAAATGTTTTATAATACATCAAGATGTAATTAATTATATCAATTTATTACTATTAAAATTATATATCCTGATGTTTTGAAATCTAATGATGAAATATATATTTTAGTTTTCACATTTGTTTCACTGTAATGCTTGTATCCTAAAATATTTATCTTTTTTTTGTTTATATAGTTGTTAATATTATTTACCTTAGAAACAAATCATCGAATAATCCAACCTCATCCATTTAGATGTCTTTACATTGAGAAGAATAAAAAGGAA
Organism: Viscum album; assembly: GCA_963277665.1. Lineage (NCBI taxonomy): Eukaryota > Viridiplantae > Streptophyta > Magnoliopsida > Santalales > Viscaceae > Viscum > Viscum album. The sequence goes on from OY728127.1 coordinate 2,024,288,367, forward strand.
TAAAGGATTTTCTTCACTTCTGATGATCTTAATAAAAAAACCTGCATATTATCCCATGAAGATATATAAATTATTCAAACCATATTTTTTAGTAGTTCCTTCTATGAAAGTGATAAGAGAATAAAAATGAGAGATCCTCCATTGTATTGATTATTTTTATAATAATGTAAATTCAAATCCATACCAAATACAACTGGTAAATTCATAGTGATGTGATGAACATTCAATCCTAATGATGATGAAGTAGGAGATAATTCTATCACTGAATTAATAAAATAAATCTCTATTAAAAATTATAAATAATTTTTTTTCAAATATTTTATATAATATATTAAAAATACTATAAATAAAAATATTTAATCGCTGGTTAATGTAATCATGGTATATGAGAGAAAAATAATATATTGATCCCTATTGTTGAGCCACAATAAATATCAATATTATATTGGGATAGGAATCACTGATCAAAAAATAATATTTGAAAATAAACCATTAATTCATTTAATAGTAAGTTAAAATAATAATAATATAAAACATTGAAATCATAAACAGTAATAAAATAAAAAATTAAACCCACAAAACCACATCGTTCTACATAGTTCACCAAATCAGTATGAGTGGAAAACCATTGGTGATCATTCTGCATTATAAATGGTATAATAATTTTTTTATTTAATAGAAAATATTAAATCTATAGGATTTTAATTCCCTTCCTCATATAACCTTAATTACACCCATATAAAAGGAGGTTCATGACATCAGGTGTTCCTACCCATATACCAATGGTACTTTACTAGTGGTGAGGTCTTGGTATATTTAGGGGGAGATAATGTTATCATTAAAATGCACATGATTAATTTATGAATTCTTAAAATATTTATAATCACCCACCTATTCAAAATAATTCCATAACTAATTAACATAAAAAAATTAACCAAGAGGGTCCCTATAGTCCATAATATTAAAGGATGTTATAGTATACATGATTAAAAAAGTATAACAAAGTAAAAATACTAAATTATGTATAATAGGAAATAATATTCTCTAAGAGGAATAAAAAATACCAAATTTCACATGGTATAATACATATGTATTAAAATAACTAAAAGATATATATATAACAACCTTAAACCTAACTAATATTGTGAAATTATACAAAATCACCAACAATCAATTCCATCCTTATCATGTTCCACCTGAAAAATACATTTATAATATATCTCCATTAAATAATACATAAATACTACCCAATTACATCAAATCCTATGTTATGTACAAGATTATAAGGAAACTCAAATGGCATAATATGATTCCTCAATACACCTTGACATAATATGTTCTAGTGACTAGATAATATGTTTTTATCTCCTTGAGGACTGTGAATATTGGATCCCAAGTAAACTCAGTCACTCAAAAAATTACACATAAGGAATAATATTTTCAAATATATACCTAAAATGGTAAAATACAAACACACCATAAAAACACAACTAATACATCCCAACATAGAATAATAACCACTTTCCTATAAATGGAATAATTGTTGGCCCTATGTTACAATAAAAAATGAGCTAGGGGGAGTGGTTAAATGGACTTTTAAAAAGAATTTTGAAATTGATGGTTACTATAAGGGAGTTATAAATATTAGTATAGTGAATATTAAATAAATGGAACGTAATATATATTTATAATGATTATAATCTAAATGATCATAGTACACTCTTCACCCATCTAAAATAATGAGAGATGTGGAACTCATTATATCCTCAAAAATTGAATATTTCAATTACTTTTAACCACGTATACTCAAATCCCAATTACAAATGAATTTCCCTATTATTATTAAACATAAATATACATTAATTTGTTTACATAAAGGTGTAATTTGATGAATCTAACATTTTCATGGGAGGTGAAACCCAATGAATGTATTTTTTAAGAGTCACAACACACAATTGTACTTTTCAATTGGCAGTGAAAACAGTTATAGTTATAAAATTGAAATAAATATGAAGAATAAAATGCATAGAACTAGATGATAGATTTACAGTCAAGGTGTTGGGGAATTTAGTAGATCTCCATAAAAAATGATCAAATAACTTTAATTTTTGTTAGAGTAGTTGTTTATCACCAAATTATGTATATCTTTTATAATACAAGAATATCCATGTCCTCATATTTCATTATTTCTATATTGAATTCTGAATATATATTAGTTTTATGAAACATTGAATTAAAGAAATATTCTTATTTAATTTTGACTTTCCCAATTCTAAATGTTACTGCATCATTAAATGTTCATGAGAAACATAACCATGTATATCAAATTTAAAATATGTAAAATGAAAAACATGTGTTAAAGTTGAGAAAAATATATTGTAATATATTAACAATAAAAAAATAATAATAATCCAAATTAATCACTATTAAAATACTAGGATAAATTACATGTGACAAAATATTCATAATAAAATTATATTTAAACTGGAATTTACATTTTTTTGAGAAACCGTAGAAAAATATCAACTACGTGATGATAATTTAATCTAAAAATATATTCCAAATAAAATTCATGTGTATTAAAAAAATAATATTTATTTTTGGAACAATAAAACCAATATAGATAATTGAAATAGAAATTTGGTAAATCAAAAAATAGATGTATTAATAACTAATATAATGTTTTGAGAAAAAAATGAGAAATAAATAATGTGATCCTAGATATGTCATATGATTGAATTTCCACATTTTAAAATTTCACTATATGGTCACATAATATTTATTGAAACTGATAAATTTTTTTATCATCTGGTCACTTTATTTTTATTAATGTGGTCACATCATTTTTTTCACCCAGTTAGTTCATTTTGGTTCATGTGGTTACCTATAATGTTTTAAATTTTCTCTCACTATCACATAAGTCAAGATTACTCCAAGAATTTTCCATTTTTTCACTCCTGGTCACATCACTAATGGTTTCTTCTATAAATTGTCAAATTTTCACACCTATTCAAATACAAGGCCACTTCTTGATTTAGCTTATTTATTTAAGAATAATATTGAAAAAATAAAAATGAAATAAAAACATTCATTTTTATGTTATTTGATTTATTTCAATTAAAAAATTATAATAAATTAGATCAATGTTACAATTTAACATTATCGCAAATTTTTTACAATTGTAATATAAATTTCAACAGAAATATTTCTCCCTCATTTTTATATTGATCTAAAATATTTATGGTTTAAAAATTCATCCCTTAGGTTAAATATATTTTAATTTAAAACAAACTACATATATAAATGATAACATAGAACAAAGATCCACCATAATTACTATTGGGAAAGAAAATATTGATAAATTTTATAACAACCATATAATTTGGCTTACCTAAAATTTATACATTTGAAAATAGTATGTGAATAAATAATGTAATTATATGTTTTAAATTAATTAATTAATGATTAAAAATTAATTATATAAGAACATAATATTTATATACATGAATTTTTGACAACAAGTAAAAACAGATTCAATATTCACATTATACAAATTGAACAAATTTATTGTTTTATCTCAAAATAAAAGTCCAATGGAATTAATATATAATGTAATATTAAATTCCTACCAATCAACGTTGGAAAATAAATGAATAAAAAATATCTAAATCTTTTGGTTTAATATGTATATTAAATAATCAGTTTTCTAAATAATTTAATTCTAGATTTATTTTTCCTTTATAAACATGATCTATAAGAAATTTATATTTATCATCAATGTTATTTGTAATAGAATGATGTAATTTTTTTACTAATATTAATATTAAAACTATGAACATAGAAAATTAGAATAATAAGAAAATAGAAACCAAAATCAGAATGTGTATAATTAATCATTAATGATTGAGTAAAAAAGTGGTAGCATCTATATATTTATATTTTTCTTTTAAAATATCCCTAGAATATCAATTCTTTGAATACAATGAAAAAAAAAAAGAAAAATCATGTAAAAGATGGACACATGAAGTTATTTTCTTATCTGTCATGTATCCACCAATAGCTGATTCACATAATATTGTAAAGTAAAAAAATTAGTATCATTGAATAATCAAAGATTAAAAGAACCATTAACAAATATAATGTTTCAATTAAAATTTTCAATTTGACTTTCTTTAGGGGAACATTGAAATCTAAAAAAAATGTTAACAAAAAAATATAAAATTATATATAGAATAAATTATTTATAATAGTCATAAAATCATTATTAAAAATAAACAAACATTAAAATATTTTTTATATTTAAGTAAATATAATTTTCATGTATTATTGATGGGATTATTTCCACTTTTAGAAAAAAAAATTAACATAATAAAATAACCTTATCTTTAGAAAAAATGGATTGATTGAGAAAAATAACATTATTTATTTTAAATATTTATAAATCAATGATGAATTTCTATTCCCCCATCATAATCTATACAAATTATGATGAAATCAATTTAGAAAAATTAATTAAAAAGTGTTTCATTTGAAGATACAAAAATAATATCATCAACATAAATATTCACAATCAACATGTGATTATAATATTTTATAAGATACATAGTTGGATAAGACATTCAATTTTAAAAAAAAAATTCAAAATTATACTACTGAACATTTAATACCATGATTTAAGAGAATGTATCAATCCCTACAACTACTTATAAATGTTGAAAAAATGATCAAAATTTGATTCATTTTCAATACCCTAAGGATGTTTAACATATACTTATTTTTGAAATAAAATCTTTTAGAATAGTTGTTTTTAAATCCATTTGAAATATTATTAATCCATGAATATAATCGTAAGATAAAAATATAAAATTTTAATCTAACCTAGAAACAAGCATATAAATTTCAACAAAAATAAATTCCTTCTATATATGAATATCCCTGATCTTCTAATCTTGATTATTTTTTGCTATATTTCTACATTAATCATGTTTTTTCTAATGATCCATTTTACTAGAAACATGAGAATAATTTGATAGAATAACTATATTATATACATACATTATATTTAAATTATTCAATTCATCAATCATAGCTCAGATCCATTTAAAATAATTTAAAACCGCATCAAAATTAATTTCTACAAAATCAGAAATAAAAGAATCATAAATAAAAATATTCATAAATTATTTTGTATTTTTATCAATTCATTCAAAATTATGAATCGAATTTACAATTATATTATCTATATGGTTTTTAAATATTTTTTAATGAATATTTTCTATATTTGAAACTATAATTTTCCCACTCAGTATATGGATTTTTATATTATAATACCTAAAAATTCTAATGGAGGAACATTTTATTTGATAGAATTTATGACACACAACACCGAGTATGTAATGGAATATAATACTCTGAGTATTTTTAATATTTGAAATATTTTTAAATAAATTTGAAATATTGTATTTCTGGAAATTAACATGACACTGAGTTATTGTGTGACTCATGAAATAATGAGTTTTTTCAAGTCATTATATTACATAAAATAATGGGTTTTATCGAACAATAATGTATTAAGAAAAATATATTATTTAATAGTAAAATAAATAAGCTATAATTAAATTAGAAATTATGAATATGATTAATTAAAATATTAAAATATATGGTTTATACAACTAATTAATAGGATTAAAACTAATTATAAATACATATAAGAACCAGTTAAAAATAATTGGAATATTTTAGAGAAAACTTTTTTTATGACCAGAAAATTGGTTTATTCTAACAAATTAAATGAATTGAAATTGGTGAATTATATTAATGTAATATATATATATATATATAAACATTATATTAAATCAAATATTACTTATATTCATCTAATATATTTGATAATCTTGAGATCCTAATATTTTGCAAAAAACCTGAAATTTTTATAAAGGTACTTTTACTTTCTTTTATTGGAGAACCTATATTAAATCCATTTTTTCACATTTACTAATATTTTATTTAAATATGAACTTAATATTTTAAATAGAAACATAATATTTATAGCTTTAATTTTTGGTATTTTTAGTGAAGTTTCCTTTTTTAATGAATAGTTAAAAATAATGAATTTTAACTTAAAACTGCTTTTTAATCTAATTTATTTATAAAATTAAATTAAAATTAAAGCTTTATTTAAACATTAATTATATTTTTTTCTTATTTATTTCAATTTAGTTAATTTTAACTAATTGAAAATTAAAATTGGATATAAAGACCTAGTAAACTTTGATCATTTTTATTTTGAAAACATGCATGGTCATCTTATCTACTGGATTAATTAAAAATTAATTTCTTTCACATATGTGTTTGGAATTTGGAAAAATATATTCCACTTTTTAATAAGAATAATTTCTAATTTCTAATATGTTCAACATTGTTTTTCACAAAAAATACTGTGAATTTGATTAAAATTAAGTACAATGAATAAGGTGAAATTAAGCTTCACAAGGGAATAATCATTAAATATAATGGATAAAATGACCTATAAAATTTTCTAAAAGAACTTATTTGACCATATTTCAACCCTATGCTCCCATTTATCTAATTTAAAGCATTATTGGATCCACCTAACATGGAATCTCATGGGTGGAATTCTATTTCCATAAATTATAAGAGTGAAACTACTTCTCTCCAATAAAAAGGCACTATATCCTCCAACATCCTCAAACCTATAAATCCACTCGAGTTAAAATTTATCTTCCAAAATTTATCCTCAAAATACATACCCTTAATGTTGAATCCTCTCCTTGTGATGAATACCATCCATGAAATCTCTTTGGTGGAAACCAAAATTAGTCACCCAAAGAAGAGGTAACATCTTTCCTCAAGATCTTTAGTATTATTTTCATTATCCACCCAAGAAAATAATATTAATCAATAATTATAAAAAATAGTATCCTAAATATACTAGGATTTATTTATTTTAATGGATTGACCTTAAATTACACACACTTCCATATAATGGTTAACAAAATTATTATTCCAGTGCATAGTAAACCACCACATCACGATGTGAAGTTGATCTCTTTTCATTTATCACGTATAATAATAGAAAATATTATTGAAAATATTAATAAATATGTTATATCTTATTTTTGTATTGTATTTATAATTATTTATTTATTTTATAAAATACACCTTCATGTGTTCCGTTTGGTGTAAATACAATCATAGAGTTTGTGGAAATGTTGTCTACTGCCCTCTCAAAGCAATGTAACTCATTCACAGTATACATTGAACATATAAATGAAAGTTTTAAAAAATATATGTAACATATATGAATTTTATATAATAATATAATTAAAATATACACATATATAATTTAATAATAATTAAAAGTCACAATAGAATTGAATATTTCATTGATATGTATGTATTGCCCATAGTCTCAAAAAATGGTCCATTTCATTTATTTTGTCAAAATATTATCAATTATTATATATAAATATATAATGATTATATATAATATTTAAATCATTTTTGAAATTATGTTTATGATGAAATTATGGTCTTATTAAAAATAAAAATAATAAAAAAAGATAAAACATGCTCTACAAATTAAAGAATTAACACTCAAAATTGTAAATAAAATGAATGATTTTTATCAAATGGGTAATAAGATAATTCATGAAGATAATATATGATATTATAAATATTAATATGGGTTTTAATAATGTATTAACACTCTTAAAACACATATAGAGAAATTTAAATGAAATTCACCAAAAATATAATGCAAGGTAAAAGATTTTCATCTCTTTTTTTACATATTTGAAGTAAATATCATATTACCACCTACTTTATTAGTGTGGTGTATATAATAATTATTTTGATATATTATATCATGAATAATTTTATATTAATATAATTTTAAAATTTCATTTAATTTTATTCCTTTATGTGGCTTATGATTTAAAAAATTTCAATGTAGTATAAGATACTTTGGAATGTTTAATGATTATTTTTTCTCAACAATAATTTTAATGATATTTAATTTTCATTTAAATAAATTATTTTAATGTTTTTCAATAAACCCTATATTTTTAATATTATATACATATTCAATTCTTATTCACTTATTAGTACCATTTTTTCACTTTTTTCACAAAATTATTTACAATATGTGTTCAAGAAATCCCGATCTAATTTCTCTCTTTAGTAGGATAAAATATTTTCTTATAAAAAAATTTCTTTCTAAAAATGTTTTCAAAAATGTTTTTATTCTTTCCAAAAATGTTTATTAAATAATTTTTTACCATTTTTTGTCTTTAAACAATTTTTTTATGAATTTTGTTGTATCTTTCTGAATACAACATTTTTATAAACTTTTTACCATGAAAAAGTAATTTTTTCTTACTTCATAAAACATTTATTGATTTAATTTCAATAATTTATTTGATGCATCATTTTCAGGTTTAAATGGATAGATTTTTATTGAATTTTTTTTCAAAAGTTATATTCAAAGAAAACATTGATAAAAAGTTGTTCCAAACAAAAGGATATTATCCTCAACAATGTTTTTATCATATCTTCTTTTAGTATTTATATTAATCAATTACAACAACCCATTAGTTCTACTCTACTTGGAATATAATATATTGATTTCATACTTATTCTTACTCAAGATGGATAATTATTTATTTGGACAAGGATAATATTCAAATTCACATTCTTGATTAATTTTATTCCCATTGAAATATTAAATTTCTATGATCATTTGGCATTGAATTCCCCCTAAATGTTTAGGTCATTTTTGATGGATATATTTTTTACTGATCAATATACCATTTTTCTTATAGTGTTTACCTGGAAATTTATTTTATTAATTTAGAAAATATTGATAAAATGGTATCCTTCATTTAATATTGATACTTGATAACTAATTTTTATTTATTCGATAATAAGATTTATTGGGACAAGAAATATATGGGTTGTAGACCATCTTTAGTAAAACCTAAGAGTTGGGGACTGGTTAATACAAGACAGTCGCTATATCAAAAGTCCCATGATATGAAATTTCTTTGAGAAAAACCTTTCTAAATTTCATCCATGAAGAATAGATGGGTTTATACACATATAAATAATCATATTTAAGGATATAACTTGATATTGTAATGGTTCAAGTTCCAAATACATGAAATCAAATAATAAATCATTGCCTTTATTTTTATTTAGTATTTATTATCCATTATATTTTTTATCAACATATTTATGGATGATTTTCATTCACATTTAATTGATTAAATTTCATGTTATTTAGTTTCATAACATTCCACACAATTTAATTATGGTGTGGAGAATGTAATTCTCTAATAATCTAAAGTCAAAACATTTTAATCCATAGCGTGGTTGACATGCAACACCTAGTACACATGGGAATATAATATCCTAAGATTTTATAATATATTTAATATTTTATATAAATTAAATATATTTTATAGCTTGAAACTAATATGAAACTATGTTATCTCACTTAAAATGGAATTATGATTTTCTTCAATGGATTTCCTAACACGCAAGACTGAGTTTAATAGAACAACAATATATTTTTAAAATATTATTATATAAAATAACCAAACTCTTAATTTAAGGGTTTTGGATAGGATTAACTAAATTCAGATAATATATTGTTTACCAAAATATTAATCAAATTCATTTATTATAGGGTAATTAGGAATGAATATAAAAACCAATGGTAAATTAAGGGAATATTTTATAGAATGGTATTTCAATGCTTACAAAGGTGTTTTATCCTAACAAATTAAATGAATTATAATTATTGAATTATAATAGTGTAATATATTTATTATAAATTCTATGAAATATTTTTTATATTAATAAAATAAATATTATAAGAACATGATAAGATAAAACCCAATATTTTATATAAAACCCAATATTTTTATAATGTCACTTTTACTAATTTTAAAGGGAAAATATTTGTAATCAAAATTTTTGAACATTTTTAAATATTACATGTAAAAAAATTATATTTGATATATAAACATAAAATTAGTTTACAGTGAATTTTTTGTATTTTTCTATGAAGTTTCATTTTTTAAATGAATAATGAAAAATACTGAATAGTAATTCAAGAATTATTTTTCTTATAATTAATATATAAATATAAATAATATTTTAAATATTTTTATATGTTTTATTAGGTCAAATTATTATCAATTAATCAAATTAAGGATAATGGAATCAATTTCCCTTAGAAATTGAATATAAAAACATAGCATATCTTTCAGACTTTTTTATTTTATGTACCCGCATTGTTGTCCCATCTACAGGATGAAATTTAAATCAATTTCTACCATTTACATGATTGGAATTTGGAAAAATATATTCAATTTATTTTTTCATATCCATTTGTAATGTATAATATGGTGAAATTAGTTTTTGACAGAAATTATTAGTGAATGTGATTAAAATTATACGGTAAAGGAGAAATAAAGCTTATTAAGGGATTAAAATATAATCTTAAAGGAAAAATGTTATAAAAACATGTCCAAAAGTCATTTTATGGTCATATATTGAACATATACTCCATTTTATTGAATTTTTTATATTATTGGATCTACCTTTAATGCGAAATAAGTGGATGGAATTCCCTTTTTGAAAAATTCCAAGAGTTCTACTCCTCCATTATAAAAAGGCCTCCCCTCCCCACGCTTCATCACACCACTCAATCATTTATGAATTGAAAAAAATAATCCCAAATAGATCATAAAAATCCATACAATAATCATATAATCCTCCATTTTTTATTTAATACATCCAAGGAATCCCTTTTGTAAAAACAATAATAAGCTACCCCAATGAAAGATAACATTATGCCTCAAGATATTAATATTTATTCCCATTCTCCACTACTAAACTATTCTTATTAAAATATTATATAACAATAGTAGTATGAAAAATATATTTATATTTTTTTATTTAAACTTTTCTACAAACTCTTACAAACACATCCATATAGTGGGTAATGAACTTACCATTTACATGTATGATGAATTACCGCCTCACGAAACGAAGTTGTTTGTTTTTCCATTACCAACTTCATGATTAGGAATTATTATGGAAAATAAATATATATATTTTATATATTATATTAATATTATATTTATACTTATTTAATTATTTTATGACCCAAACCTTTATGAACAACATTTTTGGGAATATGACGACATCATTTATGGAAGTGTGAAATACCACCCTGTAAATGTGATGTAATTCATTCACACTGCACCTTGAATGTATAAAATATATTTTTAATAAATACATATAAAATATATGAAATATATATAATAATGGAATTATAACATACTTATAAACAATTTTTATTTCATTCTTTTTATATGACATACAAATGGGTGTATTTTTCATGCTTATGTATAACCCACCATCTCAATGAACAGGGAATTTCATTTCTTATATCCTAATATTATAGATAATAATATAAATATATATATATATAATTAATTAATTTATATAATTAAATAATGGTTTAAAAACATTGTATGATTAAATAATTATAGATATAATTATACGTACAAGTAACAAGTCAAACCATACATGATTGACTAGGTAATTAACAACCAAAATAGTGAAATTAATGAAAGATTGTTATAAAATGGGTAATAAGATATTATAAACATGAATATAGTTTCAAAATAATTTAGTAACACTGTTAAAACAATTATAAAAAATGTTGAATTATGTTCACTCAAAAATTAAACAAAAGGTAATACATTTCATCACAATTTACATTCCATTGAGACATATTTATGGTTAAGAACCTTCTTTATTTTATATGGTTCATATACTTCTCATTGACATGTAATATCATGAATATCCTTATTATCAGGATATTATAATTTTTATTAAATTTTATTCCATCATGTATATTATAATTAAAATGTTTAAAGGTGTTATGGTAAACATTTTATTGGTTAATGATTATTATCCTCAAGAAATTTTTTAAGGATTTTATTTTCTATCTCACTTCCTTATGTAATTGTTAACTTTCACTTGAAATAATAATTTTGTTGTTGTGTAACTAATTTCATATATATGGTGTAAATATTTCCAATTTAACATGTAATATCATGTTTCATCCATTATTTAGGGTATTATTAGTTCCAATTTTAATTATTTAATATAAGTGGATTTTTAATGAAAAAAACCAGGTGGAAAATAATTTCATAATGTAATTTATTTTCATTAAGTTATATTACTTCCTCAATATCATTAATATTCTATGATTATGAGTATATAGACCTTGAATAATTATTTATGTATTTTAAATTCTATATGGGATTTAATGTTTATAAAAATAATCTAATCATTGATTGAATCTCACTCCAACATTATAATCTTCTCAAGGGTTTACATTAAAATCACTTTTTGTTCGACATTTATTGCACTTGAATTTTCATCAGATGAATTTTTCTGATCCTTTTCCAATAATCCATTTATCTTTCATCTCTTATTTTTATTCATGTCCTTTATAATGTTTTATTAGTATTTTCCACTCATTGGTACTCAAAATGTGTTAGAAAATGGTTCTAAGAAAACAAGACATCATTTCACTCATTAGTTATAGAACAAGATTTCTTATCAAAACCATGTTTGGTTAAAATGTTTTCAATTTTTTTTAACTATTAAGAAATTATTTTTAAGGAAATTTTGAAAGATTTTTTCTTGTACCAATTCTTTCATAGGAATGTTCTTGCCACTTTCTGAACAAGGAATTTTTCAATTTGTTTTACATTAAAAAGGAATATTCTATTTATCTCGTATGACATGTTCATATTTACCGACCAACATTTTATTAAAGCTTCATTTTAATTTTAAAAATATTACTTATAAATAAAATGTTGTCAAATTTGATTTTTTAACGAAATTTTATTCAAAAAAAGTTCATAAAAAATGATATTTTCTGCAATAATGTTAATAAAAGATATTTTAGTCTCCTTGAAATATTTAATTTCCTATGTTCATTTGACATTGTTTTTCCCCAAAATATTTATATCATTATTTTGGATATGATAATTTCATGAACCATATACCATTTTTCATGTGGTTTTTACTTTGAAAGCTCTATTTTTATTTTTATTTTGAAATAAATATTCTTTATTCAATTTGTAGATTTTATATGTAATATTGTTTATTCAATATGAGGAATTATTCAGACATGAAAGATAAGGATTGGGTCCATTTAAGATAAGAAATAGGGGTTGAAAAATAATTAATAAGATCCCCTCAATGCATCAGTAGTATCATGATATGAAATTATTTGGTGATAACCCTTCACATTTGTTTCCAAGTTGAATAATTGAGTTTGTCTCAATAGATTTAAACTATCAAAAACGTTAAAATAGTACATGTTTTAGATAAATGATATCCAATAATTAAGCATTTCATTTGTTTTGATTCATTATTTATTACCCCTGATATTTGTCTTCAACAATTATATAGATTATTTAATTTAAAATTCATTTATTAAATTGTGTCGCATTCAGTTTCTTACCACTCCATATTGATTTGTCGATACCTTGTTATTTGAATGGAATATGATTCCAGTTTTTACCATTACACATTTTTATTCATTTATTAGTTTATTGATTACATGGTATGTGAGATAAATTATTTAATATACCATAAGTATTATTCTCATTGATTCATTATTTCTTCCACTATACTTTATACTTACTAACAATTTGAGCTCACCCTTATAATCACAACATTGTTTTATTCTAATAAATTAAAATAAATAAAATAAGTCAATGATATTAATTAAATATATATATATATATATATTATTTTATAATATATATTTTATATCCATTAAATATATATTATAATCATATGATAAGGATAACCAATTATTTCATATAAAAACCTATATTTTTATAGAGGAACTTTTATCACCTTTTCTTAGAGAAACTATTTAAAATCCAATTATTCGAAATTTTATAAATATTACGTGTTAAAATAGCATTAATCTTTTAATAAAAACCTAAAAAATAGGTTAAGGTGATTTTTTACTTCTGATCTTTGAATTTTTATTTTTAATCAATAATGACAAAATAATAAATTTTAATTAAAAATACCTTTTCATATAAGATATTTATAAAGTTAAATTATAATTTAAATTTGTTTTAATTTACAATTTGAGATATTTTTTAACAATTAATACAATTTATGTCTTTGGAACCAATTTCTCTGTGAAATTGAATATGAAAACACAAAACACTTTTGTATATTTTTACTTTAAAAACCTATATTATCATACCGTCTATGGGATTAAATTTAAATTAACTTCCACTGCACATGTTATTGGAATTTATAAAAATTGACTCCATATTTTGTATCATAATAATTTATAATGTCTAATAAGTTCAACATCATATTTTCCTAAATTATTATTTAATATAATTGAAATTAATTACAGTGATTAAGGTGAAATTAAGCATAAAAAGGACTAAACCTTAAAATTATAGTCCCAATTAACCTAGAAACATAACCAAAATCCATTATATGGTCATATTTCTACCCTATCATCACACTGATATAATTTGGTACATTATTGGATCCACATTGAATAGGTAAAACATGGTTCAAATTCCATTTTCCAAAAAATACAATAATACCCCTCCCCTACTATAAATTTCACTCAAGCCTCCCACTCTTCACTCCTATCAGAGATCATTGGATCGAAAAATATCTACCCAAAAATTTCATAAACTTCCCCTCTGTCAACCAATATGACACACCTTGGTTATAAGTCCTTCCAAGGATGCACTTTGGTAAAAAACCAATAATGTTACATGATTAAGAGGTAATCCTTCCTTAATAACATTAAATTTATCTCTTTCTAAAATATTAAAATTATTATTATTCCATTTTTATATTAAAAAAATATACAAAATATATTTATATGTTTTTATATAATTTTTTAACTAAACTAACACACACATCCATCTAATGGATAAACAAATTATCATTTCTGTCTACAGTGAACTACCTCCCCGCGAAATGATGTTGTTTATTTTTCAATTACCACCTTGCATGGTTCTAAATTATTAGGGAAACTCTATTTATATATGTATTATAATATATTTATAATTTATTTATACCTATTTTACTCTTTTAAAACTTATACCCTTATACTATCCATTATGTGTGTATATGATAACATCATTTGTGGAATTTTGTACTAACACTTAATCAAAGTGATATTATTAGTTAATTCTATATACTAAATTTAGACAGGATGGATTAATAATAAAGTTAAAAATATAGTACATAGACATGATAATATAATTATAATATACATTTATATCACATTCTTTACATTATTTTAATACGATAATGATATGAAAGTGGCGTTCATTCTTACATACGACTTACTGTCTCTATGAATGGTCAATTTCATTTCGTATCTCCAAATATTATATATTATCCTAAATTCATAGATATTGAATTTATATTATATTTACTAGAAATAAATTATGTAGATGATTAATCCATGAAATAATTAATTTGAATTACAAGCTACAAGAAAAATCATACTAAACAAACCAGGAAATCAACACATAAAATAGTGAAAATATTGAATAATTGTTATCAAATGGGTAATAAGATATTATAAAATGATAATAAATGATATTATATATATGAATATGTTTATTTATTAATTGAGTAACACTATTTAAACCCTTATAGATGAATTTATTTGTCTTTCACCTGAAAGGAAATGCAAGGTAATGGATTTCCATCTCACTTCTTTCATTTATGATATAAATATCACATTCACCATTTACTTATTTTGTGTGGTGTATCTAAAACCCTTTTTATAAATTATTTATTTTTTACTTTTATCATCATAGAATATAAAACATTCATTAAATGTTATTAATTCTTGAGGAATATGGTATAAAATTATTAAAAGTGGTTTGGGAAACAGTGGATCGTTTAAAGATTATTTTCTCAAAGAATAAATCTACTGATCATTCATTTAAATTCATAGAAATTTTTTAAACATAGTGTAATAAAAACTTGAATTTTTCCCCTTTGGTAAATAATGAAATTTTTTGTTTTTTATTTCTGTTTCCCACACTTTGATGCAATAAATATCTAATAAAATGTTTTCAAGAAAACATGAATTCATTTTTCTATTAAGTCAAAGATCCATTTTTCATCTGTGAACCAATTTTTCAAAAAAAGTTTTAAAAACTGTTTTATCCATTGAAAATTGATTTTTAAATATCATTTTTAAGCTTTTTGTCTTTTAATAATGTTTTCAATGTAATATTTTGACACATCCCAAACAAGGAATTTTTATCATATTTTTACCATAAAAAGGAATATATTTACCTCATATGTAATCTATGTATTAACCCATTGTCATTTCCTTAGAGCTTTCATTTCATGTTTAAAAGATTATTTTTTAAAATAAATTTTCCAAAATTTATTTTCAATGGAATAGTTTTTTGAATGGGGTTTCAAAAAAAGGATATTCCCCTCAAGAATATTTTTAAAATATTTTTTATAGTATTTATATCGATCAACAATAGAAAAACATTATTTTTACTCCACTTCAAATATGCTGTGTTGCTACCATCTTTAAAATTCATATATATGGTTTATGATTGACTTGTGTAAATATTTTATACACATTCACTTCCTTGATTCCTTTTAGTACCCTTGAAATATTCATTTTCCTTTAACCATTAGACTTTGAATTTCCCTTAAATAACTATATCATTTTTCATGGATATGATCATTTACAAAACCATATACCATTTTCATTAGGATTTTTCATTGAATGTTATTTGATTATTTAGGGAAATGTTGATAAATCTACATCCTTTATTCAATAAAGAAAATTGATAAGTCATATTTTAATTCTATATAAGGAATTCTTGAGATATGAAAAACCTAGGATGGTGACCATTTAAGAAAATCCTTATAGGATGGGGAATTGTTAATGATATCCCATTGATGCATCGATTTTCTCATGAGATGAAAATATTTGGTGTCTAACCTTTTGAGTGTGTTTCCATGAAGAATATATGGGTATCTACTAATATATTTATTCTATATTAGAATTTAAAATGGTTCATGTTCTACATACATGACATCTAATAATAAATAAGTAACTTCATTTTGATTCAATATTTATTATCCCTAGGGTTTTACATTGACATATCTAGGATGTATTATATTTTTTTTCATTTCATAAATCGCATGTGTTTTATTTTTCTACCATTACTTATTGAATTTTCCATATCTATTTTTTAAAGGCATGTGTTTCCAGTTAATTTCATTCAATATTATTTTTGCGCTTCTTAGTTTGTTCATCACATGGTATGTACACTTAGTTACTTATGATATAATAATTATTATTCTCATTGATTCATTAATAATTAATTTATAATTCAATATTCTTTAACACCCTCCAGAAAATTCGAAAGATGTCTAAACCACTTTCCGTGTTAAAAAATGGGGATACCCTCATTGATAACAGGAAAGACCTTATGGAGCACATCATCCCTTACTACAAGAATCCTTTCAATGGACCAAATACCAATACTCTTCCTTTGGATGGTGTGATTCCAATACTTGTTAATCATGAGGAGAACTCTATTCTCACTACTATCCCTCTTGAACCAAAAATCAAGGAGGCAATTTTTTGTCTCAAACATGAAAGCTCTCCGGACCCAGATGGCTTTGGTAACTTGATATTTCATCATTTTTGGGATATTATTTATGTTGATGTGTGTAGGATTGTTACTCATTTTTTCGAAGGATGGCCACTACCTCGGGGTTTGAATGCTCATTTTCTTGCCCTCATCCCGAAAGTGGAAAATGCGAATAAAATTCACTTATTCAGACATGTTTCTATGGTAAGCATTGTATACAAGATTATTTTCAAAATCCTTGCTAGTAGACTTCTATGCATTGCTTTCAAGATTGTGTCTGTTAATCAGTTTTGCTTCATCAAAGGGAGATCGATCCAGGATTTCTTTATTACTGCTTCAGAATGTGTGAACTTTCTCAAAAGTCCTAACAGAGGTGGAAAAATTTATCTCAAGCTGGACATCAAGAAGGCATTTGACACAATGGATTGGGGATTTATATGCAAGAATATTTCAATTTATGGGTTTAATGATGTATCTATCAAATGGGTCAAGTCTATTTTCTACTCGGTTCACATTTCTATCCTAATTAATGGAGCTCCTGAAGGTTACTTTGATTGCTCAAGGGGTGTTAGGTAGGGTGACCCTCTTTCAGCGATCATTTTCTCTATTGTAGAGTATTATCTTAGTAGATTCCTCTCTATCATGGCTGGAAATGGGAAGCTGAAGACTATTCATGCTGGAAGAGGGCTGGTAGCCCCATCTCACCTTCTGTATACTGATGACATTATTATCTTCACTCAAAGAGACATGGAAAATAATAAGAACATTAAGAGAGTCCTTTTGCAATATGAGATGGTTTCAGGTCAGGTGATTAGCTGGAGAAAATCCTTTGTTTACTTTGGAAGAAACTTCTCCTCTACCAGGAAGAATGATGTTATCAGAGAGCCGGGAATTCCTGAAGGAGCTCTCCTATTAATTTATTTGGGGGTTCCTATTTTTCGGGGGAGAACAAAATAATGATATTTCTCTAGCATTGTTGGCAGGATTTGTAGACAACTATCCTCCTAGAAGGGGATTTCTCTCTCTATGGCTAGTAGAGTATGTCTTGTGAAGTCCGTCATCATTTCAAAATTTGTTTATTCTTTCATGGTCTACAAGTGGCCTCTTTCTTTACTCAAGAACATCAACACCTCCATCATAAACTTCATTTGGAGGGGAAGTATCTCTGAAAGAAAGCTTTCCACAATTTCTTGGAGCTCAGTATGTAAACCATATGAAAATGGGGGTCTGAGCATTAAAAACCTGACATACATCAATGATTCCCTGCAAGATGGTTTTATCTGGAAGCTTGTCAACACTCAATCTGAGGCCTTATCCTTCCTTAGGGAAAGATTCATTCACAATTTAAAATATGACACGATTAATTATCTCAATTTATCTATCTAGCATGCTTTTAGGAACATTTTCTCCAGAATTGATGTTGATTCCCAGTGGATTGTTTCAAAGGAGTCCTCTTTACCTTTATGGAAATGAAAATAGACTAGAAGACACCTGGAAGACTTGGTTATTGACAATAATTCCAATTTGAATTTGGATATTTCAATCAAGGATCAATTGGGTTGTATGGAGGGTATTCTGAACCATATTATTTCTACTATGGGGAAGTATTCCTTCTCCTCCAGGGGGGGCCTTCTGGGCTTGGGAGGTAGCACCAAATTTCATACTCTCCTCAAAGGATTTTTACATGAATTCTATTGGAAATGATTCGGACTCTCAGTAGATGGGTAAGTTGAATAAGGGATTTTTGAAACTATCGCGTTCCACTTTTAATTGGAGACTAGAACACAGGAAACATCCCCCTGATGACTTTCTTCAAAGATGTATCATATCTCTCTACTCTAGATGTTCATTATGTCATAAACACAGAGAATACTTAGATCACCTCTTCCGTAGCTGTGTGGTTGCTTTTGCAATGTGGCAGGACGTCTCCAGCTTATTTGAAGTGCCACTGCCTCAGGACAACTCAATCATGGACTTCATGAGAACCTGGCCTTTGATTAATTTATCTCAAAAACTCAGGTATCTATTAATATCAGCTGCAGAAGAATTACTTAGAATTATATGGAAATCTAGAAACAAGGCCATTCATTAGCAGCAGAAATTCAGCACTGGTACTGCAATTTCTGGGTTGCTCGCTACTATCCGTGAGGTTTTTATGCTGAGAACCTGCTTCTGTGATAATTCCTGCCATGATCTCTCTGTTCTGAAGAGGCTGGGAGTCTGGGGTAACTTCCCTCCACCTCATGGCATGATTGAAGTGCTTTGGCGACCTCCCTTCCAAATTTGGATCAAGATCAACACGGATGGAGCCTCGTGAGGTAACCCGGGTAACTCTGGATTTGGGGAGGTTTTCCAGGATCATACAGGGTGTGTTGTTAGTTGAATTTATGGCTCGTGTGGCTTCTTCACTGCTCTTGAAGTAGAGATGACAGCTGTTATTGAATCAGTTGAGTAAGCTGGGAGAAGGGGTGGGACAAACTATGGGTTGAATGTGATTCCATACAAGTGGTGATTACTATTAGGACAGGTGCTCTTCATCTTTATTGGAAGCTGACCAGTAAATGGTCAAGTTGCTTGGATCTTCTCTAATCTAATCAGAACATTGTTAAACAAGTCTATAGAGAAGCAAATGCGGTGGCTGATGGTCTTGCGAACAAAGGTGTGAATAGATCTGGTTTTCATTGGGAGGATCAAGCTCCGGGTGATCTCCGTTCCTTTCTAAGGAAGGATCAATGTAAGGAACCTACTTTTAGACTGGTGTAAGTGATTTTTTCTGATAATTAAAGGGGCCTTTCTTTTCTGGGCAGGATCTCAGTCTTTAAAAAAAAAAGAATTATATCGAGATTGATATTAAAAAACACGCTAGATGGAATAAAGTTATCCTTAATAGAAAAAAATAATGGTGTAATTAGTGTATTAATTTTTAATATATGATTCATGAATTTATCTACTCTAAAAAGATTACTAATCTTCAATTAGATCATTTTTCTCAATTAATATAATTTATTTCATTTGAATAACATTCACATTGAAATTGAATATAAAAACATATCAATATTTTGAACTTGTTTACATTAAAAACCAAAATTATCTTCACCTTTGGGGGATAAAATTTAATTTAATCTACTAAAAATATGTTATTTAAATTTATGAAAACGGATTCAATATTTGGAATCAGAATAATTTAATATTTTTAATAAATTAATCATTGTTTTTTACCACAAAAATATTAGAGAATGTAATTATAATTAATTATAGTGATTAATGTTAAATTAAGATTAATAATGGATAAACCCTTAAACATAAGGGACCAAATGACCTATAAACACATCTAAATGCAATATTATGGTTATTTTAGATCTTATCCATCATAGGGTAAATTTTTTTCTTTTATTGGATCCAATTTCAATTAAAAAACTTGGGTGGAATTCACTTTTTCAATATTTTCAACACTACCTCCTCTCCTCTAATATAAAGAGGCCCTGAATTCTTCCACTTCTTCAAAACTCTAATTCCAATTCTAATAGACAATAATATAAAAAAATATACAAAAAATACTTCTAATCAACCTAGAAGACTAAATTGTTCATAGATACATCCATGTAATCCCTTTGGTGAAAACCAAGTTGAGTAGCCTGATTACGAGGTAACATCCTTCCACAGCCATTTAGTTTTATATATTTATAAAATATTTAAATTATTATAATTGCATAATTATATAATAAAATTAAAATCATAAATATACTTATATGTTGTTATATCATGGTTTTTACCTTCACTTACATAGAATTCTATCTATTGGGTAATGAATAAACAGTTTATGTGTACGGTGAACTACCGTGTCACAATACAATGTTTTCATTTTTTTTCTTTACCAATCCCATTGTTGTTCATTATTATGGGAAATCTATTTATATATTTAATATATTATATTTATAATATCATTATTTTTATTTAATTATTTTATAACACACACCATTATTCATTCTATTTTTTGTAAATATGATAACATTATTTGTGGATGTGTGGACCATGACCTCTTCAATGTAATGTTATTAGTTCATGCTATACATGGAATTTATAAAGGAATTGTTTAATAAAACTACATAACATACATGAAATATTTATAATAAAACAATTATAATATAATTATTTAACATTTTATCTTCAATCTATTAAAATGAAAATGAAATGAATGTAGAGATTATGCGTACGTACGACCAATCAACTCCATAAATGGTGGATTTCCTTTATTATATACAAATATAATATATTATTATAAATGATTAAATAATTAATATATATTATATTTATAAAAA
The DNA here is from genome assembly GCA_963277665.1 of Viscum album. Taxonomy (NCBI): domain Eukaryota; kingdom Viridiplantae; phylum Streptophyta; class Magnoliopsida; order Santalales; family Viscaceae; genus Viscum; species Viscum album. Next base: position 2,024,310,442 of record OY728127.1, read on the forward strand.
AATTTACATTCTAGAGAAATTTATACAATAATCTAATTAACATGAACAACAAGAAACAAGTTAAAACAAGCTTGACAAAATTTGAAATTAACAACTAAAATAGTGAAAATAATAAATTATTGTTATAAATTTGTTTATAAGATATTACAAAAAGATATAAAATTATATTATAAATATAAATATGGGTTTTCAACAAAACATTTACACTATTAGAACGTTTTTATAAGAATTTAAATGATGTTCACCAGAAAGGAAACAAAACATAAGGTATTTTCATCTCACATTTTATATCTGTGATAAAAATGCCATATTCAAAACATAATTATTATTTGGGTGTATATAATAATCATTTTTATATATTATATCATTTATCCTTTTATCTTTATTTAATATAAGACATTTATTTTATTTTATTTCTTCATGAGGCTTCTGACATAAAATATTTCAAAGTGGTATGAGACACTTTAGATAGTTTAAATATTGTTTTCCCCAAGAATAATTTTAATTATATTTAATTTATATTCATGGATATTATGTTACCGTTGATCTATAACCCATTTTATTTTCCCCACCATTGGTTTTTCATGATCATTTTCAATTATTTGTACCATTTTTCCAGTCATTGGTACTCAAAATGTAATTAGTGTATTCATTTATAATATAAGGCTTGTGTATATCTATATGGTTTACAATGAATTATAAACATTAATTAGATGTTTTATCCAAAATAATACAATCTATTTCATTGGAAGAAGTTTTACTTTCAAATTGAATATAAAAAAATAACAATCTTTTGAAATATTTTACTTTAGAAACTTGTATTGTTATCACCTCTATGAGATAAAATATAAATTAATTTCTGTCATTTCTGTTATTAGAATTTTTAAAAAAGAATTCCATATTTGTAATAATTATAATTTAAAATTTAAAATAAGGTAATGTTATTTTTTTCCAAAAATATTTATGAAAGTAATTAAAATTAATTACAACGAATAAGGTGAAATATATTTTAATAATGTACTAACCCTTCAAATGATAGGACCATATTACCTAGAAACTATTCCAAAATATATTTGATAGTCATATTTAGACCCTATCCTCTCTTTTATCTAATTTTTAATATTATTGGATCCAATTTAATTGGAAAAACTTTGGTGGATTTCCCTTTTCCAAAATTTACAAGAGATCCACTCCCCTCCATGATAAAAAGGAAATCAATCCTCCCTCTTATTCATACCTCACAAGATGATTTGGTTTGAGAAATATATTCCCAAATATCTCATCAAAATCACTATCCTAAAACTATAATCCTAACCTTATTCATATTTCCATCCAAGGAATATATTTTTCTGAAATGAAAATGAATTACCATTTTAAAAGGTAACATCCATCCTTAGGGTCTTTAGTATTATTTCCTTCGATACTCTTTCAGTTATCTTTATTAAATTCTTAAGTTTTTATATATTAATTAAAAATATAATTATACCATTTTATATCATTTGTTTTAAGTACACTTAATCATAATTCCATTTAATGGGTAATGAAAATATTATTTATGTGTACGGTGAACTAAAACATCATGAAACAAAGTTGTTCATTTTTCCTTAACCACCTCTCATAGTTGGGAAATTTGTTAGAAAATATATTTACATATGTTTTATATGATATTTTTAATTTTTTATACTCTTTATATTCTTTTATGACACATACCCATATACTTTGGATTTTTTTTGTAAATATGATAACATCCTTTGTGGAGGTATCGACTACTGCATCCTCAATGTGTTGTATTTCATTCACACAATACATGGAATATATAAAAGATATTTTTAAAAAACATATTTACTATATATGACATAGAAATGAAACTTAAATTATAATAAACATATATATCATTTTATTTTAATTATTTTATTATGATAATGTCATGATAGTAGCGTTTATGCATACGTTCGACCGAATGCTTCCATGAACGATGCATTTCATTTCATATATCCATATATTATATATTAAACTATATATATGTATAATAAATATATATTATATTTAAATAATTTTTTAATTTATAGATACTTTTAATCCTTGTTATAATAAATAATAACAACAAGTAACAAGTCAAAACATACTCGAAAAACTGGACAATTAACACACAAAATATTTTATATAACGAATGATTATTATGAAATGGGAAATTATATATTATCATAAGATAATATATTATATTATAAATAATAATATAGTTATTTTATAATCTAGTAACTCACTTAAAACCCTTATACTGGAATTTAAAGAACATTCACATAAATGAAAATGAAATGTAAGGGATTTTCATCTCACTTTTTACATCTTTCAAATAAATTTCATATTCACCCCATACTATTTGGTTTGGTGTATCTAATGAAGATTTTAAAATATTATATCATTAATAATTTTATCTTCATGGAATTTTAAACAACTATTTTCTATTCTTCATTCATGAGTCTTATTATTTAATATTTTTCAAAGTGGCATGAGACACTTTCATATGTTTAATGATTATTTTACTCAAGAACAATTTTAATGATATTTATTTTCCATTCAAGGAAACTAAATGACCATTTTTCAATAAAAACATTACCTTTTCCCTATTATTGTTATTCATGACCTTTTAATGTATCAGTACCATTTCTTCATTACTTGGTAGTCAAATGTTTTTAGAAAATATTTTCAAGAAAACATGACATCATTTATATCGTTAGTTGAAGAACATGTTTTCTTATAAAAACCGTCTTTTCTAAAATGGAATCCAAAATTTTTTCTAAAATTTGAAAAAAATAATTTTTATTTATAATTTTAACCTTTTTTATTTTAAAAATATTTTCAATGGAATCTTCTTATTTCTTTCTGAACAAATAATTTTTAAATTTTTGTTACTATGAAAAGAAAAATGATTCTTTACCCCGTAAGACAAGTACGGATTTACCCGTGGTAATTTATTTGAATATTAAATTACATTTTTGAAAGGATATTTTTTCAATAAAATGATTTCAATAGTTATTTTAAAATAATTTTGTTATATTTTTTTAAAAATTAAATGAAATTTATTCATGAATTTTTTTAGAATATATTTTTATAGTATTTATATTCATAAAAAAAACAGATTTTATTGTTACTCTAATTTGGATATATTGTATTGATCCCAACGATAATCATCCTTTGTGTGGTTTATGATTTATTTGTACAGGGATATTATTCATATTATCTTCCTTGATTACATTTATTTACATTGAAATATTCAATTTAATATGACCATCTAACATTTATTTTCACCTTAATATCAATATCATTTTCTTGGAAAGGATTATTTCATAAAATATATACCATATTACATATGGTGATTACTTAAAATGCAAATTGATTATTTCGATAAATATTTATAAATCTGTAAACATTATTAAATAATTATATTTGATATGGAATATCGTTTATTCTATAGAATGAATTTTTGGGACATGGAATATATGGGTTGGGGACCATTTAAGGTAAGTACTATTGGCTAGGTATAGATTAATGCAATCCCCTAACTGAATTACTAGTCTAATGAAATGAAATTATTTGGTAGAATCAATTAAATATTGTTTCTAAGTATTATATATAGTTTTCTACCCTTATAATTAATCTATCTTGAGGATAGATTATGACAGTACAATGGTTCATTTACTAGTTACATGATGTGTAATTGTTAATATTTTCCTTCAATTTGAATCATTTTTTAGTATCTATGAGATTTTTCATTAACATATCTATGGATTAATTTCATTTATAGTTCATTGATTAAATGGTCTTTTTTAGTGCCATATTGATTTGTCCTTATCAATTTATTTGAGTGATATGTTTTTTAGTTTCTTACTATGCCATATTGATTTTGTGTTAACTAGTTAGTTGACTGTAATTTGTTTCCAGTTATTACCTTTACTTATTTTTTAAGCACATCCATCTTAGTTTTTTTGATTACATGTCATGTTTTTTAGTTATTTACCATTCCATAATTATTATTCCCATTGATTAATTATTGTTATCACTATACATTAATATTACTAATGATTTTATCTCACCTTTAAGTTATTTACCATTCCCAATAATCCAATAGGCTTACTAATAATGATATTAAATGACATGCTAGATGGAATAAATTTTTCCTCGAAATAAAAAAAATTAATTATTTTATTAATTTGTACTACAAGATTCATGCAAGTAACTGGTTTACCATGACGACTAAAATGATCATCCCATCAGGGCTTGATTCCTTATAATCATGCCAATGTAATGGTAGTAGACACTAGCTTTAGGGACTAATTGGTTGGGTCACTATATTTGGTATCAAAAGATGATTAGTAGCATGCTTGGGAACTATATTTATGAAATAAATGATTAGAGAACACAAACCAACAGTATAAATTTTTATTAATATAGAGGAACAACATAGAATTTATGTAAATTATCGATTATATGGGTCTCTCTAGGAATCAATCCATGTTTGGATACTATATTTGGATGTGTTTCTAGAACAAATGTATATAGATGTCACAACTCTGAAAAGGTGAGTCAGGTATGACTCTACATAACATGGAACTTTAAAACGATCCTTACTATACACTTGGTCTGACACTCCCAATGGATATTCCTATGATAATTAGAATTTTAATTATGAACCATTATGATGGATTTTTATAATGAGTAAACTAGGGTAATCATATTGTGTTTTTTATAGATTAAAATGTGTCCTAATTTAGAAATATTGTAAATCATATTATGGATAAAACCATCAACAAAAAAGGAACTATGTGGATATAAATGGATTAATTTGTTATGTAATAGGGTTGTATTAAAAACATTAGGCTATTTAATAATTTAATTTCAAGGACGTCAATAAAATATATTTTGTAAATTATAGTAATTTTGTTTTATAATTGGAAATATTTTATGTCTGGTGACAAGTAATCATACCCAGTAAGACCATGAGACTTGAACCCATAATTTAAGGGTGATAAGGGTAACACTCTAACCATTTACTTACATAATGTGATGGTTAATATTTCATCATTTTTAGTAAAAAAAAGTACTAATAAATATTAATGATGAACTAGTAGTTTTTGTTTTTATAGTTAGAGATTAATTTATTAACATTATTGTACTTAGAGAATAATTTGAGACATATATAAAATACCCTTCACTCTTTTATGGGCCTTACGATATGTTAAGTTTTTATTTTAATGAATTAGGGATCAATGTTATTTTCTAGATACCCTTTTCTAATACAATGGATGAATTTGAATTTATTGGAGAACAACCAAATGAATGAATTTTTCATATGATTTTAAATCATATCTGGTATGAAAATTTACATATATTTATAGGCAGTAAAGGAATTACTCAACATTAGGAAATAGAAAAACAATTTTTTACAATTAACCAACTATTTTAAAGTCAACAGTGTTCTAAATCATTACATAATTATTGATTTGATTCCTCAATGTTCCATTGATCATTCAATTTTTTCGACTAATGACCTCAATAAATCCCTATAAATATTTATGATTTTCCTACATCTACATATCTATAATTTCCACTAATGTTATCTTACATGGATACATAGTTATATGTTATTCCATGTGAACATTGTACATCCCATTATCTGTTTTCTAGGTGATTTTTTAGAAACCAATCTCACAATGCAGGGTATCAAACATTTGAAATATCATTGAACCTATTGGAAAGACCTAGTTTATATTTTTATGAAGAAATTTAATTTAGGTGTAGAGAATGTAACCCCTTTAAAATATAAATTATGTAATTTTTTATTGGGAAGAGAGTATGACACGCATGATTATGTGCATATGAAAATAAAATATCCCATCTATTTATAATATATTCACTATTTATACATATATTAAATTTAATTTAATCATTAAATTCATGTGATATTGAGTTAGAATATGTTTCACACAACAAAAAGTTTCTTCAATGAGTTTCACTACACACAGGACGATGTTTAACTGAGAAACAATGTATTATTAAAATATTTTCATATAATATAATTTACTTAACATAGATATTAAATTAGAGGATCTGAATAGTATTAAATAACTTATGAAAATATAAGTTTTACACAAGGAATTATTTTGTTTCAAATTAATTTTAAATGAATACAATAACCAATTTAAAATAATATGAATATTCTATAGGAAACTACTTTTATGCTCACAATAATGTTTTATCTTAAAAAATTAAATTAATTATAATTATTTAATGATATTAATGTAATATATATATATATATATTATTCACTAATATATATTTTATTTTTATCCAATATATTTTATACAAAAAGGATAAGAACAAACAAAATATTTTTCATAAAAACCAATATTTTTATAAAGGCATGTTTACTATTTTTTAATGGAAACCCATTTCTGTTTTAAATTTGATTAACTTTTATATATAATATATGTCAAAATAAATTTAATATTTTAAAAATAAAAATAAATGTTATTATATGGTTATTTTTTGTTATTTTTCCATGATGTTTCATTTTTTAATGAATAGTGAAGATACTGAATTTTAATTCATAACCGCATTTTCTCTAATTTTTTTTATAAAATTATATTATAAACTATCATTAAATATTTATTATAATTTTTTTTATTAATTATTCCAATTTGGGTCATTGAAATAAATTTTAATATGATGTTAGATCTGAAAACCTATCAATCTTTTGAGCATTTTAACATTAAAACCCTACTTTGTCATCCAGTCTGTTGGATTAATTTTATATTAATTTCTACCAAATATATGACATTAAATTTTCTAAATGGATTAAATATTATTAATAACAATAACTTATAATTTATAATAATTTCAACATTGTTTTCGGAAAAAATTATTAGTGAGAGTGATTAAAATTAATTACAACGATTATGGTGAAAATAAACTAAATAAGGTACTAAAAATAAATCTTTTGGGACAAAATAACATATAAAAATGTAACAAATACATTATATAGATATAATTAAAAACAATCCTAAAATTTTTATACTTTTTACCACTATTGGATCCTTTATATTTTCAAAAAATGTGGGTGAAATTCCCTTTCCAAATTTATAATAGTGTCATCCCTCCTCAGCTATAAAAATCCACTCAAGCCTCCCATTTCCTCAGACATGTAAAGACCTTTTTCTTGAAAAATATATTTCTAAATACTTCTTAGAAATCCATTTTCTGGTCCTAGAAGCCTCACTATGGTTTTAAAGCCTTCCAATAATTCCCTTTGGTGGAAACCAAAAGGATTTACCCAAGAAAGACGTAACATCCTTCCTCAAGATCAGTAGTTTTATTTTCAATATCCAATCCATAAACTCTTAATATAACATGAAAATATAACAAAAAATATCCTAAATATACTAGTAAGTTTTAATATTATTTCCCTGACCTTAAATGACCCACACGTCAACTTGATGGGTAACGAACATATCGTTCTTTTGTATGACGAGCTACTGCCTAACGAAAAGATGTTGTTCATTTTTCCTTTAGCACATCTCATGATGTATATAATGATGGAGAAAATATTTATATATGATATTTATTATTTTTATAATGTCTTCATTCTTCATTAATTATTTCATAACACATGACTTAATGCTTTCAATTTTTTGTAAATACAATTACATCATTTGTGGAAGTTTGGACTACCTCCTACACAATGTGATTGACTCATTCTCACAATACATGGATGATATGAAGGGTGGTTTTGATAAAAATATGTAACATATATGAAATATATATTATAATATGATTATAATATACATATATAATTTTTTTTCATTGTTTAAATATATAAAGGAAATGAAAGTAGTGTCCATGCCTACGTACGACCTACTGTCTCGATGAATAGTTCATTTTATTTCATATCTTCAAATATTATGTATTATACCAAATACATATACAGTAAATATATATTATATTTATATAATGCTTTAAATTATTTATATGAAGAAAAATTCATCTAATAAATATGAATAACATGTAACAAGTCAAAATATACTCGACAAACTAAGTAATTGACACATGATATTGTGAAAATAATGAATGGTTTTTATCAAACGGGTAAAAATACATTATAAGATGATAATATCTGGTATTATAAGAAATAATATGATTTGGTAATCAGTTTTCAAGACTCTTAAAATAATTATACAATAGTTTAAATCCCACTCACACAAAAATATACCCAAGGTAAGGGATTTTTATCTCACATTTTACAACACTGAGATAAATATCAAATTCACCACATACTTCCATTGTGAGGTGTTTGTACTACCATTTTGGATACATTAAATCATTAATAATTTTTATTTTCATCTATTTAAAAACATTAATTTAATTTTATTCTTTCATGAGGCTTGTTATTTAAAACATTTCATAGTGGTATAAGACACATTGGAATGTTTTAATATTATTTTACTCAAGAATAATTTTAACGATATGTAATTTCCATTGTAAGAAATTATATAGAAATTTTTTTAAAAAAAATAATTTTACTATCCTATTTAAAATAATTTAATTTCTTAATTATTGGTACCATTTTACACTCATTCGTACTCAAAATATTTGAGTGAATGTATTCAAGAAAAGATGAATTCATTTATCTATTTGTTCAAAGATCCATTTTAATTCAAAAATCACCCATTTTTTGAAAAATGTATTCAAATTTTATTAAACCTTCCAAAATGATTTATTAAATTCATTTTTACAATTTTTTTCTTTTACCAAAATTTTTAATGATTTTTTTATAACTTTTTGAACAAGTCATTTTTAAAACATTATTAACCAACTAATGAAATTTTATTTTTACCTAATATGGCATGTACCGATTTTCTACCCATCATTTATTGTAATATTCATTTACATGCTTAAAAGGATAATTATATAAATTAATTTTTTTTGAATGTAATTTTTTAAAAATTTTTTTTTTTAAAAAGGACATTTTTTAAAATAATGTTATTAAATTATATTTTTTTAGTATTTTTATTCATAAAAGTCAATAACTCTTTATTTTTACTCGACAAGAGATATGTTTTAATGATACCATCCTTATTCTTAATATGGATGGTTTATGATTTATTTTAACAAGGATGGTGTTCACATTGACATGTGTGGTTCCTTTTGGACCCCATTATATATTCAATTTCATATGATCATTTGACATTGAATTGCCCCTAAATATCCAAATCATTTTTCATGGATATTATTTTTGACTGAACCATATATCATTTTTCATTCATTGATTAAAATTAATTTTATTTTAATATTTGGTGAAATATTGATAAATTTGTATCCATTATTAAATAGTAATATTTGATAAGAAATATTTTTTATTTAATTGGATTAATGATTAGGATATAAAATTCATGGGTTATGATCCATTTAAAAGAGTAAATACGGGTTTAGTACCTATTAAAATAACCCCTTGATGCATTAGTTGTCTAATGAGTTGAAATTAGTTTGAGGAAAACCCTTCTATTTTTTTCATATAGAATAGATGGGTTTTTCTCCATAAACATAAACTATATTCGGGATGGATTTTGATAGTATGATGGTTCGTGTACTAGATACATGAAATCTAATAATTAAGAGTTTCCTCCATTTGGATTCAGTATTTATTATCTGTGATATTTTGAGTCAAAATATATATTGATTCATTTCATTCACATTTAATTAATTAAATGTCATGTGTTTTAGTTTATTAACTTTCCATATATATTTTTTCTCATATAGTTACTTGAATGTAATGTGTTACAGTTTCTTAAAATTTCATATATATATTTACTTATTTATTTATTTGATTAGAATATGTTTACAGTTAGTACAATTCCATATTGTTTATTAACCTCATTATGAGTTTTTTATTACATTGTATGTGTGATTAGTTATTTACCATGCCATAATTATTAAGCTCATTGATAAATTATTTCTTCTATTGTACATTGACCATATAGAGTATTTAAGATCACCCTTATTTTTTCCATTTCCTACTAATATAATAGGTATACTAAGAATGATATACAATGATATTCAAGTTGGAATGAAGTTATTCTTTAGAAAAAATAATTATTTTTTAATTAGTGCATTCATTTATATTTCAAGACTCATATATGTATCTTGTTTACCAAGTCTACTAAACTGACCTATCCTTCGGGATATGGGTCCTTGTAGTCATGCCAATGTATTTATAGTAAGCATCGTCTCTAGATTCTGGGGTGTTTTGTCGATACACATATAAGGATTTTTTAAAAGAGGTCCTAATATATTTCTATAAAAAAATTAGATGTATTCATATATACCTAACATAATAATTTAGTTACATCAAACCCATATATCATTATCCTATCCATTTCATAATGGGTTTTATTTTATCATTTTAACTAAAATATATTTATGTAGAGTAATTAAGGATAATTTTTTTTCAATATATATGTTTTCATAAAAAACTAGATAAATTTCATTTTCTATATATAACTACCATGATCAATTCTAACTAATTTAATTATGTATTCATTCTTATTTAAATCCAAATTTAAAAAAATTGATAATCCTATATAATGTATCATATTTAAGTGTAAGAAAATTAAACAAAATATTTATAGAAGTCATCAAAAAAAAAATAACAATATCTCTTACCACACAAAATAGATGGTTTGATAAGACCAAATAAATATAATTAAATAAGATCAATAGGTCTTATATTTTTAAATTGTAAAGCATGGACCCAAAAGCCTAGAGTCAGTTCCATACATTATTACACTTTCATGATTCCATGGAATCATATCTTGAGATACTAATTAGTTGAGAATTTTTCATAGACATTATTACCAACATGATACCCATACTACATTGGTAAATAGAAAATAAAACCTGATACATGATAAAATGATATAAACAATATACTTGAAATAATATTCATAAGATTTCTTCTTTATAACATGGGGTAAGGAAACAAAATAAGGTAAGATAAAATGATTAATAAGGGTTATGTATAGTATATGATATCATGATGTAATAATGAATAACAATATATTGGCAAATTAATAACTGAACACACATTCCATTTAAATAATCCAATAATCAAAAATTAATATGGAAAGGTAAATACTCAAACACACATGAAATTGAATCAATGAGTGGAGAAGAAAAATACATCCATATATGATGTCAATGAAAAAATTATTAGGGATAATAATAACTAAAATATAAATATAGGAATTGATTAATTATTTGAAATTTTGCGTCTTACACATTAACCATTATACATTCATGATATATTCTCAATAAAGTGAAAATTAATATTATTTATCCAACTGAATAGTTTCATGTGACAATCGACTCTTTAAGGGGTTTTCCTTATTCAATCCCCAAAACGTGTCAGGAATGAACAATGAATTCCTCATATATCAAATAATCTATTTAATTTTTATACAACGTGCCTTATGGAATATCTATATTAAATAAAATATCTATATTTATTAACATTCCCCCAATTAATCAAATAACATTTAAAGTAAAAATAATATGTAAAAATGGACTACAGTTTTTGGGAAAAATCATAAAAATTATAAAATAATATGGGTAAATAAAATGAATGAAATTAAAAATTAAAAATTATGATAATAATATGATTTTTTTAGGAGAACATTGACAATCACATAAGGAAGTGAGAAAGAAAATATATTTTCTACTACTTGGTAATGATCCATTCAAACCCCTTTTGATGATATAATTCAAAGTTAGACTTAAAATATCATATTGAATGAGTGATTCATGAAATAAAATTACTAAGGGAAAGTATATACAACATGTTAAATTGTATTGGTCTGTCGTAACAAACACATCTTAATGGAATGTAAATTTAGATGAAATACCTTACCTTATGCCCCTTTTTGAACAAATTATTTTTAAAAATATGCATACAGCTTTATATAAGTTAATTAAATTATAATATAACATAATTAATATTTATTATATATTATATAATATTTTTTTAACATATCATTACCCATTTTATTATAATATTAGACTTTTTTTACTATTTCAATTGTTAATTGCCTTGTTTTTGAAATATGTTTTGACTTTTTTATTTTTCATTAATAATAATTTGATCCTGATTTTTTCATCTCCAACAGTTCAATAATGATTTAAATATAATTTAAAATATTTTTATATTTATTTAGATTAATCCAAAAAATTTTGATATTGGAAATTAAATACATTACACATAGAGATAATAGTTTGTACGTACGCAAGAAAGATGATTCCATTTTCTGGTCATATTAAAAGATTAAAAAATGAATGAAATATATATTTATTTAATAAATATATTATCATATTTGTTTTATATAAATAACATATATATATATTTAAATTTTCCTTAATATATTCAATATTAATATTTAACTCACCATACGGCTTTGATGAGGCGGTAGTCCACACATTCAAAAACTATGTAATAGTGTTCCCCCAAAATAAAAATAAAGGAGTGGATTTGCATATAACATATAAATTATAATAAATAAATTATAAATTATATATTTATATATATAATATATTTAAACAATAAATCTGTCATTATCTACAACCTTGAGAGGTTTTAGTGTGAGAACGAACAACTTTATTTCACGTGTTTGTAGTTCGCGGTACACATGAAAGATGATGATGTATACATTTTAAGAGAATTTTTTGAAATTGTAAACCATGATATTTATATAACCACTCATTATTATTTTTAAGAAATTAAGGTTAATATATAATTAAAATATAATAATAATTTATGTTGTGGAGAAATAAATAAAACAAAATAGCTCATTGAAGAACATTACATCTTCTTTTAGTCACTCCTTTTGGTTCATACCAAAAATATTATATGGTTTTATTTATGAAGAATTTTAGGATTTTAGGATGACTTTATAGATGTTGGGATTTTATTCTGTCAGGTTTGGGATGGTAAAAATGGATTTACATGTGTGAAGAAGTAATGGAGGTTGAGGTCCCTTTTATAGTGGTGGATGAGTGGCACTTTTGAAAATATAAAAAAGTAAACATTAATGGGAGGCCCCCATTACATCATGTTCGACCTATAATGAACCCAACTGATTACATGAGAGTATATGGTATACATATTTACATAAATAGGTTTTGTAAAAATTTGTAGTTCATTTGGACTCTTAAGATTAATGTTTAAACTCTAAAAAAACTCATTTTTACCTTAGTCACTATAATTAATTTTAATTTCATCAACATATATTAGTTTTCAAAATAAAATATAAAAAAAAATAAATTATAAATAATTATGATTTCTAATATTAAATCCATTTTTCATACTACCATTATATAATTGGTAGGAATTAATTTAAAATTATCCCCAAAAAGGGAATGAGATTTTTTAAAGTGAAAATTCTTAAAAATGTGAAATGATTCTAAATTCAATATAAAATTTATAAAAATGTAGTAAATATGGATAATATATTATCAAATGATCTAATGTAATTTTAAATATAATTTATAATATAATTATCCCCCTAGATCATTTATATGAAAAACAAGTTTTCAATTATAATCCAATTTTTTTCACTATTAATCAAAAAATGAAAATCCACATAAAAATACCAAAAATCACCCTAAGAGAATTATGACCTTACCCATTCAAAAATGAAGTTTATTTTCTAAAATATAATTTAGGAAAGTCTCCAAATTTATATTTTAAATATGTGAACCATTAAAATATGGAAAATATTCTTTTAAAAAAATAGTTTTTTGTGATTAAAATTGGTTTTCTTCATATCTTTTACCTATAAATTATTTTGGATGAATGAAGAAATTTTTTTTGAACATATAATTTATAAATAAATATATCATAAAGTATTAGGTTATTATTTATGCTTCTATTATCTTTCATTATTTTCTAATATTCTATTGAACGAACTCGGTATTATGTGTAACACAATACAAGATAGTGCTTGATATAATGAAATATACCAAAAATATAAATTTATTCTAAAAGGAAAATATTTTTTTTCTCAGGTTATTACGTTATAACCCACTTAAATATATATCATCCCCTCAATTAAAATTTTATCATAGTAATGTATGGTTATATATTTGAAAATTTTATTGTTGGAAAACCCACATAGTAAAGGGGTTAAAAAATATCAAATTAATAATAAAGAGATTAAAGTATGAGGATCGCATAATGAGGATCCCATGTTGTAGAAAATTGGTTGGAAATTAAAACATGGACAATGATGAAAATAAAAAATATCTATTTTAATTGGTTACAAAAATATATCCTATCAATGGAATATTAAAGGCCTGAAACCTAGAAATCAGTGATGATCTAAAGAACAATTTGATTCTTCATAATAGGAGAAATTTTTAATTTAATGATCATTTTTCATAGAGTAAAATAATTATTTCACTCTCAATGAATATATAAAAAAATAATTACATTATAAATTTCTATTTCCTATCCATAATCTTATCTTTTTGGGGTTCCTTTAACTATTTCTACTTCAACACTTTACATAGGTTGTATCATATGTTGAATTAATTCGTTAATATCTAAACACTCATCCAAATATCAACATGAAAAATTTCATAAGTGGTATTATTTTACAATATATATGATCCAACACTTTAAAAGTAATATCATATAATTTTATAATCTAACTTATCATAAAAACCAATAAAGATAGGGTATCTCTTTAATCATCACATATCAAACATGTGAACACATTCACCATGTATTCTTGTGAATTTTCTATAATAAACTTAAATAAAATAAAACCACATTTAAAATATGTGTGATTCTTTATTACTTATGTAAAACATGTATTATTTTACATATTACCTAAATCTGTTTTTTTACAAAATCAATCAATGATGGAATAAAAAAATTTCAAAAATAAAATTAATCATATCCAAGGTGTTCATTACTATACAATCTACATTATCCATGTAACTAATATATTTATTATAACATTAATTTGTTAGTATCAATAACATGTTAAGGGTTATCTTTCCCTCAATTATATATTTATCATGATGTTTATCTTATTATTGTTTAATTTTTCTTGTTCATTGGTATTATTAAACATATGCTTTCAAACCCTTAAATAATATGTACTAAAGTAAAATTATGATATATTACACAATTATAATAACTATTATATCATTAATAAAATTCCCATATGACATAATTATTGAATCTAAACATAAGAAAATTAATAATTCCTCTTCATATGTTGGAATAATATAAACTTGACCAAGACCCATTAGCTTCTTATGAGATATATTCCATTGATTCTTGCAAAGAATATTTTCATAGTTCCCCATTTCACTACAGTTGAATCATTTAGTATTAGTATTTTTATTCTTATCATTTAATTATTTTTTCTAGAAACCTTATTTTCACAATTATAATAAAATTATAATCTATTCAATCATTCCCCAGGATGACTCCTTCAACAATTATCACTTGTCAAAAAATAATTTCTTCCATTCTTACCTATATCATCATTTTCCCCTCATATCCTCTTCTTCTAGTTCATCACATTAATTCTATAATATATAGATAACTTTTCCTCTATCCCCTAATCACACGACACATTGTCCTCATGCGATAAAAATTTTCTAGATACTAGTTTCATTAGAAATATTTTACAGAAGACCATAAATGATATGATCCTTTTTACTCTTTGGATCATGTACATGGGTGAGGATCATATTCCTTCTTCTATAGACCATTTATAAATTTTTACATAGACTAAATTTGATCATATCCTTATGAAACTCAATGTATAATCCCAAAACTACAGAAAACCAAAACATAAATTGAAAAAATATGTGTATATATTCTCATAATAATAAATATGGTCTCTTTGGTATGTTCTTCTATATATATACTCAAATAATATATTATTGTTATGTTATATAATATATGTTTTTTTAAATATAGTTTCCAATGTTTCTACAAAAATTCTTTTGATACCAAGTGTAATTCCCTAACCATTGAAGCCTAGAAACTAGTGTCATACTTTATTACATTAGCATTATCACACATAATCTAATAAAAAGGAACTATCTATTTAGATATTTGGGAAATTAGATCACATACATAACATTTATATTACATTTTGAAATAGAAAATAAAACATAACACATAATTAATTGATATGGTGATAATCCATGAAATCATTTGCAAGGATTTCATCGTCATAACCTGGTGAAGGGAAAAAATAACAATGAGCTCAAATGAACAGTAATGGTTAACTTTTGTAGTATAAATCTTGATTTAATAATTAATAATAAATATGGAAATGTAAAAATAGAAAACACGTACCATTTAAATAACTATAGAATTTATAAATAATATATAAATTAAAAAAACTGAAAAGAAATACCATTAAACCAATAAACTAATAGAAAAAAATCAACCATAGTTTATTTAGAGATAAAAAATGGATAATAATAAATAAAATTATTACACATGAAATGATTAATTATTAAACATCTTGTATCAAGAACATGAATTATTATATTGTTATGTTCTATTATTCAACCAGTTTAAACAGCTCAAATTTGGACAATTGATTCTACAGAAGAGACAACTGATGCATCTATGGGATTTCCATAATGTGTATCCAAACCATTTCCTGAATTTACAATGAATTACTACTATATAATAAAATAAATTTAATTCATCAACAATTTTCCTTATCAAATGTAATTATTGAGTAAAAGATATGTATTTATTAACATTTCCCCAATACATTAAATAACATTAAATGGAAAATCCATATTTAAAATGGAATAAGATTGATAAAATAATAATATACATCATAATAGTATAATTATATTTAATAGTTATGCAATCTGCAATGATAAATTATTACAACAATGTGATTGTTTCAATATAAAGTTAACAATCACAAAAGATAGTGATATTACCAAGATAACTTTTACGACGTGGAAATTTTCAATTCAAAACTATTTGGATGATATTATTTAATTTGATACTTAAAATAAAGTTATTTAAGAGTTATTAATGATATTAAATGACATTATAGAAGTATATCCGCAATTTTAATGATAATTGGTGCATAATAACAAATATCTTTCAATGGAATGTAAATTGACATGAAATCACATACCTCACGCTCGCTTTTGGATGATCACTATTAATCGTTATTTATAATGGTATTATTCATATAATTAACTCATAATATATCCATATTAATTTTTATTATATCATACATAATCATTTTATAATATCCCATTACCTGTTTGTTAATTACATTAAATTATTATTACTATTTTGGGTGTTAATTTACTTTTTTTTGAGTTTGTTTTAACTTTTTATTTTTCATTCTTATTACATAGATAATAATATAATCATCTAAATAATTTAAATCAGGATTTATATATCATATATTTTCATTATATATTTATTTATATTATTCTATAAAATTTAGAGATATTAAATGAAACACACCATTCATGAAGACGGTAGGTTGTACATAAGCATGTACACTATTTAAATTTTTCTGTCGTATTAAAATAATTAAATGTAAATATTATATAAGTTTAATATAATTAAATTATAATATTTATGCCATATCAATATCATATTTTTATTTAAAACAACCTTAATACATTCCACATAAATCTGAAATGGATCGCATCTCTTTGTGGAGGCGATTGTCCAAACATCAAAAAAAAATGTTATCATACTCCCACAATATAAACCACATATAGGTATGCATTAAATAAAAATTTTATAATTATAAATGAAGTAAAATATCATATATAAACTATAAATACATCATTATTTCTAAGCATTAAAGGTGTTAAGGGGAGGATGAATTACGTTGATTCTTTAAGCAGTAGTCCTCTATACACACGAATGAAGATTCAATAATGGAAAGTGGATGTATACTATTGGTTTCATTAGAAAAATTGGTATAGGTATAATAATATGACCCTATACCAATGGTTTTGGATAAAACCATTGGTATAGAATCCATTTAAAGAACCTATTCAAATAGTTGCTCAAAAATAGTTGGAATAGTTCTTAAAATTTAAAATACATATACCAATAGTTTTCTAAACTGTTAGTAAAGGATTCCATATTTTTAATGAAATATTTTATCAAATAAAATTGAGTAGATCAGAAATTAATTTAAACACACACATACATATATATACATATTTATCATATTATTTTTCACAAATTTTTTTTTTGTAGATTAGTGGTTAGGTTGTCATCCGTATAAACCTATATAAATGGTTTGGGGTTCACATCTTCCAAGGGATTATTTTTTTAATAACATATAAAAATAGTTTTCAAAACTGTTAGTGTGCGTATTTCATATTACCTATACCATTGGTTTCCAAAAGATGTTAGTATATTTCTATATCAACAGAAAATAAGTTAGCGACCACCCAAACCATTAGTATAGCCTATACAAATGGTTTTGGGGCCTATACCAATGGTTCTGAACTGCATGTATACACTTTTTTCTAATAGTGACTCCATTTCTCATTTGATGGAAGTTTACGAAAGTTTAGGCCATACACATAATATAACAACATCTCAGTATATTAAGGATAATTATTTTATAATATAATCAATATATTAGAATAATTAAATTGGTATATAAGGAAATAAATCAAAAGAGCTCATTTAAGAATATTGTATATTCTTCGAGTAACTCCTTTGGTTTATTCCTAACGTATTCCTTGGATATATTTCTCGAAAAATTAAAAAATCTAGGATTATGGGATGGATTTGGAAAAATTATTTTTTCATGTTTTGGATGTGCCAATGGGCATGAGGGGTGTGAATATGTTATGGGGTGAGTACCCTTTTACAATGGTGGGGAAGTGGATTTTTAAAAAAAATAAAAGTGTAAACACAATTTGGAGGTATCCCATACATAATGTGTAATATCCCATATGTTATGAATGAATATTACTATTTGTGTTTTGGTTTATTAACATTTATAATGGTTAAAGAAAATGTTTTCTGAGACTATGTAGAGGTTGGGAGTTTTTTGGTTGTTTAGGACATGGGAGAGGGGAGAATCGGGCCATCCCGTGCATGTTTTAGGCTTGGAACGTAGTTAATAGTAATTTTGAACCATAAAAATTCATTCCTAGACTATAGGATAATTGTTTAAATAAAGCATTCAATGGGGTAGGATAAACAATAGAAGTTTGGATAGAGTCATTATGCATTTTCATCACATGGTTTGTCAAAAAGTGTGGGATCCCTCAGTAACCATGTGGCTATGCCCCCTCTTGGATATAGGTTAGTGCATGGTCGGTGCTTGGTTTGGCCAACCATGTGACCAAACCTAAAACCCCTTCAAAATTTGAATTTCACCATCATTCTCACTCGATAATTTAGTGTTCTAACTCATTATTTTCCTTTAAAATTCCTCCTAAAACTCTATGGATGAACCAAATATCCCAATGAATCCCATTTATTGGTATCCCACATTTATAGGACGTTTCGAGCACATTTGGTTGAAAATCAATGCCCTGTGTGATTTTAAAACTAATCTAACTTCTTTTGTTATATATTTAGTATTTTTTTGTAGTTATTCTACTTATTAATCCTTAAAACCTCATTTTCCCAATGGATCATAGTTTGGGGATTCAAATGGAGTTTTAATATGATGAAGATGCATGGATTTAGAAAGCGTTCATCTCCTGAATCAAGGTAGGCGGTCAATAATTTATATCCCATGGCCTTATCAGTTATTTATGTACATAAAGTTATGTTTTTGTGTTTTTTGTTTCCCATTTGGTTTTTCTTAGAAGAAATAAAAAATTGTTTTGGTAAATTTTTATTTGAACCCATCATGATCCCCATTGGATGCATTGAAGATGATTTCATTAGGTTAAGGGCTACCCTTGAGGTGTTTCTATTCATTAACATTGAAATTGAAATGTTAATTATAGAATTGAATTTCTATTTTATATAGCACACAATAAATATGTTAACATGTTATCTTGGGTTATGAAATATAACTATTAGTGATTTTGTTTAGATTTTAACTTGGCATATGAGATTGTTTCGTATACTGTTAATGGGATAAATGGGTAATTAAATTAAATGAAAATTTTTATTGACTAGATAAGGCATGAAAATGATAAATTTGTTAATTAGGATATGTCAATTAAATGAGAAAGTGTAAATTGTTTAACTCATAACGATGGCTATGTGTTCAATGAAATCTTTTTTTAAATGATGAATGTGTTGAGTGGTTATGGTTATGTTTGTTAAATGTGTTAAGATTAATGATTCATGTAAATATGTATTTTTTAAATGTGGGGTATTGAATTTAGGTTATATGCCCATGGTTTGGGTTGTAATGAGGCTATAAACCCCACTAATTAAATGTATAAGATATGGAGTCCGATTGAGGCTCTATGCCCATAAAAGATGCATTTTAATATACTAGCATGACTAAGGCTCCACGGTAAGTATGATGTAATTTTTGGGAAATTATTCCACTAGTGATATAGGGATATTGACTTAACCCTTATTCATAGCAGTTGAGCGGAATATTCCATAGATAAATTTATTAAAATACATAACACATTAATCAAAAGATTAATAATGTTTTAGGGGATATTATAAACTAAAATAACCTAGTTTATCTGTTGATTTTATTTTTATTCATCTATTTCATTAGTAAAATATCAGTTAGAATATATATATTTTATAGAAATCAATGGTGGTGAAATACTGAGTTGTACTCACACTATACTTAGGCAGCTTTTGGGTATCTGAGAAGACTTCATTCTTATAGGTTAGGACAAAGGAAAGGCCATATTCAAGGAAATTGATTTGGTGGTGGGATGTGCATAGATTAGGGATCTAAATTTAAACTAAAGACCCATTTTGGGGATTTATTTTCTTATTTTTTTTGTGTTTCTATCACACATGGAACATTACAACATTAAATATCATGTTTTCTATCTGTTCATGGGCATGTACCCAATTCTGTCAAAAATATTTTTTAATGAATGTTCATTGATTATTTTGTAATTATTCCATTAATTCATACATTATCTGTTGTGTTTTTAATTGATAAAATGGGTATAGTTTCCCTTTAATAACTACTAGACCATATATCCAAGAGGGAAGGCTCTAGCATATTATGAGGTTCACAAGAGGTCATGTGGTGACCCGTCTTGGGACATTGATTTAGTGGTTTTCAGGTTTGGGACATTAAAAAGTGATATCACAAGAGTTTTCTTTTTCTACTATCATAATAGTTTGGGATGGAATATTAGAGACTATATAGTGACCCATACATAAAATACATAGACATTACATCAATTTAGATAAATATTCATCACATTACAAAAAATCACAAAACTGAGCACTGCAATAGTTTAATGTCTTTCAGAACATGGAACACAATATTATAACATTGTGAAAGATATTAAATGTTTCGAAAAATTATCTATCTATTAGTACATTTACTTAAAACCATTCTCCATAACCTGGGGAAAGAAAAAATAAGAAAGGGGTGAGCTCAGATTCCCTTTAATGGTATAAAACTGATATACATAGGAATAACATGAGAATAGGGGTATGATATAATGATAATAATATTTTAATATCACATAGTACATATTAATGATCACATAAATTAGTCATGGAATAAATATTTAGGTTTTATAATAAATGAATCATAATGTAATCATGAGTATAATTTATGAAGGAATAGCATTGGAATAAGTTATATAATTTTTGCAAGACACACAAGTGTATAAAATTATTTCTATATTGTAAATATTTGTGTTTTTGAACCAGGTTTAAATACGAAGGTTTTCAAATTTTTGAGTTTAATTATGATTTCTTATTTATACTGATCATTGAAACATTATTCCAATTTTTGGAACACATATAGGTTTTTTGGGGATTTGGTGAAAACACGATAATATTCAGTGGTGTACCAATACGTCTCGGGAGCACCAGGTCCTGAAAGGTTCACATTAATGGATCTTCACGGGCGGAACACGGATGTGGTCCATCCCATATAGCATAACCAGTTTAATATTTTTATTTATTTTAATTTAATTATATTAAATGGTTAATTTGTTTTTAAATATAATAATTTGCTAATAATAATAATGTTGTTGTTATTATTATTAAGGTGCCATAAATTATTTGGTTATTAAAATATTTTAAATTCCTTAATTAATGGTGTGTAACATTTATGTTAAAATATATTAGTTTCATGATTAATGCGGTGTGACATTTTTGTAAAATTAATGTAGAATTTGGGTATCTCAAAAAACATTTTAAAAAATTTGGAGTTTCAGATTTAATGAAGATACATTTAATTAAATAGGGAGTTTCAGAATTAATAAAGAAATGTTTTTATTTAATAAAGGTGTTGGGTTTTATCTAAGGATGAATATTAATAATAATGAGATTATTATTATTATTATGATGTCCCAAACCCTCCAGGCCCATTACTTTTCCAATTTCTGGTGTTTGGAGCACCATGGACCCCATCAGTAAGTCCATAGGGTAGTGGTTTCAGTTGTAGAAGGAAATCGTGGTGTAACTGATCAGTGTGACCCAGATCGTTGTGTCCCCGGTCATTGTGTAACTAATTGGTGAGTCACTGATTTGTGCCACACTCTATCACTGCCATGGGGTCTTGTTGGGGTTTTCCTTCCCCATTTCTTCCAAAACCAAACTTTTATGTCTTTTAAAATTTTAAATTTGTTCAATTCGATTTTTAAAGCCCATAAACAATATCTAAAATCCCATAAGAGAGGGGAGACCGTCAACAGACATGTTTTCCTCACATTAAATGAAATCATTTAACGCACAGCTGTTATGGCCACCTATTTGATGAGAATTATTAAATAAAAATTAACTCCATCGTGTGTAACTATCCAACCATGTGGTAAAACCCAGATCCACATTTAAATTCGCTAAATATTTCATATACCGTTACTCCAAGAATCATATTTTTTTATCGTATAGAAATTATTTCTTCTTCTTGGCTGGTCTCTTTTATTTCCTTGGTGAAATTGGAGTCCCCCTTCAAGTGTCTAGTGGTGCGTCTGCGCTAGTTCCTTTCCTAATCACTCTTGGAGTCCCCAGAGATCCTCCCATGCAAGTCGCGCATTCCCAGTTGTTGGCGTGAGGCTAAAAACATCAATCATTGATCATCCAAGTATGGGTTTTCCTTGGTCTATCGTTATTGTGTATCATGTGGGGTGGGTATGATAATTTCTCCCTATGGGGAAGGATGAAACCTAACATTAATGAAGATAATAAACTGAATTTTAAAGAATGAAGGTGTGTGTTTGATGAAGCTGATGTACTCTTTTATCATTGATTATATGTTGTGAATTTTATGGTCTTATGTCCACTAAAAATCATGGTCATTTGTGGTCCTTTATTGAACACTAATGAACCTTTGTTTTTCTGAATTATTCTATGATTGAATGGTTGTAACAATGAAACTAGTTAATCATGTAAAATCAGTTGATTTAATGGATTCCCAATGAATAAGAATCCTTGTATGGTAACCCCGGTTAACCGAACGAGAATATGAGACTAAATTAATGATGTGTTTAAAATTTGA
The DNA here is from genome assembly GCA_963277665.1 of Viscum album. NCBI lineage: Eukaryota > Viridiplantae > Streptophyta > Magnoliopsida > Santalales > Viscaceae > Viscum > Viscum album. The sequence continues at coordinate 2,024,334,156 of OY728127.1, forward strand.
AAACTCCCATGCTCTGTTCGGTCAATGTATATGGTTGTTCTGCTTGGTTATTTTTAGGTGACATGGTTGGGGATATGATCCCCTATTATGTAGTTGTTATTTTGTGGTTTTAGGGCTGTGTGAGGTCATATATTGGTGAATGGTTTTGTTCCAGTACTTCAAGTGATCTCGAGGATCCCATTTGTTGTTGTGAATTTACAAGAGAACTAGGTGTGAATGTTTAATCTACCGATTGGTTGTTTATCACTACATGGCATGTGGCTATGCTAGTTTGTTTCCAAATAGTGGAAATTTTATTTAAATAGAATCAGTTGAATATGAAAACAAGAATGGGTTCAGTGGGTTTTTTTTCCAAGAATGACTTGTGACTTGGTTGTGGCTATTGTGCTTCTTTTGAATGAATAGTAATGAGAGTGTTTTCGTATGAGCTAGTTTGGAACACCTAGTTAGGGATGAGTTCATGTTTACCTATATGGATACTCTAGTTGTCTTATTTCTTTTTTGCGGCCCAACCAAGTCGAGAACTTCGTTCTGAACACCCACATTTCATAGGGGAGGGTGTTTTTACATACACTCATATGAGCGGTTGGTTATTAGCTTCTTTTCTATTCACATTCCCATGTATCCCATGACTCTTTGGGTAGGTTGTGACCTCTTGAGGTCTATTATAGCCCAGTTTTTTTCGAGCATGGTAGTTGTGGTGGTTTTCTCAGGTGTGTGTGGCAAGGTTGTTTCCCTAGTGTCTTCGCGATGGGGCCCAAGTGTCTTCAGGTGTGACAGTAGTTGATCGGGCCCAAGTGTCTCTGGGCATGGTGGTAGTGGTTATTGTAACATCCCAGGTAAATAAAAAATAATAAATTTTCATATTTATTAATATTTACAAATTAAATATTAATTTTACTTTAAAGGGGTTTCTATGTTCGATAGCGTACCCGATACGCAACAAAGAGTTTCTTTGAAATCTTACGTTGCACACTAGTAATAAAATAATATTATTTTAAATGTTAGTTAACACATAGTCGTTGTATTGGCGAGAATGAATAGAAATAACTAAAATATGATTATATATGTTTTTTAAATGTTTTTACATTAATCCAATAAAAGATAAAGGCATAAAATACGGAAAGAATTCAATTTTAGGCATATATGCCCTAGTTTTCACTAAAGGTTCACTTATCGCCTTTTGATGGAGAACCGTCAATAAATATAGTTTTATTCACTCTTATACATTCTATTGGACCAAATAAAACTCTTCTAAAGAATCGGGACATCAAAATTTACTTTGTGTAAATTTTTTGTATTTTTCCGTTAAAGTTCATTTTTTAATGAATAGTGTAAAATGTTGTATTTTAATTCAAAATGTCTTTTTAATCTATTTTATTTATATGATTATATTATCTTTTGAATTGGTTTTAAAGTGAAATTAGAATAAATTTTTACCATTTAATCCAATAGTGGTTTTAGGAATTAATTTCACTTTGAAATTGGACTTAAACTAGTGTCAAACTTTTGATACTTATTGTTTCATAAAAACACGCAATTTCCTCTGGCAGCGGGAATTAATTATTAAATTATTTCATGCAACTTATATGTTTTGAATTTTTTAAAATAGACTTCATTTTTGAATTCTTAATATCAAATATAGCTTAGGGTGAATTTTTGGTATTTTTCTGAAAAACTTCAAATTTTGATGAATAGTGAAACCACTAAGTGGTACTTAAAAAACTGATTTTTCGTTTAAATGAAATTTTACCACCTTTGTGTTTTGAATTTAAAAAATCCAACATACATGGATTTCATTAGGAAGTAAAATGTGGTTCAATGGAATTAAAATAATTTTTTGGTGAATAGTAACTTTTATGTTTTTAATCGCGATTAGAGGTAATTAGTGTAGTTTAAGGTAAAAATAACATTTTAACAATATTAAATGAACTTGACACATTTCTTACCCTTATTGGATGTGTCATGGACGACCATGAAAATCCATGGGTCAACTTGGGGACCCCATGGAGCCACTTTGGTAGGAAAATGACATTAATAACTTTTTATTTAAAGTTAAAATAAAAATGTCACAAACATGAGTTGTTTTACTAAAACAATTTTTACATGGGGTTATACAAATTTGATTTTTGACTATAAATATTCATTGGAAATAAAAAACGATTTCCTACATAATAGTATTTTTTTATAATTTTTAGACATTAAATATATTAAATTATTTATGACACCATGATGATGCAGTGATTACCTCATTATTTAACGATTTAAATAAAATGAAAGGATAATGAAAAATATAAGACCTACACTTGTCAAAAACCTATTGTATGGGTGTATTTAGAGCTCGTATCACCTTATCCTCGAATTATATCAATTTGGTACCATTTAAATCTGAAAATAATTTTAAAATAACGTAACATTTCTTTACTTTCCAAGAGTGCCCCTCCTCTCGTCTTATTAAAGGCCCCCACCTCTACCACCTTACCCACACTTCCAAATCATTTGGCTCAGCCAAACCCGGCCCATTTTGTCTCTCCACATCCCTCTCTTACTCCTTGAATCCTCACTTTGGGCATAAGTCTTCCCAAAGAAGCCTTTGAGCTCAAATCTAAGAGAGTTACCCGTTTTTAAGGTAATGTCTTCACTTGTGTCCTTTTGTTTTATTTTGCTTCTCCAACCCCCTAAACTCTTTTTATTCATTTCTTTTGTAACAACTCCAGTATCATAAATATACTAGGATGTTTTTATAAGAATATTTCTATCTAAAGTTACACACACCTACATCTAATGGTTAAAGAACATATTGTTTCTGTGGATGGTGAATTTCTGCCTCACGAAATGATGATTGTTCAATATTCTTCCAACACCTTCAAATGTGGACATTAAGATGCAACTATATTTATATATGATATATAATATGTTTATTTCTTCCTTAATATTCTGTATTTTTCATTTATGGAACACCTTCATGGCTTCCATTATGGGTATACCCGATATCTTCATTTTAAGAAGTACGGACTACCTCCCCCTCAAAGTGATTTGATTCGTTAATGTCATATGTGGGATGTATAAAGGATGGATTTAAAGTTATCATATATGATATTATAATGGGATTATAATATACCTTTATATCATTATTATTTCTTTCCATTAAAGTATGAGATAGAAATGAAAGTAGTGTTCATGCGTACGTACGGCTTATCGTCTCCATGAACGGTGCATTTCATTTCTTATCCCCAAATGTAATGTACTATTATAAGTACATATATATATAATGGATATATATGATTTATGTTGCATCTAAGTGATGAATATAATTATGGAATTAAAATATACATACCTCTCATTTAGTTTTAATTAATGAAAGTAGTGTTCATGCATACGTACGGCTTACCGTCTCCATGAACGGTGCATTTCATTTCTTACCTCTAAATGATTATGTAATATTATAAAGGCATGTATATACTGGATATATATGATATGTATGATATCCAAATCATGAATATCATTCTGGATATAATGAACCTTTGACCACACGAACAACATGTAATTGTAAGAAGTCCACTTTCGACTTAAGAACCAAATATCGACAGAACAAACATTATTAACTTAAATGATTACATAATGTTTATAACATGGTAATAAGTGATATAAAACTAATAATAAACATGAAAAAGTTTCTTAATAAAGTATAAATTAACTCATGTTTGTTATACAGGATGTTAAAGAACGATCGAGTCAAGTCGGACCTGAGGTAAGGGACTTCGTCTCAATCTCCATTCATTGAGGCATATTTCATTTTAGACACTACTTTCTTTTATATAGTATATAGATCCCTTTGAATTTTAATTTTATAAAAAAGGAATCTTTTTCTACGAAACATTTTACTAAATGACGAAAAGGAATGTTTATTTTAACGTACGCGGTGGCAATGACCTTTTCCGCCGCCGTGAGTATTATTTGGTCTTTGGCTTCCTGAACAAGACGTAATGTTTTTTAAATGAAATAAATACCATATACACTTTTATGTATTTTGGCATTGAAAATGGTTTTTATAATGGATTTTTTATGTCAATATATTTAAGTGATATATTGTGATCAAAGTGTGGAAATGTTTTCTTTCCATTATATTTGTTTTATATATTATGATTTTTATAATGGTACTTAGACATTTGACGGGTGGTTACGTGATAAACCATATGAAGGGTGGTGTCGTGAATACCAGGACGGGTGGTTACATTATAACCTCCAATGCATTGGGTATGGAAGTCGGCCGTATGGATATTCCATTAAGTGATATGTGTGAAAGTTGACTGTATGGTTATTCCATTTAAGTATGTTTATGTCTCAAGTTTCCTTTATATGTTATGTGATCTTTATATGGGTTTTATGGAAATCTTTTGGTTTCAAAAGGGTAAGTAATGATCTTTTATACAGTGAAGAGTTTTTATTAATTAATAAAGGTGAAAAGTATTACTTTGATAAAGTATACATGGTTTACTTGTTGTTTTGATAAACTAACAGTTTTCATTCTTTGTGTATCCCTTACTGAGCTTTTTATGCTCACCCCAAGTTTTTTTTTGAAATGTTTTTCACAGGACATAATGTGGAATAGGGTCAAGGATGGGATCAAGGGAAAGTCATGCTATATAAAACATGGAACTAGACATGTTTCTTTTTAAGAGTTTTTTTATTCTATAGAAACTTAGTTGAAGGGTCTAATTTGTAATCTTTTGAGATGTAATAGTTATGTTCTAATTCTCTAAAACTCTAAACCTAAAACGATCCCCAATTTTAATTATTCATTTAATTCAATATTAAGTAAGGTTTAAGGTCGGTTCCTTATAGTTGGTTTCAAAGGGAGGTTTTGATAACTTTAGGAGTTAGAATTCTATTAAATGATTATCCAAAAATATTTTTTATGGTCAAATTTAATTGGTATAGCATTTAAAGATTACCATGTTGCTTTAACTAAGATATTTATGTGTTTAGAATGGTTTTTAGAAGAGGAAACATGGAAGTTGTGCTAGGAAGGTATACAGATGGAAATGAACTTCTAAATCGGCATCCTGAGATGGTCAGAATCAGAATTGAACAGTTTGTTGTAGTGATGGCTTAGTTAACTTAGGTGATAAATCATGGTTGTTTTTACTGATGATATTTTGGTGTTTTCTAAAAGTAAATAGGAGCATGAAATTCATTTAAGGGTTATTTTGAAAACCTTAAAAAAAATGTATGGAAAATTCTGCTAGTGTGAGTTTTGGTTACAACAAATTTCTTTCCTGGGTCACATTGTTTCAAAAGATGGCATAACTGTTGATCATGCTAAAACAAAAGTTGTTGAAGAATGGACAAGACCCACAAATGTTACCAAGATCTGTATTTTTCTTGGTTTGGCAGGTTACTACCGAAGGTTTGTTGAAAATTTTTCACGATTATCTATTCCAATGACTAAGCTAACTTGTAAGGGTGTTAAGTTCATCTGGACAAAAGAATGTAATGATTTTTTTCAGGAGTTGAAAAGAAGATTGGTGAATGCTCCAGTTTTGGAACTTCCTTCCAGGAATGGTCAGTTTGTTATATACAGTGATTCTTCGTTGAAGGGACTTGGTTGTGTCCTTATGCAGAATGATCAGGTAATTGCTTATGCTTCACGTCAGTTGAAAACTCATGAGGTAAATTACCCTAAACATGATTTGCAATTACCTACTGTTGTTTTTGCTTTAAAAATTTTGAGGCATCATTTTTATGGAGTAAAGTGTGAAATATATACTGATCACAAAAGTTTAAAGTATATATTCACTCAGAAAGAATTGAAAATGAGACAGAGGAGATGGCTGGAATTAATCAAGGATTATGAATGTACAATTCATTACCATCTGGGAAAATAAAATAAAGTGTTTGATTCTTTGAGTCAAAAAAGTAATGCTTCATTAACAATGTTGCATTTCGAACGAGATCCTTTGGTTTTTGATTTGATGAACTTTGGCATGGAAGTTGTTTGTGTAGGAAGTCCTTTTGTCTTCCTTTGGGTATCAGTGACATATTCCCTATCAAACAGAATCAAGAAAGCACAGAAGAAAGACAGTGAGTTGCAGAAAAATGTAGAGTTGGTTCAGAAGGGTAATTTTCCTGAATTCAACATTGATAATGATTGTGTTTTGAGGTTTGGAAAGAGATTATGTGTGCCTTGTGATTCACAGTTGAAGAATGAGTTGTTATGTGAGACTCATAGTTCCCCCTTTTCAATTCATCCTGGCAGTACTAAGATGTACAGAGATCTACGGGAGTATTACAGGTGGAATGGAAAGAAAAGGGATATTGCTGATTTTACTGTGAAGTGTTTGCCTTGTCAGCAGGTTAAAGCAGAGCAATAGTTACTAAAAGGGATGCTACAGACTTTACCAGTTCCAGAGTGGAAATGTGAAAATATATCCATGGATTTTTTCGTGGGATTACCGAAGACATCTAGAGGTAATAATGCAATCTGGGTTATTGTTGATCGCTTGACTAAATCGGCTCATTTCCTTGCTATACGAGATACTTTTTCCCTAGATCAACTTTCCCGTTTGTATCTTAAAGAGATAGTCAGGTTACATGGAGTTCCTCTCTCCATTGTGTCCGATCATGATCTCAGGTTTACTTCTAACTTTTGGAAAGGCCTTCAGAATTCATTAGGTACTGAATTAAATTTTTGTACCATTTTTCATCCGCAATCAGATGGGCAGTCAGAATGAACAATTCAGACCTTGGAGGATATGCTACGAGCTTGTTCGATGGATTATCAGGGAAGTTGCGACCAACATATTTCTTTGGTTGAGTTTTCTTATAATAACAGTTTTCATTCCAGTATAAAGATGGCACCATTTGAGGCATTATATGGGAAGCAGTGTCGAACTCCAGCATTTTGGGATGAAGTGGGTGAAAGGAAGATGATGGGACCAGAATTGGTAGTAGATATGGCAGAAAAAGGTCAGTTTATTCATAAATACATGAGAACAGCTCAGAGCAGGCAGAAGAGTTATGCAGACAATAGGAGGAAGGATTTCTCTTTTGAGGTAGGTGATCATGTTTTTCTCAAAGTCTCACCATGGAAAAGTGTGATGCAATTTGGTAAGAAAGGAAATCTGAGTCCAAGGTTCATTTGACCATATTAAATTCTGGAGAGAGTTGGATCAGTTGCTTACCGAGTGGCTTTACCTCCATGTTTATCTCAGGTACACAATGTTTTTCATGTTTTGATGTTGAGAAAGTATATGGCAGATCCATCTCATTTTTGAGCCCAGAGGTAGTTCAGTTGGAAGAGAATCTCTCTTATGAAGAACAACCAGTCCAGATTCTTGACCTAAGAGAGAAAGTGTTGTGAAATAAGGTAATTCACTGGGTAAAGGTTTTGTGGAAAAACCATATGGTTGAAGAGGCAACGTGGTAATCTGAAAATGCTATGAGGGATAAATACCCCCACTTATTTTGATAAGTGAATAAAATTGCCAGGATGCAATTCCCAAAAGAGGGGAAGGATGTAACATCCCAGGTAAATAAAGAATAATAAATTTTCATATTTATTAATATTTACAAATTAAATATTAATTTTACTTTAAAGGTGTTTCTATGTTCGATAGCGTACCATATACGCAACAAAGATTTTCTTTGAAATCATACATTGCACACTAGTAATAAAATAATATTATTTTAAATGGTAGTTAACACGTAGCCGTTGTAATGGTGGGAATGAATAGAAATAACTAAAATATTATTATATATGTTTGTTAAGTGTTTTTACATTTGTCCAATAAAAGATAATGGCTTAAAATACGGAAAGAATTCAATTTTAGGCGTATATGCCCTAGTTTTCACTAAAGGTTCACTTATCGCCTTTTGATGGAGAACCGTCATTAAATATATATTTTTTCACTCTTATAAATTCTATTGTACCAAATAAAACTCTTCTTTAGAATCGGGACATCAAAATTTACTTTGTGTAAATTTTTTGTATTTTTCCGTTAAGCTTCATTTTTTAATGAATAGTGTAAAATGTTGTATTTTAATTCAAAACCTCTTTTTAATCTAATTTATTTACTTGATTATATTATCTATTTAATTGGTTTAAAAGTGAAATTAGAATATATTTTTACCATTTAATCCAATAGTGGTTGTTGAAATTAATTTCACTTTGAAATTGGACTTAAACTAGTGTCAAACTTTTGATACTTATTGTTTCACAAAAACACGCTATTTGCTCTCACAGCGGGAATTAATTATTAAATTAATTAATTCAACTTATATGTTTTTAATTTTGTAAAATAGAATTCATTTTTTAATTCGGAATATCAAATATAGCTTAGGGAGAATTTTTGGTATTTTTCTGAAAAACATCAATTTTTGATGAATAGTGAAACCACTAAGTGGTACTTAAAAAACTGATTTTTTGTTTAATTGAACTTTTACCACCTTTGTGTTTTGAATTTTAAAAATCCGACATACATAGTTTTCATTAGTATGTAAAATTTGGTTCAATGGGATTAAAATAATTTTTTGGTGAATAGTAACTTTTAAGTTTTTAATCGTGATTAGAGGTAATTAGTGTAGTTTTAGGTAAAAATAACATTTTAATAATATGAAATGAGCTTGACACATGTCCTACCCTTATTTTATGTGTCATGGCCGACCAAGAAAATCCATGGGTCAACTTGGGGACCCCATGGAGCCACTTTGATAGGAAAATGACATTAATAACTTTTTATTTAAAGTTAAAATAAAAATGTCACAAACATGAGTTGTTTTACTAAAACAATTTTTACATGGGGTTATACAAATAAGATTTTTGACTATAAATATTCATTGAAAAGTTAAAAATATTTCCTACATCATAGTTTTTTTTTATAATTTTTAGACATTAAATAAATTAAATTATTTATGACACCATGATGACGCAGCGATTACCTCATTATTTAACGATTTAAATAAAATGAAACGATAATGTAAAATATTAGACCTACACTGGTCAAAAACCTATTGTATTGGTGGATTTCGAACCCTTATCACCTTATCCTAGAATTATATCAATGTGGGACCTTTTAAATCCGAAACTCATTTTAATATAAAGTAACATTTCTTTACTTTCCAAGAGTTCCCCTCCTCTCCTCTTATAAAAAGCCCCCAACTCTACCACCTTACCCACACTTCCAAAGCCTTTGTCTCGGCCAACACCTGAACATTGTGTCTCTCCACATCCCTCTCTTACTCCTTCAAGCCTCACTTTGGGCAGAAGTCTTCCCAAGGAAGCCTTTGAGCTCAAATCTAAGAGAGTTACCCAATTTTAAGGTAATGTCTTCACTTGTGTCCTTTTGTTTTATTTTGCTTCTACAACCCCGTAAACTATTTTTATTCATTTCTTTTGTAACAAATACAGTATCATAAATATACTAGGATGTTTTTATAAGAAGATTTCGAGCTTCACTTACACACACCTACATCTAATGGTTAAAGAACATACTATTTCCGTGGATGGTGAATTTCTGCCTCACGAAACGATGATTGTTCGATATTCTTCCAACACCTTCAAAGATGGCCATTAAGATGTCACTATATTTATATATGATATATAATATGTTTATGTCTTCCTTAAGCTTCTGTATTTTTCATTTATGGCACACCTTCATGGCTTCCATTATGGGTATACGCGATATCTTCATTTTAGGAAGTGCGGACTACCGCCCCCTCAAAGTGATTTGATTCGTTAATGCCATATGTGGGATGTATAAAGGATGGATTTAAAGTTATTATATATGATTTTATACTGGAATTATAATATACCTTTATATCATTATTATTTCTTTCCATTAAATTATGCGATAGAAATGAAAGTAGCCTTCATGCGTACGTACGGCTTACCATCTCCATGAACGGTGCATTTCATTTCTTATCCCCAAATGTAATGTACTATTATAATTACATATATATAATGAATATATATGATTTATGTTACATATATGTGATGAATATAATTAGGTAATTAAAATATACATACTTCTCATTTAGTTTTAATTAATGAAAGTAGCGTTCATGCATATGTATGGCTTACCGTCTCCATGAACGGTGCATTTCATTTCTTACCTCAAAATGAATATGTAATATTATAAAGGCATTTATATACTCGATATATATGATATATATTATATCCAAATCATGAATATCATTCTGGATATAATGAACCTTTGACCACACGAACAACATGTAATTGTAAGAAGCCCACTTTCGACTTAAGAACCAAATATCGAAAAAACAAACATTATTAACTTAAATGATTACATAATGTTTATAACATGGTAATAAGTGATATAAAAGTAATAATGAACTTGAAAAAGGTTCTTAAGAAAGTATAAATTAACTCAAGTTTATTATTCAGGACGTTTAATAACGATCGAGTCAAGTCGGACCTGAGGTAAGGGACTTCGTCTCAATCTCCATTCAATGTGGCATATTTCGTTTTATACACAACATTATTTTATATAGTGTATAAACCCCTTTGACTTTTAATTTTATAAAAAAGGAATCTTTTTCTATGAATCTTTTTACTAAACGACGAAAAGTAATGTTTATTTTAACGTACGTGGTGACAATGACCTTTTCCGCCGCCGCGAGTATTATTTGGTCTTTGGATACCTGAACAAGCCGTAATATTTTTTTTAAATGAAATAAATACCATATACTCTTTTATGTATTTTGGTATTGAAAATGGTTTTTATAATGGATTTTTTATGTCAATATATTTAAGTGATATATTGTGATCAAAGTGTGGAAAGGTTTTCTTTCCATTATATTTGTTTTATGTCTTATGATTTTTATAATGGTACTTGGACATTTGACGGGTGGTTACGTGATAAACCATATGACGTGTGGTGCTGTGAATACCAGGATGGGTGGTTACGTTATAACCTCCAATGCATTGGGTATGGAAGTTGGCCGTATGGCTATTCCATTAAGTGATATGTGTGGAAGTCAACCATATGGTTATTCCATTTAAGTATGTTTATATCCCAAGTTACATTTATATGTTATGTGATATTTATATGGGTTTTATGGAAATATTTTGGTTACAAAAGTGTAAGTAATGATCTTTTATTCAGTGAATAGTTTTTATTACTTCATAAAGGTGAAAAGTATTACTTTGATAAAGTATACATGGTTTACTTGTTGTTTTGATAAACTAACAGTTTTCATTCTTTGTGAATCCCTTACTGAGCTTTTTATGATCACCCCATGTTTTTTTTGAAATGTTTTTCACAGGACTTAATGTGGAATAAGGTCAAGATGGGATCAATAGAAAGTCATGCTATATAAAACATGGAACTAGACATGTTTCTTTTTAAGAGTTTTTTTATTCTATGGAAACTTAGTAGAAGTGTCTACTTTGAAATCTTTTGAGATGTAATAGTTATGTTCTAATTCTCTAAAACTCTAAACCTGAAAAGATCCTTAATGTGAATTATTCATTTAATTCAATATTAAGTAAGGTTTAAGGCCGGGGCCTTATAGTTATGGCCCAAGTTTCTGTAGGTGTGGTTATGTGTGGTTGTTATGGCCTAGGTGTTTGTGGGTAGGATGTGTGGTTGTGGTAGCCCCGGTGTGTCCGGGAAGGGTATGGTAGTAGGACCACGATGAGAATTGAGGGGGAGGTCTGACGCATAGGATTTCATCCATAAACAGTTGGAATGTGGTGCAGTGTACCCAAACATCAATGTGTTATTACTATTATTTTACCTCACATGCATTAATTGGGGACTGTAACCCGGTGAGGTTGGGTGGGTAGTTTCTTGACTAGGTTATTTTTTTATCTCCTTTTCTCACAGGTCATTAGAATTCATTCCCACTTGTGCACGATAGATTTTGGTTTTCCCTACTGAGTATACTTGTATACTCACCCTATGTATATAAAACTGCTTCTAGGTTTCCAAGATGACTTCGAGGACCGTGTGGGACTGTACTATTTTGGACATTGAGATAGTTTATTTTGATGTTTTTCTTTTCTTTGGTACTTCCCTTTGGAGTTTTTGATGTAATTGTAGCACTTATTATTAGAACATACATATGGGGATGGATTGTTTTGGAATTAATTTTACTTCCAATTTTGGTTTTTTTAATTTACATTCTTATGTTCTGATCCTACTAAATAAAAAGGGTACGAACTTCAATATTATGTGTGATTCTATACGTGTGGTACTATTCTCCACTATGGGAGCTATTAAAGGCAGGTCTTGGGGGTAATCATCTCTCATTAAACTTGAGGAAGGAAGGGTCTAGAAATCTGATGTCTCTTCCCTCATCTTGGAGAACGCAGGTCGTGAAAGAATGGTATCAAAGGTGATGGTTAAGAGATATGGTGGTGCTAGGGGTTAGGCAAAGTGAAGATTGCATGGGATGGTAGGAAAACAATGTTAAGAAATCTTAGTGCATGAAATAAGCCATGGAATACCAGCTAAGACAAAATATTTTAGCCCCCCCCCCCCTCGTGATCTGATGTAAGGACTTGGGACCTACCAAACGACCAAGTGAGGCTATAATAATTGTAGGGTAGGGACCCAAAAAAAGGTATATGAATCATAATTACTTGAGTTATTGTCTCTACTTGGTGCTCTATTAATTTAAATAAATAAAAAGTTTACGAAATGTTTAAAATAAATTTTTTACAATAAATGAGCTTAGTCATTCCTTGTTTACCTTACAATTATGGCACTGAGATGATGACAACGAGTAGTGTATTCGATTGAGGCCCAGGAGGCTGAACTGGATGATCAGTGGAGTACTGATTGAGAGGAGGAAGAATGACTAGTGGAAGAGGACGCTTCATGCCTTTCAATGGAAGAACCTCAGGAAGTACAAGGGCAGTGTCTCAGACATGGAGATAGAGAGTTGGCTCAAAAATCTAGTGATAGATTTTAGCTAGATCAGGGCTCTGATGGAGTACTGGGTTCTTCTGGCTGTAATCCAAATATATGGAGTGGCACGTCGTTGGTGGACTCTCTATCATGGGTTTAAGAGAGAGGCTATAGTTCTGTGGATAGGCATCGAGAGGGATTTCTGAATGAAATTCCTCTCATCTACGATGACGACAGAAAAGTAGTTGGAGCTACTATCCCTTCAGTAGGGGAGCATGTTAGTGAGGGAGTTGGGGATCAAGTTCAAGGGTCTCCTTTATTTTTATTCAGACATTTTTTTGGATGAGGAGTCTCGGGAAATACATTTAGAGGAGTCACTTCGACATTATCTTCAGTATTTTGTGACTCCCTCCACCCTAATAACGTGCGTGGAGGTCCAAAAATAGACTGAAGTGGTGGAAAGTATGCACACACTAGGAGGTGTTCCATGAGAGGGGATCCAGTTAGGATCGTTAAGGGGTAATTCCATAAGTAGAAGGCCTCTGATATTAGGGCCTTCTAGATTTTTTCTAGTGGAGTGCAGGCCCCATCAGTTCCAAATTCTCTCTCTAGGTCCTCGCCCTTTCATTTCAGGCCCCAAACTGAGGTGCATCATCTATGGTAGCCATTGGAAACTTCAGAATCAGTTCTTATATCAGGTGCAGTACAATGGGAATGGGAAGGTTTAGTTCCCAACTCAACTATAGTAGTTTCCAGTCAGGCCCTTTCTGTAGCAGCCTCAGGGATAGCAAGCTCCCACTCATCTAAGGGTAGACCTTTCAGAAGGAGGATGGCCCCATGGTGCCCCTCCATTTCCTCGACAAGGGCATGGTCGGGAAGGAGGTCGATAGCTAAGAAGTAGAGGGGATAGGTATGGGAAGTTGCACACCACTAAGGCAGTTGTTCCGGCAGGTCTAGAAGACATTCATGGAATAATCATCTTGTTTAGGACTCTTGTGTGTGTGTTGTTTGATTCAAGAGCTTTGTAATCCTTTGTAACATCCAGTCTAGACCATTCCTTGGGCTTAGACATAGGGAGAATATCCATGCCCCTGGTGCTGAGTATGATAGTTGGGGGTCATACCAACTTGTTTGATGTTTTTCAAGGATGCAGACTGATGTTGGGGCCACATCAGTCTTGTGGGGATATCCTTCTGGTGCAAATGTAGCCATATTATGTCATCCTAGGCATCAACTAGTTGTTTTCTGTGCAAGCTGTTATCGACTTCTTTTAGAGAAGAGTCATTTTCTCCAATGAGGATCGCTAATGTGTGGGTTGTTTTTGAGAATGATGTTTTCAGGTGGGGAGACAGCATGTGGAACCTCTTTTTTCTAAGTTGTCTGAGCTTTCAGCAGAATCATTGGATGCTGTGATGGTGGATGTTCCATGATTTTTCAGAGAGTTCTTGGATGATTTTTCTGAGGAGGTTGTGACTCTACCCCCTCGATGAGATGTTGAGTTCGGGATAGAAATAAAGCATGGTGACAATCCCATTTTGATGGATCTTTTTCAGATAGAGCCTTATGAGTTATGGGAGTTGCAGATTCAGATTGACGAGATGATGAAGAAGGGTTATGTCTGACCTAGCATGTCTCCATGGGGTGCTCTGGTCTTGTTCTTGAAGAAGGAATAAGGTTATCTTAGGCTATGAATATACTATCGGAGACTGAATCAAGCAATGATCAATAACATTTACCATCTCCAAAGGATTAATGACCTCTTTGACCAGCTGAGGGGATCAGGTTTGTCCTCTAAGATTGATCTCAGGTTTGGGTATCAGTAGTTTTGGATGAAGGATTGTGATATCCTGAAGACTGCTTTCAGGTGTAGGTATGGTCACATTGAGTTCATAGTCATGTCGTTCGGTGTTAAGAATTCACATGTTATGTTCATGGGGCTCATGAACTCTATTTTCCATGAGTTTCTATAATAGTTGTTCATTGTGTTCATTGATTACATTTTTATATTCTCAATATCAGAGGAGGAACATATTAATCACCTCATGATGGTCTGGGATATCCTTTGACATCACTAGCTCTATGGTAAATTTTCCAACGGAAATTTCGTGACATTAGAACTACATTTTCTTAGACATGTGGTGTCTCAACATGGGGTAGTAGTTGATCCGTCAATGGTTGAAGAAATTGTTTGTTGGGAAGCATCCAAGAATGTGATGGAGGTTCGTAGTTTTTGGGATCTAGTGGGCGATTATCAAAGGTTCTTTGCTGACTTCTCTCGAGTTGCATCAACATTGACATCTTTTACCAGAATGGACCAGGCTTTCATGTGGAGTGAGAAGTGTTGGTATTTTTTCAAATATTTTAAGTAATGTTGGGTCAGCACTCCAGTTCTCAGGTTTTTAGAGGAAGTGGTGTTGTATGAGGTGTTTTTTGATGCTTCTGGACTTGTCCTGGGGTGTATGCTGATGTAGTAGTGGGGAGTGATTTCTTATGGGTCTAATAAGTTACATACTCATGAGTGTAACTATGCCACCCATGACATAGAGCTTACAGTAGTAGTGTTCATGTTGAAGTTGTGGTGGCATTACCTCATCAGTGAGAACTTTTCGGTTTTCACGGATCACAAGAGTTTGAGGCATATCTTCAACCAGCAAGACCTGAACATATGACAATGAAGGTGGGTAGAAATTCTTTAGGACTAAAAATTTGAGATCTATTACACTAAAGGTATGTAAAACATTTTGTTTGATTCCTTGAGTAGGAAGTCACAATGAAAGATCTTCTAGAATCTGAGGATTCATGGAAGGCAATGGAGGAGTTTACTGCCTTACACCTGGATGAAAGGTTGGATGGTGGTTGAGGTTGTTTTTTTCAAATGACAGTGTAGTAATCTCTATTGCGGTAGGTGGAGGAGTCTCATTGGGGTGACTTTGAGAGTGAAGTTATGTGTGATCAGGTTGAAAAAGGAAATGCTCTTAAAGGGTGGTCAGATGATGGTTAGAATCAGATTCTTTTCCAAGAGAAGTTTTTTGTCCAAGAGATGATGCAAGAGGGAGTTCTTATTGAGTTACATAACTCACTCATAGTGTTACACCCAAAAGTTTCAAAGATGTATAGAGGCCTCAGGGAATAGTTTTGGTGGCCAAGGGTGAAATGGGCTGTGTGGAAGTTTGGGGCATGGTGTCTAGTGTGTCTGCAAGTGAAGACTAGACATCATGTACCATGATGTTTGTTGCTGCATTTAGATTTCCCCAAGTTGAAGTTGGAGGATATCTCATTGGATTTCGTCACAAGACTACCCAGGGTTCATGGGGGCTATGATGCTCTCTAGGTAGTGGTAGACCGACTTACGAAATCAGCTCACTTCCTGGCGATCAAAGTGTCGAGTGTGGTAGATGCCTTAACACAGAGATAGGTGGATGAGGTGGTGTAGTTACCTGGAGTTCCGAGGTCCATAGTCTCATATAGGGATGCATGGTTTACCTCACAAGTCTGGAGGGGATTGTAGCATGCTTTGGGAACCCATCTACACTTTAGCGTTGCTTTTTACCCACAATAGATTGGCAGACAGAGCCATCCATATAGACATTCGATGATATTCTATGGGATTGTGTTATAGACTTTGGTGGATCATAGGAATTTAATTTTCACTTACTATATTTTGAATACAATAATAGTTATCACTCTACTATCATCTTGTCACCATTTGAAGCCTAGTATTGGAGGTCGTGTCGTTCGCCCATGTGCAGGACCGAGGTTGGGGAGGAAGGTGTTCTTGGACAAGAGGTAGTGCAGAGCACATCCGAGAAGTTTCAGATTGTGCATGAGATGATGAAGGCAGCCCAGGAATGGCATAAGTTGTATGTCGATCATAGTAGGAGGCCCTAGGAGTTCGAGGTTGGGGACCATGTGTTCTTGAAGGATTTCCCTCGACGTGTGCAGCAATGGTTTAGAAAAGGGAGAAAACACTCTCCTAGGTTCATCGAGCATTTCAAAGTGTAGTGGTGAGTTGGTGAGGTGGCATATCAGCTGGCATTGCCACATCAGTTGGAAAGGATCCACAGTGTTTTCCGTGTCTCCTAGCTTCGTCGATATCTACACGATGATTCCCAGGTCATTGACTTGGGAGAGTTGGATATAGAGGACAATGTTACATTCATGGAGCGACTAGTGAGGATCGAGGATCAAAAGGAGAAAGTGTATCATATATGAACTGTCCCTTTGGTTCGTGTGTTGTGGAGGCATGGTGCCCTCGAGGAGAGTACATGGGAGAGAGAAGCTCAAATGTGTTCCCAGTACCCAGAGCTCTTTTGAGTTGCTACTATAAGCCTTCCTTGATGTTTTTGTTTTTGTGACCCGCTGTGATGTAATGATGACATTGTTGGTTTATGAGATGATTTGTATCCTTACCTTGTGAATATTTATGAAATTTCCTGATATCTGGGGAAGGGGGAACCTAATTCCTAATCAAGATGCATCAGCATGGATGTGATTAAACCTATGTGAGTGAGTCAGTGCCGCCCAAAGAGAATAGTATCATGACATGGAGTAAATAAATACTTGATATGTGTGTTCGTACAATGTAATCCTTGGGTTTCTTATGGATGTTTGCGGAGGTTTGTCCTCGAGAGGTATCATTCAAGGTGGTTTTTCAGACCCCTCTGTTTACATCGGGATTTTCTTTGATTCTCGAGGATGAGAATGGTTTAACATGTATATGATGTAATGGTATGAACCCTCCTGGTCCTTTACGTTGCCAATTTATGGTGTTTAGAGTGCCATTGACCCCATCGGTAAGTCCAAAGGGAAGTGGTGTAAATGGAAGGAGTTCATTGTGGTGTCATCCATCGGTGACACTAATTGGTGCCACATGGGCTAGTTAGGGTTTTTCTTCCCCAGTTCTCCCAAAACGCCACTTTTGAGTCTTTTGGCCTTTTAAAGTGGTTCAAGTCCATTTTTAAAGCCCATAAATGAAATCTAAAATCCCTTAAGAGTGGGTTGACCCTCAATGGACCTTTTTTCCTCTCATTAAATGATATCCTTTAAATAATCGCTATTATGGAAACCTCTCCGATGAGAATTATTAAATAACAATTTATACCATCGTGTGTAACCGTCCAACCAAGTGGTGAAGCCATAATCCGCCTTTAAATAAATGCAAGATTTCATATCTCGTAACTCCCAGAATCTCACTTTTTATCACACGAGAATTCTTTCTTCTTATTGGAATGTATGTTTTCTTTCATTTGTGAATTTGGAGCCCCACATCCCAAGTCTATTGGTGAGCCTATGATAAAGAATGTCCTCTTCATTAGTGGAGTCCCTGGAGATCGTCCCCTGCAAGTCACACATCCACAAGTGTTGGCGAGAGGACAAAAATTTCGATCTTTGATCATCCAATTAGGGTTTTACTTTCTCTCTCTTTATTGTGTATCATGTGGGCGGGTATGATAATTTTCCCCTTGGGGATAGATGAAATCGAATGCTAACGAAGATAATAAATGGACTTATAATGAATGAAGGGGTGTGTTTGATAATATTGTTGTACAATTTTATCATTTATTATATGTTGTGAATTTTATGGGTTTATGTCCACTGAAAATCATGGCAATTTGTGGTCCTTTCTTGTGCACTAATGAACCACTATTTCACTGGATAATTCTGTGATTGAACGGTTGTAACATGGAAATTGGTTAATCATGTAAACTCGGTTGATTTAATGGATTCCCAATGAATATGAATCCTTGTATGGTCACACCATTTAACCAAAAGGAAAGATGAGATTAAATTAATTGTTTGTTTAAAATCTAAAGAGTACCTTTCTCTATTCTAGAAATGTGTATGGTAGTTCTTCTTTATGATTGTGAGGTGACATGGGTGGGGATGGGATCCCCTACTGTGCAGTTGTTAGTTTGTCGATTATGGGTCCGTGTGTAGATGTATATTGGGGATTGTTTTGGACCCAATACTTCTAGGGATATCATAGATCACTTTTTTGTGGGACTTTACAAGAGAACGGAGTGTGAATGCTTAATTTTCTACTTGGTATTTTATCAATCCTTGGCGTGTGGTTATGCCTGTTATTTTCCCGATAGTGATTAATTTATTTAAATTGAATCAGTAGAATATAAAAACAAGATTGGGTTCGGTGGGATTTTGTTTTCCTGAAATTATTTGTGACTTAGTTGTGGTTTTTGTGTTTCTTATCAATGAATAGTAATGATGGTGTTTGATTTTGAGCTTTTTTGGAACCCCTAGTTTTGGATGGGTGCTTGTTTACCATTATCTATAATTTAGTTCTTATGTTTTTTATTCTCGCCTCAACCAAGTTGAAAACTTCATGCCAAACACACCTATTTCATGGGGTTTGGTGTTTTTTCCAACACTCCTATGAGTGGTAGTTTTTTAGCTCCTTTTATGCTCCATTTCCCAAGTAGTCCAAGACACATCGGGTAGGCTGTGATGGTGTGAGGTCCATTATAGCCCAATATTTTTTAGGAAGGGTAGTTGTGGTTGTTTTCCCAGGTGTGTGTGGGCATGTTGTTTCCCAAGTGTCTTTGGGATGAGGCCCATGTGTCTTAGGGCATTACAGTAGTTGATCTGGCCCAGGTGTCTTCGGGCTTGGTGGTAGTTGTTTTGGCCCAGGTGTTTGCATTCGTGGTTAGATGTCGTTGTTGTGGACAAGTTTTTTGCAGGTGAGATGTGTGGTTGTGGTTTCCCATGTGTGTGCAGGTGGGGTATGGCAGTGGTACTGTGGTGAGAACAGTAGGGGAGGTCTAACACATAGGATGTCAACAATAACTAGTGGGAAAGTCATGCAACTTACCCAAACATCGATGTGTTATTACTAATATTTTACCTGACTTTTGTTATTTGGGGAGTGTGTCTTGGTGAGGTTGGGTGGATAGTTTCATTACTAGGTGATTTGGTTATCTATTTTTCTTACGAGGAATTAGAATGCCTTCCAAGATGTGAATGAGAGATTTTGTTTTTACATACTGAGTATACTTTTATACTCACCCTACATATATAAAACTGCTTATAGGTTTCCAAGAGGACTTCGAGGACTGTGTGGACCGTACTAGTTGGGGCATTGGGATAGTTTCTGTTACTATTTTTCTTTTTTTTGGAACTTCCCTTTGGATTTTCTCTTGTATTTATAACACTTATTATTGGAACATGCATATGGGGATTGATTTTTTTTGTATTTACTTTTACTTCTAGTTTTGGTGTGGTATGGAATTTACTATCTTATCTCTCGATATTACTACATAATTAAGGTAATGCCTTCCCTATAATGTGTGATTCTATACCCTTGGTGTTATTCTCCACCCTAGGACCTATTAAAGGAGGGTCTCAGGGGTCATCATCTCTTCTTCAACTGGAGGAAGAAAGGGTTTGGAAATCTTTTATCCCTTCCCTCATCTTGGTGAAGGCGGGTCATGATAATTATGGTTTATGAGTATAATGATTTTTATTAATTAGGGTTATATTTATTATTATGAAGAATAATTATAATGGATTATGTGGTTTTTTAATTAAATCTAATAAAAATGGGGATTTATTTAATTTTTTTAAAACAATGGTTCCATTTAATTATATTGGAATAAAGCGAATTTAATTTAATGATGTGTAGAAGGGTTTTTTGCATTTTATCTAAGAAATGTTTTATTTTATATTAATAATAATGATGGTTATTATTATGTATGTTTCATCTATTTTAATTTCAAGTTGAAATGAATTTAATTAATTGAGTTGTTTTGGGTTTCCATTAACAAAAATCAAGGTTAATAAGAATTTAATTAATCTCTATGAAGTGGGGGTTTAATTAATTAATTATTTTTGATAGAATTAATTAAATATTGACAAGTTAGAGTTTTTAATTTAATTAAATTGTGTTGAGAGAATTTAACTAAATAACAAGAAGTGTTTAATTTATTTAATTAAATTTTTTAAATGAATTTTATTAAATAATTTGTTAATGAGGAGTTGGTGATTATTAACAATGGGTAATTTTAAAGACATGTAAATGAGGAGTTGGGTGTTATCAAATAAATGTAATATTTAATAGTAATATTAAATTTGGAATAAATGTGAAGTTTTGCTGAATTTAATTAAATTCATGGTAATGAGGACATTAATTAATTGATGTGAAATGGATGGTTTTTTAATTAAACTCATGGTATGGTTGAATTTGAAACTGATTTGGGGCCGTTTTAATTGAAGATATCAGGATGTACATGGTTTGTTAAATCGTGCGATACAGTTGTGCGGTTACCTGGTATTGAAAATGTGTTTTTATTAAATTTAAATAAAATTAATATTTAATAATAATAATAATAATAAGGATAAAATTATTTTTATTTTAGTTAGTTAATTAAATAAATGTTATAAGAATATAATTGGATGATTAATCGGTGATTTCATAATTAATCATGAAACATTTATTTAAAGGTTAATTAATGAAGAAACATTATTTTAAATGAGAATAATAAATGTTATTATTATAATATTATATCTTTTTGTTTAATAGGGTTTCAAATAGTTGATTGAGAGAGAATGAAGGAGGAGGTGCATTGTTGGTGTAGCGACCACCCCCCCAATTAGGTGCGCTAAACCCCTTGTCAACTCCTCTTAGCGTGAACAAATTCTCTCAGTATATTCACATATGTTGTCTGCCTTGTCATTGTGGGTTCGTCTGCATAAGTTTCATGATTCACATCGACAATTTTAATACTTTCTTTCCCTTTTTTCTCAGATGATATCCTAAGCCTTGAATTTAATTGGGTTTCCTTGTTTCTTAGATTATAGGGTTGTGAATGTAACACCCCAGATAAATAAAGAATATGACATTTTTATATTTATCCATATTTGTGAATAAAATATTAATATTACTTTAAAGGGGACGCTATGCTCGATGGTGTACCCAATACGCAACAACGAGTTTCTTGGGAATCTTATGTTGCACTCTAATAATAAAATAATATTATTTAAAATGGTAGTTAACGCCAAGCCGTTGTAATGGCGGGAATGAATAGAACTAACTACAAAATGATTATATATGTTTGTCAAATATTTTTACTTTTTACAATAAATTTTAGAGGATTAAAAATGTGAATGAATTCAATTTTTATGCGTAAACATTCTAATGTTCTTTAGAAGGTTGATTAAGCGCCTTTTGATGGCGAACCTCTTTTAAATCCACTTTTTGACAATTTTATGTGTTATATATGACAAAATAAAATTCTTCTTTAGAATATAGGCATCAACATTTACTTTGTGTAGATTTTTGGTATCTTTCCGATAAAGTTCATTTTTTAATGAATAGTGAAAAATATTGTATTTTAATTCAAAACCTCTTTTTAATACAATTTATTTATATGATTAAATTATCTTTTGAATTGTTTTTAAAGTAAAATTAGAATATATTTTTACCATTTAATCCAATATTGGTCATTGGAATTAATTTCACTTTGAAGTTGGACTTAAACCAGTGTCAATCTTTTAATAGATAATGTTTCTTAAAAACACGCTATTTGTTTTGACAGCGGGAATTAATTATTAAATTAATTAATGCAACATATATGTTTTGAATTTTTTAAAATAGACATCATTTTTGAATTCGGAATATCAAATATATCCTAGGGTGAATTTTTAGTAATTTTCTGAAAAACTTCAATTTTTGATGAATAGTGAAACCACTAAGTGGTACTTATAAAAACTGATTTTCCATTTAAATGAAATTTTCCCACCTTTGTGTTTTGAATTTCAAAAATCCGACATACATGGTTTTCATTAAAAAGTAAAATGTGGTTCAATGGTATTAAAATAATTTGTTGGTGAATAGTAACTTATTAAGTTTTTAATCGTGATTAGAGGTAATTAGTGTAGTTTAAGGTAAAAATAATGTTTTAATAATATGAAATGACCTAGAAACATGTCCTACCCTCATTGTATGAGTCATGTCCGACCATGAAAATACATGGGTCAACTTTGGGACCCCATGGAGCCACTTTGGTTGGAAAATGACATAAATACCTTTTTATTTAATGTTAAAATTAAAATGACACAAACATGAGTTGTTTTACTAAAACAATTTTTAAATGGTGTTATACAAGTCCGATTTTTGACTATAAATAGTCATTGGAAAGATACAAATATTTCTTACATCATATTATTTTTTTATAATTTTTAGACATTAGATAAATTAAATTATTTATGACATCATGATGATGAAGCGATGACCTCATTATTTAACGATTTAAATAAAATGGAAAGATAATGTAAAATATAAGTCCTACACATGTCCAAAACCTATTGGATGGGTGGATTTCGAACCCTTATCACCTTATCCTCGAAAAAAATAAATGTGGGACCATTAAAATCCGAAACTCATTCTAAAATAAAGTAACATTTCTTTACTTTCCAAGAGTGCCCCTCCTCTCCTCTTATAAAAGGCCCCCACCTATACAACCTTAACCACACCTCTCAAGCCTTTGGCTCGGCCAAAACCTGCTCATTTTGCCTCTCCACATCCCTCTCTTACTCCTAGAATCCTCACTTTGGGAAGAAGTCTTCCCAAGGAAGCATTTGATCTCAAATCAAAAAGAGTTACCCGATTTTAAGATAATGTCTTCACTTGTGTTATTTTGTTTTATTTTGCTTCTCCAACCCCCTAAACTCTTTTTTATTCATTTATTTTGTAAAAAATACAGTATATTATATATACTAGGATGTTTTTATAAGAATAATTCGAGCTACACTTACATACACCTACATCAAATGGTTAAAGAACATATTGTTTCTGTGGATGGAGAATTTCTGCCTCACGAAACGATGATTGTTCAACACTCATATAACACCTTAAAAGGTGGCCATTAAGATGTCACTATATATATATATGATATATAATATGTTTATTTTTTTAATTAATCTTCTTTATTTTTCTTTTGTGGCATAACTTTATGGTTTCCATTGTGGGTAATCACAATAATTTCATTTTAGGAAGTACGGACTACCGCCCCCTCAAAGTGATTTTATTTGTTAATGCCATAAGTGGGATGTATAAAGGATGTATTTAAAGTTAATATATATGATGTATGTTAAATATAAATGATTAATATAATTCTGGAATTAAAATATAAAAACCTCTCATTTAGTTTTAATTCCATTAATATAACATAGAAATGAAAGTAGCGTTCATGCGTACGTACGGCTTACCGTCTCCATGAACGGTGCATTTAATTTCTTACCTCTAAATGATTATGTAATATTATAAATACATGTATATTCTGGATATATATGATATCCAAATAATGAATATCATTCTGGATATAATGAACCTTTGACCTCACGAACAACATGTAACTGTAAGAAGTCCACTTTCAACTTAAGAACCAAATATCGACAAAACAAACATTATTAACCTAAATGATTACATAATGTTTATAACATGTAAATAAGTGATATAAAATGAATAATGAACTTGAAAACGGATCTTAGGAAAGTATAAATTAACTCAAGTTTATTATTCAGGACGTTAAAGAACGATCGAGTCAAGTCAGACCCGATGTAAGAGATCCTACCCCTACCTTTCTTTTTATGTACTCTCCTTTATGTCACTTCTTTTAAGAACCTATTTGTTATGTTGGGGGATGTTATTTTATATTACTATTGCTGTAAATTTTATTTTAATATTATGAGAGACTCTATTTGATCTCATCAATCCATTTTTTTGATGTTTTAAGTGGCGCAGTTAGGCTTCCGAGTTTTCGTAAGGGATTTTTCACCTCACTTTTATTCCCGTGAGTTTTATGCGACATTTTCCACCATTTACTTTGAGTGGTGAATTTACTGCCCATTATTATACTCCTTTTGTAATATAATTCCATTTATGGGTATTTACATATTCATTTTATGACACTTCTTCAATGGGGTGTACGTTTTGAAAGTTACCCAAGTCGGTAAGGGAACCTTTCACCATCCTCTTTTAAAAGAATTATTTTGTTATGTCTTTTAATTCACATAACATTATGTTGGGATATATTATTCTATATCCTTAGTGATTTAAATTTTACGTCCAAGTGATTAGATACCCTTTTTATCTCTCATCAACTCATTTTCTGAATTTTGTAGTGACGTCGTTAGGCTGTCAAATTTTTTCAAGGGAACTTCTTAACCCAATTTTGATTCTTTGGGAGAAGCTTATACTCCTTGAATATGTCGTTCTATGAATATGTGTGAATAACCTATGATTGTTTTACACTTAATTTCCACTTATATTTGGTGTATTAGTTTGTCACACATAATTATGTAATTGATTTATCCTTAATCCAAGGATATCGTCTTTGTATGGGACTTCGTCTCAATCTCCTTTCATTGAGGCATATTTTGGTTTTATACACAACCTTCTTTTATACGGTGTATAATCCCCTTTGAATTTTACATTTATCGGAAAGGAATCTTTTTTATACAAAGCGTTTTACTAAACGACAAAAGGGAATGTTTTTTTCGTACGTATATGGCGACACCGACTTCTCCACCGATGTGACCATTATTTGAGTTTCGGCTTCCTCTATAGGCCATACCTTTTTTTAAAGAAAAATAAATACCATGTTTTACTTTTCTTTTATTTTGGTGTTGAAAATGGTTTTCATAATGTTTTTTTATCAATGTGTTGTATTGATATCTTGTGATTGAAAAGTGGAAATGTTATGTTTCCTTTAGGCATGTTTTATGTTATACGATTATGTTATGGTTCTTGGGCATTATTATGAATATGGGTGGTTCCGTGATAAACTAAGGGCGGGTGAGGCCGATATAGCTCTCCAATGCATTGGGTAACGTGAAGGGGTTAAATGTTAAGGTTTATCCGAAGAGATTTAGGGAAGATACTATTATGGGTATTCCAAACATAACCAAGATGGTTACTCCCTATGTAAGAATGTTATGAATGCCTCAAGTTACCTTTATGTCTTATGATTTCTAAGATTTATTCATGATTTTATGAGGTATGTTAAAGTTCTTATGTTTTATGGTTAAAGTATGATTTCATTCTTATGTATACATGTACTCATGTTTCCTTTCCATATTTTTATATCCCTTACTGATCTTTTTATGCTCATCCCAAGTTTTTGAAATGTTTTTCATAGGTCAAGGGAAGGGTACATGATATGATGATAGTGTCAAGGAAGTGTCAAGAAAGAATCCATGTTTTATTTTAAATATGTTTCCGTTGATGGGAAAAATGAATACTATATTTTATGTAACCACTTTGTTTAAATGTGGAAAGTAATGCAAGTTTTATGATCTAATTATCTAAAACTCTAAACCCGAAAAGATCCTCAATGTGTAATATTGTAATAACTCAAGATTAAGTAAGGTTTAAGTTTGGGGCCTTATAGTTGGTATTAGAGGTCGGTATAGATAACTTTAGAGGTTATGGTATTCTCTAAGCACAAGTGACATTACCATAATGGTTAGGATTTCAGAAAGAGTCCTAGTTTTAGATAAAGTGAATGAGTAAGTATATCTTAGTGTTTACCTTCCTCATTAGTACATGATGGTTTTGTTGAAATACTCACACTGACATTTCTATTTTTAGTGAATGGATTGATCTAGTAGGCCCCAAAGAGACAACAGGTTTGAAGGAAACTGTGGTGGTTCTCTGATTAAGATACTAGATAAAATGGGGGATTCAATGAGGAAACTCGTGGTTGTTCTAAACCAACTATCAAGGAGTCATGATAAATCACTTGAACCTTGGTATGATTTATAATGCATCATGTACGAGATGACCAATCGATGTGGAAGTTCAGGTAATAAATATAAAGGTAACCATTAGAGTTTATATAATCCTTTCTTTTGAGGTAATTATGGGTTATTATACGTTATGATGGAAAATGAAAGGCATGAGATAAAATTGAGGTTAAATTATGTTATGGTTATTTTTGATGATTTTATCTCTTTTTGGGGAATGATTTGAGAATTATATAGTTTTGTAAAAAGGACAACACGCAGACCGTGTGACAACCCGTCGCGCCAGACAAAGCTATGGGAATCGAACCCACAACCAAAGTGCAACTGGTATTTATCGCCTACCACTGGACTACGTGAAGTCCCTGGTTAGCTTGACTAATTCTTTTTAGTTTGATTATTTTAGGAATCAAGAGTAAGTTTATTTTGGGTTATCTATGGAAATGATTAACCTATCATCAAGGATATGTGATTAGGTTAATTACATTGCAATATGAGAATTTTAGAGCAACTGGTGTTATTTGGAGATAAAAGTTAATTTGTACCTTGGAAGACTATGTGTCTAAATCCTTCAAATATTTGGGTTTCAATATTAGTTTGGTTTACTTTAAATAATTTTATGGAAAAATTGTTTATCAAATGGTCCTCGTTGAACTTTGGGTTTTGTTGGACAAATTTTGGAGATTAAGAATAGATTTTCTTTTTATAAAGGGTTATCCTTTTCTAGATTATCTGATCTTGTGCTAACCATTTTGGTTTTGGTTTTCGTTAAAGTATAAAGACATGGGAAGTATATATTTCTCTTTTGTGGATTAGGTGATTCTCTAGAACTTGATTATAGTGAACAAGTCTTCCTAAATACTCGTCTTTTGGAGAAAATATGAGTTTGTGTAAGAAATCTAATAAAAGTTGAAAGTCAACATGATAGGTAATTATGTTTCCTTATGAATAAATTCCTCAATAAAA
The DNA here is from genome assembly GCA_963277665.1 of Viscum album. NCBI lineage: Eukaryota > Viridiplantae > Streptophyta > Magnoliopsida > Santalales > Viscaceae > Viscum > Viscum album. The sequence continues at coordinate 2,024,361,752 of OY728127.1, forward strand.
AAACAATAATGTTGTCTATTATCTTTTCCTACTGGGGAATCGAATACCGTTTAACCCATCACAAGTTTGTGATTTTCTTGTGGTTAACTTTCTCCTAAACATGTTTTCTATCACTCTCCATCAGAACATGGCCCTATGTTTTCTCCTCCATGTCCATGTTTTCGTACATGGAATCCTAGTATGGGTTAACTCGGGTGACCTCTGTACTTCTCATTCTTTATTTTAAAGTGATTGTTTTACCGACTCTTGTTTCGATGTGGGACTTTCAAGGATGTTTCCGAGCCCAATTTTAAAATTGCAAGGACGCAATTCCCAAAAGGGGGGAAGGATGTAACACCCCAGGTAAATAAAGAATATGACATTTTTATATTTTTCCATATTTGTGAATAAAATATTAATATTACTTTAAAGGGGATGTTATGCTCGATGGCGTACCCAATACGCAACAACGAGTTTCTTGGGAATCTTACATTGCACTCTAATAATAAAATAATATTATTTTAAATGGTAGATAACGCCTAGCCGTTATAATGGCGGGAATAAACAGAAATAACTACAAAATGACTATATATGTTTTTTAAATATTTTTACTTTTTACAATAAATGTTAGAGGATTAAAAATGTGAATGAATTCAATTTTTAAGCGTAAACATTCTAATGTTCTTTAGAAGGTCGATTAACCGCCTTTTGATGGAGAACCTATTTTAAATCCACTTTTTGACAATTTTATGTGTAATATTTTACAAAATAAAATTATTCTTTAGAATAGAGACATCAAAATTTACTTTGTGTAAATTTTTGGTATCTTTCCGATAAAGTTAGTTTTTTAATGAATAGTGAAAAATGTTGTATTTTAATTCAAACCCTCTTTTTAATCTAATTTATTTATTTGATTAGATAATCTTTTGAATTGTTTTTAAAATAAAATTAGAATATATTTTTACCAATTAATCCAATTGTGGTCATTGGAATTAATTTCACTTTGAAATTGGACTTAAACTAGTGTCAATCTTTTAATAGATATTATTTCTTAAAAACACGCTATTTGTTTTGACAGCGGGAATTATTTATTAAATTAAATAATTAAACTTATATGTTTTGAATTTTTTAAAATAGACATCATTTTTGAATTTGGAATATCAAATATATCCTAGGGTGAATTTTTGGTAATTTTCCGAAAAACTTCGATTTTTGATGAATAGTGAAACCACTAAGTGGTACTTATAAAAACTAATTTTCCATTTAAATGAAAATTTTCCACCATTGTGTTTTGAATTTAAAAAATCCGACATACATGGTTTTCATTAAGAAGTAAAATTTGGTTCAATGGGATTAAAATAATTTTTTGGTGAATAGTAACTTATTAAGTTTTTAATCGCGATTAGAGGTAATTAGTGTAGTTTAAGGTAAAAATAATGTTTTAATAATATGAAATGACCTATACACATGTCCTACCCTCATTGGATGAGTCATGGCCGACCAAGAAAATCCATGGGTCAACTTGGGGACCCCATGGAGCCACTTTGGTTGGAAAATGACATAAATACCTTTTTATTTAATGTTAAAATTAAAATGACACAAACATGAGTTGTTTTACTAAAACAATTTATAAATGGTGTTATACAAGTAATATTTTTTACTATAAATAGTCATTGGAAATATAAGAATATTTCCTACATCATAGTATTTTTTTTATAATTTTTAGACATCAAATAAATTAAATTATTTATGTCATCATGATGATGCAGCGATGACCTCATTATTTCACGATTTAAATAAAATGGAAAGATAATGTAAACTCTAAGACCTACACATGTCCAAAACCTATTGGATTGGTGGATTTAGAACCCTTATCACCTTATCCTCGAAACACATCAATTTGGGACCATTAAAATCCGAAACTCATTCTAAAATAAAGTAACATTTCTTTACTTTCAAAGAGTGCCCATCCTCTCCTCTTATAAATGACCCCCACCTCTACCACCTTACCCACACCTCTCAAGCCTTTGTCTCGGCCAAACCCAGATCATATTTCCTCTACACATCCCTGTCTTACTCCTATAAGCCTCACTTTGGGCATAAGTCTTCCCAAGGAAGCCTCTGATATCAAATCAAAAGGAGTTACCCGATTTTAAGGTAATGTCTTCACTTGTGTTCTTTTGTTTTATTTTTCTTATCCAACCCCCTAAACTCTTTTTATTAATTTCTTTTGTAACAAATACAGAATCTTCAATATACTATGATGTTGTTAAAGAAGCATTCGATCTACAATTACACACACCTACATCAAATGGTTAAAGAACATATTGTTTCTGTAGATGGCGAATTTCTGCCTCACAAAACGATGATTGTTCAACACTCATATAACACCTTAAAAGGTGTCCATTAAGATTTCACTATATATATATGATATATAATATGTTTATGTTTTACTTAATCTCTTGTATTTTTATTTTTTGGCATACCTTTATGGTTTCCATTGTGGGTAAACACGATAATTTCATTTTAGGAAGTGCGTACTACCGCCCCCTCAAAGTGATTTGATTCGTTAATGCCATATGTGGGATGTATGTATTTAAAGTTATTATATATGATGTATGTTACATATAAATGATGAATATAATTCTGGAATTAAAATATACAAACCTCTAATTTAGTTTTAATTCCATTAATATGACATAGAAATGAAAGTAGCATTAATGTGTACGTACGGCTTACCTTCTCCATGAACGGTGCATTTCATTTCTTACCTCTAAATGATTATGTAATATTATAAATACATGTATATTCTGGATATATATGATATATATGATATCCAAATCATGAATATCATTTTGGATATAATGAACCTTTGACCTCACGAACAACATGTAACTGTAAGAAGTCCACTTTCGACTTAAGAACCAAATATCGACAAAACAACATTATTAAATTAAATGATTACATAATGTTTATAACATGGAAATAAGTGATATAAAAGGAATAATGAACTTGAAAACGGTTCTTAGTAAAGTAGAAATTTACTCAATTTTATTATTCAGGACGTTAAAGAACGATCGAGTCAAGTCGGACCTGAGGTAAGAGATCCTACCCCTACCTTTCTTTTTAAGTACTCTCCATTATGTCACTTCTATTAAGAACATATTTTTTATGTTGGGGGATGATATTTTATATTACTATTGCTGTAAATTTTATTTTAATATTATGAGAGACTCTATTTGATCTCATCAATCCATTTTTTTGATGTTTTATGTGGCGCAGTTAGGCTGCCGAGTTTTCGTAAGGGATATTTCATCTCACTTTTTCATATCAAGCCTTTGGCTCGGCCAAACCCTGCTCATTTTTCCTCTCCACATCCCTCTATTACTCCTATAATCCTCAATTTGGGCAGAAGTCTTCCCAAGGAAGCATTTGATCTCAAATCAAAAAGCGTTACCCGATTTTAAGGTAATGTCTTCACTTGTGTTATTTTGTTTTATTTTGCTTCTCCAACCCCCTAAACTCTTTTTATTCATTTCTTTTGTAAAAAATCCAGTATATTAAATATACTGGGATGTTTTTATAAGAAAAATTCGAGCTACACTTACATACACCTACATCAAATGGTTAAAGAACATATTGTTTCTGTGGATGGCGAATTTCTGCCTCATGAAACGATGATTGTTCAACACTCATATAACACCTTAAAAGGTAGCCATTAAGATGTCACTATATATATATATATGATATATAATATGTTTATTTTTTTACTTAATCTTCTTTATTTTTCTTTTGTGGCATACCTTTATGGTTTCCATTGTGGGTAAACACAATAATTTCTTTTAGGAAGTGCGGACTACCGCCCCCTCAAAGTGATTTTATTTGTTAATGCCATAAGTGGGATGTATAAAGGATGTATTTAATGTTATTATATATGATGTATGTTACATATAAATGATGAATATAATTCTGTAATTAAAATATAAAAACCTCTCATTTAGTTTTAATTCCATTAATATAACATAGAAATGAAAGTAGCGTTCATGCGTACGTACGGCTTACCGTCTCCATGAACGGTGCATTTAATTTCTTACCTCTAAATGATTATGTAATATTATAAATACATGTATATTATGGATATATATGATATATATGATATCCAAATTATGAATATCATTCTGTATATAATGAACCTTTGACCTGACGAACAACATGTAATTGTAAGAAGTCCACTTTCGACTTAAGAACCAAATATCGACAAAACATACATTATTAACTTAAATGATTACATAATGTTTATAACATGGAAATAAGTGATATAAAAGGAATAATGAACTTGAAAAAGGTTCTTAATCAAGTAGAAATTAACTCAAGTTTATTATTCAGGACGTTAAAGAACGATCGAGTCAAGTCGGACCCGAGGTAAGGGATCCTACCCCTCCCTTTCTTTTTAAGTACTCTCCTTTATGTCACTTATTTTAAGAAACTTTTTGTTATGTTGGGGGATGTTATTTTATATTACTCTTGCTGTATATTTTATTTTAATATTATGAGAGACCCTATTTGATCTCATCAATCCATTTTTTTGAAGTTTTAAGTGGCGTCGTTAGGCTGTCGAGTTTTCATAAGGGATTTTTCATCTCACTTTTATTCCCGTGAGATTTATGCTACATTTGCCACCATTTCCATTGAGTGGTATATATACTGCCCATTATTATAATCCTTTTGTAATATAATTCCATTTATGGGTATTTACATTTTCATTGTATGAAACTTCTTCAATGGGGTGTACGTTTCGAAAGTTACCCAAGTCGGTAAGGGAACCTTTCACCCTCCTCTTTTTAAAAGGATTATTTTGTTATGTCTTTTAATTCACATAACATTATGTTTGGATATGTTATTCTATATCCTTAGTGATATAAATTTTATGTCTAAGTGTTGAGATACCCTTTTTATCTCTCATCAACTCCTTTTCTGAATTTCGTAGTGACGCCGTTAGTCTGTCAAATTTTTGCAAGGGAACTTCTTAACCCAATTTTGATTCTTTAGGATAAGTTTGTACTCCTTAAATATGTCGTTCTATGAATATGTGTGAATAACCTCTGATTGTTTTACACTTAATATCCACTTATATTTGGTGTATTAGTTTGTCACACATAATTATGTAATTGATTTATCCTTAACCCAAGGATACCGTCTTTGTATGGGACTTCGTCTCAATATCCTTTCATTGAGGAATATTTTTGTTTTATACACAAAATTATTTTATATGGTGTATAAACCCCTTTGACTTTTATGTTTATCTGAAAGGAATCTTTTTTATACAAAGAGTTTTACTAAACGACAAAAGGAAATGTTTTTTTCGTACGTATGCGGCGACAACGACTTCTCCGCCTCCGTGACCATTATTTGAGTTTCGGCTTCCTCTACAAGCCATAACTTTTTTTAAAAGATAACTAAATACAAGGTTTTACTTTTTGTTTATTTTCGTTTTGAAAATGGGTTTCATAATGTTTTTATATCAATGTGTTGTATTGATATTTTGTCATTGAAAAGTGGAAATGTTATGTTTCCTTTATGCATGTTTTATGTGATACGATTATGTTATGGTTCTTGGGAATTATTATGAAGACGAGTGGTTTCATGATAAACTAAGGGCAGGTGAGCCCGATATAGCTCTCCAATGCATTGGTTAACACAAAGGGGTTAAACGTTAAGGTTTCTCCAAAGAGATTTATGGAATATACTGTGATGGATATTCCAAACGTAACCAAGAGGGTTACTCCCTATGTAAGAATGTTATGAATGCCTCAAGTTACCTTTATGTATTTTGATTTCTATGATTTATTCATGATTTTATGAGGTATGTTAAAGTGCTTATGTTTTATGGGTAAAGTATGATTTCATTCTTATGTATACATGTACTCATTTTTCCTTTCCATATTTTTATATCCCTTTCTGAGCTTTTTATACTTATCCCAAGTTTTTGAAATGTTTTTAACAGGTCAAGGGAAGGGTACATGATATGATGATAGTTTCAAGGATGTGTCAAGAAAGAATCCATGTTTTATTTTAAATATGTTTCTGTTGATGGGAAAAATGAATACTATCTTTTATGTAACCACTTTGTTTAAATGTGGAAAGTAATGCAAGTTTTATGATCTAATTCTCTAAAACTCTAAACCTGAAAAGATCATCAATGTGTAATCTTGTAATAACTCAAGATTAAGTAAGGTTTAAGGCTGGGGCCTTATAGTGAAATGGGATCCTCAAGACCCGTTGGTCTGTTTTACGACTACCGCTACTAAGGGATAACCATTTTGGCTCAGTTTCAGTTCATTGTCACCATTTTCATGTAAGGGTTTAAGCCCTTTATTTGGTGTCACACCCCATTATTTGGATTCTTATGGTGTTTTTGTGTTGCATTTAATATTTTGGTTGTGTGTTGGTCCATGTCACCCTATTTATGGGTGTTGGTAAATGTTGTGTATGTGCGACTGTGTGCCAATGGAAACTTGTTTCCACCAAGTAAATCAAAGTGATGTGTATTCAATCTAGTTCCACCCCCGAGGTAGGTTCCCTTTCAAAGTCCTAAATTTTATGAAGGCATTAATAAATTTTTCACTGAAGATTTATTAGAAATTAAATCCATGTTTTGAAGTATTTATATTAAATGACTCTTAATGTGACATTTTCATGATTAATGATTTAAAATGGTAAATGTCATAACTGATTTGTGTGATATGTGATATCATGTTTTTATAACGAAAGAAAAAAATCGAGGTGTGCTTCCTTCAAACAAAATTAGTGGTTGTGTTATATCATGTTTTCTTATGGTTTGATTTTTCCATATATCATTCTATTAGTACTGATAAATGATGGTTTGATATCACAAACTGGTTGTTTAATTGTTGAATTATTCCTAGGATGATGAAGTTCTTCAATAGCGTTACCTAATTTTTGAATTAATTATGGGATGTTGACCCTGTAGAACCAAGTTAATTAACTTTGAACTAATTAAATGGAAACTATTTGATAAATTAATTATGGATAGTTGATATTTAGAATGAAATAATTAATTCTGGGAAATTAATTATAGTATGTGATGTATTTGGTAGATTAATTAATTGATGGAATACTTAATGGTAATGTTTACTTAGATAATTTTTGTGTTAACTACTATATTTGTTATAATTAACCAATCGACTGTATTAGTAAGGGAATAAGGATAATTGACTGGTGAATTAATTATCATGTTTCAGTTAAGGAAATGGGATTTTTAAATATTTATTTAATTATAATGTTTAATTTCTTGTGGTTTAGAACAATTAATTGTCAATTAATTATTAACTATTGAGATGGTGAATAGTTAATTAATTGTAGAATTATTTTATTGGAGATTTCTGTTGTTAACTAGTGGATTAATTAATATATAAATTTGATTAATTAATTAATGAATTAATTAATTAATGGTTTTTGAGGTGTTAGACATGGAATTCTATAGCAATGATAAATATATATTTATGATTGACAAACAGCTTGTTAGATAAGGGTCGATGCTTCAAATTCTCATGGGATACTAGACATGGCTTTCTACCCCCAGCTTGCATATAAATCTTCTTTTATGGGACAAGGAAATATTATCCAAATACCCTTGGGTTGTGAACAGATGCTCTAAATACTCACAAGGGTTCTAGATATGACGTTCTACACCCATTAGTTGACATTGGACAACGATACCAATTGGTCATACATGAAAATAATTAAATACTTAATGAATGTTATTGTTACATAATGATTTGAGAATATAATATGAGAAATGGTTTAGGCCCCGACACACCTGAGGTAGGTTTGGAGGTACAGGTGTCCAAGGGAACCTGAGTACTTATGCGATTAAATAAGAATATAAACTAATGTGTTAAACAGTTTTTATAAGCAATTTATAGTTCCTATTAAGAACTCTTATTTTTTGACTATGAGCTGAAGAAGGTATCTCTGTCAGGTATCCCCCAGGAACATGGATGGGTTGTAATTTATTTATTTATTTTAGTTGTTTCCTTGTTATACCTTTATATTTTTATTTACATTTCATTTTTTGGATAGCCCCAGGCATCAGTGCTGTTATCCTACTCAGATGTTTATATACAACCTTACATGGACCGCCATTACATTGGTTTTCTCATGTATACATTTATTGTTTGCAGGAAAACAGACCGTGTACATTTCATTTTGTTTTATGCTAGTACCTGGAGTTGGGAACAATGGACTGAGATGGAGCTCAGGATGCTCATGGAGTTTGCCTTGGTGATTTGATTCTTTTCTTTATTTCTGTATTGGAATGAAAGCATGTTATTTTCTTCATTTCAATAAATTTTGAATCATTAGCATGTAATTCATGCATCTACTATATAAACTTGTACTTTCAATTTTTTTTCATTTTTTATAAAAATCTACCTTCCGTTGCTTTATCATTTATTACACTTCATTCACTATATATTATTTTTTCTATTATTTAACTCTAATATGATTGTATAGTCTCCCCACTGACTATCCACAGAACCTTGCTGGTAGCTAGTAGCCTCTGGCATATGGGGAGATGCACTTGAGGTCCTGTGGAAACTGGTCCGGCCCCTGGTTTAGGGGTGATCTGAGTCTTTATGTTACAATGAGGAATTAGAGGATTATTTTTCATTGTCTTACTGATTTGGGGTTGGTATATAGAAGACTAGTAAGGTTTTTATGCTTGGGATAATAGTTGTACTTGGGACTGATCACCCCACATACAGGAAATGCCAATGTGTCATGGGATTTGATTGTTGTTAATGTAGTTCATTGTTACAGTTGATATTATTTCACCTTGAGTGATTGGTGTATTTTTCATGGCATATTGATAATGAAAATTTTGAAAATAATTTCCTTGGATAGATATGAAAAGGAAGTGTCATTACATGTATCATATTAGGCACTTAGAGATTAACATGTCATGCATATATGCTATGTCATGTAGTTTCATTAGTTGGATGGTTGCTAATATTGATTGTGTTCCTTGAATATATGTAATGTCATTTACTTATTTAGTATTCCTTTTTAGATAGTAGTTTTCACAGTAATAATTAACATTATTGAGTGATAATATGCAATGATAATGGGACATGCTTCTATGTTATAGCATGTTTCAGTGATTTCAGCATGTTGATCTATGTAAGATACTTCTAGTGACATTTTAGTTTGCTGATATATGATTTGTTGCTTTGGAAAAATTTATATGGATGAGATTAAGACAGAACACATTTTTAATTGTACAGTTTCGGGCACCTTATAACTATGAAAAGGGTAACCCATGTATTGGATCATGGGGGAAAAGGTTGCTGAATTAAATCATAAAGTAAATTTATTTTCATTAAATGGGAGCTAAATTCCAATGGTAAAGCATATGTGAGACTAATTAATTGGTTGGTGGCCACCCATGTGGCTGAGACTTTTATAATAATAGTGTGTTCAAAATGTCTATAAATGTAAAACTATTGTGTTATGATTGAATTGAACTATTGTGGGGTTGCATTTTGAAGTACCAAGATTGAATAAGTGGGACCCTCAAATGTCACCTATTTTATAAAAGGAATGTAAATGCTAATTTTCCTAATAAAAATAAAATGACATAGAATATTAAAAGATAAAATAGTATGTTTGTTATTGCTTACCTATTTAGGCTATGAAGAATTGAATAAAGACCAACTGACCTGTTGTGAAAAGTATATGTGTGTTTGTTAAATTTTTTTCAAACGATAAAAGGTTGAAATGAATTAATTAAAATCGATAAAATGAAATAGGGGGATTTTGATCATTTTTATTTTGGTTTTGTGTTACCAAGAGAGAGGGTTGAAATTTATGTCTCATAAGGGGATAAACCATGGTAGGTAGTACCCATAAAATGTTTTAGACAATATTTTATGTTCATCGCACTAATCGGGATGACTTTTGGGACTAGAATGTTTTGAAATGCAGATAGGTTTATGTTACATCCTTTTTATCTATGTTTGATGTGGTGATCGTGGTTCGAGGAATGTCACATGCATTCGTTAAGGTATTATGAAATAAAAATCTGGAGAGTGGATGATCTTTTCATGCGATGTCAAGGGAAATCCTAAGGTGGGTAGTGTCGCATCGATTTTGGTAAACATGATAGCAGGTGACACTGAGCTCTTTGATCAGAGTAGTCTGGTAGTTGTTTAACTGATCTTTTTAATGACATTGGTTTTCTCATAATGCACTATTCCAAATGTGGAAAGCGTGTACCATATCTTGAACTCATCCAGGAGACACTGAAATAGCACCAGTCTTATGCCATGCTAATGCTTTAAATTTTTTTGGGATTGATCAGTGGTTGTAATCTGGGTAATATGCGGGATACGTGGTTTCATTGGGCTACACCTTCTTTCATGTTGGGTCATGATACTTTTTTTAAAAAAAATTCCTATTTAATGAATTGGTAATGTCACCAGAGGTTGAGTAAGGACTTTGGTGTACAATTTTATTGTGATGAAAAAACATTATAAGGCATGTTTCCATTTTATGGGTGAGAGTGGGTTTTGGGATCATAATGTCTTTCCAAAAAATCATGTGCAACCGGTTTCTATTTATCGATCAAGATTCATTGCTTTTATGCTATGAGGTCCTTATAATGGAATTATATGTAAACTATGTTTTGGATTTTAAATGGTAAAAAGTTTTTTGGATCTTTTTTTAATGAATTATGCAGTTAGACTTGTGTTTTAGTTAACAATTTGTTTGAAGTTTGGAAAGGGAACATGGTTGTTCAAATGAAACTTTTTTCTCAAACATGGTAGCTCAACAGATTTTGTATAGCTTCTGAAGTCTACTCAGTGATGAGAATTTTTTAAGGTGGGTAGATTTTATATTATCATGTTTTTAACCAAGATTAAATACAAATTATTTAAAAAAAATATTATTTTATTGATGGGTTGGTTTTTAAACTGAGCTCCAGAACATTATTTCGAGCGCTGGAACCCATAAAAGTGTTGTTTTTTGACATGGGGGAAAACCTGATAATTTTCTCAGGTGTCCCGATATGTCTTGGGGGCACCATATCAGGACAATTTCACTTTAATGGATCTGAACGGGCTCTGTATGGATGCGGTCCAACCCATACTGCTTACCCAGTTTAATATTTTTATTTACTTTAATTTAATAATATTAAATGGGATATTAGTTTTTAAATAGAATAATTTTTTAATAATAACAATGTTATTATTATTATGGTTTCATAAATTATTTGGATGTAAAAATATTTTAATTGGATGATTAATGGGTGTAACATTAATGTTAAATTATTTTAATTTCGTGATTAATGGAGAGTAACATTTGTGTCTAATTAATGTGGATTTTGGGTATCTCAATGAAACCTTTTTTTAATGAGGTGTTTCAAGTTTAATAATGATTTTTTTAATTAAATAAGGTGTTTTGGAATTAATAAAGAATCATTTTTATTTAATATAGGTTTTGGGTTTTAACTAATGTTGAATAATAAGAATAAAAATGTGATTATAATTATAAAGGTTTTATGAGTATAATGATTGTTATTAATTATGGTTGTTATTATCATTATGAATAATAATAATAATGGATTTTAGTGATTTTTTAATTAAATCCCAGGAAAAGGGGGATTTAATTAATTATTATAAAATAGTTGTTTAATTTAATTAAATTGAGATAAAAAAATTTTAATTAAATTATGTGTTGTTGGGATTTTTGGGATTTATGAATGATTCCTTTTATTTGATGTTATTAGTAATGATGGTTATTATTATGGTAGTTTCATCTATTTTAATTTATGGTTGAAATGAATTTATTTAAATAATTTGTTTGGGGTTTCATTTATCTAAATCCATGGTCAATAGGAATTTAATTAATCACTATGAAGTGGAGGTTTTATTTAATTAATTCCTGTTGAGATAATTAATTAAATTACTATGAATTGAAGTTCTTAATTTAATTAAACTGAGTTGAGAGAATTTAATTACATAATACAATTTGGGGAATATGTTTAATTAAATTTTTGAATTAAATTTTTTAAATAACTTGTTAATGAAGAGTTTTTTGTTATCAACAAAGGGTAATTTTAAAATACTTGTAAAAGAGGAGTTGGGTCTTTTCGATGAAGGGTAATATTAAATGATAATATACAATGAGGAATAAATGTGGAGTTGGGATTAATTTAATTAAAATCAAGGTAATGAGGAATTTAATTAATTGATGTGAAATGGAGGTTTTATATAATTAAATTCAAGGTAATGTGTGAATTTTAAATTGCTTTGGGACCGTCTAAAATGAAGATATCAGGATGTACACTTTTAGTCAAATCGTGCGGGACAACAGCGCAGTTACCTGGTTTTTAAAATCTGTTTTTATTGAATTTAAATAAAATAATTATTTAATAATAATAATAAGGATGATATTATTATTATTGTATTTATATAATTAAATAAATTTTACAAAATTTAATTGGTGATTTATGGGGAGATTTTAAAATTAATTATGAATCATTTATTTAAATGTTATTTATTGATGGAATGTTATATTAAATGAGAATAAGAAAAGTTATTATTATTATTATTATATTATATCTATTAGTTTAATAGGTTGTTAACTAGTTTATTAAGAGAGAATAGAGGAGGAGGGGCACTTTAGGAGCAACGACACGCACACTACCACCACCCCCACCCCCTATGCTGCATGATACACCCCCTTGTTAGCTCCTCTCCAAATTCTATATTTCTCTTGGTGTCTTCATGAATCATGTTTTCCTCCTCAAGGTGAGTCCTTCTGAATATATTTCATGATTCACATCTTCTATTTTACTCCTCTCTTTACCATTTTTCTCGGATGAAATCCTTGGCTCATGTTTAATTGGGTTTCCTTGTTTCTTAAATTCTAGGGTAGTGCAACTGGATCCTCTAGAACTGTTGGTCTATTTTATAACTACCTTTTCCAAATGTGAAGCGTTTAGCATTAGTTTCGGTTTAGCACCACCATTTTTTGGCCAAGGGTATAAGCTCGTTATTTTGTTTCGCACCCCATGATTTGGATTTTTATGGTGTTTTTGTGAGGTTGTTAATATTTTGGGTGTGCGTTCGTCCCCATCACACTCTTTATAGGTGTCAGTTAATGGTGTGTTTGTGTTATTTCATGCCAAATGCAATTGGATTCCACCAATTAAGTCAATGGGAGACATATTCAATCTAGTTCCACCCCGAGGTAGGGTCCCTTTCCAAGTGCTAAATTTTATAATTTCAATAATAAATTGCGTATTGGACATTTATTAGATATTAAATCCATTTATTGAAGTATTTATATTGAATTCCTCTTCATGCTAATTTAGAATTTTTAATGATTTAATTTACTAAATTTTATAAGTGATTTTCGTGATAAGTAATATCATGTTTTTGTAATAAAACTCTTCAATCGAGGTTTGATTCCTTCAAACCAAAAAGTAATGGTAGTGTTATATCATGTTTTCATATGGTTTGAGTTTTCCATATATATTTCTATTAGTATAGATATATGATGGGTTTGTTCCACAAAATGAATATTTATTTATTGAATTAATCATGGGATGATGAGGATCTTGAATAGTGTTTATTAATTAATGAATTAATTAATGGATGTTAACCTATTGAATCATGTTAGTTAATTATTAATTAATTAAATTGAAATGATGGGATAAATTAATTATGTATAGTTGAGATTTAGAATGAGATAAATATTTTGGATAATTAATTATGGGATGTGATGTGTTTTGTAGATTAATTAACTGATGGATTAATTAATTGTAATATGTAATTTGATAAATTTTGTGTCAAATAATTTATTTGTTATATTTAACTAATAGATTGGATGAGTAATGAAATAAGGATAATTGACTAGAGATTTAATTATCATGTTTTTAGTTAAAGAATTTGGATAAATTAATTTTTGAATTAATTATCTAGTAGACATGCTTGTAATTAATAATAATTAATTGTAAATTAATTATTAACTATTTTGATGATTAATGGTTAATTAATTGTAGAAATATTTGATAGGATTTTTATGTAGTTAATTAACTATCAAATTAATTAACAGATTGGACTAATTTATTTATGAATTAATTAATGTATGGTTTTGGGGTGTTAGAAATGGTGTTCTGCACCAATGATAAATATATATTTATAATTTATAAATGGTTTGTGAGACAGATATTGATTCTAAAAATACTCATGGAGTGCTAGAAATTATGTTCTATACCCAGCTTGCATGTAAATATTATTTTATGGGACATAGAATCATGCTCCAAATAACCAAGGGTTGAGAGACAATGTCTGATTCTCCAAATACCCACAAGGGTGATGACATGACATTCTACACCAATTAGTTGACAATGGATTGTGGGTCCAAATTTTCATACATCAAATGAATTATATGGTTTACGAAAGCTGTTGTGACATAATGAATTGAGAATTGATTGTGTGAAATGGTTTTGATCCCGGCACGCTGGAGGTTGGTTTTTGAGATATGGGTGTTTAAGGGAACCCAGGTATTTATGTGGTTATATAAGAATATCAATTAATGTGTAAAAATTTTATTTATGAAAATTATAGTTCCTATTCCGAACACTTATTTTACGACTACGAGTAGAAGCATGTATCTCTGTCAGGTGTCCCTTAGAAACATGTATAGGTTGTAATTTATTTATTCAATTTGGTTTTACCTCGTTATACATGCATCATGTAATTTAAATTTCAATGTATGGATAAGGCATCATACTGGTGGTGTCATCCTACTGAGATGTATATCTCACACCCTACATGGGCTGCCATTGCACTAGGGTACCTATGTATACCTTTCATGTTCACAAGACTATTGAACTTATACCATGCTTGTTGTTGTAAACACGTACGTGGAGATAGGAGAATTAGAATATGCTAGATCTCTTTATTCTCATGGAGTTTTCCTTGGGACTTTGAGTATTTTATTTATTTCTCTATTGGAATGTAAAGAATGATGTTTTCTTTACTACGTTCCACTTTGTATTATTATCATATCATGCATGCATCTACTATATAAACTAGCATCTTTCCCTTTTGGTTATGTTTTTAAACAACATGCCTTCTACTTCTTAATCATTTATTAGACTTCCTTTTTTATTTATTTCCATTGTGTATTATTGAACTCTAATATGAGGGTATAGTCTCCCCACTGACTATTCATAGACCCTCACTGTATGTCGGCAACCTCTAGCATATGGGTATATGTACTTGAAGTCATGTGGCCACCAGCCCGGCCAACGGTTTAGGGGTGAGTCGGGTTTGGACGTTATGAATAGTAGTCAAGCTATCATTACCATGTTCATCATAGTAGTATGGTTTCAATCCTCATACCATAATTGTTGTAATGTTTCACTCTGATGACCATCTTATGAGACATGTTTCACTCCCGTGACCATTTTAGAAGAAAAAGTCCTTTACTAATCAATGATTACTCCCCATTACATACATGTCTATCTCATTAGATATAAATCCTTACCAAATGAATTAGAGGGTGATATAGGTCACACCCGTCTCATACAAAAATCAGGCATACAAGTACTATATGATTGAAACAATTATATTATAACCCATGAAATGAAATGGGTAACATAAACATATAATAATATCATAACCCATGGAATAATGAAAGATTTAATAATCATTTCATTAATGAATATCCTATGAAATAAAGTGTTATTCACAGGCATATATCCAATTTATGATAAACAGATTTCATGAAAACAAAACTTATGGAAGATAAAGATGCTTCCTAAACATCATACAATGTAAACATAAACCATTCCATGAATGTATATGAATGGAACAATTATATTATATAACTATATGGGAATTGGTAACATTAATGGAAGTCATCATAGATGGAAAATTATTTTGGTATAACTTTTTAAAAAAATATTGTGGTAAATATCATTTCTTCTTTGAAAAAAGGATTTTTATTACATAAAACATTTTGAATACCATTTTCATTGAACATAAAAGATGAAAAATTATAATGGATGATAGAAAACATTTTGAAAACATTTTTTCATTCAAAAAATATTAAGGAATCTTGAAAACATTTTATAAACCTATTCCTTAGAACATTTCTAATTGAATCTTGAAAAAAATATGAAATAAATTTTTATTTAAAATACATTGAAAACATAGAAAGAGTTCTTGAAATAATTCTGATAAACGTTTTAATGAAAATATTTTAATGAATAATGATAATATATTAAAGAGCATTTTCATTGAAAATAATTTTAAATCATTTCATAAATACCTAAAATAATTTCTTAAACATTTTTATACATCATGTATAAAAGTTTATTAGAATAACTATGAAAATATATTTTCTAAAAATATATAAAAAAATATTGAAAAAATATTAAACAATTTTTAATCATAGACCATTTTTGAAAACATTTTTATTTAAAAACCACATTAAAAAATATCATGAATCATTGGAAACCAATTTATTTAAAAAAAAATGTGTATACATAGAACAGAAATAACGATTATTCATAATTCTCTTAAGTACAAAATATGGGATGATGGTACTATTACTTGTAAATAACATGAATAAAAAATAGTAATAAATTAAGGAGTTTTATTTACATATGGATCATATTATTTCATAAATTGAACCATTATAACAAACAATATTGAGAAACTATTGGATTTTTGTAATAAAATGTTACCACTGTGGTTACAATGAATCACAATACAATAGAAATATTAACATTAAAAAAATATTAAAATTACATGAAAATAATTGTATGCATGAAATAAAATGTATATGATTTTATATACTCCTAATAGAAAGATATTGGTGCGTAAAATATAATTTGTCTCAAATAATGAAAATTGAGACAAAATTTCATTACCTATTAGGGGTCTACTGACACATAAAACCCATGAATGAAATATCATAAAATAGACATTTAAATAAAAATAATTTTTTTTTGATTATTATTATACATAAATGGGAATTATACACACCTTATATATTAAATTGGAGGTTAACATGGCTTGTATCTCCTGGAAAATAAATGTGAGATGAAAAAACTCGTACCTTAAGTCATAAATTTATGTGTACATGTTCAATACAATAGTATAATAAAGCTAAGATTAGTATAAATATTAAAAAATAAGATATTATTATATCTAATACAATATATTTTTTGTTTATGAATTTATATTAACGATTTAATAATAACACTGTGATAATGATACATTTTAAGAAATATTCGCTTTGTTTTTTGTATATGTTTTGGATTTTTATATTATTACTCTTAAATAGATAATGAATTATTAATTAAATAAAATTAAATAATGATATAAATATCATATATATTTGTTATATATTTTTTTATTATAATCTATTAATATAGAAATATGAAATGGAATACACCATTATTGGAGACGGTTGACTGTATGTATGCATTAATATTATTTCTATTTTATTATCTAACTGAAAGAATGAAAGTAAATGAAATATATATATATATATATATAATATCATTATAGTATAATTATTATGTTATATATATCATATATTTTAACTAAAACCATCCTTAATTCATTCCATGTAGAGTGTGAATAAATCACATCACAATGAGGAGGTGGTAGTCCACATGTCCCTAAATGAAGTAATCATATTTAATAAAATGGAAAGAAAGAAGGTATATATTATATAATAAATCCAAAATAAATAAATAAACACACACACACAGACACAGACACACACAAATATATATATATATATATATCATATTTAAAAAATTATCATCATTCCCATCCATGGTAGTTGGTATTAGAAAAACAAACAATATCGTTTTGTGAAGTAGTACTTCATCATATACAAGAATGGTAAATTCCTTACACATTAGAGGGAAGTGTTTGTATGTGTGTTTTGAACCACTAAAATAAAAAATTATCACTATATTTATTATAATTAGGATATTATTTAATCATTTAATAAGAATATTTTATTGGTGGATAATTAAAATTAGAAAAAGGACCTTGTGGGAGGATGTTACCGCTTCCTTGGGTAACTCATTTCATTTTTCACGAAACGGTATCGTTGGATGGTTTTATTAAAAGGTATGGTATTATTATATTAAGGCATGTTTTATGGCAGTTTATAATAATATAATGGGTGATACAATGTGATTGAGAGTCATAAATAAGTGTGAGGGGGTGTGTTCCATTTTATAGTGGAGGAGGAGTGGTATTTTGGTAAAATTTTGAAAAGGGAATTCCACCCATGTTATTCCCTTTTCAGGTAGCTCCAATAATGGCCCATCTTATATAATATCATTGATAGGGTATCAATATGGCTATAAAATGGATTTTAGAAAATTATATATGTCGTTTTTCTCTAATGTGTATAGTTTATTCTTTTATTAAGATATTTTTTCTCTTAATTGTTGTAAATAATTTTTAAAATTATCACTAATATTTCTAGGTTAAAGTTATATTTTCTTTATTATAAATTATAAATTATTCTGATTTCAAATATGGAATCCATTTTTTAATATTTTAATAATTTAAGTGGTAGAAATTATTTTAAAATTAATACCGCAGACAAGATGACAAGGTGGGTTTTTAATGTAAACATATTGAAATGTTTTAAATGTTTTTATATCTAATTTCAATTTGAAATTGATTCCAATTAAATAATATGGATTATTTTATTTAAAATTTATTTAATTAAACATTAAAATAGAAATAACATATAATTTAACCATACAACTAAATTTGATGAAAAGGTAGGTAAGAATAAAAATTCAGTGTTTTTCAATATACATAAAAAAATAAAACTTCAATGAAAAGTTCCAATAATTCACCCAATGTAAATTTTGATATAATTATTCTATAAATGAAGTTAATTTTTTTAAATTAAAAGTATACATGTTTAAAAAATCATATTTAAAATGGTTTTCCATTACGAGAAGGTAAAATAATCGTTTACAAAAATATATATTTTATTCATAAATTTGTATTTATTCTTATATTAGACATATAAAATATTTTATATGTGTATCAAAAATATTTTTTTATTTTATAATACATTAATTTTATTAAAAACATCAATAAATGTAGGTTGTTCAATTTATTAGGATAAAATTGTGTTTGTACATTGAAAAATATTTTTCATAGAAAATTTATTTATTTATTTTGAAATAATTTTTATATTCAGTTATACTAAGTGATAACTAAAGTATTCATTTTATATTCAACCATGAAAGTAATTAAATCAGTCAAATTGTCTCGGTATTGGGTGTAACTCAAACCAAACATAGTGTTGTGTGTAATAATTTTTAATAAAGGGTTTTTTTTGTGCAATATTTTCTTGGTGTTTTATATAAGGTAATCCAAACATTGTGATTATTTATATATTAATACTATGTAAAATGTTTCATGAAATAAAAAAATTTAAATGATTATATTAATTCGAAACAAAATTCAAAAAAATCATGAGCTCTTATATTCCACTCCCTTTGAAATGATTTTTTATCGAAATTATTATAGGTTATCAATGGATTTATACATAAATGTTACTTTCATAGAATCCCGCATCAAAAAAATTAATATAAAAATGTTTTTTAATAAGGGAATGTTGGAAGTATGATGGTTAACCTAAGTGGCTCATAACTAGGTTTCCAAATAGAATAACATAGTAGGTAAGAGAGGATTGTACATGGTAAAAAGCATAAATAATTTTAAAGATTTATGAAGATTATTGATCACTATTAATTTAATGGGCAATTGAATGTCAAAGACCTCATAACCATAAATCAAAGATTATTTATAAGACCATTGGTTCAAAAGAAACTAATATTTTAGGATAAATATTTATTAATATCATTTTCCTAGAGGATATGAATTCTTAAACTATATAATAACATAAGGGAATAAACTTACATTATTTTATTACATTTTGTATGCACAATATCACTCTTTGGTTGTTCCTTTCTCGATTTCCACTTCATGTCATACTCTAAGAAATGTAGGTGAATTTGTTACCCCAAAAGTACTAATATATCATTAGGTAGAGTGAAAAATAATTACATCCATCTATAGTCAGAATCACAAAAAAATGATAACATAGGCTATTCAACATGGATAAATCCACATATAGTTATATAATACCATGATCTCACAAAATTAATCCAATGTTTAACATTAAAATTCCATTAATTGATATCCTTATAACCCATATAATATATTAAAATATAAAATATTAAAAAGAAGGATTATAAATCATCTTAACATTTTCCCCCACATATCATAAAGTAGCTCCTGGTTGTAAAATTCCCAATATGTGAATACCCTCATCGTATATTCTCTTAAAACATGGTAGTAACCTTAACTACCATCAATACATTTGGAAGCCTTGCATGTTTCCTTGTTCCATAGTTATTTCGATATATTACATAGATCCACAAATGCTATAAATTTCATCCATGATAAAATTTCCCACTTTTTTAAAAATTCATTAATTAGTTCTAAGGCAATAAATAACATCCAATTTACTTATTCATATCCAACACATAATCATCCAATGACCTCTATCTCGACAATAGGAACATAATAAGGGTTATCTTACCCTTTTTTATTTGTTTCCTATGAATATCAATATGATATTAAATTAAATTTCTATTTTATTAGAACCATTCAACATATTCTTGTAAATCCTTCACGAGAACCAAAAATTGGTCAATTATTATATAATTCATAATTCACAATTCATGAATCCAAATAGATAAACACGTAAATATTCTACATAATACTTTGGGAACTAACAATGATGCCTTATATTATTACTGAATACCTCTTATGTTTTTATTTCATCTATTGTGTCATCTTTATCATCAACATAAACATTACACACACCACCTTGTTGATTCTATTCATGATCATTCCACTTGGGACATCAATTTTAATAATGAAAATTGAATATTCACTTAAATCATTTTAAATCGAATGATTTCTTAGGGAGGACAATATTCCCATCCATTTTATTAACTTATCAATTCATTTTCCATTTTAGTTCATTTCATTGTGTCTCTCTTTTACATACTAAAAATATATTTACTTTCCATTTATACATAAACTTGGGTGGTTCATTCCACATTCACAATACAATGATAACTAAATCTTCTATCTCCCCATGGTCTCCATTACATGAACTTTCAACCAACAACTTCATTATCTTCATTGATGAGTCAAATAGTATGTTAATGTACACATTGTTAGTCGTTCTCTATGAAAATTGAAATGGAATGATCATAGCATCCATCACTCAAGTTTTCATCCCAATTTACTGAACACCAGAAAAATTCCCATCAAATTTTAAATTATCTACATTTCATTTGGTTCCCAAAATTGAATGAAACCATGAATTATAGTGTGAAAAATAGTTTCCATAGTGTAAATCTCGATAATCATGAAAAATCACAAATAGGATTCCTAAATTTTGATATCTTCTTTTAAATTTAAGACACGTTAGGCTCACATTAGTGACATCCATATACATATACTTATAAATATCGTTATGTAACTAACTAATATTTTATATTCATAGTTTTCAATTGATTAATAAACAATCCCTTGGATACCGACTATAGTGAAATAGTAGTAAAATACATGTATATTAAATAATATTAAATTAATGTTAATAACATTACTGAAATAAATTCCCCCATATTGTAATAGTTTAGTGTCTTTGGAAAAATGGAATAAAAACTTCTTACAATGTGAAATATATTCAGTGTTTCTCACAAAGATATTAATTATTAAAAAAATAAACATAAAACATTTCTTCATTACCTATGGATGGTAATGATAACCAAAGGGTGAGCTCATATTCTTAGTAAGGGAAAACAAAGGTGATACATAATAAAAACATGAGTATAAGTGTTTGAGAACATGAGAATTAGAGTTGATGATCATACCCACCATATAAAATATCATATAAATTAGTAATTTCATAATTATTGGTAATTTATAAGACATTAATCATAAGGGAATTAAAAAAATAATCCTTGAAATAATAACATAGGAAAAATTAATAGAATATGTTGCAGATAAATAATCTCATAAAATTATTTCTATAGTAGTTAATAGATCGCTTCCATGACAATCGTAGTAGTTTGGGTTCATTCCCCATACCATCTTGGTAGTCACATATCACTCCCACGACCATCTAAGTAGTCAACGTTCACTCACAAGACCATCTTAGTGGAAAATGTCCATTACTGAACCGAGTTCACTCCCCATTACAAGCATGTCTATCACATGAGATATAAATCGTTATTCAATTCAATTGGGGGCATATAGGTACCACCAATCTCATATTGGAATCATACAAACATGTGCCAGAAGATCATAAACAATCATATAATAATCCATGAAATGAAAATGGTAACATAAAATTTTAATTATATCGTATCCTTTGGAAAAGAGACAGATTTCAAAATCAGATCCAAGCGTAACCCATGAAAAGAATAAAGTTTAATTAGGATATATCCCATTAATGTGAAAGGATTTTCACAAACATATAACCTAAGAAATGGAACTGATTTTCATAAAAAATATTCCATAATAACATAAACCACTAAGAGAAATAATTTGAATGGAACCCTTGTATCATATCCCTATAAAGTCATGAATAACATAAATATATTTCATCTTATATGGAAAATAGTTTTGCAATATCTATTAAAAAAATTTCATGTGGAATTTATCTTTTATTCTTTGAATAATTTATTTTTAAAACATAAAACATTTTGAAACCCAATTTTTAGAAATGTAAATCATGATATCTTATAATGGATAATTGAAAACATTATGAAAAAATTTTTCCTTACAAATATATAAAGGAAGTTTGAAAAAAAATAAAAAAAAATTTTATTTGAAAAATAATAAAAGAATATTGAATAAACATTGAGAAACATTTTATTTGAACATGTTTTTAAAATATATAAGGAAGGATTGAAATAATTTTCAAATCCTTTTTCAATAATACATATAAAATAATCATCAGAAAATTTTGAGAACATTTTTCATTTAAAATAATTTGAAAACATAGAAAAAAGGTTTAAAATAATTTTTGAAAACCTTTTTCTAGAGAACTTATAAATAAGGCTTAGAATCATTATTATAATAATTTGTTTTGGAAAATATATAAATGAAGCCTAAAAATATTTAATTCTTTAAAAAATAGATCATTTTTTTAAAAAAAATCATTGTAAAACATTTAAAAATCCAGATTAATTGGAAAAACATTCTTTAAAAATAAACTTGTAAACAGAAAAAGGATGCTTTGAGGATATGATATTAATGATGATGAGTAATTCCATACATTCTGAACATTCCTTTTTCACCTTAAAATTATAAAAACTTTATTTGATTGAAAAACAACATTAATATTCCTTATAAAATCTTTTATTAAAATGTTAACAAATTTGTAAAAATTTCCTTTAACAATAATTTGATAATTAAATTTTTTTTTAGAAAACATGGTTTTTAAAGAACATTGATTTCTAAACAAAAGGAGAAATAAAGTATAATTTTCATATAAAATTTTTATTTTTTATAATATTTACCAAAGAGTGGAAAAATTATACCATTAATTATATATATCATTAATAACTTGGGGATATGAAATTTCCTGATATTTTTTGTAATATGGGTCATATTATTTCATAAATTGAAGAATAAAAATAAACAATATTAAAAAACTGATATATTTTAGCAATAAATTTTTAACCCTTTGATAAAATTCAATAAAAATACAATGAAATAAATAAAATTTAATGAATGGTAAAATATCATGAAAAAATTAGATTCATTCTATATCATGTATTGGTTATTATATATTCCTCATATAAAAATAGGGGTTCATAACATGGCATGTGTCTCAATGATAGAAAATTGAGACAAAATAACTTTATTGATTTGGTAACTATAGAAACATAATAACAATTAAAGAAATATCATAAAATATTTATTTAAATACACTTAAATTTAAGTATAATTATCATATAATACATCCATGGTATGTATAAACACCACATATAAAAAATAGGAGGTAAATAAGTATTGTGTCTCATATAAAATAAATGTGAAATGAGAAAACTGTTTAGTCTTGACTTTCATCATACACGATAAAACCTCATGTAAAATAAATATATTATTATTAGACATCTACCAAAAAACCATATTATTAAATCTAATACCATATATTATTTGATTTTGAATTTATAGTATACATTTATTAACTGCTCTATGATAATGTTCTGTTTTGGGTAATATCAGCTTTGTTTTTTGTATTTATTTTGGCTTGTTAATCTTAATCCCCTTACATAAATCATGATTTAAATATTCAATTAATGTATTTCATGATATTAATATCATATATATTCAATATATAGTTATATATAACAATATATAAAATATATAAATAAGAAATGGAATACACCATTTATGGAGACAATCGGCCATATGAACGCATGACTGGTGATTCCATTTTATTATAGTATTAAAAAAATAGTGTAAATAAAATATAAGTATATATATAATATAATTAAAATATAATTGAAAGAATGATAGTATGTTTTATATAATAGTAACTGAATTATAATAAAATCATAAATATCATATAAAAAATGAGATCCATTCATAATTCCCAACCATGAGAGGTTGTAAAGGAAAAACAAACAACATCATTTCGTGAGGTAGCGGTTCTCCATAAAAAGAACGATAAGTTTTTTACCCATTATATTGAATTTTTTTAAGTATATGTATAACTAGTGGAATGAAAAAATGTTAGTATATTTTTGATATTGTGGTTATTATATAATAATTTAAATATAATAGTTCAGGGGGTTGATAATGAAAACAATATAAATGGGGATAAGGAAGGATGTTACCTCTTCATTGGGTAACTCATTTTGATTTTCATTAAAGGCATTCCTTGGAAGGATTTATTCCCAAAAGGGGTATTATAGGATTAATTGAGGTATGTTAGGATTTTATTTTATTATATTTTGGGTGATAAATAGGGCTTTATAAGTGCGAATAAGTGGGAGGGGTGAGTTCATTTTTTATTGTTGAGGAAGAGTGGAATTTTCTGTATTTTTGAAAAGTCAATTCAACCTACATTGTTCCCATGTAATGTGGAAAATATAATTACCAAAATTCAAGGAAAAAGATGACAGGGTCTATATATGGATATCCAATGGATTTTGGATAATTGTATTCATCATTTTGACCCTTATATTTAAGTCTTAGTCATTTGTTAAGATAATTTGTTTCATACTCTCTATAATTAATTTTAATTACTATCACTAATATTTGTGGACAGAATAATATTAAAATTTATAGAAATTTTAAATAATTATTATTCTAAAAATTCAATTCATTTTTCCAAAGTGTAATCAAATAAGTAGAAGTAATTGCTTTAAATTAAATCTTGTTGAAGGTATGACAAAGCAGGTTTTTAAATAAAAAATGTTTAATGGGTTTTTATGTTTTTAATATAAACTTTCAATGTAAAATTGATAAAAATGAACTATTTTTTTTAATATATATAAAATTTATCTTGAAATTTATGTCCAAAAAAATATAATTTATCTATATAAATAAATTTGATGAATTTTTTATGAATTAAAATTAATTATTTTTCAAAATTCATCAAAAAATGTAACTTCTCAAAAATATAAAAAAAATCACCCAATGAAAATATTAATATTTAGCTTCCAAAAATTAAGTAAATTTTTTAAAATAAAAATTTTAATAGTGTAAAAATCTTATTGAAAATACTTTTCCCACTAAAAGGCGGTAAAATTACCTTTTAGAAACATGTATTTTTATGATTAAATTTTGATAAATTATAATCTTATACCTATCAAATATATTGGATGTATATCAAAAATATTAATTGAATATATAATATAAAACATTGGATTAATACATTATTCATAGTGGGTTTTGTAATTTACTAATATATAATTGTGTTTGTAGATAGAAAAATAATTTTCTTAGAAAACTAATATTTTTATTTTCCAATAGTCTATACATTCACATATACAAATTTTTAACCAAAGGAATAATTTTATATACATATGTAAATAATATTTTATCAATTTAATTTATCTTAATTGTAACTTCAATTCCGATGGCTAGGTAGTAGCTATAATAATAAATTAAGAATCATATTAAATATATATTTCAGTTAATAAAACATGGCCTTGAGTGTAATGAATTCAATTGAAGGGACTCTCTGTTTTGTGTAATACAGTCCAAAAAAAGTTTCAAATGTACTAAATGTTAAGCTATGTGGTGCATGTGGCACAATATTAACTTTTGGTTGTATATATTAAAAGTAATAAATTATTCATATATATAAAAAATATATATATTCTTTGTTCCATGAAATGAAAAATATTAATAGATTAATATAATTTAAAAAATAGTAATATAAAAAATCATGGGGTATTATAGACTCAGATGTGTCTGTCCATGGAATTTATCTCATGAATTAGACTATATAACCCAAAAATAAGGGAAAATCAAGTACATAATGTCGGATTTTGGTTCTTGAAGTGTGTTGGTATAGTTGGATGATAATTTAACCATGGATAATGCAATTGTTGTGTGTTGTGACACTTTTATGATATTTTTCTCATGTCTATAATGGTTTGATGCTTTACATTCATTCGTCATCAAGGAAACTAGGGAAATAACTATCATGCATCATAGAAGGAACACAAGATGAAGGTGTTTGGTACAATTGGGACATAATTCATTTCACTTTTTTGAGAAATTTGAATGAAATGGTGTCTAATGAAAAATATGAAAAAGTTTAAGTGGAATGAATGTAAAGGAATGTTTAATGAAATTTTCTTAATAAAAGGATAATATGGGAAAAATTTTTTTTTGTGTTGTGAAGATGGAAGGAAACCTAAAAGTGTAAAAATTAGGTTCTATTTGTGAAAACAATACAATGGATGTTTTATGAAAAGACTTTTGGTTTGGTTATTTAGTTTACCCCATGTTGATGAAGTCCCATAATAGGGACGGATATGGTTAGTGATAGAGATTTGAAAATTTCACTTTGGGGTAGTTTATTTTGAACTGGTTGATTATGGCTAGTGAAAAAACTTATTTGGTGAAAACTATTGATGTTTTATGGTATGTGTTCTGAGATCTATAAATGGAATTGTATAGATACTACACTCTGATGATGTGTTCTAGTTGGGTGAAAAGAATATATCACCAATAATCCTCATCTAGAAGTGGATCAAGAAAACCTCGTAATCTAAGGTAATAGAGGATATGAGTATTTTGTGAGAAATTTTATTATTTAATACATATAATAGAACTGGAGATGGGATGTATTGAACCAATCATGTTTGAAATAATTATAGAGATTCAACTTCAACACCCTTATAATTTTGCTAATCATGGTGGACCTAAGGTAGGCATGTTCAGGATAGAGTTTATATAGATGACTCATCTCCACTTCAAGAATCCTCTTGTTAAGAGTGTCTTGTTGGAAGCTTACATGTTGTGGTTGTAAGAAAATAGCTGGGGGAATATATTAGTTTAGATTATCCTAGTTGAGGGTATGTTTATAATGGGTTTCCATTAAATGTTTATATAAAATTTCAATTTAGAGCAATTGAGGCAACAAAATGTTGTAGATTTTATGTGTTTGACTCAATGGAAGATGAAATTAATGGATTTTGTTGGTCCCTTACCAGAAATAAAAAACTTCATTCTCACCATGGTAGGGAATGTGGTAGCTATGATAAGACAGTTCCAAGATAGTCTTATACATGATATCAATCCACTTGTAAATATCTCCAATATAAATAGATTTTCGGAAGAGGTGGTAATGGCCCTTACTTCAGAAGGAAATATTTGGGTTGTAACGCCCCGACCCCAGTTACCCAAATTCGGTGCATTATTACGTAACATTGGCATGATCACTAAAGATCAAGTCTCAAAAGATCGATTAGTTTAGTATCCTTGGAAACACTAGATACATTCATAAGTCTTACATTACATCATAAAGTAAAAAAAAGATAAAAAACATAATGTCTTCATATCCCCTCATACTATCCCTACATGTCATTCATAATATGCTTCATCACATCCTTGAAAAATTAAAACATTGAAAGGGGTGAGCTCAGATGCTCAGTAAGGATAACAATACAGCGGAAACTCTCATAAATAAACATAAACATTTAAGGCAATGTATAACTAAAACAAAATCCTTTTAAACTTAAACTTCAGCATAATATGGAAAAAATAAAAAGAAATAATGTCATTTACTTATTCACATCGACAATCAACTAGTCTAATAGTCACATGCAATATCAATAACCACTTTCATAGTGATGGAATGCATAATTCCAGACTATCATAACCACATAGCCAAGGCCTCGTGCCAAGACTACAAATAATATTTTCTCAAGGCCTCGTTCCAAGACACTATTTTGTCTCATGAGACATGCCGATGCATGGAGGAGCTATAGAGGGCTCCACCCATCACTTATTAAGTCCAATGCATTCCTCATATGAACAGGTTTAAACATATCATAAACCATAACATAATCGTATCACATAAAACATGCATAAAAGAAACATAACATTTCCATATTTCAATCACAAGATATCAATACAACACATTGATATAATAAAAACACTGTCAAAACCATTTTCAATAACAAAATATAAGAAAATTAAAACTTGGTATTTATTTGTCATTTAAAAAAAGTTATGGCTTATAGAGGAAGCTGAAACTCAAAAATGGTCACGGCAGCGGAGAAGTCGTTGTTTCCGTAAACGTATGACAAAAAAATATTCCCTTTTGTCATTTATTAAAACGTTTCATATAAAAATATTCCTTTTGAATAAAATTAAAAGTCAAAGGGGTTTATACACCTTATAAAATAAAGTCTTGTATTAAAACAAAATATGCCTCAATGAAAGAAGATTGAGACGAAGTCCCTTAAAAAGATCATTTTTAAATAAAATATATCTATCATGTGTATTCACTATATGTACACATAAAGAAAGTATAAATACAATATAGGACATAATAATATCATGACATGATTTTAAAGTAGTAGATTAACCCAATGAACGGAAATTGGGTTAAGAAGTTCCCTTACCTCGTGTCCGACTTGAATCGACCATTCTTTAACCTCCTGAATAATAAACTAGAGTTAATTTATATTTTCTTAAGAACCTTTTTCAAGTTTATTATTCCTTTTATATCACTTATTACCATGTTATGAATATTATGTAATTATTTATGTTAATAATGGTCGTTTTGTCGATCTTTGGTACTTGAGTCAAAAATAAAATTCTTATTATTACAAGTTGTTCATGTGGTAAAATATCCATTATATATAGAATTATATTCATGATGTAGATATAATATATATCATATATATCTAGTGTATACATTCATTCATAATATTACGTAACATTTAGAGGTAAGAAATGAAATGCACCATTTATGGAGATGGTAAGTCGTATGTACGCATGAATGCTACTTTCATTTCTATTTCGTATTTAATAGAATGAAATCATAATTATATAAATGTGTATTATAATTCCATTATAATATCATATATAATATCATTTACTCCATCCTTTATACGTCCCACATATGGCATTAACGATTCAAATCACTTTGAGGGGGCGGTAGTCCGCACTTCCTAAAATGAAATTATCGTGTTTACCCATAATGGAAATCATAAAGGTATTCCATAAATGAGAAATACATAAGAATTAGGAAAACATAAACATAATATATATCATATATAGAAATATTTTCATCATAATGTCCACGATTAGAGGTGTTAAAAGAATATTGAACAATCATCATTTCGTGAGGCAGTATTTCGCCACTCACGGAAAGAGTATGTTCTTTAACCATTAGACGTAGGTGTGTGTAAGTTTAAATCAAATACTTATCATAAAAAAATCCTATTATATTTTAGATACTGGTGTTGTTACAAAATAAAGTAATAAAAAGATTTTAAGGGGTTGGAGATGCAAAATAAATCAAAAGAACATAAGAGAAGACATTACCTTAAAATTGGGTAACTCTTTTTGATTTGAGCCAAAGGTTTCCTTGGGAAGACTTATGCCCAAAGTGAGGCTTCTAGGAGTATTAGATGGAATTTGAGAGAGTATTTGGTCAGATTTTGGCCGAGAAAAATGGCTTTGATGGTGTAAATAAGGTGGTAGAGGTGGGGGCCTTTTATGAGAGGAGAGGAGGGGCACTCTTGGAAAGATTGAAATGTTACTTTATTATGAAATGATTTTCGGATTATAAAGGTCCCACAATGGTATATTTCTATTATAAGGTGATAAGGGTTCGAAATATTCCCATCCAATAGGTTTTTTACAAGTTTAAGCCTTAGATTTTACATTATATTTTCATTTTATTTAAATCGTAAATTAATGAGGTAATCGCTGCATCATCATGATGTCATAAAAAATTTAATTTATTTAATGTCTAAAAATTATAAAAAAAATATCATGATGTAGGAAATATTTTTATATTTCCAATTAATATTTTTAGTGAATAGTTAACTTATATAACCCCATGTAATAATTGTTTTAGTAAAACAACACATGTTTGTGACAATTTTATTTTTACTTTAAATAAAAAGTTATTAATGTCATTTTTTTACCCATGTGGCTCTATAGGGTCCCCATGTTGACCCATGGAATGTCTTGGGAGGCCATGACTCATCAAATATGGGTAGGACAAGTGTCAAGATACTTTCATATTTTTATAATATCATTTTTACCTTAAATTTCACTAATTACCTTTAATCGCGATTAATAGAACATAAAAGTTACTATTCACCAAAAATTATTTTAATCCCATTGAAGCACATTTTACTCACTAATGACGACCATGTATATTGGATTTTTGAAATTCAATTCACAGAAGTGGTAAAGATTCATTTAAACGAAAAATTAGTTCTCTTAACTACCACTTAGTGGTTTCACTATTCATCAAAAAATGAAGTTTTTTAGAAAAATACCAAAAAATAACCCTAAGCTATAATTGATATTATGAATTCAAAAATGATGTCTATTTTACAAAATACCAAACATATAAGTTGCATTAATAAATTTTATAATTAATTCGCACTATCAAAACAAATAGCGTGTTTTTAAGAAACAATATCAATCAAAAGATTGACAATTGTTTATGTCCAATTTCAATGTGAAATTAATTCTAATGACCACCATTGGATAAAATGGTGAAAATATATTCTAATTATACTTTCAAACCACTCAATAGTATAATTTATCACTATAAATTATTTTGATTAAAAAATTTGTTCTTAAGTATTTTTTATTATTCATAGAAAATTGGAAGTTCTCGGAAAATTACAAAAAATTCAACTTAGGATAATTTCGATATTACGAATACAAAAATGAAGTCCATTTTGAATTATAAAATTAATATAATTTCAAAAGGTAGTTATTACTATTCATAACGGCTACTTTGATTGGTCATAGTGTGTTAGAATCTCGAACTTGCGTACACTGCAAGCTATTACATTATTGAAAGAGAAGCGTATCATGGAAGCTTGGGGTGTTACATTATCCCCTCCTTCAATAAATTTCATCCTCGCAATTTGAAATTTTTCTTTTAAAATAAAAGGTTGAAAATAGAAAATACCTTTGTGGAAAACACACATCGGAAATTAGGTTAATAAAAATATAACTTTAAAAGAATGAAAGGGATGTACAAAGGTCACCCGAGATATCCCATACTCGGATTCTATGAAAATATGGATATGGAGGAAAAACAAACCGTCAAGGTCTGATGGAGAGTTGTAGAAAACAGGATTAGGAGAAAGGCAATCACATGAAAATCACAAAATTGTGATTGGTTAAATGGTCATTGAATCACCAGTTAGAAACGTTAACCGACAATGTTTTTGTTTTAAGTTACCTTTCATAAAGTTGAGGAATTTATTTAAGATATTTAATAAGAACGTAAAGAAATATACTTACTTATCATGTAGACTTTCATTCTTTAATAAATTTTTACCACAAACCCATCTTTCCCTCCAAATAGTAACAGAACTAAAAAATATTCTATTTATCCTAATTGTATAAGGTTCCAAATATTACCACATACCATTTAGATTAGGAAAACTATTTTGTAATAACCAGGGAAGTCTTGTAGGCTAGTGGTAGGTAATAAAGGCCCGTCGCACTATGGTTGTGGGTTCGAAACCTGCAGCTTTGTCTGACGCGATGGGTTATCCCCCAACCTGCAGGTTGTCCTTTTCCTAAAACTATAGTATTATAATATTCCAAAAATAATATTCAGAAATGTTTTAACCTTAAAAAATACAATCCAAGGTTCAACATAATCCATTACAACCTTTATAGTTATCTAAAATACCTCTATCCATACATTCTCTAAATGGTCTATAAATTCCAAAATCAATTGTAACATCAAATTCCCCAAATAATGTAAAGTTTCTCTTATTGTCACATACTAAAAATATGATTACCTTCATCATATTAAAACCTTAATGAAAACAACAAGTATTATAGTACAATCCTTATATATATCACATTATTATTATAACCATAATATAGTTCTTGAGTCCAAAAACACAAATACAATAATTATTCACCTTCATCTGTAGTAACAACATAAGCTTGGCCTTGATCCCTTGGCCTTTTTGGAGGTATGTTTCCTTGATGATTAGGACATTCATTTGCATAATGCCTCATTTATCTACAATTTTAGCATTCAACATTGATACCCTCTTTCTTTCCCTTGTAATCACGAGTCTGCTGACCTTTTTCTCCATATTTATAACAAACTCTCATTCCTTTTAGGAAAGTACCAGGATAATTCTTCCCACAATTATCACATAATGGAAAATCCTTCTTTCCCTTTTTCCCATTATTTGTCTCTTGTTCCACCATTCTTTTCTTCCCTTGCTTTACTTTGTTGTCATAAGACTTAGAGAATTCCTTTTCTATCTTGATATCACATGAGACAATATCTTCGTATGATGAGAAGGATTGTGATACTAAAGCTCGATGGAGAAATGGGTTTAACCCATCAAATAAATGATAAATCTTACTTCTTGGGTTACTTATATAATCTGCAGCATGTCTCGCTATCCTTGTAAAGTTGGCCTCATACTTTGCGACATTCTCATCCTCCTTCTTCGTCAGACTCAGAAATTTCCTTTCCATATCTACTCGATGGTCATGTGGAAAGTATTTTTCTAAGAATATTTCCTTAAACTCCCTCCATTCCATACTTGATTCTTCTTCATCTTCCTTTGTGTTTTGAATCAGTGACCACCATTGATCGGCATCTCCAGTGAGGCGGTAAACTGCCATGATAACATTTTCCCTTTCGCTACTCCCCAAGGCATGGAATATTTTCTCTAAGGAGTTTATCCATTGATCAGCTACTAATGTATTTGTACCCCCATTATATGTTGGTGGTTATTGCCTCATTAAACGATCTAACATTGATCCTCCATGTTGGGGATTAGGGTGCTCCATACGAGTAAGGTTATTATTCATAACCTGAGTGAGTTGTCCCAGTATAGTGATAAGTTGATCAACACTAGTTGTATCACCAACTCTGTTATAATTATCTTGAGTAGGAGGGAAATCCCTACATGGAGTTCGTGCATTGATACAGTTTCCATTCCTTCCACTAGGCACCATTTCTAAACAATTTCATAAACTATATTAGTTTATCAATCGAAATACATAATAATAAACTTGAAAAACACTTAACATAAATTGAACTATTTATGGATATAATCCATAATTATAAAGATGTTTTCCTTGAGGAATTATATACTCATAAACCCTTCATAATGGTTTGTAATGAAAATGAGAATTATCCTAAATATATCCCCCCGGAGTGTCGTAACCAAGAGTGCAGCCAGGGCCGTTGTCATGCACCAATTCCCATTTGAGTCTAGCTCAAAGCGTTGTTTTCGAGTTTTACCACTAGGTACATCTATGCCAGAGCCACCTCAACCTGCTCGTATCCAGATAGGGATGTATTTCTCGAAAAACTCACAAAATCTCTATAATACCAAAATTCTAGGAAGTTCATCTATATTCATCCTCAAAGTCTATCTTAGGTCTATGTGATCTAATCAGAGTTTATATAAATATAGCTTCCAAGGTTATTACTAAACTACCTCTGATACCAACTATAATGCCCCGACCCCAGTTACCCAGAGTCGGTGCATTATTGCGTAACATTCGAATGATCACTAAAGATCAAGTCTCGAAAGACCAATTAGTTTAGTATCCTTGGAAACAGTAGATATATTCATAAGTCTTACATTACATCATAAAGTAAAACAAAGAAAAAAACATCTTGTCTTCATATCCCCTCATACTATCCCTACAGGTCATTCATAATATGCTTCATCACATCTTGGAAAAATTAAAACGTTGAAAGGGGTGAGCTCATATGCTCAGTAAGGATAACAATACAGCAGAAACATTCATAAATAAATATAAACATTTAAAGAAATGTATAACTATAACAAAAGACTTTTAAACGTGAACATCATCATAATATGGAAAAAATAAAATGAAATAATTCCATTTTCTTATTCACATGGATATTCTACTAGTTGAATAATCACATGAAATATCAATAACCACTTTCATAATGATGGAATGCATAATGCCAGACTATCATAACCACACAGCCAAGGCCTCATGCCAAGACTACAAATAAGATTTTTTCAAGGCCTCGTGCCAAGACACTAGTTTGTCTCATGAGACCTACCGATGTATCGAGGAGCTATAGCGGGATCCACCCATCACTTATTAAGTCCAATGCATTCTTCATATGAACAGGTTTAATCATATCATAAACCATAACATAATCGTATCACATAAAACATGCATAAAGGAAACATAACATTTCCACATTTCTATCACAAGATATCAATAAAACACATTGATATAATAAAAACAATGTCAAAACCATTTTCAATACCAAGATAAAAGAAAATTAAACTTGGTATTTATTTTTCATTTAAAAAAAGTTATGGCTTGTAGAGGAAGCCGAAACTCAAATAATGGTCAGGGCGGCAGAGAAGTCGTTGTTTCCGCATACGTACGACAAAAAAACATTCATTTTTTTCATTTAGTAAAACGTTTCGTATAAAAATATTCCTTTTGAATAAAATTAAAATTCAAAGGGGTTTATACACCGTATAAAAGAAAGTCTTGTATTAAAACAAAATATGCATCAATGAAAGAAGATTGAGACGAAGTCCCTTACAAAGATAATTTTTAAATAAAATATATCTATTATGTGTATTCACTATATGTACACATAATTAAAGTATAAATAAAATATAGGACAAAATAATATCATGACATAATTTGAATGTAGGAGATTAACCCAAAGAACGGAAATTGGGTTAAGAAGTTTCCTTACCTTCTGTCTGACTTGAATCGACCATTCTTTAACCTCCTGAATAATAAAATAGAGTTAATTTATAATTTCTTAAGAACTTTTTTCAATTTCATTATTCCTTTTATATCACTTATTACCATGTTATGAATATTATGTAATTATTTATGTTAATAACGGTCGTTTTGTCGATCTTTGGTACTTGAGTAAAAAAATGAACTTCTTATTATTACAAGTTGTTCATGTGGTAAAATATCCATAATATCCAGAATTATATTCATGATGTAGATATAATATATATCATATATATCCAGTATATACATTCATTCCTAATATTACGTAACATTTAGAGGTAAGAAATGAAATGCACCGTTCATGGAGACAGTAAGCCGTACGTACGCATGAATGCTACTTTCATTTCTATTTCATATTTAATGGAATTAAATAATAATGATATAAATGTGTATTATAATTACAGTATAATATCATATATAATATCATTTACTCCATCCTATATACATCCCACATATGGCATTAACGATTCAAATCACATTGAGGGGGCGGTAGTCCGCACTTCCTAAAATGAAATTATCGCGTTTATCCATAATGGAAATCATAAAGGTATGCCATAAATGATAAATAAAGAGGAATAAAGAAAACATAAACATAATATGTATAATATATATAAATAGTTTCATCATAATTTCCACCATTAGAGGTGTTAAAAGTTTATTGAACAATCATCGTTTCGTGAGGTAGTATTTCACCACCCACAGAAACAGTATGTTCTTTAACCATTAGATGGAGGTGTGTGTATGTGTAAATCAAATAATTATCATAAAAACAT
Source organism: Viscum album (assembly GCA_963277665.1). Classification (NCBI taxonomy): domain Eukaryota; kingdom Viridiplantae; phylum Streptophyta; class Magnoliopsida; order Santalales; family Viscaceae; genus Viscum; species Viscum album. Next base: position 2,024,398,158 of record OY728127.1, read on the forward strand.
CCTATTATATTTTATATACTGTTTTTGTTACAAAAAAAAGTAATAAAAATATTTTAAGGGGTTGGAGAAGAAAAATAAAACAAAAGAACATAAGAGAAGACATTGCCTTAAAATCGGGTAACTCTTTTTGATTTGAGCCAAAGGATTCCTTGGGAAGACTTATTGTAACATACCAGGTAAATAATGAATAAAACATTTTCATATTTATTAATATTTATGAAATAAATATTAATTTTACTTTAAAAGGGTTTCTATGTTCGATAGCGCACCCGATACGCAACAAAGAGTTTCTTTGAAATCTTACGCTGCACACTAGTAATAAAATAATATTATTTTAAATGGTAGTTAACACGTAGCCGTCGTAGTGGCAGGAATGAATAGAAACAAATAAAATATTATTATATATGTTTGTTAAATGTTTTTACATTTATCCAATAAATGATAAAGGCTTAAAATACGAAAAGAATTCAATTTTAGGCGTATATGCCCTAGTTTTCACTAAAGGTTCACTTATCACCTTTTGATGGAGAACCGTAATTAAATATAGTTTTGTTCACTATTATAAATTCTATTGGACCAAATAAAACTCTTCTTTAGAATCGGGACATAAAAATTTACTTTTTGTAATTTTTTGGTATTTTTCCGTTAAAGTTCATTTTTTAATGAATAGTGTACAATGTTGTATTTTAATTCAAAACCTCTTTTTAATCTAATTTATTTATATGATTAGATTATCTTTTTAATTGGTTATAAAGTGAAATTATAATATATTTTTACCATTAAATCCAATAGTGGTCGTTAAAATTAATTTCACATTGAAATCGGACTTAAACTAGTGTCAATCTTTTGATACTTATTGTTTCATAAAAACACGTTATTTGCTCGGACAGGTGGAATTAATTATTAAATTAATTAATGCAACTTATATGTTTTGAAATTTTAAAATGGACTTCATTTTTGAATTTGGAATATCAAATATAGCTTACGGTGAAGTTTTGGTATTTTTCTGAAAAACATCAATTTTTGATGAATAATGAAACCACTAAGTGGTACTTAAAAAACTGATTTTTCGTTTAAATGAAATTTTACCACTTTTGTGTTTTTAATTTCGAAAATCCGACATACATGGTTTTCATTAAGAAGTAAAATTTGGTTCAATTGGATTAAAATAATTTTTGGTGAATAGTAACTTATTAAGTTTTTAATCGCGATTAGAGGTAATTAGTGTAATTTAAGGTAAAAATAATGTTGTAATAATATGAAATGAACTTGACACATGTCCTAAACTCATTGTATGTGTCATGGCCGACCAATAAAATCCATGGGTCAACTTGGGGACCCCATGAATCCACTTTGAATGGAAAATGACATTAATAACTTTTTATTTATAGTTAAAATAAAAATGTCACAAACATGAGTTGTTTTACTAAAACAATTTTTACATGGGGTTATAAAAATAGGCTTTTGACTATAAATATTAATTGTAAAGGTAAAATTTTTTCCTAAATCATAGTATTTTTTTATAATTTTTAGACATTAAATAAATTAAATTATTTATGACACCATGATGATGCAGCGATTACCTCATTATTTAACGATTTAAATAAAATGGAATGATAATGTAAAATCTAAGACCTACACATGTCAAAAACCTATTTGATGGGTGGGTTTAGAACCCTTATCACCTTATCCTCTAAAAAAATCAATGTGGGACCATTAAAATCCGAAAAGCATTCTAAAATAAAGTAACATTTCCTTACTTTCCAAGAGTGCCCCTCCTCTCCTCTTATAAAAGGCCCCCACCTCTACCACCTTACCCACACTTCCAAAGCCTTTGGCTCGGCCAAACCCTGATCGTTTTGTCTCTCCAAATCCCTATCTTACTCCTTGAAGCCTCACTTTGGGAATAAGTCTTCCCAAGGAAGCCTTTGAGCTCAAATTTAAGAGAGTTACCCGATTTTAAGGTGATGTCTTCAATTGTGTTATTTTGTTTTATTTTGCTTCTCCAACCCCCTAAACTCTTTTTATTAATTTCTTTTGTAATAACTACAGTATCTTCAATATACTAGTATGTTTTTATAAGAATATTTCTAGCTACACTTACACACATCTACATATAATGGTTAAAGAACATATTGTTTCGGTGGTTGGCGAATTTCTGCCTCACGAAACGATGATTGTTCAATATTCTTTTAAACACCTTTAATGGTGGCCATTAAGATGTCACTCTATTTATATATGATATATATTATGTTTATGTTTTCATTATTCTTCTTTATTTTTCATTTGTGTTATACCTTTATGGTTTCCATTGTGGGTAAACACGATAATTTCATTTTAGGAAGTGCGGACTACCTCCCCCTCAAAGTGATGTGATTCATTAATGCCATATTTGGGACATATAAAGGATGAATTTAAAGTTATTATATATGATGTTATACTAGAATTATAATATACCTCTATATAATTATTATTTCATTCCATTAATGTATGAGATAGAAATGAAAGTAGCGTTCATGCATACGTACGGCTTACCGTCTCCATGAACGGTGCATTTCATTTCTTATCCCCAGATGTAATGTACTATTATAAGTACATATATATAATGGATATATATGATGTATGTTACATTTAAATGATTAATATAATTCTGTAATTAAAATATACATACCTCTCATTTAGTTTTAATTCCATTAATATGACATAGAAATGAAAGTAGCGTTCATTCGTACGTACGGCTTACCGTCTCCATGAACGGTGCATTTCATTTCTTACATCTAAATGATTATGTGATATTAGAAATACATGTATATGATAGATATATATGATATATATGATATCCAAATCAGGAATGTCATTCTGGATATAAAGAACCTTTGACCACATGAACAACATGTAATTGTAATAAGTCCACTTTCGACTTAAGAACCAAATATCGACAAAATGAACATTATTAACATAAATGATTACATAATGTTTATAACATGGCAATAAGTGATATAAAAGGAATAATTAACTTGAAAAAGTTTCTTAAGAAAATATAAATTAACTCATGTTTATTATTCAGGACGTTAAAGAATGATTGAGTCAAGTCGGACCCGAGGTAAGGGACTTCGTCTCAATCTCCTATCATTGAGACATATTTCGTTTTATATAGAACTTTCTTTTATATGGTGTATAAACCCCTTTAACTTTTACTTTTATACAAAAGGAATCTTTTTCTACCAAGCTTTTTACAAAATTACAAAAAGGAATGTTTCTTTTAACGAACGTGGTGACAACGACCTTTTCCACCGCCGTGAGTATTATTTGGTCTTTGGCTTCCTGAACAATCCGTAATGTTTTTTTAAAATGAAATAAATATCATATACTCTATTATATATTTTGGCATTGAAAATGGTTTTTATAATGTATTTTTTATGTCCATATATTTAAGTGATATATTGTGATCAAAGTGTGGAAATTTTTTCTTTCCATTATATTTGTTTTATGTCTTATGATTTTTATAATTGTACTTGGACATTTGATGGGTGGTTACGTGATAAACCATATGACGGGTGGTGCCGTGAATACCAAGATGGGTGGTTACGTTATAACCTCCAATGCATTGGGTATGGAAGTCGGCCGTATGGCTATTCCATTAAGTGATATGTGTGGAAGTCGACCATATGGTTATTCCATTTTAGTATGTTTATGTCCCAAGTTACCTTTATAAGTTATGTGTACTTTATATGGGTTTTATGGTAATCTTTTGGTTATAAAAGGGTAAGTAATGATATTTTATTCAGTGAAGAGTCTTTACTACTTCTTAAAGGTGAAAGGTATTACTTTGATAAAGTATACATGGTTTACTTGTTGTTTTGAAAAACTAACTATTTTCATTCTTTGTGTATCCCTTACTGAGCTTTTTATGCTCACCCCAAGTTTTTTTGAAATGTTTTTCACAGGACATAATGTGGAATAGGGTCAAGGATGGGATCAAGGGAAAGTCATGCTATATAAAACATGGAACTAGACATGTTTCTTTTTAAGAGTTTTTTATTCTATGGAAACTTAGTAGAAGTGTCTACTTTGTAATCTTTTGAGATGTAATAGTTATGTCCTAATTCACTAAAACTCTAAACCTGAAAAGATCCTCAAAGTGAATTATTCATTTAATTCAATATTAAGTAATGTTTAAGGTCGGGGCCTTATAGTTGGTATCAAAGGTCGTTTTAGACAACATTAGGAGTTAGAAAAGTGTAAAATTATAAGGTAATTTATGGTAAGATTGAAATGTTATAGCATTTAAAGATTACCATGTTGCTTCTCCTAAGATATTTCTGTGTTAAGAATGGTTTTTCATAGAGGAAATAGAACAGATTTTCTGGGAAGGCATACAGAGGGAAATGAAATTTCAAATCAGTAACCTGATATGGTCAGAATCAGAACTAAACAGTTTTTTGTAGTGATGGCTCAGTTGACTCAGGTGAAAAATGTTGGTTGTTTTTATCGATGATATTTTGGTGTTTTATAAAATTAAAGAGGAGCATGAAAGTCATTTAAGGGTTATCTTGCAAACCTTAAAAGAAAAGAAACTATATGGAAAATTCAGAAAGTGTGAGTTTTGGTTACAAAAATTTTCTTTCCTGGGTCACATTGTTTCAAAAGATGGCATAACTGTTGATCCTGCTAAAACAAAAGTTGTTGAAGAATGGCCAAGACCCACTAATGTAACTGAGATCTGTAGTTTCCTTAGTTTGGCAGGTTACTACCGAAGGTTTGTTGAAAAGTTTTCACGGTTATCTAGTCCAATGACTAAGCTAACTCGTAAGGGTGCTATGTTCATCTGGACAAAAGAATGTGATGATTGGTTTCAGGAGTTGAAAAAAAGATTTGTGAATGCTCCAGTTTTGGAACGTCCTTCCAGGAATGGTGAGTTTGTTATATACAGTGATGCTTCGTTGAAGGGACTTGGCTGTGTCCTTATGTAGAATGATTAGGTAATTGCTTATGCTTCACGTCAGTTGAAAACTCCTGAGGTAAATTACCCTACACATTATTTGGAATTAGCTGTTGTTGTTTTTTATTTAAAAATTTGGAGGCATCATTTGTATGGAGTAAAGTGTGAAAGATATACTGATCACAAAAGTTTAAAGTATATATTCACTTAGAAATAATTGAACATGAGATAGAGGAGATGGATGGAATTAATCAAGGATTATGAATGTACAATTCATTACCATCCAGGAAAAGCAAATAAAGTGGCTGATGCTTTGAGTTGAAAAAGTAATGATTCATTAACAATGTTGTGTTTGGAATGAGATCTGTTGGTTTTTTATTTGATGAAAATTGGCATCGAAGTTGTTTGAGTAGGAATTCCTTCTGTTTTCGTTTCAGGTATCAGTGACATCTTCCCTATCATACAGAATCAAGCAAGCACAGAAGCAAGACAGTGAGTTGCAGAAAAAGGTAGAGCTGGTTCAGAAGGGTAAGTTTCCTGAATTCAACATTGATAATGATTGTGTTTTGAGGTTTTTGAAGAGATTATGTGTGCCTTGTGATTCACAGTTGAAGAATGAGTTATTATATGAGGCTCATAGTTTCCCGTTTTCAGTTCAACCTGGTAGTACTAATATGTACAGAGATCTACGGGAGTATTACTGGTGGGATGGAATGAAAAGGGATATTGCTGATTTTTCTGTGAAGTGTTTGACTTGTCAGCAGGTTAAAGTAGAGCGGTAGTTACCGAAAGGGATGCTTCAGCATTTACCAGTTCCAGAGTGGAAATGGGAAAATATATCAATGTATTTTTTTGTGGGATTACCGAAGACATCTAGAGGTAATAATGCAATCTGGGTTATTGTTGATCGCTTGACAAAATCTGCTCATTTCCTTGCTATACGAGATACGTTTTCCCTACATCAACTTTCCCGTTTGTATCTTAAAGAGATATTCAGGTTACATGGAGTTCCTCTCTCCATTGTGTCCGATCGTGATCCCAGGTTTACTTCTAACTTTTGGAAAGGCCTTCAGAAGTCATTGGGTACTAAATTAAATTATAGTACAGCTTTTCATCTGCAATCAGATGGGCAGTCAGAATGAACAATTCAGACCTTGGAGGATATGCTACGAGCTTGTTCGATGGATTATCAGGGAAGTCGGTACCAATATCTTTCTTTGGTTGAGTTTTCTTATAATAAAAGATTTCATTCCAGTATACAGATGGCACCATTTGAGGCATTATATGGGAAGCGGTGTTGAACTCCAGCATTTTGGGATGAAGTGGGTGAAAGGAAGCTGATGGGACCAGAATTGGTAGAAGAGATGGCAGAAAAAGTTCAGTTGATTCAGAAATACATGAGAACAGCTCAGAGTAGGCAGAAGATTTATGAGGATAACTGGAGGAAGGATCTATCTTTCGAGGAAGGTGATCATGTTTTTCTCAAGGTTTCTCCATGGAAAAGTGTGATGAGATTTGGTAAGAAAGGAAAGCTGAGTCCAAGGTTCATTGGAACATATGAAATTTCGAAGAGAGTTGGATCAGTTGCATACAGAGTGGAATTACCTCCGAGTTTATCTCAGGTACACAATGTTTTTCATGTTTCGATGTTGAGGAAGTATATGTCAGATCCATCTCATGTTTTGAGTCCAGAGGTAGTTCAGCTGGAAGAGGACCTATCTTATGAAGAACAACCGGTCCATATTCTTGACCGAAGAGAGAAAGTGTTGCGAAATAAGGTAATTCACTAGGTAAAGGTTTTGTGGAAAAACTATATGGTTGAAGAGGCAACGTGGGAATCTGAAAATTCTATGAGGGATAAATACCCCCACTTATTTTGATAAGTGAATAAAATTGCGAGGACGCAATTCCAAAAGGGGGGAAGGATGTAACATCCCAGGTAAATAATGAATAAAACATTTTCATATTTATTACTATTTACGAATTAAATATTAATTTTACTTTAAATGGGTTGCTATGTTCGATAGCGTACCTGATATGCAACAAAGAGTTTCTTTGAAATCTTACATTGCACACTAGTAATAAAATAATATTATTTTAAATGGTAGTTAACACGTAGCCGTTGTAGTGGCGGGAATGAATAGAAACAACTAAAATATGATTATATATGTCTGTTAAATGTTTTTGAATTTATCCAATAAATGATAAAGTCTTAAAATACGAAAAGAATTCAATTTTAGGCGTATATGCCCAAGTTTTCACTAAAGGTTCACTTATCACCTTTTGATGGCGAAACGTCATTAAATATAGTTTTTTTCACTCTTATACATTCTATTGGACCAAAAAAAACTCTTCTTTAGAATTGAGACATCAAAATTTACTTTGTGTAAATGTTTGGTATTTTTCCGTTAAAGATCATTTTTTAATGAATAGTGTAAAATGTTGTATTTTAATTCAAAACCACTTTTTAATCTAATTTATTTATATGATTATATTATCTTTTTAATTGGTTTTAAAGAGAAATTAGAATATATTTTTACCATTAAATCCAATAGTGGTCATTGGAATTAATTTCACTTTGAAATCGGACTTAAACTAGGGTCAATCTTTTGATACTTATTGTTTCATAAAAACACGATATTTGCTCTAACAGTGGGAATTAATTATTAAAAAAATCAATGAAACTTATATGTTTTGAATTTTTTAAAATGGACTTCATTTTTGAATTCAGAATATTAAATATATCTTAGGGTGAAGTTTTGGTATTTTTCTGAAAAACTTCAATTTTTGATGAATAGTGAAACCACTAAGTGGTACTTAAAAAACTGATTTTTTGTTAAAATGAAATTTTACCACCTCTGTGTTTTGAATTTAAAAAATCCAACATACATGGTTCTCATTAATAAGTAAAATGTGGTTCAATGGGATTAATTTTTTTTTTTTTTGTGAATAGTAACTTATTATGTTTTTAATTGTGATTAGATGTAATTAGTGTAATTTAAGGTAAAAATAATGTTTTAATAATATGAAATGAACTTGAAACATGTACTAACCTCATTGGATGTGTAATTTCCGACCAAGACAATCCATGGGTCATCTTGGGGACCCCATGAAGCCACTTTGGTTGGAAAATGACATTAATAACCTTTTTTTAAAAGTTAAAATAAAAATGTCACAAACATGAGTTGTTTTACTAAAACAATTTTTACATGGGTTTATACAAATTTTATTTTTGACTATAAATATTAATTGGAAAGGTAAAAAGATTTCCTAAATAATAGTATTTTTTTTATAATTTTTAGACATTAAATAAAGTAACTTATTTATGACACCATGATGATGTAGCGATTACCTCATTATTTAACGATTTAAATAAAATGGAAATATAATGTAAATTCTAAGACCTAAACATGTCAAAAACCTATTGGATGGGTGTATTTATAACCCTTATCAACTTATACTCGAAACACATCAATGTGGGACCATTAAAATACGAAAATAATTCTAAAATAAAGTAACATTTCCTTACTTTCCAAGAGTGTCAATCCTCTCCTCTTATAAAAGGCCCCCACCTCTACCACCTTACCCACACTTCCAAAGACTTTGGCTCGGACAAACCCTGCCAATTTTGTCTCTCCACATCCCTCTCTTACTCCTTGAAACCTCACTTTTGGCAAAAGTATTACCATGGAAGCCTTTGAGCTCAAATCTAAGAGAGTTACCCGATTTTAAGGTGATGTCTTCACATGTGTTATTTTGGTTTATTTTGCTTCTCCAACCCCCTAAAATCATTTTATTCGTTTATTTTGTAACAACTATAGTATCTTAAATATACTAGTATGTTTTTATAAGAATATTTGGAGCTACACTTACACACATCTACATATAATGGTTAAATAACATACTGTTTATGTGGTTGGCAAATTTCTACCTCACGAAACGATGATTGTTCAATATTCTTTTAAACACCTTTAATGGTGTACATTAAGATGTCACTATATTTATATATGATATATATATTATTTTTATGTTTTCCTCATTCTTCTTTATTTTTCATTTGTGGTTTACCTTTATGGTTTCCGTTGTGGTTAAACACAATAATTTCATTTTAGGAAGTGCGGACTATCACCCCCTCAAAGTGATGTGATTTGCTAATGCCATATGTGGGATGTATAAAGGATGGATTTAAAGTTATTATATATGATGTTATAATTTAATTATAATATACCTCTATATCATTATTATTTCTTTCCATTAATGTATGATATAGAAATGAAAGTAGCGTTCATGCGTACGTACGGCTTACCGTCTCCATGAACGGTGCATTTCATTTCTTATCCCCAAATGTAATGTACTATTATAATTACATATATATAATTGATATATATGATGTATGTTACATCTAAATGATTAATATAATTCTGGAATTAAAATATACATACCCCTCATTTAGTTTTAATTCCATTAATATGACATTGAAATGAAAGTAGCGTCCATGCGTACGTACGGCTTACCGTCTCCATGAACGGTGCATTTCATTTTTACGTCTAAATGATTATGTGATATTAGAAATACAAGTATATTCTAGATATATATGATATATATTATATCCAAATCAGGAATTTCATTCTGGATATAAAGAACCTTTGACCACATGAACAACATGTAATTGTAAGAAGTCCACTTTCGACTTAAGAACCAAATATCGACAAAACAAACATTATTAACTTAAATGATTACATAATGTTTATAACATGGAAATAAGTGATATAAATGGAATAATGAACTTGAAAAAGGTTCTTAATCAAATAGAAACTAACTCAAGTTTATTATTCAGGACGTTAAAGAACGATCGAGTCAAGTCGGACCCGAGGTAAGGGACTTCGTCTCAATCTCCTTTCATTGAGGCATATTTCGTTTTATACACAAATTTCTTTTATACGGTGTATAAACCCCTTTGACTTTTACTTTTATACAAAAGGAATCTTTTTCTACGAAGTGTTTTACAAAATCACAAAAAGGAATGTTTCTTTTAACGTACGCGGTGACAATGAGCTTTTCTGCCGCCGCGAGTATTATTTGGTCTTTGGCATCCTGAGAAAGTCGTAATGTTTTTTTAAATGAAATAAATACCATATACTCTTTTATGCATTTTGGTATTGAAAATGGTTTTTTTAATGGATTTTTTATGTCAATATATTTAAGTGATATATTATGATCAAAGTGTGGAAATGTTTTCTTTCCATTATATTTATTTTATGCCTTATATTTTTATAATGGTACTTGAACATTTGACGGGTGGTTACGTGATAAACTATATAACGGGTGGTGCCGTGAATACCAGGACGGGTGGTTACGTTATAACCTACAATGAATTGGGTATGGAAGTCAGTCGTATGGATATTCCATTAAGTGATATGTGTGTAATTCGACTGTATGGTTATTCCATTTTAGTCTGTTTATGTCCCAAGTTACCTTTATATGTTATGTGTTCTTTATATGGGTTGTATGGTAATCTTTTGGTTACAAAAGGGTAAGTAATGATATTTTATTCAGTGAAGAGTCTTTACTACTTCCTAAAGGTGAAAGGTATTACTTTGATAAAGTATACATGGTTTACTTGTTGTTTTGAAAAACTAACTCTTATCATTCTTTGTGTATCCCTTACTGAGCTTTTTATGCTCACCCCAAGTTTTTTTGAAATATTTTTCATAGGACTTAATGTGGAATAGGGTCAAGGATGGGATCAAGATAAAGTCATGCTATATAAAACATGGAACTAGACATGTTTCTTTTTAAGAGTTTGTTATTCTATGGAAACTTAATAGAAGTGTTTACTTTGTAATCTTTTGAGATGTAACAGTTATGTCCTAATTTTCTAAAACTCTAAACCTGAAAAGATCCTCAATGTGAATTATTCATTTATTTCAATATTAAGTAATGTTTAAGGCTGGGGCCTTATACTTATTCCCAAAGTGAGGCTTCTAGGAGTAAGAGAGGGACGTTGAGAGAGTCTTTGGGCAATGGTTGGCCGAGCCAAATGGCTATGATGGTGTGAATAAGGTGGTAGAGGTGGGGGCCTTTTATAAGAGGAGAGGAGGGGCACTCTTGGAAAAATTGAAATGTTACTTTATTATGAAATGATTTTTGAATTATAAAGGTCCCAAAATGATATATTTCTAGGCTAAGGTGATAAGGGTTCGAAATATTCCCATAAAATAGGTTTTTGACAAGTTTATGCCTTAGATTTTACATTATCCTTTCATTTTATTTAAATCGTTAATTAATGAGGTAATCACTTCATCATCATGGTGTCAAAAAAAAATTAATTTATTTAATGTCTAAAAATTATTAAACTAATATCATTACGTAGAAAATATTTTTATCTTTACAATGAATATTTATAGTTTAAATGTTAACTTATATAACCCCATGTAATAATTGTTTTAGTAAAACAACACATGTTTGTGACAATTTTATTTTTACATTAAATAAAAAGTTATTAATGTCATTTTCTTGTCCAAGTGGCTCCATGGGGACCCCATGTTGACCCATGGATCGTATTGGTCGGACATGACTCATTAAATAGGGTTAGGACAAGTGTCAAGATATTTTCATATTTTTATAATATCATTTTTACCATAAATTTCACTAATTACCTTTAATCACGATTAATAAAACTTAAAAGTTACTATTCACCAAAAATTATTTTAATCCCATTGAACCACATTTTACTTACTAATGATGACCATTTATGTTGGATTTTTTAAATTCAATTCACAGAAGTGGTAAAGTTTCATTTAAACGAAAAATTAGTTCTCTTAACTACCACTTAGTGGTTTCACTATTAATCAAAAATTGATGTTTTTCAGAAAAATACCAAAAATTCACCCTAAGCTATAATTTATATTCCGAATTGAAAAATTATTTCTATTTTAAAAAATTCCAAAAATATAAGTTGCATTAATTAATTTTATAATTAATTCCCGTGGTCAAAAACAAATAGCTTGTTTTTAAGAAACAATATCAATCAAAAGACTGACAATTGTTTATGTCCAATTTCAAATTGAAATTAATTCTAATGACCACCATTGGATAAAATGGTAAAAATATATTCTAATTATACTTTAAAACCACTCAATATTATAATTTATCACTATAAATTATTTTTATTTAAAAATTTGTTCTTAAGTATTTTTTACTATTCATAGAAAATTGGAAGTTCTCGGAAAATTACAAAAAATTCAACTTAGAATAATTTCGATTTTCCAAATACAAAAATGAGGTCCATTTTGATTTATAAAATTAATATAATTTCAAAATTTAGTTATTACTATTCATAACGTATACTTTGATTGGTCACTGTGTGTTAGAATCTCGAACTTGCATACAATGCAAGCTATTGCATTATTGAAAGAGAAGCGTATCATGGAAGCTTGTGGTGTTACATGGGTGGCTTTTGGTGGTTGAAATTTAGTTCCACTTTTCAAATTGATTATTTTTCTTGATATTGTAAGAATAACCTCATCGAGATTTTTCACAATGTTGGTGGGGTAAAAATTTGTCATAAAATAGAACAACCCTATATTTGAGTTTTTTGAGTTTTCTTTAAATAGTGTGGTAAGGTGGGACACATGTGGAGTTAGTTTCCCAAAAAAATAATTGATTACTAAGAATGTTGCATAATGGGTCATGTTTAGGGGTTCAATATGATATCTAGAAGGTGGGGAGATTTTGTAGGCCCATGTCTAGTGAAGAGTGTAGTAATGGGGTAAATTACCTCATATCAGGATGATAGTTGGAGCTCCACCAGCTTTATCGGTCAAGGTTATGGACATAGTAATCAGGGATAGGGGATTCCCCATCTATATGGTATTAGAGTCTTATAAATCTCGTGTAGATATTGGGGTATATGGATTGGTCAACTTCATGCTATTTAGTCTACATCTAGTGGTATAGAGGCTTTACCATTGATAGTTTTTTGTACGATTCTTGAAGTGTCCATACATCCTATTTCATTATATGATATAGGATCCTCACATTAATTTATATATACCTAATATTTTGAGTGTTTTGGATTTATTGGTTGACCATACATCAAAAAATAAATCTATTGATACCTCGATAGTGGTATGGGTTAAAAATATTCATCAAAGGGAGGGGTGCGCTCTTCTAATTAGTGGGTACCAATTCATGTGGGATTTGTTTTGTGATAAAAATTTCAGGCATTGATTTGATCTTGGGAATATAATGCATAGTGTTTTACCTGGATCATACTAACTATTACCACCATAGGGTAATGTTCACATCCTTGGAGGTGAATAATAATGTTCATCTTGGAGAATGGGATATCTGAGTAGGCCGTGTAGGAATAGTCAATCCGAAAACGAGTGAACTCTATTCCAAAGTGGATTTGGTTATTATTGAGGATGTGGGAGCACAAAAGAATTTCATTTCTCATGTGGTATATTACTATATATTTTTTTTCCTAAGGACTTATTAGGGATTCCATCGAATAGATACATTGAGTTGACAATAGAATTTATTTCGAGATCCAAACCAGTTTCTATTCATCCCTACATATTGGTACATGCAGAAATCTAGGAACATAAAACTCATTATGAGGAATTGGAGAACAAATGGTTCATTAATTAGAGTACATTTCCTTGGTGATCGTTGGTTTTGTTCACACAGAATGATTATTTATCATTACAGTTGTGCATTGATTACCGTAGTTTGAATCCAATGATGGCTAAGAACCAATTTATACTTCCAATCATTGTTCAAATTTTTTCCTAGTTGATAGGTTCATCAGTTTTCATTAAAGTTGATTTTAGTTTCATGGTATCATAATATGAGGGTCAGACCTTCTGATATAATGCGTACTTCTGAACAAGGAAATTATGACTCTGATGATTTTTTGGTTCTGCTATTTGGGATTAGTATTGATTCAGTAGTGTTATGGCCATGATGAACCAAATATTTCACCTATAACTCGACGAATTTGTAGTTTTCTTGGTGGATGAAAACATGGTGGATTCCAAGACTGTTAATGATCAAAAAACCATATTAACATCACCTTGAGTACACTAAAATATCATATTCAACATTACGTAAAATCAAAATTTCATTTTTTGGATTGAAAATGATCACTTTATGGGTCACCCCATCTCCGAGGATGGTTTATATGTGGTCCCATAGAAATGTATAACAATTGTATAATGGGAGAATCCAAAGAATGTTTTTCATGTCTAATGTTTTATGGGTTTGGAAGGATAATTTCCAAGGATCAGAAAATTATTTAACCAATTAGTGGAACCATTTTTGATTTTAAAAAATAAGGGGATCATATTTTAATGGTCTGGGGAATGTGAGAATTCTTTCCATGAGTTAAATAAGAGGAAGACTACTACAATAATTTCGATCCTACCCGAGCTGAGTAAGTCGTTTACATTTTTTTATGCCCTAATTTTTGGGATTGGGGTATTGTTGATATGGAATGATTTAGTTATGGAATTAGGTTATGAAAATATTCCTCATGAATGGAACTACCCTATGCATGATCTCAAGTTGGTGGTAGTGGTTTATAACTTAATTTCATAGAAGCATTGATTTTGGGGAGAGAATTTTACTATGTATATTCATCATAAAAGTATTGAGAATATCTTATACCAATGTTATTTGAATCTTTCTCATCGATGATGGGAGAATAAATTAATTCCATTGATTTTGAAATGGTCTATAGAAAGAGAATGTATAATAATTTTGTATATGTTTTAGGGTATAAGACTCAATAAAAGGATATTAAAAAATCTAGTTCCAAGTGGAGGATAAAATCATTATTGGTTGAGATACTCTTTGGGGTGAATGGTGGGAAAGGAAATATGACCCTTTCCCCTTAGGAATTTTCGTCCTCTATTCTAAGACAAATCAAGAAGAGGGAGTATGAGGAGATGAAATGTTTTTATATAAGGGAAAGACGTGAAGGTATAAATCCTCATTTTATATATTCAATTAGTGATGATGATATGATTTATATTCACATACATGTTGTTTATCCTACTTGAATACATGAAGAGTTGATGCATGAGTTCCATGCCTAGATGTTAGAAGTGCATGAAGGTCTAATAAATATATATCGTGATCTCTATATATTGTATTGGTGGCCATAGTGATGAAAGTGGTTACAGGTTTTGTAATGTGATGATATAATTAATAGAAAGTAAAGGTAGATAATTAGAGACATTATGGTTTTATACAGCCTTTTCCCATTAGAAAATTTAAATGGGATTATGTGATGATTGAATTTCTGGTGGTTAATTTGATAATCCCTTATAAAAATGATGTGATATGGTTTGTTGTGGACCATTTGAACAAGGTTGCACATTTCCTTCTAATTTGAGAGACTATCACTGTTTATTAGTTTTCCTAGTTGTATATTTCAAAGATAGCATCATTTAAATTGGTTCTATAGAATACACTTTTAGATTGTGATGTGCACTTTACTTCATGATTTAGGTATGGGTTACAACAAGTTCATTATACCCCTATTTTTTTATTATGGTTTTCCATGTGTGGAAATATGATAAATCAGAACATAATATTTATGTACTAGAGTAAATTTTGAGGGAATGTATCCTAGACTTTAGTTTATCAAGGTAAGAGAACATTTTTGTTGTTGATTTTCCTTATAAAAATAATTACCATAAAGAGATTCACATTGCACCATATGAGTATGTTTATGGGATTTCATGTAGATCGTCTTTTTGTGGTATGGAGGATGTGGATTAAGAGTTGTTGGGGTTATCTCTCATGATAGACAAGTCAGAATTAGTTTAGTTGATTCAAAAACATATTGTTATTGATCATAGTAGGAAGATGTAATATGTTGATAAAAATTGTTGACCAGTTGAGTCTATTGTTGGTGATCATGTTTTTCATGAGGTATCTCATTGGTTGGTTCACCTTGGGGTCTTAAATTTGTGTATGTTGGGACCCAAATCCATGGGGTATTCAAGATTTTGGGGAGGAATGAACTAGTGGTGTACCGATTGGTTATCCCATAGTGGTATAGTGGTATGCATGATGTTTTTAGAGATTCATTGCATCGATAGTACCTCCCTAAACCTACCTCATTTTATTGGTGTGGATGATGATGATCTAAAGGATAAAACATCATTTGAGGAGCATTAAATTCATATAATGGATTATAGTGAGAATTTATTAGAAGGAAATATGATTCCTTTGGATAATGTTTGTGTAAGAATGGTGACATTTAGGAAGATTCTTTGTAAATAAATATAAAGATCTAGGCCTAGAGGACCAATCTCTTTAACATGGAATCTCAATGATGCTTGGTAGGGAAACCCAATGATGATCCGTTATAACATGGGGCGGTTGTATCATCTTGAACATCATAAAGGTATTTCATTTTTTTATGGTTTAAATACCTTTAGGATGGTTAAATATATGATTTATGGTTCTATATAGAGGTTCATGGGTTTTAAGGGGTTCAAGACATGAATGGAAGGATAATAAGTACATCCAGTGCATGTTTTTTGGTTGGGGTATGGTTAGTAGTAACCCTTCTCCCTAACTGTTCTTGCCTTGTGGAAGGGTGAATAGTTTGATGAATCTATGCAAGGGGGAAGGACATACCATGCTAGCTTGAATAGTTTTATAACACATGGTCATCACATGGATTTTCAAATCATGCCAGAACCCTAGGTAACTGTGCAGCATAACCCCCTCTTGGATTGTGGTTGGAACACAGTCGGAACATGGTTTGGAAAACATACGAAAAAACCATTCAACCCATTAAAAGTGGAGTTTTTACATTTTCCCACTCAGGATGTTAGTTTTATAACTCAATATTTTCCTCCATTTTTCATCTTGAAACCCTATGGATGTACCAAATCACCACAATCTTCCGAATGATCAATATCCCACTTTTTTAGGCTGTTTAAAGCACTATTGGTTACAAATCAATGCTACAGGTGAGTCTAACACTCCTGTTTCATCTCTTTCACAGAGTAGGGATTTGGTAGCCATTATTATTCATCTTATTAATCCCTAAAATACAGTTTCTTAGATTAATAGGTTGGTTTCTTAAAGGGTGTTCTAATACAATACAAAGGCAAGTGTTAAGTGATTTTTCAGCTTCAAAATCGATTTAGGTGTTCTACATGTTATATCCCATAGTCTTGTTAATTATTTATGTGCATGTGGTTGTTTTTGGATTTTTTTTACTATTTTGTCTGTATCAGTATAAATGATACCTTTTTTGGTAAATTTTTAATTGAACCCCTCATGATCCTTAAGGTATGTGTTGAAACACATTTGACCTGGTAAAATACCACCCCTGGGGTGTTCCATTTCATGAATATGGAAATTGAAAAGTATACGGTATAATTGGATTTATATGTCATAGATCCCCAAAAAAAATGTTGACATGTTATCTTATGTTACAAAATTGATATATTTGTAATTGAGTTTAGTTGTTAAACTGTAATAAAGGATTGTTTGGTATAATTTTAATGTGTTAAATGAGTATTGTATTGAAATGTATAATTTTGTTGATTGTATAAGGCATGTGAACAATAAATGGGTCAATTAGTATAAGTAATTTAAATCATAATTGGTAAAAAGGTTCATACATAATAATGACTATGTGTTGAATGAAATGTTGTAGTATTTGATGAATATGATGAATGGTTATAGTTATTTTTGGATAAATGTGTTATGATTAATGAACATTTTGCACATGACTTTGTGTTTTGTGGGGTATTGACTTGATGTTCTACACCCACATGTCTGGTTGTACTAATGATCCAAACCCCTCCCTAATATGAATTGGTTACAGTGGTGAACTGAGGCTTTATTCTAATAACTATTTCATTTGGAAAGGCTATCTTGACCGACGACCCATGGTTTGTGTGATGTAATTATTGTAAATTTTTATCCCTAGTGAAATAGGGAATTTTTTATCCATTATTCATTGTAGTAGACCTTCATAGGCTATAGTGAAATTGAGGAAAATCCCCATCCCATGGAACAAAAGATGAAAATGGTTTAATTGGATATTTTTAATTAATTGAACTTGTTTTGAATATTTTTATCTTGTTATTTATTTACCACAAGGATAAAATATCTATTAGAAATTTTTTTGTAGACATTGTTGATGGTTTCCAATTGAGTATTAATCACACCCTACTAATCCCACCATTAGGTAGCCAATAAATCTTCATGCATGCATGTTAGGATAAGTGAAATGTCCCTTTGCTAGAAAAATGATTTGGGTGTGGGATGTGCATTGATGAGGAATCATGAAATAGTGTTAGAACATTTTTTTGATTTATTTTTTTGTCTTTATTTGGGTTTTTCCTCACACTTTTCACTATATGTAATTAGAAAACATGTGTAATATCTAGTTATGGACATGTACCCAGTTTTGGGGAAAAAATATTGTAATACATGTTCATTGTTTATTTATTACATTATTTCATAATTTAAATGAAATTTTACCACCTCTGTGTTTTGAATTTCAAAAAACAGACATACATGGTTTTCATTATGAAGTAAAATGTGGTTCAATGGGATTTAAATAATTTTTTTTGAATAGTAACTTTTAAGTTTTTAATCTTGATTAGAGGTAATTAGTGTAGTTTAAGGTAAAAATAATTTTTTAATAATATGAAATGACCTTGAAACATGTACTATCCTTATTGGATGTATCATGGCCGACCATGAAAACCCATGGGTCGATTTTTGGGACCCCATGGAGCCACTTGGGTAAGATAATGATATTAATGGTTTTTATTTAAAGTAAAAGTAAAAATGACACAAACATGTATTTTTTTTACTAAAACAATTTTAAATGGGGTTATACAAGTCAGATGTTTTACTATAAATATTCATTGGAAATCTAAAATGATTTCATACATCATAGTATTTTTTTTATAATTTTTAGACATTAAATAAATTAAATTATTTATGACACCAGGATGATGCAGCGTTTACCTCATTGTTTAACGATTTAAATAAAATGAAAATTTAATGTAAAATCTAAGACCTAAACTTGTCAAAAACCTATTGTATGGGTGTATTTCGAACCCTTATCACCTTATCCTCGAAATATATAATTGTGGGACCTTTTTTATCCGAAAATCATTTTATAACAAAGTATCTTTCCTTAACTTTCCAAGAGTTCCCCTCCTCTCCTCTTATAAAATGCCCCCACCTCTACCACCTTACCCACACTTCCAAAGCCTTTGTCTCGGCCAACCCCTACACATTGTGTCTCTAAACATCCCTCTCTTACTCCTAGAAGCCTCACTGTGGGCATAATTCTTCCCAAGGAAGCCTTTGAGCTCAAATCAAAAAGAGTTACCCGTTTTAAAGGTAGTGTCTTCTCTTCAGTTCTTATATTTTATTTTTCTTCTCAAACCCCGTAATCTCTTTTTATTAATTTATTTTGTAACAACAACAGTATCTTAAATATACTATGATGTTCTTATGGGAATTATTAGTGCTACACTTACACACACCTTCATCTAATGGTTAAAGATCATACTGTTTCCGTGGATGACGAATTTCTGCCTCACGAAACGATGATTGTTCAATATTCTTCTAACACATTTAAATGTGGCCATTAAGATGAAACTATATTTATATATGATATATATTATGTTTATGTTTTCATTATTCTTCTGTATTTTTCATTTGTGGCATACCTTTATGGTTTTCATTGTGGGTAAACACGATAATTTCTTTTTAGAAAGTGCGGACTACCGCCCCCTTAAAGTGATTTGATTCGTTAATACCATATGTGGTACGTATAAAGGATGGATTTAATGATATTATATATGATACCACACTGGAATTATAATACTATTATTTATAATTATGTTTTAATTCCATTAAATTATGATATAGAAATAGAAGTGGCGTTCATGCGTACATACGGCTTACCGTCTTTATGAACGGTGCATTTCATTTCTTATCCCTAAATGTAATGTACTATTATAAGTACATGAATATAATGGATATATATGATGTATGTTATATCTAAATGATGAATATAATTCTGGAATTAAAATATACATATCTCTCATTTAGTTTTAATTCCATTAATATGACATAGAAATGAAAGTAGCGTTTATGCGTACGTACGGCTTACCGTCTCCATGAACGGTGAATTTCATTTGTTACCTCTAAATGATTATGTAATATTATAAATACATGTATATACTGGATATATATGATATATATGTCATATAAATCATGAATATAATTCTTGATATAATGTATATTTGACTACGTGAACAACTTGTAAATATAAGAAGTTCACTTTTGACTCAAGTACCAAATATTGACCAAACGACCGTTATTAACTTAAATGATTACTTAATGTTAATAACATGGTAATAAGTTATATAAAATGAATAAAGAACATGAAAAAGTTTCTTAAGCAAGTAGAAATTAACTCAAGTTTATTATTCAGGAGGTTAAAGAACGATCGAGTCAAGTCGGACACGAGGTAAGGGAACTTCTTAACCCAATTTCCATTCTCTGGGTTAATCTCCTACTTTCAAATTATGTCATGACATTATTATGTCCTATCTTGTATTTGTAATTTCTTTATGTGTACTTATAGTGAATACACATAATAGATCTATTTAATTTAAAAAATGATCTTTGTAAGGGACTTCGTCTCAATCTCCTTTCATTGAGGCAGATTTTGTTTTATACACAACTTTCTTTTATACGGTGTATAAACCCCTTTGACTTTTACGATTATTTAAAAGGAATATTTTTATAAGAAGCGGTTACTAAATGAAAAAAGGGAATGTTTTTTTTGTCATACGTATGCGGCGACAACGACTTCTCCACCACTGTGACCATTATATGAGTTTTGGCTTCCTCTACAAGCCATAAATTTTTTTGAATGAAAAATAAATACCATGTTTTACTTTTCTTTTATTTTGGTATTAAAAATGGTTTTCATAATGTTTTTATATCAATGTGTTGTATTGATATCTTGTGATTGAAATTTGGAAATGTTATGTTTCTTTTATGCATGTTTTATGTGATACGATTATGTTATGGTTCCGGGACATTGTTATGAAGACGGGTGGTTCTGTGATAAACTAAGGGCGGGTGAGCCCGATATAGCTCTCCAATGCATTGGGTAATGCAAAGGAGTTAAACGTTAAGGTTTCTCCGAATAAATTTAGGGAATATACTGTGATGGGTATTCCAAATGTAACCAAGAGGGTTACTCCCTGCGTAATAATGTTATGAATGCCTCAAGTTACCTTTATGTCATATGATTTCTATGATTTATTCATTATTTTATGAGGTATGTGATTATGTTTTTATGAGTAATGTATGATTTCATGCATGGACTAATGTTTTCATTTCATACTTTTATATCCCTTACTGAGATTTTTATGCTCATCCCAAGTTTTTGAAATGTTTTTCACAGGTCAAGGGAAAGGTACATGATGTGATGATAGTGTCAAGGAAGTGTCAATAAAGAATCCATGTTATATTTTAAATATGTTTCCGTTTATGGGAAAAATGAGTACTATCTTTTATGTAACCACATTGTTTAAATGTGTAATGCAATGCAAGTTTTATGATCTAATTTTCTAAAACTCTAAACTTGAAAATATCCTCAATGTGTAATCTTGTAATAACTCAAGATTAAGTAAGGTTTAAGGCCAGGGCCTTATAGATAAGACTGATTTTTACCATCATCCATTGATTGATGAGTTGAATGAATTTTGGGGTGATGGTGTGATGACTTATGACTGTGAAATTAATGAAATGTTCAAACTGAAGGCTGCTTTATTGTGGACAATCAATGACTTACCAGCTTATGCAAATTTATCAGGCTGGAGTACGAAAGGGGAATTATCTTTCCCTTATTGCAAAAAAATTAAAAAATCTGTATGGCTCAAGAATTCAAAAAAATCGGGCATACATGGGTCACATACATTTTCTCCCCCCTCAGGATAGGTTCAGAAAGGACATAGTGGAATTTGATGGTTCTAGAGAGTTCAGCTCAGCACCAAATATCATGATAGGAGTCGAAATTTTATCACAGATTGTGGAAGAAAAAATCCGCATGGTATATGAAATTCAGTATTTAGTGGCTCCTCTGGTACGTAATATTCGAGCTACGGGTAGGCAGCGCAGTCAGAATTGGAAAAACAAAACTATTTTTTATAGTCTTCTGTATTGGAAAACTAACATGTTGAGGCATAATTTGGATGTCATTCATATTGAAAAAATTTGTTTTGATACCATACTATGGACCATTTTAGGTGTCAGTGGAAAATCAAAGGACCATGTTAATGCACGCTGTGATTTAGAAGAAATGGGTTTAAGGAAACAGTTGCATTTATAGTTAGTTGAGGGAAACAAGGCATATATTCCTGCAGCACAATATACGATGACTACAAAGGAGAAAGAGACATTTATTTCCATTTTTAAGATGCTCAAGGTTCCTGATGGTTACTCTTCTAATATTTAAAAGTGTGTGAATATGACGAGAAAGACTTTGAAAGGGTTGAAAAGTCATGACAATCACATACTACTTCAACAGTTGATTCCAATCGCAATTTGTGAATGTTTATCCCCCAATGTTGTTCAGCCGTTGATTGAGATGAGTAATTTTTTTAGACAGCTTTGTTTAAGAAATCAACAAATGAGTGTTTTAAAAAGTTTACAGGACCGAATTGTACTTACTCTTTTTAACTTTTAGAAACTATTTCCCCCCTCATTTTTCGATGTTATGGTCCACTTGACAATGCACCTAACTGATGAAGTAATGGATTCTGGTCCAGTGCAATTCAGGTGGATGTATCCTATTGAGCAGTATTTGAGTACATTGAAACGATTTGTATGCAACAGATCTCATTTGGAGGCATCAATAGCCAATGGTTATTTGATGGATGAGTGTACTACTTTTTGTGGAGAATGTATTACAGATTTTTAAACAAAATTGATAAGCCCTATCAGATTCATGATGGTCCAGTTGGAGAAGGAACTACATATGATATGGACAACATCGAGTGGATACAAGCGCATTGATATATCCTGTTCAATAATCCATCAATTGCACCATTAATGTAGTAAGTATCTTATCACTTTTATTGTTTAACTTTTACATGTTTTGTTTTCATAAGTTGATCATTTAAACATCATGTTATCATTTGTAGGTAACACATTAATGAGATAAAAGAAGATATGTATCGTGCGACTGAGTTGCAAATTTAACAGTCTCATTATGCGTCATTTCATGATTGGTTCAAGGATTATGTACGTATAAATTTATTTTCATTATGAGTGAAGTATTATACTAATTTATTTCTACATATATCATTATTTAATTCTATGAATTATGTTGGTTCATAATATGAGGTAGTTTGGGGACCCCACGCTAACTGAAGAATTTATCCAACTGGCTGAGGGTCCATCTATAACGGCTCGTCATTATAAATCTATAGATGATAATGGTTTTATATTTCACATTAAAGATATTGATGACAAACGAGCAACACAAAACAGTGGCATCGGTTGTACATTTGTCGATTCTGGTTATTACTATGGTTAATTGATAGACATCATTGAAGTTGTATACACACACGGGTTGAAGTAAATATTGTTAAGTGTAATTGGGTTGATCCAGTGTGTGGATGTAAAGTTGATCAATATCAGTTTTCATTGGTGAATTTTAACTATATGTTATACAGAAATGAACAAGTTGATAATGAACCTTTCATTTTGACAACACAAGCAGAACAAGTATTATTCGTTAATTTTCCTTCGAATCCAAGTTGGAAAATTATTGTCAAAATGTCTCGACAAGGAGTGTTTGTATTTGAATAAGATGAACCCGAGACTATTCCTTTTGTTTCCCAACAACATGATCAACATACCGTAGTTCAACGTGAAGAAGATATTTATTGGGTCAGAGGAGCTTTTGAAGGAGAAATGGTCGATTTTCATGCTTAATGAAAGGTATAATTGTTTTCCCGCAATTCATCCTAGGATATCATAAATTATCTAACCATTTTATAAATCCTTGTAAGTTTTAATCCCCACTTTTGGAAGTTTATTCAGTTATAAATATTTAGGGTGATTTAACTCATGTTATATTGATGTTATTGTCGGTGTATCTTCCCATTGAGGTATTCTTCATTTGGTTCATGTGCTGCTGGGATTTTTTTTAATTCAATTTGAAATTTGGCTATGCATTGATTGGTTTTGTACATAATTGGTATATCTGTTTTGTTAAATTTCTGATTTTTTAAAATTCATTCACAACTAATTATTCAATCCCTTTTTGTATGATTAAAAACTGTACAAGTTTGATTTTTTTTTTAAATCCAATTTATCATTTGGACACTTTGGATAGTCCCCTTACTAATGTTTTCCATGACTACAGGCATGTCAGGGGAAGAGGCAGAAGATCCACATCATCCATCTGAGGCATCTATATCTCAGGGTCAAGGTATGTTGGAATGTCATTGTCACTATTTTTTATGTAATTGATAAAAATATATATATTTATAACATCTGTCAATTTATATATAAAATTGTTTTCAACAGGATCAGACTCGACTGCTTCTTCCTCTCGCAGGAGAGGCCCTGGTCGTGGCATATTATCATGGAATTCTGACATGACTTTTGATGTTTCATTTGATGAGGTATTTCATCCTGTGGGACAGAATTCCCCTGAATTTATTCATCAGTTGGGTCATATCATACCTGATCCACATTGATTTCCATTGACCACAAGTGACTGGGCTTCTATCCCTCAAGACACATTAGATTGTCTTTGGAGGGAGTTTCAGGTAAGAAGACCATTTTAATTTATTCCCTATGTATAAACAATAATAACATATGTGATTTTTTTCTTTAATAGAAAAATTTTAGAGTATGTCCTGATGAGTTTTGGCCAGTGTGTATGAGAAAATGTCATAAGATGTGGAAATACTATAAAGGCAAAGTCAAGAGGGACCACTGGGTACCAAATGTGGGTGCCCTAGACATTCTGGAAAAAGTCCTGAGAGGTGTCCTCCCGGCTCAGTAGCTTGATTTGGGTTTATATTGGTCTACTGAGGGTGTTGCAGTTTGTATATTTATTTTGGTATATATATTTTCTAGAATGTGTGATTTGTTTGAAATTTGAATGAATTTAATGTAGGAGGTGTCAACATGCCATTCTGAGAATCGAGCGTTGCAGGGACCACCTCATAGGCTCGGGACTCGTCACGTGTCTCAGATCCGACATGAGGTATTTATTATTCATTTTTTAATTTTTTTAATTAATACGGTTTTTTGTTTATATTCTATTCATATACAGTTTCTGGAGCAAGGTGCACCGACTGATAAAATGTCGGGGTGGATGAGGACTCGTGATCGCAATGATCCAGGGGCTGCAGTATTGATAGTAAGTGATTGTACTCATTACCAATACTTACATAAAATCTGTATATTAATATATTTATATATATTTAAATATTTCACAGGCTCAATTTGAAGCTGAATTAGAACATCTTCCAGAGGACCGGCGACAGCTTCCCATGCGAAGGGATGAGATCTTTCATCACATTATTGGTCGGGATGGGCATGGATATAGTTCGACCTATGGAACAGGGATTCCTCGTTCTATAGTGTCACGTGCTGCGGTTTTCGGTCCTACTGTTGCTCAGATGACACAGTGGTTGTCAGATTTTGAGGCACGGTTTTGCGCTTCTGAGGAGGTAAATGCGCAATTGATCGCTGAGGTTAGAGCACTGCGGTGCGCACGGTACGACCGATTGTGTCGTTTACAGCAGCTCAGCGTGCGCTAAAATTGTGCGTTGGGGGGTCAAAACCACCCGAACGACCTCGGAATGCCATGAAACCGTACGACAATAGCCGTTGTGTGAAATGGGAAATGGTCGGGTAGATGGAACATCAATCGAAGGTGTTGTTTGACAGCGGTGACCGAAAACGCGTTTCCGGAGTCATAAAACACCATAAACGGCATGAGATGGTCTAAATCAGAGCAAACGTGCTCCGAATGACCTGAAACCACACTAAAACATTAGTAATATTATTCATGATGTGTAGGAGGAGATGGAATGCACATCGGACGTGTGGTGCGCGCGGTACGACCGATTGTGTCATTTTCAGCAGCTCGACGCGTGCTAAAATGGCGCGTTGTGGGGTCAAACCCACCCGAACAACCTCAGAATGCCATGAAACCATAAGAAAACATCCGTTGTGTGAATTGTGAAATTTTCATGCAGACGGAACGTCAATCGGAGGTGTTGTTTGACCGCGATGACTGGAAAGGCGTTTCTGGTGTCATAAAACACCAGAACGGCGTGAGACGGTCGAGTTCTGAGAAAATGTGCTCCAAATTACTTGAAACCACACGAAAACATTAGGAATATTATTCATGATGTGTATGAGGAGACGGCATGCCCATCGGACGTGCGGTGCGCGCGGTACGACCGATTGTGTCGTTTTCAGCAGCTCGGCGCGTGCTAAAATGGCGTGTTGGGGGGTCAAAACCACCCGAACAACATCGGAATTCCATGAAACCGTACGAAAACAACCATTGTGTGAATTGTAAAATGTTCGGGCAAACGGTACGTCAATCGGAGGTGTTTATTTACCACGGTGACAGGAAACGTGTTTCTGGAGTCATAAAACACCACAAACGTCGTGAGACGGTCAAATTCGAAGCAAACGTGCTCTAAATGACCTGAAACCACACTAAAACATTAAGAATATTATTATTGACATTAATGAGGAGACGGCACGCCCATCGGACGTGTGGTGCACACGGTACGACCGATTGTGTTGTTTTTAGCAGCTCGGTCCGCGCTAAAATGGCGCGTTGGGGGGTCAAAACCACCTGAACGACCTCAGAATGCCATGAAACCATACGACAATAGTCATTGTATGAATTTTGAAATTTTCGGGTAGACGACATATCAATCAGAGGTTTCATTTGACCACGGTGACCAGAAACGCGTTTCTGGAGTCATAAAACACCAAAAACGGCGTGAGACGGTCGAATTCGGAGAAAACGTGCTCCGAATGACCAAAAACCACAATAAAACATTATTAATATTATCTTTGATGGGTAGGAGGAGACATGATGCCAATCGGATGTGCGGTGCGCGCGGTACAACCAATTGTGTCGTTTTCAGCAGCTCAGTGCGTGCTAAAATGGAAGGTTGGGGGGTCAGAACCACCCGAACGACCTCGGAATTCCATGAAACCGTAAGAAAAAAGCCATTTTTTGAATTTTGAAATTTCTGGGCAGACGGCATGTCAATCGGAGGTGTCGTTTGACCGCGGTGACCGGAAATGCGTTTCCGGTGTCATAAAACACCAGAACGGCGTGAGACGGTCGAATTCGGAGAAAACGTGCTCTGAATGACCTGAAACCACACGAAAACATTAGGAATATTATATGTGACGTGTAAGAGGATGCTTCATGCCCATCATACGTGCGGTGCGTGCGGTACGACTGATTGTGTCATTTTCAATAACTCGGCGCGCGCTAAAATGGGGCGTTGGGGGGTCAAAACCACTCGAATGACCACAGAATGCCATGAAATTGTACGAAAACAGCCTTTGTGTGAATTGTAAAATGTTCGGGTAGACGGCACGTCAATCGGAGGTGTTGTTTGACCGCGGTGACCGGAAACGTGTTTCTGGTGTCATAAAACACCAAAAACGGCGTCAGACGGTCGAATTCGGAGCAAACGTGCTCCGAATGACCTGAAACCACACTAAAACATTAGGAATATTATTCGTGACGTGTAAGAGGATACGGAATGCCCATCGGATGTGCAGTGCGTGCGATACGACCGATTGTGTCGTTTTCAGCAGCTCGGCGCGCGCTAAAATGGCGCGTTGGGGGGTCAAAACCACCTGAACGACCTCTTAATTTCATGAAACCGCATGACAACAGCCATTGTGTGAATTGTGAAGTGTTTGGGCAGACAGCATGTCAATCAAAGGTGTCGTTTGACCACGGTGACCGGAAACGCATTTCCAGAGTCATAAAACACCAAAAATAGTGTGAGACGGTCGAATTCGGAGAAAACGTGCTCCGAATGACCTAAAACCACACTAAAACATTAGTTATATTATTCATGACGTGTAGTAGGAGACTTCACACCCATCAGACGTACAGTGCGCGCGGTATGACCGATTGTGTCATTTTCAGCAGCTCGGTGCGCGCAAAAATGGCGCGTTGGGGGGTCAAAACCACTTGAACGACCTCAGAATGCCATGAAACCGTACGACAATAGCCGTTGCACGAATTGTGTAATTTTCGGGTAAACGGCACATCAATCGGAGGTTTTGTTTGACCGCGGTGACTAGAAACGTGTTTCCGGTGTCACAAAACACCAAAAAGGCGTGAGACGGTCGAATTTAGAGCAAACGTCCACCGAATGACCTGAAACCACATGAAAACATTAGGAATATTATTTGTGATGTTTAGGAGGAGACGACGAGCCCATCGGACATGCAGTGTGCACGGTACGACCGATTGTTTCATTTTTAGCAGATCGGCGCGTGCTAAAATGGCGCGTTGGGGGGTCAAAACCACCCGAATGACCTCGGAATTCCATGAAACCGTATGACAATAGTTGTTGTGTGAATTTTGAAATGGTCGGACAGACAGCAAGTCAATCGATGGTGTCATTTGACCGCGGTGACCGGAAACGCATTTCCAGAGTTATAAAACACAAAAAACGGCGTGAGACGGTCGAATTCGGAGAAAACGTTCTCTGAATGACCAGAAACCAAAATAAAACATTTTTAATATTATTCGTGATGTGTAGGAGGATACGACATGTCCATCGGATGTGCGGTGCGCACGGTACGACTGATTGTGTCGTTTTCAGCAGCTCGGCGCGTGCTAAAATGGCGCGTTGGGGGGTCAAAACCACCCGAACGACCTCAGAATGCCATGCAACCGTACAAAAACAGCCGTTTTGTGAATTTTGAAATGGTCTGGTAGACGGAACATCAATCAGAGGTGTCATTTTACCGCGGTGACCAGAAATGCCTTTCTAGAGTCATAAAACACCAGAACGGCGTGAGAAGGTCGAATTCGGAGCAAACGTTCTCCAAATGACCTGAAACCACACGAAAACATTAGGAATATTATTTGTGACGTGTAGAAGGAGATGACACACCCATAAGACGTGTGGTACGTGTGGTAGGACCGATTGTGTTGTTTTCACCAGCTCGGCGCGCGCTAAAATGCCGCATTGGGGGGTCAAAACCACACAAACGACCTTAGAATTCCATGAAACCGTATGAAAAAACCTTTGTATGAAATGTGAAATGTTCATGCAGATGGCCCGTCAATCAGAGGTGTCGTTTGATCGCGGTGACCAGAAACGCATTTCCGGTGTCAAAAAACACCAGAACGGCGTGAGACGATGGAATTCAGAGAAAACGTGATCCGAATGACCTGAAACCACACTAAAACATTACTAATATTATTAGTGATGTGTAGGAGGAGACGACACGCCCATCGTACGTGCAGTGCACACGGTACGACCGATTGTGTCATTTTCAGTAGCTCAGCGTGCGCTAAAATGGCGCGTTGGGGGGTCAAAACCACCCGAACAACCTCAGAATGCCATGAAACCGTATGACAACAGCCGTTGTGTGAATTTTGAAATGTTCGCGTAGACGGCATGTCAATCGGAGGTATCGTTTGACCACGGTGACCAGAAACACGTTTTCGGTGTCATAAAACACCAGAACGGCGTGAGACGGTCGAATTCAGAGCAAACGTGCTCCGAATGACCTGAAAACACATGAAAACATTAGGAATATTATTCGTGATGTTTAGGAGGAGATGGAATGCCCATCGGAAGTGTGTTGCGCGTGGTACGACTGATTTTGTCGTTTTCAGCAGCTCGGCCTGCGCTAAAATGGCGTGTTGGGGGGTCAAAACCACCCGAACAACCTCGGAATGCCATGAAACCATACGACAACAGCCGTTGTGTGAATTTTGAAATGGTCAGGTAAACGGCACGTCAATATATGGTGTTTTTTGACCGTAGTGATCGAATACACATTTCTGGTGTCATAAAACACCAGAACGGCGTGAGATGGTCGAATTCGGAGCAAATGTGCTCTGAATGACCTGAAATGATAGCATTTATTAAATTTGGGGTTTAAAATTATTATAGCACCATGATTTGATATCAGGTTTAATTTTATTATATGTATATAATAATTGAATAATTATGTCTAATTTACGTTTGTTTTGTTTTGTTGTTGTTTTTGTCTTATTGTGGGTTTATTGAAGCAGAAGATTGAAATGAATAGACCTGCTCCGATCATTGAAGCACGTTTATCATATATTGTTTATGAGGATCTTAATGTTTATGCTGTTTGAAATTTTTTTCCATTTTTTATGATTTTTACCTTGTTTTATCTCTGATTTTTCACCATGAAGAAAAAAAACACAATTCGTACATTTCATTAAAAAATTGAAAATCCAAAAAAAATACCAAAAATTAACCCTAACACATTTTTATGTTATGTTTTTCAAAATATAAGTTTATATTGAAATAAAAAATTTATAAATGTGCTAGAATTTATATTTAAAATAGGCTCTCCATTAAGAGGTAGTAAAATTACCTTTTTAGAGAAATACAAATTTTAAGCATAAAATTTGATTTATTATTACCATATTCTTAACAATCCTATTGGATGAATAAGAAAAATATTTCATTTAATATTATATATATATATATATATATGTATATATTTATATATTTATTTAATATATATATACTTATTATAATATATATTAAAATATTTAAAACATATTTTATATATATATATATTTAAAATATTTTATTTAATATTATATATATAAATATTTTTGTTAATATATATATATATATATTATTATTTAATAAATATATATATATTTCTTTATTTCACTAGGAAATTTTTTAAAAAAAAATTTCCCTAAACTAGCGACCGCCTTTGGCGGTCGCTATAGGCTGCCTACCGGGCGACATTAGCGACCGCCAAAGGCGGTCGTTGTAGGCCGGAATTTTGGTCACCTACAGTGACCGCCATTAGTGGTCGCTAATGGTGACCAGGAAGGCCGCCTTGAGCGACCGCCAGGTGGTAACTGTAGCCCAGAATTTCGGCCACCTATAGCGACCGCCATTGGCGGTCACTATTGGCCTACTGCGACGAAGCTAATCGACCACCAATGGCGGTCGCTGGGTAGTCTCTAGAGGCCTATAGCGACCGCCAATGGCAGTCTCTATTGCCCAATTTTTTAGTAGTGAATGTTTTTTATTTAAATATTATGGATGTTTAGTGAATGTGAAGAATGAATTGGGTCAGAGGTATGGTTTTTTATCTCAATTTCCTCTCTTTGATACATGTATGATATTAACAACATAATATCATATTTTTTGTGTGTATAAAAAAAATTTATATATCATATCATTAATAATATTTTATTAATGTAATGATTTATTAAATTAAAATATCACCCATACATTTAGAAATGTTTTAAATTTTACTAAATCCACATAGGTTTTCATTTTCATGAATATAATTATTTGAGATGTGTTATATGTTATTAACCAGTTATAATTTCTATAATTATTGTTTATTAAATATCCCATGAATTTTATATAATTTAATTAGTTGAATTTCATAGAATAAAATAATCCAAATAAATTTATTTTCTCAATTTTGAATTTAAATCAATCGTTACCCCTATAGTAATAGTTTATGTAACTCAATTGTCATTCATTGAGTTAATATTACTTACATGATCATATTTTATATATGTTATGGTATTCCTACTCTTTTATATTAATATATGGTATTTTCACATTATTTAATTTTTACAACATAAAATCTAAATTAAATGCTTCATATATCATTTAGAATGTTTCTATTGTGGGATATTGGTAACTCGTGTACCATTTTCTTAGATTATATTGTTTATTCATGAACTCCATTATTCCATGTTTTAGATATCCCTTGATAATATTTTATTTCATTTGATTTTATAATGTATTTGTAAATAATTTTTTTATACAAATGAATTTTACTTATCTTATAACATTTTTATTTTTACATAATCAAATTTTGAGAACAATAAAAAGGATTTTCTTTTTTATATTCATATTCATTGCACACCTTTCTCTAATATAATATATATTCATTTTCATGATTTAAATATAACATATTTTTTTTAAAAGTATATATTCCAAAAGGCAGTACTTTAACATTTTCAAAAGTTAACATTGAAGGTGAAATGTTAAATTTTATATTACATAAATGTTATGAATAATTTATAAAATACAATAAATTTATGATCATGATATTTTGTTGAGGTACTTCCTTGTTCAAAATTTGTTTATACTTAACTTTTTGTGGACAATGATGTGTTTCTTGGTTTTATAGGATTTGTTTTGGAATTTTTCAAAAGCTATGGAAATGAAAGGAGGAAAGAAGAGGTCAAACAGTGTGCAATGCAATGCTGGTGCATTGTTAGTACAAATCATGCACTTATACATAGAAACCATATTGTCAGACCTCCTATTGAATAGAAGTTAGCAGACGATCACTTCATTGTTTTTAAAACTATGCAGTTCTTTCCCAGAAACCATGTGGCCTAGAACATCTTAGATATATGGAGCCACACGGTTGGCACACGGTTTAGAAAACTATATGGACAAACCATGGGGAACTTTCAATGTGGGAAATTACCATTTTACCTCTCGATATTATTTTATTATCCATTGAATTTACCATGAAATAAACCCCCTATATATAGGGTGATTAAATAGTTTTCCCTCCTCCTCCTCATCCATGGTTGATTCTATTTCGATTGTTGTGCGTTTGGAGTACTATTTAGATGGAATTAAAAACTCAGGTTAGCCTTCAACTATTTTTCCATCTATTTTGTACAATATTTCTTTTTGGGGTCCCTATAATCCTAAAACCATAAACACTAACATTTTTAGAAGACTCTATGTTGAGTATTTAATGGGGCGTTGAGTTCAAATCATTCTGGGTGGGTAAGTTAGCTTTCAATAATATACATGAGTTATGTTCTCTTAAAGACTTTTCACATAGTTTTATTGTGTTATATGTCTATGTAATTGTTCTAAGTTGATTCCTTGAAATTGTTTGTTGTGTTGGGAAATGGAAGGTAATTTCATCCTCATATTGAGTTGTGAAACCCTTCATGGAACCCATTGGGTTCTTTGATGATGTGAGACTAAACATGGGACTTCCCATGGGGTTTGTTGAACCCTTGAAAATGGTGAGATAAATTAATTAATGTTGAAATTGGGGATATATGAGAGATAATGGCTGGTAAATTGTGATCATGTTTGTGGGAATACAAAAAGGTTAAATTTTATTTATTATATGTCCGATTTTTTGAAATGACTAAGGGGATTTTGAATTGGTTTAAATAATTTTTTTTGGATATTGTTCTCATTGTGGATTTTAAAAAAATAAAATGAAGTATTAAAATTGGGAAATGTTTTTTAAAGGAGGATTATTCCACCAGGTTATTTAGAAAGTGGTTTTATTTATTTTTTTCAAATGATTATTTGAAATGCGGTCCTGGTCACTCTTTTTATTAAAATAACATAATTATTATATGAAATGGTTAGAAATGGAAATGAATGCGTAGAGGTATGGTTTAGTTTTAAAAGAGGAAGACCTAAATTTTAAAGAGTAGCATTTAAGGTTATTTTAAATTAGTATTTTGAAATGTTCCTTAACATGGATTTTGAAATTGAATTTATGAATTTTTTTACTATTTTTAATATGGGGTAATTGGGTAATTTGGTATAATAGTATATGTGTCTAATGAATTAGGGTTTGTAAAATTATATATGTGTTGGAATGGGTTAGGGAATGAAAATTTATATCTTTTCAAATGGATAAAGAATCTTCTTTAAATGTCTTTATGTTATCTGGTGTATTAACTGGTTGTTCTACATCCACACATCAGGTCGGAGAGAGCTTCTAAACCCCACCCCTCTAATGTGTGAGATAGGGAGTCGTACTGCATCTCTATTCCTCTAACAGCATCATTCGATGATAATAACTAGACCAAGGCTCGATGTTGAGTGTTATTTATTGTATGGTGTGGGTGTCAAACTAAATCTATATTCTTCAAATAATATCGAAATTGTGTGGTTTTGGATGAATGATTGAGGCTCTCTGGTTCCCAAACACATGGGCATGGCTTGTTTACCAAAGTGAGGTTCTGGGGTATGTTGATAAATTTGGATTATTGAACCGCACCCCCTTATTATTAAAAGTTCATGTTGAATGTTTTTGTAACACCCCAAGTGTCCACAGTACGTTTCTCTTTGAATAATACAATAGCTTGTAATGTATGCGACACAAAATTCAAGCGCACCACTACCTATCAAACAAGCCGTTTAAATAAACAGATATAAATAGTAATACCCAAATATGAATTATATATATATCCCATAAAATTTTTACTTTCATATTTTTATTTCTTATACATAATATAAGGACCAATTCAATTTCTCAGAAAAAAGAAGAATTTTTTTTCAAAATTGCGGTTTTCCACCATTTAATGACTAACCCTTTTTAAATTAAATTTCAAAAATTTAATATATTAAATTTTATGAAATTAAATTAATATTTAGAATGTGGGAATAAAAATTTAGTTTGGATAAATTTTTTGTACTTTTCTAATAACTTTAAATATTGTGATGAATAGTGAAAACACTTAATTTTAATTAAAAACAACTTTTTTAATCGGAATAATTTATAGTGTTAAATTATAAATTTGAGTGGTTTTATATTTTTATCATTTAATATAATTTATTTCATTGGATGTAATTTCACATTTAAATTTTACATAAACACATGTCATGTTTTTGACAGATTTTTACTTCTTAAAAACCTGCTTTTTGGTTTTGACTATAGGAATTGATTTTAAATTAATTTCTATAAATTATATGTTTTGAATTTGGAATAATATATTCCATATATGGAATTATTAGGTCTAAATTTTTTAAATAGGTAACTTTTATTTTTAGGTATTATGAATAGTTACTTTTGTAAATATTTTATTTACCACGGTTATAGGGTAAATCCGGTAATTAAGAGTAAAAATAATATTATAACAATATTATGATTACATTAACACGTGTCTAATCCTATTAGATGGTACATTCATGGCCATGGGCATCCATGGGTCTATTTTGGGACCCCATGGAGCCACATGAGAGCAATAATGACATTTTATATTAATTACTTTATAGTAAAGACAATAATAACCTAAGCATGGATCTTTTAGTAAAAAAATTACATGGGGTTATATAATTGATATCTTCTACTATAAATATTTTATATAAATCTAAAAATATTTCCTATAACATGAAATTTTATTTATAATGTTTATACATAAAATAAATATATTTATTTATGACACAATAATGATGTAGTATTTTCCTTATTATTGAAATAATCAGATAAATTATATTGTAAATATTAAAATAAATATAATTTGAATGTTATTATGAAATACACGAGTTTTATAGGTTAATATGACATGTTAGGGTTGATTAAATGAATTTTTTCAAATTGTTAATATTGTTATGTCTTTCACAAAAACAAAATACCAAATAGGGTCAAAATTGACATAAATGGGTTTTTAAAACAAATAATATATAATTAAATGTTATAATATTCCTAAAAATATAAGGATAAAACAAAATTATAATATAATAACAGATATTTTATCAATTAACCACTTGAATTTCTCTTGTCATTTTATAGTAAGATTATTAACCATATAAAATAAAAATAGAAGGACCCATGGAAAACGTTAAACAATTTAACCAAGAGTTAAATAATAACTATATGG
Source organism: Viscum album (assembly GCA_963277665.1). NCBI lineage: Eukaryota > Viridiplantae > Streptophyta > Magnoliopsida > Santalales > Viscaceae > Viscum > Viscum album. The sequence goes on from OY728127.1 coordinate 2,024,434,061, forward strand.
TTAATATGGTATCCTAAAATTCTCTAAAACATATTAGATGAAATTATTTTGACACATAAGCACCTAAGGATCAAAATAAATTCATTTTGAGCCAATATAAACAGAAAATTATTTTATAATAAAATAATATTTCAATCTTTTCCTAAAGTGATTCTCACCTCTCTTATAAAAGGGTACATCCCCTTCTCTTAATTTCACAACTCCAAATCCATTTGGATCGTCCAAATCCTTCTCAGATATCCTCCCAACTACCCTCAAATTATCCTAGAGGCCTTACTTCGGTCTGAAATCCTACCTATGAAGCCCTTTTCATCAAATCGAAAGGAAGTACCTGAAAAAAAGTTAATAATTTCATCACCTCTTTCAATGATCTTTTCTTCTTCCACTTCCACATTCTTTTTTGTTTCCATAAAAAAAATAACTACAATACCTTCTACATTCTATTATTTTATTATAAATATGGTACAACCATATTCATTATTCAATCTATCCTATGAATGACAATGTCACAATATGTGTGTATGTACGGCTTACAGTCTCCATGTCGTGGTGTAATTTTTTATTCAACACTAAAATATTTGGATGGGTAAAATAGTGAGTATAAATTATTTAAATAATAAATATAACATGTTAATTATTTTTTATATTTGATATAAAATCCAATTACATATGATTCCACCATCAATAGAATGGTAGTATCGCTCGTGCGTACGTACGGATTACCATCTCCAAGAACACGATTAGATTCATTCTCCATCATCACCATTAATGAATAAATTTCATTTTATGATTAAAAAAATGTTTAAGAACTTAATATCATTCGGGATATGAATAAAATAAATCCTATCCAAAACAAACATGACTGACATAACAAAACATATAAAGGAAAACCAATTAGTTAACACCCAAAATGATAACACTATTGAAATATCATTAACAAAGAAATATTATAAGATCACATATGATTCATATTTATGTATATAGTCTTGTATAATTTAATAAAAATTATTTCACCATTATATAGGATGTTAACATACCGTCAACAAAGGAATATTACAAGGTAAGAGTTAATTTAAAAATCTATTTATTATCTGAGGTTGTTTATACATGATTATCTACTAGGAATTCTTTATCATCCACATCTGTGTTTCTTAAAAATTCATTTCAAAATAATTTTACTATTTCTTATAATATGGGTTAATGTAATTTATAGCATTTTTTAACTTTCTATAATTTTTTTGAAAGGAATCTTTTTTTTTCGACTTCCATACAAGGTATTTTATGTCCTTTTTGAAAAATTGAGGTATGAGTGTATTTTTATCTTATATGGGGGTGCGGCTATTTTATACCATTATAAAATCCTTGAATATTCCCTTACAATCTTATAAGAATAATTTCAAAAAAAATTATTTTCTAATTATGTGGCTTTTAAATGACTTCAAAATAGAAAGTGATATTTCTCTCAAATAGTTTTGATTTCATCTATGTCAACATCCTTTGAGAGATTTTACACTTATTTGAAGTTGATTTATTATAAAAAAAATCATCCATATTTTATGGAGGGTATTTTGATATGTTTTACTGTGGATCTATTATTTTTCTTCCTATCTTGGATTACATTTGAAGTATTAACATTTCATATGCTAGTTTTAATATAAAAGTTTATGTTATGTTACAACATTTTCATATGAGGAATTCATTGGACTTAGTTAGTGATGGGTGGAGCTAGCTATAGATACTCGACCCATCGGTAGGTCTCGTGAGACAAACAATTTTCTTGGCATAAAGACTTGACAAAATATTATTTTTAGTCTTGGAACGAGGCCTTGAATATGGGGTTATGATGTCTAACATTATGCATTCCATCATTATGAAATTATCTATTGATATTACATGTGATTATTAGACTAGTATAATATCTATGTGAATAATTAAACGAAATTATTTGATTTATCCTTTCCATATCATGACAGTGTTTATGTTTCAAAGGCTTTTTTAGTCTTATACATTTCCTTAAATGTATATGCTTATTTGTGAGAGTTTATAATATGTTGTTATCCTTAATAAGCATCTGAGCTCACCCCTTTCTTATGTTTTCTTTTTTCCAGGATGTGAAGAATTATATTATTATTAAACTATAGGGATAGCCCAAGGATATGAGTTTGTTCAATGGGGACACAATGTTGTTCTTTTATTTCATTATATAATGTAAAACTTATATATGTATATAGTACTTCCAAAGCTACTAAACTAATCGATATTTTGAGACTTGATCTCTTATGATATGAAAATTTTATATAATAATGCACCGACTCTAGGTAACTAGGTTTGGGGCGTTACAATTAGTATCATAGAAAGTTTAGTACAAGCCTTGGAAGATAGATTTAGAAAAAATATGATCAGAGAACATTACCCTAAGATTAACATTATGGATTAGTATAGAAGAATATCCCAGGTTTTTAGAAAGTTGTATATTCTTTGAGTTATCCAAGAAATACATCCATGTCTGTATACGAGAAGTTAGAGGTAGCTCTGGCACAGATGTACCTAGGAGTGAAAACTTTGACATAGAGTTCTAGGATTTACCCGAGGTTTACTAGTACACAAAAATGGGCCTTTATTCACTCTTGGATACGACGCTCCTAAGGTATATTCTTAGGATAATTCACATTTTCATTACAAACAATTATGAAGTATTTAAGAGTAAATACTTCCTCAAAGAAAACATTTTTATGATTATGTATTATACGTATAAACTGTTCAATTTATGTTAGGTGTTTTGGATGATTCGAATTATGTATTGTGATTCATAAACTAATCTAGTGAATGACATTATTTAAAAATAGAGCATAGTAGAAGGAAGAAAAACTGTATCAACACATGTAATCCATGTATAGATTTCCCTCCTACACAAGATAATTATAGTGGAGCTGGTGATGAAACTGGTGTTGATCATCTTATCGCCATACTGGGAAAACTCACTCAGGTTATGAATAATGACCTTACCCGTATGGAGCACCCTGATCCCAAACATGGAGAATCAATGTTAGAACTATTGATGAGGAAACAACCATCTCCATTCAATGGGACTAAAAAACCACTTCTAGATGAGAAATGCATTAGTTCATTAGATTAAATATTTCATTCTTTGAAATGTAGTGAAAGGTAAAAAGTATAATGGATGTTTAACACCACATGGGAGATACATATAAATGGTGGTCATTTATTAAAAACATTAACGAGGATGAAGAAGTATCAAATATGGAATGAGGTGAGTTTAAGGATATTTTCTTAGAAAACTACTTTCCTTGTGACCATCAAGCGGATATAGAAAGGTAATTTTTGAGTCTGAGGCAAAAGGAGGATAATAATATCATAAAGTATGAGGATTACATTACCAGTTTATCAAGGAATGATTCATATTATATGTGTAACCCAATGAGTAAGATTGATCGATTCTTTGGTGGGTTAAAACGATTTCTACATCGAGAATTAGTGACATAATCCTTCTCAACGTATGAAGATATAGCCTCATGTGCTACAATGACAGAAAAGAAATTCTCTATGTCTAATGACGTTAATGTAAAGCAAGAGAAGAAGATAAAAGTGGATAATGATACAGATAAAGGTAAATAGGTAAAGAAGGACTTTACCTTATGTGATAATTATGGGAAGAAACACCCCTGTACTTGTTTAAAAGGAATGGGAGTTGGTTACAAGTGTGGAGGAAAAGGTCACAAAATTCGTGATTTAAAGGGAAATAAAGAGGTTGTCATTGTTGAATTATACAATTGTAGAGAAATGGGGAATTATACAAATTAATTTCCTAAGAACCAATGAAACTTACCTCCTAAAAGTCCAAGGGAGAAAGTCTAAGCTTATGTTGTTACTACATTTGAAGTGGAATAATTAATGTATTTGTGTTTTTTGATTCAAAAATAATATTCTGGTTATAAAAAGAATGGGATATATATAAGGATTGTACTGAATTACTTTTTGTTTTCATTAAGTTTTTAATATGATTAAGGTAATAATATTATTAGTATGTGACAATAAGATAATATTTATGTTGTTTTGGGAATACGATGTTACAATTTCTTTTGGAATTTAGATATCTTTTAAAGAGAGTTTGGACAAAATTATTTTGGATAACTACAACAGTTGGAATGGATTATGTTGAACTTTGGATTTTATTGTTTAATGATAAAACATTTCCTATGGTTATTTTTGGATTGTTTTATGAAGGACAACATGGAGGTCCGGTGATAATCTATCACATTCAGCAAGGCCACGAGACATGAACTCACAACTGAAATGAGATAAGGGTGCATCACCTACCACAATCCTACATGATTTCCTGGTTTGTATAATGTAGTTTTTTTAAATGGTCTAATAGATGAATTTTAATTTCCTTTTTTAGAACCCTATATGACTAGGATAAATATTTTTTTTAGTTCTAAGATCATTTTATGGTAAAAATTAGATAAAGGATGGGACTCTATATGTCAAGTAATTTTTTTCTTATTCTATGAATAAAATTAATACTTAAACACTAGGGAAAGGATCATAAAACCAAAAATGTGTTATCCTACTACCTTATGTTTTTTTTAACTAATGATATTATAAATCATCATAGATTTATGGCTTTGAGGCCCTCAATTTTAAATTAACTTATTTTGTGATAGATGACATCAATAAATCACTATAAATATTTACTTTTTCCCTCCAATTATAATTTTCATCAATGTTATCCTATTTTAAATCATAATTTGGTGGCGACTTTCTAATTTTCCTTTCTTTCTTACTAATACTAAATTTTATAAACCCTAATTTTGATGTCAGTTTCCGCAAAGGTATTTTTTTTAATATTTTATTTTCTAAGAACAATTTCAAATTGGGAGTACACAATAAATTTAAGTATGTAATAATATAACATCCCAAGCTTCGATGGTACATTTCTCTTTGAATAATAGTATAGCGTGTGATGTACGCAACACCGAGTTCAAGCGCACCACGACCTATCAAACTAGCCATTTAAAAAAAGTGGTTATAAAAAGTAATAACCAAATTTTTTAATTTTATATATATCCCATATCATTTTAATATTTATATTTTTATTTAATAGATATAATATAAGGAGAACATCAATTTTTCAGATAAAAGATGTATTTTTTTCAAAAATGCAGTTTGTAAACATTTTAATGAAAAACCCTTATTAAATCAAATATTTGACACTTATTAATTTTCAATTTGATTAATTTAAATATTTCTTTAGAAGTGGGATATAAAAATTTATTAGGGAAAAAATTTTGGAACTTTTCTGATAACTTTCATATTTTGATGAATAGTGGAAAATAATAAATTTTAATTAAAAACAACTTTTTTAATCGAAATAATTTATAGTGATAAATTAAAAATCTGAGATGTTTTAATGTATAATTATATTATATATTTAGTTTTTAATATAATTTAGTTCATTTTACATAATTTCACTTTTAAATTGTACATAGACACGTGTCAGCCTGTTGATAATTTTTACTTCATAAAAACCCGTTTTTTGGTTTTGACAACGGTAATTAATTTTTATTTAATTTAAGAAACTTATGTGTTTTGATATTGGAAAAATGTATTTCATATTTTTAATTAGTAGTTCCAAATTATGTAAACAGGTAACTTTTATTTTTAAATAGTATGAATAGTTACTTCAGTAAATATTTTATTTACCATGGTTAAAAGGTAAATCTGGTAAATAATAGTAAACAATAATATTAAAATAATATTAAAATTATTGTAACATGTGTCATAACCCTATTTGGTGATACATTACCAACCATGGGAATCATTGGGTTGAATTTTGGACCCCATGGAGCCACTTGTGAGTGATAATGACATTTTTGTTAATTAATTTAAAGTAAAGACAACAATAACATAAGAATGTATCTTTTAGTAAAACATTTTTTATATGGGGTTATATAATTGATATATTCAAATATAATATCCATTATAAATATAAATATATTTAATATATCTTGATATTTTATTTATAATTTTTATAAATAAAATAAATATATTTATCTAGGACAGAACAATGATGCAGTATTTTCCTAATTAGTGAAAGAATCAAATAAATTATATTATAAATATTAAAATTAATATTATTTGAAAGTTTTGATGCCATAAAAGAATTTTATAAGTGATTATGACATTTCATGGATGATTAAATAAATTTTTTTCGAATTTATAATGTTTTTATAACTTTCAAAGACACAAAATACCAAATAGTGTCAAAATTGACATAAATGTGTTTTTTTAAAAAAAATAATATAATATTAAATTTTATATTATTCTTAAAAATCGAAGGTTCAGCCAATTTAATTATATAATAATATATATCTAATTAATTAAATACCTCAGGTTGTCTTGGAATTTTAGTGTTAGAATAATAACCATATAAGATAAAAATACAATGAGACATCATAAATGATAAACTATTTAACCAAGAGTTAAATCTAAAAGATAAGGATAATATGAAAGCCTAGACTTGTATAAAACCTATTGGTTGTAGGTATTTCGACCCATAACCACCTAATTCTAGAAATAAATTCATTTTTAGCGATTTGAATCTGAAAATTATTTTCTAATAAAATAATATTTCATGTTTTTTTTAAAGTGACTCTCACCTCTCTTAGAAAAGGGTACTCACCTTTCTATTAATTTCACACCTCCATATCCATTTATCTTGTCAAAACCCTGCTCAAATATCCTCCCAACTATCTTCAATTCAACCTATAGTCCTTACATTGATCATAAAGCCTACATATGTGGTCCTTTTTATCGAATCAAAATGAAGCACTTGAATAAGTAGTGATAATTTCATCTCATCTTTCAATGTTATTTTTTTCTTCCAATTCTTCTTTATTTGTTGTTTCCATACCAAAATAATAACTCCAGTACATTATAAATATTGTGATGTTGTTGTAAATATGGAACAACCATATTCATTATTCTATCCATCCTATGAATGACCAAGTCACCATACATGTGTACGTACGACTTACTATCTCCACGTCATTGTGTAGTTTGTTATTCAACACTTAATTATTTGGATGGGTATAATAATCAGTATAATTTATGTAAATAATAAATATAAAATGTTAATTATTATTTATATATGATATACCATCCAATTACATATGATTCCACCTTCAATATAATGGTATTATCTCTCATGCGTACGTACGGATTACCATCTCCACAAACACAATGATATTCATTCCCCATCATAACCATTCAAGAATACATTTCATTTCATGATTAAATTTTTTTAGAGAAAATAATATCATTATAGATATGAATCAAATACATCCTATACATAATAAACATGTCTTACATAACAAAAAATATAATGGAAAACGAATCAGTTTACACCCCAAATTATGATACTACTGAAATATAATTTTCAAAGAAATATTAGAATATCATATATGATATCATATTTATATATGTGGTTATTTTATAAATTAATAACTAGGATTTCCCAATTATACAGGAGGTTAACCTATACTCAAAAATGGAAAATTATAATGTAAGGGTTAATTTTACAAATTCATTATTTGCTGAGGTTGTTAGTACGTGAGTATCTATTGGGACTTCTTTATCATCCAAAATTGTGTTTCGTAAAATTTTATTTCAGAACATTTTTTCTATTTAATGGTATATTGGTTAAATACATTTATAACATTTTGTTACTATATATAAATTTTTTTAAAGGAATCCTTCCGTCATTTTCCAAACAAGGTACTTTATGAATGTTTTGACAAATTAATGTAAGAATGTTTTTTTTAACTTATACAAAGGGTGCGACTATTTTCCACCGTTATAGCATCCTCAATGCTTCCCTTACAAGTGTAGAAGAATATTTCCAAAATAAATTCTTTCTTTTATAATAATGTAAACTTTAAATGATTTCAAAATATAAAGCGATATTTCTCTCAAACTGTTTATATTTCATCTATGTCAACATGATTTGATGGATTTTACACTTATTTGAAGTTGATTTATTATGATACAAATTTTTCATATTTTATTGAAGGTTTTGAGAGGTTTTTTACTATGGATGTTTTATTTTTATACCATTCATTATTTATGGTTAATGTATTAACATTTCATATCCCTGTTTTAATATGAATGTTTATGTTATGTTTCAAAATTTTCATATGATGGATGCATTGGAAATAGTAAGTGACTGGTGGAGCCTGTTATAGATCCTTGATGCATCAGTAGGTCTCATGAGACAAACTAGTGTCTTGGGACATGGCCTTGAAAAAATATTATTTTTAGTCTTGGTATGAGGCCTTTACTATGTGGTTATGATGTCCGACATTATGCATTTCATCATTATGAATTTATCTATTGATATTACATGTCATTATTCAAATGGTATAATATAAATGTGATTAATTAAAAGGAATTAGTTGATTTATCTTTGCCATATTATACTGATGATTATGTTTAAAAGCCTTTTTATTTAGTCATATACATTTTTGTAAATGTTTATTCTTATTTATGACTGTTTCCACTGTATTCTAATCCTTACTGAGAATCTGAGCTCACCCATTTCTTATGTTTTCTTTTTCCCAGGATGTGAAGAAGTATATTTTGAATAACCTGCAGGGATAGGCCAAGGATATGAGTCTGTTAAAATTAGACAAAATATTGATTTTTTATTACATGATGTATTGTAAAACTTATGTATGTATCTAGTACTTCCAATGATACTAAACTAATAAATCATTCAAGACTCGATCTCTTGTGATCATGCCAATTTTATTTAATAATTCATCGACTCTGTGTAACTACGGTTGGGGCAATGTATTTGTGACTTATTGTGGGGGATTAGTGGGACCATATCTAGTTCAGTTATTAGTTGACAATTGAGAACTAATAAATAAAATAGATACCTACAAGTTTCGTGAATGTAATGTTTATAAATATATTTTATTTTCATTTTTATTTACGAACTCTTTTTTAGCTTAATATATTATTCTATATAATCAATATTTTTTTGACATCATTGGTGGTGGACTATTGAGTTGTACTCAATCCCTCTTTATCCCTCCATGGAACATGAGAAAGAGGGAAGAAGATACATGTTTCTGTTACAAGTTTTGGACATGGGTCTGGTGATTTGGTTATGCATGGGCTATGTGGTTAGAGCATGGGATTCCCAGACTGAGGTTGGGATTGGGTCTGTTTTCATTAACTTTTGGTAGTTTTGGTTTGGGAACATTATTTGTATTACTAGTTTACATGTATTTTAATCATCATATTTTCTTGGCATGGGCTATGTGGTTATTATTGGAACAAATATTATGTTTTCTATTATTGTTTCTGATAGTTAGTTCATCTATTGATGTTACTTATATTTTGTATTTACCTAGATAAGTGGTTATTATATCCCCATGTATGTCATTTGATCCACACTGATATTCAACAACCTCTGAAATACAGGGAGTCACACATGTGGTCATGTGACTACCCTTATCGATACATTATTATAGTGGCTATCAGGTTGTTTAATTTATAATTTTGTATCACATGAGTTTTATTTTGTCTTACAATTTTGTGCATGGTACATAGGAGAATAGGGTCTTGTTGAGACTTGGTAAACAGCTCGTTCTTAGGTTACATTAGCCCCAAAAATGAGCAAAAACCAAAGTTTCCATGGGTGGGAATTGTTGTTCTATTTTTTAAACGATTTGTAGATACGTCTACATATGTTATGTCACTTTGATGTGATGTTATTTATTTATAAGCTTTTATCTTTTTCCTGATATGGAAATAGAGGCCGTATGAGATTATGAATAATGCTTGGAACATAGGATTTATATATCATATTCATGGTTCTTATGATTAATAGTTCCTTATGATTAATATTATTATAGTGTACTTCTCTTATTTTTAATTTTTTCTATTGATCTTCCATTTAAAATCATGATAAAGAAAATATTTTGAAATGTGAATTTTATAAAGCATTTATTTTTGAAATGTTGGGTTAATTTAAAGGTTCTTGAATGAATAAAGGATTGTGTTTTTGAAAATGTAATGTTTGAAAATTTGAGACCATGGATTTAAAATAGTAATGTTTAATTAATAAAGGAAGTGGGAAATGATGGGAAAAATAGGGATGTTGGAAATGGGTATCCTTGGTTTGGTATTTTGACCATATTTATGGGGTGGTCTCGGCGGTGAGGGCATCCTAGTTGAAACCTTGGTTATGGATCAGGATGCTTTGTTTGGAATATATGTATAGTAAAAGAGATGTTCTTTCTATAAACATAGTATGGATATAGATTTGTGTCATGTTTTTTTCTGTTGTATACTGGATATTAATTTTAGTACCTAGGTTTTGGAGACCCTTCTGGGGTGAGGCCTCATGCGTTTTTGAACCATTTATTGGGTGTTTGGTGCATAGTTTCAATGTAAGAGTTTATCTTTCGTTGGCATGAAATGTACAATAAATGGTTTCATGGGTGATTTATATTCTAAGTGATTTTCAATATAGGATGGAGTATCACCTATAAATAGTGAGTTGTTTGGTGTTTTCAGAGTATGGATTATAGGAAGAACCAGGGACCAATGCCATATGAAACTCTACCTTAGGGAGTTAGATCCATTTGTCCTTTGTATGAGAGAGTTCGGTCGATGTTTCTATTGATTTGGATGTGTATGTCATAGGTAGATATTTTGGAATTGTTCAATGTCACACAAAGAGTGTTCCTTAGTGTTGGATTAACTTAATGGTATATTTGGGGTGTCAATGGTTTTTGAGATGTGAATTGAGTTGTGGTCACATGTTTATGGTTTTGTAAATCGAGGGTAACCTTAGATGAGGTTACCCTAGTTTGGATGGCTCATTTGAATGTGAAACCTGAATGGGTGCTCATAGGTGGAATGAATGCATGGTAGTTGTCCTCTAATTTTAGTGAAATGGGAATTTTAGTTCCTTGGTTTATTTCTCAAAAAATCACATTAATGATTGTGATTGTCTATAGAATCAGATTTGGAAGAGGCATGATCATTTGGGTGTCTGAACCATCTATTTGGTTTCAATTAATGGATGAATTGGAGATTTTATTAGGTTAATAATATAGGGTGTGATAAAATCAATGATGGGTTCATTTTTATTGAAGTTATTATTGGGGTGAGGGTTGGTCACGTAGACTATTGTGAGATGAGAATACTGAGATTTCCTCGATTCTAATGAGACTAAAGGACTAAGAGGCATGATTAGTGGTGTAAGAAAACATTGGGTATATCACTGGTGATTTTAGGATCATTTTACATTGATTTAGGTTGATTATGTGGTTTTAGGATGGTGAAATACTTCTATTTCATTCATATGGTCCATGCATGTGCATGTGCTAAGAATGAATGAGGTAATTTAGGATGGGTGAACAAGTGGATCAGGATAAGATCATATCATTTTCGATGGAACTAGTCATGAAGTGATGGCTATGTGTGAGACTAACTGGTTTTGGATGGATGTGGTGCGTCGTGTTTTTGTTTTGAATCAATGGGGTCACACAAGGAAAAATCGAGTTCTGTGGTGGAAGTAGTTCCAAAAGAAGCATGGGATTATGGTTACATAGTATAGATTTGTTATGAAGTGGTGATTTTTTATTGTAACGATCCTCTTAAATTGGTTTTAGTGACCTGGTGTGATGATATTTTTTTGCATGAATTCTTGAGACATTAATCAAGTCAATATATTTCTGTAGTGAGATGTGGAATTTGTTATGGATGTCTTGTGATGATATTTGTCAAATAATTATAATCTGACTTTTAGTTAGTGAAGATCATGCTCAGAATATTATCATTGTCTCGGGTATGATAAGAAGTATTTTGATTTATGCCTAACTACATATATGTTTTGGGTTTGGATTATTTCCTCCTGAAGGCTACAGTTATTGAGATATATATATGGAGATGGATTGTTGGAAATACACCATTGACCATTGTGGTTTATGTAACGCCCCGACCCCAGCTACCCAAAGCCGGTGCATTACTTTGTAACAATGGCATGATCACAAAAGATCAAGCCTCGAAAGACCGATTAGTTTAGTAGCCTTGGAAATACTAGATACATTCATAAGTTTTACATTACATCATAAAATGAAAAACTACTACAACAACATAATGTCTCCACAGTCCACACTATTATCCCCTCATAATATCTCTGCAGGTCATTCATAATTTACTTCTTCACTTCCTGGGAAAAAAATAAAACATAGAAAAGGGGTGAGCTCAAATGCCCAGTAAGGATAACAATATAGCGGAAACTTTCATAAATAAACATTAACATTTAAGGCAAAGTATAACTAAAACAAAAGCCTTTTAAACTTGAATATCAACATAATATGGCAAAAGTAAAATGAAATAACGCCATTTACTCATTCACATGGATATTCTACTAATCGAATAATCACATGAAAAATCACTAACCACTATCACAATGTTGAAATGCATAATGCCAGACTATCATAACCACATAGCCAAGGCCTCGTGCCAAGAATACAAATATGATTTTGTCAAGGCCTTGTGCCAAGACACTAGTTTGTCTCATGAGACCTACCGATGCATTGAGGAGCTATAGCGGGCTCCACCCGTCACATATGAAGTCCAATTCATTCCCATATGAAAAGGTTTAAACATAACATAAACATTCGTATTAAAACTAGCATACAAAATGTCAATAATTTCACCATAAACTATGAATGGTATAAAATAGCACATCCACAGTCAAACGTATCACAAAAACCTTCAATACAATATAGAAGTTTTGTATTATAATAAATCAACTTCAAATAAGCGTAAAATCCATGAAAGGATGTTGACATAGATGAAATCAAAACACTTTTTAGAGAAATATCTCTTTCTATTTTTGAAATCATTTAAGAGCCATATAAAACAAAACATTTTCTTGAAAATATTCTTATAAGCTTGTAAAGAATGCTTTGAAGATTTTATAACGGCGGAAAATAACCACACCCTCCGTATAAGTTAAATAAACATTCTTACCTCAATTCTGTCGAAAAGGTTAAAAAGGACCTTGTCTTGAAAACGACGGAAAGATTCTTCTTATAAAAAGTAAAAAAGGGTATAAATGACTTTAACCCATATTCTTGTAAATAATAATAAAAATGTTTTGAAATACATTTTGAAGAAACATGGATGTGGATGATAACTAGGTCCCAGTAGATAATTATGTATAAACAACCTTGGATAATGAATAGGTTGTGAAGTAAACCCTTACCTTGTACTTTTCCTTGGTTGGGGTAGGTTAACCTCCTGTATAATGGTGAAATAATTGTTATTAAATTATACGATAATCATATACATTCATATGATATCATATATGATCTTTTAACATTGCTTTGTTAACAGTATCTTAGATTTATCGTTGTTTCGGGTGTTAACTTACTCGTTTTCTTATATGTTTTGTTACGTAAGTCATGTTTTTCATGGATAGGTTGTATCTTATTAATATCCATAATGATATCATGTCCTTAAACATTATTTTTAAATTATCAAATGATAATTATACTTGAATGGATACGACGGAGAATGAATCTCATCGCGTTCGTGGAGACGGTAGTCCGTACGTACGCACGAGCGACAATATCATTATTTTGATATTAAAATAATATATAATTGGATAGTATATCATATATAAAGAATCATTATCATGTTATATTTATTATTTACATGAATTACATATCATTATTATACCCATCCAAATAATAATATATTGAATAACAATTACACCACGACGTGGAGACGGTAAGCCGTTCGTACGCACGTACGGTGACATGTCATTCAAATGATGGGTAGAATACTGAATATGGTTGTTACATATTTATAATAACATCACAGTATATAGAAGATACTGGAGTTATAATTTTAGAATTGAAATAATAGACAAAGAGGGAGTGGAAGAAGAAAGAAACATGAAAGAGGGTGATGAAAATGTTACCTCTTCTTCGGGTTCTTCCTTTTGATTTGATCAAAAGGACTCCTTAGGATGGCTTTTTGACTAAAGTAAAGCTTCTAGGATTAAGGGAGAAATGTTGGGAGAGTATTTGGGCAGAGGTTGGCCGAACCAAAAGGCTTGAAAGTGTGAATAAGGTGATATAGGTGGGGGCCTTTTATAAGAGGAGAGGAGGGGCTCTTTTGGAAAGATTGAAATGTTACATTATTAAACCATGATTTTAGGATTCTAAAGGTCCCACACTTATATAATTCGTGTCTATGGTGATAAGGGTTCGAAATATCTTCATCCAATAGGCTTTGGACAAGTGTAATCCTTGGATTTTGCATTATCTTCTCATTTTATTTAAATCGTTAAATAATGAGGTCATCGCCGCATCATAATGATGTCATACATAATTTAATTTATATAATGTCTAAAAATTATAAAAAAAATACTATGATGTAGGAAATCGTTTTAGATTTCTAATGAATATTTATAATCAAAATTTGGACTTGTGTAACCCCACTAAAAAACTGTTTTAGTACGACAACTCATGTTTGTGTCAATTTACTTTTAACATTAAATAAATATATATTAATGTCATTTTCCAACTAAAGTGGCTCCATGGGGTCCCCAAGTTGACCCATGGGTTGTCTTGGTCGGCCATGACTCATCCAATAGGAGTAGGACAAGTTTCATGCTCATCTCAAGTTATTAAAACATTATTTGTACCTTAAACTACACTAATTACCTCTAATCGCGATTAAGAACTTAAAAGTTACTATTCACCAAAAATTTATTTTAATCTCATTGAACTACATTTTACTTCTTAATGACAAACATGTATGTCGGATTTTTGAAAATCAAATCACAGAAGTGGTAATATTTCATTTAAATGAAAAATCAGTTATTTAACTACCACTTAGTTGTTTCACTATTCATCAAAAATTGAAGTTTTTCAGAACAAAGCCAAAATTTCACCCTATGCTATAATTGATATTCCAAATTCAAAAATGATGTCTATTTTACAAAATTCCAAACATATAAGTTTCATTAATTAATTTTATAACTAATTCCCGCTGTTACAAAAAATGGCGTGTTTCTAAGAAACAATTTATATCAAAAGATTGGCATTTGTTTATGTCCGATTTCAATGTTAAATTAATTCTAATGACCACCATTGGATAAAATGGTAAAAATATATTCTAATTATACTTTAAAACCACTAAATAGTATATTTTTTCACTATAAATTATTTTGATTTAAAAAGTTGTTTTTAAGTATTTTTCACTATTCTTAAAAAATTCGAAGTTCTCAGAAAAATACCAAAAATTCAACATAGGCTAATTTCGATATTCCGAATCCAAAGATGAATTCTATTTTGATAAATAAAATTTATAAAATTTCAAAAAGTAGGTATTACTATTCACAACGGCTAGTTTAATTAGTTGTGGTGTGTGTTAGAGCTCGAGGTTGCGTACAACACACGCTATTGCATTATTCGAAGGGAAACGTACTGTGGAAGCTTGGGGTGTTACATTCTCCCCTCCTTCAAATAATTGCGTCCTCGCAATTTCTAGGGTATAAAAAGACTCGAGTGGTTCTTCATCATAAGTTCCTCAGTTTCCAACGTTGCCTCTTCCATTTTATGATTTCTCCACAAAACCTTTACCAGACGAGTCGTCCGGTTTCTCAGCACCTGCTCCCTCACATCAAGAATCCTGACGGGCTCTTCACAATAGGAAAGATCGGGTTCCAGTTCTAATTCCTCATAGGTGAGTACATGCGTTGGGTCAGGCATGTATTTCCTCAACAGAGATACCTGGAAAACATCGTGAACTTTGGAGAGATTTGGCGGCATCGCCAAACGATAAGCTACAGCCCCAATACGATCTAGAATTTCGAAAGGTCCGATGTACCTAGGACTCAACTTACCCTTCTTACCAAAACGTATAACTCCCTTCCATGGAGATACCTTTAGGAAAACATGATCTCCCACCTGAAATTCCAGAACCTTTCTTCTGTTATCGGCATAGCTCTTCTTCCTACTTTGAGATGATTTGATGTGATTTTGGATTACCGTCACCTTTTCCATTGTTTCTTCCACCAGTTCTGGTCCCACAAGTTTTCTTTCACCAACGTCATCCCAACAGGTTGGTGTACGACATCTCTTTCCATATAACGCTTCATAAGGTTCCATCTGAATGCTTGAATGGAAGCTATTGTTATAGGAAAATTCTACCAGTGGTAAGTATTGGTCCCACATACCCTGAAAGTCAAGAGAGCATGATCTCAACATGTCTTCTAAGGTTTGAATAGTCCGTTCTGATTGTCCATCTGTTTGAAGGTGATAGGCAGTGCTCAAACAAAGTTCAGTATCCAAGGCCTTTTGAAGACTTTTCCAGAATCTTGAAGTAAAATGAGGATCACGATCAGAAACAATCGATAGGGGTACTCCATTAAGTCTTACAAATTCATTAATATATAATCTTGCTAGACGTTCAAGTGGTAGATCCTCCCGTATAGCCAGAAAATGTGCTGACTTAGTAAGACGATCAACAATGACCCATATTGCATCATTCCTTCTAGGAGTCTTTGGTAGTCCCATGACAAAGTCCATTGTAATATTATACCATTTCCACTCAGGTATGGGAAGAGGTTGCAATACTCCACTAGGATGTTTCCTTCCAGCTTTCACTTGTTGACAAACCATACACCTCGACACAAAATCAGCAATCTCCCTCTTCATATTGTCCCACCAAAAATGTTCCTTCAAATATCTATACATTTTGGTGCTCCCAGGGTGTATAGAGAAATTGGAACTATGATAATCATCCAGAAATTCCCTTTTTAGATTAGTTATATTGGGAACACAAAGTCTCTTCCTGAATTTCAAAATTCCATCCTTATACACAAAGTCCCTCAATCTTCCATCATTCACATCTTTAAACTTCTTCTGAAATTCTTCATCATTGGTCTGAGAACTCTTAATCCTTTCTAGTAATGATGGTTTGGAAACCATTTGAAAAAGCATTGATGTTTCACCTTCCCTAGTTATTCCCATGTCCATCTTCACTAGATCCAAGAAAATTGGATCCCTTTCAATTCTCATCACATTCAAAACTCCATGGTCTTTTCTACTCAAAGCATCTGCCACCTTGTTTGCCATCCCCGGGTGGTAATGTATCGTACAATCATAATCCTTGGGTAGTTCAAGCCATCGCCTTTGCCTCATGTTGAGTTATTTTTGTGTGAAAATATACTTCAAACTCTTGTGATCAGTATAAATCTCACATTTTTCACCATAGAGGTAATGTCTCCATATCTTTAAAGCAAAGATCACAGCTGCTAACTCAAGATCATGAGTATGATAGTTTTGCTCATGAATTTTTAGCTGTCGTGATGCATAGGCAATGACCTTGTCATTCTGCATAAGGACACAACCAAGTCCTTTCTTCGATGCATCACTATAAATAACAAACCTATCATTCCCTGATGGTAGAGTCAATACAGGGGCATTGAGTAATCTTCTCTTTAGTTCTTCGAGACATTCTTCACACTCTTTTGTCCAGGCAAATTTAATCCCTTTACATGTGAGCTTTGTCAATGGGTTAGCCAATCTGGAAAAATTCTGGACGAAACGTCGATAATAACCTGCTAAACCAATAAAACTGCGTTCCTCAATTATACTGGTCGGTGCTGTACATTCTTGGATTGCCTTGGTTTTAGAAGGATCAACGGAAATTCCATCCTTAGAGACAATATGGCCAAGAAAAGAAATCTCATGAAGCCAGAATTCACACTTGCTAAATTTCCCATATAATTCATGTCTTCTAAGAGTCTTCAGGATAATGCGTAAGTGATTTTCATGATCTTCGTGGCTTTTGGAATATACCAAGATATCATCAATAAATACCACTACAAAGTCATCAAGATATTCCTTGAAAACTCTATTCATCAGATCCATGAAAATAGAGGGTGCATTAGTCAATCCAAAAGGCATTACTGTAAACTCGTAATGCCCGTACCTTGTTCGAAATGCTGTCTTTGGAACGTCTTCCTTCTTCACACACAACTGATGGTATCCAGACCGAAGGTCAATCTTTGGAAACTATTGAGCTCCATGCAGTTGGTCAAACAAATCATCAATGCGAGGTAGGGGATACTTGTTCTTTATTGTTATAGCATTGATCTCCCTATAGTCAATGCACAACCTCATAGATCCATCTTTCTTCTTAACAAAAAGAACAGGGGCTCCCCAAGGAGAAACACTAGGGAGAATAAATCCCTTATTACTCAATTCCTCTAGTTGTTTCTTTAGTTCAACTAATTCCACAGTGGCCATTCTATAAGGGGTATTCGATATGGGCCTTGATCCAGGAATTAAATCAATGGAAAACTCAACTTCTCGTTCTGGAGGATGTCCAGGTAAATCTTCCGGAAACACATCAACATATTCTCTCACAATAGGTACATCCTCTGTTTAAATCATCCTTTACTCACCCTCAGTAATTTCCTTCTCTTCCTCCCCAATAATTGATTTTAGTTGAGCTACTGGGGGTGGATCTAGATAAGAATTATGTGGCGACGATTCGTCTCTAAAGATAAGGTGTTCCTTATCATCATTATCAAGAATCGTAACCTCTTTCCTCTTACAATAAATTTTTGCATCATGGTCTGAAAGCCAATCCATACCGAGGATTATATCAAATTCAATCATGGGTATGACGATGAGATCAGCAGGTAAAGAACATTTAGGTGCTCTAATGGGAACTAATCGACAAAACTTTGTTGCAATAATACTTCCCTTAGGGGTTTTGACCAACAACTACCTTGTTAAATCAAATTGGAAATATCTAATTTTCTTAGCAAACTGGGAAGATATGAAACAATGCGATGATCCAGAATCAAATAATGCATTTGCTAATCTTGAGGAAACCATTAAATTACCTGCCACCACATCTTTCGGAGCTTCTACCTCAGCAGTAGTGATAGCATAAGCCTGGACTTGATCCCTTGGCCTTTTCTGAGGTAAGTTCTCCTGACGCTTAGGACATTCATTTGCATAATGCCCCATCTCCCTACAATTGTAGCACCGAACGTTGGTAGCTTCCTTCTTACCCTTGAAATCATGAGCTTGGTGGCCTTTTTCACCACACTTGTAACAGACTCCCATTCCCTTCAAGCAAGTACCAGGATGTTTCTTCCCGCATTTACCACTAGATGGATATTCCACCTTTCCCTTCTTCCCATTATTTCCATTCCCATATTGATCAGCAGGTCTCTTCTTCTCTTGCTTCGCTTTAAAGTCATAAGACTTAGAGAATTCCTTTTCCGTCTTGATAGCGCATGAGACAATACCTTCGTATGAAGAGAAGGTTTGTGATACTAAAGCTCGACGGATAAATGGTTTCAACCCATCAAAGAAACGATCAGTCTTACTTCTTGGGTTACGTATGTAATCTGCAGCATACCTTGCTAACCTTGTAAAGTTAGCCTCATACTTTGCGACATTCTCATCCTCCTTCTGCCTCAGACTCAAAAATTGCCTTTCCATATCTGCTCGATGGTCTTGAGGAAAGTATTTTTCTACGAACAGCTCTTTGAACTCCTGCCATTCCATGTTTGTTAATTCGTCATCTTCCTTTGTGTTTTGAATTAGTGACCACCATTGATCGACATCTCCAGTGAGGCGGTAAACTGCCATGACAACCTTCTCCCTTTCACTACTCCCCAAGGCATGGAATATTTTCTCTAAGGAATTTATCCATTGCTCAGCTACTATAGGATTTGTACTCCCATTGAATGTTGGTGGTTGTTGCCTCATGAAATGTTCTAGCATTGACCCTCCACGTTGCGGATCAGGGTGCTCCATACGAGTAAGGTTATTATTCATAACCTGAGTGAGTTGTCCCAGTATGGTAATAAGTTGATCGGCACCAGTTGCATCACCAGCCCCACTATAATTATCTTGAGCAGGAGGGCAATCCCTACATGGAGTGCGTGCATTGATACGGTTTCCATTTCTTCCACTAGGCGCCATTTCTAAACAATGGCATAAACTAGATCAGTTTATGAATCAAAATACATAATCCTATACTTATAAAACACTTAACATAAATTGAACTATTTATGGATATAATCCATAATCATAAAAATGTTTTCTTTAAGGAAGTATATACTCATAAACCCTTCATAATGATTTGTAGAGAAAATGAGAGTTATCCTAAGCATATCCCCCGGGAGTGTCGTAACAAAGAGTGCAGCAAGGCCCGTTGTCGTGCACCAGTTCCCGTTCGATTCTAGCTCAAAGAGGTGTTTTCAGGTTTTACCCCTAGGAACATCTGTGCCAGAGCCGCCTCTACCTGCTCATATCCAGACAGGGATGTATTGCTCGGAAAACTCACAAAATCTCTACAATACCAAAATTCTAGGAAGTTCTTCTATACTAATCATCAAAGTTCATCTTAGGTCTATGTGCTATAATCAGAGTTTATCTAAATCTAGCTTCCAAGGTTTGTACTAAACTTCCTCTGATACCAACTGTAACGCCCCGACCCCAGCTACCCAGAGCCGGTGCATTACTTCGTAACATTGGCATGATCACAAAAGATCAAGTCTCGAAAGACCGATTAGTTTAGTAGCCTTTGAAATACTAGATACATTCATAAGTTTTACATTACATCATAAAATGAAAAAATACTACAACAACATAATGTCTCCACAGTCCACACTATTATCCCCTCATAATATCCCTGCAGGTCATTCATAATTTACTTCTTCACTTCCTGGGAAAAAAATAAAACATAGAAAAGGGGTGAGCTCAAATGCCCAGTAAGGATAACAATATAGCGGAAACTTTCATAAATAAACATTAACATTTAAGGCAATGTATAACTAAAACAAAAGCCTTTTAAACTTGAATATCAACATAATATGGCAAAAGTAAAATTAAATAACGCCATTTACTCATTCACATGGATATTCTACTAATCGAATAATCACATGCAAAATCACTAACCACTTTCATAATGTTGGAATGCATAATTCTAGACTATCATAACCACATAGCCAAGGCCTCGTGCCAAGACTACAAATAAGATTTTGTCAAGGCCTTGTGCCAAGACACTAGTTTGTCTCATGAGACCTACCGATGCATCGAGGAGCTATAGCGGGCTCCACCCGTCACATATTAAGTCCAATGCATCCCTATATGAAAAGGTTTAAACATAACATAAACATTCGTATTAAAACTAGCATACGAAATGTCAATAATTTCACCATAAACTATGAATGGTATAAAATAGCACATCCACAATCAAATATATCACAAAAACCTTCAATACAATATAGAAGTTTTGTATTATAATAAATCAACTTCAAATAAGCGTAAAATCCATCAAAGGATGTTGACATAGATGTAATCAAAACACTTTTTAGAGAAATATCTCTTTCTATTTTTGAAATCATTTAAGTGCCATATAAAACAAAACATTTTCTTCAAAATATTCTTATAAGCTTGTAAGGAAATCTTTGAAGATTTTATAATGGCGGAAAATAACCGCACCCGCCGTATAAGTTAAAAAAACATTCTTACCTCAATTCTGTTGAAAAGGTTAAAAAGGACCTTGTTTTGAAAACGACGGAAAGATTCCTCTTATAAAAAGTCAAAAAGGGTATAAATGACTTTAACCCATATTCTTGTAAATAATAAAAATGTTTTGAAATACATTTTAAAGAAACATGGATGTGGATGATAACGAGGTCCCAGTAGATAATTATGTATAAACAAACTTGGATAATGAAGAGGTTGTGAAGTAAACCCTTACCTTGTACTTTTCCTTGGTTGGGGTAGGTTAACCTCCTGTATAATGGTGAAATAATTGTTATTAAATTATACGAGAATCATATACATTCATATGATATCATATATGATCTTTTAACATTGCTTTGTTAACAATATCTTAGATTTATCGTTGTTTCGGGTGTTAACTTACTCGTTTTCTTATATGTTTCGTTACGTAAGTCATGTTTTTCATGGATAGGATGTATCTTATTAATATCCAGAATGATATCATGTCCTTAAACATTATTTTTAAATTATCAAATGATAATTATACTTGAATGGATACGACGGAGAATGAATCTCATCGCGTTTGTGGAGACGGTAGTCCGTACGTACGCACGAGCGACAATATCATTATTTTGATATTAAAATAATATATAATTGGATTGTATATCATATATAAAGAATCATTATCATGTTATATTTATTATTTACATGAATTACATATCATTATTATACCCATCTAAATAATAATATATTGAATAACAACTACACCACGACGTGGAGACGGTAAGCCGTACGTACGCACGTATGGTGACATGTCATTCAAATGATGTGTAGAATACTGAATATGGTTGTTACATATTTATAATAACATCACAGTATATAGAAGATACTGGAGTTATAATTTTAGAATTGAAATAATAGACAAAGAGGGAGTGGAAGAAGAAAGAAACATGAAAGAGGGTGATGAAAATGTTATCTCTTCGTCGGGTTCTTCCTATTGATTTGATCAAAAGGACTCCTTAGGATGGCTTTCTGACTAAATTAAAGCTTCTAGGATGAAGGGAGAAATGTTGGGAGAGTATTTGGGCAGAGGTTGGCCGAGCCAAAAGGCTTGAAAGTGTGAATAAGGTGATAGAGGTGGGGGCCTTTTATAAGAGGAGAGGAGGGGCTCTTTTGGAAAGATTGAAATGATACATTATTATACCATGATTTTCGGATTCTAAAGGTCCCAAACTTATATAATTCGTGTCTAAGGTGATAAGGGTTCGAAATATCTTCATCCAATAGGCTTTGGACAAGTGTAAGCCTTGGATTTTTCATTATCTTCTCATTTTATTTAAATCGTTAAATAATGAGGTTATCGCCGCATCATAATGATGTCATAAATAATTTAATTTATATAATGTCTAAATTTTTTAAAAAAAATACTATGTTGTAGAAAATCGTTTTAGATTTCTATTGAATATTTATAATAAAAATTTGGACTTCTGTAACCCCACTAAAAAACTGTTTTAGTAAGACAACTCATGTTTGTGTCAATTTACTTTTAACATTAAATAAATATATATTAATGTCATTTTCCAACTAAAGTGGCTCCATGGGGTACCCAAGTTGACCCATGGGTTTTCTTGGTCGTCCATGACTCATCCAATTGGAGTAGGACAAGTGTCATGCTCATCTCATGTTATTAAAACATTATTTTTACCTTAAACTACACTAATTACCTCTAATCGCGATTAAGAACTTAAAAGTTACTATTCACCAAAAATTTATTTTAATCTCATTGAACCACATTTTACTTCTTAATGACAACCATGTATGTCGGATTTTTGAAAATCAAATCACAGAAGTGGTAATATTTCATTTAAATGAAAAATCAGTTATTTAACTACCACTTAGTGGTTTCACTATTCATCAAAAATTGAAGTTTTTCAGAACAAAGCCAAAATTTCACCCTAAGCTATAATTGATATTCCGAATTCAAAAATGATGTATATTTTACAAAATTCCAAACATATAAGTTGAATTAATTAATTTTATAATTAATTCCCGCTGTTACAAAAAATGGCGTGTTTCTAAGAAACAATTTATATCAAAAGATTGGCATTTGTTTATGTCCGATTTCAATGTTAAATTAATTATAATGACCACCATTGGATAAAATGGTAAAAATATTTTCTAATTATACTTTAAAACCACTAAATACTATAATTTTTCACTATAAATTATTTTGATTTAAAAAGTTGTTTTTAAGTATTTTTCACTATTCATAAAAAATTTGAAGTTCTCAGAAAAATACCAAAAATTCAACATAGGCTAATTTCGATATTCCGAATCCAAAGATGAAGTCTATTTCGATAAATAAAATTTATAAAATTTCAAAAAGTAGGTATTACTATTCACAACGGCTAGTTTAATTAGTTGTGGTGTGTGTAAGAGCTCGAGGTTGCGTACAACACACGCTATTGCATTATTCGAAGGGAAACGTACCATGGAAGCTTGGGGTGTTACAGTTTAGGTACTCCAGATAGACTTAATGTTGAGGAATAATGAGGGTTCTATTATAGGAAGCTGGGAATGAATGGTTTTTCGTGATGATTTTTTGTTTAGGGAAATGATAGATGAAGACATCCATGTATTGGGGTTTTGTATTTCATCAAGGGGTGAGCCATGGTGGTCAGAACTGGATTAGGAAAGCAGTGAGAATGACACTCTTCAGATGGGCAGGGGTACGTGAGTCGTGTATGTGTGGATAACTCTGTCAAGTAGATGTGGTGTCATAAGGATTGAAATTTGAAGCCCATTTGGTACATTTTTGGGTTCATGGGAAGTCCAAGTAGGCCTTGATTGTAGTGATCAATTGAGTCAAGTGACTTCTTTGGGAACATGTTAATTTTAATGGGAAAAGTAATTGGTTTCATTAGAGATGTGTTAATGTGTTTTTTGGAGCTCAAAATTGGTTTATGGATTGGTAGATTCGATTATAGTAATGTTTCACCAGAAGTAGGGTGTGGACTCCTATGAGTGCACGAAAATTATGGTGACATTCCATATGTGAGAAGGAATCATGTCTTAGAAGAGTGGTGACTTGTACACAACAAAAGTTTGTGGTCAATAGTGTATTTTGGCTGGAATGATTGTAATTATTTGGGTAAAATGTAATATTCATGGTGGGTTGTAGCTTCCTCTAGTTAATGTTAGAGTGATAAGTGTTCACCAGTAATGGGAAACAGTTTTGAGAAAGGCCAAAGCAGTACTTGGTTGAGATATAGACATCCAAGGTGTGACCAGTCTTGGAAGTTTCTAAAACAGGGCTCAATGCCCTAGGGAGGAGTTCTTAGTGACTTTTGGGCATGATGAGTTGGGAAATGCTCTTTTTATGTTGTGAAGGGAGAGTTGATGTTTTTTTGGTCTCTTTTGATGATGATGTTTCTCAACACCATAAAATGGTGGTGGTGAAATAAGGCATACGGTTGGGTGAACCATAGAGAATGTGATGTCAATAAATGATGTGACCAGTGATTCGAGTTTGATGGATTGGGGTAGGATCCATCTTAGTGTACCAGTGTTGGTGATGGGAATTGGCTCGGTTTATTACTAGTTGGGTACATTGAGATGAAGGTTATCCACTGGTTGTACATTGTATGTTTGGAAATGGACTGACGTCATTGGGCTGTGAGTTATGGAACGATGTAGGTTGGTAATGTAGTTTCAAAAAAATTTCTATTCAAGTATGTCAATCTTTAGACAATATTTGAAATTTAGAAACTATTTTTGTTGGTGAAAATGATTTGGGCTTTGATGTGTTGAGTAGATCCGTCCGAAGGTGGTTCTATTTGATTTTCTAGGGTATTGTAGTTCTTTTTCAGTATCCCCTTGTGTAGTGGTTAAATGATGATACCCAAACATTCCACTTCCGTTGATCTTTGTAATAATGAGATGAGGTGTATGTGTCCTTGAGAAGCATCAATTTTTTTATTTTGTATCACAATGGGTAAACTTATTGGGGTAGCACTAATTCATTGGTATGAGTGATGTTATGGAATGACCGAGTTAATAGAGAGACAGGGGAGATGGAATTTGATAGGTGGATCTGTGGCCCACCAAATGGCCTTGGAGAATTAGAGATGATTGGGATGTGAGGATTGGGGATGAGCTATTATAAAATGGGGCGGTTGTAATATTCTGACCATGCATGGTGGTACGACCATGATTAAATTCTGGTTAAACATATTTTTGTGGCTAATTGATATAGTATTGGGTGTATGGGATGTTTTAGGGACGTTTCGGGCATGTGGGACATTAAAGGAGGAGAAAAATGTCCAAACAATTCACATCACATGGTTTGCGCACACTTAGTACAAACTGTTTTCATGGACATGGATATCATGCAGTCAGACCTCCTTTAAAAAAGAGGATAGTGCATAGTTACAGCAGAACATTCCAAACTATGTGGGTGATTCTAGGAATCTGTTCATCTAGTCACCTCTTAGATAGAGATATCTTCATGGTTGTTGTATAGTTTGGAAAATAATGTGTCCAAATATTGTGACCCTTGAATGGTGGAAAATTTCTGATTTCCCTCAAAATATTATTTATTTCTCCAATGAATTTTCCTCCCTTTATATCCTTTCTAAATAGGGTGATGAACCAATATCCCCCTCCTCCTTTATGGGTGATTCTCCTTCGATTCTTCGGTAGTTTGTGCATTTTTTAGTATGAATTGATGTTATGGGTAAGTGTCTGACACTTTTTCCTTACATTATGTGGAAGAGACTAGGTGTGTTGTTTCCCTCTCCTCCTAAAACCCTAAAACCCACAATTTTCTAGAATATATTACATTTTAGATTTAATGGATGTTTGAGTTCGAATCAAAGGATGATGATAGGTGATTTTTTGTCATTGGACGTCAGGGAGGTGGTCTTATTGATTTTCCACATAGTCCTGATGTGTTAAATGAGTATGTAGTTGTTCTAATTCAATACCTTATTATGTTTATGATCTATTGGGTTAATGAATGTAATTTAACTTTAGATTAATGGGTGATAACCTTCATGGACATAGTTGGGATCATTGATGATGTGAGACTAAACCAATGGCTACCCATGGTGTATGCTGAACCCTTGAAAATGGTGAAGTAAATTGATGAAATAAATTGATAAACGTTATGTTAGGGGGAATATGAGAGAGAACATGTTTTAAATTTTGATCGGGTATGCACACTTAGTTAAAGAATAAATTAAATTGATTGTATGTCAGATTTTGATAAACAAAAAAATAGATTTTTAAAATTTTTAAATATTTCTTTTTCATTTTGATAAGGTTATTGTTTCAGAATAATGAAAAAGATATATTAAAGGAGGGAAATGTTTTGAATGGATGCATTCACCTTCTAGTGATTTAGAATTTTTTTAGTTATAGATTAAAAATGATGATTCGAAATGAGGTTGTGATTCCCTTTTTATGAAAATTCCATAATTATTATTTGAAATGGAAGGAATAGGAAATGAAAGCCTTTGGGAATGGGATGGTTTTCAAAGAGTAAGACTCGTGTTTTAAAGGGGTTGCTTCATGATGATTTTAAATGGATATTTTGTTTTTTTTAAACCATGGATTGTGAAATGAATTTTTTATTGATTGTTCACATGTTCTTAATATGAAAAAATAGTCAATCTGGTATAATTGTAAATGTGTTTATAGATTTATTGTGTGGAAAATAGTAAATGTCTTGAGATGGGTTAAGGAATGTAAATAGTTATTATGTCATCTAGTTAAAGAAGTATATGGACATGGATTTGTGGTATTAAGGGTATTTAATTAAGGTTATACACAGAAAGATCTTGTTGGAATAAGGGTCAAAACCCTAGCACTAGAATGAAATGGATATGGATTCAAACTGAGTATATATTCCATAAATGGTTAAATTTGATGATATTACTAGGACTGAGGTACCAGGCTATGTGTAATGTGATGTATGGTTGGGATGTTGGACAGAAGCTCTATACATCCAAATGTATGGACATGGTGTGGTTTGGGATGACAGACTGAGGCTCTATGTGTAAATACCTAACCTGGGATTCACAAAAACTCATCACATGACTAGTTCTTTTATATACCCAAAGGGCGTTCCCGAACCCCAGGGGTAGACGATAAGCACCCGAACATCTAATAACACAAGCGAGATAATGATTTCACCCATCCTAAAAAACCACATGGAATATATGTTCTAAACAATAGGGTATTTTTGAAGAGGAACATGATATATATATATATATTCCATAACTGTAAGAAAAAAGTAAGAACAGAAAATAGAGATAGTAGCTAAAATCAAATGGGAAAGTCCAACTATAGTGAACCCACGTAAGATAGTTAATTGAGATAATGGCATGGAAAAACTCCAACCATATCACCACAAGATACCCAACTACCTAACATGAAGCTCACCACCTCACTACATCACCTTGACATTTCCTGCACTAGAAGACAAACAAAGGACTACGTACCAAGAAATAGGTGTGCAAGGTGTGACCTAACAGGCTCAGTAGGGTCTTACTCAGTTGTTCCAAATAAATTCTCTATATAACAATTCATATATGATCAATTTAAGTAAAAACATATAATTATATTAAAAAAATAAGTTTTATAAAAATCATTGAAGACATTTTCCTTTTTCATCTATTATAAACATAATACTGTGTCTCTATTTCAATGCACATCATCCATAGCATTTTTCAAAAGCATAAACATGCATGTCAAGGATAACTCATAAAACCATGAAATATAAAACAAAATCCCATGTATCACAAAACCAAGGAATTATATAGTTATAGGTTGTAGACTACTCATCCAATGATAGTAAAGAGTGAAATCTAGTTCTAAGAACATCATGACTGGGAAGCAGAGGAATACCCCATGAGTAAACCCCCCAAAAATGTCAATATCAGTCCCCTAGAACAATAGGCCATGAAAAAAGGGGAAATACCCAATAAAAACCTCCTTGATAATAAAAAAATAATGAATTATGGTTCCAAGGTAAACCTTCTACCTATGAATGCATGGTAACCCATGTACCCATTTCCACATTTCATTTCAATGTTTTGATAATCGAATTCAAAACCATTTCAAAAATTCCCTTTTAATTATTTGATAATACCGATTTACTTTTTATTTATCAATAAGAAAAAGGAAAAAATATCATTTAAAATAATTTTCTACACACACAAATAAATCATGAAAAAATAAATATAAAAAAATAGCCTATAACGAAAAATAATTAGGTTCATCAATGTGGTCTTGAGGTGGAACCACCTTTCTCAATACTTGGGTTGCACACGTCCACAATCGAATCCAAAATCAACAATAACCAACAAAATCAACGAAGTACCTATAATTAAATCGAAAACAATTTTAATTAAATTTAGAAGAGAATGGGTCCATGAAAGACAGGAAACCTACATGCCTTAAAAAGACAAAAAAACGGTCACACCACAACAAACGAACAAACATGACCCAATAATGAGATCACACAACAGATACTGGGGAAACCAAAAAAGACAACAATGTCATAAACCAACGGATCTAAATATGGAACCCAACATTGTTTCCATGTTTAAAATAAATTAAGAAGTGTAAATTTTCCTTACCCAGAGAGAGGCACCACAAATGAAACAGAGATCCAATTCCAAACAGATTGATCAAGGATAAATGGTGTCCCCCGATTATCCCTTAGAGAGACCTAGGGTCAAAAGTGAAGTATTTTGTAAATAAAATTCATAGAAGAACTTCAATTCACATGTTTTATAACTAGACATGGGATATTTCATGGTGTGAAGCTCCCAAACATGTCATGAAGTCCACACTAGATAAGTATTCCAAAGAATCTATCACCATGGATTAAAATCCTTTATTTAAAAAATTCATGTAAATAAATAACCATTCACGATGTGAAATTTTTCACGGTGTGAATCCCCTTTAATGGATTGAGACCATGAAAAATTATATCCCATTTAAAGGATTGAGCCCAATAGAAATTACACGGTATGTAACCTAGTTAAACAAAATTAAATCTTCATGCATCTTATAGAAAAGGATGGTTAAAAAGTACACTAAATCATTGACATCACCATTATAGGTATCCTAAAATTTAATTATCATTCATATTCAAATAATGTGAGAAGGAAAAATACAATGGATATAGAGGTACACCAGATGGATCGGTAACAAGATGTTACAAAATCCCCCTATTAATACATTTTGTCCTCGAGATGGCTTATGGAAGATGTATTCCTCAAAAAGAGATGAGTCCACTACCTCCCCATTGAAGACACATTCTCCCATATATCATTGGAATCTAATCATTATTTCCATAAAACTCGTACCAACATAATCGAATTCCAATGCATGACTACCACTTGAGATTCAATGATCTCAACTAGTTTCTCCAAAAAAATAAACACATGTCTCTAATTCAATTTATTCCTATCACGGAACATGGGTAGGATCCGGGTGATAATTCATGAGTTGATATATAGGGAAAACATCATGAATACCTATCAACTGAACTAAAAATGAACACATATAAGTAACCTATCAAAGACGCAGAGTGACCTGAAATTTTCAAATATATCTTAGAGCCAACATTCCCGATTTTCAATGTTGATAGTGACCCTACTGAGGAGAGAAACTCATGAAAATGAAGTCACCTATGTAAAAATCCAATGGTTTATACCACCAACCTGCATACAATTTCTATTAACTATGGACTGTAACCACATGTAGATGTTTGTCTTAAATCATCATAGAAATTTTCTATACCAAACATGTTCAAACTAAAGATAGTTCATGAACCTATTCCCCAAAAAGAGGATATATACATGGGAGACTATAAAAAAATCAAAGGGATCCATTCTTATCGATGACTGATAATTTTTTTTGTAAAAAACTCAACTAGTGCCATATCGCTATCTCATGATCCTTCGAAATCCAAGACACAAGATTAAAGTATATCCTCCAAGATTTTAATTGCTCACTCCATTTAACCATCAATCTATTAATGGAAAGTTGTACTGAACATGACCTATGTTCCCGAAGCCTCGTGTAGACACATCTTGAACCTCAATGTGATCCTATGATCTCTATCTAAAACAATAGAAGAAATAATCTCATGTAACCTCCTAAACTCCTACAAATACCTCTTATTGATATCTTCAACATCAATGGTTGATTTGATCAGAATGAAAGGAGTAGTCTTCATCAACCGGTCAACAAAAAACCCAGATAGAATTCATACCTCAGAGAGTACATGGTTATCCTACAAAAAAACCATGGACACCACATCCCATTTCTATATTTTCTCCATAAGAGGATGAATTATTCCCGAAGGTTTGAAGTGATTTGCCTTTATCTTTAGAAGTTGTAACAGAGAGACACAAACTCTGTGATGTCGCTCCTGATACCCGACCACTAGAATTTCCACCCCATTTCATAAAACATATTTTTAGTGCCTATATGAATGGACCATGAAGTTATGTTACAAGACAATAAGACTAAACTCTTAACAAATTCTAGGACTACAATCCATTTCTTGATATGTAGTAAACCATCTAAACAGATAGACATACCAGAAATATTCTCACCAACATAAATGTTATCTCACGTCTTTAGAAACTCATCATCCATCTTCTAAATTCATAAAATATATTCTTGAAGATATGATAATTACTAAGAAGTAATAAGAACCATTAATGAAACATCTTCTTCATCATCTAGGTGTAACTTAGAAAAAATCCCCATAAGGATAGACCCTACATTTGATTCGAAAACAGCCTGTGAGGGTCCTTTCCTTCTAATAGAAACTCCAATAACATTTCGCTTTTCTAGAGTGTATGGGATATCGATGTCAAATATCTGATGGTATTCTACCCATCAATTCTATCAGATATTTATGTATTTATATGAAGTGATATAGCTTAGTCTATTATGATTAGAGAAGAATGTGAACATCTCCCCGAAAAGATAGTGCTGCCAACATTTAAGTGCATGAAAAATTGCAGTGAGCTCTAATTCATTTGTGTGGTAATTATTCTCATTTTATCGAAGCTGATGAGATCCAAAAGTCACCACATGGCCATCCTTCATAAACACGCATCCCAAACCAGCACCAGAAGCATCATAAAACACTATGTACCCCTTACATGGTTCATCAAATATTGGAATAGGATATGATGATAGAAGCCTTTTCAGTTCATCGAATGATGTCTGACTCTTCGCATCCCTGGTGAATTTTACTTCTTTTCTTTTAAGAGAAATCAAATGTTATTATAACTTAGAGAAATACCTAAAAGTATATTTGTAGTATCTAGCTATACCAAGGAAGATTTGTATCCCAAATACATTCAATGGTTCCTTGCATTACAAAACATCCTTTACCTTCTACGGATAAACTAATAATCCATACTTAAAAATTATGTTCCCCAAGAAAATAACTACTTGAAATCCAAAAAAAATAATTTGAAAGCATTCCATAAAAATGGTGAATTCTGAAAATTTGTAAAACAAGACACATATGGTTCTCGTTCTCAAGATTATATTTTTAATCAACAAAATATCATCCACGAACACTACCACAAATTTTTCAAGATATTTATTGAATACAAAATTCATAAAGGACATAAATTTTTAAGAGAATTAAATAGACTAAAATTCATCTCAAGATATTCATAATGGATATACCAAGCCATGAAATACATCTTAATTATATCTAACTCCCAAAATCTGAGATGATGATATCCTGACCAATGGTAAATCTTCCCAAACCAATTTTTCCCAAAATAAATGATAAAATAGAACAACCACGTCAGGAAAAGGACATTTTTTCTTAAGCATTACCTGGTTAAACTA
This sequence comes from Viscum album, assembly GCA_963277665.1. Classification (NCBI taxonomy): domain Eukaryota; kingdom Viridiplantae; phylum Streptophyta; class Magnoliopsida; order Santalales; family Viscaceae; genus Viscum; species Viscum album. The sequence continues at coordinate 2,024,466,565 of OY728127.1, forward strand.
ATGATAATCCACAACTAAAAAATGTGGACCATTTTATTTCTCGGAAATGATAACATGGAATTCCCATGGATTAAAGATTGGGATAAACAATCCTCTTTCCATAAGTTCATCTAACTGAATCATGGGTTATTTCAACTCTGCTAGTGATATACAATAAGAAGGTATTGTTAACAGCTACATAACTGGAACCGAATCAATTGTAAACTCTTACCCTCTTACTAAAATAAGACTGGAAAATTTGTCTGGGGAAATTTCAGGATTGTTTAGAATAACAATGGTATGATCAACGACAAAAGAGACATTATCAGGCTCAAATGCATCAACAACCAACAAACTCTTAAGCTATGGGTGGTGAGGTCCTGCATAAAATGACCTTGGGTACCACACCCCCTAAAACAAATGAGAGATAACATCAACATCCATAAACAAAACATGAAAATGATAGCAATAAACCACATATCAAGGAGTGACATGGAAATCCAAACAGATGATGAAATCAAACAAATCTAGATGAAGAACAAGAAAATCCTAGACCAAAACCTTAGCAGCATTCATTACAAAATAAGGACATCTGAACCCAATCATTTATCTTACCAAGAGGTATTTTTAACTCCATTTTAAAAGACATAAGTTCCAGGGTATGTTTATGAAAATCAACTAAACATGAAGATATAAAAGATTGGGCGGAATGAGTGTCATGTAATGAAATTATAAATGATTATGAAATATGGATAGTACCTCTAACTATTTCCAAACATGTATCAACATCCATGGAACACTCATATACTATGATAAAATGCTTCACTCTTGAGGCATGTGGCTGGATACCAGTACACTATGAAGCTTCTCACTACATCGATGTAGACCATGGAGATGATGAACCCTGACCATAACGATCCATAGTCATATCCTGACAAAATCACTATATGTGACTAACACATTCACATCTATTACATGTCTTCACAAGAATTTCACTAGAATAGAAAAATGATTGGTTTATTTTAACCCCAAATTATCTCCATGTTGTAAATACATGAACTCCACAGAAATTTCCATCATTTGGGACTCTGGAAAAAACTACAGAAAGAACAGGGGTTTGAAAGCCGTCCAATTCAATTTTATGTGCCTTTATTTCTAGACCATGTAATCCCACCATATCTTACTAAAACCCTCAATCACGAACATTGAACACTTTACTTTGATGATCCCAAGTGTCTCTAGAAAGATGAATATTTGATCAATCATGTATCACCCTGACCAAAGTTACCCAGAGTCGGCGCATTATTATATAACATTGGAAGTTTACAAGGAATCATGTCCCGAAATACCAATCAATTTAGTAGCATTGTAAGTAATAGATACATTCATATTTTTCACATTAAATCATGAAATAAAAACTTCAACAACATTTTTCACCTATTGAACACACTTATATCATTAGCCTATACATACAGGTCAACCATAAAATACTTCTTCACATCCTAGAAATAATTAAACATAGAAAGGAGTGAGCTCAGATTCTTAGTAAGGATTGCAATATAGCAGAAACTTTCATAAATAATCATAATCATTTAAGGTAATGTATAAGACCAAAACAAAATCATTTTAAATATAAACTTCATCATAAAATGAAATATAAGAAAATAAAATAATTCCATTTACTTATTCACATGGATATTATACTAGTTGAATAATCACATGAAATATCAATATCCACTTTCATAATGATGGAATTCATAATGCCAAACTTCATAACCACATAGTCAAGGCATCGTTACAAAACTACAAATAAGATTTTTTCGAGGCCCTGTGCCAAGACACTAGTTTGTCTCATGAGACCTACCGATGCATCAAGGAGCTATAGTGGGCTCCCCTCGTCACTTACTAAGTCCAATGCATTCTTCATATGAAATTTCTTAGACATAACATAAACATTCGAATTAAAACTAGCTTACGAAATGTCAATACTTTATCCATAAACCATGAATGGTGTAAAAATAACACATCCACAGTCAAAAAAATAACAAACATTCAATACAATAAGAATGATTTATGTCATAATAAATCAACTGCAAACAAGTTTAAAATCCATCTAAGGATATTGACATAGATGAAAAGGATACTATTTGCAATAAATAACTCATTCTATTTTTAAATCATTTAAACGTTACAAAATTATAGAAAAAACCATTTATTTTGAAAATATTCTTATAATATTTCATGGGAAGCTTTTATGATGATATAATGGTGGAAAATAGCCACACCCTCCTCATATGTTAAAAAAACATTCTTATCTTAATTTTTTTCGAAAATTTCATAAAGTACCTTATTTGGAAAATGATGGAAAGATTCCTTTCTAAACATTTTATAAAAAGTAAAAAATGGTATATATAACTTTAACCCATAGTCTAGTAAATATTAAAAAAAATTCATATACATTTTTAAGAAACATGGATGTGGATGATAAAGAGGTCCCAGTAGATACTTACATATTAACAACCTCAGATAAGTAAAGAGATTGTAGAATTAAACCTTACCTTGTAATTTTCCATGGCCGAGGGTACGTTAAAATCATGTATAATAGTTAAATAATTGTTATTAAATTATAAAATAATAATATACATAAATATGATATCATATTTGATCCTCTAATATTGCTTTATTAATAATATTTTAGTAGTATCATCATTTCTGGTGTTATCTGGTATGTTTTCCATTATATGCTCGGTTTTGTAAGATGTGTTTGTTATGGATAGGATGTATTTTATTAATATACAAAATGTTATTATGTTTATAAAAAATATTTTTAATCATTAATTGATAATTATTCTTGAATGATTACGATGGGGAATGAATCATATCACGTTTGTGGAGACAGTAGTCCGTACGTACGCACGAGCGTCAATATCATTATATTGATGGTGAAATAGTATGTAACTAGATGGTATATAATGTATACATAATCATTAATATGTTATATTTATTATTTACATTTGTTATACTCATTATTATACCCATCAAAATAATTGAGTGTATGAATAACAAACTACACCACGACGTGGAGACAGTATGCCGTATGTACACACAGATGGTGACTTTGTCATTTATAGGATCGATAGAATAAAAAATATTGTTGTACCATATTTATAATAACATCATAGTATGTAAAAGGTATTTGAGTTATTATTTTGTTATGGAAACAACAAATAAATTGGATGTGGAAGAAGAAATGATCTTGAAAGAGGGTGGTGAAATTATTACCTCTCCTTCTGGTGTTTCCTTTTGAGTTGATCGAAAGGGCTCCCTAGGTTGGATTTATGATCCATGTAAGGACTCTAGGTTAATGTGTGGGAATATGGCAGAATATTTGGGTTGGGTTTGTTCAAGCCAAATGGCTTTGGAGGTGTAAAATTAAGAGAATGGGAAGTACCCTTTTTTAAGAGAGATGAGGGTCACTATCACGAATTGAATCTGGTTGCCATAAAAACAGGAACTCGATCCGGCCCGCAACAAGGATCGAAGGGTGTTCCAAATCCCCACAGTCTGGCACAAGTTCTTGGGTATCATAAAATAAAAATTTGGAATGATTTACCCTAGTTTATAAACTTAAAACAACAAAAGAATCCAATAAAACGAATCTGGATGTTTCAATCCAAACAATCTGTTACAAAAAACCAGAAATGAATTACATATTTTAAAACAACTCAACAGTCTATAAAAAAGGTACAAAACCAAAATAGAACAGCCCAAGAACCCTCATGTCAAGGGGCACCACCCTCAATCCATCTCCACAAGACTTCACCTCCAAGGACCTGCTAGAAACCCGAACCACTGGAATTAAAAATTGTACCCAACCAATGACAACAAAAATAACCAAGTCTACATACACCCAAGGGTCTAAGTAGGGTGTGATACAAATCCCAATAGGATACCACCACTAATATATTCCCTGTGATAGACATTTAATGATGAAAAGCATGCAAGTTTTCAAAAACTTGAAATGCTAGTTACAATTTCTAAAAGATGCAACATGAAATAAAAACAGTTTTCAAGTGGGATAATTTAAAGAAGAAACACTTTTACAATAAATATCAATGTTACTGAATTTTCCATCCACTCATAACGTATACCGATGGAAAGCACAAAATATCTACTGAGCACAAGCAATGCGAAATAACCCCTAGGCACTAGCTAGCTGTGGGTCCCTGGTACCTCGTATCTCGGTGAGAGTAACCATCACAAATATATGTTCTCGTGCACAAGAAACTATAAGGGAACATACCCATAACCTAGTGGTCCCCAATAATTATCGTCATAGATTAGTTTGAGTTGTAAGCGTCAATGTTGCTAAGTGAAACTGAGGCCAAACCCCATAGATTCACTCACATACTAGTACATGTCCACCCACCTAGATACCCGGGTTTTCCCTTTGTGATCAAACAAGTTCAAAAAGTAAATGAATATACTTTTCACATGAAAATATCATTTCCATATCATAAATTCACCAAACAGACCACATGTATACAACACAAGTCACAAAAGTCCACTTTTCATTCAAACTGATTTTGAAATCCGACTCAAACCAAAATAGCCCACAACACTTTTCATATTTCATTAACACTTCCACAAATATATTAAACAATTTTATAAAATCATTCCAATATATTAAAACTCTCATAAAAACCCACTCAATTGTTACATAATACCCTTTTTACCATCAAAATCATTTTATCATCAAAATTACAGGAAACAGCCCCCAAACAAGTTTCGCTCCAACATCACAATTTAACAAAACATTTCAGAAATTTACAAAACATTCTAAGAATGTTTGACATCTTAAAACATCACTTCACATTTCAAAACCCCATAATAGGTGAACACACATACCAAATATTACATATTCACCCTTTTCCTACTTTGTTTAACCAACTAAAACATTTTCAATTTCTATAAAAAGTACCCAAGTGGTGTAAATATGTATTGCACACAAAACCCATTTCAAAACCCCAATTTAAGATAAAAAACCATATCAATTCCTATCGAAAACTGAATTGGAAGCCCTATAGACATTTATAAAACCACTTTCAAGTTTTATAAAATCACCTTGAATAATACTACAGAAGTACAAATGAAAACACACATTTTTATAAAATGCTCTCAAGAAGTATAACAATGTTTTACACATAAAACCAATTCAAAAACAATATTTTTAGGCCCAAATGACACCAATACATTACCAAACCAGAATTGGTAGGCCAAACAAGATTTATTAAACCAATTTCATATGTTATAAAATACACCCAAATAATACCCCACGAGTAACACATGAAAACACCCCATTTCAAGTTAAAATTACACTATAAAATTAAACACTTAACCAAATCAATCATAAATATTTTTTTCACCACACCCAACATATGAGGAATATGAAAAATGATTAAATACAACAAGATAACTCATTAATAATTTATTACACATGGAACCACCTACCGAAAGTGTTGAATCCTTCAAAACTTTGTGTGAAACATCAACCGCACCATCGCCGCATCACAAGGAAGATAAATATAGCCCTAGGCCACAATATTTAACCAAAAAGACACCAAATAAATCCATAGGTTCTAACCCTAAGTTCTGGAAATTTTAAAACATAATGCAAGAGGGAGTAAACCCTAAGGAGAATGAAGAAATTGAAGAGAGAAACACTTACTCAAAACAATCTTGAATAAAATGACCCATCATCCACCAGTATCTGAATTTGAAAACATCCAAAAATTTAATGGAGGTTATAACAAGCATTAGGAGATCATGTAGGAACTATAATGGGGGGAAAGAGAAAAAATAGGAGTTATGAAAGGATTAATTTACCGCTCCAAATATTGGTGATTTCTAAAATCTATAGAAGTTTCGACAAATGTCGCGATCCTATTGAGCTCCAAATTGGGGGAGGAGAGAATGGGGGCGTGTCTTAGGTATGTTGTATTGGGTGAGAGTTCGAATCCCCAAAAAAATGTAAATATTGAAGGATATATTAAAGAATTAAAATTTATTTTTAATTTAGAAAATGGGCTTTTGGGTAGGCCCAATCACTTAAATAAAAACACATATCCACCAAGATCATGGGTTCCTAAATGGTACAAATTAATATGGTGGTGTTAATAGGTCATGGGATGACAATTAGGAATTTTAATGGATGAAATTTTTTGAAAATGAAGGAGTTTTAAAGGAATCAAAATTTATTTTTAAATCTGAAATTGGGCTCACAGTTTGGCCCAATTCATGAAAACTCGCCCATTCCTCCATAAAACTTGGGAAACCCCCCCAAACAAAGAATGAATGGAAATTAAATGGAATTTAACTTTAAAATAAGTCATGTATGTAAAAATTCTCTCCACCATGAATACCTTTTTCCACGGAAATTCACATCAATGTCAAAGAAACAACCAAACCCAACTGAGAAACCAAGAGGTACTCCTTTGCCAGGTTTCACCCCCAATGTCCAAAACACCTCCAGTGATCAATTAATAAAGGATTACTCTCACAAAAAAACATACACCACTCTCTTGAAATGATCAATCACATTCAGACTTTATCCCAAAATAAAACTCCTTAAACACTATCCAAACAAGACTCAAGCAATTCACCCAAACGAACAACAACATCGAACAAGGATACACTTACCTTGCTATAACTAAACCATTAGTAACTCTCCAATCTCAACGTTTACCCAAGGAAGATGTAGGTAGATTGATAAATCTAAATGAGACTATCTACTTCCAATCCAAGTCCATGGATAAATCTAAGTTACTTGTACAGGGGAACAAAAATAGGCTCCCCACCATAAGAGAAAACCTATGTTTTTTTCCAAGACAGAATCAGGACACTAATAGGGGGAGGCCTGAATGGACCCCTTGATACAAAGGGTATACTTCCATCAGAAATTTACAAAAGAACATATATAAGACACATTGTGGGTCTCCCCACCATAATAACTAACCATCTTAACTGACTATCATGGGTAGATAAAAAATACCCCAAAATTTAAAGAGTTGGGACGACCACATGATCAGTCTACAGAGTTTGGGAAACCATGCACTAACAGTGGGGATCCTTCTATCTACATGGTTTTCTGGGGCATTGTCACTACTAACCAAGCACAAATCGTGTCCTCAACCTGTCTAACAGAACTTCAAACCTTTCTCCAAAGACTCAATAGAAACCAAAGGGGGAGGGAATAACATTGGGCGATGACATGGGTTCAAGGCCCTCCACATATTTCCACCGAACAGGAAAAACAAAAGAAATATGATGACACCATAAGTTTAAACTCTTTATATCATTCATACTGAGGATATGAATTTGTACAAGGGTTTAAACGACCATGTTATTTCCCCTAACTACGAGCCAACTTCTCTCTGAGACCTATGGCTGGAGCTCAAATGATTGAAGCATATTCGGCCTCGCAGTTAGGCTTTGTAAACCCCATGAATGAGAATTATTCTTTCGGTGCAACAAAAAACTACACCGCAATCCCCGATAAGTTTTCCAAGACATAACACATTCCAAACTCACTTTACCCTAACCCAATATTTCACTAAAACAAGGGCTTAGATGATGCACACACATAACACCTTGTTTGTTTGGGTGAGAAACAATAGAAGTAAATAACACCTATACTCACCTTCCTCTAAAATGGAATATTTTTATGTTTTTCCAAGGGAGACATTCTCCCCACATAACAGAGACCCTCAGATGGTTTCCTAACTTTCACATTTACAGTCAATCGAGCACATGGCATCATAAGTCATCACCGAACATGACCATTGCGACTGATATAAACAATGCATGTAGAGGGACCTTATACAACATCCCCAGACAAAACACAATTCTAGAAAGTGGACACAATATCCTATCATGGCCATATTTCCCACACTGGTGGTTTAACATGAACTCATACTTCAAAGAAATTGTGAAGTACCCAGATGCCCTCTTAGACACCATCGAGACACTCATCCCCACTAACAACCCTAGACCACTTCTAGCTTCGACGAATTAGGAAACGTAAGAAACTAAGGTCACTTTCAACCTTCCGCAAGAACTCTCCCACTACAAGATGATCTAAAAATCAAAGAAATGAATGGGTGTAGACTCAATCAACAAATATCGATAAAAGATTCATTATATTGATCAATTGGAGGATTTTCCAATAGCGAAACAATCCGGGTTTTATTTCAGTTATGCATTAACCCTTAAAGGGGGCATACCTTATCCAATGAGAGAACCCAAGGACCCAACCAAGCTGGTCTATTGTTAAAAATAATCCATAAACCAGATCCAAACACAAGAAGGGAGCCACCATAAAGGGGTCCCGAAACATATCTCAGAGGAGACTACTAACCGGTCCTTCTACCCAGCTTACGGACCAAACATAAACCCAAAACACAGTTCAAACAAAAGGGGTTCTTGGACTCAAAACATCCCACAAAATCAACATTTTCCAAAAACACATAATATAATCCATCCCAAAAAATTCATCAGGACGTCATGTTTTTCTTTAAAAACATTTCTTGAAAACAAACGGTTTAGCAGTTAGCGTATCCACCAATGGTACCGCAAGGGCCTTACACATACATGTTTTTGTGCCACACCGGGCACCCTCCTCATATCCATCCCAAAACTCATCTAGTTATTTCATAAACCATCCATCATCCCATATAACCTCATGTATGTGCTTGCTCATAGAAATACCAAAGGTAATAACAAAAAAAATCTTTCCACTTTTCAAAACCAAAACAGTCAACCAACACATCCTTTTTCTCAAAAATGCTAATCAAAATATCAAAATCCCAATTCAAATCTTAAAAAACTTTTCATAAAGACACAAACATTTTGAAAATAACTCACTTTAATGATATTCACATCAATTTCAAAACATCTCATCCCATTAAAACACCCATTGATTGCTTAGAAAACTCTATTTGAAACACTTTTCAAAACCAACTTCAATATAGTTCCTGCTTTCAAAAGATGTGTAAGAAAACAATTTTACATTTCAAAACAATTCTGAAAATTTAGTTCCACAGTTTCATTTATCAAACCATTCCATATTTATTTAAAAATAATTTCACAAAAACATTACGCTTCTTAAAACCAAAGTGCCAAGATTTCAAAACTAAAGCACAAAACAATACGAGAGGAAACTAGTTTCAGTGGGTGACTTGGGCATGTGGTTGGCATCCATATTCTAATAACTTCACTATCATAGAGAGTGTTATGGGGAATATCCTTGGCTCCACATGTCTTTCTAGGCCCTATGAGCTCACTAAGACCATTAACCCAACTCTCTTTTCATTTCCCCTAATCATCATCGAACCAAGAAAACCAAAGGACTTAGATAAATCCTGACTTCTCCTAGAAACATGAATCCCATCATGAGGTGTGGTGATTAGGAACACTACAAAAAACTAGAATTATAACTCCGAACAATCCTAAATCCAGATTATCCTGACTCTTCCCCAGACAATAAGACGCAAAGAGTTTACCTGAACCTCCTTTGATACCATTTTGTCACGAACCGAATCTGGTTTCCATCAAAACAGGCACTTGATCTAGCCCGAAACAAGGCCCGAAGGGTGTTCCCAATACCCAAGGTCTGGCACAAGTTCCTGGGTATCATAAAACAAAAATTGGAAATGATTTATCCAAGTTTATAAACATAAAACAACAAAAGAATCCATTAAAACAAATCAGGATTTTTCAATCCAAACAATATTTTACAAAAAATCATAACTGAATTACATATTTTCAAAAACTCAAAAAGACTATAAAAAGGTAAAAAACAAAAGGGAACATCTTAAGAACCCTCATGGCAAGGGGCACCACCCTCAAGCAATCTCCACAAGACTTCACCACCAAGGACCTTCTAGAAACCCGAACCACTAGAACTGAAAACTGTACCCAACCTACGACAACAAAAATAACGAAGTCTATTTACACACAAGGGTGTAAGTATGGTGTGAAAAAAATTACAATATGATACCACCACTAATAGATTCCATGTTATAAACATTTAAAGACGAATAGCTTGCAATTTTTCAACAACATGGAATGCTAGTTACAATTTCTAAAAGATGCAACATGAAATAAAAACAGTTTTTAGGTGGGCGAATTTAAAGAAGAAACACTTTTAAAATAAATACCAAAGCTACTTAATTTTCCAGACACTCATACCATATGTCGACGGTAAGCAAAAAATATCTTGTGAGCACAAGCAATGGAAAATAACCCCTAGGCACTAGCTAGCTATGGGTCCCAGGTACCTTGTATCTCAATGAGAGTAACCATCACAAATATATGTTCTCGTGCACAAGCCACTAGTAGGGAACGTAACCATAACCTAGTGGTCCCAAATAATCATCATCGTATTTTAGTTAGAGTTGTATGTGTCAATCTCTCTAAGTGAATCTGAGGCCAAACCCCACGGATTCACTAGCATACTAGTACACATCCACCCACCTAGATACCAGGGTTTTCCTTTTGTGCTCAAACAAGTTCAAAAAGTCAATGAATATACTTTTCACATGAAAATATCATTTCCATATCATAAATTCACCAAATATCCCACATGTATACAACACAACTCACAAAAGTCCACTTTTCATTCAAATTGATTTTGAAATCCGACTCACACCAAAATACCCCACAACACTTTCCACATTTCATTAACACTTCCACAAATCCATTAAACAATTTTATAAAACGATTCAAATATATTAAAACACTAATAACAGTCCACTCAATTGTTACATAATACCCTTTTTAGATTCAAAATAATTTTATCATGAAACTTACACGAAACAGCCCACAAACAAGTTTCGCTCCAATATCACAATTTAATAAAACATTTCAGAAATTTACAAAACATTCTAAAACTGTTTGACATCTTAAAACATCACTTCACCTTTCAAAACCCCATAATAGGTGAACAAATATACCAAACATTACAGATGCACCCTTTTCCTACTTTTTTAACCAACTAATACATTTACAATTTTCATAAAAAGAACCCAGGTGGTGTAAATATGTATTGCACACAAAAATTATTTCAAAACCCCCATTTAAGACCAAAAACCATACCAATTCCTATCCCAAACAGAATTGGAATCCATAGAGTCATTTATAAAACCACTTTCAATTTTTATAAAATCACCTTGAATAATACTACAAAAGTACAAATGAAAACACACATTTTTATAAAATGATCTCAAGAAGTATAACAATGTTTTAAACATAAAACCTCTTAAAAGCCCCTCTTTTTAGGCCCACATGACACCATTATATTAAATAACCGTAATTGTTAGGCCAAACAAGATTTAGTAAACCAATTCCATGTGTTATAAAATACACCCAAATAATACCCCACGAGTAACACATGACGACACCAAATTTTAAGATAACATGAAACTCTAAAATTAAACACTTAAGAAAATCAATAATAAATAGTTTTCTCACAACACCCAACATATGAGTAATATGAAAAATTAGTAAATACAGCAAGCTAACTCATCAATAATTTTTTACACATGGAACCACCTACTGAAAGTTTCGAATCCCTCAAAACTTTGGGCGAAGCATCAACCGCACCACCACCGCATCACAAGGAAGATAAATCCATCCCTAGACCAAAGTATTTAACCAAAAATACACTAAATCAATCCATACTTTTTAACCCTAACTTCTAGAAATTTTAGAACATAATGAAATAGGGAGGAAACCCTAAGGAGAAGGAAAAAATGAAGAGAGAAACACTTACTCAAAACAATCTTGAATAAAATGACCCAACATCCACTAGTATCTGATTTTGAAAACATCCAACAATTAAAGGGAGGTTCTAAAAAGTATTAGGAGATCATGTAAGAATTTTAATGGGGGAAAAAGAGTAAAAATAGAAGGAGTTATGAAAGGATCAATTTACCTCTCAAAATCTGGGCGATTTATGAAATCCAGAGAATATTCGACAAATGTCGCGACTCTATTCAGCTCCAAATTGGGGGCAGAGAGAATGGGTGTGCGCCTTATGTACGTGGGCTCGGGTGAGAGTTGGAATCACCAAAAAAACGTAAATATTGAAGGAGATATTAAATATTTTAAATTTATTTTTAATGTAGAAAATGAGCTTTTCGGCAGGCCTAATCCCTTAAATAAAAAATCTTATCCACCATGATTATGGATTCATAAATGGTAAAAATTAATATGGTGGTGTTAATATATCAGTGGATGACAATTAGGAATTGTAATGGATGAACAATGTTGAAAAATGAAGTAGTTATAAAGGAATCAAAATTTATTTTTAAATCTGGAATTTGGCTCACAGTTTGGCCCAATTCATCAAAACTCACTCATTCCTCCATAAAAGTTTGGGAAACCACAAAAACAAAGAATTAATAGAAATTAAATGGAATTTAACTATAAAATAATTTATGTATGTGATAGTCAGTTTAGGAAAATCTTAAAATATTATTTTATAATAAAATAATTTTCGGTTTATAATGGCTCTAAAATGATTTATTTCGAGGATAAGGTGGGGATGGGTTTCAAACCTCTCAACCAATAGGTTTTATACAAGTTTAGGTCACCATATTAACCTTTTATTTTAGATTTAACTCTTAGTTTAATAGTTTTACATTTACCATATCTCTTTGTATTTTTATATTATATGGTTAATAAACAGACTATAACTAGCCAAGAGAACCCCAAGTGGTTCATTATTAATATATATAACCTTATCTATGTCCATTGGATGAACCATATATTTTTAGAATATTATATCAATTAATAATAATATATTTGTTTTAAGAGCTTAATTGTGTCAATTTTGACACTATTTAGTATTTGGTTTTGGTGAAAATCATAACAGCATGATTACTTCAAAAAAATTATTTAATCAATACCAACATGTCTTATTAACCTAGAAAATTAGTGTAATTCAATTAAAGTCCCAAATTACATTTATTTTCATATTTATAATATCAATTATTAAAATATTTCATTAATAAGGTAATTACTGCATCATCGTTGTGTCAAAAATAAATTAAATCATTTATTGTATAAAAATTATAAATAAAATACCATTATGTAGGAAATATTTTTAGCTTTCTAATTAATATTTATTTTCTAATTTATATTGTGTGTAGCCCTATATTAAAAAAGTTTTAGTTATTAAACTTTGAATTTAACACTTTTAACTCTTATTTAAATAAATTAATAATAAATGTCATTATCTATTCCAAGTGGACCAAAGATGATCATTTTTTATTACAAAGGTTGTTTTTAGTCAAATTATTCTTATCCAATAGAATTAAGAAATGTGTAATGGTAATTATGATATCTTTTTTACCCTTAATTACACTATTTACTTTTAATCGTGGTAAATACAAGTCAAAAGTTACTATTCACCAAAAATTATTTTCATCTTATTGAACAAAATTTTACTTACTAATATTAACCGTTTCTCTTGGATTTTTTAAATTCAAATTGTTGATTCTGTAAAATTATGTTTCTTGCAAATTTGAAAATGCTCCTAGGAGGTGGGTAAAAGACGGTAAAAAGTTCGATAAAATTTTATATATCTAAAATTATTATAAAATGATTCCAATGAATTACGTAGAACATATATAGGTTTTATGTATCTTTTTTGATATAAAATATATTAAAATAAAATAACTAATTATTTAAATAAACATTCAGTTATAAATAATAACACAGTGTTTTTCACTATTCGTCAAAATTTGAAAGTTTTCAAAAAATACCAAAAATTCACCCTAAGCAAATTTTGATATTAAAAAACCAAAAATGAAGTCCATTTTGAAAAATAAAATTTATAATATTTCAAAAAGAGGGTATTAATATCCATAACAGCTTGTGTGATTGTTCGTGGTGTGTTAAAACTCAATGTTTCATACAACGCAAGCTACTGCATTTTTGAAAGGGAAACGTACCATGGAAGTTTGGGGTGTTACATTCACTCCTCCTTAAAATAATATCATCCTTGAAATTTCTAGAATATTACTACATAAAACTATTCACGTGCTTCTTCATCGTAAGTTACTCAGGTTCCGAAGTTGCCTCTTTCATCTTATGATTTCTCCATAGAACATTCATCTGATGAATCTTTTGGTTTCTCAACACTTGTTCTCTGGTATCAAGAATTCTGATAGGATCTTCACAATAAGAGAGATCGGTTTCCAGTTCTAATTCTTCATATGTTAGTATATTTATTAGTTCAGGAATGTATGTTCTCAACAGTGTTATGTGGAACACATCCTGAACATTGGAGAGACTTGGAGGCATTACTAATCGATAAGCTACAACTCCAATTCCTTCTAGAATTTTGAAATTCTGATCTACATGGGACTCAATTTACTATTCTTACCGAATCATATAACACCCTTCCATGGAGATACCTTCAAAAAAAACATGATTTCCTACTTGAAATTCCAAATCCTTCCTCTGATTATCTATATGGCTCTTTTGTCTACTTTGGGATACTTTTATGTGGGTTCGGATAACCTTCACCTTTTTCATTGTTTCCTCAACAAGTTCTGGGCCTATGTCTTTTATTTCACCAACATCATCCCAACATGTTGGTGTGCGACATCTCATTCCATATAACACTTCATATGGTGCCATTTAAATACTTGGATGGAAGCTATTGTTATAGGAAAATTTACCAGAGGTAAATATTGATCCAACATACCTTGAAAGCCAAGTGGGAAAGATCTCAACATTTCTTCAAAGTTTTGAATAGTCTATTCTGATTGTCCATCAGTTTGAGGGTGGTAGGTAGTGCTCAAATGAAGTTTAGTATCCAGGGCCTTCTAAAGACTTATCCAGAATCTTGATATAAAACAAGGATTATAATCTGAATCAATTGATACAGGTACTCCATGATGTCTTACAACTTTATTAATATATAGTCTTTCCATACGTTTAAGTGATATATCTTCTCTTATACCAAGAAAATGTGCAGATATTGTAAGATAATCCACAATGACCTATATTGCATCATTCCTTCTAAGAGTTTTTGATAGCCCCATGATAAAGTCTATCATAATATTATGCCATTTCCACTCAGGTATGGGGAGAGGCTGCATGAATCCTCTATGATATTTCATTCCAACTTTCACTTTTTGAAAAACCATTCATCTTGACAAGAAATCAGCAATCTCCCTCTTCATGTAGTCCCACCAAAAATAGTCCATCAAATCTCTATACATCTTGGTGATCCTAGGGTTTATAGATAAATTGGAGATATGAGAATCATCCAAAAATTCCCTTTTTATATCAGGTATGTTAGGAACAAAAATTCTCTTCCCAAATTTCAAAATTCCATCTTCATATATGAAGTCACTCAATCTCCCATCATTCACAGCTTTAATATTCTTTTCAAACTCTTCATTGTTAGTCTAAGAACTCATTACCTTTTCTAGTAAAGATGGTTTGGAAACCATTTGAAGAAGTATTGATGTTTCTCCTTCCATGGTTATTTCAATATCCATATTTACTAGATCTATAAAAATAGGACCCCTTTCAACTCTTATCTTGTTCAAAACTCTATGATGCTTTCTACATAGCTTTTAGAGTATACCAAGTTATCATCAATAAATACCTCTACAAAGTCATCAACATATTCTTTGAAAACTCTATTCATTAGATACATGAAGACATAGGGTGCATTAGTCAATACAAAAGGCATTACTGTAAACTCATAATGCCTTTACCTGGTTCGAAATTTTGTCTTTAGAATGTCTTCCATCTTCACGCACAACTGATGGTATCTAGATTGATGGTCAATCATTGAAAAATATTTATCTCCATAAATTAGAAAAAATAAATCATCAATGTGAGGTAGGAGATACTTGTTATTTATTGTTATAGAATTGATCTCCCTATATTCAATTCAAATCCTCAGAGATCCATCTTTCTTCTTAACAAAAAGGACAGGGGCTCCCCGTGGAGAAACACCGGAGAAAATAAATCCCTTATTACTAAATTCTTGTAGTTGTTTCTTTAGTTCCACTAATTACACATTCACCATTCAGTATGGGGTCTTAGATATGGGCCTTGAACCAAGAATTAAGTCAATGGAAAACTACATTTCTCGTACTGGAGGATATCCAGGTAAATGCACTAGAAACACTTCAACATATTCATTCCCAATATGTACGTCCTCTTTTCGAACATTATTTTACTCACCCAAAGTTATTTCATTATCTTAATCCCCAATTATTGAATTTAGTATTTCAACTAGGGGTGGATCTTGATAAGAATCAAGTGGTGACATTTATGCTCTAAAGATAAGGTCCTCTTTATCATCATCGAAAATTGTAACCTCCTCCTTAATACAATAAATTTTTGCATCATGATATGAAATCATATCAATTCTAAGGATTATATCAAAATAAATCATGGGTATGATGATGAGATCAGCAGATAAAGAACATTTATATTCCCTAATGGGAGCTGATTCACAAAACTTTTTGTGATGATACTTCCCTTATCTATTTTTATTGACAACTCCCTAGTTATGTTGAATTGAAAATATCTAATTTTCATAGAAAAATGGGTAGATATGAAACAATTTGATTATCCAAAATCAAATAAAGAATTGGATAAACATGAAGAAACCATTAAATTACATGACACCACCTCTTTCAGAGCTTCAACCTCAGTAGCAGTGATCGCATAATCTTGGCCTTTCTCCCTTATCCTTTTCTGAGGTAAGTTCCCTTGGAGACTAGGAAATTCATTTGAATATTTCCCATTTTCTCTACAATTGTAGCATTCAACATTGAAAGCCTCTTTCTTCCCCTTTCAATCCTGATCTTGGTGGCCTTTTTCACCACACATGTAACAAAATCCCATTCCCTTCAAGAAAGTACTGGGGTGTTTCTTCCCACATTTACCGTAGGATGGATATTCAACTTTTCCCTTCTTCCTCTATTCCATGTTCGATACTTCTTCATCTTCCTTTGTGTTTTGCATTAATTACCACCATTGATCTGCATCTCCCATTAGGAGATAAACTGCCTCGATAACTTTTTCCCTTTCTCTACTACCCAAAGAATGAAAATTTTCCTCTAAGTAATTTATCCATTTCTTAACTACTAATGGAGGTTTACTCCCATTGAATGTAGGTGGTTGTTAGCTCATGATGTTCTCCAACATTGATCCTCCACGTTGTGGATCAGGGTGCTCCATACGGGTAAGGTTATTATTCATAACCTGAGTGAGTTGTCCCAGTATGGTGAAAAGCTGATCAGCACCAGTTGCATCACCAGCTCCAATATAATTATCTTGAGTATAAGGGAAATAATTACATGGATTACATGAATTCAAATGATTTACATTCCTTCCACTAGGCACCATTTCTAAATAATGGCATACAATAGATTAGTTTATGAATCACAATACATAATTCCAAACCTGTAAAACACTTAACATTAATTGAAAAGTTTATGGATATAATCCATAATCATAAAAAAAATTTCATTGAGGAGGTATATACTCATAAATAATTTATAATGGTTTGTAAAGAAAATTTAAATTATCCGTAGCATATCTCCTAGGAGTTTCGTAACCAAGAGTATTGCAAGGCCCGTTGTCGTGCACCAGTTCTCGTTTGAGTCTAGCTCAAAGTGGTGTTTTCAAGTTTTACGCCTTTAGTACATCTGTGCTAGAGCCACCTCTACCTGCTCATATCCATATAGGGATGTATTTCATGGAAATCTCAAAAAATATTTACATTACCAAAATTCAAGTATGTTCTTCAATACTAATCCTCAAAGTCTATCTTAGGGTTGTGTTCTCTAATCAGAGCTTTTCTAAATCTATATTCCATGGTTTGTACTAAACTTTCTCTGATACAAACTGTAATTCCCTGACCCCAGTTACCTAGAGTTGTTGCATTATTATATAACATTGTCATGATACATGGAATCATGTCCCAAAATACCGATCATTTTAGTAGCCTAGGATGTACTAGATACATTCATAAGTTTTACATTATATTATGAAATAAAAAAATCAACAAACATTTTCCCCCTTTTTAATACACATATATCCATATCATATCCCTACATGTCAACCATAAAATACTTCTTCACATCCTTGGAGAAATAAAACATAGAATTGGGTGATCTCAGAAGCTCAGTATGGATAACAATATAGCGCAAACTTCCATAAATAAGCATAAACATTTAAAGAAATGTATAAGACTAAAACAAAATCCCTTCAAACATAAACATCAGTATAGTATGACAAAGTTAAAATCAAATAATGTCATTTAATTATTCACATGGATATTCTACTACTCAAATAATCACATGCAATATCAATAGCAACTTTCATAATTATGGAATGTATAATGCTAAACTTCATAACCACATAGTCAAGGCCTTGTGCTAAGACTACAAACAAGATTTTGTCCAAGCCTTTTTCTAAGAAACTAGTTTTTCTAATGAGACATACCGATTAATTGAGGAGTTATAGCGGGCTTCACCCGTCACTTACTATGTCCAATGCATTCCTCATATGAAAAGTTTTAAACAAAACAGAAACATTCATGTTAAAACTATCGTACGAAATGTCAATAATTTATCCATAATCAATGAATGGTGTAAAAATAACACATCCATAGTCAAACATATCACAAAACCTTCAATAGCATATGGAATATTTTTATCATAATAATTCAACTTCAAACATGTTTAAAATCCATTAAAGGATGTTGACATAGATTAAATGAAAACTATTTGAAATAAATACCTATTTTTATTTTGAAATCATTTAAAATCCACATAATTATAAAATAAAAAATTTATTTTGAAAATAATATTACAAGCTTGTATGGGAAACTTGGAAGATGATATAATGGTAGAAAATTGGCACACCCTACGTATAAGTTAAAAAACATTCTTACCTTAATTTTTTCAAAAATGTCATAATGTACCTTATATAGAAAATGAAAAAAAGATTCCTTTCAATCCATGTTATGAAAATTAAAACAAGGGTATAAATGACATTATCCCACAATCTAGTAAATATTAAAAATGTTTTGAAATAAATTTTTAAGAAACATGGATGTGGATGATAAAGTGGTCTAAGTAGATACTTACGTATTAACAACCTCAGATAAGTAAAGATATTGTAGAATTAACCCTTATGTTGTAATTTTCCTTGGTCAAGGCTATGTTAAACTCTTGTATAATAATTAAATCATTGTTATTAAATTATAAAATAACTATATACATAAATAAGATATCATATATGACCCCCTAATATTTTTTTGTTAATAATATTTTAGTAGTATCATCGTTTCGGGTGTTAACTGATCTGTTTTCCTTTATATGCTCGGTTACGTAAGACATATATGTTATGGATATGATGTATTTCCTTCATATAAATAATTATATTATATTCATAGACATTATTTTCAATCAAAAAAAGTATATTATTCTTGAATGATTATGATGCGTAATGGATCTCATTGTGTTCGTGGACACGGTAATCCGTACGTACGCACGAGCGACAATATCATTATATTGATGGTGAAATTGTATGTAATTGGATGGTATATCATATATAAAGAATAAATAAAATTTTATATTTATTATTTACATCAGTTATACTCATTATTATACTCATACAAATAATGAAGTCTTTGAATAACAAACTACTCCACGACATGGATTTGCTAAGTCGTACGTACGCACGTATGGTGACATTGTCATTTATAGGATGGGTAGAATAAAAAATATGGTTTACCATATTTTTAATAACATAAAAGTTTTTAGAAGGTACCAGATTTATTATTTTGGTATAGAAACAACAAATAAATAGGAAGTGGAAGAAGAAAAGAACTTGAAAGAGGGTAGTGAAATTATTTCCGCTTCTTCGAGTTTTTCTTGTTGAGTAGATCAAAAGGGATCCTTAGGCTAGCTTTTAGATCCATGTAAGAACTCTAGGTTGACGTGAAGGAAGTTGGGAAAATATTTGGGAGGGGTTTTCCAATCCAAAAAGTTTTGAGGTGTGAAATTAAGATAATGGTAAGTACCCTTTTATAAGAGAGATGCGGGTCACTTTATAAAAAGCATGAAATATTATTTTATAATAAAGTCATTTTGGATTTATAATGGCACAAAAATGATTTATTTTGAGGCTATCATGGGGATGGGTCTAAAAAATTTCAACTAATATGTTTTATACATGTTTATGTCCCCATATAAACCTTATCTTTTAGATTTAACTCTTAGTTAAATAGTTTGACATTTACCATGTCTCTTTTAATTTTTATATTATGTGGTTAATAAACATACTATAACAAGCCAAGAGAACCCCAAGTGGTCATTATTAATATATATAACCTTATATATTACTTTTGGATGATCTTTAGATTTCGAGGAATATTATATCAATTAATAATATACATTTGTTTTAAAAACTCAATTATGTCAATTTTGACACTATTTAGTATTTCGTTTTTGTGAAAGTCATAAAAACATGATTACATCAAAAAAAAATTTATTTAATCAATAATAACATGTCATATTAACCTATAAAATTATTTTAATTCATCAAAAGCCTAAAATTACATTTATTTGGATATTTATAATATCAAATAGTTTAATATTTCATTAATAAGGTAATTACTGCATCATTATTGTGTTATAAATAAATTAAAGTATTTAATGTCTAAAATTTATAAATAAAATTCCATTATGTAGGAAATAATTTTATCTTTCTAATGAATATTTATTGTTGAATTTATATTGTGTGTAACCCTGTATTAAAAATGGTTTAGTTATTAAACTTTGAATTTAACACTTTTAACTCTTCTATAAATAAAATAATAATAAATGTCCTTATCTAATCCAAGTGGAAAAAATATGATCATATTTTATTTATAAATTTGTTTTTGGTCGAATTAAACTTATTAAATAAAATTAGGACATGTGTTATGATAATTATGATATCATTTTTACCCTTAATTACCCTATTTACTTCTAACTGTGGTAAATAAAAGTCAAAAGTTACTATTCAAAAAAATTATTTTCATCTTATTGAACAAAATTTTACTTACTAATATTAACCATGTCTCTCAGAATATTGAAATTCAACTCACATAAGTTGTAAAATTATGTTTTATGAAAATTTTCAAATGATCCATGGAGGTGGGAAAAAGGCGGTAAAAAGATCGAATAAATTTCATATATCTAATTTTATAATATAATGACTCCAATGAATTATGTTGAATATATATAGGTATTATGTATCTATTTTTACCTAAAATAAATTAAAATAAAATGACTGATTATTTAAATAAATAGTCGTGTTTAAACAATAACGCAGTGTTTTTCACTATTCTTCAAAAATTGAATGTTTTCAGCAAAATTCCAAAAATTCACCATAAGATAATTTTGATATTCCGAATCAAAAAATGAAGTCCATTTTGAAATATAATTTTTATAATATTTCAAATATTGGGTATTACTATACATAACGACTTGTTAGATTCGTCGTGGTGTGTTAAAACTCCAAGTTGCGTACAACGCATGCTACTGCATTATTGAAAGGGAAACGTACTGTGGAAGCTTTGGGTGTAATAGATCATATTTAGCCACTACTATGAATCTTGAGTATAATTCATTCCATTAATGGATGGTGGTTTCTCCCACAGGAACTCATGAGATCGATCTATCTCTCCTCCAGCTTCTGCCCATACCTCAACAACAGCATTCTAAAATTTTGGTACAACCATATCAATAACATAGACAAATGTACAATAGTATCAATGAGATTTTGATCTATAGGTGGGTTACCTTTAGGATAATCCACTTCACTTTCCTAATGAACTCATGGAAAATGTCTCAGAGGCATACGTCTCTTCACTGAAGCATATGAACAATCAGAAAATAGAACAAAAATCAACTCTAACTAGAAAACACATAAGCAAATATGAGAATTTTAAAACCAAAACCAATATCAGAGACACACATCCCAACATCCCTTGTAATATTGAGTCTCTTTATGACAAGATCTGGTTAGGAACATATCACAAAAGACCTCTCAAGACATGAAAATCATATCTCTAGTCTAATTGATGTCCCAAGACATGGACTGTTGAATACAAATCTCCTCTAATACAAAATTTTAAATAACCATCCCATGATTCTCACAAAACATCCACCCAACCCATTTTGATAAATACATTAAGGGATTTCTTGATCCTCATGGGCTAGAGAAAAGAACTTGGCCCTCAAACAACAAAATAGAGTGAACAATTTTTCCCAACTGAAACAACCAAATGACACATATGTACAAAACAAAAAGGGACTACATAAGATGAAAATTATATATATATTCCAATACTTTAAGAAAATAGAATAATTAGACCAAAATGATTGCATAAAAACTACAAAGGATGCGTAAAACTATAAAGGAACCAATCCAAACACAAACTTAAAATGATGGTATGGCTAAACTACCACTATCTCACCACCAGCAAGCCAACCAACTAACATGAACCTCATCGCCTCAACTTGATTCCTTACCTTTCCCTGCACTATAAGAAAAATAATATTTGTTCCCCACCAGAGAGGTTCATAAGGTGGGAGCTAACAAGATCAGTGGGATCACACTCTGGTTCTTCCTAACAAGATACAATATATGAATTATTTTATGCTAATTTTAAGTAAAAACAAGGCATGATAAGCAGTGAAGAAGTTTTATAATAAAAATGGTAAAAATTTCCCATTTTACATAGTTATAAACAAATGAAAGTATGTCAATTACAATGTATATTTTCCATATCATTTTACACTACTACTAACATTAATATTAAGGATAACTCAAAAATCCATGAAATTTAAAACACAATAAAAACTATCAGAACTCTAAAGAATACTGATGGTCTATGCCGTATACTACTTTTACCACAATAATCAAGTGCACATACTCGTTCCAAGATCAACAGGTTTAGGAATCATAAGAGTACCCCATGATTAAAACCCCCAACAATGTCAATATTAGTCCCCTTGAACAACCTGTCTAAGAAAAAGAGGAAATCCCCAAGACAAACCTCTATGGTAATCACAAAAAAGTAGATGATGTCCCCATGATAAACCTTCCACCATAGTATTTAAGGTATCCCATGTTCTATTTTTTCACATTTAATTTAATTTTTTCCAAAACAATTCAAAAAAATCCATTACAATGCTTTGAAAATATCCATTTTCTCTCCATTTATCAATAACGAGGGAAAATAATTTTTTATTCAAAACCATTTTCAACAAAACAAATCATACTAATTTCAATATAAAAAATAATTTATAAATTAAAAAAAATAATTTTCATCAACATAGGCTATACAAAAAACCACATACCTTAAAACATGGTCCACACACACCCGCAACGGAAACCAAAATCAATGAAACCCAATAATTTCAACGAAGGCCCTAGAATCAAATCCACATAAATATTGATTCAATTTAAATGACAAGAGGTTGGATGAAGAGAAGAAACCTAATAAACTCAATGAAAAATTCCTATCGTAACATAACTAAGGAATAAAAAGGCCCCTAGAAAAATATTGAACAATAGATCTAGGAGAAACCAAGAATATATCACTATCATAAACCAACAGATCCAAAAATCCAAACAACAAAGGTACCGCAATAATGAAATCATTAGAATTTTTTCTTTCCTAGATAGATTAACCATATCCATAACATAGATCCACTGCCGAACAAATCAATATAGAAGGTGCAGTGTCTCTGGGAAATTCCTAAGAGAGACCCTGTGATGAGGGTGAAGGAGTCTAGAAAGAAAAAATAAATTAAAAATTCCAAGAATGTGTTTTGAAACTGTACATAGGTTGTTTCATGGCACAGAACATCCATTCATGCTGTTAAGTCCACAAGAGATAAGTACACCAAAAAAACCCATCGCCTTAGATTAAAATCTATTATTTAAAACATTCCTGAAGTGAATCCACCATTCACGATGTGTAATATTTTGAAATGTGAATCCCCTTTCATGGATAGTCCCAAAATAAATTACATGGTGTGTAACCTAGTTTCACGAAGTGAAGTCTTCTTGTATCCTAAAATGGTTGGTTATCGTTGAATGTTCAACAAATTTATTACTTTATGATTAAAAATATCCTATAAATTCCATATGGGCCCTATCCAGACATAAAAATAATGAAAAATACTATAGAGTTAATTGTGTACCTGATAGATAGGTAAAAGGATGTTACTCTATACTTCCCAAACACATGGACAAGGTATGACTATCTGATCGAGGATTCATGGTATGTTGGTAAATTTTGATTATTGAATGACCCATTATGCTTAAAAGTGTTTGTAAACACTTGTGTCTTGTCTTAAAGTCCTAGTGTGACTGGAGTTTGTTCAGTAGATTCTTAACCATTGAGAATATAATAAATGAAATTTTTACCTGATAGTTGTTGGAATGTAATATGTATACAATTTTTGTATCACCTTGTTAATTTATTATTCCTTGTTTACTCCACACACTATTGTATAGACTATATATTTCATTTTACGTCACTTTTGGTTTAATCTTGAGTTGTAATCACACCCTTCTCAGGCTTCCATGGCACATGGGTACCCAAGAATAAGCTACTACTTTCTATAACAGGTTTAGGATATCTTCTTGTTGGTTGGTTTATTCTTGTACTATTTGGTTGGATCATGGGATTTTAAGACCGGGGTGGATATTGGGTCTGTGTTCAGGATATTCTAGTAGTTTTAGTTTGTAAATTGTTTTGTAAGATATGATAGAATGTTGTGTAACCATCATATTTTCTGAACAAGGGCTATTAGTTGTTGATAGCAGTTATCATGTGTTATCCTTTATTTTTCAAACAATCTAATTAATCAGTTGATGTTAATTTTTTGTTTCTTTACTCTAATAAAAGGGTATAGTCTCCCCATGTTTGTTGTTATACCAGTGCTACATGTCAGAAACCTCTGGCATACAGAGAGTTGGACATGAGGTCCAGTGATGACCTGACGTGGGGAACCCTTTCAGTGTCTACTAGACTAGGAGAGTTATAATAAGTTTTAATTTTCATACCCCTTTTTATATTATAATATCCTAACACTAATGGTGTTTATGTGTCATGAATATTCCCCTTATATGTATTTTTTACTATTTGGGTGATTGGAATCATTGTAAAAATCAATTAGTTTCTAAATCCCTACTTTTATGATACAATATGAAGCATTCTATTAGAACATATATTTTCCATCTATGTCAAAAATCCTTCTATGATTCCACTATTACACTAGGGTAATGTTTTTCTTAAAATAAACCACCTTATTTCAATATATGTCTTATGACCATGATAGTATAATTTTTTACATAGCTATATACTCATTCCTCTATATAGTGTGAAATTATATTTTTAACTATTTCATAATGGATTATGGTCATATAGAAAAATAGGTATTCTATTTTTTTAAAAAAAATCAAGCAGCAAGGCTTGAAGTAAAAAGGAAACAAAGATTACAAAAGTCTGAAGCAAGGAGTTTTACATTTGTATCTATAAAGGATTGGGAGCAACTCACTGGGAGTAAGGTAATGGTAAGTGCAAGTGTCTTCCGAAGCTCCCATGTTTGCAAGGCAGTCAGTAAGTTGATTAGCTTCCCGATAGACATGTGTGATAATATAATGCATTAAAGCAAGCGTTTTGAGGCACTTAATCCATTTCAAAGTAAGTTTCCAAGCCAAATGAATTTGACCCATTTGAACCACTTGAACAACTGTGACAGTATCACTTTCAAACCAAATATTTGTCCAATTGTTTCTTTGAGAAAAATCAACTGCCTTGATGAGAGCCATCATTTCTGCTTCCAGAGCCGTCGCCATACCACACGTTCCATGACCCCCATACAGAAAGTCACCATCATTATTCCTGAAGACAAAACCGTAACCAGCAGGACCTAGATTACCTCTCGAGGCTCCATCCAAATTACACTTACTCCAGCCTGAATAATAGAGTTGTGACAATTTTCTGCATGTGAGATATTGGCTTGTTGAGCCGCCAACATAATTTGAGAGAGCAGTAATCTTCTATTAGGCTTAGCATTTGTGTGTTGGGACTTATTTCGACTCTTCAATATGACATAAACAACTTCAGCGCAAGCAAAAAGAAATAGAATACGCACCTGTTTGGATAAGTGGATCCTTGGGAGAAGTAACAACATATTGGCGATACTGTTAATATGTGGAGGATGAATTTCAAACCAGGCGAAGACAGTGTTCCATAGAGAAGCAGGTGTAATACATGACAAGAATTGGTGATTAAAATCATCCCAATGTTGATGACAGATATTGCATCGGGAACAAAGTGAAATCCCAACCCGCTGCAAATTGGTGTCCACCAGCAGTTTATTAAGATGAAGGCGCCAGAGGAGTGTAGCCCGAGATGGTAGCAGCCATTTCTGGTTGTAATTCACAGCTCCATTACTGATACCTTGAATGAGATTATTGTAGAAGAAATTACAGTTCATAATTCCATTAGAGCTCAGTTCCCAAATAAACATGTCATCTGCATCAATAAAATCATAGGAGGAGACCATCTTCACAATTTGAGATGGATGTTGGAAAGATTGATCAATCTGATTAAAAATCGTGACATTTTGATTTGCAGGTAGATCCTGAGTCTCAAAACTATTAACCAGTGGAGTACTTGTCCAGTTATCTGTCAAGAATTTTAGAGAAGAGTTTCTACTAACCAACTAGTGGGACTGCAATTTAATTTTCTGTAAAATCTTCTTAAGGCCTGGCCACACCGAGGATTGAATATAATTCAGGTTTCCTACAATCAGCAGTCTTAGAAGTTTAAATATAAGGAAATTTAGGGACTCAGATTTATCATTGATAAGGTGCCAAAGAAAATGAGCTTGAAGAGATTTATTGAAGATCTTGATGTTTTTAATTCCAAGGCCTCCCATGCTCTGTGGCAAGCAGCAAGTTTTCCATGGGGCTGTTAATATTTTCCTTTCCAGAATACTTCCACTCCACACAAAGTTCCTCATGAATGTGTTGACATTTTTAAGGATAGAGGCCGGCAAGTGGTACAACATGAAGGAGTAAACAAGCTTAGAGACAATGACATGATTGACCAGACATATTATTCCTGCCATTGAGAGTGCCTTACCTTTCCAGGTGGAGAGAGTTCTTCTGATTTTTTCAACAACATCAGTGAAATAATAAGCCTTGGGTTTTCCAAGAAACATTGGATCTCCAAGGTAAGTGAAGGGAAGAGACCCCTCCCTTATACCAAGTTCATGCACCATGCTTTGTTTTCTTGAAGCTGAGATATTTTTTCCAAAGAAAATGTATGTCTTCCCCCAACTGATTTCTTGAACAGAAGCTTTTTCATAATGCGTAATAGTTACCTTGATATTCTTAAGGTTCCTTCTATCCCCTTGGGTAAACATAATGATATCATCAGCAAAAAAGAGATGTGAGGGAGCAACAATACCTCATGCAACACAAATTGTTTTAATCTCTCCTTTGTTAACGCGGTCAAGAATAATTCGACTGAGATAATCCTCAGTAATTGCAAAAATAATAGCGGAAAAAGGATCTCCTTGCCCCACTCCTCTAGAACATTTAAAGTATCCTTCCAAATCCCCATTAATCAAAATAGAAATATGGGCAGAGCTGATCAGAACATGAAACCAATGTATGAATCTACTATGGAAGCCAAACCCCTGTATAATTCTTCCAATGAATCCCCAGTCCATAGTATCAAAGGCTTTTTTGATATCAAGATTAAGAGTAATGTTTCCACCTCTAGAGGTCTTTTGAAGGAGATTAGTACATTCAAAGGCAGTTATGAGGCAATATTTAATTCTCCTTCCTTTGATATAGCCAAACTGGTTCCATGAGACAATTATTTCAGAAATAGAAGCAAGGTGAATAGAAAGGATTTTTTTAATGATATTGTGGATAGTATTAAAGAGAGAAACAGGCCGGAACTGACCAATTTCACTTGAATTCTCAACCTTATGGATTAAAGCAATGAACATTGAGTCCTTGAGTGAAAGATCCCTCTGAAAAGAAATATCTAATCAATCTGCTAACATCTTCTTGTATAACTTCCCAATAGAATTGAAATAAATAATTAGTGAAACCATCCGGCCCTGGTGAGCTATCCTGTTTTAGACCAAAAACTGCCTCCTTGATTTCAATATCTATGGGAGTGGAGATAAGAAAATTATTCTCAACATCTGTGACTAGCTTTGGGATAATTCCATCAATTAAAGCTTCATTTCTTGGGGGGCCATTAAAAAGATTCAAATAAAAGGAGACAATGTGATTGGAGAGACCTCGTATGTCATCAATTATGGAATCCTTATCCTTCAGAAGAGAAAAAGGTATGTTGACTCTTTTAGCTCGCTGAAGAGAATTAAAAAATTTGGTATTTCTATCACCATCAGTGAGCCACTTAACTTTGAACAAATCTCTCTGAATGTTATCCCTGAGCATAATCAGTTTCTGGATATCTGAGGAAACAATCTTCTCCTGACTATTATTGTCAGGGAAGTTGTTAAGAGTAATTGATTATTTAATATGGTGTAATTTAGCTTCAAGGGAATCAATTTCTTGGTCAAGGAGTCTGAACTTATTCCTTCTCCAATACTTCATTTTCTGCTTAAGAACCCGAAGCTTAAAAACACAAGCAAGTGGATTGTGATTGTAGTCCTGCATGGCCCAAGTATCTCTAAAAATCTGGGAGCAATCTGAAAGGGTGGTCCATGCATTATTAAACCTAAAAAGAAGAGGTAATTTACCTTTTTCATCAGCAAGATTAACCAGAATAGGATGTTGATCTGAATTATATCGTGCAAGAGTAACACAGGAGATGGTTTTCCATCCTTCGAGCACATGAATGTTAACAAAAACACGATCAATTCTACTTGCTCTCATGCCATTCAGGTGCCCTCTATACCAAGTGTACTTAGCACCCAACAAATTAATTTCAGACAGATTAGAATCATCAATAAAATCTCTGAACTCTATGGTGGAAGTGGTACCTGTTACATACCTGACCTTTTCATCAGCATGAAGAATGGAATTAAAATCCCCTATAATGATCCAAGGGTCCATGATGGAATAGGAAATATTTTGAAGATTACTCCATAAATCCCTTCTGTTAATATAGTTATTGGAGGCATAAACCATTGAACATATAATTTTTCTTCTATAGTAGGTAAATCTGCATGTGAGGGCTTGTTCATGGTGAGAAACAATCAAAGGATTAACTACATTATTGTGAGCAAAGAGCCATAGTCTATCATAATTAGAATCTTGAATTGAACCAAACATTGAATAACCCCTTCCTTGAAGCATAAAATCATCATTGTGTTGTCTGGTCTTAGGCTCAGAAATTCCAAGAATGTCAGGTTTATACTTGCTTAAAAGAAGCCTAAGGGAACAACCTGTGCCAGGGTTGGCCACTCCCTGACAGTTCCTGAAGAGCTCCTTCATTTTAACTTACCATTGGGGTTAAAACCCCTTTTTTCCAATGCCACTGGTGTCTTAAGTTGTTCAGACTTCCTGAGATCTTCCTTCCTAGGGACTCTAGTGGTTGTTGCAGGCACAAAACTAGAGCAGTCCTTGCTGCCTCCTACATTCTTAGTTATAGGTTCCTCCTCAACGAAAGTGTGTTGATGTCCATGATTGTTACCAGCCTCTTATCTGGAACCATTGTCTTCATTCATATGTTGCGCAACATTTGAAGGAAGTGTGCTACTCTGCGTCATGTTAGAATGGAGTATGCTGTTTACAATATAATCCGAATTAATGTTCAACACCACATTAAGTTCTGAGTTAATCAAATTGAGAACATGCTCCTCCTGTTGAATTCCAAATACAAAGGTAAAGAAATCCTCTACATAGTTTTGAGGGTCTATCTCAAAAATTTTCTCCTCTTCTGGTATGCCTACTGATATTACATTAACAATACTATCATTTTGAGGATTATGATATTACTCCTCCTCAACAAGATCAGCCCAATTCCTGCTTGGTCCCACCGCTTTGTCACATGCAGTCTGTATTGAGGATCTGTTGTCAGTTTTTTTATCATACTTCACATTGGCAGTAGCCTTCCTCTAGGAACCTCTTTCCAAGAGTTATTTTTTGAAACTGGCTATACAATTTTTTGAACAATACGGCATTTCTCAATCATGTGCACCACCATTCTACAATGCTCACAATATTTAGGAAGGTTCTCAAATTCAAATATGACTTCAATAAGGTGACCATTGGCATCCAGTGTAACATGATCAGGAGGTGATGTTTCCATGTCAATTTCAATTAGGACCATGGAATAAAGTCCAAGATCTCCATTAATTTTTCTCGGATCAATCCTCAAAGGTGTTCCAATACCAGCGGCAAGATCATTAAGTAATTTAGGATGCCAATACATCCATGGAAGTCCATGAATTCTGGCCCAAACCTGTGCAATGGATTGCTTCTGCTTGTAGGGGTTAAAATTGGCATCCCACTCGGAGATTTGGAAGATCCCAGGCGTCAGATTAAGAGTTCCAAACTTCCATATTGCATTTAACTCATCTTGCTACTGAACAATTATGTGAAAGTATCCCTTTCCAAGGGGAATCAACCTCCAATTGGAGAAATTCCAACAAAAAGAGATACACGGTTTTAGATCTACAAAAGACCAAGGCTTGTTTCCTTTTTCATAAGAAATATGTCCAAGGACCGAGAACATACAAACCTCAAGTCGTTGTTTAATTGCTTCAGGGTCGGAAATCACAATGATGGTTACATCCCCAGACCGCTTTATAATCGGTGGCTTATTTTGAGTAGGCAAAATGGACTCAGTGCCTACAAGGACATCTGCGAAAGACAATGCATTACGGGGGAGAATAGCCAGAACTGAACGCTTTTTAGATTCACACTAACGAGTCGAGAACGATCTTTCCCATTCTGGATCAAACGCAGCCATTGAGGAGGAAAATTAGGTATTCTATTGAAATTGGGAAAGTAATGGAATTTTGTATAATTTTATTCTAATATGGATTATTATTATAAGGTTGACTAAGTATTATTTGAAAATCCACCTTTTTAACAAAATTATTTATTACGATGTTTTCTAATTATTTCACATGATAAAATGTATTCATATTATTGATGTCTATTTAAAGAAAACTAGGTAGATTATGTATTGAAATTCCATATCATTCATTATATTGATATATATTCTATATTCAATTACATGTTCCTTAGGGAATGGTATAAAAAGTATTTCTAAATATTATGGTTAATATATTTGAATAAACAAGTGAATTTTGGGGCCCAAAATGATATTTCATCTTGATGGATCTTCGAGTCTCGTGATGAAATAAAATATTTTTTTTGGTTCATAGCTCTCCCCATAATAGGATAGTGTTTATCAATAAGGCATCAACCATCTGTTTTTAATGTAGGACAACATAAATTTCATTATAATTAGATCAGTATTATTGATATATATGACTTCAAGTATTTTCAGGGATGACATGTGATATCTATTTCAAGATGATTAAATACTGAGCTAGAATATATATTCCTACCATAATAATTATTTTATATGTATCCCACGACATACTCAATTTTATGTTTTTTATTATAGATAATTTGACCTCAACCCCGATAGGTTTTAATTTCAACAAATTATTATTAAAAAGAGTATGAGTGAATTTTTTAGAAGGACACCATATTTTAATGAATTTGTGGGAGATATTGAATACCGATTATGGATCTAGTAATTTCATACATATTTTTGAAACATTCATTGTTTGGTATAAGGAATATGAGTATTTTTATGTTATATTTTTGTTAAAATATCTAATATACTAATGATAAAGAGATGATTTAGATAAAAAGAAAGAAATAATAATTTTTTATTTTTTAATTAATGAATTCCATGTTTAATATTTTAGAGCTCCTATCAAATTTTGGTAGTTAAATATGTGTTTATGGAACTAGATCATTGAGTGAGGGACCAGTGTGTCACAATTGGGATCAAATGAAATGTTTAGATTACTATAGAGTTTAAGAAGTTAGTTGAGGATAATTTAAGGGTGTATATGTTAAGGTCTATCACTATATCAAAGATATAGATAAACCTATTGGATGGTATAAGATTTAATTTTATATAAACAATTCACACCTTACTTGGGAATTATGATGAGATAACTTTATTGAAATTCAAAATAATAGGTGTGTGTGTGTATAATGACATGATGATGTTTTGATATAGTTCTGAGTATATCGTTTTCATGGAAATTACATAGTATGGAAACATTATTTTTGGTGAAGTTATGGTACATGTATGCATAGAGGTAATAACTATGGTATCCCAACATATTATTAAATAATAATTTAGATACATGGATCAAAATAGATGATCTGTTAATGTTTAGAAAATTTCCAAACAATATCATCCTTCCATTACAACATCTAATGCTCCATGGATCCATAGATACAAAAAACCTACATATTACCATTAACTCCAAACACCAACAAATCCATTGATAAGAAGACCACTTCCCGATATGACAAGAAAAAAATTAACGATTAAGAAAAAATTATGCCTCTGAGACTTTCTTGGGAGATTTTTTTGCTTTATTCATAGATTTCTCCTCATCCCACACATTCTATGTTTTCTTAGGAAAATGTACTGGAGTGATGTTGGGATGAACACAACCATGAACAATGGTTACTACAACAAAAAGCTTCCCATGCTCTTCTTCTTTCTTTACAGACAGTAATAAGTGTCTTAGCACTATATTGTTCTTCTTATTGTCACGAGTCGCATTCCCTATCAATTCAAGAACCTCAGTGTCTAGGTATTTGAGAAAGGTGTGGGAATGATCCTGGTAAGGGAATATGAAATTGTTATATTTAGCATCAAATCGTGAGGCGTAACAATATGAATATATGGTATGATATTATTACATGATCAAGGGAACATGGGGAAAATAATAAAAAAACATAATCCATAACATAAAAATGTGTCTACAAAATTTTAATAATACATTTACAATCATATCACCAAATTTTATAACCAATGATTCATAAATCATAATTAATTGATTATTCACTCTGGTATTGAAAAATATGTCATCTATACAGATTATATTATTTTCCCAATTCTTTGGAGTGCTATCAGGGTGAACCAATTATATGTCATAATTTCATTAAATCCACTTTGATCATAATAAATTATTTTTTTAATATGTTGTAGGAAATAATGTGCGGGTTTTATATAAAATAATTTGTTATGAAAGGGCTTAAAGGCTTGAAAAAAATTATTTTTTTAATAATAAGAATTGAATATCATTTTCCTGTATATAAATTCAATAATAAATTAATTAAAATAACCAATAGATGAATACCCATGTATAAGGAAACAATTTAGGCATTCACAATATAAAAATTTATCATTTAACAGGTTGAAATTTTAGATGTAAATTTGATAGCATGACAGTCATACAAAATGGATTTCGGAAAAGGGTGAAATGATAAAAAATAAAGGACACCCAATAAATAAACCAAATTTTTATGAAATGGTATGATTATAAAAGTAATAAATGATAGTGACATAAAATTTATAGGACACATGCAAAAAAGAGGATCTTGAATTGAAGGGAATGAAATGACAATTCCTTTTCCTAGATGAGTTGTTCCTAAAACATGAGTGTGCAGCCTTGGGGGTTTAAAAAGTAAATTTTCTATAATTTAAAACCAAACATCATTTTTCAATAGTTATTATTTCATTCAAATGTATATTTTCTATAAATTAATGATTTTAAAATAATTTTTAAATTTTTGACATTGTAATGTCAAATAGAGGGTTGGGAATTGTTACAAATATACTAAAGTACTAAATATTAATAAAATAACATATTTTCAATCATGTATTGTGGTAACTAAATTATTAAATCAATATGACATAGATATGAACTCATAGAACATACTGGAAACCCAAAAGTGTATTTTTCTATGTACGGAAAATAAGGCATTTTGGAAAATTATCAAACAATAAAACAACCATATTTTGGCATTCTAATTTCAAATATAATGACTTTTTATTCAGGAAAATTATCTAAATATTATATGTTTATATTTTAAATATAAATTACCTTATTTATTCATAAATAAAAATTTTAATGGCATAGTCCAATTTTTGAAAATTATGAATATTTCAAATGAGTTTTTTATAACAACCTGAGATTTTGATAATATTTTTATCGTATTTATTTAATATTTTTTTATATTTTTAATGAAACACTAAATATAGCTTATGGTATAAGAAATAACCATGTATTTATTACTTTCTATAAAATACTCAGTCATTTTTTCACTACACACACCACATAAATTATCTTTTGGTACATGAAACACTATGATTGGCTTGTGTTACACACAGTGACGAGATATTTGGAAAGATCACATTACATATAAGGCCATGTTTTTCCAAAATATAATTCATATTGTTTTTAAATTATTATTATAGTATACACCTAGGCGTTCAAATAAAATTAAATAAACAATTAATTAAATTATGATAATAAATTTTATACATTTTTTTAGAATTAATACTTAGTCATCAATAAGATAGATATAAAACTAATATCTCTTTTAAAATAATGAAATTTTTATAAAATCTATTTTTATATTTACAAACACCATTTTATCTTAATAAATTAAAGAAACCACTATTAGTGATTGTTTTCTAAATAATTTATATATTATATATTCAATAATATTTGATTACAATCATCAAATATATTTTAAAGACATGATAAGAATAAATCCAATTTTATGAAAAAAAAGATATATAATCAAGAAGGGCATGTTTACCGATCCTTAATGGAGAACCCATTTTAAATCTAAATTTTGTAACTACTATAATTTTTATATTAAAATGGAAAATTATTCATAGAATGTGGGATAGAAAAATTTACTTTGGTTTTTTTTAAAGTATAATTTTTTGATAAATAGGGAAAAATAAAAAATTTTAATTAAAAATAGATAATTCCATTCAAAAATTTGTAGTGTAAAATTACATATTTTATTGGTTTTAAATTATAATTAGATAAAAAAATTTTCATTTAATTAAATTTAGATTAGTGGAATCAATTTCACATTTAATTTATATATAAAAACATATCAATCATTTGGATGTTTTCACTTTTAAAATCGTTTTTCACATTCTGTATATGAGATTAATTTAAAATACATTTAATCAAATTTTGAGAATTGAATTATGAAATATGGAATACTTATTCTTAATCATAACATCCCAATTTAGTAAATTTTTCTCTTTTATTTTGGGACAATATGAAAAGTAACATTGGTAATTTTTGTTACTATAGTGTATGTTAAATATGGTATTTAACTGTAAATATCATATTTTAAACATTAGAAAACTACCCTTAAAATTTTAAAAAAATTATATGATAAATTTAATTTGTTATTTAATACATAAGTTTCGATGTTTAATAATTCAAGGGACACTTGTCCATGAAAATAAACAAATTATTGTTAAACTCAAAGGGAGTGATAAAATTTCACTCTTACTTTTAATTTGTATAATATTATTTATATGGGGTTAAATATAATATATTTTTGACTATATATATTATTATATAATTTAAAGTTTTATATACATCAATGAATTTTATTTTTAATTTTTATATTAGAAATAGTCATCACAAATAATAAAAAATCAAGATGGAGTAATTACTCAATAATGAAACAGTCAATTAATTTATATTATAAATATTAAAATAAATATAATTTGACTTAATAAAGGTGATATACCAATTTTAATGACAAATATGACATATTAGTGGTGTATTAAAATACTTATTTGATGTAATATTTCTCGATTAATTTTTATAATGTCAATGTTATGAATAGTGACCAAATTGACACTTATGATATTTCTAAAAATGATATTTTATTAAATTTTATAAAAATAATAAACATACCAAATAAGGAAAATGGGAATATATATGGTATAAAATATATTATATTGTCCATTTATGGTCCAATCAAAAATTTATATGTTAAAATTACATCCTTTAAATATTAAAAACTTTTTATCATAGTTAAAATTAAAATAGCTTAACTATGGATTAATCAAAATGATATAGTTTAAAATAACACAAAATCATATATTAAAAATATTATTTAATGATATTAAACCATATAATATAATATATTAAATAAATTTGTTTATTGGTGTAATTATGTTGATTTTGATTTTATTATAAATTAATCATTTGAGAAATTCTAAATGTGTCACTCCCCTCTCTTTTAAAAGGGAATATTTTCTTATCATTTACCCACACATCAAAGAAAATTTTATTCATCCAATTCTTGTCCAAATATTATCCCACATTACATCAATTCATCCTATAATCATTACATTGGGATGAAATCCAATAAAGCAAATCCTTTTGTTAAGATCAAAAATACATACCCAAAGAAGTTGTAATGTTAATCAGTGAATGTTTTAGTTTTATATCATCCTTTAACTCCATAAATTATTTTTATTACATGTTTATATAATATCCACATAATCATAAATATTATATTATGTTTTCTTATAATGTTTTGACCTAGACTTTCTCACACCTTCACCTAATGTGATAAAACTTATTGTTCTTGTGTACAAGGAACTACAACCTCAAAACATGATGTTGTTGGTTTTTTTACTTTATCACCTCTCATGGTTGGGAATTTGGAAGTTCACTGTGTTTTTTTATTACATATAAGGAATTTCTTATTTATTTATTATTCTGTAATTTTTATATAAAAATACCTTCATGCATTCCATTTTGTACAAATATGATAAATTTGTTTGTGTGTGTGTGGACTATATCATTTTTAAGTGATGTGATTCGTTAAATATTTACATGTATTTCATTAAGGAAGGGTTTAAAGAAATTATATGATATATATGAAAAAAAATTGAAATTAATTATATATATATATCATTTACTTTATTCCTTTTTATACGACAAGAAAATAGAATCTGTGTTCATTCGTGCTTACCACCTACAGTCTGCATAAATGGTATATTTCATTTTTTATTTAAATATTTTATAGATTAGGATAAAAAATATACTGAATATATATGATATTTATGACATTTTTATCATTCTATAAATTATGAAATCATGATATAATTTTGAGGAAAAAAATTTGACAAACCAAAACACTAGTGAAAAATAATGCTGTTATTACCCAAATTGTGACTTTTACATGGAATTAATGATAAATGTGTAATAAAATGACATAATTAAATCATAAATTATATTATTCATTAAATATTTATAATATATGAATATTATATTTATATTTATTATAATTGAGGTTTTTATGAGTGCGGATAGAGTTATGACATAAGTTAAAGGGTTTTGTCTCACTTCGATTTTTGTGGGACACATTCCTTATACACTAATTAATACTTTTATGAGGTTAGTATACTGAAATATTAATGTTTTATCATGAATATAATTTTTTCATGATATTTTATGCCTAATTTAATTCCATTCTCTCATTGGTTAAAAATTCATGTTCCTTCAAAATAATGTTGTTAAAGTTTTTTAAATGATCTTTTAAGAATTTTTCAGAAAAGGGACATCAAAGATGATTACAATGGTTTCAAAGATTCATTTTTATGTTTTAAAGGATATTTTAAATTAAAATGTTTTGAAAAATTATTTATTATTTTAAAATAATTTTTCAAAGAGGAAAGGATATTTTCCTCATGAAATGTTATAAAATGATATTTCAATATTATTTTCCATCAATGAGGAAAAACATTGTCATTGTCTATAAGATATATTATAAATAATTCCATTGATATTATTTCATTAGTTTTTGATGTTTATGATGTAATTTTATTTCTGAACACTGTTACTTTTCCATGGGGTATGTTATGATTAATTATTTTTATGAAAATTATTTCAATTCTATGAGTTATGATATAATGGGTGAATATTGTTGTTGGGGAACACATATTATTGTTTTTTTATGAGATATATGGAACCTAAATCCCCTTACAATTTATTGGATAATGATGTACATATCATGAGATATGAATGGTTGGAATGGGGAGTGAACTCCGTTATGTAAAGAAATTTTACCTCTTTGATTGTTTTGTGAGTGAACCATGAGTACTAAGATGGTTATGGGAGTGAACAATGACTTGATATATGGTATGAGGAGTGATATAACAGTACTAATATATCCTTGGTAGTGATTCCATGACTATTTTAGAAATAATATTGTATTATTTTTTATATTTCACAATTCCATGTCTTATGTAATGCTCCCATAGAATATTTTCTTTGATTCTTTATGATCTTAAATGATTAATTCCATCGAACGATATCATGATATTTCATATAAAATATATTCCTTTCAAAAAATTTATTTATGTACACATTCCTTATGATTACGTTATGTTTCATACATACCTTGTTTAACCTTACTGGGCATCGTAGCTCAAATTTTATTATGTTTTCCCCCAGATATAAATAAAGTAATTAAATCAAATATATCCAATATGGTTCTAGTTATAGATATATATGTTGGATAATAAATAGATTTTTCAAAAAGTTTATTATGTTTCCATGTTTCAAAATGCACTAAAATAATGCCATACAAGGGTGTGTGTTTTTGTAATGTATGAATTTTTTTGAAAAAATGATTCAATGATAATGTTTGAAAAGATTGGGTCATTATAGTTTGTGTAATACCCCGAACCCAGCTACCCAGAGTCGGTGAATTATTACATAACATTGGCATGATCACAAAAGATCAAGTCTCAAAAGACCGATTAGTTTAGTAGCCATGGAAACACTAGATACATTCATAGACGTTACATTACATCATAAAGTGAAAAACTACAATAACATGGTATCCATATCCAACACTCATATCCCCTTAAGACTATCCCTGCAGGTCAATCATAAAATACTTCTTCGCATCCTGGGAAAATAAAACATAGAAAAGTGGTGAGATCTGATGCTCAGTAAGGATGACAATACAACAGAAACATTCATAAATAAACATAAACATTTAAGTAAATGTATAACAAAAACAAAATCCTTTTAAACTTGAACATCAGCATAATATGGAAAAAATAAAATGAAATAATGAAATTTACTTATTCACAGGGATATTTTACTAGTCGAATAATCACATGCAATATCAATAACCACTTTCATAATGATGGAATTCATAATGCCATACTACCACAATCACGTAGCCAAGGCCTCGTTCCAAGACAACAAA
This sequence comes from Viscum album, assembly GCA_963277665.1. Classification (NCBI taxonomy): domain Eukaryota; kingdom Viridiplantae; phylum Streptophyta; class Magnoliopsida; order Santalales; family Viscaceae; genus Viscum; species Viscum album. Next base: position 2,024,505,982 of record OY728127.1, read on the forward strand.
TAATATTTTGTCAAGGCCTCGTCCCAAGACACTAGTTTTCCTCATGGGACCTACCGATGCATCAAAGAGCTATAGTGGGCTCCACTCGACACTTATTAATTCCAATTCATTCCTTATATGAAAATGTTTCAATATATCATAAACCATAACATAATCGTATCACAAAAAACATGCATAAAGAAAACATAACTTTTCCACATTTCAATCACAACATATCAATACAACACAGTGATATAATAAAATCATTATCAATACCATTTTCAATACCAAAATAAAAGAAAATTAAAACTTGGTATTTGTTTTTCATTTAAAAAAAAGTTATGGCTTGTAGAGGAAGCCGAAACTCAAATGATGGTCACGGCAATGTAGAAGTCGTTGTCGCCGCATACATATGACAAAAGAAATTCTATTTTGTCATTTAGTAAAATTATTCGTATAAAAATATTCATTTTGAATAAACATAAAAGGAAAAGGATTTTATACATCATATAAAAGAAAGTCTTGTATTAAAACAGAATATGCCTCAATGAAAGAAGATTGAGACGAAGTCCCTTACCTCGTGTCTGACTTGACTCGACCATTCTTTAATCTCCTGAATAATACACTAGAGTTAATTTCTACTTGCTTAATAACATTTTTCAAGTTCATTTTTCCTTTTATATCACTTATTACCATGTTATGAACCTTATGTAATTATTTAAGTTAATAATGGTCGTTTTGTCGATCTTTGGTACTTGAGTCAAAAAAAATTCTTATAATTACAAGTTGTTCATGTGGTAAAATATCCATTATATCCAGAATTATATTCATGATTTACATATAATATATTTCATATATATCCAGAATATACATTCATTTATAATATTACATAAAATTTAGAGGTAAGAAATGAAATGCATCGTTCATGGAGACGGTAAGCCGTACGTATGTATGAACGCTACTTTCATTTCTATTTCATATTTAATGGAATTAAAACTAAATGATATATATATATTATAATTATATTATAATATATATGTTATAGTGTTCACAAAAGTTCATTAATTTCATTCTTTATACATTCCATGTATTGCATGAACGAGTCACATCACTTAAGGGGGCGGTAGTCCAGACTTCCTCAAATGAAATTATCGCATTTTCACAACATGCAAAGAATAAAGGTATGTTTAAAATGTAAAATAAAGAATAATAGGGTGGAAATAAATATAATATATATCATAAATAAATATATTTTCATCATAATGTCCATCATGATGGGTGGTAGGAGAAGATAGAACAATCATCGTTTCGTGAGGCAGTAATTCACCATCCACAGAAACAGTATATTCCTTAACCATTAGATGGAGGTGTGTGTAAGTTTAGCTCTAATATTTATCATAAAAACATCTCATTATATTTAAGATACTGGTTTTGTTACAAAAGAAATGAATAAAAAGAGTTTCAGTGGTTGGAGAAGCAAAATAATACAAAAGAACATAAGAGAAGACATTACCTTGAAATCGGGTAACTCTTTTTGATTTGAGCCAAAGGCTTCCTTAGGAAGAATTATGCCCAAAGTGAGGCTTCTAGGAGTAAGAGAGGGATGTTTAGAGAGTATTTGGTCAGATTTTGGCCGATCCAAATGGCATGGAAGGTGTGAATAAGGTGGTAGTGGTGGGGGCCTTTTATAAGAGGAGAGGAGGGGCACTCTTGAAAAGTCATGAAATGTTTCATTATTATGAAGTGATTTTCGAATTTAAAAGGTCCCAAAATTATATATTTAGAGTATAAGGTGATAAGGGTTCTAAATATACTCATACAATAGGTTTTTGACAAATTTATGTCTTAGAGTTTACATTATCCTGTCATTTTATTTAAATTGTTAATTAATGAGGTAATCGCTGCATCATCATGGTGTCATAAAAAATTTAAATTATTTAATGTCTAAAAATTATTAAAAAAAACCATGATGTAGGAAATATTTTTATCTTTACAATTAATATTTATATTTGAAAAGTTATCTTATATAACCCCATGTAATAATTGTTTTAGTAAAACAACACATGTTTGTGACAATTTTATTTTTACTTTAAATAAAAATTTATTAATGTCATTTTCTTACCCAAGTGGCTCCATGGGGTCCCCAAGTTGACCCATGGATTTTTGTGGTCTTCCATGACTCACCCAATATGGGTATGACAAGTGTAAAGGTAATTTCATATTATTATAACATTATATTTACCCTAAATTACACTAATTACATTTAATCGTGATTAATAGAACTTAAAAGTTACTATTCACCAAAAAAATTTAATCCCATTGAACCAAATTTTACTTCCTAATGACAGTGATGTATGTCAGATTTTGGAAATTCAAATCACAGAGGTGGTAAAATTTCATTTAAATGAAAAATCAGTTTTTTTAACTACCACTTAGTGGTTTCACTATTCATAATAAATCGAAGTTTTTCAGAACAATACCAAAAATTAACCCTAAGATATATTTGATATTCCTAATTAAAAAAATGATTTCTATTTTACAAAATTAAAAACATATAAGTTGAATTAATTAATTTAATAATTAATTCCCGTTGTCACAACAAATAGTGTGTTTTTAAGAAACAATATATATCAAAAGATTGGCAATTGTTTATGTCCAATTTCAAAGTGAAATTAATTATAATGACCACCATTGGATAAAATGGTTAAAATATATTTTAATTATATTTTAAAACCACTCAATTGTATAATTTATCACTATAAATTATTTTTATTAAAAAACTAGTTTTTAAGTATTTTTTCTATTCATAGAAAATTGGAAGTTCTCAGAAAATTACAAAAAATTCAACTTAGGAAAATTTCGATATTCCAAATACAAAAATGAAGACCAATTTGATATATAAAATTTATATAATTTAAAAAAGTGGGTATTACTATTCATAATGACTACTTTTATGGGTCGCGGTGTGTTAGAATCTCGAACTTGCGTACAATGCAAGCTATTGCATTATTGAAAGAGAAGTGTATCATGAAAGCTTGGGGTGTTACATTCTCCCCTCCTTCAATAAATTGCATCCTAACAATTTGAAAATGTTATTCAAAAATAAAATGTTGAAAAAAGAAAATACCTTTGTGGAAAATCCATATCGAAAATAGGGTTAATAAAAATAAAAATTTAAAAGAAAGAAAGAGAAGTGAAAATGTCACATGAGATAGCCCATACTAGGATTCTATGAAAATATGGATATGGAGGAGAAACAAACCATCAAAGTATAATGGAGAGTTGTAGAAAACTATATTAGGAGAATGTTAACTACAAGAAAATCACAAACTCGTGATTGGTTAAACGATCATTGATTCTCCAGTAGGAAAAGTTAACTGATAACGTTTTTGTTTTATGTTACCTTTCATAATGTAGAGGAATTTATTTAGGAGATTTACTATGAACGTAAGGAAATATACATAATTGTCATGTAGACTTTATTCTTTAATAAATTTTTACCACAAACCCATCTTTCACTCAAAAATATAATAAAACTCAAAAATATTATATTTATCCTAATCATACAAGGATCCAAATATTAACACATACCATTTAGATTAGGAAAAATATTTTTTAATAACCAGGGACTTCCTATAGGATAGTGGTAGGTAATAAAGGCATGTCGTGCTATGGTTGTGGGTTTGATTCCTGCAGCTTTGTCCGACGTGACGGTTTATCCCCCATCCTGCAGGTTATCCTTTTCCTAAAACTATAGTATTATAATATTCCAAAAATAGTCTTCATAAATGTTTTAACCTTAAACAATAATATCCAAAGTTAAACTTAATCCATTCCAACCTTTATAGTTATCCAAAATACCTCTGTCCAGACTTTCTCTAAAAGGTCTCTAAATTCCAAAATAAATTCATCAGATTCCCCAAACAAAGTAAAGATTCTCTTATTATCACATACTACAAATATGATTACCTTCATCATATTAAAAACCTAATGAAAACAAAATGTACTGCAGTACAATCCTTATATATATCACATTATTCTTATAACCATAATATAGTTCTTGAATCCAAAAACACAAATACAATAATTATTCAACTTCATCTCTAGTAACAGCATAAGTTTAGCCTTGATCCCTTGTCCTTTTATGAGGTAAGTTTCCCTGGCTCTTAGGGAATTAATTTGCATAATGCCCCATTTCTCTATAATTATAGCATTCAACACTGATAGCCTCTTTCTTTAACCTACAATCAAGAGCCTGGTGACCTTTTTCTCCACATTTGTAACAAACTCCCATTCCCTTTAGGAAAGTACCAGGGTGATTCTTCCAAAAATTATCACATAATTGAAAATCCTTCTTTATCTTTTTTTCTTTATCTGTCTCTTGTTCCACCATTCTCTTCTTCTATTGCTTTACATTGTTGTCATAAGACTTAGAGAATTCCTTTTCTGTCTTGATAGCACATGAGACTATATCTTCATATGTTGAGAAAGATTGTGATACTAAAGCTCGACAGATAAATTGTATTAACCCATCAAAGAAACAATCAATCTTACTTCTTGGGTTACGTATATAATCTGCAGAATACCTTGCTAACCATGTAAAGTTGGACTCATAATTTGCAACATTCTCATCCTCCTTTTGTATCAGACTCAGAAAATGCCTTTCCATATCTACTCAATGGTCACGAGGAAAGTATATTTCTAAGAAAATCTCTTTGAAGTCACTCCATTCCATATTTGATACTTCATCATCATCCTTTTTTTTGAATCAATGAACACCATTGATCAGCATCCCCAGTGAGGTGGTAAACTACCATGATAACCTTTTCCCTTTCACTAATCCCCAAAGCCCGAAATATTTTCTCTAGGGAATTAATCCTTTTCTCAGATACTAAGGGATTTGTACTCCCATTGAATGTTGGTGGTTGTTGACTCATGAAGCAATATAACATTGATCATCCACGCTGTGGATCAGGGTGATCCATACGAGTAAGGTTATTATTCATAACCTGAGTGAGTTGTCCCAGTATGGTGATAAGCTGATCAGCACCAGTTTTATCACCATCTCCATTATAATTATCTTGATTAGGAGGGAAATCCCTACATGGAGTACGTGCATTTATATAGTTTCCATTCCTTCCACTAGGAGCTATTTCTAAATAATTTCATAAACTAGATTAGTTTCTGAATCGAAATACATAATTCCATACTTGTAAAACACTTAACATAAATTGAACAGTTTATGGATATAATCCATAATCATAAAAATGTTTTCTTTGAGTAATTATATACATATAAACCCTTAATAATGGTTTGTAAAGAAAATGAGAATTATCCTAAGCATATCCCCTGGGAGTGTCGTAACCAAGAGTGCAGCAAGGCCTGTTGTCGTGCACCAGTTCCCGTTCAAGTCTAGCTCAAAGTGGTGCTTTCGGGTTTTACCCCTAGGTACATCTATGTCAGAGCCGCCTCTACCTGCTCGTATCCAGATAGGGATATATTTCTCAGAAAACTCACAAAATATCTATAATACCAAAATTCTAGGAATTTCATCTATACTAATCCTCAAAGTCTATCTTATGACTATGTGCTCTAATAAGAGTTTATCTAAATCTAGCTTCTAAGTTTAGTACTAAACTTCCTCTGATACCAAATGTAACGCCTCGACCCCAGCTACCCAGAGTCGGTGCGTTATTATGTAACATTGGCATGATCACAAAAGATCAAGTCTTGAAAGACCGATTAGTTTAGTAGCCTAGGAAAAACTATATAAATTCATAGACATTACATTACATCATAAAGTGAAAAACTACAATAACATGGTCTCCATAGTCCACACTCATATCCCATTCAGACTATCCCTGCAGGTCAGTCATAAAATACTTCTTCACATCCTGAGAAAATAAAAAATAGATAGGGGTGAGCTCAGATACTCAGTAAAGATAACAATACAGTGGAAACTTTCATAAATAAACATAAACATTTAAGGCAATGTATAACTAAAACAAAACCTTTTATACTTGAACTTCAGCATAATATGGAAAAAATAAAATAAAATAATGCCATTTACTTATTCACATGGATATTATACTAGTTGAATAATCACATGCAATATCAATAACCACTTTCATAATGATGGAATTCATAATGCCAGACTATCATTACCAGGTAGCCAAGGCCTCGTGCCAAGACTAAAAATAAAATATTGTCAAGGCCTCATTCCAAGACAGTAGTTTGTCTCATTAGACCTACCGATTCATCAAGGAGCTATAGCGGGCTTTACACGTCACTTATTAAGTCCAATGCATTCATTATATGAAAATGTGTAAATATACCATAAACCATAACATAATCCTATCACATAAAACATGCATAAAAGAAACATAACATTTCCACATCTCAATCACAAGATATCAATACAACACAATGATATAATAAAAAAATTATCAAAACCATTTTCAATACGAAAATAAAAGAAAATTAATACTTGGTATTTATTTTTCATTTTAAGAAAAGTTATGGCTTTTAGAGGAAGCCGAAACTCAAATAATGGTCACGGGGGTGGAGAAGTCGTTGTCGCCGCATACGTATGACAAAAAAAATTCCATTTTGTCATTAAGTAAAAATCTTAGTATAAAAATATTCCTTCTGAATAAACGTAAAAGTCAAAGGGGTTTATACACCATATAAAAGAAATTCTTGTATTAAAACAGAATATGCCTCAATGAAAGAAGATTGAGACAAAGTCCATTACCTCGTATCCGACTTGACTCGATCGTTCTTTAATCTACTGAATAATACATTTGAGTTAATTTCTACTTGATTAAGAACCTTTTTCAAGTTCATTCTTCCTTTTATATCACTTATTACCATGTTATGAACATTATGCAGTTATTTAAGTTAATAACGGTCGTTTTTTCGATCTTTGGTACTTGAGTCAAAAATAAACTTCTTATAATTACAAGTTGTTCATGGGGTAAAATATCCATTATATCCAGAATTATATTAATTATTTAGATATCATTTATATAATATATATCCATCATATACATTCATTTATAATATTACATAACATTTAGAGGTAAGAAATGAAATGCACCATTCATGGAGACGGTAAGCCATACGTACGCTTGGACTCTACTTTCATTTCTATTTCGTATTTAATGGAATTAAAACTAAATGAGATATATATATTATAATTATAGTATTATATATATGTTATATAGGTCACATAAGTTCATTAATTTCATTCTTTATACATTCCATGTATTGCATGAACGAGTCACATCACTTGAGGGGGCGGTAGTCCACACTTCCTCAAATGAAATTATCACATTTTCACAACATGAAAAGCATAAAGGTATGTTTTAAATGTAAAATACAGAAGAATATGGAGGAAATAAATATAATATATATCATAAATAAATATATATTCATCATAATGGCCACCATGAGTGGTTGTAGGAGAAGATAGAACCATCATCATTTCGTGAGGCAGTAATTCGCCATCCGCAGAAACAGTAAGTTCCTTAACCATTAGATGGAGGTGTGTGTAAGTGTAGCTCGAATAATTATCATCAAAACATCCTAGTATAATGAATATACTGTTGTTTTTACAAAATAAAGGAATAAAATGAGTTTAATGGGTTGGAGAATCAAAATAATACAAAAGAACATAAGAGAAGACATTACCTTAAAATCGGTAACTCTTTTTGATTTGATCCAAAGGATTCCTTGGAAAGACTTATGCCCAAAGTGAGGCTTATAAGAGTAAGAGAGGGAAGTTGAGAGAGTATTTGGTCAGAGTTTTTCTGATCCAAATGGCTTGGAAGGTGTGAATAAGGTGGTATTTTTTGGGGCCTTTTATAAGAGGAGAGGAGGGGCACTCTTGGAATGTCATGAAATGTTACATTATTATGAAGTGCTTTTCGGATTTCAAAGATCCCAAAATTATATATTTAGAGGATAAGGTGATAAGGGTTCTAAATATACTCATACAATAGGTTTTGTACAAGTTTATGTCTTAAATTTTACATTATCTTTTCATTTTATTTAAACCGTTAATTAATGAGGCAATCACTACATCATCATGGTGTTATAAAAAATTTTAATTATTTAATGTCTAAAAATTATAAAAAAAATACCATGATGTAGTAAATCTTTTTATCTTTCCAATGAATATTTATAGTTGAAAATTTAACTTATATAACCCCATGTAATAATTGTTTTAGTAAAAAAACACATGTTTGTGACTATTTTATTTTTACTTTAAATAAAAAGTTATTAATGTCATTTTCTTACCGAAGTGGCTCCATGGGGTCCCAAAGTTGACCCATGGATTTCCCTGGTTGGAAATGACTCACCCAATAAGGGTAGGACAAGTTTAAAGGTAATTTCATAGTATTATAACATTTTATTTACCCTAATTACACTAATTACATTTAATCGCGATTAATAGAACTTAAAAGTTACTATTCACAAAAAAATTATTTTAATCCCATAGAACCAAATTTTACTTAAAAATGACAATGATGTATGTTGGATTTTTGAAATTCAAATAACATAGGTGGTAAAATTTCATTTAAACGAAAAAAAAAATTTTTTAACTACCACTTAGTGGTTTCACTATTCATCAAAAATCGAAGTTTTTTAGAACAATACCAAAAAATAACCCTAAGATATATTTGATATTCATAAATCAAAAATTATTTCTATTTTAAAAAATTAAAAAAAAATAAGTTGAATTAATTAATTCAATAATTAATTCTCGTTGTCACAACAAATAGCGTGTTTTTAAGAAACATTATATATCAAAAGATTGACAATTTTTTATATCCAATTTCAAATTGAAATTAATTCTAATGACTACCATTGGATAAAACGATTAAAATATATTCTAATTATACTTTAAAACCACTCAATCTTATAATTTATCACTATAAATTATTTTGATTAAAAAATTTATTTTGAATTATTTTTTCTATTCATAGAAAATTGGAAGTTCTCAGAAAATTACAAAAAAATCAACATAGGATAATTTCGATATTCCAATTACAAAAATGAAATCCAATTTAAAATATAAAATTTATATAATTTCAAAAGGTGGGTATTACTATTCGTAATGACTAATTTGATTGGTCACGGTGTGATAGAATCTCGAACATATGTACAATGCAAGCTATTGCATTATTGAAAGAGAAGCGTATCGTGAAAGCTTGGGGTGTTACAGTTTATATCAAGGAAAAGTTTAAGTCGAAATTTGGAAAATAGGATGAAAAAACATTAGTGATATTCGTAGGTATATTTCTATGTATATGTACTGGGATTTATCTAAGGATAAGCATATTGTGTCATAGATTTAATTGTAGGTGCTATAATTTAGAAATCCTATAAATACTTTTTCTTGATTATGTGTCTTCTTCTATGATAAGTTTCAATCACATAGTGCTTTCTGGTCTTAGTCAATAGTTATAACATGAATAAATAGGGTTAACATTGAATGTTTTAGATGTCGAATGTTTCAGAATTATGAAAATTGATGTCCTATGTTAGAATATCATCATGATAATCAAGAAGGTTGTATGATTTTTGGAAATACTACTAAGGATAAAGGGACTGTGTATTTCTCATGGAATGTATGATATGTTCTAATAGTATTTTCTGTATTAAATATATGTAGCATGTTTAGATTAAGGTTGAGTAACCTTAATACAAGTATCATATTTCATATTAATGTAAATATTAAGATGAAGAATCCTGATTATTAGTTTAAGAGTAAGGTTGGATGATTTATGTCTAATTGTTTTGGAAATAAATTTTTATGTTTCATGAATCATGAAATATATAATTATTTTCACTATAATATTTTTATTGAGGATTAATAAGGGTATGTTGAATTGTGATGAAAACATAAAAAATTGATTTTATTACAAGTAGATATTATTGGGAATAAAAATATTATGGTATATATAACCCTTAATATATTAGTAATGTGGTGATCATGATGTTTTGATAAGGGTATTTTCAATATGAATAAGAAAATGGAACAATAATGATTATCTTAGAAATAATTAAGGATTTTATTAACAAGTGGTTTATGCATTCAGAGATGAAGTTTATAACATTTTTTGGACATAAGGAATATGTCTAATAATATTTTTATTAATAAATAATTCTTTTTTTCCATAATGATGTATAGTAATTATAATGCTTCAAAAAGAATACATGAAAAAGGTATTTACAAGTTTGGTATGTGAAAAAAATATCTTATTTATGATATATGGGGTATCAATGCTATGATGTTTTCAAAAATTTATTGACCTTATTTATAATGTTTTATACTTTTACCTTTTGGAATGGTTATGTGGTTAACCATATATGGAATAGTTTTTGTCTAACTTAAATGATGTTTTAGAGATTTATTTATTCACTATCCAAATGAGGGTTTTTGAATATTGGACAATCTATGTTCTCATTTTTTTGGTGATGTTAAATTAGATGGAACAACCTATCATTATATGGATCTCATGATCTTTTAATAATAAGTTCACCCTTCTTTCATAGAATAAGATATGAAGTGGAAATTGATCAAGGCATAACAAAAGGATGAGATATTCTTAAGAAATTTATTGACATCATGAATGTATTATTCTCATGAAAATCATTCAACTCAAGTGATAGGATAATGAAACCAAGATTTTTATCAAAGTACCTTATATTCTGATGAATCAAATGATCCCTTATATCATCACAAATCTATGTCCTTGTGATTATTAACATTGTCAAAACTATATTCTCTTATACTATCCATTAGAACATACTAGTTGTATTTCTCTTCCAGTTCCATGTTTTCACTTCCCACCAATGTTCTCCTATGTGGAAACCTAGTTATGAGTTACTTTGGGTAACTGAACTTTCTTTTTAAAAAATGAAGTGTTATTATCATTTTTACAATGTGGGTTTTCTTGAAACTATCATTAATGTGATAAAAATTTGATAAAGTAGATGAATTTTGGGGAGAAATTAATTTTATTGGGGGGTGAATGTAACAACCTCATTTTTTTGAATTTTTTCTCAATTCAATTAATTTTTAGATATTTTTATTTTTTTGCAACAAAGATTGTAGATTTTGTTTTATGAAAGATTTAAATTATTTTTACTTTGTACACATCACCATGTCATCGTTACAATACAAAAAAACCAATAATAGTTTTTAGTACACACAACACTATGTTTTTCAGGTGTAATAAAAAAATTATGAGTTCTTTTGATAGATTTCATTAAATTCAAGATCGAGTTTTACTGAACTACAAATAATATTGTTATTGGAATATTATTATAATTACCACCTAGTTCTTTTAATGTAAATTAAAAAAAATTAAATAAATAATAAAAATATAATTTATAAACATATATATAATGAATCCATATTCATTAAATATCTAGAAATGAAATTAAGATCTATTTGAAAATAATGAAATTGTATTTAAGAGAACTATTTTTCAATTTTCACACACCATTTTATCTCAATATATTAAACAAACATATATTTTTAATATTATTTAAAAAAATTATATATTTCATATTCAGTTATTTTTGTATACTCATTCAATTTATTATATAGTCTTAGAAGATGTATAAATGTAATTTTATGAATAAAAAGGTTTTGTTTTCACCTGTTAATTTTTACCTCATTTTAATGCTGAACAAATTTAAAATATAATTTTTGAATATTTTATAATTTAAATTAAAAAAATAAACCTTTTCATTTAAACAGTAATATCAAAATTTACTTTGGATTAATTTTTGATATTTTTCTAATAAGATTCATGTTTTAATGAATAGTTAAAATGGTTGAATTTTACTTGAAATTGGATTTCTCATAAAAATAATATTTAGTATTAAATTATACATGATTGGATATGTAGTATAATTAGATAATTGTTTTTATTATTTATTTCAATTCAGGTCATTGGAATCAATTTCATGTTGAATTTTAATTATTTTAGATGTTGTCTATTTAAAAATCTATTCTCTCCTTCCGTCAATGGGAATAATTTTAATCAGAATTTAGCACATTTAATGTGATGAATTTTGAAATATATATATATATCATATTTTTAATGATGAGGTAAAATTTATTAAATAGATCCCTTTTGAGGATAATATGAATTGTATGATTAGTAATATTTATTACATAGTTAAGGGTAATTCAGGTAATTAAGTGTAGAAATAATATTATAAATATTATAAAACTACTTTAACTCATGGATAAATGTTGTTGGATGATGTTAATTAGACCATAAACACATATTTATTATATTTTAATAATTCAATGGACACTTTTCCTGAAAATAAAATAAATATTACTAAACTCAAAGGGTGTAACAAAGTATCATACTATTATATTTAATTTTTTAAAGTTTTTAAATATTTTGGGTAAATAGATGATATGATCCAATATATATATATATATATTATGGATGATAAAATTGTTATCTATATCGTATAATTTTATTTTTAATTTTTTCGGATGAAATTAATATCATAAATAACTACAAAAGAATGATGTAGTAATTACTCAATTAATGAAACAATATATTAAATGGTATTTCATGTATTAAAAGGAATATAATTTGGCATAATTAAAGTTTTTCAATAATTTTATATCTGAAAATTACATATTATGGGTTTATTAATTGAATTTGTTTCAATTCATCTTTCTAGATTGATTTTCATATAGTTAATGTTCTTGATAGTATCAAAACTGACACTTACGATATTTTATGATAATAATATTGTATTAAATAGTTTAAAGTTTATTAAAAAATTAAATAAGTTCAAGGGGAATATATATGGTCTAGAATATCTTTTATTGGAAAATAAAGGTCCAATTGAAATATTATATGTAAAAATTACATCATCTTAATATTAAAAACATTGTTACAAATGTAAAAATTAAAATTTGAATAACTAAGGGTTAATAAAATTGATAAGGAATAAAAATACACAAAAAAATCTCTAAAATATATTTATTGATGATATTAAGACCATATTATATATTATCTAATGATAATTATACTTTTAGTTATTTGGGATGATTTTAATTTATTATAAAGTAATTTTTATATATTCCAAAAGTGACTCTCTTATCTCATATAAGAGGTCACCTATTCTCTTTTTTTACCCAGACATCGAAACCTATTTTTTTCAACAACAAATTCTCCAATTATTTTCCCAACTTCCATCACTTCATCTAAGAAGTCTTACTTTGGGATGCAATACATCTAAATAAGTCCATTTTAAAAAAATCAAAAGGAGATACCATAAGAAGAGATAACATTAATAATGAAATTTTTTTGGATTATTTCATCTTTCATTAAACTCAATTATTACTATTACATCACAATATATCATCCTAACTATATAAAATATACTTATATTTTGTTATTATGAGGGTTTCAGGCTACACTAACACACACTTCTAACTAATGGGTCATAAACATTCCTTTCTTGTGTATGGTGAACTACCACCTCACGAAACAATGTCATTTGATTTTACATTACCACCTCTCAAGGAAAGAATTTAAATGGCCAATCTATTTTTATATGATATATATGTTATTTATTATTTCTTTATTATTCTAAAACTATTATAATATATATACTTCATGCTTTCTATTTTTTGGAAATACGATAACTTCGTTTGTGAACGTGTGGACTACCACATCCCAAAATTGATGGGATTCATTAACACTATATATCGAAGGTATTATGGATAGGTTTACTAAATTTTTGTGATATATATGAAAAATAATTCTATATAAATTATATTAAATATATAAATATGTGTCATTTACATTTTTTGTTTCAATATGATAAGAAAATGGAAACAACTATCAGGTGTATGTATAGCGTATCGTCTCAATTGACGATATATTTCATTTTCTATTTCCATATTTTATAGAATATTATGAATAAATATATACTAAATATATATGAAATTATGTAATTTTTATCATTCAATAAATGATCAAATCATTATATGATTTATATGAACAAAAATATAAAAAAACAAAACACTTGTGATAATTAAAGTGGTTTTTACCTGAAACATAACATTAACATGAAATTATTGATAAAATGGTAAATGAAGTCCATAAGAAAATAATGTATGATATTAATGAATATGGTTCTTAAAAATATGTATCCTATATTTATATTTATTATATATGAGGTTGTACTGACTACAATGAGAGTCAAGACATAAGGTAAGGGATTTTTGTGACATTGTAATTTCGGTGGGACACATGCCTTATAAACTACTTATTTATCTTATGAGGTGAATATTACTCCCCTTGAAATGTTTTATCGTGAATATATTTCTTTTAATCAAATAGTACGCTTCACACAATGTTATTATCTCTTTATTTAGAAATCCATGTTCTTTCACAATAATGTTTTCCAAAAATGTTTTAATTGTTTTTACAGACCTTTTAATAAGTTTCATGAAAATGGATCACAAATATGTCTAAAATAAATTTAATGATTAATTTATAGAATTGAAAAGTTATTGTTAATGAAAATTGTTTCATATATTTTTTATGATTCTAAAAGTATTTCTCAAAGTGGAAAGGATATTTTCCTCAAGAAATGTTTAAAAAAGATCATTCAAAATTATTTTCTATAGAAGATGACATACAGTTTAATAGTTTAATAGGGATATAATCTAGGAATAGAATTGATATTATTACATGAATGGTTTATGATTATTATGGAATGATATTTATTAAAACTGATTTTTTACAAGGGTTATTTTCTGATTGAATTATTTTTATTAAAACCATTTTATTCTATCAGTTCTAATATAATGAATTATTTATGTTCTTGTAACACACATATGTATGGTTTTCATTATATGAAGGATAGGAACAATATATCCCTCTAATGTGTTTTTTAATTATTTATATCTTATGATATAGACATGGTTTGAATGGGGAGTGAACTAAGTTTAGTAAAAGACATTGTCTGCTAATATGGTCTTGGTAGTGAACCATGACAACTAAGTTGGGCATGGGAGTTTACCATGACAACCAAGATTTGATGGGTGGTTAACTCATATGAAAAATATATCCTTGGACGTGATTTCTTGAATACTATGGAAATAATTTTATATGCATATTTGAATGCCACAATGTTATGTCTTATATTATGCTATCATTGAATATGTTCTTTGATTATTTATCAACTTCTCTAATTTTTTCCATGTAATGATACTAGGATTATTGATATACATTATATGATTTGAAAATATTATGATTATGTATATATTCCTTATGATTATGTTATTAATGATCTCATCCTTCTTTACCCTTACTCAGCATCTCAATCCATCCTTAATTATATTTCCTTTCCCCAAGATACGAAGCAAGGTATTAAGTATAATCAATGAAAATGGGTTCTAGTAATGAATAAATTGGTGGGAGAAGAAGTAGATGTTTCATGAAACTGTTGTTTATGTTTATATTTTTTCAATTTCAATAAAATAATATAGACATTTCTTATGTTATTGTGTAATGTATAAAATGTTTTTTGGAAAATGGCACAATTTTGATGTATGGAAGTGATTGGTATTTGTAATTATTAAAATATTGTATCACTTATACATAAATAATTATTCTTTAGGGTAATATTTCATTAAAAAATATTATTCAAAATATCATTTATGATTATAAAAATTTATATCTATTCTAAAAATATTTTTCTGTACACAGAAATCAATTTATATATATTGACCTCATTTTAACATATAATTTATTAACCAAACATATTTATAAAATGGAATTTAGGGAATAAAAATTTTATTTATAAAATGAAAATACAATTTATGTTATAATTTCTTGGACATCTAACCCCTGATAACACCTAAATTTTCACTAATGTTATTTTTTGTGATGTTGGTTGTCTCATGGGGTGACTCAGCTAACATTAAATGAGAGGTAATATTAATTAACTTGAACTTATCACATAGGTTTTTTCATTTAAGCTTTGCCTATTAAAACTCAACATAGGTTTGGTCCTGGGAAAACCCTATTGATGCAACCCACCCCCCCCACCCCTCATGTTTTATGAAATGGGCCTTAAAAGTCATCAGTCCACTGGATGAGGCCATACGTTCTCCATTCTACATCAATTTTCCATTATCAATACTACTTATAAACATAAAATATAATTTTGACCTTATAAGAAATGTGTATAGTTTCCAATTGTCATATAATTATGAAATTACAAGATTCACATTTCCATTTATATCGTGTAGATTACACTTTTTTATTTCAATCAATATTTAATATATTTCTGGATATATTTTTAAATTTTAATTATCTTTAATGATGATTGGTTTAATAATTTTTTTCATTTTATGTATTGTTTTCCATGGAAGAGAAGAATCAAAAATATTGGAACTATCCATATTTAACCATTTAACCATTTTCAATTTTCAATTTTATATTTTTATCTAGTGTTAATATTGTTAATAAAAATTGGTATCATATATATCAAATATAATGATCACAATTAATGATATAATGTTTTGTTGGATCCTATAAATTTGTTACGTGTATAATATAATATAACACAAATCCTCTCATGAGAAAAATAGCATTTAAAAATATTTTTTCTTTACTCTAATAACATGGATTTTCTTTAGTCTTTTCTTTTGTGAAAATCTAGTGTTGAGGTGTTTAAGGGGATCTCGGTGGTTCATTCCAAGAGTTTAGAAAAATTCTAGTTTTTACATTAGCATTTCAGTGCATCGACAAGTCACGACATTAGCTGGTCAGGGTGTCAGTGAGTTATGGGGTGTTGACATCAACGAGTCATGTGCATTGACACCAGGCTCTAAAGGGGCGTTGACATTAGTGAGTCAGGGGCATCGATATCGGTCAATCAGGGGGAGTAGGCTATGTCGAGTTAGGGGAATCAGCAATGGTGAGTTAGGGGAGTCGGCATCAGTGAGTTAAGGGAATCAGTGTTAGTAGTGAGGGTCATTGCTAGCTTAGCATCGGTAGGTTAAGACATCGATAGGTCCAGACGTCAGTAGTTCACATTGGTAGATCAACCGTCGGTGGTATAGAAACAGTGGATCAGTGTCGGTGGCTCAGCATCGATGACTCACCAATCGGTGACTCATTTCTTACCTTTCCCAATTTTTCATGTTTCTCCCATGTTACATGTTTTTCTCCCTTTAAATATAACCTATAAAATCATAGTTGTCTTCAGGTCTTTGTCCACCTTTTCTAAGTGGAATTATTATTTCTTAGTTAATTCCAACCTGTGAACCTGCCCAACCACATGGTCTAACCACAATCTGGATTTTAGGTACTTCTATATGGTCTCCCTGATTTTAGGATATTTTATTTTCTTATGATGAGATCATCTATTCCTTCTTCCTTTCATTTTCTCTTGGTTTGCATGGAGACTTCCTCCTGATATGAGTCGTGCACCCATGCGGGATCCCTTCCTACTCCGCATTGGAGTGCTTCATGTAAGTCGCTCCAACCCCTGTTTGTGGTACAAGAAAGAACCTTGATCCTTGATCATCCAAGTAGGGTTTTATTTTTATTCTATTTATTTTTCCATCATGCGGGGTGGGTGTACTAATGTTTCCATGTGAGGAATGGCTCGACACTTTTATTAAAACCAAAAAATAAATATGAATTGAATATGATTAATAGATAACAAAAATGAATAAGATAACGGGTAGGGAGTGGCTTGATGTTTGATCGACTATTTTATTTTTTATTATTGATTCTTTTTTGAATTGTTGTTGTTGTATGCCTTTTGAAAATCATGACTAGTGGTGATATTTTCATGCACACCTATGATGGGATTCTCTTCCTTTATAGTGATGATTTGAAAAATGGATGTAACATGAAAACTATTTAAATCACATGAAATTAGTTAATTAAATGAATACCCTAGGATAAAAACTATTGTATGGTCACCCCATTTTTAAAAATGTGAAATTAAAGAACCTGTTTTGGTTAAATCTGAATACACATAGATTTATAGATGAGGTTATGTGATGTGTGTTCTTTTTGGGGTTTTGTGGGCATAGTATGTGAAGTGTTAGAGGTGGTGTTGGTATCTTAGTATGGGAGACTGATTGATTGTGAAATGGATAAACATATAGGTAGGGGATATCTCTTATGTGTTGGTATCTTAGTCTAAGAGAATTATTGGTTGAGTAATGGATGATCTTGAAGAATTATACTTGTTTTTAGTTTAATGGGATTGTACAGAGTGACTGGAAGTTCAATATTATGTTATAGTGTAGTGGGACTGCATTTTGGTTTTTTTTGTTGCTTGGTGTGGTTATAGATGTTAGTTTCCTAATAGTTTTGGAATAATTAAGGTCAATCCCCTTAAATTAATAAATGTAAGTTAAACAGAAATGGGGTTGGGATAATTCTTGGGAAATGGTTGTTGTGTGATTGTTCATGTAGGGGTAGCAGTAAAAGTGGTGCTGGTGTGGACTTGTTGTTTGTTATTTTCAATCCCGTAGGATGGGGAGGATTTTTTTAATAATATATATATATATATTGTAGGACCTGGTGATTTCTATATGAACCACAACCTTGTTGAGATATATGTGTCGAACACCTCCATTTTATAGAGGAGGGTGTCTTTCCCAACATCCTAGTGGGAGAATGGATTGCTGGTTACTAAATTTATTCCTCGCACCCTATTCTGGATCATGCTTCATGGGCATATCTGGGTAGGATTTAATGGCTTGAAGCTTACCATAGTACAAGAATCCTATGGAAACGGTTTTTTTGGATGAGGGGTTCTGGTGTTTGCAGGCCTTGTATGTTTTCCCAAGAATATTTAGGATGAGTCCCAGCTGTCTTTTGGTGTTGTGCATTGTTATTGAGGCCCAGGTGTCTTCAGGTGTGGTGGTGGTTGTTTTCCCCATGTTTCTATGGGCATTTTTTGTGTGTAGTTTAAGGACCATGTTTGTACAGGCAGGTTATGGAAGTGGGACATTGTGTGAGAATAGTGGCGGCGTTAAGATGTCAGATCGTTAAGAATGAGCCCACAACCATTTGGAAAGTGGTGTGCAAGAGACACAAATGTTGATTTTCTTATATTATTACATTAATTGACTGGAGTTACATGGGTGAGTGTGCCTTGGTGAGGTTGGGTGGGTTAGTATTCCATATATTGTGCCTGGGGTTCTACTATTTTCTGAAAGGGGCATTAGTATGTTCCCTCATTTGTGCACGAGTAGCACTAGTTTCCCTACTGAGTATACTTGTATCACCACCCTACGTATGTAAAACTATTTTAAGCAACCTAGGAAGAAATTGAGGATCGTGGTAGACCTTACTAGCTCAGGTGTTGGGATAGTTTTTTTTATTTAGTTTTTTTTTTGGTACATTAAATGGGAGTTTTGTATTACATTGTATCAATTTTACTTTTGAACATGCATGTGAGAATGGATTCAGGGCATTACAATTACCTTTAGTCTTTAGTGTTTCTAGGATTTACCTTCTTATATCTATATATTGTTCTATAAAAGGGTAAATCATTCCATTTATTTGAGAATCTATACCCTTTTTGCAAGATTCCAATATAGGCCCTACTAAAGGTAGGCCTCAGGGGGTCATTGTCTCTCCTTCGTGTAGGTAAAGGAAGGTCATGACACTTTTTCATCCCTTCCCTTATCTTGATGATTGTGATTCATTACTGAATGTTATTATAGAATGATTATTGAGAGATAGGATTTGGTTCAGGGATAGGAAGAATAAGGATTTCATGGGATGAATGGACAATAGTGTTAAGAAATATTGGTGCATGAAATAGGCCAGGTAATACCAGCTAGGACATTGGATTTTAGGACCCCCATGATTCGATGAAAGGACTCTAGATTTTCTGAACAACCAGGTGAAGTTACACTGATTGTAGGGAAGAACCCTTATGAAAAGGTAAATTCATCATAATGACTTGTATTCTTGTGTGTCTTGGGTTTTTTTGGTAATTTAAAATAAATAAATAGTTCTAACAAAATTATAAATTTCACTACTCTAGTTTTGGAACTCCTTGTTTCAATTTTTAGCTAGGGAACCTGGATTTCGACCATGATTGGAATGTGTAGTCAAGTCCCAATAGCTTGTTCCAGTTGATCTGTGGAAGGCCGATCTAGGGGAGGAGGATGACCCGTGGATGAAGACATTGTGTTCCATCTAGTGGAAGACTCTAAAAATGTATGAGGGTAGCATCTCGAACAAGGAGATGGAGGTCAGGCTCAAAAAGATGGTGATCACTTTCAGCTTAATCCGGTCTATGAAAGAGTAATGCATTCCTCTGGTATTGATCGAGATGTGAATAATGTCATATCAGTAGTGGATGCTTCAACACGGAGAGAAGACGGAAACTAATGTTTTGTGGCATGAATTTGAGATGGAGTTACGTGCATGAATTAGTTTCATCCACGATGATGGCCAAGAAGAGGCATGATCTTCTCCTTAAATAGCAAGATATTATGCCAATGTGGATTGGGTGATAATGTTCAATGATCTCTTTCTTTTTACTCCGAACCTCTTTCAGAATGAGGATATGTGTATGAGATGTTTAGAAGAGGCACTCCAACCATCTCTTTTTGTTATGTAGTTACTCCCTTCACTCTACCAATATACTTGGACGTTCAAAAGATGTTTGTAGAATTGGATATGGTGAAAATTCTAGGAGTTGTACCATGAGAGGGGAGAATTCCTAGTTCATAAAAGGGGAAGGCCATCAACAGTAGGCCTCCAGTGTAGGTGCCTTCTATGTTTCACCCGGCAGGGAGTAACAGTTCCAGTTTCGATATCCTGGTCATCTCCCTTTCTACACAGGCTTGGGAGTTTTATCAGTGGTAGTCGTGGGCATCTTCAGACTCAATTCCCTATATAATTTGAGTACATTGGGGGTGGATGGGTTTAGGGGCCACCTCAGCAGCTGCAGTTGCAAGCCAGACCTTTCCAGCTACAAAGGCAGTGATCTCCTGCTCCACCAAGGGAAGATAGTGCTGGAGGAGGCAGATCTTAGGGTTCTCCTTAGGGGCCTTGAATGGGTAATGGTCGGGG
Organism: Viscum album; assembly: GCA_963277665.1. Classification (NCBI taxonomy): domain Eukaryota; kingdom Viridiplantae; phylum Streptophyta; class Magnoliopsida; order Santalales; family Viscaceae; genus Viscum; species Viscum album. Next base: position 2,024,527,089 of record OY728127.1, read on the forward strand.
AGGTAGTCAAAAGCTGAGGGGAATAGGAGTTAGGCATGGGTAGTTGTATGCCGCAGAGGAAGGAGTTCCAGCAGGGCCATAAGTTGTTCGAGGTATGATCAGTCTATTTAGTACTCTTTCATGTTCCTTTTTTGACTCAGGATCTCCACACTCCTTTGTTCCACCCATTCTATCCCATGCACTGGGTCTATACTTATAGAGACATTCCATTACCCTGGTGTTGAGTATGCTAGTTAAAAGTCAGACCATCTTGTTTGATGTTTGTTGATAATGTAGACAGATGATGGGTCTCATTAGTCTAGTGGGGATCTTCGTCTACTACAATTGCATCCACACAATGTCATCCTATGTATCGAAAATCTGTTTTCCTTGAACACTATTATAAACACCTTCTAGTGAAGGTTCATGTTCTTAGATATGGGTACCCATTATGTAGCTATCATTGGAGAGTGGAGTTACAAGGAAGGAAGGTGTTCTGTGGAGCCCCTTATTTCATTTTTAGTGGATCTATCAGGGGAAAAAATCAGACTTTGAGATGGTGGAATTTCCAGGGATTGTCAGTGAGTTCCTAAACGTCTTCCCTGAAGAGGTTTTCACTTTACCCCCTTGACGTGATGATGAGTTCCGAATAGACTTACAACCAGGTGCACATCTGATTTCAATAGCTCCCATTTTGATGGTTACTTATATGTTACGTGAGCATCAGATTGATATTGATGACCAAGTGAATAAGGGTTTTATTCAACCAAGTTTGTCACCATGGGGTGTCCCAATCTTGTTCGCAATGAAGGCAGATGGTTGTCTCAGGATGTGCATAGACTACCAGAAAGTGAATGAGGTAACGGTCAATAAATTTTACCCCTCCTGAGGATCAATGACCTTTTTGACAAGTTAAAGGGATCATATTGGTTATCTAAAATCGACTTGTTGTATGGATATCACTAGTTGAGGGTAAAGGAGTTTGACATCCCGAAGACTGCTTTCAAGTGAAGGTATGAGCACTTTGAGCTCGTGGTAATGAAGTTTGGCAATACTAATGCACCATATATATTCATGGGACTCATGAACTCTATTTTCCATGTGTATCTAGACAGTTTTTTGGTCATGTTCATTGACGAAATTCAAATATACATAAGATCATAGGAGGATCACGCCATGAATCTACCAAGAGTTTTAGAGGTCCTCCGACACCACCAGCTCTACATGAAGTTTTCCAAGTGAAAATTCGGGAAACAAGAGGTTCACTTCCTTGGACATGTTTTTTTATAGTAGGTAATATCAGTAGACCCATCAATGGTCAAAGTATATGTTTATTGGGAAACACCCATGAATTTGTCAGAGGTTCATAGTTTCTTGTGTCCCGCAGGTTAATACCGGAGGATCGTACCTAACATCTCTCGAGTTGTGGATCCATTGATATCTTCAACAAGAAAGAACCATGATTTTTTATATGGTGAGCAGTGAAAGATAGCTTCTAGCTACCTTAAGGGGATGAATGTCAGTTTCCAAGTGCTTAGGCTTCGAGAATATGGGTGATTTTTGAGGTGGTTTGTGATGCTTCTGGGTTATTGTAGGGATGTGTGCTAATGAAGTATAGGGGCATGATCTTTAATGGGTATAGGAAGTTACACCCTAACGAATGTATCTATTCCACCCAGGACCTAGAACATTCAGTTATTGTTTTCACACAGAAGTTATTGAATAATTACCTCATCAGGGAATGCTATATGGTCTTCACTTATTAGAAAATATTGTGTTATATATTTTCCCAGTGAGAGCTGATCTTGCAGTAGTAGGGGTGGATAGAGTTCCATCAATACATCTAATTAAAAATTTCATACACCTCAGGAAAGGGGAACATGGTGGTTGATTCCTCGAGAAGGATTTCAGAGAAGGATGTAATTCAGAAGTCTATAGATTCTTGGAAGGAGATGGAGGAGTTGGCTACTTTGAATATGGGATTGAGAGTGGGGGACTGTAGAGGATATCTATTTTAGATTTCAAGGATTTTTTCCTTTGTATTATAGTTGGAGGAGTCTCGTTTGGGAGATTCAGAGGCTGAAGTGATGCATGATTGATTTAGCCAAGGTGATGCTCTAGAAGGATGGTCAGAGGATGGTCAGAATAGGATGTTGTTCCCTGGGAAGTTGTTTGTTATGGTTCTGATGTGCAATGTGGTTCTCAGTGAGTTCTATAACTCACCCCTAGTAGTACATCCAAGAGACTATAAGATATACTGGGGATTGAATGGTTAGTTTTGGTGGGCCAGAGTGATGCGGGTAGTGGCAGAGTTTGTGGAAAGTTGCCTCTTATGTCAGTAGGTGGAGGCTGAACACCATGTACCCGATGGTCTGTTGCATCCCTTATACATTATCTAGTGTAAGTATGATGTTGTATCAATATATTTCTCCACAATAATTCCCAGGGTAGAGGGAGTTTTTGATCCCATTTAGGTTGTTGTGGACCGATTGATGAAATCAACTCATTTCATAGTGGTTAAGGAGATGAGCATAGTGGATTTTATAGCACATAGGTATATCAGTGAAGTGGTAATGATGCATGAATTTATGAGATCCATAATTTTGAATTAGGATACACACATTACTTCACGATTCTGGAAGGTATTACCTCATGATTTTGGCACTCAAATATGCATAAGCACTTATTTCCACCCTCAGATAGATGGGAAGATGGAAAGGACTATCCAGACATTGGAGGAAATGTTGTGAGTATGTGTTCTGGAATTTGGAGGATCATGGGTATGAAACATTATCCTAGTGTATATTTCCTACAATAATATCTATCACTCTACAATTGGCATGTCACCATTAAAATCCTTGTATAGAAGACCATGCCATTCACCCATGTTCTAGACAGAGGTTGGGGAGGCAGGTGTTCTTGGACCAGAGGTATTGCAAAGCATGATAGAGAAGATTCAACTTGTGAATGTAAGGATGAAGGAATCATAGAACCAGTATAATTCATACGTCTATCAAAGGAGGATACCCTTGGGGTTTGAGGTTTAAGACCACATGTTCTTGAAGGTCTTCCCACTGCATGGATAATAGAGATTTGTCTGGGGAATTAAACTTTCTCCTAGGTTTATCAGACCTTTTGAGATGCTGGGATGAGTAGGTGAGGTGGCGTATCATCTGGAATTACCACCGTGGTGAGAGGTAATCCACAATGACTTTCATGTCTCCAAGATCTGTTGGTATCAATATAATGACTCAGACGTCCTTGACTTGGGAGAGTTGGATATCAAAGACGATTTGACATTCATGGAGCGACTAGTGAGAATCGTGGATCGTAAGGAGAAGGTGCTTCATGGATGGACCATTCTAGTGGTTGGTGAGTTATGGAGGCATAGTTTCCTTGAGGAGAGTACCTAGTATTAGGAGGCATAGATGCTTTCCTAGTATCCAGAGTTGTTCTGAGAATTGATCTATTGTTTGTATTGTGCCTTTTCTTAAAATGAAATGATTAACCTTGCATTATGTAGTATAAGTTGTTTCCATGTTCTCCATCCTTTGTGTGAAATGTCCTGACTATGGGAAGGGGAGAACTTGATCCCTAATCAGGACCCATTTATGTGGATGTTATTAATCATTTGTGGGTGAGTCAGTGTCGCCGCAAGCAGATATAATCTTGACATAGAGTAAGGAGCTCCCTAATCCATGTATTTGAACAGTGTGAGCCTTTGTGTTTGTATAATATCTTGGGTATTGTGGAACCTTAGTTTCTCCCCAGTTGTTCAAGAGATAGATGTTAGAGAGGTTCTCCTGGATGTTGAGGATTCCTCTCCAGTTTTCAATAGAGGGTGGTTTACTACTGAGAAGTATATTAAGGGATGGTTGTACGAACCTATTATCTTCTAGGTTAGTTCTAAATTATTGAGGATGAAAATAGTTTGAGAGGTATCTAATGTAATAAACCATATTTTCCCTATGTCTTTTCTTTGTGAAAATCATGTGTTGAGGTGTTCCAAGGGCTCTCGGTGGCTCATTTCAAGAGTTTACTAAAATTAAAGTTCTTCCATTGGCATGTTAGTGCATCAGCATGTCAGTGCATCAACATGTTAGTGTGTTGGTGAGACAAGTATAATCAATATTAGTGAGTTAGGGGAATTGGAATCAGTTAGTTAGGGGTTTCATCATCGTTGAGTCAAGTGTAGTCATCATTAGTGTGTCAAGGGGTGTCAACATTGGTGATTCAAGGGTGTCGGCATCAGTGAGTCAAGGGGCGTCAGCATCGGTGAGTTAGGGGTGTTGGAATCAGTGAGTTAGGGGTATTAGTATCAGTGAGAAGAGGGAATCAAGGATGTTAGGTCGAGGTTTTGATAGTTCTGCATTGGTAGTTCAGGGAGTCGATAGGTCGAGGTGTCTGTAGGTCACGTCGGTATCTCACCTCTCGGTGGCTCAACATCAGTGGATCAATGTCGGTGGCTCAATGTCTGTGACTCACCCATCAGTGATTCATTTCCAAATTTCCCCAAATTATCCATGTAACACCACAAGAATCCATGGAATGATTCTCTTTGAATAATATAAAAGATTGGGTTATAAGAAGCTCCAAGTTCTAGCACATCCTGACCAATCAAACTAGTAGTTTAAGAAACGGCTATGAAAAGTAATACCCAGTTTTTGAAATTGTATAAATTTTATTTTTTCAAAGTGGAATTGTTTTTTGGAATATCAAAATTAGCATAGGGTAAATGTTTTTTACCTTTCTAATAGCTTACATGTTTTGATGAATAGTGAAAAATAATAAATTTTAATTAAAAACAACTTTTTTAATCGAAATAGTTTATGGTGTTAAATTATATATTTTAGTAGTTTTAAAGTATAATTAAATTATATTCTTATCATTTAATATAGTTTCATCCATTTGATGTAATTTTACATTTAAATTGTACATAAACACATGTCAATCTTTGGGTAGTTTTTGTTTCTTAAAAACCATCCTTTTAGTTTGGACAACGAGAACTAATTTTCAATTTATTTTTGAAATGTCTATGTTTTGAATTTAGAAAATTAGATTACATATTTAGAATCAAAAGATCCATATTTTGTAAATAAGTACCTTTATTTTTAGACATTTGTAAAAGTATCTTCAGTAATTATTTTATTTACCATGGTTAAATTGAAAATCTGGTAAATAAGGGTAAAATATTATATTATAATGATATTAAACTACCCTAACCCATTTACAAATATTATTTTATGAGATAATTTCAACCATTTTCATCAATGGGTCTATTTTTGGACCCCATGGAGCCACATGGATGTGAAAATGACATTTTATGATAATTAATTTAATGTGTAGAAAAATATAACATAAACATGTATCTTTCACTAAAACAATATTTATACAAGGTTATATAATTTATCTATTTGACTATAAATATTTATTAGAAATATAAAAAGATGTCCTAAATACTTATTACTTATTTATAATGATTGGGCATAAAATCTATATATTTATTTATGACATAATAATGATGTAGTATTTTCTTTAGTAATGAAAGAATCAAATGAATTTTATTATAAATATTAAAATAAATATAATATGAATGTTTTGATTCCATACATGAATATTCTAGTTGGATAGGACATTTTAGGGTTGATTAAATTTATTTTTTTCTATGTAATCATGTTTTTATTACTATCACAAAAACCGAATTATAAATGGGGTCAAAATTGATATAATTTAGTTTTTAAAACAAACACTATATTATTGAATGATATAAAATTAATAAAAATCTAATATTAGACCAGAATACATAGATAATATTATATATGTCATTATTTAATCACTTGATGATCCCAGGGAATTTTATAATAACTATATTAATCATGTAGTAAAAAAATACAAGAATACGCAATAAAAGATAAACTATTGAACTACGAGTTAAATCTAAAAGATAAGGTCATTATGGGGATATAAACTTGTCTAAATCCTATTGGTTGAGTGTATTTAGACCCATATCCACCTTATACTCTAAATAAATCAATTTTTATCTTTTAGAAACCGAATATTAGTTGATAATAAAATAAAATTTGAAGCTTTTCCTAAAGTTCCCCTCACCTCTCTAATAAAAGGCTACTTACCCTTCTCTTATCTTCACTCCTACTTTTCTTTTTCTCTCGGCCAAACCATGACAAAATCTCCCCCAAACTAACCTCACATAATCCTATAGGACTTACTTTGATCATAAATCCAACCTAAAGATCCCTTTTATTCAAATTAAAAGGAAGCACCTAAATAAGAAGTAATTATTTCATCACCTCTTTCAATGTAACTTTCCTCTTTTACTTCCTCTTGTTTTGTATTATCAGTAATAAAATAATAAATCCATTACCTTATACGTAATTATATGTTATTATACAAATTTTACAACTATATTCATTATTATATCCATCATATGAATGAAAAGTCACCATATGTGCATACGTACGGCTTACCATCTCCACATCGTGATGTATTTTGTTATTCAACACTTCATTATTTGGATGGATTTAATAATGAGTATAATTTATGTAAATAATAAATATAACATGTAAATGATTATTTAGATATAATATACCATCCAATTACATACAATTTCTCCATAAATAATATTATATTGTGACTCGCGCATACGTACGACATACTATCTTCACAACGTGATGGGATTTTGTTCCCCATCATAACCATTCTAGAATAAAATTTAATTTGATAATTAAAAATAATGTTTAAAAACTTATTATAATTCAGTATATGAATCAAATGCATCATATCCATAACAAATATGACCTATGTAACAAAACATATGAAGGAAAATGAATCTGTTAACTTTTGAAACAATGATACTACTAAAATAATATTAACAATGAAATATTAGAGGATCATATATGATATGAGATTTATGTAAGTAGTTTTTTATTATTTAATAACAATGTTTTAACTATTATATAGGAGGTAAATTTTTCCTTGAATAAGTAAAAGTACGAGGTATGGGTTAATTTTAAAATCTTTATATTTTCCGAGGTTGTTTATATGTATGTATCTAATGGGACTTATTTATTATCAACATACATGTTTCTTAAAAATTTATTTCAAACCATTTTTACAAATTACAAGACTCTGGGATAAATTCATTTATACCCTTGATTGAGTTTTTATAAAAAAAAATTAATTGAATCTATCTGTCGCTTTCGAAATAAGGAACTTTGTGACCTTTTCAACAAAGTAATGTAAGAAATTTTTTAATCTTAAACGATGGGTGCGGTTTTTTCAGCCATTATAACACCATCGATGCTTCCCTTAAAATCTTATAAGAATATTTTTGAAATAAATTTTTTATTTTAAAAAAATGTGACAGTTATGTGTTTTCAAATTAGAAAGATATATTTCTCTCAAATAGTTTTTTGGTTTGACATTATCTATGTCAACATCTATTGTTGGATTTTATTTTGATTTATTATGATACAATATTCCATATTTTATTGATAGTTTTACAATATGTTTGATTGTGGATGTGTTATTTTTATTTCATTCATGGTTTGTGGTTAAATTATTAGCATTTCCTATGTTGGTTTAACCCAAATGCGTATGTTATGTTTCACCCTTTTCATATGAGAAATACATTAGACATTATAAGTGATGGTTAGGGCCCACAATAGCCCCTCGATGCATTGGTATGTCTCATTAGTCAAACTAGTGTCGTGGAGAAAGGCCTTAAAAGTATTTTTTATTTTTATTCTTTGCACAATTCCTTGACTGTTTGGTTATGATGTTCGGAATTATGCATTTCATCATTATGATATTAGCTATTGATATTACATTTGATTGTTTGATTATTAGAATATCCACATGAATATGTAAATGGAATTATTTGATTTATCTTTTCCATATTTTTATGATGTTCATATTTAAAAGGCTTCTTTTTTTAGTCTTACACATTTCCTTAAATTTTTATTCTAATTTAAGATATTTTCTGCAATATTTATTTCCTTACTAAGCATCTGATCTCACCCCTTTCTTATCTTTTATTCTTTACAAGATGAAAAAAATTATATTATGAATGACCTGAATAGATAGGCTAAATGATATGAGTGTGTTCAAAGGTAACACAATATTTCATTTTCATTTCATTATGTAATGTAAAACATATGTATGTTTCTAGTACTTCCAAGGATACTAAACTGATCAGTCTTTCGGGACTTGATCTCTTGTGATCATTCCAATGTTTTGTAATAATGCATCGACTCTGGGTAACTGGGGCTAGGGTATTACTATTGGTATCATAGTAATATTAGTAAAAACCTGGGAAACTACATATAGAAAAAACATTGTGATTAAAGAACATTACCCTAAGATAGACTATGAGGATTACTATATAAGAACATCCACAAGATTTGATAATTTAGATATTATGTGGGTATTCAAAGAAATACATCCCTGTCTAGATACTACAAGTGGGTGTGGTTCTGGAATAGGGGTACCTAGGAGTGAAATCATCGATATGAAGTTTCGGGTTTGACCCTGGGTATCATGGTACATGATAATGGGCCTTACTGTGCACTTTGTTTGACCCTGCTAGAGGATATTATTAGGATAATTGAAATTTTCTTTAAAAACCATTATAGAGTATGTATGGATAAATAATTCCACAAAGAAAACATTTTTATAATTATGGATTATATACCTAAACTGTTCAATTTATGTTTTGTATATTACAAGATTGGAATTATGCATTGTGATTGATAATATAATCTAGTTTATGACATTTTTTAGAATTGGAGTCTAGTGGAAGGATCGGAAACCGTATCAATGCACGTAATCCATGTAGGGATTTCTGTCCAATTCAAGATAATTATAGTTGATATGGTGATACCAATGGTACTAAAAATCTTATAACCACACTGGGACAACTCGCTCAGGTTATGAATAATAACCCTACCCATATATATCACCCTAATCCACAATAAGGAGGATCAATGTTAGATCACTTCATGAGGAAGAAACCACCAACATTCAATGGGAATAAAAATCCATTCATGGATAAGCAATGGATATGTTCTTTAGAAAAAATATTTCATGCTTTCGGGAGTAGAGAAAGGGAAAATGTTGTCATGGTAGTTTATCTCCTCTCAGGAATTGTAGATCAATGGTGGTCATTAATTCAAAACATAATGGAGGATGATAAATTATAAAATATAGAACGGAAGGAGTTTAAATATCTTATCGTAGAAAAATACTTTCCTTGTGAACATCGAGCTAATATTGAAAGTAAATTTTTCAGTCTGATGCAAAAGTAGGATGAGAATGTTTCAAAGTATGAGGCAAACATTACAAGGCTATAAAGGCATGTTGAAGATTATATATATAAACCAATAAAAAATATTGATTGATTCATTGATGGGTTAATACCATTTCTCCATTAAGCATTAGTCTCACAATCTTTCTAATTGTATCAAGATATAGAATCATGTGATATCAATATTGAAAATGAATTCTCTAAGTCTAATGAAAATAATGTGAACCAAGAGAAGAAGAGATCTATTGAACTCTATGAAAAAATAAATAAGAGGAAGAAGGAAAAAGTTGACTTTTAATCCAGTAGTAATTGTGGGAAGAAACACCTTGGTACATGCCTAAAGGGGATGGGATTTTGTTACATGTGTGGAGAAAAAGGCCACCAAGATCATGATTTTATGGAGAAGAATGATGTTGTAAATGTTTAATGAAACATTTTTAATGAAATGCGGCATTATATCAATGAATGTTATTAGGTTTAAGGAGGAATATCTCCAAAAAAATCCAAGGGAGAAAGGAAAATCGTATGCGATCACTACTGTTGAAGTTGAAGTTCTTAATGATGTAGTGGTAGGTAAATTAATAATTTCCTCAAAATTACCTAATTATTTATTGGATTATGGATCATCGCATTCTTTTATATTTTCCTATTTTTCCAAGAAAATTTGATATATCTAATTTGACTTATTAAGGGTGTTTTTAGTCAAAACTCCTAAAGGAAGTATCATATAAACAATATTTTTTCAATCAACTGCCACTATGGCATATAAACGTGCTTTTTATTTTGATCTTATTTTCATACCAATGATTGAATTTGATATAATCCTCAGTGTGGATTGGATTTCTGACAATGATAAGAAAATTTATTATATTAATAAGGAGGTTAAAAATTTTTATGATGATAATGAATGGATTATCTTTATAGTAGAAACATCCACATGTGAAACTCATCTAGATCCACCCCCAGTTGGTCTACTAAATTCGAATATTTGGGAGCTAGGGAGTGAAATAACTATAGGTGTGGAAAGTAATGTTAAAATAGAGGATGTACAAATTGTGGAAGAATATATTGATGTGTTTCCAAATAATTTACCTAGATATACTTCAGAATGGGTAATTGAGTTTTCCGTTGAATTAATTTTTGGTTCAAGGCCCATATCAAATACCCCTTTAGATTTTCCACTATGGAATTAGTGGAAATAAAAAAACAGCTAGAGGAATTGAGTTATTTGACCTAGTTTTTCTCCAAGGGGAGACCCTATTCTTTTTGTTAAAATTAAAGATGGATCTATGAGGATACACATTTACTACATGGAGATCAATGCTATAACTATAAAGAACAATTATCCCTTACCTTGAATTGATGATTTATTCGATCAAATTCAGGAATCTCAATATTTTTCAAATATTGACCTTCAATATGGATATCATCAGTTGTCCGTGAGGAAGGAATACATTCCAAAGACAACATTTCGAACCATGGATGGACATTACAAGTTTACAGTAATGCCTTTTTGATGACTAATGCACCTTATACTTTCATCGATCTAATAAATTGATTTTTCAAGTAATTACTTGATGAAATTGTAGTGGTATTAATTAATGATATCTTGGTATACTCCAAATTCTATGAAGATCATGAAATTCACATGGGTACTATTCCAAAAACTCTTTGATGAAATAAATTATATGGGAAGTTTAGAAACATTGAATTATGGAGTCAGATGATTTTTTTGCCATATTGTCTCAATAGAGGGAAACCAAGAATGGCCCGCACCAACGAGAATAATTGTGGTATGCAGTTTTATTGGTGTAGCAGGTTACTACCAGTGTTTCAACTAATGTTTTTTCAATTGGATAAGACATTATCCAAGATCACATGTAAATCAGTTAAATATGTTTGGGCAAAAGAGTGTGAAGGATTTATGTATAATTGAAGATAATATTAGTCAATTCTCTTATCTTGACTCTACCATTGGAGAATAATGGGTTTTTTATTTATAGTGATTCTTAAAATAAAGAAATTGGTTGTGTCCTTATGCACAATGGTAGATTTTTTTCCTATGCATCATAGTAGCTAAAAATTTATGATAAAAAATATCCAACTCATGATCCTAATTTTTCTACTATAATCATTGATCTGATGATATGGAGACACTATCCCTATGGAAAATAATGTTAGATATATACTGATCACATGAGTTTGATGTATATTTTCTCACAAAAATAACTCAACTTGAGGAAAAGAATATGGCTCAAACTACTAAAGGATTTTGAATGCACAATAAACTACCACCCAAGGAAGCCAAATAAGGTGGAATATTCTTTAAGCATAAAGGATCATGGAGTTCTAAACAAGACATGAGTCGAAAGGGATAATATGTTCACTAATCTATTAAAGATGTAAATGGGAATAATTATGGAATAAGAAATGTCAATAATTTTTCAAATGGATACCAATCCATCATTACAAGAATGTATAAACAGTTCGTATACTAATGATGAGGATTTTCAAAAGAAAATTAAAGATGTGAATGATGGGATATTAGTTGACTTCGTACATGAAGATTAAATTTTGAAATTTTGGAAGAGGCTTTGTGTTCTCGACATACCTGATCTAAAAAGGGAATTATTGGATGATGCTCATAGCTCCAATTTATCTATACACCTTGGTAACACTAAGATGTATAGATATTTGAAAGAACATTTTTGGTGGGACAACATGAAGAGAGATATTTCTGATTATGCATCAAGATATATGGTTTTTCAAAAGGTTAAGGCTAGAAGAAAACATCCTAGAGGGGTCATGCAACCACTTCCCAAACCTAAGTGGAAATGTGATGATATTATAATGGACTTTATCATGGTGCTACCAAAGCCTCCAAGAAGGAATGGTGCAATATGGTTCATTATTGATTATCTTACAAAGTTAGAACATTTTCTTTCAATAAGGGAATATTTACCACTTGATAATTTAATAAAACTATATATTAATGATGTTTTAACACAAAACAGCATGCCCCTATTGATTGTTTCAAATCATTATCCCCATTTCACATCACTATTCTTGGAATGTATTCATAAAGCACAAGATATTGGACTTCATTTGTGCACCGCCTACGACCCTCCAACTGATGGACAATCAGAATGGACTATTCAACCCATAAAATACATGCTGATATCATTCTCAATTGACATTAAAGGTATGTGGGATCATTATTTACATTTTTTATAATATTCTTATAACAAAAACTTCCATTCAAGTATTCAAATTGCACAATATGATGTAGTATATGGATAACGATGTCGCACACCAACTTGTTGGGATTATGTCGTTGAAAGAAAACTCGTTAGCCCAAAACATGTTGTGGAAACAATGGAAAATGTAATGATTATCCAAACCCACATCAATGCAGCTCAAAGTAGGCAAAAGACCTTTGCTGATAACTAAAGGAAGGATTTTTAATTTCTAGGAGGATATCATGTTTTCTTGATGGTATCTCCATGGAAGGGTGTTATACAATTTGGTAATAAGGTTAAATTAAGTTAAAGGTACATCATGAATTTCTAAATTCTCAAATTAAATGGAGTTGTAGCTTATTGTTTTGAAATTTTTCCAAGTCACTATAATGTTCATGATGTGTTCCACGTATCACTGTTTAGAAAATACATGCCTAACCGAATGCATCTAATCATCTATGACAAAATAGAACTGGAACCTGATCTTTATTATTGTGAAGATCCTATAATAAATATTGATACCAGAGAAAAGGTTTTGACAAAATAGATGACTCCTCTGGTCAAAGTTCTTTGAAGAAACCATAAAACTGAAGAGTAACGTGGGAAATTAAGGAACATATGATGAAGAACCACCAAAATCATTTTATGCAGTAATATTATAGAAATTTAGAGGGAAATATTATATTAATAAGTGAAGAATGTAACACCCCAAGATTACATGGTACACTTCTCTATGAATAATACAATAGCTTGTGATGTACACAACTTCGAGTTCTAGCACATCCTGACCAATAAAACTAGTCGTTTAAAAAGTAGTTATGAATAGTAATACCCACTATTTGAAAATTTATACATTTTATTTCATCAAAATGGAAATTGTTTTTGGTTTCGAAATATCAAAATTATCTTAGGGTGATTTTTTTGTACTTTTCTGATAACTTTCTTATTTTAATGAATAGTGAAAAATACTAAATTTTCATTAAAACATCTTTTTTGATAGAAATAATTTATAGTGTTAAATTATACATATGATTGGGTTTGAAGTATCATTAGATTATATTTTTATCATTTAATATAATTTAGGTCATTGGATTTAATTTCACATTTAAATTGTACATAAACACATGTCAATCTATTGATAGTTTTTACTTCTTAGATACTTGCTTTTGGGTTTTGACAACGTGAATTAATTTTAAATGAATTATTTCAAATTATGTGATTTGAATTTGGAAAATCGGATTCCATATTTGTAATTATAAGTTTCAAATTTTTTAAATAGTTGCCTTGTAATTTTTGTACATTATAAATTGGAAATTTAGTAATTATTTTATTTACCATGGTTAAAGGGTAAATCTGGTAAATAAGGTAAAAAATAATATTATAATAATATTAAACTATGATGAAAGTTGTCCTAATTTTATTTTATGTGATATTTCCTACTATGGGCTTCCATGTGCCAAGTTTGGGTCCCTGTGAAGCCACATGGATGTGAAAATAACATTTTTTAAGAATTAATTTAAAGAATCGAAAAATATAACATAAAATTGTATCTTTTAATAAAACAATTTTTATATGTGGATATGTAATTTATCTATTCTAATATAAACTGTAATTATAAATCTAAATATATTTCCTATATCATGATATTTTATTTATAATTTTTATACATAATATATGTATATTTATTTATGATACAATAATGATGTAGTATTTTCATTATTAATTAATTAATCAAATAAATGATATTATAAAAATTTCAATAAATATAATTTGAATGTTTTTATTCCATACAAGAATTTAATTGGTGAATATTACATGTTAGGGTTTATTTAATGATTTTTTTTCAAATTAATAAATATATTATTACTTTCACAAAAACCAAATACTAAGTAGTGTCAAAATTGACAGAAATGATTTTTTAAAACTAATAAAATATTATTAAATGATATAATATTAATAAAAAATAACTTTCTTCCAAAGGCCATATATAATGTTATATATATAATTATTGAACCACTTTATGTTCTCTTGGAATTTTATAGTAACTATATTAACCATGTATTATAAAAATTCAAGCAGACATGGTAATAGATAAACTATTTAACTAACAGTTAAATGTAAAATATATGGTTAATATAGTGACCATAACTTGATTAAAACCAATTTTTGGAAAGAATTTAGACCCATAACAACCATATCTTATAAATAAATTAATTTTTAGATTTTAGAAACCGAAAATTATTTTATAATAAAATAATATTTCATGCTTTTCCTAAAGTGCCCCTCACCTCTCTTATAAATGGGTACTTTACCTTTTCTTAACATCATACATTTGAAGCCTATTGTCTCGTCCAACCCTATATAAAATCTCCTCACAACTACACTAAATTCATTCTAGATTCCTTACATTGATCATAAATCTAGCCTATGTAGCCATTTTGATCAAATTAAAAGCATGCACCTAAAGATGAGGTAATTATGTCATCGCCTCTTTCAAAGTTATTTTCTTCTTCCACGTTGTATTTTGTTATTTTTCCATATTAAATTAATAAATTCCATACATTATACATACTTATATGTTTTTATAAATATCACACAACCATATTCATTATTATATCCTTCATATGAATGACTTAGTTTTATATGTGCGTACGTACGGCTTACCATCTCCATGTCATGTTGTAGTTTGTTATTCAATACTTCATTATTTGGATCGGTATAATAATGAGTAAAACTTATGTAAATAATAAATATAACATGTAAATGATTCTTTGTTTATAATATATCTTCCAATTACTTAATATTTTACCATCTATTGAATGATATTGTTGCTCATGCGTATGTACAGCTTATTGTCTCCACGGTGTGATGAGATTTTGTTTCCCATTATAACTATCCAAGAATAATTTTCATATGATGATTATAAAAAAATTAAGAACATAATATAATTCTGGATATTAATCAAATACATATTTTCCATAACAAACATGAGTTAGTTAAAAAACATATGAAGGAAAATGAATCAGTTAACACCTGAAACAATGATACTACTAAATTATTATTAACAATGAAATATTAGAGGATCATATATGATATCATATTTATATATGTTGTGATTGTATAATTTAAAAACAATAATTTAAATATTTTATAGGAGGTTAATGTACCTGCGGAAATAAAAAATTTCATGGTAAAGGTTAATTTTACACTCTCTTTATTATCTTAGGATGTTTGTACATAAGTATCTAATGGGACTTCTTTATCATCCTCATATTTTTTTCTTAAGAAATGTATTTCAAAAAACATTAATATTTCCTAGAAAATGGGTTAATGGAATTTATACCCTTGTTCTACTTTTTATAAAAAAATTGAATGCATCTTTCCGTCATCTACCAAACAAGGTCATTTATGACCATTTCATCAAATTAAGGTAACAATGTTTCTCTAACATATAAAATGGGTGAATCTATTTTCCATAGTTATAGCACCTTCGAAACAACCCATAAAATCTTATAAGAATATTTTAAAAATAAATATTTTTATTTAAAATTATGAGACTATTAAAGGATTTCAATGTGTTACGAGATAATTCTCTTAATTAGTTTTTTGGACTGACTTCATCTATGTCAACATCTATTGCTTTATTTTTTATTTGATTTATTATTATAAAATTTTCTGTATTGTATTGATAGTTTTATGATATGTTTGACTGTGCATGTGTTATTTTTATTTCATTCACCATTTATGTTTAAAGTATTAACATTTCATTTGTTAGTTTAATATGAATGATTATGTTATGTTTCACCCTTTTCATATGATGAATGCATTGGACATAGTAATTAATGAGCCAGGCCCACTATAGCCCATCAATGTAAAGGTAGGTCTCATGAGAAAAACTAGTGTCTTGGTATAAGGCTTTGACAATATTTTTTATTTGTATTCTTTGCACGAGTCCTGGAATATGTGGCTATGATGTCTGACATTATGAATTCCATCATTATTAGAGTAGATATTGATATTAAATTTGATTATTCAACTAGTAGAATTTCCATTTGAATAAGTAAATTTCATTATTTGATTTTTCATTTACATATTATGATAAACTATATGTTTACAAGTCTTGTATTTTAGTCTTATACATTGCCTTCAATTTTTATGCATATTTATGATAGTTTCCATGATATTAATATCTTTACTAATTATCTGAGTTTACCCCTTTCTGATGTTTTTTTTCCAAGGATGCGAAGAAGTATATTATGACTGACCTTCTATGATTGGATAAAGGATATGAGTGTGTAAAATGGAGAACCAATGTTTCTTTTTCAATTCATAATGCAATTAAAACCTATGAATGTATCTAGTACTTATAAGGCTACTAAAATGATTGGTCTTTCAGGACTTGATCTATAGTGATCTTTCCAATGTTATGTAATAATTCACCAACTCTGGGTAACTAAGATTGGGGAATTACAGTTGGTATCAAAGAAAGTGTTGTACAATCCATGGAAAACTAGATTTAGAAAAAACACTCTGAGTAGAGAACATTAACCTAAGATATACTTTGGGGATTAGTAGGGAAGAAAATCCAAAATTTTTGCTAATTTAGATATTATGTCAGTTTTCCAAGCAATACATCACTGTTTGGATACTACACATGGAAGTGGTTTTGGCACAGATGTACCTAGAGTGAAAACTCCAACTAAGAGTTTCGGGCATCACTTGAGGTATCTAGGTACACGACAATGAGCCTTACTACGCACCTAGATTAACACTCCTAGGGGTTATGCTTGGATAATTCACATTTTCATTACAAACCATTATGAAGTTTTTATGATTAAATACTTTCCAGAAGAAAACATTTTTATGATTATGGATTATATGGATAAAATGGTTAATTTAAGTTATATATTTTACTGGTTTATAATTATGCCTTGCGATTCATAAACTAATTGAGCATAGGACATTGTTTTGAAATGGATCATAGAGGAAGGAATGGAAAATTAATTAATTCATGTAATCCATGTAGGAATTTCCCTCCTATTCAAGATAATTATAGTGGATCTGGGGTTACAAATAGTACTGAATAACTTACAACCATATTGGGAAAACTCACCTAGGTTATGAATAATAAACTTCCTCATATGGAGAACCCTAGTCCACAACGCAGAGGATAAATTTAATACCACTTAATGAGGAAAAACCCACCAACATTAAATGGGACTACCTATCTATTTGTAGTTGAGTAATGGATAAGTTCCTTAGAGAAAATATTTAATTCATTGAGGAGTATCGAAAGGGAAAAAGTTGTCATGGTAGTTTATTTCATCTAAGAAGATACAGATCAATGGTGGTAATTAATTCAAAAAACAAAGGAGGTTGAATAAGTAACAATTATATAATGAAGGTAGTTTAAATATATTTTCGTAGAAAAATAATTTCCTTGTGAACATCAAGCTAATATGGAAAGGAAATTTCTGAATCTGAGGAAAAAAGTGGATAAGAAACTCGAAAAATATTAGGCAAACATTACAACGTTAGCAAGGCATGTTGTAGATTATATACATAACCGAAGAAGTAATATTTATTTGTTCTTTGATGGGTTAAAACCATTTCCCTATCGAGAATTAGTCTCATAATCCTTCTCATTGTATGAAGATATAGTTTCATTTGCTATCAAGATATAAAAGTAATTCTCTATGTCTTATGGATTTAAAGAGATGCAAGAGAAGAATAGATATGTGGAACACTTTGAAAAAGGAAATAAGGGGAAGAAGGGAAATTTTGAACTTCTTTCCTTCCTTAATTGTGGGATGAAACACCCTTGTACATGCCTAAAGGGGATGGGAGTTTGTTACAAGTGTGGAGAAAAATTACACCAAGCTCGTGATCCTAATGGGAAGAAAGAGGTTGTCAATGTTCAATTCTACAGTAGTAATAAAATGGTGAATTATGAAAATGAATGTTTTATGTGTCAAGGAAACATACCTCAGAAAAGGCCAATGTAGAATGACCAAGATTATGAGATCACTAATGTTGAGGTTGAAGTTATTAATTATGTGGTGGCAGGTACATTAATTGTGTCATCAAAATTAGCCAGTGATTTATTTTATTTTGGATTATCACATTCTTTCATATCTTCCCAGTTTTCCTAGAAAATTAGATATTTCCAATTTGACTTATTAAGGGTGTTGTCAGTCAGTACTCTTAAAAGAAGTATACTAACGACAATTTTTTTTAATTAGTTACCATTATAGAATATAAACGTTCTTTATTTTCTAATCTTATTTCCATACCCAAGATTGAATTTGATATAAATCTCGGTATGGATTATCTTTCATAATATGATGAGGAAATGTATTGTAAAAAGAATGAGGTGAAAAATATTGATGATGATAAGGAATCCCTTTTCATTAGAGAAGAAAAATCACCATATAAATTTCATATTTATCCACCCCTAGTAGCTCTAGTAAATAATTTTATTGTAGAGGAAGATATTGAAATAACTATGGGTGAGGAAATGAATGTTCAAATATAGGATGTACATGTTGTGTAATAATATGTTAATGTTTTTCCATAGTATTTACTTGGAAATCATCTAGAATGGTAAATTGAGTTGTCTAATGACTTAATTCCTAGTTCAAGGCCCATATCAATGACCCCTTATAGATGGCCCACTTTGGAATTAGTGGAACTAAAGAAACAACTTAGGGAATTGAGAAATAAAGGATTTAATTTCCCTACTATTTCCCCATGGGGATCCCCTGTTCTTTTTAGTAATAAGAAATATGGATCTATGGGGTTGGTCATTGACTATAGGGAGATCAATGCTATGACAATAATGAACAAGTATCCCCTACCTTAGATTGATTATTTATTCAATAAATTCAGGGAGCTCCATATTTTTAAAATATTGAACTTTGATCTGGATATCATCAGTTGTTCGCGAAGAAGGAAGACATTCCAAATACAACATTTTGATCTAGGTATGGGCACAATGAGTTTACAGTAATTCCTTTTGGACTGGCTAATTCACCCTCTGTTTTCATGGATTTAATGAATAGAGTTTTCAACGAATAACTTGGTGACTTTGTAGTGGTATTTATTGCTGATATCTTGGTATTATCCAAAATCTATAAATATCATTATATTTTATTCTGCACTATTCTGAAAAATCTTAGAATAAATTAATTATATGGGATGTTTAGAAAGTGTGAATTATGGATTTAGGAGATTTATTTTCTTGGACATATTTTCTATAAGGATGGAATATCTTTTAATCCTTCAAATACAAATGAAATCAATGAATGTCCAGAACCAAAGAGTATAAATAACATATGTAGTTTTATTGGTTTAGTAGGTTACTATCGGTGTTTCGTCCAAAACTTTTTTCGATTGGTAAACCCATTTACCAAGCTCACACGTAAAGGGGTTAAATTTTTTTGGATAAAAGAGTGTGAAGAAGTTTTTGAAGAATTGAATAAATGATTAGTCAATTCTCATATCTTGACTCTACCATCAGGGAATGATAGTTTTGTTATTTATACCGAAGCTTTAAAATAAAGGGCGAGGTTATTTCCTAATTCAAAATGATATATTTATTGCCTATGCATCACGATAGCTAAAACTTTATAAAAAAAACTATCCCACTCATGATCTTGAGTTAGAATCTATAATTTTTTCTATGGAGATATGGATACACCATCCCTATAGTGAATTATGTGAGATATATATTGATCACAATATTTTGAGGTATATTTTATGACAAAAAAACTAAACATAAGGTAATGTCGATGGATCAAAGTACTCATGGATTATGATTGCAAAATAAACTACCACCTGGGGAAGGAAAATAATATGGTTGATGCTTTGAGTATAATGGATCATTGAGTTTTGAAAAAGATGATAGTTGAAAGGGATTCTATGTTCATGGATCTAGTAAAGATGGATATGGGAATAATCATAGAAGTAAAAACAACAATACGTTTTCAAATGGTTTCCAATCCATCTTTACTAGAAAGGAAAAAATGTTCTCAGACTGATGATGAGGAGTTTTAGAAAAAAATTAAATCTCTAAAAGATGTGAGATTGGTAGACTTCATATATGGTGATGGAATTTTGATATATTGGAAAACAAATTGTTCCCGACAAACCTGGTCTAAACAGGGAATTGTTGGATGATGCTCATAGCTCCAATTTATCTATACACCCTGGTAGAAATAAGATGTATAGATATTTTAAGGAACATTTTTGGTGGGACAACATGAAGCGGGAGATTGCTGATTATGTGTCAAGATTTATGGTTTTCCAACTGGTGAAGGCTGGAAGACAACATCCTAGAGGACTCATGCAACCTCTTCTCATACGAGAGTGGAAATGGGATGATATTACGATGGAAATTGTCATGGGGCTACCAAAGACTCCTAGAAGTAATGATTCAATATGGATCATTATTGATCATTTTAAAAAGTCATCACATTTTCTAGCTATAAGAGAATATTTAAAACTTAAACATTTAGCAAGACTATATATTAATGATGTTTTAAGACTTCATGATGTACCAATATCTATTGTTTCATATCATTATCCCCATTTACATCATGATTCATGAAAATTATTCATAAATCCCTCGATATTGAACTTCATTTGAGCACTACCTACCACCCACAAACTGATGGAAAATCAAAATGTACAATTCAAACCTTAAAAGATATGTTGAGATCTTGCACACTATACGTCCAAGGTATGTGGGATTAGTATTTTCCTATGGTATAATTTTCCTATAACAATAATTTCTATTCATGTAATCATTTAGCACCATTTTAAGCATTATATCGAAAGAGATGTCGCACACTAATTTTTTTGGAATTATATAGGTTAAAAAAATCATAGGCCTGGAGCTTGTTGAGGAAACAATGGAAAAGTTGATGATTATCCAAACCTACATCAATTCAGCTGAAAATTGGCAAAATAAATATTCTAATAACTGATGGAAGAATTTGGAATTTCAATTAGGAGATTATGTTTTCTTGAAGGTATCTCTAGAGAAGGGTGTTGTATGATTTCATAAGAATGGTAAATTTAATTCCTGGTACATCAGACCTTTCGAAATAATGGAACAAATTGGAGTTATAGCTTACCGTTTGGCAATGCTGCCAAGTTTCTCCAAAGTTCATGATGTGTTCCACATATCATTGTTGAGAAAAGACTTGCATGAGCCAACACATGTACTCCCTTATAATGAAATAGAACTAGAACCTAATATGTCATATCATGATGAGCCTATCAAAGTTCATGATACCAGAGAACATGTTTTGGAAAACCGAAGTCTCGTCTGGTAAAAATTCACTGGATATACCATAAAATGGAAGAGCCAATGTGGGAACCTAAGGAACATATGATGAAGAACCTCCCGAATCATTTTATTCAGTAATAATTTCTAAATTTTAAGGGGGAAATTATTTGAAAGTTGGAATAATATAACACCCTAATATTATATGGTATGCTTCTATTTGAATAATATAATAGCTTGCTCTGTACGCAACTCCGTGTTTTCGCACATACCGACCAATCAAACTAACCATATAAAAAGTAGTTATGAATTGTAATACACACTTTTTGAAATTTTATAAATATTATATTTTTAAAATGGACTTTGTTTTGTTTCAGAATATCAAATTTATCTTTGGGTGAATTTTTGATACTTTTCTAATTACTTTCATATTTCGATGAATAGTGAACAATACAAATTTTAAATTAAAAGAATATTTTTTAATAGAAATAATTGATAGTGCTAAATTATTAATTTTAGTTGTTTTAAAGTAGCATTAGATTATATTTTTACCATTTAATATAATTTTGGTCATGGGATTTAATTTTACATTTATATTGTAAATAAGTACTAGTCAATCATTTGATAGTTTTTTCTTCTTAAAAACCCCCTTTTTGGTTTTGACAATGAGAATTAATATTAATTTAATTACCTGAACTTCTATGTATTGAATATTGAAAATTAGATTCCATATTTGGAATCAGAAGGACCAAATTCATTAAATAGGTAACTTTTATTTTTTGGACATTATGAATAGTAACATCAGTAATTATTTTATTTACCACAGTTAAAGGGTAAAAATGGTCAATAAGGGTAAACAATAATATTATAATAATATTAAACTACACCAAAAAATTTCCTAATCTTATTTGATCAGATATGTCTGACCATGGTCTTCCAAGAGTCGATTTTGAGACCCCGTCAAGCCAAATGGAAGTGAAAATGGCATTTTAAAAGAATTCATTTTATATAGAAAAATATTACATAAACATGTATCTTTCACTAAAAAAAATAATGTGAGGTTATATAATTGAACACTTAGACTATAAATAGTAATTTGAAAGCTAAACATACTTCCTACATCATGATTTTTTATTTATAATTTTTAGAAATAAAAGAAATATATTTGTTTTTGACACAACAATGATGCAACATTTTTTTATTAATGAAACAATAAAATAAATGATATTATAAATATTAAAATAAATATAATTTGAAATTTTTTATGCCATCCACAAATATTCTAGTTTAATATGAAATGTAATGGTTGATTAAATTTATTTTTTTCTAACTAATCATGTTGTTATGACTTTCACAAAAACCAAATACTAAATAGTGTCCAAATTGACATAAATGAGTTTTGAAAACAAATATTATATTATTAGATGATTGAATATTCATAAAAATATAATATTTGGAAAAAGTACATAGATAATATTAGATATGTCATTAATGAAGCACTTTATATTCTCTTTTCATTTTAGTGTAACTATATTAACCATTTACTATAAAAATACAAGAAGACATTATAAAAAGTAAAATTATTTAACTATGAGTTAAATATAAAAAATAAGGCTAATATGGTGACCTAAACTTATTTAAAACCTATTGGTTGATGTTATTTCGATACATCCCCACCTTATCCTACAAATAAATCAATTTTTATCATTTAGAAATCAAAAATTATTTTATAATAAAATAATATTACAAGCTTGTCATAATGTGCCCCTCACCTCTCTTATAAAAGGGTACATCCCATTCTCTTAACTTCAAACCACCAAATCCTTTTGTCTCAGAAAACCCCTACTCAAATATCCACCCAAATACCATCACTTCCACCTAGAGGCATTACATTGATCAGAAAGAATTATTATGTTGCCCTTTTTTTCAAATCAACAAGAATCACTTGAAGAAGAAGCAATTATTTCATCACCTCTTTCAACGTTCTTTTCTCCATCCACTTCCTCATTAATTATTGTTTCCATACTATAATAATAAATCTCATACATTCTAAATTCTGAGATTTTATTATAAATATGTCCCAACAATATTCATTATTTCATTCATCCTATGAATGACAAAGTCACCATACATGCATATGTATGGCTTACTGTCTCCACATCATGGTGTAGTATTTTATTCAAAACTAAATTATTTGGATGGGTATAATAATGATTATAATTGATGTAAATAATTAATATATCATGTTAAGGATTCTTTATATATAATATACCATCCAATTACATAATATTTCACCATCAATAGAATGATATTTTCACTCGTACGTACTCACGGCTTATCTTATCCACGACGTGATGAGATTCAGTTTCCCATCATAACCATTCAAAAATAATTTTAATTTGATAATTATAAATAATGTTTAATAATATAACATTATTTTTGATATGAAACAAATAAAACCTACCCAAAATAAACATGACTTAGATAACAAAACAGATGAAGGAAAATGAATCTTTTAACACCTTAAACAATGATACTACTAAAATATTATTAACGAAGAAATATTAGAGGATCAAAAATGATATATTATTTATTTATGTAGTTCTAATATAATTTAATAAAAATGTTTTAAATATTATACAAGAGGTTAACATACCCTCGACTAAAGAAAAGTTCAAGGTAACTGTTAATTTTAAAATCACTTTTTTATCCAAGATTGTTTATACATAATTATCTATTGGGAATTTTACCATACGCATTTGTGTATCTTAAAAATGTATTTAAATACATCTTTACTACTTCCTAGAATATGGTTTAATTTAATTTATAACCTTTTTTACTTTTTATAAAATGTTTTGAGTGGAATTTTTCCATCGTTTTCCAAACAATGTACTTTATGACCTTTTCAAGAAATTATTGTAAGAATGTTTTTTATAATATATGGTGGGTGAAACTATTTTACTTTGTTATAAATCCTTAGAAGCTTACCTTAAAAGGTTATAAGAATATTTTAAAATAAATATTTTCTTTTAAATGTATTTGAATATTAAATTATTTCAATATAGAAGGATATATGTTTCTTAAATATTTTTTTGGGATTGAATTCATCTATGTCAACATTTATTGTTGGAGTTTATGATGATTAATTATGATAAAATATTCCATTTTATATTAATAGTTTTTTGATATTTTTGACTATGGATGTGTTATTTTTCATTTCATTCATGGTTTATGGTTAATGTATTAGCATTTTGTATGTTAGTTTAATACGAATTTTTTTGTTATCCCTCACCCTTTTCATATGAGGAATGAATTATATATAGTATGTGATGGGAATGGCCCACTATAGCTAATAGATGCATCATTAGCAATCATGAGACAAACTAGTGTCTTGGAAAAATTCCTTGAAAATATTTTCTATTTTTAGTCAGGGCGCGAGGCCCTTACTATGTGGTTATGATGTTCGGCATTATGTATTCCATCATTAAGAGATTGGCTATTGATATTACATGTGATTATTAGACTAGTAGAATATCTATGTGAATATGTAAATGGTATTATTTGATTTATGATTTCCATAATATGCTGAATTTTATGTTTAAAAGGCTTGTGTTTTAGTTTTATACATTGCCTTAAATTTTTGTTCTTATTTTTTATAGTTTCTGCTATATTGATGTCCCTACTACGCATCTGAGCTAGCCCTTTTCTGATGTTTTATTTTTCCCAGGTTGCGAAGAAGTATATTATGATGGACTGATAGGGATAATATAAAGGATATGAGTGTGTTCAAAGGAGAAAAAATGTTTCTTTCACATTTATTAATGCAATGTAAAACGTATGAATGTATCTACTCCTTCAAGGCTACTAAACTAATCAGTCTTTTGAGACTTGATCTATTGTGATGATGACAATGTAATGTAATAATGAACCGACACTAGGTAACTACAGTCGGGGAATTACATTCTAGTTTCACTATAACACCCCAATATTTCGTAGTACGTTATGTCATTAGAGTAATTCAATAGCTTGCACTATACGCAACACCGAGTTCGAGCGCACCACAACTTACCAAACAAGCCATTCAAAAAACTGTTATGAATAGTATTAACTTAATTTTTAATCTTATATAATTTATAAAATTTTAACATCCATATTATTTGTTTCTTATATATAATATAAGAACAAATTCATTTTTTCTGAAAAAAGAAGTATTTTTAAAAAAATGCAATTTTACCGCCTTTTAATGGAAAACCCTTTTTAAAACAAATATTAGAGACTATTATATAATCAATTTAATGAAATTAAATTCTAATTTATAATTGGGTCCTAAAAATTTAGTTTGGAAAAAAAATTTACTTTTCTGATAACTTTCATATTTTGACAAATTTTGAAAAATAATATGTTTTAATTGAAAACAACTTTTCAAATCCAAATAATTTATAGGGTTAAATTATGAATTTGAAAGGATATTAAGTATTATTAGATTATATTTTTATCATTTAATAAAATATATGTCATTATATGTAATTTCACAATTTAATTTGACATAAACACGTGTCAATCTTTTGATAGTTTTTACTTTTTAAAAACCCACTTTTTGGTTTTGACTACAGAAATTAATTTTAAATTAATAAATTCAACTATTATGTTTTTAATTTGAAAAAATAGACTTCATTTTTGAATTTTTAATATCAAAATTATCTTAGGGTGAAATTTTTTATTTTTCCAAAAACATTCAATTTTTTATGAATAGTGAAAAACAATGGGTTATTATTTAAAACAAACTTTTTATTTAAATAATTATTATTTTATTTAAATTTATTTTAAGTCAAAATAGATATATAATAACTATATAATTTCAAGTCAATTCATTGTTGTTATTTTATAATCAAATTAGATGTATATAATTTTATTTAGCTTTTTAACCTCTTTTACCCACCTTCTAGGCACTTTAGCAAATTTGCATAAAACATAATTTTATCACTTCTATGAGTTGAATTTAAAAATTATGAGAGGTAGGGTTGAAATCATTAATTAAAATTTGGTTCAATAAGATAAAAATTAATTTTTGGGGCATAGTAACTTTTGACTTTTATTTACCAGAGATAAAATTAAATTGTGTAATTAAAGGTAAAAATGATATTCTAATTACCCTAACACATTTTTTAATTCTATTTGATAAGTTTAATTCGACCAAAAAAAACCATAGGAATAAAATATGATCCTTTAAATCCAATTGGATTAGATTAGGGAATTTATTATTATTATATTTAAAGAAGAGTTAAAATATTTAAATTCAAAGTCTAATAACTAAACCATTTTTAATATAGTGCTAAACACAACCTAAATTAGACTATAAATATTAATTATAAATATAAAATTATTTCCTACATAATGGTATTTTATTTATAATTTTTAGACATTAAATAATTTAATTTATTTATGACACAATAATGATGTAGTAATTATTTTATTAATGAAATATTAAAATAATTGATATTATAAATATCCAATTAAATGTAAATTGAGACTTTTTATGATTTCAACTAATTTTATAGGTTAATATTACATGTTTCAATTTATTAAATAAGTTTTATTTGAAGTGATAAATTTTTTTTGGCTTTCAAAAAATCAAATGCTAAATAATGTCAAAATTGACATAATTGAGTTGTTAAAACAAATAATATATTATTAATTGATTTAATATTGCTAAAAATATAAAGTTTGGCTAGAGGACATAGATAAGGTTATTTATATTAATAATAAACATCATGGGGTTCTCTTGGCTTGTTATAGTATGTTTATTAACCATATAATATAAAAAACAAAGAGACATGGTAAATGTCAAACTATTTAACTAAGAGTTAAATCTAAAAGATAAGGTTAATAGGATGACATAAACCTATCTAAAACCTATTGTTTGAGAGTCTTTCGACCCATACCCACCTTTTCCTTTAAATAATTTATTTTGGAGCCATTAGAAACCAAAAATTATTTTATTATAAAATAATATTTCAAGCTTTTCCTAAAGTGACACTCACCTCTCTTATAAAAGGGCACTTCCCCTTCTCTTAATTTCACACCTCCAATGCCTTTTGGATCGGCCAAAACTTGCCCAAATATCCTCCCAAATTCCCTCATTTCAACCTAGAGTCCTTACATTTATCATAATGCCATCCTACAGAGCCCTTTTGATCAAATCAAAAAGAAACAGCCGAAGTAGAGGTAATAATTTCACCACCCTCTTCCATGTTCTTTTCTTCTTCCACTTCCTCTTTCATTATTGTTTCCATAAAAAAAATTGTAACTTTAGTACATCCTACATACTTTGATGTTATTATAAATATGGTACAACCATAGTAGTTAGTCTATCCATACTATAAATGACAAAGTCACCATGCGTGCGTACGTACGGCTTACCATCTCCACATCATGGAGTAGTTTGTTATTCAAACACTTCATTTTTCGAACGGGTATAATAATGAGTATAACTGATGTTTATAATAAATTTAACATTTTAATTATTCATTATATAATATATAACATCCAATTACATACGATTTCTCCATCAATATAATGATATTGTCGCTCGTGTGTACATACGGATTAGCGTCTCCACGACACGATTAGATTCATTCCCACGTTCACCATTAAATGAGGATTATAAAAATATATATTATTAATAAGTATGTAATATATGAAATAATAATCCAACTGGATATATATATATATATATATATGTATGTATGTATTTATGTACATACATATATCTTATTCATTTACTCACGTTCAATACGATATGAGAACGGAAACAACGTTTATGCGTACGTACGGCCTACCGTCTCCATAAACGGTGCCTTCCATTTCATATATCTATCTATTATAAATATATATGATATATTAATCAAGTTTTATATTCACGAATTATTTAAATCGTGATCTAAATTATACAAGATAAAACATGTACGATAAAGAAATCGATTATCACCCAAAACGTTAATTTAACATGGAAATCATTATTAAATGGGAATTATAAAGTCGTAAATTAATCATTTATGATATAATAAATATGAATATTGTTCTGGTATAATTTCATAACATACTATGGTGATTATATAGGAGATCAAATGTACCCTTGACCAAAGAAAATTACAAGGTAAGGGTTAATTCCTCAATCTCATTATTATTCGAGATTGTTTATGTGTATGTTTTTACAGGGACATATTTATTATCCATGTCCATGTTTCATAAAATAATTTTCAAAGAGTTTATTTTTAAGGTACTCTTTTACTAAAACATTATTTTAAATGTTTTAAATATTTGTTCTTCTAAAGCTTTCTCATTAATGTCCATGTTTTCAAATAGGTTTTATTAATTTATTTATATGGACAAGAATTTTTTTAAATGTTAATTCCTTCCAAAAGTTTCAAAGTGGTATGGGACACTTTGATTATGAACTATCTTTTAAATGAATTCCTTTATAAATTATGTGACTTTTAAATTATTTCATGAAAAATGGATATTTCTCTAAATGATATTTACTAATCATTTTCAACTATCTAAACATATTTTAAGAGATATTATTCTTGGTCACAGTTGATTTATTGTGATACAAATCATTCATATAGTATTGAAGGTTTTATGATATGTTTGATTTTGGATGTGTTATTTTTATACCATTCATGTTTTATTGTTAATGTATTGACATTTATTATGATACTTTTAATAAACATGTTTATGTTATGTTTCAGCCTTTTCATATGAGGAATGTATTGGACTTAGTAAATGATGGGTGGAGCCCATTATATCTCCTCGATGCGTCGGTAGGTCTCATGAGAGAAACTAGTGTCTTGGTACAAGGCCTTGATAAAATATTATTCATATACTTGGAACAAGGCCTTTACTATGTGGTTATGAAGTCTGGAATTATGTATTCCATCATTATGAAATTAGCTATTGATATTTCCTGTGATTATTCGACTAGTAGAATATCCATGTGAATAATTAAATGGAATTATTTGGTTTACATTGGCCATATTATGCATAATTTTATGTTTAAAATGCTTATTTTTTTAGTATTATACATTTCCTTAAATGTTTTTTGTTATTTATGAAAGTTTCCACTATATTGTTATCCTTACTGATTATCTTAGCTCACCCCTTTCTTATGTTTTATTTCCCCAAGAATCCAATAAGTGTATTATGATTGATAAGTAGGGTTAAGCTAGGGGAATATTGGAATTCTCAGAGGATAATTTATGTTGTGTTTTATTTTCTAATGTATAATGTAACGTTCATGAATGTAATCTATTTTCCAAAACTACTAAACTGATTGGTCCTTCAGGACATGATTCCTTGTGATCATGCTAATGTTATGTAATAATTAACCGACTTTGGGTAACTAGGTCTGGGGCGTTACTTTCACCCCTATTAAATATTTTTCTCCATTTAAAGTTAATCTATCTACCCAAAGCCATATTATGGTCTATCTCCACCATTTATAAGGGGAATTATTATATCTTAGTTAATTCCAATGAGTGAAACCGCCCAGCCGCATGGTCTAACCATGATCCAAATTTTCTTTACATCAAAATGGTCTCCCTGATTTTATGATATGGGCTCTTCTTAAGATGATATCTTTGCTTCCTTCTTCCTTTGGTTTTCTCTTGGTGCACCTGGAGACTTCCTCGCGAGACGAGAGGTGCACCTGTGCTCAAGCCCTTCCCGTTCAGCCATGGAGTTCTTCATGCAAGTCACGCCATCCCATGTTCTTGGCGCAAGAAGGAACCTCGATCCTTGATCATCCATGATAGGATTTATTTTTCATCCCTTTAATTGTGCATCATGTGGGGTGGGATTACTAATTTTTCCTTGTGGTGAATGGTGGGAAACATTACATAAAACTAGAAATAAATAAGAACCGAATATGTTAAAAAGATAACATGGATGAATAAGATAATGGGTAGGGAGTTGATTGATGTTTGATCGTCTATTTTATTGGTTATCATTGATTATTTTATGGATAATTTTTCCTGCATGCCATTGGAAAACCACTACTGTTTGTGGTTATTTCATGCACACCTATGATGTGATGCTATATCATTTATATGATGATTCAAAAACTAGAAGAAATATGAAAACTATTTTAATCACATATAATTGGTTAAATAAATGGATAACCCATGATCAAACCTATTGTGTGGTCACCCCTGTAATACTAAAGTGAAATTAAAGAACCTCTATCTGTTAAATCTAAAAACACGTGGATATATCAATGCGGTTATGTGTAGCGTATTCTATTTTGGATTTTTTTAGACTAGTATAGGGGTTGGTATAGGGGTTGTTGGTATCTCAGATTGAGAGAATGATTGATTGAGGAATGGATAAAATTGTCAGAAGTGGGATTGTCCCTTTTGTGTTGGTATCCCAGCCTGAGAGATTGATTTATTTAGGAATGGATGAACTTGTAGGAAGCTGAACTGCCTCTATAATGTGTTGTGGTTGTGAATAAATGTTGAGTTGTGGGACTATGGTCTAGTTATAGACTCATTATGCTGTGGGACTACATTGGGGATTTTGTTTGGGAAGTATGTATACAGGTCCAGATTGAGATGGAAGGAATGGGTGTCATCACTTATAAGAATGATAGTTGATAGTTGTTTAATGGGGATGTTCCAAGTGACTATATGTCTAGTTTTTGGTTGTTGTGCAGTGGGAATGGAGTTTATTTTGGTTCATTTCTTAGTGTGGTTACAGTTTTTATTTTCACAATAATGTTGGAATAATTTAATGTGAATCCCCTTAAATAAATAAATCAAAATTTAATAAAAAGGGGGTTGTTTTTATTTACTAAAAGTGGTCGTTGTGTGTTTCTGCTTGTAGGGGTAGCTGCAAAAGTGGAGATGGTGCAGGATTGTTGTCATTTCGTGTGAAGCCTGTAGGTTGGGTTTGAGTTTTTTGTTTACCTATATATATTGTAATTTATTTTTATTTCTATAAACACCCCACCCTTGATGATACCAATGTTTTGAACACCTTTATTTCACAGGGTAGGTTGTCTTTCTCATCATCTTGGTGGGAGGATGGATGATTGGTTACTACATTTCATCCTCTCACCCAATTTCTGATCAATATTCTAGGGCATATTTGGGTAGGATATACTAGCTTGAGGCTTAATATAGTCCAAGATTATTCGAGAAAATGATTTTTTAGGATGAGGGGATTAGGTTTTTTCATGCCAAGTATGTTTTCTTGAGTATCTTTGAGATGGGTCCAAGTGTCTTCTGGCATTCCCTATGGTTGTTGAGGCCCAGGTGTCTCTAGGAATGGTAGTGGTTATTGTGGAACAGGTGTCTATGGGTGTGGTTATGTGTGGTTTGAGTCCTAGGTGTGTGCGGGCATGTTGTGGTAGTGGGAGTGCATGTGGGAAGAGTGGTAACATCAAGACATTATATAGGTAGGAATGAGTAGTTAACTAGTGGGGAAGTGGTGTGAGGGGTACCCAAATATCAATGTTCTTATATTATTAATTTACATGACTTGCGTTACTTGGGTGTGTGTGTGCCTTGATGAGGTATGTCTGGTCAGTATTCTTTGTCAGGTGTTTAAGGTTCTACAATTATGTCACAAGGGGATTAGTATGTTCCCTCACTTGTGCATGAGTAGATTTAGTTTCCCTACTGACTATACTTGTATACTCACTTTACATATGTAAAACTATTTTTTGGTTTCAAGGAGGATATTGAGGACCATTCTAGAACTTACTAGATCAGGTGTTGGGATTGTTTCTATTTTTTTATATTTTCTTTTCTTTGGTACATTATTTGTGAGTTTTTTCTTACATTGTATTAGTTTTACTTTTGAACATTCATGTGAGAAGGGATTCTTGGTTTTAGTTTTACCTTTAGTTGTCACGACCCGACCCTACCAGTCTCGATCCGCAACTACCTCAAGCCCGCCTCCATAGGCTAGATGCTGGCGACCAGCGCCGAAGGCATAACAATATCGGGGAGGCCATTGCCTAAGTACCTGTACTCACGCACACACAACCCACAAGACGCAATAGTGCATAGTAAAAAGGAAACCAAAATACAGGTAACTATATCCCAACCACAGTCATGAATCAACAACTAAAAAGAGTAAGTAATGTGATGGATGTACAGACAAGTAGACTGAAAAGTAAAAAGGTCAAACACGTGACCAACCACATAGATGCCACAACCCGGCAATAGGTGAATAGAAGAAGATGACTAGATAGACTCCCACCTGAATACTCTAGCACGACCGCGGTATGCTGCTCCAACTTTTGTGACCTCTACGCTCCTTCGTAGTCACGATCGACCTGTTCGTCGTCTGCAAGGGCACACCAGGTACGAGCAAAGACCAAGCAGGGGTGAGTATAAGGATACTCAGTAGGATGCCCCGAAATCTTGAGGGAGCAACAAAGAAGGCACTAAAAAGGTGAGAAGTAGACTAACAAGAACAATAGAAAATTTTAGTAAAAAGGGTACTACTCCACCTGACAAAGATAAGTAGGCATGGAACCCAGGGAGTGGGAATGAAAGTAGGGTCCATTTATAGATAATTATATATATATATATATATATATATTCTCAACAAGAAACCCAAAAGAGTGTGTAAGGTGGATCTCCATCTCCAAGATCAACCCAGGATAAGTCGCCATCAGTTCCAATTAAATCCATCCTCACAGCCCAGAATCTCGTCTCGTCCCCCTAGGAAACCCAATTCAGAGGGGTTCAATCACCGCACTTCAATACTATCCGCTTTAGGCAGCACTGACTCACCCGCACAGTTTTAGGTCACGTCTCAAGGACACTTCTCAATGGAAAAAGTACCCCTCTTCCTCATGGGTCCTTAGGTGACGTTAAAAACTGACACTCCACTGATCCGCCCAATCAAGGTCCCGCTCCGGTAGTCACGGAGGAAAAATTCACCGACTAGCCGCATGAGAAGGGCTGAGTCTGAAACATCAGTGGGTGACCCACTGCCCAGCCCCACTAAAGGTTAACCCCTAGTACATCATCAAGTGACCCACTTCTTAGCCCAGCTGGAGGGTAGACCTGGAATAAATCGATTGGTGACCCACTGCCCAGCCCTGCTGGAGGGTAAACCTAGAACACGTCGATAGGCGACCCACTGCCCAGCCCTGCTGGAGGGTAGACCTATAATAATTCGATGGGTGACCCACTGCCCAGCCATGCTGGAGGGTAAAACCGGAACATGTCTATAGGAGACTCACTTCCCAGCCCTGCTGGAGGGTAGACCTGGAACACGTCGACAGGCGACCCACTGCCCAGCCCTACTGGTGGGTAGACCTGGAACAAGAAGACGGTTGACCCACTGCCCAGCCTTGCTGGAGGGTAAACCCGGAATCATCCTGTTAGCTCTACATTGCTACTGACATCACCAGGTGTCACTATCAAAACCACCATGCATTGGTTCGGAGTGCATAAAAATAAGATCTCCACCCCACGCTAACTTGATATCAAAGGAGGCTCTACATTCCCAAACGGATTGCACTGTTGCATTTATCGTGGAAAAACACATGATATAGACTACTTACTCACCCAAAACGGACAACCGATGAATATGGTACTATTCACCATAGTCGGCCCATGTGGGCCTGCACCCCGGCCCCGATACTCATCGGGCAAACTGCGCTATCGAGATGCTCTCAGCAAAAGACACAGAAACGACTACTCATACGCCCCCGGACGGACATCTGGTGAAAAAGGCACAAAAACGCAGCACGCATCACATAGACGGCCTGCACATCCCACATCTCAACTCCCACTTCAATGACCGAAACCATACTAGAAGTCTCTGCCACGACGCTAGGGTCGCATCACTGCTGATGGTGCTCAAATCGGACATTGGATGTGTTCGCGCCAACCAAAACATGAATCCCAGCATAGCACTTAACGCGCCTGACACGCCATCGATCTCTCGTTCTGGGAATTAAAAACCCTAAAACCACCTAAAAACATACTCCTCGAGACAAGGATTATCCTGTCATAGAAGGCGTGTAAAACGGACACCCGTAGCGATATTTACGGGTGTCCAAAGCCAGAGTGGACAAGTCCCTTGGGCTGGACCGGCCTAGTCGGCCGGTCCACCCAGCCTGGGCCGGCCCGTGCCAGCCGGTCGAGCTCGCTGCGCCGGCCCGCAGCTTTTCCACACAGGACAGCCACGGACCCACGATCCCCACTTCAGCCAACCGTCCCTCGTGTCCGGTCCTTGTTCTATGCGGAGACCCGCTTCCAGCGGGTTTCGTTCCCCACTGAGGGGTCGCGTCGTGACCCCGGTCTACCTGGACGACTGCCGCCACCTGCAAGCCGCACCACCGCCTGGAGCTAGAGCCCGCTACCTGCGAGACGCGCCACTGCCTGGAGTTAGAGCTGCCGCCTGCGCCACCATGCCGGAGCTCGCCGCCTCCACCATGAGTCGCTGGACCACCCTGGATCCACCAGAAAACATGGGGTATTTGGCCGGAAAACTTCCCACGGCCACCCCGGGCACCCCGGGACTCCAAAAATTGATCCAAAAGGATCGTCGTGAAGATAAAATCAATACATACAAAACCAGGGGCTTTTCTCGACGATCGGACAACAATTCGACATGACTAAATTAAATTGAAGATTGCGGGAATAAAAAAAAGATAAACACGAGCCTACCTCAAAGGGATTTGCCCGACGCTTCACGATCGGGATGCCGAAGCCGCCGTGCATTGCCGGAGTGATGGAGGAGAGGGTGGATTCTTGTTTAGAGCCCTTTCGCTAGGGAAGAAATGTCCAAGGATGGGTGAATAGGGTGGGTGGTGTGTTTAAATAAAAAAAACACACTTAACCACCCGCTCGTCGGCCCGTACCCGAACTTTCGTCAGGGTCGGGATTAAGCCTCCCTTAGGGTTAATGACAT
This sequence comes from Viscum album, assembly GCA_963277665.1. Taxonomy (NCBI): domain Eukaryota; kingdom Viridiplantae; phylum Streptophyta; class Magnoliopsida; order Santalales; family Viscaceae; genus Viscum; species Viscum album. Next base: position 2,024,562,856 of record OY728127.1, read on the forward strand.
GCCCTGAGTGTAATGGAGGCATCAAAATTTTAATCTGAGCTTTCATTCAAGAGTTATAAAATTCGACGCCCATGACCGCTAAATTACGAAAATGCCCCTGGGGGCGTTTTTCACAATTGGCCCACGCCCGCGAAAATTATACCCCTCCTAGGGTAAACGGCACGTTCTGGACTCAACGGTGCCATCAGTTTTCCCATCCGATCTACCGTTCAGGATTTATTTTATTTATTTAGCCTGCCCAGTGTGAACACATGCCAAAATCAATTCCGACTACACCGGGGCTCGGAATCACACACCGTCAGAACGCCATGCTCTGGAATCATATCAAGAGAATTTCAAAGTCTTACAGGCTCAAAACCGGGGTTCTTACATCATTACCTCATTCACATTTTTCGTCCCCGAAAAACAAAACCACAAAAATATCTCAGGCTATTGAGCCCGCATTTGCCTCTCTCGCTCTCAGGTGCTCTCCTGCACCCTCCCATGCTGGCACAGTACATGAACTAGAAGAATGGCCCATCCGCATAGAGTCTGCTCCTGCTGGTCCTCAATTGCCACCAGGTGCTCCGTGAAGGTGGCTCCATCCTCAATGTACAGCTCTCCCTAGTCGATGACATGTGTGGGGTCGTGCACGTATTTCCTCAGCTGCGACACGTGGAAGACGTCATGTACTCTCTCCAGCTGCGGGGGTAGAGCGAGAAAGTAGGGGACCTCACCAACCCGGCGTACAATCTCAAAGGGCCCAATGAACCTTGGGGGCAGCTTGCCTCCTCGGCCGAACCTCTGTGTTCCACGCCGTGGGGAGACTCTCAAAAAGACATGGTCTCCCTGCTCAAACTCCAAGAGCCTGCGACGTCGGTATGCATAGGACTTCTGCCTACTCTGATCCATCCTCATCCGCTCACGAATGACATGCACCTTCTTCGTCGTTGCCTACACCAACTCTGGGCCCACGAGTGCGGTCTCCCAAACCTCCTTCCATCTCAAGGGTGACCTGCAGGGTCTCCTGTAGAGGGCCTCAAAAGTTGCCATGCCAATAATAGAGTGGTAACTGTTGTTATATGCAAACTCTACCAAGGGCAGGTGATCCTCCCAGCTCCGGGCAAAGTCTAACACGCACGCCCTGAGCATATCCTCCAACACCTGGATAGTGCGCTCGGTCTGCCCATCAGTCTCGAGGTCAAAAGCTGTACTCATCCACAACTGAGTCCTGAATGCCTCCTGCAGGCCTCGCCATAACCGTGATGTAAATCATGTGTCACGGTCAGAGACGATCGTTGAGGGTACTCCATGAAGACGGCCGATCTCTCGAACATATAACTGTCCCAGACTCTCCACCAAGATATGTTCCCTGATAGCAAGGAAGTGGGCCGACTTCATGAGTCGGTCCACTATCAACTAAATGGATTCGTGGCCCTTCGTTGTGCATAGAAGCCCTGTGACGAAATCCATAGATACGCCATCCCATTTACACTCCGGGATATTAAGGGGTTGCAAAAACCCTATCGAAACCTGGTGCTATACCTTCACCTGCTGACAGGTAAGGCACTGAGAAATGAACTCGGCTACGCTCTGCTTCATGCCAGACCACCAAAACTGCCGTTGAAGGTCTCTGTACATCTTCCCCACATCGGTATGTATGGACAAGGGAGAAGTGGAGAACTCCTGCATCACCTCCTCTCACATAACCACTGGTACTACAACTGTCCCCTGAAAGAGGATCCTGTGATTCCCTCATTCAGAATACCCATCGGGTGCGTTGCCCATGGATATCTGATCATGTAGTACCTCGATATCAACATCTCCTAACTGCGACTCTCTCACATACTCAAAGAGCAAAGGATTCAACACTATCGACTGTAGAAAATTTGTATCCTCCTGCTCCACCAAGGTCAGTCGAAGGGAATCCAACTACTCTGAAGCTTCCCGCACTAGGTGAGCCTGGGACTTTTTGCTAAGGGCATCTGCTACTACGTTTCCCTTCCCTGGAGTGTAGACTATCTCTAAGTCATAGTCCTACAGAAACTCCAGCCAGAGCCTCTGCCTCAGGTTCAAATCCCTCTGAGTGAATATATGATTGAGGCTCTGGTGATCTAAGTAGACCACAAAATGCTCAACCAAAAGGTAGTGTCTCCATAGCCTCAAGGCAAAGACTACCACTACCAGCTCAAAATCGTGAGTCGCATAATTCTTCTCATGGGGCCTCAACTGCCTTGACCCATATGCAATCACTGCCCGCTGCTGCATCAGTATTCACCTGAGCCCACCTCCTGAAGTGTCACAATACATGACGAACTCAACACCCTCCTCTGGCAGCCTCAACACCGGTGCACTAGTCAGCCTCTGCCTCAACTCCTCGAAGGCCTGCTGGCACTGATTTTTCCAGTTAAACGGTCGCCCCTTCCGTGTCAATGCGGTCAAAGGGGATGGAATCCTGGAGAAGTCCTCCACAAACCACCTATAGTACCCTGCCAACCCTAGGAAACCCTACACCTCAGACACATTCTTGGGTGGCTCCCAAGAAAGCACTACTTCTATCTTTGTGGGATCTACTGCCAAACCATGTTCTGTAATGACGTGCCCCAAAAATTAAACCTCGTGAATCCAGAACTGGCACTTTGAGAGCTTCCCGTACAGCTAGTGCTCCCGAAGTAAATCTAGGACCATCCACAAGTGCTCCACATGCTCCTCCTCTGTCCCCAAGTAAATGAGTATGTCGTCAATAAATACAACCACAAACCGGTCCAAGTATGGCTGGAAAATCTGGTTCATCAAATCCATGAAGACAACATGGGAATTTGTCACACCAAAGGGAATCACTAGAAACTCGTAGTGCCCATATCGACAACGGAATTCCAAATTCGGAATATCAGCCTCACGAACCCGCAATTGGGGGTAGCCAGATTGAAAATCGATCTTCAAGAACCACTTCGCACCTCACAACTGGTCAAAGAGGTCATTGATCCTTGGAAAAGGGTACTTGTTCTTTATCGTGGCCTGATTCAGGCGACGATAATCTACACAAATCCATAGACTCCCATATGCCTTTTTTACAAACAGAACTATAGCTTCCCAGGGGGGACAAACTGGGCCTGATGAATCCCTTATCACGAAGGTCATACAACTGAAGTCGTAGCTCTCGAAGCTCTGTGGGTGCCATCTGATATGCTGCACAAGATATCAGAGCAATCCCCGGCTGCAAGCCAATGCAGAACTCCATCTCTCGCCTCAGAGGTAGTCCTAGAACATCTTCAGGAAAGACGTCCATGTAGTCTTCTACCACGGTAGGGATCCAGGTGCCTGTAGCGTCCGTTGATCCGAGAGCCATGATCGCCAGCTGGTGCGAGAAAGGTCGGGGTGTCCTGCTCAGAGTACCCATCTGCTCTGCCATGAGGTCTTGTTCACCAAGGATGGTGAACCTCACCCCTTCAGAAAACTCGCCTCTGGCTCGTCTGTGACGACAGTCGATCTGAGCGTGAACCATAGAAATCCAATACATGCCCAGGATGACGTTGTAAGGTTCCATCGTGATGACGATCAGGTCCCACGTGAAACACCTTCCCCCGAATGACAGTTCGCACTGTCTGAAGATAAATGTCACCAACGAGGCACATCCCATAGGAACCTCAGGGCTAAGTGCAGGTGTTAGCGCCTCTACTGGAATCCCCAACTCTCGTTCCATCAGCAGCGATATAAAGGAATGGTTGGGGCCCATGTCTACTAGTACTGAAGCAAGTGTGGAGTAAACACAAAGTGTACCTCGGACCATCTCGTGCACTGGAGGGTCTCGAACACCCATGGACTGAAGCTGCCCGCGGCCCCTACCACAAGCTCCCTGAGCCTGGCGTGGGCCGCCCGGTTGTGGCGGTGGGGGAAACTCAAAACGTAGTCCCCCACTTCCTGGTCCTGCCGCTCTGCCTGCGCCTCCTCCTTGAGGACCACCGGGTCCTTTCCTAGGTGACCCCTGGTCATGGCGCTGCCTCTGCCTCTATAGTGCGCCCGCTGCCTGCCACGGCTGATCTGCACGCCTGGTCAGGAAATCCCATGCTAGGTGACCCAGTCCATCACAAGCATAGCATCAGCTCTCCCCTATCTCATCGGCGCCCTACGGCGCCACTGTGGTGTGAGACCCTGGCCCTGGGTCTGCTCACAGAAGGACCTCCTCAGCTGAGGCCCAGCACTCTATCGTCTGCCTGCCGAAGACTCTACTCTAAAACGGTCACTACTAGGTCCTGCTATCTGGCGCCCCTCGGCCAGGAAGCTCTCGGTCACAAGAACCTTCTCCAACACCCCGGCGTAAGTGGGGATGCACAAGGGCACCATGATTGCTCAGATCTCCCTGGGAAGACCCTGCTCAAACTTCCGTGCCCAGAAGTAGCTGTCACGGATCTTGTCTGTGAGTAGCGCGTAAGATCAGTGAACTGGGCCGAGTACTGGGACACAGACATCCCTCCATGCTTCAGCTTCATAAGCTCCTGGATCCAAACGGAGCGCAAACATGATGGGGAGTAATCCTCTTGAAAAATCTATTGAAAGCCATCCCATGTGAGGGATACTCATCATGGGTCTGCGTCACCAGATCCCACCATCGCCCGGCTGTCCTAAGGAAAAGACTGGCGGCTAGGGCCACCATCTGGTCTGCTGGGGTATGTACCGGCCTAAATAGTTGTGCCACTGACTCAATAAAATCCTCTGCCACCTGAGGATCTGGGTCCCCACAGAACCTCGGCGGCCTCTGATGCTGGAAGTCTCAAAGCGCGCTCAGTCTGCGCGCGACCTCGGCCTGAGCTTCCGGTACTAACTGCCGCTCCTCAGGTGCAGGGGCTACTACTGAAGCGTTGGGTGGAAGGGGATCACGCGAGGGTCCCCGAACTGACGCCCCGTCACTCGCCAGACCGTCATCACGAGCTGGAGAGGGTAACCTGGATGGCTGCCGTCGTGGGGGCATCCTGAAAATTATCAAGGGATACCACGATCAGATGAGCATATATATATATAAATAACAGTAATAACAAAGGAGAGCTAACTCAAACAAAGGATGTTCAAAGACTCATTCCTACGGGATGGTTGTTTCAAAATTCCCTACAACAAGTCTCAGCATGCCGAGTCAACAAGCAGGTTATCAGTGTCCTGGTAAATGGATATGGTAGCCGCCCGTACCATTACTAGACTCTCTAGCCTAAGAGCCACTCTCGAGACACGTCAACATTATTGCACTAAAACCCAACCAATTCCTTTTTAGGGACGTCCGAAAAACGCCCCAAGGAAAGAACCTTCTCTGATACCACTTTGTCACGACCCGACCCTACCGATCTCGAGCCGCAACTACCTCAAGCCTGCCTCCATAGGCTAGAGGCTGGCGACCAGCGCTGAAGGCATAACAATCTCAGGGAGGCCTTTGCCTAAGTACCTGTACTCATGCACACACAACCCACAAGATGCAATAGTGTAGAGTGAAAAGGAAACCAAAAGACAAGCAACTATATCCCAACCACATTCATGCATCAATAACTAAAAAGAGTAAGTAAAGTGCTAGAAGTACTGACAAGTAGACTAAAAAGTAAAAAGGGAAAACATGCGCCTAACCACAGAGATGCCAAAACCCGGCAACAGGTGAACAGAAGAAGAGGACTGGATAGACTCCCACCTGAATACTCTATCACGACCGTAGTACGTTCTTCCAACTATTGTGACCTATACGCTCTTATGTAGTCACGATAGACCTGTCCGTCGTCTACAATGGAACACCAAGTACGGGAAAAGCCCAAGAAGGGGTGTGTATAACGATACTCAGAAGGATGCCCTGAAAGCTCGAGGGAGAAACAAAGAAGGTACTAAAGAGGTGAGCAGTAGACTAACAAGAACAGTAGAAAAGTTTAGTAAAAAGGGTACAACTCCACCTGACAGAGATAAGTAGGCACGGACCCCAAGGAGTGGGAACGAATGTAGGTTCCATTTATAGATAGATATATATATATTCTCAACAAGAAACCCAAAAGAGTGTGTAAGGGGGATATCCATCTCTAAGCTCAGCCCAGGATAAGTTACCATCAGTTCTAATTAAATCCGTCCTCGCAGCCCAGCATCTCGTCTTGTCCCCCTAGGTAAACCAAGTCAAAGGGGTTCAATCACCACACTTCAATATTATCCGCTTTGGGCGGCACTAAATCGCCCGCACGGTTTTAGGTCGCGTCTCAAGGACGCATCTCAGTGGGAAAAGTACCCCTCTTCCTCGTGGGTCCACAGGTAACGTTAAAAACTGACACTCCTCTGATCCGCCCAATCAAAGTCCTGCTCCGGTAGTCATGGAGGAAAATGTCACCGACTAGCCCCTTGAGAGGGGCTGAGTCTGAAACATCAGCGGGTGACCCACTGCCCAGCCCTGCTGGAGGATAAACCCTAGTACATCATCAGGCGACCCACTACCCAACCCGGCTAGAGAGTAGACCTGGAATAAATCAACAGGTGACCCACTGCCCAGCCCTGCTGGAGGGTAAACCCGGAACACGTCGACAGGCGACCCACTGCCCAACCCTGCTGGAGGGTAGACCTGGAATAAATCGACGGGTGACCCACTACCCAGCCCTGCTGGAGGGTAAACCCGAAACACATCGACAGGCGACCCACTGCCCAACCCTGCTGGAGGGTAGACCTGGAACACATCGACAGGCGACCCACTGCCTAGCCCTACTGGAGGGTAGACCTGGAACAAGATGACGGGTGACCCACTGCCCAGCCTTGCTGGAGGGTAAACCCAGAATCATCATGTTAGCTCTGCATTCCTAGTGACATCACCAGGTGTCACTATCAACACCATCGTTCATTGGTTTGTATGCGTAAAAAGATGATCTACACCCCACGCTAACATGAACTCAAAGGAGTCTCCACATGCCCAAACGGGTTGCACCGTTGCATTTATCGCGTAAAAACACGCGAGATAGACTACTTACTCGCCCGAAACGGACAACCGGTTAATATGGTACTATTCACCGTAGTTGGCCCATGTGGGCCCGCACCACGACCCCAATACTCGTCGGGCGAACTGTGCTATCGCGATGCTCTCGGCAAAACAAACGGAAACGACTACTCATACGCCCCCGGACGGACGTTTGGGGAAAAAGGCGCAAAAACACAACACGCATCACATAGACGGCCCGTAGATCCCACATCTCAACTCCCAATTCAACTCCCGAAACCATATTGGAAGTCTCCTCCTCAACGCCAGGGTTGCACCACCACTGACGGTGCTCAAATCGGACATCGGATGTGTCTGCGACAACCAAAACAAGAATCCTGGCGTAGCACTTAACGCGCGTGACGTGCCACCGAGCTCCCGTTCCGAGAATTAAAAATCCCCAAAACCACCTCAAAATAAACTCCTCGAGACGAGGATTATCCTGCCACAGATAGCGTGTAAAACGGACACCTGTAGCGATATTTATGGGTGTCTGAAGCCAGAGGGGACAAGTCCCTTGGGATGGACCGGCCTAGCCTGCCGGTCCACCCGGCCCGCGGCTTTGCCGTGCAGGCAGGCCATGGACCTGCGGTCCCCGCTTTAGCCAACCAGCCCTCTTGGCCGGTACTTGGTCTATGCGGAGACCTGCTTCCAGCGGGTCTCGTTCCCCACCGAGGGGTCGCGCCGCGACCCTGGTCTGCCCGGACGACCGCCGCCGCCCGCAAGTTGCGCCGCCGCCTGGAGCCAGAGCCCGCCGCCTGCGAGCCATGCCACCGCCTGGAGTCGGAGCCGCCGCCAGCTCCACCATTCCAGGGCTCTCCACCGCCGCCATGAGTCGCCGGACCACCCTGGATCCACCGGAAAACATGGGGTATTTGGCCGGAAAACTTCCTGAGGCCACCCCGGGCACCCCGGGACTCCAAAAATTGATCCGAAAGGATCATTGTCAAGATAAACTCGAGACCTACGAAACCAGGGACTTCGCTCTAAAATCGGACAAAAATTATATGTGACTAAATTAAATTGAATATTGCGGGAATAAGAAAAAGATAAACACGAGCCTACCTCAAAGGGCTTTGCCCGATGCTTCACGATCGGGATGTCGGAGCCGCCGCGCCTTTCCGGAGTGATGGAGGATAGGGTGGATGCTTGTTGAGAACCCTTGATCCAGGTAAGAAATGCCCAAGGAGGGGTTAAGAGGGTGGGTGGTGTGTTTAAATAAAAAAACACACTTAAACACCCGCTCGTCTGCCCGTACCTAAACTTTCGCCGGGGCCAGGATTAAGCCTCCCTTAGGTTAAACACCATTCCCGGAGCACAATGGTGGCCTCGAAATTTCAATCCGAGCCTTAGTTCAAGAGTTATAAAATTCGACGCCCGTGACCGCCAAATTATGAAAATGACCCTGGGGGCGTTTTTCACAGTTGGTCCACGCCCGCGAAAATTATACCCCTCCTAGTGTAAACGGAACGTTCTGGACTCAACGGTGTCCTCCGTTTTCCCGTACAAGATACTGTTCAGGAGTTATTTTATTTATTTAGCCCACCCAGTGTGAACGCATGCCAAAATCAATTCTGTCTACACCGGGGCTCGGAATCGCACACCGTCAGAATGCCCTACTCTGGAATCATATCAAGAGAATTTTAAAGTCTTACAGGCTCAAAACCAGGGTTCTTACATTATTCTATGGTGCTTCTTGGATTTACCATCTTATATACTGATCTTATTCAATAAAAAGGGTAATTCCTTCCATTTATGTGATATTATATACCCTCGGTGAAAGTCACCACTCCGGGGCCTAGAGAAGGTGGGACTCAGGGGTCATAATCTCTCCTTCATCATGGGGAATGAAGGGAAGGGCACTTTGGAGTCCCTTCCATCAGCATGTTGAAAGAGGTTCATGAAAAATACAATGTTATCCCCTTTATAAATTCCATCTATGAAATTTAGACCTATATTCGTTGTTTAAAATATGTGAGGGATCATATTATTCATTGATTCATATGGATCACATGCCACCTCACCAAATTATTATTCCTACACTACACCTTCACATGGTGGGTAGTCTTCTTGCATACAACATTTTATCTACAATCTGAAATCTCCACAACATGCCCCTCATAACATATTTCATGTTCCAATTATATCACATATATATTTACTACATGTGAGGGATTATTAATGTACTTTCTCATGAGATAAATGTTGAATACATAATGAACATGGTCCTATTTTGGTGGTAGTTAAATCCAATATGTCCCTACCACTATGAGATCAGGTATTAGAAATGGGAATATGTACCCAGTTCTAAGATTCCATTTCTCTCCAAATTGCAGGACTCGCTTCCTTGGTGTCATCCATTGGAATCATTTGTCTATATAATCAAACTCCATGTACCTTAGGCAATTTTCTTCATAGATCATCTTCTAACTAAGAGATGGTATTATATGATGTTAGATAGAATAATCCATTTATATCATCTCTTTCACAAGTTCATGCCCATATAGAATCATCTCAATAACTCTATCCTAACATGTAAGAGTCCTAAATAACATCTCATATAAAGTATTATAGGCTTCTTTTTTATTATTTTAGAGGAATTTATTATTTTATTATAACTCAACAAATGGTGTTTGTTGATCCCATAAAACATTATATTCTGTTGAAAATATTCTATGAAATTTCTCTAGTGTCTAAATAGCCCATTCAGAATGTCCATATATTTTGACATGATAGGAAATACTAAAATTCAATCCATTATTCAGATCAGGTCGAATACATCATCAAAAGTTAGATGTGAACCTTTGATCACAATTAGAATGGATTTAATGCAGTCCCCTATATAGCCTCCCAATTTCCTTTACATATTTCATGGCATGTTGGTTAGGAAAGAAATATTCTTCATTATATATTAAATGGTAAGTGTTGGTGAGTTAATCAAATATTTATCTTATTTCATTATTTGATATGGATACTCATGGGAGACCAGTGAAAAAGTTACAATAATATTTTCCAACTTCCATATTGGTATGGGTAGTGGTTATAATACTTATTTAGGACATTTTCACTCCACTATCACTTATTAAAACACCATGAACCATGTATTATAGTTGAAAATCTCCCTCTTCATATTAACCCACCAATAATTATCCCATTTTTTCAAATAAAATTTTAGTGCTTATACGGTGTATAAAGAATATAGAGCCATGATATTACTCCATTAATGCATTATTTATATCAAGGATATATATAAAACATAGCCTTGTACCAAGATTTTTTACTCCTTCTTGATCAATACAGAACCTAGGAAGCATACCATTCTTTACTACCTATATCATAATTTTTATGAAAGTATCTTCTCTCTGAGATCACTTGATTTTCTATTCTAATGATGGAGTATATATGATTTTGGATATGATTTATGAGTTCCCTTAGCTCATTATTCTCATTTTCATCATTAATAGGCCCTTGGTCGTTGAATTTTCATGAATCTTCATCATTCGGTCAAAAAATTGTATTTACTAAATAATGAATCAATGCCTCTATTTGGTCTTCCTGTGTGATAATTAATTGAAAATTCAAATTCATTGAGAAGTTAAAACCATGTCCATTGTCTCATGTTCAATTCATTTTACATGAAAATATACCTCAATATTTGGTGGTCTATGTATATGTACAATTTCTCCACATTATTATAGTTCCTCCATATCATTAGAGAAAAATGACTATAGCTAACTCCAGGTCATGCATATGATTGTTCTTCTAATGAATCATCAATTGGAGAGATGAATAATTGATCACATTTTAATTTTTCATTGGGACTAAACCATGACCTTTAATTGATGAATCAATATAAATAAGAATTTATTATCCAATAGAGGTAGATTTAACATTGTTTCAGTACCAAATTACTTCTTTATTTCTTCTATAGTTTTTAGACTCTATTATTTAAGTGAAAAAATTTCCTTTTTGAGTTAATGTTGTTAGTGTATAAGAAATTCATGAATAAATTTTCATAAACCTCCTATAATATCCAACTAAAATAAGGAAATTTTGATTTCTGTGTTACTATTTTAGGATACATCCACTCTACTATAGCCTTTTTGATGGAAGGTTCAACTAATATTTTTTCAGTGGTTACAATGTTCTCCAATAATACCACTTGTAATAATTGTAATGGAATTTCTTTTGAATTTTTCAAATAGATTATCCTTCCTCATATTTTTCAATATTACCAATACCCATGATCTTTATAAATTTTTTAATATATCCAAATACCATTGATAAAAAAACCATATATTAATCAATGTATCCCATAATGACACAATTTATATAATCCAAAAATTTGATACGAGAATAAGTCAAGATAAAGGGAATAACAAAAAAACTCACATTGCACATATATTTTTTTTAATGTCATCAATATAATATATTATTTATTCAACATAAATTGTAGATATTTAGATCATATTTCAATAATGGAAATGAATATTTCCCATGAATTTGTTCACATAAATAATCAATTATTGGGAAAGGGTAATTTTTATTCACTATGATATTATTTAGTTCTTTATAATCTATGAATAGTCGCAATGATTGAACCACCATCTTCAAAATTAAAATAGGTTTTCCCCAAGGTGAAACGCATGTTTGGATAAATGTATTTTCTAGAATATCATTATGTTATTTATTTAATTATAATAATTCACTATATCCCATTCTATATGAGGTATTAAATATCGGCTTGGAATCAGGAATGATTTCAATGGATAAATCTACCACTCATTCTAATGGATGTCTAAGTAAATCTTCAAGAAAAATATCAATATATTTAGTAATGATTGAGAAATTTTCTATCCTTAAAATTTCATTTCTTTCTCCATCTTCATTGATTGTCTCTATAATGAATGTTGTTAGAGGTGCTTCTAGAAAAATCTATGACCGTGATATCTCTATTTTAAAAATATTGATAGGTTTTTAATTCAAGACAAGTGAAATATTATGTCTCCTAAATTTTATCATAGAATGAATCTTTGAGAGATAGTTTATCCCTTGTATTTTATTGAATTCCACCATGGGAATCACTAAAATATTGGTGATGAGATTATTCTAACTAAAGATAATACTAGTGATTCTATAAAAAAGGATTCATGGATAATCCCTATAATATTCTTGATTGAAAACTATATTTCTTGAAGTTCATGGATTAATTATATATACATCGAGAACAAGGATGAAATAAAATAATACATAGAACTAGTATAAAAATATATAATTTATAGTTTTGAGAGAATAATGTATATACCTTTCACCACATTATTTGGAGCCTCTACGTCAGGTGTCGTGATAGAAAATTCAGAAACATTCTCCCTTGTCATAAACTTAGGTTGATGGTGGATTCCCTCCATTGTCTTCTTATTTTGATATTGATGAAACAAGTTCCCAATCTACCCCAAAATGAAGAATTAGACGTTAGTTTTTTTCTACAACGTCATCCCTTTATCATTTGTGTTACGAAGATGAAACATAACCTCATGATGAATTTTCCATGAAATATAGCCCACTAATCCAAAAATGTATCAATTTAAACTCCAAATTTTTATGTTCTATTCATTTTCATCCCACAAATTTTCATGTGGTATGTTTGACATTTCATCCTCCACTACTATGATCAAATGTATTACTTTAGTTTGGATCTATTTATCTTTTCCTATCATTGGAATAATGTGACATCCTCATCACTCCACACTCCAATTCACCATAATAAGTACTATACATTATCTCCTTGTAGATTTCATATTCTTGATTTTAAAAATTAATCAAAATATGGTGTATTATTCAACTAATGATTCTATCATCCTTACCCTTATAGTCCATTATAATGTTAGAGGTGTATCAAGCATGTCTTTTAAAGATCAATTCATAGTTTCCCAATGAATTATTTTATATATTCTTCTTATATAGAAATTCCTTCTCTATTTTTTATCATTGAATGAGGAAACTATTTATTTAAATAGATTCCCATAAACTCTTCCCACTCCATAACATTAATCTCCCTTCTTTGATTTTTATCTTTAATAACTTTTATCCATGAATAGTATTCACCTTCTATGTGATATAATTCCATGATTACCTTATCCAGATTTGAACAATGGATCATTAAAAAGGCCATTTCCATGGTGGTAATATATTATTTAGAGAACAATGGGTCAGTATATACTTTAAAAAACAAGGTCATTTATGCATGATGGAATCATTGGAATTTTTTTTCCTTTGAGGTGAATTTAATATCTAAACATGATTCATGTTATTATTTATTACTCGATATATTTGAATTTTTTTCATTATAATGTTTTACATTAAATATTCCATCAGAAGGTTGTTATTGTATCTTTCATTGCACTCAACCTTTTACGTAGTTCCTCCTATTTCCCACAATTTTTATAAATGAAGAAAACCTTAGTGACAAACATGTTACATTTAAAAATATTATAATTCTAAATAGAGTTTATAACATAAATAATCATGCTTAAATTTGTTATTATTTAATAAAAATTTCATTTTATATACATATCCTTCAAAATAGTTTTTAAAATGATTAATATTAACATAATATATCCTATAGGATTTTCAAACTTGTTATGCAGCAGGGCTTGTTATCATGAACTAGTTCCAAAAAAAATGCAACTCAACATGCTATTTTCGGTTAATACCCTTATGTAAATCTATTATGGATCCACATACACTTTTAATTTTTAGGAATGTTTGTATTTTCATTATATGGTTTACTTAATATTAACCAAAATACCAAAATATTTTACAATATTAATACTTTTCCCTAGGGTTATTACTAATGTGTTCAAGTTATAATTTCCATAGAAAGCTAAACAGTCCTCTGATACCAAAAATGGAATCCTAAATTTTCATTAAATAAACTTTTCCATACATGTAATGAAATAAACGTTCATTTAATATTTAGTTTCTTTCAAATTTGAATCATAATACACAAAAAAAATTAATGTGTCCTTCTAAACCATCCAAAATCATTCTTAATAGAGTCACCCTATGTTACATTTAAAATATCTCATATCCTGGGGAAGGCATCAAAATAATGTGGCGAGCCTGATCTTGGTAAATGAATAATAATGGGAGACATTGAGCATCTGATCATGAGGCATATCTTTGAGAACATGATGTATGAAAATATAACAGGATAAACAGGACGTGAATAATATCATTAAAAATAGAACAACCCTTTTATCATGAAAATGTGGATATAACATTTAAATCAGATATTCATAATCATATCACCATGTTTTATCACTAAGGATTCATAATCAAAAATTACCTCGGTTATTCACAAAGGACTCATGAATAATGTCACTTCTAAAGATTAAATTCATCTTCCTATGTATTTGAGAGATATCTGGGCACAAAAAACATATTTTATAATTTTATTTGATCGAATATCATGGCCCCTCAATCCAAGGATACCCCTCATTGAATGGAAATGATGAAAGGGAGAAAACAACCATTGATTCCCACCTCCAGTAGGCCCTAGGTTGGTGATTAGCATTGGTAGAATAAAAATCTCATGTATGGGAGGAATAAACCTCTATGATAATGGGGTATTTTGAGAAAAGATGAATCATCCAAAAAAACTCCAAGAAATAATAAAAATATATAAAACTAATGTATTGAACATAAATTTATAAATAGAATTGATAATAATAAAAGTCTCAAATGTAAATACCCAAAAGTAAAGATAATGCAGTGACACAACAACTGTAAAGGATCTGAGTTAGAACGGTCCAGAAAAGTTTGTGAAATCCTCTTGGAAATATGAAAATATTTTTATATACAATGGGTGAGCATAAAAGTATGCTCTGTAAAAAAACACATGTCTCTCATTAACATGTGAAAGAATCATACTAATGAATTAGTGAGAAAAAAGTAGAACGAAAAACCACCTATACATGTACACTAACCATTCTAACCTAGCCAAGGAGTAGTCACCAAATTATAGACACCACGTAATATAATATGTTGAATATAATATTGATTATATGGTACCCCACACCACTTTCCAACTGGTTAGCTGTTCTCACACCCCAACGACAGAAGTCTCGGCACATCCACATCTTCCGAGTATACAACATGACATCCCGTCCGCACATAGATGGGCCTCATAACACAGTATATCACATCACATATCATCCTGAAGACACAGCGGAAAGCACATCACAACTCATATCAAAGACACATGTGACACCGCATCACAACTCTTCCTGAGGAAACCTAGGATACCACATCACAACTCATCCCAAAGAAACATGGGATACCAAAACAACCAGAAAATGCACTGATAGACCTCTGACCATCACTACCTCTGAAATTGATTCCTCTCTTATAAGAGGTAACATGGATGAGTGGGTTTACAACCAACCTTCCTCCCACCAAAATGTTGGGAAAGACGCCACTATGTAACTGTGTATGTTTTTATCACATATTCCACAACTTGGGTGGGGTACGTATATAAATCAAAAGAATGTACATGTATATATATTATAAAACACTCAATCCAATCATATGGGTTCACAAAAAACAACCAACTCACAACACTTTCACTTTTTCATCCACCTCTAAATGCAATTATTAATATTTTCAAAAAGTTATTTTAGAATGTGAAGAGTTCTGATAATCTAATGTGACTTCACATTTCCATAATTTTTAACGCCCATTAATTTTATTATTTATCATCAACCAAATTTAACCACCCAACCCGTCATTTAGATTCCCTTTAACAATTTATTTGTCCTAATAACCAAACAAACCCATGCATTTTCCAATTTTAGTTAGCAATTATTTATTCATTCCATCATTACTCAAGCATCGAGCTCAAAGAAAAAAAATTCCACAAATGGGTTATCATTCCATCAATATTCTGCCCCAATGTATTAAACTACCATCTATCACCTCACCATCCCCAAATCAGCGCCCATAAACAATCTCCCCACATGCCCCAACACATATTAATCCCAGAAGAATGACCTCCCATGAAAATAATCAAGGGTTATTTAAAATTTTAAAATTAGTATTTTACTTATTTATACATTATCTTAGGGGCATTATCACATAAACCAAAATTCTAGGGCAACCATTTCATTAGACGATTATAAGTGGTAAACAAATTTCTATTTTTGGGTGATATCACAATAATCATAACAAAATTAGCAATCACAACAGATATATCCATCACAATTAAATACCATAATGACCAAAATTATCAGCGGGGCATCAATACCAAACAATAAAAATATCAAAAATAATATCAAATATATATAATGAATTAGAATCAACCCCTATTTTCCCTTTCTAGTCAATTAACTAATTATTTATCATTTATTACGACAGGAAAACCACAATACGTAGATAAAAAAAATAAACCCCTCCAACATGATATATAAATATTAATAAATGAGGAAAACCCTACCTAATTTAATTTATCAAACCTGTTGTACATTGTGGGGTGATAAAGAAGGACTATGAACAACAACCGCACCATGTGAACAACATATCAACCTATAACACACCAAAAGGTTGTAAAACAGTCACCCCAGATGCACACAATAAAATAAACACCACTATCTTGGTTACTTAGGAGAAGAAAAAATTAATACAAAGGAGAAATAGAGGATAACTAACCACATATCAAATATGAATCACCAATAAACAACCATCAGGAACAACAGATCAAAGAGAAAAAAAAGGTTCTTGAGGAATTGATTGGAGTGCCTGGAGTCAACTAAAAATGAGAGGATTAAAGAGAAATATCCAAATGAATGATAATTGGTATGAAAATAATTTTAATCCTATACTAGATCATGGTATTATACGATGTGTAATCCCCTTGGATGTCATGTAATCCTTAGGGTTCAGTTTCAGATGAAAAATAAATCGCCTCTTCATTTTATTTTTTTAAACCCTGATATATATCACACCATAAAAATATATTTCATGTTTAGAAAAAATTTTATGCATCATGAAACCCTATTTCATATTGGGTAAAATTTTTAAATATCTTAAAATCTTCATACATCTAGCCTTTATCAACTAAACTTATCCAAAATTCTTCTTAAAACTCCCTTAACCATCTATGAACACTTCCATCGTCTAAAATAGGAAAAGTAACAGACGAAGAGGTAATTAACCATGAAATCCAAATTGATAATTATTAATCATTTTTTCAATTAACCCAGGAGAATAATATACAACTTTCATATATAATCATGGATTATGTAAGTTGTTAAAAACATGATAATAAAATAATTTTTAACCCATAAAAGGAGAAGTGGGTATTATATATATTATCTAAAAATAAATAAATTAAATTGATATTTTGTTGAACAAAAATGGATAAATAAATATTTTTGGTTCGTAAAATATAAAAAAAATTCAATTAAAAGATAGAAATTTGATATTTAAATTCAATAGCACAATGTGCATAAAAAGTGGATTTAGAAAATGGTGAAATAATAGTGAAATATGGTATCCCACTGATAAAACATAACATGGAATTAAGTATATGGTAATAAATCTATGAAAATAGAGTTACATAACATTTATAAAACATATAAAAAATTGTTCTGGAATTGAAGTGAAATGAAGGAGAATTCATTGACCATGAAGAGTTATTCCTAAAAGATGAGGGTGGAATCATGGGAACTTATAGAAACCTTGGAGGGACTCATTTTGAGTAAAAAACACCAGAAAAATGAGGCTGATGGATTGGGAATCAAGGGGAATGGTGAAATGGGTGGGTATTTATAGATAATGTGGATAAATTGTTTAATAATTTACAAATATAGTTCATAGAAAATTTTGATGTTGAAAATGAAATCTATTAGAATACCCTTGGGTTTGACTCACAAATTTTTTAAATTTGAGTAAAATATTTATGTTATTTTAATACTATATAACTAAAAAACTTTTTTAATAAATTAGTTGGTATGGAAAATAATATTTTGATCAATGTATTGTTTCTAGAATCAAATTTCCCATTTTTTTCTTTGGAAGGGATCTTATAAGTTTGTAAATTTATTAAAATAAATTAATATTATTAATGACAATAAAATAAAATGTATTTGGTTGTGTATTGTGCTAAATTAATTATTACATTATAATGACATAAATAATTAGTCCTAAAACATAATGAAACCACAGAACCCAATTTTTTCTATTCAACAACAAATAATGTATTCTAGAAAATTATATGAAATTCCCACTAACCAAATTTCAACATGCTGATTTCAAATATAAATATTTATTTATCATAATAATTCTATAAATAGGATATTTTTAACATCTAAATATATAAAATCCATATATATTGAAAATGAGAATTTTTTTCATATTGTAATTGTTGATGCTTAAAAAATCATTTGACGTTATAAAATTATTTTTTCATTTATATTTAATAATGTTTATTTTAAAAGAATAATTGGTTGAAACAAATGTTATTCAGATTAACGATGTTTATTATAAAATGTTATAGATTTTCAAAAAAATGAATTGGTTTTATTTTTTTTAGAGAAATCCATTTTTAAAATTTGTCTTAGTTGAACAAATATTTTATTAATCCTAACTATTCTTAAAATGGAAATCATTGAATAAAATTTTTATTTATAAAATTTTATTAAACATTATGTTAGTAGTCCTATGAAACGTAACCCCTTATAACACCTTTTTATTTCATAAGGATACAGTGTTCAATGTTTGTAGATTCATTGTGTGGATTAGATAACAATGACCTAGTGGTAATCTGAAATAACATGAACTTATCCCATAATTTACTTTATTACAACATCACCTGTCGAATATCAGCATGATCTTGTTCATGGGAAAACCCAAGTGATGCAACCCCCCTCCCATGATCTAAAAAATGGGCATTAAACATCACGACTATATAGGTTGGGGCCTTGATTTCTCTTTTAATCATATATTACCATTTTTATTTAATATTAATAAACACTAATTATAATGGTAAAATTATCACCAATGGTTATAGTTATAAAAAGTTATATTGACCAATAGATACATTGACTAAAATTTATATTTTACCTACTATCATATAATGTTCAAATTGAACTAGTAACATTTCCATTTGTACTCTATAAACACAACTTCATTTTTTCACTCAATGTTTACTAGAATTTCACCAAAGGTTATATATTTAAAATATCTATGTTATAGTTAAAAACTAAGTAATAATGGAAGGAATATTAAAATTTATGTTTTTAGTTTAATTTTTATAATTTTTAATTAAATTTTTTGATTTTAGTATTTTTCTGAATTATAATCATAAAAATAATGTTCATAATGGTTTTTCATTTAGTGTGTATGAATACGGTGTATACATTCATCTGTACATGATTTGAATAGTGATTAATATTTTATGAGGATGGATAAGCTATATATTGAGAGAGTAAGTTTCAAATATTAGTATATATTGAATATTTTATGAATTTTATAGTAATTTAGGATAATTATGTTGAGGATTAGGTTGAAATTTTTAAATAAAAATACTAAAAGTATATTTTGTTGAATAAATAATGATTTAATTTAAACTGAGAGTGATATATCTTGAATAGATTCTGATACAAGTGGAGTTCTAAAAACTATAGTCTTAGATGATTTTGTAATAAATTATTACAACATGAGGTTAAATTTACCTATAGATAATTATTGTAAATATATTATAATGAAACTTGATCATGTTAAGATTATTGGTTTTAATGAAGACTAAAGACTGAATGAACTGAGTTAATAAGTCATTTAATGGACAATGTATAAATTGGAACATTGAACAACCTATAATTATAAGGGGTATTGAGAAATAATATGATTATTACATACAAAATTACCAAATTATAATTGAAATTGTGAATATAATAAAAATCACCAACACACCAATGATTTTCGTGGAGAAGTATTATAGATGTTAGGGTGCCTAAGATGGTAATGAATATAAAAACTACATTCCAATATATCAAAAATGAGGGATGAAACATGGGGTAATTTACTTAATGGGAAAAGTAAATAATATAAATGTAGAGATGATGTTTGTTAGACTCACAATGGTAATTGAAAGAGAATATAAATAAAAATATTTTCCATCAATTGTATGAGATTTGGGAGGTATGTGACTTAATATCCTTATCCAAGGTCCAACTAGAGAAATAGTTACCAAAAACCATGAAAACAACTAAAATCATATGCAAATAACACTAATGAAGGGGTATATTTGTTTCACCCTAAAATTTCTTGTCTCCTATTACTTGTTTTCACCAAAATTTGGATATTTAGTAATAAAAAAATCCCTTAGTGGAATTATTATCATATAAATAATTTTCCCAATTTATTGGAAAATATTCATTATGGATACAGATCTTCTTCACTTAGTAGAATTATACGTGATATTAGGAATGAGTAAGATCATATAGTAAAAGAATTATTATAATTTTTCATATAGATAAATCTAATTCAATATCTTTAATAGACCCTTGATAACATAGTAGTGTGTGGATAATTTTGAGTTTCCTACATAAATTAGAATGATCTTTTTTAGTAAAAATTTTAGGACATAATTTATTTAATGGGGGACAATACAATACCCTTATATTTTAATAAATGTTATACTCAAAATGTGTTAATATGTTTGATAGGTTTCTCTACATGAAACACAAATAAAATAATTACCATGATATTTTTAAACCACTAAAACCTAACCATTGAATATATTTGAATGAATAGGTGAAACTTTTTTATAAAATATTTAGATTATTAAAATGAAGAAAACATTTAATATAAATTATATTCAAAAGGTTCATTTAAGATGGATAATATAGTCATTTTTTAATTATTTTTTTTAAAATATTCACTTTTTGTTAGAAATTAATTACTATATCATGAAAATTGTGAGAAATTATTATAAAATATTTTAGATGACTAATTATTTAGTATTAAAAATATTAATAAATTGTTAATAAATATGAATAAGAATAGTCATTATTTTTCAAGAAATTATTTTCTAATGAATACGACATTATTTATATTTTAACTTTTTTTACCAATTTTTGAATTATAATTAAATAATTTGATTTATATTTTACTTATAACCACGATAGAATTAACTAATGCAGTCATTTTCATTTATCTAATGAAAATTAAGTTGCAAAGTATAACATTAAATAACATGGTAGAACCTTATTTATTTTAAAGAATTATATTTTTATAAATTATATGAAGTTAAATTAAACTAAATTTATTGAAATACATACTATATTATTATTATTAAACATAAGAAGATGTGTTTTATTGATCATTTAATTTTTAATCAATATTAAATAATAATAATAATTGTTAATTTTAAAAAAAATATTTTCTATAATAAAATATTATCGACACATGGTATGTTTTAATAAATATTTTTATTATTTGTATTTATAAATTTAATTATGTTAAATGAAGTAAAAATTTGTATTAAATCCACCAAATGTTTCTATAATGGCACATATTATATTTTTTGTATCAAATTAAATTTCACAGTTTCTTTTTAATGATAAATTGTAAGTTTTTACATGGTTAAATGGTGTTAGTTGAATTTTTAAAAAATAAAAGTTCACTTACACATTCTAAATAGTATTTTTAGTTATAAATTTAATAAAAATATGTATCTACTACCCTTTAACCACATAAATAATTCAATTATCCTATAAATCTATTCTTATCAGTTACCTAACATTCTATTTCAATGATTTCCCCCACGTCTTAACCTGTAAAAAGATCTCACTTATCCAGAATTAAGCCACACATATAGTTTGAAAATAAAATTAAAATATTATGAACATATATCTTCAAGATACCCACTATAAATTTTTTACTCCCAATCATCAACAATTTGATTATTTTCCTCCATTTATAAATGATACATCAAGAGAGAATCTAAATTCTCAACATAAGTATTACTTAATCTTTTACATTTTCTATATTTCTTTTCCATCCACACGTATCCAAACCCACTCAAACCAAATATATATAATGGAATAAGTATAAATAAAATATTAAAATTTTATTATATATTGTTTCTAAACATTATCTTTTCCCATCCAATTAAAATGAATAAATGAGACCATTTCCCATGAATGTGATTGGACTACTACGACCATAAATGACATGTTTTTTGTGACCACAAGTCAAACATGGTTCTTGAAATGGGTATATTGGATATATATATATTTCTTATTTCATGTTCTGAATTATTAAAATAAAAATTAAGAAATCTATATTTAATAATAAAAATAAGTGATCATTGTGACATTAACCATATCAAATATACATTTCTTATTTCTCATACTATTTATTATTTTCATATCTAGTACATATTATTCTAGAGAATTAAAATTTTAATATATCCCACTAAATGACACCAAATAATATCATTTTTTATTTAATATAATTATGTTTCAAATAATCATCCTCATAATCTTCCAATAATAATGGCAGGATCATGTTTGGGTCATTTTGACCACCTACTTAAAGAATAAATTACATTTATATCATAAATTTCAATGAGAACTAATCTACTAAATAATATGATATAAATATTTAATTAATATTTAATTTTTTTTATGAAATGATCTTATAATCATTTAACAAATTATTTATTAAATCTCATGTCAGTCATTAATATTAATCCAAACATGCTTATCATCGACTTC
The DNA here is from genome assembly GCA_963277665.1 of Viscum album. Lineage (NCBI taxonomy): Eukaryota > Viridiplantae > Streptophyta > Magnoliopsida > Santalales > Viscaceae > Viscum > Viscum album. Next base: position 2,024,585,590 of record OY728127.1, read on the forward strand.
AACAATAAGGATTGTTGCAAAGACTACAATTAAATGAAATTATAACATTATAAAAAAATCATGAATTATGGAATTAAATAGAAATTATTAACTAATAGTTATATAGTTATGAAAATTAATACAGATAAGTACATATTTTACAACACTAGATGAATGCATTAATGATTACATATAACTGAAGTTACAAATACAAAAAAAATACTTATATATTTATAATGATTATAATTTTGTTTTGAAAATACATTGTGTAGTTTTAATGGGTTTAATTTTAGATAATTATTTAATTTATATTACTTGGAGGCCTCTCAAAATGTTCATGAATGCATGGAATTGAATAACTGATTTCATCGTGGAAATTGTCTATGGGAACCAAACATGAAGGTGATAAAAAGGTGTAGGCAGCCAAAAAAAATATCTGAGAAAATATGGTATATAGCCAGAATAATTATGTAAATCACATAAATGGATATAAATTCTATGTAAATAAACTATATAAAATCATCAAATTAATTATAACCATCATCTATATGACCGTCCTTCACATTTTTTCAGATTGATAATCAGGTATGCATATTTGAGTATATAAATTTCTACTACATTGATATTTTCCTATGATAATTTGTTTACATTTAATATTCACTGTAGTTTCCATGAGAAATAGACGGAGGTAATTGTATGGTCTTTAACTAATTGAGTATTTATGGATGTTTGTAGTTATCAATAAATGGAAAATCAATCATATTCGATGGAGGTTTTTACCATCATGGGTGATAAATAATCTTAATATAAAGGATATGATAATGGGGGTGGGAGACCTAGTTTTCCTTGTTTTATGAATGTTCATGCAGCAAAATAGAGTTACTTTCAGGGTGTTATTTTATTCAAAATTATCCATGTTTTCGTAATGTAAAATAAGTGAAAAACATTTACAAATTCTTTATATTCCATACAATATGATTTTCAACATATGTGATCATTATGTGACAATATTATAAGATATTAATCCTATGAAAGAAGCTTATGAAGAAGGAGAAAAGAAATATAGTCAGATATATATATAGAATACAATGCTAATTTTTTTGGTTTCACCATATATTTTCTACATCGTTGAAATCGAAAAATGATACGATCCCAAGTTTCTTATTGTCATTAGAAATAGAAATTTTTTATACTAATGTGAAACATCATCATTCGTGTATACTCATTTTATATTCAAGAGATGAAGGTATATTTAATACTAGGATAAGTGATTTCTATAATGATAAAGAGAAGTGAGTGATCTAACTACTTTTGGTAGTGATATAGAAGGCTTAGTGAGGATAATCTAAATTATCCCTTTTAATGAAGTGGGCATTTAGTAATATTTTGTATAGGAACAATTTCCTTTCATTATCTTCAGACTATCCATGTGTGGATGATTCATGTAAAAGCCCTTATATTATTTATTACTCTCATGGATTATTGAGGGGAATGATATAATTAAATCAAAGTGTTCCTCAGGTTGAGGGAATAAGATACCCATTCACATATTAATTAGTTATAAATTAAATACCCATCTACATACACCCTCTCTAGATGTTATCCTATATAGGAATCTAACAAGTTGTATCATATGGAAGTTTACTCTTCTTAAATCCTATTGGAATGGAAAATATTTTCAACCATAATAGGGTCTCATCCATTTAGGGACAAAGCTTCTAGTTGTGAAAAACGGAGATGCTTCTTTTTTTCATATCCATGGAAATTGGTGTATAAAGGACAAAAATTATGGAATTAATAAATATATTGAAACTGGTTTCTAGTTATGGAAAATATAGATGAATTTTTTTACATCGTTCATTATATAGATAACCTGGTTCATTCCAGTAATAGGTTCATTAGGTAATCATATAAAAAGTGATGTTGACTATTAGGGTGAATTCATTAGAACTAAACATGTTATGTGTGGGGATCAAAATTATATTTATCATTCATGCACTAATAGGTATCATGAAACAATATAGATTGGGTTCTTGGGATTTTCTCTCCCCATAAATGTATAGTGTCCTGGATCAAGGCCCTGAAAACATTGTTTTTTTATTATTGGGGTTATGAACTCCTTAATTATGAGTTAAATATTACTGATATCCATGTTCCAGTTTTTTTTCACTGAAATCGAATGCTCTCAATTTCATTTTCATTATGTTTTTAATTTAATTATCATTCTAACAGTATTATTTATTTAATTTTTATTCCAGGATTTCTTACGATTTAGGTTTTATCATACTAATAATTTGATCCCACCGCTTATTATGTTTCCATTAACCTAGGAAATAATTACAATTAGTACACATTAAATGTTCATTAGGATATCATTTATGAATGAATTTAATAGTGAAATTTATGAATATTTATACATAATGTTTTCTCATATTTATGGTGGATTCGTTTTTATATGATGAATATTGGTTTTTTCAGTTTATATTTTTTTTCTAATTTTGTAAATTTCTAAACCATAAGTGGTCCATCAAATAATAGTGATTTAAATATCAATTTTTTCATTTTAATTAATGATTACCATATCAAGGAGATTAAAGTTAGTATCAAAATGAGTATGTGATATATTTCATTGTGTAACTAGAACTAAGAGTGTTGGTCCCCTAAATTACATATTTTTATGTGTTTATTAAAACAATGTGTTGTGTACATTATTAAAATAATGATAATAATATCATAAAAAATTAATATCACTAATTATGAAACAGACTTCGTATAGAATAGTACACCTACAAGATACAGTTATCTATAATAAATATAAATCCCATACCATCGTCCATGATCATAAAAGAAAAAATATACCCCATTAATATTGTATAATTAATAAAAAAATCCATGAAATTAAAAATCCCATATTTGAATAATTGATGCAATACATCTCAATAAACATGATAATACTAAAATTATGACAAATGTGGGGTGGTTTCATCCAACAACACCCTCATGGTTAAAAATTAAAAACGTCCAATTTATAATATAGAGTATACATTCAATATGAAGAAGACTTCAAAATATATAATTCAATACATTGAGAAGTGGACATTAAGATTAATTTTTTATTACATAGATAAAATATCTTGTGTATGCTCTATATATACATAAAAAAAGATACATTTATTGTTCTACATAAAAAATAATGAAAACAATTTTTTTTCTAAATACCAATGGAAATAAAATAGATGAAAAAAATAATTATATAGGAATGGGAGAATAAAGAAGAATTTTTTACTAGGATTGTATTGTGGAAGAACCCTCGGATCACTAGACAACAAGGGGGAATGAGTTGTTGATAAAAGAGTGGAATATATGGTTATCCCTCTAATTCAATGTGCAAGTCATGAGAAAAACTATTGTTGGGTTCATATAAGAAAAATGGTACCGTCGCCTCCCTCAATTTTAAAAATCATTTTTTTATAATAGTGTAATCAACCTCCCCCAGCCAAGAACCTAGTCAGATAACTATGTAATCATTGTAGTGTACTGGCCACCCAATGGACCATATATGTGTAAATCCCATATAGATACCTCACTAGGTGATCAATTCTCTAAGATTCACTACCAGATAGCACAAACCTGCCACCACCCACAAATTTTTAAAAACAAAAACACACAAATTCACTCTAAGAGTTCCTGCTATAAAGAAACCCATTAAACCTCATTAAAATACATTAAAAACATGATATAAACATAATCTCATCTATTTCATGTAAAAGCATATAAAATCTATCATCAACCAAAATAATAGAATTATGGTCGTTATATTGTTTCACTAATTCATTCGTATATGAGTTGATAAAAACTACCCACTATAATTATTTTTATATTTTATTATCTCTATCGGTCCTTGAAAAATAAATATTTATATGTATTAGACATAAATTCATTATTATCATTCCCCATTAGTTATTTGAATTCCATTCATATTCCCAGTGTATGTATCAAATTGCTTGACCTAAAAATCATGGATTGCCTCATAACATGATGACCATAACCACTATTCTGACTGGGAATCATGGATTCCCAGTGTATTTGAATTTTTAACATTGTTCAATAATCATAATAAAAAATAAATCTTCTGACTGGGATCCATTCAATAGCAGCCTCATAATCCAATGATTATTCCTGATCACCCAGATCATACCAGTCAAAAATACCTTGAGATAGTGGAAAATGATCCTATAGATTTTAAAAAATATAAATATTTTTAATCTATATATCCATTCTATTATAGATCTAATAATAATAGGGACTAACTATCTACGGATGATTCAAATAAGTTTTGTTCCCTACAATATGTATTTCTCATCAAAAATTCATTTGGAGTTGTCCAATTGGGAAAACCATTATTCTATGATATAGTAGTTTGAGGCCAGAATAAAGAAACTACCCATTAATTTTAGATAACATAGCTTTAAATGATTTATCTAATCAATAAATTGGTAGTAGTGTTTTAATACATTATGAGAACCTTTAAATTTTCAAATGGATACTGACTTGAGGCATGGTCCATATATAATTGTGGGAAGACTATCCCCATAAGATAACACACAATGATAATATCTAAAATAGTTAACTTTTCATCCTGAAACATCCATATAATGAATATCCCAAGACATAATGACATATTATGGGGATCTAAATGTTTCTACACAAAACATAATATAAAATATTAAATGTTCATATGATATATGTTATATACTATTTTTGTAGTTTTAGAATATATATAATATTAAATAATATAAATTATAATGATTAATAATAACCAATTAGAACAATTTATAATATATATGTAGTACAAGAATTTAAATGTATATATGAAATTCTCATTGAACCCGGTCACAAGATAAACACTTATAAAATCCTAAACCTCAAAAATAATTCTCTTAAAAATTTAAATATTGTACTTATCTAAAGAATAAAACATGTATACTACCCACAAAGGTCATAACCAATTCCATATACATGTGTAGGAGGTGAATTCAATAACCAAATAGGATTCCCTCACATACATTGAGAAACTAGATTCTATACATTATATTCATATTCATAGTTGTATTTGGAATGAATGAACTATTGATTCTCACTGTATCTCACCTAAACCTAATAATCGCATAGTATGAACATTCAATTCATACATGTATTATAATATATAAGTGAAACGTTATCCCATAAGACTCAACTTATAAAACTCATCTAATTAATGAAAAACCATCCAATGAATGATATATTTTATATCCTCATGTCGAAATAAGGTTTTATAGAGTGTCTCTCTTATCATTATATAAAAATAACTATAAGTATCTCTAAATGCACAATATTTTTTCATCAGTTTCCCACGCAACCTATTATCCATTTCACTTCCAATTATGTAAATAATACACAAAACATTCATAAAGAAAAGAATTTAATCAACGAATCCCAGTAATGGAAAATTAAAAAGTACCCATAAAATTTAATAATACTTCATAAATATCCCATGATAAAAAAATCATCCCATAAAAATAAAAATAAAAACTAGATGCCAGGAACTAGATAATCTCATATTAATTAATCTTATAGAATATATATTAAAAACTACCCATTGATCACTCTTTTTATAATTCTAGATATCATAATTATTTTTCAGAGTTGTCACCAACTATAAATTAGTATCACATATTGGTTTCTCATTAGTCACTTTTACCATGGGTTATTATTGAAAAAAATTTAATAATAATGTGTTCATTTGGCCATTTTCTAATATGAATAATTTTTTTTTGGAAGGATTTGAGTCAAATATACATCCAGACAGCATCTATTACATCTCATGTGGTATCCACCATCAAACATAGAGTCAAAATAGAATTATATCATTGTCTAAACACCAATCAGAAATAGAACACATAGAGAGACATATCATGAATAAAAAAAATTAATAAATCATGAGATCTCATTATATATGTAATCATACTCTATGATCAAGATTTCAACCTTGATGGATTTCTATGTCAAACCCTAAAATTTGAATCAAAACTATAGTAAGAGGTAAATCAAAAAATTCACAGTACCTCTTATATTATGTGTTAAATTACTATATATCGTAGATATAACATGAAAAAATTAGTTTATACGAAAACCAATTAACATCATTTTCGTATCATAATGATTTAAATATCATATCCTCAAATAATTTCTATATCCATACAAATTACAATAATGTCACTAATAACCCAGCACATGAACAAGGATCATTCCATTAATAAAATAATGTATGGTATATGTCCCACATCAACCACTATGAAAAATCATGTGGTCAACCTATATATCATAGTGGATGAAAAATCATCATCCCAAATTTACTTAATTATCCAATGCTAAATGGTAAAAATCTCACCATATCTTAATAAAGATTAGGGATCATTCATAAACCAAAAGTATCTCAAGATTTAAATAGTCCCATACCTAAGGGTACCTATCTCATTTCTAATCATATAAAATCATCCCATCACCAATGGAAAGGATTTTACTATATTTCCAATTGTATCATGAATTATCATAAAAATATATAACTTACCACAAAATCATCATAATGATTACCAACAGAAGTATATAATCACTAGAAAATAGGCCATACTTAAAATATGTTCAAACAAATAAAAACCTCTATAAAAATATGTTCTAATCAAATAACATTAAATTAAAAGATATTACTTTTATATAAAATAATTTGAAAATTTAACTATGAAATGACTTTAGTCACACTAATACATAGTAAAATACCTATAAAAATCTTCTCGAAATTCTATTTAATTTCTTATGGCCCTTTCAAAATCCCTTATTTAAATAAAATTTTTAAATTTCAATTCCACATAAAACAAAAAAAAATCATTGTTAAATAAAGTAAAAATAAAAAAAGTTATGTTTTTGAAAATGAACTCACCCAAAGTAAACATCATAATAAGTCATCCGGAAACTTATTGAAATAAGATACACTAAAAAATCATTTAGAATGATAAGTGCTCATTTTTTAATTTTACCCTAATTTGATCCCATTGTATTTTCATTTGGTGATATGACACCGTTTATTTCTAAAATTATAAATATATAATAATGTTAATATAATAATAAAATAACATCATTTTTTAAGTGACTTGGAAATATAAATTCCATATTCCTCATACAATGGATTTGAAATAAATCATAATATAATATATGAATCCACATTCTAAAGAGCACCTACCTTATCCATAAACACAATACAATTACCAAAATATCCCTATAAGATAAAATTTTGAAGCTCACATAATTGATGACATTATAAACCCATGGGCCAACAATGACAAAAAAAAGAAACTTATTGTGTTCTGCATTCTCCAGAACCCCAAGAATGTGGAAAAAATCAATATTTTATAATTTTCAATAAATGAAAATATTTAATTAAACTAAATAATAAATAATAAATTAATCTATTGAGATATGGACATCATTAAAAACAATAAACAATAGTGAATAACCACCCTTAACAATTAATCACTATTAACGACAAAACGAATCCCAATTCAGTAGCTTCATTCATACATAATCTAGTTTTATTGATATCTAATGTACCAATAAAGAAGAATGAAGTTAATAGTTAATGATAATTTGATTAATTGAGAAGATGGATAATGATCCTATATAAGACTATTGTAATTAAATAATCATAAATGCCCTAAAATAAGTTGAAAATAAAGATTGCATAAGGTATATTGAATGAGTATCCACCCAGTATTTCGTTTGACTAGGAATACTAATTTTCAAGGGAGGTTCATTTGAGGAAAATGGAGGAAATTATTTTTTTCTATTTTAAAAAATGTATATAGACAAACCCTATACTCTTTCAACACTATTTTCTTACATGGTGACTCCATTAGATACTCAGTTGTGGTAAATGGATCCTGAGTGGAATATACTTTTGTAAAATAAGAAATTATGCCTTACTAAGAATACAGTGGTCTTGAAATATTTACTCAATGTAATCTTTCGACCACCTATCTCCCATTCATGAACCTCTAATATCTATGAATTCAGTTTGGATGTATACCCATAAAACATCATCCCCTTAAACATTGAAAAATATAACCAAATCATGATTGAAAATTTTAGCCTCCAATACAAAATGAATAATTAAAAATCAACCATCAACTAAAAGGAATGAATTATTATTTCATCACTTATTCAAAAATTCTTAATTTGTTTGTTCTTTATAAGATAAATTTTAATCAATTTACAAATATGTGTTTTGACAAGTAAATTGAACAATAGTGTGTTATAATATAGGATTAATAGGATAGAAATATGTATAATATGAAATATTTTTAAATATTAACTTTTAGTTTAATTTATTTCTACAAAAGTTCCTCTAAAACACAATATATGTGTACACATATTCTATCCTAAAAAATAAATTTTAATAAATATATATTATTATATTTTTAGATGAATATTTATTCTATAGGTGAATATATAAAAATATATAGTTATTAATAAACATATCATTTAATAATGAATAATTATATAATCTTTATGAAATCATAGATATATGTATATATATAATGGATAATAACATTTAATTAACATTGAAATTTGTAAACCAAATTCTTTTTAATGTATATAAATTTAAAAATAAAATTGGACCTTGTTTCCCAAAAAATTGAGTGTATATTTACTTCCATTCGTTAATTGATCTAAATTTTTTACTTTTTTTTATTCTCATGTAGAATATTGAAAACTAGAGTTTCTCAATACAAAATATTATTGAAATGTAATTTTTTCATCAAAATTCCACAATATCATTATTTTTCCTTCAATTCCAGGATTAATTATGATGGAAATTTATAAAAATAAATGCGATTTAAATATATGTGATGTTATTTATTCATTAAAAATTATTTTAATTTGTAGGAAACTGTATGTTTCTGGAACTAAAATATTAAAACTATGATAGTAAAAATTAATTTTTTAAAAAATATATATATAATATATCTTTTTAAATCATAATATTTTATCAATTAAAAAATTCTCTAAATTCATTATGAAATAAACTTGGATTGTAATAATTTGTTATATAATTAATTTTTACTCATAATAACAACAAAATTAATAAAAATTAAACACTAATTATTCTAAAAAAACATTATGAAGATGAAAATATTTAAAACACAAAAAATGTTAACAACTAACGAATCATTAACTCAACAACTAATTCTGGTATATTCTATAATTGTGAGCATTATATGAAAATTAAATTACCTGATAATGTATTTTTTATGATAGAACATTATATAACTATATAAACTGTAATATTAAATTTACTTGACATCATTAAATCATAAAATTTCATTAATACTATTAAGGGTTCTAAAGTCATATATATAATATTATCTTAATCTAGCATCATCATCAAAGGAATAAATTGATTTTTAAAAAAATGTATCATCGCATTTAAAATTTTATTGGAATTCATTATTCATGAATATATCAATATTATGATATCATTGATTAAATAAATAAAATTGTACCAAAAAATATTAATGTTATCCAAATAATGAAATATATTATCCCTTTATATATAAAATTTACTTCATTCAAGATTAATTAAAAGAATATACATTGCTTTCCTTAATAATTCTCATAATGAAACATGAATTATTAAATACACATGATACAAGAATTAACAAAATAATAACATAACATAATTGGAATTATAAACATTATAACCTCATGCATGATTTTTATTTAATGACATATACCAATAAATATTATCATATATATCATACTCAATATAGAAATAGTTTTCATCAATAAATGAACCATTTTAAAAAAATTATATTAATTATAAAATGATAATTTTAATAATTTAAAACATATAATCATGCATAGGAATTGATGTTCATGGGAATATAATATAAAAACAAGTTATAAATATAATTTTTTAAAATTTAAAAAAATATCACATTATATTATTATGTTTTAATAATACTCATTCAAACAATTAACAATATGTTATATTAATTATCACACACTGATATAATTAATCAAAATCTTAAATCAAATAAAATGTTATCAAAACAACATGTTTCAATTTTTAAAAATTCTGTTTTTCCTCCACATAAATCACAAATGTGAAACCATTTACATCTATCTTTCAAAAAAAATGAATAATAACAAATTAATCAATACCAAAAATATTATAAAAATTTATTCCACAAAAAATATCAATATCACATCCATTATATAACTAAATATAAAATTTACTACAAAAAAATTATTTTTAAATAATTAATTTGACCATGTTTAATTTCAATATATAATTGAAAATTATTTGAAAAAACATTATCACAAAATGAAAAATTTGAAAATAACAAATCACAACGACTATAAGTATAGATATCAAACCCACTCATTTTTCAATTTTAAATTCCTTAATGATTAAAACTACATGTCATCAATAACAATAATATTAAAATAAATAATTTAAAATTTTAAAAATACTCTATTCAACCCCATAAACTATCCATGGTTTCAAATCAAATAAAAATTTCATTATTTATAAAAAAATTATCACACACTACAATTTCACCTCAATAGCCTTTAGTTACCTGAAAATAATTTGATATAAATCAATTCAATAAAAATTTAAAACATCCAATGAATTTAAATAGACCCTAAAGTAATTTGAAAACATATAATGTTCGTATAAATTATATTATCATTATGTTAAATTTATATATCCTATCATATTAGAAATCCCATTTCATGATTCAAAAAATTGAGAAGTATTAAATTTAAAACCACATGATCTGGTACATTAATAAACTATTTCAATAAAAAATATATTAGTATGTCATTATGATTCTCAAATGTATTTTATATATCCTTTCAAAATAATTTTAACTTTTTAAAATTACTTATTTATAACTCAGTTTAGTGGGGATCATCAAATAAGTTCCACAACTAGAATTCCTTCAATATATATCATTTCAATTAAATTTTCATAAAATTTAAATTCTATCAATAATGTATTATTAAATATACAATTACAAATTCTAAAAAAAATCTTCCTCATTCATAAAAATACTATCCTAATTTAATCACGTTGATTGTAATTTTTTATTTTCATATACATGATATTCTCTTTTAAAGTAAATATGATTTGAAAATATTATAATAATTAACCAAAAAACCAACAATATAGAACATTATTGAAATATTAAGAATTTATATTATTCTATTTTCTATATTTGATCCCATTTTCATATTTGGATAATTAATCATAAATTATTGCATTATTTTACCATTAATAACTCACTAATGATAAAATATTTACTCAAAGAATACTCCTTTAAGAATTTTCTATGAATTTGAAAAATTCAAAATTTAATAATTAATTATTAAATTCAATATAAATTATTAATTAGACATAACCATAAGGAATTGATCACTTTTAATATAATAAATCATTATAATTTTAGTTCAAAAAATACATAATCATACATTCAATCGTATATTTTTACTACTATAATCCTTTCATACAAATTCATTTACATGGATATTTTTGTATATATATTATCTATCACTTATTACTTCAATATGTTACATCGTATCATATATATCTCATTAATTTTATATAAATACTTCTACATTTATTTTCAATTTTTCAAAACATTAGTTAGATTGAAAATAAATTAAAAAAATTTATCTCATGTCAATTTCTATGAACAATCATATAAATCACACATATACAATATTCCCACTTATTTAATTGGTATATTAATACTACATGAATTTAATTTAATATAAGTGAATATATTTTTCAACTTTTTTACTAAAATAATTAATTTAAATCCCACAATCCTCTGTGACATGGAACTCTATTATTTTAGTGTTGTTTGAGAACACACACATTACATTTGTATGTAGTTTTAAACCCTATTATACCTTATATTAATTTATTGAATTATTTTATTCATTTAATAGAAATGGTTTTGATACTATATTTAGAGAACCTCCCCACTATGATCGTGTTTCTAGGTAGAAATTTAATGAGATATAAATTTCCCTCCCCAATAAGTAAATATTCGAAGTTAGAACCAATGGTCCATCTGTATAACATGGGGATCGATTTACCCTAACATTGATCATCGAATTAAATACTATTGATAGAAAAAAATTTTAAACTTAAAATAATTACATAAATAATATAATAAAATATATACCAATCATACCATTATTTCATAATGAACACATGAAAGTAAAATTGACACAAACCAAATTCTTTATAAACATAGTAATGCAATATATTTGAGTCATAGTGAAATAAAATAAATAATAATAATGTGTATAATTGTAATTTAAGGTATAATAAATCTAGAAAAATTTAATATCTCCCATCATCAACCTATAAATGATACATTCCCTTACCAACATAACCACAAAAAGATATATTTATTCTATATATGTTTATGTACAAAGTGTTAAAATATCCAATGGGAATTATATCATGAACCTATAAATGACCTAGAGTTTTACATTCTCTTTGGTGTTTCATGTATTAAAATATAATGACCTTAACATTTAGAAATACAAATTATAAAAACAATAAAAAATTATTCTTACCATTCTCCTATAAAACTATAAATATCTACATAATCTATATCCAGTGGGTACTTAGTTTGTTAATTAATATTTTTTATTCAAAATTCTAGTCTATGAATATAGTAATGATACATTCAAGGAGATAAAAATCATATTCTAAATCATGTTTTATTTCATCACTAGGAAAAAACTCAAGGCTCATATTTTTCTATAAAAGCACATTCATCACATAATGGAATCATGATTAATAAATATTAATTATAATGATTTTTTACAATAATAAATGGAAAAAGATATAACATAACCCAAATAAAATCTTATTTAGTAACTAATTTTTGTTCTTTTCCTCATTGGGTGACTAGAGCCAATTGATCTATAATATACGCAGATGATTAATTACTTATCACCTACTATCAGAGTTCCAAATCACCATAGGCATAACAAACCATATACTATAGTCTATAAACTTATGAATAGGTACATTAACAAATTTAGGGGGAATATAATCCTAAAACAATTAATTATAACAATATATATATAAGCTAATAATTGAATGAAAATTGATTATTTTTTGGTATTATATTTAGGATTATACCATCATTAATAGATAAATATCAACATAATACAATAATAATTGTACCCATGTAGAGCATTCCAACATATATTACAAGGTTCCCCCACATTCAAATTAATCAAAATTGAATAAAAATAAAATAAAAGATAGACATAACTATAATACTGAAGTCCAACACTAAGATTTTCATATTATATCTGACCATATTTTCTAAATAATTCCCCATAATAGTCTTTTTATTTTCAAAATAAACCTGAATATGATATTTAATAATATATGAGTCTGTTTAAATCTCTTCTAATTTTATATTCAGGGATTTGTAGATTTATATTCCACTAATGAGGGAATAAAATTAAATTGAAAAATAATCCCCTATTACATAATATTGGTTAATGGAAACCCACACATAACCATTTATGTAACTAACCATGCATAAAAAATCATAAAATAATGGTTACATTAACTATCCATCTATAGATTAAGTCCAATGATGGGAGGTAACCATATTACCTATCAACCACTTGTGAACAAAGCCAGATTTATGGGAGGGTCCACTCTGCTAACCATGATACATCATAGAGAGTTTTTGTTCTCCCACTGATGAACTTGATATCCAAATTCAACTGGAAGGCTCATGGATCGGACCTGAATTTCCACCATCATGCTTGGGTATTCCTCATGGAGACTATTATTTTTGTAGCTCCAAACAACAAAACACCCTATAACTATGGGAATGGATCTTTCCTTCCATTTTTGGTTTATGGTGATCACCTCCTGAGACAAGTTCCAAAGGATGCCATTAGTATAAGAACCCTAGGGGTTGAAGATATTAATATTTCCCATCTATTTCCAAATGATAGTATCCCTACAACTCCCAAAGAATAGATGGTCGTAGGACTACTTGGCCAGACTTCGGTATCACATATATATATATAGTCTAATGTGATGACTTAATTATTCACCACATTATCCATTTGGATGGATTTTTTAATTATTCTCCTAAAATGAATATTCAACTTTGATGGGATGTATTTTCCCCCAGGTCATTGATCCCTACCTATATATCCAATGTTAATAATTTATCAACATTGTGCAGAAGACATGGAAACACACCAATGAAAAGAATCAAAATATTTTTATGTATTGAGAAAAGACGTTTGATAAAGGCATACCTACTTGTATATAAGATAATATTGGAATAACATTAAGGAAAATACTATATATATAGTTATAGGGATATATATTAATTAGGAAATCTATCACATGATATTGATCATACCAATAGTTAGGAACATTGAAATCCTATGTGGTGTAGTCACTGGACAACAATTACCTGGAACCATTTCAAACCCAACCCCAAACCCTCATTATATATATTATAAAATATAATAGATGAATCTCATGATGGAATAAATATTTTCAACATATATAGAAAACTGACATGGGATCAACTCACACATAAGTTATTTACCCAAAACATAGGAACCTCAAAAACTGAGGAATTGTAACTCTATAGACCTAACGAATGGTATCTGGGATATATGTCCATTATTTTGAGTCACACAAATATTTTTAGGATATAGAATAGCCAATCATGTCATATAATCCACATCAAATCCTTAAAGTAGTCTGTTTTCCTTAATTAGAAATCAAGTAAAGTTTATTGTTTAAAATATGACCTTACTCAACCTGACACCTAAATTATCCATATCAGTAAATTGAATCAATACATATTTAACTCTCATAATTTCCATGGTAAATTAGTCCATAGTCAAATTATAAAAATAAACTACACTTCATAAATGTTTTCATGAAAGAAAAAAATCCTCTATATGACTATATAATTTTCTATATGTCATCATGGAATCCTATGAAAATATTTATATATGTATTAATTACACATAGATACTATTGAACACCACCCACATAGGCCTACCAATTAGTATAGTGTATCTTAAAATATACAGGATTATGATGGTTCTTGTATAGAATTCCATGCACATCCATGTTCTTATCTAACTTAATAGGAACCTCAATTCTCATGAGATCCTATTCCCCCACATAGTCCTCTCCACATTTCACTATTCATGCTCAAGATAATGGTTACTCCCCCCGCCAATCTAATGAGATATATGTTACAACATCAACTACACACCATGGATCCCAAAAAACATTACCAATAGTTTATACCTCCATGTTAGAGAGTTTCATGTTCTCAAGGAAAGTATCATTCCTTTCTCACAAATTTTTTTTCAAAGCCAGGTCTTTATCCATCTGATTCTTCATGGTCTATCCACTAGTGATCACTACAATGAAAAAAGAAATCCAATAAAAATTTATTTTACCATTGGGTTTAAGTGTATTTTCTTCTACTAAAAATTTGAATATTTATTTTTATAATGAAAATGATCTATATAGTGATTAAATTAGTATCTATAAAAAGAATAATTAGTCATCACTAATGTATTATAAGTTATAAAAAATGGATTGACCCCCATGGAACACACTATGTAGATCCATATCATATAAAAATGTAAATGATAAAGATTTCAATTCATACACCAAAAATTGAGATTGTTTAAATTGATACTTCCTATTAAAACCATGGATGGATAGCTTCAACTAGATATCTCATATCATATGTTTATAAAGATGGTCGTAAAGTAATTTACATGTACAAAGGTTTTGGAGTACAATCTATACAAGTTGTGACATATTTAATGCTTATAGTTATTATGTGCATATTTTAATTTATTATTAGAAAAATATACTATTAAGTTTTAAAGTTAGTTTTAATTATATATTAATGTTAGTGATTGTTGAGAATCATTCAATGTAGTACATATAATTTTGGCTATTATATATATTTTTTAAAAACTATTGGGGTATATATAGAGATGGTTTTAAGTGGACCTTAATATATTTGAATGAAATATGTTATAATAAATAAGACTATGGATTATCATAATGATGTGAGTAAGAATTATATATTGAGTGTTCTAACCATCATCTAGTGGTTGAGTAGAAAAATAGTGAAGGAAAACATGTGTAAAATTCATTTAAGAATTTTGGAATACATAATATAGTCATGTCTAACCTTCATCTAATCCTGAATACATTTAATCTATCTATATAACCATGTATCCTTGTATATATAATAATCATTCAATAACATCATTTGATTCATCCTCCATGTGTGTAATCATCAATTGTGACATGCATATAAATCATTTGAGCTAAAAGATATGGTGTTCCTCTATATAAACTTATGTTTATGCAGGGATGATTTTATAAACCATATGGGTAATCTTATATAAATATATGAACAAACCCCTATATAAATAAATATGATCTACTTTTTATATCCATCATTCAGACAATATAACCAACATGGTATATGGAAAATATATAGTGTTCCACTAAAAAAATGTGATTTCTATATTTATTAATACAAATTCAGAAATGATTAGGATTATTCATGTGCTATAATTAATGGATCAAAATATACAATAATCAATGTGACCCAAGTTATAATTTTTTGAGGAAATTATATTTAAATAGATAATGAAATTGATCAATGATGTGGATATTTTGAAATACTATTAAATATATAAATATATTTAATATAATATTTAATTGTAATAAAATTGAATTTTAATGATGATAGTACATTGAATTGGATTTTAATAATACCGTGATGATAATAATACCCTTGATACGCATTTTATATAATGGTTTTGAGAATATGTTATTAGAAGAACATCATTCTTGAATATCCAAATAAGATTAAATAAATTTTCTAGAATATTGTAGATTAATTTCCAATGATTCTTGAACTTTCCATAAAATATAAAATCATTACAATCCTATGTATATTAATGGGATACTAATATTTTTTATTGATATCATTTCAATTATGGAGAGATTTAGGAATTTTATCTTTTCTAAACCATAAATGTGTACAATTTCTTTACTTCCATAAATCTGTAAATTCAAAATCATGTAAAAAAATTCATGTATTTAATTCTCCATATTTAAATATAACAAAAACAATTTGATACATTCTCTTTTACATGAGAAGTTTTAAAATATTGATTTTAAAATTAAATACTCATGTTGACTTTCAGAGGGTAAATTGAAACTAAACTCATGTAAAAATTAATAATCTCTAGCCACTCTGATTTTTTTTTTCATTTCATACATATTGGATAATAATTTTAATATGAAGATATTTTATTTATTTTTTTAAAAACTAACTAAATATTATTGTATCAAACTTTATGAGTTGATTGGAAAACACAATGTGAGAGAATAAAAATTATAAGAATAAATAAAAAGTATATTTTTATCATGTATTAAGGAGATGCTTCTGAAACAGATGATAAATTTGGAATCATCCATGTGATCCATCAAGGTGAGATGATTGTGATATTAGACAGAGTTAAAAAGTGATAAATTGGAATGTATTTTTTCTTGTACACAATCCACTAAATATTTATATTTATGGAAATATGAGAAGACCAGGTCAAATTTTTTAATTATCCTATACTAATAATTATAAAATCGATTGAAAAAAAATATCTTACATAAGACACTACTATTGGGTTATTTGATATTATCTTAGTAACTAGACATTCATGATTAATTGGAAGATATATTAGGATCTTTTATATACTTCAATTAATAATAATAGAGAACATGAACCATTTTTAATAGGTACTCCTCAATAGGTTTTTATGAAAGATATGGAGGATAATTAAAACATGATACTAGAAAATCAAATATTCACAGATAGTAAAAGAAGAACAAAGAACATATGGAATGAAGATTATTGATGGATAAATAGTGAGTTGTTAAACTAAATAAAATTTGGCCATTGAGTTATTAGAATCATATGTTAATAGTTTATATTAAATAAATTCTGATGAGAACCACATATCAATGAATAGAAGAGGGATCAATTTAAATGGGTTGTGTTTTAAGACATCTATAAAATTAATTTTATTTGATATAAAGAAGAAGATTTATGTTTTATGGGAGAAAGTCACCTATATACATTAATGTTGATAAGAATATATAGGAGTAAAATATATTACAACATATTATATATAGTGGAAATATATGGAGCGTATAAGAATTAGAGTCTATAAGGAAATAATAGTGTGAATAAATTATTTGGGAATGTTATATGAGACCCCTATAATTGCATAAAAGTTGAGAATCTTTATAGGTGTGACATGAACTGAACCCAATATCATCAGTTTCACGACCCATCCTCAGGACCCATGTTATGACTACCCCAAGACCACCTTCTATAGGCCAGGGGCTGGCGACTAGCACCAAAGGCATAAATCCCAAAGCTGTGAAGGAATTGCCTTTATAAAAAAATCACACACAATCGGAGTACACAACTAGAAGAAAAAACCCTAAGTAAAACTGAATACAAAGGTAGTGTTGAAAGTAAATGGGCCAGTATACAAACCCAACTAAACAATAAGAACAAGTACACGTAAAAAGGGAATATAACTAATGGACCGTCCGCCGGGAAATCCTACCTGAAGGGTAGGTGCAGAACTCGAACAACTCATCCCTGAGGTACGTCTCATCTAGTACAGCTTTGAGAATCCACCCATCTGTTACCCTTAGCCTCGATCATTGTTGTTCATCGTCTGCACAGAACA
Source organism: Viscum album (assembly GCA_963277665.1). Classification (NCBI taxonomy): domain Eukaryota; kingdom Viridiplantae; phylum Streptophyta; class Magnoliopsida; order Santalales; family Viscaceae; genus Viscum; species Viscum album. The sequence goes on from OY728127.1 coordinate 2,024,604,496, forward strand.
CAACAAGGTGAGGGTGAAGCCCATGTGGGGTGAGTATAACAATACTCGGTAGGGGACCCCAAGACCCCCGAACGTCTCCTGGAATCCACTATGGATAAACCATAGAAGAAATATACAAACATGAAGTATCAACCAACATTACATAGGTATATTCCCATACATATACCTATGTTACCAATCACATTTCATATCCAACTCTCGAGCCCAAGCACAACCCAGTCCACAAAGGAATTAAAGTCAATCACCACAAAGATAATGGTTGAAAGACATAACCCAGCTCACACAGGTATACATATTTCGTAGAGAGATAGCGATGATCATATGTAGTCACTGATTCATCTAAGCCATCAGACCCACACAGGATACAGGACCAGCTAAGCTGTCATACCCACATAGGATACAGGACGAGCTTAGCTTTCGGACCCACAAAGGATACAGGACCAGCTATTCTGTCGGACCCACAAAGGATCCAGGAACAGAATTCAGAACTGTCGGACCCACAGAGGATCCCGGTACACTAGTCATTACTGTCTAACCCATGGAGGTTTCGGGTAAAATAGTCATCATTGTCGTTCCCATGAAGGATTCCGGTACATAATTCGTCATTGTCGAACCCATGGAGGATTCTAGTACAGTATCGTCACAGCCAGACCTAGGGTTTCCGCACACATCACGCATGATTCCAGGAGGGTCCGCTCCTCAAGCCAAGTGTTGATACATCAAATATCATAAAGTCCTGAGTTTATGTATCTCGTAGTTCTGTCTCATCATAAGGAACTCAACGCGACAGACGACGTGTCAATCAGACGCTTGGTTTGAGAGTTATTGGCATTTCCGTTCCAGGGGCCCAGTTGGATTTACGCTCGATCCAAACCCAGCCATTTTTCAAATTTTTCCAAAACTCACTTAGAGTATCTCAAAAGGACCGGCTCTTCACGAGGCTCCTAGTGCCGCAGATGGCGTGTTAATCGGACGCACGATATATGAGATATTTGCCTTTAATTGAAGATAGGGCCTAGCCCGTCAGGCCCAGTGGGCTGGCGGGTCGGCCCGATCTAGCCTGGCGGGTCTGACCCGGCTGGGGGTCGGCCCGGCTCGGTGGGGCGTGGCCCACCCGCGAACCCAAACCGCACTGCGGGTCAGTCTGGTTCGCCCAGCGGTGCCACGCGACGCCACCTCCTCCTCTACCAGGCCGGACAGATTTGTTCGGTTCCGTATAGCACACGCGGCCCGCGGACTGGGGTTGCGGTTCTTCTCACACGGCGCCTGCTGGTGTCGCAATTCTCCAGCCCCGCCGGCACGTGGTCGGCCGGTTCGGCCATCCAAGCAGCCCGTGAATGCGGTCCGCTTCCTCCTCTATGCGGTGCCAGCGGGCGTCGCGGTTCTCCAGCGGGCCAGCCGAATCGGTCGGCCGGTCGTCCCACAGACCGGGCGGCCTGACCAGCTGTCAGTCCCTCCACGCGGCTGGCCCGCGGCTGCTGCCGCCGCCTTCGATCGCCGGCACTGCTGCCCGGTGACCCACCTTCTTTGGACCACTGAGTTCACTCCGGTGGTCGGAAATTGGATTCGTCTATGCCAGGGGTCCTCCCGGGATGCCGCCCTCAGTGATGGACCCTCTGGATTCCATCGCAACCACTTTGGCCCATCACCCATGAAGAACGCACATGCCGAAGAACATCACAAGATCAGCGGAGGGAATTGGGCCGTTTTCAGATTGGCCTGCACCATCCGCATTAACATATCATAACAGTGTTCAATAAAGACCATCAACAAGACCGATCCATCCCATTTCTAAATCCCGCAAGAAATTCTTCCCTTACACTCAAGAACGATCGAACTGTAGATCATCCTATTCATTGGTTGGTCCGTGTTTGTCTTTTAGAAAATAATGGAGAATTTCATTCCCAGGAAAGGTAAATCCCACTAACTCATATTTTTCGTAGTATGTTGACGAGTCATGGAAGACGGACGTCTCGGAAAATGGATGTCATTATGTCAACGTCGAAGGAGGTAGATCGTGGTGATGACGAGTCAAGACAACACCCTCGGTGTACTTTGTTGGCAGTGGTGCTTCCCTTCATTACTCTGGTTGAAGAAGGAAGAAGATGATGCTTCACGTTCTTTGGAGATGAGGAGCGTTCTTCATTGGAATAGGTCGTTCTTTGTTGGAAGAAGTCATTTCTCCAAGAGTTCTCCCAAAGCTATTATGTTTCCACCCCCAAACTAAAATAATAGCCTCCTTATTATTTTATCCATGCCATGCATTCCAAATGGAATGCAGAATAATTTAAATCTCCACAAATTAATGAATTAATTGTGGGAGCTCAAATAATTAATTAATGGGTGTTGGCACTTTAATAAGAGAAGGTGGAAGGTTCAAAATTAAATGAGGAGAGGTGGCTTTATTAATTTCAAGGGAAGTTTACTAGACTTCCACCCAATTAAATGAAAGTTACATGGGGGTTAAAGGGGGTTCAAACTAGAGTGGTCCCCACCTAGTTATATCCTCTCAAGGGAGGTTAGAGTATGATGGGCCCCCCCACTAACCTCCACTTGGTGTTTTTAACAACCAATCTAATAAAAATATGTACACATATTTTTATTTTATTTTATTTAGACTCCCCAAAAATTAACTTCCATCCTCAATAAAATGAAACTGCGGTAAAGGCCTCCTTAAGCGAATATCGGCGCTGTGAGTTCAACGGTGCCCTCAGATTTCAATTCCGAGCACCGGTTCAAAAGATATAAAATCCTGCATGTACGTTTACTGAACGTACCCAAGCAAAACTTCGGAAATTGATTTTGGACACACCGTGCCTCAGAATCAAGCGCTTTTAGAAACTGCGGACTTGTAAATTTCCCATGTATTTAAAATAAATTCCATGGGATTTTTGGGTCTTTACATTCTCCCCACCTCAGGGATTTACATCCCCGTAAGCTACAACACACACTAGGGAAAGAAATGGGGGTAATAAGCACACATCTGAGCCTTCCGCTCCCATGTGCTCACCTAGAGGTTCCCATGCAGCCAGCAAACACGCACCAGAGGAATCGACCGTCCACAAAGGACCCGCTCCTGTCGATCCTCAATCTCCACTGGAACATCCGTTAATGTCACCCCTTCATTGATATCCAGCTCCCTGAGATCGATGATGTGGGATGGGTCGTGCACATATCTCCTCAGCTGAGATACGTGGAAGACGTCGTGCACCTGGTGCAACTGAGGTGGTAGGGCCAAGTAGTATGCCACCTCACCTACCCTGCTGAGGACCTAGAAAGGTTTGATGAATCGCAGAGAACTCTTACCACCTCGGACAAATATCTTTAGACCTCGTCGAGGTGAGACCCGTAGAAAGATTTTGTCACCATCCTCGAACTCCAGTGGTCTCCGCCACATATCAGCATAGGACTTCTATTGGCTCTATGCAGTCTTAATCTTCTCCTAGATGATCTGCACCTTCTCCATCGTAGACTATACCATCTCTTATCCTGTATGTGCTGACTTCTCTGGGTTAGTCCATCACAGAGGTGATCTTCAAGGTCGGTTGTAAAGTGCCTCAAAAGGTGTTATCTCGATGGTGGAGTGGTAGCTGTTGTTATATGCAAATTCCACCAAGGGTAAGTGATCCACCCAGCTATGACCGAAGTCAAAGATTCATGCACGGAGCATGTCATTGAGAGTCTGAATGGTCCTCTTAGTATGACCATACATTTGATTATGGAAGGAGGTTCTCAAGTGAATATGCATCCCAAAAGCCTCATGCAACCCCTTCCATAGCCGGGAAGTTAAACGGGCATCTCGATCGGAGATGATCGTCGATGGTATACCATGAAGTCATATGATCTCCTGTACATAGTGGCATCCCAAACTCTCTATTGATCTCTATCTCTGATCAGTAGAAAGTGGGATAACTTGGTGAGTTGGTCGACAATAACCCAAATAGAGTCGTGTCCTATGGATGTACATGGAAGTCCCGTCACGAAATCCATGGATATCCCATCCCACTTCCTCTCTGGGACCTCTAAGGGATAAACTAATCCTGCTGGAACCTGGTGCTCCGCCTTCACTTGCTGACAAGTGAGGCATCATGAGACAAACTCTGCTACTACCTTCTTTATACCTGGCTAACAATGCTATGGTTTGAGGTTCTGATTCATCTTCACCACACCAGTATGTACCGCTAAAGGAGATGTGTGGGACTCCCTCAACACTTCCTCCTAAAGTTCAACTGGTACCATGGTCCATCCTCTGAAGAGAATGATGTTCTCCCCACCATCAGAAAATCCATCAGGTGCTTTCCTTGAGGATATCTGAGAACGTCGTGTCTCACAGTCAACGTCCCCATGTTGTGCCTCCCTGACTCATTGAAGAAGTGGAGGAGTGACTGTGAGAGTCTACAGAAAGGTTTCTTCATCTCTATCCACAAAGGATATCTGTAACGCGGCTAGCTTCTCTGTCGCCTCTCCTAAAAGCTGAATGCCTGATCTCCTATTGAGAGCATCTGCTAAAATTTTCCCCTTCCAAGGAGTATAGACTATCTCAAAGTCATAGTCGTGGAGGAACTCGAGCCATCATTGTTGTCTCAGGTTTAGGTCCTTTTGTGAGAAGATGTACCTGAGAATCTTGTGGTCAGAGTAGATTGTAAATCATTCGCCCGTAATATAGTACCACCACATCTTCAAGGAGAAAACCATTGCTTCTAACTCCAGGTCATGGGTAGTGTAGTTATTCTCATTTTGTCTCAACTGCCGAGAACCACATGCGATCACTGCTTTCTCCTGCATCAAGACACACCTGATTCTGATCCCTGATTCGTCATAGTAAACTATGTACCAAACTCCCTCCTCTGGTAGCCTCAATATGGGCGCACTAGTCAACCTCTAACTCAACTTCTGAAAGCTCTGCTGGCATCTCTCTGACCACACGAAGGATTACCCCTTCTTCATCAACGCTGAAAGTGGTGCTGAAACTATGGAGAATTATATCACAAAGGTAAGTCTGGGTGACTCATGAGTGATTGACTGCACCCTCTTATGCATGATTTTGTCATGTGCTACCTGGGTTTTCCTTTTCTTCGTCCAAGAAAAACCCCATCCCAAAGTTGAAGATAAACCACAACCTTTTTTCCTAATACAGTCAATCTGTGTATGAACTATGGCTGACTAGTCCATAACCAAACTAACGTCGTAAGACATCAACACTGACACCAAGAGGTTCCAACCGAAACTCTCGCCTCAAGGGTCAGATCACACCATCGACATAAGTGTGATTATCTATTCTCCTCCCAAAGGTATCTCTAGACGTGAGGGTCAAGTTATTGGCTTAACCGGAAACTCTAGGTCTGGGACAAGATTTGTAGAAGGAAGGAATGTTTGGTACCTATATCTATTGATACAGAATCTAGTAGTAGACACAGACCGTACCTCAAATCATTCCTAGATCCCTTGGGTCACACTCCTTGACCGCATGCAGCTACACTCTTCCCCAGCCCTCCAGCTCCCTGAGCATAGTGGGGACTACAAAGGCGGGTGGTTGCAACATGTCAAAATGTTCACCACCTCATGATGCTCTCCTAGATCTGATTCCACGTCTACTTCCCTGAAGATTCATCTATCCTTAATACTTCGTCTTCTTGAAACATCTCACACACCCAAGTCTCTGTGACTGGTGCCAGTTTCATGCTTCCCAACTGCTAACATTCACTGGCTATATCTGCTCAGCCAATGAACTTTCAACCAAAAAGGTTCTCTCTAGCACCCTAACATAAGTAGGAATGCATAGAGGAAAAAAACGGTTGGCTCAGATATCCTTAAATACACCTCCTTCAGAGGTTCGAGCTCTAAATCACGGATCATATCATATTCATCGATTACTAGGAAATATCGGTATGCCTCGATGAATACTCAGCTACTGACACGTCATCTTTCCGAAGCTATATAATCTCTAAAAAAACTCTCATCCACCTCCTCAAGCTAGTCCTCAGCCTCCTGTGGGTTGGGCTCACCTTGGAAATAGAGGTAAATCTGGTGCTGAAACACATGTAAGGCACTAAGCCTATAAGTTTCCTTTACCAATACCGCCGGTAGTGTGTGCTAACCAACAGGCAGTGATATAGTTAGCACACTGCCCGAAGGTACCATCTCAGAAAATGGTCCAAGTACCGAAACCTTATCACTATGTGGACCATCATCTTGGTCATTCACTGAAAAAGATTAGTAACTAATATCAACATCTTCTATACTAGTTTCTCAGCTAGGTGGAAAACTCCAGTAATCACCTCCATCCAGTCTTCTACTACCAGGGAATATGTCTCGCCTCGAAATATCAGAGGCCTCGGGCACTAGAACTCGTGCAACAAGCTCAATCAGCATGTACTGCCCTCAAATGTGGCTGGTGGTGCTACTGGTACACCACCCGAAGGTGCCAACATAGTAAGAGGGCCCTGCACCGGAGCCTCGTCACTCGGTGGGCCGTCATCATGTACTCTCTCGGAAAACCTAGCTGGCTATCTACGTATCGGCATCCTGATAAGGAATAGGTGCACCATGGTCAATAAGTTATACCTGGTGAGCTAACTGAAATAGACAACAATGGAAACTATTGAAACACACACGCGATCAGTGTTTTCGTGAACTAAGTCAGAAATCAGAGTTCAGGGTCCTGGTGTATGGATAGGTCGGCTGCCACACCAACACTGGACTCCCTGGACTAAAAACCACACTCAATACTCTTAACATTATTGCTTCAAAGTAAGACAGATCAAAGTCCAAAGTTCTGCGGTAGAACCGACTCCTCTGATACCAATTTTTCATGACCTGTCCTCGAGACCCGTGTCGTGACTACCCCAAGCCCGCCTTCCATAGGCCAGGGGCTAGTGACTAGCAACAAAGGCATAAATCACTATACTGGGAATCCATTTGCATTATTAAAAGAAATCACACACAATCAGAGTACACAACTAGAAGAAAAACACTAAGTAAAACTGAATACAAAGTTAGTGCTGAAATTAAATGGGCTAGTATACAAACCCAACTGAACAACAAGAACAAGTAAAAGTAAAAAAGGGAAAAAAATCTCTTGGATCGTCCACTGGGGAATCCTACCAGAAGGGTAGTTAAAGAACTCGAACAACTTTTCCCTGAGGTACTTCCCATCTAGTCCACCTCCGATCAGCCACCCGTCTATCACCCTCATCCTCAATCACTGTTGTCCATCGTCTACACAGAACACAACAAGGTGCGGGTGAAGCCCGTTCAGGGATGATTATAAAAATACTCAGTACGGGACCCCGAGACCCCTGAAGGTCTCCTAGAATCCACTAAGGATAAACCACAGAAAAAAGATACAAAGACGAAGTATGAACCAACCTTACTTAGGTACATACCCATACATATACCTAAGTTACCAATCACTGTTCACCTACAACTCTTGAGCCCAAGCACAACCCAGTCCACAACAGAAGTAAAGTCAATCACCACAAAAATAATGGTTGAAAGACATAACTCATCTCATACAGGTATACATATTTCGAAAAGAGATAGAGATGATTAGATGTAGTCACTGATTCATTTAAGTTGTCGGACCCACACAGGATAGAGGACCAGCTAAGCTGTCGGACCCACACAGGATACATGACCAGCTATTCTATCTCATCTAAGCTATCGAACCCATCTAGGATACATGACTAGCTAAGTTGTTGGACCCAAATAGGATATAGGACCAGCTATTCTGTTGGACCCACACTGGATCCAAGAACAGAAGTCAGAAGTGTCAGACCCACGGAGGATCCTGGTACAGTAGTCATCACTATCGAACCCATAGAGGATTCTGTTATAGTATTCATCACTATTGAACCCATGGAGGATTCCGGTACAAAATTCATAACTATCGAACCGACGGGGGATTCCAGTATAGTATCGTTGCAGCCAACCCTAGGGTTCCTCCACACAACACGCTTGATTCCGGGAGGGTCCGCTCCTTGAGCCATGTTTCAATAAATCAACTATTATTAATTCATGAGTTGATGTATCTCGTAGTTCTGTATCATCATAAGGAACTCAACGGGACAGACGGCGCGTCAATCAGATGTCCGGTCTGAGAGTTATTTGCATTTCTGTTCCATGGGCCCGGTTGGATTTACACTTGATCCTAACCCGGACGTTTTCCAAATTTATCCAAAACTCACTTAGAGTATCGTAAAAGGACCTCCTTTTCACAAGGGTCTCAGTTCCACAGACATCACGTCAATCGGACGCACGATCTAGGATATATTTTCCTTTAAGCGAAGATAGGGCCCGGCCCAACAGGCCCAGTGGGATGGAGGATCGGCATGATCTGGCCCGGTGGGTCCGATCCTGCTGGGGGTCGGCCCGTGCCAGTGGTGCGCGGACAACCCAAGGACCTAGCCCGCACTGCGGGCCGGTCTGGTTCTCCCAGCAGCGCCACACGGTGCCGCCTCCTCCTCTGCCTGGCCGGCCGTAGTCGGCCGGTTCTGTCCAGCACACGAGGCCCACGAACACGAGTCGCGGTTCTTCTCACGTGACTCCTTCGGGCGCCGCGGTTCTCCAGCCTAGCCAGCACGCGGCCGGCCGGGTCACCCAGCTGAGCGGCCCGCAGACGTTGGCTGCGTCCTCCTCTACGCAGCGCCTACGAGTGTTGCGGTTCTCCAGTGGGCCGATGACCGGTCATCCCACGGACCGGGTGGCCCGAGTGGCCGTCGGTCCCTCCACGCGGCTGGCGCGCGGCCGCTACCGCCTAGCTACCCACCTTCTTTAGACCATCGAGTTCACTCCAGTGGTCGGAAATTAGATCCGTCTATGTTGGGGGTCCTCCTGGGATTCCTCCATCAGTGCTGGACCCTCCGGATTCCATCGCTGCAACTTTGGACCGTCGCCCACGAAGAACGCAACATGTCGAAGAACATCACAAGATCAGTGGAGGGAATCGGGCCGTGTTCGGATTGGTCCACACCATCAGCATTAGTAGATCATAACAAGGTTCAATAAATATCATCAACAAGACTGATCCATCCCAGTTCTAAACCCCTGCATGAAATTCTTCCCTTACCCACAAGAATGATCGAACCGCGGATCAGCTTGTTTGTTGGCTGGTCCGCGTTTTTCATTTAGAAAAGAACAGAGAATTTTATTTCCAAGAAAGTTAAATCCCCCTACATCATATTTGTCGCAGTACATTGATGAGTCGTGGAAGACGAACGTCATGGAAAACGGACGTTGTTCCAACAACATCCGAGGAGGTAGAGCTCGGTGAAGACGAGTCGAGAAAATTCCCTCAGTGTACTTCGTTGGAGGGGTGCTTCCCTTTCTTACTCCGGTTGAAGAAGGAAGAAGATAATGTTTCACGTTCTTCAGAGATGTGGAGCGTTCTTCGTTGGAATAGGTCGTTCTTATTTGGAAGAAGCCATTTCTCCAAGAGTTTTCCCAATGCTATTATGTGTCCACCCCCAAACTAAAATAATAGCCTCCTTATTATTTTATCCATGCCATGCATTCCAAATGGAATACAAAATAATTCATGTCTCCACAAATTAATGAATTAATTTTGGGATCTCAATTAATTAATTAATGGGTGTTTTCACTTTAATGAGAGAAGGTAGAAGGTTTAAAATTAAATGAGGATAGGTGGCTTTATTAATTTCAAGGGAAGTTTAATAGACTTCCGCCCAATTAAATGAAAGTTGCATGGGGGTTAAAGGGGGTTCAAACTAAAGTGGGCCCCACCTAGTTATATCCTCCCAAGGGATGTTAGGGTGTGGTGCGCCCCACCTATATCCTCCACTTGGTGGTTTTAACCACCAATCTAATAAAAATATGTACACATATTTTTATTTTGTTTTATTTAGAATCCCCCAAAATTAACTTCCAACCTCGATAAAACGAAACAGTGGTAAAGGTCTCTTTAAGTGAATACCGGCGCTATGAGTTCAACGATGCCCTCAGATTTCAATTCTGAGAACCGGTTCAAATGGTATAAAATCCCACACGTACATTTACGGAACATACCCGAGCAGAACTTCAAAAATTGATTCCGGGCACACCGGGCCTCGGAATCAAGCACTGTCAGAAACTTAGGACTCGTAAAATTCCCATGTATTTAAAACAATCCATGGGATTTCTAGGTCTTTACAATTAGGGATTTATTATAGTAGATTATCATTTATTGAGTATAATGACCTATTAAGGTAAGGGGTTTTTAATATAAACCTTTTAAATAATTTTATCTTTGAGATTTTAATTATTAGATTATTTGAGTGACACCATGTGACATAAAGAAATGTGGATAAAATATTTGGAAAATCGTAGTTGTTCAATTAGAAAGAAAATAATTCATAAAATTATTTTTTGACCACTGATTCACCAATGCCCTATTATTGTTCTATAGATCCCAAGGGTATTTCATGTCTTATCATATAAATTTTGTGTCACCAATGAAAATATCCAAACTACCTCAAGATAATGTGTAGCATAAATATCTTTGATGAATAATCACTAATCAATAATTGTACCTCCATTTATAATGAATCGTACATTTATGTTTGAAAAAAAATTATAATGAATATATATAATAATTTGAAAATTAATGAAGTAAAATATATGATTAGGAATATGGATCAATCTATACTTTTATATTTTCTACATGGTATGTTTTATAAATAAAGTATATTTTTAATTATCTCATTGATAACTCTAGTATAATATATGGACTGTATAGTGTGATCAATGGAGAGGTATACATTAACAAATAAGATGGATATTATTTTAGGAATTTTTTTTATGTAATTGTATTGATAATTCTAAATTTGGTCATCCAAATTCTTGCAGATAAATCATTGATATATAAGGAATCTATTCCCACGGAAGAGGTGTTGACTAAAAAAATAGATTATAGAATAGTATTTCATATTATATAATTATAAAGGGAGAAATTTTTTAACATTCCATTGATAAAATATATTTTAATGATGAAAATATTAAAATATTATCTCATCATAAGGATGTGTCTATGGATTCTTTTATAGAATCATTACATTCATGAGATAAGATTCAAATAGTCATAGTAATATCATAGTTTCCCTTTTAGAGTTGATTGAAATAAAAAAATATGTAAAAAAATTAATTTTCACTATAATAAAATGTAATGTTGGGTAGAAAATATAATTTTATGTTGAATATTGATTATAAAAAAACATCTTAATAATGAAAATTTTATATAAGATACATGTATCGTTTTTATAAAATTTAAACTAAATCTTATTGAATGTTATAAACATTAATACAGTTTTGCATCTATTTATGTTCATCAAGGAGTTGATAAAATGATATCTATGCTCATTATATATACTATATAAGATATGTTTTTTGAATTTTATAATATAATTTGTTAATAGATATTTTATATTTGATAAAACATATAGTGTTCTATATTAAAGTGCATGAATCAATAAAAAAAGAAATTATGAGAAATATCGACCAAATCCCTTCAAAATTAGTGGAACTAAAAATTAATAAAAATATAATATTAAGTGAACCTATATTTTTTTGGAATAATGTTTATGAATTAAATTATAACTCAATGAATGAAAATCATGTTAATATATACACATAGATGATTGCAAATATATAAATCAAATGAACATGGAATGTGGATATAATATATAATTTAAAATAACATTACTACCATGTGATTATTGAAAAAATTATTTATTTATTAGTAAATACATCATTTATTTTCAGAATCCATTCTTATATTCAAATATTTATTATGGAATGGAAATTGAGACAAAGAACAACTACATTGATTTCCCACTTGGTTGGACATGATCTAGTATCATATATAATGAACATAAAAACATTTATAATATATTAAAAAAACTATTCAAATTTGTTAATTTTTTATCACATTTTATTATTATTTTAGTACATAGTTATTACTTTTTTATGTTGATATTGATCATCTGTGTTAGAAGATATAATATTTACTTTTCATTTTTTGTATAATGATTTCATTTATCATTCATTGTTTTTCTATTGATCTTCTATATAATAGTAATGTTACTATAATTGAATATAAATAGATATTTGTAAAGTTCTTGGTCCATTATCTATGAGTATTTGGCTTACTTCAGCAGAATAAAATCCATAACGTCCTTGTTTTGGTAGTATTTTATGAAAAAGGTGGTATACTAATATCGATTTAAATGGTAAATATATAATTAAAAAACACATTATTTGCATATTAATAACATCATATAAAATTAATTATGTTTCCATGACCTATTATGAAAAGAATTATAGAAACATTTATATATGTGGTAAACCTGACATAAATAAGAATATGAAATAATCAATGAATGAGTATGATTATCTCATGAAATTATTATAATATCGTCCTTATTGAAACATAATGATATTTTTTATATTTTATTAATGATAAAAATATGAATTTATAAGAATATTATAAATGATATACATAATAAATAATGATAATATGTCATAAAATACAAAGAATAAATATTATACTCTCATAGAATCATTCTTTTCATTGAAGATATTTAGGAAATCTTAAGGGATTTAAATCCAGCCAAGGTAGAATATTATTATTAAAAAATGATATATTATAAATTACGGATGGTAATTCTAATTTTAGGAAGTTATTTGAATATATGGTGGATGGAACCTTTTATAGGACATGGGAGTTACAATTCTGTTAATAATTATTTCATTATATAAAATGAAAATTCATTTTCAAGGAATTAATATTAAAATATTAAAAATAATGATGTTATAATGATGATAGGTTGATAATAACTCATTAAATAATTTATTTATATGTTTCTATAAAAAAAATCATTACAAAAATATTTTACATTTTTACCTAATTTAATACTTTATTATAATGACTTACTTTTACAAAGGAAAATTATTTTTATGCATAAAATATTGACATTGTTACATAATTTTGAGAATATTATTACAAAAATTAAATTTATTTACATTAATTAAACTTCTGAATTTTTTTTAAAAAAATTAATTCATCATAGGAACACATAATGAAAAAAACAAATATTGAAAAATTAATTTTTCAGAATAAAAATTATTATACACATATTCAGGTCAAAACTATGAATAATATTAATACCAAATAAATTTTATTGTTTCTTCTTAAAAACTGATATTAAATTTACTTTAAAATAAAAAAATTATAATTTAATCAAGTTAAAACTTAATTGAAATAAAATAACCCAAAATATTTTATTAATGAGAGTAAAACATAACTTTAGTTCTTATAAATCAAACATAATATTCTAATTTGAAAAAATTATTTTCTTATAATTTATTAAACCCCATAAACATAATTATATATGTGTAAATAGTCTCATAATATCTTATTTCATGATTTTATATTAATGATTTCATAAAATAAACAGTACATTTAAAAATTATATTCTTACCATTCTCCAAAAAATAATTTTTTTCTAGAAAAATCCAATATCATCTGCCAAATACAATTTTGGAAATTACTATTAAAATTTAATTTAATTTCTCTGTTAAATTTTAAAAATAGAGGAATTTAATATTAGAAAATAAAAATATTATATATTTCAAATAAATATTTATTTTAAAATATATCAAAATTAAAGTTTCCTAATCTAATTTCATATCACTGATGAATTAGGTCAGTGTTAAATATTTTTTTTTCACATTAATAAAAATTATTAAATTAATTTTTTTTTAAATTATCTAATTATCATATCATAATAATATAAATCTCTAAAAAAATTATTTATAACATATACCTATTATATTAATTATTTCTATTAACATCCCATTAATTAAGTATCTCTTTACCATTAAATTTAATAATTTAATTGGTATTTAAAAAACCATTAATAATAAAAATAATTATATTTATTGAATTATTTTACCTAATACAAATTTTTAATTAATTATAATGAATAATTTGTATGAGGTTTTAATATTCTTTTAATTTTCATAATCATATTAATATTATAATCCAATAATATATTCAAATTATTCATTAATTTTAATATTTTATCTCAAAAAATAACCATTGTTCATTTTGGTTATACCTTTTTTTGAAAAATGATATTATTCGTAGTATTTCTTTAAAATAATATGTATTGTTAAATATAAATGTGTTATATTCTACCCCGTAAAAAAACTTTGTACTCACAATTTTAATTTGAATAATGATTGAAAAAATGATGATATAATTATTATTTTCATGACACATAATGTAATCTTATTTGATAAATTAACCTCACTATCTTTGTAATAATAAGAAACTCATGTTCTCCATCACAATAAAAATATATTGTGACTTTTAATTAATTCAATCATTTGTATCAAATATTCTACCATAGTTTTTTATTGGTATATGGTTATAGCAATTTCATCCCCATCCTCAAGATCCTCTTCGCAATAGAATAGTAGAAAAATTGTTATTGATAATTATAATAATGTACTATAAAGTTAAACAATAAAGAGAATGTGAAATATTTATCCTAATATATTTTATCATATCACACCGTTGTTTCATCATATGTAATTTTTGGTTAATATTACATGAATAATTGTATAACATAGGTTTTTGTATATTCTACACTCATGATTAACATAATATTATCCAAACAAATTAGTAATCAAGAATTTAAATTGTTCTTTTTACAAAATTCTAAACCCAAAATGTATGGAATCCTATTCACCGAGAAATCAACATATATTATTATCCAAAAAAACCTAAAATTACATATTATTAAATATTACCATAATAATATATACCCATAGAAATATATCAATATTTATCAAAAACAACCTAAATAAAATTTTCTTCAAATAATATTTGAACCCCTTAGGTTATCTATACTCATCAATTAATATTCCCAAAATAAATTAACCATTTCTATTATGTAACTATAATTACTTAAATATAAAATAAAATAACAACCTGAAATGTTATCAATACATTAGTCATTTATTGGACACCTCAAAATTTCATAATATAAAATTAATAACTTATTATCCAATCAAACAATACCTCAAAAGAGAGGGAAATAAAATAAATTTTTATAGAAAAAGTTTTCGAAATTCATTATTATTATTTATATTAAATTCCATGTAACAAGCTATTATAAAAATTATCTTTCAAGAAAATAAATAGAAGAATTTATATAATTTAAATTTAAATTAATTATAGTAAAAGAACCTTGAAAATTAATATGATTTATATAAATAAATAATTCGTGAAATAGAAAATTATAAATTAATGAATT
Organism: Viscum album; assembly: GCA_963277665.1. Lineage (NCBI taxonomy): Eukaryota > Viridiplantae > Streptophyta > Magnoliopsida > Santalales > Viscaceae > Viscum > Viscum album. Next base: position 2,024,619,810 of record OY728127.1, read on the forward strand.
AAATTCCTCTTATTCTTTTATGCAGTTTCAATGAAAAACACAAATCGATGAAGGATTGGAAAATTTTATTTTTGAAAACATACAAGGAGGTAAATGAGGAATAAATAATAAATTTTATATTAATATTTTATAATATGTAAATATTACACTATCATTAATAAATAATATGTGAATAGAGGACTTATAACAATAAAATTGAGTGGAAAATATTCATAAAAACATTATATTATTATATTGAAATAAACCCATAAAAGAAAAAAAAATATATACAAAGATGTAATATTATATTTTTAAAATATAAAATAACTTCTAAAATAGGGAAATTTAATAGTAAATGAATATTTAAGGATTATAAACCAGGAATAAATTAGATTCGTCTATTCCAGGGGTCCTCCCGGGATGCCGCCCTCAGTGATGGACCCTCTGGATTCCATCGCAACCACTTTGGCCCATCGCCCATGAAGAACGCACATGCCGAAGAACATCACAAGATCAGCGGTGGGAATTGGGCCGTTTTCAGATTGGCCTACACCATCCGCATTAACATATCATAACAGTGTTCAATAAAGACCATCAACAAGACCGATCCATCCCATTTCTAAATCCCGCAAGAAATTCTTCCCTTACCCTCAAGAACGATCGAACTGTAGATCATCCTATTCATTGGTTGGTCCGTGTTTGTCTTTTAGAAAATAATGGAGAATTTCATTCCCAGGAAAGGTAAATCCCACTAACTCATATTTGTCGTAGTATGTTGACGAGTCATGGAAGACGGACGTCTCGGAAAATGGATGTCATTACGTCAACGTCGAAGGAGGTAGGTCGTGGTGATGACGAGTCAAGACAACACCCTCGGTGTACTTCGTTGGCAGTGGTGCTTCCCTTCATTACTCTGGTTGAAGAAGGAAGACGATGATGCTTCACGTTCTTTGGAGATGAGGAGCGTTCATCGTTGGAATAGGTCGTTCTTTGTTGGAAGAAGTCGTTTCTCCAAGAGTTCTCCCAAAGCTATTATGTTTCCACCCCCAAACTAAAATAATAGCCTCCTTATTATTTTATCCATGCCATGCATTCCAAATGGAATGCAGAATAATTTAAATCTCCACAAATTAATGAATTAATTGTGGGAGCTCAAATAATTAATTAATGTGTGTTGTCACTTTAATAAGAGAAGGTGGAAGGTTCAAAATTAAATGAGGAGAGGTGGCTTTATTAATTTCAAGGGAAGTTTACTAGACTTCCACCCAATTAAATGAAAGTAACATGGGGGTTAAAGGGGGTTCAAACTAGAGTGGTCCCCACCTAGTTATATCCTCTCAAGGGAGGTTAGGGTATGATGGGCCCCACCACTAACCTCCACTTGGTGTTTTTAACAACCAATCTAATAAAAATATGTACACATATTTTTATTTTATTTTATTTAGACTCCCCAAAAATTAACTTCCATCCTCAATAAAATGCAACTGCGGTAAAGGCCTCCTTAAGCGAATATCGGCGTTGTGAGTTCAACGGTGCCCTCAGATTTCAATTCCGAGCACCGGTTCAAAAGATATAAAATCCCTCATGTACGTTTACTAAACGTACACAAGAAAAACTTCGGAAATTGATTCTGGACACACCGTGCCTCAGAATCAAGCGCTTTTAGAAACTGCGGACTTGTAAATTTCCCATGTATTTAAAATAAATTCCATGGGATTTTTGGGTCTTTACATTCTCCCCACCTCAGGGATTTACGTCCCCGTAAGCTACAACACACACTAGGGAAAGAAATGGGGGTAATAAGCACACATTTGAGCCTTCCGCTCCCATGTGCTCACCTGGAGGTTCCCATGCAGCCAGCAAACAAGCACCAGAGGAATCAACCGTCCACAAAGGACCCGCTCCTGTCGATCCTCAATCTCAACTGGAACATCCGTTAATGTCACCCCGTCATTGATATCCAGCTCCCTGAGATCGATGATGTGGGATGGGTCGTGCACATATCTCCCCAGCTGAGATACGTGGAAGACGTCGTTCACCTGGTGCAACTGAGGTGGTAGGGCCAAGTAGTATGCCACCTCACCTACCCTGCTGAGGACCTAGAAAGGTTTGATGAATCGCAGAGATAACTTGCCACCTCGGACAAATATCTTTAGACCTCGTCGAGGTGAGACCCGTAGAAAGATTTTGTCACCATCCTCGAACTCCAGTGGTCTCCGCCTCATATCAGCATAGGACTTCTATCGGCTCTATACAGTCTTCATCTTCTACTAGATGATCTGCACCTTCTCCATCGTAGACTATACCATCTCTTATCATGTATGTGCTGACTTCTCTGGGTTAGTCCAGCACAGAGGTGATCTTCAAGGTCGGTCGTAAAGTGCCTCAAAAGGTGTTATCTCGATGGTGGAGTGGTAGCTGTTGTTATACGCAAATTCCACCAAGGGTAAGTGATCCACCCAGCTATGACCGAAGTCAAAGATTCATGCACGAAGAATGTCATTGAGAGTCTGAATGGTCCTCTTAGTATGACCATACATTTGATTATGGAAGGAGGTTCTCAAGTGAATATGTATCCCAAAAGCCTCATGCAACCCCTTCCATAGCCGGGAAGTTAAACGGGCATCTCGATCGGAGATGATCGTCGATGGTATACCATGAAGTCATATGATCTCCTGTACATAGTGGCATCCCAAACTCTCTATTGATCTCTATCTCTGATCAGTAGAAAGTGGGCTAACTTGGTGAGTTGGTCGACAATAACCCAAATAGAGTCGTGTCCTATGGATGTACGTGGATGTCCCGTCACGAAATCCATGGATATCCCATCCCACTTCCTCTCTGGGACCTCTAAGGGATAAACTAATCCTGCTGGAACCTGGTGCTCCGCCTTCACTTGCTGACAAGTGAGGCATCATGAGACAAACTCTGCTACTGCCTTCTTTATACCTGGCTAACAATGCTATGGTTTGAGGTTCTGATTCATCTTCACCACACCAGTATGTACCGCTAAAGGAGATGTGTGGGACTCCCTCAACACTTCCTCCTAAAGTTCAACTGGTACCATGGTCCATCCTCTGAAGAGAATGATGTTCTCCCCACCATCAGAAAATCCATCAGGTGCTTTCCTTGAGGATATCTGAGAACGTCGTGTCTCACAGTCAACGTCCCCATGTTGTGCCTCCCTGACTCATTGAAGAAGTGGAGGAGTGACTGTGAGAGACTACAGAAAGGTTTCTTCATCTCTATCCACAAAGGATATCTGTAACGCGGCTAGCTTCTCTGTCGCCTCTCCTAACAGCTGAATGCCGGATCTCCTATTGAGAGCATCTGCTAAAAGTTTCCCCTTCCAAGGAGTATAGACTATCTCAAAGTCATAGTCGTGGAGGAACTCGAGCCATCGTTGTTGTCTCAGGTTTAGGTCCTTCTGTGAGAAGATGTACCTGAGAATCTTGTGGTCAGAGTAGATTGTAAATCATTCGCCCATAAGATAGTACCACCACATCTTCAAGGAGAAAACCATTGCTTCTAACTCCAGGTCATGGGTAGTGTACTTATTCTCGTTTTGTCTCAACTGCCGAGAACCACATGCGATCACTGCTTTCTCCTGCATCAGGAGACACCCGATTCTGATCACTGATTCGTCATAGTAAACTATGTACCAAACTCCCTCCTCTGGTAGCCACAATATGGGTGCACTAGTCAACCTCTAACTCAACTCCTGAAAGCTCTTCTGGCATCTCTCTGACCACACGAAGGCTTACCGCTTCTTCATCAACGCTGAAAGTGGTGCTGAAACTATGGAGAATTCTAGCACAAAGGTAAGTCTGGGTGACTCATGAGTGATTGACTGCACCCTCTTATGCATGATTTTGTCATGTGCTACCTAGGTTTTCCTTTTCTTCGTCCAAGAAAAACCCCATCCCAAAGTTGAAGATAAACCACAACCTTTTTTCCTAATACAGTCAATCTGTGTATGAACTATGGTTGACTAGTCCATACCCAAACTAACGTCGTAAGACATCAACACTGACACCAAGAGGTTCCAACCGAAACTCTCGCCTCAAGGGTCAGATCACACCATCGGCATAAGTGTGATTTTCTATTCTCCTCCCAAAGGTATCTCTAGACTTGAGGGTCAAGTTAATGGCTTAACCGGAAACTCTAGGTCTGGGACAAGATTTGTAGAAGGAAGGAATGTTTGGTACCTATATTTATTGATACAGAATCTAGTAGTAGACATAGACCGCGCCTCAAATCATTCCTAGATCCCTTGGGTCACACTCCTTGACCGCATGCAGCTACGCTCTTCCCCAGCCCTCCAGCTCCCTGAGCATAGTGGGGACTACAAAGGCGGGTGGTTGCAACATGTAAAAATGTTCACCACCTCATGATGCTCTCCTAGATCTGATTCCACGTCCACTTCCCTGAAGATTCATCTATCCTTAACACTTCGTATTCTTGAAACATCTCACACACCCAAGTCGCTGGGACTGGCACCAGTTTCATGCTTCCCAAATGCTAACATTCACTGGCTATATCTGCTCAGCCAATGAACTTTCAACCAAAAAGGTTCTCTCTAGCACCCTAACATAAGTAGGAATGCATAGAGGAAAAAAACTGTTGGCTCTGATATCCTTAAATACACCTCCTTCAGAGGTTCGAGCTCTAAATCACGGATCATATCATATTCATCGATTACTAGGAAATATCGGTATGCCTCGATGAATACTCAGCTACTGACACGTCATCCTGCCGAAGCTATATAATCTCTAAAAAAACTCTCATCCACCTCCTCAAGCCAGTCCTCAGCCTCCTGTGGGTTGGGCTCACCTTGGAAATAGAGGTAAATCTGGTGCTGAAACACATGTAAGGAACTAAGCCTATAAGTTTCCTTTACCAATACCGCTTTTAGTGTGTGCTAACCAACATGCAATGATATAGTTAGCACACTGCCCGAAGGTACCATCTCCGAAAATGGTCCATGTACCGAAACCTTATCACTATGTGGACCATCATCTTGGTCATTCACTGAAAAAGATTAGTAACTAATATCAACATCTTCTATACTAGTTTCTCAGCTAGGTGGAAAACTCTAGTAATCGCCTCCATCCAGTCTTCTACTACCAGGGAATATGTCTCACCTCGAAATATCAGAGGCATCGGGCACTAGAACTCGTGCAACAAGCTCAATCATCATGTAATTCCCTCAAATGTGGCTGGTGGTGCTGCTGGTACACCACCCAAAGGTGCCAACATAGTAAGAGGGCCCTGCACCGGAGCCTCATCACTCGGTGGGCCGTCATCATGTACTCTCTCGTAAAACCTAGCTGGCTATCTACGTATCGGCATCCTGATAAGGAATAGGTGCACCATGGTCAATATGTAATACCTGGTGAGCTAACTGAAATAGACCACAAAGGAAACTCTTGAAACACACACGCGATCAGTGTTTTCGTGAACTAAGTCAGAAATCAGAGTTCAGGGTCCTGGTGTATGGATAGGTCGGCTGCCACACGAACACTGGATTCCCTGGACTAAAAACCACACTCAATACTCTTAACACTATTGCTTCAAAGTAAGACAGATCAAAGTCCAAAGTTCTGCGGTAGAACTGACTCCTCTGATACCAATTTTTCATGACCTGTCTTCGAGACCCGTGTCGTGACTACCCCAAGCCCGCCTTCCATAGGCCAGGGGATAGCGACTAGCAACAAAGGCATAAATCCCTATACTGGGAATCCATTTGCATTATTAAAAGAAATCACACACAATCAGAGTACACAACTAGAAGAAAAACACTAAGTAAAACTGAATACAAAGTTAGTGCTGAAATTAAATGGGCTAGTATACAAACCCAACTGAACAACAAGAACAAGTAAAAGTAAAAAAGGGAAAAAAATCTCTTGGATCGTCCACTGGGGAATCCTACCTGAAGGGTAGTTAAAGAACTCAAATAACTTTTCCCTGAGGTACTTCCCATCTAGTCCACCTCCGATCAGCCACCCGTCTATCACCCTCATCCTCAATCACTGTTTTCCATCGTCTACACAGAACACAACAAGGTGCGGGTGAAGCCCGTTCAGGGATGATTATAAAAATACTCAGTAGGGGACCCCGAGACCCCTGAAGGTCTCCTAGAATCCACTAAGGATAAACCACAGAAAAAAGATACAAAGACGAAGTATGAACCAACCTTACTTAGGTATATACCCATACATATACCTAAGTTACCAATCACTGTTCACCTCCAACTCTTGAGCCCAAGAACAACCCAGTCCACAACAGAAGTAAAGTCAATCACCACAAAAATAATGGTTGAAAGACATAACTCATCTCATACAGGTATACATATTTCGAAGAGATATAGAGATGATTAGATGTAGTCACTGATTCATTTAAGTTGTCGGACCCACACAGGATGCAGGACCAGCTAAGTTGTCGGACCCACACAGGATACAGGACCAGCTATTCTATCTCATCTAAGCTATCGAACCCACATAGGATACATGAATAGCTAAGATGTTGGACCCAAATAGGATATAGGACCAGCTATTCTGTTGGACCCACACTGGATCCAAGAAGAGAAGTCAGAAGTGTCAGACCCACGGAGGATCCTGGTACAGTAGTCATCACTATCGAACCCATAGAGGATTCTGTTATAGTATTCATCACTATCGAACCCATGGAGGATTCCGGTACAAAATTCATAACTATCGAACCGACGGGGGATTCCAGTATAGTATCGTTGCAGCCAACCCTAGGGTTCCTCCACACAACACGCTTGATTCCGGGAGGGTCCGCTCCTTGAGCCAAGTTTCAATACATCAACTATTATTAATTCATGAGTTGATGTATCTCGTAGTTCTGTCTCATCATAAGGAACTCAACGGGACAGACGGCGCGTCAATCAGATGTCCGGTCAGAGAGTTATTTGCATTTCTGTTCCATGGGGCCGGGTGGATTTACACTTGATCCTAACCCGGACGTTTTCCAAATTTATCCAAAACTCACTTAGAGTATCGTAAAAGGACCTACTTTTCACAAGGGTCTTAGTTCCATAGACATCACGTCAATCGGACGCACGATCTAGGAGATATTTTCCTTTAAGCGATGATAGGGCCCGGCCCATCAGGCCCAGTGGGATGGAGGATCAGCATGATCTGGCCCGGTGGGTCCGATCCTGCTGGGGGTCGGCCCGGGCCAGTGGTGCACGGACAACCCAAGGACCTAGCCCGCACTGCGGGCCGGTCTGGTTCTCCCAGCAGCGCCACACGGTGCCGCCTCCTCCTCTGCCTGGCCGGCCGTAGTCAGCCGGTTCTGTCCAGCACACGAGGCCCACGAACAAGAGTCGCGGTTCTTCTCACGTGACTCCTGCGGGCACCGCGGTTCTCCAGCCCAGCCAGCACGCGGCCGGCCGGGTCACCCAGCTGAGCGGCCCGCGGACGTTGGCTGTGTCCTCCTCTACGCAGCGCCTACGAGTGTTGCGGTTCTCCAGTGGGCCGATGACCGGTCATCCCACGGACCGGGTGGCCCGAGTGGCCGTCGGTCCCTCCACGCGGCTGGCGCGCGGCCGCTACCGCCTAGCTACCCACCTTCTTTAGACCACCGAGTTCACTCCAGTGGTCGTAAATTAGATCCGTCTACGTTGGGGGTCCTCCTGGGATTCCTCCATCAGCGCTGGACCCTCCGGATTCCATCGCTGCAACTTTGGACCGTCGCCCACAAAGAACGCAACATGTCGAAGAACATCACAAGATCAGTGGAGGGAATCGGGCCATGTTCGGATTGGTCCACACCATCCGCATTAGTAGATCATAACAAGGTTCAATAAATATCATCAACAAGACTGATCCATCCCAGTTCTAAACCCCTGCATGAAATTCTTCCCTTACCCACAAGAATGATCGAACCGCGGATCAGCTTGTTCGTTGGCTGGTCCGCGTTTTTCATTTAGAAAAGAACAGAGAATTTCATTTCCAAGAAAGTTAAATCCCCCTACATCATATTTGTCACAGTACGTTGATGAGTCGTGGAAGACGAACGTTGTGGAAAACGGACGTCGTTCCAACAACATCCGAGGAGGTAGAGCTCGGTGAAGACGAGTCGAGTAAATTCCCTCAGTGTACTTCGTTGGAGGGGGTGCTTCCCTTTCTTACTCCGGTTGAAGAAGGAAGAAGATAATGTTTCACGTTCTTCAGAGATGTGGAGCGTTCTTCGTTGGAATAGTTCGTTCTTATTTGGACGAAGTCATTTCTCCAAGAGTTCTCCCAAAGCTATTATGTGTCCACCCCCAAACTAAAATAATAGCCTCCTTATTATTTTATCCATGCCATGCATTCCAAATGGAATACAAAATAATTCATGTCTCCACAAATTAATGAATTAATTTTGGGATCTCAATTAATTAATTAATGGGTGTTTTCACTTTAATGAGAGAAGGTAGAAGGTTTAAAATTAAATGAGGATAGGTGGCTTTATTAATTTCAAGGGAAGTTTAATAGACTTCCGCCCAATTAAATGAAAGTTGCATGGGGGTTAAAGGGGGATCAAACTAAAGTGGGCCCCACCTAGTTATATCCTCCCAAGGGATGTTAGGGTGTGGTGCGCCCCACCTATATCCTCCACTTGGTGGTTTTAACCACCAATCTAATAAAAATATGTACACATATTTTTATTTTGTTTTATTTAGAATCCCCAAAAATTAACTTCCAACCTCGATAAAACGAAACAGTGGTAAAGGTCTCTTTAAGTGAATACCGACGCTATGAGTTCAACGATGCCCTCAGATTTCAATTCTGAGAACCGGTTCAAATGGTATAAAATCCCACACGTACATTTACGGAACATACCCGAGCAGAACTTCAAAAATTGATTCCGGGCACACCGGGCCTCGGAATCAAGCACCGTCAGAAACTTAGGACTCGTAAAATTCCCATGTATTTAAAAAAATCCATGGGATTTCTAGGTCTTTACAAATAGGGATTTATTATAGTAGATTATCATTTATTGAGTATAATGACCTATTAAGGTAAGGGGTTTTTAATATAAACCTTTTAAATAATTTTATCTTTGAGATTTTAATTATTAGATTATTTGAGTGACACCATGTGACATAAAGAAATGTGGATAAAATATTTGGAAAATCGTATTTGTTCAATTAGAAAGAAAATAATTCATAAAATTATTTTTTGACCACTGATTCACCAATGCCCTATTATTGTTCTATAGATCCCAAGGGTATTTCATGTCTTATCATATAAATTTTGTGTCACCAATGAAAATATCCAAACTACTTCAAGATAATGTGTAGCGTAAATATCTTTGATGAATAATCACTGATCAATAATTGTACCTCCATTTATAATGAATCGTACATTTATGTTTGAAAAAAAATTATAATGAATATATATAATAATTTGAAAATTAATGAAGTAAAATATATGATTAGGAATAAGGATCAATTTATACTTTTATATTTTCTACATGGTATGTTTTATAAATAAAGTATATTATTAATTATCTCATTGATAACTCTAGTATAATATATGGACTGTATAGTGTGATCAATGGAGAGGTATACATTAACAAATAAGATGGATATTATTTTAGGAATTTTTTTTATGTAATTATATTGATAATTCTAAATTTGGTCATCCAAATTCTTGCCGATAAATCATTGATATATAAGGAATCTATTCCCACGGAAGAGGTGTTGACTAAAAAAATAGATTATAGAATAGTATTTCATATTATATAATTATAAAGGGAGAAATTTTTTAACATTCCATTGATAAAATATTTTTTAATGATGAAAATATTAAAATAATATCTCATCATAAGGATGTGTCTATGGATTCTTTTACAGAATCATTACATTCAGGAGATAAGATTCAAATAGTCATAGTAATATCATAGTTTCCCTTTTAGAGTTGATTGAAATAAAAAATTTGAAAAAAAATTAATTTTCACTATAATAAAATGTAATGTTGGGTAGAAAATATAATTTTATGTTGAATATTGATTATAAAAAAACAACTTAATAATGAAAATTTTATATAAGATACATGTATCGTTTTTATAAAATTTAAACTAAATCTTATTGAATGTTATAAACATTAATACAGTTTTGCATCTATTTATGTTCATCAAGGAGTTGATAAAATGATATCTATGCTCATTATATATACTATATAAGATATGTTTTTTGAATTTTATAATATAATTTGTTAATAGATATATTATATTTGATAAAACATATAGTGTTCTATATTAAAGTGCATGAATCAATAAAAAAAGAAATTATGAGAAATATCGACCAAATCCCTTCAAAATTAGTGGAACTAAAAATTAATAAAAATATAATATTATGTGAACCTATATTTTTTTGGAATAATGTTTATGAATTAAATTATAACTCAATGAATGAAAATCATGTTAATATATACAAATAGATGATTGCAAATATATAAATCAAATGAACATGGAATGTGGATATAATATATAATTTAAAATAACATTACTACTATGTGATTATTGAAAAAATTATTTATTTATTAGTAAATACATCATTTATTTTCAGAATCCATTCTTATATTCAAATATTTATTATGGAATGGAAATTGAGACAAAGAACAACTACACTGATTTCCCACTTGGTTGGACATGATCTAGTATCATATATAATGAACATAAAAACATTTATAATATATTAAAAAAACTATTCAAATTTGTTAATTTTTTATCACATTTTATTATTATTTTAGTACATAGTTATTACTTTTTTATGTTGATATTGATCATCTGTGTTAGAAGATATAATATTTACTTTTCATTTTTTGTATAATGATTTCATTTATCATTCATTGTTTATCTATTGATCTTCTATATAATAGTAATGTTACTATAATTGAATATAAATAGATATTTGTAAAGTTCTTGGTCCATTATCTATGAGTATTTGGCTTACTTCAGCAGAATAAAATCCATAACGTCCTTGTTTTGGTAGTATTTTATGAAAAAGGTGGTATACTAATATCGATTTAAATGGATAATATATAATTAAAAAACACATTATTTGCATATTAATAACATCATATAAAATTAATTATGTTTCCAAGACCTATTATGAAAAGAATTATAGAAACATTTATATATGTGGTAAACCTGACATAAATAAGAATATGAAATAATCAATGAATGAGTATGATTATCTCATGAAATTATTATAATATCGTCCTTATTGAAACATAATGATATTTTTTATATTTTATTAATGATAAAAATATGAATTTATAAGAATATTATAAATGATATACATAATAAATAATGATAATATGTCATAAAATACAAAGAATAAATATTATACTCTCATAGAATCATTCTTTTCATTGAAGATATTTAGGAAATCTTAAGGAATTTAAATCCATCCAAGGTAGAATATTATTATTAAAAAATGATATATTATAAATTGTGGATGGTAATTCTAATTTTAGGAAGTTATTTGAATATATGGTGGATGGACCCTTTTATAGGACATGGGAGTTACAATTCTGTTAATAATTATTTCATTATATAAAATGAAAATTCATTTTCAAGGAATTAATATTAAAATATTAAAAATAATGATGTTATAATGATGATAGGTTGATAATAACTCATTAAATAATTTATTTATATGTTTCTATAAAAAAATAATTACATAAATATTTGACATTTTTACCTAATTTAATACTTTATTATAATGACTTACTTTTATAAAGGAAAATTATTTTTATGCATAAAATATTGACATTGTTACATAATTTTGAGAATATTATTACAAAAATTAAATTTATTTACATTAATTAAACTTCTGAATTTTTTAAAAAAAATTAATTCATCATAGGAACACATAATGAAAAAAACAAATATTGAAAAATTAATTTTTCAGAATAAAAATTATTATACACATATTCAGGACAAAATTATGAATAATATTAATACCAAATAAATTTTCTTGTTTCTTCTTAAAAACTGATATTAAATTTACTTTAAAATAAAAAAAATTATAATTTAATCAAGTTAAAACTTAATTGAAATAAAATAACCCAAAATATTTTATTAATGAGAGTAAAACATAACTTTAGTTCTTATAAATCAAACATAATATTCTAATTTGAAAAAATTATTTTCTTATAATTTATTAAACCCCATAAACATAATTATATATGTGTAAATAGTCTCATAATATCTTATTTCAGGATTTTATATTTATGATTTCATAAAATAAACAGTACATTTAAAAATTATATTCTTACCATTCTTCAAAAAATAATTTTTTTCTAGAAAAATCCAATATCATCTGCCAAATACAATTTTGGAAATTACTATTAAAATTTAATTTAATTTCTCTGTTAAATTTTAAAAATAGAGGAATTTAATATTAGAAAATAAAAATATTATATATTTCAAATAAATATTTATTTTAAAATATATAAAAATTAATGTTTCCTAATCTAATTTCATATCACTGATGAATTAGGTCAGTGTTAAATATTTTTTTTTCACATTAATAAAAATTATTAAATTAATTTTTTTTTGAAATTATCTAATTATCATATCATAATAATATAAATCTCTAAAAAAATTATTTATAACATATACATATTATATTAATTATTTCTATTAACATCCCATTAATTAAGTATCTCTTTACCATTAAATTTAATAATTTAATTGGTATTTAAAAAACCATTAATAATAAAAATAATTATATTTATTGAATTATTTTACCTAATACATATTTTTAATTAATTATAATGATTAATTTGTATGAGGTTTTAATATTCTTTTAATTTTCATAATCATATTAATATTATAATCCAAAAATATATTCAAATTATTCATTAATTTTAATATTTTATCTCAAAAAATAACCATTGTTTATTTTGGTTATACCTTTTTTTGAAAAATGATATTATTCATAGTATTTCTTTAAAATAATATGTATTGTTAAATATAAATGTGTTATATTCTACCCCGTAAAAAAACTTTGTACTCACAATTTTAATTTGAATAATGATAGAAAAAATGATGATATAATTATTATTTTCATGACACATAATGTAATCTTATTTGATAAATTAACCTCACTATCTTTGTAATAATAAGAAACTCATGTTCTCCATCACAATAAAAATATATTGTGACTTTTAATTAATTCAATCATTTGTATCAAATATTCTACCATAGTTTTTTATTGGTATATGGTTATAGCAATTTCCTCCCCATCCTCAAGATCCTCTTCGCAATAGAATAGTAGAAAAATTGTTATTGAGAATTATAATAATGTACTATAAAGTTAAACAATAAAGAAAATGTGAAATATTTATCCTAATATATTTTATCATATCACACCGTTGTTTCATCATATGTAATTTTTGGTTAATATTACATGAATAATTGTATAACATAGGTTTTTGTATATTTTACACTCATGATTAACATAATATTATCCAAACAAATTAGTAATCAAGAATTTAAATTGTTCTTTTTACAAAATTCTAAACCCAAAATGTATGGAATCCTATTCTCCGAGAAATCAACATATATTATTATCCAAAAAAACCTAAAATTACATATTATTAAATATTACCATAATAATATATACCCATAGAAATATATCAATATTTATCAAAAACAACCTAAATAAAATTTTCTTCAAATAATATTTGAACCCCTTAGGTTATCTATACTCATCAATTAATATTCCCAAAATAAATTAACCATTTCTATTATGTAACTATAATTACTTAAATATAAAATAAAATAACAACCTGAAATGTTATCAATACATCAGTCATTTATTGGACACCTCAAAATTTCATAATATAAAATTAATAACTTATTATCCAATCAAATAATACCTCAAAAGGGAGGGAAATAAAATAAATTTTTATAGAAAAAGTTTTCGAAATTCTTTATTATTATTTATATTAAATTCCATGTAACAAGCTATTATAAAAATTATCTTTCAAGAAAATAAATAGAAGAATTTATATAATGTAAATTTAAATTAATTATAGTAAAAGAACCTTGAAAATTAATATGATTTATATAAATAAATAATGCATGAAATAGAAAATTATAAATTAATGAAATAAAGTCCTCTTATTCTTTTATGCAGTTTCAATGAAAAACAAAAATCGATGAAGGATTGGAAAATTTTATTTTTGAAAACATACAAGGAGGGAAATGAGGAATAAATAATAAATTTTATATTAGTATTTTATAATATGTAAATATTACACTATCATTAATAAATAATATGTGAAAAGAGGACTTATAACAATAAAATTGAGTGGAAAATATTCATAAAAACATTATATTATTATATAGAAATAAACCCATAAAAGAAAAAAAATATATACAAAGATGTAATATTACAATTTTAAAATATAAAATAACTTCTAAAATAGGGAAATTTAATAGTAAATGAATATTTAAGGATTATAAACCAGGAATAAATATTATGTCTCTAAGAAAATGAAATTTATTTGACAAACCCATTATTATTTTTTTACTTTTCATAATAAAATAAAATAAAAAACGTAACATGAAATGAAAAATTACATAAAATAAATACATATATATTAATGATATGGTATATTATATTGCTTCTATAGACATTGTGTAAATGTAAATTTCTTTATAATAAAAAACATGACTCAAAAAAATTATATGAGAAACGCAAAAAACATTTACATTATTTTAATCAAAACATACCAAATTAAATAATATTTAATTGAACTATAAATCTATTTAAATAGAGTGAAAATATGATAAAATTTCATTTATATCTATTACATACATGATACAAATGAAAAAAAAATATTATGTATAAATAAAAAATCTCAAGGGAAAAAATACAGATGAGAAAACACTAACATTGTCATATTTAATTATGTAATAATTAATCAATGTTTTAATTATGTGTAAGAAATTAAAATACACTGAAATGTAAGAGTTATTATGTTAAAAAACATCATATTTTATAATGTAAAAACATATAATAATATTTTCCAGGAAATTTTATTTTTACTCAATGAATGGAAATTATTATAATTATTACCATTATGAATTTGGATATATATATATATATATATCCAATGAAATTGGAAATTGAACATGAAATAAAATTTTATATTGTACATGAATAAAATACAATATAGGGTAAAATAATTAAATATCTAGTAAATATATCATATCAATGATTAATTTCTATATATTTACATATATGTCTCATGAGGTGGAAATTAATAGAAAAATCTCTGACCATGGATTCCCACCATGTCAGACACACTCTAAGAATTTATATAATATTCATATATAGATTAAAAATATATTTTAAAAACAAATTAAATTTTATTACATTTTATATTAATTAGCTGTATTATTTAGTATCATTTTTATTAGTTATTTTGGTCAATATGGAACATCATTGCTTGTAGATTGAATCATTTCTTGTCTATTTTTATATAATGTTTTCTATTGTGATAAAATTTTCATGTTTTGATGATCTAAAAAATAATAATAATACAATAAAATAATTTAATTAATAATTTATGTTGTTGGTGGTTCATTCAATGGAATTGTTTGTAGATTTCTGAAGGATAAAATCCATAACATGCTTATTTAGATAATTTTTAATGAAAACAGGTGGTATATTGATTATTTGATAATAAAAATAATACCATTATAGAAAAAATATATTTACTTGTTGATATTATTTCATTCTATAAATTATGTTACAATAACATTCATGGATAAAAATTTATAGCATCATTCATGTCAATAGTTAAACTGACCAAAACAAGAACAAAAAATAAACAATGGAAAATTATTATTATGATGTTTTTCATCATATTATCATCACTAAATATAAATCATGATTTTAATTATATATTATTAATGTGATATATTTTATTTGAAAAGTGTTAGATCAATAATATAAATGAAAACTAATGGTAAAAATTTATTTCATATAATAAAGAAATTATAGGTTCTCTTTTAAACCATTATAGTATTTAAGGAATTTGGGAAATATCTATATACTAGATTCATGAAAATATCATATTTAGATTATATAGTATGAAATTATGATATATCATGGAGGGGAATTAAAAGTATAGGTTTGAATTTTTTAGATTTTGTGGAGGGGACCACTAAAAATTAGAGAAGTGACATTTTTGGGAATATGTATCAATTAATATAACATGAAATTATATTTCAATAAAATTGGATTCAAGTATTACACAAAAAATATGGTAATATTAATGGAAATCTATCATTACCTTAGTAAATATTTTAATTTTTTTGTGATATTTAAATTCATTACAACTTTAAATTACATATTTACATTATTTTTTCCATTATCATAGTAAATAAATTTTACCATGATAGCATATATTTGTGCATATAAATATACAAAAGATGAATGGAAATATAATGTCTATATTTTTTATTTAAATTTCATAAAGTTATATAAATTAATTTCATGATACGTATGCTCAATAAAATAAAAAAATATGGTTATTTATATATAAAAATAAAATTTATATTAAACATTTATGTTAAAAAAATAAAAAAATAATTTATAGCCTATAAATTTATTAGTTTATCTGTATAAAATGAAAGAATAATTTATTATCAATCAAATCCTAAAATAAAAAAATATATTATTAGAGTAAAATATAACATTATATCAAAAATTATAATAATGGTTTCAAAATTATAAAAATTAGTTATAATTTCATTATAAAAATCCATCAATACATATCTTTAATAGAAATATTTATAGTATTTTTATTTCATTATTATAACACAATGTTTTTATAGAGGTAATTTTTTTGTAAAAAAAATATTTTCATTATTCACTTAAAATATACATATTTTGGAAAACAAAAAATATCATCATCAGGTAATTTTTTTGTTGAATATAAAAAAATTAATTTATTTGAAATAAATTTCTAAAATGAATGAATTTAACTATAAAATCATATTGTATGATATAATTTGACCTTGTTTATATTTATAACACATTTCATAATCATTATGTTTTCTTGATACTGTTTCATATTATTTACTTTTTAAATGAGTGTACTAGTATTTTTTTCAAATTGAATCTTTTTATAGTAATAACACATTAAAAATATTTATTTAATTTAAGATAATAATTTACTAAACATTAAAAATAATTCTTCGATAAATACCCATTTTATTATTAATTATTTTCAATCACACCTCATTTATTATTTATCTTATACCCTTTAAATTTCAGCAATTACTTCGTAATAGTAAAAATGAAAACATTATTTTAATTAATATTATTATATTTAAGTAATTACATTACATAAGAATTTTTTTTTATTAATTATAACCTTTTATTTAAATAAGGTATTACTCTTATTGAAAATTTTAATGATATTTCATATTATATTATCCTAATGTAATAACATTCTTATTGGATTTTAATATTTTTTTCTAAATAATGTTCATCATGTTATATTTTTGTACTTCATTTGTCTGAAACAATATATTGAACATATTATTTATTTAAACTAAAATATGTACTTAATTGTCACTATGTTACATTACTTTATCATTCTATTTGTATTCAATCATTCATATCAATCATTTTTAGCATAAATAATCAATCTAACCCTCATGATTTTGAGGTTGAGTTTTCAATAACAAAATAAGGTTTTAAACTATTCCATATCCATCATATAACTCATTCCATGATATGATTTATAGGATTAATATCCTATAGAACCATGTTCTCTCCCTAATAGTGTAATTTATTATTTTCTCCCTAATATTTTAATTTATTATTTTATTGGGAATGGATTGGTTGTCTTTATATATATATCCATCATCAATTTCTCATCATAGGAAATCAATTTCAATGTTCCAAATCATTCAATCACTCTATGCTAGTGAAAAGAGGATCTATGATATCCTTTTGAAAATAAAACTGAACCACGAATATTATTTACTTATGAAAAATAATATATAGATCAAATTATTGAGACAAAGAAGAGGATCACTAAAGAAAATGGTCATTATGAGGGATTATGTAGATTTATTTTTTCCATATTATCTAAGTCTTCATCTTGATTGAGTGGTTGAATTCTCAGTTGAACATATACCTAAATCTCAGAATATGACCACGAGTCCTTAAAGAGTGTCCCTATATGAAGAGGATGAACAAATATAGAAACATCATTTTAATTCCAACAATGGTTAAATATTCCTAAGTGAATTAACATGGGGTGAACTCGATATCATTGTGAATATGATGGATGGGTTGATCGATCTCTAAATTTTTTATTGCAATCACAAAAAGATCATGATAAAGTTAAATTTTCCCCTAATTTGGATAGATGAAATATTTGATCAGATTTTGGAACATAGTTTAGTACTATGGTGGACCATTGAACATTATATCATCAATTAATATTCAATAAGAATGGAATACCGAAGACTACCTTAATATAATTTTTGAATATTATAAGATCATTGTGGATCGATTTGTACTAACTAATTATATGGTAATTATCATCAACCTGATGAATAGAGTTTTCAAATATTACCTCAAAAAATTCATTTGGTATTTATAGAAGATATTACATATATTCTAATAAACAAGTAATGTGAGGATTGTTTGAGTACTATGCTATCAAATTTGAGAATGAAAATTGAATATGGAATGTATTATAAATTTGATTTATTAATGAAATATGTATCATTATTGGGGAATGTTGTGATAATAAAGGGAATATTTGAGGACTAGTAAATGATAAATAAAATTATGAAATTCACCAAAAAACATTTTAAATTAATTTATAATGTTTCCTTACATTATCTTTGTATTATATATATTTTTAAATCATTCCTCCTCTTTAGAACTCACTTACGAAGTTATCATTATAATATGTAATGTTTTTCATGATTGATGAATATATAGAGAGAATTATAGAGTCCAATAAGAGGAGAATCTCAAAAAAAATTAATCAAAATACCCACAGTTGGTGATGTATTTGGGATCTACAGTGATTCTTCAGAGATTATATTCTGTCATTATCACATGAAAAATGATAATATTATAATCTATTCCACAAGATAGTTGACTATTTATAAAAAACCAATCTATCACAGGATCTGTAGTTATCTTCAGTAATAGTTATGTTGAAAATTTAGGGGAAATATTTTTGTGGAATGAAGTGTGACACATATATTTATCATAAAAACATGAATTATATGTTTATTTTTAATTAATTCAATATCTTCCAATAAAAATGATTAGTGATATTCATGGTCCAAGATTTCTCAAACCATTTACAACTTGGGAAGGTAAATATTGGGATATAAAATCTATGAAAAAATGTTCCAAAAACAATACATATTATTCCAAATGAGTTGAATCAGATCTTCATAAATTGGAAAATTATTAGATTTTGAATAACAATGGAAGGGAAAATATCATATCATACTCAAATTATTACTCAATATTTAATATTTTGAGATATTATATAAATGTCAACTGGGTTATGTGGATATAAAAAATACGGTGGTTTCAATATGGATGGTGAAATCCTAAGAGTTTTTCAATAAAAAAGAAGGCACTGTGAGATTTGGTACATGACTCAATACACATTAGATGTTATCATACTGAAGTAAATTCTGAGACATGTACATTAGTCAATATTTTATCTCTATCAATGAATTAGTTTTAAATTACTATATCACTATGAGTAATAATATTGGTATAATAAAAATTAGGATATTTATGAATAAAATTATATATTCATTGAATTAAATCAATTGATGTAATGAAGGGAAAATATTAGGGATAATGGAACCATTACACATAACTATAATGAAATGGGAGAATCACTATGTTTTTAAGGGTATATCAAATAAATAAAAAGAAAATAATTCTATATTGGTTTTATGGGAGCATCTCAAAATTTCTTGTCACATCATTGTTATTTTATAGGACATCATACTCAATCAACAATGATTGATATAGTTTAGACATTTGGTGAGAATGCAATAAAAACACTATAAAACGTTAATAATTCATGTCAATGGTTCATCGAATTGTTATGGAAAACATATCAAACTGACAAGAACAAAGTGTTAATATTATGTATGACTTAACACTCATAGACAAATGGAAAATCTAATTGGAAAATATTGACACATGTGGAAATGTAGGGAGATTTCTCAACAAAATTTAAAGGAACTAAGATATACATCTTCCATTATTTGAGTTATCATACAAAAATATAATCAACTAATTCATCTATGTGGATATATATGATTCCCACTATGAAATTAAATTTAGAAAACTACCGTTTCAGAATGAAGTAGGAGAAATTAAGTTATTGGGACCTAAATTTTATCATGAAACTATATATAAGGTAAAATCTATTAAAAACAATATGGAATAGAAACAACTATAGATGTTCTTTAATATAAATCATTATAGAGGGATAGAGTTTAATAGTGGAGTAAAAATATTTTTCTTTATATCAACCTGTAAGAGTATTAGAAGGTATTGTAAGAAGTGATAGTAGTATCCCCATTACACTATACCCTTTTAAATTATTTATCTTATCTATGATATTTCCTACAAACAAGAATTCCCACAAATCCTATATTTATTTCATGGTTTTTTATTTGAATATCTAATAAATATATATATATATATATAAGATACTTTATGTGTACTAATCCTAGATTTGTTTTAGTTGGAGTATCATATCTATTACTAGGAGTTATCAATGAAGATTAGGGATTGTTGATACAATATTAAATGAAAAAGACAACTCACCTTATTAATATTCATTAGCAGAACATTATGGATGAAGATGTAACACCAGAATAAAAGTAATCAGTGAAACAAAATTAAAATCATTAGTGTTCAAATTAGCGTGTAAATAAATTAAAAGATGAAATTTCATTGGTGGGTAAATGTCATGTTCTGACCTGGCTCACCCCTGAACTGGTGGCCAGACCGGTCTCTCTATGACTTCAAGCATGTCTCTATAAACGCCAAAGGTTGCTGACTAGCAGCAGGGGTCTAAGGATAGTTAGTGGGGAGAGTATACCCTATTATCAGAGATGCATAGTAGTATATTTGAGTAAATCATAATAAATAGTAGATGAACTAATACATAATTTGTCAAGACCCGTCCTCAGGGCCCGTGTCGTGACTACCCCAAGCCCACCTTCCAAAGGCCAGGGGCTGGCGACTAGCACCAAATGCATAAATCCCGATAAAAAGGGAAGGCATTGCCTTTATGAAAAGTAAACACACACAACCAGAGTACAAGAAGAAGAAAACACTATGTAAGAAGAAAACAAAAGTAGTAATGATAGTAAGGGGCTGAAAATAAAAGCCCAACTGTAATGTTCAAGGTAAAAGACAAAATAGTTGGAAGGTGACAAGCAGCTCCTGGATCGTCCACCACGGATCCTACCTGAAGGGTAGGTACAGATTGCCTCCTCAGCGCCCTCATCCGTCAACTTCATCCGGGTACTAACTCGTCGTGAGGTCCACCTCCTGGTACTGACCTGTCGTGAGTTCCACCTCTAGGTGTCATCCAGTCCTCATACACTCGACCTCCATCAGTGTTGTTCGTTGTCTGCATCCAACACAACGAGGTACGGGCATAGCCCGTGCAGGGGTGAGTATAACGATACTCAGTAGGGACCCTGAGACCCTCAAGGTCTCACTAAATCCAACAAGGATAACCACAAAGAAGGATCTCAGTAGATAACCTTTACTTAGGTATATTCCCATACATATACCTAAGTTATCATGTAACCCATCTCAATCATGAGGAAAACAAAAAGGTCATTGACTCAGCTCAAACCAGGATTTTCATTATCAAAACCACAACTGTTGGAGAACTCCTCCTCTATCGAGTACAGTGGCCCTGTCACGACTCCGAGGCACTACTCACTAACCTTAGACTAATGAGGTACTCCTCTTGTCGAGTACCGCGGGTCTGCTGCCAAATATCGGGCGCTTCGTCCGCTGTGGGTCTGCCGCTAAATAACGGATTCTCCCCCTAATAGTTGTCAGAGGTACTCCTCCGGTTGAGTACCGCGGGTCTGATGCCATCTACCAGGCGCTCCGTCCACCGTGGGCCTGCCGCCGAATACCAGGCGCTCCGTCCACTGTGCTAATAGAATCACTCTGATTCGAATCGGTCAAGCAGTCGTCAGGTCTACAGCTACTAGGTCTCTGCACTCCGTACCATCATCTCCGAGAGGGTCCGCTCCACGAGCTACTGGTCGTTACTTCCAAGTGTCACGAAGTCTCATGTATATGTAACACAAAGTACTGCCTCATCATAGTGGTCTCAATGCAATAGACGACACGTTAATCGGACGCCCGGTCTGTGAGTTATTCATTTTTCTGTTCCAGGGGCCCGGTTGGTTTTTAAGCTAAAACAAACCCAACCATACTCTAATACCATCCCAATCCCATGTAGAGTATTCCAAAAGAACTTTCTCATCATGTGGAATCCAACATAATCAACGGTGCGTCAATCAGACGTCCTATCCTTAAGTTATAAGTGTTTCCGCTCTAAGGGTCTAGTTGGAATTACGCTCGTTCAAAACCGGCCATTTTCAAAAGTTATCCAAAACTCACTTGGGGTATCTAAAATGGACCTTCTCATCGCGAGGGTCCCAGTGCCGTAGACGTCGCGTCGATCGGACGCGCGGTCTTCATGTTATTCACATTTAAGTAAAAACGGGCCCGGCCCGTTAAGCCCGATGGGCTGACGGGTCGGGTCAACCCAGAGTTGGTGGGTCCGACCCGGCAGGGGGTCGGACATGCCTGATGAAACATGTGGTCCGACTTGAGGGGCGCGGCCCAGCCTGAGGGGTGCGGCCCGACCCAAAGAAAGCGCGGCCTGACCAGAAGTGGCGCGACCCGGCCCGGCGGGGCGTGGCCCGGCCCGGCCCGAAACGGACCGGCTCGGCGTGGCCAGGCTCGGCGCGGCCCGGCTGGGCGCACGACATGGCTGGCTCGGCCAGCTGGCCGAGTGGTCCGAGGGGTCATGGCCCCCCGGCTGTCCGAACCGGCAGCGCCTTATGGCGCTGCCCTCCCTACCCGGCCGGCCTTCTGGCGCAAGCGGCCCGCTCAGGCGGGCTGTGGGTTTCTTCAGCACGGCACCCTCCTGGCGCTGTGGTTCGGATCTGCCCGGCTAGCTGGTTCTCCAGCGCGGCGGCCTCCTGGCGCCAAGGCTCGCCTCCACCCGGCCGGCCGACGGGCCGGTCGGTTATTCCGCCAAAGAGGCCCGCTCAGGCGGGCCGCGGTCTCCCACAGCACTGCACCATGGGGCGCCGCGGTTTCCTCCTTTGGCCCTATTCTTCCTCAGTTAAGCAGCCCACGGTTTCAGGTCTCGGTTCTTCCGTATGCGGCCGGTGCACGGTTGTCACTCCCATCGCCGCATCTTCCAACGTAACTCAATCGCAAACAAGAGTCTACGGAGGGTAGTCGGGCCATGTGCGTTCGGCCCGCACCCTCTGTGTTAGGCGGTAGCAGTTGGCCTTATATAAACAACGATTTCCAATGAAGAATGGGGTATGAAAACATTCAATTCAAATAATAAACCCCTACCTCGAATAAGGTTCGCGGTTGAAAAGCGTTGTGGATGACGGTGTCGTTTCCATCATCATAGGAGTGCACCCGAAGAAGAATTGGTGTCTCCTCTCTTGTCGTGGAAAATATAAAAGATGGAACGTCGTCGTTCATCATAGAAGGGAGTTCTGTTCTTCGTCGGAGGTTTGGTGTTCTTCAACAAAGGAGAAATTCCCCTCTTCCTTCACAAAATCTCTCTCCCAAATTTTCCCCAACAAAACAAGTGCTAACCCAATTAAAATAAGGCTTCCCCTTATTTTAATTAAACTTTCCAAGCATTCAAAATTTAAAACACTTAATTAATTAATTAAATAGGTTCCATTAATTAATTAAGGCGTGTTGGAAAGAGTTAAAGAGGAAGAGAGAGAAGAGGAAGAGTTACATAATTTATGAGGAGTTTACAAATTAAAGAAGGGGGTTTAAGGGGGTTTGGGGGAAATGAAAGGTTGGGGATCATGTGGGCCCCACCTCTCATATATCCACACAAGGGATGTTGGGTGGGTGTGGGC
Organism: Viscum album; assembly: GCA_963277665.1. Lineage (NCBI taxonomy): Eukaryota > Viridiplantae > Streptophyta > Magnoliopsida > Santalales > Viscaceae > Viscum > Viscum album. Next base: position 2,024,644,005 of record OY728127.1, read on the forward strand.
CCCACTAACAACTTCCCATGGGAGGAATTAACCTCCTTAGATATAAAATAAAATTGTTCCAACAATTTTATTTACTTCTTAATTAAACCCCAATAATTAACTTCTCCTCCCATGCAAATGCAACTACAGTAAAGGTCCCCTTAAGCAATTACGGGCTTTGCGAGTTCATCGGTTCCCTCAGATTTCAATTCCGAACACCGATTCAAAAGATAGAAAAACTCGCTCATTCGTTTACTGAATGTACCTGAGCTAAAATATGGAAATTGATTCCAGGCACACGGGGCCTCGGAATCAAGTGACGTCAGAAGCCATAGACTAATAAAATTCCAAAGTATTTAAGAAAAAAAATTCCTTGAAATTTTCAATTCTTTACATTACTCCCACCTCAGGGATTTATGTCCCCATAAATCTACAACACACGCTAGGAAAACAAAAGGGGTACTGAGCACACATCTGAGACTCCTGCTCCCATGTGCTCTCCTGGAGGTTCCCATGCTGCTAGAAAAAGAGCACCGGAGGAATCGACCATCCTTGTTGGAACCAATCCTGTCGATCCTCAATCTCTATTGGAACCTCTATGAAAGTCACCTCATCATTGATATCTAGCTTTCTGTGGATGATGATGATGGATAGGTCATGTACACATCTCCTTAGCTGAGATACGTGGATGACATTGTGCACCTTGTGCAACTGAGGTGGAAAGGCCAGCGGCAAGCTACCTCGCCCACCCTGATGAGGACCTGGAAAGGTCAGATGAACCTCGGAGATAACTTGCCACCTTGGCCACATATCTTTAGACCTCGTTGAGGTGAGACCCATATAAAGATGTGGTCGCCATCCTCAGACTCCAGTGGTCTCTATCTCCTATCAGCAAAGGACTTATGTATTCTCTGTGTAGTCTTCATCCGCTCCTGAATGATCTTCACCTTCTCCGTCGTAGACTGAACCATCTCTGGTTCTACACGTGCTGATTCCAACGCTATCCACAAGGGATATCTGAAACGCAGCTAGTTGCTGTCTCACCTCTCATTACAGCTGAATTCATGATCTCCTACTAAGAGCATCTGCTACAACGTTCCCCTTCCCAGGAGTATAAACTATCTCGAAGTCATAGTCTTGGTTGAACTCAAGACATTACTGATATCTTAGGTTCATATCCTTTTGAGAGAAGTTACACCTGTGACTGTTGAGATTAGAATAAACCGTAAACCGTTCGTTCAACAAACAATGGTGAGACTAGCCAATTGTAAGAACTTATCTCCACCCTTCTTCGTCTACATTCTACAATAGATTCTGAGATTTCTCCTCTTCCGAAAAGAGAAATCTGGTCTCATCCCCAGGATGAAACACACTCTTTTCCTAATACAATAAATCCTGACATGATCGGTACTATTTCATTCCATAGATGATGTCGTAAGGCCTCGACACTACTACCAAGAGATCCAACTATTACTCTCGTCTCTAAGGGTTGAGTCACACTGTCATCATCAGTGTGTAGTTTCTGGTATCCTCCAGTAAGAATATCGTAAGTGAAGTTCAAGTCAACAGTTATAACCAGAACCTCTTAGAATCAACCACACAAAAAGGAAAGAAAGAAAACGTCACAAGGACAAGTGTCTTTTATTACTGTAGCTCAAGTACAAAGACACACAACAACCATAAACAACAACAACATGGAAACTAGAAGCACCAAGTACAAAGGCCTCCATTCCTGGAACTAGTCCCGCTCATGTCCACCTGCTTCTGGAGCTCTATAGTCATATATTTCAGCTTTCTGAAGTTGTGCTCTCCCATGTCCACCTATTCCCTGTGGTCGGGGTGGACCTCCTGGTGGTGGTGGTGGAAACACCTCGAAGCGTTGTCCACCACCAGATGCATGGCCAACTCCTCTGCCACGGTCGCCTGCTCCTTGCGGTCCGCCTTGATCGAACCTCTTCCTCTACCTGGGAGGTCCTTAATCTATCTGTTGATCGTCTGTACGGCGGGTCGGACAGTCACGTGCCATGTGACCAAGCCCGCCGCAGGAGTAACACAGCCCGCTCCTGGAACGACTGGATCTATCTCCACTCTGGTTTCCCCGGACAACTAAACATGAGTCGTGCAGTTGGACACCGGTGGGTCTAGTCCTCTTGGGCACCTGTGTCGTCTGTCTACTGCTAGCTGCAGAAGACTCTGTTGCATGCCGACTAGTGGTGGGTCCCGCTGCTGGAGACTACTCCGCAAGGAAACTCTCCACTAGAAGAGCTCGCTCCAACACCCCCGTCTGAGTCAGGATGCTATGAGAGACAAAGGAAGCTCTAATCTCTCTCCTGAGCCCCTGCTCGAAAGTTCAGGCCCTAAAGAACGAGTCTCGTACCATATATGTAGAGTAGCGTGAGAGGTCTGTGAACCTTGCTGAGTACTCTGCTACTGTCATGTTGCCCTGCTGTAGATGCAGTAGAATCTGTATACGCACCACTCGATGGGTGGTTGGTACAAACTCCACCCGGAACAGGCTCTCAAAGTCTGCCCATAGAAGTGTCACCTCGTCATGCATCTGAAGAATCAGACTCCACCATCTGCCTATTGCTTCCAGAAGGAGGCTGGCAGCAAGGATCACCATGAATTCCGTTGGTGTACCTACTAGCGTAAAGACTCTCACCACAACCTCCAGTCAATCCTCAGCCGCCTGTGGGTCTGTCTCTCCCTGGAACCTGGGTGGCCTCTGGTGCTGGAACTCGTGCAGCGCGCTCAAATGGTGTGCATCGCCTGCTGCTGGGGCTGGTGGCATCGATGGCCCAACAGGTGGTAGTACCGCTGGTGCCTCCATTGTCACCTAAACTAGATGAGGGCCATGTACTGAGGCCTCGTCGCTCGGTGGGTTGTCAATACATACAACTCTCGGGGCCCTAGCTGGTCGTCCGTAGGGTGGCATCCTAAAAGAAACAGATGCGACACGGTCAAAGATTATACCCGTTCAGCTGACCTAGTTTGAGCTGATTTAAATGAAACTTTTGAAAACACACATGCAATCAATGTTTTCGGGCATTGAGTCGGAAATCAGAAGTCAGGGTCCTGGTGTATGGATACGTCGGCCGCCCGCACCAACACTGGACTTCCTGAACTGACAACCACACTTAGTACCCTTAACACTATTGCTTCACAGAAAGAAAATATCAAAGTCATAAGTTCTACGGTAGAACCGACATCCTCTGATACCGATTTGTCACGACCCGTCCTCGGGGCCCGTTTCGTGACTACCCCAAGCCCGCCTTCCATAGGCCAGGGGCTGGCGACTAGCACAAAAGGCGTAAATCCCAATAAAAAGGGAAGGCATTGCCTTTATGAAAAGTAAACACACACAACCAGAGTACAAGTGGAAGAAAACACTAAGTAAGCAGAAAACAAAAGTAGTGCTGAAAGTAAGGGGCCGGAAATACAATCCCAACTGTAATGTACAAGGTAAAAGGCAAAATAGCTGGAAGGTGACAAGCAGCTCCTAGATCGTCCACCACAGATTCCACCAGAAGAGTAGGTATAGATAGCACAACTCCTATATCATCTACCATGGATCCTACCTGAAGGGTAGGAACAGATAGCCTCCTCAGCGCCCTCGTCCGTCAACCTCCTCCAGGTACCAACTTGTCGTGAGGTCCACCTCCGGGTACCGACTCGTTGTGTTGGATGCAGACGACAGAAATCGTTGACGGAGGTCGAGTGTACGAGGACTGGAAAACACCTGGACAACCCGACCATACTCCAATACCATCTGAATCCCACGTAGATTATGCCAAAAGAACTGTATCATCAAGAGGAATCCAACATAGTCGATGGCACGTCAATCAGACGTTTGGTCCTTAAAATATAAGTGTTTCCGCTCTGAGGGCTCTGTTGGAATTACGCTCGTTCCAAACCTGGCCATTTTCCAAAGTCATCCAAAACTCACTTAGTGTATCGCAAAAGGACAACCTCGTCGCTAGGGTCCCAGTGCCGCAGATGGCGCGTCGATCGGACGTGCGGACTTCATGTTATTCACGTTTAAGTGAAAACGGGCCCGACCTGTTAAGCCCGATGGGCTGACTGGTCGGGTCAACCCAGAGTTGATGGGTCCGACCCGGCAGGGGGTCGGACCGGCCCGATGAAACGTGTGGTCCGGCCTGAGGGGCGCGGCCCAGCCCGAAGAGAGCGCGGCCCGGCCCGAAGTGGCGCGACCCGGCTCGACGAGGCGCGGCCTGGCCCGGCGCGGCCCGACTTGGCGTGGCCCAGCGCGGCTCGGCTCAGCGTGGCCCGGCTGGGCGCGGCACGACTGGGGGCGTGGCCTGGCTGGCTCGGACAGCTAGTCGAGCGGTCCGAGGGGGCGCAGGCTCCAGGCTGTCCGTACCGGCGGTGCCTTATGGCGCCGCCCTCCCAAACTGGCCGGAATTCTAGCGCAAACAGCCAGCTTGGGCAGGCTGTGGGTTTCTTCAGTGCGGCGCCCTCCTGGCGCCGCGGTTCGGCTCCGCTCGTCTGGCCGGTTCTCCAGCGCATCGCCCTCCTGGCTTTGCGGCTCACGTCCGCCCGGTCGGCCGACAAGCCGGTCGGTTATTCCGCCGAAGCGGCCCGCTCGGGCGGGCTGTAGTCTCCCACAGCGCGGCGCCGTGGGGTGCCGCGGTTTCCTCCTTTGTCCCAGTTCTTCCTCGGTTGAGCGGCATGCGGTTGCGGGTCACGGTTCTTTGGTAGGCGGCCGGTGCATGACCTTCACTCCCGTCGTCGCATCTTCCAACGTAACTCAATCGCAAACAAGAGTCTACGGAGGGTCGTCGGGCCATGTGCGTTCGGCCTGCACCCTCCGCGTTAGGTGGTAGCAGTTGGCCATATATAAACAATGATTTCCAACGAAGAATGGGGTACGAAAACATTCACTTAAAAGAATAAACCCATACCTCGTATAAGGTTCGCGGTTGACAAGCGTCGTGGATGACGGTGTCGTTTCCGTCATCGTAGGAGTGCACCCGAAGAAGAATTGACGTCTCCTCTCTTGTCGTGGAGATGAGAAAAGATGGCGCGTCGTCGTTCTTCATGGAAGGGAGTGTCATTCTTCGCCGGAGGTTTGGTGTTCTTCAACAAAGGAGAAATTCCCCTCTTCCTTCACAAAATCTCTCTCCCAAAGCTTCCCCAACAAAACAAGTGCCAAGCCAATTAAAATAAGGCTTCCCCTTATTTTAATTAAACTTGTCAAGCATTAAAAATTTAAAACACTTAATTAATTAATTGAATAGGTTCCATTAATTAATTAAGGTGTGTTGGCAATAGTTAAAGAGAAAGAGAGAGAAGAGGAAGTGTTACATAATTTATGTAGAGTTTACAAATTAAAGAAGGGGGTTTAAGGGGGATTGGGGAAAATAAAAGGTTGGGGTTCTTGTGGACCCCACATCTCATATATCCATACATGGGATGTTGGGTGGGTGTGGGCCCCACCAACAACTTCCCATGGGAGGAATTAACCTCCTTAGATATAAAATAAAATTGTTCCAACAATTTTATTTACTTCTTAATTAAACCCCAATAATTAACATCTCCTCCTGTGCAAACGCAACTACGGTAAAAGCCCCCTTATTCAATTACCAGCGTTACGAGTTCATCGGTGCCCTTGGATTTCAATTCCGAGAAAAGGTTCAAAATATAGAAAAACTTGCTCGTTCGTTTACTGAACCTACACGAGCTAAACTTCAGAAATTGATTCCGGGCACACCGGGCCTCGGAATCAAGTGCCGTCAGAAGGCACAGACTCGTAAAATTCCAAATTATTTAAGAAAAAAAATTCCTTGAAATTTCCGGTCCTTTACATAATTGACAAAACAGAAGAAGACAAATATTACTCATTTTATAAAAGTGTTCAATGCCGATTATAAAACACATGCATGCATGACATGCTAATGATACAAAAATGGAAAGAAGGGAACAATAAAACATGCTTTACATTCCAATATATAAGTAAATAAACAATTAATCAATGCCCTGAGGCGGTCTCCTCGAGCATCCCGAGCTTCTTCTCAGTCCTCTGCTCCTAACTCCCAAGTAAATGCAAATAGAAAAATCTTGCAACCCAATAGAATCTACTTCAGTATCCCAGTGCAATGGAAGCTTGAGTAGGGTGTGAGATATAAATCATTGTATGTCAGGACCACCAATGACTACCCCAAATTCATACATTTAATAAATAATTTAAACTATGTGAAGGCATGCATAAATAAAGTAAGTTGTACAATGTAACTATAAACCCATGTACCTGCTTCAGCACTTAGCTGGTGCCAACACCAACATTATACATTTTCATGCATACTCAACAATCATTACACAATCATTTTCATTTATCAATTATTCAAACCTCATTAAATTATGAATGTCTCGTGATTTGACATAAACCCGACATCCCACGTATAATTCACTCACCATAGATTTCTCTAAAGACCATCTAAGTAAACTAAGTAAAGAATGAATCCAAGATTGTTCTTTGGCTTGGATAATGTGTCAAAATATATTCAATTTTAATCTTTCATATACTATGTTTGAGCCCATCCACAAAAAATAGTTATTCACTCTGAGGATCGTCCACTAATAGTGATTCATCAAATTCATTGATAATTTTGAACCCTTTCTCATGGCTAATTCACAAATCATTATGTTTCAACAGTTTTCATTGACCAATTAATTCATTTCATGCATGACCAATTAGACCCACTATCCAATGTCAATTAATTAGAGTATAAAATCATGTGTATCACCCTCATGATTATTTGGAGTATTGGTCCTTGTCCCACAACACATGGGTATTTGGAGCATCAGTCTCTGTCCCATAAAAGAATGTTTTCATGAAAAATGGTTTTAGAATGCCATGTCTAGGACCCCATGAATATTTGGAGCATAAATCTCTATCTCACAACCTATTTATCAATCATACATATATATTTATCATGGGTGTTTAATTCCATCTATAACCCCAAGAGTCCATCCATTTATTAATTCATGAATTAAATAATCAATTCCATTAATTAAATGTACAACTAATTAATAGCATAAATTTCCCATCAAATAATTCCACAATTAATTAACCATTCAACATATCAATAGTTAATAATTAATTTACAAGTATTTATTATTTAAAATCCAACTAAATAAATAATTCAACATATAATTATCCCTATTATTTAACAAGTATGAACTCTTCCACTAAAATAGTGATTCGTCCGGGACATTAGCAATTTACATGCATTCCATAATCATCTCAAACCTACTAAAAAAGGATAGGATATTTAGCAACCATTTCACACAGAATATCATATTTTTAAACGAATCCATCAAAAAAAAACATAAGGCTTGGAAAAAAAATATTCATTAAAAGATACCCATAGCCAATAGTCGTAACAAACAATCAATTCACAATCTTAATTTAATGAATGAAAATTAATTAATTCAATAATAGATTAATTTAATAATATCTCTATAATCAGTCATCACTTAATTAACCATTTACCATTTAACATGTAATAATTAGTCCATCAATTAAATATTACCAGTTTCAAATTTATATTCCGAATATGTCAAAATATTCAATATTCCCAATATTTAGTAATTGCCATAATTCTTTTCTAACTCATGACTTAATAATTAATTCTTCAATTAATATTACCTATTACTCAACCATATCCATTCTAATCGTTTAACTATTTAATTATATCACTTTAACAAAATTTTCAATACATGCTTAAAACCAACAGGTGGTCAAGTACTCATTTAGCTCAAGTGGGAGACATCATTAAATAACATCAAAAGTGTAATGTTTCGATAAATCATATATCAGCATCAGCAAGAAGACATATGGAAAGCCAAACGCCAAAAAATATGATATGAAATTACTATTAACCAACAGTTTATCTATAATCATCATTTCAAGAAAACATAACAGCTCCCTAAACAAGGAAACTCACATTCTCAATGTAGTAAAAGAAGCTAATAGTCATTCTTAAATAACGAGATAATAATTTGAAACCCTCCCTCATGGTGATGTCATTTTAATTACGCATCACTTTAATGTACATGGAAACAACTAGATGAAAAAGAAATGTAGTCTCATGTGCACCACCTTTATATATAAGAATATTTAAATCTACATATATATCTAAAGATATATTTAAGTGCACGCGCCCTACAACAAAAATCAACAAATCACAAGAACTACGTTAGAATACCAAAACCAGTGCAAGAAGGCCAATGCACCTACTAGTAGATATCAAGAACTCATATAATTTATCAGACTCCATAATAGATGAAGAAAAATCGAAATGAACTATAAATCCTTACCTCTGAATCAACATCGATGAACAAAATCATCCTAAACCACCTAGCCTTCGGTGGCGATTGCTGGAACGCAGACCAATAATGGGTATTGAGATCACCGTTACACAACCCTTGATTCAAAAAACACTAAATTTTTTGGTTTTCACAAAACCCTAAATTCATTCAAACCTAAATTGGACACCATTAAAGAAGGAGTGTTGTTCCATGGAATCGAGCGCTAAAGAGGAAATAGCCCGAAGTCGTACGCTGCAGGTCGCGCACTGCTGTTGGTCGTGGATAAGAGGAGGTCTCGTAGTGTGGTCAGCTGAAGATGGGATATGGTTCGCAATGTCATGGGTACGGCTAGGGAGGAGCTCACGTGCCTGGTTTTGGTCATGCCACAGGGTGGAGATAGTATGGAGGAGGAGGAATGGTGGAGGTTCTGTGCGCGCAACATGGAGCATCCGGGGGGGGTCACGCTCCGGCTTGAGCGCCTCTCCCATCATTTTCCCTCACAAGAAAACCTATTAACTAAATGGAATAATATAACATTATTAATAAAGATAACATTTATTATTATTTCTATTCTCATATAATAAAATGTTTATTCATTTGTTATTATTTTAATAAATGCTTCAAAATTATTTAGTAAACTCCCTATTAATCACTAAATTAAATACCTTTAAAAAAATTAACTAAATAAACACAATAATAATAATAATAATAACATTATTATTATTATTATTATTATTATTATTATTCCAACTTTCATTTAATTAAAACCAAAACCCCAAATTTATTACAATATCATTAATACGATATTAATGAAAAAACTCCAACCCATAACCTCCATTTAATAATAAATGGTCCTTTATTAATTCTAAAACTCTTTATTTAATTAAATCAGTTCTTTGATAAACTCGAAATCCACATTAATTTTTTTAACTATCATATATTATCATTTAATTAAAATAAATAATTTCATAAATATGGTAAACTGCATGGGTTGATCTGCCACCATGTGCTGCCCATACAGATCCATTAAAGTGAAATTTTCCAGATCTGGTGCTCCCAAGTCTCATCAGGACACCCGCTAAAATTTTCAGATAAATACAGAATTCCAAAAAATGTCACTTTTAGGTGTTCCAACACTCGAAATAAAATTTTGAAGATCCTTCTAAAAAGTAATTGACCTATCAAAAAAACCATTTTTTAACTCATATTTTAACCTAGTTCAAAAACACGGGACTTTACAATCTACCCACCATAAAAACTTATTATCCTAGAGAATCCATCAAAACAAAACTACAAAAAAAATGACCTACCATGTTAATTTAATCTTGTTAGAACTGATGTGTTGTTTTCCCAAAGTCAAACGCACCTGTATCACTTCACAAGACTAGTAGTGAAGCCTTTAAAACCATATCCAAAGCTCACTTTAGAGCATAAACATCGAAACAACGCATATATCTGAGGTCATTATAGGGACCCTGTCAACAAAAATGGTTTAATCTCGATCAACAGACAGAACAAGTAGCACATGATTTCCTCGTACGACGTCGCAGACCCAAAACCCACAATCTCTCTTTATCTGACGACATGGCTTTAAAACTATTCCAAAAGCATCAGCTTGTATAATGATGTCCTTACCCACCCTCTGGAGAATTTTCAAAGCCAATCCATCACAAGGCTATTTTATAACAAACAATTGTGCCTCAACAAGAATAAAGGACTAGCCCAATGAAACCACACAGCTCGTGTACTACTGAGATAACAACCACTCGTCAAGCCCAACCACATTTAAACTGTAGTGTGGCGTAAGACCAATGCTATCTTTATGTTTCCATGATGAGGTCAAGATGGGGGATGTGATCATCATATTCAGAAGAGTTCCCTAAGGGAAATCCATGGTCATTAAGAAGATCATTCGAACTACTACCATGCAACTCTATTAAAAAATTATGGCATCACATACTGATACGTTTATCGAAAATGATGTGAAACTACACACCATAGGATTGTCCATGACATCAAAATAAAAGACCAGCTGATCACCAATGCGCTATTTTAGAACACATTAATGCATTCTTGTGATGTTCCTCAAACCACGATCACCAGATCAAACATTTATCATAAAAGATGTTTTATAAACCTATCGGTGTGCGATAACATCTGAGTCCCAAAATGTCCTCCCAAGCAGTGGTAAGAACATACTTTAACATCCAAAAACATTATATAGGTACTACCTAACATGGGTTATCCCCTTACGAAACATAAACGTCGATCCTCTCTCATGTTCACACAAAACAAGAATCAGAAGATTCAAAATCCATTTTTCGTTTTGGCTATTTTAATTAATTCATTTCATCCTTTCAACATTTGAATGAATTTCAACAACACAAAAGTACTTTTTTCATAACATGTTACTTGGTTTTCAAAACAACTCCCTATGGAAAAAATATGCTTGCTATCCCAAACATCCTCTTTAATAATTTAACAATTAGTGTTATTCAAATTCAAACAAGCTATTTAGCCACTAAATTCATTTTACCAAGAAGGCGATCTTGGACCACCCATTTTTGCAATCCTGGTTCTTCAAAAAGAAACACAACAATAGTTCATTTCTATCAAAACTCAACAGTTTTACATTTATAACCATTTTCAAATATACTATGGTTACATAAGGTTCAAACACATGGGTGGCCATCAACTAATCGATAAGGTTCCCATACACCTTATCATTGGAATTTGGCTTCCATTTATCAAAATCAACATTCATTTAACATTTCAACACTAGCAGCCCTGTCATATATCAAAATATCTCTAGAATGTTAGCATAAGTAGTGAAACAACAACATTATATAACAAAAAAGCATGGAACAACAACAAAACATGCTAATAATAGATGCATTATGGCTTATAATCACTCAAGCTTGTTAAATCTTTCACCGAAACATGATATCTACAGAGGAATTCTAAAGAAGATAAAAAACTGGCATTGCACCCAAGGAACATAATCCAAATCAGTAGGCATCTTACTAATCCAATTACATGGAATTGTATATGCATTAAATGTGAATCTCTAAGTTCCTAAGATGATGTATGTATGAAACTTCCTTTCCATATCAGTCCAAGACAATTATTTCTCAAAATTCTCAAAATCAATAAGCAGTGGGAAATACACCAGGCACTCAAGGTGAAATCATTTCAACTGTAACCTCTAATAGTAAAATCATAATTTCTCATTCCTGGCCACTTGTTCATTTCATGTACGTGGGGTGATCAGTCCAAGGAATGGCTATTAACTCAAATGTCGACACATCCCTAGTCACTTATCTACCAACACCAAAATATTAAGACAACGTAAAAGAAACTCTCTGATACCACTTTGTAACGTACTGACCCAGATCACCCCTGAACCAGTAGCTGAACCAGTCACCACATGACCTCAAGCATTTCTCTCCCAACGCCATAGGTTGCAAACTAGCTGTAAGGGTATATGGATAGTCATTGGGGAGACTATACCCTCTTATCTGAGTTTCATCGTGGAATATTAGAGTAAAAACAATCAATTACAGAAGCAGTAACACATAATTGAAAACATAACGTAAGAAAAATAGTACTCATTTTATAATAGTGGCTAAAGCCAATTATACAGCAGATGCATGCATGACATGCTAATGATACAAAAATGGAACGCAGTGAACAATACATAATGATTTACATTCCAATACAAAAATAAATAAACAATGATTCAAAGCCTTGAGGTGATCTCCTCGAGCATCCCGAGCTACCGCAAGGTCATCTGCTCCAAAATCCCATGTAAATCCAAATAACGCAATCCTGCAACCAAATAGAATCCACTCAGGTAGCCCAGCGCAAAGGTGGCATGAGTAGGGTGTGAGATATCAATATCAATAGGTTGAGACCACCAGTGTCTACCGCAAAATCTAGAAATTTAATGAATAATTTAAACTGTGTGAATGCATGCATAATTAAATTAAGTAGTAAATTGGTACTATATAGCCAATTACCTGCTTCATCCCTTAGCTGGTGTCTGAACTAACATTATAAATTTCTCAACCATACTCAACAATCATTACATAATCATTTTAATTTATCAATTATTCAATACTAATTAAATTATGAAGGTCTCAAGATTTGACGTAAGCCCGACTTCCCCTATATTAGTCAATAACCACAGATGTCTCTAATGACCATCTATGTAAACAATGTAAAGACTGAATCCAAGATTGTGCTTTGGCTTAGGTAACAAATCATAAGATATTAAATTTTAATCATTCATATACTATGCCTGATCCCTTCCACTAAAAATAGTGATTCGCTCCTGGGTCTGTCCACTAACAGTGATTCACCCAATACATTGATAATTCTGAACTCTTTCTCTTGTCCAATTCACAAATCATTATGTCACAACAGTTTTCATTTACCAATTAATTCATTCCATGTACGACCAATTGTGACACCTGTCCAATGTCAATTTTTGGGAGTAGAACATCATGTCTAACACCCTCAGTCCTTGTCTTACAACCCATACGTATTTGGACCATCAGTCTCAGCCCATTAAAAGAATGATTGCATGAAAATTGGGAGTCAAATTCCATGTCTAGAACCTCGTGAGTATTTGGAGAATCAGTTCATATCTCACAACCCATTAATCAATCTTACATATATATTTATCATTGGTGTAGAATGTCATGTATAACCCCCAAAATCATCCATTAATTAATTCATAAATTAATTAATTTAATCCGATAATTAATTCAACAACTAATTAACAACATAAATATTCTCTCAAATAATTCAACAATTAATTAACCATTCAATACCTCAATAATTAATATTTAATTGACAATTAATTATTCATACCTAGCCAACTAAATATTTAACTGAAAATTTAATTATCTGAATTCTTTAACAAATTTGAACCCATCCAATCAAATAGTAATTCATCCAGGACTTTAACAATTTACATGCACGTCATAATCACCTCATACATACTAAAAAAGGCCCAGATATTTATTAACCATGTCACACAACATATCATATTATTAAAAAACTTCATCCAAAACAACTTAAGGCATAAAAAAATACGTATTGAAAGGTACCCTTTTCCAACAGTCATAACAAACAATCAATTCACAATCTTAATTTAATGCATGCAAATTAATTAATTCAACAATTGATTAATTAAATCATATCTCTATAACCAGTCATCAATTAATTAGCCATTTTCCCTTTTACATGTAATAATTAATCCATCCATTAATTATTACCAGTTTCAAAATTATATTTTGAATATGTCAAAATATTCAATATTATTAATATTCAGTAATTTCCATAATTTTTATTCTAACTCATGACATACTAATTAATTCTTTTATTAATTTTCCCTATTACACTCAACAATATCAATTCAAATCATTTAACAAATTAATCATATTACTTTAACCAAATTAGGAATACATGCTTAAAATCGACATGTGGTCAAGTCCTCATTTATCTCACATGAGCGGCATCATTTAATAACATCAAAAGTGGCATGTTTTGATAAATAATATATCTGCACCAGCAAGAAGATATATGAAAAACCAAACCACAACAAGCATAATATGATATTACTACTAAACATCGGTTTATCTATAATCCGCATTTCATGAAAACATAGTCGTTCCATAAACAAGGAAACTCTCATTCTCAATTTATTTAAAGATGCTAATAGGCATTCTTATATAAGGAGATAATTATTTGGAACCCTACGTCGGAGTGAAGCCATTTTAATAACATATCACATTAATGTACATGGCGGCAATTAGAAGAAAAAAACATGCAATCGCACGCGCACCACCTTTATATATATATATCTAGAAATATATTTACACGCGTGTGCGCCCAACAACAAAAAACAACAAATCACGAGAATAACTTCATAAGACCAAAACCAGTGTAGCAAGGCCAACACACCTACAGCTAGATACTAGGATGTCATATAATTTATCAAACTCCATAATAGAGGGTAAAAACCCAAAAATCAGTATAAAACCTGACCTCCAAATCAACATCGGTGAAATGAATCATCCCGTACTGCATCACTTTCGGCAGCGGTTGCTGGAACATGGACCAATGGGACCCGAGAACACCGCTACACAATAATTGAATCGGAAAACTCCAAAATTCCGGGTTGCCATAAAACCCTAAATTCGACCAAACCAAAATTGGACACCATCAAAGACACAATTCTCCGAAGTAATAAAGGATAGCACGTGTAAGGGCCTTACCTCCCGGATCAGAAAAAAATGAAGAAGAAATTAGATGAACTATAGTGGAAAGAAGAACCCTCAACAGGGGGGGAGGGGGTTGCGGTACAGGGGTGCAGTCGGGGTCGTGCGCTTCCATGAACCACGCCAAGTGGAGAGGAACAAATGGAAGGAGTTTGGCCATGGAGGAGGAGACGCACTGAGGAGCATCGCCCCATGGAATGACATGTTATAGAGGAAACAGCTCCGGGTTGCACACTGTTGGTCGCGTACTGTTACTGATTGCGGGGATTTTTTTTAAATACGTTTTAAAAAAAAATATTTTTTAAAAAACACCCAGGTTAAAAATATTTTTAAAACTGCCCCTCAAAGGCGGCAGGTGCGATGCCGCCTTTGTGTTTCGGGGCAAAGGCGGCATCGCGCCTGCCGCCATTGGCCTTTACCCGAAAGGCGGCATCCGCGATGCCGCCTTTCCCCTAAAAAAATTTAATTTTTTTTTGAAATTTTTTATTTTTATTTTTGTTTTGTTTTGTTTTGTTTATATATATATATATATATATATATATAACAAAAATTTTCAGCAGAATTTCTCTGTTACTAAATATCCAGCGGTTCTGCCATTACAGCAGTCTGGATTCTGACAGAAACTCTCACCCAGACCTCCCTTTTATAAGATGTCTTGCCCTAGAAATCATTCTGCATTTTCGATGTGGGATTCAGGTTCTCTCTTTCCTGCGTAGTACATTCTGCATTTTCGATGTGGGATTCTGTTTCAAGTGCGTGACTTTGAAAGACAATAAAATATAAACTATAAGACCAATATAAATGAAATTTTAAATATTGATTAAACATATAAGAAATAGTTGAAAACAAAAAGAATTTCCTTAAAAATGAGGATGCAAAGTAATTTATAAGGTTTCAAAACCGCTTACCTGAAATTTAAAAAAGTTTCAAGTACGTAAATTTGAAAGAGTATAAAATATAAAATATAAAACGAATATAATTGAAACTTTAAAGATTGATTAAATATATAAGAAATAGTTTAAAACAAAAGGAATTTCATAAAAAAGGTTGATAGAAAATAATTTATAACCTCTCAAAACCGCTTACTTGAAATTTTAAAATGTTTCAAGAACGTGAATTTGAGTGACTATAAAATATAAACTATAGAACAAATATAATTGAAACATTAAACATTGATTAAACATATAATAAATAGTTGAAAACAACAGGAATTTCATAAAAAATGTTAATGGAAAATAATTTATAAGCTCTCAAAACCGCCTACTTGAAACTTAAAAACGCTTCAAATACGTAAATTTGAACGAGTATAATTATATAAGTAATAATTAATAAGTAATAAGTAATAATTATAATGAATAATAATAATTAATATTTATATAACTTATTAATAATTAATAATTAATAATTACTAATTACTAACTAATTAATTATAATTATTAATTATATTACCAATTAACTAAATAATTATTATATATATAATAATTAATAAGTAATAAGTAATAATTATTAATTATTAATTATAATAAATAATAATAATAATTAATATTTATATTACCAATTATTAATTAGTTAATTAATAATTAATAATTAATAATTAATAATTAATAATTACTAATTACTAATTACTAATTAATTAGTTACACTTATTAATTATATTACTAATTAACTAAATGACTATTAATTATATTACTAATAATTATTAATTATTTAATTATTATTAATTACTAATTAATTATTAATTAGTTAATTATTAATTAATTACTAATAATTATTAATTAATTACTAATAATGATTAATTAATAATTAATTAGTTAATTAATAATTAATAATTAGTTAATTAATAATTATAAATTAGTTAATTAATCATTAATAATTATTAATTAATCATTAATTAATCATTATTAATTATATTACTAATAATTATTAATTAGTTAATTAATTATTAGTTAGTTAATTAATAATTAATTAATAATTATAATTAGTTAATTATTAATTAGTTAATTAATATTTATATTACTAATTATTACTAATAATTATTAGTTAATTATTATTAGTTAATTATTAATTAGTTAATTAATAATAATTAACTAATAATTATTAGTAATTAATTAATCATTATTAGTAATTAATTAATAATTATTAGTAAATAATTAATAATTAACTAATTAATAATAAACAAATTAATAATTAATTAGTAATTAATAATAATTAACTAATAAATAATTATTAATAATTAACTAATTAATAATTAAGTAATCATTATTAGTAATTAATTAATAATTATTAGTAATTAATTAATAATTAACTAATTAATAATTAATTAATAATTAACTAATTAACAATTATTAATAATTAACTAATTAATAATTAACTAATAATTAATAATTAACTATTTAATAATTAACTAATAATAATTAACTAGTAATTATTAGTAATTAATTAATAATTATTAGTAATTAATTAATAATTATTAGTAATTAATTAATAATTATTAATTAACTAATTAGTAATTGGTAATATAAATATTAATTATTATTATTATTTATTATAATTAATAATTAATAATTATTACTTGTTACTTATTAATTATTATATATATACTAATTATTTAGTTAATTGGTAATATAATTAATAATTATAATTAATTAGTTAGTAATTAGTAATTATTAATTATTAATTATTAATAAGTTATATAAATATTAATTATTATTATTATTCATTATAATTATTACTTATTACTTATTAATTATTACTTATATAATTATACTCGTTCAAATTTACGTATTTGAAGCGTTTTTAAGTTTCAAGTAGGCGGTTTTGAGAGCTTATAAATTATTTTCCATTAACATTTTTTATGAAATTCCTGTTGTTTTCAACTATTTATTATATGTTTAATCAATGTTTAATGTTTCAATTATATTTGTTCTATAGTTTATATTTTATAGTCACTCAAATTCACGTGCTTGAAACATTTTTAAATTTCAAGTAAGCGGTTTTGAGAGGTTATAAATTATTTTCTATCAACCTTTTTTATGAAATTCCTTTTGTTTTAATCTATTTCTTATATCTTTAATCAATCTTTAAAGTTTCAATTATATTCGTTTTATATTTTATATTTTATACTCTTTCAAATTTACATACTTGAAACTTTTTTAAATTTCAGGTAAACGGTTTTGAAACCTTATAAATTATTTTGCATCATCATTTTAATGAAATTCTTTTTGTTTTCAACTATTTCTTATATGTTTAATCAATATTTAAAATTTCATTTATATTGGTCTTATAGTTTATATTTTATTGTCGTTCAAAGTCACACACATGAAACAGAATCCCACATCGAAAATGCAGAATGTACTGCGCAGGAAAGAGAGAACCTGAATCCCACATCGAAAATGCAGAATGATTTCCAGGGCAAGACATCTTATAAAAGGGAGGTCTGGGTGAGGGTTTCTGTAAGAATCCAGACTGCTGTAATGGCAGTACCGCTGGATATTTAGTAACAGAGAAATTCTGCTGAAAAATTTTGTTATATATATATATATATATATATATATAAACAAAAAAAAACAAAAAAAAAATTTCAAAAAAAAATTAAAATTTTTTTAGGGGAAAGGCGGCAAGCGCGATGCCGTCTTTTCCCCGAAACACAAAGGCGGCATCGCACCTGCCGCCTTTGAGGGGCAGTTTTAAAAATATTTTTATCCTGGGCGTTTTTTAAAAAATATTTTTTTTAAAAACGTATTTAAAAAAAAAATCCCTGATTGCGGCTAAGAGGAGGTCATGCAGCGGGGTCAGCCAAAGAGGGAGCATGGGTCGTGCAACCATGGGTATCGCTATGGAGGAGCTTGCACGCCTAGTGCTGGTCACGCCGCAGGGTGGAGAAGGTACGGAGGAGTGCTGGTGGAGGCACCGTGCGCGCTGCAAGGAGGGTCCGAGGGGTTAGGTGGGGTCGCCCACTAGGATGAGCGCCTCTCCTATCTTTTGCCCTCATAATCAAAAAAAATTAAAAACCTAATAACTTAATGGATTAATATAACATTATTAATAAAGATGACAATTATTATTATATCTATTCTCATATAATAAAATGTTTATTCATTTATTATTCATTTAATAATTTCTTTATAATTAATTATGAAACTCCCTATGGGCTATGTAATGGGCTAAATGTCCACTGGGCATTCGGGCTATGTAATGGGTCTCCCTCTACCCAGTTAAAGAGGTTTTCGCTCTGTTTCAATAATAAAAATGAGGCTTCCAACTTTTTTTAAAAAAAAAATTATAATAATAATAACAGTATTATTATTATTATTCAAACATTCTTTTAATTAAAACCAAAACCCCAAATTTTTTACAATATCATTAATATAATATTAATGATGAAAATTCCAACCCATAACCTCCATTTATAATAAATGATGCTTTATTAATTTTGAAACACTTCATTTAATTAAAACAGTTGTTTGATAAACCCAAAATACACATTAATTTCTTCAACCATCATTTAATTAAATCATTATCATTCATTTAATTAAACACCCACAATAATAATAATAATAATAATAACTTTATTATTTATATAATTACGAAAACATTCTTTTAATTAATCACTTTCTCTCATATAATCTCGTTTAATTAAAATAAATAATTTATTAAATAGGTTAAACTGTAGGGGTTGATCTACAACCATGGGTTTCTCGTGCTGATCCATTAAAGTGAACTTTTCCTGGTCTGCAGCTCCCGAGTCTCATCGCGACACCCGCTAAAATTATCCGATAAATACGCATGTCCAAAAATGACACCTTTAAGTGTTCCAATACACGAAACAAAATTACGGAGCTCAGTTTAAAAAAATGACATGTCGATAAATTAGATTTTTTTAAACCTCGTATTTTATCTCAGTTCAATAACACGAAACTTTGCAGCGGATGTAACGAACCATACATATATATAATTAATTCCTCATCACTAATTCATATTACATATAAACGAATATATATATAATATAATCATATAAAATTCTGAAATATTTGACAACATTATATTAATTCATAACATTAGTGATAGTGAATAAAATTATAATAAATCTATATCACAATAAAATTTAATATTAGTGTAAAATATGATAAAAAAATGTTTGTATCAATGGTAGAATGTTGTATTTTTAGTGAAACACATATTTATTATTATAATGAAAACAATTATTTGGAATTATGGATATAGGAAATTTAATTTACTATAAAAAATAGTTTAATAAAACTTGATTTATTTTTATAAAAAAGATAATATTTTTTTTGGAAAACATGTGTAATTATTTTAAGGGTCATAATTTTCATGTTGTCCTGAAATCAATATTTTTAAATTAATTTTTGTTTTATCTCAAAATTAAATTTTATATATTTTAAAAATTATTATGGAAAATTAATTTGATTTATTAAGTCATCAGATCAATGTCATATTAGGGAGATTTTTTTGTTATTTTTGAAAATGATTGATTTTTTTTATATAATAAAATTTATTTTTCCTAAATATGAAAAATTATATTACATCATATTGATATAAGAATTTGTTAATAATGTATGAAACAATTACTCCCATAAAATATTTATTTAGTGAATAATTAAATACCATTAAAAAATATATATTCAATTTGAAATCCTATGATTGAATTTTTGGATCCTACGATATATTTTATTCTAATAAAAACTACTCTTTGTTATTAATCCACTATCTTATTATTTTAAAGATCAATTTTTTTTGTATTAATTTGAACCTCAAATAATGTACTTTTTTAATTATAAACCAATAAATTACCTTGGTATTAATGCCACTCATAATTATAAGTCTCAATAAATATAAATTTTTGTTTATTATTAAAATGAATTTTTTATGAAATTTATTATAAAGACTTAAATTTTACATAATTTTTTTTCACCTTTTAAAATTTATTTCAATATAACAAATTGGAAATTTAAAATCATGAAAATATAAATGATCTAATAATATAAATTTATTTTTATGTCATAAAAAAAGATAACATAGTAAAAATAAGTCACCACATTAATGGTTTAATGGATTTAAAAGTGTTAAATCAACGTATAATTTCACATAACATCATAAAAAACCTCTAAATAGATGGAAGACATATTTAATAGTCTCACATTACATTATCCATAGTAATTATAAATTTTTTATCCACAAGACATGAATATGAAATCCCTTTTATATTAAACAATTTGTATTTAGAAAAAGGTCGCCACTCTCACTTATAAAAGGAAACCCTCAATTTTCCAGACACAACTTAAATTATATTTTTTTTCTATAATATATCATATTTTTCACATAATAATCCTCTCCAATGATAGGTAACATCTTCTGCAAGAATTGTTCTCGAATTCCTTCAGAAGAATGATTGATTCGTAGAGGAGATACAATTTTTCATTATAAGTGAATACATTGGTTAATTATTTTAAATTTAACTGCATCATATACTTATTATAAATCATAATTTATCTATTTATTAATATCCACCTAATACAATTATACTTTTTTTAATAATGATATTATTATATAATAATTTCATATTCACTCTTTTTCATTGATTATAAAACGTTTTTGGTTTTGATTGTTTTAACCACATACATGACGAATATATAAAAACTTATCATGGTTTGTTATGTTAACTAAATTAATAGTATTATTTTTTATTAATTTTTTACAATTGGTTGTAAAATGGCAATATTATGATTTACACCGTTTTAATATACCACTCTTTATTTATCAATTATCATAAAAATGAGAATCTCATGGATTTTAAAAATGAGAACTATTTTTGATACTCTCATGAAATAAAATTTGTACTTTCCTTCCATTAACATTACTATTCTAGATATTTTGGACATATTTTACATTACCATTTATAGTGTTCATCATACATAATTCACGTTAAAAACCATGATTGAATAACCCCATGAGGCCGATGGGGGACAAAACATTGTCATAAATTATTAAGAAGTGGATCACAAATTGATATAAGGGAAACTTTTTACCACCCTCTTTTACTCTTGTTTAAGTATTTTTTATCCTAGCCTCACTTTAAATCACTATTCATTTAATGTACTTCATGAATAATATATATATATATATATATATATGGTCATATTACATTTATTCCTACTTTATTTATTTCTTTTTTATGTGGTTTTATTTGTTTTTAATTTTCCCTACCAAATTTCTCATTAAAACAATCTTATTTAATTGGATGTATAATATTAAATGTTTCTTTTCACATTTCATGATTTCAATGTATTTTATATTCATTGACATAAACATATAATAAGTTTTTTTATTGAAAATAATTATTTATTATTAATGGTTTTATGTAAAACCCCATGTTCTTTCCTTCTTTAGTGGTTATTTTCTTACCAAAAAATATAATTTAAATGAATAAATTCATAACCTAATTATCCACTACCTTGACTAAAATCATTATGGTATATTATTTTAATATTTTTTTGATAAAATTACATAACTCATTCACTTTTCATGGTTATTTATTTATTTAATATATATATATGAATTAATTAAATGGGATACATACTCATAGATATATATGTATATTATAATGTGATAATGGGATCATATTTTCAAATTCCCACTATGGATTTGTTAATGTTTTTATTTCATGAGATACCATGTATCGTGATTTGGTAATAAGCTAAACACACTAGGTAATTCTATCCTGGAAGTGAGTCATTCCATATGTTAATGGTATCATGTTTTGTATTATATATACACTCTTATGATCCTAATATCCTTTATTATCTAACAAGTTATGTTTTTTCCATGTTATTATTCAATTTTATGATTTTATTTCATTTATCTTCACTGTTAGTATATATTTCATTGTCATTATTTCCCCTTACAGTGATTTATATCACACCAATTTCATTATGTATATCCATTGGGAATATTTTACATAATAAATGACCAAAGGGAATTAGGGGAACCTTATTGGAAACAAAATAATTTTGAATTAGATTATTTTAGTGTTGTAGAGTTATGTAGATAAAATATGAATGGAGTTATACCTATATATTAATGGGATATTTTATTGTATTTTTTGTTTAAAATTATGTAATAATAAATGTATGAGACATGGGATCCAATAGATTATTCTAATGAATTTATATATCATTATTTCAATCGGTTTTTAGTAGATTATGTTAATGCCTAAGTATAAATTCAATTCAAATCATGGATAAGATTATGTTCTTTGGAACACTTTTTGATATTAAAAACATCATTGATTATGAATTAAATGAATAAAATTCACATTGTAATATAATAAATAACCATAAATAATGAAATATGACTCATGGGTGAAATCCAAACTCCTAGAAAAGGAACAACAGGTAGGATAAACCCACTATAAAATATAATATACAAACACATAATGACACTAATTGATAAAATATAAAACTAAAAGTATCATAATACCATTATTTTTTATTCAAGGAGGACTCAAACCAATTTTAAAAAATATATCACATAATACTCCAGTATTGTAATATTCATGGTTTCCCATTTTAATATTGGATTAAATACTTGGAAGGAAACCCAATAATATATGTAGAGGAGCATCATATAACAGAATATAGTTATCCAAGATAGTGTTTTAACAACAACAAGAAAGTTTTTCTTGATTTAGTCATTAATATATAGTTTAAAAAACCATAAAAAACAAAATATCAATGTTTCCAACAATAATAGTTTCACTATTATACTATTTCAATAACCATATATAAATTATATCATAATAAAATCAAAAATTCATTTCAGATCAAAATAAAAATTTATCAGTAAATCAATTGTACCCAATGTTGATGTACATATAAAAATATGATAGTCATCCCTCAAAATATAAGAAAAGTATGTTCTGTGATTAACTACAAATTTTAGAGCCCACCGGGAACCAAGGATCATAGACCATGCCATAATAATTTCTTCAATTACTATGTCAGGAGGACTAGTTGTAATGTCCTAGGACTTTATTAACATTTCAGAAAATCATCTCCTCAATAGATTATATAGATCATATGTCCCACATATAGATTGTATTTTTATATAGTAACATATCACTTCTACAGTTCTTTAATAAAATAATTATAAAGATAACATTTAAAAAAATTTATATCATATTTAATATTAAATTATCATATCATATAACACATCCCACTATTAATAAAAAATTAAAATAATCACATATTACATACATCTATCCCACAATGGCGTGATCCAACTATTTCTATTAAACACGAAACATATATTTATTAGTGACAATTCATTAAATACATAGTTGTATCTTAATCCACCTCATTCCCAATAAAATGGTATAGAAGTAAATTATTTTCATTGGATAGTCATTTTTTATTTCAATAATAGAATAGTTGGGATAAATGAGAATAAATTATAATATGTATCTTAAAGATTCACCAACACAAGGTTATGAGTAATAATATCTATATAACATAAATGTATCACTTCCATAGAAATCCAATTCACATTGAACTACATTATAGACATAAAAAATGAGTCCTTATTATAAGTTAAATTACCTATTCCATTACCATTACATTGATCACATGTAAATTTGATATTTTAACATCCCAACCTAGGTACCACTAAAGCATGCCCCGAGTCATTTTGTCACATTACCTCAAGCACGCTACTCCATATTCTAGAGAGTGCTTACTGATAGTGAGGGTCTGGTAAGTCAGTCATGGGGAGACAATAGCCTATTTTAGCAGAATAAAATGGCAATAGAAGCAAACAAAAATAATCATGTTCTAAAGCATATAAATAACTAGAACAATTTCATGTTACCTGATAGTCAAAACAAGAAATAAAATACTCATCCAAATAGGGAAACAAGTCTATGAAAATGAAAGTGTCAAGTGTCTACAATGAATATAGAAATAAAGACCCAACGGCTCCCTAGCGGGTCCAGAAACACATCATGTTCCCTCGCCCATTATCCATTCAAAAAAGGAATCTTATTAAATAGTCATTGCCCTTATCCTGTCCCACAACAACAAATTCTACTCAGGTCCCGATCAGGTGGCCCGAATAGGGTGTGGGTACAACTCAGTAGGCCACCACAAACGTTGTCTAAAACTAGTCTAGTCAAAAGCCAGTGTATGCAATTCTATGAAGCAATTAATAAAATTCATAATTAAACAGTTATCACATTGTCATTTATTCCTTAATCATCACATTATACTCGTTTATAATTCATGTCTCGCATTTAAATCATAATTAATTATTGTCATTATTTTGGTGTTGTACACCATTTCAACCACCCCAAATCTCATTCTGTGTAGATCACTATGTCTAACACCCCAAATTTTAATCAGTGGAGATAAACATACCAAGAACCCCACATCATAAGTTCTTGGATAACGTTTGGGGAGGAATTCCATGTCCAAGTCCCAACATATCAATCATTCTAGAATAACATGTCTAGAACCCGAACCTGTTTTCTCAATCATTTATATCATTCATTAATTCCAATAATTGACCACATCATTCCCTTACTAATCCAATGATATTTAAAAATATCAAAGTCAATTATTTAACCCAACAATTAACTTTGTAAACAACCAATTAATTAATTAATCAATTAATTAATCAATCAACAGATATCTTATTCCAAAATTAATTCTCAACAATTAATTAGACATACCAAATATCAACTTTTCACAATTAATCTAAAGTTTAGTTATCTTAATCAAAATAATGGAACATAATTAATTCACCATTAATTGTCTCACATAGCCAAACTTCATCTCATAATTAGTTCCCCCTGATCAATTATCCCAAATCAAACTACATTCTATATCGCAGTTACAATATCCAAAATCATAAAAAATTTCCCCAAATCAATCATCTATTTGGATAGGCCCTTAGACCTATGGTTAAATCATCCATTTAATATCCAAGGTAACTGGAATCCAATTCCACATTCCAAATTAATCCAATTTAAGAACGAAATTATCAAGAGAAGCTAGAAAATTGATAAACTCACATACACATACTAAATCCATGAACAGGGGAGTTAGATTTAGACCACCTACCTTGATTTGTCGATGGATGATTGACTTTTAGAAATCCTAATAACTTGAGTGGCACACAAACATCGATCAAGATATATATATAAATCCATAAACCAAAAAATTAGATCAAAAGCATCAAGATCTTGCAAATATAGATCTAGATCCACAATCCTAGATCTAGATATCATCTCATAGGTTTATATCCTTGGAAACTATGGTAATATTTCATGAGTAGAACAATGAATGATAGAGGAATGAATGGAAGAAACAATGGGATGAAATCCACATACTAGATAGATGGAGGATCTTCAATACGGGCATTAGATCTCAACGAATGGTGTTCTAATCACATTAGAATCCCTCTGGAATGCTCTAGGATCACCAATATTTCATCAATCCTGATCCTTGGTCGAAATATATAGGGTTTTGGTGTTCAAGGGATTTGAAAACTAATATTCAGATAATAAAATCCCAAAAAAAACGGTTTCTTGGGAAGAGGCACATGATTAGGATAAACTGTGCACCAACTGTGCGGACCACTCTGTCCAAGTTCGCACGGTTACCTAGGTTTAGGCACACGATTTTTAAAACCATGCACAATCCATGAATAGCCCAATGTCCATTAATGTTTCTTAAAAACTCACCAAAACTCCCTCAACCCACCACTACAAAACAACTATACATAAAAACAACAAAAAGTACCTAACAACGAGCTCAAGGTGACTTCGTAAAAGGTTAGGATCTTACAATCCACCACACTATAAAGGATTATCCTTGAGTTGTGGTCCTGAATATCTCTAAATTTAGATCATAAAATATTGGGCCATTGAGCCATGTTGTCAGCATCCTATTCGCATGCTTTTTCTTGAACACATCCACATTTCCATAACACATAAAATAACTGTTCGGTATTTCCCAAAAACACTTTCTCACTATGATATATTAAACCTATCAAATGCTCCTCAATGGAAGCATATATCTTGAGGTCAACCTTATCCACACCGATCACATGAGAAGGTTCGGGGTGATACCTCCATAGTTGTGACACATGGAAAACATCATGTATAGTACTGAATTTCTATGGATGTGAAAATCAGTACACCACTAGCCCAATTCTCTCCACTATCTAAAACAACCTTACAAACATGGGCGCCAACTTTCCCTGCCTCTATATCATGTGGTGACCAATCCTAGGTGACACCTGAAGGAATAAACGATCACCCTATTTATACTATAGGGGTCATCTCCATCTATCCTCATATGTTTTATTCCTACATTGAGCCATATTCATACATTTTTTAATCAATTGCACCATCTCTGACATCTCCTGTACAAATTTTGATCCCAACAACTCTGTCTCACATGCCTCTATCCAGCATTGCTATGATCAACAAGGCCTACCATAAACTGCCTCAAATTATATCATTTGTATAGATTCCTAATAAATATTTTTATAAGATAAATCCACTAAAGACAAGTGATTATCCCATGAAAAACCAAAGTTATGCACACATTCCCAAAGAAAATACCCTAATACTTATATAATATGCTCTGATTGAACATATTTATGTGGGTGGAAAGATGTGCTTAACAAAACATGTCTTCCATGAACATTCTATAATCCCTTCCAGTAGTGTGATGTAAAACGCGTGTCGTGATCTAAAATTATAGTCAGTAGCACCCCATGAAAACTGACTATCTCCTGAACATATAGTTCTACCAATTGTTGAACTATAATGGTTTCTGTTATAGGTAAGAATTGTTCTAAAATCTTCATTTGATCCACAATGACCCAATTAGAATCATTATCCCTATGTTTCCTTGGATGAATTACCAAAAAATATGTAGTCATGTTATCCCACTTTCATTCTAGATTAATCAATGGATGGAATAGACCACCAGGTAATTGATGCTTGGCCTTCACCTACTAATAGGTGAAACATATTGTCACAAAACCATCTATCTCATTTTAATGCCTAGCCACCAAATCATTTTTCGTAGGACACTGTACATTTTTTTTACCTCAGGATGTACTATCCAATTCAAGGCATGAAATTCTCGCATGAGTTCCTCTCACATGCTCATAGGTACAACATCCTGATTCTTCACATAGATGATCTCATCCTCCACTATCAACCAATCTGATGGTGTCTCCCCAACATCAAGGCATTCCCATTAGAATAAAAACTACAGATCATAATACTTCCTACCCATGATCCATCTTAAGAGTATAGAATCCACTCTTATTGAAACCAAAGTCATCTTATCGTGAATCTCCTGAACCACCACATGAATTTCATCCAACAATGTCATCATCCATCACTCTCCACTCGACTCATGTAGCTACTAAGTCTGAATTTTCCTAGTCAAGGAATCAATAACTCTATTCACCTTTTTTGGAGTATATTCTATTTCAAAATCAAAGGACTGCATATACTCTACCCATCTTCGCTGCTGAAGATTCAAGTCACATTGTGAAGACTTTCACTTAATTATTTTTTGATCTGTAAGAATTGTAAAATTTTCACACAAAATATATTATTGAAAACAATTAAGATCCTAAACCACCACTACCAACTCGAGGCTGTGTGTGGGGTAATTATATTCATGTTTCCTCATCTGCTATGACCCATAAGCCATGACTTGATCCCCTTGCATCAACACATCTCAGATTCCAACCCCAGAAGTGTCCCAATAAACCATATACTCATCATCTTTATTAGGAAAGATCCATAATGGTGATGATATCAAGAGATTCTTCATCTCCTAGAAATAATTATTTCATGCTTTAGTCCATTCAAATTGTACCTCTTACTTTGTAATACTTGAATGTTGCAATTCCAATTAGGAAAAGTCCTAGATGGACCTCCTATAATATCCAACTAATCCAAAAAAGCATCGGATGTCAAAAACATTCTATGGATGCTCCCATGAAACCACTTCCTGAACATTATCTTGGTCCACTGCCACACCTTCATTGGAGATGATGATCCCCAAAAAGTGAACCCTATCAATTAAAAAACTAACACTTACATATCTTAGAGTAAAACTGATTCTCTCTCCGGGTACTCAGGATGATGTCAAGATATTGGGAATGATCTTCATGCAACATGAAGTACCCCATGACGTCATCCAATAAACCCACCACAAAATGATCTAGGTACGGATGAAATATCAGGTTCATCAAGGCCATGTACACTGTTATAGAATTTTACAACCCTAAAATCATTACAAAAAACTCATAATGGCCATTATTAATTTTGAAATTATTTATCAATTTATCAAAAGTCTGAACTATCACAAGATGATACCCTAATAACAAAATGATCTTTTGATAACACACAATCCATTTTCTACTTTCCAAACATATCATCAAAATGTATATGGGGATTTAGGTTCTACATGACCATTTTATTAATCTTCTGGAAATCAACACACAATATTAAACCATCTCCAACCTTATTTTCAAACAAGAATGGTGATCCCCAAGGAGACATACATGAAAGGATAAACCTATTATCCTCTAGTTCATCTAACTAAGTCATGAACTATTGAAACATAGTCAGTTCCTTTCTGTAAGGTGTAATAGACACTGGCTAAGCCCTAGAAATGATCTTAATACTGAACTCCACATCTCCCTCTAGCAGCAAACTTGATAAGTCTTCCAGAGAAAAATACTGACATTATTCTACTACTGGTGGAAGGATGTCCTGCCTACCACTCCTATAATTAAGTAAAAGACAAGAAAATTGAGCTTTGAGCTCTCCTTAATAGGGATTACACTTCATGAATGGATATCCCATTCTCCATGATGAAGATAATTGTCAACCTTTAGAGACACAAAGGATTATCTCCTACCGTAACAATCAATTTGGGATCAGTATGCGACTAACCAATACTTAACCTAATCAAGTCGAATCCCTTCATATCATAGACATTGAGATACCCATGAAAATGATACTCTTCTACCTCTACTAGATATCCCATTCATAAACAGATATCTCTTGGCTATGTTCCTTATTTTTTATCGATATTTATCAATCTGCTTATGGAATCCACCTCCAATATCAAACCATTAACAAAATTTGTTTATATAATGGAATGAGAGACACCAGTATCAAAAAAGGAACTAGCTAATGCAGAGTCTATTAGAATAGTACCTCTCATTATCGATGGCTCAACCTCCCTTTCCACAAGTGTAGGTTGCACTGTATGTAACTGTTATTTCCCTATTCTCTATGGAATCATTTGACTCCAATGAATCACACCACTATGCTGATATGGATTTTTCATACCCTGATGAACCATGTCCAAAACCTCTACCACCTCTGTTAGTAGAACTCCAGCTAACAGACCAATATGGTGTAGAAGACCCCCTTTCCACACTCTGACTATGCCTAGCTACTCCCCCAGCACCATCCTGACACGATTTCTTATAGAACATCTATAGGTTACCCTTCTTACCACAAAACTGGAACTCCACTAGTGGTCAAGGACAATGTGTGTGACAGTATCCTAGCGTACCTCATCGATGGAAATACACATGAGTATGACCCAGTGAAACTATTCTTCTTGATTTTCCATGTTTTGTTCTACTATTCAGAATAAGGTTCTCGTAACGGCCCTTCCTGCTCTTGAAAGGCACACTTTCTGATCATCCAGTGATAGTAACATGTCTAGTAATAGAATCATCCTTTAGTTTATCCTTTTAAATGAGATCTTGATTCCACAATTATTAGAACTAATTTAGTATAACCATATTCACCTAGGAAATAATTTCACATTTATGTATTTTTGGAAAACGTTTTTTCAAAGAAGCCTCATCTTCTGCTAGTGTTAGAGAAAAACATTGTAAATCTATGAAATGTTCAGAATAATCCATAAGGGACATGATTATCTAAGTCAGATACATAATCTCTGAATCCATATCTTGTCTCAATGTCTCTAGATAGACGTTCTCCAAGAAATTCTCCCTGATGTCCTTCCATAACATATCATCACTCTATCCAGATCGTACCTAAATTTCCCAACCGTGCTTCACTTCCCTCATAGAACATAAGCAGAAAACTTAACCCTCCTCTCATCAAGAGTATCCAAATGATCATTGATGTACATGGATGTTACTAACATTTTTATTTATTTATTTTTGTTTAGTTTTAACCATTCTTGTTCTTTTAGGTTCTTTTTGTAGTATTTTAAATATTTTAGTTGTATATATAGTTTTTAGTAAGTATTATATTAACATTAGTTATTTATTTTCATTTTTTAGAATTTTATTTTTACTTTATTAACGTTTTATATTTTAGTTTAATAGTATTTATTATTAATATTAATATTTTATAATAATTCTACTTATTATTAGTATTACTATTATTCTTATTTCTATTATTATTATTAAACTTAATTATTTTATTAGTTTTTTTATCTATTTTGAATTTTGAATCTTTTTCCCCCCTTACTTCCCTCACCCCCCCTTGACCCGCTCTCCCCTCACCCTCTCCATTTTCTTCCGCTGCCCCCCCCCCCCCTTATCTCCTCTAACTTCCACTACCGGCATACCCTCTCACCCGCGCCCCCATCTCCTGCCGCCTCCCCTCCACTCACCCGCATCCCCTCTCACCCGCGCCCCCATCTCCTGCAGACGGCCGACTCCCTCACCCAGCCCCTCGCCGCACTCCCCCTGGCGCTCTCCCTTCCCCACGCCGCCGCCAACTCCCCACGACCCCGCATCCCCATTCTCCCTGCCGCCTCTCCCATCCCCAGCCTGCTCCCTCCTGCACCCGCATCTGCACCGGCTCACCCCCTGCTCCTCTTCACCCGACGCTCCCCTCCTCTTCACCCCGGCCGCCCTTGCCTTCACGCACGCACCACCCAGCTGCGCCGCCAGCCTCCCTCACCGTCGCGTGCCACCCCCTCCTCTCCCTCTCTCGGCCGGACCACCCCGCTCCTCACCTTCTCTCGTTCGGACCACCCCGCTCCTCACCCTCTCTCGGCCGGACCACCCCGCTCCTCACCCTCACCCGGCGCCACACACGCAGTCGCCTCCTGCTGCACAGCCCAGCCGCCCACCTCCTCTCGGCCGCCACCCTCCCACGCCCCACTCTCTCTCTTGTTTTCTTTGTAGTTCACCGGTCACCGCCATCCGAGGAGTCGACCAACAGCCGCGCACCGCTCACCGCTCATATCCTCCGTTGCGGTGGTAGCATAGCTGGCGCGCGGCGTCATCACGTGCCGAGGTGCAGTCAGATATTGAAGAACGAGTTGCATACAGTGAGAGTGAAGACCGACACGATTATTTGTTGGTAACACGGTCTTATTTTACATGAATTTTCATCTTATTTTTGTGTTTACATTTTCAGTTGTGATGTCGGGGTGATTTTCTTTGTGTCAGGATGTTGGTTGATTAATTAAAACTATTTCGCATGCCATGCAAGTATTATTTGATGATTAATTGTCAATTAAATTTATTTTAATTGAACATTTATCTATTTAAATTATTTTTGCACTGAATTAATTGCTAAAATTAAAACTGGACATTTTAATTATAAGTCGACGCGGCGGTCCGAGAAGGTAAACCGCGTTGACTGATGGTAGGTGAAAATTAGTGACACCACTTTGTGTGAAATGGGTTGTGTCATTTCGCCGTGTAGTTTGGGGCTTGAACGAGTTTTCTAATTTATTTGTGACACCAGAGAACGGGACTTTAAATAAAATTGGGAAATTAAAATTGAGCATCTAAAAAATGGTTATATTTTCGGAACTGGAGATAATTAAACAGAATAAATAATTAATCATCCTAAAGAATACCTTGCACGGCTGCGTGATAATTTAATTGTGACACCAGCATCCCCGACACATTTTGTTGACTTAGAGTCCATCATCATTTTCATTTGCAATTTTCTTTTTAACTTTAGTCTTCTCCGTTTTAGTTTAATTAAAAAGAAAAAAAGGGAAAACTCAAAAATAGGTATTCCTTCAATCCCTTGTCCTTGTTCATCTAAACACCGCCAACGAAATATTTTTAGTGAACTAGATTCCGTGCTCTCTGTGGTTCGACCCTGCTCGCCACTTTTACAGTAGCCAGTCTGTTATAAAAATTCGCAAATTTGCACGCGTTGCGACGCGCGTACCAATCATATTTCAACATTATGGATTCAATCCAGAATTTGGCTCCCTCATGTCCACCCTATCCTGTAAAAGTCAGAGGGTGTTGTAAATAAACCTCCCTTGTCAACTCAGACAAGATTTTCAGAACCCACCCTGCGCCTCTCTCAATTAATTTCACGAAATAAGCAATATTCCAAAGGAACTACTCCCATGACTCCTTATCTACACTAACAGTGCCTCACATTCCCTATCTGGATGTTCGTTCTGAGCCATACCCCATGGTCTCCCTATCAACAATCATTGTGGAGGCGTACCTCTTCAATTCCGTACACATGTCTAATGACTCATTGTGTGTCCTTATAACATTTACGTAAGAGGAGAATGAAACACAAAAAGTCCCGATATGAATTTTTCCCCTCTCTTGACATACGATCAACACTGAGGCCATATCACTAACATTTACTATCCAAACCCTAGGTCTTTGTCAGCAAGGTTATGGAAATTCTCATTAATTAATTCCCACAATTAATTAATTACATAATTTGAAATTAATTATTTCATCAATTAATTAATCAAACCCATATCATTATTCATGTTTCTCATTAAACACCCATTTATTCTCATTTTGCATCATTATTTCAATCTCACGACAAAGAAAAAAATTTATGTTCAACAACTTACCCATAACCCATTTTCCCAAGAGTCACTAAAATGATGCCTGTTACAATAACCTTGAGTGCCTAAAATGATGCACGAATACACAAATCTGGTCCCACTTTAGGCCATGAATCAATGATCAAAAATTGATACAAAAATCACCTCATACCATAAGTGCGTCACCCTAGGTGAAATAATATCCCACCGCAAAAACATGTAGCAAACACAACAATCCCACCCTGAGTACTCAAATTTTCCCCTATACATGGGTTTGAAACTCCCATGAATGATCTCATTACCAAGCCCCTACTCTTCCTAGTCTGCTGTCTATATTACCCAAAACAGTAATACAATTGATGAAGAATGAAAATAAAACATCCTTTGATACCACATTGTAAAATCCCGACCCACATTCCTCTAAACAGTGTCCTGATTCGGTTGGTCACATACCCTCAAGTGCTTCTACCCTATACAAGAGGATTCTGACTAGTAATGGGGGTCTAGTAAGTCAGTCATGGGGAAACTATAACCACTTTTATTAGAATACAACACCAATGGATGTAAACAACTATAAACAAGTGTGGAATCATATAAATAACCAAAACAATTCCATGTCACATGATGGTCAAAACAAGAAATAAAATACTCAACTAAAAAGGGATATCATGCTATGACAATGAATGTGTCATGTTTCTACCATGAAACTGAAAATAAATACACAGTGAATATATAGTGGGTCTTGGACCACATACAGATCCCTCAACCAAGATCAGTTTCCAAACAACAACCTATCCCAGGGACTTTCCCTTGTCCTGTCCTGCAACAAAAAATTCTTCTCAGCAACCAATTAGGCGGCCCGAATAAGGTGTGAGTAAAACTCAGTAGGCCACTAACAACGATTTCTAAAACACATCCAGTCAAAATACAATGTATGAAATTTTATGAATCAATAAAACAATGAAAAACTAAATAGTTATAAACATTTTCATTTATTCTTTAATCATCACATGAGACATTATTTAAATTTATTTCTCCCATTTAAATCATAATTCATTATTTTCATTCATTTGGTGTTGAACACCATTTCAAGAACCCCAAATCTTATTCAGTGTAGATCGCTATGTCTAACATCCCAAATATCATTCAGTGAAGATCTCTATGACTATCACCTCTCATCACAAGAGATTGGTTAACTATTGGGGAGGAATTCCATATCTAAGTACCAACTTATAAATTGGTCAATAATTCCATGTTAATCACCCACATTCTCATTCATTAAAACCATTTACTAATTTAAAATAATTTACAACATCATTCACTTAATAATCCAATGATTAGTTAATCATATCAAATTCTATTAGTTAACCATACAATTAACTAAGAATAGAACCCATTAATTAAATCATCAATTAATTAACAATCAACACAAATCATATTCCATAAATAATTATTCACAATAAATTATCCAAACCATATCTCAACATTTCATAATTAATCTCACAATTAATTATCATAGTCAATGTTAGGGAATATAATTAAATCATCCTTAATTATCTCATATATCCAAACATCATCTCAAAATTAATTCATCCTAATTAATATTATCAATCCCAACCACATTTTACATCTCAATTACAATATTCCAAATCATAGACAATTTACACAAATCAATAATCTATTTGGATAACCCCTTATCCCCATGGTTCAATCATCCACTTAATCAACAAGGCAACAAAATTTCAATTACACATTTCTAATTACTCCAATTTAGGATTTCAATTATCAATAGAATTTAGAAAGTCAATAAAATCACATACAAATATCAAATCCATGATTATGGGAGTTTGATTTAGACCACCTACCTTGGTTCTATGATAGATTATTTCCCAGTGGAAATCCCCAAAATCTAAGCGACACAACGACATCGATCAAGATCAAGATCTAAATCCCTAAAAATAAAATTATGATCAAAAGCTTCAACATCTTGGAAATATAGATCTATATCCACAATCATAGATCTGGATCTCAACACAAAGGTTTAGTTATATGGAAACAGAGGATATATTTCATGAAAAGTTAAATGAAATATAGAATATGGAACATAATAATCAATGGGATGAAATCCACTTACTGGGAAGAGAGAAATTCATCAATGTTTGATTTAGTTGTCAAAGAACGGTCTTCAAGTCATGTTGGAATCCCAACGAAAGGCTCTGGGATCGCCTGAAATTCGTCAAGCCTCGAAATTAGTCAAAATAGAGGGGTTTTAGGGGTTTGCGTGATTTAAAAACAAATTTTAAAATAATAAAAACCTACAGGTAGGGTTTCCTGGGAAGGCACACACGACTAGGGTAAATCGTGCACCAACCTTGCAGACCACTCTGTCTAGGTGTGCAAAGTTACTGTGCTTTTGAAACGTGGTTTGTAAAATCGTGGGAAACCCACTATCTGTAAATTTTTATTAAAAACACACCCAAACGCATGCCAAGACACAACTCCAAAACAAAGGTACTTAATAATAACAAAATGCACCGAAAAATGTACCGGAGATGACTTTGTAAAAGGTCAGGATCTTACAGACATAATAACTACTTGTTTTCAAAATATTCTTGAATATTTCCTTGTGAATTATTATATTAAAATGTTTTGATAAATAAATTTCATTTATAAAATAGTCCAAAAATTAGGTTATAATCATAAAAAATCCATAATTCAAATTTCTATATTTTTATGACCTCATTCATAAAATAGAAAATTTACAATATTAATGACATGGGGAATTACATCACTCCCATTATATAATATTTAGAAATATCGATGTTAAAAAATCAGGCCAATAAAACCATGAGAATTAATACCCTTATTCATGATATAATCTACCAAATAATTAGTTTCCCTATAAATCTAGGAAATAATATATGAAATAATATAGATACCCTATCTATTCCTTTTAATAATTTATCATATTTCTAGCAATATTTTCGGAGATTGGTGCTGAAACTGTCTTAGATTCTGAGAGTTCGTGTGCCCAAAAATAATTTTATTAAAATATTAAATATTTTTTATATTACGCACAAGATGTTTCTTAATTGAAATGTGATATTTATTAAAAAAAATATCATATAAAAAATATAAGAAAATATTTGAGCTCAAAATGTCAATTTTTCCTTAAGATCGGCCTAAAATTGTTCGGTTTTGGATGTTTGATTAAAAGTAGTCGTTAATGATAGTTCTTAGTTAAATAAATAAATAAATTTAAATTTTTTAATTAGCCGAATTTGATTTTCGTATAAATAAACTATTATTGAATGATATTTATGGTTAGTCACATAACCTTTGTATCATAAATATCATTTTTTCCACCTATCATTGTAGAATTAAAAGCATATGATGAAAAACATACATCTCTAGGATGATCGAGATGTAAAAAAGGTAAATGACTATTCATCTTCAATGGATAGTGAATCCTTCATCAAAGAACATTAAATAACTATATATGACTCATAAATTTGTTTATTGTTACATGATTGATTATAATTTTAATGTTGGATCATTATATTTATTCTTCAACACTAGTGGAAATACGCTTCATTTGGGATTGTAGTAGTTTTAATTGTTTATTCCCTTGTTTTCAACCTTGGATATCCCCAATTTTGTTCATTGGACAAAAAGTATTAGACAATGATAATTTTCCTTTTTTATAATTCTTTTATTCCATTAATAATGTTCATTAGCCATATTTGTGCCATGGGGGTCATGATTTGACATTTCAAAGTGGGACCGAGCCCAATTGGACCCCTAGATTCGACACAATTTCACATGCGATGAATGGAATACTGATTGAGGAAAAATTTGGCATTAAATTTGGGTTATGAGTGTATTTTTTTGTTCAAAATCCAAATTATATATGGATGGTGATGAGACATACACATGGTTCTTGAATAATTTGAAATAAAAAATCGGAATCATATTTCCAGCTAATGTATGCTTGAAAATGATGGATCGATGGATTCCACATTGATTTTAAAAAAGGTGAAGGTGTGGATCAATATATAAGTGGAGTATCTTGAACATCAGAGAGTATATATGTCATTCTATGAAAACCCAACCACACGACATGAATTGTCATGAACACATGCTATGTTTTACCACTACAGTGGAAGCAATGGGGTTTGGAATAGTTAAGGATGACATGTTATGTGTATAGGAAACATGTCATGTATCCTTCCCTTGGTGAACAAGATGTGTGGTGGAGAAAATGGTTAACGCCTGGTGTGAGAGCACATACCATGTACCAAAGTACCATGATACATTAATCTTACACAAACACATTTTGGGAGCATAAGTAGGACCCCAAGAGGCTCAAAAATGTTCTAATGTCAACCTAAATTCCATATATTACTAAATAAGAAGTGATCTATGGAACAATATGGACATTTCTTGGTAGTGTAGTGTGAGAAAAATTATTTTTGGTTCCCTAACATTTCGTGTAACCTTTCTCACTGTATGAGAAAAAATAATCCTCTTGTATCTCCTTCACTAGTCCTTTTATTTTGGACCATGGAAATTATATCCTGAGTATACTTCCATATAGAACATGGTGGTGGACTCTGTAGTATCATTTAAGATATGATGAGAAATGTTATCCGTTTTATGTGACTTTTGGGGGAACTCGATTTCATCATTGACTGGATAAGATCATTAGTGTTGTTCACCCCTAACAGAATAGGGTGAATGTCATGTATCCAACTATTGAATGGTACCCCATAACATATTAGGGCGTGTTTTCTCTATTTAATGAGTGGTACCCCATATTCCATTAGGGTGAGGTCTATTGACCTATTTAGTGGAACCCACCTAACACACTATGGAATAGGTCCTCTACCCACTGAGTTTTAACCCTCTATTGGAAAGGGTGTGAGCCCTCCTTACAATGAGTGGTACCCCTGTGGAATTAGGGGGTATGCCCTCTACCCATTGACTGGATCCTCGTTATGTACCAGGGAATTGTTACTCTACCCAAAGAGTTGTACCCACTATTATATAGGTTGTGGTTACACAATTATCATAGTGATACCCCATTATGGATAAAGGTGTGGTTCCTCTATCAAAAAACAAGGACCCACCTATCAGATTGGGAACATGACCTCCTTACATAGAGTGGCACCACCTGGTGGACTGGGTAATGAGTCCTCTACTAGGGAGTTATTCTCCTTGGACTATGTGGAATAGTTGTGAGGCATGATACCTCCACACAATTATTACTATGGACATGCATGTAAGATTCTTCACATCATTGATGGGATTATGAAACTTTTAGCACTCCTTTCCTAGGATGGTATGTGAGATAGAGGTCCCCTTCTCTCTCCCCGAATGGCCCGAAGGCCTTCTTTTTTATTTTATTATAGATAATCCCCCTTTTAAGGGTTGAAGGAGAACCCGTACATGACCTGTAGGCCCAAGGCACAAGGCCCGACATGACCCATAATACATAACCCGAAGGCCCAGAGGCATACCATGCCCAATACAACACCCGTAGGCCCATCCCACATCCCGTTCTCTCTCATTTAAGTGTTTTTGGTTTGATAATATATATATATATATATATATTGTTGGGTTTTGATACTCTATTTCATTGGGTTGATATAACCATTGCCTATCAATTCCTTTTGTGTCCCTTATTTCTCCCGAGATTAGCATTTGGGGTTTCATGCTATGTATTTATATACTCACAACTAGATCTACATTTTTCACATGTGTCATGAACTATGCTGATGATTGATAGGTCGAAGGAAATTACCTAGGAGAATAGGTACACTGGGTGAATTTGACCCTATATGATGATCGAATATTAGAGATTCTTTGGTATTCTCTCTCAGAATTTTATTTTCTATTTTTTGGGACATCAATATTGTTGAGCATGTATTTTTTCCCCTTTTTGATTTAGTTTACACTAATGTAATCCAGTACAACCTAGCAGTTTTCAATGCATGGTTTATATTCTAGTTGTTTCAATTTTTATTATTATTCATCTATCATTATGAATTGATATGGTTTCCTTTGTCCATACAGTCACATTAGGAAAATGAATCCTATACTAGATGTGATTTTTGGTTCATGTCACCAGCCTCTTGCTTATGTAGGAGGCCTTGGTGTGGTTTCAGCTCAAGCCCAGTCAGTTTGGTTTGTGACAAATTTTTATCAATGTAGTTAATTACTTGGGATATTTTTTGGAGTGGTCCAGTTATGATAATTTTGTTCAGACATAGGGAAATAGTGTCACTATTTAACATGTATAACTCTCAGTCTAGGGTACCCACTAACGATATGGGAAGATGCAGTATCCATTCACCATGACTCTCACTGCCTTCTTAGTTACTAAAAATTCCAAGACATTTCTCTCAAAGGTATATATAGAAATAAGAATTTATGATCGATAATTTTATTGTACATTTTGATTCATCTCCCCATTTTATATAAATTATCATTTGAATGTGGTATATCTTGATTAAATTTTCAAGATTCCTTCATGATAACAACCAACCAAGTAATGATTTTCAAATCATGATAACTATCAAATAAGTGATGGGGCCGAAATTTAGTGTCTATCCCATGAGATACTTCCCCCAGGAGGATAGGTAGAAATATCCCCAACTTTTGAGAAGTAGATCATACATGTTGAATAGTCTGAGGATGAATGTAGGGTTAACACTTTTTGCGAGTTCCAGTTCTAGAGGATGCTGAGGCTCCACAGCGAGCCACATCCATAGTCTGTAGAATATTTTGTGTAGTTAGTGATTTGTGTCTTGATAATTATCTGTACATCCACTGATTTGGGGGTTTCACTAGTAGATATACTTTTCTATGGAGCAGATGGGCGATGTAGGTGTCTTGTTATACATTTTCATTTTGAGTTGACAAACTCACAGTCTGACTTCCAGTATCAACTGGATGAGGAGTATTAACCCTATATATTATGGTTTGTTTATATTTGTAATCTTATAAGGCTACCAAAGGTATCAATTATAGTGGATGATTTTGACATGATGTTCACAAACCATACATGTTACTACCTAAATATGATCTTAGATGGATACTTCCAAGGGGCGATGTTTGAGTATGGTCTCCATAGATATATTCATTCTAGTTTAGTAAAATTTTGATTTACCACCTATTATGTGGTGTTTCAGTGGGAAATGTCGATGGAGGGCTTCCCCACAGAGGGATTCCATCCATTTAGAGAATGTAGTTGTCATTTTTTGGTTGATTAATTTTTACATGCAAGTAGATTTCAATCAATAGGATCTCAATGAAGGATATCTCTCCTTGATCAATCTCAATCATGTGATCATGTGTCATATGGAACACATATAGGAAAATGGTGTCCCAAATAGGGGAGGTGCTACAAATGATATGGGAGAGACCACATGGTGTGTGATATCCCAACTAAATGTTCTATGGAAGGAATGATCAATGTATATGTATTTCTATAGTAGAAGAAACACTATAATAAGGGATCCCATATGAATGAGCATGGCGGCCCCCGGGGAATTAGAGCCAGCATTGGAGAAGGGGTTTCCCTAGTAGGAGGATCTGAGGGTGATGTTAGATGAAATGAGATCCTTCCAAACCCACTACTAGGTATCCCATGTCTGGAATGGGGAGATGGAGTTCTGGGATATGGACAACAATAGGTGATGGATTCTTTGACCCATTATAACATGAAATTATTCCTAGTATGATCCATGTTTATTCAACTCTTGCTTTAGTATTAGTAGAAAAAGGTGGAAGTTATTCCATAATCTCTTCACTCATTGTGCAAGAGTTGGATATCCCAATTGAGGTATTATCTAAAAATCTATAACTTGAGGAACCATTTAGGAACTCTTATTCTATATATTTTATATACCAAATGTGTGATATATCTATTGAGGAGAGAGTTTCTCAATGGAAACTTTTCTTTCATGATTTTACCAAATGGAATCATCATGAGAATATATTATTTTTCCACATTCTAAGCCCATATGTATTGTACATGAATTCAAGTTATATTTCTCTTCACTTATGGGAGAAGATTATCCTATTTGGGAATGGATGGTATCATCCTTGGCTGAGTGGATTTTACAAGTAGGAGGATACAACCCATAATCCATCAGTTGGCCATTGTAGCCCTTTGGGTAGAAGACTCTTCATGAATTTGGATTCCTTCAGTTGTGGAGGATTCTATATACATATTTCATAAGGATGATTTGGGACTAAATCTGAGGATGGATATGGATTTTTGTATTTAATTTCATCCCAATGACCACATTGATATCTTCTACTACATATCATATGGAAACTATTGAGATCCAAGAGCAACATTTGTAGTATGAAGACCTTTTAGAGAAGGTTTTAATAAGAAAATGTGGGTCCCCTTAGGTAGTTGTAGTTCTGTTCATAAAATAAGTGGATAAGAGACTATGGATTTTCCTAGATTATTATTCCTTAAATAAGGAATCAATAAATAAAAAGTTCCCTTTTGATGATTTATGGCCTCTTTGAACAATTGGTAGGCACAATATAGTTCTCAAATATTGATCTTCTATTTATCTACCTCTAGTTGAGAATTTGTGATGATGTTATAATGAAGATGGCTTATCGATGAATCTATAGTCCATATGATTTACTAGTAATGATGTTTAGTTTGATTAATTCCCCAACAATGTTTATTTATTTGATGAACCAAATCATCTTGCTATACATGGAAAATTTTATTGTTATCTTCATAGATGAGATACATTTATACTCTATGTTAGTGGAAGAACATTCAAAGAACTTTAGGATGGTCCTAGATTTTCTTCAGAAGCACCATCCTTATAGGTTGTTCTTGATGTGCTAGTTTTGGATAGTTGAAGTTCACTTTCTGGTTCATGTAATTTATGATCATGGTTTTGTTATGTACCTAGAAAATATAAATGCAATGCTTTCTTGGGAGAAACATAAGAGTGTGTCATAGGTGGAGAGTTTTCTTGTCTTAGAAGGGTATAATTAGAGGTTTTTGTAATTTTTGTCTTTGGATACTATTGTCTTTGACCACCCTAAAATAGAAAGGGATGACACTTAGCTAAAATAAAAACTACTAGAGGTCCATGAGGCATTGAGGTAGAGGTTAATGAGTTCTTCTATTTTGAGACTACAAGAAAAAGTCATGTAGCATGTAGTGTGTGGAGATACCTCATGTTACGGGCTCAA
Organism: Viscum album; assembly: GCA_963277665.1. Lineage (NCBI taxonomy): Eukaryota > Viridiplantae > Streptophyta > Magnoliopsida > Santalales > Viscaceae > Viscum > Viscum album. The sequence goes on from OY728127.1 coordinate 2,024,686,714, forward strand.
CTACATGTAGGGGAAACAACATTATGTTATCACATATGTTTAAATCTAGTTTAGATACCATTATAATAACTGCACAAATAATTACATTGAACTAGAATATGTAGTATTCACAATGAGGATTTAGAGGCACTATCTTCGGGGAAGGAACAATGTGGTTTATTCATACCATTAGAGTCTCTAGTAAGACTTCACAAAGAAATAATTCATCCTAAGATAGAGGAACTAGTTTTAATTCCTATAGGATAATGAATTTTGGATAGTATATACTACTTTGAAAGGAAGTATGGTGTAATATTCCCTTATAATGATGTTCCCGGAATGTTTAGTGTAGGAGGTATCTCAGTAGTTTTCATCCTAATATTTTCCATGTTTATTCACAAGGGTGCAACTTTTATTTTAATCAATGGTGTTGAAACCTCCTCTACATCCTCATTTGTGAGATTCCTAGTTTAGGGAAATCGACTATGAAGTCTTGAGTGACCAAATATCCACAAGTGATTCACCAGATGTATTTTTTTAATGGAGGGAATCACATCATCCTTTTACATGGATGTATTGTGGTTGTATTCAAGATACATGAGGAGTGGATGTTATAGTTTCACAGATATCCTTTGGCAGTACATCATGTTGTGTGAATGATATATAGAGACCTCTAATGAATGCATTGGTGGGACTATATGAGATAGAGTGTGGATGATTTAATTTCATAGTGGCTCACTTATAATAATGTGGAGTATGATCACCACGTCTCATCATATTTTATGCAACCTCTTGTGATCCTGAAGTAGAAATGGGAGGATATGTCCATGTACATCATGATATGGATCCTGCAGATAGTGAAAAGGCGTGAAATCATCTATATGATATTTAACCAACTCATGAAGATGAAATAATTATTTTCTTTTAGGGATATTAGTTTAATGGGATTTTTAGTTGTTTTATGTATGGGATATATCCCTCCATCACGGGGTTCCATAGACTACTGCCTCCAACCATGATATGTGATTCATTTCATTGTTATCGGGAGGCAGTTAGGTGGCATTCATGACCCAGATGAGGAAGAGTACATCCTTTCACCATGAGAATGATTGGATGAACAAGTGAACTATCAATGTGTTGGATGATATTCTAAGGTATTCTTGGTTGGAATTTTTCAAGAGTTGGGAGGATCAATTTCCCTTGGTATAATTTTTTTATAAAGTAAATTCTACTCTAATATCATCATGGTGACTTTTGAGACCCTATAGATCACCCCTATTCTTGAAAGATATCTTCAAGGCATCTCTTATGGTCACAAAGATTGTGAAGGTTATAGAGGGGATGGTTTAGGTAATCAGTGAGAATATCAAGATATCTTAGAGATAATAGAAATTGTATGTAGATCAATGTCATAGGCAATCACAATTCGACTAGGGAGACCACATTATTAAAAGTGTCTCCAAAATATGAATATTTTAGAGATTCTATGGGGTGTAAGATATCCTTAAGGTCCATCCAGCCATTCGAGATTATTTAGAGGTTTGGTATGGTTTCTTACCACCTCAACCTACCCCCACATTTAGAGAGTGTTCATGATGTCTTCCACATTCATGACTGAGTAGATATGTACACAATGCCATGAACGTTATTGACAGGATATATTTTTAAATATATAATGTAGACACATTTTTGGAGAAGTTAGTGGTGATAAAGGATTGTTAGGAAATGACCCTTCATGGATGAACCATATATTTGGTTCTTGTGTTGTGGTAGAACTATAGAATGAATTAGAGCTTTTGGGAGGGGGAGAGCATGATACAAGTTCAGTATCCTCAAATTTTAATTTTGTTTTAATTTTTGGGTAAGAAATTTTTGAAGGAGGGAATAATTTAGTGACCCTTTTTTTCCTTGAATGACATTGAAATATTTTTTTCTTGAGATTGGATATCAGACAGAGTGTGATTTAAATTCTCATTGTTCCTTGGAATGATTTTTTAAAAAAAATTAAATATATTTTCTATTACACAACATCATTTTCTTAAATGAAATTGGATAACACATAAATAGAATATTAAATCAGAAATCTGATACCATGGTTAAGTCTACAACTATAGGTCTGTCCTAGGAACAACCTAATATTATCTAACATGTGATGTTCATATAAAAGAAACTATTGGTTGGAATATTGAATTAAATAAATAAATAAATTTAATTAATTAAATTTTATTAAACTCAACATATATTTCAATTCATAAACTATTATATAATTATAATAATGTTTAGATTCATAACACTTGGATTATAGAGAGGATTTTATTCAACCACTCATTGGTGAATCAAAATTAGACAATGATAAAACAACATATTTAGGCATATCGGACACCAAGAGTGCCATGATTCCTCCTTTCATTTTTAAATTAAATCCTTCAACAAAGAAGGACCCAAAACTGGGTATTAGATGTCAAATTCTTGATTCTAACCATATTTAAAAAAAATTCAGTAAGATCATTCTATTCCTTGATCTATATCATTTATAAGACATTGAATGTTCTTTTGAACAATTTTTTAATTGAATATTCAATTTTTGTCACCCAATATATCCCCAATTTTGTTACTTGACCTGAAACACAAGACCAATGATAATTTATCATTATTTGGGTTTTTTTCTCCCAACAATTCATTTCCTTAGACATTGTTGGACCAAGAGCTCTGGATTTGTCATTATCGGTTAGGACTGAGCCTGATCAGACCCACAAATTTGTGACTGTTTCACATTAGATGATTGGATTGGTGTTCTAGGACATATTTGGGATGATTTTTAGTTTGAATGTGAATTTTTTGTTGATATTAATAAAAATTGGACATTATAGGTGATAGGATTTAAACACAGTGTGTATGAAGGTCGAACAAACAAATTGAATTTTTTTTTGGCCAATGGACAAAAATTAATTATGAATCAAGGGATTCGTGTTTGATTTTATAAGAAGAAATCATGTGGATTAATGTGGTGGATGAAGATATGTAGAATCATATAGTAGATCTATCTTTCTATTAAAAACTTGACTACACAATGTGTAATATTATTAACACTGGTTGTGTAGTACCAATGGAGAGTTGGAACTTGGTTTTGGAAAAGTTAAGGATGGCATGATTTATGGTTGGGCCACATATCGTGTATCTCTCAAAGGATCTACAAGCCATGTAGAGGAGAAATCAAGTAGGACACCCCATATAGGAGAAGACTATATGCATTGAAGTACATGGACATAGGCAGTTTACATAGACATATCATTGGAGCATGGGTAAGTCCTCGAGAGGCTCGGACATGCTGTGTAGCCCACCTACATGTCAGGTACCACTAGATGGGTAGTGGTTCATGTACCAGAAGATATACAACCTGGAATTGGAGTGGGATGACATGTCTTGTGGGTCCCATTATATATTTTGCACCACTTAACACTTTCATAGGAAACATCAACCTATCACATCTCTTTTGTTTGGACATAGATTTTGTCCCACTAGTGGACTATCCTGATTGTTTTTTCATATAGGATGTGATGGTGTCAGACATTTTTTATTTTGAGATATGATGTTATATGTTTTATGTGTTATTATAATTTTGGTGACGGTCGACAACTATGGTGACCCAAGATTAACATAGATAGATATTACTTCATTTTAGATGAATATTCATCTCATTAAAAATGTACTTACCTGAGGAAATTAATTAATTAGAGCTGTTAGAAACATATAAAAAAATATTCTATGTTGGTGAATTTTCTTCAATATTCCCCCAAATATATTACCTTTTTAAAATCATACATAAATTCTATCACCATAACCTGGGTAATGAAAACATTATAAAGGGTGATCTCAGTTTCTTAGTAAGGGTAAATAAAGGAGATATGTAATAATAACATTAGTATACTAGCATAAAATTTATAGGATAAATTTTAATGATTATAAACTGCATATCAAAGATCACAATCCTATATAATGGAATAAGGATTGGTTGTTCATAAGGCATGATTCATAAATAACTAAAATATCATAAAATAGGAGGGAGTAAAAATGAATAAGGCATATAATTTATGGAATACATATAATAATATAAAATCATATGTTAAGGATACCCACCATGACCATCACATAATATTATACATGGGATAATCACCTATATACCTGATTAAGACATGGGATAACACCCTTGTACCCTTTATTTTTTGGGATTGGGATACAACCCATACACCGTATTATTTTCAAGAATAGAATACAACTCATATACCATCTTGTATTCAGACTTGGGTTATAAATAGTTTACCCTCTTGTTTTTTGGTCTTGAGGTAGAACTCATGTATTACAGGTATTTTGGCTTGGGATCAAACCCGTATACTGTCTTGTTTTAAATAATTGGACACAACCATTGTACCCAATTATTTTCAAGATTAGGATTAAACCCATATACACTATTGTTTTGTGCATGGGATACAACCCGTGTGCCATATTATTTTCATTATTAGATTATAATTAGTGTACCCTCCTGTTTTTTTGAATGGTATAGTACCCATGTACACTTTGAGATCATGTACATTTTATCATTACCTAACGCATTTGATATATATACAGGTCTCCCTCCATATAATTAATTCATAGATATGTGTTACAAAAGATAATAAAGCATTAATCATATCACGATCCATAAAAATAAATGGGATTCATAAAAATCATATCACATCCCATGAAATGAAATGATTATCATAAATATTTAAACATATCACAACCTATGAAAAAGTGATATCTTTTGAAATGATTTCACAATAGAATAACCTTTCAATGGAAGAATGATTCATAAGAATTTAACCATGGTGTATCCCATGGAAGAGAATCAAATTTCATAAAGGTTATTTCATCATAAAAATAAACCATTAAAATAACGTATACGAATTGTCACCATGAAAAATTTCCATATTTTGTTGTAAAATATATCAAAGGATGACATCTTATATGGAAAATATTGTTGAATGATAATTTGGAAAATTTTCCTGGGGAAAATATCCTTTCTGATAGAATAAATTCTTTTAAAGCTAATACATTTTAAAAATATATTTCATTAAAAATAAACATTAAAAATTATAAAAGAATATTTGAAGCCCATTTTAATAAATTTTAATAAAATTAATTTTCATAAAATCAATATATATGAAAATGTACTTAATATATGTTTTAGATATATATTGAAAATGTTTTTATAAGACATTGTTTTGAAGTAACTCAAATTTCTAACCAAAGATAGGGACAATGTGAGATACCCAATAAAATATTTTCTTATTTTATAATTGAAAAATGGTACCATTACCATTATATATCATGAATGAATAGAGAAAATGAATCTTTATGGGTATTTGTGAGTTTTATATCATAAGATCTCATCAATGGAACCATAATCTTAATAAATCCTAACAAAACTATGCAATTGTTGCAATAAACTATTACCACATTGGTAATACTAAATCTTAATCCCCATGAAAGTTTAAAATTCAATAGAATATTAAAATATCTATAAAATAAGGATAATCATGATATTACATGCCAAAGAGGAACTATATACACCATATAAAATAATATAGGTGGATATAATACTATTTGTATCTAAAAGGTAATTTGAGACAAATATACTTTATCGATTTTTTAAATTTTAAAATATAAAAACCATGATTGAGGGATCCTAGAATGGGAACATAAAACTAAATAATTATTAGTATAAGATTCATAAAATATATACATAGGTAGTATACAAACCACCATATAAGAAATAGGTGGTGAACATGTCTCCTATCTCACCGAAAATAATTGTGACACTAGAAATCCTATTATTATTGGAGTATGTTTTCAATCATGAGATCTATGAAGGAATAAAATCAATTGAAATGTTTAATATCATTAAATAAAGAAAATTGATGATATAAAATTTAATTTTTCAGTATATACACCAAATAATTAGATTTGGAGATGAATATAGAATATATCCCAACGAAATAAAAGTGAGATGAGAAAACCCATAACTTATGCATTTACTTTCATTATAAAAATTCAAAACTCCAGTATAATGAATATAAGTATATTATAAATCAATAAATGAACCATATTCTTACATATCATATACTAAATTATTTTATAATGAATTTATATTACCGATTTATTAATAATTCCTTGTTAATGCTACATTATGGGTTATACCCAGTTTGATTTTCATATATATTTTGACATGTTATTTTTGGTTATCTTACATTGATCTTAATTTCATACTTAAAAAATATAAAAAATTATATAAATATAATATATATTCAATATATATCAATTTATAAGAATTTATGAAATTTATAAATACAAATTGAAATACATTTTTCAATGAGACGGTAGGTCGTACACATGCTTGATCTTTGTTTCCATTTTCATGTCATATTTTGAAAAATAGAAAATTAAATTATATATATATATATATATTATAATTCCAGTAGAACTATTTTTCCATATATGAAATATATTATTATTAAAACCATATTTAATACTTTCCATGTAATGTATGAATGAATCAAATCAATTTGAGGAGGCGGTAGAATACCCATCAAAAAACGATGCGGTTATACTCCTACAAAATTGAAAGCATAATGTTATGTGTTATATAATAATTAAATAAGAAGAAATAAATAATAAATATAATATAAATCAAATTAAAATAGTAAGTATATCAATATTACCATCCTTGAGAGGTGGTAATGGGAGAACAAATGACATCGGTTGGCGAGTCGATATTCCTTATACACTTGAATGATGATTTCAAATCCCATTTAATGGTGGTGCCTGTAGGTGTAGGTCGAACCCTTAACATAAAATAATATCAGTAAATTTATTATTGATATGTTTTTATATAAAATTTATAAATTTATAAATTATTTTTTTGTAATCAAATAAAAAAAAGTTCTCATAGAAAAACATGACATCTTCTCCGGGTAACCCTATTTGGTTTACACCAAAGAACACCTTGGATTTAATTCATCCAAAGATGATAATTATAAGATGATCTTAGGGATTTTGGGAGATTATTTTGGGAGGGTTTTAGTGATCCAAAGTTCTTGATAAGTTTTATTAAATGAGTGGGGTAAGATCATAATTATAGTGGAGGATGAGTGGGAATTTGGAAAAAACACAAAGGTAATGACTATTGAGTGGTATCCCTTACATAATACGGATCAAATAATGAATTATTTTTGAGAAAATGGACTATATTGTCTAAATATTTCTATGAAATGGATTTTGTTTAGGTTTATAGGCAATTATTTCCCTTAATTATAAGCATTAACCACTATGAAAACTCATTTTTACCTTAGTCACTATAATTAATTATAATTGATTCCACAAATATTTCATTTCAAAAATTATTTTATAGAGAATATAAATTAAAAACTATTCATATTAAAAATATGGAATATATTTTACCAAATAATGAATATATAAGTAGCATAAATTAATTTTAAAATTATCTCATAGACCGAATGAGACAATGAGGTTTTAGGGTGAAACTGGCCAAAAGTTAGAATTGTGTTTATATCCATTTTAAATGAAGAATTGATTAAAAAGAAAAAAATTATATTAGTGTATGTATTATTTAGCTATATAAGCTTTAAAAAAATTAAAAAATTATTTAAATATATATATAAATTAAATTAAAAATATTGGTTTCAATTAAAAGTATTTGTTTTTAACTATTTATGAAAAAATGAAACTTCTCTGAAATGTTCCAAAAAAATTCCAAATGTACATTTTGATATTATTATTTTAAAAAGATTTTTTATTTTTTAAAATATAATTTATTAAATTTTCAATAATTATTTTTAAAATTAGTATCTCATTAAAAGTTTGTAAAAATTATCTTGGAAAAATATATCATTTTAAACATGAAATTGGAATTACTATTATATATTTCCAAGAAAATACATATTATGAATGATAAATTCTTTATTGAATATATTCCATTAAAATAACTAATAAATGATAGTTTTTTAATATATTGGGATAAAACTTTTCAGTACCTTGAAGAAATGTTTACTTCGAAAAGGATAGTCATTACTTTCAAATAGTTCTTACATACATTTATAACTTGTTAACAAAAAAGGGTTTATTATATATATATATATGTGTAGACCATACTTTCAAAATTATTTTAATATTATTTTTAAATTGAATTCCAATGTCTAGGTTGTAAGTATAATAATCATTTAATAACAATGTTGATAGTATATTTTAGTTCGCTAGAAGACGGTTTTGCACGCAACAAAATTTATTGAAGGAACTCAGAATTGTGTGTAACACATGATAAGAATATTGGTTCTCTGTAAAAGAATCTAATATAAGTGTTGCATATTGATAATGGATATTTTTTTTTGGAAGAAAATATATAATAACATTTTGTATCATGTATTGAAATCCATCATAGAAATATTATTTATTTGAAAAATATATATTTATAAAAACTCAAGGTGTTACATTCGTCCCCCCTTAAAATGAATTTCACCCTAAATATCCATTTAGTTTATTAATGGTTTAATATTTTAATGTTACATTCATAGAAACCCATATAATAAAATCCAATACTAAAACATCTCTTAAAAATATAACTTTATAACCATAATGGTTACCAAAAGTAACTAAAATCTTTGTTTCCATGTAGGGGAACCTAGGTGGGATTTGATTACATAACATGGAATGAAAACATAAATAATTATGGACAGTTATAAAGATCAATGATCAAAAGAAAGTGAATTATAAATTTAATGTTATCGTAGTCATATCTATAATGTTTTAAATGATTTATAAGACCATTGTTTCAATAGAATCAAAGGTATTAGTATATGTATTTTTCACTATACGTTTCTAGAGTTGAGAGATTTCATTACTCTATAAAAACATGAGGAAATATACTTACATGATTTTTTTCCTTATGAAGTGGCTAACCCTTTGGTTGTTCCCTTCTTAATTTTTTCCTAATATCTTACTCCAAGAAATTAAGTTGAATTTATCATTCCTGAGGCACTAAAAGATCATGGGAATTATAATTCAATCTATATGTATTTAGTTAACATCATAGAAAAATGTTACCAAAGGTTATCCTATATAAATTAATATTAATTCTATGTGATAATACCTTAATCTCTAAAACATTAATATATTATTATTATAAACCATTACACGATTGGTTATCCTATTCACCCTTATTATAGTTTAATATAATAAATAATATAAATAAGGTCACTATATTTACTAAAATAATCTTCACATTAACCCCCCACGTGTCACAATGTAGTTCAAGGGTTTCACAAAAAAAACATGTGAATAAAATTTTCATGTATTATGAAAAATTGTTAATAAACCGATTCAATATAAATCATTATTGAAAACATAAATTCTCCCTCCCTAAATATACAAATTATTGGATATATTCCTTTAATCCAAATATTTTGTTAGAAACATTAATTAATAATTTTTTTAAAGTAAATACTATGTTAGTTATAAGGAATTCATTACTGTCCAATTAAATTTGTTCTTATAAAACATCCAAAAATCCAAAAAAATCACATCAGGAATATATTAAGGGTTACCTTCCATTAATCATGTGTTTTCCATAAAATATTACCTTTCCATTTAATCAATTTAATTTTTCATCAACATCATTCAAATGGAAATCTTATAAAAAAAATAATTATATATTTGATGATGTTTTAATACTAATAATGAAATATGAAAATCATAACACTTACTTATAAAACTATTATTTTATAATCTCTTCATCATAAACAAAAAAAACAATACTCATGAAAACATACTGATTCTCTTAATGATTTTTCCCATAGTATATTGTTTTGAAAAATTCCAAACCTCCTTACACATGAAATAGTTCAAAGTACATGGTGCACTAGTATTAATTATATTCACCGATATTTCATTAACTATATTATTAATCCCATTTGAAAACAATCTATATTTATAAAGTACCCTTCTACATTTATTGAACATCCCAATTCCTTTCACAAAAATTCCTTTAGGATTATTGATACATTTAAAGCACATATAAAATTGAATATTCTTTACTCCATGGCCTATTTTACCCAAATATAGAGTGAAATCTATCATTCTCATATTTGGAGAGTCCAATATTTTGATATGGTGCATGTTTTTTTGACTTCTTGGGACAATTTATTTCACTTCAGTTATCATCACATTTCACTTCTCTTCTGCAAATTATCTATGAAATACATTGTTATCCAAATTCATTATTGTTCATCCCATTGGCTAAAACTGAAAATATAGTGTGATCAATAACAAAAATTAGGTAAAATGACATTATCACGAAATATTACATATTTGATGTCTAAATCATGACTCATTATTTTAATTCTATGACACCTTAGGCTTCTCCATAGAGACATCCCTGGACATATCATTAGAAGTATTCCTTGGGATATCAATATAATCATATCATTCTAGTTTCTAAAGGTTTATTAATTGTTTCTTTTGATACCAACTATATTGACCTAAAATAAACATAAATGGATATTTCATCATTTTATATTACAATTCATCACATTACAAAAGGTCATGTCCGTGGACCTTAATAGTTTATTGTCTACTAAAACATGGAACATAATCTTCTAACTTGGTGAAGGATCTTCCAATTTAGTACACCTACTAAAAAACATTATTCAGAATATGGTAAAGGAAACATAATAATGTGTGAAATCATATTCTATGTAAGGATAATTAAAGGAGATATGTGATCAAAACATGAGTATTAGGGTATGCGAACATGATCGTAAAATATTAAGATTTTATCCAAATTATCAATGATCATAATCATACGTCATGCAATAAGGATTATTAGTTCATGTAAAATGGTTCATAAAGATGTCAAATATCATAATAATTTATCATAACATAGGAATAATACATATAACATTGGGTAATCACATAAGAAAAGAATATTTTATTTCAATGGTTCCTAGAAAGACCTTCACAAAAAGTTTATATTTTGATAATAATCTATGTACCAACATCAGGATTGGGATAAAAAATCATGTACTGTAATGAACCTGATTTCCCCAAGTCATTCCATTGTGAAAATCCAACATTTAGGCTATTCTACGTGGCAACAATATCACATTTCAAGAGTTTTCCAAATTTCTAGTTTTTTCATCAGTGATTTAAGGGCGTAAGCATTGGTGAGTATGGGGCATCTTTATCGATGAATCAGGGGTGTCGACATCATTGAGTTAGGGGCATCGACATCAGTGAGTTAGGGGCGTCGGTATCGGGGAGCAAGGCATCTGTAACTTAGTGTCGCTAGGTCATATTGGTTGCTCTACATCGGTAGGTCGCGTTTGTAGCTCAAAAGTAGTATGTTAGACCGGTAACTCAAAATCGGTAGGTCACATTAGGCACTCAGTGTTGATAGGTCACATCGGAGGCTTAGAATAGGTTGGACGTGTTGGTATCTCACCCTTTGGTGGCTCAATGTTAGTGACTCACCCATATGTAACTATTTTCAAGTTTTTCTAGTTTTTCAAGTTTCATACCTCTTACGTCTTATTTGATGTAAACCATGTTTAAAGCCTTGTTTTGGTGTTTTAATGGATTTTAAAAGGATATTAAGTATATCCTTAATATCCAACCTTTCTAGGTGATTTGAGAAACTCAAACTGCATGATCATGACCACAATCCCATGTTAATGTCTTTGGAAACCGTTATTCCTTTAATATAGGATCTGGCACTTCAAATCTTGGATCATCCCATACTAGTGGGGTTTAATTCCCTCTTGGTTCACCTAAAGTTTTCCTCTATATATGTGTTGTGAGATTGTGCTATATCCCCCCCGATAAGTTTTCTAGAAGATCTTCTCAGCTGCTCTTGTGATCCCCTATTATTAGCAAAAAGGGTTTCTTTGGTCACCCGTTGGTTCAAGAAGAGATTTATTCTTCCTCTCTTTGGGGTTTTTATCCTATGAGATGGGTTTACGAATGATTATTTATGAATAACATATTAATAATCTTATTAAAATGAGAAATAAATAGTAAGGGAATATGGTCAAAGGATAATATGGTCAATGAAATAAGGAGTTGGTAGTGGTGTGACGTTGATTGCTTGTTTTACTATGATTATTTTATGGTTTAAGTGGATTTATGCCTTCTGAAAAGCATAGTTGTTGGGGGACTTTTCTTGTGCACTGGTGATGTCCTGTTTTATCATGATTCTTTATAAATGGATGTTACATGAAATCTTCATAATCACGTATACATGGCTAATTTAAATGGATTCCCTAGGATCAAACCTCTTTTGTAATCACTCTAGTTATTTTAATGTGAAATTAAAGAACCCCTCTTGCTAAAAAAGAAAATGTTTGGCTTAATGGTGTAGATACATGCTATATTTAGTATGTTCTATGAGAATGTGGGTGGTATGTTAATGTAGTGGGTCTGTGGTTTAAATGGAACTTGTTGTGGGATTTGTGTATGGGTTAGTACAATGGGCTTGTGGGTATCCTAGTTTGAGAGAGTAATTGATTGTGGAATGAATGGTCTTGTAGGTAGTGGGAATACCTTTTTTGTGTGGTGGCCTTAAAATTACATTGTGTAGTGGCACATCAATGTGGTTATTGACCTGTTATGCAGTGTGACTACATCTGGTTTTTGTTTGGGAAAGCGAAGCTGCAGGTTTGGGTTGTGTCCGGAATTTCAATAAATGGGTGTGCCAAGTGTGGTATTGTTTTGAAGTTGTGGTGATAGTTTGGTTGCGAGAGAGTTATTGTGTGTTATAACATTGATGAATAACATTTACCTGGGGTTGAGCAGGTGTCTATGGAAAAAATGGGTGTACAGTGGGACTGTAGGTTGGTTTTTATTGGTTGTTTTTATTAATTGCTGTTAACATGGAAATGCATTCCCTTGGCCCCTCTTCCCATATTCAATATTTTTATTTGTTGTTTCCCTAGGTATTGTTGGAATAAATTAATGTGAACCCCTTAACTAATTAATGTAAAGTGGTTAAATAAGAGAGGGATTGGTATTATGCTTTGGTAGTGGCTGTTTGAGTGTTTTTGTAGGTTGGGGTAAAAGCAATTGTGATTTCTGTGGTTTGGGAGTTTGTTTTAGGTCCTGTAGGTTCGGATGATTGTTTGTTTAAATATATGTATAAATTTTAGTTCCATATTATTTCTATACATATCCCACCCTTGTTGAGAACCACGTGCTGAACAACCCCATTTCATTAGGGATGGTGCCTTTTCCAACATCCCCATGAGAGGATAGATGGATGGTTACTGAATTTATTCCTCACACCAATTTCCATGTTCTTACCGCTCAAGTGTATCCATATAAGATATAATATATTGAGGCTAACCATAGTCCAAGATCCTTTAGACATGATTGTTGTGGACGTTTTGGGAAGAGGAGAAGGTGTCTTCTAGCGAGAGGCACGATTGTTGTGGACCAAGTGTATTTGGGTGGGGATTGTTGTCATTTGGGGCCCATGTGTGTGTGTGGGGGGGGGGGATGTGGAAGTGGGAAAAATTTATGAAAGAGTGGTATCATCAGGACATTAGCGGTTAGGAATGAGCAGTTAACTAGTGGGAATGTGGTGTGGGGAACCCAAAATTATTTTTTCTTATACTATTATGTTACATGACTTGAATTATTTTGTGAGTATGATATAGTGAGTATGGGATGGTTAGTATTCATTGGTATGTTCTTTGATGTTATAATTTTTTCTCACATGGGAATTAGTATGCTCCCCCACTTATGCATGGGTGGATTTGGTTTTCCTACTGGGTGTAATTTTATACTCATCCTACACCTGTCAAACTATTTTCAATTTTCAAAGATGACATTAACGACCATGTTGGACTTCACTAGCTTGGTCTTCGAGATAGTTGATGTGTGGCTTCTTAATCTCTTTTTTTGGTACATACCTTAGTACTTTGGTTATACTTTTGTTGTAGTTTACATTTAAATCAGTAATGGGTTGGATCATGGTTTCCTTTATATAGCTCTTTGGAGTTTTTTGGGATTTTATTATCTCATATCCTGATACATATTTTATAAAAAATTTCAATTCCTTCCACATTATGTGATATTCTACACCCTTGAGTCAATTCTCCATTCCAGGTCCAATTAAAGGTTGTAACGTCCCGGCCTGACTCACCATCAAACTGGTGGCCAGACCGGTCGCCACATGGCCTCAAGCGCGTCTCCCCGTACGGCAGAGGCTGCCGACTAGCAGCGAGGGTCTCGAGAGGTGATAGTGGGGAGACTATACCCTCTTATCAGAGTTGAACAACAGTATCTCAGAGTAAATAACATTCAATAGCGGAAGCAGTAATAGATAAAAAATGAACAAACAACAACAGAAGACAAATAGTGATCTTTTTTATAAAAGGTGGCCAAAGCCAGTTTACACAATACATGGATGATGAATGATACAATGTGAAAACAGGAAAAAATACATCATGCTTACAAAACAATGTAAAATAATAAAGAAAATACAGTAAGGCCCGACGAGCGTTCTCCTGAGCATCCCAAGCTCCTGCTCGGTCCTTTGCTCCTATTCCTAGGTACAAGAAACACGACAACCAACCTAGGTCCTACAAACAAGAATGGTCTACTTGGGTACCCCAGTGCAATGGCATCCTGAGTAGGGTGTGAGATACAAATCTCAGTAGGCCGACACCACCAGTGTCTAACCCAATCTAGACATTGTAATATTAATTAAAGTAGTAAGCAGATATAACAGGATTCAATAAGTAGAACCACATATAATAACAACACCCGTCCAGGTTTCCCAAAGGAAACCTGACGGCTATACCAGCTTCGGCTCGTTTCTAGGATATCATTCTGTTCATGCCACTATAGTTACATATGTAAATATTTATAAAATATGGCGTGGGGTAAGCATGCCTCCCACCCATCATCTGAAGATAACAGTAATGAGGTAAGAATATCTCTCATCCCTAAAAGATATTGGAAAGGGGTAAAAATGCCTCCCTTCCATCATGTTCATTGAACCGTCATGGGGTATAACTGGCTCCCATATGTCACATTCATATACTGGCAAGGAGTATAACTGCCTCCCATTTATCGCATTCATATACTGGAGTGGGGTACAACTACCTCCCACCCAAACATGTAATCATCATCATAAGTCAACTGGAAAGGGGTAAGAATGCCTCTCTTCCATACACATATATAGATCACATCTAGAGTGGGGTAGACATGCCTCCCACCCATACTCAAAATAAGCTGGAATAGGGTATGCATGCCTCCCATCCATAATCGTTCAAAGTAGATGGCATGGGGTATGAATGCCTCCCATCCATAATCAATCATAATCATTAACACAATTTCATTAGAATGCATAAGTTAGTACATCTTATGAATTTCAATTAGGACACCGACATAGGCTTGGTCACTTCCAATACATCCCATGAGGTTGCGACTTATCATGTAAGTCATTAACTATACACCAACCCATTTAAAGGAGCTATTCATTATATGCCAACTGTCACACAAACGTCATCTCACTCAATTTTCCTACACATGGAAAACTATTTCATAGTTCAAGTGTCTTAGCTATTTCAGTTAAAGGTCTTCATTATCTCTTCCAAGCCACACTAACTGTTCTGTTTATCTCAACCTAAACATTTAACTTAATAGGACATAGAAACTACGTTCAAGGGTCCAAAAATAATAAGGGGTGTTATGGCAACAAAGCCTTTTACCACTTGGGAAAATGTAACAACAAAGGAACAAGCAGCTAAACATGCAATTTAATAATTATATCAAAGTAGCACAAGCAGGCAAGCATAAATGTCTACTTTCAACATTTTTATCTTGAAGACAGTGCACCTCCGATCAAGGGGTTTTATTATTAAATCATTAGTTTAGTGACCGAGAAACCATTTTAATCTTGTCTCTGCAATTCACACTCTTTGCACAAAAGCATTTAATTTTAACTAAACTTTCATAATTAACGTACTAAAGCAATGTTGTATTAAACTCTTTAAAGGCTTCACTTTAAATTAAAGGGCATGGAGAGGGACCCTAACTCAAGGTGGATACATCCGTCCACTTCGGCTTTTGGTGCTTTCTAACTAAAGCTGCCGCTGCTACTCCCCCACTAGGAATATGTGACTTCGCATAGGTATAAGGACACCTAGCCCCTAAGCACACACCCACATGGCCATGGGCATGCGCCAGAGGATCCTTACACCTATCCTTATAAACATATACCTATCTTTTCTCACCTGCATAGGCAATTTTATATATGAAATGGGGACAACTAGCCCTGTATGTGTATATTCGCATCCATGCATGCATGTATGCATACCAGGGGAACCCACATACATATAAATACATACCTATGCTTGCGTAGGCGAGTCGCCTAAGCTCTGGAAACCAAAAACATGACAAAAACCACCAAAGCACTAACTAGAACACACTAGGAACCTATAGAACAACTGAAGACATTACTTGGAAGCTGCGAAACAACCAACGGTAGAAAACCCTTACCTCATAAACAAAATGGCGGTTCAAAATCACCGCAAACCGCTACGCCTTTGGAGACGGACACCATACGCGCACCCACGAGGTCCCATGGGACCCAACACATAACCCTAGAACATGAGAAACAAGAAAGAAAACGAAATCAAGAACCAATCCCCAACCTAGGGTTCGGTCGAACGGGATTAGGGTGAGGGAGAAGCCTAAAACCGGCCAACAGAGGGAGGAGACTAGGGATAAGACCTTACCATGATGATTCGAAGGAGAAACGAACGGAATCGGTGGAGGAATCGCTGGTCGAAGGGAGGCCGTGGTGGGGGGTTGAGCGTGCGGCAGGGAGAGCCCCCTTGGGCTATTCATCGAGTGATGGGGGAGAGGGTGAGGTATTAGATATTTAGGTTTTTATTTTATTTCTTTTTATTTTTAATTTAATTAAAATACCTAACACACCCAAACTGCACGGTTTAACCTGCATGGTTTTCCAAACCGTGCACAAACTGTGCGGGGTATACTACCTCCAAGACACCTGCTGCATGGGCTAGGTGCACGGTTTGGGAAACCGTGCGTTGCCCGTGTGCAAGTCACTGCCCACCTGATTTAGGCCGCACGGTTTAGGCCACACGGCTTGCTCAGCCCGTGCGCCAACCGTGCACCCTCTGCAGCTCTTAAAGAAACTGGGGTCCAGCGCTTCTGAAACCCCTCAGGACACCCAATAAACTTAAAGAGCCTTCTCCCGTGCCCAAAAAAATAAAAAGGAAGGGTTCCAACCTTCAGAATTTCATTTCAAAGCCTGGTTCTAAAAACGAACAGTTCAGTAATTGAAAAATTTCAAATTTTTCCACTTTTTAACCCGGTTCAAAATGTGGGTCATTACAACCTTCCCACCTTAGAAATTCTCATCCCTGAGAAGCCCTCGGGAACAATGCACACTTCATTCAACCTACAAGGGTCGTGAAGCTTCGTTCAACAACCGTGTTACATTTCCAAACGTTCAACGCTCCACGATCATCCACTTAAGCACATGACACTTAAGTCGTCAACACCCAAGCCAACACTCGTTTTCCCATCGAACCAACATGAAAGATCTTACCCGATCCCATTCTATAAGAGACACGATCACATCATCGTCTCATCAAGAAACCAAACAAAGGCACTTACCACCTTAGATTTTTCACGTTAAGCGGCCAAGACTCAAACCACAGCTCCACCACCTTTTGAACTGCCTTTCAAAAGCACGCTCTAATTGTTCCAACGACGCACCTAGCGTGATTTTGAAATGATCAAATGGTTGATTTCCCCATCGACCTCTAAACCCAAGTCAAAAAGAGTCAATCCACTCCAGCTGACTATTCATGAAGACGCCCGGCTTAGGCGGACGTCTCTTTACAAGCTGAACAACGATGCCTTGTCCCAAGGCATCCCGCATTCACCACGAGGATGTTCACCAAAAATCTCATACCCGACTTTTAGTGACATCTCAAAGATCAAACCACAAATGAAACCACGCATGCAGCGTGCAACGATGAAAGGTAAAAACCAACCAATCTCAACATCTTTTTAAAACTTTTGTGCATCATAAGACCGATGTTCTCTTAGCACATACAGGATGAAAGCAAGATAGGGGACAAGATCGTTGCATAACAGAGTACACTAAGAGGATTGAAAACAGATTCTAGTCATTTATACCCAAAACTGGAAAGGAGATCAGTCAAACCACCCATGTTCGACTCTAAAGAAGAAACTCGGCTTCACCTGCCGACGCATCAAGATTTCAACGAATCACGATGCCTCTTCCCACACGAGGCATTTGTTGATCAACCTTACCACCAAAACCCAAAAGAATTAGAGAAAAACCCGACCATTATCCAAGACGGTCCCTCTTGGCGTGTACCTTCTACCCAGAAGGATGCGCTTTACTCAACTGGCATGACTCTTCCCACCGTAGAAGGGTCGGTGTCATCGAAAGGAGAAAGAAAAGATGCTCATAAGAAGACTTGTTCATAATTAACAGAACGGATGCGCATCGCTTCTCCGAGCCACAATCACCATGTCAAACGTACAATGAATCCAAAGCAACAAGACCAGCATGTCAACCACCCGAGTCTTTCGAAAATCATCCCGAGTATTAGGACAACTTGATTCTCAAACGCTCAGGTCACTCTACCATGGAGATGACCCGAGACTATACACAACAACGCAAGAGATACAACAAACTCTGTATTTCCCCATAAAACCATTCTCTTGGACGATAACATGTCAAGTCATCAATTAATGCGCAAAAAGAAAGGGTTAAACGACCAACAAGGCGACTGACCATGCCCGAGGCATGTCCAACCAACTGATACAGAGCCTTACTCGATGCTCAAACCCTTAACAAGATCAAAAGAAGCATGACCACCCATCCGAACAAGGGTGTCATTAGAACTGGAAGTCCTACATGGGACAACAGTACCTGAACAGTACCAAACTTCAGAAAGTTCACCGAACAAGCCAAGCACATAAGCTCTAAGGGCGCTACCTACCATGGGCTAGCCCCTTACAAAAAACAAGCATCGACCCAAGAACTTGGTCACGCCCAACAAAAGTCATCGGGATCAAAGCCTAACATTTAACATCATTGATAAAAGAAAACAGCCTATGGAAAACCTGTAAGGTTCCATTCGAAGGCACTCATAAGAAAGATTTAACCTACCCACACACGGGGTTTCAACAGAGGAAACCACTACAAGTTCCTTTTTCTAAGCCCTTTATATTTATTCACATTTATCATTTAATCACTTTAAAAGATTAAATTCGACACATCAATTACCGTTTTCCAAACAAAAATTCACTAGGAACTTGATCAATTTATCAAACAGCTTTTACACATATAAACATCACACAAAGAATCCTGCCATTACATTCCTTATGGGTTGCCGTTTCCCAACCCATGAAGCACCCACACACTCTATAAATTGAAAATTGGATCCCATTAAACAAAATAGATCACATTTCAGAAATTAACATGCTAAAACACAATGATCCAATCATAAGGGTGGCCACCTACCAATCTGCAAAGCACCCATACACCTTGAAGTTTAGCATTTGGCTCCTTTTAATCAAAACCAATTCCATTTTACAATTAAAACTTTAGCAGACCTTTTTCAGAAATATGATTACACATGTTACCCTTTCCAAACCATAAGGTTCCTATACACCTTAAAACTGAAAATTGGCTCCTGTCGTAACCACAATCACTTAATTTAGCAAAAGAAACCAATTTCATTTTTTTTGATAAAAAATAGCATGTTATTGTAAGCAGTAACACAGAACATGCTATATCACAGAATCATAAAATAACTACCATAGTACCTATCACAACAGCAGGCATTACTAATGCATCCTAGATGGCATGGAATCCGTTTTCTAACAATGTCCCTATATGATGCATGAGATGGCATACCCATGTATCATCAGGTTGCAACAGAAATAAAACCCAAAATTGTATCAACAGTATCAACAAAAAACATGTGTGTCACCCAACGGTGAAATCAAATCAACCGTAATAATAAAAATAATAAAAATAATAATTGCATTCGAGGCAATTTGGCTTTTCCCTGTCCACGGGGTGACCAATCCCGGGCACAGCTCATTACCAAATTACAATTCCTTTCTATCCATATCTAATGTCGCCAAACGGTAAAACAAATCAGAAGAGAAAACACCTATGATACCACTTTGTAATGTCCCGACCCATCTCACCATCAAACCGGTGGCCGGACCGGTCGCCACATGGGCTCAAGCGCGTCTCCCCATATGCCAGAGGCTTCCGACTAGCAGTGAGGGTCTCAGGAGGTGATAGTGGGGAGACTATACACTCTTATTAGATTTGAAAAACGGTATCTTAGAGTAAATAACATTTAATAGTGGAAGCAGTAATAGATAAACAATGAACAAACAACAGCGGAAGACAAATAGTGATCTTTTTTATAAAAGGTGTCCAAAGCCAGTTTACAAGATACATGGATGATGAATGATACAATGTGAAAACAAGAAACAATACAGCATGCTTACAATACAATGTAAAAGAATAAAGAAAAGTCAGTAAGGCATGACGGGCGTTCTCTTGAGCATCCCGAGCTCCCGCTCGGTCCTTTGCTTCTATCCCCAGGTAAAAGAAACACAACAACCAACCTAGGTCCTGCAAACAAGAAAGGTCTACTCATGTACCCCAGAGTAATGGCGGCCTGAGTAGGGTGTGAGATACAAATCTCCGTATGCTGGCACCACCAGTGTATAACCCAATCTAAATAGTGTAATATTAATTAAAGCAGTAAGCAGATATAATAGGATTCAATAAGCAGAACAACATAGAATAACAACACCCGTCCATGTTTCCCAAAGGAAACCTGACGGCTATACCCGCTTCGGCTCGTTGTCAGGATATCAGTCTGTTCATGCCACTACATTTACATATATAAATCTTTATAAAATATGGCGTGGGGTAAGCATGCCTCCCACCCATCATTTGAAGACAGCGGGCATGAGGTAAGAATGCCTCTCGTCCCTAACAGATATTGGCAAGGGGTAAGAACGCCTCCCTTCCATTACGTTCATTCAACCATTATGGGGTATAACTGCTTCCCATCTGTCACATTCATATACTGGCATGGGGTATAACTTCTGTCACATTCATATACTGGCATGGGGTATAAGTTCCTCCCACCCAAACACGTAATCATCATCAGGAGTCAACTAGAAAGGGGTAAGAATGCCTCCCTTCCATACACGTATATAGATCACATTTGGCATGGGGTAGACATGCCTCCCACCCATACTCAAAATAAGCTTGCATAGGGTATGCATGCCTCCCATCCATAATCATTCAATGTAGATGGCATGGGGTATGAATTCCTCCCATCCATAATCACTCATTATCATTAACACAGTTTCATTAGAATGCATAAGGCAGTACATCTTATGCATTTCAATTAGGACACCGACATAGGCTTGGTCACTTCCAATACATCCCATGAGGTAGAGACTTATCATATAATTCATTAACTATACACCAACCTATTTCAAAGAGCTATTCATTATATGAAAACTATCACACACACGTCATCTCACTCAATTTTCCTACACATGGAAAATTGATTCACGATTAAAGTGTCTTAGCCCTTTCAGTTAAAGGTCATCATTATCTCTTCCAAGCCATACTAACTGTTTTTTATCTCAACCCAACCATTTAACTTAATAGGACATAGCAACTACGTTCAAGGGTCCCAAAATAATAAGGAGTGTTATGGCCGCAAAGCCTTTACCCACTTGGGAAAATGCAACAACAAAGGAACAAGCAGCTAAACATGAAATTTAATAATTATAACAAAGCATCACAAGCAGGAAAACGTAAATGTCTACTTTCAACATTTTTTTTCTTGAATATTGCGCACCCCTGATCGAGAGGTTTTATTATTAAATTGTCAGTTTAGTGACCAAACAACCATTTTAATCTTGTCCCTACAATTAACACTCTTTGCACAAAATCATTTAATTGGAACTAAACTTGCATAATTAACGTACTAAATCAATGAAATATTAAGCTATTTAAAGGATTCACTTTAAATTAAAGGGCAAGGAGAAGGATCGTACCTCAAGGTGGATCCATCCATCCACTCCGACTCTTAGCTCTTTCTAACAAAAGCTACCGCTACTGCTCCCCCACTAGGCATATGTGACTTGACATAGGTATAAGGACACCTAGCCCCTAAGAACACACCCGCATGGCCATGGGCGTGCGCCAGAGGATCCTTACACCTATCCTTATACACATATACCTATCTCCGCTCACCTGCGCAGGAACTTTTATATATGCAATGGGGAAAACTATCCCCATACGTGTATATTTTCCTCCATGCACGAATATACGCATATCGGGGGAATCCACATACATATAAATACATTCCTATGCCTGCACAGGCAAGTCGCCTAAGCTCTGGAAACCTGAAACACGACCAAAACCACCAACACACTAACCAAAACACACCAGGAACCCTTAGAACAACTAAATAAATTACTTGGAAGCTGTGAAACAACCAACGATAGAAAACCCTTACCTCAGAAACAAACTAGTAGTTCGAAATCACCGCAAACTGCTACGCCTTCGGTGGCGGACACCATACGCGCACCCACGAGGTCTCGAGGGACCCTCCGCATAACCCTGGAACATGCGAAGCAAGAAAGAAAATGAAATCAAGAACCAATCCCCAACCTAGGGTTCGGACGAATGGGATTAGGGTGAGGGAGAAGCCTAAAACTGGCCAAGAGAGGGAGGAGACTAGGGAGAAGAACTTATCGTGATGATTCGAAGGATAAACGAATGGAATTAGTGGAGGAATCACCGGTTCAAGGGAGGCCGACGTGGGGGGTCGAGCACACGACAAGGAGAGCCCCCTTGGGATGTTCGTCGAGTGAGAGGGGAGAGGGTGAGGTATTAGATATTTAGTTGTTTATTTTATTTATTTTAATTTTTAATTTAATTAAAATACCTAACACACCCAAAACACATGGTTTTCCAAACCGTGTGCAAACCTTGTGGGGTATACTGCCTCCAAGACACCAGCTGCACGTGCTAGGCACATGGATTGGGAAACCATATGCAGCCCGTGTGCAAGCCACTGCCCACCTAATTTGGGCCGCACGGTTTAGGCCACACGACTTGGTCAGCCCTTGTGCCATCTATGCACCCTTTGCAGCTCTTAAAGAAACTAGGGTCCGACGCTTCTGAAACCCCTCGGACCACCCGAGAAACTTAACGGGCCTTCGCCCACGCCCAAAAAAATAAAAAGGAAGGGTTACAACCTTTTGAATCTCATTCCGAAGCCCAGTTCTAAAAATGACCAGTTTAGTAATTGAAAAAGTTCAAATTTCTCCACTTTTTAACCCGGTTCAAAATGCGGGTCATTACAAAGGCGAGACTTGGGGTCATTATCACTCCTTTATCTTGATGAAGGAATGGTGTGGCACATTACTATCCCTTCCCTATTGTTGAGGAAGGTGGGACATGATTGAATGGTATTAGAGGCTTATGGTTGAGAGAGTGGATGTAGTTAAGAGTTATGAACATTGAGGATGTCATGGGATGGTAGGGAAACAGTTTTAGGCAATCGTGGTGTGTGAGATAGGCCAGAGAAGAATGGCTAGAACATGGGATTTTAGGGCCCCCTGTGATCTGATGCAATGACTCTGGACCTACTTAATGACCATGTGAGGATACACTAATTATAGGGTAGAGACCCTATAAATGTTAAATTCATCATTATGGCTCGTTTTATTATGTGTTTTGGGTGTTTTGTGAATTTATGATAAATAAAAAGTGAAAATAAAATTTAATAGGAAATTTATGCACTACCTGGGTATTGGAGTTCTTTGATTACTTTTTAATATATGGTTCCCCAATTTCATCCATGTGTGGTATGAGATGTTGAGGCTCAGTAGGTTTTCCTAGTTGATCAAAAGAATGTCATTCAAGAGGCAGAAGATGAATTGTGGTAGAAGACCATTCGTGCTTTATAGGGCCTAGGCCTTGGGAAGTACAAAGGCAACATTTCAGACTCGGAGCCTGGGGGATGGCTTGAGGAGATGATGATCAAATTTACCTTGATCCATGATCTAAGGGAGTCTTAGGTTACTTTATCAATGATTCCAATGTGTTCAGAAGTGCGTCAGTGGTGGATGCTTTACCTTGGAGAGAGGAATGAGACCAACATCTCATGGGATGACTTTCAAAATGGGTTCGGAATAGAATTCCATTCCATGAAGATGATGGCCGAGAAGAGGTATGAGCCTTTCTACCTCCAATAGATATGTATGTTAGTAAGGGATATGTGGATCATGTTCAAGGATCTCCTATAATTCACACCAGATCTTTTTTTGGATGAGGGGTCTTGGGAGAGATGGTTGGAGGAGGCACTCTGACCTTCTTTTTAGCATTCCATCACTCCCTTTACATTACCAACATTCATAGAAGTTCATAATAAGGAAATATTGGTGTATAGGATGAACTCAAATTGAGTTATACCATCAAACGGGAGCCATACATGCTCGTTTATGGTGAAGGCATTAAGCAGTAGGTCTCATGTGTCAGGGCCTTCCAGGTTTCGGCTAGCAGGGAGTATGCCTCAATAGTTCCAGTTCTGATCTCCTAGTTCTATAGCATTTTACATGGGCCCAGGAATAAGGTACATTTTATATTTATTATGTGGACACATTCTGAACCATTTACCAATTCATTAATAGTATGGTGGCAGTGGGCAGGTCCAGTACCCACCCGAGAAGATAAAGTTACCGGTCAGGCCCTTCTAATCGGAAGGGAAATGACCTCCCACTCCACTGAGAGAAGATAGTTCTTGTGGAGGCTAACCTCAAGGTTCTCTTCATGGACCTTGACTATGTAGTGTTTGGGTAGGTGATCGAATGAAGAGGGTTAGAGGAGCTGAGCATGGTCAGTTTTCATACAACTAAAGAAGCAGTTCTAGTGGGTCCAGAGTTTGTTTGAGGTATGATCAGTCTGTTTTTCACTCTTTCTTGTGCTTTATTTGATCCAAAATCTTTTCAATATTTTATTGGAATAGGTCTATCCAATTATCTAGGAAATGAGGTTGAGAGGCTTCTTGTTCCCCTGGTGTTTCGTGTGCTAGTTGGAGGTCCGACTAGAATGTATGACATTTTACGGGGATGTTGACTGATGTTGGGCCACATATGTCTAGTTATGATCTTTATCTACTAAAAAAGTATTCGTAAAGTGTCATATTTTTCATTAACTTGTTTTTTTCTATGCAAACCATTATCGATTGCTTTCAGAGAAAATTCATGTGTTCTGGTTCGGATGGTCAATATGTAGATTTTTTGGTGACTGAAGCTGTCGGGAGGGAAGTCAGTGTGTGGAGCCTCTTCTATCCTTGATGATCGAGCTATAAATGGTTTCAAATGACATAGAGATTTTGGAGGTTCCTTTTGTTTTCAAAGAGTTCATGGATACCTCACCTGAAGAGGTTGTGACTCTACCCCTTCGACATAATGTTGATTTCAGAATATACTATCAACTTCATGCCCATCCGATTTAGATGGATCCTTTTCATATAGTGCCTTCAGAGTTGTGGGATTTACAGATTCAGGTTGAAGACCTGATAAATTAGGTCTTTATCCGGTCAAGATTCTCATAGTTGGGTGCTCCAATATTGTTTGTAATGAATTCAAATGTTGTTCTGAGGTTGTGCAATGAAAACAAGAGACTGAATCAAGTGACGATCATGAACTGTTACCCCCTTCAGAGGAAAGATGATCATTTTGAAAAGTTAAAGAGACAATTTTGGTTCTCTAAGATCAATCTGCAGTTTTGATATCACTATTTGAGGGTGAAGGAGGGTGGCATACCAAAGACTACTTTCAGGTGCATGTATTGGCACTTTGAGTTCATGATCATGCCATTCGGTGCCATGAATGCACCATCCAGGTTCATGGGGCTCATTAACTCTATATTACTCAAGTTCCTAGACCGGTTTGATGTCGAAGGTTAGAGGAGTAGCACGTTAATCATTTTAGGACTATCTTGGAGGTCCTCCAACAAAACCATCTCTATGGGATGTTTTCCAAGTGCATGTTCTGGATAAAAGAGATGCACATCCTTGGACACATGGTGTTTGAGAAAGGGGTAACAGTTGACCCATCGAAGTTCAAAAAGGTTGTTTCATGGGGAACACCCAAGAACGTGGCACTGGTTCACAAATTTTTGTGTCTAATGGGCTATTACCAAAGGTTTGTACCTGACTTCTCATGAGTTACATCTCTTTTGACATATTTGAACAGAAAAGACTAAGACTTTGTGTAGTGTGAGCAGTGTCCGATAGCTTTCAGCTATCTGGTGGGAAATCTGGTCAGTGCCATAGTGCATAGGGATCCAAACGAAGGGGTATTGTTTAAGGTGTTATGTGACGCTTCCAATCTAGGATTTTTAAGTGTGATTATTCTTTATTGGGGAGTGATCTTTTATGGGTTTAGGGTGTTACATCAACATGAAAATAACAATTCCACCCATGATTGGGAGCTTTCATAGGTTGTGTTCGCGCTGAAGCTGTTCCGACATTACCTCATCGGGGAATGATTTATAATCTTCATGAATCATAAGAGCTTGATCTATATCTTATCCTAGTAATACTTAACTTGCATAAATGAATGTGGATGTAATTATCCCTATACTATGACATTGAGATCACTTAAACCACAACAAAGGGGCACGTGGTGGATGATGCCTTAAGTAGAAAGTCACAAAATGTAGTTTAAGAATCCATTGATACTTGGATGGAAAATGAGGTGTTTTTTTCTTTATATCTAGATGATAGAGTGGATTATAGTAGAGGATGTCTATTTTAGATGATATTGTAGTCTTCTTTAATTTGGAAGGTGGTGGAGTCTTAGAGGGGAGACTTAGAGACTAAAGTGATGTGAGATTAACCTGCCTTGGGGGATGCTCTTGAGGGATGGTTGGAGGAAAGTCAGAATCAGATATTGTTCAATGGGAATATGATTTTTCTAGTGAAAATGTGTGAGGGAGTACTCCATTATTTCAATATATCACCCCTGGTGGTGCATCCATGAGTATCTGAGATGTACTGAGTCTTGAGGGAATAATTTGTTGGGACTGAGGTGAAGTGGGATGTGGAGGATTTTTTTGTCAAGGTTCCTAGTGTGTAGGTAGCTGAAGGATGAGCACCATGTTCTTGATGGTTTGTTGGAGCACTTAAGAATCCCCAAGTGGAAGTGGGATGATATATTGAGGGATTTCGTCATAGGATTTCCTAGGAATTAGGGAGGATGTGATGCTCTTTGGGTAGTAGTGGACCAATTGATAAAGTCATCTCACTTCCTAGAAATCAAGGAGTCGAGCGCAGCAAATGCCTTTGCAAAGAGGTATGTGGATGAGGTGGTGTGACTATATAGAGTTCTAGGATCTATTATCACATATCAGGATACACATTTTATATCACGAGTCTGGAGGCTATTTTCTCATGCCTTTGGACTCAAGTTATGCCTTAGCACTAAATTCCACCCTCATAAGGATGGAAAATATGAAGGGACTATCCATACATTGGAGGGAATGTGATAGGAATGCGTTCTAGTCATTAGTGGGTCTTGGGTGTGACATTTTCTCTTTTAAGTGTTTAATTATAATAATATCTATCACTCTTCAATTGGAATGAATCCATTTTATGTTCTATATGGGAGTTCATTTTGTTCAACCTTGTGATGAACCGAATTTGGGGATGTAGCTATTCTTGGACCAAACGTGGTGTAGATTACAACATAGAATTTGTATCTTGTTCATGAGAGTTTGAAGGTCAAGCATGACCATTAAAAGATGTATGTCAATCATAGGAAGAGGCATATGGATTTCATTGTTGGAGAACATGTTTTCTTGATGGTTTCCCCTTAGCATGGGTATTTGAGGTTTGGTAGAGGGATAATTCTTTATTCTAAGTTCATAAGGACTTCTTAGGTGTTGGAATGAATGGGAAAGGTGGAATACCATCTGGCGTTGTTGAGTCAATAAGGTGTTCCTTATGAATTTTCAATTCCTTCATACTTGGGTGATATTGTTAAGTCAATAAGGTTTCTTTATGACTTTACCATTCCTTCTTGTTTTGAAAATCAAAAACACCTTATCTCAAGGAAAATCCCTTTTTACCCCTTGTTTTACTTCTATAAGGAAAATTTTCTTCTCTAAGGAAATTTATCTTTATCATGTTTTCATTGCTCATATCATAATTTTTCTAAGTATGAAATTCAGTTTGAAACCAAAACCTCAGAATCCGAAAAATACTTAGATATGAAGCATTCTATTTTAGAATATAAATTCTCTGAATTCTGAATCAGAATTCTGGTTATGAACTGTTCTGAGTTCTGAATCTAAATTCTGATTATGAATTCCGGATACGAACTCTTCTGAGTTCTGACTCCTAATTCTGATTATGAATTCTAGATATGAACTCTTCTGAGTTCTGATTCCAAATTATGATTATGAATTCTGGATACGAACTCTTCTGAGTTCTGACTCCGAATTCTGATTACGAATTCTGGTTACGAACTCTTCTGAGTTCTAACTCCAGATTCTAAATATGAATTCTGGTTACAGACTTTCTGTGTTCTGACTCTGAATTCTGAATACGAATTCTGGTTACAAACTTTTTGAGTTCTGACTACAAATTCTGAATACGAATTATGGATACGAACTTCTCTGAGTTCTGACTCTGAGTTCTCTGAGTACAGACTCCGAAATCCTATGAGTTCTGACTCCAAATTCTCATGAACTTTGACTCCAAACTTTGTGAGTTCTGGTTCTGAATTCTTATTAATCCATATTCCAAATTACCTTGAAATTCAGACTCTGGAATTCTATAAAATTCAGGTTCTGAATTCCTAGAAAACAGAATCTGAAAATCCTTGTATTATAGACCCCGAATTCAATTTTTGTTAGACTCCAAACATTCACTTGATTACATTTCAAATATTAGAATTTAGTCATTCTTACAATTTTTTTGTTATAAAATGATGTCGTGATTTCAGTTACTCACTATCCATTATTTGAGTGACACATGTACTTGTCCCTCTAAAATTCAAGGAAAGATATGATTGTTGGATGAGGGAGCCGACCGTTGAAGTCGTGATTATAAATAAGAGATCATTTGAAAGAGCTCACAACTTTTGGAACTTTTGGAATTTTTGAAGCTCAGGACTTTCAGAAGTGATTTCTAGAGAGAGAGGCTCTTATAAAATCTCAGGCTTCATGCAGAAAGTTTGAACGACTTGTTTAAACTTTGCTTTATATAGATTTTCTTAGTGAAAAGGTGTGATTTCCTTTAAATCAGACACTTCGGGTTGTGAAGTTAGAGGTGCCGATTTCCTTACAAGTCGAGGGCTTGTGGGGATAGCAAGACAGATACTGATCTTCAGATTGAGATCTTACCCTGGTTTGGGTAAGACAGATCTTTTAGAAAGTATAAATCATCAGACCTTTTATCCAGGGTTGTTGGATACCCTTCTCTTTGGGATTAAAGAGATACTACTTGTTACTTGTAGTATTTATATTTTGTTTTCTACTCTATTTTTAGTTGTTGAGGAAATTATAATCTTCTTATACATCCTTAGACTTGTACTCTGATTATATAGGATTCTATACGCTTTAAGGTAGAATCATAGTGATTGTAAACTTTTGTTATGTTTCATTTCCAGAATCAATTTTCTGGAATCAAGCAAGTTATTAGAGCTTATAGGTGTTGTTAATTTTGGTTATGAAAAATTTCCTTAGGGATTTTTTAATAGAATAAAATTCACCCCCTCTTGTATTTGAGCATCTAATTACTATATATTCTATCCTACAATTGGTATCAGAGGTTGGCTACCTCATATTCTGAACCAATCCAACATTTGGTATCAGAGCAGGTGACCTCTGAATTAATCTCACGATTAGATTCAGAAGATAATTTTTTCGGACTCGTATAGTTCATATTCATTTTTTCTTAGAGATACTCTTGTTCTATATTTTTCTTTCTTAGGGATATTTTCCTTATTTAAAAATTCTTTTTATATTAACAAGTTTTTATGGAAATAATTTTCTTTAAGATGTCAGGAATCAATGTCGGTTCTATAGAAAATATCAATCCAACTAGACCACCTATCTTTGATGGAAATGATTATGAATTATGGATAGATCTCATGAATACTTTCATTATCAATACTGGAGTAGATAATTTTTTTATGCTTACTGGAGGATATAAAATTTTTGAAAAAGAATTTAGTACCTTTACCAATCAATAAAAGCATGAATATCAACTGAATTATAAGGTACGCAATACTTTTCTTTGCTCCATGACTAGAAATATATATATCCAAATTTTATCTTGTGAAGTAGAAAATTTTATTTGGAAGAGACTTGAAGTTACTAACTATGAAACTTCCAAAGTAATTGAAACGAGAAGAGCCATGCTCAGAGTTAAATATCATGGTTTATGCTTTCCTTATGGAGAACCCATATGTAAGGTGCAACAAAGGTTTATAACAATTGTGAATAGATTATAGTCTATAGGAGAAAAAGTTTGGATGATGAGGATCTTGTAGATAAGATCATAGACATCATGCCAAATGAATGGAAATCCAAGATGACTTTTATTGATGAGAGTATAAAGGTTACTCAGATTTCCTTAGATGAACTGTTTGGAACCCTTCTTCAGCATGAGACTAGAATGAAGTGAGATTCTGACAACGTAAAGAAGAAGAAGAGAAACGACAGTGTTTCTTTTAATACAACTTCAAATCATATGAAAGATAAGACTTCTGAGAGAGTTACTAGATCCAAATATAAGAAAGTTATTATCCAATATGAATCTAGTGAAAGTGAATCCTCAGAAAATGAATTATCAAATCTTTCTCGAAGGATAAACAAGATATTAGGACATAGGAACTCTCAATCCAGATACAAGAGGAAACAATGGAAAGTCATGAAAGATTCAGAAGTTACATGTTATGAATGAAAAAGAGCTGGACACATAAGACCCGATTGTCCAATGATTAAGAGAAAAGAAAGAAAGGAAAAGTATTTTGAGAGAATCAAAAAGAAGTATTACAAGGCTAAATCTAAGAAAGTCTTGAAAGCTAATGACACCTGGAGTGCCAGTGGTGGTGACTCTTCAGATGAATATTCAGATTATGAATCTCCTGGACAGAAGAATCTTGGTCTAATAGCCAGACTACCTATTGAAAATCATTGCTTAATGGATAAGGTACACAATGATGAATCAATGACCAATGTTTCTTTAAATTCTAATGGTAGTAAATATTATAACTCTTCGGAAGAGGAAAATTCTTCTGATGAAGATAATACTTTACCATCCTATGAAGAAGTTTCTAGGTTTTCCAAACTCTTTGTGATTGAGAATTAAAAACTCATGAAAAAACCTGATCAGGAAAAATCTAGGAATACAATTATTACTAAGGAAATATTAGATCTTTCTAAAGATCTTGATAAGAAAAATGCTGATTTTGAAAGTATTTCAAAAAATCTTGAGGAAGTATGTTCTGAGAAGAATAAAATTTATAAAGATCTAGAAAATGTAATTTCTAAGAAAAATGTTTTGGAGCCTAGATGTAGTTCAAAATAAATTTTTTTTGAAGACAATAACTTGGTTATAAAACTCAAATCCGAAATATTTTCCTTGAGGAAGTGTTTGTCAAACTTTATCTTAGGTATGGAAAATTTTGATAAAATGTATTCACAAATCTGACCTCTAAGGAATAGTTCTGGTTTTGGTTATACTGGTTCTAAACTGATTTTTAGTAACAATTATTTTGTTCCTCAAAGTGCTCTATTCAGCACTAAGTGTCAGTGTGGTGGACATTGGGCAAAGAATTGTTCCTTAAAC
This sequence comes from Viscum album, assembly GCA_963277665.1. Lineage (NCBI taxonomy): Eukaryota > Viridiplantae > Streptophyta > Magnoliopsida > Santalales > Viscaceae > Viscum > Viscum album. Next base: position 2,024,718,747 of record OY728127.1, read on the forward strand.
AAAACCCAGTCTTTAGGATTTCATAATGACTATTTTTCTAAAAATATGTGGGTGCCTAAAATTTTTCTTTCTAAGAATTCCGGATCCAAGAAATTTTGGATTCTGAAAACCTAACTTTTTCTTATTTTCAGGAAAATAGAGAAGGTACCAATAGCAATACATGGTACATGGATAGTGGATGTTCCCGACATATGACTGGTAACAGAAACTATTTTGAAAAGATTATCAAGATGAAAGGAGGAAAAGTAACTTTCAGAGATAATGCTCAGGGAGAAATTATTGGATTAGGTAATATCATTATTCTTGGAAAAACTTTGATTTCAAATGTTTTATTTGTTAAGGGTCTTAAACACAACCTCATTAGCATAAGTCAGTTATGTGATGAAGGTTACCTCGTGAATTTTAGGAATGAAAAGTGCTTAGTACACAATTCCAAGGAAGAGTTTATTCTTTCTGCCCATAGGTAATAGAATGTTTACATATTAAACTTAGAAGACCATAGGATCCAAGATCTACCTTTCCTTAGTGCAATGGAAGATAATTCTTGGTTATGGAATAGAAGGTTAGGACACTGTAACCTTAGGAACTTATGCACAATTTCTAAGAAAATATTAGTTAAGGATTTACTGGAGCTTAGATTTGATTCTTCAAAAGTTTGTGACCCTTGTAAATGTGGCAAGAAACATAAATCAAGTTTTAAATCAGTCGGTGAAGTCACAACTACCGATGCATTATAGTCAGTGCATATGGATCTCTTTGGTCCTACACAAACTGGAAGCATTGGGGGAAAGTATTATATATTTGTCTTGGTTGATGATTACACTAGATTTACATGGGTCTACTTTCTAGCAAAGAAGTCTAATGCTTTTTCATATTTCAAAAGTTGTAGAGACCAAGTTAAAAATGAGGAAAACCTTCCTTTGATAACTATTCATCGTGATCATGGAGGAGAATTTCAAAATTCTGATTTTGAAACTTTTTGTTGTAGAAAAGGCATTACTCATAACTTCTCAGCACCCAGAACACCTCAACAAAATAGGGTTGTTGAAAGAAAAAATATAATTCTTCAAGAGATAACTAGAACCATGTTGAGTGAGTATTCTGTAGCCAAACATTTTTGGTCTAAAGCTATAAGTACTTATTGTTATACTATAAATCGAGTTTTGATTAAACCTTTTCTTAATAAAACTCCTTATGAGTTATGGAATGGTAGAAAACCTAGACTTTCCTACATTAAGGTTTTTGGTTGCAAGGTATTAATTCGGAATACTAATGATAATCTTCATAAATTTTCCCCTAAATCTGATGAAGGAATTTTATTAGGCTACTCCACAACTTCTAAGGCGTATAGAGTTTTCAATAAAAACACTTGTACTGTTGAAGAGACAGTACATATAAAATTTGATGAAACTAATCCTTTTGTTTTTAAACAACTCCAACCTACATCCTTAGATGTGTTTTCAAAAACTGATTATAAACCCTTGATAGAAGATCCTTCTGAAAAGGAAAATTTCCAAGAAGATACTTCTGAAACATTTACCCCAGAAGATTTCCTACCCTATGTTGATGAATAGGTTTTACAAAACCCAAATCAGTTGTTTCTAAAGAATCATCCTAGTGATAGCATCATTGGTGATGTGAATCAACCTGTAAGGACTAGAAGTTCCGTAAGGAATGAATTAGAAAATCAAGAATTCCTTTCCCAATTAGAACCAAAAAGCACTAATGAAGCTTTAGGTGATGATGATTGGATTAAAGTCATGCAAGATGAACTAAATGAATTCAGAAGAAATAAAGTCTGGACCTTGGATGAAAGACCCAATGAAACCTCTGTAATTGGAGTAAAATGGGTCTTTAGAAATAAGTGTGATGAAAATGGAATCATTGTATAAAATAAAGCTAGATTGGTTTCTAAAGGATATAATCAACAAGAAGGAATATACTATAAAGAAACCTATGCTCCAGTAGCTATACTTGAATCTATTTGTATTTTGCTTGCCTTTATAGTATTTTTCAATTTCAAACTTTTTCAAATGGATGTGAAATGTGCTTTTCTTAATGGTTATGTTCAAGGGGAAGTTTTTGTTGAACAACCTACTAGTTTTGAAGATACAAATCATCCTGATCATGTTTTTAGACTTACCAAATCTTTGTATGGCCTTAAACAAGATCCTTGATCTTGGTATGATAAACTTACAAGATTTTTTCTTTAAAATAATTATGTTAAAGGAAATGCAGATCCAACCCTTTTTATAAATAAAGATAATAAAAATGTTTTGATTGTTCAAATTTATGTTTATGACATTATATTTGGTTCAACTCAACAATACTTAACTGATTTCTAATGAAATATGAGTTTGAAATGAGTATGATGGGTGAGTTAACATTTTTCTTGGTTTTCAAATTTCTCAAAAACCAGAAGGAATCTATATATCCCAACATAAGTATATTAAATATCTTCTTAAAAAGTATGGATATGAAAATACCAAAAGTATAAGTACTCCCATTGGTACCTCAAACACACTTGATCTTTAGGAAGCTAGGAAACCAGGAGACCAAACATCTCTTAGAGGTATGATAGGAAGTTTAATTTACTTGACTGCTAGTCGTCCAAACTTAATGTTTTTAGTATGATTATGTGCAAGATATCAATCCATTCCTAAGGAGTCTCACTTAAAGGAAGCGAAAATAATTTTTTGCTACTTAAAGAAAACCATGGATTTAGGACTCTTTTATACTTCTGGAAATGATATTGTTCTAAAAAGTTTTTCAGATGCAGAATTTGGTGGATGTAGAATGGATAGAAAGAGTACATCCGGAACTTTTCATTTCTTAAAAGATTTATTAGTTTCTTGGTCATGAAAGAAGAAATACTTAGTAGAACTTTCCACTGGTAAAGCTGAATATGTAGCAGCTGGAAGTTGTTGTGCTGAAGTGTTATGGATGAAACACACACTCACATACTATGGTATGAGTTTTACCAAAACAATTTTTTTTTGATAATACTAGTTCCATTTACCTTAGTAAAATCCCTTTACATCACTCTTATGCAAAGAACATAGATATTAGGAATCACATTCTTAGGGATCACACATAAAAAGGAGATATCATTCTTCAATTTTTTGGAACACAAGATGAACTTGCTGATATTTTTACAAAATATTTACCCTCTGATAGATTTGAATACATTATACAGAAGTTAGGAATAATAACTATAAGGTAATCTTCCCTGTTAAATTCTTGTGGAATCAACCTCCTTAAAGTAATAAACTCCGTTTCATAGGGGGAGTATACTTTCATTAAGTTTTTCATATTTTTCGTAATGAAATTTTTTATATTTTTCGTAATTAAATTTTTCATATTTTTTGTAATGAAGTTTTTCATATTTTTTGTAATTAAATTTTTCATATTTTTAATAATAAAGTTTTTCATATTTTTTGTAATGAAAATTTTCATATTTTTCATAATGAAGTTTTTCATATTTTTCATAATGAAGTTTTTCATATTTTTCATAATGAAGTTTTTCATGTTTTTCATAATGAAGTTTTTCATGTCTTTCGTAATGGTTTTTTTTATTTTTCCTAATGAAGTTTTTCATATTTTTTCATAATGAAGTTTTTCCTATTTTTCGTAATGAAGTTTTTCAAGTTTTCCGTATTGTAGTTTTTCAAGTTTTTCATAATGAAAATTGTCGTACTTGAAATTTTCATAATGAAGATTTTCGTACTCGAAATTATCATAATGAAAATTTTCATATTTGAAATTTTCGTAATGGAAATTTGTGTAATGGAGGTTTTTGTAGTTGTTTTTTTATAAATCCCTTCAAGAATAATTTTCCTCAATATGAATAATTCTCCTGACACTCCGAAAGGTATGATTCTTTCTTGAGTTTTCGTAATCACCTCTTACTTGCTGGTAGATTCTTTTGTTTTGAAAATTTCTCGGATTCTAGTTTTCTTAAATAAAAATTTTTTCCTTTAAAAACATCAAAAGATCAGATCCTACCAAATTTTCCTTACGACTATCATTTCAACCGTCAGATCAGATCTGAATAATTCTCAGCCATTATATTGAATTAGTAAGATGAACTATCACTTCAACACCTATAAAAGGGGACCCCTGATAGTTTTCGCACATTGGTTTTCAAATCTTATTCATGTCGAAGTTCAGTCCCTCTACAAAATACCATTCCAAACTTTTTAGAAGTGCTCAATTCCGAATGTCTGGTGAAGTACCTTCTCAAGAAATGTCTTCTGTCAAGCCGATTTCAGAGTAGAAAATTTATAGGGAGAGGTTAGTGCATCCAAACTTCTTCAACAAGTATGACTCCATTATCTCCAAGAACATCAAGCTTAATGGATGGGAGAGTGTATCCATATCAATGATAAGAGCTCAGGATGTTGTGTATCCAGATCTACTCAAAGAATTTTATGAATCAGTTTGTTTTTTCAAGGAAGATGGCAGAGAAAAATTTTCCTACAAGAGTTATGGAAAAAAATATGCACTTTTATACACCAAGGCTGCTAGCTTGGTAGGGTTATCTTATGAAGTAGAGGCAAGATTTTATTCCCACAAGCTACCAGATGTTCAAGAGAGTGTTGTAAAAGTGAAGGCTATGCAATGTTTTGGACTTACAGATGTCAAGACCAAAAAAATTGCTCACTTGTCTACCAAAAATCAGATCCTAGAGTTACGGGTTCAGGGTCTTATCATACCTAGAAAAGTTTACACGGACACTCTTAAGAAAAGTGATATGTATATCTTAGATTTTTTTGGTAAATCTAAGGAAAATCAATCTGATGAAACATATTCTCATTACGATAGAGAATATCAAGAATGGGAATCTGAGAACACAGATAATCATGTATCCCGCCCTACTCTCTAAATTGAAAGTTTGGTGCCTTGAATCTTTAAAGATCCCTTGAAGTTCCAAGCTGAGGAATTTCAAAGTAATGCTAATCAGTGATGATACCCTCAAGATGATGAAATTTTGTTTCTCTAAGGAGTCAGGTGAGTTTTATGATCTACTAGAGGATGAAGCAGAATTCATTCCGAAGAATGCATAAGAGGCTGAACCATCAAAGAAAGAAGGAAAGAAGTGGAAATTAAAGGAAGTGGAAGAAATAGAGAAAAACCATATGTCTAAAGAAACCTAATCCCCACCTACAAAGCCTAAGAAACAGAAAGCATATCCAGCTGAGGTAGTAGCCAAATAGAGGGAGGATAAAAAGAATCAAAAAAGGAAGGGGAGCCACAATTTAGCCTTGACCCCGTAGAGGCCAAATCATTGAAAGAGAAATCTGCTGATGAGATTGAGAAGCAAGCCAAGGAAAAGAATCTTAAGAAGAAGATGTCTGAGGCAGATATTGTCCAATCTCTTTTGAAGGCTACTGAAGTAGCATCCGATAACATTCCCGTACCAAAAACCTTCTTAGTAGAACAATTACCTGAATCTCCCGGAAAGAAGTTCATGTCTCCAAAAAAATCCAAAGAGAACGATGTTGAAAAGGAGGTTGTGGAATAAGTACAAGAATATGAAAGCACTAAAGATATATATGATCTGATAAATCAAGTAGAAGAATTTCATGAGAAGAGATGTGTTTCCATAAAATTATCAATCCGAACTTCTCAAGTCGGATCTTCAAGACTTTCTACTTTTGGGGTTGATGAAAAAGTTACAGAGGAAGTGAACAAGTTATCCGAGGAAGAGAGTCATAATCATGAATTTATTCATCCTAAATATATTGAGGCTGGAGTTGAGAAGGAAAAATTTGTTGAAGATAAGATTGTAAAATTGTCTGAAAGTGAGCATGAGTCTCCAGATGGGGAAACTATTCTGAAAAATAACAATGGGAAACAAGTGGTTGTTGACACCCCAACCAAAGTAATTCTAAGAAAGAAGGAAGTTGGTGTATCTTCTAAGAGGAATCTGGTTGAGCTAGAGGAAGAACCATCACCAAGTAAAGTGTCAGATTCAGAGTCATCAGCTCTATGACATGATTTTGTCATTCAGTATTTAAAGAAGCTAGTGGACACCATTCCGATCTTTCCAACAATTGAATCTAGATTCCAGATGCTTCAGCATAGCATGAATTAGAAATCAGACTCTGTATCCATGGTGTTGGATAGGTGTGTTAAGGTTGAGTCTGAACACAAGAATTTACTTATCAACTATGGAGACCACAAAAAATCTTGCAAGAAAATGACCAGATGGTCGAAGAAGATCGTTGAATATTTGAGAGAGCTTGATCAATTTTAAGAAGATGTCAATGAAGCTTTTGATACTGAAGACACCAAAATCAAGGATCTTACAAATATATTTAAGGAAAAGCTAAATCTTGAACACAATTCTCAGATTCAAGATGTCAAAGATCTGAATGAGAAGTTGGATTATGTTTTCCAAAGCTAGAAAACAGAAAGGGATATCCAGATCAAGATTGAAGAAAAGATAGAGAAGCAAGATGACTTGCTGAAGGTTCAGGAAGAGGCTCTGAATGATCAAGATGATAGGATCAAGGCCTTAGAGAAGAAAGAAAAGGAGGATCACAAAGAGCTAAAGAAGCTGAAAACCATCGTAAAGAAGCTGATACCCAAGTAAATAGAACCAAAATAGATCCAAATCCGATCTTTTGTTGTATCTATTTTTCCCTATACAAATCCTTCCAATCTTAATGAAATTGTGGTTGCTTGTTTTTTCCTGAATTTTTGTACTAATGTTTCAGGTTTCATATTTTTTTACATTCCCTCAAACTCTTTTTGAAAATCACAAAGGGGGAGAAGGAAAAATAATTCTAAGTAAAAGAAGAAATATCCCTAAGTAAGGGGGAGTTTATCAAAGGGGAATTCTCATTACGAAGATTTTCACATTCAAATGAAAAATCTAATTCTAGAAATCTAGAATACGATCCTTAGAGTTCCAAAGCCTAAGGGGGAGTTAGTCGTATTCATCAATGTTCATATATAAAGGGAGAAAATTTGTATTTTCAATGTCTAGAAATGTTTTCTAAGTCCTTATATTCTTTTTCATAAGGACGTTTGTGCTTTCCAGAAAGGGGTAGATTGTTGAGTAAATAAGGTTTTCCTTATGAATTTTACATTCCTTTATAATTGGGGGAGATTATTAAGTCAATAAGGCTTCCTTATGACTTTACCATTCATTCTTGTTTCAAAAATCACAAACACCTTATCTCAAGGAAAATCCCTTTTTACCCCTTGTTTTACTTCTTTAAGGAAAATTTTTTTGTCCAAGGAATTTTATCCTTATCATGTTTTCATTGCTCATATCATAATTTTTCTAAGTATGAAATTCAGTTTGAAACCAAAAACTCAGAATCATATAAATACATAGATATGAAGCATTCTGTTCTAGAATCTGAATTCTCCGAATTCTGAATTAGAATTCTGGTTACGAACTCTTCTGAGTTCTGACTCTGAAATCTGATTATGAATTATGGATACAAACTATTCTGAGTTCTGACTCCGAATTCTGATTACGAATTCCAAATATGAACTCTTCTGAGTTCTGACTCCAAATTCTGATTACGAATTTTGGATACAAACTCTTCTGAGTTTTGACTTTGAATTCTGATTAGGAATTCTAGTTACGAACTCTTCTGAGTTCTGACTCCGAATTCTGAATACGAATTCTGGTTACGAACTTTCTGAGTTCTGAATCTGAATTATGAATATGAATTTTGGTTACAAAATTTCTGAGTTCTCACTCCAAATTCTGAATAAGAATTCTGGATATGAAATTTTATGAGTTCTGACTCCATGTTCTCAGAATACATACTTCGAACTCCTATGAGTTCTGACTCCAAATTATCATGAACTCTGACAGTGGACTTTGTGAGTTCTAGTTCTGAATTCTTATGAATCTAGATTCTGAATTCCCTTGAAATTCAGACTCCAGAATTCTATAAAATTCAGGTTCCTAATTCCTAGAAAACAGATTCCGAATATCCTTGTATTATAGACTCCGAATTCAATTTTTGTTAGACTCCAAACTTTCACTTGCTTACATTCCGAATATAAAAATTTAGTCATTCTTACACTTATTTTGTTATAAAAAGATTTCGTGCTTTCCGTTACTCACTAACCATTGTTTGAGTGACACGTATACAAGTCCCTCTGAAATTCAAGGAAAAATATGACTATTAGAGGAGGGAGCCGACTACTGAAGTCGTGCCTATAAATAGGAGCTCATTTAAAAGAGCACACAACTTTTGGAACTTTTGGAATTTTTGAAGCTCAGAACTTTAAAAAGTGATTTCTAGAGAGATAATCTCTTATAAACTCTCAGGATTCATGTAGAAAGTTTGAACGACTTGTTCAAACTTTGCTTCTTGTAGATTTGCTTAGTGCAGATGTGCGATTTCCTTGAAATCAGAGACTTCGGGTTGTGAAGTCAGAGGTTCTGATTTCCTTACAAATTGAGGGCTTTCAGGGATAACAAGATAGATACCGATCTTCGGATTGATGGATTACTCTAGTTTGGGTAAGATAGACTTTCTTGAAAGTATAAATCAAGGGACCTTTTATCCAGGGTTGTTGGATACCCTTCTCTTTGGGATAAAAGAGATACTTCTTGTTACTTGTAGTATTTATATTTTGTTTTTCCACTATATTTTTAGTTTATTAGGAAAGTATAATCTTCATATACTTCCTTAGACTTGTACTCTGATTATATAGAATTCTATATGATTTAATGTAGAAACTTAGTGATTGTAAACTTTTGTTATGTTTCATTTCCGGAATCACTTTTCTGGAATCAAGCAAGTTATTAGAGCTTAGAGGTGTTGTGAATTTTGGTTATGCAAAATTTCCTTAGGGATTTTTTAAAGAATACAATTCACCCCCACCCCTCTTGTATTTGAGCTTCTCATTACTAAATATTTGATCCTACATGCATTGCCACCATAGTTGGAGAGGATCAATGACGTCTCCCACGTCTCTAAGCTCTCTCAGTATCTACACGATGACTCTCACTTCATTGACTTGGGAGATTTTGATATCATGGACTGCCCAACCTCCATTGAGTGACTAGTATGAATCAATGTTCATTATATGAAGGTAATTCGAGAATAGAACATTCCATTGGCTTAAGTATTATGGAGGCATGGAGGGCTCGATGAAAGTATATTGGAGTGGGACACACAAATTCCTTCCCTATACCTAGAACTTTTCTTTGTTTTGTTTCTATGTTTTACTTTTGTGCTTGCATTTATGATGAAATGTATGACCTCATTTACTATAGTATTTTTGTTTTTTCCTTGTTCTCAAAATTTGTGTGAAAAATCCCAACATGTGGAGAGGGGAGGACCTAATCTCTAATTGAGATGCACTAATTTGAATGAAATTAAACCAGTGCATGTGAGTCAGTGCAACCAAAAATAGATGGTATCTTGAAATTGAGGAAGGATCTCCCTAATCCATGTGTTTTTACATTGTTACCTTTGATGTTTGTGTTGTTTTTTGGGAAGTGGGGCCTCCTTTTTTTAATTATGTTTTGGAGATTGATGACAAGGATGTTTCCTCGGATGTTAAGGTTTTCACTCTAGCTATTGAACAACACATGGTTGCTCAATCCATTAGCGGTATCTTAGGGTGTGGTTGTTTGGACCCCTCCATATTATGGGATAGTTTTTATTTATCAAGGGATATAATAGTTTTAGTGGTATATGATTTAATGACCAGAATTTCCCCAACCCATTTCCGTGTGAAAATCCACTGTTTCGGGTGTTCTGGGAGTTCATAATAGCCCATTCAAAGAGTTTTCCTAATTTCCAATTTTTCCATAGGTGTGTTTGGTGTGTCGACATCGGAAAGTTCAGGGAATCAACATTATTGGGTAGGGCATCGATAGATCAACATTGGTAGGTCATGTTAGTAGCTCAGCGTCAATAGGTCGACTCACTATCATTGTAGTGGTAGGTCACATCGGTAGATCAGAATCCATAGGTCATGTTGGTAGCTTAGTTTTGGTAAGTGGAATCGATGGATCAGCATCAGCAAGTCTCATCAGTAGATCAGTCATCAGTGGTTCAGGGTTGGTGACTCACCTATCAGTGACACATTTATAGTTTTTCCAGTTTTTCCAGCTTTTTTAATTTTATCCCTCTTATATATTTTTTTACATAAACTTATTTTGAAGCCCAATTGGGGTATTTTTAATGTTATTTCCATTAATATTAAGTTTATCATAAATATTATATCATTCTAGGTGATTTTAGATAATCAAACCCCATAATCTAGATCATGTTCCCACATTAATGGATTTTGAAACCGTTCTTATTTCAAAAAATGATATTTCACTTCAAAGTTGGTATCTTCACTTCCTAGTGTGTTTTCATTCCATATTGGTGTGCTTAAAGTGTTCCTATCTAAAAGATTCAGGGGGATATTCTAGATCCCCCCGTCCTACCCAGTTTTCTTGGAGTTCTTTCCTACTACTCGTGCAATCCCCTATTCTTCGCACAAAGAGAAGATTTGGTTGCCTATGGTTTCATGTTGATATTTCTTCTGCATCTCTTTGGTTGTGTAAAATGATGGGTGGGTGTACTAATGATTTTTTTTGAAGAAATGATGATTAATAATCTTAAAAAAAGAAATAAATAATAAGGGAATTGGATCAAAATATAATTGTTTCAATGAAATAACGGGATGGGTGTGGTTATATGTTGATATCATGTTTTTCATTTATTCTTTTATGGTTTAAATGGTTGTATGCCTTAGTAAAATCATGTTTGTTGGTGGGAATTTCTTGCACACTTGTGATGTCATGCTTTTTCACGATTCTTGATAAATTGTTGAAACAAGAAATCTGCCTAATCATGTATATGCGGATAATTTTAATGGATTCCCTATGACCAAACCTATTGTTTGATCACCCTGATTATTTTAATGTGGAATTAAATAACCCCTCTTTATATACCTGGATATTCTTGGCTAATTGGTGTGGTTGCGTGTTGTGTTTAATTGGTTCTATGAGAAGGGGGATGGTATTTGTGTGTAGTCGGGATGTGGTTTAAATGCTAATTGTTGTTGGATTTTTGTATGGGGTTATATAGGAGGTGTGTGGGTATCATAATTTGAGGGACCAATTGATTTTTGAATGGATGGACTTGATTGAAGTGGGATAGACATTTTTTGCGTCATGGCCGTCAAACAATGTTGGGAAGTTGGACTTCCATGTCATTAGGAACTTTTTATGCAGTGGGACTGCATCCGGGATTTGACTGGGGTAGCAGGGATGGAGGTTTGTGTAGTTTCATGACTTTATTTAAATGGCTGCTACAGGTGTGGTGTTTTTGTAAAAAGTGGTTTCCATGTTTGGTTGCAAGAGTGTTATTGTGTAGTATAACTTTGAATAATGATAGTTGGTAGTGGTTGAGAGGGCGTGTATAGAGAAGGGGTGAGTTTGAGAATTGGTATTGCATGTTGGATATTCATGGTTGTTTTTTTGAATGGTTGTTAAAATGGAAATTATTTTCCTTTTTACAACTTCCCTTGTTCAATTTTGGTCTTGGTATTTTCCCTAGGTAGTGTTGGAATAAATTAAAGTTAACCCCTTAACTAATGAATGGAAAGTTGTTAAATGAAAAATGGGTTTGGATTATTCTTTTGTAGTGGATATTTGTGTGGTTGTGTATATAGGGGTAGAAAAAAAGGTAGATTATGTGGTATGGATGTTTCTTTTGGGGCTCGTAGGTTGGGCCAAGTTTTTTTTACTTATATGTATAAATTTTAGTTCCTTTTATTTCTATAAGCACCCCACCATTATTGAGAACCATGTTCCGAACATCCCCATTCTATGGGATATGGTGCCTTTCCCAACATCTCGGTGGGAGGATGGATGACCAGTTATTAACTTTCATCCTCTCACCCTCATCTGGGTTCTTACCGCTCAAGCGTATCCGACCCGACTATAATGGATTGTGTATTACCATAGTACAAGATGCTTCGAATAAGTTTGTTGTGGATGAGGGGTCTAGGTGTTTACAGGATAGGATTGTTTTCCCAAGTATATTTTGGACGAGGAACTAGTTTCTTCATGTGATTGGTGTGGTAGTTGAGACCCAAGTGTCTGCTGGTGGGGATTTTATGTGGATTGGGGCCCAGGTTTGTGTAGATGGGTTGTGGAAGTGGGAATTCATTTTGCAAGTGTGGTAGCATCAAGATATTCACCATTAGGAATGAATGGTTAACCAATGGTAAAGTGGTATAGGGAACCCAAATATTGATGTTCTTAGACTATTATGTTACTTGACTTGAGTTATTTGGTGTGTGTGCCTTGATGAAGCTGGATTGGTTAGTATTCCTTGGTAGGTTCATTGAGGTTCTATTGTTTTCTCATAGGGGCACTAATATGCTCCCCCAATTTTGTATGGTTAGATTTGATTTTACTACTGAGTATATTTGAATAGTCACCCTACATTATAAAAAAAATCAGGTTTCCTAGAGGATATTGAGGACCATGATGGACTATTCTAGCTCGGCTATCTAGATAGTTGTTGTTTTTCTGCTTAGTCTATTTCTTTTGGTACTTTATGTAGTACATTGGTTGTACTTTTTTGTAGTTTATTTTTAAATAATTTAGGGGTTGGATCTTGGTTTCCTTTCTACATATCTTAGTGTTTTTTTGGATATTACTATTTTATCAACCGATTATGTTTTCATTAAAATGGGTAAATACTTCCACTTTGTGTGAGATTATACACCCTTGGTGCTAGTTTCCTCTATAAGGCCTATTGAAGGTGGGACTCAGGGGTCATTATCTCTCAATCATATTGAAGAAGAATGTGTGTGGAACATTGCTTTACCTTCCCTCGTCATGAAGAAGGCTAGTCATGACATCTACCCTACTAATATCAATATTTGGATACATCCTATATACCATATTGTTTTTAATCATGGGATACAACCCATGTATCATCTCGTTTTCATTATTGGGCTATATCATGTAGACCCACTTGTTTTTTTGGCTTGGGATACAACACATGTACCATCATTTTTTGGGAATGGGCTAAAATATTATGCCATATTGTTTTCATGATTGGGGTATTACTTGTGTACAGTATTAATTTAAGACTAGGGATAGACCCATACACACTCTTTTTTTCAGGTATGGTCTATAATCTTTGTACCCTCTTGTTTTCAGGATTCCTCTACAACCCTTGTACCCACATGTTTTCTGGCCTGGGATAAAACCTGTGTAACCTTTGTTCTCATATATAATTTATCATCACCTAATTAATTATAGAGAGATATAGGCCTAATCTGTCACATAATGAAATCATACATATGGGTTCCATATGATAATAAATCACTCATCACAATATAATAAAAAAAGTATATGGGTTTCATAAACATCATATCATGACCTATGAATAGAAATGGGTATCAAAATTATTGAACCATATCAAAAAATGTGAAGAAGTTATAGTTTTCATAATAATATCATATTATATTATCCCATGAATGGAAGCTGGATTCATAATCATTTTATCATGGTATAACCCGTGGTAGATAAACATATTTCCTAAACAAATTTTCATCATAAAAATAAAGCTATCAAGGAATGAATGAAAATTATGAACTTGGATAATATCACCAATAAAGAAAAAAATATATCAAATGATGACATAAAATATGGAAAAAATTGAATAATCTTTTTGAAACATTTTTTGAGGAAAATTTACTTTTCACTTATAAAAATTCTTTTAAAAGCATAAAACATTTTGAAAACATTTTCCAATAAAAATAACTTTGAAAACATATAATGTAATATTTGAAAACAATTTTGAAAAATATTAATAAAAAAATAATTTTTTAAATACATTTAATTGAAAATGATTTAAATTATCATTTAATTTTTTTAAAAAAATTATAAGACAACATTTTTTTGAATGAACACATATTTCCAACAAAGGAGAGAGATAAAGTTTGATTCCCTTAATAAAATTTTCATAAAATTTTATATGTTACAAATAGTATATAAATAGTAAAATTAATTTCATATATCATGAATAATAATACGTTAAAAATGATATTATTAATCATGAAAGATTGATCAAAATATTATATCAATGGGAGCATAATAAAAAATATTCATGGTAAATGAAGATATTTCACCAATAAACTATTATGACTATGGATACATTGAATCCTAATACCCATGAGTGAATAATATTAGATGGAGATTAAAATATTCTGAAAATAATTATGTTCATTATAGAACAATTCAATGATCCAATATATACACATCATAAAATAATATTGTTGCATATCATAATATTCATTTCAAAGAAGGAAAATTGATAGAATATTCCTATACCGACATGGTAACATTTGAACTATATACCCCATGAAAGATATATCCTAAAATGTATATGAAAATTTAAAAATTTCTTATTATAATAATCAATTAATAAATAATTGGGGATTATACACACCACATAAAAGAAATAAGTGGTGAACATGGATTTTGATTAACAAAAAATAATACTAAGACTAAAAATCCCTATACTACTTGAGTAACATTACCATAATAAGATCCATGAATTAATAACATTAATAGAATAATTAAATATCATTATATAAATGTAAATTGTGATTTAAAATTTTATTGGTTAGTATATACACCACACAACAATAATAAATGGTTAATATAGAATATATCTGAAAAAATAAAAGTGAGACATGAAAACCCTTACCCCAAGTTAAAAAATTCTATGTACATGTTCTAACATCCTGTATAATGAATATAATATTATTATATGTATTAAAAACCTTATTTTTATATATCAAACAATATATTTTATTATAACACTATATTACCCTTTTATTAAAAATTCTATGTTAATGTTTTGTTTCAGGTAATAACTGCTTTGTTTTTCTTATAGGTTTTGATTTTTTATTTTTGTTTCTCATCCATTGAACATTATTTAATCAGTAATAGAATGTAAAAAATGACAAATATCATATATAGTAATTATATATAAATCAATAATAATATATAAATGATATAAATATGAAATAGAACATTTATATATGTGATAGGTTATACATACGAATGAACACATTTTTTCATTTTCTTGTTGTCTTTTGAATGAAATAAAAGTAATTCATATATATATATATATAAAATAAATATTTAATTATTCTATCTTATATTTCAAATATTATTATTAAAACCATTAATAATAAATCCAATGTAAGGGGTGAACGAATCACATCGCTTTGAGGAGGTAGTAGTCCTCATGTCCAAAAACAATGTTATCCTATTCCCAGAAAATGGAAATCATGAAGGTATGTATTATTTAAAAATTAAAGAACAATAGGAACATAATAAATATTATATATATCCTATAAAAATAGTAATTCCATCATTATTACTAACATTAATATGGGTAATGGAAAAAATAGAGACTTTAGTTCACTAGAAGGTAGTCCACAATACACATGAACAAAGATTGTGTATCCCATTTGATGGAATCATGTGAGGTTATACATAGAACCCTTAACATAAAAAAAACTCATTATATAAATAATAGTTAGTATATTGTATAATCATTATATAATAATTAATTTATGGGTATAAAAAAGAATTAAATAAAAGTTCTCATTGAATAATGTTACCTATTCTTTGAGTAAACCCTTCTGGTCTTAATAAAACAAACACATTGGATTTATTTATTCAAAAATTTAGGTTTATGGGATGAGAAAAAGGATTTTGGGAGCTTATTTTTTAGGTGTTTTATGAGACAATTTGTTTGATTGTTGGGAATAAGTGAGGGTTGTGAGTTCCATTTTATAGTGGAGGAGGAGTGACGTTACTGTAAATAAAAAAAGGTAATCATTATTGACGGGCCTCCCTTACATAATGTGGATCCAATAATGATTTTTTTAAAATAGAGTAATATTTTCTAAATATGAAAAAAATGTCTCTTGGATGGGATTTTATGTCTGTTGGATACCTACTGTTAATAAGTGACAACAATTATCTTTTAATACCATAATCACTAAAATTACTTTTAATCTATTTCAGTAATATTTTTTCACAATAAAATGTTGATATTTCTTGAAATTATATAATATTATAATTACAAACATTTAATACTTTTTTTTCAAATTAAAGACATAGGTTTTTATAAAATTAATTTAAAATATATCCCATATATGAGACAAGAAAACATATTTTTAATGTTAAAATGATTAAAAGTATGAAATGATTTTTTATCCTATTCTATTTTAAAATTAATTATAATGACATAAATTGTATTAATATATTTATATGTTATATAAATATACTTTAAAACAATTTAAAATATAATTTAACTTTATAAATAATTGAGATAAAATGTAATTTAAAATTAAAATTTGTTGTTTTTCCGAATTCATCAAAAAATAAAACGTCCCAAAAATGTCCAAAAAATGTACCAAAAGTAATTTATTATATTATTCTCTTCGAAAATAAGTTTTTTTAAATAGTTATTATAAAATTAAAAAAAATATTTTTAAAAATTTTATTCCATTAAAAGGTGGTAAAACAACGTATTATAAAAATACATAGTTTTGAGTGTAAAATTGGATTTAATATTATCCCTTATTAATAAAACACATATAATGAATGTTAAATAGATTATTTAAAATATTAAAATAAAATATTAAATCAATATTTTTTTGTTTAATTTATTTTGATAAATAATTTCTGTACATATAAAAGTAGTTTTCATAGAAATGTAATATATTTATTTTCAAATAGTTATCACTTTCATTTATAACTAATTGATTACAAAATAATTCATTTTATATTCAAATGTAACCCATTTTTTCAAAATATAGTTATTTTTAGGAAAACATTTGACTCCAAGGGATATATGGTAACTATAATAATATTTTATTACTAATATTAATTGTTTATTTTAGTTTGGTAGAACTTTTCCATTTGATGTTACACAAGTTGTCGAAAGAAATAGGAATTATGGGTAACACATGAAAACATAGTTTTTTATATACTAAAATCTAATATAATAGTTTCATATAGGACAATCATAACATGATATTTCATATAATTAATGAATTACTTTGTTTATCATGCATAGAATTTCCCCAATGAAATTTACTTTATTTCAAAAAAAATATAATCTTGAGGTGTAACAAATATGGAATTAATTGGGCTGGGTCATTATATTGGTACCATGTAATGGATAATGGCATGGTTCCACTATAAATTTACTAATATGCACCACTTGATGAATCTGGGAATGGGTCCACAATTTTTAAATTGGAATCCCCTATGGAATTAGTGTGTGTGTCCTTTACCAATTGAGTGGACCTCCTCTTGGACGCACTATGGTGTGGGTCATCTTCCCCCCACATTGTACCCCAAATTGGATAGTGTGTAGGTCCTTATTACTCTAATTCATACCCAATATGGAATTAGGGTGTGGGTCATATACCTAATGAGTGGTCCCCCTAGCACACTAGGGTGATGGTCCTCTCCCCACCATTTTGTACCCCCCATATTGGATAGGGCACATGTCCTCCTGACTGTAATTGTAACTTCCCTAATGGATCAGGGTGTCTGTCCTATATCTACTGAGTGGTACCCACTATCTGATAAGTCAGGAGACCTCTTTATAATTAGGGGAACCTCCTAATAGATCATGGAACGTTTCCACTACTTGGAGATAACACACTCACGACTATGCAGCATAGTGGCAGGGAGTGGACTCTCATCACAATAAATCTGATGGAGATAAACAATTTATATTTGGAATAATTGAAGGTATTCATTTACTTTTGGATAAATTTTCTTGGGTTTCTATGTGATATGGAGACAACCTTCTCTCTCTCATGGGCTTCTTTTATTTGAACATATATATATATCATTATCCATGTTGTTCGGTTTTGTTACTCTATTTTTTTGGATTGAGATATATACTATCTATATAGGCCTATCGTGTCTCTTATATATCCCCCTCTATATTTTTGGGAATTCTACTAGGTATGTATATACTTACCCCTGTATGGGATTTTCCCGCATGTGTTATGTCTGAGGTAGATGATGGAGGGGCTAATTTATGTTATAGAGGATCATAGTGATACCATGTGAATTTGACCACATATGGTGGTTTAAGAATAGATATTTGGAGTCTCGAACTCTTAACATTTTCATTTAATGTCTTTTAAATCTGTAGATTCTATATGGTTGGATGGGTATTTTCTTCTATTTACTATTTATTTTACACTTTCATACTCTAAAACACTCTACGTTTTTCATATATTTTTAATATTATTACTATTGCATATTTTTATTATTATCTCTCTTCACTTATTATTTAAGATGGTTTGATTCATGCATAATAGTAAATTAATAAAAGTCATCCAATACTAGGTATGTCTTTTAACACTTGCCTCCAGCTCATAGCCTATGGAGGCGATCCTGGGGTAGTTGTGGAAAGATCCTTGTTGAGGTGGGTCATAAAAAATACCATCCAAATAACCCATTAATTATTTTTAAATTAGGTATTACCCTATAAGAGTGATAAATTGGCTCCTTGATATAATGATCCATGAATAAATATTAAAGTCCAATCTATAAATTATTTCATTTTTTATAATATTAAATTTTTATAACATGAATAATTACTTGAAATCTAGCCTCTAGTTAAATCACCTCCACACGACTTTACTAAAAGAAGGCCAAAACACCAGTATAATCTTTACTTAAGACTCAACCAAAAATTGAAACTCCGTGATTACATTTTTTATCACCAAAAGTGTTAAACATCGGCATTAAATTTTATCTAGTCTATATAATGAATTTTCCAAACCACCTTCTTAGAAGAATTTCCTATTTAAAAATTTCAAAGAGTTAAAATTTTATTTAGAAATTATTATCTTGAATATAATTTATTGTGTGTCATTATTGAATCCAATAGGAAATGTGAATGGTATATAAAACTATAGTATAAAATAATCAATTACATAATCCATTCAATAATATTTCATAGAGTTCTTATTCCACAAGAAAAATTTGAAGCAATTCTATAACAACAACTAAAAAGAGACTCTCTAGTTTATTATAGGGGAAGAAATTCAAAAAAACCATATGCAGTTTAAACATTTAAGGAAAGAAAAAATAATAATTCTAAATAACATTAAAATATTACTCTATAGTGTTTTGGTATGTTTTTAGTTATTAAAGATAGGATCCAAACATTATATTTCCTCCTCTAAAAAACACATTTTGATATATTTGAAACTATTTTCATAATAAAATCATCTATATAGATTCTTCAGTGGGATATCATCCTAAGAAGACTGTATTTAATAGTTTTAATTTTTTTATTATTAAATAAATTATTCAATATATATAAATATTAGGAACTACCATTACAAAAATATAAAAATAATTTAAAATTTATTGGTAAATCCATAATTGGTATCCCAATTATGACATCACCATGAATGATAAAAATTCATTCTTTAGTGATCATTATAAAAAATATTGAGATTAATTTCATAAATATATTCATGAATTAATTGAAATTTTAAAATTAGAAATTCCACATGAAAATAAGTTCTTGTAGAAATAACAATACAAAATTATCCTTCTAGATAATCATTTAACAATATTTAGGTAGCATCTTTTTTTAATGATGAAATCATCATTCACATGAATACATGATCTTCTATTTTTACACTATTAAAACTTCAAATGATCAATATATCTAGAATATTTCAATTTAATTTTGAATTTTCCATTAAATATTGATTATTAAAAATCACTAATATATGAATTCAATAATCGTTTCTTATGTAATTCTATTATTTTTCCTTAACTGATTACCCCATCCACACTAATTTATTTATATCATCTCTATGTTAAATAAAATTGAAATCTTATAAAAATACACATAAAAAATAACATAATACCAATAAAGTTCATCATGAGTAAATGTTAACAGATGATCACATGTATCTTTATGAATAAATTTATGAAATATTTCAGTAAATCAAAATAAAAATGTTCCAAATAGAGTATCATGAGTTTAAACATTCAGTGATAATAAAAATAGAATACTCATTTTCCCATATGTGACACTTGAGACCATTACTAAGAAGGTTTCTATGCTTCACCACAATGTAATAACACTTATGTGTCAAACCATGTGGGACCATTTCATGTTCATTATCTCCTATTCATGGTATTTATTAAATGTAATTATTTTATAACTATGATTTATTTGGGTCATTTCCAAGTTATTGACAAGGCTCCTGGGTTAAAAAAATACTATTTAAATATGAAATAATATTATCATATGTGGTTAATGTTGAATGACATGTTCACATGGTGGGATGAGCTACGTATCCCTTCAATAGGCATAAAAAATGTATTAAACAAACCTTATTATATGCCATTTTCAAACATCCATAATTGTATGTAGTATAATTCTAGGGATACCATGTTCAAAATATTCTCTTTGTTTTCATAGAATGTATTCAATCATGAAGATCAGATAAATATATAATAATCATAAAAATACATAAATAGTTTGATGATATAATTGAAGGGTTTTTTAAATTGATAAATATTATATAAAAAATAAATCAAAATATTTATGAAAATATAATGAAATAAAAATAGTGATGTATGATGTAATATTGTAACTTTTTTGTAGATGCAATGTTCTTTTATTCATGTACACAATTACCTTGTATTGGTTATACGTTGTTTGGGTTTTTGTTTTGGGTTATTTTGGGTGAACTTATTTTGATTTGAAATACCAAGGGGCTCTATATAGTTTAACACAACTCGAGAAATCCATTATATTTTTTTTAGTAAACTATGTGCCTTGTTCTAGAGGCACATGTGGTGCTGCATGATTGGTTCAAGCTTTTTTAAAATTGTGATCCCACCCTCCACAAACCCTAAACCCCAAAATAGTGGGGTTAAGCCTGATTATGGGAATTGTTTTTCAAACTATGTTATAGTTCGGAGAAACTATACACTCCCTAAATAGAGGGAAATGATTATGGGAAATGGTTTTGAAAACCATGTTCCCATATAAAATATATTGTTCATCCAGTATTTAATTACTCCTATATTTTTGGAAAGAAAATCATGAACCATGTGGTTTTAACACCAATTATCCCCCCACTCACCCCTAAACTAATTCTGCTGATTTAATAAGATCATGGGAGTATTCCAAGGCTCATCGAACAACTTCCTTGATCAATAAAATATCTAATTAAATGATCATATCATTTATGACATGAAATTTATTCTTTGTTTGGTTTCCCCTCTCACAATCCCTCTATCATGAAGAAAAGGAATGATTTTTCCTCCATTGGAAAGGGTTTAGATCTAGATTTTGAAGGATCTAAATCCTTTGGATCTTGATCTTAGGTATCTATTATATGTATTTTATGACATTGTGGTTTTTATCATTCCACATCAATTTATCGATTTCAATGTGGTGAACGGTCATCAATGGAAATGAGGTTGTTTATAAAATACATAAAATCCCATTGTCCTGACCACAATTTCATGTTTGTAATTTTTCAATTAAAATTTCAATGTTTGGAAATATAATTATAATTTTTTTATTTTTCTCTATGTGATTATGAAATTTTTCTAACATGTTATTATTAAATAGTTGAATAATGAGATTATGAAATTGATTGATTAATAATTTTATGAAGTAGTGTTGATCTAAGGGGTGTTTCTATTTGATTTAAATCATGTTTATAAATTATGAAATTGGATGATTATTTAATAATTGAAATGGGTTGATAATTATGATGAGAATATGGAACCCTGAAATGTGATAATTATAACCAAGTTGTTGAAATGTCCTTAATCCAAGTGTCGCCAAAAGGTTACCTAAAACTTGTTGGTAACATGACCTCAAGTGAATTTCCACAAAGACCATAGGTTGCCGAATTGTAGAGAGGGTCAAAGTGTTATATTGTGGAAACTATACCCTCATTGGTAGAGTATACACAATAGAAAACAAATAGTTACAATAATAGAAGAAATAATACCAACATAAATATACAGTGGAAGATTGATAGTAAAAAAACCACTAGAGCATATATATGTATATATGATTCATTTCACATGATTGTAGGAAATAATCCAAATAAGTCACAATGGTGAAAATAAAATATAGAAACCATGTACAAAAAACAAGGAGTAAAATCAAACAACATCGCAAGCATCCACTTGGTACCGTGCTCTCCAACTACAACAACAATCTAGTACCTAATGAGGATGGGAGGTTTCCCTAATATATACCTGCAATAATATAATATATTGGGGTCCAAAATCCAGACCCAAATAGGGTGTGAGATGAATTCTTGTAAGAAAACCACCAAAAGATATATGCCTCGCAATCAGTGAATATATATATAGAAGGTAATATGAAAGAATTAAGGAATAAACTTAGAAGTACTCAAAATTAAACAATCCTAAAATTCCAAATACATCCATTTAACACTATTTATTATTCTATTGAATAATTTAACCCTTGGATCTAGCCTAATCCCTTTATTCACCATGTAATGTGACCAGAACAGAAGTCTCATAAGAGAATCTAAACAATCAATTAATACGGAGCCCAAGAATGTGCTTTGGCATTGAACTGTAGTCACAATCATTCAACTATTACTTAGTGACCCTCTAGTAAATCTCTCACATTCACACCCCTTTTGTCTCACATAGAATCAAACAATTATAGAAGACAACCTAGGGAATCTCTCATGATCTAAACCATTGGATAAAATATTCAATTAATCAAATATAAACGACCACTAGGGTAGCTCTCATGGTCTAACCCCTTTGTTCTAAAATAGAATCAATCAATTATAAATGAAATCCTGGGAAATCTCTAATAGTGTAAACCCTTAGGACAACACTCACTTAATCAATTATAAACAACCACCTCGGAGGCTCTCAAGGTCTATCCACTCAATCAATCAATCAAACCATAACAGGTAAGAAAAGTTTTAAATTAAAAATCAAGAAATACCTCCAATGTGGGTATGTAACACTTTTAGAAAATATAATCCAAAAACAAACAAAAAAAATGCACAAACCACCTACCTCGATTTTGTACAATCGATATACTTGAACTTCATCACTTGAATCAACATAGATCATCATAGATCTACAAAAAGGTGAAAAAATACCAACCATGGAAAACTCACTAGAGATGATGAGTCATTAATTAAGGCTCTATGGGTTTTGTAAACTCAGTGGTGGGATACCAATACACCCGACAGTGTCCCAATTGGATCTCGGACAGAGAATCGAGAGACGTTCAGATTTCATTGACT
The DNA here is from genome assembly GCA_963277665.1 of Viscum album. NCBI lineage: Eukaryota > Viridiplantae > Streptophyta > Magnoliopsida > Santalales > Viscaceae > Viscum > Viscum album. Next base: position 2,024,742,096 of record OY728127.1, read on the forward strand.
GTTTTTCTGCACTCCTATACAATGCACAACTAGAAAGAATATGTTTTTCAAAATGATACATGACCACACAATAATATATCATATAAAAATAAACGTACACAGTGTGTTAATTTAAATTACACACCATGTATTAGCCTCAACCGACACTCAACTTATGCAGTCTTCCAGGATAGCACACGACCATGTAATCAACAATTACAAAACCAGTAGGTGGTTGTATGCAACAACTGTGTACATGACGTGTACATAGAAAATCCCAATTTCTAATTTTTTTCCACAAAAAAACTCGAAACCAAGATCCATACTTGAAATGAAGATCCTGGTTCTTAAAAACTTCCCACTTAAAGAAATTCATCCCCAAATTTCCCTTCCAAGGGTGGTAAAGAAGAATTTGTGAAAGACTCTAGCCATTGTGATCGCACATTAGCCTCCCTCTCCCAATTCTCATCCTGCACTCATCCTCTTTGCCACAACACCCATACCATAGGAAAATACAATCCATGTAGAGCCTTCATGCTATGATCCAAAATACAAATAGGGTTATCCTAGAATGATGTATCCACCTCCAGCTCAACCTTATCGGGTTAAAAAACATGAGATGGGACTGAAATGTAATGGTGTATCTATGAAACTTGAAAGACATCATCCCTATCCCAGTACATCTATGTTAACTATAACCGATAGGAATCTGGTCATCTCTCTCCAAAACCTCAAATGGCTTGATGTATCTTGGTGAAAGCTTCCCTTATATCCTAATCCTCCTGGGTCCCAACCTCATTGTTACACACAGGAGAACCCAATCACTGACCTCAAGCTCTAGTGGTTGTCTCCATTAATTAGTATAAGATTTATGGAGAGACTGTGCGGTAGCCATCGATTTCCAAATCAATTCCACCTGCTTAGTGGTCTCCTAGACAAGACGAGGTCCCATCACAGATACCTATACTTCCTTTAGCCAATATAGAGGTGAATAGAATGGACTACTGTCGAAGCCTCATAAGGTATTATCTGAATTGTTGTCTAAAAACTTTTATTTTTTGGAAAACTCAACAAGGGTTATGTATCTCTCCCAAGAGACCCCAAAATCCATGACACATTTTCTAAGCATGAACGTAAAAACCTAATTCATGTGCTCTGACTGTCCATCTATCTTGGAATTGTATGTTGTACTTAGAAGTACCTTTGTACAAAAATCCCTCTATAGTCCCTGCCAGACATGAGGAGTAAACTAGGCATCCCTTTCTGAAATGATAGTGTGTAACCCCATGAAAACATATTCTATCTCATATTCACAACCTTACAAGATCATCAACACTGATGGTTTCTTTAATAATAAGGAAATTTTCATCCTTCGTGATCCTATTGATAACAACTCAAACTGAATCAATCGCTCGAGGAAAACTTGGTAATCATATCACAAAATCCATCGTGACATCATTCCCCTTCCACTATTGAATGGGTAGCTATTGTAATATCCCGTCCGGTTGTTAATTCCCTACCTTCACCAGATTAGAGGTGTAAAACCTCATAACAAAACTAGCTACATGCCACTTTATAACTGGCCACCAATAATGGTGATGTAGATCATGATACATCCTGCTAACACCATGATGAACATCCCTTTTTGAGGCATGAAAATACCGCAACAACTCCTCGCGTATGATTGCTGAAACCCATACATTCCCATGAAAATGTAAAAAATCATCCTTTTCTATGTCCACCCAAGAGTAGGTTTCTTTCTTGACACACTCTCTCGCATGAATAGGCCTTCAGAATATGATAGCTACCACATTCTCCCTTGATATAGTAGAGTAAAGGAAACATCTATAGATGAAAGGATGTTCTATCCTTGCCTTCCATGCACCTATAAATTCATCTAAAAGAAGATATCCATATACTGCCACTCATTGTTGAGCTCTGTAACTACATGTATCTATGTAATCCAGCTAACCATATCAACAACTATGTTTCCTTTCCTAGGTGTGTAGGCAAGCTCAAATTCAAAATAATGAAGGTACTAAACCCACCATCATTTTACCAAAATCTTATCTCATCGAGTAATGATACACATAATTATTTTGTGGTCTGTGTATAACAAAAAATTCTTTCCCAATAAGTAATGTCTCCAACAGTGTAAAGCATGAACAACCAAAACCAACTCTAGATCAGGTGTTGCATAATGTTTTTCACGTGGCATCAAATATCAAGACCCGTATACAATAAATATTTCCCCATACAATATAATGACTCCTAGACTGATTCATGATGCATCTTAGTACAATGTGTAACTCCTTCCCAATTCTGAAAAATTCAGTATTGGTGAATATGTCAATCTCCCTTTCAGCTATTGAATGGCTGAATTTCAGCAATATGTCCACATGTACGTCTCACCCTTCCTAGTCAGGACTATGAGTGGCACTGCTAAGCATTAATATTCCTAAATAAAGTAAATGTTGCAATCATACAGCCCTAGAAAACTATGTACCACAAAGATAGTCTTCGACTGCTTCAAAGATACTATAGGTCTCACCTTCTTTAGGTCTACTAATACTCCTATCTTTGAGATGACATGACCCATGAATTTAATATGGTCCATCCAAAATTGGCACTTTGAGAGCATAACATATAACATATTCTCTATTAGTGTAATCATTATGTCCTCAATATGGATGGCTTGTTTGTGTCAAATGGGAGAGTACACCAAGATATCATCCTCAAAGACTACCACAATAGAATCCAAGTAAATATAGAACACTCAGTTCATCACTACTATGAAAACTTCAGGTTTTTTTGAGATATAATGGAAATACCAAATACTCGTATAGACCTTACATACTCCAAAAGTATTTAAGAGGCATATTAGATGGTATAACAAGCAACTGATGATAACCTGTTCTCATGTCAATCTTCAAGAACACCCAGGCTCCTCGAAGTTGATAGAAGAGATCATCAATCCATAGCAAGGGATATCGGTTCTTAACCATCAATTGGTTTAGAATATGATAATCCACACAATGTCTAAGGGTACCATCCTCTTTCTTCGCAAACAGGATAGGCGAAACCTAAGGAGAAGTACTAGGTCAGATGAAACCCTTTTCCTGCAACTCCTCTAACTTATTCTGGAGATCATGTAACATTGTTTTAACCATATTATATGGATGAATGGACACTGGTTCCACTCCTATAACATGGTCAATATATAAATCCACCTCACTCTATAGGTAAACCAGAAAAGTTTTCTGGAAAGACATTTCTGAAACAATCCACCACTGGGGGAAAGTCCATATGTGAAGTTTGCTGGTAATACAGATATAAACTAAAAATTTATGCTGTATTTCATCACAACCCATGATGCTTGGGTCCCGCTCTGGTCTCATGGACATCCCAATCACCCTTGTGTAGAAAATATCCTCCCTTTGGTGACATCAAACTCACCCTGTGGTGATAGAAGTCAACAAATTCAGGAAAGGAGACAAACCAGTCCATTATGAGAATGATGCCAAAGCCTGTCATCTCTAAGAAATAGTTGTCCCATAAGAAGTGAAACCGAAAAACCTGATGAGGAAACCCCTTTCCCTGATGTACATTATCCATCCTAATCCCTAAAAGAGTATTTAGAATCATAACATCATCAGATGTAATGATACTGAGCTCAAGGATATCCACAATGGAAAAAGATATAAAACATTGGGAAACCCCAATATCAAATAGGGAAGAAGATAAAACTATGGAAAGAAGAATCATACCCATAACCATTGAAGTTCTTGGATCTAACTCTTGCTGAGTCTACTCCATTGAAAAATTCTTACCTGTAGCGTGGCCCTATGACCCTTCCTGACTACCCTAATTTGATCCACCCTATTGTCTCTAAAAACCTTTCATCTAGATACAAGGGCCACGACTACCTTGTCATCCTAAAATGACTATAAAACTCCCATTCCCTAATTGATAATAACTGTTAGTTTTTCACTTGAATGTGGACCCATAACAGATCACTTGTCACTTGCCACCGGTGATAACAACCTAAAAAAACATGGAATATGTCCCTTATTTTCGCAAGATCAGCACTCGATTGGGTCCCTCAGGCAGTGCAGTCTCGTATACCCACTCTTTCTACACTGGTATCACACCACTTGGAAACTTAAGAAAACATTTGTGTGATGCTTCCTACTATCAGTCGATGGAGTACTAGTCATAATTCTGAATCACCCTGGCACACCACTCCATACACTCTCAAATTGTGCTCAATAATCAAGGCCTAGTTTACTATAGAATTCACCAAAGTCATCCTTGAAAGAATTAACCTATGAATGAATTTTGTACCTCATTCCATCCATAAATCACCTATCCAGTGATAAATTGTACCCTCCAAAACTAGGTGTGATGTGTTGAAGCTCTATAAACAAAGAAGAGTAATCCATCCCTGAAAGAGAACCCTACTCTTAATGCATGAACTCCCATGTTTGGTAATCCCTCAACGTATCTGGGTATAACTAATCATAGAAGGCCCTATGAAACTCTCCCCAAACCATATAATAATAATGTATCTCCTATGAGATAACATCCCACCATATCATGGATGAATCATGTAGCATGTAAGTTGTGAGCTTTAAAATCCACTCAGGAGGCATCTCCTGATTCTCAATGATAGAAATCATGGACACTATCCATGACTTTGTAGCCTATGTCCCTCTATACCCTTAAAAAGTGGGAGAATGTCACTATGAAAAAACACCCATGTCAACTCTGCCATAGTCGGGGCAGGATGTGGTGCCCCCTAAAAAGTATGCGTCATCATCAAAAATACTTCACAGAAATCAACCTCCAAACCTACATCTTTTATAATAGTAGGTGAAAACATTGACATGATGAGAGGATATACCATTATTCCTTGATCTACCCTTTATAGTGGCTAATAATCTACCTGTACCTGGCTTACAACCAGAGGACGTCTTGGTGGCTTGACTCTGCAAGGTCAAGTTCACATCTGAGATCAATATTATCAAGTACTAAAACATATATGTGAATGAATGAAACATGTGGAGGAAAAAATTCATGTTTTACAAAAGATGGTAACATGGCATGTAGAACCACTATAGGGAATTTTAGCATAATATTTAACATGGGCATGTACATCTGCCAACATTGTCATGTAACAACCATTACACACGATGTGTTCCTATTTATACACATCGTGTACTTGAATATACCCTCTTTCCCAGGTAAATCTACATGGATAGAATGACATGGTCCTACTGGTGCAACATTACACAACATGTTTACCCAAGACACGACATGCACTCAAAAGTTCTATCTACCAGTTTTGTTAGTGACATGGCGGGATACACAGTCAACTATAGCACAGTGTGTACTCAAAGTACATGGCGTGTTATACCACTTGTTTAAATACCCTATGTATCTACATACAAAGTCTATTACATGGTCAACCACTACATGAAATTTACATACGGTTCATGACATGTACATTATAAAAGTCTTTTCTTCCAGAATAGAAGAACACATGGCATGTGTTCATAGCATGACACACTGTGTTTTCTGGGGTTTCCAGAAAGTAAGCCTCTAAATCATCTATGAAACCCAAGAATCTTAAAATTTGACCAATTCATGCCAGGTTCTAATTCATGAGAACCCATACTCCTCACGAATCAATGTTTGGAATCCTTATTCATATCATATATTAACAGAATTCAATTAAAGTTCAAACATGATCCACCAAAATCTGATCAGAGAGCGACCACAACACCACAACGGCCAATGTTTGGCATCCATCAAAGAAACATTACATATAAAAATACCATATCAAAATAGAAAGTATTTATATCATGGCATCTATCACAATAGCATGCACCTATAGCACAACATCTATCACAATAACATGAAATCTATAATTCTCTCTAAATGGCTTTGAAAGAATGCATGGTATGTGATTTCTAATATGATACTCTATGAAGGATGATATAGATACCCTCATCTAATCAAGTTTCAAAAAAATATAACAACATTTAAATCAATACTTATAGCCCAAAATAAGTGTGTCACCCATCAGTGAAATAAAATTAACTGTAATTTTTCAAAAATACAAATATTTCAATTTAATTCAAGGTAGTTTTTATTTTCCCTGTACACAGGGTTGCTACTCCTGGGCAAAACTAATTTACAAACTCAATTTCCTTCATATCCCTTTCTAATGTCACAAAATAGTAATAAAAACTAGAAAATAAACTTCTCTTATACCACTTTGTAATGTCCTGGATCCAGGTGCCGCACAAAGGTGCCCTGAACCCGGTTGGTCACATGACGTCAATTGAATTCCCCCAAATGCAAGAGGCTTACAACTAGTATCAAGGGCCATAGTGTGATATTAGTGAACCTATGCCTTCATTGGTAGATTTTACACACAAAAAAAACAAATAGTAATAATAGAGGATTCAATAATACAAATAGAAATAAATAGTGAAAGAATTATTGTAATAAAAAATTGGATCATATATATATATATATATATATATAAATGATGCATATATAATTCATATATGAAAAAATAAAAAAAAGTAACAATTCAAGAAATATACTGAAAAAATCAACTACAAAAAAAAACAGTAAACTCCAATAGCATCACAATCCTCAGCTTGGTCCCATACTATCCAGCTCCAACAGTAATCAAATACCTGATGAAGAAGGGTGATTGTCATTATCTATACCTACAATCATTTAATCTATTTGGGTCCAAAAGCATGAACCAAATCAGGTGTGAGACGAATCCTAGTATGAAACCACTAAAATATTTATGCCTAATTTTCAGTGAATATATATATATATAAAAGGTAATATGAAAGAATGAAGCAATAAACTAGGAATTACTCAAAAGTGAACAATCATACCATTTCAATTACATTCATTTGATATTCGTTATTCATCTACTAAATCATGTAACATTTGGATCTTTCATAAGCACTATATCCCCATGTAATGTGATCTAAACAGACATCTCATAAGATAATCTAAATAATCAATTAAGACTAAGTCCAAGCTTATGCATTGGCTTTGTAGACTCGTCACAGTCATTCAACTATTAAAAAACGTCCTTCTATGAAATCTCTCTTATTATAACAAATTTGGTACCATATAACATCAAATAATTAAAAACGACCACTTGGTAAATCTCTCATGGTCTAAACCCATGGTTCAAATATCCATTTGATCAAATATAAACAACCATATAGGTAACTCTCATGATCTAACCCCTTTGTTTTATCATAGCTTCAATCAATTATGAACAACCACCTAGGAAATCTCTCACGGTATAATCCCTTGGGTCAACAATCACTTAATCATATATTAATGACCACATGAGTATCTATCATGGTTTAACCACTTTGGGAAGATTTCATAGTCCAATCCCCTTGGTCAACATTCACAATGCATATCAAATGCATTTCATATAATCAGTAACTCCTTCCTAACAAAACAAGGAATGAAAAACAAGGCAAGCCTAATAGGAAGACTAGACCAAATGACCATAACAATCATTAAATGGGTAAAAACACCCATGGGGAGTCCTGTAACCTAGGTATTTAACTATACTCATAAGAAACAACCCATTATCAATCAATAAAACCACAGAAGGTAATAATAGGGTTAAATTCCAACTCATGCATTGCCATTAATGTGGGTATGCGATAGTTTTAGCGTATAAAATTCAAATAAAAACAAAAAAAGTAAATACCCATCTACCTCAACGTCGTATGATTGATATAATGGAACGTTGGCCCTTGAATCAGCCTAGAATGTCATATATCTAAAAAAAGATAAAACCCCCAACCTTGAATAACTCACTAGATTGGATGAATCATGAATAAAGGCTCTAGGGGTTTTGAGAACTCACCAGTGGGATTCAAACAGACCATAATATGCCTCAATCAGAGCTCAGATGGAGAATCGAGAGGGGTATTGAGTTTTTTGGGCTGTTCAATTGTGCTCTTATGTGAACCATGACCAGAAGAAGAGGTTTCCGAAAATGAGATGCAACCCCGCTCTGATATATCAAATAAAAAGAAAAGTACATGGTGTGTTTATTTAAACTACATGAAATATATTAGCCTCAACTGTCCCCTGACATAAGAAGTCTACTAGTTCACCACATGACCATGTATTTGGATATTATAAGTCCAATATGTGGCTGTATGTGGCAACAGCGTACACGGTGTGTACACCGAAGTACACATCAAGTACATAGAAAATTCCCATCTCTTCATTTTACCTCAAAACAACCCAAAATAATTATATACACCTAAAATAAATATCCAAGCTCTTATAGTTGTGGGATAGGGACTAATGCTCCAAATACTAATGGGGTCCCAGACTAACATAATTGGCCCACAATATTTTTATGTATTGCATGTGATTATTGAGTTGTGGTACAATAACTGCTATTCCAAATGCACATGTGGTTCCAGAATACTTCACTAAGGTCTCATTGTTTGATTTTCAATTGAAATTAAATGATTAATTGAAATCCATGATATAATTAAATGTGATATACCTTTGTAAAAGGTTCGGACTCTAGAAAGGCCAAAAGTAGGAATTGATGGTTTAGGTTCATCATCCAACCTAGAATTTATAATGATATTTGAAGAATAATTTATTGTGAAAACTATTCATTTATCGTTTTTTACTTTATTATATATATAACATCATACACTTTTTTTAATGTATATTGTTGTATATGTTGTTGGTGGTGGCCAACTATGTTGTACCCCCAACCTACTCAGGCTACCTGATCGGTACCAAAATAGAATTCTTGTTTATAAGACATGGTAAGGGTGAAATCACTATGTTAGATGGCTGAGTTGGGATTGATCATGGATTAGGTAACCAACCATGATTTCAGGATCCACATTGGAGTTGTCAATATCATAAATTTGGATTTTCATTTGACACTTGAAACATAAACAACATGAAATATAAGGCCCTAGCCTTAAACCTTACTTAATCTTGAGTTATTACAAGATTACACATTGAGGATCTTTTCAGGTTTAGAGTTTTAGATAATTAGATCATGAAACTTGCATTACATTCCACATTTAAACAAAGTGGTTACATAAATGAAAATATTCATTCTTCCCATCAACAGAAACATATTGAAAATAAAACATGGATTCTTTCTTGACACATCCTTGACACTATCACCACATCATGTACCTTTCCCTTGACCTGTGAAAAACATTTCAAAAACTTGGGATGAGCATAAAAATCTCAGTAAGGGTTATAAAAATATGGAAAGGAAACATGAGTTCATATATACATAAGAATGAAATCATACTTTACCCATAAAACATAGGTACTTTAACATACCTCATCAAACCATGAAGAAATCATAGAAAACATAAGACATAAAGGTAACTTGAGGCATTCATAACATTCTTATGTAGGGAGTAACCCTCTTGGTTACGTTTGGAATACCCATCACAGTATATTCCCTAAATCTCTTCGGAGAAACCTTAACATTTCACTCCTTCGCGTTACCCAATGCATTGGAGAGCTATATCGGGCTCACCCGCCCTTATTTTATCACGGAACCACCTGTTTTCATAACAATGCCCAAGAACCATAACATAAATGTACTGCATAAAACATGCATAATGAAAACATAACATTTCCACATTTCAATCACAATATAACATTTTAGTATATTGAAATAATGAATCCATTTAGAAAGAAACCATTTCCAAAACCATTTAAAACATTTAATAAAGAGATTTTTGAATCAAAGTGTCCCATACCACCTTGAAGCTTAAAATTTTAAACCATTAATATCCATATAAATAAATCCTTAAAACCATTTTGAAAACATGGATATTAATAAGAACAAATAATTAAAACATTTAAAACGATATTTTGGTTAAAGGGGTTTTACCAAAATTAGAGACACTTGAATACAATAATTGAGGAATAACATTTAGTCAGAACTTTATAATATCATGATAATAAATGGATTCATGATATAATACTCCAAAGGACAGTATATACACCATATAATAGTGAATTGGTGCATAACAACAATGAACCCTCAATAGAAATGTCAAATGTGATGAAATCCCTTATAAAGAAGGTATCCTTAAATTAAGGACAAATCAATCTCAAAAATATGTCTGAAAAATATAAATACACCCAATATAAGTGGATATTAATTGTAAAACAATAAAAGGTCATTCACACATATTCAATGGATGACATATTCAATGACTACATGTTGAGCCCAAAGAAATCGAAATTGGGTTAAAAAGTTCCCTTGACAGCCTAACGACATCACATCAAAATGGGTTGATGAGAGATAAAAAGTGAATCTCATCACTTGGAAATAAAATTTACATCAATAAGGATATATGAGAACATATCCCAACATAACAATATGTAAATTAAAATACCCAACAAAATAAGTCTTTTAAAAAAAAGAGGAGGGTGAAAGGTTCCCTTACCGACTTGGGTATCTTTCAAAACATACACCCCATGAAAGAAGGACAATAGATCATTGATGTAAATACTAATAAAAGAAGGTATACTACACAAAGAGTAGAATAATGGACAGTACATACACCACTCAATGGAATTTGTGGCAAATGTAGCATAAATCTCACGGGAATAAAAGTGAGATGAAAAATCCCTTACGAAAACTCGGAAGCCTAACAGCGCCACATAAAACTTCCGAATATGGATTGATGAGATCAAATAGGGTATCTCATCACATTACAATAAAATTTAATGCAAGAGGAATATAAAATAACATCCCCCAACATTACAAAGAGGAGATTAAAAGAAGTGACATAAAGGTGAGTAATTAGAAAGAAAGAGAGAGGTTAGATCTCTTACGAAAGTTCGGCAGCCTAACGGCGCCACTCAAAACTTCCATAATGGATTGATGAGAGAAAATAGAGTCTCTCATCACATGAACATAAAAATTACAGTAAGTTTAATATAAAATATCATCCCAATAACAAGAAATATGAGCTTTAAAAGGAATGACATAAAAGTGTGTACATAAAAAGAAAGAGAGGAGTAGGATCCCTTACCTCGGGTCCGACTTGACTCGATCGTTCTTTAATATCCTGAATAATAAACTTGAGTTAATTTATACTTCCTTAAGAACCTTTTTCAAGTTCATTATTCCTTTTATATCACTTATTACCATGTCATAAACATTATGTAATCATTTAAGTTAATAATATTTGTTTTGCCGATATTTGGTTCTTAAGTCAAAAGTGGGCTTCTTACAATTACATGTTGTTCGTGTGGCCAAATTTTTATTATATCCAGAATTGTATTCATGATGTAGATATCATATATGTCATATATATCCAGTACATCCATGCATTTATAACATTACACAATCATTTAGAGGTAAGAAATGGAATGCACCGTTCATGGAGACGGTAAGCCGTACGTACGCATGAACGCTACTTCCATTTCTATTTCGTATTTTATAGAATGGAATAATAATCTTATAAAGGTATATTATAATTCCAGTATAATATCATATATAATATCATAGTTCCATCCTTTATACGTCCCACATATGGTATTTAACGAATCAAATCACTTTGAGGGGGCGGTAGTCCGCACTTCCTAAAATGAAGATATCGCGTATACCCATAATGGAAGCCATAAAGGTAAGACACAAATGAAAAATACAGAAGAATAAGTAAAACAGAAACATATTATATATCATATATAAAAATAGTTACATCATAATGGCCACCTTTGAAGGTGTTAAATGAGTATTGAACAATCATCGTTTCGGGAGGCAGAATTTCGCCATCCACGGAAACCGTATGTTCTTTAACCATTTGATGTAGTTGTGTGAGAGTGTAGCTCGAATAAATCGTAGAACAAAATCCTAGTATATTTAATATACTGGTTTTGTTACAAAATAAGTAAATAAAAATATTTTAGGGGGTTGGAGAAGCAAAATAACACAAATGAACATGAGAGAATTAATTACCTTTAAAAGTGTAACTCCTTTTGATTTGAGCCTAAAGGCTTCCTTTGAAAGGATTATGCCCAAAGGGAATCCTCTAGGATGAGGAGAGGGATGTGGAGGGAGTAAATGGGCAGGGGTTGGCCGAGCCAAAGGCTTGAGGAGTGTGTGAAATGAGGTAGAGGTGGGGGCCTTTTATAAGAGGAGAGGAGGGTCACTTTTGGAAAGTAAGAAATATTACTTTATTTGAAAATGTGTTTCGGTTTCAAAAGGTCCCAAATTGATATAATTAGTATATAAGGTGTTAAGGGTTCTAAATACACCCATACAATAAGTTTTGGACCTGTGTAGTTCATAGATATTACATTATCTTTCCATTTTATTTAAATCGTCAAATAATGATGTCATCACTGCATCATTATTATGTCATAAATAATTTAATTTATTTAATGTCTAGAAATTATAAAAAAATACTATGATGTAGGAAATCTTTTTTTCTTTCCAATGACTATTTATAATCAAAAATATGACTTGTATAACCCCATTTAAAAATTGTTTTAGTAAAACATATCATGTTTGTGTCATTTTTACTTTTACATTAAATAAAAAGTTATTTATGTCTTTTCCCAACCAAAGTGGATCCATGGGGTCCCCAAGTTGACCCATGGATTTTCTTGGTCGTCCATGACACAACCAATGAGTGTAGGACATGTGTCAAGTACATTTTATATTATTAAAACATTATTTTTACCTTAAACTACACTAATTACCTCTAATCGTGATTAAAAACTTAATAAGTTACTATTCACCAAAAAATTATTTTTATCCCATTGAACCACATTTTACTTATTAATGACAACCATGTATGTCGGATTTTTGAAATTCAAAACACAAAGATGTCAAAATTTCATTTAAACGGAAAAATCAGTTTTTTATAAGTACCACTTAGTGGTTTCACTATTCATCAAAAATTGAAGTTTATCAGAAAAATCCCAAAAATTCACCCTAAGCTATATTTGATATTCTGAATTCAAAAATGAAGTCTATTTTACAAAATTAAAAACATGTAAGTCACATTAATTAATTTAATAATTAATTCCCGCTGTCAGAGCAAATAGCGTGTTTTTATGAAACAATAAGTATCAAAAGATTGACACTAGTTTAAGTCTGATTTCAAAGTGAAATTAATTCCAACGACCACTATTGGATTTAAGGGAAAAAATATATTCTAATTTCACATTAAAACCAATTCAAAAGATAATCTAATCATATAAATAAATTAGATTAAAAAGAGGTTTTGAATTAAAATACAACATTTTACACTATTCATTAGAAAAAAATGAACATTATCGGAAAGATACCAAAAATTTACACAAAGTAAATTTTGATGTCCCGATTCTTAAGAAGAGTTTTATTTGGTCCAATAGAATGTATAAGAGTGAACACAACTATATTTAATGACGGTTCTCCATCAAAAGGCGATAAGTGAACCTTTAGTGAAAACTAGGGCATATACGCCTAAAATTGAATTCTTTCCGTATTTTAAGCCTTTATCTTTTATTGGATAAATGTAAAAACATTTAAAAACATATATAATCATATTTTAGTTATTTATATCCATTCCCACCATTACAACGACTACATGTTAACTACCATTTAAAATAATATTATTTTATTATTAGAGTGCAACATAAGATTCCCAATTAACTCGTTGTTGCGTATTGGGTACGCCATCGAGCATAGAATCCCCTTTAAAGTAATATTAATGTTTGATTCACAAATATGGGTAAATATAAAGATTTCATATTCTTTATTTACCTGGGGTGTTACATGAAATGTCTACTACATTGGTTTTGGATATTTTTTTTACTATTTTGGGATAACCATGTGATGTATTATAATATTTTTATGGTATTAATTGGGTTATTTTTTTATTGTTTAGACCTATTTTATTGATTTATCCTATTATTCTACTTTGATAAAGAGGGTATAGTCTACAAAAATAAATATATTAAAATGTCACTGCTAGTTAGTAGCCTCATCATTAAATGGATACTCTCTTGAAGTAATATAACCAACTAGCTAAGGGAACTGGCACATTTTACTAGGGTCAGGTTGTTAATAAGTCATTTCAAATACATGTTTTATTTTCACTTCATCTGTCTTACTATTAGGTAATGGTAGACATGATACTAGGATGAGTTATTCCATAGTCATGAGCACCTAAATGGAAGTATCTAACCCATGTATAAGGGGAAAACCAAAGTACCCATGGTTTTTTTGTTGTTCTTGATGTTTTCTATTATTGTTGACTGTTATTAAACCTTGGGGGATGCACTTATTCGGTGAGGTTGTTATTTTAAAAAAAATTTCTCATTACTTGATATGGAAAGGGATTTTAGAATACATGCATTATTCTTGGAACTCAATTTTTATTATTACACACATCATTATATGAATGCATATAAAATATAGTTTTTGGTGAATTGTTAAAATTAAATTATTTTCTTTGTTTTAGTAATTTATCAAAAAAAGGTTCCTAATAAGGAAATACCAATTGTAATGATGTAAAATGTGGTATGATGAAAGGGATAAATTGGTGTATGATGGGATTAATTGAAATATGATTTTTTTAATATATGTTATCCATATCCTAGATGAGGGAAGGTTTAGGGTAGTGATATTTCATTAGGTTTGACCATATAGAATGATATGGGGGATGGCATGATAGATTTATGTTAAACCCTAAAACTAAAAATGTTAATAAAGTGGTATGTGTCATAAGTTTTTTTTGGAATTGTAGAGATATTACCCTTTATCTAAGATCATGGATAGGATTAAAGGATGATCTGGATGGAAATAACCTTCATGTAGTGGAAATAGATGCTTCAATAATACTGGGTGAAGGAGATAGAATGTAGTTTATTGAGAACATTTGTTGTTTTCTGTAGTTTATAGAGAGGTAACCAAGGTGGGTAGTGTAGAATCTGTTTGACCGAACAGGAGTTTTCCAGCCGTAACATGCTCCGATGTTCATTGGAGTGGGTGGACCTAAGGTATAAATGATTTGGATTGTATCTATCCAAATGATCCTTCTCGATTTAGAGAATCCAACTGAGAAGAGAGTGATGTTGGTTTCTTATATGTTATGTGATCAAGAGAATCATTGTAGGTATGTTTAGACTCAAGATTTGAAAATAGAGAATATGATATGGAGTTAATTTCATGATATGTTATTGAAACACTTTTTTCTAGAGATTCTCAGACAAGAGAGGGAATCGAAGTTTATGTGGTTTAATCATGAGACTATTCATTAGATGAAATACGTTTTTCTCTTGGTTGGTTTGTAGCACTATGTTCTAGCATTGTATGGAGATGAGTGACGTTTAGTTAAGTGTTTTCAAGATAGGAATAAATTGAGATTATGACATAGGTTATCATCTTTGATAGAAGAGGTTTTTTTGTTGTGGTGAATCAAGAACTCATTTTTTAGGGGAACATGAAAGAGGAATCCAGTGAATCCTATGAGGTTTACGCTGGATGAGAAGACAATACATCTTAAAAGGGTAGGAAGTATATCATTGATAATGTAAATCAGGGAAATATAAACTATAGTTTCTAGGGATAAGGATTAGTTACTCAGTTTAATAATGGTGTGTACTACCACCAATGTGGTAAGTCGGGTCACATTCTTATCCAGTGACCCCAACCACCTGTAGAGTGCCAAGAATTTGGAAATAAGGGTACCATGAAAATGTATAGTAGGTACCATATAACTAGGGATAGTTATGGAGTAACTAAAATAAGTATGTTCACTAAAAATGGGGGTCTTCAAACCCATATAAATCAGTTATTTGGAGTTCTACTAGATATGGAGGTTGATGTAGTGGGCATGGTACACCATGGAATGAAGTATCAACAGAGTGCTAATGCTCATGAGACACAAACTGAAGCACATGGAAGAGGGGTAGGGCCATTTCAAGTAGTTAAACCCGTACTTAGAGATATTTGAGATACACCATCAATAGTCATAATAACTATTATTGTATCTATTCCACTTTATAATGTATTATTTGATACAAGAGACTCAAATTCATTTATATCATAAATTGTTTGGAATGGTTTGAGTCTGATGGTGGATTTTTTGAGTTAAGTATTGATAATCAATTAAGTGTTGGGATTATGATCAACTGAACATGTTTATGTTAGAAGTTTTCTGTCATAGTTAGGGAGTAAAACTTTTAATGGATATTCACATACATTAAAATTTAGTAATTTCCTTGGTTTTTGGTATGGATTTTCTGGTACCATAACTAAACCGTATTGATTATTACTATAGAAGTGTGACCTTTACACCTTATATGTGTGGAAAATACATTCATATGGAGTGTGGGATATCCATGAAATCCATTTCTTTCAAGTTCATAAATAATTGGGGGAGATCACCACCCATGTTTCAATCTATTGATGGATTAAGGTGGGTGAATCATGATTTATTTATACATTAGTGGACCATTTCTAGGATATGATTCCTAATGACTTCTCATGGCTACCACCATATAGCGATGATGAATTTACATTTGAGATCATTCATGGAGCTCAAAAATGTTCTATTCCACCTACTAGAATAATAGAAAAAGAAAATATTGAACTTAAGACTCAGATAGATGAGTTGATGTACAAATGAATTTTCCATCCAAGACTGATTCATTGTGTTTTACTATTTTTTTCATTGAAGAAGGACAATTTTTTTATTAGTCTATTACCATAAGTTGAACTAGATGAAAATGAATAACCAGTATCATATTCCTCATATCAAATACATCTTTAACTAGTTGATATGAGATTTTGTGTTCTTCAAGATTGAGTTGAGATAGAGGTATCATCAGTTGAGTGTTAGACTTTCTGATAGTTCACATACTACTTTAGAAGTAGGTATAACCTATATGAGTCTATTACCATGATATTTAGTCTAATGAAGGCACGATCTGTGTTTATTTCATTGATGAACTAAATATTTCCCCAATAACATGATGTGTTTTTTTATGTTTTTTGGTATTACATGTAGCTGTAATCAAAACTCACAATGATCGAGCCCAATATATTGATGATATCCATAGTGTACTAAGTGGTCATCATCTATACACAATACTATCTAAGTGTCAGTTGTGCATAAACCATGTACATTTATTAGGTCACATCATATCAATGGAAGGTTTTTCTGTGGACCTAGATAATGTTCAAGCAGCGGTCTCTTGATATCAATCTAAGAATGATTTTGATATATGTATCACTCTACATTTGATGGGTTATTATTAGGAATAAATCATGGGATTTACCACCTTTAATAACCACATTAAAGCATAAACAGTATTAGAATCATGTTTTAATGGTCATGGGAGTGTGGTAATTCTTTCATGGAGATAACGAATCATTTGGCTACCACACAAATTTTAATATTACCTATGCCAGGTAGGGACTATATTGTGTTCTTTGATTTATCTAGAATCGTACTTGGATTAGTGTAGATGGAGTGGTGGGGGTGGGGGGTTGGGTTTTGGTATAGGGGTCAATAAAATTGAGTCTATATGAACGAAATTACCCTACAAATGATCTTGAGTTAGTTTTAGAGGTTTATTCCTTCATATTTTGGTGAAATTATCTATTGGGATATTTTTTTTCTATACTGACCGGAAAATCCTAACTTATGTCTTTTTTCATTGATATTTTAATATTCGGTAACAGAGGGTTGATTATGAAATTTAATTTATTTTTATCTAGCATATATTCATAGGAAGGGAAATAGTGTTTATGATGAATTAAGTTGGAAAAAACATAGTCATGAGGTTTAGGAGTCCACTTCTTAGTGGAAGATGGTGAATTTTCTAGATAAGATTAATATTGTGGTTTGGAATGTCCAATTGAAGATGAAATATATATATATCATTGGACTTTTGTCATATGACCCATATCATGGAGAGAAATTATGAGAAATTGTAATGTCAGTCTATGAGGGAAATCCTTGAATGTGGGGTGTCACCTTCTAATGGGATAATATATGAGGATGAGATCATATATCTCTATAACCATGTTGTTATACCTACATGTGTGGGAAATGAGCTGATGTGGGAGTTTCATTCCATGATTTTGGTAGTACATCTTAGTTTGAATATAATATACATTTAACTACATCAATATTATTGGTTGTTGGACATGAAAAAGGAGATAACTACATTCATGAAACTATGTTACACCAATTAGCAGCTGAAGGCTAAGCATCAGTGGGCTTGTTGTTTCTATCAGTCGTTTCCCATTCTAAAATGGAGTGGGATGAAGATACCATGAAATTCATGAGGGATATTCCATGAATTCCTCATAATAATGATTTTATATGAGAGAATATGGATTTATTGATGAAAGTTTCCAATTTCTTTCATAGCTAGAAGAATTTCACAATGTATCAATTGGAGGGTGTACACATTCAAGAGATAGAATGTATATACTGAGTGAAATAGTATATAATTTCAGACCATGAATAACACTTTACATCACACATTTATAAAGGATTGAAGAACACTATTGTTATGAAGGAATTTATGAGTACGACATTCCACGAGAAGATAACTGGGTAGTAGAACCATACTATTTAGTTATTGGAACAAGTGCTACAAGAATAAATCCAAGACAATTTTTGGTCTTTAGTGAAAAACATAGCTATCTTTTAGTTCACCTGTAAAAAATATTTGCATTATACTATTTATATGGAACCATATAAGGAAATTTATGGTTGTCTATGTTGATCACCACTATGGTGGATAAAGATATGTGGGTTTGAGTTGTTGGGACGGAGTCTCTTACTAGAGACACTAGACATTTTCCAAATGATTTAGAAATGTATGGCTATAGATCAATGTAGAAATAAGTCATATGCTCATCAACAATGACGAACCATTGAGTTTATATTAGATGATCATGAATTTATTAGTTTGAATACAATATTGGGTCATGATAGTATTTGATGACAAGGGAATGTTAGCACATAGGTTTGTAGGAAATTTTGAGACAATGGAATGAATTAGTCCTATGTGATAACTTTTGGCTCTTCCATACAGCTATAGTTTCATGAATGGGTTTTTCATGTCTCATAGCTTCAGTAATTTCACCCAAACCATACCATTTGATCGATGTATATGATGTTGAGCATGAGGAAGAATCCTCATTTTAGGACTATATGATTTATGTGATAGATCGCACAGAGATAGTGTTATAGGGAATGACCATGCTGATAGACTGATTATTTTGGAAACATAGAGAGATCTCGAGGAAACAAGGGAAATAGACAATGATATGTGGTATTACTGGCCCAAACATTTCACCTTATAATCATTGAGGGGATTGGGAGTAAAAATCATAGAAGAGAAGTTATATGATGGAGATATTTTAAGATCACAAACATTCTGGAGATGTATCAAACATGTTTTTAGGTATTGTTTTTCCCTGTTTTGGTTATCACATGTATGCTAATTTGATTATGGTTTTTTTGGTTAAATTAGACTAATTTAAAATCCCAAGGGACTATGAATGCTTATTTCATAATTAGGGGAAACCATTTTATTTTCTCAAGAATTGTGTACCCCTTTTTAGAGGAATATGAGGTGGCGCATGGTTGGCACAATTCTTGTCCAACCCATGTGGCCACCCTATTAATCAAAATATTTCAAACTATGTGCCACTTAATAAAAACATTGTGGCTCCTAAATAGAGGCACATAGATATGGTGCACTATTTATCAAACCATGTACCCTTCCTAAGAAATCATGCATGTAGGATTTATTTCATCTTATTTGTTTTGAAGAATCCTCAAATTAGATGGTTTAAACAAAAAATATCATCCATTCAATGATAAAGTCATTCCTTTGATTTTGTAATCACTCTAGAGGATTTTGGCGCTCCTCAATCCCCTTTCATGATGAATTGAAGATTTTATTGGAGGATTATGTCATTTAAAATATTATATTTCTCCCCCTTTGGGTTCCCCCTTTCTCTCTATCCAAATCAGGTGGAATCATTTTTCCTATATTGGTGATGGTTTAGATAATGGTTTTTATGGATCATGATCATTTGGATTTTGATATTTTTTATCATTAATAGATCATTAATGCCATTGTGTTTTTTATTTTTCTACACCAATTTGGAAATTTTGGTTTTGAGAACATCTATCAATGTCCTTTAGGTAGGTGGTATAAATTTCATATCCATAGTCTTTATTATAATTATGTGTTACTATGAAATAGTAATATCCACAATGGGAAATTCCATTCTAAATTGAATTGATTAATTTTTTCCATGTGATTATGAAATTTATGCTACATGTGATATTTAAATTAGTGAATAATGGGATTATGAAACTAATTGATTAATGTGTTTATAAAATTGGAGCTGACCCTTGAGTTTTTCTAATACGATAGAATTTTTGATTATAATCTATCATATTGGTTGATTATAAAATTATATAAATGGTTTGATAAATGGGTTAATAATTTGGATCCATGAAATGTGATAATTGTGACTAAGTGGTTGGATAGGGATTGTTGCTATAAATAAACAAGGGTTGTCATACTATCACTCTTGGACCCCAATATAAATATTTATTGAATTGTTTCATAGGTATTATGACAAGGACTGCTTTTCTAAATTACCCCATAGTTCCAGACTACTTATATAGGACCCCATTGATCAAATATTAATTGGAATTAATTGATTAATGAAAACCCATGATGGAATTAAATGTGACATCCCTTTGTGGATGGTTCAACATCTATAACGGGTGGAGCCAAATATTGATTGTCTTGGTGTCATCATGAACCTGAGAATTTATAAGGCTATTTTATGTATAATTCAATGTGAAAAATTTTTATTTATATATTTTACATTATTCCATATATAAAACGTCATACACTATTTTATACATGATAGTGTTTTTGACATCATTGGTGGTGGTCTACTAAGTTGTACCCACACCCTACTCAAGCTACATGATTGGTATCTAAATAGAAATTGTGTTTTCCTGAAAGGTTAAGGGAAAAATTCCAATGTTAGATGACTGTGTTTGCGATGGATCTTGGATGAGGGAATATAAAAATATACTGGGATACACAATATAATTTTCAGTATCTTTATTTGGGGGTTTTTTATCACACAAGATATATATAAAACATGAAATATCTAGTAGTTTGGTCATGGATATTGTTTTCCAATTTTTGGATCATCATGTTATGTTGGTATTTACTATTATTTAATTATTCTAGTTATCATTTATTATCATTTAGATGTCATTTATTGATTTCTACTATTGTGTTTCGTTGAAAAAGATGGTATAAATTACCTAAGATATATATATATTTGACCCTCTCTTCATGTTGGAAGCCTATAGAGTACGTGGAGGTCTGCTTTAGGTCATGTAACCAACTGGCTCAAGGATCCAACATATGGCACCTGAGTTCAGTTGTTTCATATAATTTTAAGTATTGTTCAACATGAGTAGAAAATTAACATATTATAAATAAATGATAAATAAGTATTTCTCAAAAATATTTCATAACATGTATTTAAAAATATTAAAATATATATATCAAAATTATCATATATATATATATATAATAAATATATAGAATAGAATCATTACAATTATTTTAGAAAAAAAATTAATTGACCAAATTTTATAAAAATCTATCATATCCCTAGAAAGACATCATTACATAGGATAGACTAATGTAATTCCATAAATTTTTTTATTTTCAATTAAATATCTATGACATGTAAATTTCATATAACGATTCAATATGTTTAAGAGAATATTGAATATGAGATATAAAAACTAACTGATTAACATGAAGTATATCATATTAAAAGAACACAAATGTTTTACAATGAATGCATTATCTCTAGTTAAATTTTATTCCCATATAGGATACTTCCAACTAGGCAGATTTTGGTCATGGATTTATGAAAATTATTTATAAAATAAATATATATAGAGTTAAATTAGGACCCTATACATAATTAAATGTAATATAATGTTAATTTTAAAGATAATTATCATAGACCCTAGAAATTTCAATTGTAATATATCAATAATAAAATAGTTAAAAAATAGAAACTCCCATTCATTATATAATGAAAACATCCATTTAACTATTCGAAAATATATTTATGTGTACGTTATGTATTTACGCTTTTTAGTTCCTTATATTATCAAAAATATAATTTTTACTAAAATATCATATGGTTCTTGAAAAAAAAATTAGATGAAAATTTAAAATACATTTTTGTTTTAATGAATAAAATTAAATTCAAATTAGTAAAAAATATTTTTAATAAATTAATAAACTCTCAAATAAATTACATAAATCCCTTCACAGTAACCCATAGCCATCATTATCATAAAATATTTTCCATATATTCTATAATTCATTATTATTCAACATAATAGAAGAATTTAATAACTAAATAAATCCTTTATTATATTAATTTTTAAACAAAATAAATTTTTGATTTCATGTGAAATCATTATGGAAATTAACCATGAATAAAATATTCTCCCAACAATTTAATAGTTTCAACCATGATTTTAAAAAACTCATAATTAGAATTTGCACAAAATCCCATTATCCCTCTCAATGTTTAAACTATAAAATGAAAATAACCATTGTTTACTTATAAATCAATTTTTTATAAATATTTTTCAAAGAAAACTAGAGTTCCACATATGAAATAAACCCATTTCTTGATCTTAACACATGGAATATATCAGTATTTGATACCAATTGAAATATTCTATAGTAATTAATTTAATTAATATTAAAAATAAATTTCTTTAATTTTCCCTTCAAATGAATCATAATAAAATATGTATCAATACACGTATATTCTAGAAGACTCATCTTGGTTTATACCCTCATTTCATTTACTATAAAAGAAAACATAAATTAATATGAAAATACATCCACATTATTTCAAAGAAATATAAAATTTCATATTATATTATTTACATTTATGGATAAAAAGTGTGTAATCATCCATAATAAAATACATATTAACATTATTATCAAATATCACACTGTAAATGTGTTAGAAATTTCATGTCGATGATTACCTATATGATTAAACTCATTAATTCAATTTTAATGACGATTTTTAGGATCCTGAAATTTATTCTACTACTTTTAGATGCAGTAGCATAGAATTGTTAATCATGAGGAACTCCATCATCAAATGATTCCGGATATATCACCTCAAAACTAGACCCTAAATGGGGCTTGATAGAACCACATCATCATATACCTATAAAGATATTATAATAAAATATGAAACATTGTAACACTACATGATAAATAAACAGTTTATTTTTGTGAACTGAACAATAAATTAAATCATAATTGTGTTAGAATTATGTATTATAATCATTAAATAATCACATAAAATCCTATCATATCAAATAGAACTTTGTCGAGCTATGTTTATTCCATGAAAATAAATACAATGTCAATAAATAATTTTAATAGAATAATGGAAAATCTATCTTGCAATATTTTTTTCAAGGTAATGATGTATTGTACATCAATTTAATAAGGTGATGACTACTAAGACAATTGTAGAGAGTAAATTTGATTTTTTTTCATTATATATGATTTATTTGTATGTAATCATCAAAATCATGAATGTATTATCTCTCAATCCATTGAAATTATTATACATCACCTTCAATGAAATTGGGAATGTTTTTGGAGAAACTCATGATATTACATTGTAACATATAGGGTATAAGAAAATATGTTTTAAAAATAATTATTTTTTTATAATATTGAACATATTAACATCATTTGAATATGTAATTTATAAATTAAATAATCAAAATAATTTATTTTAAGGTAATTAATTTTAACTCATTACCATTATTAACTTTCAGTAATCATGATGTTCATAACGAAATAAACCTTTTTTGAGGTATACACCATCACTATCATTTTACATAATGATACCACACAATAATTGAGAATTTAGGATATCACCTCAATATCACTCCTTTATAAACATTTGCAGGCTTATACTAGTATTACTACTTACTTCAATTTGTAATGATATCATAAAAAAAGTAAAAATGTCCTCATTAAAAAATTATCTCCCTATTATATTTGGAATTATCAAGGAATAATATTTTATAAGATTCCAAATTCATGATTCATTAATTTTCATAATAATGTGAAAAAATTATTTATAAACTATTGGGGACCCATTCAACCAAATTTGAATATATTTTTTAATAAATATACTATATATTTTTTCTACAACAAACAAAAAAAGTAAACCTATAAAAACTAGAGTTATTGAAACATGAATAAAATAATATCACACTTTAACAACTTTCATTCAATCTATAGTACACCTTAATGACTCTATAAAGAAATGAAAAATTGATATAATATTAAAATTACCCTGGTCCTCCTCTAGTAGGCCCTATTAAGGTATCCGTAACTAATAAATCTATCTAATATAATTGTAAGAATTACCCCTGAATATCAACAACATCTTAAAAAAATAAAACATTTTCCACTATGAAATAAATTATTAAAAACCCCAAAATAAAATATATCAATAAATAAATTTACTTATTTTACACATGATAAATTTATGTAATTTTTTCATGAGGATAAAAAAACCATAACATATAATTTTAAAACTCATATCAAACGTATGGGATAAAAAATGATAACATGTGATATAACAAGCCTACTCTTTATTTCATATTTAGATATGATTTATTATATAAAATTGCACATAATAAAACCCAAAATATTGACATATCTTGTGTATTTGGGACACTCTAACAGTACATGATATCTGAATACATAAAATAAAACATATTTTTTGAAAACATGTTTTACATGACCACGTCATTCCTTCTTACTTAGCATTTCATGGGATAACCCGAGGATATACAAATGAAAAGGGTGAGATATAATGCCTATTAAAGGAGTATAAATTTATAAAATGAAAATACAATACATGTTTGGAAATAGACATATCGACGGATCATAATAGAAACATGAACATAAAGGCTTAATATAACATGATTATCATAACATAGAAATTTGGAAATATCTTAAAAAAATACTTCATTAACATAATGGAATCAGGTAAACCCCTCTCAAAAAATGAATAAAAATTTCCTATAAATGAATCAGGTAAACCCGTATCCCAACATGAAGTATCATGATACTAAACATTACCCAATGCATTGGAGCGCTATCAGGGCACACACTTCATGATCATTTTAATCTCATTCTTTAGTGTTCCACAAAGATCATATAACATGGATTCATTCAACAAAATTCATTATTTCACGATAATGGAATGTTGAATACATACATGAATGTCTAAAATAAATAATTATATGTGTGTAAATGTGAATACCCTTGATAGGTAAATTGGCATGGTTTTCACTAGATTACGAGTTTGGCATGGAAAATTGTGGGGCCATTTCGGTAGCATAACGACATCACATGGGGATTAATAAAATGAATGAGGAGAGAGAAAGAGGTATCTCATCAATTAGATATGGAATTGGATGTAAGGGGATCATGTATAATAATATCCTAAAATATGAAAGGGAATTTTGGATGAATAATATAAGAGAAATTCATGAATGGATATGAGGAGAGAGAAATATCTTACAGAATTTCTACATGGTAATGGGTGTACATGGAAGGGATTAATGAGAGTGAAAGTGGTCTATCATAATTCAAACATAATAAGGTCAATAAGGGGGAGGATAGAAAACATACCCCATCATTTTTAACTAAAAATAAAAGGTTGTAACCATATAAAGAAACATGGATAAAAATGAGAAATGTAGGAAAGTAAGGATCCCTTACCTAGATGTGTGATACCAAAGGCATGGGAGAGGCTCTATGGTAGATTGGGGGAACCTTTGGAGGACTCTAGGGAGTGGATATAAGAGTGAGTATGAGCTTTAAGGAGTTATAGTGAATAAGAATGGGTTCTTCATTGGGTTTATATAGTAAGGAGGGAAGGAGTTCATTATTATTTAGGTTTTGGACACTACACACTAAAATAATCATAACCACAAACCATCTGATGATTTCTGGCCAAGGGGAGTGAAAAATATTATTTTATTAAGAAAAGGGCTGAAGATATTAAATTTTTTTCATTTCTTATGTGGACCTATGTCACAATCATAAAGAAATTAATTTAACATTATAGAATATATTATAAATTTTGAAGGGTTCACTAAGGCATTATAAAATAAGTGAAACAAAAATATATTCAAATTATTTCTAATTTAAAACACATATTTGGTCTAACATCCTTTTTATGGTTTTTATTATATCACTATAAGGTCATTATGATGTCATAAAACACACTATATTTATATCATATTAATTTTTGACCCAAAATTTCAACCAACTAAAAAAATTATGAAAAATTCAAAGTTGGATAATGTTTATATCTTGATTCCAAAAATAAAATCCATTTTTTCTGTTTTTTTATATACATGAATTTTCTCTTTTAAAATGAGAACCGATATTTATTAATAATTGATGGGTTTTGACAAAATATTTTTTCAACCATAAAAAAATTACATTGGACTTCATAAAAATTATATATTCATTTATTATTACTAAATGAAATTTGATAATAGTATTTTATTAAAATATTAATTATTTCAAAAATTCACTAATTCCTTAAAATATATTCTTTAAAATTAAATTTTTTGTTATATCGTATAAAAATATAACTCTTACCGAATGGATTACATATTCATTTATAGATAAGGAACTTATATAATCATAATTTATAAGAATTTTTTTATAATATAATAAAAATACAAAATAATACATATATTTCTCAAAATTACCAGTTTTACCTGAAAAATCTATTTATCAAAGTCATCATTTTTTAAGAAAGAAAATTCCCATAATAGAATTTATGGAATAAGACATTTATTTATAGAAAGGGGTTACAAAATACGTAACTAATACTTTGTTATATAACCCCTTACATCACCTGCATAAGACATAAGTGTAAGGTGTGCGATGGTGATAGAATCTTGACGTGGCTCAGATAACATGACCTGGGTCTCATACTCTATTAACTTTAACTTCTCCCAGAGGTGATTCCATTCATGATTAACATGTTTAAGCTCATCTTGGACTTGTTATAGAGTGAATCCCAGGGACACTACATCCTTTCCATGATCTAAAAAATGAGCTCTATATGACATGATTCTACTGGATGAGGCCATCATCTCCTGTTACTGTGTCCAAAGGATTTGTTAAAACTATATATATATATATATTTTAGTTATGTGATCTATTTTGAACAAATTTATTATCAATGTTAATGATATATAAGTTTCATTTAATCCTAATAATAATAATAATATTTCATGTGTTTTCTTTATCGACAAGACATTATAAGAAAGGGAATTTTATTCATAAATAATCAGGTAGTTATAACATTTCATTATTAAAAAAAATCAACCTTGAAATTTTATTTTCCATCACTAATAAAAATAATGGTAACTCATCCTCATAACATCTTCTAGTTCCCATATTACTTCTTCAATCTTATGGATTCTTTACAACACATCGAGGAGGGACATTATCTTATTTCGTATAACTTTTTCCCTATGATATAAGATCTTTTCCTGATTCTCTTCATAGGAGAGGACAATATTCAATGGTACCACCTATGTATTGAGTACATGAGATGGGTTAGGTATGTACTTTTCAAGAGTGATACATGAAAAACATTACGTACTTGAGACAGGTTTGGTGGGAGTTCTAGTCGATTGTCCACTACTCTAATGTGATCAAGGATCACAAAAGCGTCGATGTGCCTTAGAATAAGATTTCCCTTCTTCCCTAATCTCATCACTCTCTTACATAGAGATATTTAGAGGAAAACCATACCACCAACATCAAACTATAGGTCTCGTCGACAATTGTCATCAAAGCACTTTTTTTACTATGAGTAGCTTTGATGTGTTGTTTGATGGTCTTCGGTCTCTCTATCATTTCATCGACCATCTATGGAAAATGAAGTTTTTTCTCCCCAACATCAGCCAAACATGTTTTTTTCTACACCACTTTCCATAAAGAGGTTCATATGGATCCATTTGATTGCTTGAGTGGAAATTTTCATTGGAGGGGGACTCAGTCAAAGGAAAATGTTGATCTTATCCCCCTTTGATTCCTATTGAGCTTTCTCTCAAAATTTATCATGTGTTTGGATAGCCTACATAGATTGGGTATTAGTTTGAGGGTGATAGGATGTGATGAAGTTCAAATCATTTTCAAGGAATATTGGATAATCTTATAAAACATAGAGGTGAATCATTGATCTCGATTGGATATCATCGATAGTGGTACACCATGAAACCTTACACTTATCTAATGTCTATCATTTCTAGTTAATCCCATGAAAGATCCTATTGAAATTAAATGATTTTTCCAATATTTATAAGACTATCCACAACAACCAATATTGATTTTTTTTCTTTGTAAGTCATTATATGTCATGTGACAATGTTTATAGTGATTATTTCTTATTTCCAATTTGGAATGGGTAATGGTTGCATCATCCCCTTTGAATTCTGCCTCTCAGTCTTCACTTGCTGACAGACCAAGAAATTTGATGTATACTTAACCATCTACTTCTTCATGTTATCCCACAGTAATGATCTTGGATATCTCAATATATAATTGGTTTTCCTAGATTAATGGAAAAATTAAATCTATATGAATTATCCAAAAGTTCTTTCTTTAACTCATGAATTGATAGAGTAGATAGTCTCGACCCAAATCTCACAATTACATATTCATTATCATTGAACTATGAGGATTTCAATTTTTTGATAGCATCTAATTTATTTTGAATTCCAACATCATAATTTTATTATAATTTAACATTTCCAAAATAGATAGTTGAGAAATCATTTTATAATGGATTGATGATGTTCCTTTCATTATGATTCCCACGTCCATATTCACCAAATCTAAGAAAATTTAATCAATTTAAATTCTCATCACTGATAGAATCATTGTTTCCTTTATACTTAGAGAATCATCCACCTTGTTTCATTCCTTGGGTTTTAATGGATTGAGTAGTCCTAATCCTTGATGATCTCTAACCATATTCATTGGTTCATGTTCATCTATTTTTATATGAATATATATTTTAGACATTTTTAATCCATATATATTTCGCACTTTTACCAAAAGGGATAATTCATCCATATGTTCAATGCCAAGATCACATCTACCAACTCCATATAATTTTATGTATATTTTTTCCTGTCAATTTTAAACTACCTTGAGGTAGAGGCAATGAATTTGTCATTCTGCATCAACACACAACCCAGAACTTTTGTCTAAGCGTCACTGAAGATTATAAAAATCCCCCCAATCGTGGATTGTGTGAGAACATGGGAAGTGATAATTTTCTTCTTCAACTCCATAAAGTTTCTTCACAATCATCATTCTAAGAAAAGTTGACTGCCTTCCGTGTTAGCATGGTAATAGGGTTTGAAAATCGTGAGGTTTTTCTCACAAATCAGTAATAATATCCAGCAAACCCCAAGAAGCTATGGATATCCCTCACAGATGTCAGCCTCAGACATCCCTCAGTTAATTTTTAATAAGGATCTAAAAATTTCCCATTCATTGTGGTCATATGACCAAATAATTATACATCCTTAAACCTTAGCTCACATTTACTGTACATTTCATTGAGCTTCTCATTTCGCAAGGACTATAGTACAATGCTTAAATGATCATCCTTCCCCTCCTTCGTTTTGGGGTATATTAGAATATCATCTATAAATACTACCAAAAATTTGTTGACTTAATATCTAAAGACTATATTCATCAAGTGAGTGATGATTTCTGGTGAATTTGTGAGTCTTAAAGGCATTAATATGAATTCATATTTCTCATACCCTGTATTAAAATAATTGTTGGGAATATCCTCATTTAACCAAATATAATAATATCCTGAATGTAGATCCAACTTGAACAGGTATTTTTCTCCACGTAACTGATTGAAAAAGTCATCAGTTCATGGAAATGTATACCTGTTCTTTATCATGATTTTTTTCAGTTCATGATAATCAATGAAAAGGCACATTAACCCATCCTTCTTCTTGATGAAGAGAACTGGTGCACCCTAAGGTAAAGAACATGGGCATATAAACCCTTTATCCATATTCTCTTGTAGTTTTTTATTTTGTTCCTCAAGATCTACAATAGACATTCAATAATTATTCTTGGACATTAGTAGTTCCCCAGTTATAAGATCAATCCAGAATTCAACTTCTCCTCTAGGAGGAAGACCAATAAATTCCTCTGGAAACACAATAGTGAATTCCCTCAAAATATGAATGTATTTGAGGATTGTTCTTTCATTAGACACAATAATCATAGAAGGATACATGTGATCATATGTAAGTAGTATCTAAGATTTAGATGATGGTTCTCAAGAAGATTGATCCTCCTCCTTTCACATGTATAGAATCAGAGGTCGATTCACTATATGGAGATTGATTTCCCCCTCCAGATAATTTATGAAGGATCTATATAGGGAAAGACAATCCATCCCAAAAATTGAATCAAATTTCTCTATGGGATGTATCAAGAGGTTTTCTGGGAATGTCTATCCAAAAAATTTGATATGGGAGGATTTATATTCATAGGATGCAAAAAAATTTCCCCTTTTCAATTTTCATTGAAATCTCTACTTCAATTTTTTATGGAGAAGTTTGTATTGTTCTACTAAACATTAATAATATAAAATAATTATTATAACTAGAATCAAAAATTACATTCTCTATTCCTAATTGAATAATTAGCATACTTGTCACCACATTGTTGTTGGTATTCACATCAGTGGTAGTGAAGGAAAAAGATCACCCTTGCTTCCTTGGAGGTTATTGGTTGCCTCTAAAAACCCTTAGATTAGGGAACTGGTTCACAAAGATCCCTAGTTATTCTTTGTTGTATCAATGAATAATTAATTGATAATTTAACTGACCATTCCATTCCTCTATTATAGAATCATGTTATTCTTGTCGGAAATCATTGTTTTGGTCCGCTTCCTTCCTCCACCCAATGAATTTCCTCATCCAATTTAGGAAATTTCTAGTGTTCTTATTTTTGCACCATTTCCATGTGGGATGCGAGAATTTCATAGGACTATTGGATTTATCCACCAGACCACTAGAATTAAAGTCAACTTTCCACATCTTATTCTCAGGATACCCCTACGATTCGCCGATCTCCCTCCCCACTTTGAGGGCTCATAGGATGATATACTCAAAGATTTCAAAGTTACAGTTCACCAGGGATTTCTATAGGCCATATTTTAACCCACCAAAAAATTAGTAAACCAGGAATTTGGGGTTAATGACTAAACCTGAGGTGTATCATGCAAGTCTTTTGGTATTTTCCTCATATGCCCCAAAATATTCATCTTCCGTTTACTTTAGTGCATGGAAATATCATTCTATCTTACGATTAAGGGTGCTGGGAAATATTTATTGAATTTGTTTTCTATAAATAATTCAATCCAATCGTCTCGATATCAACCTCAAGAATCCTATTTTTAATAAATTTTCACCATTTATTAGCTTCACCCTCTATATCGTAAGAAGATAGAAGAACCTTATTTGTTCGAAAGATTGACATATAAGGAAGATATTCTCAATGGAGTTCCATTTTTTAGTGATTGAGGGATGATATGATTCATTATATGTAAGAGGACATTGTCTAATAAATCTCTAGATTATGAAATGTTCTTTCTTAGTGGTGGGGGTGGGGAGGAAATTCCTACCGACCCATGTTTCTATATAAACAATGAGTTAACTAAGAGAGTATTGTTACAAATTTTGTGATTTTCTCCCATCAGATTGGGAATATCCTTAGAACAATCACCACATTGATATTTTCATCTGGTGTTAGCATGAGTCAACCTATTACCAACCATTGGGTAGGGAAAAAAGGAAATTTTAGGGTAATTATTCTAAACTATTGTACAAATAATGTATAATACAATGACAAAAATGGATAACTTATAAATTACATTTATTTCCTTAAGTTGTAAATTTCTAGGCTATAATCTTTGTCCTCATTGATATATTTCCAAATGTATTGGATTTTTTGCATAATAATGGTTCATACTAAGATTATCAATTTACCAAATCATATCCACATAGTTTGTCAAACCAAGAGTTTAACAAGGCCCTTTTTCGTTAACTAGTTCCCATTCGAGTCTAGGCCATAGTGGTGTTATCGAAGTTTTACCCTAGATACATCAGTTCCATAACCACCTCTACTTGATCTTATCTAGATAGGGATATATTTTCATGATAACACACTTACTCTGTACTCATCAAAATTTTGGAATGTTTTTCTTTTATGTTGTCTAATACATAAGGCTTTTACTAGGGGTTTCTAGTTCTAATCCCAAAAATAACTAATCATATCCTTCGATACAAATTATAACATCCATTATATTTTTTTAATATATAGACATGATTTATTATATAAACCTGAACTTAATACAACCTAAAAGATCAAGAGGTCTTTTGTCTTTGTCGAATAGGATCATTACATGACAACATACGACATTAAATTGAACATTTATATTAAAAAACTATTTTACATGACCATAACATTCCATCATATATAAAATTACATGGAATAACCTGAGGAAATAAATAAGAAATGGTTGAGCTATAAAGCCCAGTAAGGGAGTAAACATGGCATAATAGGAAGAATATAATACATGTTAGGAAATAGACATATCAATAGAGCATAATAAAAACATGAACATAAAGGCTTGATATATCATTATTATTATAACATGGAAATGTGGTAACATATTTAAATAGTGCATCATTAACATAAAGGAATTAGGTAAACCCCATTTTCAAAATGACTGAGAAAAGTCGTATAATGGAATCAGGTCAACCCATGTCCAAACATGATGTATCATGATACTAAACATTTCCCAATGCATTAGAGCGATATCAAGAAGAACCCTTCATGAACATTATAATCCTATGCTTCAATGTGCCACTTATATCATATAACATGGATTCATTCAACATCATCATTTATCACATGATAAAATAATGTGGAATACATACATGAAATTACATAATAGATATGTATATTTTCATAAATGTGAATACAAGTGATAGAGAAATGGGAATGATATTCCCTATATGATGATTTTGGAATCAAACATTACAATGCAATTTCGGCAACATGACAGCATCACATGGGGATTCATAAAATGGGTTGATGAGAGAGAAATATATCTCTTGTCATTTATAAATGAAATGGATAATAAGGGGATCATGGAGTATAATATTCCTACATATGAAATGGTATTCATGATGCATAATATTAGAGATATTCTTGATTGGAAATGAGGATAGGGAAATCGCTTAATGAATTTCGGCATGGTAATAGGTGTACATGAGAAGTTTAATAAGTGTAAAAGTGGTCTATCATCATTCAAATTTAATAAAGAATGTATAGGGAGGTGGGAAAACATACCTCAAAATTTTTATTGAAAATAAAATGGTGTAATAGTATAAGGAAACATGGATAAAAATGTGAATAGAAGAAAAGTGAGGATCACTTGTATGTGTGATCCCAAAGGCTTGTTAGAGGATTCTTGGGAGCTTAGGGCCCCTCATGAGGACTCTAAGGAGTGGAGATAAGAGTGATGATAATCATCATGAAGTATGGGGGAAGTGTAAGGGGTTATTGGGTGGGTTAATATAATAATGGAGGGGGAATATTTTATTATTTTGGTTTTGGACACTACACACTAAAATATTTAAAACCACAAACCAACCCAATGTTTTTTTCCATTGTTTATCACAAAGGGGATTGGAAAATATTATTTTATTAGTAATAAAGATGAAGATATTAAAATATTTCCCTTGAATATGTGGATATGAGTTACACTCTCAATGAAATGAATTTAAAATCATAATATATATTATACATTAGAGGATTCACTAAGGTATTATAAAAATAAGTCAAATAAATATAAAATAACATTATTTTAAAGTTAAAATTTAGAATTGATCGAAAATCCCTTTTATGGTACTTACTAAATAACTATTGGGTCGTTATGATGTTATAAAACACACTTTATATTTATATATTATTTTATTTTTACCCAAAAATATGTCTGTCACTGAAAATTTTGAAAAAATCACCATTGGATAATTTTGATGTTCTAATTCATAAAATCTTATTCATTTTATCTATATAATTTACTAAATATGTTAATTTTATCTTTTAATAGGGGAACTAACATTTATTTAAAATTGATTGGTTTTGAGAAAAATAGTTTTTAAACCTAAATAACACTTACATTTTAATTCATAAAAATTATATACTCATTTATTTGTAATAAAAGTAACGTGATAATATTTTTTATTAAAATATTTATTATTTCAAAAATTAATTAATTCCTTAAAATAAATTATTTTATAGCACACATTCTATTTACCATATAAAAATATAAATATTATTAAACTAATTAATTAATCATTTATATATAATGAACTGTTATATTAATCATTTAAAAGAATTATTTTTATAATATTATTAATAAAAACATAAAACTACATATATTTCTGAAAAGTATCATTTTTCCCAAAAAATCAATTTATCAAATTCATCATTTTTTATGAAAGACTATTCCCATAATGGAATTGATGGAATAAGACTTTTATTTATAGAAAAAGGTTACACAATATGTAACTAATACCTTGTTACATAACCACTTATAACACTCACATAAGACATAAGGGTAAGGTGTGTGATGGTGATAGAATTTTGGGGAGGCTCAGATAACATTGCTCAAGTGGTAATCTATATTAACAAGAACTTATCCCATATGTGATTCATTTCAAGAATATAGTGATGAATCCCATCTTGGGCTTGGTCAAGAGACAAGCCCAGTGCCACTACCTCCTTTCTAATCTTTGAAAAATGAGCTTCATACGACCCAAACCTACTGGATGCTGACATCATCTCTTTTATCTTTGTCGAAAGAATTTTTTAAAACCCTATATTTATATTATATGTGTGCTCACTATTAAATAGCTATGTTATCAAAAGTAATGATACATAATGGTCATTTAAACACAATAATAATAAAAAAATCATCTGTTTTATATATTCTTAAGATATTAAAAATAGAGGAAATCTATTCATAAATGATCTGGTCATAGAAGGTGATAACAATATTATCACCATGACGAAAAATCATAGCCAAAAAACACCATCATTACCAAAATTCAATAGACTATAGGGAAATATTCTCGATACACACATACAGATATAATTGAATGTAGGGTAAAAGAGGCAGAAGTGTGAAACCAAGGGTGAGTAATAAAACCCAATACATGCATTCCATCCTATTAGATGATAAATAGATACAACTAGATATTATGTCAATTATCAAAATATAGGATAGAAAAAATAAAAAACCCAACTAAATATCATAAATTATTAAAGATACTATAATTCAGTACTTTCAAATCTTAGTAAATATATCATAAAAAATTATATTTATAACAATAATAAACATAATATAGAGGTTATCCATTGAAGAAAAACAATAATACTCTTAAAATAATTATGTATTAAAAAAATAATATTATAAAATAATCATAGTTTTAAATATATATATATGGTCCTCATAGAACTATTTCCTACCAGGGTAATCAAAAAACAATGGCTCATAAACCATACCACAAAATAGAACACAGTTAAATAAGACGGTTAATAGTTGTCACTCTCTCTCAACCGTGTTATACACAACATCACCACCATATAATTGTAATGGTTTAGTATGATATATAAATATTTTACAAAATCAATGAAATGTGGAAGTAAAATGTGTTAATTTAGGGGTGTATCATCCTCCTCCTCAATCATAGTGATAAAGAGGGAACATGTTTTAAAATATGGGTCAAACATTCATTATCTTAGTCAATGATAAATGGGTAGTAATTTAAATAAATAATCAATTGTATCATTTAATACCTCTAATCCACATCTATGGGTGATAATAAGAATGAATTTATAAAATTTCCACAACTATAAATATAAAATTCTTATTGAATTACATCACATACATAATGAAAATAGGGTAATTTGTTTTGCATTGTCCATACAATTTTCATTCCATCATTCACATGTATATTCTATATAATGAACTCAACGTATCAAAAAATAATGTAATATTTCTATGAAATTTTATGTATGGATGTTCATTGATATATCAGTGTTATTTAAATATCAATCCCATAAAAACATACTAAAATAAAAATAAAGATATTTTTATTATTAATTATAATATAATTAATCACTTAACATAATAAAATCAACATAATCATATGCTATCTATGATATCACCGGAAGGATCTCACATTACCTTTATATCATATTTTATCATCTTCTAGGTAAATCCATGATATTATATAGTAATGTTAATTTAATCATTTTACATAATTATTATAAGAATTTTAAATCATTCAAAATTACACAAAATCACATAAGTGTAATTTATGAGATAATTAAATGTTAACATCATAGGGAACTAGTACATATATCCAATAGTATTGAATTTAAATTTGAGTAATTAAAACCCCAAGTATATATAGTCAATATTATTCTCATAGTTAATTATTATTTATCTACTATTATCACCAATTTGTTATATGTAGTCATCAACATCACAATGAAAAATCAAATTAATCATACTATAATATATACATTAGTACTTGAAGAATTTTGTAATAGCCCATGATTTTTATATATTTCATTTAAAATAAATTTAATTTAATTTATAGTATTCATTACAAATAAAATTAGTTTAAAAGAACAAAGAATAAAAAAACATTATTAGTTAAAAACTACGTCATTTTTTATATCTGGAATATCATATGTTTATTTTTGCGATTTTTTACAAGGAGTTATTTTTCTGTGAAGAGTAAAAAATAATAGGTTTTGTAAAACTATCTTTTATTTTCATGTAATCTGAAAAGCATCATTATAATTTTATTTGGCAATAAATTTTTATTATATCATTTTAATTTACTCTATTTTAATCATTTTATAAAATATATATTTGAATAATTTTAGTCCTAAAATAATTTTTTCTAGAAAACGGGTTTTCATCAAATTTTACAGTTTTATTTTTAAATTAATATCATGAATTTATAGAAATTGAATTGGATAAAATAAATTCTATATTTTTTATCTATTGTATATAATTTGGATAATATTTCACTTTTATTTGAAATCATTATGATTATTAATGAAGGTAAAATATATAACCCTAAAAAATTGAATTTTTTTAATAATGGTTAAACGAAAAGTGATAAGGAAATAAAAATATATGAAACCACCAACTTTATTTAATCTGATGAATATATTTATTCAGTATTCATCCAAGCATTGATAATATGAAAAAATTTTCTAGTTTTTATTGATTTTGTATTTTATAGTATTTAATTACAGGATAGTGTAAATAATGGAAACCTCTGGCTTTTATTATGAATAATATTTTGTGATAGAGATAGAAAACATAGATTATGTTATAATTTTTCATTTTTATGTGAATTAATATTTTTATCATTTTATTTTATTTTTATATTTTTGTGATGTAATAATTAAATTAAATTCTCACTTAATGTTTACATAGTCCTTGTAAAAGTAATAGAAATATCATTTAAATGAGTATAAAACTTATTATGGTTCTACTTTTTTGTGTATTGTAGTGTCCCAAAGAATTAATTTATAAATATAACATAAAATTATTTTATTAATGATATATATTATTTTTCCATTTCTTCAATGTTTTTTTTATTTCAATTTCCTTTAATACTTCCCAAAATTATATTAATATTATGTTTTTAAAAATTATATTTTCTTAAATTAATTAAAAATAATAAATAAAATATATCTAGAAAAGTGAATGATATATGGTTGGAAAAAATATTCCATGTACCATTAATGGGTTGTTATTCCATTTATAGTAAAACTTTTTACTCATAAACATTAGAATAACAAGACAATTCAATAATAGTCAAAATGTTTAAGAGGGGGAAAAACTAAAGAATAAGGTTTAAATCATAAAAAAACCTATGAAATTTTTTTTGAATTAGAGAATTTATATTCATACATAAAATTTCTTAATTTATAATTTTTTTTATAAATTTGGACTAGAATAATAATATATTTTCTTATTAAATTATTATAATGATGTTCCCCTCACTTATTAAAGGACACAATTTCTATATTTTTTTAAACAACATTAATCCACCATTATTAAAAAACCCCTAACCATTTAAAATTAAAAATTCATATTCATGTTGCATAAGTGATGATATTATCATGATACCATTATCAGTATTTTTTTGAAGGGATTTAATGGTAGTCTATCAAAGTAGAGGTAATCATGTTTGTTGAATATTTTATGTATATTTCTTCTTACAGTTCCATTAAATATGTTCTACCCACCCAAATATAATAAATCCAATATGAAAAATATTTTAAATTTTATTATTCATAGGGTAAAACCATTTTTTATAATATATACATCCCACTACTAGTGAAAACATCACTCATGCGTATGTATGAATTACAATCTCTCTATTGCAGTGTAATAATTTTTTCATCACCAATTTAAGTTGATGGTTATATATATCTAACTTATAAATATATATTATCTTTATTGGAAAAAAATTCTTAGATTTTAATTTCATATCTACCTTCTTACCTTCCAGTCCATTTACAAATGAAAACATCCCTACATTTTACGTGTGGAATACCCCTCCATAAAGTGAGGTGATACATTATTAATATGCGATTTAAATGAATTATAATATGTGTATACTTAATTATTACATTATATGTATAACATATAAAAATTATTCTAGAAATAGTAATTATTATTTAACTTTTTTTCTCATTCGAAAATAGTAAATGAGGGTCATGCATACATATAACTTACCATCTCCTTGAACGGAATAATTCATTTATATATATCTATATTTTATGGATGATGATATATACCAAAATATTTAATATATATGATATTATTTTAATGAATTATGTTCTTGAGATTATGGAACCATGATCATTAGGGTAGGACCATAACTGCCAATTCAAAACATATATGAATGATAAAGTAACTAAATACCAAAAATAATGGTAATAATAATCCATTATAATCAAATAAGTGATAAAATTTTATGATGGGGCCATATATGATATAATGGATTTTTATATATTTGAGGAATTTTTTTATAATAAATATAAAATTATTATTTAGTATGTTAAACCAAATAATGATGAATGTCAAACTTTTGATAAGGGGATTCATAACTCAATTTTCATTAAATTTTTATATCAATTATTTTTTGATTTCATTATGTCAAGATAATGTCTGAAATGAAAACAAAATATTTTATCTTCTATTTCTACTTATCATTTGTGGATTTATATTTATTAAAATAAGATCATCATTGAAAAATTCATATATAACTATTATGATCATTGTATGGGATTTTATCAAAACTTTTATGTTATTGATACACATTTGGTATTATTCACATAATTTTTTTGTGGTTCAGAATATACATATTTTATGTATTTAACATGAAAATATATTTATTCCAAGAAATTAATACGATAATGTTTTTCTAATTGAAGTGTAATGTAAATAATTTTCATTGTATTTTATTTAACTATGACATGAAATTATTATGAGACTAGGATTTTCAACGATGTGCGATTTTTGAGGCCCGGAGTGCTTAAACTAAATGTTTGATATAAATTAAACATTAAAATACCATACATGAGCTGTTTTCCTGAAATATTGTAATAACATTTAAAGGAGTGCCTTGATAAGTAATTCGGGGGAACTATTGAGTTCTGAGCAATGAATTTACCTTATGTGAGGCCTAACATCGATAATCCTGGGTCGACAACCGGATTAT
The DNA here is from genome assembly GCA_963277665.1 of Viscum album. NCBI lineage: Eukaryota > Viridiplantae > Streptophyta > Magnoliopsida > Santalales > Viscaceae > Viscum > Viscum album. The sequence goes on from OY728127.1 coordinate 2,024,782,211, forward strand.
ATTTTTTGACAATTTAAATGAAAAAAATAAATTAATAAGTTATTTTATTTTAAACATTTCTATTACGCACCGACATAGTAATTGGTTTTAAATAATCAGGAGCCCAGTGTTAGGCTCATAACCATTGAAACATTCTATGGATGCTCTAGAGATTTGGAGAGGAACCATTTTTGGAAATATCTCATTAAACAACAACAAGCAATGATGCGTGGATCTTTTCTTAGTGAGATCAAATCCGAACTGACAACCGCTCTCCCACTACGCCAATGATCAATCTAGGTGTTTTTGTATTGATTTTTTTCCACATTATTCGATTAAACAATGAACATGGATCATCCCATGAACTGGTTGTCCCACAAATCCTATGTTCTTGTGGGAGGGTCTTTAACCTGGTTCATTTTGGTTAATTAACCCATGCATGATTTTATTTATATTTGATTTGCTCTATTTTATCCTTCTTATTGGAGTGGATCAATTTTGTGATGAATTATGGAGGAGGTTTATTCCACAAATTAGTTATTTGGACTTCTTATCTCCCTTTGGACCCCACGTTCTTCACGTTCCTCATGGGGTTATGAACAATGGATTGTTACATGTCTGTCTAACAATGTAACGATCCCAAATTGACAATCTGACATCGTGACGACCTATCCAGCGTGAAATAATGATGTAGGACGATGAATCAACGTTGATTGGAAGAAATAATTCTTTTTTCCAATCATCACAAGGATGATTGAAACATGTGTTTTGAGCCGACTTGATGCACGAAACATGCCAAATTGGTATTGACATGGTGGGGAGACCTTGAATCTTGAGTTTCAAGGTGATCAGATTGCCACATCAAGGATTTGAGCTTCACCCAAAGCATAAAACTAAGAACATCATTTTCTATAAAAACCTGAAGAACAGAACATGTAATCAAAAGAACACACCTAGTGGGGATGGCTTAGTGGTAGTTAGGGTTTCCAAATTTTAAAATATAAAGAACAAGGTGTGTTTCTCAGAGGACATGGTGTGTGGACCCATCTTAGTAGAATCTAGGGTTTTGGGTGATGGGACGTGATGGCATTGCATGTAACAATTGTCACATGATGTGTGGGTCCTTATGCAGGAGTTGGCATGTATCTAGGATGACACATAGACATATGGTGGAGTATATGGCACATAATCCACCACAGAGACATACCAGGAAAATTACGTGGGTTACTCCTTATATAGTTACTTGGGTTGGAATACACCACTGGAAGTCATGTTCAGGCACATGGCCTACGTACATGGAGAAGACACCGGATAACCAAACATGGAATGTGACCATTACTACATACCTTGTATTCTCATTTTACATGGCATGTCTTCTAACTTGGGACATTACACATGGGAAATACCCAAAGTGAAGGGACACGATGTAACGCCCCGACCCCAGCTACCCAGAGTCGGTGCATTACTTCGTAACATTGGCATGATCACAAAAGATCAAGTCTCGAAAGACCGATTAGTTTAGTAGCCTTGGAAACACTAGATACATTCGTAAACGTTACATTACATCATAAAGTGAAAAACTACAATAACAAGGTCTCCATAGTCCACACTCATATCCTCTTCTGACTATCCCTGCAGGTCATTCATAAAATACTTCTTCACATCCTGGAAAATATTAAAACATTGAAAGGGGTGAGCTCAGATGCTCAGTAAGGATAACAATATTGCGGAAGCTTTCATAAATAAACATAAACATTTAAGGCAATGTATAACTAAAACAAAAGCCTTTTTAAACTTGAACATCAACATAATATGGCAAAAGTAAAATGAGATAATGCCATTTACTTCTTCACATGGATATTCTACTGGTCGAATAATCACATGTAATATCAATAACCACTTTCATAATGAGGGAATGTATAATGCCGGACATTCTGAAACATTTTGTCAAGGCCTCGGCCAAGACATCTAAAATGATTAAGGCCTCGGCCAAAACCATAAATCAAATTGGGAAAGGGCCTCGGCCAATTCCACGTCTAGTTGTCTCATGAGACCTACCGATGCATCGAGGAGCTATAGCGGGCTCCACCCGTCACTTATTAAGTCCAATACATTCCTCATATGAATAGGTTTAAACATATCATAAACCATAACATAATCGTATCACATAAAACATGCATAAAGGAAACATAACATTTCCCCATTTCAATCACAAGATATCAATACAACACATTGATATAATAAAAATGCTTTCAAATCCATTTTCAATACCAAAATAAAAGAAAATTATAACATGGTATTTATTTTTCATTAAAAAAAAGGTATGGCTTGTAGAGGAAGCCGAAACTCAAATAATGGTCACGGCGGTGGAGAAGTCATTGTCGCCGCATATGTACAGCAAGAAAAACATTCCCTTTTTGTCGTTTAGTAAAATGCTTCATATAAAAATATTCCTTTTGAATAAATGTAAAAGTCAAAGGGGTTTATACACCGTATAAAAGAAAGTTGTGTATAAAACAAAATATGCCTCAATGAAAGGAGATTGAGACGAAGTCCTTAAAAAGAACATTTTTAAAATAAAATAGATCTATTATGTGTATTCACTATAGGTACACATAAAGAAAGTAAAAATACAAAATAAGACATAATAATATCATGACATAATTTGAAAGTAGAAGATTAACCCAAAGAATGGAAGTTGGGTTAAGAAATTCCCTTACCTTGTGTCCGACTTGACTCAACCGTTCTTTAACCTCCCGAATAATAAACTAGAGTTAATATCTACCTTATTAAGAACCATTTTCAATTTCATTATCCTTTTTATATCACTTATTACAATGTTATGAACATTATGTAATTATTTAAGTTAATAACAGTCGTTTTGTCGATCTTTGGTACTTGAGTCAAAAATAAACTTCTTATAATTACAAGTTGTTCATGTGGTGAAATATCCATTATATCCGGAATTATATTCATGATGTAGATATCATATATATCATATATACAGTATATACATTCATTCATAATGTCACGTAACATTTAGAGGTATGAAATGAAATGCACCGTTCATGGAGACGGTAAGCCGTACGTACGCATGAACGCTAATTTCATTTCAATTTCATATTTAATGGAACTAAATCATAATGATATAAATGTATAATATAATTCCAGTATAATATAGTGTATAATACCATTTACTCCATCCTTTATACATCCCACATATGGCATTTACGATTCAAATCACTTTGAGGGGGCGGTAGTCCGCACTTCCTAAAATGAAATTATCGCGTTTTACCCATAATGGAAATCATAAAGTATGCCATAAATGAGAAATACAGAAGCATAAGTAAAACAAAAACATATTATATATCATATATAGAAATAGTGACATCTTAATGGCCACCTTTGAAGGTGTTATATGAGTGTTGAACAATCATCGCTTCGCGAGGCAGAAATTCGCCATCCACCGAAACCGTATGTTCTTTAACCATTAGATGTAGGTGTGTGTAAGTGTAGCTCGAATACTTATTATAAAAACATCCTAGTATATTGAGGATACTGGTGTTGTTACAAAAGAAATGAATAAAAAGAGTTTAGGGGGTTGGAGAAGAAAAATAAAACAAAACAACATTATAAAAGACATTACCTCAAAATCGGGTAACTCTTTTTGATTTGAGCTAAAGGCTTCCTTGGGAAGAGTTATGCCCAAAGTGAGGTTTCTAGGAGTAAGGGAGGAATGTTGGGAGATTATTTGGGCAGAGGTTGGCCGAGCCAAATGGCTTTAAAGTGTAAATGAAGTGGGAGAGGTGGGGGCCTTTTATAAGTGGAGAGGAGGGGCACTTTTGGAAAGATTGAAATGTTACATTATTTCAAAATGCTTTTAGGATTATAAAGGTCCCAAACTTATATAATTCGAGGATAAGGTGATAAGGTTTCGAAATATCTTCATCCAATAGGCTTTGGACAAGTGTAAGCCTTGGATTTTGCATTATCTTCTCATTTTATTTAAATCGTTAAATAATGAGGTCATCGCCACATCATAATGATGTCATAAATAATTTAATTTATTTAATGTCTAAAAATTATAAAAAAATTACTATGATGTAGGAAATCGTTTTAGCTTTCTAATGAATATTTATAGTCAAAATTTGGACTTGTTTAACCCTACTTAAAAATTGTTTTAGTAAAACAATTTATGTTAGTGTCATTTTCACTTTAACATTAAATAAAAAGTAATTTATGTTATTTCCCAACAAAAGTGGATCCATGGGGTCCCCAAGTTAGGCCATGGCTTGTCTTGGTCGGCCATGACACAACCAATGAGGTTGGGACATGTGTCTAGGTCATTTAATATTATTAAAGTATTATTTATACCTTAAACCACACTAATTACCACTAATCGCGATTAAAACTTAATAAGTTACTATTCACCAAAAAATTATTTTTATCCCATTGAACCACATTTTACTTCTTAATGACAACCATGTATGTCGGATTTTTGAAAATCAAATCACAGAAGTGGTAATATTTCATTTAAACGAAAAATCAGTTATTTAACTACCACTTAGTGGTTTCACTATTCATCAAAAATTGATGTTTTTCAGAATAAGGCCAAAATTTCACCCTAAGCTATAATTGATATTCCGAATTCAAAAATGATGTCTATTTTACAAAATTCCAAACATATAAGTTGCATTAATTAATTTTACAATTAATTCCCGCTGTTACGACAAATAGCGTGTTTTTAAGAAACAATTTATATCAAAAGATTGGCAATTGTTTATGTCCATTTTCAATGTTAAATTAATTCTAATGACCACCATTGGATAAAATGGTAAAAATATATTCCAATTATACTTTAAAACCACTAAATAGTATAACTTATCACTATAAATTATTTTTATTAAAAAAGTTGTTTTAAGTATTTTTCACTATTCATAAAAATTTGGAAGTTCTCGGAAAATTACAAAAATTTCAACATAGGCTAATTTCAATATTAGGAATACAAAAATGAAGTCCATTTTGAAATATAAAATTTATAAAATTTCAAAAAGCAGGTATTACTATTCACAACGGCTAGTTTAATTAGTTGTGGTGTGTGCTAGAGCTCAAGGTTGCGTACAACACACGCTATTGCATTATTGAATGAGAAGCGTATCGTGGAAGCTCGGGGTGTTACATTCTCCCCTCCTTCAATAAATTGCGTCCTCGCAATTTGAAAAAAATAAAAGGTTGAAAAGAGAAAATACCTTTGAGGAAAACCCACATCGGAAATAAGATTAATAAAATTTAGCCTTAATAAGAGGGAAAGAGAAATGAAAAAGTCACCACCAAATTATGATCTCGATTAGGAGAACATTGGTGGCAATTAGAGACATATAATTGGAGGAAAAACGTAAATATTTCTAGGGAGTGATTGAGGTTATCAATCACAATCAACTGTCAAATTGAGGGCCTCAAAGCCTTCAATCTATGTTGATTTAAAATATCATCAGTTCAACAAGACATAAGGTATTAGGATAACACATTTTTTTGTTTTAATATCCCTTTACTAAAGTTTATGAATTAATTTATTCATTGAATAAGAGATAGGTATATATATATTTATGCTTGACAATTTAGAGTTTCAACCTTCAACTCATCTTTCACTCAAAAAGATAATAGAACTCAAAAATATTATACTTATCCTAATTGTATAAGGTTCCAAATGTTAACACATACCATTTAGATTAGTAAAATTATTTTTTAATAACCAGGGACTTCCTGTAGGCTAGTGGTAGGAAATAAAGGCCTGTCGCACTTTGATTGTGGGTTCTATTCCTGCAGCTTTGTCCGACGCGACGGTTTATGCCCCACCCTGCAGGTTGTCCTTTTCCTAAAACTATTGTATTATAATACTCCAAAAAATAATCTTCATAAATTTTTTTTAACCTTAAACAATACTATCCATGGTTCAACTTAATCCATTCCAACCTTAATAGTTATCCAAAATACCTCCGTCCAGACTTTCTCTAAAAGGTCTCTAAATTCCAAAATCAATTTATCAGATTCCCAAAACAAAGAAAAGTTTCTCTTATTGTCACATACTAAAAATATGATTACCTTAATCATATTAAAGCCTTACTGAAATCAAAAAGTACTGCAGTACAATCCTTATATATATATCACATTATTCTAATAACCAGAATATAATCCATGAGTCCAAAAGCGCCAATACATTAGTTATTCTGTTTCAACTGTAGTAATAGCATAAGATTGTCCTTGATCCCTTGGCCTTTTCTGAGGTAAGTTTCCTTGACGCTTAGGACATTCATTTGCATAATGACCCATTTCTCTACAATTGTAGCATTCAACTTTGACAGCCTCTTTCTTTCCCTTGCAATCACGTGCCTGGTGACCTTTTTCTCCACATTTATAACAGACTCCCATTCCTTTTAGGCAAGTACCAGGGTGATTCTTCCCACAATTATCACATAATGGAAAATCCTTCTTTCCCTTTTTCCCTTTATCTGTCTCTTGTTCCACCGTTCTCTTCTTCTCTTGCTTTACTTTGTTGTCATAAGACTTAGAGAATTCCTTTTCTGTCTTGATAGCACATGAGACTATATCTTCGTATGATGAGAAGGATTGTGATACTAAAGCACGACGGAGAAATGGTTTTAACCCATCAAAGAAACGATCAATCTTACTCCTTGGGTTACGTATATAATCGGCAGCATGCCTCGCTAACCTTGTAAAGGTAGCCTCATACTTTGCGACATTCTCATCCTCCTTCTGCCTCAAACTCAGAAATTGCCTTTCCATATCTGCTCGATGGTCTCGAGGAAAGTATTTTTCTAAAAATAGCTCTTTGAACTCCTGCCATTCCATGTTTGTTAATTCATCATCCTCCTTTGTGTTTTGAATTAGTGACCACCATTGATCGGCATCTCCAGTGAGGCGGTAAACTGCCATGATAACATTCTCCCTTTCACTACTCCCCAAGGCATGGAATATTTTCTCTAAGGAATTTATCCATTGCTCAGCTACTATAGGATTTGTACTCCCATTGAAGGTTGGCGGTTGTTGCCTCATGAAACGGTCTAGCATTGATCCTCCACGTTGCGGATCAGGGTGCTCCATACGAGTAAGGTTGTTATTCATAACCTGCGTGAGTTGTCCCAGTACGGTGAGAAGCTGATCAGCACCAGTTGTATCACTAGCTCCACCATAATTATCCTGAGCAGGAGGGCAATCCCTACACGGAGTGCGTGCATTGATACGGTTTCCATTCCTTCCACTAGGCGCCATTTCTAAATAATGGCATAAACTAGATTAGTTTATGAATCAAAATACATAATCACAAACTTATAAAACACTTAACTTAAATTGAACTATTTATGGATATAATCCATAATCATAAAAGAAATGTTTTCTTTGAGGAAGTATATACTCATAAACCCTTCATAATGATTTGTAAAGAAAATGAGAATTATCCTAAGCATATCCCCCGGGAGTGTCGTAACCAAGAGTGCAGCAAGGCCCGTTGTCGTGCACCAGTTCCCGTTCGAGTCTAGCTCAAAGCGGTGTTTTCGGGTTTTACCCCTAGGTACATCTGTGCCAGAGCCGCCTCTACCTGCTCGTATCCAGACAGGGATGTTTTGCTCGGAAAAGTCATAACATCTCTATAATACCAAAATTCTAGGAAGTTCTTCTATACTAATCCCCAAATTCTATCTTTGGGCTTTGTGCTCTAATCAGAGTTTATCTAAATCTAGCTTCCAAGGTTAGTACTAAACTGCCTCTGATACCAACTGTAACGCCCCGACCCCAGCTACCCAGAGTCGGTGCATTACTTCGTAACATTGGCATGATCACAAAAGATCAAGTCTCGAAAGACCGATTAGTTTAGTAGCCTTGGAAACACTAGATACATTCGTAAACGTTACATTACATCATAAAGTGAAAAACTACAATAACAAGGTCTCCATAGTCCACACTCATATCCTCTTCTGACTATCCCTGCAGGTCATTCATAAAATACTTCTTCACATCCTGGAAAATATTAAAACATTGAAAGGGGTGAGCTCAGATGCTCAGTAAGGATAACAATATTGCGGAAGCTTTCATAAATAAACATAAACATTTAAGGCAATGTATAACTAAAACAAAAGCCTTTTTAAAACTTGAACATCAACATAATATGGCAAAAGTAAAATGAGATAATGCCATTTACTTCTTCACATGGATATTCTACTGGTCGAATAATCACATGTAATATCAATAACCACTTTCATAATGAGGGAATGTATAATGCCGGACATTCTGAAACATTTTGTCAAGGCCTCGGCCAAGACATCTAAAATGATTAAGGCCTCGGCCAAAACCATAAATCAAATTGGGAAAGGGCCTCGGCCAATTCCACGTCTAGTTGTCTCATGAGACCTACCGATGCATCGAGGAGCTATAGCGGGCTCCACCCGTCACTTATTAAGTCCAATACATTCCTCATATGAATAGGTTTAAACATATCATAAACCATAACATAATCGTATCACATAAAACATGCATAAAGGAAACATAACATTTCCCCATTTCAATCACAAGATATCAATACAACACATTGATATAATAAAAATGCTTTCAAATCCATTTTCAATACCAAAATAAAAGAAAATTATAACATGGTATTTATTTTTCATTAAAAAAAAGGTATGGCTTGTAGAGGAAGCCGAAACTCAAATAATGGTCACGGCGGTGGAGAAGTCATTGTCGCCGCATATGTACAGCAAGAAAAACATTCCCTTTTTGTCGTTTAGTAAAATGCTTCATATAAAAAGATTCCTTTTGAATAAATGTAAAAGTCAAAGGGGTTTATACACCGTATAAAAGAAAGTTGTGTATAAAACAAAATATGCCTCAATGAAAGGAGATTGAGACGAAGTCCTTAAAAAGAACATTTTTAAAATAAAATAGATCTATTATGTGTATTCACTATAGGTACACATAAAGAAAGTAAAAATACAAAATAAGACATAATAATATCATGACATAATTTGAAAGTAGAAGATTAACCCAAAGAATGGAAGTTGGGTTAAGAAATTCCCTTACCTTGTGTCCGACTTGACTCAACCGTTCTTTAACCTCCCGAATAATAAACTAGAGTTAATATCTACCTTATTAAGAACCATTTTCAATTTCATTATCCTTTTTATATCACTTATTACAATGTTATGAACATTATGTAATTATTTAAGTTAATAACAGTCGTTTTGTCGATCTTTGGTACTTGAGTCAAAAATAAACTTCTTATAATTACAAGTTGTTCATGTGGTGAAATATCCATTATATCCGGAATTATATTCATGATGTAGATATCATATATATCATATATACAGTATATACATTCATTCATAATGTCACGTAACATTTAGAGGTATGAAATGAAATGCACCGTTCATGGAGACGGTAAGCCGTACGTACGCATGAACGCTAATTTCATTTCAATTTCATATTTAATGGAACTAAATCATAATGATATAAATGTATAATATAATTCCAGTATAATATAGTGTATAATACCATTTACTCCATCCTTTATACATCCCACATATGGCATTTACGATTCAAATCACTTTGAGGGGGCGGTAGTCCGCACTTCCTAAAATGAAATTATCACGTTTTACCCATAATGGAAATCATAAAGTATGCCATAAATGAGAAATACAGAAGCATAAGTAAAACAAAAACATATTATATATCATATATAGAAATAGTGACATCTTAATGGCCACCTTTGAAGGTGTTATATGAGTGTTGAACAATCATCGCTTCGTGAGGCAGAAATTCGCCATCCACCGAAACCGTATGTTCTTTAACCATTAGATGTAGGTGTGTGTAAGTGTAGCTCGAATACTTCTTATAAAAACATCCTAGTATATTGAGGATACTGGTGTTGTTACAAAAGAAATGAATAAAAAGAGTTTAGGGGGTTGGAGAAGAAAAATAAAACAAAACAACATTATAAAAGACATTACCTCAAAATCGGGTAACTCTTTTTGATTTGAGCTAAAGGCTTCCTTGGGAAGAGTTATGCCCAAAGTGAGGTTTCTAGGAGTAAGGGAGGAATGTTGGGAGATTATTTGGGCAGAGGTTGGCCGAGCCAAATGGCTTTAATGTGTAAATGAAGTGGGAGAGGTGGGGGCCTTTTATAAGTGGAGAGGAGGGGCACTTTTGGAAAGATGGAAATGTTACATTATTTCAAAATGCTTTTAGGATTCTAAAGGTCCCAAACTTATATAATTCGAGGATAAGGTGATAAGGTTTCGAAATATCTTCATCCAATAGGCTTTGGACAAGTGTAAGCCTTGGATTTTGCATTATCTTCTCATTTTATTTAAATCGTTAAATAATGAGGTCATCGCCACATCATAATGATGTCATAAATAATTTAATTTATTTAATGTCTAAAAATTATAAAAAAATTACTATGATGTAGAAAATCGTTTTATCTTTCTAATGAATATTTATAGTCAAAATTTGGACTTGTTTAACCCTACTTAAAAATTGTTTTAGTAAAACAATTTATGTTAGTGTCATTTTCACTTTAACATTAAATAAAAAGTAATTTATGTTATTTCCCAACAAAAGTGGATCCATGGGGTCCCCAAGTTAGGCCATGGCTTGTCTTGGTCGGCCATGACACAACCAATGAGGTTGGGACATGTGTCTAGGTCATTTAATATTATTAAAGTATTATTTATACCTTAAACCACACTAATTACCACTAATCGCGATTAAAACTTAATAAGTTACTATTCACCAAAAAATTATTTTTATCCCATTGAACCACATTTTACTTCTTAATGACAACCATGTATGTCGGATTTTTGAAAATCAAATCACAGAAGTGGTAATATTTCATTTAAACGAAAAATCAGTTATTTAACTACCACTTAGTGGTTTCACTATTCATCAAAAATTGATGTTTTTCAGAATAAGGCCAAAATTTCACCCTAAGCTATAATTGATATTCCGAATTCAAAAATGATGTCTATTTTACAAAATTCCAAACATATAAGTTGCATTAATTAATTTTACAATTAATTCCCGCTGTTACGACAAATAGCGTGTTTTTAAGAAACAATTTATATCAAAAGATTGGCAATTGTTTATGTCCATTTTCAATGTTAAATTAATTCTAATGACCACCATTGGATAAAATGGTAAAAATATATTCCAATTATACTTTAAAACCACTAAATAGTATAACTTATCACTATAAATTATTTTTATTAAAAAAGTTGTTTTAAGTATTTTTCACTATTCATAAAAATTTGGAAGTTCTCGGAAAATTACAAAAATTTCAACATAGGCTAATTTCAATATTAGGAATACAAAAATGAAGTCCATTTTGAAATATAAAATTTATAAAATTTCAAAAAGCAGGTATTACTATTCACAACGGCTAGTTTAATTAGTTGTGGTGTGTGCTAGAGCTCAAGGTTGCGTACAACACACGCTATTGCATTATTGAATGAGAAGCGTATCGTGGAAGCTCGGGGTGTTACACACGACGTGCGACCTTGCTACATGCCTTGTAATTTATTCTACATGGATTGATCTCCTTGTCCACTATTCCATGGAAAAGATTCATTTGGATTTGTTCCCCCTTTAATCATTACCATGATGTTCAGGTATCGTTTCCATCCATAAGATTATGATCCCTTTAGTATGAAATTTTGTATAGAGTCAGAATCCCTACGAGAGGCCAGGAATGAGATCCTCTAGCAATTCTTTCCCCTAGGTAAAGTCAGGTATCGTCATGAAAAATCATACAGGATGATGATCCACTACATAGAATTTGAATATCGATGAGGCATGGTTTACGTAATGGCCCTGGTAGTGATCCTCATCTGTGTATCATGATCATTCGACACTCAGGAGTGAGTTATCTCAGAATATGTGCATTTTTTCACTCTTATGGTATATTAGTTTGTCTATCTCTCTCATGAAACTTCTCAAAAAACATACATCTTAGAAGGACGTCATTTGACCTATCAAACTCATGGAGTGTGTTTTCCCAATTGACAACATTGTTGAATCTTTGAACTGAATCCCTAGCATGGGTATGCGGTCGTTGTTACTTACCTAATGACTACAGGTCTGTGTTTCATGTATATATAGATATGCTTCTATTGTTATATGTTTTTAAGACATAAATAGTGTATAGGTGATTGTACCATTACTTTGTGTATTGATATGTGGTTTTTTGTGTCCTCTACTGAGTATTATTATACTCACCCCTACACAGGCATTGCCTGCATGCGTTATGTCATGTGTAGATGAACTGCCTTTTAATGGAATTTAGGGAAGACTATGACTAGACTGAATTTGTGAGCATCCTTAATGGATGAGGTGTTCCAATGGATATGAGTAGTTGTCCCATTAACTATTTCTTGATTATAGGATTTACTTTTTTGTTTTCAGACTCTTTTATTTTTTGGGCTTATAGTTTTTCCTAGTTTACTTTCGGAACATTACATTCTATTGTACTCTATTGGTTGGGTTTAGTTGTATGCATTTTTTTCCATATTTGTTTATACATTTCATCATTTTTGGGATTGGATGTGTGTGTGTGTGTGAAGGTAATTAGGTAATGCCTACCATGGTAGTGATGTGCATACTTGGTGCTAGTCTCCATCCCCTAGCCTATTGGAGGCGGGCTTAAGGAGTTACTGCTAGGGACCCAATGGGACCAGTCATGATAGAGTGGTATCAGGGGTGGTTGGTTCTACCATAGGACTAAGAGACTGTGAGATCAATTTGGGGAAATAGTATTAAGTGTTTTGAGTTCATCAATTAGGCCAAGGACTCCAGTGTTCATGCGAGCGGTCAAAGTATCTATACACTAGGACATTGATAACCTAATTTTGAACTCTGTATATGATAACACTAGTTGTCAGGAAACAATATAATGGAGCATGAATCATATAGGTATGGGTTGTGTTTTACACATCCATTGTGTCAGCTATCGAGATATAATATTTGAATGTGGTACATATTGTTTCCTTATATGATTCATTCGTGACACATACCGTCTTGGATTTAGTTGCTCGATCTTGAGGATGACCCCATATATGAAGAGGATTCGATTCGGGGACTAGTTCCCTTGGAATTACCTCTAGGAAGTGCACCTATTATAACACCACTAGTGGACCATCACATGGAACATGTAGTACCATCAGACATGGAGTGCAGGCTAAGTGCGCTCCATGTATTTTAGAGAAAGAGATCCCTCATGGTCTGAGGTGAGATGGATCCTCAAACGGCCGAGTATTGTCCTGTGACAGTGACTAGAGTTTTCTGTATAGTGTGGACACCTGTGGACTGGATGGTGGTTTAATGAGTGAGCCTTATTTATGGTTTGGTAGGATTATGTTATAATTTGACCATGAAAACTCATGACAAGGAGACACTTTGGGGAGAAATGTTCGATTGACACTTTAGGGAGGAGTTCACTCAAGTTACAATGAGAGAAGTGTGTATCAACAAGCATCTTCATCTCTTGGAGGGTAGTTTAATGGTGACTAACTATTCATTGAGATTCACCAACCATACCAGGTATGTGAAGGATATGATTAGGGATCATTACTCAAGTGATTTGATATTTGAGTGAGGTATATGATGCTACAATCGATATATTGTCGTACCTCTATGCATTTTGACTTATATAGGAGTACTTGAACGAGATTTGGTGGTCGAGAGATTCTTGGCTGAACAGAGATAGCTAGTTGTAGTCATCATCATGCATAAAGGTGCCGACACCTCTACAGTAGGGGATGATGATAGGAATAGGGATTGGGATGTAGGAGATGTCACAAGAGGACCTAAGACAAGGTATTTGAGGCCTAGGGATCTCAAGATGGAAATTGTCTTCCTTGGGAGAGGTGATGCTTCTTGTGAGATGATATGGAACATATCACTATAGATTTCCCAACTCGTCAATCTAATATAAGGGAGGAGGTGGATGGACATACAAGGAGGACACAAAGAGTGAATCAGAATGACCCACCCTGCGGCAGACATGGAATATGATAGGGTGAGCTAAAGGTGGTGGAAGAGGCTTTGAACTACTTCCACAACCACCCCCATGTGGTTCTCACCATGCTCTGATAGCCGGGGAACATGGGTTGGAACAAATACATGTGGTCAAGGCATACAACCCTAGGTCTCCAAATATCATCTGAGTTACAAACAGTGTCATTTATACAATATATTTCGTACTTATAGATATAGGTTCCAGTCATTCTTTCCACGACACATGTATTGTGATATTCCTTAAGGTTTCGATGGAGCATTTCACGTGACCCTTACACATAGATACACCAACGAGAGGAGATTAAATGATCACACATCATTACCAATAGTGTGATCTTACCCATGGAGGAGAGATTTTCGGTTGGAACCACTTGGTTGAAATGTTGAGTCCATACAATGTCATTCTAAATATAGATTGGTTATCTTCAGTCCATTCCCAGATTGACTACTTTTTGTGATGACTGTGGTGTGTATGCAGTTATGGAACATGTTTTTCCTTTTTTGGTGAAAACGAAACCCTGTCAGCATATAATTGGATCATGCATTGGAGGGTGCAACCGATCACTAATGAGTTGGATAAACATACCCTCCGAGTAGCAAATTATTTGGGATTTCCAATCCCTGTAGTAGTGGAAGTGTATGAGTGCATTTTTACAGATTTTTTCAAGGACTATATATCTGTTGAGTGATCTACTTCATAAGAAGGGATTCATAAGACCCAATGTTTTTCCTTGGGTGGCACCAGTAGTGTATTCCAAGATGGAAGATGGGAGTTTGAGGATGTTCATGGATTACAGGTGCCTGAATCAAGTAACGTTGATGAACAAGTATCCACTACATAGGATCAATGACCTTATAGATAAACTAAGAGGGGTGTGATGGTTCTTAAAGGATGACTATAAATTGGATTACAACTAGTTATGATAAGGATATGATGATATATCTAAGGCATTTTTCAAATTCCATTACGATCACTACAAGTTTATGGTGAATCATTTGGTGTGATGAACTCCCATTTAGTGTTCATGGGTCTTATGAACTAGATATTCCTGTTTTACATAGACCGGTTCCTAGTGGTCTTCATCAATGACATCCTTGTGTACTCATCATTATAGGAGGGGCATGCGAGATGCCGGTGGATGGTTCAAGACATACTTTGAGAGCACCAGATTTATGAGAATCTCTCCAAGTTTCGGTTTAGGATATATGATTTTCAATTTATAGGACATGTTATCTTAGTAGATGGTGTAGTAGTGGACCCAACCAAAGTCGAGGAATTATTAGCATGGGATCCACCTTAGAGTGTGACAAAGGTGGAGAGCATAGTAGGGTTAGTAGGATACTATCAAAGTTTTTTCCCCGATTTATCCCTGATATCAGCATCGATAACTCCCATGAACCAGAAGAGGTAGCCTTTTGAATGGATGATGAAGTTTCTAGAGGATTTCTAGTAGTTGAGGTACAGTTTTATGAGAGCACCGATCTTGAGATTTCCTGAATATGGTGTCGAGTGAGTAGTTTTCTGTGATGCATCTTGAACTGGGATTGGCTATGTCCTGATGTAGAGATATGTGGTGATTACTTATGGTTTTCTCTATCTAAGGCTGCATAAACAAAACTATGTGACCCATTATCTTGAATTTGCAGCGATATTCTTCATATTTGAAGATGTGTCGACACTACCCAATGGGTGAATGGTTTATCATCTACTATGACAACAAGATCGTCTTGTACATCTTCTTGAAATAGGATCTGAATCTAAGGCATAAGTGATGGATGGAGTTCTTCTTGGATAATGAATTTGATATCATCTATACTCAAGGGAAGGGGACGTAGTAGTTGATACTCTTATTCAGAGATCTAGTTCACAACTTTCGAGAAAGGCGTCAGAGTATTTGTCCTCACTACAGTTATCCATTGTGGATGGAGATGATTTGGCTTATCTATAGTCGATGGTTGTCACCCCTCCACTATTACTAGGAGTTCAGTAGGCACAACTAGGGGATATTGACTACAAGTCTTTATGTGCTCAGTTATCAATTGGATGGGCTCTTGATGGATATTTTCAATGGGGGATCATGATTTCCTTTTCAAAGGACACACATTTGTGACGGTGGAATTGTGGGAAGAGGTTATACTATAGTTTCAGACACCCCCCTTGGTGGTACATACTGGAGGGGAAAAAATTTACGAAGACCTACTTTTTCAGTTTTGGTAGATTGATATGAAGAAGTAATTATCAGTGTTTGTTTCTCAATGCCATAAGTGCCGGCAGGTGAAGGCAGATCACAAGGAGCCTACAGGGTTATCTCACCCATAGGAAGTGTTGAAGTGTAATTGTGATGGAATATCGATGGACTTCATGATGTTCTTATCAAAAATGTCTAGGGGACACGATTCCATCTAGGTTATCATTGACCGACTTAACAAGATGACCCACTTCCATGCTAGGAGGGAGAAAAGTTCCATATAGAGAATGAGACACCTCTATGTGTAGTACATAGTTCGTATTCATAAAATCACTTCAATAATAGTCTCAAATCATGATGACCATTACCTATCTTGGTTGTGGAAGGTATTTTTGGAGGTGTTTTGGACTTAGCTATGCTTGAGAACAACATTCCACACCTTGGTCGATATTCAGAAGGAGAGAACCATAGAGGTTCTGAATGATATGATGTAGTCCAATTACATGAATTTTGGTCACAGTTTGGAGGACCACCTACCATTGGTGGAGTTTTTGTACAAAAACACCTACCAATCCACCATCAGTATGAAACCATTTGAGGCTTTATAAGGGTTACCCTTCCAATCACCACTTTTCCGCACCGACCACGGAGAGTCAGCACTCATGGGTCCATAATTGGGGTGAGCTACGACTGAGAAATATTAGATCATCTAGGATTAGATGATGATTGAATAGAGCTGAAAAATGTCATATGATGACAGATGGGGGAGGCCTATGGAGTATGAAGAGGATGTCAATGTATTCATTTGGGTCTCACCTTGATTAGGGAGACATATTTTTTGTTTGAGCTATAACTTGTCTCTAAGGTTCATAATCCCTTTTCAGATACTATAATGTTTTGGCGACGTGGCATACCACTTAGATCTACTAACACCTTTGCACCTTGTACATGATGTCTTCAACGTGTCGCAGGTGATATGATACGTGAATGAAAAATCACAAAACATTGACTGGGGTGAGTTGGACAATGAGGATGAAGCAACCATTATAGAGTACCCAGTGGATATCAAGGATCCACAAGATATGATATTCCCTAGTTGAGTGATTCCCTTGGTGCATGTCTAGTGGAAGCAAGAGAACATTTATTAGAGAACATGGGAGTAGGAGGCTCTAGTTCATGTGTAGTACCCACATCTGTTTGAGTTGCCTTTTTTTCTGGATTTTTGGAAAAGTAAAGATCTATGATGGAGAGAATGTAATGTCTCAAATTTTCAATAAATTATTTTTAAATATTATGTGGAATTATTATGAGACCAGGAATTATGAATGCTTCTGATTCTGAGGTCTGTATTTCCTAAAATAAATGTTTGAAATAAATTAAACTTTTAAATAGTGTGTGTAAGAAGTATTCCTAAAAATGCTGAATAAGTTTTAAATGAGTTCCCAGATCAGAAATCCAAGGGTACCTTTGCGATTAGAGTAATAAAATTTATCTTAGTCAAGGAATAATATTGACTAGTGTGGGTTTACAACAGAAGTTAGTTTATGGATGTTTTAAGGGAAACAAAATAAATTAATAATTTATTTTTTAACGTTTCCATGATCCAGCGACAATTTGATTGGTTTTAAATTACAAGGAGCCTAGGTTTAGGCTCATAACCCAATAAAAATCCCATGAATTTTCTTGATAATTGGAGAGGATCCATACTTGGAGATATCTCAAAGAACAACAAAGGGAAATGACGCATGGATCATTGTGAAGCGATATCGAATATGAACTTACGACCGTTCTCCCTCTTTGTCGACGATTGAGGTAGGGTTTTTTATTTTCATTTCACCCCCACATTCATGGATTAAACTAAAAATGTGGATCAACCCACCAATAGGTTGACCAGAGAATCATTAATTATTGCAAGAGGGACTTTTATTGGGTTCATTTTGTTGAATTAATCCATGCATGATTTTATATATATAGGATTTTCTTAGTTTGATCCTTCTAACTGGAGTGGATCAATACCATGTTGAAAAATTATGGAGGTTTGTTATTAAAATTAATTATTTGGATTTCTTCTCCCATTTTTGACCATGTGTTATTCTAATTCGTTATGGGGTTATGAACAACAGATCGTTGCATGTCCATCTCACAACGCAACAATCCCAAATTAACGATCTAGCATCATGAAAACCCTGTAGAGATGCATCGATGATGCGGATGATGAATCAACATGGATCAGAAGAAATCGTTCTTCAAATTCTCTTCACAAGGATGTTTGAAATTCATTTTTAGAGCCGATTGGATGTACAAACATAACAAATAGGAAATGAAATTGTAGGAAAACCTCGAATCTTGAGTTTCATGGTGTTCGGATAGCCGGATTGAGAATGAAATTTTCACATTAAGCACAAAACGTAGAACATAATTTTCTAGAAAAATATGAAGAACATGGTGTGTACTTTGAATAACAATCTATGTGTGGCTGAATCAGTTGTTGTTAAGGTTACCACATTGCAGAAGATGAAGAACAATACATGTTTCCTAGATGAAATGGCATGTGTTCCCCTCTCAACAACAACAAGGGTTTCATTTGTTAGGAAGCAATAAAACTATGTGTAACAGTTGTCACATGACCTATGGGACCTTATTTGGGTATTTTCATGTATCAATGACAATAGATGGACACATGGTGTAGTACACATCATGTACTTCACCATAGGGCTAGACTAGGCATGTTATGTAGGTTACCCATCTACCAGTACATGGGTTGGCATACACAGGTGGAACCCATGTATTGGCACATTTCCAGCGTACATGTAGCTTAACATAGATAACCATACATGACGTGTGACCAAAACTACATGTTGTGTTTTCTCATTTTTCTGAAAATTTCTTCTGACATAGGCTGTTGCACACGGGTAGTACATGAAGTCATGGGACAAGGCATGCGACCTTTCTACACACCATGTACTCTCTTCTACATGTCTTGATCTCCTTTTCAACTATTACTTTGACATGTTTTGTTTGGTTTAGTTCATCATTTTCTCATTCCCCTAAAGGTCAGTTATCATTTCCAACCCTTTAAGTTTCATCACTTTAGTGGTACATTCGGGATAGTCATTATCCCTTCAAGAGTCCTAGAGTGAGATCTTATACCCATTCTTGGACCTAGTTAGAGTCATGTATCGACGTGAACAACCCTATAGGACGTTGAATCCCTAAATAGAATGTTAATTCGGATGAGTGTAGATATAAACCAAGGCCCTAGTAGTGATCCTCATCCGTGTATTGTGATCCTTCCCCACTCAGAAGTGAGTTATTCCAGAACGAGTGCATATGTTCTCTCTTCAGTTCTATCAGTGCATCTATCTCTCTCATGACACTTATAGATGAACATTCTTCTCAGACGGACGTTAACAAAGCTACCATACTCATGGAGCAAGTTATCCCAGATGAGTACTTCATGGAATCTTCGAATTTAATCCCTAACAATGGTATGTGGTCATTGTGACTTACCTCTAGACTATGTGTCTAGGTTTCGAGTATATCTGGGTATGCTAGTCTTCTTATATGTTCTGTAGACATATAATGTGTTGAGATGACTCTACCTTTACATTGTGTATTTCATTGTGGTTTTTAGGGTCCTCTATTGGTTATTTTTATACACACTCATGCATAGTATTTTCTAGTACGTGTTGTGTCTTGTTTAGACGAGCATTCTTTTGATGGTGTCCCGGGCTGGCCAAAACCTGACCAAGATTTGTGAACTTCCTTATAGACTGAGGTGTTCCTACGACTATGTGTAGTAGTCCTAGTACCTATTTCATTCTTAAACGTTGGACATTATAGTTTGTAGACTATTTATTTTGGTGGGCAGGCATTTTGGACTAGTTTTAATTCCACACTTTACAATTCTTTGTACTATGTTGGTTGGGTTTAGTTTTATTCATGCATTTTTTTCATAGTGGTTTTTAAATGTTTTCATTTTTGGGCTTGGATGTGTGTGTGTGTGTGTGTGTACGGGTATGTAGGAAATTCTTCCCTTGTTAGTGATATGACTACTCAGTGATAGTCACTATCCCCTGGCCAATTAGTGGAGGGCTTGGGGATCTATGACATATGCCCCACTCAGAAGGGTTGTGACAAAGGGTTTACAACTTAATTGTTACCAAATATGTTAGAATTTATATTACATTTTCAATTTTTTTGATTTACAATAATTTCATTATTGAATTCATAAAATATTACTCTAAAAAGACTATATATATTTCTAATCCTATTCATATTTATGAAAAATATTTATCATCTTAAAATTTCTAATCAATTTGTAATGTTAATCATGAATATTATTATTTAAGAAAATTAAATATTTCTTCTATTATTGATTAGGTTTATTTTTATTCCAAGTCCATATTTTTTATATTTTTTTATATAAGTAAATTTTTTACTTAAACTATTTATCATGTATATTTTATGTTATCAAAGACTTCATAATATATTTTCCTGGAGTCATTATTATTTATTCTAAAGTGGATCCTTAATATTTTAACTCAAAAGGTTTAAAGCAATGTTCCTATTTAACGTATATGGTGTTAATGAATTTTCCATCTTCCATAACCATTTTTATTATATTTAGAATCATTAAGAGGTTTTCATCGGGTTTTTAAAATTATTTTTTTTCTTGAAAACTTATTTGAAATATTTCACTTTTTTTATTTTATTTATTAAAATACAAGATTTTACTACCAAATATTCTATTCTGATGAATGGATAGTGATATCTTATATCTTGATTAAATTTATTATTTAATTATATCTCAATAAATTCACATTCTTGTGATAATTTTTCATTTGAAATTATATTTCCCTTAAATATACATATTCCTTATGCTATGGTTATAATTATTTCATAAACCTATTGACATTTTTACATAGAATGTTTTACATTTAACGTTACTTGATTAGTAGGGGTAATTTTGATATTACAAATTATTTAGTCAATATTTTTTTTTGAAAATGTATATTTTTTAAAAATTAAAATAATCATTTAATATTAAAGGATTTCAATAGTTTTGTAGTGATTGGTGAGGGCCCATTTATAAATACCCCCTATATGCATCAAAACATTTCAAAGAAAATTTTGTTGGTCAGAGATATAAAATGGTTTTTTGGTGTTAAACTACCCAAAGTGTGATAAACCTAGTATTGATTGAATAATTTTTTGTTATATTTTTTTAGTATTTGTGTAGTTAATAATTACAATCATTATAAATAGGTTATGTAATAAAAAACATCATTAATGTATTATAATGTTATATTTAAATGAACAATTTTCATATTATTGAATTATAATTTGAAAATAATAATTTTATTTTTTGATTCATCTTGTAAAAATTATCTTATGATTAATTTTTGAGTATAGTATAAATTGAATACTATTATAGTGAAGAGTTAAAAATACCATATTTTTTTAAAAAAGACATTTCTTTTCAATAAATTATGAAATTTGAATTTACCATTAGGTTTTGAGTTTAGATTTCATGTGACATAAAAATTATTTAGTTATATATCATCCAAATTAATTAATTTTAATACAATGTATATTAATTTTTAATAAAATTAATTTTGGGGTAAAAAATTATGATTTTTTCTGAACACTATTTTAATAAAAATAATATTTATAATTTTTAATGATTTACCAAAATAATTAATGGGTAATGTTTTGAATTGAATTTTATTATAATATATCGGTAATTATTAAATTATTTTTATATAATTACAATTATTATACATAGTGTTAATATAAAATATTATTTTTCTTGAAACATACACTTCTTGAAAACTTGTTTTTCGTCACGCGTATGAGATTTGATTTAAATTTGATTTATCGTATTATGTGAATTTTATATGGTCAAATGGATTCTATATTTGGAATAAAATGGTAAAAATTATGTTTTAACATTAATTTAAATGTTAGAAAAACAATTACCTCGGTAAAAAAAAGATTTACCGTAGTACAGGTAAAATAATGAGATGTGTTAATATCAAAAGTTTAAAGATTAAAATGAATCCCAAATAAAATGTTAAATGGGTGTCTAATATTTTTATATAACATAAAAAACAATTAAATCATAAATTATCAATATTATTTGTCAAAATAAATTCATCCCAAATTTGGTTGACATTATATATAAAATATTCATTATTTAATCACTTAAAACCACTCATCGTTGGGTATAAAAACCAATAATAACCACCCTATTTCTCATAACAAGTATTAAATTTCCTAAAATATCATCCAAAAACATTCTACCCATAGTCCCCATTTTCTTTTAATTTTGGCGTCTCCCAAATACCAATTCCAATGTCCTTATGGGGTCCCTCAAGGAGGTGATATTATTGGGGAAATATTCTCAAACTACCTCTCTTAATTAATTTTATTATTCTAAATTATACTCAACTCATTCATAATTTTGGGATTAATAAATAAAATATCATCTACATAATATAATTTTATATTTCCAATGTAAATTAATATAACAATCACATTTTTTATTTCTTCTGATTCAAGGAAATCAAATAATTGTCCAAATTATAGTAGTTATTCGTCTCCAAGGATAATAATTTTATGTTTTCCATGACCACCTTCAAGGATAGTCATAAAAATATAACTATTGATAATTAAAATTTTTATAATTTTATTATAAATTATTTCATTTTCTAGAACTATTTTTCCCGACCCGTCTTTAGGGCCCATGCCGTGACTACCCCAAGTCCGCCTTCCATAGGACAGGGGCTGGCGACTAGAAACAAAGGCGAATACCTAATAAAAAGGGAAGGCATTTCCTTTAAACCTGTAACACACACTATCTGAACACAAGAAGTAGAATCAACAAGTACTAATATAGAAAACACAAGTGTGCTCAAAGAACGTGGGCCAGTATACAAACCAAACTAAACAACAAGTACAACTAAAAAGGGGAAACAACTCCTGGATCGTCCACCGGGGAATCCTACCTGAAGCGTAGGTACAGATCTCAAAAAACTCGTCCCTAAGGTACATCTCATCTAGTCCATCTCTAAGCATCCTTCCATCCCTCTCCCTCAGCCTCGATCACAACTGCCCATCGTCTGCACAGAACACAACAAGGTGCGGGAGAAGCCCATGCATGGGTGAGTATAACGATACTAAGTAGAGACCCTGAGACTCCCAAAGGTCTCCCAAAACCCACAAAGGATAAACCACAGTAGAAAGATAGAAACACAAAGTATCAACCATCCCTACTTAGGTATATGGCCATACATATACCTAAGTTACCAATCACAACCAGCTCCATCGCTCGAGCCCAAGCACATCCCGTTCCACATAGGAAGAAAGTCAATAATATTGATGATAAAATCACATAGTTAAGACACAGCTCAAAAATGTATTTAACTCAAGTAGAGGGGTAGAGATGATTAGATGTATCCACTAAATCATATCATCTGTCGAACCCACATAGGATCCTGGAAGAGTATCAACGCTATCGAACCCACGTAGGATCCCGATATAGAAGTCATCGCTGTCAAACCCACAAAGCATCCCAGTCCAGTATCATCGCTGTCAAACCCATGGATGATCCTAGTCTAGTATCGTTGCTTTCAAACACATGGAGGATCCTGGTACAGTAGTAGGTCCACGTAGGATCTTATTATCTCAGTTGTAGCCAGCCAAAGGGTTCCCGCACACAACACGCTCGATTCCGGGAGGGTCTGCACCTCAAGACAAGAGTAGATTAAACAACTACCATGAAGCCTTAGGTTCATATGTCCTGTAAATCCATCTCATCATAAGGAACCCAACATGTTAGACGGCGCGTCAATCAGACGGCCGGTTTGTGAGTTATTGATGTTTCTGCTCTGAGGGCCCGGTTGGATTTAAGTTCAATCCAACCCGTCCATACACCAACTGTGTCCAAACCTTGAGTGGGGTATGCCAAAAGAACTGTCTCATTCCAACATTTCATTCGGCACATACGGTTTGTCAATCAGACACCCATAGCCCAAGATATGGGAAGAAAGGTGAAGTGGATCAAAACTAGGTATGGGTTCGGTCCGGCCCAACCGGACCGACCCGACCCGACCTAGCCTAGGCCGACCTGACCAAGTTCGGGTCGACCTGACCCATTTCTAGATCCGGAACAGGGTTCGACCCGGTCCGTGGGTCTGACCCAGCCCGCCGGAACGGGCCCGGCCCGCGACGGGCAGCCCAGCCCGCGCGGCGGCCCGACCCGCGGGTAGCGCGGTCTACGTGGGTGGGAGGTGGTCCGCCAGCCGAAGCCAGTGGGTGTCCGCGCCTCACGGGGCCCACAATGACCGAGTGAAGGGGGGGGGGGGGGGGGTCAGTTCCCCCCTTATCTCCTTATAAAGGCCGGCGCGTGGCGCTGACACGGTATCTGCGGGATCCTTCGGGTCCCGCCTGTAGCGCGCCCACCCATGGCCGGCTAAGCCGGCCTCCCTCATCCATCCTCCATGGAGAACCTGTCCGCGGCTTTGCATGACACGACGACGCCACACCCCTCCGACAGCTATTCAGCCGCCTTGCACCACTGCAACCCGTGATGGCCGCGACCTGGTCCTCCACGCAGTACGACGGTGTCGCGCTCCTCCGGTGACACGACGACCGTTATGTTGCCTGTTCCTGTCGAAGCTGGCCTGTCGCCTGCCATTGTTGCTCCACCACTGTCCTCAACAAAATGAAGAAAAATCAGAGGGGGTCAGGCCATGTTTGTTTGGCCCGTGCCCCCCTCCCCGTGTTAGGGTGGTTGCAATCAGCCATAAACCAAGCTCAAGAACAATGAAGAACGAAGATCAAAACCAATCAAAATGACCCCTGCCTCGGGTTCATTAATCATTGATGGTGGAAGGAGAGTTTGGAGAATACGAAGTCAAAGACAACATCGTCGATGTTCCTCGATCAAAGGTTCCTTGTTGGAGGAAGATGCATTCTTCGTTGGGAGGATAATTCTCCAAGTTCTTCCAAGTTCTTCAAAAGCTCCACCAAATGAATAAATGCCAACCAAAATGAAATAATCGATTTGTCTATTATTTAATTGTTCGCATGAATTAAAAAGATTTTAAATTTAATTAATTAATGGTTCATTAATTAATTCATGTGGAGTGGCACTTTAATGAGGGGAGTTCAAGCATTTTCACCCACTTATGGGGAGTTCAAGGAGTTAAGAAGCTTGGGTGGTCCCCAACATAATTATCCCCTCAAGGGAGGTTATTCTTGGGTGGGACCCACCATAATAACCTCCCATGGTAGGTTCGGGTGTGGTGTCCCCCTCCTCCAACCTCCCATTGGATATTTTAACCGCCAAAATAAAAAAAGGCTACACTTATTTTTATTTAACTTTATTAAAAACCGCAAAATCTAACTTCCATTTTCGACCATCTATCGTCGAGGAGAAAAACTTCTTAAGAGAATACTGGTGCAATGAGTTTGACAATTCCCTCAAATTTCAGTTCTGAGCACTAGTTCAAAAATTATAAAATCCCACTGGAACATTTACTGAACGTACCCGAACAAAACTTCAGTAATTGATTCCAGGTACACCGGGCCTCGGAATCAAGTGCCTTAAATTTTTTCAAACTCACAAAAATCCCATGTATTTAGGAAAAACATTTCCATGGAATTTTTTAGTCTTTACATTTTCTCCACCTCAGGGATTTACGTCCCCATAAGCTACAACTCGAACTAAGGGAACAAATGGGGGTACTGAGCATGCATCTAAGCCTCCCGCTCCCATGTGCTCTTCTGGGGGTTCCCGTGCTGCCAGCGAACGCACACCCGAGGTATTGACCATCTATGCAGGAACCAATCCTATCGATCCTCAATATCCACTAGAACCTCCGTGAATGTCGCACCATCAATGATGTCCAACTCTCCATGGTCAATGATGTGTGATGGGTTGTGCACGCAGATGTCATGCATCCTATTCAAATGAGGTGGAAGAGGTAAGCGGTAAGCCACCTCACCTACTCTGCCGAGGACCTAGAAAGGTGTGATGAACCATGGAGATAACTTTCCGCCTTGGCCAAATCTCTGTAGACCTCATCGAGGTGAGACCCGTAGAAAGACGCGGTTTCCATCCTCAAACTCTAGAGTTCTCTGTCTCCTGTCAGCATATGACTTCTTCCTGCTCTGTTTTGTCTTCATCCCCTCCTGGATGATTTTCACCTTCTCTGTTGTAGCCTGTACCATCTCTGGTCCCACTAATGCTGACTCCCCTGTGTCTGTCCAGCGCAGTGGCGATCTTCAAGGTTGACCTTACAAGGCCTCAAAAGGTGCCATACCAATGGTTGAGTGATAACTGTTGTTTTAAGAAAAAACCACCAAAGTTAAGTGGTCCTCCCAGCTACGACCGAAGTAGAGGAAACAAGCACATAGAATGTCTTCGTGAGTATAAATGGTCCTCTCAACATGGCAATCCGTCTGAGGTTGGAAGGCAGTGCTCAGATGAAGTTGCATCCCAAAAGCCTCCTGCAACCCATTCCATAGACAGGAAGTAAACTGTGCATCACATTCAGATAAAATAGAAGAATTTACTCCATGAAAATGCATAATCTCCTACACATAAAGGCATCCCATGCTCTCCACTGACCCCTACTCTCTTATCGGTAGGAAGTGGGCAAACTTGGTGAGTCGGTCAATGATCACCCATATCGAATCATGACTCCTAGATGTACGTGGAAGACCCATCACGAAGTCAATGTATATCCAATACCACTTCCACTCTAGGACCTCTAAGGGATGAACCAAGCCTTCTGGTACTTGGTGCTTCGCCTTCAATTGCTGACAAATGAGGTATCATGAGACAAACTCAGATACTGCCTTCTTCATACCTAGACACCAGTGTTGTCGCCGTAGTTCCTGATACATCTTCGTCACACCTAGATGTACCGCTAGAGGAGATGTGTGTAACTCCCTCAAAACTTCCTTCTAAAGTGATACTGGTACCATAGTATGTCTTCTGAAGAAGATGACGTGCTCCCCACCTTTAAAAAATCCATCAGGTGCCTGCCCTGTGGATATTTGAGAACATCGTGTCTCACAGTCAACATATCCATGTTGTGCCTCCTTGACTTGCTAAAGAAGTGGAGGAGTGACTGTAAGAGACTGCAGAAAGGCTGCTCCATCTCAATCCACAAAGGATATCTGCAACGTGGCCAGCTGCTCTGTCACCTCTCCTAGTAGCTGAATGCCTGATCTCATGCTGAGAGAATCTGCTACAATGTTCCCGTTCCCATGATTATAGACTATCCCAAAGTCATAGTTCTAGAGGAACTCAAGCCAACGACGTTGTCTCAGGTTTATGTCCTTCTACGAGAAGATGTACCTGAAACTCTGGTGGTCAGCGTAGACTATAAAACATTCTCCCATCAGATAGTTCCGCCACATCTTCAAGGAGAAGACCACTGCTGCTAACTCCAGGTCATGAGTGGCATAGTTCTGCTCATTCTATCTGAGTTTACGAGAACCATAAGCTATCATTGATCACTCCTACATCAGGATGCATCCAAGCCTGGTCCCTGATGCATCTCAATAGACTACGTACCCAACGCCCTCCTCTGGTAGCCTGAAGATGGTCGCACTAGTCAGCCTCTACCTCAGCTCCTGGAAACTCCACTGGCATCTCTCTGACCACATGAAGGGTTTCCCCTTCTTCGTCAATGCTAAAATTGGCGATGAAACTCTGGAGAAGTCTAGAACAAATCACTGATAGTAGACAACCTGACCCAGAAAACTCCGTACCTCCATCACACTTCTGGGTGGCTCCCAAGAAAGTACTGCCTCGATCTTTGCTGGATCCACTGCAACTCCATCCTCTGAGATGACATGTCCCAGAAAGTGTACTTCTTGGATCTAGAACTAGAACTTAGAGAGCTTACCATAAAGCCGGTTCTCTTGGAGTGGGTCCAATACTACCCGCAAATGGTAGGTGTATAAGGCCACGACCATAAAAATTACTTAATCTTGAGTTATTTCATGAATACACATTGAGGATTTTTTCAGGTTTAGAGTTTTATAGAATTAGATCATAAATCATGAATTACACTCCTCATTTAAACAAAGTGGTTACATAAAATATAGTACTCATTTTTCCCATCATCGGAAGCATATTTAAAATTAAACACAGATTCTTTCTTGACACTTCCTTGACACTATCATCACATCATGTACCTTTCCCTTGACCCGTGAAAAACAATTCAAAAACATGGGATGAGCATAAAAAGCTCAGCAAGGGATATAAAAGTGCGAAATGAAAAAATTAGTCCATGTATGAAATCATACTTTACTCATAAAACATAAGAATTTTAACATACCTCATCAAATCATGAATAATTCATAGAAATCATAAGACATAAAGGTAACTTGAGGCATTCATAACATTCTTACGTAGGGAGTAACCCTCATGGTTACCTTTGGAATACGAATCACAGTATATTCCCAACATCTATTTGGAGAAACCTTAATGTTTAACCCCTTCGCGTTACCCAATGCATTGGAGAGCTATATCGGGCTCACCCGCCCTTAGTTTAACATGGAACCACCCATCTTCATAACAATGCCCAAGAACCATAACATAATCATATCACATAAAACATGAATAAAGGAAACATAACATTTCCACATTTCAATCACAAGATATCAATACAACACGTTGATATAATAAAAACATTATGAAAACCATTTTCAATACCAAAATAAAAGAAAAGTAATACATTGTATTTATTTTTCATTAAAAAAAGGTTATGGCTTGTAGAGGAAGCCAAAACTCAAATAATGGTCACAGCGGTGTAGAAGTCGCTGTCACAGATACGTAAGACAAAAACATTCATTTTGTTATTTAGTAAAACTATTCATTTAAAAATATTCCTTTTGAATAAAATTAAAAGTCAAAATGGGTTTATACACCGTATAAAATAATTTTGTGTATAAAACAAAATATGCCTCAATGAATGGAGATTGAGATGAAGTCCCTTACCTCGTATCCGACTTGACACGATCGTTCTTTAATCTCCTGAATAATAAACTTGACATAATTTCTACTTGCTTAAGAACCTTTTTCAAGTTAATTATTCCTTTTATATCACTTATTATCATTTCACGAACACTATGTAATTATTTAAGTTAATAACGGCCGTTTTAACGATCATTGGTACTTGAGTCAAAAATAAACTCTTTATAATTACAAGTTGTTCATGTGGTAAAATATCCATTATATCCAAAATTATATTCATGATGTAGATATCATATATGTCATATATATCCAGTATATACATGCATTTACAATATTACATATTATTTAGAGGTAATAAATGAAATGCACCGTTCATGGAGACGGTAAGCTGTACGTATACATGAACGCTACTTTCATTTCTATTTCGTATTTTATGGAATGGAATCATAATGATATAAAGGTATATTGTAATTCCATTATAATATCATATATAATATCATTAATTATATCCTTTATACATCCCACATATGGCATTAACGAATCAACTCACTTTGAGGGGGCGGTAGTCTGCAGTTCCTAAAATGAAGATATCGCGTATACCCATAATGGAAACCCTAAATGTATGAAATAAATGAAAAATACAGAAGCTTAAAGAAAACATAAAAATATTATATATCATATATAAATATAGTGATATCTTAATGTCCACCTTTGAAGGTGTTAGAAGAATATTGAACAATCATCATTTCGTGAGGTAGAAATTCACCATCTACAGAAACAGTATGTTATTTAACCATTAGATATAGGTGTGTGTAAGTGTAGATCGAATTATTGTTATAAAAAAATCCTAGTATATTGAAGATACTGGCGTTGTTACAAAAGAAATGAATAAAAAGAGTTTAGGGTGTTGGAGAAGCAAAATTAAACAAAAGAACACAAGTGAAGACATTACCTTTAAATCGGGTAACTCCCTTTGGTTTGAACCAAAAGGGTTTATTGAAGTGCTTAATGACTAAGGTAAGGCTTATAGGATGAGTATAGGGATGTGGAGAGACAAAATTTTCAGAGCATGGCCGAGCCAATGTCTTGAGAATTGTGGGTAAGGAGGTAGAGTTGGGGGCCTTTTATAAGAGGAGAGGAGGGGCACTCTTGGAAAGTTACAAAATGTTACATTATTTTAAAAAGATTTTCGGATTTAAAAGGCCCCAAATTGATATATTTCTAGGATAATTTGATAAGGGTTCGAAATATACTCTTGTTTTTGGACTCAAATTTCCTTTCTTACCAAATCGCATCACACTTTTCCATGGTGAGACTTTCAGGAAGACATGATCACCTACCTCAAAAGAGAGATCCTTCCTCCTGTTGTCTGCATAACTCTTCTGCCTGCTCTGAGCTGTTCTCATGTGTCTCTGTATCAGCTGAACTTTTTCTACCAACTCTTCTACCAATTCTAGTCCCATCAAATTCCTTTCACCCACTTCATCCCAGAAAGCTGGAGTTCGACACCGCTTCCCATATAATGCCTCAAATGGTGCCATCTGTATACTGGGATGAAAACTGTTATTATAAGAAAACTAAAACAAAGAAAGATGATGGTCCCAACTTCCCTGATAATCCATTGAACAATCACGTAGCATATCCTGCAAATTCTGAATTGTTCGTTCTAACTTCCCATCTGATTGAGGATGAAAAGCTGTACTAAAATTTAATTGAGTACCCAACGACTTCTGAAGGCCTTTCCAAAAGTTAGAAGTAAACCTCGGATCACGATCAGATAAAATGGAGAGAGGAACTCCATGTAACCTGACTATCTCTTTAAGATACAAACGGGGAAGTTGATCTAGTGAAAAAGTATCTCATATCGCAAGGAAATGAGCAGATTTATTCAAGCGATCAAAAATAATCCAGATTGCATTATTACCTTGAGGTGTCTTCTGCAATCACACAACGAAGTCCATGGATATATCCTCACATTTCTACTCTGGCACTGGTAAAGGTTAAAGCATCCCTTTTGGTAACTGCCACTCTACTTTTACTAGTTGAAAAGTCAAACACTTCATAGCAAAATCAGCAAAATCCCTGTTCATTCCGTTCCACCAGTAATACCCCTAAAGATCTATATACATCTTAGTACTGCCTGGATGAACTGAAAACGGAGAACTATGAGCTTCACATAACAACTCTATCTTCAAATATGAATCACATAGCACACACAATCTCTTCCCAAATCTCAAAAAACAATCATTATCAATGTTGAATTCAGGCAACATACCTTTCTGAACCATCTCTACCTTTTTCTGCAACTCACTATCTTGCTTTTGTGCTTGCTTAATTCTACTTGATAGAAATGATTTCACTGATACCTGAAACAAAACAAAAGGAAATCCTACACCAACAACTTCTATGCCAAAGTTAATCAAATCCTTAACCAAAGGATCACGTTCCAAACGCAACATTGTTAATGAATCATTACTTTTTTGACTCAAAGCATCAGCCACTTTATTTGCTTTTCCCGTATGGTAATGAATTGTACAATCATAATCCTTGATTAATTCTAGCCATCTCCTCTATCTCATGTTAAATTCTTTCTGAGTGAATATATACTTTAAACTTTTGTGATCGGTATATATTTCAAACTTTACTCCATACAAATGATGCCTCCAAATTTTTAAAGAGAAAACAACAACAGCTAATTCCAAAACATGTGTAGGGTAATTTACCTCATGAGTTTTCAATTGACATGAAGCATAAGAAATTACCTGATCATTCTGCATTAGGATGCAACCAAGTCCTTTCAATGAAGCATCACTGTAGATAACAAACTCCCCATTCCTGGAAGGTAGTGCCAAAACTGGAGAATTCACCAATCTTCTTTTCAATTCCTAAAACAATCATCACATTCTTTTGTCAAGATAAACTTAACACCCTTCCGAGTTAGCTTAGTCATTGGACTACAAAACCGTGAAAAATTTCTGAAAATCCTTCATTAATAGCCTGCTAAACCAAGAAAAATACGAATCTCAGTTACATTTGTGGGTCTTGGAAATTCTCCAACAACCTTTGTTTTTGTAATATCCACAGTTATTCCATCTTTAGAACCAACATAAACAAGGAAAGAAATTTTTTGCAACTAAAACTCACACTTTCTGAATTTCCCATACAATTTCTTTTCTTTTATGGTTTTAAAAATAACCCTTAAATTTCTTTCATGCTCCTCTTTACTTTTAGAAAACACCAAAATATCATCAATGAAAACAACCACAAACTTATCCAAGAACTCAAGGAAAATTCTATTCATAATATCCATGAATACAACAAGTACATTGGTTAGTAAAAAAGGCATAACTACAAATTCATAATGGCCATATCTTGTACGAAACACGGTCTTTGGAATATCTGCTTCCTTTACCTTCAACTGATGGTACCCTGATCTCAGGTCAATCTTTGAAAAATACTGAGCTCCCTGGAGCTGATCAAATAAATCATTGATATGAGGCAAAGGATATTTGTTCTTAATAGTGATGTTATTCAAGGCTCTATAATAAATGAAAAGTCTCATTGAACCATCTTTCTTTTTAACAAATAAAACAGGAGAACCCCACGGTGATGTGCTAGGTCGAATGAAACCTTTCTCTAATAAATCTTGCAATTTCTCCTTCAACTCTAAAAGTTCAATTTGATCCATTTGATAAGGGGGTTTTTGAAATTGGCTTAGCATCGGGAACTAAGTCAACAGTAAATTCTACTTCTCGACCTGGTATTATTCCAGGAAACTCATCAGGAAAAACATCAGGATACTCATTTACCACTGGCACATAATTAATCTGAACAGTTCCCTTGTTTTCAACAATATGTGCAAGGTAACATTCATTCCCATCTTTTACAAGTTTCTCAGCCTCTTAATATGTTATCAATAGTAAGGGTTCATTCTTGTACACAAACTGAAAGTATTTCTGAAAACAAACTTCTTTAGCTCTACAGTCAATCTTAGCATGGTAAATAGTGAGCCAATCCATACCCAGGATAACATCAAACTCTACTAGAGTGAAAACAATAAGGTTTGTAAGTAGGTTCTTTCCACAGATAAGGATAAAAAGATTCTTATAAATTATTTTTTCCTCAACATTTCCCCCAGGTGTTTTTACCATAAGTTCAGGAGTCATTTCTTGAGATGGTATTCCCATTTTACTAGAAAAGTTTTCAGAGATGAAAGAATGTGTAGACCCCGAATCAAAAAACACACTGGCATAATCTGAAAAAACAAACAAAGTACCTGATACAACTTCATTTGATGGCCCGACATCCACTGAAGTAGTTGCAAAGGATTTCACCACCCCTTTCTGCTTGTATTCTAACTGCTTCCCATCACTCAAGCTCTTTGTCGGACACTCGTTTTCATAGTGACCCATCTCATTGCACGTAAAACATTTCACTAACTGTAAATCAAATTTGGTCTTACCATCACCCTGATCTTTTTAAGTGCAATCATGAGACTTATGTCCCATCTTACCACATTGGTAGCACTTTTGAGAATTCAGAAGACATTCCCCAGCATGACTTTTACCACATTTATCACAAACTGTAAACTTAGTTTTCTTACCATCAGACATTTTTGAAGAATTCTTTTCTTTCTCCTGCCACCTCGGTCTCTTCTTCTGCTAGTTGTTATAGAACACTTGATCATCGACAAACTCCATTTCCACATTCTTAGCACATTGAACAATCTTTTCATAACTCTTGAACTCGTGAGAAGCTAAAGACCTTCGATATTTTGGCTATAATCCTAAGTAAAAATGATTAATTTTACTATAAAGTTCTCAGATTAAATTTGGATCATACCTTGCCAATTGAGTGAACCTTTCTTCATAGGCAGCCACTGAGTCGTCCTCTTGGCTCAATTCCAAGAATTGTTTTTCCATCCTAAGTTGAACAGCCTTAGGAAAATACTTATCAAGAAACATACCTTTGAATTCATCCTAGTCGAGAGCATCAATCTCATCAGCATCCATGATATTTTTAACCATCGAACACCACTGATCTGCTTCACCCTCCAAACGGTAAATAGAAAGACTAACCTTTTGATTGTCTGAACACCCCATGACATCGAAAATCTTCTCCAGTGCTTTAATCCACCCTTCAGCTAGCACAAGGTCAGATGATCCTCTAAATGATTGGGGATGTTGCCTCATGAAATGTTTAACCACTGAAATGTTCCTCTATGGTTGATCTGACTGATCTCGTGCATGGATACCACCACCATTTATCGCTTGAGTCAACTGCGTCATCACTGCAAAAAACTATTTAGTTCCAATTCCGACCATCTCAGGATGCTGATTCGGAAGGTCATTTCCTTCTGTATGCCTTCCTAGCACTACTTCCTTATTTCCTCTGTGGAAAACCATTCTGAACAAACATGTCTTAGATGAAGCAACATGTTAATCTTCAAATGCTATATCATTTCAATTTGACCAAAAAAAAAATATTTTTGGATAATCATTTAATATAATTATAACTCTGAAAGTTATCTAAACCAACCTCTGATACCAACTATAAGGCCCCGACCTTAAACATTACTTAATCTTGAGTTATTTCAATAATACACGTTGAAGATCTTTTTAGGTTTAGAGTTTTAGAGAATTAGATCATAAATCATGCATTACACTCCTCATTTAAACAAAGTGGTTACATAAAAGATAGTTCTCATTTTCCCCATCAACAGAAACATAATTAAAATAAAACATAGATTCTTTCTTGACACTTCCTTGACACTATCATCACATCATGTACCTTTCCCTTGACCTGTGAAAAACATTTCAAAAACATGGGATGAGCATAAAAAGCTCAGTAAGGGATATAAAAGTGGGAAATGAAAACATTAGTCCATGTATGAAATCATACTTTACTCATAAAACATAAGCATTTTAACATACCTCATCAAATCATGAATAAATCATAGAAATCATAAGACATAAAGGTAACTTGAGGCATTCATAACATTCTTACGTAGGGAGTAACCCTCATGCTAACGTTTGGAATACCCATCATAGTATATTACCTAAATCTCTTCAGAGAAACCTTAACGTTTAACCCCTTCGCGTTACCCAATGCATTGGAGAGCTACATCAGGCTCACCCACCGTTAGTTTATCACGGAACCACCCATCTTCATAACAATGCCCACGAACCATAACATAATCGTATCACATAAAACATGCATAAAGGAAACATAACATTTCCACATTTCAATCACAAGATATCAGTACAACACATTGATATAATAAAAACATTATGAAAACTATTTTCAATACCAAAATAAAAGAAAATTAATACATGGTATTTATTTTTCATTAAAAAAATGGTTATGGCTTGTAGAGGAAGCCGAAACTCAAATAATGGTCACGACGGTAGAGAAGTCGATGTCGCCGATACGTATGACAAAAACATTCATTTTGTCGTTTAATAAAACGCTTCGTATAAAAATATTCCATTTGAATAAAATTAAAAGTCAAAAGGGGTTTATACACCATATAAAATAATGTTGTGTATAAAACAAAATATGCCTCAATGAATGGAGATTGAGACGAAGTCCCTTACCTCATATCCGACTTGACTCGATCGTTCTTTAATCTCCAGAATAATAAACTTGAGTTAATTTCTACTTGATTAAGAACCTTTTTCAAGTTAATTATTTCTTTTATATCACTTATTACCATTTCATGAACACTATGTAATTATTTAAGTTAATAACGGTCATTTTAACGATCATTGGTACTTGAGTCAAAAATACTCTTTATAATTACAAGTTGTTCATGTGCTAAAATATACATTATATCCAGAATTATATTCATGATGTAGATATCATATATGTCATATATATCCAGTATCTACATGCATTTAATGCATTACATATCATTTAGTGGTAAGAAATGAAATGCACCGTTCATGGAGACGGTAATCCGTACGTACGCATGAACGCTACTTTAATTTCTATTTCATATTTTATGGAATGGAATCATAATGATATAAAGGTATATTATAATTCCAGTATAATATCATATATAATACCATTAATTACATCCTTTATATGTCCCACATATGGCATGAATGAATCAAATCACTTTGAGGGGGTGGTAGTCCACACTTCCTAAAATGAAGATATCACGTATACCCATAATGGAAACCATAAAGGTATGACATAAATGAAAAATACAGAAGCTTAAGGAAAACATAAAAATATTATATATCATATATAAATATAATGACATCTTAATGGACACATTTTAATGTGTTAGAATAATATTGAACAATCATCGTTTCGTGAGGCAGACATTCACCATCCACAGAAACAGCATGTTCTTTAACCATTAGATGTAGGTGTGTGTAAGTGTAGATCGGATCCTTCTTATAACAACATCCTAGTATATGTAAGATACTGTTTTTGTTACAAAAGAAATGAATAAAAAGATTTTAGAGGGTTGGAGAAGCAAAATAAAACAAAATAACACAAGTGAAGAAATTACCTTTAAATCGGATAACTCCCTTTGGTTTGAACCAAAAGGGTTTCCTGAAGAGCTTCATGCCTAAGTTAAGGATTATAGGATGAGGAGAGGGATGTGGAGAGACAAAATGAGTAGATCTTGGCTGAGCCATTGTCTTGAGAAGTGTGGGTATGGAGGTAGAGGTGGGGGCCTTTTATAAGAGGAGAGGAGGGACACTCTTGGAAAGTTACAAAATGTTACATTATTTTAAAAAGAGTATCGGATTTAAAAGGTACCACATTGATATATTTCTAGGATAAGGTGATAAGGTTTCTAAATTTACTCATAAAATATGTCTTTAACAACTGTATGTCTTAGTTTTAACATTATTATTTCATTTTATTTAAATCATTTATTAATGAGGTAATCACTGCATCACCATGATGTCATATATAATTTAATTTATTTAATGTCTAAAAATTATAAAAAAATACTATGATGTAGGAAATATTTTTAGATTTCCAATGAATATTTATAGCCTAATAGATCATTTATGTAGAAAAAATGAAAAATGGTTTTCTCGGGTGATACATTCTTTGTTATATTTAACTTTCTTTAAAAATAAAACGATAAAAAGTCATTATCACACAAAAGTGATTCCATGGGGTTCCCATGTTAGGCACAAGGAATCCCATGGTCGGCCATGACACAAAAAATAGTATTAGGACACATTTTGGTGTCATTTTTTATTATTATGATATTATTTTATTATCCTTAACTACTCGATTACTAATTAATCACGATAATTAAAGATAATTACCATCGTTACTATTCATAATGTCCACAAACAAAAGAGTCTTAATTACATAATTTGGACCTTCTGATTAAAAATATGGAATACATTTTACCAAATTTCAAACATATAAATTGAAATAATTAATTTAAAATAATTCCCGTTGTCAAAACAAATAGCGGGTTTTTTTGAAACAATATCTATGAAAAGTTTGGCACTTGTTTATGACCAATTACAAAGTGAAATTAATTATAATGACCAAAATTGGATTAAATGGTAAAAAAATATTCTAATTAAACTTTAAGACCAATTATAAAGATAATCTATCCATATAATTAAATTATATGAAAATGCAGTTTTGATGTAAAATGCAGTATTTTTCACTATTCATTAAAAAATGAACATTGTTAGAAAAATACCAAAAATTAAACGAAAGTAAATTTCAATGTCCCAATAATAAAGAATAAGTTTATTTTGACAAATATAGATTATAAAATTGTCAAAAGATAGATTTAAAAATGGTTCACCATCAAAAGGAGGTAAAACAATCATTTAAAATTATTAGTGTATTCCATGCTTAAGATTGGATTTATTATCATTTTAAGCCTCTAAAACACTGTCTAATTAATAAATAGACATAGATAAGAATTTACTATTATTCATTACTTACTTGGGATTTTACAAGGTGTGATCCTCCTCGGTAGCTGAGTAGATCGAAATTTCATCGATGAAGACTACCACAAAGCGATCAAGGTATTGATAGAAGATCCTGTTCATGAGTCCCATGAACATAGATGGTGCGTTGGTTACACTGAATGGCATAACCAAGAACTCTTAGTGGACATACTGGCATCTTAATTCCATCTTATGCACATCCTTATCCCGTACTCTAAGCTGGTGATAACCCGATCGAAGATCTATCTTCGAGAACCAACATGCTCCCTTCAGCTAATCAAAGAGGTCTTAAATCCTTGAGAGTGGGTAATTTTTCTTCACAGACACCTGGTTCAGGTGCTGATAATCAATACACATTCGCAACCTCCCATCCACCTTCTGGGCGAACAAAATCGGGGATGCCCAGTGTAAAACACTAGGTCAGATGAATCCCTTCCTCTACAAGTCCTCCAGTTGTACCCACAACTCACAAAGCTCTGCGGGAGCCATCCAATATGCTGGAGTGGATATCGGTGTCATCCTGGGGTATAATTCAATGTAAAATTCTACCTCTCAATGATGTGGTAGTCTTGGAACGTCATCAGGGATGATATCCACGTACTGATCCACCACAACAGAAAAACTCGGACTCCGCACATCAACCGCTCCAACAATGAGGCTAGCCAAATGATGTGTGATCGGCTTCCCCCTCCTTTGGGTAAGTTCATCCTGCACTGCAAAGGCTCCCTTCTCACCTGTGAAGGTAAACCTCATCCCATCCTTACGGACACACCACACTTTTCACATAATGCAATAAATCTGAGCGTGAACTCCGTATAACCATTCTATGCCCAATATGACGTCGTAAGGCCTCGATGCCGCTACTAGAAGATCCTAGCCGAAGACCTCGCCTCCTAGAGTGATCTCACACTACCGGCACGAGTGTGTACTTGTTGAATCCTCTCCCCTAGGAGTCTCTAGCAGTAAGGATCAAGCCAACGGCTCCACCAGAATCTCCGACCACCGCACAAGGGTAGCGAAAATAAAGAATGACTCACACCAGTGACTATAAGTACCACAACAAGGGTGGAGTAGAAACAGACAGTACCTTGAATCATATTAGGTGCATCGGGGTCATAGTCCTCGACTTCCTGGAGCTGAGACCACCCCTGTCTGCCAGCTCCCTATGGTCGGGGTGGACCTCCTGGTAGTGGTGGTGGTAAGACCTCGAAACATCATCCACCACCTACTGCTCGGCCAGCTCCTCTGCCACGTTCACCTACACTTAGTGGAACACCACAGTAGATCCTCTTCGTATTCTTGGGAGGTCCCTCTACTGTATGATGATCATCTTAATGACAGGTTGGGTAGTCACGAGCCATGTGACTCTGCCCGCCGCATGCATAACACTGCCTGCTCCTCGTATGGCTGGCTCTGTCACATGTTACCCGCACAACTGAACCTGTATCCCAGGATCGCCCACCTGATGGCCTTGTCTTCTTGGACCACTAAGACATCTATCTACTGCCAGCTGTATAAGACTCCACTACGTGTCGCACAATGGTGGGTCTTGCTACTAGTGACTACTCAGTAAGAAAACTATCCACAAGAAGGGATTGCTCCAGCACCCCCGCCTGCATCGGGATACTGAGGGAGATCATTGAAGCCCTAATCTCACAGGTAAGTCCCTGTTCGAAGGTCTGGGCCCTGAAGAACAGGTCATGCACCATATCTGTGGAGTAGCAAAAGAGGTCGGTGAACCTCCCTGAGTACTGTTCCACTGTCAATCTGCCCTAATGTAGATGAAGCAGCTCCTAAATCCTCACCACACGAAGAGTTGCTGAAACAAACTCTAATTGGAAGAGGCTCTTGAAGTCTGCCCAGAGAAGTGATGCCTCTTCATGCACCTAGATCCTCAGGCTCCACCATCTGCCTGCTGCTACCTGTAGGAGACTCATGGAAAGGATCACCATAAGGTCGGCTAGTGTCCCTACCAATCCGAAAATTCTCACAACAGCCTCCAACCAATCCTCAGCTGCCTATGGGTCCATCTCTCCCCTGAACCTGGTCATCCTCTGGCGCTGGAACTCATGAAACACACTCAGATGGTGTGCACTCTCTACTGTTGGAGCTGGTGGGATCGGTGGCCCAGTGGGTAGTGGTAACGCTGGTGCCTCCGCAGTGATAGGGACCTATACCAAGGCCTTTTCACTCAATGGGCTACCATATCGTAAAAAACTCAGAACCCTAGCTGGATGCCTGCATAGGGCCATACTGGAAAGAAACAGGTGTGCCACGGTCAAAAAAATATACCCGGTGAGATGACACAAAGTATTCACAATGAAAACATTTCAAAGGAAACACACACATAATCAGTGTTTTCATGCATTGAGTCAGAAATCAGAAGTCAGAGACCTAGTGTATGGATACGTCAGCCGCCGCACCAACACCAGTTTTCCTAAATAGATAAACACACCCAAAAAACATAACACTATTGTTGTTAAAAGAATCAAAGTCTATGTTTTACGGTAGAACCAACTCCTCTGATACCAATTTGTCACGACCCATCCTCGGGGCCCATTCCATGGCTACCTCAAGCCCACCTTCTATAGGCTAGGGGCTGGTGACTAGCACCAAAGGGGGATCCCTGATAAAAAGGGAAGGAATTTCCTTTAATCCTGTAACACACACTGTCTGAACACAAGCAGTAGAAGCAACAAGTACTAATATAGAAATGATAAGTGTGCTGAAAGAAATTGGGCCAATATACAAACCCAACTGAACAACAAGTACAAGTTAAAAGGTAAAACAAATCCTGGATCGTCCGCCGCAGAACCCTACATGAAGGGTAGGTACATATCTTGAACAACTAATTCCTAAGGATCGTCCCATCTAGTCCAGCTCTGAGCAGCCTTCCATTCATCTCCCTGAGCCTCGATCATGGATGACCGTCATCTGCACAGAACACAACAAGGTGCAGGAAAAGCCCGTGTAAGGGTGAGTATAACGATACTAATTAGAGACCCCGAGACCCCAATGGTCTCTAAAAATCCACCAAGGATAAACCACAATAGCAAGATACAAACACAAAGTATCAAACATCCATACTTAGGTATATGAACATATATATACCTATGTTACCAATCAAAACCGTCTCCATATCTCAAGCCCAAGAACATCCCATTCCATATAGGAAGAAAGTCAACCATCTTGATGATAACATCACATAGTCAAGACACAGCTCACATAGGTATTTAAATCATGTAGAGGGGTAGAGATGATTAGATGTATCCACTAAATCATCTCCTCTATCAAACCCACGTAGGATCCTGGAATAGTATCAGTGCTGTCAAACCCACGGAGGATCCCGGTACACAAGTCTTTGCTGTCAAACCCATGGAGGATCCCAGTCCAGTATCGTTGCTGTCAAACCCACAGAGGATCCTGGTCCAGTCTTTTCGTTGTCGAACCCACAGAGGATCCTGGAATAGTAGTAGGTCCATGTAGGATCTTATCATATTAGTTCCATCCAGCCAAAGGGTTCCCGCACACAGCACGCTCAATTCCGGGAGGGTCCTCTCCTCAAGCCAAATGTCGATACATCAACTACCATGAAGTCTCGAGTTGATATGTCCTGTAGTTCCGTCTCATCATAAGGAACCCAGCCCGATAGACGACGTGTCAATTGGACGCCCAGTCTGTGAGTTATTGGTGTTTCTACTCTGAGGGCCCAGTTGGATTTAGGTTCAATCCAACCCGACAACACCCCAATTGAATCCAAACCTTGAATGGGGCATTACAAAAGAAACTTCTTGTTCCAATATTTCCATCATTGCAGAAAATTCATCAATCGGACACCCGTAGCCCAAGATATAGGAAAAAGGTGAAATGGATCGGAACTAGGTCCGGGTCCGGGTCCCGTCCAGCCTAGCCGGGCCGACCTAACCTGACACGGCCTAGGCCGACCCAAACCGAGTCTAGCTCTAGACTAGGGTCCGACTCAGTCCGCGGGTCCGACGTCCGGCCCAGCCTGCGACGGGCGGCCCGACCCACGTGGCTGGGAGGCGGTCCGCCAGCCAAAGCCAGCGGGTGGCCATGCCTCGCGGGGCCCGCCATAACTGAGCAGGGGGGTCAGTGCCCCACCTTCTCCCTGTAACGACCAACGTGTGGTGCTGTCCTGGTATCTGTTGGACCATTCGGGTCCTGCCTGTGGCAAGACC
This sequence comes from Viscum album, assembly GCA_963277665.1. Classification (NCBI taxonomy): domain Eukaryota; kingdom Viridiplantae; phylum Streptophyta; class Magnoliopsida; order Santalales; family Viscaceae; genus Viscum; species Viscum album. Next base: position 2,024,824,605 of record OY728127.1, read on the forward strand.
ACCCTCCTCCGCCCGTCGCGGTTTTCCATGGCGCACTGGCGCCGTGCCCACCGTCTGACCACCGCGGTCCTCCTGTCTGTGGCCCTTCAACCAGTGTGGCTTGATGGCACCGTGCCCCTCCAATGGCCATTCGGCCGCCTTGCTCTACCGCGGCCCGCGATGGCGGCAGCCTGGTCCTCCGCGCGGCGCGACAGCGCTGCACTCCTCTGGCGGCCCTTGCGCCGCCGGTTCCTTTTGCGACCGACCTCTCACATGCCACAATTACTCTGCCACCATTTCCAAAAAAATGAAGAAAATCATAGGGGGTTCGGGCTGTGTTTGTTCGGACTGTGCCCCCCCCAGTGTTAGGGTGGTAGAAATTGGCCATAAACGAAGCTCAAGAACAGTGAAGAATGGAGATCGAAACCAATCAAAACGACCCCTACCTCAGGTTCATTGACTGTTGATCGCGGAAGGATAGTTTAGATAAGATGAAGTTGAAGACGATTTCATCGACGTTCCTCATGGTTGACAGTTTCATTCCTCGATCGAAGGTTCCTCATTGGCGGAAGATGCGTTCTTCGTTGGGAGGATAATTCTCCAAGTTCTTCCAAGTTCTTCCAAACCTCCACCAAATGAATAGATGCCAAAAAAATGAAATAATATATTTGTATATTATTTAATTGTTGTCATGAATTCAAAATATTTCAAATTTAATTAATTAATGTTTCATTAATTAATTCAAGTGGAGTGGCACATAATGAGGGGATTTCAAGATTTTTCTCCCACTTATGGGGAGTTCAAGGAGTTAAGAAGGTCGGGTGGTCCCCAACTTAATTATCCTTCCAAGGGAGGTTATAATCAGGTGGGTCCCACCACCATAACCTCCCATGGGAGGTTCAGGTGTGGTGGACCCCACCTCCAACCTCCTTTGGAGATTTTAACCGCCAAAATAATAAAAAGGCTACACTTATTTTTATTTATCTTTATTAAAAAACCCAAAATCTAACTTCCATTCTTGACCATCTACCGTCAAGGTGAAAGCCTTCTTAAGTGAATAACGACGCTGTGAGTTCAACGGTTCTCTCGGATTTCAGTTCCGAGCAGCGGTTAAAAAATTATAAATTCTCGTTCGCACGTTTACTGAACATACCCAAACAAAACTTCAGTAATTGATTCCAGGCACACCGAGCATCAAAATCAAGCGTCGTAAATTTTCACAGACTCGAAAAATTCCCATGTATTCAAGAAAAACATTTCCATGGAATTTCCTGGTCTTTACACTATTATATCTATATAATATAAAATTAAATGAAACTAGATCACGATGGATGGAGAAACCTCTAAAATAAAGTAAAATTTTTTATATAATAAATTTTCAAATGAATCATTCTCAATATGAATAAATTGGTATATAAAAAAATTTATACATATGGATGTGAATTAATACCATTTCATTTCACTTAGATACCATTATTTCAATTTTAAACTAAAATCCATAATTATACCCTAATGAACAGAACGTGAAATAATTAAATGAACACCCCCAAATAAATGAAAATAAAGAAATATTATAAATAAAATGATGGTATGATTTTATAAGTAGTTCATTGACAGTATTATAAATATGAATTTAGTTTTGGAAAAAATTAATAACATTATATAAATAACTATATATGAGGTTTTTACATGTTTGAAGGAATTTGGTCTTTAGGCAAGGTAATTTGTAACCAAATTTTCATTATATTGGTTAAACATAAACTTCATTGATAATGACCTGATAAGATTATTTTTTTAATCAATTCTTTTTTTGTTATTTTTTATTTCCACAGTTTTTATGTTGATTTATACTGGATACACATAATATTTTCTATTGATCAGTGATCACTACAATGACGTGGTATTTGAAAGGAACTTTCCTTTAAAAAATATTTTAATTTTTCTTTTTACAAACATAAAATGGATTGATTTTGTAAGAAAAAAAAGAATGTTTGTTTACATATATATGGAATGAAATGAATTTAATTTTCTCATTTCCAATATACTTTTTTTAATCCCACTCTACATGTTTTTTACCTTTCTAGAATAATTTTTCCATTATATATGAATTTTTTTAATGAAAAGTTTTTTCAATATAGAATCTTTATTTTATTCAAAATTTATTTAATGATGAATGATTTCATTAATTATGTTCATTTTATAGTTCATGTAGAATGTTGATGGTGATGGTTGGTTATATGAAAAACTTGTTACTGGTTGTTACATGATAAACATGTGATAGGTGGTTATGTTATTAACTAATGATTGGTGGTTCCGTGATAAACATTGGATGGGTGGTTAATTTATAACCTTAAATTCCTTATGTACTCGAAAGTTAGAGGATAACCATATTGGTTTTTTGATTTGTAAGAGTGATATTGATAATGATGAACCAAGTTACCTAATAAATTCTCATAATCATTATTATGATTATTCATTAAAATCATTTGATATTCCAAAAGGATTGACAATGATCATTTTGGAATGTTGATTCATTTTTGTGCAAAAATGGATTGTTTTTAATAAAATGTTTTACTTGGTATTATTTAGACTAATAGATTACCTTATTTTATGTTTCTTATTGAAAATTTTAGATCATCACAAATTGTAAAATTTTCACTAGTTTTAAGAAACAATAAGGATAATGATGAGATCAAGGGAAAAATTGTGATTATTTTTCCTGAAGGGATTCCATGTTTTTTTTTATTTTTTTTTATGGAAGAAATTTATTTTAAATAAATGTTTTCACTGGTAATGTATTTGTTTACCTTGCATAGGTATGTCATAATTATCCAAATATTTTCCCCTAAAATATCATTGGGATTAGAATAATGTTAAATAAAGTTCTAAATCACATTAATATGTAATGTTTATGGATAGGTCCTTATAGTTGTAATTAAATCTTGGTTTTGATATATTTATGGGTTAGGATAATTTTAAGATAAGTGACATAACTGATATTTAAATTATTGATTTGTTAAAATGATATACGAATTTAGGATTAAAATATTTATTCATCTAATATCTCTCTCTTAAGAATCTTTTTTGGAAGAGGATACATGGAAGCTATTGTGGGAAATAATTAGGAAGAAAAATTCCTTCCAAATTAACATCATGAGAATGTTGGAATTGGAATAGAATAGTTTTTTATTATGATGGATTAGTTTAAATAGTCTATAAATTCAAGTTGTATCCATACATGGGAGAATATAGTTAAACTATTGAGAAATATTTTACTATTTGATGATTTTATGAGAATATATTCCGCATAAATAAAGGGAACCATAGATCAATTGGTACCATAAGGCTATACGAATGTCTATGGATATGATATTTGAAGTAAATGTATGTTTGGAATACGTTTTTGGTAACCCTAGATATTTATCATTTTAATGGCGATGTTTGTCGATGTGGGTTTCAAGTTATTAATAATATAGAGAATGATGATGTTGATGTTTTGGAATGGGATGATTTTATTAGTCTTTTTCTTAAAAACTAATTTCCTATAACTCTTCGACTCAGAATGAATAATAAATTCCTTGAACTGAGGGAGAAGGATAACGATTATATATTGGTATATGAATCCTACATTAAAACACTAACCAGGTAAATAATATATTTTTTTAGGAAAATGATTGTAAAATTAATAGATTTTAATTTGGTTTGAAAACAACATTATGAAGACAATTGGAATCAGGAGAGTTTAAAGTCTATAATAAATGTTTTCGTTTAGCTGAAAAGATCATATCTAGTATTCTAACTATATGTGACTCGTACTGATAAGAATAATATGAATTCATATTAAAAATAAATAGGGATGCAATCATTCATGAAATTTGGATGTAAGATAATGAAATTTCATATTTTGAAAATTATGTTAAGAAGAACTATGGGAAATACCTCTCAGAATAAGGGAAATGATAATGATTTTGAAATATTGGTCACATGGAATGTGGATGTAAAGGAAATGATCAGTAAAATAATTAAAATCTAATGGTAATATTCTTTAATGAGAATTATAAGGTAAATTATACTAAAGTTAATTTAATTTTTTTCAATCATGGGAGGAATCATAAGGATATGAAATAAAAGCATATGAAAAAATAATTCAACAACTACAATTGAAATTGTTCCACCAAATGAATTGGTGACATGAATATTACATGGGTATTAAAATTGTTCCAATAACTTGTTTAACTATGGTTCATCACATTGTTTCATTTCTGAGAAATTTTAAAGAATACTTGTATCATCACATATTGAATATACAATTCATATTTTGGTTTAAAATCTAAGTGGAAGTACTAAAGTAAACAAGATTTATAGTAATCTTCATATTGTTATTGTTTAATTGGTATTTCCCATAAAACAAACTAAAATAGCTAATGTTGACTTTCATATCTTTTTGGTAATGGATTAGAAATATGTTTATCATGCTAAAATAGATTGTAGAGATATTAAAGCTTTTTTCAATGATTTCATACCTTTAATAACCTACCAATACGAAGATAAATTGACTAGAAATAGTATTGATATTTACTCATCCCATTTCATTGAAAAAGTAGAACTATTCAGATTAGTGAAGTTTTAATATTAAATGAATACCTGGATATTTTTGATGATGAATTTCCAAGAATTATTCCTAATAATGTCATTGATTTTACTATTTATGTAGTGCTTGATGTTAAGAATTTTTCAAAACCCCTGTATCTAATGGTAGAAGTATAACATTTGGAACTTGAAAAAGAAATTGATAGCATTTCTAGATAAAGGCTTTATTAAACCTACCACATCACCATGGGGTGATCCTATTTTGAAACGTTTAAAAAACATTGTTACCTGATACTTTATAATGATTATGGATATTTTAAAAACATTAATGATTAGAAAAAGTACATTTTTCCTCATATCAATGATTTCTTTTATGAGCTTTATTGTGAATAGTACTTTTTTATGATTGATCTCTGGTCAGTATACTACAAGTTAAAATTAATAGATCCATATATTATAAATACTTCATTTCATACTATATATTGGAACTATATATTTTTTGTTATTCTCTTGGGGTAGTGAAATTTACATTTTATATATATGGATCTTATGAATGTACTCTTCCATGAATATTTGGATTAATTTTTTTTATTTATTTCAGGAATTTTTTATTTATTCAATAATTTAAGCAGAACATTAAAAATACCTAACGATTCATGTAAAATCCCTTAGGGAAATATGTTATAAGGAAAATTTATCAAGTGAGTTTTTTTGTATGATGAGATTTTTTTTCATGGGAATATTATAAGTAAATAAGGAATTATAGTTGATCCCAATAAATCAATAATGGCTAATGAATAGAAAAGACCTAAATATGTTATAGAGATATGATGTTTTCTAGGATTATTAGTAGATTATGGTTTTTTGTTGAAATCATCACATTGTTATGTTGACTACTAAGTATGTAAAAATATACTAGATTTGATTTTATTTGGATAAAAGAATGTGATTGTGGATTTAATGAACTAAAATCAACATTGGTAAAAGATCCAGTTTTGGGCCTAACCTCAAGAAATAGTGATTTTATCATCCATGTCATTGCTTCATTGAAGGGACATCATTATGTTGTGTTAAAAATTTATCAGGTAATTGCTTATGGTTAATATAAATTTGAATTTAATGAGAAAAACTATCCTACATATTATTTTGAATTAGAATTATTTTTTATTTAAAAATTTGGATACATTATTTATTTCGATCCATGTTTGAAACATATACTGATCATATAATTATAAATTATATATTTTCATAGAATAAATATAACATAAAGTATTGAAGATGGTTTCAATAGGTACACGATTCTGATTTCATGACCAATTACAATCCTGTAAATGAAAAAAGTGTCCGATTCCCTGATTCAAAAATATCACGCGTCATTAAATTTGGTACAATAGAAACAAGAATATTTGGTTGATGACCTAATACTTTTTATTTAAATTGTTATGTATGTAGAAAATTCATTAATTTTTTTTGCTTTCAATATAATTATATCTGTCTGAATGAATTATAAATCTTATAAGGAAGTCCATTATTTACAATAAAGGTTGAGTTGGTTAAAAAATTTATGTTTCATGAATTAAATATTGATAAAGAATGCATTGTGAAATTTTTAAGATATTTTAAGTGCCTTCTAATTATCTTTTGAAGTAGGAGTCATTAAATAAATCTTATAGTTCCCCATTTTTTGTTCGCTCTAAGAGAACTAAGATATATAAGGAATTTTATGAGTGTTATTGGTGGGATGGAATGAAAATAGATATTTCTAACTTTAAAAATAAATATTTTAAATGTCGATTGATTAAAAATAAATAAAATTAACAATGGGGATTCTTCAACCTTTTCCAGTAATAGAGTGGAAATGGGAAAATATATCCACATATTTTATAGTCTGACTACCAAATACTTATCTACGTAAAAACACAATTTTGGTTATTATTGATCAACTGAAGAAGTTTGAAATTTTCTTTCCCATATAGGATATCCAGCCATTAGGTTGACATTATAGACTATATATTTTAGATATTATCATGTTACATGGATTTTACCTTTTAGAATTATCTGATTGTGAATTCAGTCCCACTTATAATTCTCATAAATGTCTTTTTTAGCCATTGGGAACTGAATTCAATTTCAGCATATCATTTCATGGCCATATTGATGGATAGTCATAATGAACAATTCATACCTTCAAAGACTTGATTCATTTTTTCTCAATAGATTAGTAGGGATGTTGGCATCAACAACATTCATAAATAGAGTTTTTGTATAAAACCATTTTCATTACAATATATAGATGTCACCTTTTGAGGAATTATAAGTAATGTAGTGTTGAACTCATGATTTTTGAGATGTTGTAGGTGAATGAAAGTCAATTGGTCTTTAATTAGTTGTTAAAATGGATTATATGGTGAAAATCATTTTTCAAAATATGATGGTTGATCAGATTAGGTAAAAAACATATGTAGATAACACGATGAAAGATATTTCATTTGAGGTAGGTGAAAATGATTTTATTAAAATATATCAATGGAAAGGTGTTCTTTGTATTGATAAGAATGGGAAGATATGACTATGGTTCATTTTAATTTATGAAATCATGGAATTTTTTTGATTAATTTCTTATTGAGTGGTTTAGCTCTGATTTTGTCCCAAACACACAATGTTTTTTCATGTTTCAATGTTATGAAAGCCTATGTATTATTCATATAATGTTTTGTTCCTTAAAAAATACAATTAAAACTGAATATTTTTTATGAAGAATATCCTATTCATATTCTTTAATGTTGATGTTGTGCAGTGAAAAACAAGGTAATTGAGAATGTATAGTATTTATGGAGAAACACTATTATTAAAAAATCAATATGGAAATCTAAAATTGATATGAGGGAAACATATCATCACATATTTAGTATGTGAATAATAATTCAAGTAAATAATTTCAAGAAGGGGAAAATTTGACAAACTAGGTTCAGGAATGAATATATGTTTTTTTTCTTATTAATTAATATTCTTTTTTTAATTGAAAAATCCATTACGAAAATTTTAATAATTGTTTTTATTAAATAGATTTTTATACGATTATATTTTAAATATTAATTATAAAATTGTAGAATTTTATTTTGGAAAAAATAATTTCATTTATAGATTAATAATGGAAAAATTTTCATTGGATGATTTTCTTATACTTTTATGAGAATATAAATTTTTCCATGAGGAGTTAAAATTCCTATTTTTGTAAAAATTCCATTTGTTTTAATTTTTTTTGATATATAAATTTAGCATTATTTTTTGAATCTGATTAAAATTATAATATATGTTATTTATTTTAATATCATCCACATACATTTTTTTCAATCAAAATTATATTGTTTTTTTTAATATGGTTATTTTTTAGATTACAAATAAAGATTTCTGAAAAATGTTTTAAGATACAAAATATTTCTCCTTTTTAATTAGTTAAAATAATATCAAATGGAGAATTTTTTAAATGAACTATATAATTAATATATTTATAAATACTAATTCTATTTCATAAAATTAAAATTACTAGACATTGATTTAATATTAAATCATATTTTTCTTGAAAATACACTTAATTAAAATCTATTTTTCTTTATGTTTGTCGGTTCTGTTTTAAATTTTCTTTTTCCATTATTTGAATTGATTTGGGTAAATTTGTTTTCATATTTGGAATCTGATGGATTATATTAGGATTTAATTTCAATTTCATTTTTAGTAATAATAAATTTACCATGTTAAAAAAATACAAAATTATCAGAAATATAGTGGACCATGTTAATTATAAAATGTAAAAGATTACAATACCAAAAAATAAATCATTAAATGGGAGGTATAAGTGTGTTTAGACAATAAACCATATTGAAGAAATTAATTATTAATATAATTCATTTTAATTAATTTCACCCCATTTTGGAATGATTTAAATATAAATAAATTATTGTTTAATAACTTTAAACCTCATTTTATAAATACAACTCTTGACCACACCCAATATCCTCAAAAGAGTTCAAGCTATTTAAATATCTAAAAAAATATCTCCTATCAATCTCACCACATCAATGTTTTGATTTTCTCACCACACGACCCATTCCAAGGTCTTTATGGGGTCCTTCAAGGAGGTGGTATTCAAGAGGTATCTTTCTCAAAGAACCTCTCTTAATTTATTTTCATCTTTAACTTTATCCTCACCACATTCATCTGTCAAGGAATAACAACCCCAATATCATTTAAATACTATAATTTTAAATTTATAATGGAATATATTATAACCATATATTTTATTATATCCTCTTAATCAAGGCAATTAAAATATTTTCTAAATTATGGTCGCTATCTATTTCAATGGATAATGTTTTTTATTTTCCATTTCTAACATCAAGGCTTGACATTAAAATATTATTATGGTTAATTCATATTATATTTGAATATTATATATTATTTCATGTTCTAGAACTGATATGTCAAAATAATTATAAATAAAGAAAATCTAGGTCAAGATGGTTGAAAAAATACGGAAAATAAACATAAAATTTGTATTTTATATTTTATAAAATTTATCCTCATCAAGAAAGAAAAACACAAGATATATGGAGAAATTTATACATAATTAAGTGAATTAATTTAATTTCGTTCCACTTATAGACCATTATTTTTATTTGATAAAAAATCCATAATTTTAAACAAACGAACTAACCATGAAACCTTGAAATGAATGCACCTGAAGCAATGATAATAACACAATATTTTTCAAGAACGGGTGGTAAGATGTTATAAATGTATCATATAAGGTATTATAAATTATAAAAATATTCTTGATTAAATTAATAAAATTATTTAAAACATTATACATGAGGTTGGAACATTTTAAATGGATTTCTAACTATAGGTTATATAATTATATAAAAAATTTCAATTAGTTGGGTTAAACATCAACATCAATGATAATATCATGCTAAAATTATGTCTAAAATTAATTTTTTATTCCTTATTTATTATTTAATCGTTTTAATGTAGATTTAAATCTGATACAAAAAATTTATTGTTTTATTAAAATTCACTTTAATGATATGTTATTTATAAGGTACATTTTCTTAAAAAATATCTTTGGTAGATTCCTTTTTAGAAAGCCTAAAGGAATAATTCTCTAAATATATTACATGAACAAATATTCTCAGTTTCATATTTCCATAATATTATTTATTATAAATTAATTTTTAATAAATTTACATTAATTGAATATTTTTTCTATTTTACCTATTGTGTATTAAAAAAAAGTTATTTCCAAATTAAATGATTATTTTCTTGAAAGATAATTTTGTGATGAAATATTTGATGATTTAGGATTCTGTTATAACTTATGGAATTTTTTTGAGGAAATATGTTTCCATTATAAACTATTTATGTCTATTTTCTTGATAAAAAAAGTATGGGTGGATTCATTATTAACGAATTATCTATGGCTTCACGATAAACCTAGGATGGGTGGTTACGTTATAAACTCCAATGCATTGTATTCTCTGAAGTTGGATATCGAACATATTGGTTTCTCTATTATAATAGTGATATGGAAAATGATTTGAAAAGTTTCATAGAGAATATATATATGATTTCTTATGAGTTATCGTGAAATTCATTTGAAGTGAAAAATTTAATATAATGCTATTTATGAAATGATTATTTATTTTCGATGGAAAACATGTATGTTTTTTAGAAAACATTTTTATGGGTGTTCACATGACTAATGGTTTACTTTCTCTTATTTCGCTTCCAGATATTTTGTTCCCATCACCAATTTTACAATGTTTTTCATAAGTTTTAATGAAGTATAGAGACAATGATGAGATCTAGGGGAAAACTGTGAAGAATTTTCATGAAGAGAAACCATATTTTGTTATACTTGTGTTTTTGGAAGGGATTGATACTAGATATAATTTTCCACTTGTAATGTATGGGTTTACATTGTATGAGTTAGACCTCATTATCTAAGACAATAAATCTAATATATCCTATTTATTTTAATAATGTAAAATATATTCCCAAATCACTAGAATATGTAATGTATAAGGTTGTTTCCTTACACATAGATTAAACTGTCATGGAGAATGGCCTTAATGGTTGGAATATCCTGATATCCAAAACTATGAATTTCCATCAATAGGAAATAATTTATTATTTTACAATATATTATTTCACTATAATATCTATGAATACATTTGTTTATCATGTTATTTATAAAATGGAATATTTCATTAGATATTTACCCAATGATATTGATTAATTATTTTTTAATCATGATAGCTTCCCTCGTATGCAACCTTTATTGATAATACGAGTTAACATATTATTTTTTCCATTAACCATGATATGAATATATATATTTTTCGTATTATCATTGATTTAAATTTTTTCTAATTTTATGTGATTTTTTTTCAAATGAAATATTGGAATCAATTCAGCATCAAATTCATCAATACTATTAAACTAATTAATCCTTTATGATAAGATCCAATGTATCTCATGACAATATAATAAGTATAAAATACGTATATTTTACAATATTTTGTGATTGTATTGTTGTTATCACAGTAACTCTCTTAGAAACTATGGAAAAATATTATAAATGAACATTGCATATATAAGAATTATTATAGTGGTTATAGTCTATGAAAAAAATATTCATGATAGTTAGTTTTATATTATGTTTCGATGATGATGAGTACTAGGGGTTAATTATTTGTATAAATTTATTTAGTAATATAACCTAATGAAATAATTTGAATGAACTAGAGTAGTCAATGTATGGATTTCAGTAATAATCAATCCTGTATAGATAGTGTTGTGGCTAGAAATATCATTTCCGTGTTCATGTAGCTGAATTAAGATATGATGAATAACCAAAACCATATGGAACATCATCTTGTTCCACAATTATTTCTCAGTTGTAAAATGATATCATATAATAAAATCTATCATAATTTAGCATCACTAATTATCCATTTTTAGCATAAAAATGGATTAAGTTCCTTGAAAGGATATTTATTTTTTAGAAAGTGACATAAAATATTCCAAATTAAACTATGATATTAATTGTTTAAAAGGATGATCATAAAAACAAAAATGGAAAATAGTTCCCAAATAATAATTTTTATCCCTGTATATTAGGGATATTTAACTATGATTCATATAGATAAACTCAATATTTAAGATTTTCCAATTTTATAGGAGTTTATAAATGTCTTTTTAAATGAATTTATTATCCATCATCTAAATTATTTTTTTGAGTTGTCAATTGATCTCTTACACTATTATAAAACGTTTTCAATGACTCTATATATAATAACACTATTGATTTGTGATAAATGAAGAAGAAACTTCAATAGAATCTAGATAATTGAATTTATTTGGCTATATGCTTCCTTATGGGGACCCCAATTATTTGGTTCAGAGGAAATATGGGTAAACACATATTTTCATTTATTATTATAAACATTAGAAAATAAATATTATTAAAATATATCGTATACCTTATGTGGATTATATTTTTGATTAATTACAATGAGATCAATATTTTTTCATTATTGATCATTGATCTGGATATTACTAGATAAGGGAAAATAAGGTTGATATACGAAAGATATTTATTCATATAAGGAATAATCCTTATGAATTTATTTTTATTATATTTGGGAATATATATAATCTTATTATCATCATTGATTTCAAAAATAGAGTTTCTAGATATTTCCTTGATCAAATTATGGAATACATTATTGATAAAATTCCTATATATTGTAATAATGTTGATGAGTATGAATATCATTTGACAGTTTTTTAAAGACCTTGAAGATATATATTTTTCATAAAAAATTATCAAGGTGTGAACTTTGTCTTCATAGTGTTATATTTTTGGGTTATATAATTTCATTTGACTGTATATAAGTGTGTTATTCAAAGATGGAATTTATTGAGAAATGGCCATTAACCACCAAGGTAATCACGATCCATATACTTATAGTGTCAACTAGATACTACCACAAAATTATAATAAATTTAAATAGAATGTCAAATCCGCTCAAAATCATGAAATTAAAAATTTATTTCTTCTTATGGATAGATGTATGTGATGATAATTTCAATGAAATAATGATATGGTTTGTCCATTAACAATTTTATACACATCCCTATAATGGAGAAGGGTTTATGATATATAATAATAAAATAATTTTTAAATGGGAATGTTACCTCAAGAGGAATTATATGACGATTGAATATGCTTTTCTCCAACTAAAAATTCATGAGAAAAAATACCCAACTTCTGATTTTGAGTTCACAGTGGTAATATTTTAATTAAAGATATGGATTCATTATATATATAGCGAATGATGTGATATATATATACATATCTTTAAATGTTAAATGATATATTTTCATAGAATGTATTTAATATGTTCCAGAGAATATGGTTGGAGATGATATGATTTCTCAATACAATACCACACTAGGAATGAAAACAAGGTGTCTGCTTTTGTGAGTTTAAAATATAATGGTAGTTTTTTCATGAAATGGATTGAAAGAGATCCAATAATCTTGCATTTACATAATTGAAATCTTAAAATAATTTGTAATGTGAAAAAATAAAAACACACTTAGATGAATGTTCAAACATCAATCCATATGACCGTTAAGAAAGAACATCCAGAAGAAATGAAACTTCAAAATATGGAATGAAATGTTCTGGAGATGAACTGTGATAATTCATGAAGGATAAATTTAAAAAACCATGTATTTATTCCATATATACTATCCTTAATGATAAGACTATAATATAAATCTCATAACTTATCATTATCTATTTATATTGGTTGTAAAAAGGTGTATTGATGTATGAATGAGTAATTAAGGTGGGATACCATGGAAAGGGATATTGAAAAGTATGTATCTTGATAACTACTGTGTCATAAATTTAAGGCTAACAGATATAATTATGAAAGGATATTACTTCGATTCCCAATATAAGTATTTCTATGGGAAAACATGACCATGTATTTCATTATTGGATTCATAATAAAATATGTAGTGAATAATTCTATATGGGCTGTAGTCAAGTGTATTTAAAAATTAGGGAAATTTTTATCCACTTATGAAGATTTAAATCTTGATTAGATTTCATAGATATACATTAAAGAAGCTGTGATTTTTAATGAAGTACTACTCTCAATAATATTTGTCTAGTCTCTGAGTATTAACTAGATGTTCTTGAGAAACCTTCAACATGAAAAATATATATAATTAATTTTTAGTACTACGTATCATCTTTTGAAAGTTGGTTATTTTGAGAGTTCAATTCAGACTCTTTAAGACAATTATTGAACATTATATTTAGATATCAAAGGATTTTGTAATCATGAATTTTCATTCATCAATAGAATTCAATCGTTTATTATGATGGATATATACAAATCTCTCTATGAATGGAAGTGTAAAACTCAAAGGTGTTGGGATGAAGATATAAAAAAAATCACATGAAACAAGATCATGGTATGGAAATAGAATTTTTTTTAATATCCATTCATAAAAAAGAAGGTCATCTCAAAGTCAACAAAAAGTAATATTGATAATATTTAGTGGAAACTATAGTATGATTTTTGGGAGAAGCTATACCTTTGAATAATTCATTGGAATAATGTTTTGATATTAGGAATTATGGGAAACATAATGCCTTGATAAATCATTCCTTTTAATATTTACCATCATATTATGTGATATTCTATCATAATGTTCATTCAACAATTCTATATCAACTCCAAAATGTGTGTCGTGTATCATTTCAATGGAAGAACATCCCTCCTCCTTTGTAGTTACTGAAACCAATTTACCCACTTTTATAGAAGGATTTATCTTATTTAGATAAACCAGTGGAGATTCATTATCATAAAAATAATGTGATATGATAAAAGTCAACATTACTAGAAAATGATTTACTTTGAAATAAAAAAATTCAGAAATAAATGTGGGTACCTGAGGAGATAATAAGTCATATATATCCACATTTATTTTATTAGAGAGACATAATTTAGATGGTCAAATTATTATATTGTGGTAGAGTGTGACAACCTATAATTTTATGATATAATCTATTTATAATAAAGTTAATTTTATCAATCACATTATATACATGAAACTTTATGTTTAAATGAACCATGAATAACTAATTAAATATTCTTATGTAAAAATTATATCAACTATGACATGAACATTATCATTGGTTATTTTTTTGAATTCATCTATAATGATTATTTTTTAAATGAATATGAAAAAATAAAATAAAATATAAATTACCATTTCTTGAAAAGTACTAAATTAAGGCCAATTATATTATTCATTTTTATTTAATTTGATATAAAATCCATTTGATTATAATTTGGATCGTTACATTATATAAATTTTATATAAGTAATTTTTTGGCAAAAAAAACACACATCACTAGAAAAACATTTTCTCAACACATTTTGTCAAATTATGTTTAAAGGAATTTATAAAACATATAGGAATTGAATGTTATAAAATTACATCAAAATTTGGAATCACTTTGTTACAATTTCAATATATAGAAAACTATTATTTTTCTAAATTAAGAATAGTAGGATTTATAAAATTTTCACCTCAATAAAGGATAAATTGGGAAATTAAGGATTAAAATAACATTATAATGCATTAAAAGTATGTTATAATCTGTAATTGGTTTTTATGAGTAATTTTATTACATAATTAGTTAAACATCAAAAATAATAGCTATAGTTGAATTTTATCTTCTATTTGGAAATTAAAATTATTCATATAACGGATAATGTCAAAAATGTCAAACTATTTATATTAATATCTATAATATGATGTGATTTTTGTAAAAACATCATATATAATGTTTATAAGAATACTTAATTTATATTTTAAATACTATAATTTATTTTAAAAAATAGTGATAGTATATTTTGTGAAAATTCTTATACAATGATGACGATGTTCTTGTGAATGTAGTAGGAAAATCAATAAAATGTAACTAAAAACAATGATATTGGTTTTTTTGAGTGAGTTATACATTCCCCCAAATTTTATATATTAATATAGCTTATTTGGATTTTTAATGTTTTGAGTATAATTTTTTTTTCAATCATGTTTTTTTTCTCAAAGTCGAATTAAATGAATAGTTCCAAAAAATGACATTAATAGTATTTTATAATAGATAATATTTTATTAAATGATTTAAAATTTATAAAAAACCCATATCCAACCATGAGAATTTAAAATGGTTAAATTCACCAACCAGGGTTCAATTATGGGGTTTTTCTGATGTTAAAAGTTCTTACACAAAATGAATAGAAACCATTGATGTTGCATTAGTTTTAAAAAGTGTTGATTGGGGGTTAAAGATGAAAGATAAGTTTCAAAAGAAAATATTTTTCTAAAAAACTATTGTAGTTATAGATATAGACCCATCGTTATATTAACATTGAATTTTATATTTTTTTCCTTTTGCATATGTGAAATATTTTATATTAATTTATTCATTTATAAATTTTCCAGATTGCTCTTTCCCTCAATTTTAAATGCACATCACTTATCTAATTTATTAAGACATCATTTAGTAACCTAGTTCAACCAAACCCTACCATAATAATTATAAAAATTAAGGAATTTAATTAAACTTTCTATTTTTCCTAAAACATCATTCCATGTGTCATTTATAAGTGATGTACAAGATGTTTACTAAGGATGGGGTAATCATCTTTTTCGACTATTTTATGTTTATTTCTTATTATATAACCTCTAAATCCATTATATAGATATAAAAATAATAAATATATTATAAAAAATTTATTATGATTTTATTATTATTATATTAAAATTATTGGAATCTTTTTTCTATCCTATCCAAAGAGAAATCATTTCTCTTGCATACGTATGACATACTATCTCAAGGAAGCATTGTAATTCTTTTTCATCACCACACTACACAGATGGTTTTAAATATTTATCTAGTAAATATATAATATATTTTTAAAATAATTATACTAATGATTATATAATATCATATTTACCTTGTTACCTTAAAAAATGTTTGGAAATTATAATGTTACCCATGCGTATGTTGGGACTGCCACATCCATGATGCGATGTGGTACGTTTTTTGAATTATATAGATGATAATAAGGATATATTGAATTAATATATATGATAAATATGATATTATAATAATATTTTCAGGTTAATTATTATTATTTTTCATTTTATCCTTCCATGGAAAATATAAACCAACATTCATGCATACGTATGATCTACAGTTTCTATGAATGCTGTAATTAATTTTCATATCAATAATTTATGGATGACTGTAAATATATAAATATTGAATATATATGACATTAATATCCAAAATAATAATGGGTAGATTATACATCCATTATAAAAATTTATGTACCACCAATACCAAATTTAAACATATAGTAAAAACATATTTAAAACTAGAAATTATGGTAATAATAAAATATTCTCTACAAAAAAGTGGTAAAGATTAAAAAATTGATCATATAGGAAATAATAGATATTTATATCATCATATAATTTATGTATAATAAATTAAACATTTTTATACTATATGATAAAATCACATACCATACATTTCAAATAAGAGGTATAGGTTTAACACATTTTTCTTTTAATGGGGTTATATAACATCTTCATTGATTATATTTTTTAATGATTATTTATTAAATGAAATTTTATTTTTTTATAGGTTATAATTTATTTCCAAATATCTTCTATTATTTCAAATTTATTTAAAATTAAATCCTCATTGAATAATCCTCAATTCAATGATAAGATCACTGTATGAAATTGTATATCAATTTCAAATTCATTGAGACATATCTCATATTATAACCCTATTTTCTTCTATATTGTATCAATACTATTACATTTAAAAAAAATTGATTATATATTTATTCATTGTAATTAAAAATTCAATTCTTGATTAATCATTCTAGGGGTTACAATTTAAATGTTTCAAATTAAAATTAATTTATTTACAATATCATATTTTAGAATTTATTGTATTTTCATTGAAGATATGATATAATGAATCCTTCAAAAACAATATATATTTTAATTATCCTATGTGTAATTAATAATTATATATTTTTTTCAATAATTTACACTATTTGGAACATGAATAAATAAAATTAATATTTGAAATAAAATATGATATTATTTCACTTTTTAATCAGGTATATTTTTCTTCTATAAAAATATTTGTTTCAAAATTTAATTAAAAAAAATAGTTTTATATTACTAAAATGATACATCAATGAAATATTATGTTTTCCATGATTTTTTAAATGGTTTGATAATAATATTTATAATGTTTTTCAAATGGTAAATTTTCAACAGTATATTAAAAAGATCAAATGTAATGTTTTTCATTACATATATGGTGTAAAAGGATTTTCCCACATCACTAATTTTTTTACATTAAATATACTTATAAAATTTTTTAAAAAATTATAATTATTATTTTTGAAAACATATTTTAAATATTTCAAATTCATTTTATTCTATCCATTAATATTGCTGATTTTACACAAAAACTCTAATTTTCGGATGAGTTGAGGGTAATATAATATCCTCTAACTAAATTTCTAACTATTACTAGAAAAGTTGGGGGCAAGACCCTCTATTAAAAATGAAAAAGCACACAGACCCCTTTTGTGAGAAAAGGGGGGAACCCGTCACAAATTCGATAACCCAAAGGCACAGATGCCTTAAAAAACAGTGGCATGAAAGTCCAATGACATAGAACCATTTCCAATCAGATGTATCAAAGTCCCAAAATCCAATAATAATTCTAAAGTGAGGCCTAGGCCCGGAAGATGACCCAACATCCCATCCGCCTTCAACCACACACCACACAACCAGCCACCGAACCATAGGGGTCAATAGAACTAGTCTGGCCATTATATTTCTCTTGAATCATTCATGTCCTTATGAAATATTTTTATTCGATGGTAAATTTATGATAAATTTCTACATTATATATATCATTTCTAAAATAATTTCCTAAACAATATTCCATTACCACATATGGTTTTTTAATTTAACAATTATCTTATTGGATGTGGTAATATAGATATTCCATATTTTATTAAAATTATTAGAATTTTTTGATAAGGAATATTTTTTATGGATTGAATTGATCATTCAACGTATGGGGATTAAATTGAAAATTTAGTAATTATAGTTTCCCTATTATAGATAACCATTGATAAATCAATAGGTCTCATGGGATAAACCATATAGATTGAATTATTAAATGTGTTTATGTTTTATTCATACACATATTTTAAACTGTCTTGTGTAATGTACTTGATGTTAAATTTATCATGATTTAAAAAATAAAGAAATATCATATTATGTATTTCATTCGTCATGATATTAGTTACTATTATCCATAATATTACTACAATTATATTATCAATTAATAAATTTTTTTCGTAGATTTTTTATTTAATTTCATCTATTTTTATTCATTTACGTATTCATATAGATTATTCGTTTATCATGATATAATTCACTACACAGAAACCTTACTCACCATATGATCTTACCCTATATTTTTTTATTCTCCTAGGAAAATAAATTTGAATATATTTAATAATATTATAGGTGCATGATTGTTTCTTATTTTTTTTATATTTTATTTCCAATGAAATAAGATAATAATATATGTATATATTTCATCTAGACTACTAAATAGACCAGTAAAATGTGAATAGATCCCAATTATCTTTTAATAATTTAATAATTTAGACACAAACACTTGGTTATTGATTTTGGGTATTATAAAAATTTAGTTTATGGTGTACATGGTAATAGTTCTGTATAATATTTTGAGTCATTTTGGTTATAAAATATTGAAATTAGATTGTAAACAAAAATAAAATTATCCAAAATATGTTTCATTAGGTTTAAGATATTATAAAAGAATAATGTTTTTATTTATAAAAAAGAGTCCACATAGTCACACATATTCCTCCTAGTATGTATACTATTAAGGAATACCCATGGAACTATTAACCATTATTACATGTACAATAAGTTATACTGACCCCCAAAACCATACTCAGTCATCCTATATTAAATCTTATAGCCTTAATTATCCATGGAATACACCCATTTGTGTCTGTCATATCCCATAACTTCAATTCATCTTATCAAATTATTTAATGAAAATTATTATCATACTATATTATTTGATATATCATGCTTCTTTAGATCATGCTAAAATAGTATTATCACTAGATTAGAAAATTGCACACAGTTCATGTAGTATGTCATGATCGCATGAATTGTAGGATTACATGACCTTCCATAGCAATGAAATATATTATCCCATTGCTGGTTTATATACCATAAACACTTTTACGTTATATCTCACTAAGAAATATAGATTTATATATCTTAAAAAAATTAATAAAACACACATCACTACACCAAATATTGACCACTATAATCCCAATTAAAAATACACACATACTCCTAATATACACACTATCTTCATCATCACAAATATAAAAATATATATGACATAAATCTATAATGATTATTATGTCAATAAATGACATGGCTAGGTTTTATATCTAAAGAGACAACAAAATTATCTTTGTAAAAGACAGTAAAATTTGATATTAATATTTTGAATAATATAATACATATATTTCATCAAAAAATATTTAATTTTAGTATGAATATATTTTTTACGGTAAATGTATTTGGTTTCTCTTTTTTCCTATATTATAATTTTTTCAGAAGAAAAAATTATATTCCTATTTTTGATGAAATAGTTAAAATATTGAAACCTAAGGAATGATACATGGAAGTGAAAAATTTACAATAGATTTAAATTTTTGTCTATAAAAGGATTGTCATCCCTACTGAAATTCATAAGTTAATCTTGTCACATTGACACAAATAATGAAACTAAATCATAAATATGGTCATCTAACAAGTGAGAAGACCTGGTGATGGTTGGTTCTGAGTGTGTTCAATGATAACAGATCATCAGGTCGGACCTTATTGTCATTATGAGGAAACTAATATGAAACATAAATTGAAGACTTCATCTTCTGATTTTATTTCTCCAATATAATATATTTGGAGTCCCCTCATGGTTATAACTGATATCAGTTATTTTGTATGGGAATAATTAATATATAACAAAACACAATCAAATGATCCATCCATTTCATAGACTCTCCTATTCAATTAATTTGTTATCAACTTCTGTTCTACCAGGATACAGAAGGCCTTAAAACTAACATGGATGAGGGAGTTCAACATTCACCTTAATTTTTTGATAGACATAAAATCTCCTCAAAAACGATATGTATACACAACATGAAATCAAATATTAACTTTAAATAATGAATCCACGCTGACACACCATGGAATCTGTGGTAAGGATTTTTTATGCAGTAATTATTTTTATCCTCCGTGGAATAATGAAGTGTGTCTCAGATGCCCAATGAAATGATATTTTCACTAATTCTATGGAGATGATAAATTATTTTTGAAATAGAATGATTATCTCAATTCCACATCCACTGAAAATTGTTTATGGATTCTCACTATCCAATAAAACTATGGGTATGATCTCAACCAACCTATTATATATTGATAAATAATAACCGTGTGAGTTATGAAGAAGCCCCTTATATCTTCTACTATATAAAATCTAACATTGATATAAAATTATGAATATGAATTTTTTATTTTTCATTCTATTTTATTGATCCAAAGTTATTGGTGAGCTCAAAAATTAGACATGAACCTGTAATAATGTTTTTTTATCCCACATCTGATGATGTTCTATCAAAAGATAATGTGTGCTGGAATCATTGAATATTTTTTGAGAGTTATTAGAATGTTTTTAAGAATGATTTTATTTTTCCAAATTAGAAAATGTGTTCATGTCCTGAGACATTTATTTTTTATGTACCATTTAATGTAATAAGTAAGACAAAATAATATAATGAGTTTCCACATAATGAATGGGTAACTTACCATTGAGACTGTGATAATATATGAGATCCATATTTATAGATTTTAAGTAAATTAATGTGGGTAATACATTATAGTTTGACCAATCAGGTCCATCTAGGTCTAGTCTAAGAGGGTTACTAGATGATGTAGCGAGATACCAGACATGTCCTGAATGAATCATATAACACTAAGGTTGTTGATTCGTTGTCCATCGTCCTTTCACAATTATACATATATGGTTTTTTGGTGTTTGAGGCTAAGTGGAATGTGAATTTTAACATTATTCTCTCTGGATTAATATATAAAAATATAGATATATTATATATATATATAATATATTTATAAAAGATCAGATAGATAATCAAGGATATAAAATGTTGATTATAGTCCTTAAAATGACGTTGAGGATGGTGTAATTCAAATCAATTCATTCTTGGATGATCAAAGCTATACATGGGTACCTTATCTTACTAATACTTCTAGTTTGGGTTCACTAAGGTTTTATGAACCATATCAAAAATAAAAATAAATTGTTAGTTTTTTAGTTCTATATATGAAATGAAAAAGATCTTTTAATTGATTTTTTATGATCAATTTCAGTTTGAATTTTTTGATTATAAATTATTCTTAAATCAGTTATTCATTCCATAGGCATGATCGTTGTTTAATTGTGATGGGTTTTTGAGATAGTCAATTTATTTAATTCTTACATTTCCATTACATCATATATGGTAGTTGTATTTTAAATATAGTTTTTGTAATATTTTTCACCAATGACATAAATTATATTAAAATTTGTAAAATCAATTTTTTTAGTAAGAGAGTAATTTCATAGAACAAGATGTTTCTTAGACCAATGTTTGATATCATTTTGGATAGATATATATCTTCTCGCTCTAATTTTCCAGGAACATAATTTTTTATACTTTCAAATAATTTTATTAATTAAATTATAACATTAAATTTTTTGTAAACCATTTTTTAAATTTATTATGATTTTTGAAATTCATCAATATGGGTTCAACCTTCATTATTAACGTGCTACACTTATATAGTTAGTTATTAAGGAGTTAGAGTTATATTTTCCAAATTTTATTGATCATATGAAGTAACTACACCTTTACATTGAGGAATTTATTTTTTCAATACAAGTGATAGTTGATTAGGATTTTTTGGAATTTTTGGATTGTCAATTTTTATTTATATTATTTTTTCAATATTATAAAGTATATTTTCAAGAAGTAAATTTAAATTTAATGTTTTAAGGAGTGAATAATCTACCTGTAGAAAATAAAAAGTGATTTATAGTTTTAAACCTATTATGGAAAAATGTTTAATGTTGAAAAAGATGTAGGAGGAGTAATCCATGGATGTAGTGGAGTAAATTGAAAAAGAAGACACTAATGTAGTGCAATAAAGAGATCCATGACTATAGACATTAATATACCACAATTGACATTCATGTGTGGGGGTCCAAATAAACATATTGATTCATATTTCATCTTAGAGTCACTAAAAGTTAAATAATAAAATCCTTAAAACAATTTATAATTCAATGAATTAATCAGTCTATTACACAATGAACCTAAAACTAACTTAAGTACTTTCGATGATTTATTGGGACACTATTAAAATCAATAACAAAAAGTATAAAAACTATGTATTATTATAAATTAATTAATTTAAAATTCTATATAATTTATCCAAATTATAGACCCACATTCTATAACCTCATGAGATGAATTGGAAATTAAACTCCAAAAAAGTTCATTCCACTTTTAAAATATATGAATATTCAAATATATTTTTCAAATTTCAATCAACATGATGATAAATATGTATATAAAACATTAAAGAGGTTTATGTATAATATTAGGATGTGAAACCTATATGGAATACAAATTTTTATCTTAATAAAATTTACAAATGACTATACTGTAGTTATATGTTATTATTTGATTCCATGGATATAGGATAATATATAAAAAATCTTAATGAGGAGATATATTTATTATTAGATTAAATTTCATATAATACTTATCAATATCAATAGAAAATATTGAAAAATTTTGGTTTTGAAAAGGTAGATGAAAATTGATGGATATCAAAAAAATAGTGATACTGATGAAAAATATGAATGTGATGATGGTCGTCAACCATCCTCATGGTGTGTATGATAATGAAGTAAATTATATTTATTTAAACTATCAGAAATATTTCAAGGGGTAGAGGCCACAAGTACTCATTAAATTGTAACAAGAACATTTCTAGAGGTTCCAAATACAACAAAATATTTATCTCTAAATACATATTATATCAATAGAGGATACTTTTTAAATAATCTAGAGAAAAATTTGGGATTTCATCATGGAATATAAGGATTATACAAGGTATCAACATGATTACATATTAAATATTGAATTTAAAATAAGGTAAATTTGAAACAAACTCAGGGAGTGTCATACAAGGGTGACCTTGGGTGACATGATGGACTAAAAAAATTGAGAATCAAGGTCTATCAAGATGAGTGGTGATAAAATCATAGAGGGGAGAGAATTATATAGTAAAAAGTATAAATATGAGAATGATTAAAATTTAATTTAAATAGAATAAGTATGAATGAAAATAGAGAATAATTTTAAAAGAAAATATATCATGGAAGCCTTACCAAAATTAAATTTAATAAAAACTACTTTGGAGAAATTTATTCATGGTACTA
Organism: Viscum album; assembly: GCA_963277665.1. Lineage (NCBI taxonomy): Eukaryota > Viridiplantae > Streptophyta > Magnoliopsida > Santalales > Viscaceae > Viscum > Viscum album. The sequence goes on from OY728127.1 coordinate 2,024,849,005, forward strand.
TAGGATACAAATGATTCAGGTTTCTAGAAATATTTAATAAAAATTATGTCAACTTCTAAATTTATGAATATTTATAAAAAATTCCATAATAAAATAAATTCATTAGTGAAATAGGATATTACAAATAATATGTGATGGAATGGGTACCATACCACTAATGGGAGTGTTCTATGTTGTGGATTAGAGGATATAATCATTGAAGAAAAAATATTCAACATATTTTTAATTATTCTTAATATTGGATAATCTGTGTTGGTAAAATTATTGTGAGATCTCAAAGAGTATGTGAAAATCATTTCATAAACTAATATAAAAATCATTGGATAGGATTAGATTATTTCCACAAGAGATTATATTCATTTTTTCATTCAATTATGATATATCCATGAGGTATGTTGGAGTAAAACATATTAAAGTGGAAGTGTTTACTTTTCTATAAGATGTCATCTTAAATAGTATAGACTAAGAGAAAACCCCAATTATCATGGGACTAGCATTCCTAGCTATTTGGTGAGTACAAATTGACAAGAAATGTGTGGATTTGGCTGAAACATTTTGTGGTGTATAAGATAAGGATAATATTCATCAAAAAAAGAAATTATTTTGATAAAAAGTAGGGGATATTCATAATGAAGTTTTGGTGGAGTATTTTTTTCCACTAATAATTTGATTAACACAGTTATGATACTAAATAATTATATTAGATAAATTGTGAAAAATGAGTAGAAAATATGGATTCTAAATAATACTAAGTTCTTAGAAACAATTTTTATACCTTATATATTCAAAGTAGGATAATATGTTTTTTAATATGTGATTTCCATTTGAATTCATATGACTCAATATACATGGGTTGATTGACCCAATGGAACTATAGAATATAACACATCAAGGGGGAGTGTATCTAATTTTAGAAAAAGGTATTTGATTTATATATATATATATTAATTATACCTTCATCCATTAATTTATCTAGAAAATATAGATTCATTATAACCCATTATCTCCAAGATTTTTTTGGGACATTCTCGATAAAAGGTCATAAATAAATAACTATTGAGGAAACCAAAAAATATATATATTTAATTACATAATTCATATGAATTGATTTTTTTCCCTTTTGGAATCTATACTTTGACATTTTTCAACATTATCAAAATCCTATAATATTTTTACCATAAATTCATAGACCTTATTATTTCATGTATTTTTTATATACATTCATGATGATGAATTGATAACATAAATGGAAGAAAAAATAAAGAGATTCACTTGAAAAAATGAGTGGTAACATAAATTATTTATCTTTGACCACAATATATATATATTCCAAATAAGGATTTAAATTTTATAGTTAAAATTACATTCCATTGATTGATGTTTTTTAATATTTATCTTTGATACAAAATTTCCATTGAAAACACATAATTCAATGATTTAGATTTCATTGTTGATAAAATGGTATGATTAATTTGGGGGGGGGGATAAATGATTATAGATAATCTCTAGGATACTAATACAAGGATTCAAGACTATAGAGGACATGTTACGTCTTGTTGAAAAAAATTCCTTTTTCACAATGTTAATTCCTTGAATTTATGATTTTTCTCATTCATTATTTTTCTATTATTGGAATTTCTAGGACTGATTGTTCATTATTCATATGTTCCTCTTCCCAGATGGGGACTAACCACATTTCTCAAAATATTTCATTTATGGATTTCATGATTGATACACGAGTAATATAACACTATTTTAACATTAAAAGACTATTTTTATATCTACTATAAAATAAAATTACATTAAAATGTTTTAGGCCTTTTGAAATTTAACATTTAAAACTTTGACCACCATTTTTATTTATAAATATCATTAATCCTATAGATTCAATAAATGACTTTTTTTTTATTGACAGCCACAAGACATACCAGTTTTATTCTCCCAACCTATGCATTTTATTTTTTGAAATACATAATTTATTAAGTGTAGGGGAGAGGATATCTATAGAGAAAGGTGATTCATTATATTTAAGAGATTATATGTTATGTTTCATTAGGGTTTTGGGAAAAGATAATGAAATTAGTTTTCATTTTACTATATTATTTACACTCTAAATAGAAAAAAAAAATAAAATCTAAAAATAAATTAATGATTATTTAAAAACATTGTTGAGAAAAAATCAGAAAAATAATTTTTTTAAAAAAAATTATTAATGATTAAAGTAGGGTATTATTTATCTTATTTAATTATTATTGATAATATTGATTTACATTGATTTGGAAAGTGTGTGGTGTTGTAGCTTTTAAAAATGAGCTTTTCCCATCAATATTTTCAATTACTTTTCAGGTATCATGCTTTATGGAAAACTATATTTCTACACTTTTATGGAATTCACATAAAAATACTATCATCATAATGTCTCTAATATATTATAACTATAATGATATTAAACCAGGAGTAATTGTGACATTTTTATTTAGAGAGTAGGTACTTGAAATTCTTTTATTTCCTAAACCTATGAGAATTATTTTGAGGTATGATCATAACACTAGTAAATGTTTTCACTTCAGGGATGAGATAATAAAATTCAACATGTTTTAGATAGGAATTTAACATTCATTGTGATAATAAATAGTTACATTTCAAATTATTTTATGAAATGAACAATATTTTCAAAAAGGGGAGAGTAAAATATATTACTAAATCATTATAATTGATAATTATGGATTTTATAGAATATATATTATGTAAATATTGTATATTCATTCTCCAATTAATAATTTTTAATTTCATAGAATAAGAGTGTTAAATCTTGGTATAATAAGTTCCCTTTGTGATGGTATGGGGATATATTCTTTAAGAAAAGGAAATATTAATTATTGGGGGATTTTATTTCCCTAATTAATAAACATATTTTAAATATTAATATTCATTTATTTAATAATATAATTAGTTGTATCATACCTAATTTACATTTGTTTCACTTGTTTTGATAGGAAATGATTATGTTTTTTATTTCTAAAAAAATTATAATAGAAGTAGAAGTTTAAAATTTCATCTTAGAATAATAAAATTGACAATGTAATTACAGCTAACTAAAATAAAAGATATTTATAACCTATAAATCAAACTTGAATATAGTACTGTATAATGAATAATCTATCTGACCGTAGTTATAAACATGGATATTCTATATTAGATAATGAAAATGCAGGTGTCGGTGCTAGGTGCATACAAGGATAGAGAATCACCTAGCTCTTAGAAGAATTTCGAACAAGGATACAAATTTGGGGTGACACCAATAGTCAATATAAACCAGTCACATTGTCCCCAACCATATTATAATTCAGGGTCATATGTATATAAAATTAATATGGGATAAAAAATTTGTTCCATTATTCATACATATATATTTTTTATTTGAGTCATCTATTTTACCGCTTGACATGTTAATTTCACATCTCATCGTATTCATATTGCACTAGCCAAAAAATTGAACCCAAATAACCATTGAAAAGGGAGATCAATATTTTACCCATCCTTATAGATATAAAATTATTATATCACTCATACAAATTCTCATTGACAACACCATACAGGAATAAAATATTTTTGAATATACCCATTGATGAATGTACCACAGGCTTCATTGTTAAGATTTAACACACACCTTAATATTTCATAGAATTCTATGTAATATAAAATGAGTGATTTAATGTGACAAAAAAAGATATTTATAGAAATAAAATGACTTTTATAATATAATAATTGTATAAAATGATGATTTTGATTGCCTTTCCAATTTTAAGCATTAGGGAATCAATATACCCATTAATACCATTTTATTGAACTCATTTTGAAAACCATAATGTGAAGAAGAACCGCCCTATTAATTTTTATGGATCTCATCATCCAAACAACCAGGAAACAAAATATCATTAGTAGAATAAAATTTATGTAATATTTTCAGATGAAATACAATTATAGTTCCATCAAATGGTTGATGATCTCAGAGAGCAGATATATATACATTGTATGGTTACATTTTTACTATACCTAATTTTATTTCTCCATGTTCAAGTTTTTATTATAATATTCTAAAGTCTATATAATTTTATGATGAATTTCTGTAATAATTAATTCCTTTTCAAAAATAAAAAAATTCCCCTTGAAAAAATAGATTTGATTTGTTCTAATCACTCTAATATGAATTCCACAGTTGTATGAGGAGTATTCATTACATGAATGGGTTTCTTTGATCAATATCCTTGTGATTAGGGGAGATGATTTTTTTTTTCTTTGATACATGTTGGAAATATGTAATGGTTGGTGAATTCCTGTCCATAAGGACCCGTTATGAGAGAATAACCAATTTGTAATGAAATATACCATAAAAGATATTAATGTATATATATTATTGATGTGGGGGATCAATCATCTACCCACCTTTCATTATTTTACTTATATGGTTTGGTGAAATTTTAGGTGATGTTTAATGTATATTTTTCCATTAATATAATTGAAGAAAAATATAAATTGTTATTAGTATGATTGATACAAGATATGGGTAATCGATATTATGTAGATATAAGATATTGTAATTTGGTATTCAAAATAGAAAATGAATCTATTTTCTGGTACATTCAGAACTCATCAATATTGGATTATTTAATTTATTTAGGGAGTCCAACAGAATAATTTTATATAATTTTATGTTCATTTATTTTATTTATAATATATCATGATTACCTTGAGGAGTAAAACATTTGGTTCCATGTAAGAAATGAAATTGTATTATTTTTAGTGTAGTAAACTTTTTTATGATTAATTATTTTTTGAATTTTTAATTTATACATTATTCTTTTATCACTTGATTATTTCAAAGGCTTGGCTATTATTTATATGTGATGGAGTTTTTAAGGTGTTTTAAAATTTATTTAATTATTGAATGACCAATTTTATTGATAGTGTAGTCTTGTTTAAATGTTGTTTTGGGTTAGTTTTTTCACAAATTAGTAATATAATATATAATAAAATATTAGTTGTTTTGAGTATGATTTTGATGAAAAATATAATGTAATTTCTCACGGCCCAACCCATGATGGGGCACGAGCTGAAAATACTAAAAGCCTACCTCCATAGGATAGGGGATGGTGAATATTGATAAACCCATAGCTTACATAAATAGGAATTTTCCTATGTACATGTATCCAAACACTGAACCATCTCAATAAAAAAGTGTAGACGGATTAAAATCAAAAGTGAAAGAAATGTAAAGCTAATGGAATTACTATACATGACAAAAAAATAGATAGTATAAAAGTACAGTAGTGTAATTCGAAAAGTAAATGGTCAAAATATGTTCCCAACTTGAAATATGTCCAAAACTAATGAAATAGAAAATTTAAATTTCTATGGGAGACCAGCTCCGGAATCCCAATATGTGACTGTTGTATACACTCTAATGTACCAGGTATCCCTAAGATCCTCTGATTTCATTGAATACCTATAAATTGTCTTCATAAAACATGAAACATGTGATAAAATCTCATTTAGGGTTGATTATATTCATTAATAGTGTGATTAATTTAAAGATAAAGGGTTTTTTTTGATATTCAACATGAAATGAAAGAAAATATATGCAAGATATAGTTAAGGGGAATTGATCAACCCAAATCAAGAGTGAATGCAACATAAAAAAAGAACAAGGGGATCAAAACTGTGAGTAGATGAACTATAAATTATGTCTTTACAACCTATAGGAGGAGTATATACTCATATAACCATGAGAAGAAAAACAAGGGAGGCATGTGTCATACCACACATGCATTCCCCTTTCATAGAAAGTGAGTAAATGAATCCAAGGAGTGGATACAGAAGAATATAAATATTATTCATCAATGAAACCCAAACATGAAAGTAAGGGGATATCTATATCATAGATAAACTCATCAAGAAGTCTTATGAATAGTTCCCAATATCATTTAATGATTTCTAAAATCCCACATGTCTGTTCGGAAGTAACTTTTCAATTCAATCCATGCCTTGTCAATATGTCGCATAGTCTAGTGGGAATAATCTAAAAGTAGATAACCCTCACCCTATTTCATTTTTGTGTGTGTGTGGGGGGGGGGGGGTACACAATAGTGTCATGATGATCCATTCCATATGATAATAGGGGGTTCCACATAGTTTTTAGGGGACCCACACCCATCATGATGGGAGGATCCAAACTCTTGGTTGAGGATATCTTCCCTAGTGTGATAGGGTGTTCTACATTCATCATCAATGACCTACGCTGAAGAGTGACAGGGGTTCCACTGAAAAGGTAGTTGTAGAGGACCCATGCCCATGTTGATTGAGGTGGGTGGGGGAGGGGGAGGTCCACTATAATCATCGAGGACCCACATACTATTGTATATGGGGGTTACACTATGATGAATCCTTTAGTGATCCTTCTTGATCACATCCATCATCATGAATTTCCTAAATAAGTATTGTTCTTAGAACACTTCAAATAATATAAAAAAAGTCAAAAAAGATGGATGCATCATGTTAAATGTGAAAAAACACTCATGATAGGATAATCCTTAGACAAAATCAATGTCTAAATGAAGGAGATATTAAAACATGATGTTTCTATAGATGGGGTCAAGGGTTTCATGTCATGGGAGGGGACCCACATGGCTTGTGATCCCACTCCACCACCTGGATGAGTCCCCAGATGATTTAAGACCCATGACCGTGTAGGGTTATATTGCATGAAGGAGGACTACAGAGTTGTCTAACTACCAATCTATGGGCCTTGTCCCTCTTGCCATATTGGTTTACAAGACCTCGTGTCTATATACTAGCATCAAATCTGTGTAGCCGGATACATAGTCGTTTACCAGGGAAGGCACATCTTCATTAAATCCCATCCATGTAATCCATCACATGGGTTTCTTATATAAGGGATACATGAAATGTATGAGGGATACACATTGTTCCATCCTTGTCTTTTCCCAAACCCTAGCTTCTGCAGATGAGGTGTTACACATTGTGTGCTCATCCTTGTACACAAAGTGTACTCAGGTTTTCTCCAGATTCGTAGATATATTCTTCAAGAATCAATTAATATGTTCCACTACGAATAGAACTTCGGTTTTGGTCGGCATTAGTGGATCTAGACTAGATTTGTCATCTCCAACTACCATTCACTGAAAAAAAGGATTCTTGTTGACCTCAGTGGTTTCTTCGTTAATTCAATTAACCACTAATTGATCCCACATTTATTTCATGAACCCTAATCATTAAAAAAATCATCCATTCTTTTCAAATATAATTTATCTAGTGGTATTTAATCAATCCATACTTTTTTATCTATCATTCGTGGTTTGGAGGGTTGGATCGGGTTTGGTACTTCCCGAAAATGTCGAACTAGGACTATGGGTCCTACCAGTGATGAAAAAAATTTAAATTTAGGGAGAAATTAACCAAACAATGTAATAAACATAATTTTTCATGCATTCATGGATAGTGACCAATAATGGAAATCTAATGTTACAAAACATTGAAAATAACAAATTTATGTTGGTTCTTAGGCGCATGAAAAACCTGCAATAGGCACAAATCGATATAAAGGATTTATCTGCTCAATCTACTTAAAAAATAGAGCATAAAACAAAAATTGAAGAGTCATATATGGATATTGGATAATTCATCATTGAATAATGCACTATCCAACAATCTGTAGTAATTTTTGGATTCACTCTCTCTAGATCAGCTGTGATCTACCATTTCAACCTTGTCTGAGGTGATCCTCTGATGAAAGAGGAAGGTCGATCTCTAGAATTACCTCAGGTTTATCTGAATAACAATAGATAATTATTAATTGAATTATTAATATAGATTATTTTGTATCATTATATTGAAATAATTAATTATTTATTTCAATAAACATACCACTAATGACCAAGGAGATCAAATGCCACACGTAGACCCATTTTTTGTCTCGCCTAGGGTAAACACTATGTTACAGACTTAGTAGTGGTTTCATATTTCTAATCCATTATTCCATTAAAGAGTTTCCCTTTTTTTAAGAATAATCATGTGTGAAATTTAAAATATATTTATTATTTTTATAAAATAAATTCTCATCACACTGGCCTATATAATCAAACACCTTCTCTGCACCTAGATTTTGAAATATATATAGAAATATTATAATGTCTTATAATGAAAAACAAATTATCTAATCATTATATCCATTATTATCTTCCTCAAGAAAATGAAAAACTAAACATGAAACTCAGAATAATGAATATTCACTAGGATATCCAACTCCTAGGAACTATGGTTCATGTTCTCATGCTGCCACAACATGAAACCCAAGGGGATGGTCCATCAACATAGGGTTTTCTCTAGTCAATCCTTGGACTCCACCAGGTGATCTGAAAAGATATATCTATCCTTGATGTCATGATCATCAATGTAAATTATATGCATGGGGTCTTGTATGTATCCCCTTAACTATGAAACATTGACGAAATTGTTAACTAACTCTAGGTGTGGGGGTAGGGCAAGGTAGTAAGAAACCATGTCGATCCTCTGAATGATCTCAAATGTCCCAAGGAACCTCAGTGATAGCCTTCCTCCCTAGAAACAACTATGAAATACTCATCCTAGGGAAACTGTCTAGAAAATTTGATCCAACTAGTCTAGCATCAAGGGAATACAATGACGAACTATGAAATATTTGTGTCCATTATGAGTTGTCCTCATCCACTCACGGATGACCTGGACCTTCACAATCATCATTTTCACCGTCATTGGGACCAATAGAGATATCCTGCTAATCATTATTCTATATAAGGATTAACTTAAGGGTCTCTCATATAGGTTCTCAAAAGGATCCATGAAAATTTTTGAGAGGTATCCATTGTACGCAAACATTAGAAAGGGTAAGTGATAATATTATTTTCATATGAAGTCAAACACACAATCCCTCATCTTATCCTCCAACAAATGGATAGTCCACTCAGTCTAACCATAAGTCAAGGTGTTAAAGGTTGTACTCATAATCGTTCGGGTCTTAAATTCCCCATGAAGACCTCTTCTCAATCCTGACGTAAACCAAGTGTCATTATCATATATGATTATTTATGTCACCATATGAAGTATAAAGAGCTGTTATACATAATTCTACCCTAAACACTCCATTGAATAGTTATACCTGATTTAATTGATGTATTTTATCTTTTTTATCCAGTAAAATATCACACATATGAATTCATGGTATTCTACTATCTGTAGAAGCCATGTAAAAAAGTCCATTGAAATGTCATGATAGTTACACTATGGGATCTCTAGGTGCTGAGACCAGCCTACCTGAACCTAGTGCTCGGCCTCCACATGGTGATAAGTGAGACATCAAGAGACACACTCATCTATGTTTAATCTCATATTAGACAACAAAAACTACTATTAATAGTCTATGTATAACATCCTCGCATAGCAACATACATAAATGTAAAAAGTGTGGACCTCCATCATTACCTCCTCCTGCATTGTGACTAGAACAATTATTTTCCCCTATAATAAGAAAAAAAATTTCCATCCTTCATAATATCCATAAATTGATTCAACCATAGATAATTGGTAACATAAGACCTCGCAGTCGATGTATCCTAGCTGGGACCCTCTCACATGCTCAAGAAGCAGACATGTCAACACCATCGACTATAGAAATAATTTACCCTCCTTCTCTACTAGGACCAGCTATACGGAGGCCAACTACTCTGAATCCTCTTGATCTAAATGGGACTAAGATTTCCTACTATGTTCATATACTACAACATTTCCCTTCCCCATTGTATAAACTATTATAAAGCCATAGTCTTATAAAAACATCATCTTGTATCGTTGACTCAAGTTCAAGTCTCAATGTGTGAAGAGGTACGAGAGAGTATGAGGTTTGGATGAAACCAAAAAAGCTGTCACCCAGACGATAGTGAATCCACATACTAAGAGATAAGACTACAAATTGTATCTCTAGGTAATTATTCACCTAGTTTATATCATCAGGTATCAAATGACTTGAAATGTATGAGGCTACTACCTTTAGCTTCATCAAAATGATTATGGGCCATGCTCTCAAGGAATCATAACTAACTATGAACTCCACAACCTACTATGATATTATCATCACTATATCACTTTTCATTATCATACGAAATTGTTAAAAGTCCCTTTAAAACTTCTATGACATGTAATTGGATTCCCGTAATAGGTCATGGAAGTCCAAGGGGATGTAATTCAATATAATTTAACCACAAGACTCCCATAGTACCCCCTCCAAGCTGAAAAAACACCACAAATATGACATGCACTTGGGTGGATCTTAATAAATCACTACATTGAACATCACTAATTCTAGGTAAAATATAGTATTATAGATGACATTCCCCATAATATGAACCTATTATTTTCGAAACTAAAACTTCAAGAGCATTCCATATAGATGGTTCACCCCAAAAAATATTGAACCATCCTCAAGTTCTTTAAATGCTCCTCCTCTAAAGAAGAGTGTATGATTAAATAATCAATGATGGAAACTATAAAATATTCCATGTATGGATAGATGACTTGGTTTAACAATGTATTAAACATGGCAGGGGAATTTTCACTCCAAAGGGATCACTATGATCTCATAGTGTCCTTAGGGACATCAGAATGCCATATTTAGAATATCATCCTCATGAAACCTTAGAAAGTGGTAGGTGGACCTACAATCGATTTTTGAGAACCATATCATGCATCACAATTGGTCAATAAGGTAATAAATCCATATTGATGTGTAAATATTATTTATCCTGGCTGGGTTTTGGTGATGATAATCCACACAAAGCCGCAAGATCATGAAAGATAGTTTCAGGAAAAACATTGGATATTCCTAGGGGATACATTGGGTCATATGAAACCCTCAACTTGATGTCCATTTAAATGAAACTGATAATCTTAGAGATAATTATGGTCTATCTGATATCCCACAGAAGATATCATAGAGGTCCCAGGAAACAAGTCTACTTAAAACTCAATCTCCCACTTTGGAGGTTGCCCCAAATATCATTGGGGGAAACACCCACATAATACTTTATAACAAAAAGAATCAATATTACTAATGTACCTGGTGAAATAATGGATATATTCTCTAAATGATGTGTGATGGGATAAAACCTCCTAATCTTGAAACCCTCTTTCATGGCCATGGGATCTGTCTCACCCATAATTGTCAATAGCATCCCATTAGTGGGTACACATCTGATAAATCTATGGTAATGATCAATATGGGATCAGACCATGGAAAACAAATACATACCAATGATAATGACATATGGATCCTTCATTATTATCAAAAGTTCTTATGAGAACCTCTCTCTACAATTTGATATCTCAAATTGCAGAAAAATAAAAGATACCAAATAAGTGTTCTTTATAGGGACCTAAAAACAATGATGTTGTAATTGAGACACTTCTAGGAGATCCATATATCACACCAAAAGTATAGGGATAAATTAATTACTGAAACCTGTGTCTACTAATAATGAATGAGTTTAATAATCATAGGTCATATATATAATAATCATGTTTGTTGCGGGGTCATAAATCTCCAAATCCTGCAGCTAACTGCGACCCCAACCTCTATCTTCATTAGCCTGATGTGGGCCTCCTGGTGGTGGTGGAAGCATCTCATAGTGTCTTCCATAACTCATAGCTCCACCTACCCCTCTTATTGTTCTGAATCTCTAGTGACAACCCTGACCATGCATGGGAGATCCCTAATCATGGTGACGCCTCTGCTATGGTGGACCATCAGTTATATGCATATACTACTCAACCCATCTAGTTTGAAAATATACCACCATGTGAAATTATCCATCACAGGAAAATAAAATCCCCTATTTGGGCTACCATAGTCATCTGATATCCCCTTAGACATGTTCCTGAGTCTGATCTATAGGAGGTCTCTTTCATTGAGATCATAACACCTAGTAGTTGCTTGCTCTTAAAGATGACGTATCCCTCTAATGCCCACATCCAACACTATCTTTCTATCATACATATGATATAAATAAATTTCTCACTAATGTATGCTCCAACACTTCGATATAGGTGGGGATGCACAAAGGTACCCTAATTCAATGGATTTATCTGTGAAGTCCGTATTTATTATTTTGTGCTTAAAAGTTGATGTTAATAATCATGTCAAGAGAGTACCAGGTATGGTCTGTGAACCATGCTGGGAAATTATCCACCATCATATCTCTATGTTTTATCTCCAGATGCCATTGAATCCAAACTGAGTGCAACAATGAGGGGTGGTACTCCTCCTAGAACAACTACTTGATGTTTTCCATGAGAGTGTCGACTCTCAGTGCATCTCCATAACAAGGATCCACCAGTTCCAAAATTCTCTATGAACAAAGACTATATTATAGTGAAACAACATGACCCAATAGGGTATCTAAAATCCAGAAGATATGGAACACCTACTCAAGATACTTATATTTTTCCTATGGATCATTCTCTCTACAAAACCAAAAAAACATTCAGTTCTTGACCTGAGGGAGCATGCTAAACCTACATACATTCTCAAAATGAAATTTTGGAATGATGTACTATATTATAGGTGGAGTTTCTATGAGCTACCCACTAAGAGAAAGTGTTTCATGGGATGCACAGTTATCTAAGGCCTCATCGCTCATCAGTTTGTGGTGAAGATACAGAAATGGTATCCAGGTTGGCAATTGTCATAGAGCCTTCTAGAAATTTATCAAGACTTTCCAAAATCATATGAGAATATATATATATATATGGATCAATTAAGGGGAGATGAATCAAGAATTATTTCAAATATTTAATCCAATATGATTCATGTAACATTGATACCTATGACCAATGTCTCGGTATAGAGAGTTTAATTGAAGGTAGTAATGGTCATGTGGAATGGATATGCTTATCCGCCCACTCAATAACTGGATTCCATATCCCGAGATCCACACTCAAGACACTTTTATACTATTACCATATTCAAATCTTTATAAGGGGACTAGTATGAACAATTTACCAAGAAAACAACCACTTTTGATACAAATTTGTCATGAGACAACCCAATATATGGCATGAGTATCAACTAACCCAAGCCCTCCAACATAGGGTTTGGGTTGGGAATAGAGATGAAGGAATAACTAACATGGGGAGGAATTTTTCTATGACCCTTATAGACACATACATCTATCTCAATGAAAAGGTACATGGGATTAAAAATATAAGAAATAGAAATCTAAGAGGAAAACTGATCATAAAAAACTTCTGGACATTACAATAATAGAGTAGTGTAAACTAAAATTTAAAGGGAAGAAATATATGCCCAAATAGTAATACGTCCCAACTTGAAAAAATAATAAATATAAACTATTGAGTGATCATTTCTCATATTCCCAAGTTGCGAAAACCATACATGGTCCAATGTACCCGGTATCCCTAAGCTCATCAAAAGTCACGATGGACCTATCTTTTGTCTCTATAAGACATGAAATGTGTGGATAATTTAGATGTAAATTTTGTATATACATACCCATTGGGACTCCCCAAATGCAGAAGGTGGTGTAAGAAATGATAAAATTTGAAAATAATGAAATTAGATGCTTTCTACGATCAATGAGAACAACTAAACTCAAAAATAGAGTGAAAGTAACCTCATCCAAGAACAAGGATCCTGAAATAGTGAGTAGATAAAATTCATGTTGTGTATTTTCCACCAATATAGGGGAGTAGAATCATCCAAACATGAGAAGATAAAAATGATATGTGTTTGGAATACTATGCACATCTTCACTTCTAATGGTTTTAAAGTAACCAAATCCATGGTGTGGATATAGAAGAATATATATATTCTATATCAATGAATCCCAAAAGATTGAGTAAGAGAATCTATATATCAAAACTCAACACTCGAAGTAGACTCCCCAATAGTTACAAATTTCTCACACTGATGCCCAACATCAAATGGGTCTACCCAGATGTAACTGGTAATGTCAAATTTTGCTTCATCAAAGTGTCACAGAGTTGATTGGGAACAAACTCGATGTAGTGGACACATGCCCAAGTACGTTGGGGGGGGGGGGGTCCACTCTGGTGTCATGGGTAAATTCCCCTAATTCTAATAGGGGTGGATAAACATAGTAGGTATAGGCCCATCGCCCATGATAATTAGGGGGTTTACTCTATAGATCGAGAACTTCCTCCCTCTTTTGGAAGGGGGTTACACTATAATAATCAAGGTCCCGCAACCTAGTGTGTTAAGGGTATTCCACAGAGATGGTAGTTGTAGTGTATATTCATCCATGATGATGGGGTTTTCTATTGTAATTTTAGAGGACCCGAAAAACATTAGATAGGGGGACCCACTTAGAAGAAGAATCTTTTGACCATGCCTGATCCCTTCCATTGTCGAGAACTTCCAAAAAAAGTTCCACACTTAGAAAATTTCACATCACATATCGAATGATAACACCAATGAAATCATCACATTATATGTAGAAACATACCCATGATATTTAATTCACATGCCAAAATCCTAGTCAAAATGAAGGCTATACATATCCATGGTGTTTCCTCAAAAGTGGTCAATGAGAACACAACATGTGAGGGGACCCACATTGGGTGTTTTACCTCTCTATCGCTTGGATTTTTTCACAGCTAGCACATGACCCTCAACCATATAGAATTAAAAATCTTTAATGTGGACTACACTACCGGATCAAACTATATAGGACCATGTAGTGTCATACTGGATGTGTCCATGTATCAGACCCCATGTCCACGTACAGATCTCTTGTCCTTATACTTGGTTACAAAACAAGATACATGGGCATGCACATCCACATGGAATCCCACTCATGATATCCATCATATCAGTTTCTTGTCCAAATAAGGGTTACATAGAATATAGAAGGGATACACACCATTCCATTCTTATCATTTACCAAACCATAGCTTCCATAATTTTGGGGAAGCACACTGTTTTTTCAACCATGTACATGCCTTGTAGTCAGGTTTTCTCCAGAATATCATATTTTTTAATATCTATATTCAATCCATAACTGTTAGAATCAATTTTTGGATTCAATCATTAATAGTGGAACTATACTATATTTATTTCCTTTAACCACCGTTCATTGGAAAAAATAGATTCTAGATTCCCTAATGGGTTTCTCCATTCATCTTGTAAGCTACCAATCCATCCAAAATTAATGTATTAGACTCAAATAATTAAGAAGGACATCAATTACTTGAAACAACCAAAGAACTGAAATTATTTCATTGATCCATGAATTTTTCTTGATATTTCATGATTCTAGGGGTTCGATCTGGTTTAGTACTACTAGACAATGTCAAACCAAGACCACTGGCCCCAACCAGTGATGAATGTGAAGAATAATTAGGGAGAAAATATAAAAAATAAACATTTCTTCCATTTTTTCTTGGAAGGATATCAAGAAATGGTGTTGATGTTTAGAAGACAATGAAAATTTCCAATTTAAATCAGTCCCCAGACACAAGCAAGGGCTGAAATTTTCTAGGTTGATAGAAGTAATCGATCGAGTCAATTAATTTAACCATAGAAGGAAAGAAATAAAAATTGGTGATCTCTTCCTCAAGAATGGACCATTGGTGGACGAAGAATGCGGTTTCCAATGATCGAAGAAAGTTGTAGAATTCACTACATCCAAGTCTACTCCAATTATGTGTTGTATCATCATTTGAGGTGATCCACTAATGAATGAATAAGGAAGATATATAAAATTATCCCAATGTTTATGCATATAACCCAAGAACCCACCATGGATATATTCTTATATAAAATTTCCCTTCATTAGAATGAAAAAAACTTAATTAATTCACTAAATGCACCTCCACCAAGAGAGGAGTCCAAATGCCCCATGCCAATCAATTTTATCTTGCACATAGGGTAATCACCACATCCTGACTCCACCATGATCTCAGATTTCTAATTTGATCTTTTTTTTATTATTTATCCCATTTTCATTATGAATCCACATGCACGCAATACAAAATATATTTAATATTTTTATAAAATTAATTCTTGGTAAACAGTACCTCAGAATCACACATTGTCTTACACTAACCTATGGATATATATATATATATATTTCAATGTATTTTAATGAAAAAACCATGTGTCTAAATAAATAATTTTATCCAATTTAGACAATATTCTAGAATATGTTATAAATTTTCACTCTAAAATTTAATTAACACGGATTAACTATACATGGTATGATATCACATTATTGAAATTGAAAAATTTATTTTCCCCTCATATATAAATCTCTATGGTGTTTTTTAAATTTTTATTATAGTTTCAAACATTAATTTACCTAATGATGCAGTTTCTTAAATAGTTAATAGTGAGTTCAAGATATATATTATAAAATACTTTTCTCAATGGATTGGGAGACACCATATGGGTAACCATATTCAATGATCCATCCATTCTCTATAATAATTTTATCAATCAAACACATCTATTCACATTCCAAGTGAAATGATGTGTTGAGTATATTATGTGAACACACTCCACATGCCACACTATTCTAAGGGGAATACCATGAATTATAAATTAAAAGTCATATACATTTAATAATTGATATACTATAACACTAAATATTATTAATTAGAAAACTAACTCACTAAAAAAATTTATTTCTACCAACATAGTTTCATTGTATTAATAAATATATATTCAAGCCCATATTCTATCCTTTACAAGATATATTAACCATATTATAAATTATATGAAATTGGAATAAGTCCAAAAACTTTTATATCCTCTTGATATCACTCCTTCAGTATATTCTGAGTTAACACATGCCCATAAGTACACCTCCCCATATTACAAATAATTCTTTCCAGTAGTGAGGGTTATTATAAAAGTGGTGAGATCAAAATCTCTATCAGATAACTATAAATAATAGTGATTAATAATATCCCAAATACAAAAATATTATGAAAATAATAAGAATATATAATTGGTTTTATAACTAAAATATAACTTAAGAAAAATATAATAACTTCATCTTAAAAATGAATCCATTCTATACAAAATCAATATATCATATATTGGATTTCCTATAAGGGAAGTCATTAAAAAGAGAGATATAAAAGAATAATATTATTAACAGAAACTTTTTATAAAATCATTATCCTTAACACATATTGTTTCATCATCCTTACTATGATGACTCTAGATATTCCATACATATTATGGCTAATTACCTAACCTTATATTCCTACACAAGCTCTACACATCCATCAAGGTGCATATATATGGAATTAGTGGAAAATATCATAATCCACCAATAGGGTCATCTATATTTTAAATCATTATATATATATATGTGAGTTTATTTACACTAATCATATAATATATATTTGAATTTAATAAATGATACAATAATTATGAATTGATTGAGGGAAAACTAGATACTATGACGGGGGATCATACTTTTTGTTGATAGTGTTGGAATATTGGATGTAATTTTGTAATGGACACAAAAAATAATTTATTCATGGTTAAGAAATAGAATGAAAATAAAATCATACCATAAAGTAGAGAATAGGTTAACCTATAACAATTCTCATTCACAACAATAATTATTATTAGCTGATCGAATCAAAATTTAACTATATAAAAGTATTTCAAACGATTGAAGTATTATTATTTTAGTATTAATTATATATAAGGTTAACATACAAGAAAAAACATATGATATCATTATAAATAGGATAACTAGTATATAAAAAACTCAACCCCTATTATCATAGTATATGCTGATTTTATAAATTAATAATCCTTAACAAAAAAATATTTTTTATAAATTATATTATCAACATGTAAATATGAATTCATAGATTTCATATTAAAAATATTTACACCATCATTATAACCATCCATAATGTCTTAATCCAATACCCATCATGAAATCATTTTGAAGGAAACATCATTTTAAGTTAAATCACATTAAAATTGGATATACATCAACTAAAAAGAATTATACCAATTTTTTTCATACTCATTATTATCAATGATGATATTATCTAACATAGTTTTAGGTCATAAATATTTTGAATGATTTAATATAACAATTTTTACCTAAGATAGTATCCAATACATTCACTGTATAGCTTAATTATAGAATCTATCATCTCACAATTATTAAAAATTATAACCCCCTATATGATAACAATCATAATAATTTATCCCCAATATTAGTCAGGGAAACCAATAAAGGGTAATCTCTTAAAAAACTCTCTAATGGTCTCATAGTCCATAAACTGTATTTCAAAGATTTCTATAAAAAACAAAATATTATAATACATCATCTAGAAACATCCATCACCAAATGCCCTTTGCGAAATATCACTCATTGGAAAAAAAATTCATTCCAAATTCCTCTTTGGTGTCTCACTCAAATATAAGAGTCTCTATAAATAACATAGTCACATTAACCAAATATATCCAAATATAATGATAAATTTTTCCTAATTATAATTCAATATAATCAAAATTATAGAATAAATAAATGATTCTAATTCATAGATCACCATTGTTGGATTGTTTATTACTATCTTAATGAGTCCATCTCAATCTCACATGGACACCCTAGACTTATTGGTCCAATTCATTCCCCTTTTACACATATACCAATTCAAATAATTGTAGGAGATAAAAAAGTAAATTTTAAACAAGGAAAATTTTAAAAAATCGACAAACTATAATCAATAATCACACCTTTTTCCATGATTTAGAATCTATCTAACATTACATGTATTGAAATTATTCCACTTACATGAACACTAGTATTAATAAAGAAAATAAATAAATTATTTATAAAACAACTATTAAAAATTTCTATAATTAATTCAAATAGGATTATTTTATAAAAAATAAATGGGTCACAAAAAATGATAACATTATATAATGAAATACAGGTATCTCAGAAGATATATAGTCGCACCATTAGAAAAATATAAAACCCCTGACAATAATCCATTAGAAAAGATCACCTACAATTAATGAATTTTTATTAATAACCATATAAAAAACATAAATCTGTTGAAATAATGAGAAAAGGTCACAATAGTCATCTTTGTAAAATTAATACTATATGGACATTATTAACCTATAATAACTAATTGTATTACCAATGATATAGTGAAATTATAACATTATTACCATATATAAATTCTAAAATAAATAGTAGGGGGTAAGGAATATAATTTTTTCTATAATTCTAGGATAACTCACCTTAATCGATAAAAATAAGTATCATGAACAACAATAGAAAACAAATGGTAGATTGGAAGGATAAGGAGAGGGGTGGATGTTGACCCACATTTTGACTGAATTTTTTTTAAATCCCCACAAAGAGAACTATAATTGTTATTAATGGTAGTAGAATCTCTTTTATTCAATCATATAATATGTATACTCCTATCTATGTTTAGTACCCATTATGTACCTATCATGTATCCTATTTCTAACATGGCTAGTTCCCACTCCTATTGTAATCTAATTGGGTACCTAGTAATTATCAACTAGGTATATAATTATCTATTATATAATTATAGAATCAATACATGTTAATACAATATACTCATAAACCTTCACATATTACTCAGTAATATCTTCTACCCATTGATGTAATACCAACAATTTCATTTTATTTCTTTATGTATCATATATAACTATAATAAATATCATAAATGTTTCTATATTTATTTTTGAAATATTTTGAATTTAATTTTTTTCCAAAAATAAAAACTCCCCATATACATGAAAATGGGTATATCTATGTAATTTTCTATATCCTTAGGTGTTATAAGAATAAGAAAATTTGAATATGATAATTAGTCTAAAATCATATTTATTTTTATCTTTTTATTCTAATATAATTTGTTAATATTTTAACCAAATGACCTATTTTATTACACAATCACCCAATGACATTGTTCATTGAAAGAAACCTGATTTATATTTATTATTTGTGTTCTATGATGTAAGAAATATAATGGCTTCTTATATTGGATGTTTATGATTTATATACAGATAGTGGGATGGATAAAATACCAAGTTGAGTTTCTAGACACCTTTGTGATGGGATCTTCTGAAATATTTATATATATATATATATTTTAATAGGATTTATCACTATAGTGAAATATGTTTTATATAAGAAATGTATAACATGGAATGAAAATCATTTTATAATAAATTATTATATATCTTATATATGTTTTTATTTATTCTGAAATCTTATATGACCATCCTAATGTTTATATTTTATGGATAGTAATTATTTAATTTTCTTGATTTTTTATTATATTTTATGGATTTTGTAACAAAATTAGGTATGTATACCTTAGATACATTTCATGACATCGTGTTTTGGCAATTCCACTTCTATGGTGTTGAAACATTTCCCTAAAAAAATTATAATAAATAGTTTTCTGTAATGGAAGTTATTAAAGGGTATAATAAACCTATTTTGGATTAACTATATTTTTAGAGACAATTATATGTATAAATATTGGTTTTTAAGATGGTTTATATGATTAAATTATTACTAGAACACTTATAAAGGGTTATAGTTCATGTTTCATAGGAGGTATGGATTGTTCTTATGGATTTTTTCTAACAATTTACTAGAGATTTAATATAGTGTGTTGTTATAAACTACGATTTATTAAAATTATTATGTAACTTGTTACAAGGTGGGTCTGTGTATAAGCATCATACATAATTCATGGGTTCACAGTATATGTTCTTGTATATATATAAAACATATATAATTTTTGGAAAACATAGTTTTTTAATTATAGTATCATTTATAATTTAATAAATGTTTATAAAATAAAAAATTAGATGATTATAAAATTATTAAATCACATATTATTAAATTTATTAGTTTTTAACTCATAAATTATGATATTGTTGATGAAATATTAGTGTGGTGTAAATGAGATCTATAGTGTGGGTGCTACAGATGATAAGATTTATTTTTTGTGAATGGGAATTGATGCATGGAAAATAGATTCATTATATATGTTTGATAAATGTGAATTAAATTATTTATTTTGAAATGTAGATAGACCCATTGATATTTAGAAACATAATTTTATTTCATAGAACACATGGGGTATAATATATTATAGGATTATATTCCTATTTATGTTTATGTTAATTATTAATAGGTATATAACAAAAAATTATATTAAACATTAGATTTTCATTATATATATATACCAATATGATGGTGTCAAAGGGATTACTTGGTGGGTTGATTCATGAATACTGTATTGGTTAACCCAAGGGACCTATTATAATATAAGTTCTTGAAAGGCTTAATCAGAGTTATTTAGTTAGTATTATGGTATTTCCTATAAATTTTGGAGTAAGGGATAATATATTGAGGGAATTTTTGATACAATATATATCTATCTTCTAATATATTGGTGAATTATGTGGATAATTAAAACTAGATGAGAGGATCCATTATACATTCATGTTTTTATAAACCATATAATATGGGAATTAAATGCCAGATTCCATTATTATATATAGTCAAATGAGTCTGGATTATAACATCGGTTAATAAATTTAAAAGATAGAGGGGATATATTGAGAGAGATATCTTACCCATTTCAATCATTGGTTGTGACATGAGATATTAAATCTATATAATGTACAAGTATTAATTGGATAACATTTTTTAAATTTTTCAATGATTTAATTTTTTATTTAATTTGAAAATTTTACCTATTTTTTCATATATTGTGTGAAGGAAAGAACATTCATGCCTATAAATCCTAAATTATCTTATGAAAAAGTAATAAGATTTTCGTAAATCCATTTATCATTACAATATAATAATATGTTGGAAGGAAAACCATTATTACTCATTCCACCCTCATAAATAATAATGTTATATAGTTTTTGAGATTCATTTGGAGTCACTAGGAGTGAATCCTATAGTGATTGTAATGGAATTTATGATCATAATCATTATAGTAGAGATAAGAAATATTTTTTTTGAAGTTTTTTATATATTACCCCACACTATATAAATCCTTTAGAGTTATTTTCATGCATCTATACATGATTGACTTTATATGAGTTTATTGGTTTATAGAAGGATTAATTATCTTATAAGGAGAAGGGATATCGTGGGAAATGGTACATGAGTTTTTATTTTACTAATATTGAGAGAGGGATAGGGATGGAATATATATCACATTCATATTAAATAGAATTACCAAATCAATATAATATGGAATGTTTATGATCATTAAGAAACTACAATGTAAATTTTTTATAGATATTATGATAATAATAACTAATTACTCAATAAGGTATGTTGATTTGGAATGTGAATGAAAATACTATGGATTCATTAAATATATTTATATTGGATATACACTAAAATAATCTTGGTATTTGACTATCTATAGTATGAAATACTATTATTATAATACCTATAATACCATCTTGATTTTTTGAAATGAATATTTATGTTCGATAACTTAGAGGATAAAAAATATTGAGCTTAAACGAACAATATAATCATACTATTTAAATAAATTCATTATAACCTATTTATCAAATTAAAAAAACAATTAATAATATTAACATCATTATAAAATATATAATCCACAAATTCTATTATAGGTAATTAATTTTTTAATTTTAAATATGTATTATATTTTTGTAATGAAATTTAATTATTTTTAAAATAAATTATCCTCAATTATTTTTTTATTTGTATGGGGGATTAATTTAATTTAATTATATAAAATATAATTGAAAAAATAAATTTCATCATTTAATTCATCATGTAAAAAAAATCTTACAACTAATTTATGAGACTTTTTTGAGATACTTGATTCTCCAAGGAATAATGAAAATGATATTTTCTTTGTTGAAAATTGTATTTTATTTAAAATAATTTAAATGTTAAATTATTGTTTGAATTAATTTTATATTTTAATGATTTCAGTTTTACCCAATTATGGGTTTTAAAATTGTATATTATTAATTAATTTAGAATAAAAACATTTCTAATTTATAAAATTTCATTTTTCTGAAAATTATATTTTTTTTGTGTTTGTTATGTCTAATTTTATTTTAATTTTAGAATTATTATTAATTGAAATTTGAAAAATGGATTCCAAATTTTTTATTAGTGGGGCCATATTATTTAAAATAGGTCCCTTTTAATTGGTTTCAATATGAATATAATCCTTAGTAATTTTTTTACCAATTTTAATGGAAAATTGGTTAATTATGTTTTAAAATAATAAGATAAAGAAAATATAAGGACCCTTACACTTGGACCAATTTTATTGGATTAGTTATTTTCACCACTAATTTGTTAATGTTTGAATATATGAACTTAAATTTCTATTTTTAATTGAAAATGTTATTTAAAATATTTTATTCCGTAAAAAGTCAATGATGTCACACTTATATTTTTAATTACTATAACATTTATAATATGGTATATTAGGAAGATATTTTAAAATATAAATAGTATTTTAAATGATTAATTATTTATCATAAAGAATATAATAAATTTTTTATTTTTAGGGATGAAATGATTAACTTAAATATTTTCACAACACTAAAACAATATTTATGTAATTAATTTGAAAATAAAATAAATGATATTCATAATATTAATATAAATACAAATTTATATATATATTGTAATAACTAAATTTTCTACATTAACTTTACCTTTTAGTGATATATTTAAATATTTTTTTTTCAAATTATCATTTTTAAACTAATATTATTAATGTCAATGTAAGAAATAGATCTTTAAATGACCTTAATTTAATTTTTAAAATAAATAATATTTTATTAAATAATATAAAATTAATTAAAATAGAAAATTAAACTAAGTTATTAGGATAAGTATTAAATGATACTAAATTTTCCATTTATTTTTATTTTTTCATTGTAGAGTAACTATATTTTACCCTGAATCTTTAAAAAACCATGTTTCCCTAGTAAGAGTTAATTAGGTGATATAATTGTTAAAACCAAAAGATATGGGATTGAAATTAGTATAAACATATCTAAATCATTATATGATTGATTTTCCACTAATAATTATCTTATCCGTGACATTACTCACTTATTTACATTAATAATTTCCACAAAATTATATGAAACTAATAATTTTTTAAATTCCATTCGTGACCTTACCCTCTCTTATAAATTGGAATCTCTTCTTCTCAATTATTGACACATCATGAATATTTTGAATAATTCATTAACTACCTAAATATCATCCTATAATCTCTCTTCACTTTATACAAGTATTATTTTTGGCATAACACCCCCATTAATGGCCTTATGAAGTTAAGAAAAAGAGAATTTTAAAATAAGAGGTTATATTTTTAATCAAGCATCTCTATTGGATTAGTCTCCCACATCAGTAAAACCATATTAAAATATAATAAAATAATTTATATAGTAAAATTCATATATATATATATTATTCTAGAGTAATGACCTATATTCTTCAAAAATTCCATCAAATTTGAAATTAATCCCTCAGTCTTGTGTTTGGTGAACAACCACCTTGAGAACTCATGTATTTCTTTTACGATCACCATCTCACAAGGATGGATTATAATTTTATAATTCATTTTTATATTTGATATATGTTTCATTTAAATCATTATAAAATGTTAATATATCAATTATGTTCTTACCAATCAATAAAAAATGTAAATGTTGTTCATATATACATGTGGACTACCACCTCAATGAAGTGATGTGATTCATTTATCATCACCACATCAAAATATATTATGAATATGTTTATATATTTCCTAAATAATTAATATTGTATTTAATATATTATTATTATTGATTAATAAAATGACATATACCTTATTTCTATAAATATCACCGAAAATGGAAGCGTTACTCCTTAGTACGTATGACCTACCATCTTCATGATTGAATGGACATCCATTTTAAATTAGTTTTAGTAATGCATGAATATTAAGAAATAATGGATTTATAAAGTAATAATTATTTCTAGATTATTATGTTGTAGATTATTGAATTTTGATCTTTTTTACCATATTCAAATAACTGAATTAAATTTGTACTTAGTAATTGAATATTGTCGAAGAAACAAACATGAAATAAAAAAATCACTTAATTGTTTTAAAATTGAAATTAGTTATATAAATGGAATAAAATCCATGAAAATAATTCTAAATAATGTAAACAGTAAACCCATTTTTATTTTTTAGGAATATAAAAAAATGTGATGAATCGGAATAAATATATAGGAATTATTAGCTATATTTCCATTATTTTGGTTAAAATGCACATAATTTATTATTTCATGCTATTATTATGTGTGAAATTAATTTTTATTAATTTTGGTTTAATTTTCCATAAATTTATATATATTTATAGATGATAATCATTATCAATTCATTTTTTAATGCTCAATACAATTCATTTATATATATTAGCATCTTTCATTTAAAAATATCATATATTACCATTTTTTAACAGATGGGAAAATAATTTTTTTTATCCACTGTGAAATTAGAATATATTTTTTATTCAATGATGCCTCAGTGCATTAAGGATTACCTTAATTGATTTTAAATTTATTTTAAATTATTTCTTTAAATTATTATTTAGCCACTATGTAAAAAAATAAAACTTTTCAAAATAAAACTTTTACTTTCCTCAACATTGAAATTCAGATATATTTTTTTCATAGAAAACCAACGTTTCATTGAAAATTGAATTTTTTATTAATTAAAATGTTTGTTTAAAATAAAATAAATTTAATACTAGAAATTGTTTTTTAAATCATTTCTAATTCGTTTTTATCGATTTTATAATGAATTGTGAAGGCATATAATGTTTTATTCGTGTTATTGTACTTAAGCATTCAATGTGATAAATGGGTTTACCTAGATAGCACAGGGTGAGCCAGTTGAAACATTGTGAGAACCTAGACAGTTCTATATATAATGGGACAATGAACAAAGTATTTTTAGTTTAGGGGGGAAATTAGATTAGGGGTCTCCAATACATTTAATTTGTCTCTAATTATTTCATACATTGGTTTTAAAGAGGTTGTTAATTTGATGCTTTATGATTCCCAAAAATAGTTTTTAATTTATTAAATTTAGTTTTAATTTTTTCATTGAGAAATATGTTTTTTAGCATTCATATAGAATCTATTTATTTCATTCTCTATAGAACATTTTGATATTGGTAATTGTTTCATGGGTTTTGATATTTTTCACATGACTAAGGTATTTTTCAATTTTATGTCTCATACGGAGATTTTTGTGACCATCCTAGTTTTTTAAAAAACATTTCACAAAGTTTTATAATTTTTAGGGAAATGTTATAGGTCTTGATGAAAATTTTGTTTTTTTATCATGAAAAGAATCCATATTTTATATTAAGAAGTAAAATTGGTGGAAGAAATTGATACTGAGTATAAGTGTCCACTTATAATGTAAGGGATAACCTTTTAAGAGTACATCTATGTTATCATAAAATATAAACTAAAAAATATTCAAGAAATTTTAATAAATTTAATTCTACTTTGGAAACAAATAAATAAGTAATGCTTATGGTTGGGTCTTTATAGTTCATATTAGAGAAAGTATTAGATAACATCAATGATTATGGTGTTTTAATGTTAGGTTAACTTAATAGTTGTGGATACCATAGTGGATTTATAATTTTATGGATGATAATAATATGAATTTAAATGAAAAAACTTTTCAGGATTTAATTTATGATATTATATTGTTTTAATATTTTTTTTGCCATCATTTTTTGTTAAGGTAATTATCGTTTATTAAATTTTTGGATTAAATGTTGGTAAGAGATAAAATTTATGGTTCAAAATCATTGATGTTTAATATATTTAGGCATGGGAGTATCAACTACCACTGGCCAACATGATGGTTGGATTAGTATGAAATTAGTTGTCATTATAAAATATATTCTATTGATAAAGGATGCATTTATTTTGAAAACACATGTTTAATCCAATAGATATCCACGAGATCATTAAATTATTTAGTTATTAAGTGATTAATGTTAATTTAGATTACATTCACCATTTTAATAACTCTATATGATTAAGGAAAACATATTATCAAGGGATTTTAATTAAAAAGTAATGGTTGGATATTTTTTTGAATCATAAATGACTGTATTGTGGAATCATGGTTAATTATATAAGATATTATCATATATTTGTGATTATAAGATTAGCACATTTACATTTTGTTAAGATCATTTAAGATTCATTAATGCGACTTAGAAATAAATATAAAAATTATCTTGGAAGACTATGATATCAAATACTTCTGATTTTTGGGTTTAAATATTAGTGTAGATTGTTTGTTATGGATTTTTGGGATTTTTATTTATTTTGTATTCTAAATTGATCTTTTTGTAATAATTTTTAATTGATTATATTAAAGTAGATTTCTTAATATGGATATATAATCAATTTGGGGAATTAAATTTTCCTTAAAAATACATTTTTTTTGTTTAATTCCAAAATATTCAATTAATAAATAGTTATTATTTATAGGATTTTATGATTTTATGAAGACATTTCTAGTGATTCTTATATATAAAATTCATCTAGAAAACTAATCACATGGTTGATAAAGATGAGTTTGAGGTGGAAATTTATTAACGTTTGAAACTATACTTTTCATGTATGTATATTTTCTAATTTTCATACTCTAGGAAGTAATATAATTCCTTAACTCAATGAAATTTAACATAAAAACATTATTCAATTATATTTCTTCCTGATAAATCAAGGCCTTTTAACACATCACATATTAATGGTTTTTTGACAGAAATATTTCTCAGTTTATTGTTTTATACCACTATTTATAAGTTCTTATGATTTAGTATTGTCTAAGATGTTTGTGTTTTCCAAAGTGGAAACATATAATGTGTTATTCAAGAGGATGTTAAAAAATTCTCTTATATCAAGTGGAATATTATTAATTATTTTTTCTATTGTGATTTCAATAAAGATATTTTGGAAAATTAAAACATTGGTTACTAAGATAATGTTCAATATTTAATGATGTTATTTATAAAAGGTGGGGGAGAATGTAACATCCTGAGTTTTTAAATTGAAAAACTATGTTTGATATTGTAAAATAAATGCAATACCGAACCAAATTATTATTGAAATCTTGTAATTTAAAAGTTACTAGTATGATGTGTCTTTTAAATATGTGGAAATGAATATCATTATGTGAATTGAGAAATAGGTTTTGGAAGTATTATTTTCAATTATTTTAATTAATTCATTTTAAATAAGTATTAAATTTTTATTAATGAAATTTTTTATTTATATAATACATTTCCTTAACAAACATTTTTTATTTAATTATATTGGTGAATATTATAGTTTAATTCTAGAAAATGTATTTGAATTTTTTTATTTTTGAATTCAACCTATAAAAATTATCATAAATTTATATTTCAAGAATTTTATGAGAGACTTGATTATTCAGGGAATAAATATAATTGATTTTATTATATAAATAATTATTTTATATTAATGTAGTTAAAAGAAAAATTAGGGGTTGGATAACTTTCAAATTTTATGTAGTTCAATTTGATCAAATAATGGTTTATGATTGTTCATTTTATACTCGAATTTAGTATGAAAAAATTTTAGTTTTATAAAATGGGAATTTTCTAACAAACTCATTTTTGTTGAATTTTTAAAATTTAATTTTAAACTAAAATATGAAACAACTATGTTTTGAATTTTGAAAAATGGATTCCATGTATTGAATAATTGTGTATATTTTTATAAAATTGGTCACATTTTGTTTCAGGAAAAATGAATATTGACCTTGGTAATTATTGATACCACACTAAAGGGTAAATTATTTCATTAAGGGTAAAACTGTATGATACTAACTATAAAATGACACAGTAATTTTCCAAAATTTTATTAGATGAGTAATTTTCATCTATAATCATTAATTTCTAGAATAAATATGCATTTTAATATATTTTTGTGGTATTATGATATTTATATTATTTTATTTTACGGAATGGAAATGTTTTTAAACTCAGTTATTTAAAAATGATATCATTTTTACGTTGGGGTTATCCAAAATATATATTTTACAATAAATCTAATTTATAAATATAAAATATTCATTACTATCAGAGTTATTAATTTTCTATTTATATGGATGATATAATTACCTTAAATTCTTTTACAATGTTGATGCGACGAATCATCAATTAATGGGAAAAAATAAATGACATTAAAAATATTAAATTAAATATAATTTGAGATAAATAGTTTTATAATAAAATTTTATAGATCCCCATGAAATTTTAGGTATTTCATTAATATAATTTTTCAATCATTAGTGTAATAATGATATTATTAAAATCCATGTAATGACTAGTTCTTTAAATTCATATTAATGATACATTATATTAACTATTAACATATAAACTGATATTAAATTCACATAAATATTAAATTCTTATAAATTATTATTTATTAGTTTAAAAAATAAATCATTGACCATTTATAGGACTTTTTTCATTTTATGTAACTATATTGACCCTCAAATGGTAAAAATCAATGTTGTCAAGATATGAGTTTATGGGGTTAAATATTGGTTAAAACCAAACTATAAGGTTATAATTTTAGTAAAAAATAAAACTAATATCCATTAGATGATGGTATTTTTACCCATAATAATATTATCTTATAAATATATCACTTTAGTTCTATATGGAATTGAATATTAACTAATAATATTATAAAATTTTGAGAAATTCCAATAGTGCACCTCCCATCTCTAATAAAAGAAAAAATATTCTTCTCATTTATTATAACATAAATATAAATTTTTTAATCCAATCAAAATTCAAATATATTTATATAATCCCACACCATATTTTAGAGGTCTTTTTTATAGAACACTAGCCATAGTTTCTTTAATGTGTTCAACAAATAATATTTTCTGGAGAAGAGGTGTTGATATTAATTGAGGGTTTCTATTTAGTTTATTCATCTACATAACTAAAACCTTTTTGAACCATTATAAAATTTTAAATACAATATCCTATATATAATTATTGGATATTATTTCAATTTAATTTCCAATATCGATCACCACTTAAATCATGTGGGAAAATAATTCATCGTTCGTGTGTACGGAAGACAACTGCCTTGAGAACTGATGTAAATCATTCTCCATTAAAATATATCATGGATAGACTAAAATAATGAAATTAATATTTTTATATGATATTAATTATATATTTATATATATATATAATTTTTTAAAACTGACATATGAATTATATTCCTACCATTCCTTGTATAGGAAAATGATAACATTGTTCATGCATGCGTGTGGACTGCCACCTCAATGAAGCAATGTGATTCACTCATCATCACCACATTACATGGATGATATTTAGGAATATGTAAAGATTTAAAAATATATTTAATATATTATTATCATTATTTAATGATTAAATGATTATAACATCTCGTTACAATTTTATCCAGAATGCCTTTGGCCTTATTATGGTTTTCCCTACATTTTAGATTTAGAGGGTACCTAAAATGGTGAAGTCAAAGATTTTTTAGACATTCACTAATAATAATTCTTTTTTACAAGATGAAGAGAAGTTACACGCCATGTAATGAGAGTCGGATGTATTTCATGAAAGGAATGATCACTCTGTGAACTGGTAAAAATTGTGAAGGGTGATTACATGTAGTGTATAGATTAAAGGATATGGATTTTTAATCCACGATGAAAGGTTTTTTGGAATATGTGGAATTTTTTGTTACATGTCATGATCCTAGGTTAAACATTGTGTAATAGACCAAATATAGTTTTTAATAACAACATGTAGATGTTTTGTTTCAACTTCATTTTTAGTTCTTCTTGGATCTCAAACTAAGGTAGTTCTTACACGTTTTTGAGTGACTCAACCACTTCTAGATCAAGCCATTAGATATCTAATCTCTTTTTCAATCATAGTGTATCTCTCTAGGTATGTTATCATTCCATTCATTCATTTATTTTTTTCATGATAACACCATATGTTTGTGCTATCTAATCATTTAGATGAATGTCAAATTTTATTCTTCGTTTCATCTAGATATTTTGTGTTCTCTCATCCCAATGGCCTTATCATCTATTGTTCATGGTGTAGCAGGTGTTCTACTATGAGGTATGTGGGAATATAGTCTTATGTTGATCTTTCTTCTTATATGAATCCATATTGATGTGTATTTTATTGTAGGGACTTCGTTGAAGTTGTGGGTTTTTTTTATTTTGTATTCTATTACAGGCGTGTACAACATGAGTTTTGAGGTATGTGGTTCCATATGTAGCCTATGTTAATAAGATTTATTATTCTTACTTTATAAATTTATCTATAAAATGAATTGGCATGAAATTTTTGTGTTTGTTGAAATGTGTTTTTAAAGGGAAATAAATTTTCCCTGGTTACTAATAAATGGAAATAAAATGTTTACTTCAAATAATTGAAATGATTTGTGAAAAAGAGATAATGGGTTACTTTGGATAGTTAGGAAGAACATTTAGATTGGGGTAATTGTATATTATTCAGTGTTTATCAAAGAGTTTTGTCTTGGGTCATTCCTATATTTCCTATGAATGTTGTTGTAGAGGACTGATATTGACATTGGGGGGGAATAATGGGGTATTATTATACTTCCTAGTAATATGTGCTAAGATCCGATTTGTGCAATATATAATTGTGGAACGAGAAGTATATGTCATGGAGCTGTATTATTCATTACTATTGTTATAATTGTGCTTATATTTTATATTACATGGATTTTTCTGTTAGCCTTGATATGTATGTCTATTCTTCTGGAAAATGATATTAAAAATGTTCATTGAAATTGGTATACATGATTTTGTTTAGAACTGTGGAAACAATGAAATATTTATGTTTTTTTCTATAAAACATCATTTGTTCTTATCATTCTATATTTTATGTAAAATGAGAATAAATGGGTTTTTATATAGAGAATGGTTATGGGACACCATGGTGGGATCCTAATAATCCTATTAGCTCACACCATGTTCACCTATTTAGAGGTGTGTGGACTGTTGTTTGTCTTCCAATGTAGGGAAAAGAAAGGCACCACGGTATGGTGGTGAGGTTAATATCAGTTGGTTGGGTCATTAGTGGTGAGATGGTGGGAGTCCATTCATACCATCATCTGTAGTAGCTATTTGGGTTTTTAGTCCTTTGTAGATGGACTTGTCTTTCAGTTTTAAGATACTTTTTCAGTTGAATATTTCCATTGTTTCCTTATAGTTATAGAATATATACATTCATTAGTCTTTCCTTGTTTTTTTCATTATTTATATATGTATTCCATGTGGTTGTTCACGATGGGTGAAATTATTCCCTCTGTTGTGTTTTTTGATGCACGAGTTCTTGTATCAGACCTTTGGGATCGAGAATGACCTTCAAGTATATGAAAGATCGAGCCATGTACCAGGTTTGAGTGTAAAAGGGTTGATTCGTTACAATGATAATAACTTTATTTCTATAATGATCATTGAAAAATGGAAACAATACTCATGTGAACATATGAACTACCACCACCATGATTGTAATGTATTTAAATTTTCATAACAATATGTAATAATAGAAGTTAAATGTATAATTAATTTATAAATTTTTTACAGATGTCAATATTATTATTCTATAAATTATGGAATTATTATCTTTTTTACCATTGTCAAATTACTGATGCCCATATTTTATTTTTAAACCGAGTATCATCAAATCCTCATATGTGAACTTATATAGTCATGAAATTATTATAAAATTATAATAAGTGAAATAAAAGGAATAATAATTATTAAAAAGGTTCTCAATAATATAAATAATTAAACTCTGTTTGTTATTTATGAAGGTAAACAATGTATGTAACCTCTAAGACACAATTTAAAGAAATTCTTCACAAAATTTAAATTTTCCTAACTCTATTTCAATTCATTGGGTTAAACATATACTTCATTGATTATTTTATGATAATATTTTGTGGGAAATGTTTTTTAATTATCTTATGTGTTATATGAATAAACATTGTTTATTTACATTGGGTACACACAATTGATCAATTTTATTAAATCACTCTTCATATATATGATATTCTTTATGGACATTCTTAAAATAAATATTCTTTTATTTCTTATCATTAATAAATTCCAAAGTAATGTTATTTTGAACCTATAAGGAGTGAGTGAATTTTTTTGCTTCCATGAAACCTCAATGATTTTAGTATTCCATTACATGCTAAAACTTTTAATTTCATATAATATATTTTTATTTTTATTTTCAAATTTGTTTAATAAAATAAATGTTTTCAAAATGGATATTTTAATTTATTAAAAAATTAATTAAAGTGATATTTTCTGCATAAAAAAATAAAATTTAATATTTTTTTATTTTTTATTAAATATATATAATTTTAAAAAACATGGTATTTTGACAAGAGATTTTTTTTAAATTATGGTCTTATAAAGTTTTTCAAAGGATTTTTTTTATGATAGGTGAAATATTTAAATTTTATATTCATGATATTATACCGGAACCATATAATTAAGAAATTTGTGCACCTAGATAGCATCGTGTGAGCTTGATATATCATTGGGTGATCCCATAAAGCCCTCAAATTCATTGGAAAATGTAATGTGTATTTTGTGTAATGAAGAGAGAATCCACAAGGGTTTCCTATATAGGTTTTACTGGGCTACATTAATTTCGGACATGACCTTAAAATGAGTTATGAATGTGATTCGCTATGTTTTGAAAAAGGTTTTTTGTTGTCAATTTAGGTGTATTTATGTTTTATTTGAGTAAATATTATGTGTTATTTTGAAAAGTTAATTATTTAATTCATCATCTTAATTTATATTGTAATAATGGTAATATTTTAAGGGGTGTTCATGTTTTTCACTGGACTAACAAATTTCATTTCTTTATGTCCCATACTGATCTTTTAGCTATAATTCCACATTTTAAATTTTTTTTTCAGTGGGTTTATGGGTGAACATGGAAATGGACGAGGTAAATATGATAATTTTGATGATTTAATATTAAATGAAACAATATTTTATTTTATGATTTTTTTTGGAATAAAAGGATACTGAATGTAAGTGTCCACTTAAAATGATTGGATTTATATTTTACGAGTTTTTCCTATTTATCTAAAACACTAAACCAATAACATCCTTTCAATTTTATGATTATGAATTTCAGTTTTAATACACTATAACATGTAATGATCAATGGGAAATCTATATATATACATTGTATGTTGTTTTATTAAATATTCTTATGATTCTTGTTTTTATTTATACGTGGGTGGTATGTGACTTTATATTATTTATTATTTCTATCTTTTATATAATCAGTATAAAAATTCTCGATGAATGTGGTCATAAGGAATTTATAAGATTAATCAATAATATATTTTGATAAATGTATAAGGGAATTGATGATATTTACTCTATCTAGATTTGAGTTCCTTTGATATAATTAATTTCAATACCAGGTAGAATATCTTATTTGTTATTATATATAATATCCAGAGGTTAGTGATGTTAAATCATCATGTTGTTGATAGGTATACATTCATAGTATTGTTTTAAATAATAATGTATGACATAAGACTTGAACATTAGTAGATAGATAAAAAAATTCAAATATGTTTTATTTTTGTTAGAGTGAGTAATGATATAGTCTGTCTTATTTTTTATCTAAGGGATAATTTGTTTTCAGATATATCTCCGAAGAAATTAAAAGGCTTTCAACCTTTAATCATTTTTGAGTCTATTATAGATAGGGTTCAAAATATATATCACTAAATTCTACTTCTATATCATATATGACTAGTGATTTTAGTTATCTAATATCTATATTTGAAATGAAGTAAAAAATAAAATTTTGAAATTAATTTAAATAAACCATTCTCCATTATTGAGTGGATAATGTTTTTTCATGTCAGCACTTACATTTATTTTTTAAACATAGTTGTGATGATTTTTTAGTCACTTCTATTTTAACAAAAAATTTATGGATGTTGATCTAATTATTTTCATGATCCACATGTTTTGGTCTTCGTGAAAAAAAATTCCCATGTCCCTCAAAGTTATTTAATTTCTCTATTAGAGTTGGATTATGGGTAAAAATCCACTATTATATTTTACTATTTTCATTATTCATAACCCCAGAGAAATAAATGGATTCATTTCCTACTTTTGAGTACTATTTTTAATCAAATTTTCTTTTTTAAAACACCCAAAATGTTAATACCTATATTTATACATTTAGACAAATGAATCATTTATATATGATTACCTTCCTCATTTGAACATAATAAATTATCATATATTTTTATTTTCTTATGTATTTGTACTATAGACTTCTATGATAAATTAATATCCATTTAATAGTTTTTTATCACATTAATATATATCATTATTGTTTTATATGTCAAAAATTTCAAATAGATTATGATAAAATCTCTTTAAAACGCTAAATAATTATTAATTTTTACATTCCATGTCAAATAAAAATACCATGGTAAACCATTCAAAATATGTTAATATTTTTTTAAATTATTATTAACATGTTGACCATAAATTTTTCAGTTTAATAAATATATAATCATTATAAATAAAGGAGTGTGAGAAATATTATTGATAAAAAAGTTTTCATAAATTATTACAAATAAATCATTTCTATTTAATTATTTATTTGTTTGTTCTCTATCAATAATAACAAATAATAAATTTATTATATCATATAGTAAATGGAAAATAGATTTTTCTTTATTAAAAATTTAATGAATATAAAATATCATCATTGTGGATGTGATTTATTGTTTTATATTTATGTTTTAAATGTTATACTAATGGATGGTTTTCATTTCCTCATTGGTAAAATACAGTATTGTTATTTTTTATATCAAATATGTGATCTAATTTTTTTTTCGTTTTTTCATTATATTAGAATATTTATTTAATAACACTATACATTAATTTAATACATAGTTCCTTATATATTTCTTTTACAATCACTGTATTTTTATTTGCATTTGTTTCTATGTCTTTTAAAATTATATCCAGCGATTTTATAAAATAAAAATGAGTAGCTATAAAATTAATTTGTTTTACTAATATCAAATAATAATACATAATGAATAATATATTAAAAGTTATTCCTTTAATTATCCCAAACTACGACACCCTTTGATCTAAAAATGTAATTTTTAATATATTTCAAATTATTTTTGATAAAATAATCCCCCAAAATCAGTAAAAATTACATTAATACTAAAAATGATTACCAATAACTGATATTCATATATCGTAACATGATTATAATAAAAATGATAGCCAATTTTTAATAATGTACACAACTATTATCTAAATGGTCTAGTGTATTTGAATATTGGGTACTTCATTCAAACATTGTATTGTTACAAAATATTAATTTATTCAACACTTAATTGTATAAATATTAAAATAAATCGTACTAAATAAATATAAATCATTATAGAGTCATGTAAATATAGGGGATAAATAAATATTGATAATTTGATAATCAAAATTATGAATGTGTAGAATAATCAATCATGATTATGGGAGATCATATAGTATAAATTATTATCACATCCAAGAATAATCACAGTTCCGGACATAGGAATGTTAAGATCAAATTATTTTTTGAACACACTAAGATCCTCATGATCCTAAAACCATAAATAAAGAGTAACATATGAGGAATTGAAGAAATATATATATCATTGGAATATGAATAAAATATAAAACCATTGAGTATATGTGTAATGACTCATATATTCCATGTGTTGTTTTTGAAAATTAGATGGATTAAATTTTAGACTAGGTACTAAGATGTCCTATGAATCTAAGTACTGTTGTGAGTAGAATAAATGTTTGATAAATATTAAATATATTAAATATCATGCACATATAGTTTTCCTAAATAAATGGAATAACTCCCAATCTGGGGGCCTAAATAAAAAATTAGAGGGCACCATTGAGTTAAAATGAGCATATTAGCCTTGAAATTACATGATATTTGTTAGTGTAGTGTATTTTTGAAAAGGATATCACATGTGTATGTAATTAAAATATGTTTTATTTATTTGTTATTTTTTTTATTTTGATTCCACAAATGATTTCTACAATATGTACATAGTTGTATGTTTTTCTTTTAGGTTGGACATTAAACCGTGGAGACCTACAGACCACTATAAGACAGAATTACAATTGAACGACATCAGATGAATATTAGATCATGGAATTTGGAAAAAATAGAGTTCCTCGATCTATTCAATAAGAAAAGCATAACTATTTTTGTCATTGGTAGATCAAAACACCATGTTTGATTTTATTTGTATTATTTCTATAAAACTTCTTAATCCTAATAAAATGCGGTTCAATTCCAAAAATAGAATTGATATAAAATTATTTGATAAAATTAAACTAAATTTAATTTCTTATTTATTCATTTGGATTTATCCCTCTTCATTTATCTTCTTCCAAGACATTAAATCAAGTCAAAATGAACAACACCCAAGGGTAATTCCTAGTGTTTTATGGATTATTTATTTCTCCCCTATTTTGTCATTATATCATCATTGTAAATTATTTTGTACTACTGTTCGACCTATACCTGGTTTTATATTTTTGCATGATTTATCTTTGGTATAATTGATCAAAACCTCAAGGTCAAAATGTGACGGGGATTACAGATTGATAATTAAGGAAGATGGTTGATGGATCAAAGGGTGATGGAGACCAAATTAGTTTTTCATAATTCTCCAAATGTTACATGAAATGAATTTATGGATTGTTCGAACATATTAATCTTGAGTGGATTCAAATACCAGATCTACGATCTCCTATTAAGAGAGGCTTGACCAATCCCAAATCTATATTTTCTAATGAGGGAGGAGGATTCAGTTACGTAGAATATTTCATGAAAGAGAAATAGGGTTTCTAGAATATCTTGACCAATACAACATGTATTTTGCTATTATGAACCATTTTGGTCCCATAGTTGTGGCCCTATGGATTCATATATAGTTAAGTATAATGCACCGTGTGGCTCTTCCACATATTGTGTGACCTCTCTGTGAAATCTCATTATGAACCTCCTAGGGTAAATGGACAAGGGTAGGAGTACATGGAAAATGTCATGATGTGTACTCAGACACGGACCTGGATACCTATACACTTGATGATACATAGGAAATCCTAGTTCATATACAAGTCCTATAGAAAAGAAATGGGTGTGGTGTGTCTATAAAAACCGTATACATATCTTACAGGCCATATATGTCGATACTTACTTGTTTTGTGAGGCATTGCCTTCTTGGATGTCTTGGGGATTCCATGGCCCACCATGTACCTGTATTACAAGTTGTGAAATCTTTAATGATTGTTCGTTTGTCTTCGTTTCTTTAGTTTGGACTAGTGTATGTAGGGTGTGTTTCTTTGGTCCACTACTATGATGTTAATGTGTGGAATCACATCCATATAAAAGCATTGACATCACCATCGTGTTTGATTATCAGATTGAGATTTGGTGTGCCATCGTGAGAATGGAGTGAATCCCCCTATCATTATTGATCCCTAGGTGTAGTTTGTTGGAATGGTGTGAGATTCATGAGAATGGTGTTTTTCCTTTATCTATAAAACTGAATCTGTAGGGATTGTGGTATCATTGGAATACGATCCAATATGTAGTTGGTTAATCTAGTTTGCGATTATAGAGGCCCTCATAGAGTCTTGGTATAAACCCTTATCTGAGTTTCATTCTCCTCTTAGACTAGTGAGCATTATTGGGCATTACCTAGTGATCTAGAACGATTTGTCAACTGTATCTGGTGATAGCATGTCATGAGGATTGGTTTCTCCCATAATGGATGTACCTTCAAACTGAATCATGTTTATGAATGTTTGTTGTTACCGCCTAGATCTGTGGTGAAATTCCAGATTACATCTATTTGGTTATGTTATACCGTTAATGTGATATATTGTATTGATATGACTATACAAATATCTTCATGTTTCTTATTTTTGGGGTGTCCAACTAGGTATTGTTATACTCACCCCTATATGGGTTACTCTCACACTATAACAATCCTACTATTTAGTTCATATTAAAATAGTCTTTTTTACATAAAATTGCACTTAATACAACTCAGAAGATCAATAGGTCTACTGTCTTTGTGGCTTAGGAATATTATATAACAACATAAAATGTGGAATAAAGACATTTTTTAATACATATTTTCTATGACCACAACATTCCTTCGTACTTAATATTTCATTGGACCACCTGAACATGTACATAAAAAAGAGTGAGATACAAATCCTAGTAAGGGAATAGACATAGAATATCATGAGGATGACAGTACATGTTTTTTAATAGGGATATGAATATATCACAAAATAAACATGAACATAAAGGCATGATATAGCATGATATTAATAATAAGGAAATGTGGAAACAATATACGACATGATATTTTCATGAGACAAGGATCATTACACATGGATTAGAATGAGTAAAACCTCATTGTACATGAATTATGATGATTAAATCATAATTGTGCATGGAGTATCATCATACTAAATATTACCCAATGCATTGGAGCACTATCTGGGAGAACCATTCATAATCACTTCATTTTCATGTGTATGTCTGCCACATAGATCATACAACTAGGTCTCATTACACATCATAATACCTTCAATGAATAAAAAATGTGAAAAAATAAATCCTATTCCACAATCAATAAGTACATTATCATAATAGTGAATACCCTTGATATAGAAGTGGTTATGGTATTCACCACACGATGATTTTGGAATGGAAAACCGCGGGGCAATTGCAGCAGCATAACGACATCAAATCAAAATATGCAAAATGTGTTGATGATATAGAAATATTTATATAACAATTATTAATTGGAGAGGATAGTAAGGGGATCATGGAACATAAAATCCAAACATTTAAAAATGAATTTATATGCATAATATAAAATAAATTATAGAATGGAAATTAGAAGAGAGAAATCCCTTACAGAATTGAAACATTGTAACAGGTGGGTTTAAATGATAATATGTGGGATTAATTGGATTGAAAGGAATATTCCTTCATGTATACATAAAATTTTAATTAAATAGGTATGTATGAACTTATCCCAAACCATTAAAAAGGAAATTAAAAGACATGCCATGAAAGAGGTTCTGTGAGAATGAGGACCCAGGGGGATCCCTTACTGAATTTCGACATATTAATGATTTAGGTAAGGGTCCAATTTGGGGAGGATAATTTTTCCCAAAATGTAATAACATCAAATTGAAATTAGTAAATTTATTATAAATGGATGAAAATACAACAAATTGAAATTAAAAAGACAAATTTCAAACATGGTTCTTGAATTTAAAGGAGGAGAGGATGTTGAGAATCCATTACAAAATTATAACATGGTAATGGGTGGGATTAAAGGATAATAGGGGGATTTATGGTAGTGAAATGAAGATACAATCATGTATAAAACAAATGGATTTCAAAGAGTTATGTAAAAACATTTTTCAAATCAATAAAATGGAAATTAAAAGGCATGACATAAAAGAGGTTATAAGAGAAAAAAGAGAGAGGGAGATTCCTTACTTGAATGTGTGATCCCAAAGGCTTGGGGGATGATTTTTTGGATACTGGAGGTTCCTTGAGAGGAATATATATAGTAAGGGGTTGGATTTGGTGGAACTTAAAATATCTTGAGTTATGTGAAATGGGATCTTGGGTGGGTTTATATAGAAATGGTGGGGGAATTCTTTATTATTTTGGTTTTGGACACTACACACTAAAATATTCTATAACACAAACCATCTCATGGTTGTTTCCTTTGTTTTCAATAAAATAAGAGTAGAGTAAATTAATTTATAGAGCTAAGAGCCTATGATATTAAAATATTTCCCTTTCTTATGTGGAGGTGATTCACACTTTCAAGGAAATGATTTTAATATATTAAAATATTTTATATGTATCAGATGATTCAATAAAGAATTATAAAATAAATCAAATAAACATAAAATAAAATTATATTAAATTAAAAACATATATTTGGATGAAGATAACTTTTATAGTATTTTATTACAACACTATTGAGTTATTATGATGTCATAAAATACATTATATATATATAAGATATTTAATATATACCCAAAAATTCGACTGTAATGGAAAATTATGAAAAAATCACCAATGGAAAATTTCAATGCATTTATTCCAAAAATAATATTCATTTTATATAAATAATTTTCTATATATTTTAATTTTAACATTAAAAATAAAAATTATCATTAATTGAAAATTGAAGGTCTCTGACGAAAATAGTTTTGAAACCATAATGAAAATTTCATTTCACAAAAAATTATTTGATAAATTATATTTAATAAAAATAATTTTTTAATAATATTAAAATTTTATTATATTCAAAACCCATTAATTAATAAAAAAATATTTCTTAATTATATTTCAATGTTAACCAAAAATAATTTTTGTTCTTTAAAAATCATTTACAATGTAACCATAATAAAATGAAAGTATATTCATTTTTACATAAAAAAATAATGCACATAACAATAGTGATAGGGTTTTGTTACATATTACTTTATCCCACCATCATATTCCCTAAGAGTAAGGTGTGTGATGATGGGGATTTCGTTGGCATGTTCGGTGAACATGGTTTGGGTCCTGATCTCGATGAGATTGAACTTCTCCTGTAAAATTTCTGGCTCATGATTAAGTTCTTGGCTTTAAGCATGGGTTGGTTTAGTTAAATTACCTTAATGGATATATCCCTCAGAAGCTCTAAAAAATGGGCTGTATATGTAATGATCCTAATGGTTGATGTCCTCACTTCTTTTTTCATTGTCAAAATGATTTTTAAACCCTATATTTATTGAAGTCATGAGATCCAAATTCAATGAATATATTATCAATGGTAATGAAACTTAATATACATTTAAATTCATTTGGATATAATAAAACAAAATTAATGTTTGTGTTTTTTATATCTAGAAGGTATTTAATTAAAAGTATGGTAATTTTATTCAAAAATGTTTGTGTCATTACTACATTCCCCCATTAATAATATTTTCCCTCGAAATTTTCATTTCACACATAAATAAAAATGTGTGTAACTCGACTTCATCACTTCCTTTGGTTCCAACATTTCTTTTACAAAATTATATATTTTCCACAACACCTTGACAAGGGGAATTGTCATATTTCATAGAAAGTTTTCTCTATGATCTACGATATTCAACACTTTCTACCCATAAGAGAGGTTATTATCCAATGGTACCACATCTGGATTTAGTATAGGTTATGGTTCTGATATGTACATCCTTAAGAGTTAATCATGGAATACAATTTGGAATTAAGATAAGCTCAGTGGGAGTTCATGTCCATATGACATTGATCTAATGCGATCAAGGATCTCAAAAGGGGAAATATACCTTGGACTAAGCTTTCCCATATTCCCAAATCTCATCACTATCTTCCTTGGAGATATGCAGATGAATACCATGTCTCAAGAATCAAACTATAGGTCTCATTGACAATTTTTTGCATAGATATTTTTTCAACTCTACGAAGCATTGATGTGCTACTGGATGGTCTTAACCATATTTATAATTTCTTCAACCATTTTTGGTCCTAGAATTTTTCATTCCCTAACTTCATCCCAACATGATGGTGTTTTAAACCTCTACTTATAAATGGATTCATAAGGGTCCATTTGGATGCTTGAGTGAAAACTGTTGTTGTAAGAGAACACCACCATAAGAATATGTTGGTCCCATCCCCCTTTAATGTCTATTGAGAAGAACTCAACATATCTTCGGGTGTTTGGGTAGTCCGATCAAATTGTCCATTAGTTTGAGTGTGATAGGTCGTTCTGAAGTTCCACTCAGTGCTCAGAGCATATCAGAGACTATTTCTTAACATATATGTGAATCTTGGATCTCGATTGAACACAATTGATAGTGTTACTCCAAGCATCCTTACCAATTTTCGGATGTATATCCATTCCAATATATCTAATGAGAAATCCTCTCTAATTGCAATGAAGTTTGTAGTCTTTGTAAAATGATCCACAGAAACCTGGATAGAATTATTTCCTTGGGATATCGTTCAAAATCCAGTGACAAAGTCCTTTGGGATTGATCCCCATTTATATGTTGGTATGGGTAATGGTTTCATCATCCCCCTTGACATCTACCACTCTACATTCAATTGATGACATACATGGAACTTTGATGTATATTTTTCAATCTACTTGTACTTGTAATCCCACAAATAGTGCTCATGGAGATCTCAAAAAATCATTATTCTTCATAGATTAATTGAGAAATTTGAACAATGTCGATCATCCAAAT
Source organism: Viscum album (assembly GCA_963277665.1). Taxonomy (NCBI): domain Eukaryota; kingdom Viridiplantae; phylum Streptophyta; class Magnoliopsida; order Santalales; family Viscaceae; genus Viscum; species Viscum album. The sequence continues at coordinate 2,024,892,709 of OY728127.1, forward strand.
GTTCATTATAAAAATTTATATTTAATAGACAACATAGCCTTGACCTAAATATCACAATTCCTTTGTCATTAACATTGAACTCTGGGTACTTCCATTTTATTATAGTTTCCAATTTCTTTTAAATCACCACATCAAATTTTTAACCATCCACTAAACATTCCAAAAGATATAGTTGAGGAATCATTTGTGAAAGGATTGATTATGTTCCATTCATTATGATTCCCATTTACATCTTCATAAAATCAATGAAGATTGGATCATTTTCAATTCTCATCAATGATAGAATTGTTGGGTCCTTTATATATAGAGCACATTCCACCTTGTTCTCATTCCCTGTGTAGTAATTGATTGAGAAATTTTAATCCTTGATAAGATATAACCATATTCATTGGTTCTTGTTAGTTTCATTTTGTGTGCATAAATATTTGATACTTTTTTGATCCATATATATTTCACACTTCTCACCAAAGAGAAAATGCCCTCAAATTTTCAATTTAATGATCTTAGATAAAACTATAGATCTTTCATGGGATATTTTTCCTCATTATTTTTAAACAAAAATGTGGAATAGAGAATTAATTTTTCATTCTTCATCAATAGACAACCCATTCCTTTATTTGTAGCATCACTAATGATTGTGAAAATCTTCCAACTTGTGGGTAGTGTGATCACTTGGGAAGTGTAATTCCCCTTCTTCATCTACCTAAATATTTATTAATATTCCTTATTCCAATAATAATTGACTCACTGCCAAGTTATATTTGTAAAAGGGTTTGAAAATCATGAGGAATTTCAAACAAATCGATGATAATATAAATTTAACACCAGGAAGCTATAGATATCTTCAGTAGATATTGGCCTCAACAATACCAAAATATCATTTTTAAAGGATTGATCCATAGGTATACCATTTATCGTGATGATATTACCCAAGAATGAGATATCCTTTAACCATGACTCACACATTTTGTACTCTGCACAGAGCTTCTTCTTTTTATGGTCTCCAGCGTAGTGCTTAGATGTTCTTCATGCTCCTCCTTGGTTTTGGAGTATATTATAATATCATCTATAGAGTCTAATTTTTTTTTTCAAGGTAATATATAATGTCTACATTCTTCATGTCCTAGAATATTACTAGAGGAATAATGACTATTAATGGCATCACTATGAACTCATTATTCCCATACCTCAAATGAAAAGTAGTCTTGGTGATATCCTCCATCTTCACCATAACATGGTTATATCTTGACCATAGATCCACCTCGGAGAAGTATTGTTATCCACATATTTGATCGAATAAGTCATTAATTTTTAGAAAATTATACTTGTTCATTATTGTTTTTTTGATATCATGATAATCCATCGAAAGGCTTATTGAACCATCCTTCTTCACGATGAAGAGGACTGGTGCACCCCATGGTGAAGTACATAGGCGTATAAACACTTAATCCATATTCTCTTGTAGTTGCTTCATTAGCTAATTATGATATAGAAAATCCATTATATATGGTGTATTAGATATTCGGAACAACCCAGGAATAATATCATTTGAGAATTCAACATCTCTTCTAGGATGAAGACCAAAAAATTTCTCAGGAAACGGGTCAGTGAATTCCCTTACAATAGCCATGTATTTTTGGATGGTTTATTCCTTAGAATCCATCATTTAAGAACAATATGAGAACTCAAAGGGTAGTAATATCCATTATTTAGAAGATGGTTATAAAGAAGATTTATCCTCCTCCTTGCACTTGTATTGAATTAGGGGCCGATTCCCCATGTGGAGAATGATTTCCCACTCCTATAAATTTATGTTTTCTCTATATTGGTAAAGCCAATCCACGCCAAGAATTGTATCAAATTATACTGAAGGGAGTGTGATGAGATTATCTAGGAAGTTAAATCAACCAATTTAGATAGGGTAGGAGTTATATTCATAGGATGAAATAATTTCCCCATTCTCTATTTTGACAGACATCTCTTCTTCCATGATTTTTGGTGGTGTTTGGATTATTCTAATAAAATTTTAGGCTACAAAAGAATATTTAGAACTAGAATCAAAATGTACATTTGACATTCTTGAATGAATAACCAGTATACCTTCCACCACTTATTTTTCGGGATTCCCTTTGGAGGTAGTTAGGGTAAAAGTTATAAGTTGATGCCTTTAAGGTTGTTGGTTACCTCCAATTACCCTTGGATTAGGGAACTTCTTCACAAAGTTCCTTGATTCCTTACAGTTTTAGCAATGAATAACACATTGAGGCTCAAACAGATCATTTCCCTCCTCTATAAAATTTATGGGTTTCACTGATTGGAAATTATTATCTAGGTTCCCTTCTATACCATTCCTATAACATTTCCTTGATCCCCTTAGGAATTTTCTAGTTTTCTTATTCATGAACTTCTGACTAGCGGGATGCTATAATTTCATAGCACCATTAGATTTATCCATCATACATATAAAAATAAAGTCCACCTTTATATTATTATCCACATGATGCCCCTATGATTATCTGACCTCCATATCATCTTTGAGGGCACATTTGACAATCTACTCAGAACTGTCAATGTTTCAGATTTCCCGAGATTTTTGTAGGTTAGGGTTTATCCCAACAATGTAGAAGTCATATTTTCAATTGGGGTTGATAAAAAACATAGTCATACCATGCAGTCAGGTGAGGTTTTCCCCACACGGCCCAATGGATTCTTCATCTTTTTTCATGAGGGAAGGAAAGTCTCATTCCATCTTAAGTCAGAGGGTGTGGGGAAAATATTTATTGATTTTTTTCATAAATCCTTACATTAACTCACCTCGATCTCTTCCTCAGAGTGTTTAATTTTTTATCAATGTCAATTGTTGATCAGATTCACCCTCCATATAATAAGCATGGAGAAAAACCTTCTCTTGTTATTAGAATTTAATTATGAATATTATCTTCTCAATAATGTTGATCCATTGTACAAAGGTTGAGGGATTAAATGATCCATTGAATATTTGAGGCCATTATCTCATGAAGCTATGTTTGCAACTTGTTCTTTCTTAGGGGGTCATACATTCCTCTTTCCATGGTTTAAATCAAAACATTAGTTAACTAATATATTATTTTAACAAAGTTTTCAATTATTTATCCCATTGGAGTGGTCATCTCATTAGGAAAACCATCACGTTGATCTTCTCATTGGTTTTTAGTCTGATTTTTCATATTACTAGCCATTGGATACAATAAAAATAATTTTTTTGATGAGTTTATAAAATAGTTAAACACATAATGGAAAATCTAATGACATTAAAATTATAACTTATAATTTACATTTATCTCATTTACATATGAATTTATAGGATTTGATCTATGTTATCCTTGATATATCTCTTAACGTATATTCATATGGTATTTTTTGATCACTTAAAAATTGTTCATAATAAGATTATGAAATTTAAGAACCATATCCATAGGTAGATTCGAACCAAGAGTGCATAAAGGCTATTGTCGTGCACATGTTCTTATTCGATTCTAGATCCAAGAGGTGTTTTACGTTTTACCCCAAGATACATATGTTCTATAGCCACTACAATATGTTCGTAGCCAGACCATGACGTATTTTATTCATGACATACCTATTATATACTCACAAAAATTTATGAATTCTTTTCCTATACATACTTTTATCCCTAATCCTTCAACGATAGTTTTCAAATCATAATCCCAAAAAGTATCCGACTCTATCCTATGATACCAACTATAATGCCCCTACTAAATATTTCATATTTCTAAATGATTTATTACTTAAAATTTCACTTAATAAAAGTCATATGATCGAGAGGTATAGTGTCTTTGGGGCATTGAAACATTAAATAACAATATAAAACATGACATGAAAATATTTTTCAATAACTTTTTTTATATAACCAAAACATTCTTTTGTACTTAGCATTACATGGGATGACCCAAGGACATACATAAGAATAAGGTGATCTATAAACCCAAGTAAGGGAATAAACCTGTAATAAAATCAGGGATACAATACATGTTAGTCAGTAGGAATATCAATGGAGTTCAAAAGAAACACGAACTTAAAAGCATGATATATCATGATATTTATAACATGGAAATGTGGAATCAATATACAGCATGGTAGTTGTATAAGACAAGGTTATTTGCACATTGATTAGCATGATTAAACCCTCATTTCACATGAATTATCATGAGTAAACCCTCACTTCACATGGTGTATCATGATACTAAACATTTCCCAATGCAATAGAGAATTCTTAGGGCTCACCCCTCATAACCATTTTGATTTCATGTATAAGTGTTCCCCATAGATCATACAATATTGATTCATTAATCATTACAATTTATTCCATCAACATGGAACGTTGAATGTATACATGTAAAAACCCAATCAATAAGTACATGAGAATAATGTTGAATTACCTTTATTGTGAAATGGGAATGGTATTCACTACACAATGATTTTGGCCTGGAAAATCATGGTGCAATTGCAGCGACATAACAACATCAAATTTAAATTTGTAAAGTGGGTTGATGAGAGAAAAATAGGACTATCATAATTTATACTAGAAATATATTTTAAGGGGACATGTAACACAATATCCAAATATTTGAAATGGAATTTAGATTCATAATATAAAATAAATGGTTGAATGAAAATGAGAAGAGAGTAATCCCTTAAGGAATTTATGTATTGTAATGGGTGAGATTAAGTGATCATAGGGTGGAATAATGGGAGTGAAAGGAAGATTAAATCATGTATACATAAAATGTAAATTATGTATGAATGGAATAATTTATCCCAAATCAAGAAAATTAAAATTAAATTCCATTTCATAAAAGAAGTTCTTGAATAAAAAGGTGAGAGGTATATCCCCTATATAATTTCATCAAAGTAACATCTTACATGAGGGTATAAATGTGGGAGGATAAATGAACCCTCATTGAAAAAACATCAAATGGAAAGTAGGTAACTTATTATAAAAGGATGAAAATATAACCAATTGAAATTATAAAGGTAAAATTTAAAAACATTTCATGAATTTAAAGGAAGCAAGGAAGGTAAGAATCCCTTATAAAATTTTGTTGTGGAAATGGGTGGGATTAATGGATTATATGGGTGATTAATGGGGAATAAAGGAATATACCTTCATGTGAACATCACATCGATATCAAGTGGTCTTGGAATAACATATCCCTAATCATGAAAATGGATGTTTAAAGGCATGACATAAAATATTTTCTTGATGAAAAAGAGAGAGATAACCCTTACATGGATGTGTGATCCTAATGCCTTGGGAGAGGCATCTTTTGGAGATTTGGGACACATGGTTGGACTCTAGGGAGTAGGGGGAGATGGTGGTTGAACATTGAAGAGTGGAAGTGAAGATAAATGTGTGCTTGGGTCATATTATATAGGAAGTGTGGGGGAATTATTTATTATTCTGTATTTGGACACTACACACTAAAATATTCCAAACCACAAACCATAACCTCTTTCATGAAAAGGGTAGTGGCATAAATTATTTTATATGGATGAGGTATGATGATTTTAATATATTTTCCATGATTATATAGGGGTGAGTCACAGATTCAAGGAAATGATTTCAAAATCGTAAAATAATTTATATGTCATGGAGATTCACTAATGCTTTATAAAATAAATCAAATAAACCTAAAATTATACCATGTTAAATAGAAAAAATATATTATTCATAATATTCCATTTATAATATTTTATTACATCTATATTAGGTCATTATGCTGTCATAAATACATTATATATTTATACGGTGTTCAATTTCTACCCAATAATCAACTATCTCTTATAATTATGAAAAATTAACCATTGGATAATTTAGACATCCGAATTTCAAAAATAATAGCATTTTTATCTAAATATGTAAATTTTAATTTCTAAAATAAAAAATAGTTTTATTGAAAAATGATGGATTTTGACAAAAACAATTTCAAACATTAATAAAACATTAATGTGACAAAAAATTATACGATCATTTATATTTAATAAAATAAATATAATAATAATATTAAATTATTATTTAATTTTAAAATACATTAATTTATCAAAATATATTTCTTAATTTAATTTGAATATTAAACAAAAATACCATTTCTGATTTAAAAATCATTTACAAACAAAAAATAATAGAATTAATGTATATTTATTATTCTATAAAAAATACAGTTAATCATAATTCTAGGGTGTTGTTACATATCACATCATTACACCAGTATATTCCCTAATAGTACAGTGTGTGATGTTGGGGATTCCATGGGACCATTTAGTAAAAATACTTTGGGTTGTGATCTTGATGAGCTTTAATTTCTCTGATAAACAGTTTCACTGATGCTAATGTTGTTGGATCTCATCTTGGGCATGGTATAGGGAAAATACCAGAAATGCTATTTACCTTGGAATCTATAATAAATGGCCTTCATAAGGAATGATCTGATTGGTTGAGGCCATCACATCCTTTTTCTATGTCAAAAGAATTTTTTAAAACCATATATTCATACTAGTCCTCTGATAACTATTCAACGACTATATTATCAATGGTAATGAAATTCAATGGTCATTTAAATCCAACAATATATAATAAAACAATAATAGTGCATGTTTTTTCTATATCTAGAAGGCATTTACCTAAAAGAAAATGAATTTTATTCATAAATGATTTGATCAATAAACCCTTGTATCATGTTATATAAAGATGACGTACCTTTTGATAGTGTCCTAAGGGAATAAGGAGCAGGTGGAGTATAGCTGGAGCTCTTCAGATAGAGGTGTTTAATGGGATTCAACATATTGATTTTGTACTATCCCCGAGATAAGGTTAGACTCTTTATAGTTATAGGTTGGGCTTGAAATTTTCACCTTTTCCAACTTTTTTTAATTTACTATTAATTTTTTTTTGATCTAAGATGAGTGCATGCATTTTTTGGATATTTTTTTACATTTCAGTATTGTTTGGGCTTATAGATGTATTCACGTGTACATTTACTTTATCCCAACGCCTCCCATTTGTATGATATACCTACGTAGCACTGGTCAGCAGTCCATGGATTAATTGAGGGGTTCTTGGTGTATTAACAAGTTTGACATTGATGAGTTGGGTCATGATAGAGTGGTGTCATAGATATTTATTCTACCTTATGACCAGATTTGGTGAGTTTGGTTTGTCCACACATTGATTACTATATTCATTTTTTATTTTAGGATGGGGACCCTCATGTTTTTTGGAGGCAGAAATATCCATACACTAGGACTCTAGTATACTACCTTGAGACTTGATACATGTTATATTAGATGAAGGGATATCATTGGTACACCAATCAATAAGAATGGGTTCTATTTTCCATGTCTTTTGGGAGTTAGATCCTCATATATACTCTTTTTATTATGGTAAATGAATTCATTATACCTCTATGTAGATATATAACAGTCATTATTTTGTGATATTATGAGGACGATCCACCCTGTTATGAGGAATTGGAATAGGGAAGTATATTCGATATTGCACATTCGGGTGGTTTACTAGCTATACCAACACCCATTGAGTAGTAAAAATAATTGGAAGTATAATATTAGGATATACATAGGATTACTAAATATTATTAGTTTCATAGGTAGTGGTATATTAGGTTTCAATGTGATCCATACCCTCAAGTTTCTAGGGAATAGATTTATGTGGTCACTCACATTTTCCTTCTAATTGAGGATGCTTTTATCACAGATGAAAGTAATCGTAGTTTGTTATCTTCAGGTCTTTGATTGGTGATGGTGGAGAATAGTGACTCAGTCACATGAAAAGATATCTCACACATGGTCAAAAATTGAGTTTCGCATCAGGGATGATTTCTATACATCCATGTTGCAATCAATTTCAAATATGAGATTCTTCATCAGCAGCATGGAAGTTTGACCATGGGAGTGTACTTAGTGAGGTTTACTGATCTCTCACATTACTCCTTCAATATGATTCCACAAGAGTTATTCATAACTAATACTATTGAGCATATATTTCACTGAGACATCAAGGATTTAGTGTTATCCCTTTTCATTTCCCAACTGTGATGGGGGAATTAAGAGATCTCGGGCAGTGGAGAGATTATCAGAAGAACATATGCAAAAAGTGTGTGCTAATAATTGGAACCCAGTAGCTAATACCCGAATATAAAGCATATAGTGGTAATAAAAGTGTCCCAAGCATGTCAGACTCTTAATAAGATGATCCTAGGGCAAAGGTTCAATAGTGGAGGGATCTCACAGTGTCTCGAATCAGCCGAGGGATAGGTTTTAATTATCATACGATAGATGGGGATATCTAGATTGAGATTGAATAACCTTTAGAACAATATATCTTGTTATAGTTGAGGGGAAACCAAGATATATACATAGGGAGGATGGGGTGGTCCACACTGTGTAAAATACGAAAGAGGGTCCAAAATGGTAGTAGTAGATGGCAGGTTATTAGACCAACTACCACCACTGCATCTAGGTGGTCCACATTAGGCTTATGGAGATGGAGGATTGGGATGTGTCTAGTTATAGTAAATGATATTATATAACCCTCATGATCCATTTATGATGAGGGTTACTATATATGTCCTTTGTGTTTTATTTATGATATTAATAGGCATAGGTGAGATTCATTCCTTACATTCCACATCTCCAGTTCGAGCATTTGTGATTTTGGTTATCAAATGGCATGACCCATATCATTGGAGAATCCAATAGGTGGTGACTCAGTGATATTTCAGTCTTTCTAATAGTGCGATTTGAAACATTGAAGAAAGTGTTTTTTATAGGATCTATTTGTAGCATAAATGTTCTTTATGATGTCATATTATGTATAGAATTAATATCCACAGTTCATACTTAGACTTTCTATTTTTGTTGGATGATGTGGTCTGTCCTAATTGACATAATGAGTTTTTTCTTTTATGGGAGTGATGGAGACCTTGAAAAAGTAGGATGATCTCCAGAATAGATATTTAAACCAATTAACCAAATGTTAGAATGATTGACTCTTGTAGCAATAGATACTTTGGGCTATTAGAATCCCACTGGGGAGGTTTAATATGAATACATATTTTGTTATAATATACCAGGTTTACCTTCCCACCTAGATCTAGAATTATGCATTTGACATGAATCTGTGGATAACACCAATATCTTCACCGTCATATTGTATGGTTCCATCGTAAAATAAAAATATTAAAGTTCTATTTGAGGACATATAGGAAATGGTATTTTTGAGACCCAAAATTTCCCAATCAGAATCCCCAGTGTTGTTTTATAATAAGGTAGATAAAATTTTAAGGTCATGGGTAGATTACCATAACATGAATCAGGTGTCAATGAAGAATAATTACCCACTAACAAAGATCTATGAACTATTTGATTAGTTGAGAGGGGAAAATGGTTCAAGAAGATTGATATCATATCAGGATATCACCACCTAAGAGTACTGGATGAAGATAGATAGAATATGACATTTAAATGTTTCTACAGTCACTAAGAGTACTTGGTGATGCCATTTGGAATGATGAATTAACAAGTAGTGTTCATGGAACTCATGAATAAGATCTATTATCCTTTATTAGACATGTTCTTGGTGGTCTTCATTGATGAAATGTTAGTTTATTCACAGTCTATAGAGGAGCATCTGAGACACTTAGGGATGGTCCTTGACACACTTTGGGTGAAACATCATTATAGGAAGCTAAATTAGTGTCTATTTTAATTCAATAGGTCCACATTCTAGGACACATTACCTCGTAGGAGGGACTAACAATGGACCTGAAAAGGATTAAGACAATGCTTTATTGGGATCCACCAAGAGTTTTACCAGGTTTAATTGTCTCCATAGGTTAGAAACATACTATAACCTGTATATAGCTGATTTCACTATATTTTTATCACCCTTGAAAGGATTGACTTGTAAAAGAAATCCATTCCTGTGGATTGGAATATTCCATATCTATTTTTAGTAGCAGTGGAAGAGGATGTGGAACACTCCATTCTTGTGATTTCTATAAGATGGAGTCAACTACATAGTGTTTTGTGATGCATCAGACACCAAATGTGGTTGTGTTCTGATACCGAGGATTGAACTTATTTCTTATGATTCACATAAATATAGACCAAATGATAAGAACTATGGGACCCAAGATATTGAGTTAGAACTGGTAGTCAATGCACAGAGGATCTGGTGATGCTGCCTAATCAGTTGGGGATTTTTCATTTAAACTGAACAAATTTTTTTAAAGTATATCTTCTTACAAAAGGATGTTAACTTCAGGCAGAGGCGTTGACTAGATTTAATCGGGGACTTTGACATCACGATTATATATACTTCTAGAAAGGGGAATATTGTGGAATATTCTATCAATATGAGATCATGTCATAAGTTATTGGATAATGAGTTAGAGCAGTTAGCCCCATTGAAGTTGTCAATAGTAGAAAAGGATGGTGCTTCTGATCCTTGGTTGATGGTTGTTACCCTATAACATTTATAGTGTTATAAGTACTCTCAACATGAAGAAATGAACAATGCGACTGTACATACTCATATATCCATTGGATGTTCTCCTGCAGGATATTATGATGGGGTGGAGAACACTATACTTTTCAAATGATGGATGATTGTAGCATGGAAATTACAAGATTCTTTAATGTGAGAGTTTAAAACATCCCCTTTGGTGGTATATAGAGTTATGGTAAACATGTACTAGGACCTCTGATGTCAACTTCAATGGCAAGGAATGAAAATGGGAGTCATAATGTCTTTCTCTTGATTACTCACTAATCAGTTGGTAAAGGCAGAACACACAGTTCCAATGGGTTTAGTTTAACACCTAGAGGCTCTAGAGATAATGTTGGATGAAATTTACATTGAATTAATAATGCTATTACAACTTCCATCCAGGGGACACGATTCCATCTAGGATATCATTGGCCAACTCACCATGTCATCCCACTTCCTCTCTATTTGAGAGTAGAGTTCAGTAGAGATATTATGACACCTCTATGTGGATTATACTATCTAAATCCATGGAGGTACCTCTAATATTTTCTATAAATTTTATTTTGTCTTAAAATAATAGTTATGGAGGTTATTGTAGGATGATTTCACGAATCAATTACACTTAATCCAATCATTTCACCCCCACAGGGAGGGCTAGATAGAGTGGACCATACATTCCATTGAGGACATGTTATGAGATTTAATTTTTTACTTTATCAATAGTTGATAAGATCACCAATTTTTGTTCGCGTTTTAGACAATATCAACTACTATTACACCATTGGTATGCAACTGTTTGTGGATTTGTTTGGGTGACCCTATAGATCACTGGTTTTTTGAATGATCAAGGTGGGTGAGCACTCATGGGCCTATATTTGGTCTATGTTACTTTAGGGAAGGTGAAAATATTAATAGAGAATATTTGACTAAAAAAATCAGTCATAATTTCTACGTAGACCCAAGATAGAGAACTATGGTGTTAGAGGATAGAGGCCAAGTGTTCCTGAGGATCTCATCTCAATGTGGATTGAAGATATTTGGCCACAGTGACAAGTTGTGTTTGAGATTCATTAATCCCATTCACATACTGTGTATTGATGGTGTGTAACACCCCAAGATTCCACAATATGCTTCTCTTTGAATAATACAGTAGCGTGTGTTGTATGCAACTTCGAGTTCTAACACACACCACAACCAATCAAACTAACCATTATGAATAGTAATACCCACTTTTTGAAAATTTGTACATTTTATCTTTCAAAATGGACTTCATTTTTGGATTTGTAAAATCAAAATTAGCTTAGGGTGAATTTTTGGTACTTTTCTGATAACTTTCATATTTTGATGAATAGTTAAAATTACTAAAATTAAATTGAAAACAAATTTTTTAATCAAAATAATTATTAGTGATAAATTATGAATTTTATTGGTTTTAAAGTATATTTAGAATACATTTTTACCATTTAATACAATTTTGGTCATTGGATGTAATTTAAAATTTTAACCGGACATAAACAAGTGTCGATCTTTTGATAGTTATTGTTTCTTAAAAACACGCTTTTTGTTTTGACAGAGGGAATTAATTTTAAATTAATTTCTTCCACTTCTGTGTTTTGAATTTGAAAAAATGGATTCCATATTTGGAATTAGGATGCCCAAATTTTTTAAATAGTTAACTCTTATTTTTAGACATTTTGAATAATTACTTCGGTAAATATTTTATTTACCATGGTTAAAGGATAAATTCGGTAAATAAGGGTAAAAAATAATATAATAATAATAATTAATTACCCTAAAACGTGTCCTAACCCTATTTTTTGATACCTTTACGACAATGGGAATCTTTGGGTCAATTTTGGGACCCCATAGATCCACTTTTAAGTTATAATGACAATTTATATTAATTAAGTTAAAATAAATACAAAAATGACATAAGCATATATTTTTTAGAAAAACAATTTTTACATAGGGTAATATATGTTATATTATCGACTATAAATATTAATTAGAAAGATAAAATAATTAACTAAATAATTTTATTTTATTTATACTTTTTATACATTGAATAATTAAATTTATTTTTTCCAGAATAATGATGCAGTATTTTCTTTATTAATGATCGAATCAAATAATTAGTATTATAAATGTTAAAATAAATATAAATTTAAAGTTTTGATGGCATAAAAAAATTTTATTGGTTAATATTACATGTTATAATAGATTAAATGAATTTTCTTAGAATTAATAATGTTTTTAAGACATTAACAAAAATCAATTATTAAATAGTGTCAAAATTGACAAAAAGGTGTTTTTAAACCAATATTATATTATAAATTGATATAATATTGCTAAAAATCTAATGTTCGGCGAAAGGACTTATATAATGATAAGTTTATTATTAATAGACCACTTTGGGGTCACTTGGAAGTTCATAGTATGTTTATTGATTATATAATATAAAAATAAAAGGAGACATGGTAAATGTCAAACTATTTAACTAAGAGTTAAATCAAAAAGATAAAGATAATATAGTGACCCAAACTTGTCTAAAACCTATTGGTTGAGTGGTTTTCAACCTATCCCCACATCACTTTGGAGCCATTAGAAACTGAATATGAATTTATTATAAAATAATATTTCTATCTTTTCCTAAGGTGCCCCTCACCCCTCTTATAAAAGGGAACTTCCCCTTCTCATTAATTCACACCGTCAAAGCCATTTAGCTTGGCCAAACCCTAACCAAATATCCTCTCAACATCCCTCAATTCATCCTAAATGCCTTAATTTGGTTAGAAAGACATTTTAGGGATCCCTTTTGATCAAATCAAAAGGAATAACCCGAAGAAGAGGTAATGACTTCACCACCCTCTTTCAAGTTCTCTTATTCTTCCACTTAATCTTTCTTTGTTGTTTACATTATAAAATAATAACTCTAGTATCTTATATATAATGTGATGTTATTATAAATATGGAACAAATATATTCATTATCCTATCCATCTTATGAATGATAATGTCACCATGCATGCGTACGTATGACTTACCATCTCCACGCCGTGGTATAATTTGTTATTCAACACTATGATATTTGGATGGATATAATGATGAGTAATATGTATATAAATAATGAAAATAACATTATAATTTCTATGTAAAATTAATATACCATCCAATTACACAACTTTAAAGAAATGATATGGTCGCTCGTGCGTACGTACAGATTACCGTCTCCACGACGCGATGGGATTCACTTCCACGTTCACCATTCATCGACGATTATAAAAATAGATATATTACTAATAAGTATATAATATATGACATAATAATGATAATATATATATATATACATACATACATATAAATACATATATATATATATATATGTACTTACATATATCTTATTCACTTAGTTCCGTTCAATACGAGATGAAAACCGAAACATCGTTTATGCGTACGTACAGACTACCGTCTCCATAAACCATGTTTTTCATTTCATATATATGTCTATTAAACATATTTGTATTCTAAATATATATGATATATAAATCATTTTTTATATTTTGGAAGTACTTAAATATTTATCTAAGTGATACAATCAAGAGTAACAAGTTAAAACATGTACGATAAAGAAAGCGATTCTTACCCGAAATGTTAATTTAGCATGGAAATTATTATTAAATGGGTAGTATAAAGTAAAAATGAATCATGTATGATATCATAAATATTAATATGGTTCTGGTATACTTTAATAACATACTGTTATATTCATACAGGAGGTTAAACATACCCTCGACTAAAGGAAAGTGCAAGGTATGGGGTTTTCATCTCACTCCTTATTCCCGTGAGATTCATGCCATATTTCCACTATTACATTTTTTGTGGTGTATGTACTGCCCATAATTGTATTCTTCGTGTAATACACTTTAATTTATGTGTATTTACATATTCATTGTAGGATACCTCTTTCATGGGGTGTATGTTTCGTAAGCTACCAAATTGGAAGGGTTTATTTCACAATCTCTTCATTATCCGAGGTTGTTTATACGTAATTATCTACTGGGACCTCTTTATCATCCATATCCAAGTTTCTTAAAAATGTATTTCAAATCATTCATACTATTTTATAGAAAATGGGTTAAAGTATTTTATACACTTGTTGAATTTTTATAATATGTTTATAAAGGAATCTTTCCTTCATTTTCCAAACAAGGTCATTTTTAACCTTTTTGACAAAATTATGGTAAGAGTGTCTTTTTTTAACTTATACGATGGGTGCGGCTATTTTCTGCCATTATAAAACTCGTCGAAGCTTAACTCACAATATTTTAATAATATTTTAAAGTAAATGTTTTATTTTATAATTATGTGACTTTGAAATGATTTAAAAATGAATATTTTAAGAATTTGTGAAAGGTACTCTTTATCAAGATCATAATTTTAAATGTTTTAAAGATTTATCTTTCTAAATATTTTTAATTAATGATCATCTTTTAAAAATTATTTTAAGGATTTATTTATATAGACATCAATTTTTTGAAATGATATTTCTTTTAAAGAGTTTTAAAGTGGTATGGGACACTTAGATTGAAAAATATCTTTTAAATTACTTCTGTTATAAATGTGTGACTTTTCAATGATTTAAAAAAAAGATATTTCTCTCAAATAGTTTTGATTTAATCTATGTAAAAATCCTTTGATGGATTTTAAGCTTATTTGAAGTTGATTTATTATGATACAAAAATTCCATATTGTATTGGTGGTTTTGTGATATGTTTGATAGTGGATGTGTTATTTTTATACCATTCATGGTTTATGAAGAAAGTATTGACAATTAGTATTCTATTATTAATATGAATGTTTATGTTTTGTTTAAACCTGTTCATATGAGGAATGCATATGACTTAATAAGTGACGGGTGGAGCCTGCAATAGCTCCTTGATGTATCAGTAGTCTCATGAGACAAACTAGTTTCTTGGCACAAGGCCTTGACAAAATCTTATTTGTAGTCTTGGCACAAGGCCTTGACTATGTGGTTATTATCATTTGAAATTATGCATTCCATCATTATGAGAGTGGTTAGTGATATTTCATGTGATTATTCGACTAGTAGAATATCCATGTGAATAAGTAAATATAATTACTTTATTTTATTTTTTTCTATATTATGCTGAAGTTCAAGTTTAAAAGGATTTTTTTAGTTATACATTGCCTTAAATGTTTATGCTTATTTATGAAAGTTTCCGCTGTATTGTTATCCTTACTGAGAATCTGAGCTCACCCCTTTCTATGTTTTATTTTTCCCAAGATTCTAAGAAGTGTATTGTGATTCATATGTAGGGTTAGGCCAAGGGAATAATGGTTTTCATAAAGGATTAATGTTATGAAGTGTAACGTTACATTCATGTATGTAATCTATTTTCCAAGACTGTTAAACCGATCGGTCCTTCGAGACTTGATCTTTTGTGATCATACCAATGTCATAAAATAATTCAACGACACTGGGTAACTGGGGTCGGGGTTTTACAGTTCGTATCCGAGGAAGTTTATCAATATCCTTGGAAGCTAGATTTAGATAAACCCTGATTAGAGAACATAGACCTAAGATAGATTTTGAGGATTAGTATAGAAGAAATTCCTAGAATTTTGGTAATGTAGAGATTTTGTGAGTTTTCTAAGAAAATACATCCCTGTATGGATACGAGCAGGTAGAGGTGGCTCTGGCACAGATGCACCTAGGGGTAAAATGCGAAAACACCTCTTTGAGATAGACTCGAAGGGGAACTGGTGCACGACAATAGGCCTTGATGCACTCTTGGTTACGACACTCCTGGGGGATATGCTTAGGATAATTCTTATATTCATTACAAATAATTATGAAGTGTTTATGAGTATATACTTTCTCAATGAATACATCTTTATGATTGTGGATTATATCCATAAACTATTCAATTTAAATTAGTTATTTTACAAGTTTGGAATTATTCATTGAAATTCATAAACTAACCTAGTTTATTCCATTGTATAGAAATGGCTCCCACTAGAAGGAATGTGATCTCTAGAAATACGTATGATCCAAAGAGTAAGAAGGATCGTATCTAACACGGTATTAATCCAACATTTATAAGGGAAATAGTCTCTGATGTATTCTCAACATATGAATAAATAGTATCATGTGTTAATAAGATAAGTAAATAATTCTCTGAGTCCTATGGCTTTGAAGGGAAGCAAGAGAAGAAAAGGATGGAAGAGAGAAAGATAGATAAAGGGAAGAGGGAAAAGAATAATTTTCCAATATGTGATAACTATGGGAAGAAACACCCTAGAACTTTCTAGAAGGAAATGGGAGTTTATTATAAGTGTGGAGAAAAAGGACACCAAGTACGTGACTATAAGGGTCAGAAAAAGGTTTCAAATGTACAATGCTTCGTCTGTAAAGAGTTGGGACACTACGCGAACGAATGTCCAAATCATCAGAGTATGCCCCAAATGATGCTATTGGATAATAATCAAGTTATGATACTACCATAGAGGAAGAAGAATGACTAGTATTCTTATGTTGTTATTATAGGATTTTTTTAATTTGAGTGTTGTATCAGCAATATACTGGTTATATGAATTATGGAGATAAATAAGGATTGTACTGAAGTACCATTTTATTGAGGATTTGGGATAATATGGTTATAAGAAAAGTGACTTAATAGTGAGCTACACTTTTGGTAAAATACATGGTTGAAGGAAAGGTAATCCTTAATATGGTCCCAATAATGTGGTAGTGATTTTAGAATAAGAGATGGTTGATTTGAATAAATTATATTGGATATTCTTGACTACCTTGAAACTGATTAATGATTTTTCATTGTTGGAGTTTACAAAATTTTTGGATTGAAGGAGTATATCCATTATTCTATAAAGAATAAGGGATCAAGAATGTAATCAATAAGGTTTTATGGTAATTTAGGATGTTACCATGTTTTAAAATAACACATGATGAAGGTGTTCAAATGTTATTACATGGGAAAAAGGATCTTCATTGTGTTTAACTTCATTATAAATTTTTGAATGTGATTTTGGATAGAAGTATTTTGGATAAGTCTAAAGGTTGGAATGGATTAAGTTTGAAAGGTTATTTTAGGATTTTAAAAAATAACAACACGCAGACCGTGTGACAACCTGTCGCGTTGGACAAAGCTGTGGGAATCGAACCCACAACCATAGTGAGATTGGGATTTATCGCCTACCAATGAACTACGTGAAGTTCCTGGATGGTATAATGTAGTTTCTTTTTTAAAAGGGTCTTATATGTGAATTATAAATTCATTATATTTGGAACCCAATACGATTGAGATAAATAGGGTATTTTTGAGTTGTATTAAGTTTCAGGGTGAAAGATGAGTTTATGGTAGAAATTTATTAACTGAAAAAAACTCTAATTATAAATTAATTATATCTCCTTATTATCTTAGCCAAAATTCCTCAACATTATGAAAAGGAAATTAGAACAAAAACATTGTCCTAGATGGTACCTTAGATCATTACAAATTTACGGCTTTGTGCTTGTTGGCCTTTTCATAGCCACGTTCTCTACCAATCTCTATTAGATATTGATGGTTATATTTCTCTTCCATATCAATTTTTTCTTACATGGAACCGTAGTATGTGTTATTTTTGGTAACCTTCATACTTACCACTCTTTATTTTAAATAGAGGCCTCATTAATCCATTTTTCAATGTGGGATTTCAACTAAGATATTTTGAAATATCAATAAAAAATTTACAATACCGAGCATAAATTGCGAGGATGCAATTTATTGAAGGAGGGGAGAATGTAACACCCCAAGCTTCAATGGTACACTTCTCTTTAATAATATAGTAGCATGTGTTGTACGCAACTTCGAGTTCTAACACACACCACAACCAATCAAACTAGCCATTATGAATAGTAATACCCACTTTTTGAAATTTTATACATTTTATCTTTAAAAATGGACTTCATTTTTGGATTCTGAATATCAAAATTAGATTTGGGTTAATTTTTGGTACTTTTCTGATAACTTTCATATTTTGATGAATAGTTAAAATTACTAAAATTTAATTAAAAACAAATTTTTTAATCAAAATAATTAATAGTCATAAATTATGAATTTGAGTGGTTTTAAAGTATATTTAGAATATATTTTTATCATTTAATACAATTTTTGTCATTGGACATAATTTCAAATTTAAACCGGGCATAAACAAGTGTCAATATTTTGATAGTTATTGTTTCTTAAAAACACGCTTTTTTGTTTTGACAGTTGAAATTAATTTTAAATTAATTTCTACCACTTATGTGTTTTGAATTTTGAAAAATGAATTCTATATTTAGAATCAGGATGCCCAAAGTTTGTAAATAGGTAACTCTTATTTTTATACATTTTGAATAATTACTTCGGTAAATATTTTTTTTACCATGGTTAAAGGGTAAATTCGCTACATAAGGGTAAAAAAATAATATTATAATAATAATAAATTACCATAAAACTTGTCCTAAAACTATTGGTTGATACATTTCCGACCATGGGTATCTTTGGGTCTATTTTGAGACCCCATGGATCCACTTGTAAGTGATAATGACACTTTATATTAATTAAGTTAAAGTAAATACAAAAATGACATAAGCATATATCTTTTTGAAAAACAATTTTTACATTGGGTTATATATGTTATATTTTGGACCATAAATATTCATTATAAATCTAGAATTATTTTCTACATAATTTTATTTTATTTATAATTTTTAGACATTGAATAAATAAATTTATTTATGACACAATAATGACGCAGTATTTTCCTTATTAATGATCAAATAAAATAATTAGTACTATAAATGTTAAAATAAATATAATTTGAATGTTTTGATGACATCCAAAAATTTTATTGGTTAATATGACATGTTATAATTTCTTAAATTAATTTTTTTCGAATTAATAAATTTGTTAAGACTTTAACAAAAATCAATTATTTAATAGTGTCAAAATTGATCTAAAGGAGTTTTTAAAACAAATATTATATTATAAATTGATATAATATTCCTAAAAATATAATGTTCGGCCAGAAGACTTATATAATGATAGGTGTATTATTAATGGACCACTTGGGGGTCTTTTGGAAGTTCATAGTATGTTTATTGACTATATAATATAAAAATATAAGGAGACATGGTAAATGTCAAACTATTTAACTAAGAGTTAAATAAAAAAGATAAAGTTTATATAGTGACCCAAACCTATCTAAAACCCATTGGTTGAGTGTTTTTCGACTTATCCCCACCTTAAAATTTAAATAATCCACTTTTTAGCCATCAAAAACCGAATATGAATTTATTATAAAATAATATTTCTAGCTTTTCCTAAGGTGCCCCTCACCCCTCTTATAAAAGGGAACTACCCCTTCTCACTAATTCACACCTTCAAAGCCATTTGGATTGGCCAAAACCTGCCCAAATATCCTTTCAAATTCCCTGACTTCATCGTAAAGGCCTTACTGTGGTCATAAATCCATCCTAATGAGCCATTTTGATTAAATCAAAAGGAAGAAACCGAAGAAGAGGTAAGGACTTCACCACCCTCTTTCATGTTCTCTTATTCTTCCACTTACTCTTTATTTGTTTTTAAATTATAAAATAATAAGTACTATATCTTATATATACTTTGATGTTATTATAAATATGGAATAACTATATTCATTATCCTATCCATCTTATGAATGATAATGTCTTCATGCGTGCGTAGGTACGGCTTACCGTCTTCACACTGTGGTATAATTTGTTATTTAACACTACGATATTTGTATGGATATAATGATGAGTAATAGGTATATAAATAATTAAAATAACATTCTAATGTCTATTTAAAATTAATATACCATCCAATTCCACAACTTTAAGGAAATGATATTGCCTCTCGTGTGTACGTACGGATTACCGTCTCCCCGACGCGATGGGATTCATTTCCACGTTCACCATTCATCAATGATTATAAAAAAAAATTTATTAGTAATAAGTATATAATATATGACATAATAATGACACTGGATATATTCACACACATATATATATATATGTACTTACATATATCTTATTCACTTAGATTCGTTCAATACGAGATGAAAACGGAAACAACGTTTATGCATACGTACGGACTATCATCTCCATAAATGGTGTTTTTTATTTCATATATATGTCTATTATACATATTTATATTATAAATATATATGATATATAAATCATGTTTTTTATTCTGGACGTACTTAAATATTTATCTAAGTGATACAATCAAGAGTAACAAGTTAAAACACGTACGATAAAGAAAGCGATTATTACCCGAACTGTTAATTTAACATGGAAATTATTATTAAATGGGTAGTATAAAGTAATAAAAGAATCATGTATGAAATAATAAATATTAATATGGTTCTATTATACTTTAATAACATACTAAGATCTTCATACAGGAGGTTAAACATACCCTCGACTAATGGAAAGTTCAAGGTAAGGGGTTTTCATCCCACTCCCTATTCCCGTGAGATTCATGCCATATTGACACTATTATGTTCTGTGTGGTGTATATACTGCCTATAATTGTATTCCTTGTGTAATAAACATTAATTTATGTGTATTTACATATTCATTGTGGGATACCTCTTTCATGGGGTTTATGTTTCGTATGTTACCAAATTGGTAAGGGTTTATTTCACAATCTCTTCATTATCTGGTGTTGTTTATACAAAATTATCTACTGGGACCTCTTTATCATCCACATCAATGTTTCTTAAAAATGTATTTCAAATCATTATTATTATTTTATAGACTATGGTTTAAAGTCATTTATACCATTTTTTAATTTTTATAATATGTTTATAAAGGAATATTTCCATCATTTTCTAAACAAGGTCCTTTTTATCCTTTTTCAACAAAATTATGGTAAGAATGTCTTTTTTTAACTTATACGGCGGGTGCGGCTATTTTCCACCATTATAAAAAACGTCGAAGCTTCCCTTACAATCTTATAATAATATTTTTAAATTAAATGTTTTATTTTATAATTATGTGGCTTTCAAATGATTTCAAAATGAATATTTTAAGAATTTGTGAATGGTACTCTTTATCAAGATCATAATTTTAAATGTTTTAAAGATTTATCTTTCTAAATATTTTTAATTAATGTCCATGTTTTCAAAATGATTTTACGTATTTATTTATATGGACATGAATGTTTTGAAATGATATTTATTTCGAAAAGTTTCAAAGTGGTATGTGACACTTTGATTCAAAAATATCTTTTAAATTACTTCCTTTATAAATGTGTTAATTTTCAATGATTTCAGAAAAAAAGAGAGATATTTCTCTCAAATAGTTTTGATTTCATCTATGTAAAAATCATTTGATGGATTTTAAGCTTATTTGAAGTTGATTTATTATGATACAAAACTTTCATATTGTATTGGTGGTCTTGTGATATGTTTGAATGTGGATGGGTTATTTTTATACCATTCAAGGTTTATGGAGAAAGTATTGACATTTCATATGCTAGTTTTAATACAAATGTTTATGTTATGTTTAAACCTGTTCATATGAGGAATGCATTTGACTTTATAAGTGACGGGTGGAGCCCTATATAGCTCCTCGATGCATCGTTAGGTCTCCTGAGACAAACTAGTGTCTTGGCATAAGGCCTTGACCAAATCTTATTTGTAGTCATGGAAAAAGGCCTTGACTATGTGGTTATGATAGTCTGGCATTATGCACTCCATCATTATGAAAGTGGTTAGTGATATTTCATGTGATTATTTGACTAGTAGAATATCAATTTGAATAAGTAAATGGCATTGCTTCATTTTATTTTTGTCATATTATACTGAAGTTCAAGTTTAAAAGGCTTTTGTTTTAGTTATACATTGCCTTAAATGTTTATGCTTATTTTTGAAAGTTTCCACTGTCTTGTTATCCTTACTGAGAATCTGAGCTCACCCCTTTCTATGTTTTATTTTTCCCAGGATTCCAAGAAGTGTATTGTGATTGATATGCAGGGTTAGGCCAAGAGAGTAATGGCATTTATAAAGGATTAATGTTATGATGTGTAATGTAACATTCATGTATATAATCTATTTTCCAAGATTGCTAAACCAATCGGTCCTTTGGGACTTGATATTTTGTGATCATTCCAATGTATTAAAATAATGTTATGGCCCTGGGTAACTAGGGTCGGGGCATTACAGTTGGTATCAGAGGAAGTTTAGCAATAACCTTGGAAACTAGATTTAGATAAACTCTGATTAGAGCACATAGACCTAAGATATACTTTGAGGATTAGTATAGAATAAATTCCTAGAATTTTGGTAATGTAGTGATTTTGTGAGTTTTCCAAGAAAATACATCCCTTTATGGATACGAGCAGGTAGAGGTAGCTCTGGAACATATGTACCTAGGGGTAAAACCAAAAACACCGCTTTGAGCTTGAATCGAATGGGAACTGGTGCACGACAACGGGCTTTGCTTCACTCTTGGTTACGACACTCCCGGGGGATATGCTTAGGATAATTCTCATTTTCTTTACAAATCATTATGAAGGGTTTATGAGTATATACTTTCTCAATTAAAACATATTTATGGTTATGGATTATATCTATAAAATATTCAATTTACATTAGGTATTTTAAATGTTTGGAATTATTCATTGCAATTCATAAACTGACCAAGGTTATGCCATTGTATAGAAATGGAACCCAGTAGAAGGAATGTGAACTCCAACAATATGTATGATCCAAAGAGTAATAAGGATCATATATTTCATAGTATTAAGCCAAAATTTAGAAGGGAAATAGTCTCCCATGTATTCTCAACATATGAAGAAATAGTATCATGTGATAAGAATATAAGTAAAGAATTATCTGAGTCCTATGGCTTTGAAGGGAAGAAAGAGAAGAAAAGGATGGAAGAGAGAAAGATGGATAAAGGAAAGAGGGAAAAGAATAATTTTCCCATATGTGAAAACTATTGGAATAAACACCCTAGAACTTTCTTGAAGGTAATGGGAGTTTTTTATAAGTGTGGAGAAAAAGGACACCAAGTACGTGACTGCAAGGGTCAGAAAAAGGTTTCAAATTTACAATGCTTCTTCTGTATAGAGTTAGGACACTACACGAACCAATGTCCAAATCATCAGAGTATGCCCCAAATGATGCTATTGGATAATAATCAAGTGATGATACTACCTCAGATGAAGAAGAATGACTATTGTTCTTATGTTGTTATTATATGATTATTTTATTTGAGTGTTGTGCCAACAACATAATGGTTATATTAATTATGTAGATAAATAAGGATTGTACTGCAGTACTACTTTATTGAGGATTTGAGATAATATGGTTCTAAGAAAAGTGACTTAATAGTGAGCTACACTTTTGATAAAATACATTGTTAAAGGAAAGGAAATCCTTAATATGGTCCCAATAATGTGGTAGTGATTTTGGAAAAAGAGATGGATGATTTGAATAAATTATATTGGATATTATTAACTACCTTGAAACTCATTAATGATTTGTCATTGTTGGAGTTTACCGTATTTTTCGATATAAAGAGTATATCCAGTATTCTATAAAGAATAAGGGAGCATTAATGTAATCAATAAGGTTTTATGATAATATAGGATGTTACCATGTTTTAAAATAACACATGATGAAGGTGTTCACATGTTATTACATGGTAAAAAGGATCTTCATTGGGTTTAACTTCCTTATAAATTTTGGACTGTGGGTTTGGATAGAAGTTTTTTGGATAATTCTAAAGGTTGGAATGGATTATGTTTGAAAGGTTATTTTTTGATTTTTATAAAAGGACAACACACAGACCGTGTGTCAACCCGTCGCGTCGGACAAAGCTGTGGGAATCGAACCCACAACCATAGTGAGATTGGGATTTATCACCTACCACTGGACTAAGTGAAGTTCCTGGATGGTATAATGTAGTTTCTTTTTTTAAAGGGTCTAATATGTGAATTATAAATTCATTATATTTGGAACCCTATATGATCAGGATAAATAGGGTATTTTTGAGTTGTATTATGTTTTGGGGTGAAATATGAGTTTGTGGTAGAAATTTATTAATGGATAAAAATCTAATTATAAATTAAGTATATCTCCTTATGATATTAGCCAAAATTCCTCAACATTAGGAAAATGAACTTAGAACAAAAACGTTGTCCAAGATAGTACCTTAGATCATCACAGATTTATGGCTTTGTGATTGTTGGCCTTTTCATAGACATGTTCTCTACCTATCTCCATCAGATATTTATGGTTAGATTTATCTTTCATATCCATTTTTTAATATATGGAATCCTATTATGTGTTATTTTCGGTAACCTTCATACTTACCACTCTTTATTTTAAATAAAGTCCTCATTAATCCATTTTTCGATGTGGGATTTCAACTAAGATATTTGAAATTTCAACCCCAAATTTCCAATACCGAGCATAAATTGGAGAATGAAATTTATTGAAGTAGGGGAGAATGTAACACCCCATGCTTCCATGGTACACTTATCTTTGAATAATACTGTAGTGTGTGCTGTACACAACTTTGAGTTCTAACACACACCACAACCAATCTAACTAGCCATTATGAAATGTAACACCCACTTTTTGAAATTTTATACATTTTATCTTTCAAAATGGACTTCATTTTTGGATTCATAATATCAAAATTAGCATAGGGTTAATTTCAGGTACTTTTCTGATAACTTTCATATTTTGATGAATAGTGAAAATTACTAAAATTTAATTAAAAACAACTTTTTTAATCGAAATAATTAATAGTGATAAATTATGAATTTGAGAGGTTTTAAATTAGATTTAGAATATATTTTTTTTACCATTTAATCCAATTTTGGTCATTGTGCATAATTTCAAATTTAAACCGGACATAAACAAATCTCAATATTTTGATAGTTATTGTTTCGTAAAAACACGCTTTTTGTTTTGACAACGGGAATTAAGGGAGAACTAGACTGAGTCGGGTGATCCTCATTCTTCCGAAGTGATGAAAACAGTGGATATGGATTATGATAATGGATTATCCAAGAGAGGACTTGAAGATTCGATCTATGATCCCTATTGACATTATGCTTGGACACACCGTGATCAAATGATTCCACTTAGGTGAGTGGCTCTAGTGATGTGATAAAGAGTGCATTATAGAACCAGGGTTGTAATAAAATCACAAGAAACATGATGTGTTTTTAGAAATAATTGATATGTGATACCCCTAGTTGTGGTGCTACTGTTCATAGAGGAGTTACATATCACACAACACTTGTCTAGGTCAAACATTATATGACCACTCTGCAATGGATCTACGTCAACATCATAGGGTACAAAGACAAAAGAAGAAGTAAATATAATGTGGAACAATGTGAACATGGACATGGACATGGAAACTTACATGAGTTGGTACTCATGTAGGTGAAGTTCACAGACAACTCCAGGTGAAACAACCAGGGTGTCATATATCCCTATAAATTCATTACTTCTACTAAATGTTGTGTATGATGAAAAATAAATTTCTTTTGAGGATTTAACACATGTTAAAACATAGGGATAGTTTAGCACACCTTGTAGCCCATTTATATGACATGTACGCCCTTCAAGAGTTTTTAAATCTCTTTATTCCATTAGACTGGACCATCTATTGTTAGTTGAATTCACATGGTATATTACCATAATTGAATAGGGCATCATTACATCCACATCATAGGATTGTGATCCCATCTAGAGGATGAGTCTCAAATTGAGTTTTGGTGTCCCTCTATGTTACTTGAGTGTGATCCAATATCATCATTGTTCCCTTGGTCGGGATTAAAGAATTAGTGTAACCTACCAAATATGGGTATTGATCCTCCAAAAATAAGAACATATCATTGTGTAATGTTGAGTCATTAGAAATGATCCACAACATCGATGGTTGATCCATAATGGATCTGTGGTATCCCCCCATTGGTTCTAGTCAGGATGCCTATCTGAGAATTTGGGCCCTCTTAGACTGGTGATATTTCTTAAGAAGTTCCCGATTATGAATAAATCTTCATCAAGATTATATGTTGATAATAGGGATTTTGTGGGGGGGGGGGGGGGTTTCCCCTAATTGACCATTAATTTAAGGATATTCCTATTGATGATAGTTGGTTATGACCACATGGAAGTTTGATGTCTTTCTTGATTATATCTGGGTGTTTATGATATACATTTTTATGTGATATCAAGTATTGAGATAAAAATACTTGGTTATTCATGGTTAGTTTTCAATATTTTTCTACATGGATGTTTTATACCCAACCCTACAAGGTATTTTCACACATGGGTCGTGTCTTATTCAGACAACGAACCTTATGAAGGTGTATTCAGAGGATATGCAGAAAGTGAAGCATAGATGGAGATATTCATATTGAGGTGCATACTAGGATCTTGTTTTTATTACTTTGCTCATTTCCTTAGAGGATTTATGAATCCTTACAGTTTTTAGTCATTCTAGTATTTGACCCCTTTTTTGGTTTTCATTGCTCTACTTCATACTATGTTTTGGGACATTATATGTATGAATTCAATGTTTTTAGTTACTTTAAATCTCATCATTGGGTGTGAATTGATATGTGCATGTGTTTAGAATTACTTTAGTAGAATGCCTCCCATTTGTGTGATACTCTTATCCAGCTCCAGTCTCCATCCTTTAGCCTATTGGAGGTGGGGTTTGGGCATTCACAGGATATAACTCGGTAGGTCAGGTCATGATAATAGGGGTATGAAAATACATATTTCCAAGACATCATAATA
This sequence comes from Viscum album, assembly GCA_963277665.1. Classification (NCBI taxonomy): domain Eukaryota; kingdom Viridiplantae; phylum Streptophyta; class Magnoliopsida; order Santalales; family Viscaceae; genus Viscum; species Viscum album. The sequence continues at coordinate 2,024,920,138 of OY728127.1, forward strand.
TAATGTTTTGAAATATTTTACCATTACAGTACATACTATCTCAAATGATATAATAATTAACCATTAAAATATTGTTTTTATAATTCTTATCATACCTATAATGTCATGAAATCTACATTCAGGTATATTCCACCTTGAAAATTCATATTTCTGATAGAAACATGAAATTTGATAAACAATAAACGGGTTATTATGTAATTTGTTCTATCAAAATTAAATCATTAAATAAAAAAATTATAGGTTCTGAAAATAATGTCTGAATAAAGAATTTTATACATTCAATTATAGGTTATAATAAATAGGAGTAGTTGTTAGGTGAAACATATTGGGATTATAGTGAAAAATAGAGTAGATGATAGAGTTGGAATAATAAATTTTATAATGTATTTACAAAACTAATAAAAACTATAATGGAATAATTCAATAGGAACAAAACCTTTAATGTAACCTAATACTAGTGAAGTATATTCATGTCAAATTTTCTTATAGTGACTGTTGAAATCCTAATAGAAGATATATAATAGGAGAAAATTAGTGAAAATTAAATATGTATAGATTAATTTCTATAACAAAATTAGTAAGGTTAGATTTAATAAAATAATATGAATAATAAATGGGAGATATTTGTATTCTTATAGAGGTAATGTAAAATGAATGAGAGAAAGAGTCCCCTTACAACAAATCATAACCCACCTTATGATAAAATTTTGAAATACACATGATATAACATTAATCATTTTTTTATTTTTTATTATTCATTTGGATTTTTATAATAAATGTATTTTATTTTGGAAGAGTTTTAAGAGATTTTTATTCCAATATTATATGGTTATATCTAAATGAATATATTTTTTAATTCTGCTAATTGAAACACTGTGGTATAATACTCAAAAATCTCTTCAAACACATACTCTAAAAAATGGTAAGAAAGAAATAGCTAAAAATTCACATTATTAGATATTTATAATATATATTTCAAAAATTAAATAATACTAAAAATTATTGTGTTAATTTCATTTAGGATCCTAAACATAAATATATTATTTTATAATTTTTGTGAAAATTTCATTATAATTGATCTAAATAAGACAACATTTGGACTTTTCATAAATTAGACTCATCAACATAATAATTGAAAATGGATGGATAATAAAGTGGTGAACTTAAATGAAAAATAACTACATTCTTTATCTATATAAATTAAAGATAATAAGTGTTAATAATTTGATATTATGGTTATAATCTAGATATATAAGAAAGTAATACCAAAAAAATTAATTTTTCATAAATCAGGGAATATGGCATGGAATAATATAAACATAGAAAATATCAAAGAAAATTGGAAAAAAATGGAATATAATATAACTTAAAATTAAAATAATCTCTAAAATGTGGCATAATCATATAAATAGGATCTGGATTAACAGTCTCATTATCATAACACCTTTGTGAAAAGATCACTTTATGTGCATTCATTAGAATGTTAGAAATGTCCTTGTTCTGAAACCATTATGAACAAACCTATTACATACATACATTACTATCTCATGACATATGTATATTAACTAATGAATTATAATGGGATATAGATTCCAACCAATAATCATTCACACATGTTTGTGCTAAATAATATTAGTGATCATCATATCATAAAGAAGCTGTATAATGGAAAGGTGTTTCATATCCCTTTAAAAGGTTATAATATTATAAAATATTCATAATGATATCAGTAAAAATGCTAAAAAAAGAATTTGAATGGATATTTAATGATACGTAATAAAATTTATACTAGATACAATACAATGGTTAATATGGAATTTAAACATCATATATAATTGTTACATTGTTTACTAAATAATTTCCCCAAATAAATTGATGTATGTAATCTATATGATCACCCCTCAGTCAAATAAATAGGAAAATTTTTATTTGAAAATGGAAGGATGTTGATCAAATTATATGCCTATTTATAGTTCATGGTTAGACAAGAAAAATGAAGTGATAGATCCGTTAATTCAAAGAATAGAATGTTATATAATTCATCCTTAAAAATAACCTAGATGGTATGTTTTTAATAATACCATTGAGTAGCTATAAAATATGATAATTATTGTTTTCTTAGATGGAAAATAATTTTTTAGAGTTAACAATATTTATTTAGAAGTAAGAATCATTCTTGATCTCAATAAATAAATTTATTTAAGAATAAATAACTAATAAAACATGTATTACATGAATTTATCATAAAAAACATGAAAATGTAGATACAAAGATTTATAAAAAATTAAAAAATAGTTAAATTATGTGTTTCGGAAAAAAATGTTATATGGACACACTATACAAATATTGATGAATGTAAATCATACAAAAGACACTGAAAGTGTATTTAAAAAATTTAATTAAGTAAAATAGAGTAGAATATGAATGTAATAAATAATTAATTCATATATTATGTGACTTATCACCTCACTTAATGAATACCCACAAGAATGAGGATGGTACTCCGCTGAAAGAAAGTGGTAGGGTTAGTTTCCTTTTAACATTTAAATAAAATAAATGGGGGTGGATTAAATAGTTATATAACATAATATAAACTATAAAATAGTAATACGAGGTAAAAATTATAGGGTCGTTTAGAAATATGTGACATGAAAATTACATATACGGATTATCTTCAAAAAAAAATCATTATTTGAAATTATGATATAAGAGAAAAATTATGGTAATTGTTGCATAATAATAATAAAAACATATCAAGGATACCATGAAATTGAAATTACAATACCCTAAAATGAATTATATTAATTACTCACTATAGTAATATGGTAGTTAATACACTAATTTAAAAAATTATTGTGAACAAGATAATTTTTTATGGATTTTATGCTCAACTATATTTCAATAAAAATTTGAAAAATGAAATCAATGGAAAATAAATACCCTCCAAAAAAAGAAATAGATTGTGAGTATGAATCATATCTCAATGAAGAACAATTTATATGTAAAGACCCATACATGTAACATAATTTTTTTTGTTAAAATATATTAAAACATAGTTTAAATATATAAATTTAAATCCATAAAATTTCTATTTATTACATTTTTTATTTATCATTATGTCAAATTAATCAAAATTTAATGATATCTTTCTAAAATAATTCATGGAACTCAATATAATTAAATCAAGAAACATGAACCCTTACATTGATTTAAAATATAACAGAATGTAATCTAATCTGCAATACAAAAAACATAACAATTTTAATAATTTTTTTAAAAATAAATCGTAATCATTTCATTTTATAACTTTATTTACGAAAATATTTTATTAATATATTAGTTTTTTTAGATTAATTTTACTATCGTATGTGGGTAACTTTAATTATTTTGTTCTTGATTTATTATTTTGATTTCACGAATAACTCCTTGACAAAAAATTCAACATTAAAATATTATGTCAGGTAATTTAACAGTTATTTATAATAAACAAATTTCATTATAATTTTTTAGCTATGTTGTATGAAAATGAAATTTGTATCAACATAATATGGATATTTTTGTGATCTATATTGATATTTTTCTAATAAGTGAAAAGAAAAATAAAAAATATTCCTAACCATTAAAAATAATTAATTTATTACAATGTTATAATTTTTTTTATCATTTAGGTTCTAATAGTTAGTCAATGATAGGGTTTAATAGTGGAATTCATGTAGGCGGTTAGATTGAATAAGAACAACATGATTTTACCGAAATAGTAAGAATGAGCCAGGATGTTTTTAATATTATTAAAACAAAAACATAGTTATATTTATCAATTTTTCTTCCTTTCTATATCATATTTTATGTGATTTTTGACAAATAATTAAATTCCTCATGAAAAAATTAAATTTTGTAAGAGGTAGTCCACCTATATGCACCAGTAACATAATCATTTCCTAATACATTAGTGGGGATGAGAATACATAATATGTTTTATTATGAAATTCAACAATAAATTACATATATATAAAACTTATGAAAATATCAGAAAATTAAACTCAAACCTATGATGTGGTAATAGATAAAGAATTTTTTTCATTTTAAATTATTTCCCATGAATGAACTATCGTTGTTATTTTGTTGACAATGGTAGGTGAGTATGAATAAAAAATGGTTTGTTAAATTAATATAATAAGATATTATTATATTAAAAACAAATTTTTATTGTTATTTATTAGTCTAGGATAGGTTTTTGTGATAATTATTATGAATCCAATGTTAAGGACTGAGTGATACTCATATTGGACTATTAACCCTTATCTGGAATGAATCATTAGATATTATTGTGTTAGGATTCCTTCAACTATTATGATGATTAAATTTGTTAATGGAAAATATAGTATAGTAAAATTATTCTATAGTTCATTCAAATTTTTATGGGAAAATGCATCATTGAAGGGGTGTATGTGATCCACTTTTATAAGTTAATAAATGGGTACATTTTTTTAACACACAATTTTTGTAAAATAGTGTAATTGAAATATTCAAGTTTCAATAGTCCAAAAATTCATGAATAAATTATTTATGATGAAAACATTTTTAAATGGCCTAAAAATGAATTTAAAAACATTTTTTATACATGATTGTGACAATTTTTTCTGAGATTTATACATTTTATTTTCTTATCATGGTAATTAATATTATCTTTAATAATTAGTGATTTAATAAAAAATATAATATTGCCCATAATAAAAATAATTAATTGGATGAATATCAATTTAGACTTATTTTCTTCCAATTCAATTACTAAATTTTATAACCTAACCTTTGAAATAAATATTGATTTCTTACAAAAAAATAGTTTTGTAGGAAAATAAAATCTTCTCAATTAATTGATCATAACATTATTTTATATTGATTAACATTTTAATTCTAATAATTTTATTTATATTTTTATTCAAATATATTTATTTATCATTTAGTATTGACCATTTTAATTTATTACATCAAAGGTACACAATTTTAATTAAACATTTCTTTAAGAATATAAATTTCTTCTTCATAACAGTATTGAACTTTAATACTTATAAACATTTTTATGCCAATAAAATTAAATCGACATTATTAAATAATAATAAAATATTGAAATATAATATAAAATCAATGTTATTAAATTTATTTACTAAATGTTATTTAATGTAATTTGTAAGATATGTTGATAAAATAATTTTTTAGTAAAATATTTGTACAGTTTCCAAAATGATAAACATGTTTTTAGAAAATAAAATATAGTCTTATTGAATTCATTATCATAAAAAGGTTTCATAGAAATTAGTTCAATGATTAATTATTATAATTTCATAAAATTTATACTGGTCAGTTAAATCATGTTTTTTAATATTCTCTAAAAAATCAATTATTTTACAAAAATCTAAATACATAATATAATGATAATATGGAAAATATTATTTTCATAAATATAAAATATTATCTAAATAATTTTTTAAAAAATATATAATTACCTTTTGAATGAAGATACAAAATATAATGATTATATTCGTTTCATTAAATATAATATATTTATACATTTGGATTCCTTAATATTATATTATAAGAATTAAAATTTTACATAATCATAATATAAATTAGAATAATTATATATCATCATAATAATATTTAAAATACTAATTTATTAAGATCGAGATACAATCGTTTTATATAATATTAATTTCAATATGTATTTTTTTATTAATTAATTAAGTGTGTTTTTAATTACAAGATGTTTTTATAATCTTATAACATTCATAATGATATTATTCAGAATTGTCACAACTAATTTTAGATCAGGGTTTTGTGGGGATAAATCTATCAAAAAAATTAGGTTACAGTGGAAATATATAAATTATAATCTATGGGTGTTGTATTATTCACCCCTAAAATTAGTTGTATCCATGAAATTTTAATTATGTTTTATGAATGATGATGGGTAAGGAAACTATGAATGAAATATTGAATTAATAAATAACTTCTAAGGTGGAATATTCCATTTTTACCTATGTTTAGATCAATATGCTTATTGTTCTCAACATTAATTACCTATATATCAATTTATGTACATACCCAAATCAAATTATAAAATATTAACTGAATATGAAGGAAATAAAACCATATAAAAATCATAAATGTTTTCAAAAATTAACTCTAAACTTAAAGATGAATTTTTTTCAACCACTAGGTGGTAAAATCACACACCATAAAATATGTTCCTTAATCCGAAAACATTTTAAACTTTACAAAAAATATAGTGATTAAATTTATCATCAAATATAAGATCCACCGTATGATTTCCATTTTTTACCATACATATTCAAAATTAATCATCCATTTATTTTCAAAACATTAAGAATATATTAAAACTTTGATTTATTAACCCCTCAATTGTGTTTTCTTATATAATTTACTCCAAAAAATATCATGGTTATATAATAACGTTTCAAAATTATTGATAAAAATTAATATATTATAAAAAAAATTAATATAAAAATATTCAAGATTAGTCCTAATATGTATCATATAATCCTCATATGTTTTCGATTATACCAAAAATTTATTGATAAATATCACTTACAAGTTAAAATATCAAGGAATATCTTTTTTTTTTAATTTCTAATAAGATATCAATTTCAATACCATAGCTAACACTTATAAAAATGATTTTCCATTAGAACTTGAATATTATATGTTTCTAAGAAAATTTTTTATCTTCCATTATTCAATTATAATATATTATAGTTCTAAGATAATATCCATTCTCAACATTATTTTTATGAACCTATTTCCAAAAAATATTAATACAAAACTAGTTATGATAATATCATAAATATTAATATAAAAACATCCATTCTAATATGTAATCCAATATACCAACTTCATTTTTAATATAGGGAATATTTAGATCAATATGCGATACTCATTGTTCATTAAAAAATTATCTCATTAAATTTTATTATTAGGTTCCCTATATGAAGAAGTTATCATCATATTCAAATCATTAATAATGGTCCACTAAAGATTATTTTTTTTAAACACACCATTTCCACTAAGGGTGTCATAATATTTATGGAGTTAGGCCACTTTTTCATAAACTAGTTGATGAATGAGATAATTCTAAATAAATCCATTTAATGGTTACTACCCCAATATATATTTATTATAGAGGAGTTATCGACATTTAGTATCTAAGAGTTTATTCAACATATATGAAAACCTCAAAAGTGTTCATTTAAAAAAATTAAGATGACAAACTATAGGTAAATGTATGCTTTAAAATAGTCCCGAGGGTATTAACTGTCTTTATCATAACATAAAATCCAAAAGAACTAATCTAATCCATATTAATAACTAAATCGTCTATTGATACAAATGATATAAAACAGGCTCTCACTCCCATGTTTTGTACTAAAACAACATTATTTAAACACTATCCTGTATACAATGTGAGATATCCCATTCTAAACATATATATTATTCAATAATGTCATCTTTACATCTCATAATAATCTCTAAATACTAAGAATATAAGGGTTTTTATCTTTGGGGATCATCTCTTTAAGTAACTTATTTTATGATACTTCTAATGATATATCATAATTAAGCCACAAATTACACTCTTATAGACATATTAGAAAAAAATTCTTACCCATGGAAATGGGTATGTAATAATGGGGTGTTCTCAAATGTATAATAAGGGGAAGTATAGGTAATATTAATCTGGGATCACAATTGATCATAGTATGTGAATATGGGTATTAAAAGGAAACTAAATAGTTATACCAAAAAATAATAAGTCATAAATAATAGAATAAGATAAAAATAATATAAAATTGTATAAATTTATAGGAAGTACTTAGAAACATAAAATAAGAAAAACCCTAAAAAGAAAAAAAAATAGAATGATGGAAAATCATAATCACTGAAACCATGTTATAAATATAATTTTTTCCATTCCTTTGAAAACAAACACATTATATAAAAGCATTAAAATACTAGAAAAATCATTATACTAATTCATAAGTGAAAACCCCATTATGTAGTACCCCTGGTTTCAGGTATGTAACCCTTTTTTTATGCTTTTTAAGTACAATAAGCATAGAAGAAATGTTTGGGAAAGTTTGGGGACTTTTAAAGGGTCAAAGGGAAAAGTGTTGGTGACGCACGAGCTTTACACGGGTTTCCCAAACCATACGGAATCTGTGCAGGTGGTGTCACCTTGGACAGTGGAGACCGCATAGTGTGCGCACAGTTTGGGAAAACCATGTGAGGAGGCCCTGTGGAGCGCCCCGACTAAGTAGTGACTACCGCACGGTTAGAACACGATTTGACAAAATAGGCGCGAAGTCAACTTAGATCCTATTTTTAAGGGTCTAATCCATTTTATCTTTAAACCCACTTGTTTTTTCTCCTAGACGACCCTAACTCGTGATTTCTCTCTGGTGAAGGTGGGAGAACACTTACCAAGCATTTTGGAAGTGATTCAGAGGTTTTCCTTGGCATTTAGAGGCCAGTTGATCAAGGTATGTCCCATTTCCTTGACTTTTATTAGATCTCCTTCTTCCATCTGGATGGATCCTTAGATCTATGCCCAAGGTGGGTAGATCTAAGATAGTGGATGACTTTTAATTCGGGTTTTGGTCTTGTTGGTGATAGGGGAAGGAATCTAAAGAAGTTTCGTGGTGTTTCGACCCGGTTTTTGGTTTGTTTCGCCTAATTTGTTGATGTAGGCAGATTCACTCTTGACTCCTGTTGTTATAATTTATTGGATCAGTTTTAAATTAGTTTTTAAATGGATTTGATTGAGAAAAGCATGGAATAAATCTTCATTAGTGACGATTTATGATTTTGTTGAAATTGTGAAATCTTAGTGGATTTTTGTGCAAAGTGATTGGGCTTCTTAAATTTAAAATGTCGATTTTAAATTATGGATTTTCTAGAATGGTAAATTATTTGATGAAAGATGGGTTTTGAATAAAAAGTGGTGTTTTATTGAAATGGTTTGAATTGGTTGAACACACTTCATTTTAATGGAAATGGTTTTCAATAAAATTTGATTTATTGAAAGTTTGCTTTTGGAATGATGGTCCAAAATGCGTGGTGTGTGTTCATGTTTAATATATGAGGCTTGGTTGAAATAAGACCTTGTGCTTGGTGCCAAACATTTAATGGCACATGAGACTTTTTAGTATGAGTCTTGGTTGAAATATGACCTTGTTCTCGGTGCCAAAAGTGTAATGGAACATGGGGAAGAATTACCTTATGAAGACCTGGTAGATCGGTGAGAAACCGCTCATGAGTATGGAACTGTCATAACGAAGCATGCATGGTTGATATCACAGGTTTGTGAAATGGTTGGGTTTCCAAAAAGGGATATTGTGAAATGGTTTGAAAGCTTGTTTGGTTATTTTTCTAAAAAAAAATAACTTGTCAGAAATTGGTTTCAAATGAACCTGGATTCTTTTGGATATGATTGGTTGTGGAAGCTTTTTTATATCTTGTTATAAACTGTTTTGAGAAATTTTTTTATATAAATTGTTTTATATAAATGTTGGATTACTCTTCTATCCTAGTGACGTGAGTAGGGAAGTCATTGGGGAAAAATCTACTAAATTTTATACTCACCCCTGCTTTGGTACTTTGTTGATTTTGAAGATGTCATTTTCTAGGACACAGGTAAAGGGAAAGCATATTTTTGATAGTGGTTCATGGTGGTGCTTAGAAGATGTGGTGGTTCTTGGTGCATGGAGCTCGGTGTAGAGCCTTGGAGTGTGTCTTGGATTGTTTTGGGTATTTGTTTTGTCTTCTTCTTGGTACTCTGATATTGTGTTGGTTATGTATTGGTTGTGGAACAATGTAGTTCTCTTTTGGTAATGCATGAGTTGGTTGTTTCATTAGCATGTATCATATAGTTGTTGTGAGTGATGTTTTTGTTGGTTTTACTCATAGGGTAAATCGTCCCCCACTTGCATTGAAACCCTTCGGAATTTATTTTCAGCCTTTGGCACCTTGGGAATTTCGCTTAAGGCCAAGTAATGACTTGTTGTATTCTCAATCTAATTAGAATTGGCGGTTCATTACAAATAGTATCAGCTTGTTCGGTCCTTTCCTAACAAGTGTTCATCGATGTTCTTGCTCCTGGAGTTGCAATTCATTCTTTTCTATTCCTTGGGTCAAAATCTTAGACAGGAGTAGGATTGTTGGAACTTGAAATGTATAGCATAAAAGGACGTAGCTAACCTGTTTGTGCTGAACTTCTAGTTACCAGGGTGTTGGGTACATAAGTGTTTCTGATACACTTATAGAATGTTGGAATTCTCATTGTAATGGGTTCAACCAATGAGATGAGCATGACATGCATTATAGAGGAATGACTTCCCACTAGGAATTCATATCTCATTGTGAGTAATGAGTAATGATTTTGTGAACGATTCAAATTTTTAAAAAATGTTGAAATTGTTTTCAAGAGAAAGATTTTGAAAACAGGGTATTTGGTGTATTTTGAAAATAGGGTATTTGGTGTATTTTGAAAATGGGTTGATTTTCAAAAATCATGATGAATCTTTTCAAAAATATTTGAACATGGGAAAAAGGTTGTTTTGAGAACAATGTTGTGATAGATGATGTGATAGAATTTGAATTCTAAGCCATCTGTTGCTAGAGAGTGAGATTGATGGAGGTTTTGTTGGTTTAGAAAATGGCACCTGGTAGGCTTCGCCAGGACCAACCCGAAGAAGCTGTGGAGAATGTGGTCGCACCTGAATCACATGTGAACCAAGAGTTGGTTCAAAGCATTGTCCATGCTTTTCAAGCTGTGGATACAGGGAACCGGGGGAATGAACCATGACATGTGGATCATACCATCTAGTTTATGAAGCAAAATCCACCAACCTTTCGGGGTGATGCTGAACCCGAAAAGGTGGAGGTGTGGCTAAGTGGGATGAATCGTATAATCGATTTCATTGGAACACCATCAGAACTAAAAGTAAAGTTGGCGACGTATATGCTGGAGGATCTTTCATAATAGTGGTGGGAGCTAAAGGTGCAGGCTAAGGTGGATCAAGGCCTGAGCTGGGAGTAATTTGAGGAATTGTTAAATAAAAAATTCTATCCTCAAACATTCATGATCTAGAGGACGACAAAATTTTTCATCCTTAAGTAAGATAATCTATCTATCATGAAGTACGCGGCTAAATTCCTAAATTCAGTGCACTTTGAACCGAAAGTTACTATAAGTGCGTCGCTGAAAGCACACATCTTTAAATTAGGGTTGCGATAGGAGATTCTCTTGAAGATAGCTATGCTCTGTATTATGAATTATACAGAGATGGTAAATAGATCAATAGTAGCTAGAAGATACATCTCAGGAGTTAATGGAGGAGGAAGTATATTGATACCCACGAGAACGGGTGGGACCTCTAATGCTGGGAACAAGCGGAAGAGGGACACTTACTTCCAAGGAGGGAGTGTGAATCATAATTAAACGGATGGATCGATGAATCTTCCTCCACGACCCATGATGAATGCCAGATGTTTTCAATGTGGCTCGATTGATCACATGAAACGAGAATGTAAAGAACCACCGAGATCATGCCACAATTGCTACAATATGGGGCATCTTCAGTGATATTGTCGTAGTGCTCCATGGTCGGGTGTTCGTGACACTTCTTAGGTGTCGCAAACATATTATGCTTCGTCAGGGAAAGGATAGAAAAACCAGTATTTCTAGAAGAATAGAGCTAGCCATGGCGATTCCAAGAATACCATGACTCCTCAACTAGGGTAGTATTAGCAAGGCAACAAGGAGAATAGTGCAGCGACGAAGCAATTGTATGGAGATGAGAAGATGATTGTGGATGACCAGGCTGGACCATCTATAGTGAGAGGTATGATTCTTTTTAGTTCTACCCTTGTGCAAGTTTTGTTTGATATTGGTGCATCGCATTCCTTCATTGGTTATCATGCTGTTGACTTGCTATGTTTAAAACTGGAAATGATGCCTTCTGTTTTGAAACTAAAAACTCTTCTTGGTGAAAGAGAATGTCAAGACTTTGTATGTAGATCATGTGCTATAAATATTTATGGAGATAAGTTAAAAGGGTACTTCTTGAAGTTGGATATGGATGTCTATGATGTAATCCTGGGTATGGATTGGTTGACAATGTTTAAGGCTCACATAGAATGTTATAGGGGAACAATTCGTTTCACGACTGAGGATGACATCAACCATCTCTTCAGAGGGGAGAAGATGATAAAGAATGGTGAAGAGAGATTTGTGGCACCAATGGTGGGAATTATCTCTTACCAACTGGCAGAGTTGATTTTTGCATCAATGGAAGAGATTGAGGAAAATAGTTTTCTAGCTGTGGTGGATCAATTTCTAGATGTCTTTCCCAAGAACTTCTCAGGGTTACCACCTCTAAGGGAAGTGGAGTTTATGATTGATCTCATTTCAGGGATCTGTCCTATTTCCCTTCAGTATTATAGGATGGAACCAACAGAGTTACAGGAATTAAAAGTGAAATTAGAGGAGATGGAAATCAAAGGTTTTATTCGGCCTAGCGTGTCTCCGTGGGTAGCACCTGTTTTGTTTGTAAAGAAAGCATATGGAACTTTGAGGCTATGTGTGGATTATTGTAAACAGAACCAAGTTACGCTAAAGAATAGATATCCACTTACACACATTTATGACCTGTTTGATCAATTGAGGGGAGCTCAATGGTTCTCCAAGATTGACTTACGATCAGGATATCACCAATTGTGAGTTCGGAAGGAGGATATTCCAAAGACAACTTTCAGAAGCAGATATGGCCACTACGAATATGTAGTCATGCCTTTTGGTTTAATGAATGCACCTGCTGTCTTCATGGCTTTGATGAATTGGATATTTCAGTGATATCTAGATTCTTTTGTTGTGGTGTTTGTAGATGACATATTTGTGTATTCAAGAACAAGGGCTGAGCATGAGCAACACTTGGCGATAGTGTTGTAAATCTTGAGAGACCATTAGTTGTATGCCAAATTATCAAAGTCCAATTTCTGGATACAAGAGGTATCCTATCTGGGCCATGTTATTTCTGAGAAGGGTGTTTCAGTGGATCCGGAAAAGGTAGAATCCATTCTTTCTTGGCAACTGTCGAAGAATGTCTTTGAAATATGAAGTTTTCTTGGTCTAGCTGGTTATTACAGATGATTTGTGCATGACTTCTCATGACTATCATTTCCTATGACAACATTGAAAAAGAAGAACAGTCCATTTCATTGGATTGAGGAATGTGAGAGATCTTTTCAATAATTGAAGGTTCTTGTTACATCAGCACCCATCTTGATTTTTCCAGAATCAGGACGGGGGTATGTAGTGTATTGTGATGCTTCCAGATCAGGGTTGGGCTATGTCCTCATGAAAGGAGACCATGTGGTTTCTTATGTTTCAAGGTAGTTGAGAGATCATGAAATGAACTACCCAACACATGATTTGGAGTTAGCTACTGTCATCCAAGCTTTGAAATCGTGGAGAAATTATGTCTTTGGTGAGAAATTTATTGTGTTTACGGATCACAAAAGCTTGAAACACATTTTATCACAGCGAGATTTGAATCTTAGGAAAATGAGATGGATGGAGTATCATCAAATGTCGGACTTTGACTTGATGTATACACCGGATAAGGGAAATTTGGTGGCTGATGAATTAAGCAGAAAGTTGTATGCTCATTTGGTGAAAGAAGCTTCAGATGAGTGGCAGTTGATATCGGTCCTAGCCAACATGCATGTGGAATGTGAAGACCGAGGTGATGTTGCAATTTTCTTTCTAGCTGCGCTTATTCCTGATTTGGTGGAGTTAGTTAAAGAGGAACATAAATCCGATGTGGACTATGTTACAATGAGTTCAAAACTCAATGGTGGGGAGACCATTGAGGGATGAAAGCTGGATGGGAGTTCAGTTTTACGGTTTTGAGATTGGATGGTTGTACCTTTAACTACTCAGGAACAACTTCTTCATGCTTACCACCATTCCAGATGGGATGTTCATCCAGGAATACAGAAGATGTATAACGCGATAAAGGCACAATTTTGGCAGAGTAGTATGAAACGGAAGGTAGCTGAATTGGTTTCAAGGTGTTTAACTTGTCAACAGGTTAAAGCAGAACATCAGTGGCCAACAAGTATGTTGCAGTCTCTACCAATTCTAGTGTGGAAATAGGAGCATATAGCTATGGATTTTGTTATAGGTCTTCCAAGAATGGTCCTGAAACACGATGTCATGTGGTTGATAGTGGATCATCTAACCAAGTCAGCCCATTTCATCCCTATTTGTGAAACTCATACGGTGGAATATCTTTCAAAAATTTATATCCGAGAATTGGTAAAGAGGCATGGTGTACCAGTGTCTATAGTCTCAGATAGAGATCCGATGTTCACATCTCGTTTTTGGAAATCATTTGAGAAAGACCTCGGAACTCAGTTGACCATGAGCATGGCGTATCATCCTCAGAAAAATGGGCAATCCAAGCGGAAGATACAAAATTTGGAAGATATTTTGTGGGCTTGTGTAATGGATTTTGGTGGCTCATGGGAGGAGCATATATTCTTAGTGAAGTTCTCATACAATAACAACTATCAAGTCTTGATACGCATGGCTCCATTTGAAGCATTGTATGGGCATCCTTGTCATTCTCCACTATACTGGGTAAAAATGGCTGAAACTTCACTGGTTAGGCCAAGCCTTGTCCAAGAGACAACCAAGAAGATTCAGTTGACTAAAAAGAGTATTTAGACGGCATAGAGTCGTTAGAAATCTTATGCGGATCATCGACAAAGACCTTCTTCTTTTGCGGTGAGTGATCATGTGTTTTTTAGAATCTCTCCAAGGCTTGGACATCGTCGTTTTGGGAAATAGGTAAAATTATCTCCTTGATATATAGGCCCTTTTGAGATACTAGAATGGGTTGGCGAGGTGGCATATTGGTTGGCATTACCACCATGGTTCAGTGCAGGGCATAATTTGTTCCATGTATCTCAGTTGAAAAAGTATTGGCCTGATCCTGACCATGTGATCAGATGAGATCATGTTGACCTAGAGATGGATGCTTCATTGGTACATATCCTGGTATGGATTGTGGATAGGCCATAGAAAGTCTTGCATGGAAAAAGCATATGTCTAGTGTGAGTCTGTGCAGAGTGCCCCTTCCAAGCATTGACTACCACACGATTAGCGCACGATTTGACTAACCATGCGGACTAACCATGTGCGAAGTCAACATAGAAGCTATTTTTATGTATCTAATCCATTTTATCTTTAAACCCACTGGTTTTCCTCTTATAAATCCATAACTCGGGATTTCTCTATGGTGAAGGTGGGAGAACACTTACCAGGCGTTTTGGATGCGATTCAGAGGTTTTCCTTGGCGTTTAGAGGCCAGTTGATCATGGTAATTCTTGTTTCCTTGAGTTTTCTTATATCTCCTTCTTCCCTCTTGAGGGATCCTTAGATCTACGCCCAAGGTGGGAATATCTAAGATAGTGTACAACTTTTAAGTCGGGTTTTGGTCTTTTTGGGGATAGGGGAAGGAATATAAGGAGGTTTCATGGTGTTTCCACCCGGTTCTTGGTTGGTTTCGCCTAATTTGTGGATGTAGGTGGATTCACTCTTGACTCCTATTGTTATAATTGATTGGATTAGTTTCAAATTGGTTGTTGAATGGATTTTACTTAGAAAAGCATGGAATAAATCTTCTTTAGTGATGATTTATGGTTTTGTTGAAATTGTGAAATCTTAATGGATTGTTGTGCAAAGTGATTGGGCTTCTAAAATTTAAAATTTTGATTTTAAAATATGGATTTGCTGGAATGGTAAATGGTTTGATGAAATATGGGTTTTTAATAAAAGAGGTGTTTTTTTGAAATTGTTTGAATTGGTTGAACATAGTTTATTTTAATGGAAATGGTTTTCAATAAAATGTGTTTTATTGAAAGGTGGGTTTTGGCATGATGGTTGTGAATGTGTGGTGTGTGTTCATGTTGCATATATGAGGCTTGGTTGAAATAAGATGTTCTGCTCGGTGCCAAACTTTTAATGGCACATGAAACTTTTAAGTACGAGGCTTGGTTGAAATATGACCTTGTGTTCAGTGCCAAAAGTGTAATGGCACATGGGGAACAATTACCTTGTGGCGACTTGGTAGATCGACGAGAAACCGCTCATGAGTATGGAACTGACATAACGAAGCACGCATGGTTGATTTCATGGGTTTTTGAAATGGTTGGGTTTCCAAAAAGAGATATTGTGAAATGTTTTGAAATCTTGTTTGGTTATTTTTTTGAAAAAAATTACATGATAGAAATTGGATTCAAATGCACCTGGATGCTTTTGGATATGATTTGTTGTGGAATCTTGTTTATATCTTATTATAAACTGTTTTGAGAAATTGTTTTATATAAATGTTGGATAACTCTTCTATCCTAGTGGCGTGAGTAGGGAAGTCATTGGGGAAAACCTACTGATTTTTATATTGACCCCTGCTTTGGCACTTTGGTTCTTTTTCAGATGTCATGTTTCAGGACATAGGTAAAGGGAAAGCATCTTATTGATAGTGGTTCGTGGTGATGCTTGGGAGATGTGGTGGTGATTGGTGCATGAAGCTCAGTGTGGAGCCTTTGAGTGTGTCTTGGATTGTTTTGGGTCTTTTTTTAGCCTTCCACTTGGTGCTTTAATACTGTGTTGGTTATGTATTGGTTGTGGAACAATGTAGTTCTATTTTGGTAATGCATGAGTTGGTTGTTTCATTGGCATGCATCATATAGTGGTTGTGAGTGATGTTTTGGTTATTTTCACTCAAACGGTAAATCGTCCCCTACTTGAATTGAAACCCTTCAGCATTTATTGCCAGCCTTTGGCACCATGGGGATGTCGCTTAAGGCGAAGTAATGACTTGATGTATTCTTAAGCCAATGAGAATTGGTGGGTCATTACACATTATGTGCACAAATTGTTGTCTCATAAAATATCAAACATAACCAACACATTGTAGGGAGATATAGGACCCCTCAAATTATAATCCCTCTATATGTGTTCCACATAAAATCAATTATCATTATATCATAAAGAACACATGGATATAAAATGGGATTAAAATCCATTTCAAATTTGAATTTATAAGGAAATCATTCATAACAACCTCAATAGACATGATAAACCCAATGAATATAAACGTTTATACAATGATAACAAATAATAAACTAGAAAATGTTATTGAATGAAGTATATCATATGAAAAATGTATATCTATTAGGTATAAATTTAATCTCATATTTTCCTACAAAAAATCTCTTTATGTAATATTGGTGATCACCTTTGAATTAATGATGTGTACAATAGGGTACTCATAATGCAATGGAATTGGAAAAAGGATATACATATTCATGATGGATTGATAAGAAATTAAAATGTAGTGAAAAAATACTCATCTAATTGAAAATAAAGTTTCAAGGGAAACAATATAGAATATTATTTACATTATCATCAGAAGAATATTCTTGATCAATTTTAAAATATGTCAATAGATGTTGAAATATATAATGAAATTAGTGCATTTGGAAAGTAACTTTGTAAATAAGTAGCATTCATGATGTTTTAAGAAAATATGTAAAAATATTCAATAAAATAAGTAGAGTATTAATTTAATTTTTAAAGCATTCCATTTTATATTGAATGTCCCATTAAATGAATTAAAAAATAGTGAAATTTATTTTCACATAGAAAATATAAAAAATAAATTATTTTCACACTATGATTAAAATGACACATATAATATTATAAAAAAATATTTATCAATTTTCAAAAATGTAAATTGTAACACCCCAAGGGATTAAAATATTTTAATTTTATTATTAAATAATATTTTTTTGATATTTATTTATACACAAAATCATGTTATGCATATGCTACAAACAACACAGAGTTATCTCGTGTTACATGCATGACTGATATTTATACCCTTTTAATGGCGGACCTATGTTAATTTTCTTTCTCAATAATTAATAAATTTTATATTTCAAAATATACATCATTTAAAAATTTGGAATGTCGAAATTAGCATTTGGTGACTTTTTTGTAATTTTTTTATGATGTAAAATTGTTTGATGAACAACGAACAATACATCATTTCAGTTGAAACATTCCTTTTATTTAATATATTTTTTAATATAAATTTATGTTATCTATTAATTTTGAAGTCAAAATTGATCAATAATAAATAAAATAATCCAATTTATCTCATTGGAATCAATTTTATTTTAAATTTATATATAAAAACATAATGTAATTTTGAACATTATCAATTTAAAAACACACTTTCTCTCTAAGTCTCTTGGATTACTATAAAATTTAATTTTTCCAGTTAAGTGAATATAAATTTATAAAAAAAGAATATAAATTGTTGGAAAAAATATATAATTTATATTATATTAGGATCAAAATATTTTTTAGAAAAAAATAAAAGTAAAAAATAATTAAAATTAATTACAATGACTAGGGTAAAAATTAGTTTACTAAGTGTTAAACATTAATGTTATGGTGATAATGACCTATAGACTTTCAAAAAATATATTTAGTACCCATATTTCAAAAATATCCCCACTTTGTTAAAAGTTTATTATATACTGGGATATAATTTCATTATAGTGACCCGTATAATAAGTTATGTTATAAAAAAGGAAAATAATATACCATTATCTTAATTCATATAATGCTTTGGAGTGTAGAAGAAGCTCAATAGTTTTAGTAATAATCATTATTTTAAAATATAAATGAGTATTTTATTATGATAATTTTAATTTATTTTTTGTAGATGATATAATTACAATGAATTCTTAACAAATTCCAATGAAGTTATTATTTAGTTAATAATTAACTATAATAAATGAGACTAAAATATTAAATTTTTATAAATTGGAATGAATTATTATGTTTAATTTTTTATAATAATATATTATGTTGAATATATTTTAACTTAATATATTTTAAGTTCATCATTTTCTTGATAATTTAACATTTAAATTAATTAAATAATGTCAATATTGGCATTAATGTTGTTTTATAATAAATGATATATTATTAAACTATTTAAAATTAATAAAAATACTATATTATCCCATTTTATCTTTATATTTTAATAAATATCAAATATTTTCTATTAATTTTCCAATTGATCATTTATAATGAACATATTAACCCCTAAATAGTTAAAAACCTGTTCACACGGTTCATGTTGAAGTTGTGTTTTTGTGTGTTACATGTGTTTATTTTGAAATTAATTTCCCAGAAAGAAATGGTACTTATTTTTTAAATTAAACATAAAATTTATAAATAATTTTACCTATATTTGTTAATATATCACACTTTAATTTAGTATTAATGGTTAATTTACATAGGATAGAATCCCGGCAACTTTAACAAAAACTAAAACTGTTAAAGCTATGAAATGAATAAATTAAGGGAAAAAATTATAAAAATACACTTATTTTTATAAGTTGGGGGTTTTTAAATTCCATAAATTCCCTTTAAAACATTATTTGGTTTCATATAATATAATTTTATATGTATATTAGATGGCACAATACAAGGGGTAGTGAATGTTAGGTTTAAAAAAATATTTATTTAATCACATACGAAAGGTCATAGTTTCAGATATATTAAAATGATAAAATTCAGAATCAATTCAATAGACCATATAGGTATTTAATCTAATGGAGATATTATGATGTAATACTACAGGGAATGTAAAAAAATTGTATATGAATTGAATACAATGGTCAGAGTAATACAAATGTTATTGATTATACCATAGAGGGTATAAAATCTCTTAATAAAACATGAATTGTAATTCAAACAATTACAATTGAATTGAATATCAAAAGAAAGAGGAAATAATTAAATTCCCTTTATAATATAGATAGTAGTGGAAATGTAAAAGTATTACTATTATTTTACCCCAAGGAGTATGATATCCTTTCAAATAGGATAAAGGTATGTCTTACCACCACCTTTGTAAGCGCTCGATACGATGATCAGCATGACTGTATTTCTATCAACAGAAGCCCTCGAATAAGAATATAACTGACACCTCTGTCTTTCAAGAAATTTAAAGCCCTCAATACGATTATCGGAAGTATGCCTTTATATCCTTGTAATCCCTCAATTTTTATCAATCTAATTTGTAGAACAAAGCAGACACAATACACTTATAAAAATATAGGAAGAGGGAAAAATAAGTTGACTTCTTGTATCTTCAAGGCATTCACACAATTTAAGATAGAAGTCACTTCATCTCGCTATAGAACATTATAGTAGCAAAAAATTATGTATTATGGTTCAAATGGCCTCATATTTATAGGCTTCTGGTTCCAACGGTCATATTTCCTCCAACGATCATATTTCTCCAAAAAACATATGGGGACTTGGACACCTATCATTACAACAATCAAAACAAATAGAAGAAATGAATATGTTTTAATTGGTAAATAACCAAATCAACGACATCATTTGGGTTAGAAAGTAGAAAGTACAAAATTGTGAAATAATTAGTGTGAGTAAGATGTAATCGGTATTGATGGTATGATAAGAGTGTAATGTATTAAAAAATACAATATATAACTAGGTTACTAGGCTTATTAGGAAAATAATACCTATCGAGAATACAATTTATAACTTGGTTAAAGTTCTTTACATAATAACAATTAATGATATTTAAACTATTTACGATGCATGAATAAAATCAATAATAAAAGTATGGTATAAAACCTGGTTATGATCCATGTTTATGAAACAATACTTATCTTGGTTATGATGCATAATTATGATGTGGTACTTAACCTTGTTACGATGCATATTGTTACGATGACCTGGTTATGATACATGTCTTGGATACGATACATGTGATTATAATGCCTGTGGATACAATGCAAGTGAAATAGATGTAGTATATAATCTGGTTACGAATCCTAATTACGATTATATACATAGTCTGGTTAAGATTCTAGATTATGATGTAATACATAATCAATATCTAATTTCTGATTATGATGTAAGAAATAATCTGAATATAATGTATGATTCAAATTCAATACACAATATGGTTATGATTGTCAATCATCATATAAAATAATGTGAGTCAAACATATACATGATTATGAAAACAATGAAACATATAATTAAGAAAATGTGAGTGATTAGGATTGTGAAACAAAACAAATGATAAACAATTTATATGATTACCATATGTGTGGCTTGTGATTTCATAAACAAATGATTGATGGAAAAGTTTAAAAACATTTTGACTCAACAATATCCCTCTTTTTGGAAAGCACAAAAAAAAACAAAAAAAAAACAATAAAGAACTTATCTCCTCCTAAGTTTAATAACACTTCTGAAGTTACTAGTGAATAAGACTAATTCCACCCTTGGTTTTAAAAAATCATACAAGGGATCATATTCTCTTTAAATTAACATGAATTTCCCCTTTTAATAAGGTATTAAAAAATCTCTTTTCACAACCATTATCCAACATTGTGATTTTCAAAAAGAACGAGGGAAAGAATTAATCTCCTACAAAAGGATAGAGAAATAGAGTCAAAACAATAATTTTTTCTTGAAACAAAATTTTATTAAAACAAGTGTTCAACAATCATTTTTTTATATTTTGTTTTTCCAAAATATTTAACAATGAATGTTTCATCTTCTGGGACTCTTTTATATCCTCCCTGAGCTTGTATCTCGCTTCTTACTGAGCCTTTAACTTCGTATACTGTACAGAAATAATCTTTTTTTTCTTCTAAAGCCTATC
Source organism: Viscum album (assembly GCA_963277665.1). Lineage (NCBI taxonomy): Eukaryota > Viridiplantae > Streptophyta > Magnoliopsida > Santalales > Viscaceae > Viscum > Viscum album. The sequence continues at coordinate 2,024,942,010 of OY728127.1, forward strand.
TCCATGAAGCCAATTAATAAATTTCTGATCTTTAATTCTTGCTTCATGGTCATTTGAATCATCCATATGGAGTTGATAGAATTTTTCTAAGATATCAACTCTATTTGATAGTAAAACAAACTATTTACCCTTGTTTGAAACCTTTTTCATTAAACTCTGAATCTCTTTTAAGGCTACTTTTTTTGAGGTACTAGGATTTTGAAATTTATATAACGTTTCATTCAAATAATCAATCAACTTTTGATAGATAGAGTTCAATTTGATTACTCGACGTACCAATTATTCTTGCATGTCCAAATGATTGAATAGACCTTCATCAATGGTATAAGACCACTTCACAACTTTATTACAATCCTTACTCTACTCAGTAAAACATTCCATAAAAATCTTGAAATTGGATTCAATACATAGAATCATATCCATAAAAACCATAACAGAATATGTTCTATCATTATGAGAATTTGAAAGAATTTATAGTCTGGAATCAACTTTGGGAATAAATGGTAATAACTTCTCCAATAAATTCAAGACTAGTTCAATATACTGATCCCCTTTCATAATTAATTTCATTTTAGAATCTTTGTCCTCAATGAATTGTGGATGATCACCGAAATGAGTCTCAGTGCCAATCACTTGAGATTGCTAGTCCCGATTCATATTGTGGTTTTCATATTCTTCTTCATCCTCTTCTTTATCAGAAATCAGAATGTATTTCTTTGAGGAAAACTTTTTAGATACTCAATGAGGGCTGAGGATTCGAATATGGATAAACAAAAGATGGTACGTTTGATGACTCTGCAGTATGACTTCTATTATTTTTATATTATTTTTCTTTGACATCTCTTTCCTCCAGCCCTTGTTATTCTTGATCATGCTTCTCCTATCCTTCTTCTTCTTGTTATTCTTCCTCTTCTTCATGTTCTTTAGAAAAATATTCAGTAGCTGATTGATCAAAAACCTTTTTCTCCTTACCATTCCTTGGTGGAACCGATTGAGTTTTTCCAAACGGATCCATTATATCAAATCTAGATTTTAGTTGAAAATATATTCTGAGAATAATATCAATGTCAATAGCCTCATCCTTTCTCTTATTTAATATTTTCATTCTCTTTTCTTCTTTAAATGTTTCATCAGGCCTTACATTCAAAGCCACAACTTCATCTAGATCCAAACAAAACTGAGGATCCCCTTCTTTATTTTCCTTATTTTTCATCCTCCACTCAGTAACAACTTCATCAGATATAAAAATTTGTTTCTTTGAAGGCTTTTTAGTCGTAGTATAACAACCATTCTTTTATTTGAAGTATAATTTGATGGCTTAAAATGATTCTCACTACCTCCAACAACATATTTTTCTTTCTCATCATCCAGCACTTTTTCAAATAATTTTGATTCATGATTGAATAGTATCTTGAGCCTCCTTATAGTATCCTTAATGATAAATGTATCCTTGAATAAAGTGGTATCTGACATGATTAAAATATTACACAAGACCAAAAAATCATTCATAAGTATACTAATAATAGTGGGAAACATTATCAGCTGTGATTTTATACCATCATATTTGTGTTTTTTGTTTTTTTGGAATATAAACACTATAAAGTTAAACGTCCTCATGTTCAAAATGTTTTCAAGATCATATGAATCTAAAACATTTAATGTTTTCTTATCACCCATTTTTGGAACAAAATACCCTTGCATCCAAAGGGATATGAGTCTATTATCTCCTTATAAATGAATTACTTTTCTATTGAAGTCATGAATATCAAAAAAGTGTTTCTTTGACTTTAGACCTATCAAAATATCCATTATCTTCTGATAACTTATGAGAAGGACATAATGTATATCCCATGAATGGAACACCTAGAAACATAGCTGCATGTTTTTAAGAGGTTGTATACTTATTATCATACAACATACACGAAATATTAAGATCCTAGACTATTTATACTGATTCATAAAAATGTAACCCCTCATCATGATAAAAATGTTGTTTATTAGAACAATGTTTTCCGCACAAATATATTCCCAACCTTGAAAACATACAATCCTTTTTAATGATAAATCAAAATACAGATAAAGTATCAGGACACTTACAAGTCACCCCAAAGGGTCATGGATGAAAATTATTTTGAAGAAATTAATTTTGGAGAAGAAGAAGTCGACTCAGTCTTGAAAGACTAAATCCCACCCAGAAGACCTTGCTGATTACGAAAGCTGAGGTATGACCTGATTTCAAACCACACTAACTACTTATAGAGAAATTGATCATGGGTGAGAAATATATTAGAACTATGTGGGATATTTTATTTTAAAAAGAAATTAATAGTCAAGATGATATCTGAGGGATCCCATGGTCTAGAATGATTTTGAAATATTAAGGTTTTCCATAAATGAAAAACATATTCAGACTGAAAAAACTTTGGAATTAAAAAAATGAAACAAGAAATAAATATTGAAATAAACAAAATAAGGCTTTATAAATTACACCAATCGGAGAACTGGTATAGATGTATTGGTTTTTATATATGGTTCTTATAGTAAAAATAATAATAAAAATTTTAAAAGGATAGTAATTATAAAACTGATATAATTAAATAGGCTGGTACCAATTACTTGATACTGATATAACCATCCAAAATCAATAGTCCCGTACCGAGATGGTACTCCCATACCAATACTTTAGTTCTAATAAATCATTTTAATAGAGATATTATATCTAGTACTGATAATAATGAAACCGATAAAAACATGAAACTGATAATATCATGAATACAATGATAACCTAAAGTATAAATCTAATTATAGCAAAATCGATAAAAAATAATATCGATAAATTGTAAAACAAAAAATGAAACCAATTAACTGTTAAACAAAAAGTGGAACCAATTAATTATAAAACAAAAGTGAAAATGATAAACTGTAAAAAAAAGTGAAAATGATTAACTTTTAAAAAAGTGAAATAGATTAACTGTAAAAAAAGTGAAATCAATTAATTATAAAAAAACTGAAATTGATTCATGCTAAATTAATAGAGTAAAACTGATAAAATAAGACACATAAACAAGTGAAATATGTAATCCCCCTTTAAAAAAGTGTAAATCAATGTAAGGAGATGCGTTAAAAAAGAAATACTTGTGAATGATTAATTTAACATGATATTTCATAGTTCTTATTTAATGTATTCAAATCTATTAGAAGATAATGGTTTTGTTAAAATGTCAGCAAGTTGTTACTGTGTTCCAATAAAGTGTAAGAGAATATCTCCTTTTTGCGTCTCATCCCTAAGAAAGTGATGCCTAATATATGTGTTTTTACCATGAGTTATGTGAATGGTTTTTACTAAGATAAATAGAACTAGTGTGGTCACTTAATATTTGAGTTTTGAAAAAAATCATGCCACAGTCAATGAGTGTGTGTTGCATCCACAACCCCTAAGCACAACAACTTATAGCTACTAAATATTTATATTTAGCAGGGGAATGTGCTATTGAGTGTTGTTTCATACATGACCAAGAAGCTAGAGAATATCTTATGAAATGACATGTTTCATATTTACTCTTTCTATCCATTTTACATCCACCAAAGTCAACATCTGGAAAACTTTTTAAAATAATCATTTCCTGAATAATACAATAGTCATATATCCATATTTCCATTTAGGTAGAAAAAATTATTTTCCATGATTTTAAATGAGATTCTTTGGGATTAGATTGGTAACTTGCACATAATCATACTAAAAACATTATGTCTAGCTGATAGTTGTCAAGTATAACAAGCTTCTTATGATACCTATGATTTTATTTGACCCACTAGTTTCCCAGCATCATCAAGATCAAGTGTATTAGAGGTACCTATTGGAGTTTAAATACTTTTAGTGTTGTTGTATCCTTACTTTTTTAGATTGTCTTTAATATACTTATGCTGAGATATATAGGTTCCTTCTGGTTTTTGAGATATTTGAAAACCATAGAATAATGTTAACACAACCAACACACTCATTTCAAACTCATATTTCATTAGATTGGAAAAAAATTAGATAAGGATTGCTGAGTTGAACTGAATATAATGTCATAAACATAAGTTTGGACAATAAAACCATTTTTTCCATTTTAATAAAGAGAGGTGGGTTAGAAGTACCTTTTTCATAATTTTTTGGTAAAATAAATCATGCCAGTCTATTATACCATGATCTTGGGCCTTGTTTAAGACCATACAAAGAATTTGTTTGTTTGAAAACATGATCAGGATGTTTTGAATCTATAAAACCAGGTGGTTTTTATACAAAAACTACTTCTTCTATAGAAACATTGAGAAATGAACATTTTACATCTATATGAAAATGTTTGAAATTGAAATATGTTGAAATTTATAATAGAATTTGAATATATTCTTTTCTTGCAATTAGATCATATGTTTCTTAATTGTATATTCCCTCTTGTTGATTATAGACCTAAGCAATAAGTATTTCTTTATTTCATATACTGAATTCATTTTCACCACACATGTTTCTGAAAACCCATTTTACAACCATTACAATTGTTTATTTAGGTCTTTCAACCAATGTCACAAATTGATTCTTTCAAATTAATTTAGGCCATCTTTCATTGATTTAATCCAATATTCACAACCTAATTCCTCATTAGATGTTTTAGGTTCAAAATGAGATAGAAAAGAAAGATGTTATATTTCATTTATTAAGGAATTCATGGTCATTATAGGTTGATTTACGTCACTAATGATATTTTCACTGGGATGATTCTTAAGAAACAATTTATCTGGGTTTTGTAAAACCTATTCATCAACATAAGAATTAAAATATTCTGGGGTAAATGTTTCAGAAACAATTTCTTGAGTATTAACCTTATCATAAGATTTTTTAATCAATGAATGATAATCAGTTTGTGAAAAAACATTAATGGATATAGGTAATTATTTTTGAAAATCATAGGGGCCAATTTCATCAAAAATTAAAAGTACTATTTCATTAAAATTACCAGATTTTTTTTATTAAAAACTATATAAGGAAAAGAAGTTGTGGAATAACCTAGAAAGATTCCTTCATCAGATTTGGGTGTGAATTTATGTAAATTATATTTTGTGTTAAATATTTATATTTTGAAACCAAACAATCTGAAGTAAGAAACATTTGGTTTTCAGCTAGTCCATAACTCATAAGGGGTTTTATTACGAAACGGTCTTATTAAAAAATGATTTGTAGTATAACATGTAGTACTAAAACTTCATCCCAGAAATGCATAACAATTGAATATTCACATAACAAGGTTCTCTTCATTTCGTTAACAATATGAATCCTTCATTCAATGTCACCATTTTTTTGAGGGGTTCATGGAGTTGAATTTTTTTGAGAAATACCTTCATTACTACAAAATGTTTCACAATTTTAATTTTAAAAGTCACCCCATGAAAATTATATATAGTTATCAATGGTGGGTTTTTCTCATTTTTAACATGGGCTATAATAGTTTTGAAATAGAAAAAGGCTTCATATTTAATTGAAATAAAATAGACCCATGTAAATCAAGTGTGGTCATCAACTAAAACAAATACATAGTACTTTCTTCTTATTCTTCCACATTGTGTTAGACTGAAGATATCCATGTTCAATAACTATAATTCATTAGAAGTGGAAACATCATTGATTGATTTAATGATAGTTTTTTGTTTCTTTCTATATTGACAAGGGTCAAAAAAACAATTAAAGAATCATACATTAGATCTCGTATATCCTTAACAAGTTTTTTATTTGAGAGTTTAAAAAGGTTTCTTAGGTTACCATGTCCTAAAAATATTTTCCATAACAAAGATTGGTCTTCCATTACACTTAACCAAGGAATGTCTTGGCTCTTAAGGGCTTTTAAATTTATTTTTTATTCATTATAATGCCTTTGGGAAGAAATATTGAATTCATCCTTGGAATTGTGAACTTAAAATTTATCATTCCTAAAATTTGAAAGACATCTTTCATCCCATAATTGACTTATGCTGATAAGGTTGTGCTTAAGACCATTGAAAAAAAAACATTTGAAATTAAAAATTTTCCTAAAAGAACAATATTACCTATAAAAATTATCATTCCCTTATCATTATCTCCAAAGGACACTCCCACACCTTCCATTTCAACAATATTTTCAAAGCAATCTTTGTTTCCAGTCATGTGTTGAGAACAACCACTATCCTTCTACAAAATGTTGTTTTTGTTGGTAGAAATCTTATTTTCCTGAAAGGGAAACAATTAGTTTTTCAGAACCCAAACATGTTTTGATCTGAAAATGTTAGATAATAAAATTTTAGGAATCCACATATGTTTTAAAAAATTGGCATTATGAAATCTTAATGATTGAGTTCTATTAATAAAAAACTTCTTTCCAAATTTCTACCACATTGACATTTAATAAAAAATGGGGGCACTTTGAGGAACAAAATAATTATGAATAAAAATCAGTTTTGACTGAGTGTAACTAATTCCAGAGCTATTCCTAAGAGGAAAAATTAGAGAATAAATTTTATTGAATTATTTTCCTAAAAAGGTTATTTATTATAATAGTTTTTTAAGAGAAAAGATTTCATATTTTAGTCCGCTGACTAAGTTATCATTTTCACTAGAAATTATTTGTAATCGATTTCAGTTTCATAAATATATTTTTTAAAATAAGTTGTTCAACGTCCTTAAGAATGTTTATCATTCTTAAAACATAGTTTAAGGGTTTTTGAAATATATTGAAAATGTAGTGTTGTTATATTACGATTTTTTGAGAGATCTGACACTTCCTTTGTTAGAATTGATATTCAAGAATTATCCATATCAAGGATTTTCTTGAGATTTTAATTTTCATTCTCAAGTAACTTGGAAAATCTAGAAACTTCTTAAAAGGAAGGTAAATTTCTTTCTACAGTGGATGATTCTTCATCTAATAAATAAAAATGTTTCTCACCAGGGTACTATTCATATAACGATACATTTGTGTGTTATTCAGCATTGTGTTACTTAGGCATGAAACAATTATTTTCAATAAGTAGTCTGGATATATGTCCTATATTCTTTTGACAAGAGGATTCATATTTTGATGATTTGTCTGATGAATCACCACCGCTTGCACTCCATGTATCATTTTCCTTCAATACATAGTTTTTTATTGAAATGAAATACTTTTTCATGTTTATTTTAGAATGTGTATACTTTCTATATTTTATTTTTAGGAGAGGACTATCTAGTATAATATGACCTTATATTTTATATTCATAAGATGTTACTTATTAGTTTTTTTCCTTCCGATCATTCTTTTTGAATCTTTATTGAAAGTCTTTCTTCCTAATAATCTTTTTGATCCTTCAAACAAGATTGGATAACTCATTCTCTAAGTGGTCACTATCACTTGATTCTGATATGACAATGAATTTCATGGCTTTGGATATAGTTATCTGTTATGGTGTACTAACACAGTATGTAGAAGTAAAATATACACTCCCGTTATATTTATCATTCTTATTGAAATCAACATCTCTTTTAATTCTAGTCTTAGGTTGAGTAAGAGTTTAAAATAAACAATTAAGAGTAATTTTAGAATAATTCATGTTTTTATCAATAGCTTCCCTTTTTTATTCCCATACATTTGGAATTATATCAATTATCCTGTCCACAAGTGCATTATCATCAAGATCATATTATCCCATTGATTTTAGACTATTGATGATTCTCATAAAACATTTTATTACCTTTCATACTAGTTCTCTATAAGGAAAAGTAAACCCATGATATTCTTCTCAATAAAAAGCTCTTCTAGTTTTTATATATTTTGATATACCAAAATGTGCGACTTTAAAATTCTTCTAGATACAATTGGCTGCTTCACATGATGATATCTGACTTTATATATTCTAGTTCATATAAGATAAAAAAGTATTGCATACCTTGTAGTTTAATTGATATTCTTGTTTCTCTTTATTAGTGAAGGTACTAACTTCTTTATATGACATTTTGTAACCTCTAGTAAGGAAGATAATGTTGTCTACTATAGTATTAATAACGAAGGTCTTCATTCAATCTCTCCAGTACTCATAATCATTTCCATCAAAAATAGGCGGTCTTGTTGGATTCATATTGTCAATTGATCCAATATTCATTCCTTCCATCTTATAAAACCATACCTTTTCACTCCACATGTTAGTGTAGTAAGTTTTTATAATCAAATGGTCTTCAGAATAAATACAATTTTATTTCTAAAATTAATAATGTACGTAAAACCAAACATATGAAACCTACTCTGATACAAATTTTTTGATCATAAATAAGGTGCATATGTATATTTGATGGAACAAAACCATAGGGGTGAATTTAGGTTTATAAACTATGTATTTAAACACTTATTAAAGGACTTAGTTTAAGATATCTAAAAATAATACAAGTCACAATCAATATAATAGACTATATAGGTCTTGAAACCGAGGAAAATATAATGATGTAATAATACATGAAATATAAAATAATTGTATTTGATTTGAAAACGATGATTTGAGTAATAAAAATATTATTGATTCAACCATATAGAGTACAGAATCTCTTAATACAATATGAATCATAATTGAAACAATTACAATTGAATTGAATATGAAAAGAAAGAGGAAACTGTACAATTCCCTTTCTAATACAGATTTCAGTGCAAATGTAAAAGAATTATAATTCTTTTATCCCAAAGAGTAGGGTACACTTTCACCTATGATAAATGTATGTCTTACCACCACCTTGTTAAGTCCTCAATACGATGATCGATACACCTTTCTTCCCATCCACAGATGCCCTTGATTAATAAGGTAATCCACACCTCTGTCTTTCAAGCAATTGAAAGACCTTTATACGATGATCGACAGTATGTCTTCCTATCCCCAAAATCCCTCGAACGTTATCCCAGTAATCGATCAAACAAAGGAGAAGCAGTGCACTTATCAAAATACAATAATATAAAACTTGTTGTTCACTACTTATATCTTCAAGGATTTTGTAAAAATCAATATAGGAGTCACAAAATCACTCTCTAGAACTGGATAGATGATATAGTTATGCATTCTGGTTCGAATGACCTCCTATTTATAGGCTTTAAGTTCCAACTGTCATATTTCCTCCAACGTTTATATTTCTCGAAAAAACTCAAAGGGACTTAGACACTTGTCATTACGAAGGTCAAAACAAACAGAATACATGACATTGTTATAAATTAGTAAATAAACATCTCAATGACATCATTTGGGTTAGAAAGTAGTAAGTACAAAAGTATGAAAAATTAGTGCGAGTAAGAGTTAATCATTATTGAAGTTACGATAACAGTGAAATGTATTACGAAAATACAATACATAAATAGGTTACTAGGCTTATCATGAAAACAATGCATATCAAGATTACAATTTATAACCTAGATAAGGTTCTTAACATGGTTACAATGCACAAAATATAAACTAGTTACGATTCTTGAATACAATGAATAATAAGAGTGTTGTATTAAACCCGGTTATGATTGATGATTATGATACAATACTTATCTATGTTGTAATGCATAATTATAATGAGGAACATAACCTGGTTACAATGCATATGGTTATGATGACCTAAAATGATACCTGACCAGGTTATGATACATTTTATTATGATTCATGTGGATAAAATACATTTGAAATCAATGTAGTATATAATCTGGTTACAAATATGGATTATGATGCTATACATTGTCTGGTTATGATTCTTGGTTACGATGTAAAACATAGTCTCTATCTGATTTTTGATTACTATGTAAGACATAATCTGGAAACGATTTATGATTCCAATGCAATTCACAATCTGGTTATGATTGTAAAACATCATATAAAACATTTTTAGGGAAAGACAAACATGATTATGATAATAATGCAACATATAATAACAACAATGTGAGTCATTACGATGGTAAAACAACACACATGATAAATAATATATATGATTATGATATGTGTGGTTTTTGATTTCCAAAAAAAATGATTGATGTGAAAGTTGAAATACTTTTGGACTGAAAATATTTTTCAAATTCCATTCACATGAGGTAAGAGAGACCTCTCAATAGGGTTTACATTTTTATATTTACAATAATACCACTTCCCCTCCAATATAAAAAGGCATTCATCATTTCCCTTCATCACAACTGTCAAGATGCATTAACTCACTAAAAATATTCTCAAATTATCCCTCAAAATCCATACCATCAATCTATAATCCTCTCATAGGACATAATGAAATCCAATGAGGTCCTAATGTTAAATCCAAAATGAGTTACCTGAAAAAGATATACCATTCTTCAACGTTCACTTTTGTTTTATTTAATATTCAATCCATTCAATGATTCTTATAACAAGCTTATATAAAAAAATTATCAACAATTTACTTATATTTTTTTATGTTTATTTTTTTAATAACACCTATGAACAACTTCAACAAATGGGTAACTAAATTATCATTCGGGTGTACGATGAACTACCGACTCGCAAAATGATGTTTTTTTCCATTACAACGCTACATGGTTTAGAATTTTGATGAAAAAACTTTTATTATATGGTATACATGATATTTATTAATTATTTATAAATATTCAATTGTTATATAACTTATACCTTCATGTTTTTAATTTTATGTAAACATGATAACATCATTTGTGGATGTCTGATCTACAACCTCTATAAAGAAATGTTATATATTCACACAATACATGGTATTTTTTTAGGATGGGTTTAATAAAATATATTTACATACATGAAATAGATATGATATTAATGAGATAATTATTTTTAATAAATATAATATATAATTTTCAATATTACCCCTTTTGCTCACTAAAAAACGGGGTAACATCTTTCATGGATGTGTGGTCTACCACCTCCTCAATTCCATGTGATTTCATTTAAAAAAGATTATATATATAAGTATAACTGATTAAATATCATATTATTTGTGATATAATTATAATTCTAGAATGAATAAATTTTACATTCCTTATTTTAATAGTGATCATGGAAAAATGGAAATGATACTCAAGCGTAAGTATGACCTACCATCCCCATGATCGTAATGTTAGTTTACTTTTCAAAACCATATTCCACGATTGGTTTTAAAAGTATCAATAATGTATAAATATTATAATTATTTCATTATTATAAATCTAGATATGTTTATATAATCAATACATTGATCATATTCGACGTACCCAAGTTATTTCTACCACATTACCGAATTTGGTCAAAAAACCCAACGTTAACATTATATTTTATGTATTTGTATAAATTTTTTTATAAGTGATGTAAAAGTAATAATAGTATTAAAAATATTATTAAGAAACTGAATAATTAAAATATGATTTTTATTCATGAATTAAAATATACACATGACTAGTTGGACCCATGTTTAATGAATTTTCCTTAATTTATGTTCTATTAGGAGTTATTGGTTGTTACATATAAAGACCTGGAAATTTCGTGGAATTTTTTTCCCTTAAATACATGGGAATTTTACGAGTCCGTAGTTTCTGACAGAGCCTCATTTTGAGGCCCAGTGTGCCCAGAATCAATTTATGAAGTTTTTTTCGGGTACGTTCAGTAAACGTACAAGCCGGATTTCATATCTTTTGAACTGGTTCTCAGAATTGAAATCTGGGGGCACTATTGAACTCACAGCGCCGGTAATCGCTTTCAGAGACCTTTACCTCATTTTAATTCTGACGTGAGTGGAAGATATTTTTTGAGTTTTTTATTTAAATTGAATAAAAATAAAGTGTTAAATTTATTTTTATGTGTGGTAGTTAGAACCTACAAGGGGAGGTTAGTGGTGGGGCCCACCTGCACCTATCCTCCATTGGGAGGATGTTATCAAGTGGGGCCCACAGAAGCATCAAACCCCCTTAACCCCCCTTTAACCCTTGGAACTCCCAATTTATTGCGGAGCCTCTTCACCTTCCAGCATAAGTGTGCCAAACCACAAATTAATTAATGGCATAATTAATTAATTTGAAATGTTTGAATTCTTTTGAATTCATTATGACAACATTATAATAAGAGATCATATTCTTTTATTTTGGGGTTGGCATAATCCTTGGTGGATCTTTGGAGAATCTTTGGGAGAATTTCATCCTCCCAATGAAGAACTCTCCTCATCTCTGAAGAACGACGTACATCGTCCTCGATCTTCGACCAAGCTAAAAGAGAAGGAGCCGCCCACGAAGAACACTGACGATGCTTCTTCCTCGGACACTCCCCGACTTCAATGAAATGACTCTGCCTTACCGCGACTATGTCAAATGACACCGAAAATCAAGGTAGGGGTTTGTTGTGATTAAATTAAATCCTCGTTCCTCGTCATTTATTATTGTTCGATGTGAGACTTTTATTATCACCTAATGCGAAGGGCACGGGCTGAACAGAAATAGCCCGACGTCCGTCCATTCGTTCTTGTTTTATTGACGATGGAGGAGGACAACAGGAAGGGTGAGGTGCCATCATGCCATGCAAAGAAAAGCTGCGGCTAGGAAGCCGCAGCCAAGCCGGAAGGGCGCAGTGTCGTCGCACCGCGCTAGTGAAGAACCACGACCAGGAGGGCCAGAGGAGAAGGAAGAGGCGAGGCGCTGTCACGCCACGCCGCACCGGAGGTGCGGAACCGTGACCAGGATGGGCCGTGGCGAAGGGGTGAGGCACCGTCATGCCACACCAGAGAGGGACCGTGGCCAAAGGCCACAGCAGTCGATGGATGGTGGACGACTAAGCCGGCGGCCTGCGGTGCTCCCTAAGGTGGGACCCGAAGGGTTCTGCGGTTTCTTCGGAAGTTGGGGGGTAAGACACCCCCCCCCCCCCGACGGCATGGCTATCAGGGCCCCACGGCATGGACAGCTGGGCCACGTGGCCAACCCATCGTGGCCAGCCGGCCTGGCCCCACGGCCACCTGGGCCGGGACACACGCCTAGGGGGGCTGGGACCCATGGCCAGTCGGGCTGGGCCACACGGCCAGCCGAGCCAGGCCACACGACCAGCTGGGCTGGTCCACATGACTAGTGGGCTGGGCCGCCACCGTGTCGGTCCCCCTTGCGGGCCGGACCTCCATTGGGTCAGGCCGCCATTGATTCGGACCACCAACGTGTCGGGCCGCTCCATCGGACCGGGTTGGACCTGCAGACCTGGTCGGACCCTTGTCCAGACCCGTTTAACCCGAAATCACCATTTCATCCATATTTTGGGCTTCGAGTGTCCGAACGATGAACCGTCTATGATGATAGGAGGCTTAAACCCGGATGGATCTTTTGGAATGCCCTGCTTGAGGTTTGGATGCAGTTGGGGTACGGTCGGGATGGTTTGAACCTAAAAACCAAACGGGCCCCTGGAATAGAAATGCCAATAAATCACAGACCGGGCATCTGGTTTATGCATCTTCATTCATGTTCGGTTCCTTTTGACGAGAAAAAACTACGAGATACATCAACTCAAGACTTTTTGATAGTTGATGTATCAACACTTGGATCAAGGAGTGGACCCTCCCAAAATCGAGCGCGTTGTGTACGGGAACCCTAGGGATGGCTACGACTTAGATGAAAGGATCCTCAGTGGGTTCTATAGCAACGATACTATACCAGGATCCTCTATGGGTTCTAGAATGATGACTTCTGTATTGGGATCCTCTGTGGGTTCGATAGTGGTGACTTCTATATCGGGATCCTCTGTGGGTTCGACAAGGATGACTTCTATACCAGGATCCTTCGTGGGTTCGACATCACTAATATTATTCCAGGATCCTATGTGGGTTCGACATAGGAGATGATTCAGAGGCTACATCTAATCATCTCTACCCATCTTCATGAGTTTTATACCTGTGTGAGCTGAGTCTTGTCATTCAATCGTTATCATCGAGGTGATTGACTTTACTTCCTTTGTGGACTGGGTTTTTCTTGGGATCTAGAGTTGGAGTTGGACTATGACTGGTAACTTAGGTATATGTATGGGCATATCCCTATGTAGGGTTGGTTTATACTTCAAGATTGTATCATTATTATTTTTTTATCATTAGTGGATTTTGGGATACCTTCAGGGGTCTCGGGGTCCCCTACTGATTATTGTAATACACACCCCTTCACTAGCTTCGCTCGCACCTTGTTGTGTTCTGTGCAGATGATGGTCAGCATTGATCAAGGCTAAGGGTGACAAATGGGAGGATATTCAGAGCTAGAATAGACGGGACATACCTCAGGGATGAGTTGTTGGAGATCTTTACCTACCATTCAGGTAGGATTCCCCGGTGGACGATCCAAGAGTTTTTTTCCCTGTTTACTTGTACTTTAACTTGTTGATTAGTTTGGTTTGTATACTGGCCAATTACTTTCAGTACACCTTCCATTTTAATAATAGTAATTGTTGTTTCTACTTCTTGTGTTCATATTGTGTTTGTGTTACAGGTTTAAAGGCAATGCCTTCTCTTTTATCGGGGATTCACCTTTGGTTCTAGTCGCCAACCCCTAGCCAATGGAAGGCGGGCTTGGGGTAGTCATGACACGGGCCCCGAGGATGGGTCGTGATAAATTTGTATCAGAGGTGCCAGTTCTATCGTAGAACTAGGACTCTGATTCTTTTAACAGAAATAGTGTTATGTGTTTTGGGTGTGGTTATCAGTTTAGGGAAACCAGTGTTGGTGTGATGGCTGATGTATCCATACACTATGATTCTGACTTCTGATTTCCGAATCAGTGCACGAAAACACTGATTGCGTGTGTGTTTCCTTTAAAAAGTTTTCATCATGATTACTTTGTTTCATCTAACCAGGTATATTTTTTGACTATGGAGCACCTTTTTCTTTTCAGGATGTCCCCATGAAGGTAGCCATCTAGGGTTCTGAGTATCGTACGAGATGGTATCCCACCGAGCGATGAGGCCTCAGTACAGGTCCCCATCATAGCGGAGGTACCAGTGGTACCACTACCCGCTGGACCACCGATACCACCAGCTCCATAAGTAGAGAGTGCAAGACCCTTGAGTGTGTTTCATGAGTTCTAGAGCCAGAGGCCGCCCAGGTTACGGGGAGATCCAGGTAGTTGAGGCCTATGACCACGTCACACCTGAGATGATTTGAGGTACTATCTCTGTCTACTCCACCTTTTTTGTAGTACTTATACACAGAGGTGCGAGTCATTATTTTATTGCCGCTGCCCTCATTCATATTTCAGAGATTCCGACGGAGCCGTTAGCTCGATCCTTATGACCAGAGACTCCTATAGGAGCAGACTTGATGATTATGCACTGGTGCCGGTAGTGTGATCTTACTCTAGGAGGTGAGAGCTTCGGCTGGGATCTTCTCCTAGCAGCGTCGAGGCCTTACGACGTCATCTTGGGTATGGACTAGTTATCCGTAGTTCATGCTCATATTGACTATATTAGGTGGAAAGTGCGGTGTGTCCGCGAGGGTGGGATGATATTTTCCTTAACTAGCGATAAGGGAGCCTTTTCAGTGCATGATGGACATACCCAGACAAGGGGGCAGCCAATCACACATTAGTTGGCTAGCCTCATCTTCATAGCGGTTGATGTGAGGAGTCCGATTTTTCCTATTGTGGTAGATCATTACGTGGATGTTTTCCCTAATCATGTTCCAGGAATACCTCCTCGCAGAGAGGTGGACTTCTACATTGACCTGTACCCCAGGACGACACCTATATCTACTCCATCATATCTGATGGCTCCCACCGAGCTTCGTGATCCATGGGTATAGATGGAAGACTTGCAGGGGAAGGGATTTATCCGTCCCAGTGTTTTACCATAGGCATCCCCGATTTTGTTCACCAAGAAGGTGGATGGGAGCTTGTGAATGTTTGTTGACTACTGTCACCTGGACCAGGTGACTGTGAAGAAAAAGTACCCACTCCTGAGGATTGAAGACTTATTTGATCAGCTCAAGGGATCGGGATGGTTCTCGAAGATATAACTTATGTCAGGAAATCATAAACTCAGAGTTCGAGATGAGGATGTGCAGAAGATGACCTTCAGGTGTTGGTATGGCCACTATGAGTTCTTGGTTATTCCCTTCAGTGTAACCAATGCTCTAGAAGTTATCACGAGTCTCATGAACAGGATCTTCCAGCCTTACCTTGATTGTTTTGTCATAGTCTTCATTGACAAAATACTGATCTACTCGACTACTGAGGAGGAGAACGTCTACCATTTACGGGTAGTACTGGACACACTATGAGAGCACCAACTTTATTGTAAGCTCTTGAAGTTCCAGTTCTGGATCCAAGAGGTACACTTTCTTGGACACGTCATCTCATAGTCTGGAGTTGAAGCGGATCCAGCGAAGAATGAGGTAGTGCTTGCTTGGGAGCCACCTAGGTGTGTCATAGAGGTACGATGTTTTTCTGGGAATAGCTGGGTACTATCGGATATTTGTTCTAGACTTATCTAGAGTTGAAAAACCACTTTCAACATTGAAAAAGAAAGGGAAACCCTTTGTGTGGTCAGAGAGATTCCAGCAGAGTTTTTAGGAGCTGAGGCAGAGGTTGACAAGTGCGCCCATCTTGAGGCTATCAGAGGAGGGTGTAGGGTACATAGTTTACTACGACGCATCAGGGACTAGACTTGGGTGTGTCCTGATGCATGAGTGAGAAGTGATCGCGTATAGTTCTCGGCAGTTGAGACAACATGAGCAGAACTATGCTACCCATGACCTGGAGTAAGTAGTAGTGGTCTTTACCTTGAATATGTGGTGGAACTATTTGATGTGTGAGAGTTTTACAGTCTACTATGACCAAGAGAGTCTCGGGTACATATTATATAATAAGGACCTGAACCTGAGACATCGGCGATGTCTTGAGTTCCTCTAGGACTATGACTTCGAGATATTCTATACTCCTAGGAAGGGGAACGTTGTAGCTGATTCTCTAAGTAGGAGATCAGGCATTCAGCTGCTAGGAGAGGTGATGAAGCAGCTTGCCACATTGCATATATCCTTTATGGATAAATATGAAGCAGCCCTTTTGCAATCTCTCATAGTCACTCCTCTACTTCTTCAGTGAGTCAGGGAGGCACAACGTGGAGACGTTGACTGTGAGACGCGATGTGCTCAAATATCTACAGGGCAGGCACGTGATGGATTTTCTAATGGCGGGGGGCACATAATTCTCTTCAGAGGATGTACCATGGTACCAGTATCACTTAAGGAGGAAGTGTTGATGGAGTTAGACACATCTCCATTAACAGTACATCCAGGAGTGGAGAAGATGTATCATGACCTCTAACGACGGCAATAATGGCCAGGTATGAAGAAGTCAGTAGCAGAGTTTGTCTCATGATACCTCACTAGTCAGCTAGTGAAGGTGGAGCACCAGGTTCCAGTAGGATTGGTTCAGCCCTTAGAGGTCCCAGAGTAGAAGTGGGATGGGATATTCATGGATTTCGTGACAGGAATTACACATACATCCATGGGAAATGACTCTATCTGGGTGATTGTTGACCGACTCACCAAGTCGTCCCACATCCTATCGATCAATGAGCCGGGTTCAGTAGAGAGCCCGAGACACCTCTACGTACGGGAGATCGTATGACATCATGATGTTCCATAGACGATCATCTCCGATCGAGATGCTCGTTTCACTTCCCAGCTATAGAAGGGTTTATAGGAGGCTTTCGGGACACAACTTCACTTGAGCACCACCTTCCATCCTCAGAAGGATGGTCAAAATAAATGGACCATTCAGACTCTCGAGTACATGCTCCGTGCATGCGTCCTCGACTTAGGTCGCAGCTGGGAGGATCACCTACCCTTGGTGGAGTTTTCATATAACAAAAACTACCACTCAACCATCGGGATGGAACCTTTAGAGGAACTTTACGGTAGACCTTGTAGATCACCTCTGTGCTGGACTGACCCAGGGGAGTCAGCACTTATGGGATAGTTGATGGTGCAGGATACGACGAAGAAGGTGTAGATCATCCAGGAGCAGATGAAGACTGCACAGAGTAGGAATAAGTCCTATACTGATAGGGGATGGAGACCACTAGAGTTCGAGGATGGTGACCACGTCTTTCTATAAGTCTCACCTCGACGAGGTCTATAGAAATTTGGCTGAGGAGGAAAGTTATCTATGTGATTCATCAGACCCTTCTAGATCCTCAACAGGGTAGGCAAGGTGGCTTACCGCTTGGCTCTTCCACCTCAGTTGCACCGGGAGCACGACCTCTTTCACGTATCTCAGCTAAGGAGATACGTGGATGACCCTTCTCACATCATCGACCATGGGGATCTAGACATCGATGACAGGGTGACTTTCACGAAGGTTCCAGTGGAGATTTAGGATCGACAGGAGTGGGTCTTATCTGGACGGTTGATTACTCTGGTGCACATTCTCTGTCAACAAGGGAACATCCAGGAGAGCACATGAGAGCGGGGGGCTCAGATGCATTTTCAGTACCCTCATTTGTTTCCTTAGTGTGAGTTGTAGCTTAAGGGGATTTAAAGCCTTGAGGTGGGGAGAATGTAAATACATGCAAATTCCATGGAATTTTTTCTTAAATACATGGGAATTTTACAAGTCCGCAGTTTCTGACAGTGCCTGATTCCAAGGCCCAGTGTGCCGGAATCAATTTCTGAATTTTTTTTCGGGTATGTTCATTAAATGTACGAGCGGAATTTCATATCTTTTGAACTAGTGCTCGGAATTGAAATTTGAGGGCACCGTTGAACTCACAGTGCCGGTAATCGCTTAAGGAGACCTTTACCGCTGTTGCGTTCTAATGTGAGTGGAAGATAGTTTTTGAGGTTTTTATTTAAATTAAATAAAAATATAGTGTTAACATTATTTTTATGTGTGGTAGTTAGAACCTCCAAGGGGATGTTAGTGGTGGGGCCCACATGCACATAACCTCCCTTGGGAGGATGTTATAAGGTGGGGCCCACATGAGCATCAAACCCCATTAACCCCCCTTTAACCCTTGGAACTCCCAATTTATTGCAGAGCCTCTTCACCTTCCTTCATAAGTGTGCCAAACCACAAATTAATTAATGGAAAAATTAATTAATTTTAAATTTTCGAATTCATTTGAATTCATTATGCCAAAATTATAATAAGATATCATATTATTTTATTTTGGGGTTGAAATAATTTTTGGTGGAGCTTTGGAGAATCTTTGTGAGAATTTCATCCTCCCAACGAAGAATGCTCTTCATCTCCGAATAACGACGTACACCGTCCTCGATCTTCAACCAAGCTAAAAGAGAAGGAGTCGTCTACGAAGAACACTGACGACACTTATTTCTTCGGATGCTTCCCGACGTCAATGAAACAATTCCGCCTTCCCGTGACTCTTTCAAATGACACTGACACGAATGGTACGGGTTTGTTGGGATTAAATTAAATCCTTGTTGCTCTTCATTTATTATGGTTTGATGTCGGCCTTTTGTAATCACCTAATGTGGAGGGCGCGTGCCGAACTGACACAGCCCAACGTCCCACCCTTGTTTCTTGTTTTATTAATGATGGAGGTGGACCAACGAAAGGACGTGAAGCTGTCTCACCATGCAATGAAATGATGCGGCCAGGCGGCTACAGCTGAGCCGGAAGGGCACGATGCCATTGTACCACACCAGTGAAGAACCGTGGCCAGGAGGGCCACGACAAACGGAAGAGGCATAGCGCCATCGCACCGCCCCTCGCTGGAGGTGAGGAACCATGGCCAGGGCGGGCCACAACGAAGGGGTGTGGTGCTGTCACGCCATACTGGAGAGGGACAGTAGTCGAAGGAGGGCGGTCGGCTGAGCCGGCCGCCGGCGTTGCTCAACAAGGCGGGACCTGAAGGGTCCCGGTGTTTCTATGGAAGCCGGGGGGCGCGACACCCCCCCCGGTGTAGTGAGAAAGGCCACGCGGCCTGGCCAGCTAGGCCACTCGGCCAGCCCACAGCGGTCGGTCGGCCAGGCCACGTGGCTAGCCCACCACGATCGGTCAGCCGGGCTGGGCCCCACAGCCAGTCAGGCCAGTCCACATGGCCAGCTGGGCCGGACCACATAGCCAGTGGGCCAGGCCACCACTGGGACGGACCGCCATCGGTCCGGGCTGCCATCGATCCAGACTGCCAACGGGCCGAGCAACTCCATCGGACCAGGTCGGACCGATGGACTGGGTCGGACCCCTGTCTGGACCCGTTTAACCTGAAATCACCATTTCATCCATATTTCGGGCTTAGAGTGTCCAAACAATGAACTGTATATGGATAAAGCATTCTTATATGAGGATGGATCTTTTGGCATGCCCCGCTTGAGGTCTGGATGCAGTTGGGGTACGATCGGGTTGGTTTAAACCTAAAACCCAACCGGGCCCCTAGAACAGAATGCCAATAACTCACAGACTGGGAGTGCGATTGACGCGTTGTCTATCGCGTTGGGTTCCTTTTGACAAGACAAAACTACATGATACATCAAATAGAGAATTCATGATAGTTGATATATCAAAACATGGATCGAGGAGTGGAACCTCCCGGAATCGAGCGTGCTGTGTGTGGGAACCCTATGGCTTGTTGCGACTGAGATGACAGGAACCTCGGTGGGTTCAATAGCAATGATACTGTACAAAGATCCTCAGTGGGTTCGACAATGATGAATTCTATACTGGGATCCTTTGTGGGTTCTAAAGTGGTCACTTCAGTACAGGGAGCCTCCGTGGGTTCGATATTGAAGACTTCTTTACCAGGATCCTTCATGGGTTTGACAGTGCTGATATTGTTCCAGGATCCTACGTGAGTTCGATAGAGGAGATGATTCAGAGGCTACATCTAATAATATCTACCCCTCTTCATGAGTTTTATTCTTGTGTGGTCTGAGTCTTGTCATTCAATCATTATCATCGAGGTGATTGACTTTACTTCCTTTGTGGACTAGGTTGTGCTTGGGCTCGAGAGTTGGATCCAGACTGTGACTGGTAACTTAGGTATATGTATGAGAATATAACTAAGTAGGGTTGGTTGATACTTTGCGATTGTATATTTCTTATTTGGTTTATCTTTACTGGATTCTGGGAGACCTTCAGGGGTCTTGGGGTCCCCTACCGAGTATTGTTACACTCACCCCTGCACTGGCTTCACCCGCACCTTATTGTGTTCTGTGCAGACGATGGTTAGTAGTGATCGAGGCTGAGGGTGATAGATGAGAGGCTATTCTGAGCTGGACTAGACGATATGTACCTCAGGGACATGTTGTTCGAGATCTGTACCTACACTTTAGGTAGGATTCCCCTGTGGACAATCCAGGAGTTGTTTTCCATTTTTACTTGTACTTGTACTTGTTGATCAGTTGGGTTTGTATACTGGCCCACATACTCTCAGTACACCTTCCATTTCTATAATATTAATTATTGCTTCTACTGATTGTGTTCAGACTGTGTTTGTGTTATATTTTTAAAGGAAATTCCTTCCCTTTTATTGGGGATTCGCCTTTTGTGCTAGTCACCAGCCCCTAGCCTATGGAAGGCAGGCTTGGGGTAGTCGCGGCAGGGGCCCCGAGGACGAGTCGTTAAAAATTGGTATCAGAGGAGTCAGTTCTACCGCAGAACTTGGACTATGATTATTTTAACATAAATAGTGTTAAGTGTTTTGGGTGTGGTTATCAGTTTAGGGAAACTGGTGTTGGTGCGGCAGTCGATGTATCTATACACTATGACTCTGACTTCTGATTTTCGACTGAGTGCAAGAAAACACTGATTGCGTTTGTGTTTCCTTTGAAAAGCTTTCTTCATGATTACATTGTGTCAGCTCACTAGGTATATTGTTTGACCGTGGCACACTTGATTCTTTTCAGGATGGCCCCACGAAGGCAGCCGACTAGGGTTCCGAGTTTCATACCAGATGATAGCCCACCGAGCGATGAGGCCTCAGTGCAGGGCCCCTTCACAGTGGAGGTACCAGAGGTACCACTACCTGCTGGACCACCAATACCACCAGCTCCATCCGCAGAGAGTGCATGCCGTTTGAGTATTTTTCATGAGTTCTAGCACTAGAGGCTTCCCAAGTTATGGGGAGAGATGGACCCACATGCAACTGAGGATTGGATGGAGGCTGTTGTGAGTGTTTTCAGATTGGTAGGGACACCATCTGACCACTTGGTGATCCTTACTGTGAGTCTCCTACATTTAGCAGTAGGAAGATGGTGGATCTTGATGCTCCAGGTGCATGATGAGGCATCACTACTCTGGACAAACTTCAAGAGTCTCTTCCAGTCAGAGGTTGTTCCAGCCACCCTTCGTGCGTTGCAGATTCAAGAGTTGCTTCATCTGCAGTAGGGCAGCATGAATGTAGCTCAGTACTCAGTAAGGTTCACCGACCTCTCATGCTACTCCACAGATATGTTACGGGGCACATTCTTCGGGGCTTGGACCTTCAAGCAGGGACTTAGGCATGAGATTAGGGATTCGATGATACCCCACAACATCCCGACGCAGGAGGGGGTGCTGGAGTAAGCCCTTCTTTTGGAGAGTTTTCTTGTTGAGCAGTCACCAGTAGCGAGACCCACCATAGGGCTACACGTTGTGGAGTGTTATGAAGCTGGAAGTAGACAGATGTCGTAGAGGTCTAAGAAAACCAAGCGATCCAGTGGGTGACCCCATGATACATGTATGGTTATGTGGGGCACACAAGATAGATCCATCCATATGTGGAGCAGGAAGTGCTATGCATGCAGAGGGTAGGGTCACATGGCTCGAGACTGCCCGACCCTCCATGCAGATGAGTAGCAGACAGTAGAGGGACCTACCAGGTAGAGGTAGAGGTTTGAACATGGTGGTCCGCTTGGAGAAGGCGGACATGACAGAGGAGCTATCCGAGAATCAGGTGGTGGATGATGTTTTGAGGCCCTACCACCACCACCACCAGGAGGTCCACCCAGACCATAAGGAGCTGGCGGATAGAGGCAGGCTCAGATCTAGGCATTTGAGGCCTATGACCAAAACTCACCTGAGATGATTTGAGGTACTATTTATGTCTACTCCACATTTGATGCAGTACTTATACAAATAGGTGCGAGTCATTCTGTTATTGCCGCTACCCTCATTCGAATCTCGGAGGTTTCTACGGAGTCGTTGGCTCAATACTTACAACTAGAGACTTCTACGGGAGAAGACATGATGATTATGCACTAGTTCTAGCAATGTGAGATTACTCTAGGTGGTGAGAGCTTTGTCTAGGATCTTCTCATAGCAGCGTCGAGGCCTTATAACGTCATCTTGGGTATGGACTATTTATCCCAGTTCATGCTCAGATTGACTGTATTAGGAAGAAAGTGGGGTGTTTCTGCGAGGATGGGATGAGGTTTACCTTCATCGGTGAGAAGGAAGCCTTTGCAGCAGAGGATGGACTTACCTAGATAAAGGGGAAGCCGATCAAATATCAGTTTCCTAGCCTCATCCTCATACTAGTTGATGTGCGGAGTCTGAGTTTTCCTGTTGTGGTGGATCAGTATGCAGATGTTTTCCATGATTATATTCCAGGACTACCTCCGCGCATAAGGGTGGACTTCTACATTGACCTATAACCCTGGACAATACCGATATCTACTCTAGTATATCGGATGGCATCCACCGAGCTTCGTGAGATGTGGGTACAGCTGGAGGACTTACATGGGAAGGGATTTATCTAACCCAGTCTTTCACCCTGGTCATCCCCGATTTTGTTTACCAAGAAGGTGGATGGGAGCTTACGAATGTGTGTTGACTACCTTCGCCTGAACCAGGGGACCGTGAATAACAAGTACCCACTCTTTATATAAGGCCCCAACCTTAAACCTTACTTAATATTGAGTTATTACAAGATTACACATTGAAGATCTTTTCAGGTTTAGAGTTTTAGAAAATTAGATCATGAAACATTCATTACATTCCACATTTAAACAAAGTGGTTACATAAAAGACAGTATTCATTCTTCCCATCAGCGGAAACATATTTAAAATATAACACGGATTCTTTCTTGACACATCCTTGACACTGTCATCACATCATGTACCTTTCCCTTGACCTATGAAAAACATTTCAAAAACTTGGGATGAGCATAAAAAGCTCAGTAAGAGTTATAAAAATATGGAAAGGAAACATGATTTCATATATACATTAGAATGAAATCACACTTTACCCATAAAACATAGGCATATCAAATCATGAATAAATCATAGAATACATAAGACATAAAGGTAACTTGAGGCATTCATAACATTCTTACGTAGGGAGTAACCCTCTTGGTTACGTTTGGAATACCCATCACAGTATATTCCCTAAATCTCTTCGGAGAAACCATAACGTTTCACTCCTTCGCGTTACCCAATGCATTGGAGAGCTATATCGGGCTCACCCGCCCTTAGTTTATCACGGAACCACCCGTTTTCATAACAATTCCAAAGAACCATAACATAAACGTATCACATAAAACACGCATAAAGGAAACAAAACATTTTCTACATTTCAATCACAATATAACATTTTAGTATTTTGGAATAATGAATCCATACAAAAAGAAACCATTTCCAAAACCATTTAAAACATTTAATAAGGAGAATTTTGAATCAAAGTGTCCCATACCACCTTGAAGCTTTTAACATTTTGAACCATTAATATCCATATAAATAAATACTTAAAACCATTTTGAAAACATGGATATTAATAATAACAAGCCATTAAAACATTTAAAGCGATATTTTGGTCAAAGGGTTTTTACCAAAATTAGAGACACTTGAATACAATAATTGAGGAATAACATTTAATCAGAACTTTATAATATCATGAGAATAAATGGATTCATGATATAATATTCCAATGAACAGTATATACACCATATAAGAGTGAATTGGTGCATAACAACAATGAAGTCTCAATAGGGATGTAAAATGTGATGAAATCCCTTATAAGGAAGGTATCCTTAAATTAAGGATAAATCAATATCAAAATTATGTGTGACAAATATAAATACACCCAATATAATTGGATATTAAGTGTAAAACAATAAAAGTTCATTCACACATACTCAGAGGATGACATATTCAATAACTACATGTTGAACCCAAAGAAATCGAAATTGGGTTAAAACGTTCCCTTGGTAAAATTCGACAGCCTAACAGCATCACTTCAAAAATTCAGAAAATGAGTTGATGAGAGATAAAAAGGGAATCTCATCACTTGGACATAAAATTTACATCAATCAGGATATATAAGAACATATCCCAACATAATAGTATGTGAATTAAAAGACATAACAAACGATGTCTTTTAAAAAGAGGAGGGTGAAAGGTTCCCTTACCGACTTGGGTATCTTTCAAAACATACACCCCATGAAAGAAGGATAATAGATAATTGATGTAAATACTCATAAAATAAATTATATTAAAAAAAGAGTAGAATAATGGGCTGTACATACACCACTCAATGGAATTTTTGGCAAATGTAGCATAAATCTCATGGGAATAAAAGTGAGATGAAAAATCCCTTACGAAAACTCGGCAGCCTAACGGCGCCACATAAAACATCCGAATATGGATTGATGAGATAAAATAGGATATCTCATCACATTACAATAAAATTTACAGAAAGATTAATATAAAAGAACATCCCCCCAACATTACAAAGAGGATCTTAAAAGAAGAGACATAAAGGAGAGTACTTAAAAAGAAAGAGAGAGGTTTGATCTCTTACGAAAGTTCGGCAGCCTAACAGCGCCACTAAAAACTTCAAAAATGGATTGATGAGAGAGAATAGGGTCTCTCATCACATGAACATAAAAATTAAAGTATGTTTAATATAAAAGGTCATCCCAATTACAAGAAATATGAGCTTTAAAAGGAATGACATAAAAATGTGTACTTAAAAAGAAAGAGAGGAGTGGGATCCCTTACCTCGGGTCCGACTTGACTCGATCGTTCTTTAATCTCCTGAATAATAAACTTGAGTTAATTTATACTTCCTTAATAACCTTTTTCAAGTTCATTATTCCCTTTATATCACTTATTACCATGTCATAAACATTATGTAATCATTTAAGTTAATAATATTTGTTTTGCCGATATTTGGTTCTTAAGTCGAAAGTGGACGTCTTACTATTACATGTTGTTCGTGTGGAAAAATGTTTATTATATACAGAATTGTATTCATGATGTTGATATCATATATGTCATATATATCCAGTACATGCATGCATTTATAACATTACATAATCATTTATAGGTAAGAAATGAAATGCACCGTTCATGGAGACGGTAAGCCGTACGTACGCATGAACGCTACTTTCATTTTTATTTCATATTTTATAGAATGGAATAATAATGATATAAAGGTATATTATAATTCCAGTATAATATCATATATAATATCATAGTTCCATCCTTTATACGTCCCACATATGGTATTTAACGAATCAAATCACTTTGAGGGGGCGGTAGTCCGCACTTCCTTAAATGAAGATATCGCGTTTACCCATAATAGAAACCATAATCGTATGCCCAAAATGAAAAAAAACAGAAGATTAAGGAAAACATAAACATATTATATATCATATATAAAAATAGTGACATCATAATGGCCACCTTTGAAGGTGTTAAATGAGTATTGAACAATCATCGTTTCGGGAGGCAGAATTTCGCCATCCACGGAAACCGTATGTTCATTAACCATTTGATGTAGTTGTGTGAGAGTGTAGCTCGAATAAATCTTATAACAACATCCTAGTATATTGAAGATACTGGTGTTGTTACAAAAGAAGTAAATAAAAAGAGTTTAGGGGGTTGGAGAAGCAAAATAAAACAAATGAACATGAGATAATGAATTACCTTTAAAAGTGTAACTCCTTTTGATTTGAGCCTAAAGGATTTCTTTGAAAGGATTATGCCCAATGGAAATCCTCTAGGATGAGTAGAGGGATGTGGAAAGAGTAAATGGGTAGGGGTTGGCCGAGCAAAAGGCTTTAGGAGTGTGTGAAATGAGGTAGAGGTGTGGGCCTTTTATAAGAGGAGAGGAGGGGCACTTTTGGAAAGTAAGAAATATTACTTTATTTGAAAATGTGTTTCGGTTTTAAAAGGTCCCACATTGATATAATTAGTGGATAAGGTGATAAGGGTTCGAAATCCACCCATCCAATAAGTTTTGGACATGTGTAGGTCATAGATATTACAGTATCTTTCCATTTTATTTAAATCGTTAAATAATGAGGTCATCGTTGCATCATCATGATGTCATAAATAATTTAATTTCTTTAACGTCTAAAAATTATAAAAAAAATAATATGATGTATAAAATCCTTTTATCTTTCCAATGATATTTATAGTCAAAAATATGATTTGTATAACACCATGTAAAAATTGTTTTAGTACAACATTTCATGTGTGTGTCATTTTTACTTTAACATTAAATAAAAAGTTATTTATGTCATTTCCCAACCAAAGTGGCTCCATGGGGTCCCCAAGTTGACCCATGGCTATTCTTGGTCGGCCATTACACATCCAATGAGGTTAGGACACGTGTCAAGTTCATTTCATATTATTAGAAAATTATTTTTACCTTAAACTACACTAATTAACTCTAATCGGCATTAAAAACATAATAAGTTACTATTCACCAAAAAAAATATTTTTATCTCATTGAACCACATTTTACATCTTAATGACAACCATGTATGTCGTATTTTTGAAATTCAAAACACAGAAGTGGTAAAATTTCATTTAAACGAAATATCAGTTTTTATAATTACCACTTAGTGGTTTCACTATTCATCAAAAATTGAAGTTTTTCAGAAAAATCCCAAAAATTCACCCTAAGCTATATTTGATATTCCGAAATCAAAAATGAAGTCTATTTTAAAAATTCAAAACATATAAGTCACATTAATTAATTTAATAATTAATTTACGCTGTCAGAGCAAATAGCGTGTTTCTATGAAACAATAAGTTTCAAAAGATTGACACTGGTTTAAGTTTGATTTCAAAGTAAAATTAATTCCAACGACCACTATTGGATTTAATGGTAAAAATATATTCAAATTTCACTTTAAAAACAATTCAAAATACAATCTAATCATATAAATAAATTAGAATAAAAAGAGTTTTTGAATTAAAATACAACATTTTACACTATTCATTAAAAAAAATGAACTTTATCGGAAAGATACCAAAAATTTACACAAAGTAAATTTTGATGTCCCGGTTCTTAATAAGAGTTTTATTTGGTCCAAAAGAATGTTTAAAAGTGAACAAAACTATATTTAATGATGGTTCAACATCAAAAGGTGATAAGTGAACCTTTAGTGAAAACTATGGCATATACACCTAAAATTGAATTCTTTCCGTATTTTAAGCCAATATCCTTTATTGGATAAATGTAAAAACATTTAAAAACATATATAATCATATTTTAGTTATTTCTATCCATTCCCGCCATTACAACAGCTACATGTTAACTACCATTTAAAATAATATTATTTTATTATTAGAGTGCAACGTAAGATTCCCAAGAAACTCGTTGTTGCGTGTTGGGTACACCATCGAGCATAGCGTCCCCTTTAAAGTCATATCAATATTTTATTCACAAATATGGATAAATATGAAAAAGTCATATTCTTTATTTACCTGGGGTGTTACATCCTTCCCCCCTTTTGGGAATTGCGTCCTCTCAATTTTTAAAATTGAGCTTGGAAACATCCTTGAAAGTCCCACATCGGAACAAGAGTCGGTAAAAAAATCACTTCAAAATAAAGAAATATAAGCACAGAGGTCACCCGAGTTAACCTATACTAGGATTCCAAGTATGAAAATATGGACATGGAGGAAAAAACAAAGGGTCATGTTCTGATGGAGAGTGATAGAAAACATGTTTAGGAGAAAGTTAACCACGAGAAAATCACAAACTTGTGATGGGTTAAACAGTGTTGGATTCCCCAGTAGGAAAAGTTAATAGACAACATTTTTGTTTTAAGTTACTTTTTATTGAGGAATTTATTCATAAGGAAACATAACCACTTATCATGTTGACTCTCAACTTTTATTAGATTCCTTACACAAACTCATATTTTCTCCAAAAGACGAGTACTTGTTCGCATTAAGAGTACTATAATAAACTTTTCGAGAATTACCTAACCCCAAAAAAAGAACTACATACTTCCCATGTATTTAGACTTTAAGAAAAACCAAAACCAAAAAGGCTAGTACAAGATTAGATAATCCAGAAAAGGATAACCCTTTATAAAAAAGAAATTCTATTCTTAACCTCCAAAATTTGTCCTAAAAAACCCAAAGTTCAACGAGGACCATTAGATAAACAATTTGTCCATAAAATTCTTCAAAGTAAACCAATCTAAGATTGAAACCCAAATATTTGAAGGATTTAGTCACATAGTCTTCCAAGTTAAATCGTAACATTTATCTCCAAACAACATAAGTTGCTCCTAAAGTCTCGTATTAAAAGGTAATTAACCTAATCACATATCCTCCATGATAGGTTAATAATTTTCATAAATAACCCAAAATCATCTTACTCTTAATTCATAAAATCATATAACTAAAAAGAATCAGTCAAACTAACCAGGGACTTCACGTAGTCCAGTGGTAGGTGATAAATACCAGTCGCACTTTGGTTGTGGGTTCGATTCCCGTGGCTTTGTCCGACGCGACGGGTTGTCACATGGTCTGCATGTTGTCCTTTTTCCAAAACTATATAATTCTCAAATCATTCCCCAAAAAGGGATAAAATCATCAAAAATAACCATAACATATTTTAACCTCAAGTTTATCTCATGCCTTTCATTTTCTAGCATATCATATAATAACCCATAATTACCTCAAAAGTAAAGATCATATAAACTCTAATGGTTACCTTTATAATTATTACCTGAACTTCTACATGGACTGGTCATCTCGTACATGATGCATTAAAGATTATACCAAGGTTCAAGTGGTTGATCATGACTCCTTGATAGTTGGTTTAGAACAATCACGAGTTTCCTCATTGAGTACCCCATTTCATCGAGTCTCTTAATCAGAGAACCACCACAGTTTCCTTCAAACCAATTGTCACTTTGGTGCCTACGAGATCCAGCCATTCACTAAAAACAGAAATGTCAGTGTGATTATATCAACCAAACCATCATGTACTAATGAGGAAGGTAAACACTAAGATATACTTACTCATTCACTTTATCTAAAACTAGGACTCTTTCTGAAATCCTAACCATTATGGTAATGTCACTTATGATTAGAGGATACCCTAACCTCTAAAGTTATCTAAACCGACCTTTGATACCAACTATAAGGCCCCAACCTTAAACCTTACTTAATCTTGAGTTATTACAAGATTACACATTGAGGATCTTTTCAGGTTTAGAGTTTTAGAGAATTAGATAATGAAACTTTCATTACATTCCACATTTAAACAAAGTGGTTACATAAAAGACAGTATTCATTCTTCCCATCAGCGGAAACATATTTAAAATATAACACGGATTCATTATTGACACATCCTTGACACTATCATCACATCATGTACCTTTCCCTTGACCTGTGAAAAACATTTCAAAAACTTGGGATGAGCATAAAAAGCTCAGTAAGAGTTATAAAAATATGGAAAGGAAACATGAGTTCATATATACATTAGAATGAAATCACACTTTACCCATAAAACATAGGCATATCAAATCATGAATAAATCATAGAAAACATAAGACATAAAGGTAACTTGAGGCATTCATAACATTCTTACGTAGGGAGTAACCCTCTTGGTTATGTTTGGAATACCCATCACAGTATATTCCCTAAATCTCTTCGGAGAAACCGTAACGTTTCACTCTTTCGCGTTACCCAATGCATTGGATAGCTATATCGGGCTCACCCGCCCTTAGTTTATCACGGAACCACCCATTTTCATAATAGTGACCAAGAACCATAACATAAACATATCACATAAAACATGCATAAAGGAAACAAAACATTTCCACATTTCAATCACAATATAACATTTTACTATTTTGGAATAATGAATCCATACAAAAAGAAACCATTTCCAAAACCATTTAAAACATTTAATAAGGATAATTTTGAATCAAAGTGTCCCATACCACCTTGAAGCTTTTAACATTTTAAACCATTAATATCCATATAAATAAATCCTTAAAACCATTTTGAAAACATGGATATTAATAAGAACAAGTCATTAAAACATTTAAAGCGATATTCTGGTCAAAGGGTTTTTACCAAAATTAGAGACACTTGAATACAATAATTGAGGAATAACATTTAATCAGAACTTTATAATATCATGCGAATAGATGGATTCATGATATAATATTCCAAAGAACAGTATATACACCATATAATAGTGAATTGGTGCATAACAACAATGAAGTCTCAATAGGGATGTAAAATGTGATGAAATCCCTTATAAGGAAGGTATCCTTAAATTAAGGATAAATCAATATCAAAATTACGTGCGACAAATATAAATACACCCAATATAATTGGATATTAAGTGTAAAACAATAAAAGTTCATTCAAACATACTCAAAGGATGACATATTCAATAACTACATGTTGAACCCAAAGAAATCGAAATTGGGTTAAAATGTTCCCTTGGTAAAATTAGACAGCCTAACGGCGTCACTTCAAAAATTTAGAAAATGAGTTGATGAGAGATAAAAAGGGAATCTCATCACTTGGACATAAAATTTACATCAATCAGGATATAGAAGAACATATCCCAACATAATAGTATGTGAATTAAAATACATAACAAATGAAGTCTTTTAAAAAGAGGAGGGTGAAAGGTTCCCTTACCGACTTGGGTATCTTTCAAAACATACACCCCATGAAAGAAAGACAATAGATCATTGATGTAAATACTCATAAACGAAATTATATTACAAAAATAGTAGAATAATGGGCAGTAAATACACCACTCAAGGGGATTTGTGGCAAATGTAGCATAAATCTCACGGGAATAAAAGTGAGATGAAAAATCCCTTACGAAAACTCGGCAGCCTAACGGCGCCACATAAAACATACGAATATGGATTGATGAGATAAAATAGGATATATCATCACATTACAATAAAATTTACAGAAATAGTAATATAAAAGAACATGCCCCCAACATTACAAAGAGGAGCTTAAAAGAAGTGACATAAAGGAGAGTACTTAAAAAGAAAGAGAGAGGTTAGATCTCTTACGAAAGTTCGGCAGCCTAACGGCGCCACTAAAAACTTCAAAAATCAATTGATGAGAGTGAAAAGGGTCTCTCATCACATGAACATATAAATTACATTATGTGTAATATAAAATATCATCCCAATAACAAGAAATATTGGCTTTAAAAGGAATGACATAAAAGTGTGTACTTAAAAAGAAAGAGGGGAGTAGGATCCCTTACCTCGGGTCCGACTTGACTCGATCGTTCTTTAATCTCCTGAATAATAAACTTGAGTTAATTTCTAATTCCTTAAAAACCTTTTTAAAGTTCATTATTCCCTTTATATCACTTATTACCATGTCATAAACATTATGTAATCATTTAAGTTAATAATATTTGTTTTGCCGATATTATGTTCTTAAGTCAAAAGTGGACGTCTTACAATTACATGTTGTTCGTGTGGCCAAATGTTTCATATATTAAGAATTTTATTCATGATGTAGATATCATATATGTCATATATATCCAGTACATGCATGCATTTATAACATTACATAATCATTTAGAGGTAAGAAATGAAATGCACCATTCATGGAGACGGTAAGCCGTACGTACGCATGAACGCTACTTTCATTTCTATTTCATATTTTATAGAATGGAATAATAATGATATAAAGTTATTTTATAATTCCAGTATAATATCATATATAATATCATAGTTCCATCCTTTATACGTCCCACATATGGTATTTAACGAATCAAATCACTTTGAGGGGGCGGTAGTCCGCACTTCCTTAAATGAAGATATCGCGTTTACCCATAATGGAAACCATAAAGGTATGCCCAAAATGAAAAAAAACAGAATATTAAGGAAAACACAAACATATTATATATCATATATAAAAATAGTGACATCATAATTACCACCTTTGAAGGTGTTAAATGTGTATTGAACAATCATCGTTTCGGGAGGCAGAATTTTTCCATCCACGGAAACCGTATGTTCATTAACCATATGATGTAGCTTTGTGAGTGTGTAGCTCGAATAAATCTTATAAAAACATCCTAGTATATTGAAGATACTGGTGTTGTTACAAAATAAGTAAATAAAAAGAGTTTATGGGGTTGAAGAAGCAAAATAAAACAAATGAACATGAGAGAATGAATTACCTTTAAAAGTGTAACTCCTTTTGATTTGAGCCTAAAGGATTCCTTTGAAAGGATTATTCCCAAAGGGAATCATCTAGGATTAGGAGAGGGATGTTGAGAGAGTAAATGGGAAGGTGTTGGCTGATCCAAAGGCTTGAGGAGTGTGTGAAATGAGGTAGAGGTGTGGGCCTTTTATAAGAGGAGAGGAGGGGCACTTTTGGAAAGTAAGAAATATTACTTTATTTGAAAATGTTTTTCGGTTTTAAAAGGTCCCACATTGATATAATTCGTGGATAAGGTGATAAGGGTTCGAAATTCACCCATACAATAAGTTTTGGACATGTGTAGGGCATAGATATTACAGTATCTTTCCATTTTATTTAAATCGTTAAATAATGAGGTCATCGTTGCATCATCATGATGTCATAAATAATTTAATTTATTTAACGTCTAAAAATTATAAAAAAATACTATGATGTAGGAAATCTTTTTAGCTTTCCAATGAATATTTATAGTCAAAAATATTATTTGTATAACACCATGTAAAAATTGTTTTAGTACAACATTTCATGTGTGTATCATTTTTTACTTTAACATTAAATAAAAAGTTATTAATGTCATTTCCCAACCAAAGTGGCTCCATGGGGTCCCCAAGTTGACCCATGGATTTTCATGGTCGGCCATTACACATCCAATGAGGTTAGGACATGTGTCAAGTTCATTTCATATTATTAAAACATTATTTTTACCTTAAACTACACTAATTACCTCTAATGGCGATTAAAAACTTAATAAGTTAGTATTCAACAAAAAAATTATTTTTATCTCATTGAACCACATTTTACTTCTTAATGTCAACCATTTATGTCAGATTTTTGAAATTCAAAACACAGAAGTGGTAAAATTTCATTTAAACGAAAAATCAGTTTTTATAAGTACCACTTAGTGGTTTCACTATTCATCAAAAATTGAAGTTTTTCAGAAAAATCCCAAAAATTCACCCTAAGCTATATTTGATATTACGAAATCAAAAATGAAGTTTATTTTACAAATTAAAAACATATAAGTCACATTAATTAATTTAATAATTAATTCCCGTTGTCAGAGCAAATAGCGTGTTTCTATGAAACAATAAGTATCAAAAGATTGACACTTCTTTAAGTCTAATTTCAAAGTGAAATTAATTCCAACGACCACTATTGTATTTAATGGTAAAAATATATTCTAATTTCACTTTAAAACCAATTAAAGAGATAATCTAATCAAATAAATAAATTAGAATAAAAAGATGTTTTGAATTAAAATACAACATTTTACATTATTCATTAAAAAAATGAACTTTATCGGAAAGATACCAAAAATTTACACAAAGTAAATTTTGATGTCCTGATTCTTAATAAGAGTTTTATTTGGTCCAAAATAATGTTTAAGAGTGAACAAAACTATATTTAATGATGGTTCAACATCAAAAGGTGACAAGTGAACCTTTAGTGAAAACTATGGCATATACGCCTAAAATTGAATTCATTCCATATTTTAAGCCTCTATCCTTTATTGGATAAATGTAAAAACATTTCAAAACATATATAATCATATTTTAGTTATTTATATCCATTCCCGCCATTACAATGGCTACATGTTAACTACCATTTAAAATAATATTATTTTATTATTAGAGTGCAACGTAAGATTCCCAAGAAACTCGTTGTTGCGTGTTGGGTACGCCATTGAGCATAACGTCCCCTTCAAAGTCATATCAATATTTTATTCACAAATATGGATAAATATGAAAATGTCATATTCTTTATTTACCTGGGGTGTTACACTTGAGGATTGACGACCTCTTTGATCAGCTCAAAGAAGAACGATGGTTCTCAAAGATATACCATAGCTTAGGCTATCATCAGCTCAGAGTTCAAGATGAGGATGTGTAGAAGACGACCTTCAGGTGTCGGTATGGCCACTACGTGTTCTTGGTTATTACCTTCGACATAACCAATGCTCTAGCAGTGTCCATGAGTCTCACGAATAGGATCTTCCAGCCTTACCTCGATCGTTTTGTAATATTCTTCATCGACGACATACTGATCTACTCGACTAATGAGGAGGATCACGACTACCATTTGCGGGTAGCACTGGAAACACTCCTAGAGCACCAGATTTATAGTAAGCTCTTGAAGTTCTAGTTCTGGATCCGAGAGGTACACTTTCTGGGACATGTCATCTCGGATGCTGGAGTTGGAGTGGATCCAGCGAATATTGAGGAAGTTCTTTCTTGGGATCCACCTAGGAGTGTGACGGAGGTACAGAGTTTTCTGGGACTGGCTAGGTATAATCGGAGATTTGTACCAGACTTCTACAGAGTTGTATCACCACTTTGAACATTGAAAAAGAAAGGGAAACCCTTCGTGTGGTAATAGAGATGCCAACATAGCTTTCAGGAGCTGAGGCATAGGTTGACTAGTGCACCCATCTTGATGCTACTGGAGGAGGGCGTAGTGTATGTAGTTTACTGCGACGCATCAGGGATCAGACTCGGGTGTGTCCTGATGCAAGAGTGAGCAGTGATCGTGTATAGTTCTCGGTAGTTGAGACAGTGAGACCGAACTACGCTACCCAGGACCTGGAGTTAGCAGCAGTGGTCTTCACCTTAAAGATGATGCAACACAATCTGATGGGCTAGCGTTTTATAGTCTACTCTGACCACCAGAGTCTCAGGTACATATTCTCTCATAATGACTTGAACCTGAGACAACGGTGAAGGATTGAGTTCCTCTAGGACTATGACTTCCAGATAGTCTATACTCATGGGAAGGTGAAAGTTGTAGCCATTGCTCTTAGTAGTAGATTAGGTATTCAACTTCTAGGAGAGGTGAAAAAGAAGCTGACCGCGTTGCAGATATCCTTTATGGAAAGAGATGGAGCAGCCTTTCTGCAGTCTCTCACAGTCACTCCTCTACTTCTTTAGCGAGTCAGGGTGGCACAGCATGGGGACGTTGACTGTGAGATGCGACGTGCTCAGATATCCATAGGGCAGGCACCTGATGGATTTTCTGAAGGTGGGGAGCACATCATTCTCTTTAGGGGACGTACCATGGTACATGTTGCACTTCGGGAGGAAGTGTTGAGGGAGTTCCACACATCTCAATTAGAGGTACATCCAGGAGTGGTGAAGATGTATCATGACCTCCGACGATAGCACTGGTGTCCAGGTATGAATAAGTCATAGTAAAGTTTGTCTCACAATGCCTCACTTGTCAGCAAGTGAAGGCAGAGCACCAGGTTCCAGCAGGCTTGGTTCAGCCATTAGAGCTCTCAGAGTGGAAGTGGTATGGGATATCCATGGATTTCATGATGGGAATTCCATGTACATCCATGGGACATGACTCTATCTGGGTGATTGTTGACCGACACACCAAGTCAGCCCACTTCCTACTGATCCGAGAGTAGGGTTCAGTAGTCAGCCTGGGATGCCTTTATGTACAAGAGATTATACGACTTCATGGTGTGCCATCAATGATCATCTCCGATCGAGATTCTCGTTTCACTTCTCGGCTATGGAAGGGGTTGTAGGAATCTTTCGGGATGCATCTTCACTTGAGCATCACCTTCCAAACTCATATGGATTGTCAGACTAAGAGGACCATTCAGAATCTCGAGGACATGCTTCGTGCATGAATCCTCGACTTCGGTCGCAGCCGGGGGGATCACTTACCCTTGGTGGAGTTTTGATATAACAACAGCTACCACTCCACCATTAGGATGGCACATTTCGAGGAACTTCACGTTCAAACTTGGAGATCGCCTCTGTGCTGGACTGACCCATAGGAGTCAGTACTTATAGGACTGGAGATGGTGCAGGCTATGACGGAGAAGGTGCAGATCATCTCAGAGCGGATCAAGACTGCACAGAGCAGGCATAAGTCCTATGCTGATAGGAGATGGAGACAAATGGAGTTTGAGGATGGTGACCACGTCTTTCTACAGGTCTCACCTCGATGAGGTCGATGGAAATTTGGTCGAGGTGGCAAGATATCTCCGCAATTTATCGGACCTTTCCAGGTCCTCAGCAGGGTAGGTGAGATGGCTTACCGTTTGGCTCTTCCACCTCAGTTTCACCGGGTGCATGAAGTCTTCCACGTATCTCAGCTGAGGAGATACGTGCATGACCCTTCTCACATCATCGACCATGGGGAGCAGGACATCAATGACAAGGAAAATTCCATGAAGGTTCCAGTTGGGATTGAGGATTGACAGGAGCGGGTCCTATGTGGATGGTTGATTACTCTGGTGTGCATTCGCTGTCAACAAGGGAACCTCCCGGAGAGCACATGGGAGCGGGAGGCTCAGATGTCTGCTCAGTACCCTCATTTGTATCCTTAGTGTGAGTTGTAGATTACGGGGATGTAAAGCCCTGCGGTGGGGAGAATTTAAAGACCCAAAAATTTAGTGGAATTTTTATCTTAAATACATGGGAATTTTTCGAGTCCGTAGTATCTAACGGCACCTGATTCTGAGGCCCGATGTGCCCGGAAAAAATCTCTGAAGTTTTTTTCGTGTATGTTTAGTAAACGTACGAGCGAGATTTAATATATTTTGAACCGTTGCTCAGAATTGAAATCTGAGAGCACTATTGAACTCGTAGCGCCGGTAATTTCTTAAAGAGACGTTTACTGCAGTTGCATTCTGATGTGTGTGGAAGATAGTTTCCGAGGTTTTAATTTAAATTTAATAAAAAGAAAGTGCTAACTTTATTTTTATGTGTGGAAATTAGAACATCAAGGGGAGGTTAGTGGTGGGGCCCACCCACACATAACCTCCCTTGGGAGGATGTTATAAGGTGGGGCCCACATGAGCATCAAACCCCCTTAACCCCCTTTAACCCTTGGAACTCCCAATTTATTGCAAAGCCTCTTCACCTTCCTTCATAAGTGTGCCAAACCACAAATTAATTAATGGCGTAATTAATTAATTTGAAATGTTTGAATTCTTTTGAATTAATTATGCCACCATTATAATAAGAGATCATATTATTTTATTTTGGGGTTGGCATAATCCTTGGTGGAGCTTTGGTGAATATTTTGGAGAATTTCATCCTCCCAATAAAGAACACTCCTCCTCTCCGAAGAACGACGTACACCATCCTCGATCTTCGACGAAGCTAAAAGAGAAGGAGATTCCCTGGAAGAACACCGATGACGCTTCTTCCTCGAACTCTACCCGACATTAACTAAATGACGCTTCCTTCTTGTGAATCTGTCAAAAGACCACGACAAGCAAGGTAGGGGATTGTTGCGATTAAATTAAATCGTTATTCCTTTTGGTTTATTATGGTTCGATGTTGTCCTTTTTTTATCACCTTAGGCGGAGGGCACGGGCCGAACAAACACGGCCTAACTTCCCTATGTTGGTTCTTGTTTTATTGATGATAGAGGTGGACCGCTAGAAGGGCGCAACATCATCACACCATGCAATGAAAAGCTGCAGCTAGGTGGGCTGTGACAGAGCCGTAAAGGCGTGGTGACACGCACCACACCGGTGAAGAAGCACAACCAGGAGGGGCATGGTGGACGGTAGACGTGCAGTTCCATCCCGCCGTGCCGCACTAGAGGTGCAGAACCACTATTAGGGTGGGCTGTGGAGAAGGGGTGCGGCGCCGTCGTGCCACATCGGAGAGGGACCGTGGCCAAAGGCCATGGTGGTCGAAGGAGCGCGATCGACTGATCCAGACGGCGGCGACACTCCACAAGGCGAGACCCGAAGGGTCTCGTGTTTTCATCGGAAGACGGGGGGCACGGAACCCCCCCCCCCCCCACGGAGTGGCTCGTCGGGCCACGCGACCAGCCATGCCCCACAGCTCGCCGGGCCAGGCCATGTGGCCAGCCGGGCCCCACCTCCAGCCAGCTATGGCCAGCTGGTCAGGCCCCACGACCAGCCTAGCTCGGCTACACGGCGAGCTGTTCCGGGCCACACAGCCAATCGGGTCGGGCCACACCGCCAGCCAGGTCGGGCCACACGGCCAGCAGGTCGGGCCGCCAGCGGGACTGGCCGCCCTTGCGGGTCGGACTTCTATCGGGCCAGGCCAACATCGGGATGGACTGCCAATGGTCTGGGCTGCTCCATCAGACCGGGTCAGACCCACGGACCGGGTCAGACCCCTATACAGACCCGTTTAACCCGAAATCACCATTTCATCTGTATTTTGGGATTCGAGTGTCCGAAAGACGAACCGTCTACCACGACAGAAGGCTTAGAGAAGGAAAAATCTTTTGGGATGCCTCACTTGAGGTTTGGACGTAGTTGGGGTACAGTCGGGTTAGTTTGAACCTAAAAACCAACAGGGCCCATGGAACAGAAATGCCAATAACTCACAGATCGGGCGTCCGATTGACGTGTCGTCTATCGTGTTGGGTTACTTTTGATGAGACGGAACTACAAGATACATAAACTCTAGAATTCATGATAGTTTATGTATTGAAACTTGGATCGAGGAGAGGAACCTCCCATAATTTAGCATGTTGTGTGTGGGAACCATAGGGCGGGCTGCTACTGAAATTACAC
Source organism: Viscum album (assembly GCA_963277665.1). Lineage (NCBI taxonomy): Eukaryota > Viridiplantae > Streptophyta > Magnoliopsida > Santalales > Viscaceae > Viscum > Viscum album. Next base: position 2,024,981,904 of record OY728127.1, read on the forward strand.
GATCCTCCATGGGTTCGACAACGACGATACTTTACCAAGATCCCCTGTGGGTTCGACAGCGATGACTTCTATAATAAGATTCTCTGTGGGTTCGACAGTGGTGACTTCTATACCAGGATCCTCCGTGGGTTCGGCAGTGATGAATACTGTACCGGGATCCTCCGTGGGTTCGACAGCGCTGATATTGTTCCAGGATCCTATGTGGGTTCAACAGAGGAGATGATTCAGAGGCTACATCTAATCATCACAACTCCTCTTCATGAGTTGTATACCTTTGTGAGTTGAGTCTTGCCTTTCAATCATTGTCATCAAAGTAATTTAATTTACTTCCTTTGTGGACTGAGTTGTGCTTGGGCTCGAGAGTTGGAGCTGGACTGTGACTGGTAAGTTAGATATATGTATGGGAATATACCTCAGTAGGGTTGGTTGATACTTCATGATTGTATCTTTATTATTTGGTTTATCCTTAGTGGATTTTGGGAGACCTTCAGGGGTCTCAGGGTCCCTTACTGAGTATTGTTATACTCATCCCTGCACGGGCTTTGCCCGCACCTTGTTGTGTTCTGTGAAGACGACTATCAGTAGTGATCGAGGATGAGGGTGACAACGAGAGGCTGTTTGGAGCTAGAAAAGACAGGACATACCTCAGGGACGAGTTGTTCAAGATCTGTACCTACCCTTCAGGTAGGATTCCTTGGTGGACAATCCAGGAGTTGTTTTCCAATTTTACTTGTACTTGTACTTTTTGACCAGTTGGGTTTGTATACTAGGCCACTTAGTTTCAGTGCACTTTTTTCTATAATAGTACTTGTTGCTTCTAATACATGTGTTCAGACTATGTGTGTGTTACAGGTTTAAAGGCAATGCTTTCCCTTTTATCGGGGATCCGCCTTTGGTGCTAGTCTCCAGCCCCTAGCCTATGGAAGGTGAGCTTGGGGTAGTCACGACACAGGCACAAAGGACGATTCATGACATTACAGACCAATTAGCTTTAATGCAGATTTTATACTACACCTTTTTTATTTAATATCATAATTCACTCATATTTCCTGGAATATTATGTTTCACTTCCAAATATTTCACCCAATGGGTTTTTCCTAAAAATTACCAAGTTTTAATACTTATCTTTGCAACCCCACTTCTGTTTGAGATTATATGCACTCTCTTGAAACAATCATTGTTGTTGTAATCATTTTTCATTGGAAATAAATTCAATTTTCAAAAATATTGGTTTATGGATATTATTATTTCCGAAACCGTATAAATTTTTTATATTAGGTTTTTAATTTTATAGTTATTTGATTATATAGTGAAATATTGATAAATATGTATTCTTTATTCAATACAGAATATTGATTAAGAATTTTTTATTAATTATATTGATTAATAGATATAATGAATTATATTTATTTTTATTTGTGTTTGGGGCCAATACATTATATATCCCCATAATGTATCGACATGTTATCATATGAAAAATAAACATGGTGAAAACTATTCATTTTTCATTCAAAGAAATTATAAATTATCCGGTGGATAGATCTGGACAAAAATATTTTTGATTTATACTCATATAAATAATCATTCTTGAGGATTGATCTTGATTATATCTATAACTAGGAATGATCTTGATATTGAAAATGTCCAATATTATGCATTCCATCATTATTTTTATTCATTGTTATTATTTTATGGGTTAGCATATCAATGGGAATGTATTAAAATAACGTTAAAATTTATATGGAAGTATTTTATCATCATTTATTATTCCTATAATAGATTATTCATTATTAAATCATTATAGATTATGTTATAATCTACTATTACATATCATTTTTGGTCTTATTTTGTTTCCATTCACCTATGTATGAAGATGAATTCATGTAATGAGTTTCACTAATGTTGAGAATTTTATTTTTTTTATGTATTGTGTTTTTTATTTTGTAATGAATATGGGTTCCATGTATATAATATAGTTATCCAAAAATAAAAAACTAATCGGTTCATCAGTAATTTATTCCTAGTAATCATTCAAATATAAAAAAGTAACGTAATAGATCTAGAATTCTAGGGTCACGAAATTATATAAATATAAAAAAATAATACATTATTAAATTATTAATTAATGTATAAGAAAATATTTAATGGAATTCAATTAATATTGGCTTGGAATATGATATCTCATTCCAATGAGAAGAGGTAGAGTCAGTTTCCTTACAATGTTAAAATATTTATCAATGGGGATGATTTATATAGTATGAATACATTTAAAATCATAAAAATAGTTATAATAGGTGAAAAATATAATTTTATTTAGAAATAAAAAACATAAAAGTGCCCAAATTAATTATCATTAAAAAATAATCCCATTTTGAAATAGATATTGATTATTAATACCATACAACAAAAGTAATAGAAGAATTAAATGTGTACAAGAGGGTAAAAATTATATGTAAACTAAAACATAATGTAATGAAGAATTTTAATTATATATTATAATAATTGGTGTATGAATACATCATAAAAACGAAATATTGTTTTGAAATATGTAATGATTACCACATAATTAAATATATAGACACAAATAACACATAAAAAATGGTATATTTTGAATATAAATTCAACGAATGATAAAACATGAAATTGATCAATAAATCTCATAAAAATTATTAAAATAATTATAATTGTAATCCATTCCCCATACGTACACGATAATTAAGGAAACAATTGGTCACTACATATTATATATCAGTGAAGAAAAAATGACATTGAAAAACCCTAACATCTAAAATAATAATTTATGTAATAATATTGGGAAATTTTGGTTTTGATAAAAATATTTAAAACAAAAAGATTACACTTCAAATAAATAAAATAGTCATTTATAGCTATAATTAATGATACATGAATAAATGAACATCTATAATGAATTTAGTCACTCAATAGATATATGTAAAGTTAAAAACAAATATTAACTTACTTCCCTAATAAAAAATGTGATTTATACTCATGTATAAAAAATAACTATCATATTATGCAATTTTATAACAATATTAAAATAAAATTCCATTTTTTTCACTTCATTTAGGATCATTTATTATGAATATATTTGTTAGTTAAATCTTATTTCTACCATCGATTGTTAGTAAATTCATTGATTTCACACATACTTGTATATTTCATTTTACATGTGGGTTGCACGAAACAAATATCATAACTATTGTATCATTTATGTTAGTGAAATATATAACATATATTTATTCATAAATATCCTACATCATTGAACACATATTTTATGAATGTTGCGTAAAAATGGAATCTATGTAAGCTTCATGAAGACATTTTATCTATTGAAGAGGTCATTGTTTCAAAATCTAAAAAATAATAAAAAATATTTTTTAAAAATGAATATATATATTCATATTATATTATGATTATAATATTAATTAATTTCCAATTTTCATCGATGATATAGTTTTACAACATCATTAACGATGGTTGTATTATCATCTCTAGTTGGAATAAATTATAAAACTAAGGGTTAGACTAGTTAAGAAATTGTATTATATAATTATTAATGAATATTAAGGATATTAATTAGATTAATTTTATATGATGAATAAAATTATTATTTAGTATTAATAAGGTATATCAATATGATAAAAAAGGTTAGTTCTTAGTGATGGTAGTCCACTCGTACCCAAAGTTTACTGTATCATTACATAATGAATGATAGTGGAAGAGGGTAGATAATAAATTTTTCTTTGATATTCATATATACATTACATATATATCTTATTTAATCATAAAGATCATCATTAAAAACATCCAAGTTAGGTATTTATGAAAAGTATAAGACGTTGTTTGACAGAGGTGTTAGTCCACATATATGCACGATCAATTCTCTTTTGTTTTTATAGATGGATTGGTATAACTACATTAAGACTGAAATATTAATATAGAAGAAATATTAATCTAATTATATTGATTTCATTATATTTATTTTTAAAGATATTTCTGAATGAAAACATTTACATGAAAATGAACTCATTTATGGGATACTCACATTGGAACCTATAACATTATCATCAATGTCTCTATTGAAATATGGGGATTTGGATAACATCTATTGATATGATTCTTCAAAAAATAATAGATAAATATAGTATAAGAAAATGTGTCCATTGTTTTATGATGATTTTTAATGTAATTTGAAGGATTAATGAAACACCCCACAACCCAATACTAATGATTAGTGCCTTGACCAGTCGGCACTACACTACCCAAGGTATGACTCCCCCTAAATGAGATTTTATCAGTTATTAGATTATTTATTTTGTGGTATGGCTATGATTCTATAATAATATAATTGAGAAATTAAATAGAGGAAATAATTTCCACCGCATAGACAATTCATATAGGTAATCTATTAAACAATTTATTAGAATGCTACGTTAAATAAGAAATAATCATGATTTTATAAATGATATGGAAATAATATATGTTAAGAAATACATTCATAAATTGGTGTCTATCTACTAATGAATCCAAAAAAGATTAAATGAGAAGTAAGTGATAAGTTCATCCAAATAGTCCTGAGTCCAAGAAAAGTCTTAACATCATTACACTATCATGGCAACCACACTATACAATTATCAAGCACTTTTTGTTACCTAAACCAACAATACAATATAGATAATTTATCAGGTACACATCTTCCTTGGAGTCCCATGGATGGTGTGATTATACAATATTTTTAAATCATAATATACATACCTAAAATATTTATCCAATAAAAATTTCAATGTAGGAATTATATGTATATCATTTATCCAGTTTGCCAATTTAAATATTTATATAAAAACAATGCAGAACACCCATTGGTCCCTATTCTCTTCAATAACACCCAACTTCAGTATAATATAATATTATCCACAAGATAGAGTTTCAATGATCAAACTAGGCATCTTGTCTTGTCGAGTAATAATCTATACTACCATAGAAACCATATTGTCTATAATTTGAAGGAACACACATTAATCAAACATTCATAACCTCTTGAAAACACCCATAGAAAATACATTGGTTTACAAAACCATATGATTCCACTAAACCATTAAATGATAGTAAACTTCTGAATAATTCATTTACATTGTGAATCATGGATTTATTATAATCCATAACTCACACCCTTGTCATTGATCTAATACAGATCATTCTGAATTTGAGGATTTCATATCACAAAATTCATTAAGGGTATCCTAAAATAATTATCCTCATTAATCAATTCCATTTGATACATATATAAATTACCCAAATACCAACAGGTGTCTCCCCAAATCATTCATGATAATGTATCAAAGAAATGTAAATTTTCTTTCTCATGGAGTATGTATTGATACCTAATGTATCTAAGGATGTAATCACACCAGGAGATTCATCATATACCCCTATTTGAATCTATTTATTTATTTATAATTACACACAAAAAAATCCCATATGGAATAAATGGAATGTGTGTATAGAATTCATAGAATATGAATAAAAAATAAATAATGAACTGAAGCCATATAATATATACTTCATTCATTATTATCCAACTAAACAAGTAATAACATTAAAATATACCCATTTACAAAATCCCATTATTTAGGCATTAGAATCATTGTTAGATTTTTGATCTTATAACATAATTCCCCCCATCTTATATAATTTTATCATTTATATAAAATATTCCAACCACAACTTATAAATTAAAATTCTCATTTCTCGACAAAAAAGTCTAGCTCACAACCACCTATAAGACTATCAGTGATTTGGATATTCGATTTCCCCATAATAAATTCAAAAAATACTTTCATTTTAAACAATTTAAAAGTGTCATGTTCCTTGTAAACATATTAAAAGGAATTCTTTATTGTAATATTTTAAATATTACCATCTATGGGATTTTAATGGGACAATAATTCATCTTTCTCCTTGTAGTGAGTCCCAATGCAACCTCTATATATAGTCAGTCAATGACACACAAAGATACAGATTTTTCTAAGTAATGTCTATGTGGAATTTTCTATTAGTTCTCAACGTGATCCCATGAAAATATAGTGAGATAAGAGAAATGATTCCATTAAAATACTAGACATGAATATGGGTTATATAAATGAACCATAGAACTCATGTGATGCCTCTTAATTTAGATCTCAACCTAGAAACTGGCAGATAGATCTTGTACAAGGCCATTAATACACACTCAAACGATCATAGCCCTAACATAAATTCAAATAAATAATGCTAATGAATTATAATTTCATTAAAAAAATTAAAAACTTCAAAAATATTATTCATTTTAATTAACATATGAATAACATCCATTCAATCAGTAGATTTCCCCACCACTCATAAGCCAAGACTAGAAACCATATCGATGTCTCTTCAATGCCTCAAAAAGTACTTTAAGCTAAATTCATATCATCTGAATCAATGAAAACTATCTATGAAAAACAATTTAACATTGAAAAACAAAATACTCATATGGATAAATACCACTAATGGAATGATGAGAGATGAATTGTATGAGTTGTATTAGGATTTCATTAATCTAGGATATAAAGAATTGTAATCATTTAAAGAATATTCAACAAAAATTTGGTGGAATAATTTATGAAATTCATATATTGTAGCGACCCAATCTTGACATACATTTAAATTACATTACATTTTCGGAATACTTAATACATAACAGAAACAAACACACAAGGACCATAATAGTTTAGTGCCTTTGGATACTCGGAAAAATAATCTTCTAATCATGGTGAAAGATCTTAAAAATCTCCCACAAATATCTTCCCCTTTTGGTTTCTTAACTAAAACCTTTCTTTATATCCTGGAGAAAATAAAACATAAAAAGGGTGAGCTCAAATGCTCAGTAAGGGTAAACATAGGGAACATAAAACAAGCCATAAACATTTGAATGCAAAAACTTGAACATAAAATATAAACATCAAAATCATGAGCAAAGACACAAATCATGGAAGTACGTAAGGCATATATCATAAAGGAACATCAATCATAATAAAATATCATGGGAATAAATCATTCAATTTTGGAAACCATTAAGCACATGATATGATTTCTATAGTAGCCAAGGCATTGCTGCCAAGACCATCTTAGTGGACAAAGTCCCTTATGGAATCGAGTTCACTCCTCGTTCTAGTCTTGTATCACTAAACCAGATTAACTTACCATTCTATCCATGTCTATCTCATGAGATATAAATCTTTACCCAATTCATTGGAGAGAGATATAGGTCCCACCCATCTCATAATGAAATCATTCTTACTTGTGCCATAAAATAAACATAAATCATTCATCATAACCCAAAGAATAAAATAGGTTTCATAAAAATAAACCCATCATAAAATAATACATATAAAACAAATTGATATAATTTCATCATAAGAAGAATCAAAACATAATCATACTGAATAATTCCATCTTATATGGAAAATAGTTTTGACAAAACACTTGAAATGAATTCTTGAGGAAAATATCTTTTCTTCTTCAAAATAATTTTATTTTCCGAAAATGCCATTCAATTTTAATAGAAAATAATTTAATTGAAAATAATAATGAAATATTATATAGTAAGATTCATGAAAATTAGGCTTTATGAAACCGTAAAAGGAAATTCATTTCGTATAAGTTAAAAAAACATCCTTCATGTACTTTTTCCAAAAAAGTCAAAAAGTCCCTCATTTGGTAAACAAAAGAAAGATTCATTCCATAACACAATGTAAAATTCAATGTGGGGTCAAAATGACTTTAAAAATACATGGAAGAATATTAAAAACATTATGAAAACATTTATATGGACATGGATGAAAAATATAAACCTAGTAAATACTTATATATAAGAATTCTCAGATAAAAATGAGATTGAAAAATTATCCCTTACCTTAGGTCCGATATTCTTAGTAGGTATACAAACCTCCAATATAATGATTTAAATAATGTAATTTACTTATTAAAGAATCATATTCATTGATATGATATCATATATGGTTCACTTATGACTTTATATTACCCGTTCTTTTGTAAATTCCATGTTAAAGCAGCGTTTTGGGTAAAATCGTTTTATTTATCGTACGTGTTTGGAATTGTTGTTATTGATATTATTATTACTTATATAATTTTATAATTAATTCAAGGATGTAAATAATGATTTATATATCATATATATTTAGTATATATATATAATAGATAGATGAATGAAATGAAATACACTATTCATGGAGACGGTAGGCCGTACGTACGCATGAACATTGTTTTCCTTTCCTTATTGACTTGAATAGAAGTAAGTATATGAAATATATATATACATAAATACAATAGCATAATTATGTCTTATATTTCATTATTATTCATTATATATACTTTATAATAATTCTTGAATGGTTAACAGGAGAATTAATCTCATTGCATCGTGGAGACGGTAATCCGTACATACACATGAGTGATGAAATCGTTTCCATAATTATTGAATGGAATTGGAGGGGATGATATAATATATCAAAATCGGTATGATTTTATAATATCAATATATAGTTATTATTTACACCATTATACCCATCCAAGTAAGTTGGTGGTGGAAAAACAGATTACACCACGACATAGAGACGATATTCGGTACGTACGCACGCGCGGTGATTTCATTTTCCGTAGGATGGATAGAAAATGATATGGGGTTGTTTAATATATATAATAACATTTAAGTATATTATTTATACTTATGTTATTAATTTATAATGAAACAACTAAAGAAGAAGAAGTTGGAGAAGAAAGAATCTTGAAAGAATCGGTAGAAGAGATTACCACTTCTTCGAAAGACCTCTTTTAATCTCCCTCTTAAGGCACTATAGTTGTTCTTTTGAGGATACCAAAACCCCTATAATGTTTATAATGAAGTTGAGAAGGTAAATGGGAAGGGTGTGGCCGACCTTGAAGGCTCAAAATTGTGTAAAGAGAAGAGGGAGGAGGTTCCCTTTTATAAGGGAGGAGAGGGGCACCTTAGGAAAAGCATAAAATATTATTTTATAATGAAGTCTTATTCGGTTTATAATAGGTCAAAATTGATTTATTTTTAAGATAAAGTGGGTATGGGTCGAAATAATCTAAAACAATAGGTTTTATACAAGTTTATGTTACTATTTTAACCTTATCATTTATGTTTAACTCTAAGTTAAATAATTTAACCTTTACCGTGTCTTCTTTTTTTCTTACACTATATGGTTAATAAAATCATTATAACAAGAAAAACGAACCCTAAGTGGTTCATTATTAAATATATAACCTTATATAAGTCCTTTGGGCAAAAATTATATTTTTAGGAATAGAATATCAATTAATAATATAATATTTGTTTTAAAAACTATTTTATGTCAATTTTGACACTATTTGGTAATTGATTTTTGTGAAAATAATAACAGCATGATTAGTTAGAAAAATGTTAATTAAATCAATAATAACATGTCATATTAACCTATAAAATTAGTTTAATTCATAAAATGTCTCAAATTACATTTATTTGGGTATTTATAACATCAATTATGTTAATATTTCTTTAATAAAGTAATTACTACATCATCATTGTGTCATAAATAAATTAAATTATTTAATGTATAAAAATTATAAATAAAATACCATTATGTAGGAAATATCTTTAGCTTTCTAATTAATATTTATAGTCGAATTTATCTTATGTATAACCCTATATTAAAAATGTTTTAGTTATTAAACATTGATTTTATCTCTTTTAACTCTTCTTTGAATTAAATAATAATAAATGTCCTAATCTAATCCAATTGGACCGAAATGACAAGATTATATTAATAAGGTTGTTTTTGGTAGAATTAGACTTATCCAATAGAATTAGGACATGTTTTAGGGTAATAATAAAATCATTTTTACCCTTAATTAACCTATTTACTTTTAGCCGTGGTAAATAAAAGTAAAAAGTTTCTATTTACCAAAAATTATTTTTATCTTATTGAACAACATTTTATTCCTTGATATTAACCGCGTCTCTTAGATTTTAAAAATTCCACTCACAGAAGTGATAAAATTAAGATTTATATAAATTTTCAAATGCTCCTAGGAGGTGGGTAAAAGACGGTAAAAATTCAATAAACTTTTTATATATTTAAAACTATTATAAAATGACCCCAATTAATTAAATTGAACTTATATATGTATTATGTATCAATTTTTACATAAAATAATTTTAAATAAAAAATGTAATTATTTAAATAAAACGTCGGTTTTTAAATAGTAACCTAGTGTTTTCACTATTCATCAAAAATTGATAGTTTTTAGAAAAATACCAAAAATTCACCCTAGGCTAATTTCGATATTCTGAATCCAAAAATGAAGTCCATTTTGAAAGATTAAATTTATAAAATTTCAAAAAGTGGGTATTACTATTCATAACGGCTAGTTTAAATAATATTTTAATAACATATCTTTGTTTAGTGAAACTTGGTATTGCGTACAACACACACTATCGTGGAAGGTCGCGATTGTGCGTAATGCAAGCCAAGTCAGGGTTGCGTGTAGTGAAAGATTCCTTTTTTTTGCATATAATAGAATCCAACCATATTTCATTTATACATTGAATATATAAATATATATATACACTCAATGTTGCGTAGAATAACTTCTATCAAACGAACTTGAAATTGTGTGTAACACGATCCAAGATTAGTGTTGCGTATACTGCAATCTAATATGGTGTTCTGTATAGCGCAATATTTTCTTGGTGTAGCGTAAAACCTAAGATATGAAAGAAATTAAAAAGAATATATATTATAAAATCTTGGGGTGTTATATTCTACCCCCCTTAAAATTAATTATGCCCTCAAAATTCATTGGGGTTATAAATCGTTTACTACTTGAAAATTTCTTTCATAGAAAACCAAATCGTAAAAAGGAATAGTAAAACTTAATTTAAAAAAACTAATGTATGAAACGTAATGCTTACCCAAATTAACTTATCCCTGGGTTTCCACATAGGAGAAAATAGGTGAAAATATCGATATGGAAGAGATATATAATCATCAATTTCCGATGGAGAGTGGTAGAGAACACAACTATGAAAAATCCAACAATCACAAATCCATAAATTTGTGATGATCTAAGGTACCATCTGTTTCATCAGATATGAGAGTACTAGGACAACAGTTTTGGTTTTCAAGATCATTTCCCTAACGTTGATAAACATTTACAAAAGGAGAAATACTTACTTTATTTCAGTGTAATATCATATTTGGTCATTCCCTAAACAATTTCCACTTCATCTCTATTTAAAGAAATGAAGTTGAATTCGCCATTCATAAAGTGTTAGAAGATCATGCAATAGAATGATAGGTCTCAAACATAAGGTTAGAAAAAGTTATATACATAAGTCCACATTATGGTGAGATTAACCGTATATGATTCCAAAAATGGACTTACACTTCTACTATCATAATACTTAATAAAATAAAACTAGTTTATACTAACCGGGGACTTCCTGTAGGCCAGTGGTAGGCGATAAAGGCCTGTCTCACACGGTTGTGGGTTCAATTTCCACAGCCTTGCCCGACACGATGGGTTGTCACCCGTCCTGCAGGTTGTCCTTTTTCTAGAACTACACTATTATAACAATACAGAAATAATATCAAAAAAAATTATATCCTTAAAAAATACTATCTAATGTCCAACATAATCAATTCCAATCTTTAGGATTATCCAAAATACATATGTCCAATATCTTAGTATAAATAAAATGATTACATGAAAACCACAATGGACCAATACATATTTCAATCACTTTTTCATTGTTACCGGTACCATATTCTTATAGAAAACCACAATGGACCAATACATAGATATTTCAATATACTATAAAAGTACCTCAAAAAAATTATTATTGAATTCCAATACATAATCCCTTGAATCCATCCTCTTCAATGACTGGCATAGAATAGGTCCTTCCTCGATTTATAATTAACATCTTTGGTCAGGGCATTGAGTTGGATAATGCCCATGTTCTCCACAGATAACACATTGGACTCCATAACCGTTTGTCACTCTATGACCCTTTTTCCACCTAGATAACATCTTCCCCTCCATTTGAGGTATTTCTCAAGGTTCTTCTTTCCTTCTTTAGAAATATCAATCTTCCTTTCTCTATGCTCGTCACCACACAAATATGCATAAAATTCCATCTTCCTCTTATTTGATGAATTAGGAATACCACTAAAGTTCACCTTGTTAATCATAGATCATGATGTCTAATTCAACATAATCATAATATCTTCCTCTCTAGGCATTACACAATTTCGCTGCTCAGAGACACCATTTTGTCCTTTAGATTCAATGTTAACCCAATTCCTTCTGGTTCCCTCCATTAACTAAAACCAGAAACCATTGTGTAAGAAACAATTAAAATAATGAGAAAGCGCATAATCATAAAAAGTCTCTTATAGTATGAATAAAATATGACACCTTCTTTAACCTATGGAAAGTTAGGTTCACCCTAGGTTATTCATGGTCATCAACATAATTTTAGGACTGTAACCTATAGTTATACTAAACCCTAGGGACATCCCTAGACATACCTGAGAAATATCTCTAGGGATCTCATTAATGTTCTCACATCCTAGTTTCCAAAGGTTGACTAAACCTCCCTCTGATACCAACTGTAGTGACCCAAGCTTGAAGTATATGGACATTACATTACTTTTGCAGAATACTTAATACATAACAATAACAAACACCCAAGGACCGTAATAGTTTAGTGTCTTTGGAAACTCGGAAAAATAATATTCTAATCATGGTGAATGATCTTCAACATCTCCCATAAAGATCTTCCCCTTTTATTTTCTTAATTAAAACATTTCTTTATTTCCTGGGGAAAAGAAAACATAAAAAGGGTGAGCTCAAAATCTCATTAAGGGTAAACATAGGGAACATAAAACAATCCATAAATATTTGAATGCAAAAACATGAACATAAAATCTAAACATCAAAATCATGAGCAAAGACATAAATCTTGGAAGTATGTAAGGAATATATCATAAAGGAACATCAATCATCATAAAATAGCATGAGAATAAAACATGTAATTGTGGAAACAATTAAGAACCTGATATGACTTCCATAGTAGCCAAGGCATTGCTGCCAAGGCATTGCTGCCAAGACCATCTTAGTGGACAAAGTTCCTTATGGAATCGAGTTCACTCCTCATTCCAGTCCTATATCACTAAAAAGGATTAACTTACCATTCCATAAATGTATATCTCATGAGATGTAAATATTTACCCAATACATTGGAGGGTGATATAGGTCCCACCAATCTCATAATGAAATCATTCTTAATTGTGCCACAAAATAAACACAAATCATTAATCATAAACTAAATAATAAATTTGGTTTCATAAACATCATCCCATCATAAAATAATCTATATAAAACAAATGGATATCATTTCGTTATAATAATAATCAAACCATAATCATAATAAATAATTCCATCTTATATGGAAAATAGTTTTGACAAAACACTTGAAATGAATTCTTGAGGAAAATATCCATTCTTCTTCAAAATCATTTTCCTTTCACAAAATGCCATTCAATTTTAATAGAAAACGATTTTGTTGAAAATAATAATGAAATATTATAGAGTAATCTTCATGAAAATTATCCATTATGAAACTGTAAAAATCCATTCATGTCATATAAGTTAAAAAAACATTCTTCTCGTACTATTGCCAGAAAAATCAAAAAGTTCTACATTTGGTAAACAAATGAATGATTCCTCCCATAATAAAATGTAAACATCAAAGAGGGGTAAAAATGACTTAAAAAATACATTTAATAATATTAAAAACTTTATTATTACATTTATATGGACATGGATGAAAAATATAACCCCAGTAAATACTTACGTATAAGCATTCTCAGATAAAAATGTGATTGCAAAATTATACCTTACCTTAGGTCCGATATGATTCATACATATCCAAAACTCCTCTATAATTATATAAATAATGTCATTTACTTATTAATGAATCATATTAATTGGTATGATATCATATATGGTTCACTTATGACTTTATATTACCCGTTCTTTTGTAAATTCCATGTTAAAGCAGTGTTTTGGGTAAAATCGTTTCATTTATCATATGTGTTTGGAATTATTGTTATTTATATTATTATTACTTATATAATGATTTACTTACTTCCAAGATTTAAATAATGATTTATATATCATAAATATTCATTATATATATATATAATAGATAGATGAAAGAAATGAAATACACCGTTCATGGAGACGGTAGGTCGTACGTACGCATGAATGTTCTTTTCATTTCCTTATTGACTTGAATGGAAGTAAGTAGATGAAATATATATATATATATATACATAAATACAGTAGAATAAATATGTCACATATTTCATTATTTTTCATTATATATACTTTATAATCATTTTTGAATAGTTAACATGGAGAATGAATCACATCCCATCGTGGAGACGGTAATCCGTACGTACGCACGAGCGATGATATCATTCCCATACATATTGAATGGAATTGGAGTAGATGATATAATATCTCAGAATCTTTATGATTTTATAATAACCATATATAGTTATTTTTTACACCATTATACCCATCCCTGTAATGTGGTGGTGGAAAAACAGATTACACCACGGCGTGGAGATGGTATTCCGTACGTACGCATGCGCGGTGATTTCATTTTCCTTAGGATGGATAGAAGGTGAAATGGGGTTGTTTAATATTTATAATAACATATAAGTATATTATTGATACTGATGTTATTAATTTATAATTAAACAAAAAAATAAGAGGAAGTTGAAGAAGAAATAAACTTGAAAGAATCGGAAGAAGAGATTACCTCTTCTTCGACAGACCTCTTTTAAGCTTCCTTTTAAGGCACTAGAGTTGGTATTTTGAGGATACCATAACCTATATAATGTTTTTAAGGAAGTTGATAATGGAAATGGGCTGGGTTTTTCCGAGCTTTAAGGCTCAAAATTGTGTAAGGAGAAGAGGGAGGAGGTGCCCTTTTATAAGGGAGGAGAGGGGCACCTTAGGAAAAACATAAAATATTATTTTATAATAAAGTCTTATTCGGTTTATAATAGTTCCAAATTTATTTATTTTGAAGCTAAAGTGGGTATGGGTCGAAATAATCTCACGAAATAGGGTTTATAAAAGTTTAGGTTACTATTTTAACCTTATCATTTAGATTTTACTCAAAGTTAAATAATTTAACCATTACCGTGTCTTATTGTTTTCTTACACTATATGGTTAATAAATATACTATAACAAGACAAAAAACCCCAAGTGGTTAATTATTAATATATATAACCTTATCTAAGTCATTTGGGCAAAACTTATATTTTTAGGAATTTAATATCAATTAATAATATAATATCTTTTTTTAAAACAATTTTGTGTCAATTTTGACACTATTTGGTAATTGATTTTTGTGAAAATCATAAAATAATAATTAGTTATTTTTTTTAATTTAATAAATAATATAATGTCATAATAACCTATAAAATTAGTGGAATTCATAAAATGTCTCAAATTACATTTATTTGGGTATTTACAACATCAATTATGTTAATATTTCATTAATATGGTAATTGATGTATCACCATTGTGTCATAAATTAATTAACTTATTTAGTGTATAAAAATTACTAATAAAATACAATTATGTTGGAAATAGTTTTATCTTTCTAATGAATATTTATAGTCTAATTTATCTCATGTATAACCCTATATTAAAAATGTTTTAGTTATTAAACTTTGATTATATCTCTTTTAACTCTTCTTTGAATTAAATAATAATAAATGTCCTAATCATATCCAATTAGACCTAAATGACAATATTATATTCCTAAGGTTGTTTTTGGTCGAATTATACTTATCAAATATAATTAGGAAATGTTTTAGGGTAATAATAATATCATTTTTACCCTTAATTACCTTATTTACTTTTAACCGTGGTAAATAAAAGTAAAACGTTACTATTCACCAAAAATTATTTTTATCTTATTGAAAGAAATTTTACTCATTGATATTAACCATGTCTCTTGTATTTTCAAAATTACACTCACAGAAGTGATAAAATTATGATTTATGTAAATTTTCAAATGCTCCTAGGAGGTGGGTAAAAGACAATAAAATTTCAATAAAATTTTTATATATCTAAAACTATTATAAAATGACTCCAATGAATTAAATTGAACTTGTATAAACATTATGTATCAATTTTTACATAAAATAATTTTAAATAAAATAAGTAATTATTTAAATAAAAATTCGGTTTTTAAATAGTAACCTAGTGTTTTCACTATTCATCAAAAATTGAAAGTTTTCCGAAAAATACCAAAAATTCACCCTAGGCTAATTTTGATATTCTGAATCCAAAAATGAAGTTCATTTTGAGTGATAAAATTTAGAAAATTTCAAAAAGTGGGTATTAGTATTCATATTGGCTAGTTTATATAATATTTTAAAAACTAATCTTTGTTTAGGGAAACTCGGTATTACATACAACACACACTATCGTGGAAGGTCACGATTGTGCATAATGCAAGCCAAGTCAGGGTTGCGTGTAGTGGAATATTCCTTTGTTGTTTCATATAATACAATCCAACCATATTTCATTTATACATTGAATATATATATATACACAAACTCAAAATTGCATAGAATAACATCTATCAAACGAACCTGAAATTGTGTGTAACACGATCCATGATTGGTGTTGCGTATACTGCAAGCTAATACAGTGTTGTGTATAGCGCAAGATATTCTTGGTGTAGCGTACAACAAATGATATGAAAGAAATTAAAAAAAATATATCTTATAAAATCTCAGGGTGTTACATATATAGTGCAACCAGAAAATTAGATAAGAAAGTAGTGGATATGAATTGTGAAATAAAATTACCTTTAATAAATAAACAACATTGATAAAAGGATGATGAAAATCCATATTAGGGAAATGAAAAATGGTAATTATGTAGAAACAATTACCCATATCACCATTTAGAGAGTGGTTCATTAGTATTATAATATATCCTAACTCTTCATTTGGTATATTCAACTTCTACAATCCATATTATTCCCCTAAAACGTCATCTAAAAACACCTTTTGAATTTTTGAGCCTTTAAAACACTCTTCTAAACAAAAATAGGTAAAATAACCAATGATTTGTTCAAAACTAAACCTCATTTTATGGACTATTAGAGAACTGGGATTTACAAACACTCCACCATAAAATTTCTCATTCTAGAAAAGTCCAATTGGTCATCAAATTATATCCATAAAAAAATATGGTTCATTAATTATAACTCAATGTCTTGATGAAAATTTTGAATTCCTATTTTACACATATTCTGAAGCTTTAAACATTACAAACATAAAAAACTGAACTAAATACAAAAAGTTATCATATTATCAAATAAAAAATAAAATGGTCTCTTATACCCATCTACACCGAGACACCTGAGGTGTCCTCATCCAATTTCTCAAATTAATCATTATTCTCTGAACTATTATAATTTATTAAAATAGGAAAATGATATTCCACGAGACAATCCATGATTGGAATTTACTATAAAATAAAATCTCATTATTTAAATTATATCATGTAAAATGTTTCAAAATTCATTGTTCCCACTATTCATAAAAACACTTGTCATAGGTAGGAAAAACACTGTGTTCATAATTCCAAACAAAAATGGACAGGTTTAAAAAAATTATTTTTGAATTCCCTGCATACAATCAATTATTTCAAAGTAATGAATATTTCATGGACACAATTATCATTTCCTAAGAAAATATACATATATGGATATGGTTTTCCTATAACAAACCTCTTGCGAGAGCAGAAGGTAAACCTTCTCTAATGAAACTATCTCAAAACCACTTTATATCAGCCATCGTCCCTCCCATTAAGACACAAAAACATGATTCATAAAATCCAAAAATAATGTAATGACCATCATAACATGAAAATCAAGAATGAACTCAACATTTTCTATAAATACACATATTTTAAATAACAAAAGACTTAGGAAACCATTACACTATACAAAGAGAATCGATGTATCGTAGTCCTGATTACATCATGGATTACTAAATTCTTTCTCCATTAAAACTAAATCATTCACACTTTTTCAACATAGTAAATGGAATCTATATAAAAAATTATATAAAAATCATAAAAAATTTGATCCATATGTGAACTTACATTCTAATATCACTTCTACAATCCATGACCTATCTCAGGACATCCTCAATTTGATGTTGATAGAACCATAAATTCATGTCCATGCACCATGGTCAATTCATTATCTTATATCACATGGAACAATTAGATGTGACCATAATTATCACACCTTAGTGACATAACAAAAAAAACAACCACAAACACTTATATTAACATGAATGTTATTCAACAAAATTAGATTGAAATTACACTCATTATGGGTCACACAACTAATTATTTAATGGTGAACTCTCGAACAAATGAACTTAGTTATAACACCCATCTAATATGGATCCAAAAACTTCCAACTTCAATAAAAAAATTCACTCCTCCGGATCGATGGAATATCATAGTGTCGGTCCCTTTGAGTATTCCATAGCCAGGTCAACGATGCCACCAAACATAAACCTATCCAAAACCCCATACCCTATATTAGGAACATCAAAATTATTAACTAATTTCATTTTTCACAATTATATAAATATTCTCCTAGAATATACCTTGATCCAAATCATACACGCATGTCTATTTTCTAATTTTATTACTTTAGGGCTATACTCTTTTATGATCAAAACCATGATGTCGATGATACAGTGAATCCCAAATATGTAAATGACTCTATGATCTCACTAATTATAAAAGAATGCATGTCCCTAAAAACCCAATAACAAAGACAAAAATAAATATCCTATAAGACACATTTCATAAAAAAACATAACAGTACATTTAAACCATCTTTCCTCTCATGCATGGAAATCCCATAAAAAAGACATCATGTGAAACATTCTTAAACTCTAGCACCTTATCTAACCAAAACCATTCATCATTCCCCAAAAATTTGATCACTATTAAATAAAAAATTAATAATTCTTTTACTTTTTCACATTAATGGTAAATTTACATCATATTTCAATTTTTCCATTCACATGAAAATCCCTTCCCCCAAAAACCATTTGGACTATAAAATTTCAACCACTTTGAGAGATTTCAATTTTTATAAGGACATTTAGTTTTATATTCCTTTCACTAGGACTCTATTAAGGGTATTATAATTCATACAGTCATTAAATCACATCCACCATAAAATAAATAGTTATACTCCATTTGTATTATCATCCATAAGGATTGTAATATTCTTAAAATAACACATCCCTGAGAACCTCTTACACTTGAGATCTATGAAAATAATATGACCTCAACTAGATGCCTATATGAGTAATAGTAATGATACTAAATAATAAATTTATTTAAACCAACACAATTGAAATGAAAAGGTCCATAAGTTTGAACAATCCTTCCCCTCATAAAACATAAAATATGGTAAGAAGAACTACCACCCAATTACTTTATTACACAATTACAGTTGAATCTATCATTCAAAACCCACAAAAATATTATCACCTATCATATAAGGATGACATAAGATGAAAAATTTACCTTTCTAGAAAATACTAAAATAAATCAATGTCATTTTTGACCCCTCTCACACGCCAACCTCATCATTCATTATTAACAAAAATTTAATCCTTAGTTCTCAATTTATAAGATCACTAGGATTATAAAGACATAAAAAAATACATACATAATTTATAAATACCAAGATGAAAATCAACTTGTATCAAGGTCCTACAAAATCTAACCTTCTAAAAAACAACCCTATTTTATCAACCATTGGTATAGATCTAACCCATACAACATGTTGCCCA
Organism: Viscum album; assembly: GCA_963277665.1. Lineage (NCBI taxonomy): Eukaryota > Viridiplantae > Streptophyta > Magnoliopsida > Santalales > Viscaceae > Viscum > Viscum album. Next base: position 2,025,001,965 of record OY728127.1, read on the forward strand.
GTCTCTAATATAAGACTAGTCCATTATCAACTCCCAGAGTATGTGGGGCCATAGGGTCAATTTGATCAAAATTTGATTTAAACTGTTTTTAATACCATATATTTGTATTTGGTAGGATAGGTATCGTATAATGTTATTAAATATTTATTTTATAAATGAAATTTAAAACTTTTGTGTGGTTTGACATGAGAAAAAGTTGTAGAGACCAGTGACCATTTAAAGTTTGAATCTATGTTATGTAGTTGGTTCCTAAAGCCCAAAATTTTTGAATGATGATATGGATAAATAAGATATATGATATCCAAAATATTTATTTTGTATGGGTATATAAATTTTCTTATTAAATAAGTACAACATGTTATACGAGTTATGTTATTTTAGATTGATATATGCCTTTGTAATTTTTTAAAGAATAATGTGTCTGGAAGTTATGTTTTCAATACTATATATTTTGGATGGTGTATTATTTTTCAAATTCCTATCAATTGTAATTTCCCTATTTTGAATAATATAAGGTTAATTTGTGAGGAAAATGAATTATACACTTAGAGATAACATTGTGTGGAAAATTTATTTTTTAGAAACCAAAGAACTAGAGGCACTCAAAGATGCGTTGTTTTATGAATCTTATAAACAATGGGGATAATAGTGTAAGTGGATTAAAAAAATTGATATTTTTTTAGATCTAATACATAGTTATTGAGAATATGTGTACCCATATATTAGGCATAGTTAAGGGAATATTAATATTTATGATGTTCACAAAATGAAATATTCCCTCTTTACTGGATATTCTATAGGCCATATGGTTTTCAAGGGTAGTGATTGTTAGGATCATGGAACAAGAGATAAAAAGTGTTAATTTATAATTTAATTAATATTTTAAAGTATCCCTTTATTTACCTCATAATGAATTTATATTTTGCTGGTTCATGTGAATGGTTTTGGATCATTGAGGAGCTCTTGTTTCAGAATGATTTAGGGGGAATCATTATCAGATGACGATATAATCAGGGAGAGGAATGTCCAATAATTTATATTCATGGGACTATTATTTATGAAAAAAGTATTTTTTGATCCTACATTGAGCCTTCATGATAGGGATTATTGTGGTCTTGCAACCGTTGGACATCACTGAGATCACATAGTGAACCCCAAGTTTCAGATTTTGTATACCATTTGGATTGCTTTTTGGTTGGTTAAATAGGGTATTCCTGATTGAATAAATAATAATTTAGTATTCGATGTTGGCAAGGGATAAATGTTGAATCAAGTAGAGGATTATGGGTGTGATTTTGAAGTGAAATGGTAAAAAAATATGATGTTCCTATTGTATGTGATAAATATATTGATTAGTCAATGTTTTCTTACATGAAATTGAACCCTCCCATGACATAAAGAATTTTGAGACCATTGATCTAGAGGACATAAATGGTGATTATTTATGTTATATTTTCTCAATGATATTTTGGAGTGTAGATAAATGTGAGGTCATATAGTGGAGAGTTCTTAATTGGATGTCTAAAAGTGATACCCTTAGGGGATAATATCTAGAAAAAATTATTATAGATTAAAATATTATTATGATAGAAGTTTGTTTTAAGTATTGATTTTTTATTTCACTCTAGTATCATAAATATGTTTAAATATGATATTATCAAGTGTAAATGGAAAAAGGATTTTCCACGGTGATCATCCATGAGTGTGAGATTCTATTTAGGTTGGACATTGGGTTTAGTGAGATTATTCGTGGATGGTTGTAGCATTAATGGAATGTAGTTGTACTGATGGATCAAGGATTCTATGATTTTTAATTAATTTCAAGTCTAGAATCAGTGGGTGGGGTTGAAAAATTATTTTTTATTTGAGTTAGTATTGAGATGAAATTTGGTGAAATGAACATGAGTTAGGTTGACAATAAGTCAGTACTTATTTTTTATGACTATTTTTATCAATGATTATTAAGGTTTTAAAAAATGAAATTGATAGAAAATGTTGAATTCATGATTTGTGTACTGGTTGGGATAGTTTCGAGGTGTCTTGAGGATAAAAGAAATTGTGTTCAAGTAGTTTAATAGGTTGGTGGTTTCTTAGGTCAAGTATTTTTTAGGTAGTTCCATTAGAGATGGCTCACAAAGTGCTCTTATATGTTTTGGGATGTATCCTAGTTGTAGATATGTATACATATTCATTAATATGTGATCTTGGTGTTTTAAAATCTATTTTCACTTATGGGGAACAGTTTTAATGATGGAGAAAAGGGATTGTTGGAACATAACCATTTTGGTTTGGAATCCGAATGATAGACTTATACCAGCCTATATATTAATTTTTTAGGGATGTGAGTCATGGTGGAACTTGATCCATATTATGAGAAATCATTAAAATGAAGAAATCATGTTACTATAGGATACATTTATGGTGGAAAGTCTCATGGATCCGAATTAGAAGATTTTAGTTAATTGGTATAGTAGAGAGAACCTTAAGTATGTTAGTAAATCCTCATGTATCTCATGGTGGAAGAAAATAGGAAAACCATAATATCATTTTTTAGTAATATTTTCAAGGGGTGGATTCAATTTGGTGCTTTGAGATCATGATATTACGTGTTGTACTCTAGAATAACCTAAAAATGAAAAATTTGAATTCCGCCATTGTTTTATCATTACTGACTGATGTACATAGATAGATCCAATTGGATAGAAATTTGGTCATCTTGAGGATGATAACTATTTCTATGGGGTGTTTGAAAAGCATTGTACATGAACTGGTCAAAAGGGGGTTTTAAATTTGAAAATTTGTTTGAAATTTTGAACTGATGAGAATTTTGTTTTATGAATCAAGGATTGAGTAGTGTTATGAAAGTTATAACATACAAAATCTATGTTCATGAATGATTTTGATTGTTTTAAAGCTGTCATGTTTATATTGATTACACCAAAGGATTATTTGTTTATAGAACGTGTAGAGAAACACCAGTGGTCATATAGTGAAACACCACCAATTTGAATGTGATAGGGAACAAATCCATGTATGCTTCTATGTATCACCATTTAGTCAGGGGTCATAAAAGAGTATGTTAAAAACCTGAATCATCTAATGGGGAATTTTTTTCTACTAAAAACATTTGAAACTTGAGAACCCATTCCAAAAAATAATTTGGTGGTTTCTGAAACCTGATGGATCACTTCCAGACATCTCTATATAAAATTTACCACACTATAGTTTAAACACTCAAATGTTTTGTTAAATTTAATACCATTATTGATATATTGGGGAACTATGCATTAAAATCACCTCACCATAAAACTTATCATTATTGAGAAGCATTTATTGTCATTGAATTGTATCATTCGATATACATTGGTCACAATTTATATATCAATGACCTCATTCAAATTTTTGACACTCAACATTCTTTAAGATTCTAAATCTAAATATAATGTTCTTAAATCACTGAAGTAAATCCAATTATTGATTTTTTTTCAAAATAAAATAGACATTGTCCACATATTCTCATATACCATAAGGCATAAAAGGTTTCCTAGTCATGATGTTCAACTGACTATTGGTTCTCCACACCATAAGAATAATCTAAAAGAGGCCAATTCCAATGAATGAGAATATTCCCCATTCAAATTTCCTACAAGAAATTGATCCCATCATTTTGATGTTATATTAAAAATTGGATATAAATACATCATTAACATCATTCATGAATATGTTAATCATTGGCTTATAAATATTTACTTTCCACATAAACAAAATGGATGTCTACATGCAATCAAATTGAAAATACCCAATACACGAACAATTCCTTAGCAGTCTAGAATTATTATTGACATCCTTGAACTTATAGTAAATGATGTTCCATATATGGATACATCACAAGAACATACAATATAAAATAATATCACGAGATGAAACTTCTTTGGATGAACTAGCTCAAAAGAAAACTTGACCCATGCCACATCCCCACAAAAAAAAATTCTAAGCATGATTCCTAAAATACTAATGGAACCTTGTTTCCATGCAAATATACCCACTAATCCTATAAGCAACATTTTATGTAAATTTTTTTATATAAAACCTCTACATATCCTGACTATCTTCATTCAATACAATGATCATATACATTTTATAGACCTAACTCCCACTCAAATCATCTGATTCCATCTCAAATATGACACAAATAAACACACTATGGTCAACTATTCTATTGGAAGATATATATATATATATAAATATATATAATATTTTCTATTAAAATCAATTAAAAATTTATCCATAACTACCCCAACATTCTATAGCCACATTGACCATACCAAACCTGTTAAAATGTATCCATTGTCCAACCAACAAATATTGTTACAGTAACAGACAAGATCCATTATCCATCATTCATCCATTAATAAATGAAATGACTAGATGTGACCATCTTACTCAAACATGAGTGATAGAATAAAATATCAACCACCACCAACTCTACAATAAATAATAATTTTATCCAATAAAATTAGTAAAAAATTCTACTCATTAAGCATCACACATTTATCCAGCCAACGGTGGACTCCCCACCACACAAACTGACATATACCACCCCTTGAAAATTGATTCAATAATATCTAAAATAAAAAAAATGTATTTTTCCTCATGATACATGGTTTCCCATCATATAATTCTAATGGAATGTGCCGTGGTTTAGTCTATGATTCCACCATATTTATTATCCTCTACGGATTTATCCCCTACCAGAGGAGCCTCACAATTATTAACCAAATCCCTAGTCAATGACTCTTACAAGACTCTCCTTGAATAATATATATATCCCTAGCATACAGAGATGAATATATCCATTTTTAGTGTCTTAAGAATACACTATATTACCAAATATATAACAATATACTTGTTAGAGATCTTCAGCAATGCGATCATGTCTCCAAGATCTCAATTATTCTTAATGGTGTCATGACCCCATCAAAACCTATCATGAGTACATGACTCAAGATCTACCATTACATGACTCATAAAAGATGGTAAATACATATAAAACATTCTCTATTCTTCTTGTTTATTCCAATACTGTCAAACAATGTTTCCCCCCAAAAAGTCTAATACCATACTACCTTAATGAGAAAAATCCATTCACCTGACACCTAAAATCCACAAATCCATTTAAGGATAAATTTTTATTTATTTAAAATATCTCAAAACTCCTAAAGACACATTCTATATAGATAGGTCAATTCACCAAACCACCCCAATAATTGAAAACACTATGGGATATTAAATTATCATCACTCTAGGTGATTTTCATATCATAAACACCCTGGATTTTTTTAAATTCCATTCACCCATCCCCTCTTAAGGGAGTTCTTATTTACAAGAATCTTACAGTTGATCCCAACAATTTCCACATGTTATAATTCACATGACCTTTAATCTGCATGTATTAAAATATTCCAAAAAAAACATATCAATGATCCCTACGTGAACATTTGTTTCTAACAAATATCTGATACACACCATTCTAGATTAAATTGTAAAATCAAGGATCCTCATCAATCAGAAAACCAGACCCGATACTAAGAAAACTAATCTTGAAAGGAATATGATTATGTTTTTTCACTCACAGCCACACTACAATGAAAAAAATAACATTTCCTCAAGTTCTTATTTACATCATTCAAAAGGCTTTTATCACTAAAAAACAACATACCTAGTAGAAACCATTATATAATTATGTTAGAAGAAGAAACATTTAAATTTATCAAAAAATGTGAGGGCACTGACAGAACTATTTTAAACCCCTCTTGGGTCATGCTTTTTGGTCACATGGAATAAACAACATAAACTAATTTCAAAGTTTATAATGTCAATAGGATATCTGTCCTTAACCACACATTAAGACACAAATATTTTATAGCTCTTACTATGACACTGAATATATATCAAGGTCCTACAAAAAACCCATCATTCCAAATTCCCAATACATTTTCTCAAACATCATATTTTATCTGAACCATCCAATATGTTCATTAGTCAAGCATGTACCACAGTACCACTAAAAATCCCCATTATGTTAAAGTCCATGGGGTTAAATGGATCAATACACAACTAGGTAACCTTCACAACCCCCAATTATCAACCATAGGTCAAACCACAATGAACAAATAGGTCCACACCATACATATATATAGTGTTTAATATTTACCCTTTTCCAATTTAAATTAACTCAAACAACCCCATTAAATGGGAACATCATACAAAAATGAAATGTATATGTTGTTGGGGTAAAACATTATAAACTGTTATTGGTATTTTATTTTATAGGTGTTATGCCAAAACCAAAACACACAATCCCAAATTTTACAGTTACCCATTTACATTATTCAAGAATTTTCAATGGTGAGTATCTGATAAATATCTTTTCAAGTACATGTCCTTGAGGAAAATTATATTTATTCAGTATCTTGAATTTTATTTAGCCGACACATCATAATAATAAATACAAGTAATTTCATACATCTTTTTCATTATTCTATGGAGTCAATTAAATAATATTCCATCAAAAAATAATACAAAAAGAACATATGAATTGATATATACGAATTAATGGAAATACATGTGTTATAGTCTAGGTGATTTGTCAATAATGTATATGAAATCATGAGAAGGACATGTAAATATTACATAAAAACAATATTACTGATCAAAAAATATATTTCAAGATCGAGCAAGTGTTAAAATACAAAAAATAATTTACCTCATTACCAATTGCATAAATTATAAATTATATCAACTATAACAAAAATAACATGAACAACCATACCATATCAAGGAATATTGACTTTCCTCATACATTGACTTTCCATTCCACGACACAATATCTTTACCATGTCCTCACACTCTCTAATTTTCATATCTATAATTCCAAAAAATATATAAAAAGGTAAAATTAATCTAATATGATTTTGTACTTCCATTGCACCATGGACCACTAATCATTTCCTAAATTAGTGGTATGAAATGTACCTCAAGGGTGGATACATTCCCACCAGAAGCATCCAACTTTTAATCCTAATATAAGGAGGAATATTGGGGATAGTATACATAAATATTATAGTAAGTCAATTGTGTAAATGTTTGCAATCACATTAAACATCACAATTTATAAATTTTAAAAGTACATAAAGGGATTTTTTGATATAAAAGCATTAACCATGAAATAAAAAATGGTCAGAAAAAAGAACATGACATGAATGGAATAAATCAGCAATATGATAAACACATAAGTGTTGAAAAGATTAAATAAAAAAAGAGTAGTAATTCCCCCCATTTGTTCCTCATTATTATCCCATGCATAACTCCCATGCTCTATCCTTGTATTCATGAATGTGATCAATCAGTCAAAATCCATTACTCAAACATGAAATGAATCTGAGATAACAGCTTCAGTACCCATGTTCGTCACTGGTTTGAGAAGGTTATGAGTATAACTTATTAAGACACTACCAAAAAAATCCCTAAAATAAATTGTTGATATTACTATTAATTTATGAGTACTATAAATATAATTTATATAGTTCACCAGTTTAATAGTTTATATATTAAATATAGTATGACACTAATGATCGATGGGCTCCATTATGACACCCAACTACTGTCTAATTCTAGCTTCTACCCATGTTGGAGAGTCTATAATAATGAAATAATTAATATATCAATATTTTAAATGGTATACAACCATGGAATCAATAGTTTCAATATTTTGAGGAAATATATTGGGCTCAACAAGGAATTTCATATCTATAAAACCCAAATAGAATCTAAGGGAGGCACACCCTTGGCATTCCACTAATCTTGTTTACTGGTTTAAACTCAAGGAACTATTATTGGATTTAAGAATAATGTAAGGATTACAATACATGGAATAAACGTGAGTAAATAAATAAAATAGATAGGGAATAACTCGGTCTTCACATCCTATAGAATTTGATTATGGTTCAGTATAAGATTCCATGACATTAATTAGTGGAATTAAATATATATTGAAATTACCAAAATCAAAGTGTAGAGTTTCTCTAGGGGGTTCATTAAAATGAATATAAATGGAATCCAATGAATTTATCATGGAATTACATAGCATCATCCCACATATGATTTTAAGGGGTTAATCACAACATGACATTCATCAATGTCCACTATCAGAATCTAAGTATTTCACCTAACATTGGACTCATAACATGAACCTTTGGAATCCCTCGAATCTATTTATGTCATTCATAGAATATCACATAAAAAAACAAGAAACTAAATCCATTTATCATTTATCTAATTTTTTAATATCCATGTAAAAAAATATTGAAATACATTACATTATTCTAAACTCTAATAACATGGAAACAATGTCTCATTATTCTCAAAGATAATCCTATCACTTGGGGGAGCCTTTGTATACGAAGTTATCATTAATATAAAATAGGGAAACCATAAATACTAAATTGAAAATAACAATTTAAAAACCAAGGTAGGATTAAAACCCAATCTAATGATATTGATTATTAGGAGATTCCATGTGATAAAAATCAATTCAAAAAAGTGTCCATTTTTTAACCATTTAAATGAGCAATACATTTTTTCAAAAAAATCCAGAAGCTTGTTTCCCCAAAATACCATTTTTTTGTATGTATGTTATTTCAGTAGGACAAAAATATGCTCAAGAACCAAGTAAAAATCATCAAAAATAAAAATCATTAGCTAAGGAAAACATTTTTACTCAAAAAACATTCAGAAAAATTATGACAACAGAACTCCAAAAAAATGATCGGTGGTGGCGTGCAAAGATTGTATGCACTCATTTAAAAAATATTGTATGGAATCCTCATAATCCCTAGTGTATTCCACTATTCTAAAGAAGAATCATTAGGAAAATTCAAAATTTTTTCAACCTAATAAATAAATAATGAGGAGGATGAGAGGAATTGAGTAACATCTATATGTATAGAATTCCATTAGAAGAGAAAAAATGGGGAACATAACCTGGATGTGATAAATACACCATGTTGGATGATTATATAGGATCCCTATTTGAGTGATTCTACTAAATTATTATGGGTGTGAAAAATCAAATGTTGGTTTAAGGGGGTTGCCCAAGAAAAATTATGCATCTTATACAAATAACGTGGGTTTATTCATCAAAAATCACGATTTATCTATGTAAGTGAATTTTCCCCTTTTCATATTTATATTCAATAATCTCGATATATTTTTCTCTTCTACCAAGTAAATAGTAGAATGTGAGTCATGTTTTTTTATTCATGGATTCTTAGTTTAGGATTTCAAAATTTAAATAAATAGAATCACCATGAATCTTTAAAATTGATTATGTCATTTATAATCCATTTAAATCTATTATGGTAGGATCACCACCTATTTACAATGAATTTGAAATAATTAAAGACGATATATTCAAAAAAATTATTTAGAACATAAGTTAATATAATAATTAATATATAGGAAAATTTAATGAATTTATCATGGATTCCTAGAATTATTAATTTTCTTAAAGGGGATATTTATTTATTTAGTTTTATTATGTAAAACAAAATCACACAATGTATTAATTAAAAATTCATCCATTATTTTGTATAAATAAATATAATCTTATTTAATGTAAGTATTTTTTATAAATTATAATTATTTATGGGCAGGATTTTATTAGGTTTTTTCACTTAATTAGATCATATTTTTTTCTTTAATAAAATAAAATATTTGAGAATAGATTATTTATATGTTGTTTAATTTAATATTCTATAATTATTATTTAGGTTTAAAATATTATATTTGTTGTCCATTATTAATTATTTATTATAATAATATCTAAATAACATGTTTTTCCAATTGGATTAGTATTTTTTGTAATACATTCTTTCAGTTTTACGCCCATATATATTATCTATCTAGATGTTGTTTTTTATTTTTTAATTCTCAATGAAAGATCATGGAGATCAATATTTTTTATCTATTTTAATATGGAAGGAAAGACATATTATGGTATATAAAAATGATTGAATATAACATAAAACTATTTAGGGTGGTATTACCCTTAATAGTAGTTAGGAATCACCTTAATTTTACTATAATATCCAATATAATCAATTGTTTTAGTAAATTACTCATTATATATCCTCATTAATTTTAATTTTACTTTTTATTATTTCTAATATTAATTGATTAAACATGTTTTATTCTGGTATTTCATCTAAATATTTTCATTCCTCAATTCCATGAGCTCATTTTTTAAAATGTTTTTTTATTTGTTGAATTAATAATACCTAATTTTTTAATTGAATCTGCTTCATGGAATTATTAATTTTTAAGATAATTATAATCTTTCTATAATATACTGAGTTAAAATCTCTAAAAGAATATTTTTTTTCTAAATGATCATTTATGTTATTTTAATTGTCAAATCAAAGATAAATTTATAATATTTTTTAATTATTAATTATTGGTTATTTATTTATGGTTGAGTTCATGTTAATAATGATGCTTTATTAGGTTTTTCCAAAATAGGTATGAAAATCAACATGTATCCTTTTTTTAACCCTACACATGAACTCTTCCCTTTATAAAGCCTGTAAAATAATTATATTTTAAATTTTGATTCATATGAAATCTCCACCCATATATTTCAATTGTCCATGGATATCATGTATCCCTCTCCCATATCAACACCAACTCCTATCACTATCTATATTTATTTATTTTTTATTTATTTTTTGAAAACAAATTTCTTCTCTTGTAAAAAAATCCCCATTATCATCATAATATTAATCGATATATCATAACCTTCGACATCTACCAAGTATATGACAACACTACTTAGTTATTAAAAATATTTTTTTATTTTTTTTATTTTTATGTTTATAAATGGAAAAATGGGGATTATCATTTCCTCTTCTTAAAGGATTAATTATTTTAGTCTATATTTACATTGATTTTATTTGGAGGCCCCATAAATTTCCTTTGAATTAGAAACCATGAATTATTTCATATTATAAACCCATGTTTCTGACTAAAATAAAGGAAATCAAAATTATTTTGGTATATTCAATGAATTTATTTGTGTACCATCAAGAAATTCATTGATTACAAAGAGTATTTTTATGTTTTTAAGAAAGTAGTTTCATTATGTAAAACCAATTAAAGAAAATTATTTTTAAAAAACATCATTTCATTTTAGTGATTAAAAGTAACGTCATTCTTCTCCTCATTGGATATTATAGGAGGAAATACATTACCTGGCCTCAGGAGACAACCTAATGATTTAAAAGGTTAAAAATAAATGACAAGGGTGCTATTAGCAGTTTTAGGATGATTTTCCTTTTAAAAATAAAATTATCATAAAAAAATTCCACAACTAGATAAAACACTATGTGATTCATGATATCAATGAATGAAAACTAAATGAATACTATTTTTATAAAAATAAAACAACTTAAGTATACCATAGTGGAAGACTACAAAAAAACCATGAGAATAATGAAACACATACCCATCCCCAATCAATTACAACCAAAACTCTAATACTCTGAACATCTCGCTTCTCCACTTCAAAAAACTTCTCTCGTATCCCTGATATCCACTAGGGAAGTGTTATACATTACCATTTTCCATTTCCCAATAAAATATTTCTAAGAAAGCAACATAGTTCCAAATTAGGGATGAGTAATGAAACTCAATATATTTTCCCCCAATGACATCACTACTCACGCCACTAGGATATAACATGTTAGTACATATTTATAAATCATATTATATATAAATATTTCTCAACTATTTATATCAAAATGTAAATATATTTCATTGCCAAGTTGTTTTCTCAATACAATATCAACATCAAAGTAATGAAACCAAGATATATATTAAACCCAATACATAAGTTCCCTTTTGGAATAATCTACTCCATTCCACATATTCAAACATCAAACCATTCAAAAATCCCAGCCCTCCTAATACTCAGAAGTGGTGATTCAACCTTTCTTTAAGTCATCACTGAATGAGACATTTTATAGGGGTAGAGATCTGACCATTATCCATCCATCAAATGATATGGGATACTCTATACCATTATCCATCCTGAATTAACATGAAATCACAAAATAATTATTCCAAAAAAAATTCCAAAACATCCCTTTGAAATATTTCAATAAAAACATACATTTATGAAAAAATATTACAACAAACCATTTTAATAAATAATTTTTTTATTGAAAAAACAATCCCATATAAAAAATGATGCAGTCATTTTAAAATCAAGTTACCAATTTCTCTTTCCAAAAAAATACCCAATTTCCACAATTCTATAAACTATTACTAAATGGGGATTCCAACAAGAAATTAGAAAAATTCACAACCAAATTCTATAAAAAATAAATTTGAAATCAATCCTTCTTATTCTAAATAAATGACTCCAGAGTGAATCCACCTGCCGTGATACATTTTGGATAAAAGAAAAACAACATGAAAAAATCCATGACAACATGTCGAATATTGAAAAATCACCTTTGATATCTTACTATGACATCTACATAGCCAAATATAAGAATATTTGTGATCAAATAACATTGATCTATCTACATAAGACAAAGATATACGAATCCAAGAGAGATAGAGTGGAATATCTATGGAATTACAAGAATATCCACTATAAATGTTGACATACCATATGAATCTATCTTCAACACACCATGAGAATCCTTTATATTTCTATTGGATCGATTGGTGGATCCTCTTGATCCTTAGAGAGGCTAAAATCCCTTATTAGGGACAGTTTGGAGCACAAATTGATGGGTCGATACATGATCTAAATTAGATCCACTTTTTGTTGATTCGGTTTTTAAACAATGCACTGTGAGTCAAATGATTATTAAAAGTTTGTCCTAACTATGCAATATCAATTGTCTCATGGATGAACCACTCACTGTTGGATCACATGGTCTCCAAAATGCGTTCTATCCATTCCAAATCCCACAATTTAAAAAAAATTATTTTTTCTCCTTAGAAGCTACATGGTTTGGACAAACCATGAACCACCTATGCCCCTTCCCTTAGCCTCTATCTCATTGTGAATAGTTTTCCTTAGGTTATTTACAATTTACTCAAACTCAGCACCAATCGTGCACCCTTATAATATCCCCAAAACACTCCAAACCACTTCAATACTCTCCCAAACATAACCTAAAAAAATTATATACTTAAAAATAATAATGGAAGGGTTATTTACAAAAACCTGGGGTACTACATTCTCCCCACCATTGGCCATTACAAGCAAAAAATGTAGAAAAAAAATTATATTTGTTGAAGAGTTCTAGAAATTTCTCTTTCATTTTCATATACTTTTCCAAAGCCTCTTAATAAACCTGACCATGTTTCCACAACACCCCTAATAGACTAATTATTTTTCCATGCAAGGAATTATCTTTCTATTACAGAGCATGAAATATCATGGGAAACAAAAAAATCTAGCTCTAGGTAAACATGATCGAATCTAATCACATTTTTGGGATTCAGATGATAAGTTTTCAACTTAGATATGTGAAAAAAATTATGCACTATATAAAACCATTGTGTAAATTCCATCCAATATTTCACCTCTCTAACCCATTCAATTATCTCAAAAGGTCATATGTATCAAGGAGATAAATATCCCTACATCCCAAAACCTCAATTTCCATGCATTGGAGATATCCATAAGAACACATGACCACTTACCTCGAATTAAAAAAACCATTGATGATTATCCGAATAATATTTCTAAAAAAATTGAGTCAAATCTATCTATTTTATAATAATATAAATCTTATCTATTATTTATTTGACAATACCTACAACAACTAGTGTAGTCTCACCTATTTCCACCAAACAAAGTGTAGAATGAAAAGGATTACCATACAATTCTTCAAATAGATCCATATGTATTGAGGACTAATGACAGTTGTTATTTGAGAACACCACTAATGACATGTGATATTCCCATGAGCCACCAAAATTCATTACACAATGGCAGAACATATCTTCCAACTTTTGTATTATACTTTTTGGTTTCCCTACAATATGAGTATTATTTGTTGTAATCATTTTAAATAGAGTACCAAATGATATCTATATGTATTTATATAAATGAGGTATAAACCGTAGATCCCTATTAAAGAGCATATGAATTTCTTCTTAATGCATATTCCATTGAATTGAATTTTTTTGTCCACTTCATGTCAAAGTCATAAATTTATATATAATTCATTCATATTCTTTTTCATAGATTGAAATCTTGTTGTGATAAAATATGATTCACTCACTTATGATGTATGAAAATAGTAAATTTCTCAACAAATAGATATTGATGCCAAGTCTTAAAATCAAGGAATAATGGATATAACAACAAATCTTCTGTGTGGTGGTTCTTATAATGAACTCATAACTACCTTGATCCATAAGAAACAACATTATCTCCTTTAATGAGAAAACACCCCAGCCTAGATTCTAAATCAACATAATACACCAAGTTCCCTTATACTCATTCTAGAAAAATCAAGAATGGTGTTTATGTAAGGTGAAACATTAACTCCTAAAAATAACACTAGAATTCCTCAACTAATTGTAATGTAAAATAATTCTCACTAAAATCTATCAAAGCTGAATCCAGTCATGATAAGTCACAAACAAAGGTTTGGTAATAACAATATAGGCCAAAGAAACTCTATATCATGAAAAAAAATCTTATTTGGTTTCCATGAGATAAGAGCCTCTATCATTTATAGATCCATAGAAGCAACCCTTTGTAAAATTACATTTCCAAAGAAATGTACAACATGATTCCAAAAACCAAAATTGGATTATTTGGAATACAAATGATGATCACTCAAGATTACCAACATCATCACCAAGTGTTGCTCATTCTCAACAATTGTCCTCAAATTCACTAATATTTCATCCCCAAACACCATGAAAAAAAATCACGATATCACTAAAATATTTAATTATTCATTTCCATAAAGTAATCTAGTGAATTCATAATACATAAAGGAATTACCATAGAATGGTAATGTCCATATATTCTTCTGAAATATTTTTTAGGAATATCCTTCTTCCTTTCCCATTATTTGGTGATATCATGTTCACATTTCAATCTTATTGAACCATTGATATCACCTCAATAAATTGAATAGTTCATTAATGTGTGTAAGAGGATACCACTACATTATTATAAAATTTTTTCTCATAAAATTATCTACACATGGTGAATTATTTGAATCCTAAGTTTGGTAAACAAGACCAGTGCTTCACACAGAGATTTGCTCAACCAAATTAAACCTATTCATTCCAACTCCTCCAACTGCACATCCAACTCCATTAATTATATTGGTTCCATTTGAAATGATTTAATGGAAGTAATATTATTCCATTGAAGGGGAACAATCGTTAAATCCACTTCAATCATTTGTGGAAACCTATGTAATTTTTGTTAAACACATCTGGAAACAGAACAACCATTGTTGGAAAACTATTTCAGTCGATATCTTCCATCGATGAGAATGATAATGCTTCGAATTAGTATGATAACATTCCAACTGTTGGTTCCAAAAAAAAATTTCACCTATATTTACAATCCAGTATCCTCAAAAGAGATGATCGACACCATCTTCAGTTGTGAAATTGACCTTCTATGTTTAACAGTATCTATGAGGCTTAAACATTGTCAAAAAATCTATACCCAGGATTATATCAAATATATACTTATCGTGTACATATAAGTAACCTTTTATAATGGATATATAGATATTTATATATCATTCTCTAGACAGAAAGGCATTACATTCTCCTTTACCGTGAAAGTTTTATGTTTTAACACAGAATGCATCATATCAATTTTTATACACAGAAAATAAATATCCCAAGAGGAAATAAATGAATGGGATTCACTTGTATAATTTTTTGTTTCATAATAGTTGAATTAAAATGAATTGTACCTCGCACCGTAGATGGTACATGTTAATCGTCCAAAATAACTTTCATGGATCCATAATATTTCATACTCTCTGCACCTTTTCCCTATTACCCTGTTGGGATTTCCCATGTTGTTGAGTCATGGTATTCCCAGAATAATCATGACAAGATCTGTCTACTGATGAGATTAATTTTATTTTTGTAGGCCCGTCGAAGCATATGATTCATTTGGAACTAGATATTTATCATGAACATCCTACCTTAGGGTACTTTGAGAATAGTGTGAAAGATTTCCCATATGATTTTAATTATGGCATGCTCTTGGAAGGTTCCATACACTACCGCTTATTTTGGTCATAAAAACAACATTGAAAACATATAGGATGGATCTTTGGTTTTGGAATTAGATTCACCAATCTAAGCATTTTATTATGATCCATACTCCCACATTTGAATTATTTTCCCTCTTCCCCTTGCTCCATACATGGTAGTTCCCACCATTTCTCATAGGTATCAAAATACATCCTCTTATAAAAACATTTGAAATGTAGCTTTCTTCAATTGTTTCTCCACTGAAAATCTCTATAGAATCTATTATTTAGATCATTTAAATATAAGAGGCAATCTCCTACCTCATCCCTGATTCAAATATTTCTACATTTAGGGATGCACTAACAACATGTTTATGGGAAAAATGCACTAAACTCCAATATTTAGCCACATAATCAATGATATAAACGTTTTACTACTTCAAGATAAATACATGTTTCATTCACTGTATTCTGACCAGGTGAGGATATAATAGTTTGTTAATAAATTATTCAAAATACTACCATATAAGTTCATAGTTAAATTTATCCTGAACATTTATGTAACACTATTGGCGTGAATGATATTCCAGTATATAAATAATTATCTTGAATTTCCACTCTATGGGTGTATAGATTAAATCAAAGATATAATTCATACTCTTCAACCACACCTATACCTTTCCTTGTACCAAATTTCCCTAAAGGATTGGTTGATTCTACTTCTGGAATTGGATGGAATGTTCCCCTTTCCTAGGATCATCCCCATTTTTCCTAATATCTACTTCTAATAAAGCTTGTAAAATACTGTAAAATAGGTGTTGGTTATTCTATGGATCAAGTGTAACCACATTCTCTATAGATTCATGTTATGTGTTTCTACGATGCCTAATAAGAGAAATTTTATCGAAACACATGAAAAACCAAAACACTAACTATATATTAATTAAATTCTAAAAATTTCAAATTATACCCCACAATACTATCACAAGAGTACTTTATAGAATAAATCTTTCCACTTTCTACCATTTTTGAAAAAAATACCTACATGTTTTTGAAAATGATAGCATTTTAAAAATACCACAATGATTATATGTTTCATAATCATTCATTTGAAAACATATTTAAAATTTTTCAATAGTCAACATATTACATCAAATAATATATCATTACAAAATATTAACAATTTTTTATAGGGGAATGTCAATTATACAATGAATATCATGTTCATCTAAATGGAAAAACCCATGACAATGAGATTCCAAAACCTATAAGTGTATACAAAACACATATGTACCCACAACCCCGGTACATTTATGTTGTTATAAAAAGTTAATCTACATATTTTTATGCTCTACATTTAAAGACCTGAAAAAACTTCTCCTATCAACCATTCTGACACAATAAATAGATGTGAAGGAATTTTATCTCTGAGATCGAAAGAATTGATGAACACTTGTTCCATAAACATATTTGAATGTACCATGATGATACCACTTGTTCCACAAATATTTTGGAAGGAATGTGACTAATACCACTTGTAAAATATCTATTTTTATTATTTTCTTGAGAGGGAGGAAATAGGATACATGGCCTTAAGCTACATTCCCAAAATACCAAAGTTATGAAATAAATACCAAGTGATTCATTAATATTAGGGAGAAGATTTTTCATTACAAAAAAATAACTATCCAAACATTCTAGAATACAATAAACCAATAAATTATGAAGGATATCAATCTACTGCAACTCAATGCATACCATTTATATCAAAATCAAACAACCCAATGATATTAGAGTGGAAGAATACAAAACAAATAGGTACACATCAAAAGTCAATCCCATCACAACATAATGACAACCACTACTCCAAAACATCAACCTACTCCATGATCCACTTCAAATAACAAAGCTTATATCACTAATAAATTCAAGATAATTGTGATAATTACCTTTTCCCATCTCCAAATAAATGATACCTGGAAAATCACAGTACATCTATATTAGGGTTGAGTAATCATACACTTTATTACCCCCCCAATGACTTCCCTACTCACGCCACTTGGGAAATTTTTTTTCTTCAAAATTATATAAATTATTTTATATTAAACAATTTCATAATAGAAAATATCAAAATATAAACATGTATCATAACCAATAATTTTTCACAAATAAAAATCATGTTCCATGGATAGAAACTGAACAATACATTAAAAACATTTCCCAAGATCCATTTTGGCATAATAATTTCCTTTAAACTTATCCCCACATATAACCATGCATGAATCCTAATCCTCCCGATATTCATGAGTGATGAGTCATCATTTGACTAAGTCATCCCATAATAGACCATTTAATAAGGGAGAGATGTAACCATTATAAATACCACTAATTATGGGGGGACTCCATACACTTATTTTTCCAAAATTCACATGAACATAGGCAACCATTATTCAAAAAACCAATTCCAAAACAAACCATTTCAAATATTTTATTAAAATAATAGTTTTATTGAAAACCTTTTAAAATAACGAGTTAAATAAAAGACTATAATTTCTTTTAAACACTTTTTGATGCAGAAAATCCAACTAACCATTTTAAAACCATCAATTTAAAATCAAGATAATAATTTCACTCTCTACAAAAAAGCCTGATTAATATATTTATATAAACTGTTACTAAAGATGATTTCAAAAAATTATTTCACAAAAAATTCACACAAAAAAATCAATAAAAATGTCCAATTTTAAATAATTCATTAAACTTATAAATAAAGTAGTCATGAGTGAATGCACCTACCTAAAAATATTAGTTAAAAATATAAATAAGCTCTAAAACATCCATGAAAATGGATCGAATCCTCAAAACCCATTCCTAAATCTATTCCCCTAATATAAATAATACTCATATATAAATATATGGAATAGAAAACTAGAGATATATCTGTATCCAACCTAGGTCTATGAAAATGTTTGAGAGAGAGAAGTAGGTCTAACAAAAACAAAGCATAACAACCATAAACAATGACTTACTATAAGAATCTCACTTCAACACATCATGCAAATCCATCAGATCGCCTCTTGATTGATGTTAGAATCCTAATTAGCCTTATACAGTATGAAATAATATGTTAGGGTTAGGTTGGGGCACAAAACAGTGGTTAAAACTTGATCATGAATGAGTTCAACTTCTTATGAATCTAGATTTAAAATCATGCACGGTTAGGAAAACCGTGCCCTAACTGTGCACTAGACACCACCTAAAGGATTTACATCACATGTTTTTTTAAAATAATTTATATTATGTGCTCCACCCATTCCAAATATTACTCTCTAAAATAGAGTTGTTCCTCCAAGGTAGGCTATGGTTTTGAAAAATAGTGCTCCACTAGGGTGATTTTTCCATATCCTCTATCTCACTGGGCAGGGTTTCCAATATGTGTTTCATAGTTTAACCAAACCATGCCCAAACCATGAAATCTTATAAAGTTCTGAAATATCATTCCAAAAACACATCTGATACTCTCATAAACATCACCCAAAAACTTTATATACATAAAAGCATAATGAAAGGGTTACTAACATTAAACTGTGTGAGCTATAATAAATATAATAGTCTTTTATGGGATGATGTAATATAAATTATAATGTTCATTAACTTGTATTTTATTTTTTCTATATTTATAAAATGATTTTTTATTTCAATTAATGTAACTCAATCTATTAACATAAAATATTTATTCATTTTTACCTCATTACATTAATTCATTGATTATGTTTAAAAGTAATTATTCATATGCATTATATATTTTCAATGAAATTAATATAATTTTTTAAATGGAATTTTTATTTTGTTTTATAATTTCCCATAGAGTTACCTACTTTTTTATTGAATATGATTAATTTGATTGTTATCATTTAATGGTTATACATTGATCTTGGATACTGTTAAAATTTTTATGTTGTTACATAATAATCAACAATTATGAAGGGTTGTTGACAAAAGTGTGTGTTATGCTTGTAATTTTTTCATAAAAAATTTATTTTTGATATATTTTTTATATTCTCACCTATACTGTTTCTTTGTAATTAGTGGGTATCAGTGTAGAAAATATTCTTGTGATTTCTTTTCTACTATATGATATTAGTCATGATTTTGGAGCTATATTATGATTTTTCACTACATATGTTACTTTACAACATTGTTAGTATAGGTAAGGTAACTCATATGTTTTACATTTTTGGATCTATTGGAATTCAAATTAGATTTTTCCATTATTTTTGTGTCCTAGATTGTCACCAGGGCACCTATATTTTCCCATGATAAATTATTTATGGTTATTATTTAAAAATTAAATTGTTTTTAATACATGATGATTTCATATTATATTTATTATTATTATTATGTTAAGGTAATAATAATATTTTCTAATTAATAATGTGTGTTTCATCATTCTATGATTTTTAAAATTAAAAAATTAGATAACTCTACAATTTGAGCAGTTATTTTGTAAATAACATAATATATCTTTCTTCAGAATCCATCCTTCATAATAATTTTTCTTTTAAAGTAAAAAAATGAATAAAACTACCAATTTAATTATTAAATTTGAATGACTAATTAATTATATTTACGATTTTATTCTTTTCTCTATATTTTTTAAGAATTATTTTAATATTTTCCATGTATTTAGTACCAAATTTTCTTGAAATGTTATACTATATGTTATATGAGTGAATTTAAAATATATATACCAATTAATATGTTTTTTTAATAATATTATATTATTTAATTGATTAATTTTATAATAAAACATCACTTGGATACATATACATTAGGATAGAATGAAGTTTATTTGAAATTAAATGTTAATTAAAATACGTGTGAAGGATAACCATTTAGAAATATTTAAGACCATTTTTGTATATTTTTTGTATAATATAATCACTAGTGAGATGTTGGGTGGGATTATCAGATTTTGGATTGGGTATATAATAGGTGAAGAGTAATAATACCTATCTTTAGACATGTAATAGATTATTTAGGATTCAATTTATATTTTGAAAAAATATATATATTTGGATAATCCCACTTATGATTCCAGTTCAATTTATTATTCTTTGGATTTCAATTTTTATTTCCACGTTCTTGTGTTATTGTTATTGATAATTTACCTATTACTCAGTTGAGATACTTATATGAACATATTATACCTTGACATGGGGGGGGGGTTAAATCAGCGTGTTAAGGAAATATATGTGTCATCTTTCCCTTTTAGTTTGGAATTTGTTCCCAAATTTGATGAATCCACATTGAACCATGATTCTTTTATAATATATTACACAAAGGGTGTAATTTAATAGTAATATGAATATTTTAATTTCTTCAACTATAACATGCTACATAGAAGAAGCAAACACTCATCCATGTGCTTCTCTTCTAAATCAACTATATTCCACTATTTGGTTGGAGACAATATTTATTTATGGTATGTCATCTATACGAATTCCTACCTATATGTGTTTTATGGACAATACTTCTAACACTCAAGGTGGAATACCAATATAATGACAATGTAATATTACATCACACTTAGGGTCACACAATATTTCTCCCTTATGATTACTTATTTTCTAAAGTAATCATTTTATAAATAGGTTTGTCATATTCTCAGATAAAGTAAATGAAGTCAATTGTATGTTTTTTATTATAAATATATATCATAAGCTCAAACTATATAAGTATCATTTAATTTCAAAACCTCATCACCATACCACATGGTAATATGATCAACTCCTCATGATAATATTAGAGTCATTGATCTTTATCAGCAATTTAAAAACTAGAAATCCAAAACAATATATAAATGTTCTAGTAATGGAATTTAGATTCATTCAATTAAATTTTAATTTAAAAAAAAACCATTATAATTCAAAAAATATATATAAAACATAACATCAAAGATATAAACTATACCAATACATTATCATACATGATGCACATGAAAATATATATCTCAACTCTGATCATTAATAATAAGAAAAAAAAATAAAAACTATTATTTATTAATGTAGAACCCACTTCAACTCTACTAATAATAATATTTAATAATTATTTTTTCTTGAAACACATAGAATTAGATGTATTTTATATTTTTAAATACAATGTTCATGACCCATTATTTTTCTACAAATAAAATAAATAGTTCCCTCTATTCTCAAAATTTCCTTTAAATCCTCTTTTCTATTATATAAAAAATGTTAATATTTCAATTTAAATGATTTGGGTTTTATATTTTAAACTATATTAAATTTTGGAATCTGACTTCTCCCACATTATTTTTAGACTTCTGATATTATTCCAAATGTTCAGCATTATATAATTAAAATGGGTAGTTATGGGTTTCTCCAATAAAAAACCCCATCTTGAGATAGAAATATAATTCTTTTCATTTGAATTATATAGATTCCAAATATCATAATGTGATCAAATTCATGATGTAATGATTGTAAATTTTCAATACAACCTATTTCAATCTTTATATAGGTCATAATGTGTGGTAAGTCTTGACACAATATGAATTTCCTTGAAATAATAGTGAAATATTTTTATAAATTATCTCTTTCGGACATATCATTTGGTAACATGGGATATTTAATCAAAAAATACATTTAATATTATTGAGACTTATTTATGATTTCATTTTAAAAATCATGGAATAGCCACTTACATTTTAAAAAAATTAATATATTTTTTATTTATTCATAGTGTGTTAATTACTTTTATATCGTGTTAAATAATTAACATTTTTTTAAAAAATACTAATCCACATATCACAACGCTACCTATAGTTTCATTTCTTGGATATAAATAATGGAATTTCAATTGAAAATTACAATTTCCAATAATTAAGCATAACACATGGATCATGGTGTGAACTCTGTAAATTCTATAATTTTTAAAATAGATCATCAATGATATTTTGTGTGTGCTACAACATATCCAAATTCATATTGGCATAACTAGTCTTAAAAATTTCCAATTTTATTATATTATCAAAAAATACATATCTTTAATCACCAAAATATTGTATCAATTTGAATATATTTTTAATCCCCATATTTCATTATCATTTAACACCATTTAAACCTATTCAATCTGCCTCCAATTTATTATCAATCCATGAGAACCTCTAGTAAAAATATTTTATGAATTCATTCACATTTTTAATTAAATATCCTAAATATATCATTTTCATCAATTCTAATCATTTAGAAAAAACACATCCTTCCTCCATCTTCAATAACAATTATTAACTTTCTATTCATTCTCTTGGTTATATATATATATCATATAAAAAACTTTTGATTATATTTAATAAATACAATTTATAACATATTATTTGTAACATTAATTAATTATGTTTATTTATTCTATTGAATTAATGTTAATATTTACTTTTTTATTTAATCCTTTCATGGTTACACCATTATGAAATGACATATTTTATATATGTGATCCTCTAAATTTTGAATGTCCATGAATGAATTTAGAGTTTTTGTACATTTTTTATTTTCAAGTTATTTTTAAAAAATGTTCTTTATGATATATTACTTGATTACCCCATATTGGACGTCAAATCATACTGATCAATAACATGCATCGATAATTGTGGGGGTCCACATTGTCTGGAATGGTAGGTTTAACCAAGCTAGTATTTTTAAATATCATCATATCTCTGTGTTTTTTATGTTATATTGGGTGTAAATGTATATGGTGAATAATTTCATTAGAAATCAAGAGGTATATAAAATGAAGTTACTATCTAGAAATTTTAGTACAAACACATGAGTTTATTTGAAATATTATGAATGTGTAGATTCCACTCTAAGTTTATAACTCCTTCATTTATGTGTAAAATTATAGATTTGGAGGAATTTATAAGGGAAAACTATAAATTAAATGGGTGGAATGCATTGACTATAAATAAAGATAAAATCTGTGCATATTGGCATGTTTTGGTTTTGTTTAATTTTTTTAATTCATTACAATGTTTTAAAATAATATAATGGATTTATTATAATCAATATTTACTTAGTCAATATAATTATAAATTTCAATAACAATTTTTATTTTCTATTTTAAAATAATTGAAATATTTTCCATGAAGTATTTATGTTATTATATTATTTGCAGGTTGGTTTCATATATGGATATTTTTTGTGTTCACTTATAAAATTTATTTTTAAAATTTATTTAAACCAATAAAAAGATGATTCCATTTTTTATTGATTCCAAAATTTTATTTATGTTTTTTATAATTATTATACTATATTCTCATTAATGTGATAATTTTTCTTTCACATGTACATTCAGTATTTTGTTGAAATTGATCTTTTTCTATCCTTGAATAATGATTTCAATTGAGAAAAAATATTTTTTTCTGTATTAATGCAATGTTTTATCCAAACCATATAGGAATTATTTATATTTTGTAATGAAATGTTTGATTAATATGGAAGTTAGGTTTAAAAGTCATTTTTATAGTCATGTAATTTAAATTATTATTATGGTTTACATGTTATATTATGAAATTTTACAAGCAAAATGTTATAAAAAATATTTAATTCATTTTATTATTTGTAATTATGAATTTTTAAATGATACATAGTTCCATTTTCAAAAATTGATAAATATATATTTTTGATAAATTTTTATCACAACAGAGTGGAGTTTTCTTATATTACGTAAGATTTATATAAACTTGGATTTTTATAATGTTATTTTATCTTATGTTTTCCATGATTTTTATTAATTTTTAATTTTTTAGATTTTTTATTAACCATTATTTCATTTAGATATGTGTTATTTTATAATTATGAGTCATGAATTTTACTTTTATTATGTAAGATAACTTGGGTTATTTTAGAGTATTTCCTCCTGGATTTGTGTTGGTGGATTCTCAATATTAGAAATTAGTTGACCAATCACAAGATGGTCCTCTAAAATATCCTTTTTTTTAGTGTTGTGTATCATCATTATGATGCTTTTGGGTTCCAAATTAGTGGAGATATTTATTAATTTTATTTATAATTACATTCTAATATTCTAAATATTTTCATTTAAAATTCACATAAACATGTGTTATAAGAACCATATAAATAGTATCACCCATTGAACTTATTTTTCATGTTAAAAAATTAGGAATATCCCCCTTCTCACGAAATTTGTATTTGGGATGGAATATATGAAGAGAAAAAAATATAGTGGGATGACCAAGATATTATTTTTTATATTTATAGAGTCAGTGATAATTGAGTTTTTACTCTTATTTATCTCTTCCCAGAAGAGAGATAATCCCTTTTTAAATTCTAAATAATATTATTTACTAAACATATTATGGATAAAATATATTTTTTTAGTAATCCAGTCTCAGATTATATAATATCATCCACTACTAAAATATTTTATTTATACGTTGTTCCATTGATATTTATACATGTTAAGGATTACATGTTTCTATTAATAACATACTTTATATTCAATGTCACTAATTGTGTAACAATTAATCAATGTATCTAATTATTATATTCATTCAATGGTTCACTTCTTATTTACAATTATATCTATATATATAAAGGTATTCCCCACCACTTTTGGTATAAAAAACCTTCATAAATACATTATAGTGGTATAATTTGTTATATTGGGGAAAATGTCACACTAATGATATCATTTTAAGGTATTATTATTTTTATTTATTAATCATTGATTGAAGGTTGATCATGGGTCTAATATAAAGTTTTTTATTTGATTATTCCCATAGACAATTTGGTTTCACAATCTATAAAAACTTTATATGTTACATGTAGGGTTTGATTAATTTCCATGTATATTCCTAATAGAATCATCCATTTATTTCTATACCAAAATTATGTGGATTTACTAAACTCAATCTCTTAATTGACTATAAGTCCTATATATCTACATATAGATTTTTGATTTATTTACTCATCATATATTAAAATCACTCAATTTAACTGACCCCTATGTTTTTTATTTATCTTCATCCTTTTATAATTATCGTAATCGTCTCCAGTAGCTGTATTAATATGTGTTATCACTATGTATATTTTTTAGTAGATATTATTTAAATATATTTTTCTATAAGTGGAGTTATACTATAATGAACAATGGAATAATATATAATCGTTGAAATGTATTTTTAGAATTTGTGGGTAAATATTTATGTATCTAAATTATAAAATACATATAAATATAAAAACAGGTAATTAAGCATTAAATGTAATTATTACATTAAATTAATTTAGAAAAAATAATAATAAGATTAATGGATTATCTAAAATTTATTCATTATAAAATTGACATTTTTGTATTCTTCTAGGAAACTAAATATATTACATATGATGTATAATTATAATATTAATAATATAATGAATAATATTTATTATTAATTTATAAAATGCATGAAAAATAATGGTTAATATTGTAAAAATGATATTTTAATATAACTGTTTTCATTATATTATAATGTATTAATATACAAATTAAATAAAAAGTAATAAAAATAGAAATTAAAAAAGAAATCATTAATTTTATATTCATAAGGTTAATATTTTATTGATGTGATATTTTCGGGAAATTTATAAAATCTATTATTTTTAGGTGAGTTGCGATAAAAACTCATTATACCAAAAAATGTAAAATAAATGACATCATAAGATATTTCTATAAGTATACAAAATATATTAAAATTTACAATTTTTAATTAATAAGTAAAAATATAGACTTTAAAATTAAAATTTTTAATTTATAAAACCTTCTTCTATGATTTTATGGACCTAAGTAATAGTTTCAAATAGAAATGTTTTCTTAGTTCTCTTAACTGTTTTTTTTTGTAAAATATATTCTTGAAATTATATAAAGTAACCATAACATATTTTTCAGTTAATGACCCATTTATATAATTATAATTTTTGACATTTATTATTTTAGTATACATCATAATTTTATGGTTAAAAATGAGTATTTATGTGTAATTTACAATAAAGGAAAATTTTATTTAACAATAAAATTTTAATATTATGTGATAAAATGGATTTAATATTTGAAATTACAATGTATAAATTGTTTATCTTGGTTCATTTTATTTTTAGGTCATAAATATTAATTTCATAGGTAAATACTTGTGTCCCCAGTAAAACAAAAAAAATTAAAAACTCAAAATTCCATGTGTAAATATTAATCAAACTATTTTAAAAATGATTTAAATTTAAAAGATTAATTATTATAGATATTATATCATCCCAAATATATTATTTTTAATTTATGGGTTTTATTGACATGTAGATCATGTTCATTATTTATATTAATATTAATTTTCAAAAAAAAATACATTATCACAACATAACGAAGTAAAATATCGCAAACTCTACAATTCATGTTGAAAAATAATTTTAATCTTGAAAATTTAGCTTTTTATATATCCATTTAATCCTTATAATTTTAAATTATCCTACGGTAACATGATACTAGCCTAATACCTCCATTTATAAGGAGTCATCCAACAAGAAATAATATGTCCCCATCATGAGTACTTTTTTCCGAACTAATTTTATTATCCTTCTAACATCCTAACATATAATATTATAATTCATATAAAATTAAATACATATGGTTTTTATAATTAATAATATTACCCCTATATAATAATTGTTACCCATCATTCCACTATTATGTTAATATAATCAAACCCTCCCTTATACATTATGTAAACTACTACATCCACAATGCGATGACTTTGGTCAACATGTTACCTCCTCTATTCAATATGTATTTTGGTGATATTCAATAATAATTTTTTCATATAAAATATATTTATTATTATTATGTTAAATTATAACCAACCATCTTTATTAACAATTATTCGAGAAATGAGAATGTTTTTTGTGTATTGTGTTGAATACTGACTCTACAAAGTTACATATCTCATGTTCCGCTAATTTAAAATTTTATTAATTAATACATAATCAAATATGAATCACCAAATTAAATTTATCTATATAATATAGTTTCTATTATTTAATAATTTCATTATTCCTAAAAAGAACTACTTTCAATATCAGAGGGATCTATTAATTATTTCATTTTTATTGTTTGTTCAGTCTAATAACCTCCTTCAATAATACAAAAAAATATCATAGATGAATGTGAGAACATAATTACTAATGATTTTATATATAAATAATAATATAATGATTTAATTTTATGTTTGTAATGGTAACATCAATTTTAATCTATTTAGTTATTATAAAAATGTTCACTCATGAAAAATCATTGATACAATATTCTCACCAATCTCAACTTTACCAATAGTGACCCAAAATATTATTTAATGTAAATTTTAATGTATATTTAATTATAAATAGTCAATCATTTTGTTTTATAATATTTTTGAATGATGAAATTATGAAGAATAACGAAGGCGAACACTGCTACAATGAATCATATTTAGTACTATTAGGATTACATAATCCTCATAATGAATATATAATATAACTAACTAATTATCAAATAGTGAATAAATTTTAAAATTATAATAACTGTTTAATATATCAATATTCTTCATAAATAGTTTATTGAGATAGATAATTTTTATTCAATTTTTTATAGTTTTTAGTTGATGTTAGAAATTAAGGAATGGTTTTTTGTATATTCAGTTTTCATCCATTGTGTTATAAACATTATTATTGAACTATAATGTTCTAAGTTTTATTTACACTACCTAAAGAGTAATTATTATTTTTCCATGTTATTTTTATTGGTTATTTAAATTTATATCTTAACCTCGTTATAAAATAATTCTCACCTAAATTATTTTATTACTAATATATTTATTCTTTTATAATATTTAATTTCTTGAGGCATATTTCATAATTTAATCAAATTTTTCATAGGAATATCTTATATAATAATATAATAATATATTTTATCATTATTATATACAAAATTGTGATATTTATTATTTAATTTTAAATGAAATTCTTAAAGGATGTTTTTTGAAGGACACCAATATAGTATGAGTTTTGTTCTTAGTTTTGATTTTATGAGACATTCATGATATTTCATATGATAAGTTGATTTATATTGTTCAATAATATACCAATATTATTGAAGTATAAATAATATAATTCATTTCATTATATTATAATGTCCTGGAATTCCTCTCATGTTTTTATTATAGAATTTCCTTTACCATGATGATGTTTTATATCAAGATTCTTCCATTGAGATATGATTCATATTCACCAAATATATCTTTAAATATATATATATATATATAAGATAACATACTAAATCCTCTAATAATATTATCTTTTGTGGGGATTAAACTCATTAAAATTCATCACCACCATTGTATTTCCATATTTACCTATATTATATTCCTAATGTTTGTTTGAAGTACTTCCCACTATGAAGACACTATTTTTAATTCCATTGATTGAAAATTGGTCACCTTAATTTGATACAATGATTTATTAAGGAAATAACTGAATTAACTATACATTATTATGCTATATGAATTCATTTTTTAGGATAAATAAAATGAAATATATTCCTGTTATTCATTTGGGAAATTTGAATATTTTATATTAGTTATATTTTAATATATATATATATATATATCTATTGAATACTAAGTAATATTGGTTATGTAATGTATATACTTTCTATTACATCATATAATGAATTTATTAGACCTAAATATTGAAAATATGTTGCTAAAATAGCCCATTGACTCATCAATTTTAATAATGATAAAAACATGATTGGGTATTTTAGTTAATTTCTCCCTATAACAAAAAATATTTAATAGATACACAGACTTGATATTAAGATCATGATGTATTGGATTTTAATTTCCTAGCTAATGAAATAAAATTATATATATGTAAAAAAAATTATAGATAAAGAACTGGCTATTATTATACATGCAATCATTTCATTTACATTATTATCGATAGAAATATTATGATTTTAATTTCTTTTTATTATGTAATAAATATTGGTTATCTATTTATTATATATTATTTATCCTTATCTTATGATCAATTATGTTCTTTGATGGTTGTCGCATATGTTTACCACAACTGATTATAAGAGATCACCATTATTATGTTTTTACTTACAAATGTTATAAATAATTTTATTTTATGTGAATGATATTGAATAATATAATATGTTGAGAATTTATGGGTGATTTGGGAGACTTATTTTCACTATGTAGTTTCATATATATTAAAATAATATCTATAGGTTTTGAAATATATAGATATTAATAGTTTATATTTTTTTTATACCTCACAAAATATATATAAAACAATCCTTTATATATATGTGACTAAATATTTATTGGGGTATAATAAATATTAAAGGTTCAAAGTGAGGTACATTGGATGTTTTAAATTCTAGTATTAAATGAATTTTTTAATTAAATGAGATCTCAAGAGTGCAGGTTTTGGGTACTAAATTTGATATCAATGATGGGTTTTTATAAATATTTTGGGTTGGGTGTTATTGAATAATAAGTAGAGGATTTATTAGTTTTTATTGATCATCATTTCAAAGTAATATATAAATCATTTGGTTAGTTGAATAAATAAGTAATATATTCTGAATTATAATACATGAAAGTTTGTGAAAATGTGTGGGATATGTTTTAGTAATAATTTGATATATGGAATAATATCTCAAAATCATAATACATTTTAGATTTTTTTGTTATGCTATGTATTTACCCTTTTTTTTATTTTTCAATTTGGTGTAAGTTCTTATGAAAATTTACCTAGACATACTTTAAAAATTAGTATTTTATATTAAAATAATAGCCACCGAGTGCATGGAATGGTGGCATAACTTCACAAATGGTTTGAAAATCTAGGGGAAAATATATTTTTAATTCACATTAACTCTAATTAATCCTTATTGAGGATTTGAGTATAATATCAATTAATTATTTAAGGGACCCTAATATTAAAATGACCACAAATAACCAAGTATTTTACAAACTAATTAAAAGGTTGGATTGAAATTACCATATTTTAAAAAAAGATTCATTCGGGGAAAAAATTTAGATTTATGTTTACATATTCAGATTTTTTATATTATCATAGCTATTTTAGTTTTAATATATGATTGATGTTAGAAAAAAATAAAATCTATGATATATATATCTATTTAGAAATCAAAATATCATACAAATGAATAATGCGTTATTCTTAAATTATTGAGAATCTAATTTTATAAATGATTATATAAAAGATGAAAGTTTCTTATTCACAACTATTCTAGTGATATTGATATCTTAATTGAAATTAAATAATGAAAACATATTATATTTTTTTTAGTTGGTGATATTTATTCATGATATTATGGTATGTTCTAAATTTTATGTGGATTATGTGAAAACATAAAATATTTTTTATCATTAGAATCACTTATATGGTTTTTAATATTGCAGTAAACAATAAAATTTACATCGAAAAGAGTTTCTTCGGAAATGTTATATTTTTCTGCTAAATATTGATGAAAATAAGATTAAGGGATGGGCAATGGTTTTGTTTAATATATGGATCATTTTGGAATGTAAATGTTTTTTTTGAAAAAAATAATGTATTGGTAAACAAGGTATTGATAATTGATTCTGTATATTTTTTGTGATATTCATCACTATTTGGAGAATGTGGTATATATTTCCTGCTGTTCGTTTTATAACCTAGATATTAATAAAATTATAATTTTATTGATAGAGTTAATTACTACAATAATATAAGGTTTCAGTATAGTATTATTCCATAAAATTCAGATTATTTTTTAAAATTTATATTTTTTAATAATGTTTGATTGGGATAAATATATAGTTGATTATATGATAATATTGTCTATAAATGATAATTTACCTAATGTATCATATTTCTATATGGTAGATGTTAGAATAAAATATAAATAACAAATGAAAAATATGTTATGGACACTCTCTACTAAATTTTTGTCCATGAATAATTAAAATATTGAAAAATTAATTTATTTAATGGTTGTGAATCTAATGAAACTAGTTTTTACTAAATGTTTTACTTTCATAATAATTATTTCAATATCTTATTCTATACACAACCCTAAAAAATGAACATAAGAATTTTGAATAGCAATAATATTGTAGCTATATAATTGACAGGTTAAATTAGATTTAATATATTATTTTATAAATGTATTAAAATAGAAATTTATACCAATGTTATGATATTGATAAATTAAATTAGAGTATCTAAATATCTACAATTATTCTTTATGTATTCAAAAGTATTATTTAAAATAATGAAATTTTGTATGACCCATTAAAAATACTGATATAATGTGGATAAAATATATTTTTTATATGAACCATATATTAAAACCAATTTAATTAGTAATTGAAAATAAAATAATAATTAAAATAGTTAACATTTTAGAAATTTTTATATTACCATGAAATCGGTTTTCATTATATATATTTTATTTTAATTTCAATGTTATATACCTAGATTTTTTCTTTTCTAAAACATAAATTTCATTTTCAAGTTTCCAATGTTATTATAATATTGAATTTTCTAATTTTGTAGAAATAGAATATTTTTAGGCGAATTGTTAAAACAAATGTTTTTATGAAGACAATAAATCTAATGACATTATATGAAAAATAAATAAATGTATAAAACCATTTAATGAGATAAATATTTGATTAATATGTATATCAATAAATTATAAAAATTATATTTTCAACTTATATATCCAATGATTATCACTATAAGTAAATAGTAATTAATTTCTAATAAATAATGTTTTCCCCTTTCTTTTACAAATTTTTTTTTTGGAAAATTTTGGTTTGGTTTGATTTTAATGGACAATTAATTTTATATATACTTTTATAAACCTAATTAAATTATCCAAATATATTTCATTTATATTATTACACTTCAAATAAATTTTATTATTAAAAAACATTTTTTCTAAAAATAGGTTTGTACATATTATAAAGGATAATGTTAAAAATAATATTTTATAAAAATATAAAAATTGTATGATAAAATGGATTTCATATTTTGAATCATTATTTTCATCTTTTATTATAAGATACACTTTATTTTAATAAATAAAATGTATGTTACATTAGTAAAAACTTACTACACTAATAAATCCATAAATTTCAAAAAATGAAAATTTATGTGTGTTGTACATAGAAACTAGTTTAAAAAAGATATGAAAATTAATGGATGATGTATGATCGACCATATCTCATACCCCACCACATTTACATACATTTATGAGTCCATTTTACAAATGAATAATGTTCTCTATCTATATTAATATTAAATATTTATTAATATTCCATTCTCAAATCTTATAAAAGGAGACTCTAACCACCCCTTCTTGACCAAAATTTTTTTTGTAATGTTTAGTATATACAAATGTTCTCAAAAAAATCATTTTCATTTTCCTGAATCAATGGGAATATGGTATTGGACTATGAACTCCATTTATTTAGAATCATTAAAACCAAACACAGTGTTGTTAATAGGAGTACATTTCTCACAAGCCATTTTTTATAAGCTATTTTTTCTTTTGCATGATTAATATACTATGAATTTAATATTTTATAACATTATACTCTAATAAGTATTGATATTTTATATTTATATGAAATAAATTACTATAATGGGATTTTATTAAAATGATTCGAATTCCATAATGGTTTTTATGTATTACTTATATTTCCATGAGACTTCTTTGATATTCCACCACATCACATTAAATATATAATTTATTCAATTACATATAAAATTAATGTATAATGGATAAAATTTATTTAATAATATTTGATATTATTGGTAACCCTCTAATTGTCTTTTGATTCTCACATTTCAATTATTATATAGAGTTTTTCATCATAAATTGGTTTCATAGATAAATAATTTTCATTCACCTCAAATACCCCTTTTTTGTTTATATAGAAGACAATAATTACCATATAAATAAACTATAAATATATAAATTTATTGGATTATTCTTTTAAAAACCATTATCTATCTTTTTCATCCCAAATAAACTACTTTTATAGAAATTTTATGTCTTCTAATGCCATTACATTGTAAATATACAATAGTACCATAGATTGTTTAATGAGAGTAATCCTATATTCCATACATTTAATAATTTGTGAAAATTCATTTGTTATCATATAAAATTACTCTATATAATTTTTGTATGAGGCTAGAATACATATAATGCTTCTAGATTTAATGAATAGTGAAATATTAAAAATCTATAAATTTTTTATTTCTATACAGATGTTTAATGATTATTAAAAATGGTTGGTTATTTATTTGGTATTATATTAAATAAAAAATATAAGGAATGAATTTTAATTTACTAGTGAATTTTGGATATTTAGATTGGCCCTTGATACATCCATAGCTTAGATAAAACAAGCAATCATGGGTATTTTTCTAAATTCCTTCATAAGAAAAACTATTTCTTGAACACATGGATTTGGTGATAAAATCATAATATCAATGATCACGATATATAAGATAATGATTTTATTGGATTAATTCCTAGAATTGGATTTCAGACATTATTAATTTTTATGCTATGAAAAAAGATATTTTTATTCATTTATTATTTTAACATCCACTACTTTATGTCGATATAAATACTTTTAGTTTAATATTATTATTGAATTATATTTTGTTATCTATGTATTCCATATTTTTTTCCTCATCTTTTGAACAGTTGTGATCTTTGGATGTAAATATTTATGATTATACTTATTTTTCTTTTGAGTTGAAACTTTTATGAATCCATATCACAATGTTATGATGAATTGTATTAAAAATCTTATTTTTAATAGAATAACATGTGTTTAAAATTTATGGATTATATTGAAGAATTATTATAGATTAATTTGTTTCATATATAGATAAAAAATAAACTTATTGATAAAGAATGGTCGTTATTGTTTTATAATTTTTCTTAATTATATACCACACTAATCCTAAAATGCAATTTAAATATATTTTAGTAAATATTTGTTAATGAAATATTAAATATTGATGTTATTATTTTTCTTCATAAATATATTTAAAAGAGAATAAATAATAAATGTTTTTAATGGAGCCATATCTTAGGTCTATAAAAAAGAGGATCAACAGTTCCGATGGTTGTTTTGGATTATTGTGTTTGTGATTTTACTTATCGTTTTCAAATATTATTTTGTGGAAAAAGAAATTTAGGGATTATAATATCCTCTTATATATTTATTAATTCATCCAAAATCTATTTACTTTTATTTTGGTTGTTTATTCTATCAATTTCATTTGAATTTATGACAATTAATATATAATTAATTTAAACTAGAGTTTATCAATAAATTTTTTAATTATAATATTTTATTAAAATTAAATTAATTTATAATTGTTTCATCAAATAATTACTTAATTTAAAAAGTTTATGTTTTTATTTTCAATGAAATAGAATTTTTATAGAAAAAAATTTAGAGAACAAGATTTTTTAAATCCATCAACGTAATTTTATGAATATAACCATATATTGTTTTATTGAAGGAGGGTTTATGAAACATAATTATTTATTGAGATATTTTTATAATGGTTTTCAATGAATTAGTCCATGTTTTATTTATTTAAATTAAAATTTATGTAATAGTATATACTATTGATGTGTTAATTCATTTATTTTTCCCAAATTCAATAATGGTGTTTCAAATGAAAAGTTTGATGTAAATTTTACTTTTTGAAAGTTTATAATCTATAATTAAAATGTCTTTCCAAATTTAATAGTTTTTTTAGATAGTCCAATAGTGTAATGGACCTCAAAATTATATTAGTGGATATTAATTGTTACTTATTTATAGTCAAACATAAATCTTGGATATAAACAAATTATTTGTGTTTTCATTTAAGGGTTTTCCTTGATGAATTTTGTTTGTATATTATAGTGGATAATGATTTTCGTTTACAAGTTCAATGTTAATATAGAATATATACTGTATTTCATCACCTTTATTTATATGTAATTGGAATTTTTGGAATGCAATGTGAGATATCTTGTAATTATTATCCCATTAGTTTACGACCATGTGTTAGATAGTGTCCCCATTATTGTACCAATCTATTCTTAGAATATTATTCCTCTTATCATGGAAGGAAATGCTAATAGTGAGTAATGAGGAAATTATATAATCAATCAAGACAATTAAAATAATTTCAACTATTTTTTCCTTTAATGCCACCATAGATCCTGAATTTATTCATAATAAAGGATTTAAAATTATTTATCAATAACAACATTAATTTTATTAATGATTTTTTTCTATTTTAGATTTCTTGAATATTTTTATTATATTATTATTGTTTTTCTATCATAACCCATGAAGTTTGATTTTATCTTTGTATTATTTAAAAAAAATATCCAAAATTTGTGTTTATATTTTGGTAATAATCATGATATCTTGATATCAAAAATAAATCATTTATAATACATTTAAATGAAATGGATTAAACAAATCACTCGCATGTTTTCATTAGAAAAATTGAAATTATTGGTACAAAATATTCAATTTTGGGACATTATGTAAAATTGTTTTTCATAAATATATATTTTATAAATAATTTTTTTGTACCCAAATAAATCTTTTATTTAAGGTCTTTAATATGTATTGAATAGTTTAAATTACCTTTTTATAACATATAATTAGTTAATATGAATAAAATCATGTTTTTATCTGTTTTCTCTTATTAACTAAATATACTACCCTGATAGATGTATTTGAAACATCTATAAAATGGTATCACTATTAAATTATACTCATAGGGAATCAGGTGGATATAGACTAGAAATTACTTTATCACACCATATATTAATTATATCATAATTATTGGAATGTATGGGGTGTTATATATGTCTATTTTTTCAAGAATTATAGAAGATTAATGTGATGATCATTATAACGAAGCATGTAGATTGAATTTTTGGGATTCTATTTAGATTATTAGTGGTTATTATTCATTTAGATTATCTCATGTTCTATAAAAGTTTTATTTTATTCTTTTAATATTTATCACTTTAGTTCTATTTTTCATTATACATAAGTTATTTATTCGTAATTGTTTATAATTAATTATTTTAATTTGTTATATTTTTTTATTTTTCAGTTTTAATTCTTTATTTATTACTTGTTTGATTCCAGAATTACGAAATTACATATTTTATGGGAGGGAATATTTGACATATGGTAATTACATACATCAATGTGGGAGTAAAAGTTTTATTTCAGTAATTTATTTTGTGAAATTATAAAGACCCAACCTTAAAAATTACATAATCTTGTAAATTACATTACAATTCACTTCTTTAAATTGCAAAATATCCCTTTTTTAGTGGTTTGGATATTAAGGACATAATTTACACACATCAAACCACAATAATAAATTATGGATAATACTAAAAAATTTCTAATTTCTTCTGTAATACAATTTTTAATAAAAATATGAAATCTCATCATGAAAAGTTTTCATAACATTCATCTTAGTTTCTCCTCTCCTCGTACCCATTCTAAACCAATGTGAAAAACGTTTTAAAAAATGGTATGATCCTAGGAATCATAGTAAGGGACATATAAAAATGTAGAAAACTGTTATTACATGAATACTTATAATCTTATGAAATAATATTCACAAACAAATACTTATCACCCAATAATTACAATATAGTTACTTTGGGAAAATATGAGATTTCCATAATACATAGAAAACATGAACAATACCATAATTGTAAATTGGGGAATTAATTTCATATTTTTGTTACCCCTAGAACTAAAATATGTTTTTTATCCCTCATAAGTACCTTATAATGTAACCCTCATGGTTACCTTACAATGTAACCTTCACGACTACCTTATGGTGTAACCATCACAATTACGCTTTAAGTAACTATACTATCAACCTCCTAAAAAAATACCCAATAAATTGGAGGGAGATATGGGTATCATCATTAGTCATTATAAATACCCAAAAACCATAATTATAAAATAATAATTCTTCAACAAACACATTCGTTTTTAATTTTGTAAAATTAGAATCTTAAAATAGGATTTTAAATGAAAAGTCCCTTACAAATATCATATAATTGAAGTGATAATTAATAAAACAAATGGAATATATGAATACACTTTAAATTCACATAATAAAACCTAATATAAATATAATTCATTTCACAAATATTCTTATAACCACATAATCGATGATGTTTAAGGGTAACTCAATAAATTGAAATTGGGTTATAAATTCCATTACCCTTGGTTCTTCATAAATCAAATATGTTCAAACTTTATGTATAATGGTTTAAATATTGTTAATAATATATTTAATAATTATATACATATTAATATTTAGATAAATTCTTTTATTATTACATCTTCACACCCATTTATTAATAATATGTTGTTCTTTAAAGTGTTTTAGGTGCACTTATTTCATTGTTTCCATGGTTGGTTCATTATGGATTTTCATATTGAATGGAATAAAAACTTTTGAAGTACAATAAAATTATGTTAATATGTTTTCATTATTTTAAATTATACCATATATAATTTTTCTCCTATATTATTATCAATCATTAGAAAAAACTGTAATGAATGTGATTGAATTTATATTGGTGGGTTTTTATGATCATCATAAACATATATCATTTTCTCACTATCATGTATATATATTGGATAAAAACATTGAATAAATTTTAATATGTATAATAAAATATTATTTAACCATAATAATGGTTTTATTACTGGTCTTGAAGGATATAATGAAAAATGAAAGTGTATCATCCATGATGGCAATAAATCCACACATTTTGATTATGGTGTGATTTTTGGAATAAATGGAAGAGGAAATATAAATTAATGATGGATTTATCAATAACAATTATAACATTAATGTCTATATGTTATAATATTGTTTTAATTCCTCTTGAATAAGGGGAGGTGAATAGATTACAAAAAATGAAAAATAATTAAAATTAAAATAAATGAAAATAAAAGAGGATTTTAATTCTTGAATTGTCCTCCTTGAGAACCTCCTTAATACCTTTTTTTTGGACTTTTGGTGAGACCAAAAGGTCTTGGAAATGGTAAAATTCTTTGAAAGGTAATTTGGAAAAAATTAAAAGAGCTAAATATATTTGGGAGTTGAGTAGAATTGGTAGAGAGGGGTCACATTTTTAGTGGACAATAGGGGTGTTTTTTCAATATTATATTCATTAATTTTGTATTTTAGGTTGTGAAAATTAATAAATTGATCATTATAATTAAATATATTAAAATAATTAGAGTAACTAGGTATTATGGTTATTAAATAATACACAAATCATTTAATAGTGTATTTATCTTATAATATAAATATTCCATACAATAACATATTTCAATATTCACATAAAATTCATGTATTTTAGAATATTATCAAAAATTCATGATGACCATTTTTTCTCATGTTGAATTCAAAAATAAACTTTATTTTATAAATATAATTATCTAAATGTGATAAATTTAATTTTAAATTAGAATAATAATTTATTATAAAAATACCAGTTTTAAAGTTATAAATGACTTTTTGACACATTGAAAAATTAATTAAGGACTTGTAAAATTTTCATATAATCAAAAGATAGAAAAATATTAATATATGAATATGTTTTATGAAAATGTGTTTTCTTTAAAATAATTATATTAAATATAAAATTGAGATGAAATATTTATGACTCACAAAAATTCCACCTCTTAATTTATCATTTCCAAAAAAATTATTTTCTTCGTCCATCATAAAAGAATATCTTCATTACACTTTTATGATACATTAATTTTACTTATAAACTCATATTTTTTGTTACAATTCATTTAATATGGATTCCTTAGTTACAAATACCACTTATTTCAATATACATTAATAAAAAATTTATTCATTTAATTACTATATAAAATAGAATTATTATATAAGTACACGGGTTGTTACATTCTCCTCACCTTCTAGAAATTACATCCTTGCAATTTTAATATACATGTTAAAAAAGTGAGGGTACCTTTCCCTAAAATAATCTTTATATTCACATGTTTCTTCTTCAATGATGTGGATTAACCACAAAAATATAACCTATTGAATTGATTAATTCTACCCTAATTTTTCTCTATTATAGATAAACTAAATAAGATTCTCTTTATAAGAATGTTTCACTTCCAACTGAACTACATCTAGGCTAAAAAAATGAGTCGATTATGGAACATACTTTATCAATACCAAAACATGAAAACAAATTACATGGGGTAACATTGGAGGTAAAGCTACTCGATAGGAGGCTATTCCAACATTAACTAGGATTACATATGTTTTAATGAACCATGAAATTATCTTTAATTTCTTCCCAAAATTCCTAACACTATTCCAGGGTTTGATTCTTTGAAAAACATGATTACCTATATCTAAATAAAATTCTTTCCTCCTATTATATGTATATATTTTTTCCTTTTTTACCTTTCATCATGTGTTTCTTGATCATCTTCACATAATCAGCCACTTCCTATACTAATTCTGGTCAGAGAAAGTTTATTTTCCAAAAATCATCCCAAAAAAGAATGTGTTTGATAACATTTTTTTCATATAATTCATTCAAAGTATCCCTCTATATATTGTAATGAAATATTTTATTATAAGAAAACTAAACTAAAGAATGACACTGATCCTTACTTCCCTAATAGTCCATTGTACAATCTCAAAGCATATTCACTAACTTCTAAATTGTTCTCTTGGTCTGTCAATCATGTTGAGGATAAAAAATCAATGTTGAAATTTAGTTCTTTTCCCAACGACATCTAGATCTCTCTCTAAAAGATAAAAGACAATCTGGGATCCTGGTCAGATACAATGAACAATGGAACTCCATGTAACCTGACAATCTCTTTGAGGTAAATTCAAGGAATCAAATCCAAATACATAGTATCTCAAATTGGAAAGAAATCAAAAGATTTAATTAGTCATTAATAATTAACACAAATCACATTGTAACCTTGATTTTTATTTAGTAATCCCGCCAAAAAGACCATGGATATATTTTCCAATTTCCCATCTAGCACGAGAAGAGGCTGAACCCTCTTCTTTGGAAATTTTCACCCTAAATTATACTTTTTACTAGTCCTACATTTCATGGTAAAATATGAAATATCTATTTTAATTAAATCCCACAATTAGCCCTCCTGAATGTCTATATACATCTTTGTTCTTCTAGGATGAACTAAAAATGGAGACCTATGATCATTACAAAATATTTTTTCTTCTAATATGAATTACAAGGAACATATAATATATTCTCTAATCCCAAAAAAAATTTATCAACATTACATTATGCAAACTAGCCATTTTTTCACAAGTTCTACCTTTTTATATAACTCACCTTATTCTTTTTCACCCATTCAATTCGGTCTGACAAATAAGAATACAATGAAACAAGAAAAAAATAGAGTAATTTAATTCTCCAATAACATCCTATAAAAATTTCATCATTTCATTAATCTTGGGGTCATTTTCTAAATGTAATATAGTTAATGATGCTTTTTGTTTTGGACTCAAGGATTTAACCACTATGTTTTCTTTTCTAGGATGATAATTGATTGTGAAATAATAATAATTTATCAGTTCAATACATCTTATATCCCTCATGGTTTATTTTTTTCTGAGTGAATATATACTTCATTTATATATGGATAGTATATATTTCACATCTGGTCCATATAAACAATTCTTCCTCATTTTCAATGTCAAAAACACATATTTTAATTCCATATCATGTGTGGGATAATTTAAATCCTAATGTTTTAGTTGTATTGAAGTATAATCAATTACCTAATCATTATTCATTAGTACCCAGTCATGTCTCTTTAATGAAGTATCAATGTATATGAAAAATTCACCATTTCTAGAAGATATGGCCAAAACTGGAAAATTCACAAATATCTTTAGTAGTTAATGCATGAAAAAATCACTAGCTTCTATCCAGAGAAATTTAACCCCTTTTTAGTAACTTATTTAGTGGGATACATAAGCCTGAAATGTTTTTAACTCCCCATCAGTAATAACATTTTAATCCAGAAAAAGTACAAATATCTGTAACATTTGTATGTCTTGGTAATTCATTAACCTCTTTTGTTTTGGTGGGATCAACTATTATTCAATCCATATTTACAATTTTCCCATGAAAAGAAACATGTGGAAACCAAAAATTACATTTTCTAACTTTTCCATATAACAATTTTTCATGAAGTGATTACAAGAAAATCCTTAAATGTTTTTAATTATCCTCATTAAATTTTTAAAATAACAAAATATCATCTATAAAAAATCAAAAAATAAATCCCAATATTCATGGAATATTCAATTTAT
The DNA here is from genome assembly GCA_963277665.1 of Viscum album. Classification (NCBI taxonomy): domain Eukaryota; kingdom Viridiplantae; phylum Streptophyta; class Magnoliopsida; order Santalales; family Viscaceae; genus Viscum; species Viscum album. The sequence continues at coordinate 2,025,044,839 of OY728127.1, forward strand.
AAGATCCATGAATACCGCATAGGAAATTATCAAACCGAAGGCTATCAAAACAAACTCATAATTCCCATATCATGTTAAAAAATGTGTTTTTGGGATGTCATTGTCCATTACCATCAACTTATAGTAATTGGATCTCATGTCAATATGGGAAAAATAATGATCTCCCTAGAGATGAACAAAAAATTCATTTATATAAGGACAGAGATATATATTTTTAATAGAAATGACATGGATAGATATATAATCTAATCGTTGTTTCATGGAACCATATTTATTTTTAATTAAAAAATAGAAACACCCCATGGTGAAGTTATCTAAAGAATTAATAATTTATTAAGAAACTCCTACAATTTTTTTTTCAATTTATGGAGTTCCACATGAGTCATTCAATAAGGGGGTTTTGAAAATGTCCAAGAATAAAGATGAAATTCAATAGTAAATCAAACTTTCTGATCAGGTTTAACATCAGAAAACTCATCAAGAAAAACATCTAGGAATTCATTTACCACTGGAACATTATTAATGTAAAAATTTTAGTTTATTTCAATAATATAATCAAGATAACTATCATTTCAATTTATTAACATTTTCTCAGATTTCTGATATTTTATGAATTTTATGGGTTCATTCCTGTATATAAACTAAAATTATTTATGGAATTCTACATCCATAGATCTAAAATCAAATTTAGCATGATAAATAGAAATCCAATCCATAATTGGAATCACATCAAATTATACTAAGGGAAGAACAACAAGGCCTGCAAGTATTTTTTTTCCATAGACCAAAACTAGAATATTCTTATAAAGCCTTTTTTTCTAAAATATTTGCACCTTGTGTTTTACGAATATGTTTCAATCTAATTTATTGAGGTCAAATATCCAATTTAACAAAAAATTATCAGAAATAATGGAATCTATAGACCCCATATTAAACAAGAAAATCACAAAACATGAGTAAACAATCAAAGTACCATAATCTAATTCATTATATGACTGGAAATCTAATTACATTATCATAAAGGATCTAACTGCACCTTTATAATTATAATATGGATACATTACATTATTTGAATATTTATTTTGGTAGGTATTTTCATAATGAAAAATCTTACCACATATAAAAAAATTTAATGTTTTATTATCAGAATTACTTGTAAGGTCATATTCATTACAAACATCAAGCTGTATGTCCAAACATACCACATAAAAACTATTCCCAATTATATTAAGGCATTCACCAAGGTATTTAACAATACTTATCACAATCTGAAAACTAGAATTTCATAGCTCAATATTTGATTTATTGATTCCTGCAGATCGCATGACATTAGTACCTCAAATCTTCTTGTTTTCAAAGTACATTTGACTATCCTAAAATTTCATTTCTACCCTCTTAGTACATTAGTCAAGATTCTCATAAATTATGAATTCATGAGAGGCCAATTCCCTTTGATATCATTCCTTCAATACTCAGTAAAAATGATTGATTTTTCAGTCAAGATCCCAAATAATATTTGGATCATACCACTCCATTTAGGTGAATTTTGATTCATACACGTCCCTAGAATTCTCTTAATTTTGTTTCAATTCAAGGAAATGTTTTTCCATCCTATGTCAAATCACGTTAGGAAAATATTTTTCCTGAAATTTCATTAAATTCACCCCATTCAGAGGAATGAATCTCCTTACTATCCATAATAATCATCCCCATTAACCACCACTGGTGAGGTTCCCCTTCATGATGATAAATTCCAAGGATAATGATTTTATTATTTTAACACCCTATAACATCGATTATCATTTCAAGGCATATAATGCACCATTCATCCACTACTAGGTTAGTAGATCCACTAGATGCAAGAGGGTGTTTCCACATAAAATGTTCCAATATCATCATGTTCCATTTTGTTGGCTCTACGTTCTATCTTCAATGTATTCACATTATTTTTTTTATCCCGCATCCACTAATACATTAATATAAAAACAATTCAATTCCAATTCCCAACATTCTAGTCTTGGGATTTGAAAAGATATCATCCTCCTTATTCCTTCCAACATTATATTTCTTATTTCTTCTATATAAAACCTATCTGAACATTCATATCTTTGATGAATCAACATGGTAATATTCAAATTCAATACCATTTTAACATAAAAATAATGTAAAACCCACTTTTGGTGGAGCATTGACATCATCCTAACCCCTAATTTAAACTAATTTTTTTCACTAATACCAACTATAAAGACCCGATAATAATCATTTCATAATCTAGTAAATTATTTTAGAATATAGTTATTTTCATTCCCAAATATATTTTAGGGTTATAGTTTTAAAAAACTGGGACATAATTCTTTCATATCAACCCATAAGTATACAATTTGGGTACTACTAAAATAGTATCAATATCTTCTATAAAATAATTTTTTCATAAAAACATGAAATATTTGTTGGAAAAGTATTCACAACATTCAACTTGGATTCTCTGTTTCACATACCAAGCCTTAACCCCCATGAAAAACATTTTATAAAATGGTATGAGAAAAAAATCTAATTAAGGGACTTAAAATAATGTTAGAAACTACTAGTACGTGAATACTTATAAATATATGAAATCATTATCACAAAGACTAAATTATCACCAAATATGTATTATATTGTTACTTTATGAAAATATGATACTTCCATATAAAATAAAAAAATAATACCATAATGGTAACTTTGGTAATTATTACATAATATTATTACCCTTGTGGAAAGCATGCCATTTTTTACCCTCGCAACTTCCTTACAATATTACTCTCATGAATACATTGTAATGTAACCTTCATGACTATCTTATGGTGTAACCATCGCGGTTACACTTTGAGTAACCATATGGTCAACCTCCATCATAAAACTAAAAATGAATGAGAGATAGATATTTTTCACACCCCTTATCATAAAAAATTCCAAATAACCCTTTCATTAAATAATAATTCTTTAAAAGAAGCATTCATTTTTAATTTTGTAAAATTAATAAATTAAAAGAGGAATTTTAAAGAAAAGTGTCTTACTAATTTCATATATTTGATGTGTGAATTAAATAAAACAAATTTAATTTGTGTATATACTAGAACATAACATAATAAAAAATTATATAACAAAAAATAGTTTCAAAAATAATATTATTACAACATAATTGATGATGTATAATGTTTACCCAAGGAATTGAAATGGAATTATGAATTCATCTACCCCATGTTAGTATTACTTAAAACATGTTAAAATATTATGTTCAATGGTTAAAAAACTGTAATTAACATATTAAAGAACCATATTCACATTTATATTTACTTATATGATATTCTTTAAGAATATTTATAGCAATTTATTTATAATATTTTTTTTCATTTTCACTATTTCATGTGAATTTATTTATAGGATACCATGTTTTGTTCATTTGGAATTTTCTCATCAAATTGAATAAAAAACTCCAAAATTGGAATGAAATTATGTTAATATGTTTCAAGAATTTTAAATGTTACCATATATTATTTTTCTGACATGTGGATGAATCATTATAAAATCCATTAATTAAATTGATTTACTTTATTTTGGGAGTTTTTTGATCATTTCGATCTTATATCATTTTATTCAATATTGTGATTATATATTGGTTACTGGACATTAAATAAAATATAATATGTACAATAAAATATTATGTAACCATAATAATGGTTTTGTGACATTATTTGAATGTTGAGATGAGAAATAATATTGTACCATCCATGATGGATATAAATCAACATATCACGAACTATGTTATCATTTTCGAAATAAATGGTGTAGGTGAAGAAGTTCGGTAATGAATTTTTCTTCAAACTAGAAAAAATATAATATACGAGAGTTTTCAGTAAACTTTTATTAAGGTTGGTGAATATAATATCATAATATAAAAATAATTAAAATGAAAATAAAAGAAATTTTAAGAGGATTTTACCTCTTGAATTCTCTACCATGAAAGCATCCTTAAGGCCCCATGTATTAGACTTTTGGTGATAAAAAAATATTAGATGTGTGGAATAGGATTGGAAGGATATTTGAAGAAATTAAACAATAATTAAAGTTTTTAAGTGTGAGGAGTATAAATTGTGAGTGGTAGTATTTATAGTGGAGTAGAGGTGACTTTTCTCATTATTATATTCATTAATGTTTTTATTTTTTCTCAATTCAATGAATAGTTTGAGAATTAGAAATAAATATATTAATTTAATGAAAATATATTCAATATTATTTTTCTTACATCATCGATAACCCTTGTAATAGTGTATTTATCTTATAATGTATATGTATTGTAAAATATCATATTTTATTATTCCCTAAAAAATAATGTATTTTAGAAAAATCTGAAACATTCACCCGAACCATTTTTTAACATGTAAAATTAAAAAATGATCTCTATTTTCTAAAAATAATTTTAAAAAAATGTGAAATTTTTATTTTTAATAATAATAATCAATTATACATAAAATTCCAATTTTAAAATTATAATGTATTTTATGACACTTTCAAAAATTAAATAAGGTATTATAAAGTTATATTATAATCACAATAAAAAAATAATCATTCATGAATATATTTTAAGAAAATATATTTTTATTTAATTTATTATATTAATTATAATTTATAATTTAATTGTTATGACTCAAAAAAAAGAAACCCACTTAATTTATCATTTAAAACACATTTATTTACTTATTCTGTGATATAAATGTATCGTGATTACAATTATAAGAAAATCAAATTTTATTTTTTAGACTCATAGGTGAGGTTACTATTCCATTATTATAGATTGGTTAGTTATAAACACAATGTATTTCATTATAAATTTACAATGAATTTAATTATTTATCTTCAAAATGGAAAAAAATTATTATAAAAGTACCATGGCCATTAAACAAACCTATCCAAATGATGTATAAATTGATTTCACAAAATATGCTTAATTCATATAGTGATTCTAAATGTGTATTAGGCCTTTTCAAATGCCATCTTGTGTGATGTTATAGGATGACTCGAGTTTTTTCATGACATTAATAGTCATGATGATTTAATTTAATATAATTATCTTAATTTATATTTTATCATTATATAAAATTAATTAAGTAATTAATGAAATATTAATATTATATTTAATACAAAATAATGAAATTCTAATAATTCATTAAGTTAGTGATCATTTTTATGAAAATTATCTGTACAGGTGGTTAAGAGATATACACATGTCTAACATATAAAAAATGTCTAAAAGTATTTTTTATTCAATAGTTTTGGTTTATATTCATGTTAATCAATTAAGTTATATGTTTTCATAAATTACATTTGTTTATTTTGAGTATTTGGTCAATGAAAATAAATAATTGATGAAATGAATGTGTAGTGATAAGAATAATTCATCCTCTAAGAGACCTACCCCAATACAAAGTCACATAAGGCTTCGTGGGATGGTTTTTTGTGAGACACGAGGCTCAAAATTTGGATAATGTAATTATGATAAATCTATAGCAGGATTTTGGAAAATGGGAGAAGTTTATTATGTAATTATAAATGGGCCCTAAAGGATTGTGTTTAGGAGTGAAGGGGAATAATGTTTCTGAATAAAAAAACTTAATGAAATAATATTTTCCTCCATACATTAAATAAAATATGTTATGGTTAATATATGACAACCCTGATTTTATTATAATGTTAAACATGATTTATTACATAAACTATTCACTTGATACAACATGGAAGATCGAGAGGTCTAGTGTCTTTGTGGATTAGGATCATTACATAACAACTTAAAACATGAAATACAACATCTATATTGAAAACATCATTTACATGACCACTACATTCCATCATACTTTGCATTGAATGGGATAACCTGAGGACATGCATAAGAAAAGGGTGAGCTATAAAGCCCAGTAAGGGAATAAACATGGAATAACATGAGGAATACAATACATGTTAGAAAATAGGCATATCAATAGAGAACAAGAGAAACATAAACAAAAAGGCATGATAAAGCATGATAATCATAACATGGATATATGGCAAAAACACTTAAAATGGAATTAGCATGATCCAAGGCTCGTTGCACATGGAGTAGGATTAAACCCTGATTGCACATGAAGCATGAGTAAACCCACTTTTCACTTAAATTATATAGATTCAACACTAATTTCACATGACGTATCCTGATACTATAATTTACCCAATGCATTGGAGCACTATCAGGGCACACCCTTGTTAAACATTTCATTTCATACATAAGTGTGCCACATGGATCATATAACATGGAATCAATGAACAACACAAGTTATTCCATGATTAAGTAATGTGGAATAAATAAATTAAAGTACCATTAAATACGTATATGTGCCTAAAGGTGAATACCCTTGATAGATACATGGGTATGGTATTCACTACACAATGATCTTGGCTTGGAAATACGCGGTGCAATTTCGGCAGCATAACAGCGTGACATAAGGATTCATGAAAATGGTTGATGAGAGAGAAATGGGTGTCTCATCATATATACATGAAATGGGCAGTAAGGGGTTCAAACATATACATTCTCCAACTAACATAATGGAATTTAGATGCATAATACAAAATAATTACTCAGATGTAAAAGAGGAGAGAGAAATCCATCACAAAATTTTGGCATGGTAACATGTGTACATGGGAGGCATTAATGAGAGAGAAATGGGTCTCCCATAATCCAACATAAATAGGGAAGTATTGAGGATGTCAGAAATCATACCCCATCATTTGTAATTGAAAACAAAAGGGCATAACAACTTACAGAAAATTGGAAAAAAATGAGAAAGGAAGAAATGTATTACTTAGAAGTGCAATCCCAAAAGCTTAATAGAGGCTTGAGAGAGGCTTATTAGGAGCTTGGGGAACCTTGGGATGATTCTAGAGAGATTAGGGAATGGGTTGGTATAAATCCAAAGGCTTTGAGTGAGGAGTAAGTGGGAGATTGGGTGGGTTTATATAGGAAAAGAGAGATAATTCTTTATTATTTAGGTTTGGGACACCACATATTAGACTAATCAAAACCACAAACTAGTCCATGGTTTTTGAAAAAGGGGAGTGGAAAGAAATATTTTATAAGGCCAATGGCCTAAATTCATAAAATAATAGGGTTGCTTATGTGGAGGTGAGTCACAATCTATCAACTTCCACTTCTCCCGTGGACAGTCCCATTCGAGCTTGACATGATGAAGCTTAGCTTGGGCTTGGTCAAGAGCGAAGCCCAAGGATGCCACCTCTTTTCCGAGCTCCGACAAATGGGCTTCTTGTGAGGAAATTCTACTGGATGAGGCCATCGCTTCCTTTGTATGAGTAAATTTTGAATTGTTAAATCCCTATATTTATATTAATCATGTGATCACTATTCAACATCTATATTAGCAACGTTCACAATTAATAATATAAAACCAAAGAAGTTGACATTTTATATAAAAATAAAGATTAATTTAATTAGATCAAGAGTGATTTCCATTAATGATACTTTGGTTCGTTACAATATTCCCCCCTTAAGAAATTTTGCCCTCAAAATTTTCCATTTCCCACACTAAAACAGATGTTGGTAACTCAGATTCATCATTTCCTCTAATTCCCAAGTCACTTCTTCAAACTTGTGGTTTCTCCACAACACCTTGATGAGGGGTATTGTCTTATTTCATAGAAAGTTTTCTATACGATCTAAGATCTTCCCTGGTTTCTCCTTATAAGAAAGATCATCTTCCAATTGTACCACCTCAGAAGAGAGTACATGTGAAGGGTCTGGTATGTACTTCCTTAAGAGGGATACATGGAAGACATCATGTAATTTGTCCATAGTAGCTGGAAGTGCTAGTCGATAGGCCACAACCCCGACATGATCAATAATCATGAAGGGGCTGATGTACCTTGGAATTAACTTCCCATTCTTTCCAAACCTCATGACCTTCTTCCATGGAGATATGCATAGAAAAACCATGTCTCCAACTTTAAACTCAAGGTCCCATCAATGATTATCTGGATACCTCTTCTGTCAACTCTGGGCTGCCTTGATATGATGCTGAATGGTTTTCATCTTCTCCACCATTTACTCGACCATTTCGAGTCCAAGAAGCTTATGTTTATCAACCTCATCCCAACATGTTGGTGTTCTGCACCTTTTCCCTTATAGAGCTTCATATGGTGCCATTTGGATGCTCGAGTGGAAACTGTTATTATAAGAGAACTCAACCAGAGGAAGATGTCGATACCATCCTCCTTTAAAGTCCATTGAGCACACTCTCAACATATCCTCAAGTGTTTGGATAGTCCTCTAAGATTGGCCATCAGTTTGAGGATGATAGGCCGTACTGAAGTTCAGTACAGTATTCATATCATGTTGAATACTCATCCAAAACATAGAGGTGAATCTTGGATCTTGTTTGACACAATAGATAGTGGTACTCCTTGCAACCTTACCACTTCCCTAATATATATCCGTGCTAGTTGATCCAATGAGAAATCCTCCCGAATAGTAATGAAGTGTGCAGTCTTTGTAAGATGATCCAAAACAACCCAAATTGCATTGTTTCCTTTGGATTTCCTCGGAAGTCTTGTGATAAATTCCATGGTTATGTTCTACCATTTCCATTCTAGTATGGGAAATGGTTTCATCATCCCCTTAGACTTCTACCTCTCTGCCTTCACTTGCTGGCACACCAGGGACTTTGATGTATATTCAACGATCTCCTTCTTCATATTATCCCTACAAATATTGTATCGTAGATCTCGATACATCTTTGTGCTTTCTAGGTGAATAGAGAAATTTGAACTATGTGAATCATCCAATAGTTCCTTCTTCAGATACGGAATTGATGGAACACATAGTGTTCTCCAAAACCGCACAATTCCTTCTTCATTAACATTAAACACCGAATATTTCCCTTTTTTGATAGCTTCCACTTTTTCTTGAATTCCCACATCATCCTTTTGAGCATCCTTTATCCTTTCTAAAAGAGACAGTTGAGAAATCATTCGTGAAAGGATTGATGATGTTCCCTTCTATATGATTCCCATGTCCATCTTCATCAAGTCTAAGAAGATTGGATTCTTCTCAATTCTCATCATTGATAAAATAACCGGATCATTTCTACTTAGGGAATCTTCCACATTGTTCGATTTCCCAGGGTGGTAATGGATTGAACATTCATAATCCTTGATGAGCTCTATCAATCTTCTCTAGCGCATATTAATCTCTTTCTTTGTGAATATATATTTAAGACTCTTGTGGTAAGTATATATCTCACATTTCTCTCCATAGAGATAATGCCACTAGATTTTCAAGGCAAAGATCACCGCAGTAAACTCCAGATCATGTGTTGGATAGTTTCGCTCATGGATTTTCAACTACCTTGAGGAATAGGATATAACTTTATCATTCTGCATCAGCACACAGCCTAAGTCCTTCTTTAAAACATCACTAAAAACAACAAAAAGTTCTCTACTTGTGGGTAAAGTGAGCACGAGCACAGTGATAAGCCTCCTTTTCAACACCTTGAAGCTTTCTTTGCATTCTTCACTCCAAGAAAACTTTACTCCCTTTCGAGTTATCTTGGTAAGAGGGTTGGTCAATCATGAGAAATTTCTTATAAATCGTCAATAATATCCAGCTAACCCCAAGAATCTACGGATATCCGTTACCGATGTTGGCCTCGGCCATCCCTCAATTGCATTTGTTTTGGAGGGATCCATATATATCCCATTGCTTGAGATGATATGTCCCAAGAATGAGACTTCCTTCAACCAGAACTCACACTTGTTGTACTTTTCATAGAGATTCTCCTTGCGCAAAGTCTCCGATACATTTCTTAAATGCTCCTCATGATCCTCCTTGGTTTTTCAGTATATTAAAATATCATCTATAAAGACTACCAGAAATTTGTCTAGGTAATCTCTAAAGACACTATTTATTATTTCCATGAAGATTTCTGGAGAATTAGTGAGTCCTAAATGCATTACTATGAATTCATAGTGCCTGTATCTTGTGCGAAAAGCAGTCTTGGGGATATCTTCCTTCTTCACCCTTACATGATAATATCTCGACCAAAAGTCCACCTTGGAGAAGTATTGTGCTCTATGCAACTGATTGAACAAGTCATGAATTATTTGGAAAGGATACTTTTTCTTTATGGTGATATTTTTAAGTTCATGATAATCGATGCAAATCCGCATTGACCCATCCTTCTTCTTGACGATTAGGATTGGTGCACCCCATGGTGAAGCACTTGGGCGTATAAACCCTTTATCCAGATTCTAATGTAGTTATTTCTTCAGATATTAAAGCTCTATAACAGCTATTCTATATGGAGTCTTGGAAATTGGTAAAGCCCCGGGTATAAGTTCAATTTAGAATTCAACATCTCTTCTAGGAGGAAGACCAGACAGTTCCTCGGGAAACACTTCAGTGAATTCCCTCAAAATAGGAATTTGTTCAAGGATGGTTTCTTCCTTGGAATCAATCATCTGAGCCATATACGCGTGCTCATAAAGTAGTAATATCCATGCATGAGATGATGGATCTAAAGGGGATTCATATTCCTCCTTACACTTGTAAAGAATTGAGGGTCGATTCTCCAGATGGGGTGTGATTTCTCTCTCCTGACAATTTATGTTGGCTCTATATAATGAAAGCCAATCCATGCCAATAATTGCATAAAATTACACCAGAGGGAGTATGACAAGGTTCTCTAGGAAATTCAATACACATATTATAACAGGGGAGAACTTATATTCATGTGATGCAATGATTGCCCCATTTTCCGTACTCATCGAAATCTTCACTTCCATGATTTTTGGTGGTGCTAGGATTGTTCTAGTAACATTTCAAGATATAAAAGAATGTGTAGAACCTGAATCAGAAAGTACATTTTCTATTCTTGAATGAATAACTAGCATACCTGTCACCACTTCATTGTCGGGGTTCACTACGGAAGAAGTGATGGCAAAATCTCTTCCTTGCTGCCTTGGAGGTTGTTGGTTGCCTCGGAAAACCCTTGGATTAGGGAACTGATTTTCAAAATGACCCGGTTCTTTTCATTTGTATCATTGAACAACATGTTGAGGTTTTAACAGAGCATTCCTCTCCTCTATCACAACCATAGGTCTTTCTTTCCGAATGTTAACAGCTAGGTGCCCTTCTCTTCCACAACTGAAGCATTTCCTCATCCCCTTAAGGAAATTTCCAGGGTCCTTGTTTCCGCACTTTTGGCAAGTGGGGTGCTGGATCTTCTTAGCACCATTGTATTTATCCATCGAACCACAAGCATTGAAGTCCACCTTATGCTTCTTATCCCCATGATACCCATGTGATTCTCCGATCTCCATTTCGACCTTGAGGGCACATCAGACAATTTCCTCATAGCTGTCGAAGTCACGGACTGCTAATGCTTTCCGTAGGCCAGGCTTCAACCCACCAAAGAAGTGTTCAACTTTGCATTCTGGGGTAACGACAAATCCGGAAGCCTATCGTGCAAGCCCTCTGAGGTTTTCCTCATATTATCCAATAGATTCTTCACCTTTTTTCTTGAGGAAAAGGAAGTCCCTTTCCATCTTAAGCTGGAGGGTGCACGGATAATATTTATCAAAAAACATCTTCTGTAAATCCTTCCATTCCAATTCCTCGATCTCCTCCTCAGGCTTCATATTTTTGATCAACATCCACCATTGATCAAATTCACCATCCATACGATATGAAGCTAGGAGAAACTTCTCTTGTTCAGAACATTGATGGATGTAGAAGATATTTTCAAAGGAGTTGATCCATTGTTTAGGGATCATGGGATCAGATGATCCTCTAAAAGTAGGAGGCCTTTGTCACATGAAGCTCTAGATAGCGACTTTTTCTTTCTTGGGGGGGGGGGGGGGTTGAACATTCCTCTTGAACCTTGTTTCTATTCAAAACATGAGTTAGTTGAGAGAGAAGCGTGATAAAGTTCGCGATTCCCGCTCCCATTGGATTGGGCATCTCATTAGTACAATAATCACACTGAGCTTCACAAAAGTTGTTAGCCCGAATCCTCCTATTACTGGACATTGGCTGGAATAAAAGGAAAGTTTGGGGGTAACAGATAAAGGATAATCCAAAGACAAAAGTTGATGACTTAAAAATAAACTTTTATTTCCTTAACTCATGAGTCTATAGGCTACAATCTAGGCTTTTTCATGATGTACTTTCTAACATATATTCTTAGGGGCATTTTTTTATTCCCTTATTAAGGGTTCATACTAAGCTTGTGAATTTACCAAATAATATCCCACATGAGTGTCATAACCAAGTGTGCAGCAAGGCCCGTTGTCGTGCACTAGTTCCCATTCAAGTTTATCTCAAAGCGGTGTTTTCAGGTTTTACCCCTAGGATACATCTGTGTCAGAGCGGCCTCTACCTGCTCGTATCCAAACAGGGATGTATTTTCTTGATAACCCACTTACTCAATACTCACCAAAACATAGGGACGTATTTATTTTACTTAGTCTTTTATTTAAGGATTTACTAGTTTTTTATAATCCAAATCCCAAAAATAACTAAACATATCCTCTAATACCAACTATGACCACCCTGCTTTTATTACAAACTTAAACATGATTTATTACATAAACTATTCACTTGATACAACCTATATGATCAAGAGGTATAGTGTCTTTGGGGATTAGGATCATTACATAAAAACTTAAAACATGAAATACAACATCTTTATTGAAATCTTCCTTTACATGACCACTAGATTCTCTCGTACTTATCATTGCATGGGATAACATGAGGACATGTATAAGAAAAGGGTGAGCTATAAAGCCCAGTAAGGGAATAAACATGGAATACAAGATAAGTACAATAAATGTTATAAAATAGGCATATCAATAGAGCACAAGAGAAACATGAACCTAAAGGCTTGATAAATCATGATAATCATAACAGGGAAATGTGGCAATAACACTTAACATTGAATTAGCATGAGCTAAGGCTCATTGCACATGGAGAATGAGTAAATCCTCATTGCACATGAAGCATGAGTAAAACCTCATTGAACTTGAATTAGCCTGATTCAACACTCATTTCACATGACGTATCAGGATACTATACTTTACCCAACGCATTGGAGTGCTATAAGGGCGCACCCTTCTTAAACATTTCATTTCATGCATAAGTGTGCCACATGGATCATAAAACATGGATTCATAAAAAATAATCATTTATTCCATGATAAAAGAATGTAGAATTAATACATGAAACTTTATAATCAATAATTAAATGTGCATAAAGGTGAATACCCTTGATGGAGAAATGGTCATGGTATTCACTACACAATGACATTGGATCAGAAAATCAGTGCGATTTATGTAGCGTAACGACGTGACATAAGAATTCATAAAAATGGTTGATGAGAGAGAAAGGGGTTCCTCACCATATTTACATGTAATGGAAAGTAAGAAGGTAATATAGATACATGTATCAACAAATTATATGGAATTTAGATTCATGATACAAAAGTATTGCTTGAATGTAAAAGAGGAGAGAGAAGTTCCTTTCGAAATTTCGGCATAGTAACGGGTGTACATGAGAGGAATTTAATGAGAGAGAAAGGGGTATAACATCATTCAAACATAAAGAGGGTAGTATGAGGGAGGTGAAAAACCATACCCCAACATTCATAATTGAAATTAAAAGGGCAATACAACATAAAGAAAATTGGACAAAATGAGAAAGGAAGAAAAAACCGTTACTTGGAAGTTTGCTTCCAAAGGCTAGAGAGAGGCTTGTGAGAGGCTTCTTGGGAGATTGGGGAACCTTGGGAGGATTCTAGAGAGAGTAGAGCAGAGGTTGGACGAACTCCAAAGGCTTTGAGTGAAGAGGAAGTGGGATCTTGGGTGGTTTTATAAAAAAAGGTGAGGGAATTCTTTATTATTTAGGTTTGGGACCCCTTAGATTAAATTAATCCAAAACTCAAACCATCTCAGGGTTTTTGCCCATGGTTTTTGGCTAAGGGAAGGGGAAAAAATATTTTATAAGGCCAAATTCATAAATTCATAAAATAATAGGTTTGATTATGTGGAGGTGAGTCACACTCCCATGGAAAACAATTTAAAAATACAAGGTGTTTAATAAGTCTTGAGGGGTCCATTAATGCTTTGAAAAGTAAGTCAAACAAACCCAAAATCACATTATTTTAATGTTAAAAAATATATTGTCCAAACATAAAGATTATAGTATTTTATTAAATCACTATTGGGTCATTATGATGTCATAAAACAAATTATATATTTAAAAAGTATTTAATTTTTACCCAAAAATTTGACTGTCTCAGAAAATTATGAAAAATTAACCATTGGATAATTTCGACGTCTTGATTCCAGAAATAAAATTTATTTTATCTAAATAATTTTTTAAATATATTAATTTTCACTTTTAAAATAAAAACCGACATTTATCGAAAATTCACGGGTTTTGACAGAAAGGGCTTCCAAACCTTAATTAAAATTACAATTGCATTCATAAAATTATAAGATCATTTATATTTAATAAAAATTAATTTAATAATAATAAATTTTTTTTATTAAAATATTATTTGAATAAAAAATCCTTTAATTTAATAAAATAGAATTCTTAATTAAATAATAACTAAAAACATTATTTGTACTTTAAAAACTATTTACAATGTATCAATAATGAAAAGAAATTATATTCATTATTATATAAAAAAAATAATGTACATGAACATAGTAATATTTATTTGTTAGATAACCCCTTAAAACAGACGCATAAGACTTAAGGGTAAGGTGTGCGATGGTGACATACTCTAGGGTGGCTCGGATAACATTGCTCGAGTGGTAGTTTCTATCAACTTCCACGTATCTTGTAGACAGTCTCGTTCGAGTTTGACATGATGAAGCTCAGCTTGGGCTTGGTCAAGAGCGAAGCCCAAGGATGCCACCTCTTTTCTGAGATCCGACAAATGGGCTTCGTATGGGGAAATTCTAATAGATGAGGCCATCACTTCCTTTGTGTATGTAAATTTGGATTTGTTAAAGCCCTATATTTATACTAATCATGTGATCACTGTTCAACGACTATATTATCAATGGTCATAATTATTATAAAAAAACCAAAGAAGTTGACATTATATATAAACATAAAGGGCATTTAATTAGATCAAGAGGGATTTCCATTAATGAAACTTTGGGTCATTACAGAATAACACTACTTTTTTTTACAAAAAATTAATATTTCCCTGAAATATAATTCCTTACATATGTAATTGTATTCTTCAATTAATGTAAATAAAATAATAAATCAAATATTATGTTTTTATAATGATTAAACTGTGTAAAAAGAATTTAGAAATTTATTAGTACATTAGAAAATTAAATTTTTTATTTCAAAATATGAAATATATAAAAATTTTATTTTTTTTATTTAACCCCAATAAAATATTTTTCATTTAAATTATAATTTCAATAAAAAATAATTTTAATTGGCTTATTAAAAAGTTAGAATCCATTTATGGATTATAACGTCTATTTATATATAATTAGGAAAATAAATTCAATAGAAACAGACAATGGTTGCATTAATAAAATAAAAATCATTATAAAAAATAATCATTTTATTTAAAATTCATGAAGGAAAAATAATATTCATTATTATAATTATTTTGTATTGTTATATTGAAATTCATATATTGGTTTATATTATTTATTTATTTATTTTCTTATTATCCTTACAGTTATTTTTTAAATGAAATTCATAGTTTTTACTTTTATAATTATATTACATATTTCCTCATTTTTAATTATAATTTTAGTATATCTTATTTTCATCTAATATATATTTTATAAATTCAGCACATTTTATTAATTTACATTTTTTTTCTTGGTTCTCCAAATTTATTTATAAAATTTACTTTCTTGTTATATTTTTCATTATAATAAAATCAATTTTGATGGAATTATATTTAAATGAGACCATAATACATCATATTTAAAATAATTTATGATTGTTATATATATTTATTTAAATCCCATTATAGTCATACTAATCATAATTATTATATTCACCATAACATAGAAATTTTTTATTATTATAAAAAATATAATTTCTTTGGTACATATAGTTATAACTATGAGTTGGATACCCTAAAATGAAATTCAAATCATATGTTTACTCCCCCAAGGGATTTCCACAATCCCAAGGGAGTGGTAACTAGAACTATTAAATTATGTTCATTAATGATTTACCATCATTATTTAAGAAAAAAGTCTCTTAGTTATTACCATAAGAAAAATGGTATGACTTGTAAAAATTTGGAACATTGTTGATGAAAATTCCATATATCTATGTCATCCATATAATAATGAAATTAAATGATATATATCTATAATAATTAGGATAATATCAAAATAGTATATTGAAATTCATATAATGGGGCCTACATACTGTAAATATTTTAATGAAACTGGGGTATCCTACCAAATAGGAACCTGAGCTGATCCTTAGATGACCTGAAGTGTGTTCCCAATCCAAATGGTCTACTGAAAAAAATATAATCATAAAATTTGAAGAAAAAATGATTTATGAATAATAGAATAAGGCAATTTTATGTGCTGGATAATGATACAAAAAAATCTATTTGTATAACAATCTGCTTATAATAGAATGAAATGGACCATAGTACATAGATACATTTATCAAAGATAGAATGACAACTCATAAAAGTGATGGATCACAAATGATAACATATTTTTTATTGACTCCCAATGGTCACACATGTCAGGTACACCCCCAACCTCGATGTGGTGCATTCTCATTACCTCAACATAGCATAAAAAAGGAAATAAACTCATGAAGGATAATGTAGAGTGTTGAATAAAATCTAATTATGTTTCAAGGAATCAATTCACAAGGATTAATTATTTTGTAAACCATTTATTTACAATGTATATACAATAGAAATGGAAATATTTTTGAACATATTATTTAAATTTAATTAAATAAATACATTAAATTAGTATTAAAAAATAGAAATACTCGATTTTCAATCAATGGTGTCAAGATCTAGCTTATTTTTTAATTTAGAATGAATGTAATGTTTAATAAAATTATAATAATAATTTCCACAAATTATGAAATGAGTAAAAAATTTCTATAGCAAGGATTGAGAATTGATTTAAATTTATAACACTATGGTGATGTGTCCCATGGTTAGGAAAATAAATGACTCTGGAACATATTTGTGATGTACCACATCCCAATTTCATAAAGAACATCCCTATAGAAGAAAAATAGAAAATAAATAAGGATTAATTTCTCCACACTCAATTTTTTAGTTATGTTTTCACCATTAATGCATTTATTAGTAGAACTAATATAATCCTATCATGTGTAATTCCCACTTAAGAATCCATCCTACCTTGTACATCATGGTAATTCAAAAAAATTAAAAAGGGATATCATTCATTAAAAATCATTTCAATTATCACATTATTTGGAACACAATTTGGTTTCAATACAATCATTTTGTTTAAACAAACAAACAAATTGGGATTTTATCTTTAATCCTTGTCATTCATTCCAAATAATCATATCAAATGATTATAATAAAAATTCATAGAATCATCATATTTAAAATTATAAAATATATCATTCCTTTAATTTTTATCACAATCATGACAATATTCATAATTATAAAACAAAGAAAATATTTCAAAAATATAAATAATAAATTTCCATCAAGATTTCTTCATTATAAACTATTCAATTTAATTTTCCACATAACAAAACCCAAGTCATGATTTTAAAATTTACTTTAAAATCAATTTATTTATATGAATCACAAGTTTCAAATAATATGAAATCATTTTTCAATAACCATTATTGATTATAATATCATAATACCTTGTTGATGGATTAATAAATATGATGACATAGAGAATATGGTAATCTTGGAGTCTTTATATAAAAATTAAGGTGTTGTAGTTTAGAATCAACCCGTATGGGATTGCATTATACACCACGTCAGAGTGGTTCATTAGAAGAGATCACCAAAGTTCAGGAAAGGGTACTACGATGTTTGTATCAACAAATAGTCCCTCGTGTCATACAAATATGGTGAATGCGACATGTAATATTATTGAAACTTTAACTTCTATTAAATAGGACAACCATTATAGAATGCATTTGGTTTTTTATCAGTCCTTAAAAACAAATAAATGAAAACCAATTTAATAGGATATGTAGGTATTTCAATGGTTTTAATTCCCTTTTATAATAACCTAATATACCTTTTAAAAAACATAAAAAATATCTCCAATTAAAAATGATAACTATATAATTAAATGAATTGCACTCAAAAATCAATTGACCATAATCATATGAAACCGATGCCGAAAATAACTCCTTTTTGTGGTATAAGACACCATGGTTTACCAATTCGTATATGTCCCACCATGGTAAATTCTATGTTGAATACATATGGGTTAGATTCAATAAGACATAGTAATTCCTTATGTATTGTGGAATCGACAACTATATATCCCCCAAAACATAAGAATAATTTCCAATATTCAAAAAAATCCATTATGGAATCATCTTGGGTGATACAACATGGTATAATAAATTTTAGAAAATTGTTTACCAAAATATATATAAATGATTCCAAAAATATTTTTAATCCCCAAATCCATTACATAAACAAGGATTAACTCAACAAAAAAAAAGGAAAATAAGGGAAACCATCATAAACTAATGAATATACATTAGTTAAATGTTAGGATGTAATAATTCCCTACACCATAAAAACATTAACCATAAAAACATATCATGAATGATCCAAAAAAAATATATGAGGCCATATATCTATCAATATTTGAAATGATTCCATGTATCATTTGGATCTTAAAAATTATACCATAGAACCCAAATTAAGGGTATGTGTTTTCCATGAGATAAAAAATCATAAAATCAATAATTTAAACTAATTTTAAATTCACATATAAATCATGTTCCATAAATAATATCTTGTATTAATACATTATTTGTAATACATATATACTTTATAATATGTGATACATGAATCAAATTGTGGATAAATGACACCTATATTATAAAATCCCATCAAAAAGAGACTGTTCTGACCCATCCAACAACCTCAAACGTTTCTACATATCTTGTTTCCAATATTTCTTATTTCCCAATCCTCAAATCACATAATAGAGTTTAAACTCTTATAAACACTAGATCAACAACACTAATATCCCAAGGAAGATGATTATTATCTGTACATGATTTATAATGGATATATTTCATTACTATTCACTAATTGATCAACTGAATCATAGCAATAATACCAAAGAAAAATAATTTATCCTACCTTGGATGTTTTACCAAACCAAGAAAAACAAAACAAATATTCCAGTGGTCAGTCTTATAGAGCCTAAAAGTGTGATATATTTTTGAATAAATAATAGCCATTAATGAATAAAAAATCAATGAGGAACATATTTCTATTCCATGATCCTCCAAATTCAATGGCTAAATCAATTAGAATATACTTAAAAATTTGATTTTTCGATTCTTCTGTATATCCATTGGAGGATGTAATTTTGTTCTCAATATCACATGGAATTCCATTTACTATTAAATTCCCCTCTAAAAGAAATGTGTGTACTAGTGATACCAATCAACTTTTAATACAAATTAAAATCCATAAAACCTAGTGATTTCATAGACATATAAATTTCCCAATTTCCCTATTTTGGTGGTATCAAGAATCATTATAAATTGTGAGAATCTAAAAATTTGGTCAATAACCACCAATATTTCATTCATACCTCATAGTTTAATTGAAAATATGACCAAAATGTACATAGATATCTCTTCCTATATCAATTTTGTCACTTCATGGGTTGAATAAATCGTGATTTTTTCTAGAGCTATACCCTTAAATGTTGAAATGTATAAAAATAGGATAAAAATAAAAAACATCACATTTTTTCAGGATACTAGATGAATAAATTCTTGTAAAATTATATATATTGTGTTTGGTTGTTTTATCCACGAGGACTCATGAAAATCCCCAATAAGAACCATCCCTAATGTTTTAGGATTGAATAACTAGTTAAGTAAGAATATGATACCATCCAAAGTATAGAACACTTTCTAATAGTCAACGTACCATATATATATATATTCCCTAGTGGACAATAAATTATAATAAATTATCTATTCTTTAATAATAATTTCATGTTTAGTAAATCTCAAATTAATACTCTATAATATTAACCTGATCCCATCCTCTTGAACTCAAATATACACACATGAAAAGAGGGACATCAATATCCACTATTTTGAAGAATCTTTCATGACATGGTATAGATGTTTCCATCTAAATCCATCAATAATGAAATTCCCCTTACCAAGTTTGTAGGAAATACCAAGATAAAAATATTTTAGAATCATTATCCACCTCCTTTTCTACATTTTTAAATGTTTCAAGACAATATATATATCTATATTTTATTATTAGAGTTGCAGTTAAGCCTTTATATATGAATTTAATTACAAAATAATTATAGAAAATGTATAATGGTTTTTATATCTATATTTTTTGTGGGAAAATTATTTCGATGAGGTAGAAGTTGATAGGAACCATTTTCAATTATATGATAATTGTGGATAAGAATGAATCCCATACTTAAATGAGATGCATCACAAAATACCATAAATCCATGATAGGATTATATGAGAGTCAAAATGGGAGTTTAAATAGACCAATGCTTCCACTCATCTATTTAAACCTACTATTTAGAATCCCAAATAAAAATTATCACCTAATGATTAAGAGAAGTCATTATAGATGAAAGTATATAAAAATAAATCCCAAATTAGAGATAATGTCCCTAAAAGTTCATGAATATACACATGTCAATGTCATTATTTTTTCCACATAGGTCATAAATTATTTTTCGACTTATATTTAAATTGATACACCATGTTGGGAAATTATGTGTCCCAGTAATTTTACATCCAATATATAGAAGTTATTTTTAGAAATCAAGGGATAAATTTTTCGATTTTCCAAGATATCAAACACCTATTTTGAATAACATATTTTTCCACATGAATGTTAAAATATACCATGATTTCATCCACTATTTCCTAAAAAAGTAATTTAGGTAATAAAGGAAAATGTTATTCATTAATTTCATGAATAGTACAAAACCATTGGTTATACCAAAAGACATCTCAAGTGATCATAAAGGCCATACCATCTTCTAAATGTTGTTTTGGGAATATCATAATCCTTCACCATAAGATGGTGATAACAAGACCAAGAATAGTCTTTGAGAAATTATTCAGCCCTATCATTTTTATAATTATGTCATAAATATGGGTAAAATATCTTATTTTCTATTATTATACATTTGGGATTTCTGAAGTCAACACGACCGTGTATTGTCCCATTGGATTTACTCTAAAAATGAAAAGGTGTTTCCTACGGTGAAATTATATGTCAAATAAATCATTTGGACTGTTGAACATTCATATGAATTTTTAACTCCTTCATTTCTACAAGTTACATATTATAAGAGGGAATATAGATAGGATTGGTACGTGGTACCATTCTGAGGGTAATGCTTATCTATGACACCATTCAAAAAGAAGTTATGTCAAAATAATAAATTTTCTATAAACTTAATGTGTATTTTATGATGTTCACCACCAAAACAATCATGTTCTTTTTCAAAATAAAAAAATTAATTCCATCTTCCCTAACTCCACAAGATAAGGCCGCCTCGACATAACCTCATATTCCATTATCCCTAAAATACATGGATCACATTTATGGGGATAAAAAATACAATAGATGAAAAAAGATGATATGATCTTTATGGGAGATCAAACAATCATTATAAATTATAAAATACAAATATTTGACATCAAGAACCCCAAATATTTAAGAATGATAGACTTCTGAAAAAGTGAATATACAAGAAGGGGATTATAGACCCAAAAAAATTTCTATCTAGAGTGGTGTAGAAACTTTCATAACATATGGTACATGCTCCATAATATGATTTAAAAATTTAACTATATGGGTAGATATAATTCAATGAGTTAAATTTTATCATATAAAGTATACAATTAATAGTAATCAATTGTAATTTTACCCCTAAATATCATAGGTCAAACTTTAGATTCTACTGGAGGTTTCAACACTGTGTGGACAAGAATTGTTCATAATTGCTATAAAGATAAACCATTTGTTCTTTGGTAATAATACAATGTTGTAGATCCTCTCATAATTGACAACCATCAATAACTTCAAATAGAAATATAAAAATGAATAAAATCTATAAAAATTCCATGATCTTTTACAATTGCTTTAATTTTTTGGTTCTTCCATGGAATAAGTATACATGTTCCCAACATTAACTTAATAAAAATATATAATATGTACATAAAATAATACTTAACATCAAACAGTTGAGGTATTATACTTAGATATCTTATCACATTTTCTATCACAAGACCAGTCGCTCTATCATCCCTTTAAAAATTCCCTTTAAATTAAAACTATAAGTAAGAGAATGTACCATCGATGCATTAATTCTAGCCATGAAAATATTAAAAATAATTTATTTGTCCAGAACCACAACATATTCAGTGAGTTTAAAAAGAAAAACCTTAGAATAAATATCTTGTTATAGACCCTTCTCAGATCATTGAGTATTCATCATATCATGCAATGCCACCTCACGAGAGATGTGAAATTTTTTATAAAATAAATTAGAATACAAACTCAATATTTTTTAAACACAATCAAGTATAGGTACATCAATTGATATATTCAATACCATATAATATGGATAAAATAACTCCACAAAAGATTATGTGATATCATTCCACTCCTAGTGCACCCTATTCTATTTCTTAACTATCAAGTATCACCACTATCTTCTTGAAACATCATACATGAAATTAAAAAATTCACCTTAACAGAATAAGGATTCTCCTAGAACTTAATGAGATTATAGAATTTTTTCATCCCTTAATCCTTCTTCTAAAGATGGTGGTCAGATATAGTAAAAATCATGGGCATGCACACTTTTATTTTTCTGGTGGGGTGAAACCTTTATGACCCAAGTAGAAAAATGGTCCATTACCTGGCCTATTTCTTCTACCACACAAACCGAAATCTTAAAAAAAATTGATCGATATTATGGTATAATTTCATTATTTCATTACTAGCCCCCTCCCATGTAATGCTCAAAAATCATCTTGGGGGAATGATACTACTCAACATCAAGGGAAAACAATTTCATGTGATATAACATCATCAACTCAATTAATTTGGAATCAAAATGGTTTTTTAACTCAAATCATATCGTAGGAATATTATAGAATTGGAAAATTATTTTTTAATTGAAAAAACTTTTTAGAAAAACACATGGTATCTTTTGGATCATCATGATGAGATCAGGATAAGAACACATTCATAAAATAACTAATATGTCATGAAAATCCTATAAATATATATATATATATATATATAATTATCAAATAAGGGGATTAACACGCATCAGATAAAAATATTTCTAGAACCTATCTAGATAACATGAAAAAAGGTACCTTCTCTGATACACATATGACCATAAGGGAGTTCCCAATTTTCTTGGGATGAATATAAGAGCCATAGAATAAATAAACGAGAATAGGTAAAAAAACTCCCTAATATATATACATCATATGACCAAAGTGGGTAATATTTCAATAAATATTTCACTATTAAAATCACTACATAGGATAAAAAATGTTTCTATATAAACATAATACATGTTTCAATTAAAATAAGAAAACCCTACACTACTAATGTTTCACAATCTCTATCGTGTTCATCCAACATTCAATGTTCATAGAAGTCAAGAACAACATCCAACTTCATATGGGGACTTATCATTAACCATACCTAGATTAAGGAAATATAGAAATACTCGATGATAAATGTAGGGTGTGAGCATCAATAATAGTATGATTCCACCATTCATTTCAAAAACATTCTTAACTCCATAGACTAGTTTTGGATATTTTAAAAAAATAATTTAATGAAAAATTTCATAGTGCATATAAAAATATAGAAGAAGAGAAATTATCAATTTCTATTATAAATCTTTTATAATAACCTCTCTATCAAATAAGTTGTGATAAAGAAATATGGTCAAATAGGCCTATATATTATCTTTGAAAATGAACATAAATAATCATTTAATTAACAATTTACCTATGTAAAACATTTATAAGATAAAGAGTGAAAATTAATTACCCATCATAGAAAAATGGTTTTGGGAACTAAGTGTAGAAAAATTATGTATTCTCACACATATTAGTCATTTAAAACTTCTAATGTAGATAATAAAAATCCAAATTGTTGAATTGGATAATATATGTAGGGGAAGATCTCCCTGTCCCATGTAGTTTAAATGTGTTTTAAATGTTAATACATTTATAGGTACAAAAAATACTTTCATAACATGTGTTATTCCTAATACACTACATATTTTATCAATTTAATCATTTAAAATAAACCAATTTATTATGGGATTTCATTTGTTCAAAAATCATTTCGAACATCCATTCATTTAGATGCAATTCATGTTTTAAAACCGGATTTTTTGTTTCAATAAATATATTCAACGTTATTTCCATAAACAGATTACATTCTATCCATAAATCAATAAAAAAATTCAATAATAAAAATTATTTTCATCACAACATTTCAAATAATAAAATATATCCATTTATTAATTTTAATGAAAATACTATCAATGTTATTATTTTCAATTCAAGAGCATTTTTTCATAAAATCAATATCAAAATTGCACGAAGGGTTTTTTTCATTACACACCATTCCATTTAAATCTACATTTACCAAACCCCTAATAAAGGCATTGTAAGTTTATTATAAAGACAATTTATTTATCTGAAGCATAGGTATTAAATAATTACAATTCCATTAAAAAAACAAACCTCGATAATAATTTCAAAATACCTTGGTGAGGTATTTGAAAGTTGGAAATATTGAATCCTTGGGAAATAGATATTTATCTATTGTGCAATGAAGGTTCTATGAAATAGACTGAACAACCATGGTGTAGGTTGGAACACAATAGTGTACTGGTTCCCTATAATATACCATCACAACGAATGATAGGGTAAAATGGTATAAGTATCACCAGAACAAAACCTATGTGGTAGAAAGAGGGTGACTGCAACATGAAACAAAAATTGAACAAGAACCACTATGGAATATGTCTACTATTCTATATATTTAAACAATACAATATGATTTAAAGGATTATAAAAACCACCCAAAAAATGCATTCCTGATGTAAAATATAACATGTTCATAATGAAAAACCTTGAGAAAAAACTAGAACAACATCATATGATCATAATTAGATTTATCAATTTCATAAAAATTATAATGATACTAGAAAATTATAATTTATATTTAAACTAATAAAAATGTATATGAAGTGATTCTATGATTTTTTTTGTAAATCCATGTCGTATAGTATATGTGAATCCCATATAAAATAGTTTCTATTTTGAAATATTAATTTATGAAAAAATAACCATTGTGAAAGAATATTTTTTTTTGAAAATTAGAGGCCGAAAAATATACCATTTGGGTTTATTTTGGAATCAAAACATTATTTATGAAATATTTTTACTTATAAAGGTTACAAATTAAGTTACAGAATGTTCCAAAAATGAATTTACTGTTCCAATGAATTACACCTTAAAATATAATTTAAAATTTTAATTTTAAAACAATAAATTGTTCAAAATAATAATGTCCACTTTAACAGAATATGTTGATTTAAAGAAATCATATATTGAGATCAACACCCTACACATACCAAAACAACAACTATAAATAATAAAATGAAAAAAACGTTTTTATTTAGAAATAATATATTTTAAAAAAACATTGTAAAATATAATATGATTAAATAAATGATTTGATATAGATTTTGAACGATTATATTAATTTGAATTGTAAAAAGGCTTGAGATCCCAAATGTTTACATGGGTCATATCATTCCTTCTCATACTATTTATCATATCATCCATCAAACCACTAATGTGAGATCATATGTAGAGTAATATTTAGGAAATTTACCAATAACTAATTTTTTTGAGTGGGAATAATTGATTCTATTATAAAAAATATAATGAGTATAAATGTTAATGAAAAAACAATATAGTTCCCCAGATATACATGTTCTTTTATTAAATAAAGATTTAATATACCATAGGATACACGAGAGATTAACATGATTTTCTTATTTGTTTAATCATGATCAAAACTCGTAGAAAATATTGGATATAAATATAATATAACTTTTTGGATTTAATCTGCAAACATTACTTAGATAATTCTATAAGTAAACTATAAAAATAGTTCATTATAGAGAATTAAACACAGAATAAAAAGTATTTATATACATTTCCCTACAATTATAAATAAAAACAAATATAGTAGTATCCAAAATGATATATATATATATATTAAATTTCCATAATTCATGAATCATTAACTAATCATTAATTTAGAAGAAAATTATTTTACTAAAAACATTAATACAAAAGAACAAATCATGGTTATTAAAGATAGGAAGGATAATATTTAATGTTTTTTTACATTTCCTTTTGGTATCCCATTTTAAAATATTTTGTTTTATGTAATATAATATTATTGAAAATATAAGGACCCATCCTTAAACATTACTTAATTTTGAGATATTTCAACAATACACCTTGAGGATCTTTTCAGGTTTAGAGTTTTAGAGAATTAGATCATAAAACATGCATTACATCCAACATTTAAACACAGTGGTTACAATAAATGATAATATTCATTTTTCCCATCAATGGAAAAATATTTAAAATAAAACATGGATTCTTTCTTGACACTTCCTTGACACTATCATCATATCATGTACCTTTCCCTTGACCTGTGAAAAACATTTCAAAAACTTGGGATGAGCATAAAAAGCTCAGTAATGGATACACAATTAATGAAAACTTTTAGTTTTTCAAAACAACAATTAAAACATGTATACTTTATCAAAGTAATACATTTCACCTTTACGAAGTAGTAAAAACTCTTCACTGAATAAAAGTTCATTACTTACCCTTTTGTATCCAAAATACTACCATAAAACCCATATAAAGATCACATAACATATAAAGGTAACTTGGGACATAAACATACTTAAATGGAATAACCATACGGTCGACTTCCACACATATCACTTAATGGAATAGCCATACGACCGACTTCCATACCCAATGCATTGGAGGTTATAACATAACCAACCATCCTGGTATTCACGGAACCACCCGTCATATTGTTTATCACGTAACCACCCATCAAATGTCCAAGTACCATTATAAAATCATAATACATAAAACAAATATAATGGAAAGAAAACATTTCCACACTTTGATCACAATATATTGCTTAAATATATTGACATAATAAATCCATTATAAAAACCATTTTCAATACCAAAATACATAAAAGACTATATGGTATTTATTTCATTTAAAAAAACATTACAGCTTATTGAGGAAGCCAAAGACCAAATAATACTCGCGGCGGCGGAAAAGGTCATTGTCACCGCGTACGTTAAAAGAAAAATTCCTTTTTTTCGTTTAGTAAAATGCTTCATAGAAAAAGATTCCTTTTGTATTAAAGTAAAAGTCAAAGGGGTTTACACACCGTATAAAAGAACTATATATTCCTCAATGGAAGAATATTGACACGAAGTCCCATACCTCGGGTTCGACTTGACTCGATCGTTCTTTAACGTCCGGAATAATAAACTTGAGTTCATTTCTACTTGCTTAAGAACCTTTTTCAAGTTCATTATTCCTTTTATATCACTTATTACCATGTAATAAACAGTATGTAATTATTTAATTTAATAATGTTTGTTTTGTCGATATTTGGTTCTTAAGTTGAAAGTGGACTTCTTACAAGTACATGTTGTTCGTGTCGTCAAAGGATCATTATATCCAGAATGATATTAATGATTTGGATATAATATATATCATATATATCCATCATATACATGTATTTATAGTATTTCATAATCATTTAGAGGTAATAAATTAAATGCACCGTTCATGGAGACGGTAAGCCATACGTACGCATGAACGCTGCTTTCATTTCTATGTCATATTAATGGAATTAAAACTAAATGAGAGGTATGTATATTTTAATTCCAGAATTATATTCATCATTTAGATGTAACATAAATCATATATACTAACTTTCAATCCATCCTTTATACGTCCCACATATGGAATTAACGAATCAAATCACTTTGAGGGGGCGGTAGTCCACACTTCCTAAAATGAAGATATCGTGTATACCCTATAATGGACCCCATAAATGTGTGCCATAAATGAAAAATACAGAAGATTAAGGAAGACATAAACATATTATATATCATATATAAATATAGTGACATCTTAATGGCCTCCTTTGAAGGTGTTGGAAGAATATTGAACAATCATCGTTTCGTGAGGCAGAAATTCGCCATCCACGGAAATACTATGTTCTTTAACCATTAGATGTAGGTGTGTGTAAGTGTATCTAGAATTATTCTTATAAAAACATGATAGTATATTGAAGATACTGGAGTTGTTACAAAATAAATGAATAAAAAGAGTTTAGGGGTTGGAGAAGCAAAATAAAACAAAAGAACACAAGTGAAGACATTACCTTAAAATCGGGTAACTCTCTTAGATTTGAGCTAAAAGGCATCCTTTCGAAGACTTCTGCCCAAAGTGAGGCTTCTAGGAGTAATAGAGGGATTTGGAGAGACAAAATGGGTAGAGGTTTTCCGAACCAAACGCTTGAGAGGTTTGGGTAAGGTGGTAGAGGTGGGGGCCTTTTATAAAAGGAGAGGAGGGGCACTCTTGAAAAGTTACAAGAGTTTACTTTATTATAAAATGATTTTCAGATTTTAAAGGTCATACATTGATATAATTCGAGGATAAGGTGATAAGGGTTCGAAATATACTCATCCAATAGGTCTTTGACAAGTTTATGTCTTAGATTTTACATTATCTTTTCATTTTATTTATATCGTTCATTAATGAGGTAATCGCTGCATCATCTTGATGCCATAAATTATTTAATTTATTTAATGTCTAAAAATTATAAAAAAAATAAGATGATTTAAGAAATCTTTTTATATTTCTAATAAATATTTATAGTAAAAAATATGACTTGTATAAAATAAGGGTAGTACACGTGTCAAGTTCATTTCATATTATTAAAACATTATTTTTACCTTAAACTACACTAATTATCTCTAATCGCGATTAAAAACTTAAAAGTTACTATTCACCAAAAAAATTATTTTAATCCCACTGAACCAAATTTTACTTCTTAATGACAACCATGTATGTCTGATTATTGAAACTCAAAACACAGAGGTGGTAAAATTTCATTTAAACAAAAAATCAGTTTTTAGGTACCACTTAGTGGTTTCACTATTCATCAAAAATTGAAGTTTTTCAGAAAAATACCAAAAATTTACCCTAAGCTATATTTGATATTCCAAATAAAAAAATGATATCTATTTTTCAAAATTCAAAACATATAAGTTTCATTAATTAATTCAATAATTAATTCCTACTGTCAGAGCGAATAACGTGTTTTTTTGAAACAATTAGTATCAAAAGATTGACACTAGTTTAAGTCCAATTTCAAAGTGAAATTAATTATAACGAACACTATTGGATTAAATGGTAAAAATATATTCTAATTTCACTTTAAAACCAATTAAAAATATAATAAAATCATGTAAATAAATTAGATTAAAAAGAGGTTTTGAATTAAAATAAAACATTTTTCACTATTCATTAAAAAAATGAACTTTATCAGAAATATACAAAAAATTTACACAAAGTAAATTTTGATGTCCCAATTCTAAAGAAGAATTTTATTTGGTCCAATATAATGTATAAGAGTGACCAAAACTATATTTATATACGGTTCTCCAACAAAAGGCAATAAGTCGACCTTTTGTGAATGTTAGAGTATATATGCCTAAAATTTAATTCTTTTCGTATTTTAATCCTTTATATTTTATTGTATAAATAAATAAACATTTAAAAAAACATATATAATCATATTTTAGAAATTTCTATTCATTCCCGCTAATAAAATGGCTACGTGTTAACTACCATTTAAAATAATATTATTTTATTACTAGTGTGTAACATAAGATTTCAAAGAAACTCTTTGTTGCGTATCAGGTACGCTATCAAATATAGAAACCCCTTTAAAGTAAAATTAATATTTAATTCATATATATTAATAAATATGAAAATGTTTTATTCTTTATTTACCTGGGATGTTACATCCTTCCCCTCTTTTAGGAATTGTGTCCTCGTAATTTTATTCATTTATCAAAATAAGTGTGGTTATTTATCCCTCATAGCATTTTCAGATTCCCACGTTGCCTCTTCAACCATATGGTTTTTTCCACAAAACCATTACCTGGTAAATTACCTTATTTCGCAACACTTGCTCTCTTCAGTCAAGAATCTGGATTGGTTGTTCTTCATAACAGTGATTCTCTTTCAACTGAACTACCTCTGTGCTCAAAACATGAGATGGATCTGTCATATACTTTCTGAACATCAAAACATGAAAACAATTGTGTACCTGAGATAAACATGGAGGTAAACCCACTCGGTAAGCAACTGATCCAACTGTCTCCAGAATTTCATATTGTCTAATGAACCTTATACTCACCTTTCATTTCTTACCAAATCACATCACACTTTTCCATGGTGAATCATTGAGAAAAACATGATCACCTACCTCGAATGATAGATCCTTCCTCTGGTTATCTGCATAACTCTTCTGCCTGCTTTGAGCTGTTCTCATTTGTTTTTGAATCAACTAAACTTTTTCTGCCATCTCTTCTACCAGTTCTGGTCCCATCAGCTTCCTTCAACCACTTCATCCCAAAAAGCTGGAGTTCGACACCGCTTCCCATATAATGCCTCAAATGGTGCCATCTGTATACTGGAATGAAAACTGTTATTATAAGAAAACTCAACCAAAGAAAGATGTTGGTCCAAAATTCCCTGATAATCCATAGAGAAAGCTCGTAGCATATCCTCCAAGGTCTGAATTGTTCGTTCTGATTTCCCATCTGATTGCGGATGAAAAGCTGTACTAAAATTTAATTCAGTACCCAATGACTTCTGAAGGCCTTTCCAAAAGTTATAAGAAAACCTAGTATCACGATCAGATAAAATGGAGAGGGGAACTCCATGCAACCTGACTATATCTTTAATATACAATCGAGAAAGTTGATCTAGAGAGAATGTATCTCGAATAGGAAGGAAATGAGAAGATTTAGTCAATCGATCAACAATAACCCAGATTTCATTATTACCTCGAGATGACCTCAGTAATCCCACAACAAAGTCATGGATATATTTTCCCATTTCCACTCTGGCACTGTTAAAGGCTGAACCATCCCTTTCGGTAACTTCTTCTCTGCTTTAACCTGCTGACAAGTCAAACACTTCACAGTAAAATCAGCAATATGTCTTTTCATTCCATCCCACCAGTAATACTCCCGCAGATCTCTGCACATCTTAGTACTGCCAGAATGAACTGAAAACAGGGAACTATGAGCCTCACATAATGACTCATTCTTCAACTGTGAATCACTAGGCACACATAATCTCTTCCCAAACCTCAAAACAAAATCATTATCAATGTTGAATTCAGTCAACTTACCCTTTTGAACCAACTCTACCTTTTTCTGCAACTCTCTATCTTGCTTCTGTGATTTCTTAATTCTGTCTGATAGAGATTATCTCACTGATACCTGAAACAAAACAGAATGACATCGTACACAAAAAAATTCTATGCCCAAGTTAATCAAATCCTTAACCAAATGATCATGTTCCAAACGCAACATTGTTAATGAAGAATTACTTTTTCGACTCAAAGCATCAGCCACTTTATTTGCTTTTCCCGAATGGTAATGAATTGTACAATCATAATCCTTGATTAATTCTAGCCATCTCCTATGTCTCATGTTCAATTATTTATGAGTGAATATATACTTTAAACTTTGGTGATCGATATATATTTCACACTTTACTCCATACAAATGATACCTCTAAATTTTTAAATAGAAAAAAACAGCAGCTAATTGCAAATCATGTGTAGGGTAATTTACCTCATAATTTTTCAACTTTCATGAAGCATAAGCAATTACTTGATCATTATACATTAGGACACAACCAAGTCCTTTCAATGAAGCGTTGTTGTAGATGAAAAACTCCCCATTCCTGGAAGGTAGTGCCAAAACTGGATCATTCACCAATCTTCTTTTCAACTCCTGAAAACAATCATCACATTCTTTTGTCCAGATAATCTTAACACCCTTCCGAGTTAGCTTAGTAATTGGACTAGATAACCATGAAAATTTTCTAACAAACCGTCAGTAATAGCCTGAAAAACCAAGGAAAATATGAATCATTTTTACATTTGTGGGTCTTGGCCATTCTTCAACAACCTTTTTTTTTGCAGGATTAACAGTTATCCCTTCTTTAGAAACAATGTGACCAAGGAAAGAAGTTTGTTGCAACCAAAACTCACACTTGTTGAATTTCCCATACAA
Source organism: Viscum album (assembly GCA_963277665.1). Taxonomy (NCBI): domain Eukaryota; kingdom Viridiplantae; phylum Streptophyta; class Magnoliopsida; order Santalales; family Viscaceae; genus Viscum; species Viscum album. The sequence continues at coordinate 2,025,077,647 of OY728127.1, forward strand.
TTTATTTTCTTTTAAGGTTTGTAAAATAACCCTTAAATGTCTTTCATTCTCCTCTTTACTTTTAGAAAACACCAAAATATCATCAATAAAAACAACCAACATTTTTCACCTGAGTCAACTGAGCCATCACTACAACAAACTATTTAGTTCTGATTCTGACTATCTCAGTATACTGATTTGAAAGGTCATTTCCCTCTATATGCCTTCCTAGAAAATCTGTTCTGTTTCCTCTATGAAAAACCATTCTTAACACCGAAATATCTTAGGCGAAGAAACATGGTAATCTTCAAATTCTATATCATTTCAATTTGACCATAAAAAAATATTTTAGGATAATCATTTAATAGAATTTTTACTCTTAAAGTTGTCTAAACCAACCTTTGATACCAAATATAAGGCCCCAGCCTTAAACATTACTTAATCTTGAGATATTTCAAGAATACACCTTGAGGATCTTTTCAGGTTTAGAGTTTTAGAGAATTAGATCATAAAACATGCATTATATCCCACATTTAAACAAAGTGGTTATAATAAAAGCTAGTATTCATTTTTCCCATCAACAAAAACATATTTAAAATAAAACATGGATTATTTCTTGACACTTCCATGACACTATCATCATAACATGTACCTTTCCCTTGACCTGTGAGAAACATTTCAAAAATATGGGATGAGCATAAAAAGCTCAGTAAGGGATACACAATGAATGAAAACTGTTAGTTTTTCAAAACAACAAGTAAACCATGTATACTTTATCAATGTAATACTTTTCACCATTACGAAGTAGTAAAAACACTTCAATGAATAAAAGTTAATTACTTACTCTTTTTTAACCAAAAGATTACCATAAAACCCATATAATGATCACATAACATATAAAGGTAACTTGGGACATAAACATACTTAAATGGAATAACCATACGGTTGACTTCCACACATTTCACTTAATGGAATAGCCATACCACCGACTTCCATACCCAATGCATTGGAGGTTATAACATAATCACATGTCCTGGTATTCACAGCACCACCCGTCATATGGTTTATCACGTAACCACCCGTCAAATGTCCTAGTACCATTATAAAATCATAAGACATAAAACAAATATAATGGAAAGAAAACATTTCCACACTTTGATCACAATATATTGCATAAATATATTGGCATAACAAATCCATTATAAAAAATATTTTCAATACCAAAATACATAAAAGATTATATGGTATTTATTTCATTTAAAAAAAATTACGGCTTATTGAAGAAGCAGAATACCAAATAATACTCGCGGTGGAGGAAAAGGTCGTTGTCACCGCATATGTTAAAAAAAACATTCTTTTTTGTCTTTTAGTAAAACTCTTCCTAGATAAAGATTCATTTTGTATTAAAGTAAAAGTCAAAGGGGTTTATACACCATATAAAAGAACGAAATATGCCTCAATGAAAGGAGATTGAGACGAAGTCCCTTACCTCGGGTCCGACTTGACTCGATCGTTCTTTAACGTCCTGAATAATAAACTTGAGTTAATTTCTACTTTAATAAGAACATTTTTCAAGTTCATTATTCCTTTTATATCACTTATTACCATGTTATAAACACTATGTAATTATTTAAGTTAATAATGTTTGTTTTGTCGATATTTGGTTCTTAAGTCGAAAGTGGACTTCTTACAATTACATGTTGTTCGTGTGGTCAAAGGTTCATTATATCCAGAATGATATTAATTATTTGGATATAATATATATAATATATATCCAGCTATACATTTATTTATAGTATTTCATAATCATTTAGTGGTAAGAAATGAAATGCACCGTTCATGGAGATGGTAAGCCGTACGTACGCATGAACACTACTTTCATTTCTATGTCATATTAATGGAATTAAAAATTAATGAGAGGTATGAATATTTTAATTCCAGAATTATACTCATAATTTTGATGTAACAAAAATCATATATAATAACTTTAAATCCATCCTTTATACATCCCACATATGGCATTAATGAATCAAATCACTTTAAGGGGGCGGTAGTCCGCACTTCCTAAAATGATGATATCGCGTATACCCATAATGGAAGTCATAAAGGTGTTCCATAAAAGAAAAATACAGAAGCTTAAGGAAGACATAAACATATTATATATCATATATAAATATAGTGACATCTTAATGGCCACCTTTTAAGGTGTTGGAATAATATTGAACAATCATTATTTTGTGAGGCAGAAATTCGCCATCCACGGAAACAATATGTTCTTTAACCATTAGATGTAGGTGTGTGTAAGTGTATCTAGAATGATTTTTATAAAAACATCCTAGTATATTGAAGATACTGGAGTTGTTACAAAAGAAATGAATAAAGAGAGTTTAGGGGGCTGGAGAAGAAAAATAAAACAAAAGAACACAAGTGAAGACATTACCTTAAAATCGGGTAACTCTCTTAGATTTGAGATCAAAGGCGTCCTTGGGAAGACTTCTGCCTAAAGTGAGGCTTATAGGAGTAATATAGGTATGTGGAGAGACAAAATGGGTAGATCATGGCTGAACCAAATGCTTGAGAGGTGTGGGTAAGGTTGTAGAGTTGGGGGCCTTTTATAAGAGGAGAGGATGGGCACTCTTGGAACGTTATAAGAGTTTACATTATTATAAAATGATTTTCGAATTTTAAAGGTCAAACATTGATATAACTAGAGGATAAGGTGATAAGGGTTCGAAATATACTCATCCAATAGGTATTTGACAAGTTTATGTCTTAGATTTTACATTATCTTTTCATTTTATTTAAATCTTTCATTAATGAGGTAATCACTGCATCATCTTGATACCATAAATAATTTAATTTATTTGATGTCTAAAAATTATAAAAAAATATCATGATGTAGGAAATCGTTTTATCTTTCTAATTAATATTTATAGTCAAACATATGACGTGTATAACCCCATTTAAAAATTGTTTTAGTAAAACAACTCATGTTTGTGACATTTTAATTTTAACATTAAATAAAAAGTTTTTAATGTCATTTTCCTACCAAAGTGGATCCATGGGGTCCCCAAGTTGACCCATGGATTTTATTGGTAGTCCATTACACATAAAATAATGTTAGGACATGTGTCATGTTCATTTCATATTATTAAAACATTATTTTTACCTTAAACTACACTAATTACCTCTAATCGCGATTAAAAACTTAAAAGTTACTATTCTCCAAAAAATTATTTTAATCCCATTGAACAACATTTTACTTCTTAATAACAACCATGTATGTCGGATTTTTGAAATTCAAATCACATGGGCGGTTAAATTTCATTTAAACAAAAAATCAGTTTTTAAGTACCACTTAGTGGTTTCACTATTCATAAAAAATTGATGTTTTTCAGAAAAATACCAAAAATTCACCCTAAGCTATATTTGATATTCAGAATAAAAAAATGATGTCTATTTTACAAAATTAAAAACATATAAGTTGCATTAATTAATTCAATAATTAATTCCCGCTGTCACAGCGAATAGCGTGTTTTTATGAAACAATATGTATCAAAAGATTAAAACTAGTTTAAGTCCAATTTCAATGTGAAATTAATTCCAACGACCACTATTGGATTAAATGGTAAAAATTTATTCTAATTGAACTTTAAAACCAATTCAAAATAAAATCTAATCATATAAATAAATTAGATTAAAAAGAGGTTTTGAATTAAAATACAACATTTTTAACTATTCATTAAAAAAATTAACTTTATCGGAAAAATACCAAAAATTTACACAAAGTAAATTTTAATGTCCTGATTCTAAAGAAGAATTTTATTTGGTACAATATAATGTATATGAGTGACCAAAACTATATTTATATATGGTTCTCCATCAAAAGGCAATAAGTCGACCTTTTGTGAATGTTAGAGTATATATGCCTAAAATTTAATTCTTTTCTTATTTTAAGCCTTTATCTTTTATTGGATAAATGTAGAAACATTTAAAAAACATATATAATCATATTTTAGTTATTTCTATTCATTCTCGCCAATACAACGGCTACATGTTAACTACCATTTATAATAATATTATTTTATTACTAGTGTGCAACGTAAGATTTCAAAGAAACTCTTTGTTGCGTATCGGGTACGCTATCGAACATAGAAAACCCATTAAAGTAAAATTAATATTTAATTAGTAAATATTAATAAATATGAAAATGTTTTATTCTTTATTTACCTGGGATGTTACAGAAAAACATCCTATTTATAATTTTTCAATTATATGCTTGTTTTCATTATTTCATTGGAAAATATAATGTAGTCATATCCTCAATATAGCCTAAAATGAAATTAATGTGTCATAAAGCCACATAATTTTTTTGGGATAATTATTAATCATAGTAGAAAATATGTCACATTCTAAATATTAGGAAATAATAACTAAGAAAAATTAGATGAAATTTAAAAAAACACCAATAAATTATTCACAAAAATTAAAACAAATTAATCCTAAGAAATTAATGATATTTCTAGATAAAAATTAATTCTCAAACACATAATTGAATAAGTCCTGAAAATCCATAACCAAATATGTTAATAAAAAATCTAAATAAAAATGTTTATAATCCACTATTTTTTATATCTTTGATAAAGTGGTACGGAATTCCCCATTTTTGTAATCACAACCATAGAGATGAAGAAGCCATGGAATATTGATATCACCTTGATTTTTTCGAAATTACAAATCAGGGATCCTGATTACAAGATGTAGAAAATTTATAAAAATGAAAATAGCAAGAAGAGGTTGGTGATAATTCTAACTACCCAAAAATATAAGTAATTACATTTCAATAATTAAATACGATGTGAGTGTCTTATCTTACATAATAGAATGAATTGGCATGAAAACATTACCATTTTATTATTACCATTTAATTTTATGTTAAAATTAGATGTAAAAACATTATAAATACTACATAAAAATCAAAAATAGAAAAATGATCACTTTACCTTAAAATATTTTTTATAAATTCACTCTGGTAAAATTAAAATTAACATTGAAACCCTTTTGAAATTTAACTAGTTAAATTGATTTTAATAATTTTATATAGTATTATAATATTATTTATTTAATTCAATTTCATTTTTTATAATCAATTTATGTTACCAATGCAAGTATTAGTTACTCCAATAACATATTAAATTTTCAAAAAATGACACATTTCAAAATATTGTGGGTTTTATAAAATTTAATAGTTATATTATGAATTATAAATATAATTTTATGATTAAAAATAATAATAAAATTAATTAACACTCGTGATATTGGACATCATTATTAAAAAAATTAAAAGCAATTATTAATTAAAACTCAATTTTCCTATATAAACCGTTTTTAAAAACATTAATATTTTTTATTAAAATAATCATTTTTTATATATTTAGAATTTAATTTGAATAAAGAGAGTCCAAATTTGGATATAATGTATAAAAATTTCATTATAATTTACATCATATATTTTTATAGATAAAAAAATTACTCTGGAATATTTTTTTAATGATTAATACGTGTAAATAATTGTAGTCTAAATTAAATTGAATTTTAGTATAGAAATTATAATCATAGACATTATATTATATCTTTTTTGTTTTTAAAACTCATAACCACATCTCTTTATAATATTTCCTCTCCAAACTCACCCAATTTTCACTCAATCCATTTCATACCCCTTATATATCATTAATTATCAATGATTTTCCCATGGTTAACACCTGTAAAATGATCTTACTTACACCCTTTTCAATCTAAAAACATAATTCAATGTTACTAGAAAAATATACATAATAATCATCTTATAAAGTCTCAATACACTTTTTATACTATTAACATATAAAAAATTCCCCATTACCTCATTTCAAAAGGATATTGAAATAGATTATCTGAATTTCCCAGATAAGTATTACATAAACATTAACATCATTTATTTATCCTTCTCTTCCATCTTAATCCAATATATTCTAAACATATTTATTTGAAACATAATTTTATAAAATTTCCCTAAATTTTAATCTATTCATGTAAATTATCTATTCCCCTAACATTAAATTGAAATAATCAAAATGTTGACTATGTGTGTGTGATGTATACCACATCCATGAAAAAATGGTACATTTTTCGTCACTAATGTCCAATTATTTTTATATAAATTGATTTTTTCAATAGATATTTTTACTAGAAAATTAACTGTATTCTATTAATATAAATTAAAAAATAAATAGGTAATAATATTATTAAGTGATCATTATAAATACGATCATCTAAAATAAATATTTATAGATGAAATGAATATTATTTTATATGAAAAATAATTTAATAATATATTTGTTCTTATAAATTTTACAAAATAATATTAACCACAATAATAATATGAAAATAATTTCCTTATAAAATATTCATATTGATATAATCTCAATAGTATATCCTCCAATGTAATATTCACATATTGATTGTTTCATACTCTTTTTAGGATAGTTTAACCACTGACATGATGAATTCTATAAAATTTTATCATGATTTTAATTGGGAAAAATTGGGATATTGATAGTTAAAAAATTTTATTTTCCTATTAATTTAATTTAAACCCTTAAATAATTATATAAAATACCACCATTAATTCCTTAAAAACATGGAATCATGTAAGTTGACAATTTTTTCAAAAATAACCACAACCAATGATACAATAGAATGAAACTAAATATTTAATTAAATACCAAAAAAATCCATTCTTGAACAATTTATGATCCATGTTTTATGAACTATTATTGGAAAATTGTGCTCAAATAGATATTATAAAACTACTAGAAAACATTCAAGATTAATAACACAAGGTATTTAATGTAGATAATTACTAACCAATATACTACTAGAAAATAATTTTAAATTTTGTTTTTAAAATTTTAAGGATAATAAGAATATTATGAAGTAGTTTATTAGGATATAAAACTTTCTAAATAGGAATTTTATATTGACAAACTATGATTTATTTAAATTTAATAGTTTCATATATAAAATTTTCACAACATTAGACACATTTCAAATTATTAATAATTTTCTATTATTATTTGTTTATCTATATCATCGTTAAATGTTTTTTATATTGATTGTATTAATTTTTTTGATATTAAATGTTAAATAACATCTCCTTTGCATCATGGTGTTTTCATTGAAAATGTTCCAAAGATTTAAGGGTCTCATCAAATCATTTTCATATTTATTGTGTCATAGAGTTTCATATATAAACATATGTGTCTTAATTGTATTTAACATACCATTAAAAAACATCATATGGTATTAATTATTATTCACATAATAAAGTACATAACAACCTCAATAACATTTTCATTGATATTTTTTCCAATGTAAATGTATAATGTTTCTAGGAAAAATTGCTTTCATCCCTGTCCTTGTTTTTTCAATATAATGTGTTTTATTTTAGAAAATAATGGTATGTATTGTATTTTTTAACTATTAAAATTTTAATTTTAAACTTTTTTTAAATGAATGTATGTAAATTAATCTTGATATATTTTGAAAATTACATAAAAATATTAATGAAGGATTTTCATTCATTATATACCAACCTAGATTAATTAAGTAATTTTCTATTTCCTTTCAATGTTGGTATACTTGAAACTCTTTTTAGTAAGGTTGTAAAATATAGTAGCTTTCTATAAAAAAACTGGGAATGTAATTTTCACTTCATATTTTATGAAAATAATTAAATGGCAATGTTAATCTATGTTTTGTTTTAAAATATAATTTTTTTCAAACATTTATATCTCATGAGGTGATATTTTGATCCCTATATATATGATATTATGATATTATTCCAATTGAACGAAGAATTTTATATATACTATGACTTATTATGTTTATAATTTTTATTTTTGTGAAAGTTCTATAAAATCTATTCAAATTACATGGGATCATTAATACAAGTTTATTGATTTGTTTGGCACACATATGTATGGTTGATAATATGTGGGGTCATATATCACAATATAATGAATTTCATTATGAATCCTCTCATAAAAGTTTTCATAATATCATACATCTAAATAATTTTAGTCTTTTTCATAATGTTCTATCATATTTTCTTATTAAATGATATTTAAATGAAATTATGGATCTTTATTGTCACCCATTGTTGTTAATCTATTCTCCACTTTTATGTTACGATAAAATTTTTTATGATTATTAACATATACTTTAATCTTTTAGTGTGATAAGTTCTTCCCATAATGAATTTCTATGCTCATCCCATTCATTTGTACATAATACCCTTGTTATTAAAATTATTATATCATGTGTGATATCAAGGAAGGTGTTTAATAGAAAATTATTATTGATATGTTTTTAGATGTTTTCTTGAAATATGATATATATATATAACTAATATCTAATACACTAAAATTTTTATTCATTTAGTTGGGTTTTCAATGTGACATGTATTATATATCTAATCAAATTAATATTTTACTTATTCAATGTTTATCTGGGTCTAGTCATTTGGTATCAAAGTGGTGGGAGGGAAAGGGTTATAGATTTTGGGGACTATATTAGAAACAATTAGTGAGCACCACTCAGAGGAGACCATGGATTGAGTCTACGTGTAACATAATATTTTAAAATTTTGATAATGTAATAATTATGGGGTTTTTCTAGTGATTACATCCCAATTTGGGTATAAGAAAAGGATGCAGTCCAGGGAACAAATGTGTATAGTGGTAAAAACCATGAAAAGGCATATTGGATTTTAAATTGATCTAGACCATTTGTTCTACAAAGATACCTAACTCACTAACTAGTTTGAAACTAATATGAAATATTAATTAGTTAACAAAAAATTCAATTAGAAACCATTATGGATTTTATTAATATATATATATAATTAGTTTAGAAAGAAAAATGACTATTTATAAATAATATAGAAGTAGATATTCATAATTTATCGTAATCACATAAATTATGTGTCATTTCATATATTCCAATTGTTTTTTTTCAAGTGAATTTAGAATATTAATTCTGTATTATTTTTTTAAAAAGAAAAATGTTTTATAAGAGAGCATATTCACCACCAAAAAGGATTTACAATGAACATTAAAAGAAAAATCATGGTTGGACCATGTATACTTCTATGATATATAACCATTCTTTGACTGAGATATATTGGAGGACACATTATCCAGATCTAACTCATCCTCCTTTAGTAGATTTTGACGCATTATTGGATATATATTATCATTACTAATATAAATAATATATAGCCTATCAATATATGGAAATATATTTTCATATCCCAGGTCATCTATTTTTTACTTATCAATGCATATGTGATTATAAAATCCATGTTGATTAAAATTATGGTTATCTATTAATTAGAAATAACATTTTAATCAATTAAACTAAAATTATTTTTTTGATTCTTTTTAAAATGATTTTTACTATAGTAGGGAAAATATTTCAAAATTAATTTTTACACCTTTTATATGATTATTTTGAAACCATCATATAAAATTATCTTAGTGTGATTTTTTGTGATTTTTTGAAATGTTTCATTTATAGATGAAAATTGAAAAATAATTAATTTTGATTTAATGTATACATATTATTTAAATTATATATGAAGAATAATTTTATTTTTAAATTTTTGGTGTAATATTTGTTCAAATATTAATCAATTAATATAATTTTTGTTATTTGAGTAATTTTAATTTTGAATATCACTAGAAGAATATTTTAATCTTTTGAATAATTCAACTTTGAAATGTCATTTTCTCATTGTGCCTACATGATTAATTTTAATACATCTTTTTATTTTTATGTGAATTGAATTTTTAGAAAACGTATTATATATTAGGAATCCATATAATTTATATTTTTTAGTTTTTTCAACATAATATTTTACCTAAATTAAAATTTGAAGAATTAAAAATAATTTTCAAGGGTTGTGATTAAAATTTGTTTGACGTGGGCTTAGCCTCTGTAGATAATGATTAAAATGACATACCACTATATAAAAATCATAATTTTATGACATATTTCCAAAATTTACTTACTAACATTGAATATAGGGTCATTTGGAAGCTTTTGGAATTTGAATGAATTTATTACAGTTTAAGTATTTTAAGAAATTTCTATTTAATTTCTCAAAGGGCTCACTTTTCCCACATATAAAAAGGAAACTCTCACCCTTCCCTTCTCCACACCTCCAAAATTCTACATCATGGAAGAAAACTATTAAATTTGTCCCCAAATATAATTATTCATAATATAGTTTTTATGTTCCTCCTGAATGATAGTCTATATGGTCGTTTAATGGAGATCCAAAAGAGTTTTCTCTTTGGGAAGGTAATTATATTAAAAAAACATTTTCATTTATGTTATTTTTTTCTCACATTACATTATGTAATAAAATATATAATATGATATAATAATTAAATCACATTATATATTATGTTATTATATTTATTTTATAATAATTATTTATATGAACTTCAATAAAAATGGATATGAAATCATCAATCTTGTATAAAACAGACTACCGCCTTGTGAAATGATCTAGTTTGGTTTCCAAAAAACCCATTTAATGATTGACATAATGATGTATTTGACACATGTATTCAATATTTTTGATATTATAATACTTCTATAATATTTATCATAAATATACAAATTTATGTTCTATTTTGTTTCATACATGATAACATCAGTTGGGTGTACAACTAACTACAGCCTCATAGAGCAATGCGAATCATTTTTAAATAATTTTTTTCAAGGAATGTAATGAGGTTAAAATTAATGAATATATGTGATATATATGATATTATATTTAATTTTGGTAATTAATAGATTACCACTTCATTACCCTTTCACACATTAAGTGAATAATATCGGCACTCATGCATATATAGGTTCTACCAACTCCACAAAGAGATGTGATTAATTTTCCATTCAAATATATTTGTTTTGGTTATAATATTGAATATACATAGTAAATATTTTATTTAGTCCACTATAATAATTAAGGATATTATCATGCCATTCATTAACTAACACACATTAGAAATCTTGGTAATTGACTTTGAGAAAAATTAATGTAATCAAATATTTTTGACCAATATGTAGTAAAATATTAAAATATGATGAAATATGATATTATAAAAAGTATAAATGTTCTGGAATAAATTAATATTATTCATAAAATCATTATAATGGTTGTTAAGTCATGTTATATAAATGGAATGTGTTAAGTAAGTGAAATCATCTCAATTTATCTTCACTAAGTCATATCATAATGTTATGAAACAAATAACATTTATATGTTGTAAATTCAGAAAATTATATTTTTAATATTATTATTAATGAATACTTAATGTTATTTTATGTTTTAATTTTAATATTTAATTAAATATAATATGGATTAATAGTTTCCTCAAGGTTAGGAATTTTATAACTCAATTTATTTTCATTGGTTTATATTAAATATTCGTTGTTTTTTATATTGAAATATTATATTTGCAATGACATATAATTATATTATTTATATATTCTAGTTGTTTCATTTGGATTTCATGTTAGTACAAATAATTTATTCATTGATTAATTATCACATCAACATTATGACCATTCTTATGGTTTATTTCTAATTTTCATTTTAATAGGGATTGTTTATGTTATTTTATGTGATATTTGGTTAAGAAACCCTTTCAAATAATTTACCTATGGTTCTTAATGAAGTTATAAAAATCATTACTACCATTTTCTAACACTTTGGTACTTTAAAATTTCATATAAAGTTTCTTAATTAAATCCAAGTTGACTTCACTCGTCGGTCAGGAATCTATTTTTTTCTAATGCTATGTTTTCTAAATATTTTTTCAAAAAATTTTGTGTTCATTTAGAAATTAATAATTTAGTACATTTGTTAAATTTTTTAATTTTTATATTATTTATTTAATCTTATTATTGTTAAAAAATTATATTTTACAATTACCAAAAATTATAGAAGAATTTTTATTTTAATGTTTACAACATGATTGGAATTTCCTACCATTATGGCCACTCAAATGTTTTATATATTCCTTTATAAGATTAAAATATTATTTTCAAAGATAATTATTGTTAAAAAAATTTAAGACCATTTATATTTAAAAATATATTTCAAAATTAAATTTATATTTTTCTCATCATTATTTTTAATAACCGTTTTATGGTATTTGTATTTATCAATGAAAACATCCTGTTATTCATCCTAAAGTGGGTTTGTAATGGATTGATATTATCCTTATTCTTTATATAGATGTATTATGATCATTTTGAAAATGTAATTTTTTAAATTCAATTTATTTATTCATTTTGGAATTCACTATCTTTCCCTTGGATGATTCCATTACATGCGCTCATTGGAAAATAAGTTTCCCTTAAATATCCATATTATTTATCCTGGATATGTTTATTTCTAAAACATAATTTCATCTATATATATGTTATGTAACCATTTAAAGTTATTTATTTATTTTTGTAAATATTTATAAATATTTATTATATACCAAATGAAGATATTTGATGATAAGGAATGATGTTAAGGGGTCAAATCTATAATTTTCTATTGGAGTAATGCATATGATATACACTCATGTGTGGGGCCTAATTATAAATAGTCACTCAATATATTAGTAGACTCAAGTGATGAATCAATTATATATCCATAGTTAAGATTTTTGGTTCCATAATTTTTAATTTTCTTGAGGAATGTTCTTTAAGGTTAGTGTATCATGATTCATGAGATCATGACATCCAATAATTAAGAATTTTCTTAACTGAAAATTTAGAAATTATAAAAAATCAAATTAATTTTATTTCTTATTTTTTTCACATTAAATTATGTATTACAATATCTAATATTATATAAAAAATATCTAAAATCATACATGTGGAGTTAGTTAATACCCTATCTCACTGGATACAAGAGGAAATGCGCTACAAAAATGCAAATAGGACCCATCTTGTTGGTGGTTTTTTATTTGAATGGGTCTCTTGTGCACTGAGGCCTCATCTATCCCAATCTATTACATTGGTGGAATCTAACCTAGATACCTATGTACGTTGTACAGATACTAGTATCAATATGTGGAAGCTCTAGATAATACATTCTACTACTAATCGATGTAGTAACTGATCTATATGGTGAACCTCTCTCGACTGCACCACCGGCCTCTCCTAGGTTATGCTATCTCATAAGTGTCTGATTTACTATTCTAGAAACCATAGTCATATAAAATACATTCATATGTGATTGAATGACTTACCTCAAACCATCCACTAAATCCTTGTAACTAGATGACTCTTCACCCTTCTGAATATTTGTGAAGTGATAAAGCTCTGTAATATATGAGGAATAATCCATAACTGATAAATCCCATTACTCTAGGAGCATGAACCAAAGGAAAGTATCCTTCATCAACATTTTAGGATATAATTAATAACTTATGGCTATATGAAAATCCACAAAACAAATATCTCAATAAAAATCTACATGTTTAATGAATTGTCACCATATTTTAGTGGAATTGTACATCATATAAATTAGGATCAGGATCCTCCTCTCAAGAGGTTTCTCATGATGATAAAATATAGACAGAATGGACTCTATCCATGATTGAAAGCCTCTGGTTTTCCATCAACCTAAAACATGGGATAATGCACCTATTAGAACATACATGTCAACTCTTCCACAATGATTAAATGTCACAATGCATCAAGGACACTCTGTATAATGCAGAATAATCCCTTGAAGAACAATTCCATATCACATGTGTGTAATACTATCACTCGGGCCACAACAATGACTACTAGAGTATCCACTATTAGCCCATGTCATAACACTTCCATAGTGTATTTTTATCTAGCCTCCTTGCATATGATTGGAGGACTTCATATTGGCATATCTCTAAAAATACAATAATAAAGATTCTATCATGATTATTATCAAATTTCATTGATCAAAAGTATAGATATATAGAAAGGATATAGAGAATATTTCCTATTTAATAACACACCTCTTTGCTTGCTCCTTAAGTCAGGTCAAGTGATCTATGGATCATATAGAAGAAAAAAATTCTCCCTAAATACCACTACTAAAGAAGGGTCTTGGTGTAGTTCTCAGCTATATGAAATTTCAGTTCCCATTTTATTTTTAAAATTAATTCCCCATTTCACATGAGAACAAAATTTATTTCAATGGTTTTAACTTGGTATTTCACCAAATTCTGATCCAAAAGTGGCCTCACATATTAGGAATTAGAATATGGATCCCAAGTAGTCCACCGTACTACACGTCCGAAAATATATATCAAAATTGTATGTATATCTATTAAGAAACCAATAAAAAATGCATGAAATAAGTAATGCATCCATAATGGAATGGAATAATGAATGGAATGTGATTCCTATACTATTACCAAAATTTTTATGCAGTGAAATACCCTCATCTCATCAGGATTCATTAAAATAGATCCCACAATCACATCAATAATAACATCATCATTCTAGTTAATCACCCAACAATTCAATAAATTCAACTATTCTAGTCAAAATATTGTAACAAAAAATTCATATGGGTATCTTTTGGTTTTCATATATATGGGTTAGCTACACCAAGGGAAAACCCATTAATAAAAACCATTTCGTTCATATACAAGATTATTTTTTGCAAATAGTAAGGAAAGAAGAGAATAACCCTATGATACAAATTTATAATGTCCTGGACACATATTCCACGTAATTATTCCCTGAGCTCAGTTAGCCACATGGACATAAGTGAATTTAACCAAATTCCGGAGGCTTTTGACTAGATGCAAGGTATTAGGTGTATCTTTGGTGAGACTATTCCATAATTACCATAGTGTATCACAATGGATATACGATAATAGAATAATATCATAAGTTGTAAACTAAGAATAAAATAGGCAACATCCAAGGAAGATTTAAATATTCAATACTAGAGATAGTCTCATATAAAAATTATTATGTTACATGTAACATGTCTATAAAAGCATCCAAAATAGGACTATATAGAACCAGTAAAATAAATGTAACAAAAATAAAGAAATTCCAAACTCTAACAAAGTAGTATCACGCACTACATCCTTTTCCCATGATCCCCTTATCCTATGCAACAATATAGAAC
This sequence comes from Viscum album, assembly GCA_963277665.1. Taxonomy (NCBI): domain Eukaryota; kingdom Viridiplantae; phylum Streptophyta; class Magnoliopsida; order Santalales; family Viscaceae; genus Viscum; species Viscum album. Next base: position 2,025,092,870 of record OY728127.1, read on the forward strand.
ATATAGTAGGGTTTTTTCCCCTATCCATACCTAGAAACATATATTCAATTTGGGCACCCATCAATAAACAAAAATTGGTGTTACATATAATCCCATATGGTAACAAAAAAAGGTCTACTTTCAACATGTACATAAATATATAATAATATCAAGGTTAAAGATTTAATAGAAAACATAGTGGATATACACAATGTAAACCTCCTATAATGTCAAGGTTTACATTTTGGAATAAAATTCATTTAAAGGATCAATAACACTTAATAATAATACACTGAGACAATGAATAATTTGAAACATCCTCAGTTGAGGAATATGATCAATGCATTCCTAAAAAACCCATCCATAATTTTTTTAACTGATCGAATACAACCTTATGATTTGGCTTGGAAGACATACCATAAAATTCATTTCATTTATTATTCATTTATGAACCAGCGTACATCATTTGTATTCCTAATTTGTAATCTAGGAATATATCTAGGTATATCATGAACCAAACCCCCTAAAAGACCATCCTAGACACTCTTCATTGGAATCACGGTATCACTCTAGGTTTGTTAAAACATCACTATCCCTTTAGTTCGTCCTTGTTAGTCAACTAAGGGAGCCCATGTTTTACCCATAGAAGCTATGGATAGAATATATTTGAGTTCATCCTTGAAATCCATTTGGATTCCATGTATGAATTGACATATAATTGATAAACCCCCCAAGTCTAACCTCAGTAGTCTAATTAAGGAGTCCATGTGTCACTCAGGCATATTCAAGTTAGAATCCAAATTAGTCTATCCATGAAGTTTGTATAAGAATTCAAGTGTCACAAATAGAATATAAACATACAATCATTCAATAAAATTTAATAAATATAATATAATCATTTCATGTTCATCACTATGACAATTTCATTTAATATTCACCATAAAAGGAAACTAAATAAATGATCTAATATTTGAAGGCATAGAAAATATTTTACTCACAATGTCATAACAATATAAAAATGAAATTAAATCCTATGCATTCTCCTTAATGATATAGGATAGGGTCATGGTCATCCCATAAATTCCCTTTAATCCATTTAAATACTAATAAACAATTGACATTTAAATTCTATATTCAATTCAATTTATTAATTCAATTCCCATGGAAAGGGGTAACATCACCACTAAAAGGTATTCTAACACACATACCACCAATGGTGGCCCATTTAATTTAATTAATACATTGGGGTGATGGTTTAAATTCAAGAATAATTTACATTAATAAAATATAAATAATCTCATTAAACCTATAGGATATTCCTATTAAGAAAATTGAAATATCAATCTTCATTAAAGGAGATAATCACATTATTGGGCAATCGAAAAAATGGTATATAGAAATAATTTTAAATTTAAGGAAAAGAATGAGACCACATATTTTAGGTTCAGAGTGGATAACTTGTCTAGTATCAGGTCTCTATTTTAATCATATGCCGAGAAAATAAATTAATGGATGAAGAACCTATAAATATAGTAAAATTAACATTAACTGAAATAGTGTAACCAATAGAAGACCTATGAATCCCCAAACCTACTAATATGAATTTATCACCAAAAAATATTGTTTATTTCTTTTATAAAAGTGACCAAAAAAATAAACAACATTTTATACATTCTAGGAACATTTAAATTAATGTTTTTGGATAATTAGATACATGAATTACAAATTTAAAAAATTCTATAATATAAAATCAAATAAAAACAAAACTTTTCACATGCTACCTCTCTCAAAGAAAGTACACATCACAAAGAAAATCCACTAAATATGTGAAAAATAAATTTTAAACATAGGAGAAGTATTAATTTTCCTAGTAAGGATTTTTCAAATCATCCACAAAAACAATGAAAATTTTTCTATTCAATAAATAAATAATTATTAATAGGTTTTCAGAATATTTATAAATAATATTTTTCATACAATTTGAAAACCATATGTTTCTAATATAATATCAATTTTAATTAATTATTTGATTTATCCATTAAAAAATTATTAATTTTAAATGATTAATTATGATACTTATTAGGCCATAAGACAACCTTAAGGCCATGTAGCCACATCTCATGTGTAACAATCTCCCCTTACGGTCAAGGATTCACACACCATACCATAACTTACCATTTGATACTCTAGTTGAAATTGAAAGGAAAAACAATTTATGTTCATTACTTTATAAATCATAATCCCAAATTGTCTCTATATAATACTTACATAAATCATTATCCATAAAAGACAATAATATCAGATATATCTTAACATATCATAAACACTTGTTGGATAATTTTTAATATCAAGTATAGGACAAATACATGCTTTTTTAAATTGTTCTTATTTAAATAAAACATAAATATAAATGCATTATAACATATATAAACACATGAATAAAAATAAATAGACTGTCAATTATATCATATATTACCACCATATTTATTTTATTAGTGTCATGCATAGATGTGAAGGGATATATTTTTGACATGAAATATTAACTTCTGTTTAGAATTAGCATATAAAATGATACAATTTATCATTTGTAAATAAAATATTCCTATATAATGAAAATCACAAAATTATATCTCCTCCCATTGATATTTTATTTATAAATAAAAAATTGAAAATAATGAATAACAAAATAATGTTTTGTTATCATTTATAATTATATTATATAATAATTATATCATAAATTTATTATTTTAATGAAATTTAAATATAATTTGAAGGTGTTAAATCAATATTTTGAAATAGAATAAGAAATGTTTTTCTAGAAAAAACATGGTAAAATTAATAAAATACCTTATATATATATATATATATATATTGAAAATAAAAGTACCCCCTTCAAAAACTATGAATTTAAATCAAATCAATTCAAAACACAAATCATAAAACAAACCCCTTCAAAATATAAATTAATATTTTTAAATAATAAACAAAAAAATACCTTACATAATAAAATAAAATAAATAATGTTAATCATATAGATATATATACACACAAATATATTATGTTTTAAATCAACAAATAATTCCATATTTTAACATTAATCCCTTAAATTATTTGAGTAAAAAGTATTCTTGGTTTTTAAAGAAGAACGAATGTAAAACATCGATAAAATAGTTCTGGAATTTCATGGTTTCTAAAAGAGCATTTAAATATCATTTAATTACTATTTGGATGATGTTGAGTACACACTATTGAAAGAAATTTCTGAGGATTTTTGAACCATTTATCCAAACCTTCATATCAGTGTCATATGCATATTTTATATTTTATATTTATATATTAGATGAATTCTAAAATCATTCAAAAAGATACATTGGTTTGAAAATATATTTTTTAATTAATATGATTTTATTTTTAAATTGTGTTTATTAGGAAATATAAGCACCATATATATATATATATATATATATATTCAAATAATCACCCTAGGGAAGCCATGAATTTATTATTAGTCAATGATTTAATTTTATCAAAAACCATTTAAGTCAATTATGTGGAAAAATTGTCAAGAAGGTTCCATGGTGGAAGGGGATTTCAATGGTGGATGAGGTCGGAGGGATTAACCTTCTTGTGTGGGGATAAAAAAATTGAAGAGGATAAATTGTATTCTGGGAGGTTGATCGGTATTAAGATAGACTTCTTGGATCATTTTCAGTTGATCAAGCATCTAAAATGGTATTTCATAGAAAAAATAAAATCACACATTAAAACCTAATAATTTTGAGGGCCTCATTATTATACATATTCTGACTTCTCTCGTTTTGATTGCATATACACACACCACATGGAGCCTTATGCATGGGCTCTTACCCTGAGATTCATACCACCTATGGTTGGGCAAGTATTCATCCAACCAATATATATGGTCTTGACCTATGATGTTCTCGATCATGGCTTGGTTGTGGGGTACCTCCACCAATCTCGGCTTGACCATAGTGTTCACCTATGAAGTAGTTCAAGGGATTCATGGTTAGTTTCGGTACTTCAATAAATTTTTTTATAAATGTTATCTAAAAAGAAATTTAGAAATGTATCATATATATAACAATTTAATTACTTCATTTAAACAATTCCTTTCATTAAAAACTATTTTTTATTGTTATTTGAATATATATATAATTATATTTTACTAAATTATCATCTTTATAATATCAATCATTTCAATAATAACATGTAATCTATAAAATATTATCACATGTCATCATTACAGTTAATATTTTAAATTATTATTTCAAATAAATATTAAAATTATTTGAAAAATCAACTTATTATTGAAAACTACAATGGATACATTTTCCCCAAAAAACACATAAAATCATATATATAATAAGTATATTAATAAAAATACAATATTATCTTATGACCATGTCTTGATTTTAAATGGTTTTATATATTCCTCTTGTTCTCAGAATTTTCATTATTTATATTAATATTTGTTATCATATTTTGGAAGATCCATGGGAAGAGGGATACAAATTCAGATTTATTGTTTTGACGGGTGGCGATCCTGTGGTGTTTATAGTGAGTCTAATAAGTTTTTTAAATTAGTCTTGATCTCTTTTTTGTAAATATATAATTTCATCATTGGATAATTAAAAAAAATATTCATTTTATGTTATTTTATTGATTTCAGTGCTTGAATGAATTTATTAATATAATAATAATGATACAATAATATCAGGGATTCGTGGAATTAGATTCTTCTCCCCTTAATTGAATCGAGCCCTCAGAACTCATTTGTACCCACATAGCACATCATTTTCTTCCATCCTTAGTGTTCCTATAGAAACCAAAATATTAATACCTATTAAAAAATAAACTATAAAAATTAAATCATTCCTTCACCAGATCCTTTAGTTTTTTTGATTCTCAGGAAAAGTCAGGATTTATTCATCAAAGTTGATCATTTATGGAGTTTTAAATTCCTTAATATATTTTCCCATACACATCAAGAGAAACTACGGTCAAAATCATGTATACAATGATTGGATCAAGAGAGAGAGGCATGAGAGGTCTAATGATTGGAGACATCTGAGTGGACTTTATTTCTATAAAAAATAAAGTGAATCAAATTCTATTATATCAATGCATTTAAGTCATCCTTATAAACATAATAAAAAAACTGACCAATGTATACTTTCCAACAGTCACCATCTATTGCATCTTCTAGAAAATTCCTTAATGAATGATACTATTCACATATAGTAAATCATGTGAAAAGACCCTCTATATATTTTCCTCAATGTGAATATAATTGATGTTGTAAATTCACAATGATAAAAATAAAAAAATATTTAACCTTGGAAAATATGAGTATATTATATGTATTGGATATTTGGTAAATGCGTTTACATGATAGGAAAAGGACTGTGATGTGCTCAAATTCATCCAATCATGATTCAAAAATTAACTTTGCAAGTAACTCATCTTGTATAGACATAAGTATTTTTCATTTTCTTCAATCATTCATCTAAAAATATTAAAGGGATGAATTTTATGATAGAGGAATAATTATTTTTTTTTAATTTCCAAAAATTATCTTGACCATTTCTCCGATACAAATAATAATTCCATAAACCATTTATTCCAGGTTCGTCACAATAAAAACTATGTATTATTTTAATAAAAAAAGTAAAAAAATATTCAAAATTTAATACATTATAGGAACTTGTCTATAATAGAATTTTTATAATTAGATACTTTCCGTACAACATAAAAAAATTGAAAAAAATAAAATTAAATGAACACAAATTCATTGTGTGTGATTATATCTCAAAAAAATATATATCAAAAAGTGTATCCACTAAATCTATGAAAAAATATTCAACCTAGGTTGACCATAAATTTTCCAAGTAACGGGTTTTAAAAAAAATTAAATACTTTTATTATTTATAATTTTAATAAATAAATACACAGAAATAGGTTTCAAAAAAATTTAATATAATAATATTTATTCAATTATTGAAACCTAAAATTCAAAAAATACAAAAATTATAAGACAATTCCATGGATTTATCCATTTGAAGATAATAATTTTGGATAATTAATTTATAAATTTTAAAGGCCATAGGAAAATGGTAAGGCTACATATACGTATCTCATATGGGATAATTCCCCCTTACGTTTATGGGTTCACTCCCAATACCATAAGTCAACATTATATACTCTTGTAAAATTTTAAGGAAACAATTTAATAGTCCTTACTTCCTCAATCCAAATCCCAAAAAAGATAAAAACAATACATAATTAAATTATTTTATTTAGGGAAAATAATCTAAAAAATATCTTTTCCTAACATAATCACTTATTTGAGCATTTCTAAAATGAAATTTAGGAGAAATCCATTTCTTTGACAAATAATCTTTTTTAACATCCATAAATATAAATTCATAATAAAAAAGAATATTTGAATAAAAATGCATGGAATGTTGATGATAACCCAAATGATGTCCATATCAAATTTTTGAGTGTCATGCATAGATTTTCATGGACATTTTTTCCCTAAAACAATATCCTTTATTTATAATTATCCATAAAATGATATATTTTAACATTTCTAAATAAAATATTCAAATAAAATTATAATTTTGAAATGAAACCACATCAGATATATACTTTATATATAAATGAATCAATTTAAAATAATCAATAACAAAATAACATTTCTTTATCATTTAAAATTATATTATGTAATAATTCAACAATACATTGATTCCTTTCATAAAATTCAAATATACTATAAAAGAAATAAATTAAAAAAATTAAAAAAATTATGAATTTTTTTTCTAAAGAACATGATCAAATTAATAAAAAAATCACACACACACACACACATATATATGTATATATATTGTAAATGAAAATACACCACTTGGTATAACATTAATTTAAAAAAAATCCCGTAAATACATAAATTTTAAAACAAACCATTTCCAAATATAACTAGAAAGATTTTAAAAAATTAAAACAAATCCAATACATAATAAATTATTAAAAAATAAAGATAATTAGGAAGATAAATATATACACATATAACATTTTAAACAAAAAAATAATTCGATAGAGTAATATTAAACCCTTATGTCATTTGATATATATGTTTACTGGGTGCTGGACACATGGTAAGGAAGACAGAGGGTAAACTATGAGAATAACAATTTGGGTCTGTCAAGGTGTGGAGAGAAGGGTTTAAATAAAATTTATTTACTATTTGGGTGATTCTGAGTAAACCATTGTAAAAAAAATTATTTGAGGGTTTTTAACCCATTTGGAAAATCATTTGAATCAATTATATATATATATATATATATATATTATAATTGATATTTTTTATAGTTTAAGAATTCAAATGTGATTCAAAAGTTGATGTAAGAAAATAATTGTTAATTAAGCTGATTATATTTTCCTATTTGGTTTATTAGAAAATAAAACCAAAATATACATACATATATATATATATATATAACTATTTATAGAAGCCACATATGAAGGATTAGTCAAAGATTTCAGTTTATTCTAAATCAGTTATGTAAATTGTGTGGAAAAGGAATTGATATGGTGTAGTGATGGATGACGATTTTGATGGTGGAGGAGGACTAATGGATTGATCTACCTATTTAGGGAGATAGAAATCGAAGAAGGTGAATAGTAGGTGGGGTGGGAGATCATGGTATGGATGGATCGCTAGTATCATATTTTTTCAACTGGATAGATCATATCACATTTCTCATAAAAAATTACTCCCACATTGAAACCCAATAAGTACGATTTCATCATTAAAATAAAGATAAGTCTCCTATCATTTATAGGAAATATACATACAACACAATGATCCTTATGCTTCAACTCTCACCCAAGTTTCATCCCACAATTTATGAGACTGGTATTCTTCCCACATATATTAATGAGCCTGACATATAGGTTGCTCGAGTTGGGCATGCACCTGGGATACCTCCCTTGAACCTAACATGACTATAGAGTCCACCTTTGCTGTGGCACACGAGATTCATAGTTGGTGTTGGTATTTCATCATTTTTTTAAAAAAATAACTAAAATCTATATTAAAATATCGTATATATGTATATATATAAATTTATTTTCATCTTTTCAAACATAGTGTTACAAAAAAAACTAATTGTTTTATTCATATTTTGAAATACTTTTATTAAAATTTATTTTAATAAATTATGATGTTTATAATATAAAACATTAAAAGATTAAGTTATAATCAAAATATTATCATTAAGTGTCATCATTTTATTATTATTAGAATGTATTATATGAAATCTATTTTATAATTTTTAAAACATCTACTAGTTAATAGAAAGTAAAATAAGTACATTTTCCCCAATTTTCATAAAAGATCTTATATATACTAATGAAATTCGGAAAATAAAATATACCTTAAAGTCTATTTCTTACTTCAAAATGGTTCTATATATTCATCTTGTTCTTAGTATCTTCATTTAAAATTTTATTTATTTATTTTATTATTTTTGAAGATCCAAGGGAAGAGGGATAATCATTGGGCCTTTTTGTTTTGGTGGGATGTGTTATGGTGGGGTTTATTTTTATTTTAATGAGATTTCAAATTTAGTGATGATCTCTAGTTTGTAAATATGACATGTCAATAGTTATTTATTAATAAAATTATTTATTGTTTTTCATGATTTCAGTGTTTGACATAATTTTTTTAAGAATAATAATAGTTATAATAATAATAATAACAATAATAATATATTTACATAATGGACTTGGGGTGTTACAAAACAAAATTTTAAATGATATAAAAGGAATTTATAACTCACCAATGTGGATCCAACGAAATGAGCATCACTAGAATATGAATTTATATAGATATTCAATGTAAAATCCTAAAATAGGCCTCAAATGAGAGCTCCCAAAGAGGTGAATTTTTTATTTATGATAAATAATGATAATTAATATTGATAAAATATTTATATAAGTTAATTTCAATAGTTTTCCCAATTTGTTGTGTCGGATGATTTGGACGCATTGTTTTCCAAACTATCCACTAATTGTAAAACCTTTACTATTGGAAGGGTCACCCCACATGTTTTGTATGCACTATTTAAATAATGTTGAAAAACCCATGAAAAACATCACTATCAAAATTGAGGACATTCTGACACATTCATGTGCCCCAAATCGCATAGTTTTTCTAACTATGCAGCCTATAGCCTCCCACATCCCAACTTAGCATGTAATAATCTAACATTGTGGCCTACCACAAACATTTTCTAACAACTATGTTCTCATAGTATTTCACCCCAAAAGATGTGTATCATATTTGAATGATCTCCAAACACCCTGGAAACTTCCATGACCATAAAATGAATTCAAATTAGGATCTATTTGGATATATAAATTGAAAATTGACAAAATATAAAGGATTTGTACACTAATAAAGAATTGTGTTTTTATTATATAATATCATTTAAACATATATTGGTTAATTAATAAAATATAATCTAAAATATGGATAATTATTATAATTTTACAGGATCTTCCATGAGTGAATACAAGTCAACTAGTCATGAAAACCATGAAAAAAACAATCCGTCCATGATGGAATTGAACTATATAACTCGTAAAAATGGCCATAATAGAACATAATAAAATTATAATAAAACAAAAACGTGTAAAAGAGTTTCTTAATTTAGCAATCAATGAATCCAATTTGATAATATTGGATATTAATGTTATGAAAGCATTCTGAAAATACGATGATGGGATTCTCGAACACAACTCACTTTATTTGAGTTAAACCTATTTCATGTAATTTTTGTTCAGGGTTTTTCATTTAATGTTCCTTAAATATAACATAATTATTACCCCTATTATTTTTTTTAATATAAATTAAACCATACACGTTTTAGGACAATTACATATTTCTTCCAAAAGAAACCCTCATTCTAAAACACATCTTGACTCATCTTGAGATGGTTTCTTCTTCATTAATGATGAAAAATTATTATACCAAGCATGTTATTCCAATTATCATTTCATAACTATAAATATTATTCATTAATATTACCTTTATCAAATTATTAGGATACCCAATCATCTCCATGGGTTATTTATAAATATGATTTATATAAGATCTATGTGGCATATATGATTATATAAATGATATGATGTAACTAGTGGTCCTTGAATTATATATCTATCGAATGATTTGGGTTATTTAATGTTTTTCAAGATATATTATGCAATATTCATGAACATGACTTGATTTTTTTTACATTTTTGATTTTAGGATTATGCACATATGTTTTGTGCGAACATTATTCTAGATTTGATCCTAACTATGTGTGGTATTTCACCACTAATACCCAATGTTTCATTTTATTATTACCACAATACACTTTATTATCTTTTAATCCCCACTTTATAATTATGATGATCCAATTCGTATGTTATAATGGTGATTATTATTCTTACCAATGATATATTTATTCTTATCTTTATTTATCATTTTACTAGTCTTTTATCGCACCCATTTATTTGATATGTAACCTCACGTGACTATATGTACCATAGAGAATGTATGTTTTATATGTACAAAGAAGAATATTTTAAATAAATTATTATGTTTTATTATCCAAATGTGATGTATTGTCCTAATTTTTCCATGACACTAAATCTCGAGATCATGAATTGTAATGATTTTATGAGTATTATCATTAAAATTATGTAATAATTATGTATGAAAACAATTACTCTATAGTTGGTATCATAACATAGTTTAGTTAAGTTGGGATTGATGATTACAGAATATTAATGAAAACCCTTATTATGAAACTATATATATGCAATCATCCAAGAAGCATAAATTAAAAAATTGTTAAACATATCGATACCACAAGAGATACCAGTAGAGTTAATTACATAATGTAATATGTTATTCAAACATGAATTATTGACTTATATTTTGATCAATCATTTTATATAAAATATAATTGTGGGAACTATGAGAAACTTGGAAAACAACACGCATGGGGTATAATGTGGAAATTGATTAAAAACCATTCCTAATGACTTGGGAAGGGAATTTCAAAATTTCATAGTAAGGACCAACCATATATCTCAAGCTACGAACAATTACCAAAATAATTTAGAACATCCTTTTCATATAAGAGGGGAAAACTAAATATCGAATCCATTATTTGGAAAAAACCTCAAACAATTCATGGATCATCGTAACCACTCGTCATAGAATAGTGGGTCTACTCAACAGAGAACATATTTTTTTTACTTCACAATTCTGAGATAGAGAAGGATACTCTAGATGTTTTTCCTTTAAATGGAGAGGCCGATCAATAGTGTGAGTTGATTTCATACACCAAAATGAAGGATGAAATAGATGATATGGAGTGAGAAGATTTTATTAAAATATTTCATAACATGTATATCCCAAATATCATCATATAAATATAATTTTATAGTTAATAAAGGTAAATAAAAAATAAGTTAAAGTTTCCATAGAATTCGAAGAAAATATCAGATGGATTCAAACGTATGCATCAAATTTTGTTATCAAAATTGATAAAGAAATATATTGATTCTTTATTGGTTTAAACCAAAACCATAGGAAAGTTATTTAAATTCCTTTATATCATTCATGTTTTCTAGAACTATTTAATTGAAGCCTAAATAAATAGAAATTGATATATCTAAAAAAATACTTAGTGGTACGATCATTGAAACCCAAGTGTTCGATACTTCTCCTACTCGAAAATGTTGGAAAATTATTCTATTGAATTTCTTAATAGTTCCCTTGTTGAAATTTAATGCTATAAGAGGAATGGATTCTCTCTCTCAATAGATCACATATAAACTGTCATGAAAATCCATTATATTTTAAAATAATGAATCATACCATTATCCTCTACAAATGAATGGTATATCATGAATATTCTCTGTAAAATCCCTCAATTGTGTTGGTGTTTATTCCCTATAATGAATAATCTCTCACTCAAGTGGACGATTCAATGGAATGTATCATCCTAGAGAAAATGGATATTTTCTGGAATATGATTACATATTTTGTTAAGAGTTTCTAGGAATTTACACACACCATGAGGTTGATTTATTAATAGAACTCAGACATGATCTAGCTCCTATCTCAATATTCCCCTAAAAGACTACCCTAATTGAACTTGGGGTATTAAAGAAGAAGCTACATGATATTTTCACTTAAGGGATCATATTTCTATGTTAATCTCCATGGGATATTGCACATATCTTTTTAAAGAAAACGAATAGATCAATGAGGATTTGTATCAATTATTGATAGATAAATATGATCACTATATAGAAAATTTATCCTCTTTCAAGGATTGGTGGCCTGTTAGATTAAATATGAGTATATCAATACTTATCAAAGGTGGATCTTCATTTTTATATAATCTACTGGTGGTAATCGAGGAAGATATTTGAAATACTTCTTTCTATACAAGGTATGGGCACTCTGAGTTTCTACTTATTCCATTCGGACTTACTGATTCCCCTTAAATCATGATGTATTTGATGAGTTGATTATTTAAGTACTACCATGAAAAATGTTTTAGTGTTTATCGGTGATATTATTATATACTACAAGATCAATATGTGACATGAAGAACATATAAGGATTCTATTGAAATAATTAATTATAAATTGTATACTTAGTTCTGTAAGATTGACTTTGGGATACATCAATTTACATTTAAGGGACACGTGATCCCATGTGATGGAATTTATGTAGACCCTTCAAAAACACTGTAAATTATGGAATGGCCTAGACCTAGTTGTGCGACAAAAATCCAATGTTTTCTAGGACTATCAGGGTACTACTAATGTTTGGTGAAAATTTGATCATGATTATCTATCTTAATATCTAATCTAACAAGAAAAGGGGTAAAGTATGTATGTATGAAATAATGTGAAGAAATGTTATTGATAATCAAGAACAGTCTGATCACTACAACTGCAGTCAAACTACTTACAACTGGATATGGTTTTGTGATAAATATTGATTGATCAAAGAATGTATTGGGTTCTCTACTCATAAATAATGATAAAGTGATATCCTAAGACACAAGGAAATTGATGATATATGATCAGAAGTACGAGATGCATTCTATGGGATAAAATGTGTGATTATTTACCTAAAAATATTTACGGGAGTACCTCAATAGTGAAAAAGTGTGGAATATATATCATTCATAGGAGAGTAAAGTGTATATTTGCACATAAAGAGATAAACATGAATCAAAGATGCAGGTTAGTGTAAATCATGATATTTGAATACTCTATTAACCAACATTAGGGAATAAAAAATAAAGTATCTAATGATATTAACTAAAAAGAACCTACTAATTAATATATGATTTGGATTCAGAAAAAAATATCTTCATGGTTAAGAAATAGATGAATTTGGAAAACCTAACGGTAGTTAATACATCCTACTTTTCCGAAATTGTTTCCCATCAATCTCTCCAAGAGATGATTAATGTGTCACAAAGTGATGATCTGGAGTAATAAATTAATGTGCTTGTAGTAATGGAAGGTAAGATACATGATTACCATATTGATGTTGATTTTGCGATTTGATTTGGAATGAGGTTTTTTCCTTGATCACCTAATATAAAGAAGGATCTACTAGATAACGCACTTAGCTCACCTTTCTCAATCCATCTTGGAAGTACCAAAATTATTATGATATTTTGAGAAAACATCTAGTGTGAAAATAAGAAAAGGGATATTCGAGTATATCTCAAGGTCCATGGTATATCAACATGTAAAAGTAGATCAAAAAAACTCTAAAGGGATTATTCATATATTTCTTATACACATATGGAAATGAGAGAATGTCAAGATGGACATGGTTACCGATATTCTAAATAAATCTAAAGGAAAAAATATATATGTTTTTTTAGGGATTGACACACTAATAATTCCCACTTTATCACTATTATTTTATATTTCTCTCTTGAAAAAAAATACAAGATATATGTGAATGAAGTGGTGATGATTCATGGGGAACCACTTTAGATTGTATCTGATCTTGATCCATGGTTGAAATCAAAATTCTAAAAATTTCATAAACCTTGTTTGAGTACTCAGTTGAATTTTAGTAAGGCCTATCACCCCCAAACTGATGAACAATATGAAAAACTATCTAGATTCTCAAAAAAAATAGATTATCCTAATCAATGAAATTAATTGATGGATGAGATTAGAGTATCTAAACTGATGAGCCCACATAAAAAAATATTTATAAATCGAGTATTTAGATGTCTCTAAATGATGCCTTGATTGGAAAGAGATGCAGAACTCAAAACAATCTTGATCATGTTTTCTAATAAATGCTATATTGACCTGGTCGTTTGAAAGAGATGATAGAGAAATTTAAATCCATCTTAAATCACATAAAATCTTTTCAGAGTCAGAAAATGAGCGATGTTGACAATCGTATAAGGGATTTAGTGTTTAAAGATGGGGACAATGTTTTCTTTTGGATATGCCTATGGAACATAGTCATGCGGTTTGGAAATAAGGGGAATCTTAGACCAAGTTAAATTACCCCTTTAAGATCCTTGATCTCATAGGTAAAGTGGACAATCATAATGGAACTCATCCAAATATTGCACAAGTTCATTAAATTTTCCATGTATCTATTGTAAATATGTTCATTCTTGACCCCTCGCATGGACCGAATCTAATGGTGGTAAAACTAGAGTATGCCCTATCATATGAAGAGAAGCCATTGAAGATCTTGGGCTGAAGATACAGTCTTATAAAATAATACAACTATTCTTATAATTTTTTTTGATGGGGAAATTTGTATGAAGATGCACCATGAGAAATAGAGGGAAAAAAGAAGGAAAAGTACCCTCATCTTTTTTCACCGTAGTATGTAAAACATAATTTTGAGGTGAAATTTCAGAAGGGGTAATGAATATAACAACCCAAACATTTATCAACGTAATTTTTACATTAAAATAATTATGTTTTATGTTATAAATAGCATACATATCATAGAGATACCAATAATTAAAATATGAAGAATAAAATTAGTGATATTTGTTGAAATTGAGGAACATATATCGAAGGAATAGTAACATGGCCATTAGAATGGTTATATGAACTTGAGAAATTAGAATCCATCTAATAGAATTGTATCCTCACCTATAAATGTATTTATATAATTTATGATTATTTTTAATAAAATGTGATTTAATTAAATCATGGAATATGAGAATAAATTTTTAAAAAATGATAAATTAATAGTTAGAATATTTGTAAAGAATAAATGATTAGTTGCAATATTATAATCATTGTAATGCTCTAAATGAAAATTTATTTTCATAAAATATATTTAGAAATTAATATTTTCTGTATTATAATGATACATTAATTTCAAAAATCCTTAACTAATTTTTCAAGGTGTTATAAAATAGTGTATAATATTAAAATCGGTATTTTTCGAATAAAAGATTATTTTATTTTAAAATTAAATTTTCAATATTTAGAAAATTATTTTTATTTAATGTATTCATCTTTTTAATTCGGCATGTTGAAAAATAGATAGGGAGAATTTACTGTGTTTTAATAAAATAGCAAAATTTTAGTGAATAGTGAAATGCGATAATTTACAATATAAGACTAATAATTGAACTTTTGAGTAATTTTTGATGTATTTATAATTCCATAACAATTCTCACCAATTATATTTTTCTTTATACTATAATGAGTCCTGAGAATCATCACTTTTGATTGTCTTGGGACAAAAAATTAAAGTAATGAGTATAATAATAAAAATACACCCCTCATCCCCTTATAAATACCACCCACCACCACTTATTCCACTAACACCTTTAAATCCATGTATATTGTCTAAATTATCACCAATTACATTCCAATGTCTATTTCCTACAACTAATACCTTTCAGTCAAAAAATGCTCAAACTGATGTTCCTTAATGAGGTTGTCAAGGAGGAGAAATTCAAGAAGAAAAATCCTCATTAATTCTATTTTAATTTCTATTAATTTATTATTATATCATAAAATATCTTATCGAATGATGAATGGTAAACCCCATATCATATATATATATATAATGTAATTTTAATTTCTTAATGGAATATCCATCATAAAAAAACTTCTCCACTCATTTTATTCTTAATATGATAACATTGTCCATGATGTGTTGATTTATCGATTTCGTGGATGAAGAGAGTCATTTTCCATAAAGGTTCCCAAGGATGGTCATAAAATCATTATAGTGGTTAAAAAATATTTTTAAATTTATTTCATAATTTTAAATATTTTCTGGAACTAACATATATACATAATATTAAATAATAATGAAAAACGAGTTTGTGAGGATTGAAAACTACTAAAATAATATAAATTGTTATCATTAAAATTTTATCCAATAAAGCACCCTCATATATAGAAAAAAAGATATATACACCCATTTAATATTGTTGATGTTCTTTAATAACATATAATTTCAATTGTTCAGAATTTTTTTCATTTTACGTGAACATTCATATAAGCATACAATCGAAAAGATTATGAAACCCATGAAAAGGAACACTTGCATAATGATGCAAGTGATCTGTATAACACATAAAAATGGAAATAAAATATAAAAATATATAAAATACGAGTATAAGTGGTCCTAATTTTAGTTATTAATTAATATTATTTTATACTTTGGATATTAATGTTAATAAATAAATTAAAATTTTAGTTAAGGGGATTGACAAACCCAACACTATTTTATTATGTTATACCTCTTTCATTCCAAAATTTCAGTATTAATATACCTATAAAGTTTAATATATATAATTTTATATTTATTACCCCTTATTTATGAGTATATAGATGATTCCCACATTGTTTGTGAAAAATAAATATATTTTCTAAATTAACACTAATTTCCAAAACACATATCAACTCTTCTTGAGATGATTTCTTCTTCATCCAATATTGATACATCTATTAAGAATCCTTTTTTTTCAATTTTTTAGTTGGGAACTCGATTTTTTTTCAATAATGTATTATTAATTAAATTCTAATGAATCCCATTCTATTCCATTGGGTTTTTATGACTACGATAGTGATACGATCTATTTGTCATGAATGATTATATAAAATTTATGATTAGATTGGTGGGACTAGAATTATATATCCTTATAAGGAAATAGTAATGTTATTCATATAATGATATACTATCATATATTCATGAAAATAATTAATTCAATTTTCATAATTTCAATGTCATGATTATTCACATATGTTAAGAGAGAACTTTATTGTAGAATTTTCAAAACTATGAGTGGTATTTGACCACTATGACATGATGTTTCATATTTATGCATTTACACATTCCATGAATTTATCTAATTCTTCCCAACTAGATTATAAATATCATCCGATTATTAGGTTTTTATGATGATGATTATGCTCACCCATGTAATATTTATTCATGTCCTTATTTATCCTCTTATTGGGATTTTATATCAATATTTAATTTGATGTGTATCCTCACATGACTACATCCACTATGGATAACATGATATTTAGAAGGAATAATATTATTATTTGAAATAAATGTTCATATTCTATTATGAATAGGTGATTTATTATCTTACATTTAATAAGACATCAATTTTTTGGATCCTAGACTGTAATGATTTTATGATGTTTATCTTTAGTATGATATAATTATTATGTAAGAAAATTATGTTATTTATAATCCTGATCATAAATATGTTGATATATTATTGTGTTTATGAAAACAAATTTATTATCACACTTTCATTCAATTGGGAAATGAATATATCTCTTTTACGTACTCACAGATGACCATATACATGTAGTGATACAATTCATTTCTCATCACCATCATTTGTTATTAGGTTATTTGATAGTATTAATGTTTAAATATGATATATATAAAATAATTATAACTATATAATTATAATATATTATCTACTTTCTTAATGTACAATTTTTTTGGAAAATGATAATGTCGCATGCCTGTATGTTTGGCCCACCACCTTCACAAAGAGATGTCTATCACTGATGATTTCAATTTTACATGAATAGTAATAAAGTAGTATTTAATGAATATATATGATATATATGATATAATTATTATTATGATATTGTTATATATTAGTATCCTCTATTTTGTTCAATATGTTATAAAATTAAAACAATATCTATATATAATAAAATCATTCTAAAAATATTCCCATATTTATTTATTTTAATAAAAAATAGTTTATATTATTATTTCAAAAATGGTTTCATGAATATTTCAATGACATCCAAAAAATTAACTGAAGGATCAAAAAAATCATCCTAAACCAGTCGAATCCATTCATAATCTAAGGAAATGTTACTACACATCCAATAGTACACTAAATAAATTTTATAAAACATTATATGAAATAATTCAATGAAATGACACTAGTAAATTGTTTATTAAAATTTAAATTTCCAATATATAAGAAAAATCTTTATAGATCACTTATAAAATAATCCCAAATCCATCATAATTCATGGAAACAATTGAGGGATTCCTATGAAAGTAAAAAACTAGTCCATAAATAAAATATAATAATAAACCCTATTTCACATGAATATTATATAAAATAGAGATAAATAAATTATAATACATTATTTTTTCTCTCCCTAAATAAATTAAGAATAATTGATGGAATTAAAATTTATTTCACCTTGAATTTTGGTAAATCTCCAATCACATAACTTTTCTATAGAAAGTCAAAGGAGGGTACTAAGGGAGAGGACTTGAAAAAGAGAAGGGGAAATAAAAATAATGATCATTTATTAAATAAACCCCAAGAATAACAAGTGAATAATTAATCAATATATAGGGGTAATGGAAGACTAGGTAGGGTGGAAAGATATCTTTTAATCAATATTTGATTAAGGAGGGACAAGGAGATGCTAAATGGATTAATAAAAGGTTTTAGTGTAGAAGAACATTTTTCATTAAAAAACTATCAGATTCTATCAGGTACTACTATGGTCCATAAAACACATGATGGAACCTTTAGTCTATCAGATGTAATTTTTTTCTAACCAGTTACCCAACTCCTTCCCACTAGATACCCTCTTTCACATATAGTTATAAAATAATTATAGAACCATCCTAAACAGCTCACAATCCCACAAAATATCTTGGATACTTCAATCTATATCCAAAAAACAAGAAAAATTCACCACCAAATTTATAAATAAATAAATCAATCTGTGAATGAGAAAATAATCCACTCAAAATTTAAAAAATTTAGAAATATGAAATCATTAATCACTAAAATATTCCCATGTGACACCATAATAACACATTAATCATTATTACTAAATCATGGGACACTAAAAATAGAGTATAATAGTTTTATCATATAAACATATACAAAAAGGTATTTAAAAATATTTATTTTATACATGAGAAATATTGGTTTTGGGGAAAATTTAAAAATATTAAAATATTTTTTATACAATTACATATTTTAGATGTATTACATATATGGATTTTATTTAGATTATTTTACCATATATATATTTTTCCGAATATTGGACCCATGGAGATTTATGTTAAATATTTTTATATGAGTTTTTATATAAATTATTATGTAATAAATTTTTATTCTAGATTATTAGTATATATTAATTAAACTCGATAAATAGATTATTCTGAGGTAAATTATTCCAACATTACTAATTTAAACTCTAATCACATTTAACTAAAATAGTATAATTTAATAGAATATATGAAATTTTCATGGAATATAAGGACATAATATATGATATTTTTGGTAAAGAACAACTTTTGATATTAGAGAATAGTTTTAGGTTGATGGAATGTCGGGATTTAAATAATATGTGAATAATTTATATATTATATCATAGTTACAATACAACATATATAATACAAATATAAATTTTATGATGTTTGTTTTGAGTCTTGGTATTATTTTTCCAATAACAAAGTGTGCTACCATTTAAAATTTCAATGCATGGGATACATATTTTAGGATTCAAAATAATAACTCACAATATTTCTCTTAGAAGGTAATTGATCCAAAATAGTCAATTTTAGTACATTGAATCATGGTGTGTGAGTTTTTATGAGGATTTTTTTAAGGATAAAATGTAGTTACAATATTTTTTATTATAAATTTCTAAAAAATAATCATTAATAATTTTTTATAAATTTTTAGATAAAATGTGAATCTAACGGATCAACAAATGTTGTATATTTGAATAATGTCACCATAATTAATATATCAATTTATTGAATATTTTTTTCTTATTTAATGACAATTTTTTTTAATATCAATGGATAATTTTCATTATTTTAGATGAATTATATAAATATTGAATTAAAAATTAATAGTTTTTTATTTATTTTCATAAAATATAAAATTAAAGTTTTTTTATTTTATAGAAACCCTTAATTGAACTATTTGTATATATACTAAAATAATGTCATAAATATTTAATATTAATTTTTATATTTAAAATGGAAAAATAATCCTTTACATTTCATTATTTGGGAAATATCTGATTTTTTTTTTTGATTTTTATGGATTCTAGGGGATTAATTAGATTAATGGTAGAAATTTTTTAACATTAGAGTTTAAAAAAGAGATTTTTTATATGAAACAAAAATAATTTATTTAATTTAATTAGTTTATTTGTGATTGGATTTTTGATTTTTTAGGTTTTTATATATTTAGTATAATATATTATCGTGAGAAATTATTTTTTGAAGCTTATAAAAATAAAAAATAATACTAATCTAAAAAAAATTAATTGATTTATTATTTAATTATTTTGAGAAAAAAAATTACATGGAATGTTAATTTATTGAGATTAAAAGTTTTAAGATGGATTTGATGATTTTTTGGTTCATGTATGATTGGGTGGGGATACTATATTGAATTGTAGAATTATGTTGTTATTGATATATGGGGTTATATTTTTAAATTCATATTATTATAATTAATATTTTTATATATTTATTTAAAAATATAGATTTATATAATTGTTATGATGATTCTCCTATGGTCCTATGTTGCAACATCATTTAATGGCTCAAAAGGGATGTTAAATTTTATTAAATGGATAAACAATTTGTGTTCATTATTTTGGAATAGTAATTTTATTGAAATGAAATTATCCAAATAAGTGGATTGTAAATTGAAACAACTTGGTGGAGTAATGTTTTTGGAAAATAAAATTATAGGTTGGGTTATATTTATATGATAAAAATATAGATTTAAAATCCTCAAATTATATTTTGGAATGTGTTTTTTTATTGAGATTAATTTTTTATTCTATTGTTATGTTATAGTGGAGAATATATAATAATATATATATAATAATTTTATTAACTGTATATGAATATGAAATTGAAAGATTAATGTATAATGAAATAATAAGGATAGATATTTTTAGTAATTATATAAATTTATATAGATTAGAGTTATGAATTGTAGCTTTTTTAGATACATGGAATGGTTAACTAGAAAAAAATGAATTATAGACTGACACATCTTAAAAAATATAGCTTAAATTGATTATAAAAACAATTATTACTATCAAGGGGTATAAAATGTTATGATAATTTTTGAGTTTTTTAGAGATATAGTTTCTATATATTTTACATTATGTAAGGATATAAATATTAGTATTCCTAAAAACAATGTTTTTAGACAATTTATTTTAGATAATTTCATTTTAATCACTCAATATCGATAATTTATTGATCATGTAGACACATATTGATTAATTATATTACTAAAAACTCTATTAATATATCTACATACATTAATTCATGGTTAGATAACCATATATAATAAAAATATTTAGAAAAAAAAGTCTTTACAACTAAAATGATGTTATATCATTTATAATGCCTCAATATGTTGGACAAATGTATTAAAACATGAAAATAAGTGGGAAATGGTAGTCCATTTTAAGACATCATGAATATATATTAAGTTGATAGTCTATGATTCCAATAAAAAAGAATCATTTCTATTTTTTATGAATGACAATATTAATTATTGATTATTTAATAATTTTTTAATATTTAATGGTATGGATTTATTTATTTACTTTCTAGGATATTATAAAAATATATTTTATTTCGATTAGTAACCCTAAAATTAAAAGGATATATCTTATAAGTATAACATGTGTATCTTTCTAATTAAATTAATAATTGATGAATTTTTCATGACCCGTCCTCGGGGCCTATGCTGTGACTACCCCAAGCCCGCCTTCCACAGGCCTGGGGCTGGTGACTAGCACCAAAGGCGTAAATCCCTAAGCTGGGAAGGCATTTCCTTTATAAAAGTAAAGACACAAAATTAGATTACACAACTGGAAGTAAAACAATAAGTAGAAACTATATACAAAAGAGATGTTGGAAAGTAAAAGGGGCCAGAAATACAATCCTAATAGTAAAGTAAAGGAAAAGAAAAAACAGGTACAACCAAAAGACAAATGGATGGAAGGTGTCTAGCAGCTCCTGGATCATCCACCACAGATCCTACCTGAAAGGTAGGTACAGATAGCCTCCTCAGTGCTCCATTTTTGTCCGTATCCTCCGGGTACCGACTCGTCGTGAGGTCCACCTCCAGGTACCGTCCAGTCCTGGTGCTCTCGGCCTCTGTCCGCATTGTCTATCATCTGCATCAAAGACAACGATGTGTGGGCATAGCCCGTGTAGGGGTGAGTATAACAATACTCAGTAGAGACCCCGAGACTCTCAAGGTCTCACAAAATCAAACAAGGATAAACCAAAAAGTAGAATCTAATGGATAACCATTACTTAGCTATATGCCCATACATATACCTAGGTTATCTAGTAACTCATCTCATTCAGGAGGAAAACACAAAGGTCATTGACTCAGCTCAAACCAAGATTTTTTTATCGAAACCAAGGCTACTGGTGAACTCCTCCTCTGTCATGTACAGTGGCCCTGTCGTGACTCCGAGGGGCTACTCACTAACCTTAGACTGCTGAGGTACTCTCCCTGTCGAGTACTACGGGTCTGCGGCCAAACCGAGCACTCCTCCATTGTGGGTCTACCGCCAAACCGGGTGCTCCCCCTAATAGTCGTCAGAGGTACTCCTCCTATCGAGTACCATGGGTCGGCTGCCAAACCAGGTACTCCTTCCGCTGTGGGTCTGCCTCTAAATCGGGCGCTCCATCGACTGGTCTAGTCGAATCACTTCGTGTCGAATCAGTCAAGTAGTTGTCAGGTCTACAACTACTAGGTCTCTCCACTCTGTCTGCCCATCTCTAAGAGGATCATCTCCATGAGCTACTGTTCGATACTTCAAGTGTCACAAAATTGAATGTGGAAGTATCTTAATGGATCACCAAGTCAAAGGGGTCTCAACACAACATACGACGTGTCAATCAGACGTCTGGTCTGTGAGTTATTAGCATTTTAGTCCCGGGGGCCCAGTTGGATACGTGTACGAACCAAACTGTCTGTGACTCAACTATACCCGAACTCTAGTTGGGTATACTCAAAGGGAAGGCTATGCTCCATGAATATTGGCACCGCTGACAGTTCGTCAAACGGATGTCTGGTTCCAAAGATATGGCCCAAGAAGGAAAAGTGTCAGTAATGGGCCCGGGTCCGGTCTTGTAACACCCCAAGCTTCCATGGTACGCTCCTCTTTGAATAATAGAGCAGCGTGTGTTGTACGCAACCTCGAGTTCTAACACACCGCGACTAATCAATGTAGCCGTTATGAATAGTAATACCCACTTTTTAAAATTATATAAATTTTATATTTCAAAATGGAATTCATTTTTGTATTCCTAATATTGAAATTAGCCTATGTTGAATTTTTTGTAATTTCCTGAGAACTTCCAAATTTTTATGAATAGTGAAAAATACTTAAAACAACTTTTTTAATAAAAATAATTTATAATGATAAGTTATACTATTGAGTGGTTTTAAAGTATAATTATAATATATTTTTACCATTTTATCCAATGGTGGTCATTAGAATTAATTTAACATTAAAATTGGACACAAATAATTGCCAATCTTTTGATATAAATTGTTTCTTAAAAACACGCTATTTGTTGTGACAGCGGGAATTAATTATAAAATTAATTAATGAAACTTATATGTATGGAATTTTGTAAAATAGACATCATTTTGGAATTCGGAATATCAATTATAGATTAGGGTGAAATTTTGGCATTGTTCTAAAAAACTTCAATTTTTGATGAATAGTGAAACCACTAAGTGGAAGTTAAATAACTATTTTTTAGTTTAAATGACATTTTACCACTTCTGTGTTTTGAATTTCAAAAATCCGACATACATGGTTTTCATTAAGAA
Source organism: Viscum album (assembly GCA_963277665.1). Lineage (NCBI taxonomy): Eukaryota > Viridiplantae > Streptophyta > Magnoliopsida > Santalales > Viscaceae > Viscum > Viscum album. Next base: position 2,025,117,334 of record OY728127.1, read on the forward strand.
GTAAAATGTGGTTCAATGAGATTAAAATAATTTTTTGGTGAATAGTAACTTTTAAGTTCTTAATCACGATTAGAGGTAATTAGTGTAGTTTAAGGTAAAAATAATGTTTTAATAATATGAGATGAGCTTGACACATGTCCTACCCTCATTGGATGTGTCATGGCCGACCAATACAATCCATGGGTCAACTTGGGGACCCCATGGAGCCACATTATTTGGAAAATGATATAAATACCTTTTATTTAATGTTAAATTAATAAAATGACACAAACTTGAAATGATTTACTAAAAAAAATTTTACATGGGGTTATACAAGTCATATTTTTGACTATAAATAGTCATTTGAAATCTAAAAATATTTCCTACACCATAGTATTTTTTTTATAATTTTTAGACATTAAATAAATTAAATTATTTATGACATCATGATGATGCAGCGATGACCTCATTATTTAACGATTTAAATAAAATAAAAAGATAATGAAAAATCCAAGGCTTACACTTGTCAAAAACCTATTGGATGAGTATATTTCGAACCCTTATCACCTTAGCCTCGAATTATATAAGTGTGGGACCTCTAAAATCCGAAACTCATTTTATAATAAAGTGACTTTTCTTTACTTTCCATGAGTGCCCCTCCTCTCCACTTATAAAAGGCCCACACCTCTACCACATCATTCACACATTCAAGCCATTTGGCTCGGCCAACCTCTACCCAAATAATCTCCCAACTTCCACCTCTTACTCCTAGAAGCCTCACTTTGGGCAGAACTCTTCCCAAGGAAGCCTTTGGCTCTAATCAAAAAGAGTTACCTGATTTTAAGGTAATGTCTTCTCTAATGTTGTTTTGTTTTATTTTGCTTCTCCAACCCCTTAAACTCTTTTTATTAATTTATTTTGTAACAACACCAGTATCCTAAATATACTAGGATTTTTTTATAATAAGGATTTTAGCTACACTTACACACACCTACATCTAATGGTTAAAGAATATACTGTTTCTATGGATGACGAATTTTTGCCTCACGAAACGATGATTGTTCAACACTCATATAACACCTCTAATGGTGGAAATTATGATGAAACTATTTTTTATATATGATATATAATATGTTTATGTTTTCTTTATTCTTCTTTATTTCTCATTTATGGAATACTTTTTGATTTCCATTATGGGTAAACGCGATAATTTCATTTTAGGAAGTGCAGACTACCGCCCCCTAAAAGTGATGTGAATCGTTAATGCCATATGTGGGATGTATAAAGGATGGAGTAAATGATATTATATATGATATTATACTAGAAATATACTATACCTTTATATAATTATGATTTCATTCCATTAAATATGAAATAGAAATGAAAGTAGCGTTCATGCGTACGTACGGCTTACCGTCTCCATGAACGGTGCATTTCATTTCTTACCTCTAAATGTTACGTAATATTATGAATGAATGTATATACTGAATATATATGATATATATGATATCTAAATCATGAATATAATTCTGGATATAATGAATATTTCACCACATGAACAACTTGTAATTATAAGAAGTTTATTGTTGACGCAAGTACCAAAGATCGACAGAACGACCGTTATTAACTTAAATAATTACATAATGTTCATAACATTGTAATAAGTGATATAAAAAGGATAATGAAATTGAAAATGGTTCTTAATAAGGTAGATATTAACTCTAGTTTATTATTCAGGATATTAAAGAACGGTTGAGTCATGTCAGACACGAGGTAAGAGAATTTCTTAACCCAATTTCCATTCTTTGGGTTAATCACCTACTTTCAAATTATGTCATTATATTATTATTTCATATCTTGTATTTGTACTTTATTTATGTGTACTTATAGTGAATACACATAATATATCTATTTTATTTTAAAAATGATCTTTGTATGGGACTTCGTCTCAATCTTCTTTCATTGAGGCATATTTGGTTTTATACACAACTTTCTTTTATACGGTGTATAAACCCCTTTGACTTTTACATTTATCCAAAAGTAATCTTTTTTATACGAAGCATTTTACTAAACAACAAAAAGGGAATGTTTTTATTTCCGTACTTATGCGGAAACAATGACTTCTCCACCGCTGTGACCATTATTTGAGTTTCGGCTTCCTCTACAAGCCATCACTTTTTTTTAATGAAAAATAAATACAAAGTTTTAACTTTCTTTTATTTTGGTATTGAAAATGGTTTTGAAAGAATTTTTATTATATCAATGTGTTGTATTGATATCTTGTGATTGAAATGTGGAAATGTTATGTTTCCTTTATGCATGTTTTATGTGATACGACTATGTTATGGTTTATGATATGTCTAAACCTATTCATATGAGGAATGAATTGGACTTAATAAGTCACGGGTGGAGCCTGCTATAGCTCCTCGATGCATTGGTAGGTCTCATGAGACAAACTAGTGTCTTGGCATGAGGCCTTGACAAAATCTTATTTGTGGTCTTCGCACGAGGCCTTGGCTACGTGGTTATGATAGTATGGCATTATGCATTCCATCATTATGAAAGTGGTTATTGATATTGCATGTGATTATTCGACCAGTAGAATATCCATGTGAAGAAGTAAATGGAATTATGAAATTTTACTTTTTCCATATTATGTTGATGTTCAAGTTTAAAAGGCTTTTGTTTTAGTTATACATTGCCTTAAATGTTTATGTTTATTTATGAAAGCTTCCGTAATATTGTTATCCTTACTGAGCGTCTGAGCTCACCCCTTTCAATGTTTTAATATTTTACAGGATGTGAAGAAGTATTTTATGAATGACCTATAGTGATAGACAGAAGAGGATATGAGTGTGGACTATGGAGACTTTGTTATTGTAGATTTTCACTTTTTGATGTAATGTAACATTTATGAATGTATCTAGTGTTTCCAAGGCTACTAATCTAATCGGTCTTTCGAGACTTGATCTTTTGTGATCATGCCAATGTTACAAAGTAATGCACCGACTCTGGGTAGCTGGGGTCGGGGTGTTACAGTTGGTATCAGAGGCAGTTTAGTACTAACCTTGGAAGCTAGATTTAGATAAACTCTGATTAGAGCACATTGCCCAAAGATAGACTTTAAGGATTAGTATAGAAGAACTTCCGAGAATTTTGGGATTATAGAGATTTTGTGAGTTTTCCGAGCAATACATCCCTGTCTGGATACGAGCAGGTAGAGGCGGCTCTGGCATAGATGTACCTAGGGGTAAAACCCAAAAACACCGCTTTATGATAGACTCGAACGGGAACTAGTGCACGAAAACGGGCCTTACTGCACTCTTGGTTACGACACTCCTGGGGGATATGCTTCGGATAATTTTTATTTTCTTTACAAACCACTATGAAGGGTTATGAATATATAATTCCTCAAAGAAATCATTTTTATGGATTATATCCATAAAGAGTTCAATTTATGTTATGTATTTTATAAGTATGGAATTATGTATTTTGATTCATAAACTAATCTAGTTTATGAAATTGTTTAGAAATGGCGCCTAGTGGAAGGAATGGAAACCGTATCAATGCACGCACTCCGTGTAGGGATTTCCCTCCTGCTCGAGATAATTATTGTGGAGTTGGAGATACAACTGGTGCTGATCAACTTATTACCATACTGGGACAACTCACTCCGGGTAAGAATAATAACCTTACTCGTATGGAGCACCCTTATCCACAACATGGAGGACCAATGTTTGACCGCTTCGTGAGGCAAAAACCGCCAACATTTAATGGGGGTACAAATCCATTAGTAGCTGAGAAATGGATAAAATACTTAGAGAAAGTATTCCATGCCTTGGGGAGTAGCGAAAGGGAGAAGGTTATCATGGCAGTTTACCGCCTCACTGGAGATGCTGATCAATGGTGGTGATTGATTCAAAATACAAAGGAAGATGAAGAAGTATCAAGTATGGAATGGATAGAGTTCAAAGATATTTTCTTAGAAAAATACTTTCCACATGACCATCGAGCAGATATGGAAAGGCAATTTCTGAGTCTGAGGCAGAAGGAGGATGAGAATGCCGCAAAATATGAGGCTAACTTTACAAGGTTAGCGAGGCATGCTGCAGATTATATACGTAACCCAAGAAGTAAGATTGATCGTTTCTTTGATGGGTTAAAATCATATCTCCGTCATGCTTTAGTATAACAATCCTTCTCATCGTATGAAGATATTGTCTCGTGTGCTATCAAGACAGAAAAGGAATTCTCTAAGTCTTATGACAACAATGTAAACAAGAGAAGAAGAGAACGGTGGAACAAGAGACAGATAAAGGGAAAAGGTAAAGAAGGATTTTCCATTATGTGATAATTGTGGGAAGAATCACCCTGGTACTTTCCAAAAAGGAATGGTAGTTTGTTATAAATGTGGATAAAAAGGTCACCAGGCGCGTGATTGTACGGGAAAGAAAGAGGCTATCAATGTTGAATGCTACAATTGTAGAGAAATGGGGCATTATGAAAATGAATTTCCTAAGCGTCAGGGAAACTTACCTCAGAAAAGGCCATGGGATCAAGGACAATCTTATGTTGTTACTACAGTTGAAGCGGAATAATTAATGTATTGGTGCTTTTGGACTCATGGATTATATTCTGGTTATTAGAATAAAGTGATATATATATAAGGATTTTACTGTATCACTTGTTGTTTCAGTATGGTTTTAATATGATGAAGGTAATCATATTTTTAGTATGTGACAATAACAAAAACTTTACTTTGTTTGGGGAATCTGATAAATTGATTTTGGAATTAAGAGACCTTTTAGAGAAAGTCAGGACAGAGGTATTTTCGATAACTATAAAGGTTGGGATGGATTAAGTTGAACTTTGAATAGTATTGTTTAAGTTTAAAACATTTCTGAAGATTATTTTTGGAATATTATAATACTATAGTTTTAGGAAAAGGACAACCTGCATGGTGGGGAATAACACGTCGCGTCGGACAAAGCTGTAGGAATCGAACCCACAACCATAGTGTGACATGCCTTTATCACCTACCACTAGCCTACATGAAGTCCCTGGCTATTAAAAAATAGTTTTACTAATCTAAATGGTATGTGTTAATATTTGGAACCTTATACAATTAGGATAAATAGAATATTTTTGAGTTCTATTATCTTTTTGAGTGAAAGATGAGTTTGTGGTAGAATTAGTTGAAGGTTGAAACTCTACTTGTCAAGCATAAATATGTATATACATACCTATATCTTATTCTATGAATAAATTAATTCTTAAAATTTATTAAAGGGATATTAAAACAAAAAAATGTGTTATCCTAATACCTTATGTCTTGTTGAACTGATGATATTTTAAATCAACATAGATTGAAGGCTTTGAGGCCCTCAATTTGACACTTGTTTGTGATTGATGACCACAATAACTTACTACAAATATTTACGTTTTTCCTCTAATTATATGTCCCTAATTTCCACAAATGTTCTCCTAATCGAGATCATAATTGGGTGGTGACTTTTTCATTTCCCTTTCCCTCTTATTAAGGCTAAATTTTATTAACCTTATTTTCGATGTGGGTTTCCACAAAGGTATTTTCTATTTTCAACCTTTTATTTTCAAAGAAAAATTTCAAATTGTGAGGACGCAATTTATTGAAGGAGGGGAGAATGTAACACCCCATGCTTCCATGGTATGCTCCTCTTTGAATAATAGAGAAGCATGTGTTGTACGCAACCTCGAGTTCTAACACACCGCGACTAATCAAAGTAGCTGTTATGAATAGTAATACCCACTTTTTAAAATTATAGAAATTTTATATTTCAAAATGGAATTCATTTTTGTATTCCTAATATTGAAATAAGCCTATGTTGAATTTTTTGTAATTTTCTGAGAACTTCCAAATTTTTATGAATAGTGAAAAATACTTAAAACAACTTTTTTAATAAAAATAATTTTTAATGATAAGTTATACTATTGAGTGGTTTTAAAGTATAATTAGAATTTATTTTTACCATTTTATCCAATGGTGGTCATTAGAATTAATTTAACATTAAAATTGGACATAAATAATTGCAAATCTTTTGATATAAATTGTTTCTTAAAAACATGCTATTTGTTGTGACAGTGGGAATTAATTATAATATTAATTAATGCAACTTATATGTATGTAATTTTCTAAAATAGACATCATTTTTGAATTCGGAATATCAATTATAGATTAGGGTGAAATTTTGGCATTGTTCTGAAATTCTTCAATTTTTGATGAATAGTGAAACCACTAAGTGGAAGTTAAATAACTGATTTTTCGTTTAAATGAAATTTTACCACTTCTGTGTTTTGAATTTCAAAAATCCGACATACATGGTTGTCATTAAGAAGTAAAATGTGGTTCAATGAGATTAAAATAATTTTTTGGTGAATAGTAACTTTTATGTTCTTAATCACGATTAGAGGTAATTAGTGTAGTTTAAGGTAAAAATAATGTTTTAATAATATTAGATGAGCTTGACACATGTCCTAACCTCATTGGATGTGTCATGGCCGACCAAGACAATCCATGGGTCAACTTGGGGACTCCATGGAGACACTTTAGTTGGAAAATGACATAAATACCTTTTATTTAATGTTAAAGTAAAAAAATGACACCAACTTGAAATGTTTTACTAAAAAAATTTTACATGGGGTTATACAAGTCATATTTTTTACTATAAATAGTCATTGGAAATATAAAGAGATTTCCTACATCATAGTAATTTTTTTATAATTTTTAGACATTAAATAAATTAAATTATTTATGACATCATGATGATGCAGCGCTGACCTCATTATTTAACGATTTAAATAAAATAATAAGATAGTGATAAATCCAAGCCTTACACTTGTCAAAAACCCATTGGATGAGTATATTTCGAACCCTTATCACCTTAGCCTCGAATTATATAAGTGTGGGACCTCTAAAATCCGAATCTCATTTTATAATAAAGTGACTTTTCTTTACTTTCCAAGAGTGCCCCTCCTCTCCACTTATAAAAGGCCCCCACCTCTACCACCTCATTCACACATTCAAGCCATTTGGCTCGGCCAACCTCTGCCCAAATACTCTCCCAACTTACACATCTTACTCCTAGAAGTCTTACTTTGGGCAGAACTCTTCCCAAGGAAGCCTTTGGCTCAAATCAAAAAGAGTTACCCGATTTTAAGGTAATGTCTTCTCTAATGTTGTTTTGTTTTATTTTTCTTCTCCAACCCCTTAAACTCTTTTTATTCATTTCTTTTGTAAAAAACCAGTATCCTAAATATAATAGGATTTTTTTATAATAAGGATTCGAGATACACTTACACACACCTACATCTAATGGTTAAAGAACATACTGTTTCTATGGATGGCGAATTTTTTCCTCAAGAAACGATGATTGTTCAACACTCATATAACACCTCTAATGGTGGCCATTATGATGAAAATATTTTTATATATGATATATAATATGTTTATGTTTTCCTTATTCTTCTGTATTTCTCATTTATGTCATACTTTATGATTTCGATTATGGGTAAACGCGATAATTTCATTTTAGGAAGTGCGGACTACCGCCCCCTCAAAGTGATGTGAATCGTTAATGCCATATGTGGGATGTATAAAAGATGGAGTAAATGATATTATATATGATATTATACTGGAACTACAATATAACTTTATATAATTATTATTTCATTCCATTAAATATGAAATAGACATGAAAGTAGCGTTCATGCGTACGTACGGCTTACCGTCTCCATGAACGGTGCATTTCATTTCTTACCTCTAAATGTTACGTAATATTATGGATGAATGTATATACTGGATATATATGATATATATGATATCTAAATCATGAATATAATTCTGGATATAATGGATATTTCACCACATGAACAACTTGTGATTATAAGAAGTTTATTGTTGACGCAAGTACCAAAGATCGACAAAACGACCATTATTAACTTAAATAATTACATAATGTTCATAACATTGTAATAAGTGATATAAAAAGGATAATGAAATTGAAAATGGTTCTTAATAAGGTAGATATTAACTCTAGTTTATTATTCAGGAGATTAAAGAACGGTTGAGTCAAGTCGGACAAGAGGTAAGGGAATTTCTTAACCCAATTTCCATTCTTTGGGTTAATCTCCTACTTTCAAATTATGTCATTATATTATTATGTCATATCTTGTATTTGTACTTTATTTATGTGTACTTATAGTGAATACACATAATATATCTATTTTATTTTAAAAATTATCTTTGTATGGGACTTCGTCTCAATCTTCTTTCATTGAGGCATATTTGGTTTTATACACAACTTTCTTTTATACGGTGTATAAACCCCTTTGACTTTTACGTTTATCCAAAAGAAATATTTTTTATACGAAGCGTTTTACTAAACAACAAAAAGGGAATGTTTTTCTTTCAGTACTTATGCGGAGACAACGACTTCTCCGCCACCGTGACCATTATTTGAGTATCGGCTTCCTCTACAAGCCATCACTTTTTTTAATGAAAAATAAATACAATGTTTTAACTTTCTTTTATTTTGGTATTGAAAATGGTTTTGAAAGCGTTTTTATTATATCAATGTGTTGTATTGATATCTTGTGATTGAAATGTGGAAATGTTATGTTTCCTTTATGCATGTTTTATGTGATACGACTATGTTATGGTTTATGATATGTTTAAACCTATTCATATGAGAACTGAATTGGACTTAATAAGTGACAGGTGGAGCCCGCTATAGCTCCTCGATGCATCGGCAGGTCTCATGAGACAGACTAGTGTCTTGTCACGAGGCCTTGACAAAATCTTATTTGTGGTCTTGGCACAAGGCCTTGGCAAAGTGGTTATGATAGTCTGGCATTATGCATTCCATCATTATGAAAGTGGTTATTGATAATGCATTTGATTATTCGACGAGTAGAATATCCATGTGAAGAAGTAAATGGCATTATGAAATTTTACTTTTTCCATATTATGTTGATGTTCAAGTTTAAAAGGCTTTTGTTTTAGTTATACATTGCCTTAAATGTTTATGTTTATTTATGAAAGCTTCCGCAATATTGTTATCCTTACTGAGCATCTGAGCTCACCCCTTTCAATGTTTTAATATTTTCCAGGATGTGAAGAAGTATTTTATGAATGACCTGCAGTGATAGTCAGAAGAGGATATGAGTGTGGACTATGGAGACTTTGTTATTGTAGATTTTCACTTTTTGATGTAATGTAACATTTATGAATGTATCTAGTGTTTCCAAGGCTACTAATCTAATTGGTCTTTCGAGACTTGATCTTTTGTGATCATGCCAATGTTACAAAGTAATGCACCGACTCTGGGTAGCTGGGGTCGGGGTGTTACAGTTGGTATCAGAGGCAGTTTAGTACTAACCTTGGAAGCTAGATTTAGATAAACTCTGATTAGAGCACATAGCCCAAAGATAGACTTTAAGGATTAGTATAGAAGAACTTCTGAGAATTTTGGGATTATAGAGATTTTGTGACTTTTCCGAGCAATACATCCCTGTCTGGATACGAGCAGGTAGAGGCGGCTCTAGCATAGATGTACCTAGGGGTAAAACCCAAAAACACCGCTTTAAGATAGACTCGAACGGGAACTAGTGCACGAAAACGGTCCTTGCTGCACTCTTGGTTACGACACTCCCGGGGGATATGCTTAGGATAATTTTTATTTTCTTTACAAACCACTATGAAGGGTTATGAATATATAATTCCTCAAAGAAAACATTTTTATGGATTATATCCATAAAGAGTTCAATTTATGTTATGTATTTTATAAGTATGGAATTATGTATTTTGATTCATAAACTAATCTAGTTTATACCATTGTTTAGAAATGGCGCCTAGTGGAAGGAATGGAAACCGTATCAATGCACGCACTCCGTGTAGGGATTTCCCTCCTTCTTGAGATAATTATTGTGGAGTTGGAGATACAACTGATGCTGATCAACTTATTACCATACTGGGACAACTCACTCCGGGTAAGAATAATAACCTTACTCGTATGGAGCACCCTGATCCACAACATGGAGGACCAATGTTTGACCGCTTCGTGAGACAAAAACCGCCAACATTTAATGGGGGTACAAATCCATTAGTAGCTGAGAAATGGATAAAATCCTTAGAGAAAGTATTCCATGCCTTGGGGAGTAGCGAAAGGGAGAAGGTTATCATGGCAGTTTACAGCCTCACTAGAGATGCCGATCAATGGTGGTCATTGATTCAAAATACAAAGGAAGATGAAGAAGTATCAAGTATGTAATGGATAGAGTTCAAAGATATTTTATTAGAAAAATACTTTCCACATGACCATCGAGCAGATATGGAAAGGAAATTTCTGAGTCTGAGGCAGAAGGAGGATGAGAATGCCGCAAAATATGAGGTTAAATTTACAAGGTTAGCGAGGCATGCTGCAGATTATATACGTAACCCAAGAAGTAAGATTGATCGTTTCTTTGATGGGTTAAAACCATTTCTCCTTCATGCTTTAGTATAACAATCCTTCTCATCGTATGAAGATATTGTCTCGTGTGCTATCAAGACAGGAAAGGAATTCTCTAAGTCTTATGACAACAAAGTAAAGCAAGAGAAGAAGAGAACGGTGGAACAAGAGACAGATAAAGGGAAAAGGGAAAGAAGGATTTTCCATTATGTGATAATTGTGGGAAGAATCACCCTGGTACATTCCTAAAAGGAATTGGAGTTTGTTATAAATGTGGATAAAAAGGTCACCAGGCGCGTGATTGTAAGGGAAAGAAAGAGGCTATCAATGTTGAATGCTACAATTGTATAGAAATGGGGCATTATGAAAATGAATTTCCTAAGTGTCAGGGAAACTTACCTCAGAAAAGGCCATGAGATCAAGGACAATATTATTCTGTTACTACAGTTGAAGCGGAATAATTAATGTATTGGTGCTTTTGGACTCATGGATTATATTCTGGTTATTAGAATAAAGTGATATATATATAAGGATTTTACTGTATCACTTGTTGTTTCAGTATGGTTTTAATATGATGAAGGTAATCATATTTTTAGTATGTGACAATAAGAGAAACTTTACATTGTTTGGGGAATCTGATAAATTGATTTTGGAATTAAGAGACCTTTTAGAGAAAGTCTGGATAGAGGTATTTTGGATAACTATAAAGGTTGGGATGGATTAAGGTGAACTTTGAATAGTATTGTTTAAGTTTAAAACATTTTTGAAGATTATTTTTGGAATATTATAATACTATAGTTTTAGGAAAAGGACAACCTGCAGGGTGGGGAATAACCCGTCGCGTCGGACAAAGCTATAGGAATCGAACCCACAACCATAGTGTGACATGCCTTTATCACCTACCACTAGCCTACAGGAAGTCCCTGGCTATTAAAAAATAGTTTTACTAATCTAAATGGTATGTGTTAATATTTGGAACCTTATACAATTAGGATAAATAGAATATTTTTGAGTTCTATTATCTTTTTGAGTGAAAGATGAGTTTGTGGTAGAATTAGTTGAAGGTTGAAACTCTACTTGTCAAGCATTAATATGTATATACATACCTATATCTTATTCTATGGATAAAATTATTCTTAAAATTTATTAAAGGGATATTAAAACAAAAAAATGTGTTATCCTAATACCTTATGTCTTGTTGAACTGATGATATTTTAAATCAACATAGATTGAAGGCTTTGAGGCCCTCAATTTGACACTTGTTTGTGATTGATGACCACAATAACTTCCTACAAATATTTACATTTTTCCTCCAATTATATGTCTCTAATTTCCACCAATGTTCTCCTAATCGATATCATAATTGGGTCGTGACTTTTTCATTTCCCTTTCCCTCTTATTAAGGCTAAATTTTATTAACCTTATTTTCGATGTGGGTTTCCACAAAGATATTTTCTATTTTCAACCTTTTATTTTCAAAGAAAAATTTCAAATTGTGAGGACTCAATTTATTGAATGAGGGGAGAATGTAACACCCCAAGCTTCCATGGTACGCTCCTATTTGAATAATAGAGCAGCATGTGTTGTATGAAACCTCAAGTTCTAACACACCGCGACTAATCAAAGTAGCCGTTATGAATAGTAATACCCACTTTTTAAAATTATAGAAATTTTATATTTCAAAATGGAATTCATTTTTGTATTCTTAATATTGAAATAAGCATATGTTGAATTTTTTGTAATTTTCTGAGAACTTCCAAATTTTTATGAATAGTGAAAAATACTTAAAACAACTTTTTTAATAAAAATAATTTATAGTGATAAGTTATACTATTGAGTGGTTTTAAAGTATAATTAGAATTTATTTTTACCATTTTATCCAATGGTGGTCATTAGAATTAATTTAACATTAAAATTGGACATAAATAATTGCCAATCTTTTGATATAAATTGTTTCTTAAAAATACGCTATTTATTGTGACAGCGGGAATTAATTATAAAATTAATTAATGCAACTTATATGTATGGAATTTTCTAAAATATACATCATTTTTGAATTCGGAATATCAATTATAGATTAGGGTGAAATTTTGGCATTGTTCTGAAATACTTCAATTTTTGATGAATAGTGAAACCACTAAGTGGAAGTTAAATAACTGATTTTTCGTTTAAATGAAATTTTACCACTTCTGTGTTTTGAATTTCAAAAATCCGACATACATGGTTGTCATTAAGAAGTAAAATGTGGTTCAATGAGATTAAAATAATTTTTTGGTGAATAGTAACTTTTAAGTTCTTAATCGCGATTAGAGGTAATTAGTGTAGTTTAAGGTAAAAATAATGTTTTAATAATATTAGATGAGCTTGACACATGTCCTACCCTCATTGGATGTGTCATGGCCGACCAAGACAATCCATGGGTCATCTTGGGGACCCCATGGAGACACTTTAGTTGGAAAATGACATAAATACCTTTTATTTAATGTTAAAGTAAAAAAATGACACAAACTTGAAATGTTTTACTAAACAAAATTTTACATGGGGTTATACAAGTCATATTTTTGACTATAAATAGTCATTGGAAATCTGAAAATATTTCCTACATCATAGTAATTTTTTTATAATTTTTAGACATTAAATAAATTAAATTATTTATGACATCATGATGATGCAGCGATGACCTCATTATTTAACGATTTAAATAAAATAATAAGATAGTGAAAAATCCAAGGCTTACACTTGTCAAAACCCCATTGGATGAGTATATTTCAAACCCTTATCACCTTAGCCTCGAATTATATAAGTGTGGGACCTCTAAAATCCGAATCTCATTTTATAATAAAGTGACTTTTCTTTACTTTCCAAGAGTGCCCCTCCTCTCCACTTATAAAAGGCCCCCACCTCTACCACCTCATTCACACATTCAAGCCATTTGGCTCGGCCAACCTCTGCCCAAATACTCTCCCAACTTACACATCTTACTCCTAGAAGCCTTTCTTTGGGCAGAACTCTTCCCAAGGAAGCCTTTGGCTCAAATCAAAAAGAGTTACCCGATTTTAAGGTAATGTATTCTCTAATGTTGTTTTGTTTTATTTTGCTTCAACAACCCCTTAAACTCTTTTTATTCATTTATTTTATAAAAACACCAGTATCCTAAATATACTAGGATTTTTTTATAATAAGGATTCTAGATACACTTACACACACCTACATCTAATGGTTAAAAAACATATTGTTTCTATGGATGGCGAATTTTTGCCTCAAGAAACGATGATTGTTCAACACTCATATAACACCTCTAATGGTGGACATTATGATGAAAATATTCATATATATGATATATAGTATGTTTATGTTTTCCTTTTGCTTCTGTATTTCTCATTTATGGCATACTTTATGAATTCCATTATGGGTAAATGCGATAATTTCATTTTAGGAAGTGCGGACTATCGCCCCCTCAAAGTGATGTGAATCGTTAATGCCATATGTGGGATGTATAAAAGATGGAGTAAATGATATTATATATGATATTATACTGGAACTATACTATACCTTTATATAATTATTATTTCATTCCATTAAATATGAAATAGAAATGAAAGTAGCGTTCATGCGTACGTACGGCTTACCGTCTCCATGAACGGTGCATTTCATTTCTTACCTCTAAATGTTACGTAATATTATGAATGAATGTATATACTGGATATATATGATATATATGATATCTAAATCATGAATATAATTCTGGATATAATGGATATTTCACCACATGAACAACTTGTAATTATATGATGTTTATTGTTGACGCAAGTACCAAAGATCGACAAAACGACCATTATTAACTTAAATAATTACATAATGTTCATAACATTGTAATAAGTGATATAAAAAGGATAATGAAATTGAAAATGGTTCTTAATAAGGTAGATATTAACTCTAGTTTATTATTCAGGAGATTAAAGAATGGTTGAGTCAAGTCGGACACGAGGTAAGGGAATTTCTTAACCCAATTTCCATTCTTTGGGTTAATCTCCTACTTTCAAATTATGTCATTATATTATTATGTCATATCTTTTATTTGTACTTTATTTATGTGTACTTATAGTGAATACACATAATATATCTATTTTATTTTAAAAATTATCTTTGTATGGGACTTCGTCTCAATCTTCTTTCATTGAGGCATATTTGGTTTTATACACAACTTTCTATTATACGGTGTATAAACCCCTTTGACTTTTACGTTTATCCAAAAGGAATATTTTTTATACGAAGCGTTTTACTAAACGACAAAAAGGTAATGTTTTTCTTTAAGTACTTATGCGGCGACAATGACTTCTCCGCCACCGTGACCATTATTTGAGTTTCGGCTTCCTCTACAAGCCATCACTTTTATTAATGAAAAATAAATACAATGTTTTAACTTTCTTTTATTTTGGTATTGAAAATGGTTTTGAAAGCGTTTTTATTATATCAATGTGTTGTATTGATATCTTGTGATTGAAATGTGGAAATGTTATGTTTCCTTTATGCATGTTTTATGTGATACGACTATGTTATGGTTTATGATATGTTTAAACCTATTCATATGAGGAATGAATTGGACTTAATAAGTGACAGGTGGAGCCCGCTATAGCTCATCGATGCATCGGCAGGTCTCATGAGACAAACTAGTGTCTTGGGACGAGGCCTTGACAAAATCTTATTTGTGGTCTTGGCACAAGGCCTTGGCTACGTGGTTATGATAGTCTGGCATTATGCATTCCATCATTATGAAAGTGGTTATTGATAATGCATGTGATTATTCGACGAGTAGAATATCCATGTGAAGAAGTAAATGGCATTATGACATTTTACTTTTGCCATATTATGTTGATGTTCAAGTTTAAATGGCTTTTGTTTTAGTTATACACTGCCTTAAATGTTTATGTTTATTTATGAAAGCTTCCACAATATTGTTATCCTTACTGAGCATCTGAGCTCACCCCTTTCAATGTTTTAATATTTTCCAGGATGTGAAGAAGTATTTTATGGATGACCTGCAGGGATAGTCAGAAGAGGATATGAGTGTGGACTATGGAGACTTTGTTATTGTAGATTTTCACTTTTTGATGTAATGTAACATTTATGAATGTATATAGTGTTTCCAAGGCTACTAAACTAATCGGTCTTTCGAGACTTGATCTTTTGTGATCATGCCAATGTTACGAAGTAATGCACCGACGCTGGGTAGCTGGGGTCGGGGTGTTACAGTTGGTATCAGAGGCAGTTTAGTACTAACCTTGGAAGCTATATTTAGATAAACTCTGATTAGAGCACATAGCCCAAAGATAGACTTTAAGGATTAGTATAGAAGAACTTCCGAGAATTTTGGTATTATAGAGATTTTGAGAGTTTTCCGAGCAATAAATCCTTGTCTGGATATGAGCAGGTAGAGGCGGCTCTGACAGAGATGTACCTAGGGGTAAAACCCGAAAACACCACTTTAAGATAGACTCGAACGGGAACTGGTGCACGAAAACGGGCCTTGCTGCACTCTTGGTTACGACACTCCCGGGGGATATGCTTAGGATAATTCTTATTTTCTTTAAAAAACACTATGAAGGGTTATGAGTATATACTTCCTCAAAGAAACATTTTTATGGATTATATCCATAAATAGTTCAATTTATGTTATGTATTTTATAAGTATGGAATTATGTATTTTGATTCATAAACTAATCTAGTTTATGCCATTGTTTAGAAATGGCGCCTAGTGGAAGGAATGGAAAACGTATCAATGCACACACTCCGTGTAGGGATTGCCCTCCTGCTTGAGATAATTATTGTGGAGTTAGAGATACAACTGGTGCTGATCAACTTATTACCATACTGGGACAACTCACTCAGGGTATGAATAATAACCATACTCGTATGGAGCTCCCTGATCCGCAACATGGAGGATCAATGTTAGACCGCTTCATGAGGCAACAACCACCAACATTTAATGTGGTTACAAATCCATTAGTAGTTGAGCAATGGATAAACTCCTTAGAGAAAATATTCCATGCCTTGGGGAGTAGCAAAAGGGAGAGGGTTATCATGGCAGTTTACCGCCTCACTGGAGATGCCGATCAATGGTTTTCATTGATTCAAAATACAAAGGAAGATGAAGAAGTATCAAGTATGGAATGGATAGAGTTCAAAGATCTTTTCATAGAAAAATACTTTCCACATGACCATCGAGCAGATATGGAAAGGCAATTTCTGAGTCTGAGGCAGAAGGAGGATGTAAATGTCGCAAAGTATGAGGATAACTTTACAAGGTTAGCGAGGCATGCTGCAGATTATATATGTAACCCAAGAAGTAAGATTGATCATTTCCTTGATGGCTTAAAATGATTTCTCCATCGAGCTTTAGTATCACAATCCTTCTCATCGTATAAAGATATTGTCTCGTGTGCTATCAAGACAGAAAAGGAATTCTCTAAGTCTTATGACAACAAAGTAAAGCTAGAGAAGAAGAGAACGGTGGAACAAGAGACAGATAAAGGGAAAAAGTGAAAGAAGGATTTTCCATTATGTGATAATTTTGGGAAGAATCACCCTGGTACTTGCCTAAAAGGAATGGGAGTTTGTTATAAATGTGGAGAAAAAGGTCACCAGGCCCGTGATTGTAAGGGAAAGAAAGAGGCTATAAATGTTGAATGCTACAATTTTAGAGAAATGGGGCATTATGCAAATGAATGTCCTAAGCGTCATGGAAACGTATCTCAGAAAAGTCCAAGGGATCAAGGAAAATCTTATGTTGTTACTACAGTTGAAGAGGAATAATTAATGTATTGGTGATTTTGGACTCATGGATTATATTCTGGTTATTAGAAGAATGTGATATATATATAAGGATTGTACTGCAGTACTTGTTGTTTCAGTAAGGTTTTAATATGATGAAGGTAATCATATTTTTAGTATGTGACAATAAGAGAAACTTTACTTTGTTTGGGGAATCTGATAAATTGATTTTGGAATTAAGAGACCTTTTAGAGAAAGTTTGGACAGAGGTATTTTGGATAACTATAAATGTTGGGATGGATTAAGTTGAACTTTGAATAGTATTGTTTAAGGTTAAAACATTTCTGAAGATTATTTTTGGAATATTATAATACTATAGTTTTAGGAAAAGGACAACCTGCAGGGTGGGGAATAACCCGTCGCGTCGGAAAAAGCTGTTGGAATCGAACCCACAACCATAGTGTGACAGGCCTTTATCACCTACCACTAGCCTACATGAAGTCCCTGGCAATTACAAAATAGTTTTACTAATCTAAATGGTATGTGTTAATATTTGGAACCTTATAAAATTAGGATAAATAGAATATTTTTGAGTTCTATTATCTTTTTGAGTGAAAGATGAGTTTGTGGTAGAATTAGTTGAAGTTTGAAACTCTACTTGTCAAGCATAAATATATATATATATACCTATATCTTATTCTATGAATAAATTAGTTCCTAAACTTTATTAAAGGGATATTAAAACAAAAAATGTGTTATCCTAATAAGTTATGTCTTGTTGAACTGATGATATTTTAAATCAACATAGATTGAAGGCTTGGAGGCCCTCAATTTGACACTTGTTTGTGATTGATGACCACAATCACTCCCTACAAATATTTACGTTTTTCCTCCAATTATATGTCTCTAATTTCCACCAATGTTCTTCTAATCAAGATCATAATTGGGTGGTGTCTTTTTAATTTCCCTTTCCCTATTATTAAGGCTAAATTTTATTAACCTTATTTTCGAAGTGGGTTTCCACAGAGGTATTTTCTATTTTGAGCCTTTTATTTTCAAAGAAAAATTTCAAATTGTGAGGACGCAATTTATTGAAGGAGGGGAGAATGTAACACCCCAAGCTTCCATGGTACGCTCCTCTTTGAATAATAGAGCAGCGTGTGTTGTACGCAATCTCGAGTTCTAACACACCGCGACTAATCAAAGTAGCCGTTATGAATAGTAATACCCACTTTTTAAAATTGTAGAAATTTTATATTTCAAAATGGAATTCATTTTTTTATTCCTACTATTGAAATTAGCCTATGTTGAATTTTTTGTAATTTTCTGAGAACTTCCAAATTTTTATGAATAGTGAAAAATACTTAAAACAACTTTTTTAATCAAAATAATTTATAGTGATAAGTTATAAAATTGAGGGGTTTTAAAGTATAATTAGAATATATTTTTACCATTTTATCCGATGGTGGTCATTAGAATTAATTTAACATTGAAATTGGACATAAATAATTGCCAATCTTTTGATATAAATTGTTTCTTAAAAACACGCTATTTGTTGTGACATCGGGAATTAATTATAAAATTAATTAATTCAACTTATATGTTTGGAATTTTGTAAAATAGAAATCATTTTGGAATTCGGAATATCAATTATAGCTTAGGGTGAAATTTTGGCATTGTTCTGAAAAACTTAAATTTTTGATGAATAGTGAAACCACTAAGTGGAAGTTAAATAACTGATTTTTCGTTTAAATGAAATTTTACCACTTCTGTGTTTTGAATTTAAATAATCCAACATACATGGTTGTCATTAAGAAGTAAAATGTGATTCAATGAGATTAAAATAATTTTTTGGTGAATAGTAACTTTTAAGTTCTTAATCACGATTAGAGGTAATTAGTGTAGTTTAAGGTAAAAATAATGTTTTAATAATATGAGATGAGCTTGACACATGTCCTACCCCCATTTTATGTTCCATGACCGACCAATAAAATCCATGGGTCAACTTGGGGACCCCATGGAGCCACTTTAGTTGGGAAATGACATAAATACCTTTTATTTAATGTTAAAGTAAAAAAATGACACAAACATGAAATGTTTTACTAAATTTTTTTTACATGGGGTTATACAAGTCATATTTTTGACTATAAATAGTTATTGGAAATCTAAAAAGATTTCCTACATCATAGTATTTTTTTTATAATTTTTAGACATTAAATAAATTAAATTATTTATGACATCATGATGATGCAGCGATGACCTCATTATTTAACGATTTAAATAAAATAAAAAGATAACGAAACATACAAGGATTACACTTGTCAAAAACCTATTGGATGAGTATATTTCGAACCCTTATCACCTTATCCTCGAATTATATAATTTTGGGACCTCTAAAATCCGAAACTCATTTCATAATAAAGTGACTTTTCTTTACTTTCCAAGAGCACCCCTCCTCTCCACTTATAAAAGGCCCCCACCTCTACCACCTCATTCACACTTTCAAGCCATTTGGCTCGGCCATAATCTGCCCAAATAGTCTCCCAACTTCCCCCTATTACTCCTAGAAGTATCACTTTGGGCATAAATCTTCCCAACGAAGCCTTTGGCTCAAATCAAAAAGAGTTACCCGATTTTAAGGTAATGTCTTCTCTAATGTTGTTTTGTTTAATTTTGCTTCTCCAACCACTTAAAAGTTTTTTATTTATTTACTTTGTAACAAAAAAAGTATCCTCAATATACTAGGATGTTTTTATAAGAAGGATTCGAGCTAAACTTACACACACCTACATCTAATGGTTAATGAACATACTGTTTCTGTGGATGGCGAATTTTTGCCTCACAAAACGATGATTGTTCAAAACTCATATAACACCTCTAATGGTGGCCATTATGATGACACTACATTTATATATGATATATAATATGTTTATGTTTTCCTTATGCTTCTGTATTTCTCATTTATGGCATACTTTATGATTTCCATTATGGGTAAACGCGATAATTTCATTTTAGGATGTGCGGACTACCGCCCCCTCAAAGTGATGTGAATCGTTAATTCCATATGTGGGATGTATAAAGGATGGAGTAAATGATATTATATATGATATTATACTGGAACTATACTATACCTTTATATAATTATTATTTCATTCCATTAAATATGAAATAGAAATGAAAGTAGCGTTCATGCGTACGTACGGCTTACAGTCTCCATGAACGGTGCATTTCATTTCTTACCTCTAAATGTTACGTAATATTATGAATGAATGTATATACTGGATATATATGATATATATGATATCTAAATCATGAATATAATTCTGGATATAATGGATATTTCACCACATGAACAACTTGTAATTATAAGAAGTTTATTGTTGACGCAAGTACCAAAGATCGACAAAACGACCGTTATTAACTTAAATAACTACATAATGTTCATAACATTGTAATAAGTGATATAAAAAGGATAATGAAATTGAAAATGGTTCTTAATAAGGTAGATATTAACTCTAGTATATTATTCAGGAGATTAAATAAGGGTTGAGTCAAGTCGGACACGAGGTAAGGGAATTTCTTAACCCAATTTCCATTCTTTCGGTTAATCTCCTACTTTCAAATTATGTCATTATATTATTATGTCATATCTTGTATTTGTACTTTATTTATTTGTACTTATAGTGAATACACATAATATCTCTTTTATTTTAAAAATGATCTTTGTATGGGACTTCGTCTCAATCTTCTTTCATTGAGGCATATTTGGTTTTATACACAACTTTCTTTTATACAGTGTATAAACCCCTTTGACTTTTACGTTTATCCAAAAAGAATATTTTTTATATGAAGTGTTTTACTAAACGAAAAAAGGGAATGTTTTTCTTTCCGTACTTATGCGGCGACAACGACTTCTCCGCCACCGTGACCATTATTTGAGTTTCGGCTTCCTCTACAAGCCATTACTTTTTTTTAATGAAAAATAAATACAAAGTTTTTACTTTCTTTTATTTTGGTATTGAAAATGGTTTTGAAAGCGTTTTTATTATATCAATGTGTTCTATTGATATCTTGTGATTGAAATGTCGAAATGTTATGTTTCCTTTATGCATGTTTTCTGTGATACGACTATGTTATGGTTTATGATATGTTTAAACCAATTCATATGAGTAATGCATTGGACTTAATAAGTGACGGGTGGAGACCGCTATAGCTCCTCGATGCATCGGCAGGTCTCATGAGACAAACTAGTGTCTTGGCACGAGGCCTTGACAAAATCTTATTTGTTGTCTTGGCACGAGGCCTTAGCTACGTTGTTATGATAGTATGGAATTATGAATTCCATCATTATGAAAGTGGTTATTGATATTGCATGTGATTATTCGACCAGTAGAATATCCATGTGAAGAAGTAAATGGCATTATGAAATTTTACTTTTGCCATATTATGTTGATGTTCAAGTTTAAAAGGCTTTTGTTTTAGTTATACATTGCATTAAATGTTTATGTTTATTTATGAAAGCTTCCTCAATATTGTTATCCTTACTGAGCTTCTGAGCTCACCCCTTTCAATGTTTTAATATTTTCCAAGATGTGAAGAAGTATTTTATGAATGACCTGAAGAGATAGTCGTAAGAGGATATGAGTGTGGACTATGGAGACTTTTTTATTGTAGATTTTCACTTTTTGATGTAATGTAACATTTATGAATGTATCTACTGTTTCCAAGGCTACTAAACTAATCAGTCTTTTGAGACTTGATCTTTTGTGATCATGCCAATGTTACGAAGTAATGCACCAACTCTGGGTAGCTGGGGTCGGGGTGTTACAGGTCTGACCTGGTCGGACCGACTTGGCCCAACCTAGCTTGGGCCGACCCGGTCTGGGTCAACCCGGTCAGACTCACTGGATTTGACCTACCCATTGGGCAGGTCAGCCCGCTAATTTTTTCCCCGGTCCGCTGGGCCCGGCCCAGCGGACTATGGGGGCGGTTTGGCCCGATTGTCACCACATAGGCGGATCAGTAACTTGGCCTGGGAGACCGGGCCTGTTCGACCAGTGACACCGCGGGGGCGCCGCGAGTCAGCTCAGTAGGTCAATGGCTAGGAGGCCAGCGGGCAGGCCGCGTGGGGCAAGGGCAGGCCGACTGGTCACCGACAGGCCGCGGGTGCACCGGGCAGGGCGTCGGTGCAGCAGGAAGAGCGTGTGGGTGTCGGGAAGGGTGTCGGGACACCAAACAGGGTGTTGGGGCACCATGCAAGACACGGCAGTGGATTTGGGCAGCACGTGGGGGCGTCGGGCAGTGGTGCGGGATGCTGGGCAGTGCGTAAGGGTGCCGGGCAGCGACGCGAGCAGGGGATCGGGACACCGAGAGCATGCTAGCAGGGCCCGGGGCGCCGAGTAGCGCACAAGGGGGAATCAGGCAGTGCGTAAGGGCTCCGGGATGTGGCGGTGGGCGCGGTGGCACGCCAGAAGGTGATGTGGGGCGTGGCGGCACGCAGGCAAGCATGGAGCACGACGGTGCGCGTGGGCCGCATGCAGCGCGGTCTTCATTCTTCATCTTAATCACCGTCACCTCAGTGCCATGATGACATAGAATCATCACAAAAAGAAAAATGGATGGGGCGGGATGTATTGGTTTGGCCCACACCCTCCATGTTTAGAGTCGTAGCATTCGGTTCACATGAACGAAGCTCACCAATTAATATACATCAAATTGTATCAATAATTATTCGATGCTGAGAAGAAGAAAAGAGAAGCATCATCATACAACAACCCCTACCTCATTTTCCATTCGTAGATGAAGTCGTGGGTAAAAGGCGGGCGTTGATTCATCGTCTTCCGCGTTCTTCACGTCCTCCCAACTTATGCTTGTGCGTTAGAAAGCGTCTGGGGTAGAAGACCGAGGAAGAAGCATCACAGTGTTCTTCACGTTCTTCGTAGGGGGGAAGAAGCATTCTTCATTGGAGAGATATTTCTCCAAGTTCTTCCAAGCTCCCCCAGAAATAAAGTGCCAACCCAAAATAAAATAATAGGCTAACTATTATTTTAATGGTTTGACATAAATTCAAAATTATTTGAATTAAAAGAGTTAATTCACAGAATTAATGGTGGAGAGTTGAAAAAATAAATGGAGAGAGGGAAGGTGAGGAGGCTCCCTAATTAATTGGGAACTCCATGGGGTTGAAGGGGGTTAGATAATTTAAGGAGCTCGAGTGCGCCCCACCTAAATAAAATCCCCCCAAGGGAGGTTATTTGAGGTTGGGACCCACCACCATAACCTCTCATTAGAGGTTATGGTGTGGTGGCCCCCACCTCTAACCTCCCCTTGGGTATTTTAACCACCTCAAATAAAAAATAAGCCACAAACTTATTTTTATTTAACTTTATTAAAGAACCCCAAATACTATCTTCCACTCTCGATAAAATGCAACTACGGTGAAGGTCTCACTAAGCAATCATTGATGCTGCGAGTTCAATGGTGCCCTCAAATTTCAATTTTGAGCATCGGTTCATATGATATATAATCTCGAACGTATGTTTACTGAACATACCCGAAACAAAAGTTAGGAAAATTATTATCAGTCACCCTCAACTCCCGCCGGTCACAGTTAGGCTCTACCTAGGTGAAACACGCCCCAACAAACCCAACGGTACTCTTGGATTTTTAATCAGACTCACCTTTTAGATGTTATTAATTTTACAATAAAATAATTGTCACTTAATTATTTTATTCGTGGCTAAAAACTAACTTTTTCTGGTGGCCCCCGCCAGCCAAAGTTAGTTTCTTCTTAAATAATGAATTCCCTCATGAGTTCAGCAGTGTTCTAGGATTTTTAATCCGAACTACCTTTTGTGAGTTATAAGAATTTGAAAAATAAAATAATTTATTTAATTATTTTATTTACGGTTAATCCATTTTGGGATTTTTCTCAGAGGAGGCCCATGCCGACTAAACCTAAGTCGCGCCTAGGTTAAACCCGCCATCATGAGCACAACGGTGCCCCAAGATTTCTGATCCGAGTAACCATTCAAGAGTTATTCTACTTTTTTATGAAAACTTCTCACGCATGTTAATTTATGTTTAACAAAACTTCCACGGATCATTCCAGGCACTCCGGGCCTCAGAATCAGGCGCCGTTCGAAACTAAGGACTTGTAAAATTCCAAAAAAATTTAGAAAACAATTTCTTCAAATTTCTGGGTCTTTACATTACCCCCACCTTAGGGCTTTATGTCCCCGTAAATCTACAACACACACTAGGGAAACAAAAGGGGGTACGGAGCACACATTTGAGCCTCTCGCTCTCATGTGATCTCCTAGAGGTTCCCGTGCTCTCAGTGAATTCACACCAGAGGAATCGACCATCCACGTAGGACCCTCTCTTGTCAATCCTCAATCTCCACTAGAACCTTCGTGAAAGTCACCCCGTCATCGATGTCTAGCTCCTTGTGATCTATGATGTGGGATGGGTCGTGCACGCATCTTTTCAGCTAAGATACGTTGATGTCGTTGTGCACTCGGTGAAACTGAGGTGGAAGGGCATGGCGGTAAGCCACCTCGCACACTCCGCTGAAGAAAAGGAGGAGTGACTGTAAGAGACTGTAGATAGGCTACACCATCTCTATCCACAAAGGATATATGTAAGGCTTCTAGCTGCTCTGTCACCTCTCCTAGCAGCTGAATACCAGTCCTCCAGCTGAGCGCATCTGCAACAACATTTCCCTTCCCAGGAGTATAGACTATCTCAAAGTCATAGTCCAAGAGGAACTCAAGCCATTGCCGCTATCTCTGGTTCAGATCCTTCTGAAAGAAGACACACCTGAGACTATTGAAATTAGAGTAAACCATAAACAGTTCTCTCAACAAAATATGGGTGAGACTAGCCAATTGTAATAACTCGACTTTACCCTTCTTTGACTACGTTCTAAAAGAGCTACTAAGATTTCTCCTATGCCGAAAAGGGAAATCTGGTCTCATCACCTAGATGAACCACGTACTTTGCCTAATACAGTCAATCCTCACATGAACGGTACTAATTCATTCCATGGACGACATCGTAAATCCTCGACGCTACTATTAAGATATCCAACTGTTACTCTCACCTCTAATAGTTGAGTCACACTGCCTACATCAGTGTGTGGTCACTAGGTCTCCTCCAGTAGAAATCTCTAAAGTGAGGGTCAAGTCAATAGTTTTAACGAGAACCTCTTAGTATTAACCACAAAAAGGAAAGAAATCAAACATCACAAGTACAAGTGTCTTTTATTTCTACATCTCAATGTACAAAGACACAAGGAAACCACAAACAATGACATCAATGAAGCTAAAAGCATCATGAAAAAAGGCCCCTATGCCTGTCACTAGTCCCGCTCTAGTCCACCTTCTTCCAGGGCTCCATGGTTGTATGCTTCAGCTTCCTGAAGCTGTTCTCTCCCCTGTCCAACCGCTCTTTGCGGTGGTGGTGTACCTCCGGGTGGTGGTGGTGGAAATACCTCAAAGTGTCATCCACCACCAGCTACACAGTCAGCTCCTCTACCACGTCTGCCTTCGCCCTACGGATCGTCTCAATCGAACCTCTACCTATGCCTGTGAGGTCCTTCATCTATCTGCTAGATGTCTGTATGGAGGGTCAGACTGTCACGTTCCATGTGATGAAGCCCTCCGTAGGAGTAACATTGTCCGCTCCTATTATGCCTGACTCTATATCCACTCTGGGTGCCCTGCACAACCGATCTCGAGTCATGCGGTCGATCACTTGTAGGTATGGTCCTCTTGGACCTCTGTGTCATTTGTCTACTGCCAGCTGTATAAGACTCTGCTGCATGTCATCTAGTAGTGGTTCACGCTGATGGAGACTGCTCAACAAGGAAACTCTCCACTAGGACGGCTTTCTCCAACACCCCCATCTATGTCGGGATGTTACTGGAGACAACTAAGGCTCTAATATCTCACATGAGTCCCTAATCAAAGGTCTGGGACCTGAAGAATAGGTCTCGTACCATATCAGTGGAGTAGCGTGAGAGGTCATTGAACCTCGCTGAGTACTGCGCCACTGTCATGATACACTGCTGTAGATACAGTAGCTCCTGTATACACATTTCTCGAAGGGTGGCTGGCACAAACTCTACCCAGAACAGGATCTCGAAGTCTACCCATAGAAGTGATGCCCCGTCATGCATCTAGAGCATCAGGCTCCACCATCTACCTATTACTACCCGAGGGAGGCTGGTAGTAAGGATCACCACAGAGTTGGCTTGTGTTCCTACCAGTTTGAAGACTCTCACCACAGCCTCCAGCCAATCCTCAGCTGCCTACGGGTCAGTCTCTCCCCTAAACCAGGGTGGCCTCTAGCGCTGGAACTCGTGAAGCATGATCAAGCGGCGTGCACTCTCAACTGTTGGGGCTAGTAGCATCAGTGGCCCAATGGGAAGTGGTACCGCTCGTGCCTCAACTGGAATAGGGCCCTGTAATGAGGCCTCATCACTCGGCGGGCTGTCAGTATGTACAACTATCGGGGCTCTAGCTGGTCATCTAAGGGGAGGAATACTGAAAGAAACAGATGCAACACGATCAAAAGACTATACCTGGTGAGCTGACCTGGTTAGAGATGACTTAAAGAAAACTTTTGAAAACACACATGCAATCAGTGTTTTTGTGCACTAAGTCGGAAATCAGAAGTCAGGGTCCTGGTGTATGGATATATCGGACGCCCGCACCAACACTGGACTCCCTGAACTAAAAACCACACTTAGTACACTTTACAGTATTGATTCAAAAAAAAAAAGAAATAACAGAGTCCTAAGTTATACGGTAGAACCGACTCCTCTGATAACAATTTGTCACGACCCATCCTTGGGGCCCATGCCGTGATTACCTCAAGCCTACCCTCCATAGGCCAGGGGCTAGCGACAATCCCAATATGAGTAAATCCCTATGTTGGGAAGTAATTTCCTTTATCAAAGTATACACACAAAATCAGAGTACACAAATGGAAGTAAAACACTATGTAGAAACTGTATACAGAAGAGATACTGGAAAGTTAAAGAGGATGGAAAGACAAGCCCAATAGTAAAGTACAAGGAAAAGACAAAAAATGTAAAACCAAAAGTCAAACGGATGGAAAAAGTCTAGAAGCTCATGGATCGTCCACCCTGGATCCTACCTAAAGAGTAGGTACAGATATCCTCCTCAGTGCTCCGCATTCGTCTGTCTCCTCCGGTTACCAACTCGTCATGAGGTCCACCTCCGGGTACCATCCAGTCCTATCGCTCTCGGCCTCTGTCAGCACTATCCGTCATCATCATCCAACACAACGAGGTGCGGAATAACCCATGCAGGGGTGAGTATAACGATTCTTAGTAGGGACTCTGAGACCCTCATGGTCTCACAAAATCCAACAAGGATAAAACAAAAATTATATTCCAACATATTACCATTACTTATTTATATGCCCATACATATACCTAAGTTATCTAGTAACCTATCTCATTCATGAGGAAAACACAAAGGTCATTGACTCAGCTCAAACCAGGATTTTCATTGTTGAAACCACGTCTGCTGGAGAACTTCTCCTCTATCGAGTACAGTGGCCATGTCATGACTCCGAGGCGCTACTCACTAACCTTAGACTGCTGAGGTACTCCTCCTGTCGAGTACTGCGAGTCTGCTGCCAAACCGGGGGCTCCTCCGCTGTGGTTCTTCCACCAAACAAGGAACTCCCCCGAATAGCCGTCAGAGGTACTCCTCCTATCATGTACCACAGGTCTGCTACAAAACCAGGCGCTCCATCCAATGTGTGTTTGCCGCCAAACCGGGGGCTTCGTCCACTGGGATAGTCGAATCACTCTGAGTCGAATCGGTCAAGCAGTCGTCAGGTCTACAACTACTTGGTCTCCGCACTCTGTCTGCTCGTCTACGGGAGGATCCGCTGCACGAGATACTAATCGATACTCCAAGTATCATTAAATTGAAGGTGGAAGTATCTCAAAGGATCTCCACATCAAAGGGGTCTCAACGAAATAGACAGCGCGTCAATTGGACGCCCGGTCTGTGAGTCATTAGCATTTTAGCCCTGGGGGCCTGGTTGGATTCATGTACGAACCAACCAGACCATGACTCAACTATACCTGAACTCTAGTGGGGTATACTCAAAGGGACGACTATGCTCCAAGAATACCAGCGCCGCTGACGGTTCGTCAAATGGACGTCTGGTGCCAAAGATATGGCCCAAGAAGAAAATGGATCAGTAATGGGCCTGGGTCCGGTTCGACCTGGTCAGACCGACTCGGCCCAACCCAGACTCGGCCGAACCAGTGTGGGTCAACTCAGTCAGACTTGCTGGGTCTGACCCGGCCCATTCGGCGGGTCGGCCTGCTCAATTTTTACCTGGTCCGCTGGGCCGAGGGCGGTTCGGCCCGATTGTTTCCACGTAGGTGGCTCGGTAACTTGGCCCGGGAGACCGGGCCTGTTTGGCCAGTAACACCGCGGGGGCGCCACGGGTCGGCTCAGTAGGCCGACGGTCATGATGCCACCAGGAAGGCCGCGCGGGGCGCGGGTGAGCCGGTTGGTCACCAACAGGCCACGGGTGCACCGGGCAGGGTGTCGGTGCACGGGGCAGAGCGCACAAGTGCCAGGTAGGGTGTCGGGACGTCGGGTAGGGTGATGGGGCACCGAGAAGGCCACAGAAGATGATTTGGGCAGTGCGTAGTGGCACCGGGTAGCGGTATGGGACACCGAGCAGCGCGTAAGGGTGCTAGGTAGCGGTGCGTGTAGGGGCGCAAGACGCCGGGAGCGTGCCTGTAGGGGCGCGAGGCACCGGGAGCACGCTGTTAGGGGCGCGGGTCTCCGGCCAGCACGCAAGCAGGGCCTGGTGTGACGGGTAGCATTTAAGGGGTCTTCGAGCACCGCGCAAGGGTTCTGGGAAGCGGTACAGTGCACGGAGGCGCGCGGGCAGGCGATGTGGGGCATAGAGGCATGTAGGCAGGCAGGTAGCGCGGTGGTGCGTGGGGGCCACCGGTAGCGCGGTCTTCGTTCGCCATCTTCAGCATCGTCACCTCAGTGCCATGCCATCCTAGAATCACCACAAAAAGAACAATGTAGGGGTCGTGCCCTGTCAGTTTGGCCCGCACCCTCCGCGTTTAGTGTGTTCGCATTTGGTTCACATGAATGAAGCTCAACAATTAAAATAAATCACTTTGTATAAATATTCATTCGATGATAATAAGAAGAAAAGAGAAGCATCATCATGAAATAACCCCTACCTCGTTTAGAGTTCATTGACGATGTAGTGGGGAAGAGTCAGGTGTCAATTCGTTGTCCGCCATGTTCGTCATGTCCTCCCAATTTACGATTGTTCGTCAGAATGTGTCCGAGGTAGAAGACCGAGGAAGAAGCATCACATCATTCTTCATGTTCTTTGTAGGGAGGAAGAAGCGTTCTTCGTTGGGGAGATATTTTTACATGTTCTTCCAAGCTCCACCAATAAGAAAGTGTAAACCCAAAATAAAATAATAAACTAACTATTATTTTAATGGATTGACATGCATTCAAAATAATTGGAATTAAAAGAATTAAATCACAGAATTAATGGTGGAGAGTTGGAAAAATAAATAGAGAGAGGGAAGGGGAGGAGGCTCCCTAATTAATTGGGAGTTCCATGGGGTTGAAGGGGGTTAGAGATGTTAAGGAACTCGGGTGGCCCCACATAAATAAAATCCTCCCAAGAGAGGTTATGTGTGGGTGGGCCCCACCACCATAACCTCTGATGGGAGGTTATGGTGTTGTGGCCCCCACCTCCAACCTCCCCTTGGAGATTTTAACCACCTCAAATAAAAAATAAGCGATAAACTTATTTTTATTTAACATTATTAAAGAACCCAAAAAAATATCTTCCACTCTCGATAAAACGGAACTACGGTGAAGGTCTCACTAAGAAATCACAGACACTGCGAGTTCAATGGTTCCCTCGAATTTCAATTCCGAGAATCGGTTTAAAAGTTATATAATCTCGAACGTATGTTTACTAAATGTACCCAAAAAAAGTTTGGAAAATTATTATAAGTCACCCTAGACTTGCACCGGTTAAGGTTATGCTCTACCTAGGTGAAACACGCCCCAACGAACCCAATGTTACTCTCAGATTTCTAATCTGACTCACCGTTTAGAAGTTATGAATTTTACAATAAAATATTTGTCACTTAATTATTTTATTCATGGCCAAGTACTAACTTTTTCTAGTGGCCTGCGCCGGACAAAGTCAGCATCTTCTTAAATAAAGCATGCCCTCGCGTGTTCAGCGGTGGTCTTAGATTTTTAATCTAAGCTACAATCTGTGAGTTATAAGCATTTGAAAAATAAAATAATTCATTTAATTATTTTATTTATAGTTATGCCATTTTGGGATTTCTCACTGGAGGCCCGCGCCGACTATACTTAAGTCGCTCCTCGGGTAAGCCCGCCATCCCAAGCGCAATAGTGCCCTTGGATTTCTGATCCGAGTAACCGTTCAAGATTTATTCCACTTTTTCTAGAAAACTGCTCATGCGCATTAATTTAAGCTTAACAAAACTTTGACGGATCATTCCGGGAACTCCGGGCCTCAGAATAAAACACTGTCAGAAACTACAGACTCATAAAATTCCAAAGAATTTAAGAAAAAAATTTCCTTCAAATTTCCGGCTCTTTACAGAATTTTAATGTATATGATGTTGAAAATGAATGTTCCCAATGATGTTGGATGATATATAGAATTATATTTATATGATGACACGTTATAATTTTAAAATTTTTTTGTTGTTTTTTATTTTTGATTATTAGTCAATGATGTACTAATCAGATGAAAATTGCGATAAACCAATATAGTTTATAGAAAATTTACATTTTTATATTTTAAATGATTAATGTTTTTAGTGAATTGGGAATTCTAAAACTGTATGGTTTTAAAATTAAGAAAATTTTATTTATGATTTATTAATAAAATGAGAATAATTTTTGAAGATAACTATACATTTTTTTGTAGTTGATAATTAATCTTGTAGTTTATTAATTTATTTATGACTTATAAAATTCAATTAAATAATTTATAATATTTTTAAATCATGTGTTAATGTATTATGATAAAACTAAAAAGAATAGATAGATTATTTTTAATAGAACCAATTGTCAAAGAATTATTTTCATGATTTCAGACTATTTTTTCACATTATTTGTATTGTTGATAATCATATAGAGTATAATGGATTCTTGAATTTGTTAACATACTGTTAATTCTATAAATTTCAACATATTAAATATTAAATTTATAAAATTATACATTTTTCCATTTGATATATCTCTCATTTATCTAGATTATTCGACCCTCTTTTCTATCATCACACATTAATACATTGTTTTATATTCATAAAAATTAATGTTTTATAATCTTGTAACTTTCCCCTTGATTTTTATTCATAATATAAATAATATTCATTATCTCCCTTGGATATTTATATTAATTAAATTGTTATGATTTTTTACAAAATTGAGAGTTTTTAATTTATCTCCATCTATGTGGCTCTATGATTTTAAATCTTCCTAGGTTTTATTTTCAATAGTTGTGAAAATTCATATATAGTAGGTAGATTCCATGTTTCATATTTCTCTTCATGGGGTAGTAAAATATATATTTTCATAAGATGGATTTTTTTTATCTTAGAAAAAATGAATTATACAACTTCTTCAAGATATATATCTATATGAATTTTGTTATATTGTATATTTCAAAAAATTATTGTCTAAAAAACAGAAAAATAAATAAATGATATAAAAATATCATTTTTGATGTAACAAGAGGTAAAAAATTATACTTATAATAATAACATTATTTACTCTATGTATGTGTATTTAGAAATTTGCTTGAGAGACCCTTTTATATGTTTTTTTAAAATTCAATTTATGTAATGAATAATGTAGTTAGTAATTGATAAAACATTATTTATAAATGATGTGTAATAATTTTTTATTAATCAAAAATTAAAGGACTAAAGGATGTATATTGTGGATAGAAAGGTATATATATTATTTAAAAAATGTTATTTCTCATGTTTATTTTATAAAATAATTTATTTTTTTTTAATTATTTTTGTTAACTATTTAAACATACATGTATGTAATTATTATTATTATTTTAAATTATAATTTTTTTATTTAATTTCACATTTTTATAATAGAATATTCCATTCCATGAAAATTGAGAAAAAAATTCTATTTATCGTTGAAATTATTTGAGTGAGGCTTGAGTTCTCTATTTTCATAGATTTAATCATTTTTTGTGATATACATACCAAATTTATTAATATATTATAGTTATTAGAAATAGATATATTTTACATAACTAAATTCCCAAGTGTTATAGATTTATTTTTTATGATAAATAATTTTGTATCACTATTTAATAAAATTATTATTTTGAAAAGGATGATTTTACACTAACAAAATATTAGGATGCAAGATTCTTGTTTATGTTCCCCTCAGTTGAAAGATTACGGGAATGGATTGGACATTTTTTACTTTTAGTGAATTTATTTTCTCAATTATATTCATAATCATTATCTCATTGTGTTGTATTATTCATAATTTTTATAAAATATTTGAATTATTTTTATATTATCTCCACTTTTTTTAATTTAATTCAATCACTTT
Source organism: Viscum album (assembly GCA_963277665.1). Classification (NCBI taxonomy): domain Eukaryota; kingdom Viridiplantae; phylum Streptophyta; class Magnoliopsida; order Santalales; family Viscaceae; genus Viscum; species Viscum album. Next base: position 2,025,150,251 of record OY728127.1, read on the forward strand.
GGTCATTATTGTCAATAATTTGAAAAAATTATGTTGTTGGAATAATTATTATTCTTATTAATAATGGGGGAATTTTTATAACTTTATCATTGTTATTATTTTTTATAACAAAAATATTATTATTATTATTAATTAAAATTATTTTTATTAATATTAATTTCCTCATAAACATTATTTTCCCTCATATTTGGGTGATTAATTTGAATTATAAATAAAATTTAAGGGTTTTACAGAACTTTTATGTATGATATTTTAATATGAAAATTATTTTTGTATTTTAATGATGGGATATTAAAGTAAATGAAAAAAATCCTACAATGCATTTTCATCACCCCTATCATGTTTACACCATCTGTGATACCTCCGGAGCATGCTTGTAAACTACATATATTTGGATTAAATTTAATGATTATCCATTGAAAAATCCCAATGATAGTGTATTTGAGTCACAAACCAATACAATGTTCCTAAATATTAAGATATGATTCAAATATCCACACAAACTCATTGTTTTTATTTAATAACAAGAGGTTATCACCTAGTATCAAGCGATAAAATAAATTAATGGGGTACCATTTAACCTCAAATTCATAATTCAAATTGAATGATGAAGGAATATGTATATAAAAAAACTTCATTTCAACATTTCATAATATAAGGCCATACATTAAAATGATTTCAATTTTACAAAAAAAATTTAAATAATTTAATTGGGTGAAAATTATATAATTTGATTGAACCACCTATACCACCAAAAACTCCCACAATGCCTTCATCATGGAGTTGTATATCATCAGTGATGTTGAAAAAACGTGTTTTATTATCTTATACATAACCAATAATGTGTACATGTTCAATGAAGAACACATTTTGGGGTCAATAAAAACCTTATAGTATTTTTCCATAATGTCCTATATAATTTAATTCATCATTATATTGTATATTAAATTATAAAAAATGTTGATAAAAATTTAATTGTATATTTTTATAAAAAAAATTATCTAATGAAATAACAGTTGTATTCTAATAGTCAATTACATTAATAAAAATTAAAATAAGAACCATATTCTAGTTTAAGACATAAATTCATTATTCCAACTATGTAATAGTCGACATTATCATATTGTGATGTAATCTTAATTCATTTTATTAAAAATTAATGTGGTTTACATTACATAAATTTATATTATTATCCAAAAATGTTATATGATAAAATAATATATATTTATAACTTATAACCATCTGAAACATTACCCACAACACACAATGAACAATATTTGTAATAAATTTAATTCTGATAAATTAGAACCCCCAATATATTGTTCCGTAATATCTAAAATTCCATGGAACATATTTACCCAGACATCCATATACTTTCATTACCATTACACACATATAGATGTGTATTAAGCCAATCCACAAAATACTATTTGAAACCATTTTCTCTATACAAATTACATTACCCTCAATAATTCATATAATAAAATTTCCCTTAAAATGGAAACATATTAACATTTTCTCAAAAGTAAATTTTATATTTTTTCGATGATAAATTTTTATATTGAATTTTTATATTAAAATCTATTGAAAATTATCTTTAAATAAAACCTAAATTAAAATAAAATACAAAACATAATTGACAAAAAAAATCATCGAACAATTACAACATTAAAAATAATTTCAAATGTTTTTATCAATAAACATTAATATAGAAGTATTTAAATATCATAATCAAATATTTATATGAAATATGATTCAAAAACCTACAAATAATGATTTTTTTTCTAAAAGGAAGACAATTTATTATTAAATATACTACATAAAAGGATTATATTGTATGGTTTTTTTCAATTTATTTATGAAAATAACTTATATGAATTATCATGGTAATGATCCACTCTCTAACAATATCAACCTTGGATAGATGTAACAAAAATACAAAACATTTAAGTCCAATTTTTTTTATTTTTCCTAATTTGAGTACCAATGAATGGTTATTTAAATCATGTTATCATGAAATGATTTTGATAAATTTTTTATTTTTTTTTGATAATAATTTCACGTGATGGATTCATTTTCTCTACAGTGAACCTATGGGTTGGGAATGGATTATCAAAATACCTTTTGTTGTGAGTGGAGGTATCATCCAGCTCCTAGAAGCTATATTTTTATAAACCGTAATCCTATTAAATGAAACATAAATTATTTTATTGTATCACTACATTAATTAGATACACTTATTATACTATTTTATAAAACAAATATTCAATGAATATATGGATGAATATATATCTAAATTTATCATCATCCTCAAATTTGTTTTGTGGTATTGGTGTTCTATAATAATATTATAATAAAATCATGCATGTCGGTCTTCCTCTTAAATCATATAGAAAGGTCAAAACATGCACCAGTTATTTTAAAGAGAAACACCGAAGTTTTAACTTTATTCTTACTTAGAATCAGGACTTCATATGATAAAATAATATGAAGTTTTTTAAAAAAATGATCTGGTGGAAAAAAAAATCTCAGAAATTTCCTATCCCTTCATCTTTCTTTAGTATATTTTATCTGAAAAACGTCTAGTATTGGTACCGAAATTTTTTTGACACATTATCTAAAATATAACTATATTTTAATATAAAAATACATCTTATTTTATACTATTAGATTTTCCAATATATTCTTCTTAAATATTTTTCAACAATATCCTAATGATAGAACTTACATTGATTGAAATAAATGATGTCAAATATTTTTATTTTAAAATCCATGAAATGTGGTTCCATATCAACTAATTCAGTCTCCAATAAAATATTATTCAATCAAGACTACATTAATGGATGATTATATTTTATACATTTATGTTTATAATAGAAACATAACACTAATATTTAACCATTTATTTATTAAGTATTTACACTTATAAATCCTCTAGGAATCCTAGTATGGCTGTTAAATAGCATGAGACTAAATCTTTTGCAAGCCAGTAACTTATCCCTTTGAAAAAATCCTCGATAAATATTTATTCTTATGTAGGTGATATATAACTAAACTACATTCAACTATAATTCATATGTAAACAAATAATTTCATACCTATTCTCGAATTGAATCTTATGAATTATATTTTCTCAAGAATTTTTCATTTTTTGAAATAATACCCAAGACTCTTTTTTGTATTACTCTAGGTACTCTTGTTAGTCATAGTTATTTAAGATACTCAAACTATTTTGAAATCCTCTTAATTTGTTACATCCATTATATCTCAATGGAATGTTATGGATACTGAAAATTATTATTCTCAGTTTGAGAGTAATAATTATGGAATAGTTCTACGGAACCATACATTAATGATATTTTTTAATTCTTCACCAATTAAATTATTATTTTCCAAAAATTACTACAATTTTATTAAACCAACAAGATCCTGATTAGACATTATTAATTGAATGTATAATCAAAATTAATCACTATAAGAATTTCCTTTATCACGGTTTAAAAAATCATACATAAAAAATTCAACTGGGTCTTTTATAATGGATTGAAGGACAATCATTAAACAAATTAGAAGAAATAAAAATTTAAAATTCCAACATTGACTGTGATCTATAAAGATAATCATGAAAACTAAAAATGGTGTAATTTTTTATATATAACACAAAAGTTTTCTTATAACCAAATTAAAAAATTCAATATGTCGTTTACATTATAGGTATTAAAATACATCCACCATTGGATATTTCCATGTGTTGTTAAGATATACTTTTCAGATGACCAAGATTCTTCAATTATAAATGAATATAAAGTATCTCATTATATCCTTGGACTATTTTCTCTCATTACGTAATTCAATTTTCAGTAGACAATATATAATTAAATGTTTTAATCATATTTTATTTCAAGAAAAACTATTTTTATTCAAGGAGAAATTATAGTGAGAATGAATAATTTTTTAATATTTTTCCAAAAAAAATATTTTAATATATTATTATATTAATGGTTATATATTTTAATAAGGTAGAGAAATTGAATTTTTTCCAAAAGAAATAAATTTTTAAAAAAAAACTCTCGCATGAGTGGTTATCTAGATAAATCATATTAAAATATTTTAGGGTGTATATGGATTAAAATTGGTAATTTGACAAGGATATCTCTATTCAATAATGTAACAAAAATCAGAGTATTTTAAAATTGATCTCTTTAATATCTTCAATTATTGGAATATTTATACTTTCATTAATAACTAATTATCCTCATATTGTATGAACAATAAAATATGGAGATATAAAGTGAACTCCTCATCTTTATTAGTCAATTAAATCTTTCTATATGAACATTAAATCATTATCAGTCAAAAATTAATATTTCTATACGTAAAGGGAAATAAAATACCATGAGATTTTAAGATAACCGATCATTATGGTACATTATAAGCATTTGAATACATGTTCTTTTATTTCACAAGATGAGGTATAAATGAAGAGTTAGTGTTGAATAATGTAAATTAATATTTAGTGTTGAATGAATTGATATTTTATAGTGTATATTATATTGTCTCTCATATATGCAAGAATCTTATATCATTTGGTGAACACAAAAAAGTCAAATATGTATATCCATAAGATTTTTTATTTACCCTTTTGTCAATGAACTATATTTCATTCATTTGGTGTCATAATCCATGTCCCCACTGTTAGGTTTGATTCCCCTTATCTAGATTCTTGATAGAAAATAAAAATTTATTTTAAGAAATGATAATTCATTCAATAATAATGTAAATGGGTTTTTTATGAAGTTTTTTACTCTCTACCTAATTCATTTCCCCAAATTGATAGCATACACATAGATTCTCTATATAATAAGAACATTGTGAAAAATGATATAATATTTTTTAAGTCACTTCATATATTCTTATATGCACTAAAATAATTCATTTTCTCAATACACTGTAGAATACAATTCAATTCAACACGCATGTTTTCCATATTCATATAAATCATAATTTATCAAATAATAACCTCTTTAATTGAATATAATTTTTACAAGATAATACTCAATAAAATCTTCCTTCAAATATATATATAGATACTTTACACCCAAAGAATCTTTATTGAATCAAATTTAAATACATGCCATATGAAATAAAAAACATTAAATGATTTAATTGTCCTAGATATATTTCCTTGATAAAATAAAAAAAATAAAAAAATATTTGACATTAATTATTTAGGGAAATAGCAACCCGTGATGTTTATTTAAAAACTGTTATTTCTATGTTTCGAATTCAATATAACATCACTTATTGAATCCAAACATTTATAATATAAACATTCTAGCAATTAAAATAAAAAGTCCACTATAAATGAAATAAGAATCCATAAAAATAATAATTTATGTCTTTTATTTTCTAAATGGCAATAATACTACATGATTAAATAATAACGTAAGATTCTAATAATTGTTGACATATATTACTTATTTTTTGATAAAAACATTTTTTTTCTAATGAAAATATTTTTCTAGTGTGGTATTGTATTTTGAAAGTTATGGGTGTTAATGGATTGGAAATTTGAAAATTTGGGGCCTATAGAACATAGAACAGAGTTAGTCCTTGGTTAAAAATGTCCATGCATCTTAGTTAAGGGGGAAACATAGATTCAAAAACCTTATGAGGTGGAATATGATATTGTGTGAGTTTAATTTGTTTTAGATTGTGGTGCCTATTCAGTTGGAACATTTTTTGAAAAACTATGAAGGAAAACACTTTACCACATTAAAAGTGTAAAATTTATCACTTCCCCTCCTGAATATTATGAGAAATCAACCCATTTTCTCCCTATTTCACTCCCAATAGATCTTACTATATCCTGGGTTTTTTCTTATATTCCAAGGGTGAGTCTCCATCCAATTATGTCCTATTTGAGTGTTGTTCCCTGTGTTATAAAGAAACAGGTATGTTTAATTTTCATTTTCCACCCTTTCATTCGATGTTTTACTGCTTTGTTTGTTTTCATAATTTATATCCCATATTTACTATATCCAAGTATATTGTCTTATTTTGTGATTAAAATTGTTTTAGATTGAATCATTGTATAAGGGTTGAGAGTTGATATCTATTATAATTCAGCAGGTTTTCTAAGATATATTTTATATAGTATTGATATTTTATTTCATGGTTGTGAGGTATGTATGATATTTGAAACATGTTTCACAATCAAATCATGTTAAAATAAAAATAATGGGATTTTAATTGGTTTCTTAGGACCTTTGAGAATCTCATAGGGTGGTTGGTGATTTTGAGACTGAATCGGCCACCACCAGTGGGTGTTCTAAATCCATGGATATGGTAATGTGATATATTAAATAGTGATATAATGGGTTTAAATGGTTTAAAATTTAATTATTTATGTTACTTTTGATAAATGGTAAAATGGGATAATTTTAATATCATGTTAATTAATAGTTTTATGATAATTCAAGAGGTTGAACTAGATAATGGTTGATGAGGAATGTTATTATTATTGAATAGATTTTAAAAAAAATTAACAGTTTTGTTCTATGAGATACTAATGAAATGGATTATTTATGAATTATGATAAAAATGGATGAGAATGAATGACCTTAATAAATAACAAAGGATGGAGTGGTAAATTTATGGGTTTTAAAAGCTTTTAATTTTTTAATATGACGATCCTTAGAAATGTGTAAATGATTGAATGGTTTGTGATTCAAACTGATATTGTGGGGATAAAAAAGTATTCTGTCTTGATTGGGATGTCGATATGATACTATTCATCCATGTTTTAGGTTCCAAACTAATCTTGTAGCCACTAATAATTTAAACACATGGTTTAGGAGTTAAATTAAAATTGCATTCACAAATGAACTATATATATGGTTTAGATATCATACTGATTCTATAGTAACTAATATAACTTCAAAATGGAATGGGAACCTCCTACTAATATTTATTGGTACTAAGAAATAATAAATTTTTTATTATAAATTTCTAATATAATGTAGGTATCACCCTCTGATTTATGGATAATGTTTCTATCACAGGTAGTAGCAGGATTGGGTTTTCTAGGGATCCACATTCGGAACCGAAGGTATAATAAGATAATAAAAAATATTTAATTTTATGATGTGATTTTATTTATTTTACAATTTTTTATACAATGTATATCTTTTTTAATTATTACATTTTCATTTTATTTATTCAAAAATCGTTGGTGGTGGCCTACTGACTAGTTCTCACAACTTACTCAGGCTGTCATTGGTACCTGATAAGGAATCATTATGCATGTCATAAAAAATTTAAAAGAATAGAGATTACTAATTAAATTGTGAATTTAGATTAAGAATCTAAGATGATGGGATCAAGCTAGTTTTTAAGAAATATTTGTGGTTTGTTTTTTTAAGTTTTAATTTTTATGTTAGATGAGAAAATCATGATATAACATGTTTAATTTTATTGTTTGGTGGCATTTACCCCGTTTTAGATGTATTTTATGTATTTTGTGGTTACCCACTTGTAATTACTATCTATTATTTATTTTGTTTATTTATTCTGATAAAGAGTTTATAGTCTCTCCCTATACATAAATAGACCCTCGCATATAGTAAGATTACTTTGGAATACTCAGAGGTTCACATGTGGTCATGTGGATAACTTAATCACCTATTGGTTCGAGTTATTTGGGTTAGTAAATTTTATAGTGGTATTAGAGCCAATGGTCATTTGATTTTAATTTCTATTTGGGAAAGGGTGATAGTAAAATAGGATTTTTTGGGGCATGGTAATAACCTTAGGGATGGGGGATGCTAACCCATGTGTGGGGAATAATCCAAGATTCCTCCAATTTGATTATTATTCATAAGGTTCACAAACTATAATTGATATGTCATTTTACCTTTGGTGAAAGACTTGTTGTGTGATTTATTGATATAATGGATTATAATAATTGGTTATATGGAAGGAGATTGTGTGTGCATAAATGATTTCAGGAATAAAATGGTTATGTGACATGAATCATATTTTGAATGTAAGGTAAAGGATGATATGATATGTATAATCTTAAATATAACCCTTGAGATTTAGAGTAATAAAACTATTATAAGCATAATTCATGGAATTGAGTAAATATTTCCTATTATGTAGTTTTGAATTATTAATAATTGAATGATATTAAATATCATTAATAAAATGATATTAAAAAATTAATTTTGTTTTGGGAAATTATGTTTACCCTATGTTAGCTAGTGTCTAGGGATAAGGATGATTGGTAGTATTGATATTGTTGTGAGCATACCTATTAAGGTTGTTTATGTGTATTATCATATTTATGGATGGTTTTAACCCCAGTTATGTGTAACCATTTAACTTTTATATTATGTTCCTAATGTACAATGTTTTTAATTGAAATTTGATAACTCTATGATGGAAATTTCTTATGGGAATGAGGGAGAAGACTATTATAAATGATATTTTGGGTGTGGAACTAGATCTTTAGTTGGATCCGGGTGATAGATCAGAAGACCATTTCCCTAATAATTTCATTATGTTTTATAGATTGTAAAGGTGATTCTTGTGATCACCCTACATAAAATGATTGATCAGAGTAGGGATTTTTAGCCACATTATCCCTTGATGTTCTCTAGATAGGTTAGTAAGAATATGAATAAATTTTGGAACTTTTCTATCCATAAAATACCTATCAAAATGGATTCAAATCTATAGAGTGGTGTTAAATTTGATCCACATGTATTGTTGATATCTAATATGTAATGGGGGAATATTTATGTTTGTGATGATCAGAAAGTGGGGATGTATTGTAAGAGATCATAGGAAGAGACCTTAAATTATTTGTTCTTATATACCCTAATGGTGAAAATTCCAAACATGTTTATGTGTCTAACCCTAAGAAATCATTCAATTGTTAATTATGATGTTATCTTCATACTCCAAATAAATTTTATTCTGTTGTTGGTAGGACCTTATGAAACAGGGGTGAAATGTTTTCAGGATTTATTTATGTATGTATTATGTTACAATTAAATATTTTATTCATGATGAAATTCATATAGGCTATAAATAATGCTATAATTTTTTATGTAAACCGGAAGGAAAAAATGACTATAATGAAGGATGTGTTAGCTGGGTGATCTAGTAGTACATCCAATAATATATTAAAGGGAATATATGAGTGTGTCACATAAATTTTAGGTGGGGATGAAATCTAGGGGAGTGTCATACTCTATCCAGATAGTCATGTAGTATTTTTCTACCAATGAGTATGTCTTGTTGAAATGAGGTCAATTTATTCAATCACTAGTTGAGTGTTAATATTTTGGAATGATGCAGACCCAAATACATGTTCTGTAGGATCACTCTAAAAATTTCAAGTTAAACAGGACATATAAAAATGGTGGAAACTATGAGAAAATATTCTAAACCACAATGTTTGGAAGTTAATGTTTTACCAACTATAAGGGTTTGGTACAGAAAATCGTAATTCAAGAAAAAAATATTGTACAAATAAATTATTACAGTTCATGGGACTCATGTATACTTTTAGGGTATAGGTTGTGGTCACCTGCATGGATTTCAAACTCATCCATTCATTAATGAGGCTAGTTCATTGACTATCTAATTTACTATTAGTATGAATTCATTTTTTATGCGAAAATTAATTACCAGGGATTCACAATTTTTTAGATCTACATAATATTTTATTTGTTTTTTATCATGGTGGAATTTATATTTTGGGTTATGTTGGTAATCACATCATTATGGGTTCTATCAGAAAGTACTTATCATTGTAAGGAATGTGACATTAAGAATAATGTTCACAATTTAATATGGGATTCTATCATCGATGATATATATAGTGTTTAAAATATTATATGAATGGAAAATTTGGTTTAGTACCATGTTCCCGTTTAATTTTTTCATTTGAGGATGATTTTAACATAAAGTATGGTTAAAAAATAAGTTCATCATGGGAAATTGGATTTTAAATATGGTTGTATATGTATGTTTAATTAGTATTACTATGAAATAAAATCCTAGATTTTGATTCAATATCTTGATGATGGGAAAATGAGTAGGTCTTTCCCATCCGATAGAGTATAAATTTCTAGATGTTTCCCTAGGACTTTTAATGGTTTCCACCTGAAATGAATATTTATTTAACCACTAACCCAGTACCTTGGAGGGAAAAAATACCCATTTATCATATGATAATGAATCCATAAATGAATCAATATATTATTACTATATTATATAATCTAGAGGATAAATGATTTAGCTATATGTGTAAATCACCTTGGGGTTCTCTAATTATATTTTCCATGAAATTGGATGAAACAATATGCTTATGTGTGTATTATTGGAAGATGAAAAATATTAAAATTAAGAACTGGTATCATCATAAATGTATTGATGATTCCCTCAACTAGATATGGAGTTTCTATATATTATCTATGACTGATTTGAGATTGGGAGAATTTATTTGCGGTTGAAAAAATGTGATATAACACATTCTAATTTAATAATAATTAAAATATTGAATGATTTTTTTAGATTTCACTGGGAAAAATAATTATATAGTGGTCATGGGATTAATTGAATAAATATTACATTTTTATTTGGAAAAATTTATTTTTTATTCGATGATGATAGCTTAGTGCATTCATAGTATAGATATGACAATGAAAATCTTCTTGAAATCAACCTGAGTTCACTGCATGAGAATCAACTATACAAAAACCTATATAAATATAATTTATTGATTGGGAAGGAGACTTTATCTAGTCAAAACATCTCTGAATATGTCATATAAATGGAATATAACAAGGTTTTAGTGGTTGTTTCATGGGATTAGAATAATAATATCATTTATATAAAATACCTTTTCATTAAGATGTTTATTATCCGTGGGTTATTTGGATCATTTCTCTCCTCATGTAACCAATATCAGGTCTTAACAAAAAACGGAATAATTTTTTTTATACTCTATAGTGTGTATGAATGATTTTTAGGAGGTGAATAGGAATTTGAGCATAATACTAATTAAATACTTACCTGAATAAGGTGATGAATATAATATTTATTATGATGAATCTTTTATTAGGCATGGGGAAGTATGGATGTAAGGAAATTGAGTTGTTAAATATTTTTCAAGGATGTTGAGGTAACAAGAATAGAATTATCCTACTTAGGGTCTCTAGATGGTTGTAGTGGTTCCTCACATTAAATTTTTTTCTCATATTATAATAAGTGAATTATTTTTATAGTTAAAATAAGATACATAAATATATACTTTATCATTGTGATCTAAATAATTTTCAATGATTAATTTTTTTATATAATAAATTGTTCAATTTTTTGCATTCATATATGGAGTTGAACTAATTTTTTTGAGGATTCACTTAGTGAGAATAAATAAAACCAGGTTGTTTAGTAGTTAGTTTCCTAATAAAATATTATGGAATTATTCACTATGATACATATAGGTGTTCTAGAGTAGAGATAATAGATAATTCACACTCCCTTATATTCCATAAAATCTATTCTTAATTGGATTATAATGAAGAATTATAATGACCATGAGTGAATGGAGCTGAGGGGTAACTTTTTTGGTGAAGAGTTACCTCCTGGATGGCTTTCAATGATGATGAGGTTTTCATATTTTATTGGAATGTATACATGCGTTAAGGTGTTTTAGAGGAGCTAATATATGTGTTCTATTTTTTAAAATAAATAGTGTACCCTGGATTAAAAAAAGTACCATGATCTTCCAATCATATATTTTTTATATGGAATAAATAAAGAGATCAATGGTTATGTGATGTGGTGCCCCACCTATCTGTAGGTGAATTCCAAACATCAATAGCATACTAGTCTATTATAGCACATTTTCATTCCAAAAAGGGAAAGTAATATGTCAGCATGGATTTGAATTTGGTTTAATCCATGACACCTTAGAAGAGTTTCACAATATTGGTTATTATGGGTCGATTGAAAAAGGAAAAAAATTTCTTGTTAGTCCTATAGAATTCCAACGTTGATGAGAAAAGTAAGAAATATTATTGAGATAGAGTACATTTTTTTTGAGTAAGTCAAGATATTGTTTTTTTGGAAACCCATTTTACATCTACATCATGTTATGTCATGGAGTAAGAACATGGTAATCATGAGTTTTTAAACACTATTGAAAATCGACAAACAAAAAAGGTAAATTGGGTGGACAATCAAGGTGGTAGGGAATATACATAGAGATTATGACCACTATTATAAATGAAACCATGAGTATCACCTATAAAATATGGACATCGTATATCAAAATTATTATCATGTCACTATTAATATAGATCCTTTTAATGAATTGTGTGTTTGTCTATATAGTCTCTCTTTTTCTTAGTTATAAGTGGGAGAACTAGACATCATGAGGTTGAGGCCTATGCATAATTTCTCATAGCATGTAATGATGATCTAAAAATGTATCACTGAAACCCTGAGTAGATATATGTAATATAGTAATCATCACAATAAAATTCTATCATTTATAGTGGGTTACCATGCGTTCCTTCATTTTCCATGATGATTAAGTCACCATTAAATTAAAATTAAATGCATGTTGGAAACCATGTATATATAGATAATAGATATTATTGGGAGGATGTTCCTGTTAGAACACGAGTTGGATACTCCACATTGGTATATTTCTTTGTAGGATAAGTTTAATCTGTTTTATCATCAATTTTATAACATCGACTCATCTCACATGAATGATATTGAGGGTTTTGATCTTAAGATGGATAATTCCTTCATTGAGAATCAAATTTTATTAAGGATCAATAAGAGAACCCTATTCAGGATAATAAAAAAAATTAGTTTGAGATTTTGGGAATCTTGTCAAAATTAATGACGAAACAAAGGGGTGCTAATCAAATATGTTAGTCGTGTGGCTAGTGATTTTTTTCGGTCGAGACATAGTGATATTGGGATCATATCATGTGGATGGTATGATACATGGATGGGAGGTGTTAAGATACTTACCAATATTATGTTATAGTTATGTATTTTTTTTAAAATAACCATTAAATTACCATATTTAATGCAATCAAAGGTACAAGGAAGGTTTTAGCAGTGTTCTAGAGTTTCCAAGATTAAAAATTTTGATAATTGGTGTTTACAACACATGGATAAATGATTTTAATAACTATTAACCAAACCATGTTGAGAAATATAAGTGGGAAATTTCATTAAACCTATTTCAGATAGCCCTAGAAAACAATTAACATGAATTTTCCATGGATAGTGGTGTTATCATAGTGGATTCATGTTTTGAAACCCCATTTAATCAATGTGTGTGCCTCATTAAAAGTGGTAATTTTTTTACATTTTACCTCATGAGTTTTATTTTATCTAACTAAATTTTATCGCCCATTACACTCCCAAAAACCCTTAGTTCAGCTCAATATTCTCATATTCTTCTATAAGTGAATCTCTTTTGTTTTTTAGAGATGAGGGGATCTATTTCTAGTGATATGATTCCCAAGGTATGTATGTATGTTTATATAATTAAATTAAATAGATGTTTCAATATTCTCTCGCTATATTAATTTATATATCATGTTGCCTATATACTAGGATATTTTATTCATTTTTTTCTTTTTTAGTTAAAATGAATATCCATGGTTGAATCAGTGGATATATTGGGGAATATAGTAGGAGGTATAATACATATTTCCATATTCAAGATATTTCCTTTTTTTGTGAATTTGGTATGTTAAATAGAATAAATATATTTCATATTACCCACAATATTAAATAAATAGATTGATGTTTAACTGTTTTTCTTATTCCTCTCATAGTTCTAATAGGGTTCATTGGTGATTGAGAAACAAATCTAAAAACCCTGATGTGTAGTTTAAAATCCTTGAAAATGAAAATATTTTAATTTTAATGGGTAAATATATTGATTATATTCCAAACCTATCTATAGAATTTTATGATAGAATGGTAAAATGGGGTACTTTTTAACACATTTTGATTTTATGATATTCATCTTTTTTAATAAGTTTAATCTCTTAGATATCTTGTGATGCATGAAACCGAGTCTAAATGAACCATAAATCTTATACCTTTATAACCTTTCTTTGAAATTGGAGGATTTTAATAGAAAAAACGAAAATATAAAAATTAAATTTATTATAAATTTATTATATAAATTCATTGGAAATAAGTATATTAGAAATTAAAAAAATAATAATTATAGTAATACAATTTTTTTCCTATAAAACTATTTGTATTCATCCCATGAGTTTTTATCTTACTAAATTCAATTATTCATTATTGGTGAGTAATATCAATGTTATGTTTATATTATATATTCATTAAAAAAATTATCATTCATATAATATTTATTTTCTAGGCATGTGACCGAAATAAATCATATTTTATTCTTAATATTTAAATTTATCTAAAAAATGTTTTCTTAACATTTTTTGAATATATTTATAAGTATTTTTTTATTTCATTTTCATTTTTTACTTTGAAAACAGGAAATTAAATTTAGAAAAAAAAATCAAAATTATGCTATGTTGAAAATTTCATAATTTACCTAAATTATTTATTTTTGGATGAGTCGTAAAAAATATGGATTTTTGTTTAACATTTTAATTCCTTTTTATGAATTTAAAATGATCAATTTTATTTTCAAATAGTTTTAAAACTAAAATTTGTTCAATTATATTATGATTTTTCATATATCAGTAATTATAATCAATTTTGTGTTAAATGTTAAAATAAAAACAATTTATACTTATGAAAACTTTTTCTTTTTGACAAACAACTATTCCTAGCATTTATGGGATTAATTTTAAATTATATTATGAAAATTATATTGATGGAATTTAAAAAAAATTAATTCAATATTTTTAGTCACCATTAATATTATTATCTAATAAATCAAACATTTTTTATTATTTTTATTTGTTAATGTTGTAAAATTTTTTTACCATAGTTATTTCTAAAAATGGTTTGTTAGGTTTTAATATTTTATGAAAAGTAGTGAAATTAAGAAAAATGTGATTAAAACCAATTTATTGGAAGTTTTTTGGCCTTAAAGATATCACAATCTATTATGAGTATTTTAACTTATATTTTCGTGAATTATGCATTCAATTATTTTTAATGATGTAAAAATTACTTATTTTTGAATCAACTCAATTATAAACGGGAACCTCCACGCCTTACTTCTAACAACCACATATGCCATTTATATCTACCAATCCATACCTAAATATGATTAAAATTTCCTTATTCATGTTATTAGGATTATTTAATTCAATAAATACCCACCCAAATTTCATTAATAAGAGATCCAAAAATGGGTTTTCTCTATGAAGGTAATTGTCTTCACTAAGAACATTTGTTTTTAATTCATTTTTTTACCATGATAAGTTTTCAGTTAATAATTTCAATATTATATAAAAAATATATAACATATAATTAAATGTTTTTATGTTTATTGAATTATCAATATACATCCCCACTTCTATCAAATGGTAAATGAATCCATCGATTGTGTGTATGGTGGACTACATCCATGTGAACCACTGTATTTCATTTTCAATGAATTCATCTCACAGTTGGATATAATGAATATTTTAATGTATATATATATATATATATTAAATCTTAGATAATGTTTTTTTCTTTATGAATTATTATATCACTTATACCTTCTTACCACCCAATCCTTTCAATAAAAATAATGTCGGTCAAGCGTAGGTATGGATAACTGCCTCCCCAAGGTGATGTGATTCATTTTTCATTACTACTTCAGATGGATGGTAATAAGGTTAGAGATAATGAATATAAATTATATATATTATATGATAATAATTATTTAAAACATAATAAATATTTGACACTATTTTTTTCATCATTTAAATTTAGAAATTAAACATCATTCATATGAATGATTTACCGACTATATTAATGATGTAATTCATATTTCTATCACTAAATATTATGCATGAATAAGTGTATATATAATTTATATATATTAAATTTATTTCATAATTAAAATTTTGAATAATTTTTAACCAAAATAAATGTAAGTTGACATTAACTACCAAATTGATACAGTCATTATTAATGAAATAGTAAAAACCCAGAGATGATGATTTTAATAAGGAATTATTAATAAATATATTTCTAAATACTATATGTGTGTAACTAAAGGTATTATATGTTTTTAAATTACATTGTTATATAATTATAATTAATATATTGTTATTATACATGATATTAGGGATATTTTTATATAAGTGGAACTCTAGGTAAGAAATTTTTAGTATCCCTTTTACTCAGGTGGTACTTATGCCATATTCACCAATTATTTCATTCATACATTATATATAATACCAATGAATTTATAATATGATTATTATAATTATTATTATGTTGATATAAAACTCAATATTTTTTATCTCTTTCTTGATGATTTTTATTTAAATATGACTATGGAGAACGGGTTTTATGTTAAATCTCATTCCTTATCAGAATTATTTATGATTATAATTATAATTATAAAATATTATGATCTGCCTCTCACGAAACACATGAATATTATTCTCCTCTAGTTATCTATAGATATTACATGTATTCCTCTCACTCCCCTAACTATAAAGACTAATGGGATATAAATATTATTTTCAAGGAAAACAAACTATGTTTTACGATTCTATAGGGGATCATTCTCTCCCATGTGCTTGTTTTTTTTAAAATGTCTCCAACATTGTGTCACTATTTTTCAATGAATTTTAAAACACGTTTTTAATCATATTTTACATTTTAAAAAATATTAGAAACGAGTCTACTTTTCCTTTTCTTAAAGGGTACATTTGTCAACTTATAAAGAATGTGGAAGGAGTATTTTTTGACACATAAGACATGAATGTAATTTAATGCCATCATGACTGTTAATATATTTAATATTCTAATAAATATAACATGGTTAATTAAAAATATTTTTATTTATTTATTATGATGTTATTTTTTTATATCGGTTATGTCATTTCAAATAGGAAATTATATTTACCTCAAAAAATAATTAAGTTATATTTAAAAAATCTCATATATGATAACAAAATTTGATGATTCCAAGTCATTAAATGGGATGAAATTAAATGATATCATTCATATTGTTTTTATGGATATTTAATGATTATTAAGTCTCGATTATTATAAATTCTATTCCACATCCACAGATTATACAATGATGAATTCATGAAATAATTTTGAAACTAATTTCATTTCAATGAGTTACTCTATGATAAAATTATTATAATACCTATTTTATTTTCAATGGTTATAATATGATAAATTATTTATTATTATATGGAACATATTTTTATGTTATTTATTATGTTATGTTTGTGATTAAAATTACATTCCTCCAATTAATTAGGTAATGTTTGATATATCATGTGATTAATATTACTTTAATGGGGAGTGAATCCAGTTCAATAAGGTACTCCATCCAAAATGTCAGTGATATGAGTGAAACATGACTACTATAATTTTTTTCAAGGTGAGACCAAGAAACTAATATAGTTTTTGAATTTATAGTGGTATGGTGTAAGGTAGATACTCCATGGTAATAGAAATGGCACGGGTTCTAGTCCTTCCACACTAAAATTTAGATGGGGGCGTGTTGTATAAAATCATTGTGTTTTTACCAAAATAGGAATGGTGTGGTTCCCACCTATACCACATTACCCAATAACTTGTTTTTCAATAAACGAGGATGGATTAGTGGTACCATGTAAGGTGTCCAGTCTTTTGCAATGGAACTAGATTAGGTTTGAGTCTAGTCACACACAGATTTAGCTGGGGGTGTGTGGTGTGTAGGATGTGGGTTGGACCTAGGGAATACGTGGTGTGTCTCCCACCTATACCTTGTTGCCCAAATATCACATTTTCCATCCATGGTTAGCTATTTGGTACCATTTAAGGTTGCCACTCTTGGGAAATAGAATTGGTGAAGGTTCATGTCATGCCACCCTCAAATTTAGCTGGGGGCATGTTGTGCATACATGGTGGGTTGGTCCATGGAAAATAATGGTGTGGCTCCAGCCTATATCTAGTTACACAATAACACGTTCAGTTGAGGCCTCCTACTATAATGCCTTATGAAATTTGGGTACCACACATGCATCTCCACCTTGATCGTGGAGGGTCCTCTGCCGTCTCTATTTGGGAATCAACCACCACCTTTTCCCCCATTCTAGAACCCTAGTTTCATCCTATATATCCCTCAATTATCCCTTGGTGAAATAGTACAAGAGTTGTTTGACGGATCCCTACAATAATCTCTCACATATAAAGAATTTATTGATTCTTCTTCTCTTATTCATCTAAACATTATTGAAGGATTCAAACATCACTTGCCATTAGAGGACACCTTTGATCACATGATTTTTGAATCATGGTGTCTATAGGAGTTCTTGATGGTTGGGATTCTATAATAAAGATAAATAATGATTTGGTTTTCATCGTAAGGTAATACGATCCTTTCCTGGTCGAACACGCCTCATACTTGTGATGGATCTCGGTTTCTTCTCTTCAAGTGCACGTTCAATTTTCATATGATGTGATTTTCTCCAACAATCATATTTTTGGTATGTGTCCAAAACACACAATTCCTATTCAAAAACCTTTGATCCTTCATATAATTGGAAACCAAGTACACCGTAATATATTCTCAAATAGTAGGATTATGGTGGTGTGTCACCATATTTCACCAAGGTTTTATGATGAAGTAGATATATCTAAGGTGTCAGTTGACTCCTATTGGATTTCTATGAGTGAGGATTTTCAATATAAATAGTTGGTCATATATAAATCATATTTTAATTTCTATTCATTTTGGATAAAATAGCAGAATCATCTTGTGGCTTGCCGAAATAAGTGGTCAATTCCATGGGGATATGGTTTGTGTGATCAGGCAAATCAGTCCCCTAGAGGTACATATGTTGATCATGGAAATCTCCCGAATGTGGACTATAATGTGAAAACTGGGGGTTGTGAAGGAATTTTTTAATTACTTGAAAATATTATGGCCCTATGAGTTTAGGTGATTCAATGCTTCGGAAAAAAACATAGTTTTTACCTCATGATTCGAATGAAAATGGAATTTTTGATAGGTTCAAACTAGAAATAAAGGTGGTGAGCTCTTTAGGAGAATTTATGTATATGGGTACCCTAAAGTTTGTCAGATAATTTTCTATAAGAGCAGTTGATCCTCATACAAATGATGATACTCTAGGAGACATTGAAGTAACAAGGGATCCACATGCTAGTGAAATGGTGGATGCTAATATGCATACCGAAAGGGGCTATTTTAACCAACCTAAGCCTAATAATGTTAATACAGGAGTATTGGTTGGTAAATTAATTTGTGATGAAACTCCAAGGATTGGATTTACTCATCCATGTGGATCTAGTAGGGAGGATGTTGGTCAGGTTCAAGATGCAGATATTTGGAGTATGGAGAGGGAGGCCCAATTGGATCTAAACAATGAAGCCGTGGTGAATCAGGCTGCAGATAATGTTCAAGCCACCTGTGAAAATTCTCAACATTTGGTCTTTGAAGACACTAATATACTACCATATTGTATGGGATGTGGATTTATGTAGCCAAAATTTTTCATATATCCAAGGTAGGTCCCAAGCTATGGAAATAATGGAAGTGATATACCAAACATTAATTTCCTTGAGAAGATTCAAAAACATCATAGATCTTTTCATGTTTCTAGTGGGTGGCAAAATGTTACTAATGATGATAATGTGACTGATATCAACCCCCTCAAGCTCTAAGATGTATTAAATCATTATTCAAATAAATTTTATCTCATAGGAGTAAAAAATAGTTTGACACCGAGGGGTTCATCTCTTCTCCCTTGAAGAGAAGGCCTAGGAAGGATTACTCCAAAATAGAAATGACTGTATCCATTAGGCCATCCTCTAAGGTATAAAGAAGGATTGATGTTGAGTTGTTTAAACTATTCAATCAAGATAACTATCCCTCTAATTGGGAAACTGAAAATGAATATTTTTAATAGAATCACATATCTTATTATGATTAGTAATCTTACATTTTCTGGATATGGGAATGTTGTCAGCCCCATCTTATCTTCTTGTGTACATTTTCTTCATTTATAATAAATGGTCAGAGTGTTTTTCCACTGACTATAAATTACTAGTAATCATACAGTATTAAGGAAATTATTTTTGATGATTATGTGTATGATAAAAACTTATATCATATACCTATGTTATACCTTCATGGATAATATTCTATGATACCTTTGGGATTAATGACTTAAGATCTTCCAATCATTATTACTTGTATTAAGACTATAATATATGATATATAGTGGATTATTTTCAAATGTTATGATTAAATTACCATACCAATATTAGCATGTTATTTTTATGTGATCATTGATATCTTTCTTGTCTACTATTATTGAACATCATAGATCACCCTTTATTATGTTTCCATTCCCCTAGTTATAAATAATTGTATTATGTATGATATATCTAATATCGTTCTAGTTTTGAAGAAAATATTGGATGATAATATAATATAGTTATGACATAGTTGTTTATTTATCCATCCATTAAAATACACTAGATCAATATTATTTGGGCATGGATCTGTAGATTATATAATGAATATTTATGTTGTAATACATAATATTTAAATATGAAATGTATATGTCTCTATTGTTAGAATAATTTAAAGGGATAGTTATTCATTAAAAACTAGAATAAGATATATTTAGTGAGAATCCTTCGAATAATCCTTACAATAGGGTAACATACTATAAAAGGGTGATTAAAGGATAGTGTTTTTCATATCAAAACATCCTTGTATGGATATTAAAAGTGGATATGGTTTTTTAATTGATATATCATTGGTTAGAACCCTGAAAATGTATTTGTAGAATATATCTCATCCATAATTATAGTGAAATGCGACTATTACCTTGTTTCCAACCCAGGTTAAAACTCTCAGGGGATATGATTGGGTTAATTATCATTTCTTATATTAATGGTTATAAAGGATTTTAATAGATCGTAATCATTAATGTCCTAGGATAAACCTTATATTTTAAATTTTAAAAATATGTTTCTTGATTTATAAATTTTAATAATTTTTTCATATGATTATATGATTTTCCACTATTATTATTTTTTCTCAAAATATGATTTGTAAATTTTGTCAATGTATTGAACCTGATGAAAATTTAAAATTCTAAATGATATGTTCAATAAAATTAATATCCTCATATGAAACCAAATTATATGGGACTATGAATAAAAAATATTATTACAATGATTGTAAATATTTCTTAAGTTTTGCATCATGATGATTGTCCAAACGAGAGTAAGGGAAATTGATTTTCTATCTCCTTCAAGAGAACACGTATATCTTCATTCAGTGGTTCTATTAATCCACTTGTCATGGAGAAAAGGTTAATTACCAAAAAAATATTTTCCATTCTCTTGTGTTTGGAAAATAAAAATTTTACTTATTTTTATATCATTTGAACGAGGAAGAAATCCAATGGAGTAATCTTATCAAGAATATGAGGAAACATGGAAAAATTTACTCTATGTATTGAGATGAGAGTAAAAGATAATTGTTCAATAATTAGTTTATGAACATTTTTCATACGAAAATAGTGACGTATTAACACATCCTAATGTAGAAGGATGTTGAATATGATGGTACCTATAGGAAAAATTATACAATTTTGGTGAGGTAGACATACAGTATTATCATATAACATGATTATAAGGTTTCCTGATTCATCAGTGGATTAAAATAACATCTTCATTGTTGTAACATCCCCATCATGGGAGCCACTAACCAGTGCCCCAAGCCAGGTGGTTATGTAACGACCCCGACTTTTTGAATAGTATATTAATGTACTCTTAATGATTTAATAGATATATTAATGGTTAATGCAGAAAGAGGAGTCGATGGCTTCATCCAGTTGACTTGAACCATATGAATCCCACTTATCAGAACATGCGAAGGAGGTGGTATCTTTGGGCTTCACTTTGGACCAAGCCTAAGACGAACTCCAGCGTGTCAAGCTTGAATGGAAACGCATGCGGGAGAAGTTCAAGTTAGTAGAGATTACTACTAGGGAAATTTTATCTGTGCCTACCTCATATTCTCTCACTATAGCACACCTTACACTTAGGTCATATGCTAGTGTTATAAGAGGCTATGTAATGAGACCGTAGCTACTCTGTGTAATACTTTGGGATAATTAAATTGTGATTTCTTCTTATGATGAAGTTTGTGAATTTTCAAATGTACAGATAAATATAGTTTTCATATTTTTTATGAATTCTAGAAAACGGATATTTGAAAATATTTATTTAAACCTTAAATAGTTAATTATGTGTAATTATTTTCAAAAAATGGTCTTCTATAATTATGTTCAGTACAAAATTTAGAGTCTAATAAGATCAACATAATTTTTGATGAATAGTAAATTATGAATAGTAATTTTATGCTTAGGATTAGTAATGTGACCAAATGGATTAGTAATATCACTTAAATAAAGTATTAATATAATATAGGCACCTTGATTAAGTAATGTGATTCAATAAAATAGGTAAATAATGGTTTAATAAATTATTAGTTAAGTATTAGTTTTTTTGTGTGAATAGTGTTTTTATTTAAAATTTAAATTAAAATTATTTAGAAAATTATTTTTATAAAATGGAGTTCATTTTTGAATTCAGAGCATCGATATTATGTAAAGTTCAATTTGGGGAATTTTTCTGAAAAAAATGAATTTTTAGTGAATAGTGAAAATACAGTTTTAGGGTTTCGGTATGTTTAATGACATCATAACAGCATCATGATGATTTCATGAGATATTTTAAGGGATGGTCGACTTTTGAATAGTAATATCAGGTATGAGGTGTCCCAAGTGGCCAAAACCATGAGGAAATACCGCTTGTTTTTCCAATACCACCAATGAGGTGTCCCTTGGCCATTAATACCTTGTCCCCTCACTTTCCCTATAAATAGCAAGACATTATCTTATCCTTTCCATTCAAAAATCCTCCTCAACAAAGTTATGGTCTCATTACCTCCCAAGGAGTCCTCCCATGGTGACCTCTAGCCCTCAAGTTCCCAACCTTTGAGTTTTAAGAGTTACGTTTTAAGGTAAGGGATCCTACCTCTCTCTTTCTTTTCAAGTACTCTCGTTTATGTAATTTAATTTATGATCCATGTTCTTATGTTGGAGAACGTTATTTTATATTCATCCTACTTTCCTTTTCATGTCCATATGATGAGATACCCCCTCTTTCTCTCATCAATTCATTTTAAGAATGTTTAAGTGGTGCCGTTTGGCTGCCGAATTATTAAGGGATTCTTTCACCCTTTTCATTTTCAAGTTCTATTTTCATGTCAAGTCTTTCAAGTTCCTTTTTATTATGTTGGGGTGTTATATCTATATCTATAATACTGATATTTTATGTTCATATTATGAGATACCCTATTTGATCTCGTCAATTTATTTTTTGAAGTTTTAACTGACGTCATTAGGCTGCCAAATTTTCATAAGAGAAATCTTATTTTTGTCTTCCTTAAATGTTTTTCTTTTCATATGGTATATATTTAAAATTTCATTACCACGTTATTTTATAAATTATATTCTGTCCCTATACTATTTTATGGATCATTTATGAGTGGGTGACCCATGTCCCCTCTCTTTTTAGTATTTTCTAAAACCCTATAACATAGTCGTTATGCTGCAGAATTTTCGTCTCAAAATGCCTCTCTCTTTTTCTCAAATTATTTTATTTTATTAAGTTAATAATAAGATATCTTTCTTATACATGGGTATTCACATGTTATATTTTAAATTCTGGTATTTACATACATGAAACTCATTTTCCTTTTCCGTGGGTACAAAGTAACATAAAGATCATGTCTTTAAAGTAGTTTTTAAAACGTTATGATTGTGAAAGGAAACCCATTTCTTTTATGATATATGGATTATTTATGAAAATTTTAATGATGATATATGTGTATCACTTGATAATAATGTTAAATTTAAGGGTGCTCCCTAATATCACTCCAATGAATTGGTTAAAGACTTAATCTCTAGAGATGACCATTTTTAACAACGCCTTGGTGAATAACCTTGGTAATTTTTAATGACACAATGGAGATGGACATTGGTGAAACAGAAATTATTATCTATGTTAAATGTTGTAGCCACATCTTCAAGTTATGAAATACGTTATTTTTATTATTATATTCCTCATGATTTCTTTCCCATACCTTAAAGTTATTTTTTTCATGACTATATTGATGTATCTCAAGTTTACGTGTTAAATGTTTCCCCTTGCTTCCCTTATCGGGCCTTATGCTCACCCCTTTCTTTTGATGTATGTACCCAGGTTAAGAGATTCAGTAATGAACCTAGTATGAACATAAGGAGAATCCTTTCAAGTGTTTAATAATAATGTTTTATGTTTTCATGTTTTATGTTCCTGGTTTCCAAGACACTAAACCTTAAAGATCCTCGGTTTTGTAAAATGTAATGAAAATTTATGTTATAAAAAGGTGGAATCCCATAGGTTACATGACATAAAGTGCACCTCACTGTATGAAAATAGGTTTCTAAATAGTAGCAAGGGTCTATGTAGTCACGTGGGGAGACTATACTCCCTTTTACCAGGTTAAGACACGGTAGTACAAATATAAATAGTTGAATCCCTATAAAAAAACCAACACAATGCATAAATAATCAATTCCCAAACTGGGTTTAACAAGACCAATGGTTTGTATGTCATCCCATGATATAGTGATAAGTGAACAAAAACAGAAATGAAGACATACATTGGAATCCCCCAAATGGTCTTGGCACTAATTACCAAACCTCAACCAAGGTCATTTAGAATCCCAACTCAATTCCCAACCACTATCCCATTTCCCTTCTCCCGACCATCAACCATAAAATCTTCTAGGGTATCCAATGGTGGACCGAGATGGGTGGGAGTACAACACAATTGGGCACCACAAACAGTGTATACCAAAAATATGCAGCTCAATGATAGTGCATGCAGTCGTAAACAAAAGAAAGTAAAGGAAACATATTAGAAATCCAAGATTAATTATATCCTTTTCATTCAACCTTTTAAATAACCCATACTCATTCCACGATATATTATTTATCATTTCAACAGTTATATGTGTTAAATGGATTGGGAAATATCAACATTCACAACATAAGGGAAATAAACAAGTCCTATCTCACTAGGAATCAGAACACAATAATTTTCATTATCCTCACCTCGAAGACTCATTCTTATTGGATGTAACCATTTGGGGAATAGAACTCTCTCCCCTTCTATAACTCATGGATTTAGTGGCTGGAATTTGGAACCTCAGTCAAAACTCAACCCGTGGGCATAAAACCTCAAGTCAATACCCCACACTACCAATACACGTGCACATGCATAATTATTAAATTCCAAAACAACAACAATGTAACCCAACATAGCCAATATCACTAGAAATAATTCAAAAAATTAAAAATTGGGGAAAATAACATTATGACACAATCCATTAACACATTCCTCCATTTTTAACCACAATATTTCATCACCATTTCCAATTTCTATGTCTATCTCACATATCATATTCAATTATAAATCTAATCCCTTAGCATTTCTCAATAACACAATTTACCTCATTTTAATCCAACCAAACACCCACATAGGTCATCACCCGACCAAGGTGTATTACTAAGATTCCCATTTCACATCTTTGTATCTTAACAAAATATTTACCATGGTCTCTATGTTATCGCACAACAATACTAAATTTACATATCTAAATTCCATGTCATGGGGGTATCGGCACACCACATGGGTATCCCTAACATTGGTCACATCATCCTCAATGCATCCTATGGGGATCATGAGGGATTTATTAGGTTTTCTAGACACCCTATACATAATATCACAATAATGGAATAATGAACTCTTCATAAGAGGGTTAGAATCAAAACATTACAGGCACAAATCTATATAAATATCAAGGGATATAACATGTAGACCACCTACCTCAAATCTATTAATGACTGACATCCTAATCAAGGCCTTAGATCCCAATATAACACACCGTTGAGGCCTCAACCATGATATTAATGAATAAGATTGTGTTGAGGGATTTGGATAGAGACCACAAAATAGACAAGACCTAAAATGGGAAATATAGTAGAGGAGAAGATTAGACTCGCCTGGATATTTAATTTGCTTCCAATGGAACTCCAAATAGTTTTAAATCAAAGTAGATCAATCCATGGGATCTCTTCGTCTCTTTGTTTAGTCACATGGTTTGAGAGGAAGAGTGTGGAAGAAAATCAAGAGTTGATGTTAAAAAACCCATAGTGGAAAAATTGTGATTTTTTAAAATATTATGGGCCTCAGGGTTTACCCGCATTGTTTTCCAAACCATGTGAAAAATGTGTAGATTTTTCTATCCAATATCCCCCTCTTGTATTGTTTCTCTAGGCTGTCCTTAGAGTTTTCAATAACTATGCGTAGACTATGCGGCCTACCGAGAAAATCCATTTTTCTCATTTTTTGTGTCTCGAACCCTCAGAACACCCTCAATCCACTTTAAGTACTTGGGTAAGTAATTAATTAAAAAAATAAAGTTGAAAAATAGAAACTTAAGTAAAACATACATTATGGTGAAATCCATGATCCAAGAACCACCCCACCTTATAATTACTCGTCCTTGAGCCACTCTTCTGATAATCACCGAGAAAACTATGAATAGAGTTTGGGAACTGGGCATGATTATCTTATTATCTCTCTAATGTTTCCTCTTAAACATTTCCACGCTACCACAATACATAGTCCAAAGGCCTAACCTTGCCTCGAAAAAACAATCAATGCGGTCTATAACACGAATGAGATGATCTTTAAACAATGCATCAACATCAAGCTCAACATCATCAACATCTTGAATGTGAGATAGGTCAGGGTGATATTTCTAATGTTATGAAACATGAAACGCATCATGAATTCCACTATACCACTTTAGAAGATCCCATTAGTATTCCACCTACCTGATCCTCTCCATAATCTCAAATGGCCCCAAAAACCTAGGTGCCAACATTGCCAACATCTAAATATGAATGTGACCCAAACATTCAAACACCCAAAGAAACACACTATCACCCACCCAGAACTCCATATGTTGACAATGCAAATCTGTGTAAGACTTCTGCATACACTATTTCATTTTCTTGTGTTTCTGAATCAAACCAGCCTTCTTAGACTTCTCCATGACAAGTCCCAGTCCCAATAACTCAAACTCTCTCACCTCTATCCAAAAATGTGGAGATCTATATGGAATCTCATTGATTACCTCAAAAGGTTCCATCTGAATCATATCCTAAAAAATGTAATTGTATGAAAAATAAACAATGGGAAAGTGTTTCTCCCATGAGCCACCAAAATCCAAAACTCAATCTCTAAACATGTCATCTTACATCAGAATTGTTTTTTCCAATTTCCCATTCGTCAACAAGGGATAAGATGTACTCAACTACAACTGGGTTTCAAGTGCCTTATATAATACCTTCTAGAAGCGTGAAGTGGTACTCGGATCACAGTTTGAAACTATTATTCTTGGAACCCCATGCAACTGTTCTAACTCCGGGATATACAATTGTCCCAACTGGTCAACTGTAAAGGTGTCTTAGATCAGCAAGAAATGAGCCACTTTCATCCACCAGTCCATGACCAAAAAAATTGGATCACTCTTCTAAGGCATCCTCATAAGATCAATCATGAATTCAATCATCAAGTTATTCCATTTATTCTCTGGAATGGGCAATGACTGCAACAATCCACCTCGATACTGGTGCTTAGCCTTCACTAATTGACATGTAAGGCACCATCCCAAAAATCATGCAACTTCTTTATTCATTCTAGGCCACCAAAATAGCATTGGGAGGTCTTGATACATCTTAGTAAAACCCAGACATACTGACCACATTGATGCATGGAACTCGCACATCAAATGTCCACATACTACTTTAGTTACCACAACATAGTCATGAACATGAGATACACCATCAACACCCAAAACCTAGTTAGAAGGTGACTCCCCACCATTAAGATTTTTCATTATATATAAAAACTATAAATCCAACAATTATATCTCCTTAATCTGGCTCAAAAGCATAGATTCAACTACTATGGATGCTAGAGTCATCTGCCCCAGCTCATCCTATACCTCTAGGTTCATCTCAGCAAACAAGGGTATCAATCTAAAATCTAATGATGATTCTTAGGCCACCTGATTCTGATTCTTCCAGCAAGAGAATCAACAACAATATTCCCTTTTCATGGTGTGTAATCTGACTCAAAATCAAAGGATTGTAGGTATTTAACCCACCTTTAGTGTCAAGGATTTAGATCCCACTGAAATAATATATACTTAATAATTTTATGGTCGGTAAACACCATAAAAGGTTCTCCCACCAAGTAATGTCTTCCACACATCAAATTATTAACCACTATAGTTATTTCAAGGTCATGACTTGGGTAATTTCTCTTATGAGGTCTCGACTATCTCGACCCATAGGTAACAACTCGGACATCCTGCTTCAGTACTACACCAAGTCCAATATAAGACACATCACATAACAAGGTATACATCTTACCCAGTTCAGGAAAAACTTGAATTGCTGCAGTATTCAACTACTTCTTCAGATCGTTAAAAGAACCTTCACATGATCCTAACCACTCAAGCATCACTAACTTTTTGGTCATACGAGAGAGTGGTGCTTACAAACAATATAAGTCCGTATTTAACCTCCAATAATAACCATCCAATCCAAGAAAATGCTGACATCCGAAACATTGTTGGCATGTTCCCAAGACACCACATCTTGTACATTCTATCGATCCACCGACACACCTGATTCTGGGATAACGTGTCCCAAAACGTGCACCTCACCGATCCAAAACTTACACTTTGATAGATTGGTTTAATTCCCATGCTCTCTAAGTGTACTCAAGTCGTTGTCAAGATTTTGGGCATGATCATCCCAAGTCCTATAGTACAATAAGTTATCATTAACATAAACAACAACAAATCGGTCCATATATGGGTGAAATATCTGGTTCATCAAATATAGGAACACAGCTAGTGAATTAGTCAACCCAAATGACATTACCCAAAATTCACACAACCCATACCTACTCTGATTTTTTTATATAGTTTGTTAAAATGTCTCACCCTTAAATAATGGTATCCGGATCTCAACTCAGTCTTGGAAAACACTATAGCACCTCTGATCTTCTAAAAAAGATCATCAATTCCTGGAAGAGCGTATTGGTTCGTCACCATCATCTGGTTCGGCCTCCTAAAATTGACACAAAGTCTAAGTGACCCATCATCCTTTTTAGCTAAAACCACTGGTGATCCCCTAGGTGATATACTAGGATGAATAAACCCCTTGTCATTCAATTCCTCCAACCAAACCATGAGTTCTAGTAATTCTTCTGGCGCCATATGATATGGTGGAATGGAAGATAGCTCCACTCCTAGAAACTTCTCAATTGTGAAGTCATCCTCCCTACTAGGTGGTAAACCCGAGGACTCCTCACTAAAAACATCCTGAAACTAATCCACTAATGGTGGTAATATTGTCTACTCCTTCTCCCCTTCATCCAACATAGTAGATGGTTCTTGAATTATGAGATCTCCCAACTACTGGAAATGTGTCTTGACACGTCCCGATCAAGAATCCCACTCACCATAAAGGATATATGTGTCCCCATTAAGAGAAATTAATGTTACCTAATTTTGGTAAAAGTTAATATGGTCTACACACACCACTAAATTGTCCATGGACCTGATCAAGTCAAAAATCAACATCTCTAGGACAAAAATATGCCACCAAAAACGATATCCACCAATCTCTAGGATACAAACCTTACATTTCCTAATTTTTTCAATTTTTAGCCCCAACATCACATCAATTGAAATTACCCTACATACATCATTCATGGTCAAACCCAACACAACTACGAACAGAGCAGAAATAAAAGAATATGTAGCACCTATATCAAATAACGCATTGGAATGTGTACAAGATGGAAGAATCATTCTTTGAACTATGGAGGGTACAACCTCACCTCCCTCAGGAATAGTCTGAACTAAATGGTGTTGACCTTCCCCTCAACCATGGCCTCCAACCTGAGTACCCAATGTTGCACAACGCTGATGGTAAGAATGTTCTCACCCCGGAGTTACACATCCACCACCCCAACTTATATAACTGGTAGATCTCTAATTGCCTTCTTGATATGGGGTAATTGACCCCATATATGCACTCCACATATTATTATGACTCCATTCATTTATCAGCTGTTGCGGGTTCCAACAAAATTTATACACATGGCCTAAACCACCTCATGGTCGACACTGAACAAGTGGTAGGGTACACTAGCCACATATGTGGCCCGACCTACCACACTAATATAAAAAGATCTAGTTTCCACTCTGATATGCATTTATGCTCTTCTTCCTACTCTGCAAACTTCCACTCTATTGATTGTTTTCAAAAAAGGTGATCCAGGCCCTCAGAAACCACACTACAAGTTCACCAATCTTCCCCCACAAGCTCATTACCTGAGGCCCCCTTAAGGATTCCCTCTAAAATTAGAGCATTATCAACCACTTCAGAAAACCTCTAATAATGAAAGATACATACCTGAGGCCTGATCTTGTGTCTCAACTCATCCTAGAAACATCTCACTGTAGCAGCCTCATCTCTGATCAAAGCTTGAACAAAGTGACATAAGTCAGTGAAAAGACTACTGTTGTCCATCACCGTCATTTACCCATGAGTCAAACTAATAAAATATGCCTCATTTTCCTATCTCATGGTATCTACATAGAAGTTATCATAAAAGTTCTCCTATAATATAGTCAATAGAATTCCCTGAACGTATTCTGTTTGGACCATGATGTCCCACCAACGCTTCTCTTGGCCTCTCAACATATAAGCCTATAACATGATTTTCATAACAAAAGAAGTCTCTAGATAATCAGGAATTGTCTATATAGACTCAATGCAAAAATATTCAGCCTCTTTACCACCCTCTCCTATAAAGGTCGGAGGGTGCTGTAGCTAAATCTCTCTTGTTATCTCGAACATACTCGGCACAACCCGCCCTGGGTCTGATTCCATCATTAGTATAAAATGAGAAATGTTTTCACAGAACTACTCTCCTTGATCACTCTAAAAAACTTGGTTCCCCTGCTCCACTACCAAAGGATCATTCTCAGCAATGTCTTTTGGTCTCTCAATTAGCACATGTCTTCACAGAGGAATTTTTCTACAATGACAAACACAACCTTAGAAAAAAAGCATTAAAGATACCACAAAAAAGAAGAGATAACATAGGAAGTCTCATCACTAGCCATAGTAAACCATTTTTCAAATACCATTCCAACACACCCATCACATCTAGGACACTACCTTCAGCCATTCCTCATTGAACCATGCCCAACACGGTTATGTAACTCACATAGTTGCAAGACTTTATTGCTTACACCATTTAAAACCATTCAATATTCCAAGTTACTTTAACAACATCTTAACAGACATTAAATTCTCATTAAAAAATTTCATTGATTATCACCAAACGTTTTTACACCCCTTGTTAACCATTCACATCATCTTATTAAGAATAAATTCATCACTTTTAAAAGAAAAAATGCATCTAAACATTTACATCCTACACACCCATCCTGTGTGTGTGCCTACCATGATGCATTTCATTTATCTATATAGGTGCCTAAAATTATGCATGAATTCTCATCCTCATTCCATTATATCAATGAGTTAAATTTCATTAAATCATCAAATCACACAACAAGTGTAGAACCTGATGGTGAAATATCATAAAATGTAACAACACACAACAAAAAATACAATTCCTTCCAAGGGCTAATTGGTTTTTCCCTCGTACATGTGTTAGATACTCCCTAGAACAAGAGCATTTCCACGGACCAACACTATCCTAACCTCAATCCACTATCCCCAAATAGTAAGAAAGAGAATGGACCTCTTATGATACCACTTTGTAACATCCCTCACCTAGGAGCCACTAACTAATTCCCTGAGCTGGGTGGTTACATGACCCCAAGCATGCCTCCTCGTATTATAGAGGTTGACGACTTGTAGTGAGGGTATAAGTTGTCATGTAGGTATACAATACACCATTTCACTAGATCATGCCACAATAGTAAAAATATAAATAGAAGAAATACTATAAAATAACCAACATAATTCATAAATAAACCATTCACAAACTGGGTACAACACAATAAACAGTAAGTATGTCATGTCATGATACAATTAAAAGTGAAAAAAAATTAATAGAATAAAAACATAGGAATCCCCAAAACTGTCATGGAACTATGTCACAAACCACAACCATGCTCATCCCGAATCCTAACTCAATTCCTAAGCACTGTGCCCTTGCCCTTATTCTGAACTACAACATTAAAATCTTCTCATGTACCCCATGATGGCCTGAGCAGGGTGTGAGTACAACTCAATAGGCCACCAAAAATAGTTTCTACAAAATATCCTTCCCTTAGATAGTTCATGAATTGGTAAACAAAAGCAAGTAATGGAAACATATTTGAATCAAAATATAAATTGTTTTCTATTCAGTTAACCTGTCACATAACCCATACTCATTCCCATATACATTATTTATCAATTCACCCTTTATATTTGTTCAATGGATTAAGAAAGATCATCATTCACAACATGAGGGAATTAATCAAGTCCTATATCACTGAGCATCATACAAAACAATTTTCATTAGCCGTAGCTCGGAGCATCAATCTAAGTTAATGAAACCGTTATGGGAATGGAAATCTCTCCCCTCTCTAACTAGTTCTTTTTGTGGGTGGTGTTTTTAACCTCAGTCAATACTCAACTCGTGGGCATAGAGCCTCATGTTTACAACCCGCATTACCAAGCCATGTGTACATTCTTATTTATTAAATTCGACAACAACCATAATTAAAAATAAAACAACCAATATCACTAGTAAAAATACAACAAAACAACAATGGGGGAAAATAAAATTAATTCCACAATCCATTAACACATTCCTCATTTATAAACAACAAAATTTCATCCCCTTTTCCCATTCCCATGGCTCTCTCACATAGCAAATTAATGTATAATTCTAATCCCTTAGCATTTCTCTTTACCTAATTAAACCACTTTTTAATCCAACCAAACACCCACTTCTTCCATTACCCAAACAAGGTGTATTGATATGATTACCATTTCATATCCATTAATCTTAACAACTTATTAACCATGGGCTCTTTGTTCACCCACAATGGCCTTGCATTTACACAGCTAAATTCTACATCTGGGAATATTGGAACACCCCATGGGTAGCCTAAACATTGGTCACATAATCCTCCATGCATCCCATAGGGATCATGATGGGTTTATTAGTTTATTTAGAAACCCTAAACATCACATCCCAATAATGTCACTAAGAATTATTCACAATCAAAACACTACATGAAAAATTCTATAAAATACTCAAGGGTTATAACATGTAGACCACCTACCTTGAATCCATTAGTGAACACCATACCAATAAAGGAATTACATCCCAAGAAAACAAACATTTGTAGCCCAAAAATAGATATCACTGAAAAATAAAGGTTTGAGTTCTTTTTATGGAGATCGTACCAAAGATAAGAGCTAAAATAGAAAAGAGTGAGGAGGAGAAGATTAGACTCACCCAGATCTTTAATTCTCTTCAAAAGTCACTACATACTGTCATGAATCATTTTATATTGGTCATTGGCAGCTCTATAACCCATTGGTTCTTCACAAGGGCTGAGAGGAAGAGAGTGGATGAAAATCTGGAGTTGGTGTTTAAAATCTCAGAGAGAAAAAATGTAAATTTCTAAAAGATTCTAGGCCACACAGTTTACCAGAATATTTTTCCAAACTATGTGCAAACCGTTCAAAATCCACTATCCAAAATCTCACCTCCTGCATTGTTTCCCTGAGATGTGTACATGGTTAGCACTAACTGTACGCAGACTGAGAGGTCGACCTATAAAATCCGATTTTCACCTTTTTCTTATCCCAAACCCTCAGAAAATCCCCGAGCCTCCATAAGGACTTCTTTAAAAACATAATTAACCAAAATATAGGGATAACACTAAAATGTTAGTATAACATACCTTATGGGAAATCTGGGATCTTACAGTTGTGTATTTCCAATAACATACATTTTTCTCTATGAATGATTCATTTGATGTGTTATCATTATGGAAATAAAGATTAGATTTACCCAAAATTATCATCGTATTTAAATTAAAATAATCAAATATTTAAAAGGAAATTAAAAAACACTAAAGAAAAAAATTTCTATTCATTTATTCTCGATTTGTGTCATGAAATATAGAAGAAATTATATTAAGGGTATTGGTAAATGATTAAATCGTGCAAAGAATGTTCATTAGGAATACAAATGCCAATGTGATTGGGGAAATATATCTAATGATGTAAATCGAGAGAAATCTCTTGATATTATACCACCCTTAATCCACAATTTTAACTAAAATTTGTACGGTAATTATAATAAGCATTGATCAAACCCAATAGTTAATGTTGATATTTGAAGCCAAAACCCACTTAAGATTAGAGTTAGAGGTAAATATCATGTGATCACTATTTATAATATAGGGTTTGATTAAAACATGGTAAGTAGTATAGTATGCATCAAATCTTGATCATCTAATGTCTTTTTGGATTTAGGTTCCACCCACTCTATTATATATGAATTATTCTCTAGGGGTATCAAAATACCAACCCAATGATATGATGTTCAATTAGATGTAAAAACCCATAATGGAATGATTACCTTAATACAATTCAATGATTATTCTTGGACTAATTATTTCATGTATATGATTCTTTTAAATCTCATTATTCTCCCTCTGGAGGAATTTGATATAATATTTTACATGAATTTGATTTCATTATATAAACCCCACATCAATTTCTGATGATGTGAAGTCACGATTTATATTCATGACCAACCAATGATCATAAAAAAGTATGATAACATATATGGAATTATGATCGAAAACACATTCATTTAATAATTCTTTAATCTTTTGTAAAATATGGTATTATCTATGATTTTATGGGAGAAACCAAACATCAATCATATGACTATTTTGTTGGTGGTTTTTGATGTTATTGTTTTACAGTTTCTTAGTCTTCCAAAAAAATAGTTGATATTTTCTCAATTGAACTATTATATGATAAAATAGATATTTTAATGTATTACTATTTAATATCCATGATTGTTTAATGCGAATTGAATATTAAATTCAAAGAGACTCATCAAAATTGATTTATTTATCACATTGTGGCACCATGGGGTGAACCTATTCTTATTTTAAATAACAAATATCGATCAATGTAATTGTAAATTGATTATTGAGTACATAACAACATCATTATCAAGAACAAGAATATTCTACCCCATATTGATAAAATTTTCAACAACTAGGATTAAACATTATTAATGATATTTTCAATTGTGGGCATAGAAATATGGCATACCGAAGAAAACATTCCAAACTTGGCATGGACTCTATGAATATATAATGATGCAATTTGCTAATAAAAATAATCTACTTATCCTCATGGTCTTCATGAAAATGATCTTTAGAGCTGGAATTGATCAGTTTCTTGTTAAATTTATAGACAATAGGATTTTTATTAATATTTAATGTAATTTCAGGATGATCACTTGATGGTTGAACTAATGACATTGAGAAATGATATGTTTTATTAAAAATAAAAAAATGAATTTATGTTATTTATTTCGACAACTTTTAACTATTTTTTTCACTTCAGTTTATTATTTTTTATTAACTTTTTAATTCCAAAATGTTGTTTTTTATTAAATATTTTTTTTTACATTAATTTGTAAAATAATCATTTTAAATATAAATCATATATTTCCGGTATTGTTTTTTTATTTTTAATAACATTCAAATGAAATAATATTTATTATTTTAACATTTATTTTTATTATTTTATTCTTTTAAAATAAGTATTTTATTAATTCATTAATTTAAATAATCAATTCTATATATTTGGTTTTTAAATAAATAAAACATTTTAATTTTTAATCATTTTAGAAATTTAATTATTTTATCTATTTATTTTTATTTGATTCATATTTTTATTATTTAATTAATTTTTCAATTAATTATGTAGTTAATTAATTGGTTGATTATTTGTTCTCATTAGATTTTTTAACTCTTTTTAAATTATTTTTGTTTATTATATTTAATATAATTGAATTCAATCTTTTAAAAAAATCATAATTAATTTTATTAATTAAAATAACTTTTTTTTATTTTTTAATTATTTTTTAAATTCATTGTGTAAATTCAATTGATTGATTGATTATTATTTTTTTATTTTCAATAATTTCATATATTCTTTTGTGTTTGGTGTTTTTTTGCAGATGTCATGGTTCCACCATATCCCGCAACTAATTGTGCCACCATTCAAACACTCTATAGGTGCAACACTCATGGTGACACTATGTCCTCCTCATTGGTGTCTCACAGCAACTGCTTCCATCTTATCATCATGGTGCCACACATATACCTAGCATGCACTAATTCCATCTCACTTCCACCCTTCTCGGTTATACCATTTCATAAACGGTCCAATAGGAAACCCTCCCACCATCATTCCTTCAACACCATCAACACCATTTTCCCCCAAATGGTCGAACACCTCTCCTACTTCTGTCTCATCCACATAACACCACAACAACAACGTTCAACACTCTACAACAAATGCGAAAGATCACACTCAATAATCAACGCAGCACAAAACAACAAATCACAACATTAGTAGTAAAATTTGGAAAGCTGCTGTGAAAAAAACATGTACTAAACATATCAAAATTCCCTAATTTACTAGATCTAGATTTTCCCATACACGAAGTCTTCGCATCAAGAGCCATACCACCTCCTTCCCTGCTCCACCACATATCTCTTTGTGTTTTCTTTTCCTATTTTATTACTTCATTTGATTATAACATATTATATAATAAATATATTAATAAATATATATATATCTTACAGTATACAATAATAATAATTGGTATATTAATAATAGTACATATGCTTTTATATATCATTCTAATATATGTATAAATAAGTATATATATTAATTTAAAGTAGTGATATAATATATAGTATATAATAACATCATTTTTTTGACTCACATGATTTTTTTGGTGTTTCATACCGGGGGAGATGTTCTTACATGTGGAGTCAGTTGTGGGATAAAGGAAAAGTTGTTTGCGGGTATAGCATGAGAATATTCGCAGGGTCAT
Source organism: Viscum album (assembly GCA_963277665.1). Classification (NCBI taxonomy): domain Eukaryota; kingdom Viridiplantae; phylum Streptophyta; class Magnoliopsida; order Santalales; family Viscaceae; genus Viscum; species Viscum album. The sequence continues at coordinate 2,025,187,844 of OY728127.1, forward strand.
TAAAGGGGTATTGGTTGAACTTAAAGGGTGTATACTCGAGAGCTGGTGATAAGTGCATTAGAGCACACCACATTGATTTACTGCTTGTCAGTTTGCCTCAAGTTTTAGTTGAGTTTTTTGGAATATGAGAACCCCCAACTCCTCTCACATAAAGGGGGGTGGAATTGTTTCGGTAAGAAGTAGTGACACTCCAGACCACTCTTCATGGCTATTCACACACCATTCCACACCACTTCATAGGTTAGGGGAACTATATATGATTGAAAGACGGGACCCTAATCCTCCATCACCTTCTCCATTCTTCCATCTAGAGATCCCTCGATCCATCGATTCTGGGCGATCAACCATCATTAGATACATCTAATCACCGAAACCGAGGCAGATAGACATCGAGGAAGAAATTATCATCAGAGAAGAAGTTGGATAGTGGGGAAATCTAATGAGATATGTTTCATCATTAATTTTCTGTTTTTATCTGTTTTAGTGTTTCAATGTGTAGATAGACAGATTATGGAACTCAGGATGAAATTAAGTAATCATCCAATGATCCATAATAATTATTTAATTTGACTATTCAGTTCAACATTTATGTTCAGATTCTTTTCTATTTAACATTGAGTATCAATTTACATTAACATATGACCGATGGTTGTGGTAGTGAATCATTTCACCATGGATCATTGAATGAATTAAAAAAAATTGGAAAAGGTCAGTTTATTTATTCTCCAATTTAAACAGATTAATTAAAGGGTCAAGAATAGAATATCAAGGCTCAAGGAAGTTAACTGAGTTATTTAGATCCACTGATTTGGAAAATCAATGGATTAGAACCATTTTTCTATGCACTAAGTAATTGAATTAACACACAAAAAGAAGATAATATCTTTTTAATTAGTTAAAAGAAGCATGAAGTACCAAAATTCATCATTAATATTTGCTCTGTGTTTCAATCAATCCATGCCCCAATTCACCGTCATTTTCACACCCTCTGCCACTGCTTTCTCACTATTTCATTTAGTTTTTGTTTTCGATTTTTTGTTTTGAGGATTTTTAGTTTGTTCTATCATATCATAAGTTCTCCTCTGTGGTTCTACACACCTATTACCACAATACTTATATATTTTAGGGTTTATAAATTTTAAATATGCACATACTCAATGACTGCATAGTCAAATTTTGGCTCATTTTAATGGAATGTTACATGCGACCATGTTTAAAAAAACTAAAAAAATTAAATTAAAACAAAAAAACAAACAGAAAAGATAAAACCAAAAAAATACAATACATTCAAACTGTACAAAAAAATCTCAAGAAAATATTGTTGTTGATATTGTATGTACACAGGTTCTTCTAAGACATAACCCAAAACACCAATTCAAGAAATCAAGATGCATTGTTCTTTACATAGAAACAAAAATATACTTCAAATGGAAAATTTGTAAAATATCACTAGAAATCACAATGTCAATGGGAAACAACACTTAGTTTCATCCCCTGAGAGACCTGAGGCATGGGAGTTTCAAATTACTATTGTGTGAGGAAATCCATCCTGCATCAATTTTCCCCATTGTTTAGGAGCTATGAGATCAAAAAATCTCATCTTTTTCAACTCCCATAATTTAATGGTCTTCTAGCAGAGGACTCTTTAGAGTTTATCATATATTTTTTTGGGTTTTTTCTAGTAGAATCCTCTACGAGTTCTTAGTGAGTAAGATTTAAGGTTGAGGTTATTTCCATTATCTCTAAAAGGGAGGGCTAGGACATGGTTTTAAATTTTTGACAGGGAAGTCTTTGAAATCATGGATGATTTGTGTAATACCTTTGTATATAAATTATATCTCAGGAACTACACCATTGAGGTTAGGCATAAGATAACTAGCTTGTCTCGGATGAGAGAGAACACTTTCATGAAGCATGGGATAGGTTTAGAGTTGTTCTCTGAAAAAAGAGACAACCATCAATTAGATCCCCATATGCTCATAGAGACTTTCTATAATTCCATCACCCCCTATAATCATAACTTAGTTTATGAATCTTGTGTATGTGATTTCTCTAATTCCACTTCTAATGATCTAAAATAACTTTATGATAAGTTTTCTCAAAAATATCAACACAAGTGAACTAGGAAGAGAGTAATACATAGGGATGATACAAATCCTAAAGTTGTTGTTTTTGATGATGGAGTCCATAGGGGGCAGTGTTATCATTGGGGGAAGTTTGGTCACACACAGGTGTATTTTCCAACATTGATCTCCTTGTTTCATGTGATAAGAGTGCCCCGTTTGTTGATTACAGTGCTAAGAAACTTAGATTCCATGATCAACTCTCAAATCCAAACCATAATGAATATCAAGGTCAGACCAATCTATCATGAAGTGAGAATGGAGTCAAAAGGTAGTCCACTACCCAAAACAAGCATCCCACTACCCCAACATTTCACCCACATCCAGAGAAGCATTCTAGAATCAATATGGGGATGAATCTTATAATTCTCATAGGGACTTAAAGGGGATGCTACAACAAGTGTTGAGTGAGATTATCTCATTTTAGAATGACATAGATTCTATGATTCCTAATTTAGAACATCAAATGAGACAAATGTATTTGAATCAAGATGGTAAGGAAAATAGAATGATGCTCAGCTATTCATCTCCCAATCTAAGTGAAACTGATATGGAAGTAACAATCAAGTCAGAGATTAAACGTAAGGAACTATTTAGGAAACCAACTATGAAAGAGGAAAAAAAATGTTTAATCATATATTTAAAATGAAAATATGGTAAATCCCAATTCTATAAATCCAGATAGCGAGTTTGAAACTGAACATATTGTGAAAAACACACTGCAGAAAGCTATGGAACTAAAAAAAATGAAGTGGGAATTCATTAAGGAAGAGAAGAAAAAAGTGGGGTCTTAGGATAAGGTGAATAACCTACGTGTTCTATAACATTATGTCCCTCCCATTACCTTCCCGGAATGTGTGAAGCAATGTGATGAACCCGATTACCTAAGAATTTTGAAACTAATTCGAATCTTCACCATAAATATACATTTCTTATAATCCATGGATAAAATCCCTTCATATGTTTCTTTCACAAAAAGGTTTCTAAAGAAAAATAATGATTGTAAGAATTTGGATAAAACTGATCTCAATGTGGAATGTAGTGAAATTATCTAAAATAAGATTCCTCAAAAATTGAAGGACCATGTTGGATTTATCATTCAGTGCCAAATATGAGGAATTGGAAGCTGAATTTTCTTTGTGACCTATGAGAGAGTATCAATCATATTCTGTTCTCATTGTTTAAAAATCTTGGTCTTCAAGATATCCAACCAACTTCTATTTGTCTTCAGATTGCTGATAGGTCACTCACACACCCTTATGGGAGATTGGATGACCTATTAGTAAATGTAGGAAAACTCACACAACCCACTAATTTCAGGATACTTGATATAGAATGTAATGAAAATATCTCAATCATCATTGGCAATCCCTTACTTGCAATAAGAGGTTCCATCATTAATGTATCCAAATTTAAACTCACCCTCCAAGTTTTAGATGATATGGAGGAAATATTGGCTTTTGAAAGTCTCCAACATGAGGTTAGTTGTGATGCGATATTTTTTTATGCGAATCAATGTTAGAAAATTATGTTAGATCTATGTATGGGACATTTTTACTTGACTTCATAGAGAAAATAATTCCCCAACCCATTGAAAACTTTTCCTTTGGTGCTTCTCTTTACCCACACCCTCCTATTGATGACAAAATTCATTCTTTGGAACCCATTCTGGAGAGTGAGTCAATAATTTTTTCTGAACTTTCTCAACCTGTCTATGAATTTCTCCCTTGTGGAGTTGACTATCCAAGAGTTCATAATGATGGATAAAGATTTGGGTTGAGTCCTGCTATGAAACTTAATTATTTCTATTATGAATGACTACATTTCCTTGATATCTTCTTACTAGCACAGTTTGATGTTGTGAGTGGTGATTTCAAACCAAAACGTGAATGATTCGCATCATTTGAGTCATATGTGGACATTGAGAACAATTTGTTAGAAGATTGTTTTGAAAACGTCTTCGGGGATATTTCTGAGCTGTCAGAGTTTAGAGTAGTTTTGGGACTTTCTCAGGGTTTTTTTTTATGGTTCCACTTATATTTATGGTTATGATAAAAACTATATGTCTGGTGGATGTTGTGGAATTATTCCTAAGCAGATCAGTGATTTCATCTAAAACTATTAAAATTTTTAAGAGATAAAGAACTGATTTTTGGAGACCTAACTAATCTAGACAGCATGATCCCTCTTAGTGAGCTAGACAAATTAAAGAGAATTATGATCTATATTGAATTTGAAAATGACTTGATTAGTCCATCTCTTGTTTCAATAGTCAATTTTGAAGTCCACAACCTTGAAAACTCTTTCCCATTGAATGATCATGGTTAGGAATATTTAGTGGAATAGTGTTTGGCGGGGTACCTTAAACCTTGTGCTGCATGGGAGGAAGCTGACCATTTTCTTTGTTTTTTGCTTTAATTTTTAGATGGAATAAATGATCCTTTCTTACTTTTTTATCTCTTGTGTTGGGGAACAATAATAACTTCAATTCCTTGTCATATGGTGCAATTGGACTAGTGGTTTTGGTTGTCTAAGATAATCATGTTTTATGGGTAGCCTCATTTTGAACATTCATGGTAGAAGGAGGCTGTTGTTGGAGAACACTAGATAACACTATTAAATACATTATATGGGTTACATTTTAATTCAATTTTAAATTATTAAATACTAATAAAAATTGTTTCATGATTTAGGTTCCAATATGGAGTAGCCAAGGGTTAATCCACAAAACAATAAATGGGAGGCAGTTGTAAATTTTAGAAGCTGCACTTTTAGGGGAGTATTGTTTTATGCTGCAATATTTTTATCTTCAAATTTTTATTGAATGATGTTGTGTTTTATGTGTGGGTAAACCACCTGATTTTATGGGAAAAGTGAAAATGTTCTCTTGCATGGATGTTTAGATGCAAGTATCTAGAGAATTTAAATTTTTATTTAGATGATTTGTGGAACATGCTTTCACCCACTTCATTCTATTTCATTATGTTACTATTGCACATCATTGTTAATCATGCTACTATTTGAAGTAGATTGATAAAATCAATTGATTACTATTTAAAAATTCAAAGCATGAACGTTTTTGGAATATAATTATGCTTGTTGTTGGTGATGGTTAGTGAGGTTGGGTTCTTATGTTTTTATTCGTTTCTCTTTTCTTTTAATTTTCTTATTTTTGTTGAAATATTCTTTTTGCACCGTCTTTCTACCCCTCAATATTCATTTATGTGCTTCCATGTCAATAAATATTGAACTAAAATAACTTAAATCTTATAATTCAACATTGGAGACAATGTTGGGTTTTATGTGTGGGGGAGGGGTCATTCTTGTGTCATTTCAAATTCCCCTTTCTTGAACATTTGGTTTGTGTTTGTTTTAAAAACAATAATCAATTTTTTTCAAAAATTATTCAAATTCTTTCAAAAAATTGAAATTATTTCATCACTTTATGGTAATTAGAGTTTCTCTAGTACTTAAATTCTTTCCTATTAACTGGATAACTAATTATTGGATGTTGAGAGTGACACTTAGTCAGAAATTTTTATGTTTTAGTGATTGTTAGGTGGAATTTTTTATAGTTTTATGGATCATTCTATTTAGGAACTGAGTATGGGAGTGTGACATGATAGGTTTTGTGGAATAAAGATCATGAATTAGAGTAACTAGTAGTTCTCAATATAACCCCTGGGACTCACACTTTTTAAAAATTAATATTATTCAATCAATTTAGGAATTCAAATCAAATGATTATTAGTTATGTACTTTGTAACTAGAGTAAAATTGTAAAATGGTATCCCAGAGTGAGTATCTCAGACAAGGTGCATTGGGTGAATTTCTGTGAATAAATAAATCTATTTTGAATATAAATAAGTGATATGTACAGTGCTTTTCACATGGATTATTACTGGGAAAAATGGGAATAAGGTTCCCTTGTCAAAAATGAACTCAATAAGGTGAGGGGAATTTTGAACCTAGATAAAGAATAGAGAAATTGACATGGTTAAAATTAATTTGAGTTGATTCAATAAATTGATCCCAATAATGGGCTTTAATTTTTGAAACCTAAGATAAAGTGAGAATGGAAGGTGCCCTTGGTTATGTTTTGAGTTCCTCTTAATCTACCCTACCAACATCCCATTAATTAAATATTGAATTAGAAAGTGAAGTAGGATAGTTAATGAGTACAGATAGGAGGCATGACATACTTGACAGTGTAGGAATTTGTGAGGTTTTTGAAATCCTTTGAGTTTTTAATGCTAGGTAAGACATCATATTTGAACACCTTGGAAAAGACCGACCAACTATTTTGTCTTCTTCCATTGGTAATAAATGTTTAATCATGAACTTTTGAATTGAAATTAAAAAAACATGGGTATTTTTTTAAATTCAATGTAATTCATTTTTTTAGTACAAACAATGTTTTATGTGTTGGGGGATTTTATGTTGCCCTGTTTTAACTCTTTTTTACACATTCATTTAAGATTTTTATTAAATATTTAATTCGAAATATTTTTTTATTAAATAATTTGTTTGTTGTGTTTTTCTATATATTAATTTTAAAATAATTGTTTTTTATGTAAATTATTTATTTTGGGGCATTATTTTGTTATTTTGAATATCATTAAAATTAAATAATCCTTTTTATTTTAAATTTCAATTTTATTCTTTCATTATTTTTGAGAAAATTATTTAATTTATTCTTTATTTTAATTTATCAATTATTTATATGTAAATTTAAAACAATTTTTTTATTTTTTAATTATTTTAGTAATTTAATTAGTTTAACAAGTTAATTTTATTTGATTCATATTTTTATTCTCTAATTAATTCTTTAATTAATTATTTACCTAATTAATTGGTTGATTATTTTGTGGCATTAAATGTTTTAATTCATTTGAAATTAATTTTTTTATATTATATAATATAAATAAAATCATTCTTTTAAATAATGAATAATAAATTTTATTATTAAACTTAATATTGTATTATTTTTATTTTTTCTAGATTTTTAATTGTTTTTGTTAATTAAATTGATTTATTTTTTAATTTTGTAGTTTTATTAATTCCTTTTAATTTTTGGTGTTTGGTGTTTGTTTTGTAGATGTCATGGTGCCACAATATCCCCCACCGGACTACGCCACCATTCCATCACTCAAGTGACGACTTGCTCGCTGTGCCATCGTGTCCACCTCATTTCTATTTCACAACCAGAACTTCCATCATATATTCACGGTGCGACACTCATACCCATGATACGCCAATTCCATCTCACTTCCACCCTTCATGGTGGTACCATTTTACAAATAGTGCCACAACAAACCCACCCACACCCTCAGTATTGTTTTTCCCCAAACGGTGTCACAGATCCTATTCCCCCATCTCATCCACGCAGAAAAACTACAGCAATGTTTAGCACTGAACAATCAATGCTGCAGATCACACTCAAAAATAAATGCAACATAAAACAATAAAGCACAACAACAGAAGAAAAAAACAAAAAGAAACATCAATAAAAAACACAAACTAAAATATCAAAATTAACTAATTTACCATATCTGTATTGTCTCCTACTTGAAGTCATCACATCATTATCTCACTCACCTCCTACCTTTCTTCACCACTTATCTGTTCATGTTTCCTTTTTTTAGTTTCTTTACTATATCCCATTATAACATATTATGTAATAAATATATTATAATATTTATATATATCTTATTTTATATAATAATAATAATTGGTCTATTAATAATAGTATAAATTCTTTTATATATCATGATAATATATATATATATATAAGTATTATTATTAATTTTATGTTGTGATATATTATGTAGTATATAATAGTTTCATATTTTCAAACTCACGTGATTTTTTTTGGTGTTCCATATAGGGGGAGTTGTTTTTACAGGTTGAGTTTGTTGTGGGCTAATGGAAAAATAGTTTGTGGGAATAGCACGAGAATATTCGTGGGGTTTTTGATGGGGGTTGTCTGCACATACAGGGAGTTCACGCGAGAGCTTGTGATGAGTGCATTGGAGTGTGCCATGTGGATTTTCTACTTGTCATCTTGCCTTTATTTTCAGTCGAGTTTTTTTGGAATAAGAGAAACCCCAACTCCTCATGCATAAATTGGGGTACATCATTCCAGTAATAAGGAGAGACACTCCAGACCACTCTCCATGACCATTCACAAACCATTACATGCCCCTTCCCAAGACATTAGAACCCTATTCAATGGAGAGAAGAGACCTTGATTCTCCATCACCTACTCCATTCATTAATATAGAGATCCCTTTATCCATCGATTTTGGGCGATCAACCATCATCAAATCCATCTCATCATCGAAACCAAGGTAGACATGCTTCGAGATGGAAATTAGAATCGGAGCTGAAGCTGGAGAGAGGGTAAATCTCATGAGAGATATTTCATCATTAATTTTCTCTTTCTATCTGTTTTAGTGTTTCAATGTCTAGTTAAAGAGATTAAAGAACTCAGGATTCAATGAAGTGATCATCCATTAATCCATTATTCTTAGTTAATATGACTATTAAATGAAGTATTTATTTTTATTTTTCTTTTATATTTACCCTTTACTTTCAATTTAAATTTACATATGACCGATGTGTGGGGTAGTGAATCATTTCACCGAGGATCTTTGACTGAAGTGTCAAAAATTGGAAATGTTCAATGCAACATTAATCTAATTTAAACTGGTTAATCCAAGGGTTATGATCAAAAGATTGGGGATCAAGGAAGATAATTCTGCTATGTTGATCCACTACTTTGTAAAATCAGTGGAATAGAATCACTTTTCTATGCACCAAGTAATTGTATCAAACAAAGCAGATGCGGAGAATATCATTTTAATCAGTTCAAAGCTACCTGAGGACCATAAATTCAAAATTAATATTAGATATGTGTTCAAATCAAGCCCCTCACCATTTCACCTTCCTTTTCACACCATTCTCCACAGCATTATGCCTTTTTAATTTAGGCTTTATTTTTTTTTATTTTTTTGTTGGTTTCTTATGTTTGGTCCAACATAACATGTCCTTATTTGAGGTTTGACACCCTTCTTTCCACAATACTAGTTGTTTGTAGGGTTTATAAATGTTAAATTTTTTCATACTCAATGACTTTGCAGTCAGTTATATATGGTTTCATTTATAGTACATTTATTCTTATTAAAGGTTATATTGATGGATCCATCAACAGAGGAAGCTATTGAATGTTTTCCTAGACCAACCGATGTGATTGAGATAAGACGGTTTTAGGGTTTGAAGTGATAATATCATCTCATTATGGAAAAATTTCATCAGTATGAAATCATTTCTTTCAATTTACTTTAAAGGGATCCAACCTTCTCTAGAATGATGAATGTGTGGAAAATTTCAAGGCACATAAGACAAGATTATTCAGAAAACCTATGATAAAATTACTATACTGTGAAGAAGGTGTAATATGTAGTGATGCAATAATGAAGTGACCATGATGTCTTCTCTACAGAATAAATTTATTTATAGTTCATCCCCATGATAATTTAATTTTAATGTGAAAAATTAACCGACTTATTATTTGGAGTTATTATAGTAATTTATTAATTGATGATGTAGAGACATTATCTTTTTATAGAAATATGTAATATATATATATATATATAATAAATGTTAGAAGTATATATTAACTCAAAAATACATTAATATATTCAAGATAAGGTGGTTAGATATTACTAATGAATATAAATTCTAAATACTTTAAAATCCTATGAATTAAAATAAGGCACTTGATTCGTTAATTTGAAATGTTCATATTATCTTATCTATAATGAGGGAAAATTGCCAAATATTTATGTATTTAAAATTAATTGACCTTTAATCCATCCTAGATGTGGGAAAATAATATCATTATCTAATTATTGTTCAACCATATATACATGTGATGATTATAGTGGCAATGAAGGGGGATGTTGAGCTACCGAATAAGTTGAGAAATGTTCCTATATTTAATTTCAATTTTTATTCAATTATATGGACAAGAAATGGTTTTTTATTCTATCCATGCAATATTTTACAGAGATATTAGAAGAGTCATAAAACAATTAATTATGAATTCGTCTGGAAAGTAAAAACATTGTATAGATATTTTAATATGTAATTCTATAAGGATATAATGAAGAGAGATATTATAATATAGAATATTTTTGTGAGGATTAAAAATCAATCTTAGTCTATTAATCAGGATGATATTTCAAATAATCAATGTTCGAAACACAATATTGTACATTTTTTCATGCGAACATATACTGTCATTTAGTGGTTCTTCTTACCCACTAGTGGCTAAGCTAAGGGACATTACCATTGAGAATATATCTTTTTCTCTCTAGTAAATAGAGCTATAGAATGTTTTCCCATCCATTTATCATCATGAAGGAAATTCAAATAAATTTTTGAATCTTATTTAGTCAATGAGGAAACTGGAAAATATGTAATCCATGGAATGGGATGACATTAATAAGATATTATTCAATAGGCAATTTTTATATATTATATTTACACAAATGGAGAATGTATACTTTTAGATTATGTATATGTATTATATATCTATTTATACTTATGAAAAAATATACAATACATTCAAGGTATGATTCCAGTTTAATAATCATCCATAAAAGAAGTATTATTTGATTTGTAATGGAATTAATCCAATTATCTGGAAGATGTTAACAATTAGAGACTTTATCATCTATTAGTTAATAATAATATGTATGGTAGATTTTATAATTAATGTTTGATATTACAATTATTTGAATGGTTTTGAGAGAGAGGAAAAAGGAATATTGTGTCTCATGAAAACTCTATTAAATAATATCTTGTAATGAAATTCCAATAACATGTATATTGTCACAAAATAATTATTGTTTCCATCAAAACCGGTTACCAAACCTGCCCATAGAAAATCCTGAAGGGAATTCCTGATCCCCATGGGCTAGAACAAGTTTCTAATTATCACATAATAATATTTTGGAACAATTTACATGAGTTTACAAATATAAAATCACTAATGAATCCAATAAAACAAATATGGATTTTCCAATAAAATCATCTTTTAAAAAATTTCTGAATGGAATTACATAACTGAAAACAATTCCCAAAGACTAAAACAAATTAATATACCCAAAATGGACATCCCAAGAACCTCATCTTGGCAATAGGAAATTCCCTCAAGCCGTTTCCACAACACGGCATCACGAAATACCGCTTAAAACCCGAACCAGTGGCACAAAAAAGTTATACCCAAACCTATGACAAAAATAACCAAGTCATCTTACACACAATGGTTTAAGTAGGGTGTCATCCAAATTTTTGTAGCATTCCACCACTAAAGGATTAAAAGTGATAAAAATTCATGGACGAAAATACTACATGTTTTGATAAACATGAGCGCTATTAAGAATTTAAAAAAATGCAACATTAAACAAAAACAAATTTCAAGGGGGCTACTTTAAATAATCAAAACATGTAAAATAGAATGACAACGGTTCTTAATTTTCCATCCAAACATACCGTATGTTCATGACAATCAATAAATATATAATGAGCATAAGCAATGGGAAAATAATCCCAATAAACTGGCTCGATGAGGGTCCCAAGTACCTCGTATCTTGGTGAAAGTAACCATCAAAATATCTGTTCTCGTGAAAATAAGCCCCTATTAGGGATCATACCCATAAACGAGTGGTCCCCCATCATCATAATCATCATCAAAATCATCATAGTTTAGATAGTGTAGTCATTATCAATCTTGATACATGAAACTGGGGCCAAGCCTTTGGGATCAATGACATACTAGTACACGTCCACCCACCTAGATACACAGGTTTTCCCTCTTGTGCTAAAATATTTTACACAAGGAATGAAATATAATTTTTACAATAAAATAACTCTTCCACACTATATATAAACCAATAATAACACACACATGTCACATAATAATCCTTTTACAAAAAAAATTGAATTTTCACATCTGACTCACACAAAACAGACCACAGATGAGTTTCATATCATTCTAGCAATTTGATAAAGAATTTCTGCAATTTATGAAACATTCAAAAAATGTTTGACATCTTAAATCACACCATACCTTTCAAAACCCCATTTTATGTGAACGTGATCTCCAAAATAGCCTGCAACATGTTTCATTTCTCTTTCACTATTCAATAAATCCTTTAATAAATTTTATAAACATTTTTAATATGGAAAAAAACACATAACTTCCCTTTCAAAACAAAGTGGTCCATTTTAAAAACATAAACCAACCCAAATAGTACATAAACTTTGTTTTCAATATTTTAGTAACTCAATAATCCATTTACAATTTTCATAATACAATTTTAAAAAGTACAACAAGGTTTTTCACAAAAAACCATTCAAATACCTTATTTTAAACCCAATTGCTGACCAAGACCCCACCAAATCATAATTGGTAATCCAAAAAAAACATTTAATAAACCAATTTAATTTGTTATTAAATAATCCCAAATATTAAAACAAGAGTTATAAATGTGAAAACCCCAATTTAAAAAAAAAATAAACAATAAAATTAAACACTTAACAATATCCCTCAAAAACCATTTTTACACCACACAAAACATTTGGGGAACATGAAAAATAAGTAAATAAATCACCCTAACTCATCATAAAATTCATACACATGGAATAATATACCATTTTTTTCCAACAAATCCAAACCGTTATGAGAAACTTTGACCGAACCACAACCGCACCACAAGGGGGTGAAACGCAACCTAAAACCTCATGATTAGACCAATTAACTCAAAGAAAAACTGTCACGACCCGTCCTCGGGGCCCGTGTCATGACTACCCCAAGCCCACATTCCATAGGCCAGGGGCTGGCGACTAGCACCAAGGCATAAATACCAATAAAAGGGAAGGCATTTCCTTTGTAATGTAAACCACAAACCCCACAGAGCAAGCAAGAAGAAGTAAACACTGGTACAACAGTAAGTGCGGAAAAGTAAGTGGGCTAGAATACAAACCCAAATTGAAAGTAAAGTACAACTCAAAAGGGGAAATCATCAACTGAAAAGTAAAGCCGCAACGTCGAGCCGTACACTGGAAGTCCCACCTGAAGGGTGAGTACAGATAGCGTCCACAGCTCCTCGGGTCCAGCCGTCTGCTCCGAGTACGTCTCGCCCAGTGGTCCACCTCCAGGTACCATCCTGCTCCGCAAGCCTCCACCCCGATCAGCGCTGTCCGTCATCTGCAACCAACACAACGTAGTGCGGGCATAGCCCGTGCAGGGGTGAGTATAAGCTACTCAGTAGGGACCCCAAGACCTCTGAAGGTCTCCCAAAATCCTCAAAGGATAAACCACAGAATAAATATACCATCACGAAGTAACATCCGATACTGCTTAGGTATATGCCCATACATATACCTAAGTCATGAATTCTAGTACGCTCCAACATCCGAGATCAAGTACAACCCAGTCCACACAGGAAAACAAAACGTAAATCCACACAGGATAGCACAACACAATCCTCATAGGAAAGTAGAACATAAATCCACACAGGATGGCACAACACAATCAACATTGGAATGCAAAACAGGATTCAGCTCACACAGGTATACTTCTTCGTAAGACGATAGAGATGATCAGATGTAGCCACTGATTCATCTAAGCCGTCGGACCCACAAAGGATCGATCATGATGTTGAAACCACATCTATTGGGAAACTCCTTCTATAACAAGTAAAGTGGGTAATCCGCTACAACCAAGCGCTTCTCTCTAACCTTAGACTGTTGTAGTACTCTTCCTATCGAGTACTGTGGGCCTGCTGCTACAACCAAGCGCTTCCCACCATGGGTCTACCGCTACAACCAAGCGCTCCCCCTCAATGTCTCTAGAGGTACTCCTTCTGTTGAGTACCACATGTCTGCTGCTACAACCAAGTGCTCATCTTCCGTGGGTCTGCTGCTACAACCAAGCTCTCCCTCGTGCTGCTACAACCAAGCACTCCTCTGACGTGGGTCTGCTGCTGCAACCAAGCGCTCCCCTGTGCTGCAACAACCAAGCGCTCCTCTACCGTGGGTCTGCCGCTACAACCAAGAGCTCCCCCTCATAGCCTCCAGAGGTACTCCTTCTGTTGAGTACTGTGGGTTTTCCACTACAACCAAGCACTCCTACACTGTGGGTCTGCTGCTACAACCAAGCGCTTCCCATTGGGCTATACGTTAACACACAGAGTCGTTGGATCAGCAGTCATCAAGTCTCAACCGGATCTAGGGTTTCCGCATACAACATGCTCGTTCCGGGAGGGTCCACTCCACGAGCCAAGAGGTCGATGCCTCAACTTACATGTATTCCAGAGTTGATGTATCCCAAAAAGTACCGTAGTGGTCACTACCGAACCCACGGAGGATTCCTGAATTTCCCTCATTGTCATCGCAGACGCAGCCAGCTCTAGGGTTCCCGCACACAGCAAGCTCGTTCGGGAGGGTCCGCTCCACGATCCAAGAGGCTGATACATCAAATGACACATAGTCCAGAGTTTATGTATCAAAAAGTTCCGTATCGTCAACATGAACTCAACATCGCAGACGACGCGTCAATCAGACGTCTGGTCTGAGAGTTATTGGCTTTTTTGTCCCAGGGGCCCGGTTGGTTTTTAAGGCAAAACCAACCCGACCATACTCCACCTGTTTCCAAAAATCGGGCAGAGTATGCCAAAAGATCCGTCTCACTTAGAGGAGTCCATCAAAGTCGATGGTACGTCATTCGGACGTCCATAGCTCAAGATATGAGCGTTTCCGCTCCAAGGGCCCGGTTGGTTTCGGGTACGAACCAACCTGGCCAACCCTAATGTACTCCAAAACCTTGAGTGCGATATACCGAACCGACCGTCTCGATCCAAGGATCGCATCGCCGCTGACGGCACGTCGATCAGAGACCAGTATCTTAAGATACAGGCAAAATACCGTAAAGGTCCGGAAACGGGGGGGTCTGGGCCCGGACCGACCCAGCCCAGCCCCCCCTAGGTCGGGCCGTGTTTTTTTGGCCCTCACCCTCCGCGTTAGGTGATATCAAGCGGGAATAATAATCAACACATGAAAAAAAAACAAGGCACAATTTTAATGAATTAAAATTGAACTTTGACCCAGGTTCTTTGTTTTAGAAGAAAAAACCATGGGAATAAATATTATTCTCAAAGAAAACCCCTACCTCGTAGCTGTCGTCGGACGAGAGTTCTTCGCGGAATTGACCGTCTCGGAAGAATAGAATCGTCGTGTCGTGGAAGGGTGTCGCGTCGTCGATCTCCGAGGGTTAAAGAAAACACATAGATTTAACTTCACGAATTAAATCCATGTTAAGGATCAAAATCCACAAAGGAAATTTAAAAGATCCGAAATCTCCTACCTCAAGCATTTGATGATCTGAGATTGTTGCGAGGAAGAATGTCACGGAAGAAGCGTCGTGGAAGGAGAATCGTCGGCGTCACGGAACACGGCGTCACGTCATCGATCTCCGAGGGTTCGGCGTTCTTCGCGTTCTTCGCGTTTTTCGTGTTCTTCGCGAAGGTGGATGAAGGTACAGATTCCCAAATCCTCTCAACAATCAACCCATCAACAAAAAAAAAAGAAAAGGTGTTGGTCTTATTTTATTATTATGCCAACAGTTTGAAAACAGGTTAAGAAACGAACCATTAATTCAGTGAATTAATGGTAATGACTTAACCATCCATTTAATAGGAGCATTTAAGTGTTTTAGAAAATTCCCCAGTTGACTTTCATTAATGAGGAGTTTTCGCGGGTGCATTACTTAGAGGAAAAGAAACGGTGGGGCTTGTGAGGGCCCCACCTCAAAAATATCCTACCAAGAGGGTAGGATATTTTGGATTGCACCCTATCTACTTCAACTTAGATCAAGTGGCTTTAAGTGGCTTTTAAGTGGCTTTAAGTGAAATAAAAAATAAAGTTGTCGCACCACTTTATTTTATTTCTTAACATAACCCCAAAAATTTAAAAACCACACCCAAGAAAATGCAACTTCGGAAGAGGCATTTCTAAGAAAATACCGGCGCTGCGATTCCATCGGTGCCCTTGGAATTCGATTTCGAGCACCGATTCAAAAGTTAGAAAAACCCGCTCATTCGTTCACTGAACGTACCCAAGCCAAAACTTCGGAAAATGATTCCGAGTACACCGGGCCTCAGAATCACGTTCCATCAGAAACTGCGTTCTTGTAAAATTCCAAATAAAATTAAGAAAAAAAATTTACTTGAAATTTACGGGTTTTAAATCACTCCCACCTCAGGGCTTTACGTCCCCGTAAAGATACATCATAAACTAGGGAAACAAATGTGGTTACTGAGCACGCATCTGATCCTCCCGATCCCAAGTGCTCTCCTGGAGGTTCTCGTGCTTCCATCTGATGCGCACTAGAGGAATCGACCATCCACGTAGGACCCACTCCTGTCGATCCTCGATCTCCACTGGGACCTCCGCAAAAGTCACCCCATCATCAACGTCTAGCTCCCCATGGTCAATGATGTGCGTCGGGTCGTGCATGTATCTCCTCAACTGAGATACGTGGAAGACGTCATGCACCCGGTGCAACTGAGGTGGGTGGGTCAAGCGGTAAACCACCTCACCTACCTTGCTGAGGACCTAGAAAGGTCCGTTGAACCTCGGAGATAACTGGTCGCCTCGGCCACATCTCTATAACTCACGTTGCGGTGAGACCCGTAGGGAAACGTGGTCACTAACATCAAACTCTAGAGGTCTTCGCCTCCTATCAGCACAAGACTTCTGTCGGCTCTGAGCTGTCCTCATCCGCTCTTGGATGACATGGACCTTTCTGGTCCTACAAGAGCTGCTGAGATTTCTTCTTTGCCGAGAAGAGAAATACATTCTCATCCCCTGGATGAACCACATTCTTCACCTAATACAGTCAATACTGTCATGGATGATACTAACCCATACCAAGGATGATGTCGTATGGCCTCAACGCTACTACCAAGAGATCCAACCGTTACTCTCACCTCCAAGGTTTGAGTCACACTGTTGGCATCAGTGTGTGGTCACTAGGTCTCCTCCAGTAGGTATCTCAATGTGAGGGTCAAGTCAACAATTTTTAAACTGGAACCTCTCAGTAATGACATAAAGAGAGGACAGGAAGGTAAATGCCAAAAGAAAGGTGTCTTTTTATTACTGCAGCTCAAAGTACAAAGACACAAAGCAACAACAAACAGACATCAACAGATCTGGAAGCAACATGAACAAAATTTTCCAGGTTTGGAGCTAGTCCCGCTCCTATCCATCTACTCCCGGAGCTCCATGATCGTAGGCCTCAGCTGCCTGCAGCTGAGCTCTCCCACGTCCACCTGTTCCCTGTGGTCGGGGTGGACCTCCTGGTGGTGGTTGTGGCAACACCTCGAAGCGTCGTCCACCTCCAGCAGCTGGGCCAGCTCCCCTACCACGGTCCCCTTCTCCATGCAGTCCGCCTCGATCAAACCTCTACCTCTTCCTGGGAGGTCCTTCGTTTATCATCTGGTCATCCGTAGGGCGGGTCGGACAGTCACGAGCCATGTGACCAACCCCACCGCAGGAGTAACACTGCCCGCACATGGTAAGTCGTTATCCACCCCGGGTGCCTCGCACAAACGATCATGTGTCATGCGGTCGACCACCTGTAGGTCTACTTCTCTTGGACCTCTGCATCATCTGTCTACTGCCTGCTGCAGAAGACTCTGCCGCATGCCGGCTAGTGGTGGGTCCTGCTGCTGGAGACTGCTCACCAAGGAAACTCTCCACTAAGAGGGCTCACTCCATCACCCCTGTCTGTGTCGGAATGCTGTGAGAAACAACTAAAGCTCTGATCTCTTGCCTGATACCCTGCTCGAAGGTTCGGGCCCTGAAGAATGGGTCATGTACCATGTCTGTCGAGTTGCGTGAGAGATCGGTAAACCTCGCCGCGTACTGGGCTACCGTCAAGCTGCCCTGCCACAGCTGAAGAAGCTCCTGGATGTGCAACGCACGGAGGGTGGTTGGGACGAACTCCGAGCGGAAGAGGCTCTCAAAGTCCGTCTAGAGGAGAGATTCCTCATTGTGCACCTGAAGCATCAAACTCCACCATCGGCCTGCTGCCGTGTGTAGTATGATCACTGTGATGATCACCATGATGTCTGCTGGTGTCCTCACAAACCTGAAAACTCTCACCACTGCCTCCAGCCAGTCCTCAGCTGCCGAGGGGTCCGTCTCCCCACGGAACCTGGGCGGTCGCTGGCGCTGAAACTCATGCAGTGCACTATGGCGACGTGCATAGTTAGCGGCTGGGGCTGGAAGCATCGGTGGCTCGGCGGGTAAAGGTACCGCCGGTGCCTCGGCTATCAAAGGGCCCTGCACCGAGGCCTCGTCGCTCAGTGGGCTGTCGTCTCGCTCAACTCTCGAAACCCTAGCTGGCTGGTGTCGTGGGGCCATCCTAAAAAGGAAACAGGTGCGCCACAGTTAGAACAATATACCTGGTGAGCTGACACAAAGTAATCACAAAGAAAACCTGAAACACACATGCAATCAATGTTTTCGTGCATTAAGTCAGAAATCAAAAGTCAGGGCCCTGATGTACGGATACGTCGGCCGACGCACCAACACTGGACTCCCTGGACTGATAACCATACCCAATATGCTAAACACTATTGCTCCATATAGAAAAAGATCAGAGTCCCAAGTTCTGCGGTAGAACCGGGCTCCTCTGATACCAATTTGTCACGACCCGTCCTCGGGGCCCGTGTCGTGACTACCCCAAGCCCGCCTTCCATAGGACAGGGGCTGGCGACTAGCACCAAGGCATAAATCCTTGTAAAAGGGAAGGCATTGCCTTTGTAAAGTAAAGCAAAAACACCACAGATCAAGCAAGCAGAAGTAAACATTGGTACAACAGTAAGTGAGGAAAAGTAAGTGGGCCAGAATACTAACCCAAACTGAAAGTAAAGTTCAACTCTAAAGGGGAAAACAACAACTGAAAAGTAAATCTGTAACGTCGAGCCGTCCACTGGAAGTCCCACCTGAAGGGTGAGTACAGATAGCCTCCACAGCTCGTCAGGTTCAGCCGTCCGCTCCGAGTACGTCTCGCCGAGTGGTCCACCTCCAGGTGCCGTCCTACTCCGCAAGCCTCCACCTCAATCAGCGATGTCCGTCGTCCGCAAACAACACAACGTAGTGCGGGCATATCCCATGGAGGGGTGAGTATAAGCTACTTAGTAGGGACCCCAAGACCCCCGAAGGTCTCCCAGAATCCACAAAGGATATACCACAGAAGAAATATACAATCACGAAGTAACATCCGACACTGCTTAGGTATATGCCCATACATATACCTAAGTCATGAATTCCAGTACGCTCCAACACCCAAGCTCAAGTACAACCCAGTCCACACAGGAAAGAAAAACGTAAATTCACACATGATCACACAACACAATCCACATAGGAAAGTAGAACCTAAATCTTCAAAGGATGGCACAACACAATCCACATAGGAAAGCAAAACAGGATTCAGATCACACAGGTATACTTCTTCGTAAGACGATAGAGGTGATCAGATGTAGCCACTGATTCATCTAAGCTGTCGGACCCACAAAGGATCGATCATGAAGTTGAAACCACCGCTATTGGGAAACTTCTTCTATAACAAGTACAATGGGTAAGCCGATACAACCAAGCGCTTCCCTGTAACCTTGGACTACTGTAGTACTCCGCCTATCGAGTACTGTGGGCCTACTGCTACAACCATGCACTTCCCACCATGGGTCTACCGCTACAACCAAGCGCTCACCCTCAAAGTCTCTAGAGGTACTCCTTCTGTTGAGTACCACGGGTCTGCCTCTACAACCAAGCGCTCCTCTGCCGTGGGTCTGCTGCTACAACCAAGCGCTCCCCCCCCGTGCTGCTACAATCAAGCGCTCCTCTGCCGTGGGTCTGCTGCTGCAACCAAGCGCTCCCCCGTGCTACTACAACCATGTGATCCTCTGCCATGGGTCTGCCGCTTCAACCAAGAGCTCCCCCTAATAGCCTCCAGAGGTAGTACTTCTGTTGAGTACCGTGGGTCTTCCGCTACAACCAAGCGCTCCTCCACCGTGGGTCTGCTACTACAACCATGCGCATCCCACTGGGCTATCCGTTAACACACCGAGTGGTTCGATCACCAGTCATCAAGTCTCAATAGGCTCTAGGGTTTCCGGACACAGCATGCTCATTCCGGGAGGGTCCACTCCAAGAGCCAAGAGGTCGATGCATCAACAGACATGTAGTCCGGAGTTGATGTATCCCAAAAAGTACTTTAGTGGTCAATACCGAACCCACAGATGATTCACGAATTTCCTTCATTGTCGTCGCTGACGCAGCCAGCTCTAGGGTTCCCGCACACAGGAAGCTCATTCGGGAGGGTCCGCTCCATGAGCCAAGAGGCTGATACATCAACTGACACATAGTCCAGAGTTGATGTATCCAAAAGTTCTGTATCGTCAACAGGAACTCAACATCGCAGACGGCGCGTCAATCAGACGCCCCGTCTGAGAGTTATTGGCTTTTTCGTCCCAGGGGCCCTCTTGGGTTTTAAGGAAAAACCAACCAGACTGTACTCCACATGTGTTAAAACCACATACGGAGTATGCCAAAAGATCTGAATCACTTATAGGAATCCATCAAAGTCGACGGTACGTCATTCGGACGTCCGTAGCTCAAGATATGAGTGTTTCCGCTCCGAGGGCCCGGTTGGTTTTGTGTATGAACCAACCCAACCAGCCCCAAAGTACTAAAAAACCGTGAGTGCGATATAACGAAACGACCGTCTTGATCCAAGGATCGCATCGCCACTGACGACGCGTCGATCGGAGGACCTTCGCTCAAGATACGGGCAAAAGACCGTAAAGGTCCGGAAATGGGGGGTCTGGGCCCGGACCGACCCAGACCAACCCCCCCTGGGTCGGCCCGAACCGGGCGACCCGACCCGTGTCCGGGTGCGACCCGGCGGGGCGCGACCCGGCCCGGCAGGGCGCGGCCCGGCCCGACGGTACGGCCGGGCGGCACAGCCGGTGCGCTGGTGGTGGCTAGGTGCCGCACAAGGCAGTTCGGGCCCCCCGCGCAGGGGCCGCTCCGTGACACCCTGACGCGAATTAAGCCATGTACCTCCTCTGCAGTCCCGCGCAGCCGCGGGACCAGCCAGCGCCGCCGCTGCTTCAGCCGCGGTGGGTCTTCCTTGCGGCGCGCCGGGCGCCGCCGTGCCGGCGCGTTGCCCCTGTGGGGGGTTCCGCGGACCACCGGACATGCTCCAGTGGTCTGATTTGTGCGTGGTCTTCGCCAGTGCTCGTCCCGGGACTCGCTCTTCACTTCAAAGCCTTCAAAATTAACTTGCGGCCCCGTTTTTCGTCGCCCGCCAATCCACGCATCAACAAAAAACTACGGAGGGTTGTTGGGCCGTGTTTGTTTGGGCCGCACCCTCCAAGTTAGGTGATATAAAGCGGGAATAATAATCAGCACATGAAAAACAAACAAGGCACAATTTTAATGAACTAAAATTGAACTTTGACCCGAGTACATTGTTTTAGAAGAAACAACCATGGGAATAAATATTATTCTCATAGAAAACCCCTACCTCGTAGCTGTCGTCGGACGAGAGTTCTTCACGGAATTGACCGTCGCGGAAGAATAGGATCGTCGCGTCGCGGAAGGGCGTCGCGTCGTTGATCTCCGAGGGTTAAAGAAAACACACGGATTTAACTTCATGAATTAAATCCATGTTAAGGATCAAAATCCACAAAGGAAATTAAAAGATCCGAAATCTCCTACCTCAAGCAGTTAATGATCGGAGATTGTTGCGGGGAAGAATGTCGCGGAAGAAGCGTCTTGGAAAGAGAATAGTCGGCGTCGCGGAACACGGCGTCGCATCATCGATCTCCGAGGGTCTGACGTTCTTCGCATTCTTCACGTTCTTCGCATTCGTCGCGAAGGAGGATAAAGGTACAGATTCCCAAATCCTCTCAACAATCATCCCTTCAAAAAAAAAAGAAAGAAATGGTTTTGGTCATATTTTATTGTTATGTCAACAGTTTGAAAACAGGTTAAGAAACGAACCATTAATTTGGTGAATTAATGGTAACAACTTAACTGTCCATTTAATAGGAGCGTTTAAGAGTTTTAGAAAATTCCCTAGTTGAGTTTCATTAACGAGGAGTTTTCACGGGTGCGTTACTTAGAGGAAAAGAAACGGTGGGGCTCGTGTGGGCCCCACCTCACAAATATCTTACCAAGAGGGTAGGATATTTTGGATTGCACCATATCCGCTTCAACTTAGCTCAAGTGGCTTTAAGTGGATTTAAGTGAAATAAAAATAAAGTTGCCGCACCACTTTATTTTATTTCTTAACTTAACCCCAAAAATTTAAAAACCACACCCGAGGAAACGCAACTTCGGAAGAGGCGTTTCTAAGAAAATACTGGCGCTGCGATTCCATCAGTGCCCTCAGAATTTGATTTCGAGCACCGGTTCAAAAGTTAGAAAAACCCGCTCGTTCGTTCACTGAACGTACCCGAGCCAAATCTTTGGAAAATGATTCCGGGCACACCGGGCCTCGGAATCACGTGCTGTCAGAAACTGCGTTCTTGTAAAATTCCAAAGAAAATTAACAAAAAAAATTTCATTGATTTTTACGGGTCTTTACAAAAACCGTAGGATCAAATCCCTTCATTTTGAAAATTTTTAACATCATTAAAATATGGATGAAACCCTAAGAAAAAGGAAGAAACCTTAAGAAAAAGGAATAGGGAAGGAAGGAAACCCACTTACTTGAGGGATCTTGAAACAATCATCCAAAATCCACCAATAGTATAATCTTAAAGCTAAAAAAAATTCTAGGGGGATCTAATACGTCGTAGTAGGTCATGTGGGGACTGAAATGATGGAAAAATAGTGCAAATTGAATGATTTATAAAATAAACAATTTACCTCTTAAAATATGGACGATTTCTGAAATCCAGATAAGTTTCTCCCTAATTTGTGATGAATATGAGATCCAAATAGGGGGAGGAGAGCATGAGGTAACTCCTTGGTTATGTGGTCTCTGGGGAGTGTTCGAATCACTAAAGAAACATAAAAATTGAATGTGATATTAAATAATTAAAAAATTTACTGTAGGAAATTGGCTTTTGAGAAAGCCCAATACCTTACTAAAAAATACAAATTTATCTTGATTATGTATTTATATGATGTCCAAATGAATATAGTGGCTTTAATATACTATTGGATGCCAATCGGGAAGTGAAATAGGTCTTAAATAATGAAAAATGAAGGAGTTATATAAGAAATAGTTTTTTCAATCTAAAAATGGGCTGATTGTTTGGAACAAATTTTGAAAACTCGCCATTTCCACCAAAATGCACGGTAAACCTCCAAAAAATAATTGAAATTAAATGAAAAAATTCTTCAAAATAATTCATGGATGTGAAAATTATCCCCATCAAAAATGTTTCACCCTCAGAAAGCTACAATAAAGTCCAAAAGAAAAAACTAAACCCTACAGAAAGGATGAAATGGACTGCAATGCCATGTTTCGCCCACCCCCAAAAGGACCAAAACACCTCCAATTGATCAGAAGTGTATGGAACAATCTCACCATCTAAAACATAAAACAGATCATAAAACAATAAATCAAATTAAAACTACCTCCCAAAACAAAACACCTCAAACCCTATTTTAACATGACTCGAGCAGGTTACCCGAACAAGCAACCACATAGAATATGGTTACCCCTATTTTACTATAGTTAAACTATTGGGTTCACTCCATATCAACATTTTTACCCATGTAAGTTGTTGGAAGTTGTATATTTCTGAATAGGTTTACATATCACCAAGCCAAGACCATGGAAAAATCTGAGTTACTAGTACGGGGAAACACAAATGGGCTCCCCCGCTACAAGAGACAACTTAAATTTTCCCATGACAGAATCATGACACTAAAAGGTGGAGGCCCAAATAGACTCCACAATACAAGGGGTTGTATTCCATTAGTCTATTTCAAAATAACTAACATGAAAATCATAGTGGGTCTCCCCAACGTAAGAACCAACCATCTTAACTGACACACGTGCCTGCATGAAAAGACCCCAAAATTTAATGAGTTGGAAGACCGCATAGTTAGTAATCATGATTTAGGAAACCATATACTAACTATGTAGAGAATTCTACCCAAAGGGGAAGCCTTACATTGTTTCATGGGCCAAGGTGCATAGACGTACAAAGACTATGTGGTAGCTAATGATGGTTCCGGGCGTAGCGGAAATTCGGTTTGGCCAACGCCCAACATTGACTTTTACCATGATTATTGATTATTCTAGGATCAATAAGACCATGAATTCTAGTATCCACTAAAATATTATAAAATATTTAGATAAATAAAGAAGAGGCATGAAACCTTTAGAGAGGATCTTTCACATCATGTTTATAATTAATTTAATTAATTTCTTAAATAAAATAATACCTAGATCTTTAGTATTATATTCATTCATGATGTGGATCATTTGAAATTACAAATCCATATTATCTTGTTGAACATGCAAGGATCCTAACTATAATCCCTCTAGTACTGATCCACACTTGCTCTGGTGGCCTCTGATCGATACTGCTCGTTCTCCTGGTGCAAGCACGGCGAAGCGAGTTTCTTTTGTCGATCATTATTGATCGCTTGATCATCAGTCTTTAAGAACGACTCTCATTTTTTAGAGGGAAAAGAATAGGATTCGACAGAGAAATTGTTTGGATGAACAATTCTCAATTCACGAGGTATTTGGTGGTATGGTACATGGCACAATTGACGTATGTGTCTATTTTTTGACATGGGTCTATAGTTACAATATTTAATTGCTCATAATAGAAATTAAATACATTAATAACCTTAGAGAATACTCATTATAATAATAACATTGCATCATTATTAATGGTTCGTGAACTTGTGCAAAAAAAAATTATAAATCAAATTCTACGTTACAAAATAATATCATTGTTATATTAATTTGTGCCAACTAGTGAAATAATTAGTTATAGTATTGAAAATAATTATCTTACCACCAGACCTTTCTGGATCTTCTAGATATCCACTTCCATTTATTGAACACAAAAATAAATAAATAAAAATTTATTCTCTTAAATAAATATTTTATTTACAAACTAGTAAATAATATTTATAAAATTTTCAAGAAAATAAATAAATATATTTTACCTACAATCCGGTGAATAAATATTTAATTAGTTTATCCTATAATTTTAAGATGAACAAAATTATTCCATTATCTTGAGAATAATATTTATTAAATAAATTCAAATAGAATTTTACTGAGACCACGAGAAACACTTAGTGTGTGACCCTCTAGGATTCATTCTTGTCAGCAATAGGCAGGCTTACCTAATGTCCAAGAGTACTGTCTAGCAACGGGTCAAGGAAACCAAGAGAAATATCATAATGTTGCAACATCAACATCCTCATATGAATGCTTACTGTGTAATATAATCCCTTTGTCACAATATCTCATCAAGAAGGTTTCATGATAGTGTCATCAATTTTTTATGTTTGATACATCATTCATTGACTACCTGAAGTAAACTCATTTTTAGACAATGTCCATGGAATTTGGTGCGACTGTTATATTTCAATAAAAGGGATGATATATCAACTTTCATAAATGGAAGGGAAAAAAAATTCATCTACATATCCATTAATAACATGTCGCTCGTGACGCACTCAACATACCCTAATTCCCACCAACTATCTGCATGATAGTTTTCATCCATAAATCAAAGTGTGCGAGTCATGAAATTTATTAATCATAATAATAATTTATAAACATCATTACACATGATCGAAGATAGAAATATCTAATGAAACCAATACATGTGGAATTCCTACTGGCAGGTATGTTCTTATAATCTCCTATCGTGGGAATTACCAAGTGAGAACTTAATGAGAGGATGCTTCATATGCTTACGAGTACTCACACCTGATGGAATGTATGCTATTTTTCCTATCCTAGTATTTCATCCAACCATATAACTATATTTAAAAATAAATTATATCATTTCAAGGTTCTCATCATTGCGGGGAACTACCATGTCCTCATCAATGAAACAGATTCTCTAAGACATTATTACATCAGAGTCATGGAAATCAATGAAAAATATGTAATAAAATGTTTAATATTTTAATATATTTAATTTCCATGCAATCAAAGTACAACTAGTTGGTTCTAGGACCCCCACTCATACAAACTCTCACATGGACTAGAGCCAACTACCTACGTCAGTCAGTCCACTAGACCTCACATGGTGATCATGTTTCCACTGAATTAAGTGTTTAGTAAAGGGGTCTCCTATATTGTCTTCCATGGAAATAAAGCTCACTACAATTTCACCTCTCTAAGAAAAATCACTCATGAGATGATACTTCTGAATTATGTGCTCTGTCAGCTGATGTGACCTTGGCTCTTTCATTAGATCCACCACTGCATTATTATCATTGTACATTGTGATGAGATCTTTACTGCAAGGTATCACATCCATCTCCTAGATGATGTTTTTCATCCAAACTGCTTCTTTAGATGCCTCAGAAGCTATAATATACTCGGACTCTACTATAGAATATGCGACCACACTTTTCATTGAGCTCTTCCAACTCACTTCACCTCCATTCAATGTGATGATGTATCCTGTTTGTGACTTCATGTCATCTTGATCAGTCTACAAACTACCATCTGTATATCCTCTGAAAACTAGTTCCCAATCTCCTCCATAAACAAGGAACATATCCTTAGTATTCCTAAGATACTTTAGAATAGTCTTCACTGCCATCCAATCATGGCAACATGGGTCAGCTTGATATCTACCTATGACACTAAATGCGTAGGCGACATCTAGCCTAGTACATAGCATGGCATAAATGACTGACCCAATCATTGATTCATATGGAGTCCTTTCCATTATCTTTCTTTAATCATGTGTTTGATGAAACATTTTCATAGAAAGATTAATTCCATGTGATACTATAAACAATCCCTTCATAGATTTTTTTCATACTGAATCTCTTTAGTATCTTATCAGTGTATGTAATTTGACTTAGGTCCATCAATCTCTTGGATATATCATGATGGATCTTTATCACAAGAATATATGTTGTCTCACCCAAGTCCTTCTTGGGGAAGAATTGATTCAAACATTCATTAACAGGTTGTAAGACTGGTATCTCGTTTTTAGTATGTAATATATCATAATCATATATGATTAGGAACACAACTGCACTCCCACTTAACCATTTGTAGACACAATTCTCACATTAGTTCTTAATAAAACAGAATTTTGTTATGGCTTCATCAAAATAAATGTCCTAGGACCTGGATGCTTACTTTAATCCATAAATGGATTTCTACAACTTGCATATCTTATTGGCATCCTTTGGAGTCATAAACCCTTTAGGTTGTGTCATGTATACATATTCCGAAAGGTTTATGTTAAGGAATCCAATTTTGACATCCATTTTCCAAATCACATATTCATGGTAATCGGGAATGTCCAATAGATTTCTAATTTATTTCATCATTTCAACTAGTGAAAAGGTTTTATCATATTCAATTCCTTGGCGTTTTTTGATCCCTTTTGCAACAAGTTGTCCCTTATTGGTGTTGACTAGTCCTTCCATGTCCAATTTCTTCTCGAATACCCATTTTCCACCAATTGTATTTTCATCAAAAAGGGATCTATAAAATCCAAATTTGGTTTTGGTACATGGAATACATTTCATAATTCATGGATTATTTCCACTTGGAAACATCTATTACACTTACTACATCCTTGTGGGTTGGAGTATCATTATTATCAACTAATATTGAGTCACCATCCTCGTTAAATAGAAAATCATACCATTCTAGTTCTCTAACCACTATTGTACTCCTATGCAACTCTTTTGTCTCTAGAACAGTTCTTTCTTCTACGGGGTTTTGTAGAATCTATTCTGGTACCATCTCTTGTGTACCTTGAGCCTCAACTTCATTGATGTCTATCTCACTCACACTATATCTTTTAGAGATGTGCTCCCTCTCAAGGAATATAGTGTGTCTTTCAACTATAACCATTTTTTCTGAAGGGTAGTATAGGTAATATCCTCTTGGTTCCATGGTGTATCCTATAAAGGTACACATTGTGCCCCGGGGATCAAGTTTCT
Source organism: Viscum album (assembly GCA_963277665.1). NCBI lineage: Eukaryota > Viridiplantae > Streptophyta > Magnoliopsida > Santalales > Viscaceae > Viscum > Viscum album. Next base: position 2,025,216,241 of record OY728127.1, read on the forward strand.
TACCTGAAAAGGCCTTAACAAATGCATCTCTTCCCAAAAATGTAAATTCAACAATATTGAATTTTATCCACTCCAAAAATTTATGGAATACCATTTATCAATTTTGTTGGTTCTTGTTTTAGTATGTGTTCCTCTGTTTGTAAAAAATATCACCAAAAGGATAATGGAAGACTTGCATGACTCATCATTGATCTCACCATGTCCAACAGGGTGCAGCTCCTCCTTTCACTCATGTCATTCCACTAGGGAGTGTATGGAGGAGTGATATGGGATGGGATCCCAAAATCCTATAAGTAATCAATGAAGTATAGATTAAGATATTCTCCACCTTAGTCTGAGTGGAGTTTCTTAATCTTCTTACCTAGCTGGTTCTCAAATTCATTCTTGTATTCTTTGAACTTATCAAATGAATCTAACTTATACCTCATTAATTAGATATATCCATATCTATTAAAATCATCAGTAAAATTTATAAATAATGAGTACCCTCCCCTTGCTTCAACCGGAAATGGCCCACACACATTGGTATGAACTAATTCAAGAAGTTATTTATCACTTTTACCTTTCCCTCTAAATGGGACTTTTGTCATTTTTTCATGTAATCAACCATGTCATACACCAAGTGGTTTCAATTTTTAAGAATCTAAATATCCATCTTGATGTAACTTTTTAAATAATTTATTGTTTACATGACCTAGATGATGATTCCAATATTAGGTGCGATAAGAATCATATGAAGTAAATTTTTTATCGTTTTCCATTACATGGATTATGTAATCCAACACGTAAATATAGTTTTATAAATCTTCCCTACCAAAACAGAAGCTATATTAGTAAAAGAAGAAAAATTTATTTCCAAACATCAAATCAAATCCATATGTATCTAATATGGACATAGAAATAATATTTTTAGTAACATATGGAACATAATAAAAACCCTTTAACACAATGATCATCCTAGTTGGAAATATGAGGGGGGTAGTCCCTGACAGCTATAGCAGTAAATCTGGCTCACTTGGCTGCTCGTAGATCTACCTCCACTCAGTCAATATTCCTAAATCTATTTGGTTTCTATATTTAGATACATATGTGAGAAAAAAAATCTAAAACAAATACCTAATTTTTAGAAACAGAAATATTACATTTGATAACAAATGCACTCGAGGCTTCCCCTTACTTCTTAGGTTGCGTGTAATTCTTCTTCCAGTGGCACTTTGTTCCACATGCAAAACAAACAGCCTCTTGTTCCCTTTCCTCCCCTTTTATCTTCATTTTATTGGATGGTTGTAAAGAATCTTTGGGATTAAAGCTCTTTTCCTTCCCTTTCCTCTTATTCCCCATAAGGACAGAAGGATTTTCATTCTTAATATCTTTTTCCACTTAGAGAATAATGATAAGAAGATCTGATAGAGACTTCTCAATGTTATTCATATTTAAATACCCACAATGTTAGAGAAGCTTTGTGGGAGTTATGCGAGAATGAGATCAGTGCCCAGTTCTTTGGGGAGTTTAAACCCTAGAACCTTTAGTTGCTCAATATAGCTAATGAGCATGACTATATGAGGTCTATCTAGGGAACCTTCTCTAATCTTACTCTAAAAGAGTGCCTTAGAGATCTCAAACATTTCATATCTTTCTCTCTCTTGGTAAAGACCATAGAGGTGCTCAAGTATGATATAATCATCCATGTTTTCATGAGAAATGATGAGCTCGATAAACATTGATGATATCATCAAACAATGAATGTCAACTCGATTTTTCATATGATTCTCATAGACCTAGAAATACATATCACTCGACTCTTGGAATGGTGGATCAGGTAATGCTGACTCAAGTATATAAGACGCCTGTTCAGGGTGTCGGATAACCTGAAAGCCTCTAAACCATTCCTGGAAGTTACTGCCACTGAGGATGTTGTATTTATCAATAATTTATCATAGGGATAGTGTGGTTGATGAGATTTTCATTTTTATTCTCCTATTAAAATAGTATATCATTACTACTTTCTTGATTACATTTAATGAGAAATAATAAATTTTATTAAGTCTCCCATTATTTTTTCAAGTACCAATGGCCCACACCATTGAACTCAGAATGTCCAGTTGCCAAGACATCCAATGGAAAGGATCCATATTTCCCTTCACATAATCCCAATAATGGTTGGACAATCTATTAGAAGGTATTTAGGTTGGTAGGTATTTTCCAACCGCGGGCTTGCAATTCCTTGATCTATTGAGTGGACTCCCCAATCCTGAAATCATGACATTGGATTTCCTCAAATCTTTCCTCCAATATGACACCATGTCTAGAAATGGCTACTACCCTTGATATAATATGGTTAAGTAAACCTGAAACCTTTCATAAGGGCTTCATGTATAAAAGTAATTTTCCCAACATGGGTTTCTGGAAAACATAGTTTTTTTGAGTTTTTACCTTATTAAAGGAACGGAATCCTTGGTCTGAATTAATATTTTATTTGAGTGGTTTTTATCTCTTGTGTGTGAATTTATTATTATCATTATCACATGCTTTTAAATATTAAGTAGAACTTACATAATTTCTTAACTATATCTTGATAATATTTACGTATAAATCCAGTTTAATTTAGTTCCATATTTCATGCTTGTTAAATTCATTAATTATGCATTCGTGACAACACGTCCATAATGATAAACCAAACAACTGACAAAAATAAAATATAGTAAATGGAATGATCATGATATTTTTAATGGTTAGTTTATCTAGAAGATGATAAACTAGCTCGGAGCAAGAGGAGAAACACCATGAACCTTTTGGGTTCATGTTTACATCTTCCACTTATCCACCTCTGTATCTCTTGGGATTGGTTTTGTCTTGGATCCAGCTCGAATAATCTCCACTTTCTTGGGAGTTCCATCTATTACATATGCCTTTTTTATGTTGAATTTAGGTGAGGGGTAAAAAGGGATTTTAAATAAAATAAACCTTGGGAATGAATGCCCTACATATTAAGGAGGAGAAGGCTCAGAGTACAAAAAATTTAATTAAAATAAATAAATTGAAAGAAACCATCCACATACAAAGGTCTTGGTCTAGCCCATGATCATACATACATGCAATGATATTTACCCATAAATAAAACTAGCATTCAATTGATTAATTGTAGTTATTTAATATAAATCACGCTCGAATCAATTAATTATCATCTTTAATTAACCAATCCTTTTATCATAAACCCTTTTATGAATTTCATTGGGATTCTCATCCATCATAAATTTAAACAAATAAATTCATTTAAAATTATCTGTGTACTTAATTTGTACCTTAGTGGAAACCTGGTGAATTCCTATTCAAAACTACCAAATTATTAGAAATGAAAATTATACAGATATTAAATTAAACACACATATATATAACACCTATCACATGTTGTGACTTATCTTTATGCATGTACAATGATACATGTATTAATGGTTTTTATAATATATTTATAAATATTAGTAGATCTGCATTCTTTAGATGAGTACATAGCATGTAGTTCTAACTACACAGTGTGTATTCACCATCCATCCGAAATACATGCCTATGGAAATGGAGTGTGAGTGTTCTTTAGAAATAATCAAAGTACACGACATGTCTAGTATGCCACATGTCGTGTAGTTCCTCATTACACAGTCACCAGCCGGGAAAGACGTGTATGATGTACATGGTCCATCCCTAACCTGAAGGGATTACATGGCGTGCCTAGTAGGCTATAGAGCATATAATCCAAAAACTATGTGCCACCTATTCCTGGTCAACACATAGAGTAATTAATACTTATAAAAACTCCAATGACACGACTTGGTTTGGAAGAACTGACCTGGTTCATTGAAGCTTGGATACACGGTGTATACTATCGAATACACATTGTGTGTTATTGTGTAATAGGTCCTGCATGATTTGGAACCTCGGGATGAGGTCCTCTATTTTATTTTAATCAAAATTAAAAGAAAATATAATTTATTTAAGGTGAATGAGAAATGAAAGTAGGGGAAAATATCTCCAGATTTAGATTTGTATAACAATTAGCTTAAATAGAAACAACTAAATTATTAAATGTGTAAATAATCAACTAAAAATTAAATAATTATAAACTATGATGCAACCAATATGATACCACTTGAAGGGTCTGGGAGTAGTGGAAGCGCGGTTGGGCTGATCCCAACTTTGATTTTTACCATGATCAATGATTATCCAGAGATAAATATGACAATGAACGCCAGTCTCCACAGACTATAATCAAATTTTTAGATAAATAAGAATAGTCTTTAAACCTTTAGAGAGGATCCTGAACATCATGTTTATAATTAATTTAATTAATATCATAAAAAAACATCACCTGGATCTTTGATATTTTCTTCATTGATGATGTTGATTTTTCAAAATTCCCATTTCAGATTATCTTGTTGAATTTTCAAGGATCCAAACTACAATCCCTCTAGTGGTGATCCACATGCACTCCACTAGCCTTTGAAAGACACAGCTTGTTCTCCGAGTGCAAGAACGGGGAAGCAACTGTCTTGTGTCATCCATTATCGATCGCGTTTTATTCGGTCTTGAATAATGTGTCTTGTTATTGAGAGGTGAGATAAAAGGATTTGAGAGAGAAATTGTTTGTCTCGATAATTCTCAATTCACCGGGTTTGTGGTGGTATGATACATGGCACAATAGATATATGTGTCTATTTATTGACATAGATCTTTAGTTACATTATTTAATTTCATAAAATCAATTAAATACATTAATAACCATCGAGAAAACCCATGCTATTAAGAATAATACCACATCATTATTTGTGGTGCGCCAACATGCACAAAACAGAATTATAAATAAAATTCGTGTCCTAAAAAATAGAAGCGTTATATTAATTTGTTCCAACTCATGAAATAGTTAATTATCAACTTGAAAATAATTTTTTACTACCGAACCAGCCTTAGTTCCCTCGAACTCCACTCCCTTTTATTGAACACCCGAATAAATAAATAAATAATTTATTCTCTTATATAAATATTTTATTTTCACACTAGTAAATAAATATTTATTAAATGTTCAATAAAATAAATAAATATATTTACCCATAATCCTATGAATAAATATTTATTTAATTTGTGAAATCATTTTAACTTGAATAAAACTATTCCATTGTCCTGAAAATAATATTTATTAATTAAATTCAAATAGAATTTAACCTAGACCAGCAGGATCACTTAGTGTGTGACTCTCTAGGATTCTTTTTCGTTGGAATTAAAAAGGCTTGACTAAAGGCCAAGAGAACTATCTAGAAATGTGTTTGGGCACCCAATAGAAAGTAATTAAAGTCTCAAAAATGAAAGCCACACATGAGAACTCACATTTTAATATAATCTCTTTTTCGCAATATCTCATCAATCTAGTTTCATGATAGTGTCATAAAATTTAATGTTTGATACACCATTATTTAACTACCTGAAATAAGCCCATCGTTACACCTTGGCCATGAAATTTTTCCCGACAGTTCTATCCCAATAAAATGGATGAGTTATAAAATTCTATAAATAGAAGGGAAAATCTTTCCTTGACTTATCCTTTAATATCATGTGACTTGTGACGCACCCTACGTACCCTACTTCCTGCCAACTGTCTGTGTGACTATTTTCATCAGTAAATCAATGTGCATGAGTTGTGACACATATTAATGATAATATTAATGTCTAAGGATCATTACATGTGCTCATAGATTGAAATATCCGATGACACCAAAACATGCAGAATTCCTATGTGCGAGTCTGTTCTCATAATCTACTCTCTTGGAGAATACCATGTGTGATCTTCATGAGGATGTATCATATGCTTATGATAACTCACACCTGATGGTATGCATTCTATGTGTAAAATCATAGTATGTCATCCCACAGTAGAACTATATTAAAGAACATTATTCTAGAATTTCATGGTTCTCATCACAGTGGGTAACTTCCATGATCATATCAATGAAAAAAATACTCTAGGACATTATTACATCATAGTTATACAAAACAATGAACAATATGTAATAATATTTTAAAAATTGAAATACATTAAAGGTCCATGTAATCAGAGTAAAAAAAGTTGGTTCTACGACACCCACTCTAATAGAAAATGTCTCTTATCGCACAGTTTACTAGGTTGGTGCACGATTACTACTAACTGTGCGCAAACCGTGCTCTTCAATCTACCATGCCCAAATATATTTATTTTCTCTAAAAATTCAAAGGAAACACAACGGAATAACATGACTGTTGGCTATAACATGGAAATGAGTGCAAAAACCCGAGATTTTATAAGATATATTCATTTTAATTTCTTTAAAATCTTCTGTTGTACGCTACACCAAGATTATCTTGCGATATACGCAACACTGTATTAGCTTGCAATATACGCAACACTAATCTTAGATCATGTTACACAAAATTTAATGTTTTTTTGATAGTAGTTATTCTACAAAACATTGAGTATATATATATATATTCAATGTATTTTGTTATATGCAATAACAAAGTATTCGTTCACTATACGCTACTCTAACATGGCTTACATTACATGCAATCACGACCTTCCTCGATTGCGTGTGTTGTACGCAATACCGGGTTCTACTAAACAACGATATATTATTATAATATTATTATGAACTAGAATTTATGAATAGTATTAAATAAAGTTTGAATTTTATAACATAATTATTCATATAACACATTTTCTAGAACATGGTATATGAACAAAATAAATTTTTCGGGTAAAATATGTATTTTTAAAAAAATGCAGTTTTTCCGCCTTTTGATGGCGCAACCAATATAAATATATTTTTGACATGCTTATAAGTTCAATTTGAAAAAATAAATTTTTTTGGAATTAGGATATAAAAATTTACTTCGGTAAATTTTTGATACTTTTCTGATAACTTTCATGTTTTGATGAATAGTAAAAATATGCTAATTTTTAGTTAAATTTTTTTTTTCATTGAGATAATTTATATGGTTAAATTATAATATTGAATGGTTTTAATGTATAAATAGAATATATTTTTACCATTTAATATAATGTATGTCATTAGCATTGATTTTACATTGAATTCGTAGGTTAAAACAATTCAATCTTTTGTAATGTTTTAAACAAAAACCTATTTTCTTTCAACAATGGGATTAATTTTAATTTAATTTATGCAACTTTTGGGTATTGAATTTGGAAAAATGAATTCTATATTTAGAATCAGTGGGTCCAAATTATGTTAATAAGCAACTTTTTATTTTTGGGCTTTATGAATAATAACTACGATAAATTTTATTTACCATAGTTAAAGGTAAATCGAGTAATTAAGGGTAAATATAAGTTTATAAAATTACCCTAACACCTTCCAAAATTCTATTGGATGACTAAATGTAGACCCATATCACGTAAGGGTTGGAATAGATTCATTTCATGGACTTTTTTCCTTGAAAATAATTTAATTATTATTAAAACCAAAGAAAGTGACACCATGTCACTCTCTTAAATCTTATAAGTATATTAATTTTAATTTAGTGATAAACTTCATGAAACTTCAAACATCAATAGTCTACAGAAGGATAATAAAATTATCTACATCATACGAATTTATTTATAATTTTTAGGGATTAAATAATTATCATTAATTGTGACACAATAGTGATGCAGAAAATGTTTATCTAGTGAAAAATCAAGAATATTGTTTTTATTAAACTAATAGTGACCATAAAAGGCACCAAAAACCTGACCAAAACTTATAGGTCTTGTAAATGTAAACCATAATCATCCAAAGATCGAATTTGAGACCATTTGGAGCCTTATAAAATGATTATGACACTTATATTAATTTATTTTAAATGATGCCAAAGTTGTCCCCTTCATAATTTAATAAATATAACAATTTAAATATTGTTATTTTAAGAAGATAAATTTGAGTAAATGTATTATTGGGAAAGGTAACAGATTTATTTTCATCGTAGTATTTTATTTTTAATTTTTATGAAACAAATAAGTATATTAAATAATTATAAAAAAATGTTGTAGTAATTATTTTATTAAGAGATAAACCAAATAAATGGTTTTAAAAATAAGAAAATAAATAATATGTAAACTATTTAATGTTCTCCACTAATTTTCTAGACACATATGACTTTTTATGAATCTATTTAATCTTTTAGTTCTAACATATCGTTTGTATATATTTTATTTAAATTCAAATAAATGAATAGTGTCAAAATTACCACTATTGTTATTTTATGAAAATAACATATTATAAAATTGTTTAAAAATCACAAAAACATTTAAAAATTATAAATTGAAATTTATATAGTCTAAAATGTCATAAAGTATCCAATTATGGAAAATTAACAACACCTAAGTAATTATTTATAACCATTTAAAATTTAGAATTTTATTACCAAAAATAAACTTAAATAAATTAAATAAGGATAAATCAAAATTATAAGGTTTAAAATAAGATCAAAACATGTATAAAATTGATTGGTTGATGATATTACAAACCTATCTTATCTATTATTTGAATTTAGTCATTTTTGGAGGTTTTTATGTGGGGTTTGAATTTATATTAAAATAATATTTTTTAGGATTCCCAAGGTGACCCTCTCCTCCCTTATAAAATTGCACCTCCTCCCTCTCTTCCTCACACCACTTTGAGCCTTCAAGCTCGATAAAACACTACAAAATTCTATTTTACACTTCCATAGAAACATCCTAGAGGTCCTGGTCTTCTTCAAATACCAATTTTATTGCCCTAAGAGGAGGTCTCAAAGAGGCACTTCAAAGAAGAGGAGGTTCGGATACATACAAAGCATATCGGACATAAGGTAAGGGATAATTTTGCAAATCTCATTTTTATCCGAGATTGATTATTCGTAAGTATTTACTAGGGTTATTTCTATCATCCATGTCCATGTTTTATAAAAGTGTTTTCATGTATTTTTAATGTCTTTTTTACCCATTTTTACTTTTACTACATGGTATGTAAGGAATCTTTCTTTTGTTTACGTAACGAGGTACTTTTTTGACTTTTCCGGAAAAAGTACAAGAAGAATGTTTTTTTAACTTATAAGGAATGAAATGATTTTTACGGTTTTATAAAGCCTTATTTTCCTGAATCTTCCTCCAAAAGATTTCATGACTATTTTCAACAAAATATTTTTCTTTTAAAATTGCATGATGTTTTTGTGAAAAGATAATGATTTTGAAGAAGAAAAGATATTTTCCTCAAGAATTCATTTCAAGTGTTTTATCAAAACCATTTTTCTATCTAAGATGACATTATTTCATATGTGTATGTTTCAAGAAAAATGTCTCTATGATTTACATGGTTTCAGTTTTCTCATTATGAAATGACATCCATTTCTTTTATATGGATTATGGGATGATGGGATGATGTTTATGAAACCCATTTTATTCTTTGGGTTATGATGAATGTTTTTAGTTTATTTTGTGGCACAAGTTAGAATGATTTATTATGAGATGGGTGGGACCTATATCTCCCTCCAATTCATTGTGTAAAGATTTATATCTCATGAGATAGACATGGCTAGAACGGTAACTTAATCTGGTTCTGCGTTACAGGACTGAAACAAGGAGAGAACTCGATTCAGAAAGGGACTTTTTCCACTAATATGGTCTTGGATGCAATGCCTTGGATACTATGGAAATCATAACAAGTGCTGAATGGTTTCCACAATTACATGTTTTATTCCCATGCTAGTTTATCATGATTAATGTTCTTTTAGGATCTATGCTTTATGTACTTCCATGATTTATGTCTTTGCTCAACATTTTGATGTTTAGATTTTATGTTCATGTTTTTTCATTCAAATGTTTATATATTATTTTATGTTATCTATGCTTACCCTTACTGAGCATTTGAGCTCACCCTTTATATGTTTTATTTTCCCCAAGATTTAAAGAATGTTTTTATTTATGAAAACAAAAGGGGAAGATCTTTATGGAAGATGTTGAAGATCTTTCACCAAGATTATAAGATTATGTTCCAAGTTTCCAAAGACACTAAACTATTACGGTCTTTGAGATTTGGTTTTTGTTATGTATTAAGTGTTCCAAAAAATTAATGTATTGTCCACGTACGTCAAGCTTCGGGTCTCTACAGTTGTTATCAGAGGAAAGGTTTAGTCAACATTTGGAAACTAGGATGCAAAAACTATAGTAAGATCCCTAGAGATATTTCTAAGGTATGTCTAGGGATGTCCCTAAGGTTAAGTATAGTTATAGGTTATAGTCCAAGAATTACGGTAAAGATATTATAATTAAACCTAATATGTTAGATGTCGAAGGTACTCCCCCTTGATTATGTTATTTTCCGTGTATGGTTTTTTCCTCTCACATATTTTTTTTGTGTTTTAGTCAATGGAGGGAACCAGATGGAATTCAGTTAACATTGAATCCAATGGACAAATTGGTGACTATGAGCAATAAAATTGTGTAATTCCTAGAGAGATAGATATTGTGATTATGCTGAATCAGTCATCGTGATATATGATTAACAAGGTGAAATTTAGTGGTATTCCTAATTCATCAAATAAGAGGATGATAGACTTTTATGCATGTTCACATGTTGAGGAGCATAAAGAAAAGAAGATTGAGATTTCTAAAGAAGGTAAGAAGAACCTTGAGGAATACCTCAAATGGATGGACATATGTTATCTGTGTGGAGAAAACGGACATAGAGTGACAGACTGTAATGGAGTTCAATGTATTATTTGTGGAGAACATGGGCATTACCCAACTCAATGCCCTAAGCTAAAAAGTTACTTCTAAATCAAGGAAGGAATTATTCCAGGACAATCATTAATGAGGATGGATTGAAGTGTTTATGTATTGGTATTCACGAATAATGTTGTTGAGGTACTTTTATGGTGTATGAGAATATTTTTGTATTAGTCTATCGTGGTTTTCAATAATTGTATGGTATCAGTAATGATGAAAAGTGATTAAAATATTTTGGAAAGCAGATGATATGTGAATAATGAAGGGATAATGAGAAAATCAAATGTTTGACAGTATTCATGAGCTAATGATAGATATAAGGACTAAGTGATATCATGGTTTGAGTATATAGAATTTTTAGGATTTCGGTATGTGGAAAGTGTTATGTTTTAACTGCATTCATTTTTTCACTAAGGTTCAATGGGTATTCATATTTTTCAAGAGAATACATGATTTAGGGCTTTGAATGTCTGGAATGTGACCAACAAGACATATCTTATGATATATGGGGATCAAAGATGGTATCAACATGCTTGTTATATGAAATATTTGGTAATTGTTTTCACTATAATATGATATTGGAAAACCGTATTTTGGATAAGCCTAAAGATTTAAATGGATTACGTTGGACATAAGTTAGTATTGTTTAAGGCTAGAAATTTTTCGATATTATTTATGGAAAGTTATAATAATGTATTTTTAGAAACAAAAGGACAACCTAAAGGATGGGCGACAACCCATCGCGTTAGACAAGGCTGTGGGAATCGAACCCACAACCATTGTGCGACTGGCCTTTATCACCTACCACTGGTCTACAGGAAGTCCCTGGTTAGTAGAAACTAGTTTTATTTTATTAATTGGTATGATAGATGAAGTATAAGTCCATTTTTGGAATCATATATGATTAATATTACTATAGATTGACTTATGTATATTTGATAACTTTTGAAAACTTTTTTTTTGAGATAAATGGAATGACCTGTCATTCTATCATATGATAGGCTAACACTTCGCGAATGAAAAATTCAACTTCGTTTCGTTAAGAGATGAAGTGGAAATTGTCCAAGGAACGACCAACGGTGAGATTCTACCAAAATCCAGAACATATTTCTTCTAATTCCAATTTCTTCAACTTTAGGGAAATGATATTGAATAAGATAAAACGTTGTCCTAGTGTCTTTATATCCGATGAATCAGTTGGTACCTTGGATCATAAAAAATTTATGGCTTTGTGACTGTTCGCTTTTTCATAGCCAGGTTCTCTACCACTCTCCATCAGAACTTGATTTTTAGATTTCTCTTCCATATCCATATTTTCACCTATGTTCTCCTATATGGAAACCCAATGATGAGTTATTTTCGGTAATCATTACATTTCATACTTTAGTTCTTAAAATTATGTTTTAGTATTCCTTTTTTCGATGTGGGTTTCTATGAATAGTGAACAATTTATAACCCCGACAAATTTCGAGGGCGAAATCATTTTAATGGGGGTAGAATGTAACAACCCAAGAATTTATAAGATATATTTGTTTTAAATTCTTTCGTATCTTCTGTTTTATGCTACACCAATATTATCTTGCACTATACGCAACACCGTATTACCTTGCAGTATACGCAACACTAATCTTGGATCGTGTTACACACAATTTCATGTTTGTTTGATAGTAGTTATTCTACTAAACATTGAGTATATATATATATATATTAAATGCATTATTTTATACGCAACAACAAAGGAGTCGTGCATAACACACAACCCTGACTTGGCATTCATTACACGCAATCACGACCTTCCTCGATAGCGTGTGTTGTACGCAATACCAGGTTTTACTAAACAACGATATATTATTATAATATTATTATGAACAAGACGTTATGAATATTATTAACTAAATTTTGAATTTTATAACATTATTATTAATCTTACACATTTTCTAGAACATGGTATAAGAACAAAACAAAATTTTCGGGTAAAATATGTATTTTAAAAAAAATGCAGTTTTGCCGCCTTTTGATGGCGCACCCAATTTAAATCTATTTTTTTGACATTTTTATAAGTTAAATTTGACAAAATAAAATTCTTCTTTGGAATCAGGACATAAAAATTTACTTTGGATAAATTTTTGATAATTTTCTGATAACTTTCATGTTTTGATGAATAGTAAAAATACGCTAATTTTTAATTAAATTTTTTTTTTCATTGAGATAATTTATATGGTTAAATTATAATATTGAATGGTTTTAAAGTATAAATAGAATATATTTTTACCATTTAATATAATTTATGTCATTATCATTGATTTTACATTGAATTCGTAGGTTAAATCAATTCAATCTTTTGCAATGTTTTAAACAAAAACCCATTTTCTTTCAACAACAGGATTAATTTTAATTTAATTTTTGCAACTTTTGTGAATTGAATTTGGAAAAATTAATTCTATATTTGGAATCATTGGGTCAAAATTATGTTAATAAGCTACTTATTATTTTTTTTCATTATGAATAGTAACTACAGTAAATTTTATTTACCATAGTTAAAGGTAAATCGGGTAATTAAGGGAAAATATAAGATTATAAAATTACCCTAACACCTGCCAAAATTCTATTGTATAACTAAAAGTTGACCCATTTCACTTAAGGGTTGAAATATATTCATTTTATTGACTTGTTTCCATGAAAATAATTTAATTATTATTAAAACCAAAGAAAGTGACAACATGTTACTCTCTTAAATCTTATAAGTATATTAATTTTAATTTAGTGATAAACATCATGAAACTTCAAAAATGAATAGTCTCCAGAAAGCTAATAAAATTATCTAAATCATATGAATTTATTTATAATTTTTAGTGATTAAATAATTATCATTAAATGTGATACAATAGTGATGGAGAAATTGTTTATCTAGTGAAAAATCAAGAATATTGTTTTTATAAAACTAATAGTGACCATAAAAGGCACAAAAACCCTGTCCAAAACTTATCGGTCATGTAAATATAAACCATAATCATCCAATGGTCTATGTTTTGACCATTTGGAGCCCTATAAAAGAGATTATGACACTTATATTATTTTATTTTAAATGATGCCAAAGTTGTCACCTTCATAATTTAATAAATATAATAATTTAAATATTGTGATTTTAAGATGATAAATTCGAGTAAAAGTATTATTGGGAAAGGTAACAAATTTATCTTCATCATATTAGTTTAATTTTAATTTTTATGCAACAAATATGTATATTAAATAATTATACAAAAATGTTGTAGTAATTATTTTATTAAGAGATAAACCAAATAAATTGTTTTACAAATAATAAAATAAATATTATATAAAATATTTAATGTTCTCCGCAAATTTTCTAGATACATATGACCTTTTATGAATATATGAAAGCTTTTATTTCTAACATATATTTTGTATATATTTTATTTAAATTCAAATAAATGAATAGTGTCAAAATTGATACTATTGTTATTTTATGAAAATAACATATTATAAATTTATTTAAAAATCACAAAAATATTTGAAAATTATAAATTGAAATTTATATAGTATAAAATGTCATAAAGTATTAAATTATGTAAAATTAACAACACATAAGTGATTATTTATAACCATTTAAAATTTAGAATTTTATTACCACAAATAAACTTAAATAGATTAAATAAGGATAAATCATAATGATAAGGTTTAAAATAAGATCAAAACATGTCTATATTTTATTGGTTGATGATATTACAACCCTATCTCATCTATTCTTTGAATTTAGTCATTTTGGAGGTTTTTATGTGGGGTTTGAATTTATATTAAACTAATATTTTTGGGTATTCCAAAGGTGCCCCTCTCCTCCCTTATAAATGGACACCTCCTCCCTCTCTTCCTCACACCACTTTGAGCCTTCAAGATCATCCAAACACTTCCAAATTATATTCTAAACATACATAGAAACATCCTAGAGGTACTGGTCTTCTTCAAAGACCAATTTTAGTGCCCTAAGAGGAGGTCTCAAAGAGGCGCTTCAAAGAAGAGGAGGTTCAGATACATATGAAGCATATCCGACATAAGGTAAGGGATAATTTTGCAAATCTCATTTTTATTCGAGATTGCTTATTCATAAGTATTTACTGGGGTTATTTCTATAATCCATGTCAATGTTTTATAAAAGTGTTTTCATGTATGTTCAAAGTCCTTTTTACCCATTTTTGACTTTTACTACATGGTATGTAAGGAATCTTTCTTTTGTTTACATTACGAGGTACTTTTTTGACTTTTCTGACAAAAGTATGAGATGAATGTTTTTCTAACTTATATGACATGAAAGGTTTTTTATGGTTTTATAATGCCTTATTTTCATGAAGCTTCCTCCAAAATATTTCATGACTGTTTTCAACAAAATCTTTTTCTTTTAAAAGTGCACGATGTTTTGTGAAATGAAATTGATTTTGAAGAAGAAAGGATATCTTCCTCAAGAATTCATTTCATGTGTTTTATCAAAACCATTTTTCCATCTAAGATGAAATTATTTCATATGTGTATGTTTCAAGTATAATATCTCTATGATTTACATGGTTTCAATTTTCTCATTATGAAATGACATCCATTTCTTTTATATGGGTTATGTGATGATGGGATGATGTTTATGAAATCCATTTTATTCTTTGGGTTATGATGAATGTTTAATCTTTATTTTGTGGCACAAGTTAGAATGATTTAATTATGAGATGGGTGGGACATATATCTCCCTCCAATGTATTGGGTAAAGATTTATATCTCATGAGATAGACATGGTTGGAATGGTAACTTAATCTGGTTCAGAGTTACAGGACTGAAACGAGGAGTGAACTCGATTCAGAAAGGGACTTCATCCACTAAGATGGCCTTGGAAGCATTGCCTTGGCTACTGTGGAAATCATAACAAGTGCTTAATGGTTTCCACAATTACATTTTTTATTCCCATGCTAGTTTATAATTATTAATGTTCCTTTATGATATATGCTTTATGTACTTCCATGATTTATGTCGTTGCACAAGATTTTGATGTTTAGATTTTATATTCATGTTTTTGCATTCAAATGTTTATGGATTATTTTATGTTCTCTATACTTACCCTTACTGAGTATTTAAACTCACCCATTATATGTTTTCTTTTCCCTAGAATTTAAAGAAAGTTTTTAGTTAAGAAAACAAAAGGGGAAGATCTTTATGGGAGATGTTGAAGATCTTTCACCAAGATTAGAAGATTACATTCTGAGTTTCCAAAGACACTAAACTATTACGGTCCTTGAGTTTTGGTTTTTGTTATATATTAAGTATTCAACAAAAGTAATGTATTTTCCATGTACATCAAGCAACTGGTCTCTACAATGAGGTCGTCCCACCTCTATCACTAAATGATAAGAACTAGAAAAAGATGATGAGACTAGAGTTTTAAACTATTTCTATCTTTAATATTGATTATAAGACTTTTTACAAGGGTTTTAATGACCATTGGATTTCCCTTGACTATTCACCAGTTTCTCTCCACGACCTATGGTTGGAGCTCAAATGATTGTAGCATCATCAGCCTCAGAGTTAGGATTTGGAAACCCTTGAATGGATTTTCTTATTTTGGTGCTATAAACAGCTACCCCACAATCCTAGATGGATTCATCAAGACATAAGACACTCCAAAAATCACTTTACAAAAACCTAAAATTTTTCTGAAGCAAGGGCTCAAAAGATGCACACACATCACCCCTTGTTTCTTCAGATGAGAAATGGAAAAAGAAATTCATATATAGAAACACATTCCTCTAAATAATAGTTGTCGGGATTTCCAAAAAGGAGACACACTTCTAAAAAACAAAGACTCACAAAATATTGTACAACATTATATTTACTGTAAACTGAGAACATGAGGTCTCAAGGCATCACCGAACATTACCATTGTGACTAATAGAAAAAAATACATTGAGAGACACCTTATGAAATGTCCCCAAAAATCATACAATTCTCAAAAGTGACCACAATAGCCATTCATGACCTGATTTCCCACACTGGAAGTTCAACGTGAACCCCTTCTTCGAAGATACTATGAATGAACCAAAGGCCCTCTTAGACACCATCCAGAGTAACAAACCCAGGATACTTCCACCTCCAATGAATCATGTTACATAAGAAATTAGGTTCCCCTTTAACATTCCATGAGCACTCTCCCACTATACGAGGATCCACAAAATGAATAAATTAAACGATGTAAACTCAATATCCAAATATCTATAAAATTATTCCTTATATTGATCAAATAGATGATATTCAAATAGCGAGACAATCTGGGATGCACTTCAGTCATGTATAAACTCTTAATGGGGCGTAACTTATCCAATGAGAGGACCCAAGGACCTGACCAAGCTGGTCTATCGGTCAAAACATTCCAAAAACTAGAGTCGAACACCTGTAGGGAACCACTATAATGGATTCCTATACTTTTCTCAAATGTGAACACTAACCATCCCATCAACCCAACTTACCAAGGAAACAAAAATCAAAAAATTCTATTAAAACAAGAAGGGTTCTTAGACTTAAAACATCCCACAAAAACAACAGTTCAAAAAATAAATAAGAGAAACCTCCCCAAACAAGTTATCAAGACTCCCTATTATCCTTTATAATCATATCTTTCAAAGTAAACAGATTGGCAGTTTTTGTATCCACCAATGGTACCCATGGACCTCACACATGCATGTTTTTGTGCCACACATGGAACCCTCCTCATTCCCATCCAACGCACATACACCCATTCCATTGACCATCCATCATCACATATAACCCCATGCTTGTGGATTCCCATGAAAATATCAAAGTTATAAACAAATATTATTTCCACTTTTGAGAACCAAAAAATATGACCGACACTTCCTTTTTCTCAAACCCGCTAACCAAAAAATCAAACCAAATTTATAGCTTACAAAAAATTTAAAAAAGGCACAATCATTCAAATGAAAACTCATATACAATATATTCACATAAATTTCAAAATATCTCATCCTCATTCAAAACACTTTCGGTATTACGAAAAACATCATTTTATCAACACCCATTCATTGAAAAACTCATCTTTTCTTATTTAAAATAAGGTTCCAATGATTCGTAAAACTTTTCAGATACTCACTAGTTTCCATATCAATATTCCATTTCTAAACTCCACACACAAATTCAAAAATACTTTATTCCATTCAAAACTAATTTTCATTAATTTAGGATCATCCATTTGAAACATGTTTTCAAATTCTGCTTTGATGTAATTTAAACATTCAGAAGAGTTTAAATACTTCATTTTCCATTTCCAAAATACTTTGAAAATTCAGTTCCTCCATTTTCCAAATCAATTAATTCCCTCTTTATTAGAAAATTATTTCACAAAAACATTACACTTCTTAAAACCATGTCATTTTCTATTAAAACAAAACATCCTTGATTCCAAAACTAAAGGATGCAAGACAACGCAAGATGAATCTAGTTTTAGTTGGTGACTTGGGAATTTGGTTGGAAGACATACATTGTTCACTTCACCATCACAGAGAGTGTTTTTTGGTCGGAGAAGAGTACTCAATATGGGGGGGGGGGTGAATTGAGTATCTATTTTAAAATTTCTACTTTAAAATATTATTGAATGGTTTCCTAATAATGTTAAATACAGCCATAGTTAATCAAGGTTATACTGTTATAAATGTTTGAAATTTTAAATAACTTCTTAGAAGATTGATTATTTCTCAGTAATCTTAATATTGGTTATTAACATTCCTTTTGAAGCTATTATAATAAGGAAATAAAATTATAACTTCTTTCCAAGATTAACTATAAAAGTAAATTTAGTGATTTATGAATTATAAAATAAAGTAGTAAAACAGAGAAGACTAAATTAAGTAACACAATGGATATATAACAAGTGGTTCAGTCACAAGCTAAGACCTAATCAACCCCACTGGGTGATTACCTACCACCAAGAAGTTTATATAAATAAACTAGATACAGACCCTATACCGGGCATTATAACAGTGAACATGATTGTCCAGGTCACATGACCTCTTCCACAGTTCTTCATGGGTATAAACTACTAGGCCACACAGGGACCCCTTCCACACTTATATATGGGTATAGAAAAGTGTAAAAATATGTTTGAGAAATAATATCTTATATCCTTCAATTTAATGCAGGAGACTATGTGTGCTATTATACAGATACACACACAGCTCGAAAGATAAGAAAAATGATACACAACAGAGAAAATATGATGAGATAGGGTTAGAAGTGCTTTGAGTTTTTTTCTATGCAGCTCTAGACTTAATAGATTAAATAGATGCAAAAATCAAGTCCTTTTATAGAAAATAGAATATTGAATGTCAGCTATATCTGGCTCATGTTCTTCATGGTGTTGACTGTGTGAAGATGTCGTCAACTCTGGGTTTTGAGTACACATTGTGTGTTCTTCAGTAGTGTTGAGTTTCATGTTTCGGTTCTTTTCTCAACAAAGATCTATGTGTTCCTTCATTGTCATGCTCACACTCTCTTACCTTCATGGTTTGAATCTGTGTCGCACTTCTCTTTTATTTTAGTGTGCATGCGTTAAAGCTGACAGGTTTCATGTATTCAGCACCCCATACCTTGTATTTTCATGTGACATGTATAGAAAGAAATGGTAATTATATCAGTTCATTTAAAACATCAAATATTACAATTAGAAATTAAATAGAGAGAATAAAAAACATATTAAGAAACGGTGTCATGGTTTATTTGTAAATGGTGTCTCTATGAAGCGGTGTCCTCTTGATACAGTGTCTCATGGTCACGGTATGTCTGGTTGTAGTGTGTCTGGTCATGGTGTCTGGTCACAGTGTTTAGTTCATGATGTTTGGTTCATGGTGTGTCTGCTTCAAGGTGTATGGTTAATAGTGTGTCTGATTCACGGTGTCTGGTCACAATGTCAGGTTCACAGTTTGTCTGATTGATGGTGTCTGTTTATAGTGTCTGGTTCACGGTGTGTCTAGTCATAGTGTTTGGTTCATGGTGTGTCTGTTTCATGGTGTCTGGTCATAGTTTCTACTTCACGGTGTGTCCGGTCATGGTGTCCAGTTCCTTTTCCAAAAAAACTTGACCGGTGGTAGACTCACGGTGTCTGGGACTTAGCCCAATATTTGTATTCATACTAAAGCAGGGATATCCATAGAATGGATTAGACCTAATAATTAATCAATGAAATCGTTATAATGTAAATCAAATATACTTTACAGTAATCCGACTAAATGTGTAGCAATTTAGATCTTAAATAGCTTTACTTATATCATAGGATACTAATCATTTGTATATGATTTGAGAACGATTACAGGATGACCAAGATTTATAGAATATATATGATTTTTGATTATTAAAACATGATGGATACATGAGGAGTCAAATAGTGTTCTTGGAAAATATCCCCATCTCAACAAGGATTTAAGTCCCTGCGATCTCAATGAGACAATTAACCGAACTCACTTTTCATTTCCCATAATCATCCTCAAACCTATAAAACCAAAGGACTCGGAATAACTCAACTCCCCATGGGAACTTGAATCATGTCACGAGGTGCGCTATCCAGCCACCCTACTTATTATCAGAATGTCATGTCCCAAAAATCCTAACCTCTAAATATCCCAAATCATCCCCAAATAACATGACTCAATAGAGTGAACCTCCTTTGATTCCATTTTGTCATGAATTGAATCTATTGGCCATTTAAACTGGAACCCGACTTAGCATGTGGCAAGGCCCAATGGGAATTCTCGATCCCCACAAGCTGACACAAGTTCCCAAGTATCACATAATAATATTTGGGAATGATAAACATAAAAAAACTTATTAATCCAATAAAACAAATCTTTATTTTTCAATCAAATCCATATTTCAAGATATTTCATAAATGAATTACATAACATAAAATGATTCTCAAACACTATAACATATGAATAAACCCAAAATGGAAATCCCAATAACCTTCTCATGGAAAGAGGCACCACCTGAAACCATCTCTATAACACTACATCACGAAGGACCACTAGAAACCCATAGATTGGCATAAAAAAGATGCACCCAATCCTACAGAAAAAATAACAATGTTTACTCACACCCAAAGGTGTAGGTAGGGTGTGTTATAAAGCCTAGTAGGAGAACACCACTAAATTATTCCATGTGATTAACATTCATGGATGAAATGCTTTCATGTTTTCATGAACATAAGATGCTGTTATGAATTTTAAAAAGATTCATCTTTAAACAAAATTAGTTCTCAAGTGGTCTACCATAAAGAATCAACAATTTTATAATATAATTACCAAGCTATATAATTTTCCAGAAAAACATACTATATGTCAATGGTAAGAATTATGTATCTAATGAGTACAATAAATGGTAAAATAACCCATGATCATTTGATCGATGTGGGTCATAGGTACCTTGTATCTCGATGAATGTAACCATCACAATATCTAATCTCATGCACATGATCCACTAGTAGGGATCATAACCATAACCCAGTGGACCCCCATCATCTTCATCATAATAATCATCACAATTTAGTTAATTTTTTCATCATCAAACATTCTATGTGAAACTGGGGCCAAACACCATAGTATCATGATCATACTAGTACTCGTCCCCCGAACTAGATACTGAGGTTTTCCCTCTTGTGCTCAATAAATTTACACAAGGCATGAAATATAATTTTCACATGAAAATACCACTTCTAAGGTAGAAATTCACCAATCATCCCACAC
Organism: Viscum album; assembly: GCA_963277665.1. Lineage (NCBI taxonomy): Eukaryota > Viridiplantae > Streptophyta > Magnoliopsida > Santalales > Viscaceae > Viscum > Viscum album. The sequence goes on from OY728127.1 coordinate 2,025,237,817, forward strand.
ACATGTCACATAATAATCCTTTCACAATCACAACTCATTTTTCAAGTCATAATCACACAAAACATCCCACAAACGTGTTTCATGCATTTTTCAATTTGATAAAACATTTAATAAATTTAGAAAACATTATAAAAATCTTTGATATCTTAAATCTTGCCATAAATTTCAAAAACCCATCATATGTGAACACACTCCTCAAAACAGCCCTCAACATGTTTCATATCTCTTTTATGATTCGATAAACCCATTAAGAAATTTTATAAATCATTTACAAGATGGTAAATAACACATAATAGTCCTTTCAGAACAATTTGGACCATTTTAAAAACATAGAACCACCCAAATAGTACATAAAATTCTTTTGCACTCTTTGTGTAACTGAATAGCCCATTTACAATTTTCATAAAACACATTCAATAAGTACAACAAGGTTTTGCACAAAAAACACATTCAAAAAGTTTCTTTTAAACCAAATACAACATAAAGACCCCACCAAAGTAGAATAGGAATACCAAAAACCATTTAATAAACAACTTTCATATTTTATAAAATATTCCCAAATATTATCACACAAATTACATATGGAAAACACCAAATATAAAGAAAAAATTGCACGATAAAATTAAATGCTTAACCATATCCATAAAAAATGGTTGTCTAATCACACAAAACATCTGAGTAACATGAAAAATAAGTAAATAAATAATGATAACTCATCATTAAATTATTACACAAGGAATCATCAACCATTTGTGCCAAAAACCTCAAACGGGTGTGAAAAACATCAACTGCACCACCGCTGCACCACAAGGGAGTCAGAACCAACAAAAAACATCATTATTATACCAGAAAACTCAAAGAAACACCCTAGGTACAAATACCTACTTTCAAGAAAGTATGAACTACAAGAAAATATGTATGAAACCCTAAGGAATAGGAAGAACCCCTTAACAAGAAGGAAAGTGAAAGAAACACACTTACTTGATGGATTTGGAAGAAATCATCCCATATCCACCAATATTTAAATCTTGAAGCAGCCAGAATAGATAGGGGGCTCTAATATATTTATGTAGGTCAGACGGGGACTGAAATTGTGGGGGAAGAGTGACAATTGAAGGAGTTATGAAAGAATCAATTTACCTCTTAAAATATGGATGATTTCAGAAATCTAGAGACATTTTTCCCTAATTTGTGATGCATATGAGCTCCAAATAGGGGGATGAGAGTTTGGGGGTGTGTCGTGGTTATGTGGTATATGGTGAGAGTTTGAATCACTGAAAAAAACATAAATATTTAATGATATATTAAAGTATTAACAAACAAATTTAAATTTGGAAATTGGCTTTCGGGCTGGCCCAATACCTTAATAATAAACCATATCCATCATGATTATGGATTTCTATGAGGTCCAAATTGATATAGAGGTTTTAATATACCAAGGGATTCCAATTGGGAAGTGTAATATGTGAAAAATGTATAAAAATTAAGGGGTTGTATAAGAAAAAAAATTATTTTTAAATCTTGAAATGGGCTCACGGTTTGGCCCAAATTTTGCAAACTCACCATTTCCATAAAAATGAATGGGAAATCCCCAAAACAAAGCAAGAATGGAAATTAAATAAAATAATAAATTACAAATAAGTATTGGATATGAAAATTCTCCCAATAATAAATCTTTTCCCCCCTAAAAAAGCCATAGCAAGACCAAAAGAAAAACCAAACCCAACTGAATGGCCGAAATGGACTCCTTTGATAAGTTTCACCCGCTCCCCAAAGGCCCAAAACACCTCCAATTTATCAATAAAGGAAGGAATTCTCTCACCAACTAGAAAATACACCACTTCCTAAAAAACATCAAGCATATTCTAACTACATCCCAAAAAAAAACCTCAAGCATTATTCGAACAAGACGCAAGCAACTTACCTGAACGAGCAACAACATCGAACAAGGTTACCACTATCATACATTAATAAAATCGTTGGGAACCCTCCAATACCAATGCTTAATAATGGAGTATTTAGGTAGTTATATATCTCTGAATGTGTGTACCTATCACCATGAGAATACCATGTATAAATCCGAGTTACTAGTATGTTGAGTCATAAATGGGCTCCCCCACTATAAGAGACCACTAAAATTTTACTGAGATAAAATCAAGAAAACAATTGGGGAGGCCTAAAAATACTCCACTATACAAGGGTTCTTCTTCCAATAGACTTTTCAAAAAATAAGTAACATGATAATCATAGTGGTTCTCCCCACCATAAGAACCAACAATCATAACCGACTAGCACAGGCCGCCATGAAAATACATGTAAATTTAAGGAGTTGGCACGACCGTACGATTAGCCCTCATGGTTTGGGAAATAGTGTGCTAACCATACATAGCATTCAGCCCAAAGGGGAATCTTCACATGGTTATAGGGGCTAAGGTGCACGACCGTGTAGAGAATATGCAGTACCAGTTGTCTCTTATCACACGGTTTCCTAGGTTGGCACACTGTTACTACTAACTATGGGAAAATTGTGATTAACAATTTGTCTAGTTAAAATTTCATCATTTTCTCTAAAAATATAAGGAAACATAAGAGAATAACATGAAATAATGATATAATAAGGAAATGAGGTTCTCCCACTGATATCACTGAATTAGAGCAACAAGAACTATGTGATGACACTAGAGGTTTAAACATTTACCATATTTCATTCTGAGGATAGGACGTTGAACAGGGGTTTGAACGACCCATGTATCTCCCCTGAATATGCACCATCTTCAATCCAGAACCTATGGCTGGTGGAAAAATTATTGAAGCATATTTGACCTCATAGTTATAAATTGGAAACCACTAAAAAAATTTATTCTTTAGGTGCTATGAACAACTGCACCGCAATCCCATATGGGTTCACCAAGACAAAACACACTCCAAAACTCACATTTTCAAAACCTGACATTTTTTAAAAAATAGGGCTTAGAAGATGCCACCACATCACCCCCTTTTTTTATTGAATGAGAAACAGAAATTGAGAAGGATAAATTGAAACACCTTTCTCCCAACAAAGGATTTCGACATTTCTCAAAAGGAGACACACTTTGGAAAAAATAAAGACTCACAAAAGATTGTACAACATCACCTTTACAGTGAAATTATCACATAACATCACAAGGTGTCACTAAACATGACCATTGTGGCTAATAGAAAAAAAATACATTGAGGGGGACCTTATGAAACATCCCCAAACATCACAAAATTCTATAAAGTGTCCATAACAGCCTATCATGATCATATTTTCCACACTTGTTGTTTAACATGAACCCCTGCTTCAAATAGACTACGAAGGACTCAAAGGCCCTCTTAGAAACCATCCACACAAACTACCCCAGACTACTTCCACCTCCAACGAATTAGGTAACTTAATAAATTAAGTTTTTTTCAACCATCCATGAGAACTCTCCCACTACAAGAGGATCCAAAAAATGAAGAAAGGAGAGGGTGTAAAATAAATCTCCAATGATCGAGAAAAATATTCCTTATACTGATCAACTGGAGGATCTTCCAACAGAAAAACAATCTGGGATACACTCCAGTCATGCATTAACTCTTAAGGGGGGTATAACATATCCAACAAGAGAATCCAAGGACTTGACCAAGCTGGTCTATTGGTAAAAACAAGGCAAAAAGGAGAAACATACACATGAGGAGAACCACTGAAAATTCTTTGTGAACTTTTCTTAGAAGGGACCACTAACCATCCCTTCAACCCAACGTACCAAAGAAACACAGACCCAAAAAATCATTCAAAATAGAGGGTTTCTTGGAAACAAAATATCCCACAAAAACAACGTTTCCAAAAACACATAAGACACACCACCCCGAACCAGTTATCATCACATCATGTTTTCATTTAAAATAGTCTCTTTGAAAATAATATGTTCGTCAATTGGTGTATCCACCAATCGTATCCCATGGGCCTCAAAGATGCATGTTTGTGTGACACACCGGTACCCTCCACATATCCCTCCCGACACTCATCCATCCATTCCATTAACCATCCATCATCCCATATAACCCCATGCATGTGGTTGATCATGAAAATTCCAGTGGTCAAAACAAAAATTCATTCCACTTTTCAAAACCAAAACATTCAATAGACATGTCGTTTTTCCCAAACCCACTAACCAAAAAATGAAACCTAATTTACAACTTACAAAACATTTTAGAAAGGCACAATCATTAAAATCAAAACTCACTTCCAAGATATTCACATCAATTTCGAAACATCTCATTCCCTTTCAAAACACATCAGGTTTTATGCAACCCATCATTTAATCAACTCCCACTCATTGAAAAACTCATCTTTGCTTATTAATAACAAGGTTAAATGATTAATAAAGAATTTTGATTTATCAGTAGTTTCCAAATCAAAAATAATTTTCTAAACTTCACACATAAAATAAAAAACACTTTATTCCATTCAAAACACATTTTCAATACTTCAAAAGGGTCCATTTGAAACAGATTTTCAAACTCTCCCTTGAAGTAATTTATACATTCAATGGAGTTTAAATACACATTTTACCTTTTCAAAACAATTATAAAAATTCAGTTCCATTATTTTACTAATCAATCCGTTCCCTCTTTCTTATAAAATTATTTTCCTAAAACATTACAGTTCTTAAAACCAATTCATTATTTCATTAAAACCAAACTTCCAAGATTCATAAACCAAAGGACACAAGACAATGAGAGAGGTAACTAGTTTTACTAGATGAGATAGAAATATGGTTTGTGGCAATATTCCAATCACATCACCATCACAGAGAGTGTTCTAAGGTAATATCCCCAGTTCCAAATGAATTTATAGGCCTTGAGTTCTCAATAAGTCCATTAAACCAAATCTATTTTTGTCACGACCTGACCCTACCGGTCTCGAGCCGCAACTACCCCAAGCCCACCTATATAGGCAAAGGGCAGGTGACAAGCGCCGAAGGTATAGAAATCTCAAGAAGGCCTTTTCCTAAGTACCTGTACACACACACACATCCCACTCAATGTAGAAGTGCAAAGTAAAAAATAAAACCAATGAACAAACAACTATAACCCAACCACATTCATGCATCAACTCTTAAATAGAAAAGTAAAGACCTGAAAAGTACTGATAAGATAAATGAACAGAAAAAGGGAAAACAAATGCCCAACCCGAAAGGGGCCACATCCCTGAAACATGTAAACAAAAATGAACAGCTGGTGAGTGTCACACATGAAAGTCATATTTTGACCACTAAACGCATCCCAAGCTCTTGTGTCCTCTACGATCCTCTGTAGTCTCGATCAACCTATCCATCGTCTACAAGGGCACACCAAGTGCAGGAAAAGCCCAATAAGGGGTGAGTTTAAATATAATCAGTAGGATGCCCCGAAAGCTCAACGGATCAACGAAGGAGGTACTAAAATGGTGAGCAATAGACAGAACAAATAACACTGAAATAGTACAGTAAATAGAGTGCATATCTACCCAACAAGAGAAAGGATATAGGCTCATCCGACCAAGAGGATCTAGACACAAAAAGCATTTGGAAAACCCTACATGTCTTGTCCCCTCATAGAAGGAGAGTAATTTATCCCAATGAGTGGGAAAAAAGTAGTGTGTATATATGTATGCTTGAAAAGACACTAGAACGAGTGTGTAAGGGGATCTCTATCTCCAAGATCAGCCAAGGGAAAGTCACCAATAGTTTTAAGGGGATCCATCACTGATGCCAAAAAGTACCACAAGCCAAGGTTGTCTCATCCCTGAACCATGAAACCAAGAGTCTCGCTCCGTTAATCATAGAGAAAAGTCCCTGAATAGCCTCATAGAAAGGGATGAGTCTGAAAAAATTCATCAGGTAACCCACTGCCCAGCCCAGCTGGACGGTAAACTCTAAGAGGTTGTCGGGTAAACCACTGCCCAGCCCCACTGGAGGGTAAACTCTAAGTGGTCATCGGGAAACCCACTACCCAGCCCCGCTGGAGGCTAAACCCTAAAGTCAAAGGGTTACCCACTACCCAGCCCCACTAGAGGGTAAACCCGGATACGCCAGCGTGTAACCCCCTTCCCAGCCCCATTGGAGGGTAAACCCTGAACTGGTCTGATAACTCCCCACTGCACGAACCATCTCCGGGGTTCACTAACATCGTGACCATGCGTTGGGTTGGAGTGCGTCAAAGGAACCACTGAACAATGCACTTTCATGTTTCCACATTTAATGAGATCTCTAAAGAGTCTCTTCATGCCCAAGCCGATTACACCGTTGCAAACCTCGCGGAAAAAACACACAAGATATGCTACTTATTTTCCGGAAACAGACTCCTGATGAAAAAGTTATTCAACACCACTTTATGGTCAAATGGAGTCTCATGGGGCCCATCCCTCAGACATGAAATAGAATCATCGAACTGCTCCATCACAATGCTCTCGTAAAGACACACTGAAACGACTACGCATTCGCCCCGAACGGATTTCTGATGAAAATGTCACAAAACGCTACTCACAGCTTAAAAGACCGCCCATGGGGCCCATGCCTAAACTCTGGATTTAATGCCTGAAACCACCATGGAATACTTCGTCTCGAAAACAGAGTTACAACACCACTAACGGTGCCTAAAATAGACTACGGATTTTTTCATGCCATCTGAAATAAGAATTCTGGCGAGGTGCTAAACAATACTCAACGGTGTTTCGTGCCACCGATCCACCGTCTCGGGAATTAAAAATCCCTAAGAGCATCTCAAAACCTCCATCTCGATCCGGGGATCGCATATCCATAAACGGCATGCGAATGAGACACTCGGTGTGCGTGTTATGGTGTTTTTAACGTCAATGGATGGAGACGGGGTGGGCCTGGGCCGACCCACCCCTTCAGGTCGGTGGTCTGTAGCTGGGCCGCCCGAACCGCCCAGTCCACCACTGCCCGCGGTTCACCATGCGGGCTGCCCCACGTCACCCAAAATAGCTTAGCATGTCCAGCACATTTTCAATGAGACCCGTGAGTTGTGGGTCTCTGTTTGCTGGATGGGGTCGTGACAACCCCGGTTTCTCGCGCCTCCCACTAACCGGCGAAGCCGGCCAGCCTGGCCCCCGCATCACCACACATACGCCGCCGTCCCAGTCCGCCTGGAGCCCACCACACCGACTGCCGTCATGGACCTCCTGAAGCCCCCCACGCGAAGCCGCCACTTCCTGGACTCACGGGACCGCCAGGTTGAGCCGACGGAAGCCCATGGAACCACCGGAAAACATGGAAAATGACCGGAAAACTTCCTGGGGCCACCCTGGGTGCCTTGGGACTTGAAAATTCGATCCAAAAAGAGTGTCAGAAAGCTCGGATCAATCCCTACATATTTATGGTCTTATCTAGATGATTGTACAACATTTCAACATAATGAATTTAATTCAAGGAAGATTCAAAAATTAAAAATGAAAACACAAACTCCGACCTCGTTGGGCGTAGCCCGTCGCTTCACAAGTGATCCGCGGGACTGCCGCGCTACCTTGGAGATGTGGAGGAGATGAGCTTTAAGGGATGTGGGTTCTTGTTGGGAGAGATTCTTCCAGAGAATTCTAAGGGTGAATAAAAGGGGGGAAGAAGTGTTTAAGTAGAGAAACTCAATTAAATAAAATTAATTATGTCATAAACCCCCCCCCCCCACCAGTGGGCCCGTACCCGAACTCTTGACGGGGTCGGGGTTAAGCCACCTGTAGGATAAAATCCACATTCTGAGTGCAACAACAGTCATTTAATTTTAATCCGAGCCTCTGTTCATAAGTTATAAAGTTAAATCCTAAGGCCGCTAAATTACGAAAATGCCCCTACTGGCGTTTTCTACAGAAGGGCCGCGCCCGGGAATGTTCCACCCCTACTAGGGTAAATGGCATGCTCCAGACTATATGATGAACTCAGTTTTCCCATTCGAGCAACTGTTTAGGTGTTATTCTATTTATTTGGTGTGTCCAGTGTGAACGCACTTAAAATTTAATTTCAGCCACACCGAGGCTCGGAATCAAACGCCATCTGAATTCCCTGCTTTGGAATAACATCAAGAAAATTTCAATGTCTTAGAGGCTTGAAACCTGGGTTCTTACGTCATTCCCTCCTTCATGTTTTTATCCCCAAAAAACAAAACTACAAAAAATAACTCAGGATACTGAGCCCTCATCTGGCTCTCTCGTTCCCATGTGCTCTCATGCACCCGCCCATGCTGCCACAGCACACGAACCAAAGGAATGGTCCATCCACACAGTGTCTAATCCTACCGGTCCTCAATTTCCACCAGGTTCTTCCCAAGGTTGGCTTCATCCTCGATGTCCATCTCTCCCTAGTCAATAACTTATGTGGGGTCATGCACGTATTTCCTCAGCTGCGACACAAAGAAGATGTCATGCACCCTCTCCAGCTGTGGGGGTAGAGCATGACAGTAGGAAACCTCACCAACCCTGCACGTGATCTCAAAGGGCCCAATGAACCTCGGGGAAAGCTAGCCTCCCCAGCCGAACCTCCATGTTCCACACCACGGGGAGACTCTAAAAAAGACATGGTCCCCCTACTCAAACTCCAAAGGCCTGTGACGACAGTCTATGTAGGACTTTTGTCTGCTCTGTGTCGTACTCATCCGCTCATGAATGACCTTCACCTTCTCTATCATCACCGGAACCAACTCTAGGCCCATGAGGGAGGTCTCCCCAACCTCCGTCCAGCACAACGGTGACCTTCAGGGTCTCCCATAGAGCACCTCAAATGGTTCCATGTCAATAGTAGAGTGGTAATTAATCTTATACACGTACTCCACCAAGGGTAGGTGATCCTACCACCATAGGAAAAAGTCTAACATGCATTACATGAGTATATCCTCCAACACCAAGATAGTGCACTCGGTATAACCGTCCATCTGGGGGTGAAAAGCTGTACTCATCTGCAACTGAGTCCCGAATGCCTCCTACAGGCCTTACCACAAACACGAAGTAAATCACATGTTACGATTGGAGATGATCATTGAGGGTAATCTATGAAGGCAGACGATCTACCGAACGTTCATCTACCCTAGACTCTCCACCGAACTCTACTCCCTAATGGAAATGAAGTGCACTGACTTTGTGAGTCGGTCTACTCTCACCCAAATGGAGTCATGGCCCTTCGTTGTGTGCAGAAGCCCTATGACGAAGTCCGTAGATATTCCATTACACTTCCACTTCGATATATCAAGGGTCTGCAACAACCCTGCGGGAGCTTGATGCTCTTCATTCACCTGCTGACAGGTAAGACACCGAGAAATGAACTCAGCTACACACCGCTTCATGTCGGACCACCAAAACTACCGTCGATGGTCTCCGTACATCTTACCCAGACCAGGATGTATAGCCAAGGGAGAAGTGTTGAACTCCCGCATCACCTCCCCCCACATATCCAATGGTACTACAGCTCACCCCTGGAACATGATCTCATGATTACCACCATCAGAATACCCATCAGGTGCATCACCCATGGATATCTGATCACACAGTACCTCACTATCGACATCCCCCAACTGTGACTCTCTCACATGCTCAAGGAGCGAAGGATTCAACACCATCGACTGCTGAAAAGTCGTAACCTCTTGCTCCACCATGGTCAGATGAAGGGAATCCAACTAGTCTAAAGCATCCCGCACTAGATGATCATGAGACCTTCAGCTAAGGGCATCTTATAATATATTTCCCTTCCCTAGAGTGTAGACTATTTGGAAATTTTAGTCCTACAAAAACACTAGCCAGGGCCTCTTCCTTAGATTCAGAACCCTCTGAGTGAATATGTACTTGAGGCTCTGGTGGTCTGATTAGACCACAAAACGCTCACCCAGAAGGTAGTGTCTCCATAACATCAAGGTGAAGACCACTGCTGCCAGCTCCAAATCATGATTCGCGTAATTCTGCGCATGGGGAATCAAATGCATCGAACCATATGCAATCAATGTCCACCGCTACATTAGCACGCACCCGAGCCGAGTTCCTGAGGCGTCGTTTTACACCACGAACTCAACTCCCTACTATGGCAGCCTCAACACTGGATCACTAGTCAGCCTCTGTCTCAACTCCTTGAAGGCCTTATGGAACTGATCAGTCCAGGTGAACGGTCATCCCTTCCACGTCAAAGCGTTCAAAGGGGAAGCAATCCTAGAGAAATCTTCCACGAACCACCTGTAGTACCCTTCCAAACCAAGGAATCTCTGCACCTCTGATGCATTCTTGGGTGGCTCCCAAGCAAGAATTGTTCTTATCTTTGCGGGATCTACGGACAATCCCTGCTCCGTAATGAAATTCCCCAGAAAGTGAACCTCATGAATCCAGAACTGAATCTTCGAGAGCTTCCCATATAGCTGGTGCTTCAGAGTAAGTCTAGGGTCATCTTCAAATTCACCACATGCTCCCCTACTGTCGCATAGTAAATGATTATGTCATCAAGAAAGATAGCCACAAACCAGTCCAAGTACGGCTGGAAGATTTTGTTCATCAAATCCATGAAAAAGGTGGGGGAATTTGTCACCCAAAAGGGCATCACCAAAAAATCATAATGCCTATAACGACAATGGAAATACATCTTCGGGATGTCAGACGCACGAACCCACAACTGGTTGCTGCCGAATCGAAGACCAATCTTGGAGAACCACATCGCACCTCTCAACTGGTCGAAGAGGTCATCTATCCTCAACATAGGGTACATTTTCTTTATAATATACTGATTTAGGCATTGATAATCCACATAAATCAATAGACTCACATTTGCCTTTTTCACAAACAAAACCAGAGCTACCCAGGGGAACACACTGGGCCTGATGAATCCCTTCTCATGAAGGTCCTCAAACTGATGTCGTAGCTCCAGAAGCTCCATGGGTGCCATTCGTTATGCTGCAAATTATATCTGGACAGTCCCTGGCTTCAATTCAATGCAGAGATCCATCCCTCTCCCCATAGGTAGTCCCAGGACATCCTCGGGAAAGATATACACGTAGTCATCTACAACGGTAGAGATCCAGGTGCCTGTAGAACCTACTGCTCCAAGATCCATGCTCGCCAACTGGTGAGAAAAAGGTCATGGTCTCCTACTCAGACTACCTTTCTACACTGCCGTTAGGTCTTGTTCACCATGGATGGTGAACCTTGTCCCATCAAAATGGATGCATCTGACTAGTCTGCGTCGACAATCGATCTGGGCGTGAAACTTGGAAAGCAAACCCATTCCCAAGATGACATCATAAGGTTCCATTGTGATGAAGAGTAGGTACCACATGAAACTCTCTCCCCCGAATGACGGTACGCACATTCTGCAGATAAATATCACCAATGAGGCACTTCTCGTTGGAACCTCAAGGCTAAGTGCATGTGTCAGTGCTTCTAATGGAAGATCCAACTCCCGTACCAAAAGATGAGATATAAAAGAGTGGTTGGCGCTTGTGTCTACTAGTACTGAAGAAATAATAGAGTAATCACAAATAATACCTCGTACCATATCATGTGTTGGGGAGTCACGAACACCCATAGCCTGATGTTTCCCACTGCCCCTACCGTCAGCTCCCTATCCCTGATGTGGGTCGCCCGGTGGTGGTGGTGTAAGGACCTCAAAACGTCATCCCCCACCTCCAGGTCATGCCACTCTACCTATGATGCTTCCCTGAAGGCCACCTTTTCCTTGTCCGGGGGATCCATGATCACGATGTTGCCTCTGCCGCTTTGGTGTGCCAACTACCTTCAATGGGTGCTCGGTACGCCTGGTCTGGCAGTCCCATGCTAGGTTACCCCGTCCGTCACAGGCATAGCACCGACTCTCTCATGACTGCCCTGGTGCTCTACGTCACCACTGCTAGGCCCTACCAGCTGGCATCCCTCAGCCAAGAATCTCTCTGTCATGAGTGCCCGCTCTAGCACCCTGGTATAAGTAGGGATTCACATGGGTACTACAGTAGCACATATCTCCCTACGAATACCATGTTCAAACCTCCATGCCTGGAAGTAACTATCGCAGACCATATCCTGTGAGTAGCATGTCAGATCAATAAATCAGGTCGAGTACTGCACCATGGTCATCCCTCCTACTTCAGCTCTAGAAGATCCTGAATCCGAATGGAGCATAAACAAGAGGGGGAGTTCTCCTCCCGGAATAGCTGCTGAAAGCTATCCCACGTGAGAGATGACTCATCGTGGGTCTGCGTAACCAACCCTCACCATCGTCCAACCGTCTTGAGGAAAAAGATGGAAACTAGGGCTACCATCTGGTCTGCTGGTGTCCGTGCCAGCTTGAAAAGTTTTTCCATGGACTCTAGCCAGTCTTCCGCTGCCTGGGGATCCAGGTCTCTGCAGAACTTCTGCAGTCGCTGATGCTGAAAGTCTCAGAGCTCACTCAGCCTGCGATCAACCTCGGCATGTGCTGTCAGTACTAACTACCAATCTCCAGGTGGAGGGGATACTACTGAAGCACTAAGTGGAAGGGGATCATGTGAGGGTCCTTGAATTGATGCCTCATCGCTCACCAGGTCATCGTCATGAACAGGAGAGGGTAAATTGGCTGGCTGCTGTCATGGGGGCATCCTGAAAATTATCAAGGATTACAGCAATCGGATGATCATATATATGTATCAATAATTACAAAGGGGAGCTGACTCAAAAAGGATAGTCAAAGACTCTATCATACTGGATGCATGTTCCAATGTTCCCTACAACAAGTGTCTCAGCGTGCCGAGTTGACAAGCAAGTTATTAGGGTCCTGGTGAATGGATACGATGGTCGCCTGTACCATTAATGGGCTCCTTGGGCTGAGAGACGCCCTCGATACACGTCGATACTATTTCCCTAAATCCCAACGAATTCCTTTTTAGGGACGTCTGAACAACACCCCAAAGAATGAACCACCTTTGATACCACCTTTTCATGACCTGACCTTATCAGTCTCGAGCTACAACTACCCCAAGCCCGCCTCCATAGTCCAGGGGCTGGCGACAAGCATCGAAGGCGTATAAATCCCGGGAGGCCTTTTCCTAAGTACCTGTACACACACAAACACATCCCACTCAATGTAGATGTAACACCCCCGGCTTCCATGGTACACTTATCTTTGAATAATATAGTAGCATGTGTTGTACGCAACATCGAGTTCTAACACACCACAACCAATCAAACTAGCCGTTATGAATAGTAATACCAACTTTTTGAAATTTTATAAATTTTATCATTGAAAATGGACTTCATTTTTGGAATCGTAATATCAAAATTATCTTAGAGTGATTTTTTGGTATTTTTTAGAAAACTTTCAATTTTTTATGAATAGTGAAAAACACTAAGTTATAGATTAAAACTGAATTTTTATTTAAAAAATTATTTATTTTATTTAAATTTATTTAGCTCAAAATAGACACATAATACCTATATAAGTTCAATGTAATTCCTTGAAGTCAATTTATAATAATTTTAGATATATAAAAATTTTATAAACCTTTTCACCGTCTTTTACTCACCTCTTAGGAGAATTTTTAAATTCACATAAAACATAATTTTATCACTTCTGCGATTGGAATTTCAAAAATTTGAGTTACATGGTTAATATCAAGAAGTAAAATTTAGTTCAATAAGAAAAAATAATTTTTGGTGAATAGTAACTTTTTACTTTTATTTACCAAGGTTATAATTAAATAGGGTAATTAAGGGTAAAAATGATATTATCATTACCCTAAAACATGTCGTAATTCTATTGGATACATATAGTTCGACCAAAAACAGCCTTAGGAATAAAATATGAACCTCTTTGGTCCACTTGGATTAGATTAGGAAATTTATTATTATTTAATTCAAAGAAGAGTTAAAAGAGTTAAAATCAATGTTTAGTAACTAAAACATTATTAATATAGGGTTACACATAAGATAAAATTGACTATAAATATTCAATAGAAAGATAAAAATATTTCCTACATAATGGTATTTTATTTATATTTTTTAGACATTATATAATTTAATTTATTTACGACGCAATATGAGGAAGTAATTACCTAATTAATGAAATATTACAATAATTTATAGTATAAATATCCAAATAAATGTAATTTGAGAATTTTTATGTCTTCCACTAACTTTTTAGATTAATATGACTTGTTAGGGTTGGTTAGATGAATGTTTTTAGAAGCAATAATGCTGTTATGAATTTAGAAAAAACAAAATACCAAATAGTGTCAAAATTGACATAAAAGAGTTTTTTTAAAAAATATTATATTATTAATTGATATTATATTCCTAAAAATATATGGTTTAGAAAAAAACTTATATAATTATAGGTGTATCATTAATGAACTAATTAGGGTTTCCTGGGAAGTATATAGTAAGTTCATTAAACATATAATATAAAAATACAAAGAGACATGGTAAATGTCAAACTATTTAACTACAAGTTAAATCTAAAAGAGGAAGTTAATATAGTGACCCAAACCGGTCTAAAACCTACTGATTGAGTGGTTTTCGACCCATCCCCACCTTATCCTTTAAATAACCCATTTTTTAGACATTAGAAACCGAAAATGATTTTATTATTAAATAATATTTCTAACTTTTCCTAAGGTTCCTCTCACCCCTTTTATAAAAGGGCACTCACCCTTCTCTCTAATTCACACCTTCAAAGCCACTTGGCTCAGCAAAACTCTATCAAAATACCCACTCAAGTATCTTACCTTAATACTAGAGTCATTCCTTTAGTTTGAAAGTCATCCTATGGATCCCTTTTGATCAAATCAAAAGGAAGAACCCGAAGAAGAGGTAAATATCTCACCACCTCTTTCAAGTTCCTTTCTTCTTCCACTTTCTTTCTCTTTGTTGTTTCCATTCTAAAATAATAACTCTAGTATCTTCTATATACTGTGATTATAACACCCCACCCCTACCTCATTGTCTTGATGAGGCGGTGAGGGTTACTTGGCCTTAAGCGACGTTCCCAAGGCACCAAAGGCTGGCAATAAATGTTGAGGGCTTCAAGAACAAATTGGGGAACGACTTGCCCTTATGATAAAACCAAACAAACCATCCACTATCAAACACTATATGATGCGTATAAATAAAATAGCCAAACATGCATTCCAAAAATACAACCAAGTTGTACCACAATACAACCCAAACCAATACAACCATACATATCTACACCACATCAGAGTACAAGTGGAAACCAAGCAACAAACACTACAAGCCATGACACCACCACAACTCCACACCAAGATCCAAGATCCAAGCTCCACCAAGACATCACAATTCACCACTAAAGGAGGAAGATGCCTTACCTTTTCCCACATCACGATACACAACATCTTCAAAGACACCAACGTGCCAAAGTAGGGGGCGAGTACTAAAACTCGATAGGTTTTCCCCAAATGACTTCCATGCACAAGCCACTAGGATAAAACTATTAACTCATTTATATAAAAAATTTATATAAAATAATCACATGTAAAACCACTCCCATAAGCCAAACACACCCTTACCAAGCCATCATACACAAAATAAGAACCCAAGCGAAATCCAACCAATTATACCACACGCCATTTCATCATTCACACACCAGCACAACAATTTCCAACATGGAAAGTAAAGCACGACAAACAACCAAATGGTGGGAATTCCTCCCAACCCATTCACCAATGCACACCAAAACAACCAAAATGTTGGTACTTCCTTCCAAACCATTCATCCATTCACAAGTAGCTGTACTTTCTGACTATTACCATATGGTGGTTCTTCAGACCACTATTCACACCTTTTATAGTGAGACTTCCTGCCCACATCCACACAACATTTAAACCAATCACAACCATGTATATAACCCATCAAGGTCATAACAACATACAATCAACTAATCACAACCAAGCATATAACCTATCAAGGTCACAACAATATGAAATCAACCAAATTCCATTGCATATCAATCCACTTCAATAAATCACCCATTTATTGAAAATCATTTTCCATGCCAAACCATATTTCAATAAAAGAACCACATTATTGAAAACCCTTTTTCCATCAATAATTTTCACAAATCAACTATATCATCCCATTTTAAAATATCCTTTTTAAAATCCACAACAAAAATCATTTCACCATAAAACCCCATTTTTCCCAAAAATCCCCAAAACATCACCCAAGGGATTCTCAACCAATTTCTCACAACAAATTAAAATTAATTTTCCAGCACACCAAATTAATTTTAAACAAAGAACCACTAGTTCTATCAATGTGGAGTCGAGAGAGAAGCCACTTACCTTTAGGGTTCCCAAGAAATCAACCCACAAGCAACTGCACCTCAAATCCGGTTAACGCACCACCTAAACCTCTCTAAATAACCTTCCCTAACCATCACAAGCCTTAAAATTAACATTCAAGGCAACCACAACCCTAGATCTACACACAATGAATGTAGATCTAGAAAACTGAGAGAGGGGGAGATGTAGATCTAGAGGAAACGACCAATCAATCAAGAGGATAGACTTACCCAAGAGAAACCACCTTCAAACAACTAAGAAACCCCCTTCAAAATGATTCCATACCGAGTGGGAGAGCCCCTCCAACCCTTGAGAACCGAAAATCCCATGTGAGTCTCGAGTGAGAGGAAGATTTGAGTGGAATGAGGCAAGCTCGAGTGAGCCTGGGTTTTAAAACCCTATTTTTAAGTGGCCGCACGGTTTGGAAAACGGTGCGCTAACCATGCGCACACTACTGCACTGAGAACAAGGGTCCACATGGTTTCCTCTCATGGTTTAGCAAACCATGCACAAGCCATGTGAAGCCTACTATCTCCCTTGCACGGTTTGCTAGAGAACCCACATTGTTTCCACTAACCGTGTTCAAACTGTGCACCCCTTTAAAAGCCACCAAACTCATCCAAAACCATTACAAACTCTCCCAACCTATTCCCAACTCATCCCATGCACTTTATACACATAAAAATGCATAAACAAAGGCCACATACCTCAAACCGGGGGTACTAAATTCTCCCCACCATTGGACATTCTGTCCTCGGAATGTAGTGAACCCGCCGTTTGTCGAAAGAGATCGGGCCACTACTCGATCATCTCTTTCTCCCACTCCCATGTCTCCTCTTGAATCTTACCATGATGCCACGAAACACGAACTAAACCGATGGTTATACCATGCAAGATGTTATCTTGCCTATACACAACCCACACTGGCACATGCACCAACGAAGCATCTAGTTCTAGTTCAACATGATCCCTTCGAATCACCTGGTCACAATCCGGCTAATAATTTTTCAAATGTGACACATGAAACACATTGTGCACTACATTGAACCTAGGTGGAAAATCCAAATGATAAGACACCTCACCAAACCGCTCAAACGGAGATATATTTATGGATTCTGGATAACTGTTATTGTACGAAAACTCAACCAACAACCAGTGCTCCTCCCATGAGCCACCAAAATCCATGACACCAGCCCACAAAATATCCTCCAGAGTTTGTATCGTCCTCTCGGATTGACCATCCATATGAGGGTGATATTCTGTACTCATGGTGAACTTAGTTCCAAGGGATTTCTATAAGGATTTTCCGAAATGAGATGTAAACCCCAGATCTCTATCGGATACAATCGAAACTGGACCACCATGCCTCTTTAAAACCTCCTGGATGTAGATTTTGGACAGATCCTCCACTGTATGAGATTCACAAATTAGGATGAAATGGGCCTACATCATTAGAGAATCCACTACCACCCAAATGGCATCGTGATTTTTACCGTTTTTGGGAGACCTGTAAAAAAATACATCTCTATTTTCTCCCACTTACAAACAGTGATTGGTAAAGACTACAACATTCTCGTTGGCCTCTAATGTTCTGCCTTGACCAACTGACAAGCCAAGAATCTCGAAATAAACTCAACCACTCTTCTTTTCATACCAGCCCACCAGAACTACACTTTCAATTCTTTATACATTTTCTGAATTCCAGGATGAATTGCCCACCTAGAATGATGATACTCCATGAGAAGATCCTCCGTACAAGAAACTGGTACAACCATCAGATTCCAAAAACACAAAACTGAATCTTTATTCAGTTTCCAACCCCCAATGGTCTCCCCACCATTGATTCTCAACCCCATGGTCCCACACTCAGAATCATATATATGTGCCTCTCTAACCAGGCCAATCAAGTCAGGAATCAACAAAACCGGAAAGAATACCTCTATATCACCATGGTCCTCACATTCCAACCACATATCGGGTATAACAGACATCAACTGCCCCTAGTCCGATGCGTGTTTCACCATCTGAGCATATGATTTTCTACTTAATGCATCCACCAACAAATTTCCTTAACCTGGTGTGTACATAAAGTCAAAATCAAACATCTGGAGATATTCCATCCATCTCCTTTGCCTCAAGTTCAAATCCCTTTGTGAGAAAATATGCTTCAGGCTCTTATGATCTGTATATACTGTGAATTTCTCACCGAAGAGATAATTATGCCACACTTTCAGGGCATAGACCACTGTTGACTATTCCAAATCCTGAGTTAGGCAGTTCTTCTCATTATCTCTCAACATCCGTGAGCCATAAACAACCACATGATTCCCTTGCATGAGAACTCACCACAAACATGATTGTAATGCATCTCAATTTGGAATACAACCGATGATCCCTCAAGATCCCTAGAACTATCTCCAAGTGCTGCTCATGCTCCTCCCTTGTCTTTGAATACACCAAAATATCATCTAAAAACACCACCACAAATGAATCCAGATATCTATAAAATATCTAAATCATCAATTCCATAAACACCAATGGCGCATTAGTTAGACCAAAGGGCATAACCACATATTCATAACGTCCATATGCACTTCTGAAAGCTATTTTAGGAATATCGTCCTTCCTCACCCGTAATTGATGATATCCTGACCTCATTTCGATCTTGAAGAACCACTGGTCTCCCCTCAACTGGTCATACAAATCATCAATTCATTAAAGTGGATATCTGTTCTTTATTGTAACTTGGTTTAGTCTACAATAATCAACACAGATCCTCAACATTCCTTCCTCCTTTTTCACAAACAACTCCGGTGATTCCCACGGGGACGTGCTTGTCTGTATAAACCCTTTGTTTTCTAAGTCTTCCAACTGGACATTCAATTCTCGAAATTCAGCTGGTTCCATACAATAAGACGAAAGTGAGATAGGACAAGTCCCTGGAAGTAGATCAATCATAAAATCCACTTCTCTTATGGGAGGTAACCTAGAGAATTATTCAGGAAAAACATCCACGAACTAATCCACCACTGCCAGAAGAACACTCTGTTGTACACCCTCTACCTATTCCAATGACTATACTGCCAAATGATATGATAACGTACCCACTGTTGGTGCCAAAAAACCCGTTGCACCCTGCCTTTTATGCCTCTCTCCTCTAAGGAGATGTCTAACACCATCGTGTGTCGTAAAAGTCACTATTCACGCATCACAATTGATGTGGGCCTTAAGAGAAACTATAAAATCCATTCCCAGGAATACATCATACCCATCCATCTCAAGAATTGATAAATTCCACGTTAGCTCCACCTTGACCACAACGAAACAACATTCTCTATACAAGAAGGCTCGACACTCTCTTCGTCCCATAGGAGTTTGAAGTTTTAGAACTGAGGGAATCATTTCTACCCTTAAACCCAGCAAATCAATCACACGTGCAGCAATAAAAGAGTGTGATGCACTCGTATCAAACAGTACTTTCATCAAGGTAGCATTTAAAAGAATAGTACCTCGCACCGTGGATGGTCCCGACTGATCATCCACCACAACCTGCTTAGTTCCGAACAATTCCTTTGATTCCACAATCTTCTCTTTATTTCTTTGTTGAGGCATCGTGGTATTCCGAGAATCACCATGACCCACTTTACTCAGCTGATGAGGGGTGTGTTGTTGTCCCAATCCTGTCGAAGCATACAATGTCTGCGATCCTTGAGGAGTGTCACGTGCACCCATCCTTGGAGCATTTTGAAAATAACTCTACAGATGACCCATCTTCTTACAATTATGAAATGCTCTAGGTTGTGTCGTACAATCCCATTTGATGTGGCTCGTAGAACCACACTAAAAACATCCTGGTTTTCTCTGGGGATTTGGAGGAAGATTCACCAATCCTTCCATAGGATTATATGCCATATTCCCACCATGGGAATAAGTGTCCCTCTTCCACATGAACCCAGCGTTAGAGTTCTCACTATTCCCCATGAGTACCAACATGCTTCCTCCGCCTGGAGCGCCCAACAGACCTCGTTCAGCCACCGAGGCTCTATTCACCAACTTTGCGTAGTGAACTACACACGGCACTGTTATCTTTGAATTTATTTCTTTCCTTAACCACGCTTCAAAGATCCTCAATTTCAATGACGTGTTACCCACCACCTCGGGTTCAAACTGCACTAAGTTCATAAACTAAGCTGCATACTCTGTCACCGACATAAGCTCTTGCTTCAAACTGATGAAATCAGTAGTGTGCTGAATTCTGAACGTATGTGGGTAGAATCATTTATTAAACAATTCCTCAAAGCCTTCCCACATCACACCCTGGTTCTTCCCCGCTTGGACTACTAACTCCCACCACTGAAGGGCAAGATATTACAACATATACGTGGCCAACTTCACTCTTAACTCTACCGGTGTTCCCAATAATTCGAAGATCTTTTTCATTTTATTCAACCATGATTTTTCCCTCTCCGGCTCTGAGCCACCACTGAAGATGGGTGGATTCTTCTTTTGAAACTAAATGGCAAAATACACATGCCTTGGTTCATCCATTTTATTTCCACTTTCCACATATTGGAAAGCTTGCACTATGTTTTGCACTAGCTGCTGGTTCACCTTAGGCTCAAGTGCTACCACATTCTCCACAACCTCCACTAGTTAGTCTCTATGATGCCTACATAGTGCCATTTTTATAAACAGAAAACAAAAAACCATGAGTCTCACTTCCGTAGACATCACAAAATCCCATTTCAAATCACATTACACAACACTATCGCATAAGTCTTTCCTCAAGTTCACATTTTCTATGTTTCACCATTTTGAAAACCAAACCATTTTCAAAATAACAATTTATTCACATTACAATTTCACACATTCACAAAACCATTTCTGAATTCAACCCATAAATCATTATACCCTAATGAAATATTCATCCTAGAGGGAAGTCATTTCTACCATGTATTTCATGAACATCTCATTGGCTACACCCACGACAATGAGATTTACAATGCCTATAAGTGTCTCTATAACACTTAGGTACCCAACTCCCTGGTAACTTTAATTTCAACATAAAAGGGATTGCTGCATCATTTTATTCTATACATTCCAAGTTTCAACAATCCTACTCCTTACTACCATCCAGACTCAAGGAATATACCACTATGAATGTCAACTCCAAAACCAAGGCGCCAAAGCGACTGAACAACTACTCTCACTTGAAAGCTAACGACCGAACAAAATGATACCACTTGTAACACCCCATCCCTAACTCATTGGATTGAGGAGTCAGTGAGGGTTACTTGTCCTTAAGCGACGTTCCCAAGGTTCCAAAGGCTGTCAATACATGTTGAGGTCTTCAAGAACATATTGGGGAACAATTTGCCCTTAAGACAAAACCAACCAAACCATCCACTATCAAACACTATATGATGCTTGTCAATAAAACAGCCAAACATACATTCCCAAAAGGCAACCAAGTTGTTCCACTATACAACCCAAACCAATACAACCATACATGTCTACACCACATCAGATTACAAGAAGAAACCATTCAACAAAAACTAAAATCCATTCCACCACCACAGCTCCACACCATGCTCCATGCTTCGAGCTCCAACAAGACATCACAATGCACCACTAAAGGAGAGAGATTCCTTACCTTTTCCCACATCACGATACAAAACATCTGCAAAGACACCAATGTTCCAATGTAGGGGGTGAGTACTAAAACATAGTAGGTTTTCCCCAAATAAATTCCCTACACACACCACTAGGATAAAACCGTTAACACATTTATATAAACAATTTATATAAAATAATCACATGTGCAACCATTTCCATAAGCCAAACACACCCTTACCAATACATCATACCCAAAATAAAAACCCAAGGTAATTCCAACCATGTATTCCACAATCCATTTCATCATTCACACACTAGCACAACAATTTCCAAATTGCAAAGCAATGCACGACAAACAACCAAACGGTGGGACTTCCGCCCAACCCGTTCACCCATGCACAACTATAGGTACTTACCGACCACTACCAAATGGTGGTTCTTTGACCACTATCCATCACCTTTTATAGTGAGACTTCCCGCCCGCTTCCACCCAACATTTCAACCAATCACAACTAAGCATATAACCCATCATGGTCACAAAAACATGAAATCAACCAATCACAACCAAGCATATAACCCATCAAGGTCACAAAAACATGAAGTCAACAAAATTCCATTGCATATCAATCCACTTCAATAAATCAACCATTTATTAAAAATATTTTTCCATGCCAAACCATATTTCAATAAAATAACCACTTTTTTGAAAACCCTTTTTCCATCAATCATTTTCACAAATCCACCATAGTATCCCATTCTAAAATCTCTATTATAAAATCCAAAACAAAAATCATTTCACTATAAAACCCCCTTTTCCCCAAAAACCCCCAAAACATCACCCAAGGGATTTTCAACCAATTTCGCACAAAAAATTACAATTAATTTTTCAGCACAACAAATTAATTGTAAACAAATAACCACTAGTTCTAACCATGTGTAATCGAGAGAGAAGCCACCTACCTGTAGGGTTCCGAGAGAAATTGAACGACAAGCAACCACACCTCTAATCCGACGAACGTACCACCGAAACATATCTAGATCCCCTTCCCTAAACATCACAATCCTTAAAATTAACAACCAAGGCAACCACAACCCTAGATATACAAACAATAAGTGTAGATCTAGAAAACCTAGAGAGAGGGAGATTTTGATATAGAGGAACCAATAAAGAAATCAAGAGGATAGACCTACCCTTGAGAAACCACCTTCAAACCTCCAAGAAACCCCCATCAAAACGCTTCCAAAACAAATAGGAGAGCCCCTCTAACCCTTGAGAACTGAAAATCCTGAGTGAGGCTCGAGTGGGAGGAATATTGGAGTGGAATAAGGCATGACCGAGTGAGTATTGGTTTTAAAACCAAAATTTTAAGTGGCTTCATGGTTATCCTGCACGGTTTGGCAAACAGTGTGCTAACTGTGCGCACACTACTGCCTCGAGAGCAAGGGTCCGCATGGGTTCCTCAAACGGTTTGGAAAACCTTGCGTAGGTCATGTAAAGCCTACTATCTCCCTTGCACGGTTTCCTAGAGAACCCACATGGTTTCCACTAACCATGCTCAAACCGTGCACCCCTTTAGATGCCTCCAAACTCGTCCAGAACCATTAAAAACACTCCCGACCTCTTCCCAACTCATACCATACACGTTAAACAGATAAAAATGCATAAAAAAGGCCACGTACCTCAATCCTGGGGTACTACAATGATTTTATTATAAATATGGTACAACCAAATTCATTATTCTATCCATCCTTTGAATGACATGTCACCATACATGTGTGTGTATAGCTTACCATCTCCACGCCGTGGTGTAATTTTTATTCAATACATTATTATTTGGATGGGTATAATAATGATGTGTAATTGATGTAAATAATAAATTTTACATGATAATGATTCTATATATATGATATACCATCCAATTATATATTATTTTAATAACCAAAGAATGATATTGTTGCTCCTGCGTATGTACGGATTACCGTCTCCACAAACGCGATGAGATTCATTCCCCATCGTATCCATTTAAGACTAATTTTCATTAGATGATTAAAAATAATGTCTAAAGACTTAATATAATTCTGGATATGAATAAGATACATCTAATCCATAAAAAATATGACTCACATAACAAAGAATATAAATGAAAACGAATCAGTTAACACCCGAAACAATGATAATACCTGGATATTATTAACAAAGCAATGTTAAAAGATCATATATTATATCATATTAATGTATACGATTCTTGTATAATTTAATAACAATTATTTCACCATTATACTAGAGGTTAATCTACCCTCAACCAAGGAAAAGTACAAGGTAATGGTTTATTTCACAATCTCTTCATTATCCGAGGTTGTTTATACGTAATTATCTACTGGGACCTCTTTATCATCTTCATCCATGTTTTATAAAATTGTATTTCAAAAAATATTCACTATTTTATAGATTATGGGTTAAATTCATTTATTCCATTGTTTGACTTTTTATAATATGTTTATAAAGGAATCTTTCTGTTGTTTTCCAAATGATGCCCTTTTAATCCTTTTCGACAAATTTAAGGCAAGAATGTCTTTTTTTATCTTATACGGTGGGTGCGTCTATTTTCCACCATCATAAAATCATTGAAGTTTTTTACAATCATATAAGAAAATTTTCAAAGTAAATGTTTTATTTTATAATTATGGGACTTATAAATGATTTCAAGAAAGAGATATTTCTCTCAAATAGTTTTGATTTCATCTATGTCAACATCCTTTGATGGATTTTAATATTATTTGAAGTTGATTTATTACGATACAAAACATCCATATTGTATTAATTTTTGTGTGATATGTTTGACTGTGGATGTATTATTTTTATACCATTCATGGTTTATGGATAAAGTATTGACATTTCATATGATAGTTTTAATACGAATGTTTATGTTATGTTTAAACATGTTCATATGAGAAATGCATTAGACTTAGTAAGTGATGGGTGGAGCCTGATATATCTCCTTGATGTATCAGTAGGTCTCATGAGACAAGTTAGTGTCTTGGCATAAGACCTTGAAAAAATCTTATTTGTAGTCTTGGCACAAGGCCTTGACTATGTAGTTATGATAGTGTGGCATTGTGTACTCCATCATTATGAAAGTGGTTATTGATATTTCATGTGATTATTCGACTAGTAGAATATCTATGTGAATAAGTAAATGACATTATTTCATTTTATTTTTTCCATGTTATGCTGACGTTCAAGTTTAAACGGCTTTTGTTTTAATTATTCATTTCCTTAAATATTTATGCTTATTTATGACTGTTTATGCTATATTGTTATCCTTATTGAGCATCTGAGCTCACCCCTTTCTATGTTTTATTTTTTCCCAGGATGTGAAGAAGTATTTTATGGATGACCTTTAGGTATTGTATGAGGGGATGTGAGTGTGGACTATGGAGACTATGTTGTTGTAATTTTCCATTTAATCATGAAATGTAAGACTTATGAATGTATCTCGTGTTTCCAAAGCTACTAAACTAATCGTTATTTCGAGAGTTGATCTTTTGTGATCATGCCAATGTTATGTAATAATGCACCGACTCTGGGTAACTGTGGTCAGGGTGTTATAGAAGAAGTGTAGAGTAAAAATAAAACCAAAGAACAAACAACTGTAACCCAACCACAGTCACGCATCAACTCCTAAATAGAAAATTAAAGTGCTGAAAAGTACTGATAAGATAACTAAACAAAAAAAGGAAAAAACACGCACCCAACCCAAAAGGCTCCACAACCCGAAAATAGGTAAACAAAAGTGAAAATTTGGTGAGTCTCACACCTGAAAGTCCTACTATGACCACTGAATATAGCCCAAGATCCTATGTCCTCTACACTCCTCCGTATTCTTGATCAACCTGTCCCTCGTTTGCAAGGTCACACCAAGTGCAGGAAAAGCCCAAGTAGGGGTGAGTATAAAGATACTCAGTAGGATGCCCCGAAATCTCAAGGGAGAAACGAAGGAGGTACTACAATGTTGAGTAGTAGACAGAATAAATAAAAGTGAACGAGTACAGTAAATAGAGTGCAGGTCAACCCAACAAGAGAAAAGAAGTATGCTCATCCAACAAAGAGTAGCTAGACACGGAAAGCACGCGGCATACCCCACATGTCTTCACCTATCTTAGAAGGAGAGTAACTGAACCCAAGGAGTAGGAATGAAATTAGGGTGTATATATATATTCTTGAAAAGAAACCTAAATGAGTGTGTAAGGGGATCTCTATCTCTAAGCTCAGCCCAGGAAAATTAGCCAACAGTTCTAAGGAGATCCATCAATGATGGCCAAAAGTCCCGCGCGCCAAAGTTGTCTCATCACTGAACCGTACACCCAAGAGTCCTTCAAGAGTAATCATGGAGAAAAGTTCCTGACTAGCCTCATAGAAAGGGCTGAGTCTGAAAGAAGTCATTGAGTAACCCACTGCCCAGCCTAAATGGAGGGTAAAATCTAAGAGGTCATCGGGTAACCCACTGCCCAGCCCCACTAGAGGGTAAACTCTACGGGGTCATCGGGTAACCCACTGCCCCACCCCGCTGGAGGGTAAAACCTAAAGTCAATGGGTAACCCACTACCTTGCCTCGCTGGAGGGTAAACCCTAAATTCAACGGGTAACCCACTGCCCAGACCCACTAGAGGGTAAACACTAAAGTCAATGGGTAACCCACTACCCAGCCTCGCTAGAGGGTAAACCCTGATACGCCGGTGGGTAACCCCCTGCCGAGCCCTACTGGAGGGTAAACCATGAACTGGTCCGATAACTCTGCACTGCCTGAACCATATCTGGGTGTCGCTAACATCGCGACCATGCGTTGGATTGAAGTCTGTCAATGGAACCACCAACCAATGCCCTTTAATGTTTTAACATTTAATGATATCTTTAAAGAGTCCCTGCATGCCCAAACTGATTACATCGTTGCAAACCTCACAAAAAAACATGCAAGATAGACTACCTATTCGCTGGAAACAAAATCCCGATGAAAAAGTTATTCAACACCACTTTATGCCCATACAGTGTCTTGTGGGGCCCACACCTCGGTCCTGAAAGAGGTTGGGGAACTGTTCCATCACGATTCTCTTGGAAAAACATTCCGAAACAACTACCCATTCTCCCCAAAAGAACGTACAATGAAAAAGTCGCAAAACTCTGCTCACAGCTTAAAAGACGACCCCTGGGGCTCACGCCTCAACTATGGCTTCAATGACTAAAACCACCCAGGAAAAATTCGTCTCGATGCCTGGTTCACAATTCCACTAACAGTGCCTAAAACTAACTCTGGATGTGTTCACTCCATCTGAAAGACGAATCTCGGTGAGTTGCTAAACAATACTCAAAGGTTTGTCACGCCACCAAGCCCCCGTCTCAGGAATTAAAAATCCCCAAGACCATCTCAAAACCTCTATCTCAATCTGAGGATTTTGTTTTCATATAAGGTACACGAATATGACCCTTAGATTGAATGTTATGTCATTTTTAACGTCATAGGACGGAGATGGGGTGGGCCTGGGTCGGCCCACCCCTTTAGGCCGACGATCCGCGGCTGGGCCGCCCAGACCACCTGATCCCCCATAGCCCACAGTTCACCACACGTACCTCCCCACATCACCCATACCAGCTCAGCTGGTCCTCCGAATTTTCCATGAGACCCGTGAGTTGTGGGTCTCTGTCAGCTGGCAGGGGTCGTGAAAACCCCAGTTTCTAGCGGCTCCTGCTGACCGACGGAGCCAGCCAGCCAGACCCGCACACCATCCCACATGCGCCGCCATCCGGGTCCACCTAGAGCCCTCCGTGCCAGCCTCCATCCCAGACCGCCTAAAACCCACCATGCGAAGCCACCGCCGCCACCGCCTGGACTCACCGGACCGCCGCTCCGAGCCGCCAGAAGCCCCTGGAACCACCAGAAAATAGGGAAAATGGCCGGAAAACTTCCCGGGGCCACCTCGAGTGCTCTGGAACTCACAAATTCGATCCTAAAAGAGATTCGGAAAACTAGGATCTATCCCTATGCATCTATAGTCTTCCCGTGATGATTAGAAAGAATTTAAATGCAATTAATTTAATTCAAGGAAGATGTGGAAATTAAAAACGAAAACGCAAACTCCTACCTCGCTGGGCGTATCCCGTCGCTTCACAAGTGATCCGCCAGACCGCTGGACCGCCTTGGAGATGTGGAGGGGAGGAGATTGAAAGGAGGTGGATTATTTTTGGGAGAGCTTCTGCTAGAGAATTCTAAGGGTGAAAGAAATGGGGGAGAGAAGTGTTTAAGTAGGGAAACTCAATTAATTAAAATTAATTAAGTATTAAACCCCCCACCAGTGAGCTCGTTCCCTAACTCTCAACGGGGTCAGGGTTAAGCCACCCCAAGGATAAAATCCACATTCTGAGTGCAACAGAGGTCTCTGAATTTTAATATGATCCTCCATTCATATGTTATAAAGTTCACGCCTGAGGCCTCTAAATTACGAAAACGCCCCAGGTGGCGTTTTCCACTGAAGGGCCGCACCTGTGAAAGTTACACCCCTCCTAGGGTAAACGTAACACTTTGAACTCAACGATTCCCTTAGTTTTCCCATCCGAGAAACCGTTTAGAAGTAATTCTATTTATATGTGTTTCTTGTGTGAACACACATAAAATTTAATTCTGGCCACACCGGGGCTCAGAATCACACGCCGTCTGAACGCCCTACATTGGAATAACATCAAGAAAATTTGAAAGTCTTATAGGATCAAAATCTCGGTTCTTGCACTTTTCATTTCAAAAAATCTTCATCAAACCAATAAAAGTAAAGGACAAACATGAATCCAGACTTCTGATGGAAACTTGAATCGTGTCATGAGGTGTGTTTTCAAAGCACCCCACTCATAATCGAAATGCCATGTCCTAAAAATCCTAATCCATAACTATCCTAAATTTTCCCAAATAACATGACCCAAGAGAGTGAACCTCGACTAATACCATTTTTTCACAAACCAAATATGGTCAACATCAAAATCGGGACACGACCCAGCCAGTGGTAAGGCCTGAAGGGCGTTCCTAATCCCTATGGGATGAAAAAAGTTCCCAGGTATCACATAATAATATTTGAAGAATTTACTGGAGTCTAAAAACACAAATCAACTAATGAATCCCATAAAAAATCTTGATTTTCCAAACAAAATAATCATTTAAAAAATTTATAATTGAATTACATAACATAAAACAATTCTTAAAGATTATAACAAATTAATAAACTCAAAATGGAATGCCCACGAACCTCCACATGGAAAGAGGAACCGACCTAAAGCTATATCCATAACACTGCATCATGAAGGACCTCTAGAAACCCAAAAAATTGGCACAAAAAATTTGTACCCAAACCTGTGACAAAAATAACCAAGTCTACTTAAAAAGAATGTTTTATGTAGGGTGTGACCCAAAGCTCAGTAGGGTGACACCACTAAATGATTACATGTTATAAACATTCAAGGATGAAAATCATATAAGTTTTCATAAATATGAGATTCTATTAAGATTTTTTAAAAGATGAAAATTTAAACAAAAACAATTTTCATGTGGGAAACATTAAAGAATATACCCTTTTTAAATAGGATTGCAATGTTTTTTAATTTTCTAGACAAATATACTGTATACTAACGGTATGAATTAAGTATCTAATGAGAACAAGAAACTGGAAAATATACCCTAGGCACTAGCTCACTCTAGGTCCTAGGTACCTCATATCTCGATGAAAGTAACCATCACAATATCCATTATTATGCAAACAAGCCACTAGTAGCAATCATATACTTAACCTAGTGCCCCCAACATCATCATCATAATCATCATCATAGTTTAGATTGTTTTTTCATTGTCAAACTTGTTACATGAAACTGAGGCCAAACCTAACTGGATCACTAGAATACTAGTACAAGTCCACCCATAGATACATGATTTTTCCTTATTATTCTCATAAAAGTTCCCCAAGGATTGAAATATAATTTTAAAATGAAAATACACTTTCCAAGTCAGAAAAGAAATAATCACCCCACACACATGTCACAAATAATCCCTCCACAAAAAATATTCATTTTTTACAACATACTCACACAAAACAGACCACAAATGTGTTTCACGGCTTTCATTCAATTTTATAAAACATTTCAGAAATTTATAAAACATTATAATAATTTTTGAAATCATAAATGACACCTTACCTTTCAAAAACCCATCATATGTGAACACACTCAACACAAAAGCCTGAAACATGATTCATATCTCTTTCACGATTTGATAACTCCTATATGAAATTTTATAAAACATTTACAATATCGTAAACATCACATAACAGCCATTTCAGAACAAAGTGGACCATTTTAGAAACATAAACCCACCCAAACAGTACACAAAATTTCTCTGCACACTTTTTGTAACTCAATAACCCATTTACAATTTTGACAAAACACTTTCCAGAAGTGAAACAAGGTTTTTCACAACAAACCCATTCAAAAATGATCTATTAAACATAAAAACACACCCTAACCCCACCAAAGAATAATTTTTGTACCTAATTTTTCTAATAAACCACTTTCATATGTTATAATATAAACCCATATATTACCACAAGAGTTACACTTAGAAAACACCCAATTTAAAGAAAATAATGAAACTATAAAAATAAACACTTAACCATATCCACCACAAACGGTTTTTCACCACACACAACATATGAGGAACATAAAAAGTAAACAAATCAAGCATGATAACTCCTCATGAAATTCTTACACATGGAATCACCTACTATTTTTTCTAAAAAACCCTTACTGTTGTGAGAAACTTCAACTGCACCATCGACACACCAGAAAGGAGTGAAAAATAACTTTAAACCATGTTATTATACCAAATAATACGAAGACAAACCCTAGGATCTAATCACTACATTCTCGAAAAAGGTGCTTTATGAAAATATTGTTGAAACTGTATGAAATAAAGGAAGAAACCATAAATAAAAGGATATGAAAGTATGGAAACAAACTTACTTGAGGGATCCTAAAAAAAGTGACCAAAATCCACCAATATTTAAATCTTTAAGTAGCCAAAACATTTAGGGTATATACTTTGTCTTAGTACATTTTTTTGGGGATTGAAATGGGGGAAAAGAGTGAAAATTCAAGGAATTTTGAAAGAAACAATTTTCGTCTTAAAATATGGATAGTTTGAGAAATACAAAGAATTTTAACCCTAATTTATAATGAATATGAAATCCAATGTGGGGGAGTAGAGCATGGGGTGTTCCTTGGTTAAAAATACAATGAGATATTAAGGAATTAAAAAATGTAAAGTAAGAAATGAGATTTTAGGCTGGCCCAATACATTAATAAAAAACCCAAATCCATAATGATTATGGATTCCTATGAGATAAAAATGGATATAGTGGTTTTAATATACTTGGGGATTCCAATTAGGAAGTCGAATAGGTGTAAATATTGAAAATAAACAAGTTATATAAGAAACAATTGTTTTAAAAAAAATCTGGAAATGGGCTCATAGTTTTTCCCAAATATTGAAAACCCACCATTCCCACCATAATGCATGGGAAACTCTGAAAATAAATAAATAATGGAAATTAAATGAAAACAAATTCATTAAACAATGTCATGGATGTGAAATACTTTTGTAATTTTAAATAAAAAATTAGTTGAATTACTTGAATTGAATTGTTATGTGCATTTTATTTTTAAAGGATGGTCATAATTCCCACGAATGATGAAACATGAAAAATAATATGATTGAAACTATAGAAGAAAGGAATATTACATATAATGATCCACCCACACTCTAATAAATCCAATGGATTGATTAGGTGAATTATGTTAACCCATTCTTGTATATTAAGGTTAAGGATGATTGTCAATGTTGATATCAATTTTATTAAAATGGAAATGGGATATACCATATAATCAGAAATGCCGATGTGGGTAATAATAATGATGTGGTGAAATGTGATATTATCATCAAATAGATTATAGATAATTCCATATTTGATTCTTTCTTTTCTCTATATTTTATAAATGTGGAAATTTATAATGGTATCAAATTATAACCTCATTGATTAATTGGTGAGCAGGCACTAAATACTCCTAATGGAATGATTATTTCATCTCTTGTTTATATCTCATAATTGATTGAATTTTATTGATATTTTCATATGAAAAATACCATGATTATCAATTTAGTGGAGTTTAAATTTATTTTAGGAATGAATTTTATTTATTTATATATATAATGTGTCAATTTACATGTAAGGGAATAAAATTTCATATTCAAAGATAACTAATTATTGTATTTATTTTAAATAATGAATATTAACTTTATGTGGAAATTATAACTTACTTATTTGTTAAAATTCATATCCATGGGATTTATTTATGTGATATGATTTTTGAGAAAACCTACATTGAGTATATTTTTACTAAATGAAAGTTTCTTATTTCACTTGTTATAGTTCCAAGTCTTCCTCCAAATCATAAAGTTCATTTTTTGATACAAAATATGTATGGTGATACCCCCAAATCAAAGACTATATATTGAATATCATATACTATGATGTACGAATGAAAAATAAAATCATGGAGAATCCTGATAATATATTCAGACACATTAGTGTGTCAAAATGTTATGTAACATTTTTTTTCAAAATAAAAATTGTTTAATGCACCTTTTAATTTATTATTATGATGTTAAAATTATCACCATCAAGAATATTTACCCTATACACCATATTAATGGTTTTTTCAATGAATTACATAGAAGAAAGTACTTTTCCAGAATTTAACTTTTTTATTGATATCATTAATTGTGGAATAATAAGTATATCATAACATAGATAACCATATGTATATGGTTTAGTAAATATGAATTTATATCAATTCAATTTGGAATTTTTAATATCCCTACAATTGGAATGGATTAAATGTATATCTTCATTATATATTATGTTGAATATTGTGTTACACCCATTATGGATAATATTCTTATATTTTCCACGAGAAATGTAGAGAATGAAAATTATTTGAGAATTGTGAATAATTCCTTGAGTAAAGTGTTGTTTTATTCTATATTTAAGAAGTGTAAATTTTAATTTATCAATGTTTTCTTATTTTTATAATATAATATATTGTGAGTGTATATCAATGGATTATTCATATATGGAAGTGATTTATTAATGTGTTTGATGGTCCATGTAAACCATGATCCATATATTTATTTCGTTGGATATATATTACCATCACATTGTATACATTTATGTCGATTATCTTATCCACTCACCAAGTTGAAGCTATTGGGGGATATATTCTTATTTATTGATGAATTTTATGATAAATTCATAAAGATGAAGAGAATTATGGTCATTGAATCTATTCTCACCCTACCCAATATTGGAGAAGGTTTTGTGATAAATGGTGATGCATAAAATAATGGTATGAGATACATCCATATATAGAATGATATCTTGATAGAATATGCATATCACTATTTGATAATATATAATTAAAATTACCTAAGTCATGATTTATATATGTATGATTAATATATTTCTTAAATATATAAGTTCATTGTCATAATGTATAAGGGAAAGAAATGTATACATATTATAATATATTTAAGTGTATATTTACACATAAAGGAATGAATTTTCATAATAGATGATGGATAAAACTGATTATTGATTATGAATACTCAATAAATTACCATCCATCGATGCTAAACAAGGTTTGTGATTCTATTATTCAAAAAGAAAATTAAATTTTTTCTATTATGTGGACTGTAAGTGATCCAATTCAGACAAATATATATATATTATAACAAGAAATCTCGTGGAAAGGGTGAAGTTCCCATTTCTATAAATTAAATATGACACCATCTATCTATGATATATTTAAATATGTATAGAGGAAGTATATAGAACTGAAAAATATTGTGAGGAGTATTCCAAACATCAAAAATTAGTGTGACATCATGATACGGTATATGAGTAGAGTGTGTGTCAGAACAATACAAGAATTAAATAATGGATACTATATTGATGTATAGAGTCAATCATTCAATATTCACTATATATGTATTAATATGTGTAGATATATAATTGAATATATATTATTGGAAAACAAAAAAGGGGTATTGTGTCATATTTAAATTAATTATATATATGTAAGATATTAGATTTTAAGAGACTAAAGTCTAATGTTTTGTCAAAAACATTACCCATACTAGAATGGAAATGGGTAAATATTTACATGGATTTCATCATCAAACTCCCCAAAATAGATTAAAGTAGTAATGCTATTTGGGTATTTGGTCATCGCCATATGAAATTAGTGCATTTTATAAAAATTATATAAATTTTTTATTTTGAACAAATTACTTGATTACAAATTAATTATGTTGTGGGATTTCATAGAGTACCACTCCCAATTGTAAATGATCCTTATATATGTTTTCCTTCGATGATCTGAATATTCCTCATTTAATATTAACATATATAGGGGTCATTAAATATTGGATATCATCCTCTTATATATGGTTATACTGAGAAGACAATTATATATATATAAATGTCATTTTGAGATCTTTCTCCATGGTTTTCAACGGTGGTTGGGATCAATAACCTCATTAGGATAAATTTTCCAACAATCTGGGGTTTTACTAGATCATTCAAACGGATCCTTAAGAATCTCTCTATGGAAGGTAGTATATAAATATAACATGTCAGGATAATGTTGGATAATAAAATAAATTAGGATCTATTATATCCTAGTGTGTAGTATATAAAGTTAGAGTCCTTCAACAGCAAATCATGGAAGCTTATTATCTACATAATTGTTTGGATAACAACTTTTGGTAAGATTTATAGTACAATATTATTTATATGGTATTACATTGAATATATACTCAATAATGTTATAATATTTTTAAATAAGGGATTGTTCATCCTTATATAAATCATTCCCTTTAAATAAATTGATCATATTGGGATGGTATATTATCATTTGAAGCATCCACTTAATCAATCACATTCTCATGATGTGTTCCATGTATCTTTCTTATGTAATTATATAGTTTAACCATATCATGTATGATACAAAATGGTTGTACTGAAATATAATTATATATCTTACGGGGAAAACTAATGATGTTTTTGTATCGCAAAGAGGATGGTCTAGAAAATAGGACCACTAACTTGGATAATGTTATTTTGGGGAATCCTTAAATTATAAGAAGATATATTGGAACCATAGAATGTGATGATTAACAGTTACCATACTTGTTTTTCATCAAATTAGCATAATTTAGAAGTTCAAATTATAATAATAGGAATTAAACATAAAAATTGAAGATTTTATTGTATATTTATCTTCAAATAAATTTGATTTCTTTTGTAGCTATATTTACTCACAACACTGGGTCTAAATGATCTATAATATACTATTGAAATAATATTATTTAATTTTTCAATTATTTCATATATATTCGATTAGATGGTATAACTAGGAAAATAAATTATGATATTTTTTAAAAAAAATTAATTATTTGGATAAAAATTATTTGTTAAATAAAATTAAGGCATCTATACGTAAAACTGTTGTTTTTATGAAAAACTATTTTTTCATTAAATAAATATTTATCTTAATTAAATTTATTGTTATATACATAATGAAATGAAAAAATTTTTAATTTAAGAATTTTCTTTCTTTTACCTATTTTAGTTTATTATTTATGGGATAAGAATAAATCCAATGTTTCTCTTATAATTTATTTTTCTAAAAATAATTTTTTTGGTATTTTACACACCTATATTATAATGTATTTATAAAACGTCAAAAAATCTCACCTGGAAAATGGATTCATTGTATGAAATTAATATGTTAAAATTTAGTAAGTAGTTTTCACTTATTTTCAGTTATTGAGAATATTAACCAAGTAAATGATTAATCACCCCGATAAGGGATCTAAATCTCAATATTGTTTCATAGAGATATATATGATGTAATGGATGGGCTTATATTTTTATTTGGTATATACTAATGATTTTACATGTTATATTATGGATACATATTATTTTACTGAATTTACTATTTAAATGAAAATTATTATACCCAATGGATTTTGAATCAAATGTTACCCATGAGGTAAGAGTTTCACATCTAACTATTACTTATGCGATTCATATTTCACATTCACCACTAATTGATTCACCACTAATTTATTCATTTTTTAGTTATTTGAGATAAAAAATACACATTTTTCCCATTCATGTTATCTTGATTTTCATATTACTGTTGTGGTATAGTTTATGTTACAAACTCATTTATTTTTGAGATTTTATAGATGGAATTTCTATTGAACGAATGTTTTAGATCTTATTATTTATACCCCAATAATTATATTCTTTAATTATTATTCTCATAATTATCAAGTATTATTACAATTTTTAATGATTTTTATTATATATTATTGAGAAAATGAGTTTTTGAAAAGATAACATTATTTTCTATTTTGATGATGAAAATTTTTAGTCATGTACATTGAAATCACAAAAAAATAGGAATGTTATTACCAATAGATGATAGGTTTTACAAATTATATTTTTAGAGTAGTTGAAATTATTTACATAGGTTTAAAAAATAATAATTTAAAAAAACGGGCAATTCATTTGTGACATTTAACATGTATAAAAATAATTTTTTTCATTTAATTTATATGACAAGAATGGATTTCCCACATTCATGACCATTCAATTATTTTAATAATAGATTCATTGTTTCAATGGTTACTTTAAGAGATAATTATTTCCTCAATATTCTGTGAATTTTTATTTGAAATGTTATAGATGGATAAGTATATTTTCTCATGTTTTTAATGAAATGTTCAAATGACCATTTAAAGGAGGTTTTAGTTAATGTATTCATTTATTAAGGATTTTATTAATTTATTGAGTAATATACTCATGATACCATCCTTGTTTCATTGATGTCTTATAATGATTATTCTTTCAGGGAACAATATTATTTCTTCATGGGATATGTTATGATGATATCTTTAGAAATATCATTTCCTTTTGCTGATTTAATTATGTAGTGATTAGAAATTTTTTAATAAAATTTACTTTAAAGATGTTATGATATATGTACATGTTTCATAATTTATGAAGTTATGTCACATATATTTATATTCTTTATTATGTGTAAGGCGGTTCCTTTATATCAATAAAATACAATAGGTTTAGAATATATCTCCTAAGATGACTATTGGAAGCACATTGATATGATTGACCCACTATGTGAAACATGTAGAGATACCTGATGCATTTTTATATATTGATAATGTTTTTATTCCTAATCAACTATGATATAGGAAATAGTTTTGGATACAAAATAAGCTATTATATGGCTATCTTAGTGGTAATTCTCGATATATAATCAGGCTTTTATGCCTATAATGGTCCATAGATTAATGAAATGTTCATATTCCTATGATTTTAAATCATAGATCATGAATAATATTTTTTTTCATTCATAACCACATAACATGATTATGTTTTATGTTTTTTCTCATTATTATGACCTTTGAATTACATGGTACAATTTTATAAATATAATCTCAGATCATATATCGAATTTCACATTTCATGTTTACATATTATCATGGAATGAAATCTCCCATGTTTACCCTTACTTAACATATTCGCATATCCATTCTAATTTTTAAATTGTCAATAGTCATTGATGAAGCGTACATTGTATGATGACCAATGAGGGGTATTATATGTAATGAATTAAGTTAGATATGATGATATTTTCATATTGAAAATATGTTTTTGTATTCTCCAAATATAATAAAACATTATCATTCTCTCACATGTAATGTTAGTATATTTATTTAATATTCATCTAAAATGATTTAATAATTATATATTAATTGATTCAACTAACTCACAATATTATAGTTGTCTAGAATTCACCTAACCACGTATTTCATTAGATATATTCTATGAATTATATTATCAAATTCTATTTAAGGAAATGGACCGTCCCAAAATTTTTACAATATATCTATCTAAAATAAATTCTTTAAATTTCATATGATCTATTATTCATCCTTCCGTATGAAAAAATTATTAAAAAACACTAAAAACAAAGGAAATTTATTTTATGTTACTAAAAATTATAGCTTTTTTAGAGAAATTCATTTCATAATTTTGGTGTGATATTGCATTAATTTATAATTATTTGATAACTGAACATCCAAATGACTCCGAGAGATTTTATATCATTAATCTGAAAAAATATTCATGTACAAGAAATTATCATCCTATAAATCTTCATTTTTAATCCTTTTATGATCGTATAAACATCAGCGGTGATTATTATCAATAAAATAATTTTTTCAGGAAATCACATACTCTTAATACTATAAGCGTTTCATTAAATTGTTTAATAGTAATTTTAAAATTTATATTTAAATGATTAATATAAAATAACATTTTCTTTATTTTATACAGATAACACTATCTCAATGGATATAATATAATAAATATCATCTATAGATGGTTTAAACACTCTCAAAACAACATGATATACAATATCTATTAAAATTTGTAGAAACTATATGGTGATCACCTAAAAATTTATCAATGAAGACTAATATGATTAATTATTTGATGTTTAAAAAAATAGAAACTTTTCACCTAAGAAAATTCATAGATTCATTACATAGTATTATTGAAATAAACACATTTGAAAATTTTACATAAGAAGATGGGAAAGATTTCTTCTCTTGGCACTTGTTTTAAATAGGTAATATATTTTATCCTAAATATGTACTCAAACAAAATATAATTATAATGTAACGATTCCTCTAATATATTAAATCAATGAATGTAAGGGGAAAATGATATTTCCTTATGTCCTATTGAATAAATTGATATTATTCAAAAAATATCATTTTATTTATAGTTCTTGTGGTAATTTTATCATTCTATAAAATTTTAATCACATTAGAATCTATGTTTTTGGGTACACTTTACTTGGTTACACTAAATCATTATTATTCTTATCATAGACGATCTAAACATAAATCAATTTGGTAATATTAATATTTAATACTTCTTACATGTTTTAGATGAGTTTTCATTATCTTTCATCAATTGTTTTAACATTATCCTTAATTATAATTTTATTTATATAAATTTTTAGGAATACTGATTTTATTTTGTATATTTTTTATAAAATTCAGTCGTACACCATCATATCACTTCAAGAATCATTTCATCTTATCGAGAAACTAAATCAGTCGATGCTATTGTAGGAAGAGAGGGTATGATATTTGGGCGGCACTATATAAAATGATGGGTAAAGTCCAAATGTTAATATGAAAACTAGAAATTTTTTGTTGGTAAATATGTAATACATTAGGCACCCCAAAACTGGAAAATTGAGTACCCCATTAGGATCTATAGGGAGATAATAAATTCTCAAGAATAGATTCATCAAAATAGGTCAGAATATAGAAACTAAAGTATGGGATTTCCACAAATTTTATCATCATCCATGGATTATTTTTGTTTATGTAAACCTCTTTCTTTATGAAAATAAATACGTTTTTATTGGATATAAACTGACTCACTACCATTTAAATCATTCATATATTCCCTTTTTATATATATTTTGGTTCAACAATAAATTTTTTTATATATAAATATGGTAGAAAGCTTCTCTTCATCAATTCCAAAATTCCATTATTTTATCATATATTTAAATTACATTAATTGTAGACTAGGAATCTAATTAAAATACATTCACATAAATATCTTTCATAGAACTAATAATTCTATTATGTTCTAATCTAAATTATATTAAAAACAATCTTATACCATTCTTTTATATTCCTCAAACTCTAATGTTCGATCTTCATTGTTTCCATTAAAATCTCGAGGTTATTATTATTCACACTCAATTTATGTCTATAAATAAATTTTCACCTCTTAGTTAATCAAATAAAGTAAAATATCATCAAGAACCTAGAGAATTATTTGAATCATAAAATACATTGATATACAGTTTTTTATCATATATAGAAGATACATTTACCTTGGGGAAACATAGATGATGGACTTTTAGTTATGAAAATTAGAAATCACCGCATAATTGGACCCTTTTTATCACATTACATGTCTAAAACTATGAAATTAGTAGGAGTAAAAGGATTCTAACTATTTCAAATAAATAACCATTTACACCATTTGGAAGTGTGAGGGATCAATAAAGTTGTTGAAATGATAGTATTAATGGAATTATACCTCTATTGTTGATATTCGTATAAACATTGACGGGAATAATGTTCATATTGTATCAACACCAACTCTAATAACCTAGATACATAATCTAATTTATTAAAATATAACAGATAAAAAATGGTCAAATACTATAGGACCGATCAATATAGAAGTGTTGGAGAGACAAATAGATACATGATACCCATTTTAAATCGGGTAAAAAAGATAAAAAAATTATAATGAAACAAATAGAAATCATTGACCACATTCAATTAATTCTTCTAAATATCACAAGAAAAATAAAAAATTATACATGATATCAAATCCTCATTAAGGGTTATATACAGTGGAATATCTCATTAATCAATATGGAAAAAACAATATAAAAAGGTGAAAATCGGTACAAAAATTCCATTTAGTTATCTAACATCAGAAAAAATGAATCTTTGGATGATCTCAATTAAATATTATCAATGAAAATAATAACTATATTTTGAATTATGTAAATGAATAATGTTAGATTCCATGATCTAATACATCATGGAATATATACCATCCATACCCTTTAAAAGATTTTTTAAATCTATATGTAAAAACTAATTTATTTTTCCCAGTAGATAAGTCTTATTAGACATACCATTATATCGAGGGTGTATATAATCTCATTCCCCTCCCATACCAGCATACCTAAAAAGTTAATTTTTTGTGGAACGATCTATTTGATTCATATATTAGTATTATTTAACAATAAATATAAATATTTCATAAAGGATATAAATTTATCAATACTTAACATGTCAGTCAAAAAAATGCTAAATGTAAATTACCTATGAAAATTTGATTATGGTTTATTTAATAATAATATCCATAATTCCTGAATATGGATAATTAGAAGGATTTAATTGTCCATTGAAAATTTATCACAAGATAGTGATTAACTAAAATTAATTTTAAAAAGCACAAAATTTACCATGAGATGAAAGGTGACCACTATATTATCAGGAATATATGTCTTGGAAAAAATAATTTCCTATGGAAGAATAAAGGGAATATAAGTGAAATATTATTTAATAAATCTTAAATAAATCTTTATAAAAACTTTTAAATTTTTTAGAAGTTTCTATATTTCATAAAATGGTTATATTTTTGGCGATATGCATTTTTTATGCACAGTCTAAAAAATTCATTTTTTATTTTTCTTGAAGATAATAAATTCGAAAAATATTATAAGTATTTACTTAAAACTATTTTTAACAATATATTATTACATAAAATTTCCATGAAAATTTATTTGAGTAAATAAATGTACTTTTTTCAAACAATTTTGGAAAACCAGGATGTGTAGGAAATAATTATCCAATTTAAAGAGAAATAAAATATATTTGTATGTTAATCGTTTTATAACTTTATTTAATTACCAAAGGGAGAAAAATATGGAAGAAAATATAGAAACTCAATATATATCTAGAATATAGGAAAAATTTTAGAGCTTATGTAGGGTCAATGATAATATCCATTCAATAGGGATAGAAGAAATCTTAAAGGGATGATTAATTGTAAAAATTATTCAAACATATTTGGTACCTCTATAATTAAAACCCCATCAGTGAATAAATATTATATAAAATTTGGACATCATGAATAATTATTTATTAATATTAACCTCATTAAATGTTGTTTATATACACAACATACAAGTGAATATTTCATATTAACAAATATTTATCAATTGAATTTAAATTAGTATGTAATCCATTACCTCACACATCCATTTGATTGAACATTCCTCAAAATGACATATAATGGTATTTACAATGTTAATAATTTTTATAGTAATCATAATTTTTTAATAATATATATATATATATATATCCTCTTATATCATCTTAAAACATGGTCATCAGTAATGTTTATTTATGGTTGCGGTTTCAGGAGCTAATTTCCGTGTTTTTTATGCATGTTTTGTCATTAATATTTTATATCTTGTGTATATAATATATATCCATCATATATTGAAATATATAGTTTTATTAATATCATTTTAATGAATTTGAAGATTAGTATAACCATTCATGAATTTTGGGAATGGAAAATAAATCCCATCACTTCGCGGAGATGGAAGTCTGTACGTACACACATGTTAATATATCATTCAATTAATGGGTGTCATTTTAGAGAATTCAATGATATAACAATTTTCCATAATTTTTTAAATTTCATATTTATCATATATCTTCACTGTTTCGATCATTATGACTTTCCAAATGATCCTGTGATGAAGAAAATAGATTGATTAATGAGGTAGTAGTCTACTTTACACATGAGTGATGGATTTGTTTACCATTTTATGGAGAATGATATAGGTAAATATTATTCCATAAAAATAATAACATGTCATTCTATTGTATATACAAGTGTTATTATTTTTTGTGAGTTATTTAATAGTTGGATATAGTAAAATAATAATGAAAACGTAATGGATTTGTTAAGATGGATATCTCCTCTGAGAGAAACCTCATATGTATCTTCTCTTAAGGACTCTAGGTTGTGTATTTTGGGAAGAATATAACTGAAATAATATATATATGTATTTATGAGAGATTGGATTAGTATTTGGTTGATCCAAATGTATTTATTGTTGTGATTAAGTGAGGGAAGGGAGCACCCTTTTGTAATTTAGGAGTGACATTTTTTAAGTAACCAATACATTCCAATAATGGTAAGTCAATATCAAAAAAAGTGCCACTTAAATTAAAAAATAATGGACTGTAGATAATTTAAAAGAAATCAAAACATCCACCATATAAAATTAGACATATTTTAATTATTTTTATATCATTTCATCTATGTGTACTTATTTTTACCTTTTTTATTTTTCTACTTTAACTATTTTTTATCCTAGGTCATTTACCCATTATTCCTAAAATAAAATTATATTTTTATATAATTTCGAATTATATATTTTAAATTTTAAAAATAAATTTTCAGAAAAAAATTCTATGTAATTGGAAAATAAATTTTAACAAAAACACATGTAATGCACAGGATCAGGTTTTAACCTCAATCACATTTATTGATTTTTAAATTATATGACTACACATTATGAACAGAAATTCACAATATTAACTAATAATTATTATAATTATTATTTAAAATATTAAATATATTTTACCAAATTCCACACACCTCAGTGGGGAAAATTTAATTTAATGTAAACCATTAAATGGTTTTCTTAAATTCTTTTTCAAAAATGAAATTTTCAAGCCTAAAATTAACTTTTGTTAACAACATGACTTGAAATATTCATTAGACCGATTTAAATTAATATTCAAATAAATATTATATATTTATTTAATTTATATAATCCATCATTAAATATTAATTTATTTTTCTAAAATTGATATACATTATCCATTGTAAAACATTTTTTTTAAATAAACTGTTTTATCTGAAAAATCTACATTTGTACTTGAAAATATTTTTAATACTATTTATCACTTATTGATAGCTACACATTAGTATTTAAATATACTTTATTAAATTACTATAGTTAAAATTTTTTATTTTATAATTTTATAATTTTTAATTTTTAATTATTTAAATATTTTTTTTATTAGGAATAATTCCAAAATACACTATAGGATTATTTTGATTATGTATGTTCGAAAATGACATTTATATTATTAAATTATATTCATCACATTAAAATTGAAAATATTTATTGTCTTATAGTTTTATAAAAATATAATTTTCATATAATAAAATCTGTCTTGGGTTTCCATGTGTCGCAATCTATAAAAGACGAGGAAATTTATCGTAATGTCATTGGGGGTTACATTCTTCCCCCTATAAATATTTTTCCTCAAAATTTCATTTATATTTTATTATAATCAAATTAACATTGTTCTTCTCTAAATACTTCTT
This sequence comes from Viscum album, assembly GCA_963277665.1. Lineage (NCBI taxonomy): Eukaryota > Viridiplantae > Streptophyta > Magnoliopsida > Santalales > Viscaceae > Viscum > Viscum album. The sequence continues at coordinate 2,025,281,998 of OY728127.1, forward strand.
TTTATCCCATGTTTCTACCTCCAATTTATGATTTATCAAATGTACTTATACCGTTAGATTCATCTGATTCCATGATACAATCTACCATATATCAAAAATATCAAAGGGCACATCATAGAAAGATGGAACATGTTATAATTAAGTTTAATTATATGATAGAATATTCATTGGTACTATCATTTAATTTATTATCAATGATATATGGGACATATCATATATAATAGAGATTATTGGTTGTATTTCCAATAGGTAAGCATTAGTTTCAATCCATTATAAAATTTCAATGAGACTGATGTAGTTGGGGTTCAGCTTATAATTTTTACCAAAATTTATTACTCTCTTTCATAGAGAAACTTTCATGAAAAACTTATCTCCCACCTGAACTACTAAATTATTCATCTTTTTATTATGATAACTCTTTTTAGTAATTTGAGATTCTTTACTATATGTATGAATATTCATTACCATTTCTATTGACACATAAAAATACTTTTCTCCTAAAAGAATCATTTTACCAACATTATCTAGAAATGTTTGATTATGAATTAAATTTCTATATGATGAATCATATGGTGTATCCTGAATACGTACGATTCCATCAAAATATTTATAGGAAAATTATGAACATATGAATCTAAAATATTTTATCAATTAATTATCCCTGGCCTTTATGATGTAGATCGTAATATCAAATAAAAAATATTTATATACCATTATAATATTTTGTCTGTATCATTTTAATATGATAAATTTATATAAACCAATAATGGAAACTATCATTCTTAGAAAAATAAAATATCCATCCATTATATAAAAAGTAACAAGTTAGTAAATATATTCTATAAATCAAAATTTGTTGTGAACAACATCATAGATATCATTATCCACCTTTTCATCAAACTACTACATAGTTCCATGCTAATCAATATTTTCCTATTTACATTATCCATGAAAATCATCAATAATTAGTAATTAAATCACCATTAGAAAAAAAATTGTGCTATATTAACAATAATCATATGTTCTACTCAAATATCACTATACCACTAAATATAATTTCTTATTTATTAGTAAAATTCAACATATTCATAGAAATGCCTTAAATATAGTACAATAATTTTACATTTTATATATCATATAATGATAATTTCGTTGATAAATACATTAAAAAAAATTCATAATTTCAAATACATAATCACAATAATCATTACACTTCGGCAGTAGTAATAACATAAGATTGAAATTGATCACAATGCCTCCCTTGAGGTATATTCCTTTAATTCTTGGTGTAATCATTTTCATAGTTCCCCATCTATTTACACTTAAAAAAACTAATCATTAATTGTTACTTTCATACCCATTTATTCACATACCTAAAGGATTATATCTCCACATGTATAGAAAAATCATATTCCCTTCGTGAATGTATTAGTGTAACTCTATAAAAAATTATCAAATTATGGTAAATCCTTCATTATCTTATTTCACATATCAATTTTTTTCTCATTAACACTCTTCATATCAAAATTCCATTTGAATATGTTGGATCTGGAAAATTCAATCACTGTTGTGATAGAATATAAAACTATTTCAAAATATAATGAAAAAGAATGATAAAATGATTCCCATCGTAGAATTTTCCTAAGGCCATTATTGAAATGGAAAATCATTCATTCTATTTTATAATTGTAATATGAAAAATACCTAGATCATCTTGTAATGTTAGTATCATATTCCATAACTCATTTTCCTTCATTTTTCGTTATTCAAGAAAAAATTATCTTCAATTCATTTCATTTCCCATAAGAAAGATATTATTCTAGGAAATTCACAACAAAATATTTCAATTATATGTGTTTTATTTCCTTCTCTTACATGTAGTTTAGATCATTGAACACTATTTATTAGCATCACCTATGAGTAAATATAGTGCAATCCTAACCTTTTCATTTTCATTAAATTATATGTTCTGAAAAACAAACTATCGTGGTACATAATAAATTTTTAACTACCAATGGATTATTAGTCAAAATAAAAGATGGGGTTATCTATAAACTAATTTAATAAAAATTTAGTGAATCATAAAATGAAAAAAATACTCATATTGGGAAAGGTTATATTATATAACTTGATTGTATTACATTAATATAGACATGATTTTTTCAATTACAATACCAGCTGTATTGGATTGCTCAATAAAGAAATCTCTGTAACAACCATGAGTATTGGTATCATTCTGTCATTTAAGAGAATTTTAAAAATTATTCCATATATGTTGGATATTACAAATAGGTACATTGATATTCATATACAAATAAGTATTTATCTTTGGATCTAATACAAGGGGGTTGAACATTGGTTTTAAAAACCTTATATTAAAAGTGTTTAAACCAATAAATTTCCCAAGAATATTTATATAAATCTATCAAATTTAGACTCATTCATAAGTAATAATAACATTTTATTATAATCCGGATAGATTTCTATATATAAAATTTAGAGAATCATAATTAGAATCAATATGATTTAATCAGATTCTAAAAAAAGAAAAATCATTATTAATCTGATTAAATTGTGATTGTTTGTCAATATAATATTAGAATATATAAATCCAACATTAAATAAATGTGAATAAATTGTTATATATATATATATATTCTATAATAATAACTAGTAACAAAATAATCAAATCAATAAAAATGTAATATAACAATGACATAAAACTATTATTATTAATAAAATCCTCTTTTATCCTTAAGAGTAAGGTATATAATAACCTCAGATAAAGGTATCCCCAATTTTATAAAGACTATAAATTATTTATTTCCTCAAAAGGGATATCCCTCGACACAATGATCAACTCTACCTTTGTAGTCATTAAAGCCCTCAAATCGACAGATAAGATTCTTTATATTAATATCCCCATAATCCCTTGATCATGATAATAAGATTCTCAATCTTCCAATACTTTTATGTTCTCAATCATAACTACAAAATTTGGATGCATGATTATAATGCATTGAAAATATTTAGGAGGCATCCTGAATATGATTCCTTAATAATTTTATCTCTCTAAAGAATTATATAATACTATAAATAGTTTATTAATGCTATGGAAACTTTAGAAGAATTCAGGAAAGAACATTATCAATAAGTAGCTCAGCAGTAACAACCAGAAGATCCAATTTCATTGAAGGATTTATTTTTAGGCATCTACCCAATGATCATATTCCCATCCCAATATTGGTCATATATTCCCTGAGAATTTGGATATGAATTGGAAAACCAGCAGTTGATAGGTTTAACCTATCTAGTAATACATAATGTATGATGTATTATTGGTTTACACCTTCACAGTGTAAAATTTATACCTTAATTTAGAAATAAGGATTGTAAATACAATTATAAACCTAAGTCATAATGATGGACTTCCTTAAAAATGTATTAATGATAATCCTTTTAAGAGTTAGACCAATATTCATAAACATTGGTATTAGTTCAATTGTTAATACAATGTCATTAAAATTTTCATTATAGAATGTATATCATATATTCTAATATGGGATGGTTTGATACATATCTGACACATTCTCATTATGGTAACCATAATGATGAATTATAAGTTTATTTTAATAATTCATTAGAGTATATTCTATATATATAAAACAATATGTTTTCTACAAAAATAATATAATAAAAATTGAACATAAAAATTTAATAAATAATTTTTAAGAAGGTGTTTTTGATTTCCAAAACTAATGGAACGTAAAAGTTAGATGTAAATTTTCAAATTCAATAAATTTCCACTTGTTTGGAAAAAAATCCCTAAACATAAATGAAAAACAACTTTTAAAAACATATCGTCCTTTTTTATTTAATTACATTGTATTTATTGTTCTCTATTAAACCATAACAACCATGAGTTTGTAAGTCATCTGAAGACAATGAATTGAATGATGTTGAATATGATTATATCTGTCTAAGGATAACAACATCCCCGTTGGATTGTACTATCCCCATTAATATAAAATTCTCCATATTTATGAAATATTCTCCACTATTGTTAAGAAAACATCCTGCGGAAAATTATCCCCCTTAGTAGAAAATTCTATAACAATGTGATTTGATAAAATGAATAGAGAAGGATTAAACGTTTCTTATAAATTCAAGAGGAAAAAATATATGATATAATATAATGAACTAACAAATCATCCTCAAATGAAGTAATTAACATTAATATAATTGAAATTAAATTATATTAAAACAAATCATAGTTGGATGAAAAATTCATTCATTCAAAAACAATTATTCAAATGTTTATAAAAAATTTACAACCACAGTTCAAAAAAAAATGTTCAGTATTTCATTATGGAGGGTCACAATAAATGAATTAATCAATTTTGTACTCTTCTAGTTAATTATCCATATTCACTAATATTTCATCATATGATTGTTCTTTATTATAAAATTCTCTATTATCATTTCTGAGTCCAATAATTTCTTCACCTAGATATTTGAGCCTAGGTATCTCCATCCACATGTATCAGATATTCCCATTTATAGTTTTTATTTCAACATTACTACAATAAGACAAATCATTAAGCACTTTTACAAACATTAAACTTTTATCCATGTGTTATATAAATAGTTTAAATTAGTTAAAAGATTCATTAAAAAGTTTATTAACATCCTCTAAATTCACTTCATAAATATTTCGATTAGTATCAACTAGGTAATATAACTTCACTATTCGATCACATTAATTCCTATGAGTTTAATTACTTTCATGATAAATATTCAATTGATATTCAGGCCAAATAACTTTTATAGTTATCATCATGATCGAATCCAATTTCTCATTTAGATATTCTTGGATCAATTGATATAGAGATCATAGATTTGGAATATAAGGAATGGTACCATATAAAAATTAAAAATCTTGAATAATATAGTCAAAGCCTTGAAATGTAATGGTTTGATTGAATCAAATATTTTTTTTTGATTCACAATAGGTTTGAATATTATTGTTTCAATTTCCACATTAGATCTTTTCATTTTTGGTTATCCAGAAACTAATTTTCATCTTTGGTATCATTAAATTATTTATTATCAGACAATTCATGGATCTCATCATCTTTATAATCTTCAATATTTTCATCATCTGTATATTTTGAATTTAGATCAATTCCTTTCCTTGGGGAAGATTCATCATCTTATTCTTCTGATGATTCTTTTTCTAGACTTATTTATTTTTTATTTTTATCAGCTCTGTAGTGTAAATCCAAAGATCATGTTGATGAATATTTTTTGGTATATTATTTTTCATTACCATATTCTTCCTCATTCTAAAATTCTCTATCTTAATCCACTTTCTCGTATTCATTTTCTTCCTCCTAATTTGTAATCCCTTCTTCTTCATCTATTTTATCATATTTAACTCTTCACATAATTCTTCCTTTCCTGCTACTTCTTTTATTTTTTTACATTATTAATCCCTTCAAATTGTTCATAGATTAATATTTCAATATATTATTTACTATGTTATATTATAGATAAATCATATTTGGCTGGTTCTCATTCTAATTCATTTTTATGAATAGCTAGTGGAAACGATTATTGTTCAACAATTTTTCATTTCTCGTTCTATAGAATAAATGGAAGATCATCATTAACAATAGATATTTCATGAAAAAATAACCCAAATTGTGGGTTTACATGATCAGTATGGTATTAGGTAAAACTGCATTCCCAAAATCTCTCTCAACACCATTCAAAATATTTTCACAGTGTACAAATTCTATCAACGTTTTGTTTTAATTTTTCACCTTTGATTCCTCTTGAAAAATATCAGCAATGTCGATTCTTAATGATTTGTCCTCTATTTTTTAAATTCTGATATGTGGTTCACATAGATTCATCTCATATTTTTTCCTCCACTAATCAAAAGATTCATATGGAATATTATTTTGTTTCTTTTTACTTTTTATTGGAGATATCTCAACCATGATTTTCTTCTTTATCTCAACTTTATTATCATTCCATGAAGGTTCTTCTTCTGAATTGGAACCATAACTTTTTTTTAAAACATTTTACACTTATCATTTAAAATATTATCTCAATATATTTTTATATCATGCATGATAAACAAAATTTTAATCCCTGTCATATTTTATTTATTGAAATTCTTAAAATAAATCACAAACTTGACTATCAGTTATCTAATCAAATCTAGAAACATGATGATATGAGATATTATAGAACTAGTCTTAATTTTTTTGATTTTAGGGAAAATAAATTTGATGAGTTCTCTCTTTATCATGTTGTTTATAAAATCCAATATGTAATAATTTGAGACATTCTACATGTCTAAATAACCTTTACTAGGTGTTAGAAATCTTTGCATTCAAAGGGTTACAACCATATTATCCAGGGTCTGGTGTGAAACCTCAGAGAATTTTTGATAATGATTAAATAAATAATTTATGATTTCATCCTATACGTACACATCTCATCATGCAATATGTGTGAATGAGAAAAAACAATCACCTTCTTATGAAATTCTTATGAAGCATTTATCTTCATCATTAGACATCTTATATACCTTTCTTTATATTAGAAATGATTTTTTTTCTTTTCCTTCCACCTTGAAAAACATGAATGATGCATAAAAATAACGAACAATATTTTTATAACTTATTTCAAATTATTGGTTTGATTTTTCAACATAGAACGATTCCCAACAATGTATTCATAGAATTTTCATCAATGTAGAATCATAATTTTCATGAAAATGTATATAAACAAACATTTCATGAATTAGAAACCAATTCTTATAATATTTAACCAGGGTCATTAGATTAAGGAGATAAATATGTGAATAAGTTCTGAATGAAAATTTTCAGACTAAAGACTTTAAATGGTGAAGCTTGTCAAGGGAAAAGTCTGATATAACTGATGTGGATCCTAGGGGTGGACCTCCTTATATAAGAACTTGGATCCAAACTTAAAATCCAAAAATGAAATCTCTGGTTGACATTTAATCCAATCTGACTTAAGTATTGATAATAATATGTGGAATGGTTATGTAAGAACCCAGGTTTTGAGCCTCTAAGTCTTTGAAATTTTCTTGATGTTATTATAGAGCAGGGCGTTCAGAGGACATCTGATTCCGAGCCCCGGTGTGGCCGGAACTAATATTTATGTGTGTTCACAATGCACATTCCAAATATACAGAATAACTCATAAATGGTTGTTCGGATGGTAAAAATGAGGGCACCTTTGAGTCAAGAGCATGCCGTTTACCCTAAGAGGGGTGTAACATTCACGGGCACGACCCTTCTGTGGAAAACGCCACCAGGGGTGTTTTCGTAATTTAGCAGCCTCGAGCATGGACTTTAAAACTTCTAAACGAAGGGTCAGATTAAAATTAAGAGACCTCCATTATGCTCAGAACGTGGATTTTACCCTAGAGGCTACTTAACCCCGACCCCACCAAAAGTTCGGGTACAGAGCCTACTGGTGAGCGTTTAAGTGTTTCTCTAATTAAGCACTTCTCCCACTCCTCCTCTTCCTCATTCCCTATTGTCTCTCCCTAGAGGATCTCATGTAACAAGCTCCAAGATTTTCTAATCCACCTCTCTAAGGCGTGTCTGCTCTGGCAGATCATTGGTGAAGCGATGGGCTACACCCAGCGAGGTTGGAGTTTGCGTTTTCGTTTTAAATTTCGATATATACATTTGAACTCAAATTCATGCATCTAAATTTTGTCCAATCACCGAGAGAATACCATATACATATAGGGATTTATCTGAGCTTTCTAACACTCTTCTCGGATCGAAAATACAAGTCTTGAGGTGCCTGGGGTGGCCCTAGGATGTTTTCCGACCAAACCATGGGTTTTCCGGCGGTTCCAGGGCTGTCCGGCGGTCGGCATGGCGGTCTCGCGGTTCCCAGGTAGTGGCAATGGTGGTTCCCAGGTGGAAGTAGTCCCCTATGGTGGTGGTCCCCGACGGAGGCGGTCCCCGGGTGACGGCGGTCCCAAGCGGCAGCGGTCCCAGTCGGCGGCGGCGAGCAGAGGTCGTCGGTGCGGGTGGAACGGGGGTCGCGGCGTGTGACCCCGTGCGGGAGATCGAGACCCACCTTTAGCGGGTCTCCGCACAGGATAGAAACCGGCTATGAGGGTTGTCCAATGCGGTTGGACTGCGGGTCTGCGGTCGGGCCGCGCGAAAGGGCCGCGGGCCAGCGTTGCGGGCCGGCCTAGGCCAGGTGGACCAGCTGGACCGGGCCGGTCCAGCCCTAAGGGGGTTTAGCCCCCTTGCCTTCGGACACCTGTATCATTCACAATGGGTGTTGGATTCGTGCACCATCTATGGAAGCATGATCCTATGATCATGCCAATGTTCTTGAGATGACCTAGGGGATTTTTAATTCCATAGATGGGGGCTCGGTGGCACGACACACCGTTAAGTGTTGTTTAGCTCCTCATCGGTATTCTCTATTCAGTTGGTGCGAACACATCTGGAGTACGTTTAAGCCGCTGTCAGTCGCATTGTGACCCTGGCATTGAGATGATGTGGTCCAGGGTGGTTTCATGCATGGAAGCTGGAGTTGAGGCATGGGCCCCACAGGCCGTCTTTTAAGCTGTGAGCAGCGTTTTGCTACTTTTTCATCAGACGTCTGTTCAGGGCGAATGAGTCGTCGTTTCGGCATGTTTTTTCAAAAGCATCGTGATGGCATAGTTCGCCCGACCTCTTTTGGGACCAAGGTGTCAGCCCCATGAGACTTCATATGGGCATAAAGCGGTGTTGAATAACATTTTCGTCGGGAGACCATTTCTAGCGAGTAAATAGTCTATCTCGCATGTTTTTCCGCAAGGATTAAAACGGTGTAATCTGTTTGGGCATCCAGAGCCTCTTTCGAGATCTCATCAAATGCTAAAACATGAAAGGGAATTGGTAGGAGGTTCCTTTGATGCACTCCGACCCAACGCATCATAGCGATGATTAGTGACACCCAGTGATGAAACTGGCAGTGCGGAGTTGTCAGACCAGTTCCGGGTTTACCCTCTAGTGGGGCTGGGCAGTGGGTTACCCACAAGCGTATCCGGGTTTATCCTCCAGTGAGGCTAGGTAGTGGTTTACCCATTGACCTTAGGGTTTACCCTCCAGTAGGGCTAGGCAGTGGGTTACCCGTTGACCTTAGGGTTTACCCTCCAACGGGGCTGGGTATTGGGTTACCCATTGACTTTAGGGTTTACCCTCCAGTAGGGCTAGACAGTGGGTTACCCGACGACCTCTTAGAGTTTACCCTCCAGTTGGGATGCGCAGTGGGTTACCCGTCGACTTCTTTCATACTCATCCATTTCTATGAGGCTATTCCGTGAATTTTCTCTGTGGTTACTGGAGATGGATCCTTGGTTGCGCGATTCAAAAATGAGACAGCTTTGACATGCAGGACATTGGGTATTAGTGATGGATATCCTTAGAACTGTTGGAAACTTATCCTGGGCTGAGCTTGTTGATGGAGATCCCCTAACACACTCATTCAGGTTTCTTATTAAGAATATATATATACTCCAAAATTTTGTTCCCACTCCTTGTGTTTGGTTACTCTCCTTCTAGGAGGGGAAAAGACACATTAGTTATGCCATGTTCTTTCTGTGGCTAGCTCCTCTTGGTTGGATGAGTCTACTCCCTTTATTTTTTTGGGTTTAGCTGCACTCCATTTACTGTACTCTTTCACTGTTCCTTTTTCTGTCTACTGCTCATCATTTTAGTACCTCCATTATTGCTCCCTCTTGATTTTGAGTAATCCTACTGAGTATCTTTATACTCACCCCTTCTTGGGATTTTCCTGCACTTGGTGTGCCCTTGTAGACGATGAACAGGTCGATTGAGACTACATAAGAGCATAGAGGACACAGGAGCTTGGGCTGTGTTCAGTGGTCGTAGTAGGACTTTCAGGTGTGAGAAATTCTAATTGTTTACTTTTTTTTACATGTTTCCAGGTTATAGAACCTTTTTGGTTGGGTGCGTGTTTTTTCCTTTTTCTGTTCAGTATCTTGTTATTTATTTTCATCACATTACTTCTTTCTATTTAGAGGTTGATGCATGACTGTGGTTGGGATATAGTTGTTTGTTCTTTGGTTTTTTTTTACTCTGCACTTCTACATTGATTGGGTTCTGTGTGTGTGTACAGGTACTTGGGTAAATTCCTCCTTGAGATTGTTACGCCTTCAGCGCTTGTCGCTATCCCTTGGCCTATGGAGGTGGGCTTGGAGTAGTTATGGCTCGAGACCGGTAGGGTCAAGATGTGAAAAATTGGTATCAAAGGTGGTTCGTTCCTTGGGGAATTTTTCAGACGTCCCTAAAAAGTAATTGGTTGGGATATAGGGAAATATTTCCAGTGTGTGTCAAGAGCGGCTCTCAGGCCAGGGAGTCAAATGATGGTACGAGCGGGCGACATATCCATTCACCAGGACCATGATAACTTGCTTGTCGATTTGGCACGCAGAGACCTTTGTTGCAGGGAACTTTGGAACATGCATCCGGTAGGATTGAGTCTTTGACTGTCCTTATTGATTCAGCCCCCCTTTGTTATTACTGATATATATATATATATACTCATCTGATCGTGGTAATCCTTGATAATTTTCAGGATGCCCCCATGACAACAGCCAGCTAGGTTACCCTCTCTAGTTTGTGACGACGGCCTGGCGAGTGGCGAGGTGTCAGTTCAGGGACCCTCACGTGATCCCCTTCTACCCAACGCTTCAGCAGTAGCCCCTCCACCTGGAGAGCAGTTGTTATTACATGCTACATAGGCCGAGGTTGAGCGCAGGCTGAGTGCGCATCGAGACTTCCAGCGTCAGCGGCTGCAGAAGTTCTACGGGGACCCAGATCCCTAGGTAGTGGAGTACTAGCTAGAGTCTGTGGACCAAATTTTCAGGCTATTACAGACACCAGCGGACTAGATGGTAGCCCTATCTTCCAGCCTTTTCCTCGGGACGACCAGGAGGTGGTGGGGGTTGGTTATGCAGACCCACGACGAGTCATCTCTCACGTGGGATGGCTTCCAGCATCTCTTTCGGGGGGAGTACTCCCCCTCTTGTTTACGCTCTGTTCGAATTCAGGAGCATTTGGAGATGAAGTAGGGAGGATGACTATGGCATAGTACTCGGCTCAGTTTACCGATCTGACATGCTACTCGTAGGATATGATCCGCGACAGTTACTTCCGGGCACGAATGTTTGAGCAGGGTCTTCGTAGGGAGATCTGTGCTAGTATAGTACCCCTGTGCATCCCTACTTATGTTGGGGTTCTAGAGCGGGCACTCTGGATGGAGAGCTTCTTGGATGAGGGATTCCAGCTAACATGGCCTAGCAGTGGCCGCTTCAAAGTAGAGTCTTCAGTAGGAGGCAGGCGGCAGAGGGCAGAGCCTCAATCGAGGGGACCCTTCCGTGAGAAGACTCAGGGGAAGGGTCGTACACCGTAGTCGCATCGTAGAGCACCGGGGCAGTTAAGAGAGAGTCAATGCTATGCCTGTGACGGATGGGGTCACCTAGCACAAGACTACCCGACCAGGAATACCGATCATCTGTGGTAGGTAGTGGGCGAACCGCAGCGGTAGAGGCAGCACCATGACCAGGGATCCCCCAGGTGAGGATAAGGTGGTCCTTAGGTAGGCGGCACAGGCAGAGCAGCAGAACCTAGAGGTCCAGGACATCGATTCGAGGTCCTTCCACTGCCACAACTAGGCGGCCCACGCAAGGCTCATGGAGCTGGCGTTAGGGGTATCAGGCAGCTTCAGGCTATGGGTGTTCGTGACACCCCAGTACATGAGATGGTCCGAGGTACCCTTTGTGTTTACTCTACACTTTCTTCGGTACTAGTATACAAAGGCGCCAACCACTCATTTATATTGCTGCTTTGGTTATGGGAGTTGGAGCTTCCAGTAGAGGTGTTGACACCATCACTTAGCCTCGAGGTTCTTACAGGAAGTGCCTCATTGGTGAACTCTATCTATAGATAGTGAGAACTGCCATTCAGAGGAGGGAGTTTCACATGGGAAATCTTCTTCCTCACGATGGAACCTTACGATGTCATCCTGGGCATGGATGGACTTTCTATGGTTCACACCCTGATTGACTGTCATCACAGATGAGTCAGAGGCGTGTTTTCTGATGGGATGAGGTTCACCATTCTTGGTGAACGAGACCTCGTGGCAGACCAGACGGGTACTCTGAGCAGGAGATCATGACCTTTTTCTCACCAGTTTGGGAGCATGGCTCTCAGAGCAGCAGATGCTAAAGGCACTTGGATCCCTACCGTTGTATAGGACTACATGGAAGTCTTTCCCAAGGATGTCCTGGGGATACCTCTAAGGCAAGAGATGGAGTTCTGCATTGAATTGTAGCCGAGGATTGCCCCAATATCATGTTTATCATATCGGATGGCACCCACAGAGCTTTGAGAGATACGACTTCAGCTGGACAACCTTTGTGGGAAGCAATTCATCAGGCCCAGTGTGTACCCCTGGGTAGCTCCGATTTTGTTTGTGAAAAATGCAGATGGGAGTCTGTGGCTTTGTGTGGATTATCGTCACTTGAATCAGGCCACGATAAATAAAAATTACCATCTACCGAGGATCGATGACCTCTTCAACCAGTTGAGATGTGCGAAGTGGTTATCCAAGATTGATCTTCGATCCAGCTACCACCAATTGTGGGTTCGTGAGGTTGATATCCCGAAGTTGGCTTTCCATTGTTGTTATGGGCATTACGAGTTTCTGGGGATGCCCTTTGGCATGATGAATTCTCCCTCCGTTTTCATGTATTTGATGAAACAGATCTTCCAGCTGTACTTGGACCAGTTTGTGGTTGTCTTTGTTGATGACATACTCATCTACTCTACGACGGAGGAGGAGCATGCATAGTATTTGAGGATGGTCCTATACTTACTCTGAGAGTACAAACTATACGGGAAGCTCTCGAAGTGTCAGTTCTGGATTCATGAGGTTCACATTCTGGGGAATGTCATTTCAAAACAGGGTTTAGCTGTTGATTCCACAAAGATAGAGGTGGTGCCTGCTTGGGACCCACCCAAGAATGCGTTAGAGGGGTGGAGATTCCTTGGTTTTATAGGGTACTACATGAGGTTTGTTGAATTTTTCTCCAGGATTTCTGCCCCTTTGACCGCATTGACACAGAAGGGATGACCATTCACCTAGAATGATCAGTGCCATAAGGCCCTCGAGGAGTTGAGACAGAGGCTGACTAGTGCTCTAGTGTTGGGGATTCCAGAGGAGGGTGTTCAGTTCATGGTGTAGTACGACGCTTCAAGAGATAGGCTCAGGTGCGTACTGATGCAGCAGCGGGCAGTGATTGCATATGGTTCGAGGCAGTTGTGGCCCCATGAGCAGAATTATGTGACTCATGATTTGGAGCAGGCGGCGGTGGTATTCACCTTAAGTTTATGGAGAGACTACCTTCTGGGTGAGCGTTTTGTGGTCGACTCAAACAACCAGATCCTCAGGTACATCTTCACTCAGAGGGATATGAATTTGAGGTAGAGATGCTGGATGGAGTTTATGTAGGAATATGATTTTGAGATAGTCTACAATCTAGGGAAGGGAAATGTAGTAGCAGATGCCCTTAGCAGGAAGTCCCATGCTTGTTTAGTGCGGGAAGCTTCAGATCAGTTGGCTTCCCTATGGATGAACTTGGTGGTGCATGTAACACCCGAGATTTTTATGAGTAATATTTTGTTTTTTTATATATCATCAAAGGAATCTTTCACTACATACTAGCTTGGCTTACTTTACACGCAATCGCGACCTTCCTTGATAGCTTGCGTCGTACGCAATACCGAGTTTCACTAAACAACGATATGCTATTAAAATATTATTAAAACTAGCCGTTATGAATAGTAATAACCACTTTTTGAAATTTTATAAATTTTATTTTTTAAAATGGACCTCATTTTTGGATTCGGAATACTGAAATTAGCCTAGGGTGAAATTTTGGTATTTTTCTGAAAATTTTCAATTTTTGATGAATAGTGAAACCACTAAGTGGTAGGTTAAAAACTGAATTTTGCATAAAACATAATTTTACCGCTTCTGTGAATGGAATTTCGAAAATCTGACAGACACGGTTGATATCAGTAAGTAAAATGTTGTTCAATGAGATAAAAATAATTTTTTGTTGAATAGTAACTTTTTACTTTTTTTACCGCGGTTAATAGTAAATAGGGTAACTAAGGGTAAATATGATATTACTATTACTCTAACACATGTCCTAATTCTATTAGATAAGTGTAATTAGACCAAAAACAACCTTATGAATAAAATATGACCATTTAGGCCCACTTGGGTTAGATTAGGACATTTATTATTAATTTATTTAAAGAAGGTTTAAAATAGTTAAAATGAAAGTTTAATAAGTAAATCATTTTTAATATGGGGTTATACATAAGATAAATTCGACTATAAATATTCATTAGAAAGATAAAAAGATTTCCTACATAATGATATTTTTATTTAAAATTTTTAGACATTAAATAATTTAATTTATGACACAATTATGATGCAGTAATTATCTTATTTATGAAATATTGACATAATTGATGTTATAAACACCAAAATAAATGTAATTTGAGACTTTTTATGAATTACAAAAATTTTCTAGGTTACTATGATATATTAGTATTGATTAAATCAACTTGGTTCGAACATATAATTCTGTTATGACTTTCACAAAAATCATATATCAAATAGTGTCAAAATTGACACAAAATAGTTTTTAAATCAAATATTATATTATTAATTGTTATTTTATTCCTAAAAATCTAAGGTTCCGCAAAATGACTTAGATAAGGATATATATATTAATAATAAACAATTTGGGGTTCGTTTGGAATGTTATAGTAAGTGTATTAACCATATAGTGAAAGAAAACAAAAAGACATGGTAAAAGTTAAATTATTTAACTTAGAGTTAAATCTAATTGATAAGGTTAAAATAATACCCTAAACTTGTCTAAATCCTATTGGTTGATAGTATTTCCACCCTTCCCCACTTTAGCTTCGAAATAAGACCCTTTGGAACCATTATAAACCGATTTTCACTTTAATATAAAATAATATTTTGAGATATTCCTAAGGTGCCCCTCTCCTCCCTTATAAAAGGCCACCTCCTCCCCCTCCTCCTCACACCAATTTGAGCACCCAAGCTCGGCCAACCCCTTCCATGTTCTCCTCTCCACTTCCCTAGAATAATCCTAGAGGTCCTGGTCTTCTTCAAAGACCAATCTTAGTTCCCTAAGTGGAGGATTCAAAGAGGCGTTCCAAAGAAGAGGTAATATCAGTTACCGATCTTTTCAATTTCTTTCTTCTTCAACTTCTTCTCCTTTAGTTGTTTCATGATAATTTAATAACATCAGTATTACTTACATACTGATATGTTATTATAAATATGAAACAACCCTAATTCACCTTCTATCCATCCTACAGAAAAATGAAATCACCGCGCGTGCGTACGTACGGAATACCGTCTCCACGCCGTGGTGTAATATATTTTCCACCATCACATTACAAGGATGGGTATAATGGTGTAATGAGTAACTATTTATGATTATTATAAAGTAATATTGATACTGAAATAATATATATATACTCCAATACAATTCCACGATCATAGGAATGATATCATCACTCGTGCGTACGTACGGAATACCGTCTCCACGATGTGAAGCGACTCGTTCTACATGATCATCATTACATAATAATTATATAAATGAATTGAATGAATAAATATGATATATGTTACACTAATACCATTATGGATATAAGGTATCTATAACCTTAAAAAAAGAATAAGAATTTCTTCGGCAAAACACGTATAAGAACAAAAGGAAATAAAGACCCGAGTAACAAGTAACAATGAAATATTACTAACAAGAAGCTAAGAATATGACCATATATGATATCATATCAATATGTATGATTCTGGAATAAGTCAATAAAATTATTTAAACCATTATACAGGAGCTTCGGACATGTACAAAGCAAATCAGACCTAAGGTAAGGGAAATATCACAATCTCATTTTTATCTGAGATTGTTTATTCGTAAGTATTTATTGGGGTGTATTTTATCATCCAAATCCATGTTCCCTCAATATGTAATATTGTTTCCATCCACTTACACTAGTTTAAATCCAATTTTACCCTTCGGTGAGTTTTTAGTAAAGAATATGAAAGGAATCTTTTGTCATTTTTTTTCGTACGAGGTACTTTTTGACTTTTCCGACAAAAGTACGAGAAGAATGTTTTTTTTAACTTATACGACATGTATGGATTTTTAAAACATTATTTCCAAGAAGATTCCTTTACAAGTTTTCATGTATATTTTTAATCAACTTATTTTATATTAATGTCGTTTGACATGTTATGAAAGGAAAAATGTTTTTTGAAGAAGAAAGGATATTTTCCTCAAGAATGGAGTTTAAGTGTTTTATCAAAATTATTTTACATCTAAGATAATAAAGGGTTCTGTTTTTATCCCTATTATTACATTGATTTGATCATGTTGTGATTGAATTTTTTTTATGAATTCCTTTATCTTGTATGAATTGTTTTATGATGTCATGATGTTTAAGATTCCAATTTGTATTACATGGGTTATGCAATGATGTATGATTTATGATTATGTGGCACACATAAGAAAGGATTCATTATAAGATGGGTGGGACCTATATCTCCCTCCAATGCATTGGATAAAGATTTTATATCTCATGAGATAGACATGGCTGGGACGGAAGGTTCTTTCGGTTCAGTGATACAGGACTGAAACGAGGAGTTAACTCGGTTCATAAAGGGACTTTGTCCACTAAGATAGTCTTGGCAATGAGTCATGACTAACAAGAAATGATTTTCCATGATTATGTGTTCATGCCACAAAGTTTCAAGTTTTATGTTATGATTATGGGGATCTCGTTTTCACTTCTATGATTTGTTCCATGTTAAGATATTATGATCTCTTTTGCAGGTTATGATTTTAAAAAAGATATGATATGATTTTTATTTCCTTTATTTTCCCTTGCTGAGCATTTGAGCTCACCCTTTTATGTTTTCTTTTCCCCAGGTCAGGAAGATGGATATTAAGTAGAATATGCTAAAAGGGACCCTAGATATGATGAAATAAATGGGAGACACTGTAGAAGATTTATGAACCGGTTGTTTATTTTTCCCAGTTTCTAAAGACACTATACCTATACGGTCCTTTGTGGTTTCGTCATATGTTGTAATAAGTGTTCTTCAATTTTGAAGTATTAACAATGTATGTAAAGTATGGGTCGTTATAGTTGGTATCAGAGGAAAGGTATAGTCAACCTTTGGAAACTAGGATGTGAAAGTCTTAGTAAGAACCTTAAGGATAAGTCTAAGCATAGAACACAATATTAGTGTTTTAGAAATGGCCATGAATACCCAAGGATAAGACCTTAAGTGTGAAATTTTATCCTTGATTATGTGGTTTTCCTATTAATTAGTGTTACTCACACTATTCTTCTTGGTTTTAGTCAATGGCTGGAACCCGAAGGAACCGTGTTAATGCAGAATACGACGGGCAATGCAATGATTGTCCCCCTGAGCAACCAAACGATATGGGAGCTGGAATGCAAAATCTTCTAGCCATGCTCACACAACTTTCTCAAGCTATGAATCATGAAGGACTTCCAAACGAGAAAAGGAAGGAGCAACATTCTGTTGAATCCTTCATGAGGCAGCGTCCACCTTCTTTCAGCGGGTCTACTGATCCATTAGTTGCTGAACAATGGATTAGTACTACTGAAATGATATTTTCAGTTCTTCAATGTTCTGAACATGATAAAGTCATCCTAGCAGTGTATCGTTTGGAAGGAGATGCTGATAAATGGTGGAATCTTATTAAGAATACGAGGTAAAGGGATGAAATTGAGTCTATGGAATGGGACGATTTCAAGAACTTATTTTTCAATAAGTAATTCCCTTGTATTCTCTGAATAAAGATGGAGAAAGAGTTTCTTGAACTGAAGCAAAGGGATGATGAATCTGTTGGTACCTATGAATCAAATTTTACAAGACTTTCAAGGTATGCTTCTGGTATTATTATCCAACCTGAGAGTAAGATCTATCGATTCTTTAGTGGCTTAAAACCAAGTCTTCGAAGGGCGTTGGCCATAAGGGACTTCAATAGCTACGAGGAAATCGTTCAATGTGCTCTCAAAGTCGAGATGGAGATTGGAGTAACCCATCAGTCACATGGGTTTGATATGAAGAGGAAGATGGAATTCAAAGGAAAATCTAAAGAGCACACTGAAAAGAAGATGAACTTTCCCTTATGCTCAAAGTGTGGAAAGAAACATGGAGGGAGTTGTCTTAAGGGGACAAGTAAATGTTTTAAATGTGGAAAGGAAGGTCATCAGGCATTTGAATGTCGCGATAATGGGAAGAAGATGTCTAATGATGCAAACAAAGGAAGGGATACACAGAATGAACCTACTACACATCAATGTTTCATGTGCAAGGATATGGGGCATTATTCCAATCAATGCCCAAATCCAAGGGTTGATGATGATGGTCGACGTCAACAAAATCATAAGGCTAAAGACAAAGGAAAGTCACATGCAATTTCTATCAGCGATGTGGAGTACGATAACGAAGTGGTGAAAGGTACACTTACCATCCACTCTAAAGTAGCAAATGTTTTATTTGATTCTAGATCCACCCACTCTTTTATTTCTGAAAACTTTTCTAAGGGTATCACCGTACTACCTCAATAATTAGATGTTGAGTTAGCTGTGACAACACCTAATGGCACAACAGTCGCATCAAAAGTTTATAATTCTTCTCCGATCGAAGTTTGTGGGAAAGTGCTTCCTGACAATCTTGTGATCCTTCCTTTAGTGGAATTTGATATGATTCATGGCATGGATTGTCTTTCTCTACATGGAGCTCATATCAATTGCCAAAGAAGTGAAGTCACATTTCATATTCCAGATCAATCTACGATCGTCTATCAATGCAAGGATGAACATAACCTTCTAGTGGAAACTTCTTCCATCTTATGGGTATTGATTCCACTAAATGAAGGTTATTTATCTCAAATGGTTGGTGAGAAACTCACGATTAAGAATATGCCTATCGTACGGGAGTTTGATGATGTCTTTCCAGAGGAATTACCGGGTCTTCCACCAAATCGTGAAGTTGAGTTTTCAATAGAACTCGTACCGGGCGCTTTGCCAATTTCAAAGACACCTTATAGAATGGCCCTGATTGAGTTGCAGGAATTGAAGAAGAAACTCCAACAGAATCTTGATAAAGGATTCATACGCCCTAGTGCGTCACCTAGGGGCACACCTGTTCTATTTGTTAAGAAGAAAGATGGATCAATGAGACTCTGCATTGATTATCGAGAACTTAACAAGATCACTATCAAGAACAAATATCCTCTCCCACGCATTGATGACTTATTTGACCAACTACGCGGAGCTCAATACTTTTCCAAGATTGATCTTCGTTCAGGGTATCATCAATTAAGGGTCAAAAGGGAGGATATACCAAAGACGGCTTTCCGTACAAGGTATGGACACTATGAATTTATAGTGATGCCATTTGGTCTTACTAATGCCCCTGCTATCTTCATGGATCTAATGAATAGAGTCTTTAGAGACTATCTTGATCAATTTTTGGTAGTATTTATAGACGATATTATTGTCTATTCAAAGAGCAAAGAAGAGCATGAAGATCACTTGAGAATTATATTGAAGACCCTGAGAAAGGAGAAGCTTTATGCCAAATTTACCAAGTGTGAATTTTGGCTTCAAAAAGTTGCAATTTTGGGTCACATAATCCCAAAAGAGGGGATATCTGTGGATCTAGCAAAAACAGAGGTTATCGAAAGATGGTCAAGACCAACAACAGTATCTGAGATCCGAAGTTTTCTTGGTTTGGCTGGATATTATCGACGTTTTGTAAAAGATTTTTCACGATTATCTAATCCACTCACCAGGTTGACTCGGAAAGGAGTTAAGTTTGTTTGGACAGAGGAATGTGAAGATAATTTCAAGGAGTTGAAAAGAAGTTTATCCAGTGCACCTGTGTTCACACTGCCTTGTAGTGGAGAAAGGTTTGTGATCTATAGTGATGCATCCAAGAAGGGATTGGGGTGTGTTCTTATGGAAAATGATATGGTGATAGCTTATGCCTCACGACAGTTGAAAATCCATGAGCAAAATTACCCAACTCATTATTTGGAGTTGGCTGCAGTAATCTTTGCATTAAAGATTTGGAGGCATTACCTTTATGGTGAAAGGTGTGATATTTATACTGATCATAAAAGTTTAAAGTATATTTTCACACAAAAGGAGTTTAATATGCGTCAAAGAAGATGGTTGGAGCTGATTAAGAATTACGACTGCTCAATCCATTACCACACTGGGAAAGCAAACAAGGTGGCAGATGCATTAAGTCGACAAGACCATTCTAGTTTATCCATGATGAGGATCACAAAGGATCCAATATTTATGGATTTACAAAGGATGGATCTTGAAATTATAATGGAAGGAGAAAAATCTTATCTTTCTCAAATGAATGTTCAACCATCTATACATGCGAAGATTAAGGAGGCACAGAACGAAGATGTCGAGTTACAAAAGAAGGTGAGAAATGTTCCTGAATTCAACCTTGATTATGATGGGATAATAATGTTCAGGAATCGGGTTTGTGTTCCTCCCATCCCCGAATTAAAGAAGGATCTGCTGGATGAGGCTCATAGTTCTTAATTATCTATTCATCCTGGAAGCACGAAGATGTATAGGGACCTGAAAGAGTACTTCTGGTGGGATGGCATGAAAAGAGATGTTGCTGAATATGTCTCTAGATTCTTGGTTTGTCAACAAGTTAAAGCTGAGAGACAGAAGTCTAAGGGGATGTTACAACCATTACCCATACCAGAATGGAAATGGGAAAACATCACTATGGACTTTGTCACAGGACTTCATAAAACATCCAAAGGCAACAATGCTATTTGGGTCATAGTTGATCGTCTTACAAAGTCTGCACACTTCATTGCTATTAGAGAGGATTTCTCTCTAGATCAGCATGCCAGGATATATGTAAAGGAAGTGGTAAGATTGCATAGAGTACCACTTTATATTATATCTAATCGGGATCCGAGATTTACCTCGAAGTTCTGGCGAAGTCTTCAGCATACTCTGGATATAGAGTTGAGTTTCATCACTGCTTATCATCCCCAGATAGACGGTCAGTCTGAGAGAACAATTCAAACCCTAGAAGATATGTTGAGAGCTTGCTCTATGGATTTCAAAGGTGGTTGGGATAAACACCTACCTTTGATGGAATTTTCTTATAATAATAGCTTTCACTCCAATATTTAGATGGCTCCTTATGAATCTCTCTATGGAGAGAAATGCAGGACTCCAACTTGCTGGGATGAAGTTGGGGAAAGAAAGCTGTTAGGACCTGATCTCGTTGATGAAATGGCAGAAAACGTTAGATCTATTCAACAACACATAAGAGCAGCTCAGAGTCGACAGAAAAGTTATACCGACAACCGAAGAAAAGACCTGGAGTTTGAAGTGGGTGATAAAGTGTTCTTACGAATATCTCCCTGGAAGAGGGTTATGAGATTTGGAAATAAGGGGAAGTTGAGCCCTAGATATATCGGTCCTTTCGAAATACTGGATCGTGTTGGGAAGGTAGCTTACCTATTGGCGCTTCCACCGAATCTCTCTCAAGTTCACGATGTGTTCCATGTATCTCTCCTGAGAAAGTACATACCTGATCCTTCACATGTACTCAGCTCAGAAGTTGTACCGCTGGAGCAAGATCTTTCTTATGAAGAACAGCCGATAGAGATTCTGGATCGTAGCGAAAAAGTCCTATGAAACAAGACCACTCGCTTGGTGAAAGTTTTATGGAGGAACCACCAACTTGATGAAGCTACAGGGGAGGTTGAGGATATGATGAGGGAGAAGTATCCTCATCTGTTTGTTACAAAGTGAAGAATTTCGAGGGCGAAATTCTTTTTAAGGGGGGTAGAATGTAACACCCGAGATTTTTATGAGTAATATTTTGTTTTTTTATATATCATCAAAGGAATCTTTCACTACATACTAGTTTGGCTTACTTTACACGCAATCACGACCTTCCTCGATAGCTTGCGCCGTACGCAATACCGAGTTTCACTAAACAACGATATGCTATTAAAATATTATTAAAACTAGCCGTTATGAATAGTAATAACCACTTTTTGAAATTTTATAAATTTTATTTTTTAAAATGGACTTCATTTTTGGATTCGGAATACCGAAATTAGCCTAGGGTGAAATTTTGGTATTTTTTCTGAAAACTTTCAATTTTTGATTAATAGTGAAACCACTAAGTGGTAGGTTAAAAACTGAATTTTGCATAAAACTTAATTTTACCGCTTCTGTGAATGGAATTTTGAAAATCCGACAGACACGGTTGATATCAGTAAGTAAAATTTGGTTCAATGAGATAAAAATAAATTTTTGGTGAATAGTAACTTTTTACTTTTTTTACCGCGGTTAATAGTAAATAGGGTAACTAAGGGTAAATATGATATTACTATTACCCTAACACATGTCCTAATTCTATTGGATAAGTGTAATTCGACCAAAAACAACCTTATGAATAAAATATGACCATTTAGGCCCACTTGGGTTAGATTAGGACATTTATTATTAATTTATTTAAAGAAGGGTTAAAATAGTTAAAATCAAAGTTTAGTAAGTAAATCATTTTTAATATGGGGTTATACATAAGATAAATTCGACTATAAATATTCATTATAAAGCTAAAAAGTTTTCCTACATAATGGTATTTTATTTATAATTTTTAGACATTAAATAATTTAATTTATGACACAATTATGATGCAGTAATTATCTTATTTATGAAATATTGACAAAATTGATGTTATAAACACCAAAATAAATGTAATTTGAGACTTTTTATGAATTAGACAAATTTTATAGGTTACTATGATATTTTAGTGTTGATTTAATCAACGTGGTTTGAACATATAATTCTGTTATGACTTTCACAAAAATAATATATCAAATAGTATCAAAATTGACACAAAATAGTTTTTAAATCAAATATTATATTATTAATTGTTATTTTATTCCTAAAAATCTAATGTTCGGCCAAATGACTTAGATAAGGATATATATATTAATAATAAACAATTTGGGGTTCTTTTGGCATGTTATAGTAAGTGTATTAACCATATAGTGAAAGAAAACAAAAAGACATGGTAAAAGTTAAATTATTTAACTCAGAGTTAAATCTAATTGATAAGGTTAAAATAATACCCTAAACTTGTCTAAATCCAATTGGTTGATAGGATTTCGACCCTTCCCCACATTATCTTCGAAATAAGACCCTTTGGAACCATTATAAACCGATTTTGACTTTAATATAAAATAATATTTTGAGATATTCCTAAGGTGCCCCTCTCCTCCCTTATAAAAGGGAACCTCCTCCCCCTCCTCCTCACACCAATTTGAGCACCCAATCTCGGCCAACCCCTGCCATTTTCTCCTCTCCACTTCCCTAGAATAATCCTAGAGGTCCTGGTCTTCTTCAAAGACCAATCTTAGTTCCCTAATTGGAGGATTCAAAGTGGCGTTCCAAAGAAGAGGTAATATCCGTTACCGATCTTTTCAATTTCATTCTTCTTCAACTTCTTCTCCTTTAGTTGTTTCATGATAAAGTAATAACATCAGTATTACTTAAATACTGATATGTTATTATAAATATGAAACAACCCTAATTCACCTTCTATCCATCCTACGGAAAAATGAAATCACCACGCGTGCGTACGTACGGAATACCGTCTCCACGCCGTGGTGTAATCTATTTTCCACCATCACTTTACAAGGATGGGTATAATGGTGTAATGAGTATCTATTTATGATTATTATACAGTAATATTGATACTGAAATAATATATATATACTCCAATACAATTCCACGATCATAGGAACGATATCATCACTCGTGCGTACGTACGGAATACCGTCTCCACGATGTGAAGCGACTCGTTCTACATGATCATTATTACATAATAATTATATAAATGAATTGAATGAATAAATATGATATATGTTACACTAATACCATTCTGGATATAAGTTATCTATAACATTAAAAGAATAATAAGAATTTATTCGGCAAAACACGCATAAGAACAAAAGGCAATAAAGACCCGAGTAACAAGTAACAATGAAATATTACTAACAAGAAGCTAAGAATATGACCATATATGATATAATATCAATATGTATGATTCTAGAATAAGTCAATAACATTATTTAAACCATTATACAGGAGCTTCGGACACGTACAAATCAAATCGGACCTAAGGTAAGGGAAATATCACAATCTCATTTTTATCCGAGATTGTTTATTCGTAAGTATTTATTGGGGTGTATTTTATCATCCACATCCATGTTCCCTCAATATGTAATATTGTTTCCATCCACTTACACTAGTTTAAATCCAATTTTACCCTTAGGTGAGTTTTTAGTAAAGAATATGAAAGGAATCTTTTGTCGTTTTTTTTCGTACGAGGTACTTTTTGACTTTTCCGACAAAAGTATGAGAAGAATGTTTTTTTTAACATATACGGCATGTATGGATTTTCAAAACATTATTTCCAAGAAGATTCCTTTACAAGTTTTCAAGTTTATTTTTAATCAACTTCTTTTATTTTAAAGTCGTATGACATGTTTTGAAAGGAAAAATGTTATTTGAAGAAGAAAGGATATTTTCCTCAAGAATGGAGTTCAAGTGTTTTATCCAAATTATTTTCCATCTAAGATAATAAAGGGTTCTGTTTTTATCCCTATTATTACATTGATTTGATCATGTTGTGATTGAATTATTTTTATGAATTCCTTTATCTTGTATGAATTGTTTTATGATGTCATGATGTTTAAGATTCCAATTTTTATTACATGGGTTATGCAATGATGTATGATTTATGATTATGTGGAACACATAAGAAAGGATTCATTATAAGATGGGTGGGACCTATATCTCCCTCAAATGCATTGGGTAAAGATTTTATATCTCATGAGATAGACATGGATGGGATGGAAGGTTATTTCGGTTCAGTGATATAGGACTGAAACGAGGAGTGAAATCGGTTCAGAAAGGGACTTTGTCCACTAAGATAGTCTTGGAAATGAGTCATGACTAACAAGAAATTATTTTCCATGATTATGTGTGCATAACACAATGTTTCAAGTTTTATGTTATGATTATGGGGATCTCAATTTCACTTCTATGATTTGTTCCAAGTTAAGATATTATGATCTCTTTTGCAGGTTATGATTTTCAAAAAGATATGATATGATTTTTATTTCCTTTATTTGCCCTTGCTGAGCATTTGAGCTCACCCTTTTATGTTTT
The DNA here is from genome assembly GCA_963277665.1 of Viscum album. NCBI lineage: Eukaryota > Viridiplantae > Streptophyta > Magnoliopsida > Santalales > Viscaceae > Viscum > Viscum album. The sequence continues at coordinate 2,025,307,497 of OY728127.1, forward strand.
CTTTTCCCCAGGTGAGGAAGATGGATATTAAGTAGAATATGCTAAAAGGGACCCTAGATATGATGAAATAAATGGGTGACACTGTAGAAGATTTATGAACCAGTTGTTTATGTTTCCCAGTTTCTAAAGAAACTATACCTATACGGTCCTTTGTGGTTTTGTCATATGTTGTAATAAGTGTGCTTCAATTTTGAAGTATTAACAATGTATGTAATGTATGGGTCGTTATAGTGCAGGAGGGTACAACGTTTCTACAGTCGATGGTGTTTACTATTTCTCTCATTGAACATGTGAGAGAGTCACAGTTGGGGGATGTCGACAACAAGGTACTGTATGATCAGATATCCATAGGCGAGGCACCCGATGGGTATTCTAAATGAGGGAAACACAAGATCCTGTTACAGGGGTGAGCTGTAGTACTAGAGGAGATGCGAGAGGTGGTGATGCGAGAGTTCCACACTTCTCCCTTGGTTGTACATCCTAGAGTGGGGAAAATGTACAAAGACCTTCAGCGGTAGTTTTGGTGGTCTAGTATAAAGAAGAGCATAGCTGAGTTTCTTTCTTGGTGTCTTACCTGTCAGTAGGTGAAAGCAGAGCATTAGGTTCCGGAAGGGTTGTTGTAGCCCCTTGATATCCCGGAGTGTAAGTGGGATGGCTTATCTATGGACTTCATTACAGGGCTTCCGCGCATAGCGAAGGGCTATGATTCCATTTGGGTGATAGTGGACTAACTCATGAAGTCTGAGCACTTCCTTTATATTAGGGAGAAGAGCTTGGTGGAGAGTCTAGGGCAGTTGTATGTTCATGAGATTTTATGCCTTCATGGAGTACCCTCGATGATCATCTCCAATCGTGATGTGCAGTTTACATCGTGATTGTAGAAAATCCTGCAGGAGGCATTTGGGACTCGGCTATGGATGAGTGCATCTTTTCACCCCCAGACTGACAGGTAGATAGAGCGCACTATCTAGGTGTTGGAGGATATACATAGGGCATGCATGTTAGACTTTGGGATGAGATGGTAGGATCACCGGATTTTGGTGGAGTTCGCATACAACAACAATTACCACTCTACTATCGGCATGTCACCTTTTGAGGGCCTCTATGGGATACCCTTCAGGTCACCGTTGTGGAGGAAGGAGATTGGGGAGACCTCCCTCGTGGGCCCAGAGTTTGTTCTGGTGACAACAGAGAAGGTGCATGTCATTTGTGAGTGGATGAGGATGGCTCAGAGCAGACATAAGTCCTACACAGACCATCGTCGCAGGCCTTTAGTGTTCGAGTAGGGGGACCATGTCTTTATGAGGTTCTCCCTGCGGCGTGGAACACAGAGGTTTATCCGGGGAGGCAAGCTATCCCTAAGGTTCATTGGGCCCTTTGAGATTTTGGGCAGGGTTGGTGAGGTTGCCTACCATCTTGCTCTACCTCCACAGCTGGAAAGGGTGAATGACGTCTTCCATGTATCACAACTGAGGAAATACATGCATGACCCCATGCACGTTATCGACTGGGGATAGCTGGACATCGAGGATGGAGCCAGATTTGCAGAGCACCAGGTGGCGATTGAGGACCGGAAGAAGTGAACACTATGTGGACATACCATTCCTTTGGTTCCTGTGTTTTGGCAGCACAGGAGGGTGCAGGAGAGCACCTGGGAATGGGAGAGCCAGATGCAGGCTCAATATCCCAAGGTGTTTTTGTAGTTTTTGGTTTTTGGGGATGAAAAAAATGAAGGATGGAATGATTTAAGAACCCGAGTTTTGACCCTATAAGACTTTGAAATTTTCTTTATGTTATTCCAGAGTAGGGTATTCAGACGGCGTGTGATTCTGAGCCCCGGTGTAGCCGAAATTAAATTTTATGGCTGTTCACACTGGACCCACCAAATAAACAGAATAACTCCTAAACGGTTGCTTGGATGGGAATCCCGATGGAACCATTGAGTATGGAACATGTCGTTTACCCTAGGAGGGGTGTAACTTTAGCGGGCACAACCCTTTTGTCGAAAACACTACCAGGGGCGTTTACGTAATTTAGCGGCCTTGGTCGTGGACTTTACAACATCTTACTGAAGGATCAGATTAAAATTTTGAGACCGCCGTTACGCTCAGAACTTGTATTTTACCCTAGAGGTGGATTAACTTAGACCCCGCTGAAATTTCGGGTTTGGAGCATACTCGTGAGCGTTTAAGTGTTTCTCTACTTAAACACTTCTCCCACCCCTCCTCCACCTCCTCCTTCACAATTGTCTCTCCCTGTCGGATCCCTCACAAAAAGCTCCAATCTCATTTCCTCCACCTCTCCAAGGCATGGCGGCTCCGACGGATCACCAGTGAAGCGACGGGCTACGCCCATCAAGGTAGGAGTTTGCGTTTTCATTTTAAATTTCCACATATACCTTTGTACTTAAAAACATACATCAAAATGCTGTCCAATAGTTTTTAGAATACCATAGATGCGTAGGGATCTATCCTAGCTTTCTAACTCTCTTCTCGGATCAAAAATATGAGTCCCGGGGTGCCTGGGGTGGCCCCGGGAAGTTTTTGGCAAAACCATGGGTTTTCCGGCGGTTCTAGGGCTGTCTGGCGGTCGGTGCAGTGGTCTGGCGGTTCCCAGGCAGCGGAAGCGGGCTCCCAACGGCGGTAGCAGTTCCTAGGTGGCAGCGGTCCCTGGTTTTGGAGGTGCCTAGGTGGCGGCGGCCCCAAGCGGCGGCGGTCCCATGCGGCAGCGGTGAGTGGAGGTTGTCGGCGAGGGTGGACCGAGGGTCGCGGCGCGTGACCCCATGCAGGAGACTGTGAACCGCCTTCAGCGGGTCTCCGGGAGGGACAATGATCGGCCATGAGGGCTAGTTGGCACAGGTGGACCGCGTGTCCATGGTCGGGCCGCGCGGATGGGCCGCGGGCCAACCCAAGCCGGACCGGGCCGATCCAGCCCTAAGGGGGGTTAGCCCCCCTTTCCTTCAGACACCCGTATCTTTTACTACAGGTGTCTGATTCATGAACCATCAACGACAGCGCAATCCTCTGGTCAATCCAGAGTTTTTGAGATGGCCTTGGGGATTTTTAATTCCTGATATGGTGGCTCGGTGGCACAACACAACGTCAAGTGTTGTTTAGCGCCTCGTCAGGATTCTTCTTTCGGATGACGCAAACACATCTGAAATCCGTTTATGGCACCGTTAGTGGTGTTGTGATGGTTCACGCCCAAATTTACCCAAGAGAAGAAGGGTAGAACGGTCCTTGTAGTATAGCTTGGGTTGTCGATTCCACAGAGACCTAAGAAGATACCTAAGATACACAACCTAAGGGATGGATTTTTGGCTATGAAGTGGCCAACTTGGATTGATTTTGGATGGGTTTTTAAGATATCTAAAATATTTAAGTGGATTCAATTTAAAAGAATGAGTTGATCCTAGGTTATCACTCGGGGTGGATTGGACGTATTTTCTTTTTAATGATTTCAATTTCTTAAATTTGAGATGTGTTCATTTAAGGAGATAAAACAACATCATCACTTACTGGTTTAATGCCTACACCCACTAATACTAATCACCTATACACTTGAAGGATCAACGTTTTGAGAACTTCAAGGTAAAGTATCGTATTAGTACTTGAAGTGTGTGGCCTTAAATTCAACAAGGACGATGGAGTTTAAAAATCATCAAATAAAAATCCCAATTAAAGAAGTGATTATACATTAATTATGTGATAAATAACATCCAATCCAGCCCTATGCTACTCCCTTGGATCAACCCATAAGTGGGTTAGCCCTCCATTGATCCCATGGTTTCAATGGAAGCGGAAAGTAGACTCATAAGGGAGGAAATGGAGAAGTAAAGAAAACAACAAAAATAAAATGATCACTCCACCGTTGTGTGAATAATTTCACAAGTGTTGGTGTGAATAAATTCACACCTTGATCCAACGGTATCAAAGTGATATTAAGAACAACAGAATAAGAGTAGAAGAAAAACTTTTATTAAGAAACTAAAGTGAATTGAACAACTTACATGTGAAAGACAAAATTGAGGCAACAAAAATGCAGCATAACATTACAATTAAACAAAGCATACAAGATCCTAAACTCCTTCACCACAACTACCTTAAATAGGCATTTTGGGAGCCTTGGGTCGAGCCACCAACAGTACAAATCATCTTAATTAATTTTGGTAGGCTATAGGTGGTGGAAAGCTTGTGGAATTTGGACTTTTCCACGTTTGACCCGAGGTGGCAGCCAGTTTTCATCCACCCAAAACGACGCGTCTGGAAGACCTTCTAGAAGTACGAATCATGGTGGGGCATAGAAGAAGACAATGGAGAGCCGGATGTCTCCTAACCACCTGTAAAATTTGGGCCCAGTTGGAGGTATGGATTCCGAGATATGATCAAATTGTTGGACTCTTTTTCGGGGACGCAGAATCTGTCCCAGAATTTCATCTCTAACCTGGGCCGCCTAAATGACCTACATGGATGCCAAATTAGCATTATCTCCTGAAGAGTGATTTGTTCCCGTACATGTCTTCTATCATACCAAGAACGTTGGGATAAATTGGGCCTGTATGTTGGGCCCCACAGCCTAATCAGTGGGCTGATGTCCAATCTGCCTTCTCCAGAATTGCTTTCTTTCATTTCCAAATATCTCCATCATCCTCCATGAAATCTCCACTGATCCCTGAATCAAACATGTTCATATTTAAGTGTAGATCAATTTAAAAAAATATCAAATTAAAATATGTATAATTAAATTCATTAAAATAAGATGAATCATTGGGTACTTTAAATGATGTTAAAAAATGTACCACATAATAGTGCATTTTAAGAAAGTATTACAATCATAATGTGAAATGATGTTCAAAGTGTAAAATGCACTAAAATGGTGTTTATGAATAAAAAATAACATGAATATTATGTATATTAACAATGAATATTATCCTCATTTAGTGGCTAATCACACCCCCAACTTGATTTTTGCTAGTCCCGAGCAAAATACATCTCAACAATATGAATTTCGATTTCCCTTTTCCAGAAACATTTTAATACACAATGATCACAAAAAAAACATATACCAAAAAATCATGAAACCCATCAAAATATTTTAATACAAGATAGTTTGATTAGCAGATCCCAATCCCAAACCCATTCCTTTGATCAAATCCATCATCATACTTCATCCAACTCAATTAGGTGTAATGATGTGTTGTGAATCACAATAGATATGGGGGTTCATTTTCATTCAAGGGTGAAATCATGGAAGCGCTAGGTGGAATCACATTTAATCCTAATATGAGTATTTTTCATCCTTTTTTTGTTTTTTTGCAATATTTCTATAGTAATTGAGATTGCAGTTAATCAAATTAACCCATGTAGCAAGACTTTGCCGATGACTCCCAGACTCAAAGGCCTTAGGGCACCAAGAGAAGCCCACATACTCGGGCATCGTCTCAAGTTAACTTAATCAAAAACAAAGTCATATTACTATAAATAGAGATATATTGAAAAAATCAGGTCTAGACAACTCTGGAGTCACGATCCCCAAGTGCCGAATGCCTCGCATTTTATCAATCCATTGCTCTACACGCAATTTTTTTTTTAATAATTTTTTTTAGTTTTTTTTGAATACTCATATTATTCATAAAAATAAAACCAGCCTATGCTTTTTATTATGGGACCCCAAAAATTCAAATTAGTACCCCACAGTCTAGAGGACGTGCATTGTGGCATTTTTTTTATTTGGATGAAAATATAAATGATGAAATATCACATTTGACAGCCACACTTTCCAAAATCTATGCTCATGAAATTATACAAGGATTAAAATCAGAATTAGGGTACGCTAAATTATTTGATATTCAGTTTCAAAGTGTGCAATGTGTATTACTATGTTCAAAGTTAAAGGAATTTTTCCTTCCATTTAATTAATTTTTCAAATCATTCATTTTTTTTGACACAAAAGCATTTTTTTTATTTTATCTCCCCCCCAACATAAAATAACACTGTCCCCAGTGTTTGAAGAAATAAAAATTTAAAAGGAGTAGAGGCAGATAATGGAAGTTCAAAAAGGAAATTGAAATTGAGGATCATGGAATGAAATCACCTGGTGGTTGAAGTTGAAGTTCTTGTTGCTCCAATTTAGTCCTTTGATATCCATGTCATTTGCAAAGTTCCCTAGTGGAAAGAGAAAAAAAAAAAACAAAACAAAACAATATATATATATATAAATAAATTATAAGTATATATATAAAAATTATTGAATAAGTAAGAACATTAAGCCGTAGGTCAGTGGTAAGCACGCGCCCCTGTCTCCCTTCGGTCCCGGGTTCGAGTCCCCGCGGCTTCGCCGGTTGTGACGGGGTTTTCCCCACGGCCTATGGAGTGTACTTTTTATTATTATTATTATTTTATTTTTATCTTAACCTATAAAATAATAAAAATAAAACAAAATAAACTGATGATACATTGTCTTCTTTTTAAATTTCTGGGTAAGGTATTACTCAAGGATCACACCACGTGACACGGATGAATATGGTGCTCCCCTTTCGTACCCATACATACTCATTATAGAAGAATAGGTCAACAATTTATTATTATTTTTTAAATATAAAAATGATTAAGTAATCTTATTTTAAAAATAAAGATGATTCAGAAAGATTAGAAACATAAAAACCACGGGTTGCCTCCCGTGCAGCGCTTTGTTTAACGTCGTTAGCTCGACATGAACCCCCCAACTTACCCAATACCAACCTTAAAATTTTTAAGGACCACATGTTTCACAAATTCAACTTGGTTTAGATTGATTAAATTATTATTATTTGTTTCATTAACAAACCTATGTTCTAAAATGAGTTGGTAAATCCAAGGAATATCAAAAATGGTGGATCTAGTTGCTTCTCTAGTCTTGCCTAATACATCAAGGGTCATTCCAATTTTATTTATATCAAGAGAAGAAACAATGAAAACATGATGGTTTTGGATATCCTCAATGAATGAAAACTTGATGAATGATGGAAAGGACACATGTTCAAGTTCAGGCAGACTAACATTTTTAGACATAGGTTGGGAATTTAGATCGATCTCAATTTTATTTTCAAAATTTATCAATATATTTGGTTCCTTTGGAATAGAATATTCAACCACAAAATTGGAAATATCAGTGTTATAAATGGGTATGGACTCAAATATTGTGATTTCTTTTAATGGTTCAATGATTGGTGTTTTTGAAAAATCATCAACAGAGTTATATTCATGAGACTCAATCCATGATGTCAAATTCTCCTCTTTTGAATCCAAAAAGTTAATTTCCTCCTGATTTATAGTCCCTTCAAAATTTCCTTGATCCTCTTCATCTATCCCAAATCCAAAGGTTGGTTCTTCAATAAATTCATGTGGGGTTTGTGTGAAACTAGACACTTCACATAAGGTTATGGAAGGGACAGTTTGTGTAGGGATGTGTTCCTCACAAGTTTTAATGCTTTGTAGTTCTAACCTCAATGATGAAACCTCAAAATTCATTATCTCCATTTGTTGAAAAAGTTTTTCATGTAATGGTTGTGGATCATGATGTTCAAGGGGTTGAGACAGATGGTCTATTCCAGGAGGATAACTATGTTGTTGGAATTCCATAGGATGGTGTTTAGATTGGCCTTGTTGGGATTGGAACTCATAATATGTTGGAATGTATTGTGGATCATATGTATAAAAACATTGTGGTTCAGTAGGTTGTTGATGATCCCACAAGTAGGAATTAGGATGGTCATTGTACATCGTACATGGGGTTGAGTGATCAAAGTAGGGAGAGGTTCCCCATGTTTGGATTTGTTCAAAAGGGTTTTCCATAGGAATGAAATTGGGGATGAGATGAGAGAAGTGGGATGAAAAAAAAAAGAATGATAGTGTCTAAGATAACTTACTTAGGTCCCCGGCAGTGACGCCAAAATTTTTTCACGCCCAAATTTACCCAAGAGAAGAAGGGTAGAACGGTCCTTGTAGTGTAGCTTGGGTTGTCGATTCCACAGAGACCTAAGAAGATACCTAAGATACACAACCTAAGGGATGGATTTTTGGCTATGAAGTGGCCAACTTGGATTGATTTTGGATGGGTTTTTAAGATATCTAAAATATTTAAGTGGATTCAATTTAAAAGAATGAGTTGATCCTAGGTTATCACTCGGGGTGGATTGGACGTATTTTCTTTTTAATGATTTCAATTTCTTAAATTTGAGATGGGTTCATTTAAGGAGATAAAACAACTTCATCACTTACTAGTTTAATGCCTACACCCTCTAATACTAATCACCTATACACTTTAAGGATCAAAGTTTTGAGCACTTCAAGGTAAAGTATCGTATTAGTACATGAAGTGTGTGGTCTTAAATTCAACAAGGACGATGGAGTTTAAAAATCATCAAATAAAAATCCCAATTAAAGAAGTGATTATACATTAATTAGGTGATAAATAACATCCAATCCAGCCCCTTGCTACTCCCTTGGATCAACCTATAAGTGGGTTAGCCCTCCATTGATCCCATGGTTTCAATGGAAGCGGAAAGTAGACTCATAAGGGAGGAAATGGAGAAGTAAAGAAAACAACAAAAATAAAATGATCACTCCACCGTTGTGTGAATAATTTCACAAGGGTTGGTGTGAATAAATTCACACCATGATCCAACGGTATCAAAGTGATATTAAGAACAATATAATAAGAGTAGAAGAAGAACTTTTATTAAGAAACTAAAGTGAATTGAACAACATACATGTGAAAGACAAAATTGAGGCAACAAAAATGCAGCATAACATTACAATTAAACAAAGCATCCAAGATCCTAAACTCAATCACCACAACTGCCTTAAATAGGAATTTTGGGAGCCTTGGGTAGAGCCACCAACATTACAAAGCATCTTAATTAATTTTGGTAGGCTATAGGTGGTGGAAAGCTTGTGGAATTTGGACTTTTCCACGTTTGACCCGAGGTGGCAGCCAGTTTTCATCCACCACAAAGACGCGTCCGGAAGACCTTCTAGAAATCCGAATCAGGGTGGGCCATAGAAGAGGAAAATGGAGATCCGGATGTCTGATAACATCCTGTAAAATGTGGGCCCTGTTGGAGTTGGGGATTCCTAGATATGATCAAATTGGTGGACTGTTGTTCCGGGCCGCAGAATCTGGCCCAGAATTTCATCTCTAACTTGGGCCACCTAAATTTCCAACATGGACGCCGAATTAGAATTAACTCCTTAAGAGTGATTTGTTCCTGTACATGTCTTTTATCATCCCAAGAAATTTGGGATTAATGGGGCCTGTATGTTGGGCCCCACAGCCTAATCAGTGGGCTGATGTCCAATCTGCCTTCTCCAGAATTGTTTCCTTTCATTTCCAAATATCTCCATCATCCTCCATGAATTCTCCACTGATCCCTAAATCAAAAATGTTCATATTTAAGTGTAGATAAATTTACAAAAATATCAAATTAAAATATGTATAATTAAATTCCTTAAAATCAGATGAATCATTGGGTACTTTAAATGAGGTTCAAAAATGTACCACATAATAGTGCATTTTATGAAGGTATTACAATCATAATGTGTAATGATGTTCAAAGTGTAAAATGCACTAAAATAGTGTTTATGAATAACAAAGAACATGAATATTATGTATATTAACAATGAATATTAGCCTCATTTAGTGGCTAATCATGTGACCCTGTCATCGAGAGGTAGTGGTCCAGGGTGGTTTCGAGCATTGAATCCGAAGTTGAGGCATGGGCCCCACGGGCCGTCTTTTAAGCCGTGAGTAGCATTTTGTGACTTTTTCATCAAACGCCCATTCGAGGTGAATGAGTAGTCATTTCGGCATGTTTTTTCGAGAGCACCACGATGGTACAGTTCGCCCGACCTCTTTCAAGACCGAGGTGTGGGCCCCATGAGATGCCATGTGGGCATATAGTGGTGTTGAATAACTTTTTCTTTGGGAGATTATTTTCAGCGAGTAAATAGTCTATCTCGCCTAATTTTACACAAGGATTACAACGGTGTAATCTATTTGGGCATGTAGAGACTCTTTCGAGATCTCATTAAATTTGTAAACATGAAAGGGTGTTGTTCGAAGGTTCCTTTGATGCACTCTAATAGGCAGTGCACAGTTGTCAGATGAGTTACGGGTTTACCCTCCAGTGGGGCTGGGCAGTGGGTTACCCACAGGCATATCAGGGTTTACCCCCCAGCGGGGCTGGGCAGTGGGTTAGCCATTGACCTTAGGTTTTACCCTCTAGCAAGGTTGGACAGTGGGTTACCCGTTGACCGTAGGGTTTACCCTCTAGAGGGGTTGGGCAGTGGGTTACCCATTGACATTAGGGTTTACCCTCCAGCTGGACTGGGCAGTGGGTTACCCAAAGACCTCTTAGAGTTTACCCTCTAGTGGGGATAGGTAGTAGGTTACCCAATGACTTATTTGAGACTCAGCCCTTTCTATGAGACTAGTCAATGAATTTTTTCATGGTTACTGGAGTGGGATCCTTGGTTGCACGATTCAGCGATGAGATAGCTTTGACGTGCGAGACATTGGGTATCAGTGATGGATATCCTTAGAACTATTGGCGATTTATCCTGGGCTGATCTTGGAGATGGATATCCCCTTACACACTCGTTCGAGTTTCCTTTTTAGCATATATATATACACCCTAATTTTGTTCCCACTACATGGGTTCGGTTACTCTCCTTCTAGGAGGGGTGAAGACACGCAAGGTATGCCACGTGATTTCTGTGTCTATCTACTCTTGGTTGGACGAGTCTACTCCCTTTCTTTTGTTGTGTAGAGCTGCACTCTTTTTACTGTACTCGTTAATTTTTCCTTGTTCTGTCTACTACTCACCATTTTAGTACCTCTTTTATTTCTCCCTCAAACATTCGGGGCATCCTACTGAGTATCTTTATACTCACCTCTACTTGGGTTTTGCATGAACTTGGTGTGCCCTTGCAGGCGACAGACAGGTCGATTGAGACTACGGAGGTGCGTAGAAGACACAGGAGCTTGCGCTCTATTCAGTGGTTGTAGTATGACTTTCATGTGTGAGACTCACCAGCAATTTACTTTTTTTACCTATTTTTGGGTTGTGTCACCTTTCAGGTTGGGCACATGTTTTTCCCTTTTTCTGTTCAGTATCTTGTCCGTACTTTTCAGCACTTTTCTTTTTTCTATTTAGAGGTTGATGCATGACTATGGTTGGGATATATTTGTTTGTCCTTTGGTTTTATTTTTTACTCTGCACTTCTGCATTGAGTGGGTTGTGTGTGTGTGTATAGGTACTTGGGCACATGCTTCCTTGAGATTGTTACGCCTTCGACACTTGTCGCCAGCCCCTAGCCTATGGAGGCAGGCTTGGGGTAGTTGCGGATCAAGACCGATATGGTTGGGTCATGGCAGGTTAAATAAATATTGAACTCCTTAGGTTTTTAATTTTTTTTATCTTATTGATAATAAATACAATTTAAAAGAAACTAAGTGTTTTTTTGGAAAACATTTAATAATTTTTATAAAACTAAAAGTGTGAAAAAGTATTTATAAACTAATCATAATGAAATAGTGAAAAAAATAAAATAATAGAGACGTACATTTCAAATTGAAGAAATCCAATGGTAGGAATAATTTATTCGTCATGATTTTATATAAGAAAAATAGATTGTAAAATTTTTTTATTATAAAATCTATTTTGATAGAAAATAAATTATAATTTAATTTTTATTACATATTGTGATGTTTTCATATAGAAAATTAGATTTAATATCTTTATTAGAAAAAAGTCATTATTATATTTTTTTAATCCAAAAATTTTGCAACAAAACATGAATCTTGAATTTTTTAAACATGTTCATACTATGAAAAATCAGTGTATTAATTTTTCACTCAAAAATTATATAATTTAAAAATGAATCTAGAAAACTCATTACAGTAATTGTTTTTATGAAAAACTGAACATTTTTAAAAAAAATAGTTTTTGAAAAATTACAAACTTATTTAATACCCCTATGTAGTGGTATACCATAATATAAGGATATAGGTAAACCAGAAATATAAACTAATTATTAATTTATGTTAATAATTCATAACATCTATCTAATATATTAAAATCTATTAAAAATAAATGTTTTAAAAAACACATACATCAAGTTGTTGTTAAAACATGATTAATTTTAAAATGAGATATCCTTTTATTATGTGATCCCAAAGAAAATGGGGTGTGATATATGTGGTTTTATCACATTAGGGATTTTATGGGTTGTTATTTACTGCAATGGAACTAGCATTATCCAATAGTATTTTAGCATTAGTAAAACTCAATTCATAATCTTTGAGTGTCTATTATATCCAAAACAATTGAACACAACAACATACGACATCCACATATTCAGCTTCAGAATTGGAAAGTGATGTTGAGTGTTTTTTCAAACAAGATCAAGAAACTAATCGATCCCCTAATAAATTAAATGTTCTAAAATTACTTTTCAATTCCATTCTACAAACACTGATTGTAGTATCTTGAATACTTTTATGTTCATAAACTTTACTAGAAGAATAGAAAAGTAATAAATCCACAATTCACATTAGATAATGAAAAACTCGATTCACTAAATTAAAATGGGATTCTTATTTATTATGTTGGTATCATTCACATAATAATAACAAAAACATTATATTTGGATGCCTTAAAGTTAAATAAGTAAGTTTCCTATCATAACTCTAAAACTCTCTTGATCAACTATTCACCCTACGTCATCATGATGATGTTTGTTAAAGGTACCAATATGATTACTAATTTTTTTTAGTATTTTCATATCCAAAATTGTTAACAAGGTATTTTATATAATTTTGTTGAGATATAAAATTTCTTTTTGTTTTTTTTGAAATTTGAAAACCAAAAAAATAAGTTTATTCACCCATCAAAATCATCCTAAACTGAATTTCATAAGATCCAGAAAGGAATTTGTTAAATATTTTTGTTTTGATCTAAATAAAATTTCATCAATATAGATTTGAACAATCAAAATATTTTTATTTACTTAATATATAATTTATTTGGAATCATTAATCTCTTAAAAATTATTTTTGGTATAAAAAATCATGATAATAAATCATTATAGGCTCTAGGAAATTGTTTATGTTGTATAAATCATTGTTAATGTTAGAGACATTTTCAGAATATTCTATATTTTTAAAACTTGGGGGTTGTTCAAAAATAACATCCTCTTGATCATAACCATTATGAAAATCACACATCATATCCATTTTAAAAAGATAGAAATTAAATAATGTTTCAAAAGGAAATAGAATACGAATAGATTAAATTCTAGCTACCAGTGTCTAGGTTCCATCATAGACTTCTCCTTCTAGTAGATTATAACACTTAGCAACACATATTGAAATAATTCTAAAAATTATTTCATGTTTATCGCATTTGTTTCTGAAAATCCATTTTACTTCACTTATAGAAGTTTATATAAGTCATTAAACCAAAGTTGCGATGTTATTATATTCAACATCATTTAACTCATATTTTATAGCCTTTATCCAATCGTCATAACCAACATCCTCTTCACTACTTATAGGTTCAACTTGGAAAAGTAATTATATATGTTCTGTTTAATTTCTTATGGAATTTCCAGTCATAACTGGTTTCTCAACATCATCAATGATAATATCTGTAAGATGATTCCTAAGAAACAACTGACTTCATGGGTATTGAAAAGTCTTTTCTAATACAAATGGTTGAAAATATTACAACTGAATAAATTCATAAATAATTTATTGATTTATATCATTATAAGAAGATGTTTCTATCAAAGTATTAAAATCATTGTTTGAAATGACATACTAAGATATAGGTTGAGGTTATTTAAAAAAATAAAATTGTTTATTTCCTCATACATGACATTTACTATTTCAGAAATACTACATGAATTTTTATTAATGACTCTTTAGGACATATAATAAGTGGAATAACTTAAAAATATTCCTTCATTTGGTTCGTGTGAAAATTTATATTTTTTATCATTGGTATTCCTTATGAATACATTACTACCCAAAACTCTAGAGTATTAAAATTTTGGTTTTCTATTAGTCCTGAAATCATAAAGAGTATTTTAATGGAGGTTCTAATTAAAACCCAATATATATTATAGTAGTTAGTACTAATCGATTCATCCCAATATTGTTTAGAAATTGAGTATTCACTCAACACGATTCTAGTAAATTTTTAAAAAATTATATTTCTTTTTTAAACAACGCTTCCTTGGTAAGGTGTTCTTGGATATGAAATATTATATTATATACTTTATCACAAAAAAATGTTTCAATATTATACATTAATAATTCTAGACAATGATCAATATAAATAGCATTCAAGGGATGAGTTTTCCAATTTTTTTACTTTGGGTATATAAGTTTTAAAATAAATGAAATCATCATATTTATTTATGAGGAAATAAACCCATGTATATCTTATGTATTCATCAACTAAAACATTTACATCCTAATTCCCCCCAATACTCTTAGTTTTTGTGGGAATTACGAAAAAAATGTGCACTAACAATGATGACTCATAATTTGATACTTCACTAATAAATTTAAATATGGACTTTTTTTCATATCGTATAGACAAGGCTCATAGAATTTTGATGTATCAAAAATATGTTCTTGTATATCCTTAAAAATTATATTATTATTCATATTGTATATGTTTCTATGGTTATAGTGTCATATCCATATATTCTATAGCCAAGATTGATCTTTCATTTCACTTAGGATTTTTGTGTCCTGGTTCCTCTAGTCTTGTATGTTATGTGTGTTAACATTATGAAACTGATTATAATATCTACTATCTATGTACCATGGAATAATGTTTCTTGTAGTTTTGTTATTTTATTTAAATCAAGAACAATAGAGATTCGACACCCAAATCCGCATGGGTCTCATAATGTAAGAATTTTTTTTGGAATCCACATTGTTTTAGAAACATATGCCTTATGTAATCATAGATATTTTACTTTATTTAATGAAATATTTTTTTTCCAATGGCCATTATATTGAAATTCGGGTTAAAAGTGGAAATGTTTTGGAAGAGAAGAATTATTATTAAAAACATGTGTATTATAACAAAACCCCATTCCACAACTATTCAGATGATGAAGATATATTTTTTACATTTTATAAAAAAATTTATTTAATTGTGGTATAGTTTGAAAAAATAATCATTAATTAATAAATTTCATTTATTAATTTTATTAATAAATTATTTTCCACCATAGTAATTGTTTTTTAATTTTGTTTATAAAAATTAAATTGTAAATAATTTTTAGCAGAATTTACATTTTAAAAGTATTTTAAAAAATTAACTTTTTTAGAATTTTCCTTATAATTATCTCTTAAAATAATTGATATTTCTTTTTATAAACCATTTATTTCTAAATCGACATTTAGAATTTTTTTCATAGAATTATCATTTTCTTACAAAATTTTAAATTTTAGTTTTCTGATAGTTTAGAAAAATATAAAACATCACCATAACATGGTCATGTTTTATATTCACTGGTTGAAGAATATTATTCATCAAAATATGTTGAATCCACCTCAACAGGATAGTTAACCATTAAATACATATGGCATGGTTCTCAACTGATCCTACATTAGCCTTGAAATAAAGATTTTCTTTAGGTACACTAGAAAAAATAGATATGTTCACATATCCTAAATATTCATTATTTGATGATTTCTCACTAGAATCACCTCCACTGGTCCCCACGTGTCAATAGATTTTAGAAAATTCTTTAACATATTTCTTTATTTCATAGAATTCCATTCTAAATTTGTATCTTTTCTATCCTTACTATTTATATTTAGAGAATAATACCTTTTTTGACCGTCTTTCATATATTCATAACATATAACATCTTATTTTTTCTCACTTTAATCCCCATGTCCATTTCTTAATGATATTGAAAATCCATCTTTCCAACAATTGTATACTTCATTCCTTTGAGATTTTTCAGTTAATCATTAGAATTGTCATATGTAATTGAATTATATTGGGTAATAACATATTAATTAATGATGACTTAATAACATTCCCTATAAATTAACCTTAAGGGTGTATGATAGTAGTGAAAAAATGCATTCATTTTTCTTTTTCAATTTCAGAATATCTATTTTTTATGAATCCTAATTTTGAAAAAAGTTTACAATTAGATCATGAAGTGTATGATTATTTATCTTTATGGTCTCATCAACAATAGTTCCATTTGATTACCATTAATTGAGAATAATATCAATTATCATCTCGACATGAACCTCCTCATCTAAACCATTCTCTCCGATAGGTTTTAAACTACTTATAATTCCTATTATCCTCTTTAGATTATTTTCAACAGATTCACCCAATATGGAATCAAATTCTTCATAGTATGCTCTAAACATATCTTTTCTGCTTTGTACAACCATTGAAGTTCTCAAATGTGTTAAATCATGATTTTCCCAAATACTATTATCTTATTCAACAGATAATATATGACTGTAAATACATCTTCTCATGGATCAAAGAATAATATGTCTAACTCTACAATTGAACTATTCTTCCTATATTTCACGAATTCTAAACTCTATGACATTCTTATTAAGAATTTTATAATGTCAATTTAACGTAAATAAAATTACAAACCCCATTATTTATTAGAAATTATTTCATCCTATATCTCCAGTTCCCATAGTCAACTCCATTGAAAATAGGATGTTTGTTAGGATTCAAATTTTCTATGGATTCAACATTCATTCCTTCCATCTTAAATAAAAATATATTCTTTTTTTAGAATACACGTTACTTTGACAAATGTTTTATAAAACAGTGTAATTTTTTTTTGAAACATCCATTATTAATTAAATTAAAAAAACAATATCAAGAATATAAGTATTTTAATACTCCTCAAAAACCAATTGTTCGATATCAATATTTGTTATATTTATTTTAGTATTGTTATAATATGTTATTTATGGCACTATAACAATGGGGGTGAATTATAGTTTTAAAAAAATTAGTTTAAAAGAGTTTAAATTTAACTATTTTATAAGTCTCTTTAAGTAATACTCTAGAATTTTGACTCTGTCCTCATTCCAATTAATAAAATATCATAAACAATATTTATTTTGAGAAAAAAGAGTTTTAGAATAGTAATTAGAATCAATAATGTTTGATTAGTGTAATAAAAAGAAAAATCAATATATATATGATTAAAAAGATTTTATTTATCATAATTAGATCAATGTAGATAAAACAAATAGTGATGAAATATGAATATGATGTTTCAAAATCTATTATATAAATAAAACATAATAGTTACTTACAATGAAACATAAAATACAATTCCAATATAATTTAATATTGACATATAACTATTATTGAAAATATAAACCTCTTTTAACATTAAGTGTACAGTTTCCAATAAAATTGTCCTATGGTATCCCTTTTTTATAAATAAATGAATATATATATTTCCTTAGAAAGGAATTCCATCAATAAAAATATCTTCAAAGTATTCATATCCATAGAATCCCTCAATCTGATGGATCAGATTTTATGTCTCAATATAGCTGTGAGCACCTTATAAAGATAATCATATTATCGTTCATCCTATCCCCAGAAGCCCTTGATCATAATGACAACAATCTGATGGAAAATTACAATAAACCAAATATATTAAAGTGAAAATCATACTATTGTTCCTTAATAAAACACTCTCTCTTTAAAGAATTAAAAATTACCACAAAAAAGTTGTTCACACTATGTAATCTTTTGATGAATTTGATGGGGAATGTGATCAATAAACAACTATGCAGAAGAAACAACAAGCTCCAAACACTAGGAATTATTGGGTATTTATATGCATCATTCAAAAGATCATATTTCCTTTCCAATGGTATTATATTCTCTGATTTTTTTCAAAACTATTTGGCCACCTGCATATGACAATTCATAACTATCTGGCATAATATAATGACTACTTGAATATTGATTTACACCATCATTGTGAAAAAATTATTCCTTACATTAGAAATAATTCTCCATGATATGACTATAAAAATAAGTTAGTATGATGGATTTCCTTACAAATTTCATTCCAATAATCATTATGTGTATTAGTCTTATTTTTATTCGTATTTGTATCTATCTGATTGTTAATACATTGTTATTGAAATAGTCATGACAAAAAATCCCTACATATGATCTAATAAGGGAAAGTCTGATACATATCAGGCCCATTCACATTATTATATTCATAAATTAATAAATATAATTTTATTTTCATAATTCATTTTAATATACTATATGTATCGAAAAATATATTTTTTGAAAAAAAATCATTTCGAAAAACTTTCCGAATTTTTTTTAGAAAATATTTTTTATCAAAGTGTTTTTGATTTCCAAAACTAATGGAATGGAAAAAATAAATAATAGAATATATGACTCAACAATACAATGATCATGTAAATATCATTATGAATTATTAATCATAATGTGAATTTTTAATATTTTTTAATAAATAATAGAAAATAAAAATTTATACATTTTTAATCTCATAATAAAAAACATGGTTTCAGTAGGGTGGTTATTATTATCAAATACTTCATAAAATCTATTATATAAAATTTATATTATCCTAATAATTTCCCCAAGGAGTTTTATAACATATATATTATACGGGCACACTCAACGTTTAGGTTAATTCTCACCAGTATATTCATGACTGAATCTTTTGAGTGTTATTAACTAAAGATGCACTTAGGCCAAAACAACATCTATCAATAGTATCCATTTAAGGATATATTATTATGAATACCCAAAAGATAATTTATTTTACCAACCTATATAATGTTCTTCTATACTTATCATCGATGTATATAATATGTTTATGTTCCTTGATCTTTTATTTCATTTAACTAGTTCCCAATGTTTATATTAGGCATTCTATGATACCCATTATTCTGTCCCTAACTTGAGTATCCAAGATATGAAATAAAATTTATTAAAATTGAATATATAATAATGAATACCATCCAAAAATACCAAAAATAATAATATTATAAGAGATCCAGATTCATACTTGAAATCCATTTTAAATTTGTTAAAAAATATAAAACACGGTAATGGAACATAATCATCATCCTTGAATTCATTAATTGAATTAATGATCATATCATAGGTAAAATAATCCAAATATGGGTGATATAAAAATATAATTAAAGTTTATTCATTGTGGAATATATCATGAATCAATAAGGTATAATCAAATTGGTAAGGTAAATAATTGAAAACACATTCCATTTAATTCGATGACTATAGAACTAAATGAATCCTGGTATAATATCATTTTAATAAAATAATTAATAAAAATAAATGAATTATAAATGAAGGAAATTCATAATATTTTACTCACTGATATAATAAATTATGGTATCTTTACCATCACAAAATTTCATAATAATGTTTAAAATTTATGGAAAACCACATTTCATATGGATGACTGATTTATCCTATGAGAACTGTTGATGTAATGGGGTATATATAAATCAAATCCCCACCAATCAATGAATGTATAATACATTACACATATATCTAATTATTTAATTAATTTAAAAATCAATATTACTTATCTATAAATTTCTATATTGAGAAAAGGATATAGATTTTTTATTATTTCCCAAGTTAATAAAATAAAGTTGAATATAAAAACCAGATGTAAAAAATGGTATATGTTTTATAAAATAATAATATATATACTAAAATATTAATTAAAAATATGATAATTTTACGATTCAATGAAAAATATCTCAAAAATGTGATTTTCTCAAAAGAATGCTAATAATCACAAAATTAATCAACATGTGACAGGTGACCATAAATTTATCAAGAATATTGATTTTTCCAAATATTCATGTCCATTTTAATTATAATGGTGAAGAAAATGAAATATTAAAATAATAATAAAATAAATATTCTTCTTTCTTAATACATTAATTTTTTTGGATGATGATATATTTCATAGAACGATGATGGTAGTGTGGAATTCTATTAAGACCACATAAGACAAAAAAAATCCTTTTAATTTTATCTGAAAACCCAATTTAAAAATAGTATAAATACAATTTTTACTGATTTTATAAAATTAAAGGATAACATAAAAACTCTTGTAAAAGTCACTTTTTAAAAATAAAATAAAATATGTAAATAAATGTGGGAAAACATTGATGTGGATAAAAAATATATTATATTTATAGTGAAATAAAATAGTCTTCTCTTTTAAACTTTATACTAATTTATTCAATTAGAAAATAGAGGAAATAAATTAATAAAACATATAAAATACTTAAAATAAAGTAAGATATGAATGTTATTTTATCTTATGAAGGATAAATGATAATATTACTTCAACAATAATAAAACCAATTGCCTAATAATGTGATATGGTAAAAAATATTCTTAACTCATTGGTAATATAAAATTTGTAAAAACTTGAGATACTAAATTAGAACACTAAAAATCATTAATATATAGTAATTTTTGATGAATTTAATAAATGTTCATTATATAACCCACATAATATTAAATATGTGAATATTAAAAAATATGTTTCAATGGAATGGAATTTTTTTTGAAAAATCCATTACCCGACACTTCAAATTGGTTAAAGGATCATTATTATCATTTATAATATTTTAATTAATTTTATAAATTTATTCTATAACCCTCTTCATAGATATAATATAATGCATTATCTGATGATTAAATGTTTCAACTCATTTATAAATATTATTTTATTAAAATTATTATTTCATGTGTTAATTGTATTGATTTATGATTCATCTTTTCTAATTAATGTTAAGGTAATTCAACATAAAGAAATATTATTTATATAATTATATTAATGTTTTAAATGTCATATATAGATATATAGTATAAATTGTTTTAAACAATTCATTATGGTTTCACATTGAAAATCATTCACATAGATTCATGGATATGACGTGTCATACAAATGCATGAGCAAATTTAGGGTTTCATTGATGAGTAAATGATCTAGGTATGGGATGAAATATTAAATTTATTTAATTTATATTAGTCCATATATATCATATATATAAATTTCTTCCCACATATTGACTGTCCATTTGATTCGCTGATGGAAAAAAATACAATGGTTCATGAGGAGGAACCCCACTATAGAAAAGAGCAATGATTTTATTTCACTTTTGATGGATAATATGAGGGATAAATATTATCCCATCAACATAATTAAAAAAATTGTATTATATACTAGTTTTATTATATTGGATGTTTTAGTAAATAATTTGATGTTGTAAAAGATGATAAAAAATGTAAGGTTATGTTAAAATGATTACATTCTCTTAGATTATCATCCATTGGATATCCTAAAATATATTCTAGGGTTGTACTTTTGGGGAAAAATCACCCCTATAATGTGTATAAGTATTTTTTGGAGTGATTTTTCTTGTTTTTGGTTGATTAAAATGGACATATACGTGAGATGAGGTAGTACAATTTTATAATTGAGGAGTGGAATTTTATTAAATACCCAATAATATTCAATAATAAGATGTTACTCTTTCCCCACATGCCTCAAAAATTGATAAATAGTGGTTTGGAGGTATGTTAATGTTTATACACGCCTCCATCAAAAAAAGATACATTTTTAATCATTCCATTCCATTATCCTTTATGTTTAAATGCTTTTCCATTTTAGTTTTCACCACATCGACTAGTTTCTTGACCTATGAAATTTATGCATTTATAATAAAATAAAAAAAAATACTTATTATATAATTTGGTCACATTGATTCTAAATTTGGATTTTTTCTAAATAATTATATGTGTGTGGGAAATTATTTTTAACCTAAACACATGTAATATAGAAAAACTCATTTTATCCAAAACCACATCAATTATTTTATAAAATATTTATTAAAAATAAGGACCAAAAATTTTGTCGATCATATTAACATATATTAATTTTTATAATTTATGGAATATATTTTATCAACATAAGCTTATATAAGTTCAAATACTTAATTTAAATTTATCTCGCAAAACATGTCTAAAAAAGGATTTTCATAAAATCCTATTTATAAGGAGTATATTTTCTTATATTAGCATTATTAATTGATGTCATATTTATATTTATATGAATTCATATTTTTAGATATAAAATATAGTCATGGAATTTACATAATTAATCATTAATGATTATTTTTATAAATTAAAATTGATTGAATTAATTCATTTCAGAACCAAAATAATTTTCTAAAAAAATTCCATGATTTTTAAAAAATATCCTTTAATACCAAAAAATGGCAATATATTTATATATATCCAATTTATATATAAATAATTTTAAAATAAAAATATCAAAATAAATTAATAATAGTAAATCTAATATTTTTTAAATAATACATTTTTATTATTCCTAGAAGTTTATCTACGAGGAAATTTTTTTGAAATTAAATATATGATTATTTTCACTAGGTATGTTAATTTATATTCATCCAATCATATTATACATTTTTCTGAAATGAAATATTAAAATTTTCATTGTGTTATTGTTTTGTTAAAATTAATTTTTTCACTTGATATAAATGAGGCACGACGTTTTTTGGATCATAAGCTATCAATGTGATTTTATTTATTTAAAAAAAATATCATAATGTATCAGGATGTTACAGATAAATATTAAAATATCGACAATTCAATTTTTTGTTTCCATACCTTCTTATTTATATGCAATTTGGAAGCTCCCTAGATCATTGAGTTTTTAGGTATCATTCTTTAAATCACACCACAACATCCACCAGTTATAGGAACTATTTGTCAAGGTTCTAGACTTAATTTAATTATTTTCATATATTTTTTTGAATTTATATATGATGTGAATATTTAATTTTCATCTAAGATTTCCAAATGAATTGTTATCTTCTATAAAATTTGAATGAATCTAATGAAATACATGTTAGTTTACATTTTTAACTTTATGTATCATTTAGAGAATATATTATGTAGATCATAATACATGAAATAAATATATATAATCTTTAATAATAACGCTGTAATTGTATATTTCCCTTTTAATAATCACTTTATAAACATGTTTTACATTTAATTTATCTTTCATCTTCTCATGGTAATTAGTAATCGCATAATAGTCAGCATAATTCCCCCGTATTACATAAATTTATAGTGGTAAAACTCTCAATTTTTATCTTTCATTGATAATTTTTCTTTCATATATTATTATTTATTTAAAACACTCTTGAATGTTTCTCAATGGTTCATAGAAATATTTCATTAAATATTTTTTTTATTTTTCATATAAATTTTTTCAACATTCATTTCTAGTTAATGATCACATCAGGGTTCCACTATAGAAAATTATAAACTATTGGGAAATTTGAATTTTGGAATTAGAATAATGTAATTCATCCTAATTTGATTCACCTTAATTTACAACATATCTTATATAATATAATCTATAACAAAAAATGTTTTTATTGATGTTGAATCCAGATTATGAAACACAGTTTTTTATTGGATTGAATAGAACAAATAATGTGATCAATAGATTTTTATAAACAAATATTTCATCCAAAAAAATATCAAATAAAAAATTTGTATAACAAAAATTCTAGGATTATAAGATTCATGTTCCCATTGAAAGAACCGAAAAACAAATAACAACTAGTAGTTTAACAAACTATACAACTTTTCTATAGGATCACTACCAACATAACCAATTAAAATATCATTAAAATGAAATAAAATATCATCGAATGAAAAAATTTGAGGATCCATAATAATCCAATGTCATCTATATAATAGATCATTTACATTTTCAAATCCCTTTCATTCCTTTATCCATGTAACGATATCCTTTAGAGAATTGACACTATAAGAATATAATTTTTTAACAGATTCATAATAAATAGTAAAACAATATATCCTTGAATGTATTCACCAGATATAGACCACACACTAACTACTAATAGAATCAATAATAAGAAAACTGAAAGTCATCTTTAAAATCCATCTACCCCAAAAATGGAATTCCAATCATCCATAACCCTATAACTAATAGTGTTTTTCGCATATATGAATACTGTAATATATATTTAGATTACTCATAGAATAATCTTCAAAATTTTACTAAATTTTAATTCTATTATCATGATAGTTATAAATAAATATGAATACATCCCAATAATTTTTGATGTATCATATATCTTTCTCCTAAATACAGTCATAGAATTCATCACTATGTTTAACATGAAACTACAAAAAATAATTAATTTTTTCACCATCATATTAATTATAAATATTTATAAATAATTCAAATACTCAATTATATGATAATGTGGCTACTTTAGTATAAATGTGAGTAATATTTATGTGATTTTTATTTCTTTTTCATTAAAGAGTAGCTTCACCATATTTTATGGAGATGAATTTTTTCTTTTCATGGAACATGAAAAAGTGTAAAATTCTAAATTTTCCATACAATTATCATGAAATAAAAAAAATTATTTACAATTCAAGTTATGAAACACATCATGTAACATATTCAAAACATGCACATCAGTTAGATCATTTACTCCTATCTGAGATAGACTATGTGACAGTTCACCCTCACTAATATCACAGTGGAATAGATGTATCTCATTACTGAGACATTGTTATAATATTTTATTGTATCACATTAATTATTATATTAACAATCAATATAAATAATCATTTTAATACATTAATAGGTTAGTACCTCTCCCATGATCATCATTTTTATTTAATTATTAAATGGAGAAACAAAAGAATGTCGAGCTTAAGGAGGCCAGAAGAAGTGGATGCTAAGGGCATCCCCTTTAACCAAGTTCACCCCCTCGGGTTTCAGTGAGTATACATCATCAATTTATATTGGATCCAGACAAGGGACGTCAATGGATGCTATGTATTCTACCACATGGTTCCCCTAACTCCATGAGTGTATCACTTTGACGTTGTTGGTGATAATTACTGTACACTTCCTTGTAATGTAGGGGATGGATCCGAGAGATTGGAAAAGGACTTGCAAAGTATCAAGGCATATCTTAGAATCAATTTCCACCTATTTAATGGGAATGTTCTTCTGAATGCACCAACTTATAACCTAGTAAATTTTTTGGCCTTGGCCTGAAGAGAGGGTCCATGGACTAGCCGAACAGAGAACGCCAAATAAATCTCTCCATGAGAGTCACAGACAACCCCACCTCCACAAATCACCCTGTGCTAATGACTCATTCGTGTTGAGTTTTAGTACCCTCAAGGGGGGTTCCATCTTACCCATTGGCCTTGGGTGGTGTTGGTATAGGACTGAAGAGGAGAGGGAATCACATGAAGGCACTCGAGAGAGGGGGCTTCCCCCCCGATTGTTGGAGACTCTCTCCATGAAAATAATGAGATTTTAAGTTTTGATGAAAATGAGTATTCTAGAAGATATGATCCCCTCATTCCCCACCTTATTCCTGGCCTGCCAAATGCACCATCAACCTTCATTCAAGATTATGGTATGTTCCAGCTTCATCGGACCCCTATCACCTGTGCCAAGGTACCACCGATCCATGAAGTTGATGTCCTCTGTGTTCTGATTCTAAAAGTAAGTAAACACTTCAAAGGCACCCCAAACTACAGACACCCAGTCACCCCTAAAAAATATATTCTCTACACTCTCCTCTTTTCTATTTCTACAGCATGAAAAACATGACACCATCAGAATCCCGCACCGCTGGATGTTTTCGTCTGTTGGGATTACATTTTTTCAAATCCTCAATGAGAGGAAATTCTATTTTGTAGGGATGGATTTGTTCCACAGGGTTTCATTCCAGACATCAACACCCTCCTACAAGTCCTGGGCCTGGAGGAAGACTTTATACGTGAAGGAACTCGAGGAAGATAAATTAAAAATGAAAATTTTAGGTTCTGTGGATAGCTCGAGGAGGTAAAATAGATCTTGTTGATTAGCGTCCATCACGGCCTTGATAAACTCTAGGGAGAGGCTGGCTTTGCGAAATGAGATTTTTGGAGTGGGGCAACCAGGGTGTCAAATAGCCTCACCCACCCAATTTTGGCGCAAAAAGGAATGCTCTCCCCAAACTATGATCTATCGTGCATATTGTTGAAGATAAGAAAAAAGGGGTATATAATGGACCAGAACATAGAGCTGATCCCCTCTGTTCCATTCTCAATCCAACCTGTAGAACCGTGCATGGTTTCCCCCCAAAGGGTGCATTGCTAATGAACTTCCTATGCCATCTTGGCATTCATGAAGAAGAGAGTGTCTTCCAGGCTCCATACATTGATGCCACCATCCCTGGTATATCTTTCCACCCTTCTCTAAGAATCCCATCAGTCTTTGCCTTCAGATTTCTGATCCCAAATGAATTTGGTTAATATCTCTTCAATGGAACAGATGAAAACTTTTGGAGTTTTAATGGTAGACAATGCGTGAATGGGAGTGACTAAAATCACGCTGTTTATGAGGGTTATGCACCCACTAAAGGAGAGAGAGCAGTTTTTTCAGTTGATAATTCTGTCAGAGCTCATGCTGATGTGGAAATCAAAATCTAAAGTGCATAGTCTTCCAAGAGATAGGGGAGCCCCTAGATACTCCATAGGAATGTTCCCATGATGCATATCAAGGATTTGTTGGATTGTAAAGATCCGGTTGTCCATACATAGGTTCTATATGTAGAAGAGGCTCTTCTATTTGGTGATGACTTGACCACTTGAGTGAAAATATTTGTTAATCACCATGAACAATCCTTGAATCGATATCCTTCACGAATTCATAAATATGAGGGTAACGTTCGCAATCATAAGGTTAGAGATAGATTGAAATATCATACTCTTTGGATAGGGCATGATTTCTCCACTATTAATTATCTTGTTTAGTAGACGACGAAGGATATACTGTGAGAGGATAATGATTATTGTATAAATAGGGTCTTTGTGCCTTAAACTGCGTATAGCCATGATGAATTCAGAAGACTTCCCCATGAATGAGACTGCCATCAATGAGGAGTTGAAGAATCTAAAAAGAAGGTCAGTATACAAGGTTGATAGGCCCATAAATGCTAGCACCTTGATGATGAATCCCCACACCATGTGGTCTAATGATTTGCTCATATCTAGCTTGATAGCTATGTTTAAGCCTCAGGTCATAAGGTTGATTTCCTTAATCATCTCTTGAGCCAGTGCAATTGCGCCTTGGATCGACCGCCCCTTCATGAAATTGTGTTATTCCATGGAGACCAACCGTGGAATACATTTGGACAATCTAGTATTGATTTTACTGGCATGAATTTTGTAAGAGAAATTACACAAGATGACCAGCCTAAATTGCATGATAGAGGAGGGGGGCTGGTTTTATGTAGAAGAACCATTTTGGTGGCTTTAGTGATCCTTGTCAGACTCCATCCCCGAAAGTAGTTTGAATTGTAGAGGATATGTCCTACTTCACCACCTCCCACGAGGACATGTATACAGATCTGGGGAACCCATCGGGTCCCGGTGCACTATTTGGATTGAGCCTCAGCATAGGAGCATATATCTCCTCTTTAGAGGGAATGGATGTGAGCCACTCATTGTCCTAATCAAATAAGAGATTTGGAATCACCTCAAAGATCCCTGTGTCCTCCCTTAGGTATCTGTGAGTCCACCGGGGGTTGGGGGCTACGGGATTATCTTTGAAATTATTATTGGCCAGGTGCCCCACCTCTTCCCTGTCATACGTGTGGGTTCCATCATCCCTATGGATATTAGGATAGATAAACCATTTTCACTCAGAGATGAATGCATGAATGAACGAGGTGTTTCTATATCCCTCCCTCAGCCACTGGATCCTTGCTTCTTATCTTTCAACATGTTACTTTTATAGCATCATTTCCGCTAGTATCTCCTTTTTATTGGAAAGCTCCTCAAAGGTGAAATCATCCCACACCTCTTCAAGGTATTGCTTGAGATACTCAACCTTCTTCATGATGCCATCAATGGCATTTTTCATTATTGTCAAACCTTTTACGCACTCTTACAAGAAGTTCTTGACACGCCGAATCTTGTTGTCGATCGCATCCCACATTTGGCCCCAAGTGGGTTCGTTCCATGCTTCACTGATTAGATCGCAATACCCTAGGATTTTGGTCCACTACTGTGAGTAACATATTTTACCATGAAAATCCTATCTATAGTATAAGAAGAGAAGAAGCAGGGAGTGGTCTGATAGATCCCTGACCAGATGGGACACCATTGCATTTGAGAACGTAGATGTAGCATTCATGTTGGCCAGGCCCCTATCCAAGTGGCTCCATGAACATCGGTCCCCTATTTGGTTATTACACCATGTGAAGTTATCACCTAAGAAACCAAGGTCAAGGAGTCATTTCTCGACCATGAACTATACGAATTCGTAACTAACTTCCCTATGGAAGGGTCCCCTACCTTTCCATTAATCTGGGTTGGTGATCGCATTGAAATATCCTCCAATCACCCATAGTAGGTTTCCAGGATCGAAGCCATTGAGATCACTCCCTAAGGTTTCTCTACGCTGTGATTCACAACATCCATAAACAAACATCATGAATAATGCACTATCTCCTTTTGTCACCATGATTGTGAAATATTGATTGTCAGCCTGGGTCATGACTACCCAATAAATCTTGTGCCAGAATACCCATATATGCATGTTGAGTGGGGCAGCCTACAATGATCCTTGCACTTGGATTTTCCTGGAAATAGAGCCAATACTGGAACTGTTCTACTTGTGTTCATGTATAGAAACTACACCGATTTGGTGCTTGGTGACATCAGAGGGGATGAAATGTATCTTAACTTAGGCCCCATGTCCCCAGGAATTCCATAGGAGGATAGGAATCATTGGTTTGAGAGAGTTCTGGCACTGCCCTAGAACACGTAGCCTTCATTAAATGAGTAGAAGACTGTTGCATTAGAGATCTAGATTTAGAACACGTAGAAACTCCCATTTTGCTGGACAGAACAAAGGTAGGAGGTGAGGAGTGGGGAGGTGGAGAAAATAGACTGGGATTGAGGGGACTCTGATTCACAGGGGTAGTCATTGGAGGTGACATTGGATGTTCACCACTAGGGGGCAGGGCACCCTTCCTTCTATCAGGATGAGACTCTAGGGTAGGCACCAGAGTACCCCTTCATTTAATCCACCATGGGGACCAGAAACTCCTACAAGGGCGATATCTGGATCAGAAGTTTGCATGCAGGACCAAGGAGATTAGGTAGCTAGCGAGGACATGAAGCTTGAAATTTCCGCCACTAAGAAAACCGTACACTACTCCTGGGGGGGGGGGCTACGATAGTTAAGAGAAGAGAGGAGGTAGGCTCGCAAAACCTGGCTGGAGATAAAGGAAGCCCTTCTGGTTGTAGGAGATCATGTTCATGAAGACATCCAAGTCGCCTTTTGGGGGGGAGGACAGAACAAGATCCAGGTTTTGAGTGGCTGGAGTCTGCACCACTGGACCTTCAGGCCTGGTTAAAGGCTTCCAGAAGGCTTTAGTAGAAGGAGAGCAGCCCGATGAAGGCACCATGGTCCTGACATCAGGCCTCTTGGAGTGACGACATGCATCTAGGCCCCTCTTCGTATATAACTTCAAGGAGTGTCAATGTAGGAGACAATGGGGGATGAATCTTGGAAAGAAAAGGTAGATAATATCCTGGCTCTAGTTGAATGCATATTGCACTCGAAGAAAGAGTTTGTTCGGCGGTGGGTGGTAGATTTCCATCTCCACAGAGATACAAGCGACCAAAGCATCATCACAACAACTGGTCTTGGCATCTGAAGATAGAAAGCCCCCTAGGGCTTCAACGATCGATTTCCGGAAGCCTACATTTTGAGAAGGACCTGGAAGACCCAGGATATGAAGCCACACCACAGCTCGTGGGCTCTTCTCGCCCCTGTGCACATCCATAGACCATCTAGATAGACTGAAAACCCAACGGTTGAAAGTGCGAGGGGATCTAAAAGAAGCATGGATGAAATCTTCTTCTGAGGCCAGGACAAGGTAGAAATAATTCCTGTCATTCTCAGAGATCCGAACCAAGGAGTGAAGTCCCCAGGAGAGGACAAAGCTCTGGAAAACCAAAAGAGGTGGCTTCGAGGACCAGAATCTGGAAACCAAGGTCCACTTCAGGCACACCTCCGCCTCCGCAAAGGTAGACACTGGGAATTCCAAGGAGATAAAAGTGCTGATGCACGAATCCTGAGAGATCAGGACATAGACATCCAGGAAGCAGGGCCCCTTAGAAGCACGAAGCGATCCGAAAAGGGTGTCCCTAATGGAGCCTAGCCGGGGAGCCACAGGAGGAAAGTCGGCAGAGGCCGGAGGAATCGTGTTGCTAGCGATATTTAGAGATGGAACCAGGCTAAGGCCTGTTGAGATTCATCACATTTATTGATGAGAGAGGACAATTATTAATGGAGGGATTCATCACATTTATTGATGAAAGATGAAAATTATTAATGGGGAGATTTATATCACCATTAATTGAGGATTTTTTCCCAACATTAATAGATATTTAATTCTCAATATTAATGGATTAAATAATGGATGTTGACTGCATTAATTAATTATTATGGACTTGGTGTCTATATAAGGAGGATGTAGAAACATATTTTGAAAAGAGAAAGGGTGTGCCAGCAAGATGTAGCCGGAAAGGGAGACCCGGAAAGGGCTTGCCACGTTTGTAGTGGCCCGTGTGGCACAACGAAGATGGCATGTCGGCGTTTAACAGGTGAAGAGCAGTGACTATGGAATTGATGATCATGGCCATGTATCGAAAGTCTTCCGGATAGCGGTGATCAGGTGGCGTGTCCCGATTGGAGATCGGTGGTAAATTATGATGGTGAGATCATTCGGGTGTAGCAAGATGGTGTGAGGTTGACGCATTTTCGGGTGAAGATCTCCGAGGTAGTGACACTTCGTTGACAGAAGGGTGAAATTTTGACACAGATTGATCTTCCGATACATGGCATCAGCGGGATGTTTATCAGAGAGAAGGAAGAGGCGTATCAAGGTGTGGTTTTCACACAGGTTTTGTACGGTCTCTTATTTTAAATTCAAGTTTGGTCATTACTTGGATTATTGTATTCTCTGATTCATAGTGGATATTTTGGGAATTGCCCCGTGGTTTTTTAATAATCCGCATGGGAGGGTTTTCCATGTTAAGAATCCAGTGTGCTGATTTATTTATTATACTTATATCACTTCCATATTTCAACGGGTTTCTCACAATATTTTTGGCAAGCAATTTTTGGCCTAGAATCTGCATTCTCCCCAACAAGTTCGTGGGACCTTGATCCGCCAAGCCCCATGCCCTGATAGAGATAGCGGCGGAAGAGAGAAGTCACGCCACTGGCCACGTTGAAATGGGAAGACCCGAGGAAGATCAGGAATCAGGAGCTGACTGAGTTGAAAGCAAAGCCAGCAACCACGGAGGCAAAGGCTCCACCGGCAGGAAATTTGAAAGCATCGACGGCGTGTAGGGCGTGTTCTCACAAGCAGGTAGCAGAGCCATTCTCTCTCTTCCCGAGGGTATGTACTTGTTACTACCTCTATATCTCACATTATTGGACAAAACTATATTATATTGATCCTGATTCATAATGGTGATTTGATCTTTGATAATGGTTAATTAAAATCATCTATAATCATTCTCCATATGTACTAGGTCACCCCCATGTAAATATTTTTTTAATTATTAGTTTTAGATCATCTATAATGGTGGATAATAGTGCTACGAATATAAATATAGACTTCAAAGTTTAATTATGATTTATTCTTCAGGTTTTTAAAATATTTAATTTTATTCTCACTATTATCCTGCACATTTCCAATAAGTTTATATTTGGATAAACTCGCATTTTACCTTTTTATATTCAATGAATCATGAATTTTCATTTTTTAGATACTGAAAAAACATATTATATCATCATACTCAAACATTAAATTTATGTTTTCATTATTGTCTAATAGAACATTATTTTAAATCAATCAATTTTTTTAAGACCAACCTCCACAAAAAATTCAAAAAATGTTGTTATAAAATTATATATATATATATATATAATACCTTTGAATTGGATTTTAAATTACAATGGAAACATTATTTAGTAACATTTAGTGTTAATTTAAAAAATTGAAGCCACAACATTCACCAACAAATTTATAAAAAAGTTCATTTACTCAATGGGATTAGCATTATCACACCACTCATATTTTCAAGGTAGAACAAGTCTGATCTGAAAAGTGTACAATCCCCATGACCAGACCTTAAATTATTCATATGGAAAGATAACATGATATAATATATGTCCAATGAAATATAACATGTAGTCATCAATCCCCCAAATAAATGATATCCATTTAAAGAGGTCATCAAATTTTTTGTATTCCGCACACTTTGGTTTTGATAATAATGCTATAACTAAATTCATTTATGTATGTCAATCAGCAGGGATGTATATTACAGGTTATCACATATATATATTTTGTTTACTTTCTGAATTTTATGATTATTATAATCATCTCAAACTATATCAATGAAACTTGTTTCTCCCTAGAGCACATCCCACATACCAATTTTCATATCATCACATGACTTATGCATACAATTTCAAAATTAAAAATGATCATTTATTAGATAAATATAATTGATAAAATTATTTAATGGATAAGAAAAAAAAATTATATATAATATTTATTGTGTATTAATGAGTCACTTCTCCTTCCCTTAAGCACTAGATTACTGATATCGTAGAAATTCACCATGACCTCCCCACCTAAAATTCTAGGTCTCCTTCTATCATAATAGTTGATTATTCTGTCATAAATTTTAAATTTAGGGAATGTGATCTTTCCCAAGGTCTATATTATGCAGTTTTTTATATAATTTTAGTCATATATCTGATTGGGTTATTCATCAAGACGAGGAACACCAAATTTATGTCATTTTATAGAAATATGGCTCTATATGTCACCGAAATTGAATTGATCTGTTTATAATTGTTTCTTAGATATAAAATTATTCATTTAACTATTTCAATTACTTATTTACATATTCAAATTGTCCCTCACTCATATTTCATTAATAGTTACATTTTACCCCCAAATTTCATTTTGTTGATAGATAGACACAAGAATAATTTATAGAAATTAGAATAAATCTACAATATTTTTAACATATATTGATCATACTATAACATTAAATTATGTTTTTACTCTATAATTCATTTATTCATATAACATAATCTATTAAATTGAACATGGAAATTTTTATAGGGTTCATTTTGATAATAATCATCGAATAAATATCAAACCTCACAAAAGGATTCATAATAATTATAAAAAAGAGAGTGTGTGTTTTCCATAAATATATATTTCTCTATATAGGACATAATCTCACAACAGATGAATTGTAATTATCCTATCCATTATTTCATGATTACTATTCTCATTTAAATATCCATGTTCTTGAATTACACTTAAGATATTTGGGTGAAAATTTATATTTATCCCATTATGACGTACTCTATTAAGTGAAAAGTAATGGAAGGTAAAAAAATTTATAAAAACCATGGAATAGTCAATATATGTTCAAATTAATATAGTAAATTTTCAAAAAAATAGTTATTTTCCTCAAAATTCACTTCATTTTAAATTAATCTAATACATGATATATTTCCAATGACTCATTGTTCTTATAGAAAACATAGGTTTAGTTATTCGTAATCACTAGAGAATATTTCGACATTAAATCATGGTTAATCTATATTATATTATCTTTGATATGTTTTATCATCGTCGAAATACTGATTCTACTTATATTTTCTCTTGTGGAAGTTTCATTCTACTTGAGGAATGAGAGTTTCTTTGTAAGAACTCAATCACCATAGGTGAATATAACTACAGATCAATATAGTAGTGTCCATAAATAATATAAATTATAAAACTAGTGTAAATTGTGGCTGGAACTAAATTATATTTAAATATTAATTTTTTAGATCATTTATTTCTATATATTTAATAAATAATAAAACTAGATTTTCTTTTCCATCATATGACAATTAAAAAAAAAATTGATGAAAACCTGTTGTTTTAAATAAAAATAATTTTTCAGAATGAAAAAGCTTATGAAATAATGTAGTTATGTTTTTACCCCAATTCATATACTCGATGGTTGAAAGTTCAAATTACTAATTAAAACCTGTTGGGTGACTTTATAATGAGAGTCGTTAGTGTGTATGTCTGTAAAAAATGTAACCACATATTACATATCTAAAATATTAGTCATATCATGTATGCAAGGATGATGAGAGGATAAGATCATGATATGTTACTTCAAGGTTTTTAAACTAAATTCATAAAATAATTGGATTATTTTGATTGATTTCATTCATCCATATATCTTGTGCATGGATTTCATGATTTTTTTCTAACATACTCACACTTTCATTCCATATGATCTCTCATATCACTCTTTAGCTTCATTGTCCAAACCTAGGTTCATATATGGTATTAATTACTAACATCACTACTTAAAGTAACAATTTTACATATGAGATACGTTTTTCCCCCAACCAAATAGGATATTTTCATGTTTTAAATTAATAAGTAACCACTACATGTTCTTGGATATTATATTAACATGCATATGTTCACCCTTTCATAAGGATCTTCGATTTTTTATTATAATTACAATTATTTATACATTGATAAAGAAGAATAGATGCATTAAATTTGATTAATACTTACTAATCAAGGAAAAATACACTAATCTTTAACCCCAAATAGTTTCAATTGGAACTTAATCTTGTTGTATTATCAAAAAAAATTATAAATGAAACCTAAATAATAAGTATCATTATTTAATTTCTTTGAATCGAATAGATATTATCCATATGAATGATAATCTAACTCAAGTTTGATCATATCCCATCTGAAATAAAACTCTATCCTCCTTCCGAATGCATGGTTTTTCCTATATATAATTCCTTCATCTTATTATAATTGTTTTATATGGATATATATTGTTGAAAAGTTTACATGTGATGGAAAAATATTCACTATCATCAATTAAGATAATATATTCTACACCTATGTATTTTCTTCTATCTCAAATACATTGAATTGCATTGGTCAAACTCATTATTACTATTTCAAATATGGTTAAAATATTATTTATAATGATTCTTTTTAACCCCACATGGTTGGAAATTGGTCCACTACTATATCCAATTTTTAGTTATTCATGATCTTCCCAATCCTTATATTATTTATACTTTGATATTTTAGTGTATTATTCAAGTGATTTGGGGATATAAAAGAACTTTATTACACATATGAATCTTATATTATTTAATTCATATTTTTTTGAAGTGTGATATATATATATTTTTGTTAATATATGATTCAATGAGGCCTAGAATTATAGTGGATTAAGAACACGATTATAATTTTTTATGTTCTATGATATGTCAAAATAATAGAGTATCTGGTACATCTACCTAAAATTGTGTTAAATCATTGAAATAATCTCTTGGAGGAAAATATTTCACATTTATTAAGCTATATCCTTGATATTTGATTCTTTTCACATTAGTTGGGATATGTAGAATCAACTTCCCAAATCATTTAATTCTCAATAGTAGAGTTTCATAATATTTATGTAATTTATCGATTGTTTTTTACAATATCCCCTCATACTATATTAGGTAATTAGAAAATATAATATAGGAATCTGTGATAAAACATTAGAAGTAATGATATCTCAAATATTTTATTCATATTATTTTGTGAATGGTGTAATATTTACAATTCTATGGAACTTGAATTTATTAGTGTGCATAGCCTCATTATGATGGATGTAGGAAGACATTGGAGTTACATCACGCTGTAATGTTATTAAACAAGTATACATTTAGAGGGATATTTTTTGATCATCTCTAAGAAATTACATTATCTACAATGAATTATTATGGTCATCTTAAATTATACATTGTCACTCAAATTTTATCATTGATTAAATTCAAAAACAATGATGGTTCGGGACTAGAGACTTACCACATTTAGAAAACATGCTATTTTTATCCAATAGTCTTATATCCCCTGATTTTTATTCAACCATTAATTCCATT
Source organism: Viscum album (assembly GCA_963277665.1). Taxonomy (NCBI): domain Eukaryota; kingdom Viridiplantae; phylum Streptophyta; class Magnoliopsida; order Santalales; family Viscaceae; genus Viscum; species Viscum album. Next base: position 2,025,343,784 of record OY728127.1, read on the forward strand.
ACCTTATGATTCATTAATTATTTCCTTTTCCCATGAATGAAAATTGTTTCATGAATATGTTTTTCATCATAAAAACCATAATGATTTAATTTATTTCTTTAATGAATTAAAAAAATGAATGAATACATCATATTGGGATATTATTTGAAAAAATATTAATTTTCTAAAAACTATACAAAAATAAAAAAAGAATTTTTTTTATAAATATAATGAAATAAATAACGATAAACTTATGATTGTTCACTCACCTTCCTCAACCACATAGAACATGATCTTTTCTAATCTCTATTTTAGAATGATAAAATGTTATAATTTTTATTACATAAAACTTATAATATGAGTAAAACACACTATACGAATATATTAATGGTTTATTATAATGTATTCTAATATATATATATATATGTTTATGTATGATCGAATATGAAATTTTGTAACACTAGGTATTCAATAACTATTTCCCAAAATTTTTTTTAAAATATTAATAGAATATTAATTTTTAAATCTAAACAATAATGTTCCATAAAACATATTCCATACCAAAATTCATAGTAACACTAATTTAAATCATGGTAGTGGTGTAACACATATTAATGATTTCAAAACATCAAGGTTATGATGTAACATATGCAAGCTCATATAATGTAACACCCTGAGATTTTATGAAAAATATTCTTTTTAATTTCATTAATGTCTTGTGTCATACGCTACACAAAAAGGAGCTTTCAAAACACACATCACTGACCAGGCATGAATTACACGCAATCGCGACCTTCCACAATAGCGTGTGTTGTACGCAACACCAAGTTTCGCTAAACAATGCTGTACTATTAAAATATTATTAAAACTAGCCGTTATGAATAGAAATAACCACTTTTTGATTTTTTTTGTAATTTCTATTTTTCAAAATGGTCTTCATTTTTGGATTCTGAATATCAAAATTAGCTTAGGGTGAAATTTTGGTGATTTTCGGATAACTTTCATATTTTTGTGAATAGTGAAAATTACTAAATTTTAATTAAAAAAACATTTTCAATCGAAATAATTAATAGTGATAAATTATTAATTTGAGTGGTTTTAAAGTATATTTAGAATATATTTTTACAATTTAATACAATGTTGGTCATTGGATGTAATTTCACCATTAAACCAGTTATAAACAAGTGTCAATCTTTTGATAGTTATTATCTCTTAAAAACACGCTATTTGTTTTGACGACGGGAATTAATTTTTAAATTAATTAATGAAACTGATATGTTTTGAATTTAGTAAAATAGAAATCATTTTTGAGTTCATAATATCAAATATAGATTAGGCCTAATTTTTGGTATTTTTCTGAAAACTTTCAATTTTTGATGAATAGTGAAACCACTAAGTGGTAGTTAAAAAAACCGAATTTTTCATAAAACATAATTTTACCGCTTCTTTGAGTTTAATTTCAAAAATCCTAGACACACAGTTGATGTCAGTAAGTAAAATGTGGTTCAATGAGATGAAAATAATTTTTGGTGAATAATAACTTTTTACTTTTATTTACCACGGTTAAAAGTAAATAGGGTAATTATGGGTAAAAATGATATTATTATTACCCTAACACATGCCCAAATTCTATTGGATAAGTTTAATTCGACCAAAAACAAGCTTAGGAATAAAATATGATCATTTAGGCCCACTTGTATTAGATTAGGACATTTATTATTATTTAATTCAAAGAAGAGTTAAAAGAGTTAAAATCAATGTTTATTTAATAAAACATATTTAATATAGGGTTATACATAAGATAAATTCGACTATAAATATTAATTATAAAGCTGAAATGATTTCCTACATAATGGTATTTTATTTGTAATTTTTAGACATTAAATAATTTAATTTATTTGTGACACAACGATGATGCAGTAATTATCTTATTAATGAAATATTGACATAATTGATGTTATAAATACTCAAATAAATATAATTTGAGACTTTTTATGAATTCCAATAATTTTATAGGTTAATATGACATGTTAGTATTGATTTAATTAACTATTTTCGAACATATCATTCTGTTATGATTTTCACAAAAATCAGTTACTAAATAGTGTCAAAATTGACATAAAATAGTTTTTAAAACAAATATTATATTATTAATTGTTATTTTATTCCAAAAAATCTATGTTTCGGCCAAATGACTTAGATAAGGTTATATATATTAATAATAAACAACTTTGTGTTCTTTTGGCTTCTTATAGTAATTTTATTAACCTTATAGTATAAGAACACAAGAAGACACGGTAAAAGTAAAATTATTTAACTTAATGTTAAATCTAAATGATAATGTTAAAATAGGAACCTAAACTTGTATAAATTATATTGTATTAGAGTATTTATACCCCTCCCCACCTTAGCCTCGAAATAAATCAATTTGGAGCTATTTAAAACCGAACTTGACTTTATAATAAAATAATATTTTTAGTTATTCCAAAGGTGCCCCTCTCCTCCCTTATAAAAGGACACCTCCTCCCTCTCTTCCTCACACAACTTTGAGCCTTCAAGCTCGGCCAACCCCTGAAAAAATCTCTTCTCCACTTCCCTAGAAACATTCTAGAGGTTCTGGTCTTCCTCAAAGACCAATTTTAGTGCCCTAAGAGGAGGTCTCAAAGAGGCGCTTCAAAGAAGAAGGTAATTTCCGTTACCAATTCTTTCACCTTTATTTCTTCTTCCACTTATTCTTGTTAGGTTGTTTCATTATGAAGTAATAACATCAGTATAACTCATATAATGATATGTTATTATAAGTATGAAACAATCCTAATTCACCATCTATCCATCCTACGGAAAACAAAATCACCGCGCGTGCGTACGTACGGAATACCGTCTCCACGCCGTGGTGTAATCTGTTTTTCCACCAACACCTTACATGGATGGGTATTATGGTGTAAAGAATAACTATACATAGTTATTATAACATCATAATGATTCTGATATATTGTATCATACACTCCAATTCAATTAAATAACTATAGAAATGATATCATCGCTCGTGCGTACGTACGGACTACCGTCTCCACGACGCGATGAGATTCATTCTCCATGTTAACCATTTAAGAATGATTATAAAGTATATATAAGAAATAATAATGAAATATATGACATTATAAATCTACTGTATTTATTTATATATATATATGTCATCTACTTACTTCCATTCAAGACAATATGGAAAGGAAAACAGCGTTCATGCATACGTACGGACTACCGTCTCCATGAACGGTTTGTTTCATTTCATTTATAAATCTATTATATATATATATATATACTGAATATATATGATATATAAATCATATTTTATATTCTGGAAGTATGTAAATCATTATATAAGTAATAATAATTTCAATAACAACAAGTCTAAACACCTACGATAAATGAAACAATTTTACCCAAAACGCTCTTTAACATGGAATTTACAAAAGAACGGGTGATATAAAGTCATAAGTGAACCATATATGATATCATATTAATAAATAAGATTCTTTAATAAGTAAATGACATTATTTAAATCATTATATAGGAGGCTAAGACACTTACGAAGCAAATCGGACCTAAGGTAAGGGAAATATCACAATCTCATTTTTATCCGAGATTGTTTATATATTGGTATTTACTGGGGTGTATTTTATCATCCACATCCATTTTTCCTCAATATGTAATATTTATATCCTTATACAATAGTTTATATCCAATTTTACCCTTCGGTGAGTTTTTAGTAAAAGATATGAAAGGAATCTTTTGTCGTTTTTCGTACGAGGTACTTTTTGACTTTTCCGACAAAAGTATGAGAAGAATGTTTTTTTAACTTATACGGAATAAATGGATTTTTAAAACATTATTTCAAAGAGTCTTCATTTACAAGTTTTCATGTTTATTTTTAATCAACTTCTTTTAGTTTGAAATTGTATGACATGTTATGAAAGGAAAATGTTTTTGAAGAAGAAAGGATATATTCTTCAAGAATGGAGTTCAAGTGTTTTATCAAAATTATTTTCCATCTAAGATAATAAAGGTTTCTGTTTCTATCCCTATTATTACATTGATTTGACTATGTTGTGATGGAATTATTTTTATGAATTCCATTATCTTATATGAATTGATTTATGATGTCATGATGTTTAAGATTCCCATTTTTATTACAAGGGTTATGCTATGATGTATGGTTTATGATTTTGTGGAACACATAAGAATGGTCTCATTATGAGATGGGTGGGACCAATATCTCCCTCCAATGCATTGGGTAAAGATTGTATATCTCATGAGATATACATGGCTGGAATGGTAGGTTATACCAATTCAGTGAAATAGGACTGAAACGAGGGTGACTCGGTTCAGAAAGGGACTTTGTCCACTAAGATACTCTTGGAAATGAGTCTTGACTAACAAGAAATGATTCTCTGTGATTATGTATGTATGCCACAAAGTTTAATGTTTTAAGTTATGATTATTGTGATTACATTTCACTGCCATGATTTATCCCATGTTATGAAATTACGATCTCTTTTACAGGTTAAGATTTCCAAAAGTTATGTGCTTATGTATATTATGTGATTGATATTTCTTTTGTTTACCCTTACCGAGCATTTGAGCTCACCCTTTTATGTTTTCTTTTCCCCAGGATATAAAGAAAGCTTTTAGGTATAATAAAAAGGAAGATCATTATGGGAGATGTTGAAGATCTTTCACCAAGATTAGAGGATTATATTCCGAGTTTCCAAAGACACTAAACTATTACGGTCCTTGTGTGTGTGTTTTTGTTATGTACTAAGTATTCTGCAAATGTAATGTAATGTCAATGTACGTCAAGCTTCGGGTCTCTACATATAATGTTCATATAAATCATTTTACAAGTATATCATAGGGAAATACATAGAATGAATCATTTTATTTTATACATTACTGGGTTTAGTTGAATATGATTTATCACCTATCTTGTAGGAAAAAACCAACTTATGTGAAATGTGTAATATTGAAAAATATAGGAGAATTATGATATCATGATATACTAAAACATGCCTCTTCGTAAGTCAATATTAATCATGGTTAGTGATTTATCATAGAAAATAACTCATAAATGATCATAAAATCATCCACATCACAAAGGATTATAGTCATGATATGTAATAATGTCACGAACCGTCCCCCGTGTCCCGTGTCGTGACTACCCCAAGTACTCCTTCCATAGGCCATGGGTTGAAAAATAGCACCGGAAATGAATTTTCCTAAATTGGGAAGACATTGCCTCAATACCAGTACACACACTGACATGGCACACTACGAAAAATAAAATACAAAATAAGAAGAAAGGTACAACCACAACTAAATCCCACCACTGAGTGTAAAAGCTAGTACTGAAAGTAAAAGGGGCCTAAAATACAAGTCTAACTGAAATGGAGATACAACAAAAAGTTAATACAGCTCCTGATGTCATCTTCCAAGGAACCTATATGAAGGGTAGGAATGGCTTGTCACCACAACTCTCTACGTCAACCGGTCACCTACGTACACCGTCTTTTCCTGGATCCCAAACCTCGGTCAAAGTTTCATGTCTTCTGCACAAGACACAACAAGGTGTAGACGAAGCCCGTGTAAAGGTAAGTATAATAATACCCAGTAGGGACCTCGAGACCACCCAAGGTCTCCCAGAATTCCACAATGGAAAAACCACAAAGAATGATGTCAATCACAAATCACATGTAATTGATATCTCACACTAGGTATAACTAAAGTACATCAGTACAAATGATTAGTCTTAAAGGTAGATCATCTTATTCGGTTAAGAGGATTTGTTGGTGACCCACATAAGATCAGTATGCGCTGACCCTCACAAGATTTATGAGTGTGGACCCATAAAGGATCGGACCCAAAAAGGATCTGATCCAAAAATGATCTGTATGCTATGACCCACACCAGATCACTGAGTGTTGACCTAGAGAGAATCAGTATGCACTGACCCACATAGGATCTGACCCACACAGAATCAGTATGCGCTAACCCACACAGGATCACAGAGCACTGACTTACAAAAGATAACTGAGCGCTGACCCACATATGACCGTTAGGTACTAACCCCCATAGGATCTATTTTCATTCTCCACATCACTTCCAGCCACTGGATTCCTGCACATAACATTCTTGATTTGGGAGGAATTGTACCTCAATCCATTATTTGTATTTCAACTAGCATGAAGTCCCAAGAATAAGTAACATGATGAACCGCCATTTCATAAGTGTTACAATGCAACCGATGGCACATCAATAGGATGCTCAGTCCGTATGTTATAGGAATTTTTGTGCTGAGGGCCCGGTTGGATTCAGGTTTGATCCAACTTGGCCATACTTCAACATTCTCCAAACCTCATGTGGATTATTTCAAAAGGACTGCCTTTTTCTAAGGGTTCTGGTGCCATAGATGGTTCTTCAAACCTATGTATAGTTTAGGATATATGCTCATTTAACAATATCTGGGCCGAAAAGGGTTCAAGTTCGGTCCGACCCGGTCAGACTGACCTAACCCGACCTGAAGGGGCTGGGCGCAGCCGCGTTCGGCTGGGCCGGGTCTAGCCCATAGGGCCGTTGGCTCGGCCTGCTAGGCCACAAAACCACTCGGCCCATTGTATGGGCGCAAGGGTCCACACCCCTCTGGAACGGCTTTGTCGTTCAGGTCTTCAAAGAAGCCACACTATTTGGTGCCAATCCACATGGCTAGTCTGCATGGATAGGCCTTCTGTGGAACTCGCGGACAGCAGTTCCACGCTCCGCTGTCTCTCAAATTTGCATCCTCCTCTATGGTGTTCCAGCTAGATCCAATGTAGTTGGCACTGGTCAGCCTCCCCCTTTATCAGATGTGGCGCCTTCGAGCACCGCCACCTTCTCACAGTCGGCGGTGACCATCCGCCGTCTCCTCTGGTCACCGGTGCCGCTGCACTGGCGATGCTTCTGTGGGCCCTCGGTGAAGCTCCGGTGGTCCAAATTCATTCCCATCTATGGCTACGGGCCTCCTAGAATTGCACCTACACTGCGCGGCCTTCAGTTTCACCTTGCCTCCATAAATTCTTGTCACCCAAGAAAACAAATCCAATACCGAGATCGGCGGATGGTATGAGCCTTGTTTGTTCGAACCATGCCCTCCGCTTTAGAATTATAATATCGTAGCAATTCAATCGTCATCAAAAGTAGTAGAATGACAAAACTATTTTCTTAAAACCACTACCTTGAAAACAATGGTGGATGGTGCAGATGAGAAAGACAGGTTCACATTTGTATCATGTTCATTGGAATTCATCGAACTATGGATTGATTCCTCTAAGGCGGCGAAGCTCTGTTCTATGTTGGAGGAAGTTGTCGCCGACACTTTTCATAGGTTCCTCTTGTGAGTTCACACGATCCATGCCCAAGAAATGTTTAACTAGATGAATATTGGAGTTTAACTCCCTGCACAATTATTGTGGTTCATTAATGAATTCAATTAATGAACACATTATTCTCCCAACGGTGTTGTTACACAAGAATGTGTAACCGACTATTAATTGGGATGAAAAACTAGTGGTCCCACCACCATCTCTCATCAGTTACAAATAAAGTTATAAAATAACTCATTTTTATTTTTTTTTATAAAGTCCAAAAAATAACTTTTTCATCCGACCATATATAGCTGGTTGATGTTAAGCTTTGCCAAAGAGAATCCTAGCACTGTGAATTCAACTATGACCTCAAATTTTTAATCCAAGATCTGGTTCAAAAGATAGAAATCAACACCCACACAATTACTAAACATACCTTAAAAAATATCTAAATTTCATTCCAGGCTCTCAAGGCCTCTGAATCACATGGAATCAATTTTCACAAACTTGTAACAATAACAAATAATTTAATGAACATTATTTGAAAACATTGGGTCATTACATTCTCCCCACCATAGGGATTTATGTCCCTGAAATCTACATAAAATCATGGAAAACAAAAGGGGTATAAAGTACGCATCTATGCCTCCCGCTCCGAAGTTCTCTCCTGGAGGTTATTATGTTGCCACTGGACATTCACAAGAGGAATCGATCCCCCATGATGGAACCGCTCCAGTCAGTTGTCTATCTCCACCGGGAATTCCTCAAATGTTTTCCCATCATCAATGTCTTGCTCTCCAAAGTAGATTACAAGGGATGTTTCATTTATATACCTCCTAAGCTGCGACACATGGAAAACATTTTTCACCTGGTGCATCCGTGGGGGAGGAGCTAGACATTATACCACATCTCCCACTATAATAAGAATTTGGAAAGATCTGATTAACCTCAGAGATATCCTACTGCCCTTCCCAATTTTTCATAATACTCCTTGAGATGAGACCCATAGGAAGATGCGGTCTCCCACCTCGAACTCCAATGGTATCTGTCTCCTATAGGAATAATTCATTTGATGGATCTATGCAGTCTTCATCTACTATAGGACGATTTTCACCTTCTCAGTGGTAGCCCGTACCAACTTTGGACCCATAAGTGTAGAATCCCTTGGGTCTATCCAGAATAGAGGTGATATTCATGGTCTCATGTACAAGGCCTCAAATGGATCCATGCTGATGGTGGAGTGGTAACTATTATTTTATGAAAAATCCACCAGTGGCAGGTGGTCCTCCCAACTGTGGTCAAAATCTAGGATGCATTCCCAAAACCTTCCATCAAGTGTCTGTATAGTCCAATCCATCAGACCATCAGTTTGAGGATGAAAGGCGGTGCTCAAGCGTAGTTGAGTCCCAAATTCCTCTTGTAATCTCTTACAAAAACGGGATGTAAAATGATAATCACGATCTGAGATGATTGTCGATGTCACCCCGTGAAGCCGCACAATCTCTTGTACATAGCGACGTCCCAATCCCACTTTTGATCCCAACTCTCGGATGTGTAGGAAGTGGGATGACATGGTGAGTTGGTCAAAAATAAACCAGATAGAATCTTGGTCCCTAGATGTATGTGGTATCCCCGTCTCGATGTCCATGGAGATACCCTCCCACTTCCATTCTAGATCCTCAAGTGGTTGCGCAAAGCCTCATAGAACCTGATTCTCGGCCTCCACTTGATGAGATGTGAAGCATTGTGGTGTGAAATCTTCTACTGTTTTCTTCATCCATGGCCACCAGTACTCACTCTAGAGGTCATGGTGCATCTTCTCCACTTTAGGATGTGCCGCCAAAGTGGATGAGTGGAACTCCCTCAACACCGCCTCTTGTAGCATCACTAGTACCATGGTGCATCCTCTGAAAAGGATTACCTACTCCCCACCTGTTGAAATTATTTTAGGAGCCTGTACTAAAGATATATGGGAACGTCGGGTCTTTTAGTCCACATCCCCAATTTTTACCTTCCAAACTTGCAGAATGAGTGGGGGATTGACAATCATAGACTGGAGGTTAGATGCTCCATCACTATCCACAAAAGATATATTCAATGCGTCTATCTATTATGTCACCTCACTAAGAAATTGTAGACCATAACATTGTTGAGTGGATCTGCATCTACGTTCCCCTTACTAGGAGTTTATAATCTCGTAATGTCATATTCATAGTGGAACTCCAGCCATCTCTGATGTCTTAGGTTCAGGTCCTTCTGTGAGAAGATATACATGAGACTATTGTGATCAGAGTAAACAGTAAATCGTTTAACCATCCTGTAGTGTCACCACATCTTTAGCACAAAGACCACTACTTCTAACTCCAGGTCATGTGTAGAGTATTTTTTCTCATGCTTCCTCACTTTTCATGAGACTTTGGCAATCACAGCATCCTCCATCATCAGGACACATCCCAGTATGGACACTGATGCATCACAATAGACTACATAACCAACACTCTATTGTAGTATCCACAAGATGGGGAATCTCTTCAGTCTCTACCTCATCTTTTCAAAACTGTAATATCATCTCTCTAATCCTAAGAAGGGATGCTCTTTCTTTGTAAATTATGGAAAGGGTGTTTCTTCTCTGGAAAAGTCAGTTACAAATCATTGATAGTACCCATCAAATCCCAGAAATCTCCACACCTCAGTCACAATTATAGGTTTCTCCAAAGCATGCACTGCCTCTATCTTTTTTGGATATACTATAAATTTAGCCTCTGAGATAACATGCCCCAGAATGTGGACTACCCATATCCAGATCATGCACTCCAAGAGATTTCCAAAAAAATGGTTCTTTAGGAGTGTATCCAAAACAATATTTAGATGTGTGGCATGCTCCTCCTCCATTGTAGAGTACACAAGGATATTGTCTATGAAGACCACCACAAAGTGATCTAGGCAAGGTTGAAAGATCTTGTTCATGAGTCCCATAAACACTACCAGAGCATTGGTTATTCCAAAAGGCATCACCAATAACTCGTATTGACCATACAGACATCTGATGTCTATTTTTAGTATATCCTCATACCATACCCTAAGTTGATGGTAGCCTGATCTGAGGTCTATATTCAAAAACCATCATGATACCTTTAGTTTTTCAAATATAAAATCAATCCTCAATAGAGTATGCATGCTCTTCACAGTCACCTACATCAGGCACCGATAGTCCACATGAAGCCTCAAACTCTCATCCACCTTCCTAGCGATCAAAATATGGGATGTCTAAGAAGAAACATTGGGCCTTATGAACACCTTTCTATTCTAGCATTCTAGCTGTACCCTCAACTCATGAAGTTCCATGAGAGCCATACGATATGATAGTGTAGATATCAGTGTTGGTCTCATGTAAAATTTCAGGTAAAAGTCTACCTCTCTACGATGAGGTAGTCCCAGAACATCATCAGTGAAGACATCGACATACTGGTCGACCGCAACAGGATAGCTCAGAATCCTCTCATCCACTACACCAAGGGTGAGGATATCCAATTAATGAGTGATCATTTGAACCCTCCTTCGAGAATATCCATCATGTGGTACAAAAGGTTTCATTCTATTCGGGTAAGGAAAACTTGTTCCCATCCCCACAGACACACTGTACATTATGCATAAAATAGTTGATCTGAGCATGGACTATGGATAGAAATTCCAGACCCATGATGATGTCATAAGGATTCGATGCCACTACTAAGAGATTCCATCTGAATCTCTCACCTCCTAGTGTAATCTCACACTACCTGCACCAGTGTGTAATCATCAAATACTCGCCCGTTGGAGTCTATAAATGTTGGATCGAGCCAATATCTCCATCTGAATCCTTGAGCGCCGAACGAGTAGTGTGGAAATAAAATATTGACTGGAAACTGTGTCTATAAGAACTATAGCTAGGGTGGATTAGGCACAAATCATACCTCGAAACATATTTGGAGTGTCATGGTCATAGGCCTCTCCCGCCTAAAGCAGAGCTCACCCCTACCCACATGCTCACTGTAGTTGGGATGGACCACCTAGGGGTGGTGGTAGTAGATCCTCAAACTGTCATCCACCTCCAATTGTACAACCCACTACCCTTCCACATCCACCAATCCAAGGACCTCCTCACTCAAAACTCATCCATTATCTTGGTGGTCCCTCAATTGTATGCTGATCAACAACATGGTTGGTTGGGCAGTCACAAGCCATATGACCATGCCCACTCATGCGGAGCACAATCTGTTCCTCTTCTGACCCACTTTGTCTTGTGAGATACGCCCCTCCGGCCCTAAATCATTTTTCCATACTTTGGATGGTCTGGCCTGCTTGTTCCTCTACTTCATCCACCTACTATATGTTATAGATGACTCAACTACCTGTCATCTGGTGGTGGCTCTCACCATAATTGCCAGCTCAACTAAGAAGCTCCCTACCAATAGTGCTCAATCATGAACTCCAGCCTGCGTTGGGATATTGAGCGATATCATTGGTGCTCTGATATCCTATCAGAGACCTTTCTCAAAGGTATGGGCCTTGATGAAAGGGCCTTATACAATGTTGGTGGAGTGGAAAGAGAGGTCAGTTAATATCACCATGTTCTAGGCTACAACCAGTGATCTCCCTCTTGAATCTTGGCTCACTACCTACACAGAAACATCCTGAATGAAATTGGTGTGCCATAGTCAATATGATATACCTGGTGAGATGACTCAAAAAATAAAAAAATAAAAAAAAATCAATACGCATGCAAAAAAGTGTATTTGTGTACCGAGTCAGAAATCTGAATTCAGGGTCCTAGTGTATGGATACATCATCCCCCGCATCATCACTAGACTTCCCGAACTAAAAACTGAACTCATGAAAATTAACATTATTACTCCATTTAAAGCATAGAAACTTAGTTCTTCTGTTATAATCAACCTCTCTTATACCACTTTTTCTTGAACCATCCCTTAGGGCCCATGTAGTGACTACCCCAAGACTGCCTTCCATAGGCCTGGGGTTGGCGACGAGCACTATAAATGAATTTCTATAAAATAGGAATGAATTTCCTTAAAAAAATGTACACACAGAGACATGGCACACTATGCACAAGTAAAACACAATTGAAGAAGAAAGGTACCACCACAACTAAAAACCACCATTGTGTGTAAAATTTAGTACTGAAAGTAAAAGGTTCCAGAATACAATCCCAACTAAAATGATGATACTGAAAAAAAAACATCTCCTGAGGTCATCTGCCAAGGATCCTACCTGAAGGATAGGCACAACTCATCACCAAATCTCTCCATATTAACTAGTCACCTCCATACACCGTCTATTCCTGGCTCCGAAACCTCAGTCAATGATTCCTGTCATCTGCACAAGACACCATAATGTGCGGGCCAAGAATGTGCAGGGGTGAGTATTATAGCACCCAGTAGGGACCTCAAGACCACTGAAGGTCTCCCAGAATTCCACAATCATAAAAACACATAGCATTATCTCATTTAAAAAGCACAAGTAAAGGACATATCCCACAATGTATAACTTAAGTAAAAAAGTAAATACGATTATTCGTAAAGATAGATTATCTTATTCTTGGAAGAGGCTCTACTGCTAACCTACATTGGATCAGTATTCACAGACCCATAAAATATTGTCGAGTTGTGACCCACGAAGAATCTGTCCCACACAAGATTGGTAAGTGCTGACCCACAGATGATCACTGATTGCTAACCCACACAGGATCTGACACACACATGATCTGTATGCACTGACTCACACATGATTGCTAAGCGCTTACCCACACAGGATCTTACCCACATCGGATCGGTATGCACATACCCACTTATGATTGTTGAGTGATTCCCCACAAAGGGTCACTGAGCATTGTCCCAAAAATTATTATTATGTACTAACACCCAAAGGATCACACTTCATTCTCCATGTCACAGCCAGCCACTAGATTCTCTCACTTAGCACGCATGATTCCCGGAGGATCCAATACTCATGCCATCAGTTGTATTTCAACCAGAATGAAGTCCCACGAAGAAGTAAACCGATGAACCTCCAATTTAGAAGGGTTCCAACACAACAAATGACATGCCAATCGGACTTCCAGTCTATAAGTTATAGGATTTTAGTGCTGAGGGCCCAGTTGTATTCGGGTTCATTCTAACCTAGCAATAATCTAACATTATCCAAAACTCAAGTGGAGTATCTCAAATGTTACTCCTTGTCCTAAGGGTTCTACCACCATAGAGGGTTTGTTAAATGGATGTCCAGTTTATTATATATTCTTATTTATGTATAAATGTGCTAAAAGGTCCTAGGTCCGGTCCGACCAGGGTGGAACGACCTGACCCAGCCCGGTTCGGCTAGGCTTGGTCGGGCCTGCTAGCTCGGCCTGCTGACTGTGGGCTCAGCTAGTTTGGCCATGGGTTCGGCCCGACCCACCCAACTGGGGGCAGCCCACTAGGCACCAGGGTCCGCTCCCCTCCAGAACAACTCATATCTTTGGGTCTTCAATCTTGGGACACTAGTTGGTAACGCTCCACCTAGCCAGTCCTCGTGGAACGATCTTCTGCATAACCCATGGACTATGGGTCTGCCCTCCACCTTGGCCCTTCTTCATGGTGCACCACCCATCTCCAATGCGACCAACATAGGATACCCACCCCCTTGGTCTGCTATGGTGAAGTCTGGTGCTGCCACCTTCTCGCGGTCAGTGGTGGTCAGCCGCTACCTCTTCTGGTTTCCATCACTGCCACACCGGTGATGCTTCCTTGTAACACCGATGAAGCTCCAGTGGTTTGATTTCTTTCCTATATATATGCCTACGAGCCTCCCAAGATTATGCATACAATGTGAAGCCCTCATTTTCACCTTTCCGTCATACATTATGGTCGTCCATGAAGAACGAAATCAATACCGAGATCGTCAGATGGTACGAGCCTTATTCATTCTACCCGTGCCCTCTATGTTATCATAATTACATGGAAGAAATTAAATCATCACCAAGAGTGGAATAATTATAAAACCCAATGAATAACCCCCCTACCTCGAACACATAGTTATATGGAACTGATGAGGAAGATGGTTCTGCATTCGTAGCATGTTCATTGTCATTCATCGAACTCTGTATCGGTTATTCTGAGGTGTCGAAGCTCCATTCTACATTGGTTAAGTTGTTATCAACACTTTATCAGCAGTTCCTATCACGAGTGCACATAACTCATGACCATGATTTGTTTAAATAGATGAACAGTGGAGTTTAACTCACCACACAATTAATGAAGTTCATTTATTAACTCAATTAATGAACCCATTAATCTTCCGATGGTGTAGTTACACAAGAAAGTGTACCCATCCATTAAAAGGTCTGACAACAATGTGGTCCAGCAACCGTCTGTCACCAGTTACCAAAAAAGAAATAAAATAACTCCTTCAGTTATTTTATTATTTATTTAAGGTCTAAAATCAAATTTTTCCTCTAACCCTTATTGGTCGAAGTTGATCTTCGCCTAAGGGAATCACAGAGCAGTAAATTCAATAGTTCCCTCATATTATTAATCTGAGAACCATTTCAAAATATAGTAATTTCTACACACACATTTACTAAACGTAACATAAAAAAGTTCAAATTTATTTTTCAGGCTCTCCAAGCCTTGGAATCATGTGCCGTCAATTTTTGCAGACTCATAATAATCCCAAATAATTTTAAAAAAGTTATATGGACATTTGGGATCTTTATAAATAATAATAAAAGGAAATCAAAAAAAATTTGGCTCGTCGCTTGGAAAAAAAACTCCTCCCATATCATGTGATTCTTATCTCAATGTACTACTAATATATCCCTAAAATAATAACCATACCATTTGATTAATATCATTCTTATGGAATAATATTTATATATCATCCATCCCAATATTATCACATCATACTCACAAAGATATCTCAAATGAACAAAAAATACTGTAATCCAAAACACTTCATTTAGATAACCCAACCCTTAAATAAAACTAATCTGTTAATATTTATCTTATTATTATATGATAATATAGTTGTTAAAATATTTCACCATGGACAATACATTATTTCATATAATTTTTCACCTTTACTTCCAAGGATGCCACATAGGTTGTTATATATCCATAAGGCCTCATATCATTCACTACATTACACTAACCCCTAATCATAATGATTTATATAGTGTTAAAAAAATCTGTTCCACTTATTACATGTTACTTTTAATAATCACTCAATTATTCAGAAGTACTCATATAATTATTTAATGTCCACTCCCAAAAACAGCTCTTAGGTAAAATCATAGTTCTATAATATAACCACCCATATTACTAGTTCATCTCTTATGTTGAAACTATCTTATGACCAACAACAACATGATCTATTCTCAATAGAAATTCCAATTATTTTAAAATATATAGTTCTAGATCCTTCATAATTTTAATCAAAACTATAAATAGATTCATATTCCATAATTTGAAATAGGTCTATGACCCACAAAGAATCATCACATCTTAGTAAGTCTGAAAACTAAATTTAAAATTTCAAAATTTTAACCCAGTGAAAATAATCACTATCAATTTTGTTGTAAACACTCTATACATTTTAATTTATATTCTAGAATCCATATATAGGCAATGTAGATATGCGTACCACACCTTATTTAAAAAATAATTGTAAAATACATCAAGGATTCCCATACAAAAATATAACCTGGTACTAATCAAAAACCATCCTATCATGATACTTCACAAATATGGTGATAATAATAAACAGGTCTGTTCAACACCATGGATTAGCAGGGGAACGTGTATCTCCCTGGGTTATTGCACCCACCATACGAGTAAAGAGGGGGACTTAATTGACAACAACATTTTATCCCCCAATGCGTTAGTCGAGTGGTTCACCGGTTGGGCCATTTCACTATATGGGGGAACTGGCACAGGCTCAATTCCCACCAGGCTCCGACACTATTCTAATTTTGAGTAGGGATATTCAACGCCATGGATTAGATGGGGAATATGTATCTCCCTGGGTTGTCGGACCCACCATATGGGTAAATAGGGGGAATTAATTGACAACCACATTTTTTGCATAGGAGCCTCAGCTCGATTGGTGAGGACTCAGTAGGTGCATCTAAGAGATCCAAGATCAAATCTAGGTGGAGGGGGATTTCCAGGTACTGCAGTAGTACTATAGCAGTACTGTAGCGGTTATTGTTCGATACTGTAGTAGCCAGAACTATTCATTCATCTGGACCTTTGGGCCACCGGATAGGTCCTTGGATCCTGTAAGGCTTTCAGGCCACCCAAGACCTTCGGGCCAGTTGATTCTCAAGGCACTCGGGCTACCTTATGGTCTTAGGGCCACTCCAAGGCCTTCGGGCCACATGAAATGTAGATGTACTAGTCATACTACAAAGGGGAAGGGATTTAGAGGAGGATTCAGGGCAGACGTATCCACCAGAGCAGAGCTAACTAGAATTGGAAGAACGGGAGGGTATGACATTGCCATTGGTACCGGGCCTGTGCAGCTTTGCATAGGACAACTATCCAACCAGCCCGACGAAGGTGGAGTGCTGATATCATGACATATGTTGGGGAGGAGCATTTCCAAGTTGTCTTGTCTAGGTGATTCACTCTATGACCGATGGGTCATGTAATTATCTCTGATCCTTCGGGCCGTGTAAGGGTTCCACCTCACCCCTTGAAAGGTGGATTATCAAAAATAATAAAAAATGAAGGATGAATGAATAAACAGTATAATTAACAAAATTATAGTATTTTTTTGACAACGAATACCAATTCTCCATGGAAATTATTTATAAAGAGGAATACTACCATAGTATCTATTAAAAATTATTTTTATACCAATTATTCTCTAATCCATTACCAAACATGATGTGTATATTGATATATTATAGAATACCTAAAGGTGTGTGGATAGAAATTAGAGGTGACTATATTATAAGGTATTCCTTTTAGGGTGGTGGGGGTAACTGTTGATTAATAAATAATAAATTATAATTAGTTAACTTACGTAATCCAAATCCAAGTATTATTATTCCACTTGAATCGAAAGTGGAATCCATTAGAACTGAAGTTTATTATATAAATCATGATGTCATGCCCAAGAATTTAACTGGCTTCTATTCCTTCAAAAGGATAAATCTAGACCAAATAGAATAGTAGTTGACTCAAATAGTATTTTTGGTTGTTTGAAAATATATGGAGATGATATTATGTAGTGGATGTTTCCTCATTTGGAATTTGTATAGAAAGGGGGGACTGTTTAATGATTGAAATTGTTGTTTGGACATGTAGTGAATATAATTTTATTTTTCACATTAGTCTATTCTATTATTTTTTATGTGTTAGTATTTATATTTATCAAATTGAAACTTAGGTGAATTTGGATATTACATTTGAGTTAATTTAATTATGGTTGTCTGGAAGCTATGAGATTTGGATCCCATCTAAATATTGGTGTTTAAAGATTAAAAATAGGAAATAGTGCCCTAATGTTTACATTAATTTCTTGATTTTCCAAACAATGTTAGAAATATATAGATTCAAATGAAATTACACCATAATAGATATAGATTATGCCATTATGGAAATGAATAATTTTCTATAAAAGCATGTTATATAAAAAATAATACCATAATGAAAATTTTAATTTCAGCATATGGATCCAAAATTTTATGATGCATGACCATCCCCCCAAAAAGAATTTTTTTTTGTGAACTTATGTATACCATTACATTTTAACAACATTTTATTTTTTGTTTTGGAAATTAGATCATGTTCTGGAAAATGTGTCTCTTCTAATGTGTCTCAAAACATAAGGCAATATTCGGGGTTTGAACAAAAATTGTTCATATATTTATGATTAATTGTGGTGGATTCACATTAATGGGATAAGACATGCCACAATGCCTATAGAATTTAAGTAGTAAAAAGACAATTATTAAGGAAAATATTTGTATATAAATTTGGTTAATACAATCTTGACTCAATTTGAATGGAAAAATTATAATTTTTATGGATATAAAAAGATTTATCAAAAAGTATAGTTCTGTGTGTTTCTTACGGTGTGGATTCTTAAATCACCTATAGGATAATAAAAATCAATCCCCCCGAGTCACTAAAACCTAAATATAGTTAAAATAATGTCACTATGGATATAAAGCGTATATTTTTTTAGTTTTTATATTTAAAGGGATGGTATTTTTAAATTCAAATTTGATGTTCAAATTTCATGGAAAAGGAATTATATTATTGTGTAAAAAGAGATGGTATTATACGTTGTTGAAAAAATATAATTTATAATAAAAAATAATCAGAAAGAGGAAGTCATGAATCGAAAAAATAATTAGTGTAGATGATCATCATAAAATACTATATTAAATTTGGATGACATGTTTTTGAATATTATAGAAACTGTTAAATAACAAGAATTCTTTTTGGTCTATGTAGTGGTGTATTGTGATGATACCTGCTAATTGACATAAAATGATTGATTTTTTTTATCAAATTTGGTCATTAAAAATGTGATTCACCAATTAAGATGTTGAGGATTTTTTCCACTCCATAATTTGTATCATAATTAATATATAATGAATATAAGATGAATAAAGACTCATATTTATTAACAGACAGGCTCATTGGAGAATTTATTGATACTTTTTGACATACCAATAATTACAGTTTGATTGTGAACTATCATATTACATTACTGAGGAATCATTTCTATATAAAAAATATCTCCAGGATATACCAGGTTCGTTCTATCAATTATAAATTTTGTCTCATGTGACATCATTATTTGTAGACCATTCTAATGATTTTACCATAATTTTTAGTGGTGAACCATTTAAATTAAAAATTCCCACTATGTGTATATTTAAATATATTATAGGAATATAAAAATAGAAAAAAATCAACAATAAAATATGAGTTGTTGTTATTTTAGAGGTAGAATAGAAAAGAAAATGATAAAATAATTCTCCCTATTCATCAGGAATTCAATATGTGAATAATATATATTAGATTCTAGGTAATCCTAAAAAATTGAAGTAGATTATTTATATTTGTTTCCGTCAATAAATACAAGAGATCTAAATATTGGATGTAATATTCATCCTCTGTGTTGGAAATGATATAAGTTTAATATGTTTTTGAAATATATTATATTAATTCACAAAATATTATGAAAGGGGAAAAATATTCTAATAATTATAGTTCTTTAAATGATATAATATTATAATATATATTTTCCACCAATTTAGATGTACAACCTGTAAAAAATTTTTTTGTTGTTGTTTATATGTGGAAAATATTTCAATGATAATATTTGGATATTAAAATACTAAAAAAGGTGATCATCAAAGAAATTAAATTCATTCTTTTTTTATTGAATCAATGTTTGGAATTTCTAATTATCAGGACAATGTATAGAATTTCGGATAAACTAGAGTATAACTATATTGGTAATATGAATGTTAATTAACAAAATTTATAGATTTGGAATTATAAATATGAATTTATTTGAAAATATGGCGAATAATCTATTTATGTCTTCATTATATGAGTAAATGAGTTAATTTTAATGATATATTTTTTTCTCAGACACATTATGATTTCATAGTTTTAAAAAAGATGTATCATATCTTGTCGATCATATTTGATGTAATTTTTTTAATCCTTAAATAATACTATTTTATCAATATTTAATTATATTACTAACATACCATTTTTATTACATATAATAATAATTTCATAAATTTTATACAAGTGGAAAGGTAAAGATGAAAATTAAATAACCATAGTCAAATTTGAAGAAGTGAATCGTTAAAATAATATAAAATGAGAAGAATAAAATTCTATGTATGATGGATATGTTAGGATAAATTTTATATGATGGTATCATTCAACTCTATAATACATTGGAAAGGGAAAGGATATTAGTGAGGAATTCCTCCAAAAAACTGTGTTAAATGTTGATATTTAATTATTTTTTATATAATTTACCATTTTTAAATGAAGATTATATATACTATTAATATATGATATGAAGAAGATCCATATATAATAAATTATGATGGGTTAATAAATTATATTATTCTTACAAGGGGAAATGTGTAAATATTATAAATATTGAATTTTCTATTATAGGATAAATTTAGAGAAATTTCATGAAAATCGAGATAATGTGGAAACATTGGGCGAGGAAAAGGAAATGTTTTATAGATCTATAGAGAATAATGATCATATCACTCATAGTAAAGAACATGACGATTATAATGATGAAGAATCTTTGATGGATAATATGATGACGTGTTAGTTAAATGAGTGAATTTTAGGGATTTAAAATCTAGGGAAATTGAACAATAAATTTATTAAAATACTCTCAAATGCATCAAAATATGATTATATATGAATTGAAAAGGAATAAATATTATTGATTGATATTAAATTTTTTAAGGTGTTCCTAATGGAATGAAATATGATTATGGAGTCCATAACTGTGAAGTATAAAAATAAATATGTTTTAATGTGTTTTGAAAGACTATATGAAACTAAAATTTAGGTGAAAACATTTCAATGGTATTTTGAAAATTCTACCATTGAAATTTTAGAATTATTTTGGGAAGCTACTAAAGTTATATTCAATAATTGAAGTCACAAAAGATTTCAATGTGCCTAAAATACTTCATAAAAACATCCTAATGAGATTCATGTTTCTATGAGGTGATAAAAATACCATGATTAATTCCCACCATAAATAAAAAGGAGTCCACTTCATGGAATATCATTCCCCATTAGATTTAAAATGAAATATGGATCACCAGTATAATACTCCCATCCATGTTATCGTCAAATGTAGGCATCACTATACATTTTGTTTAGGAAAAATATAATGTTTTACCTATATGGTCTCTTAATATACCAAAAAAACTAGTTATACTTATATTACCCATTTCTAATATATATGAGTTGATGTTGATCCATACATCGAAATATTTCATATTATTACCATGTCTGTATCAACTATAACTTTAGTAGCTTCCCAAAATTCAAATCATTATATAAACAAACCTCTTCTTAATTGGGATCCCACCCAGAATATCTAAGTAGGTTTATCTAATATCTTGGGAAATACGATGATTCTTATTATAACTTACAGAGTGATTTATTAGTCATAATTAATAAAAAATATTCTATTATACCTTATTAGATGTAATGTTATAAACACTTCAAGACTAAATGTGTTCATGTAAAACACAGATCCCCGTAGCTTGGAGTAGCTTGTGTCTATATCAGAGAAGTTAATACACCTAATTTTATCATCATCATTGGCACTAAAAAAATCTATAGATACCAATTTGTATGAAAAATTACAATCATTCTCTAATGTATGTAGATTTTGTAAAATATTCAAGAGGTGGAACATAAGGAAACACCAATATTCATGAAAAAACTCTATTATATTTTTTCATAATTGAAAATCCAAAAAAATCACATCAAGAGGTATAAATAATCATAAATATGATTCTATAATATATATGGAAATTTTGGTACATCACCCTGTTAAGATTTAGATTAAACAATTACACATAGTTGAATAATTCCTATTTTGTCCCCAAAAAAATGATTCATATATGATTGCTGAATGATTTCATTAACTAATTTCTTATATTGACATGGGGTATGATCAATAAGATTTCTAATTTTATCCCTAATCTTGAAATCACTAAATAGAATATTTCCTTCAAAACTGTCATGAAGTGGACTACAAATCCAATTAATAAGCTATATATTGAAGTTATAGTAAATGAATTTAATACAAATAAAATCCATTAAGACAAAAATATTTATTTTCTTAATATTTACAAAAAAATATTTATATATGATGTGTATCATTCTTGATGTCATATTATCAATAAACATAATTTAATTTTACTTATAGTATCCAAAATCTACATTGAAAAGGCCAATGGATAATTAGTGATAACATAATGAAAATAAGAAATTTATGGTAGAATGATTTTATTTTCTGTATATTTATGATTATTTTTTTCTTCATATATGTTTATAAAATATTTTTATTTAATTAATGTCATTTCATTAAATATAATAGAATAATAAAATTAGTGTTGGTTGTGATTGAATTATCTTAAAAAAGAAATGTTTAGAAGATAATATGAAATTATTAGGTGGTTATGTAGAATAGATGACAAATATTGAAATAAAATATGAAATGTGTGATTGATAAAATACTTAAATATTTAATTATATTATTATATTTATATATTAGTAGTTTATTAATTTTAATTCTAAAAATATTTAGATGAAAAAGGATAAATAATAGATGTAGTAAATTGTATTTGAACTTAGACTAAAATATTTACAAATTCAATTTCAATAGAGTTTCTATATTTGGTATTACTATTTTATATTAGTAAATTTAAATCATCCCATTATTTTAAAAATGTAATTGGAAGGTTTATTCATATTTTTAAATGAGTCGTCACATGAAATTAAAAAATATTCTCAATGAAAAATTAGAAAAATATTGTTGAAGATGCGAAGTTCTCTTTTTTGATGATTTGTGGAAACATACAATTTATTTTGTTTATAAAAATAAATATAAATTAAAAGAATTCATTTTTAAGGAATGATTTTATTTTTATAACAACCCTACTTTTATTACCCACGTAAACATGATTTATTACATAAAATCATCACTTGATACAACATAGAATATCAATAGGTCTATTGTATTTGTGGATTAGGAACATTACCTAAATAATTAAAACATGAAATGAGACATGATTTTTGAAAACATCCTTTACATTACCAATACATTCCCACATACATAGCATTGCATGGGGTAACCTAGAGACATGAATAAAAAAGGTATAGCTATGAAGCCTAGTAAAGGAGTAAACAATTCATAAATTGAATAATACCACACATGTTAGGTAATTTTAATATCAATGAGGCATAAAATAAACATGAAAAATAAAGGCATGATATAACTTTATTATCATAACATGGAAATGTGGCAACAACACTTAACAAGGTACCAGCATGAGCCAAGGATCATTGCACATGAAGAATTACTAGAACCTCATTTCAATTGAATTATACTTAGTAAAAAATCATTTCAAATGATTTATCATTACACTAATCTTTATCCATTGCATTGGAGTGCTATTAGGGCACACCCTTCTAAAATAGTTCATTCCATGAAAAAGTGTGACACATGGATCTTACAACATGGAATCATTAAAGATCATCATTTATTACATGATAAAGGAATTTGGAATTCATACATGAAAAACTATAATCAATAAGTAAAAGTGAATAATGGTTAATACTCTGGATAGAGAAATGGGCATGGTATTCACTACATAATAACTTTGGCTCGTAAAATTGCGATGCAATTTCTACATCATAACATAGTGACATAAGAATTCATAAAAATGGTTTAATAGGGAAAAGGGGTGTCTCATAAAATTCACATTAAATGTTTAGTAGGGGATCATATATATACAAGTCCAAACATATGTAATTTAATTTTATATTCATAATACAAAAGAATTGTTTTAATGTCAATATGGAGGGAGAAATTTCTTAGAAATTTTGGCATGGTAATATATAGAAATTGGGGGAATTAATGAGATAGAAATGGGTGTCTTATATTCCAGAAATATAGAGGGAATTATGGGGGAGGTGTGAATCCATACCCTAACATTTTTAATTGAAAATAATATGGCATAACATCTAAATGAAAATTAGACCAAAATTAGAAAGGATGAAATCTCGTACTTGAATGTGTGATCCCAACGGCTTTGGAGGGCCTTGAGATAAGATTATTGAGAGCTTAGGGAACATTGAGAGTATTCAAGAGGGAGGAGGAAATGGTTTTTCTATCTCAAGTGGATTTGAGTGAAGAGGAAGCAGGATCTTGTGTGGGTTTACATAATAAAGAAGAGGCAATTCTTTATTATTTAGGTTTGGGTCTCCACACATTAAACTAATCCAATCCACAAACTGACCCATGGTTTAGGACCCGAGTTTTGGAGAGATGGGAGTGGAAAACATATTTTATTAATCTAATTTCCTAACTTCTTAAAATAATAGGCTTTTTATGGGGTGGTGAGTCATAATCTGAAGGAAATCATTTTAAAAGGATAAAATGTTTTATAAGTCTTGGAGGGTCTAATAAGGCTTTCTATAACAAGTAAAACCCAACTAAAATAAAATTATTTTAATGGTAAAACATATATTCGAAGAACATAATGTTTATTTTATTTTATTACATCAATATTTGGTAATTATGATGTCATGAAACACATTATATATTTGAACACTATTAAATTTCAACCTAAAAATTGAACTGTATTGGAAAATTATTAAAAATTCACCATGGGGTAATTTTGACATTTTGATTTCAAAAATAATATTTATTTTATCTAATAAATTTTTGAAATATGTGAAATTATTAATTCTAAAATAAAAACTGACATTTATAAAAAAACAATGGCTTTTAACAAAAATAACTTTCAATCCATAAAAAAATTACAATTGTATTCATAAAAATTATATGATCATTTATATTTTATAAAATATAATTTATTAATAATATTTTTCAAAAATATTATTTAATTAAAAAACCCATTAATTGATCAAAATAGATTTCATAATTGAATATTAAAGGAAAATAGTATGTGTGCTTTAAAAAATATGAATGTATACTATTTAATATATACAATAATAATGCACATAATCATAGTGGTAAGGGATTGTTACATAACCCCTTATAACACCCGCATAAGACTGAAGGGTATGGTTTGTGATGGTGACATACTCATGGGGTGGCTGAGATAACATTTCTTAGGTGGTAATCTCTATCAACTTCCACTTCTCCCATCGGCAATTCCACTCGAGCATAATGTGTTGAAGCTCGTCTTGGGCTTAGTCAAGAGTGAATCCCAGTGATGAGACCTCCATTCCAAGATCCGAGAAATGGGCATCATACAGGGAAAGTCTACTGGGTGAGGCCATTGCTTCCTTTGTCAGAGAAAATTGGATTTATTAAGGCCTATAATTATAGAAATCATGTGATCACTGTTCAACAGCTATTTTTGAAACGATGACAATTTTTAATGGTGCATTGAAACACAAAAACATAAAACCAAGGATGTTCATACTTTATATAACCATTTTTCATAATATGACATTTAATTAGATCAATATGAATTTTCATTAATGAATGTTTGGGTCATTTCAATGGCCCCCCATATAATATTTTTCCCTTGAAATTTTGTTTTACATTCTAAGATGAAAATAGGTGTGGGTACTTTTCCTTCATTTCATCCTCTAGTTCCCATGTTCCATCTTTGTACTTATGGTATTTCCATAGTAACATCACCGGGTGGTTAGACATGTTATGTCTAACATTATCTATACGATCCAAGATCTTCACTGGCTTATCCTTGTAAGAAAGGTCATCCTCTAACTGTACAACCTCAGAAGAGAATAGATATGAAGGGTTTGGTATATACTTCCTTAAGAGGGGTACATGAAAGACATCTTGTACTTTGATCATGGAAGGTGGATGTTCTAGTTGATAGGTTATAGCCCGGACATGATCAAGAATCTCTAAGGGGATGATGTACATAGGAATTAACTTCCCTTTATTCCTAGAACTCACGACCTTCTTCCAAAATGATTTGCATAGAAATATAATGCCTGCAACTTTAAACTCGAGGTCTCATCGACGATTATCTGCATAACTCTTCTGTTGACTTTGGGCTGCCTTGATATGTTGCTAAATTGTTTTCAACTTTTCCACCACTTCTTCATCCATTTCATATCCATACATCTTACGCT
Source organism: Viscum album (assembly GCA_963277665.1). Classification (NCBI taxonomy): domain Eukaryota; kingdom Viridiplantae; phylum Streptophyta; class Magnoliopsida; order Santalales; family Viscaceae; genus Viscum; species Viscum album. The sequence goes on from OY728127.1 coordinate 2,025,370,086, forward strand.
CACTAAGTTCATCCCAACACACCAGTGTTCTTCACCTTTTCCCATAAAGGGATATATATGGTTCCATTCAGTTGCTCGAGTGGAAAATGATATTGTAGTATATTTCAACCTGTTGAAGCTGTTGGTTCCATCCTCCTTTTAACTCAATAGAACATGATCTTAACATATCTCTTATTGTCTTAATAGTTTTCTCAGATTGGAAATCAGGTTAATGATGATAGGCCGTACTGAAGTTCACTTCAGTGCTTATAGCATGTTGAATACTTTTCCAGAACATCATGGGGAATAACGGATCCTGATCATATACTACAGATAGTGGTACTCCATGTAGCCTTATCACTTCATTTATGTAAATCTATGCACGTGGATCCAATGATAAGTACTCTTGATTCACGATAAAGTGAGCTATCCTCGTAATATGATCCACAATGACCCATATTGCATTGTTTCCTCTGGATGTCATAGGAATTCTAGTGAAAATGTTCATGGTAATGTTTTCCCACATCCATGTTAGTATATGTCATGGTTGCATCATCCAATCATACATTCTCCTCTCATCCATCACTTTCTGACATACCAGGCACTTTGATGCACATTCATCAATATACCTTTTCATATTGTCCCACCAAAAGTTTTCTTGGAGATCCTGAAACATCAGGGTGCTCCCTCGTTGAATAGATATTATTGAGTTATGTGTGTCATTTAGAAGCTCATTATTTATCTCTTGATAGGATGGTACTTATAATCCTGAACTAAATCTCACAATTCCATCTATGTCAACCATGAACTCTGAGGATTTCTCTTTTCTGATAGCATCCCCCCTTTCCATAATTTCCACATCCATTCATTGGGCGTCATTTATATTCTCAATGAGGGATGTTTGAGTAATAATTTGAGGAAGGATTGATGATGTTCCTACCTTAATTATTCCCATGTCCATCCTCTAAAAATATAAGAATATTGGATGATTTTCAGTTATCATCACTGATAAAGATTCATTATCCTTTCTACTTAGAGAATCCACCACCTAGTTTTCCTTACTGAGATGGTAGTGGATTGTCCAGTCATAATCCTAAATGATCTCTATCCATCTTCATTGGCACATATTTATCGCTTTTTGTGTGAATATATATTTTAGAATATTTTGATCAATATATATCTCAAACTTCTCTCCTTATAGATAATGCTACCAGATTTTCAACGCAAATATCACAATCACTAATTACAGATCACGTGTGGCATAGTTTTTCTTGGGGATTTTCAGATGACATGATTCATAGGCTATCAATTTATCCTTTTTCATTAGAAAACAGCCTAAATCCCATTTTGTAGCATCACTGTACACCATAAATAGTTCTCCACTTATTGGGAGTTTGAGAACTAGTTTATTGATAAGTCTCCTTTTCAAGTCCATGGTGTTACATTTGCATTCATAACTCTAATCAAACCTTACTCCCTTATGAGTATGTTTTATAAGAGGGTTGTAAAATCATGATAAATTCATCTCAAATCAAAGATAATATCCACCTAACCCTAGAATGATACAAATATCTTTTACCGATGATGGCCTCGACTATCCCTCAATTGCTGTTGTCTTAGAGGGATGCATAGATATCCCATTGTTTGTCAAGATATGGCCCATGAGTGAGACCTCCTTCAACCTGAACTCACACTTGTAGTACCTTCCATAGCGATTTTACTTTATCAAGGTCTCTATTCTTGTGCTTATATGCATTTCATGTTCCTCCTTGGGTTTGCAGTATATAATAATATCATCTATAATTACTACCACAAAATTTTCAAGGTAATCTCAAAAGAGGCTATTCATCAAGTCCATGATGATTGCTGTATAATTGGTGAGTCAGTAAGGCATTACTATGAATTCATAGTTCCTGTACCTTGTATGAAAATTAGTCTTGGGTATATCCTCCTTCTTCACCCTTACTTGGTAATATCCTACCAGCAGATCCACCTTAGAGAAGTATTGTTCTCCACGTAGTTGATTGAACAAGTAATCAATTAGAAGAATAGGATACTTGTTATTTATCGGGATTTTGTTTAGCTCATGATAATCAATGCTAAGTCACATTGACTCATCCTTCTTCTTGATGACGATGACTAGAGAACCCCATGGTGAAGCACATGAGTGTATAAACCCTTTATCCAGATTCTCTAGTAGTTGTTTCTTCAAATCCTCAGGCTCCCCAACTTCTATTCTATAAGGAGTCTTAGATATAGGAAACACCCCAGGTATATGGTCATTTGAGAATTCAACATCTCTTCTAGGAGGAAGACCAAAAAATTTCTCAAGAAACACTTCATAAAATTCCCTCACAATAGGAATGACTTCAAGGATGGTTTCTTCTATGTAATCAGTCATCTGATCCCGATACACATGCTCATTGGGTATTAATATCCACTATTGATATGATGTTTCTAAATAATATTCATCATCTTCGTTTTTACTTGTATAGAATCAGAGGTCGATTCTCCATATGGATATTGATTTACCTCTCATGACAATTTATGTTGTCTCTATATAAGGAAATCCACTCCATGCCAAGAATTGCATCAAATTCCACCAAAGGGATTATGATGAGGTTCGCCAGAATTTTCATTCCATATATTATGATAGGTTAGAAGTTATATTCATGGGATGAAATGATTTCACCATTTTATATACTCGCCGATATATTTATATCCATGACTTTTGGTGGGGTTGGGATTGTTCTACTAAACATTCAAGATACCAAATAATGCGTTGAACCAAAATAAAAAATTACATTCACTGTTTTTTAATGAATTATCAGCATACCTATTTTCACTTCATTTTCGGTGTTCACTTCATCGATAGTGAAGGAAAAAGCTTACCCTTGTTTCCTTGTAGGTTGTTGGATGCCTTCGAAAACCATTGTCTTAGGAATTTATTTGTAAGGGGCCTTGTTTCTTTGAAGTTAATGCAATGAACAACATGTTGAGAGTCAAATAGAGTGTTCATATCCTCTGTCACAAACATGGGTTTTTCTTGTCGGTAGTTAATGGCTCGGTAACCTACCCTTCCACACCTAATGCATTTTCTTGTCCTCTTCAAGAAATATCCGGGGTGCTTCTTTCCACACCTTTGGAATGTGGGGTATGATAAATTCTTAGCAACATTGTATTTATCAATCAGACCACCAAAATTGAATACCACCTTATGATTATTGTCCTCAAGATACCCATAAAAATCACTGATCTCCATTTCACAATTGAGGGCACATCAGAATATTTCTTCATAGCTATCGATGTCACGGATCGCCATGTTTTTTCCTAGGCTAGGTTTTTTCCTACCAAAGAAGCGGTCAACCTTGCATTCAAGGGTAATGGTAACGATGGAGCTATATCATGAAATTCATGGGATGATTTCCTCGTACTCTCTAATGGATTCATATTATTTTTTCATTAGGTAAAGGAATTCCCTTTCCAAATTATGTTGGAGGGTTTGTTGAAAATATTTGTCGAAAAACCTTTTTCAGAAATCCTTTCTTTCCAACACCTTGATCTCATCCTCAGGCTTTGTATTTTTTATCGATATCTATGATTGATTGTCTTCACCCTCCATATGATAAAGTGCAATAAGAAACTTCTCTTGTTTTCAAAATTTAAGGATGGATAAGAAAGTATCAATTGAGTTGATCCATTATTCGACAATTGAGGAATTAGATGATCTATTAAAAGTAGGAGGAATTTGTCTCATGAATATCTCGATTGTGACTTTTTTTTTCTGGGGGGGGGTTGAACGTTCCTCTTGAACCATTTTTCTATTCCAAGATTCATTTAATTGAGTGAGTATCATGAAAAAGATCACAATTCTTATTTCCATTGGACTGAGCATCTCATTTGAACAGTCGTCACATTGATCTTCACATCTATTGTTAGCCCGAGTCTTCCTATTACCATCCATTTGCTGTAATAAAGGAAAGTTAGGGGTAACACATAATGAGTAATCCAAGAACAAAAATAGATGACTTATAAATAAATTTTATTTCCATAACTTTTGAATATATAGTCTTAAATCTATGTTTTCCATGATCTACTTCCCAATATATATTCTTAGGGACTTTTTTCCCTTAATAATGGTTCATATAATGATTTTGAACTTACCAAATAATATCCCTTGAGAGTGTTATAACCAAGAGTGTAGCAAGGACCATTGTTATTTACCAGGATACCCTGGGTCAAGCCTGTAACTCCTTGTCATTGTTTTCACTCCTAGGTTCATCTGTGCTAGATCCGCCTCTATCTACACATATCCAGACATGGATATATTTTCTAGAAAAATAACTTACTCAATACTCACAAAAACGTAGGGATTTTTTTATTATACTTAGTCTTATCCATAAGGATTTCAATAGGTATTTATAATCCTAATCCAAAAAAATAACTAAACATATCCTATGATACCAACTATAACAACCTTGATATCATTACACACTTAAACATGATTTATTACATTAAATATTCACTTGATACAACAAAAAAGATCGATATGTCTAGTGTATTTGAAACCTAGTAACATTAAATAATTCTTTAAAACATAGAACATGACATCTTTATTGAAAACATCCTTTACACAACAACTAGATTCCCTGATACTTAGCATTGCATGGGGTAACCTAAGGACATGTACAAGAAAATGGTGAGTTATAAAGTCCATTAAGGGAGTAAACAAGGAAAAACATGAAGATTACAATACATGTTAGGAAATAGGAATATCAATGGAGCATAAAAGAAATATGAACATAAAGGCATGATATAACATGATTATCATAACATGGAAATGTTGCAACAACACTTAACATGGTATTAGCATGAGTCAAGGCCCATTGCACATGAAGCATGAGTAAGCCCTCATTTAATTTAAAATATCATGATTAAACCCTCATTTCACTTGATGTATCACGGCACTAATCTTTACCCAATGCATTGGATTGCAATTAGGGTGTAACCTTATTTAACATTTCCTTTCATGCTTAAGTGTGCCACATGGATTATAGCACATGGAATCATTAAAAATAATCACTTATTCCATGATAAAGGAATGTATAATTATTACATGAAACATTATAATCAATAATTAAATGTCCATAAAGGTGAATACCGTTGATAGAGAAATGGGAAAGGTATTCATGACCCAATGACATTGTATAGAAAAAACATAGTGCAATTTCATTAGCATGACAACATGACATAAGAATTCTTAAAAATGGTTGATGAGAGAGAAAGGTGTGTCTCATAATATGTATATGAAATGGATAGTATGGTGGTAAAATAGATATATATCCCAACATTACTAATGTAATTTTAGATTCATAATACAAAAGAATTGCTTGAATGTAAATATGGAGAGAGAAATTTCTTATGAAATTTTGGCATGGTAACAGGTGTGTTTGGGAGGCATTAATAAGAGAGAACGGGGTCTCCAGTCATTAAAAAAATGAGGGCAGTATGGGCGAGGTGATAAAACATACCCCAACATTTGTAATTGAGAATAAATGGGAATCACTTCTTAAATAACATTGGATAAAAATGAGAAAGTAAGGAATCCCTTACATGGATGGGTGATCTCAAAGTCTTAGGAAAGGATTGAGAGAGGCTTCATGAGAGTTTGAGGTGCCTTGGGAGGATTCTATAGAGAGGAGTGAAAGTGTTGGTTGGGATCCAAAGGCATTGAGTGAAGAGGAAGTGGGTGCTTGGGTGGGTTTATATATGAATGGAGAAGAAATTCATTATTATTTAGGTTTGGGTCACCACATATTAAACTAATTTGAACCAAAAACTAGCCCATGGTTTCTGACCATGGTTTTTGAAAAAGGGGAGTGGAAAAATATATTTTATAAAGACAATTTCCTAACTTATTAAAAATATTTGGCTTGCATACGCGGTGTTGAGTCACACTCTCATGGAAATCATTTTAAAAAGATAAAGTGTTTTATAAGTCTTGGAGGGTCCACATAGCCTTTGTAAAATAAATCAAACAAAACTAAAATCACATTATTTTAAGGGAAAAAAATATATTGGCCAAAAATCATGATTTTAATATTTTATTAAATCAATATTGGGTTATTATGATGTCATAAAAAACATTATATATTTAAATGTTATTTAATTTTTACCCAAAAAATTTGACTATCTCATTATATTATTAAAAATTCACTATTGGATAATTTCGACATCTAGATTCTAGATTTAATATATATTTCATATATATGATTTTTTATATTTTGAATTTCTTACTTTCAAAATAAAAACCCGCATTAATAAAAAATTAATGGGGTTTGACAAAAATAACTTAAAAACCTTAATGAAAATTACAATTGTATTCATTAAAATTATAAGATCATTTATATTAATCAAAAGTAATTCAGTAATAATATTTTATTAAAATATTATTTAATTGTAAAATCTATTAATTCATCAAAATATATTTCTTAATTGAATATTTACTAAAAATATTATTTTTTCTTTAAAAATGATGAATGTATACTCATTATTCTAAACCTAAATAATTCAAACAATCATAGTGTTATGGTCATGTTACATAACCCCTTTTATCTCCCACATAAGAATGATGGGAAAGGTGTGCGACGGTGACAAACTCTTGGGGTGGCTCAGATAACATCGTTTAGGTGGTAATCTCTATCAACTTCCACTTCTCCCGTAGTCGGTTCTGCTAGATCTTAACATGTTGAAGCTCGACTTGGGCTTGGTCGAGAGTGAAGTCCAATGATGCCACATCCTTTCTGAGCTCCAAAAAATGGGTTTCGTATGGGGAAATCCTACTGGATGGGGCCACTACTTCGTTTTTCTATGTAAATTGGATTTTTTAAAGCCCAATATTTATATTAATCATGTGATCACTATTCAACAACAATATTAGAAAAAGTAACAATTATTAATAGTACTTTGAAATCCAAAAACATAAAACCAAGGAAGTGCATAATTTATTTAACCATTTTGCATAATAAGACATTTAATTAGATCATGATGAACTTTCATTAATTAATGTTGTGTTCGTTAATTTTTTTTGAGATTGATGGATGATCATGGGATATCAAAAGAAATGTGAAAAAGTGGGAAATTTTATAACGTTAGTGATGAAAACAATTCAAGTTCATAATTTCATAAAATAATGAAATAATCATATTGATAAAAGAAAATGCAAATTAATACTCATGGAGAAAAAATATTTTATATTTCAATTTTTACTCATGAAAGTGATTTCATTTTTTATTCATTAAAAAATTGTATGATTATCATCTCTTTACATATTAATGGTTGATATATAACATGTCAATAATTGAAGATTCTCTATTCTGATATTTATTAGGTAATGGGAAGAAAATCAGCATTTAAGGATATGTATTTTATAAAACCAATTTTATAATAAAATGATATTAAAAAAATTATTTAATAACATTTTTTGTTGACCAGAACAATAACCTACTATATCCCATATGGCCCTCTAGGCCTGGCCCACTAGGAACCATCCACTTCCCTACACACACATGTATCTAACTTATTGTCTCATCCACATAAATGTATGTCAACATATAATACTAGTAAATATCGTTATCTGGTAATAAATTTTCATTCTGTGTTATTTGTTCACATTCAAAAATAACCCCCAAAACAACTATAATAGTCATAAATCAATACAACACATCAAGGAAAGCATGTTCATTTATGTATTTATAATCACATTGTATCCAAAAAAGATAGAAAAAACATATAAGTATAGGATGTATCAAATATTATTTTACATATCAAATTTATAGGGGTATTAATTTAATCATTGGAATTTTATAGTACATATCATTAATTTTAGATCCCATACCTCAAATAAAAGTAGTTTTATTTCTCATCAAGCCGATACTTGATTTGATATTATTCTTAAATAAATTGGCCTATTGAGGCTAGACCTAGGATATTGATGAGCCATGTGTGACCCAAATGAAAGACAAGCTCAAAAGATCCATGATATTATGATTAATATAAATATTGAAAAACAAATGGTAGGCCATATCTTATTATAAATGATAACATAAATATATCATTAATAAAAAATAATATCAAAAACACTTATATAAAAATACAAAATCCTAATTGTATATAACGTGATTATGGGACATGAATTCCTTGAACAATACCACAATGAAATATCCCACAAATAGAGGTCGATATATATATGTATATATATATATATATGAATAACCACTATGTACATCTAAATATATATATCGATGCACAAATATTTTAAACTTGGTCTCCATGAATATAATCTAACTATATAAATATCCATTTTGAGCCATCATCTGCTACTGTGTAATTGATCCTAAAACATCACTACTTTTATAGTTAATAATTCATTCAAGAAAATATGAAATATATATTTTGATACTACATTTTTTTCCTAGAATAATGATTATATGTGAGTATAAACATTCCCAATGCGATTCCCTTAGAATAAAATGTAATAATAAATCAATATATTATCTCAAAACCATGTACATGTGAAAAAGGTATTAAAATAGAATAAAATATTATCTATTTCTCATTAAACTATATAAAAGGTACAAAACCAATTATTAAAGCTCATATCATAAATGGATCATATAATTTAGGAAATCAATGATTAATTAGGTAACTTATGTCAGAAAAACAATCTGTGTTGATATTTAACTACTAGTAGAAACTAGAAGGTATCTAGAAAGTCCATAAATTTCACTAGTATACTAATGGGATGTAAATAAAATTGTATTTATATGTTCAAATACATCTAGTATACTATACTTTTAAAATTTAAATTATAAGTATCAATGTAACTATATGGGGACCATCTCTCATTGATGAATGTGTGTATTGTTCATGGGAATCACATTTCACATTGGGGAATCATACCATGATATAAGAATTTGTACCAATTCCATAGATGGATAACTACACCACATCAAATGTGGATGTATTTGAATCCTCTAATAAATTATCATACACCTAGATATAGGGGAGTACCTAAAATATTCAATATATAGGGTAGTATGGCCTATCATATATATTTCAAAAAGAGAGCACTAAAATCCCCATATAATATGGAATATTCCATGAATTACATGGGTATACTAACTATATATATAATATAAATGTCTCAACCTCCACCTATTATACTTTATATTAATTATTTGATCATGGAATTATCCAAAAAGAATTGTGAACAACATTATGTGACCAATAGAATGTAAATATTTTGGTTTATGTGGGAAAATATTCAGAATTGAATATTCATATTTTTAAAAATATCAACAGTGTCAGACATCCAAAATAGTTCTTGAACTATCTCAATACATTATAATTCTAGTTGGGTACAAAATGTATATGGAACTCTACTTGGGTGGTCATATAGTATAGTTACCTAACTCATATTAAATCTATCTACACCACTTTTCCATTAGAGTAATAAGTGAGTATATGTAAGTGGATAAAGACTTAATCTATTGTACAAAAAATAAATTCCATTTTATCATATGACATATACATATATATATACAGATGATTTCAATATGGAACACATGGAATATAGACCCACATATGATATCATAATTTATATCCTATAAACACTATTATCACCAAATATATATACTTTGAATTTATAGTGTTATTATAATTCATATTAATCTAGCTCACCGGCTTGTTGCACATGTTGTTACTCAACAAATTATGTATTTTCACTGTACATGGTGTCTGAACTAAGTTGAACTATTGTGTAATATTTAAATTCATTAGACCCTGAGTCATGGTAACAGAGTGATTCTCAAGATGTGTGTTGTATAGGGACATACCACATTAAAATATAGTCCATACATAATCAATGTATATAAATGTTCATGATGTATAATATAAAACTACATTCCATGTAGGAATGAATTATCTAGAAATCATGAAACATTATTTTCATAGAAAAAACCTTGATATAACTTATGTTACCATATTAAACCCCATAACTAACATAAATAATAACCATAAGAGAATCCAATCCTCCATGATATTATATTTATGTTCAAAAATTATTTGCCACATGGACATATAGCTACCTATTGCACTATTCCCAATGAATGATGCATCATACATACAATTATCCTAACCTCATGATTATTTTATTTTAGTTTATTATAGAATCATGAAATGATAACTAAACACATCCCCAATAAACATGATAAAAATATTCATTATGGGGGAGTTAGTGGGAATACTTCACCACCCAATAATGAGATTTCATTTAGGATTATCAATGAATATGAAATTAATAAAAAATAATTACAACACATGGTGGTAAAATTTCTCCATAGTTTATAAATATTCCCAAAATTTATTTAAAAAATATATACTTTGTTGAATTTAAATTTTACCAACGGTTTCTTTTATGAATATTAATCACCTTTTTGAAACCTTGTTATATAATTAATACAAGGAAATTATTGAAATTAAAAATTCACAACAAATGTGGAGGAATCATCCTCATATTCATCTCGTTCATGAAAGGATATTTTTAATAAAATAATTTAGGATTGAATATAGTGAAATATAACTGAGTGAAAAAACTATTATATTCAGCCTGCATTGAGAAAATAATATTTATTACTTATTTAATAATATTTTCTTTAATAACCTTTTATATTTAGTTTATAAAAATACCTATATAATCGAGGTCACAAAAAAGTATTTGGGACAAGATGAAAGTATTTAATGTGAATATAGTGAGAATATCGAGTAATTGAATTTTGTTAGTAGTTTTAACTCAATTATGATTATAAATTTTGATGTAATATAAATATGTACATCATAAGCAAACAAACTTTGGAAATAAATATATTTTATAAGACATAATTAATTATCGAACATTTTATTGTAATTTAATAATGTATTTTATTAACGGATAAATCTATGATGATTTTAAATGAGTGGAAACATATTTAATATATTTCATATGGAAATTATTTTCAACGGACTTAAAAGTAATTATAAATTCAATTAATATTTCAGAAATAAATTTTCCTTTGATGAACCTATTTAAATAAGATATGGAAATATAATAATAAATTCATGAAATGAATAATAATTAATTATATTAATCTATTTTTATTATGGAATTAAAAGTATATTATTTATTATTGTCATGAATATATTAATTATTTTAAATTATTTATTTGATTCTTTTATTATTTTATATTAATTAATATCTTGATAAAAATTAGAATTTATAATTGAATTAATTTTTTTTCATCACATGGATAATATATAATAAAATAAATATGATTTTATTTCTCCTATAATCATATTATTTGTTTTGGAATGGGATGTATTATGGATGAAACAACTATGTTTTCCATTCTTCTTTGTTTTAATAAATTACCATTATTGTTTTCTATAACATAGTTTGTTCATGGAGAAAAATATTCGTACTAATAATATTTGAAAATATTATTTAATGATTAATTATTTATGTTTGAAATAAATCCAAGGAGTATATTAATAATATTTTGGTAAATTATTCCACACTATATAGTCATTCTAAACATCCCTTATATAATTTTTCTTTGACAAACCTAGTCTTGATTTTATCCTTAGAAAGTGAGGTATTCCTCTAGAGACTACCATATGGAATATTTTTCTCCTATTAATTGACTTGGAATTAGAATATGATTATGAAAATATAGTCCATGATTTTTCTTACTATTTTTTGTTTGTGAATATGGTAGCGAGGAAAGGAAAATATTGGGGTGTTTTCTAATGAATAGTTGATTTACAAATGACCAGTTTCTGATTTACTAGAAATTATCCTTGGGAGGTATGTTGGAGGATTAGAGGGTTATAATTTTCATTGAAATATGGGGCCAACCATCCATGTTTTACATTTGGTAATTAATTACAAATTACACATTCTATTGGAACTCACATTGAGGTAAACTCCATGTTATTAAAAATGACCAAACTTGATATTTTAAATTTTACATGTCTTGTGACGTCAGATCACTTATTGTGTATCATGGGACAATATAATCTAATATAAAACCAGGTATATATAGAGAATGTGATAACGACCCACGTGAAGGGTACTATCAAAATAATTTTTTTTATAATAGTCTAAATCGTTCAGAATGTACATATTCTACTTTTTAAGAGCCCATGTTGACATAACCGTTGAGTGCTCTAAGGATACACTATGTATAAATATATATAACCCATGTATTTTATCACTCTATATATACTCTACATGAGGTTAATATGGAATTACTTCTATCTATGTGAGAATAAATCTTCAATTTCATTGAAATAGACATTTTGTCCTCTTTATTATACAATATGTATCTAAATTGAATATTATTTAGGAAACATAAGTTTATAAAAAACCATTATAGAGATATATACATGAATTAAACCCTATTTAAAACATTATTTGTTCAGAGTTTTATAAAATAATACCGGATTTCTCATCCCATTTCCAGTTATTAGATATCAATGTGGCATATTTTAATTATCCTCTAAAATTGAGAAAAAATGATTAATTTATTCATTAGAATCTATTCATTTTATTGTGTGGACAGTTTGAGAATCTAAGCTCTTTTGGATAGATGTAATATTTAAACTATGTTCTATGTTGTATTGATGGAGTAAGTAATATTTGTTATATAATAGAAAAACACATCATGTGTAATGGTTTGATTACTCCCATGGAGACATATATGTAATAGGGTATGATCCCCCATATATTGACGGAGTTTAAGTACTTCACTATTACTCTAGGTTTGATCCTCTATAAATATAGTCAATAATCCCTCATATATCAGGTTGTGAAATGGTATTAGGTGATTTGGAGCATCCCTATATGATTGATCAAAGTTTTATATAGTGATCAATTATACTATTTTTCGATGCACACATATCTCAACGAGGTATTTCCCACATTATATTTCAAGAGTGAATTTTTATTTATGTTATAGAAGTTTATTAGAACAAGATTCTTTGTATTGATGATGTATAGAAATGTTGATTATTTTAGAAAATTATTTATTTTTCATCATCTCAGTAAACATTATTTGTGTAACCTATAGTTGGAAAACAAAATTTAATTATTATAGAACATACACGACCATAGTTATCAATATTTTCTTATGTCACTCTATTCCTCAAGTTTCTGATCTATTAATATTTATATTATTTACATTATTATGGTTTTTATTGAATTTTATAACAACTAGTTCCTTTGTTATGACTAATATTATTCTGTAGAATATATTTTGTTCAAATTTATTTATTTATCATTACTTTATATTTTTGTGGTGTTCTAAGCAGTATGTTTATCATATATTCTACACTTTCTTTAACCACACATTTGTTTTTCCTGTGGATATATTTCTCAGTATGAGATAAGATTTTTCAATGTGGAGATAGTCCAATTAGTGGATCTATTACATAATAACTAATGATGGTTCATGTTGGAGATAATGAATGGTGTAGTCTATTTTATGAAATACTTTAGGGAGGAGGAGCCAGGTTATACATATAATTAAATATACTTTGTGGTTACTATCATGTAATATTATATATCCCATTATGGATTTTAACTTTAGGATGTTTTTATTGGAATTAATTCCTTATTATAACATTATTTACTATATTTTTTTTTACGTTTTCTCAATAGTTTTATTATTTTATATCATATATTTATTTTTGATTCAGTTTTTTATAGTCAAACACCTCCAATAATCGTTATGATTTCATGGTACTGGTCATTAAGTATAGGTTAATTTGATGTGGAATTCATATGGGTCAATTACATTACTTCCGTCCTAGTTGGGGTCCTACAATGTAGGTTTGGGTTATATTAACAAAATTAAATATAAATTAGATTCCCTTTATATGATTAAATAACTTAGTAATTTTGAATTAAAGAATTGTGGTTTCTCGTTTAAGGGAATTATAATCATTAATGATGTTGATTATACAATTAGATATCTAAAAACATGAAGGTATACTTTATGTGGATTTTAAGAGTTCACTATATGTTACACCCCAAAACAAAATAGTGTCACTGAAAAGATAGAAAAATTTGAAGAGATACCCTAAATGATTTCTTTAGATAGTGATATATTATAAAAAATTTTATCATTGGTGATTGTGATATTGGTGAATATAAAATATCATTTTATACATCATATTAATTTATAATTTTTTATATTTTTCGTATATTTCTACAAAACCTAATTATTGTATATCCTTGGGGTTTATTCATTCAATTAAATATTCAATGATAATAGAGATACCAAGGGATGTTCAAACAAAGAGGGTATAAAATTGTTTTTTGTTTTTCCTCTAAATGGAGGATGTTATTAATGTATTTAACATGAAATAGAAGGTATAATATTTATTATTTTAATTTTTCATTTCATAAACAATGTTATATTTTTTGTGGATATTAATGAAAATTAATCATAATCAATGGAGATATAGAGAAATGATTTTATTAAATGACAGCAATTCTTTAAATGGTTACTATTTTAGTAAAAATCAAGATGGAAAGTTAGAAACCACCATTACCAATTGATGGAATGAATCAAATATTGTTGATTATTATTTATAATGTAAGTTAATGATAATAAAATTGTTTTTTATCATGTAAAGTATATCAAAAGAGAATAAATTTTAGGATAACAAGAAAAATATAATTACATACTGTTGATGAACTATAAAGTAAGGATAAATCTGTTAAGTATACGTATTTTAACAAAACATTTAATGAAAATTATTTCCACATTGAAAATAAAAATTATTGGGAGTTATTAATTGAGAAAATAAAAAATAATTTTATAGAAAAAATTGAATTCATAGTAACACAATAAATCAGAATAGGTAATACATGAGGATTAAATAAAGGATAAAATATAAATTTTATTCTATGATATAATTAATGAAATTATATAATAAACTTTAACTAATTTAAACTCACCGTTAAATAATTATTTTCATATCTATCATTACTAAAGGAAGATATTAAATATTCTAAATCATTGGATATTAAACCATGTACAATTATGAAATTGAAGTGGATGAGTAAATAAATGAAACCTTTTGTTTTTGGTTTATGAATATTAAAAAAGTGTTTATATGTTAATTAATGGAATATATGTGATTAAATAAGATTTAAGGGAACACTATATGAAATGTGACTCGTGATTAAATGCACATAATAATTGAAAATGAATAGTACCTAAAAACATATTCATCTGCAAATATAAAGTGCTTTAACTTATTTTTATCAACTACATTTAAAAAAATTATAATATATATATAATATATAATTGAGATGATTTTGAAACTAAAATGAATGAGTTTTTTGAGATACAAATGTTAAGAGAGATGGAGTATTTATAGGGTATCCTAATTTCTCATAATGAATATTAAAATTTCTACTGTTAATATTGGTATGACTAAAATTTTTTAAATAATTTTTATATAGTGGATAAAAAGGTTTTTATACTCCAATTATTGTATGAAAAAACATTATTTGATAGATTATGGTAAAAACATAGTTCCAAAACTCATGGGACGTTTCATACATTTTATAATTCGGAATTGAATATTATATAATTGGGGACATTATACAAAATGTTTCATCATGAAAAGAAATAATTTCATTTAATTTTAGTTGATAGAATTCAAAAATATAACTCTTCATATTTGAATAACTGATGTTATGTATATTTGGAAAAAATTCCACCCAACAACTTAAATTTAATTAAAAATTGGTAGGTATAATATTTTTTTACTTATTATTTCTTTTTTGAAAATTTGAAGTAAAAAATTAAAAATATTAATTGATTGATTTTATTATTAATTAATGTTTTTTTAATTATGATTTTCTATAACATTGAATTTACTATTTAATTTGTATGTGTATTTTTTTCAAAATAAATTTTTTAATTTCTTTATTTAAACATATGTTTTTATAATTCTATTTTTCATTTAATTTTTAATATATAGTTAATTAATTTTTTATTATAATTATTTTTAATTTTATTAAATAATTTAATATTCTGTTATAAGTAATTTTTACTTACCTATGTTAATTTTTAATATTTCATTGTTTTTAATTAAATATTATATTATATTATTTTTTTGTAGATTGTTTTTAATGTACATAAAATAAAAATATAATTATAATGATTTTATATTATTCATATTATTAATTAATTTATTGGATTTTTTATTAGTAGAGCATGATTTAATTTTTTTGAGATTGAATTGTTGGCATATATGATTACGGTAATTTGGTCAGCATAAATGAAATTCTCATCATCATCCACCGTTTAAATATTTTTCTCCCTACAATAAAAAATATTTGGTGGAATCCATGTAAATGAATTTAGAAAGTGATTTCATATATGGCATACTACGTAATTTATTATTTGTTTGGAAGTAAGTTATTTTTCATTTTTTTAAGAGTATGAGATTTGATGTTATCATTTTTAGTTAAAAATAACAGAAGAAAAAATCATCCTACCTAATTATTGAACCCATGATGATAATATCCTCTATGATAATGTTGAGTTAGTTGGAACCTTTATGGAAATAGTACAAACTGTCATTGCCAGGATATTGATGTTGATCCCTCCTCTGATTTCAAAATACATACCATTGAATCTATGTCCCACATGATTGTAGAGGGAAACAAGTATTAAGACCAAATAAATTTAGGATTTGGGTGTCTTATGCCTGATCATACCTATGAACTTCTTGGAGAGTATTTAATTTAATTTAATTTAATTTTAAAAAATATGGATCTAGGAGAACCATATCATGTTGTAATAAACAAATCTAGATCATCATTGAAGAAATGACTCTGTTGAGAATGGTTTTATCCCATATGCTTGAAGATATGAATTTCTAAGATTGAAGAAGTGGATGTTGATTGATTGATTTGGATGATCATAAAGAACACTTTTATATGGATTTTTATGTGGGTAATTCTTTGTAAATATGTTGTTTATTCTATGTTCCAAAGTTAAAATTGAGATATACTATACGGTTGATATCCCAAAGATTAAAATTTGATTTAGTCAAGGATTAAGTTTTTATTAGGAAGTTTTGAATAAGAGTAATTGCTGTCTATTTTCTCTATTTTTTCCAATATGTGGTCTTATATTGGAATATGTAGGAGCTATGTGTCATAATTTCATTGTAATTTTGAAATTTTAATTAAATTTAAATTTGGTCTACCTATATTCGAGATATTAATTAAGAAATGAAAATTTTAACAAGTAGTGATTACTGAAATAAGAGTTTATAAAATTATTTCAGTTATTTTTTGGTGGAAAATAAAATAAAATTATAAAACCAAAGGATATTAATTTAATGACCCAATAGAACATATGAAAAATATTAAAAGTCATCAAATGTGGATATGGGACCAAAACCAAAATATTTTTTATGAAGCTATTGTAACATCATAAGCCAATGTAGTTGGGGATCATCATGCTTCGCTGCTCTTTTGTGATGTCCTACCAATTTCTAGTAGCCAAAACTGCTGTATTCATAAGGTGATGTCATTATGAATTTTCATTTTCATTAAATTTTAAAATTCTATTTCATTAAAGAATCGTGAAATTTGAAAATTTGTTTACATCTTTTCTTTTTAATCATAAATAATTCTATTATATATTTTTCTTTCATCCCAAGTACTTCTCATTTATAATTATAATGTGATGGACATTGGATGCAGTTCATTAATTATCAATTATTTGTATATTTAAGAAAAATTACACTGTTTAAATTTTTTAATCATTGATCAATGAATTGTGAGATAGTGACTATTTTCGATGCCATTGATTTTGAAAATAATTAAAATTATTAATAGACTCGTTCAAAATGGAGTTCTACATCCAATGTCATGGTTGTGGACTCATTTTAAATAACTAAATGAGAGGAAATATTTAATATTTAAAACATTCAAGAAAATAATTGATGTTGTAAATATCATTTAAAAACAATAAAGAATGACTGATATGTTAGAATCAATAGATATATTGTTGTTTCCCTTTGTCTAATATATCTCACTACAATGTTATTTTTAGCCTCATTTAAACAGTTTCATTTATGATTTAATTTTTATAGTGTTTAATTAATGTTGTTTTTATTTTTTATAGTTTTAATTAATTATAATTGAATTTAAAATATAAATACTGAAATTATAAAATAACATTACAATATTACCCCTAGAGGTAATTCTCACTATCAGATAACCAACATCACTAATTTGAAGCACATTTTTGTTCTAAATATTTATAGTGGATTATAAATTAATAATAATCAGATAATTCAATTGGATACATTTCCAACAATGATACTAATGTGTTCAAAAAACATAATCTACTAAAAAAACACAAAATATTAAAAATCATAAAAAAATTTGTCAATAAAAAAACTATTTCTTTCTAGAATATTATAAATGTAATAAAGTGAAAACTCATACAATATTATGAATCAAATAGAAAAAAATAAACTAGTTTTAGTGATTTAAATTTGACAAAAAATTGAAACAATATAAAAAGAATCCCCTAAACAATTACTTTTAAAACAAATAGTTTTAAAAATATAGAAAACATTATCAATCATTGAACCATGATGTTTTCTATTTATCCTAATTTAGAAACAAAGAATAAATATCTATTCTACCAAAATATATCTCCTCATATTGAACTAATATATGTAGAATCCATTCAAATACCAAAAATCCACAGAATCATTAGAGTGGATCCCCAATAGAAACTACAAGGATGTCACATTCTATGTATCACCATGAAGCCCTAATGGGTCACCACAGGTCAAATTAATATGAATTATTTTATATTTTCTAGAGGGATTGACAAATGAGTTGGTTAAATACTCAAAATCCACCACAATAGAAAGCATTCATAACTTAATGAAAAACTTTTAATAATTTTTTTCCATTATCTAGGACTTACTCACTTAGGAAATATATATATGGAGTAATCAATCAAAAAAGTTATAATATCAATTGGTATTGGTAGTGTTTGGGGAATATTTTTTCTTCATACCATAATTGATAAATTCCTATCCACCTCCTTATCTAAAATTTTTATGTAGTTTTAGTCATGAGTAATTAAATTATGATTAATGCAACTACTTAAGGGGAGCTAGTTGAAAAATCTCGGATATATTATAGGAAACTAATTTTATGCAATGGAAAAAAATTCAAGAAATTATGGCACTAGGTTTCCAATCCTTTTAAATTCATCTATGGAGGTATCTAGATCTAATTGGGAAAATGGCCAAATTGAGAACCAATTGAGTGAACATAAAAGTATGATAAATCAAATGTTGACTAATTATGCTTCTAAAAAATCCCAATCTGGACATGTTTTTCATAATATAATTCACTATGACATATGTTCTACCACTAATAAGTTTTTTTATCAACTTCCTCAACTCCATGAAACATTTAAAAATAATAATGTGATCTTTCAGATGAAATCATTCCATAATAAATGGGAAAATCAGTTTCTAACCTAAATAATTAAATTTAGGCCATTTAAAACTAAATTATAATTTTACCAATATTGGAACAACTAATATAAAAATAGTTTTCTCCAATTATCAGCAGAACATGAATTTTCATCCCAAAAATTTTGAACAAAAGACTACTTATCACCAAATCATTTTGGAGGACAATCTCTCTGAAATTTCTAAAATTTTCAAAATCATGAAAAAGAAAAACTCAATAATAGAAATGGTTCACACATTTAATAAAATTTTTAATTGTTAAATGACAATCCATAACAACAAAAATTAATTCTGAAAAACATGTTTACTGAAATGGGTAAAATGGAGATTAAATTTAGTTTTTACAAAATCAAATAAATGTTAATTTTCTATCACAATATTATGTGAATCTAATTATAAGAAATAATGTGAATGTAATAGTTATGAGATGTGGAACAAAAATTCAAAATCTCAAATAATAAATTATGGAACAAGAACCTGAAAAAATGATGCAACTTTAGAAAATAATTTTTAATCAAATTAATATGTTACAAAACTATTTCATGAAATTAATTTACCACATATTACGGTTTCAGAACCACATTTGGAAATTGTTTTACCACCTACTAATATTTTTAAATCAACAACATAAAATTTCAAAAAAATAACTATACATTCAACGATCTCACTTGAAAAATAAAAGTAGAAGAGGGGAATTAAACATGGAAGGACCTTTAAAGATTTTATAATCATAATGAGATCCTACAGAGGGAAAAACAAAATACATGATGGCCATAGAATGTGTAGCGAACCACCACCATACCCTTTGGGAAAACCACTTGAAAAAACAATTTTGAAACCAAATTGAATAAATTAGTATATGAAGTGTATTGATAAGTCCAAATTAAAACCCCTTTCATTGATGTATTAAAATAGACCCCTCATTTGGAATAATTTATTAATGAAATGTGAAGTCAAAAAAGGTTGGTCAGTGGTATTTGAGAATGTAAATTTTAGAATAAACATTTGATTCCTGATTCAATACCCTTCCCCTAGTAAATTCAATGATTCAGGTACATTTTCTATAACATGTTTCATTGTCAATCATTAGTTTGATATTGTGATATTATATTTATAACCCTCTATAAATGTGATTCATTATTAGATTGTTACGTCAACTCCAGTTGGATAGCTTAATAATTCTAGAATTTTCATATAGTATACTAATAGGTTCTTAGTTATGCAAGTTGGAGTTATTGAAGACGTGTTGGTAAGGGAAATTTATTTAGTTTTCCATGCAGATTTATATTTGATGGATATGGAAGTTGGTAATTTTAGTTCACATGCACCAATAATTCTATGAATACTATTCATAAAAATACTATGGCAATAATATATGTTCATAGAGGTACATTATCTTTTGATTTTTGACATAACATGATAAATTTTAAAAACAAAATTAAATGATACACATGGTGGAAGATAATTCTTCACACTATGATTTCATTATTGACTAGTTTTCCTCAAAATAGTTTCTCGATTATATTCAATACATCCAGCTTCTAGATTCTTTGGAACAAGAAGATAGTTAGGAAAACTAAACATTAACTACTGATGAAGTTTATGAATACGAAAATACAAAAAATTTACTATAATTATGTCTCTAAAATTGAATATATCCTTTGGAAAATTGTACAATTTTTAGGAATTTATAAACATGTTAGGAATGATTGTTTTTCTATTAGTTATATTGAAACTAATGAAAATTATTTAGAATCTTTTGAAAAATGTACTAATGCTAAAAAATTTGATTTTATGGAAGAAATTGATTTATATTCTATTAAAAGTGACTTCAATTATTTCCAAATTTTCACTAGGAAGTTCCCAAAAATCAATTAAAATTAATTTCAAGATTATTTTGATGATGAAAATCATTATCTAGTTGAGAATACATGCACTGATAGTTTTTGTGTTTGTGATTATTCTACTATTGAAGATGTTTTCAATACTAAAATGTTCCAATGTGCACATAGATACTTATTTATCCTAAAAGGATATCCCATACACACATGAACTAAATAATTTACCTGAAAATTTGAAATTTTCCTATATAGAGGAAAAATAAAATGTCTATGTTATATTATAATGTTCTTTATCTAGTGAACATGGAAATCAACTCTTAGGGATCCTTAGGAAAAATATAAAGGCCACTAGTGGTTTTTCTATGATCATCCTTATATTATCCATTATTCATGAATTTATGGTATTATTAAAACCTGTTAGATAATATCAAAGGATATTTAATCCTATGATTCATTTAGTGTTCATAAAAAATGGTAATACATTTCTTATTAAGGTTATTATTTACCAAATATTTGGTAGTCGATTGAAAACATATGTTCAAATTGTTTCTTAAAAGGTTTTATTCGAAGTTGTTAAGAGTGAAATTGGGAATTTGAATTCTACTAAGTTACCCAAAAATTAGAGGGTATGTATCCATTAATGAAGGATGAACATTGTAACAATGAAGGACCACATCCCCTTACATTTTTATAGACATATCATTGATATATTAGATATTCAATCCCATTTTTTCATCCTAAATGATTTTTTGATATTTACATATTCATATAGCTCTAGAGGAAAATGATATAACATCTTTAACAAGTCGTTTTGGTATATATTATTATTATGGAATGTCATTCAAAATTTTTAATGCAACTTCCACCTTCTAAATATTTATGATTATCAATTTTTAGGAATATATTTATAAATAGAGGGATGTTTCAATGGATGACTTTATTGTGTATGGTCCATAGATTGAGTGATTTATAAGGATTTAATGAGCATTTTTTAGAGTCATCATTGAGAATAACCCTATTCAAAACATTTGGAAATTCCATTTTATAGTTGAGAATATAATTATTTATTGTATAAAGTGTCTATGAATGAAATTAAGGTGTATAAGTATAAGGTTCACATAATTTATTCATTGAATTTCATAATATTGTTACATATATTTTATCTTTTCTTGGAAATTATGGGTTTTATAGGAGAGTAATAATAAATTTCAATCATACTGCTCTTCCATTGACTATATTACTCCAAAAAGATATCACATTTGTACTTTATGAGATGTGTATTGTAATCGTTCAAGGAACTGAAACAAATGATAGCGTACCTGTCTATAGGTCAACAATATTATTTGATTTTTCATTTTTATGTGATGGTTTTCACATTAATATAAAAATTTGGTTATTTTGTGGAAAAAAGTATAATGGAAATGAAAATTCATTACATATACTTATTGGACTCTAGGTACTATTCAATAAAAATACTCCACATCTAAGAAGGAACTGCTATGCATTTTATTTTCCAATTGTAAGATTAAAGTATATATTTTGGGATCTAAGGATGTGATTGTAATAAAGGGTTCTACTATCTATTGTCTCATAAGGAATTCCGAATCAAAACTGAGGTTGGTCATATGGAGTTTGTGGCTTCAAAAATTTGATATAGTGATACATGATTGAAAAATAACTAAGAGCATTGTGGATGATAATTTGTTTAGAACCCCTTCATAGTTTTTTTAAGAAAAATATTTCTCAGATACTATTAGAGATATTTGTCCCAGGGGATGTTTTATTATACTAATATTGAAAATATTACATGTTATTTAAACATCATGAATTTCTTAGCTTCAGATATTCCTCCACACTAGTTTGTTGAGAAACTAGTTCATAGAAATATTTGTGAGTCAAAGAAATTTGTTTTTAGTTGTCCTAACCTATGGTATTTGGGAAGTTTCTTGATTGTAAATATATGTATTCTGAACTCTAAAATTCATTCAGTTCCAATATTTTCTATTGATTATGTTTTTGTGGATAGTTTGGGCCACAATCGACTACAATAAAGTGTTATATTCTAGACTAAAATGGACCACCATTTTCAAATTATCTCAGGATTTTTCTATGACTTGTAAATATTGTTAATTACAAGGAATCTTTTCTTGAGTACATGAGATACCACACCAATAATTTCTTGGTTATTTATTTAATATTGGGGGACTAGGTTTTATAGGTCCACTTCCTAATTCCATTAGACACTTATACTTATTTCTTGTTGATGATCATCTTTCTAAGTGGTTTGTATCTATTCTAACTAGAATAGATGATCCTAGGGTTGTTTCCCAGATATTGAAGATCAATATTTTCAATATATTTTACAATCAATGCATTATTTATACAAAATGGGGAACATAATTTTATAACAGGACTACTGAAACATTTACCAAAGTATATAATGTTACTAAAAAAATTATAAACCATATCACCCTAAAAATGAATTGAATTGGTGATGTTTCAAACCCTGAGATTATGAATATTCTTGAGAATAATATTAAACATAACAAAAAAAATTATAGAATATGTCCCGAGGTTTAAATTTTTGTGTATAAGACTACCTATAAGAAACCATTATGGATTTAGGCTTGTGAGATTGTTTTTAGATGTGAATGTCATTTGACTATGGTGGTATATTATACTATCTTTTGGGATGTTAAATC
Source organism: Viscum album (assembly GCA_963277665.1). Lineage (NCBI taxonomy): Eukaryota > Viridiplantae > Streptophyta > Magnoliopsida > Santalales > Viscaceae > Viscum > Viscum album. The sequence continues at coordinate 2,025,394,243 of OY728127.1, forward strand.
TTATAATCTGAATCTGTTAGATGATGGAAAATAGTGGAAACATTGTTTTTATGATTTTTTAGAGGTATGAAATAATTCATAGGAAATTGAATGTGGTTTTAAAGAGAAAACTAAATCTATATCTGATAATATGAATATACATAATGAGTTTCATATTGGAGACAATGTTCTTCTGTAAAATCCATGCTGGATATTTTCTCAGGTAAAATTTTTTCCAAATGGGATGGAAAATTTATTATAACATAGTTTTTCGCTTATGGAATTTTCTAGATCCAAGACCATGTAAAGGGAGTTAAATTAACATTCAAATGAAATTAGATGATTTTTTAGAGAATGAAATAAGGAACCTTCGAGAAAGTAGTTCCTTTTATTGAATGTTGACTAACATTAAATAAACATGTTTTTTATTCCATAAATTTTTTTATAATTTTAATAACTTATTGGTAGGTTACTAACATTTTTTATTGTTATAATTTTCTTTTTTTATTATAGTTTATCACTGTAGATAATAAACTGAGATTAAGGAAGAATTAATTTCATATTTTTCACCACAATAATTTAGATAGGGGTTCTATTCTATTTAAAATCATTAAAGATAAAATATATTTCAATTTAATTCATCAATATAATTTACCATATAGATAAACATGATTCATCACTTCAATTTCTAAACTTAGGATACTTTTTAATTAAGTTGATTTTTTTTAATTTAATGTCAATATATTTATATTTTTACAAATTACCAATATAATTATAGAGACTATAAAAATATACATAATGGGGGTCATTTTTCAAGATATTATAATAGATATATCTTCTAATTCGTGGAGTATTTAATTTTAAAATCATGCTCACTTTTTCAAGTTTTACAATCATTTTGATGCTTCTACTTTCATCATCAATTGTTAAGAAATGTTGAAATCTGAATGAATTAATGGATGATTAATTTTGTGCTAAAATATAATATATTATTCCATTAAATGGATTATTTTGGTGTGTTTATTAGTGGTAAATAATATTATTCCATGCTACCAATTTTTCATAAGATTTCATGGAAATGATATATTAGAGAAAATCCTTTTTAATTGAATATCTAATGTGTTAACCTGTAGTAACTCTTATTCATGTAGTACATTGGGGAATATTTTTTATTGAGTTAAATAAATTCATTAATATTTCTTGTAACCCGTGTGAACAAGTTTTTAATTTAATGAAATGTTAAATCCACATGGTCCTCAAAATTAATTTCCATGTATTTTCCTCTATACATTCAAAATTTAGGAAATTTTTGAGCATTAGTGTTGAAGAGAGGTAATTTCAACACTCTAATCCGTACCACAAGGTGAGCCCATCGAAAACCACTTAAATATTTCAAATTTGATTTTTTTTAATGTTATAATAATTTTTTTTAGTGATTTTATATTTTTCAAAATTTGAATTTTGCGTAACCACTTTATGTATGTTAATATTATTTTATCCCTTGGATACATTTTTATTAATTCATTTTTATTTCTCTCCTAAAAAGAGGTTGACATAACTAAAGAATTGTGGGAATTTTTTACAATTATATTATTATTTTGAATCATTTATATTGGATTCGTATTCATAACATATGAATTCCACTAAATTATGAAATGAAAATAAAAATATTGGATAGACTAATTCTATTTTCTATTATGATATTAGAGAAGTTATTTATACTCATTTTTTATATATTAAATATTCTCATCAAAATAGTGTGTCTAAATTATTTGAATGTGAATTTATGAGAGTCGGTTCTCCTTGAGGTAAATATAAGTTTGGCCTTACATTTTAATGTAAAATTTAATAGATTTAATAAAAATTTTAAAATTTTAGATAATTTTTTTAAAATAGGAATCAATTTTGAACATAAATTAATATTAATTTCTTGAGTGTAAACATTTAAACTTTTTGATAAAACCACGTGGGGATAAATCATTTTGAAATCCAATTTTTTATGGCAATGTAATATTTCAAATCTAGATTTTTTTTTTCAATCCACAAAATTGTATTTATTGTCTTCTTAAGGAAAATAAAAATCCTTTTTCTGAGGGATTTAATGGGATTGTATTTTGACACATTTTTCCCAATAAATATTTAATTTAATTATATCTTTTTGTTATAATTTTTTTTGACTAATTAATTTACTATTATGATTATTTGAGGATAAAAAACTAGTAATTAAATGATACTGTGATGAAATAATGAATCTAGTTGTTTTAATTTTAATCTTATTTAAAGATGAATTTATTATTTAAATTTATTTTTATTTTTTATAAACATATATTTTATTTTAATTATTAATCCTATATTACTTTAATTCAACAAATCTTTTCCATTTATTTCACATTTAGTTAATTAATCTTGGTTTAACATTATATTTAACTTCAATAAATAATTTAATAGTTAGCTATATTAAATTTTTTAATAATTTATTTTAATTTTTTTATTTCACTATTTTGTTATTTAATTAGTAAATTATTTTATTTTTTTTCAATATTTTGGTATGTTTAACATAAATTTAGAATTATGTTGATTTTAATTTATATTAATGATTAATTAATTGATTTGATTATTTTTATATATTTTTGGTACAAGACAAAATTTTATCTAAATCTGATGTTCATGAATATAAGATAACGATATATTGGTCAAAATTAAATAAATTCTCATCATAATTAACTATTTAAATATATTCCTTCTTATGTAATAAAAATTTTATGGGAATCAGTTTAAAATAATTATGAACTATATTCCCTTATTGTCCAACTAAATTCTTGTATATAAATATTTGAGTAAGATTGTTTTCAATTTTTTAATCATATTATATTTTCAGTTACCTTCATAAGATAAAATTTGAAGAAAAAAATTCATCCAATAATATTACCAAACCCAAAATAATTAAATTTTCAATGAGATGGTTAAATTGGTAGTTCATTTTGATAAAACATGATGAATGCATGTCACCTAGATGTTGAAGAAGAACCCTCTTCTAATGTTAGCATCCATACCAATAAATCCTTGGATGCTTAAGATCAAATGTAGAAACATAGATCGAGATAGAATATGTTGAGTCTACTGGTGTCTCGTCCCAATTTTTCACTATAAAAATTAAGAATAAGGATTTGTTTTTTAAAAGAAATTTGAGGATATGGAACCTCCATTTGATATTTGATGAATATGAATCTTGACCGTAATTGAAGAAAGTTCTCAACTGAGCTTGGGTTTATCCCTTGTGTTGGATGATAAACTTTTATGAGACATTTTATGTGGACATGATGCTTTGGATTCTTTGAACTTAATAAATACAAATTATTTGAATTTTCTTGTCCATGCCTATCGCATCTAAAGTTTATTATGTGTTCTGAAAATGAAAACTTGATATACAGTGAGGTTATTATCTATAGGATTATAATATTCTATATTTGAGTATGAATTTGTTTTTTGGAGGTTAAAAGATGATGATTTTCTATTTATTTTATCTCTTTTTTACTGGATGAAAATTTAGTTCATCATGTGTCAGTTCTACATGTTAGAATATTAGATTAATTTGAAACATTTATTTAAACATTCATTTGGTAGAATTAAATTTTTAAAATTCATTCAGAATGGGAATCTATAAATGTAGGGATATTTTACAAAATATTTTAGAAAATTCAGTTGGTGATTGTTTTTATATAAATAAAAATAAAAACCATGAACCAATTTTTTTTATTTTAATGAAACAAAATAACCGATGAGAAAATCCTTAGAAATATAAAGAGGATATGAGAGATAAACAAGAATATTTTCTATGATTCCATAACAACTCTGAGATCTAAGGAAGATGGACATTTTCATGTATCGTTGCTCAGTTATGTATGACTAATTTCTATTATTTGAATTTATTTTATTCACATGCTGCTGTCTTTTTGTGTTTTCAATTTTATTAAAATGTTCAATTTTTCTAATTAAAATAATATTAAATTTCAAAAATGAAATTACATTGGGATGTTTTAATCTCCATTAATTTTGTTAAATAATTTTATACAATTTGAGTATGTCTCATTACCAATTTGAATGTGATAAAATTAGGAGATATCTTGTTAATTTGATATGAGTTTGATGATAAAGATAATTTTTTTGTTGTTATAATTTTCAATCATTGGTCTAATTGGGTATTATAGAATTATTATTCACTAAAGGGTATTTATTAAACAAATTTGGGTCATCAAGGCCATGTAATGACCATTAATTTGCACTGGTCCTATGGCCCATGAAATAGGTTTCATGCCCACAACTACTGAATAAATAAGAAATTATGACTGATTTATCCCCTTGGGGGGCTAGGCCTTTCATTTATGGCTAGAATGAGTGGTGTGTGTGTGTTCTATGTAATTTTAACACCACCCACATAATATACATATTTAAAAAAATGAGTATTATATCAGGACCTTTTGGGTTAAATCCTACCGACATTAGTGATCCATATCTCATTAAAACTATGCAATGTACATTTGAAGAATGGTGAGTAATGATTATGTAAAGACCCATATTTACCATGAATTTATTTAATACATGGGAATTTTACGAGTCCGAAATTTCTTACGACGCTTGATTCCGAGTCCCGGTGTGTCCAGAATCAATTTCTGATGTTTTGTTCGGGTACGTTCAGTAAACGTACGAGCTTGATTTTATATCTTTTAAACTGGTGCTCAGAACTAAAATCTAAGGGCACCATTGAACTCGCAGCGTCGGTGATTGCTTAGTGAGACCTTCACCATAGTTTCATTTTAAAGAGAGTGGACGATAGTTTTTGCGGTTTTTAAATAAAAATTAAATAAAAATAAGACATAACTTATGTTTATTTTATGGTGGATAAAGCCTCCATGTGGAGGTTAGTGCTAGGGACACACGCATATAACCTCCCTTGGGAGGATTTTATTTAGTGGGTCCCACATGAGTTTCTTAACTCTTCTAACTCCCCATTAATTTTGGAACACCTCTAACCCCCCATTTATGTGGGTTAAACTCTCCACCTTCCCCCATTACTTTAATGTGCCAACTCTCTCACAATTAATTAATTAAACCCGTGTAATTAATTAATTATCTCCTTTTTGAATTCTTTTGAATTCATGAAAACTATTAAATAATAGACAAAGCTATTATTTCATTTGGTTGGCAATTCTTATGGCTGGTACTTGAGATATAACTTCATCCTCTCAAAAAAGAATGCGAAGAATACTCCTTCCACCGAAGAATGAAGAGCACCATCTTCTCCCTCTTCAAATGGAGAAAGTAGAGGAAACACTGCCATGCACGAAGAATGTCGACGATGTCATCTCGACTCATCTTCCCCGAATCCTTCCTCCTCGACTTCCTCGTCTTCTACCCAACATCAATGGAATGACATCCGATTCTTGTGACTTTGTCAACGAGCGACAGTCGAGGTAGGGGGTTTGAATTGTTTTGTACTCATTCTTTATCATACTAATTTCTAGTATTAGAACCGAATGACATCACCGTAACAAGGAGGGTTCAGACCACAGAAACATGGCCCAACCCTCCCCATTTTTTGTTCTTGTTCGTTGATGACGGAGGCAGTACACGTGGCGACTGGCAACGAGCCGGTCGCGAAGAAGTCTGCGGCGCAAGGCCGCCGGGTCGCCAGAAGGGCGTGACACCACCATACTGTGCAATGAAGAGAGATGTAGCTAGGTGGGATGTGGTGGTGCCGGAGGGGCTTGATACCATCGCACCGTGTCAGAAGGAAGGGCCGCAGCCAAGAAGGTCTGCGGCAGTCGGACGAGGAGCACGGTGTCGTCGCGCCGCGCAGACAGTAGAAGGAGGATGCGGCCAGGCCGGGCCGTGGAGCCGTCGCGCCGTGCTGTGGTGTAGAGCGGCATGCCGCTTGGGCTAGCCGTGAGGTGCGAGACCCCATTGGGTCCGGTGTGAGCAGGATCGGCGCCACCCTGCGCCGGTTCACCGTTCAGGTGCCAGTGGGGCACACAGTTCCCCATGGTCGCGGCTAAGGTGGACCCTCGCTGGGCCGCTGGGTCGCCAGGCTGACCAGGCTGCCTTCAGGCCGAGCCACCGGGCCAACCGTGCCACCGTTCCACCTTCAGGCGGGGCCGCCATAGGCCGGGCTGCCTTGGGCTGGGCCTCCACAGGCTGGGCCGGGCCACCCCTTCTGGTCGGGCCGCCCCCTCAGTTTGGGCCGCCCACTCGGGCCGGGCTGACCACTCAGGTCAGGCCACTTACTTAGACCGGGTCAGAACCTTTAACCAGGTCAGACCCCAGTTCGGACCAAGATGGGCCGGGTCGGTCTGACTGGGTCGGACCAGACTCAGACCCGCTATGGCATGATTACACCTTTTCACCTATATCATAGGCCATTTGTGTTCGATCAACGAACTGTCTATGGTGATAGAAATCTTAGAGAGAGACGTTTCCTTTTGCATACCCCACTTGATGTTTGGACATAATTGGGGTATGGTTAGGTTGTTTTGAACCTAAAATCCCACCAGGCCCCTAGAACTAAAATGCCAATAACTCACAGATTGGGCATCCGATTGACGCGCTGTCTATTACATTGAGACCCCTATGATGTGGAAGTCCTTTGAGATACCTCCACGTGGGACTTCATGACACTTGGAGTATCTAAAAGTTGCTCGTGGAGCGTATCCTCCCAGAGATGAGTAGAAAGAGTGCAGAGACCTAGTAGCTCAAAGACCTGATGACTGCTTAACCGATTCGACTCGGAGTGATTAGACTAGCCTAGTGGGGAGTGCCTAGTATTTGGTGGCAGGACCATGGCAGACGGAGCACCTGTTAGTTGGCAACAGACCCATAGTACTCTATAGGAGGAGTACCTCTGTAGGCTATTAGGGGGAGTGCCTGGTATTTGGAGGCAGACCCACAACGGACGAAGTGCCTGGTATTTGGAAGCAGACCTGCAGTACTCGACAAGAGGAGTACCTCAGGTGTCCAAGGTTTGTGAGAAGTGACTTAGTGTCACGACAGGCCCACTATACCTCATAGTGGAGGAGTTCTCCAACAGCCGTGGTTTTGATAATAAAAATCATGGTTTGAGCTGAGTCAATGGCCTTTGTGTATTTTCCTTATGATTGAGATGGGTTACTTGATAACTTAGGTAAATGTATGGGCATATACCTATGTAATGGTTATCCATTGATTTTATACATTGTGGTTTATCCTTGGTAGATTTTGTGAGACCTTTAGGGTCTCGGGGTCCCTAATGAGTATCGTTATACTCACCCCTGTATAGGCAATGCCCACACCTCGTTGTGTTGGATACAGACGACGGGCAATGTTGATGGAGGCTGAGAGTGCCAGAACTAGACAATACCAAGAGGATGACCTTACGATGTATTGTTACATGGTGGAGTTTGACAAATGTGGAGTTCTATAGAGACCATATGTACCTACCCTTCAGGTAGGAACCCCGGAGGACAATCCAGGAGCTGCTTTCACATTTCAGCTGCCTGTCCCTTTTCAGTTGTACTTCCTTTTAGTTGTATTTTTACTTTATAGATTGGCTTGTATTTTGGCCCCCCATCACTTTCAGAACACTTGTTATAAAACTTTTATTTAGTGTTTTAATCCGCTTGTTCTCTAGTTATGTGTGTTTGCAATTTATAAATGAAATGCCTTCCTAGTTTTAGGGAATTATTCCTTTGGTGCTAGTCTTTGGCCCCTGACCTATGGAATGTGGGTTTGGGGTAGTCACGATAGAGGCCCCGGGGGACGGGTCATCACAAATTGGTATCGGAGGATTCGGTTCTACCGTAGAACTTAGGACATTGATATATCTTTTCTTTGAAGCAATAATATTAAGGGTACCAAGTGTGGTTTTCAGTCCAGGGAGTCCAGTGTTGGTGTGGTGGTCAACACATCCATACACCAGGACCTTGAATACCGATCTCCGAATCAGTGCATGATAACACTGATTGTGTGAGTTTTTTGAAAAGTTTTCTTTAAGTTAGCTCAAACAAGGTCAGCTCACCAGGTATAGTCTTTTGACTGTGTTTCATCTGTTTCAATGAGGATTCCTCCCCATAGATGACCAGTTAGAGCCCTGAGAGTTTTACGTACTGAAATCCCACAGAGCGAAGAGGCCTCAGTATAGGTCCCTCTTCTAGTTGAGGAACCAACAGAGGCACCAGTGGTACTACTCCCCGTTGGTCCACCGATGCCACCAGCCCTAGCAGCAGACGATGCACGCCACATGAGTGCGTTGCACAATTTCCAGTGCCATAGGCCACCCAGTTTCAGGGGAGAGACAGACCCGCAGGTGGATGAGGATTGGCTGGAGGCTGTGGTGAGAGTTTTTAGGCTAGTAGGGACAGTATCCGACTACATGGTGATCCTTGCTGCCAGTCTCCTTTAGGCATAAGTAGGCATATGGTGGAGCCTGATGCTCCAGATGCATGATGAGGTGACACATCTATGGGCAGACTTCGAGGTCCTGTTCTAGGAAGAGTTTTTACCAGCCACCCTTCGAGAAGTGTAGGTACAGGAGCTACTTCATCTGCAGTAGGGTTGCATGAGTGTATCTCAATACTCATCAAGGTTCACTGACCTCTCACACTACTCCACTAATATGGTACAAGACCCATTCTTTAGGGCCCAAACCGTTGAGCAGGGACTCAGGTGAGAGATCAGAGCATCAGTTATCTCCCACAAAATCTTGACACAGATGTGGGTCTTGGAGTGATCCCTCAAAGTGGAGAGTTTCCTTGCTGAGCAGTCTCCAGTAGTGAGACCCACCACTAGTCGACATGCAGTAGAGTATTCTGCAGCTGTCAGTAGATAGATGATGTAGAGGTCCAAGAGTAACAGACCAACAGGTGGTCGACTGCAAGACTGTGGATCGGTTGTGTGGGGCACCCAGAGTGATGACAAAGCTAGACATGCAAGGAGCGGACAGTGCTACTCATGCGGCGGGCTTGTTCACATGACTTGTGACTATCCGACCCACCGTTCTGACGATTAGAAGTCAGTTGAAATACCTCCAAGGTAGAGTTAGATCTTTGATCGAGGTGGTTCATAAGGAGTAGGAAGATGTGGAAGAGGAGATGGTCGAGAAACTGGCAGCGGTCGATGATACGAGGTTCTACCGCCACCACCACCAGGAGGTCCACCCTGACCGCAGGGAGTGGGTGGATAGGGGAGATCATAGCTTCAGGCAGATAAGGCCTATGACCATGGTGCTCCAGAGATGATACGAGGTATTATCTATCTCTAATCCATCATAGATTCTGTTCTTATAGACACAGGTTCCATTCACTCTTTCATAGCCACTGCCCTCGTTCGGAGCTCCGAGATTCCGAAGGAGCCACTGGCTCGATCCTTACCTCTAGAGACTCCTATGGGAGAAGACTTGACGATTATGAACTACTTCCGACAGTGTGAGATTACACTAGTAGGTGAGATATTCGGCTGGGATCTCATCATAGCGGCATCAAGGCCTTACGACGTCATCTTGGGTACGAACTGGTTATCTATAGTCCATGCTCAGATCGACTATATTTGGCGCAAAGTGCGGTGTGTCCGCATAGATAGGACCAGGTTCACCTTCATCGGTGATAAGGGAACCTTTTTGTTGTAGGACAGACTTACTCGGAAGAGGGTGCAACCGATCACTCACCAGTTGGATTTCCCTACCCTCAGAGTAGTAGATATGGAGAGTCCAACTTATCATGTAGTGGTGGACCAGTAAGCAGATGTTTTCCCTAATGATGTTTTTGGACTACCTCCTCGCAGAGAGGTGTAATTATACATTGAAATATACCCTTGGATGGCACCAAAATCTACTCCAGCATACCGGATGACTCCCACTAAACTTCGTGAGATGAGGGTACAACTGGAGGATTTGCAGGGAAACAGATTTATTCGGCCTAGTTTTTCTCCATGGGAAGCCCCGATTCTATTCTCCAAGAAGTAAGACAGGAGCTTGAGGCTCTGTGTTGACTATTATATCCTGAACCAGGTGATCGTGAAGAACAAGTACCCACTTCAGAGGATTGACAACCTCTTTGATCAGCTCAAGGGAGCATGATGGTTCTTGAAGATAGACCTCAGATCATGCTATCACCAGCTTGAGTTCGAGACGAGAATGTGCAGAAGATGGAATTCAGGTGTCAGTATGGCCACTATGAGTTCTCGGTTATGCCCTTCAGCATAACCAACGCTCTAGAAGTGTTCATGTGTCTCATGAATAGGATCATCCAGCCTTACCTCGATTGCTTTGTCGTAGTCTTCATCAATGACATTCTGATCTACTCGACTACTAAGGAGGATAATGCCCACCATATTCGGGTAGAACTGGACACACTCCGAGAACACCAGATTTATGGTAAGCTCTCGAAGTTCTAGTTTTGGATTCGAGAGTTTCAATTCTTGGAACACGTCATCTCAGATGATGGAGTTTTAGTATATCCAGTGAAGATTGAGGCAGTGCTTGCTTGGGAGCCACCCAAGAGTGTGATAGAGGTTCGGAGTTACCTGGGTTTGGCTGGATACTATCAGAGATTCATTCAAATCTTCTCCAGAGTTGCAGCACCACTTTCAATATTGATGAAGAAGTGTAACCCCATTGTGTGGTTGGAGAGATGCCGGTAGAGCTTTTATAAGCTGTGGTAGAGGCTGACTAGCAAACCCATATTGAGGCTTCCAGAGGAAGGCATAGGGTACATAGTCTACTGCGATGCATTAGGGACTGTACTCGGGTGTGTCCTGATGCAGGAGCGAGGAGTGATCACATATGGTTCTCGGAAGCTGAGACAACACTAGTAGAAATTTGATACCCATGACCTTGAGTTAGTAGTAGTGGTCTTCACCTTGAAGATGTGGCGGCACAATCAAATGGGAAAAAGTTTTACCATGTACTCTGGTCACAAGAGTCTCAGGTATATCTTCTATCAGAAGCAACTGAACCTAAGACCGTAGCGTTGGCTTGAGATCCTCCAGGACAATAAATTTGAGATAGTCTATACTCCAGGGAAGGGGAACGTTGTTGCAGATTCTCTCAGCAGGAGATCAGACATTGAGCTTCTTGGAGAGGTGAAAGAGGTGCTAGCTACCTTGTAGATATCCATTGTGGATAGGGATGGAGCAATCTATCTTCAGTCTCTTGCAGTCACTCCCCCACTTCTTCAGCGAGTTAGGGAGGCATAGTATGGAGATGCTGACTATGAGACACGATGTGCTCAGATATCCAAAGGGTAGGCACCTGATGGGTTTTCTAGTGGTGGGGAGCATGTCATCCTATTTATAGGACGTACCCTAGTACTAGTTGCACTTCAGGAGGAAGTGTTGAGGGAGTTCCACACTACCCCTCTAGTGGTGCATCAAAGTGTGGTGAAGATGTACTAGGAGCTTCGACGACAGCATTGGTGGCCAGGTATGAAGAAGGCAGTAGAGGTGTTTGTCTCAATATGCCTCACTTGTCAGCATGTGAAGGCGGAGAACCAGGTACCCTCAGACTTGGTTCAGACATTAGAGGTCCCAGAGTGGAAGTGGTATGGGATGTCCATGGACTTCATGATTGGTCTTCCACATACATCCATGAGTCACAAATCGATATGGGTGATCATTGATCGACTCACCAAGTCGGCCCACTTTCCACTGATCAGAGAGCAGGGCTCAGTTAAGGGCTTGTGACGCCTCTCTGTGCAGGAGATAGTGCGTTTTAATGGAGTACCTTCTTTTATTGTCTTCAACCGTGACACATGGTTTACTTCCTGACAATGGAAGGGTTTGTAGGAAGCTCTCGAGACAGAGATTCTCCTGAGCACCGCCTTCCATCCTCAGACTGATGGTCAGACCGAGAGGACCATCCAGACCCTTGAGGACATGATTTGTACATGTGTCCTCGACTTCAGTTGCTGTTGGTATGATCACTTGCCTTTGGTGGAGTTTGCCTACAACAACAGCTATCACTCCACTATCGGTATGGTACCTTTTGAGGACTTGTATGGTTGACCTTATAGATCTCCACTGTGCTGGACAGACCTAGGGGAGTCAGCACTAGTGGGACAAGAGATGGTACAGGCTACCACGAAGAAGGTTTAGATCATCCAGGAGCGAATGAAGACTACACAGAGCAGACAGAAGTCGTATGCTGACAGGAGACGGAGACCTCTGGAGTTCAAGGATGGAAACCATGTCTTTCTACGGGTCTCAACTCAACGAGGTTTGTGGAGATTTGGCTGAGGTGTCAATCTATCTCTGAGGTTCATCAGAACTTTCTAGGTCCTTAGCAGAGTAGGCGTGGTGGCTTACTGTTTTTCACTTCAACATCAGTTTCACCTGGTGAATGATGTATTCCATGTATCTTAGCTGAGGAGATATGTGCACAACCCATTCCACATCATCAACCATAGAGAGTTGGACATCAATGATGGGGAAACATTCACAGAGGTTCCATTAGAGATTGAGGATTGACAGAAGTGGGTACTATGTTGACGGTCGATACCTCTGGTGCGCATTCGTTGGCAGCACGAGAACCTCCAGGAGAGCACATGGGAGCGGGAGGCTCAGATGGGTGCTCATTACCCCCATTTGTTCCCTTAGTTCGAGTTGTATATTACGGGGACCTAAAGCCCTGAGGTGGGGTGACTATAAAGACCCATATTTCCCATGGAATTTCTTTAAATAATTGGGAATCTTACGAGTTCGGAATTTCTGATGGTGCTTGATTTCAAGGCCCAGTGTGCATGGAGTCAATTTCTGAAGTTCTATCCGTGTACGTCTAGTAAACATATGAGTGGGATTTTATTTCTTTTGAACCGAAGCTTGGAACTGATATCTGAGGGCACCGTTGAACTCGCAGCATCAATGATTTCTTAGTGAGACCATCACTGCAGTTGCGTTTTGATGAGAGTGGAAGATAGTTTTTGTTGTTTTTAAATAAAAATTAAATAAAAATAAGACATAACTTATTTTTATTTTATGGTGGTTAAATACTCCAAGTGGAGGTTAGTGTTGGGGTCCACTCATACATAACCTACCTTGGGAGGATTTTATTTAGTGGGACCCACACGAGTTTCTTAACTCCTCTAACTCCCCATTAATTTTGGAAGACCACTAACCCCCCATTTATATGGGTTAAACTCTCCACCTCCCCCCATTACATTAACGTTCCAAATATCTCAAATTTAATTAATTAAACCCGTGCAATTAATTAATTACCTCTTTTTTGAATTCTTTTGAATTCAATCAAATGATTAAAAAATAGACAAAGATATTATTTCATTTGGTTGGAAATTCTTTTGGGTGGGACTTGGGAGAGAACTTCATCCTCTCAATGAATAACGTGAAGAATGCTCTTTCCACCAAAGAATGACGAGAACCGTCTTCTCCCTCTTTAACCAGAGGTTGTAGAGGAAACACTGTCGCCCACAAAGAATGCCAACAATGTCATCTGGACTCGTCTTCCCCAAATCCTTCCTCCTCGACTTCTTCGTCTTCTACCCGACGTCAATAGAATGACATCCGCTTCCCAAAATTTCATCAATGAGCGACAATAAAGGTAGGGGTTTGAATTGTTTTGTACTCGTTCATCGTTATACAAATATCTAGTATGAGAACCGAATGATATCACAGCAACGAGGAGGGTTCGGACCACACAAACACAGCCCGAACCTAACCTTTTGCTTGTTCATATTTGTTGACAACAGAGGCAGTACACGCGACGACTGGAAATGAGCCGACCGCAAAGAATCCTGCGACACAAGGCCATAGGGTCGCCACAAGGGTGAGGCACTGCCATGCCATGTAATGAACCGAGCCATGGCCAGGAAGGCTGCGGTGGTAGTGGAGGGGCGTGGAGCCATCTCTCCGCACTGCAAGGAAGGGTCGTGGTCAGGAAGGGCCGTGATGGTCAGATGAGGAGTGCAGCACCATCGGGCCACACAGAGACCAGCAGGAGGCTGTGATAGAGGGGTGCGGCGCCGTCGTGCCACACTCTGGTATGTAGTGGCTAGCCGCTCTGGCCATCCGGTCGGTGCGGGACCCCTTCTGGTCCCATGTGAGCGGGACTGGCGCCACCCGACACTGATTCGGTTCTACCTGAACGGCTAAGCCGTTCGGGTGCCAGGGGGTTCCCCCTGGCCACGGCAAAGGCGTATCCCTGTCGGGCCGCCAGGTAGCTAGGACAACTAGGCCGCCGGGCCAACCAGGCCACTGGCCCACCTTCAGGCTGGGCTGCCACGGGCCGGGCCGCCTCAGTCTGGGCTGCCCCTTCTGGCCGGGCTGCCCCCTCTGTCCGGGCCGCCCACTCAGGCCAGGCCGACCACTCGGGTCGGGCCGCTTCCTTAGACTAGGTCAGACCCGTGGACTGGTTCAGACCCTGGTTCGGACCAGGTTAAGCCTGGTTGGTCTAACTAGGTCGGACCGGACTCGGACCCGTAATGGACCGATTACACCTTTTCACCCATATTATAGGCCATGGGTGTCCGATCAACGAACCGTCTGCGGTGATGAAAAGATTAGAGCGAGACGTTTCCTCTGGAATATGCCACTTGAGGTTTGGACATAGTTGGGGTGTGGTCAGGTTGGTTTGAAAATAAAATCCAACCGGGCCCCTGGAACGGAAATGCCAATAACTCACAGATCGGGCGTCCGATTGACACGTCGTCTATTGCATTGAGACACCTATGACGTGGCGGTTCATTGAGATACTTCCACGTGAGACTTCATGACACTTGGAGTATCGACCAGTAGCTCATGGAGCGGATCCTCCTGGAGACGAGTAGATAGTGTACGGAGATCTAGTAGTGGACAAACCTGACGACTGCTTGACCGATTCGACTTGGAGTGATTCAACTAGCCCATTGGGGATCGACCGGTATTTGGCGGTAGACCATTGGCGGATGGAGCGCCTATTAGTTGGCAGCATACCCTCAGTTCTTGACCGGAGGATTACCTCTATAGGTTACTAGGGGTAGCGCCTGGTATTTGGTGGCACATGCACAACAGATGGAGCGTCTGGTATTCGACAGAAGACCCACGGTACTCGACAAGAGGAGTAAATTAGTAGTCCAATGATAGTGAGAAGAACCTCGGTGTTACGATAGACCCACTATACCCAACAGAGGAGGAGTTCTCCAGCAGCCATGGTTTCAATAATAAAAATCCTGGTTTGAGCTGAGTCAATGAGCTTTGTGTATTTTCCTCATGATTGAGATGGGTTACTTGATAACTTAGGTACATGTATGGGAATATACCTAAGTAATGGTTATCCGTTGATTTCATACTTTGTGGTTTATCCTTGTTGGATTTTGTGAGACCTTTAGGGTCTCGGGGTCCTTACTGAGTATCATTATACTCACCCCTGCACGGGCTATGCCTGCATCTCATTGTGTTGGATGCAGATGATGGACAAAGCTGATGGAGGCCGAGAGTGCTAAGACTGGACGGTACCTGGAGGAGGACGCATCGTTACGTGGTGGAGTCTGACCAACATGGAGTGATGTGGATACCATCTATACCTACCCATCATGTTGGAACCCTGGAGGATGATCCATGAGCTTCTTTCACCTTTCATCTGTTTGTCCCTTTTCAGTTGTACTTGCTTTCAGTTGTATTTGTACTTTATTTTTGGGCTTGTACTCTGGACCCCCATTACTTTTAGTACACATATTATACAGCTTTAACTTAGTGTTTGCTTCCTCTTCTTCTCTGGTTGTGTGTGTTTACGATTTATAAAGGTAATTCCTTCCCAGTTTTAGGGAATTACACCTTTGGTAGTAGTCACCAGCCCCTGGCCTATGGAAGGAAGGCTTAGGGTAGTCATGATATGGCCCCCAGGTGACGGGTCATGACATAGTATGTTGTTAGCATCGGTGATTTCGATGATCATTGTGATCATTGTCCAACTCCTTTGAAAAGGAAATACATATCCAAATTCATGGTTGTAGACTCATTATGATATATTTAATGGGATGGAATTTTCTATATTAATTTCATTTATTTAATGAATTATAGTTGTGAAATCCCATTAAAAATGATGAATAAATATTGTTATATTTGAATCATTAGTTATGCTGTTGTTTTCTCTTATTTATTTAATATCACTGATGCTTTATTTTCTGTATAATTTATAATTTTTCATTTATGATTTAATTTCGATAGTGTTACATGTATCATGTTTTTTTTCTAGTTCTATTTTCTTCGAAAACAATTTCAAATATAAAAGAAAAATATTTACGAAAATGTGACAAAATAACCCATATATGGTGGTCTCTCTAGAATACATCCTAGGTCAATGCTTTTCTGCAATTTTTAATTTTAAATGTTGGTATGAGGTTTAAAAATGATAGAACAAACTATCTTTCAATAACATATTTTGGTATGGGAATGTTATATCTTTTTAGATTTCCTAATGTCAATTGGTATAAAATAATTTTCTATATAAAGTCTATATTTACTATAATATTTATATTGGGAATTAGGTGTGTGGGTTGAAAAGAAAAAATACTAGTTCCATTTTAATTAATATAATTTAATAATTTTATATTGTTAGAACTCCTCCAATAACACAATTAATATGGAGGAAAATCAGGTTGAGAACTTATAGTGGATGTGAATGTATTGTTTTTGGTGGGAAGTGATAATTAAATTTTAATAAACATCTCGATAAATTATATAAATGATTATTGGGGAAAAACTTGATATAAAGTATAAATTCATAAATAAAATAGTTTTCATATGAATGTAAATGTTGGAGTCTATTTTCAAATATAATTTAAGGTGAATTTTTTGACTAGACCATTTATAAAGTATTAATTTTCAATTTTGTTATTGATAATAATGTTTAAACTCATTCAGCTAAATGTTATTACATTGTATACAATACTCCTCCTTTTTCATTGGATTTTATATTACAATGAGAGGGGAAATAAATTAAATGAAAAGTATATTCCTTTACTTTATTGGGAGAAAAACTTTCTATAGAATTATTCATAAGGGGAATGATATGAATTTAGATCATGTGATTGTTTGTTACAATGTGAAATATTATTAAATATTTGTAAAATATGAATGTAGTGTTTTTAGTGCATGAATATTAATAGTTTAGAGAATTTAATTTTATAATGGAAATGAATGATTATTTTTTAGAAGTCAATGAAGAATAATCCTATACATAAATATTATATTTTAATTCATTATTCTCTTTTCATACCCCAAATTTAAATTTGTGGGATTTTAATATCTGATTGATGATTCAATGTTATGGTAGATTAAATTATGTTCAATTAAGGAAAAAAATAAAATTAGTGACATGTTATAACCATGAATAGAGTGACAATATTTTCTGTTGTATGTTTCAAAATTAGATTACTGTTATACAAGGGGGGAATATGATATTTATATATATTGAAGTGAACAAAATTTATAACATTGATGTGTTATTCAAATATAAATATATTAATTAATAAATTTATCATGTAAATAATCTAGTAGATTTATATAACTCAGTTCATGTTAATTACTTTAGTATTTTTATAATTTATTGAATGGAATATAGATAAGTGATGGGTTTTTATATGAAATAGAGGAAATATAAATGTAATTGTTTATATTATTACTTTGTGTTCCTAATAGACATAGATATTTTGTGACTGATAATAATTCATGTCATAATGTTTATGAACTATTATGAAAAACCATGTTTTTTAATATTTAATTATTTTTAAATTAATAGTATGGGTTTATAAAATAGCATATGATGCAATTGTGGTATTTTTGAATACTAACTCATTTTTTTTGTTTAGTTAAAAATAAGTCTATATATTAATGTGGTATATTTTATGATATCATTGTCAAAAAATGTGGATAAATAACATATGAAACATAAGTATTGACTCATAATTGATATATTACATAAAATATCATATAAATATTACTCAAATAACAAAACATAATACTTATATGATGATATATATGAAAATCAATATCTATGTTTATGTACATACTGCGTAATGAAAGAATAGTAAAATATGGTGTTGTTGATAAACAATTTGAGATGTTAAATTCCTATTAAAAACATGTGTATTAAATATGATGAATAATTATTTATTTTAATAGTTAATTTATAATTTTAGAATTATATTACAAGTGTTTTATCCAACATCTTTTAGAATTTTTAAATAAGGTAATGAAATTCAAATTAAATATTAAATATTTTTTGTATATACGGATGAGAGAAAATATAAATTACTATACATTATATGTGAATATATTTTTTGGGTAATAAATTATAATTACATTAACAATATATTTTTTATTTTATTTAACAGTATAATTTTAAAAATCTCTTACACATCATTGGTATAATCCTTTTGATAGAAATGGAAAGGTTAATGTAAATGTTTTAAAACCATTTTTTGTGATATGAAATTTATGAGGAAGATAATGAATAATTATTAATGAATTTTTTGAATGATTAGTAGTCATTCATGTTTTTATATTTGAATTCCATTGCTCTCTGTTTGTTTTGAAAATTTAAATTACAAAATTATTCTAAAAAATTCATTAAAGAATATGTAATCTATGAAAATAATTTGAAATCGATTATATAATATATAAATTTTATAAAGATACAATTATAATATTTATTGGTTTTCAATTTCAATAATTCTCCCTTTAGGATATATTTTTCAATTTAACATGACATTTTTATAGTTAATTATGGATTATTTTTTAAATTTTCATCGAATTTTTTCCTATTAATATGGACCACTAATACAATTTTCAAAAAAAATCATGATTTTAGTTTAATATAGTTATTCTTAAAAAATATTTATATATATTTTCATTTCCACATTCATAAGGGTTTATCCTATAAAAAAATTATTTCACTAATGGATTTTCACCCTTTCTAGAGGTGGTGGTTCACAGAGAATGATATCATTTTTTGTGTTTATCTTATTTTATAATATTATTGACTCAAAATTGTAAAAAAAATTAAAACACGACTTATTATTAATTAATTAATCTTTATACATCGGGTTTTATTTTTTTCATTAATTTAGGAATAATTCTCTAATACCTTTCACTAAACACCCTTTAAAAGTAGTTAAATACTCAAAATTTATATTTTCCCAAAACTATTAATTTTTTGATATATCCGCTCAATATTATTTTTAAATTAAACATAAAAACCTATATATTTCATACATAAATATTAAATTATTTTATATTAATATTCAATACATTACAATATAATCTATTCCATAATGATAATGTTTAGTTTCATTAATGACTATATATGAAATCATAATTTTAGGAACATTCTACATCATCAATAAAAATGTTATTCTCACATTGTACCATCCATTTAATGTCTATATTAAATTAATTAATCATAACATGGGGGAAGGAATAATGAGAAATATTGATATAAGATACTTAGTAAATGTAAATATGGGAGATATCAGTCGATGATCATATGAAAAAATAATATAAGATTTGTGGTATCCAACCATGACCATAATATACAACATTAATACCCTATATATCATATATTATAAATAATATTCCTGACATAATACAATATCATTTAAAATGAAATGATTGAGAAGATTGAGAATCCAACATAAAGGAAACATGGAGAATATTTTTTTTCATGAATGTGTGTAAAAATCATAAGTTTATAAAAAATTTATTATGTCTAGGATAACTACCAATTACAAAAAATCATAGTGGATAGAGAATCAATACATTTTCTATATATTAATAAAATTGGATTCATATTTTGTTTTGAATTTCTGATCATGTACAACAGTATGATTCCTATAGTGGATCGAGCACATCAACTAGATTCCCATAAATATCTAATGAGATATTAAGTTATTCCCAATGAGTTAGAGGGATATAAGATTCTGGTTCTACCCTAATAAAAATGAAAAACTAAAATTTGTGTGGTAGAAGATAACAAAAAATTTATCAAAATATAATATCTCAAACTGTGAAATCTAATATTGGTTCCATAAACATTTCATCATATTATAATAGCCTAACCCATGGAATAATAACGGGTTTCATAAACATATAATAATAATAATAATAATACATCTTGATATTGAATACTAATGGTACCAAGGAATTATATAACTATTGAATAATATGTAACATAAATTTATGTAATCAGAAAGGAAAATTAAATTAAAATATCACAAGAATATTTATTAAGGAAAATACCATTTCCAATTTGAAATAATTTTTTGAAAATAAAAAAACATTCTATGTTACATGGATAAAATATTAATTTAAAATTTTATTTTAAATTTGCGAATTAAACTTCCAAATTAATTTTTATTATTGTCAGAATTTACATTCATATGTTGTACATAAAGAGTATTTCCTTTTTAAATATTCATTAAAAACAAAAGTACGAATTTTGGAGAACAAAAATATTATTCCATTTATATTGTTTTGTAAAAATCTAAAAAGGATAAAAATAATTCAAAAATTCATAGGATACTAATAAAAACATACTTCCAAATTTATTAATTAAATCATCGATATGAAATTAAATCATTCCCAATGAATAGTAAAGTATAGTTGGTTTTCCATGAAAACAATAATTTAGTATCCAAAGTACAAAAAATGAAGACCATAAATAGAAAAAAATGATTTATCCAAAGATAAAGATTGTATAAAAATAATTAATGGAGTGTATCAGATAAATATCCAATATTATTGAAGTTGGAAATTCATGAATAATCTATAATCATTAAAATTAGAATGAAACATAAATCCTCTACCTATAGAATCACCATAATCCTTCTTTCCTCATGTTTAATAAATTTTCTTTTAATAAAAAATACTCTAGATTTATATACTTATTTATCATACTATATATTATTTATAGGTAAAAAGTTATCTCTATTTTATTATTAATATGTTATTGAAATAAATATTTCATGTGATAACTTCTTTCAATTAAAATAATTTTTTTGTTTGGATGTCCCAATGAATAAAATTTTATTATGGTTCCATCATCATGATATTTTTATTCATTAAATTAATATCATATATATTTATGTCATATATATAGATTCATCCAAAAAGTGATTAATATTTAAAAATGAATTACACGGTAATGGAGATTGTAGGATGGACACACTCATGAATTTTGTTTCCATTTTTTAATGGATGATAAGAAGTAATTTAAAAAAGATTACAAAAAATATATCATATATATTATTTAAATGTATTCTTTTTTACATTAAAGTATACCATACATAAAAAACTAGTCACAACACTTTTAGGGGGTGGTGGTCCACACATATGCAAGAGAAATTTTTTCAATTTCAATCATATAGAAAAAAGGTGGACATTTATTATTCCAAAATCATAATAATAAATAAGTATAATGAATATATTTAATTCAATATATTATATTGTGTTTTATATATTTATGAGGTATAATTAAAAATAATTGAAATTGCTCAGTCATGAGTTATACCTCTTTGTTGAGAAACAATATTATTTAAAAAACATAAACCCTCAAATGATAGCTTTTTTTGAAATAATTGAAGCTCTAGTATGTGATGAAGGAAGCTACTTTAGTATTAAATAAGATTTTTATATTCTATAAGGATAAAACATTATAAATAATGAAAGGCAAAAGTTTCCTTACTATAATTTAGGAGAGGGGGAGTCATAGAATTTTATAAAGCCTAAATTTATTATAAAATTATTTTCATAGAAAATTGTCACAAATATTGTATAATTAATATTTAAGATTATTAAATCTCTAATTACTCACATATAATAAAATTAGAGAAATATTTGGTAATGGTTTTTTATATATCTATTTGTTTCAACCTCCTCAAAACCCTTTTCATGGATACCATAAAATAAATTATTTATAATCAATAAGGGTTATGAATATTTAAATAAATGGGGGTTGAGTCATAAATATACCTTAGATGATATTTAAACCCTTTTCAAATTAAATTTTCTATTTATATTATGTTAATTAAAACGTATAATAAAATAATATTTTAAATCATTTACATTTAATTTCATTTCTATAATTATTTATTTTAATTTTCATTCAGAAGAACCTCACAATAAAGTAATTTGATGAAAAAAATTTGAAAAACCTTTATGATATTATATTAATCCCAAATCATGTTCGCACACTACAAATCTCCCATATATAATTACATGTTAGGTTTATAAATTAATTTACTTGATTTTTCTACCGCCTCACAAAGTATTATATCACGGTTGTGTAAGAATTGAAGATAATTTTTTCATTTATAATAATTTAAAATGAATTTCCAGAACATATAAAATCTTATTAATTTTCCAAGTATAATTTATAACTGAACATAAGTTATTTATAACCGAATAAAAATTATTTGTATCTATTAATAGAAATTAATTGATATTTTATACATTGTGTTTTACATAAATATAATGCATTAAAAAATCTATACTTTTTTTTGAAAAAGGGCATATGATTGATGTCTGGTTCAATTTGGGTAAAGTATAGTAATAAAATGAAATAATAAAATTTCTTTTAAAAATTATTTGGTCTAATAAAATTAGTTTTAAACCTAATTTTCCCATTTTTTCTTTATTATCGGAAAAAATTATATTCATTATTATCCATATTGACCTAAAATAAAAGGGGCCTATTTATGAAATTTTAAACAATGGATTTAAATTATTAAATCTATTTTCTAAAACTACATTTATTGAAGTAGTATAAATTTATTTAAAATACACCCACAAAACGCAATGAAATACAATTTTATAGATTAATTCAAGTTAGGAATAAAAATTGATTTTATATCATATTCAATAATAAAAATGAAGGTAATGGACTCTATTTTTTTATGAATGATATAATGATATAATAATAATTTGAAAAAAATGATGTTAATAAGAACTTTTCCAAATCATGAAAGAACTGATTTTACATTAAAGAAATTTATTTTTAACCATTCTTTAGAAAAAAATGATTTTAAAAAAATACAAAACATTAACTCTAAGATATTATTGATAAGATGTATTAATAAATATTATTATTTTTTAAAACATGAATTTATAAATTTTCCTGAAATTATTTTTAATATTCACTAACGACAAATATATATTCTATTAATGATGAAAATTTAATTTTGATTTGAAAATGAATTCATGAAAAATTAAAGGCTAATTTAATGTTATATAATCAAAAATTAAAATCTAGAATGACCTTTATATTAATTTCTCTATTTGGAGAATTCGATTCAGAATCACCAACAAATATTGAAATCAATAAAACAATACCCAACCATATCCTCTATGGTTTGAATTGTTTTGTTAGTTTTCCCTTCCACCTTGGGATGATCTGAAACACATGAAGAGAGTAATGAATCTACTAATTTTTTAAACCATTTCTAGAACATTAATGTAATTCCTAGATCATAGTTAGATAAAATATAATTTGATACTCCCTGAAATACTTCCAATTCATAATATATATTCTAAATATATGGTTAATAGATAAATCTATCATCATGGAAATTATGAGTTCTGACTTTAAAATGAGATCAAATAAAACCCAATATAATTTTGACCTTTATAAGTTTTGGGATGTTCTATGATGAAATAATTGGTAAATGATTCCATTTTTTTGTCAAGGTAAGGGTAATGGTTAGAACATACTGTGGTATTACATTCTCTCTTGAATAAATTTCTAAACAAAATAGCATTAAAAGACAAAATTAGTATATATCTCCTTTCATGTTATCATAAAAGAAATTCATTATTAAATATATATGTTTCTCAATTATTTTTGAATTAATATTGGACATGGAACTTTGAGATTCTTCAAAATGTTCCTTTTTTATGTATGGTATTGAAGGGACACATACATGGTCCGTTAAACTAATCATTCTATCATAATAATGGTTGAATATAGGAACATTTCTCACTATATTTTACATCTATACCTCTCCCATAATAACCTCATTATTAATAATATTGATATATGGATAAAAATTCATAAGATAAAGATATTATCGACTTAACTTAAATTTTTTATAGATTATGAAACCATCTTCTAAATTTATAGATCCTTTGGTTTAACCATGGTTATCCACAATCATTACCAAAACTGTGGAATTTTTTACGATATATAGACATGTCCCTTGTGTTTTTACTAATGTTCCTAAATCATAATATTCAAATATTAATAATACCCTACAATAATACCAATACTATATTCCAATACATTTCATTCATATATATTATTTAATTATATATATATTTTTAACAAATAACATTATGATCAATGAGAGAACCATAAAAGTATATTATCCATGGAATCATGATAGATAAATATCCTATTTAGGTACATTCTTCATCATCACACATAATATTCTTCGCACATTGTGATCTTTTTGAAACATCCAAATTAAATCCATTCATTATAACATGGGTATATAAAACATATGAAATTGAGAGCTCTAACACTCAGTAAGGGTAATATTGGTTGATAAGTAGTGATGAACATTGGATATCATCGGGTAAGAATACGGGTATGTGATCCTCACCATAATAATAACAGTTCTTAACCAAACTATTATATATCATAAAAATGATTGTTAGATTAAAATTTTAAAATAAAAAACAACATGAATCATATGATTGATAAGTAATTATAAATAAACCATGACCCATAAGTTCATTCCATGGAATACTTGCTCAATTATACATCTGAAAAAATTAAGAAAATAACAACTAAGACTAGAAAAACATAGTTTCTTAGTCTTTGAAAAAAGTTCCCAATGTCATAATGGATATATCATCCCAACAAGTCTCATATTTTGGATTTATAACATTGAATATTTTCCCATAGTTGATCAAGAACATTGACTACTTTTCTATATCTATCTCATGCGATAATTGGATTCCGGAGTGGAATTGGATGGCTATAAAATTATCAGGTCATCTATCATATAACTAAAATATATATGTGTGTGAAAAAAATCCTTAAACATTATTCATATAGTTATATCCTAATGCGTGGAATGTAATATGTGTTTCAAAAATATTTTACCATTTTTTTATAGTATAACATATGTAAAATAAATTATTTTCATAAAAATCCCATCAACATAATCCAGAAATATCTGGATAAATAATTATGATGCAACAATTTGACAATATAACTAACAAATAATAAATAATATCAAATTATGTTCTCATAAAATAAATCATTCTTTTTTATGATATCAGTAATATTTGTGGAATGAAATACACATTTTATTTTGAAATTACATAATGAATATAAAAAAATTGATTTTTTTGAATTATTGTTTAGTTTAAATAATCATATACATGTCTTATGAGTGATTAAAATCATTGACTGGTCAAGAATTTAGGAAATTATATTCAATAGTTTTGGTAGAAACAAATATTCCTTTGAATTTTTTTGAAAAAATTTTATAATATCTTATTCTGAATATGAATGATGATTTATTTTTAAACAATTTTAGAAAAAGTAAATAATTTTAATAATGAATTATAAATATCATATGATAGTGTGAAGAATATTTATAAAAAATTTAACATATGATTAGATAGGGAAGTGATTTATTACTTTGGAAAAAGAAAACATAGTTAGTTTTCCTTAAAATCATTCTTTTAGTATCATAAGTACATGTTGTGGGAAAAAAGGAAACAATTTACTCTATAGAAATAACAACAGAGTATTGAAAATGAAATATATTTATCATATAAGAATCATATATATTATACCCTAAACATAATCATTACATAATCTTGAGTTTTGTCTAGAATTTATAATGTAGATCTTTTCAATTTTAGGGTTTTAGAGAATTAGGCCATAACTACTAATTTTTAGCTAAAAAATTACAATGTAGATACTTCTAATCTATGCAAATTTTTTTTCACAAGAATTAAAATACAAATAAAAAAATAATTATTTTCTTGATTTAAATCTTCTTGAATTCTTCAATTCCTTTACCCATCATTATACCTAATGAAATGTTTTTCAATGACCTGGGATGTGAATAAGAAGCACAATAAGGGTTAAAAAATAATGAAAAAATCGTAGTCCATATATACATATATGTCAATGAAACCATAGTTTTCACTCTTATAAAATATGCTATTTAACATTCCTCATGAATTAATAAGATTTATGAATAACACACTGAATCCATAAATCATAAAGGTAACATTGGGAATATATAACATACTTACATTGTTACTTTCACAGCTACATAGGGAGTTATGTTTGGAATACACATCACATTTTATTCCATAAATATCTTCGGAAAAACATTAAGGTTTATATTAGTCAAGTTACCCTATATATTGGAGATCTATCTCATATTCACCTGCCCTTAGTTTATCACAAAACCACCCATATACGTAAACAATGCCCAAGAACAATAACATAATCATAACACATAAAACAAGTATAATGGAGAGATAAAATTTCCGTATTGAAATAACAATATATAATTTAATATTATTGATATAATCAATGCTTTCTCAAAACCTTTTTCAATAACAAAATACATAAAAATTGTTTATGGTATTTATTTTTCCTTTTAAAAACATTATTTCTTGTTAAGGAACCCAAATATCAAATAATAATCATAGTAGTGGAATGGTCATTGTCACTGTATACGTTAAAAAGAAACATTATTTTGGAAATGTAGTAATATTTATTGGAGAAAAAAAGATTCAATTTTAATGAAATTAAATTTTAAAGGGATTTATAGACCGCATAAAATATAGTCAGGTATAAATCAAAACATGCCTCATTGAAAGAAGATTGAGACAAAGTCCCTTACCTTGAGTCTGAATCATCCCATATGTTTCTTATTCTACCTTAATAATAAAAATAAGTTAATTTATATTTTCTTCAGAACTATTATCATTTTTATTATTCCCTTTATATCACTTATTACCACGTTATAAAAATTACATTTTTTTTTAATATCAATCATTTTTTTTGAAATTCAGTACTTATATAAAAAATGAACTTGTTAAAATTAAAAATTGTAAATGTGGTCAAAATTAAATTATCTAAATAATGATACTAATTATTTAAATATCAAATATATAAAGTATATATATACATATTTATAATAGTACATAACATTTATAGATAAAAATGCATCGTTCCTGGAGATGGTAATTTGTACATACGCCTGAACCCTACTTTGATTTTTTTTATATTTAAACAAATGAAAACTAAATTATACATATGTATATTATAATTCCCATATAATATAATATTTTATATATGTTACATATTTTCATTAATTCCATCCTTTAAACGTTCCATGTATGGCATGAATGAGTCATGTCACTTTGAGGGGGCAGTAGTATGCACTTCCTCAAAAGAAACTATCATAT
This sequence comes from Viscum album, assembly GCA_963277665.1. Classification (NCBI taxonomy): domain Eukaryota; kingdom Viridiplantae; phylum Streptophyta; class Magnoliopsida; order Santalales; family Viscaceae; genus Viscum; species Viscum album. Next base: position 2,025,421,672 of record OY728127.1, read on the forward strand.
TTAAACATTATGGAATGAATTACAGTGTACATTAAATAAAATAATAGAAGAATAGATAATATATAAATATCATATATATAATATATAAATATAGATCCTTCATAGTGTCCACCTTGAGAGGTCGTAGGGGAAAATTGAACAATCATCGTTTCGTGAGGCAGTAGTTCACCATCAACAAAAATAGTATGTTCATATCTATTAGATGGAGATGTGTGTCTTTTTAGCTTGAATAATTTCATAAAAACATCCTAGAATATTAAATATACTTTTTTGTTATGTAATAAAATAATAAGAATATAATATGGAGTGGAGAAGTAAAATAATGGAAAGGAACATTAGAGATGAGGCTACCTCTTCAAATTTGTAATTCGTTTTGATTTGAGCAAAATGGATTTATTGAATTTAATTCTTTATATAGTAAGGATTCTTATATTAATAGAGGGATGTTGATAGATTATTTTAAAAGAGGTTAGAGAATCCAATGGGATTGAGAGGTGTGATGAAATGGGTAGGGGTGATGCGCTTTTATAAGAGGGAGAACAGACACTTCAGGAATGTTTTGAAGTATTATTTAATTATAAAATGGACTTTAGTTAAAAATTTCTCCAATGTAATTTCTCTAAAAGATAATATTTTTTTTGGTTTAACACTTATTGGCCAATAGGTTTGAGAAAAGTCTTGGTCACAAATTTAATTTGATCTTTTTTCTTTAACACAGAGTTTACTAATTTAACTCTAACCATGTCTTCTTGTATATTCATACTATATGGTTAATATAGTCACTATAAAATGATTATCTAACCTAAATTGGTTCATAAATGAAATTTTCCACTTTTTCTATGTCATTTGACCAAATCCTATATTTTTAGGACTATTATATAATTTAATAAAATAGTATTTTTTTTATAAAAACTCATTTATACCAATTTTATTATATTCATATCAGGACATCTTAGAAATCCTGAAAAACATTATTATTTTGTAAAAAAATCATTAATTCAGATATGAAAATTGATAATCACACATAAAATTCATGTTTGGGATAAAAATATTAAAATAAATTTATTTTAATGTTTATAATAACATTTATTTAAATCATTAATTAATAAGGTAATCACTACACCATCATTGCGCCGTTAATATAATTATTTATTTGATTTCAAAAAATTGTAAATAAAATACAATGATTTATGAAATTATATCTTCTTTCTGATTACTACTTATTTTTTAATATATCAATCATATAACTACATATAAAAACTGTTTTAGTAAAATTGACATGTTTAATGTTATATTTTTCGTTACTTTACATTAATTCTTATAAAATGTCATTTTCACATCAATGTGGCTCCATGGGGTCCAAAAATCTAACAAATTATGCCCATGTTCAGACATATATTATCATATAGGATTAGGATTTTTTTGGGTAGTTTAATATTATTATAATAATATTTTTCTAAACATTATTTCCCAGATTTACTCTTTAACCACAGTAAATAAAATAATTACCAAAGTTGCTATTTATAATGTATAAAAATAAAAATTCCCTATTTTTACAATTTTAACCTATTGATTCAAAATATGAAATCTATTTTTTGAAATTCAAAAAATAGAAGTTTCATAAATTAATATAAAATTAATTCTCATGGTCAAAACCATATAATGTATTTTTAAGAAGAAAAAAACTACCAAAATATTGAAATGCGTTTATATTCCATTTCAAAGTGAAATTACTTCCAATGACCAAATTTTGATTAAATGAAAAATATATAATCTAACTACACTTAAAAAACAATTAAAATTACAATATAACTATTTAAATAGATTATATGAAAATGAATTTTTAACATAAAATGCTTTATTTTTCAAAATTCATTAAAAACTAAAGTTATCAGAAAATTTATAGAAATTTATCCTATGTAAATTTTGATGTCTTGATTCTATATAAGTAAATTATATTTTCAAATAGAACATATAAAAGTGAAAAATATATATTTAAAATATTCACCCTCAAAAGACGATAAAACGACCTTTCAAAATATTACAGTATTTAGTTCTTAAAATCATATTTGTTCTTATTTTGAGCCTCTAAAATTTATCACATAAATGTAAAAACATTTAACAATCACATATAATCACATTTTAGTTATTTAGTTTCATTCCAACCTATACAATAGCACAACTCTAACTACCACTGAAAATACTTATATTATTATATTAATTTTCATTATAACACAAAGATTTTTGAAATGTAAGATTTAAAAGAAATCCATTGGTGGATGTTGAGTATGCTATTAAAAAATGAATACCTTTTAATGTAAAATTATAATCATATTCATAAATATACATAGACATTAAAAATTATTATTCTATAAATATATGGGTTGTTACAACATTCCCCCGTTTACGAATTGTGTCCCCTCTATTTTATTCATATATAAAATAAGTGGAGGTATTTATCCCTCATTGAATTTTCATGTTTCCATGTTTCCTCTTCAACCATATGGTTTTTCCACATAATTTTTACCTGATGAGTTACCTTATTGTGCAACACATTTTCTCTGTAATCAATAATCTGGACTGGTTTTTCCTCGTATGAAATATTCTCTTCCAACTGAACTACATCTGGTCTGAAAATATGAGAAGGATCCAGTATATAGTTTCTCAAAATTGAAAGATGAAAAACATTGTGAACATTGGACAAAATTGGATGTAATTCCATACTATAGACAATAGATCCAACTATCCCTATAATTTTCTACAGTCCATTTGCCTAAAAATCATCTTTCCCTTCTTACCAAAACACATCAAACTTTTACATAGAGAAAATTTGATAATGTCAGGATCACTTACCTCGAAAGATATATCCTTACTCTGGTTTTCTACATATGTTTTTTTGCAATATTTGATTTTTTCTCATGAGCTTCTGAATCGACTGATATTATCCTGCAATCTCTTCTTCCAATTCTGGTCCCATTAACTTCCTTTCACCTACTTTATTCCCAAAGCTGGTGTTTGACAATATATTCCATATAATTCCACAAATGGTGCCATCTGTATATTGGAATGAAAACTACTATTTTGAGAAAACTCAACCGATAAAAAATGCTGGTACCAACTATCCTAGTAATCCATTGAATAAGCAGATAGAATATCATCCAAAGTCAAAAATTTTCATCTTGACTATCCTTCTGATTGAGTTGGAAAAGATGTACTAAAATTTAATTTAGTTCCCAATGACTTTTGATGTCTCTTAAAAAGGTAAGAAGTGATCCTAGGATCATGATCTGATACAATGAAGAGGGTAACTCCATGTAACTTGACTATATCTATAATATACTATCGAGAATGTTGATCTAGAGACAGATTATCTCGGATAGAATAAAAATGTGCAGATTTAGTCAATCAATCAATAATAACTAATATTTCATTGTTACCATGAGAAGTCTTTGGTAATACCACTACGTAATCCATAGGAATATTTTCCCATGTTTACTAAGGCATTGTAAAAGGCTAAAACATCCCTTTCTATAACTGTATTTTGACTTTAACCTGTTGAAAAGTCAAACACTTCATAGTAAAAGTCCACATTATCTCTTTTCATTCTATACCACAAGTAATACCCCTGAAAATCTATATACATTTTAGTACTTCTCAAATGAACTGAAAATAGAGATTTATGAGCTTCACTTAACACCTTATTCATCAATTGTGAGTCCCAAGGCACACATAACCTCTTTCCAAATCTCAAAACACAATCTTTATCAATGTTAAATTCAGGTCACTTACCCTTTTGAACCAATTCTACCTTTTTTTCAACTCAAGGTCTTATTTCTATGATTTCTTAATTCTTTCTGCTAAAGATGATTACAATTCCACATGAAACAAAACATATGAATTCCCTACACCAACAACTTCTAATCCCAAATTCATAAAATCCAAAACCAAAGAATCTCATTCCAAACATATCATTGTTAATGCATAATTACTCTTTAAAATCAAAGTGTGTGCCACTTTACTTGCCTTTCCAAAATGGTAATGGATCGTGTAATCATAATCCTCTATTAATTCAAGCCATCCCCTATGTATCATATTTATTTCATATCAGTGAATATATATATATAACTTTTGTGATTAGTATATATTTCAAAATTTACAACATAAAAATTATGCCTCAAAATTTTTAATGCAAAAACAAGAGTATCTAATTCCAAATCATATGTAGGGTAATTTAACTAATGAGGACTCAACTGATGTGAAGCATATGAAATTACCTAATTATTCTTCATAAGGACACATCCATGTCCTTTAAACGAAGCACCACTATAGATAACCAATTCACCATTTCTGGAAGGCAATGAAAAAACAAGATCATTCACCAATATTATATTAAATTATATAAAAGATTCATCACAATCTATTGTCAAGATGAACATAATAAATTTTCTTGTTATATTAGTAAGTGGGTTAGATATAAAAGAAAAATGTTCAACAAACCTCCTGTAATAACCTTTTAAACCAAGAAAACTATGAATATAATTTATATTTGTGGGTCTTGACCATTATTTAACAACTTTTGTTTTAGTAGGATCAACAATTATGCCATATTTTGAAACAATGCATCCAATGTATTAAATTTGTTGTAACCAAAACTCACACTTTCTGAATTTACAATAAAAATTATTTCCATTTAATGTGTTCAAGACAACCCTTAAATGAAATTCCTACACCTCTTTAATTTATAATATACTAAAATATCATCCAAAACACAAACAAAAACTTATCCAAGAAGTCACATAAAATTCTATTCTTAAGATCCATTAATACAAAAGGTGAATTGGTTAACCCAAAATACATAACTATAAATTCATAAGGTACATATCTAGTATGAAAAATGGTATTCAGAATGTATGTTTCCTTTAATTTCAACTGATGGTACCATGACCTCATTTTATTCTTCAAAAAATACAGAGATCCTTGTAACTGATGAAACTAATCATCTATATGAGGCAAATGAAATTTTTTCTTAACATTTATGTTTTTAAAGTATTTAAAATCAACGCAATGTCTCAGTGAACTATAATTATTTTTAACAATCAATATAGGAGTACCCCATGGTGATGTTCTTGGACAAATGAAACAATTATCTAATAACACTTGTAATTTCTTATTTTACTCTAAAAGTTCAATTTGAGCCATTTGAAAAGGGGGTTTTGAAATTTTCATTGCAATAGGAACTAAGTAAACTATAAATTCAGCATCCCGATCAGGTATTATACTAGGCATCTCCTTAAAAAATAATCAAGATAATCATTTACCACTGGCCCATCATTAATCTAAACACTTCCTTTGTTTTCAAAAATATGTGTAACATAACATTGATTTCCATCTATTACTAGTTTATTAGCTTCTTGATATGTTATCAAAACTAAGGATTCATTCTTGTACACATATATAAATTTTTTTTGGAAAAAATATATTTAGATATACAGTAAATCTTAGCATGATAAATAGAATGCCAATCCATACCCAAAAGAACATCGAGCTCTATTAGAGGAAAAAAATACGGTTTGTGGGTTGATTATTTCTACACACAAGTATAGAAATTTTTTTATAATTTCTTTTTGTCTCAAAATTTTCTGCAGGTGTTTTTACCAAAAGTTCAAGACACATATCTGGAGATGGAATTCCAAATTTACTATAATATTTTATAGAAATAAAATAATGTGTAGACACTGAATCAAACAACAAATTGGCATAATATGAATAAACAAACAATGTATATAATAATACTTCATTTCATGGACTGACATATGCTAAATTAGTTTCAAATGATTTCATAAAACCAGTATGCTTGTAGTCAAGATACTTTCCTTTATTTGAGTATTTTTTTGGACACTCATTTTCATAATGACCTATTCCATTGAAATTAAGTCATTTTACTTAATATAAATCAGATTTTGTCTTACCATAGCCCTGAACATTATCAGTGAAATTGCGAGCCTTATGACCCATTTCACCATATTGAAAGAACATACTAGAATTAAAAAGGAATTACCAAGTTTGATTTTTTCCACAATTATCAAAAAATGTAAACTTACATTTATTACCATCAAACTTTTTTGAAGAGTTATTCCCTTTCATCTTCAACCTCAACCACTTGTTCTTCTATTTTTCAAAGATCACATGATCATCGGTGAACTCCATTTACACCTTCTTCGCACATCAAACATGTTTGTCATAATAGTTGATCTCACGAGAGGATAAATCCCTTCAATACTTTGGCTTTAATCCTAAGTAAAAATAATTTCTTTTACTATCAAGATCCCAAATGAAATTTTTATAATACCATGCTAGTTGAGTGAATTTGGATTTATAAGAAGCCACTAATTCATCCTCCTTCCTCAATTCCATGAATTGTCTTCCATCTTAAGTCTAACCACCTTAATAAAATATTTCTCAAGAATCATACCTTTGAATTCATCAAATCAATGGAATCAATCTCCTCATTATCCATGATATTTTTAATCATTGATCACCACTAATAGGCTTCACCTTCAAAATGGTAAAGAACAAGACTACCCTTTTGATGTTCTAAACACCCCAGGACATCAAAAATATTTTCTAGTGCTTTAATCCACCATTCAGCTAAAAAATGGTTTGATAATAATCTGAATTATTGGGTATGTTTCTTCATGAAATGATCCACTACTGACATGTTACCTTTAGGTTGATCTAGATAGTCTCATTCATGGATACTACTATAATTTAAAGACCGAGTCAACTGTTCCTTCACTGCAACAAGTTGTTCAGTTTAGATTCTTACCGTCTCAGGTTACTGATTTGGTAGGTTGTTTTCCTCTTGATATTGTCCCATCATAGCTGCCATGTTTCTTCTAAGGAAAACCATTATGAATAGAAAAATATGTTAGGTGAAGAAATATGGTAATCTTAAAATGCTATATCATTTTAGTGTTACTATAAATTACTTTATGGATATCAATTTAACAATATCCTAATTCCTAGATTTGTCTAAACCAACCTTTGACACAATCTATAACACACACACCATAAACATTACAGAATCATTAGTTAATTCAAGAATTCAAATTGGGGATCATTTCAGGTTTATATTTTTGGAAAATTAGTCCATAAATATTACTTTACATCAAAAAAATTACAATGTAGTCACTTCTCCTCTATCCAATTTTTTTCACAAGAATAATTCTCAAAAAATAAAAAATTAATTATTTTCTTGATATAAATATTCTTGAATTCTTCCTTTCGCTTACCCTTCATTATTCATTATGGAAAACATTTCAAATACATAGGATGAGTATTAAAATCCCAGTAATGGTTATAGAATAAGGAAAAAAGTAAGTCCATCAATACATATAAATCAATGAAACCATTATTGTCACTCATAAAACATAATATCTTTAACATACCTCATGAAATCGTATGATTTATGAATAACACCGAGAAATTATAAATCTTATAAGTAACTTGTGGCATCCATAACGTACATATACTGTAGCTTTCACAGATACATATGGTGTTATGTTTGGAATATCAATTATAGTAAATTACCTAAAAATATTAGGATAAGTATTAACGTTTACCTCCATCATGTCACCCAAAACATTGGTGATCTATATAAAGCTCACCTGCCCTTAGTTTTAAGGAAACCACCTATATAAAAAAACAATTCCCAAGAATTATAACATAATCACAACACCCAAAACATTCATAAATTAATGATATCATTTCCATATTGTAATCAAAATATATCATTTCAAAATATTTATATAATCAATGCACTATCAAACCCCTTTTTAATGCCAAAATACATAAAAAAATTTATATAGAATTTTTTCTTTTAAAAACACTATGTGTTGTTATGAAATCCAAATATCAAATAATACTTGTGGCAGGGGAACGTTCATTGTCATTGCATACGTTAAACATGAACATTCTTTTTATCAATTAGTAAAATGCTTTGTAGAAACACAACATTCCCTTTGAATGAAATTAAATTAAAAAGGGGATTTTACACCTTATAAAATAATGTCATGTAATAATCAAAATTTTCCTCAGTGAAAGGAGATTAAGATGAGGTCCCTTACCTTGAGCCCAAATCATCACGTACGTTTCATGTTCTTCCAGAATAACAATTCTAAGTAAATTTATAAATTCTATAGAATGTTTTTCACGTTTATTATTTATATTTTATCACATATTACAACTTTATAAACATTATATAATTATTAAATTTAATATCTGTCATTTTTTTGATATTCGTTACTGGGGAAAAAATGAAATTGTTATAATTAAAATTGTACCTATGATAAAATTACATTATCTCCAAAAATGATTATCATGATTTAAATATTATATATATACTTTATATATATGTATTTATAATATTATATAACATTTTGATATAAGAAATTAAATAATCATTCATGGAGATGGTAAGTCGTACGTACGCATGAACACTACATTCATTTATATTTCTTATTTAATGGAGTGAAAAATAAATGATACAAAATTATATTATAATTCCAGAATAATATCCTTATTTATATACATTACATAATATCATTATTTCCATATTTATATGTTCCATGTTTTTCATGAATGATTCATATCACATTGAGGGGACGATAGTCCACACTTCCCCAATAAGAAATTATTATATTTACAAATTATGGAAATCATAAAGGAATGATTTTAATAAAAAAAAGAATAGAGACAATATAAATATAATATAGATCATATATAAATATATTTCCATCATAATGGCCAAAATGAGAGGTGGTAGGGTAAAATTGAATAATCATCATTTCGTGAGGTAGTAGTTCCCCTTCCACAGAAACAGTATGTTCATATCCAATAAATGGAGGTGAGTATAAGTGTAGTTAAAATAATTCTCATAAAAAATACTAATATATTGAGTATAATGGTGTTTTTATTTAATCAAATAATACAAATAGAATTGGGAGTTAAAATTTAAAATAATGGAAATTATCTTTAGAGAAGATGCTGCCTCTTAAAACGTGTAACTCAAATTTATTTGTGCCAAAAGGATTTCTTGAATTCCCATATGCCTATGGTAAGAATCTTAGGATGAATAGAGGGATATTGAGAGATTATTTTGCCCTATTTTGAATGATCCAGAGGGATTCAGTGGCTTGATGAAATGGGTAGGTATGATGCCCTTTTATAAGTGGGAGGAGGGGCACTTTAGGAAGGTTTTGAAGTATTATTTTATAATAAAATTATTTTCTATTTCTAATAGTCCCAAAGTAATTTATTTAAAAGATAATATTAGTTTGGATTTTAATCCTCACAACCATTATGTTTTTGACCTTTCTAGGTCACAAATTTAACCTTATCTTTTAGCATTAAGCATTGGTTAGATAATTTAACTCTTACCAAGTCTTCTTGTATGTTCATACTATATGGTAAATATATTTACTAAAAAATTACAATCAAAAATCCAGTTTTTTTTATTGATATTTTCAGAATTATCCAATTAAATTTCCGAATATTTTATTTTTTGGACTTTTATATCATTTTATAAAATTGTATTTTTTAAAAAAAAACTCATTTATGTCAATTTTTATAATATTCATATCACGAATTTTTAAAAATCCATCAAAACTTTATTATTTCAAAAAATATCATTAATTCAAAGATAAAAAGTCATACCAATCAATAAAATTAATTTATGGCATAAAAAGTTTCAAAATAAATTATTATTATTATTTATAATCTAATTTATTTAAAGCATTCATTAATTAGGTAATCACTACATCATCAATGTGTCATAAATATATCTATTTATTTTATTTATGAAAATTATAAATAAAATTATATGATATATGAAATATTTTTATATTTACAATTAATATTTATAGTTTAATAATTGATACATATATCATTATATAAATACTATTTTAGGTAAGAATACATGTTTATGTTATATTTTTCTTTACTTTAAATTAATTCTTATAAAATGTCATTTTCACATATAAGTGGCTCCATGGGGTCCCAAAATAGACCAAAGGATCCCCATGATCGCACATATCTCGTATAATATGATTAGGAAACGTGTCAGTGTAGTTTAATATTATTATAATATTATGTTTTACCCCCATTACCAGATATACCCTTTAACCATGGTAAATAAAATAATTACTGAAGTTATTATTCATAATGTTATAAAATAAAAGGTATATATTTAAATAGTTTGAACCTCATAGTTCCAAAAATGAAATTAATTTTTTCAAATTCAAAACCCAGAAGTTTTAAAAAACAACTTAAAATTTATTCTCGATGTCGGAACCAAAAAAAATTTTAAGTAGTAAAAACAACCAAAACATTGACATGTATTTATGTCCAATTTCAAAGTGAAAATACTTATAATGAATAAAATTATATTTAATTATAAAAAATATAATATAATTACACTTTAAAATTAATTAAATTTATAATCTAAATATATAAATAAATTAGATAAAAATTCATTTTTACATAAAATGAGATATTTTTCACATTTCATTAAATAATAGACATTATAAAAAAATAATGAGAAATTTATCTAAAGTAAACTTTTATGTCCCAATTATATATAAGATGTTTATTTTGACCAATATAAAATATAAAATTGAAAACACAAGATTTTAAAAGGGTCCTCCATCAAAAGACAGTAAAACGTCCTTTTTAAATATGAGTGTATTTCATTCTCAAAATTATATCTGTTCATATTTTAATCCTCTAAAATTTATCTGATAACATTGAAGACATTTAACACACAAGTATAATCATATTGTATTTAGTTTTGTTCATTCCCACTAATTCAATGGCTAGGTTCTAACTACCATTTAAAATAATTATATTATTATATAATTTTTAGTATAACTCAATGTTGTGTGAAACATATGATTTCAATGAAATACATTGTTTCATGTTGAGTACGCTATAAAAAAAGAATAAACTTGAATTAAAAAATGATATCATATCCATAAATATTAATAGACCAAAATTTTTTGTATTCTATAAATACCCGAGTTGTTACAATATAATTTTTAATAGATATTAAAGCATAATGAATTGGATTAAATGTGGATTGAAATATAATTCTCATGAATGAAGTCTCATATTTATATATTCATTTGAAAATAATTTATAAGAAAATAAATTAATTATAACTGTATTATAGAATTTCAATCAAATTTATCAAAGTATATACGATTTACATATAACATCTTATCACCATTTTAATAAAAAAGTTATTATATTCAATATTTTTGTGCTAAATGCTTTATTTTCCATGCATGTTTTTGTTTGGTAATCCTAATAATTATAAATTTATCATGGATACATCATATCAGTAATTTTATTAATGATATTAATATCATATATATCCAATATTTATACATTTATATTCATCCATAAAAGGTAGATAGTGAAAAATGAATTACACCATTCATTGGAATGGGTGGTCATGTGTATTCAGGAACGTTGTTTTCATTTTTAGATGGATAGAATAGAAGAAATTTAAATAATAATTCAACATTATATATCAATTTTTATATCATATATATTCATTTAATATATCATTATTATCATCCATATTTTTCAAAATTGTCAAATGAATTGCATTATATTATGGAGGCTGTTGTCTACATATACACATAAGTGATGTTATAATTTTCTAATAAATGAAAAAAAGATGATATTAGTTATTCCATCATCATAATAATTTTTTTATTTTTTTGTAGTGATTAATTTAAAATTAATAATATATATTTATAATATTAATATTATGAAATATAATTAAAAATTATTGGTTTAGAGTTAGACCAATATGTTGAGAATACTCCATTTAATTACATATGTATCATTAAGAAGATGATAATTTAGCCTTCCAATAAGAACATGAATTTGGGGAATAAATATAGTATGATATTATAGTATTTAATTCCTATGATATAAGACACAATCATTGTGAATAATTATGGAGAGTTGGTTTCCTTTTACATGTGTGGGGGGGGGGGGTCTGTTCAGAATTACATAGAATAATAAATTAATTTTAATTAATTTTAATTAAAAAATGGTTAAAAACTTACTAAATTATAATAAAATATTTTGTCAAGTTGAAATAATATCATCTAATAAAATTTGAAAAGGTATTGGTTCTTTTTTTACCCTTATCTATTTTTTAACTAACCTCTAACCATTTTTTACAATTACATCATAATAAATGATTTCTACACTTCAAGTGTTAGGAATTGTAACATAAATAGGAAAATGACTAAAAAATGACACACATATGATAATTGAAAACATATTTTATTCATTTGATTGAATATATTATTATAATTAATTTTAATTTATTCAATGAAATATTATATATTACAAAATTTCATCAATGTCATAATTTGAAAAATTCATTCAATTTGACTTTGAAAACGACATAAAATAATTTAAATTGCAAAAAATAACAAAATAAATCATATCTATGATGTTATCTGTATGTCCAAAGTTATGGTATCCTTTTAAAATACTCAAAAATATTCTCATCAGAGTTTTTAAAATCACAAAATTTTTTTCTACTACTATTAGAAGAATTTTGTCAGTTTTATGTAAGAATTTTTGGTATTTATATCATCATAAAAAATTAAAAGTAAATTTACATTACAATAAAATTAACTTTTTTTCAAAAAACCATTAAAAATAAAACATATTCTATTTTTATGTCTATCTAATATTATAGCTGGTATTGTTTGAATGATAGTGAGTTTTTAATTAACCTTTTACATATATTATAATGAAAAAAATCACAGATGAATGGAAAATGTATGAAATAATTTATATATTTAGTGTTAGTTTATATGTAATTTTTTCATCCAATTAAAAGATGTATGTTTTTGAAAAATAATTCAACCCTTAAGACATTTGTAATATCATTAAAAATACTATTTTCCATTTACTATATAATATAATTATTTTTCTTAGAATTTATATTAAAAAAATATATAAAATTGTCTTATCTATAAAACTTATACCACATTATTACTATTGAGGAATTAATTTTTAATTATTTAATTTTTGTAAGTGGAATTAATTAATTTAAGAGGCATATTCTAAATGTAATGAAATTTCATTTATAAAAAATGTATTTTCTGTATAAAGTGTGTATATACCTTCTTCAAAAATTAAATTTATTATAGTGAATGTAATATAGTAATTAATAATATTTAGATAAATATTTTTATATTGAAACCATTTATCAAATTTATCTTGGTAAATTCATTATGAAAATTAAATTAAAAAAATGTATTTTCAACTATTCACATGAAGATCAATCATTCTAGGGAAATACAAAAAAATCACACTTCGATAGTATTGATATAACTATTCATAATTGTTTTCCCATTTTTATCAAATTCAATTTCTATATGTTCTTAAAATGAAATAAAATATTTTCTAAAAAAATGGAAGATAATTTTTTTTGAAAAAAAAAATTAATTTTATAGAATAAAATGACTTCTAAAAATTGATTTTTTATTAATAATTAATTAATAAATTTTTATTGACTAGGAAATATGTATATACATCATAATTTGGTTAATCAAAATATTACCCACCTTTTCAAAGACCAATATATCATTCTACAATCATGGTGATTCATATATATAAATCTATTAAAGAATATGTTTTTTAAATTAAAATATGTCATAAAATCATACTGTTTACATGTAATAAACAAGTATAACTAAAATAATATCTTATTGTTAATATTATTTTTAATGAATATTCAAATTATTATTTCTTTTTCATTCTTTAATACTCTTGAAAAAAACCACTAACTATAGTGTTTTTACATTTTCAATTTTAATGATTATGTTTACAAAACGTTGTGCCTTTCCAAAAAGATTTAAAATAAATCCATAATTTAATATAAGATTAATATATCATATTTTTATTGTTAATATTGTTTCATACTAAAATATCCATCATGATGATGGAATTAATAGAAAAAATAAGGATATTTTTCAACATTAAAAACATAATTACTAAGGATAGTTTATGGAATATTATATATTTCAAGAACGATTATAAACCTTTTAATATGAATAAAATGAAGTAAATACATTGAATAATTTGGATTTTATAGTTCATTTTGGAAATAACCCACGATTATTAAATAATATATGTTTTTTATATTATGAATCAAATGACCCTAGAACAACAAACATGATCTATAATGGTAAAGTCAATAAATGAAATATAAAGAAAATGAAATTAATTGAATAGTTAAAATGGAATTAACATTATAAAGATTATGAAGAAATTAAATATCATTCAAAATATTATTATTTAGGTGGATATATGGCGTATGACGTTATTCGAGGATCTAGGTATGTGATTTCTCATTTAAAAAATATTTTAATTTTTTGAGAATTTATATTCATCAAATTTCTTAAATGATAATATTATATATATAATGTTTTTCTTTACACTATAGTTATTTAACATAATTGTGTATTTTCCTTAACATATATTAGAAATTTTGAAAAATCAATTCTTTTTATCATTTTCCTGTCCAAATATTTTATAATATCTTTATAATAGTTTGAAAAGATTTCTTTTCAACATTTACCAAAGCACTATCTTTTTCAACCATTATAAACGTTCATTGTTATGATATTTTTCTTTTATTATTTCATTTTTTTCATAGGTAAATATTATTATAGTTATTTTAGTTCTTGTAATAATGAGATATCAAAAAAGATGATATTTATTTTTTATATTTAATGGGCCACTATATGATTATAGAATTATTTGTACAAAATAATTTTTTAAGAGTTATTTAGGGATAGTGAATGAGACTATGTGTTTACATCATGTTATAACTCTTGGACATTATAAATGACAATGGGTGGGTCCAATATGGCCTTTCAATGCATTGGATAATGATGATGTTGTAAATGGACATAAGTAACTCTTATAATGGTGATTTAATGGTACATTTAGGTGGTTCCATTATGATATGATGATGTTTACAACTAGGTAGGTTATTCCTTTTTATGGGATATTTTAATAGTGATATGTATATGATACCCCAATTTAACATCTCATGACTTTGGAATATATTTCTCTATAAATTAATTCTATTTTTGAAATCTCATTTCACCTGAAATATTTATCAAATTCAAGTTTTGATATATTTCAAGGAAATTATTTATCACGACCCGTCCATGTTGCCCATGTCGTGAGTACCCCAAGCCCACCTTCCATTGGCCAGGGGCTGGCGACTAGCACCAAAGGCATTATCCCTATAAAAATGGAGGGCATTTCCTTTTAACCTGTATCACACACACAACCCGAATAGAAGAAGTAGAGTACGCAACTGGAAGTAAACACTAAGTAAAACTGTATACAAAAGAATGTGTTGAAAGAAAAGGGGCCAAAAATACAAGCCCAACAGTAAATTACAATAACTGTAAAACTAGTACAACTGTAGAAAAGTAAACAAAAAATAACGTGTCTTCCTTCGGGGATCCCACCTGAAGGGTGGGTACATGTGGCCTCCTCATCACCCCAGGCCTATCTGTCCGCTCTGTGTACGTCTCGCCAAGTGGTCCACCTCCAGGTACCATCCAGCTCTACAACTCTCTGACACGATCAGTTCTGTCCGTCATCTATAACCAACACAATGATGTGGGGGCATAGCCCATGTATGGGTGAGTATAACGATACTCATTAGGGACCCCAAGACCCTCGAAGGTCTCCCATAATCCACGAAGGATAAACCACAAAAGTAAGATATAGTCACGAAGTGTCAACCAACCCTACTTATGTATATGCCCATGCATATACCTAAGTTACTAGTCAGAGTCCGGCTCTAACTCTCGAGCCCAAGCACAACCCAGTTCACACAGTAAGTAATGTCAATCACATCTATGATAATGATTGAAATACAAGACTCAACTCACACATGTATACATCTTTCATATAGAGATATAGATTATCAGATGTAGTCACTGATTCATCTAAGCTGTCAGACCCACACAGGATATACGACCAGCTAAGCTGTCGGACCCACACAGGATACAGGACCAGCTATTTTGTGAGACCCAAAAAATATACAGGAACATACGTCAGAAATGTTGGACCCATAGAGGATCCTGATACAGTAGTCATCGCTATCGAACACACAAATTATTCTAGTTCAGTAAACATCACTATCGAACCCACGTAGGATTCTGGTACAATAGTCATCGCTGTCGAACCCACGTAGGATTACTGTACAATAGTCATTGCTGTCAAACTCACGTAGGATCCTGGTACAACAGTAATCGCTGTTGAACCCATGTAGTATTTCCGTACAATAGTCATTGCAACCAGCTCTATGGTTCCTGCACACAGCACGCTCGATTCTGGGAGGGTCCTCTCCTCGAGTCAAGTGTCAATACATCAACTGTCATGAAGTCTCGAGTTGATGTATCCCGTAGTTTAGTCCCATAAAAAAGAACCCAATGTAACAGACGGCCCGTCAATCAGACTCTTGGTCTGAAAGTTATTAGTATTTCCTTTCTAGGGGGCCGGTTGGATTTACGCTCGATCCAAACCCGGCCGTTTTCCAAATTTGTCCAAAACTCACAGAGATTATCTCAAATGGAAGGTCTCATCATGAGGGTCCTAGTGTCGTAGACATCGCATCAATCAGACATGTGGTCTATGAGATATTTGATTTTAAGCGAAGACGGGCCCGACCCGTCAATCCCAGTGGGCTTGCGAGTTGGCCTGACACGACGTCGTGGGTCCGACCGGGTTGGGGGGTCAGCCCAGCCCGGTGGGGCGCGACCCACCCGCAGACCTAGCCTGCACTGCGGGCCGATTCAGTTTTCTCGGCGGTGCCAAGCGGCACCGCCCCTCCTCTGCCCAGTCGGCCTTAGCCGACCCGTTTGGTCCAGCACATGCGACCTACAGACGTGGGGTGCGGTTCTCCGCATGCGGCGCCAAGCGGCACTGCGGTTCTTCAAACCGGATGGCAGGCGGCCGACTAGTTCACCTAGGTGAGCGGACCATGGATGTGGGCCGAGTCTCCTCCGTGCGGTGCCTGCAGGCGCAGCGGTTCTCCAGCATGGTCGATAGGAGGCTAACCGGTTCGGTTCGAACGAGCGGCCCACGACCGTGGGCATCATTTCCTCCACGCAGCCGGCGTGACGACACTGGTGCTCCACTTCCGCGGCCCGACCTGGCTTCAGACTTTGGCTCCACAGTGCGGCGCGATAGCACCACCCCTCTTCATCCGCCGCGTCCCTCCCAACCGTGGTTCCTCTTTCATCTGTTGCGGTCCTCCTGGCTACGGTTATTCTTCAGTGCGGTGTGATGAAACCGCACCCCTTCGGCTCCGCCTCCGACGTCATCAAATGGAAGCAACAAAGGGGATGGTGGGGCTGTGTTCATGGTGTCTAAACCATCCTCGTAACATTGATAACAATCGGAACATCATTCCACTGACGTAACGATGTAGAATGGAGGGTAGAATCTGACATTAAAGTAACCCCTACCTCAATTCAAAGTACGTTGCCGAAGTCGCGGAAAGAGGAGAGACGTTGATTTCATTGACATTGAGAAACATCTGAGGATGGAGGGTTGTTGATGTTCCTTGCGGGCAGCGTCTACTACTTTAACGTGGAAAGTGGTTGTTGAAGATGTTCTTTGTGTTCTTCGAAGATGAGGAGCATTCTTCGTTGGAACAGGTTGTTCTTCCAAGAGCTCTCCCAAGCTCTCCAATGGATAAGCGTCAAGACAAAATAAAACAGTAGCCTCCCTATCATTTTAATATTGCCATGAATTACAAATGAATTGAAAAGAATTCATAACACTAAAAATTAATTAATTAATCGTGGGAGTTCAATTAATTAAATAATGGTGTTGGCACATTAATTATAGAAGGTGGGAGGTGGAGAGTTTCAAAATTAAAAAGGGAGAGTTGGATGTTTAAGAGACACCATTAATTAAAAGAAAATTACATGGGGAGTTCAAGGGGAGTTGAGAAGTTGGATATTCTTGTGGGACCCCCCACAAAATATCCTTCAATGGGAGGTTATGTGGGGTGTGGGCCCCACCTCCAAAATCCCTTTGGAGAAAATAACCACCACATAAATAGAATTATGTAACACATAATTTTTATTTAATTTATTAAGAATCCACAAAAAATAACTTCCCTTCTCGACCATACGCAATTACGGTAAAGGTCCCCTTAATCGAATATCGGAGCTGTGAGTTCATCTGTGTCCTCAGATTTCAATTCCAAGCACCGGTTCAAAAGATATAAAATCTAGCACGTACGTTTACTAAACATACCTGAACAAAACTTCAAATAATGATTCCGGGCACACCGGGCCTCGAAATCAGGTGCTGTCAGATACCACGGACTCGTAAAACTCCCATTTATTTTAAAAAAATTCCATGGGATTTCTGGGTCTTTAAATTCTACCCACCTTAGGGCTTTACACCCCCAAAAGCTAAAACACACACTAAGGGAACAAATGGGGGTACTGAGCAGGCATCTGAGCCTCCCACTCCCATGTGCTCTCCTGGAGGTTCCCGTGATGCCCGCGAATGTGCACCAAAGGAATCGACCGTCCATGTAGGACTCGCTCCTGTCAATACTCATTATCCACTAGAACCCCTGTGAATGTCACCCCGTCATCAATGTCTAGTTCCCCATGGTCGATAATGTGAGATGGGTCATGCACGTATCTCCTCGGCTGAGATACGTGGAAGACATCGTGCACTCGGTGCAACTGAGATGGAAGGGCCAGGTGGTAAGCCACTTCGTTTACTATGCCGAGGACCTGAAAAGGTCTGAAGAATCACGGAGATAACTTTCCTCCTCGGCCAAATATCCGTAGACCTCATTGAGGTGAGGCCCATAGGAAGACGTGCTCTCCATCCTCAAACTCCAGTGGTTTCTGTATCCTATCAGCATAGGACTTCTGTCTGCTCTATGTAGTCTTCATCCACTCTTGGATGATCTGAAGCTTCTCCGTCGTAGCATGAACCATGTCTGGTCCTACAATGACTCACCTAGGTCAGTCCAGCACAGTGGTGATCTGCAAGGTCTACTGTACAGTTCCTCATAAGGTGCCATCGATATGGTGGATTGGTAGCTGTTGTTGTACACAAACTCCACCAAGGGTAAGTGATCCTCCCAGCTGCAAACAAAGTTGAATATTCATGCATGAACCATGTCCTCAAGAGTCTGAATGGTCCTCTTAGTCTGACCATCCGTCTGAGGATGGAAGGATGTTCTCAACCGAATCTCTGTCTGAAAATCCTCTTACAACCCCTTCCATAGTCGAGATGTGAATTGGGCATCTCAATCAGAGACGATAATAGATGGCACACCATGAAGCCGTATGATATTCTATACATAGAGGCATCCCATGCTCTCTAATGAGCCCTACTCTCTGATCGGTAGAAATTTGGCTGACTTGGTGAGTCTGTCGATAGTCACCTAGACAGAGTCATGTCCTCTAGTTGTACGTGGAATCCCAATCACGAAATACATGGATATCCCAACCCACTTCCAATCTGGGACCTCTAAGGGATGAACCAAGCCTGCTGGAACTTGGTACTCCGCTTTCACTTGCTGAAAAGTGAGGCATCGCGAGACAAACTCTGCTACCTCCATCATTATACTCGGACCATAGTGCTATCATCTGAGGTCCTGATACATCTTTTCCACTCCTGGATGTACTGCTAGAGGGGAATTTTGGAACTCCCTCAACACCTCCTCCTATAGTGCATCTGGTACCATAATAAGTCCTTTGAAGAGGATGATGTGCTCTCTACCTTAAGAAAACCCATCAGGTGCCTGTCCTTAAGATATCTGAGCACGTCGCATATCACAGTCAACATCCCCATGTTGTGCCTTTCTGACTCACTGAAGAAGTGGAGGTGTGACTGTGTGAGACTACAGAAAGAAAACTCCATCTCTATCCACAAAGGATATCTGCAATGCGGCCAGCTACTCTATCACCTCTCCTAGTAGCTGAATGCCTAATTTCATGCTGAGAGAATCTTCTACAACATTCCCCTTCCCAAGAGTATAGACTATATCAAAGTCATAGTCCTGGAGGAACTCAATACATCATCGCTGTCTCCGGTTCAGGTCCTTCTATGAGAAGATATACCTGAGACTCTGGTGGTCAGAGTAGACGGTAAAATGTTTTCGCATCAGATAGTGTCACTACATCTTCAAGGTGAAGACCAGTGCTGCTTACTCCATGTCATGGGTAGCATTTTTCTGCTCATGCCATCTCAACTTCCATGAACCATTCACAATCATTGCTTGCTTCTGCATCAGGACACACTCGAGTATGTTCCCTGATGCATCACAAAAAACTATGTATCCTATGCCATCCTCCGATAGCCTCAATATGGGTACACTGGTCAATCTATGCGTCAGCTCTTGAAAGCTATGATGGAATCTATCTGACCACACAAAGGGTTTCCCCCTTTTCTTCAATGCTGAAAGCGGTGCTAAAACTCTAGATAAGTTTGGCACAAATATTCGATTGTACCCAGCCAGTCCCAGGAAACTCCAAACCTTCGTCACACTCCTGGGTGGCTCCCAAGAAAGTACTACCCCGATCTTCACTGGATCCACTACAACTCCAGCCTCCGAGATGATGTGTCCCAAGAAATGAACCTCTCAAATCCAGAACTGGAACTTCGAGAGCTTACCATAAAGCTGGTGATCTCAGAGTGTATCCAGTACTACCCAGAAATGTTAGGCATGGTACTCCTGAGAAGTCGATTAAATCAGTATGTCTTCAATTAATACTATGACAAAACGATCAAGGTAAGGCTGGAAGATCCTATTAATGAGACTCATGAACACTGCTGAATCATTGGTTATGCCGAAGTTCATAACCAAGAACTCATAGTGGCCATACCGACAACTGAAGGCCGCCTTCTACACATCCTCATATTGAACTCTGAGCTAGTGATCGCCTGACCTGAGGTCTATCTTCGAGAACCATTGTGATCCATTGAGCTGATCATAGATGTCATCAATCCTCGGAAGTGGGTACATATTCTTCACGGTCACCTGATTCAGGTGACGGTAGTCGACACACAGTCTCAAGTTCCCATCCGCCTTCTTGGAGAACAAAATCAGAGATTCCTAGGGTGAAACATTGGGTTGGATAAATCCCTTCCATTGCAAGTCTTCCAGCTATACCCGTAGCTCACGAAGCTCGGTGGAAGCCATCTGATATGTTGGAGTAGATATCGGTGTTGTCCCGAGGTATAGGTCAATGTATAAGTCTACCACTCTGTGAGGAGGTAGTCCAGAAACATCGTTAGGGAAAACATCCGCATACTGATCCACCACAATAGGAAAAATTGGACTCCACACATTAACCGCTCTGAGGATGAGACTAGCCAACTGGTGTGTGATCGACTTCCCCTCCTCTGTGTAAGTCCATCCTACACTACAAAGGCTCCCTTCTTGCTGGTGAATGTGAACCTTGTCCCATCCGTGCGGATACACTGCACTTTGCACCTAATACAATCAATCTGAGCATGAACTGTGGATAACCAGTCCATACCCTAGATGACGTCATAAGGCCTCGACGCCACTACAAGAATATCCCACACAAAGCTCTCGCCTACTATAATAAGCTCAAACTGCTGGCACCCATGAATAATCGTTGAGTCTTCTCCTGTAGGAGTCTCTAGCCATAAGGATCGATCCAACAGCTCCGTCGGAATCTCTGTGCTCCGAATGAGGGTAGTGGAAATAAAATAATGACTCGAACCTGTGTCTATAAGTACTTTAGCAAGGGTGGAGTAGACACATATAGTACCTCGAATCATGTCAAGTGTGCCATTGTCATAGGCCTCGACTGCCTGGAGCTGAGCCCGCCTCTATCCGCCAGCTCCCTGTGGTCGGGGTGGACTTCCTGGTGGTGGTGGTGCTAGAGCCTCGAAACATCATCTAGCACCCGCTACTCAGCCCCCTCCTCTACCACGTCCGCCTGCTCCCGGCGGACCACCAAAATCGAACCATTTCCTCTTCCTGGGAGGTCCTTATACTGACTACTACTCATCTACATGGAGGGTCGGGCAGTCACGAGCCATGTGGCCCTGCCCGTAGCATGCATAGCACTGCCTGCTCCTCATATAGCTGGCACTGTCTTGTGTTCCCCACACAACCGAACCTATATCCTGGGGTCTCCCACATGATGGCCTAGTCCGCTTGGAACTCTGCATCATCTATATACTTCCAGCTACAGAAGAATCCACTATGTACTGCCCTGTGGTGGATCTCGCTATTGGGGACTACTCAGCGAGAAAACATTCCACTAGAAGGGATTGCTCAAGCATCCCCTCCTGCCTTAGAATGCTGAGGGGAATTGTCAAAGCCCTGATCTCATGCCTGAGTCCCTGCTCGAAGGTCTGAGTCCTGAAGAATGGGTCCCGCACCATATCCATGGAGTAGCGTGAGAGGTCAGTGAACCTCGTTGAGTACTGAGATACTATCATGCTGCCCTTCTTTAGATGAAGTAACTCTTGAATCCGCATCGCACAAAGGGTGGCTAGAAAAAACTCCGAGTGGAAGAGACTCTCAAAGACTTTTCAGAGTAATGATGATACTTCATGCACCTAGAGAATCAGGATCCACCATCTGCCTACATCCATATACAGGAGACTCACAACAAGGATAACCATTAGATCGGCTAGCGTCCCTACCAATCTGAAAACTCCCACGACAACCTCCACCGAATCCTCAAATACCTGTGGGTCCATCTCTTCCCCGAACCTGCGCGGCCTCTGGCACTGGGACTCGTGGAACGTACTCAAGTGGAATGCACTCTCTACTGCTGTAGATGGTGGTATTGGTGGCCCAATGGGTAGTGGTACCGCTGGTACCTCTACTGTGATGGGGCCCTTCACCGAGGCCTCATCGCTCGGTGGGCTACCATCTCGTATGAAACTCGGAACCCTAGCTGGCTGCCGTCGTGGGGCCATCCTGAAAAGAAACAGCTGTGCCGTCGTTAAAATAGTATACCTGGTGAGCTCACACATAGTAATAATGAAGAATTTTTTTTCAACTAAAACACACACGCAATCAGAGTTTTCATGCACTGAGTCGGAGATTAGTAGTCAGATTTCGAGTTTAAGGATACATCGACCACTACACCAACACCGGTTTCCCCAAACTGATAACCACACCCAAAACACTTAATACTATTGCCGTTAAAAGAATTAGAGTCCATGTTCTGTAGTAGAACTGACTCCTATGATACCAATTTGTCATGACCCGTCCTCAGGGCTTGTGCCGTGACTACCCCAATTCCGCCTTCCATAGGCCAGGGGTTGGCAACTAGAACCAAAGGTGTTATCCCTATAAAAACTGAACAAAATTCCTTTTAAACTGTATCACATGCATAGCCTGAACACAAGTAGAAGAGTACGCAACTAGAATTAATGACTATGTAAAACTGTATACAAAATAAAGTAGTGAAAGGAAAGGGCCCAGAAATAAAATCCCAATAGTAAAGTACAACAACTGTAAAACTAGTACAACTACAGAAAGGTGAACATCAATTACTGAGTCGTCATCCAGGGATCCCACCTGAAGGGTGGGTATAGAAGGCCTCCTCGTCACAATAGGCCCATCCGTCCGCTCCGTGTACATCTCGCCAAGTGGTCCACCTCCGGGTACTGTGCAACTCTACAACTCTCTGCCTTGATCAGTGTTGTTCGTCATCTGGAATCAACACAACGATGTGTGGGCATAGCCCACGAATGGCTGAGTATAATGATATTTAGTAGGGACCCTGAGACCCCAGAAGGTCTTCCAGAATCCACGAAGGATAAACCACAGAAGTAATATACAATCACGAAGTGTCAACCAACCCTACTTAGGTATATGCCCATACATATAACTAAGTTACCAATCACAGGACGACTCCAACTCTCGAACCCAAGCACAACCCAGTCCACACAGGAAGTAAAGTAAATCGCATCAATGATAATAATTGAAAGACAATACACAACTCACAAAGGTATACATCTTTCGTATAGAGATAGAGATGATCAGATGTAGTCTCTAATTCATCTAAGCTGTCCGACCCACACAGGATACAGGACCAACTAAGCTGTTGGACCCACATAGGATACATGACCAGCTATTCTGTCAGACCCCCATAGGATATAGGAACAGAAGTCAGAACTGTCGGACCCATGGAGGATCGCGGTACAGTAGTCATCGCTGTTAAACCCACAGAGGATTCTGTTTTAGTAAACATCGTTGTCGAACCCATGTAAGATTTCGGTACAATAGTCATCGTTGTCGAACCCATATAGGATTATGGTATAATAGTCATTGCTGTCAAACCCATGTAGGATTCCGATACAATAGTCATTACTGTCAAACCCACGTAGGATTCCCATACAATAGTTGTCGCAGCCATCCCTAGGGTTCCAGCACATAGCACACTCAATTCCGGGAGGGTCCCTCTCCTCGAGTCAAGTGTCGATACATCAACTATCACGAAGTCTCATGTTGATATATCCCATAGTTCCGTCTCACAAAAAGGAACCCAGCATGATAGAAAACACGTCAATCAGACGCCCGATTTGAATGTTATTGTCATTTCTGTATTAGGGGCTCGGTTGGACTTATGCTCGATCCAAACCAGGCCGTTTTCAAAATTTGTCCAAAAATCACTTACAATATCGAAAAAAGACAACCTTGTGACGTGGGTCCCAGTGTCGTAGACGGTGTGTCAATTAAATGTGAGGTCTTAGAGATATTCGATTTTAAGTGAATACGGGCTCAGCCCGTCATGCCCAATGGGATGGCGAGTCGGCCCGACCCAGCTCGGTGGGGCACGACCCACCCGTGGACCCGGCCCTCGATGTTGGCCGGTTCGGTTCTCTCGACGACGCCAAGCGGTGCTGCCCCTAATCTACACGGCCAACCGTAGATGGCTAGTTTGGTCATGTGCATGCGGCCCATGAGGGCGGTCCGTAGTTCTCCTCACGCGGTGCCAAGCGGCGCAGTGGTTCTTTAGCCAGGCCGGCAGGTGGCCAGAAGGTTCGCACAACCGAGCGGCCTGCGGTTGTCGACCGTGTCTCTTCCGTGCAGCGCCTATGGGTGTCGCGGTTCTCCAGCCAGCCTGGTAGGTAGCCGATCGGTTAGGTTCGACCGAGCAGCCCGCGTACGCAGGCCGCCTTTCTTCCACGCGGCCGTCACGACATTTCCAGTCTTCCACTACCGCAACCCGACCTGGTCGCGGCCTTCGGCTAAACAGTGCGGCACGACGACACCACACCTCTTCATCTGCTGAGGTCCTGCCGACTGTGGTTCATCTTTCATCTGTTACGGTCCTCCTGGCCATAGTTATTCTCCAGTGCGGTGGGACGACAGCGCACGCCTTCGGCTCCACCTCTGACGTCTTCAAATTGAAAGAATAAAGGGGAGGGTTGGGCCATGTTCGTGCGGTCTGAAACCTCCCCATTACATTGATAACAATTAGAACATCATTCCACTAACTTCATCGATGTATAACGGAGGGTAGAATTAAAAATCAATGTAACTCCTACCTAAATTCGAAGTACGTTTTCGAAGTCGTGAAAAGAGGATGAACACCGATTTCGTTGACATCGGGAAACGTCTGAGGATGGGGTGTCGCCGACATTCCTTGCGAGCGGTGTCTACTCCTTTAACATGAAAAAAAATCCTTCAAGATGTTCTTTGTGTTCTTTGGAGACAAGGAGCCTTCTTCATTGGAATATATTGTTCTTCCAAGAGTTCTCTCAAGCTCTCCAAAGGATAAGCGCCAAGCCAAAATAAAACAATAGCCTCCCTTTAATTTTAATATTTCCATGCATTTCAAATGAATTCAAAAGAATTCATAACACAAAAAATTAATTAATTAATCATGGGAGCTCCATTAATTAATTAATGGTGTTGGCACATTAATGAGAGAAGGTGGGAGGTGGAGAGTATCAAAATTAAAAAGGGAGAGTTGGAAGTTTAAGAGACACAATTAATTAAAAAAGAGTTACGTGGGTAGTTCAAGGGGAGTTGATATGTTTGATATTTTTGTGGGCCCCACCACAACATATCCACTTATGGGAGGTTATGTGGGGTGTGGGCACCACCTCCAACATCCCTTTGGAGAAAATAACCAGTAGCTAAATAAAATTATGTAACACATAATTTTTATCTAATTTATTAAGAATCCCCAAAAAATATATTCCGCTCTCGACCAAACAAAACTATGGTTAAGGTCCCCTTAATCAAATATCGGCGCTGCAAGTTAATCAGTGTCCTCAAATTTCAATTTCGGGCACTGGTTCAAATGATATAAAATCCCGCACATACGATTACTGAACGTACCAGAACAAAACTTCAGAAAATGATTTTGGGCACAATGGGCCTCAGAATCAGGTGCTGTCAGAAACTGCAGACTCGTAAAATTCCCAGGTATTTAAGAAAAAATATTCCTTGGGATTTCTGGGTCTTTAAATTATTAAAAATTTATATAAAATAAATTCTACAATATACTTAACCATAACGAATAAAAAAGTCTTACTTTCAGAGGATATGAAATTAATATGATTTTATTATTTACTCTAATATAAATTTTAACATTAATTTTAAATTAAATCGTAGAATTTTTAAAAAAAATTAATGAAAATATATAATAATTATATTTTGTAAATAAAATATACAAATTCATTCTTTTATAAATTAGTATGCATTAATATTGGGAAGATATAATTATTATGTAGGATATTTTCCATAAAATTATCTTCATGTAAAATTTTTAATATTCATATCAATTCTAATTTTTTAATAATTAAATTTTTATTTTTTGAAACATTAAGAAAAAAAATTAAATTTTTTTTTTCGGATTTCTCCCAAAAAATTTACTCTTTGGTGAATAGTTAATAATATAGTTTTTACTCAGACCCAAACTATTATTACTATATCAAGAATTATGAGTATATTAAATCAAAATAAAAATATTTTCATTATTAGAAATAAAAATATAGTGTGAAATTATTAAATTAAAACTAGTAATTTCATTATATAAAACCAATGAATCACATTTTAAAAATTTGGATTGTTTTTTCCAAAACCAATTTTGTATATTTCTCTTTTAATTTAGTTATAATGTGGTGAAGTTAGGCGTTTTTTTCATAGAAATTAACAAAAAATTTTTTTGGGAAGAATGAACATTTTAATTTCATTTAAATAAATGGTTCTGGAAATTCAATCCTATACAAAACATGTATAAGTAATAATATACTTTTCAAAAATTTGGTTTCTAAAAAAATGGTAAATTTAATATTAAATAATTTTAGACATATAAATTTCATTTGGAGATAATATATATATATATAAACTCTATATAAAGAAAATATTTAATATTGAAAAAATTAATTTATTGTGTAAAATTTAAATTACTGAGGTAAAAATTAATTTGCACATTAAAACACAAAATAGTAAATGAGAGAAATCTAACATTAAATTATAATAAAACATTTTTAAAACATATATTAAATTAATATTTTATGAATTATCAGTAATAAAATATCTTCGGCTACATTATTACCCACATTAATAAGACACTCCATGTGAAATATGTTCATTTTTTATAATGACAAGTTATATTAAAAAATTTCATTATCAACAACTATTAAAGGAGCTCAACCAAATTTCTTTCATCCACTCATTTTAAAGATTTATTTTATCAAAAATATACCCTAGTATATCTCAAAAAATCTCCCCAACACATATAATACATTTTCTAGATATTATTTAAATTTAATGAGACTTAATGTTCTAAATAAGGAAGAACAACCCAAGGGAGTGGGTGATATTCCCAACCCATATCTCATAATTATTTCCTTCTTTTACCATTTAAATCTATTCTATCCATGAATTTATGATGAAAAAAATATTTTTATTATTATGAAAATTGATTTTACTATTGAAATATAAATATTATATCTTCCATCAAGTCCATTCAAAAAATGATGTTATCACTATACGTATCTGCTGGCTATCATATCCATGAAAGACATGCATTATTTTTCCAAACCACCATACACATACAATTTTAAAATTATATTAAGATTATTAGTAATATATTTATAAAAAATTAATGATTCAAAAATTTTAATCCAGTTTCCATCATCATCCAGATCGATGGAAAATGAATGTGTGACTCGTGGTTTTGTTTGACTACCACCTCTTTAAAGTTAAAGAAATTAATTTTTAAATACTCCTTATATAAGTATCGAACTCTATTATAATGTATTTATCCCCATTAAAATTATTATATAATTATTCATTTGTAATAATTATATTTCATAAAAGGATAAAATTTAATAACAAAACTCATTTGTAGATTACAACGAGTTCTTGTTTAGGGTCATCTTAAAAACATACATGAATAACTGTATATATTTACATCACTATTAACTATATAAATAAAATAACTAGACATACTAGACCTTATTAAGTAAAATATTATCTATTTTATTTGATTTATAATTCAAAAGGTAATAACAAACCCATTATTAAGATACTAGACCTTGTCCCGGAAAATTAACAAAAGAAGATCATAGAAAACAACATCATCAAAGATCAAAACTACATTGCATATGAAATAAAGGATAGGAAAAATAAATTATTATAAACCAACTATTCTAGTTCCAATAGTGAATTTGTAGTGTTGAAATTTTAATATTTATATCAGAATGAAAATGAAAATTACAAAACCATTACTAAAAAAATCAACCATAACTAATAACATCTGATGAAGGAACGGAAATATAAATAACAATTATATAAGTAATAATTTATTTTAAATGAATTTTAAACGAGGATATAGATATGAATAAGGTTATTAAATACGTGATTATGATGAATCCATTTGTTCGTTGAATTTGTTGTCAATAAGGAAGTTAATGTGTGTTGGTTTTTAATATTGCTAATTTCTTGTTTAATGGCTAAGATATGAATAGATAATTGAGGTTTTTATAGTGGATAACTCAAATATTTATGTTTATGAATACGTAGAAATTCCATTTGAATAATTAAAAAATATTCCTAATTTCCAATATATGTGATAACCGTATCGGGAACTAGAACATTGTTTACAAAGATTAAAGCTGTAAAGATCATTGATCCTTCGATAAATTTCATATGTTTACTATAAGATGGATGAATAGTGGTTCATAGATGAGGATAAAATATATTATAGTTTTTTATAACATCGTGGAAATATCCTATATTTTCTTGATGAATAATTAATAAAAAATAATTTTGATAAAATGAGTGATCTTATGAGTTGAATTTTAAATTTTTAATTAGTCATTTAACATGTGTCTATATTTGAGTTTATCTTAATATTTTTTTTCCAAATTAAGAACATCCATTAAGCATATGTATGGAATCGCCTATGCATTGGAAGGCGATGTTCCAGAGGAACATCATTCATGTATGGGGATGGACAACAATGAGTGGTGTGTGTAATATATGTGGGGCTGGATCATGACTCATAGCTAATTTTTCTATATGGTGTTGATTTATATTAAGAGGAAATAAATTGTGAAATAAATCCATTCAGGACAACCACATTTAAAAGAAAATATTTTTCTAATTTTAGAATATTAAAATATAATGATGGCCATCCAATATGTTTGACCCTTATTTTTTGATCAATTTCAAAGTTTCTTATCCTTTCCTTGGTAACCATATCATTTTAAATCGAATATGGGATATTAGTGTGATTGAATATATGCCTATTATATATAATTTATAAGTAATTTGGGATATAAAAAAATAAATGAAAATTTTTATTGGTCATATAAACCTACATTGGGTTCATTGATCAAGTGTTGCATTATTAATATAAAATATAATAAGTGGATTGATTGAATGAATAGATTCATATTGATTGAATGATTTAAATGAAGAACATCATTATAAAATGGTATGATATATGCACCGACCACATGTTCAAACCATTAAATATTATGAGAATCCTAACTAAAAGTTATTCTACCATATCAACTATAATGTTAAAATAAATTGGGCTACCAACAATTATAATATTGTATATTAAGAACTACAAGAAGTCATAGGTCTACACATAGCTAATGGAATGACTATATAAATAAAGTATTATAAACCACAAGACATTATCATATAATGATATACAACGAGTTTTGTGAATTATAATAGACCATAATAATGATTTCTTTTTAATTATATAGTAATCTAATGTTATCTCCATAAATTGAGGAAACTAATTTCATGACTAAGAGGTTTGATATACAATCATGAATTATAAGATCTGAAGCCGCATCAAATAATATTAATATGGTCATTCAAATTTTTTTGGGAATGTTCGAAACACTATAAGATACACATAAATATCTATAAATTATATAGATGATAATTTGTGGCATCTAAATTCTTTAGAACGTGTTCTCCCCTATGAACTAGACAAGCTACTCTAAAATATCATGCCAAGAATTTATGAATCATAACAAATGTGAATTAGAAAATTTAGAGCTGAAGAAATATTCAAATTACATGTTTCAGTTTTATACAAATGGAATTAAAATAAGCTTGAACAAGTTGTGATTATGAAGAAAGGTTATGCAATCGTGTAACTCTTAGGATGACTCAAGATCAAATTACCTGTAGAATATAGAAAAATACACAGAGGAAAAATGAAATAGATTCCCTAAAAACATTTTCTCCATCATGTAATCGATGTATGAGGATGAGATACCACATAGAGTCATATGAAATCCCCTTGGAGTATCATGATTGATGAAACAAAAATTAGGGTATGAGGTTATCATTATTATATTATCGATCATGATATTCCTCGGTAGAAAAATTGTGTATAACATCATAGGTATCATGAAATAATGTATGTAATTATTGGTATATATATGTGTTGAATGCTACATTCTTATTCACATAATGTGATTATGTGGCTCACACCATGATTTCATTGATATTGTGAAATAAAATTTTCAACATGGACATATCATGAAAATTCACCTTAAAATATTAGAATTATCATTCAAAATACATTGGTAATGATAGTCAGATCCTAAGATATCCCATTACAATGTTGGAAATATCATGAAAATTTCACTGTACTTTTCATTTTAATCATGAAAAATCCTCTAGATAAATTAGGAATGATGATGATACAATTCAAATATTTGTACTTAGACATGAAACTAGAATCCCTAGAATTGTTCCCTATTTCCAGAGTTTGACCTTATATATAAATTAGGTTAAAAAATTCTTTTTATTACAAAAGGACAGGAAGACATAATTATTCTCATGTCACCCCTTGGAATCAATGACATTATGATTCGATATACCTACGATGTTGTCAGATTTATCTCATGATCTATAACTATCCAAGAAATGCATGTCAGAGACTCCATATTGATTCCTTGAACATTATGTCATTGTAATGGATAATGGTATTAATGAGGTTAGTAATGATGGGATTATCATTCAATGAATGGATGATATAACCAATGACATGAGACTAAATCATAAAAAACACATAAGATGTTTTCAACTTCTTAGAATATTCCTTTTACCAAAAAAACATGAGGCAAGTGTATATTTTTCACAAAAAACATAGATATAAGGGAATTGATTCCTATATAGCTTCAAATTGAATATTTTAAATAGTAAGATACAAATGGTAGATAATGTTAGAGATAATTTTGATTACCTAATGGAAAGAGAGTTTCCCATAAAATTACACAATGAGTACCTTACTGGAAATGGTAGGGGAATGAGTTTCTAGAGTGTGGATTAGGATGTGGCCTAATGATCACGTGATGGTAATAAAATCATGATATCTCCACCAACTCGCTTGAAAATAATACAATTAAAATAAATCAATTTTGTTAGATGAGAAAAATATGATCACGAGATGACATCATTCTCATTCAAATATTTTATATGATCACCTAGACACTCATATATAATTTAAATGCAAATATATAATGTTCTTTCCCAATCATGTGACTCCTAAAGGACCATGTAAAACACATGACAACCTTTCCTTCACATGGAACACATAGCCCCCTAGAACTCTCTTTATTGCTTGCCTCATAAGGATGTAACTAATTCCCTCTTATGTCCAAATCCTCATGTAATGGACATAGTCCTTAAATGTTGTACAAAACCACAAAACACATGGTTTGAATATCTCTATATTGTTTTCCATGAATCCATTATCTTCTATTTTAAATGGACCTGTGAACTACATAGAATGATATTAATATCAATGTATGATTTGTAGAATTCCTTCATACTGAACAAGTTTAATACATAACACATTTTCATTCTACATTTCATCACATTTTGTATCCTTGAAACTATAAAAAATTCAACTCTAAATTACATATTCTTAATGGTAATATATTCATTTTCACTCAAGGAAACCTTCATGTGATTGACCCTTTGAAAATCTATGTCACCTCAGTGTGTAAGCCTGATCCAGCCACCTAAACAAGGAAAATGTGGATACCCTACATAAAAATCAATTTAACCTCAGTGTGTATTCACCAACCAACCATTATGGGACCCTCATTTTGTAATCTATGATCAAACATCAGGTATGTCTCAGTGTGTAAGAGCTACTAAAATGACATGGTTTCATTAATGTGTATCCCCACTCATTTCAACCTTTTGATTTAATGAAATGTGTTTTCTATTCCTCTTCCATATGTTTCTCACCCTGATCATGAAACCCATGAGAATATAAATGTGTAAAAAATAATCCATAGATATTATGAAAGTTCCCTAATGTCCACCTCTTTTACATATCTAAGCCCAATTTTATCTTACATTCCTTTAAAGGTCCATAATAATGAATAAATAACTTTAGTAATACTTATATGAACAATACTTATGAAATTAGATTTTTTATCTCCTTCTTTGGTAGAGAAATATATCATTTTTATAGACTCTAATTCACTTCCATTAAGTATGTGAATGATGCCTCTCTATGATAGTATCCACCTATACAATTCATAAATTCCTTCATTTAAATATTTTATACATGATGTTAAACATCAGGGTAGAAAATATAAAAAGTATTTCAGTTTTTATTCATTTTTGAATGGGATACAATGGATTTCTTATGTTGGTTCAATACAAATTATGTAACACTAATTCGATCCTCGGTTAGAAATAAACCATTGAGTTCATAGTCAGGCATCTTAATAGAATAAGTTGTCCCCAAAAATAGTTATCCCAATTTAGTAATGAAATTGATATGGAAAGTATGATTGTATATTATTAGAGATCATGGATCAATAGGATGTTTTATAAAAAAATAGTGAAGTCAACTAGAAGCCTTTAAAACTGTGAAAATACATACAATCATATAGAGGGGTCAGTTTTTAATTTAATATCAATCAACATGATTCATCTTGTCAAATGATAAATGATAATATTTACATGAATAATTTAATAATTATACTCGATCTGGATTCCCATACATTATTTAATTTTTTATATCACATGAATCCAAATGGATAAATTGGTAGTTGAAATAAAAAGGCGTGCTCTATGAATTAACATTTATATTTTTCATTCAGTCAATATTCTACTAATTAGTGTCCATTTGTATTATTTAATTTAAGAATACAGATATAATACTGAAAAATTTCACCTTCACTCAATTCCAAAAAATCATCAAGAAGATTTTTTGGAACCTCATCTACAACAACAGCCTAATTTCATTATTAACCAACACACAAACTCGATGAATTTTTCTCATAATATTAGAAGTAATTTTTTATTTATACTACTAAAGATGTATAATATTGACCATTGATAAAGATTTAGGGCCTGTATCAATCTGAAACCTTAAATACCCTCGTGCACGATGAAGGAAATAATGAAACTACTGGTTCTTTTCACCATTACTAACAGCTTCATGAGAATAATCCTGGAGCATTAAAATCACTGCCACTACTACATGTGGAAGGTGGATCAAGTAGTTGACCATAGATCTATCCTATTTTAGGATCCACACATTAGTTCTTCTATAAACCTTCTCTTCTGAAACCATTCATTTAATTTACCTCATTTTTCTAATGTGGGTGATACAAAAAAATATTCCTCCTTGGAATCCAAGATCATGTATCTTTGAATATATCAATTGGTATGATAATATTAGGATAAAAAATAAAGGGATTGTATCCTTAACACTTTAGAATATGTTTTCTAGCATATTATCTTGGATACAGATGAACACTTCCATTTCCCCACACAACTAGAACATGTATTCATGTATATCCCAACAACATTCATGGGAAGACCCATGTTTACTCCCTCACACATAAACCCTATCAGCATATTACAATTAGTGAATGTGGAAATAAGTGGGAATATATCCCCACCTAAAATTATAATATCCATTGGAATTTTATGTAAATAGATAATGTAGGGGTCTAGGTTCATGAATGGACCATTCAAAAGTGGAAAAATGTTCTCGAAGTTATTGAATTAGTTTATTGATATTTTTTATAATGATACATATAAAAGGATTGAATCATATTCCTATCTGAGTATCGAAATAATCATGACAACATGATAAACATGAATAGATTAAAACCTTATAGTATGAATATACTCTTGATACTATCAATGTTGATTATTTTTATACTCCAGTAATGGACGAGGACGCCAAATGGGATTATATCCATATTAAAAAATTGTTCCATCAACCTATATTGAAATCACATCAGGATATGTGCATATTTCTATCAAAAATTAATTGGAAGAATCCAATGGCCAACAAATTTGGCCCCATATCCACACACTAATAGAGTGATTTTAAATTTATGTTTCAATAATCACATTTATGGCTAATATACCTACTAGAAAATATAATCAACATATTTCTATAGCTAACATTATCCCACAAAAAAATAATTCAACATCACCATTTCAACTATCTATAAGAGAAGGCATATATTACTACTCAAATTATATGGAATTGTCAGACTATTTTTAAGGGGAATGCATATCTAAATTAGGCTCACACCTCCAATTCAACCATAGTTGAACAACATATTTCAATTACCACCAAAAGGCAAGACCGTATTCCATTCAACAAAAACAATCACCCCATAATTATCCAGAAAATTCATGGAAGGGGGTTCATATTACATTAGTAATAGATGATCATCATCATACTCTAGAAATCACTATATAGTAGGCCGATATTCCTTCTCATCACTAAAGGTCATATCGGAATGTTTCATCCATGATGTCTGATGAGACTCAGATTCCTACCCTTCATGATGCTAGTATCCTTGATTCCATTAAATTAATATCTGAAAGAACCTTATGGTGGAAATAACTCTTCATCATAATGTGATTTTTATAAAAAAAATGATAACAATCCTTATGATAGTATTTAGATGGATTATTGGGATCCTACACTTGAAATATTCCATTGATAATCTCTTCATGGTGATATATAACCATGAATATAAAAAACACTATTACAAAGGCCCTTAAATATATATATATATATATATATATAGATTTCAAAAAATAGTGTTTACTCATATTTAGTTCCCCATAGACTTCCAGGAACACCATTCCGAGGTAAATATGTGACTGGGTGAATCATCCTCTATGGTCTGACGTTGTGGAGGAATATGCCTCTGCTACGGAAGTGAATGAAATAAAAGATGGCAGCTAAAGAAATAACTCAAACATAAGTTTTTCCTCTATCTCTAATTCAAATTAAAATGTCCGATATAAGATAAAGTAGAAGTTCATGCCTTATTTATTATAAAACATGAATCCATCCATTAGATGTTGAAAGAATTAAACCTGGCTTATTTTGAATATGAAACTAATCTATAAGATATAAAAGAACTCAAATATCTGATAGGACTACCAACTTTATCCATGGACTTGGAACCAAATTTGAAATGGCACCATAATATACTGTCAAATTATTTCCCCCAAAACCTAATAAATAATCAAAATCAATTCAATTGACAACCTTCATACATAAGTATACATGGACTGTAATGTATGGGTAATTTTCATATTAGCCTATTTCTAGGATAGTAGTGATGCCTATATTTACTATCCAATAATGAGATAAATGTAGAAGAGATCATAGTACAACATGAATCATGACAAATTGATATAATCTAAAAAATATTTACCATTCTAAGAGCATAACACCCTCGATAGAAGAGGTAGAAAGATACTAATATTCTCTTATGTTAGAATTATAAAAAATATGTTGAAACACTGAAAATAATGAATATTAACTCTCATGATTCATGATGTGTTCATATATCATGTGACTCATATTACATGTGGCCCCATAAACTAAAACATTAATGAGAAAAAAATAACCAAATAAGAATGAATGTGAGGGAATCTGCAATATAATCCATCTTTGTGTGAACTGCTCCCATAGGGTTGGTGGAATATTTATCACATCCTACACCCCAATTTTCATAAAATCCTCGGAGGATCACAATTAAATTGATACCAACACTATATTAAACCCAAAACACATGAATGAGAGATTTTATATTCACAATAACTATCCTTTAAGTCACTAAATACACTACAACATGATTAGAGAGTAGAAATAGTGCCCAAAAAAACCCTACACCCACATTGAGAGGGAAATTTTGATTATCATCCCCAATAATTTTGGTCTTCTCTAGTCTAGGTTGTGATTACCTATTTTGAATGCCCAAACTATTCCTCCCATCATGAAACATGCCCCTAACATTGGGGGATCACATTGATAGTATGCTTGGAGCCTCCATTAATGTAATTATTAAAAGAATAGAACATGTAGAGAATCAAGAAAATGGAAACAATTCTTGTAATGGTATTAAATAAAGAATAAAAATCATGATACAAGGATATAAAAAAGTCCCTCATAGATCCTTCGGGGGAGGATGGAGCATTAACTTATTTTTCTATTACCAATAGTGAGATGTGGTGACCACTACCTCCTATATGAATCCGAAAATGTCATTATGACCAATCTAATAGGTGATATTGTCTGAATCACTAATGATAATTAAAATAATATAGACACAATATCTTAAGTGTTAGGTGATTTAATTTAACAAATTAAGGCCACACATAAGAATAATCAAAGGAGGAACCATATCCTTGAACCTCTTAATGATTGGTTTTTTCCCCTATAGAACACTCTAGAATTGATAACCTGAAAGACATAGAATGATCTAACTCACCACCTAATAGAGAATAAATAACCTATGTGGACAAAGCTAAATTATAATATTTGAGGATTATATACAACCATACGTAGATAAATAATGATTTACTCAGAGGAAATATTCTCACAAGATAACACATTCTTAATGAATTGTATATCCCTCATTTACCCATCAGGTGGGAGTTAAATTTTTACAATGTTAGAATATAGGAATTAGGTTGTCTCTAGATCTAGGGATATAGATTATATAGTCACATGAGATGAAGAATAAAATAATTTTCCAACATTACAATAGTTACCTCTCCCTTGTCATGATGATCATCTAGCCCTAACATGGGTTAAAAACTATTAGGATCCTAATTTTGGGAAATTGTTTCATAACTCACAATATTCCCCTGATTAGGGGGTCACCCAGATGTTGGTACCCAAAGTACATAGAAAAACTACTACCACTATAGTTACATTAAGGAAATCCACAGAGGGAAAATATTCTCTTATGTAACCTGAAGGGAAGTAATAACCCAAATTATTCGATAAAAATACCCCACCCTATTCTTAGAAATCTAGTTTCTTTTAAATTTTATCATATGGGGAATGGAAATAGAATCTCACAAACTTATTTTTCATATGGGGCCCTATTATGTGCTATAAATACAAATAAAATGTAATGAAGTTTATATGATTTTTATAGAATTAGGTAGGTATATATTTTTCTCGTACAATAACCTACAGGTGGGTTCCATCTCTAGTTGGGAGGATGATCGACATTAGTTCCATTATCAAATTAGCTTTATGATAAGATAAAAATGCATGTCAATCTCATTAATTGAAATATAACAATAAGTATAGATTATTGGACTTATACTGTAGATGGACTAGTCAGAAATACTCATTGAACAACATACACTTGTAGGATTAGTTTTTGAAACATTGTAAAAAGAGTCTCTATGGTTAGCTATATAAACTATTGATCTAGATGAAATTATTTATTGGATTAAAATATTTTGAAGAAATTTAATTGTACATTGAATATTTTATTTACAAAACTATTAAAAAGATATTCCAAATGCATTTGGTATAATTGAGGATATTTAGATAATAAAAAACACCACAATTATACTCAAACCAGTAATGGTTCAATAAAAACAACTAGGTTGGAAAAGAATTTCCCAGTACATCCTATAGTGAGGTAATAGATGACAAACAACCCTCAACTAGATTAAAATAGAGATCACTTCAATATGTGATTTTGAGAATGAAGAAAACATGTG
The DNA here is from genome assembly GCA_963277665.1 of Viscum album. Lineage (NCBI taxonomy): Eukaryota > Viridiplantae > Streptophyta > Magnoliopsida > Santalales > Viscaceae > Viscum > Viscum album. The sequence goes on from OY728127.1 coordinate 2,025,460,307, forward strand.
AATTTAATAAAAGATGAATTAATTCTGGGTTATATCCTTATATCCATAGGAAAAATATTTATCATGAACCCTAACCCTATTAAATATGGCACTGATTCTCATATATGACCCCAAAAAATTAATTTTTATATTTGATATGATCACACAATGAGAAAAAAAATTTCATCAAATAAATCATCTAGGGTATGGTTTATTCCATACATGTCATACTGGGAGAATCAATGACATCAATGGCCAATATAACACCCACCTAACACGATGATAGTGACTGGGAAGAAATTTCAGCTTTTTGTGACCAAGTAACACTGCAATACTTGACAATATTAAACTTTTAGAATAAATTTTATTTCTTTCTATTTTATTTTTTACCCAACACTTTGTTTTATTCTGTTATAAATAGTACTGAGTCACTTCGATATCATATAAAACATGAAAGATCATGAATAAATGTGTATATAATTTCCCAATAAATTATAACAAATTTATTTTCATATTATACATTAAATATTTTATTTATCTTTATCCAATATATTTTATAGAAATTTATAAGGCCAAATCCATTTTTTACATAAAAAGCTATATATTTTTAAAGGAAGTTTGGAAACCTTTTAATGTAACACATATTTTAAAAGAAATTTTTTACCCTTTCAAAAATTTTATTGATAAAAAAATTAAATTTTTTCATGTGGACTTTTAAAATAATATTTAGTTCATTTTTTATATTTTTTGGAGTAGTTTCATTTTTTAATGAATAGTGAAAATACTACATTTTAGTTGAAAATGTAATTTTTTAAAATAATTATTATAGATAAATTATATTTTAATTATATTTTAAATTTAAAATTGATAAATTATACCTTAATTTATACAATTTAGGTCATTATAATAATATTTTAATTAATTTAGATACAAATATATAATAAAAGATTAATCAATTTTACTTTACAACCCCACATTCTCCCCATTTATATGGAATTTTCATTAAATTTATTTTATTAACTTCTTATAATTTACTTTTGAAAAATAAATAAATAAATAAATATATGGAATATGTATAAAGTTTATAGTATAATAATATCAACATAGTTTTGACCAAAAATATATGTGCAAATATTTAAAATTAATTGTTGTGATTAAGGTAAAAATTATTTAACTTAGTAGTAAATCATTAATCTTAAGGGTAAAATGGACTAGAAACTTCTCCAAAAGAAATTGGCTACGCATATATGTTATATATCCCATTATAGATCAATTTTTATGAGTTAGTGGGATACTAATCCAAGAAAGGGGCCTATATAATATGTTTTGTAGGGAATAAGATAAAAAAGGAATATTTCTTAGCTATAACATTTATAAGGCCTTGAGATATGGAAAAACCCCAATTATTTATTTTATACACTTTTTATTGAATGTTAAATGATTTTTAGTCATATAATTTTATATTTAACATTTAGATATTAATTAGAAAGATTAAATAGTTGGGAAATGCCAATGTGGTAATTATTTAGTTTATAATGAACTAATATAAATGATAGAAAAATATTAAATGTAAAATAATATTAATGAGTTATTGTGTTACATTTTTATTTTATATGACGATATTATATTAAATAAATTTCAATAAATTATACTTTAATTTTTTTTATATTTTTAAATTATAATTAAATAATTAACGTGCATAAAGAAAATAAAGTTAATTAATATTAAATGATATTTTATTAAATGATTTGAAGTAACTAAAATTACTACCTTCATAAATATTATTTTTAGGTTTCAATAAATATAATGAGTGTTCCACTACTATAAAAAATTATATTTTATAATAAACATATTGGCCCTTAAATAGTTAACACATACCAAGCATGGTTAGGGTTAAAGAAATGTTATTGTGCATCACTTACCATTCTATTTAAAATATTTCCTACACATATGGGATTTTTTATTCAATAAAATAGATTTAAAATACTATATTATGTGGTTATACACTTTTTAGTATGTATTACTTTAATTTTTTCTTATTAGATGAATTACATATGTTTGAAAACTAGTGACATAAATGAACAACCAAAATTGAAAAATAGAGAATCATAATGACTAAGGATCAAAATGAAAAAAATTCTTTTATTTCTATGTGGTCTGAGATTTTGATGACCATAATTCCCATTTAATAAATTATTTTTCCATTTTGGGAGCATATTAGGTAAGATATTTCACACAATGTTTTTTAATTTTTGGTATTTACAAGAATCACACTCCGCCTACACTATGAAAAGTAATAGATTCATAACCACTTTAAAAAATCTTCATCCATTTGGCTCATCCATACACATTCAATATGGCTCCCCAAAATCACTACCATCATCAAATAATTCTCACTTTGGTCAGATATCCAACCAAGGATTCCTTTTGGTATAAAACAAAAGTAGTTACCCGAAAACATAGTGTCATTTATCAATGATAACATTTATTTAATTTCATTATATTAAATTAAAAATATCCTAATACATTATTTTATAAGATAATAATTATACATAATACACTGTAATGTTCTCATGCTAATTGTAATATCAAAAATAACACACTTTTTCATCAAATGTGATATGCAATTATCATTTGTGTGTACGGAGGATTACTGTCACGTAAACTAATGTCCTTTAATATTCCATTAACACCTTTCAAGGGTTTAATATTGAAGGACTTATAATTTATATATAAAATTTATAATATTTATAATTTCATTGTGATTTTTTAATTTTTCTATAACACTTTCCTTTAGGATTTCCATTTTTTCGGAACATGATAACATCCTTTGTGGATGTGTATACTACTACATCCCCAAAACGATGTGATTTGGTCACACATTATATTGAATTGTTTAAGGATGTTTTTAATAAACATATGTTATATATTTATCATAAAAAGGGTAATAAAATTATTATTATTATATATATATATATATCACTTACTTTTAAATACATCATAGTAATGTATCTAGCATTCATTTGATCATAGGACCTACCATCCCCAAGATAGGTGAATTTTATTTCCTATCAAAATTTCATTTATTATTATAGATAAATATATAATGAATATATATGATATTTAAATCATTTTTTAGATCCTTGCGATTATGAAATATTGATTGATGTATGAAGTAAAAATAAAACAACTCAAAACATAACTGATAAACATATCAATTAACACCTAAAAGGATGGAAATAATGAAAGATTACTATCATAAAAAAACATGATAGTATAAAAAAACATATATTATATTATAAATATGAGTATGGTTCTATTATAATAGTGTAATGTGTTTTAAAACACTATACATTAGGTTAAATACTACACATTTAAAAGGAATAAAATGGTATGTGAATTTTTCTGAATTTACAATCCATTGAAAAATATTTGTTAATATACACAAATTAACCTTAATGTGGTGTATAACTGAAGCATTTTCATTTAATAAAATGATTCACTAATATATAATTGTATATTAAGATTCAAATTTATCTAATCATACATGTGGTTTTTACATGAAAATTATTAAGTGCTAAATGTTATCATTATTGTCTCACTTTCTATTTTGATTGTTATATTTTCCTTAAAACAATCACTTCCTAATGAAAAATTTCCATTTGAAATTAAATATATATTATATATCCGTACTCTTATTTGGTGCAGATAATAATTACCTAAAATGTATATCATTTTCAAATACGATGTGTAAAAGATAGTTTTTTTGATTAACTATATAATTATTGGTAAACACATACCATTATAATCAATAAAGATATTTGATAATGAAAATTGTTAGGAAATTTCAATCTATTATTAGATATATAAGGAATGATTTGGACTAGTATGAAGCTGATGGGTATAATTTAATATAATCCCTATGAGGCATCAGTAGTATCATAGGAAAAATCAATTGGCTATATCATATAGTTATATACCAGATATTCTAATCCTTCTTATGAAATGTCATGATGAAAAATGTACCTTGTATCTATGAAGCATGTAATATAATAATTAATCATTTACATTATTGAGAAATGTGTTGGTATTATTATTATCCCTGATATTTTTTTACACTATATATGGATGAATTTCATTTATTTTTTATTCATTTAATTGAATGTGATGTAGTTATTTATTATGTTATAATGATTATTCCTTATCTATGAATATATTTGGAATTTTTTCTTAGTTATATACCCTTACATGTTGATTATGATCATTGATTCATTATGGATTGTACTATACATTCAATACTATGTTTTTTTTCTAACCCTTATTGTTGTTTTAATTCATAATGTTAGGAAGTGGAATGCTTCGAATGCATTTGATGTTTGATGTTATCTGCATTTTATTATGCATCATGTTTTATCTTCTACATCCCAATGTAATATGGGTATCGTATATTTAATCCTTGTTACCAAAAAATTCTAAACTGATCATTAATTTGGGATTTTATTCTTTGTAATCATCCCAATGTAATAAATAGGGCACCCAATCAGTCTTATATGGTCAGGACATTATAGTAGGTATCAAATGAATGTATAGTAAAATCCATGTAAACTATATTTTGGAAAACATAGAATAGTATACATAACCCAATGATAGAATTTGAGGATAACTATAAAAGAACATCCTAATGTTTTTGTACGTTAATAATTATTTAGGACTTCTTAGAAATACATCACCATCTAGATAATAATTGTGGATGTGTATTTGGCACATATGTGCCTAGGAGTAATATCTCTGAAAAGGTTTGTTGGTCCTTACTCATGTGTAACCTTGTACATGAAAAAAGATGTCAATTCACCCATAATTTTACACTCTTAGGGGATACACATATGATAATTCACATTATATTTTCATGTCATTAAGAAGGATTTGAACATAAGGATATCCCCACTTAATTGATGTTTTTATGAGAATAGTTATGGATGATTTCAATAATTTAGGTTATTGGTGTCACTAATTTTTTTTGATTATACAAAATGTTACATAATTATATGATGTAGTCTAGCATTTTACATTGATTAAAAATGTAACATGGAAGGAAGAATAACATTAATACAGTTGGACCCCATAGAGGATTCCCTACTATGAATTTTGATATAGGTGGAATTGAAACTAAGAATGTTATGAATATATGAGGGTATATTAACAATTTTGTTAAACAAAACCTTTCCCAAATGAAGAAACATCTTCCAAAATTAGATTATCAGATGTTGGATCACTTTATATGATAGAGAACCCCCTTATTTTTATTTGTAATATTAACACAATTATGGGTGAGAAATATAGTATATCTTTGGAAAATATAAATTTCTAGAATTTTGATATCATGATATGTAAAAGAATACAGATATAGTGTATTTTCTCAATAAAAATTTTGGTAAATGGTTGTCATTGATCCAAAGTACTATAGATGAAGTGGAAATGGAACTCTTGGATTTGAACCACTTTAAGACATATTTTTTTTTTGTAAAATAATTCCATTTTGACAAAAAAATACGTGGAAGAGAATGTTCATTAGATAAAACCAAATGGAAGAATAATGAATTTTTGAGTATAATTCTATATTTGAATAGACATAAATGTATGAAAAAGTTTTCATAAGAAACATATAGTTCATGACTGATAACATATTTGAAGGGATTATGATAGGTAACTTAAGGGTGTTAGAGTCTAAATCCTTTTCTTCATTTAATGAAATGGTTTTATGCGCTATCAAGAGAGAGAGAAATAACTCTCCCTGTCTTATGGATTCAACGGTAAGGAAGATAAGAAGAGGAAGAAAGAGAAAATAATAAATGATGTGATGATAATAAAGATTTATTTTCCATCATGTGGTAACAAAAGAAATAATTAACATAGGAAATGATTTAATGGATTGAGAGTGTAACATCCCATGTAAATAAAGAATAATATTTTTTTATTGTTTTAATATTTTTGAATTAAATATTAATTTTACTTTAAAAGGTTTACTATGTTCGACAGCGTACCCGATATGCAACAATGGGTTTCCTTGGAATCTTACGTTGCACACTAATAATATAATTTTATTATTTTAAATGGTATTTATATCCTAGATGTTTTATTGGAAAGAATAAAAAAAATAACTACAATATGATTATATATGTTTGCTAAATGTATTTTCATTTATCCAACAAAATTTAGAGGCTTAAAATGTGAGTGAAACTAATTTTAAGAATAATTTATATTAAAAGGAATATTTATCTCCTGTTAGTGGAGAGCCCTCATTAAATATAGTTTTGGTTACATTAATACATTCTATATGACCAAATAAAATCCTTCTTTAGAATGGGGACATCAAAATTAACTTTGTATAAAGTTTTGGAATTTTTCTGATAAAGTTCATTTTTTAATGAAGAGTGAAAAATATTGTAGTTTAATTCAAAAGTGCCTTTTAATCTAATTTATTTATATTTTTATATTATCTATTTAATTGTTTTTAAAGTGTAATTATAATATATTTTTACCATTTAATCCAATGTTGGTCATTGAAATTAATTTCATTTTGAAATTGGACATAAACTAGTATCAATCTTTTGATAGTTATTGTTTCTTAAAAACACGCTAATTATTTTAATAACGAGAATAAATTTTAAAATTAATTAATTCCACTTCTACGTTTTGAATTTGGAAAAATAGAAATAATTTTTAAATTTGAAATATCGAATATATCTTAGGCTGAATTTTGGGTATTTTTCTGAAAAACATCAATTTTTGTTGAATAGTGAAACCACTTTGTGATATTAAAAAAACGACTTTTTCATTTAAATGAAATATTACAACTTCTGTGAATTGAATTTCAAAAATCCATCATACATGGTTGTTATCAAGGAGTAAAATGTGGTTCATTAAGATGAAAATAATTTTTGGTGAATAGTAACTTTTAACTTTTATTTATCGCGGTTAAAGCTAAATAGGTTATTCAAGGTAAAAACAATATTATAACGATTAAAAATTACCTTAAAACTTGTCCAAATATTATTGTTTGAGTTATTAACGACGAGGAACATATTTGGGTCGATCTTGAGACCCCATTTAGCCACTTGAGTGTGATAATGAAAATTTAGATTAATTAATTTAATGTAAAGACAAAATTGACATTAACAAAAATCTCTTATTATTTAATTTTTATATGGTGTTTGATAAGTCATATTTTCATCTATAAATATTCATTGGAATTATAAAAATATTTCCAACATCATGGTATTTTTTTGTAATTTTTAGACAAAAAAAATTAAATTATTTATGACATAATAATGATGCAGTATTTACCTCATTAATAAATCATTTAAATAAATAAGATTATAATGATTAAAAAAATATCCAAAACATGTAAAATTATGATTGGATGATTTTATCTCGACCATGAGTCATCTTATCTTCATCTTTAATTATTTTTTGACCATTAGAAACCGAATATAATTATATAATAAAATAATAGTTTCACACTTTCCTAAAGAGCCCCTCCTCCCCCTTATAAAAGGATACCACTTCTAACCAATTCCTCACACCTCTCAAGCCATTTGGATTGTCTAAAATCTATTCAATTAAGCTCCCTACATCCCTATATTACCCCTTGAAGCCTTACCTATGGTAGAAGGCACTTCAAGAAGTCCTTTTGGTTCAAACCATAGGAAGTTACCTGTAACGCCCCGACCCTAGCTACCCAGAGTCGGTGCATTATTACATAACATTGGCATGATCACAAGAAAGATCAAATCTCGAAAGACCGATTGGTTTAGTAGCCTTGGAAACATTAGATATATTCATAAGTTTTACATTACATCATAAAATGAAAAACTACTACAACAACATAATGTCTCCACAGTCCACACTATTATCCCCTCATAATATCCTTGCAGGTCATTCATAACTTACTTCTTCACATCCTGGGAAAAATAAATCATAGAAAAGGGGTGAGCTCAAATGCCCATTAAGGATAACTATATAGCGGAACATTCAAAATAAGCATAAACATTTAAGGCAATGCATTACTAAAACAAAAGCCTTTTAAACATGAACTTCAACATAGTATGGCAAAAGTAAAATGAAATAATGCCATTTACTTGTTCAAATGGATATTCTACTAATCAAATAATCACATGAAATATCAATAACCACTTTCATAATGATGGAATGCATAATGGTGAACTTTAATTTCTTTGTCAAGGCCTCATCCCAAGACCTTGGGGCTAACTGTAACCGGAACCCAACCCGGAGTGCCTCTAATAACCGGACACCAATCCGGAGTGCCTCTAATAACCCGACACCAACCCGGAGTTCCTCTAATAACCGGAGACCAAACCGGAGGGCTTACTTTTACCAGTCCCTAACCTGGAGGGCTTACTTTTACCAGTCCCTAACCTGGAGGGCTTACTTTTACCAGTCCCCAACCTGGAGGGCTTACTTTAACCATTCCCCAACCTGGAACATACTTGTCCAACACATTCTTATGAAGTAAAGGTTGAAATATAACATAAACATTCTTATTGGAACTAGCATACGAAATGTCAATACTTTACTCATAAACCATGAATGCTATATAAATAGCACATCCACAGTCAAACATATCACAAAACTTCATTACAATATGGAAGTTTTATATCATAATAAATCAACTTCAAATAATCATAAAATCCATCAAAGGGTGTTGATATAGATGAAATCAAAACACTTTTTAGAGAAATATCTCTTTATATTTTTGAAATCATTTAAGAGCCATATAAAGTAAAACATTTTCGTTGAAAATATTCTTATAATCTTGTAAGGAAAGATTTGAAGATTTTATAACGGCGGAAAATAACCACACCCACCGTATAAGTAAAAAAACATTCTTACCTTAATTTTGTCGAAAAGGTTAAAAAGGACCTTGTTTTGAAAACGACGGAATGATTCCTCTTATAAAAAGTCAAAAAAGGGTATAAATGACTTTAACCATTATTCTTGTAAATAATAAAAATGTTTTGAAATACATTATTAAGAAACATGGATGTGGATGATAAAGAGATCCCAGTAGATTATTACGTATAAACAACCTCGGATAATGAAGAGATTGTGAAATAACCCTTTCCAATTTGGTAACTTATGAAACATAAAACCCATGAAAGAGGTATCATATAATGAATATGTAAATACACATAAATTAGAGTGTATTACACAAAGAATATAATTATGGACAGTACATACGCCACACAAAAGGTGATGGTGGCAATATGGAATGAATCTCACGGGAATAAGGAGTGAGATGAAAACCCCTTACCTTGTACTTTTCCTTGGTTTGGGTAGGTTAACCTCTTGTATAATGGTGAAATAATTGTTATTAAATTATACAATAATCATATACATTAATATAATATCATATATGATCTTTTAATATTTATTTGATAATAATATCTTAGTATTATCATTGTTTCGGGTGTTAACTTACATGTTTACTTTTATATGTTTTGTTATGTAAGACAAGTTTGTAAAGGATAGGTTGTATATTATTCATATCCATAATGATATCTAGTCCTTAAACATCATTTTTAAATCATAAAATGATAATTATATTTGAATGGATACGATGGAAAATGAATCTTATCGCGTTCGTGGAGACGGTAATCCGTACGTATGCACGAGCGACAATATCATTCTTTTGATATTAAAATAATATATAAATGGATGTTATATCATATATAAAGAATAATTAACATGTTATATTTATTATTTACATGAGTTACACATCATTATTATACCCATCCAAATAATAATATATTGAATAACAATTACACCACGACCTGGAGACGGTAAGCCATACGTACGCACGTATGGTGACATGTTATTCAAAGGGTGGATAGAATAATGAATATGGTTGTACCATATTTATAATAACATCACAGTATATGTGAGATAATGGAGTTATTATTTTAGAATGGTAACAACAAAGGAAGAATAAGTGGAAGAAGAAATGAACTTGGAAAAAGGGTGGTGAAATCATTACCTCTTCTTCGGGTTCTTCCTTTTGATTTGATCAAAAGGGCTCCTTAGGTTGGCTTTCTGATCAAACTAAGGCCTCTAGGTTGTAGTGAGGGAAGTTGGGAGAGTATTTGGGAAGAGTTTGGCCGATCCAAAAGGCTTTGAAGGTGTGAAGAAATGAGAAGGAGGAGTGCCCTTTTATAAGAGGGGTGAGGGGAACCTTTGGAAAAGCTAGAGATATTAGTTTATAATAAATTAATAATCGGTTTCCAATGGCTCCAAAGTTGACTATTCAAATGTTAAGGTGGGGATGGGTCGAAAAAAACTCAACCAATATAATTTAGACAGGTTTGGGTACTTATATTAACCTTATCTTTAAGTATTAACTCTAAGTTAATTAGTTTCACTTTAACAATGTCTCTTTGTATTTTTATATAATATGGTTAATAAACTTACTATATACATCCAAGAGACCCCAAAGTGGTCCACTAATGATGAACCTATCATGATATAAGTCTCTTGGCCGAACCTTAGATTTTTAGGAATTTAATATCAATTAATAATATAATATTTGTTTTAAGAACTCTTTTATGTCAATTTTGACACTATTAAATAGTTGATTTTTTGAAACTCATAACAGATTTATTACTTCGAAAAAAGTAAATTAAATCAATCCTAATATATCATAATATCCTAGAAAATTAGTTTAATTCATTAAAAGTTTCATATTATATTTATTTGGGTATTTATAATATCAATTAATTTAATTTTTCACTATTTTAGTAATTACTGCATCATCATTGTGTCATAAATAAAATAAATTATTTAATGTTTAAAAATTATAAATAAAATAATAATTATTTAGGAAATCTTTTTATCTTTCTAATGAATATTTATAATCAAAAATCCAACATATATAAACCTATGTAATAATTGTTTTTCTAAAAGATATATGCATGTGTCATTTTTGTATTCATTTTAACTTAATTAAAATAAAGTGTCCCTATCACCTACAAGTGGCACCATGGGGTCCCCAAATCGACCCAAATATTCCTATGGTCGAACATGTATGAACCAATAAGTCTAGGACACGTTTTAGGGTAATTTAGTATTATTAGAATATTATTTTTTAACCCTTATTTACCAGATTTACCATTAACCACGGTAAATAAAATATTTACCACATTAATTATTCAAAATGTCTAAAAATAAAAGTTAACTATTTACACAATTTGGAAATCCTGATTCTAAATATGGAATCCATTTATCTAAATTCAAAACACATAAGTGGCAGAAATTAATTTAAAATTAATTCCCGCTGTCAAAACAAAAAGCGTGTTTTTAAGAGATAATAACTATCAAAAGATTGACACTTGTTTATGTTCGGTTTAATTGTAAAATTATGTCCAATGACCAACATTATATTAAATGGTAAAAATATATTATAAATATAATTTATAACCACTCAAATTCATAATTTATCACTATTAATTATTTTGATTAAAAAAGTTGTTTTTAATTAAAATTTAGTAATTTTCACTATTCATCAAAATATGAAAGTTATCCGAAAAGTACCAAAATTTCACCTTAGGCTAAATTCGATATTCCAAATCCAAAAATGAATTTCATTTTAAAATATAAAATATATATAATTTCAAAATATAGGTATTACTATTCATAACGGCTAGTTTGATTGGTTGTGGTGTGTGTTAAAACTCAAGGTTGCGTACAACACACGCTACTGTATTATTCAAAGAAAGCGTATCGTGGAAGCTTGGGATGTTTCATTTTAAATTTTTAGTGTCCCCATTTAGTCAAAAAGTTTAAAATATTGTATTTAAAAAGGGTTCACTATTAAAAGTTGATAAAAGTGCAATACTGAAAATGAATTTGTTCTTGCATTATGTCTAAGATACTCATAATATGGAAAAATTATAAGGATTATATAATGTTTAAAATTTAGTTAATACTATTCATAACCTTTTTTGAATGGATTTTTGGTAAGTCATGGTGCAATTGAACTCGGTGTTGCGTGTAGTGCAAGTTATTGAATTATTTTGAAGAAATAACACATTATGAATTCTTGTGGTGTTACATTCTTCCCTCCTTCAATAAATTGCGTCCTCGCAATTTGAAATTGTTCTTCGAAAATAAAAGGTTGAAAGTAGAAAATATATTTGTGGGAAAACCCACATCGGAAATTGGGTTACTAAAATTTAATCTTAATATGAGGAAAAGAGAAATCAAAGGGTCACCACCAAATTATGATCTCGATTAGGATAACATTGGTGGCAATTAGAGACATATAATTGGAGGAAAAACGTAAATATTTATAGGTAGTGATTGAGGTCATCAATCACAAACAAGTGTAAAATTGAGGTCCTTAAATTCACTAATCTATGATGATTTGAAATACCATCGGTTCAATAAAACATAGGGTATTAAGATAACACATTTTTGACGTTTCAAAATATCTTAGTTGAAATCCCACATCGAAAAATTAATTAATGAGGCCTCTATTTAAAATAAAGAGTCGAAAGTATGAAGATTACCGAAAATAACATATACTAGGGTTCCTTGTAGGAAAATATGGACATGGAAGAAAAATCTAACCATCAATTATCTGATGGAGAGTGGTAGAGAACATGGCTACGAAAAGGCCAACAATCCCAAAGCCATAAATTAGTGATGATTTAAGGTACCATCTAGGAAAACATTTTTGTTCTAAGTTGCTTTTCTTAATGTTGAGGAATTTATTTATGAGATTGGCTAAGATCATATGGAGATATACTTACTTTATAATTAGAGTTTTATCCATTAATAAATTTCTACCACAAACTCATCTTTCACTCTAAAAGATAATAGAATGTAAAAAATTATTTTTACACTATTCGTATAGGCTCCAAAAATAAACGAATTTATAATTCATCTACAAGATCTTTTAATAAAAACTACATTATTTAATCCAGGACATCTCATGGGCCAGTGGTAGGTGATACACCCTTGTCGCCCTTCGGTTGCGGGTTCAAGTCTCGCAGCCTTGCCGGACGCGACGGGTTGCCGCCCGACCTCTGGGTTGTCCTTTTATGGAAATCCAAAATAATCCAAACTAGAACTATCCAAAATATTTTTGTTCAGACTCACAGTCCAACATTTATAAGGAAGGTAAACATAATATAGATCCTTTTTACCCCGTAATAGCATATGAATACCTTCATCATGTATTACCATATTCCTTATTGATAACATTCATGCTCCCTTATTCCATATAGAATGCTGGATATACTTCATTAATCCAAAAATGTTTTAAACCCCAACAATGATGGAACATAAAAATCATTAATCAGTTCCAAGGTAGTCAAGAATATCCAATATAATTTATCCAAAACAATCACATATTATTCCAAAATCACTACCTCGGTATCAGAACTATATTATGATTTATCATTCTCTCAACCATATATTTTCCAAAAATTTATCCTGCTATTGAATCACTTTTTTTGTTCCACACAATCTCAAGTCCTTAATGAAATAGTTCTGCAGTACAATCCTTATATACTCCATAATTATTATAACAAGTACATTTTTGATACAACACTCAATTGACATAATCAACATAATAACTCTAATCATTCGTCTTCATCTGTGGTAGTATCATAACATGATTATTATCCAATAGCATCATTTGCGGCATAGTCTGATGACTAGGACATAGGTTCGCATAGTGTCCAAACTCCTTGCAAATGAAGAATTGTACATTTGAAACCATTTTCTTACCCTTGCAGTCACGTACTTTGTGCCCTTTTCCTCCACACTTATAACAAACTATCATTCCATTCAGGCAAGTTCCAGGGTGTTTCTTTCCACAGTTACCACATATGGGAAAATTCTTCTTTTCCCTCTTCCCTTTATCCATCTTTCTCTCTTCCATCCTTTTCTTCTCTTTCTTCCCTTCAAAGCCATAGGACTCAGTAAACTCTTTACTTATCTTATCAACACATGATATTATTTCTTCATATGATGATAATACATGGGAGACTATTTCTCTTATAAATTCTAACTTAAGACCATGAAAGATATGATCCTTCCTTCTCTTTGGATCATGTGCATTACTGGAGTTCTCATTCCTTCTACTGGGCGCCATTTCTAAACAATGGCATACACTAGATTAGTTTATGAATAACAATACCTAATCCCAAACTTTTAAAACACATAACATATATTAAATAGTTTATGGAAATAATCCATAATCATAAAAATGTTTTCTTTGAGGAAGTATATACTCATAAATCCTTCATAATGATTTGTAAAGAAAATTAGAGTTATCCTAAGCATATCCCCCGGGAGTGTCGTAACCAAGAGTGCAACAAGGCCCGTTGTCGTGCACCAGTTCCCGTTAGAGTCTAGCTCAAAGTGGTGTTTTCGGGTTTTACCCCTAGGTACATCTGTGCCAGGGCCGCCTCTACCTACTCGTATCCAGACAGGGATGTATTGCTCAGAAAACTCACAAAATCTCTACAATACCAAAATTCTAGGAAGTTCTTCTATACTAATCCTCAAAATTCATCTTAAATCTATGTACTCTAATCAGAGTTTATCTAAATCTAGCTTCCAAGGTTTGTACTAAACTTCCTCTGATACCAATTGTAACGCCCCGACCCTAGTTACCCAGAGTCGGTTCATTATTACATAACATTGGCATGATCACAAGAAATATCAAATCTCAAAAGACCGATTGGTTTAGTAGCCTTGGAAACACTAGATATATTCATAAGTTTTACATTACATCATAAAATGAAAAACTACTACAACAACATAATGTCTCCACAGTCCACACTATTATCCCCTCATAATATCCTTGCAGGTCATTCATAACTTACTTCTTCACATCTTGGGAAAAATAAAACATAGAAAAGGGGTGAGCTCAAATGCCCAGTAAGGATAACAATATAGCGGAACATTCAAAATAAGCATAAACATTTAAGGTAATGCATTACTAAAACAAAAGCCTTTTAAACTTGAACTTCAACATAGTATGGCAAAAGTAAAATGAAATAATGCCATTTACTTGTTCACATGGATATTCTACTAATCGAATAATCACATGAAATATCAATAACCACTTTCATAATGATGGAATGCATAATGCTGAACTTTAATTTCTTTGTCAAGGCCTCATCCCAAGACCTTGGGGCTAACTGTAACCGGAACCCAACCCGGAGTGCCTCTAATAACCGGTCACCAACCCGGAGTGCCTCTAATAACCGGACACCAACCCGGAGTTCCTCTAATAACCGGAGACCAAACCGGAGGGCTTACTTTTACCAGTCCTTAACCTGGAGGGATTACATTTACCAGTCCCTAACCTGGAGGGCTTACTTTTACCTATCCCCAACCTAGAGGGCTTACTTTAACCAGTCCCCAACCTGGAACATACTTGTCCAACACATTCTTATGAAGTAAAGGTTGAAATATAACATAAACATTCTTATTGGAACTAGCATACGAAATGTCAATACTTTACTCAAAAACCATGAATGCTATATAAATAGCACATCCACAGTCAAACATATCACAAAACTTCATTACAATATGGATGTTTTATATCATAATAAATCAACTTCAAATAATCATAAAATCCATCAAAGGGTGTTGACATAGATGAAATCAAAACACTTTTTTAGAGAAATACCTCTTTATATTTTTGAAATCATTTAAGAGCCATATAAAATTAAACATTTTCTTTGAAAATATTCTTATAATCTTGCAAGTAATGCTTTGAAGATTTTATAAAGGTGGAAAATAACCACACCCGCCGTATAAGTAAAAAAACATTCTTACCTTAATTTTGTCGAAAAGGTTAAAAAGGACCTTGTTTTGAAAACGACGGAAAGATTCCTCTTATAAAACGTCAAACAAGGGTATAAATGACTTTAACCCGTATTCTGGTAAATAATAAAAATGTTTTGAAATAAATTATTAAGAAACATGGATGTGGATGATAATGATATCCTAGTAGATTATTACGTATAAACAACCTCGGATAATGAAGAAATTGTGAAATAACCCTTACCAATTTGGTAACTTATGAATCATACAACCCATGAAGGAGGTATCATATAATGAATTTGTAAATACACATAAATTAGAGTGTATTACACAAAGAATATAATTATGGGCAGTACATACGCCACACAAAAGGTGATGGTGGCAATATGGCATGAATCTCACGGGAATAAGGAGTGAGATGAAAACCCCTTACCTTGTACTTTTCCTTGGTTGGGGTAGGTTAACCTCTTGTATAATGGTGAAATAATTTTTATTAAATTATACAATAATCATATACATTAATATGATATCATATATGATCTTTTAATATTTATTTGATAATAATATCTTAGTATTATCATTGTTTCGGGTGTTAACTTACTTGTTTACTATTATATGTTTTGTTACGTAAGACATGTTTGTAAAGGATAGGTTGTATATTATTCATATCCATAATGATATAAATTCCTTAAACATCATTTTTAAATCATCAAATGATAATTATACTTGAATGGATACGATGGAAAATGAATTTTATCGCGCTCGTGGAGACGGTAGTCCGTACGTATGCACGAGCGACAATATCATTCTTTTGATATTAAAATAATATATAAATGGATGTTATATCATATATACAGAATAATTAACATGTTTTATTTATTATTTACATGAGTTACACATCATTATTATACCCATCCAAATAATAATATATTGAATAACAATTACACCACGACGTGGAGACGGTAAGCCGTACGTACGCACGTATGGTGACATGTTATTCAAAGGGTGGATAGAATACTGAATATGGTTGTACCATATTTATAATAACATCACAGTATATTTGAGATACTGGAGTTATTATTTTAGAATGGTAACAACAAAGGAATAAGAAGTGGAAGAAGAAAGGAACTTGGAAAAAGGGTGGTGAAATCATTACCTCTTCTTCGGGTTCTTCCTTTTGATTTGATCAAAAGGGCTCCTTAGGTTGTCTTTCTGATCAAACTAAGGCCTCTAGGTTGTATTGAGAGAAGTTGGGAGAGTATTTGGGCAGAGTTTGGCCGAACCAAAAGGCTTTGAAGGTGTGAAGAAATGAGAAGGAGGAGTGCCCTTTTATAAGAGGGGTGAGGGGCACCTTTGGAAAAGCTAGAGATATTAGTTTATAATAAATTAATAATCGGTTTCCAATGGCTCCAAAGTTGACTATTAAAATGTTAATGTGGGGATGGGTCGAAAAAAACTCAACCAATATAATTTAGACAGGTTTGGGTACTTATATTAACCTTATCATTATGTATTAACTCTAAGTTAATTAGTTTCACTTTTACAATGTCTCTTTGTATTTTTATATAATATGGTTAATAAACTTACTATATACATCCAAGAGACCTCAAAGTGGTCCATTAATGATGAACCTATCATTATATAAGTCTCTTGGCCGAACCTTAGATTTTTAGGAATTTAATATCAATTAATAATATAATATTTGTTTTAAGAACTCTTTTATGTCAATTTTGACACTATTCAATAGTTGATTTTTTTGAAACTCATAACAGATTTATTACTTCGAAAAAAGTAAATTACATCAATCCTAATATATCATACTATCCTAGAAAATTAGTTTAATTCATTAAAAGTTTCATATTATATTTATTTGGGTATTTATAATATCAATTAATTTAATTTTTCACTATTTTAGTAATTACTTCATCATCATTGTGTCATAAATAAAATAAATTATTTAATGTCTAAAAATTATAAATAAAAAAATTATTATGTAGGAAATCTTTTTATCTTTCTAATGAATATTTATAATAAATAATCCAACATATATAACCCTATGTAATAATTGTTTTTCTAAAAGATATATGCTTGTGTCATTTTTGTATTCATTTTAACTTAATTAAAATAAAATGTCCCTATCACCTACAAGTGGCACCATGGGGTCCCCAAATCTACCCAAAGATGCATATGGTCGAACATGTATCAACCAATAAGTCTAGGACACGTTTTAGGGTAATTTAGTATTATTATAATATTAATTTTTAACCATTATTTACCAGATTTACCCTTAACCATGGTAAATAAAATATTTACCACAGTAATTATTCAAAATGTCTAAAAATAAAAGTTAACTATTTACACAATTTGGAAATCCTGATTCCAAATATGGAATCCATTTTTCTAAATTCTTAACACATAAGTGGCAGAAATTAATTTAAAATTAATTCCCGCTGTCAAAACAAAAAGCGTGTTTTTAAGAGATAATAACTATCAAAAGATTGACACATGTTTATGTTCGGTTTAATTGTAAAATTATGTCCAATGACCAACATTATATTAAATGGTAAAAATTTATTCTAAATATACTTTAAAACCACTCAAATTCATAATTTATCACTATTAATTATTTTGATTAAAAAAGTTGTTTTTAATTAAAATTTAGTAATTTTCACTATTCATCAAAATATGAAAGTTATCCGAAAAGTACCAAAATTTCACCTTAGACTAAATTCGATATTCCAAATCCAAAAATGAAGTCCATTTTAAAATATAAAATATATATAATTTCAAAATATAGGTATTACTATTCATAAGAGCTAGTTTGATTGGTTGTGGTGTGTGTTAAAACTCAAGGTTGCGTACAACACACGCTACTGTATTATTCAAAGAAAGCGTACCGTGGAAGCTTGGGATGTTTCATTTTAAATTTTTGGTGTCCCCATTTAGTCAAAAAGTTTAAAATATTGTATTTAAAAAGGTTTCACTATTAAAAGTTGATAAAAGTGCAATACGGAAAATGAATTTGTTCTTGCATTATGTCTAAGATACTCATAATATGGAAAAATTATAAGGATTATATAAAGTTTAAAATTTAGTTAATACTATGCATAACCTTTTTTTAATGGATTTTTGGTAATTCATGGTGCAATTGAACTCGGTGTTGCGTGTAGTGCAAGTTATTGAATTATTTTGAATAAATAACACATTATGAATTCTTGGGGTGTTACATTACCCAAATTAAAGGTAACAATTTATCTTAAATTGTCATCTTTTAGTTTACTTCTCCAACCCCTAAACTCTTTTTATTCCTTTATTTTGTAACAAAAAAGTATCCTCAACATACTAGTATGTTGTTATGAGACGTATTCGAACTACACATACACACACCTCCATCTAATGGATGAAGAACATAATGTTTCTGTGGATGGAAAACTAATGCCCCATGAAACAATGATTGTTCAATTACATCTTACTACCTCTCATGGTAGAAATTATGATGGAAATGTTATTATATATGATATATATTATGTTTATGTTTTCCTTATGCTTCTGTATTTTCCATTTATAGCACGCCTTTATGGTTTCCATAGTGGGTAAATACGATAATCTCATTTGAGGAAGTGCGGACTACCGCCCCCTCAAAGTGATGTGATTCGTTAGTTCCTTATGTGGGATGTATAAAGGATGGAGTTAATTATATTATATATGATATTATAATGTAATCATAATATAACTATTTATAATTACGTTTTAATTCCAATAAAATACGAAATAGTAATGAACGTATCGTTCCTGCGTACGTACAGCTTACCGTCTCCATGAATGATGCATTTAATTTCTTACCTCCAAATGTTATGTACTATTATAAATACATTTATATACAAGATATATATGATATATATGATATCAAAATAATTATTTTCTTTTTGGATATAATGGACTATTGACCACATGGACAACTTGTAAATATAAGGTGTTCATTTTGACTCAAGAAGAAAATATTGACAAAACGAACATTATTAACTTAAATGATTACATAATGTTTATAACATGGTAATTAGTGATATAAAAGGAATAATAAACTTCAAAAAGGTTCTTAAGAAAGTAAAAATTAACTTTAGTTTATTATTCAGGAGATTAAAGAATGATTGAGTCAAGTCGGACACAATGTAAGGGACTTTGTTGAGGCATATTTTCATTTATACACAACTTTCTTTCATACGGTGTATAAACCCCTTTGACTTATACTTTTATTCATGAATAAATATTTTTCTACGAACCGTTTTACTAAACGAAAAAAATAATGTTCCATTTAACGTAAGTAGTGACAACGACCTTTTCCGCCGCCGTGAGTATTATTTGATATTTGGCTTCCTCAACAAGCCATAATGTTTTTAAAAGAAAATAAATACCATATAATCTTTTATGTATTTTGGTATTGAAAATAGTTTTTATAATGGATTTTTTATATCAATATATTTAAGTGACGCATTGTGATTGAAATGTGGAAATGTTTTCTTTCTTATATATTTGTTTTCATTCTTATGATATTATAATGGTACTTGGACATTTGACGGGTGGTTACATGATAAACCAAATGAAGGGTGGTGCCGTGAATACCAAGATGGGTGGTTACATTATAAACTCCAATGCATTGGGTATGGAAGTCAGCCGTATGACTATTCCATTTAGTGATATGTGTGGAAGTCAAGCGTATGGTTATTCCATTTAAGTATGTTTATGTCCTAAGTTACCTTTATGTGTTATGTGTTATTTATATGGGTTTTATGGTAATATTTTGGTTAGAAAATGGTATGTAATGATCTTTTATTCAGTGAAGAGTATTTACTACTTCATAAAGGTGAAACATATTAATTATGTTTATGTATTCATGGTTTACTTGTTGTTTTGAAAACTAACATTTTTTCTTTATTTGTGAATCCCTTACTGAGATTTTTATGCTCATACAAAGTTTTTGAAATGTTTTTCACATGACATAATGTGGAATAGGGTCAAGGATGGGATCAAGAAAAAGTCATGCAGTTTTAAACATTGAACTAGACATGACTTTTTTTTCAAGAGTTTATATTTTAAGAAAAAAACTGAAAATGTGTAGAAGTGTCTACCTTGTAATATTTTGAGATGTAATAGTTATTTCCTAATTCTCTAAAACTCTAATCCTGAAAAGATCCACAATGTGAATTATTCATTTAATTCAAGATTATGTATTGTTTAAGGTCATGTCCTTATAGTTGGTATCAGAGGTCAGTTTAGACAACTTTAGGAGTTAGGGTATTGTTAAATTAATATCCATAATGTAATTTATGTTAATATTGAAATCTTAAAGAATTTACATATTACCATGTTGCTTTTATTAAGATATTTATATGTTCAGAAAGGTTTTCCACAGGGGAAACAGGGCAGCTATGTTGGGACGATATCAGGAGGAAGACAACCTTCCAAATCAGCAACCTGAGATGTTCGGAATCGGAACTGAATAGTTTGTTGCAGTGATGGTGCAATTGACTCAGGCTATAAATGGTGGTGGTATCCATGTACAAGATCATCCAGATCAACTGAAAAGGAACATGTCAGTAGTGTATCATTTTATGAGGCAACATCGCCCATGATTCAGAGGATCATCTGATCCGGTGCTAGAAGAAGGGTGGATTAAAGCACCAGAAAATATTTTATGATGTCATGGATTGTTCAAAAAATCAAAAGGTTAGTCTCGCTATTTACCATTTTTAAGGTGAAGCTGATCAGTGGTGGTCGATGGTGAAAAATATCAGGGATAGTGATGAGATTGATGCTCTTCTTTGGGAAGAATTCAAAGTTATGTTTCTTGAGAAATATTTTCCTAAGGTGGTTCGTATTAGGATAGAGAAACAATTAGTGGAATTGAGGGAGGAGGATGACTCAGTGGATACTTATGAAGAAAAGTTCACTTGACTGGCAAGGTATGCACCAAATTTCATCCGAGATCTTGATAGTAAGATAAATTGATTTCACTCAGGACTAAAGCCATGATATGAAAGATCATTAGCCTCTCGTGAGTTCAAAAGTTATGATAAACTTGTTCGATGTGCGGAGTAGGTGGAAATGGTGTTTGCCGATGATTAGGTGTTTGTTGAAAAACAACAGAATAAGAGGTCCAATTGGCATGAAAAGGGAAAGAGTTCATCAAAGAATCCTAGAGGTAAGAAAAATAAATATCCAAATTGCGAGAAGTGTGGTAAAAAGCATCTTGGAGAATGTTTAACGAAGTCCAGAAAGTGATTTCGGTGTGGTATATCTGGTCATATTACTCATAACTGTAAGGAAGATGATCAAGCATGCAATGAAAAACCATCGGTAAGATGTTTTAAGTGTAATGAAATGGGTCATTATGCAAATGAGTGTCTAGAAAAGAACTCAACTGATGGAAAGCATCCAGACTACAAGAAGAAAGGGGTGGTGAAATCCATTAAACTACTTCAGAAGATGTTGGGCCATCAAAAGAAGTAGTATAAGGTACACTGTTTGTATGTTCAAATTATTCCAATGTGTTTTTTGATTTAGGGTCTACACACTCTTTCAATTTTTAGAAGTTTTTTAGTAAATTGGGAATTCCATCTCATGATATGAATACTTAACTAACGATAAAAACACCTGGAGAAAATGTTGAGACAAAAAGACAACATAAGAACATTCTTGTCCTTTTGTGTGGAAAGAACCAACCTGAAAACCATATTGTTTTTCCTCTAGTATAATTTGATGTTATTTTGGGCATGGATTGGATGTATGTTTATCATGCTAAGATTTAATTTAGAGCTAAATAGGTTTCTTTTTATAAATATTTTCAGTTTTTATACAAAAATGAACCCTTGCTTTTGATAACATATTAGGATGATGAGAAACTAGTAAAAAATGGAAATGAATGTTACCTTGCACATATTGTTGAAAACAAAGGAACTGTTCAGATTAATGATGTGCTAGTGGTAAATGAGTACGTTGATGTTTTTCCGTATGAGTTTCCTATTATTATACCTGATCCGGAAGTTGAATTTACTGTTGAATTAGTTCCCGATGCTACGCCAATTTCAAAACCCCTTTATCGAATGGCTCAAATTGAACTTTTAGTGTTAAAAAAGCAATTACAAGATTTATTTGATAAAGGTTTCATTCATCCTAGCACATCACCATGGGGTGCTCCTCTCATATTTGTTAAAAAGAAATATGGTTAAATGATACTTTTCATTGATTATAGAGTATTGAATAACATCACTGTTAAGAATAAGTATCCTTTGCCTCATATCGATGATTTGTTTGATCAGCTCCACGGAGCTCATTATTTTTCGAAGATTGACCTGAGGTCGGGGTACCATCAATTGAAAGTAATAGAAGAAAACATTTCAATGACCGTGTTTCATACTAGATATGACCATTATGAATTTGTAGTTATGGATTTTGGTTTAACCAATGCACTTGCTTTATTCATGGATCTTATGAATCGAATTTTCCATCAGTTCTTAGATAAGTTTGTGGTTGTGTTCATTGATGATATTTTGGTTTATTCAAAAAGTAAACAGGAGCATGAAAATCATTTAAGGGTTTTCCAACCAACATTAAAAGAAATGAAAATTTATGTAAAATTCAGCAAGTGTGAGTTTTGGTTACAAAAAATTTCTTTCATTGGTCACAATGTTTTAAAAAAATGACATAACTGTTGATCCTAATAATACCATAGTTGTTGAAGAATGGAAAAGACCCACAAATATAACAGAGATTCGTAGTTTTCTTTGTTTGAAAGGTTATTACCAGAGGTTTGTTAAATATTTTTCCCGATTATCTAGTCCAATGACTAAGTTAACTCGAAAATGTGTTAAGTTCATCTGGACAAAATAATGTGATGATTGTTTTCAGGAATTGAAAAGAATATTGGGGAATCCTCCAATTTTGGCACTGCCATCCGGAAATGGTGAGTTTTTTATCTACAGTGATTTTTCATTGAAAGGACTGGGTTGTGTACTAATGAAAAATGATCAGGTAATTTCTTATGCTTCACGTCAGTTGAAACCCCATGAGTTAGATTACACTACACATGATTTGGAATTAACTGATGTTGTTTTTGCTTTAAAAATTTGGAGGTATCATTTGTATGGAGTAAAATGTGAAATATACACTGACCACAAATGTTTAAAGTATATATTCACTCAAAAATCATTGAACATGAGATAAAGGAGATGGTTGGAATTAATCAAGTAATATGATTGCACGATCCATTACCATCTGAGAAATGCAAATAAAGTGGCTGATGCTTTGAGTTGAAAAAGTAATGCTTCATTAGCCATGTTACATTTGGAACAAGATCTTTTGGTTTTTGATTTAATGAACTTTGGCATAGAATTTGTTGGTACAGGAAATTATTTTTTTTTGTATCAGGTGTTAGTGAAATCATCTCTATCAGACAGAATAGAGCAAGCGCATAAAGAAGACAATGAGTTGCAGAAAAAAGTAGATTTGGTTCAGAAGGGTCAGTTGCATGAATTTAACATTGATAATGATTGTGTTTTGATATTTGGGAATAGATTATGTGTACATTGTGATTCATAGTTGAGTAATGAGTTGTTATGTGAAGTTCATAGTTCTCTGTTTTTAGTTCATCCTGGTAGTACTAAGATGTTTAGAGATCTTCGGGTGTATTACTAGTGGGATGGAATGAAAATAGATATTGCTGATTTTACTATGAAGTGTTTGACTTGTCAGTAGGTTAATGCAGAGCAGCAGTTACCAAAAGGGACGCTTCAACCTTTACCAATACTAGAGTGGAAATGGGAAAATATATCCATGGACTTTGTTATGGGATTACCAAAGATATCTCGAGGTAATAATTCAATCTAGGTTATTGTTGATCGATTGAATAAATCTGCTCATTTCTTTCCTATTCGAGATACATTATCTCTAGATAAACTTGCTCGGTTGTATGTTAAAGAGATAGTTAGGTTTCACGGTGTTCCCCTCTCCATTGTATCTGATCGTGATCCCAATTTTACTTTTAACATTTGGAAAGGCCTTCAGAAGTCATTGGGTACTGAATTAAATTTTAGTACAACTTTTCATACTCAATCAGATGGGAAATCAGGACGAACAATTCAGACCTTGGAGGATATGCTACGTGATTGTTCACTGGATTATTAGGGACGTTGGGACCAACATCTTTCTTTGGTTGATTTTTCATATAATAAAAATTTTCATTCTAGTATACAGATGGCTCCATTTGAGGCATTTTATGGAAAGCGTTGTCATACTCCAGATTTTTGGGATGATGTAGGTGAGAGGAAGCTGATGGGACCAGAATTGGTAGAAGAGATGGCAGAGAAAGATCAGTTGATTTAGAAGCACATGATAACAGCTTAGAGGAGATAGAAAAGTTATGCCGATAACCAGAGGAAGGATCTTTCTTTTGAGGTAGGTGATCATGTATTTCTCAATGTCTCTCCATGGAAAAGTGTGATGCGTTTTGGTAAGAAGGGAAAGTTGAGTATGAGGTTCATTGGAGCTTATAAAATTTGGGTGAAAGTTGGATCAGTTGCGTATAGATTGGATTTGCCTCCATGTTTATCCCACGTACAAAATGTTTTTCTTGTTTTGATGTTGAGAAAGTATATTCCAGATCCATATCATGTTTTGAGCCTAGAAGTAGTTCAATTAGAAGAGAATATTTCATAAGAAGACCAACCAGTCCAAATTCATGACCGTAGAGAGCAAGTGTTGTAGAATAAGGTAATCCACCAGGTAAAGGTTTTGTGGAAAAACCATATGGTTGAAGAGGCAACGTGGGAATCTGAATATGCTATGAGGGATAAATACCCCCACATATTTTGATAAGTGAGTAAAAATTGCGAGGACACAATTTCCAAAAGGGGGAAGGATGTAAAATCCTATGTAAATGAATAATAAGATATTTTTATACTTATTAATATTTTTTAATTAAATATTAATTTTACATTAAAATGGTTGTTATTTTTGATAGCTAACCCGATACCCAACAACAGATTTCTTTGGAATCTTAAGTTGCACACTAATAATATAATATTATTATTTTAAATGGTAGTTAACTCCTAGCCATTGTATTGGCGGGAATGAAAGAAACTAACTACAATATTATTATACATATTTGTTAAATGTATTTACATTTATCCAATAAAAGTTAGAGGTTTAAAATGTGAATGAAACTAATTTTAAGCATAATTTATATTAGAAGGACGATTTATCACCCGTTAGTGGAGAACCCTCTTTAAATATAGTTTTGGATACTTTAATACATTCTATATGACCAAATAAAATCCTTCTTTATAATTAGGACATCAAAATTTACATAGTGTAAATTTTATGAATTTTTCCGGTAAAGTTCATTTTTAAATGAATAGTGAAAAATATTGTATTTTAATTGAAAAGTGCTTTTTAATATAATTTATTTATATGGTTAGATTATCTTTTTAATTGGGTTTAAAGTGTAATTACAATATATTTTTACCATTTAATCCAATGTTGGTCATTGAAATTAATTTCACTTTGAAATTGGACAAAAACAAGTATCAATCTTTTGATAGTTATTGTTTCTAAAAAAACGCTATTTTTTTTATAATGTGAATTAATTTTAAAATCAATTAATGCCACTTCCATGTTTTTAATTTGGAAAAATAGACATCATCTTTGAATTGGGATTATCAAATATAGCTTATGCTGAATTTTTGATATTTTTCTGAAAAACATAAATTTTTGATGAATAGTGAAACTACTTAGTGGTAGTTAAAAAACAGAATTTTTCATTTAAATGAAATTTTACCACTTCTGTGAATTGAATTTCAAAAATATGACATAGATGGCTGTTATCCAGAAGTAAAATGTGGTTCATTAAGATGAAAATAATTTTTTGTGAATAGTAATTTTTGACTTTTATTTACAGCAGTTAAAGGTAAATAAGTTAATTCAAGGTAAAAAAATATTATAATAATTCAAAATTACCTTAACACTTGTCCAAACCTTATTGGTTGAGTCATTAACTACCATGAGAATATTTGGGTCGATTTGGGGACCCCATCAAGCCACTTGCGTGTGATAATGACAATTTAGATTAATTAATTTAATGTAAAGACAAAATTGACACTAACAAAATTCATTTAGTAATTAATTTTTATATGGTGTTATATAAGTCATATTTTAGACTATAAATATTAATTGGATAGATAAATAGATTTCCTAAATCATGGTAGTTTTTTTATAATTTTTATAAAACAAATAAATTAAATTAATTATGACATAATAATGATGCAGTATATACCTCATTAATAAATCATTTAAATAAGTAAGATTATGTTGATGAAAATAATATCCAAAACGTGTTAAATTATGATTATATGATTTTATTTAGACCTCAAGTCATATTATATTCATCTTTAATGACTTTTGGACCATTAGAAACCGAATATAATTATATAATAATATAATAGTTTCACACTTTTCTAAAGAGCCCCTCCCCCTATAAATGGAGAACACTTATAACCAATTAATTACACCTCTAAAGCCATTTTTCATGTCAAAACACAGCCCAATTAAGATCCCTATATCAATTTCCTCCCCCTAGAAGCCTTACCTTAGGCATAAGTAACTTCAAGAAGTCCTTTTGGTTCAAACCAAAGGAAGTTACCCAAATTAAAGGAAACCATTTCCCTTAAATTGTTATCTTTTATTTTACTTCTCCATCCCCTAAACTCTTTTTATTCCATTATTTTGTAACAAAAACAGTATTTTCAATATACTAGGATGTTTTTATGAGAAGGATTCTAACTACACATACACACACCTCCATATAATGGATGAAGAACATAATGTTTCTGTGGATGACAAACTAACGCCTCCCGAAACGATGATTGTTCAATTACATCTTACCACCTCTCATGGTGGCCATTATAATGGAACTATATTTATATATGATATATATTATGTTTATGTTTTCTTTATACTTCTGTATTTTCCATTTATATCATGCCTTTATGGTTTCCATAGTGGGTAAATACGATAATGACATTTGAGGAAGTGCGGACTATCGCCCCCTCAAAGTGATGTGATTCGTTAGTTCCTTATGTGGGATGTATTAAGGATAGAGTTAATGATATTATATATGATATTATACTCTAATTATAATATACATATGTATAATTATATTTTAATTCCATTAAAATAATAAATAGAAATGAAAGTAGCGTTCATGCGTACGTACGACTTACCATCTCCATGAACGATGCATTTCATTTCTTACCTCCAAATGTTATGTACTATTATAAATACATGTATATACTGGTTTTATATGATATATATGATATCAAAATAATGATTTTCATTCTGGATAAAATGGACTATTGGCCACATGGACAACTTGTAAATATAAGGTGTTCATTTTCGACTCAAGTAGAAAATATCGACAAAACAATCATTATTAACATAAATAATTACATAATGATTATAACATGGTAATAAGTGATATAAAAGGAATAATAAACATGAAAAAGGTTCTTAAGAAAGTATAAATTATCTTTAGTTTATGATTCAGGAGATAAAATAATGATCGATTCAAGTCAGACACAAGGTAAGGGACTTCATCTCAATCTCTTTTCATTGAGGCATATTTTCATTTATACACAACATTCTCTTATACGGTGTATAAACCCATTTTACATTGACTTTTATTCAAAAGGAATCCTTTTCTACGAATAATTTTACTAAACGCCAAAAAATAATGTTCCTTTTATTGTAAGTGGTGAAATGACCTTTTCCTTCGCCGTGAGTATTAGTTGATCTTTGGCTTCCTCAACAAGCCGTAATGTTTTTAAAAGAAAATAAATAACATATACTCTATTATGTATTTTGTATTGAAAATAGGTTTGATAATGGATTTGTTATGTCAAAATATTTAAGTGATATATTGTGATTGAAATGTTGAAATTTTTTCTTTCCATTAATTTTTTTTTCATTCTTATGACTTTATAATGGTACTTGGACATTTGATGGGTGGCTACATGATAAACCAAATGATGGGTGGTTCTGTGAATACCAGGACAAGTGGTTATGTTATAACCTCCAATGTATTGGGTATGGAAGTCGGCTGTATGGCTATTCCATTTGTTGATATGTGTGGAAGTTTACCGTATGGTTATTCTATTTACGTTTGTTTATGTCCCAAGATACCGTTATATATTATGTGTTCCTTATATGGATTTTATGGTAATCTATTGGTTACAAAAGGGTAATTAATGATCTTTTATTTAGTGAAGTGTATTTACTAATTTATAATGGTGAAAAGTATTACTTATGATAAACTATTCATGGTTTACTTGTTTTTTTGAAAACTAACAGTTTTCCTTCTTTGTGTATCCCTTACTGAGCTTTTTATGCTCATCCCAAGTTTTTGAATTGTTTTTCACAGGACATAATGTGGAATAGGGTCAAGGATGGGATCAATGAAATGTCATGCTGTTTTAAAAATTGAACTAGACATGACACTTTTTTTCAAGAGTTTGTATTTTAAGAAAAAATGGAAACTATGTAGAAGTGTATACCTTGTAATCTTTTGAGATGCAATAGTTATGTACTAATTCTCTAAAACTCTAAACCTAAAATGATCCTAAATGTGAATTTTTCATTTAATTCAATATTATGTAAGGTTTAAGGATGTGTCCTTACAGAGAGTTTTTCATAAGTGTGGAGAAAAGGATCATCACTGAAAAAAAGGAAAAGTGAAGAAGAGAAATGATACTCTTTATTGATACAATTACATGGATATATGGGACTATGAAAATTAATACCCCAAGAGTCAAGGGAATATACCTTAAAAGAAACTTAGGGATCATGTTAATGATTTTTTTTTTAAAACAACTGAAGTGTAATGATAAATGTAACATAATATTTAGATCTATAAAATATATTGTAAAATTATTTTATTGATATAAGGAGTATAGTATAGTAATTTTGCATTAAATATTTGAGATCATATGTTGAGTGGTACTGTGAAAAGTGATTATATAGAAATGTAAAAAAAAATTAAACACATGTTTCAGGTAAAGATATGTCGTATAATTTTCCTAATTTTGATATAATTATTTTGGATGTTGAGATAATTGATATGGATTATTTATTTTGGATAGTAATAACTATCATGGAAATAATTATAAAATTTTGGATAATAAAATTTAGGAAGACATAACCATTTATGAAATGGTTTATGTTGATCATGGGATGTGGTTTTAGAGGTTAATTTTTGTCTTAACCAAGTGAAACAACATGTTCTAAAAAATGAAGATGAAATAGTTTAAGGAACAACCAAAGGATAATATTATGTTTATAAAATATAAATGAATATATACTTACTTTCATAGAGAGTGAAATAATACCTAAACACAAAGAAAAATGGTCTTGAAATTTTTTTTCCTATTATAATCATTTTTTATGAAATCAATAAACATTTATACACCTATAGTTTGTGGATTTTTAGTCAATGACATTATTATGAATATATTTTCTATCACTCACTATCAGTATTACATAGTTATATTCTCCTTACATGTCCTTGTTTTCACTAATGTTGTCATATTTTAAATCATATTTTTGTGGTTACCTTTTCATTTACTTTTCACACATATTAATAAGATGGGTTATTAACTATATTTATGATGTGGGTTTTTTCCACAATTGTATTTGAAAAAATTAGACAATCGATAACTAAGTTCATGTTTGAATTATTATGAAGAAATTTAATTATTTTTGGGAAATGTTTCACCCAAACACATTACAATATTTCTTTTTTAGAATAAATTTTGTTTTGTTTTTTGATTTCAATTTGTGAAATACTTTGTGGGCTTATGTTTCAAATCATACTGACATCCTTCGATAGTGTAGAATGCATGCTAGACCAAGAATATAAGTGTATATATCATCTAGAGACAATATGATATATATATTTCTATATTTTATATTCAATAATTTTTTTGGCATTCATCCAATTTATTTGATAGACTTATGTCAAGAGAAATTCATATTTTATACATAAATAGTAGAGTTATTTTAATAGCAATTTACATTCCATTAAATGACACACATTTTGAATTTTTTTAATAATATAATAAATTAATTTTTTTTAAATAAGCTGATTTTCTTGAATCCTTAAATGAAAATTATATTAGGGTTACATTTTGGTATTTTTCATAGAAGTGTCATTTTTTTATAAATAATGAAAAATAAAACATTTCATTTGAAAATTTAATTTTTGTTTAAATAATAATTATTGTTAAATTATAGTATAAATTGGTCATAAATTCAAACTAGATAAACATTCTATATATTAATTAAATTTTGTTCATATGAGTAATTTTTATATTGAATTTAGATAACAAATCATAATGACAATTTTAATATTTTCACTCAAAAAACTCACATTCTTAACACATTTGTGGGATTACCAATAAATTTAATTTTTATATTTCGTTTAAATGAAATTTAAAAAAACGATATTTATATTTTTAATTAGTATAATATTTATATTATAATAATATCCACTAGGTTTTTGGAAAAAAATATTAGTGAATTTGATAAAAATTAATTACAGTAATTAAGGAAAAAACTAGATAACTTTGTGGTAAAACATTTATCATAATGAAAAAATGAGCTAGAATATTTTCCAAAAGACATTTGATGAACATAACTAGACCATTTACCCTAATTTATATAATTTTATGAGTTAATGGGATAAAAATTCATGAATGTGACCAACATAATATGTTATAGAAGGGAAAATAAAAAAAGTAACCTTCTTTATGTTTAAAATTTATAAAGCATAATGATATGAAAAAATATAAAATTATTTCTGTTACACACATTATTATAAATAGGAAATGATTTTTAATGATATTAATATATATTTAATTTTTATTGATGATTTATTTAGATGATCTTATTAAAGAATGCAAATGCTATAAATATTTTGCTAATAATTAATTAAAATAAAGGATATCATGGAAGAATGAGCTTCTGGACAACATTCTTCCCCTTCATATGAAATATTTTAATATGATCCACTCTTTTAGAATCAGGAAAGATATGCTTTTTTTAAATAAATTTTTATTTGGTCATCTGACTATTGCACCACCATCTAAAAAATTAAAATAATAGATACCAAAAATAATAAAATTAACATAAATTTAAGGAATTATAGTGATAAGTTTTTTATTAGATGATTATATACATTAAATCCCATTTAACTAAATATATTTGACTTAATTGATTGTTTATATATTTTATATTTATAATTTAATACATAATTTCTAAATTGACATTAATTTTATATTACATTAAATGTTATTTCATTAAAATAGTTGGAATAACTAAAAAATATATCTATTAGCAAGTAATTTTGTATTTTAAAAAATATAAATTGTGTCCCATTTAAGGAAAAAATTATATTTTAGATCTAATATATTGACCCATATATAGTAAAAACATTTCTATAATAATAGGGGTTAATGTAGTGATTTTATGTGTCACATAAGCTTCTATTGAATTAATAAACAAAAAATATGGGATTTTTATTTAATAATTTATATGTAATATTTTATAATTAGTCTTTTGAAATTTACTAATAATTCTCACTATATCATAGTCTTAATTAAATAATTATATAGTTTACAAAACTAGTTACGGAAATGAAAAACTAAAATTTAAAAATAAGGAATCTCCAAGACTAATGAAAAAGATGACTAAAATGCATTAGTTTTTGTGGGGTGTGAGTGAGTTTCAAAAATAATTCCGTATAAATAAAATATATTTTGTATTTTGGAAGCATATTATATATTTGAGAACTGCCTAATAATGTTTAAATTTTCGTATATACATCAATGGCACCCCCCTTAATAAAAAAACTCTTCCCCTTCTTTGAACCTCTAAATACATTAGGATCTTCCAAAAAATATAAAAATTGCATCCCAAAATCCATAAAATCATCCTAGAAGCCAAACATTTTCAATAAATCCAACAAATTATGTCTTTTGGAATAAACCAAAATGGAGTTAACTAATTTTTTTTAATGTTCTTGAATAATAAGTTTTGTTTCATTTATTTATCAACATCATAAATTATACTTGGATCATTAAAATATAACGAAATATGTATAATAAAAATAATATAATTTTTTGATATCATGGTTATGAACAACAAAATTATACACTTCTATCAAATTGGTTACTCAATCATCTTTGTGTGTACATTGGACTACCACCTCGGGAACTGATGTCATTCGTTCATCTCTTACTACCATTAAATGATTGAATAATGATGGATTTTTATTATATATATATATATAATATTTGTAATTTTTTATTATTCTTAAATTTCTATATTACACATAATTTCAGGATTTCCATTTTTTAGGAACACGATAACATCATTTGGGGATGTGTGGACAACCACATCTTCCATGTGATGTGATTCATCCACAAATTACATGGACTGTATTAAGGATGTTTTTAATAAGAACATGTGATTAAAATAACATTAATAATATACTATAACTATTATATTTATTTATTTATATCACTTTCATTTTAATACATCAATTAAATGGTAGTAGTGATCATGCGTATGTATGGCCTAACGTATCCGTGAACGATGTATTTCATTTGCAATGTCAAAATTCCATGCATTATTATAGGAAATTATATTAAGTATATATGTTTTATTTAAATCTTTTATTAATTATTGGATATAATGAAATCATTATTTATGTAAAGATTAAAAATATAAAAGGTCAAAACAAACTCGAAAAACATGAAAATTAATAATTAAAACGATAAAAATAATGAAAGATTGTTAACAAACTAGTAATAATATTTTATAAGAGGATAAAATTTGATATTATAAATATAATTATGGATATATAATAATTTAATAACATTTATTAAACAACTATAAAATTGAAAAAATACCACCGAAATAAAATCAATTTTATAGAAATGGATTTCGACTCAATTTACAATCCATTTCAACTTATTTGTTATTACAAACCATTTCAATTTAATAAGGTGCATATACTTACCATTAGAAATATAATATCATTATTAACAAATACATCATGGTATTTAATATTTCAATTTGAACTATCTCATCCAAGGGTTTTGACTAGAAAATTTCACATTGGTAAATGTCATCTTTGAAATCCCACATTCTTTTGTGATTTTTAACATTTTATTGAAGCAATCACTTCCCTATGAAAATTTTAAAAATGAAATCACATTTATTTTAGATATACTAACACTTATGTGATTTGTATAATAATTTTTTAAAATCATATGTCATTTTTATAAATGGTGTGTACTTGACTGTTATTTGATTAACTGGGGAAATATTAATAAATATGTATCTTTTACTCAGTATGGATATTTTATATGAACATTGTTCATGAATATAAATTTTTTATTTAATATATAATGAATTATTTTTAATGGCTTGAAATTATTTGGGGACTATTTAATGTATGTCCATTGTTGCATCGGTAGTCTCATGACATGAATCTATTAGCAAAATTGATGGATTTATACCTGATATACAATATCATCATGTGAAAGGTATTAATGGTAATGAAACACTGTACTTATGAAAAATGGATTCCAATAATTATGAATTTCTTTTTTTGAGAATTAATTTATTATTATATTTATACATTATAGTTTTTATTTTACATTATCCAAAAATGAATTTAATTCTCTGTTTAATAAAAAAATATCATGGATTTTAGTTATTTACCTTTACATGTTGATTATGTATTATTTGTATATTTTTATAGAATCTGGTCTTATTTATTTACTTTTCCATGTTAATTATGTTTATTAATTCAGTAATGATACTATTTTATATTCCCATACAGATCATTTTTTTTCACCAATATTTTTGTTTCATTTCCCTATTTTATGAAGTGGAATCTCTTGAATGAATTTAAAGGATGTTTTTTAACATTTTATTATGTACCATGTTTTATTATCAATATTACATTTTAATTTGGGAATCATCTAGGTAACATGGTTTACCATAACTTCTAAAATGATCGGTCCTGGATTTTATTCATTTTAATCATTCCATTATAATAACGTTAGGCACCGACATTCAGATTTAGGGGGATGGGTGTTAAAGAATATAAGTTTTATAACTAGAAAACCCAAAAAATAGTTTATTGAGCTCACATGAACCTTATTCTATAGTTATATAATTATATCAAAATTAAAACACTAAAAAGGGATCCATTGAAATAATCCCTAAGAAGATTATTTTATCATCATATTTATAAATTGGTAGACGAAGTGTCTTACTCAACTACCACACCCTATCTAACTATTGGAAATTTCATTCCCTCATAAATAAAAGAATAGACACCATCCCACCAAATATAACCCTCATCAAATGAAAATATTTTTTATGCCCTACTAATATCATCTTCATGGAAAAATATTTCTTGATAATTATTGAACTAATGAATATGAGTTCCCTTTAGTTAACAAGGGAACCATAGGCAATGATCACTAAAGATGAGGATACATGGAATATATATATCATATACAAACACAATATCCTTTAAATATAATATATAAATAAATATATACAACTAATAGCCATGGTATAGTTCTTCAGAAATCCATGTATCAGAATGAATATTCATTGGAGTCGTTCAATGCTCTTCTATGTTCAACAATGTTAGACAGTTGACTAATGAATTTGCAACTGATTGATCAGAAAAAACAACGGGGAAGATTGAAATGTCCTTCTCCATTAGACTAAAATTTTCCCTCATCCTGTATACATGATCCAGACCAAACTTCATCAATCAATATAGATCCTATAACACATAAAAAGGACTTATTCCACCATAGAAAGAATAAGAGTGTAGAAGTATTAAATTTTGAAACAGTTGGAACATGTTCAAACCATGATATAAAATTGAGATACTGACTATATTTAATATGATATTTTTTATTATTTATCTAGGACCTAATTTCCACAATGGGTTTGATAAATAATACTTCACTATGGTGTTTTATCTGAGTGAAAATTCTCCTGTAGAATTCCATTACACCATCTCATTCAGAGAGAGAGCTCATTAAAAAACTATTTAGGTATATATTAGATCATAATATGTATCATAGAAACATGAAATTGTTGAATTCTTGGAGTATTTCCTCAATACTGGTTATGTGACCAAAATCATCCCAATGTGGACCCTTTGAAATTCAGGATATAGTGGGGATGACATTTCCCAATGAAACTGATTATTCAATGTTGTGATAAGAGAGAACAAAATCCCCCCATCAATATCAATCATATAGTTTTGTTTAGGGTACACTTATATAATGGTGATCTCATATTCATCAAGTAAGTAATTACATAAAATTTTCAATAGGGTATGCATTATCTTCCCATCCATGTGGTGGTGCTATATATATTCAACCAATGTATGATGTTCCCCATAAATGAAAAGGCCGACATGATATTTGTTGGTAACTCACATATAAATATATTCAATCATGATACGATGAGGCATGTATCTATAATTGGAAAGGTAAATATGTAATGATAGAGGATTATATATAGTTCTCCACTACAAAAGGATTATGAACCTCCTCTCCATACCATGAGACCTTTCTCATTAGTGAAAATATACTTCTCTATACCTAATAATGTTCGATGATCTAGTATCAGTAGGTTTTTAAAAACCATCATCTTCATCCCTAGTGTATGTCTATGTGATAAAAATTTCCACATGAAAAGTGGGTTCATCAAAGTATAGAGAGAAAAATATTCTATTGAGAATATAAAATTCTATCTCACCATTAGAGAAAATTTAAAATGTCCCCAAATAACATTTTTATAGCTTGATATGTCCATACCTCTCAAACCCATAGTGATAAAATAAATGAATGCAATTATCCCAAAACGCCCCCATGATGTACCATATATACCGGGATTTCAATGATTTCCCTCATAGCTTCTAATATCCTCATAGAGGTAGAGGTACCCATGAAAAATCCACCATGATAGAAGAGGCTTCAATTGATATAAATATGGATGGGGAAGAGGATCACCTAAGGTAAAACCATCAATCTTATAGGTAATACATCTCTACCACCACTAAAGAGCCAAGACAGTTAAATCTAAGAATAGAGGAGGACCCATTTAATATATAAATTAGTATCATCAGGCCCTTATATGAACTTTTTGTGTATATTTATTACTTAAATAAACATAGATATATGTTCATATATAATTATATAGATATTTATTGTCAATTACCTTATATTTAAACTCATAAAAAAGGATTTATATATAACCATTGAGGTTTCCAGAAAGAATATAATTGAATTCACTTATGTCATAGAATCATTTTCAAATCAAAAGTTGAAAAATTAATCAAATATTGGTATATCCAGGTGGTGAATTACCTAAAATAACAGTAAAAAATCATTCCATTTTAGGAAAATGATTAGACATAATAGTGTATATATAAATTTTATGGATCATATTCAAAACTAATTAATGGAAAATGTCACAATTCCAATCATTGAGTCTTGATTGCTCAATCGGTACACATTGAAGACCATTCCTTTATAGATTGGTATTTTGGGTGTAGATTAATAAATTTGTGCCATATTGACATGAAACCCACTACCTTTAGAGCACTATAAGGAATAATTTATTATGAGGTAATTATTATAATATTAAAGAAAAATATATCAACTTATCAACATGATTTATATCATATCATTAATACCATATATTGGTGAATTTAAGAGTCATATGTTAATTCCCTAATGATTAAATATATGGTGCATTAGTCACCTAAATGATAATCCAACATTTTACAATAAAGTTTAGTAGACATGTTATAATATAGATCACCTAAGGTGTGCTCTTGGTGTAAAACCCCAGGTAAATAAAGAATATGAAATTTTCATATTTATCCATATTTGTGAATAAAATATTAATATTAATTTAAAGGGGACGCTATGCTCGATGGCGTACCCAACACGCAACAACGAGTTTCTTG
This sequence comes from Viscum album, assembly GCA_963277665.1. Classification (NCBI taxonomy): domain Eukaryota; kingdom Viridiplantae; phylum Streptophyta; class Magnoliopsida; order Santalales; family Viscaceae; genus Viscum; species Viscum album. The sequence continues at coordinate 2,025,498,264 of OY728127.1, forward strand.
GGAATCTTACGTTGCACTATAATAATAAAATAATATTATTTTAAATGGCAGTTAACATGTAGCCGTTGTATTGGCGGAAATGGATAGAAATAACTAAAATATGATTATATATGTTTTTAAATGATTTTACATTTATCTAATAAAAGATAAAGGCTTAAAATACAGAAATAATTCAATTTTAGGCGTATATGCCCTAGTTTTCACAAAAGGTTCACTTATCGCCTTTTGATGGAGAACCATCATTAAATATAGTTTCGTTCACTCTTATACATCCTTTTGGACCAAATAAAACTCTTCTTACGAATTGGGACATCAAAATTTACTTTGTGTAAATTTTTGGTATCTTTCTGAAAAAGTTCTTTTTTTTAATGAATAGTGTAAAATGTTGTATTTTAATTCTAAACCTCTTTTTAATATAATTTATTTATATGATTATATTATCTTTTGAATTGGTTTTAAAGTGAAATTAGAATATATTTTTACCATGATATCCAATAGTGGTCTTTGGAATTAATTTCACTTTGAAATCAGACTTAAACTAGTGTCAATCTTTTGATACTTATTGTTTCATAAAAACACGCTATTTTCTCTGACAGCGGGAATTAATTATTAAATAAATTAATGTGACTTATATGATTTTAATTTTGTAAAATAGACTTCATTTTTGAATTATGAATATCAAATATATCTTAGGGTGAATTTTTGAGATTTTTCTGAAAAACTTCAATTTTTGATGAATAGTGAAACCACTAAGTGGTACTTATAAAAACTGATTTTTCCATTTAAATGAAATTTTACCATCTTTGTGTTTTGAATTTCAAAAATCCGACATACATGGTTGTCATTAAGAAGTAAAATGTGGTTCAATGGGATAAAAATAATTTTTTGGTGAATAGTAACTTATTAAGTTTTTAATCGCGATTAGAGGTAATTAGTGTAGTTTAAGGTACAAAATAATGTTTTAATAATATTAAATGAACTTGACACATGTCCTAACCTCATTGGATGTGTCATGGACGACCAAGACAACCCATGGGTCAACTTGGGGACCCCATGAAGCCACTTTGGTTGGAAAATGACATTAATATCATTTTATTTAAAGTTAATGTAAAAATGAGACAAACATGAAATGTTTTACTAAAACAATTTTTACATGGGGTTATACAAATCAGATTTTTGACTATAAATATTAATTGGAAATATTAAAGGATTTCCTACATCATAGTAGTTTTTTTATAATTTTTAGACATTAAATAAAATAAATTATTTATGACATCATGATGATGCAGCGATGACCTCATTATTTAATGATTTAAATAAAATGGAATGATAATGTAATATCTAAGACCTAATAATGTCCAGAACCTATTGGATGAGTGGATTTAGAACCCTTATCACCTTATCCTTGAAAGAAATCAATGTGGGACCTCTTAAATCCGAATACCATTTTCAAATAAAGTAATATTTTCTTACATTCCAAGAGTGTCCCTCCTCTCCTCTTATAAAAGGCCCCCAACTCTACCTCCATACCCACACTCCCAAAGCCTTTGGCTCGGCCGAACTCTACCCATTTTGTCTCTCCACTTCCCTATATTACTCCTTGAAGCCTCACTTTGGGCAGAAGTCTTCCCAAGGAATTCTTTTAGCTCAAACCAAAAAGAGTTACCCGATTTTAAGGTAATGTCTTCACTTGAGTCCTTTTGTTTTATCTTGCCTCTCCAACCCCCTAAACTCTTTTTATTAATTTCTTTTGTAACAAATCTAGTATCTTAAATATACTAGGATGTTTTTATAAGAATTATTCTAGCTACACTTACACACACATACATCTAATGTTTAAAGAACATACTGTTTCCGTTGATGGCGAATTTATGCCTCCCGAAATGATGATTGTTCAACATTCTTTTAACACCTTCAAAGGTGGCCATTAAGATGTCACTATATTTATATATGATATATAATATGTTTATGTTTTACTTAAGCTTCTGTATTTTTCTTTTTGGGCATACCTTTTTGGTTACCATTATGGGTAAACGCGATATCTTCATTTAAGGAAGTGCGGACTACCGCACCCTCAAAGTGATGTGATTCGTTAATGCCATATGTGGACGTATAAAGGATGGATTTAAAGTTATTAGATAGTTTGTTATACTAGAATTATAACATACCTCTATATCATTATTATTCCATTCCATAAAAATATGAAATAGAAATGAAAGTAGCGTTCATGCGTACGTACGGCTTACCGTCTCCAAGAACGGTGCATTTCATTTCTTACCTCTAAATGATTATGTAATATTATAAATACATGTATATTCTGGATATATATGATATATATGATATCAAAATCATGAATATAATTCTGTATATAATTAAAATTTGACCACACGAACAACATGTAATTGTAAGAAGTCCACTTTCGACTTAAGAACCAAATATCGACAAAACAGACATTATTAATTTAAATGATTAAATAATGTTTATAAAATTGAAATAAGTGATCTAAAAGGAATAATTAACTAGAAAAAGGTTCTTAATAAAGTGTAAAATAACTCAAGTTTATTATTCAGGACGTTAAAGAACGATCGAGTTAAGTCAGACCCAAGGTAAGGGATCCTACTCCACTCTTTCTTTTTAAGTACACTCTTTTATGTCATTCCTTTTAAAGCTCATTTTCTTGTTATTGGGATGTTATTTTATATTAATAATACTGTAATTTTTATGTTCATGTGATGAGAGACCCTATTCTCTCTCATCAATCCATTTTTGAAGTTTTAAGTGGCGTCGTTAGGCTGCCGAATTTTCGTAAAAGATCTAACCTCTCTCTTTCTTTTTAAGTACTCTCCTTTATGTCACTTCTTTTAAGATCCTCTTTGTTATGATGGGGGATGTTATTTTATATTCCTCTTGCTGTAAATTTTATTTTAATGTGATGAGATACCGTATTTGATCTCATCAATCCTTTTTTGGAAGTTTTAAGTGGCGCCGTTAGGCTGCCTAGTTTTCGTAAGGGATTTTTCTTCTCACTTTTATACCCGTGAGATTTATGCTACATTTGCCACAATTTCCATTGAGTGGTGTATGTACTGCCCATTATTCTACTCTTTGTATAATATACTTTCTTTTATGAGTATTTACATCAATGATGTATTGTTCTTCTTTCATGGGGTGTATGTTCTGAAAGATACCCAAGTCGGTAAGGGAACCTTTCACCCTTCTCTTTTTAAAAGACTTCTTTTGTTGGGTCTTTTAATTTACATATTGTTATGTTGGGATATGTTCTCATATATCCTTATTGATGTAAATTTTATGTCCAAGTGATGAGATACACTTTTTATCTCTCATCAACTCATTTTGATGTGACATCGTTAGGCTGTCAAGGGAACTTCTTAACCCAATTTGGATTTCTTTGGGTTCAACATGTAGTTAATGAGTGTGTCATCTTTCGAATATGTGTGAATGACCTTTTATTGTTTTACAATTAATATCCACTTATATTGGGTGTATTTATATTTGTCTCACATAATTTTGAGATTGATTTATCCTTAATTTAAGTATACCTTCTTTATAAGGGATTTCATCACATTTGACATTTCTATTGAGACTTCGTCGTTGTTATGCACCAATTCACTATTATATGGTGTATATAATGTCCTTTGGAATATTATATCATGAATCCATTTATTCTCATGATATTATAAAGTTCTGACTAAATTTTATTCCTCAATTATTGAACTCAAGTGTCTCTAATTTTGGTAAAACCCCTTTAACCAAAATATCGCTTTAAATGTTTTAACTATTTGTTCTTATTAATATCCATGCTTTTTCAAAATGGTTTTAAGGATTTATTTATATGGATATTAATGGTTTAAAATTTTAAAATCATCAAGGTGTTATGGGACACTTTTATTCAAAAATATCTATATTAAATGTTTTAAATGGTTTTGGAAATGGTTTCTTTTTGAATGGATTCACTATTTCAATATACTAAAATGTTATATTGTGATTGAAGTGTGGAAATCTTATGTTTCCTTTATTCATGTTTTATGTGATACGTTTATGTTATGGTTCTTGGGAATTGTTATGAAGACGGGTGGTTCCGTGATAAACTAAGGGCGGGTGAGCCCGATATTTCTCTCCAATGCATTGGGTAACGCGAAGGAGTGAAACGTAAAAGTTTCTCCAAAGAGATTTAGGGAATATAATGTGATGGGTATTCCAAATGTAACCAAGAGGGTTACTCCCTATGTAAGGATGTTACGAATGCCTCAAGTTACCTTTATGTCTTATGATTTCTATGATTTATTCATGGTTTGATGAGATATGTTAAAGTGCCTATGTTTTATGGGTAAAGTATGATTTCATTCTTATGTATATATGAACTGATGTTTCCTTTCCATATTTTTATAACCCTTACTGAGCTTTTTATGCTCATCCCGTGTTTTTGAAATGTTTTTCACAGGTCAAGGGAAAGGTACGTGATGTGATGATAGTGTCAAGGATGTCTCAAGAAGGAATCCATGTTTTATTTTAAATATGTTTCCGTTGATGGGAAGAATGAATATTGTATTTTATGTAACCACTTTGTTTAAATGTGGAATGTAATGCAAGTTTCATGATATAATTCTCTAAAACTCTAATCCTAAAAAGATCCTCAATGTGTAATCTTGTAATAACTCAAGATTAAGTAAGGTTTAAGGCTGGGGCCTTATAGTTGGTATCAAAGGTCGGTTTAGATAACTTTAGAGGTTAGGGTATTCTATAAGCATAAGTGAAATTACCATAATGGTTAGGATTTCAGAAAGAGTCCTAGTTTTAGATAAAGTGAATGAGTAAGTATATCTTAGTGTTTACCTTCCTCATTAGTACATGATGGTTTTTTTGATATACTCACGCTGACATTTCTGTTTTTATTGAATGGATGGATCTAGCAGGCACCAAAGAGACAACAGGTTTGAAGGAAACTGTGGTGGTTCTCTGATTAAGATACAATATAAAATGGGGGATTCAATGAGGAAACTCGTGGTTGTTCTAAACCAACTATCAAGGAGTCATGATCAACCACTTGAAACTTGGTATGTTCTGTAATGCATAATGTATGAGATGACCAATCGATGTGGAAGTTCAGGTAACAATTATAAAGGTAACCATTAGAGTTTATATCACTACAAGAAAAACGACCTATACCCATGGTTCAAAACCGTGGGTATTGCCCCCAAAACCGTGGGTATCGGCTATACCCACAGTTTTGGGAACCATGGGATGGAACGACGTCAGTATAGGGGTCTCAGCCTATACCCATGGTTTTGGAGAACCGTGGGTATATGCGGGTCAAAGTGTTCCACACCACTATTCCAGCGTGGCACACAACAGACCCCACGGTTTTGAAAACCGTGGGGTATTGAATTTAAAAAATCACGCAGGGGGTGGGAATCAAACCCGCAACCCCGCAGCGCCACAAACCAGCAACCCGCCACGAAACCAACTAATCTAACTCTGCTATTGATACATATGGATAATTTAATTTTAATATATTAATATAACATTTATAATCAAAATTATAATTCTGTCGGGTTTCGAACCTGCGCTTCCCGTTCGCCGCACAGTATCATTGCCCAACCGAGGTACCTACTCAATTGATATATCAGTATATTTTAATTTTATTATATTAATGTATATTTTATAATTTAAAAAACAAATTCCGGAGGGTTTTGAACCCGCGCTTCCTGTTCGCCGCACAGTCACTTCGACCAACCGTGGTACTGACGCAATTGATATATTAGTATACTTTTGTTTTCTTATATTAATATATATGCTATAATCAAAAAATAAAATACACGGGATTTCAAACCCGCGACCTATACGGAGGGATGTGAGGCACTTACCAACTGACCTGAACATATTATACAGTTTAATATTTCGTAGCTATAGTTTTATATTATATCATATCATCTTTTAACCAAAAATTTTTTTCCGTCCCGCAGAATATTTTGTTCCCGCCATAACGCAGGAATGATATACCCACGGTTTTGAAAAACCATGGGTATACGTCTGCAGAACAACACCTATACCCACGGTTTTAACAAAACCGTGGGTATAGGTCTTCAAAAAAAACGTATACCCACGGTTTTGCCAAGAACCGTGGGTAAAAGGGACCTATACCCACGGTTCTCCAAAACCGTGGGTATAGGTCCCGATACTATCCCTATATCCACGGTTTCCAAAAACGTGGGTATAGGGGGGGGGGCCTATACCCACGTTTCTATACAAAATCGTGGGTATCGACCCATTTTCCAGTAGTGTATGATCCTTACTTTTGAGGTAATTATGGGTTATTATATGATATGATGGAAAATGAAAGGCATGAGATAAACATAGGGTTAAAATATGTTATGATTATTTTTTATGATTTTATCTCATTTTGGGGAATGTTTTAAGAATTATATAGTTTTGGAAAAAGGACAACACGCAGACCGTGTGACAACCCGTCGCGTTGGACAAAGCTGCAGGAATCGAACCCACAACCAAAGTGCGACTGGTATATATCGCCTACCACTGGACTATGTGAAGTCCCTGGTTAGTTTGACTGATTCTTTTTAGTTATATGATTTTATTAATTAAGAGTATGTTGATTTTGGGTTATTTATGAAAATTATTAACCTATCATGGAGGATATGGGATTAGGTTAATTACTTTTCAATACGAGACTTTAGAAGCAACTGATGTTGTTTGGAGATAAATGTTACGATTTAACCTGGAAGACAATGTGACTAAATCCTTCAAATATTTGGGTTTCAATCTTAGTTTGGTTTACTTTGGAGAATTTTATGGACAAATTAATTATAGAATGGTCCTCATTAAACTTTGGGTTTTGTTGGAAAAAATTTGGAGATTAAGAAAAGATTTTCTTTTTATAAAGGGTTATCCTTTTCTGGATTATCTGATCTTGTACTAACCTTTCTGGTTTTGGTTTTGGTTAAAGTATAAAGACATGGGAAGTATATAGTTCTCTTTTGTGGATTAGGTGACTCTCTATAAGTTGATTATAGTACTCTTAATGTGAACAAGTCTTCCTAAATACTCGCCTTTTTGGAGAAAATATGAGTTTGTGTAAGGAATCTAATAAAAGTTGAAAGTCAAAATGATAAGTGATTATGTTTCCTTATGAATAAATTCCTCAATAAAAAGTAACTTAAAACAAAAATTTTGTCTATTAACTTTTCCTACTGGAGAATCGAATACCGTTTAACCCATCACAAGTTTGTGATTTTCTCATGGTTAACTTTCTCCTAAACATGTTTTCTATCACTCTTCATCAGAACATGACCCAATGTTTTATCCTCCATGTCCATGTTTTCATACTTGGAATCCTAGTCTGGGTTAACTCGAGTGACCTTTGTACTTATCTTTCATTATTTTAAAGTGATTGTTTTACCGACTCTTCTTCCGATGTGGGACTTTCATGGATGTTTCCAAGCCCAATTTTAAAATTGCAAGGACGCAATTCCCAAAAGGGGGGAAGGATGTAACACCCCAGGTATATAAAGAATATGAAATTTTCATATTTATCCATATTTGTGAATAAAATATTAATATGTATTTAAAGGGGATGCTATGCTCGATGGCGTACCCAACACGCAACAACGAGTTTCTTGGGAATCTTATGTTGCACTATAATAATAAAATAATATTATTTTAAATGGCAGTTAACATGTAGCCGTTTTACTGGTGGGAATGGATAGAAATAACTAAAATATGATTATATATGTTTTTAAATTATTTTACATTTTTCCAATAAAAGATAAAGGCTTAAAATATGGAAATAATTCAATTTTAGGCGTATATGCCCTAGTTTTCACTAAAGGTTCAATTATCGCCTTTTGATGGAGAACCGTCATTAAATATAGTTTTTTTCACTCTTATACATCCTTTTGGACCAAATAAAACTCCTCTTACTAATTGGGACATCAAAATTTACTTTGTGTAAATTTTTGGTATCTTTCTGATAAAGTTCTTTTTTTAATGAATAGTGTAAAATGTTGTATTTTAATTCGAAACCTCTTTTTAATCTAATTTTTTTATATGATTATATTATCTTTTTAATTGGTTTTAAAGTGAAATTAGAATATATTTTTACCATGAAATCCAATACTAGTCATTGGAATTAATTTCACTTTGAAATCAGACATAAACTAGTGTCAATCTTTTGATACTTATTGTTTCATAAAAACACGCTATTTGCTATGACAGCGGAAATTAATTATTAAATAAATTAACCTGACTTATATGATTTGAATTTTTTAAAATAGACTTCATTTTTGAATTCTGAATATCAAATATAGATTAGGGTGAATTTTTGGGATTTTTCTGAAAAACTTCAATTTTTGATGAATAGTGAAACCACTAAGTGGTACATATAAAAACTGATTTTTCCGTTTAAATGAAATTTTTCCATATTTGTGTTTTGAATTTCAAAAATCCTACATACATGGTTATCATTAAGAAGTAAAATGTCGTTCAATGGGATAAAAATAATTTTTTGGTGAATAGTAACTTATTAAGTTTTTAATCACGATTAGAGGTAATTAGTGTAGTTTAAGGTAAAAAATAATGTTTTAATAATATGAAATGAACTTGAATCATGTCCTAACCTCATTGGATGTGTCATGGACGACCAAGAAAACACATGGGTCAACTTGGGGACCCCATGAAGCCACTTTGGTTGGAAAATGACCTTAAAATCTTTTTATTTAATGTTAATGTAAAAATGAGACAAAGATGAAATGTTTTACTAAAACAATTTTTACATGGGGTTATACAAATCAGATTTTTGACTATAAATATTCATTGGAAAGATAAAAATATTTCCTACATCATAGTATTTTTTTATTGTCTTTAGACATTAAATAAATTAAGTTATTTATGACATCATGATGATGCAGCGATGACCTCATTATTTAACGATTTAAATAAAATGGAAAGATAATGTAATATCCAAGACTTGTGCATGTCCAAAACCTATTGTATGAGTGTATTTCGAACCCTTATCACCTTATCCTCGAAACAAATCAATGTGGGACCTCTTAAATCCGAATACCATTTTCAAATAAAGTAAATTTTTCTTACTTTCCAAGAGTTCCCCTCCTCTCCTCTTATAAAAGGCCCCCACCTCTACCTCCTTACCCACACTCCCAAAGCCTTTGGCTCGGCCGAAATCTGCCCATTTTGTCTCTCCAC